>CM070572.1:47572255-52572255 GCA_036346355.1 Rhipidocladum racemiflorum | reverse complement strand
CTTTTTCTAAGTATTTGAAAATTCTCATTCGGCCTCTAAGTTCCTCTAATCTGCAGATGAACATCGACACTACCATTCGCGACATAGATTGGACAGCGCTTGGTAAATTGGCCATACTATTTAAACGGCTGAACAAAACTTAGTGATTCTAGTCTTCATTGAAAGATAATTCGATTATCTACAACTTTTGCAACATCTGGTCCCCTAGAAAACGATTCTAAAATTCTCAAATTTGCGCCCAAATTTCCAAATCCAATTATTGCAGAAAAGATTTGACTTAAATTAGACTATGATTTAGCTTCTCAAGATTCCACATTCGCTCCAATTTCTACCAAAATTTGCAAGGGCCAAAACTCGAAGGCATTGCCTTGCTCAAGACCAAAGCCTAACACACTCCCTCACAATTTAAATCCGAGAGAACTTCCTGAACAAGGAACTCCACAAGAACTTCCTGTGACACTACGGAGTGTCGTAACCTTATAAAATGTGAATGTTAAGGTCAAAAACTTTATGAAAAATGAAATTGGAGGTTGAAACCATACACTTTGAGGTTTATTTGCGTTTCCGGGCTGTTTCCGGGAGTTTGGGCCTTTCCGGGGGAGTTTGGGCCTAAGGGAAAGGTCCGTGGGCTTTGGTGGGATGGTGTTCGAGTCCATTTAGGGTAGGAGTCCGGTTTGGGGGGCCTCCTCCTGCCCTTTTGGGCGTCCCCCCTGCCCCTTGCGCCCCCAAGTGCCCTAGCCGTCTCCCACACCTCCCCACCTCCTCCTTGGGCGCCTCCACCTCCCCCAAGCCTCTCCCCTTGCGCCACCACCCTCTGCACCACCTCTCCACCTCCCTTGCTGCGCCTAGGTGAATTCTTGACATCACCACCTCGAAGATCCATCCATTGGAGTGCTCCGCGACGAGGAGATCCGTTGGATTTGGAAGCTAGGAAGGGGATCGCGCGAACCGGGAGGAGATCTATTGGGCTTTCGTGCGTCGGGCGAAGGTATGGCCATGGGAATCCTTGGTGTTGGTCTAGGTTTCTAAGGGTAATTATCAAGTTTTTAGATCAATTGGTGGTGCTGGAATTGAGTAGATTAGATTAGATCTAGAAGTTGCCACGTTCTCTGTTTCGGACAGCATGAGCAGTCGACCTAGGGTTTCGTTTTCGCAAATTTAGAATCTGAATTTGGTCGTACGGATGTTGAAGAAGTTGTAAATAATTTCATTATCTTTCCGTGGATATAAAGAACTTTAAATTCCACCCAGCCGTTTGAAAGTTATGGTTGTTTTACCGAGCGTGTTAAAATCTGTGACGTGATTGGAACAGATCACGGTATTTTGTAGATTAAACAACTTTAGATTCTGAATCAGTCTTTCCATATACCTAGAAAAAGTTGGGAAATTTCCTAAGCTACGCGAGGATGTACTCGTTTAATTGATTCGGAGTCCCAGAACTCAAGTTATGCCTTTTGCAAGGCTGCTGTCCCGACGGGACAGAACCTCTGTTTTTAGGTTTTGCGAGTACTTGGCAATGTCAGGGTAGATGAGGGTTTGCGTACTGTTTTGTGGACATGATTGTGAACGTGTGGTACCTATGTGCAGGTGGTGCGACCCCAGGAGTGCCCTCTACTTCCCGCCAATCCGTTGCCCGTGGTTGAGGCAAGTGTGTTGTGATGGATAGCGATTTGTAGGTTGCTTGTTGAGAATAGATGGAATTGACTACATGATATATGATCACTTGCCATGCTTTTATGATTGCCAATGATATGATGAGCATGTTTATTATGTTATGATGCCATGCGTTAATATGTGAGTTAAATATAATGTTGGCATAATTGCATACATGACATGTTACATGGCCCGGGCGGTGAGAAAGTCATAACTAATCCGGGAAGGTCGGTGAGAAAGATATGACTAATCCGGAGAGCCAATGAGTAAGTCCAACATCGTGATTCCATTCACCGCGGTGAACGGAAGCGAGGAGTAGGCACCCTCCATCTTCGGGATGGAAGGGGGATTATCAAGTTTTTAGATCAATTGGTGGTGCTGGAATTGAGTAGATTAGATTAGATCTAGAAGTTGCCACGTTCTCTGTTTCGGATAGCATGAGAAGTCGACCTAGGGTTCGGTTTTTCGCAAATTTAGAATCCGAATTTGGTCGTACGGATGTTGAAGAAGTTGTAGATAATTTCATTATCTTTTCGTGGATATAAAGAACTTTAAATTCCGCTCAGCCGTTTGAAAGTTATGGTTGTTTTACCGAGCGTGTTAAAATCTGTGACGTGATTGGAACAGATCACGGTATTTTGTAGATTAAACAACTTTAGATTCTGAATCAGTCTTTCCTTATACCTAGAAAAAGTTGGGAAATTTCCTAAGCTACGCGAGGATGTACTCGTTTAATTGATTCGGAGTCCCAGAACTCAAGTTATGCCTTTTGCAAGGCTGCTATCCTGACGGGACAGAACCTCTGTTTTCAGGTTTTGCGAGTAGTTGACAATGTCAGGGTAGATGAGGGTTTGCATACTATTTTGTGGACATGATTGTGAGCGTGTGGTACCTATGTGTAGGTGGTGCGACCCCGGGAGTGCCCTCTACTTCCCGCCAATCCGTTGCCCGTGGTTGAGGCAAGTGTGTTGTGATGGATAGCGTTTTGTAGGTTGCTTGTTGAGAATAGATGGAATTGACTACATGATATATGATCACTTGCCATGCTTTTATGATTGCCAATGATATGATGAGCATGTTTATTATGTTATGATGCCATGCGTTAATATGTGAGTTAAATATGATGTTGGCATAATTGCATACATGACATGTTACATGGCCCGGGCGGTGAGAAAGTCATAACTAATCCGGGAAGGTCGGTGAGAAAGATATGACTAATCTGGAGAGCCAATGAGTAAGTCCTACATCGTGATTGAAGGGTTTCGAAGCAAGGAAAACAAAAATTTTTCCTACGATTGCAACCAAACACCAAGATCATATCTAGGAGATGCAAGTAAACGGTTTCAGAAGGACTCACCCTCGTAGACCGAAAGTGGGAATAACGTTCCCGCAAACAAACGTGGTTGATGTAGAGGTACACTCCCGACTTCGAAGTCGCGAAGATGAGCGCCACAAACGGCAGCGCCTCCGTACTTGGTCACACGTACGGATCAACGATGACTTCCAATCCCTCGTTCCAGCGGGGCAGCGGAAGTAGAGGATCCCCGGAAAACTCCAACAACACTACAGCTTAGTGGTGGTGGTGGTGGAGAAATAATTTCAGCAGCGCTTCGCATAAGCCACAATAAAAACGGATCAAAGGAGGAGGGAGAATGGACCAACCAAAGGGTCAAATGGATGAACACCAAAGAGAGGAGCTCCTCCTCCCTTTTATAGGAGGAGGAGGAGGCTAGGCCAAGGGGTGGCCGGCGCATGGGGTGCCCCTTGCCCTCCTCTCTTCATGTGAGTGATCTCTCCACTCACTTAAATCAACCCACTTTGGTTTCCATTAAAACCCCACTCAAGAAATGAAAAGGTTTTCTCCCATAAATAAATAAACATTTTTATTTCAGATATTTTAATATTTGTTAATTCTTTTAATTAACAAACATTAACATATACCCCCTTTAACTATTCCGATATCCCGAAACTATTCCGGCGATACTCGAAACAGTCCCTGTACTGTCCATATTTTTCTCCGGTGTTTCGTATCCACTCAAATGCATCGATGAACCTTAAGTGTGTCACCCTACGGTTCGTGAATAAAATGGACATGATTGAGACACCTCTCAGATTAATAATCATCAGCGGGATCTAGAGATCCATAATGACTCCCATTCACTCAACGATGAACTAGTGATCGCGTAAACCAGAAACGACATAACCAATTCCTTTTGTCTCACGATATTTTACTTGTCCGGGATCCGATCATCAGTATCAACTATACCTAGTTCGATCCCGTTACCGACAAGTACTCTTTACTCGTTCTGTGATATGACATTCTTGTGACCTAGTCACGTGCTTGCAAGCGATGCCAATGTGATATCACCGAGAGGGCCCAGAGTATATCTCTCCGTCATCTGGATGGACAAATCCCACTCTTGATGCATGAGCCTCAACTAATACTTTCATAGTACCCAAATCCATCTTTATAGTCACCGTGTTACGGAGTGACGTTTGATGTCATCAAAGTACTCTTCCGGGGTTAGTGATTGACATCATCTCATGGTCTAAGGAAAAGAGCTATTTCGTATGTGTTTGATACAGCAACAAACTAAATGACTTGATCGTATTTGCTATACCAACTTGGGTGTATGTTCATCACATCATTCTTCTAATGACATGACCCCGTTATTAACAACATCCAATGTTCATGATCAGGAAACCTTGATCATCAGTTAATCAACGAGCTAGTTTAAAAAGAGGCTTTACTAGGAACCCTTTTGTTTATTAAACACACATGTATTAACGTTTCTGATTAATACAATTTTAGCATGAGAAATAAACATCTATTATAAACATGGAATATGATAATAAACAATTTATTATTGCCTCTCGGGCTTATTCCCTTCAGTGATTCCATTCACCGCGGTGAACGGAAGCGAGGAGTAGGCACCCTCCATCTTCGGGATGGAAGGGGGGAGAGGGTGCACACCGACGGGTGTGTACTCAACCATACCGGTATGAGTTTCCAAGGAGATATGTGCATCGCATTGCATTACATTGCATTGCAATAAATGAGGATGATTTATGATGATGTCAATGATATGCTTACACTATGAATATGAGATGTGTAAGATGTTGTATGTGAAAAAGTGGTGATGAAGGTATTGGAATGTGTTTTCTTGTTCCATTGCAATATACTTGCTGAGTGATGAACTCACGCTTGTGTTTATGTTGTTTTCTTTTAGGTACCATGAATCCGACATGCGGGAAAGGGAGCTAGTCACACGTCATCACTTAGCATCACACATTTAAACAATGACATGTTCCTTCCCTTATGGTTATTGTTAATTATTTGAGCTAAACTGTGGTTTCGTTGATTCGTTGGTCGTTATGAGTAAATGATTAGTCCATATTTGTCATGTGACGGATAGAATTTCTATCCTTAGTGGTATGGTGGTTGTTTTTCCGTTTGATCATGTTATTGCTATCGTTCATTATGCTATATTGACATGTTATTATTGTTGTTGCTTCAATTCATGTTAAAACAAAGGAGATGCTGCCGAAATCTCGGTTTTTAGCATGTGCGTCTTTGCTGGAATTTATGTTTAATTGTGGTATTTAGATGTTGTTTAGCTTATGTTTGGTAGCATTCAGGCATAGTAAATGCCTGGGTGTTACAGTTGGTATCAGAGCGGGCTGTAGGTCCATGGAATGTGTATTTTTTTTAGTGTCATACCTTAAGTTGCAATTAAAATATGATGTGGAATAACTTAGAAACATGGCTTAGGTTCTAATTAAAACTTTGTTATAGGATAGCAACATTAAAACTTGCAAAAGTGGTATAACTAATCTAAAATTTGACACACTTGGATGCACAGTAGGAAAGGGTATGGGTATCGTTTCTTTACGCTTAAATGTTGTATTTAAGCTATGATGTTGAATGCTTCATTTCATAATGCATGATGCTATGTCAATGAGATAAATGATTGAATTGTTCCTGTTGTGGTGATAAAAGTGGGGTTTTGGTGCCGAAGGGTTTCGGTCACCTCTTTTTGTTCATAGTAAGGGTGAGGTTTGACGGTGTGTCGGTTAGCGCCATCACCGAAGAACTGTTAACCCCTGTAGGGGAAGAGTGCTTACCCTTTCTGTCGTAGATCGGGTAGTTAACTAGAGTCAAATAGAAGAGTTTGGTGGTGGATTCCTTCGGATGTTCCTTATCGTTCTGTGGTCGGTCTTTGTTGGTCTTCTTGGTTTTAGTGATGGAAACCAAAAAGAAAGTGTTTGGTATTGGTTTTTCACGGATCGTTCCGTATGCGGTGTGTGGTTTTGTCTTCCTTGGTTGAAGACGAAGAAGATGAGTCTAGTGTTGCGCTTCTTTCGGGCGTCTTTCCAATTTTGATGCCTATTGATTGCTTTTTGGGGAACAAGAATTCAATTTATTCCTGTGTTTGTCTTTCTCTGAGGTTAAAGGAGTTATTGCGGAGTTGTGCCAGACCTGGCTGTCAGGGCTGAAGTTCTGTGGCTTTGTAGTAGTACGTGGTGTTTGATTTCGTTATTTTACTGGTTTAAGAAATCATCTTTGAAAAACCCTTCTTGTTTTGTGAAAGTTTGGGGTTTGGTGTTAAGGTTTTATTTGAAAAGGTTAAAGGAGCACTTGGTTCCCTTTCGAGAAAAGTTGTCTTTCAACCATTTTCCTCTATGGGAGTCTTTGAGATTGAAAAGTGTTTTGGAGAATTCCTTTTGCATGACCAAGTTTGGGTTTGTCTCATCGCAATTTTTAGAGTCAAGTTTCCTTATGAAGTCGGGATGAGCTTTAAAACTAAAATGTTGCAAACAAAGTAAGTAGTCTTTTGACTGAAATCGTTTGTCCCTAGTAAGAATTGCTGTTTAGCATGTTATGTAGTAGGTAACAATGTGGTTTATGGATTGATGTGTTGCTAAGTTAAATTTTGAGTTGAATCAATTCAATGTGATTAATATCTCTAGCTTGAGAATAAATAGACTACTAGTGTTGTAGTTTACTCTTAGCGAGAATGATTGAATGTGTTAATGTACATGCTTAGAATCTGTTGCTTTGTTATAAAAGTGCTTATGACCCCCGATAATGTTTAAAAGTTTTAAACCCTGATGCATAGTTAAAACATTAAGATGATGTAGATCATTGTTACCAAGTAAAGAAACTTTGCTGGTTGTTTAAAGATGTTCTAATCTAATGGAGTAATAGAGGAATTTAATCGTGTTGCCTAGTGACTTTAATTTGGAAGTTGATTATAGTTGCTATTTACGTTGTTGCAAACTACTAGTATATTTGGAAGTATGCAGTTGTGTCCCTTCAATGCTAGTATTGATATCAATTAAGAAGACATAAGACTTATTTTTAATGATGTTGTTAAGGGCAGTGTTAATGCTAGTATTCAATCTATTTTAAGTAGTTGGAGTATGTTGTGTGGTGGTAATTTTGTTATCGCCTATGTATAGGGTAGCTAAAAGTAATGTTGTTGGTTGATGGTTATGCCCATTTGTTGATTTTGATGACTAAGTAGTGGTGGTAACTGTTTAGATTACTCGTTGGAAAACCATGGTTAAAATAGAGGAAATTTTTAACATGTTGCGATGGAGTGAGCTTTGGATAATTAACATGATGATTGATGTTATCCTTAATGAAAGTATAAAGTAGACTCTCCCTTACGAATTCTTCCCTACGGAGATAATATGTACATGTTGAAGTCGTTGTCTAACTGAATAAGGTTCGGTTGTCGAGACGTGAATATATAGGAGGTATGAAATTTATATGTTGATTTTGCTGAAAGATTTGTTGAAGTCATTTTATTGATTGAACAAGTTTCAATTGTCAAGATTTTTACGTATGGATAGTATAAAATTAGTAGGTTGACCATGCTCAAGTAGCTGTTGAAGTATTATGTTTCAAATTTAGAATAAGAAATATTATGATTCGGTGATCCATGGGGATCATGTCAATGTAGTCTTGGTTGGGTGCCTTCTTGATAAGCATCATAAACCCTAATTAAAAGTGTTGGAAATGGTAACTAGAGGAAGAATTTGTTGTGAAGCTTTTGGTTGAATTATGCTGGGGCTCCTCAGGGAGTAAATAGTGGTTATTGAGGTCTTTAATGGAAAGCGTAGTGGAGTACTAGAGATGGTTCTTTTTTTTCTGCTGAGCTTGTGTTTAAAAGCTTTTGGACTGGTTTGGTTGTTTGCCATTTTGGTTGAAGGGTTTTCGGTCAAGGTGTTCCATATGCTGTGTTTCAGAGTTTCCCTAAAACTCGTAGAAATTGGTGCCAATCTGTGGTGTTGGCTAATTTGTGCAGTTTATGCTATGAGTATGGTTTTACACCCAGAAGTCTTTAAGTGGATCGCGCTCTTTTGCGTTCGCACTGAATCATCTTTGGAGTAAATTTTAAAGAAGCACAAGGTCTTAGTGGGTTGTGTTGGATATTCTTGAGTTTCAATTTGTAACTCTATTTGGCTAGAGTTGGAATTATATGGAAAATGAGTGTGGTGTTTGCAAATGCTTCAAAAGGTGGTTTTTTATGAATGTTTCATAAGTGATTTTGTTAGTGAAGTGTTCCCTTTTGAAATGAGTTTCCCTTTCTCTTTGAGAAAATTTGTGGTGGTTGTGTGTGCAGATGTTTGACTTGGAGTTGATGTTCTTTTCCAAAAGGTTGATTTTGGTTAGAATGCAAGGTTTTGCAGGTTAGTTTTCAATTGATGGTGGGTTCTGACACGACGTGGTGTTTTGCTGTTAACGGTGTTGCCGTCATAGTTATATGATTTAGCGCAACCGTCAATGTTATGTGTGTTTTAAACGTTTGATACCGAGGAAGAAGTCATTTGGTGAATGACTATTCGGTACTGTTGTTACATGATGAATGAATGGTGAAAAGAAAACGAGACATTGTTTATGCATAATTAATCATAAAGGAGTCGATGAGCCAGGTCGGTGAGGAAGTCATATATGGATATATGACTAATCCGGAGTGCTCTTGAAAAGTGTGCATGCATGTCATGAATCGATATGTCCATTTCTTTCTATGAAAAGAAAGAATGAAGAAATTATGGTATTTTGGTTGTGGTGTAGGGGATTTATGCCTCCCTTGTGATTTGGCTTGGATGTTGCCGAATTCTTTCCAAAATGGTTGTTAAGGCTTTGGGTTTGAGTTGTCGCGTGTGGTCCACTTGGGTTCAAAAGAATTGTACTTCTCTTGCTCTATAGATGGGAGTGAGGGTATAAATGTTTTTGGTTTATGGTTGAATATGCGAAATATGTGTACACTTGGGCTTGATAACTAAGTGTTTTTGTGTGAGGGCGAGATCCTCTTAAGAAAGGAACAAATTGTAGTTTGGTAAGGTTTTTTACGATCCTAGCTTGGGGCTAGGTGTTGAACCTTAGGGATATAAGGGTGGTTTGTGATGGAGGTTGATGACGTATGGGTTTAGCCTTTATTAACAGTAGCGATGGGTAGAAGTGAAGTTGACGGTAGTTTGGTGATAATTGTCCTGTCGCGAGCAATGGTATTAACTAGTTGTTTTTGGGTTTGAGTCTTGCCTGGGAGAGGATGAAATGAAATGTTAGCATGATCATGTATCGGAAGGGCAAGTGTGCCTTAATGAGTTATTCCCCTCGATGGAAATTTTCGGCAATGTAGAGAGGTCGTTAAAGGAATTGTGACTCGCTTTGATTGTGTCATGTTTAATGAAGTGTGGTAGTCAGGTTGGTTGTGATAGTAGTGTGAAGTGTTTGTCGTGAGGTTTCAGGCGTTTTTTGGTTGATGGAGCCCTTTGTGGTTGAAACGCAGTTTCTGTTTGGGAATTGAAGTGAAGATGGGACCGTGAGAGGTTGCACTCTGTTGAGCTAAATCAACATTTTCTCGCTAGTGTTGGTTTTGAGAACTCGCTTGTCGTTTGTTCCGGCTTTAGTCTCTGTGTGAACGTTTTGGTGTTGCAAAGAAGTCTTTTGTCCCTTGGGGACCTTGTTGTTGATTTTGGCGTTCTTCGGATTCGAGGTCGAATCCTATTTAAGGGGGGGAGAATGTGACACTACGGAGTGTTGTAACCTTATAAAATGTGAATGTTGAGGTCAAAAACTTTATGAAAAATGAAATTGAAGGTTGAAACCATACGCTATGAGGTTTATTTGCGTTTCTGGGCCGTTTCCGGGAGTTTGGGCCTTTCCAGGGGAGTTTGGGCCTAAGGGAAAGGTCCGTGGGCATTGGTGGGATGGTGTTTGAGTCCATTTAGGGTAGGAGTCCTGTTTGGGGGGCCTCCTCCTGCCCTTTTGGGCGTCCTCCCCCTGCCCCCTGCGCCCCCAAGTGCCCTAGCCGTCTCCCACACCTCCCCTCCTCCTCCTTGGGCGCCTCCACTGTGATGCCTTAGAGCGTCAGAGCGATTCTAGGGTTCCTTTTTCTGGTTTTGTTTCGGGAGAGGAATGAAGGATTTGTCGGGGGATGAAATAATTGAAGTTTATCCAGCGTATTAATATTAAATTTGAGTTGTCGGGCTAGAAACAGTGGGCCGAGGAAAACCTGGGCCTGGGCTGCGAATCCCCTCCCCACCTCTCTCTCTTTTCCCCTAGTGGGCCGGCCCACCATATAAAAGGGGTGTCACCCGCCCCCCAAAAGCCCTAGGGCACCCCCCCTTCCTCCCCTAGCAGCCACACCACCCCTCCTCTTCCTCCCCTTGCGTGGTGGCTCAAGATCCACCGCGAAACGCGAAGGAGCAAGCGAGAAGAGGATCCGTGGAGGCGTGGAGGACGAGCAGATTTCCGTTTCGGGAATCGTCGCGCGTTTTTCGTGGGTTCTCAAGGGAGAACTCAAGGTAAAATTCCCAAATTTTTACCCCTGTTCTACCTAGGGATTAGGAGTGTATTAGATCTGGTGGTGAGTGATTTAGATGGATCTTGATGGGGGAGAAGGGTAGATGTTCACGTGGTGCTGTTTTTGGAAGGAGAGATTGTGCAGCGCGGATTGTTTCGCGTTTTACGTGGCATAGACGATTTTTTCTGCAAAAACCTATAACTATAAAGTTGTAGATAACGTCGAGATATAGCTTCTGTAATTTTTTCAGAATTTTTGGGGCGTGGGTCTGAGAGTTATCGCTGTTGCAAGATGACGGACAGAATCTGGAAACAGATTTTGTCCACTGTGTTGGACGTTTGTTTAGGCATATTTAACAGTGGAATTGAAATTAGTGATCTTCATGAAAGTTGTAGATATCGTCAATATATAGCTACTGTAATTTTTTTGTATTTTTATGATCTGTATAAAAAAAGATACGAAATTGTGAAGAGAGGGTGGTGCTGTTTGACCCGGACAGATTGGGGTTTTTGGCGCTTAAGAAGGGAACGGGGATTAGGAAGCGTGTGTTCAAGTTGTGTGATCATTTGTGATGTCGCTATGTACTGAAATAATACTTGTACAGGTGGTGCCCCTTCTGGACGCAACTAGGTTCGTCATCCACGTTGGTAAAGGCAAGTGGAAGTAGCGGTCTTGCTAAACTATAACTCGCTTTTTGTTTCGTCTTCAATATAAACCTTAATTACAGCACACCTACATGGTTTAACTACTTGTTTATGAGATTACAATATCCTATCCTGCATTGTGATGTGGTTGTTTGGCTTTTGAATCATGAGTAAGAATGAAGAAAGATGTTGTTTGCAAGATGAATTGTGGAGATATTCTATCTCAATGATGTTCGCATTCTATCCATGTTATTTGATGGTATGCAAGCATGTGAATTCAGAGTGGGAAGTTATGAATGTATTTATGCATGAAGCATTAACTGCATAATCATGCATTGGAAGTTTGTCGACGCCAAGCGTGGCGCGATCAAGACGTACAACACCGTGTGTTCCTGAGAAAGGGCACGGTGAGGAGGATCGTGGCATAAGCATGTGCACAATCATATGCATTTTACTGAGGTTGTGTGGACTCTATAATGTGGTATTGGACATGAGGAATTTGGTATGCTAGTTTTACTGTGGCTGTGTTATTCGTTAGAAGTTGTTCCGCTTGCTGAGATTACCCAATCTCACCCCTTGTTATTTTGTTGTTTTCAGGTAGTTCTCGCGAGTCGTAAGCTTGAAGGGTGGGCTTAGTAGCACAATCAACCCTCCGGGGTCATCACGAATCACATGGATTAGTGCATTTAATAATTCATTAGCTTGCTGAAATTTTATTAATCATAGACCTGTTGATGTCCTCTTTGGAGCTGTTTTACGTTTATGTTTGTTTTCTGGTTGATTTAGACTTGTTATCTCTAGTATTGATGCTTTTATGTTATTCCTGTTTATAATGGTTATTATGAATCTTGTTGTCGCTTCCGTTTTGTCCTAATTTTAGAAGAGATGCTGTCGAAATTTTCTTGTACGACAGTTTAGATTTGTAGGGTGTTACATCCACCTCCCCCAAGCCTCTCCCCTTGCGCCACCACCCTCTCCACCACCTCTCCACCTCCCTGCTACGCCTAGGTGAGTTCTTGACCTCACCACCTCGAAGATCCATCCATTGGAGCGCACCGCGACGAGGAGATCCGTTGGATTTGGAAGCGAGGAAGGGGATCGCGCGAACCGGGAGGAGATCTATTGGGTTTTCGTGCGTCGGGCGAAGGTATGACCATGGGAATCCTTGGGGTTGGTCGAGGTTTCTAAGGGTGATTATCAAGTTTTTAGATCAATTGGTGGTGCTGGAATTGAGTAGATTAGATTAGATCTAGAAGTTGCCACGTTCTCTGTTTCGGACAGCATGAGCAGTCGACCTAGGGTTCGGTTTTTCGCAAATTTAGAATCCGAATTTGGTCATACGGATGTTGAAGAAGTTGTAGATAATTTCATTATATTTCTGTGAATATAAAGAACTTTAAATTCCGCCCAGCCGTATGAAAGTTATGGTTGTTTTACCGAGCGTGTTAAAATCTGTGATGTGATTGGAACACATCACGGTATTTTGTAGATTAAACAACTTTAGATTCCGAATCAGTCTTTCCTTATACCTAGAAAAAGTTGGAAAATTTCCTAAGCTACGCGAGGATGTACTCGTTTAATTGATTCAGAGTTCCAGAACTCAAGTTATGCCGTTTGCAAGGTTGCTGTCCCGACGGGACAGAACCTCTGTTTTTAGGTTTTGCGAGTAGTTGGCAATGTCGGGGTAGATGAGGGTTTGCGTACTGTTTTTTGGACATGATTGTGAGCGTGTGGTACCTATGTGCAGGTGGTGCGACCCCGGGAGTGCCCTCTACTTCCCGCCAATCCGTTGCCCGTGGTTGAGGCAAGAGTGTTGTGATGGATAGCGATTTGTAGGTTGCTTGTTGAGAATAGATGGAATTGACTACATGATATATGATCACTTGCCATGCTTTTATGATTGCCAATGATATGATGAGCGTGTTTATTATGTTATGATGCCATGCGTTAATATGTGAGTTAAATATGATGTTGGCATAATTGCATACATGACATGTTACATGGCCCGGGCGGTGAGAAAGTCATAACTAATCCGGGAAGGTCGGTGAGAAAGATATGACTAATCCGGAGAGCCAATGAGTAAGTCCTACATCGTGATTCCATTCACCGCGGTGAACGGAAGCGAGGAGTAGGCACCCTCCATCTTCGGGATGGAAGGGGGGAGAGGGTGCACACCGACGGGTGTGTACTCAACCATACCGGTATGAGTTTCCAAGGAGATATGTGCATCGCATTGCATTACATTGCATTGCAATAAATGAGGATGATTTATGATGATGTCAATGATATGCTTACACTATGAATATGAGATGTGTATGATGTTGTATATGAAAAAGTGGTGATGAAGGTATTGGAATGTGTTTTCTTGTTCCATTGCAATATACTTGCTGAGTGATGAACTCACGCTTGTGTTTATGTTTTTTTCTTTTAGGTACCATGAATCCGACATGCGGGAAAGGGAGCTAGTCACACGTCATCACTTAGCATCACACATTTAAACAATGACATGTTCCTTCCCTTATGGTTATGGTTCATTCTTTGAGCTAAACTGTGGTTTCGTTGATTCGTTGGTCGTTATGAGTAAATGATTAGTCCATATTTGTCATGTGACGGATAGAATTTCTATCCTTAGTGGTATGGTGGTTGTTTTTCCGTTTGATCATGTTATTGCTATCGTTCATTATGCTATATTGACATGTTATTATTGTTGTTGCTTCAATTCATGTTAAAACAAAGGAGATGGTGCTGAAATCTCGGTTTTTAGCATGTGCCCTTTGCTGGAATTTATGTTTAATTGTGGTATTTAGTTGTTGTTTAGCTTATGTTTGGTAGCATTCGGGCATAGTAAATGCCGGGGTGTTACACTTCCACAACCTTCAACAGAAAAAAAACACCAAGCAAAAACTTACACAGATTCAATTGATATGCCAAATTCCCATATCATACCGCTCTCGCAATAGTCTGATGAACTCAAAGTATTTCCCCTTTGGCACTACAGGGTACGACCCCATAAAATCAATTATTCTTCCAAAGAATGTAATACTAATATCCAAACTCAACTCTAAATTTCCCTCTTCAACTTTATTCACAATTCTAATCTCTTTTCTCAACCCCTCTATCATATTTCATCAACTCAAGGTGACACGATCAACGCGAGGCACCTCTTTAACAAGCATCTAACCAAATCCTCAATGGTATCTAGTCGGACAGCTTGGGTTCCAAACTTGAACCCCAAAGACTCAATTCACAAAATCCTATCTTTTCCAATAGTTTGCCCTTTTTCAACAAGGAATCAAAATCACTAAGGCCATCGAAGGAAATAGCCCACTCGGGCAAAATTTCATTTTCAATCACAAACCACGTTATATTTTCATTCCATCCTCTCAAAGGCATATCTCATACCCAGAGACAACTACCAAAATTACTAACACCTTCTTTACAACCAACGATACTCCCAAAAGATTTTGAATCGAGATGTCACAAGCCTCCATCGTACACCACCTTTAAACCACAATCAAAGTTCTACACCTAGCCCAAGCTAGTACCACCGATCACTCCCAAACCACACTCAGTTCCTTTCCTAAGAAGGTCTTGCCCTCACATCCTTTCATTCAAACCACCAAGCTCAAATGCATAATTCGTTAGTATACTGCACAATATACCACAAACATTCATATTCTAAATTCCATCTCGAATGCAAAAGAAGTACAATTCTTTTGGACCAATTGAACCATAATATAATTTTCGATATTTCTTCTATCAAACCTACTTCACTCCAAGGGACCTCTACTCAAGGTAATTGTTAACTACAGAACATTTCTCATCAGATTATCAAATCCTTCACTACAACCATCTTAACCCACAAGTTCAATCACACGATAAAAATGGTAACGTAATCACCATCAACTTCCCAATGGTTCACTAATAGGGGTTAAACCAGCACCACCAAGGAACCAAACAACCTTCATTACTCCCCACTCTTAATCTATTCACAATCAACACTTAACCCAATTTAGGACCTTCGATCGAAACCAAACCACACATGTTTCATCTTCTACGAAGGTTTCATCCCCACATCTTCCGTTCAAAGAATCAAATCGAAGGGTGTAATCCTATCACAAACCCTACCAAAAACCCAGATCATTCACCTTCTTCTCAAGCTAGAAAGCAAAGGAAATTCCGATTCCCCTTAACCACTCAATCCAATTTCAACCATTTAAATCCAAGGATTCAGACTTTACCACGGGAAAACCCCATTAAGAAAAAAACAACGGCGCGCAAAACTTTTATCGAAACAACTCACTTTCACGAAAAATAAAACATCAAGCTTTTACCAAGGTAAAATGTCTCTCTTTTAGCATAAAAGAATTCATTCCCCAAAAGAAACTGATTGAGGAATAGATCCACATCCACCCAACAACCAACAATTCTTTAAAAGAAGGAAAACTCATTTTCTTGCAGAAACATATTAATCAATCACAGATCACTTATGAAACAATCATAAGTTTCATCTTTTTGAAATAATCACAAATACCATACCTTTTATGAAAATCCAACTCTAGTTGGAAAAGAGATATTAATCCCTCCCAACAAGAACTTCCAAATCATTACCTTAAATTTGGCCATTTCTTTTAACTTATAAACCAGTAATAACTCTTTTGAACAATAAGTAGCGCAATCTAGACACACCTCCTTAGAGGGTACATTCCACAATCACTACTTGAGCTAAACAACTTAGCCAAGACAAAAGTTGGCATGATTCAATGAAATGCAATAATCCAGGCTCCATCAACCGATTACACGATCAATTGAATTTGTAAATCATTATAAGAAGGTTCAACTTGAATCCCACAATTTCTAGTATTCCAATACTCTAGCCATTAAAGATTTCATATCCACCAAAAGTATCCTGAAAAGCCCAATAGGTTTGAACAAGAGTTACCAAACCCAATCTACGTTTAATTTCCTTCTCCCATTCATATAACCACTATTGGTCATATTATCATCAAACCAAAAACCAAGTCTAAATCATGACAACCAACAAGGAGAATCATGTCATCGCTTTCTCCGTGCTATCAATTTAACAGTTAATTCAGCATAAGACAGTGCATCAACATTTTATTTTGGGTCTACTAACCATAATGAGCCAACAATCATACAATTGTCTATTCCAAGTTAACATATCTTTTCAACGATCCTTTCAGCATGATCAACATATGACTTTCATACAACCCATAAATCAGCATTTCAATATCCCCAATTTCTTCAACCAATAACTAACTCTCACAATTAAACATCATCTTTCGAGACGTTTTTCAACAAAGCAAAATACGTGCAATAGGAGATTGTCAGGCAAGAGGGTATTTAAGATAGGGATAATTGGATATATGCCACTGCAGGAACCGCTTATTTAAGATACCCTCAGAAGTGAAAGTTTTCATTTGGTTATTTAAGAATATATCATTTTTATCATGTACCCAACATTGCCGACATTTAATCTGCTGCCACACCTTTACCGTTAGATAGTTTGACCTAGAAAATGAGAATTGCCGACACATAGTGTGTCTCTAGATATCAAAATAATTTCTAATGCACCATCTGACCCTAAAAGTATTATTGTCGACACTACTACAAAACCGGGCATCACAAGCGGCCTATTAGAAACGGTTTGGTGCGAACCGGTTGTAATGCTCACACCAGAAGCGGTTCGTGGCAACAGGCCGGAGGGGATCTCTAGAAGCAGTTCGTGGCACGAACCCCTTCTAAAGCCCCACCTTTAGAAGGGGTTCGTGGCACAAACCCCTTCTAAAGATCTTTACAAGCGGTTCGTGTCCCCAACCGCTTCTAAAGCTTTAGAAGGGGTTCGTGCCACGAACCGCTTCTAAAGGTGGGGCTTTAGAAGGGGTTCGTGACACGAACCGCTTCTAAAGACCCCCTTCAGAAGGGGTTCGTGTCACGAACCGCTTGTAGAAGCCCAGTTTTAGAAATAATAAAAGGAATGCGTGTCCTATTCTATCAGAGAGCACGCGTGGGTGGGTTGGCTAGATAGATGAAGCGGGTCACGAGGATGGAGTATTGGTCGTGGGTTCGAATCCCATTCCCACGATATTATTGGTAGTCTTTTATCGCTTGGTGTCGCACCACCACAAGCGGTTCTAGCAACCGCTTGTGATACCCTTCAGGGTATCACTCGCGGTTGCTTAGAAGCGGTTGTAAAACCGCTTCTGGAAGTGGTTTTGAACCGCTTCTGGAAGCCATTTCTGTAGTAGTGCAACAGTTAGTCTGTCACCAAGTTTTAGCGATAGATAGTTGGTCGGCAATTATGTATTATTGCCGACTGATGTCTGATGCTAATTTGGTGTCATGGTGTAGTGCGACATGATGAACACAACATGAAAAACAGGAAACAAAAGAACGTATACTGTGATAAACCATGCTCTGATACAAAGATAATATGGATCAACTAGCAGGCTAGTTGATCCGCAAGGGTGGCCCAATCTTCATGGTACAAACAACAACAAATCCTTTTCTCCTATACGCCAATTCAGCACCTCAAGTTGATGATACTTGTTTCAGTCCAAGGAATAATATAGCAGTAGCACACGAAGATAGATAAGTTGGATTTCACCAAATTAACGATAAACCAATCTAGAAGCAATCAACAAATCTCTTCAAACTGTGCACAAGTGTAGGCATGAATTGAAAAGAAGAATCTTGTAGATTTGATGCGCAACTTGAGAAAAGCAACTCCCCAATCCATATGATCAGCACAAACCCTATTTGGGAAACTCTCATGCAAACACATACCTCCAATGGTGCCACAAAGCAGCCATGGCTTTTTTTTATTTTATCATATCTCAACTCTGAATTTTTACAAAGATCGACACAAATATATAGGGACTCATGGGTAGGGTGCAGCCAAAGTTGGCCAAATCCACCTCTAATTTGTAGCCGGTTCAAACGCCTAGACTTATATCGTATGTAAGATTGGACTCTAAACAATAAAAGGAAAATTATAATATGTTACTAATTTTGGTCAACTAGAGTGTCGATACTTGTCGACGAATTAAACATAAAAGGATGCAAAATCTAAACTTGACATAATTAAGAGATATTTAAGTGGCATTCTAAGCTTTCTTTAAAGGCAAAATATCCGGTGCAACCACTGTTTTCGTGCAACCACCGTGCAACTCTACTAAAAAAGTTCCAAAAAATTCTAAAAAAAATGATGGATGTACATCTCAACTTACCCCATCTACGTATAAAATTTCATGATCAAATACGTCCTATGCTAGAAGTTACAAAAAAAGACAAAATTTCGCTTGGAATCTTGCTACAGTAGAGAGCACAAAATTTGTTTTTTTTGTAACTTCTAGCATAGGACGTATTTGATCATGAAATTTTATACGTAGATGGGGTAAGTTGAGATGTACATCTATGATTTTTTTTAGAATTTTTTGGAATTTTTTTTAGTAGGGTTGCACGGTGGTTGCACGAAAACGGTGGTTGCACCGGATATTTTGCCTTCTTTAAAGGCCAACAACGCATTAATCCAAGTTCGGACGTGAAATTTTTTACCTTTCTAAGTTAGGATGGTATGGCAATCTGAGTTGGTTTCTCCGATCCGAATAGTTTTCGCTCCTCTTTCTTTATGTGTAAGAGCATCTCCAACAGAGCCCCTAAACTAGCCTCTAAACTTTAAAATACGGAGTGTAGTAAAAAAACCAGATCCAGCAGGGTCCCAACTCAAGTCCCTAAAATTAGGAGGCCTATAAATTTGCCTCCTCAACCCCAATTCCCAGGGAGCCCCAACTCAAGCCCCTAAAATTAGGAGGCCATAAAATTTGCCTCCTCAGCCCCAATTCCCAAGGACACGAGTACAACCACTATTATTGAAGACATGGAAATACATGAGAGGCTTTGAGATGATCTTATTAAGCATTTGTGGGCAATTCACAGCGCTTCGTAATTTGATTCATTGTTCGGAGTTTCTATTTATCTATTTATCATGTTTTGAAAATTTTAAATTTAAATTTGTAATATCATGTTTTTAAATTGTAAATGTTAATATGCTTATGTTTTATGTATTACAAATATTTTTGATTGAATTTTAGTGGTGTCAAATGAAGATTATACATAGCGGATATGTCAAAATAGGAGAAAAAGTAAAATATGGGCTGTTACTGGACTTGTGCTCTGAAAACAGGACCCCAAAAAATAGAGAGAGTCCTTAAATCCAAAATAGGGGCCCTGTTTTAGGGGCCCTTGCTGGAGATGCTCTAAACTTTAAAATAGGGGGTGTAGTAAAAAAAAAAAACAGATCCAGCAGAGCCCCAACTCAAGCCCCTAAAATTAGGAGGCCCCTAAATTTGTCTCCTCAGCCCCAATTCCTAGGGGGCCCCAACTCCAGCCCCTAAAATTATGAGGCCCTTAAATTTGCCTTCTCAGCCCCAATTCCCAGGGACACAAGTACAACCCCTATTATTGAAGATATGAAAATACATGAGAGGCTTCGAAAATTTTATCATGTTTTGAAAATTTTAAATTTAAATTTGAAATATCATGTTTTTAAATTGTAAATGTTAATATGCTTATGTTTTATGTATTACGAATATTTTTGATTGAATTTTAGTGGTGTCAAATGAAGATTATACATAGCGGATATGTTAACATAGGAGAAAAAGTAAAATAGGGGCTGAGATTTAGGGGCTGTTGCTGGACTTGTGCTCTGAAAACAGGACCCTAAAAAATAGAGGGAGTCCCTAAATCCAAAATAGGGACCCTGTTTTAGGGGCTCTTGCTGGAGATGCTCTAAGCAAGCTATTTCCCTTTCTCTACAAATTAGATCTGGCTTCCTCTTTCTTCCTTTCTTTTCCTTTTCTTTGTTCCTTTCTTCTTTTCGTTTTCCTTTCCCGCACAGCTTGTCTCTTTCTTTCCTTTCTTTTTTCCCTATCTAGCTGCATTCTTTCTTTTGTTTCTTCTTTTCCTATCTAGCTACATGCTTTCTTCCGTCCTTTTTAGCCGTGCGCCAAGTCTCCTCATGCGGCTATGTATCCCTCATGGCCGCATGGTCTATGCACCCAAGGTCACTTACCCATGTTTCCATCAATGCACGCAACACAGGTACAATATACTTATCTTGTCATTCATGTGGCTGGATTTCCATATGTACTCCTTGGCCAACCTCTCTCTCGTCCTCATCTCTGTTCCTATGTTCTTATTGCAAAATAGCGTCCATTGTTTTTTAGACTTGGTTTCTACGTGAAAAATAATATCCAAAGTTGGGGTTTGTGATTTGAGCCGCATCACATTCCCAGTGGCTTGCTGAGACGCCAGATGGTGAACTGCAATAATTGATTATGCTTCTTTCAATTGGAAGCAATAGCAATATATAGAGATTATTGATGGCTTTGTACTTCTAATCCATCCATCTCCAGTCCCCATCTTGTAAGATTTTGGCTGTTATTTATCATCAAAAAAGATCATTTGCTGGTACAGTGGTTGATCAGTCTGTGAGATTATACACCAATTCCTGGAATACTATACATATGGAAAATCATTATTTGGAAATTGAGCTGGTGAGAATAACCTTGAGTAACCTTGAGTTTCTTCTTTTTTTAGTAGCGACCTCCGGTTTCTTGAGCTGATGTTTTTTTGGGAGTGTGCTAATGTCCTAATCTATGTAGGCTGAAAGATGCACATATTTCCTGATCATGACAAAAAAAAATGTTGGCCGGCAAGAGCTGCTGCGAAATAATTCCAATGACAGAAAAAAGCTGTCTTTTTCTATCAGGGTGATGCTACTCTTTTCCTTCTTTAAGCAGATTTCATAAACAATTTGTCCTAGTTTTCATCAAGACAAAAAATGCACTCTTAGGAAATAAATTTAAAACCTAACCCAAGTTAACCTGCGTCCAACATAAAGTTGTTACACTGTTCATTTCAACACTACAAGAAACAGGGAAAAATTCGTGGGCCAAAAACCCACAAATTTAGGCCAAAACCCACGAATTTAAGTTAAATTCGTAGGCAAACCGTCGAATTTAGTTCACGAATTTAACTCGACGAAATTAATCAATTAAAAACCCACAAATTTTTCCTATTTTCTTGTAGTGCAAGGTCGAGGCTTTGAAGCGAATACAACGTTGTTGCATTCTGTGTGAGCTCTACATCTTTTCCTGCTCCACTGTTTTCTTAAACAAGGACCAAATAGGAGATGAAGCCAAACAATGGCGTCATCAGCGTAAGCAGAAGATCTGAGCAGTTATTAGCTTCTTCCTCACCGACCATTAGATGGAAAAAACACACCGAGGAGATGGGTCACATACACATTTTCTAGTGGCTGTGGTTGCCAACCAGCCTGCCACTCAGCTGACGATGCACAATGATTTCCGCTGATTGCACCACTGCCAGCCTGCCACTCAACAGCCGTACCAGTATCGGGATACGTATCCGATACTCCGATACGTCGATACGCCTCCGATACGGTATCGTCCACGTATCAGAAAATACAGGTAAAAAAATAAATATAATTAATTCCGATACTTCTTCGATACACTTCAATACCTCTTCGATACTTTGCAGCCTATGACCCCTCAAGCCATGTAGTCTAACCATGTAGCTAAATGTTATTTGCTATCTCATATCAGTTATTGCACTGTTAAAACTTGTGGTCTTTTGTCATAAAAACGAAGTGCTAAGATATCTAAAATTTGTTATCAAACTACTATCTTTTTATCTCTGTGTTGCCATTTTTATTTATAAAATTATATATATACTCGCCGTATCCTTATTTTCCAAAGAATCCGTATCGCCGTGTCGCCGTATCCGTATCGGCGTATCCGTATCCCGTATCGGTGCATCATAGCTGCCAGCCGATGGGGCATTTGCGGTGAGAGAGGCTCCAAATGAAGGTGAGATGAGAGGAATTTGTGGATTTCTGGCAATATAGGCTTGGACAAGAAGCTCATGTTTCTGAAAATGCCCCACCACCTTTTTGGAACCTGACTGAAAAATATGAGCTGAATGATTCCATAATTTCTTTTTGAGATTAACTGTAATAAAATGCAGATTAGTACAATTTGAAATGATGAATACTGGAGATCATACGAGAGCTCAACGGTTAAGACCGATTGTTTTTTATAAGCCACCAAGGTCTGGACCTCTTTGAGTGCAGAAAAATGGAGGAGCTTTTATTAGGAGAGCTAACTCCTCTGGCATTCGAAAAAGAATTCAAGATGTTATCTACTGGTTTGTCCTCATCCTTATCATCGTTATCACGTGACATTCTATTTTTTACTTTTATCATACAAGAAAGTGCAAAGGTAGTCAGAAAAGATGAGGCTGCATAACCACCAGATCTTGGGTTAATTTTTTTTACATGAAATGCTTGCGCAAGCTAGATGGAGCTTAATATAACGACGGGGAAGAAGATGCGGAGAGACGAGACATTGCCGTTCCAACCACCAGCATAAACATCTCGGCCTGCAACAGCAAATCCACCTTAATTATTCGATGGGAATGTTATACCACTCCTCTTAATTACCACATGGAATCACTACTACAGAATGATACAACGCTATCACTTCATCTAAGTTGTTTTTAACTTTTCAAGAAAAAATCGATTGTGATAGAAGATTCGACGAGGGTGTTAATAATTAGCGGAGAATCAACACAATCGGTTCTAATGTTAGAACCGATTATAATGTGCTCAATGCTACATCACAATCGGTTCTTGAGTGTGATGTGCAACAACCGATTGTGATGTGCATCCAAGAAGTGCTTCACTAGGTTTTATATACCCTCAAGTTAAACTCTCTTCTATTGTTGTTGTTCTAGAGGCAAAAAAATCGCTGCTGTTGCAAAAAAAAACTCAACATACTCTAGTTAAAACCGATACTTGAATGAGAAATAATGAAATTCTTGAGGATGGGTGTTAAGAGGGTAAAGTATAACCCCTAGCTTGAAGAGATTTTCTCTTATTTATGGTTTTCTTCAAAAGGTGAGCATTCCTTCAAATCCCTTCAATTTTGCAATAGAAAATTCGATTTTGATTTGGTGAATGTGTTACACACTACTAGAAAAACGAGCATTACAAGTGGTACCTTAACAACCGGTAAATTTAGAACCGATTGTGATAGTGCATCACAAGCGGTTCAATAGCCACGAGCCAGGAGAGAGCTTCTACAACCGGTTGGGGACACCAACCAGTTGTAAAACCCAATTTCTACAAGTGGTTTGTGTCCCTAACCGGTTCTGGACTTCTACAACCGGTTGGTAACACGAACCGCTTGTAGAACGTGGTTTCTATAAGCGGTTTGTGTTACCAACCGATTGTAGAAGCCTAATTTTCGAAATAATAAAAGAAATGCTTGTCCTACTCTATCAGAGATCACGCGTGGGTTCGTTGGTTAGATGGGTGAGGCGTGGGTCACGAGGAGGGGTGAGGTCGTGTGTTCGAATCCCATTCCTCGCAATATTATTTTCTCTTTTTAAGTGGCTTCTACAAGCGGTTCGGGGAACCGCGAGTGATACCCAGTTGGGTATTACTCTCGGTTGCATACAAGCAGTTCGATAACCGCTTGTGAAAGCGGTTACGAACCGCTTGTGTTGCGTGGTTCCCTAGTAGTGACATGTCATTAGTGCTATGGTTGAAACCAATACTTAGGTGAGAAATTATAAAATCCTCGAGGATGAGCGTTAAGAGGGTAAAATTGAACCCCTAGCTTGAGGAGATTTCCTGTCAATTTTTCCTCATTTGTGGTTTTCTTCAAAATGTGAGCATTCCTCCAATTTTGCACTAGAAAATTCGATTTTGATTTGGTGAATATGTTACATGTCATTATTGTTGCTATAATATGATCAATGTTAAAGTTTAGGTTGTGTAACCTACGTCTTCCATTCGAGGGTGCTTGTTTACAAATATGTTGAAATGTCATACTTATATATAGCAGTCTCAAATTATTCACAATTTTTTGGACAATTCAAGGATATATAGTTCGGACAAGTTCCTAAGCTATTGTATAACTCTAGAGAAATTTTTGGTAGTATCTCCCTGGTGTTCTCCGGATACACACCCTCTTGACTTGTTGTCGAGACGTGTATTTGGAGAACAGCGGGGAGATGCTGCCAAAAAATTTTCTAGAGTTATACAATAGCTTAGGAACTTACCCAAACCACATATCCTCGAATGGGATTAGGGCCTGACCTAATTAGAGATTAGGAGTTATCGTTGGTACGTACTTAGTTGGTCAATAGATAGACGTTTCTTTAAAATCATTTAATTCCTCGCCTTTGTTAATTCATTCACTCCTATTTTCTTTTATTAAAGTCAAAGGAATTGCAAGTTTACTGCATTAGGTATTTCAATATCATTATTGATGTTTTAAATGTCTCCTAACTAGCGAATTGAAAGCTCTTAACTAGGGAAAAAGGTATTGGGTGTAAAATTATATATCTTGGAACGCGTCCTCTATTTTGCAAAGGTAATTAAATAATGTCTCAGTATTTGAAATAGTTAGTTGTCGCTCAAGTTTTTCTTAATTTATTGTTTTTGGTTTAATTGCATATGGACCGTGAAGAATGGATGTATTAAAAAAGTCATGTAAGTGCTAAATTTCAGAGGGGTGTTAAGAACTTCAAAATAATTGCAAAAGAAGATATGGTGAAGACGGGTGTAAACTTTATATATTGTCCTTGCTTTGATTGCACCAATATTAGGAGATTTAACAACTCAGCTCAAATTGAAAGCCACTTAATTCGACATGGCTTCGTGAGGAATTACACGTATTGGATACATCATAGGGAGAGAAGCAGTACCTGTCCGGTATGCAATGAAGATATGCTGGAACCCGATCACGAATTAGAGTATGATATGTTTGAGAAGTACAATTTAGAGGAAATGTTTCGGGATGTGGAGGGAAATTACATAGAAAGAGAGTTTGAAAATTTTAAAAGCTTGATGGAAGACGATGTCAAACCGTGTTCTTTGGTTGCAAAGTGGAATACACCAAGTTGGGTTTGGTCCTTGCATTTTTCGAACTGAAGGCAAAACACCATTGAACAGATACAAATGTTAATACACTTTTAGTTCTTCTATCGGATGTGCTTCCGGAGAGAAATGAGTTGCCAACAAGCATTTATGATGTGAAAAAGCTACTATATCCCATGAGAATGGAAATAAAAAGGATACATGTATGTCCGAATGATTGCATATTGTATCGCAATGCGTATAAGGAATTGCACGATGTCAGTTTGTGGTGTACCACAGTACAAACAAAAGGAGAAGTCTAATGACAAGAAGCGTAAGAGTCGAGCCGACAATGGTAAAGATGTCAACAAAGGGGCACTGGCCAAGGTATTGTGGTACTTGCCCATCATTCCCGGTTTGGAACCGTTGTTTGCAAATCCCAAAGAGGCAAAATTGTTGTATTAGTATTATAAATCTTGAAAGGAAGATAGCAAGCTGAGAGACCCCTCTGATTCAGCTCAATGGAGAAATATTGAATGGAAACATGAGGAGTTTGGTGCCGAGATGAGGAACATAAGATTTGGATTGAGTACCGATAGAATAAATCCATTGGTAATGTGAGTAGTCGTCACAGTACTTGGCCAGTTCTGTTGTGTATCTACAGTCTCCCTTCTTGGTTGTGCATGAAGCAGAAGTATATCATGATGTCGTTGCTAATCTCAGAACCCAAACAGCTAGAAAATGATATTGATGTGTACCTAGCACCACTGATCGAGGATTTGGTAAAATTGTGGAACGAGGGGGTTGCGGTGTGGGATGTATACAAAAGAGAGAACATTACCCTATGGTCTATGATATTTTGCACCATAAATAATTTTTCTGTCTTTGGTAATTTGGCGGGCTACAGTATGAAGGGAGCCAAAGCGTATCTTATTTGTGAAGAGGAGACTGAGAGCTTATGGCTACCAAATTTCAAGAAAACTGTGTATATGGATCACTGTAGATTTCTACCTCGAAGTCATCGATACCATAAGATGGATGACAAATTTGATGGGAAGAGGGAAGTTCATTCAGCCCTGTAGCCTATGAGTAGAAAACAAGTATATTCAAGCATGGAGGATATCGATGTTCAGTATGGATAGAGTCGTAATTCTGTTCATCCTAAGACCATTTGAAATAAGATGTTGATATTTTGGGACTTACCATATTGGAATGAGTTAGATGTCCATCATTGTATTGATGTCATGCACGTTGAGAAGAATGTGCGACAATTTGGTTGGCATCCTACTGAACATACCTGGGAAGACCAAGGATGGTGTAAATGCTCGACGCAACATGGCCAATATGGGAATCATGCCCAAGTTTGCTGTGATAGAGGAGATGGAAAACTACACCTTATCCAAGAAGGAGAAAGAAGACATATACAAGTGCCTCCAAGTTATTAAAGTTCCATCAGGCTACTCAGCAAACATTAAGAAGTTTGTGTCCATGGATGATTTGAAGTTGCTTAGTATGATGTTGTGGGGGCTCCGGAATCAGATTAGCGAATCGGGTCATTACTATTGCATCGGACTGGTAATTAATGCAACCCGTAATAACTACCGACTGCTAAACTAAATCCGTACTCGGATTGGGGCCAATCGATCGGCAGCGCTTGAAAGAAACGCGTACACCAATCCATTGAACACGATCCGAGCTTCCCGCAATCGTGTGTCCAGTACTGGTTCCCTAGATCAGTAGCCCAGTACCCACACGTTGTCATACAAGATAGATCGCAACTATGCAAGAGTAAATATATTACATCCGAAAGGTAAAGTTATTACAACTATTTAATCTTACAGTTTAAGGCATCATGGCCTGCACAAGTCCAAAAGATAGAATAAAACACAGCGGAAGTTCAAAAGAAAGACGCGCAGTGTGCCATCCACCCTCAGGCAACTCATTGGAAAGAAATCCAGTTAACCCTCGGCTAACTCGTCGGACACTGACACGAACTGAGACTCATCGGGATTGTCTTCAGCGTTACCTTCTTCTTCTTCTGACCAAAATCCGTTAGAGAAAATGGTGAGTACACGTATGTACTCACAAGACTTTAGTGCATGGAACATTTATATATACATGCAGGCTGTAACGAAGGAAACAGGTTTCTACACGAAGTCTAATTGAGCACAAAGCAGGATTTATTTGCAATATGATAATAGATTCAAATATGCGCAATTTACCAAGAGGTTTTTAAAAGATATTTTAAAAGTAACAACAATAATAAGCAATATTTGAGCCATAACCAAATCCAACTAGTTTGATTCCAACCCTTAGCCAAACCTTTCCATTTCCTTAAACCATAACCATTTACCGAACCAACCTTTTTCCAACAAACCAACTCTTTTTCCCAACCATACCAACCAGAAGCCAACAGTTTTCCAAACCAAAACCGAATCCAACAACTATACTTAACAGTACTTCCCAAGCTGTTCATGACCGTGAGCACGGCTAATCGATTAGTTTATTTATCTCTGCAGAGATTGTACACTTTACCCACATGAAACATTCTATCAATCATGTCAACCATGCCATGCGATACTCAACGTACCCGTTTTGCTAGACTGTGATGAGACCTTTCGATAGGTTAGGATTTAAACCATGCACCAGGGCGGTAATGTGCATCCCTTGCTACGGCCATAGAGGATGGCACTAGTGGTCCCTACAGGCTCCCACTAGCCCATAACATCCCCATAGAAGGCATTACCATTGTATTGGGCAAACTCCCCCTCGATGCCTCGACGAGGGAGTCCGTAGAACACATCGACACGGTAGGTGTGTCCAACTCTCCCGCCTCCTGATGATGCAAGACCCAAATCCTTTCTAGTTTACTAAGTCAAGGCTGTCCCATAACCAGCACATGTGGTTGCACTTTTTGACCCAGTAATAGCATCAAGTTCAGTCCTTAGGGTGACTCAGGCGAGATCTACTAAATCACATGCTATGGCCATAGAGGATCGACCCTAGCGGCCCCTCGGAGCACCCACTAGTCCGCAACCTCCCCATAGCAAGGAACCAAACCAAATCAAGCCCCTAGCTTGAAATACAATCCAGCAACCATTGCAACCAACCGATCCAGACCAAACCAAACCAATTCCAATCCACCAACTCCACACAACTCGCCCGGGTCTAAACTCTCCGTATTTTTCGTTTTACTCACGCAACCATCCCTTTTTCAACCAGACCAAAGCACCATTTGAATTTCCAACCCAGAATCCAAATCCCAACCATAACCCAAACCAACCACCATTTTAGTTCCAGGAGAATTGTAATTGAGTGTGTCACGATCTCTTGTGGCAATTACTACTGCAGGGCTAAGCGTATGCAAATACTACACTTTATTACCCTCTTGACATTTATTGTTATGTCTAACACTAGCCTACAGTTTAACAAGGTTCTCAGTTCAACTATGATTAAGGAAATCCATCAATTTGGGGATTAACTACCAATTCCCGCAAACTATCATTAAAATGAACATACACACATGCATAATAGTTTTGACAATCATAAATAGGATTTGCAAATATTGGATCAAGATATTCAAAGGAGGTGCTTGCCTATTTGCTCTTCGGCGAAATCAGACTCCGGAACGAAGTCGGGGTCATCTGCGGCGTTCGACACGTCAACGTCTACGCGGAGAACAATAAAACCAATAACAACGATCAAAACAGGGAAAGAATGGATCAAACACCAATAAGAACCAAAAACGGAAAACGAGAACTCGATCAGAAAAGGAAATCATGGTTTTACCCTGAGCCCAGCAGTACCGGCGGCTTATGCGCCGCTAGGGCGATAGTACCGATCTTCGCCAGCGGTAGTGCCGACCTCTGGAAACTCGCAAAAAGGGTACTCTCTAAAAATTATCTACCAGAGTGTTGCTCACGGTACTGCCGCTCGGGCGGCAATACCGGCCCCAGGCACCGGTAGTGCCGGCCTCCAAAGGCCACAAATAGCCCTGTCTGGAAATGACCTACCGGGGTACAAGTCGCGGTACTGCTGCTCGGGCGGTAGTACCGGCTCTACCACAACGGTAGTGCCGCATTCCCAGAGGCCAAAAGCAGCACCCTCTGGAATTTAACTACTGGTGTTGTATTCCCGGTACTACCGCTAGGGCGGTACTACCGGACTTACAACGACGGTAGTGCCAGATTTCCAGGTTTAGCTTTTGCAAAAAGTGGAATTTCGCACAAATGATTTCGGAACTTCGACACGAGGGCATGAATAGGTTCCTAGGGACACTAGGGGCCCATTCACGCAAGTTCCGTCAAGTTCCGAGCTTGTTTGCTCAAAATTTCACTTTTTGACCTTATGGATCCCGAAAACGATATGAAAACGGATTTCGACTCGAAACGTGTCGAAACATCGATTCTCTTCATGGTTAAGGGACCTCTATGGCGCTAAGGACTCATCTATGCTATCTACTCGAGGTTTCGAGCTCGACAAAGCCAAATTCACTTTTTGGCTCTCAAAAATCCGAATTAATTCCAAACATCGGTTTTCGACCTGAATCGAGTTCAAACTCGATTCTTTTTGTGAGAACCAAACCTTGGCAGCATCAGATACAATTGAATGTCATTTTATTGGCTCAAGGAAATTTGGGTTTCAAGGGAAAACTCCAAGAACACAAGAAAATGACTGTTGGGCGATTAAATCCGACAAATGACTAATTAGGGTTCTTGGATTGAACCGATTGCGCTAACAAACTTCTACGAGCTTAACCTCGGTCTAACAACTTATGGAAATTGTATTCTACCACTAGAACTAGGGTTTCTAGGGTTTAACCAAAGGGAAAAGAAAAGAGAAAAGGAAGAAGAGGCTAGGGTTTGAGATTAAACTTAGGGATTGAGCTCAAACCTTAAATCCACCAAGCAAGAAGTTTCTTGGGGGCCTGAGGATGCTTCCTAAAGGCTTGCTCTTGCTTCTCCTTGCTCCACACGAGCTCCACATGGTCGAATATGGAGAAGGAAGGAGAGAACTCGGGAGGAGGAAGAAATGGAGGAGGAGAGGAAGGAGATGGAGAGGGAGGAGAGGAAATGAGGGAGAAAGAGAGAGGGAGGAGGCTCTCCCCTGGGGTTATGGCGACGTGTGGTGGCGCCTAGATCGAGGATGGGATGTATGGCCGGTGACGTGCAGGAACAGGGGCTTGTCCCCTGTTTCTCGACTCTTCGGCCGGCAGTACCGCCCCCGTGAGGCCAGTACTGCCACTAGGCCTGTAGTACCACGGATATAACTGTGGTACTGCCGCTCCAGCAGCTGAAAGTTTAGGAATTTTACGGCTTTCACAACGACGCGTGGCCAATTGCTTTGGGGACTTTTGGGATAGGTTCGGGGATCCTATTGATGGTTTAGGAATGTAACACCCCGGCATCTAGTACACCTGAATGTTACCAAACATAGACTAAACAGCATCTAAATACCACAAATAAAGATAAATTACAGCAAAGGAGCAAATACTAAAACCGAAAATTTCGGCAGCATCTCATTTGTTTTTCCATGAATTGAAGCAACAACAATATGATCACAGGATATAGCATAAAGAAAGACATCTAAATCATCAATAACGAGGATTCTAGCAACAGTATAAGTCTAGAATAACGAATTCAACCATCTCACAAGCTAAACGAAGCAAATAAGGGAAACAAGCACACAATTTAACCATGCACCAAGTTTCATGGCACTATTCTTATTATCATGACTCAAGCTGATAAATCTGCCTAAAGGTGTGGAGCTACGTGAAGATGTGTAGCTAATGCCCCTTCCCACATGCCGGTGTCATGGTACCTAAAACAATATAAAACACAAGCATGAGTTCATCACTCAACAAGTATATTGCAATGGACCATAAAGAACAATTCAATGTAAACATCACTACCATGCTCAACATCACGTACAAGCCATAATTTCATATACCACATCATTCTCATGTCTCAATATCATTGTACTCATTTCATCATCATCATCATCATCATCATCATCATCATCATCATCATCATCATCATCATCATCATCATCATCATCATCATCATGTATGCAATGCGATGCAAATGCTCATATCTCCTCGAAGCACATACCGGTATTGCCGAGTGCACACCCGTCGGCGTGCACCCCCTTCCCCTTCCATCCCGTAGATGGAGGGTGCCAACTCTTACTGACTCGCTCCCATGCACACACGTGGATGGGACTACGTGGTAGGTCTTTCGTGTTCACTACGTGTGAACACAGAGGCCCGCATCAGCATGGGACGCCTCTTCCATTATGAATGCACATATGACATAACATGTAATACCACACAATCATAATCAATATGAAATCATGTTCATCATGTTATAGGCAAACATCATTCTTAGCACCATATCATAAAGCAAGTTGTATCCAATCAAGTTTAGCAACAATCTAAACGATACCCATTCCAATACAATTGCCTTAACCTCGGGCGAAGGATTGTGTAACACCCCAGCTTCTACTAAGCCCAGAATTTCACCAAACATAGACCATAACACGCTTAATACCAACTTTTAAGGTAAATTACAGCAAATAATCATTTAGAAGAATTGAAAATTTTGACAGCATTTACTTTGTTTATGCATGAAACTTAACAACATAACATCATATCAATAAGTAGGATAACCAAGATCTTCACACGCAGCGATAATGATAACTAATCATCAACTAAAACATCAATAAGCATCGCTAGCAAAAGAATAAGCATCAATTTAAGTCTAGGAAGATATAACAATTCACTCCATAGCCCCACATGATACACATGAGGGAAATAACCAAACATAAAGACCATAAACTAATGATTATTGCAATGTCTCCAAAACAAGTGAATTAGCTAGATTATGATACTACTTGGAGGAGTGTAGCTAAATCCCTTTCCCGCGCGCCGATTTCATGGTACCTAAAGAAACAAACAACGAAAAACAAAAGCGTGAGTTCAAAACTCAGCAAAGTGTATTGTAATGAATCAACAAGGATCAAGACAACAAACCATCATCCCAGTCTCCACAGTTATACCACAACACATCATATTTGACATTATATACACTCTTTAAAACAACATGATAATCATTTCATGAGCATCTCATGAGTACTCTCATCATTAATTCATAAACTTCTTCATTTATGTATATCATTCATGCAATGCAATGCACATGTCTCCTGGAATTCTCATACCGGTATGGTTGAGTGCACACCCATCGGCATGCACCCTTTTCCCCCTTCCATCCCGAAGATGGAGGGTGCCTATCACTCGCTTCCATTCACCTCGGTGATGGAATCACGATGTAGAACTTACTCAAAAGAATAGCCCCGGACTAGTCATAACTGTTCTCACCAACCCTACCGGAATAGTTATGACTTATCTCACCGGACGGCCACGAAAATATGCCATTATGCAAAATGGACAGCATCGTATACATAAATCGAAATAGTGCATATCAACACATGGCATCTTAACATGTAGGACCGTATTCAACAATTGACGGTTACCGTTCAAAACATGGCATGTGAATCATTTATCAACAACAAGCATTTTTTAATCATGGCATGAGGACACCATAGCATCGACAACATTTAAATCATGGCTTAAGGACATCCTATCCATGGTAACATGTAATTCATGGCAAGACATCATGTTATCTAGCCCAAATACTATCAAGTAATTCTAGCAACCCTTATAACATACAATCCACGCAACACACTTGCCTTCAACCACGGGCAATGGAGTGACAAGAGGTTGAGGGCACTCCCGGAGGCACACCACCTGCAAACACGTTCCACACACTCAAAACGAGTCCTCAAAATAGTACACAAATAAATCCCACTACCCGACTTCGCATACAACTCCTAAAATCAGAAAACAGCTAATCTGTCCCTTCGGGACAGCAGCCTTCCAAAGGGCATAACTTCGGTTCTAGGACTCCAAATTGAATAAACAAGTACATCCCCGCGTACCTTAGGAAATTTTCCAACTTTTTCTAGTTATAGAGAAAGACTAATTCGGGCTCTAATGTTGCTTAATCTAACGTTGAACACGAACTGTCCCAATCTCGTCACAGATTTAACAGCGCTCGGTAAAACGGCCATATCTTCCAAACGGCTGGGCAGATTTTAACGTTCTTTATATGCGCGGAAAGATAATGAAATTATATACAACTTCCTAAAAGTCCGTATGGTCAGATTCAAATTCTAAATTGGCGAAAACGCCTGCCCTAGTTCGGGTTCCCAATCTGCCCGAACCAAAACGTGAGTACAACTCTAGTTTTTCATCAATTCTACCCCATTGCAGCACCTCCCATGATCCAAAAACATGGTAATCCCCCTCTACAGCAGCATAAGATCTACCCCACAGGGTTCCCCCATTACCTTCTTGAAGAATCGCAAAACAACCGCTTCTCCTCGCGCGATCTCCACCCGATCTCCTCCTCCCACCGGCTCTCCTCGTCGCGGATCCTCCCACCAGCGAGGACAGCACCACGGCAAGGCGTGGCAGTGGAGACGACGTAGCAAGGGCACGGGATGGGGAAGAGGAGGATTGGGGAGAAGTGGAGGTGAGGGAGAGGGAGGGCTAGAGAGGAGAGAGGACAAGGAGGTGGGGGAAGGGGGTGCGGCGCAAAAGGGGAGGGGGAGGGGCTAGGGCAGCAGGAAAACTCCCCCTCCTCACCCCCACATGGGCCAAACAAACCCCACCAACCAGCCCATGAAGGTTCCCCCCAAGCCCAACACATCACCGGAGCGGCCCAAAAAGCCCAAAAATGGCCCGAAACGCGTTAAAACCTCAAACTATAAGATTTTAACCTCCCATACCATATTTTATAATGTGTTTGACCTCATCATTCACATTTTATAAGTTTTCGACACTCCGTGGTGTCACATTCTCCCCCCTTCAACAGGATTCGACCTCGAATCTAAAACACACCAAAACGGAACCCAGCAGAATCGAAGATAACCATGTTTACCTATCACATACCTGAGGTGAAAAGCTCGGGATACTTCTCGCGTATGCGAGACTCTAGCTCCCAAGTAGCTTCCCTCTCAGACTGGTGCGACCACAAAATTTTAACAAATTTGAGCGTCCTGTTCTTCAGTACTCGCTCTGAATTCTCCAGGATTCTCACAATTCTGGACTCAAAAGTGAGGTTCTGATCAAACTCCAGTGGTTCTAACGGAACCACCAACTCCGGATCGTGCAAGTACTTCCTCAACATCGAAACATGAAACACATTGTGAACTCCTTGCATCGATTACGGTAACTCCAAGCGGTAAGCCAACTTACCAACTCGAGCCAAAATAGGAAATGGCCCAACATACCTCGGGCTAAGCTTTCCTTTGGTACCAAAACGTACCACACCCTTTGTGGGAGACACTCGCAAGAGCACACTATCACCCACCTCAAACTCTAAATCCCGCCTTCTCACATCAGCATAACTTTTCTATCTACTCTGCGCTGCGAGAAGATTCTGTCGTACCTCTGCCATACGATCCACTGTCTGCTGAACCCAGTCTGGACCAAGAACTGCTCTCTCTCCCACAGCATCCCAACAAAGTGGCGATCTGCACTTCCGGCCATAAAGTACCTCATAAGGAGCAGCCCGGATGCTGGAATGATAACTGTTATTGTAAGCAAACTCCGCAAGAGGCAAATGATCCTCCCAGCTACCTTTTCAAGCCATCACATAGGCCCTAAGCATGTCTTCCAAAGTCTGGATGGTACGCTCAGACTGCCCATCCGTCTGAGGGTGAAAGGCGGTACTAAGGCGAAGCTGCGTACCCAAAGCACTCTGCAAACTCTCCCAGAACTTGGAGACGAACTTCGCATCCTGGTCAGAAATAATGGTCTTGGGCACACCGTGCAGTCTCACAATCTCCCGCACATAGATGGGAGCCAACTCGCTCGCTGAGTTGGTAGTGCGGATAGGAATGAAATGCGCAGACTTGCTGAGACGATCCACCACAACCCAAACAGCATCCTTCCCTCGTGGAGAACGAGGTAAACCAACCACAAAATCCATGGAGATGTCATCCCATGGCCACACAGGAATCTCCAATGGCTGCAACAGACCGGCGGACGCTTATGCTCAGCTTTGATCTTCTGGCAGATCCCACAAGACGCCACATACTTGGCAATATCCACTCTCATCCTTTTCCACCAGAAATTCTTCTTCAAGTCCCTGTACATCTTGGTCTCCCCAGGATGAACCGTGTACGGGGTGCGATGAGCTTCTTTCAGAATGTCTTCTTTCACTTGAGATTTCTGAGGCACGCACAAACGGCCCTGAAACCTCAAAGCTCCCGCATCATCAATGGTAAAGTCTCTAGACTTGCCATTCTCAAGGCGTTTCCTACTTTCTTTGGAGCAAGCAGTCATCTTCTTTGTGCCTCCCGCACATGCTCGGGAATCGCTGACTCAAGAATCAATCGAGTTTCAGCTTGCACGGTCCCCGCAAAGCAATAGGAGACTCCCAAACGCTCAAAATCAGCAACAAGACAATCAACAACAGGGGGCATTATCTTGCGACTGAGAGCGTCGGCCACCACATTTGCCTTTCCCAGATGATACTGGATTGTGAGGTCATAATCCTTTATCAATTTTAGCCACCTCCTCTGCCTCAAGTTCAAATCTTTCTGGGTAAAGATGTACTAGAGGCTCTTGTGATCAGTGAAAATGTCACAAGACTCGCCATACAGGTAATGCCTCCATATCTTCAACGCAAACACCACAGCGGCTAGCTCAAAATCATGCGTGGGATAGTTCTGCTCATGCTTTTTCAGCTGCCTTGATGCATACGCAATCACCTTGCCATCTTGCATGAGCACACAACCAAGTCCCAAACGCGAAGCATCAGAATAAACAGTGAAGCGCTTCCCCGGCTCAGGAAGGGTAAGAACAGGAGCAGTCACTAACTTCTCCTTCAACGTGCAGAAACTGTGCTCACACTTTGCAGTCCACTGGAATTTCATCCCCTTCTGAGTCAGCTACGAAAGTGGCTTGGCAATGATAGAGAAATCCTGCACAAAACGCCAATAGTAGCCAGCCAACCCAAGGAAACTATGCACCTCTTTGACATTGGAAGGTCTCTTCCAATCCAGAACTACTGAGACTTTGCTAGGATCTACTGATATACCCTCTGGATTGATGATGTGGCCAAGAAAACCCACTTCTGAAATCCAGAACTCACACTTCTTCAGCTTAGCAAAGAATTGATTCTCCCTCAAAGTACTCAGCACAAGCCTCAAATGCTGCTCATGCTCTTCTTCTGATTTAGAGTAAACCAGAATGTCATCGATGAACACTACCACAAATTCATCCAAGTACTTGTGTAGAATACTGTTCATCGCCTCCATAAAGACAGCAGGAGCATTAGTTAGTCCAAAAGACATAACTTTAAATTCATAATGCCCATACCTAGTGGAGAAAGAAATCTTCTCAATATCCTGCTCCCTCACACGGATCTGATTGTACCCTAACTGAAGATCAATCTTGGAGAACACCTTTGCTCCCTTCAGTTGGTCAAACAGATCCTCAATGCGAGGCAAAGGATACTTGTTCTTGACCATCACTTGATTAAGAGCACGGTAATCAATGCACATACGCTAACTTCCATCCTTCTTCGAGACGAAGAGGACGGGTGCTCCCCATGGCGAAACGCTACGCCGAATAAAGCCCTTGGCCAACAGATCCTCCAACTGCTTCTTCAACTCGTCTTGGAAAGAACGAGCCAAGCGGTATGGAGAGATGGAAATAGGTCGAGTGCCAGGAACAAGATCGATGCGAAACTCCACATTCCTCACAGGAGGTAAACCAGGCAACTCGTCAGGGAACACATCAACAAACTCCTTCACTACCGGAATCTCCGCAATGGAAACTGAAGAAGATGGCTTTTCTGACAAAGCCATGAGGAAACCCAAATGCCTCAAACGACGATCAGAAAACAGACTAGTCAAAGCAAAGACGGAACTGGAGGGTATACCACCCTGAAAGGTCAACTCTACCCCTGACGGGGCCTGCAAGGAAACCGTCTTCCAGAAACAACAGATCTTGGCACGGTACTGATGCAACCAGTCCATGCCCAAAATGACATCAAAAGGAGCCAACTGGATCACCATAAGATTGGCAAAGAAAACCTCATCATCAATGGCAATGGTGCAACCAGGGCAAACCAAAGAGCTAGCAATCAAACCCCCAGGAGAACTGACTAGCACAGACTCAGAAATCCGCTGAACTCCCAACTTAGCTCTACTAGCAAACTCAGACGACACAAAGGAATAGGATGCTCCGGAATCAAACAGAACAAAGGCATCAATGGAATCCACGAGCAGAGTACCTGAAACCACCTCTGGATGCCCGGCTGACTCGGCGGTCGGCAAGGCGTACACTCCTGGTGGCGCCGAGACAGTAGGAGCCCCGACTCCCGGCTGATGCCCCAACAGAGCTGGGGGCGGAGGAGGCAACTGCGGAGGAGCAGACGGCTGCAGGCACCAGTACGCCGCTGGTGACGCCCACGCAAAGGGCGGCTGAGAAACAGGAGCAGCCATCATGTGCACCGATCCTCTGGAAGACGCTGCTGGAGTGGGAGGAGAAGGCACTTTCTCCCACTTGATGATGCTACCAGGATTCATCCGGCAGACTCGTCCCATGTGGCCGGGCTTGCCACAGTGGTTGCAACTCCCGGTCCAACCACACTCTGAAGCACGGTGCTCACCACCGCACTTGAAGCACTTCATGCCCTGCCCGGGCACAGGACGAACAGCCGCTCGCGAGGAAGATGACTGGGGCAGCCCCATCTTAGCCCCTGAGGAGGAGCCCTGTCCTCCCTTGAACTTTTTGAAGGTGGGTCGCTGAGAAGACCCGCCCCCTCCACCAAAGGTCCTCTTCTGGCCCCCGCTTGGGGCCGCAGGTACCCCTGAACCACCCGGGTTTTGCTTATCCCGGGAGAGCTCCAACTCGAGCTCTATGCCCTTCGCCTGCTCCACCACGGAGTAGAAGTCACGAGGGACAGTCGCCCCCATGACAACTCTGAACTCCTGGTTGAGGCCCCTACGGAACCTCCTTGCCTTCTCCCGATCATCGGTTGCCACAGCCGGTACGAAGAGCACCACGCTGTTGAACTCCACCTCATACTCTGCCACCGACCTCTTTCCCTGGGAAAGAGTCGTTAGAGTATGCTCCATCCGCTCAAGGAAAGACTCTGGGTAGTACTTGGCTCGGAAGCGAGCCACAAAGTCCTCCCAGGTGACTGGACCAAGATCGGGGGCTCTAGCAGCCAGAACCCCCTCCCACCAGATATCAGCTTGGCCTTTCAGCTGAAAGGCCACAAAGCGAGCTCTCTGGACTGAGGTCAACTCTAGGACCCCAAACTGTCTCTCCATGTACCGCAGCCAATCTGCGGACTGGATCGGTGTCCCCGCTCCGTCAAAAGTGTCAAGACGGAGGGACATCCACTCCCGGAGACTCATCCTCGGCTCCGGCACGGCGGGGGCAGCAACTGGGGCCACTGCAGGGGCAAGCACAACAGCAGGGGCTGCCCGCAACTGCTGGCGCAACTCCTGAATCTCCCTCTGCAGAGCCTGAACTAGATCGTCATTGGCGGCGGGCACCCCCGCCCCTGACTGCTCAGCTGGAAGTTCCTCCTGAGCTGGTCCGCGAGCAGTGAGCGAAACGCTACCATCAGAAATAGACTCCGCAACTCCCTGAGAGCCTCGCCCCTGGCCTCCACGGCCACGGCGTCTACGGCCTCTACCCCTCGGCATGGCTGCTTCAGACAGACAACCATCCAAACACAAAACATAAACACAACATCATATAATCAAAGACGAAGATCAAACATCAACATAGGCATAGTCTTAATCAAATAATCAAACGCGATGCAAGGTTAAACCAAAACCCCATCCTACTGTGCAACCAAGTGTGTCAAATTTTAGATTAGTAATACCACTTTTGCAAGTTTTAATGTTGCTATCCTATAACAGAGTTTTAGTTAAAACCTAAGCCATGTTTCTAAGTTATTCCACATCATATTTTAGTTGCAACTTAAGGTATGACACTAAAAATACATATTCCAAGGACCTACAGCCCGCTCTGATACCAACTGTAACACCCCAGCTTCTACTAAGCCCAGAATGTCACCAAACATAGAACATAACACGCTTAATACCAACGTTTAAGGTAAATTACAGCAAGTAATCATTTTGAAGAATTGAAAATTTTGACAGCATTTACTCTGTTTATGCATGAAACTTAACAACATAACATCATATCAATAAGTAGGATAAACAAGATCTTCACACGCAGCGATAATGATAACTAATCATCAACTAAAACATCAATAAGCATCGCTAGCAAAAGAATAAGCATCAATTTAAGTCTAGGAAGATATAACAATTCACTCCACAGCCCCACATGATACACATGAGGGAAACAACCAAACATAAAGACCATAAACTAATGATTATTGCAATGTCTCCAAAACAAGTGAATTAGCTAGATTATGATACTACGTGGAGGAGTGTAGCTAAATCCCTTTCCCGCATGCCGATTTCATGGTACCTAAAGAAAAAAACAACGAAAAACACAAGCGTGAGTTCAAAACTCAGCAAAGTGTATTGTAATGAATCAACAAGGACCAAGACAACAAACCATCATCCCAGTCTCCACAGTTATACCACAACACATTATATTTGACATTATATACACTCTTTAAAACAACATGATAATCATTTCATGAGCATCTCATGAGTACTCTCATCATTAATTCATAAACTTCTTCATTTATGTATATCATTCATGCAATGCAATGCACATGTCTCCTGGAATTCTCATACCGGTATGGTTGAGTGCACACCCGTCGGCATGCACCCTTTTCCCCCTTCCATCCCGAAGATGGAGGGTGCCTATCACTCGCTTCCATTCACCTCGGTGATGGAATCACGATGTAGGACTTACTCAAAAGAATAGCCCCGGACTAGTCATAACTGTTCTCACCGACCCTACCGGAATAGTTATGACTTATCTCACCGGACGGCCACGAAAATATGCCATTATGCAAAATGGACAGCATCGTATACATAAATCGAAATAGTGCATATCAACACATGGCATCTCAACATGTAGGACCGTATTCAACAATTGACGGTTACCGTTCAAAACATGGCATGTGAATCATTTATCAACAACAAGCATTTTTTAATCATGGCATGAGGACACCATAGCATCGACAACATTTAAATCATGGCCTAAGGACATCCTATCCATGGTAACATGTAATTCATGGCAAGACATCATGTTATCTAGCATACAACTACCCGACTTCGCATACAACTCCTAAAATCAGAAAACAGCTAATCTGTCCCTTCGGGACAGCAACCTTCCAAATTGAATAAACAAGTACATCCCCGCGTACCTTAGGAAATTTCCCAACTTTTTCTAGTTATAGAGAAAGACTAATTCGGGCTCTAATGTTGTTTAATCTAACGTTGAACACGAACTGTCCCAATCTCGTCACAGATTTGATAGCGCTCGGTGAAACGGCCATATCTTCTAAACGGCTGGGCCGATTTTAACGTTCTTTATATGCGCGGAAAGATAATGAAATTATCTACAACTTCCTAAAAGTCCGTACGGTCAGATTCAAATTCTAAATTGGCGAAAATGCCTGCCCTAGTTCGGGTTCCCAATCTGCCCGAACCAAAACGTGAGTACAACTCTAGTTTTTCATCAATTCTACCCCATGGCAGCACCTCCCATGATCCAAAAACATGGTAATCCCCCTCTACAGAAGCATAAGATCTACCCCACCGGGTTCCCCCATTACCTTCTTGAAGAATCGCAAAACAACCGCTTCTCCTCGCGCGATCTCCACCCGATCTCCTCCTCCCACCGGCTCTCCTCGTCGCGGATCCTCCCACCAGCGAGGACGGCACCACAGCAAGGCGTGGCAGTGGAGACGACGCAGCAAGGGCACGGGATGGGGAAGAGGAGGCTTGGGGAGAAGTGGAGGTGAGGGAGAAGGAGGGCTAGAGAGGAGAGAGGACAAGGAGGTGGGGGAAGGGGGTGCGGCGCAAAAGGGGAGGGGGAGGAGCTAGGACAGCAGGAAAACTCCCCCTCGTCACCCCCACATGGGCCAAACAAACCCCACCAACCAGCCAATGAAGGTCCCCCCCAAGCCCAACACATCCCTGGAGCGGCCCAAAAAGCCCGAAAACGGCCCGAAACGCGTTAAAACCTTAAACTATAAGATTTTAACCTCCCATACCATATTTTATAATGTGTTTGACCTCATCATTCACAATTTATAAGTTTTCGACACTCCGTGGTGTCACAGATTGGCGAGAGGATGAGGGCACTCCCGGGGTCACATCACCTGCACATACATACCACACACTTAAAATGTGCCCCCAAAATAGCACGCAAACACTCTTCTACCCCGACATCGCAAACTACTCACAAAACCCAAAAACAGAGGTTCTGTCCCGTCGGGACAGCAGACTTTCAACGAGCATAACTTGAGTTCCAATACTCCAAATTGATTAAACGAGTACATCCTCGCGTAGCTTAGGAAATTTCCTAACTTTTTCTAAGTATATGGAAAAACTGATTCGGACTCTAAAGTGGTTTAATCTACAGAATACCGTGATCTGTTCCAATCTCGTCACAGTTTTGAACACGCTAGATAAAACAAGCATAACTTTCAAACGGCTGATCGGAATTAAGCGTTCTTTACGTCCAATTAAATATATTTCAATTACCTAAAAGTTCTTCAACAAGAGGACGACAAAATTCTGACTCTAAATTGGCGAAAACCCAAACCCTAGGTCAACTGCGCAATCTGCCTGAAACAGAGAACGTGGCAGACTCTAGACTTCGTCTAATCTACCCAATTACAGCACCACCAATTGATCTAAAAACATGATATCAACCACTATAACAGTACCTAGACCAACCCCAAAGATTCCTGTGGCCATACCTTCGCCCGACGAACGAAGAACCAACGGATCTCCTCCCGGTTCGCGCGATCTCCTTCCTCGCTCCAAATCCACCAGATCTCCTCGTCGCGGAGTGCTCCAATGGATGGATTTACAGGGTGGTGAGGTGGAGAGGCTTTCCTAGGGCAGCAAGGGTGGTGGAGAGGGGAGAGGAGGGGTGGTGGTGCAATGGGGAGGAGGGAGGAGGGGTGGCGGCTAGATTGGGGAGAGGGGGAGGCGCCACATGGGGAAGAGGTGTGGGGGGGCTAGGGCAGGGAGGGGGCGCACCAAGCCCGCTCAACCTGGTCTCCCTCCCCTCAAGGGCCCACAATTCATCCCCCTTGGGCCCAAACTTCCCCGGAAAGGCCCAAACTCCCGAAATCGGCCCGAAAACGCGATTAAACTTCATACCGTATAGTTTTAACCTCAATTTTCACAATTTATAAAGTTTTGATATTCAGTAGTGTCACAAGGAACCTGTGTTTAAGTTCTAACCTATACGATTCGAGATTTCACCCGAAATCGAATCCAGGGGCTCCAATCGGGGAAAGCGATCGAACGAAACGGCAAGAAGGGAAATGAAAGCGAATAACTCCAAATTAAGATTTGAAAACAAATCAGAGCACTAATTAACACTTAATCAGCTTCATTAAGCTTAATTACAATACATGGGTGTTACAGATGTCCCACGATTGTCATGCCTTTATAACCCAAATGCTCTCTTTGCTATCAAAAATATTCTGCCAAAGGATGTTATACAAAGCTATGTTATTTCTTCAATGCAATTTCTTGAAAGGTTATCGATCCCAATTTACTAGACAACTTATAGAGTATGGTGGTGCGGAATCTATGTCAACTTGAGACGCATTTTCCCCTATCGTTCTTCGACGTCATGGTCCACCTTGTAGTTCACCTTATTAGAGAGATTAAGATATGTGGACTCACACTCCTACGTTACATGTATTCATTCGAGAGATACATGGGTATACTAAAGTCGTACGTGAGTAATCGGTCGAAGCCTGAGGGTAGTATTATTGAAGGTTATAGGACTAAAGAGGCTATTGAGTTCTGCATGGACTATCTAGGTAAAAGACAACCAATTGGTGTTCCTATATCTCATCATGAGGGCTGACTTGGTGGAAAATGAACCATTGGGGTCCAAACTAACGAGTCTATAGTTATATATTTATTATAAGCGCATTTGATAGTCTTGCAACACAGCGTAGAAGTTCATCCATACATCCAGCGGCACAAGTTGATATTACAGGAAAAGAATCCACATATGGATGAGCTTTCCATCATGCAAGAACACAACGATCGATTCCTCGTATGCTTCAAAGAAAACGTGAAGGTCTCCAACAATGAGGATGTCAAATGATTGGCTGATAGATTAAGATTTAATATACAAACATGGCAGGGGTACGATATTAATGACTACACCATTTACACTAAAAGTTAATATGCAAATAGTACAATTCAAAACAGTAGTGTGAGCATAGATGTTTTCTTTGATAATCACTCGAAAAGAGGATTCTCAACCACAATGAACTCCTACTACAGGATGATTAAAGAAATATGGGAGCTCGATTATAGAATATACTAAGTTACATTGTTGTGATGCAAGTGGGTGAGACTTCCACATGGAGTGAAGGTCGACAAGAGAGTTTTTACTCTTATGGATATCAATAGACTCGCCTATAAAGATAAACCATTCGTTTTTGCGAAGAAAGCAACTCAAGTCTTCTACTTGCATGATCTGGCCAATCCAAGGTTACATGTTGTCCTTCATGGCAAGAGGCAGATCATTGGAGTTAAAAATATCATAGATGAAGAAGAGTACAACTAATTCAATGAAATACTTCCGTTTGCAGATGGGGCATATCTTAGCGGTGACAACAACACATATGGAACAAATTACATGCGTGTAGATCATTAAGAAGGGTTGTATTGTAAATAAAGCGACTACATCAAGGTTTCTTCATTTTATCGGGCTGTTTATTTGGTTTAATGGCCATTACTGTTTAACAGGCCTATTTTATTATGCCATTTATTTGGGTAAAGTTCTAAGATTGCTATGTGACATGGAACATTATGACATACATGAGATTAACGCTACCTTTGCTTTTCAATACCACTTAAGCTGTTCATTCTTAACAATTCCCGTATTCAAAAGATTTTCAAAAGACCAACCTTTTGAGGAAATTCTTTTTGGGAAAGCATCTAACTAATCCAAAGTTCATTTCTAGAAATTTTCAAACAATTTGGACTTTATTTGAAAAAGATTTGACTTTTTCTACTCTTTAAGCAAAAAATCATGCCTACAAAATGAAATTTGGCACATATTTTGAATGGATACTCTTTTTTCAAAAAAAAAAATCTTTTGGAAAAGTTTTGTAGTATCCCAAAATATGTTTCTACAAAATTTCAAATAATTTCAACTATATTTGAAAAAGCTATGACTTTTCTTGGTTTGTTGTTCCCATGTAATACAAATTACAAAATTGGCAATACAAAAATTAGAACCCATTATCGCAATCGGTTCTTACGTAGAATCGGTTCTGTTGGAACCGATTGTGATTGTGTCTTTTTACTGTTGGTTTTGGTTGGGAACCGACTGTGTTGTGTTTCTTACAAATTTAAAGCCTCTGCTCACTCTTTATCACTCCCTCACTTTTCCCCGCAACCGGCATGAGCTTCCCCTCTCCTGACCCTAGATGCAAACGAGCTTGCCACTCCCCATGCCCCCCATTGAGCTCCCCCGCTGCCTAGTCCCCACGCCCCCGACCTCCCACCATTGCTGACTCCTCTCGAGCCGCCTCCTCCCTGAGCTGGGCCCCACTACCTTCTTCAAGAAAGGATTTGCTCACGGTACCGTTCTACATGCAAATGTCCTTGCGTTCCTTGCCCTTCTCATTTGCTTAGGAAATTTAGGCCTAGTTCATTTCACTTCTGGATTATGGATTATGGATTATAGGAGAAGCTGCTTCTAATTGTAGGAGATTCGGGTCGGGTTGGCTGCGACTTCTAGGTTCCAAACTGGGCCAGAGAGAATCAGCGAGAATTAGTGAGAATCAGGTTCCAACCGAATTCTGATTCTATGTAGAGGGCAGCTTCTGATTGTGGGAGAAGCTGTCTAGAATCCTCCTATTTGGCAAACAATCCACTTTTTTGAAAGCAGAAGCTATGCAAAAGCTGAAATGAATAGAGCCTAAAGCTTTGTTGAGAAGCCCTTGTCCCACACTAGGTACTTAGAACTCTTAGAGGCATTGCTATTTTCACTTCTAACAATGGCAAGCTCCTTTTGGGACATACACATAGCAAGATCATGAACAAGGTTATGCATTTTACAATATGAAATAGTGCAATCATGGATAAAAACACATTCTTGGAAAAGAGATCTTCCAGCAAGCTCACTAAAGTATTCCTCTCCCATGCTTATTGTACTCGACAAACCCAGTGCCATCCAATACATAATTAAAAGTTCTCTAAAAATCTCAGACTTTTGGAAAATTTGACAAGCAGGAAAACACAAGCTCTCAAATTTGCTAGAAATGCATCATACCTCAATTTTAATACTGGCAAGATACCATGTTTGCCTTGTTCAATACTACACAATTTTGGTACCTTAAATTGTTGCCATTTGTAACGTCTTGATTATCAAAAAATAGGGACCCTAGTGTTTAGGTTTGCCATTTTGTACCTTAAATTGATTTCTCTCATTAAGTTTAGGTTTGGTATATATATATGTATATATATATATTCAAAATATTGCAAAGAGAGAGAGAGCACCAACTCAATGTCAAAGAGAACAGAAGGTGTTGCTGAAGGGCCAAGTAAGGTGAGAAATGCCCAAGGACCGAATAAAAGGTCCATAGGGAGAACGCTGCAGGTTCTCCAATTTAATGCCACATGGGTTTGCATAGGTCTAGAGAAGTATAAGGAGCGCTACCGATCTTTTCTTGGCCAATTGGTGAGGGAGATAGTGCCGATCACGGTTAAGGACTAGTGGAAGGAAGTCAGCGATGAGTAGAAGAATCGACTATGGGACGAAGTTAAGGGGAAATAGATTATACTAGAGGAAGATGAAAGCAATGCGAGATGGTACATCTTGAAGAGCATGGGTATGTCTTGAGGCACTTTAGGGTTATCATGTATGGTGAGTATGTTCAAAAAGGCCGTAGTCCCTTTGAGAGGTATTCGTTTGTGTCCCCGATGTTTGGGAGAAGTTCACAAGGATGAAGAGTATGCCTAAGGCGGAGGAACTGAGAGAGAAGAACATCGCTATCCAAAGGCAGAACACACGCGTGCACCACCTCAGTTCCGTCGTCTATGAAAGGAAGAAGGCAGAGTGGACGCGACTAGCCAAGGAGTGTGCCAACTCCAGGATGACGATGCCTTACTCCCACGTATGTGAGGAGCAGGCACGCGACTGGGTATTAGTGAGGATGAAGAAAAACTAACAATCGACTTGTAGTTCCAAACCCTGCAACCGCATGGATCATCTCCACCATCGTAAGAGTTTGGGACAGCATGAGCAGTCGACCTAGGGTTTGGGTTTTCGCCAATTTAGAGTCGGAATTTGGTCGTACGGCTGTTGAAGAAGTTGTAGGTAATTTCAATACCTTTCAGTGGGTATAAAGAATGTCCAATTCCGCCCAGCCGTTTGAATGTTATGCTCGTTTTACCGAACGTATTAAAATCTGTGACGTGATTGGAACAGATCACGGTATTTTGTAGATTAAACAACTTTAGAGTCCGAATCAGCTTTTCCATATACTTAGAAAAAGTTAGGAAATTTTCTAAGCTACGCGAGGGTGTACTTGTTTAATTGATTCGGAGTCTTAGAACCCGAGTTATGCCTTTTGGAAGGCTGCTGTCCCGACGGGACAGAACCTCTGTTTTTGGGTTTTTGAGTAGTTTGCGATGTCGGGGTAGAAGAGGGTTTGCGTACTGTTTTGTGGACATGATTGTCAGTGTGTGGTACCTATGTGCAGGTGGTGTGACCCCATGAGTACCTTCTACTTCTCGCCAATCCGTCGCCCGTGGTTGAGGCAAGTGTATTGGAATGGGTAGTGGGTTGTAGTGTGCTAGATTGGTTGAGATTGAAATTGAATATATGATATGTTCACATGCCATGCTTTAATGATTGCCATTGATATGATGAATATTCTTATTATGTTATGATGCCATGTGTTAATGTACAAGTTATTTATGATGTTGGCATGTTTGCATACATGGCATGATACATGGCCCGGGCGGTGAGAAAGTCATAACTAGTCCGGGGAAGGTCGGTGAGAAAGTTATGACTATTCCGGAGAGCCAATGAGTAAGTCCTACATCGTGATTCCATCCACCGCGGTGTATGGAAGCGAGGAGTAGGCACCCTCCATCTTCGGGATGGAAGGGGGGAGAGGGTGCACACCGACGGGTGTGTACTCAACCATACCGGTGAGTTTCCGGGAGATATGTGCATCGCATTGCATTGCATTATATGAGGATGTTATATGATGATGATATATGATGATATCAATGATATGCTTACGCTATGAATATGAGATGTGTATGATGTTGTATGTGAAAAGTGGTGATGAAGGTATTAGATTGTATTTTCTTGTTCCATTGCAATACTTGCTGAGTGATGAACTCACGCTTGTGTTTATATTGTTTTTCTTAGGTACCATGAAACCGGCATGCGGGAAAGGGTGCTAGTCACACGTCATCACTTAGCATCACACATATAAACAATGACATGTTCCTTCCTTTAAATGGTGATGGTTAATTTGTGTGCTTTGTTTCCTCATTTACTTCGTTTGGCTCATGAGATGGTTGGAATCTTTATTCTAGTTTTATACTGCTGCTAGAACCTTTATTATTGATGATTTAGATGTCATTCTTTATACTATACCCTGTGATCATATTTTTGTTGCTTCAATTCATGGAAAACAAAGGAGATGCTGCCGAAATTTTCGATATTAGCATTTACTCCTTTGCTGTAATTTACCTTAGTTTATGGTATTTAGATGTTGTTTGGCCTATGTTTGGTAGCATTCGGGCATATTAAATGCCGGGGTGTTACAATTTCATTCCTCAACCTGTCTACCACATCTCATTAATCTCAAGATGACACAATCAAAGCGAATCACGTCTCTTTTAACACCCTCTCTACCAATGAATCACCAACGGTGTCCTATTAATAACTGGGGTTCTAAACGAGAACCTCCAAAGAATCAATTATACAAAATCCCAACTCTTCCAATTATTTGACCATTTTCACAAAGAATCAAAATTAACTAATGACATCTACGCACACAGCCTTCATCGACAATACTTTTCTTTTGAGCACAAACCACGGTACTCTTTCATTCTATCCTCTCCCAGGCATGATCCACACCCAGGGACAACTAGTTAAGGCAATGTTCACGACAGAACACTTCATTTCAAATTACCATCACCCTTTTAACAACCAACCATAATCTCAACAAAATTTGAACCGACATCACAAGCTTCCATCATAACCACCTTTTGAATCACAGCCAATCTTCTACGCCTAGCCCAAGCTAGGGCTGTAGATTCTTGTCAACAACAACTGATTCTTTTTCTATGAGGGTCTTCCCTCACATTTCCTCACTCAAATACTACCAAGCTGTAACACCCCGGCATCTAGTATGCCCTGGATGTCACCAACATAGACTAAACAACATCTAAATACCACATCTAAAGGTAAAATACAGCAAAGGAGTACATGCAAAAAAACCAAAAATTTCGGTAGCATCTCCTTTGTTTTTCCATGGTACGGAGCATCAACAATAACATCACAAGTTATATCATAATGGGAAGCACCTAAAGCAGCAATAACAGGTGACATAGCAACTATTTAAGTCTAGCATAACGAATTTAACCACTCCATGATCTAAAACTAAGTAAATAATTAATATGACCAAGCACACAAATAAGTCATACTCCAAGTTCTCAACGCATTAACTTATAATCACAACTACGAATGGCAAAATTGTCTATATCTTAAAGAGTGAAACTTTGTGAAGATGTGCCACTAAGCCCCTTTCCCGCATGCCGGTTTCATGGTACCTAAAAACAACATAAAACACAAGCGTGAGTTCATCACTCAGCAAGTATATCGCAATAGGTCGTAAAGAATAAATCAAGGCCAACAACAATACATACCATACTTTAACATCATGATCAAATCATAATTTCATCCACAACATCATAGCCATGACAAAGCACATTGTCCACAACTCATTTTCATCACCACGTATGCAATGCAATGCGATGCACATGTCTCCTGGAAGCATATACCGGTATTGCTGAGTGCACACCCGTCGGCGTGCACCCTCTTCCCCCTTCCATCCCGAAGATGGAGGGTGCCTACTCCTCGATTCCAATCACCACGGTGGATGGAATCACGAGGTAGGACTTACTAAGTGACTCTCCGGATTAGTCATAACTTTCTCACCGACCTTACCGGACTAGTTATGACTTTCTCACCGACCGGGCCAGATCACATGCCATGTATGCGATTATGCCATAAACATAACAACTTGCATCAAACCGAACTAAACATGGCATAGCTTCATAATACTCCAATTTCAACATAACATGGGCAAGCACTAATCATGGCAAGATATCACAACATGTAATCATGACAAGATAGCACATCATGAGAGCAATTTGCACCTAGTTACAATTAGCATCATACAATACGCTACCCATTACAATACACTTGCCTTAACCTCGGGCGACGGATTGGCGAGAGGTTGAGGGCACTCCCGGGGTCACACCACCTGCACAAACATACCACACACTCAAAACGTGCCCCCAAAATAGTACGCAAAAGCTCGTCTACCCCAACTTCACAAACTACTCCCAAAATCGAAAAACAGAGAATTTGTCCCGCCCGGGTAACAGACTTCAAACTATCATAACTTTAGTTCTAGGACTCCGAATCAATTAAACGATACACCATCGCGAAGCATAGGAAATTTCCTAGCTTTTTCTAAGTATTGGGAAAAACTAATTCGGATTTAAAATTGTTTAATCTACAAAACACTACGTTCTGTCCCAATTACGTCACAGGTTTGAACACGCTCGGTAAAACGACCATAACATTCAAACAGATGGGCGGAATTTGACTTTCTTGGTGTCCAATTAAAGGTATTGAAGTTACCTAAAACTTTCTCAACTGGCGGCCGACCAAATTCCGAATCTAAAATTGCGAAAACTCAAACCCTAGGTCGACTGCACAATCTGCTCGAAACAGAGAACGTGGCAAACTCTAGTTTTCATCCAATCTACCCAATCACAGCACCACCACTTGATCTAAAAACATGAAATCAACCTCTAGAACAGCACCTAGACCATCTCCAAGGATCATGTCGGGACCCGAATTTGCAAATCCGGACCCTCTGTGTATTCAGCACTAGTCCAGGAACACGCTAGTGCACACAGTCTCAACATTGGTAAATATCACAATCATACCCAACGAAATAATAAGGTACTTAATTAGTTAATCAAACGGGTTGCTCAACCTTAAGGTCAAGTTACAAATATACGCCACACAGGGCGAAGAGTTAATAAGAGAGAAATAACAGCAGCGGAAAATAAGATAACTTCGTGGCGCCATCCAGTATACCACAGGCAACTGACTTGGCTCGTTCCCTAGTTAGACGGTTCCTCTTGGATCTCCTCCTCCAAAGCTGGTGTAGATTCTTCTTCAACTGGTGTTGTATTGTGGCAAGGGTGAGTACTTGGTACTCAGCAAGCCATGCACAGAATGCAAACTAATATACTACATGCTCGCTAAGTACAAAGGAACAACTCATGGTATAATTGCAGTAAAACAGCATTTGACAAGTAACATAAGTAGATTCGAAAGAAGTAAAAACAAGTATAAGATCACTAACTTTTCCAGGAGTTAAATAAACATTTTTCCCATTCCTAGTCCACATTTCCATCAACATCATCATTTAACCAAACCAAACCTGTCAAGTTCATGTTATTTCCACGAAAGTCTAACCCTTGACTGTAATTCCCGAGCAATGTCCATTACCGCGGACACGGCTATTCGAATAGATTTTTCACTCTGCAGAGGTTATGCACTTTACCCACAAGATACAGCCAAACACCACAAAGGCGAGTGATCGTAACAAAGCCTTTCGGAAACGGCTAACTACACAAGTGAACCTTTCCGGTTTTTGCCATACACCATCCCTTCCCTTAACGAAGGCAAAGTATGGGACCGACATACCGTTGGACGGGTACCATGCCATCGCATTGGTACGCTACCCTTTCAAGCTACACAAAGGGTGTAGTTGACACCCGAGGTTTCACATGCAAGTTATTAGTAACTTACTCAACTAGGTCCGTCCCATTACGGACATGTGGTTGCATGATTAACTCAGTTCAAAGGCTTGCAAGGTTAAGTCCTGATGTTGACCATGGCAAGACTACCCGAAGAACCAAAACAACGCTCCCGATGCCACAACTGGCCCACCCGATCATTCTTGCCACATGCCCCGATCGAAAACTATTTATCAAACCCCAGTTGATTACCATGCACCACGTGCCATCAGCATCATCATTAATAACACATGACACTTATCAAAAACACGTTCCATATCTCATTAAGTCAAAGTTAACATGTAATAATCAAAATCATTTCACGTGGCAGGGCTAAACATACTACATCAGTCTAACTACCCATGTTGGCAATTTAATAATGTCCAACTATTTAATTCTCAACTAGGGTGACAAGGGGTTCATGGCCTACAATTATTTATGACAAGGTGGCATACATCAACTGGGCAATTATCTAATCTCCCAAAATTAATTAAAGTATTTTCTAACTGAACTAGCATGCAATAATTTAAATCAAAGTAATTTCAAAAATGGGATCAACATGGTCAAAGCACAACTTGCCTTCAAAGAATACTTGATCTTGGTCCTGAGGTGGCTCCTGGGTCAACATTTCACCTTCGAAGCCTTCGGGCACTTCAACGTCTACTCGTAACGCGTGCAAATAGCAATAAATGAATAAAACAGTAGACAAAAAGTGTCCAATCATCCAAATAACGTCCATAAACAGAGAGAGCACCATTTTATAAATTTTTAGAAATTGGAATCGTCAAAATCGGAGTTAAAATGCAAAAGTTATAACCGTTTAAAGTTTAAAGAAAACATTAATTAAATATAAACAGAGAAATATTCATAATCAAAAATTAATTAAATTTCATATTTGAGTAGGTCTCATTTTTATGAAAATTTAGAAATTTGAATCACTCAAATCAGAGTTGAAACGCAAAAGTTATAAGCGTTTGAAGTTTGAATCTACATTTGAAATCAATAAACCGAATTAAATAAATAATTTCTTTTTCGGAAAATGATTTATTGCATCAGCACGACACGTGGACCAATCAGAGGCCGCCACGTCGCCTCGGGTCCATGGACCCGGCGCACGGTTTGGCTCGGTCCACCGTGGACCCGGTCCACGGCACATGTGCCTTTGACAGGTGGGCTCCACAGGTGACGTCAGCAGTGACGTCATCACGCTCGGCTGAGTACGGCTGACAGCTGGGCCCCACCGTGACGTCAGCGGTGACGTCATGGTGCAGTTCGGCTGAGCCGCTAACGCATGGGTCCCACGCTGACATCATGCGTGACGTCAGCGGCAACCGCGGCTGACTGCGCTGACCGCGACGGTCCAACTACTAGGCACGTGGCACGATCTGGTCCGTTGATTTGAAAATCAACGGTCCAGATCGGATCCAACCTCACGCATTGAAAAATGACTCGGTTGATCTGGACTGTTCGATCTCGATCGGACGGTTGAGATTCAATCTAATGCTGATAACGTGGCTAACCCTAGCTGTACGATCTAGATCTAACGGCTGACAGTACTCCTAGCACGGTGCGGTTTTAGCTACGTGGCACAATCTTGAGCTGTTGGATCTAGATCCGACGGCTGAGAATAGATCTAAAGGTTGGCACGTGGAATTTTTACCATGGTGACGTGGACGAATCCTGGCCTTCGGATCTTGATCGGACGGTTGATGGAGCTTGCGAGACAGCGATGGCGCGCGACGGAGCTGGCCGGCCGGAGACGAAGACGGTGATGATCCCGACGGCGTTGCTGGCATGCTCCGGCGAAGTGGATGGTACCCCCAGGTGCGGCTCGTCGCGACGGTTCCGGATCTGGGCACAACGGCAGCGGAGGACGGCGGACAGCGGCGGAATCGACGAAGAACCGCGGCGGAGGGCTATCCCAACTACGGCGAGCTTTAGCGGGCGAACAACGGCGGCTCAGGCGATGTGGTCTAGGGCTACGGGTGCGCACGGAAGTTGGCTACACGGTGGTGGCGGCGGCGCCTTAAATAGGGGCCTCGACTTCCGTGTATTGCACGGAGACCGAGGTCCACCCGGCTGCGATGGCAGAATCCGAATCCAATTTGGATTCGGTGACGTGGCTCAACGTGGACCGTTGGATCGAGATCCAACGGGCATGGGGTTTGGGCTTAGGTCTGGCCTGGCGACCTGGCTGGCTCGGTCGGGCTCGGGTTCGGCGACGTAGCTCAATCGTGGCCGTTGGATTTCGATCCAACAGTCACGCGGTTAGGGTTAGGTGACGTGGTTCGACCGGGACGGCTGACGCGGTCGGGTCCGGGTCGGACTCGAGTCTGACTCGGACTCGGGTCCGGTCGGATGAACAGTGAAACCCGGTTTGGTTTTTCCAGCGATTAAATATTCAAATTAATTCCCAGAAATTCATTTAATTCATTAAAAATAGCAAAACACTCAGAAAAATTCCAGAAAAATTCTAGAAAATATTTTGTAACATTTTGGACTCAAATAAAATATTTCCAAAAAAATTTATTTGAAAAATTAAATTCTTTAAGTATTTGAAAAGGGCATAAATTGAAATAAATTCCAAATAAATCCCAGAAAATTCCAAAAATTCACAAATGTGCCAAATCTTATTTAAATTCATGAAAAGCAAAAATTGGGGTGTTACAGATCACCCATTCCATACCTCTTCCCGACGAACGACGAACGCCGAAATCCTTCCTCCCGGGCTCCCCAATCGTCCTCCTCTCGCTAGAACCGCCGGATCTCCTCGTCGCGGGGCTTCCCGATGGAGGGGACAGCGAGGTGGCGCGGTGGGGAGCTCCCCTAGGGAGGCAAGGGAGGTGGAGAGGGGAGGGGAAGGTGGTGGCGCAAGGGAGAAGGGGAGGGTAGGAGGTGGTGGCCAGCTAGGGGTGTGAGGGGAGGGCGCATGGACACTAGGGGGAGGCGGCTAGGGTTTGAGGGAGGGGGTGGGGCACATGGACTGGGTGCAGCAGGCTTGCTTCCCCAAAATCCCCCCACACGGGCCTAAAACTCCCCCACCTTCGGTCCAAATTAGCCCCCCAAGGCCCAAACTCCCCCGGAAGCCCAAATTCTCCCCTGGAAAGCCCAAATTCTCCCTCGGAAAGGCCCAAACTCACGGAAAAGGCCCAAAATCATGACACCAAAGTCGAACCTTAGTGCCGACATAGAAAATGACTCAAAACGTCATTCCGTAGTGTCACATTCTCCCCCCTTAAACAGGATTCGACCCCGAATCCTTGACACACCACTACGCAACCAAACAAAACAAAAGATAGCTAGGTTTCACATTTCATACCTGAAGCAAAAAGCTCTGGGTATCGTTTGCGCACGCGAGACTTCAAACTGCCAGGTCACTTCTCTTACTAATTAAAACCACTGGAATCACACTGATCGATACTCGATGACAAGACGCTTAGGTTCGAAGACCAATGGCTCTAACGATAACTCACTTCAAAACTTGCGAGAACTTTACTCAGCATTACAACACAAAGCACTCACACAAGGCCTCAGAACTACCCAACCAATAGGATAAGCTCCCAAACAGACCACGCAAGAAAATAGTCTCACACTCCTCATTCGATACATTTCTTGGCACTAAAGTGCCTGATCCCCTTTAACCAAAGCTACTCTCTAGAAGAACACGGCTCCAACCTCTAGAACCCTCTTCAGCTCCCACTCACAAAAGTGTTTTCATGCCTCAATCTCTCTATTGTGGTTCGTCGTATTCAAGGCGACGCGAACCAAGTGAGACACCACACTCCAAGACTACCAACTGCTGGAACAATCTGCGTTGAGACCTTGAAAAGATTGTTCTTTTATAAAAAGGACCAATACCCACCATTACCACCGAAAGGAAAAACATACTTTATAACCAGGGTCCTTAAAACCCGCACAACAATAACAACCGAACATTCCACTTCGGTTGACACAACTCGCTCATAGCCCAGCAACAAAAAGATCCCATACACTTCAAAAAAGAAAAGCAATTACTAGCAACCACCAAGAGGTCCACTAATAATTTAATCAACCCTACCGTGGAACACATCAAAGACCCAAATCTCCAAGAAGATTTGCATTGGGTGAGCTCAACCATAAACCATGACCCCAAAATGATCCACATACAACAACTCGAACTCCAAAGCGCTAAAAGCCACATTGGAAAGAATTCGGCAACAATCAAAGAGTACTCATTTTATTTTCCTAAGCCAAATCGCAAAGGAAGCACACATCTCCTATACCACAGCAAAAATACCAGAAGTTATTCGTTATTTCTCTTCATACTAGAAAGAAATAGACATCTCGATTCATGACATGAATGCAAATTTTTCAAGAGCACTCCGGATTAGTCATATTTCCATATATGACTTTCTCACCGACCTGGCTCATCGACTCTTTTATGATTGAATAAACATAAACAATGTCATGTTTCTTTTCACCATTCATTCACCATGTAACAACAATACCGAGTAATCATTCACCAAACGACTACTTTCTCGGTATCACATGTTTGAAACACACATAACATCGACGGTTGCGCTAAATCATATAACTATGACGGTAACACCGTTAACAACAAAACACCACGTCGCGTTAGAACCCACCATCAATCGAAAACTAACCTTGCAAAACCTCGCATTCTAACCAAAATCAACATTTTGGAAAAGAACATCAACTCCAAATTTTCTCAAAGAGAAAGGGAAACTCATTTCAAAAGGGAACACTTCACTAACAAAATCACTTATGAAACATTCATAAAGATCCACCCTTGTGAAGCACACGCACACCAGACATATTTTCCAAATAACTCCAACTCTAGCCAAATAGAGTTACACATCAAGGGCTTAACTCAAAAGTTTCCAACACAACCCATTATGACCATCTGCTTCCTTTTAAGCATTTATTCCAAAGGTAATTCAGTGAGAACGCGAAAGAGCGCGATCCACTCAAAGACTTTTGGGTGTCAACTCATACTCACAACACAAACTAAACAAATTCGCCAAAACCAAAGATTGGCACCAATTTCTACGAGTTTTAGGGAAACTCTGAAACTCAACATAAGGAACACTTTGACCAAAAGCATTCAACCAAGAGAGCAAACAACCAAACCAGTCCAGAAGGTTTTAAACACCAGCTTAGCATAAATACAATCATCTCTAGTGTTCCACTACGCTTTCCATTAAAGACTTCAAAATTCACTACTTACTCATTGAGAAAGTCCAACCGAATTTAACAAAATTTACAAAACAATTTCTTTCTCTAGTTACCATTCCCAACACTTTTAATTAGGGTTTATGATGCTTATCAAAAAGGCACCCAACCAAGACTACATTGACATGATGCCCATGTAACACCCCGGCATTTAATATGCCCGAATGCTACCAAACATAAGCTAAACAACATCCAAATATCATATTTAACATAAAATTCCAGCAAAGGCGCATAGGCTAAAAACCGAGATTTCGGCAGCACCTCCTTTGTTTTATCATGAATTTAAGGAGCAACAACGATATAGCATTATATGGCAATAAGGGAAACATCTAAAACAGCAATAAATAGAGTCTTAACGACAATAAAAGACTAACATTTAGCACTTAATGTTCCAAGTGTCAAACGAACAATAAAACTCTTATTAGCCAAGCTAAGCCTTAATTTAATGACCATCACATGCAATTTATTATCAATCTAAAAGAATTGACTTGGGGAAACATTAAGGTGAAGCAACGTGTGGGCGTGTGTCTATTCCCTTTTCCCGCATGCCGTTCTCATGGTACCTAAAACAATAAGAAAAAAACACAAGCGTGAGTTCGAAACTCAGCAAGCATATTGCAATGGACAAGAAGAACAACAATATGGCAATAGCATCTCCCTTCATGTAAATCATCTTATTCATAAACACTTAACATTGTCATCATCAATATGTATGAGATGTAATGCAATGCTCATGTCTCCTTGGAAACTCATACCGGTATGGTTGAGTACACACCCGTCGGTGTGCACCCTTTTCCCCCCTTCCATCCCGAAGATGGAGGGTGCCTACTCATCGCTTCCATTCACCACGTGGATGGAATCACGATGTAGGTCTTACTCAATGGCGTTCCGGACTAGTCATAACTTTCTCACCGACCTTGCCGGACTAGTTATGACTTTCTCACCGCCCTCGCCCTATCTCATGTCATGCATGCAACTATGCCAATTATCATATTTCACATGTACATAAACATATGGCATCTCATCATGACAAATATTAACACATGGCATCGAATCATGATAATCATACTCAATATATCATTGGAAAACAGCAAGCATGGCAAGTGATCATAGCAAGTATTCAATCTTTCATCTAATCTCCACAAGCAACCTACAAATTCCGCTATTCATTACAACACACTTGCCTCAACCGTGGGCGACGGGATTGTGGGATTGGTTGTTGACTTTGGCGTTCCTCGGATTCGAGGTCGAATCCTGTTTAAGGGGGTAGAATGTGACACCACGGAGTGACGTAACCTTATATATTGTGACTGTTGAGGTCAAAAACATTATGAAATGTGAAATTAAGGTTAAAACCATAAGGTATGGAGGTTAATAGCGTTTCCGGGCCGTTTCCGGGAGTTTGGGCCTTTCCGGGGAGTTTTGGGCCTAGGGGAAAGGGTCGTGGGCCTTGGTGGGGAAGAGTTTGAGTCCATTTAGTAGTAGGAATCCTGTTTGGGGGCTTCCTCCTGCCCTTTTATGCGCCCCCTCCTGGTTTGGTGCGCCCCCACCTTCCCCTTTGTGCCCTAGCCGCCCCTCCCACCTCCCCTCTCCCTCTTGCATGCGCCCCCCCTTGCTCTTCCCTTGCGCCACCACCCCCTCCACCACCTCTCCACCTCCCTTGCTGCACCTAGGTGAGTTCTTGACCTCACCACCTCGAAGGTTCATCCATTGGAGCGCTCCGCGACGAGGAGATCCGGTGGATTTGGAGCGAGGAAGGAGATCGCGCGAACCGGGAGGAGATCCATTGGGTTTTCGTGCGTTGGGCGAAGGTATGGCCATGGGAATCCTTGGGGTTGGTCTAGGATCTGTTCTAAGGGTCATTATCACGTTTTTAGATCAATTGGTGGTGCTGGAATTGAGTAGATTAGATGGAATCTTGAGTTTGCCACGTTCTCTGTTTCAGGCAACATGAGCAGTCGACCTAGAGTTTGGATTTTCATCAATTTAGATTCGGATTTTGGTCGTACGCTGTTGAAGAAGTTGTAGGTAATTTCAATACCTTTCAGTGGGTATAAAGAATGTCCAATTCCGGCCAGCCGTTTGAAAGTTATGATCATTTTACTGAACGTATTAAAATCTGTGACGTGATTGGAACATATCACGGTATTTTGTAGATTAAACAACTTTAGATTCCGAATCAGTCTTTCTGTATACTTAGAAAAGTTAGGAAATTTCCTAAGCTACGCGAGGATGTACTCATTTAATTGATTCAGTGTCTTAGAACCCGAGTTATGCCTTTTGGAAGGCTGCTGTCCCGACGGGATAGAACCTCTGTTTTTGGGTTTTTGAGTAGTTTGCGATGTCGGGGTAGAAGAGGGATTTCTTACTGTTTTGTGGACATGATTGTGAGTGTGTGGTACCTATGTGCAGGTGGTGCGACCCCGGGAGTGCCTTCTACTTCTCGCCAATCCGTTGCCCGTGGTTGAGGCAAGTGTATTGTAATAGGTAGCGGTTTGTAGGTTGTTAGTTGAGACTAGATGAACTTGATTATATGATATGATCACTTGCCATGCTTTAATGATTGCCTATGATATGATGAGTATGCTTATTATGTTATGATGCCATGTGTTAATGTACAAGTTAATTATGATGTTGGCATATTTGCATACATGGCATGTTACATGGCCCGGGCGGTGAGAAAGTCATAACTAGTCCGGGGAAGGTCGGTGAGAAAGTTATGACTTTTCCGGAGAGCCAATGAGTAAGTCCTACATCGTGATTCCATTCACCGCGGTGAACGGAAGCGAGGAGTAGGCACCCTCCATCTTCGGGATGGAAGGGGGGAGAGGGTGCACACCAACGGGTGTGTACTCAACCATACCAGTATGAGTTTCCAAGGAGACATGAGCATCGCATCGCATTGCATACATAATGGTGATGATATTGATATGTGATCATGAATGAGATGAAAGACATGATATGAGTTGTTGTAGCCATGTAATTGTTTTTGTGTACCATTGCAATATGCTTGCTGAGTGTTGAACTCACGCTTATGCTTTCTTGTTGTTTTAGGTACCATGAGATCGGCATGCGGGGAAAGGAATTAGTCACACTTCTACACGTAGCGTCACTCAATTGTTCCCACAGTCACTCAATTGGGTCTTGTTAATAAATTAAGTGTGATGCATATTGATTTATGGTTTGGTTTTGCAATATGAGAGTCTTATTGTTCGTTTGGCTCATGGAGACCTTGAATGCTTGGGATTAGACTTATATTGCTGTCATGCCTATAATTATTGCTGTCTTAGATGCCTCTTATATTGCCATATATTGCTATGGTGTTGATGTTCCTTCAATTCATGTTAAAACAAAGGAGATGTGCCGAAATTTCGGTTTTTAGCATTTGCTCCTTTGTTGTAATTTACCTTAATTTATGGTATTTAAATGTTGTTTAGCCTATGTTTGGTAGCATTCAGGCATGCTAGATGCCAGGGTGTTACAGTTGGTATCAGAGCGGGCTGTAGGTCCTTGGAATGTGTATTTTTAGTGTCATGCTATAGGGTACAACTAAAATGTGATGTGGAATAACTTCGAAACATGGCTTAGGTCTTAACTAACATTTTGTCATAGGATAGCAACATTAAAACTTGCAAAAGTGGTATAACTAATCTAAAATTTGACACACATGGATGCACAGTAGGAAGGGTAAGGGTATCGTTGTTTACGCTTGAATGTTGTATTTAAGCCTTGTTGCTAAATGCTATATTTCATAGAGTATGATGCTATGTGTATGAGAGAATTGAATTGAATTGTTCGTGTTATAATGTTAAAATGGGGTTGTGGTGCCGAAGGGTTTCGGCCACCTCTCTTTATTCATAGTAAGGGTGAGGTTTGACGGTGTGGCCGGTTAGCGCCATCACCGAAGAACTATTAACCCCTGTAGGAGAAGAGTGCTTACCCTTTCTGTCGTAAATCGGGTAGTTGACTGGAGTAAAATAGAAGAGTTGGGTGGTGGATTCCTTCGTATGTTCTTTACTGTTCTGACGGTCGGTTTTGGTTGTTTTTCTTGATTTTAGTTGATTGAAATCAAAAGAAAAGTGTTTGGTATTGTATTTTCGCGGATTGTTCCATATGTTGTTCGTGGTTTTGTCTACCTTGGTTGAAGACGTAGAAGAAAGGTTTGTGTTGCGCATCTGTTGGTCGCTATTTTTGCTTTGACACCGGTTTTGTTGGTTGCCTTGCAAAGAAAAGTATAGTTTTGGTTCTTGTGTGTCTTACTCTGAGTTTAAAAGAAGTTGTTGAAGCGTGTGCAAAAAGTTAAGTTGTGTCGATTTATGTTTTGTGCCTTTGTCCGCAAAGGTTTATTTGATCGCTTGGTTCCCTCCTGTGGGAGTCTTTGAGATTGAAAAGTGTTTTGGAGGATTCCTTTTGCATGACCAAGTTTGGGTTTGTCTCATTACAACTTTGAGAGTCAAGCTTTTTTGTGAGTTTTGGTTGAATATTAAAAGAAAATGCTGTAAATAAAGTAAGTATTCGTTTGACTGAAATTACTTGTCAAAAGTGAAAATTGTTGTTTAGCATGTTATGTAGTATGTAACAATGTGTTTTATGGAAATGATGTACACCTTAGTTAATTTGCGAGTTGAATCAATTAAATGTAATTGTTACCTTTAGCTTAAGATTAAATGAACCTCTAGTGATGTAGAGTACCCCATAGTGGGAATGATTAAATGTGTTAATGTACATGCTTAGAATCTGTTGCTTTGCTTTAAAAGTGATTATGACCCCCGATTATGTTTAAAGTTTTAAACCCTGATGCATAGTTAAGACATTAAGATGATGTAGACTGCTGTTATTGTTAAAGAAACTTTGCTGGTTGTTTAAAGTTGTTCTAATCTAACGGGTTAATAGAGAAATTTAATCATGTTGACTAGTGGCTTTAATTTGGAAGTTGATTAGAGTTGCTATTTATGTTGTTGCAAACTACTAGTATATTTGGAAGTATGCAGTTGTGTCTCTACAATGCTAGTTTTGATATCAATTGAGAAGACATAAGACTATTTATTAATGATGTTGTTAAGAACATTGTGTAGATCTAACTTATTAAATCTAATTTAATAGTTGGAGCATGTTGTGTGGTGGTAGTTTTGTTATAACCGATGTATAGGGTAGCTAAAAGCAATGTTGTTGATTGATATGCAAAGAATTGATATTGATGCCTTGGTAGTGTTGTTAATTGTTGGAAACCATTAATCCAATAGAAGAAAAGTGTAAAACTATGGTATTATGTCGAGTACATGTTGAGATGGGATGAACAATGGATAATAATCATGATGCAAGATTTTAATTTTTAATAAATGCATATCTTAGAATCCTAGTTACGAATTTTATCTTGTAGAGATATTACTTAATTGTTGAAGTCATTTTATTGATTGAACAAGTTTCAATTGTCAAGATTTTGATGTATGGATAGTATAAATTGATAGGTTGACCATGCTCAAGTAGCTGTTGAAGTACTATGTTTGAAATATAGAAGACGTGGTTATATGATTTGGTGACCCGTGGGGATCTTGTCAATGTAGTCATGGTTGGGTTTGTTTGTGATAAGCATCTTAAACCATAATTAAAAGTGTTGGGAATGGTAACCAGAGAAAGAAATTGTTATGTAAAATTTTGTTAAATCCGGTTGGACTCTCTTGATGAGTAAATAGTTATTATTGAATGCTTAAATGGTAAGTGTAGTGGAATACAAGTTATGGTGAGATTCATGCTGAGCTGGTGTTTAAAACCTTTTGAACTGGTGTGGTTGTTTGCCATTTTGGTTGAATGCCTTCGGTCAAGGTATTCCTTGTGTTGTGTTTCCGAGTTTCCCTAAAACCCGTAGCTATTGTTGCCAATCTTTGGTTTTGGCTATTTTGTTTAATTTGTGCTAGGTGTATGGTTTTACACCCAAAAGTCTTTGAGTGGATCGCGCTCCTTCGCGTTCGCACTAAATCATCTTTGGAGTGAATTTTAAAGGTAGTAGAAGGTCTTAGTGGGTTGTGTTGGAGATTCTTGAGATTTAATTTGTAACTCTTTTTGACTGGAGATGGATTTATTTGCATAATGTGTGTGTTGTTTGCGAGTGCTTCAAAAAGGTGGAATTTATGAATGTTTTATAAAGTGATTTTGTTAGTGAGGTGTTCCCTTTTTGAAATGAGTTTCCCTCTCCTTGAGAAAATTTGTGACGGTCGTGGGAGCAGATGCTCGACTTGAAATTTTGATGCTCTTCCAAAATGTTGGATTTCGATGAAATGCAATGTTTTGAAAGTTCAGTTTTCAATTGATGTGAGATGTGATGCGACGTGGTGTTTTACTGTCAACTATGCTGCCGTCATAGCCAATATGAATTTCCGCAACCTTCGATGTTAATTGTTTTTCCATTATTTGATACCGACGAAGAAATCATTTGGTGAATGACTATTCGGTACCGTTGTTACATGATGAATGAAGGGTGAAAAAGGAAAACGAGACATTGTTTATGCATAATTAATCATAAAGGAGTCGATGAGCCAGGTCGGTGAGAAAGTCATAAATGGATATATGACTAATCCGGAGTGCTCTTGAAAAGTGTGCATGCATGTCATGAATCGAGATGTCCATTTCTTTCTAGTATGAAAAGAAAGAATGAAGAAAATCTGATATTTTGGTTGTGGTGTAGTGGATTTATGCTTACTTTGTGATTTGGCTTAGGTGTTGCCGAATTCTTTCCAAAATGGTTGTTAACGCTTTGGGTTTGAGTTGTCGTGTGTACCCTTGGGCTTGATAACTAAGTGTTTTTGTGTGAGGGCGAGACCCTCTTAAGAAAGGAACCAATTGTGGTTTGGTAAGGTTTTACGATCCTAGCATGGGGCTAGGTGTCGAACCATAGTGGTATAAGGATGGTTTGTGATGGAGGTTGATGACATATGGGTTTAACCTTTATTAAGAGTAGCGATGGGTGGAAGTGAAGTTGACGGTAGTTCGGTGATAATTGTCCTACCGTGAGCAATTGTCTTAACTAGTTGTTTTTTTGGGCTTGAGTCTTGCCTGGGAGAGGATGGAATGAAATGTTAGTATGATCGTGTATCGGAAGGGCAAGTGTGCCTTAATGAGTTATTCCCCTCTATGGAAATTTTCGAGAATGTAGAGAGGTCGTTAAAGGAATTGTGACTCGTTTTGATTGTGTCATGTTGAGTTTAATGAAGTACGGTAGTCAGGTTGGTTGTGATAGTAGTGTGAAGTATTTGTCGTGAGGTTTCAGGCATTTTGGGTTGATGGAGCCCTTTGTGGTTGAAGCGCAGTTTCTGATTGGGAATTGAAGGGAAGATGGAACCGTGAGAGGTTGCACTCTGTTGAGCTAAATCAACATTTTCTCGCCAAGTGTTGGTTTTGAGAACTCGCTTGTCGTTTGTTCTGGTTTGAGTTTGCGTGCGGATGTTTTGTGCTGCAGAGAAGTCTTTTGTCCCTTGGGGATTTTGTTGTTGACTTTGGCGTTCCTCGGATTCGAGGTCGAATCCTGTTTAAGGGGGTAGAATGTGACACCACGGAGTGACGTAACCTTATATATTGTGACTATTGAGGTCAAAAACATTATGAAATGTGAAATTAAGGTTAAAACCATAAGGTATGGAGGTTAATAGCGTTTCCGGGCCGTTTCCGGGAGTTTGGGCCTTTCCGGGGAGTTTTGGGCCTAGGGGAAAGGGTCGTGGGCCTTGGTGGGGAAGAGTTTGAGTCCATTTAGTAGTAGGAATCCTGTTTGGGGGCTTCCTCCTGCCCTTTTATGCGCCCCCTCCTGGTTTGGTGCGCCCCCACCTTCCCCTTTGTGCCCTAGCCGCCCCTCCCACCTCCCCTCTCCCTCTTGCATGCGCCCCCCCTTGCTCTTCCCTTGCGCCACCACCCCCTCCACCACCTCTCCACCTCCCTTGCTGCACCTAGGTGAGTTCTTGACCTTACCATCTTGAAGGTTCATCCATTGGAGCGCTCCGCGACGAGGAGATCCGGTGGATTTGGAGCGAGGAAGGAGATCCAATGGGTTTTCGTGCGTTGGGCGAAGTTATGGCAATGGGAATCCTTGGGGTTGGTCTAGGATCTGTTCTAAGGGTGATTATCATGTTTTTAGATCAATTGGTGGTGCTGGAATTGAGTAGATTAGATGGAATCTTGAGTTTGCCACGTTCTCTGTTTCGGGCAGCATGAGCAGTCGACCTAGGGTTTGGATTTTCGTCAATTTAGATTCAGATTTTGGTCGTACGGATGTTGAAGAAGTTGTAGGTAATTTCAGTATCTTTCAGTAGGTATAAAGAACGTCCAATTCCGCCCAGCTGTTTGAAAGTTATGATCATTTTACCGAACGTATTAAAATCTGTGACGTGATTGGAACAGATCACGGTATTTTGTAGATTAAACAGCTTTAGATTCCGAATCAGTCTTTCTGTATACTTAGAAAAAGTTAGGAAATTTCCTAAGCTACGTGAGGGTGTACTCGTTTAATTGATTCGGTGTATTGGAACCCAAGTTATGCCTTTTGGGAGGCTGCTATCCCGACGGGACAGAACCTCTGTTTTTGGGTTTAGCGAGTAGTTTGCGATGTCGGGGTAGAAGAGGGATTGCTTACTGTTTTGTGGACATGATTTTGAGTGTGTGGTACCTATGTGCAGGTGGTGTGACCCCGGGAGTGCCTTCTACTTCTCGCCAATCCGTTGCCCGTGGTTGAGGCAAGTGTATTGTAATGGATAGCGGTTTGTAGGTTGCTAGTTGAGACTAGATGAACTTGATTATATGATATGATCACTTGCCATGCTTTAATGATTGCCAATGATATGATGAGTATGCTTATTATGTTATGATGCCATGTGTTAATGTACAAGTTAATTATGATGTTGGCATATTTGCATACATGGCATGTTACATGGCCCGGGCGGTGAGAAAGTCATAACTAGTCCGGGGAAGGTCGGTGAGAAAGTTATGACTATTCCGGAGAGCTAATGAGTAAGTCCTACATCGTGATTCCATTCACCGCGGTAAACGAAAGCGAGGAGTATGCACCCTCCATCTTCGTGATGGAAGGGTGGAGAGGGTGCACACCGACGGGTGTGTACTCAACCATACCGGTATGAGTTTCCAAGGAGACATGAGCATCGCATCGCATTGCATACATAATGGTGATGATATTGATATGTGATCATGAATGAGATGAAAGACATGATATGATTTGTTGTAGCCATGTAATTGTTTTTGTGTACCATTGCAATATGCTTGCTGAGTGTTGAACTCACGCTTATGCTTTCTTGTTGTTTTAGGTACCATGAGATCGGCATGCGGGGAAGGGAATTAGTCACACTTCTACATGTAGCGTCACTCAATTGTTCCCACAATCACTCAATTGGGTCTTGTTAATAAATTAAGTGTGATGCATATTGATTTATGGTTTGGTTTTGCAATATGAGAGTCTTATTGTTCGTTTGGCTCATGGAGACATTGAATGCTTGGGATTAGACTTATATTGCTGTCATGCCTATAATTATTGCTGTCTTAGATGCCTCTTATATTTCCATATATTGCTATGCTGTTGATGTTCCTTCAATTCATGTTAAAACAAAGGAGATGCTGCCGAAATTTCGGTTTTTAGCATTTGCTCCTTTGCTGTAATTTACCTTAATTTATGGTATTTAAATGTTGTTTAGCCTATTTTTGGTAGCATTCAGGCATGCTAGATGCTGGGGTGTTACACAAGGAGACAAGGAAACCCAATCCTCTTACAGCATAGCCAAATGGTAGAAATTATTCACTCTTTCTTTTCATGCTAGAGACCAATAGAAATCTTGATTCATGACATGAATGCAAACTTTTCAAGAGCACTCCGGATTAGTCATATACCCCTATATGACTTTCTCACCGACCGGGCCCAACAACTCTTTTATTTTGGCTTATTTTGGCTACTCATTTTCACAAAGGCAAACACCAAGCCTTTACTAAGGCAAAATATCTCTTGAACAACCACAGAGCATTTATGAACAATCATAAGTTCATACTTTTCAAACACTTGCAAACACCACACACTTCTTCAATTAAACCAAGCTCTAATCAAGATAGCGTTACAAGGATTTTCAACACAAGAACCTTCGACACAAGCCGTTAGGTTTATTTGATTCCTTTAAATATTGATTACAAAGATAATTCAGATTGCACGCGAAAGGACGCGATCCTCTCGGAAACTTTTGGGTGCAAATCTATACTCATAGCGTAAATTAAACAAATGGCTAAAACCAAAGATTGGCACCAATCACTACAAATTTATGGAAACTTTGAAACGCAACCTAAGGAACTCCTTGCCCGAAAGCATTCAACCAAAATGGTATGACAAACTAGCCCAAAAGCTTTAAACACGAGCTCAGCACGAAGCCCACCAAATCTAGTATTCCACTACACTTATCATTTGGGCATTCAATATTCACTATTTACTCATCGAGAAGGCCCAACAGGACTTAACAAAAACCACACAACAGATTCTTTCTATAATTACCTTCCCCAACATTTATAAATAAAGTTTATGATGCTTATCATAAGACATCCAGCCAAGACTACCTCATCATGATCCCCACAGACCATCAATTCATATAACATCATATTCTATATTTACAAACAAAATACTTCAACAAGTACTTTAGCAGGGTCAACCTATCTATTTCATACCATCCATACGTCAACTTTTCAACAATTGAACTTTTTCCATTAATCAATGACTTCAACAAGTAAATGTCATCTCCACAAGATAAAGTTTGTAAATAGGACTTTAAGACATACATTCATTAAGGATAAATCCTTACATCATGATAATTATCCATTGTTCATTCGATCACAACAGTGCTCAACATTAAACCACATTTTACAGTTTGTCTCTATTTTAACAATCGTTTTCAACGATTAATCACACTACCAAGTCATCAATATCAATAATTTGCATAATCATCAAACAACAACATTGCTTTTAGCTACCCTATACATAGGTTATAACACAATTGCCACTACACAACGTACTCCAACTATTAAAATAAATTTAATAAGTTAGACAATCCCAATGCTCTTTACAACAACATCAAACAACAACTCCTACCTTCTCAATTGTCATCTGTATTAGCATTTCAAGAACACAATTACATCCTTCCAATTATGCTAATAGTTAGCAACAACATAAATAGCAACTCTAATCAACTTCCAAATTGGGTTCACAAACTGCCACCATTAAATTTCTGTACTAACATGTTAATTTAGAACATCTTTAAACAACCAACCAAGTTTCTATAACAATGTTAATGGTTTACATCATCTTAATGTTCTCACTACGCATCAGGGTTTAAAACATTAAATATTATCGGGGGTCATAGGCACTTTTACAGCAAAGCAACATATTCTGAGCCTATACATTAACACATTTAATCATTCCCACTATGGGGGTACTCTACATCACTAGAGGTTCATTTAATCTTAAGCTAACGATAACAATTACATTTAATTGATTCAACTCACAAATTAACTAAGGAGTACATCATTTCCATAAACCACGTTGTTACATACTACATAACATGCTAAACAACAATTCTCATTATTGACAAGTAATTTCAGTCAAAAGACTAATTACTTTGTTTGCAACATTTTCTTTTTAAAACTCAACCAAACTTCACGAAGAAACTTGACTCTCAAAGTTGCAATGGGACATGACTCACACTTGGTCATGCAAACGATCTCCAAAACACATTTCAATCTTAAAGACTCCCACAGGAGGGAACCAAGCGATCAAGTAAACCTTTACTAACAGAGGCACAAATTATAAATCAACACATCTTAAATTTTTGCACACAACTTCAATAGCTTCTTTTAAACTCAGAGTGTGACACACAAGAACCAAACTATACTTTTCTTTCTAGAGCAACCAGCAAAGCCTATGTCAAAGCCAAAAGGCGACCAAAAGACACGCAACTCAAAACTCTTCTTCTTCGTCTTCAACCAAGGAAGACAAAACCACAAACCGCTTACGGAACAATCCACGAAAATCCAATACCAGACACTTTTCTTTTGATTTCAATCAACTAAAACCAAGAAAACCAACCAAACCGACCGTCGGGACGGTAAAGAACATCCGAAGGAATCCACCACCAACTATTCTATTTGTCTCCAGTCATCTACCCGATCTACGACAGAAAAGGTAAGCACTCTTCTCCCACAGGGGTTAATAGTTCTTCGGTGATGGCGCTAAACGATCACACCGTCAAACCACACCCTTACTATAAACAAAAAGAGGTGACCAAAACCCCTCGACACCACAAACCCACTTTATCACAATAACAAGAACAATCCAATCAATTCTCTCAATAACATAGCAACATACATTATCACATATAGCATTCAACATTAAGGCTTAAATACAACATTTAAGCGTAAAGCAACGATACCCATACCCTTTCCTACTGTGCATCCATGTGTGTCAAATTTTAAATTAGTTATTTCACTTACACAAGTTTTAATGTTGCTATCCTATGACAAAATTTTAAGTATAACCTAAGCCATGTTTCTAGATTATTCCACATCAAAATTTTAGTTAACCCTATGGTATTCCACTAAGTTCATACACCACGGACCTGAAGCCCGCTCTGATACCAACTGTAACACCCCGGCATCTGGTATGCCTGAATGTTAGAAACATAGACTAAACCACATCTAAATACCACAAATAAAGATAAATTACAGCAAAGGAGTAAATACTAAAATCGAAAATTTCGGCAGCATCTCCTTTGTTTTTCCATGAATTGAAACAACAACAAAATGATCACAGGATAAAGCATAAAGAATGACATCTAAATCATCAATAACGAGGGTTCTAGCGACAGTATAAGTCTAGAATAATGAATTCAACCATCTCATGAGCCAAACGAAGTAAATGAAGAAACCAAGCACACAATTTAACCATGCACCAAGTTTCATGGCACTATTCTTATTATCATGACCCAAACGAATAAATTGTCTATAAGTGTGGAGCTATGTGTAGATGTGTAGCTAATGCCTTTTCCTACATACCGGTCTCATGGTACCTAAAAACAACATAAAAACACAAGCGTGAGTTCATCACTCAGCAAGTGTATTGCAATGGATCATAAAGAACAAATCAATGCCAACATCAATACATACCATACTTAACATCATGATCGAAACATAATTTCATATACAACATCATGACCATGTCTCAATCTCATTGTACACATTTCATTATCACCGTCATGTATGCAATGCAATGCAATGCACATGTCTCCTCGAAGCAAATACCGGTATTGCCAAGTGCACACCCGTCGGCGTGCACCCTCTTTCCCCTTCCATCCCGTAGATGGAGGGTGCCTACTCCTTGCTTCCACTCACCACGTGGGTGGAATCACGAGGTAGGTCTTACATCCATGGCGCTTCGGATTAGTCATAACTTTCTCACCGACCTTATCGGACTAGTTATGACGTTCTCACCGACCGGGCCAGTTTTCATGCCATGTATGCAACATATGCCATAAACATAAACAATTAACCATTACATAGCACCATAAAAGACCATTTTCACCATAACATGGGCAAGCACTAACCATGGCAAGGTAGCATATCATGAAAACAATTTGCATCTAGTCAAGTCTAATAACATTCAACATGATACCCATTCCAATACACTTGCCTTAACCGCGGGCGACGGATTGGCAAGAGGATGAGGGTACTCCCGGGGTCACACCACCTTCACATAGGTACCACATACTCAAAACGTGCCCACAAAATAGTACACACTCGCTCATCTATCCCGATTACGCAAACTACTCCCGAAAACGAAAAACAGAGAATTTGTCCCCCGGGACAGCAGACTTCAATCTAGCATAACTTGAGTTCTAGGTCTCCAAATCGAGTAAACGAGTACATCATCACAAAGCTTAGGACATTGCCTAGCTTTCTATAAGTATTGGGAAAAGCTGATTCGGCCTCTAAAATTGTTTAATCTACAGAACATTACGTTTTGTCCCAATTACATCACTGATTTGAACACGTTCGGTAAAACGATCATAACTTTCAAACGGCTAGGAAGAATTGGACGTTCTTGGTGTCCAATTAAAGGTATTGAAGTTATATACAACTTCTTCAACAGGAGGACGACCAAATTCTGAATCTAAAATTGTGAAAACTCGAACCCTAGGTCGTGTGCCCAATCTACCCAAAACAGAGAACTATGCAACCTCTAGTTTTCATCCAATCTACCCAATCACAGCACCTCCTCTTGATCTAAAAGCATCAAATCAACCGCTAGATCAGCACCTAGACCAACCCCAAGGGTCACCCGTACCATACCTTTTCCCGCCGAACGCCGAATCCTCTCCTACTGATTTCCCCGATCGTCTTCCTCGCGCCGGAACCGCCGGATCTCCTCGTCGTGGGGCTTCCTGATGGAGAGATCAACGGGATGGCGAGGTGGGGATCTCCTCTAGGGCAGCAAGGGGGGTGGAGAGGGGAGGGGAGAGGTGGTGGCGCAAGGAGGAAGGAGATGGGGGGGCGGCGCACAAGGAGGTGGAGAGGGGGAGGGGCGGCTAGGGTTAGGTGGGGGCGCACAAGGGCAGGGGAGGGCGCCCCAAGGGCAGAATTTCAGGTCTCCCCCTCCCACACGGGCCCAAATCCCCTCCCACTAAAGCCCACGACTCAATCCCTTGGGCCCAAACTCCCCCGGAGAGGCCCAAACTCTCGAAAACGGCCCGAAAACGCGATTAAACCTCATACCGTATAGTTTTATTCTCTAATTTCACATTTTATAATGTCACACCATTCCGTAGTGTCACACCTGCCATGTGCTAGCTAGTCCTGATTGAAGACGGATTTACCATTGAGACTAGATGCGGGGTTGCATTTCCATGCAAGGAGGATGACATGATGCATGGTAGCCCTTTGGGGGAAGGGCTATATGAGGGTGCATGTGGACTATGTCCACGATGAATTCCTATTTCATGTGCTAGAGTTCCCCTCAAATGAAGATATCACCACTCTTGGGCAAGCACATATGTCGTTAATCAAGTGGCCCATGATGGGTGTCATACTACTCAAGATATAAATCCTCGTGTCTTCTCGATCATTCTAGTACTGCAACACATTACATATGCATGTGTTTTGTAGGTTCCTATCGTACTTGCACCTGCTTCTGCACCTACACTTGCTCCTACATAGAGTGCAAAGCTGGTATGTAAAAGGACTAGCACGATTACCAAAGAACCATAGGAGACCTCAGAGAATCCTTCTGTTAAGAATGCATAGTTGTCAGATGCCATAGGGCCCTCTCAAATACAAGGAAAGCTCCTTGTCTCATCCTCGGAGACTCCTTTTGTCTAGAAAGCAAAGTTGACAGAGACCACAGAGGCCCCTCAAGATTATAAGGAGTACATGCATGGAAAGCCCCTTGTCCCTAGCAACGAATTGAATGCTCTAGGCATGTGCACTTTCTTGGTCCATGGATGGTACATTGACAAAGCGAATGAGGCCGAGCACTACGTCGATTTCAATATGAGGTATTGAGGGGAATATTTACACCGTGAGGACCATAGGACATTCCCAGAGAGTTTTGAGGATCTGTTCCGTTTGTATTGCCTGAATACCATCGATATTTCTATTATACAATCTTGGATGCTGTGAGTATCGCACCATAGAGCATACGCCTACGATTTTTATAGGATTTTGTATTATGTTTTTTAACAATTGACATGAGTAGTAGGATAATGAAGTAGAGTAGTAGGATAATGAAGCAGCGAGCTGTGATGGGTCAACACCTAGCTAGGTTCGTCGATCTTGAGATGGTGTCTGCGACCATGGCTAGGATTCAATTGGAGTTCTTTGTCAACTACATCAAGCAGGCATTACAGGTTGAGGTGAAAAATGACTTCATTCTCTTCTCGTTCAACGAGGTGTAAGTACTACTCAAATGACTTTACCCTTCAATTACTTGTATGCACGTAAACTGTGTATGAACTTATTTTCTTGCACTGCATAATATTTTATAAGCAACCATTGGGTTCTACTCTTAGTTTCTCCGAGTGAAAACAACGTCTACACTTTTAACTCGCTCGAGAAGAGACCAATGGCCTACGCGATGAAGCCTATTTTGCATAAGTAAGTACATTCCTCTAACCTAACACTTTTTGTATTTAACTATGTTTATTTTTTTCGCCTCAATGGCATCTCTCCAATTTATGTAGGGCTTTCTTGTCTTACGTTGCTAAAGGAAGGCGACACGATGACAAACGAGGCAAACAGCTGGAGTGAAAGAGCTTTAAGGTACAAGTGTCTAGCATAGGATTTTTTTTGACATCTATTCTTCATCTCCAAATTTGATTTTCTTTGTTCACAGTGTCATCAACAGGGTGTGACAACCTATGTGACTTCTACTTCATGCATCACATGCATCAACAGGATATTTTCAGACGGTGTACAAACGGGGTCATCACAATCGGTTCTGATATAGAATCGATAGTGATAATATGGTCATCACAATCAGTTCTAAGCTAGAACCGATTGTGATGATGTAACACCCCAATTTTTGTTTTTCATGAATTTAAATGAAATTTTGCACTTTAGTGAATTTCCGGAATTTTCTGGAATTTATTTGGATTTATTTGGATTTAAATTGAATTTATTTCCTTTCTAAATAATTAAAGAATTAAAATTTATAAATAAAATTTTGTTGGAAATTATTTATTTGAGTCCAAAATGTCTCAAAGTATTTTCTAGAATTTTTCTGGAATTTTTCTAATTAATTTGCTATTTTTCTTGAATTATTTGAATTTCTAGAAATTATTTTAATTATTTAATCGTTGAGTGGGTTTTACTGTTCATGCGACCGAGCTCAAGTCAGACTTGAGTCCGAGTCCGACTCGAGTCTGACTCGAACCCGACCTAGCCCTAATCGCGCAACCGTTGGATCAAGATCCAACGGCCCGCGTGCGTCCACGTCACCCACGTGGGGATCGGATTGGATCCGTTCGCCCTGCGCGATCCCGGCCATTGACCGTGCCACACGGACGGCTAGGATTGTGCCACGTCACCTCTCCGTGTTCTGGTCGGAGTCCGCCGCCGCCGCGGCCATTCCGCTAATCCCGCACCGAATCCGGACGTCGAGGCCGGTATTTAATGCGTGGGTGCATGCGCGAGGATCGCCTTTGCCTTGCACGTAATTTTCCCTAGCCGCCGCCCGTAGAGCTCCACTGCGCCCACGATTGCTCGCCGTAGTGCTTAAGGGTTTGCTTCGGGTTTCTGCGTCGTTTCGCCGCCGTCCGCCGTCCTCCGTCCTGCATCGCGTTGGTGGTCAGATTCGGGACCGTTGCGGCGAGGCGCGTCTGGAGGTACCATCCACCTCGTCGGAGGGCCACGGGAACGCCGTCCGGGTGGTCGTCGTCTTCGTCTCCGGCCAGCCAGCTCCGCCGTGGACGTCGCCGACCTCGCGAGCTTCGTGAACCGTCTGATCAAGATCCAAAGGCCCAGATTCATCCACGTCGTCCGAAGGTAATCCGCACGTTTCGGTTTTTAGATCTAATCCCAACCATTGGATCTAGATCCAACGGCTTAGATTGAGCCACGTAGGCATACGTTGCACCGTGCTTGGGTAGATCGCAGCCGTTAGATCTATATCGTACAGTTGACGTTAAACTGCATTATAGCGTTAGATGTAATCCCAGCCGTTCGATCTAAATCGAACGGCGTAGGTTGAGCCACGTGTCATCACCCGGGACATGCCACCCCACCCCATGGTGAGGCAAAACCCGATCGGATCAGGACCGTCCAATCAAAATCGTACGGTCCAGATCAGCCACGTTGTCTATAACGTGCGTGGCCCAGATCCAATCTAGACCGTTCATTTTCAAATCAACGGCTCGGATCAAGCCACGTGTGCGGGAGCTGGACCGGCGCGGTCCACGCGGACACACCCGGTCGTCGCTGACGTCACGCGTGACGTCAGCAAGGGGCCCGCATGTCAGCGGCTGGCCCAGCAGCTCCATGACGTCATCTGTGACGTCATGCTAATGTCATGGGTGGGGCTCGCGTGTCAGTCCACTCGGCCGAGCCATGCTGACATCAGCGATGACGTCAGCAGTGGGTCCCACGTGTCAGTGACACGTCAACCCGTGGACCGAGTCCACGGTGGACCGAGTCCACGGTGGACCGAGCCCGAGTCCATGGACCGGCTGACGTCATGCTGACGCAATAATTCGATTTTCCTTTAGAAAAATAATTCGGTGGAATTCAAATTCCATGCTGATGTCATGCTGACGTCATTAATCAGATTTTTCAGTAGAAAAATAAATGAATTAATTTGGTTTATTGATTTATTTGAATTTTCAAACTTCAAACGCTTATAACTTTTGTGTTTCAACTTCGATTTGAACGATTCCAATTTCTAAAATTTTATAAAATTGAGATCTACTTAAATATGAATTTTAATTAATTTTTGAATATGAAATTTTCTCTGTTATTATTTAATTAATGGATTCTTTAAACTTTAAACAATTATAACTTTTGCATTTTAACTCCGATTTGGGCGTTTCTAATTTCTAAAAATTCGTAAAATTATGCCCTTTCTGTTTATAGACTTTATCTGAAGTTTTGACCAAAGGGCATGTACTGTTTTATTTATTTATTGCTATTTGCACGCATTACGAGTAGACGTTGAAGTACCCGAGGGCTTCGAAGGAGAAGTGTTGGCCCAGGAGCCAGCTCAAGACCAAGAACAAGTACTCTTTGAAGGCAAGTTATGCTTTGACCATATTGATCCCATTTTTGAAATCTATCTGATTTAAATTATTGCATGCTAATTCAATTAGAAAATGCTTTAAATAATTCTGGGAAATTAGATAAATGCCAAATTGCAGTATGACACCTTGATTAATTACTTATGTGCCATAAACCCTTGTCACCCTAGTTGTGGATTATTTAGTTAGACATTATTAAATTGCCAACATGGGTAATTAGACCGTTGTAGTATATTGCTTAGACCTGCCACGTAGTCACATCATGATTTTGGATAATTACATGTTAACATTGACTTAATGACTTATGGAACATGTTTTTGAGAAGTGTCATGTGTTATTGATGTTGTTATCGATGGCACGTGGTGCATGGTAATCAACTGGGGTTTGATAAATAGATTTAGACCGGGGCATGTGGCAAGATTGATCGGGTGGGCCAGTTGTGGTACCGGGGAAGTTGATTTGGTTCTTCGGGTAGTCTTGCCCTGGTCACCCTAAGAACTTAACCTTGCAAGCCTTTGAACTGAGTCAAACGTGCAACCACATGTCTGTAATGGGATAGACCTAGTTGATTAAGTTGCTAATAACGTACCTGTGGGACCTCGGGGTGTCAACTATACCTTTTGTGTAGTTGTACGGGGGAGCGTATCGGGGCTGCGGCCAGGTACCCATCTAATAGTTGATTGGCCTAGACTTCGCCTTTGCTAAGGGAAGGGTTAGTGTGCAATAACCGGGGAGGCCCACTTGTGCTGTTAGAAGTTTCCGAAAGACTTTGTTATGGATACTCGCCTTTGTGGTGTTTGGCTGTATCTTATGGGTAAAGTGCATAACCTCTGCAGAGTGTAAAATCTATTCGAATAGCCGAGTCTGCGGCATTGGACATTGCTCGGGAATTACAGTCATGGGTTAGACTTTCATAAAATGACGTGACTTTGGAAGAATGGTTAGTTTGAAATGATGAGTTGGACCTAGGGTTGGGAACTGCTTTACTTGTGAGATCATTGTGAAAAGTACTCTATTCATTATTGTTTTACCACTTTGCAATCTACTATTGTATTTACTCATGCTACTTTACTGCAAATGAACCTGTTACCCTATCCTTCGTAATAAGCCATGCATGTAGAATATTAGCTTGCATTCTGTGCATGACTTGCTGAGTACCAAGTACTCACCCTTGCCACAATACAACATCAGTTGAAGAAGAGTCGACGCCAGCTTTGAAGGAAGAGTACTAGGAGGAGCCGTCAAACTAGGGAGCGAGCCCAGTCAGTTGCTTGTGGTATACTGGATGGCGCCACGATTTCTATTTTATTCCGCTGTAGTTATTTCTCTTTTAATAAGTCTTCGCCCTGTGAGGCGTATCTTTGTAACTTGACCATAATGTTGGGCAACTAGTTTGGTTAATTAATTGAGGTACTTTACTATTTCGTTGAGTATGATTGTGATATTTAGTATTTTCGATTGAGGCCTTTCGTGGGTGAATGTGACACTACAGAATGGTGTGACATTATTTAATGTGAATGTTAAGGTCAAAAACTTTATGAAATATGGTATTGGAGGTTAAAACAAAATGGTAGGAGGTTTAAATGCGTTTTCGGGCCGTTTCCGGGAGTTTGGGCCTTTCCGGGGGAGTTTGGGCCTAAAAGAAGGGGTTGTGGGCTTTGGTGGGATGGAGTATGAGTCCATTTAGGATTAGGACTCCTGTTTTGGGCTGGTAAAAGGGACTCCCCCTGCCCCCTTGTGCGCCCCAACCAACCATTGTGCGCCCCCACCCCTCCCCTTGTGCCCTAGCCTCCCCTCCCCTCCCTCTCCCTTTGGCCGTGCCCCCCCCTCCCCTTTGCCCCTTTGCTCCCCACCTCTCCACCACCTCTCCTCCACCCCTTGCTGCCCTAGGGTAGCCTCTCCACCCCTGCACCTCGAAGATCCATCCCTTTGGAGCGAGGAGCGAGGAGCGATCCGGGAGGAGATCTATTGGGTTTTCTTGCGTCGGGCGAAGGTATGGCCATGGGACTCCTTAGGGTTGGGCTAGGTACTTTTCTAAGGGTCATTATCATGTTTTTAGATCAATTGGTGGTGCTGGAATTGAGTAGATTGGATTAGATCTAGAAGTTGCCACGTTCTCTGTTTCGGGCAGCATAAGCAGTCGACCTAGGGTTTTGTTTTTAGCCAATATAGATTCGGAATTTGGTCGTACGGCTGTTGAAGAAGTTGTAGGTAATTTCAATACATTTCAGTGGGTATAAAGAACTTTAAATTCCATGTAGCAGTTTGAAAGTTATGCTTGTTTTACCGAGCATATTAAAATCTGTGACGTGATTGGAACATATCACGGTATCTTGTAGATTAAACAACTTTAGATTCCGAATTAGTCTTTCTGTATACTTAGAAAAAGATAGGAAATTTCCTAAGCTACACGAGGATGTACTCGTTTAATTGATTCAGAGTTCCAGAACCCAAGTTATGCCCTTTGGAAGGCTGCTGTCCCGACGGGACAGAACCTCTGTTTTTGGGTTTTGCGAGTAGTTGGCAATGTCGGGGTAGATGAGGGTTTGCGCACTGTTTTGTGGACATGATTGTGAGTGTGTGGTACCTATGTGCAGGTGGTGCGACCGGGAGTGCCTTCTACTTCCCGCCAATCCGTTGCCCGTGGTTGAGGCAAGTGTATTGTAATGGATAGCGGTTTCTAGGTTGCTAGTTGAGACTAGATGAACTTGATTATATGATATGATCACTTGCCATGCTTTAATGATTCCTATGATATGATGAGTATGCTATGATTCCATGTGTTAATGTATAAGTTAATTATGATGTTGGCATATTTGCATACATGGCATGTTACATGGCCCGGGCGGTGAGAAAGTCATAACTAATCCGGGGAAGGTCGGTGAGTAAGTTATGACTATTCTGGAGAGCCAATGAGTAAGTTCTACATCGTGATTCCATTCACCGCGGTGAACGAAAGCGAGGAGTAGGCACCCTCCATCTTCGGGATGGAATGGGGGAGAGGGTGCATACCGACGGGTATGCACTCAACCATACCGGTATGAGTTTCCAAGGAGACATGAGCATCGCATTGCATTGCATACATAATGATGATGATAATTATATGTGATCATGAATGAGATGGTTTACATGATGTGAGATATTATTGCTATGTAATTGTTCTTGTTGTACCATTGCAATATGCTTGCTGAGTTTTGAACTCACGCTTGTGTTTTTGTGTTGTTTTAGGTACCATGAGACCGGCATGCGGGGAAGGGAAATAGTCACACGCCCGCACGTAGCTTCACTCATTTGATTCCACAAGTCATTCCATTAGTTTTTGATAATAAACTGTGTGTGATGATTATTGCTTTAAGGTTTAGCTTTGCTTTATGAGAATCTTATTGTTCGTTTGACTCTTGGAGACATTATATGCTTGAAAGTAGACTTATATTGTCATTAAGTCTTTAATTATTGCTGTTTTAGCTGTCTCTCTTATTGCCTTATATTGCTTTACTGTGTTGCTCCTTCAAATCATGTTAAAACAAAGGAGATGCTGCCGAAATCTCGGTTTTTAGCATGTGCGCCTTTGCTGGAATTTATGTTTACTTATGGTATTTAGATGTTGTTTAGCTTATGTTTGGTAGCATTCAGGCATATTAAATGCCGGGGTGTTACAGTTGGTATCAGAGCGGGCTGTAGGTCCTTGGAATGTGTATTTTTAGTGTCATGCTATAGGGTACAACTAAAATGTGATGTGGAATAACTTAGAAACATGGCTTAGGTCTTAACTAAAATTTTGTCATAAGATAGCAACATTAAAACTTGCAAAAGTGGTATAACTAATCTAAAAATTTGACACACAATGGATGCACAGTAGGAAAGGGTATGGGTATCGTTTCTTTACGCTTAAATGTTTTATTTAAGCCTTGATGTTGAATGCTTCATTTGATAAAGCATGTTGCTATGTCTATGAGATAAATGATTGAATTGTTCTTGTGGTGGTGATAAAGTGGGGTTGTGGTGCCGAAGGGTTTCGGTCACCTCTTTTTGGTTCATAGTAAGGGTGAGGTTTGACGGTGTGGCCGGTTAGCGCCATCATCGAAGAACTATTAACCCCTGTAGGAGAAGAGTGCTTACCCTTTCTGTCGTAGATCGGGTAGTTGACTGGAATCAAATAGAAGAGTTTGGTGGTGGATTCCTTCGTATGTTCTTTACCGTTCTGACTGTCGGTTTTGGTTGTTTTTCTTGATTTTAGTTGATTGAAATCAAAAGAAAAGTGCTTGGTATTGAATTTTCGCGGATTGTTCCGTATGCGGTGTGTGGTTTTGTCTTCCTTGGTTGAAGACGAAGAAGAGGAGTCTAGTGTTGCGCTTCTTTTGGGCGCCTTTCCAGTTTGATGCTTAGTTTGTTGATTACTTTATGGGGAAGAAGCATTCAATTTATTCCTGTTTTTGTCTTTCTCCGAGGTTAAAGGAGTTATTGCGGTGTTATGCCAGACCTGGCTGTCAGGGCTGAAGTTTTGTGGCTTTGTAGGAGTAAGTGGTGTTTTATTTCGTTATTTTACTGGTTTAAGAAATCATCTTTGAAGAACCCTTCTTGTTTCGTGAAAGTTTGGGGTTTGGTGTTAAGGTTTTATTTGCAAAGGTTTAATTGAGCGCTTGGTTCCCTATCGAGAAAAATTGTCTTTCAACCATTTTCCTCTATGGGAGTCCTTGAGATTTAAAAAGAGTTTTGTAGAATTCCTCTTGCATGACCAAGTTTGGGTTTGTCTCATTGCAATTTTGAGAGTCAAGTTTCCTTATGAATTTTGGGATGAGCTTTAAAACTAAAATGCTGCAAACAAAGTAAGTAGTCTTTTGACTGAAATCGTTTGTCCCTAGTAAGAATTGTTGTTTAGCATGTTATGTAGCATGTACCAATGTGGTTTATGGGATGATGTATTGTTAAGTTAATTTGTGAGTTGAAACAATTCAATGCGGTTGTTACCTCTAGCTTGAAAATAAATAGACTACTAGTGTTGTAGTTTGCTCTTAGCGAGAATGATTAAAAGTGTTAATGTACATGCTTAGAATCTGTTGCTTTGTTATAAAAAATGCTTATGACCCCCGATTATGTTTAAAGTTTTAAACCCTGATGCAGAGTTGAAACATTAAGATGATGTAGATTGCTGTTATTGTTAAAGAAACTTTGCTGGTTGTTTAAAGATGCTCTAATCTAATGGATTAATAGAGAAATTTAATCGTGTTGCCTAGTGACTTTAATTTGGAAGTTGATTAGAGTTGCTATTTACGTTGTTGCAAACTACTAGTATATTTGGAAGTATGCAGTTGTGTCTCTACAATGCTAATATTGATATCAATTGACAAGACATAAGACTTATTGCTAATGATGTTGTTAAGGGCAGTGTTAATGCTAGTATTCAATCTATTTTAAATAGTGGGAGTATGTTGTGTGGTGGTAATTTGTTATCACCTATGTATAGGGTAGCTAAAAGTAATGTTGTTGGTTGATGATTATGCCCTTTTGTTGTTATTGATGACTAAGTAGTGGTGGTAACTATTTAGATTACTCGTTGGAAAACCATGGTTAAAATAGAGGAAAATTTTAACATGTTGCGATGGAGTGAGCTTTGAATAATTAACATGATAAATGATCTTATCCTTAATGAAAGTATAACTTAGAGTCTCACTTACGAATTCTTCCCTGTGGAGATAATATTGACATGTTGAAGTCGTTGTTTAACTGAATAAGGTTCGGTTGTCGAGACGTGAATATATAGGAGGTGTGAAATTTATATGTTGATCTTGCTGAAAGATTTGTTGAAGCACTATGTTTCAAATTTAGAATAAGAAGTATTATGATTCGGTGATCCGTGGGGATCATGTCATATAGTCTTGGTTGGGTGCCTTTTTTATAAGCATCATAAACCCTAATTAAAAGTGTTGGGAATGGTAACTAGAGGAATAATTTGTTGTGAAGCTTTTGGTTTAATTGTGTTGGGGCTTCTCAGGGAGTAAATAGTGATTATTGAAGTCTTTAATGGAAAGCGTAGTGGAGTACTAGAGATGGTTCTTTTTATGCTGAGCTTGTGTTCAAAAGCTTTTGGACTGGTTTGGTTGTTTGCCATTTTGGTTGAAGGGTTTTCAGTCAAGGTGTTCCATATGCTGTGTTTCAGAGTTTCCCTAAAACTTATAGAAAATTGATGCAAATATTTGGTTTTGGCTAATTTGTTTAGTTGGTGCTATGAGTATGGATTTACACCCCAAAAGTTTTTGAGTTGATCGCGCCCTTTCGCGTTCGCACTGAATTATCTTTGGAATTAATTTTAAAAGGAAGCAGATGGTCATAAAGGGTTGTGTTGGAAACTTTTAAGTTAAGCCCTTGATGTGTAACTCTGTTTGGCTAGAGTTGGAGTCATTTGGAAAATGTGTCTGGTGTGCGGATGTTTCACAAGTCTGGATTTTTATGAATGTTTCATAAGTGAATTTGGTTGGTGAAGAGTTTTTTTTCGATTGAGTTTCCCTCTCTTTTGATAAAATTTATGGCGGTTGTTTGTGTAGATGTTTAACTTTGGAGCCGATGTCTTTTTTCCAAATGTTGATTTTGGTTAAAACGCGATGTTTTGCGAGTTTAGCTTTCTATCATGGGTGGGTTCTGAGACGATGTGGTGCCTTACTGTTAACTATGCTGCCGTCATAGTTTATATGAATTAGCGCAACTCTCGATGTTATTCGAGATTTCTTCATGTGATGCCGAGGAAGAAGTCGTCATGTGAATGACTATTCGGTAGTGTTGTTACATGATGAAGGAATTGTGAAAAGTAAACATGACATCGTTTTTTTAGATGTTAAATGATAAAAGAGTCGTTGAGCCAGGTCGGTGAGAAAGTCATATATGGAGATATGACTAATCTGGAGTGCTATTGAAGAATGTGCATTCATGTCATGAAACGAGATTTCCCTTGCTTTCTAGTATGAAAAGAAAAGAATAAATAATTTCTGGTGTTGGTTGTGCTTGTGGTGAAGGGATTTTTGTTTCCTTTGCGTTTTGGCTTAGGAAATTAAAATGAATACTCTCTGGTTGTTGTCGATCCTTTCCAAAGTGGTTTTAGCACTTTGGGGTTTGAGTTGTTGGATGAGGGCCACTTGGGTTCATGTTTATGGTTGAGCTCACTCAATGATTATGCTCTTTATCGTGGTCCTTTGAGTAGAAGGTTGTGTATGACTCAATGCAAACCTTCGTGGAGAATTGTGTCGTTGAGGTGTTCCTCGGTAGGGTTGATTAAATTATTAGTGGACCATTTGGTGGTTGCTAGTAATCACTTTTCCTTTTGAAGTGTATTGCATCTTTTTGTCGTTGGGCAATGAGCGAGTTATGTCAACCGCAGAGGAACGTTCGGTCGTTTATGTTACGCAAGTCTTACGGATCCTGGATATAAAGTAGGTTGTTCATTCTGGTGGTAATCTTAGAGCGTTGTGTCTCTCCTGTGTCGCGTCGTCTTGAGTACAAGGAACCACAGAAGGGAGGTTGGTACCGTGTTTTTTCTGGAGAATAGCATGAGTTAAAGGAATCGGGCTCTTCAGTGCCAAGGAATGCTTAGAACGTGGAGTATGAGACCGTTTTCTTTTGTGGGCTGTTTGAGGATTTATCTTATCGCTTGGGGTCGTGCTGAGACCGTGTGTGAGTACTTTGTGTTTCAATGTTGAGTAAAGTTCTCGCAAGTTTTGATTGTGAGTTATCTTTAGAGCTGTCAGTCTTTGATCCTTAGCCCCTTGCCTCTGAGTGCTGGCTGGTGCAAATCGTAGGGGCTTCTAAGCGAGTTCTGAGGCGTGAACCATAACTCCCTTTGATTTGGTTGTTTGCGAAGTGGCGTGTCTTGGATTCGGGGTTGAATCCAGTTGAAGGGGGGAAGAATGTGACACTACGGAATGGTGTGACATTATTTAATGTGAATGTTAAGGTCAAAAACTTTATGAAATATGGTATTGGAGGTTAGAACCATATGGTAGGTGGTTTAATTGCGTTTTCGGACCGTTTCCGGGAGTTTGGGCCTTTCCGGGGGAGTTTGGGCCTAAAAGAAGGGGTTGTGGGCTTTCGTGGGATGGAGTATGAGTCCATTTAGGATTAGGACTCCTGTTTTGGGCCGGTAAAAGGGGCTCCCCCTGCCCCCTTGTGCGCCCCAACCAACCATTGTGCGCCCCCACCCCTCCCCTTATGCCCTAGCCTCCCCTCCCCTCCCTCTCCCTTTGGCCGTGCGCCCCCCTCCCATTTGCCCCTTTGCTCCCCACCTCTCCACCACCTCTCCTACACACCTTGCTGCCCTAGGGTAGCCTCTCCACCCCTGCACCTCGAAGATCCATACGTTGGAGCGAGGAGCGAGGAGCGAGGAGCGATCCGGGAGGAGATCTATTGGGTTTTCGTGCGTCAGGCGAAAGTATGGCCATTGGACTCCTTGGGGTTGGGCTAGGTACTGTTCTAAGGGTCATTATCATGTTTTTAGATCAATTGGTGGTGCTGGAATTGAGTAGATTGGATTAGATCTAGAAGTTCCCACGTTCTCTGTTTTGGGTAGCATGAGCAGTCGACCTAGGGTTTGGTTTTTCGCCAATGTAGATTCGGAATTTGGTCGTACAGCTGTTGAAGAAGTTGTAGGTAATTTCAATACCTTTCAGTGGGTATAAAGAACTTTAAATTCTACCCAGCCGTTTGAAAGTTATGCTTGTTTTACTGAGCGTATTAAAATCTGTGACGTGATTGGAACAGATAACGGTATTTTGTAGATAAAACAACTTTAGATTCCGAATGAGTCTTTCTGTATACTTAGAAAAAGTTTGGAAATTTCCTCAGCTACGAGAGGATATACTCGTTTAATTGATTCAAAGTTTAAGAACCCAAGTTATGCCTTTTGGAAAGCTGCTGTCCCGACGGGACCGAACCTCTGTTTTTGGGTTTTACGAGTAGTTAGCAATGTCGGGGTAGATGAGGGTTTGCGTACTGTTTTGTGGACATGATTGTGAGTGTGTGGTACCTATGTGCAGGTGGTGCGACCCCGGGAGTGCCTTCTACTTCCCGCCAATCCGTTGCCCATGGTTGAGGCAAGTGTATTGTAATGGATAGCGGTTTGTAGGTTGCTAGTTGAGACTAGATGAACTTGATTATACGATATGATCACTTGCCATGCTTTAATGATTTCCTATGATATGATGAGTATGCTATGATGCCATGTGTTAATGTATAAGTTAATTATGATGTTGGCATATTTGCATACATGGCATGTTACATGGCCCGGGCGGTGAGAAAGTCATAACTAATCCGGGGAAGGTCGGTGAGTAAGTTATGACTATTCCGAAGTGCCAATGAGTAAGTCCTACATCGTGATTCCATTCACCGCGGTGAACGGAAGCGAGGAGTAGGCACCCTCCATCTTCGGGATGGAAGGGGGGAGAGGGTGCATACCGACGGGTGTGCACTCAACCATACCGGTATGAGTTTCCAAGGAGACATGAGCATCGCATTGCATTGCATACATAATGATGATGATAATGATATGTGATCATGAATGAGATGGTTTACATGATGTGAGATATTATTGCTATGTAATTGTTCTTGTTGTACCATTGCAATATGCTTGCTGAGTTTTGAACTCACACTTGTGTTTTCGTGTTATTTTAGGTACCATGAGACCGGCATGCGGGGAAGGGAAATAGTCACACTTCCGCACGTAGCTTCACTCATTTGATTCCACAAGTCATTCCATTAGTTTTTGATAATAAACTGTGTGTGATGATTATTGCTTTAAGGTTTAGCTTTGCTTTATGAGAGTCTTATTGTTCATTTGACTCTTGGAGACATTATATGCTTGAAAGTAGACTTATATTGTCATTAATTCTTTAATTATTACTGTTTTAGCTGTCTCTCTTATTGCCTTATATTGCTTTACTGTGTTGCTCCTTCAAATCATGTTAAAACAAAGGAGATGCTGCCAAAATCTCGGTTTTTAGCATGTGCGCCTTTGCTGGAATTTATGTTTACTTGTGGTATTTAGATGTTGTTTAGCTTATGTTTGGTAGCATTCAGACATATTAAATGCCGGGGTGTTACAGTGAAATCGAGGATTTCGATTGGGGAATTGCAAGTAAGGGTGGAACTTTGAGAGGCTGCACTTAGTTGGGCTAAGTTAACTCTTTCTCGCTAAGTGTTAGTTTTGGGAAATTGTTTATCGTTTGTGCCGGTTTGAGTTTTGTGTGGTTGCCTGGTGTTGCCCAGAAGTTTTGTCCTGTAGGGACTTTGTTTTGGTTCTTGGCGTGTCTTGGATTCGAGGTCGAATCCTGTTAAGGGGGAGAGAATGTGACACCTCAGAATGTGACATTATAGTTTTCGGCATTACGGTACGTCTTTATATCGAGTTTTCGGGCCGTTTTCGGATGTTTGGGCCTTTCCAGGGAAACTTGGGCCTTGGGGGGATCTTTTTGGGCCTTAGGTGGAGGCTCCTTGGCCCATGTGGGGAGGAGGGGGCTGCCAACCTGCCCTAGGGCGCCCCCATGCCCTCCACCATGCGCCTCACCTCCTCCTCTCCCTCCCATAGCCGCCACCCCCCTCCAAGCCCTAGCCGCCCCCTCCTCTCCCCTCCCTTGCGCCTCCCCCTCCCTCTCCCTCCCACCTCTAGCCGGCCCTAGATCCTCCTCATAGCCACTCCGATCTCGCTGTCCGGGAGCCCTTCGTCCAAGGAGATCCGGCGTTCCCGGCGATTTCGGCGTCCCCGGCGATCGGCGGGAAGACCGGGCCGCGAGGAGGCGGAGTTCGGCGATCGGGCGTCTCGCCAAGAAGAGGTAAGCCCAGGGGATCTTGGTTCTAGGGTGTAGGTGCTGGTTAGATTGTGAATTCCACGGTTCATCTTGGTGTTTAGGTGCTGTTCCTAGTTGAGATTAGGTAGTTTGCAATGGCTGTCGCACGTTCTGCTTCTGGCAGATTGGGCACACGACCTAGGGCTTGAGTTTTCACAATTTTAGAGTCAGAATTTGGTCGGCTGCCTGTTGAGGAAGTTGTAGATAACTTCAATACCTTTAATTGGACACTACGAACGTCCAATTCCGCCCAGCCGTTTCAAAGTTATGATCGTTTTACCGAACGTGTTCAAATCTGTGACGTAATTGGTACAGAATGTAATGTTTTGTAGATTAAACAATTTTAGAGGCCGAATAAGCCTTTCCCAATACTTAGAGAAAGCTAGGAAATTTCGTAAGCTTCGCGATGATGTACTCGTTTACTTAAGTTATGCTAGTTTGAAGCCTGCTGTCCCGGGGGACATATTCTCTGTTTTTTGGCTTTGGGAGTAGTTTGTGAAGTCGGGGTAGATGAGCGATGGTGTACTGTTTTGTGGGCATGTTTTGAGTGTGTGGTATCTATGTGCAGGTGGTGTGACACCGGGAGTGCCCTCATCCTCTCGCCAACCCGCTGCCCGCGGTTGAGGTAAGTGTATTGTAGTGGTTGCGGCTTAGGGAGCCGTAATGTTTGAATATGAGATGGTACACATGTTTTATGATATGATGCCATGATTAATGTTTTCCTATGACATGATGAACATGATTTCATATTGATCATGATTTCGTTGTATTAAATGTTTATGCCAATCTTTACATGTTTGTGTCATATGTGCATTCATAATGGAAGAGGCGTCCCATGCTGATGCGGGCCTCTGCGTTCACACGTAGTGAACACGAAAGACCTACCTCGTAGTCCCATCCACAGTTGCGCATGGGAGCGAGTCAGTAAGAGTAGGCACCCTCCATCTACGGGATGGAAGGGGAAAGGGGGTGCACGCCGACGGGTGTGCACTCGGCAATATCGGTATGTGCTTCAAAGGGATATATGTGCATTGCATTGCATGAATGAAGTGGTTTATGAGATGATTATGATGTTCTATGTGATGCATATGAAGATGTTATTTGAGATGTTTATGATGATGTTATATGAGAGCATAAATGAAGTTCATGAGTTGATTCTCAGGATATGTGAATGGCATTAAGTATGTATGTGAGTTGTTATTGTTTTGGTATCATTGCAATATACTTGCTGAGTGATGAACTCGCGCTTGTATTTTATGTTGTTTTTAGGTACCATGAAACCGGCATGCGGGAAAGGGCTTTAGCTACACTTCTACACGTAGCTTCACACTTATAGACAGTTTAATCATTTGGAGTCATGATATTAATGATTAGTGCCATGAAACATGGTGTATGGCTTGGTTTGAGCTTAAGTTCATCGTTTGATTCGTTATAATTTGTGGAATGGTTGAATTCCCTATTTTAGTCATAAGTGATGCTATACCAATTGTTATTGCTGTTTTAGATGTCTCTTATCATGCTATATCATGCCTTATTATTATTGTTGCTTCAATTCATGGAAAAACAAAGGAGATGCTGCCGAAATTGTCGGTTTTAGCATTCGCACCTTTACTGTAATTTATCTTTATTTGTGGTATTTAGATGTTGTTTAGTATATGTTTGGTAACATTCATGCATACTCGATGCCGGGGTGTTACAATTGTACGGACAGGAGCCAGAGCCAGTACTGGAGCTGCACGAGCCAGATCCCGAGGAGCCGCAGCCCGAGCCACAGCCCGAGCCTGAGCCTAAGGATGATGCCATTTCTTCGACAACTGCCATTGTGGGGCATGGCGATCGCTTCGCACCTATGTCGCCGCATCCACCAAATGGAGGCAGTGGAGGTTTTCTCGAAGATTGAGTGTTTGGATTAGTGGTTGAGACTCCTTCGTTGAGTCGCGTTATAGAATAAAGAGTCACCCTTAGAAGCGTTAGACTCCAGTGTTAATCGATTTGGATTTTCATTGCTTGTTGAGTGTGCAGTATGTGTTGCAAGGCCCTTAGGCATTGTGAGCAATCATACCAAGTTATTATTGTTTAATTAATGAAGTTGGATTTTGAGTTACACCTTCTCCCCGCATAAGTCTCTCTACTACTTGTCTATTCTTGTTCCCTCTCATCTCTAAACCTTGGAGTAATCGACAGATGGTGAACACCCACGGAAACCTTGGAGGCAACGGGAGTGGTTCTCGCCCCGCAGTAAACCCCAATGATGGAGCACCTCCACCCCAACCAGCACCGCCAGTTGACATGCAGAACTTTCGAGCCTTTCTTGCTGCACTGACCCAGCTGATGCATGCCATGATGCAACAAATGCAGCAAGTCACTGCTCAGGCCGCCGCTAATCAATTCAATCAAGGACAACGTCAGGGCTCTAGGTTGTCAGAATTCATGAGGACTCATCCACCCACATTCTCTGGGAACGCCAATCCACTGGAAGCGAATGATTGGCTTAGGTCAATTGAAAGGAAGCCGCATATCACTCAGTGTGTGGGAAATGAGAGGGTACTCTACGCCTCTCATCAATTGGAAGGAACCGCAACAGAATGGTGGGAGAACTTCTGCGCCACGCGGGAGAACCCACAAGACATCACATGGGAGGAATTCACAACTACGTTTCGCCAGTATCATGTGCCAGAAGGAATAATCGACTTAAAGAAGGAAGAATTCAGGGCATTGAAGCAAGGTAATTCACCGGTGGCTGAATACCTGAACAAGTTCACACAGCTTGTAGGCTACGCGCCGGAAGACGTAGCGACAGACAAGGCCAGACAGTCTCACTTCCTGAAGGCAACTCTGGACTACAGGTGGGACTGATCACCCACACCTTTCCAGATTTTCAGGAGCGTGTAAACAAGGCGCTCATTCTTGAGGACAAGCGCAAGGAACTGGATGAGAACCGGAAGAGCAGAATGCAACAAGTAGGGATCAGGCCAGGAAGCGCAGCAGCGTTTGAGGGTTGCGTCGAATCAGTTTTTCAGATTCCAACGGCAGAATGCAACGAGGACACCGTCGCTAGCACCGAGACCTGTCAACCAGAATTATCAAACCCCAGCTCTAGCCAGAAACGCCACTTCGGGCAGTCAATAGGGGACAGTGAGACACTGCTATACATGCAACGAGCTAGGGCACTTCTCCAATAGTTGCCCCAAGAAGACAGCAGGAGTGACCCCAGTTCGCTTCAACTTGGGCTCGACACCAGCCAGGACGCCTGCACCAGGAGCAAACCGCGACAAAGACAGCCAGAGCCGCGCTGCATCGTGGTGAGAGGTCGAGTCAATCGCGTGACTGCAGATGCACTTCAGAATGCCACAAATATCATACTGGGTAAGTTACTTGTCAACTCAGTACCTGCAACAGTTTTGTTTGACTCTGGAGCTTCGCATTTGTGACACCACGGAGTGTCGTAACCTTATAAAAGGTGAATGTTGAGGTCAAAAACATTATAAAATATCGAATTGGAGGTTGAAACCATACGGTATGAGGTTTATTTGTGTTTCCGGGCCATTTCCGGGAGTTTGGGCCTTTCCGGGGGAGTTTGGGCCTAGGGGAAAGGGCCGTGGGCCTTGGTGGGGAGGAGTTTGTGTCCATTTAGGAGTAGGAGACCTGGTTGGGGGCCTCCTCCAGCCCTTAAGTGCGCCCCTAGCCCTCTTGGGCGCCCCCTAGCCTTAGGGTTTCCCCTCCCTTCTACCTCTTAGCCGCCACCCCCATGCGCCTCTCCTCTCCCCATTGCGCCACCACCCCCTCCACCACCTCTCCACCTCCCTTGCTGCCCCTAGGGGAGTTCTCCACCTCACCAACCTGAAGATGCATTCATTGGAGCGCTCCGTGACGAGGAGATCCGGTGGATTTGGAGCGAGGAAGGAGATCGCGCGAATCGGGAGGACATCCGTTGGGTTTTCGTTCGTCGGGCGAAGGTATGGCCATGGGAATCCTTGGGGTTGGTCTAGGTACTGTTCTAAGGGTTATTATCATGTTTTTAGATCAATTTGTGGTGCTGTAGTTGGGTAGATTAGATGGAATCTTGAGTTTGCCATGTTCTCTGTTTTCGGTAGCATGAGCAGTCGACCTAGGGTTTGGGTTTTCGCCAATTTAGATTCATAATTTAGTCGGCCGCCTGTTTAATAAGTTGTAGGTAACTTCAATACCTTTCAGTGGGTATAAAGAATGTCCAATTCCGCCCATCCGTTTGAAAGTTATGCTCGTTTTACCGAACGTGTTAAAAACTGTAAAGTGATTGGAACAGATCACGGTATTCTGTAGATTAAAGCACTTTAGATTCAGAATCAGTCTTTCCATATAATTAGAGAAAGTTAGTAAATTTCCTAAGCTACGCGAGGATGTACTCGTATAATCGATTCGGAGTCTTAGAACACGAGTTATGCTCGTTGCAAGGCTGCTGTCCCGACGGGACAGAACCTCTGTTTTCGGGTTTTGCGAGTAGTTTGCGATGTCGGGGTAGAAGAATGTTTGTGTACTGTTTTGTGGTCATGATTGTGAGTGTGTGGTACCTATGTGCAGGTGGTGTGACCTCGGGAGTGCCTTCTACTTCTCGCCAATCCGTCGCCCGTGGTTGAGGCAAGTATATTGGAATGGGTAGCGGGTTGAAGTTTGCTAGATTGTTTGAGATTGAAATTGAATATATGATATGTTCACATGCCATGCTTTAATGATTGTCATTGATATGATGAATATGCTTATTATGTTATGATGCCATGTGTTAATGTACAAGTTATTTATGATGTTGGCATGTTTGCATACATGGCATGATACATGGCCCGGGCGGTGAGAAAGTCATAACTAGTCCGGGGAAGGTCGGTGAGAAAGTTATGACTATTCCGGAGAGCCAATGAGTAAGTCGTACATCGTGATTCCATCCACCGCGTTGTATGGAAGCGAGGAGTAGGCACCCTCCATCTTCGGGATGGAAGGGGGGAGAGGGAGCACACCGACGGGTGTGTACTCAACCATACCGGTATGAGTTTCCAAGGAGACATGAGCATCGCATCGCATTGCATACATAATGATGATGATAATGATACGTGATCATGAATGAGATGCTAGACATGATGTGAGTTGTTGTAGCCATGTAATTGTTCTTTTGTACCATTGCAATATACTTGCTGAGTGTTGAACTCACGCTTGTGCTTTTGTTATTTTTCTTAGGTACCATGAAACCAGCATGCGGGAAAGGGAGCTAGTCACACGTCATCACTTAGCATCACACATATAAACAATGACATGTTCCTTCCTTTAATTGTGATGGTTAAATTGTGTGCTTGGTTTCCTCATTTACTTCGTGTGGCTCATGAGATGGTTGGAATCTTTATTCTAGGCTTATAATGCTGCTAGAACCCTTATTATTGATGATTTAGATGTCATTCTTTATACTATATCCTGTGATCATATTGTTGTTGCTTCAATTCATGGAAAAACAAAGGAGATGCTGCCGAAATTTTCGGTTCTAGCATTTACTCCTTTGCTGTAATTTATCATAATTTATGGTATTTAGATGTTGTTTAGCCTATGTTTGGTAGCATTCAGGCATGCTTGATGCCGGGGTGTTACAGTTGGTATCAGAGCGGGCTGTAGGTCCTTGGAATGTGTATTTTTAGTGTCATACCTTAGGTTACAACTAAAATGTGATGTGGAATAACTTAGAAATTTGGCTTAGGTTTTAAATAAAATTTTGTTATAGGGTAGCAACATTAAAACTTGCAAAAGTGGTATAACTAATCTAAAATTTGACACACATGGCTGCACAGTAGGAAAGGGTATAGGTATCGTTTCTTTACGCTTAAATGTTGTATTTAAGTTTTGATGTTGAATGCTTCATTTGACAATGCATGTTGCTATGTCTATGAGATAAATGATTGAATTGTTCTTGTGGTTGTGTTAAAGTGGGGTTGTGGTGCCGAAGGGTTTCGGTCACCTCTTTTTGTTCATAGAAAGGGTGTGGTTTGACGGTGTGGCCGGTTAGCGCCATCACCGAAGAACTATTAACCCCTGTGGGAGAAGAGTGCTTATCCTTTCTGTCGTAGACCGGGTAGTGGGCTGGAGTCGAATAGAAGAGTTTGTGGTGGATTCTTTCGGTTGCTCTTTACCGTTCTAATGGTCGGTTTCGGTTGGTCTTCTTGGCTCTGGTTGATTGAAACCAAAGGAAAAGTGTTTGGTATTGGATTTTCGCGGATTGTTCCATATGTGGTTCGTGGTTTTGTCTTCCTTGGTTGAAGACGTAGAAGAAATGTTTTGTGTTGCGCATCTGTTGGTCGCTATTTTTGCTTTGACACAGGTTTTGTTGGTCATTACGGACTATCTTGAGGAGGAAACTTTTGTGTTTGTTGTTCTCCCTATCTAAGAAAAGGTGTTGGAGTTTCCCCTTGTGCAGGCCTTGAGTTGGTGGAGCTTTTCCGATAAAAGATTCAAACTTAGCTCCACCAACTCAAGGCCTGCACAAGGGGAAACTCCAACACTTTTTTCTTAGATAGAGAGAACAACAACCAAAACTGACCGTCAGAACGGTAAAGAACATCCATATGAATCCAACACCAATCTCTTCTATTTGACGCCAGTCAACTACCCGACCTATGACAGAAAAGGTGAGCACTCTTCTCCTATAGGGGTTAATACTTCTTCGGTGATGGCGTTAACAGGCCACACCGTCAAACCACACCCTTACTATGAAGAAGAGGCGACCGAAACCCTTCGGCATCACAACCCCACTATATCACAAATAACAAGAACAATTCAATCATTTATCTCATAGACATAGCAACATGCATTATTAAATGAAGCATTCAACATCAAAGTTTAAATACAACATTTAAGCGTAAAGAAATGATACCCATACCCTTTCCTACTGTGCAGCCTTGTGTGTCAAATTTTAGATTAGTTATACCACTTTTGCAAGTTTTAATGTTGCTATCCTATAACAAAATTTTATTTAAAACCTAAGCCAAGTTTCTAAGTTATTCCACATCACATTTTAGTTGTAACCTAAGGTATGACACTAAAAATACACATTCCAAGGACCTACAGCCCGCTCTGATACCAACTGTAACACTCCGGCATTTAATATGCCCGAATGCTACCAAACATAGACTAAGCAACCTCTAAATACCACAATTACAAGTAAATTACAGCAAAGGAGCAAATGCTAATACCGAAAATTTCGGCAGCATCTCCTTTGTTTTTCCATGAATTGAGCAACAACAATCTTAACATATCAAGATAGCATAAAGAACGATAGCAATAACTTGAGAAAACCGGAATTTCAGCCATCATACAGCTAAGGATATAAGCCTATCCATCTCATGTCAAATATGGACTAATCATTTACTCATGGCAACCAACAAAGCATCAACACCACAGTTTAGTTCAGTGAATTAACCATCACAATTAAAGGAAGGAACATGTCATTGTTTATATGTGTGATGCTAAGGGATGACATGTGACTAGCTCCCTTTCCCGCATGCCGGTTTCATGGTACCTAAGAAAAACAACATAAACACAAGCGTGAGTTCATCACTCAGCATGTATATTGCAATGGAACAAGAAAATACATTCCAATACCTTCATCACCACTTTTCACATACGACATCATACACATCTCATATTCATAGTGTAAGCATATCATTGACATCATCATATATCATCATCATATAACATCCTCATATAATGCAATGCAATGCAATGCGATGCACATATCTCCTGGAAACTCATACCGGTATGGTTGAGTACACACCCGTCGGTGTGCACCCTCTCCCCCCTTCCATCCCGAAGATGGAGGGTGCCTACTCCTCGCTTCCATACACCGCGGTGGATGGAATCACGATGTAGGACTTACTCATTGGCTCTCCAGAATAGTCATAACTTTCTCACCGACCTTCCCCAGACTAGTTATGACTTTCTCACCGCCCGAGCCATGTATCATGCCATGTATGCAAACATGCCAACATCATAAATAACTTGTACATTAACACATGACATCATAACATAATAATCATATTCATCATATCATTGGCAATCATTAAGGCATGGCATGTGAACATATCATATATTCAATTTCAATCTCAACCAATCTAGCAAACTACAACCCGCTACCCATTCCAATACACTTGCCTCAACCACGGGCGACGAATTGGCGAGAAGTAGAAGGCACTCCCGGGGTCACACCAACTGCACATAGGTACCACACACTCACAATCATGTCCACAAAACAGTACGCAAACACTCTTCTACCCCGACATCGCAAACTACTCGCAAAACCCAAAAACAGAGGTTCTGTCCCATCGGGACAGCAGCCTTCCAAAAGGCATAACTCGGGTTCTAAGACTCTGAATCGATTAAACGAGTACATCCCCGTGTAGTTTAGGAAATTTCCTAACTTTTTCTAAGTATATGGAAAGACTGATTCGGACTCTAAAGTGGTTTTATCTACAGAATACTGTGATCTGTTCCAATCACGTCACAGTTTTTAATACGTTCGGTAAAATGAGCATAATTTTCAAACGGCTGGGCGGAATTGGACATTCTTTATACCCACTAAAAGGTATTGAAGTTACCTACAACTTCTTTAACAGGCGGACGACCAAATTCCGAGTCTAAATTGGCAAAAACCCAAACCCTAGGTCGACTGCTCATGCTGCCCGAAACAGAGAACGTGGCAAACTCTAGATTTCATCTAATCTACCCAATTATAGCACCACTAATTGATGTAAAAACATGATATTAACCCTTAGAACATATCCTATACCAACCCCAAGGATCCCCGTGGCCATAACTTCGCCCGACGAACGAAAACCCAACGGATCTTCTCCCGGTTCGCGAAATCTCCTTCCTCACGCCGATTCCGCGGATCTCCTCGTCGCGGAGCCTCCCAACGGAGAGGATAGCCAGGTGGAGAGGTGGGGATCTCCCCTAGGGAAGCAAGGGGGTGGAGAGGAGAGGGGAGAGGTGGAGGCTCATGGGGAGAGGTGGAGGCGCATGGGGAAGAGGTAGAGGCGGCTAGGGTTGAGGGGGCTCATGTGGGCAGGGGGAGGATGCCCCCAAGGCAGGATAACCTGCCTCCCCCTCCCTCATGGGCACAAAAATCCTCCCACCAAGGCCCAAGACCTATCCCCCCTTGGGCCCGAACTCCCCCGGAGAGGCCCAAACTCCCGAAAACGCGAATAAACCTCATACCGTATGGTTTCCACCTCCAATTCCACATTCCATAATGTTTTTGCCCTCAACATTCACATTTTGCAAGCTTGCTGTCAAGGCCCCAAGTTCCAAAAGTTCTGGGACATCCGAAGTATCCGGATTAATCATCCGGAATGTCCGGATACAGCCCGGAATGTCCGGATAAAATGTCCGGAGTATCCGGATTGGGTCGACCAAGCACCTCAACCCGGAGTATCCGGACTAATTGTCCGGAGTGTCCGGGTTGATTCTACTGAAGGCCCCAGCCCGGAGTCCCCGGGTTAAATGTCCGGAATGTCCGGATTGTGCGGGGATTTTGTATAAAAGTCCAATTTCGTGGCTTCCAATCCTCTCCCCTCCTCTCCACTTGCTCTCCACCCCTCCCATGCTCTCCTCCACCCTAAACTCCTCACCGGCGAGCTCCCCACCGGCCGGCGACCTCCGGTGGCTTCTTCCCCGGTGAACTCCTCCTCGGTGCTCTCAAGCTTTTCTCCAAGCCGGCGTCTTCTTCCTCCTACCCGGCTTCCCCTCCCTCTCCTTCATCCCCATTGAAGGTGAGACCTTTTCTTGGACTCCACTCGTGGGTCCTCGAGTTCTAGGGTTTCCTTAGGAGTTGGTTTTGGGGCTAGGGTTGTAGATTTGGGGTTGGGGGGTAAACTTTGGAAGTGTAGGGTTTTGGGGTTGGTTGGATTTGGGTTGGTTTAAGCAATGTTGGGTATTAGGGTTGTGGATCGGGGTTAGATGGTGCCGTTCTAAGCATCGGATTGGGTTTTTGTTGGAGATGTTAAAAATGAGCCCCGTTCGTCGTGGTTGAGCTAGCTCGGAGCTTCTCCGACTCGACCGCGTGTTAGGAAAGTGGTAGATCGGGTTCTCGTGGTGCCGTAGGGCTCGGTGGCTCCTCGATCCCTCACTCTAATTGGGCGAAATACGCCAGGTCCGGAGTGTCCGGGCGGACGGTCCGGAGTGTCAAGATTGTCCGGACTGTCCGGACATTAAACCCGGCCTACCGGGTTCACCTGGTCTGTCCGGGTTATGTTGGTCGGCCCGGTTGCGTCGTTTTGTCGGGGGTTTTCGTTCTAGTTGTTTCATTGCATTGCATGCATCTTATTGTTGCATTATATTCGTGTAGAGAACGAAACCGCGGAGGGTGATACCACCGTCGTCGAGGGAGTTGCCGAGGGGCAAGTCGCTGTCGATCCGCAAGCAGAAGAGCAAGGCAAGCACCTAAGCATCTTGAACCTTACATGATTTATTTTTGCGAATAAATTGCTTAATTGTGGTTGAGTGTTTCATTAAGAATTTCAATGTGGGATAGGCTAGACCCTATTTGCTGCATGTACCATCCTTGTTACTTGTTAGACACCTCCGTTGGAGCTAGATTATGGGTATTAATCACGTCATGCTTAGTATGCTTAGAGATCGGGTTTCGGGCCAAGTGGAGGATGGTTCCACTGCTTGAGGACTTTTACTTGATATTGTGGAAAGGTTTGGGTATGGTTGAATGTGAAATGAGACCAGGCGAGAGAGTTGGATCGCTTGGGTAAGGAGATTCAAGTGTGGTAGTCTCGTCCGTGTCAATTCAGGACCGATCGGGTGTAACGTGGCTAAAGCACCTTTTGGTTGATCGCATGCCTGATTATGGTACGGTAAGCCGCTCTTTCATCGCATGCCGTTCGATGGGCCATGCCCTCATGTGGTTGGACGTGGTTGAGGGCGGGGCCTAGGCTGGCTCTCGAGTGCCAAGCCGGGCTTGGGGATGCTCGAGGGGGTGCTAGGTTTCCGGATCGCATGAAGATGCCCCAACGAATGGGTATGGACGGGAGGGGGTTGACATGAGGTTCCTTCGTGGCACATGTCGTGTGATCAATGCTTCCCTGTAGGGTTAATTATGCGATTCGAATTGCCGCGCTCTCGGATATGAGCAAGCTTGGTCAGATGTTACTCAACGTAGTAATAACTTGAACTGAAGTTTGCCGTTGGGCTCGAGCTCGAAGTGAGTGTGGTTAATTATTGTGAATTGCTAAATGTAACTTCACTTAGTGGTAGGTGCTGTTACAACCGCATTAAAAATTGTGAACTAAGTAGTTAAGTAACTGAACAACAAATGATAAGCATTTCAGCAACAGTTACCTTGAGCTTGTTGTCCTTGCTACGTCCGAATGCATATCCTTTGGAGTCGGTCATATATGGACCACGGGTAAGACTTACGAGTACCTTCTGTACTCAGGCTTCTGCTTTCGTGGTTTTGCAGGTGAGGATCCAGCGGGGTGTGAGTATTTCCCCTCGCCTGCTTCGGTGACCCAAGGGCACCGAGTAGAGGCTGCCGACGCTTGTACGCCCGGAAGTGGTCAGGGCATGACACTTCCGGAGGAGTTTTACTTTTGTTGTATAGGGTAGTTTTTGGATCTTTTGTTGTATAGCTACGCTTGTGTTTTAAAATGCCATCTCGTTCTCTTTCGTTTTGTCTTGTGAGTGCGTTTGTTTGGTCGTTCTTTGGGCTTCCGTGTGCCGTGTTGTGTGTTTGTTTGCTTCCACGTTTTTGCGCCTTTGGTAGTGAGGTTTGGGGCTCCATGCCCCTTTGTGCGAATTGATGATTCATATGGCAATGGGAACCGGTATGTGGGGATCCTGGGTGAGTTTCGGATCGCATACCGGGGGAATACCGGGATGGTTGTCGAATTGTTTGGATGTTCTTGGAGTTGTCCCGATTGGGCTTGGGTATTAGCATCGATATCACCTCCGGTGATTTGTTGCTAGGATCCAAATCCGATAGGAGCAACCGTTCATCCAACAACTCGAGGACGGTCTGGGCGGCTCCTCTCAGGGCTGGTATCAGAGCAAGGCGCACAAAGACGGACCCCAACTTGACAACCAGTTAGGAGATTGTTTAGGAGTGTTATAATGCATTAGGTAGAAGGTAATACTTATCCCCGCCTTAGGTTATAGTGGTCAGTGTGAGGGTTATGTTGGAATCGTGCATCTCATCTCATATCATGCGTGTGCGTGGCCATCTGCATCATGAATTGTGTTTATTTGGGTGTAGTAGACTTGTTGTACTTCAGTGCGGAGTGCTACAGTCTGACTTGGGGTTGCCTCGTGGGTTTGTTTAGTTTAGGACATGTTCCCTCCTGTGGGTCTAACTCTTGTTGTCTAACTCTATTGACGACAGAATGAGGACCCGCGGTGGTTTGGGGGGTGATGATGGCGCTGGGCGATCACAGCCTGGCGGTAGCGATTCGCCTCCTCCTCCCAACCTTTTGGACGTCTTGCTGCGCTCAGAGCAGAACCAGCAGATCATAAACAGGATTTTGGAGATGCTGGTCCAGAATCAAGCTGCTCCAATTGGCCGTGGGGATGGGCGAGGCCGACCCAATGGCTATCTGGACTTCCTGCATACCCAGCCGCCGACGTTCTCTCGGGCCAGCGACCCGTTGGAGGCTGATGATTGGCTGCGCACCATGGAACAGAAGTTTGCGCTCATCCATTGCAAGGATCTTCAGAAGGGTCCTTTCGCAGCGCAGCAACTTCAGGGTCCTGCGGGGGCTTGGTGGGCCAACTTTTTGGTCATGCAGCCTGCTAGACACCGGGTTACATGGGCGGAGTTCCGTGAGGCTTTCCGGGCATATCACATCCCGAAAGGACTCATGGACATCAAGAAGCAACAGTTCCTCGCCCTCAAGCAATTGGGCAAGTCAATGGTGGATTACTCAAGGGAATTCAACTACTTGGCCCAATATGCACCGGAGGAGGTCGATAGTGATGAGAAGAAGCTGAACCGTTTCATGAGAGGGTTGATGGCGAAGATGCAAGACCGGCTCTCGGTGTGCGATTTCACCGACTTTAATGACTTGGTGAGTCGGGCGATCACCATTGAGCATAAGATGAGGAACCACCAAGAGGAGAAGAAGCGGAAGCGGGGCGCGCAGTTCTCGACGGGCAGCAGTTCGCAGCGGGCCTGCATTATCCCTCCACCACCAAGGGCCCCTACTACTGCACCTCCCCTACCGACCGAGATGGCCCGACCTCCTGTGGTTGCTCCTCGGCCTCCGCCACCACCGTCGGGGACACGGGCGGCAACGACCGCTGGACCGGGCCCATGCTACAACTGCGGGCGTGCGGGGCACTTCATCCGCGACTGCCCATTTCCAAGGCGGGGCAACAACTCCAACGCCCCATGGCTTCAGCTATGACAAAGACCACCTCCACTTCAGCCACACCGGCGGGTCGTGTCAACTACGTCGGTGCCGAGGAGATTCCAGAGGATAACACCGTGCTGACGGGTATGTTATGCATTAATGGGCATTCTGCCAAAGTATTGTTTGACTCGGGGTCATCCCATTCCTTCATTCGTAAGGAGTTTGCCATGCACCATCAGATGAGAGTGAGTAGCGGCGCCACTCCATTTCTTATTGAGGCACCGGGGTCTAGGATGGTGGTGAATTGAGTAGTTAGGAAGGCGTCGGTGCAAGTTCAAGGGGTTTCTTTCACTGTTAACCTTCTACTCCTTGACCTCCGTGGAATGGATGTCATTTTGGGCGTGAATTTGATGACGCGACAACAGGCCATCCTGGATTGTTCTCGCCGCACCATCTCGCTAAAGGGACCGAAGGGCGGTTGGCTGACGTTACTTCTTGACGAGGGCAGGGCCACCCTTTGCTCCCTGAATGGTGCCGAAATCGCGGAGATAGAGTCAGTTTCCGTGGTGTCGGAGTACCCGGATGTGTTCCCAGCGGAATTTCCGGGGATGCCACCTGATTGGGACATCCAATTTGTAGTGGAATTGCAGCCTAGGACCGCTCTAGTCTCCAAACGGCCATATCGAATGCCGCCTAACGAATTGGCTGAGCTGAAGACTCAATTGAAGGAGTTGATGGACAAGGGCTTCATTCGTCCGAGCTTCTCGCCTTGGGGCTGCTCGGCTCTTTTCGTGACCAAGAAGGACGGTTCACTTCGCCTCTGCGTGGATTACCGTCCCTTGAATGCTGTCACCATCAAGAACAAGTACCCTCTGCCTCGGATTGATATCCTGTTCGATCAGCTTGCTGGTGCACGAGTATTCTCCAAGATTGACCTGAGGCTCGGGTACCATCAGATTAAAATCCGGGCCGAAGATATCCCGAAGACTGCCTTTTCCACTCGATATGGGCTGTATGAGTACACCGTCATGTCGTTCGGATTAACGAATGCGTCGGCGTACTTCATGTATCTTATGAACTCTATCTTCATGGAAGAGTTGGATTCTTTTGTCATCATCTTCATCGATGACATCCTCATCTATTCAGCCAACGAGGAAGATCATGCCAAGCACCTTCGCGTCGTTCTCGGGAGACTTCGGGAACACTGCTTGTATGCGAAGTTCAGCAAGTGCGAGTTCTGGCTAACGAAGGTATCTTTCTTGGGGCATGTCCTTTCTGAGCAAGGCGTAGCCGTTGACCCAAACAAAGTACAGGATGTGCTCAAATGGGAACAGCCCAAGTCTATCGCCGAGATCCGTAGTTTCCTTGGACTGGCTGGCTATTATCGTCGTTTCATTCAGGACTTCTCTAAGATAGCCAAGCCCATGACTGAGTTACTGAAGAAGGGCACTGAATTCAAATGGTCAGTGGGCTGTGAGCAGGCATTTCAAACTTTGAAACAGCACCTCACCACAGCTCCAGTCCTCACCCAGCCCAATATTCACGAGCCGTTTGATGTGTATTGTGATTCATCTGGCATCAAGCTCGGCTGTGTACTCATGCAGGACAGTCGGGTTGTCGCTTACGCGTCTCGGCAGCTAAAGCGTCATGAAGAACACTATCCCACCCATGATCTGGAGCTTGCAGCAGTGGTCCATGCTTTGAAGATTTGGCGCCACTATCTCCTGGGGAACAAGTGTAACATCTACACTGATCACAAAAGCCTCAAGTACATCTTCACGCAGGCAGACTTGAATATGAGGCAAAGACGGTGGCTTGAATTGATCAAGGACTACAATTTAGAAGTCCATTACCACCCTGGGAAGGCCAATGTGGTGGCTGACGCATTGAGTCGCAAGGCCCAATGCCATTGCCTTACTCTTCCCCCACGGAGTGCCACCCTTTGTGCTGAATTCCAGAAGCTCAACCTGGAAATGGTAGAAGAAGGTCTCCTGACTAATGTGGAGTTGAAGTCCACATTGCTTGATCTAATTCGGGAGACTTAAAAGAATGATGTGGGTGTCTCCCAAATTCGCGACAAGGTGAATTTCGGCCAAGCTACTGGATTCCGTCTGGATGATCAAGGAACCTTGTGCTTCGGTGAGCGCGTAGTCATCCGTGATGATCAAGAGTTGAAAAGGGGGATTCTCGATGAAGCCCATAATTCGTTGCTCACAATCCATCCGGGCAGCAACAAAATGTACCAAGACCTGAAGCGGCAATTCTGGTGGACTTGCATGAAGCGCGAGATTGCTCGTTATGTGTCTGAGTGCCATGTCTGCAAGCGGGTGAAGGCTGAACACTTTAAGCCAGCTGGTACTCTTCAGCCTCTACCCATACCAAGCTGGAAGTGGGAAGACATCAGTATGGACTTCATCACCGGCTTGCCTCTAACTTCTTCGAGTCACGACTCGATCTGGGTGTTTGTCGACCGGTTAACAAAATCTGCACATTTCATAGCCGTTCGCACCACCTACTCAGCTAAGAGGTATGCAGAGTTGTATGTCACCAGGATTGTATGCCTTCATGGAGTGCCTAAGCGGATAGTTTCGGATCGAGGCTCTCAATTTGTCTCGCGATTTTGGAGAAGTCTGCATGAAGCACTGGGCACGAAGCTACTCCGCGGCTCAGCATATCACCCTCAAACTGATGGCCAGACTGAGAGGGTCAATCAGATACTCGAGGATATGTTGAGAGCGTGTGTCCTGTCCTATGGGAAGAAGTGGGAAGAATGTCTCCCCTATGCTGAATTTGCATACAACAATAGCTACCAGACCATCATTCAAATGTCCCCCTTCGAGGCACTTTATGGTCGTAGCTGTCGGGCACCTCTAAATTAGTCCGAGAGTGGGGAGCGTTCATTCCTTGGACCTGAACTGGTCATGGAGGCAGAAGAAAAAGTGAGGATTATTCGGGAAAACTTGAGGATAGCGCAATCACGATAGAAAAGTTATGCCGATCGCCGTAGGAGACCTCTCTCCTTCGACGTTGGCGACTTCGTCTATCTGAAGGTCTCCCCTCTTCGAGGCACTCGTCGGTTTGGAATTAAAGGGAAACTGGCGCCTCGTTACATAGGGCCATTCCGAGTCCTTGAGAAGAGTGGTCAGGTTGCATATCAGCTAGAGCTTCCTCCCACACTCGAGATGGTCCACAATGTCTTCCATGTCTCCCAATTGAAGAAGTGTCTCCGTACTCCTTTCGAATCACTTGAAGTGGATGACCTCGGAGTTGCGCCTGAACCGGATCTGTCCTATCAAGAGCATCCGATTCGGGTTCTAGAAAGAGCGGAACGCAAGTCTCGACGGAGAACACTAAAGTTTTACAAGATTCAATGGAGCGATCATACTGAGGATGAGGCTACTTGGGAACCCGAAGATCGCCTAAAGACCGAGTACCCTGAATTCTTCGATGCCATGTAAGTGCGGGCGTACAATTCCCAAAGTTAAAGCATGTCTGTTAGGGTCCTAATCTGTGTGTACGTTTGTTCTGAATCTCGGGGCGAGATTCCCTTAAGGGGGGAGGGTTTGTCAAGGCCCCAAGTTCCAAAAGTTCTGGGACATCCGGAGTATCTGGATTAATCATCCGGAATGTTCGGATACAGCCCGGAATGTCCGGATAAAATGTCCAGAGTATCCGGATTGGGTCGATCGAGTACCTCAACCCGGAGTATCCGGACTAATTATCCGGAGTGTTCGGGTTGATTCTACCGAAGGCCCCAGCCCGGAGTCTCCGGGTTAAATATCCGGAATGTCCGGATTGTGCGGGGGTTTTGTATAAAAGTCCTATTTCAGAGCTTCCAATCCTCTCCCCTCCTCTCCACTTGCTCTCCACCCCTCCCGTGCTCTCCTCCACCCCAAACTCCTCACCAGAGAGCTCCCCACCGGCCGGCGATCTCCGGTGGCTCCTTCCCCGGTGAACTCCTCCTCGGTGCTCTCAAGCTTTTCTCAAAGCCGGCGTCTTCTTCCTCCTACCCGGCTTCCCCTCCCTCTCCTTCATCCCCATTGAAGGTGAGACCTTTTCTTGGACTCCACTCGTGGGTCCTTGAGTTCTAGGGTTTCCTTAGGAGTTGGTTTTAGGGCTAGGGTTGTAGATTTGGGGTTGGGGGGTAAACTTTGGAAGTGTAGTGTTTTGGGGTTGGTTGGATTTGGGTTGCTTTAGGCAATGTTGGGTATTAGGGTTGTGGATCGGGGTTAGATGGTGCCGTTCTAAGCATCGGATTAGGTTTTTGTTAGAGATGTTAAGAATGAGCCCCGTTCATCGTGGTTGAGCTAGCTCGGAGCTTCTCCGACTCGACCGCGTGTTAGGAAAGTGGTAGATCGGGTTCTCGTGGTGCCGTAGGGCTCGGTGGCTTCTCGATCCCTCGCTCTAATTGGGCGAAATACGCCAGGTCCGGAGTGTACGGGCGGACGGTTCGGAGTGTCCGGATTGTCCGAACATTAAACCCGGACTGTCCTGGTTCACCTGGTCTGTCCGGGTTATGTTGGTCGGCCCGGTTGCGTTGTTTCGTCGGGGGTTTTCATTCTAGTTGTTTCATTGCATTGCATGCATCTTATTGTTGCATTATATTCGTGCAGAGAACGAAACCGCGGAGGGTGATACCGCCGTGGTCGAGGGAGTTGCCGAGGGGCATGTCGCTGTCGATCCGCAAGCAGAAGAGCAAGGCAAGGACCTAAGCATCTTGAACCTTACATGATTTATTTTTGCGAATAAATTGCTTAATTGTGGTTGAGTGTTGCATTAAGAATTTCAATGTGGGATTGGCTAGACCCTATTTGCTGCATGTACCATCCTTGTTACTTGTTAGACACCTCCATTGGAGCTAGATTATGGGTATTAATCATGTCATGCTTAGTATGCTTAGAGATCGGGTTTCGGGCCAAGTGGTGGACGGTTCCACTGCTTGAGGACTTTTACTTGATATTGTGGAAAGGTTTGGGTATGGTTGAATGTGAAATGAGACCGGGCGAGAGAGTTGGATCGCTTGGGTAAGGAGACTCAAGTGTGGTAGTCTCGTCCATGTCGATTAAGGACCGATCGGGTGTAACTTGGCTAAAGCACCTTTTGGTTGATCGCATGCCTGATTATGGTGCGGTAAGCCGCTCTTTCATCGCATGCCGTTCGATGGGCCATGCCCTCATGTGGTTGGACGTGGTTGAGGGCGGGGCCTAGGCTGGCTCTCGAGCGCCAAGCCGGGCTTGGGGCTGCTCGAGGGCGTGCTAGGTTTCTGGACCGCATGAAGATGCCCCAACGAATAGGTATGGATGGGAGGGGGTTGACATGAGGTTCCTTCGTGGCACATGTCGTGTGATCAATGCCTCCCTGCATGGTTAATTAAGCGATTCGAATTGCCGCGCTCTCGGATATGAGCAAGCTTGGTCAGATGTTACTCAACGTAGTAATAACTTGAACTGAAGTTCGCCGTTGGGCTCAAGCTCAAAGTGAGTGTGGTTAATTGTTGTGAATTGCTAAATGTAACTTCACTTAGTGGTAGGTGCTGTTACAACCGCATTAAAAATTGTGAACTGAGTAGTTAAGTAACTGAACAACAAATGATAAGCATTTCAGCAACAGTTACCTTGAGCTTGTTGTCCTTGCTACGTCCGAATGCATATCCTTTGGAGTCGGTCATATATGGACCACGGGTAAGACTTGCGAGTACCTTCTGTACTCAGGCTTCTGCTTTCGTGGTTTTGCAGGTGAGGATCCAACGGGGTGTGAGTATTGCCCCTACTGCCTGTCGGTGACCAGGCGGGGCACCGAGTAGAGGCTGTCGACGCTTGTACGCCCGGAAGTGGTCAGGGCATGACACTTCCGGAGGAGTTTTACTTTTGTTGTATAGGGTAGTTTTTGGATCTTTTGTTGTACAGCTACGCTTGTGTTTTAAAATGCCATCTCGTTCTCTTTCGTTTTGTCTTGTGAGTGCGTTTGTTTGGTCGTTCTTTGGGCTTCCGTGTGCTGTGTTGTGTGTTTGTTTGCTTCCGCATTTTTGCGCCTTTGGTAGTGAGGTTTGGGGCTCGATGCCCCTTTGTGCGAATTGATGATTGATATGGCAATGGGAACCGGTATGTGGGGATCCTGGGTGAGTTTTGGATCGCATACCGGGGGAATACCGGGATGGTTGTCGAATTGTTTGGATGTTCTTGGAGTTGTCCCGATTGGGCTTGGGTATTAGCATCGATATCACCTCCGGTGATTTGTTGCTAGGATCCAAATCCGATGGGAGCAACCGTTCATCCAACAACTAGAGGACGGTCTGGGCTGCTCCTCTCAGTTGTGACACTCCGTGGCGTCACATTCTCCCCCCCTTCAACAGGATTCGACCTAAATCGAAGACATGCCACTACGCCAAACCAACAACACACCGAGATCTAATCTTCACGGTTCAAACCTGAAGAAAAGAGCTTTGGGTAAAGCTCGCCCCCGTGAGACTTCAACTCATAGGTCACTTCTCTAAATAAAACCACTAGAATTTACACTGATCGAGAGTCGATGACAGGACACCTAGGTTCGAAGACCAACGGCTCTAATGATAACTCGCAATCAAAACTTGCGAGAACTTTACTCAACATTGAAACACAAAGTACTCACACATGGTCTCAGCACGACCCCAAGTGATAAGATAAATCCTCAAACAGCCCACAAAAGAAAACGGTCTCATACTCCTCGTTCTATGCATTCCTTGGAACTGAAGTGCCCGATCCCTTTAACTAATGCTACTCTCCAGAAGAACACGGTACCAACCTCCCTTCTGTGGTTCCTTGTACGCAAGACAACGCGAAATAGGAGAGACACAACGCTCTTAGATTACGACCAGAACGAACAACCTACTTTATATCCAGGATCCGTAAGACTCGCGCAATCAGAAACGACCGAACGTTCCTCTGCGGTTAACACAACTCGCTCATTGCCCAACGACAAAAAGATCCAATACACTTTAAAAGGAAAAGCGATTACTAGCAACCACCAAATAGTCCACTAATAATTTAATCAACCCTACCGAGGAACACCTCAACGACACAATTCCCCAAGAAGGTTTGCATTGAGTCATACACAACCTTCCACTCAAAGGACCACGATAAAGATTACAATCATTGAGTGAGCTCAACCATAAACATGAACCCAATTGGTCCACATACAACAACTCAAACCCCAAAGCGCTAACACCAATTTGGAAAGGATCTGGCAACATCCATAGAGCACACATTTCATTTTTCTAAGCCAAATCGCAAAGAAAACTCAAACTTCTAACAACACAGCCAAAATACCACAAATTATTCATTCTTTCCTTTCATACTAGGAAGAAATGGAAATCTCGATACATGACAGGAATGCACACTTTTCAAGAGCACTCTGGATTAGTCATATATCCATATATAACTTTCTCACCGACCTGGCTCATCGACTCCTTTATGATTAAATATGCATAAACAATGTCTCGTTTTCCTTTTCATCATTCATTCATCATGTAACAACGGTACCGAATAGTCATTCACCAAATGACTTCTTCCTCGGTATCAAATAATGGAAACACAATTAACATCGAAGGTTGCGGAAATTCATATAGACTATGACGGCAGCATAGTTGACAGTAAAACACCACGTCGCATCACATCCCACATCAATTGAAAATTGAACTTGCAAAACATTGCATTTCATCCAAATTCAACATTTTGGAAGAGAACATCAAAATTTCAAGTCGAGCATCTGCTCCCACAACCGTCACAAATTTTTCTCAAGGGGAGGGAAACTCATGTAACACCCCGGCAATTATTGTGCCTGAATGCTACCAAACATAAGCTAAACAACATCTAAATACCACAATTAAACATAAATTCCAGCAAAGGCGCACATGCTAAAAACCGAGATTTCGGCAGCATCTCCTTTGTTTTAACATGAAACGAAGGAACAACAACAATATAGCAATATAAGGCAATATGAGAGACAGCTAAAACAGCAATAATTAAAGACTTCACAACAAAATAAGTCTATTATAAAGCACTTAATGTCTCCAAGTGTCAACGAACAATAAAACTCTCATATAGCAAAGCTAAGCCTTAAAGCAATAATCATCACACGCAATTTATTATCAAAACTAAAAGAATGACTTGTGGGATCAAAATGGTGAAGCTACGTGCGGGCGTGTGACTATTTCCCTTCCCCGCATGCCGTTCTTATGGTACCTAAAACAAAAAGAAAACACAAGCGTGAGTTCGTAACTCAGCAAGCATATTGCAATGGTACAACAAGATCAATTACATAACAATAATATCTCCCATCATGTAAACCATCTCATTCATGGTCACATATTATCATCATCATCAATATGTATGAAGTGCAATGCGATGCTCATGTCTCCATGGAAACTCATACCGGTATGGTTGAGTACACACCCGTCGGTGTGCACCCTCTCCCCCCTTCCATCCCGAAGATGGAGGGTGCCTACTCCTCGCCTGCTCACCGCGGTGAATGGAATCACGATGTAGGACTTACTCATTGGCTCTCCGGATTAGTCATAACTTTCTCACCGACCTTCCCGGACTAGTTATGACTTTCTCACCGCCCGGGCCATGTAATCATGCCATGTATGCAAATATGCCACATCATAATCAACTTGTACATTAACACATGGCATCATAACATGATAAACATACTCATCATATCAATGGCAATCATTAAAGCATGGCAAGCGATCATCACATATCATCAATCTCATCTAGTCTCAACTAGCAACCTACAAATCGCTATCCATTACAATACACTTGCCTCAACCATGGGCAACGGATTGGCGGGAAGTAGAAGGCACTCCCGGGGTCGCACCACCTGCACATAGGTACCACACACTCACAATCATGTCCACAAAACAGTACGCAAACCCTCATCTACCCCGACATTGCCGACTACTCGCAAAACCTAAAAACAGAGGTTCTATCCCGTCGGGACAGCAGCCTTGCAAAAGGCATAACTTGAGTTCTAGGACTCCGAATCAATTAAACGAGTACATCCTCGCGTAGCTTAGGAAATTTTCCAACTTTTTCTAGTTATAGGGAAAGACTGATTCGGAATCTAAAGTTGTTTAATCTACAAAATACCGTGATCTGTTCCAATCACGTCACAGATTTTAACACGCTCGGTAAAACAGCCATAACTTTCAAACAGCTGGGCGGAATTTAACTTTATTTATATCTACAGAAAGATATTGAAATTATCTACAACTTCTTCAAAATCCGTACGGACAGATTCAGATTTTAAATTGACGAAAATTCAAACCCTAGGTCGACTGCTCATGCTGTCCCAAAACAGAAACGTGGCAACATCTAGATCTAATCCAATTTACTCAATTCCAGCACCACCAATTGATCTAAAAACTTGATAAACACCCTTATAACAGTACCTAGATCAACCCCAAGGATTTTCATGGCCATACCTTTGCCCGACGCACGAGAACCCACAAGAATTCCTCCCGAATCGCTCCTCGCTCCTCGCTCCTCGGATGGATCTTCGAGGTGCAGGAGGTGGGGAGGCTACCCTAGGGCAGCAAGGGGGTGGAGGAGAGGTGGAGAGGTGGAGAGGGCAAGGGGGCGCACGGCCACAATGGGGGGGGAGGGCGGCTAGGGCAAGGGGGAGGTGGTGGGGGCGCACACAATGGGGGGGTGGGTGCACAAGGGCAGGAAGGCCCCCCTTTTACCAGCCCCTAATATGAATCTTAGTCCTAAATGGACTCTTACTCCATCCCACCAAAGCCCACAACCCCCTCTTTTAGGCCCAATTTCCCCCGGAAAGGCCCAAAACCCCGGAAACAGCCCGGAAACGCTATTAACCTCCATACCCTATGGTTTTAACCTTATTTCCACATCTCATACTGTTTTTGACCTTATCATGCACGGTAAATAAGGTTACGACACTCCGTGGTGTCACATCTCATTTCAAAAAGGGAACACCTCACTAACAAAATCGCTTTATAAAACATTCATAAAATCCACCTTTTTGAAGCACTCGCAAACATCACACACATTATGCAAATAAATCCATCTCAAGTCAAAAAGAGTTACAAATTAAATCTCAAGAGTTTCCAACACAACCCACTATGTCCATCTCGCCTGCTAAAATTTATTCCAAAGATAATTCAGGGTGAATGCGAAGGAGCGCGATCCACTCAAAAACCTTTGGGCGTAAATCCATACTCATAGCACAAATTAAACAAAATAGCCAAAACCAAAGATTGGCACCAATAGCTACGGGTTTTAGGGAAACTCGGAAACACAACACAAGAAATACCTTGACCAAAGGCATTCAACCAAAATGGCAAACAACCACACCAGTACAAAAGGTTTTAAACACCAGCTCAGCATGAATCCCACCATAACTTGTATTCCACCACACTTACCATTTAAGCATTCAATAATCACTATTTACTCATCAAGAGAGTCCAACAAGATTTAACAAGATTTACATAACAACTTCTTTCTCTAGTTACCATTCCCAACACTTTTAATTAAGGTTTAAGATGCTTATCACAAAGGCACCCAACCAAGACTACATTGACATGATCCCCACGGATCACCAAATCATATAACAACGTATTCTATATTTCAAACATAGTACTTCAACAGCTACTTGAGCAAGGTCAACCTATCAATTTTATACTATCCATATGTCAAAATGTGACACCACGGAGTGTCGTAGCCTTATATAATGTGCATGATAAGGTCAAAAACATTATGAAGTGTGGAATTAAGGTTAAAACCATAGGGTATGGAGGTTAATAGCGTTTTCGAGCCGTTTCCGGGGATTTGGGCCTTTCCGGGGGAGTTTGGGCCTTAGAGAAGGGGTTGTGGGCTTTGGTGGGATGGAGTTTGAGTCCAAGTGGGAGTAGGAGTCCTGGTTGGGGGCCTCCCCCAGCTCCTTATTGCGCCCCCCACCCTGTCCATTGCGCCCCCATGCAGCCCTTGCGCCCTCTCCTCTAGCCGTAGCCACCCCCTTGCTCCTCCCTTGCTTGTCATGCGCCCCCCATTGCTCCCCACCTCTCCACCACCTCTCCTCCACCCCTTGCTGCCCTTGGGTAACCTCTCCATCCCTGCACCTCGATGATCCGTCCATTGGAGCGAGGAGCGAGGAGCGAGGAGCAAGGAGCGAGGAGCGAACCGGGAGGAGATCCATCGGGTTTTCGTGCGTTGGGCGAAGGTATGGCCATGGGAAAACCTTGGGGTTGGGCTAGGTACTGTTCTAAGGATCATTATCATGTTTTTAGATCAATTGGTGGTGCTGGAATTGAGTAGATTGGATTATATCTAGAAGTTGTCACGTTCTCTGTTTCGGGCAGCATGAGCAGTCGACCTAGGGTTTGGTTTCTCGCCAAGTTAGAATTGGAATTTGGTCGTACGGCTGTTGAAGAAGTTGTAGGTAATTTCAATACCTTTCAGTGGGTATAAAGAACTTTAAATTCCGGCCAGTCGTTTGAAAGTTATGATCGTTTTACCGAACGTATTAAAATCTGTGACGTGATTGGAACAGATCACGGTATTTTGTAGATTAAACAACTTTAGAGTCCGAATCAGTCTTTCTGCATACTTAGAAAAAGTTAGGAAATTTCCTATGCTACGCGAGGATGTACTCGTTTAATTGATTCGGAATCCCAGAACTCAAGTTGTGCCTTTTGGAAGGCTGCTGTCCCGACGGGACAGAACCTCTGTTTTTGGGTTTTGCGAGTAGTTGGCAATGTCGGGGTAGATGAGGGTTTGCGTACTGTTTTGTGGACATGATTGTGAGTGTGTGGTCCCTATGTGCAGGTGGTGTGACCCCGGGAGTGCCTTCTACAGCTCGCTAATCCGTCGCCCGTGGTTGAGGCAAGTGTATTGGAATGGGTAGCAGGTTGTTGTTTGCTAGATCAGTTGTGATTGAGATCTAATATATGATATGTTCACATGCCATGCTTTAATGATTGCCAATGATATGATCAATATGCTTAGTATGTTATGATGCCATGTGTTAATGTAAAAGTGATTTATGATGTTGGCATATTTCATACATGACATGGCATGATACATGGCCCGGGCGGTGAGAAAGTCATAACTAGTTCGGGGAAGGTCGGTGAGAAAGTTATGACTATTCCGGAGAGCCAATGAGTATGTCCTACATCGTGATTCCATCCACCGCGGTGTTTGGAAGCGAGGAGTAGGCACCCTCCATCTTCGGGATGGAAGGGGGGAGAGGGTGCACACCGACGGGTGTGTAGTCAACCATACCGGCATGAGTTTCCGAGGAGATATGAGCATCGCATCGCATTGCATTGCATACATAATGATGATGATAATGATATGTGATCATGAATGAGATGGTTTACATGATGTGAGATATTATTGCTATGTAATTGTTCTTGTTGTACCACTGCAATATGCTTGCTGAGTTTTTGAACTCACGCTTGTGTTTTCTTGTTGTTTTAGGTACCATGAGACCGGCATGCGGGGAAGGGAAATAGTCACACTTCCGCACGTAGCTTCACTCATTTGATTCCACAAGTCATTCAATTAGTTTTTGATAATAAACTGTGTGTGATGATTATTACTTTAAGGTTTAGCTTTGCTATATGAGAGTCTTATTGTTTGTTTGACTCTTGGAGACATTAAATGCTTGAAAGTAGACTTATATTGTCATTAAGTCTTTAATTATTGCTGTTTTAGTTGTCTCTCATATTGCCTTATATTGCTTTACTGTGTTGTTCCTTCAAAACATGTTAAAACAAAGGAGATGCTGTCGAAATCTCGGTTTTTAGCATGTGCGCTTTTGCTGGAATTTATATTTAATTGTGGTATTTTGTTGTTGTTTAGCTTATGTTTGGTAGCATTCAGGCATATTGAATGTTGGGGTGTTACACAAAATCTTGACAATTGAGACCTGTTCAATCAATAAAATGACTTCAACCAATAAGTAATATCTCTACAAGATAAAATTCGTAAATAGGATTCTAAGATATGCGTTCATTAAGGTTAAAATCTTGCATCATGATTATTAACCATTGTTCATCCCATCACAACATGTACTCGACATAATACCACAGTTTTACACTTTCCTTCTATTGGATCAATGGTTTCCAACAATTAACAACACTACCAAGGCATCAATATCAATTCTTTGCATAATCATCAATCAACAACATTGCTTTCAGCTACCTTACACATAGGTTGCAACAAAATTTTCACTACACAACATACTCCAACTATTAAATTAGATTTAATAAGTTAGATCAGCACAATGTTCTTAAAACAACGACCAGACCTATGTTTTTTCCCCAATTGACATCGGTACTAGCATTAACACTGCCCTTAACAACATCATTAACAATAAGTCTTATGTCTTCTCAATTGATATCAATACTAGCATTGTAGAGACACAACTGCATACTTCCAAATATACTAGTAGTTTGCAGCAACATAAATAGCAATTCTAATCAACTTCCAAATTAAAGCCACTAGTCAACATGATTAAATTTCTCTATTAACCCGTTAGATTAGAACATCTTCAAACAACCGGCAAGGTTTCTTTAACAGTATCATTAATTTACATCATCTTAATGTTCTAACTATGCATCAAGGTTTAAACTTTTAACATTAACGAGGATCATAAGCACTTTTAAAGCAAGTCAACTGATTCTAAGCATGTACATTAACCCATTTAATCATTCTCGCTACAGAGTAAACTACAACACTAGTAGTCTATTTACTCTCCAACTAGAGATGATAATCACATTGAATTGATTCAACTGAAAATTTAACTTAGCAACACATCATTCCATAAACCACATTGTTACCTACTACATAGCACGGACATAAACTTTTCTAAACACCTTCATGGGCACAAACTCTTGACAAACAGGATGCAACTCAACTTTTAAAGATAACCACAACTCAACAACCAGAACGAACACCGATAGAAAATTTCTCCTTTCCAGGCAAGGAAGAAAAACAAAACTTCAACAGAAATGCAGGAGAGCTCAACTCTCAAATTCCCAAATTTGCCCACAAAACTCTTCAAGAAACCTCAAGATCTATACTTCTCAGAAGGAAGAAGGATGCACCAGGGAAAATCAAATGTTCATTAAATCTTTTTCGATAAAAGATTCAAACTTAGCTCCACCAACTCAAGGCCTGCACAAGGGGAAACTCCAACACTTTTTTCTTAGATAGGGAGAACAACAACCAAAACTGGCCGTCAGAACGGTAAAGAACATCCATAGGAATCCACCACCAATCTCTTCTATTTGACTCCAGTCAACTACCCGACCTACGACAGAAAAGGTGAGCACTCTTCTCCTACAGGGGTTAATACTTCTTCGGTTATGGCGTCAACAGGCCACACCGTCAAACCACACCCTTACTATGAACAAGAGGCGACCGAAACCCTTCGGCATCACAACCCCACTATATCACAAATAACAAGAACAATTCAATCATTTATCTCATAGACATAGCAACATGCATTATCAAATGAAGCATTCAACATCAAAGCTTAAATACAACATTTAAGCGTAAAGAAACGATACCCATACCCTTTCCTACTGTGCAGCCATGTGTGTCAAATTTTAGAATGGTTATACCACTTTTGCAAGTTTTAATGTTGCTATCCTATAACAAAATTTTATTTAAAACTTAAGCCATGTTTCTAAGTTATTCAACATCACATTTTAGTTGTAACGTAAGGTATGACACTAAAAATACACATTCCAAGGACCTACAGCCCGCTCTGATACCAACTGTAATACCCCGGCATTTAATATGCCCAAATGCTACCAAACATAGACTAAGCAACCTCTAAATACCACAATTACAAGTAAATTACAGCAAAGAAGCAAATGGTAATACCGAAAATTTCGGCAGCATTTCCTTTGTTTTTCCATGAATTGAGCAACAACAATCTTAACATATCAAGATAGCATAAAGAACGATAGCAATAACTTGAGAAAACAAGAATTTCAGCCATCATACAGCTAAGGATAAAAGCCTATCCGTCTCATGTCAAATATGGACTAATCATTTACTCATGGCAACCAACAAAGCATCAACACCACAGTTTAGTTCAGTGAATTAACCATCACAATTAAAGGAAGGAACATGTCATTGTTTATATGTGCAATGCTAAGTGATGATGTATGACTAGCTCCCTTTCCCGCATGCCGGTTTCATGGTACCTAAGAAAAACAATATAAACACAAGCGTGAGTTCATCACTCAGCAAGTATATTGCAATGGAACAAGAAAATACATTCCAATACCTTCATCACCACTTTTCACATACGATATCATACACATCTCATATTCATAGTGTAAGCATATCATTGACATCATCATATATCATCATCATATAACATCCTCATATAATGCAATGCAATGCAATGTGATGCACATATCTCATGGAAACTCATACCGGTATGGTTGAGTACACACCCGTCGGTGTGCACCCTCTCCCCCCTTCCATCCCGAAGATGGAGGGTGCCTACTCCTCGCTTCCATACACCGCGGTGGAAGGAATCACGATGTAGGACTTACTCATTGGCTCTCCGGAATAGTCATAATTTTCTCATCGACCTTACCCGGACTAGTTATGACTTTCTCACCGCCCGAGCCATGTATCTTGCCATGTATGCAAACATGGCAACATCATAAATAACTTGCACATTAACACATGACATCATAACATAATAAGCATATTCATCATATCATTGGCAATCATTAAGGCATGGCATGTGAACATATCATATATTCAATTTCAATCTCAACCAATCTAGCAAACTACAACCCGCTACCCATTCCAATACACTTGCCTCAACCACGGGCAACGAATTAGCGAGAAGTAGAAGGCACTCCCGGGGTCACACCACCTGCACATAGGTACCACACACTCACAATCATGTCCACAAAACAGTACGCAAACACTCTTCTACCCCGACATCGCAAACAACACGCAAAACCCAAAAACAGAGGTTCTGTCCCATCGGGACAGCTGCCTTCCAAAAGGCATAACACGGGTTCTAAGACTCCGAATCGATTAAACGAGTACATCCTCGCGTAGCTTAGGAAATTTCCTAACTTTTTCCAAGTATATGGAAAGACTGATTCGGATTCTAAAGTGGTTTAATCTGCAGAATACCGTGATCTGTTCCAATCACGTCACAGTTTTTAATACGTTCGGTAAAACAAGCATAACTTTCAAACGGCTGGGCAGAATTTGACGTTCTTTATACCCACTAAAAGGTATTTAAGTTACATACAACTTCTTCAACAAGCGGACGACTAAATTCTGAATCTAAATTGGCGAAAACCCAAACCCTAGGTCGACTGTTCATGCTGCCCGAAATAGAGAACATGGCAAACTCTAGATTTCATCTAATCTACCCAATTACACCACCACCAATTGATCTAAAAACATGATATTAACCCTTAGAACAGATCCTAGACCAACCCCAAGGATCCCCATGGCCATACCTTCGCCCGACGAACGAAAACCCAACGGATCTTCTCCCGGTTCGCGCAATCTCCTTCCTCGCGCCGATTCCGCCGGATCTCCTCGTCGCGGAGCCTCCCAACGGAGAGGACAGCCGAGTGGATAGGTGGTGATCTCCCCTAGGGCAGCAAGGGGGTGGAGAGGAGAGGGGAGAGGTGGAGGCGCATGGGGGAGAGGTGGAGGCGCATGGGGAAGAGGTAGAGGCGGCTAGGGTTCAGGGGGCGTATGTGGGCAGGGGAGGACACCCCCAAGGCAGGATAACCTGCCTCCCCCTCCCTCATGGGCCCAAAAATCCTCCCACCAAGGCCCACGACACATCCCCCTTGGGCCCGAACTACCCCGGAGAGGCCCAAACTCCCGAAAACAGCCCGGAAACGCGAATAAACCTCATACCGTATGGTTTCCACCTCCAATTCCACATTCCATAATGTTTTTGCCCTCAACATTCACATTTTACAAGGTTACGACACTCCGTGGTGTCACATTCCCTCTCGTTGTGAAAAATTTGTGATGGTTGTGGGAGCAGATGCTCGACTTGAAATTTTGATGTTCTCTTCCAAAATGTTGAATTTGGATGAAATGCAATGTTTTGCAAGTTCAGATTTCAATTGATGTGGGATGTGATGCGACGTGGTGTTTTACTGTCAACTATGCTGCCGTCATAGTTTATATGAATTTCCGCAACCTTCGATGTTAATTGTGTTTCCATTATTTGATACCGAGGAAGAAGTCATTTGGTGAATGACTATTCGGTACCGTTGCTACATGATGAATGAATGATGAAAAGGAAAACGAGACATTGTTTATGCATATTTAATCATAAAGGAGTCGATAAGCCAGGTCGGTGAGAAAGTCATATATGGATATATGACTAATCCAGAGTGCTCTTGAAAAGTGTGCATTCTTGTCATGTATCGAGATTTCCATTTCTTCCTAGTATGAAAGGAAAGAATGAATAATTTGTGGTATTTTGGCTGTGGTGTTAGAAGTTTGAGTTTTCTTTGCGATTTGGCTTAGAAAAATGAAATGTGTGCTCTTTGGATGTTGCCGGATCCTTTCCAATGTGGTGTTAACGCTTTGGGGTTTGAGTTGTTGTATATGGACCAATTGGGATCATGTTTATGGTTGAGCTCACTCAATGAGTGTACTCTTTATCGTGGTCCTTTGAGCGGAAGGTTGTGTATGACTCAATGCAAACCTTCTTGGAGAATTGTGTCATTGAGGTTTTCCTCAGTAGGGTTGATTAAATTATTAGTGGACCACTTGGTGGTTGCTAATAATCGCTTTTCCTCTTGAAGTGTATTGGATCTTTTTGTCGTTCGGCAATGAGCGAGTTGTGTCAACCGCAGAGGAACGTTCGGTCGTTTCTGTTGCGCGAGTCTTAAGGATCATGGATATAAAGTAGGTTGTTCCTTCTGGTGGTAATCTTAGAGCGTTGTGTCTCTCCTGTTTCGCGTCGTCTTGAGTACAAGGAACCATAGAAGGGAGGTTGGTACCGTGTTCTTCTGGAGAGTAGCATTAGTTAAAGGGATCGGGCACTTCAGTGCCAAGGAATGCATAGAACGAGGAGTATGAGACCATTTTCTTTTGTGGGCTGTTTGAGGATTTATCTTATCGCTTGGGGTCGTGCTGAGACTATGTGTGAGTACTTTGTGTTTCAATGTTGAGTAAAGTTCTCGCAAGTGTTGATGGCGAGTTATCATTAGAGCCGTTGGTCTTCGAACCTAGGCGTCCTATCATTGAGTCACGATCAGTGTAAATTCCAGTGGTTTTATTTAGAGAAGCGACCTGGGAGTTGAATTCTCGCGGGGCGAGCTTTACCCAAAGCTCTTTTCTTCAGGTTTGAACCATGAAGATTAGATCTTTGTGTGTTGTTGGTTTGTCGTAGTGGCATGTCTTCGATTCGAGGTCGAATCCTGTTGAAGGGGGGGACATGTGACACCACGGAGTGTCGTAACCTTATAAAAGGTGAATGTTGAGGTCAAAAACATTATGAAATATGGAATTGGAGGTTGAAACCATACGGTATGAGGTTTATTTGTGTTTCCAGGCCGTTTCGGGGAGTTTGGGCCTTTCCGGGGGAGTTTGGGCCTAGGGGAAAGGGCCGTGGGCCTTGGTGGGGAGGAGTTTGTGTCCATTTAGGGGTAGGAGAACTGGATGGGGGCCTCCTCCAGCCCTTAAATGCGTCCCTAGCCCTCTTGGGCGCCCCCCTAGCCTTAGGGTTTCCCCTCCCTTCCACCTCCTAGCCGCCACCCCCATGCGCCTCTCCTCTCCCCATTGCGCCACCACCCCCTCCACCACCTCTCCACCTCCCTTGCTGCCCCTAGGGGAGTTCTCCACCTCACCAACCCAAAGATCGATACATTGGAGCGCTCCGCGACGAGGAGATCCGGTGGATTTGGAGCGAGGAAGGAGATCGCGCGAACCGGGAGGAGATCCGTTGGGTTTTCGTTCGTCGGGCGAAGGTATGACCATGGGAATCCTTGGGGTTGGTCTAGCTACTGTTCTAAGGGTTATTATCATGTTTTTAGATCAATTGGTGGTGCTGTAGTTGGGTAGATTAGATGGAATCTTGAGTTTGCCACGTTCTCTGTTTTAGGCAGCATGAGCAGTCGACCTAGGGTTTGGGTTTTTGCCAATTTAGATTCGTAATTTGGTCAGTCGCCTGTTAAAGAAGTTGTAGGTAACTTCAATACCTTTCAGTGCGTATAAAGAATGTCCAATTCCTCCCTGCCGTTTGAAAGTTATGCTTGTTTTACCGAACGTGTTAAAAACAGTGACGTGATTGGAACAGATCACGGTATTCTGTAGATTAAACCACTTTAGAGTCCGAATCAGTCTTTCCATATACTTAGAAAAAGTTAGGAAATTTCCTAAGCTATGCGAGGATGTACTCTTTTAATCGATTCGGAGTCCTAGAACCCGAGTTATGCTCGTTGCAAGGCTGCTGTCCCGACGGGACAGAACCTCTGTTTTCGGGTTTTGCGAGTAGTTTGCGATGTTGGGGTAGAAGAGTGTTTGCGTACTGTTTTGTGGTCATGATTGTGAGTGTGTGGTACCTATGTGCAGGTGGTGTGACCCCGGGAGTGCCTTCTACTTCTCGCCAATCCGTCGCCCGTGGTTGAGGCAAGTGTATTGGAATGGGTAGCGGGTTGAAGTTTGCTAGATTGGTTGAGATTGAAATTGAATATATGATATGTTCACATGCCGTGCTTTAATGATTGTCATTGATATGATGAATATTCTTATTATGTTATGATGCCATGTGTTAATGTACAAGTTATTTATGATGTTGGCATGTTTGCATACATGGCATGATACATGGCCCGGGCGGTGAGAAAGTCATAACTTGTCCGGGGAAGGTCGGTGAGAAAGTTATGACTATTCCGGAGAGCCAACGAGTAAGTCCTACATCGTGATTCCATCCACCGCGGTGTATGGAAGCGAGGAGTAGGCACCCTCCATCTTCGGGATGGAAGGGGGGAGAGGGAGCACACCGACGGGTGTGTACTCAACCATACCGGTATGAGTTTCCAAGGAGACATGAGCATCGCATCGCATTGCATACATAATGATGATGATAATGATACGTGATCATGAATGAGATGCTAGACATGATGTGAGTTGTTGTAGCCATGTAATTGTTCTTTTGTACCATTGCAATATACTTGCTGAGTGTTGAACTCACGCTTGTGCTTTTGTTATTTTTCTTAGGTACCATGAAACCAGCATGCGGGAAAGGGAGCTAGTCACACGTCATCACTTAGCATCACACATATAAACAATGACATGTTCCTTCCTTTAATTGTGATGGTTAAATTGTGTGCTTGGTTTCCTCATTTACTTCGTGTGGCTCATGAGATGGTTGGAATCTTTATTCTAGGCTTATAATGCTGCTAGAACCCTTATTATTGATGATTTAGATGTCATTCGTTATACTATATCCTGTGATCATATTGTTGTTGCTTCAATTCATGGAAAAACAAAGGAGATGCTGCCAAAATTTTCGTTTCTAGCATTTACTCCTTTGCTCTAATTTATCTTAATTTATGGTATTTAGATGTTGTTTAGCCTATGTTTGGTACCATTCAGGCTTGCTAGATGCCGGGGTGTTACAGTTGGTATCAGAGCGGGCTGTAGGTCTTTGTAATTTGTATTTTTAGTGTCATACCTTAGGTTACAACTAAAATATGATGTGGAATAACTTAGAAACATGTCTTAGGTTGTAAATAAAATTTTGGTATAGGGTAGCAACATTAAAACTTGCAAAATTGGTATAACTAATCTAAAATTTGACACACATGGCTGCACAGTAGGAAAGGGTATGGGTATCGTTTCTTTACGCTTAAATGTTGTATTTAAGTTTTGATGTTGAATGCTTCATTTGATAATACATGTTGCTATGTCTATGAGATAAATGATTGAATTGTTCTTGTGGTTGTGTTAAAGTGGGGTTGTGGTGCCGAAGGGTTTCGGTCACCTTTTTTTGTTCATAGTAAGGGTGTGGTTTGACGGTGTGGCCGGTTAGCGCCATCACCGAAGAACTATTAACCCCTGTGGGAGAAGAGTGCTTATCCTTTCTGTCGTAGACCGGGTAGTGGGCTGGAGTCGAATAGAAGAGTTTGTGGTGGATTCTTTCGGTTGCTCTTTACCGTTCTAACGGTCGGTTTCGGTTGGTCTTCTTGGCTCTGGTTGATTGAAACCAAAGGAAAAGTGTTTGGTATTGGATTTTCGCGGATTGTTCCGTATGTGGTTCGTGGTTTTGTCTTCCTTGGTTTAAGACGTAGAAGAAATGTTTTGTGTTTCACATCTGTTGGTCGCTATTTTTGCTTTGACACCGGTTTTGCTGGTCATTACGGATTGTCTTGAGGAGGAAACTTTTGTGGTTGTTGTTCTCCCTATCTAAGAAAAGGTGTTGGAGTTTCCCCTTGTGCAGGCCTTGAGTTGGTGGAGCTAAGTTTGAATCTTTTATCGGAAAAGATTTAATGAACATTTGATTTTCCCCTTGTGCAGTCCTTGAGTTGGTTGGAATCTTTATTCTAGGCTTATAATGCTGCTAGAACCCTTATTATTGATGATTTAGATGTCATTCTTTATACTATATCCTGTGATCATATTGTTGTTGCTTCAATTCATGGAAAAACAAAGGAGATGCTGCCGAAATTTTCGGTTGTAGCATTTACTCCTTTGCTGTAATTTATCTTAATTTATGGTATTTAGATGTTGTTTAGCCTATGTTTGGTAGCATTCAGGCATGCTAGATGCCGGGGTGTTACAGCATTCGTTTGTTTCTCAAGGCTTTGCTACTAAAAATGATTTGGAGATCGCAAGACTTAAATGCATGCTTCTAGTTGAAACCCCTGGTTCCGAACTCCGAAATAAAGTAGGATGTTTCGGGGTAAGAATATTAATAGATGGGGTAGAGTTCCTAGCGAACCTTATTATACTGGAAACCCAGACCTTAGATGTTATCTTGGGAATGGACTGGTTATCCAAGCACAAGGCCGTGCTAGATTGTGGACGAAGGATTATCTCAGTTGAGGGCCCATGTGGAAGAAAAGTGGAATTTCAAGCAACCGCCATTCGAGATGGACAGCTGATGGTCAACAGCACGAAGGCAATCAGCATAGAAGATATTTCAGTGGTGAACGAGTATCCTGATGTTTTTCCTGAAGATTTGCCTGGAATGCCGCCAGATAGAGACATAGAATTTGTGATTGAGTTAGTGCCTGGTACGGCAGCGATAGCGAAGAGAACTTACCGGATGTCCACTGAAGAATTGGTAGAGATGAAGAAACAGCTTGAAGAGTTGATGGAGAAAGGATTCATCAGACCAAGTTCGTCACCACGGGGAGCGCCGGTTCTGTTCGTCAAGAAGAAGGACTGGAGTTTTAGAATGTGCATTGACTACAGTGCACTCAATGAAGTCACCATGAAGAATAAGTTGTAACACCCCAGCATCTAGTATGCCCTGAATGTTACCAAACATAGACTAAACAACATCTAAATACCACAAACTAAGATAAATTAGAGCAAAGGCGCAAACGCTAAAACTGAAAATTTCGGCAGCATCTCCTTTGTTTTGTCATGAATTGAAGAAATAGCAATAACATGGCAAGTTATACCATAGCATAAAGACATCTAAAACAGCAATATCAATGGATATAGCAACAACTTAAGCCAATAATACCAATTCCAACCACTTCACAAACTATAACGAAGCAAATGAGGGAATCAAGCACACAATTTAAACATACGCAAATGTTTCATGGCACTATTCTTATTATCATGACTCCAAACGATTAAATTGTCTATAAGTGTAGAGCTACGTGTAGATGTGTAGCTAGTGTCCCCTCCCGCATGCCGGTTTCATAGTACCTAAAAACAACATAAAATACAAGCGTGACTTCATCACTCAGCAAGCATATTGCAATGGATCAAAAAGAACAAATCAATGCCAACATCAATACATACCATACTTAACATCATGATCAAGTCATAATTCCGTATACCACATCATAACCATGTCCAAATCTCATTGTACCCAATTCATTATCATCATAATGTATGCAATGCAATGCACATGTCTCCTCGAAGCACATACCGGTATTGCCGAGTGCACACCCGTCGGCGTGCACCCTCTTGCCCCTTCCATCCTGTAGAAGGAGGGTGCCTACTCCTCGCTTCCATTCACCACGGTGGATAGAATCACGAGGTAGGACTTACTCATTAGCGCTCCGGATTAGTCATAACTTTCTCACCGACCTTACAGGACTAGTTATGACTTTTCTCACCGACCGGACCAGATCTCATGCCATGTATGCAATTATGTCATAAACATAAACAACTTGCACATAACTGAACTAATCATGGCATAGCATCATAATAATCCATCTTCATCATATCATGGGCAAACACTAATCATGGCAAGATATCACAACATGTAATCATGACAAGATAGCACATCATGTAAACAATTTGCACCTAGTCACAACTAGCAACATACAACACGCTACCCATTCCAATACACTTGCCTTAACCTCGGGCGACGGATTGGCGAGAGGGTGAGGGCACTCCCGGGGTCACACTATGACACCACGGAGTGTCGTAACCTTATTTACTGTGAATATTGAGGTCAAAAACATTATAAAATGTGGAAATAAGGTTAAAACCATAGGGTATGGAGGTTATTAGCGTTTTCGGGCCGTTTTCGGGAGTTTGGGCCTTTCCGGGGAGTTTTGGGCCTAGGGGAAGGGGTTGTGGGCTTTGGTGGGATGGAGTATGAGTCCATTTAGGAATAGGATTTTTGTTTGGGCTGGTAAAAAGGCCCTCCCCCTGCCCTTGCTTGCGCGCCCACCACCGCTTGTGTGCCCCCACCCCCCTTGGGTGCCCTAGCCGCCACCTCCCTCCCTCTCCCTTTGCTTGCGCCTCCCCCTTTGCCCCCCATTGCTCCCCACCTCTCCACCACCTCTCCTCCACCCCTTGCTGCCCTAGGGTAGCCTCTCCACCCCAGCACCTTGAAGATCCGTCCATTGGAGCGAGGAGCGAACCGGGAGGAGATCCATTGGGTTTTCGTGCGTAAAACCTAAGCCATGTTTCTAGGTTATCCCACTTCATATTTTAGTTGAACCTATAGTATGACACTAAATACACATTCCAGGGACCTACAGCCCGCTCTGATACCAACTGTAACACCCCGGCTTTTACTAAGCCCAGAATGTCACCAAACATAGACCATAACACATTTAATACCATAGTTTAAGGTAAATTACAGCAAGTAATCATTTAGAATAATTGAAAATTTTTGACAGCATCTCCTTTGTTTGTGCATAAATTTGAACATCACAATATCATATCAATATATGTATCAATCAAGATATCAATATGCATCGACAACAATAGATGAGCATCAACTAAAATAACAATAAGCAATGACAATCATGGAATAAGCATCTACTAAGACTAGGATGATAAAACAAATCGCTCCAAAGACCCACATGACACACATGAGGGAAACCAACACATAATATCCATACACCAAAATCAACATAACTTATTGCCATGTTTCCACAGAAATGGGTGAATTATCTAGATTATGAGTGCTACGTGAGGAAGTGTAGCTAAATTCCCTTCCCGTGCGCCGATTTCATTGTACCTAAATAAACAAACAACATAAAACACAAGCGTGAGTTCATCACTCAGCAAGGTGTAATGTAATGAAAAACAAGGTGCAAGACAACAAACCATAATTCCAGTCTCCACAGCTATATCACAACACATCATATTTAACATTATATACATCCTTTAAAACACCATGATAATCATCTCATGAGTACTCTCATCATTATCTCATAAACATCTTCATTTATGTATATCATTCATGCAATGCAATGCACATGTCTCCTGGAATACTCATACCGGTATGGTTGAGTGCACACCCGTCGACATGCACCCTTTTCCCCCCTTCCATCCCGAAGATGTACGGTGCCTATCACTCGCTTCCATTCACCTCGGTGATGGAATCACGATGTAGGACTTACTCAACAGAATAGCCCCGGACTAGTCATAACTGTTCTCACCGACCCTACCGGAATAGTTATGACTTATCTCACCGGCCGGCCATGAAAATATGCCATGTATGCAAAATGGACAGCAACGTATACATAAATAGAAATATTGTATATCAACGCATGGCATCACAACATGTAGGACCGTATTCAACAATCGACGATAACCGTTCAAAACATGGCATGTGAATCATTTATCAACAACAAGCATTTTTAATCATGGCATGAGGACACCATATCATCGACAACATTTAAATCATGGCCTAAGGGCATCCTATCAATTATAACATGTAATTCATGGCAAGACAACATGTTGTCTATTCCAAATACTATCAAGCAATTCTAGCAACACGTATAGCATACAATCCACGCAACACACTTGCCTTCAACCACGGGCAACGGAGTGACGAGAGGTTGAGGGCACTCCCGGAGGCACACCACCTGCAAACACGTGCCACACACTCAAATCGAGTCCACAAAATAGCACACAAATATCCCACTACCCCGACTTTGCTTACAACTCCTAAAATCAGAAAACAGCAAATCTGTACCTTCGGGACAGCGGCCTTCCAATGGGCATATCTTCTGTTCTAGGAACCCAAATTGAATAAACAAGTACATCCTCGCGTAGCTTAGGAAATTTCCCAACTTTTTCTAGTTATAGGGAAAGACTGATTCGGAATATAATGTTGTTTAATCTACAAAATACCGTGATCTGTTCCAATCACGTCACAGATTTTAACACGCTCGGTAAAACAGTCATAACTTTCAAACGGCTGATCGAAATTTAACGTTCTTTATGTCCACGGAAAGATAATTAAATTACCTACAACTTCTTCCACGTCCATACGACCAGATTTCACCTCTAAATTCGCGAAAACGCCTGCCCTAGTTCGGGTTCCCAATCTGCCCGAACAGAACGTGAATACAATCCAAGTTTTCATCAATTCTACCCCATGGAAGCACCTCCCTTGATCTAAAAACATAGAAATCCCCGACTACAACAACATCTAATCAATCCCAAAGGTTTTCCCCATTACCTTCTTGAAGAACCACGAATTTGACGAACTTTTCCCCACGCGATCTCCACCCGATCTCTTCCCACGCGCCGTTTCCACCGGACCTCCTCGTTGCGGATCCTCCCACCGGCGAGGACAGCACCAAAGTGCGACGTGGCAGCGAGGGGAAGGTCTAGGGCGCACCCGCAAGGGGGAGAAGGGTGGAGAGGAGGGGCGGTTTTGGAAACTGGTCGAGAAAAGCTCTGGGAAATTCTCGCGCATGCGAGACTCCAACTCCCGGGTCGCTTCTCTCTCTGACTAGAGCCACTGGGACTACACCGATGGAGACTCGATGACAAGAACAACACAAGTCCCTACATGACAAAAGCTTCTGTGCAACACCAGCCAACCACACAATAACTCAAACCATAACACACGACAACACTTTTCCCAAAACCTACACTTAGCGAGAAAGAAGTACTTAGCTCAACTAAGTGTAGCCTCTCACGGTTCCACCTTTTCTTCCAATTTCGAACCAGAAACCGTGATTCACCCACACAGGGCTCCATCAACGTAATACGCCCGAATCCTTACGACGAACACTTCACACTACTATCACAACCATCCTGACTACCACCCTTCATTGAACTCAACATTTCATTCCATCCTCTCGCAGGCAAGACTCAAATCCAAGAACAACTAGTGAAGACAATTGCTCATGGCAGGACAATTATCACCGAACTACCGTCAACTTCACTTCCACCCATCGCTACTCTTAACCAAATTCAAACCACGACATCAACAACCTCCATCATCATCCACCCTCATATCACTAATGTCCAGCACCTAGCCCAAGCTAGGACCATAACTCACTACCAAATCTCAATTGGCACTTTTCCCAAGAGGATGTCGCCCTCACCAACAATTCATACAAACAACGAAGCCCACGAGTATAGCTCTTAGATTATACTCAACAATAACCCGAGGCCCTTCTTATTCTTGCTCCTATCAATAGTGCAAAAGAAGTACGATTCTTTTGAATCCAAGTAGACCACATACAACAACTCGAACCTCAAAGCGCCACAAATCACTTTGGAAAGAACCCGATAACATTGAAAGACCACCCTTTTTCTTTTCCTAAGTCAAGCCACAAAGGAAAACTCAAATCTCCAATCAACGCGATACAATTCGCATCGGGGAGCACTCAAACAAATAGAGACTCCACACAATTCTCTTGACAGAAGTTCTCAACAACTAAAGACAACTTGACTCGCTTTCACCACAGCCAAACTTTTCATTTTAACCAAAATCAACAGCTTGGAAGAGAACTGCCACAAAAACTCTCGAAGAGAAAGGGAAACTCAAATCCCTTGCATAACATAACCAAAATACCAGCATTTATCCATTCATTCCTTTTCATGCTAGAGAGCAATGTAAAACTCGATTCATAACACGAATGCGAATTCTTCAAGAGCACTCTGGATTAGTCATATGTCTCTATATGACTTTCTCACCGTCCTGGCTAAACAACTCTTTTATGCTTAAAAAAAACGATGTCATGAATCTTTTTTCACCATTTATTCATCATGTAACCACGATACCCATTAACCATTCACAAAGAGACTTCATTCTCTTTGTCACATGATTGACCACCAACAACATCGATGGTTGCTCAAATTCGCATAAACTACGACGGCGTTAACCGAAAAATACCATATCGCATCACAACCCAACAACCACTGCACGCAATGCGTGCAAAACATCGCATTTTAACCAAAGCCAATACCAGAAGATAGCATCAACTCTCAAATCAAACATCTACGCCTAATAACCGCTACCAATTCTCTTAAAGAGAAAGGAAACACATTCCCAGCAGGGAACACCTTACCAACAAAATCACTTATGAAACAATCGTAAGATTCACCTTTTTGAAACGCTCGCAAACACCACACACGTTTCCCAAATAAATCCAACTCTAGTCACGATAGAATTACAATTTAAGCGCTTAACTCGGTGGTTACCAAAGATAAATCAGTTGAACGCTAAAGAAAGCGTCCCACTCCAACGCTTTGGGTGTTAATCCATACTCATAGCATAGACTAAAAAGATTAGCCCAAATCCAAAGATTGGCATGGTTCAATACCACACCACATTTGGAACCCATAAGCCGGTTACTTCAAATACTACTCTTTCATCCATATTTCCAATCATCGGAGTCAAGTTTGTAACTTGACAAAATGCCACTTAATCAGGGGAGATTTTATTGCACACTAATCAAGACGCCTAAACAAAGAGGCAGGCACTCCCAGAAAATTTATACATTCATTTGAATCCGTAAACCTTCAAAAGAAAGTTCGACTCAAATCCCACCATTACTCGAATTCCAATACTCTTAGCCAATACGGATGTCATAATCACCCAAATCCCGAGAAGTCCAACACTGTTGCACACAAGCTACAACATATGCTCTTAATAAAATCACTTTTCACCGTTCATATAACCACAATTGATTATATTACCAACGAACCATAGACCATATCTACCGTATGACAATCAACAAGGAGAACCACGTTCTCACAACTCCAGCACAATTAACTTATCAGTTAATCCAACATAAGACGCATATCAACAACTTCTTTTGGTCTACTAACCATGACGAACCATTATTCATGCAACTTATTATCCCAAGCGTAGCACACATCTCTTTACAATTATTCCAGCGTAATCAACAATTACCCTGGGTATAATCCCTAAGTCACATATTCCATATCACCAGTTCATTCCACCAATAATTAATACTAACCGCGCGACACGATCTCCACTAGACATCCCTCATAAATACGGATCCTAGACAGACATCTGTCAAGAATAATTCAACCTTTCCTACAATCATTCCATATATCCTCATTAATTGATTACACGTATTTTAAGTCATATTGTCGACCCACAATATTAACTGACCCACCAGCTACAATAGGCAGAATTTCACACCATCTTCTTGCTATAACAAGTTCGTCAACCGAGACATTCTATGCTGACTAATCTCAAAACATCCATTAGATTCCATAACCCGCATCACTTTGCACACACCACTAATCAACTTTCACTTTGGATCACCTAACGTCTCGTTTAATTATCTCTTATCAACACAATATTTTAGTTTATCTTTAAACAAGCAACAAATTCACTTTAACCGAACCACTAGCTCATATCATCCGAAAACTCTAACTTCTCGTCATACACTTAACTTCTTAAACATCCGCGTGAATCACGCACCCAGCTCTTAAGGAAACCATAATTGCTCCAGAAAAGAACAACACCCAAAACACCTTTCCTTCCGGAAAGCTCAACCATAAATCACAAGAGAAGTCAACTCTTAAATTCCCAAATGCCGACACGCAACTACTCCACAACTCTCGAGATCAACAACTTCCGCGAAGGAAGATGGTTGCAAGAGGGAAAACCAAGCGATTAACCAAATCTTTTTTTTTCAGATAAGGCCATAACCCCAAACTTCAAACTTTCACGAAACAAACGGTTTTTCAAAGATGAATTCCCAAGCAAGTCATCATTGAGATCAAACACCACTTAGACCCCGACAACAAGGTCTGGCACAACACCGCAATAACTCTTTTAAACCTAGGAGAAAGACAAACACAAGAATAAATTGAAAACTTTCTCCGTAAAGCAACCGATCAACCACATCCTTTCCGACAAAACCTTGACACCTAAATCCATGCGACTTAGATTTTTCATCGAAACTTCAATAACTTCTTTTCAAATTGGAGAATGGTAACCCAAGAATCAATCTATAAGTTTCTCTATAAGGCAAAAAACAAATCGGGCATCAAAGCTGGCAAGGCGACCAAAAGAGGCGCAACCCTAAATTCTTCTTTTGTCTTCAACCAAAGAAGACAAAACCAAAACCACCAAAAGAACTATCGGTGAGTATCCAAAACCGAACCCTTTTTCTTTTATTTCAACCAACCAAAAACCAACCAAAACCGTTCGTCAAAACGGCAAAGGAAATTCGGAGGGTCAATCCACAACTCTACTACTCGACTCCAACCAACTACCCAATCTACTTACGTAAAGGATAAGCACTCTCCCAACAGGAGGTTTAAAGTCCATCGGTGATGGCACTAACCGGCCACACCGTCAAACCCAACAATACTACAAACAACAGAAAGTGACCGAAACCCTTTCGGCACCACAACCCACATAATCTCAAATGTATCAACACAATCAATTCTTTCATAAACATAGCAACATATATTACCAAATGTAACATTCAACATCAAAGCTTAAATACAACATTTAAGCGTAAAGCAACGATACCCAAACCCATTCCTACTGTGCAACAGAGTGTGTCAAGTTTTTAAATTAATTATTCCACTTACACAAGTTTTAATGATGCTATCCTATGGCAAATTTTTAAGTAAAACCTAAGCCATGTTTCTAGGTTATCCCACTTCATATTTTAGTTGAACCTATAGTATGACACTAAATACACATTCCAGGGACCTACAGCCCGCTCTGATACCAATCACAACACCCGGCTTTTACTAAGCCCAGAATGTCACCAAACATAGACCATAACACATTTAATACCATAGTTTAAGGTAAATTACAGCAAGTAATCATTTAGAATAATTGAAAATTTTTGATAGCATCTCCTTTGTTTATGCATAAATTTGAACATCACAATATCATATCAATATATGTATCAATCAAGATATCAATATGCATCGACAACAATAGATGAGCATCAACTAGAATAACAATAAGCAATGACAATCATGGAATAAGCATCTACTAAGACTAGGATGATAAAACAAATCGCTCCAAAGACCCACATGACACACATGAGGGAAACCAACACATAATATCCATACACCAAAATCAACATAACTTATTGCCATGTTTCCACAGAAATGGGTGAATTATCTAGATTATGAGTGCTACGTGAGGAAGTGTAGCTAAATTGCCTTCCCGCGCGCCGATTTCATTGTACCTAAATAAACAAACAACATAAAACACAAGCGTGAGTACATCACTCAGCAAGGTGTAATGTAATGAAAAACAAGGTGCAAGACAACAAACCATAATTCCAGTCTCCACAGCTATATCACAACACATCATATTTAACATTATATACATCCTTTAAAACACCATGATAATCATCTCATGAGTACTCTCATCATTATCTCATAAACATCTTCATTTATGTATATCATTCATGCAATGCAATGCACATGTCTCCTGGAATACTCATACCGGTATGGTTGAGTGCACATCCGTCGGCATGCACCCTTTTCCCCCTTCCATCCCGAAGATGGAGGGTGCCTATCACTCGCTTCCATTCACCTCGGTGATGGAATCACGATGTAGGACTTACTCAACATAATAGCCCCGGACTAGTCATAACTGTTCTCACCGACCCTACCGGAATAGTTATGACTTATCTCACCGGCCGGCCATGAAAATATGCCATGTATGCAAAATGGACAGCAACGTATACATAAATAGAAATATTGTATATCAACGCATGGCATCACAACATGTAGGACCGTATTCAACAATCGACGATAACCGTTCAAAACATGGCATGTGAATCATTTATCAAAAACAAGCATTTTTAATCATGGCATGAGGACACCATATCATCGACAAAATTTAAATCATGGCCTAAGGGCATCCTATCAATTATAACATATAATTCATGGCAAGACAACATGTTGTCTATTCCAAATACTATCAAGCAATTCTAGCAACACGTATAGCATACAATCCACGCAACACACTTGCCTTCAACCACAGGCAACGGAGTGACGAGAGGTTGAGGGCACTCCTGGAGGCACACCACCTGCAAACACGTGCCACACACTCAAATCGAGTCCACAAAACAACACACAAATATCCCACTACCCCGACTTTGCTTACAACTCCTAAAATCAGAAAACAGCAAATCTGTACCTTCGGGACAGCGGCCGTCCAATGGGCATATCTTCTGTTCTAGGACCCCAAATTGAATAAACAAGTACATCCTCGCGTAACTTAGGAAATTTCTCAACTTTTTCTAGTTATAGGGAAAGACTGATTCTGACTCTAATGTTGTTTAATCTACAAAATACCGTGATCTGTTCCAATCACGTCACAGATTTTAACACGCTCGGTAAAACAGTCATAACTTTCAAACGACTGATCAAAATTTAACGTTCTTTATGTCCACGGAAATATAATTAAATTACCTACAACTTCTTCCACATCCGTACGACCATATTCCAACTCTAAATTCGCGAAAACGCCTGCCCTAGTTCGGGTTCCCAATCTGCCCGAACAGAACGTGAATACAATCCAAGTTTTCATCAATTCTACCCAATGGCAGCACCTCCCTTGATCTAAAAACATAGAAATCCCTGACTACAACAGCATCTAATCAATCCCAAAGGTTTTCCCCATTACCTTCTTGAAGAACCACGAATTTGACGAACTTTTCCCCACGCGATCTCCACCCGATCTCTTCCCACGCGCCGTTTCCACCGGACCTCCTCGTCGCGGATCCTCCCACCGGCGAGGACAGCACCAAAGCGCGACGTGGCAGTGAGGGGAAGGTCTAGGGCGCACCCGCAAGGGGGAGAAGGGCGGAGAGGAGGGGCGGTTTTGCAAAGGAGGAGATGTGGGGAGATTTGGGGAAGATGGGGGAGAGGAGGTGGGGGTGGCGGCTCAAAGCGGGAGAGATGGGGGGCGCATGGGGGAAGGGGCAGCAGGTGTGCTGCCCTAGCACAGCCCCACATGAGCCCAATTCATGCCACCGAGGGCCCAAATTGTTTCCCCCACGGCCCGATCACCTGGAAACAGCCCAAAACGACCCCGGAGAGGCCCGAAACGCGCTAAAACGCCATACCGTAGGGTTCAAATTGCAGAATTCATACTTTCTAAAGTTATGCCAACCCGTAGTATCACAATATGCTTACTATATTATGATGCCATGTGATGATGTACAAGTGATTTATAATGTTGGCATTATTGCATACATGACATGTTACATGGCCCGGGCGGTGAGAATGTCATAAATAATCCAGGGAAGGTCGGTGAGAAAGTTATGACTATTCCGGAGAGCCAATGAGTAAGTCCTACATCGTGATTCCATCCACCACGGTGTGGGGAAGCGAGGAGTAGGCACCCTCCATCTTCGGGATGGAAGGGGGGGACAGGGTGCACACCGACGGGTGTGTACTCAACCATACCGGTATGAGTTTCCAAGGAGATATGAGCATCGCATCGCATCGCATTGCATACATAATGATGATGATAATGATTTGTGAACATTAATGAGATGATATACACGATGTGAGTTGTTGTAGCCATGTAATTGTTTTTCTTTGTACCATTGCAATATACTTGCTGTGTGATGAACTCACGCTTGTGTTTATGTTGTTTTTTTTAGGTACCATGACACCATCATGTGGGAAAGGGCATTAGCTACACATCTTCACGTAGTTCCAGTCACATTTACCAACCTTGAGTCATGATCATAATAATAGTGCCCTGAACTAGGTGTATGGAATAATTTTAATGTGCTGTTGATCCCCTTTGCTTAGCTATAGAGGTTTGTGTGGTTGGTTTTGGTTTAATTGCTTATGATGATGTTTTATCCATTATATATTGCTACTTTAGATGTCTTATGTTATAAAATATTTTGCTATGACATTGCTATTGTTCAAATCATGATAAAACAAAGGAGATGCTGCCGAAATTTCGGTGTTTAGCATTTGTGCCTTTGCTGAAATTTGTCATCACTTATGGTTGTTAGTTGATGTTTAGTCTATGTTTGGTAGCATTTGGGCATACTAGATGCCGGGGTGTTACAGTTGGTATCAGAGCGGGCTGTAGGTCCTTGGAATGTGTATTTTTAGTGTCATGTTATAGGGTACAACTAAAATGTGATGTGGAATAACTTAGAAACATGGCTTATGTTTCAACTAAAATTTTGTCATAGGATAGCAACATTAAAACTTTCAAAAGTGGTATAACTAAATCTAAAATTTGACACACAATGGATGCACAGTAGGAAAGGGTATGGGTATCATTTCTTTACGCTTAAATGTTGTATTTAAGCTATGATGTTGAATGCTTCATTTGATAATGCATGTTGCTCTGTCTATGAGATAAATGATTGAATTGTTCTTGTTGTTGTGATAAAGTGAGGTTTTGGTGCCGAAGGGTTTCGGCCACCTCTCTTATTTCATAGTAAGGGTGAGGTTTGACGGTGTAGCCGGTTAGCGCCATCACCGAAGAACTAATAACCCATGTAGTAGAAGAGTGCTTACCCTTTCTATCGTAAATCGGGTAGTTGACTGGAGTCAAATAGAAGAGTTTGGTGGTGGATTCCTTCGTCTGCTCTTTACTGTTCTAATGGTCGGTTTCGATTGGTTTTCTTGGTTTTAGTTGATTGAAATCAAAAGAAAAGTGTTTGGAATTGGTTTTCACGCAGTGTCCCTTCGGTGTTTCTTGGTTTTGTCTTCTTTGGGTGAAAACAGAGAAGAAGAGTTTTGTGTTGCGCGTCTTTTGGTCGCCTTTTCGCTTTTTTTCATCGTTTTTGTTGGTTGCCTTGCAAAGAAAAGTATAGTTTTGGTTCTTGTGTGTCTTACTCTAAGTTTAAAAGAAGTTATTGAAGCATGTGCAAAAAGTTAAGTTGTGTCGATTTATGTTTTGTGCCTATGTCCGCAAAAGTTTGTTTGATCGCTTGGTTCCCTCCTGTGGGAGTCTTTGAGATTTAAAAGGTTTTGGAGAATTCCATTGCATGACCAAGTTTAGGTTTGTCTCATTGCAATTTTGAGAGTCAAATTTTCTCATGAATTTGGGATGAGTTTTAAAACTAAAATGCTGCAAACAAAGTAAGTAGTCTTTTGACTGAAATCGCTTATCCCTAGTAAGAATTGTTGTTTAGCATGTTATGTAGCATGTAGCAATGTGGTTTATGGGATGACGTATAGTTAAGTTAATTTGTGAGTTGAAACAATTCAATGCGGTTGTTATCTCTATCTTGAGAATAAATAGACTACTAGTGTTGTAGTTTACTCTTAGCGAGAATGATTGAATGTGTTAATGTACATGCTTAGAATCTGTTGCTTTGTTATATAAAAAATGCTTATGACCCCCGATTATGTTTAAAGTTTTAAACCCTGATGCATAGTTGAAACATTAAGATGATGTAGACTCCTGTTATTGTTAAAGAAACTTTGCTGGTTGTTTAAAGATGCTCTAATCTAATGGATTAATAGAGAAATTTAATCGTGTTGCCTAGTGACTTTAATTTGGAAGTTGATTAGAGTTGCTATTTACGTTGTTGCAAACTACTAGTATATTTGGAAGTATGCAGTTGTGTCTCTACAATGCTAGTATTGATATCAATTGAGAAGACGTAAGACTTATTGTTAATGATGTTGTTAAGGGCAGTGTTAATGCTAGTATTTAATCTATTTTAAATAGTGGGAGTATATTGTGTGGTGGTAGTTTGTTATCACCTATGTATAGGGTAGCTAAAGGTAATGTTGTTGGTTGATGATTATGCCCATTTGTTGTTATTGATGACTAAGTAGTGGTGGTAACTGTTTAGATTACTCGTTGGAAAACCATGGTTAAAATAGAGGAAAATTTTAACATGTTGCGATGGAGTGAGCTTTGGATAATTAACATGATAAATGATCTTATCCTTAATGAAAGTATAACTTAGAGTCTCACTTACGAATTCTTCCCTGTGGAGATAATATTTACATGTTGAAGTCGTTGTTTAACTGAATAAGGTTTGGTTGTCGAGACGTGAATATGTAGGAGGTATGAAATTTATATGTTGATCTTGCTGAAAGATTTGTTGAAGTACTATGTTTCAAATTTAGAATAAGAAGTAATATGATTTAGTGATTCGTGGGGATCATGTCAATATAGTCTTGGTTGGGTGTCTTTTTGATAAGCATCATAAACCTTAATTAAAAGTGTTGGGAATGGTAACTAGAGAAAGAAATTGTTATGTAAATTTTGTTAAATCCGGTTGGACTTTCTCGATGAGTAAATAGTGAATATTGAATGCTTAAATGGTAAGTGTAGTGGAATACAAGATATGATGGGATTCATGCTGAGCTGGTGTTTAAAACCTTTTGAACTGGTTGGGTCGTTTGCTATGTGGGTTGAATGCTTTCGGTCAATGTGTTCCTTATGTGGTGTTTCAGAGTTTTCCTAAAACTCGTAATGATTGGTGCCTATCTTTGGTTTTGGCTAATTTGTTCAGTTTATGCTATGCGTATGATTTTACACCCAAAAGTCTTTGAGTGGATCGCACTCCTTCGCATTCGCACTGAATCGTCTTTGGAGTAAACTTTAAAGGAAGCAGAAGGTCTTAGTGGGTTGTGTTGAAGATTCTTGAGATTTAATTTGTAACTCTTCTTGACTGGAGATGGATTTATTTGCATAATGTGTGTGATGTTTGCGAGTGCTTCAAAAAGGTGGAATTTATGAATGTTTTATAAAGTGATTTTGTTAGTGAGGTGTTCCCTTTTTGAAATGAGTTTCCCTCTCCTTGAGAAAATTTGTGACGGTTGTGGGAGCAGATGCTCGACTTGAAATTTTGATGCTCTCTTCCAAAATGTTGGATTTGGATGAAATGCAATGTTTTGCAAGTTCAGTTTTCAATTGATGTGGGATGTGATGCGACGTGGTGTTTTACTGTCAACTATGCTGCCGTCATAGTCCAAATGAATTTCCGCAACCTTCGATGTTAATTGTGTTTCCATTATTTGATACCGAGGAAGAAGTCATTTGGTGAATGACTACTCGGAACCGTTGTTACATGATGAATGAAGGGTGAAAAAGGAAAACGAGACATTGTTTATGCATAATTAATCATAAAGGAGTCGATGAGCCAGGTCGGTGAGAAAGTCATAAATGGATATATGACTAATCCGGAGTGCTCTTGAAAAGTGTGCATGCATGTCATGAATCGTGATGTCCATTTCTTTCTAGTATGAAAAGAAAGAATGAAGAGATTCTGGTATTTTTGTTGTGGTGTAGGGAATTTATGTTTCCTTTGTGATTTGGCTTGGATGTTGCCGAATTCTTTCCAAAATGGTTGTTAACGCCTTGGGTTTGAGTTGTCGTGTGTACCCTTGGGCTTGATAACTAAGTGTTTTTGTGTGAGGGCGAGACCCTCTTAAGAAAGGAACCAATTGTGGTTTGGTAAGGTTTTACGATCCTAGCTTGGGGCTAGGTGTCGAACCTTAGTGGTATACGGGTGGTTTGTGATGGAGGTTGACGATGTATGGGTTTAACCTTTATTAAGAGTAGCGATGGGTGGAAGTGAAGTTGATGGTAGTTCGGTGGTAATTGTCCTTCCGTGAGCAATTGTCTTAACTAGTTGTTTTTGGGTTTGAGTCTTGCCTGGGAGAGGATGGAATGAAATGTTAGCATGATCGTGTATCGGAAGGGAAAATGTGCCTTAATGAGTTATTCCCCTCGATGGAAATTTTCGAGAATGTACAGAGGTCGTTAAAGGAATTGTGACTCGCTTTGATTGTGTCATGTTGAGTTTAATGAAGTGTGGTAGTCAGGTTGGTAGCGATAGGAGTGTGAAGTGTTTGTCGCAAGGTTTCGGGCGTTTTGGGTTGATGGAGCCCTTTGTGGTTGAAACGCAGTTTTTATTTGGGAATTGAAGTGAAGATGGAATCGTGAGAGGTTGCACTCTGTTGAGCTAAATCAATATTTTCTCGCTAGTGTTGGTTTTGAGAACTCGCTTGTCGTTTGTTCCAGTTTTAGTCTCTGTGTGAATGTTTTGTGTTGCAAAGAAGTCTTTTGCCTCTTGGGGAACTTGTTGTTGCTTTTGGCGTTCTTCGGATTCGAGGTTGAATCCTGTTTAAGGGGGGAGAATGTGACACCACGGAGTGTTGTAACCTTATTTACTGTGAATATTGAGGTCAAAAACATTATAAAATGTGGAATTAAGGTTAAAACCATAGGGTATGGAGGTTATTAGCGTTTCTGGGCCGTTTCCGGGAGTTTTGGCCTTTCTGGGGAGTTTTGGGCCTAGGGGAAGGCGTTGTGGTCTTTGGTGGGATGGAGTATGAGTCCATTTAGGAATAGGATTCCTGTTTGAGCTGGTAAAAAGGGCCTCCCCCTGCCCTTGCTTGCGCCCCCACCACCCCCCTTGGGTGCCCTAGCCCCCACCACCCTCCCTCTCCCTTTGCTTGCGCCTCCCCCTTTGCCCCCCATTGCTCCCCACCTCTCCTCCACCCCTTGCTGCCCTAGGGTAGCCTCTCCACCCAGCACCTCGAAGATCCGTCCATTGGAGCGAGGAGCGAGGAGCGAACCGGGAGGAGATTGTAACGCCCGTGTTTGTAATTAAGTTTGATTAGGCTAACTAGGTGTGGATTAGTGCTCTGTTTAGTTTCCAGTTTGAATTTGGAGTTATTTGCCCTCGAATTCGGTTTTGTCGTTTCGTTGATCGTCTTCCCCGATTGGAGTCTCAGAATCCGAAATCGGGTGAAATTTAAAATCGTGAGAGCTAGGTCCCAAACCTAAGTTTTAAAACCTTTAATAGGACCCCTCGAACCTATTTCAATAGTCCTTAAGTTAGTTGGTTGAAGAACCATCGCGAAAACTATGATATCCCTGAGTTTCTGCTGCCGGGCGGCGATCTGCCCACTCATGCGGTACTACGGCCGAGCGGCAAGACTGGCCGCTCCGGCAGATCGCTGGCCGCAGCAAGGGCAGCGGGGCCAGAGCCCTGTTTTGCTCCTGTGCTCGTGGCTATCCATTTGCCTCGGGTTTTGTGCCCCCCTACTCCCTCAAAATGCCAGGGAGACCCTCCTCTCCCTCTCCTCTCTCATTTCTCCTCCTCTCCTTCTCCTTCTTCCTCTCCTCTCCTTCCTCTCTCTCCATTGGAGCTCTCTCCTCCTCCTCGCCATTTCCAGCTGGTTGGAGCTCCAGAAGGCCGAGTGGAAGCGAGAGCAAGGATGGAGAAGCGTCTCCAAGCAGTCAAGGAGCTTCGCACGAGGTAGGTTTTAAAGTTGAGCTTGAACCCTAGGTGGAGATGCAAACCCTAGCTCTTCCTTGGCTTGTAATCGTTCTTTACGTCCTAGTTAAACCATAGAAACCCTAGTTCTTGTGGTGCATGGTTGTTTTCCAGGAAGTTAAACCTAGGTCAAGGGTAGAAGAATCCTTCTGCGTGATCGAGTAGTTTCGGTAACCCTGATCTACGCATCGTTGGACTCATCCGCTGCAAACGCCTTTTCTTGAATTTTCGGAGCTCTTCTTTTTGGAACCCTAGCTCCGGAAAGTCGGGAAATGACCTACGGATGTTTTCTTAGAGCCTCGTAAGTCGATTCCTGCGGAAGAATCGAGCTTGAACTCGATTCGGAGCGAGAATCGGATTTGGAGAGTATATTTAGGTTTTCGGGTAGTAGAAGTCGAATAGCACATTTCGGAGTTCCCGATCAGTAGTTAGATCACGTAGGACCCTAGTGTTCTATTGGGCCTTGTGCGCGTGTTGCGGATCCGTCGTTCCGAAGGATTTGCAAAAGATGCACTCTGGGCATTCGGAGCGATTTCAAGTTCCGAAGTCCCAAGGTTCACAAGTCTAGCGCACATAAGTCCCTAGAGTCGTAGAGAATCCGTTGCCGCGAAGAAACTCGAGTTTCGACACCTTTTGGGTCGAAATCCGTTTTCGCGTCATTTTCGGGAGAGAAAGGATCCGAAAAGTGAAATTTTGCGCAAACGAGCTCGGAATTTGACGAAACCTACGTGAATAGGTCCCATGGGTCCCCAGGAACCTATCCATGCACTTATGTCGAAGTTCCGGGAGTTAATGCGTAAAATCTCAATTTTTGGAAACTTGGTCTCGAGGTGGCCGGCACTACCGCTGGGCAAGGGCGGTACTGCCGGGAGGGTCCGGCACTGCCGGGGTTAGGACGCCGGTAGTTATTTTCCAGAGAGCAACCCCTTTTGATCCTCGGAGAGTGGCACTACCGGGCTACAGTAGCCGGTACTGCCGGCCAGAGCGGCACTACCGCCCAACAGTAGACGGTACTGCCGGCCTCTGGAAGAAAGATTAAGATTTCTTTTTCCGGCTAGGTTCTCGTTTCCCGTTTTCGCTTCTTTTTGGATTTCGATTGCTTCTTTGCCTATTTTGATCGATGATTTCGGGTCTCGTTGCTTTTCGTGTAGACGTAGACGCTTCGAACGTCGCCGACGATCCCGACTACGTCCCGGAGACCGATTTCACCGAAGAGCAAACAGGCAAGCGCCTCCTTGACCATTTCCAATCCCATAATTGCAAATTCTTATGTTTGATTTCCAAAACTATTATGCATGCTCATAAATTTATTAAAAATGATAATTTGTGGGAAGCAGTAGTTAAGCCGAAAATTGTTGGATTACCTCAATATAATCTGAATACGCTATCCTTGATAGACTTAAGAATAATTTAGACACATTAGTAAGTGTCAGAGGGTATTGGAGAATAATAGTTGCATATGCTTAGTTCAGCAATAGAATTGGTTGCAGGAGATCATGACGTTCATATTCATAAACTCCTGGAACTACTAGGATGGGTGAAGGGTGTCAGGTTGGAATTGGATGTTTTGGGGTTTTGTTGGAAAAAGGGAATGGTTGCGTGAGTAAAATGGAAAAACTTGGAGAGATTAGACCGGGCGAGATGTTTGATGGTTCGGAGTTGGTGGTGTTTGGCCGGGTAGTGGTTCCGGTTGGAAGGCTGGTTTCAGGTTCGGATTGGTTGTCAGGCTGTTGGCTGGTTTGAAGTGGTCTGGTCTGAGTTGGTCCCTTGCTATGGGGAGGTTGAGGGCTAGTGTGTGCTCGGTGGGGCCGCTAGTGCCGACCCTCTGTGGCCATAGCAAGTGGGTTTGGAAGATCTCGCCTGAGTCACCCTAAGGACCGAACTTGGTGCTATTTACTGGGTATAAATTCGTGCAACCACATGTGCCAGTATGGGATGGCCTCAGCCTAGTACGGGGAAAAGGGATCTGACCCTGCATTATTGGAGGGCAAAGAGGATTGGATGCACCTGTGGTGTCGGTGCATTCTAGGGACTTTCTTGTCGAGGCATCGAAGGAAAGTTTACCCAATACAACGGTAATGCCTACTACAGGGGGGTCGTGGGCTAGTGGGTGCCTATTGGAACCACTGGCGGCCTCTGTGGCTGTAGCTAGGGATGCACGTTACCGGGCCGGTGCAGGATTAGAACCCAATTCTTTCGAAAGGTTCCGTCACGGTCTAGCAAATCGGGTACTTCGGTATCGCGAGGCATGGATGACATGATTGCTAGAACGTGTCATGTGGGTACAGTGTACAATCTCTGCAGAGATAAATAAACTAATCGATTAGCCGTGCTCACGGTCATGAGCAGCTTGGAAAGTACTATCAAGTATAGATTTTGGGTCTGGGTTAATTTTGGAAAAATGGGTTTCGAGGTTGGAACGTGTTGGTTGGGTGTGTGTGTGTTTGAATCTTGGGTTCAAAAGGTGCGGGTGAATGGCTGGTTTGGTGGAAGGAATGGTTGGATGTTGGTTTGGTTAATCGCTGGTATATTGTTAATTGTTTGAAAAGTTTTCTTCGCTCAATTTCTTTCGTAAAATGCGATTGTGAATTTATTATCATATTGTAAGCAAAATCCGCTTTGTGCTCAAAAAGACTAGTGTAGTAACCTGTTATTCTTTGTTTCAACCTGCATTTTATATGTATTCATTCCATACACTAAAGTCTTGCGAGTACATACGTGTACTCACCGTTTGCTCTAACGGATTTTGGTTAGAAGGAGAAGAAGCAGGTAATGACGCAGATGTACCAGATGAGTCGCAGTTCGTTGGCAGCGACGGTCTCTTGGGCTTAGCTGGGTTATCATCCGACCAGATTGCCTGGGTGGAGGCACACTGCGTGTTCTTCTTTTGGTGTTTCACTGGTCTTTGGTGTTTCTTTTGGACTTGTTCCGGCTGAAAGCCGTGACCTGTAAAGTTAAACTATTGTAATAACATTACCTTTCTGGTGTAATATAATTACTCTTGCATAGTTGAGACCTGTCTTGCATGACAACGCGTGGGTACTGGGCTACTGATCCAGGGAACCAGTACTATGCACGTGGTTGCGGGAAGCTCGAGTTGGGATCCATCAATTGGCAGATATACTCCTCACGAGTCTTGCCGATTAATTGGCCCCAATCCGAGTACGGATTTGGCTTAGCGGTCAGGAGACGTTGCAGGTTGCATTAATCTCCAGTCTGATGCAACAGTAATGACCTGATTCGCTAATCTGATTCCGGAGCCCCCACAAGAGGTGGTATCAGAGCTATGCTAAAATCTGAAAGGATAAATTGGATCGTTAGATAATAGAGCTTAGGAAAGAGTTTTCTCTGGAAAGCTATTTTAACTTAGTATTCTTAATTGTGAAATGGTAGAATGCTAGTCTTTTCCCCTCTATAGCTTCTTTTTCTGATTTCGAATCTTCAAAGTGAATTTCTGCTCAGCTGATTTTCAAACCTTGGTTACTGGGACAAGAGTGAAGTAGGAAAATGGGATTCATTCTATTCCCTTTCTCACTCAGAACCTAAAGATAGACTTTGGGGAAGTCTTACCTATTTAACAGTTAGATACTCGTGGTTTAAGGATAGGATTAAGGCTTCGGGCTGCGGTTTTTGCAGTTGTTCTGTGTGGTAGTTGTTTGGTTTCTTCTCTTTTGGTTTGTTTCCGTTAAGGTTTTGCTAACTAGTTCTTTTCTTGCTTTAGATGTCGGGTCGCTGGGAACCTCGTTTCTACACGCGTGCTATCCTGGAGGGTTCTGCTCGTGCCACCCTTTCGGAGATGATGCGCCGTGTTGGGTTCATCGAGCCGCCAGAGTTCATGATCTCAAGCGCTGGACTCAGCCCAAGATCCTCTCTTTGTGGCCGAGGTCACCATTCGAGGTCGCCATGTCGGGAGCGAACACGTCTCTACTATGGCACAGCTCCGAGTCCTCTCGCGGCGTTGCTAGATGGGGCGTATATGGCAATCCTTCGACTCGCTTTCGACCTTCCCGAGCCGTCGCAGATGTTTCCGGTTGTCCCTCTCGTGAGCCGGACGGCCAGGCAAACCTCTATGCACAGGTGAATCCGCAGATGGATATAGTAGAAGCTTGGCAGGTTGGGTACGTGCGAGCTGTTGGATTACTGCCGCCTTCGGGGCGAGCCTTACGGTCGCTCGCCGTCGCATTTCCGAGCTAGAGAGCCATATGGCACCGTTTGTCAACCATGGCTTTTTCACCACCGAGATGATCTACGGGGAGCACGATGAGCTTGAGCCGGCAGAGGAGCTTCCTCGCCCTTACGGATCCGACCGTCGGGTCTCCCGCAATGCCAGGATGTCCGTGCGAGGTAGCAGCCGCCGTCGTGTCTCAGCTGTGCGCCCTGGAGCCTCGTCAAGTGCAGCACCGGGTCGTAACCTCGTTTTCGGCGGTCGTGAGTACGAGCTGATGTACCCGGTGGAGTCTTCTACTTCTTCTGCAGCCCCAGGCCCTTCCGACATTCCTGCTGAGAATGGTGGGGATGTGTAGATCTGGATCTTAGGAGTCCTTTGTGTATTAGTTAGTACTGAAGCTCGCTTTTGTCGTTATTACTGGTAGGTGGTGATGTACTTTTCTTTGTCTGAAGTCATGTCGGAACTTGCGTAGTAGAATGATGATGTAATATAAATAAAGCTGTAGCGCGCCAAGACGTGCTTTATCGTCATCCGTAAATCTATCGCAATGAGATCCTTTCGCTGCAATGCGTGTTTCGCTATCTTATGTTGCTGCGAATCTTATTAATTACATATGAATCCTGCAGTGATCCTGTTATGTCGTCTCATTTCTCGTGCTGCATCTGTTGTTCACGTTGTTGAACCTTATGTAAACAGGATGCCGAGGAGACGGCCAGTCCGCGCGATTATGGCCGAGGGTACGGCGCGAAATGAGCCGAACCCCTCACACCATGATCCGCCGCAGCAGGGATCCCATAGCCATGTTTCGCGACATTCTAATGACCCAGTGGCGTCATCACATGGACGTCAGGAAGTACAGAGTGAGGAATTACCTCCTCCTCCGTCCATGGCCCAAGTACTGGTGATGCAGACTCGTTTACTTGAGAGATTGGTGCAGAATTCGGAGAATCTGGGTGCCGCTGCTTTTGGAGGTGTGGCAGCAATGCAACCCCAGACTCGGCTGGCAGAGTTCCAACGGACTCGCCCACCGAATTTCTCCGTGGTCACTGATCCTTTGGACGCGGACGACTGGCTCCGCGACATTGAAGATAAACTTGAGTTAGCTAGATGCACGGATGAAGAGAAAGTCCAATATGCTGCACATTATCTCCAAGGAGCGGCAGCAGCATGGTGGAACAGTTTTAAGACTATTCGCCCTGTTGGACAAGTTACCACATGGGCAGATTTCAAGGAAGCTTTCCGCGCAGTCCATATTCCCTCCAGCTTGATGGAGATAAAGAAGAGGGAGTTCTATAACTTGAAGCAAGGATCCATGTCCGTTATGGACTATCTGCATAAGTTCAATTACCTGACTCGTTATGTCGCTGATGAGATTCCGAGCGAGGCCCGGAAAACTGCTTGGTTCCGAGAGCATTTGAATGATGAAGTTAAACATTCGCTCGCAGCTCTTGATTTCCCAAATCTCCAGGAATTAGTGGATAAGGCGATTCGGGTGGAAGACAGTGCAAAGGCAGTTGCGGAAAATCGAAAACGGAAGTGGCTGGCCCAAAAAGCAGCCGGTGCGGGCCCGTCGAGGTCTCGCCCTGGGAAGGCTATCAGTGTTCAGTCCATCACTTCTCCTCCAAAACCTCAACGACCTGTTCCTCGTACCTCTCAATCTGCGGTTCAATCCTATAACCGCGGTGGGCAGATGCAAGGAGGGCAGCAAAGGGGGACGCCGCTTTCATGCTTTGCATGTGGACAGGTTGGCCATTTTGCCAATGTTTGCCCTCATCGTCGACCCCTACCGACTCGTCCTTCAGCTCAAAGCGCTCCGGTTCGTCCTCAAGCTCCTGTTAGTGGACGTGGTGGTCATCAGGTTGGCCGAGCGGGTTCTCGTTCTGCGCAAAGTCCTGCTCAGGGTCGTCTTAATCTGGTGACAGCGAAGGAAGCAAGTAATGCACCAGATGTGGTTCTCGGTATGTTTCTTGTGCATTCAGCTCCTACTGTGGTTTTGTTTGATTCGGGAGCTTCCCATTCCTTTGTGTCTTCAAGGTTCGTTAAGGACCAAGGGATCAAGACTAGTTTGCTAGGCAATTATATGTTAGTTCATTCCCCTGGTTCAGTCCTTCGGGCTCAATGTATTTGCCTAGGAGTCCCGATTGAGATTGAAGGAGTGCGATTTAGTGGAGACTTGATTCAGATTGGTACATCTGGACTTAATGTAATCCTAGGAATGGATTGGTTATCTAAGAACCAAGGACGCATTGATTGTGCCGAACGTTCTATTTCCTTGGTGAATCCAGATGGCATCCAAGTCAAATTTAACTCCAGCCCGATATCGGTGCAAAAGTCCACTCTTCATCCCTTGTCTATTCTCGAGATGGAACAAGTACCGGTTGTCTGTGAGTATCCCGATATTTTTCCTGAAGAATTACCGGGATTGCCTCCGGACAGAGACTTGGAGTTCATTATAGATTTGCTACAGAACAAAGACCAATATCCAAGCGCCCTTATCGGATGCCCTCGGATGAGTTGATCGAACTCAAGAAGCAACTCAAGGAGCAGCTAGCAAAGGGTTTTATCCGTCCTAGCTCTTCGCCGTGGGGTAGTCCAAAGTGCTCTTCGTTAAGAAAAAGATGGCGATCTTCGTAATGTGCGTCGACTATCGCTCGTTGAACGAAGTCACCATTAAGAATAAATATCCCTTCCGCGGATTGATGATTTGTTTGATCAATTGAGCGGAGCTCAGATCTTTTCCAAAATCGATTTGAGGCTTGGGTACTTCCAACTCAAAATCCGGCGAGGACATTCGTAAAATGCGTTTACTACTCGTTATGGATTATCACGAGTATACGATGAGTTTCCTTTGGTCTTACCAATGCCCCGCCACTTTCATGAACCTCATGAACAAGGTATTCATGGAATACTGGACAAATTTGTGGTGGTGTTTATTGATGATATCCTCATCTACTCCGAAGTGAAGAAGAACATGAGCTCCATTTGCGCTAGTGCTCGACAAACTCATGAGCACCGACTTTACGCAAAATTCAGCAAGTGTGAGTTACGGCTCAAGGAAGTTGCATTCTTAGGGCATGTTCTTTCCGGAGGTGGAGTTGCGATTGATTCGAGTAAGGTGCAGGATGTAATTGCTTGGGAGCAGCCACGGATCGTTCTGAGATCCGAAGTTTTCTCGGTCTTGCCGGTTACTACCGACTGGTTCATCGAGAACTTCTCCAAAATTGCTAAACCATTGACGAACTACTCAAGAAAGAAAAGAAATTTGAGTGGTCATCAAGTTGTGAGGCAAGTTTTCAAGAATTGAAGCGAAGACTTACCTCTGCCTCCGATTCTTGTTTTGCCGATATACATAAGAGCTTTGGCGTTTTCTGTGATGCTTCGCCGTGGTCTCGGTTGTGTCTTGATGCAAGAGGGCAAGGTTGTAGCTTATGCTTCACGACAAGCCGAAACCTCACGAAGCCAACTATCCAACTCACGATTTGGAATTGGCAGCAGTCATTCATGCTCTAAAACTGTGGCGTCATTATCTCATTGGAAGCAGATGTGAGATATTTACCGATCACAAGAGCCTGAAATATTTCTTCACCCAACCAGACCTGAACTTGAGGCAGCGCAGGTGGTTGGAGCTGATCAAGGATTATGATCTGGGAATCCATTATCATCCGGGCAAAGCCAATGTGGTAGCAGATGCCCTCAGTCGCAAATTGCACCCCATTGATGCACCGACTTTCATTAGTCAACCCCAACTGATGGATGAGTTTCGGAGACTCAATCTGGAAGTGGTTCAAGAAGGGTTTGTGGCGGCCCTAACCTTAGAGCCCACTCTTGAGTCCCAAATACTAGCCGCACAAACCGTTGATGAGAAAGTGGCTGAAATTAAGCGCAGCTTGAAGGAAAGCGCCTTGGAGTTTTTGGAAAGAAGCGAGATGGGATGGTCATGCGTGGACGGCGATTATGCGTTCGAATGACCAAGAGATCAAGCAATTGATCTTCAAGGAAGCTCACAATACTCCTCTTCGATCCACCCTGGAAATGCGAAAATGTACCAGGATATCCGTGTAAGTTTACGGTGGCCTGGTATGAAAAAGGAGATCGCTGAATTTGTCGCTACTTGCGATGTGTGTCGGCCAGTGAAAGCGAGCATCAACGCCTGCGATTGCTCCAACCTTTAAAAATTCAGTGGAAATGGGATGAAGTCGGCATGGATTTCATCAACTTCTGCCGAAATCTTCAGGTGGCCATGATTCCATTTGGGTAATCGTGGATCGATTGTCCAAAGTGGCTCATTTTATTCCAGTCCATACCACTTATAATGGGCCTAAACTTGCAGAACTTTACCTGAATCACATAGTCCGACTACATGGTGTTCCTAAGGTCATTGTGTCAGACCGTGGGACCCAATTTACGTCGCGATTCTGGAAAAATCTGCATGAACTCCTTGGTACTAAGTTGTTTTTCAGCACAGCGTACCATCCTCAGACCGATGGCCAAACTGAAAGAACTAACCAAGTCCTGGAGGATATGCTGAGAGCTTGTGTGTTGACCTACAACACGAAGTGGGAGAAATGCTTAGCTTTTGCTGAATTCTCCTACAACAACAGCTATCAGGCTAGTCTCCAGATGTCGCCATTCGAAGCACTTTATGGGAGAAAGTGCAGAACTCCTTTGTTCTGGTCTGAAGTCGGCGAAAGACAATTCTTCGGCCCTGTTATGATCCAAGAAGCCAAAGATCATGTCAAATTGATTCGGGACCGACTGAAGGAAGCTCAGTCGACGCAGAAAAGTTATGCCGATACTCGTCGCCGCGAGCTAAGTTTTGATGTAGACGATTTTGTCTATCTCAAAGTGTCGCCGCTACGTGGCACTCGTCGCTTTCAAGTTCGTGGAAAATTAACGCCGCGTTACGTCGGACCGTACCGCATTCTTGCGAGGAAAGGTGAAGTTGCTTACCAGATTGAACTTCCCCCTCAGCTTTCCGAGGTACACGATGTATTCCACGTATCGCAGCTGAAGAAATGTCTTCGGAAGCCCACAGAACTTACCCCATTGGAAACGATTGATCTTCAACCTGATCTATCATATCGCGAGCATCCGATCCAAGTACTTGAAGAAGCTGAGCGCTTTACTCGCAATCAAGTCATCAGAATGCTCAAAGTCCAGTGGAGTAATCATACCCAGGACGAAGCTACTTGGGAACGAGAAGATCGTCTTAGAATTGAGTTTCCCTCTTTCTTCGTAGAGTCTAGCTAATCTCGAGGATGAGATTATTCCAAGGGGGGTAGGATTGTAACGCCCGTGTTTGTAATTAAGTTTGATTAGGCTAACTAGGTGTGGATTAGTGCTCTGTTTAGTTTCCAGTTTGAATTTGGAGTTATTTGCCCTCGAATTCGGTTTTGTCGTTTCGTTGATCGTCTTCCCCGATTGGAGTCTCAGAATCCGAAATCGGGTGAAATTTAAAATCGTGAGAGCTAGATCCCAAACCTAAGTTTTAAAACCTTTAATAGGACCCCTCGAACCTATTTCAATAGTCCTTAAGTTAGTTGGTTGAAGAACCATCGCGAAAACTACGATTTCCCTGAGTTTCTGCTGCCGGGCGGCGATCACACTTCTGCTCACTGCGGTACTACCGGCCAAGCGGCAGTCTGCCGCCTCCGAAGCGATGCTGGCCGCAGCAAGGGCAGCGGGGCCAGAGCCCTGTTTTGCTCCTGTGCTCGTGGCTATCCATTTGCCTCGGGTTTTGTGCCCCCCCTACTCCCTCAAAATGCCAGGGAGACCCTCCTCTCCCTCTCCTCTCTCATTTCTCCTCCTCTCCTTCTCCTTCTTCCTCTCCTCTCCTTCCTCTCTCTCCATTGGAGCTCTCTCCTCCTCCTCGCCATTTCCAGCTGGTTGGAGCTCCAGAAGGCCGAGTGGAAGCGAGAGCAAGGGTGGAGAAGCGTCTCCAAGCAGTCAAGGAGCTTCGCACGAGGTAGGTTTTAAAGTTGAGCTTGAACCCTAGGTGGAGATGCAAACCCTAGCTCTTCCTTGGCTTGTAATCGTTCTTTACGTCCTAGTTAAACCATAGAAACCCTAGTTCTTGTGGTGCATGGTTGTTTTCCAAGAAGTTAAACCTAGGTCAAGGGTAGAAGAATCCTTCTGCGTGATCGAGTAGTTTCGGTAACCCTGATCTACGCATCGTTGGACTCATCCGCTGCAAACGCCTTTTCTTGAATTTTCGGAGCTCTTCTTTTTGGAACCCTAGCTCCGGAAAGTCGGGAAATGACCTACGGATGTTTTCTTAGAGCCTCGTAAGTCGATTCCTGCGGAAGAATCGAGCTTGAACTCGATTCGGAGCGAGAATCGGATTTGGAGAGTATATTTAGGTTTTCGGGTAGTAGAAGTCGAATAGCACATTTCGGAGTTCCCGATCAGTAGTTAGATCATGTAGGACCCTAGTGTTCTATTGGGCCTTGTGCGCGTGTTGCGGATCCGTCGTTCCGAAGGATTTGCAAAAGATGCACTCTGGGCATTCGGAGCGATTTCAAGTTCCGAAGTCCCAAGGTTCACAAGTCTAGCGCACATAAGTCCCTAGAGTCGTAGAGAATCCGTTGCCGCGAAGAAACTCGAGTTTCGACACCTTTTGGGTCGAAATCCGTTTTCGCGTCATTTTCGGGAGAGAAAGGATCCGAAAAGTGAAATTTTGCGCAAACGAGCTCGGAATTTGTGAAACCTGCGTGAATAGGTCCCATGGGTCCCCAGGAACCTATCCATGCACTTATGTCGAAGTTCCGGGAGTTAATGCGTAAAATCTCAATTTTTGGAAACTTGGTCTCGAGGTGGCCGGCACTACTGCTGGGCAAGGCGATCTTCTTAGGGAGGTCAAGACCTTGCCGGGGTTAGGACGCCGGTAGTTATTTTCCAGAGAGCAACCCCTTTTGATCCTCGGAGAGTGGCACTACCGGACTCTGATGGCCGATCTGCCGGCCAGGCGACACTACCGCCCAACAAGAGACTGGCTTCGCCTCTGAAGAAAGATTAAGATTTCTTTTTCCGGCTAGGTTCTCGTTTCCGTTTTCGCTTCTTTTGGATTTTGATTGCTTCTTTGCATATTTTGATCGATGATTTCGGTCTCGTTGCTTTTAGTAGACGTAGGCGCTTGAGCGTCGCCGACGATCCCGACTACGTCCCGAGACCGATTTCACCGAAGAGCAAGCAGTAAGCGCCTCCTTGACCATTTCCAATCCCATAATTGCAAATTCTTATGTTTGATTTCCAAAACTATTATGCATGCTCATAAATTTATTAAAAATGATAATTTGTGGGAAGCGATGAGTTAAGCCGAAAATTGTTGGATTACCTCAATATAATCTGAATACGCTATCCTTGATAGACTTAAGAATAATTTAGACACATTAGTAAGTGTCAGAGGGTATTGGAGAATAATAGTTGCATATGCTTAGTTCAGCAATAGAATTGGTTGCAGGAGATCATGACGTTCATATTCATAAACTCCTGGAACTACTAGGATGGGTGAAGGGTGTCAGGTTGGAATTGGATGTTTTGGGGTTTTGTTGGAAAAAGGGAATGGTTGCGTGAGTAAAATGGAAAAACTTGGAGAGATTAGACCGGGCGAGATGTTTGATGGTTCGGAGTCGGTGGTGTTTGGCCGGATAGTGGTTCCGGTTGGAAGGCTGGTTTCAGGTTCGGATTGGTTGTCAGGCTGTTGGCTGGTTTGAAGTGGTCTGGTCTGAGTTGGTCCCTTGCTATGGGGAGGTTGAGGGCTAGTGTGTGCTCGGTGGGGCCGCTAGTGCCGACCCTCTGTGGCCATAGCAAGTGGGTTTGGAAGATCTCGCCTGAGTCACCCTAAGGACCGAACTTGGTGCTATTTACTGGGTATAAATTCGTGCAACCACATGTGCCAGTATGGGATGGCCTCAGCCTAGTACAGGGAAAAGGGATCTGACCCTGCATTATTGGAGGGCAAAGAGGATTGGATGCACCTGTGGTGTCGGTGCATTCTAGGGACTTTCTTGTCGAGGCATCGAAGGAAAGTTTACCCAATACAACGGTAATGCCTACTACAGGGGGGTCGTGGGCTAGTGGGTGCCTATTGGAACCACTGGCGGCCTCTGTAGCTGTAGCTAGGGATGCACGTTACCGGGCCGGTGCAGGATTAGAACCCAATTCTTTCGAAAGGTTCCGTCACGGTCTAGCAAATCGGGTACTTCGGTATCGCGAGGCATGGATGACATGATTGCTAGAACGTGTCATGTGGGTACAGTGTACAATCTCTGCAGAGATAAATAAACTAATCGATTAGCCGTGCTCACGGTCATGAGCAGCTTGGAAAGTACTATCAAGTATAGATTTTGGGTCTGGGTTAATTTTGGAAAAATGGGTTTCGAGGTTGGAACGTGTTGGTTGGGTGTGTGTGTGTTTGAATCTTGGGTTCAAAAGGTGCGGGTGAATGGCTGGTTTGGTGGAAGGAATGGTTGGATGTTGGTTTGGTTAATCGCTGGTATATTGTTAATTGTTTGAAAAGTTTTCTTCGCTCAATTTCTTTCGTAAAATGCGATTGTGAATTTATTATCATATTGTAAGCAAAATCCGCTTTGTGCTCAAAAAGACTAGTGTAGTAACCTGTTATTCTTTGTTTCAACCTGCATTTTATATGTATTCATTCCATACACTAAAGTCTTGCGAGTACATACGTGTACTCACCGTTTGCTCTAACGGATTTTGGTTAGAAGGAGAAGAAGCAGGTAATGACGTAGATGTACCAGATGAGTCGCAGTTTGTTGACGACGCTGACGATTTGTCGGGACCCCGAATTTGCAAATCCGGACCCTCTGTGTATTCAGCACTAGTCTAGGAATCACGCTAGTGCACACAGTCTTAACATCGGTAAATATCACAATCATACCACTCGATACTAAATAAGTACTTTATTTAAATAGTCAAACTGGTTACTCGACCTTATGGTCAAGTTACAAATATATGCCTCGCAAGGCGAAACTTATTCAGAGAAAAATAATAGCAATGAAAATCAAATAACCGTGGCGCCATCCAAGATACCACAGGCAACCGACCGCTCGCTTCCCTAAGTAGACGAATCCTCCCGAGCTCCTCCTCCAAAGCTTGTGCGATCTCCTCTTCAACTGGTGTTGTATTGTGCAAGGGTGAGTACTTGGTACTCGACAAGTCATGCACGAGAATGCAAGCTAATATACTATATGCATGGCTTGGTACAAAGGAATAGCTCAAGGTATATTTGCGATAACAAAGATTTGACAAGTAACATAAGTAGATTCGAAAGCGATAAGCAGGTATAGCATAGATAACTTTTCAAGGAATTTAATAAACATCTTTCCCATCCTAATCCACATTTCCACCATCTTCATTATTAATCCAGCCCAACCTTTCAAACCAAAGTTATTTTTGAGAAAATCTAACCCTTGACTGTAATTCCCGAGCGATGTCCAATACCGCGGACACGGCTATTCGAATAGATTCTAAACTCTGCAGAGGTTATGCACTTTACCCACAAGATACAGTCAAACACCACAAAGGCGAGTTCCCGTAACAAAGTCTTTCGGAAACCTCTAACAATACAAGTGGTCCTCCCCGGTTATTGCGCACTAACCCTTCCCTTAGCTAAGGCGAAGTCTAGGCCAATCAACCGTTAGATGGGTACCTGGCCTCAGCCCCAGTACGCTCCCCCGTACAACTTACACAAAGGGTGTAGTTGACCTCCTGAGGTCCCACAGGTACGTTATTAGCAACTTAGTCAACTAGGTCCGTCCCATTACAGACATGTGGTTGCACGTTAGACCCAGTTCAAAGGCTTGCAAGGTTAAGTCCTTAGGGTGACCAGGGCAAGACTAGAAGAACCAAATCAACACTCCCAATGCCACAACCGCCCACTGATTACTCTTGCCACATGCCCGGTTGAAAATCGTTTATCAAACCCCGATTGATTACCATGCACCACGTGCCATCAACATCACATGATACTTTTCCAAAACAGGTTCAATATATCATTAAGTCAATATTAACATTTGATTGTCCAAAATCATGTCATGAGCACGAAAGGTGTCTAAGCAGTTTACTACAACGGTCTAAAACCCACGTTGGCAATTTAATAATGTCCAACTAGTAATCCACAACTAGGGTGACAAGGGATCATGGCACATACTTAAATAATCAAGGTGTCATACAGCAAATTGGCATTTATCTAACCCCCAAGTTTAATCAAAGTATTTTTCTGATTGAACTAGCATGCAATAGTTTAAATCAAAATAGATTTCGAAATAGGATCAACATGGTCAAAGCACAACTTGCCTTCAAAAAGTACTTGTTCTTGGTCCTGAGTTGGATCCTGAGTCAATACTTCTCCTTCGAATCCTTAGGCACTTCAACGTCTACTCGTAAAGCGTGCAAATAGCAAATACACGAATAAACAATAGGCAAAAAGTGTCCAAACATCCAAATAAAATCCATAAACAGAGAGAACATAATTTTATGAATTTTTAGAAACTGGAATCGTCAAATTTGGAGTTAAAACGCAAAAGTTATGATTATTTAAAGTTTAAATAATCAATTAAATAATTTTGCAGAGAAAAACTTTAGTCCAAAAATTAAATAAAATTCATATTTAGGTAGATCTCAATTTTATACAAATTTAGAAATTTGAATCACTCAAATCGGAGTTGAAACGCAAAAGTTATAAGCGTTTGAAGTTTGAAACAAAATCAAATCATTAATTCGAATTAATAAATCATTTTCTTTTTCGGAAATTAATTATTGCGTCAGCCCTGACACGTGGCAGCCGTTGATGGGTTGGCTGACGTCAGCCGGTCCATGGACTCGGTCCACGCTTGGCTCGGGTCTACCGTGGACCCGGTCCATAGCTCCACGTGAGGCCCGACATGTGGGACCACTCGGGTGACGTCATCGCCGACGTCGGCGAGGCTCACCACGGTGTCGGCAGTGGGACCCACTGATGACGTCATGGGTGACGTCACGGTGCGGTCGCTGACAGGTGGGCCCTCTGACACGCGGGCCCCGCGTGTCAGCGTCACACGCACGCGCGCGTGGACGGCGCTGACCGCGACGGTCAGGCTTCCCGACACGTGGCGCAATCTCGGCCGTTGATTTGAAATTCAACGGTCGCGATTAGATCCAGGGTTAACACGTTGAAACTACTCGATGATCGTGGGCCGTTCGATCTAGATCGGACGGTCCAGATCTAATCCTATAATAACACTAGTACGGCACGTGGCGATCGTGGGCCGTTGGATCTTGATCCAACGGTCCAGATCTAATCGGGTTTGGAAACACGTGAACTCACCTCAACCGCACGATCAAGATCGGACGGCGCACAGAGCTCGCGAGGGCGATGGCGACGCGGCGGGGCTGCAGCCACCGGAGACGGAGACGACGACGAGCCCGACGGCGCTTCAGGGTCGCTCCGGCGAAGTGGGTGGTCTCTTCTGCGCGTCTCGGCGGGGACTCGGATCTGGGCTCCTTCGGCGGAAGACGACGGACGACGGCGGAAAACAGGCGCAAACGCGGCGGTCACCTCCTCCAACTACGGCGAGCTCAGACGGGCAAACGGCGGCGGCTCGGCGAGATGGCTCGGGGACACGCAGTGCGCCACGGATGAGGGCAACCTCGGGCGTGACCAGGGCTTTAAATAGCCTAGGCGTTCGTGCGAGACGGAAACCTAGTTTCCACGGCGGCCGGCGGAGTCCGGCTTCGGACTTCGGCGGAGACGACGGCGCCGGCCGTCCACGTGGCACGATCAGCGGCCCACGATCGCGTGGCGCGATCGGATCCGGTCGGATTCGGCCGAAGCGATGCGAAATCCTGGCCGTTGGATCTTGATCCAACGGTTGGGATCGATTAGGTTTTGGAGTTGGTTCGGTCGAGTCACGTGGCTCGGTCGGACTCGAACTTCGAAGTCTGACTCGGGCTCGCCGGATGAACAAGATCACCCGAGTTGAATTTCCAGCGATTTAATATTTAAAATAATTTCCAATAATTCATTTAATTCATTAAAAATAGCAAAAGACTTTAAAAATTCGGAAAAATTACGAAAAATACTTTGGAACATTTTGGACTCAAATAAAATATTTCCAACAAAATTTTATTTGCAAAATTAAATTCTTTAATTATTTCAAAATGGAATAAATTCAAATAAATTCCAAATAAATCCAAATAAATTCCAGAAAATTCCAAAAATTCACCAAAGTGCCAAATCACACATGAATTTAAGAAAAGCAAAATTTTGGGGTGTTACAAACCTCCCCCCCTTAATAGAATCTCGTCCCCGAGATTCAGGGCTTACTAAAGGAATAGGTTTGGAAACTCTTTCTTCAAATCCTCTTCGCTCCCAAGTCGCTTCGCTTTCTTCATGGTTACTCCAATCGAACTCTCTGAAACGGGTTGACTTATTTCTCGGTCTCTCGATCCCTTGTGTCCGTAATCCTCACGGGATGCTCCTTATAAGTCAAATCCTCTTGCAACTCAATTAACTCTAAGCGGTGTATGCATTCCTTAGGAACTCGGAGACACTTCTTCAATTGGGACACATGGAATACATCATGTACTCCTGTTAACGACTGTGGCAACTCCAGCTGATAAGCAACTTCGCCTCTGCGGCTCAAAATCTTAAATGGTCCAACATAACGGGGTGCGAGTTTCCCTTTGGCATGGAACCTCTTAACTCCCCTAAGAGGCGTAACTCGAGGTATACAAAGTCTTAGGTTCAAAACTCAAATCCTGCGACGATTGTCAAGATAACTCTTTTGTCGTGATTGGGCTATCTTCAACCTTTCCCTAATCATGGCGATCTGCTCTTCACCTCTTGAAGAATATCAGGCCCAAAGACACGGCGCTCGCGGTCTCATTCCAATTCAATGGCGTCAGACATGGTCGACCATACAAGGCCTCAAAAGGTGACATCTCAGAACTAGCCTGATAACTATTGTTGTAATCGAACTCGGCATACGGCAAACTCTTATCCCAAGAGGTAGCATAAGCTAATGCACAAGCTCTCAACATATCCTCCGAATCTGGTTTACTCTTTCTGTCTGTCCATCCGTCTTTGGATGATAATCTGTGCTGAAGTTAAAAAGTGTTCCCATGTCTTCATGCAACTTATTCCAGTATCTTGAGGTAAATTGGGTACCTCTGTCCGATACAATCCTCTTTGGCACTACGTGCAAACAGACAATCCTGATCATGTACAATTATGCTAATTTATCTCCCGAGTAAGTGGTCTTCACGGGGATAAAATGGGCTACTTTAGTCAAGCGATCCACTATAACCCATATGGAGTCATAACCTCCTTGAGTCTTCGGCAAACCGGTAATGAAATCCATTCCGATTTCCTCCCACTTCCACTCAGGTATTTTCAGCGGCTGTAGCAATCCTGCTGGTCTCTGATGCATTGCCTTGACTCTCTGGCATACGTCGCACAATGCAACATGCTCGGCAACTTCACGTTTCATACTCGGCCACCAGAATCTCTCCTTCAGATCCTGATACAGCTTGGCGCTTCCAGGATGAATTGAGTACTTGGAGTCATGGGCTTCTTCCAAAATCAGTTGCTTTAACTCCTTCTTGTTAGGCACACAAATGCGACCCTTCATCCATAACGTGCCTTTCTCATCCAACTTGAAGTCCTCTGCCTTGCCTCCTTCCTTGATGGACTTAATCCTGCGGATCTTGTCATCATCCTTCTGTCCTTCTCGGATCTGATCCTCCAGGGTAGGAGCCAAAAAGACCAAGGTACGCCCCATGAGGGTCAGCCGAGCGACAGGCCGGTTGCCGCGCACCGTAAACGGGCGCGGGTACCACTCGGCCACGAGCTAACTAACCACGGTGGCTTCATACTACAAGTTCTTTATGATCTCTCTCCCGCATAATCCTCATGACAGGGCAAGGGACGGAAAGTCGATCCTAAAGCACTTGGGGGCTGTGGGATGTCGAGACAGGGCCCCACAAGAGGGGCCTACACCCGACCGGGCCTCGACAGCGGAATGTAAAGCCCAAAGCCCGGAAGCAACGGGCGGGCCCAGAGGAAACCTTCGACTTGCTCCCCAAGACAACTCCCGATCCTTCACGGAAGCTTCGCGCCGCCCTAACAACCCGCCAGAACAAAGCATGCACTGACACCGCCAGAGCCTGCGGATGCCGGGACTCGACAAAGCGGCGGCGTGGGTCGGAGAAAGCATAACCACCTCTCCGGGGCGTAGAGCGTGAAGGCGGATAAGGACAAGGGACATGTCGTTCAGGCCACCATGTTCAGGGCCCGGTGGCGCCCAACTATCATGTATTCTCCCCCCAGTATATAAGGGGAGGAGGGAGAAACAAGAAAAAGAAGGACAATACATCCAAGAACACAGGACTAGGGTATTATCTCCTCCGAGAGAGCCCGAACCTGTCTAAAACAGATTGCCCTCGCATCCTGTGTTACCATCAAGCTCAGATCCCGCACAAATCCCCTAGAATCACAAATCTCATTGCCGTAAACAGATCGTCGGCGGTTGGCGCGCCAGGTAGGGGACTTGTGTCAACATCTTCGTCAAGCTTGATGGTCGCGACGAGCGAAGTCTCCACAGTCTTCGCCCGGGCCAGGTCTTCCGTTTGAAGCCTCGACCTTCATCTCCAACGACCTCGGAAGCCTCTCTCTCCAAGGGAACCGCGCTACAGCGGTGAGGTTTCGGCGATCCATCGCCACGACTTCCGCGCCCGATCGGAAGGTCCCCTGCCTCGTACTCTAAAGTACCGAGCGGGGATCCGAAGACCCGTTCGGTAGCGGAGTCGGGCTCGAGGACGCCGAGGCACGAAGGGTGGGAGTTCTCACCGCCAAGCCACTCGGCACCCCAGCGCCTAGGTTTGTCTTCTCGGACTCACCCACCTCGGTGGCCGAGTCGAAGAAAGCCTAGAGAGCTGCTGGAATTTCCGTAGAGTCTGTGTGATCGAAGGCTCATGGGCAGATTCGCAGAGCCGCCGACACCTCGATCGCCGCCCGATTTGGAAGGAGGCCGAGTGATCGAGCTCGACGCTGGCGCGTACTCTCGAGACGCGCCGGCTGTCAATGAAGACATTCTGCAAGCCAAGATGGGGACCAGGCTGTTTTAAACTTACCCGCAGAATATCGCCGCCTCCAAGACACTCCTGGATACCACGACCCTATCTTTGAGGCGGATGATCGATTGCCCTGATCATGGCCCAAGTAAAGGCCATGGTGACGGCGGCAGCTATCCAAGATACTCAAACCGACCAGCCGGCGAAGGAGCCGCCACGTGGTCCGGCGAGGACCCAGACGGCCAGCCCGGCCAGTCGGGAAGCCCGCCGATACATCATGTTCTACCTCGCGAGACGACTTGCGACATAGCATCGGCGCGACCTCCGTTCGAACCTCGACGCCCGGCGCCGGCCAGAAAGGGAGGAACAACGCCGTCAAGCCGATGAATATGAGCGCCGGCATCCTTCCGCGAGGCCGCGAATACGCCAAGTGCGATCCCTCCGCGTCGATCACCTCCCGGGGTATCGCGGAGTCATCGAAGGGGTCCGTCGTTTACTCCTCACCTACGCCGAGTGGTTTGGCCTGATGGATTTAATCCTAAAGGCATCACTAGGTTTGACGGTGAGAGAGACCCAGAGGCTTGGCTACAAGTATACGCTCACAGCGGTCGAGGGCCGCCGGGGATCAAAGTAATGGCAAACTACTTGCCGGTTACCCTCTCGCCTGCCCAAGCATGGCTCACCGGACTTCCAGCGAGCTCCATTGACTCCTGGGGAGATCTGTGTGAGCAGTTCATCTCAAATTTCCAAGGCACTTACGAGTGCCCGTGCACCCTTGGGACCTATATCAGCTACAACAAAGGAGGAACGAATCCCTCCTGGAGTTCGTCAAGCGCTTCATGAACAGGAAAAGCACCGTTCGGGACGTCACAGATGCGGTTGTGATAGCTGCATTCCAGAAAGGAGTCGGCGACCCGACCTCATCAAGAAGATGTCCTGAAGCCACCCACGTCGGTCCGGAGCTGTTCGCCCTAGCGGACCGTTACGCTTCAGCCTCCGAGGCTCTGGCGAACGGCGTGATGAAGGAAGGATCATGAACCCCTCGGCGGAAAGAAAAGAAGCGCAAGGGCGAAGAGCTAGTGGCGCCGCTGCGCCAACTCATCCTCGCTCTCAAAGAGGATGGATATGATAAGGTCATGAACTCACTCTGCCCTTTCCATCCAAAGGGGAGGCATGCCGCCAAGGATTGTTTCACCCTAAAGAGGTTCGCCCTCGAGAGCAAGAGGCAGGCTGGACAAGGTCCGAAGCGGTCATGCCGCCAGAAACCGCCTCCTCTGCCGAGGAAGACTATCGTGAAGTCGACCTCGAGCTTAACTACATATTCGGGGTTCACCACGCATATGAGTCCAAGCGGAAGCAAAGCTCACCGCTCGGGACATCTATGCGAGAGCCGAGACCCCGATATGTCCGGTGGTCCGAGGTCGCAATAACTTACGACCGCACGGATCACCCAGATCGCGTCCCATTCCCCGGCAGATACCCGCTGGTCTTGGCACCGGTTGTCCGCGGCATCAAGCTCAAAAGGGTGTTGATTGACGGTGGGAGTGGGCTCAACGTCCTCTTCGTGAAGACACTCGACGATATGGGAATCCCGCGGTCTGACCTCAAACGCGGGTCGTCGCCTTTTCATGGAGTGATACCCGGAACGTCGGCGGTACCACTCGGACAAATCACTCTACCAGTCACGTTCGGCGCAAGGGACAACTACCGGACCGAGCCTTAGCTTCGAGGTGGCGAGACTTCGCGACAACAGATCACGCCATCTTGGGGAGACCAGCTGGCCAAGTTCATGGCGGTGCCCCACTACGCCGTATCGATGCGAAGATGCCGGGTCCGAGTGGTATTATCACTCTACGCGCGATGTTAAGCGATCTTTCTCTTGCGACAGAGAGTTGCGAAATGGCCGAGTCTCTGGAGGCGCCGGCGGACGGGAAAGGATTCGTCAAGAGGCGGATTTCGACAAGCCGGAAGGCGGTGTCCCTACCCGCAAGCCGCGAACTCCGAATCGGCCCGAGGAGGGCACCAAGAGGATTCTCCTCGACCCGTCCGATCCGGCGCGAGCCGTCTCGATCGGGACAAGGCTCGGGGATGAATAGGAAAACGCGCTCGTCACCTTTCTGCGGGCAAACCAAGGCGTCTTTGCACTGGAAGCCGTCGATATGCCCGGTCCCCAGGGAGGTGATCGAGCACGCACTGAATGTAAACCAATCCGCCAGGCCCGTCAAGCAAAGGTTACGACGGTTCGCTCAAGATCGTCGAGAAGCCATCAGAGAGGAGATCACAAAGCTGCTAGCCGCAGGCTTCATCAAAGAAGTGTATCATCCCGACTGGTTGGCGAACCCTGTACTCGTCCAGAAGAAGAATAAAAGCTGGCGCATGTGTGTTGATTACACCGACCTCAACAAGGCTTGTCCGAAAGATCCCTTTGGTCTCCCTCGTATTGATCAGGTGGTAGACTCCACTGCCGGATCTCGGCTACTCAGCTTTCTGGACGCCTATTCAGGCTATCATCAAATTCGGCTTCGAGAGGAAGACTGCGAGAAGACTTCGTTTATCACTCCATTCGGAGCATATTGCTATATCACCATGCCGTTCGGGCTCAAGAATGCCGGCGCAACGTACCAGCGCGCCGTGCAGCGGTGTTTTCACCATCAGCTCGGGCGCAACGTGGAAGCTTATGTGGATGATGTGGTAGTTAAAACGCAGACACAAGATAGCCTTATCTCCGACCTGGCCGAGACGTTCGAGAGTCTAAGGGCGTTCCGGATGAGGCTAAACCCCGAGAAGTGCGTTTTCGGAGTGTCTTCCGGGAAACTACTCGGGTTCATCGTCTCCCGTCGTGGGATCGAGCCGAACCCGGAGAAAATTGGAGCCATTATGAAAATGGCCCCGCCTACCAGCCAAAAGGAGGTCCAAAAGCTCACCGGATGCATGGTAGCGCTTGGCAGGTTTATCTCACGACTGGGGGTCCGGGGAATGCCTTTCTTCAAGCTCCTTAAGAAGCAAGATCGCTTTGATTGACGGCAGAGGCACAAAGCAGGCCTTCAAGAACTCAAGGTGTTTCTCTCCACTCCCAGTCTTAGTATCGCGGCGCCAGGTGAACCTCTTACGCTCTACATAGCGGCAACATCTCATGTAGTAAGTGCCGTGATAGTTGTGGAGCGGGAGGAATCTGGACACCGCTACGGGCGTGCAACGCCCGATTTATTTCGTCGGCATCTTGGCGAATCCAAGACAAGATATCCTCCAATCCGAGGAAGGCCAGACGCCATTTTGATCTCGCCACGGAAGTCAAGCATTATTTCCAAGGACATTCGATTTGATAGTCACTTCTTTCCCGTGGGAGAGGTCCTCCGCAATCGGGAAGCTCTTGGAAGAATTTCAAAGTGGGCAGTGAGCTTGGAGCTTTCGACATCTCGTTCAAGCCGCGCACCGTCAAGTCCAGTGCTTTGGCTGACTTTACGCCGAGTGGACCGAATCCCGGACTCCTGCACCGAAGAAGAGCCGAATATTGGGTCATGCACTTGACGGATCTCTCATGCTTGGAGGAGCGGGGCGGGAATCCTCCTTATCTCGCCTAAGGGTGACAGGTTGAAGTATGTCCTTGGATTCACTTCCGGCCTCAAACAATGCCGCGAGTACGAGGCCCTCATCCATGGGCTTCAGATCGCCACTTCACTCGGAATCCGACGGCCGGGCGGTTCGAGGCGACTCCAGTTGGTGGTGAATCAAGTACGTATGACTGGTTGTGCGTGGATCGAGAATATGGCGGCATACCGCCAAGCAAGTCCGAGAATTGGAAGGCAAGTTTGACGGTCTGCAGGCTGGTTCATGTCCTCCGCCGCAATAATGAGGCAGCAGACGAGTTGGCTAAGATGGGAGCCACTCGAGGCGAGATGTCCCAAGTGATATCTTCGTGCGAGGATCTTCACGAGCCAACCGTTACAAAGCGGCAAAAGCCAAGCGAGGTCCTGGAACCGGGTCCTGCTCATCGATCCAGATCGACTACCCGTGCACTTTGATTATCTCCTGAAGGACAAACTCCGGAAGCAACCACTCTGCAGAGCGCATCTCCCGACAAGCCAAATCCTACGTGGTGGTGGGCGGCGAGCTCTTCCGAAAAGTGCCTCGGTGTCCTCAGACGGTGCATTTCGGGACAAGCGGGAAGAGAGCTGCTCCAAGAAATCCATTCGGGGATGTGCGGCCATCACGCGGCATCAAGCGCCTTGGTTGGGAAAGCCTACCGACAGGGTTTCTTCTGGCCAACGGCGGTAACGGACGCCAAGGAGATAGTTCGAACCTGCGAGGGCTGCCAATTCTATTCAAGACAGACACACTTGCCGGCACATGAGCTACAGACTATACCCATTTCTTGGCCTTTTGCAGTCTGGGGGCTCGACATAGTGGGCCCGCTCAAGAAGGCTCAAGGCGGTTTCGCTTACCTCTTCGTGGCCATTGACAAGTTCACCAAGTGGATCGAAGCCAAGCCAGTCGTAACTATCACTGCAGCTTAAGGCCAAGGAGTTCTTCCAGGATATTGTAGTCGATTCGGAGTGCCCAACCGATCATCACGGACAACGGCACCCGATTCGAGGAGTGAAGAATTCCAAGAATGGTGCGAAGGCGTCGGGATCAAGATCTGCCGCCTCGGTGGCTCACCCACGAAGCAATGGGCAGGTCGGCGAGCTAACGGTCTGGTCCTTCAAGGCCTCAAGGCCGGGATCTTCGACCGCCTCAAACCATACGCCGCCCGATGGGTGAAGGAGCTACCGTCGATTACTCACGGGGACTCAGAACCACTCCCGGTAGAGCGACCGCCAAACCCCTTTTTCCTGGTCTATGGCGCGAGGCGGATTCTGCCGACCGAGCCGATTCGAATCCCGAGGGTTCGAACTACAACGGCCGAGTCCGAGGGAAGCCGAATGGTGGAGCTTGATCAACTCGAGGAGGCTCGGGCGTTGCCGCCCTCGATCGGCTAAGTACCTCCAGGGACTTGGCGCTACCACTCTCGCATAGCGTCGAAGCGTAACCTTTTTGAAGGAGATCTGGTCCCGAGGAGGAACGAAAGCGAGCACAAGCTCTCTCCAATTTGGGAAGGTCCATACATCGCCCGTAAGACAACCCGGCCGGGTGCTTATCGACTCAGACGAGAAGACGGCGAGGTTCTGGCGAATACCTGGAACGCCGAACAGCTCCGTCGCTTCTACGCATGAGTTATGTATCCCACTCTTACACATTAAATAAAATAGTGGTTCGTCTTATTTTCTGAAGTTGTGTAATGCTAGCCCCGAGTGGTTATTACCCGACTGCTGTAGCGCCTAACTCTGGTCGTGCCGATATAGAATGCACGGAAATAACAAGCCGCGATGAGCACAAAGCCTCGGCGGTTTATACCAGCGCGCACAACGGAACGGGTAGAAAGCACTAACCACTCGGGACTGCAATTCGCAGCGCCAGAATTTAACCAAGATTTGCCTGGTCGCGAATTTCTAACCGTCAAAAGCTCGAGCCCCACTTCGTTCTCGGGTAATCGAGCAACTGACTAGAATGAGTTGATCAGGCGGAACCACTAAGTTCGGGTTAAATGTGATAGGCACGAACTGGATAAAATTTCGCATTTCATTCCATAATGTTAATAATTTACATTGCTAATTTTCTTTTTTCTTTTTCTCGCGCTAAAAAAAAAAAAAACTACCGTGCTTTGGTCTTTGTTGGTACTCCTGCCCGGCTAGTCTTTAGTCTTTGGTCTTCTTTGATCTTGGCCGCTGGGAGATCCGGAGGCGAGATCGCTGAGGTTAGTCGCGACCCACGCGACCCAAAGCCGCCAGAATCTCCTCGTCAACCACCCACAAGGGGGGTACAAGGCGGACGAGGGCCCTGACGGCAAGGTCGTCGCGACGATCGCGACCAACCATCTCGAGGATGATCTCCGCCACCTCGTGGAGCCCCGGTGCGACCTCCAACAAGGTGGCCACGGCGGCGCGCCCTCGCCGCTCCGTCCTCCGCCTCCGCCTCGGTGTGAAAAGTCAAGGTCTTCCCATGCTTCCGCCTCCTCCCAGTTGTGCAACATCCCGAAGAATCGATGGCGAAACAACGCCGCGAAGGGACCAACGAACCTCCCCGTAATAGACATGGAAGGAAACTGGAAGAGGAAGACGAAGGACAAGGCAAGAAGAAACGGGCGATCGCTCATTAGCGGTGACGCCCCATTTATAAGCCACCCCAGCCCCGGAAATCGAAGCGTCTCCAAAGGCAATCAAATGCGCCACCCCCGCAATCAATGAAGCGCGAAAAACAAAGCGGCAGTGCAAATACCGAAGAAGATCGGCGCATTGAACAAAATCAAGGAGAATTTCACCAGACACGTGTTGTAAGCAGTTCAAGCCCATTCGGCTTCCTCGCTTAATTACACCAGATTAAGCGCCAAAAGCCCGGGGCCGAGAGCTAGCAAGTGATGCAAGCCGGGGGGCTAAACCACTCAGCCAGGTGGCCACAATGAAGTCTCGACGCTCGAGAGCTGCACGCCAGCCTCTCGGAAAAGCGTGTCTGGGGCAAGAAAGCCGCGGGCCAAGGCCCTGGCGTTTGGAGAGCTAGCAAGCGATGCAAGCCCGGGGGCTAAACCACTCAGCCAGGTGGCCGCAGCGTAAGTTCCGACGCTTGAGAGCTGCACGCCACCTCTCGGAAAAGCGTGTGCAGGGCAAGAAAGCCAAGGGCCAAGGCCACTGGCGTTTGGGAGCCATACCACGATCAGTGAAACTCACCGGAAAAGCGCGACAGATCCAAAGGCTGCGGGCATATATTCTAACAATTCAGCCAGAGAAGAAAGTGGAAGAGGTCTCAAGACCACTCGGCGGAAGACAATACAGCAAATCATATTGAAGTAAGAAGACACAATATTTCGAGACAAGGAGGGCGAGCACTCGGCATCAAGGCCTACATCGAAGTCAGAATTCTAGATTCTCCAACAAGGCCTGCGATGCACCAGACACCTCTTCAAGGAGCGCGTTGGCCTTGTCTTCATCACAGGCAAAGCCTTCTTTCACAGCTTCGAGGTCAATTCTCGGATAATGAGACTTGACCACCGCCAATGCCTGGTTCGCACTCATTGTTGCGGACTCTTTGGCGTAAGCTCTGATCCTGTCGGCTCCTCCCGTAAGAAGTGGAACAGCATCGTCCCCCTGGCCCGGCGTGACTCCTTCAATACGCAGAAGGTGCAGGACTGGCTCGCAGGCGACGCGCAGTTCAGTCCGGCCCTGTTCGACAGCGACCATCTTCTCCTTGCATTCTGCAACAAAGTCAAACGGCCATCAAGAGCACACCCGGAGGAAGGCGCTCCCAGGGATGCTAAATCCCCGCCAGAAGAAGGACTCAAACACCACAATCTCATTCTCCTGAGGTGTGGGGTAAGGGTCACCTGCGGCGGGACGGGCGGAGATCAACTCCAGCGGAGGGAGGACGCCGGCGGCGACCATCCCCTCCAAGCGGGACGTCGTCGTGATGGAGGTCTCCCACCCTGCCGCCGCAGGGTCGGTGCTACCTTCCGATGACGAGGAAGAAGACATTGCGAAGAAGAAGACCTGGTGGGAGGAACCGCCGCAAGCCAAGGGCGCGAAACCGGAAACCCTAAATCGCCAAAGGAGGTTTGAAGGTTTCGCAGCCGTGGTGGGGAAGGTGCAAGGAGGCCGTTGCTCCAGCGAGGGTCCCTTCGACTTATAAGAAATGGGCCCCAATTTCCACCTTATGGTGGGAAGAAACGAGGGCCCTCCTGTTCAGTCTGGGCCGAGATCAGGCACGCCCCATGACGGGCCAATAGCTGCGTCGCGCAAAACGCGGCCAGGTGTCAAATCTGGTCCAAAGTTTGGGATAAAGTGCGCCCCACGATGGGCCTGAACGCCGGCCGCCACGGAAGCTTGGGGCTGGGCACTTTCCGAACATCCTCTGACGGCACGCCCCATAATTTGGGGTCAATTGCTGGTCGCTGTCTCATAATGCGATTGGGTGTCGCGAGAGGATCTACAACCAACACGGTCTTGAGAATGCGCCCCATGAGGGTCTAAAGCAGTGCGCCGTAAGCGGGCACAGGCATTACTCTGTATGACCAAGGTATGCCCCATGAGGGTCAGCCGAGCGACAAGCCGGTTGCCGCGCACCGTAAACGGGCGCGGGTACCGCCCGGCCACGAGCCAAAAAGACCAAGGTACGCCCCATGAGGGTCAGCCGAGCGACAGGCCGGTTGCCGCGCACCGTAAACGGGCGCGGGTACCACTCGGCCACGAGCCAAAAAGACCAAGGTACGCCCCATGAGGGTCAGCCGAGCGACAGGCCGGTTGTCACAAGACCGTGAACGCGCGGTACCACTCGGCCACGAGCCAAAAGACCAAGGTACGCCCAATGAGGGTCAGCGAGCGACAGCGGCTGTCACAAGACCGTAAACGGGCGCGGTACCACTCGACCACGAGCCAAAGACCAAGGTACGCCCCATGAGGGTCGGTAGAAGCGACAGGCGGTTGCGCGCCGTAAGCAGCGCGGTACCACTCGACCCACGAGCCAAAAGACCAAGGTACGCCCCATGAGGGTCACCGAGCGACAGGCGGTTGCCAAGACCGTGAACGGGCGCGGTACCACTCGGCCACGAGCTAACTAACCACGGTGGCTTCATACTACAAGTTCTTTATGATCTCTCTCCCGCATAATCCTCATGACAGGGCAAGGGACGGAAAGTCGATCCTAAAGCACTTGGGGGCTGCTGTGGGATGTCAGAGACAGGGGCCCCACAAGAGGAGCCTACACCCGACTGGGCCTGACAGGCGAAACAGAAAGCCCAAAGCCCAGAAGCGCAACGGCGGGCCCAGAGGAAACCTTCGACTTGCTCCCCAAGACAACTCCAGATCCTTCACGGAAGCTTCGCGCCCCGCCCCAACAACCCGCCAGGAACAAAGCATGCAGCCTGACATCGCCAGAGCCTGCGGATGCTGGGACCTGACAAAGCGGCAGGCGTGGGTCGGAGAAAGCATAACCACCTCTCCAGGACGTAGAGCGTGAAGGCGGATAAGGACAAGGGACATGTCGTTCAGGCCACCATGTTCAGGGCCCGGTGGCGCCCAACTATCATGTATTCTCCCCCCAGTATATAAGGGGAGGAGGGAGAAACAAGAAAAAGAAGGACAATACATCCAAGAACACAGGACTAGGGTATTATCTCCTCCGAGAGAGCCCGAACCTGTCTAAAACAGATTGCCCTCGCATCCTGTGTTACCATCAAGCTCAGATCCCGCACAAATCCCCTAGAATCACAAATCTCATTGCCGGCGAAACAGATCGTCGACAGTAGGCTTTACTTCCAATGTGGCCAAGAATCCGCTAGGTACCACCTCAATCTTCATTTTCTGGAAATCCTCACGTAACTCATCCTGACTTGTGGCTAGCAACGTACTCACGGTATGGCTTTTCCGACTCAGAGCATCGGCTACTACGTTGGCCTTCCCGGGATGGTAATGGATTCCAACGTTATAGTCCTTGATCAATTCTAACCATCTCCTCTGCCTCATATTCAGATCCGACTGGGTGAATATGTACTTAAGGCTCTTATGATCCGTATACACTTCACATCTGCTCCCGATCGATAGTGACGCCATATCTTTAAGGCATGCACTACGGCAACTAACTCTAGGTCATGTGTCGGATAATTTTCCTCATGCGGCCTCAATCGCCTGGATGCATAAGCGGCGACCTTTCCATTCTGCATCGCACACATCCAAGTCCTTGGCGCGATGCCACAATAAATATCGAAGCTTTGAGCAACATCCGGTAGAACTAACACCGTGCCGATGTCAATCGCTTCTTCACTCTGAAATCCTTCCTCACATTCTCAAGCGTCCATGCAAACTTCTTTTCCTTCTTCAGCAATTGCGTAAGAGGTTTCGCAATTGTCGAAGCCTTCGATGAAACGGCGGTAGTATCCTGCCATTCCAAGGAAACTCCGAATCTGGGTCACCGTCTTTGGTCGCTCCCAATGTAACACAGCTTCTACTTTGCTTGGATCTACGGCGACTCCTTCATGCGGTCATTACATGTCCAAGAAACTCCACCTTGTCCTTCCAAAAATCACACTTATCAACTTGGCGAAAAGTTGTCGTTCCTCGACTTTTCCAAAACTCGCCTTAAGTGTCCTGGCATGTTCATCCTCCGCTTTGGAGTAGATTAGAATATCATCTATGAACACGACGACAAACTTGTCCAAATATTCCATGAACACCTTATTCATCATATTCATGAAATAAGTGGCGCATTCGTCGACCCAAAGGACATAATCAGAACTCGTAATGTCCATATCTTGACGAGAATGCGCCTTGAATATCTTCTGATCGGATCTTCAGTTGATGGTATCCCGATCTCAGATCAATCTTGGAGAAAACTCCGGCTCCTCTCAGCTGATCAAACAAATCATCAATCCTGGGTAGCGGATACTTATTCTTCACGGTGACTTCATTGAGTGCACGGTAGTCGATGCACCTCCTGAAACTTCCGTCCTTCTTCTTGACAAACAAAACTGGTGCTCCCCACGGCGACGAGCTCGGTCTGATAAATCCTTTCTCCATTAACTCTCCTAGTTGTTTCTTCATCTCTACCAACTCCTCGGTGGACATCCGATAGGGTCTCTTTGCTATCGGTGCTGTACCAGGTACAAGCTCTATCACAAACTCTATGTCCCTGTCTGGCGGCATACCAGGTAGATCTTCAGGAAAAACATCTGGGTACTCATTCACTACTGAGACATCATCTATGCTGATTGCCTTGGTACTGTTAACCATCAACTGTCCATCTCTAACTGCAGTGGCTTGAAATTCCACTTTCTTTCCACAAGGGCTCTCAACTGAGATAGTCCTTCGTCCACAATCCAGTACGGCCTTGTGCTTGGATAACCAATCCATTCCCAATATAACGTCTAAGGTCTAGGTTTCCAAAATAATAAGGTTTGCTAGGAATTCTATTCCATCTATTAGTATTCTCACCCCGGAACATCCTACTTTCGTTCGGAGTTCGGAACCAGGGGTTTGAACTAAAAGCATGCACTTAAGTCTTGCAATCCTCAAATCATTTCTAGTAGCAAAGCCTTGCGAAACAAACGAATGCGAAGCTCCAGAGTCAAACAAAACCGTTGGTGTATCGAGTTAACAAGTAACTTACCCAAGACGACGTCCGTAGCATTCTGCAGGTGCATCTGCGGTGACATGGTTGACTCGGCCTCTCACCACGGTCTGGGGTGTGGCTCCTGGTGCTGGCGTCCTAGCTGGGGTAGTTCCTAGATTGAAGCGAACTGGGGTCGCTCCTGCTGTCTTCTTTGGACAACTGTTGGCAAAGTGTCCTGGCTCGTTGCAGTTGTAGCAGCGTCTCACTGTTCCTTGCTGACTGCCTGGAGTAGCGTTTCTAGCGGGGGCTGGGGTCTGGTAGTTCTGATTGACAGATCTTGGTGCTGGGGATGGTGTCCCTGTCGCATTCTGTGGTTGGAATCTGAAGAATTGATTTGGCGCAACTCTCAGGCGCTGTTGCGTTCCCTGGCGTGATCCTTGCTGTTGCATCCTGCGCTTCCTGTTCTCATCCAGTTCCTTGCGCTTGTCCTCAAGAATAAGCGCCTTATTCACCAACTCTTGGAAATCTGGGAAGGTGTGGGTGATCAATCCTACTTGCAACCCTGAGTTAAGTCCCTTCATAAAACGAGACTGTCTGGATTTATCTGTCGCTACATCCTCAAAGCGTAACATGCTAGCCGTGTGAACTTGTTCAGGTAGTCGGCCACCGGCTGATTACCTTGCCTCGATGCCCTGAACTCCTCCTTCTTAAGGTCCATGATTCCTTCAGCACGTGATAATGTCGGAATGCACCGTGAACTCTTCCCAAGTGATATCTTGAGGGTTCTCTTGCGTGGCACGAAGTTCTCCCACCATTCGGGCTGTTCCTTCCGGTGATGAGAAGCGTAGAGTACCTTCTCATTTCCTATGCATTGAGCTATGTGTAGCTTCCTCTCAATTGACCTTAACCAATCATCGGCCTCCAATGGATTGGCATTCCCAGAGAAAGTGGGTGGGTGAGTCCTCATGAACTCTGACAGCCTTGTATTCTGGCGTGGTCCCTGATTAACTTGATTAGCAGTGGCCTGAGCGGTGACGTGTTGCATTTGTTGCATCATAGCATGCATCAACTGAGTCTGGGCAGTGAGAAAAGCTCCGAAATTCTGCACATCCAGTGGCGGTGCTGGTGCTCCCTCATTGGGGTTTTCTGCTGGGCGAGAACCGCTTCCATTGCCTCCAAAGTTTCCACGGGTGTTCACCATCTGTCAATTTGCTCTAGGTTTAGAGATGAGAGGGAAACAAGAATAGACAAGTAATATGGAACTTATGCGCGATGTGTAACTTAAAGGTCCAACTTTATTATTGATATTAATAACTTGGTATGGTTGCTTACAATGCCTAAGGGCCTTGCAACACATACTGCACACTCAGCAAACAATGAAAATCCAAATCGAACTAACTCTGGAGTCTAACGCCTAAAGGGTGACTCTTTATTCTATGACGCGACTCGGCGAAGGAGTCTCACTATAGAACCTATGCTCACTCATCGAGAAAACCTCCACGGCACGGGTACGGTGTCTGCGGCATAGGCGCCGAAACGATTGCCATGTCCAAAGAATCGTGTCCTCTGTGGTAGTCGAAGAAGCGATGTCCTCATCGAGATCTGACTCCTCCGGATCTGGCTCGTGTAGCTCGAGTAATCTTGGCTCTGGAGTCCAGTCCGTACAAGGTCATCTCCAACTCGTCAATCCTTCGCAGAAGGTGTGCCACATACTCTTGAGCTTCCCGCCATCTGTTCTTCTCTGTCGTGATCTCCTTGCGGGCCTTCTGTAGCTCCTTGCTTGTATTATCTAGTACATCCTCTTGGGCGACAACAAATCGTGCCAATGTGTCACCGTGGCATCCTCATCTGAATCGCCTTCGGGTCAAGAAGGTTATCGCTGCGCGGATGATAACGGAACACCGTGCTTTCCAACTCTCTGGCGTAGATACGGGTAACGTGCCGCATTGCTCGTCGTGATACCTCTTGGATACCCATCTGCATTGTAGATCTCCTGGCAGTGCAGTGTATCGGGCGATTGCCTGGGCCCTTCTTCCTAGCAGGTACCTCAATCTTCACGTCACAAGCCTTGATCAATCCCGCTTGTCTGATCACTTCCACTTGGTATTGCGGCTTCTCAAACTCTCCGAGAGTTTGTAGCATATGCCAAAGTTCCGCGGCGTGACCAACTCCCAGATCAACGTAGTTGAACTCTTCCTCCATCTGTCACAAGAGTGCTTTACGTAAGAACTCGGAATTTTTAAATTGTGACAAGGTAAGGAAAAATTTCAGCAAGAGACAAGAAAAGAGAGAAGGGGATAAGTCGAGATGTCATTTCTTATCTTGACAAATTTTTAACTTTTAGAAAATAGGTTTTATCCTCACTACGACCATTCTATCTTAGGGTTGAGCCTACGGTCAAGTATGGCTCTGATACCACCTCTGTCGGGACCCCGAATTTGCAAATCCGGACCCTCTGTGTATTCAGCACTAGTCCAGGAATCACGCTAGTGCACACAGTCTTAACATCGGTAAATATCACAATCATACCACTCGATACTAAATAAGTACTTTATTTAAATAGTCAAACTGTTACTCGACCTTATGGTCAAGTTACAAATATATGCCTGCAAGGCGAAACTTATTCAGAGAAAAATAATAGCAAATGAAAATCAAATAACCCGTGGCGCCATCCAATATACCACAGGCAACTGACTGGGCTCGCTTCCCTAAGTAGACGAATCCTCCTGGAGCTCCTCCTCCAAAGCTTGTGCAGTCTCCTCTTCAACTGGTGTTGTATTGTGGCAAGGGTGAGTACTTGGTACTCAGCAAGTCATGCACAGAATGCAAGCTAATATACTATATGCATGGCTTGGTACAAAGGAATAGCTCAAGGTATATTTGCAGTAAACAGCATTTGACAAGTAACATAAGTAGATTCGAAAGCAGTAAAAGCAGGTATAGCATAGATAACTTTTCAAGGAATTTAATAAACATCTTTCCCATCCTAATCCACATTTCCACCATCTTCATTATTAATCCAGCCCAACCTTTCAAACCAAAGTTATTTTTGAGAAAATCTAACCCTTGACTGTAATTCCCGAGCGATGTCCAATACCGCGGACACGGCTATTCGAATAGATTCTAAACTCTGCAGAGGTTATGCACTTTACCCACAAGATACAGTCAAACACCACAAAGGCGAGTTCCCGTAACAAAGTCTTTCGGAAACCTCTAACAATACAAGTGGTCCTCCCCGGTTATTGCGCACTAACCCTTCCCTTAGCTAAGGCGAAGTCTAGGCCAATCAACCGTTAGATGGGTACCTGGCCTCAGCCCCAGTACGCTCCCCCGTACAACTTACACAAAGGGTGTAGTTGACCTCCTGAGGTCCCACAGGTACGTTATTAGCAACTTAGTCAACTAGGTCCGTCCCATTACAGACATGTGGTTGCACGTTAGACCCAGTTCAAAGGCTTGCAAGGTTAAGTCCTTAGGGTGACCAGGGCAAGACTACCCGAAGAACCAAATCAACACTCCCAATGCCACAACTGGCCCACCTGATTACTCTTGCCACATGCCCCGGTTGAAAACTGTTTATCAAACCCCAGTTGATTACCATGCACCACGTGCCATCAACATCACATGATACTTTTCCAAAACAGGTTCAATATATCATTAAGTCAATATTAACATTTGATTGTCCAAAATCATGTCATGAGCACGTAGCAGGTCTAAGCAGTTTACTACAACGGTCTAAAACCCACGTTGGCAATTTAATAATGTCCAACTAGTAATCCACAACTAGGGTGACAAGGGATCATGGCACATACTTAAATAATCAAGGTGTCATACAGCAAATTGGCATTTATCTAACCCCCAAGTTTAATCAAAGTATTTTTCTAATTGAACTAGCATGCAATAGTTTAAATCAAAATAGATTTCGAAATAGGATCAACATGGTCAAAGCACAACTTGCCTTCAAAAAGTACTTGTTCTTGGTCCTGAGTTGGATCCTGAGTCAATACTTCTCCTTCGAATCCTTCCCAGACTTCAACGTCTACTCGTAAAGCGTGCAAATAGCAAATACACGAATAAACAATAGGCAAAAAGTGTCCAAACATCCAAATAAAATCCATAAACAGAGAGAACATAATTTTATGAATTTTTAGAAACTGGAATCGTCAAATTTGGAGTTAAAAGCATAAAAGTTATGATTATTTAAAGTTTAAATAATCAATTAAATAATTTTGCAGAGAAAAACTTTAGTCCAAAAATTAAATAAAATTCATATTTAGGTAGATCTCAATTTTATACAAATTTAGAAATTTGAATCACTCAAATCGGAGTTGAAACGCGAAAGTTATAACGTTTGAAGTTTGAAACAAAATCAAATCATTATTTCGAATTAATAAATCATTTTCTTTTCGAAATTAATTATTGCGTCAGCCTAGACACGTGGCAGCCTCTCGATTGGTTGGTCGACGCCACCGGCGTCCATGGACTCGGTCCACGCTTGGCTCGGTCTACCGTGGACCCGGTCCATAGCTCCACGTGAGACTCGACATGTTGGACCACTCGGGTGACGCGTCATCGGCCCGACGTCAACGGGCTCGGCCACGGTCGGGTGGGACCCACCGATGACGTCATGGGTGACGTCACGGTGCGGTCGCTGACAGGTGGGCCCTCTGACACGCGGGCCCCGCGTGTCAGCGTCACACGCTGCTGCGTGGCCGCCCGACGCGGCGGTCGGGCTTCCCGACACGTGGCGCCAATCTCGTCCGTTGATTTGAAATTCAACGGCCGCGATTAGATCCAGGGTTAACACGTTGAAACTACTCGATGATCGTGGGCCGTTCGATCTAAATCGGACGGTCCAGATCTAATCCTATAATAACACTACTACGGCACGTGGCGATCGTGGGCCGTTGGATCTTGATCCAACGGTCCAGATCTAATCGGGTTTGGAAACACGTGAACTCACCTCAACCGCACGATCAAGATCGGACGGCGCACAGAGCTCGCGAGGGCGATGGCGACGCGGCGGGGCTGCAGCCACCGGAGACGGAGACGACGACGAGCCCGACGGCGCTCGGGTCGCTCCGCGAAGTGGGTGGTCTCTTGAGTGCGTCTCGGCGGGGACTCGGATCTGGGCTCCTTCTCGGAAGACGACGGACGACGGCGGAAAACGGCGCAAACCGCGGCGGTCACCTCCTCCAACTACGGCGAGCTCGTACGGGCAAACGGCGACGGCTCAGGCGAGATGGCTCGGGGACACGGGTGCGCACGGATGAGGGCAACCTCGGGGCGTGACCAGGGCTTTAAATAGCCTAGGCGTTCGTGCCCGAGACGGAAACCTAGTTTCCCACGGCGGCGAGCGCGGCGGCGGAGTCCGGCTCGGACTCGGGCGGAGACGACGACGCACAGCCGTCCACGTGGCACGATCAACGGCCACGATCGCGTGGGCGCGATCGGATCCGGGCCGGATTCGACCGAAGCGGTACGGGGAAATCCTGACCGTTGGATCTTGATCCAACGGTTGGGATCGATTAGGTTTTGGAGTTGGTTCGGTCGAGTCACGTGGCTCGGGTCGGACTCGAACTCGAGTCTGACTCGGGCTCGGTCGGATGAACAGTACTCGACCCGAGTTGAATTTCCAGCGATTTAATATTTAAAATAATTTCCAATAATTCATTTAATTCATTAAAAATAGCAAAAGACTCAGAAAAATTCCAGAAAAATTCTGGAAAAATACTTTGGAACATTTTGGACTCAAATAAAATATTTCCAACAAAATTTTATTTGCAAAATTAAATTCTTTAATTATTTCAAAATGGAATAAATTCAAATAAATTCCAAATAAATCCAAATAAATTCCAGAAAATTCCAAAAATTCACCAAAGTGCCAAATCACACATGAATTTAAGAAAAGCAAAATTTTGGGGTGTTACACGATTCTGCTGGGGCTTAGCTGGGTTATCATCCAGCCAGTTGCCTGGGGGTGGAGGCACACTGCGTGTTCTTCTTTTGGTGTTTCCGCTGGTGCTGGTGTTTCTTTTGGACTTGTTCCGGCTGAAAGCCGTGACCTGTAAAGTTAAACTATTGTAATAACATTACCTTTCTGGTGTAATATAATTACTCTTGCATAGTTGAGACCTGTCTTGCATGACAACGCGTGGAGTCTTGGGCTCTTGATCCAGGAACCAAGATTATGCACGCGCGATTTGCGGAAGCTCGAGTTGGGATCAATCAATTGGCAGATATACTCCTCACGAGTCTTGCCGATTAATTGGCCCCAATCCGAGTACGGATTTGGCTTAGCGGTCAGGAGACGTTGCAGGTTGCATTAATCTCCAGTCTGATGCAACAGTAATGACCTGATTCGCTAATCTGATTCCGGAGCCCCCACAGAGATCCATTGGGTTTTCGTGCGTTAGGCGAAGGTATGGCCATGGGAATCCTTGGGGTTGGTCTAGGTACTGTTCTAAGGTCATTATCATGTTTTTTGATCAATTGGTGGTGCTGGAATTGAGTAGATTAGATTAGATCTAGAAGTTGCCACGTTCTCTATTTCGGGCAGCACGAGCAGTCGACTTAGGGTTTGGATTTTCGTCAATTTAGAGTCGGATTTTGGTTGTACGGCTATTGAAGAAGTTGTAGGTAACTTCAATACCTTTCAGTGGGTATAAAGAACTTTAAATTCCGCCTAGCCATTTGAAAGTTATGCTTGTTTTACCGAACGTATTAAAATCTGTGACGTGATTGGAACAGATCACGGTATTTTGTAGATTAAACAACTTTAGATTCCGAATAAGTCATTCCATATACTTAGAAAAAGTTAGGAAATTTCCTAAGATACGCGAGGATGTACTCGTTTAATTGATTCGGAGTCCCAGAACTCAAGTTGTGCCTTTTGGAAGGCTGTTGTCCCGACGGGACAGAACCTCTGTTTTTGGGTTTTGCGAGTAGTTGGCAATGTCAGGGTAGAAGATGGTTTGCGTACTGTTTTGTGGGCATGATTGTGAGTGTGTGGTCCCTATGTGCAGGTGGTGTGACCCCGGGAGTGCCTTCTACTTATCGCCAATCCGTCGCCCGTGGTTGAGGCAAGTGTATTGGAATGGGTAGCGGGTTATTGTTTGCTATATCGGTTGTGATTGAAATCTCGTATATGATATGTTCACATGCTATGCTTTAATGATTGCCAATGATATGATGAATATGCTTACTATGTTATGATGCCATGTGATGATGTACAAGTGATTTATAATGTTGGCATGATTGCATACATGACATGTTACATGGCCCGGGCGGTGAGAAAGTCATAACTAATCCGGGGAAGGTCGGTGAGAAAGTTATGACTATTCCGGAGAGCCAATGAGTAAGTCCTACATCGTGATTCCATCCACCGCGGTGTGGGGAAGCGAGGAGTAGGCACCCTCCATCTTCGGGATGGAAGGGGGGGAGAGGGTGCACACCGACGGGTGTGTACTCAACCATACCGGTATGAGTTTCCAAGGAGATATGAGCGTCGCATCGCATCGCATTGCATACATAATGATGATGATAATGATTTGTGAACATGAATGAGATGATATACGTGATGTGAGTTGTTGTAGCCATGTAATTGCTTTTGTTTGTACCATTGCAATATACTTGCTGAGTGATGAACTCACGCTTGTGTTTATGTTGTTTTTTTAGGTACCATGACACCAGCATGTGGGAAAGGGCATTAGCTACACATCTTCACATAGTTCTAGTCACATTTACCAACCTTGAGTCATGATCATAATAATAGTGCCCTGAACTAGGTGTATGGAATAATTTTAATGTGCTGTTGATCCCCTTTGCTTAGCTATAGAGGTTTGTGTGGTTTGTTTTGGTTTAATTGCTTATGATGATGTTTTATCCATTATATATTGCTGCTTTACATGTCTTCTGTTATGAAATATTTTGCTATGATATTGCTATTGTTCAAATCATGATAAAACAAAGGAGATGTTGCCGAAATTTTGGTGTTTAGCATTTGTGCCTTTACTGAAATTTGTCGTCACTTATGGTTGTTAGTTGATGTTTAGTCTATGTTTGGTAGCATTTGGGCATACTAGATGCCGGGGTGTTACACACACCACCTGCACATAGATACCACACACTCAAAGAGTGCCCACAAAACAGTACACAATCGCTTATCTACCTCGACTTCGCAAACTACTCCCAAAACCGAAAAACTGAGAATCTGTCCAAGGGGACAGCAGCCTTCGGAAGGCCATATCTCGGTCTTAACAACTCCAAATCAAAAGAACGAGTACAGTTTCTAGAATCATAGGAAATTTCCTAGCTTTCTCTAAGTATTGGGAAAAGCTGATTTGGCTTCTAAAAATGCCTAATCTACATATCAACCCGATCTATCCCAATCACGTCACAGATTTGAACATGTTCGGTAAAACGATCATAACATTCAAACGGCTGGGCGGAATTGGACGTTCTTGGTGTCCAATTAAAGGTATTGAAGTTATCTACAACTTTCTCAATAGGCGGATGACCAAATTCCGATTCTAAAATTGTGAAAACTCAAACCCTAGGTCGTATGCCCAATCTGCCCGAACCAAGAATTATGAAATCTCTAGTTTTCATCCAATCTACCCAATCACAGCACCACCTCTCGATCTAAAAGCATCAAAACATCCTCTAGCACAGCAACTAGTCCATCCCCAAGGATCACCGATAGCCATACCTCCGCCCGACGAACGACGAACGCCGAATCATCTCCTCCCGGTTTCCCAGATCGTCTTCCTCGCGCCGAAACCGCCGGATCTCCTCGTCGCGGAGCTTTCCGATGGACAGAACAATGGGATGGTAAGGTGAGGAGCTCCCCTAGGGCAGTAAGGAGGGTGAAGAGGGGTGGTGGCGCAAGGGGGAAGGTGGAGAGGGGGGCGGTGCCCAAGGTGGGAGAGAGGGGGAGGTGCAGCTAGGGTTAGGTGGGGGCGCAACAAGGGCAGGGGGAGGGTGCCCCATGGCAGGAAACCTGGCTCCCCCTCCCTCATGGGCCCAAAACCCTTCGCACTAAAGCCCACGACTCATCCCCTTGGGCCCAAACTCCCCCGGAGAGGCACAAACTCCCGAAATCGGCCCGAAAACGTGATTAAACTTCATAACGTAAAGTTTTAACCTCCGATTTCACATCTTATAATGTTTCGACATTCCGTAGTGTCACATTCTTCCCCCCTTCAACAGGATTCGACCTCGAATCTGAGACACGCCACTAGGCAATCAACCAAATCGAAGGGAGCTAAGGTTCACGTCTCAGAACCCGCTTAGAAGCCCTACGATTTGCACCAGCCAGCACTCAGAAGCAAGGAGCTAAGGCTCGAAGACTAACAGCTCTAAAGATAACTCACATTCAAAACTTGCCAGAATCTTACTCAACTTTGAAACACAGTGTACAAACATAAGGACTCAAAACGTCCCAAGCAAAAGGATAACTTCCTAAACAGACAACGAAGGAAAACGGTCTCATACACCTCATTTCTGTGCAATCCTTGGCACTAAAGTGCTCGATCCCTTTAACTGATGTTTCTCCCCAGAAGAACACGGCACTAACCTCTAGAACCCTCTTCAGCTCCCATGCACAAAAGTGCTTTCACACCTCAACCTCTCCACTGTTGTTCGTCGTATTGTAAACGACGCGAACCAAGTGAGACACAACCCTCCAAGACTACCAACTGCTTGAACAATCGGCTAAAACCTTGCAAAAGATTAATCTTTTACAAAAGACCAATACCCACCACTACCACCGAAGGAAAAACCTACTTTATAACCAGGGTCCTTAAAACCCGCAAAAACATTATCAACCGAGCAATCCACATCGGTTGACATAACTCGCTTAGAGATCGGCAACACAAAGATCCAATACACTTCCAAAAGGAAAAGCGATTACTAGCAACCACCAAGTGGTCCACTAATAATTTAATCAACCCCACCGAGGAACACATTGATGACACAATTCTCCAAGAAGGTTTGAATTGGGTCATACACAACCTTCCTTTACTCTTCACTTTTAAACCAATTACGATCAACCACTAGCAACGCCTAATATCCTAGGTCTTTACCACCCCACACTAGATCGTTCTTCATAGAAGGTCTCGCCCTCACAATCTTCCACTCAAAGGATCAGAACACAAGGTACAATCATTGAGTAAGCTCAACCATAAACCATGAACCCAAATTGATCCACATACAACAACTCGAACCCCCCCAAAGCGCTAAAAGCCACTTTGGAAAGAATTCGGCAACAAGCAAAAAGTACTCATTTTATTTTCCTAAGCCAAATCGCAAAGGAAACACAAATCTCCTATACTGGCCAAAATACCAAAAGTTATTCATTATTTCTTTTCATAAAAGAAAACAAGGGAAATCCCAATTCATGACATGCATGCAGCTTTTCAAGAGCACTCCGGATTATTCATATATCCATATATGACTTTCTCACCGACCTGGCTCATCGACTTTTATCATTAAACATCTATAAACAATGTCATGCTTCCTTTTCACCATTCATTCTTCATGTAACAACAGTACCAAATAGTCGTTCACCCAACGGCTTCTTCCTCAGTATCACAAGATTGAAACACAAATAACATCGATGGTTGCGAAAATTCATATAGACTATGACAGCAGCACCGTTAACAGGAAAACACCACATCATATCATAACCCACCCACAATTGGAAGCTAAATTTGCAAAACCTCACATTCTAACCAAAATCAACATTTTGGAAAAGAGCAACGACTCCAAAGTAAAACATCTGCACACACAACCGCCACAAATTTCTCAAAGAGAAAAGGAAACTCATTTCCAAAAAGGAACACTTCACTAACAAAATCACTTATGAGACATTCCTGAAATCCACCCTTGTGAAGCACACGCAAACACCAGACACATTTTCCAATTAACTCCAACTCTAGCCAAATAGAGTTAAACATCAAGGGCTTAACTCAAAACTTTCCAACACAACCCATTATGACCATCTGCTTCCTTTTAAGCATTTATTACAAAGGTAATTCAGTGTGAACACGAAAGAGCGCGATCCACTCAAAGACTTTTGGGTGTAAAACCATACTCATAGCATAAACTAAACCAATTAGCCAAAACCAAAGATTGGCACCAATCACTACAAGTTTAGGGAAACTCTGAAATACAACATAAGGAATACCTTGCCCGAAAGCATTCAACCAAACTAGCAAACAACCAAACCAGTCCAAAAAAGTTTTAAACACCAGCTTAGCATAAATACAACCATCTCTAGTGTTCCACTACACTTTCCATTAAAAATTTCAAAATTCACTACTTACTCATTGAGAAGGTCCAACCGGATTTAACAAAATTTACATAACAAATTCTTTCTCTAGTTACCATTCCCAACACTTTTAATTAAAGTTTATGATGCTTATCAAAAAGACACCCAACCAAGACTACATCGACATGATCCCCATGGATCATCATATCATAATACATCTTATTCTAAATTTGAAACATAGTACTTCAACAAATCTTTCAGCATGATCAACCTACAAATTTCATACCACCTATATGTCAATGTCTCGACAATCGAAACTTATTCAGTTAACAAACGACTTCAACATGTAAATATTATCTCCACAGGGTAGAATTCGTAAGTGAGACTCTAAATTATACATTAATTAAGGATAAAAGCATTCATCGTGTTAATTATCCAAAGTTCACTCCATCACAACATGTTACAATTTCCTCTATTTTAACCATGGTTTCCAACAAGTAATCTACACAATTACCACCACTACTAAATCATCACTATCAATAAATGGGCATAATCATAAACAACAACATTGTTTTTAGTTACTCTATCCATATATCATAACAAATTGTTACTACACAACATACTCCGGCTATTAGAACAAATTTAATAAGTTAAACCAGCACCATGTTCTTAAAATAACAACAAAACCTATATCTTCCCAATTGACATCGGTACTAGCATTTCAGGAACACAGCTGCGTACTTCCAAATATGCTAATAGTTTACAACATCATAAATAACAACTCTAATCAACTTCCAAGTTAAGGTCACAAACCAACACGATTAAATTTCTGTACTAACATATTAAATAAGAACATCTTTAAACAATCAACCCAATTTCTTTAACAACATCAGTAGGCTACATCATCTCAATATTCTAACTGCGCATCAATATTTAGTGCTTTAGACATTGACAATGGTCATGTGCATTTAAGATAAAACAATAGATTCTAAGCATGTACGTTAACACCTTTAATCATTATCGCTACAGAGTAATCTACAACACTAGAAGTTTATTTAATCTCAAGCTAAAGATACAATCACATTGAATCGATTCAATTCACAGATTAACTTAGCAATATGTCATTCCGTAAACCACATTATTACATACTACATAGCACGGACACAAAAACTTTCTAAACACCTTCATGGGTCACGAACTCTTGACAAACAGGATGCAACCCAACTTTAAAGGTAACCACAGCTCAGGAACAAGAACGAACACCGTATAACAATTTCTCCTTTCTAGGCAAGGAAAAAAAACAACACTCCAACAGAAATGCGGGAGAGCTTAACTCTCAAATTTCCAACTTTGATAACCCAAAACTCTTCAAGAAACCTCAAAACTATACTTCCAAGAAGGAAGATAGAGGCACCAGGAAAAACCAAATGTTCCACCAAATCTTTTCGGATAAAGATTCAAACTTAGCTCCACCCAACATAAGGTCTGCACAAGGAGAAGCTTCAACACTTTTCTTAGACAGGGAGAACAACAACCACATAAGTCTCCTCCCCAAGAAAGTCTACAATAACTAACAAAACTGGGTGTCAAAACAAAAATTGCGACCAAAAGACGCGCAACACACAACTCTTCTTCTTCGTCTTCAACCAAGGAAGACAAAACCACAAACCGCCTACGGAACAATCCGCGAGAATCAAATACCAAACACTTTTCTTTTGATTTCAATCGACTAAAACCAAGGAAACCAACCAAAACCGACCATTAGAACGGTAAAGAACATACGAAGGAATCCACCACCAAACTCTTCTATTTGTCTCCAATCGACTACCCGATCTACGACAGAAAAGGGTAAGCACTCTTCTCCCACAGGGGTTAATAATTCTTCGGTGATGGCGTTAACCGGCCACACCGTCAAACCACACCCTTACTGTGAACAAAAAGGGGTGCCCGAAACCCTTCGGCACCACAACCCCACTTCATCGCAAATGTAGCAACTAAATCAAATCTATCATAAAGATAGCGTTATACATCATCAAAATGCAGCATTTAACACCAAGTTTAGATACAATATTAAAGCGGATAGCAATGATACCCATACCCTTCCTACTGTGCATCAGAGTGTGTCAAGTTTTAAATTAGTTAACCAAACTATTTCAGATTTTAAAGTTATTGCCCTAAGGCCAAGTTTTAACGAGTAGACCTATATGTTTCTACTTTTTCGAAGTCAACATTTTAGTTTACTCTAGAGTAAATTACTACATTCACATTCCACGGACCTAAAGCCCGCTCTGATACCAACTGTAACACCCCGGCATCTAGTATGCCCTGAATGTTACCAAACATAGACTAAACAACATCTAAATACCACAAACTAAGATAAATTACACCAAAGGCGCAAATGCTAAAACCGAAAATTTCGGCAGCATCTCCTTGCACATAACTGAACTAATCATGGCATAGCATCATAATAATCCATCTTCATCATATCATGGGCAAACACTAATCATGGCAAGATATCACAACATGTAATCATGATAAGATAGCACATCATGTAAACAATTTGCACCTAGTCACAACTAGCAACATACAACACGCTACCCATTCCAATACACTTGCCTTAACCTCGGGCGACGGATTGGCGAGGGGGTGAGGGCACTCCCGGGGTCACACCACCTGCACATAGATACCACACACTCAAAAAGTGCCCACAAAACAGTACACAATCGCTTATCTACCCCGACTTCGCAAACTACTCCCAAAACCGAAAAACAGAGAATCTGTCCAACGGGACAGCAGCCTTCGGAAGGCCATATCTCGGGCTTAAATACTCCAAATCAAATAAACGAGTACATTTTCTCTAAGATTAAGAAATTTTCTAGCTTTCTATAAGTATTGGGAAAAGCTGATTCGGCCTCTAAAAATGCCTAATCTATAGATCAACCCGATTTGTCCCAATCACGTCATAGATTTGAACACGTTCGGTAAAACGATCATAACGTTCAAACGGCTGGGCGGAATTGGACGTTCTTGGTGTCAAACTAAAGGTATTGAAGTTATCTACAACTTTTTCAATAGGCGGCCGACCAAATTCTGACTCTAAAATTGCTAAAACGGAAACCCTAGGTCGTGTGCCCAATCTGCCCGAACCAGAGAACTATGAAATCTCTAGTTTTCATCCAATCTACCCAATCACAGCACCACCTCTCGATCTAAAGGCATCAAAACATTCTCTATCACAGCACCTAGTCCATCCCCAAGGATCACCCATAGCCATACCTCCGCCCGACGAACGAAGAACGACGAATCCTCTCCTCCCGGTTTCCCCGATCGTCTTCCTCACGCCAAAACCGCCGGATCTCCTCGTCGCGGAGCTTTCCGATGGAGAGAACAGCGGGGTGGCAAGGTGAGGAGCTCCCCTAGGGCAGCAAGGAGGGTGGAGAGGGGTGGTGGCGCAAGTGGGAAGGTGGAGAGGGGGGGCGTTCAAGGTGGGAGAGAGGGGGAGGGGCGGCTAGGGTTAGGTGGGGGCGCAACAAGGGTAGGGGGAGGGTGCCCCAAGGCAGGAAACCTAGTCTCCCCCTCCCTCATGGGCCCAAAACCGTTCCCACTAAAGCCCACGACTCATCCCCTTGGGCCCAAACTCCCCTGGAGAGGCCCAAACTCCCAAAATCTGCCCGGAAACGCGATTAAACTTCATGACGTAAAGTTTTAACCTCCGATTTCACATCTTATAATGTTTCGACCTTCCTTAGTGTCACACAAGTATCCGCTACCTAGGATCGATGACCTGTTTGACCAACTAAAAGGAGCCGGAGTTTTCTCCAAGATTGATCTGAGATCGGGATATCACCAGTTGAAGATCCGATCAGAAGGTATTCCGAAGACCGCATTCTCGTCAAGATACAGACATTATGAGTTTACAGTTATGTCCTTTGGTCTGACGAATGCGCCAGCTTATTTCATGAATATGATGAATAAAGTTTTCATGGAGTACCTGGACAAGTTTGTTGTCGTATTCATCGATGACATTCTCATTTATTCCAAGTCAAGAGAAGAACACGCAGAACATCTAAGGCTAGTTTTGGAGAAGTTGAGGGAACAACAACTCTTTGCCAAGTTCAGCAAATGTGATTTCTGGAAAGACAAGGTGGAATTCCTTGGACATGTAATGACTGCAAAAGGAGTCGCTGTTGATCCAAGCAAAGTGGAAGCTATGTTACATTGGGGGCAGCCGAAGACAGTGACCCAGATCCGTAGTTTTCTGGGGATGGCAGGTTACTACCACCGCTTTATTGAAGGTTTTTCAACGATTGCGAGACCGCTTACGCAATTGTTGAAAAAGGAGAGGAAGTTTAACTGGACACCGGAATGTGAGAAAGGTTTCCAAGAGCTGAAGAAACGATTGACATCAGCGACGGTGTTGGTTTTACCGGATGTTAATCAAAGCTTTGATATATATTGTGATGCATCGCGCCAAGGACTTGGATGTGTGCTGATGCAGAACAGAAAGGTTGTTGCGTACGCATCAAGGCAGCTAAGGCCGCATGAGGAGAACTATCCGACACATGACCTAGAGTTAGCAGTCGTAGTGCACGCCTTGAAGTTATAGTATCATTACTTGATTGGGAACATGTGTGAAGTGTATACGGACCATAAGAGTCTTAAGTACATCTTCACCCAATCAGATCTGAATATGAGGCAAAGGAGATGGTTGGAATCAATCAAGGACTACAATGTTGGGATCCATTGTCACCCCGGGAAGGCCAATGTGGTGGCTGATGCCTTGAGTCGAAAAAGCCATACCGTGAATATGTTGATAGCCGCAAGTCCGGATGAGTTATGCAAGGAGTTTCATAGGATGCAGATTGAAGTGATACCGGAAGGATTCTTGGCCGCATTGGAGGTGAAGCCTACCTTAGAGGACCAGATCCGAGATGGACAGAAAGACGATGACAAGGTCCAGTAAATCAAGTCCAAGATGGAGGAAGGCAGGGCGAAAGGCTTCAAGCTGGACGAGCAAGGCACATTGTGGATGAAGGACCGCATATGTGTGCCGAACAAAAAGGAGCTGAAGCAGTTGATTCTGGAGGAAGCCCATGACTCCAAGTATTCCATTCATCTAGGAAGTGCCAAGATGTATCAAGACTTGAAGGAAAGATTCTGGTGGCCGAGTATGAAACGTGAAGTTGCCGAACATGTTGCGTTGTGCGACATATGTCAGAGAGTCAAGGCAATGCAATAGAGGCCGGCAGGATTACTGCAGCTGCTAAAGATTCCTGAGTGGAAGTGGGAGGAGATCGGCATGGACTTTATTACCCGTTTGCCGAAAACTCAAGGAGGATATGACTCCATATGGGTTATAGTGGACCGCTTGACCAAGGTCGCCCATTTTATCCCTGTAAAGACCACCTACTCAGGACATAAGTTAGCAGAGTTGTACATGACCAGGATTGTCTGTTTGCACGGAGTGCTGAAGAAGATTATATCAGACAGGGGTACCCAATTTACCTCGAGATTCTGGAATAAGCTGCATGAAGCCATGGGGACCCGTTTGAACTTCAATACAACATACCATCTGTAGACGAGACGGATGGACAGACTGAAAGAGTTAATCAGATTCTGGAGGATATGCTAAGAGCTTGTGCATTGGCGTATGCTACCTCTTGGGATAAGAGTCTGCCGTATGCTGAGTTCAGCTACAATAACAATTATCAGGCCAGTCTACAGATGTCACCTTTTGAGGCATTGTATGGTCGCCCATGTCGAACGCCATTGAACTGGAATGAGACAGGTGAACACCGTGTCTTTGGGCCCGACATTCTTCAAGAAGCCGAAGAGCAGATTGCCATGATCCGGGAAAGACTGAAGATAGCTCAGTCAAGACAGAAGAGTTACGCAGACAACCATCGCCGAGACTTGAGCTTTGAACTAGAGGATTTCGTGTACCTTAGGGTTACTCCTCTCAAGGGAGTTAAGAGATTCCACGCCAAAGGGAAACTCGCACCCTGTTATGTTGGGCCATTTAAGATTTTGAGTCGCAGAGGCGAAGTTGCTTACCAGTTGGAGTTACCGTAGTCATTGGCAGGAGTGCATGATGTATTCCATGTATCCCAACTGAAGAAGTGTCTCAGAGTGCCAGACGAGCAAACACCCTTGGAATCGATCGAGCTGCAGGAAGATCTGACATACAAGGAACACCCCGTCAAGATTATGGACACCATGGATCGAGAGACAAGAAATAAGTCAACCTATTTCTGCAGGGTCCAGTGGAGCAACCATACAGAGAGCGAAGCAACTTCGGAGTGCCAGAAGGATTTGAAGAAAGAGTTTCCGAACCTATTCCTTAGTAAGCCCTGAATCTCGGGGACGAGATTCTGTTAAGGGGGGAGGTTTGTAACGCCCCAATTTTTGCTTTTTATGAATTTAAATGAAATTTTGCACTTTAGTGAATTTCTGGAATTTTCTGGAATTTATTTGGATTTAAATTGAATTTATTTCCTTTTTAAATAATTAAAGAATTAAAAGTTATAAATAAAATTTTGTTGGAAATAATTTATTTGAGTCCAAAATGTCTCAAAGTATTTTCCAAAAATTTTCTGGAATTTTTCTAATTAATTTGCTATTTTTCTTGAATTATATGAATTTCTAGAAATTATTTTAATTATTTAATCGCTGAGTGGGTTTTATTGTTCATGCGACCGAGCCCGAGTCAGACTCGAGTCCGAGTTCGACTCGAACCCGACCTAGCCCTAATCGCGCAACCATTGGATCAAGATCCAACGGCCCGCGTGCGTCCACGTCACCCACCTAGGGATCGGATTGGATCCGTTCGCCCCGCGCGATCCCGGCCTTTGACCGTGCCACATGGACGGCTAGGATTGCGCCACGTCACCTCTCCAAGTTCAGGTTGGAGTCCGCCGCCGCCGCGGCCGTTCTGCGAATCCCGCACCGAATCCGGACGTCGAGGCCGGTATTTAATGCATGGGTGCGTGCCCGAGGATTACCTTCGCCTTGCGCGTAATTTGCCCTAACTGCCGCCGCCCGTAGAGCTTCACCGCGCACACGATTGCTCGCCGTAGTGCTTAAGGGTTTTCTTCGGGTTTCCGCGTCATTTCGCCGCCGTCCGCCGTCCGCCGTCGCTTTGGTGGTCAGATTCGGGACCGTTGCGGCGAGGCGCGTCTGGAGGTACCATCCACCTCGTCGGAGTGCCACGGGAACGCCGTCCGGGTGGTCGTTGTCTTCGTCTCCGGCCAACCAGCTCCGCCGTGCACGTCGCCGACCTCGCGAGCTTCGTGAACCGTTCGATCAAGATCCAAAGGCCCAGATTCATCCACGTCGTCCGAAGGTAATCCACACGTTTCGGTTTTTAGATCTAATCCCAACCATTGGATCTAGATCCAACAGCTTAGATTGAGCCATGTAGGCGTACGCTGCACCGTGCTTGGGTAGATCTCAGCCGTTAGATCTAGACCATACGGTTGACGTTAAACTGCGTTATAGCGTTAGATGTAATCCCACGCCGTTCGATCTAAATCGAATGGCGTAGGTTGAGCCACATGTCATCACCCGGGACATGCCACGCCACCCTACGGTGAGGCAAAACCCGATCGGATCTGGACCGTCCGATCAAAATCGTACGATCCAGATCAGCCACGTTCAAGGTGTCATACTGCAATTTGGCATTTATCTAATTTCCCAGAATTATTTAAAGCATTTTCTAATTGAATTAGCATGCAATAATTTAAATCAGATAGATTTCAAAAATAGGATCAATATGGTCAAAGCATAACTTGCCTTCAAAGAGTACTTGTTCTTGGTCTTGATTTGGCTCCTGGGTCAACACTTCTCCTTCGAAGCCCTCAGGTACTTCAACGTCTACTCGTAATGCGTGCAAATAGCAATAAATAAATAAAATAGTACATGCACTTTGCTCAAAACTTCAGATAAAGTCCATAAACAGAAAGGGCATAATTTTACGATTTTTTCAAATTGGAAACGCCCAAATCGGAGTTAAAATGCAAAAGTTATAATTGTTTAAAGTTTAAAGAATCCATTAATTAAATAATAACATAGAAAATTTCATATTCAAAAATTAATTAAAATTCATATTTAAGTAGATCTCAATTTTATAAAATTTTGAAAATTGGAATCATTCAAATCGGAGTTGAAACACAAAAGTTATAAGCGTTTGAAGTTTGAAAATTCAAATAAATCAATAAACCGAATTAATTCATTTATTTTTCTACTGAAAAATCCGATTAATGACGTCAGCATGGAATTTGAATTCCACCGAATTATTTTTCTAAAGAAAAATTGAATTACTGCGTTAGCATGACGTTAGCCGGTCCATGGACTCGGTCCACGGCTCGGGCTCGGTCCACCATGGACTCGGTCCACGGGTTCCTATGTCATTGACACGTGGGACCCACTGCTGACGTCATCGCTGACGTCAACACGGCTCGGCCGAGTGGACTGACACGCGGGCCCCACCCATGATATCAGCATGACGTCACAGATGACGTCATGGAGCTGTTGGGCCAGCCACTGACACGCGGGCCCCTTGCTGACGTCGCGCATGACGTCAGCGACGACCGGGCGCGTCCGCATGGACCGCGCCGGTCCAGCTCCCGCACACGTGGCTTGATCTGGGCCGTAACCCTTGTCACCCTAGTTGTGGATTATTTAGTTGGACATTATTAAATTGCCAACATGGGTAATTAGACCGTTGTAGTATATTGCTTAGACCTGCCACGTAGTCACATCATGATTTTGGATAATTACATGTTAACATTAACTTAATGACTTATGGAACATGTTTTTGAGAAGTGTCATGTGTTATTGATGTTATTATCGATGGCACGTGGTGCATGGTAATCAACTGGGGTTTGATAAATAGATTTAGACCGGGGCATGTGGCAAGATTGATCGGGTGGGCCAGTTGTGGCACCGGGGAAGTTGATTTGGTTCTTCGGGTAGTCTTGCCCTGGTCACCCTAAGGACTTAACCTTGCAAGCCTTTGAACTGAGTCAAACGTGCAACCACATGTCTGTAATGGGACGGACCTAGTTGATTAAGTTGCTAATAACGTACCTATGGGACCTCGGGGTGTCAACTATACCTTTTGTGTAGTTGTACGGGGGAGCGTACCGGGGCTGTGGCCAGGTACCCATCTAACGGTTAATTGGCCTAGACTTCGCCTTTGCTAAGGGAAGGGTTAGTGTGCAATAACCAGGGAGGCCCACTTGTGCTGTTAGAAGTTTTCGAAAGACTTTGTTATGGACACTCACCTTTGTGGTGTTTGGCTGTATCTTGTGGGTAAAGTGCATAATCTCTGCAGAGTGTAAAATCTATTCGAATAGCCGAGTCTGCGGCATTGGACATTGCTCTGGAATTACAGTCAAGGGTTAGGCTTTCATAAAAATGACGTGACTTTGGAAGACTGGTTAGTTTGAAATGATGAGTTGGACCTAGGGTTGGGAACTGCTTTACTTGTGAGATCATTGTGAAAAGTACTCTATTCATGATTGTTTTACCGCTTTGCAATCTACTATTGTATTTACTCATGCAACTTTACTGCAAATGAACCTGTTAGCCTATCCTTCTTAATAAGCCATGCATGTAGAATATTAGCTTGCATTCTGTGCATGACTTGCTGAGTACCAAGTACTCACCCTTGCCACAATACAACATCAGTTGAAGAAGAGTTGACGCCAACTTTGGAGGAAGAGTACCAGGAGGAGCCGTCTAACTAGGGAGCGAGCCCAGTCAGTTGCCTGTGGTATACTGGATGGCGCCACGATTTCTATTTTATTCCGCTGCAGTTATTTCTCTTTTAATAAGTCTTCGCCCTATGAGGCGTATCTTTGTAACTTGACCACAAGGTCGGGCAACCAGTTTGGTTAATTAATTGAGGTACTTTACTATTTCCTTGAGTATGATTGTGATATTTACCGATGTTGAGACTTTGTGCACTAGCATGATCCTGGACTAGTGCTGAATACACAGAGGGTCCGGATTTGCAAATTCGGGTCCCGACAGATGACCATATTATCATTATCGAGCAAAAACCAATTGTGATAGCGCCTCCACATTACTGTCTAAAGACTTTGTATCGCCACTAAAACTAACTATGATGATAAAAAAGAACCGATTGTGATGTACTTTTCTATAGTACTGAATGATAGTTGTCCATAATACAATGCCCTAGCTTGCAAAGCAGCTACTTGCCGTTGTTAAAGGACCATGTAGAGGTCCATCCATGTTTGTGATGAGTATTTCACTTTATTTGAGGGCGTGTTCAGGTTTGAGTTTGATTTGAATTGGAATCCAAAAGGAAGCAATTTGAGTTGTGTCAGCTTCAGGCGGCACTATCGACCTTGTGGAGGCGGTAGTACCGATGATATGAATGAGATAAGATTTTTGTTTGAACATTTGTGATGATTATTGAATATTATTGTTGGACAATGCTATGTGATGGTTTCTTTATCTTTGATGATTGCAGGGCTTCAAATTGTAGTCATGGTGAGGCGAGGAATGGGACTAGGCGAGGTGCGTCGGCGGTCCGGATGGCCGGGGATGTAACACCCCGGTATCCAGTATGCCTAAATGCTACCAAACATAGAATAAACAACACCTAAATACAACTAATAAAGACAAATTACAGCAAAGGAGCAAATGCTAAAACCGAAAATTTCGGCAGCATCTCCTTTGTTTTAACATGATTTGAAACAATAGCAATAATAGGCAAGTAATATCATATCATAAGACATCTAAAGAAGCAATGTAAATGGATATAACAACAACATACGGCAATAATATGAAGTCCAACCACTCCATAAACTATAACGAAGCAAATAAGGGACACGACCACACAATTTAATCCATACACCAAGATTCATGTCACTATTATTATGATCATGACTCAAATTGGTAAATGTGACTGGAACTACGTGAAGATGTGTAGCTATTGCCCCTTCCCACATGTCGGTGTCATGGTACCTAAAACAACATAAAACACAAGTGTGAGTTCATCACTCAGCAAGTATATTGCAATGGGTCATACAGAACATTTCAATATTATCATCACTACATAACAAACTTAACATCATGATCAAGTCATACTTCATATGCAACATCATATTCATGTCTCAACCTCATTGAGATCATTTCATCATCATCATCATCATGTATGCAATGCAATGCACATATCTCCTCGACGCAAATACCGGTATTGCCGAGTGCACACCCGTCGGCGTGCAACCACGTCCCCCTTCCATCCCGTAGATGGAGGGTGCCTACTCATCGCTTCCACTCACCGCGTGGGTGGAATCACGAGGTAGGTATTACATCCATGGCGCTCCGGATTAGTCATAACTTTCTCACCGACCTTACCGGAATAGTTATGACGTTCTCACCGACCGGGCCAAGTTTCATGCCATGTATGCAACATATGCCATAATCATTAACCATAAACCATTGCATAACATCTTAACATACCCTTTTTATCACATCATGGCAAACACTAAGCATGGCAAGATAGCATAACATGGAAACAATTGCATCTAGTCAAGACAAGCAAATAAACCACATGCTACCCATCCCAATACGCTTGCCTTAACCTCGGGCGAAGGATTGGCGGGATGAGGAGGGCACTCCCGGGGTCACACCACTTGCACATAGATGCCACACAATCACAATGTGCCCACAAAACAGTACGCCCTCATCCATCTACGCCGATTTCGCAAACTACTCCCGAAAACGAAAAACAGAGAATCTGTCCCCCACGGAACAGCAGACTTCGATCTAGCATAACTTTAGTTCTAAGACTCCGAATCGATTAAATGAGTACATCCTTGCGTTGCTTAGGAAATTTCCTAACTTTTTCTAAGTATATGGAAAAACTGATTCGGATTCTAAAGTTGTCTAATCTACAAAACACTACGTTCTGTCCCAGCTACGGCACAGATTTGAACACGTTCGGTAAATCGAGCATAACTTTCAAACGGCTGGGCAGCATTTGGCCATTCCTTATGTCCACTGAAAGGTATTGAAGTTACCTACAAGTTTCTCAACAGGCAGCCGACCAAAGTCCGAATCTAAGGTCTCGAAAACTCAAACCCTAGGTCGACTGCACAATCTGCCCGAAGCAGAGAACGTGGCAAACTCTAGTTTTCATCTAATCTACCCAATCACAGCACCACCACTTGATCTAAAAGCATCCAAATACCCTCTAGAACAGCCCCTAGACCAACCCCAAGGATTCCTCAAGCCATACCTTCGCCCGACGAACGATGAACCGACGAATCTCCTCCCGGTTCACGCGATCTCATTCCTCGCTCCAAATCCACCGGATCTCCTCGTCGCGGAGCGCTCCAATGGATGGAACAGTTGGGTGGTGAGGTGGAGAACTCCCCTAGGGGCAGCAAGGATGGAGAGGGATGGGGAGGAGAGGGGCGCAAGGGGGGGCGGCTAGGGGAGGTGGAGGCGTGGAGAGGGGAGGCAAGTGTGGCGGCTAGGGTTTCCAAAGGGCGGGGGTGCATGGGGGACTAGGGGGAGGTGCACCAAACAGCCCAACCTGGCCCCCCACTCCCACATGGGCCCAAACACCATCCCACTAAAGCCCACGACCCTTTCCCTTAGGCCCAAACTTCCCCAGAAAGGCCCAAACTCCCGGAATCGGCCCAGAAACGCGATTAAACTTCATACCATATAGTTTTAACCTCCCTTTTTTTCACATTTTATAAGATTACGACATTCCGTAGTGTCACAATCTCCCCCCCCCTTCAACAGGATTCGACCCCGAATCCGAGACACACCACTACGCAAACATACAAATAAAAAGGGGGCTAAGTGTACCACCCCGGCATCTAGCATGCCTGAATGCTACCAAACATAGGCTAACCAATATCTAAATACCATAAATTAAGATAAATTACAGCAAAGGAGTAAATGCTAGAACCGAAAATTTCAGCAGCATCTCCTTTGTTTTTCCATGAATTGAAGCAGCAACAATATGATCACAGGATATAGTAATAAGAATGACATCTAAATCACCAATAATAAGGGTTCTAGCAGCAATATAAGCCTAGAATAAATATTCCAACCATCTCATGAGCCTAACGAAGTAAATGAGGAAACCAAGCACACAAATTAACCATCACAATTAAATGAAGGAACATGTCTGTAACACCCCAGCATTTAATATGCCCGAATGCTACCAAACAAAGACCAAACAACCTCTAAATACCATAAATAAAGATAAATTACAGCAAAGGAGTAAATGCTAAACACCGAAATTTCGGCAGCATCTCCTTTGTTTTAACATGAATTGAAGGAAACACAATAGCATAGCAATATAAGGCATTATGAGAGACATCTAACATAGCAATAATTAAAGGTACGACAACCAAATAAGTCTAATTCCAAACATTCAATGCCTCCATGAGCCAAACGAACAATAAGACTCTCATATCGCAAAGCTAAACCATAAAGCAATAAGCATCACACTAGTTTATTGTAAAATCCCAATTGAACTACTTGAGGGACAATTGAGTGAAGCTACGTGTAGAAGTGTGACTATTTCCCTTCCCCGCATGCCGATCTCAAGGTACCTAAAACAACAAGAAAGCACAAGGGTGAGTTCAACACTCAGCAAGCATATTGCAATGGTACACAAAAACAATTACATGGCTTCAACCACTCATATCATGTCTATCATCTCATTCATGATCACATATCAATATCATCATCATTATGTATGCAATGCGATGTGATGCTCATGTCTCCTTGGAAACTCATACCGGTATGGTTGAGTATACACCCGTCGGCGTGCACCCTCTCCCCTTGTCACGGTCCCGAATTCGAATTCGATTCTAGCGGCTGAGTTTCGCATCAATTAAGTTTTAGCCGCTCTTAAGGTCAATTCCCAGCTTCAGTTAATGTCCTAAACTGCCACTTAGGAGTATCCCAAGCTTAACCAAAAGTTTAGAGCCAAAAATTTCAGTCCGCACTTGTGACTTTCAACCAACTTTGGAGCCTTGTAACTGGCAATCTATAATGATTTAGGATGTGCAAGTTAGTAAATTGGAAACTAGAAACTTTCCTCTACAACTTGGTTGAGTTTTGAGCCCAATCCAAAATCAAGCACAAATTTAAATCATAGCATCGAAATTGAATCCAGAGCAGCAGTATTTGGGGACTTAGCCCTAGGGGACTTGACCCTAGCATTGTCTCTTTGTGTGTAGCCTTGTGAGTGTGGCTAGTGGGACCAAATAGCAGCAATTTAGTACACAAAACAGTAACAAGCAGTCACCACAACACAAGACAGCAAACCACCAACCCACAAAACAGCAAAGCACCCATCCTTTTCTCCCCATGCGCAGCAGCCACCCATTCCACCTCTCCCCCAAATTCGTGCAGCCCTTCATCCTCCTGGACAAGCTCCCAAGTGGTGGAAGCTCCTCTCCATTAGAGCACCTTGGAGCTCCATTGCATCTCCTCCAAGCCTCCTCCATGGCTGAAACTTGAAGCTCCTCAAGCAGCCCTCCAAGCCAGCTTCCTCCATCTCCAACCAAGCTCCCCCTCCTTCTCTCCATGGCTCCTCCTTGAGGGAGGCCAAGGTGAGCCCCTCCCCCATGGCTTGAGCTACTCCTAGAGGGTCCCCTCATGCCATTTTGGATGCCCTAGCTCTGATTTGGGGGAATATTTGGAGGGAAGTCCATGTTCTAGGGTTTGGAGCTAATGCTGATTTTCGAGCAGTTTTCAGAGCCACTGTTTTTCGTGTTTTTGAGCAAGTTAAATGCTTCATCTCACTGTACGGCTGAAGAATTAGTTGTAGATAATCGAGTTATCTTTCATTTCCAGCTGGAATCAATCGATTTCGTTAATCCAGCTGAAAGTTATGATAATTTTAGTACGTGCTGTTCTGGAATACCGAAGATGTGGAGCTAAAACTTGAGCAGTGGTTTGAGATTTTTTAGAAGCCGAATTAGAATTTAATTTTGCCTAAGAAGTTGTAGGTAATCTCTTGTAGATTGTAAAGATGCTATCCTTTACTCAATTACAATGAGTATAGCAATGTCTATGATGAAAATGGTGCATGCTGTTCTGAAACTCTGAATATTTCGGGTAATGAGACTGTTCTCTGTTCCTGGCTAAACTGGGAGTTCATGATGAAGTTGCTGGATGTTTGGCCGAATCTACGTTGTAGTTATATGTCTCACAATCGTTTAGAGTCTGAGTTTGCACAATTTGATTAAACGGTTCAAAAGTTATGGCCGTTTGAATTACTGCCTGTCCAGTGTTGCTGAAAGCATGAGGCTGAAAATGGAATTGCAATTTAGAGTTTATTGTAGGCCGAATTAAGATTTAATTTTGCCTAGAGAAAGTTAGGGAATTCCTCGTAGATTGCAAAAATGTATTGGTTTACTCAATTTGGATTCAATAATCATAAGTTATTCCAATTCGAAGTCAATGTCTGAAATCTAAAATTTTCTGAAATGTTCAGAACTTGGGAGATGAATTTCAGATTGAGTTTTGAGAGTTTTAATGCTATGTTCTGAATGTTTAGAAGTGGAGTAAAGGTAAAACATCCTCTTATGGGCATTTAGGGTCTAATAAATTAGGTTTGGGAGTTGCCATGCAAAGGATTGTGCTTGTTTAGAGTAGTATAAGTGAAAATTTCAGATTGTGCTATAGGATTGAAGTGGGGTTAGCATTGTGTTTTATTTCCTGAGTTGAGATAAATGTAGCACTTTCTGAATCTTTCATGAGTGATGCATTTAGTATTTCATTCCATTGGCACGGCATGCATCTCATTGCATATACATTGTGATCGTGTAGAGAACGAACCCGCGGAGGTTGACGTGGCTGTGGTCGAGGGGGATATCGGTGAGCAGGTGGTTGCTGAGACTCCAGCAGAAGCATCAGGCAAGCACCTATGCATCTTGAACCCGTATTAATTGTATTTTTGTGAATAAACTGCTTAATTGGTGAAATAAGTCCGCATTAGGGACTGAATTGGGTTAGGGTTAGATCCTATTTGTTGCACATTCGTCCCTTGGATTTGTGAATACTTCTGTTGGAACTAGTATGGGTATTAAATGAGTCACTGCTTAGAATTGCTTAGAGGTCGGGATTTGGGCCAAGTAGCGGAAGGTTCCGTCGCTTGAGGTCGTTACCTTACCCATGATGAAAAGATTGGGCATGGATGGGTGGTTGGAAAAGAAAAGATGAATTGGAGACTGGGCGGGAAGGTTGGGACATTGGGTAAGGAGACCCGATGTGGTAGTTCCCGTCTGAGTCGATTAAGGACCGATTCGATGGTTGCCCTTTGATTGAGCACACCCCGGTTGGTCGCATGCCCGATTATGGTACGGTAAGCCACTCTTTCTCTCATACGGAATCGATGAACCGTAACTTCCTGTGGTTGGACGTGGTTGAGGGCGAGGCTTAGGCCGACTCTCGAGTGCCAAGCCGGGCTTGGGGCTGCTCGAGAGGGTGCTAGGTTTTCGGGCCACAGGAGGACGCTTCAGCGATTGGGTATGATTGGGAGGGGGTTGACACTAGGCCCTTGTGGTAAGTGTCGTGCGATCAATGCTTCCCTGCAGGGTTAATTAAGTGATTCGAATTGCCGCGCTCTCGGATATGAGCAAGCTCTTTCATCGCACAGTCACGTAGTAAGAACTTGAACCGAGGTTCGCCGTCGAGCTTGAGCCCAAATAAATTGGTGATGAGATTAATTGTTGTGAATTAATGATTGCAACTTCATTTTAGAAGTAGGCGCTGTTACAACTGCTTAACTTGTGAATTGAGTAGTTAGGTAATTAATATAACAAATGTTAAGCTTTCTGCACTTTTACCTTCAGTCTGGTTCTTTGCTACATCCAAATGCATAACCTTTGGAGTCGGTCATATATGGACCCACGGGTAAGTCTTGCGAGTACCTTTCGTACTCATGCTTCTGCTTTGTGGTTTTCAGGTGAGGATCAGGTTGGCGGGTGTGAGTTCTGCCCATACTGCCTCTCGGTGACCGGGCGGGGCACCGAGTAGCGGCTTGGCGATGCCGTCTACGCCCGGGAGTGTTCAGGGGCAGAACACTTCCGGGGATTGCTTTACTTTTGTTTCATGTGATGGTTAATTCTTTTGTTGTATAGATAGATGCGATTCGATGGGCTTTTGGATTTGAAAAATGGTTGGTCATGTGGATGTCGGGCTCCGTGTGTGTTTTCCTTACTGCTGATACTATGGTGGTGCTGTCGATGTTGCTTTTACTTTCGATATATATATATTGAACTGTGTTTTCTTGTCTGCTGAGTGGATGTCCGTAGAATCTAGAATGGTCATGCCGAAATTTTCTGATTTTGGAGTCTTGGTCTTTTTCCCCGTTCTTACCTAGTTTAGAGTGTTGGCGTTGTTTTTGATCTTGGTTTGGTGGTTGTCGGGTTCGTCTTTGTGCGGTGTGTTTCCGCTTGCGTGTGGTTTGGAAGGTTTCGGGTTCGTTGCCCCCTTTATGCAAATTGAATTGATAACGTATTGGTTTTCGGTATGCGGTGATCCTGGGCGTGTTTCGGGTCGCATACCAGGGCAATACCGGGGTTGTTGTCGAGTCGTTTGGACGTTCGTAGGGTTGTCTCCATTGGGCTTGGGTATTAGCATCAGGATCACCTCCGGTGATTTGTTGCTAGGATCCAAATCCGACGGGAGCAACTGTTGATCCAACAACTCGAGGACGATCTGGGCGGCTCCTGACAAGTTGGTATCAAACCAAGGTGCATAAAGACGAACTTAAACTTGACGACCATTTAGGTGATTGATTGTGGTTTACTTAACCTCTTAGTAGCAATTAACGCTATATTACCCGCCCTATGTCTATAATTAGGGTTGTATAGGTTGAATGGTGAGTGTGGGAGAAACGATCACGTTGGAATTGTGCATTTCATGCCATGCATGTAAGATCCATGTCATACCATGCACGCATATGTTTTGCCATGTTATTTTGCATCTTGATCTGTGCTTTTATGTATGTTGGATTTGTAAAGTTCCTTTGTCTTGTGCTGTTGTCTAGATCATGTTTTGATTCAAAATTTTAGCCAAGTCTAAGAACCAGTCCATTCCCGTGGTTTCTGAATACCCAGATGTGTTCCCAATGGAATTGCCAGGGATGCCTCCCGATAGGGATATTGAGTTCGTAGTCGAGCTCCAGCCCGGGACTGCTCCAATCTCGAAGCGGCCGTACCGAATGCCGCCCAATGAGTTGGCTGAGTTGAAAACTCAGTTGAAGGAGCTGATGGACAAGGGTTTTATTCGTCCGAGTTCCTCACCATGGGATTGCTCAGCTCTCTTTGTGACAAAGAAGGACGGTTCTCTTCGCCTGTGCGTCGATTACCGCCCGTTGAATGCGGTTACTATCAAGAACAAGTATCCGCTGCCTCGGATCGACATCTTGTTTGATCAACTCGCCGGGGCACGGGTGTTCTCTAAGATAGATCTGCGGCTCGGATACCATCAGGTCAAGATCCGAGAAGCGCAGCAGAAGGATGAGGGTGTGGCCCAGATTCGTGACAAGTTGAACTTGGGCCAAGCTGCTGAATTCCAACTTGACGGTCATGGGACACTTTGGTTCGGCAAGCGACTAGTTGTCCCTGAGGACCAAGAATTGAAAAGGGTGATCCTTGATGAAGCCCACAACTCGTTGCTCACCATTCATCCGGGCAGCAACAAAATGTACCAAGATCTGAAGCGACAGTTTTGGTGGCCTCGTATGAAGCTTGAGGTGGCTCGCTATGTGTCCGAGTGTGATGTTTGTCAGAGAGTAAAGGCCGAGCATCTCAAGCCAGCCGGCGCCCTTCAACCGTTGCCCATTCCTAGTTGGAAATGGGAAGACGTCAGTATGGACTTTATTACTGGCCTACCAACAGCTTCTTCGGGCCGTGATTCGATATGGGTGATAGTCGACCGGCTGACAAAGTCCGCGCACTTTCTGGCGGTAGGCACCGCTTATACGTCTAAGAAGTATGCGGAGCTATACCTATCCCGGATTGTCTGTCTCCATGGGGTACCCAGGCGGATAGTCTAAGATCGGGGCTCTCAATTCGTTTCTCGATTCTGGAGGAGCCTGCATGAGGCATTGGGCACAAAGCTGCTCCACAGCTCAGCCTATCATCCATGAGGACCGGCCCGGCCATCGAGAGAGTCAATCAGATACTTGAGGACATGTTGAGGGCCTGTGTCCCCTCTTTTGGGAAGAAATGGGAAGAGTGCCTTCCATATGCTGAGTTTGCTTACAACAATAGCTACCAAGCGAGCATCCAGATGTCTCCATTTGAAGCGCTCTATGGTCGTAGCTGTCGGGCCCCTCTGAATTGGTCCGAGAGTGGAGAGCGTGCTTGTAACACCCCGGCATTTACTATGCTTGAATGTTACCAAACATAAGCTAATCAACATCTAAATACCACATTTAACATAAAATTCCAGCAAAGGTGCATAGGCTAAAAACCGAGATTTCGGCAGCACCTCCTTTGTTTTATCATGAATTTAAGGAACAGCAACAATATAGCATTATATGGCAATAAGAGAAACATCTAAAACAGCAATAAATAAAGTCTTAACGACAATAAAAGACTAACATCAAGCTCTTAAAGTTCCAAGTGTCAAACAAACAATAGAACTCTCATTAACCAAGCTAAGACTTAATTTAAAGGCCATCACACGCAATGTATTATCAAACTAAATGAATTGACTTGGGGAAACATTAAAGTGAAGCAACGTGTGAGAGTGTGACTATTCCCCTTTCCGCATGCCGTTCTCATGGTACCTAAAACAACAAGAAAACACAAGGGTGAGTTCGAAAACTCAGCAAGCATACTGCAATGGACAACAAGCATAACAACAAGTCAATAACATCTTTCATCATGTATAACATCTCATTCATGAATACTTATCAATATCATCATCAATTTGTATGCGATGTAATGCATTGCTCCCGACCCTCTGGAACCTCATACCGGTATGGGAAGTACACACCCGTCGGTGTGCACCCTTTCCTCCCTTCCATCCCGAAGATGGAGGGTGCCTACTCGCTTCCAAACACCACGTGGATGGAATCACGACATAGGACTTACTCAATGGCGTTCCGGATTAGTCATAACTTTCTCACCGACCTTGCCGGACTAGTTAAGACTTTCTCACCGCCCTCGCCCTATCTCATGACATGCATGCAACCATGCCAAATATCATATTCAATTCACATATTAACACATGGCATCATAATATGTTAAACATGCTCATCATATCATATCAATCATTAAAACATGGCAAGTGGACATATATCATGTAGGCAATTCCATCTAATTTCAACATGCAACCTACAACTTGCTATCCATCACAACACACTTGCCTCAACCACGTGCAACGGATTGGCGGGAAGAAGAGGGAACTCCCGGGGTCACACCACCTGCACATAGGCATCACACACTAACAATCATAACCTCAAAACAGTACACACGCCCCCATCTAACCCGACATTGCCAACTACTCACAAAACCTAAAAACAGAGGTTCTGTCCCGGCGGGACAGCAGCCTTGCAAAAGGCATAACTTGAGTTCTGGGACTCCAAATCGAATAAACGAGTACACCGTAGCGAAGCTTAGGAAATTTCCCAACTTTTTCTAGTTATAGGGAAAGACTGATTCGGAATCTAAAATTGTTTAATCTACAGATTACCACAATCTGTTCCAGTTACGTCACAGATTTTTAGGCGCTCGGTAAAACAGCCATAACTTTCAAACGGCTGATCGGAAATTAACGTGCTTTACGTCCACGGAAAGATAATTAAATTATCTACAACTTCCTAGAAGTCCGTACGGTCTGATTCGGATTCTAAATCGACGGAAACTCGAACCCTAGTTCGACTGCTCAATCTGCCCGAAAACAGAAACGTGGACAAGTTTAGATCTAACCCAAATTACTTCAAACCAGCGCCTCCAATTGATCTAAAAACTTGATAAACACCCTAATAACAGTACCTAGATCATCCCCAAGGATCCCCAAGATCATACCTTTGCCCGATGCACAAAACTCCAATGAATCTCTCGCGAATCGCTCCTCGCTTCCACGCTCCTCGCTCCTCGCTCCACGCTCCTCGCTCCACGGGACGACTCCACGAGGTGCAGGGGTGGGGAGGCCACCCAAAGGCAGCAAGGGGTGGAGGAGAGGTGGTGGAGAGGTGGGGAGCAATGGGGCAAAGGGGAGGTGGAGGCGCACAAGAGGGAGAGGGAGAGGGAGAGGGGGAGGGGGCTAGGGCTAGGAGGGGGAAGGGGTGGGGGCGCACCAACAGCAGCATGGGCGCAAGGGGGCTGGGGGGAGCCCCTTTTACCAGCCCTCAACCCAATCCTAGTCCGTTACGGAGTCCTAATCCATCCCACCAAAGCCCACCAAGGCCCAAAACTCCCCCGGAAAGGCCCAAAACCCCGAAAACGGCCCGGAAACGGCCCGGAAACGTTATTAACCCCCGATCCTTATGATTTTAACCTTATTTCCACATCTCATACTGTATTTAACCTTATCATGTTCAAAAATTAAGGATACGACACTCCGAGGTGTCACAGTGCTTTGTTTGAACCCGATTTGGTTGTGGAGGCGGAAGAGAAGGTGAGAACCATTCAGAACAATTTGAAAGTGGCACAGTCGCGGCAAAAGAGCTATGCCGATCGTCGTCGGAGGCCTCTCACTTTCTATGTTGGCGACTACGTCTACCTAAAGGTGTCTCCCCCCCAGGGCACACGTCGTTTTGGGATTTCAGGAAAGCTGGCGCCTCGCTACATTGGACCCTTTCGGGTACTTGATAGGCGCGGTCAAGTGGCTTATCGGCTAGAGCTTCCTCCATCTCTAGCGATGGTCCACGACGTGTTCCATATCTCACAGCTAAAGAAGTGTGTTCGTACGTACTCCCTTCGAGCAGATTGCAGCGGATGAACTCGAGGTTCAGCCTGAACCTGATCTGTCTTATCAAGAACATCCGATTCGGGTTTTGGAAGAAGCTGAACGTAAGACTCGAAGGAAGACTCTCAAATTTTATAAAGTTCAGTGGAGCAATCACACTGAAGGTGAGGCCACTTGGGAGCGGGAAGACCGTTTGAGAAGCGAGTATCCCGAGTTCTTCCAAAAATTTGTAAGTGTCCTTCGCAGCACTTGTCTGTATTCAATCCTTTTTCAGTTATGCGCTCATTTTTGAATCTCGGGGCGAGATTCCCCTAAGGGGGGAGGATTTGTCACGGTCCCGAATTCAAATTCGATTCTAGCGGCTGAGTTTCGCATCAATTAAGTTTTAGCCGCTCTTAAGGTCAATTCCCAGCTTCAGTTAATGTCCTAAACTGCCACTTAGGAGTATCCCAAGCTTAACCAAAAGTTTAGAGCCAAAAATTTCAGTCCGCACTTGTGACTTTCAACCAACTTTGGAGCCTTGTAACTGGCAATCTATAATGATTTAGGATGTGCAAGTTAGTAAATTGGAAACTAGAAACTTTCCTCTACAACTTGGTTGAGTTTTGAGCCCAATCCAAAATCAAGCACTAATTTAAATCATAGCATTGAAATTGAATCCAGAGCTGCAGTATTTGGGGACTTAGCCCTAGGGGACTTGACCCTAGCATTGTCTCTTTGTGTGTAGCCTTGTGAGTGTGGCTAGTGGGACCAAATAGCAGCAATTTAGTACACAAAGCAGCAACAAGCAGCCACCACAACACAAGACAGCAAACCACCAACCCACAAAACAGCAAAGCACCCATCCTTTTCTCCCCATGCGCAGCAGCCACCCATTCCACCTCTCCCCCAAATTCGTGCAGCCCTTCATCCTCCTGGCCAAGCTCCCAAGTGGTGGAAGCTCCTCTCCATTAGAGCTCCTTGGAGCTCCATTGCAGCTCCTCCAAGCCTCCTCCATGGCTGAAACTTGAAGCTCCTCAAGCAGCCCTCCAAGCCAGCTTCCTCCATCTCCAACCAAGCTCCCCCTCCTTCTCTCCATGGCTCCTCCTTGAGGGAGGCCAAGGTGAGCCCCTCCCCCATGGCTTGAGCTACTCCTAGAGGGTCCCCTCATGCTGTTTTGGATGCCCTAGCTCTGATTTGGGGGAATATTTGGAGGGAAGTCCATGTTCTAGGGTTTGGAGCTAATGCTGATTTTCGAGCAGTTTTCAGAGCCACTGTTTTTTGTGTTTTTGAGCAAGTTAAAAGCTTCATCTCACTGTACGGCTGAAGAATTAGTTGTAGATAATCGAGTTATCTTTCATTTCCAACTGGAATCAATCGATTTCGTTAATCCAGCTGAAAGTTATGATAATTTTAGTATGTGCTGTTCTGGAATACCGAAGATGTGGAGCTAAAACTTGAGCAGTGGTTTGAGATTTTTTAGATGCCGAATTAGAATTTAATTTTGCCTAAGAAGTTGTAGGTAATCTCTTGTAGATTGTAAATATGCTATCCTTTACTCAATTACAATGAGTATAGCAATGTCTATGATGAAAATGGTGCATGCTGTTCTGAAACTCTGAATATTTCGGGTAATGAGACTGTTCTCTGTTCCTGGCCAAACTGGGAGTTCATGATGAAGTTGCTGGATGTTTGGCCGAATCTACGTTGTATTTCTATGCCTCACGATCGTTTAGAGTCTGAGTTTGCACAATTTGATTAAACAGTTCAAAAGTTATGGCCGTTTGAATTACTGCCTGTCCAGTGTTGCTGAAAGCATGAGGCTGAAAATGGAATTGCAATTTAGAGTTTATTGTAGGCTGAATTAAGATTTAATTTTGCCTAGAGAAAGTTAGGGAATTCCTCGTAGATTGCAAAAATGTATTGGTTTACTCAATTTGGATTCAATAATCATAAGTTATTCCAATTCGAAGTCAATGTCTGAAATCTAAAATTTTCAGAAATGTTCAGAACATGGGAGATGAATTTCAGATTGAGTTTTGAGAGTTTTAATGCTATGTTCTGAATGTTTAGAAGTGGAGTAAAGGTAAAACATCCTCTTATGGGCATTTAGGGTCTAATAAATTAGGTTTGGGAGTTGCCATGCAAAGGATTGTGCTTGTTTAGAGTAGTATAAGTGAAAATTTCAGATTGTGCTATAGGATTGAAGTGGGGTTAGCATTGTGTTTTATTTCCTGAGTTGAGATAAATGTTGCACTTTCTGAATCTTTCATGAGTGATGCATTTAGTATTTCATTCCATTGGCATGGCATGCATCTCATTGCATATACATTGTGATCGTGTAGAGAACGAACCCGCGGAGGTTGACGTGGCTGTGGTCGAGGGTGATATCGGTGAGCAGGTGGTTGCTGAGACTCCAGCAGAAGCATCAGGCAAGCAACTATGCATCTTGAACCCGTATTAATTGTATTTTTGTGAATAAACTTCTTAATTGGTGAAATAAGTCTGCATTAGGGATTGAATTGGGTTAGGGTTAGATCCTATTTGCTGCACATTCGTCCCTTGGATTTGTGAATACTTCCGTTGGAACTAGTATGGGTATTAAATGAGTCACTGCTTAGAATTGCTTAGAGGTCGGGATTTGGGCCAAGTAGCGGAAGGTTCCGTCGCTTCAGGTCGTTACCTTACCCATGATGAAAAGAGTGGGCATGGATGGGTGGTTGGAAAAGAAAAGATGAATTGGAGACCGGGCGGGAAGGTTGGGACATTGGGTAAGGAGACCCGATGTGGTAGGTCCCGTCTGAGTCGATTAAGGACCGATTCAATGGTTGCCCTTTGATTGAGCACACCTCGGTTGGTCGCAAGCCCGATTATGGTACGGTAAGCCACTCTTTCTCTCATACGGAATCGATGGACCGTAACTTCCTGTGGTTGGACGTGGTTGAGGGCGAGGCTTAGGCCGACTCTCGAGCGCCAAGCCGGGCTTGGGGCTGCTCGAGGGGGTGCTAGGTTTTCGGGCCACAGGAGGACGCTTCAGCGATTGGGTATGATTGGGAGGGGGTTGACACTAGGCCCTTGTGGTAAGTGTCGTGCGATCAATGCTTCCCTGCAGGGTTAATTAAGCGATTCGAATTGCCGCGCTCTCGGATATGAGCAAGCTCTTTCATCGCACAGTCACGTAGTAAGAACTTGAACCGAGGTTCGCCGTCGAGCTTGAGCCCAAATAAATTGGTGATGAGATTAATTGTTGTGAATTAATGATTGCAACTTCATTTTAGAAGTAGGCGCTGTTACAACTGCTTAACTTGTGAATTGAGTAGTTAGGTAATTAATATAACAAATGTTAAGCTTTCTGCACTTTTACCTTCAGTCTGGTTCTTTGCTACATCCAAATGCATAACCTTTGAAGTCGGTCATATATGGACCCACGGGTAAGTCTTGCGAGTACCTTTCGTACTCATGCTTCTGCTTTGTTGTTTTCAGGTGAGGATCAGGTTGGCGGGTGTGAGTTCTGCCCATACTGCCTCTCGGTGACCGGGCGGGGCACCGAGTAGCGGCTTGGCGATGCCGTTTACGCCCGGGAGTGTTCAGGGGCAGAACACTTCCGGGGATTGCTTTACTTTTCTTTCATGTGATGGTTAATTCTTTTGTTGTATAGATAGATGCGATTCGATGGGCTTTTGGATTTGAAAAATGGTTGGTCATGTGGATGTCGGGCTCCGTGTGTGTTTTCCTAACTGCTGATACTATGGTGGTGCTGTGGATGTTGCTTTTACTTTCGATATATATATATTGAACTGTGTTTTCTTGTCTGCTGAGTGGATGTCCGTAGAATCTAGAATGGTCATGCCGAAATTTTCTGATTTCGGAGTCTTGGTCTTTTTCCCCATTCTTACCTAGTTTAGAGTCTTGGCGTTGTTTTTGATCTTGGTTTGGTGGTTGTCGGGTTCGTCTTTGTGTCGTGTGTTTCCGCTTGCGTGTGGTTTGGAAGGTTTCGGGTTCGTTGCCCCCTTTATGCAAATTGAATTGATATCGTATTGGTTTCCGGTATGCGGTGATCCTGGGCGTGTTTCGGGTCGCATACCGGGGGAATACCGGGGTTGTTGTCGAGTCGTTTGGACGTTCGTAGGGTTGTCTCCATTGGGCTTGGGTATTAGCATCAGGATCACCTCCGGTGATTTGTTGCTAGGATCCAAATCCGACGGGAGCAACTGTTCATCCAACAACTCGAGGACGATCTGGGCGGCTCCTGACACCCCCCTTCCATCCCAAAGATGGAGGGTGCCTACTCCTCGCTTCCGTTCACCGCGGTGAATAGAATCATGATGTAGGACTTACTCATTGGCTCTCCGGAATAGTCATAACTTTCTCAACGACCTTCCCTGGACTAGTTATGACTTTCTCACCGCTAGGGCCATGTATCATGCCATGTATGCAATCATGCCAACATCATAATTAACTTGTACATTAACACATGGCATCATAACATAATAAGCATACTCCTCATATCATTGGCAATCATTAAAGCATGGCAAGTGATCATATCATATAATCAATTTCATCTAGTCTCAACTAGCAACCTACAAACCGCTGTCCATTACAATACACTTGCCTCAACCACGGGCAACGGATTAGCGAGAAGTAGAAGGCACTCCCGGGGTCACACCACCTGCACATAGGTACCACACACTCACAATCATGTCCACAAAACAGTAAGCAATCCCTCTTCTACTCCGACATCTCAAACTACTCGCTAAACCCAAAAACAGAGGTACTGTCCCGTCGGGACAGCCGCCTTCCAAAAGGCATAACTCGGGTTCTAAGACTCCGAATCAATTAAACGAGTACATCCTCGCGTAGCTTAGGAAATTTCCTAACTTTTGCTAAGTATATAGAAAGACTGATTCGGACTATAAAGTTGTTTAATCTACAAAATACCGTGATCTTTTCCAATCACGTCACAGATTTTAATATGCTCGGTAAAACAAGCATAACTTTCAAATGGCTGGGCCGAATTTAAAGTTCTTTATACCCACTGAAAGGTATTGAAATTACCTACAACTTCTTCAACAGCCGTACGACCAAATTCCGAATCTAAATTGGCGAAAACCCAAACCCTAGGTCTACTGCTCATGCTGCCCGAAACAGAGAATGTGGCAACTTCTAGATCTAATCTAATCTACTCAATTCCAGCACCACCAATTGATCTAAACATGTGATAATCACCCTTAGAACAGATCCTAGACCAACCCAAAGGATTCCCATGGCCATACCTTCGCCCAATGGATCTCCTCCCGGTTCGCGCGATCTCCTTCCTCGCTACAAATCCACCGGATCTCCTCGTCGCGGAGCGCTCCAATGGATGGATCTTCGAGATGCATGGGTGGAGAGGCTACCCTAGGGCAGCAAGGGGTGGAGGAGAGGTGGTGGAGAGGTGGGGAGCAATGGGGGCAATGGGGGGCGCACGGCAAGAGGGAGAGGGGAGGTGGGGGGCGCACAAGGGCACTATGGGAGGTGGGGGTCGCACAAGGGGGGTTTGGGGCGCAAGCTAGGGCAGGGGGAACCCCTATTTACCAGCCCAAACACGAGTCCTACTCCTAAATGGACTCATACTCCATCCCACCAAAGCCCACAACCCTTTCCCCTAGGCCCAAAACTCCCTGGAAAGGCCCAAACTCCCGGAAATGGCCCGGAAACGATATTAACCTCCATACCCTATGGTTTTAACCTTAATTCCACACTTCATAATGTTTTTGACCTCATCATGCACAATAAATAAGGTTACGACACTCCGTGGTGTCACATTCTCCCCCCCTACAACAGGATTCAACCTCGAATCGAAGACATGCCACTACGCCACACCAACAACACACGGAGATCTAATCTTCGCGGTTCAAACCTGAAGAAAAGAGCTTTGGGCAAAGCTCGCCTCCATGAGACTTCAACTCCTAGGTCGCTTCTCTAAATAAAACCACTGGAATTTACACTGATCGAGACTCGATGACAGGACGCCTAGGTTCGAAGACCAACAGCTCTAACGATAACTCGCAATCAAAACATGCGAGAACTTTACTCAACATAAACGACCGAACGTTCCTCTGCGGTTGACACAACTAGCTTCTTGCCCAACGACAAAAGATCCAATACACTTCAAAAGGAAAAGCGATCACTAGCAACCACCAAGTGGTCCACTAATAATTTAATCAACCCTACCGAGGAACATCTCAACAACACAATTCTCCAAGAAGGTTTGCATTGAGTCATACACAATCTTCCACTCAATGGACTACGATAAAGAGTACAATTATTGAATGAGCTCAACCATAATCATGAACCCAAATGGTCCACCTACAACAACTCAAACCCCAAAGCGCTAAAACCACTTTGGAAAGGATCCGGCAACATCCAAAGAGCACACATTTTAATTTCCTATGCCAAGACACAAAGGAAACGCAAATCCCCTACACCACAACCAACATACCAGAAATTCTTCATTGTTTCTTTTCATACTAGAAAGCACGGGAAATCTCGTTTCATGACATAAATGCACACTCTTCAAGAGCACTCCGGATTAGTCATATCTCCATATATGACTTTCTCACCGATCTGGCTCAACGACTCTTTTATCATTTAACATCTAAAAACGATGTCATGTTTACTTTTCACCATTCCTTCATCATGTAACAACACTACCGAAAAGTCATTCACATGACGACTTCTTCCTCGGGAGGGAGAATGTGACACCACGGAGTGTCGTAACCTTATTTAGTGTGCATGATGAGGTCAAAAACATTATGAAGTGTGGAATTAAGGTTAAAACCATAGGGTATGGAGGTTAATAGCGTTTCCGGGCCGTTTCCGGGAGTTTGTGTCTTTCCAGGGAGTTTTGGGCCTAAGGGAAAGGGTCGTGGGCCAGGAACAAGATCGATACGGAACTCCACATTCCTCACAGGAGGTAAACCAGGCAACTCGTCAGGGAAGACATCAACAAACTCCTTCACTACAGGAATCTCCTCAACGGAAACTGAAGAAGATGTCTTTTCTGACATAGCCATGAGGAAACCCAACTGCCTGAAACGGCGACCAGAAAACAGACTAGCCAAAGCAAAGACGGAACTGGAAGGTATACCACCCTGAAAGGTCAACTCTACCCCTGACGGGGCCTGCAAAGTAACCGTCCTCCAAAAGCAACAGATCTTGGCACGGTACTGATGCAACCAGTCCATGCCCAAAATGACTTCAAAAGGAGCCAATTGGATCACCATAAGATTGGCAAAGAAAACCTCATCATCAAGACATAATCTTCATTAAATAATCAAGCGCAATGCAATGATGAACCAAACCCCATCCTACTGTGCAACCAATTGTGTCAAATTTTAGATTAGTTATACAATTTTGCAAGTTTAAATGTTGCTATGCTATGACAAAGTTTTAGTTAAAACCTAAGCCATGTTTCTAAATTATTCCACATCACATTTTAGTTGTATCCTAAGGTATGACACTAAAAAAATACACATTCCAATGACCTACAGCCCGCTCTGATACCAACTGTAACACCCCGGCATTTAATATGCCAGAATGCTACCAAACAAAGACCAAACAACCTCTAAATACCATAAATAAAGATAAATTACAGCAAAGGAGTAAATGCTAAACACCGAAATTTCGGCAGCATCTCCTTTGTTTTAACATGAATTGAAGGAAACACAATAGCATAGCAATATAAGGCATTATGAGAGACATCTAACATAGCAATAATTAAAGGTACGACAACCAAATAAGTCTAATTCCAAACATTCAATGCCTCCATGAGCCAAACGAACAATAAGACTCTCATATCGCAAAGCTAAACCATAAAGCAATAAGCATCACACTAGTTTATTGTCAAAACCCAATTGAACTACTTGAGGGACAATTGAGTGAAGCTATGTGTAGAAGTGTGACTATTTCCCTTCCCCGCATGCCGATCTCAAGGTACGTAAAACAACAAGAAAGCACAAGCGTGAGTTCAACACTCAACAAGCATATTGCAATGGTACACAAAAACAATTACATGGCTTCAACCACTCATATCATGTCTATCATATCATTCATGATCACATATCAATATCATCATCATTATGTATGCAATGCGATGCGATGCTCATGTCTCCTTGGAAACTCATACCGGTATGGTTGAGTACACACCCGTCGGGGTGCATCCTCTCCCCCCTTCCATCCCGAAGATGGAGGGTGCCTACTCCTCGCTTCCGTTCACCGCGGTGAATGGAATCACGATGTAGGACTTACTCATTGGCTCTCCGGAATAGTCATAACTTTCTCACCGACCTTCCCTGGACTAGTTATGACTTTCTCACCGCCCAGGCCATGTATCATGCCATGTATGCAATCATGCCAACATCATAATTAACTTGTACATTAACACATGGCATCATAACATAATAAGCATACTCCTCATATCATTGGCAATCATTAAAGCATGGAAAGTGATCATATCATATAATCAATTTCATCTAGTCTCAACTAGCAACCTACAAACCGCTATCCATTACAATACACTTGCCTCAACCACGGGCAACGGATTGGCGAGAAGTAGAAGGCTCTCCCGGGGTCACACCACCTGCACATAGGTACCACACACTCACAATCATGTCCACAAAACAGTAAGCAATCCCTCTTCTACCCCGACATCGCAAACTACTCGCTAAACCCAAAAACAGAGGTTCTGTCCCGTCAGGACAACAGCCTTCCAAAAGGCATAACTCGGGATCTAAGACTCTGAATCAATTAAACGAGTACATCCTCGCGTAGCTTAGGAAATTTCCTAACTTTTTCTAAGTATACATAAAGATTGATTCGGACTCTAAAGTTGTTTAATCTACAAAATACAGTGATCTGTTCCAATCACGTCACAGATTTTAATACGCTCGGTAAAAGAAGCATAACTTTCAAACGGCTGGGCGGAATTGAACGTTCTTTATACCCACTGAAAGGTATTGAAATTACCTACAACTTCTTCAACAGCAGTACGACCAAATTCCGAATCTAAATTGGCGAAAACACAAACCCTAGGTCGACTGCTCATGCTGCCAGAAACAGAGAACGTGGCAACTTCTAGATCTAATCTAATCTACTCAATTCCAGCACCACCAATTGATCTAAAAACGTGATAACACCCTTAGAACAGATCCTAGACCAACCCAAAGGATTTCCATAGCCATACCTTCGCCCAACGCACGAAAACCGAATGGATCTCCACCCGGTTCACGCGATCTCCTTCCTCGCTCCAAATCCACTGGATCTCCTCATCGCAGAGCGCTCTAATGGATGGATCTTTGAGGTGCAGGGGTGGAGAGGCTACCCTAGGGCAGCAAGAGGTGGAGGAGACGTGGTGGAGAGGTGGGGAGCAATGGCGGCAATGGGGGGCGCACGGCAAGAGGGAGAGGGGAGGTGGGGGGCGCACAAGGGCACTATGGGAGGTGGGGGGCGCACAAGGGGGGTTTGGGGCGCAAGATAGGGCAGGGGAACCCCTATTTACCAGCCCAAACAGGAGTCCTACTCCTAAATGGACTCATACTCCATCCCACCAAAGCCCACAACCCATTCCCCTAGGCCCAAAACTCCCCGGAAAGGCCCAAACTCCCGGAAACGGCCCGGAAACGCTATTAACCTCCATACCCTATGGTTTTAACCTTAATTCCACACTTCATAATGTTTTTTACCTCATCATGCACACTAAATAAGGTTACGACACTCCGTGGTGTCACAATGTCATTGTTTATAAGTGTGATGCTAAGTGATGACGTGTGACTAGCTCCCTTTCCCGCATGCCGGTTTCATGGTACCTAAGAAAAACAACATAAACACAAGCGTGAGTTCATCACTCAGCAAGTAAAATGCAGTGGAACAAGAAAATACATTCTAATACCTTCATCACCACTTTTCACATACGACATCATACACATCTCATATTCATAGCGTAAGCATATCATTGACATCATCATATATCATCATCATATAACATCCTCATATAATGCAATGCAATGCGATGCACATATCTCCTGGAAAGTCATACCGGTATGGTTGAGTACACACCCGTCGGTGTGCACCCTCTCCCCCCTTCCATCCCGAAGATGGAGGGTGCCTACTCCTCGCTTCCAAACACCGCGGTGGATGGAATCACGATGTAGGACTTACTCATTGGCTCTCCGGAATAGTCATAACTTTCTCACCGACCTTCCCCAGACTAGTTTTGACCTTCTCACCGCCCGGGCCCTGTATCATGCCATGTATGCAATCATGCCAACATCATAAATAACTTGTACATTAACACATGGCATCATAACATAATAAGCATATTCATCATATCAATGGCAAACATTAAAGCATGGCACGTGAACATATCATATATTCAATTTCAATCTTCAACCAATCTAGCACACAACAACCCGCTACCCATTCCAATACACTTGCCTCAACCACAAGCGACGGATTGGAGAGAAGTAGAAGGCACTCCCGGGGTCACACCACCTGCACATAGGTACCACACACTCACAATCATGTCAACAAAACAGTACGCACACACTCTTCTACCCCGACATCGCAAACTACTCGCAAAACCCAAAAACAGAGGTTCTGTCCCGTCGGCACAACAGCCTTCCAAAAGGCATAACTCGGGTTCTAAAACTCCAAATAGAATAAACGAGTACATACTCGCGTAGCTTAAGAAATTTCGTAACTTTTTTTAAGTATATGGAAAGACTGATTCAGAATCTAAAGTGGTTTAATCTACAGAATACTGTGATCTGTTCCAATCACGTCACAGTTTTTAATACGTTCGGTAAAACGAGCATAACCTTCAAACGGTTGGGAGGAATTGGACGTTCTTTATACCAACGGAAAGTTATTGAAATGAACTACAACCTCTTCAACAGCCGGCTGACCAAATTCCGACTTTAAATTGGCGAAAACCAAAACCCTAGGTCGACTGCTCATGCTGCCCGAAATAGAGAACGTGGTAAACTCTAGATTTCATCTAATCTACCCAATTACAGCACCACCAATTGATCTAAAAACATGATATTAACCCTTAGAACAGAACCTAGACCAACCCCAAGGATCCCCGTGGCCATACCTTCGCCCGACGAACGAAAACCCAACGGATCTCCCCCCGGTTCGCGTGATCTCCTTCCTCGCTCCAAATCCACCGGATCTCCTCATCGTGGAGCGCTCCAATGGATGGATCTTCGGGTTAGTGAGGTGGAGAACTCCCTTAGGGGCAGAAAGGGAGGTGGAGAGGTGGTGGAGGGGGTGGTGGCGCCATGGGGAGAGGAGAGGCGCATGGGGGTGGCGGTTAGGAGGTGGAAGGGAGGGGAAACCCTAAGGCTAGGTGGGGGGCGCCCAAGAGGGCTAGGGACGCACTTAAGGGATGAAGGAGGCCCCTAACCAGGTCTCCTGCTCCTAAATGGACTCAAATTCCTCTCCACCAAGGCCCACGACCCTTTCCCCTAAGCCCAAACTCCCCCGGAAAGGCCCAAACTCCCGAAAACGGCCCGGAAACGCAAATAAACCTCATACCGTATGGTTTCAACCTCCAATTCCATATTTCATAATGTTTTTGACCTCAACATTCACATTTTATAACGTTATGACACTTCGTGGTGTCACATTCTCCCCCCTTCAACAGGATTCGACCTCGAATCCAAGACATGCAACTACGCCAAACCAACAACACAGAGAGATCTAATCTTTGCGGTTCAAACCTGAAGAAAAGAGCTTTGGGTAAAGCTCGCCTCCGCGAGACTTCAACTCCCAGATCGCTTCTCTAAATAAAACCACTGGAATTTACACTGATCGAGACTCGATGACAGGACGCCTAGGTTCGAAGACCAACAGCTCTAACGATAATCGCAATCAAAACTTGCGAGAACCTTACTCAACATTGAAACACAAAGCACTCAAACAAGGCCTCGGCATGACCCAAGCGATAGGATAAAATCCCAAACAGACCACGAAATAATACTGTGACACTACAGTTTGATGTGACATTATAGAAGGTGAAATTAGAGAATAAAACCTTTCGGCTTGAGGTTTACTCGCGTTTTTGGGCCTTTTGAAGCGTTGTGACACCACGGAGTGTCATAACCTTATTTAACGTGCATGATAAGGTTAATAACATTATTAGATGTGGAATTAAGGTTAAAACTATAGGATATGGAGGTTAAGAGCTTTTCCGGGGCGTTTCCGGGGCGTTTCCGGGGTTTTGGGCCTTCCCGGGGGAGTTTGGGCCTTGGTGGGCTTTGGTGGGATGGAGTAGGTCTCCGTAACGGACTAGGATTGGGTGTGGGGGCTGGTAAAAGGGCTCCCCACCAGCCTTTTGGGCGTGCTCCCCCTGCCCTTGGGCGCCCCCACCCCTCCCTCCAAGCCCTAGCCGCCACCCCCACCTTCCCCTCTCCCTTCCTTGCGCCTCCACCTCCCCCATTGCTCCCCATTGCACACCACCTCTCCTCCACCCCCTTGCTGCCCTAGGGTGGCCTCCCCACCCCTGCATCCTCATGGATCCATCTGAGGAGCGAGGAGCGAGGAGCGAGGAACGAGGAGCGAGGAGCGAGGAGCGAGGAGCGAGGAGATCTATTGGAGATTCGTTCGTTGGGCAAAGGTATGATCATGGGGATCCTTGGGTTTGATCTAGGTACTGTTCTTAGGGTGTTTATGAAGTTTTTAGATCAATTGGTGGTGCTGGGTTGGAGTTCTTTGGGTTAGATCTAGACGTTGCCACGTTTCTGTTTTCGGGCAGATTGAGCAGTCGGGCTAGGGTTCGAGTTTTCGTCGATTTAGATTCCGAATATGTCCGTACGGACTTAAAAGAAGTTGTAGATAATTTAATTATCTTTCCGTGGACATAAAGCACGTTAAAATCCGATCAGCCGTTTGAAAGTTATGGCCGTTTTACCGAGCATGTTAAAATCTGTGACGCGATTGGAACAGATCTCGGTAATCTGTAGATTAAACAACTTTAGAAGCCGAATCAGACTTTCCATATACCTAGAGAAAGTTGGGAAATTTCCTAAGCTACGCGAGGGTGTACTCGTTTAATTCATTCGGAGTCCCAGAACTCAAGTTATGCCTTTTGCAAGGCTGCTGTCCCGACGGGACAGAACCTCTGTTTTTAGGTTTTGCGAGTAGTGGACAATGTCGGGTTAGATGGGGGTTTGTGTACTGTTTTGTGGGCATGATTGTGAGTGTGTGATGCCTATGTGCAGGTGGTGTGACACCGGGAGTGCCCTCTACTTCCCGCCAATCCGTCGCCCGCGATTGAGGCAAGTGTGTTGTAATGTATAGCGGAATCGTAGGTTGCTTGTGGAGATTAGATGAAAGATTGAATACTTGCTATGATCACTTGCCATGCTTGCTGTTTTCCAATGATATATTGAGTATGATTATCATGATATGATGCTATGTGTCTATACTTATCATGATTCGATGCCATGTGTTTATGTGTACTATGACATGATGCCATATGTTTATGTACAAATGAGATATGATAATTGGCATAGTTGCATGCATGTCATGAGATAGGGCGAGGGCGGTGAGAAAGTCATAACTAGTCCGGCAAGGTCGGTGAGAAAGTTATGACTAGTCCGGAACGCCATTGAGTAAGACCTACATCGTGATTCCATCCACGCGGTGAATGGAAGCGAGGAGTAGGCACCCTCCATCTTCGGGATGGAAGGGGGGAAAAGGGTGCACACCGACGGGTGTGTACTCAACCATACCGGTATGAGTTTCCAAGGAGATATGAGCATAACATTGCATTGCATTGCATTGCAATACATATTTAATGATGATGATGTTGTTATGTGCTCAAGTATGAGATGTTATATGTGATGTAAGGTATTATTGTCTTGTAAATGATCTTGTTGTCCATTACAATATGCTTGCTGAATTTTCGAACTCACGCTTGTGTTTTATGTTGTTTTTAGGTACTTTGAGATCGGCATGCGGGAAAAAGGGGTCTAGCTACACTTCTACACGTAGCTCCACCATCATAGTCCATAATTAATCACTTGGAGACATGATATTAAGAGTTGTGCCTTAAACTTAATGTATGGTTTAATTTAGCATCCTAGTGATTCCTTATTTGCTTCGTTTTAGTTTATGAAGTGGTTGAGCGTGGTATTATTTGCATAATTTGATGATATATCCATTTATGTTGATGTTTTAGATGTCGTGTGCTATGATATATCTTGCCATGATATTGATATTGTGTTAATTCATGGAAAAACAAAGGAGATGCTGCCGAAATATCGGTTTTTAGCATATGTACCTTTGCTGGAATTTATGTTTAAATGTGGTATTTAGATGTTGTTTAGCTTATGTTTGGTAGCATTCGGGCATATTAAATGCCGGGGTGTTACAAATACGGTCTCACACTCCTCATTCCATGCATTCCTTGGCACTAAAGTGCCCGATCCCTTTTACCAAAGCCACTCTCTAGAAGGACATGGTACCAACTTCTAGATCCATCTTCCGCTCCCACACACAAAAGTGAATCATGTCCCAACGTCTGAACTGTGGTTCCTCGTATTCGAGACGACGCAAACCAAGTGATACACAACACTCTAAGATTACTACCACCGAAAGGAGAAGCCTACTTTATGACCAGGGTTCTTAAAACCCGCAAAAACACTGTCAACCGAGCAATCCACATCGGTCGACACAACTCGCTCAGAGATCGGCGACAAAAGATCCAATACACTTCGAAAGGATAAAGAAATTACTTGCAACCACCAAGTGGTCCACTAATAGTTTAATCAACCCTACCATGGAACGCATCAACGACCCGATTCTCCAAGAAGGTTTGCATTGAGTCATACACAACCTTCCACTCAGAGGACCATGACAAAGAGTACAATCATTGAGTGAGCTCAACCATAAACATGAATCCAATTGATCCACATACAACAACTCAAACCCCAAAGCGCTAAAAACCACTTTGGAAAGAATTTGGCAACAACCAAGGAGTACTCATTTTAATTTCCTACGTCAAGACGCGAAGGAAACACAAATGTCCTACACCACAACCAACATACCAGAAATTCTTCATTGTTTTCTTTTCATACCAGAAAGAAATAGAAATATCGATTTATGACATGCATGCATACTTTTCAAGAGCACTCCGGATTAGTCATATATCCATGTATGACTTTCTCACCGACCTGGCTCACCGACTTTTTCATCATTAAACATCTATAAACAATGTCATGCTTCCTCTTCACCATTCATTCTTCATGTAACAACAATATCGAATAATCAATCACCAACTGACTACTTCCTCGGTATCACATGTTTGAAACACATATAACATTGACGGTTGCGCTAAATCTTATAACTATGATGGCAACACCGATAACAGCAAAACACCACGTCGTAAAAGAACCCACATCAATTGAAAACTGAACTTGCAAAACATTGCATTTCATCCAAATTCAACATTTTGGAAGAGAACACCTGCTCCCACAACCGTCACAAATTTTTCTCAAGGAGAGGGAAACTCATTTCAAAAAGGGAACACCTCACTAACAAAATCACTTTATAAAACATTCATAAAATCCACCTTTTTGAAGCACTCGCAAACATCACACACATTATGCAAATAAATCCATCTCCAGTCAAAAAGAGTTAAAAATTAAATCTCAAGAGTTACCAACACAACCCACTATGTCCATTTGCTTCCGTTAAAATTTATTCCAAAGATAATTCAGGGTGAATGCGAAGGAGCGCGATCCACTCAAAAACCTTTGGGTGTAAATCCATACTCATAGCACAAATTAAACAAAATAGCCAAAACCAAAGATTGGCACCAATAGCTACGGGTTTTAGGGAAACTCGGAAACACAACAAGGAATACCTTGACCGAAGGCATTCAACCAAAATGGCAAACAACCACACCAGTTCAAAAGGTTTTAAACACCAGCTCAGCATGAATCCCACCATAACTTGTATTCCATTACACTTACATTTAAGCATTCAATAATCACTATTTACTCATCAAGAGAGTCCAACCGTATTTAACAAGGTTTACATAACAATTTCTTTCTCTAGTTACCATTTCCAACACTTTTAATTAAGGTTTAAGATGCTTATCACACAGGCACCCAACCAAGACTACATTGACATGATCCCCATGGATCACCAAATCATATAACAACGTATTCTACTTGAGCATGGTCAACCTATCAATTTTATACTATCCATATGTCAAAATCTTGACAATTGAGACTTGTTCAATCAATAAAATGACTTCAACAAATAAGTAATATCTCTACAAGATAAAATTCGTAAATAGGATTCTAAGATATGCGTTCATTAAGGTTAAAATCTTGCATCAATATCAATTCTTTGCATAATCATCAATCAACAACATTGCTTTTAGCAACCTTACACATAGGTTGCAACAAAATTTTCACTACACAACATACTCCAACTATTAAATTAGATTTAATAAGTTAGATCAGCACAATGTTCTTAAAACAACAACCGAACCTATGTTTTTTTTCCAATTGACATCGGTACTAGCATTAACACTGCCCTTAACAACGACATTAACAATAAGTCTTATGTATTCTAAATTGATATCAATACTGGCATTGTAGAGACACAACTGCATACTTCAAAATATACTAGTAGTTTGCAACAACATAAATAGCAACTCTAATCAACTTCCAAATTAAAGCCACTAGTCAACATGATTAAATTTCTCTATTAACCTGTTAGATTAGAACATCTTTAAACAACCGGCACGGTTTCTTTAACAGTATCATTAATTTACATCATCTTAGTGTTCTAACTATGCATCAAGGTTTAAACTTTTAAAATTAATGAGGATCATAAGCACTTTTAAAGCAAGGCAACAGATTCTAAGCATGTACATTAACCCATTTAATCATTCTCGCAACAGAGTAAACTACAACACTAGTAGTCTATTTATTCTCCAGCTAGAGATGATAATCATATTGAATTGATTCAACTCAAAATTTAACTTAGCAATACATCATTCCATAAATCACATTGTTACCTTATACATAGCACGGAAATAAACTTTTCTAAACACCTTCATGAGCACGAACTCTTGACAAACAGGATGCAACTCAACTTTTAAAGATAACCACAAATCAAGAACCAGAACGAACATTGATAGAAAGTTCCTCCTTTCCAGGCAAGGAAGAAAAACAAAACTCCAACAGAAATGCAGGAGAGCTCAACTCTCAAATTCCCAAATTTTCCCACAAAACTCTTCAAGAAATCTCAAGATCTATACTTCCAAGAAGGAAGAAGGATGCACCAGGGAAAATCAAATGTTCATTAAATCTTTTCCGATAAAAGATTCAAACTTAGCTCCATCAACTCAAGGCCTGCACAAGGGGAAACTCCAACACTTTTTCTTATATAGGGAGAACAACAACCACAAAAGTTTCCTCCTTAAGACAGCCCGTAATGACCAACAAAACTGGTGTCAAAGCAAAATTAGCGACCAACAGACGCGCAACCCAAACCTTTCTTCTACGTCTTCAACCAAGGAAGACAAAACCACGAACCACATACGGAACAATCCGCGAAAATCCAATACCAAACACTTTTCTTTTGGTTTCAATCAACCAGAGCCAAGAAGACCAACCGAAACCGACCGTTAGAACGGTAAAGAGCAACTGAAAGAATCCACCACAAACTCTTCTATTCAACCCCAGCCAACTACCCGGTCTACGACAGAAAGGATAAGCACTCTTCTCCCACAGGGGTTAATAGTTCTTCGGTGATGGCGCTAACCGGCCACACCGTCAAACCACACCCTTACTATGAACAAAAAGAGGTGATCGAAACCCTTCGGCACCACAACCCCACTTTAACACAACCACAAGAACAATTTAATCATTTATCTCATAGAAATAGCAACATGCATTATCAAATGAAGCATTCAACATCAAAGCTTAAATACAACATTTAAGCGTAAAGAAACGATACCCATACCCTTTCCTACTGTGCATCCATGTGTGTCAAATTTTAGATTAGTTATTTGATGAGTACCCATACCATGGGTACCCCCATCAACCTGGGGCCACGAACGGACTGACCTACCTCTCCGGGAGCCCGGTACTGGCGAAAGGTGTGTGGGCTGCAGAGAGTGGGCCAGGCCCCGGTCCGAGCCAGCACCGGACGGTCGGTCGACCCCGACCTTCAAGGTCGGGGCGCACGGTTGGTCGACTCCACTGGCACCGAAGAAGCGGGTCCGTGCTGTGGAGCCAGCTATCCGCGCCGCAACATCCGCGACACCGTGCGGGTAGACGGCTCCTTCCCGAGGTTGTCAGAAGGACCGCTGAAGAAGTCAAGCCCCCGTCCCGGCGCCTAACACGCAGCAGAGGGAGGCGCCCTCTCCCGAGGCCAAGCTAAAGTCAAACACCATTAAAACCACCGAAGCTGACAGGAGCACAGAGCAGTGTGTCATCCTGATAGCCCAGCACAAGACCGCACACCGCGGGACTACCAACCCTGCGTGGGGCGGGCAGAGGTCGGTCGGACAAGACAGAAACCGGATTCCAAGACGTACAGTACCCCCTCCTTTTTTCCTCCAAACTCCCTTGTAACCTGCTACCTCCGTCTATATAAGGAGAGGCAGGGCCTGAGGGAGCGGGAGGACGAGCGATTTTTAGACAACAAAAGATGAGCGAAAAACAAGCAGCCGAGCACGAGGGAGTCGGTCGGCCGAACCCTTGCCCCGCTTGTAATCCTTTGTTCATCCCGCAAGATCAATACACCCCCACCGAGCGAACTGGAGTAGGGACGTTCAGCCCGAACCAGTATAAACTCCTGGCTTTTTGAGTCAACTATTCGGGGAGAGGGAGCGCGCGACCCCCACTAACCAAAAATTCGTATTGCCGGTGCACGAAACACCAACAGTTGGCGCGCCAAGTAGGGGTCTTTTGCGCATCATCAGCTTCGACTTCGGATTCCCATCTTCCTCCTCGATGGCTTCTTTTTCTCGCGACGACTCGCCGGCGTCGTGGGGCTGGATTCGCTTCAGCGCCCTCGACTTCGTCGTCACCACGGTAGGGGAGCTCGTTCTCATCCCCACAGCCCTCCGAGACCGGGCGCCCTCCACGAGCTTGGACGCGGTCGCCGATGTTCTCAGCAACCTTCGCCTCGAGACCCCGGTGTGGGCCTCACCGGCGGACCCATCGCGCGCCAGCATCGCCTCCGACAACGCTACACGCGATCCACGACGGGCGATAATCTCGCCCTCCGTGAGCTCTCGGCTCGTGGCCATGACTGGCTACGCGCCTACCTCTCTCCATGACCTGCTGGGGGACTCCTCCAGCCACAGCTCAGCTCAGGGAGAGCACCCCAGCAGGATGTACTCTCGAGAGTGCAACATGGCGGGTGCGGCGGAGCCATCCTCCACCCCCGCAACCCTCGGGAACCTCCTCCCGCGTGGCAAGGCGCGTCAGGAAGAGTCCCGGCGGGAAGACGGCGCGCACCATCAGCGTTGCCTCGCCGACCTCCAGCAGCAGTGCGAAGAGCTGGAGGCCCGGAAGGCCGAGCTCGACAAACTCCAGGCCGACCAGGAGCAACGTCAGCCCCAATCGCCGGTTGCCTCTGGCACGCTCCCGCGCGCGTCAGGTATACCAGCAGCTGGCTGAGGGGACGAGCGATCTTCCGTTCTTCCCCCACGCCAACCAGAACATCGCCGCGGCAGCTATGTTGCTCCGCGGGTTACCTGAGCCGATGGACCCGGAAGCCAGGGCTACCAACCAGAACCTCCGGGGGCTGGTTGAGCATGCTGCCGTGCAGCACGCCCAGGGTTCCGGCTCCCGACACTCGGATGTAACGTCGGGTCGTCTCGGCCACTCCCCCTCGCGGGCTCGTCAGAGCTTAGCCAAGACGGCCCCACTCCAGGAGCTCCCCCAGGCATCGCGCACCCCGGTGCGCCACCGACTAGGGGACAACCGTGACCTTCACGCCACCCTCGACGCGCAGAGGAGAGTCGCCGACGCGGCGGCATCATCTCAGGTTGCGGATAGCGGGCGACGCAGCCACCCTGACCCGGGCCTCGACGGCCCCGGGCCGCACGCGTTCACCCGCGCCATCCGCAACGCCAACTTCCCGGCCAGGTTCCGGGCTCCGACCAACATAGCCAAGTACACAGGGGCCACAAACCCAAGTGTGTGGCTAGAAGACTACCGGCTCGCCTGCCGGGCTGGGGGAGGGACTGATGACTCCTTCGTCATCCAGTATCTCCCCATTTATCTTGCGGACTCCGCTCGAGCCTGGCTCGAGTACTTGCCCGCAAACACCGTCGGCAGTTGGGCTGACCTGACGAATCTGTTCGTTAGAAACTTCCAGGGCACGTACAAACGCCCTGGCAACTCCTGGGACCTGAAGAGCTGCAAGCAGCAGCCGGGGGAGACCCTCTGGGACTACATCCGCCGCTTCTCCGAGCAGTGCAACGAGCTCCCCGACATCTGTGACGCCGACGTCGTCAGGGCGTTCATCTACGGCACCACTTGCGAGGCTCTGGTCCACAAGTTGGGCTGCACGAAGCCCCGAACCACCAAGGAGCTTCTCGACATCGCCACCAACCATGCCTCCACCGAGGAAGCCGTGGGGGCCATCTTCGAGAGGAAGGTGGCCCACAAGCCATCCGGATCTGAGGCCGGCGCCCCTTCCGACCGCTCCAACAAAAAGAAACAGAAGGGGAAGCAAGGCCGCGAAGGCCATATGGTCGCCGCCGCCGACCGCCCTGCCAAGCAGCAAGCGCGGCAGACGCCCGACCGATTCGAAAGGTTGATGGATAGTCCGTGCCCGAACCACGACTACCCCGTCAAGCACAAGTATCGGGACTGCGAAGTCCTGAAACGGTTTCTCTCCGGGAACCCCACGACGTCGCGGGGAAAGGGGAAGAAGCGCGACCCGACGCCCGACGTCGGGGCGAAGGGTGATGAGGCGACCGACGAGTTCCCACAGCTCGACGGTTGCCTCATGATCTTCGGAGGGGTAGAGTGCTACACCGACAAGCGTCGGTTGAAGCTTGCTCACCGTGAGGTCCACACGGCGACTCCCGCCGTGCCTAGCTACTTGAGGTGGTCGGAGTGCCCGATCGCCTTCGATCGGACCGACCACCCCGACCACGTCCCGCACCCAGGATGCTACCCGCTCGTCGTCGACCCCATCGTGGGGACGAAGCGCCTGACCAAGGTGCTCATGGACAGCGGCAGCGGTCTCAACATCATGTATGTAGAGACCCTGGACGCCCTGGGAGTCCCCCGCACCGCCCTTCGGCCGAGCAAGGCGCCTTTCCACAGCGTCGTTCCGGGCCAGCAGGCCCATCCGCTCGGGCAGGTCGACCTGCCCGTTACCTTCGGGAGCCCGGACAACTTCCGCACCGAGAGCCTCATCTTTGAGGTCATGGATTTTCCCGGCTCTTACCACGCCATCTTGGGGAGGCCGTGCTACGCGAAGTTCATGGCGGTCCCCAATTACACCTACCTCAAGCTGAAGATGCCAAGGCCACAGGGCGTCATAACCGTGGCCGCGTCTTTCCAGCTCGCTTACAACTGCGAACGAAGCAGTTCTAAGCTTGCCTCGGTGGTCGTCGCTTCCACCGAGCTTGCCCGACTCCAGGAGAGGGCCCCCGAGTCCGCCCCCGACTCCAGCAAGTCGGGACCTAGTTCCTTCAAATCCGTGGAGGATGCGAAGGAGGTCGCTGTCGACCTCGAAGATGCTGCCAAGACCGTGCGAATCGGGGTCGCCCTCCCTGCCAAATAGGAAGGCGCGCTCGTCGACTTCCTCCGAGCAAACCGAGATGTCTTCGCCTGGAGACCCTCGGACATGCCGGGAGTTCCCAAGGAAGCCGCCGAGCACTCTCTCAATATCCGACCGGGTTCTAGACCGGTCGCCCAACGCCTGCGCCATTTCGACGAAGAGAAGCGCCGGGCTATTGGGGAGGAGATCACCAAACTTTTGGCCGCTGGCTTTGTAAGGGAGGTGTGCCACCCCGAGTGGCTCGCCAACCCCGTTCTTGTAAAGAAAAAGTCGGGGCAATGGAGAATGTGCGTTGACTATACGAGCCTCGACAAGGCCTATCCGAAAGACCCGTTCCCGTTGCCTCGCATCGACCAAGTCGTGGATTCCACCGCCGGGTGTGAGTCTCTTTCTTTTCTGGATGCCTACTCAGGCTACCATCAGATTGCCATGAAGGAGTCCGACCAGCTCGCGACCTCCTTCATCAATCCGTACGGCTTGTACTGTTACATCACGATGCCCTTTGGTCTGAAAAATGCGGGCGCAACATACCAGGGATGTATGCAGACGTGTTTTTCAGACCAAATTGGCCGTAACATCGAGGCCTACGTCGACGACATCGTTGTCAAGACTAGGAAGGCCGAGGACCTCATCACCGACTTGGAGTAGACTTTTGCGAACCTTCGACGGTTTCGCATAAAGCTCAACCCCGAGAAGTGCGTCTTTGGGGTTCCGAAAGGGAAGCTGCTCGGCTTCATCGTCTCCGAGCGCGGCATCGAAGCCAACCGCGACAAAATTTCCGCCATCATGAGGATGGGGCCGATCAACGATCTGAAGGGGGTCCAGAGGCTAATGGGGTGTCTTGCGGCCCTGAGCCGCTTCGTGTCCCGCCTCGGCGAATGGGGGATGCCACTCTACAAGCTGATGAAGAAGTCCGACCTCTTCTGCTGGACCAAAGAAGCTCAGGAAGCCCTCAGTCGACTGAAGGCATTTCTTACTTCGCCTCCAGTGTTGGTCGCCCTGGAACCACAAGAGCCACTCCTCCTCTACATCGCCGCCACGATCCAGGTCGTCAGCGCGGCGCTCGTCGTAGAGCGAGCGGAAGAAGAACGTGTCTTCAAGGTGCAAAGGCCGGTCTACTTCGTCAGCGAAGTGCTCTCCGAAACAAAGGTTCGGTACCCACAGGTACAGAAGCTATTGTATTCGGTGCTCATCTCCAAGAGGAAGCTGGTCCACTACTTCGACCAGCATCCCGTCTCCGTGGTGACCTCGTCACCCCTTGGAGAGATCGTCCACAACCGCGACGCCACCGGAAGGATCGCCAAGTGGGCCCTTGAGCTCAACGGCCTCGACATATCGTACGTCCCTCGGACAGCGATCAAGTCGTAGGCCTTGGCTGACTTCGTCGCCAAGTGGACTGAAGCGCAAGTCCCGCCGATGGTCGAGGACCCCGAGTACTGGACAATGTACTTCGACGGGTCCTACACCAAGAACGGAGCCGGCGCGGGGGTCGTCATCGTCTCCCCACTCGGCAACAAGCTCCTGTACGCCATCCGACTGCTTTTTGACGCCACCAACAATGTCGCCGAGTACGAAGCCCTCGTCAACGGTCTTCGGATTACCGCCGACCTCGGCGCTCGATGGCTCTACGTCCACGGCGACTCCAAGTTGGTCATCGACCAAGTGATGAAAGCCTCCGAGCCTCGCGACTCTCGGATGGCCGCCTATTGCTTGGAGGTCCGCAAGCTCGAGGAAAGGTTCAAAGGGTTCGAGCTTCATCACAGTTACCGACGCTACAATAGTGAAGCCGATTCCCTCGCCAACCTTGCCTCCAGCAAAGGGCCAGTTCCCCCCGGAGTCTTCGTCTCCAACCTCCATAAACCATCCATCCGGTTGGATCCGAGCGCTGAGGGCCCAGCCGACCCCCTAAAAGCGGATGCTCCGGCCGATCTTCGGATAGACTCGCACCCGCCTGGGTCGGATCTTGGTGTCCTGAACGTCGAGTCCGACTGGAGACGACCCTTCACCGACCAGTTGACAGATGGGTCACTCCCCGCCGATACCACCGAGGCTCGGCTCCTCGCTCGACGGGCCAAGTCTTTTGTCCTGGTCGACAATACCCTCTACAAGAGGGGCCCATCGGGAATCCTTCAGAAGTGCATCCCGGCCGACCAAGGGAAGCACCTTCTGCTTGACATCCACGGCGGGATCTGCGGGCACCATGCCACGCCACGGTCCCTGGTAGGAAAAGCCTTCCGGCAAGGCTTCTACTGGCCGACCGCTGTGGCGGACACCATGCAGATTGTCCGCGCGTGCGAAGGGTGTCAATTCTTTGCCAGGCAGACACACCTGCCCGCACAGGCCCTGCAGACGATCCCCATCACGTGGCCATTCGCGGTTTGGGGACTCGATCTGGTCGGGCCCTTCAGAAAGGCGCCCGGGGGCTTTACTCATCTGCTCGTCGCCGTAGACAAGTTCTCGAAGTGGATTGAAGCTAAGCCGCTGGCGACCATCACTTCCGCACAGGCGGCTAGCTTCTTCCGCGACATTGTCTACCAGTTCGGAGTCCCGAACTCCATAATCACCGACAACGGAACGCAGTTCACAGGGAAGGAGTTCCTCGAGTTCTGCGATGGCTTCAACATCTGAGTCGACTGGGCAGCGGTTGCGCACCCTCGCGCCAACGGCCAGGCCGAGCGAGCCAATGGCATGATCCTCCAAGGACTCAAGCCGCGAATCTTTAGTCGACTTAAGAAGTTCGTGGGACGGTGGGCCGCTGAGCTGCCTCCCGTTCTTTGGAGCCTACGAACCACGCCGACACGATCGACCGGGTTCACACCTTTCTTCTTGGTGTTCGGAGCGGAGGCCGTCCTCCCGACCGACCTCGAGTACGGCGCGCCAAGAGTGCAAAACTACGACAGCGCGCGGGGGACAGAAGCGCAGCAGGACGACCTCGACCAACTCGACGAAGCACGAGATGTTGCAGTCTTGCGATCGGCCAAGTATCAGCAGACGCTACGCCGGTATCACAGTCGACTGATTCGCGGCCGGTCGTTCGAAGTCGGCGACTTAGAGCTACGCCAAGCCCAGTCCGCGAAGGAAAGGCACAAGCTCTCTCCGCCTTGGGAGGGCCCTTTTACCATCGCAGAAGTCCTCCGACCCGGCACTTTTCATCTCAAAGACGCCGAAGGAAACCTCATTACAAACGCTTGGAACATAGAGAAGCTAAGAAGGTTCTATCCCTAGACATCCTCTCTCCTCCTTGTACCGCTCAAGAAGTACTTGAACAAAAAAAACCGCGGCGGTCGGACGCCTGACCGAGTGGTCGCTCCCTCCTTTTTTGTCTCTCTCGTTTTGTTGACCCCAAGCACTACGACCTCCGCCCCGGAAGCGGAGGTCTCGATGTAGTGCTCCGCGGATCACGCAGTCTACAAATTCGAAGGCAACTGACCAGCAGTTGGTTGAAGCAGCCCGTTCCCTCGAAGTGGAATCGCGTTAGCGCCACCTTGAACCTACGCCTGACCCGCTGCGGTCCCTAAAAGGCTATGGTTGTCAAAGAAACGCAAGGGTAAAAAAAAACTCTTGAAGAAGAAGAAGAACGAAGACAACAGAGAGAGAAACAAAAGCACAGTCGCATTATTCATTTAACAAGAGGAGCATCAGCCCCACCAGCAAAAAACCACCCGCCGTTGCTCAGGGTCTCGTCGGAGACCTCTTCACCTCGCGTGGCCCGGTCCGCGCGCTCCTTCCTCTTCCGCGCCTTCGCGGCCTCCTTCTCCGCCTCCGCGCCTAGAGGGTGGCGTCGTGCTAGTCCGCGATGAGGCGCACCGCGGCTCTCATCTCTTTTTCTCCTGGCAAAAGAGCCCGGGAGATCATGCCGTCGAGCCCCTGCAAAAAACCGCTCGGGTAAGCAGGGAGAAGAGCAAGGGGAACAAGGGAGTCAGAAGATTCGAAACCTCCTACCAGGTTCGGCGGATTCTGCACTGAAAATGGCACAGGGACCTCGCCCACTGCTTCGGTGTCGCCCACGCGGACGACCGCAGCCACGTGAGCAAAAAGCTCCGACCCAGGGAGCTCTACTGCGCACGACCATGTGGGGTCGGATGCCCCGGTGTACCCGAACATGGGGTGCACCCGATCCTTGAAGGGCTGTATGCGCCTCTCCATGAACGCGCGGACGACCACCTCGCCCGTCAGTCCCCGCCTCTTCAGACCCTCGAGCCGCTCGAGGATCACCTCCACCTTTTTTTTTCCTTCAACTTGGGACCCCAAATCCAGTGGGGACCCCTCGCCGGTGGGCTGCCACTGAAGGCCGGGGCGCTGTTGCCAAGGTTCTGGACGTAGAACCACTCGCTGTGCCACCCCCGGTTCGACGTCGGCAGCTTCACGTCGATATTGTACTGCCTGCGGCCGCCACGAAGTTGGATCGCCAAGCCGCCAAGGAGACCAGCAGCGTCCGACGGCGACCACGCGAAGAAGAAGTGCCGCCAGAGCCCCTAGTGGGGTTCGATCCCCAAGAAAGCCTCGCACAGCGTGATGAAGATTGCGATGTGGAGGACCCCGTTCGGGTTCAAGTGGTGCACTTCCCCTCGGTAGAAGAACAGCAACCCGCGGACGAACGGGTCAAGGGGGCGGCCGAATCCGCGCTCGTAGAAGGAGGCGAGTGCGACGATCTCCCCGTCGCCCAGCGCAGGGGTCGCGGTCCCCGCCGGCGGCACCCGCCACCTAGATTCATCTCGCGGAGGGAGGAATCCCTTCCTCTCCAGGCCAATGAAACGACCAGCCGCAGACGAGTGGGGAACCCACGACATCTCCGACACAAGCGAGGAAACGAGGTGAAGCGCGAGGAAGCGGGGAGCTCTTTTCCTCTTCTTGTGGCTTTTTTCCCTTTTTGCAGAAAGCACAAGCAGCTGTCTCCCTCCTCGCGCCACCCTCGCCTTCCTTTTTAGGCAACGGGCGGGAACGGACGCCCCTTCGCGCCAACCGACGCCTTTGCACACGAACCGGTACAACCGCCGACTGCTCGCCTGCCACCTCGGTCACCACCCCGGTAACTTGTCGAAATCTATTTAACTCCCACCGAGCATTAACTGCCCTGACAGGACAGCCGCCTCGCGCCGCACGTCGTGCAGTTCTGCGAACCCCGCCGGGCGTACCGGACCAAAACGCTACAAAAAAAGGTACGAACGGCCCACTGGGCCACCCGACCTCGGGACGGCGGATCGCCTTTGGGCTCGCACCCGAGGCCCGGCACCGTGTTGGGGTTACGAAGGCCAAGTCCAGTCGACTGAACTGAAGCCGCCCCAGCACGAAAAACAAAGCGAGGGGCGGGCCAGGGTGAGCTCCCAGGGAGCCTCCAGTTGGGTCGGCGGATGACCCAATAACCCTAACCCGCATCTGAGACTATACCTCACACTCTCCCGCGGAGCTCATCGATTAGCAGCGGCCAGCCGTGCTCCGGGTTGGCGGACGACCCGGTAGCCCGATACGGGATCGAGTAAGGAAAGGTTATCATGGGACGCCCCACAGCGGGTCGGACGCCCACGCCGGGACCCACGTCCGCTTGGGAACAATCCCCCTCAAGGGAGATCGCCAAGGTTCCACTCGGATTTCCCGTTAGAAGCTTGCACGGGCACTGCGTTCAAACCTACGAAGGTAAATGAGCGTTCGCTCGCCCGATTCTTGGACCCAAAACTGTGGCCAAACAAGAGTCCGACCGGGTAAACCCCCGACCGGCTCTCCGACTCGCTCGGGGGCTCGAGGGCTACACCCACCGGGTGTGCTCGCGCGCACCCGGGCAACTTGGCCGACACAGCCAGCAGACGGGCTGTGCCGACTAAACCACCGCCTCCCTCCTGGTCGGCGGACCGCCTCCCTCCTGGTCGGCGGACCACCTCGAACGGGTAAACCCCCAACCGGCTCTCCGACCCGCTCGGGGGCTACACCCACCGGGTGCGCTCGCGCGCACCCCGTCCCTTCGGAAGAAGCAATTCCCGACTAGCCGCTCCGACCGGATTATGCCCATCGACCCCGGCACTACGTCGACCTCATCAAAACCCCCGACCAGCTCTCCTACCCGGACGGGGGCTCAGGGGCTACTGAGGAGTACCCATACCATGGGTACCCCCATCAGCCCGGGGCCACGAACGGGCTGACCTACCTCTCCGGGAGCTCGGTACTGGCGAAAGGTGTGTGGGCTGCAGAGAGTGGGCCAGGCCCCGGTCCGAGCCAGCCCCGGACGGTCGGTCGACCCTGACCTTCAAGGTCGGGGCGCACAGTTCGTCGGCTCCACTGGCACCCGAAGGGGCGGGTCCCGTGCCTATGGAGCCAGCTATCCCGCGCACGCAACATCCACTGACACCCGTACGGGGGTAGACAGCTCCTTCCCGAGGTTGTCAGAAGGACCGCCGAAGAAGTCAAGCCCCCGTCCCGTCGCCTGACACGCCACAGAGGGAGGCGCCCTCTCCCGAGGCCAAGCTAAAGTCAAGCACCATTAAAACCACCAAAGCTGACAGGAGCATAGAGCAGTGTGTCATCCTGACAGCCCAGCAGAAGACCGCACACCGCGGGACTACCAACCCTGCGTGGGGCGGGCAGAGGTCGGTCGGACAAGACAGAAACCGGATTCCAAGACGTACAGTACCCCCTCTTTTTTTCCTCCAAACTCCCGTGTAACCTGCTACCTCCGTCTATATAAGGAGAGGCAGGGCCCGAGGGAGCGGGAGGACGAGCGATTTTTAGACAACAAAAGACGAGCGGAAAACAAGCAGCCGAGCACGAGGGAGTCGGTCGACCGAACCCTTTCCCCGCTTGTAATCCTTTGTTCATCCCGCAAGATCAATACACCCCCACCGAGCGAACTGGAGTAGGGACGTTCAGCCCGAACCAGTATAAACTCTTAGCTTTTTGAGTCAACCATTCGGGGAGAGGGAGCGCGCGACCCCCACTAACCAAAAATTCGTATTGCCGGTGCACGAAACACCGACATTATTCGACTTTTGCAAGTTTTAATGTTTCTATCTTATAACAAAATTTCATTTAAAACCTAAGCCATGTTTCTAAGTTATTCCACATCACATTTTAGTTGTAACCTAAGGTATGACACTATAAATACACATTCCAAGGACCAACAGCCCGCTCTGATACCAATTGTAACACCCCGGCATCTAGCATGCCTGAATGCTACCAAACATAGGCTAACCAACATCTCAATACGATAAATTAAGATAAATTACAGAAAAGAAGTAAATGCTAGAACCGAAAATTTCGGCAGCATCTCCTTTGTTTTTCCATGAATTGAAGCAGCAACAATATGATCACAGGATATAGTAATAAGAATGACATCTAAATCACCAATAATAAGGGTTCTAATAGCAATATAAGCATAGAATAAAGATTCCAACCATCTCATGAGCCAAACGAAGTAAATGAGGAAACCAAGCACACAAATTAACCATCACAATTAAAGGAAGGAACATGTCATTGTTTATATGTGTGATGCTAAGTGATGACGTGTGACTAGCTCTCTTTCCCGCATGCCAGTTTCATGGTACCTAAGAAAAACAACATAAACACAAGCGTGAGTTCATCACTCAGCAAGTATATTGCAATGGAAAAAGAAAATACATTCTAATACCTTCATCACCACTTTTCACATACGACATCATACACATCTCATATTCATAGCGTAAGCATATCATTGACATCATCATATATCATCATCATATAACATCCTCATATAATGCAATGCAATGCAATGCGATGCGATGCACATATCTCCTGGAAACTCATACCGGTATGGTTGAGTATACACCCGTCGGTGTGCACCCTCTCCTCCCTTCCATCCCGAAGATGGAGGGTGCCTACTCCTCGCTTCCATACACTGCGGTGGATGGAATCACGATGTAGGACTTACTCATTGGCTCTCCGGAATAGTCATAACTTTCTCACCGACCTTCCCCGGACTAGTTATGACTTTCTCACCGCCCGGGCCATGTATGCAAACAAGCCAACATCATAAATAACTTGTGTAACACCCCGGTATTTATTATGCCTGAATGCTACCAAACATAAGCTAAACAACATCTAAATACCACAATCTAAATACCACAATTAAGCATAAATTCCAGCAAAGGCGCACATGCTAAAAACCGAGATTTCGGCAGCATCTCCTTTGTTTTAACATGAATTGAAGGAGCAACAACAGTATAGCAATATAACAATATGAGAGACAGCTAAAACAGCAATAATTAAAGACTTAACGACAATATAAGTCTGTTATCAAGCACTTAAAGTCTCCAAGTGTCAAACGAACAATAAAACTCTCATATAGCAAAGTTAAACCTTAAAGCAATAATCATCACACGCAGTTTATTATCACAACTAATAGAATGACTTATGGAATCAAAATGGGTGAAGCTACGTGTGGACGTGTGACTACTTCCCTTCCCCGCATGTCGTTCTCATGATACCTAAAACAACAAGAAAACACAAGCGTGAGTTCAAAACTCAGCAAGCATATTGCAATGGTACAACAGGAACAATTACATAGCAATATTTATCTCACATCATGTAAAAAACATCTCATTCATGGTCACATATTATCATCATCATCAATATGTATGAAGTGCAATGCGATGCTCATGTCTCCTTGGAAACTCATACCGGTATGGTTGAGTACACACCCGTCGGTGTGCACCCTCTCCCCCCTTCCATCCCGAAGATGGAGGGTGCCTACTCCTCGCTTCCGTTCACCGCGGTGAATGGAATCACGATGTAGGACTTACTCATTGGCTCTCTGGATTAGTCATAACTTTCTCACCGACCTTCCCGGACTAGTTATGACTTTCTCACCGCCCGGGCCATGTAATCATGCCATGTATGCAAATATGCCAACATCATAATTAACTTGTATATTAACACATGGCATCATAACATGATAAACATACTCATCATATCATTGGCAATCATTAAAGCATGGCAAGTGATCATCACATATAATCAATCTCATCTAGTCTCAACTAGCAGCCTACAAATCGCTACCATTACAATACACTTGCCTCAACCACGGGCGACGGATTGGCGAGAAGTAGTAGGCCCTCCCGGGGTCACACCACCTGCACATAGGGACCACACACTCACAATCAAGCCCACAAAACAGTACGCAAACCCTCATCTACCCCGACATTGCCAACTACTCGCAAAACCCAAAAACAGCGTTTCTGTCCCGTCGGGACAGCAGCCTTCCAAAAGGCATAACTCGGGTTCTAGGACTCCGAATCAATTAAATGAGTACATCCTCGCGTAGCTTAGGAAATTTTGCAACTTTTTCTAGGTATAGGGAAAGACTGATTCGGAATCTAAAGTTGTTTAATCTACAAAATACCGTGATCTATTCCAATCAAGTCACAGATTTTAACACGCTCGGTAAAAGAGCCATAACTTTCAAACGGCTGGGCGGACTTTAACGTTCTTTATATCCACGGAAATATAATGAAATTATCTACAACTTCTTCAACATCCGTATGACCAAATTTGGACTCTAAATTGGCGAAAAACCGAATCCTAGGTCGATTGCTCATGCTGTCCGAAACAGAGAACGTGACCAACTCAAGAATCCATCTAATCTAATCAAATCCAACACCACCAATTGATCTAAAAACTTGATAAACACCCTTAGAACAGTACCTAGATCAATCCCAAGGATTCCCATGGCCATACCTTTGCCCGACGCACGAAAACTGAAAGGATCTCCTCCCGGTTCGCTCCTCGCTCCTCGCTCCAACGGATGGATCCGCGAGGTGCAGGGGTGGGGAGGCCACCCTAGGGAAGCAAGGGGGTGGAGGAGAGGTGGTGGGGAGGTGGAGAGCAAAGGGCAAGGGAGGTGCGAGGGGCGCACGGCCAAACGGGGAGTGGAGGGGGGCGGCTAGGGCAAGGGGAAGTGGGGGAGGCGCACCAAGGGGCAGGTGGGGCGCAAGGGGCAGGGGGAAGGCCTTGTTACCAGCCCCCCACAAGAGTCCTAGTCCTAAATGGACTCCTACACCATCCCACCAAATCCCACAACCCCCTCTTTTAGGCCCAAACTCCCTAGAAAGGCCCAAAACCCCGGAAACGGCCCGAAAACGGCCCGGAAACGCTATTAACCTCCAAACCCTATGGTTTTAACCTTAATTCCACATTTCATAATGTTTTTAGCCTCATCATGCACAAAAAAAGGTTACGACACTTCGTGGTGTCACATTCTCCCCCCCTTCAACAGGATTCGACCTCGAATCTAAAACGCACCAAAACCCAACCCAGCAAATCCCAAGATAGCTAGGTTTCACATCACATACCTAAGACGAAAAGCTCAGGATAGTTCTCGCGCATGCGAGACTCCAACTCCCAAGTCGCTTCTCTCTCGGTCTGATGTGACCACAATACTTTAACAAACTTGAGCGTCCGGTTCTTCATCACTCGCTCTGAAGTCCCCAGAATTTCCATAGGACAGGACTCGAAGGTGAGGTCCTGCTCAAGCACTAGTGGTTCCAACGGAACCACCAACTCCGGATCATGCAAGTATTTCCTCAACATCGAGACATGGAACATATTATGCACGCCTTGCATAGACTTCGGTAGCTCCAGACGATAGGCTAGCCTACCAACTCGGGCGATGATAGGAAATGGCCCAGCAAACCTTGGACTGAGCTTTCCTTTGGTGCCAAAATGCACCACACCCTTGGTGGGAGATACTCGCAAGAGTACGCTATCACCCACCTCAAACTCCAAATCTCGCCGCCTCACATCAGCATAGCTTTTCTGTTTGCTCTGCGCTGTGAGATGGTTCTGCCGTACCTCCGCCACGCGATCAACAGTCTGCTGAACCCAATTCGGTCAAAGAACTGCTCTCTCGCCCACGGCATCCCAACAAAGTGGCGATCTGCACTTCCGGCCATACAGTACCTCATAAGGAGCAGCCCGGATGCTGGAATGGTAGCTGTTATTGTAAGCAAACTCTGCAAGAGGCAAATGATCTTCCCAGCTACCTTTCCAAGCCATCACACAGGCCCTGAGCATGTCCTCCAAAGTCTGAATGGTACGCTCAGACTGCCCATCGGTCTGAGGGTGAAAAGCGGTACTAAGGCGAAGCTGCGTACCCAAAGCGCTCTGCAAGCTCTCCCAAAACTTGGAGACAAACTTCGCATCCCGATCAGAAATAATGGTCTTGGGTACACCATGCAGTCTCACAATCTCCCGCACATAGATGGGAGCCAACTCGCTCGCTGAATTGGTAGTGCGGATAGGAATGAAATGCGCAGACTTGCTGAGACGATCCACCACAACCCAAACAGCATCCTTCCCTTGTGGAGTACGAGGTAGTCCAACCACAAAATCCATGGAGATGTCATCCCATGGCCACACAGGAATCTCCAATGGCTGCAACAGACCAGCGGGATGCTTATGCTCAGCCTTGATCTTCTGACAGATCCCACAAGACGCCACATAGTTGGCAATATCCACTCTCATCCTTTTCCACCAGAAATTCTTTTTCAAGTCCCTGTACATCTTGGTCTCCCCAGGATGGACCATGTACGGGGTGCGATGAGCCTCTTTCAGAATATCCTCTTTCACTTGGGATTTCTGAGGCACGCCTGCACGACCTGAAACCTCAAACCTCCCACATCATCAACGGTAAAGTCTCCGGACTTGCCATCCTCAAGGCGTTCCTCACTGCTGGAGCAACCGATCATCTTTGTTGTGCCTCCCTTTGCACGCTCGGGGCTCGCTGACTCAAGAATCAATTGAGTTTCAGCTTGCACGGTCCCCACAAAGCAGTAGGAGACTCCCAAACGCTCAAAATCAGCAACAAGACAATCAACAACAGCGGGCATTGTCTTGCGACTGAGAGCGTCGGCCACCACATTTGCCTTACCCGGATGGTACTGGATAGTGAGGTCATAGTCCTTTATCAACTCTAGCCACCTCCTCTGCCTCAAGTTCAAATCTTTCTGAGTAAAGATGTACTTGAGGCTCTTGTGATCAGTGAAGATATCATAAGACTCGCCATACAGGTAATGCCTCCATATCTTCAGTGCAAACACCACAGCGGCTAGCTCAAGATCATGCGTGGGATAGTTCTGCTCATGCTTTTTCAGCTGCCTCGATGCATAAGCAATCACCTAGCCATCTTGCATGAGCACACAACCAAGTCCCAAACGAGAAGTATCAGAATAAACAGTGAAGCGCTTCCCCGGCTCGGGAAGGGTAAGAACAAGAGCAGTCACTAACTTCTCCTTCAAAGTGCAGAAACTATGCTCACACTCTGCAGTCCACTGAAATTTCATCCCCTTCTGAGTCAGCTGCGAAAGTGGCTTGGCAATGATAGAGAAATCCTGCACAAAACGCCGATAGTAGCCAGCTAACCCAAGGAAACTTCGCACCTCTTTGACATTGGAAGGCCTCTTCCAATCCAAAACTACTGATACTTTGCTAGGATCTACGGATATGCCCTCTAGATTGATGATGTGGCCAAGAAAACCCACTTCTGAAATCCAGAATTCGCACTTTTTCAGCTTAGCAAAGAACTGATTCTCCCTCAAGGTGCTCAGCACAAGCCTCAAATGTCGCTCATGCTCCTCTTCAGATTTAGAGTAAACCAGAATGTCATCGATGAACACTACCACAAACTCAACAAGGTACTTGTGTAGCATACTGTTCATCGCCTCCATAAAGACAACAGGAGCATTAGTTAGTCCAAAAGACATAACTTTAAATTCATAATGCCCATACCTAGTGGAGAAAGCAGTCTTCTCAATGTCCTGCTCCCTCACACGAATCTGATTAAACCCCGACTGAAGATCAATCTTGGAGAACACCTTTGCTCCCTTCAGTTGGTCAAACAGATCCTCGATGCGAGGCAAAGGATACTTGTTCTTGACTGTCACTTGATTAAGAGCACGATAATCAATGCACATGCGCCAACTTCCATCCTTCTTCGAGACGAAGAGAACGGGTGCTCCCCATGGCGAAACGCTACGCCGAATAAAGCCCTTGGCCAACAGATCCTCCAACTGCTTTTTCAACTCGTCTTGAAAAAGACGAGCCAAGCGGTATGGAGAGATAGAAATAGGTCGAGTGCCAGGAACAAGATCGATACGAAACTCCACATTCCTCACAGGAGGTAAACCAGGCAACTCGTCAGGGAACACATCAACAAACTCCTTCACTACAGAAATCTCCACAATGGAAACTGAAGAAGATGGCTTTTCTGACATAGCCATGAGGAAACCCAACTGCTTCAAACGGCGACCAGAAAACAGACTAGCCAAAGCAAAGACAAAACTAGAGGGTATACCACCCTGAAAGGTCAACTCTACCCCTGACGGAGCCTGCAAGGCAACCATCTTCCAGAAACAACAGATCTTGGCACGGTACTAATGCAACCAGTCCATGCCCAAAATGACATCAAAAGGAGCCAACTGGATCACCATAAGATTGGCGAAGAAAACCTCATCATCAATGGCGATGGTGCAACCGGGGCAAACCAAAGAACTAGCAATCAAACCCCCAGGAGAACTGACTAACACGGACTCAGAGAGATCCGCCGAACTCCCAACTTAGCCCTACTAGCAAACTCAGACGACACAAAGGAATAGGATGCTCCGGAATCAAACAGAACAAAGGCATCAACAGAATCCACGAGCAGAGTACCTGAAACCACCTCTGGATGCCCGGCTGACTCGGCGGTCGGCAAAGCGTACACTCCTGGTGGCGCCGGGACAGTAGGAGCCCTGACTCCTGGCTGATGCCCCCAACAAGGCTGGGGGCAAAGGAGGCAACTGCGGAGGAGCAGACGGCTGCGGGCACCAGTAAGTTGCTGGTGGCGCCCACGCAAAGGGCGGCTGAGAAACAGGAGCAACCATCATGTGCACTTGCCTCAACCACGGGCGACGGATTGGCGATAAGTAGAAGGCACTCCCGGGGTCACACCACCTGAACATAGGTACCACACACTCACAATCATGTCCACAAAACCCGAAAACAGCGGTTCTATCCCGCTGCTGGACGGATCTTCGGGGTGGTGAGGTGGAGAAGCTCCCCTAGGGCAGTAAGGGGTGTAGGAGAGGAGAGGGGAGGGTTGCAAAACCCGAAAACAGCGGTTCTATCCCGTCGGGACAGCAGCCTTCCAAAAGGCATAACTCGGGTTCTAGGACTCCGAATCAATTAAACGAGTACATCCTCGCGTAGCTTAGGAAATTTCCCAACTTTTTCTAGGTATAGGAAAAGACTGATTAGGACTCTAAAGTTGTTTAATCTACAAAATACCGTGATCTGTTCCAATCACGTCACAGATTTTAACACGCTCGGTAAAACAGCCATAACTTTCAAACGGCTGGGCGGAATTTAACGTTCTTTATATCCACAGAAATATAATGAAATTATCTACAACTTCTTCAACATCCGTACGACCAAATTCGGACTTTAAATTGGCGAAAAACGAACCCTAGGTCGACTGCTCATGCTGTCCGAAACAGAGAACGTAACCAACTCAAGAATCCATCTAATCTAATCAAATCCAGCACCACCAATTCATCTAAAAATTTGATAAACACCCTTAGAATAGTACCTAGATCAATCCCAAGGATTCCAATGGCCATACCTTTGCCCGACGCACGAAAACTGAAAGGATCTCCTCCCGGTTCGCTCCTCGCTCCTCGCTCCAACGAATGGATCTGTGAGGTGCAGGGGTGGGGAGGCCACCCTAGGGCAGCAAGGGGGTGGAGGAGAGGTGGTGGGGAGGTGGAGAGCAAAGGGCAAGGGAGGTGGGAGGGGCGCACGGCCAAAGGGGGAGTGGAGGGGGCGGCTAGGGCAAGGGGAAGTGGGGGAGGCGCACCAAGGGGCAGGTGGGGCGCAAGGGGCTGGGGGAAGGCCTTTTTACCAGCCCCCCACAAGAATCCTAGCCCTAAATGGACTCTACTCTGTCGGGACCCCGAATTTGCAAATCCGGACCCTCTGTGTATTCAACACTAGTCCAGGAACGCGCTAGTGCACACAGTCTTAACATCGGTAAATATCACAATCATACCACTCGATACTAATAAAGTACTTTTATTTAAATAACCAAACTGGTTACTCAACCTTATGGTCAAGTTACAATATACGCCTCACAGGGCGAATCTTATTAAGAGAGAAATAGTAGCAGCGGAAAATAAGATAACTTCGTGGCGCCATCCAGTATACCACAGGCAACTGACTGGGCTCGCTTCCCTAAGTAGACGGATCCTCTTGGAGTTCCTCCTCCAAAGCTGGTGTAGTCTCCTCTTCAACTGGTGTTATATTGTGGCAAGGGTGAGTACTTGGTACTCAGCAAGTCATGCACAGAATGCAAGCTAATATACTACATGCATGGCTTGATACAAAGGAATAGCTCAAGGTATATTTGCAGTAAACAGCATTTGACAAATAATATAAGTAGATTCGAAAGCAGTAGAAACAAGTAAAGCATAAATAACTTTTCAAGAAGTTTAACAACCATCTTCCCATCCTAAACCACATTTCCATCAACATCATTATTAATCCAACCCAACTTTTCAAACCAAGTTATTTTTGAGAAAATCTAACCCTTGACTGTAATTCTCGAGCGATGTCCAATACCGCGGACACGGCTATTCGAATAGATTCTACACTCTGCAGAGGTTATACACTTTACCCACAAGATACAGTCAAACACCACAAAGGCGAGTTCCCGTAACAAAGTCTTTCGGAAACCTCTAACAATACAAGTGGTCCTCCCTGTTATTGCGCACTAACCCTTCCCTTAGCTAAGGCGAAGTCTAGGCCAATCAACCGTTAGATGGGTACTGGCCTCGGCCCGATGCGCTCCCGCACAACTTACACAAAGGGTGTAGTTGACCTCCTGAGGTCCCACAGGTACGTTATTAGCAACTTAGTCAACTAGGTCCGTCCCATTACAGACATGTGGTTGCACGTTAGACCCAGTTCAAAGGCTTGCAAGGTTAAGTCCTTAGGGTGACCAGGGCAAGACTACCCGAAGAACCAAATCAACATCCCCAATGCCACAACTGGCCCACCTGATTACTCTTGCCACATGCCCCGGTCGAAAACTATTTATCAAACCCCAGTTGATTACCATGCACCACGTGCCATCAACATCACATGATACTTTTCCTAAACAGGTTCAATATATCATTAAGTCAATATTAGCATTTGATTGTCCAAAATCATGTCATGAGCACGTAGTAGGTCTAAGCAGTATACTACAACGGCCTAAAACCCACGTTGGCAACTTAGTAATGTCCAACTAGTAAACCACAACTAGGGTGACAAGGGTCATGGCACATATTTAAATAATCAAGGTGTCATACAGCAAATTGGTGTTTATCTAATCCCCCATATTTAAATAAAGTATTTTCTACTTGAACTAGCATGCAATAGGTTAAATCAAAATAGATTTCAAAATAGGATCAACATGGTCAAAGCACAACTTGCCTTCAAAAAGTACTTGTTCTTGGTCTTGAGTTGGATCCTGAGTCAATACTTCTCCTTCGAATCCTTCCGGCACTTCAACGTCTACTCGTAAAGCGTGCAAATAGCAAATACACAAATAAACAATAGGCAAAAAGTGTCCAAACATCCAAATAAAATCCATAAACAGAGAGAACATAATTTTATGAATTTCTAGAAACTGGAATTGTCAAATTCGGAGTTAAAACGCAAAAGTTATGATTACTTGAAGTTTAAATAATCAATTAAATAATTTTACAGAGAAAAACTTTAGTCCAAAAATTAAATAAAATTCATATTTAAGTAGATCTTAATTTTATACGAATTTAGAAATTTGAATCACTCAAATCGGAGTTGAAACGCAAAAGTTATAAGCGTTTGAAGTTTTGAAATTCAAATCAATTATTAAACCGAATTATTAAATCATTTTCTTTTTCGGAAAATCATTTATTGCGTCAGCAGGGACACGTGGACCAATCGGGTGACGATGCGTGGCCTCGGGTCCACGGACCCGGCGCACGGTCTCGGCTCGGTCCGCAGTGGGCTCGGCCACGGCTCACGATCGGCCAGCGGGCCCTCGACACGCTGGCCCCGTGTCGGCGTTACACGCACGCCGCTGCTGGGCCGGCGCTGACGCGACGGTCGGCTTCCCGACACGCGTGGCGCAATCTCGGCCGTTGATTTGAAAATCAACGGCCCCGGATTAGATCTGGCTAACGCGCTTGGAAAACAACTCCACCGATCCGACCGCTCGATCTTGATCGGACGGTCAAGATCCAATCTATCGCTATGAACGTGGTTCAATCTAAGCCGCTGGATCTAGATCTAATGGTTGAGATTAGATCTGGAGATTAACACGTGATTCTTTACCGTGGGTGACGTGGACGAATCTGGACCGTGCGATGAAGATCCGACGCGGTGGAGAAGCTTCGCGGTCTGCGATGTCCACTGCGAGCTCCGGCCGGCGTTGAGAACGAAGACCACACCGATGGCGTTTCGGGCACGCTCCGGCGAAGTGGGTGGTCTCTTCGGGTGCGTCTCGAAGCGGAGACTCCGGATCTAGGCTCCTTCTCGGCGGAAGACGACGGACGGCGCGAAAATCGCAAGAAATCATGGCGGACACCCCTTCCAACTACGGCGAGCTCGTACGGGCAAACGGCGACGGCTCAGGCGAGATGGCTCGGGGACACGGGTGCGCACGGAGGAGGGCAACCTCGGGGCGTGACCCGGGCTTTAAATAGCCTCGGCGTTCGTGCCCGAGACGGAAACCTAATTCTCCACGGCGGCGGCGCGGCGGCGGAGTCCGGCTCGGACTCGGGCGGAGACGACGATGGTCGACCGTCCACGTGGCGTGATCAACGGCCACGATCGCACGGGCGCGACCGGGTCCGGTCCGGTCTCGGCTCGAACCGATGCGATCCAATCCGGACCGTTGGATCTCAATCCGACGGTCGGGATCAACTTGGGTTAGGGTTGGGTTCGACCGACTCGGCTGGCTCGGGTCGGACTCGAGTTTGACTCGGGTGCGGCTCGGTCGGATGAACAGTGCAAACCCATTCGCATTTTCCAGCGATTTAATAATTAAAACAATTCCCAGAAATTCATTTAATTCATTAAAAATAGCAAAATACTCAGAAAAATTCCAGAAAAATTCTGGAAAATATTTTGGAACATTTTGGACTCAAATAAAATATTTCCAATAAAATTTTATTTGCAAAATTAAATTCTTTAATTATTTCAAAATGGAATAAATTCAAATAAATTCCAAATAAGTCCAAATAAATTCCAGAAAATTCCAAAAATTCACCAAAGTGCCAAATCACACATGAATTTAAGAAAAGCAAAATTTTGGGGTGTTACAAACCTCCCCCCCTTAATAGAATCTCGTCCCCGAGATTCAGGGCTTACTACGGAATAGGTTTGGAAACTCTTTCTTCAGATCCTCTTCGCGCTCCCAAGTCGCTTCGCTCTCTGCATGGTTGCTCCACTGAATTCTACAGAAACGGGTTGACTTATTTCTAGTTTCTCGATCCATTGTGTCTAGAATCCTCACGGGATGCTCCTTGTAAGTCAAATCTTCTTGCAACTCGATTGACTCTAGCGGCATCTGTTCCTCAGGTACTCGGAGACACTTCTTCAACTGGGACACATGGAATACGTCATGTACTCTTGTTAACGACTGTGGCAACTCCAGCTGATAAGCAACTTCGCCTCTGCGGCTCAAAATCTTAAATGGTCCAACATAACGGGGTGCGAGTTTCCCTTTGGCATGGAACCTCTTAACTCCCCTAAGAGGCGTAACTCTGAGGTATACAAAGTCTTCTGGTTCAAAACTCAAATCCCGGCGACGGTTGTCAGCATAACTCTTCTGTCGTGATTGGGCTATTTTCAACCTTTCCCTAATCATAGCCATCTGCTCTTCAGCCTCTTGAAGAATATCGGGCCCGAAGACACGGCGCTCGCCGGTCGCATTCCAATTCAATGGCGTCAGGCGAGTCGACCATCTGATGCCTCAAAAGGTGACATCTCAGAAACTAGCTTGATAACTATTGTTGTAATCGAACTCGGCATACGGCAAACTCTTATCCCAAGAGGTAGCATAAGCCAATGCACAAGCTCTTAACATATCCTCCGTAATCTGGTTGACTCTTTCTGGCCTGCATCCATCCGTCTGTGGATGATAGGTCAGTACTAAAGTTCAAACGGGTTCCCATGGCTTCATGCAACTTATTCCAAAACCTTGAGGTAAATTGGGTACCTCTGTCCGATACGATCCTCTTTGGCACACCGTGCAAACAGACGATCTTGATCATATACAACTCTGCTAACTTATCTCCCGAGTAGGTGGTCTTTACGGGGATAAAATGGGCTACCTTGGTCAAACGATCCACTATAACCCATATGGAGTCATAACCTCCTTGAGTCTTAGGTAAACCGGTAATGAAATCCATTCCGATTTCCTCCCACTTCCACTCAGGTATTTTCGGTCGTAGCAATCCTGCTGGTCTCTGATGCATTGCCTTGACTCTTTGGCATACGTCGCATAATGCAACATGCTCGGCAACTTCACGCTTCATGCTCGGCCACCAGAATCTTTCCTTCAAATCCTGATACATCTTGGCGCTTCCAGGATGAATTGAATACTTGGAGTCATGGGCTTCTTCCAAAATCAGTTGCTTTAACTCCTTCTTGTTAGGCACACAAATCCGATCCTTCATCCATAACGTGCCTTGCTCATCCAACTTGAATTCCTCTGCCTTGCCTTCTTCCTTAATGGACTTAATCCTGCGGATTTTGTTATCATCCTTCTGTCCTTCTCGGATCTGGTCCTCTAGGGTAGGCTTTACTTCTAATGCGGCCAAGAATCCGCTAGGTACAACCTCAATCTTCATATTTTGAAAATCCTCACATAACTCATCCTGACTTGAGGCTAGCAACGTACTCACGGTATGGCTTTTCCGACTCAGAGCATCGGCTACTACGTTGGCCTTCCCGGGATGGTAATGGATTCCAACATTGTAGTCCTTGATCAACTCTAACCATCTCCTTTGCCTCATATTCAGATCCGACTGGGTGAATATGTACTTAAGGCTCTTATGATCCGTATATACTTCACATCTGTTTCCAATCAGATAGTGACGCCATATCTTCAAAGCATGCACTACGGCAGCTAACTCTAGGTCATGTGTCGGATAATTTTCCTCATGCGGCCTCAACTGCCTTGATGCATAAGCGACGACCTTTCCGCTCGCATCGGCACACATCCGAGTCCTTGGCGCGATGCGTCACAATAATTATCAAAGCTTTGATTAACATCCTGAGAACTAACACGGTGCTGATGTCAATCGCTTCTTCACTCCTCAAATCCTTTCTCACATTCAAGCGTCCATGCAAACTTCTTTTCCTTCTTCAGCAATTGCGTAAGAGGTTTCGCAATTGTCGAAAAGCCTTCAATGAAACGGCGATAGTATCCTGCCATTCCAAGGAAACTCGAATCTGGGTCACACGATCGTCATTGCTCCCAATGTAACACAGCTTCTACCTTGCTTGGATCTACGGCGACTCCTTCTGCGGTCATTACATGTCCGAGGAATTCTACCTTATCCTTCCAAAAATCACACTTGCTGAACTTGGCGAAAAGTTGCTGTTCCCTCAGCTTTTCTAAAACTCGCCTTAAGTGTTCGGCATGTTCATCCCCCGTCTTGGAGTAGATTAGGATGTCATCTATGAACACGACGACAAACTTATCCAAATACTCCATGAACACCTTATTCATCATATTCATGAAATATCTTTGGTGCATTAAATCGATCCAAAGGACATAATCAGAACTCGTAATGTCCATATCTTGACGAGAAGGCGATCTTCGATATCTTCTCGATCGGATCTTCAACTGATGGTATCCCGATCTTAGATCAATCTTGGAGAAAACTCCGGCTCCTCTCAGCTGATCAAACAAATCATCAATCCTGGGTAGCGGATACTTATTCTTCACGGTGACTTCATTGAGTGCACGGTAGTCAATGCACATCCTGAAACTCCCGTCCTTTTTCTTGACAAACAAAACTGGTGCTCCCCACGGCGACGAACTCGGTCTGATAAATCCTTTCTCCATTAATTCTTCTAGCTGTTTCTTCATCTCTACCAACTCCTCGGTGGACATCCGATAGGGTCTCTTTGCTATCGGTGCTGTGCTAGGTACAAGCTCTATCACAAACTCTATGTCCCTGTCTGGCGGCATACCAGGTAGATCTTCAGGAAAAACATCCGGGTACTCATTCACTACTGAGACATCCTCTATGCAGATTGCCTTGGTAAGGTTAACCATCAACTGTCCATCTCTAACTGTAGTAGCTTGAAATTCCACTTTCTTTCCACACGGGCTCTCAACTGAGATAGTCCTTCGTCCACAATCCAATACGGCCTTGTGCTTGGATAACCAGTCCATTCCCAAAATAACGTCTAAGGTCTGGGTCTCCAAAATTATAAGGTTTGCTAGGAACTCTATTCCATCTATTAGTATTCTCACCCCGGAACGTCCTACTTTTGTTCAGAGTTCGGAACCAGGGGTTTGAACTAAAAGCATGCACTTAAGTCTTGCAATCCCCAAATCATTTCTAGTAGCAAAGCCTTGCGAAACAAACGAATGCGAAGCTCCAGAGTCAAACAAAATCAAGCAGGTGTATCGAAGTTAACAAGTAACTTACCCAAGACGACGCGTCAGAGCATTCTGCAGTGCATCTGCGGTGACATGGTTGACTCGGCCTCTCACCACGGTCTGGGATGTGGTTCCTGGTGCTGGCGTCCTAGCTGGGGTGGTTCCTAGATTGAAGCGAACTGGGGTCACTCCTGCTGTCTTCTTTGGACAACTGTTGGCAAAGTGTCCTGGCTCGTTGCAGTTGTAGCAGCGTCTCACTGTTCCTTGCTGACTGCCTGGAGTAGTGTTTCTAGCGGGGGCTGGGGTCTGGTAGTTCTGATTGACGGGTCTTGGTGCTGGTGACGGTGTCCTTGTGGCATTCTGTGGCTGGAATCTGAAAAATTGATTTGGTGCAACTCTCAAACGCTGTTGCGTTCCCTGGCGTGATCCTTGCTGTTGCATCCTGCGCTTCCTGTTCTCATCCAGTTCCTTGCGCTTGTCCTCAAGAATAAGCGCCTTATTCACCAATTCTTGGAAATCCGGGAAGGTGTGGGTGATCAATCCTACTTGCAATCCTGAGTTAAGTCCCTTCATGAAGCGAGACTGTCTGGCTTTATCTGTCGCTACATCCTCAGGTGCGTAGCGTGCTAGCTGTGTGAACTTGTTCAGGTAGTCGGCCACTGGCTGATTACCTTGCTTCAGTGCTCTGAACTCCTCCTTCTTAAGGTCCATGATTCCTTCAGGCACGTGATAATCGACGAACGCAATCAGTGAACTCTTCCCAAGTGATGTCTTGAGGGTTTTCTTGCGTGGCACGAAGTTCTCCCACCACTTTCGTTCCTTCCAACCGATGAGAAGCGTAGAGTACCTTCTCATTTCCTATGCATTGAGCTATGTGTAGCTTCCTCTCAATTGACCTTAACCAATCATCGGCCTCCAATGGATTGGCATTCCCGAAGAAAGTGGGTGGGTGAGTCCTCATGAACTCGGCGATCTTGCATTCTGGCGTTGTCCCTGATTGACTTGATTAGCTGTGGCCTGAGCAGTGACATGTTGCATTTGTTGCATCATAGCATGCATCAACTGAGTCTGAGCAGCAAGAAATGCTCCAAAATTCTGCATATCAACTGGCGGTGCTGGTGCTCCATCATTGGGGTTTTCTGCTGGGCGAGAACCGCTTCCATTACTTCCAAAGTTTCCGCAGGTATTCACCATCTGTCGATTTGTTTTAAGTTTTAGAGATGAGGGGGAATCAAGAATAGACAAGTAATATGGAACTTACGCGGGGCAAAAGGTGTAACTTTAAGGTCCAACTTTATTAACTAATGATATTAGTAACTTGGTATGGTTGCTTACAATGCCTAAGGGCCTTGCAACACATACTGCACACTCAGCAAACAATGGAAATCCAAATCGAACTAACACTTGGAGTCTAACGCCTAAAGGGTGACTCTTTATTCTATGACGCGACTCGGTGAAGGAGTCTCACTATAGAACCTACGCTCACTCATCGAGAAAACCTCCACGACCTGGGTACGGATGCTGCGGCATAGGCGCGAAACGATTGCCATGTCCAGCAACTGTGTCATTTGTGGTAGTCGAAGAAGCAGTGTCCTCATCGAGATCTGACTCTTCCGGATCTGGCTCGTGTAGCTCGAGTACTGGCTCACAGTTGCAGGTCCGTACAAAGCCATCTCTAACTCTCCAATCCTTTGCAGAAGGTGGGACACATACTCTTGAGCTTCCCGCCATCTATTCTTCTCTGTCGTGATCTCCTTGCGGGCCTTCTGTAGCTCTTTGCTTGTATCATCGAGTACATCCTCCTGGGCGACAACAAATCGTGCCAACTGTGTAACCATGGCATTCTCATCCTGAATCGCCTTCGGGTCAAGAAGGTTATCGCTGCGCGGATGATAACGGAACACCGTGCTCTCCAACTCTCTGGCGTAGATACGGGTAATGTGCCGCATTGCTCGTCGTGATACTTCTTGGATACCCATCTGCATTGTAGACCTCCTGGCAGTGCAGTGTATCGGGCGATTGCCTGGGCCCTTCTTCCTAGCAGGTACCTCAATCTTCACGTCACAAGCCTTGATCAATCCCGCTTGTCTGATCACTTCCACTTGGTATTGGGGCTTCTCAAAATCTCCGAGAGTTTGTAGCATATGCCAAAGTTCTGCAGCGTGACCAACTCCCAGATCAACGTAGTTGAACTCTTCCTCCATCTGTCACAAGAGTGCTTACGTAAGAACTCGAAAATTTCAAATCGTGACAAGGTAAGGAAAAATTCAGCAAGAGACAAGAAAAGAGAGAAGGGGATAAGTCGAGATGTCATTTCTTATCTTGACAAATTTTTATTCTTTTAGAAAATAGGTTTTATCCTCACTACGACCTTTCTAGCTAAGGGTTGAGCCTACGGTCAACCTGGCTCTGATACCACCTCTGTTGGGACCCCGAATTTGCAAATCCGGACCCTTTGTGTATTCAACACTAGTCCAGGAACGCGCTAGTGCACACAGTCTTAACATCGGTAAATATCACAATCATACCACTCGATACTAATAAAGTACTTTTATTTAAATAACCAAACTGGTTACTCAACCTTATGGTCAAGTTACAATATACGCCTCACAGGGCGAATCTTATTAAGAGAGAAATAGTAGCAGCGGAAAATAAGATAACTTCGTGGCGCCATCCAGTATACCACAGGCAACCAGTGGGCTCGCTTCCTAAGTAGACGGATCCTCTTGGAGTTCCTCCTCCAAAGCCGTGTGGTCTCCTCTTCAACTGGTGTTATATTGTGGCAAGGGTGAGTACTTGGTACTCGACAAGTCATGCACGAGAATGCAAGCTAATATACTACATGCATGGCTTGATACAAAGGAATAGCTCAAGGTATATTTGCGATGCTTGACATTTGACAAATAATATAAGTAGCTTCAAAGCGGTAGAAACAAGTAAAGCATAAATAACTTTTCAAGAAGTTTAACAACCATCTTCCCATCCTAAACCACATTTCCATCAACATCATTATTAATCCAACCCAACTTTTCAAACCAAGTTATTTTTGAGAAAATCTAACCCTTGATCAGTAATTCCCGAGCGATGTCCAATACCGCGGACACGGCTATTCGAATAGATTCTACACTCTGCAGAGGTTATGCACTTTACCCACAAGATACATCAAACACCACAAAGGCGAGTTCCAGTAACAAAGTCTTTCGAAACCTCTAACAATACAAGTGGTCCTCCCGGTTATTGCGCACTAACCCTTCCCTTAGCTAAGGCGAAGTCTAGGCCAATCAACCGTTAGATGGGTACTGGCCTCGGCCGATGCGCTCCCCGCACAACTTACACAAAGGGTGTAGTTGACCTCCCGAGGTCCCACAGTGCGTTATTAGCAACTTAGTCAACTAGGTCCGTCCCATTACGAGACATGTGGTTGCACGTTAGACCCGGTTCAAAGGCTTGCAAGGTTAAGTCCTTAGGGTGACCAGGGCAAGACTACCCAAGAACCAAATCAACATCCCCAATGCCACAACCGCCCACCTGATTACTCTTGCCACATGCCCCGGCCGAAAACTATTTATCAAACCCCGCTTGATTACCATGCACCACGTGCCATCAACATCACATGATACTTTTCCTAAACAGTTCAATATATCATTAAGTCAATATTAGCATTTGATTGTCCAAAATCATGTCATGAGCACGAGGTGTCTAAGCAAAGATACTACAACGGTCTAAAACCCACGTTGGCAACTTAATAATGTCCAACTAGTAAACCACAACTAGGGTGACAAGGGTCATGGCACATATTTAAATAATCAAGGTGTCATACAAAGAAATTGGTGTTTATCTAATCCCCATATTTAAATAAAGTATTTTCTACTTGAACTAGCATGCAATAGGTTAAATCAAAATAGATTTCAAAATAGGATCAACATGGTCAAAGCACAACTTGCCTTCAAAAAGTACTTGTTCTTGGTCTTGAGTTGGATCCTGAGTCAATACTTCTCCTTCGAATCCTTCCCAGACTTCAACGTCTACTCGTAAAGCGTGCAAATAGCAAATACACAAATAAACAATAGGCAAAAAGTGTCCAAACATCCAAATAAAATCCATAAACAGAGAGAACATAATTTTATGAATTTTTAGAAACTGGAATCGTCAAATTCGGAGTTAAAACGCAAAAGTTATGATTACTTGAAGTTTAAATAATCAATTAAATAATTTTACAGAGAAAAACTTTAGTCCAAAAATTAAATAAAATTCATATTTAAGTAGATCTTAATTTTATACGAATTTAGAAATTTGAATCACTCAAATCGGAGTTGAAGCATAAAAGTTATAAGCGTTTGAAGTTTTGAAATTCAAATCAATTATTAAACCGAATTATTAAATCATTTTCTTTTCGAAAATCATTTATTGCGTCAGAGGACACGTGGACCAATCGGGTGACGATCGTGGCCTCGGGTCCACGGACGGCGCCGCGGTCTCGGCTCGGTCCACCGTGGGCTCGCCCACGGCTCCACGATCGCCGACAAGTGGGCCCTCGACACGCGCGGGCCCAGCGTGTCGGCGTCTACTGCCACGTGGGCGACGCTGACCGCGACGGTCGTCAGGCTTCGACACGTGGCGCCAATCTCGGCCGTTGATTTGAAAATCAACGGCCCGGTCGATCGGCTAACGCGCTTGGAAAACAACTCCACCGACCGACCGTTCGATCTTGATCGGACGGTCAAGATCCAATCTACCACTATGAACGTGGTTCAATCTAAGCCGTTGGATCTAGATCTAACGGTTGAGATTAGATCTGGAGATTAACACGTGATTCTTTACCGTGGGTGACGTGGGACGAATGCGGGTATGCGATGAAGATCCGACGGTGGAGATGCTTCGCAAGTCTGCGATGTCCACGGCGAGCTCCGCGGCGGCGTTGAGAACGAAGACCACACCGATGGTGTTTCGAGCACGCCCGGCGAAGTGGGTGGTCTCTTCGGTGCGTCTCGGCGGAGACTCGGATCTGGGCTCCTTCTCGGCGGAAGACGACGGACGGCGCGAAAGCAGCGCAAGCGGCGGACACCCTTCCAACTACAGCGAGCTCGTGCGGGCAAACGGCGACGGCTCAGCGAGATGGCTCGAGGACACGGAGTGCGCCGCGGAGGAGGGCAACCTCGGGCGTGACTCGGGCTTTAAATAACCTCGGCGTTCGTGCCGAGGCGAAACCTAATTCTCTCCACGGCGGGCGTGGCGAGTCCGGCCGGACTCGGGCGAGAACGACGGCCGATCGCCCACGTGGCGCGATCAACGGCCACGATCGCGACGGCGCGACGGGTCCGTCCGTCTCGGCTCGAACCGATGCGATCCAATCCGGACCGTTGGATCTCGATCCGACGGTCGGGATCAACTTGGGTTAGGGTTGGGTTCGACCGACTCGGCTGGCTCGGGTCGGACTCGAGTCTGACTCGGGTGCGGCTCGGTCGGATGAACAGTGCAAACCCATTCGCATTTTCCAGCGATTTAATAATTAAAACAATTCCCAGAAATTCATTTAATTCATTAAAAATAGCAAAATACTCAGAAAAATTCCAGAAAAATTCTGGAAAATATTTTGGAACATTTTGGACTCAAATAAAATATTTCCAATAAAATTTTATTTGCAAGATTAAATTCTTTAATTATTTCAAAATAGAATAAATTCAAATAAATTCCAAATAAATCCAAATAAATTCCAGAAAATTCCAAAAATTCACCAAAGTGCCAAATCACACATGAATTTAAGAAAAGCAAAATTTTGGGGTGTTACATACTCCATCCCACCAAAGCCCACAACCCCCTCTTTTAAGCCCAAACTCCCCTAGAATGGCCCAAAACCCCGGAAACGGCCCGAAAACGGCCCGGAAACGCTATTAACCTCCAAACCCTATGGTTTTAACCTTAACTCCACATTTCATAATGTTTTTAGCCTCATCATGCACAAAAAAAAGGTTACGACACTTCGTGGTGTCACAACTTGTACATTAACACATGGCATCATAACATAATAAGCATATTCATCATATCAATGGCAAACATTAAAGCATGGTAAGTGAACATATCATATATTCAATTTCAATCTTCAACCAATCTAGCACACTACAACCCGCTACCCATTCCAATACACTTGCCTCAACCACGGGCGACGAATTGGCGAGAAGTAGAAGGCACTCCTGGGGTCACACCACCTGCACATAGGTACCACACACTCACAATCATGTCCACAAAACAGTACGCAAAAACTCTTCTACCCCAACATCGCAAACTACTCGCAAAACCCAAAAACAGAGGTTTTGTCCTGTCGGCACAGCAGCCTTCCAAAAGGCATATCTCGGGTTCTAAAACTCCGAATAGAATAGACGAGTACATACTCGCGTAGCTTAAGAAATTTCCTAACTTTTTTAAAGTATATGGAAAGACTGATTCGGAATCTAAAGTGGTTTAATCTACAGAATACCGTGATCTGTTCCAATCACGTCACAGTTTTTAATACGTTCGGTAAAACGAGCATAACTTTCAAACAGCTTGGTGGAATTGGACGTTCTTTATACCCACGGAAAGGTATTGAAATGACCTACAACTTCATCAACGGGCGTCTGACCAAATTCCTAATTTAATTTGGCGAAAACCCAAACCCTAGGTCGACTGCTCATGCTGCCCGAAACAGAGAACGTGGTAAACTCTAGATTTCATCTAATCTACCCAATTACAGCACCACCAATTGATCTAAAAACATCATATTAACTCTATCACAGGCCCTAGACCAACCCCAATGATTCCCCTAGCCATACCTTCGCCCGACGAACGATGAACCGACGAATCTCCTCCCGGTTCGCGCGATCTCCTTCCTCGCTCCAAATCCACCGGATCTCCTCGTCGCGGAGCGCTCCAATGGATGGATCAGTGGGGTGGAGAGGTGGAGAACTCCCCTAGGGGCAGCAAGGATGTTGGATAGGGATGGGGAGGAGAGGGGCGCAAGGGGGGCGGCTAGGGGAGGTGGAGGCGTGGAGAGGGGAGGCAAGTGTGGCGGCTAGGGGAGGTGGAGGCGTGGAGAGGGGAGGCAAGTGTGGCGGCTAGGGTTTCCAAAGGGTGGGGGCGCATGGAGGACTAGGGGAGGCGCACCAAGAAGCCCAACCTGGTCCCCCACTCCCACATGGGCCCAAACACCATCCCACTAAAGCCCACGACCCTTTACCTTAGGCCCAAACTTCCCCAGAAAGGCCCAAACACCCGGAATCGGCCCGAAAACGTGATTAAACTTCATACCGTATAGTTTTAACCTCCATTTTTTTCACATTTTATAAGATTACGACATTCCGTAGTGTCACAGGGGATCACCGGAAGATGGCCAGAGATGAAGCCGGATCAAGTTATGGAGGCAAGGGAATAGCGGAGATGCTAGCTTAACACTGCTCGGATCAAGGAGAGCCGTTGGATCGTGGGTCTAGAAGATAGAGTAGTGGTTAAGTCTAGTTTGCTTTGAGAAATATGCAAAACCCGTTATGTTATTGAGAAATATGCAAAACCCGTTCCGCCGCCTCGCCCCCTCCTATAAATTCCCCCCCACGAGGACCACCTCATCCTCGTGCCCCTCCCCCTCGCCTCCTCTCGCACCCTCTCCTCCCGGCTGCCTTGCCGCCTCCTTCCTCGACTCCGGCGAGCAGGCTTGCTCCGCGCCGCCCGGCTCGCTGCCCTCCCGCTGCCGTCGCCCCCCGAGCCAAAGCCCCTCGGCTCCACCGCGCCGGTCTTGTGCCTCCTCCTCCTCGCTCGGCCGGCCTGCCAGCTCGCCTCGCCCGCTTCGGCGCGCTTTGTCGTGCCCACAGCGTGTGCTATGCACACGGATCGTGTGGTGGGCAGTCCCACCGTCGTAAGGAAATAAAAAAAAAGTTTTCAAAAAACATAAATGACGTCATGCTGACGTCATAAAGCGATTTTAATTTTAAATATAAAATCTGAAAATTGAATTGGTCACGACGTCGAATGACGCAGAAATTCCGATTTTCCTTTTTAAAAATAATTCAAAATTCCGAAAAATCCAGAAAAGCCAGTTTTTTTTGTTTTTAAACTTCCGGGAGCCCGTTTTCGCCCGTTCGAACTCCGATTGGCTCCGTTCTTCTTCCTAAATTCATTAGAAATCCCAAACTTTAGTTTAGGGCTAGTTTGAAATTCAAATTGTGTTTATTTGTATTCGTTTGACTCTTATTCGAATTTAGTTATTTTTCGCGCGTAGATTACGGAGAGACCGAGGAGTTCCCGAACGACGATTTCGAGCAGCAACTCGTCGAACCAGGCAAGTCACACCCCCTTGACCATGTTGCTCCCAGTTTTATGAACTTGTATGTTGTATTTACAATTATTGCATGCTTATTTATTATAGACATTAATTTCTGACCTAGTTTTAAATGATAGTTAAATCCAATTCCGATATGCGATCTTTGACATTTGAAATCCGATACCATTGTAACCTTAGTAAAAATATGAATTATGACTATAGTAATATTTAGACATTGCTTAGCCATGCATAGAACTGAACTTAGGGAATTTTGGGGAACTTTATGCCAAAATGACATCATGTTCAATTGGAAACTTATAGTGATCAATGTTAGTATTAATGTGGAGATTAGTATGGTTAAAATGAAAATGACTTAGACCGGGCGAGAATTGGTTGGAAAGTGGTGAGGTCATGGTTCTGGGTTTGTGGACAGTCTCGCCTAGTCAATTAAGGACCGGTCTGAGTCTCGCTGAATGTAAAGCCTAACCGTACTACCACGAGTCTGGAATGGGACAGACCTGGCTATCCTTATTAAATCATTTCATGGACAGTCATGCCATATGGGGGTAGTGGTGTGGTGAAAGCGAGATGCTGCCACTCTGGCGCAAGAGGGGGCTTCTGAATAGAGGGAGTCTTTCAGCGGTGAAACCTTAGCGGGCATGACTACATGTATGAATTTAACATAGGGGCCTTGTCATAATCTTCTCTGTCACTCACCAAAGGAAGTGTGTTGATATAAAAGGGAAATATTCTGTCTTGTGGGTAAAGTTGTACAACCTCTGCAGAGTGTCAAACTAATCGATTAGCCGCGCCCGCGGTTATGGGCATGCTGAGCAAGCCATTTTCAGACTAGACTTTGGTAAATTAAAATTTGGTTTCCAAAATGATGTTGGATGGAGGGAGTCCATCATGGGTAAAACTTAGCCAATTCCAGGAGAGATTCCTGAGTTAAAATGTATAGATTTGATTTTGGAATAAAGTATGCCTTTTAAAATTGTTGAAAATGTTATTAAACCGTTGCTTTATGCTCAAATAAACCATATTGCCATCCTTTGATTACCCGTACATTTATACTGCATTTCCGGTGTGGTTTCTTGATGCGTATGTACTCACCCTTGCTTAATTTACCAATTCAGAGGAGGAGTATCACGATGGTGAGGACCAGCTGGACTAGGCCGTGCCCCCAGTCGATTGCCTATGGCAAATTAATTGGGCTCTATTTATTCATCTTTATTTCCGCTGCTTTCATTTATTCGTTTATTTATTCGTTGGCCTGCACGCCATTTCATTTGTATCTTTGAATATTTATTATTAATAAAGAACGACGGATATGCTATGGTTTCATTTCTGCTGTGTGTACTAGCATTTCCTGGACTAGTACATAATACACAAAGGATTTCGGAGGTGTTATTCCGGGGTCCGACAGAGATGGTATCAGAGCCATATCGACTGTAGGTCATAGCCATGGTTCAAACATAAGGACTATATTTTAAAAAGAAAGATAATTTCAAAAACTTTTATTCCTTATTCCCTCTTCACTCACCCCTTCTGTTTATAAAAATTCGTTTCTAAGTCGTTTTTCCGAAAATTTGTAGATGGCTGAGATCCCGACTGCGATGTCGTACGGATTGTACACGGAGAGTGGACCAGGATTTTGCTGGATATGGCGCGATTCCTCGGATTTACCCAGAGACCTGTCTACCACGGCTTCCGGACGCAGACGTTCGCACAGGATCAGTGGAGAGTTGAGGTTCACCTCTACGCGCAGGACCGCGGCAGGACCATCTCCCACATCTACGAAGCTCCAATCATGAGAGACACCTTCGCCACGGGCATCCAGGACGCAGCTCGTGAGGTAGTACGGACGATGGGTAGACTCTATGAGGCGCGGTTGAAGCCCTCTGAGTTTCGCTACCATCCCATCAAGTACCAGTGCAGCACATATAGTGCCTTCCACCCACCTATGACGACCAGCTCCACCGTTTCAATTCGACAGATGGTGCTCACGGAGGCTATGGACGAAAACTACCAAGACACCCTTGATGAGCTGTTGACGACCCAGCAGAAGCTTCGCGAAGTGCAGGAGGAGCTGGCCATGTACAAGGCCGGCAATGAGGGTTTGTCCGTCCAAGGAGAGACTTCAGAGCACTCAGAGCCTGTCCACGTCCCGAAGAAGAGAAAGACCGGCGACAAGAAGACTTACTTGAGCCATTTCCGTGGACTTCAGCAGGATTAGTTCATTCTTTAGATAGCTTTAGACGTTGATTCTTTCGTTGTGCGTGCTGTCGTTACTTCTTGTAAACAGGCGCCTTCTTTTGCTAGAAGTTTAATAAAGATTTGGTTCATTCGTTTGTTCATTTAATTGGAGTTTTATTGGAGTTTTATCGCTTGTGTGTGGGGTTTTGGGTAGAACTCTATTCCTTCCTTTTCCTAAATCTTGTCATCAACCATCAGATGGTGAACACTCGTAGCAACGCCAACAGTCCCCCTCCGCCAGGATTGCCCCCTCCTCCCGCAGATGGACCCACCTGGCAGCAGATGATGGAGAATCAAAACCAGCTTATCCAACTATTAGCACAGAGTATCAACAATAATCAGAATGCTCAAGCCGCCACCCACCAGCATCACCAGCAGAACAAGTTGCCAGAATTCATGAGAACCCAGCCTCCGGTGTTCTCGGCAGTGAACCCCTTGATGCAGATGACTGGCTCAGGACCATTGAGAAGAAGTTGGACATCATCCAGTGTAGTGATCGAGAGCGAGTCTTGTTCGCTTCTCATCAGCTGAGTGGACGTGCTGCTGAGTGGTGGGATAACTTTCGGGTTACTCACCGGAACGCTCAAGCTATCACTTGGGATGACTTTGTGCGAGCTTTTCGCTGCGCTCACATTCCTTCAGGTGTCATTGCACTTAAGAAGAAGGAGTTCCGTTCTTTGCGTCAGGGAGGACGCACAGTGATGGAATATTTGTACAGGTTCAATCACCTGGCCAGATATGCTCCAGAAGACATAGCCACCGATGAAGCGAAGCAGGAGCGCTTCATTGAGGGACTGAATGATGAGCTGGCAGTTCAGCTCATATCCCATGACTATGTTGACTTCCAGCAGTTAGTCAACAAAGCTATTCGCCAGGAGGGCAAGCATCAGGAAATGGAAAGTCGCAAGAGAAGGATGGCTTTCCAGAAGAATAACCCCGGAGGACACCCCAGGCCTCGCACCGCGATGCCGCAGCCTCCGCAGCATGTCAGACCTCAGGTTCCTTCTTCATCCAGGACATTGGTAGCACCGCAGCGCCCTGCCAACCCCAACTTCAGGCCACCTCCAGCCCCGGCAGGCAATCAGATCCAGAGGACTACACAGACTGCGGCAGGAGTCCAGTGTTACTACTGTCATGAGATGGGACATTTTGCAAATCAGTGCCCTAAGAAGAGAGCCATGCTAGCACCAGCACCGACCAGACCCAACCCTTCAGCTCTTCCAGCAGCAAAGCCAATGCCAGCAGTCAGAGGCCGTGTCAACAATATCACGGCAGAGGAAGCTCAGGATGCTCCGGATGTGGTCGTCGGTACGTTCCTCGTAAATTCAGTCCCAGCATCAGTTTTATTTGACTCTGGAGCTTCACATTCTTTTGTTGCTAGTCGATTTGTGGGTAAGCATGGGATAGCCACCTTTCCTCTTGCCAATCCCATGATAGTCAGCTCCCCCGGCTTAGAAGTAAGAGTCAGCTCCATTTGCCCAAAAATTCCTTTGATCATAGAGGGAGTGACATTCCTAGCAAACTTGATAGTTTTGCAGTCCCAAGATTTGGATGTGATTCTTGGTATGGATTGGTTGACCAAGAATAATGGCCGAATTAATTGCTCTAATCGAACTATTGAACTCACTAATGAAGGTGGGATCAAGGTTGAGTTTGAGTCCAAGAACAGTAGGGAGAAGCAAGCCAGTCTCAATAAGCTCAAGGGCTTAATCTTAGAGCAAGTGCCAATCGTACAGGATTATCCGGATGTCTTTCCAGAGGATTTATCCGATATGCCTCCAGACCGGGATATTGAGTTCATAATCGATCTCGTCCCTGGTACAGCCCCAATTTCAAAGAGGCCGTACAGAATGCCTGCAAATGAATTAGCTGAATTAAAGAAGCAAATTCGTGAGCTGCAAGACAAGGGATATGTCAAACCAAGTTCATCACCTTGGGGTGCACCTGTTCTTTTTGTCAAGAAAAAGGACGGTAGTATGAGGATGTGTGTGGATTATAGAGCTCTTAATGAGGTCACCATTAAGAACAAGTACCCCTTGCCTAGGATCGATGACTTGTTCGATCAGCTAAAGGGAGCAGGTGTCTTCTCCAAAATAGATCTTCGGTCAGGATATCATCAGTTAAAAATCCGACCTGAAGATGTACCCAAGACAGCCTTCACCACTCGGTATGGACTTTATGAGTTCACCGTTATGTCATTTGGGTTGACCAATGCACCAGCCTATTTCATGAATATGATGAATAAGGTGTTCATGGAATTTCTGGATAAATTTGTGGTGGTGTTCATTGATGATATTCTCATCTATTCTAGAGATGAGAAGGAGCATGAGACCCACTTGAGATTAATATTGGAAAAAGCTCAGGGATCACAAGCTGTACGCCAAGTTCAGCAAGTGCGAGTTTTGGCTGAAGGAAGTAGGATTTCTTGGACACATTGTATACGCAAGTGGAGTAGCAGTGGATCCGGCGAAAGTAGAAGCAGTGATGGGATGGAAACAGCCCAAGTCTGTCTCTGAAGTCAGCAGCTTTCTGGGATTAGCTGGATATTACCGGAGATTTATAGAGAGTTTCTCCAAGCTTGCACGTCCAATGACTCAACTCTTGAAGAAGGAGAAGAAGTTTGAATGGACAGAATCATGTGAGAAAAGCTTTGAAGAGCTAAAGAAAAGACTTGTCTCAGCACCAGTCCTGATCCTACCCGATATTCACAAGGACTTTGTGATTTATTGTGATGCCTCACGGCAAGGTTTAGGTTGTGTGCTGATGCAAGAAGGAAAAGTGGTAGCATATGCGTCACGGCAGCTGAAGCCTCATGAGAGCAACTATCCTACTCATGACTTAGAGCTGGCCGCGATTGTGCATGCTTTGAAGATTTGGCGACATTACCTCATCGGTAATCGTTGCGAAATATACACGGATCATAAGAGCCTGAAGTACATATTCACTCAGACTGAGCTCAACTTGAGACAGAGAAGATGGCTAGAGTTGATTAAGGATTATGATATTGGTATCCATTATCATCCAGGGAAAGCCAATGTGGTAGCTGATGCCTTGAGCAGAAAGAGCCATGTCAACATGATCAGTGTTAGAGAAGGGTTGCCTGAACTATGCCAGGAGATGGAGAGGTTGAATCTGGAGATTGTCGCTCACGGATCAGTGAATGCACTTGAAGTAAAACCCACACTTCGAGATCAGATTAGAGAAGCTCAAAAAGAAGATGCTGATATCCAAGAAATTAAGAAGAATATGAGAAGAGGAAAGTCCCCAGGATTTTCAGAGGATGAACAAGGTGTCATATGGTTCGAGAATAGGTTGTGTGTGCCGGACCATAAGGAGATAAAGGAGATACTTCTTCAGGAAGCACATGAGTCGCCATTCTCTATTCATCTCGGCAGCACAAAAATGTATCAAAATTTGAAGGAAAAATACTGGTGGGTTAGCTTGAAGAGAGAAATTGCAGAGTACATTGCTCGCTGTGATGTTTGTCAGAGGGTGAAAGCAGAACATCAGAGACCAGCAGGCTTGCTACAGCCATTAGCAGTCCCAGAGTGGAAATGGGAAGAAATTGGAATGGATTTCATCACCGGACTCCCTAAAACCCAAACAAATTATGATTCCATTTGGGTAATTGTGGACCGTCTCACCAAGGTAGCCCATTTTATACCGGTGAACACTAGGTATGGTGGAAATAAACTGGCCGAATTATACATAACCAAGATTGTGTGTCTACATGGGATTCCTAAGAAGATAGTCTCAGATCGAGGCAGTCAGTTTACCTCACACTTTTGGAAAAGTTTACATGAAGCCATGGGAACTCGACTGAATTTCAGTACAGCTTACCATCCTCAAACAAATGGACAAACCGAGCGTGTGAATCAGATACTGGAAGATATGTTACGCGCTTGTGCGTTGGAATATCAAGCCAGTTGGGACAAGTGTCTCCCATTCGCCGAGTTTTCATATAATAATAGTTATCAAGCCAGCTTGAAGATGTCACCATTTGAAGCATTGTATGGAAGGAAATGCAGAACTCCGCTCTTGTGGGATCAAGTTGGAGAGCGACAGTTATTCGGTCCAAGTATTCTGAATGAAGCAGAAGAGAAAGTCAAGCTTATACAAGATAGACTCAAGATAGCTCAGTCCAGGCAGAAAAGCTATGCGGACAACCGCCGAAGAGAGCTAGCCTTTGAGCCGGGAGATCATGTGTATCTCAGAGTCACTCCCCTGAGAGGCGTGAAACGCTTTGGAAATAAAGGGAAGCTAGCACCACGGTATGTGGGCCCATACCCCATACTGTCCACGAAAGGAGAAGTTGCTTATCACCGAAGTTTACCCTCAAAGATCGGGCAGGAGTACATGATGTATTTCACGTGTCACAGTTGAAGAAATGCCTTCGAGTACCCACTGAGCAGGCACAGTTGGATGATATCGAGATCCAAGACGACTTGACTTACAAAGAGCATCCAATCAAGATTCTTGAGACTGCTGAGCATGTCATGAGGAGAAAGACCATTCGTTTCTGCAAGGTTCAGTGGAGTCATCATTCAGAAATGGAAGCTACTTGGGAAAAAGAAGAGGAGCTAAAGTCCGAGTATCCCCAACTCTTTTGCTAGCCAACCCGAATCTCGGGGTCGAGATTCTTTTAAGGTGGGTAGGTTTGTAACACCCGTACCTTTTGCCGCCGCCGCGCCTGCGCCAACGGCCGCCGCCCTTTCCGCTCCCGCGTCGCCGCCGCGTCCCCGCTTCCCGCGCCCGCGCAACCGTCGCCACGCGGATCTCGGCGGCTCGCCGCCCGCCGCCTCGCCCCCTCCTATAAATTCCCCCCCACGAGGACCACCTCATCCTCGTGCCCCTCCCCCTCGCCTCCCTCTGCACCCCTCTCCTCCCGAGCGCTGCCGCCGCCGCCTCCTTCCTCAGCTCCGGCGAGCCCGGCAGCGCTTGCCGTCCGCGCTTAGTCCTTCGCCGCTCCGCTGCCCCTCCGGCGCCGTCGCCCGCCCCGAGCCGCCGCGCCCCTCCAGCTCACGCCCGGTGCGGCCGCCCTCCTCCTCCCCTCCCGTGGCGCCGCCCGCCAGCTCACAGCTCGCCTCACCCGCTCGGCCGCTTTGTGCGTGCCCTGCAGGCGCTATGCGCCCGGATCAGTGGTGGGCCCGGTCCCACCCGTCGGCCGAAGGAAATAAAAAAAATTCAAAAAACCTTTATGACGTCATGCTGACGTCATAAAGCGATTTTCATTTTAAAAATAAAATCTGAAAATTGGAATTGGCTGCTGACGTCAGCATGACGCAGAAATTCTGATTTTCCTTTTTAAAAATAATTTGAAAATTCCGAAAAATCCAGAAAAGCCCGTTTTATTTGTTTTTAAACTTCTGGGAGCCCGTTTTCGCCCGTTCGAACTCCGATTGGCTCCGTTCTTCTTCCTAAATTCATTAGAAATCCCAAACTTTAGTTTAGGGCTAGTTTGAAATTCAAATTGTGTTTATTTGTATTCATTTGACTCTTATTCGAATTTGGTTGTTTTTTGCGCGTAGATTACGGAGAGACCGAGGAGTTCCCGAACGACGATTTCGAGCAGCAACTCGTCGAACCAGGCAAGTCACACCCCCTTGACCATGTTGCTCCCAGTTTTATGAACTTGTATGTTGTATTTACAATTATTGCATGCTTATTTATTATAGACATTAATTTCTGACCTAGTTTTAAATGATAGTTAAATCCAATTCCGATATGCGACCTTTGACATTTGAAATCCGATACCATTGTAACCTTAGTAAAAATATGAATTATGACTATAGTAATATTTAGACATTGCTTAGCCATGCATAGAACTGAACTTAGGGAATTTTGGGGAACTTTATGCCAAAATGACATCATGTTCAATTGGAAATTTATAGTGATCAATGTTAGTATTAATGTGGAGATTAGTATGGTTAAAATGAAAATGACTTAGACCGGGCGAGAATTGGTTGGAAAGTGGTGAGGTCATGGTTCTGGGTTTGTGGACAGTCTCGCCTAGTCAATTAAAGACCGGTCTGGGTCTCGCTGAATGTAAAGCCTAACCGTACTACCACGAGTCTGGAATGGGACAGACCTGGCTATCCTTATTAAATCATTTCATGGACAGTCATGCCATATGGGGGTAGTGGTGTGGTGAAAGCGAGATCTTTGCCACTCTGGCGCAAGAGGGGCTTCGAATAGAGGAGTCTTTCAATGTGAAACCTTAGCGGGCATGATTACATGTATGAATTTAACATAGGGGCCTTGTCATAATCTTCTCTGTCACTCACCAAAGGAAGTGTGTTGACATAAAAGGGAAATATTATGTCTTGTGGGTAAAGTTGTACAACCTCTGCAGAGTGTCAAACTAATGGATTAGCCGCGCCCGCGGTTATGGGCATGCCGAGCAAGCCATTTTCAGACTAGACTTTGGTAAATTAAAATTTGGTTTCCAAAATGATGTTGGATGGAGGGAGTCCATCATGGGTAAAACTTAGCCAATTCCAGGAGAGATTCCTGAGTTAAAATGTATAGATTTGATTTTGGAATAAAGTATGCCTTTTAAAATTGTTGAAAATGTTATTAAACCGTTGCTTTATGCTCAAATAAACCATATTGCCATCCTTTGATTACCCGTACATTTATACTGCATTTCCGGTGTGGTTTGCTGAGTTCGTATGTACTCACCCTTGCTTAATTTACCAATTCAGAGGAGGAGTATCACGATGGTGAGGGACAGCTGGACTAGGCCGTGCCCCCAGTCGATTGCCTGTGGCAAATTAATTGGGCTCTATTTATTCATCTTTATTTCCGCTGCTTTCATTTATTCGTTTATTTATTCGTTGGCCTGCGCGCCATTTCATTTGTATCTTTGAATATTTATTATGAATAAAGAACGACGGATATGCTATGGTTTCATTTCTGCTGTGTGTACTAGCATTTCCTGGACTAGTACATAATACACAGAGGATTTCGGAGGTGTTATTCCGGGGTCCGACACTTCCACCACCTCCCCACCCTCCTTGCTGCCCTTGGGGAGTTCTCCACCTCACCACCCCGTAGATCCGTCCATTGGAGTGCTCCGCGACGAGGAGATCCGGTGGATTTGGAGCGAGGAAGGAGATCACGCTAACCGGGAGGAGATCCGTTGGTTCTTCATTCGTCGGACGAAGGTATGGCCACGGGAATCCTTGGGGTTGGTCTAGGTACTGTTTTAGGGGTTGATATCATGTTTTTAGATCAATTGGTGGTGCTGTAATTGGGTAGATTAGATAAAATCTAGAGTTTGCCACATTCTCTGTTTCGGGTAGAATGAGCGGTCGACCTAGGGTTTGAGCTTTCGCCAATTTAGATTCTGATTTTGGTCGGCCGACTGTTGAGGAAGTTGTAGGTAATTTCAATACCTTTCAGTGGACATAAAGAACGTCCAATGCCGCCCAGCCGTTTGAAAGTTATGCTCGTTTTACCGAACGTGTTAAAAACTGTGACGAGATTGGAACAGATCACGGTATTTTGTAGATTAAGCCACTTTAGAGGCCGAATCAGTTTTTCCGTATACTTAGAAAAAGTTAGGAAATTTCCTAAGCTACACGAGGATGTACTCGTTTAATCAATTTGGAGTTTTAGAACTCAAGTTATGTTCGTTGGAAGTCTGCTGTCCTGACGGGACAGAACCTCAATTTTTGGGTTTTGCGAGTAGTTTGCGATGTCGGGGTAGAAGAGTGTTTGCGTAATATTTTGGGGGCATTTTTTGAGTGTGTGGCTTGTATGTGCAGGTGGTGTGACCTCGGGAGGGCCCTCATCCTCTCGCCAATCCGTCGCCCGAGGTTAAGGCAAGTGTATTGGAATGAGTATCGTTTAGATTGTTGCTAAATTTGATTGGATACAACTTGTTTTATGATATGATGCTAAGAATGATGTTTGGCTATGACATGATGAACATGATTTCATATTGATTATGATTGTGTGGTATTTAATGTTTTTGCCAATATTTACATGTTTATGTCATATGTGCATTCATAATGGAAGAGGCGTCCCATGCTGATGCGGGCCTCTATGTTCACACATAGTGAACACGAAAGACCTACCTCGTAGTCCCATCCACGTATGTGCATGGGAGCGAGTCAGTAAGAGTAGGCACCCTCTATCTACGGGATGGAAGGGGAAGGGGGTGCACGCTGACGGGTGTGCACTCGACAATATCGGTATGTGCTTCGTGGAAATATGAGCATTTGCATTGCATACATGATGATGATAAAATGAGTACAATGATGTTGAGACATGAGTATGATATGGTATATGCAACTATGACTTGTTCATGATATTGATCATGGTATGTAGTGATGATAACGTTGAATTGTTCTTGTTCGTCCATTGCAATATACTTGCTGAGTGTTGAACTCACGCTTGTGCTTTCTTGTTGTTTTAGGTACCATGAGACCGGCATGCGGGGAAGGGAACTAGTCACACTCCTACACGTAGCGTCACACATTTGTTTCCACAGTTATTCAGTTGGTGTTTTGGGAATAAATTTAGTGTGATGCAAACTAGTTTATGGTTTAGTTTTGTGTTCTGAGAGACTTACTGTTCGTTTGGCTCGTGGAGACTTTAAATGCTTAAAGTTGGACTTATATTGTTGTCATACCACTATTTATTGATGTTTTAGATGTCTCATTTATTGCCATACATTGCTATGATATAGTTGTTGCTTCAATTCATGTTCAAACAAAGGAGATGCTGCCGAAATTTCGGTTTTTAGTATTTGTGCCTTTGCTGTAATTTATCTTTATTTATGGATTTTAAGTGTTGTTTAGTCTATGTTTGGTAGCATTCGGGCATACTAGATGGCGGGGTGTTACAGTTGGTATCAGAGCGGGCTTCAGGTCCGTGGAATGTGAATGTAGTAATTTACTCTAGAGTAAACTAAAATATTGACTTGGAAAAGTAGAAACATGGCATAGGATTACTTGTTAAAATTTGACCTTAGGGCAATAACCTTAAAATCTGAAATAGTTTGGTTAACTCATTTAAAACTTGACACACTCTGATGCACAGTAGGAAAGGGGAATGGGTATCGTTACTTACGCTTAAATGTTGTATTTAAGCCTTGTTGTTGAATGCTATATTTGATAATGTAAGCTGCTATGTTTATAAGATAATTGATTGAGTTGTTCCTGTGATAATGATTAAGGGAGGTTGTGGTGCCGAAGGGTTTCGGTCACCACTTTTTGTTCATAGCAAGGGTGTTGTTTGACAGTGTGGCCGGTTAGCGCCATCACCGAAGAATTTTTAACCCCTGTAGGAGAAGAGTGCTTACCCTTTCTATCGTAGATCGGGTAGTTGACTGGAGTCGAATAGAAGAGATTGGTGGTGGCTTCCTTCGGATGTTCTTTATCATTCTGTGGTCAGTCTTGGTTGGTTTCCTTGGTTTTAGTTTATGGAAACCAAAAGAAAAGTGTTTGGTATTGGATTTTCGCGGATCGTTCCGTATGCGGTGTGTGGTTTTGTCTTCCTTGGTTGAAGACGAAGAAGAAGAGTCTAGTGTTGCGCTTCTTTTGGTCGCCGTTCCAGCTTTGATGCTTAGTTTGTTGATTGCTTTATGGGGAAGAAGTAATCAATTTATTCATGTGTTTGTCTTTCTCCGAGGTTAAAGGGGTTATTGTGGTGTTATGCCAGACCTGGCTGTCAGGGCTGAAGTTCTGTGGCTTTGTAGGAGTAAGTGGTGTTTGATTTCATCATTTTACTGGTTTAAGAAATCATCTTTGAAAAACCCTTCTTGTTTCATTAAAGTTTGGGGTTTGGTGTTAAGGTTTTATTTGCAAAGGATTACTTGATCGCTTGGTTCCCTCTCAAGAAAATTGTCTTTCAACCATTTTCCTCCATGGGAGTCTTGAGATTGAAAAGTGTTTTGGAGAATTTCCTTTTGCATTACCAAGTTTGGGTTTGTCTCATTGCAACTTTGAGAGTCAAGTTTCTTTGTGAATTTTTGGTTGAGTGATAAAAAGAAAATGCTGCAAATAACGTAAGTAGTCATTTGACTGAAAGTAATTGTCAAAAGTGAAAACTGTTGTTTAGCATATTATGAAATATGTAACAGTGTGGATTATGGAAATGTTGTACTTCTAAGCTAATTTGCGAGTTAAATCAACGTAATTTTTATCTGTAGCATAAGATTAAATGAACTTCTAGTGCCGTAGATTCATTTCTATAGCGAGTAATGATCAAATGTGTTAATGAACATGCTTAGAGTTTGTTGCTTTTTTTTGAAGTGAGGTAGTACGCCCCATTTATTAAATGTGTAGCTGAACATTGTTAATGTTTAAAATTTTAAACTACTGATATTGTTAAGGAAACCTTGTTGGTTTATTAAAGACGTTTTAATTTAACGTGTTAGTAGCGAAATTTAATCATGTCGGTTTGTGACCTTAATTTAGAAGTTGATTAGAGTCGTTATTTTTATGTTGCAAACTATTAGTATATTTGGAAGTATGCAGTGGTGTTCCTATATTGCTAGTATCGATGTCAATTGGAAAGATATTGGTTTTATTGTTGTTTTAAGAGCGTCGTGATGGTCTAACTTATTAAATTCTTTTTAATAGTTGGAGTATGTTGAGTAGCGGCAACTTGTTATAACCTATGTATAGGGTAGCTTAAAGCAATGTTGTTGTTTATAATTATGCCGTTTATTGATATTGATGACTTAGTAGTGGTGGTAATTGTGTAGATTACTTGTTGGAAACTATTGTTAAAATGGAGATTATTGTAACATGTTGTGATGGAGTGAACCATGGATAATTAACATGATGTAGAATTTTATCCTTAATGAATGCATGTCTTAGAATCATAGTTATGAACTCTGTCTTGTAGAGATAATATTCACATGTTGAAAGTCATTGATTAATTGAATCAGTTCCGATTGACGAAAAGTTGATGAATGGATGGTATAAAAAAAATTATAGGTTGATCATGCTGAAAGATTTGTTGAAATACTATGTTTCAAACTTGGAATAAGATGTATTATGAGTTGGTGATCCGTGGGGATCATGTTAATGTAGTCTTGGTTGGGTGCCTTTTTAATAAGCATCATAAACCATAATTAAAGGTGTTGGGAATAGTAACTAGAGAAAAAAATTGTTATGTAAATTTTGTTAAATCCAGTTGGACTTTCTCAATGAGTAAGTAGTGAATTTTGAAGTATTTAATGGAAAGCGTAGTGGAATACTAGAGATGATTGCATTTATGCTAAGCTGGTGTTTAAAAACCTTCTGGACTGGTTTGGTTGTTTGCTATCTTGGTTGAATGCTTTTGGTCAATGTGACACCACGGAGTGTCGTAATCTTATGAAATGTGAATGTTGATGTTAAAAACATTATGAAGTGTGAAATTAAGGTTAAAACCATATGGTAAGGGGTTTATTTGCGTTTTCGGGCCGTTTCCGGGAGTTTGGGCCTTCCCGAGGGAGTTTGGGCCTAAAAGAAGGGGTCGTGGGCTTTGGTGGGATGGAGTTTGAGTCCTTTTAGGAGTAGGAGACCAGTTTGGGTTGGTAAAAGGAGCCCCCCTGCCCTTGCCCTGCGCCCCCACCTCTCTTTGTGCGCCCCCTCCTCTCCCTCCATGCCCTAGCCGCCACCCCCACCTCCCCCTCTCCCTTGCTTGCGCCCCCACCTCCCCCTTGCTCCCCATTGCACCACCACCTCTCCACCTCCCTTGCTGCCCCTACGGGAGTTCTCCACCTCAGCACCTCGAAGATCCACCCGTTGGAGTGCTCCGCGATGAGGAGATCCGGCGGAATTGGAGCGAGGAAGGAGATCGCGCGAACCGGGAGGAGATCCGATGGGTTTTCGGTCGTCGGGCAAAGGTATGACCATGGGGATCCTTGGGGTTGGTCTAGGATCTGTTCTAAGGGTGATTATCATGTTTTTAGATCAATTGGTGGTACTGGAATTGAGTAGATTAGATTAGATCTAGAAGTTGCCACGTTCTCTGTTTCGGGCAGCATGAGCAGTCGACCTAGGGTTTGGTTTTTCGCCAATTTAGAGTCGGAATTTGGTCGTACAGCTGTTGAAGAAGTTGTAGGTAATTTCAATACCTTTCAGTGGGTATAAAGAACATTAAATTCCGCCTAGCCGTTTGAAAGTTATGCTTGTTTTACCGAGCAAATTAAAATCTGTGACGTGATTGGAACAGATCACGGTATTTTGTAGATTAAACAACTTTAGAGTCCGAATAAGTCTTTCTGTATACTTATAAAAAGTTAGGAAATTTCCTAAGCTACGCGAGGATGTACTCGTTTAATTGATTCGGAGTCCCAGAACCCAAGTTATGCCTTTCGGAAGGCTGCTGTCCCAACGGGACAGAACCTCTGTTTTTGGGTTTTGCGAGTAGTTGGCAATGTCGGGGTAGATGAGGGTTTGCGTACTATTTTGTGGACATGATTGTGAGTGTGTGGTACCTATGTGCAGGTGGTGCGACCCCGGGAGTGCCTTCTACTTCCCGCCAATCCGTTGCCCGTGGTTGAGGCAAGTGTATTGTAATGGATAGCGGTTTGTAGGTTGCTAGTTGAGACTAGATGAACTTTATTATATGATATGATCACTTGCCATGCTTTAATGATAGCCTATAATATGATGAGTATGCTATGATGCCATGTGTTAATGTACAACTTAATTATGATGTTGGCATATTTGCATACATGGCATGTTACATGGCCCGGGCGGTGAGAAAGTCATAACTAATCCAGGGAAGGTCGGTGAGAAAGTTATGACTATTCCGGAGAGCCAATGAGTAAGTCCTACATCGTGATTCCATCCACCGCGGTGTTTGGAAGCGAGGAGTAGGCACCCTCCATCTTCGGGATAGAAGGGGAGAGAGGGTGCACACCGACGGGTGTGTACTCAACCATACCGGTATGAGTTTCCAAGGAGACATGAGCATCGCATTGCATTGCATACATAATGATGACGATAATGATATGTGATCATGAATGAGATGGTTTACACGATGTGAGATATTATTGCCATGTAATTGTTCTTGTTGTACCATTGCAATATGCTTGCTGAGTTTTGAACTCACGCTTGTGTTTTCTTGTTGTTTTAGGTACCATGAGATCGGCATGCGGGGAAGGGAAATAGTCACACTTCCGCACGTAGCTTCACTCATTTGATTCCACAAGTCATTCAATTAGTTTTTGAGAATAAACTGCGTGTGATGATTATTGCTTTAAGGTTTAGCTTTGCTTTATGAGAATCGTATTATTCGTTTGACTCTTGGAGACATTAAATGCCTGAAAGTAGACTTATATTGTCATTAAGTCTTTAATTATTGCTGTTTTAACTGTCTCTCATACTGCCTTATATTGCTTTATTGTGTTGCTCCTTCAAATCATGTTAAAACAAAGGAGATGCTGCCGAAATCTCGATTTTTAGCATGTGCGCCTTTGCTGGAATTTATGTTTAATTGTGGTATTTAGATGTTGTTTAGCTTATGTTTGGTAGCATTCAGGCATATTAAATGCTGGGGTGTTACAGTCAAAGTGTTCCTTATGTTGAGTTTCAGAGTTTTCCCTAAAACTCGTAGAAATTGGTGCCAATCTCTGGTTTTGGCGAATTTGTTTAGTTTGTGCTATGAGCATGGATTTTTACACCAAAAAGTTGTTGAGTGGATCGCGCTTCTTCGTGTTCGCACTGAATTATCTTTGGAATCATTATTTTAAAGGAAGCAGATGGACATAGTGGGTTGTATTGGAAACTCTTGAGATTTAATTTGTAACTCTTTTTGACTAGAGTTGGATTTATTTGCATAATGTGTGTGATGTTTGCGAGTGCTTCAAAAAGGTGGATTTTATAAATGTTTTATAAAATGATTTTGTTAGTGAGGAGTTCCCTTTTGGAAATGAATTTCCCTCTCCTTGAGAAAATTTGTGACGGTTGTGGGAGCAGATGCTTGACTTGAAATTTTGATGTTATCTTCCAAAATGTTGAATTTGGTTGAAATGTAATATTTTGCAAGTTTAGTTTTCAATTGATGTGGGATGTGATGCAACGTGGTGTTTTACTGTTAACTATGCTGCCGTCATAGTCTATATGAGTTACCGCAACCTTCGATGTTAATTGTGTTTCAATTATGTGATACCGAGGAAGAAGTCATTTGGTGAATGACTATTCGGTACTGTTGTTACATGATGAATGAATGGTGAAAAGGAAAAGGAGACATTGTTTATGCATAATTAATCACAAAGGAGTCGTTGAGCCAGGTCGGTGAGAAAGTCATATATGGATATATGACTAATCCGGAGTGGTCTTGAAAAGTTTGCATTCATGTCATGAATCGAGATGTCCACTTCTTTCTAGTATGAAAAGAAAGAATGAAGAATTTCTGGTATTTTGGTTGTGGTGTAGGGGATTTGTGCTTCATTTGCGATTTGGCTTAAAAAAAATGATGAATGCTCCTTGGATGTTGCTGAATTCTCTCCAAAGTGGTTGTTAACGCTTTGGATTTGAGTTGTCGTATGTGGTCCACGTGGGTTCAAAAGAATTATACTTCTTTTGCTCTATAGATGGGAGTGAGGATATGAATGTTCTTGGCTTATGGTTGAGTATGCGAAATATGTGTACACTTGGGCTTGATTACTAAGTGTTATGGTGTGAGGGCAAAACCCTCTTAAGAAAGGAGCCAATTGTGGTTTGGTAAGGTTTTGCGATCCTGGCTTGGGGCTAGGTGTTGAACCTTAGTGGTATAAGGGTGGTTTGTGATGGAGGTTGATGATGTATGGGTTTAACCTTTATTAAGAGTATCGATGGGTGGAAGTGAAGTTGACGGTAGTTCGGTGATAATTATCCTGTCGTGAGCAATTGTCTTAACTAGTTGTCTTTGGGTTTGAGACTTTCCTGGGAGAGGATGGAATGAAATGTTAGCTTGATTGTGTATCGGAAGGGCAAATGTGCCTTAATGAGTTTGTAACACCCCGGCATTTAATATGCCCGAATGCTACCAAACACAAGCTAAACAACAACTAGATACCATATTTAACATAAAATTCCAGCAAAGGTGCATAGGCTAAAAACCGAGATTTCGGCAGCACCTCCTTTGTTTTATCATGAATTTAAGGAGCAGCAATAATATGGCATTATATGGCAATAAGAGAAACATCTAAAACAGCAATAAATAGAGTCTTAACGACAATAAAAGACTAACATCAAGCTCTTAAAGTTCCAAGTGTCAAACAAACAATAGAACTCTCATTAACCAAGCTAAGACTTAATTTAAAGGCCATCACACGCAATTTATTATCCAACTAAATGAATTGACTTGGGGAAACATTAAGGTGAAGCAACGTGTGAGCGTGTGACTATTCCCCTTTCCCGCATGCCGTTCTCATGGTACCTAAAACAACAAGAAAACACAAGGGTGAGTTCGAAAACTCAGCAAGCATACCGCAATGGACAACAAGCATAACAACAAGTCAATAACATCTTTCATCATGTATAACATCTCATTCATGAATACTTATCAATATCATCATCAATTTGTATGCGATGTAATGCATTGCTCCGACCCTCTGGAACCACATACCGGTATGGGAAGTACACACCCGTCGGTGTGCACCCTTTCCCCCTTCCATCCCGAAGATGGAGGGTGCCTACTCGCTTCCAAACACCACGTGGATGGAATCACGACATAGGACTTACTCAATGGCGTTCCGGATTAGTCATAACTTTCTCACCGACCTTGCCGGACTAGTTAAGACTTTCTCACCGCCCTCGCCCTATCTCATGACATGCATGCAACCATGCCAAATATCATATTCAATTCACATATTAACACATGGCATCATAATATGTTAAACATGCTCATCATATCATATCAATCATTAAAACATGGCAAGTGGACATATATCATGTAGGCAATTCCATCTAATTTCAACATGCAACCTACAACTTGCTATCCATCACAACACACTTGCCTCAACCACGTGCAACGGATTGGCGGGAAGAAGAGGGAACTCCCGGGGTCACACCACCTGCACATAGGCATCACACACTCACAATCATAACCTCAAAACAGTACACAAACCCTCATCTAACCCGACATTGCCAACTACTCGCAAAACCTAAAACAGAGGTTCTGTCCCGGCGGGACAGCAGCCTTGCAAAAGGCATAACTTGAGTTCTGGGACTCCAAATCGTATAAACGAGTACACCTTCGCGAAGCTTAGGAAATTTCCCAACTTTTTCTAGTTATAGGAAAGACTGATTCGGACTCTAAAATTGTTTAATCTACAAATTACCACAATCTGTTCCAGTTACGTCACAGATTTTTAGGCGCTCGGTAAAACAGCCATAACTTTCAAACGGCTGATCGGAAATTAACGTGCTTTATGTCCACGGAAAGATAATTAAATTATCTACAACTTCCTAGAAGTCCGTACGGTCTGATTCGGATTCTAAATCGACGGAAACTCGAACCCTAGTTCGACTGCTCAATCTGCCCGAAAACAGAAACGTGGACAAGTTTAGATCTAACCCAAATTACTTCAAACCAGCGCCTCCAATTGATCTAAAAACTTGATAAACACCCTAATAACAGTACCTAGATCATCCCCAAGGATCCCCAAGATCATACCTTTGCCCGAAGCGCAAAACTCCAATCAATCTCCGCGAATCTCCTCGCGAATCGCTCCTCGCTCCACGTTCCTCGCTCCTCGCTCCTTGCTCCTCGCTCCTCGCTCCACGGGATGACTCCACAAGGTGCAGGGGTGGGGAGGCCACCCTAGGGCAGCAAGGGGTGGAGGGGAGGTGGTGTGGAGGTGGAGGAAAGGGAGGGGGGTGCGCACGGTTTTGGGGCTAGGGCTTAGGGGGCGGGGGAGGGAGAAGAGGGGCGCAAGAGCGGGAGGTGGGGCGCAAGGGGCTGAGGTGGGGCGCAAGGGGCAGGGGGAGCCCCTTTTAACAGCCCTCAACCCAATCCTAGTCCGTTACGGAGTCCTAATCCATCCCACCAAAGCCCACCAAGGCCCAAAACTCCCCCGGGAAGGCCCAAAACCCCGGAAACGGCCCGGAAACGTTATTAACCCCCGATCCTTATGATCTTAACCTTATTTCCACATCTCATACTGTATTTAACCTTATCATGCTCAATAATAAGGTTACGACACTCCGAGGTGTCACATTCTTCCCCCCTTCAACAGGATTCGACCTCGAATCTAAACGCACCAACACGAAACCCAGCAAAACCAAAAGGTCGAATTTTCACATCACATACCTGAGGCGAACAGCTCGGGATACTTCTCGCGCATGCGAGATTCCAGCTCCCAAGTCGCTTCTCTCTCGGTCTGATGTGACCACAGGACCTTGACAAACTTAAGCGTCCTGTTCTTCATCACTCGCTCTGAAGTCCCCAGAATTTCCACAGGACGGGACTCGAAGGTGAGGTCCTGCTGAAGCACTAATGGTTCCAATGGAACCACCAACTCCGGATCATGCAAGTATTTCCTCAACATCGAGACATGGAACACATCATGCACACCTTGCATGGATTCCGGTAGCTCTAGGCGATAGGCCAACCTACCAACTCGGGCGAGGATAGGAAAAGGCCCAACATACCTTGGACTGAGCTTTCCTTTGGTAATACTCGCAAGAGTACGCTATCGCCCACCTCAAACTCCAAATCTCGCCGCCTCACATCAGCATAGCTCTTCTGTCTGCTCTGTGCTGCGAGAAGGTTTTGCCGAACCTCCGACACGCGATCAACAGTCTGCTGAACCCAATCCGGCCCAAGAATAGCTCTCTCGCCCACATCCCAACAAAGCGGCGATCTGCACTTCCGCCATACAAAGACCTCATAAGGAGCAGACTGGATCTTTGGAATGATAGCTGTTATTGTAAGCAAACTCTGCAAGGGGCAAATGGTCTTCCAGCTACCCTTCCAAGCCATCACACAGGCCCTGAGCATGTCCTCCAAAGTTTGGATGGTACGCTCAGATCGCCCATCTGTCTGAGGGTGAAAAGCGGTACTAAGGCAAAGCCGCGTGCACTCCAAAGCACTCTGCAAACTCTCCCTAACTTGGAGACGAACTTCGCATCCCTATCAGAGATAAGGGTCTTGGGTACACCATGCAATCTCACAATCGCCCGCACCTAGCTGGGAGCCAACTCGCTCGCTGAATTGGTCGTGCGGATGGGAATGAAATGCGCAGACTTGCGGAGACGGTCCACCACAACCCCAACAGCATCCTTCCTCGTGGAGAACGAGGTAGACCAACCACGAAATCCATGGAGATGTCATCCCATGGCCACACAGAACCTCCAAGGGCTGCAACAAAGCCGTGGACGCTTATGCTCGACTTTGATCTTCTCGGCAAATCCCACAAGACGCCACATACTTGGCAATATCCACTCTCATCCTTTTCCACCGTAAATTCTTCTTCAAGTCCCTGTACATCTTGGTCTCTCCAGGATGGACCGTGTCTGGTGCGATGAGCTTCTTTCAGATGTCTTCTTTCACTTGAGATTTCTGGGGCACGCATGCACGGCCCTGAAACCTCAAAACTCCCGCATCATCAACGGTAAAGTCTCCCAACTTGCCATCCTCAAGGCGTTTCCTCACTGCTGGAGCAAACGATCATCTTCTTTGTGCCTCCCGCTGCACGCTGGAATCGTGACTCAAGAATCAATTGAGTTTCAGCTTGCACGGTCCGCAAAGCAGTAGGAGACTCCCAAACGCTCAAAATCAGCAACAAGACAATCAACAACAGGGGGCATTGTCTTGCGACTGAGAGCGTCGGCCACCACATTTGCCTTCCCCGGATGATACTGGATAGTGAGGTCATAATCCTTTATCAACTCTAGCCACCTCCTCTGCCTCAAGTTCAAATCTTTCTGAGTAAAGATGTACTTGAGGCTCTTGTGATCAGTGAAAATATCACAAGACTCACCGTACAGGTAATGCCTCCATATCTTCAATGCAAACACCACGGCGGCTAGCTCAAGATCATGTGTGGGATAATTCTGCTCATGCTTTTTCAGCTGCCTCGAAGCATAAGCAATCACCTTGCCCTCTTGCATGAGCACACACCCAAGTCCCAATCGAGAAGCATCAGAATAAACAGTGAAGCGCTTCCCCGGCTCGGGAAGGGTAAGAACAGGAGCAGTCACTAACTTCTCCTTCAAAGTGCAGAAGCTGTGCTCACACTCTGCAGTCCACTGGAACTTCATCCCTTTCTGAGTCAGCTGTGAAAGTGGCTTGGCAATGATAGAGAAATCCTGCACAAAACGCCGATAGTATCCAGCCAACCCAAGGAAACTACGCACCTCTTTGACATTGGAAGGCCTCTTCCAATCCAAAACTGCTGAGACTTTGCTAGGATCTACCGATATGCCCTCTGGATTGATGATGTGGCCAAGAAAACCCACTTCTGAAATCCAGAACTCGCACTTTTTCAGCTTAGCAAAGAATTGATTCTCCCTCAGGGTACTCAGCACAAGCCTCAAGTGTCGCTCATGCTCCTCTTCTGATTTAGAGTAAATCAGAATGTCATCGATGAACACTACCACAAACTCATCAAGGTACTTGTGTAGCATACTGTTCATCGCCTCCATAAAGACAGCGAGGAGCATTAGTTAGTCCAAAAGACATAACTTTAAATTCATAATGCCCATACCTAGTGGAGAAAGCGGTCTTCTCAATGTCCTGCTCCCTTACACGGATCTGATTATACCCGATCAAGATCAATTTTGGAGAACACCTTTGCTCCCTTGATTGGTCAAACAGATCCTCGATGCGAGCAAAGGATACTTGTTTTTGGTATCACTTGGTTAAGAGCACGATAATCAATGCACATACGCCAACTTCCATCCTTCTTCGAGACGAAGAGGACGGGTGCTCCCCATGGCGATACGCTACGCCGAATGAAGCCTTTGGCCAACAGATCCTCCAATCGCTTCTTCAACTCGTCTTGAAAAGGTCGAGCTAAGCGGTATGGAGAGATAGAAATAGGTCGAGAGCCAGGAGCAAGATCAATACGAAACTCCACATTCCTCACAGGACGTAGACCAGACAACACTTCAGTGAACAAATCAACGAAATACTTCACTACAGAAAACTCCTCAATGGAAATCGAAGAAGATGGTTTCTCGAGACAAAGTCATGAGGAAACCCAATAGCCTCAAACGCCGACCAGGAAAACAAACTAGTCAAAGCAAAGACGGATCGAGGGTATACCACCCTGAAAGGTCAACTCTTCACGGACGGGCCTGCAAGGAAAGCTGTCTTCCGAAACAACAGATCTTAGCACTGCATCGATGCAGCCAGTCCATGCCCAAAATGACATCAAAAGGAGCCAATCGATCACCATGAGATTGGCAAAGAAAACCTCATCATCAATGGCAATGGTGCAACCAGGGCAAACCAAAGAACTAGCAATCAAACCCCAGGAGAATCGACTAACACGGACTCGTAAATCCGCTGAACTCCCAACTTAGCTCTACTAGCAAACTCCGACGACACAAAAGAATAGGATGCTCGGAATCAAATAGAACAAAGGCATCAACGGAATCCACGAGCAGAGTACCAAACCACCTCTGGATGCCCGGTGACTCGGCGGTCGGCAAAGCGTACACTCCTGGTGGCGCCGGGACGTATGAGCCCCGACTCGGTGATGCCCCATCAAGGCTGGGGCGGAGGAGGCAATCGAGGAGGAGCAGACGGCTGCGGGCACCAAGATGCGCCGCTGGTGGCGCCCACGCAAAGGGTGGCTGAGAAACAGGGGCAGCCATCAAGTGCACCGATCCTCTGGAAGACGCCGCTGGAGTGGGAGGAGAAGGCACCGTCTCCCACTTGATGATGCTACCGGGGTTCATCCGGCAGACTCGCCCCATATGGCCGGGCTTGCCACAGTGGTTGCAACTCCCGGTCCAACCCCACTCTGAAGCACGGTGCTCACCACCGCACTCGGAACGATCCGCGAAAATCCAATACAAAACACTTTTCTTTTGGTTCAGCTCAACTAAAGCCAAGAAAACAGCGAAACCGACCGTCAGAACGGCAGAGAACAACCGAAGGGAACCACCATCAACTCTTCTATTTGACTCCAGTCAACTACCCGATCAAGGACAGAAAGGATAAGCACTCTTCTCCTACAGGGGTTAATAGTTCTTCGGTGATGGCGCTAACCGGCCACACCGTCAAACCTCACCGTTACTATGAACCAAAAAGAGGTGACCGAAACCCTTCGGCACCACAACCCCACTTTTATCACCACAACAGGAACAATCCAATCATTTATACAGACAGACTCCGCAACTCTCTGGGAGCCTCGCCTGGCCTCCACGCCACGGCGTCCACGGCTTCTACCCCTCGGCATGGCTGCTAGTCAGACAACCACCCAAACACCAAAGCACACAATCAAGATCATAGATCAAACATCATCATAAGCATATTCCTTATCACATAATCAAGCGCGATGCATTGATGAACCAAAACCCATCCTACTGTGCAACCAAGTGTGTCAGATTTTAGATTAGTTATACCACTTTTACAAGTTTTAACGTTGCTATCCTATAACAAGGTTTTAGTTAGAACCTAAGCCATGTTTCTAAGTTATTCCACATCACATTTTAGTTGTACCCTATAGCATGACACTAAAAATTCACATTCCAAGGACCTACAACCAGCTCGATACCAATCAGAATAACACCTGGCATTTAATATGCCCGAATGCTACCAAACACAAGCTAAACAACAACTAGATACCATATTTAACATAAAATTCCAGCAAAGGTGCATAGGCTAAAAACCGAGATTTCGGCAGCACCTCCTTTGTTTTATCATGAATTTAAGGAGCAGCAATAATATGGCATTATATGGCAATAAGAGAAACATCTAAAACAGCAATAAATAGAGTCTTAACGACAATAAAAGACTAACATCAAGCTCTTAAAGTTCCAAGTGTCAAACAAACAATAGAACTCTCATTAACCAAGCTAAGACTTAATTTAAAGGCCATCACACGCAATTTATTATCCAACTAAATGAATTGACTTGGGGAAACATTAAGGTGAAGCAACGTGTGAGCGTGTGACTATTCCCCTTTCCCGCATGCCGTTCTCATGGTACCTAAAACAACAAGAAAACACAAGGGTGAGTTCGAAAACTCAGCAAGCATACTGCAATGGACAACAAGCATAACAACAAGTCAATAACATCTTTCATCATGTATAACATCTCATTCATGAATACTTATCAATATCATCATCAATTTGTATGCGATGTAATGCATTGCTCCTGACCCTCTGGAACCACATACCGGTATGGGAAGTACACACCCGTCGGTGTGCACCCTTTCCCCCTTCCATCCCGAAGATGGAGGGTGCCTACTCGCTTCCAAACACCACGTGGATGGAATCACGACATAGGACTTACTCAATGGCGTTCCGGATTAGTCATAACTTTCTCACCGACCTTGCCGGACTAGTTAAGACTTTCTCACCGCCCTCGCCCTATCTCATGACATGCATGCAACCATGCCAAATATCATATTCAATTCACATATTAACACATGGCATCATAATATGTTAAACATGCTCATCATATCATATCAATCATTAAAACATGGCAAGTGGACATATATCATGTAGGCAATTCCATCTAATTTCAACATGCAACCTACAACTTGCTATCCATCACAACACACTTGCCTCAACCACGTGCAACGGATTGGCGGGAAGAAGAGGGAACTCCCGGGGTCACACCACCTGCACATAGGCATCACACACTCACAATCATAACCTCAAAACAGTACACAAACCCTCATCTAACCCGACATTGCCAACTACTCGCAAAACCTAAAACAGAGGTTCTGTCGGCGGGACAGCAGCCTTGCAAAAGGCATAACTTGAGTTCTGGGACTCCAAATCGAATAAACGAGTACACCGTCGCGAAGCTTAGGAAATTTCCCAACTTTTTCTAGTTATAGGGAAAGACTGATTCGGACTCTAAAATTGTTTAATCTACAAATTACCACAATCTGTTCCAGTTACGTCACAGATTTTTAGGCGCTCGGTAAAACAGCCATAACTTTCAAACGGCTGATCGGAAATTAACGTGCTTTACGTCCACGGAAAGATAATTAAATTATCTACAACTTCCTAGAAGTCCGTACGGTCTGATTCGGATTCTAAATCGACGGAAACTCGAACCCTAGTTCGACTGCTCAATCTGCCCGAAAACAGAAACGTGGACAAGTTTAGATCTAACCCAAATTACTTCAAACCAGCGCCTCCAATTGATCTAAAAACTTGATAAACACCCTAATAACAGTACCTAGATCATCCCCAAGGATCCCCAAGATCATACCTGTGCCCGACGCGCCAAAACTCCCATCAATCTCCGCGACTCTCCTGGCGACTCGCTCCTCGCGCCACGTTCCTCGCTGCTCGCGCCGGGCTCCTCGCTCCGCGCTCCACGGGAGGACTCGACAAGGGGCCGGGGTGGGGAGGCCGCCCGAGGGCCGCAGGGGGTGGAGGGAGGTGGTGTGGAGGTGGAGGAAAGGGAGGGTGCGACGGTTTTGGGGGGCTAGGGCTTAGGGAGGGAGGGAGGAGAGGGGCGCAAGAGGGGAGGTGGGGCGCAAGGGGCTGAGGTGGGGGCGCAAGGGGGCAGGGGGAGCCCCTTTTAACAGCCCTCAACCCAATCCTAGTCCGTTACGGAGTCCTAATCCATCCCACCAAAGCCCACCAAGGCCCAAAACTCCCCCGGGAAGGCCCAAAACCCCGAAAACGGCCCGGAAACGGCCCGGAAACGTTATTAACCCCCGATCCTTATGATCTTAACCTTATTTCCACATCTCATACTGTATTTAACCTTATCATGCTCAATAATAAGGTTACGACACTCCGAGGTGTCACAGAGTTATTCCTCTCGATGGAATTTCTCGGGAATGTAGAGAGGTTGTTAAACGAATTGTGACCCGCTTTGATTGTGTCATGTTGAGTTTAATGAAGTGTGGTAGTCAGGATGGTTGTGAGAGTAGTGTGAAGTGTTTGTCGTGAGGATTCGAGCGTTTTGGGTTGATGGAGCCCTTTGTGGTTGAAACGCAGATTCTATTTGGGAATTGAAGTGAAGGTGGAACCGTGAGAGGTTGCACTCTGTTGAGCTAAATCAACATTTTCTCGCTAAGTGTTGGTTTTGAGAACTCGCTTGTCTTTTGTTACGGTTTGAGTCTTTGTGCGAATGTTTTGTGCTGCAGAGAAATCTTTTGCCCCTTGGAGACTTTGTTGTTGATTTTGGCGTTCTTCGGATTCAAGGTCGAATCCTGTTTAAGGGGGGGAGAATGTGACACTACGGGATGTCAAGACACCGTAAAAGGTGAAATTAGAGAATGTGACTTTATAAAATGTGAAAATGAAGGTTAAAACTTTACGTTATGCCGTTTAATCGCGTTTCCGGGCCGATTTCGGGAGTTTGGGCCTTTCCGGGGAAACTTGGGCCTTGGGGGGATCTTTTTGAGCCTTAGGTGGAGCCTCCTTGGCCCATGTGGGGAGGAGGGGGCTGCCAACCTGCCCTAGGGCGCCCCCATACCCACGCCCATGCGCCTCACTGAAGGGAATATGCCCGAGAGGCAATAATAAATTGTTTATTATCATATTCCATGTTTATAATAGATGTTTATTTCTCATGCTAAAATTGTATTAATCAGAAACGTTAATACATGTGTGTTTAATAAACAAAAAAAGGTTCCTAGTAAAGCCTCTTTTTAAACTAGCTCGTTGATTAACTGATGATCAAGGTTTCCTGATCATGAACATTGGATGTTATTAATAACGGGGTCATGTCATTAGAAGAATGATGTGATGAACACACACCCAAGTTGGTATAGCAAATACGATCAAGTCATTTAGTTTGTTGCTGTATCAAACACATTCGAAATAGCTCTTTTCCTTAGACCATGAGATGATGTCAATCACTAATTCCGGAAGAGTACTTTGATGACATCAAACGTCACTCCGTAACACGGTGACTATAAAGATGGATTTGGGTACTATGAAAGTATTAGTTGAGGCTCATGCATCAAGAGTGGGATTTGTCCATCCGTGATGACGGAGAGATATACTCAGGCCCTCTCGGTGATATCACATTGACATCGCTTGCAAGCATGTGACTAGGTCACAAGAATGTTATATCACGGAACGAGTAAAGAGTACTTGTCGGTAACGGGATCGAACTAGGTATAGTTGATACTGATGATCGGATCCCGGACAAGTAAAATATCGTGAGACAAAAGGAATTGGTTATGTCGTTTTCTGGTTTACGCGATCACTAGTTCATCGTTGAGTGAATGGGAGTCATTATGGATCTCCAGATCCCGCCGATGATTATTGATCTCGAGAGGAGTCTCAATCATGTCCATTTTATTCACGAACCGTAGGGTGACACACTTAAGGTTCATCGATGCATTTGAGTGGATACTGAAACAGGAGAAAAATATGGACAAGATGAGGATCGCTTTGAGTATCGCCGGAATAGTTTCGGATATCGGAATAGTTAAAGGGGGTATATGTTAATGTTTGTTAATTAAAAGAATTAACAAATATTAAATCTGAAATAAAAATGTTTATGGGAGAAAACCTTTCATTTTCTTGAGTGGGGTTTTAATGGAAATCAAAGTGGTTAATTTGTGAGTGGAGAGATCACTCACATGAAGAGAGGGAGGGCAAGGGGCAGCCCCCCCATGCGCCGGCCACCCCACCCCTTGGCATGCCTCCTCCTCCTCCTATAAAAGGGAGGGAGGAGCTCCTCTCTTTGTTGTTCATCCATGACCCTTTGGTTGGTCCATTCTCCCTCCTCCTGCTGATCCGTTTTTCGAGCTGTGGCTTAAGCGAAGCGCTGCTGAAATTATTTCTTCACCACCACCACCACTAAGTCGTAGTGTTGTTGGAGTTTTCCGGGATCCACTACTTCCGCTGCCCGCTGAACGAGGGATTGGAGGTCATCGTTGATCCGTCACGTGTGACCAAATGCGGGCGCTGCCGTTTGTGGCGCTCATCTTCGCGACTTTGAAGTCGGAGTGTACCTCTACATCAACCACGTTTGTTTGCGGGAACGTTATTCCCGCTTTCGGTCTCTACGAGGGTGAGTCCTTCAAACCGCTTACTTGCATCTCCTAGATATGATCTTGGTGTTTGGTTGCAATCGTAGGAAAAATTTTTGTTTTCCATGCTACGAAACCCTTCGGTATCGAGCCGTGTCTATGCGTAGATGTTTTGTACGGTTTAAAACACATGTGGATGTGGGCGTTGATGATCATGTTATTGCATACTTTCGTGTATTTTGGATCATGGTGGCATAGTGGGATTTGAAGCGGCCGGACTAACCTTACATGTCCTCGCACATGAGACTTGTTCCACGCCGACATGCAACTAGTATTGCATAAGTGGCTTTGCGGGTGTCAGTTTCTCCCACTATAGTCATGATCTAATTTACAACGGTTTGCTAATAATGTTTTTATCACCGTTGTGGTTCTTGTTCGTAGGTAAGAATAGTTTTTCCTAGAAAGCCCAAAACCACGTAAAATATGCAAAAATAAATTAGAGGCGTCTAACTTGTTTTTGCAGGGCTTGTGATGTGATATGGTCATTGATACAAAGATTGTTGTATGAAATGAAATTTATTGTAAATTTAAACAACCGGCAGGAGCCATTTGGTTGTTTTTCTTTTATGGCCTGCGTGCTAAATATATGTCCATGTGATATATTGTAATGGAGGAAGACAATCAAGATGGCAGCATCATGGACCTTGGTGCCATGCCTGGTGGAATGATGGAGATCATACCATGTCGCACAAGATGGAGATCAAGTCTTTGAAAGGACCATATCATATCACTTTATTCATGCATGTGATGTTAATCCTTTTATGCATCTTATTTTGCTTGATTATGATCACGTCGATAGCACTATAAGATGATCCCTCCAAATTAATATCAAGATAATAATGTGTTCTTCCATAGTATGCACCGTTAAGAAAGTTCGTCGTTTCGAAGCACCACGTGATGATCGGGTGTGATAGACTCTACGTTCGCATACAAATGGTGTAAGCCAGATTTACACATGCAAATACTTTGGTTCTACTTGGCGAGCCTAGCATGTACAGACATGGCCTCGGAACACGAACCGAAAGGTAAAGCATGAGTCATATGGATGATATGATGAACATATTGATGTTCGCCTTTGAAACTATGCCGTCTCACGTGATGATCGGTTTGGTATAGTGAATTTGGTTCATGTAATCACTAAAAATGACTAGAGGGATGTTGTTTTTGAGTGGGAGTTCTCGTATTAATTTTGAATTAACATTGAACTTAATCTATTATGAACTTAGTCTAAATAACTTTGCAAATATGTTGTAGATGGCACCCCCTATTTTCAATTTCAATCTGTTCATGGAGAAAGAGAAACTAGCCACCAATGGTAGCAACTTTACCAATCGGGCCCTTAACACGAGGATTCTCCTCATTGCTCAAAGGAGCTATGTGCTAGAAGCACCGCTAGGTGACCCGCTCACGATGATGCCCCGAGGAGGAGAAAAATGTTTTCTTGACTCGCAAGGAGGACCACAGTTTAGTTCAATGCGGCATTTTGTATGGCCTTGAGCCCTGAGCTGCAACGCTTTGAGCACAAAGCAATGCTTTTGATACAATGAGGGAGTTGAAAATGATCTTCGACACCCATGCCGCATGATGAGAGTTATGAAGCTTGAGAAAAGTTCTTTAGCTGCATGATGGAGGAAAACAGCTCCGTTAGTGAGCACGTACTCAAAATGTGCAGATGCGCCGATAAACTCATAGCTTTGGGAATAACGATCCCCATTGAGCTAGGAATTCATCGTGTTCTCCGATCTCTGCCACCAAGCTACAAGAGCTTTGTGATGAACTACAACATGCAGGGCATGAAGAAGTCTCTCCCGAACTTCACAATGCTAAAAAGCTGTGAAGTGGAGATCAAGAAGGAACATCAAGTGTTGATGGTCCAAAAGACTATCGATTTCAAGAAGAAAGGTAAGTCTAAGGGAAACTTCAAGAAGAAGGGCAAGTCTGTTGCTACATCGAGAAGAAGACCAAGGCTGGCCCTAAGTCGACATCTTGAATGTTTTTATTGCAAGGGCACTGGGCACTGGAAGCGCAACTGCCCAAAATATCTGGCTGATAAGAAGGACGGGAAAGTTAGCAAAGGTATATATGATATACATGTTATTGATGTGTACCTTACTAGTACTCGCAGTAGTGCCTGGGTATTTGATACCGGTTCGGTTGCTAACATATGTAACTCAAAGCAGAGCTAAGGAATAGCGACAACTAGCAAGGGATGAGGTAATGATGCGCGCGTCGGCAATGGATCAAAAGTTGATGTGATCGCCGTCGGGCGCTACCTATCCAATTACCATCGAGATTAGTTATAAACCTAAATAATTGTTATTTAGTGCTGCGTTGAGCATGAACATCATATCTGGATCTTGTTTAATGCGAGACGGTTATTCATTCAAGTCCGAGAACAATGGTTGTTCAATTTATATGAATAATATCTTTTATGTTCATGCACCTTAAAAGAATGGTTTGTTTATTTTGAATCTTGATAATAGTACACATGTTCATAATGTGAATGCCAAAAGAATTAAGTTGAATGATGATATTGCTGCATATATGTGGCATTGCCGCTTATGTCATATTGGTGTTAAACGCATGAAGAAGCTCCATTCTGATGGACTACTAGAATCACTTGATTATGAATCATTTGAGACATGTGAACCATGCCTCATGGGCAAGATGACTAGAACCCCGTTTTCCGGTACAATGGAGCGGGCAACCGACTTATTGGAAATCATACATACCGATGTGTGTGGTCCAATGAGTGTGTCAGTGCGTGGTGGATATCGTTACTTCGTTACTTTCACGGATGATTTGAGTAGATATGGATATATTTACTTAATGAAACACAAGTCTGAAACATTTGAAAAGTTCAAAGAATTTCAGAGTGAAGTAGAAAATCATCGTAACAAAAGATCAAATTTCTACGATCCGATCGTGGAGGAGAATATTTGAGTTACGAGTTTGGTCTTCATTTGAAACAATGCGGAATAGTTTCGCAACTCACGCCACCCGGAACACCACAGCGTAATGGTGTGTCCGAACGTCGTAATCGTACTTTATTAGATATGGTGCGATCTATGATGTCTCTTACTGATTTACCGCTATCGTTTTGGGGTCATGCACTAGAAACAACTGCATTCACTTTAAATAGGGCACCATCTAAATCCGTTGAAATGACACCGTATGAATTATGGTTTGGCAACAAACCTAAGTCATCATTTCTAAAAGTTTGGGGATGCGATGTTTATGTGAAGAAACTTCAACCCGATAAACTCGAACCCAAAGCGGAAAAATGCGTCTTCATAGGATACCCTAAAGAAACAATTGGGTACACCTTCTATCACAGATCCGAGGGCAAGGTTTTCGTTGCCAAGAATGGATCCTTTTGGAAAAGAGTTTCTCTCGAAAGGTGTGAGTAGTAGGAAGGTAGAACTCGACGAGGTTGTTGAACCTTCTCTTCATGGAATGGCAAGTGCAGCAGCGCCGGAAGTTGTTTCGGAGTTGACTTCACCAAATGAAGAGGGAACTAATGATAAGGATCATGAAACTCCGAAAGAGAACACTACCGCACCTCGCAGTCAACAAGAGCGCATATCGCTCGACTTTTATGTTCCTACTATGAATGTCATGGTAGTTGAGAATAATGACCCTGCGACGTATGATGAAGCGATGATGAGCCCAGATTCCGACAAATGGCTAGAAGCCATGAAATCCGAAATGGGATCCATGTATGAAAACCAAGTATGGACTTTGGTGGACCTACCCAATGACCGTAAGGCCGTTGAGAACAAATGGATTTTCAAAAAGAAAATAGACGCTGATAGTAATGTGACCGTCTATAAAGCTCGACTTGTCGCAAAGGGTTTTCGACAAATTCAAGGAGTTGACTACGATGAGACTTTCTCACCCGTAGCGATGCTAAAGTCTGTTAGGATTATGTTAGCAATTGCTGCATTTTTCGATTATGAAATCTGGCAGATGGATGTCAAAACTGCGTTCCTTAATGGAAACATTGAGGAAGAGTTGTATATGATACAACCCAAAGGTTTTGTTGATCCTAAGGATGCTAATAAGGTATGCAAACTTCAGCGATCCATTTATGGATCAAGCAAGCATCACGAAGTTGGAATCTCCGTTTTGATGAGGTAATCAAAGGTTTTGGATTTGTCCAAACTTACGGAGAATCTTGTGTTTACAAGAAAGTGAGTGGGAGCTCTATAGCATTTACGATATTATATGTGGATGACATATTGTTGATAGGAAATGATATAGAACTTTTGAAAAGTGTAAAGATTACTTAAACAGTAAGTTTTCAATGAAGGACCTTGGTGAAGCGGCATATATTTTAGGCATCAAAATCTATAGAGATAGATCGAGACGCTTAATTGGGCTATCACAAAGTACATATCTTGACAAGATTCTAAAGAAGTTTAGAATGGACGAAAGTAAGAAAGGGTTCTTACCTATGATGCAAGGCAAGACGTTGAGTAAGACTCAGAGTCCAGCTACAGCAGAAGATAGAGAAGTAATGAATAAGATTCCCTATGCTTCAGCCATAGGCTCTATCATGTATGCTATGTTGTGTACAAGACCGGATGTGGCACATGCTATTAGTTTGACTAGCAGGTACCAGTCTGATCCAGGTTTTGAACAATTTAAGGCGGTCAAGAATATCTTTAAGTACTTAAGAAGAACTAAGGATATGTTTCTCATATATGGTGGTGAAGAAGAGCTCGTCGCAAAGTGTTACGTCGACGCTAGCTTTGACACTGATCCGGATGACTCTAAGTCTCAATCCGGGTACATTTTTGAAATGAATGGAGGAGCAGTGAGCTGGAGAAGTTCCAAGCAATCTGTGGTGGCAGGATCTTCAACAGAGGCGGAATATATTGCTGCTTGAAGCGTAGCAGAAGCGGTTTGGATGAAGATGTTCATATCCGAACTAGGTGTGGTTCCGAGTGCGTTGGACCCGATGGTTATCTATTGTGACAACAATGGTGCCATAGCCAATGCTAAAGAACCAAGGTCACACAAGAATTCCAAACATATTAAGCGTCGGTTTCACTCCATCCGTGAACATGTCAAGGATGGCGATATAAAGATTTGCAAAGTGCACACGGATCTGAATGTGGCACTCGTTGACTAAAGCTCTCCCAAGGGCAAAACATGATCAACACGAGAACTCAATGGGTGTTAGAATCATCACAATGTAATCTAGATTATTGACTCTAGTGCAAGTGGGAGATCAAGGGAATATGCCCGAGAGGCAATAATAAATTGTTTATAATCATATTCCATGTTTAAAATAGATGTTTATTTCTCAAGCTAAAATTGTATTAATCGAAACGTTAATACATGTGTGTTTAATAAACAAAAGGTTCCTAGTAAAGCCTCTTTTAAACTAGCTCGTTGATTAACCGATGATCAAGGTTTCCGATCATGAACATTGGATGTTATTAATAACGGGTCATGTCATTAGAAGAATGATGTGATGAACACACACCCAAGTTGGTATAGCAAATACGATCAAGTCATTTAGTTTGTTGCTGTATCAAACACATTCGAAATAGCTCTTTTCCTTAGACCATGAGATGATGTCAATCACTAATTCCGGAAGAGTACTTTGATGACATCAAACGTCACTCCGTAACACGGTGACTATAAAGATGGATTTGGGTACTATGAAAGTATTAGTTGAGGATCATGCATCAAGAGTGGGATTTGTCCATCCAGATGACGGAGAGATATACTCTGGGCCCTCTCGGTGATATCACATTGACATCGCTTGCAAGCATGTGACTAGGTCACAAGAATGTTATATCACGGAACGAGTAAAGAGTACTTGTCGGTAACGGGATCGAACTAGGTATAGTTGATACTGATGATCGGATCCCGGACAAGTAAAATATCGTGAGACAAAAGGAATTGGTTATGTCGTTTTCTGGTTTACGCGATCACTAGTTCATCGTTGAGTGAATGGGAGTCATTATGGATCTCCAGATCCCGCTGATGATTATTGATCTGAGAGGAGTCTCAATCATGTCCATTTTATTCACGAACCGTAGGGTGACACACTTAAGGTTCATCGATGCATTTGAGTGGATACGAAACACCGGAGAAAAATATGGACAGTACAGGGACTGTTTCGAGTATCGCCGGAATAGTTTCGGGATATCGGAATAGTTAAAGGGGGTATATGTTAATGTTTGTTAATTAAAAGAATTAACAAATATTAAATCTGAAATAAAAATGTTTATGGGAGAAAACCTTTCATTTTCTTGAGTGGGGTTTTAATGGAAATCAAAGTGGTTAATTTGTGAGTGGAGAGATCACTCACATGAAGAGAGGGAGGGCAAGGGGCAGCCCCCCCATGCGCCGGCCACCCCACCCCTTGGCATGCCTCCTCCTCCTCCTATAAAAGGGAGGAGGAGCTCCTCTCTTTGTTGTTCATCCATGACCCTTTGGTTGGTCCATTCTCCCTCCTCCTGCTGATCCGCTTTTTAGCCGTGGCTTAAGCGGCGCTGCTGAAATTATTTCTTCACCACCACCACCACTAAGCTGTAGTGTTGTTGGAGTTTTCGAGGATCCACTACTTCCGCTGCCTACTGAACGAGGGATTGGAGGTCATCGTTGATCCGTACGTGTGACCAAGTACGGAGGCGCTGCCGTTTGTGGCGCTCATCTTCGCGACTTTGAAGTCGGGAGTGTACCTCTACATCAACCACGTTTGTTTGCGGGAACGTTATTCCCGCTTTCGGTCTACGAGGGTGAGTCCTTCTGAAACCGTTTACTTGCATCTCCTAGATATGATCTTGGTGTTTGGTTGCAATCGTAGGAAAAATTTTTGTTTTCCATGCTACGAAACCCTTCAGCCTCCTCCTCTCCCTCTCATAGCCGCCATACCCCTTTTGCCCCTTGCCGTGCGCCTCCCCTCCCCTCCCCTTGCGCCACCACCCCATCCACCACCTCCCCACCCTCCATGCTGCCCTTGGGGAGTTCTCCACCTCACCACCCCATATATATGTCCATTGGAGCGCTCCACGACGAGGAGATCCGGTGGATTTGGAGCGAGGAAGGAGATCGCGCGAACCGGGAGGAGATCCGTTGGTTCTTCGTTCGTCGGACGAAGGTATGGCCACGGGAATCCTTGGGGTTGGTCAAGGTACTGTTTTAGGGGTTGATATAATGTTTTTAGATCAATTGGTGGTGTTGTAATCGGGTAGATTAGATGAAATCTAGAGTTTGCCACGTTCTCTGTTTCGGGCAGAATGAGCAGTCGACCTAGAGTTTGAGATTTCGCTAATTTAGATTCTGATTTTGGTCGGCCGACTGTTGAGGAAGTTGTAGGTAATTTCAATATCTTTCAGTGGACATAAAGAACGTCCAATTCCGCCAAGCCGTTTGAAAGTTATGCTCGTTTTACCGAACGTGTTAAAAACTGCGACGAGATTGGAACAGATCACGGTATTCTGTAGATTAAACCACTTCAGAGGCCGAATCAGTTTTTCTGTATACTTAGAAAAAGTTAGGAAATTTCCTAAGCTACACGAGGATGTACTCGTTTAATCCATTTGGAGTTTTAGAACTCAAGTTATGTTCGTTGGAAGTCTGCTGTCCTGACAGGACAAAACCTCTATTTTTGGATTTTGCGAGTAGTTTGCGATGTCGGGGTAGAAGAGTGTTTGCGTACTGTTTTGGGGGCACGTTTTGAGTGTGTGGTTTGTATGTGCAGGTGGTGTGACCCCAGGAGTGCCCTCATCCTCTCGCCAATCCGTCGCTCGAGGTTAAGGCAAGTGTATTGGAATGGGTATCGTTTAGATTGTTGCTAAACTTGATTGGATACAACTTGCTTTATGATATGATGCTAAGAATGATGTTTTCCTATGACATGATTTCATATTGATTATGATTGTGTGGGATTTAATGTTTATGCCAATATTTACATGTTTATGTCATATGTGCATTCATAATGGAAGAGGCGTCCCATGCTGATGCGGGCCTCTGTGTTCACACGTAGTGAACACGAAAGACCTACCTCATAGTCCCATCCAAGTATGTGCATGGGAGTGAGTCAGTAAGAGTAGGCACCCTCCATCTACGTGATGGAAGGGGAAGGGGGTGCACGCCGACGGGTGTGCACTCAGCAATACCGGTATGTGCTTCGTGGAGATATGAACATTTGCATTGCATACATGATGATGATGAAATGAGTACAATGATGTTGAGACATGAGTATGATATGGTATATGCAACTATGACTTGTTCATGATATTGATCATGGTTTGTAGTGATGATAACGTTGAATTGTTCTTGTTGGTCGATTGCAATATACTTGCTGAGTGTTGAACTCACGCTTGTGCTTTCTTGTTGTTTTAGGTACCATGAGACCAGCATGAGGGGAAGGAAACTAGTCACACTCCTACATGTAGCGTCACACATTTGTTTCCACAGATATTCAGTTGGTGTTTTGATAATAAATTTAGTGTGATGCAAACTAGTTTATGGTTTAGTTTTCTTTTCTGAGAGACTTACTGTTCGTTTGGCTCATGGAGACTTTAAATGCTTAAAGTTGGACTTATATTGCTGTCATACCACTATTTATTGCTGTTTTAGATGTCTCATTTATTGCCATACGTTGCTATGATATAGTTGTTGCTTCAATTCATGTTAAAACAAAGGAGATGCTGCCGAAATTTCGGTTTTTAGTTTTTGTGCCTTTGCTGTAATTTATCTTTATTTATGGATTTTAAGTGTTGTTTAGTCTATGTTTGGTAGCATTCGGGCATACTAGATGCTGGGGTGTTACAGTAGCCTTCCCTCTTGAAGGTTTTGTGTGCTCCTTTGAGCTTTCCCCACTTGTTGTGAGGCCTTGTAAACCTTCCCACCAGAAATACAAAGAGTTTATTTGCTATTCTTGTGAATTTAAATTCTTCATTTACATTATGTCTTTACTTTTTGCAATTTAAATTCAGCATTTACATTCAAGCATTTAAATTCCGCACATTTGCCTCCACTCTTTCTAAATCTTTACCCCTTTATAATTCACCAGTTAATTTTTTCTACATGCACACACTATTCTGCCCCCACAGAGAATACTTTTGCTTTGTTCACCCTAAAACGTGCACCCAGAAATCTTATTTCCTCATAATCAAGCGCTAAGATGTTTTATCACATCACTTCATCAAATCTAATGGACCAAATCACCCGGTTCATCCCATCAATCCCATCTTCCCATCAATCCCAATCGTGCCTAAAACCCGCGCCCCATCGCTAAAATCCCGTGCGTCTCCCCCCTATTCCCGTGTGCTCCTCCCCTAATCCCGTGCGCCTCCTCCTGGAGCAGCCGGCCGACCTACCTCCCCAACGCCGGCGCTGCCACCTCCTCTCTACGAAAAGTGCTCACGCTTCTGCATGGCGGCGGCCGCTTCCACCGCCGCCGGCTTATACGGCCACCTCAACAGGAGTAGCACGCAGGGCTTCCTCGCCTACGTCGCCGCCGAGCCGTCCGCCGTCGCCCCGAATGGCGCCCTCCGACTGTCCTCGCGCTCAGCGCGCGTCTGGCCTGTAAGCCGTTCGCTCTTTTGCCTCCCCTCCCCACGCATGTGTAGTTGTATTGCTACTCTATCTGGTGCTGACCTCTCGGATCGGCGTGGTTCAGGATCTTGCGCTCAACTAGCGGGTGGTGGTGGCCACCATCGTTGGCTTCCTCGGCTCGGCATTCGGCACCATGGGCGGCGTCGGGGGCGGCGACATCTTCGTGCCCATGCTCAACCTCGTCGTCGGATTCGACACCAAGTCCGCCGCCGCGCTCTCCAAATGTAAGCTCCCGCTCATCCACATCAACGCATACCGACGCCGATGCATCCGGGAGGGATCGATTTGCTGAGACGCGTGATTGCTCGTTTGCCTTTGGCGCAGGCATGATCATGGGGGCGTCGGCGGCCCCTACACCGGGCGGCTCCCTCCCGCTATCCTGCATCGACAAGACCGCCGCCGTTCGCATCTCCGTTGAGCACTGGCTGGTCGTCATGGAGCCGCCCCCTGGCGACGCCTCCAACCCCGATGTCCCCCGCGACGATATCATCGACAGCTACATCAAGACCGTTGGCTGGGGAAGCGGTTGCTGAAGCTGATCTACCCAAAGCGGAGCGCGGTAGTGGTGCTGCGGCGGTGGATGGAGGAGGGCCGCACGGTGCAGAAGTACCTGCTCAACCGCATCGTCCGTGAGCTCCGCAAGTACTGCCGCTTCAAGCATGCCCTCGAGGTACGCCTTTGTCGCCGCTGCTGCGCTCATGCCCACCACCTGTTTGCTGTATTTCCGGCTTGACCCTGTCCCACGACCACGACGAATGCAGATCTGCGAGTGGATGACGACTCTCCCCCTACTTCCCCCAAGGTCCTGAAAACCCTCGGTCAAGGCCATGGCGCAGAAGGTTGACCTTGACGCCGATGTTGCGGAGGACGAGGACCCGGTGGAAGTGGAGCTAGGTACATCATTGTATTATCAAGGTAGATGCATTATGTTGTTTTACCTGTGTGCTTTGTCTCAAACTGCGACTAAAGATGGCAATTCTCTCGTGCTTCTCTGATTCGAAATAAAACACGCACTCCTATGTGGAATTTATATTAAGAAATTTTATATTTTACCATTCAAGTAATGATGATTTAATAGATTGAGCATACCTCATATTCCATTTCTACCTGTTAGAGACTCTCCTACAGGCATCAATGACTTATTCGATTTGAACACCCCGTTTATATTCATTTTCTTACATCGGAAGCTATCTTTCCTGCAGTTGAGAAAGGTGTTGCTGTTTTCAGCTTGAAGTCGAATCGACATAAACTACTCTCTCCATGGATTGACAACATATGTGATGAATCACTTGCCTTATTTCCACCGACACCTCCTCCTGTTTTAGTTGATAATTATTACGAGTGTTTCTCCTCTCTGCTACGGTTCTCAGCACTTCCAAGAATTTCCGGTTCTTCTCTGGAGAGCATGTAGAAGGGAAGTCCACAGCTAGAGTAGTTCCTATTGGAACCGTTATCTTCATCAATCGCCCTTAAAGGGGGATTTATGCTTACCGAAGACTCAACAATTAAGGATTTAGATGGCACTTTTCAAGATGCTGACACATATTATCAGGTCAGGCTTTTGATGTATGCATAATTGCTCCTCATCTATATGTGGAGTTTGCATTGCTGTGAGGTTTTTCTTTTGAAATGTGCTATATCCATTGTATTTCTCTTGATTACTCGTCAGTATTTCTCTGCGACACCAGTTTATAAATTTCTTCAATTTTACATGAGCCACATCATGAACTCTCGCTTGCTACACTAAAGACTATGTTTTAAGTGATTGATATCTGATATGGACCATGCACAAGACACATGTCTGTTGCTGTCATATTTTATCTATTGAAAAGATATCAGTATTTTGGGATGCTATCTCAAAATCTGCCTCATGTTGACAAAACAGCAAAAGTTTTGGGATGAGGCAGCAAAGAACCGCAGCACTTTGGAAGTTGTTCCAACTGAATCCATTGTTTGTTATCTATTGTAAAGCGAAGGTGATGCAAGCAATGGCAATCTTAATGGTTGTGCATGTTAATTCCCGTATAGGATTGATGATAGAAGTTTTAAATCATGCCAGTGACAGTATTTTTCTTTTCGTTTTCTGTCATTGGCCTTTGGGTGTGAGTGATGCGATCTGACTTTTACGATTTGCATTTGCTAAAGAAGCTTAATTTTTTGCACAACCCATTTTTTAATTAACCTTGTGCTTTTCATTATCGGTCTTTACCATACCGTTACATAGCATATTAATGCCCAACAAAATAATTTGTGTACTAATCCTGTCCCGCCAATAGGTGCCTGGTATAATGTGGGTGTCTTGTGTTAGCTTCGCTTTTTTGCATTGCCATTCCCGTCAAAATAATCATTATCGGCCGGAGGGCTCTACAGCTTCATGGATTACATCATGGAGGACAATCCGGTCTGCTCTTGCCCGATTATCAGCTTCAATTGTGAAATTGGATTAGACATTTATATTTGTCTGTTAAGGTGAATGGTAGTGGATTCCTTCAACCTGGGCTGTTTGAGTGGCGTTTGCTAATTTGGGAGATGTACAACGACGTCAGTTTTGTTGGAATCTACTTTCTTGTGCTGGGTTGGATTGAAGGAAAGTTTTATCCTCTAAAAATCCTTTTGGTCTTGCAGTCGTACATTGTTTTGCTGAACTGTGACGTCTATTCTAGCTTCCCAGTCGCACATTGGGCTGATATCGGGTCAAGGTGCAAAATGGAGGATGTCTTTGTTTGCCATGATAACTTCATGCAAGATTTTGGACTTGAATGTTATGAAGAAGGGCCCAGTGCATTTTATGGGGTATGTTTTTTATCTAATCTATCAGGGTTTTCTTTCTTGATGTTTATAATATATTTTAGCTAATGTTAGTCATACCATGACTTGAGAAACAATGCCAACTCTCTATTGGGACAGACTTTTGTGCATCTGACAGGCATTTCCTGCGTATGTACCCTTCACACGATTTTAATGCTTTAGGTTTTTGATGGGCATGGTGGAAGGCACGCTGCTGACTTTGTGGGCAGCAATTTGCCAAGGTTTATCATTGAGGATGAGAGTTTTCCCACGGAGATAGAGAAAGCTGTGTCCTCAGCATTCTTACGGACTGACACTCCTTTTGCAGATGCTTGCTTTGTGAACTCCTCTCTTGAATCTGGTACAACTGCGCTTGCTGCACTCTTGGTCGGGAGGTAAACTCGTGCAACTGTAAGCCTTGTACTCAGTTATTTTGTAGTATTTCTTCTTAACTACTATTTGAAGCTTGTCACCACTTATCGACAAAGAAAAGCCTTTTATTCTCCTATTATGGTCTTACAGTTCTGTTTTGTTGCTCTGTGCAAATTCATCAACACAGAAGAAAGCTAGGGGCTTCAACACTTACCCTCATTTACGCCCATAAATATCAAGATTTCTTCTTCTTTGGTAACAAGAAGTTTTTACATTCTTTGTGTGCATGTGAATTGTGTCGTCAGGTTTATATATGTGCTTTTCCCTTTTAGGCAGTAATGTGCATATCTCTTATTTGTTTTCTGAACAATTTACTATCATTTTTGTCTTTTGACCCTTTGTTGATCATGGTTAATGCCAGCATGCACCATAGCCTATTGCATGTTGCAGTATTCTCTTTCATGATGAAAGTAATCATAATCCCCTTTCGTTATGCTTGTGTAATCAACGATATAATAACTCTCTGAATCTTTCTTTTGTGCACATCTTACTACAGTTTATTACCAAAACATATAACACCATTTGCTTATTTGAATTGTATTACTAAATATCGCCGTAGCGTTAGCACGGGCAATATACTAGTGCTTGTGGTTCTTGAGCCAAGGATGAATGATTCATGGATGAATCTTCTTAGATCATATCCCAATCATCTAGGCTTCACTTCTTATGTTCAATCTTTGAGAAATTTTGAAGGTTTTGTTCTTAAAATCTTTTTCTTGATTTCCTGCTCAAGTTAGTTCTCTCTGTGCAACAGCCATTGTTTATTTTGTGGAAAAATCATCCGACATGTTTTTGGAAGTGATTCTTGTTGGGTTGGATTTTTAACTTACATAGATTCTTGTGATAAAAATTTCATAGGACAAAGAGCCACGTTTTAAGAGCTATGGAATTTTTCCCAAACCTTAAATGTTTTGTCTGAGTTCTTCGTGTAGTATAGCTTGTTATTTTCATAAAAAAATTTCCTTGATTGATCTGGATTTGATTTTTGGTGGGTCACTGTTTGACTCCATGATCTCATCAAATAAAAATTTTAAATTCCAATGAGTCACAAATTTGCAGAGATCACCTTTTGACTGAGTTACTTTTGTACTGAAAACTTACTGTTGTTTTTCATAAGCATCAAATGTTGTCTTATTTATCTATTTTTTTTTCTAAAGGTGATTTTGAATTGATTATTTTTTTGGTGGACTCTAAACAACTAGTGGTACCAGAGAAAAAAATCTCCATGACCATATGAGTCATGAATTTTTGTTCATGGTAATTTTATTAGGGGGATGTGGTGCTATCTTTTTGAAGATCCATGGTTGCTCTTGATTCTTGAAAGTCCCATGCTTGTTTTGATTATTTAACTTGGTTCATGGGTCTTAGTGTTGGAGAAAGTATCAATCTTGTCCAAAAGATGGAAACATTGAAATTGGGATCATTCATCCCCCTCTGATCACCATCTCGATCTTTCAATTGGTATCAAAATCGGCTTTGCTCTTTTTAGATCTTGACTGGTCTTAAGAGCCATGGCGACGGACAAGTACACCACCAAGCTTCCAATCTTCACAGGAATCGACTATCCATTCTGGAAGTCGAGGATGGAGTCATACATCAAAGGCCAGGGCTTCCTAATTTGGCAGAAGGTGAAGCTCCCATATGAGGTTCCTGTCGATGAGAACATCAATACCGCAAACATGGCCGACGTTGAGGCAAATGCTAAGGCAAGAAACATCCTTATACAGGGACTCAGCCACTATGAGTATGACCGGATCTCTCACCTACGGTCTGCCCACTAGATCTGGGTAACTGTCGGGACCCGAATGTGCAAATCCAAACCCTCTGTGTATTCAGCACTAGTCCAGGATCACGCTAGCGCACACAGTCTCAACATAGATGAATATCACAATCATACACAGCGGAATAATAAAAATAGCACAATTACATAATATAAACCATTAAATGACCTTAAGGTCAACCTTACATTTGTGAGGCCTTGATGGCTTCAACTTAGAGTATAAATAAACAGCAGCGGAACGAAGAACGTCGGTGTATCCCATCAATACGCCACAGGTAACTGACGGGGTTGCGACACTACGGAACGACTGTATGGGACATTTTCGAGGTCGGCTTTAAGGTACAACTTTGGTACCATGTTTTTGGGCTTTTCCCGGGTCTTTGGGCCTTTCTGGGGAAGAATTTGGGCTTTCCGGGGGAGTTTGGGCCTTGGGGGACCTAACTCGAGCCCTAGGGGACCTTCGTGGGCCAAAGGTGTGGGAGATTTGGGCCGTGTGGAGGTGTTTTTGGGCAGCAAAGCTGCTGCCCTGCAGCCGCCCCCCCCCCTTGCGCCACCTCTCCTCCCACCAAACCCTAGCCGCCACCCCTTTCCCCCCTTGCGCCCCCCTAGCCGCACCCTCCCTTTGCATTGCGCCTCCACCTCCCTCCCCTAGCCACCATCCACCCCTCCCCTAGCAGCCCCGCAACGTCCTCCACGTGGTGTTCATTGTTGTCCCACTCGGAGGATCACCGGATTCGGGAATCTCCGGCGAATCGTTGCGGATCGGGAGGAAGGAGCGGCCGGAAGGAAGGAAGGCTTCGTTGTTATTCGGATCTTCTTGAAGAGGTAACGAATCGTGGTTTTCTTGGGGTAATTTAGGTGCTACTAGATGGGGTATTCCATGCTTTAGATCCATGTTTAGGTGCTGCCTCTAGAGGAGATTAGGGAGTTTGCTATGATTGTCCCACGTTCTGTCTCGGGCAGATTGGGCGGCCGACCTAGGGCTTAAGTTTTCGAAATTTTAGAGACATTTTCTGATTGTTCGGCTGTTATGGAAGTTGTAGATAATTTCAATACCTTTCAGTGGACACCAAGAACACGAATTTATGATCAGCCGTTTGAAATTTATGACTATTTTACCGAACATGTTCAAAACTGTGACGTGATTGGGACAGATCGTGTTGATATGTAGATTAGGAAATTTTAGAGGCCGAATCAGTTTTTCCCAATACTTAGAAAAAGCTAGGAAATTTCCTGAGCTTCGAGAAAATATACTCGTTTATGTAATTTGGAGTTTTAGTACTCAACTTATGCTTGTTGGAAGCCCGTTGTCCCATTGGGACAGATTCTCTGTTTTCGGGTTTTAGGGGTAGTTTGCGGAGTCGGGTTAGAGGTTCAATCTTGTACTGTTTTGGGGGGACATTTTGAGTGTGTGGTACCTATGTGCATGTGGTGTGACCCCGAGAGTGCCCTCAACCTCTCGCCAATCCGTCGCCCACAGTTGAAGCAAGTGTATTGGAATGGGTTCGGGTTGTATGATTGCTAGACTTGCTTTGGTGCAATATGATTACATGATACGCTAACTTGCCATGATTGATGTTTTCCTATGATATGATGAATATGGTGAATATGGTTTTATATACTTGTTATGAAATCATTGTATTAAATGTTTATGCGAGATTATACATGTTCATGTCATATGTGCATTCATATTGGAAGAGGCGACCCATTCTGATGCGGGCCTCTGTGTTCACACGTAGTGAACACGAAAGACCTACCTCGTAGTCCCATCCACGGTTGTGAATGGGAGCGAGTCAGTAAGAGTAGGCACCCTCCATCTACGGGATGGAAGGGGAAGAAGGTGCACACCGACGGGTGTGCACTCGGCAATACCGGTATGTGCTTCAAGGAGACATGTGCATTGCATGAATGAGAATGATTATGAGATGTTTATGAAGATGAACTATGAGATGCTTATGATGATGTGTTATGGTATGTGATATTGATGCTATTGAATAATGTTGTTATTCTATCCCATTGCAATACACTTTGCTGAGTGATGAACTCACGCTTGTGTTTTATGTTGTTTTTAGGTACCATGAAACCGTCATGCGGGAAAGGGGAATAGCGGCACTTCTTCACGTAGCGTTATTCACCTAGACAACTACACACTCTCATTCATAGTTGTAATGATTATCGTAATGTGCTAAACTTGGTTTAGGCTATCGTATGTGCTTGGTTTTAATGTTCTCTCCATATTCGTTCATGAACTTTGGAGTTTATGTTATGGGCTTGAAATGATACCTTATCTCCTGCTAGTGCTATTTTAGATGTCATCTATTATGCTATTATGATGTGATAATGTTATTGTTGCCTCAAACCATGCAAAAACAAGGGAAGTGCTGCCGAAATTTCAGTTAAAGCATTTACGTCCTTGCTGTAATTTATCTTTATTTGTGGTATTTAGATGTTGCTAGATAATCGCCTTCTCACGGAACTTCTTCTTCTTTGACGATGTAGACTTCTGCTCACTGATGCTTGTTTGTTTGCAAGGGGTGAGTACATAAAGCACTCAGCAAGTCATGCGCAGAATGCAAGTCTAATAACTAAATGCATGGCTTATTCCAAATGACGGGCTGAAGGGGTTATTTTGCAATAAACAGCATTCACAAATATTCATAATAGATTGTAAAGCGGTAAAACAAATAACAATAGTAATAAATTTCACAGTTATTTCACAAGTAAACCATTCCATATCCTTAACCAGTTATCACTTTTCCATAGGCAAAATGCCTCCAAACCCAAGTTCAACTTTCAAGAAAAGCTAACCCTTGACTGTAATCCCCGAGCAATATCCAGTACCGCGGACACGGCTATTCGAATAGATTTTACACTCTGCAGAGGTTATACACTTTACCCACAAGATACAATCAACTCAACACGTCAACCGTGTATCGCCATACAAGAGTATGCGAATGAGTGATCATAACAAAGCCTTTCGGAAACTTCTAACTATACAAGTGAACCTCTCCGGTTACCATACACCATCCCTTCCCTCAGCAGAGGCGAAGTATGTGACCGACACACCGTTGGATGGGTACCATGCCGTAGCACCTGGTACGCTCCCCCTTCAACTACATAAAAGGTATAGTTGACACCCCGAGGTACCACATGCAAGTTATAAGCAACCTACTCAACTAGGTCCGTCCCATTCCAGACATGTGGTTGTACGTTTGGCCCAGTTCAAAGGCTTGCAAGGTTAAGTCCTTAGGGTGACCAGGGCAAAACTACCCAAAGAACCAAAACGACTTTCCCGGTGCCAACCATGGCCCACCAGCTCATTCTTGCCACTTGCCCCAGTCCAAAACATTTTATCACCCAGTTGATTATTGTGCAACACAATGCCAACAACAACTCAACATCCTTGAAGAAGCACGAAGGCCTCCGCATATCAACATCATCATGTCGGCAACACGTCACACCATTTCAAAATACATTGCATATCTCTTTAGTCAATATTGAACCTTGTATTTCCAAAATGATGTCACTGTTACATTGCAAGTCTAAGCAAACTAATACGTTCTATCTAACCTATGTTGGCAAAGTATTTAAAGCCAACTATTAATCAAGAAACCTAGGGTGATAAATGATTCAAGGCATACAATTATTATAGACAAGGTGGCAATAATAAGTAGGTTGATTATCTAATCCCAAATTAATGGAAATCAGTTTAACTTAAACTAGCATGCAATAATTTGAAACAACATAAGTTTCGAAAATGGGATCAACATGGTCAAAGCACAACTTGCCTGGCCCTTGCAATTTTATTCTTTACTCTTTATCTTTGATTCTTGATCTTCGATCTTCAATCTCCACTTTCTTGATCCACGGCTCCTTCGAGCGACTTCCGAATGATGCGTCTAACGATTAAAGAAAAAGGCAAATACAAACCAAATCAAAAGACAAATTGAATAAACTCTAAATTAAGAACAAATAGCATTGGGCAAAACGGCTTGGATGAATTCAGGAACTCGAACGGATTAGATTGAAGATTAGACAAAAGAGAACGGGCTTTCGAAAAAACACTGAAAATGGAAAAATTAATAACTGGGAAAGAAAGAATAATATTCCAAGGAATATTTCTTCTGAAGTTATTATCTTGATTGGGCAGATGATGACATATGGGCTCTCGATCTATAGACTGGGTCCATAAAGATGTGTTAGTTCACAATGAACTAAGCTGATGCTCAAAGTTAACTTTTGTTTACTAAACAGATACACGGTCAAGCAAAAGAGGGATAGGCTAATACATAAGATCTGGGTACACGGACATGACACATGGGCAATGATCTATCAACCAAGTCCACGAATGAATTCTAGGTCAAAGGCAGATTAGATTTTCAGGGTTAAGACAAGGACAAATGTCTTACCACGATTGAAACAACGGGAAAGATTGCAAAGATAACAACGTGGCTCACGATGAACTTAGTCCATTGAACCGGCCTTAGGTTAGGGTTTTGATTCGGCTTTGAAGATGATATGACGATGAGGCTAGGCTCACATCATGATGATAGAATAGATGAGGACATCGCACTAGGGCTCTTGCATGAATGCACGCATGCGATGACAACGAAGCGATGAGAGCCAAGCGTTAACGATGAAGCGTTAATGACGAAATGTTAACGGCGAAACGTTAACGGTGGAACGTTAAGGGAAAAATGTTAACGGTGGAATAATAACGACGGAACAGTAACGGTGAAGTGTTAACGGCGAATGTTAACGGAAAAACGTTAACGGCAGAGCGAAGTGATGGCGGGACACTCACGAAACAAGGTATCGACCGTCGGTACAATGACATGGCGGCGACAAAACTCTACCAAGGACAGCTAACCGAAACGCGAACCGGTAACAACGGGTAGGTTGAAAGATGATGGTTTTAAGCCAGAACTGGGCTTCGCCGGCGAACGGAGGCCAAAAGAATTCTAAGGATGGTCCAAAATAGTAAGGGATGACCCACCAGACGCGACAACACGGCCGGAACAAACTTAAATAACCGGCGTCGGCACAAAGATAGCCTAAATATATAATTTTTTTCAGAGGATGGGAAAGCAAAGGGAGATTGTCCATCACGTATAACGCGACGAGATGAACTCAACAGTATAGGCGGATTTTGCGGCGCCCCAACGGATTGATCACAAACTGCCGATTAACGGGTTTCGGATCCAAACTTCAGACGGCCATAACTTCTAGAATAATGATCAGAACTTAACCAAATTTGACCGAGAGCTAGATGTGACCTAGAGGAACACCGTGACGTAGGTGGCTCAGAGTTTTACCTGCTGGATTAGCGGGGAACGCGAGAGGATGATTGTCACTGTCTGAAATGTAGTCTAATCGGAGAAAATAATTTTCTGCGCAAAATCCAGAGAGCAAAACCATGGGTTAGGATGTGCATCACGTAGAGGACAGCAAGGAGAGTCTACAGTAAACATTTCACGGCCAAACTCAAAAAATTGAGGGAGATATAGTCTCGGCAAGATTCAAGATTGAAACAGCCATAACTTTTGATTCCTTGGGCCACATTGGATGAAATTTGGAGGGGAGACAGATGGGACATCATGGCTCACCATGGAGAAGACGGATTTCTAAAAGAGTGGATGAGCTCCAAAGTTCAGCCGGCGATGGGCGACATCCGGGCTTCTCGGCGGCGGCTCGGGAGTTTGGATGGATTGATCTGAGGTTGAGGGCATGGGAGAGGGTCATGGGATGTCTACATGAGGTTAGGGTGGCGGCTAGGTCAAAAAGAATCAAGAAAAACGCAAAAAACGGGTCTCACAGGCATTTTATCGAGCACTTGGTGTGCGTGACCCGGACTGGGTGATGTGGCCGATTCTGGTGGCGACACGTGGCACGGCCAGGGAAATTCGGATTTTTTTCAATAAAAACAATTCCGAAAATTCAAATAATTCATTTGTGGCAATAAAAATACCAGAAAAATTCTAGAAAATATTTTGAGACATCTTGAACTCAAATAAAATATTTGCAACAAAAGTTTATATAAACTTTTCCAAATAATTAATTAATTTCAATAAAAGGGCTTAATACAAATCAATTCCGAATAAATCCAATAAATAGTAAATGAGCTCCGAAAAATCTCAAAAATTATAGAAGAATTTATTGAAGCACAAGGAACCCAAATAAAATAAAATTTCTTTTATTTGAAGTATAAAATAATCAAATTAAATTGTTTTATCTTTTAGAAAATTCAAATCAAGCTTTATAAACGCGAGAAAATCAACGAAATTTTTTGGGAAGCTTAACTAAACCAAATTTTTTTGAAAACCCAAATTTTGGGATTTTACAAACACTCGATGCTTACCATGAGGGCACTACCCAGATCAAAACGGTGAGGCAAGATCAGTACAAGTGTGACTACAACAAGTTTGAACAGTACGCTAGTGAGAGCCTTGATGAGTGCTTCGCTCGCTTCCCTAAGATTCTTAGTGATCTCCGATTAGTTGGTTGCACATACTCTGACTCAGAGAATGCTAGGCACTTTTTAACAGCACTCGATTTGAGAGTTTGGGAGATGAAGGTGACCACCATCAAGGACTCCACTGATTTTCGAACTTGACTCTTAATGGGTTTTATTCCTGTCTCAAGACTCATGAGATTGACATCGTCTCTCGTAGGACGAAATCTCAATCGATGGCCCTAGTCACCGATCCCATTGGATCTTCCTCTGGACCTTCTATTTATTTTTTGGGTTTCTCTCTGTGCTCTTTGCGATGTAAGCAATAAAATTCTGGAACGATTTCCTAAAAATGAGCATGATGGGCAAGTTGAGCTTCTTCCTTGGCTTCCAGATCAAGCAGACTCAGGAGGGTACATTCTTGCATCAGGACAAGTATTCTCGAGACCTCCTGAAGCGCTTTGATATGTTTGATGTGAAGCCAGTCATGACTCCCATGGGCACCACTGCTATCCTCGATCTTGACAAGGATGGTGAGCCAGTTGATCAAAAGGAGTATCGAAGCATGATCGGATCTCTCCTGTATCTCACTGCTTTTGAGACCTAACATACATTTCTCTGCATATCTCTGTGCTCAATTTTAGGCTTCTCCTCGCGTCTTCCACCACTAGGCGGTGAAGCACATCTTCAGGTACATTCGAGCTACAATTGATTATGGTATTTGGTACTCTTCCTCCTCTTGTCTGTCCCTTAAAGCCTTTTCAGATGCAGACTTTGCTGGCTGTAGGATAGATAGGAAGAGTACATCTGGCACTTGCCAATTCATTGGCACTTCTCTTGTCTCTTAGTCTTCTAGGAAGTAGTCCGGAGTTGCTCAGTCCACCGCAGAGGCCGAGTATGTTGTTGTAGCCAGGTACTCTGGATGAGATCGATCTTGTGGGACTATGGGTTAGTAGCAGATTGTGTTCCACTTTTCTGTGATAACACATCTGTCATTCACATTGCTAAGAACCCAGTGCAACATTCTGGGACCAGGCATATCGATATTCGCTACCACTTCCTTAGAGACTATGTGGAGAAGGGTGACATAGTGCTCCAGTTTGTGGAGAGTGACCACCAGTTGGCTAGCATTTTCACCAAGCCTTTGGATAGCTCTAAGTTTGTTGCTTTGAGGGGGGAGCTTGGGATTATGAGCCCTTATGGCATATCTTGAGGGGGAGCTAGTTTGTATTATATGTAGTATATGTTTATATTTAGTATTTCCTTTTGTGTGTTCTTTTGAGTGCCCTTGGGCTGTTTTTCATTTTGTTGAGTCCACTTCACGACTTCTAGCATGTTTTAGCATGGTCCTCTCATCTTATGCTTTAGAATGCTTCTCTCTTCTTCTCGGTTGAGCTCACTCACAGTCTTGTATGTCTAGTATGTGTTGGGCCCCCTGGGTAGACAGGGTCTGTGTTGCTCCTTGGCTTGAGTTTGAGAGCTGGTCTTCTATGTAAGTCATATGGGGAAGGTGAGAGCGAGCCTGAGCTATAGTGTCTCTACCATCTTTTCTATGCTCTTAGATCACCCAGTTGTTCGTTTCTCAATTTCCTCTTCTCATTCGTTCTTCTCAGTTTAGTTGAATTCATTTGTGTCTTTTTGGATCAAAATTTCTAATAACTCAACTTGCATTATATTTGTGCTTAAAATTGACTCACATGTTGAGGGGAAGTTCTTGAAATTGATTTTCTTGTATTGCATATAGACTTGTTTTTCATTTCTGAGCTTTGTCTTTTATGCACTTGAGAAAATTGTGATAAGTTGCATCTAGCTATATTTTTGAAGATTCTTGCTAATCTAGGTCATATCCACTTTGGTTTATCAAGTTAAACTAGCCATCATTTAAAATTGATCATTCTTGAAAAACTTGATGAAACTTCGCTTTTACTTGCTATATTTATTCACTTGTTCACTAGATGCTTATGTCATGTTTAGTGAAATAGTGGGTTTCTACTAGAGTACCTCGAGTAATTTGGGTTAGCTATACTGTTTCATTTTAGAATCCTCAATATGCTCATGAATCTAAGTGGTAAAATGATAAAAATTGACTTGTTTGTGCTAAAACCGAACTCAACACTTTACATTCTCGAGAATGCTTCCCATAGCACTTGGGATGAACTTGGAATGTATTATGTATGATCAAGGCCACTATTTTAAGCTTCTTGTTTGAGATGGTTGATTATGGCTTGAATCAATAAAATTGTAAAATACAAAATAAAATTAAGGAAGAGAGTGAAGCCTAGTAGACTTTTGTCGATGGCTCCTAGTCCATGATATGTTTTACTAGGATAAACTCTCTAAACCTCAAAGTATATGGAGTTGAGTGAAGCCTAGGAAGCCTTTGTCGATGGCTCCTAGTCGAGGATGTGCTTCACTAGGATAAACTCTCCAAACCACAATGTGTTTTAATTTTAAAAAAGTTGCATTTTATAGATGGTTGAGCATAAGGCTTCTCTTATGGACTTGTAGCTTCCCAAAGTGTTGACTAGGTTGAACTCTAATATATCCATTTAATCATATTTTGGCTTTACTTCTAGTCCTGAAATTGTGCTAAGCGATGCTAATGTTGAAATCATGCAAAATTTGTGTACTTCCTTTTTGAGCTCTCTAGCAAAATTTGAAATATGCCTTTGGATATGACTTAGGATGACATAATCTAAATTTAAGTAGCTTGGTGTCATACCTTGTGTAAGAGGTTACTTGTGTAATCTTCAAAGCTCTTCTAGGTTGCGTTTCATTCCTAAATGCTCTCTTGATGCCTATATTGCCAAAAGGGGGAGAAAATTGAAAAAAAAAGGCAAAGAGGGAGATGAAAATTTTCAAAAAAAAAATGCTTTCTCATAATCTTGTTGAACAATTGACCTTGCATTTTAATCATGACCAAAAATTGATTTATTTGGAGCTTTTGAGAGATTTCTTGGATTTTAGAGCCTCTTGTTGAAAACTTGTTCTTTCTAGTGTTGTGTAACACCCCAGCACCTAGTATGCCGCGAATGTCACCACAAACGATACTAGAAACAACCAAATCCCATAGTTAACATTAAATTACAGTAACTACGCTAGTAACTTAAAGAAAAATTCGGCTGCAACAACAATATCAGTATAACACGATAGCGTGATAGAGGGCATCTAAAACAGGTATTCAACAATAGTTCAAGCCAAGAATATAAATTTAAGCGTCTCATGAACCAATAGGGGTGAACAATTAATCATAGCCAGCAATACGACATATACCAAGTCTAGATTAGTAAAGTAAACCATCACAACTAAATAACGGTATCTATTGTCTGTTTGAGTGATGCCAAGTGAAGGCGTGTATCTAACTCCCTTTCCCATAAGCCGCATTCAACGTACCTAAAAAAAACATTAAACAACAAGCGTGAGTTCATCACTCAGCAAAGTGTATTGCAATGGAATAAAACAATAACAATTCACATTTATACGTCATACCGATCACCAATCATGGCAAATAATTCTTGAAGACTTCTTTGTTCACAATCTCATATACTTTGTCATTCACATTCTCATATGCTTTCTCATTCACATTCTCATATGCTTCCTCATTCACATTCTCATTCATGCAATGCAATGCAGCATGTCTCTTTGTTTAGCACATATCGGTATTGCCGAGTGCACACCCGTCGGTGTGCACCCTCTTTCCCCTTCCATCCCGTAGATGGAGGGTGCCTACTCTTACTGACTCGCTCCCATACACAACCGTGGATGGGACTACGAGGTAGGTCTTTCGTGTTCACTACGTGTGAACACAGAGGCCCGCATCAGAATGGGTCGTCTCTTCCATTATGAATGCACATATGCAAATTTAACATGAATAAATCACACAATACACTCTTTTCCAACATGAACCTCTCCACCAATCATGAACATAAAACACATTCACAATATCATTTTCATCATCACGACATACTCACAATTTACCATTACGATTAACATAAACATAATTGTAAAGGTTAAAAAGAAATCAACATCCTATCAATCAAACTAATGGATACGCTTGCATACATACTCAATTAACAACTGCATAGCCATTTAATCATTCATAATCATCATATCGCTTGCCCAAGTCAAACATGACAATCCAACATCTATCCATCTTATAACATGCAAGAATCAAACATGGCAATTCAACATCTATCCATCATATAACATGCAAGAATCAAACATGGCAATTCAACATAGCACATGGACACAACCATCCCAATACACTTGCCTTCAACCATGAGCGACGGAGTGGCGAGAGGTTGAGGGCACTCCCAGGGTCACACCACCTGCACATAGGTTCAACACACTCAAAACTTGCCCACAAAACAGTACAAGAATGAACATCTACCCCGACTTTGCATACTACTCCTAAAACCCGAAAACAGAGAATCTGTCCCGTCGGGACAGCGGGCTTCCAACTAGCATACCTTGAGTTCTAAGACTCCAAATCAAGCAAACGAGTACATTTTCTCAAATTTTAGGAAATTTCCTAGCTTTTTATAAGTATTCATGAAGACTGAATCTGCCTCTAAAGTTGTCTAATCTACAGATGAACACGATCTGTCCCAAACACGTCACAGATTTGACAACGTTCGGTAAAACGGCCATAACTTGTAAATGGCTGATCAAAATTTCACGTTATTGGTGTCCAATTAAAGTTAATTCAATTACATACAACTTTCTCAACATCCGGCCTACCAGAAAACGCATCTAAAATTGCCAAAACTCAAGCCCTAGGTCAGACGTCCAATCTGTCCGAGGACAGAAAGTGGGACAGCATTGCAATTCCCTCTAAAGCCATCTAACCACAGCACCTAAACACCAAATTTAGCCATGAATTTACCGATCTAACAACACCTAGACCACCCCGAACAAGACCCCAAATCCTTACCTCTTATTAACGAATTACCCTGTTGACGAATGTCTCCTCCTCGCGACCCGATCTCTCCTCCAATCGTCGGGAGCACTGGGATCGCCAGGAATGCCGGATCCTCCTGGACGGAGAGTTCCCGGACAGCAAGATCCCACGGAGGGAGATGCTCTAGGGCCGGCTAAAGGAGGGGAGGCGTGTGGGGAGGGAAAGGGTGCCATGGGGGAAGGGGGAGGGGGAGAGGGAGGTGGCGGCTAGGGTGGGGGAGATGTAGGGCGCAAGGGCAAAGGGAGGGGGGTGCATGGGGAAGCCCTAAGGGGGAGGTGGCAGGATTTCCCGTCTCATGGGCCAAACCCCCCCCCCCCGCCAACGACCCACTTCATCCCCCCCAAGGCTCAAACTTACTCCTGCTAGGCTCGAACTCCCCCGGAGAGGCCCAAACAACTGGAAAAGCCCCAAAACACGATAATAAAGTCGTACCGAAATGCCGAACTCTATAAAGTCACATTCCATAATGTCACTTTCCATAACGTCACATCCCGTGATGTCACATTCTCTCCCCCTTAACAGGATTCGACCTCGAATCCGAAGAACGCCAAGAACAAGACAAAGTCCTCAAGGGATTGGAAACTTCTCTTCAACACAAGACAACCACACAAAAAGTCAAACCAAATCAACGACAAACAAACTCCCAACATCAACACTTAGAAAGAAAGAGTTACTTAGCTCAACTAAGTACAGCCTCTCACAGTTCCACCTTTCATTACACTAAAGCGAGTCACACCTCTTTTAACAACCTCTCTACTGTGGTTGTTCGTATTCTAGACGATGCGAACCAAGTGAGACACAACACTCCAAGACTACCAACTGTCTGAACAATCGGGGTTAAAACCTTGAAAAAGATTGATCTTTTACAACAAGGCCAACACCCACCGTTACCACCAAAAGGAAAAGCCTACTTTATAACCCGGATCCTTAAAACCCACAAAACAATAACAACTGGACAATCCTCTTCGATTGACACAACTCACTCATAGTTCATCGACAAAAAGATCCAAAAAGGCAGCATACTAGGTGCTGGGGTGTTACATGTTGAGCTCTAAAATTCTCTTCATCTACTTGGTCTTGAGTTTGCTTTCTCTTTTATTTGGACCAAATATGATGTTGCAATCAAATTGCTTTTCTTTTTTTATTTTCAAACTCAAATTTATGCCTTTTGTGTGGTTTGTCAATATACTCATCAAGGGGGAGATTGAAGGACCATATGGAGGTCCATCCATGTTTGTGATGAGTATTTGACTTTATTTGAGCAAGGTGTGCTCAAGTTTGAGTTTGATTTGAATTGGAATTCAAAAGAAAGCAATTTGAGTTGTGTCAACTTTAGACGGCACTATCAGTCTTGTGGAGGCGGTAGTATCAACGATATGAATGTGATAAGATTTTTGTTTGAGCATTCGTGATAATTATTGCATATTATTGTTGGACAATGCTATGTGATGGATTTTCTTGTCTTTCATGATCGCAGGGCTTCAAATTGTGGTCATAGTGAGGTGAAGAATGACCGGGACTAGGCAGGGTGCGTCAGAGGTCCGGCTGGCCGGGGATCGCCGAAAGATGGCTGAAGATGAAATCGGAGCAAGTCATGGAGGCAATGGAATAGTGGAGATGCTAGCTTAACACTACTCGGATCAAGGAGAGCCGTTGGATCGCGGGTCTAGAAGATAGAATAGTGGTTAAGTCTAGTTTGCTTTGAGAAATGTGTAAAATCCATTAAGTTGTTGGGTTTCGGGTTAGCCAATGGGTAAGTGTGTGGGATCAAATCCTGGTTCTTGGAGGTAAGCTTAGGATTGAAGCAACTCATCTAGGGGTGAAGGGTGACCCATGAACACTATAAATAGAGCGGTAGGGGTAGCCTTCCCTCTTGAAGGTTTTGTGTGCTCCTTTGAGCTTTCCCCACTTGTTGTGAGGCTTTGTAAATCTTCTCACCAAAAATACAAAGAATTTCTTTATTATTCTTGTAAATTGAAATTTCGCATTTACATTATGTCTTTACTTTACGCAATTTAAAATCAGCATTTACTTTCAAGCATTTAAATTCCGCACATTTGCCTCCCCTCCTTCTAAATGCTTGTGGTTCTTGAGCCAAGGATGAATGATTGATGGATGAATCTTCTTAGATCATATCCCAATCATATAGGCTTCACTTCTTATGTTCAATCTTTGAGAAAATCTTGAAGGTTTTGTTCTTGAAGTCTCTTTCTTGATTTCCTGCTCAATTTAGCTCTCTGTGCAGTAGTCATTATTTATTTTGTGAAAAAAATCATCTGACATGTTTTTGAAGTGATTCTTGTTGGGTTGGATGTTTAACTTCCATATATTCTTGTGATAAAAATTTCATAGGCCCAACGTTTTAAGAGCTATGGAACTTTTCCCAAGCCCTAAATGTTATATCTGAGTTCTTCGTGTAGTAGAGCTTGTTATTTTCATCAGAATTTTTCGTTGTTTGATCTGGATCTGATTTTTGGTGGGTAGCTACATGACTCCATGATCTCATCAGAGAAAAATTTTGAAATTCAAATGAGTAACAAATTTGTAGAGATCACCTTTTGACTAAGTTACTTTTGTGCTGAAAACTTACTGTTGCTTTTCATAAGGAGTAGATGTTGTCTTATTTATCTCTTTTTTTTTTCTAAAGGTAATTTTGAATTGATTCTTTTTTTGGTGGACTCTCAATAACTAGTAGTACCAGAACAAAAATCCCTATGACCATATGAGCCACGAATTTTTATTCATGGCAATTTTATTAGGGGGATGTGCTGCTATCTTATTGATGTTCCATGGTTGCTCTTGATTCTTGAGTCCCTTGCTTGTTTTGATTATTTAACTTGGATCTGAGGGCTTGGTGTCGGAGAAAGCATCAATTTTGTTCAAAAGGTGGGAATATTAAAATTGGGATCATTCACCCCTTTCTGATCGCCATCTCGATTTTTCAGTTGTTCTGCTTCAGCATTAGCTTAAACTACCCACAAATAACCAAAAATTTAGGTACCCATCAACAGTATACAATCACTAGTACTATGCGCATTGGTTCTTTGAGGAAAAAAATATTTTTTTCACCGGTGTAGTACTGTACAAATTTGTACAACCAGCAGGCCTGCAGATGTTTAAAAGATGCAGAAGTACAGTGATCACTGAGTGAGTGGCCATTTCCTGATGAAACGAATCTATCAGTGGTGCCTGCTGAAAGAACAGGAATGAATGCTGATCAAACAGCAGGAACAATTAATTCACATGCTACAGCTATTAATAAAGAAGGTCCTGAGGTACTATTAAATGTGCTTGCAACAACTGATTTCAGTTTCAGTAATGGAATGAAGTATGTTCCGGACCTGCAAATTGCATTAATTTTTTTGGCCCGATATTTTCCTGGGTTTACTATCGAGGGGGTTGACCTGGATGCGCATTTTGTTTCCCGAATTTGGTCAGTGCATGATACTAGTAATACATTGATGAGTATGCACAGTAATATTTTTAAAAATATAGGTAAAAAACAGCCAAAATTCATCAAAAGAAGAAAATTGGTAGCCAAAACTTTTAGTACTAACCAAACGGCAAATATGTTCACCACGATCATTTGTATTTTAGTCTGATACGGCAGGCTTAGACTCATAACTCTGACTTGAGAGAGAGAGAGAGAGAGAGAGAGAGTTAGTTCAGCTTATGGAGCTACCGGTAGTTCAGTGGTGGTATGACCGTATGAGTATGACTGAAAACTTGTGTTCAGCCATCGTGAAAATAATTATGGCGAAATGCTATCCATCCCCCATCATTTGGACAGAAGATATTCCAATAATTATCTAATTGACGATCGATATTACAAAAAAGTAATGATATATATATATATATATATATATATATATATATATATCATTAATGCTGATAGTGGCTTATCATTAGTGTTACGCGAAGTGTGATATCTACCGTGATTGCTCAGGTCCTTGTTGCAAAAGCATCTTTAGATGTTAACATGACCCTCTTTGGAAGTAATGGATAGCTTGTGTCATTAATGATGTGTTCTAGGTTAGATCCATCTGGAAAGGTTCAATGATGTTCATGCTCCCTGGTTTTATTTTCCCATCTCTTCTGTAAGCATGGAATCAATTCTAGCGATGGGCAATTCTGTCATTGTTAAAATTGCTAAAATATCAACTAGTAAGCTTACATAAGCAAGTAGGTGATACAATAAAGTAGTCACAAATAACTTGCAAAACTTATATTTCTTTTATAGATTTATAGTGATTATCGTGACAATTCCAAGTATAGGCTAACACGTAAGTGGAAATAAGGAAAATGTTTTCGTAGTAAGAGAAGAATGATTTTTTTTTTTTTTTGCCGTCTCCAATATGAAAAGTTTTACTTAATTTGTTGTTATATATGCATTAGCAAAATTTTGAAATAATGGAAGTATCCATAGAAATAAACACATGACATCTTATCAGGAACAATCTTATTACTTACAAATATGTCAGTGGAGAAAGTTCTACATAAAACGATACGCCCACAACATTTTTAGATTGAAGAGAGTAGTAGTGTGAACAAGTTTAATTACGTACATCCAAACTACGAATAAGTTTTAATATTTTTAAAAGAAAAAATAATGAATAATGCTTCTATGCATCACTTTTTCGATATAAATTGTATAAATTTGAAACGACAAAAAGATAAGTAATTAATGCCTATTCTTTATTTATATTTTAATATTCATATAACTTTCAAATAATAATGTGTAGAAATAGGTCTCACATGCTCTCCCATGACAGCTCCTCCAGCAGACTATCAGCAAGCACTCCTCACTGTAATCCACCCAACAAAAAATAAACAGCATGCCTCTGCCTCCCTTCTTGTACACTTCCAATTGTGCTGTGCCGTCCTTGGCTTCTCCCTGACATCCACCTCATGCATGCAAAGCAGCAGCAGCAGCTTCATTACTTCTCATTACTCCACCACTAGTCCACTACTCTCTCTATCCTCTTCTACCTCTAGTCCTCCCCTTCTCTTGTCATTCTCACACTATCATGGTATGGACTGTGGAGTAGCACCAGTACATTACCAATACTAGTACCACTTCATCAAGCAATCATTTTGTTGTGCTAGCAGTAATCTTCATCTCTCTGTATTTCTTGGTTTGCCCCTTGAATTTTCATTACACCAACCACCAGCCACGCCATCTCTATATCTCATCCATGGTTGTTATGGCGTCCTTGAAAGGACGCCTAATCGACGCCTTAGCGTCGTGGCGGTCCGGAGCGGACGCCACGGCGGACGCCTTGCCGAGGTCGCGTATGGCGTCCGAGGCGTCGCCGTGGCGCCGCGAGGCGTCTGTGGCGCCCGAGGCGCCGCCGTGGCGTCGGCGGCGCCGCCATAGACCTAACCTAGCCCACAAAATAGAGAAAAGAAGAGGTAAGTTGGGACCTCCGGCGCAGACTTGAGGAGAAGGGACCAACTCCGGCTAAATCTTGCCGACCTCCGGCCGTGCGGCCGCTCTGCTCGACCTCCGCCCGTCTGGCCGCTCTGCTCGACCTCCGGCCGTCTTGCGAGAGCGAGCGACCTCCGCCCCGTGTGGCCGAGCCCGACCTCCTTCTCCTCTCGCTCCAACAAGACCGAGCGGTCGATCTCCTCTTGCAGTCGAGCTCCAACACACCGAGCTTTGCTCTCCAGGTCGAGCTCCAAGTCGATCTCCTTCTCCTCTGCTCTTTTAACTCTCTCAGACTCTCAGTGCCTCTGCTCTTTTAACTCTCCAGGCCGATCTCCAGGCTGATTGCTCAACTCTCTGCTCTCAGGTGGACATGGCAGACGAGCAGCACGCAACCACCGAAACCAACTCCTCTCGGGCAGATGCATATGACCCATTGACAGATCCAAAACGAAGGCCAAAAAGCAACGATCCGAGTTGGAAGTATGGGTATTGGGACGAGATTGGCAACCGGGATGTTGTGCGATGCTCTTTATGTCAAAGGAGGATAACAGGGGGATTAAGAGATACAAAGAGCATCTTGCGGGAGGATTTGGTGATGTGCAAAAATGTCTAAAAAGGCGCCTTACATATATGTCTAAAAAGGCGCCTCGCCTCGCGCCTTAACCTTTTAAAAGGTAAAAAGGTCCTGGCACGCCGCGGACGCCTTACCGCTGTGACAACCATGATCTCATCTCACCAAAATCCAAAATTTCCATCACACCAAACCATCCACCGCTCCTCACTTTTCCCCCAAGCAAATACAAGCTTTGTAACCACATTGTTTGTTGTCCCCAACATCCTTCTGCCCTTTTGCATTCAATCAACCACCCAAATCTACTTTATGAGCACTCGGCCTTGTCCAAAATCATACCCTTCTCACTGCATTCTCCTCTAAATCCAGTCCACTGTATCCATTTTCTGCAAAGCACCAGCCTTCACCACTGTTTGCTCTGCAAAACCCAATCATTGCCGCCCAATTCTGCTCAGAATACACCGTACTTGCCTCCATTTCTGTCCAAAACCCAAACTTGATGATGTTTGCGCAGCGAAGTCAATTCTTCGCGGCATAATTTTGCTCAAGAACCCGAGCTTCAAGTGTCATTGGCTCAAGTGGCTTCGCAAATTTGCTGGGCCATATTTTCATCGGATGGTCGTATGCGTTGGGCTCAAGTGGCATCATAATCCAAATGGTCAATCTTTGAAGTGGCAAATTATCAAATTTATCGGCAGAGATCCGCCAATTGGCAAGAAGCTGTAGGCTGGTCTTCGTGCTCCGGCAGCTCCCATGTCGGACTCGGAGCTGTCCCAGAGCACCGTGGTGTTCGGGCTTCACATGTGGGTGCTCGTCGGCATCGGCGTCGGCGCCGCCTTCGTGCTGTTCCTTGTCCTCCTCTCCGTCCTCTGCCTCCTCGCCTCCCGCCGGCGGCGACGGCGCCAGCCAACAACCCCCGTCCACCACCTCCCCACCTTCGCCCCTCCCAAGAACCCCACGAAGGTCAAGGTGCCCAAGGACATCCAAGAAGTCCCCTCCCACGCGGCCGCCGCGAAGACGCCGCTCGCGCAGGTACTCCAGATTCCCACGCTGCCACCGGCGCCGCCTCCAGAGTCCATCCAGATCGCGACCGGCAAGGAGCACCGCGTCACGTACCCGGACCAGCAGCGACACAACCACCGCAGCGGCGGGCCGTCGTCACACGGCAGCGGCGAGAGCCGCAGCGGCGGGGGTGGCGCGGTGGACCATGCGCCGCCGGCGGTGCCGGAGGTGTCTCACCTCGGATGGGGCCACTGGTACACACTGAAGGAGCTGGAGACGGCGACCGGGATGTTCGCCGACGATAACGTAATCGGCGAAGGCGGGTACGGGATCGTGTACCATGGCGTGCTCGAGAACGGCACGCAGATCGCCGTCAAGAACTTGCTCAACAACAGGTACCGTACTACTAATACAAGTCAACTCAGTGGACTGAAATAATTACAGTAACTTGGCATTGTTAGGATGCATCTTAGCTGCTTCAGTTTGGAGTAATTTGGACTTTGGATGGCACGGTTATGTTTTTGCCGATGTTGAAACGCCCTTGAATGTTTGATTTCCATGGCTACGGGTTATTCAAGAATATGCTCGCCGGCTCGAATGTTTGGTACCAAATCGAAAAGCCTGTGTGTAGCGGTTAGCATTTTGTATTCCAAATGGTGAAGTTTGTTTCTTACAATTCAGTTATGTTTAAAAGCTGGTAGCTTCAGTTGGTTTTGAGATTTACCGTTTAGCAAGAGGATTGAATTCAAATCCATACGTCTGTCTTTCTATAATGTGTTGCTGGAAGTCTGTAAATTTGTATGCTTGACTTATTAGGGGGCAGGCAGAGAAGGAATTCAAGGTGGAGGTTGAAGCGATTGGGCGTGTGCGGCACAAGAACCTGGCACGGCTCCTAGGATACTGTGCTGAGGGCAATCAGAGGTATTATCTAGTTTGTGCACATTATTTGGTTAGCTTATTGAGTTCTAGAATCAACAAGTTTGTAATGTAAGTGTTGTTATATGGTTATTTTTAGGATGCTTGTGTATGAGTATGTTGATAATGGGAACTTGGAACAATGGCTCCATGGGGAGGTTGGACCTGTAAGTCCTCTTACATGGGATCACAGGATGAAGATTATACTAGGAACAGCGAAAGGGTGTGTGCCGTTGAGCTCATTATTGTTGATCACTGAATTTTGCTGTCATTTTATCTAGTTATATAAATTTCTGCTATTCTGTAGGTTAATGTATTTGCATGAGGGACTTGAGCCAAAGGTGGTTCACCGTGATGTCAAGTCAAGCAACATCCTTCTTGATAAGCACTGGAATGCTAAGCTTTCTGATTTTGGATTAGCAAAACTTCTAGGCTCAGAGCGGAGTTATGTCACTACGCGAGTCATGGGAACTTTCGGGTTAGATTCTGTGCACTACAATTATAGCATAAGGTGGCTGTACCTAATGGTTACTAATTTTCTTCTTATTCATTACAGATATGTTGCTCCGGAGTATGCAGGGACTGGAATGTTAAATGAAACTAGTGATGTATATAGTTTCGGAATTCTCATTATGGAAATAATATCTGGTAGGGTACCGGTGAATTATAACAGGCCACCAGGAGAGGTTAGTCATGGGTGTGCCTTGTTATAGTCAGTGCTGTTTTATGAGCTTGTTAACTTCACTTATTAAACCTGCGGATCAATCTTTTCAGGTTAATTTAGTTGATTGGCTGAAGATGATGGTAAGCAATCGAAATTCTGAGGGGGTTGCGGATCCAAAGATGCCCCAGAAGCCTACTTCTAGAGCACTGAAGAAGGCTTTGCTAGTTGCGCTGCGATGCGTAGATCCTGATGCTCGTAAGAGGCCAAAGATTGGACACGTCATTCACATGCTTGAAGTTGATGATTTCCCATACAGAGATGTGAGTCAATAAAGGCACTCATTCTTTAAAAAATATTTTAGTGCTTTTGATTTTTCTGTCAATAGATTTTGCTTGTCTATCATTATCAATTGTGAATGAAGTCCATACGATGTCTATTGTGTGGAATATGATTAGCTATCCACCTGCTTTTTTTACATTCAACACTTTTCTTTAATTTTGGATAAGCTATTCCTATTGGTACTTCTTTCTTGTGTGGTTACAGTTCCTGTGATTATTAGTTGACATCATCTGCAAAGCTGAGTCATTCATTCTAAAAAAACAAATCTGAGTCACTCTTGTTCTTTGCTTGCACGATAGATGTGTTCAGGCACTTTGCTAAATTTTACTCGCTCTAGTTTCCAGCAAAATCTTTATTCATGTGTTATTCTCATCTAGAGAACATACTGACAAATATCTTTGAACTTTCATATTCCATTTGAACTAGACCTGTACGTAGGACCATCAACGTCTCCATATCACTTCATCTGATTGCATTTGTATTGCTGTATGTATGCTTTGGTATTGATTTCAGGAACGCAGAGGTGGTAGAGCTCCAGCGCAAGCAAGATTACCCAAAAAACCAACAGTTGAAACAGGCGACCGAGAGATTGACAGTAGTGGGAACAACAGTGGCACACAAGCTGAACCCTTCAGATGGAGAAACCCGGAGGCCTAGATATTTGGTCGATGACAAATCAGAAAATTCCCATGATTTCTGAACAAGAACAGTACCAATGAAGTCTCTGACTATTCATTGATGCCTTTATCAATTTGGTGGTATCCATGGAGATCGTCACATCATCTGTACATGCCGAAGGAACATGTTAGCCCTAGTAAATTTTCTTGTTTATTTATCCAAGTAGAGAGATTTTGTATTATAAAGCTGTACTCTTTAAGTTAACAATCGAGCATCGTTAAGTCCATCAGGTAGCTTTGGTTAAGAAGTTGCCAGTTGCTGCTTGTGTCTATTGCTGAACTTACCATGGTACAATTTTGGATATTTGGTGCCAAGTCAGCAAGTTAGAAATAAATGTGATTATTTAGATGCCCCACAAATAAACTCTCGTAAGCCATAGCCTCTTTTTCTTCCTTTCTTCTCTTTATCATTTCTAGACCTGTACTTGTGCACCCTGAAAATTAATTGTATGTCACCTTTCAGTGTTTCTGCTATATGAAGCTAATACTAAAGATTCGACAAGTATGATTAGAATATGCAGTCAGCTGTTCACGGATGGCATGTACATCTAATTTGCTTGCTGTTCCTTTTTTTTTTATCATTGTTGTTGAAACATGCGAAAAACATGGACCTAGCTGTTCTGTGACAAATTATTCCTTCTGAAGAAGGTTAATTAGTTTATGGTTACAACTCACAGCATTGTTTAGTAGAAAACAGAAAAATGGGTAGTGCCCTGATATCTCTTGTATAAATGTAAAAACACAAATGCTTAGATCTTTTCCTTCCCAGCATAAAACAGAAATGGCCGTCGGCATGCCATGACCTGCATTGTTATACAACACAAAAAATCTGCATAACCATCGCTTGACAAGCCTGCAACTGCCGACAACCAAATGCGAAACTCAGATCTTAAATCTTGAGAAAAGAATATCAAGCCAATAATGGCCAGCCAGCACAATGAGAAAGAATATCAAGCCAATAATAGCCAGCCAGCACAATGAGAGCAGCTTGACCAGGATGCAAGCTGCAAACCATAATAATAGCGCAGTACTACAAAAAGAATCCGAGAAAGAATCGAAGGGGAAAAGAATCCAGGCACCAATTTAACTACAAATGCACGCCTGTTTCTTGTTTTGTAGAGCTCCAAATGGCATCGGCATCCATCGCTTTCGTGCAGCTGCACCCGACTCTGTACGTCTCTTCTCATCTCCGGCGATCAGGCTGATAGGGGGCCCAGCGATATAGGTCAGCTTGTCCTAGCGTTAGTCGAGACACTTGCCTTGGACTGTCTATGACTCCCTCCGTTTTCTAATTGAGGTCTTCTAGATTCTTGCACTTCTATTAAGATACATCTAGAAAAGATTATATTATCCCTCTTCATTAAATTTTTGTATGATATGTCTTATTCCAATCCATAATAGTAAATTATATCAGATTTAGCTAGATCAGAGGAGTATAGAGGAAAAAAAATGTTAAAAGTAACCTTAAAATTGTAGAATGACATATATCTAGAAATAAAACTTGAATGCTACGAAAGGAGTATCCATCAATCTATTGACCATTTCTCGTTTCTTTACTTGTTTCGAGAGGCAAAGGAAGAGGCATGAGGACATTTTCGTTTTTCTTGGTTTGCTTTCCGGCCATTGCGTCTGCCTGAGTCGGTGTCGACGGTGACCGTGCAGCCGCTCGACGGCGATGGCTAGCTAGCTTGCCTTCGTTTTCGTTTCTTGCCAATCTTTTTCTCATTGCGCCATAAATTTTTTTCCCTCTAGTACGTGATAACTTGCAATTTCTCTCTTAGAACTAGACGAACTCGTCAGACAAAGAGAGGGGTTGTGCAAGGGTGGCCAGACAGAAAAGTACAATATACACAAGTTGCAATAGAGACCTCTTCGAGGAGTAAATAACCATGCATCAACAGGAATCCACTCTCGAATCTTCCAATTTTGCCAATAATGGGTACAACATATTTTCTCTAGAACTTCTATAGGTAGTAGCAGCACCATCACCATCAAGATAAAACCTTAGCATCAAAAAAAACATCAATCTTTCTTTTTCTGGTTATTTAGAAAAAGAATTCTAATCCATTGCAGGTTATCTATGCCTGTATCGGATGGCTTCGCTCATGGTCATTCCGAAATAACCAGATTGACCAACATATTGCAGCAGCGTCCACTAAAATGTGAGACTGGACATCTTTACTCATCCTATTCAACCAATTTCCAAACATATCAGTTATACTTGTAGGCATTTTCAAATTAAGAGCTACTTGAATGATTCGCCACACTAAACGGGTAACATGGCAATAAAAAAAAAGATGTTGTATAGTTTCCACATTATTGCAAAAGCAACACGTTTTACTACCATTCTAGTTTCTTTTTGCAAGATTATCTTTTGTAAAAATCAACCCCCTATGAAGATACCAAATGAAGATTTTTATTTTTCAAGCTATCGTTAGCTTCCACAAATTTCTGTTTGTAAAAGGGACATCCCAGTTCATCAAAGTCTGATACAAAGATTGGACAGAGAACTGTCCATTCTGATGGAGATTCCATCTAAAAATATCTCTTTCTTGAGTTAAATTACCCAGATAACCTTCGTAATTAGATTATGCAAATCCCTCAAATTATGACCCATAATGGATCGTCGAAAAGACAAATTTAAAGTATCCAAATTCATTACTTCTGCCACCGTACCTTTTTTTCTAACAATTTGGAAAAGTCATGGAAACTGAGATCTAAGGGGTGTGCTTCCATTCCAGATATCTTGCCAGAAACGAATATGAGTGCCATTGCCAACTTAAAATGAACCAAATCTAAATAATTATTGTTTAACCCTCATTAAACCAGACCAAAACTGGGAATCACCGGGTTTTTTTCTACATAAGAAAGAGTCTTGTTTTGCATATACTTCCTTTTTATAAGACATTGCTAGACACCATCTTCATTTAAAAGTTTAAACAACCATTTACTAAGCAAGCAAATATTTTTGATATCCAGGTTTTGAATACCCAACCCTCCTTGATCTTTTGGCCTACAAAGTATATTCCACTTAGCTAGTCTATACTTCTTTCTATGATTATCACTTTGCCAGTAAAATCTGGATCTGTAATAATCCAAACGTTTAAGTATCCCACGAGGTATCTTGAAAAGCGATAACATGAACATTGGTAAACTGCTAAGTACAGAGTTTAGTAGTACTAACCGCCCTCCAGCGGATAAATGCTTACCCTTTCAACTACTCAAACGTTTCTCAAATCTCTCTTCTACCCCCTTCCAATCGCTGATTCTCAACTTTCTGTAATGAATTGGAATGCCAAGATATCTAAAAGGCAACTTACCTGATCCACACCCAAAGAGTTGAGTATAATAATCTTCTAATTCCTTCGTAGCACCAAAACTGTAAATTTCGCTTTTATTGAAGTTGATTTTTAGACCAGAAATTTGTTCAAAAGCACAAAGTAACAATTTTAAATTTAAGGCTTGCTCAAGATCATTTTCCATAAAAAGAATAGTGTCATATGTATATTGAAGAATTGATAACCCATCATCCACCAAATGCGGTATTAGGCCCCCTATTAGCCCATTCTTTTTAGCTCTTTCCAAAATAATTGTTAACATGTCAGCAACAATATTAAATAAAATGGGAGATAGAGGGTCACCCTGTCGAAGGCCCTTTTTGGTTTGAAAAAAAGGACCAATATCATTATTAATTTTGATGGCCACACTACCCCCAGTAACAAAATTCTCAATCCAATTGCACCACTGCGTTGAGAAACCTTTGAACCTTAAAGTCTGTTGTAAAAAAGGCCATTTAATGTTATCATAAGCTTTTTCAAAATCAATCTTAAAAATCACCGCATCCATTTTTTTTCTTATGCAATTCATGAATGGTTCCATGAAGAATAATCACTCCATCCAATATATTTCTACCTGACATAAAAGCCATTTGAGTAGGGCGAATAATAAGATCAGCCGCTGAAGTAGCCCTATTTGTACAAACTTTGTTAAAGATTTTAAAACTTACATTCAACAGACAGATTGGTCTGTATTGTTGTATTTGCCTAGCATCTTTATCCTTTGGTAAAAGAGTAATTATCCCAAAATTCAGACTATATAGAGGTAAATCACCTTTATGTAGCTCTTGAAACATTGCTAGTAAGTCTGACTTAATTACTTCCCAAAAAAACTGATAAAATTCAGCTGGGAATCCATTTGGTCCTGGGGCTTTATTATGTTCCATTTGAAAAACTGCCTCCCTCACTTCTGATTCAGTGAATGGCTGAGTAAGAAACTCATTTTCTATGTCTAAAACTTGAGGAATATCCTCTCGGTGAGATTCAATCATTAAAAAGTGATTTGAAACTGGTGATCCAAAAAGACCTTTATAATAATTGGTTATATATCGCTTAAGTTGAACATCACCCATTATTAATCCTTCTTCATGCTCCAGCTGGAAAATTCGTTGTCTCCTATAATTGCCATTTGCAATCAAATGCTGGGTCTTAGACAGGCTCTGAAGCTCTGATTTTTTATCCAACTTATCAATGATATGAAGAAGTTCCTTCTTTTCTTTTTTATAAGATCCACAAGTATTTTTTGCCCATCCCCTTCAAAATTTTCTAAGACTTCGAATTTTAGTTTGCCATCTATTTAAGGGCGAATGTCCCCTACTTTCATTATGCCAACAATTAGAGACCATATCGAAAAACCCATCTCTATTGAACCAACCAAGTTCAAATTTAAACATTGGCATATTTACTTTGTGGAATGCTGTCTCAGTATTTAGTAGAAGTGGCGTATGATCTAACAAAGACCTACTAAGTGCATTCACTGTCAATAGGGGGATTTTTTGCTCCCAATCAGTGCTTATAAGCACCCTGTCTAATTTCTCAAGAGTTGGATTTTCTGATGAGTTTGCCCAAGTAAAACGATGACCGGATAAATCAATTTTTCACAAATCTAGGCTTTCAATGAAAGCATTGAATAAGAAAGGCCATCGGGGTTGGAACCTAGAATTGTTTTTCTCATCTTGTCTTCTAATCAAATTACAATCACCACCTATCAAAATAGGTAATGATTCTTTTCTGCAAACATTAACCATTTCGGTTAGAAAATGCTCTTTGAGATGATTTTGAGCTGCACCATACACAGCAATAAAAATCCATTGAAAACCATCATTCTTGTTTTGCAAATGAAACTTCACATAGAAGTCTCCTTCATCAATCAAACTAATATCAAAAGAAAGCAAATTTACTCCTAATAAAATTCCCCCTGACCTTCCACAAGGAGGCATGCAATGCCACAAAAAATCAAGTCCACCAGATAGATGTTTGAGACAATGTGTAGAAAACTCACTCTTACCAGTTTCAAGAAGAGCAACAAAATCAATCTGCTGTTCTCTAACCAAATATGCTATATATCTGTATTTAGCCAAGTCACCTAGACCTCTACTATTCCCAAAAATCGCTTTCATTTAGTTAATTTTTTAGTGGGCGACTTACCCGAGTCTTGGGCTTGATTATGGTGGACTTTTTTTGTGACAAATGTCTTGATAATCACTACATAAGTGATCATCCTTTTTGTACAACACTTCATCAGTTAGATCACTACATAAGTGATTTAAAGTTTTACCATCGATCAATTCTTGATCCTCATCCTCTACGACCTGATGAACAGGTCTATGAATTTTTTGTTTGTTTTTTGTTGCTTTCAATCTAGCCTCCTCTGATGTGACACTACGGAATGCCGAGACACCGTACAACTATGAAATTAGAGAATGTGACATTATAAAGTGTGAAATTGGGGATTAAAACTTTACGGTATGAGGTTTAATCGCGTTTCCGGGCCGTTTTCGGAAGGTTGGGCCTCTCCGGGGGAGTTCGGGCCCAAGGGGGATGAGTCGTGGGCTTTAGTGGGAGGAGTTTTTGGCCCATGAGGGAGGGGGAGGCAGAATTATCTGCCTTGGGGTGCCCTTCCCCTTGCCCTAGGCGCCTCCCTCCCCTCTCCTCTCACCCCAAGCCGCCACCCCCTCCCTCCTCCTCCACACGCCTCCTCCCTCCTCCCCATTGCACCACCACCCCTCTCCTCTCCTCTCCACCACCCTTGCTGCCACTAGAGGAATTATCCACCTCACCACCCCACAGATCCGTCCATTGGAGCGCTCCGTGATGAGGAGATCCGGTGGATTTGGAGCGAGGAAGGAGATCGCGCGAACTGGGAGGAGATCCGTTGGTTCTTTGTTCGTCGGGCGAAGGTATGGCCACGAGAATCCTTGGGGTTGGTCTAGGTACTATTCTAGGGGTTGATATCATGTTTTTCGATCAATTGGTGGTGCTGTAATTGGGTAGATTAGATGAAATCTAGAGTTTGCCACGTTCTCTGTTTCGGGCAGATTGTGCAATCGACCTAGGGTTTGAGATTTCACCAATTTAGAGTCGGAATTTGGTTGTCTGCCTGTTGAAGAAGTTGTATGTAATTGAAATACCTTTTATTGGACATAAAGAATGCTTAATTCCGATTAGCCGTTTGAAAGTTATGCTCGTTTTACCGAATATGTTCAAAACTGTGACGAGATTGGAACAGATCACGGTATTCTGTAGATTAAACCACTTTAGAATCCGAATAAGTTTTTCCATATAAAGAAATTTGTCTTTATTTATGGTATTTAGGTGATGTTTAGTCTATGTTTGGTAGCATTCAGGCATACTAGATGCCGGGGTGTTACATCTGACTTTCTAATTTCTTTGATCGACTTTCTGACCTCATCTTTATTATTTCCCAAAGAGATTCCCACTCTATTTAACTCAGATTTTATATGAGCATGTGAAAATTTAAGCAAAGGGAGTGGAAGATTACCTTTAGTAGCTTCCATATTTCGAATAGACGCTCTATATTTTGATTTCTCCAATGTGTCCAAATCCGCCGAAGCCATCCCCCTAGAATCAGGGGTGTGTTCAACCTTCTGCACCTGCGAGGAAATACAGTGGAAGATTTAACTGAAATGAACCCCTCCACCTCATCGGCTTGAGGAGAATCTGCCATCTCCACATGAACTTCATTGATCTTCTTTTTTGAAGCCTCCAAGCCTGTTTAATTAATCTCATCTTCTTTATTAATTTTTAGTGACTCCACCGCGACATAGTCTTCTTCTCTGTTGATCACAGCAACCATATCTATTTTCTTAAACTCGTTTGAAAGCTTAGGAGATAAGCTTTCTAATGGATAAAGTCCCATGGCCAGATTCATTCAGGAACAACAGGAATATGCAGAAAACCATCACGGGCCAGAAACTCAGGGTGTTGCGTCACTGTATTTTTGGGCCTATGGCCCATGTATCTTTAGGGTTTGGTTGTGGCCGACCCTAGCATGGGCGCCCCTCCCCTGGTCGCCCCTCTTTATATGGCCGCCACCCCCGTACATTATTTTTCAGGTTTTGTTGTGTTTGGTAGACCCCCTTGTGCGTCCCTCCTCGTGCTTGCGCGTGTCGACTAGACCCTCCGAGACGAGAAACAGAACCTCACCTTTGTGTTCGTGAGTTTTATTGGTATCCAATTTTCAGATTGCTTCTCACTTGTTCTTGCAAGTTTCTCGATTGCTAGCAGGGTTCCATCGCGTCTAAGCGTGGTTGATCAACTTGCATTGGTGGCATTGCGATTGCTAGTTTCTTTTCCTCGTTGGTTGGAAGCCAAGATCACGAGTTCATCAACTCTCCAAATCGACGTATCGTTATCATCAGAAGATCGGGAACGCCCGTGTGCGCATCACCATGGCAGCGCCAAGCTCGCCTTTCCCTTGCCATAGTACTGAATGGCTGTCATCTTTGGTTCTAAAGCCGGGTCACCGTGCCTTGAGCCTTACCCATAAGTACCTAGTCCCCGAGCTAACTCTACCTCTCCCTGCTACTCTGTGTCATAGCCACGCCTCAACAAGTCTATGAAACTACTGAATGCCCCCATTTTGTCCCCTTCTGCTTGACCGACGAATCAAGCCACAGGCGCCATGGCCATGCACCTCACTCCTCACCTATTTGAGCCGCACAATGGTCACCATTGTTGTGACATCATATGATGTAACATTAGAGAATGTCATTTATCGGTAAGGGTTTTTATGACTTAATGGAATGTGATATTATAGAATACGGCATTACGGTACGACTTTGTATCGTGTTTTGGGCTGTTTCTGGGAGTTTAGGCCTTTCAGGGGGGAATTTGGGCCTTCCGGGGGAGTTTGGGCCTTGAGGGGATTATCTCGGGCTTTGGGGGACCATTGTGGGCCGAAGGTGGGGGAACCTTGGCCCATGTGGAGGGAGTTTAGGGCAGCAACCCTGCTGCCCTCACCCCCTTGCGCCCCATACCCCCTCCTCTCCTCCTAGCCGCCGCCCCCACCCCCCTTGCCGTGCGCCCTCCCCTCCCCCCTCTCGCGCCTCCCCCACCACCCCCTAGCTGGCCCTAGCTTGTCTCCTTTCCCACCATCGCTGCTGTTCCATCCCCCTCCGTTGATCTCCGCATTGCGAAGGATTTCGACCGGGAGGATCCGAAGATTGAAGGGAGTTCGTGGCCGGGAGAGGATCATTCGTCGGTTCGTCGTTCGTCGGGCGAAGGTATGGTGATGGGTAAACTTTTGGGATGGATTAGGTGCTGTGCTAGTGGTGTTTTTGATGCTTTAGATCCATGTTTAGGTGCTGCCTCTAGATGAGATTAGGGAGTTTGCTGTGTTGTCCCACGTTGTCTCGGGCAGATTGGGCGGCCGACCAAGGGCTTAAGTGTTCGCAATTTTAGAGACGTTTTCTGATCGGCCGGCTGTTACGGAAGTTGTAGATAATTTCAATATCTTTCAGTGGACACCAAGAACGGAAAATTCTGATCAGCCGTTTGAAAGTTATGGCTATTTTACCAAACATGTTCAAAACAGTGACGTGTTTGGGACAAATCGTGTTGACCTATAGATTAGTCAATTTTAGAGGCCGAATCAGTCGTTCACAATACTTATAAAAAGCTAGGAAATTTCCTAAGCTTCGAGAAAATGTACTCTTTTACTTGATTTGGAGTCCTAGAACTAGAGTCATGCTAGTTGGAAGCCCGCTATCCCGTCGGGACAGATTCTCTATTTTCGGGTTTTGGGGGTAGTTCGCGAAGTCGGGGTAGAAGATTGTTCATGTACTATTTTGTGGGCACGTTTTGAGTGTGTGGTACCTATGTGCAGGTGGTGTGACCTCGGGAGTGCCCTCAACCTCTCGCCAATCCGTCGCCCACGGTTGAAGGCAAGTGTATTGGAATGGGCTTGAGTTGTATGATTGCTAGACATGCTTTAGTGCAATATGATTACATGACATGCTAACTTGCCATGATTGATGTTTTCCTATGATATGATGAACATGGTTTTATATATTGGTTATGAATTCATTGTATTAAATGTTTATGCGAGATTATACATGTTCATGTCATATGTGCATTCATAATAGAAGAGGCGTCCCATTCTGATGCGGGTCTCTGTGTTCACACGTAGTGAACACGAAAGACCTACCTCGTAGTCCCATCCACGGTTGTGTATGGGAGCGAGTCAGTAAGAGTAGGCACCCTCCATCTACGGGATGGAAGGGGAAAGAGGGTGCACGCCGATGGGTGTGCACTCGGTAATACCAGTATGTGCTTCAAGGAGACATGTGCATTGCATTGCATATATATTGATGTTATGAGATGTGTACAATGAGATTATGACATGGTTATGATGTTGAATATGAGAATATGCCATGAATATGATGTTAAGAATTAGTTGTAGCGATGTATTCATTGAAAACTGTTTTCTTTGTTCCATTGCAATATACTTGCTGAGTGATGAACTCACGCTTGTGTTTTATGATGTTTTTAGGTACCATGAAACCGGCATGCGGAAAAGGGATTTAGCTACACTTCTTCACGTAGCTCCACACATTAGACAGTTTTATCGTTCAGAGTTATGATAATAAGATTAGTGCGATGAAACTTGGAGTATGGTTTGATTGTGTGCTTGATTTTATCGTTTGCTTCGTTATAGCTTGTGGAGTGGTTGAATTTAGTATTTTCGACGTAAGATGTTGCTACATTGACTGTTATTGCTGTTTTAGATGTCTTTTATTATGATATATCTTGCCATGGTATTGCTATTGCTTCAACTCATGGAAAAACAAAGGAGATGCTGCCGAAATTTTCGTTTTTAGCATTTGCACCCTTTCTGTAATCTACCTTTATTTACAGTATTTAGATGCTGCTTCTATCATGTTGGTGACATCCAGGGCATACTAGATGCCGGGGTGTTACAGTTGGTATGAGAGCGGGCTTCAGGTCCGTGGTGTATGAATTTAGTGAATTGTCATAGGTTCAACTAAAATTTTGATGTGGGATAACCTAGAAACTTGGCTTAGGTTATACTTAAAATTTTGATGTGGGATAGCAACGTTAAAACCTGTGTAAGTGGAATAACTAATTTAAAATTTGACACACATGAATGCACAGTAGGAAAGGGTATGGGTATCGTTGCTTTCCGCTTAAATATTGTATCTAAGCTTTGATGTTGAATGCTACTTTTGATGATGTATAATGCTATATTTATGATAGATTTGATTGAGTTGCTATATTTGTCATAAAGTGGGGTTGTGGTGCCGAAGCGTTTTGGTCACCTATTTTTTTCACAGTAAAGGTGTGGTTTGACGGTATGGCCGGTTAACGCCATCACCGAAGAATTATTAACCCCTGTAGGAGAAGAGTGCTTGCCCTTTCTGTCCTAGATCGGGTAGTTGACTGGAGTCAAATAGAAGAGATTGGTGGTGGATTCCTTCGGATGTTCTTTACCGTTCTGACGGTCGGTCTTGGTTGGTTTTCTTGATTTTAGTTGATTGAAACCAAAAGAAAAGTGTTTGGTATTGGATTTTCGCGGATTGTTCCGTATGCGGTGTGTGGTTTTGTCTTCCTTGGTTGAAGACGAAGAAGAAGAGTCTAGTGTTGTGCTTCTTTTGGGCGCCTTTCCAGCTTTGATGCCTAGTTTGTTGATTGCTTTACAGGGAAAAGCATTCAATTTATTCCTGTGTTTGTCTTTCTCCGAGGTCAAAAGAGTTATTGCGGTGTTATGCCAGACCTGGTTGTCAGGGCTGAAGTTCTGTGGCTTTGTAGGAGTAAGTGGTGTTTGATTTCGTCATTTTACTGGTTTGAGAAATCATCTTTGAAAACCCTTCTTGTTTCGTGAAAGTTCGGGGTTTGGTGTTAAGGCTTTATTTGAAAAGGATTAGTTGATCGCTTGGTTCCCTTTCGAGAAAATTGTCTTTCAACCATTTTCCTCTATGGGAGTCTTTGAGATTGAAATGTGTTTTGGAGAATTTTCTTTTGCACGACCAAGTTTGAGTTTGTCTCATTGGGAGCCTCGCCCCTAGCCTCCACGGCCACGGCGTCCACGGCCTCTACCCCTCGGCATGGCTGCTTAAGACAGACAACCATCCAAACACAAAAACATAAACACAAAATCACACAATCAAGATCATAGATCAAACATCATCATAAGCATAGTCTTCATTAAATAATTAAGCGCAAGGCAATGATGAACCAAAACCCCATCCTACTGTGCAACCAAGTGTGTCAAATTTTAGATTAGTTATACCACTTTTACAAGTTTTAATGTTGCTATCCTATAACAAAGTTTTAGTTAGAACCTAAGCCATGTTTCTAAGTTATTCCACATCATATTTTAGTTGCAACTTAGGGCATAACACTAAAAATACATATTCCAAGGACCTACAGCCCGCTCTGATACCAACTGTAACACCCCGGCATTTAATATGCCTGAATGCTACCAAACATAAGCTAAACAACATCTAAATACCACATTTAACATAAAATTCCAGCAAAGGCGCATAGGCTAAAAACCGAGATTTCGGCAGCACCTCCTTTGTTTTATCATGAATTTAAGGAGCAACAACAATATAGCATTATATGGCAATAAGAGAAACATCTAAAACAGCAATAAATAGAGTCTTAACGACAATAAAAGACTAACATTAAGCACTTAAAGTTCCAAGTGTCAAACGAACAATAAAACTCTCATTAACCAAGCTAAGCCTTAATTTAATGACCATCACACGCAATTTATTATCAAACTAAAAGAATTGACTTGGGGAAACATTAAGGTGAAACAACGTGTGGGCGTGTGTCTATTCCCCTTTCCCGCATGCCGTTCTCATGGTACCTAAAACAACAAGAAAACACAAGCGTGAGTTCGAACACTCAGCAAGCATATTGCAATGGACAACAATAACAATATCATAGAAATAACATCTCACATCATGTATATCATCTCAATCATGAACACTTAACCAATTCATCATCATTGTGTATGCAATGTAATGCAATGCTCTTGTCTCCTTGGAAACTCATACCGGTATGGTTGAGTACACACCCGTCGGTGTGCACCCTCTCCCCCCTTCCATCCCGAAGATGGAGGGTGCCTACTCCTCGCTTCCACAACCCATGGTAGATGGAATCACGATGTAGGACTTACTCTATTGGCTCTCCGGATTAGTCATAACTTTCTCACCGACCTTCCCGGATTAGTTAATGACTTTCTCACCGCCCGGGCCATGTAACATGTCATGTATGCAAGCATGCCAACAATATATAAAACTCATATATTAACACATGGCATCATAACATCTTAAACATGCTCATAATATCATAGCAATCATTAGAACATGGCAAGTGGACATATATCATGTAGACAATTCCATCTAATTTCAACATGCAACCTACAACTCGCTATCCATCACAACACACTTGCCTCAAACTCGTGCAACAGATTGGCGGGAAGAAGAGGGCACTCCCGGGGTCACACCACCTGCACATAGGCATCACACACTCACAATCATAACCTCAAAACAGTACGCAAACCCCCATCTAACCCGACATTGCCAACTACTCGCAAAACCTAAAAACAGAGGTTCTGTCCCGTCGGGACAGCAGCCTTGCAAAAGGCATAACTTGGGCTCTGGGACTCCGAATAAATTAAATGAGTACATCCTCGCGTAGCTTAGGAAATTTCCCAACTTTCTCTAGGTATAAGGAAAGACTGATTCGGCCTCTAAAGTTGCTTAATCTACAGATTACCGAGATCTGTTCCAATCGCGTCACAGATTTTAATACGCTCGGTAAAACAGTCATAACTTTCAAACGGCTGGGCGGAATTTAACGTTCTTTATATGCACGGAAAGATAATAAAATTATCTACAACTTCTTAAAAGTCCGTACAGTCAGATTTGAAATCTAAATTGGCGAAAACAGGAACCCTAGGTCGACTGCTCATGCTGTCCCAAAATAGAAACGTGGCAACGTCTAGATCTAACCCAAATTACTCCAATCCAGCACCACCAATTGATCTAAAAACTTGAAAATCACCTTAAGAACAGTACCAAGATCAATCCCAGGGAACCCCATGATCATATCTTTGCCCGACGAACGAAAACCCCAATCAATCTCCTCACGGATCGCTCCTCGCTCCTCGCTCCTCGCTCCACGCTCCTCGCTCCACGGGATGATTCCACGAGGTGCAGGGGTGGGGTGGCCACCCTAGGGCAGCAAGGGGTGGAGGAGAGGTGGTGTGGAGGTGGAGAGGTGGAGGGGGGGCACGGCTAGGGGGTGGGGTGGGGCGGCTAGGGCTAGGGGGAAGGGAGAGGTGGAGGGTGTGGGGCGCAAAAGGGGGGGTGGGGGCGCACTTAAGGGCTGGGAAAGCCCTCCCACCAGCCCCCAACACGGAATATGTGTCCTAGAAGGAGCCCTAATCCATCCCACCAAAGCCCACAACCCCCTTCAAGGCCCAAAAACCCCCCGGAAAGGCCCAAAACCCCGGAATCGGCCCGGAATCGGCCCGGAAACGTTATTAACCTCCAATTCCTATGGTTTTAACCTTATTTCCACATCTCATACTGTAATTAACCTTATCATGCCCGCTAAATAAGGTTACGACACTCCGTGGTGTCACATTCTTCCCCCCTTCAACAGGATTCGACCTCGAATCTAAAACGTCCCAATGCGCAACCCAGCAAAACCGAAGATAGCTTGGTTTTCACATCACATACCTGAGGCGAAAAGCTCGGGATACTTCTCACGCATGCGAGATTCCAGCTCCCAAGTCGCTTCTCTCTCGGTCTGATGTGACCACAAAACTTTAACGAACTTGAGCGTCCAGTTCTTCATCACTCGCTCCGAAGTCCCCAGAATTTCCACAGGACGGGACTCGAACGTGAGGTCCTGCTCAAGCACTAATGGTTCCAACGGAACCACCAACTCCGAATCATGCAAGTATTTCCTCAACATCGAGACATGGAACACATTATGCACACCTTGCATGGATTCCGGTAGCTCCAGACGATAGGCCAACCTACCAACTCGGGCGATGATAGGAAAAGGCCCAACATACCTTGGACTAAGCTTTCCTTTCATGCCAAAACGCACCACACCCTTGGTGGGAGATACTCGCAAGAGTACGCTATCACCCACCTCAAACTCAAAGTCTCGCCGCCTCACATCAGCATAGCTTTTACATGCGCTCTGTCTTTGCGAGAAGGTTCTGCCGAACCTCCGACACGCGATCAACAGTCTGCTGAACCCAATCCGGTCCGAGAATAGCTCTCTCGCCCACGGCCTCCCAACAAAGTGGCGATCTGCACTTCCGGCCATACCGTACCTCATAAGGAGCAGCCCGGATGCTGGAATGATAGCTGTTATTGTAAGCAAACTCTGCAAGGGGCAAATGGTCTTCCCAGCTACCCTTCCAAGCCATCACACAGGCCCTGAGCATGTCCTCCAAAGTTTGGATGGTACGCTCAGACTGCCCATCCGTTCGAGGGTGAAAAGCGGTACTAAGGCGAAGCTGCGTACCCAAAGCACTCTGCAAACTCTCCCAGAACATCGAGACGAACTTCGCATCCCGATCAGAAATAATGGTCTTAGGTACACCATGCAGTCTCACAATCTCCCGCACATAGATGGGAGCCAACTCGCTCGCAGAATTGGTCGTGCGGATAGGAATGAAATGCGCAGACTTGCTGAGACGGTCCACCACAACCCAAACAACATCCTTCCCTCGTGGAGAACGAGGTAGACCAACCACGAAATCCATGGAGATGTCATCCCATGGCCACACAGGAATCTCCAATGGCTGCAACAGACCGGCGGGACGCTTATGCTCAGCTTTGATCTTCTGACAGATCCCACAAGACGCCACATACTTGGCAATATCCACTCTCATCCTTTTCCACCAGAAATTCTTCTTCAAGTCCATGTACATCTTGGTCTCCCCAGGATGGACTGTGTACAGGGTGCGATGAGCCTCTTTCAGAATGTCTTCTTTCACTTGAGATTTCTGAGGCACGCACAGACGGCCCTGAAACCTCAAAGCTCCCGCATCATCAACGGTAAAGTCTCCAAACTTGCCTTCCTCAAGGCGTTTCCCCACCTGTTGGAGCAAATGATCATGCTGTTGTGCCTCCCGCACACGCTCGGGAATTGCTGACTCAAGGATCAACTGAGTTTCAGCTTGCACGGTCCCCGCAAAGCAGTAGGAGACTCCCAAATGCTCAAAATCAGCAACAAGACAATCAACAATAGGGGGCATTGTCTTGCGACTGAGAGCGTCAGCCACCACATTTGCCTTCCCCGGATGATACTGGATTGTAAGGTTATAATCCTTTATCAACTCTAGCCACCTCCTCTGCCTCAAGTTCAAATCTTTCTGAGTAAAGATGTACTTGATTCTCTTGTGATCAGTGAAAATATCACAAGACTCGCCGTACAGGTAATGCCTCCATATCTTCAATGCAAACACCACGGCGGCTAGCTCAAGATCATGCGTGGGATAGTTCTGCTCATGCCATTTCAACTGCCTCGACGCATAAGCAATCACCTTGCCATCTTGCATGAGCACACACCCGAGTCCCAACCGAGAAGCATCAGAATACACCGTGAAGCGCTTCCCCGGCTCGGGAAGGGTAAGAACAGGAGCAGTCACTAACTTCTCCTTCAAAGTGCAGAAATTGTGCTCACACTCTGCAGTCCATTGGAATTTCATCCCCTTCTGAGTCAGCTGCGAAAGAGGCTTGGCAATGATAGAGAAATCCTGCACGAAACGCCGATAGTAGCCAGCCAACCCAAGGAAACTACGCACCTCTTTGACATTGGAAGGCCTCTTCCAATCCAAAACTGCTGAGACTTTGCTAGGATCTACAGATATGCCCTCTGGATTGATGATGTGGCCAAGAAAACCCACTTCAAATCCGTAACTCGTGACTTTTCAAACTTAGCAAAGAACTGATTTTCCCTCAAGGTGCTCAAAGACAAGCCTCGAGATGTTGCTCATGCTCCTCTTACGATTTAGAGTAAACTGAATGTCATCGATGAACACTACCACAAACTCATCAAGATACTTGTGTAGCATACTGTTCATCGCCTCCATAAAGACAGCAGGAGCATTAGTTAGTCCAAAAAACATAACTTTAAATTCATAATGCCCATACCTAGTGGAGAAAGCAGTCTTCTCAATGTCCTGCTCCCTCACACGGATCTGATTGTACCCCGACTAAAGATCAATCTTGGAGAACACCTTTGCTCCCTTCAGTTGGTCAAACAGAACCTCGATGCGAGGCAAAGGATACTTGTTCTTGACTGTCACTTGATTAAGAGCACGATAATCAATGCACATACGCCAACTTCCATCCTTCTTCGAGATGAAGAGGACGGGTGCTCCCCATGGCGAAACGCTACGCCGAATAAAGCCCTTGGCCAACAGATCCTCCAACTGCTTCTTCAACTCGTCTTGAAAAGGACGAGCCAAGCGGTATGGAGAGATAGAAATAGGTCGAGTGCCAGGAACAAGATCAATACGAAACTCCACATTCCTCACAGGAGGTAGACCAGGCAACTCGTCAGGGAACACATCAACGAACTCCTTCACTACAGGAATCTCCTCAATGGAAACTGAAGAAGATGGCTTTTCTGACAAAGCCATGAGGAAAACCAAATGCCTCAAACGGCGACCAGAAAACAGACTAGTCAAAGCAAAGACGGAGCTGGAAGGTATACCACCCTGAAAGGTCAACTCTACCCCTGATGGAGCCTGCAAGGCAACCGTTTTCCAGAAACAACAGATCTTGGCATGGTACTGATGCAGCCAGTCCATGCCCAAAATGACATCAAAAGGAGCCAACTGGATCACCATAAGATTGGCAAAGAAAACCTCATCATCAATGGCAATGGTGCAACCCGGGCAAACCAAAGAGCTAGCAATCAAACCCCCAGGAGAACTGACTAACACGGACTCAGAAATCCGCTGAACTCCAAACTTAGCTCTACTAGCAAACTCCGACGACACAAAAGAATAGGATGCTCCGGAATCAAACAGAATAAAGGCATCAACGGAACCCACGAGCGTAGTACACGAAACCACCTCTGGATGCCGGTGACTCGGCGGTCGGCAAAGCGTACACTCCTGGTGGCGCCGGAGACGAAGAGCCCGACTCAGGCTGATGCCCCATCAAGGCTGGGGGCGGAGGAGGCAACTGAGGAGGAGCAGACGGCTGCGGGCACCAGTACGCCGCTGGTGGCGCCCACGCAAAGGGCGGCTGAGAAACAGGAGCAGCCATCATGTGCACCGATCCTCTGGAAGACGCCGCTGGAGTGGGAGGAGAAGGCACCGTCTCCCACTTGATGATGCTACTGGGATTCATCCGGCAGACTCGTCCCATGTGGTCGGGCTTGCCACAGTGGTTGCAACTCCCGGTCCAACCACACTCTGAAGCACGGTGCTCCCCACCGCACTTGAAGCACTTCATGCCCTGCCCGGGCACAGGACGAACAGCCGCTCGCGAGGAAGACGACTGAGGCGGCCCCATCTTAGCCCCTGAGGAGGAGCCCTATCCCCCCTTGAACTTCTTGAAGGTGGGTCGCTGAGAAGACCCACCTCCTCCACCAAAGGTCCTCTTCTGGCCCCCGCCTGGGGCCGCAGGAACCCCTGAACCGCCCGGGTTTTGCTTATCCCGGGAGAGCTCCAACTCGAGCTCCATGACCTTCGCCTGCTCCACCACGGAGCAGAAGTCACGAGGGATAGTCGCCCCCATGACAACTCTGAACTCCTGGTTGAGGCCCCTACGAAACCTCCTCGCCTTCTCCCTGTCGTCGGCTGCCACGGCCAGGCGCACCACGCCTGCTGTTGAACTCCACCTCATACTCTGCCACCGACCTCTTTCCACGGGAAAGAGTCGCCGAGTATGCTCCATCCTCTCAAGAAAGGACTCGGGTAGAACTTGGCTCGAAGCGAGCCACAAAGTCCTCCTGTGTGATCGACCAAGATCGGGGCCTCTAGCGGCCGAATCCCTTCCCACAGATATCAGCTTGGCCTTTCAGCTGAAAGGCCACAAAGCGAGCCCTCTGGACCGAGGTCAACTCTAGGACCTCAAACTGCCTCTCCATGTACCGCAGCCAATCTGCGGACTGGATCGGCGTGCCCGCTCCGTCAAAAGTGTCAAGACGGAGGGACATCCACTCCCGGAGACTCATCCTCGGCTCCGGCGCAGCGGGGGCAACAACTGGGGCCACTGCAGGGGGAGGCACAACAGCAGGGGCTGCCCGCAACTGCTGGCGTAGCTCCTGAATCTCCCTCTGCAGAGCCTGAACTAAATCATCATTGGCGGCGGGTACCCCCGCCCCTGACTGTGCAGCTGGAAGCTCCTCCTGAGCTGGCCCACGAGCACTGAGCGAAACGCTACCCTCAGCAACAGACTCCGCAACTCCCTGGGAGCCTCGCCCCTGGCCTCCACGGCCACGGCGTCCACGGCCTCTACCCCTCGGCATGGCTGCTTTAGACAGACAACCATCCAAACACAAAAACATAAACACAAAATCACACAATCAAGATCATAGATCAAACATCATCATAAGCATAGTCTTCATTAAATAATTAAGCGCAATGCAATGATGAACCAAAACCCCATCCTACTGTGCAACCAAGTGTGTCAAATTTTAGATTAGTTATACCACTTTTACAAGTTTTAATGTTGCTATCCTATAACATAGTTTTAGTTAGAACCTAAGCCATGTTTCTAAGTTATTCCACATCATATTTTAGTTGCAACTTAGGGCATAACACTAAAAATACATATTCCAAGGACCTACAGCCCGCTCTGATACCAACTGTAACACCCCGGCATTTAATATGCCTGAATGCTACCAAACATAAGCTAAACAACATCTAAATACCACATTTAACATAAAATTCCAGCAAAGGCGCATAGGCTAAAAACCGAGATTTCGGCAGCACATCCTTTGTTTTATCATGAATTTAAGGAGCAACAACAATATAGCATTATATGGCAATAAGAGAAACATCTAAAACAACAATAAATAGAGTCTTAACGACAATAAAAGACTAACATTAAGCACTTAAAGTTCCAAGTGTCAAACGAACAATAAAACTCTCATTAACCAAGCTAAGCCTTAATTTAATGACCATCACACGCAATTTATTATCAAACTAAAAGAATTGACTTGGGGAAACATTAAGGTGAAACAACATGTGGGCGTGTGTCTATTCCCCTTTCCCGCATGCCGTTCTCATGGTACCTAAAACAACAAGAAAACACAAGCGTGAGTTCGAACACTCAGCAAGCATATTGCAATGGACAAAAATAACAATATCATAGAAATAACATCTCACATCATGTATATCATCTCAATCATGAACACTTAACCAATTCATCATCATTGTGTATGCAATGTAATGCAATGCTCTTGTCTCCTTGGAAACTCATACCGGTATGGTTGAGTACACACCCGTCGGTGTGCACCCTCTCCCCCCTTCCATCCCGAAGATGGAGGGTGCCTACTCCTCGCTTCCACAACCCACGGTAGATGGAATCACGATGTAGGACTTACTCTATTGGCCCTCCGGATTAGTCATAACTTTCTCACCGACCTTCCCGGATTAGTTAATGACTTTCTCACCGCCCGGGCCATGTAACATGTCATGTATGCAAGCATGCCAACAATATATAAAACTCATATATTAACACATGGCATCATAACATCTTAAACATGCTCATAATATCATAGCAATCATTAGAACATGGCAAGTGGACATATATCATGTATACAATTCCATCTAATTTCAACATGCAACCTACAACTCGTTATCCATCACAACACACTTGCCTCAAACTCGTGCAACGGATTGGCGGGAAGAAGAGGGCACTCCCGGGGTCACACCACCTGCACATAGGCATCACACACTCACAATCATAACCTCAAAACAGTACGCAAACCCACATCTAACCCGACATTGCCAACTACTCGCAAAACCTAAAAACAGAGGTTCTGTCCCGTCGGGACAGCAGCCTTGCAAAAGGCATAACTTGGGCTCTGGGACTCCGAATCAATTAAACGAGTACATCCTCGCGTAGCTTAGGAAATTTTCCAACTTTTTCTAGGTATAAGGAAAGACTTATTCGGCCTCTAAAGTTGTTTAATCTACAGATTACCGAGATCTGTTCCAATCGCGTCACAGATTTTAATACGCTCGGTAAAACAGTCATAACTTTCAAACGGCTGGGCGGAATTTAACGTTCTTTATATGCACGGAAAGATAATAAAATTATCTACAACTTCTTAAAAGTCCGTAGTCAGATTCGAAATATAAATTGGCGAAAACAGGAACCCTAGGTCGACTGCTCATGCTGTCCCAAAACAGAAACGTGGCAACGTCTAGATCTAACCCAAATTACTCCAATCCAGCACCACCAATTGATCTAAAAACTTGAAAATCACCTTAAGAACAGTACCAAGATCAATCCCAGGGAACCCCATGATCATACCTTTGCCCGACGAACGAAAACCCCAATCAATCTCGTCGCGGATCGCTCCTCGCTCCACGCTCCTCGCTCCTCGCTCCTCGCTCCACGCTCCTCGCTCCTCGCTCCACGGGATGATTCCACGAGGTGCAGGGGTGGGGTGGCCACCCTAGGGCAGCAAGGGGTGGAGGAGAGGTGGTGTGGAGGTGGAGAGGTGGAGGGGGGGGCGCACGGCTAGGGGGTGGGGTGGGGTGGCTAGGGCTAGGGGGAAGGGAGATGTGGAGGGTGTGGGGCGCAAAAGGGGGGGTGGGGGCGCACTTAAGGGCTGGGAAAGCCCTTCCACCAGCCCCCAACACGGAATCTGTGTCCTAGAAGGAGCCCTAATCCATCCCACCAAAGCCCACAACCCCTCTTTAAGGCCCAAAAACCCCCCGGAAAGGCCCAAAACCCCGGAAACGGCCCGGAATCGGCCCGGAAACGTTATTAACCTCCAATTCCTATGGTTTTAACCTTATTTCCACATATCATACTGTAATTAACCTTATCATGCCCGCTAAATATGGTTACGACACTCCGTGGTGTCACATAGCCGCCCCCCCACACCTCCCCACCTCCTCCTTGTGGCGCCTCCACCTCTCCCATTGCTCCCCATTGCTCCACCACCTCTCCTCCTCCCTTGCTGCCCCTAGGGTAGTTCTCCACCTAGACACCTCAAAGATCCATCCGTTGGAGCGCTCCACGACGAGGAGATCCGGCGGGATTGGAGCGAGGAAGGAGATCGCGCGAACCGGGAGGAGATCTATTGGGTTTTCGTGCGTTGGGCAAAGGTATGGCCATGGAAATCCTTGGGGTTGGTCTAGGTACTATTATAAGGGTGTTTATCAAGTTTTTAGATCAATTGGTGGTGCTGAATTTGAGTAGATTGGATTAGATCTAGAAGTTGCCACGTTCTCTGTTTCGGGCAGCATGAGCAGTCGATCTAGGGTTCGGTTTTTCGCCAATTTAGAGTCAGAATCTGGTCGTACGGATGTTGAAGAAGTTGTAGATAATTTTATTATATTTCTGTGGATATAAAGAACTTTAAATTCCGCCCAGCCGTTTGAAAGTTATGGCTGTTTTACCGAGCGTGTTAAAATCTGTGACGTGATTGGAACAGATCACGGTATTTTGTAGATTAAACAACTTTAGAATCCAAATCAGTCTTTCCCTATACCTAGTAAAAGTTGGGAAATTTCCTAAGCTACGCGATGATGTACTCGTTTAATTGATTCGGAGTCCCAGAACTCATGTTATGCCTTTTGCAAGGCTGCTGTCCCGACGGGACAGAACCTCTGTTTTTAGGTTTTGCGAGTAGTTGGCAATGTCAGGGTAGATGAGGGTTTGCGTACTGTTTTGTGGACATGATTGTGAGTGTGTGATACCTATGTGCCGGTGGTGCGACCCCGGGAGTGCCTTCTACTTCCCGCCAATCCGTTGCCCGTGGTTGAGGGAAGTGTGTTGTAATGGATAGCGATTTGTAGGTTGCATGTTGAGAATAGATGAGATTGACTACATGATATATGATCACTTGCCATGTTTTAATGATTGCCAAGGATATGATAAGCATGTTTATTATGTTATGATGCCATGTGTTAATGTACGAGTTAAATATGATGTTGGCATAATTGCATACATGGCATGTTACATGGTCCGGGCGGTGAGAAAGTCATAACTAGTCCGGGAAGGTCGGTGAGAAAGTTATGACTAATCCGGAGAGCCAATGAGTAAGTCCTACATCGTGATTCCATTGACCGTGGTGAACGGAAGCGAGGAGTAGGCACCCACCATCTTCGGGATGGAAGGGGGGAGAGGGTGCGCACCGACGGGTGAGTACTCAACCATATCGGTATGAGTTTCCAAGGAGACATGAGCATTGCAATGCATTGCATTGCATACATAATGATGATGATAATGTTAAGTGTTCATGAATGAGATGATATACATGATGTGAGATTTTATTGCCATGTTATTGTTCTTGCTGTCCCTTGCAATATGCTTGCTGAGTTTCGAACTCACGCTTCTGTTTTCTTGTTGTTTTAGGTACCATGAGATCGGCATGCGGGGAAGGGAATTAGTCACACTCCCACACGTAGCTTCACTCTTTGATTTCACAAGTCATTCAATTACTGTCGACAATAAATTGCGTGTGATGATCATTGCTTTAAGGCTTAGCTTTGCTAAGTGAAAATCTTTTCATTCGTTTGACTCTTGGAGACATTATATGTTTGGAACTAGACTTACATTGTTGCTAAGTAGTTAATTATTGCTGTTTTTTGTTGTCTCTCATATTCCATATATTGCTATACTGTTGTTGCTCCTTCGAATCATGTTAAAACAAAGGAGATGCTGCCGAAATCTCGGTTTTTAGCATGTGCGCCTTTGCTGGAATTTATGTTTAAATGCGGTATTTAGATGTTGTTTAGCTTATGTTTGGTAGCATTCAGGCATATTAAATGCCGGGGTGTTACATTTAGGTTGAGGAATTGGAAGGAAAGGTTGAACCGTTAGAGGCTACGCTTAATGGAGCAAAGTTGACTATTTCTCGCTAAGTGTTGGTTGTGGGAATTTGTTTGTCGTTTGGTTCGGTTTGAGTTTTGCGTGGATGTTTTGTGTTGCAAAGAAATCTTTTGTCCCGTAGGGACTTTGTTTTTCTTTGAGCTCTTCGGATTCGAGGTCGAATCCTGTTAAGGGGGAGAGAATGTGACATCATAGGATGTGACATTAGAGAATGTGATTTATTGGTAAGGGTTTTTGTGACTTAATGGAATGTGATATTATAGAATACGGCATTACGGTACGACTTTGTATCGTGCATTGGGCCATTTCCAGGAGTTTGGGCCTTTCTGGGGGGAATTTGGGCCTTTCCGGGGGAGTTTGGGCTTTGAGGGGATTATCTTGGACTTTGGGGGACCATTGTGGGACGAAGGTGGGGGAACCTTGGCCCATGTGGAGGGAGTTTAGAGCAGCAACCCTGCTGCCCTCACCCCCCCTTGCGCCCCATACCCCTCCTCTCCTCCTAGCCGCCGCCCCCACCCCCCTTGCCGTGCGCCCTCCCCTCCTCCCTCTTGCGCCTCCCCCACCAACCCCTAGCCGTCCCTAGCTTTCCTCCTTCCCCACCATCGCTACCGTTCCATCCCCCTCCGTTGATCTCCGCGTTGCGAAGGATTTCGACCGGGAGGATCCAAAGATTGAAGGGAGTTCGTGGCCGGGAGAAGATCGTTCGTCGGTTCGTCGTTCGTCGGGCGAACTTATGGCGATGGATAAACTTTTGGGATGGATTAGGTGCTGTGCTAGTGGTGTTTTTGATGCTTTAGATCCATGTTTAGATGCTGCCTCTAGATGAGATTAGGGAGTTTGCTATGTTGTCCCTCGTTCTATCTCAGGCAGATTGGGCGGCCGACCTAGGGCTTAAGTGTTCGCAATTTTAGAGACGTTTTCTGATCGGCCGAATGTTACAGAAGTTGTATATAATTTCAATTCCTTTCAGTGGATAGTAAGAACGCGAAATTCCGATAATCCGTTTGAAAGTTATGGATGTTTTACTGAACGTGTTCAAAACTGTGACGTGTTTGGGACAGATCGTGTTGATCTGTATATTAGTAAATTTTAAAGGCCAAATCAGTCTTTCCCAATACTTAGAAAAAGATAGGAAATTTCCTAAGATTCGAGAAAATGCACTCTTTTACTTGATTTGGAGTACTAGAACTAGAGTTATGCTAGTTGGATGCCCGCTATCCCGTCGGGACAGATTCTCTGTTTTCGGGTTTTGGGGGTAGTTTGCGAAGTCGGGGTAGAAAATCATTCATGTACTGTTTTGTGGGCACGTTTTGAGTGTGTGGTACCTATGTGCAGGTGGTGTGACCCCGGGAGTGCCCTCAACCTCTCGCCAATCCGTCGCCCACGGTTGAAGGCAAGTGTATTGGAATGGGTTTGGGTTGTATGATAGCTAGACTTGCTTTAGTGCAATATGATTACATGACATGCTAACTTGCCATGATTGATGTTTTCCTATGATATGATGAACATGGTTTTATATATTGGTTATGAATTCATTGTATTAAATGTTTATGCGAGATTATACATGTTCATGTCATATGTGCATTCATAATGGAAGAGGCGTCCCATTGTGATGCGGGCCTCTGTGTTCATACATAGTGAACACGAAAGACCTACCTCGTAGTCCCATCCACGGTTGTGTACGAGAGCGAGTCAGTAAGAGTAGGCACCCTCCATCTACGGGATGGAAGGGGAAAGAGGGTGCACGCCGACGGGTGTGCACTCGGCAATACCGATATGTGCTAAACAAAGAGACATGTTGCATTGCATTGCATATATGTTGATGTTAATGAGATGTGTACAATGAGATCATGATATGGTTATGATGTTGAATATGAGAATATGCCATGAATATGATGTTAAGAATTAGTTGTAGCGATGTATTCATTGAAAACTGTTCTTTTTGTTCCATTGCAATATACTTGCTGAGTGATGAACTCACGCTTGTGTTTTATAATGTTTTTAGGTACCATGAAACCGGCATGCGGAAAAGGGGTTTAGCTACACTTGTTCACGTAGCTCCACGCATTAGACAGTTTTTATCGTTTGGAGTTATGATAATAAGATTAGTGCGATGACACTTGGAGTATGGTTTGATTGTGTGGTTGATTTTATCATTTGCTTTGTTATAGTTTGTGGAGTGGTTGGATTTAGTATTTTTGACTTAAGATGTTGCTATATTGACTGTTATTGCTGTTTTAGATGTCTTTTATTATGATATATCTTGCCATGGTATTGCTATTTCTTCAAATCATGGAAAAACAAAGGAGATGCTGCCGAAATTTTCGTTTTTAGCATTTGAGCCCTTGCTGTAATTTACCTTTATTTATAGTATTTAGATGCTACTTCTATCATGTTGGTGACATCCAGGGCATACTAAATGCCGGGGTGTTACAATTGTCTCCCTCATGCCTCCTACCGCTCCTCCACTATCCAAGCCAAACTCCTAATTCACCCTCATTGCTGCCATTGACACAAAGACTTCATTTTGGGTTGAAATTGTAACACCCCGACATCTAGTATGCCCGAATGCTACCAAACATAGACTAAACATCAACTAAATACCATACATGAAGACAAATTTCAGCAAAGGCACAAATGCTAAACACCGAAATTTTGGCAGCATCTCCTGTGTTTTATCATGATTTGAACAATAGCAATATCATAGCAAAATATTTCATAACATAAGACATCTAAAGCAACAACCTATAATAGATCAAACATCATCATAAACAATTAAACCAAAACCAACCACACAAACATCTATAGCTAAGCAAAGAGGATCAACAGCACATTAAAATTAATCCATACACCTAGTTCAGGGCACTATTATTATGATCATGACTCAAGGTTGGTAAATGTGACTGGAACTACGTGAAGATGTGTAGCTAATGCCCTTTCCCACATGCCGGTGTCATGGTACCTAAAAAAAACAACATAAACACAAGCGTGAGTTCGTCACTCAGCAAGTATATTACAATGGTACAAACAAAAACAATTACATGGCTTCAACAACTCACATCATGTATATCATCTCATTCATGTTCACAAATCATTATCATCATCATTATGTATGCAATGCGATGCGATGCTCATATCTCCTTGGAAACTCATACCGGTATGGTTGAGTAAACACCCGTCGGTGTGCACCCTCTCCCCCCTTCCATCCCAAAGATGGAGGGTGCCTACTCCTCGCTTCCCCACACCGCGGTGGATGGAATCACGATGTAGGACTTACTCATTGGCTCTCCGGAATAGTCATAACTTTCTCACCGACCTTCCCCGGACTAGTTATGACTTTCTCACCGCCCGGGCCATGTATCTTGCCATGTATGCAAATATGCCAACATCATGAATAACTTGTACATTAACACATGGCATCATCATGGATAACTTGTACATTAACACATGGCATCATCACATAATAAACATATTCATCATATCAATGGCAAACATTAAAGCATGGCATGTGAACATATCATATATTCAAATTTCAATCTCAATCAATCAAACAAACTACAACCCGCTACCCATTCCAATACACTTGGGTCCAACACGGGCGACGGATTGGCGAGAAGTAGAAGGCACTCCCGGGGTCGCACCACCTGCACATAGGGACCACACACTCACAATCATGTCCACAAAACAGTACGCAAACCCTCTTCTACCCCGACATCACCAACTACTCGCAAAACCCAAAAATAGAGGTTCTGTCCCGTCGGGACAGCAGCCTTCCAAAAGGCATAACTCGGGTTCTAAGACTCCGAATCAATTAAACGAGTACATCCTCGCGTAGCTTAGGAAATTTCCCAACTTTTTCTAAGTATATGGAAAAGCTGATTCGGACTCTAAAGTTGTTTAATCTACAAAATACCGTGATCTGTTCCAATCACGTCACAATTTTAACACGCTCGGTAAAACAGCCATAACTTTCAAACGGCTGGGCGGAATTGGACGTTCTTTATACCCACGGAAAGATATTGAAATTACCTATAACCTCTTCAACAGCCGTACGACCAAATTCTGACTCTAAATTGGCGAAAATCCAAACCCTAGGTCGATTGCTCATGCTGCCCGAAACAGAGAACGTGGCAACTTCTTGATCTAATCCAATCTACTCAATTCCAGCACCACCAATTGACCTAAAAACTTGATAATCACCCTTAGAACAGTACCTAGACCAACAGCAAGGATTCCCATGGCCATACCTTTGCCCAACGCACGAAAACCCAATGGATCTCCTCCCGGTTCGCGCGATCTCCTTCCTCGCTCCAAATCCACCGGATCTCTTCGTCGCGGAGCGCTCCAATGGATGGATCTTCGGGTTGGTGAGGTGAAGAACTCCCCTAGGGGCAGCAAGGGAGGTGGTGAGGTGGTGGCACAATGGGAGGGGGCGGCTAGGGGTGGCGACTAGGGAGGAGGTGGGGGAGGCGCACAAGGGGAGGAGAGGCGTGTGGGGGGGCGGCTAGGGCAGGGAGGGGCGCACCAAGCCCCCCCCCATGGCCAGGTTTTCCCCCCCATGGGCCATACTCCTTCCACTAAAGCCCACGGCTCATCCCCCCTTAGGCCCAAACTCCCCCGGAAAGGCCCAAACTCCCGAAAACGGCCCGAAAACGCGTTAAAACAGCAAGACGTAAAGTTTTCAACCTCCATATTCACATCTTATAATGTTTTGCCCTCAAACTTCATATTTTATAGGATTACGACCTTCTGTAGTGTCACAGAAATACAATCCAAACTCCTAATTCACCCCCATTGTCGACATTGACACAGAGACTTGAGTTTGGGCCAAAATCTAATCGGAGCAGCTCAGGGAGTAATTCTTCAATTGAGTTCATCTAAAGATCATCTCTAGTTTTTTTAATTTTTCCTTCACCTCAATTGCAGTTTCCACTACTCGGAGCTCCACCACATTGCTCATCGTCTTCCTTGGCATAGGTCGCACGATGCCAAGATCTCTCAACTCTTCTCCCTTGTAGTAAGTGTTCAAATCGGAACCCTCATGGTCCCTAGTTGCTCTCCCTCACTTCCTCGAGCACGAGCACTCACCATTCTCCGCCATGGCTAGACGCCAACCCCGCCGCAGCACCTCACCGCCGTGGGCATACCTTCGGCCCTCACTAAGCCCGATCGAGCCATCCTTTCAGATCCCTCAGCCCTCCTCTTGCTATCACCGCCGCCGACCGGCCGCCTCCAACCTCCCTTCGCCACCGGTGAGAGCTCCACTACTGAGCTCTATTTTGATTCACCGCCATGCGGGCCTGTGAAGTCAGTGCCGCACGCTTGAGCCCAGTCCAACCAAGCCAAATACGCTTTCACTGATTTAAAGCGTATTTGTCCATTTTAAGTTATTTTCAAAAATCGAGCTGATGTAAATCCCATAACTTTCAAAATATAGCTCTAAATCCAGTGGAAGAAGTTTCCAAATTGTTGTAAATTCATGTAGATTCTGAATATGCAAAAATATTTTAAATTTACTCAATGTACAAAAACCAAATTCAAATTTAAACTCTAGGCCTATCACATGCCCAATATAAATTTTTTGAAAATGATGTCCAAATTTGATGAAACCAATTTTAATATGTTCTTGAGGTCATTAGATTTCCAAATATGCAAAAATATTTAGATTTGGACTTAGTTTGTGTCAAATGTTTAAATAGATTAGTTTCTATACGTTCAAATTTGAAATGCTTGTATCTTGTTTAAATAGACTTCAAAATTAGTGAAACTAGTTTATATACCTTTGTAAGATGGTACTCTCTCTATTTAAATAAAAAATATATTTAGGTTTAGAATTGCTTAATTACACGTTACTGTAGGGTCATTTCATGTATCGATTAAAACCTAGATGTTCATGTGTGACTAATGTTAGCAAGCTTCATTTAACTCATAATTCAGAACCTACGCTCTTGAAATATCATGAATTTGGCTCTGTAATAGCAATTTAATGTGTTACCTTTTGTGACATCTCAGAAATTTTACTTCGTAAGGTGTGAGCATTCCGGTATTGTGTTAAATCGTGTTTCTAAGTCGTTTTGGGCCTTTTCCGAGGGGTTTCGGCTGTTTCCGGGTGTTCGGGCCGTGGGGGAAACAACTTGGGCCGATGGTGGAGGGATTTGGGCCCATGAGGGGGAGGGTTTAGGGCAGCAAACCTGCTGCCCCTGCCCCCACACCCTGTGCGCCACCACCCCCTCAAGCCGCCCCCACCTCCCACCTCTCTAGCTGCCCCCTCCAATCCCCACCCGTGCGCCTCCCCCACCACCTTCTAGCCGGCTCTAGGCCCTCCCCTTGCTGCCACACCTCGCCATCTCGCTGTCCCCTCCATCGGGAAGCCCCGCGGCGAGGAGATCTGGCGGTTCCGGCACAAGGAGGACGATCGGGGAGCCTGGGAGGGAGGATTTCGGCGTTCGTCGTTCGTCGGGAAGAGGTATGGCATGGGTGATCTATGGGTTGGGTCTATGTGCTATTCTAGAGGTCGATTTCATGCTTTTAGATCAAGTGGTGGTGCTGTGATTGGGTAGATTGAATGAAAACTAGAGTTTGCCACGTTCTCTTCTTCGGGCAGATTGTGCAGTCGACCTAGGGTTTGAGTTTTTGCGACCTTAGATTCAGAATTTGGTGGCCGCCTGCTGAGAACATTGTAGGTAACTTCAATACCTTTCAGTGGACATAAAGAACGTCAAATTCCGCCCAGCCATTTGATTGTTATGCTCGATTTACCGAGAGTGTTCAAATCTGTGATGTAGCTGGGACAGAACGTAGTGTTTTGTAGATTAGAGAATGTTAGAGGCCGAATCAGCTTTTCACAATACTTAGAAAAGGTTAGGAAATTTCCTAAGCTTCGCGATGATGTACTCATTTACTCGATTTGGAGTCCTAGAACTAAAGTTATGATAGTTTGAAATCTGCTGTCCGGGCGGGACATATTCTCTCTTTTTCGTTTTTAGGAGTAGTTTGCGAAATCGGGGTAGATGGGCGATGGCGTACTGTTTTGTGGGCACATTGTGATTGTGTGGCATATATGTGCAGGTGGTGTGACCCTGGGAGTGCCCTCCTCATCCCGCCAATCCGTCGCCCGAGGTTAAGGCAAGTGTATTGGGATGGGTAGCATGTGGTTTATTTGCTTGTCTTGACTAGATGCAATTGTTTCCATGTTATGCTATCTTGCTATGCTTAGTGTTTGCCATGATATGATAAAAAGGGTATTTTAAGATGTTATGCAATGGTTTATGGTTAATGATTATGGCATATGTTGCATACATAGCATGAAACTTGGCCCGGTCGGTGAGAACGTCATAACTATTTCGGTAAGGTCGGTGAGAAAGTTATGACTAATCCGGAGCGCCATGGATGTAAGATCTACCTCGTGATTCCACCCACGCGGTGAGTGGAAGCGAGGAGTAGGCACCCTCCATCTTTGGGATGGAAGGGGGACGTGGGTGCACGCCGACGGGTGTGCACTCGGCAATACTGGTATTTGCGTTGAGGAGACATGTGCATTGCATTGCATTGCATACATGATGATGATGATGAAATGATTTCAATGAGGTTGAGATATGAATATGATGTTGCTTATGAAGTATGACTTAATCATGATGTCAAGTTGGTTATGTAGTGATGATGATATTGAATTGTTCTGTATGACCCATTGCAATATACTTGCTAAGTGATGAACTCACGCTTGTGCTTTCTTGATGTTTAGGTACCTTGAGACCAGCATGTGGGGAAGGGAGCTAGTCACACTTCTACACGTAGCTCACGCACTTGATCCCACAGTCTATTCATCTGGAGTCTTGATAATAAATTTAGTGTGATGCAACTTGGTTTATGGTTTAGTTGTGTGCTATAAGTGCCTTAATCGTTTCGTTTGGTGCATGAAGAGTTTGAATGCTTAAATTGGACTTATATTGTTCTCATGCCACTTATTATTGCTGTTTTAAATGTCTCGTATTATGCCATTTTTTGCTATGCTATTGTTGTTGCTTCAAACCATGGTTAAACAAAGGAGATGCTGCCGAAATTTTTGGTTTTAGCATTTGCTCTTTTGCTGTAATTTACCTTTATTTGTGTTATCTAGATGATGCTTAGTCTTTGTTTGGTAGCATTCGGGCATACTAGATGCCGGGGTGTTACAGTTGGTATCAGAGCGGGCTGTAGGTCCATGGAATGTGTATTTTTAGTGTCATACCTTAGGTTACAACTAAAATGTGATGTGGAATAACTTAGAAACATGGCTTATGTTTTAACTAAAATTTTGTCATAGGATGGCAACATTAAAACTTGCAAAAGTGGAATAAGTAATTTAAAATTTGACACACTTGGTTGCACAGTAGGATGGGGTTTTGGGTCATCATTGCATTGCGCTTGATTATTTGATGAAGACTATGTTTATGATGATGTTTGATCTTTGTTCTTGATTATATGGTGTTGTGCTTATGATTGTGTGATTAGATGGTTGTCTGACTGTAGCAGCCATGCCGAGGGGTAGAGGCCGTGGTCGCCGTGGCCGTGGAGGCCAGGGGCGAGGTTCTCAGGGAGTTGCTGAATCTGTAGCTGAGGGTAGCGCTTCGCTCAATGCTCACGGGCTAGCGCAGGAGGAGCTCCCGGTGGCACAGTCAGGGCTGAGGTACCCGCTGCCACTGCGGACTTAGTTCAGGCTCTGCAGAGGGAGGTTCAGGAGCTACGCCAGCAGTTGCGGGCAGCCCCTGCTGTTGTGCCAATCCCCTGCAGCGGCCCCAGTTGCTACCCCCGCTGTGCCAGAGCCGAGGATGAGTCTCCGGGAGTGGATGTCCCTCCGCCTTGACACTTTTGACGGAGCGGGCACGCCGGTTCAGTCCGCAGATTGTCTGCGGTACATGGAGCGGCAGTTTGAGGTCCTAGACTTGACCTCTGTCCAGAGGGCCCGTTTTGTGGCCTTTTAGCTGAAGGCCCAAGCTGATATATGGTGGGAGGGGGTTCTTGCTGCTAGGGCCCCCGATCTTGGACCAGTCACCTGGGAGGACTTTGTGGCTCGCTTCCGAGCCAAGTTCTACCCAGAGTCTTTCCTTGAGAGGATGGAGCATACTCTGACGACTCTTTCCCAGGGAAAGAGGTCGGTGGCAGAGTATAAGGCAGAATTCAACACTGTGGTGCGCTTTGTGCCGGCTGTGGCAGCCGACGATAGGGAGAAGGTGAGGAGGTTCCATAGGGGCCTCAACCAGGAGTTCAGAGTTGTCATGGGGGCGACTTGTAACACCCCGGCATCTAGCATGCCCGAATGCTACCAAACATAGACTAAATAACATCTAAATACCACAAACTAAAGATAAATTACAGCAAAGGCACAAATGCTAAAACCGATATTTCGGCAGCATCTCCTTTGTTTTAACATGAATTGAAGCAATAGCAATAACATGGCAAGTTATATCATAACATGAGACATCTAAAGCAGCAATATAAATGGATATAGCATCAACATAAACCAATAATACCAAATCCAACCACGCCATAAACTATAGTGAAGCAAATAAGGAACACAAGCGTACAATTTAATTCATACACCAAGTTTCATGCCACTTATTAAGATCATGACTCAAGTTGATAATTCTGCCTAAAGGTGTGGAGCTACGTGAAGATGTGTAGCTAATGCCCTTTCCCACATGCCGGTGTCATGGTACCTAAAAACAACATAAAACACAAGCGTGAGTTCATCACTTAGCATGTATATTGCAATGGACCATAAAGCACAATTCAATGATATCATCACTACATACCATGCTCAACATCATGAAAAAGTCATAAATTCATATATAACATCATTCTTCATGTCTCAACAAACATCTTCATATGCATCTCATAGAACGTCATAATCATCTCATAAGCCACTTCATTTATGCAATGCAATGCAATGCCATGCACATATCTCTCTGAAGCACATACCGGTATTGCTGAGTGCACACCCGTCGGCGTGCACCCCCTTCCCCTTCCATCCCGTAGATGGAGGGTGCCTACTCTTACTGACTCGCTCCCATGCACACACATGGATGGGACTACGAGGTAGGTCTTTCGTGTTCACTACGTGTGAACACAGAGGCCCGCATCAGCATGGGACGCCTCTTCCATTATGAATGCACATATGACATAAACATGTAAAGATTGGCATAAACATTTAATACCACGCAATCATGATCAATATGAAATCATGTTCATCATGTCATAGGAAAACATCAATCTTAGCATCATATCATAAATAAAATTGCATCTACTCAAGTCTAGCAACATTCACAACAATTCCTATTCCAATACACTTGCCTTAACCTTGGGCGACGGATTGGCGAGAGGACGAGGGTACTCCCAGGGTCACACCACCTGCCCATACATACCACACACTCAAAACGTGCCCCCAAAACAGTACGCAAAAGCTCGTCTACCACGACTTCATGAATTACCCCCAACATCGAAAAACAGAGAATCTGCCCCACCCGGATAGCAGACTTCAAATTATCATAACTTTAGTTCTAGGACTCCAAATCGATTAAACGAGTACATCATCGCGTAGCTTAGGAAATTTCCAAATTTTTTCTACGTATATGGAAAAACTGATGTGACACCACGGAGTGTCATAATCTTATAAAATGTGGATGTTGAGGTCAAAACATTATAAAATATGTAAATGGATGTTAAAACTTTACGTTATACCGTTTATAGCGTGTTTTTGGGCCGTTTTCGGGTGTTTGGGCCTCTCCGTGGGACTTTGGGCCTTGGGGGTTGAGTTGGGCCTCCGGTGGAAGGGTTTGGGCCCAAGGGGGGACTTTTGGGCAGCCAAATCTGGCCCCCACCCCTTGGTGCGCCCCAAACTACCTCTCCCAACCCTAGCTGCCACCCCCTAGCCCCCCATGCACCTCCACCCTTCCCCCTCCTCTCCATCTTCCCCCATGGTGCCACCACCCCTCTCCACCTCCCTTGCTGCCCCTAGGGGAGTTGTCCACCTCAACACCTCGAAGATCCGTCCATTGGAGCGCTCCACGACGAGGAGATCCGGTGGATTTGGAGCGAGGAGCGAGGAGCGATCCGGGAGGAGATCTATTGGGTTTTCGTGCGTCAGGCGAAGGTATGGCCATGGGACTCCTTGGGATTGGGCTAGGTACTGTTCTAAGTATCAATATCATGTTTTTAGATCAATTGGTGGTGCTGGATTTGAGTAGATTGGATTAGATCTAGAAGTTGCCACATTCTCTGTTTTGGACAGCATGAGCAGTCGACCTAGGGTTTAGTTTTTCGCCAATTTAGAGTCGGAATCTGGTCGTACGGATGTTGAAGAAGTTGTAGATAATTTCATTATATTTCAGTGGATATAAAGAACGTCCAATTCCGCCCAGCCATTTGAAACTTATGGCTGTTTTACCGAGCATGTTAAAATCTGTGACATGATTGGAACAGATCACGGTATTTTGTAGATTAAACAACTTTAGACTCCGAATCAGTCTTTCCATATGCCTAGAGAAAGTTGGGAAATTTCCTAAGCTACGCGAGGATGTACTCGTTTAATTGATTCGGAGTCTTAGAACCCGAGTTATGCCTTTTGGAAGGCTGCTGTCCCGACGGGACAGAATCTCTGTTTTTGGGTTTTGCGAGTAGTTGGCAATGTCGGGGTAGATGAGGGTTTGCGTACTGTTTTGTTGACATGATTTTGAGTGTGTGGTACATATGTGCAGGTGGTGTGACCCCGGGAGTGCCCTCTTCATCTCGCCAATCCGTCGCCCGTGGTTGAGGCAAGTGTATTGGAATGGGTAGCGGATTGTGGGTTGTTTGATTGATTGAGATTGAAATTTGAATATATGATATGTTCACATGACATGCTTTAATGTTTGCCATTGATATGATGAATATGTTTATTATGTGATGATACCATGTGTTAATGTACAAGTTATCCATGATGATGCCATATGTTAATGTACAAGTTATTCATGATGTTGGCATATTTTCATACATGGCATGATACATGGCCCGGGCGGTGAGAAAGTCATAACTAGTCCGGGGAAGGTCGGTGAGAAAGTCATGACTATTCCGGAGAGCCAATGAGTAAGTCCTACATCATGATTCCATTCACCGCGCTGAACGGAAGCGAGGAGTAGGCACCCTCCATCTTCGGGATGGAAGGGGGGAGAGGGTGCACACCGACGGGTGTGTACTCAACCATACCGGTATGAGTTTCCAAGGAGACATGAGCATCGCATTGCATTGCATACATAATGATGATGATAATGTTATGTGTTCATGAATGGGATGATATACATGATGTGAGATATTATTGCCATGTAATTGTTCTTGTTGTCCATTGCAATATGCTTGCTGAGTTTCGAACTCACGCTTGTGTTTATGTTGTTTTTCTTAGGTACCATGAAACTGGCATGCGGGTAAAAGGGTTTAGCTACACATCTACACGTAGCTCCACACAAATTAGACAGTGTTATCATTTGGATACATGATAATGAAAGTATTGCCATGAAACTTGGAGAATTGCTTAACTGTGTGCTCGGTCTTACTATTTGATTCGTTTAGCTTATGAAGTGGTTGAATGCCTTATCCTGGACTTATTTTGTTGCTATGACACATGTTATTGCTGTTTTAGATGCTTTCCGTTATGATATAACTTGTGATACTTTGTTGTTGCTCTGAATCATGGAAAAACAAAGGAGATGCTGCCGAAATTTTCGGTATTAGCATTTGTTCCTTTGCTGTAATTTACTTGTAATTGTGGTATTTAGAGATTGCTTAGTCTATGTTTGGTAGCATTCGGGCATATTAAATGCCGGGGTGTTACAGTTGGTATCAGAGCGGGCTGTAGGTCCTTGGAATATGTATTTTTAGTGTCATGCTATAAGGTACTGTAACACCCCAGCTTCTACTAAGCCCAGAATGTCACCAACATAAACCATACAACAATTAATACCATGACTAAATGGAAAATTTCGGCAGCATCTCCTTTGTTTTAGCATAAATTTGAACATCACAAAATCATATCAAATATAGATCAATCAAGATATCAATATGCATCGACAACAATAGATGAGCATCAACTAGAATAACAATAAGCAACGATAATCATGGAATAAGCATCAACTAAGACTAGGTGTAACACCCCGGCATTTAATATGCCTGAATGCTACCAAACATAAGCTAAACAACATCTAAATACCGCATTTAAACATAAATTCCAGCAAAGGCGCACATGCTAAAAACCGAGATTTCGGCAGCATCTCCTTTGTTTTAACATGATTCGAAGGAGCAACAACAGTATAGCAATATATGGAATATGAGAGACAACTAAAAACAGCAATAATTAACGACTTAGCAACAATGTAAGTCTAGTTCCAAACATATAATGTCTCTAAGAGTCAAACGAACGATAAGATTTTCATTTAGCAAAGCTAAGCCTTAAAGCAATGATCATCACACGCAATTTATTATCGACACTAATTGAATGACTTCTGAAATCAAATAGTGAAGCTACGTGTGGGAGTGTGACTAATTCCCTTCCCCGCATGCCGATCTCATGGTACCTAAAACAACAAGAAAACACAAGCGTGAGTTTGAAACTCAGCAAGCATATTGCAAGGGACAGTAAGAACAATAACATGGCAATAAAATCTCACATCATGTATATCATCTCATTCATAAACACTTAACATTATCATCATTATTATGTATGCAATGCAATGCAATGCAATGCAATGCTCATGTCTCCTTGGAAACTCATACCGGTATGGTTGAGTACACACCCGTCGGTGTGCACCCTCTCCCCCCTTCCATCCCGAAGATGGAGGGTGCCTACTCCTCGCTTCCGTTCACCACGGTGAATGGAATCACGATGTAGGACTTACTCATTGGCTCTCCGGATTAGTCATAACTTTCTCACCAACCTTCCCGGACTAGTTATGACTTTCTCACCGCCCGGACCATGTAACATGCCATGTATGCAATTATGCCAACATCATATTTAACTCGTACATTAACACATGGCATCATAACATAATAAACATGCTCATCATATCCTTGGCAATCATTAAAACATGGCAAGTGATCATATATCATGTAGTCAATCTCATCTATTCTCAACAAGCAACCTACAAATCGCTATCCATTACAACACACTTGCCTCAACCACGGGCAACGGATTGGCGGGAAGTAGAAGGCACTCCCGGGGTCGCACCACCTGCACATAGGTATCACACATTCACAATCATGTCCACAAAACAGTACGCAAACCCTCATCTACCCGGACATTGCCAACTACTCGCAAAACCTAAAAACAGAGGTTCTGTCCCGTCAGGACAGCAGCCTTGCAAAAGGCATAACTTGAGTTCTGGGACTCTGAATCAATTAAACGAGTACATCCTCGCATATCTTAGGAAATTTCCCAACTTTTTCTAGGTATAGGGAATGACTGATTCAGAATCTAAAGTTGTTTAATCTACAAAATACCGTGATCTGTTCCAATCACGTCATAGATTTTAACACGCTCGGTAAAATAGCCATAACTTTCAAACGGCTGGGCAGAATTTAAAGTTCTTTATATCCACGGAAAGATAATGAAATTATCTACAACTTCTTGAACATCCGTACGACCAGATTCCGAATCTAAATTGGAAAAAAACTGAACCCTAGGTCGACTGCTCATGCTGCCCGAAACAGAGAACGTGGCAACTTCTAGATCTAATCCAATCTACTCAAATCCAGCACCACCAATTGATCTAAAAACTTGATAAACACCCTTAGAACAGTACCTAGACCAACCCCAAGGATTCCCATGGCCATACCTTTGCCCAACGCACGAAAACCCAATAGATCTCCTCCCGGTTCGCGCGATCGCCTTCCTTGCTCCAATCCCGCCGGATCTCCTCGTCGCGGAGCGCTCCAACGGATGGATCTTTGAGGTGTGGAGGTGGATAACTACCCTAGGGGCAGCAAGGGAGGAGGAGAGGTGGTGGAGATGTGGTGGAGCAATGGGGGAGGTGGAGGCGCCACAAGGAGGAGGTGGGGAGGTATGGGGGGCGGCTAGGACTTGTGGGGGCGCAAGGGCAGGGGGGTGGACGCCTAAAGGGGCTGCGGGAGGCCCCCAACCAGGTCTCCTACTCCTATTAGGACTCAAACTCCATCCCACCAAAGCCCACGACCCTTTCCTTTAGGCCCAAACTCCCCTGGAAAGGCCCAAAACCCCGGAAATGGCCCGAAAATGGCCCGGAAATGCTATTAAGCCTCCTATCATATGGTTTTAACCTCCAATACCATATTTCAAAAAGTTTTTGACCTTATCATTCACATTAAATAATGTCACACCATTCCGTAGTGTCACACTAGGATGATAAAACAAATTGCTCCAAAGACCCACATGACACACATGAGGGAAACCAACACACATAATATCCATACACCAAAATCAACATAACTTATTGCCATGTTTTCATAGAAATGGGTGAATTATCTAGATTATGAGTGCTACGTGAAGAAGTGTAGCTAAATTCCCTTCCCGCGCGCCGATTTCATTGTACCTAAATAAACAAACAACATAAAACACAAGTGTGAGTTCATCACTCAGCAAAGTGCAATGTAATGAAAAACAGAGTGCAAGACAACAAAACATCAACTTCAATCTTCAAAAGCATTACATACCACAACATTACCAACCTCATGTACACGACATGTAAAACATCATAATCATCTCTTAGTCAATATGGCATTCGTCTCATGAACAACTCAACAACATTCTCATTAACATCTCAAAAGAATTCTCATTCATAGTTTCATTCATGCAATGCAATGCACATGTCTCCTGGAAACTCATACCGGTATGGTTGAGTGCACACCCGTCGGCATGCACCCTTTTCCCCCTTTCATCCCGAAGATGGAGGGTGCCTATCACTCGCTTCCATTCACCTCGGTGATGGAATCACGATGTAGGACTTACTTGAAAGAATAGCCCCGGACTAGTCATAACTGTTCTCACCGACCCTACCGAATAGTTATGACTTATCTCACCGGCCGACCATGAAAATATGCCATGAATGCAAAATGGACAGCAACGTATACATAAATAGAAATATTACATATCAACACATGGCATCTCAACATGTAGGACCGTATTCAACAATCGACAGAATCAGTCAAAACATGGCATGTGAATCATTTATCAACAACAAGCATTTTTAATCATGGCATGAGGACACCATATCATCGACAACATTTAAATCATGGCCTAAGGACATCCTTTCAAATATAGCATGTAATTCATGGCAAGACAACATGTTATCTATTCCAAATACTATCAAGCAATTCTAGCAACACGTATAGCATACAATCCACGCAACACACTTGCCTTCAACCACGGGCAACGGAGTGACGAGAGGTTGAGGGCACTCCCGGAGGCACACCACCTGCAAACACATGCCACACACTCAAATCGAGTCCACAAAACAGCACACATATATCCCACTACCCCGACTTCGCTTACAACTCCTAAAATCAGAAAACAGCAAATCTGTCCCTTCGGGACAGCAGCCTTCCAATGGGCATAACTTCTGTTCTAGGACTCCAAATTGAATAAACAAGTACATCCTTGCGTAGCTTAGGAAATTTCCCAACTTTTTTTAGGTATAGGGAAAGACTGATTCGGAATCTAATGTTGTTTAATCTACAAAATACCGTGATCTGTTCCAATCACGTCACATATTTTAACACGCTCGGTAAAACAGTCATAACTTTCAAACGGCTGATCGGAATTTAACGTTCTTTATGTCCACGGAAAGATAATTAAATTACCTACAACTTCCTCAACGTCCGTACGACCAGATTCAAATTCTAAATTGGCGAAAACGCCTGCCCTATTTCGGATTCCTAATCTGCCCGAACAGAACGTGAATACAACTCTAGTTTTCATCAAATCTACCCCATGGCAGCACCTCCCTTGATCTAAAAACATGAAATCCATCCCTAGATCAGTACCTAGACCCAATCCCTCAGATCCCCCATGACATACCTCTTCCGGCGAACAACGAACACCGAAAACGCTCCTCCCGGCTTCCCGATCGTCCTCCTCGCGCCAGAACCGCCGGATCTCCTCGTCGCGTGGCTTCCCGATGGAGGAAACAGCAGGGGGAAGATGTGGGGAGCCCCTTTGGGGCAGCAAGGGGAGGTGGAGAGGGATGGGGGAGGGCGCAAGAGGCTAAGGGGGTGGCGGCTAGGGAGGAGGAGGCAATGGGGTGGAGGGGAAACAAGTGGGGGCTAGGGCTACGGAGGGGACTTGTTTGGGGCGCAGGTAGGGCTAGGGCAGCAGTTTTGCTGTCCTAGACCACCTCCAAAAGGCCCAAATATGTCCCACCTTCGGCCCACATGGACCCCCCAAGGCCCGAACTCCCCTAAGGCCCAATTCCTCCTAAAGGCCCAAAATCCCCCGGAAAGGCCCACACTTGCAGAAACGGCGCAAAAACATGTTACAAGAGTCGTACCTTATGGCCGAGAACGAAAATGACTCATACCGTCATTCCGTAGTATCACATTCTCCCCCCCTTAAACAGGATTCGACCTCGAATCCGAAGAACGCCAAAATCAACAATAAAGTCCCCAAGGGACAAAAGACTTCCTTGCAACACCAAAACATTCACACAAAGATTTAAACCGAAACAAACGACCAATGAGTTCTCAAAACCAACACTTGGCGAGAAAATGTCGATTTAGCTCAACAGAGTGCAACCTCTCACGGTTCCACCTTCACTTCAATTGCCAAAAAGACCACGAAAGAAAACGGTCTCACACTCCTCATTCGATACATTACTTGGCACTAACGTGCCCAATCCCTTTAATCGAAACTACTCTCCAAAAGAACACGGTACTAGCCTCTGGAACCCTCTTTACTGTGGTTTGCCGTATTCAAGACGCATTTACGAACCAAGCGAGACACTACACTCCAAGACAACCCACTGTTTGAACAAACAGGGTTAAAACCATGCAAAAGATTGATCTTTTAGAAAAGACCAATACCCACCACTAACATCAAAAGGGGAAAGCTTTCTTTAAAATCAAGGTTCTTAAAACCCGCAAGAATTGTAACAACTGAAGAAAAACGCTACGGTTGACTCAACTCGCTCATAGATCAGCGACAAAAGATCCAATACGCTTCGAAAAGGAAAAGCAGTTACTAGCAACCACCAAGTGGTCCACTAGTAACTTAATCAACCCTACCGAGGAACACATCAACGACTCAATACCCAAGAAGGTTTGCATTGAGTCCAACACAACCTTCCTTTACTCCTCACCTTTAACCTATTTACGATCCACTACTAACAACACCTAATGCTTAGGTCGATAACAACCCATACTGGATTTCTCTTCCAAGCGGGTCTCGCCCTCAAGCTCTTCCACCCAAGGACTAAAACAAGGACACAATGATTGGATAAACTCAACCACAAACCAACATACCAGAAATTCTTCATTCTTTCATACTGGAAAGAATCGGACATCTCGATTCATGACATGAATGCACACCTTTCAAGAGCACTCGGATTAGTCATGTATCCATATATGACTTTCTCACCGACCTGGCTCAATGACTCCTTTATCATTAAACATCGATAAACGATGTCATGTTTCCCTTTTCACCATTCATTCATCATGTAACAACCAAGATGAATAGTCATTCACCAAACGACTTCTTCGGTATCAAAGAATTGAAACACCATTAACATCGAAGGTTGAGGAAATTCATATAGACCATGACTGCAACACCGTTAGCAGGAAAACACCACGTCATAACAGAACCCTCCATTACTTGAAAGCTAAACTTGCAAAACCTCGCATTTTAACCAAAATCAGCATTTTGGAAAAGAACATCGACTCCAAAGTCAAGCATCTGCACACACAACCGCCACAAATTTTCTCAAAGAGAAAGGGAAACTCATTTCCAAAAAGAATACTTTACCAACAAAAAAGCACTGATGAAATATCCCTGAAATCCACCTTTTGAAGCACACGCAAACACTAGACGCATTTTCCAAATAACTCCAACTATAGCCAAATACAGTTACACATCAAGGGCTTAACTCAAAAGTTTCCAACACAACCCGTTATGACCAACTGCTTCCTTTTAAATATTTATTCCACTGGTAATTTAGTGTGAGCGCGAAAGAGCGCGACCCACTCAAAAACTTTTGGGTGTAAATCCATACTCATAGCACAAACTAAACAAGTTAGCCAAATCCAAAGGTTGGCACCCATCACTACGAGTTTTAGGGAAAACTCGGCATCACAACACAGGGAATACCTTGACCGAACGCATTCAACCAAAAATGGCAAACAACCAAACCAGTTTAAAAGCTTTTAAACACAAGCTCCGCATTTGAAACTTAATCAATTAATCAATGATTTCAACAAGTGAATATCATCTCCACAAGACAAAAATTCGTAAACATGATTCTAAGGTATACACTCATTAAGGATTAAATTCTACATCATGTTAATTATCCATGGTTCACTCCATCACAACATGTTATAATAACCTCCATTTTAACAATGGCTTCCAAGAAGTAATCTAAACAATTACCACCACTACTAAGTCATCAATATCAATAAATGGGCATAATCATAAAAACAACTACATTGTTTTTAGTTACACTATCTATATATCATAACAAATTGTCGCTACACAACATACTCCAACTATTAAAATAAATTTAATAGGTTAGACCATCCCAATGCTTTAGCAATATTATAAACAGCAAATCCTATGTCTTCACAATTGACATCGATACTAGCATTATAGGAACACAACTGCAGTTCCAAGTATACTAATAGTTTGCAACATAATAAATAACAACTTTAATCAACTTCCAAGTTAGAGTCACTAGCCAACACGATTAAATTTCTCTTTTAACACTTTACATTAGAACATCTTTATACAACCGGTAAAGTTTCTTTAACAATTTCAGTAGTATACATCATCTTAATGTTCTCACTACGTGTCAAGGTTTAAAACTTTAAATACTATCAATGGTCATCTTCTCATTAAGTAAAAGCAGCATGCTACCTCATATTTAACATAAAGCTACAAATTATAAGCATGAACAGTCACACATTTAATCATTCTTGCTATAGTGTAATCTACAACACGAGGAATTCATTTAATCTTAAGCTAAAGATAAACAATTACATTTAATTGATTCAACTCACCAATTAACTTAGGAGTACACCAATTCCATAAACCACATTATTACATACTACGTAAAGTGCTAAACAACCATTTTCACTTTGGACAAACAGGATGCAACTCAACTTTAAAGATAACCACAACTCAAGATCAAGAACAAACACCGATAAACAGTTTCTCCTTTCCAGGCAAGGAAGAAAAAAACAAAACTCCAACAGAAATGCAGGAGAGCTCAACTCTCAAATTCCCGACTTTGATAGCCCAAAAACTCTTTAAGCAATCTCAAGATTCATACTTCTAAGAAGGAAGAAGGATGCACCAGGGAAAACCAAATGTTCAACCAAATCTTTTCCGATAAAGATTCAAAACTTAGCTCCACCCAACCTAAGGTCGGCACTAGGGGAAACTTCAACTCTTTTCTGAGATAGGGAGACAACAACCGCATATGTTTCCTCCCCAAGACAATCCACAATAACGCGCAAACCGGGTGTCAAAGCAAAAAAAGTTGCGACCAAAAGACGCGCAACACAAAACTCTTTTTCTTCGTCTTCAACCAAGGAAGACAAAACCACGAACAGCCTACGGAACAATTCACGTAAACCCAACACTTTTCATTTGATTTCAAACAACTAAAGCCAAGAAAAACAACAAAAACCCCGTCAGAACGGTAAAGAACATACGAAGGAATCCACCACTGGCTCTTCTTTTTTACTCCAATCAACTACCCAAACTGCGACAGAAAAGGTAAGCACTCTTTCCCCATAAGGGTTAATAGTTCTTCGGTGATGGCTTTAACCGGCCATACCGTCAAACCACAACCTTACTAAAAACAAAAAGGTGACCGAAACCTTTCGGCACCACAACCCCACTTTTCACCACAATAAGAACAATTCAATCCATTATCGCACAACATAGCAACATGCACCATCAACTGGAGCATTCAACATCAAAGCTTAAATACAACATTTAAGCGTAAACAAACGATACCCATACCCATTCCTACTGTGCATCAGTGTGTGTCAAATTTTAAATTAGTTATTCCACTTACACAAGTTTTAAGGTTGCTATCCTATAGCAAAATTTTAGTTATAACCTACGCCATGTTTCTAGGTTATCCCACATCAAAGTTTTAGTTAACCCTATGGTATTTCACAAAATTCATACACCACGGACCTGAAGCCCGCTCTGATACCAACTGTAACACCCCAGCTTCTACTAAGCCCAGAATGTCACCAACATAAACCATACAACAATTAATACCATGACTAAATGGAAAATTTCGGCAGCATCTCCTTTGTTTTAGCATAAATTTGAACATCACAAAATCATATCAATATATAGATCAATCAAGATATCAATATGCATCGACAACAATAGAAGAGCATCAACTAGAATAACAATAAGCAACGATAATCATGGAATAAGCATCAACTAAGACTAGGATGATAAAACAAATTGCTCCAAAAACCCACATGACACACATGAGGGAAACCAACACACATAATATCCATACACCAAAATCAACATAACTTATTGCCATGTTTTCATAGAAATGGGTGAATTATCTAGATTATGAGTGCTACGTGAAGAAGTGTAGCTAAATTCCCTTCCCACGCGCCGATTTTATTGTACCTAAATAAACAAACAACATAAAACACAAGCGTGAGTTCATCACTCAGCAAAGTGTAATGTAATGAAAAATAGAGTGCAAGACAACAAACCATCAACTTCAATCTTCATAAGCATTACATACCACAACATTACCAACCTCATGTACACGACATGTAAAACATCATAATCATCTCTTAGTCAATATGGCATTCGTCTCATGAACAACTCAACAACATTCTCATTAACATCTCAAAAGAATTCTCATTCATAGTTTCATTCATGCAATGCAATGCACATGTCTCCGGGAAACTCATACCGGTATGGTTGAGTGCACACCCGTCGGTATGCACCCTTTTCCCCCTTCCATCCCGAAGATGGAGGGTGCCTATCACTCGCTTCCATTCACCTCGGTGATGGAATCACGATGTAGGACTTACTTGAAAGAATAGCCCGGACTAGTCATAATCGTTCTCACCGACCCTACCGGAATAGTTATGACTTATCTCACCGGCCGGCCATGAAAATATGCCATGAATGCAAAATGGACAGCAACGTATACATAAATAGAAATATTACATATCAACACATGGCATCTCAACATGTAGGACCGTATTCAACAATCGACGGTAACCGTTCAAAACATGGCATGTGAATCATTTATCAACAACAATCATTTTTAATCATGGCATGAGGACACCATATCATCGACAACATTTAAATCATGGCCTAAGGACATCCTTTCAAATATAACATGTAATTCATGGCAAGACAACATGTTATCTATTCCAAATACTATCAAGCAATTCTAGCAACACGTATAGCATACAATCCACGCAACACACTTGCCTTCAACCACGGGCAACGGAGTGACGAGAGGTTGAGGGCACTCCCGGAGGCACACCACCTGCAAACACGTGCCACACACTCAAATCGAGTCCACAAAACAGCACACATATATCCCACTACCCCGACTTCGCTTACAACTCCTAAAATCAGAAAACAGCAAATCTGTCCCTTCGGGACAGCAGCCTTCCAATGGGCATAACTTCTGTTCTAGGACTCCAAATTGAATAAACAAGTACATCCTCATATAGCTTAGGAAATTTCCCAACTTTTTCTAGTTATAGGGAAAGACTGATTCGGAATCTAATGTTGTTTAATCTACAAAATACCGTGATCTGTTCCAATCACATCACAGATTTTAACACGCTCGGTAAAACAGTCATAACTTTCAAACGGCTGATCGGAATTTAACGTTCTTTATGTCCACGGAAAGATAATTAAATTACCTACAATTTCCTCAACGTCCGTATGACCAGATTCAAATTCTAAATTGGCGAAAACGCCTGCCCTAGTTCGGATTCCCAATCTGCCCGAACAGAACGTGAATACAACTCTAGTTTTCATCAAATCTACCCCATGGCAGCACCTCCCTTGATCTAAAAACATGAAATCCATCCCTAGATCAGTACCTAGACCCAATCCCTCAGATCCCCCATGACATACCTCTTCCCGGCGAACAACGAACACCGAAAACGCTCCTCCCGGCTTCCCGATCGTCCTCCTCGCGCCGGAACCGCCGGATCTCCTCGTCGCGTGGCTTCCCGATGGAGGAAACAGCAGGGGGAAGATGTGGGGAGCCCCTCTAGGGCAGCAAGGGGAGGTGGAGAGGGATGGGGGAGGGCGCAAGAGGCTAAGGGGGTGGCGGCTAGGGAGGAGGAGGCAATGGGGTGGAGGGAAAACAAGTGGGGGCTAGGGCTAGGGAGGGGACTTGTTTGGGGCGCAGGTAGGGCTAGGGCAGCAGTTATGCTGTCCTAGACCACCTCCAAAAGGCCCAAATATGTCCCACCTTCGGCCCACATGGACCCCCCAAGGCCCGAACTCCCCCGGAAGGCCCAATTCCCCTCCGGAAAGGCCCAAAATCCCCTGGAAAGGCCCACACTTGCAGAAACGGCGCAAAGACATGTTACAAGAGTCGTACCTTATGACCGAGATCGAAAATGACTCATAGCGTCATTCCGTAGTATCACAGGTACATCTAAAATGTGATGTGGATGTAACACCCCGACATTTAATATGCCTGAATGCTACCAAACATAAGCTAAACAACATCTAAATACCACAATTAATCATAAATTCCAGCAAAGGCGCACATGCTAAAAACCGAGATTTTGGCAGCATCTCCTTTGTTTTAACATGAATTGAAGGAGCAACAACAGTAACACAAGTAATATCATAATGGAAAGCATCTGAAACAGCAATAATTAACGACTTAGCAACAATGTAAGTCTAGTCCCAAACATATAATGTCTCCAAGAGTCAAACGAACGAAAAGATTCTCATTTAGCAAAGCTAAGCCTTAAAGCAATGATCATCACACGCAATTTATTATCAACACTAATTGAATGACTTGTGAAATCAAAAGAGTGAAGCTACGTGTGGAAGTGTGACTATTTCCCTTCCCCGCATGCCGGATTCATGGTACCTAAAAGAAAACAACACAAACACAAGCGTGAGTTCATCACTCAGCAAGTATATTGCAATGGACAACAAGAACAATAACATAGCAATAATGTCTCACATCATGTATATCATCTCATTCATGAACACATAACATTATCATCAACATTACGTATGCAATGCAATGCAATGCAATGCTCATGTCTCCTTGGAAACTCATACTGGTATGGTTGAGTACACACCCGTCGGTGTGCACCCTCTCCCCCCTTCCTTCCTGAAGATGGAGGGTGCCTACTCCTCGCTTCCAAACACCACATGGATGGAATCACGATGTAGGACTTACTCAATGGCTCTCCGGATTAGTCATATCTTTCTCACCGACCTTACCGGATTAGTTATGACTTTCTCACCGCCCGGGCCATGTAACATGTCGTGTATGCAATTATGCCAACATCATATTTAACTCACATATTAACACATGGCATCATAACATACTAAACATGCTCATCATATCATTGGCAATCATTAAAGCATAGCAAGTGATCATATATCATGTAGTCAATCTCATCTATTCTCAACAAGCAACCTACAAGTCGCTATCCATTACAACACACTTGCCTCAACCACGGGCAACGGATTGGCGGGAAGTAGAAGGCACTCCCGGGGTCGCACCACCTGCACATAGGTATCACACACTCACAATCATGCCCACAAAACAGTACGCAAACCCTCATCTACCCCGACATTGCCAACTACTCGCAAAACCTAAAAGTAGAGGTTCTGTCCCGTCGGGACAGCAGCCTTCCAAAAGGCATAACTCGGGTTCTAAGACTCCGAATCAATTAAACGAGTAAATCCTCGCATAGCTTAGGAAATTTCCCAACTTTTTCTAGGTATAGGGAAAGACTGATTCGGAATCTAAAGTTGTTTAATCTACAAAATACCGTGATCTGTTCCAATCACGTCACATATTTTAACACGCTCGGTAAAATATCCATAACTTTCAAACGGCTTTGCGGAATTTAACGTTATTTATATCCACGGAAAGATAACGAAATTATCTACAACTTCTTCAATGTTCGTACGTCCAGATTCTGACTCTAATTTGGCGAAAAACCGAACCCTAGGTCGACTGCTCATGCTGCCCGAAACAGAGAACGTGGCAACTTCTAGATCTAATCCAATCTACTCAATTCCAGTACCACCAATTGATCTAAAAACTTGATAAACACCCTTAGAACAGTACCTATACCAACCCCAAGGATTCCCATGGCCATACCTTTGCCCAACGCACGAAAACCCAATAGATCTCCTTCCGGTTCGCGCGATCTCCTTCCTCGCTCCAATCCCGCCGGATCTCCTCGTCGCGGAGCGCTCCAACGGATGGATCTTTGAGGTGTGGAGGTGGAGAACTCCCCTAGGGGCAGCAAGGGAGGAGGAGAGGTGGTGGAGAGGTGGTGGAGCAATGGGGGAGGTGGAGGCGCCACAAGGAGGAGGTGGGGAGGTGTGGGGGGGCGGCTAGGACTTGTGGGGGCGCAAGGGCAGGGGGTGAACGCCTAAAGGGGCTGGGGGAGGCCCCCAACCAGGTCTCCTACTCCTATTAGGACTCTAACTCCATCCCACCAAAGCCCACGACCCTTTCCTTTAGGCCCAAACTCCCCTAGAAAGGCCCAAAACCCCGGAAACGGCCCGGAAACGTTATTAAGCCTCCTATCATATGGTTTTAACCTCCAATACCATATTTCATAAAGTTTTTTGACCTTAACATTCACGTTAAATAATGTCACACCATTCCGTAGTGTCACATTCTCCCCCCCTTCAACAGGATTCGACCCCGAATCCGAGACACGCCACTTCGCAAACAATCAAATCAAAGGGAGTTATGGTCCACACCTCAGAACCCGCTTAGAAGCCCCTACGATTTGCACCAGCCAGCACTCAGAGGCAAGGAGCTAAGGATCAAAGACTGACAGCTCTAAAGATAACTCACAATCAAAAACTTGCGAGAACTTTACTCAACATTGAAACACAAAGCACTCAAATAAGGCCTCGGCATGACCCAAGTGATAAGATAAAAGCCCAAACAGACCACGCAGGAAAACGGTCTCATACTCCTCGTTCTAAGCATTCCTTGGCACTGAAATGCCCGATCCCTTTAACTCAGGCTACTCTCCAGAAAAACACGGTACCAACCTCCCTTCTGTGGTTCCTTGTACTCAAGACGACGCGATGCAGGAGAGACACAACGCTCTAAGATTACCACAGAACAAACAACCTACTTTAACCAGGATCCGTAAGACTCGCACAACAGAAACGACCGAACTTTCCCCTGCGGTTTGACACAACTCGCTTCTTGCCCAACGACAAAAGCACCAATACACTTCAAAAGGAAAAATGATCACTAGCAACCACCAAGTATTCCACTCAAAATGTAATCAACCCTACTGAGGAACACCTCAACGACACAATTCTCCACGAAGGTTTGCATTGAGTCATACACAACCTTCCACTCAAAGGACCATGATAAAGAGCACAATCATTAAGTGAGCTCAACCATAACATGAACCCAAGTGGCCCTCATCCAACAACTCAAACCCCAAAGCGTTAAAACCACTTTGGAAAGGATTTTACAACAACCAGAGAGTATTCATTTTAATTTCCTAAGCCAAAACGCAAAGGAAACACACATCCCTTCACCACAATCAACACCTGAAATTATTCATTCTTTTCTTTTCATACTAGAAAGCAAAGGAAATCTCATTTCATGACATGAATGCACATACTTCAAGAGCACTCCGGAATAGTCATATCTCCATATATGACTTTCTCACCGACCTGGCTCAACGACTCTTTTGTCATTTAACATCTATACACGATGTCTTGTTTACTTTTCACCATTCATTCATCATATAACAACAATACCAAAAAGTCATTCACAAAAAGACTTCTTCCTCGGTATCACATGATTGAAATACACATAACACTGACAGTTGCGCTAAATCATATAGACTATGATGGCAACAACGTTAACAACAAAACACCACATAGTGTGAAAACCCATCATCCATTTAAAACTAACCTTGCAACACCTCGCAAAAACAAACTCAACCTTTTGGAACAGAACATCGACTCCAAAGTCAAACATCTGCACACACAACCGCCATAAATTTTATCAAAAGAGAGGGAAACTCAATCCCAAAAGAAAACTCCTCACTAACCAAATTCACTTATGAAACTTTCATAAAAACCAGACTTGTGAAACATCCGCACACCAGACACATTTTCCAATGACTCCAACTCTAGCCAAACAGAGTTACACATCAAGGGCTTAACTCAAAAGTTTCCAACACAACCCTTTATGACCATCTGCTTTCTTTTAAAATTAATTCCAAAGATAATTCAGTGCGAACGCGAAAGGGCGCGATCGACTCAAAAACTTTGGGGGTGTAAATCCATACTCATAGCACCAACTAAACAAATTAGCCAAAACCAAATATTTGCACCAATTTCTACGAGTTTTAGGAAACTCAAACACAAGATATGGAACATCTTGACCGAAAACCCTTCAACCAAAAGGGCAAACAACCGACCCAGTCCAAAAGCTTTTGAACACAAGCTCAGCATAAAAAGAACCATCTCTAGTACTCCACTACGCTTTCCATTAAAGACTTCAATAATCACTATTTACTCCATGAGAAGCCCCAACACAATTAAACCAAAAGCTTCACAACGAATTCTTCCTTGTCGGGACCCCGAATTTGCAAATCCGGACCCTCTGTGTATTCAGCACTAGTCCAGGAACACGCTAGTGCACACAGTCTTAACATCGGTAAATATCACAATCATACCACTCGATACTAATAAAGTACTTTATTTAAATAGTCAAACTGGTTACTCGACCTTATGGTCAAGTTACAAATGCACGCCTCGCAGGGCGAAACTTATTAAGAGAGAAATAGTAGCAGCGGAAAAATCAATTAACTTCGTGGCGCCATCCAGTATACCACAGGCAACTGACTGGGCTCGCTCCCTAAGTAGACGGATCCTCTTGGAGCTCCTCCTCAAAAGCTGGTGTAATCTCCTCTTCAACTGGTGTTGTAGGGTGGCAAGGGTGAGTACTTGTTACTCAGCAAGTCATGCACAGAATGCAGGCTAATATACTATATGCATGGCTTGGTACAAAGGAATAGCTCAAGGTATATTTGCAGTAAACAGCATTTGACAAGTAGTATAAGTAGATTCGAAAGCAGTAGAAACAAGTAAAGCATAAATAACTTTTCAAGAAGTTTAGTAAACATTTTTCCCATCCTAAACCACATTTCCATCAACATCAATTATTAATCCAACCCAACCTATCAAATCCAAGTTATTTTCAGAAAATCTAACCCTTGATCAGTAATTCTGAGCGATGTCCAATACCGCGGACACGGCTATTCGAATAGATTCTACACTCTGCAGAGGTTATGCACTTTACCCACAAGATACAGTCAAACACCACAAAGGCGAGTTCCCTCAGTAACAAAGTCTTTCTAAACCTCTAACAATACAAGTGGTCCTCCCGGTTATTGCACACTAACCCTTCCCTTAGCTAAGGCGAAGTCTAGGCCAATCAACCGTTAGATGGGTACCTGCCTCACTTCCGATGACGCTCCCCGCATAACTTACACAAAGGGTGTAGTTGACCTCCCGAGGTCCCACAGTAATGCGTTATTAGCAACTTAGTCAACTAGGTCCGTCCCATTACAGACATGTGGTTGCACGTTAGACCCAGTTCAAAGGCTTGCAAGGTTAAGTCCTTAGGGTGACCAGGGCAAGACTACCCGAAGAACCAAATCAACATCCCCAATGCCACAACCGGCCCACTGATCATTCTTGCCACATGCCCCTGGCCGAAAACTATTTATCAAACCCCGCTTGATTACCATGCACCACGTGCCATCAACATCACATGATACCTTTCCAAAACAGGTTCAATATAACATTAAGTCAATATTAGCATTTGATTGTCCAAAATCAAGTCATGAGCACATAGCATGTCTAAGCAGTATACAACAACGGTCTAAAACCCATGTTGGCAATTTAATAATTTCATACTATTAAACCACTACTTGGGTGACAAGGGGTCATGTCACATACTTAAATAATCAAGGTTTCATACAGCAAATTGGTACTTATCTAATCTCCCATATTTAAATAAAGTATTTTTCTATTTGAACTTAGCATGCAGAGGTTAAATCAAAATAGATTTCAAAATAGGATCAACATGGTCAAAGCACAACTTGCCTTCAAAAAGTACTTGCTCTTGGTCTTGAGTTGGATCCTGAGTCAATACTTCTCCTTCGAATCCTTCCCCACTTCAACGTCTACTCGTAAAGCGTGCAAATAGCAAATACACGAATAAACAATAGGCAAAAAGTGTCCAAACATCCAAATAAAATCCATAAACAGAGAGAACATAATTTTATGAATTTTTAGAAACTAGAATCACAAATTTGGAGTTAAAGCGCAAAGTTATGATTATTTAAAGTTTAAATAATCAATTAAATAATTTTACAGAGAAAAACTTTAGTCCAAAAATTAAATAAAATTCATATTTAGGTAGATCTCAATTTTATACAAATTTAGAAATTTGAATCACTCAAATCGGAGTTGAAACGCAAAGTTATAAGCGTTTGAAATTTGAATCAAAATCAAATCATTATTTCGAATTAATAAATCATTTTCTTTTTCAAAATTCATTATTGCGTCGGCGAGGACATGTGGACCAATCGGGTGTTGACACGTGGCCTCGGGTCCATGGACCCGGCGCACGGCCTCGGCTCGGTCCACCGTGGGCTCGGCCCACGGCTCGCGATCGGACAGCGGCCCGCGTGTCGAGAGACACGCCAGCGTCTTGCCGCGGCTCGGCTAGGCACACGTGGCTCGATCGTGCCCGTTGATTTGAAAATCAACGGCCGCGATTAGATCTAGGATTTACGCGTTCTAAATCAGCACCGTCGATCTGGGCCGTTCGATCTAGATCGGAGGTCCAGATCTAACCCTAAAGCTACAACGCAACTAACCTCAGCCGTAGGATCTAGATCTAACGGTCTAGAACAGATCTGGGTTTTACGGGTTTGGGAAACACGTGATCTCACCGTTGCCGTTCGATTAGATCGGACGGTGGATGGAGCTTCGCGACGGCGATGGCGGCAAGGGCGAGGCAGGCATCGGAGGTGAAGACGACGACGATTGCAACGGCGTTTCCGCGTCCTTCCGGCGAGGTGAAAGGTCCTATCTGGTGCGCCTTGACCTGGGAATCTCGGATCCGAACTCAAGCACGGCGGAGACGGCTTGACGGCGGCGGAATCCGGAGTTAACCGCGGCGGAAAGCTTCCCCAACTACGGCGAGCTCGTTCGGCTAAAAGGCGGCAGCTCAAGCGTGAAAGGTGAGGGGCACGGGTGCGCACGGAAACGGGGGTTCTCGGGCGACCACCCACGCTTTAAATAGCCTCGGCTTCCGGGCTCAAATCGAAACCCTACCGAGCTCGGCCACGGCGCGGCGGCGGAGGAATCCGGCTCGGATTCGGCGGGGGAGACGAAATCGTGGCCGTACACGTGGATGATCAACGGTCCAAATCGCACGGCGCCACGGGTCCGGGTCGAACCCGGTTGGACCGGTGCGGACTAAATCCGACCGTTGGATTCCGATCCAACGGTCCGGATTGATCGAGGTTCGATCGGATCGCGTGGCTCGGGTTGGGTTCTGGTCGGACTCGAACTCGAGTCTGACTCGGGCTCGGTCGGATGAACAGTACAAACCCACTCGCATTTTCCAGCGATTTAATAATTAATATAATTCCCAGTAATTCATTTAATTTATTAAAAATAGCAAAAGACTTCGAGAAAAATTCTAAAAATTCGAAAATATTTTGGATCATTTTGGACTCAAATAAAATATTTCCAACAAAATTTTATTTGCAAAGTTTAATTCTTTAATTATTTCAAAATGGAATAAATTCAAATAAATTCCAAATAAATCCAAATAAATTCCAGAAAATTCCAAAAATTCACCAAAGTGCCAAATCACACATGAATTTAAGAAAAGCAAAATTTTGGGGTGTTACAAACCTCCCCTTAATAGAATCTCGTCCTCGAGATTCAGGCTCACTACGTAATAGGCTTGAAACTCGTTCTTCAAATCCTCTTCGCTCCCAAGTCGCTTCGCTCTCTGCATGGTTGCTCCTTGAACTCTACTGAAACGGGCCGACTTGTTTCTAGTTTCTCGATCCATTGTGTCTAGAATCCTCACGGGATGCTCCTTGTAAGTCAAATCTTCTTGCAACTCAATTGACTCTAGCGGTGTCTGTTCCTCAGGAACTCGGAGACACTTCTTCAACTGGGACACATGGAATACGTCATGCACTCCTGCTAACGACTGTGGCAACTCCAGCTGATAAGCAACTTCGCCTCTGCGGCTCAAAATCTTAAATGGTCCAACATAACGGGGTGCAAGTTTCCCTTTGGCATGGAACCTCTTAACTCCCCTAAGAGGCGTAACTCTGAGGTATACAAAGTCTTCTGGTTCAAAACTCAAGTCTCGGCGACGGTTGTCAGCATAACTCTTCTGTCGTGATTGGGCTATCTTCAATCTCTCCCTGATCATGGCAATCTGTTCTTCAGCTTCTTGAAGAATATCTGGCCCGAAGACACGGCGCTCGCCAGTCTCATTCCAATTCAATGGCGTTCGACAGGGTCGACCATACAGTGCCTCAAAAGGTGACATCTGTAAACTAGCTTGGTAACTATTGTTGTAACTGAACTCGGCATACGGCAAACTCTTATCCCAAGAGGTAGCATAAGCCAATGCACATGCTCTTAACATATCCTCCAGAATCTGGTTGACTCTTTCGGTCTGTCCATCCGTCTGTGGATGATAGGCATCTTGAAGTTCAAACGGGTTCCCATGGCTTCATGCAACTTATTCCAGAATCTTGAGGTAAATTGGGTACCTCTGTCCGATACAATCCTCTTTGGCACTCCGTGCAAACAGATGATCCTGATCATGTACAACTCTGCTAATTTATCTCCCAGTAAGTGGTCTTCACGGGGATGAAATGGGCGACCTTGGTCAAGCGATCCACTATAACCCATATGGAGTCGTAACCTCCTTGAGTCTTAGGCAAACCGGTAATGAAATCCATTCCGATTTCCTCCCACTTCCACTCAGGTATCTTCAGCGGCTGCAACAATCCGGCTGGTCTCTGATGCATTGCCTTGACTCTCTGGCATACGTCGCACAATGCAACATGCTCGGCAACTTCACGCTTCATGCTCGGCCACGAATCTTTCTTTCAAATCCTGATACATTTTGGCGCTTCCAGGATGAATTGAATACTTGGAGTCATGGGCTTCTTCTAGAATCAACTGCTTCAGCTCCTTTTTGTTCGGCACACAAATGCGATCCTTCATCCATAACGTGCCTTGCTCATCCAACTTGAAGTCCTCTGCCTTGCCTTCCTCCTTGATGGTCTTAATCCTGCGGATCTTGCCATCATCCTTCTGCCCTTCTCGGATCTGATCCTCTAGGGTAGGCTTTACTTCTAATGCGGCCAAGAATCCACTAGGTACCACCTCAATCTTCATTCTCCGAAAATCCTCACATAACTCATCTTGATTTGTGGCTAGCAACATACTCACGGTATGGCTTTTCCGAATCAAGGCATCGGCAACTACGTTGGCTTTCCTGGGATGGTAATGGATTCCAACATTGTAGTCCTTGATCAACTCTAACCATCTCCTCTGCCTCATGTTCAGATCCGACTAGGTGAATATGTACTTAAGGCTCTTATGATCCGTATACACTTCACATCTCTTCCCGATCAGATAGTGACGCCATATCTTCAAGGGATGCACTACGGCAGCTAACTCTAGGTCATGCGTCGGATAATTTTCCTCATGCGGCCTCAACTGCCTTGATGCATAAGCGACGACCTTTCCATTCTGCATCAGCACACATCCAAGTCCTTGGCGCGATGCGTCACAATAAATATCAAAGCTTTGATTAACATCCGGTAGAACTAACACCGGTGCTGATGTCAATCGCTTCTTCAGCTCCTGAAATCCTGTCTCACATTCTGGCGTCCATGCAAACTTCTTTTCCTTTTTCAGCAATTGCGTAAGAGGTTTCGCAATTGTCGAAAAGCCTTCAATGAAACGGCGGTAGTATCCTGCCATTCCAAGGAAACTCCGGATCTGGGTCACGCCTTCTACCGCTCCCAATGTAACACAGCTTCTACTTTGCTTGGATCTACGGCGACTCCTTCTGCGGTCATTACATGTCCAAGAAACTCCACCTTGTTCTTCCAAAAATCACACTTACTGAACTTGGCGAAGAGTTGCTGTTCCCTCAGCTTTTCCAAAACTCGCCTTAAGTGTTCGGCATGTTCCTCCTCTGTCTTGGAGTAGATTAGGATATCATCTATGAACACGACAACAAACTTGTCCAAATATTCCATGAACACCTTATTCATCATATTCATGAAATATGCTGGCGCATTCGTCAGACCAAAAGACATAACTGTAAACTCGTAATGTCCATATCTTGACGAGAATGCAGTCTTCAGAATATCTTCCGATCGGATCTTCAACTGATGGTATCCCGATCTCAGATCAATCTTGGAGAAAACTCCGGCTCCTCTCAGCTGATCAAACAAATCATCAATCCTGGGTAGCGGATACTTATTCTTCACGGTGACTTCATTGAGTGCACGGTAGTCGATGCACATCCTGAAACTCCCGTCCTTCTTCTTGACAAACAAAACTGGTGCTCCCCACGGTGATGAGCTCGGTCTGATAAATCCCTTCTCCATTAATTCTTCTAGCTGTTTCTTCATCTCTACCAACTTCTCGGTGGACATCCGATAGGGTCTCTCTGCTATCGGTGCTGTACCAGGTACAAGTTCTATCACAAACTCTATGTCCCTGTCTGGCGGCATACCAGGTAGATCTTCAGGAAAAACATCTGGGTACTCATTCACTACTGAGACATCCTCTATGCTGATTGTCTTGGTACTGTTAACCATCAACTGTCCCTCTCTCACGGCAGTAGCTTGAAATTCCACTTTCTTCCCACACGGGCTCTCAACTGAGATAGTTCTTCGTCCACAATCCAATACGGCCTTGTGCTTGGATAACCAATCCATTCCCAATATGACGTCTAAGGTCTGGGTTTCCAAAATAATAAGGTTCGCTAGGAACTCCATTCCATCTATTAGTATTCTCACCCCGGAACATCCTACTTTCGTTCGGAGTTCGGAACCAGGGGTTTGAACTAAAAGCATGCATCTAAGTCTTGCAATCCTCAAATCATTTCTAGTAGCAAAGCCTTGCGAAACAAACGAATGCGAAGCTCCAGAATCAAACAAAATCAAGTGTATCGAGTTAACAAGTAACTTACCCAATCTGACGTCCAGTAGCATTCTCGCAGTGCATCTGCGGTGACATGGTTGACTCGGCCTCTCACCACGATGCAGGGTGTGGCTCCTGGTCTTTGGCGTCCTAGCTGGGGTGGTTCCTAGATTGAAGCGAATCGGGTCACTCCTGCTGTCTTCTTCGGACAACTGTTGGCAAAGTGTCTCGCTCGTTGCGTTGTAGCAGCGTCTCACTGTTCCTTCTTGCCGATCGCTCGAGTAGTGTTTCTAGCGGGCTGGCGTCTGGTAGTTTTGATTGACGGGTCTTGGTGCCGTGACGGTGTCCTTGTTGCATTTTGTGGCTGGAATCAAGAATTGATTTGGTGCAACTCTCAGCGTATTGCGTTCCACTGGTGTGATCCTTGTCGTTGCATCCTGCGCTTCTGTTCTCATCCAGTTCCTTGCGCTTGTCCTCAAGAATAAGCGCCTTATTCACCAACTCTTGGAAATCTGGAAAGGTGTGGGTGATCAATCCTACTTGCAATCCCGAGTTAAGTCCCTTCATAAAATGAGACTGCGGCTTTATCTGTCGCTACATCCTCAAAGGTGCGTAGCGTGCTAGCTGTGTGAACTTGTTCGTAGTCGGCCACCGGCCGATTACCTTGCTTGATGCTCAACTCCTCCTTCTTAAGGTCCATGATTCCTTCTCGCACGTGATATCTTTTAACGCAATGGTGAACTCTTCCCAAGTGATATCTTGAGGGTTCTCTTGCGTGGCACGTAAATTCTCCCACCATTCGGCATTGTTCCTTCCAACCGATGAGAAGCGTAGAGTACCTTCTCATTTCCTATGCATTGAGTTATGTGTAGCTTCCTCTCGATTGACCTTAACCAATCATCGGCCTCCAATGGATTGGCATTCCAGAGAAAGTGGGTGGGTGAGTCCTCATGAACTCTGACAGTCTTGTATTCTCGGGCGTTGTCCTTGATTAACTTGATTAGCGGTGGCCTGGCAAGGACGTGTTGCATTTGTTGCATCATAGCATGCATCAATCGAGTCTGAGCAGCAAGAAAAGCTCCAAAATTCTGCATATCCAAGAGCGGTGCCGGTGCTCCATCATTGGGATTTTTCTGGCGAGAACCACTTCCATTGCTTCCAAAGTTTCAGCGGTGTTCACCATCTGTCGATTTGCTCTAAGTTTTAGAGATGAGAGGGAAACAAGAATAGACAAGTAATATGGAACTTATGCGGGCGAAAGGTGTAACTTTAAGGTCCAACTTTATTATTAATAACTTGGTATGGCTGCTTACAATGCCTAAGGGCCTTGCAACACATACTGCACACTCAGCAAATAATGAAAATCCAAATCGAACTAACATTGGAGTCTAACGCCTAAAGGGTGACTCTTTATTCTATGACGCGACTCGGCGACGGAGTCTCACTATAGAACCTACGCTCACTCATCGAGAAAACCTCCACGGCCTGGGTACGGATCTTTGCGGCATAGGCGCGAAACGATTGCCATGTCCGGCAATCGTGTCATCTGTGGTAGTCGAAGAAGCGATGTCCTCATCGAGATCGACTCCTCCGGATCGGCTCGTGTAGCTCAATCTTGGCTCTGCAGTTACGGTCCGTACAAAGCCATCTCCAACTCGTCAATCCTTCGCAGAAGGTGTGACACATACTCTTGAGCTTCCCGCCATCTGTTCTTCTCTGTCGTGATCTCCTTGCGGGCCTTCTGTAGCTCCTTGCTTGTATCATAGAGTACATCCTCCTGGCGACAACAAGTCGTGCCAATCTGTGTAACCATGGCATCCTCATCACAGAATCGCCTTCGGGTCAAGAAGGTTATTGCTGCGCGGTGATAACGGAACACCGTGCTCTCAATTCTCTGGCGTGAATACGGGTAATGTGTCGCATTGCTCGTCGTGATACTTCTTGGATACCCATCTGCATTGTAGACCTCCCGGCAAAGGTGTGTATCGGGCGATTGCCTGGGCCCTTCTTCCTAGCAGGTACCTCAATCTTCACGTCACAAGCCTTGATCAATCCTGCTTGTCTGATCACTTCTACTTGGTATTGGGGCTTCTCAAAATCTCCGAGAGTTTGTAGCATATGCCAAAGTTCTGCGGCGTGACCAACCTCCAGATCAACGTAGTTGAACTCTCCCTCCATCTGTCACAAGAGTGCTCACGTAAGAACTCGAAATTTTAAATCGTGACAAGGTAAGGGAATATTCAGCAAGAGACAAGGAAAGAGAGAAGGGGGTAAGTCGAGATGTCATTTCTTATCTTGACAAATTTTTAGCTTTAGAAAATAGGTTTTATCCTCACTACGACCATTCTAGCTTAGGGTTGAGCCTACGGTCAGTATGGCTCTGATACCACCTCTGTCGGGACCCCGAATTTGCAAATCCGGACCCTCTGTGTATTCAGCACTAGTCCAGGAACACGCTAGTGCACACAGTCTTAACATCGGTAAATATCACAATCATACCACTCGATACTAATAAAGTACTTTATTTAAATAGTCAAACTGGTTACTCGACCTTATGGTCAAGTTACAAATGCACACCTCGCAGGGCGAAACTTATTAAGAGAGAAATAGTAGCAGCGGAAAAATCAATTAACTTCGTGGCGCCATCCAGTATACCACAGGCAACTAACTGGGCTCACTCCCTAAGTAGACGGATCCTCTTGGAGCTCCTCCTCTAAAGCTGGTGTAATCTCCTCTTCAACTGGTGTTGTAGGGTGGCAAGGGTGAGTACTTGGTACTCAGCAAGTCATGCACAGAATGCAGGCTAATATACTATATGCATGGCTTGGTACAAAGGAATAGCTCAAGGTATATTTGCAGTAAACAACATTTGACAAGTAGTATAAGTAGATTCGAAAGCAGTAGAAACAAGTAAAGCATAAATAACTTTTCAACAAGTTTAGTAAACATTTTTCCCATCCTAAACCACATTTCCATCAACATCAATTATTAATCCAACCCAACCTTTCAAATCCAAGTTATTTTCAGAAAATCTAACCCTTGACTGTAATTCCCGAGCGATGTCCAATACCGCGGACACGGCTATTCGAATAGATTCTACACTCTGCAGAGGTTATGCACTTTACCCACAAGATACAGTCAAACACCACAAAGGCGAAGTTCAGTAACAAAGTCTTTCTGAAACCTCTAACAATACAAGTGGTCCTCCCCGGTTATTGCACACTAACCCTTCCCTTAGCTAAGGCGAAGTCTAGGCCAATCAACCGTTAGATGGGTACCTGGCCTCAGCCCCGGTACGCTCCCCCGTACAACTTACACAAAGGGTGTAGTTGACCTCCTGAGGTCCCACAGGTACGTTATTAGCAACTTAGTCAACTAGGTCCGTCCCATTACAGACATGTGGTTGCACGTTAGACCCAGTTCAAAGGCTTGCAAGGTTAAGTCCTTAGGGTGACCAGGGCAAGACTACCCGAAGAACCAAATCAACATCCCCAGTGCCACAACTGGCCCACCTGATCATTCTTGCCACATGCCCCGGTCGAAAACTATTTATCAAACCCTAGTTGATTACCATGCACCACGTGCCATCAACATCACATGATACCTTTCCAAAATAGGTTCAATATAGCATTAAGTCAATATTAGCATTTGATTGTCCAAAATCATGTCATGAGCACATAGCAGGTCTAAGCAAAGATACTACAACGGTCTAAAACCCATGTTGGCAATTTAATAATGTCCAACTAGTAAACCACAACTAGGGTGACAAGGGGTCATGGCACATACTTAAATAATCAAGGTGTCATACAGCAAATTGGTACTTATCTAATCTCCCATATTTAAATAAAGTATTTTTCTATTTGAACTTAGCATGCAATAGGTTAAATCAAAATAGATTTCAAAATAGGATCAACATGGTCAAAGCACAACTTGCCTTCAAAAAGTACTTGCTCTTGGTCTTGAGTTGGATCCTGAGTCAATACTTCTCCTTCGAATCCTTCCGGCACTTCAACGTCTACTCGTAAAGCGTGCAAATAGCAAATACACGAATAAACAATAGGCAAAAAGTGTCCAAACATCCAAATAAAATCCATAAACAGAGAGAACATAATTTTATGAATTTTTAGAAACTGGAATCGTCAAATTTGGAGTTAAACGCATAAAAGTTATGATTATTTAAATTTTAAATAATCAATTAAATAATTTTACAGAGAAAAACTTTAGTCCAAAAATTAAATAAAATTCATATTTAGGTAGATCTCAATTTTATACAAATTTAGAAATTTGAATCACTCAAATCGGAGTTGAAACGCTAAAGTTATTAGCGTTTGATATTTGAATCAAAATGTGAAATCTTTATTTCGAATTAATAAATCATTTTCTTTTTCGAAAATTCATTATTGCGTCAGCGAGGACACGTGGACCAATCGGGTGATGACACGTGGCCTCGGGTCCACGGACCCGGCGCACGGCCTCGGCTCGGTCCACCGTGGGCTCGGCCCACGGCTCGCAGTCGCTGACAGGCGGCCCCGCGTGTCAGAGACACGCGCTCGCGTGCGCACGGCTCGGCTAGGCACACGTGGCTCGATCGTGCCCGTTGATTTGAAAATCAACGGCCGCGATTAGATCTAGGATTTACGCGTTCTAAATCAGCACCGTCGATCTGGGCCGTTCGATCTAGATCAGACGGTCCAGATCTAACCCTAAAGCTACAACGCAACTAAGCTCAGCCGTAGGATCTAGATCTAACGGTCTAGAACAGATATGGGTTTTACGGGTTCGGGAAACACGTGATCTCACCATTGCCGTTCGATTAGATCGGACGGTGGATGGAGCTTGCGGACGGCGATGGCACGGCTGGCGAGGCGCATCGGAGGTGAAGACGACGGCGATTGCAACGGCGTTTCCGCCCTTCCGGCGAGGTGAAAGGTCCTATCTCGTGCGCCTTGACTGGGAATCTCGGATCCGAACTCAAGCACCCGGAGACGGCTTGACGCGGCGAATCCGGAGTTAACCGCGCGAAAGCTTCCCCAACTACGGCGAGCTCGTGCGGCTAAACGCGGCGGCTCAAGCGTGAAAGGTGAGGGGCAGTGCGCCGCGAAGCGGGGTTCTCGGCGACCACCCACGCTTTAAATAGCCTCGGCCACGGGCTCAAATCGAAACCCTACCGAAGCTCGGCCACGCGCTGGCGGCGAGGAATCCGGCTCGGATTCGGCGGGGAGACGAAATCGTGGCCGTACACGTGGATGATCAACGGTCCAAATCGCACGGCGCCACGGGTCCGGGTCGAACCCGGTTGGACCGGTGCGGACTAAATCCGACCGTTGGATTCCGATCCAACGGTCCGGATTAATCGAGGTTCGATCGGATCGCGTGGCTCGGGTCGGGTTCGGGTCGGACTCGAACTCGAGTCTGACTCGGGCTCGGTCGGATGAACAGTACAAACCCACTCGCATTTTCCAGCGATTTAATAATTAAAATAATTCCCAGTAATTCATTTAATTTATTAAAAATAGCAAAAGACTCAGAAAAATTCCAGAAAAATTCTGGAAAATATTTTGGATCATTTTGGACTCAAATAAAATATTTCCAACAAAATTTTATTTGCAAAGTTTAATTCTTTAATTATTTCAAAATGGAATAAATTCAAATAAATTCCAAATAAATCCAAATAAATTCCAGAAAATTCCAAAAATTCACCAAAGTGCCAAATCACACATGAATTTAAGAAAAGCAAAATTTTGGGGTGTTACAAACCTCCCCCCTTAATAGAATCTCGTCCTCGAGATTCAGGGCTCACTACAGAATAGGCTTGGAAACTCGTTCTTCAAATCCTCTTCGCGCTCCCAAGTCGCTTCGCTCTCTGCATGGTTGCTCCACTGAACTCTACAGAAACGGGCTGACTTGTTTCTAGTTTCTCGATCCATTGTGTCTAGAATCCTCACGGGATGCTCCTTGTAAGTCAAATCTTCTTGCAACTCAATTGACTCTAGCGGTGTCTGTTCCTCAGGAACTCGGAGACACTTCTTCAACTGGGACACATGGAATACGTCATGCACTCCTGCTAACGACTGTGGCAACTCCAGCTGATAAGCAACTTCGCCTCTGCGGCTCAAAATCTTAAATGGTCCAACATAACGGGGTGCAAGTTTCCCTTTGGCATGGAACCTCTTAACTCCCCTAAGAGGCGTAACTCTGAGGTATACAAAGTCTTCTGGTTCAAAACTCAAGTCTCGGCGACGGTTGTCAGCATAACTCTTCTGTCGTGATTGGGCTATCTTCAATCTCTCCCTGATCATGGCAATCTGTTCTTCAGCTTCTTGAAGAATATCTGGCCCGAAGACACGGCGCTCGCCGGTCTCATTCCAATTCAATGGCGTCCGACAGGGTCGACCATACAGTGCCTCAAAAGGTGACATCTGTAAACTAGCTTGGTAACTATTGTTGTAACTGAACTCGGCATACGGCAAACTCTTATCCCAAGAGGTAGCATAAGCCAATGCACATGCTCTTAACATATCCTCCAGAATCTGGTTGACTCTTTCGGTCTGTCCATCCGTCTGTGGATGATAAGCTGTACTGAAGTTCAAACGGGTTCCCATGGCTTCATGCAACTTATTCCAGAACCTTGAGGTAAATTGGGTACCTCTGTCCGATACAATCCTCTTTGGCACTCCGTGCAAACAGACGATCCTGATCATGTACAACTCTGCTAATTTATCTCCCGAGTAAGTGGTCTTCACGGGGATGAAATGGGCGACCTTGGTCAAGCGATCCACTATAACCCATATGGAGTCATAACCTCCTTGAGTCTTAGGCAAACCGGTAATGAAATCCATTCCGATTTCCTCCCACTTCCACTCAGGTATCTTCAGCGGCTGCAACAATCCGGCTGGTCTCTGATGCATTGCCTTGACTCTCTGGCATACGTCGCACAATGCAACATGCTTGGCAACTTCACGCTTCATGCTTGGCCACCAGAATCTTTCTTTCAAATCCTAATACATTTTGGCGCTTCCAGGATGAATTGAATACTTGGAGTCATGGGCTTCTTCTAGAATCAACTGCTTCAGCTCCTTTTTGTTCGGCACACAAATGCGATCCTTCATCCATAACGTGCCTTGCTCATCCAACTTGAAGTCCTCTGCCTTGCCTTCCTCCTTGATGGTCTTAATCCTGCGGATCTTGCCATCATCCTTCTGCCCTTCTCGGATCTGATCCTCTAGGGTAGGCTTTACTTCTAATGCGGCCAAGAATCCACTAGGTACCACCTCAATCTTCATTCTCCAAAAATCCTCACATAACTCATCTTGATTTGTGGCTAGCAACATACTCATGGTATGGCTTTTCCGACTCAAGGCATCGGCAACTACGTTGGCTTTCCTGGGATGGTAATGGATTCCAACATTGTAGTCCTTGATCAACTCTAACCATCTCCTCTGCCTCATGTTCAGATCCGACTAGGTGAATATGTACTTAAGGCTCTTATGATCCGTATACACTTCACATCTGTTCCCGATCAGATAGTGACGCCATATCTTCAAGGCATGCACTACGGCAGCTAACTCTAGGTCATGCGTCGGATAATTTTCCTCATGCGGCCTCAACTGCCTTGATGCATAAGCGACGACCTTTCCATTCTGCATCAGCACACATCCAAGTCCTTGGCGCGATGCGTCACAATAAATATCAAAGCTTTGATTAACATCCGGTAGAACTAACACCGGTGCTGATGTCAATCGCTTCTTCAGCTCCTGAAATCCTGTCTCACATTCTGGCGTCCATGCAAACTTCTTTTCCTTTTTCAGCAATTGCGTAAGAGGTTTCGCAATTGTCGAAAAGCCTTCAATGAAACGGCGGTAGTATCCTGCCATTCCAAGGAAACTCCGGATCTGGGTCACAGTCTTCGGCTGCTCCCAATGTAACACAGCTTCTACTTTGCTTGGATCTACGGCGACTCCTTCTGCGGTCATTACATGTCCAAGAAACTCCACCTTGTTCTTCCAAAAATCACACTTACTGAACTTGGCGAAGAGTTGCTGTTCCCTCAGCTTTTCCAAAACTCGCCTTAAGTGTTCGGCATGTTCCTCCTCTGTCTTGGAGTAGATTAGGATATCATCTATGAACACGACAACAAACTTGTCCAAATATTCCATGAACACCTTATTCATCATATTCATGAAATATGCTGGCGCATTCGTCAGACCAAAAGACATAACTGTAAACTCGTAATGTCCATATCTTGACGAGAATGCGATCTTGAATATCTTCCGATCGGATCTTCAAGCGATGGTATCCCGATCTCGAGATCAATCTTGGGAAAACTCCGGCTCCTCTCAGCTGATCAAACAAATCATCAATCCTGGGTAGCGGATACTTATTCTTCACGGTGACTTCATTGAGTGCACGGTAGTCGATGCACATCCTGAAACTCCCGTCCTTCTTCTTGACAAACAAAACTGGTGCTCCCCACGGTGATGAGCTCGGTCTGATAAATCCCTTCTCCATTAATTCTTCTAGCTGTTTCTTCATCTCTACCAACTTCTCGGTGGACATCCGATAGGGTCTCTCTGCTATCGGTGCTGTACCAGGTACAAGTTCTATCACAAACTCTATGTCCCTGTCTGGCGGCATACCCGTAGATCTTCAGAAAAACATCCGGGTACTCATTCACTCTTGAGACATCCTCTATCTTTGATTGTCTTGGTACTGTTAACCATCAACTGTCCCTCTCTCACGGCAGTAGCTTGAAATTCCACTTTCTTCCCACACGGGCTCTCAACTGAGATAGTTCTTCATCCACAATCCAATACGGCCTTGTGCTTGGATAACCAATCCATTCCCAATATGACGTCTAAGGTCTGGGTTTCCAAAATAATAAGGTTCGCTAGGAACTCCATTCCATCTATTAGTATTCTCACCCCGGAACATCCTACTTTCGTTCGGAGTTCGGAACCAGGGGTTTGAACTAAAAGCATGCATCTAAGTCTTGCAATCCTCAAATCATTTCTAGTAGCAAAGCCTTGCGAAACAAACGAATGCGAAGCTCCAGAATCAAACAAAACTGTTGCAGTCTTGAGTTAACAAGTAACTTACCCGCATCTGACGTCAGTAGCATTCTGCGGTGCATCTGCGGTGACATGGTTGACTCGGCCTCTCACCACGATGCTGGTGTAGCTCCTGATCTTTGGCATCCTAGCTGGGTGGTTCCTAGATTGAAGCGAACTGGGTCACTCCTGCTGTCTTCTTCGGACAAGCTGTTGGCAAAGTGTCCTGGCTCGTTGCGATTGTAGCGGCGTCTCACTGTTCCTTCTTGTTGCACAGAGTAGTGTTTCTAGCGGGGGCTGGCGTCTGGTAGTTTTGATTGACGGGTCTTGGTGCTGGTGACGGTGTCCTTGTTGCATTTTGTGGCTGGAATCTGAAGAATTGATTTGGTGCAACTCTCAGGCGCAGTTGCGTTCCCTGGCGTGATCCTTGCTGTTGCATCCTGCGCTTCCTGTACTCATCCAGTTCCTTGCGCTTGTCCTCAAGAATAAGCGCCTTATTCACCAACTCTTGGAAATCTGGAAAGGTGTGGGTAATCAATCCTACTTGTAATCCTGAGTTAAGTCCCTTCATAAAACGAGACTGTCTGGCTTTATCTGTCGCTACATCCTCAGGTGTGTAGCGTGCTAGCTGTGTGAACTTGTTCAGGTAGTCGGCCACTGGCTGATTACCTTGCTTCAGTGCTCTGAACTCCTCCTTCTTAAGGTCCATGATTCCTTCTGGCACGTGATATCTTTTAACGCATTTGTGAACTCTTCCCAAGTGATATCTTGAGGGTTCTCTTGCGTGGCACGTAAATTCTCCCACCATTCGGCAATGTTCCTTCCAACTGATAAGAAGCGTAGAGTACCTTCTCATTTCCTATGCATTGAGCTATGTGTAGCTTCCTCTCGATTGACCTTAACCAATCATCGGCCTCCAATGGATTGGCATTCCCAGAGAAAGTGGGTGGGTGAGTCCTCATGAACTCGGCAGTCTTGTATTCTCGGCGTTGTCCTTGATTAACTTGATTAGCGATGGCCTGGCAAAGGACGTGTTGCATTTGTTGCATCATAGCATGCATCAAGCGAGTCTGAGCAGCAAGAAAAGCTCCAAAATTCTGCATATCCGATGGCGGTGCGGTGCTCCATCATTGGGATTTTCTGTTTGGCGAGAAGCACTTCCATTGCTTCCAAAGTTTCCGCGGGTGTTCACCATCTGTCGATTTGCTCTAAGTTTTAGAGATGAGAGGGAAACAAGAATAGACAAGTAATATGGAACTTATGCGGGGCGAAAGGTGTAACTTTAAGGTCCAACTTTATTATTGATATTAATAACTTGGTATGGTTGCTTACAATGCCTAAGGGCCTTGCAACACATACTGCACACTCAGCAAACAATGAAAATCCAAATCGAACTAACATTGGAGTCTAACGCCTAAAGGGTGACTCTTTATTCCATGACGCGACTCGGCGAAGGAGTCTCACTATAGAACCTACGCTCACTCATCGAGAAAACCTCCACGGCCTGGGTACGGATGCTGCGGCATAGGCGCGAAACGATTGCCATGTCCAGCAACTGTGTCATCTGTGGTAGTCGAAGAAGCCGTGTCCTCATCGAGATCTGACTCCTCCGGATCTGGCTCGTGTAGCTCGAGTAATCGCCTGCTCTGGTCCGCATACAAAGCCATCTCCAACTTGTCAATCCTTCGCGAAGGTGTGACACATACTCTTGAGCTTCCCGCCATCTGTTCTTCTCTGTCGTGATCTCCTTGCGGGCCTTCGTAGCTCTTTGCTTGTATCATAGAGTACATCCTCCTGGCGACAACAAGTCGTGCCAAGCTGTGTAACCATGGCATCCTCATCACGAATCGCCTTCGGGTCAAGAAGGTTATTGCTGCTTGTGGTGATAACGGAACACCGTGCTCTCCAATTCTCTGGCGTAGATACGGGTAATGTGTCGCATTGCTCGTCGTGATACTTCTTGGATACCCATCTGCATTGTAGACCTCCTGGCAGTGCAGTGTATCGGGCGATTGCCTGGGCCTTTCTTCCTAGCAGGTACCTCAATCTTCACGTCACAAGCCTTGATCAATCCTGCTTGTCTGATCACTTCTACTTGGTATTGGGGCTTCTCAAAATCTCCGAGAGTTTGTAGCATATGCCAAAGTTCTGCGGCGTGACCAACCTCCAGATCAACGTAGTTGAACTCTCCCTCCATCTGTCACAAGAGTGCTCACATAAGAACTCGAAATTTTAAATCGTGACAAGGTAAGGGAATATTCAGCAAGAGACAAGGAAAGAGAGAAGGGGGTAAGTCGAGATGTCATTTCTTATCTTGACAAATTTTTAGCTTTAGAAAATAGGTTTTATCCTCACTACGACCATTCTAGCTTAGGGTTGAGCCTCACGGTCGGTATGGCTCGATACCACCTCTGTCGGGACCCCGAATTTGCAAATTCGGACCCTCTGTGTATTCAGCACTAGTCCAGGAACACGCTAGTGCACACAGTCTTAACATCGGTAAATATCACAATCATACCACTCGATACTAATAAAGTACTTTATTTAAATAGTCAACTGGTTACTCGACCTTATGGTCAAGTTACAAATGCACGCCTCATGAGCGAAACTTATTAAGAGAGAAATAGTAGCAGCGGAAAAATCAATTAACCCGTGGCGCCATCCAAGATACCACGAGCAACCGACCGGGCTCGCTCCTAAGTAGACGGATCCTCTTGGAGCTCCTCCTCCAAAGCTGGTGTAATCTCCTCTTCAACCGGTGTTGTAGGGTGGCAAGGGTGAGTACTTGGTACTCGACCAAGTCATGCACGTAATGCAAAGCTAATATACTATATGCATGGCTTGGTACAAAGGAATAGCTCAAGGTATATTTGCGATGAAATGACATTTGACAAGTAGTATAAGTAGATTCGAAAGCAGTAGAAACAAGTAAAGCATAAATAACTTTTCAAGAAGTTTAGTAAACATTTTTCCCATCCTAAACCACATTTCCATCAACATCAATTATTAATCCAACCCAACCTTTCAAATCCAAGTTATTTTCAGAAAATCTAACCCTTGACTGTAATTCCCGAGCGATGTCCAATACCGCGGACACGGCTATTCGAATAGATTCTACACTCTGCAGAGGTTATGCACTTTACCCACAAGATACAGTCAAACACCACAAAGGCGAGTTCAGTAACAAAGTCTTTGGAAACCTCTAACAATACAAGTGGTCCTCCCTGTTATTGCACACTAACCCTTCCCTTAGCTAAGGCGAAGTCTAGGCCAATCAACCGTTAGATGGGTACTGGCCTCACCCGATGACGCTCCCCGCACAACTTACACAAAGGGTGTAGTTGACCTCCGAGGTCCCACAGTGCGTTATTAGCAACTTAGTCAACTAGGTCCGTCCCATTCTGAGACATGTGGTTGCACGTTAGACCAGTTCAAAGGCTTGCAAGGTTAAGTCCTTAGGGTGACCAGGGCAAGACTACCCGAAGAACCAAATCAACATCCCCAATGCCACAACTGGCCCACCTGATCATTCTTGCCACATGCCCCGGTCGAAAACTATTTATCAAACCCTAGTTGATTACCATGCACCACGTGCCATCAACATCACATGATACCTTTCCAAAATAGGTTCAATATATCATTAAGTCAATATTAGCATTTGATTGTCCAAAATCATGTCATGAGCACATAGCAGGTCTAAGCAGTATACTACAACGGTCTAAAACCCATGTTGGCAATTTAATAATGTCCAACTAGTAAACCACAACTAGGGTGACAAGGGGTCATGGCACATACTTAAATAATCAAGGTGTCATACAGCAAATTGGAACTTATCTAATCTCCCATATTTAAATAAAGTATTTTTCTATTTGAACTTAGCATGCAGTAGGTTAAATCAAAATAGATTTCAAAATAGGATCAACATGGTCAAAGCACAACTTGCCTTCAAAAAGTACTTGCTCTTGGTCTTGAGTTGGATCCTGAGTCAATACTTCTCCTTCGAATCCTTCCGGCACTTCAACGTCTACTCGTAAAGCGTGCAAATAGCAAATACACGAATAAACAATAGGCAAAAAGTGTCCAAACATCCAAATAAAATCCATAAACAGAGAGAACATAATTTTATGAATTTTTAGAAACTGGAATCGTCAAATTTGGAGTTAAAAGCATAAAAGTTATGATTATTTAAAGTTTAAATAATCAATTAAATAATTTTACAGAGAAAAACTTTAGTCCAAAAATTAAATAAAATTCATATTTAGGTATATCTCAATTTTATACAAATTTAGAAATTTGAATCACTCAAATCGGAGTTGAAACGCAAAAGTTATAAGCGTTTGAAATTTGAATCAAAATCTGAAATCATTATTTCGAATTAATAAATCATTTTCTTTTGAAAATTCATTATTGCGTCGGCGAGGACACGTGGACCAATCGGGTGATGACCAGCGGCCTCGGGTCCACGGACGGCGCCGCGGCCTCGGCTCGGTCCGCGTGGGCTCGGCCCGCGGCTCGCGATCGGCCGACAGCGGCGGCGTGTCGAGAGACAGCCTTTCAGCGTCGCGCCGCGGCTCGGCTAGGCACCGCGTGGCTCGATCGTGCCGTTGATTTGAAAATCAACGGCCGCGATTAGATCTAGGATTTACGCGTTCTAAATCAGCACCGTCGATCTGGGCCGTTCGATCTAGATCGGACGGTCCAGATCTAACCCTAAAGCTACAACGCAACTAACCTCAGCCGTAGGATCTAGATCTAACGGTCTAGAACAGATCTGGGTTTTACGGGTTTGGGAAACACGTGATCTCACCGTTGCCGTTCGATTAGATCGGACGGTGGATGGAGCTTGCGGACGGCGATGGCAGCGCGGCGGCGAGGGCAGACCGGAGGTGAAGACGACGACGATTGCAACGGCGTTTCCGCGTCCTTCCGGCGAGGTGAAAGGTCCTATCTGGTGCGCCTTGACCTGGGAATCTCGGATCCGAACTCAAGCACGGCGGAGACGGCTTGACGGCGGCGGAATCCGGAGTTAACCGCGGCGGAAAGCTTCCCCAACTACGGCGAGCTCGTGCGGCTAAACGGCGGCGGCTCAAGCGTGAAAGGTGAGGGGCACGGGTGCGCACGGAAACGGGGGTTCTCGGGCGACCACCCACGCTTTAAATAGCCTCGGCTTCCGGGCTCAAATCGAAACCCTACCGAGCTCGGCCACGGCGCGGCGGCGGAGGAATCCGGCTCGGATTCGGCGGGGGAGACGAAATCGTGGCCGTACACGTGGATGATCAACGGTCCAAATCGCACGGCGCCACGGGTCCGGGTCGAACCCGGTTGGACCGGTGCGGACTAAATCCGACCGTTGGATTCCGATCCAACGGTCCGGATTGATCGAGGTTCGATCGGATCGCGTGGCTCGGTCGGTTTCGGTCGGACTCGAACTTCGAGTCCGACTCGGCTCGATCGGATGAACAGTACAAACCCACTCGCATTTTCCAGCGATTTAATAATTAAAATAATTCCCAGTAATTCATTTAATTTATTAAAAATAGCAAAAGACTCAGAAAAATTCCAGAAAAATTCTGGAAAATATTTTGGATCATTTTGGACTCAAATAAAATATTTCCAACAAAATTTTATTTGCAAAGTTTAATTCTTTAATTATTTCAAAATGGAATAAATTCAAATAAATTCCAAATAAATCCAAATAAATTCAGAAAATTCCAAAAATTCACCAAAGTGCCAAATCACACATGAATTTAAGAAAAGCAAAATTTTGGGGTGTTACAAACCTCCCTTAATAGAATCTCGTCCCTAGATTCGTGGCTCACTGAGAATAGGCTTGGAAACTCTTTCTTCAAATCCTCTTCACTCCCTAAGTCGCTTCGCTCTCTGCATGGTTGCTCCATCGAACTCTGAAGCGGGTTGACTTGTTTCTAGTTTCTCGATCCATTATGTCTAGAATCCTCACGGGATGCTCCTTGTAAGTCAAATCTTCTTGCAACTCAATTGACTCTAGCGGTGTGCTCCTCGGGAACTCGGAGACACTTCTTCAATGGGACACATGAAATACGTCATGCACTCCTGCTAACGATCGTGGCAACTCCGGTGATAAGCAACTTCGCCTCTGCGGACTCAAAATCTTAAATGGTCCAACATAGCAGGTGCAAGTTTCCCTTTGGCATGGAACCTCTTAACTCCCCTAAGAGGCGTAACTCGAGGTATACAAAGTCTTACGGTTCAAAACTCAAGTCTCGGCGACAGCTTGTCAGCATAACTGTTCTGTCGTGATTGGGCTATCTTCAATCTCTCCCTGATCATGGCAATCTGTTCTTCAGCTTCTTGAAGAATATCTGGCCCGAAGACACGGCGCTCGCCAGTTTCATTCCAATTCAATGGCGTTCGACAGGGTCGACCATACAGTGCCTCAAAAGGTGACATCTCAGAACTAGCTTGGTAACTATTGTTGTAACTGAACTCGGCATACGGCAAACTCTTATCCCAAGAGGTAGCATAAGCCAATGCACATGCTCTTAACATATCCTCCAAAATCTGGTTGACTCTTTCGGTCTGTCCATCCGTCTGTGGATGATAAGTCATCTTGAAGTTCAAACGGGTTCCCATGGCTTCATGCAACTTATTCCAGAACCTTGAGGTAAATTGGGTACCTCTGTCCGATACAATCCTCTTTGGCACTCCGTGCAAACAGACGATCCTGATCATGTACAACTCTGCTAATTTATCTCCCGAGTAAGTGGTCTTCACGGGGATGAAATGGGCGACCTTGGTCAAGCGATCCACTATAACCCATATGGAGTCGTAACCTCCTTGAGTCTTAGGCAAACCAGCAAAATGACGAAATCAAACACCACTTACTCCTACAAAGCCACAGAACTTCAGCCCTGACAGCCAGGTCTGGCACAACTCCGCAAAAATTCTTTTAACCTCGGAGAAAGATAAACACAGGAATAAATTGAATGCTTCTTCCCTATAAAACAATCAACAAACTAGGCATTAAAACTGGAAAGGCGCCCAAAAGAAGCGCAACACTAGACTCCTCTTCTTCGTCTTCAACCAAGGAAGACAAACCCACACACCACATACGAAACAATCCGCGAAAATCCAATACCAAACACTTTTCTTTTGGTTTCCATCAACTAAAACCAAGAAAACTAACCAAGAACGACCATAGAATGATAAAGAACATACGAAGGAATCCCCCACCAAACTCTTCTATTTGACTCCAGTCAACTACCCGATCTACGACAGAAAGGGTAAGCACTCTTCTCCTATAGGGGTTAATAGTTCTTCGGTGATGGCGCTAACCGGCCACACCGTCAAACCTCACCCTTACTATGAACAAAAAGAGGTGACCAAAATCCTTCGGCACCACAACCCACTATATCACAAATAACAAGAACAATTCAATCATTTATCTCATAGACATAGCAACATGTTTTATCAAATGAAGCATTCAACATTATAGCTTAAATACAACATTTAAGCGTAAAGGAACGATACCCATACCCTTTCCTACTGTGCATCCAGTGTGTGTCAAATTTTAGATTAGTTATACCACTTTTGCAAGTTTTAATGTTGCTATCCTATGACAAAATTTTAGTTAAGACCTAAGCCATATTTCTAAGTTATTCCACATCACATTTTAGTTGTACCCTATAGCATGACACTAAAAAAAATACGCATTCCAAGGACCTACAGCCCGCTCTGATACCAACTGTAACACCCCGACATTTAATATGCCTGAATGCTACCAAACATAAGCTAAACAACATCTAAATACCACAATTAAACATAAATTCCAACAAAGGCGTACATGCTAAAAACCGAGATTTCGGCAGCATCTCCTTTGTTTTAACATGAATTGAAGGAGCAACAACAGTAACACAAGTTATATCATAATGGAAAGCATCTAAAACAGCAATAATTAACGACTTATCAACAATGTAAGTCTAGTTCCAAACATATAATGTCTCTAAGAGTCAAACGAACGAAAAGATTCTCATTTAGCAAAGCTAAGCCTTAAAGCAATGATCATCACACGCAATTTATTATCAACACTAATTGAATGACTTGTGAAATCAAAAGAGTAAAGCTACGTGTGGAAATGTGACTATTTCCCTTCCCCGCATGCCGGATTCATGGTACCTAAAAGAAAACAACATAAACACAAGCATGAGTTCATTACTCAGCAAGCATATTGCAATGGACAACAAGAACAATAACATGGCAATAATGTCTCACATCATGTATATCATCTCATTCATGAACACATAACATTATCATCATCATTACGTATGCAATGCAATGCAATGCTCATGTCTCCTTGGAAACTCATACCGGTATGGTTGAGTACACACCCGTCGGTGTGCACCCTCTCCCCCCTTCCATCCCGAAGATGGAGGGTGCCTACTCCTCGCTTCCAAACACCACGTGGATGGAATCACGATGTAGGACTTACTCAATGGCTCTCCGGATTAGTCATATCTTTCTCACCGACCTTCCCGGATTAGTTATGACTTTCTCACCGCCCGGGCCATGTAACATGTCGTGTATGCAATTATGCCAACATCATATTTAACTCACATATAAACACATGGCATCATAACATACTAAACATGCTCATCATCATTGGCAATCATTAAAGCATGGCAAGTGATCATATATCATGTAGTCAATCTCATCTATTCTCAACAAGCAACCTACAAGTCGCTATCCATTACAACACACTTGCCTCAACCACGGGCAACGGATTGGCGGGAAGTAGAAGGAACTCCCGGGGTCGCACCACCTGCACACAGGTATCACACACTCACAATCATCTCCACAAAACAGTACGCAAACCCTCATCTACCCCGACATTGCCAACTACTCGCAAAACCTGAAAACAGAGGTTCTGTCCCGTCGGGACAGCAGCCTTCCAAAAGGCATAACTCGGGTTCTAAGACTCCGAATCAATTAAACGAGTACATCCTCGCGTAGCTTAGGAAATTTCCCAACTTTTTCTAGGTATAGGGAAAGACTGATTCGGACTCTAAAGTTGTTTAATCTACAAAATACCGTGATCTGTTCCATTCACATCACAGATTTTAACACGCTCGGTAACATAGCCATAAATTTCAAACGGATGGGCGGAATTTAACTTTCTTTATATCCACGGAAAGATAACGAAATTATATACAACTTCTTCAACGTCTGTATGACCAGATTCCGACTCTAATTTGGCGAAAAACCGAACCCTAGGTCGACTGCTCATGCTGCCCGAAACAGAGAACGTGGCAACTTCTAGATCTAATCCATTCTACTCAATTCCAGTACCACCAATTGATCTAAAAACTTGATAAACACCCTTAGAACAGTACCTAGACCAACCCCAAGGATTCCCATGGCCATACCTTTGCCCAACGCACGAAAACCCAATAGATCTCCTCCCGGTTTGCGCGATCTCCTTCCTCGCTCCAATCCCGCCGGATCTCCTCGTCGCGGAGCGCTCCAACGGATGGATATTTGTGGTGTGGAGGTGGAGAACTCCCCTAGGGTCAGCAAGGGAGGAGGATAGGTGGTGGAGAGGTGGTGGAGCAATGGGGAGCAATGGGGGAGGTGGAGGCGCCACAAGGAGGAGGTGGGGAGGTGTGGGGGGGCGGCTAGGACTTGTGGGGGCCCAAGGGCAGGGGGTGAACGCCTAAAGGGGCTGGGGGAGGCCCCCAACCAGGTCTCCTACTCCTATTAGGACTCAAACTCCATTCCACCAAAGCCCACGGCCCTTTCCTTTAGGCCCAAACTCCCCCGGAAAGGCCCAAAACCCCGGAGACGGCCTGAAAACGGCCCGGAAACGCTATTAAGCCTCCTATCATATGGTTTTAACCTCCAATACCAAATTTCATAAAGTTTTTTGACCTTAACATTCACGTTAAATAATGTCACACCATTCCGTAGTGTCACAGTGGAATAACTTAGAAACATGGCTTAGGTTTGAACTAAAATTTTGTCATAGAATAGCAACATTAAAACTTGCAAAAGTGGTATAACTAATATAAAATTTGACACACATGGATGCACAGTAGGAAAAGGGTATGGGTATCGTTTTTTTACGCTTAAATGTTGTATTTAAACTTTGATGTTGAATGCTCCATTTGACAATGCATGTTGCTATGTCAATGAGATAAATGATTGAATTGCTCTTGTTGTTGTGATACAGTGGGGTTGTGGTGCTGCATGGTTTCGGTCACCACTTTTGTTAATAGTAAGGGTGTGGTTTGACGGTATGGCCGGTTAAAGCCATCACCGAAGAACTATTAACCCCTTGTGGGGAAAGAGTGCTTACCTTTTCTATCGTAGATAGGGTAGTTGGCTGGAGACAAATAGAAGAGTTGATGGTGGTTTCCTTCAGATGCTTTTCACCATTCTGACGGTCGGTTTTGGTTGGTCTTCTTGGTTTTTAGTCGATTGAAATCAAAAGAAAAGTGTTTGGTCTTGGATTTTCGCGGATTGTTCCGTATGCGGCATGTGGTTTTGTCTTCCTTGGTTGAAGACGAAGAAGAAGAGTCTAGTGTTGCGCTTCTTTTGGTCGCCTTTCCAGCTTTGATGCTTAGTTTGTTGATTGCTTTATGAGGAGAAGCATTCAATTTATTCCTGTGTTTGTCTTTCTCCGAGGTCAAAAGAGTTATTGCGGCGTTATGCCAGACTTGGTTGTCAGGGCTGAAGTTCTGTGGCTTTGTAGGAGTAAATGGTGTTTGATTTTGTCATTTTACTGGTTTGAGAAATCATCTTTGAAAGCCCTTCTTGTTTCGTGAAAGTTTGGGGTTTGGTGTTAAGGTTTTATTTGAAATGGATTACTTGATCGCTTGGTTCCCTTTTAAGAAAATTGTGTTTCAACCATTTTCCTCTATGGGAGTCTTTGAGATTGAAAAGTGTTTTGGAGAATTTCCTCTTGCATGATCAATTTTGGGTTTGTCTCATTGCAACTTTGAGAGTCAAGCTTCTTTGTGAGTTTTGGTTGAGTATTAAAAGAAAAAAAATGCTGCAAATAAAGTAAGTATTCGTTTGACTGAAATTACTTGTCAAGAGTGAAAATTGTTGTTTAGCATGTTATGTAGTATGTACCAATGTGGTTTATGGAATGACGTATTGTTAAGTTAATTTGCGAGTTGAAACAATTAAATGTAATTGTTACCTTTAGCTTAAGATTAGGTGAACCTCTAGTGATGTAGAGTACCCCATAGTGGGAATGATTAAATGCGTTAATGTACATGCTTAGAATCTGTTGCCATGCTTTAAAAGTGCTTATGATCCTTGTTAATGTTAAAAGTTTAAACCTTGATGCATAGTTAGAACATTAAGATGATGTAAATTAATGATACTGTTAAAGAAACCTTGCCGATTGTTTAAAGATGTTCTAATCTAACGGGTTAATAGAGAAATTTAATCATGTTGACTAGTGGCTTTAATTTGGAAGTTGATTAGAGTTGCTATTTATGTTGTTGCAACCTACTAGTATATTTGGAAGTATGCAGTTGTGTCTCTACAATGCTAGTATTGATATCAATTGAGAAGACATACGACTTATTGTTAATGATGTTGTTAAGGGCAGTGTTAATGCTAGTATTCAATCTATTTTAAATAGTTGGAGTATGTTATGTGGTGGTAATTTTGTTATCACCTATGTATAGGGTAGCTAAAAGTAATGTTGTTGGTTGATGATTATGCCCATTTGTTGTTATTGATGACTAAGTAGTGGTGGTAACTGTTTATATTACTCGTTGGAAAACCATGGTTAAAGTAGAGGAAAATTTTAACATGTTGCGATGGAGTGAGCTTTGGATAATTAACATGATGAATGATTTTATCCTTAATGAAAGTATAACTTAATCTCACTTACGAATTCTTCCCTGTGGAGATAATATTTATATGTTGAAGTCGTTTGTTAACTGAATAAGTTTCGATTGTCGAGACGTTTACATATAGGTGGTATGAAATTCATTGGTTGATCATGCTGAAAGATTTGTTGGAGCATTTGTTTCAATCTAGAATATGATGTTATATGATATGTTGGTCCGTGGGGATCTTATTGACGTAGTCTTCGTTGGATGTCCTTGGATAAGCATCATAAACTCTATTTATAAGTATTGGGAAAGGTAATAAGAGAAAGAATTTGTTTTGTAGCTCTTGTTGTAACCTGAGGGGTTTCTAGATGAGTAAATAGTGAATATTGAATGTTTAAAAGATAAGTATAGGGTTTCATTCTGAGCTTGTGTTTAAAACCTTTTGGACTGGTTTGGTTGTTTGCTATCTTGGTCAAATGCTTTCGATCAAGGCGTTTTTTTTATGTTGTGTGTCAGAGTTTCCCTAAACTCGTAGGGATTGATGTTGATCTTTGGGTTTGGCCCATTTGTTTAGTTGTGCTATGAGTATGGATTGACACCCAAAAGTTTTAAGTGGATCGCGCTCCTTCACGTTCGCCCTGAATTTTCTTTGGGAATAAATTTTAAAGGAAGCAGTTGGACATAGTGGGTGTGACACTATGGTTTGGTGTGACGTTATAGAAGGTGAAACTAGAGAATAAAACCTTTCGGCTTAGGGTTTTCTCGCGTTTTTGGGCCGGTTGAAGTGTTATGTCGCCACGGAGTGTCGTAACCTTATTTAACGTGCATGATAAGGTTAATAACATTATGAGATGTGGAATTAAGGTGAAAACTATAGGATATGGAGGTTAATAGCTTTTTCGGGGTGTTTCCGGGCCGTTTCCGGGGTTTTGGGCCTTCCCGGGGGTGTTTGGGCCTTGGTGGGCTTTGGTGGGATGGAGTAGGTCTCCGTAACGGACTAGGATTGGGTGTGGGGGCTGGTAAAAGGGCTCCCCACTAGCCTTTTGGGCGTGCTCCCCCTGCCCTTGGGCGCCCCCACCTCCCCCTCCTAATCCCTAGCCGCCACCCCCTCTCCCTCTCCCTCTTGTGCGCCTCCACCTCCCCCTTTGCCCCATTGCTCCCCACCTCTCCACCACCTCTCCTCCACCCCCTTGCTGCCCTAGGGTGGTCTCCACACCTCTGCACCATGTGGATCCATCCGTTGGAGCGAGGAGCGAGGAGCGAGGAGCGATACGCGAGGAGATCTATTGGAGATTCGTTCGTTGGGCAAAGGTATGATCATGGGGATCCTTGGAATTGATCTAGGTACTGTTCATAGGGTGATTATCAAGTTTTTAGATCAATTGGTGGTGCTGGATTGGAGTTCTTTGGGTTAGATCTAGACGTTGCCACGTTTCTGTTTTCGGGCAGATTGAGTAGTCGGGCTAGGGTTCGAGTTTTCGTCGATTTAGATTCCGAATCTGTCCGTACGGACTTAAAAGAAGTTGTAGATAATTTAATTATCTTTCCGTGGACATAAAGCACGTTAAAATCCGATCATCCGTTTGAAAGTTATGGCCGTTTTACCAAGCGTGTTAAAATCTGTGACGCGATTGGAACAGATCGTAGTAATCTGTAGATTAATCAATTTTAGAGTTCGAATCAGTCTTTCCGTATAACTAGAAAAAGGTAGGAAATTTCCTAAGCTTCGCGATGGTGTACTCGTTTAATCGATTTGGAGTCCCAGAACTCAAGTTATGGCCTTTGCAAGGCTGCTGTCCCGCCGGGACAGAACCTCTGTTTTTAGGTTTGCAAGTAGTGGGCAATGTCGGGTTAGATGGGGATTTGTGTACTGTTTTGCGGGCATTATTGTGAGTGTGTGATGCCTATGTGCAGGTGGTGTGACACCGGGAGTGCCCTCTACGTCCCACAAATCCGTCGCCCGCGGTTGAGGCAAGTGTGTTGTAATGTATAGCGGATTGTAGGTTGTTTGTTGATATTGGGTGAAAGATTGAACACTTGCTATGCTCACTTGCCATGCTTGCTGTTTTCCAATGAAATATTGAGTATGATTATCATGGTTCGATGCCATGTGTTTATATTTGTCATGATGAGTTGCCATATGTTTATGTACATGTGAAATATGATAATTGGCATAGTTGCATGCATGACATGTTACATGGCCCGGGCGGTGAGAAAGTCATTAACTAATCCGGGAAGGTCGGTGAGAAAGTTATGACTAATCCGGAGAGCCATTAGAGTAAGTCCTACATCGTGATTCCATCTACCGTGGGTTATGGAAGCGAGGAGTAGGCACCCTCCATCTTCAGGATGGAAGGGGGGAGAGGGTGCACACCGACGGGTGTGTACTCAACCATACCGGTATGAGTTTTCATGGAGATATGAGCATAACATTGCATTGCATTGCATTGCAATACATTTTTTTTAATGATGATGATGTTGTTATGTGCTCAAGTATGAGATGTTATATGTGATGTGAGGTATTATTGTCTTGTAAATGATCTTGTTGTCCATTACAATATGCTTGCTGAGTTTTCGAACTCACGCTTGTGTTTTATGTTGTTTTTAGGTACTTTGAGATCGGCATGCGGGAAAAAGGGATCTAGCTACACTTCTACACGTAGCTCCACCATCATAGTCCATAATTAACCACTTGGAGACATGATATTAAGAGTTGTGCCCTAAACTTAATGTATGGTTTAATCTAGCATGCTTGTGAATCCTTATTTGCTTCGTTATAGTTTATGAAGTGGTTAAGCGTGGTATTATTGGCGTAACTTGATGTTATGTCCATTTATGTTGTTGTTTTAGATGTTGTGTGCTATGATATATATCTTGCCATCATATTGAGATTGTGTTAATTCATGGAAAAACAAAGGAGATGCTGCCGAAATATCGGTTTTTAGCATATGAACAAAGGAGATGTCCATTTATAGTTTATGTTTAATTGTGGTACTTAGATGTTGTTTAGCTTATGTTTGGTAGCATTCGGGCATATTAAATGCCGGGGTGTTACAGTGGGTTGTGTTGGAGTTTATTGGGATTTAATTTGTGACTCTTTTTGGCTAGAATTGGAGTTATTTGGAAAATGTGTGTGGTGTTTGCAAGTGTTTCAAAAGGGTGGATTTTATGAATGTTTCATCAGTGATTTTGTTAATGAAGTGTTCCCTTCTTGGAAATGAGTTTCCCTTTCTTGCTGAGAACATTTGTGGCGGTTGTGTGTGCTGATGTTTAACTTAGGAGTCGATGTTCTTTTCCAAAATGCTGATTTTGGTTAAAATGTGAGGTTTTGCAAGTTTAGCTTTCGAGAAATGGTGGGTTCTGACATGACGTGGTGTGTTCCAGCTAACGGTGTTGCAGTCATAGTCTATATGATTTAGTGCAGCCGTCAATGTTATGTGTGTTTCAATCATGTGATACCGAGGAAGAAGTCTTTTGGTGAATGACTTTTCGGTATTGTTGTTACATGATGAGTGAATGGTGAAAATGAAGCATGGCATCGTTTATAAATGTTCAATGATAAATGAGTCGGTGAGCCAGGTCGGTGAGAAAGTCATATATGGATATATGACTAATCCGGAGTGCTCTTGAAAAGTGTGCATTCTTGTCATGTATCGAGATTTCCATTTCTTCCTAGTATGAAAAGAAAGAATGGATAATTTGTGGTATTTTGGCTGTGGTGTTAGAGGTTTGAGTTTTCTTTGCGATTTGGCTTAGAAAAATGACATGAGTACTCTTTGGTTGTTGCCGAACTCTTTCCAATGTGGCTTTTAGCGCCTTGGAGTTCGAGTTGTTGGATGTGGATCATTTTGGGTTCATGGGTCTTGGTTGAGCTTACTCAATGATTGTACCCTTGTTCCGATTCTTTGAAAGGAAGAATGCGAGGGCTAAACCTTCTTATAAAGAGGAATCTAGTGTGGGTTTATAATGACCTAAGATATTAGGCGTTGCTAGTGGTTGATCGTTACTAGTTTGGAAGTGAAGAGTAAAGGAAGGTTGTGTAGGACTCAATTCAAACCTTCTTGGAGACTTGTGTCATTGATGTGTCCCTCGGTAGGGTTGATTAAATTATTAATGGACCACTTGGTGGTTGCTAGTAATTTCTTTTCCTTTTCGAAAACGCGAGTAAACCTCAAGCCGAAAGGTTTTATTCTCTAATTTCACATTTTATAATGTCACACCATACCGTAGTGTCACAGAAAGTCATAACTAGTCCGGGGAAGGTTGGTGAGAAAGTTATGACTATTCTGGAGAGCCAATGAGTAAGTCCTACATCGTGATTCCATTCACCGCGGTGAACGGAAGCGAGGAGTAGGCACCCTCCATCTTCGGGATGGAAGGGGGGAGAGGGTGCACACCGACGGGTGTGTACTCAACCATACCGGTATGAGTTTCCAAGGAGACATGAGCATCGCATTGCATTGCATACATAATGATGATGATAATGTTATGTGTTCATGAATGGGATGATATACATGATGTGATATATTATTGCCATGTAATTGTTCTTGTTGTCCATTGCAATATGCTTGCTGAGTTTCGAACTCACGCTTGTGTTTATGTTGTTTTTCTTAGGTACCATGAAACCGGCATGCGGGTAAAAGGGTTTAGCTACACATCTACACGTAGCTCCACACAAGTTAGACAGTGTTATCATTTGGAGACATGATAATGAAAGTATTGCCATGAAACTTGGAGAATTGCTTAACTGTGTGCTCGGTCTTACTATTTGATTCGTTTAGCTCATGAAGTGGTTGAATGCCTTATCCTGGACTTATTTTGTTGCTATGACACATGTTATTGCTATTTTAGATGCTTTCCGTTATGATATAACTTGTGATACTTTGTTGTTGCTCCGAATCATGGAAAAACAAAGGAGATGCTGCCAAAATTTTCAGTATTAGCATTTGTTCCTTTGCTGTAATTTACTTGTAATTGTGGTATTTAGAGGTTGCTTAGTCTATGTTTGGTAGCATTCGGGCATATTAAATGCCGGGTGTTACAACTGATTCGGATCTAATGTGGTTTAATCTACAGAATACCGTGATCTGTTCCAATCTCGTCACAGTTTTGAACACATTCAGTAAAATGAACATAACTTTCAAACGGCTGATCGGAATTAAGTATTCTTTACATCCAATTAAAGGTATTTCAATTACCTACAACTTCTTCAACAGGCGGATGACCAAATTCCGAATCTAAATTGGCGAAATCTCAAACCCTAGGTCGACTGCACAATCTGCCTGAAACAGAGAACATGGCAAACTCTAGATTTCATCTAATCTACCCAATTACAGCACCACCAATTGATCTAAAAACATGATATCAACCCCTAGAACAGTACCTAGACCAACCCCAAAGATTTCCTTGGCCATACCTTCGCCCGACGAACGAAGAACCAACGGATCTCCTCCCGGTTCGCGCGATCTCCTTGCACGTGCCAATTCCGCCGGATCTTCTCGTCGCGGAGCTTCCCAACGGCGAGGACAACGGTATGGAAGGGTGTGACAGCAAGGGGAGGGGTTGGAACTCGCCTAGGGCCGGCTAGAGGAGGTGGAGGAGGAAGAGGAAGGGTGGAGGCGCAAGTGGGGGCTAGGGGAGGCGGCTAGGGTTGAGAGGGAAGTGGGGGGCGCACCAAGGGCTAGGGCAGCAGGTTCGCTATCCTAGTCCACCTCCACATGGCCTAATTATGTCCCACCTTCGGCCCAAATAGACCCCCCAAGGCCCGAACTCCCCCGGAAGGCCCAATTCCCCTCCGAAAAGGCCCAAACTCCCAGAAACGGCCCAAAAACACGATACAAGAGTCGTACTTTAAGGTCGAGATCGAAAATGACTCATATCGTCATTCCGTAGTGTCACATTCTACCCCCCTTCAATAGGATTCGACCCCGAATCCAAGACATGCCACTACGCCAAACCAACAGCACACAGAGATCTAAACTTCACGGTTCAAACCTAAAGAAAAGATCTTTGGGTAAAGCTCGCCCCCGCGAGACTTCTACTCCCAGGTCGCTTCTCTAAATAAAACCACTGGAATTTCACTGATCGAGACTCGATGACAAGATGCCTAGGTTCGAAGACCAACAGCTCTAATGATAACTCGCAATCCAAACATGTGAGAACTTTACTCAACATTGAAACACAAAGTACTCACACATGGTCTCAGCACGACCCCAAGCGATAGGATAAGTTCCCAAACAGACCACGCAAGAAAACGGTCTCACACTCTTCATTTGATACATTCCTTGGCACTAAAGTGCTCGATCCCTTTTTAACCGAAACTACTCTCCAAAAGAACACGGTACCAGCCTCTAGAACCCTCTCCATATCCCACGCACAACCGTGTTTTCACACCTCAACCTCTCTACTGTGGTTCGCCGTATTCAAGACGACGACGAACCAGGTGAGGCGTACACTCCAAGACCACCAACTATTTGAACAAACGAGGTTAAAATCTTGCAAAAGATTGATCTTCTACAAAAGACCAATACCCAATACTACCACCGAAATGAAAGGCCTACTTTACAACCAGTGTCCTTAAACCCGCAAGAAACAGTAACAACCGAACAAAAATCGCTACGATTGACCCAACCTCGCTCATCCTCAGCGACAGAAAGATCCAATACACTCTGAAAAGGAAAAGCAATTACTAGCAACCACCAAGTTGTCCACTAATAATTTAATCAACCCTACCGTGGAACGCATCAACGACCCGATTCTCCAAGAAAGTTTGCATTGGGTGAGCTCAACGATAAACCATGAACCCCAAATTGATCCACACACAACAACTAGAACCCCAAAAGCGCTAAAAGCCACTTTGGAAAGAATTTGGCAACAACCAAGGAGTACTCATTTTAATTTCCTAAGTCAAGATGCAAAGGAAACACAAATCTCCTACATCACAACCAACATACCAGAAATTCTTCATTGTTTCATTTCATACCAGAAGAAATAGAAATCTCGATTTGTGACATGAATGCACACTTCTCAAGAGCACTCCGGATTAGTCATATATCCATATATGACTTTCTCACCGACCTGACTCATCAACTCTTTCATCATTAAACATCTATAAACAATGTCATGCTTCATTTTCAAAATTCATTCTTCATGTAACAACAATACCAAGTAGTTATTCACAAAAAAGACTTCTTCCATGGTACACATGATTGAAACACAATTAACATCGATGGCTACGAAATTCGTATAAACTATGACGGCAACACCATTAACAAGGAAACACCATGTCGTAAAAGAACCCACGTCAACTGAAAAAACTAAACTTGCAAAACCTCGCACTTTAACCACAATCAACACTTGGAAAAAGAGCATCGGCTCCAAAGTTAAACATTTGCACATACAACCGCCATAGTTTCTCAAAGAGAAAGGGAAACTCATTTCCAAAAGAGAACACTTCACTAACAGAATCACTTATGAAACATTCATAAAAATCCACCTTTTGAAGCATTTGCAAACACCACACTCATTTTCCAAATAACTCCAACTCTAGCCAAATAGAGTTACAAATTGAAACTCAAGAATATCCAACACAACCCACTAAGACCTTCTGCTTCCTTTAAAATTTACTCCAAAGATGATTCAGTGCGAATGCAAAAGAGCGCGATCCACTCAAAGACTTCTGGTTGTAAAACCATACTCATAGCATAAACTGCACAAATTAGCCAACACCAAAGATTGGCACCAATTTCTACGAGTTTTAGGGAAACTCTGAAACTCAACATAAGGAACACTTTGACCAAAAGCATTCAACCAAGATAGCAAACAACCAAACCAATCCCGAAGGTTTTTAAACACCAGCTTAGCATAAATACAATCATCTCCAGTATTCCACTACGCTTTCCATTAAAGACTTCAAAATTCACTACTTACTCATTGAGAAAGTCCAACCGGATTTGACAAAATTTACATAACAATTTCTTTCTCTAGTTACCATTCCCAACACTTTTAATTAAGGTTTATGATGCTTATCAAAAAGACACCCAACCAAGGCTACATCGACATGATCCGCACGGATCATCATATCATAATACATCTTATTCTAAATTTGAAACATAATACTTCAACGGATACTTAAGCATGATCAACCTATAAATTTCATACCACCTACATGTCCACGTCTCAACAATCGGAGCTTATTCAGTTAACCAACGACTTCAACATGGAAATATTATCTCTACAAGACAAAGTTCATAACTATGATTCTAAGACGTACATTCATTAAGGATAAAATCATTCTTCGTGTTAATTATCCAAAGTTCACTCCATCACAACATGTTACAATTTCCTCTATTTTAACCATGGTTTCTAACCAGTAATCTACACACTTACCACCACTACTAAATCATCACTATCAATAAATGGGCATAATCATAAACAACAACGTTGTTTTTTAGTTACTCTATCCATATATCATAACAAATTGTCACTACACAACATACTCCAACTATTAAAGTAAATTTAATAAGTTAGATCAGCACAATGTTCTTAAAACAACAACAAGACCTATGTTTTTCCTAATTGACATCGGTATTAGCATTATAGGAACACAACTGCATATTTCCAAATATACTAATGGTTTGCAACAACATAAATAGCAACTCTAACTATCTTCCAAGTTAAGGTCACAAGCCAAAATGATTGAATTTCACTACTAACACGTTAAATTAGAACATCTATAAACAACCAGCAAGGTTTCTTTAACAATATCAGTAATTTACATCATCTTAATGTTCTAACTATGCATCAGGGTTTAAACTTTAAACATTATCGGGGGTCATAAGCACTTTTATAACAAAGCAACATATTCTAAGCATGTACATTAACACATTTAATCATTCTCACTATAGAGTACTCTACAACACTAATAGCCTATTTAATCTCAAGCTAAAGATAACAACCGCATTGAATTGTTTCAACTCACAATTTAACTTAACAATACGTCATTCCATAAACCACTTTAGTACCTACTACATGACATGCTAAACAAGAATTCTCAATAGTGACAATGATTTCAGTCAAAAGACTACTTACTTTGTTTGCAGCATTTTAGTTTTAAAACTCATCCCAAATTCATAAGGAAACTTGACTCTCAAAATTGCAATGAGACAAACCCAAACTTGGTCATGAAAAAAGGAATTCTCTAAAACACTTTTCAATCTCAAAGACTCCCATAGAGGAAAATGGTTGAAAGACAATTTTCTAAAAAGGGAACCAAGCGATCAAGTAATCCTTTTCAAATAAAACCTTAACACCAAACCCTAAACTTTCACGAAACATGAAGGGTTTTCAAAGATGATTTCTCAAACCAGTAAAATGACGAAATTAAACACCACTTACTCCTACAAAGCCACAGAACTTCAGCCCTGACAACCAGGTCTGGAATAGCACCTCAATAACTCTTTTGATCTCGGAGAAAGACAAACACAGGAATAAATTGAATGCTTCTCCCCCATAAAGCAATCAACAAACTAAGCATCAAAGCTGGAAAGGCCACCAAAAGAAACGCAACACTAGACTCTTCTTCTTCGTCTTCACCCAAGGAAGACAAAACCACAAACCGCCTGTGGATCAATCCGCGAAAATCCAAGACCAAACACTTTTCTTTTGATTTCAATCGACTAATAGTTCTTCGATGATGGCTTTAACCGGCCATACCGTCAAACCACACCCTTACTACGAATAAAAAGAGGTGACCGAAACCCTTCGGCACCACAACCCCACTTTATCACAAATGTAGCAACTCAATCAAATCTATCATAAATATAGAATTATACATCATCAAAAGTAGCATTCAACATCAAAGCTTAGATACAATATTTAAACGGAAAGCAACGGTACCCATACCCTTTCCTACTGTGCATCCATGTGTGTCAAATTTTAAATTAGTTATTCCACTTTTGCAAGTTTTAATGTTGCTATCCTATGACAAAATTTTTAGTTAAAACCTAAGCCATGTTTCTAAGTTATCCCACATCACATTTTAGTTGTATCCTATAGTATGACACTAAAAATACACATTCCAAGGACTTACAGCCCGCTCTGATACCAACTGTAACACCTCGGCATCTAGCATGCCCGAATGCTACCAAACATAGACTAAATAACATCTGAATACCACAAATTAAAGATAAATTATAGCAAAGGCACAAATGCTAAAACCGAAATTTCGGCAGCATCTCCTTTGTTTTAACATGAATTGAAGCAATAGCAATAACATGGCAAGTTATATCATAACATGAGACATCTAAAGCAGCAATATAAATGGATATAGCATCAACATAAACCAATAATACCAAATCCAACCACGCCATAAACTATAGTGAAGCAAATAAGGAACACAAGCACACAATTTAATTCATACACCAAGTTTCATGCCACTTATTAAGATCATGACTCAAGTTGATAATTCTGCCTAAAGGTGTGGAGCTACGTGAAGATGTGTAGCTAATGCCCCTTCCCACATGCCGGTGTCATGGTACCTAAAAACAACATGAAACACAAGCGTGAGTTCATCAATCAGCAAGTATATTGCAATGGACCATAAAGCACAATTCATTGATATCATCACTACATACCATGCTCAACATCATGAACAAGTCATAAATTCATATATAACATCATTCTTCATGTCTCAACAAACATCTTCATATGCATCTCATAGAACGTCATAATCATCTCATAAGCCACTTCATTTATGCAATGCAATGCAATGCCATGCACATATCTCTCTGAAGCACATACCGGTATTGCCGAGTGCACACCCGTCGGCGTGCACCCCTTCCCCTTCCATCCCGTAGATGGAGGGTGCCTACTCTTACTGACTCGCTCCCATGCACACACATGGATGGGACTACGAGGTAGGTCTTTTGTGTTCACTACGTGTGAACACAGAGGCCCGCATCAGCATGGGACGCCTCTTCCATTATGAATGCACATATGACATAAACATGTAAAGATTGGCATAAACATTTAATACCACGCAATCATGATCAATATGAAATCATGTTCATCATGTCATAGGCAAACATCAATCTTAGCATCATATCATAAATAAATTTGCATCTACTCAAGTCTAGCAACATTCACAACAATACCCATTCCAATACACTTGCCTTAACCTCGGGCGACGGATTGGCGAGAGGATGAGGGCACTCCCGGGGTCACACCACCTGCACATACATAACACACACTCAAAACGTGCCCCCAAAATAGTACGCAAAAGCTCGTCTACCCCGACTTCACGAATTACCCCCAACATCGAAAAACAGAGAATCTGTCCCGCCCGGACAGCAGACTTCAAATTATCATAACTTTAGTTCTAGGACTCCGAATAGATTAAATGAGTACATCCTCGCGTAGCTTAGGAAATTTCCTAACTTTTTCTAAGTATATGGAAAAACTGATTCGGATCTAAAGTGGTTTAATCTGCAGAATACCATGATCTCTTCCAATCTCATCACAGTTTTGAACACGTTCCGTAAAATCAGCATAACTTTCAAACGGATGATCGGAATTAAGAATTCTTTACATCCAATTAAAGGTATTTCAATTACCTACAACTTCTTCAACAGGCGGACGACCAAATTCCGAATCTAAATTGGCGAAATCTCAAACCCTAGGTCGACTGCACAATCTGCCCGAAACAAAGAACATGGCAAACTCTAGATTTCAACTAATCTACCCAATTACAGCACCACCAATTGATCTAAAAACATGATATCAACCCCTAGAACAGTACCTAGACCAACCCCAAAGATTCCTGTGGCCATACCTTCCCCCGATGAACGAAGAACCAACGGATCTCCTCCCGGTTCGCACGATCTCCTTGCACGTGCCAATCCTGCTGGATCTTCTCGTCGCGGAGCTTCCCAACGGTGAGGACAACGGTATGGAATGGCGTGACAGAAAGGGGAGGGGTTGGAACTCGCCTAGGGCCGGCTAGAGGAGGTGGAGGAGGAAGAGGAAGGGTGGAGGCGCAAGTGGGGGCTAGGGGAGGCGGCTAGGGTTGAGAGGGAAGTGGGAGGGGCGCATATGGGGAGAGGGGGGGTGCACCAAGGGCTAGGGCAGCAGGTTTGCTGTGCTAGTCCACCTCCACATGGCCTAATTATGTCCCACCTTCGGCCAGAATAGACCACCCAAGGCCTGAACTCAATTCCCCTCTGAAAAGGCCAAAATCCCCCAGAAAAGCCCAAACTCCTAGAAACAACCCAAAAACATGATACAAGAGTCGTACTTTAAGGTCGAGATCGAAAATGACTCATACCGTCATTCCGTAGTGTCACACGACTGTTCCTCGTGACTTCTGCTCCGTGGTGGAGCAAGCGAAGGGCATGGAGCTCGAGTTGGAGCTCACGAGGGATAAGCAAAACCCTTGTGGATCAGGGGTTCCAGCTGCCCCAGGCAGGGGCCAGAAGAGGACTTTTGGTGGAGGAGGTGGGTCTTCTCAGCGTCCCATCTTCAAGAAGTTCAAGGGAGGACAGGGCTCCTCCTCAGGGGCTAAGATGAAGCCGCCCAGTCGTCTTCCTCGCGAGCGGCTGTTCGTCCTGTGCCCGGCAGGGCATGATTTGTTTCAAGTGTGGTGGTGAGCACCGTGCTTCGGAGTGTGGTTGGACCGGGAGTTGCAACCACTGTGGCAATCCCGGCCACATGGGGCAAGTCTGCCGGATAAATCCCGGTAGCATCATCAAGTGGGAGACCGTGCCTTCTCCTCCCACTCCAGCGGCGTCTTCCAGAGGGTCGGTGCACATGATGGCGGCTCCTGCTCCTCAGCCACCCTATGCTTGGACGCCACCAGCAGCCTACTGGTGCCCGCAGCCGTCGGCTCCTCCTCAGTTACCTCCTCCGCCCCTAGCTTTGTTGGGGCATCAGCCGGGTGTCGGGACTCCCACTGTTTCGGCTCCACCAGGAGTGTACACCTTGCCGACTGTCGAGTCAGCTGGGCATCCAGAGGTGGTTTCAGGTACTTTGCTTGTGGATTCAGTTGATGGCTTTGTTCTGTTTGATTCCGGAGCGTCCTATTCCTTTGTGTCGTCTGAGTTTTCTAGTAGAGCTAAGTTGGGAGTTCAGCGGATTTCTGAGTCTGTGATAGTCAGTTCTCCTGGGGGTTTGATGCTCTTTGGTTTGCTCAGGTTGCACCATTGCCATTGATGATGAGGTTTTCTTTGCCAATCTTATGGTGATTCAATTGGCTCCTTTTGATGTCATTTTGGGCATGGACTGGTTGCATCAGTACCGTGCCAAGATCTGTTGCTTCTGGAAGACGGTTACTTTGCAGGCCCCATCAGGGGTAGAGTTGACCTTTCAGGGTGGTATACCTTCCAGCTCCATCTTTGCTTTGGCTAGTCTGTTTCCTGGTCGCCGATTGAGGCAGTTTGGTTTTCTCATGGCCATTTTAGAAAAGCCATCTTCTTCAGTTTCTATTGAGGAGATTCCTGTAGTGAAGAAGTTTGTTGATGTGTTTCCTGATGAGTTGCCAGGTTTGCCTCCTGTGAGGAATGTGGAGTTTCGTATTGATCTTGTTCCCGGCACTCGACCTATTTCTATCTCTCCATACCGCTTGGCTCGTCCATTTCAAGATGAGTTGAAAAAGCAGTTGGAGGATCTGTTGGCCAAGGGTTTTATTCGGCGCAGAGTGTCACCTTGGGGAGCACCCATCCTCTTCGTTTCGAAGAAGGATGGAAGTTGGCATATGTGCATTGATTATCGTGCTCTTAATCAAGTGACAATCAAGAACAAGTATCCTTTGCCTCGTATTGAGGATTTTTTTGACCAACTGAAGGGAGCAAAGGTGTTCTCCAAGATTGATCTTTAGTCTGGGTATAATCAGATCCGTGTGAGGGAGCAGGACATTGAGAAGATGCTTACTCCACTAGGTATGGGCATTATGAATTTAAAGTTATGTCTTTTGGACTAACTAATGCTCCTGCTATCTTTATGGAGGCGATGAACAGCATGCTACACAAGTACATTGATGAGTTTGTGGTAGTGTTCATCGATGACATTCTGGTTTACTCTACATCAGAAGTGGAGCATGAGCGGCATTTGAGGCTTATGCTGAGTATTTTGAGGGAGAATCAGTTCTTTGCTAAGCTAAAAAAGTGTGAGTTCTGGATTTCAGAAGTGGGTTTTCTTGGCCACATCATTATTCCAGAGGGCATATCTGTGGATCCTAGCAAAGTCTCAGCAGTTCTGGATTGGAAGAAGCCTTCCAATGTTAAAGAGGTGCGTAGCTTCCTTGGGTTGGCTGGCTACTATCGACATTTTGTGCAGGATTTCTCTATCATTGCCAAGCCACTTTCGCAGCTGACTCAGAAGGGGATGAAGTTTCAGTGGACTGTAGAGTGTGAGCACAGTTTCTGCAATTTGAAGGAGAAGTTAGTGACTGCTCCTGTTCTTACCCTTCTCAAGCCTGGGAAGCGCTTCACTGTTTATTCTGATGCTTCTCGTTTGGGACCTGGTTGTGTGCTCATGCAAGATGGCAAGGTGATTGCTTATGCATCGAGGCAGCTGAAAAAGCATGAGCAGAACTATCCCATGCATGATCTTGAGCTAGCTGCTGTGGTGTTTGCATTGAAGATATGGAGGCACTATTTGTATGGTGAGTCTTGTGATATCTTCACTGATCACAAGAGCCTCAAGTACATCTTTACTCAGAATGATCTGAATTTGAGGCAGAGGAGGTGGCTGGAATTGATAAAGGATTATGACCTCACAATCCAGTATCATCCGGGCAAGGCAAATGTGGTGGCTGATGCTCTCAGTCGCAAGACAATGCCTCCTATCATTGATTGTCTTGTTGCTGATTTTGAGCGATTGGGAGTCTCCTACTGCTTTGCGGGGACCGTGCAAGCTGAACCTCAATTGATTCTTGAGTCAGCGATCCCCGAGCATGTGCGGGAAGCACAACAGCATGATCGTTTGCTCCAGCAGGTGAAGAAACGCCTTGAGGATGATAAGACTGGAGACTTTTTCATTGATGATGTGGGAGCTTTGAGGTTTCGGGGTCGCCTGTGTGTACCTCAGAAATCCCAAGTCAAAGATGACGTCTTGAGAGAGGCTCATTGCACCCCGTACACGGTCCATCCTAGGGAGACCAAGATGTACAGGGACTTGAAAAAGAATTTCTGGTGGAAAAGGATGAGAGTTGATATCGCCAAGTATGTGGCCTCTTGTGGGATTTGTCAGAATATCAAGGCTGAACACAAGCGTCCCGCTGGTCTGTTGCAGCCATTGGAGATCCATGTGTGGCCTTGGGATGACATCTCCATGGACTTTGTGGTTGGTCTACCTCGTACTCCACGAGGGAAGGATGCTGTTTGGGTTGTGGTGGATCGTCTTAGCAAGTCCGCGCACTTTATTCCTATCCGCACTACCAATTCAGCGAGCGAGTTGGCTCCTATCTATATGCGGGAGATTGTGAGACTGCATGGTGTGCCCAAGACGATCATTTCTGATCGGGATGCGAAATTTGTCTCAAAATTTTGGGAGAGCTTGTAGAGTGCTTTGGGTACATAGCTTCGTCTTAGTACCGCTTTTCACCCTTAGACGGATGTCCAGTCTGAGCGTACCATTCAGACTTTGGAGGATATGCTCTGGGCCTGTGTGATGGCTTGGAAAGGTAGCTGGGAAGATCATTTACCTTTGGCAGAATTCACTTATAATAACAGCTATCATTCCAGCATCTGGGCTGCTCCTTTAAGTGTTGTATGGCTGGAAGTGCAGATCGCCGCTTTGTTGGGATGCTGTGGGCGAGAGAGCAGTTATTGGACCGGATTGGGTTCAGCAGACAGTTGATTGAGTGGCTGAGGTGCGGCAGAACCTTCTCGCGGCGCAGAGTAGACAGAAAAGCTATGCTGATGTGAGAAGGCCAGATTTGGAGTTTGAGGTGGGTGATAGTGTACTTTTGCGAGTAACTCCCACCAAGGGTGTGGTGCGTTTTGGCACAAAAGGAAAGCTCAGTCCGAGGTTTGTTGGGCCGTTTCCTATCTTAGCTCGAGTTGGTAAGTTGGCTTACCACTTGGAGCTACCAGAGTCAATGCAAGGAGTCCATAATGTGTTCCATGTCTCAATGCTGAGGAAGTACTTGCATGACCCAGAGTTTGGTGGTTCCGTTGGAACCATTAGTGCTTGAGCAAGACCTCACCTTCGAGTCCCATCCTGTGAAAATTCTGGGGACTTCAGAGCGAGTGATGAAGAACAGGACGCTCAAGTTTGTCAAAGTCCTGTGGTCACACCAGTCTGAGAGAGAGGCTACCTGGGAGTTGGAGTCTCATATCCGCGAGAAATACCCAGATCTATTTACTTCAGGTATGAACTGTGAAGCTTAGTTCTCCTTTTGTTGTTGTGTTGCGTAGTGACGTGTCTAAGATTCGAGGTCGAATCTTATTAAGGGGGGGAGAATGTGACATCTCGGAAATTTTACTTCGTAAGGTGTGAGCATTCCGGTATGGTGTTAAATCATGTTTCTAAGTCGTTTTGGGCCTTTTCCGAGGGGTTTGGGTTGTTTCCGGGTGTTCGGGTCGTGGGTGAAACAACTTGGGCCGATGGTGGAGGGATTTGGGCCCATGAGGGGGAGGGTTTAGGGCAGCAAACCTGCTGCCCCTGCCCCCACACCCTGTGCGCCACCACCCCCTCAAGCCGCCCCCACCTCCCACCTCTCTAGCTGCCCCCTCCACCCAAAGCCCTAGCCGCCACCCCTCCAATCCCCACCCGTGCGCCTCCCCCACCACCTTCTAGCCGGCTCTAGGCCCTCCCCTTGCTGCCACACCTCACCATCTCGCTGTCCCCTCCATCGGGAAGCCCCGCGGTGAGGAGATCCAGCGGTTCCGGTGCGAGGAGGACGATCGGGGATCCCGGGAGGGAGGATTTCGGCGTTCGTCGTTCGTCGGGAAGAGGTATGGCATGGGTGATCTGTGGGTTGGGTCTAGGTGCTGTTCTAGAGGTCGATTTCATGCTTTTAGATCAAGTGGTGGTGCTGTGATTGGGTAGATTGGATGAAAACTAGAGTTTGCCACGTTCTCTGCTTCGGGCAGATTGTGCAGTCGACCTAGGGTTTGAGTTTTTGCGACCTTAGATTCAGAATTTGGTCAGCCGCCTATTTAGAAAGTTGTAGGTAACTTCAATACCTTTCAGTGGACATAAAGAACGTCCAATTCCACCTAGGCGTTTGAAAGTTATGCTCGATTTACCGAGTGTGTTCAAATCTGTGACGTAGCTGGGACAGAACGTAGTGTTTTGTAGATTAGACCAAGTTAGAGGCCGAATCAGCTTTTCCCAATACTTAGAAGAAGTTAAGAAATTTCCTAAGCTTTGCGATGATGTACTCGTTTACTCGATTTGGAGTCCTGGAAATAAAATTATGATAGTTTGAAATCTGCTGTCCGGGCGGGACAGATTCTCTGTTTTTCGTTTTCGGGAGTAGTTTGCGAAATCGGGGTAGATGGGCGATGGCGTACTGTTTTGTTGGCACGTTGTGTTTGTGTGGCATCTATGTGCAGGTGGTGTGACCCTGGGAGTGCCCTCCTCATCCCGCCAATCCGTCGCCCGAGGTTAAGGCAAGTGTATTGGGATGGGTAGCATGTGGTTTATTTGCTTGTCTTGACTAGATGCAATTGTTTCCATGTTATGCTATCTTGCCATGCTTAGTGTTTTCCATGATATGATAAGGGTATGTTAAGATGTTATGCAATGGTTTATGGTTAATGATTATGGCATATGTTGCATACATGGCATGAAACTTGGCCCGGTCGGTGAGAACGTCATAACTATTCCGGTAAGATCGGTGAGAAAGTTATGACTAATCCGGAGCGCCAGGATGTAAGACGTACCTCGTGATTCCACTCACGCGGTTAGTGGAAGCGAAGAGTAGGCACCCTCCATCTTCGGGATGGAAGGGGGATGTGGGTGCACACCGACGGGTGTGCACTCGGCAATACCGGTATTTGCGTCGAGGAGACATGTGCATTGCATTGCATTGCATACATGATTATGATGATGAAATGATTTCAATGAGGTTGAGATATGAATATGATGTTGCTTATGAAGTATGACTTAATCATGATGTCAAGTTGGTTATGTAGTGATGATGATATTGAATTGTTCTGTATGACCCATTGCAATATACTTGCTGAGTGATGAACTCACGCTTGTGCTTTCTTGATGTTTAGGTACCTTGAGACCAGCATGCGGAGAAGGGAGCTAGTCACACTTCTACACGTAGCTCACACACTTGATCCCACAGTCTATTCATCTGGAGTCTTGATAATAATTTTAGTGTGATGCAACTTGGTTTATGGTTTAGTTGTGTGCTATAAGTGCCATAATCATTTCGTTTGGTGCATGAAGAGTTTGAATGCTTAAATTGGACTTATATTGCTGTCATGCCACTTATTATTGATGTTTTAAATGTCTCGTATTATGCCATTTTTTGCTATGCTATTGTTGTTGCTTCAAACCATGGTTAAACAAAGGAGATGCTGCCGAAATTTTCGGTTTTAGCATTTGCTCCTTTGCTATAATTTACCTTTATTTGTGTTATCTAGATGATGCTTAGTCTTTGTTTGGTTGCATTCGGGCATACTAGATGCCGGGGTGTTACACCTTTGGTACTTTAGCTAGCTACTTATTCAAGTCTAATAGTTCTATAAAGTTTAATCGGTCTTAGCTTCCTTAAACTAGCTTCTTTAGTTGCACAATCTAGCCATTCAAATCTTTTAAATATCTTAAAACCACACCTCCATAATAATGGTTAAGAATAAACTTTAATTCATGCTCGATTACTATTAAGGATGAATCTATTCATAACTAAATAATCAAATGATCAAGATGAGCACTTTTAATCTGAAAAAAAACATGAATATGTGCACAATTTTGGCATCTTGAATTTGTAAAATAAAACTTTAGTTTTTGTAAATCATAGTTGTGTGCCCTATGTTTGTAGTTGGACCTAAACCCTAACCCTTGCCAATCCAACCCACACTCTTGCACTTGTTTTTATGAAAGGTCTTATTGTGATTTTATTTGACTTCTTTTTGCCCCATGATTATTTGTATTCTTTTTCCTTTAATGAAATTGGTTATTTGCTTTGCTTCTTGATAATTGACATATAGACCCCGATGTTTCGAATACCGCCACCGACGACTCCGACTCCACCTAGGAAAGAACTGAGCAAGGCAAGCACCCTCCTTTCACCATGTTGATCCTACTATTCCAATGAGTTTATCTTGTTTTATCAAAGCTATTATGCATGCGCTATGTTTAGTAAACTTTGCTATATTGTGGGAATTGGTAGAAATATACCTAGCTCATAGAGTTTCCGTAATAAATGTTGACATGAGAACATCGAGAACCCTAGATTATGGTTAGACATACAATAATGTCAAATGGGTATACATAATTATTACATGCACATACTTAGTATGCTCTAGAAATGGGTTCACGAATGAATGGCTACATTGCTCATGATAAATAATGAATTTTAAACATGTATGGAGGAGATATGTGTTGTCATGTAATTTAAAAAGATTGGATGTGATAGTAAAGGATACTGATATTTTGATAAAAATGAAAATAAAACTATGGTTTGACACGGGTGAAATATGGCAATAGCTGGTTGTACGAGGTTTGGGCTTGAACATAGTGTAGGGGGAGTTTTTTCCCGGGTCGGATTAAGGACCGAACATAGTATTGTATAATTCAAGAATTTTCGTACAACCGCAAGTGCTATTATGGGATAGCCCTAACCAATTAAGTTGCCTAGCCTAGCTTTGCACATTGGTAGGCTGAAGTAGCACAAGCATTCCCTATAGGTCTGCTTGTAACGCATTTCCACACTAAGTTGTGGGTAAATGCATATCGGTGCTACAGTCACGCCTTACTGTAGGGAGAAGTGGGACAATGAGGTGTATTACCATTAGTCGTATATTATTTATACCAATATCTTCTGACACTATAGTAAGGGTTTGTCATCACCGGACTGGTGCAAAATTAGGTTTAGGGAATGTAAAGGGTCATGTCATGACCTCCAGGCCACACACCAAAGGATGCATGAAATAGCGGCGAAAGGATGTTGGCCATGTCTTGTGGGTAAATATGTACACATCTGCAGACTGTAAAACTTTTCAAAAAGCTATGACCGCGGTTGTGGGAGAATTGGTGCACTGACACTAGTTAGACTTTTTGGAAATTTCATAAAATGGCTCCACATGGGAATATTGTCGGAAAAGCTTTTTATCTTTGAGTTTATGCTATGAGTTGGTAAGAAATGGTAATGCTTGGGAATAGCAATGGACGATGTTTTGCTCACAATCATGGAGGACTGTGAATTGCTATATTTATGTTAATTCATACTTGTTACTAATTGTCGGGACCCGAATTTACAAATCCGGACCCTCTGTGTATTCAGCACTAGTCCAGGATCACGTTAGTGCACACAATCTCAACATCGGTAAATATCACAATCATACTCAACGAAATAATAAAGTACTTTAATTAGTTAACCCAGACTGGTTGCTCAACCTTAAGGTCAAGTTACAAATATACGCCTCGCAGGGGCGAAAACTTATTGAAAGAGAAATAACAGCAGCGGAAAAAATAAGATAACTTCGTGGCGCCATCCAATATACCACAGGCAACTGACTGGGCTTCTCCCCTAGTTTGTCGGCTCCTCCTGGAACTCCTCCTCCAGTGCTGGCGTTGATTCTTCCTCAACTGAGGTTGTATTGTGGCAAGGGTGAGTACTTGGTACTCAGCAAGTCATGCACAGAATGCAAACTAATATTCTACATGCAGGGCTTAGTACAAGGGTTGTTTCAGGGTTCATTTGCAAGAAACAGCATTTAACAAGTAACATAGGTAGATTCGAAAGCAATAGAAACAATATATTATCAATAACTTTTCCAGGAGTTAAATAAACACTTTCCCTTTTCCTAATCCACATTTCCATCAACGTCATCATTAAACCCACCCAAACTTTCCAAGTTCAAGTTGTTTTCATGAAAGTCTAACCCTTGACTATAATTCCCGAGCAATGTCCAATGCCGTGGACACGGCTATTCGAATAGATTTTACACTCTGCAGAGGTTATGCACTTTACCCACACGATACAGCCAAACACCACAAAGGCGAGTGTCCGTAACAAAGTCTTTCGAAAACTTCTAACTGTACAAGTGGTCCTCCCCGGTTATGGCAAGAGAATACGGTACGGCAGGAGTCTTGGATCACGAGACAGCATAACCTTCAGTTCAACAAATAGTTGAAGAAGCGACCCATCACTAGAAGCTTGTCAGATGACACACTGACATGTTTGGCAAAAGGACCAACTTTTACAGTTGTCACCTGGAAAGGATACAGCTTAAATGGGTACACATTTTACACGAGAGATCAGGATCTAAAGAGCACAAACCAGAATAGCGGTGTCTACATATATGCATTCGATACCGCTGGGTTGACGAGGAGCTTGTAAGTTCAAGCTCCATTGGTTTTGGTGATTGGTGTTAGATTAATCCTTTGAAAAACTAGTTGGAAAATGTACAAAAATTCTTTCAAAATGTTTTCCAAAGGTTTTGGCTTCACAAAATTCTATTTTCAAAGAAAATGAGTTTCAAGTCCAAAATATAGTTACTAGTATCTTGTTCTGGATTTAAACTTATAATTTTCATAGAACTAAAAGTAAAATGATTTGAAAATAATTTTAAAGAAAAAATCCTAGAGTTGGTTATTCTTAACAACTTTTGTGTTCAAAATATTTTCAAAAGGCCAACATAGCAAAAGTTATTTGCTTTTGAAATTGCCCTAAAACCCATGCTTAACCTATATTGGTCATATTCTAGCACTCTGTGAGTTTCACCCCTTGGACCCGATTCTTTGTCATATCTTGGATCCAAATAGTATTTCAAACTCGTACGTACCAATCCCAATCAAATATCTTCTTATTTGCTCATTTGATATTTCATTTGGATTGTTGTTGAAAACTTTATGCAAGTGGTTTCTTTTATGTGAGCCATTTTGGTCAAAAGTCAAAAATATTGTTTAAAAGGCCAAAACTTTATGCAAGCACTTAAATATGTATTTAAAATATTTTACAATGCTTTCAGAGTAAAAATCCCTATTTTAAAAACAAAATAGCAAAGTTGACCTCAAATAGATCTTATATGATCTTGATTTTGGATTAAATGAAATATTTTCATAAGTCAAAATCTAGTGAGTTTTTGAAAAAGTGTTCAACACAAAACTCATATGGGTGGTCATTTCAAGCATTTCCTTAGTTCAAAGTTTTTCCAAATGACCAACCGTTCAAAAGTTATAGCCATTTGAATTTCGCCGAAAACTTTCATTTTACCCAATATGACCTATTCTTGCATATTGTGAGTTTTGCAATTTGAGATGGATTTCTAAGTGTATCTTCGCTTAAAATAGTATTTCAAACTTATTAAAAGCCATGAAAGTTCAAATCTCCATGAAATCCAAATTGAATTGCATTTTGAGGTTTTGATGTAATTACTATTCCTTTTTATGCCTACAAAACGAATTTTGCAATATCTTTTGAAATAAAATTCCTTTTAAATAAATTCTTATTGTAACACCTTCTAAATGGTCCAAAGTTCATTTATGGAAATTTTCAAACAATTTGGACTTTATTTGAAAATGTTTTGACTTTTCTTCTCTTTAAGCAAAAATCATGCCTACAAAGTAAAATTTTGGCATATCTTTTGAATGGAAACTCCTTATTTGAAAATTATTTTTGTAACAGATTTTTATAATCCTAAAGTATATTTATACAAAATTTTAAATGATTTGAACTAAATTTGAGAAAGTTATGGCTTTTTCTCTCTTTGATCAAATGCTGAAAATTCAGACTTTTGCATGGTTTTGAGTTGATTTGTGATTTTTGTATCTCCAAATTATATCATAATTTGAGGAGACCATCTTTGTGAGATTTTATGCTCCATAGTTGGTCTTTAGTTCCAAATTTTATCAGATTTATTGGAGTTCATCTCACTAGCTTTTCAGCTCTCTTTTGAAGCTCAAATGGAATGACAAAAAATTGAAAACCTGAAATTTTCAGATTTTGAAATCCTTGAGGTTGTCATATCTTCAAATTGGATTCAATTTGGAAGTGCCTTTCAAAAAAAAAATTGTATATACTTAAATGAAAGAGCTCCATAACCTATTTTAGAATTCTTTTGGAGCCTGTTTAATCAAGTTTTGTATATTTGGAAGATGTTCTCTTTTTAACCGTGCCATAGCAGAAAGTTGATATTGAATTGACATATAGTGTTGATCTTTGAGAATATGAGCTTGTTTTAAAATAAATGTCAATGTTTTATCAAGTGGTATCCTCATGCAAAATGATCTTTACAAGTGGTATCTCTTACAAATAGTATCATTTGAAAAAGATCTTTACATGTGGGATCAATGAAAAGTTTCTTCATTTGAAATAGTATCTCCTTTGTCTGCTATGATACCCTCAAGTTTTTATTGCTTTGATACCCTTCTCTTTTATCAAATTTTCTTCAAATAGTATCCGTTAATTGTTACAAGTGGTATAATTCTTATTTCGCTTTTTCAATTGGTATCGAGCCAACAATTGGTATCAAGCATTTGCTCGGATACCTTTCAGTGTTTATTACTCTGATACCCATAATATTTTGAATTTTCTTGCAAATGGTATCTTTGAGTCCTTCAAGTGGTATCAATTTCTTTCAGATTTGATTTTACAAGTGGTATCTTCATTGCTTTTTAAAGCTTTGCTTTGATACCTAAATTTATTTGATTGGATTTTTCTCTCAAAGTCAAATTGTAAGTTCAATCACTTAAGAATTCTCTGTGTGAGATTCTTTATGAATTGAAATACATAAAGAGGAGAATCCCAAGTTGAGCATCGATCTTCAAGGAACCCTTTTTTTTATTTTTATTATATATAGCACATTCTCAAAAGGGGGGGCATTGGTGAAAGGGGGAAAACTAAGGGCTTTCTGGTTCTTTCATTTGAATTATTTCCCCTCTTTTGATTGTAATCTTTCTCAATCCATATGCTCTACCGTTTAGCACTCGCGCTTTCAAAGTAATCCCTGTTTTGGATTGTTTTTCCATTTTTGGTGTATAATGCCAAAAGGGGGAGAATTTATGAGTGTCTATTAATTCCCTCTTTGCTTTTAAATTGGTATGAGAGCTTGCCAAAAAGGGGGAGCTTCACTTTATTGCCAAAAAGGAGGGAGTTTAAGCATATTTAGGGGGAGTTCAAGCTTTAACTTAAAGTTTCATAAGTATTGATATACTCTTCACTCCATATATAAATGATCAATATATTGAAACATATCAATTTAAATGAAAGTTTAAATTGAGTTAATTTGTCTTCTAATCATCAAAGAACATTTCATCATGTGTTGATGGTGTTCTTGTGATCGATTAAGGACAAATGGAGAGTTCTTCAGTAGTACGAAGCATCAGTTGCATCATGTGCTCAAGACACATTTAAATTCATTAAATTGATTTATGTTGTGCTCAATCGATATAAGTGGCATCTATTATGGGTTAATGGAGTGCAAGAGATGATTGAGACAACCATATGTTTTGGACTAACCATTTTCTCTAAGTTGTGATGAAATAGGGTTAGGTCCAAATGTTGAAAAGATGAGAAGGTTCATTAAGAAGTGATAAACAAGATGGTGAGTGTAACACCCCGGCATTTAATATGCCTGAATGCTACCAAACATAAGCTAAACAACATCTAAATACCACATTTAACATAAAAATTCCAGCAAAGGTGCATAGGCTAAAAATCGAGATTTCGGCAGCACCTCCTTTGTTTTAACATGGATTTAAGGAGCAACAACAGTATAGCATTATAAGGCAATATGAGAGACATCTAAAACAGCAATAAATAGAGTCTTAACGACAATATAAGACTAACATCAAGCACTTAATGTCTCCAAGTGTCAAAAGAACAAATAAGCTCTCAAATAGTAAAGCTAAACACTAAAGCAATGATCATCACACGCAATTTATTATCAAACTAATAGAATGACTTGTGGAATCATTAAGGTGAAGCTACGTGTGGGCGTGTGACTATTTCCCTTCCCCGCATGCCGATCTCATGGTACCTAAAACAACAAGAAAACACAAGCGTGAGTTCGAAACTCAGCAAGCATATTGCAATGGACAACAAGAACAACAACATGGCAATAACATCTCCCATCATGTAAATCATCTTATTCATAAACACTTAACATTGTCATCATCAATATGTATGCGATGTAATGCAATGCTCATGTCTCCTTGGAAACTCATACCGGTATGGTTGAGTACACACCCGTCGGCGTGCACCCTTTTCCCCTTCCATCCCGAAGATGGAGGGTGCCTACTCCTCGCTTCCATTCACCACGTGGATGGAATCACGATGTAGGTCTTACTCAATGGCATTCCGGACTAGTCATAACTTTCTCACCGACCTTCCCCGGACTAGTTATGACTTTCTCACCGCCCTCGCCCCATCTCATGACATGCATGCAACTATGCCAATTATCATATCTCATTTGTACATAAACATATGGCATCATGTCATAGTACACATAAAAACATGGCATCGAATCATGATAAGTATAGACACATAGCATCATATCATGATAATCATACTCAATATATCATTGGAAAACAGCAAGCATGGCAAGTGATCAAAGCAAGTATTCAATCTTTCATCTAATCTCCACAAGCAACCTACGATTCCGCTATACATTACAACACACGTGCCTCAACCGCGGGCGACGGATTTGTGGGAAGTCGAGGGCACTCCCGGTGTCACACCACCTGCACATAGGCATCACACACTCACAATCATACCCACAAAACAGTACGCAAAACCCCATCTAACCCGACATTGCCCACTACTCGCAAAACCTAAAAACAGAGGTTCTGTCCCGACGGGACAGCAGCCTTGCAAAAAGCATAACTTGAGTTCTGGGACTCCAAATCGATTAAACGAGTACACCATCGCAAAGCTTAGGAAATTTCCTACCTTTTTCTAGTTATACGGAAAGACCGATTCGGACTCTAAAATTGTTTAATCTACAGATTACTACGATATGTTCCAATCGCGTCACAGATTTTAACACGCTCGGTAAAACGGCCATAACTTTCAAACTGCTGATCGGATTTTAACGTGCTTTATGTCCACGGAAAGATAATTAAATTATCTACAACTTCTTTTAAGTCCGTACGGACAGATTCAAAATCTAAATAGACGAAAACTTGAACCCTAGCCCGACTGCTCAATCTGCCCGAAAACAGAAACGTGGCAACGTCTAGATCTAACCCAAAGAACTCCAACCCAGCACCACCAATTGATCTAAAAACTTCATAAACACCCTAATAACAGTACCTAGATTAAACCCAAGGATCCCCATGATCATACCTTTGCCCAACGAACGAATCTCCAATAGATCTCCTCGCGGATCGCTCCTCGCTCCTCGCTCCATGCTCCTCGCTCCTCGCTCCTCGCTCCAACGGATGGATCCACAAGGTGCAGAGGTGTGGAGACCACCCTAGGGCAGCAAGGGGGTGGAGGAGAGGTGGTGGAGAGGTGGGGAGCAATGGGGGAGGTGGAGGCGCAAGGAAGGGAGAGGGGAAGGTGGGGGTGGCGGCTAGGGCTTAGAGGGAGAGGTGGGGGCGCCCAAGGGCAGGGGGAGCACGCCCAAAAGGCTGGTGGGGAGCCCTTTTACCAGCCCCCACACCCAATCCTAGTCCGTTACGGAGACCTACTCCATCCCACCAAAGCCCACCAAGGCCCAAACTCCCGGGAAGGCCCAAAACCCCTAAACGGCCCTAAACGCCTTTAAAAGCTATTAACCTCCATATCCTATAGTTTTAACCTTAATTACACATCTCATAATGTTATTAACCTTATCATGCACGTTAAATAAGGTTACGACACTACGTGGTGTCACAACACTTCAAACGGCCCAAAAACGCGAGTAAACCTCAAGCCGAAAGGTTTTATTCTCTAATTTCACCTTCTATAACGTCACACCAAACCGTAGTGTCACACTTCTATAACGTCACACCAAACCGTAGTGTCACATTATTCCCCCCTTCAACAGGATTCGACCTCGAATTCGAAGGACGCCAAAAACAACAACAAAGTCCCCAAGGGACAAAAGGCTTCTCTGCAGCACAAAATATTCGCACAACGACTAGAACCGGAAACAAACAACAAACGAGTTCCCAAAACCAACACTTAAAGAAAAAGTGTTGATCTAGCTCAACTAAGGGCAACCGCTCACAGTTCGACTTTCAATTCAAATCCCAAACAGAATATGCGTTTCAACCTCGAAGGGCTTCAACAACCCAAAACGCTCGAATCCTCAATGCATAAACACCTCACACTTCTATCACAACCTACCTGACTACACACTGCAATAAACTCAACATGACATAATCAAAGGAAGTCACAATTCCTTTAACGACCTCTCTTCATTCCCGAAAGTTTCCATCGAGGGGAATAACTCATTAAGGCACACTAGCCCTTCCGATACACGCTCATACTAACATTTTATTCCATCCTTTCCTGTGCAAGACTCAAACCCAAAAACAACTAGTGAAGACAATCGCTCACGGCAGGCAATTATCACCGATCTACCGTCAACTTCACTTCCACCCATCGCTACTCTTAGTAAAGGTTAAACCCATACATCATCAACCTCCATCACAAACCACCCTTATACCACTAAGGTTCGACACCTAGCCCAAGCTAGGATCGAAAACCTTACCAAACCACAATTGGTTCCTTTCTTAAGAGGGTCTCGCCTCACACGTAAAACACTTAGCTATCAAGCCCAAGTGTACACACAACAACTCAAACCCAAAGCGTTAACAACCATTTTGGAAAGAATTCGGCAACATCCAAGCCAAAACACAAAGGAAGCATAAATCCCCTACATCACAACCAACATACCGTAAATTGTTCATTGCTTCTTTTCATACTTGAAAGCAAGGGAAATCTCGTTTCATGACATAAATGCACACTCTTCAGAGCACTCCGGATTAGTCATATCTCCATATATGACTTTCTCACCGACTGGCTCAACGACTCTTTTATCATTTAACATGTAAAAACGATGTCATGTTTACTTTTCACCATTCCCTCATCATGTAACCACACTACCGAATAGTCATTCACATGATGACTTCGCCTCAGTATCATATGAATAAATCTCGAATAACATCGAGAGTTGCGCTAATTCATATAAACTATGACGGCAACATCGTTAATCAACAAAACACCACATCGTGTGAAAACCCATCTTCGATTTAACACTAGCTTTGCAACACCTCGCAAAATCAAACTCAACCCTTTGGAACAGAACATCGACTCCAAAATCAAACATCTGCAGACACAAGCGCCATAAATTTTTATCAAAAGAGAGGGAAACTCAATCCAAAAGAAAACTCTTCACTAACCAAATTCACTTATGAAACATTCATAAAAATCCAGATTTGTAAAACACCCGCACACCGCATACATTTTCCAAATGACTCAACTCTAGTCAAATAGAGTTACACATCAAGGGCTTAACTCAAAAGTTTCCAACACAACCCTTTATGACCATCTGCTTCCTTTTAAAATTAATTCCAAAGATAAATCGGTAACGCGAAGGGCGCGATCCACTCAAAAACTTTTGGATGTAAACTCAAACTCACAACACGAACTAAACAAATTCGCCAAAACCAAAGGTCGACACCAACCACTACGAGTTTTGGGGAAACTCAAACTCAACATAAGGAACACCTCAACCGAAAGCATTCAACCGAGATGGCAAACAACCAAACCAGTTTCAAAGGTTTTTAGACAACAGCAAAGATGAAAGGAACCATCTCTAGTACTCCACTACGCTTTCCATTAAAGACTTCAATAATCACTATTTACTATCTGAGGAGCCCCAACACAATTCAACCGAAAGTTTCACAACAAATTCTTCCTCTAGTTACCATTCCCAACATTTTTTAATAAGGGTTTATGATGCTTATCAAAAAGGCACCAAACCAAGACTATAATGACATGATCCCCACGGCTCACCGAATCATAATACATCTTATTCTAAATTTGAAACATAGTACTTCCACAAATCTTTCAGCAAGATCAACATATAAATTTCATACCACCTATATATTCACGTCTCGACAACCAAACCTTATTCGGCTTAAACAACGACTTCAACATGTAAATATTATCTCTACAAGACAAAGTTCATAACTAGGATTTCAAGGCATACATTCATTAAGGATGAAATTGTACATCATGTTAATTATCCAAAGCTCACTCCATCGCAACATGTTAAAATTTTCCTCTATTTTAACCATGGTTTTCAAACGAATAATCTAAACAGTTACCACAACTATTTAGTCATCAATAACAACAAATGGGCATAATCATCAACCAACAACATTACTTTTAGCTACCCTATACATAGGTGATAACAAAATTACCACCACACAACATACTCCCACTATTTAAAATAGACTGAATACTAGCATTAACACTACCATTAACAACATCATTAACAATAAGTCTTATGTCTTCTCCATTGATATCAATACTAGCATTGTAGCGACACAACTGCATACTTCCAAAGATACTAGTTGTTTGCAACAACATATATAGTAACTCTAATCAACATCCAAATTAAAGTCACTAGTCAACACGATTAAATTTCTCTATTAATCCATTAGATTAGAACATCTTTAACAACCAGCAAAGTTTCTTTTACAATAACAGCAGTCTACATCATCTCAATGTTTTAACTATGCATCAAAGTTTAAACTTTTAACATTAACAAGGATCATAAGCACTTTTAAAGCAAGGCAACAGATTCTAAGCATGTACATTAACACATTTATTCATTCTCATTATAGGGTAATCTGCAACACTAGAAGTTCATTTAATCTTAAGCTAAACACAAATATTACTTTTAACTGATTCAACTCACCAATTAACTTAAGAACAAATCATTTCCAATAACCACATTGTTACATACTACATGACATGCTAAACAACCATTTTCACTTTTGACAAACAGGATGCAACTCCACTTTTAAGGACAACCACAACTCAAGAACCGTAATCTAACATCGATAGACAATTTCTCCTTTTCCAGGCAAGGAAGAAAACAAAACTCTAACAGAAATGCAGGAGAGTTCCACTCTCAAGTTCCCAAATTTGCCCACAAAACTCTTCAAGAAATCTCAAGATCCATACTTCCAAGAAGGAAGAAGGATGCACTAGGGAAAACAAAATGTTCAACCAAACCTTTTCCGATAAAGATACAAAACTTAGCTCCACCCAACCTAAGGTCAAGACTAGGAGAACTTCAACTCTTTTCTCAGATAGGGAGAACAACAACCCATATGTTTCCTCCCTAAGACAATCCATAATTACCAGCAAAACCGGGTTTGTCAAAGCAAAAGGCGACTAAAAAAAGGCGCAACACTAATCTCTTCTTCTTCGTTTCCAACCAAGGAAGACCAAAAACCACAAATCGCATACGGAATGATCCGCGAAAAATCCAATACCAAACATTTTTTTTCTTTTGGTTTCCATCAACTAAAACCAAGAAAACCAACCAAAACCAACCGTCGAGCGGTGAAGAACATACGAAGGAATCCACCACCAACTCTTCTATTTGACTCCCGTGAACTACCCGATCTATGACAGAAAGGGTAAGCACTCTTCTCCTACAAGGGTTAATAGTTCTTCGGTGATGGCGCTAACCGGCCACACCGTCATACCTCACCCTTACTATGAATAAAGAGAGGTGACCGAAACCCTTCGGCACCACAACCCCACTTTAACATAATAACATGAACAATTCAATTCAATTCTTTCATAAACATAGCAACATACATAAACAAATGTAGCATTCAACATCAAGGCTCAAATACAACATTTAAGCGTAAAGCAATGATTCCCATACCCTTTCCTACTGTGCATCCATGTGTGTCAAATTTTAAATTAGTTATACCACTTTTGCAAGTTTTAATGTTGCTATCCTATAACAAAGTTTTAGTTAAGACCTAAGCCATGTTTCTAAGTTATTCCACATCACATTTTAGTTGTACCCTATAGCATGATACTAAAAATTCACATTCCAAGGACCTACAAACCCGCTCGATACCAATCAGTAACACCCGGCATTTAATATGCCTGAATGCTACCAAACATAAGCTAAACAACATCTAAATACCACATTTAACATAAAAATTCCAGCAAAGGTGCATAGGCTAAAAACCGAGATTTCGGCAGCACCTCCTTTGTTTTAACATGGATTTAAGGAGCAACAACAAGATAGCATTATAAGGCAATATGAGAGACATCTAAAACAGCAATAAATAGAGTCTTAACGACAATATAAGACTAACATCAAGCACTTAATGTCTCCAAGTGTCAAAAGAACAAATAAGCTCTCAAATAGTAAAGCTAAACACTAAAGCAATGATCATCACACGCAATTTATTATCAAACTAATAGAATGACTTGTGGAATCATTAAGGTGAAGCTACGTGTGGGCGTGTGACTATTTCCCTTCCCCGCATGCCGATCTCATGGTACCTAAAACAACAAGAAAACACAAGCGTGAGTTCGAAACTCAGCAAGCATATTGCAATGGACAACAAGAACAACAACATGGCAATAACATCTCCCATCATGTAAATCATCTTATTCATAAACACTTAACATTGTCATCATCAATATGTATGCGATGTAATGCAATGCTCATGTCTCCTTGGAAACTCATACCGGTATGGTTGAGTACACACCCGTCGGCGTGCACCCTTTTCCCCCTTCCATCCCGAAGATGGAGGGTGCCTACTCCTCGCTTCCATTCACCACGTGGATGGAATCACGATGTAGGTCTTACTCAATGGCATTCCGAACTAGTCATAACTTTCTCACCGACCTTCCCCGGACTAGTTATGACTTTCTCACCGCCCTCGCCCCATCTCATGACATGCATGCAACTATGCCAATTATCATATCTCATTTGTACATAAACATATGGCATCATGTCATAGTACACATAAACACATGGCATCGAATCATGATAAGTATAGACACATAGCATCATATCATGATAATCATACTCAATATATCATTGGAAAACAGCAAGCATGGCAAGTGATCAAAGCAAGTATTCAATCTTTCATCTAATCTCCACAAGCAACCTACGATTCCGCTATACATTACAACACACGTGCCTCAACCGCGGGCGACGGATTTGTGGGAAGTCGAGGGCACTCTCGGTGTCACACCACCTGCACATAGGCATCACACACTCACAATCATACCCACAAAACAGTACGCAAAACCCCATCTAACCCGACATTGCCCACTACTCGCAAAACCTAAAAACAGAGGTTCTGTCCCGACGGGACAGCAGCCTTGCAAAAAGCATAACTTGAGTTCTGGGACTCCAAATCGATTAAACGAGTACACCATCGCGAAGCTTAGGAAATTTCCTACCTTTTTCTAGTTATACAGAAAGACTGATTCGGACTCTAAAATTGTTTAATCTACAGATTACTACGATATGTTCCAATCGCATCACAGATTTTAACACGCTCGGTAAAATGGCCATAACTTTCAAACTGCTGATCGGATTTTAACGTGCTTTATGTCCACGGAAAGATAATTAAATTATATACAACTTCTTTTAAGTCCGTACGGACAGATTCGGATTCTAAATCGACGAAAACTCGAACCCTAGCCCGACTGCTCAATCTGCCCGAAAACAGAAACGTGGCAACGTCTAGATCTAACCCAAAGAACTCCAACCCAGCACCACCAATTGATCTAAAAACTTCATAAACACCCTAAGAACAGTACCTAGATCAAACCGAAGGATCCCCATGATCATACCTTTGCCCAACGAACGAATCTCCAATAGATCTCCTCGCGGATCGCTCCTCGCTCCACGCTCCTCGCTCCTCGCTCCTCGCTCCTCGCTCCTCGCTCCAACGGATGGATCCACAAGGTGCAGAGGTGTGGAGACCACCCTAGGGCAGCAAGGGGGTGGAGGAGAGGTGGTGGAGAGGTGGGGAGCAATGGGGGAGGTGGAGGCGCAAGGAAGGGAGAGGGGAAGGTGGGGGTGGCGGCTAGGGCTTGGAGGGAGAGGTGGGGGCGCCCAAGGCCAGGGGGAGCCCTTTTACCAGCCCCCACACCCAATCCTAGTCCGTTACGGAGACCTACTCCATCCCACCAAAGCCCACCAAGGCCCAAAACCCCAGAAACGCCCCGGAAAAGCTATTAACCTCCATATCCTATAGTTTTAACCTTAATTCCACATCTCATAATGTTATTAACCTTATCATGCACGTTAAATAAGGTTACGAAACTCCGTGGTGTCACAACACTTCAAACGGCCCAAAAACGCGAGTAAACCTCAAGCCGAAAGGTTTTATTCTCTAATTTCACCTTCTATAACGTCACACCAAACCGTAGTGTCACACTTTTATAACGTCACACCAAACCGTAGTGTCACAGTGAGATAGCAGGGTGATGATCCAAGAAAAGAGGAGCAGAGCTGGGTGACGATCTTGAAGAAATAATGATTGAAGATCATGAATACTTCAAGAAAGAGAGCAAGGTGTTGTTCCCAGGGGAAGAAAAAGATCGAAGATATTAAGAGCCCAAAGGGGATCGCTCGCGTGCGGTGCAAAGGTATAACTAGATAGGCTAAGGATGTTTTCTAGATTTGTGTCTACATTTAGCGCCGTACTATTAAGAGGGGTTGAGTCTTTAGTTTGAAACTCATCTTATGGTGATAAACTCAATCCGGTCACTCGAGCTCAATGTGTTCTTCTCATTTGGTTTTTCACATATTAGCTCTGATTTGCATGTGTTGCATATGGGACGAGCTAATGTGTTGGGTTTTAGCATATTGTTCTGATTTGCATGTATTGCAAATAGGATAAGCATATGCTTTGTCTTTTAGTATGATTGCTCTGATTTGCATGTGTTGCAAGTGGGAAGAGCTCATACGTTGGTTTTCGCATGAAGTTCATACTTTGCATGTGTTACAATCATTGAACTTTATGTTTTTGTTTTCAAACCAAAATCTTTATGAGTTTAAATGGTATTGCTTGGAGCTATATTTGCATGGGTTGCAAAAGGAGAGAGCTCAAGCAAGGTTGTTGTTTAATGGTTGCACGGAGCTAGAAAATTGCATGTGTGGCAATTAGAGAGTTCATGCATTTGAGTTTTTTTGATATAGTTGCTTGGAGCTAGGTTTTGCTTGTGTGTCAAAATGAGGATGCTCAAGCATTTGAGTTGATTTGGTGTTGCATGGGGCTATGGATTTTCATGTGTTGCAAAAGGGAGATAGCCCATGACTTAAGGTTTTGTTTGTTATTTGCAAAATTCGTTGTGCGAATAAATGGGAGGTCTATGAGTCCGGATCCTAGAGCTTGTGAACTTGCACTGTGGTTTTTGCAAGGCTATTTTGGTCGTGGTTTGACCATCACATGGTTGAGAGGATTAATCTCATAGACTTCAGGATTTATTTGCTTAATACGTTTTTGCAAATATATTCTTTGAGGCATTTGCGAAATGTGTTTTCGCAAACTTATCAGAGTATTTATTTGCTTAATACGTTTTTGCAAATATATTCTTTGAGGCATTTGCGAAATGTGTTTTCGCAAACTTATCAGAGTTTGGTTGAAATTCTTTAAGCATGGTTTTGAAGTGTTAAAAATGTGTTTTGTAACTTAGTGTGATCTTGAGTTGATCACCAATTGGCTCAAAGAATAATTGTTGAAGTTTCGGAGAAAAGATTTTAGTTGAAAATCCTATTTTTCTCCTGAGTTTGGCTTTACCACAGTTGTATTATCGGTAGTACCGCAAGGGCGGTAGTGCCGTCGTATGGGCGTCGGTATGTAACATCCTCGTTTTTGGTTTCTCAAAAAATCTAATTTAAATTAATTAAATTCAAAATTTGGAGTTTCATTGGTGTTTAATTTAACCTGGCATCCGTTCCCTTCTGAAATTGAAGTTCAACATCCCTTCGTCCGAAAAATTGAATTTCCAGATTCCGGTCCGTACACGAAATTTCACCCGAGTCCGAAAATGCTCCAAAAATCATGAAACCTATTGCATTAGGTCCCAAATATTCTAAAATCATTTCGGGAATTTTTCCAAGATTTTTGGAAGCCATTTGGCATTTTATCTCGCGCGGCTTTTGTTTAATGCCCGTTATTCGCTCCAGAATATTCAAATCTCAAAATTTTGTCCAAATTGAGCGAAAATAGTTTTATAGGGTTCCAAATATTCCAAAATGGTTCTAGAATTTTTTCCAGAATTTTTAGACCATTTTTGCTCATTTTTTTCTAGGGCGTCACTTTCGCGTAACTCTTGGCCAATGAGGGAGCGCCACGTGGCGGTTACTATTCAGCTTCTTCAACCTTGAGCTGGAACTTACAGAGAAAGGGCTCCAAGATTTTCCATACTTGAATGCATTGGTTCAAACCACCATAACTTCCTCCTCAATGCTCCAAAGCAAGCAAGGCCGGATCCGTTGGATTCGTATGGACGAGTGTCGGGACCCCGAATTTGCAAATCCGGACCCTCTGTATATTCAGCACTAGCCAGGAACGCGCTAGTGCACACAGTCTTAACATCGGTAAATATCACAATCATACCACTCGATAATAGTAAAGTACTTTAATTAAATAGTCAAACTGGTTACTCAACCTTATGGTCAAGTTACAAATGTACGCCTCGCAGGGCGAAACTTATTAAGAGAGAAATAGCAGCAGCGGAAAATCAAATAACTTCGTGGCGCCATCCAAAGATATCACAGTAACTGACCGGGCTCGCTCCTAAGTAGACGGTTCCTCTTGGAGCTCCTCCTCCAAAGCCGTGTAATCTCCTCTTCAACTGTGTTGTATTGTGGCAAGGGTGAGTACTTGGTACTCAAAGAAGTCATGCACGTAATGCAAGCTAATATACTACATGCATGGCTTGATACAAAGGAATGGCTCAAGGTATATTTGCAGTAAACAGCATTTGACAAGTAGCATAAGTAGATTCGAAAGCAGTAGAAACAAGTAAAGTATAATTAACTTTTCCAGGAGTTTAGTAAACATCTTTCCCATCCTAATCCATATTTCCATCAACATCATTATTAATCCAACCCAACCTTTCAGATCCAAGTTATTTTTGAGAAAATCTAACCCTTGACTGTAATTCCCGAGCGATGTCCAATACCATGGACACGGCTATTCAAATAGATTCTACACTCTGCAGAGGTTATGCACTTTACCCACAAGATACAAATAAACACCACAAAGGCGAGTTCCCGTAACAAAGTCTTTCTAAACCTCTAACAATACAAGTGGTCCTCCCTGTTATTGCACAATAACCCTTCCCTTAGCTAAGGCGAAGTTTAGGCCAATCAACTGCTAGATGGGTACTGGCCTCACCCCAGACGCTCCCGCATAACTTACACAAAGGGTGTAGTTGACCTCCCGAGGTCCCACAGTGCGTTATTAGCAACTTAGTCAACTAGGTCCGTCCCATTACAGACATGTGGTTGCACGTTAGACCCAGTTCAAAGGCTTGCAAGGTGAAGTCCTTAGGGTGACCAGGGCAAGACTACCCGAAGAACCAAATCAACATCCCCAAAGGCCACAACCGGCCCACCGATCATTCTTACCACATGCCCCGGTCGAAAAACTATTTATCAAACCCCAGTTGATTACCATGCACCACGTGCCATCAACATCACATGATACCTTTCCAAAACAGGTTCAATATATCATTAAGTCAATATTAACATTTGATTGTCCAAAATCATGTCATGAGCACGTAGCAGGTCTAAGCAGTATACTACAACGGTCTAAAACCCATGTTGGCAATTTATTAATGTCCAACTAGTAAACCACAACTAGGGTGACAAGGGTCATGGCACATATTTAAATAATCAAGGTGTCATACAGCAATTTGGCATTTATCTAATTTCCCATATTTAAATAAAGTATTTTCTAATTGAACTAGCATGCAATAGGTTAAATCAAAATAGATTTCAAAATAGGATCAACATGGTCAAAGCACAACTTGCCTTCAAAAAGTACTTGTTCTTGGTCTTGAGTTGGATCCTGAGTCAATACTTCTCCTTCGAATCCTTCCGGCACTTCAACGTCTACTCGTAAAGCGTGCAAATAGCAATACACGAATAAACAATAGGCAAAAAGTGTCCAAACATCCAAATAAAATCCATAAACAGAGAGAACATAATTTTATGAATTTCTAGAAACTGGAATCATCAAATTTAGAGTTAAAATGCAAAAGTTATAGCATTTTGAAGTTTAAATAATCAATTAAATAATTTTACAGAGAAAAACTTTAGTCCAAAAATTAAATAAAATTTATATTTAGGTAGATCTCAATTTTATACAAATTTAGAAATTTGAATCACTCAAATCGGAGTTGAAACGCAAAAGTTATAAGCGTTTGAAGTTTGAATCAAAATCTGAAATCATTATTTTGAATAAATAAATCATTTTCTTTTTCGGATATTAATTATTGCGTCAGCGAGGACACGTGGCAGCCTCTGATTGGTCTGCTGACATCAGCCGGTCCATGGACTTGGTCCACGCTCGGCTCGGGTCTACCGTGGACTCGGTCCACGGCTCCTCGTGAGAATGACATATGGGTCCGCCTCGGATGACGTCCATCCGCCGACGTCGGTGGGGCTCGGCCGCAGTCTTTGGCGAGTGGGACCCACTGTGACGTCATTGCTGATGTCAGCGCTCGGCTGAGACAGTCGCTGACATGCGGGCCCGCCATGACGTCAGCGTGACGTCATGGTGCGGTTTAGTCACGTCGCTGACATGCGGGCCCCTCGTGTCAGCGTCACACGCACGCGCGCGTGGACGGCACTGACCGCGGCGGTCAGCCTTCCCGGATGCGTGGCGCAATCTCGGCAGTTGATTTGAAAATCAACAGCCCAGATTAGATCTGGCTCTCACGCGTTTGGGTTAACGCGTTTGATCTGGACCGTTGGATCTAGATCCTACGGTCGAGATTGGATCTGGGGATTTGGATTGGGATCTCACCGTGAGATGACGTGGCGTGATCTGGGACGTTGGATCTTGATCGGACGGCTGAGAAGCTTCGAGCGACGGCGATGGCGTGCGGCGGAGCTGGCTGGCCGGAGCTGGGGACGGCGACACGGGCAACGGCGTTTGCGGGCTCCTCCGGCGAGGTGAGAGGTCCCTTCGGGTGCGTCTCGTCGCGGTGAGTCCGGGTCTGGGGTCAACGGCGGCGGGGGACGGCGGACGGCGGCGGAACGAAGCAAAAACCGCGGCGGAGAAGTGCTACAACTCCGGCGAGCGATTGCGGGCGCGTCAGGGGCACTGCGGCGGCGACGGCTAGGGCAACGGCTGCGCAAGGTCAAGGTAGTCCTCGGGGTGAGATCCGGGCATTAAATAGCCTCGGCTTCCGCGCGGAAAACGGAAACCTAGAACCTCACAGCGGCGGAATCCGGCTCGGACTCGGGTGGAGACGACGACGGAGGACCGTCCACGTGGCGCGATCAACGGCCACGATTGGCTCGGGCGCGATCGGATCCGGTCGGATCGGTGCGGCTCGATTTCGGCCGTTGGATCTTGATCCAACGGTTCATAGGGTTAGGGTTTGGACTTGGTTCGGTCGAGTCACGTGGCTCGGGTCGGACTCGAGTCGGACTCGGACTCGGGTCCGGTCGGATGAACAGTACTTGACCCGACTTGATTTTCCAGCGATTTAATATTTAAAATAATTCCCAGAAATTCATTTAATTCATTAAAAATAGCAAAAGACTCAGAAAAATTCCAGAAAAATTCTGGAAAATATTTTAGGGTATTTGGGACTCAAATAAAATATTTCCAACAAAATTTTATTTGCAAAGTTTAATTCTTTAATTATTTCAAAATGGAATAAATTCAAATAAACTCCAAATAAATTCCAGAAAATTCCAAAAATTCACCAAAGTGCCGAATCACACATGAATTTAAGAAAAGCAAAATTTTGGGGTGTTACAACGAGCTCTTTCCATCCCCCATGATCTTCAGCCCGGGATCTCGTCGGAAACGGCTTATTCCTTCCAAAACCGAAAAGCACATTTATGGCAATAACTTTGCCGTTTCTTCCCCAAATCGCGCACCACCACCTCTCAAATCTCCGTGGTGGAGTACTCTTCCCGGTGGTGTCATCCTCTTTTTGCATCTCCAACTCATTCGACCGCAAAATCAAGAAAACCAACGAAGAACACCGTTTCTAGTGTTCTTCGTGTTCATCCTCATATCTTCTCCATCGGTGGTTCAAATTCAATTCCGTTTGTTTCCTTGTGTTCGTATAGGTGGTTAGATTCTAACACATCAATCAATTTTAGGATTCATCAAGGTTTGAAGTCGAATTTTGGAGTTGAATCACTTCGGCCGAATCTTCGTTCATCACCAAATTCATCTTCCTCGGTGAGTTTGGATTCAATTCCTTGCAATGCCGAGAGCCTCTAGATGTTCTCTAGTTTGTACTCCATTTAATTTGTGTAGTCATCATCTAATTTCTTGCAAAATTTCAAAATTTTGGAAATTTCTTGGGTCTCTGTTTTTGCTCATGCCCCTACGCATGCCGCCGCCGGCCACCGGCCGTCGCGCCGCCACCGATCCCGTCGTCGACTCCCCGCCGTGCCGCCGGGGGCCCGACCGCGCGCCTCCATCCGCCGCCGCTGCCGCCCCGCCGCCGCCGCCCGCGCGTGGACCTCTCTAGCGTCTCGCCCAGCTCCGCCAGCCTCCCCACGCCGCTAGCGCCACGAGCCCGTGCCCACCACTACCATGGCTCGCCGCCTGGCCGCCTCCGGCCGCACCGCCTTGCCCGCCGGTGACACTGCGCCGGCCTGCCCCCGCCCCACCGCGCGCCCGGCCGCCGGCCCCCTCCCTTCGCCGGAGCCCAATGGAGCTTGGCTCCTCTCTGTTTCCTTGGCCATGGATGAGCTTGAGGAAGAAGCTCATGAGTATGAGAGCTAGGGCCCACCCTCCATAGAGACACTCTATTCCTAAAATCAGCCAAAAATAAAGATTCCGAGAATATTCCTCGGTATCTCTTTTTCCTGATTTTTCCAAACTTCGGACGCTTATAACTTTTCCGTCCGAACTCCGATGGACTCTATTCAAATTCCTAAATTCATCTAAATTCAATATCTACCTGCCAGTACTACTTTTATAATTTTTGGATTTTATTTTATTTATTGTTTTTTATTTGTTGTACCGTTTTGCGCGTAGCCGAGGATCTCGCCGAGCCCGCCGACCCCGCCGCCGAACTCCAAGGTTTCGACACCCTCACTGCAACTGAAGGCAAGTCCCTTGACGCATTTTGATCCTATGAATGCAAATGTTTTAACATATTTTATAAACATGCATTGCTATGTTTATCATCGTATGTCAATATAGATGAATAGTTAATCCAATTTGTGATTTCCTCCTTTGTTGTTGACATCCATGCTTAATTTGTTGGGGAACGCGGTATGCTACTCTAGCACAAATTAAAATTTCTACCGCAAACCAGAAAATCTACTCGCAAGAAGGGGATCATAGATCTATTACTACTAGACACGCAGTTGCGGAATCCTTCGCACGTCGTTGTAGTGGATCGTTCTCGGCGTGGATCGTCCTCGCCGTGGATCGTCCTCGCTGTGGATCGTCACCGTGGATCGTCCTCGCCACGGATCGTCCTCACTGCGGATCGTCCTCTCCACGCCGCAGTAGCAGCAGCGTCACCACAGCAGTCCACACGTCCGGGGATGGAACGCCGTGCGTCGGTGTGCAAGCACCGGGTCTCTCGGCAAGGGCAACGAGAGGAGGTGGCTAGGGTTTCTGGCAAAACACCTCTAAATCAAGACGAAAGTCTCAGATCTGCGTCCAGCCTCCTCCCCTCCTTATATAGCCACGAGGTGAAACCCTAGGCAGTCAGGGCCCATCTACGCGCTAAGCCCACGAGGTCCATTAATTACAGATCCAATCCGAATTGATGCGTCCCAGCCTGTTAAGTGTGTGACCTTGTAGGTTCATGCGCATTTGGACATGGATTCAGAAAACCCTTTTCTAATCCAATAGTCGGTAGCGCCTCCTTGCAGAGCATGCCAACTCCCAAACGCATATGATTAAAGTACTGATGTAATAATCCCTTTGCCAAACTATATGAAGATCGAACTCAAGGTGAGAAGCATGTCATCCTTTGACAGTTCAATCCATCTCTCGTATCCGTGATATATTAATAAGTTGTGATTGACTTCTCAATCACGGCATGGCCATGCACTTCCTTAATCATATCACACGAGTGGCCTAGACATATATCTCCGTTACATTGGAGTAGCAAATTCCATCTCGACTGCTCACTTCCCTCTGCATGTTTCATAGTAAACATGAAAGCTACCTTTATAACTATCCAGTTAGGAAATAGTGTTTGGTAACCCCAAGGTAAACTATTACACATGTAGGGAATATGACAATCTCAGGTCTAAGGATCATACATCTACTATGTATGAGATACACTGATGACACATAAGAACGTAACATTCTCACAGTGTCCCATTGTGGGTCTATCTAACCCATGTTCTTCAACATGCGTCCACAATGTATTGATGATATCTCCATATCCTATGATCTATGAAACATGATCATCGAACAATACATGTGCTGATCTATTCATCGTTGTCCTATACGATGATATCCGATCAGAGATATTTATCGAATTATATCAATAAGTAAAGAGCTTCATAAACAAGTCACACACTTGTTGATCAAAACAATGATATACATTCATTGGACCAATAATCATATTATTATTCATAAACATAGTCATGTTACAATCATCCATATGATTGCCTCAAGGGCATAACACTAACAATCTCCCACTTGCACTTGAGTCAATCAATTAAGTATCTAATACCAATAGACCTCGTGTGCGCCTCATGCTTAGGCTGTGGCAGTGGCTTTGTCAATGGATCAGCCACATTGGCTTCCGTATGTACTTTGCATATCTTCACGTCACCTCTATCCACAATCTCGCGAATAAGGTGATAGCGTCGGAGTATATGTTTGGACTTCTGATGTGATCTAGGCTCTTTTGCTTGTGCAATGGCACCACTATTATCGCAATAGATGTCCATTGGACTAGAGGCACTAGCGACCACACCAAGCTCTGAGATAAACTTCTTTATCCATACAGCTTCTTTTGCGGCATCCGAAGCCGCAATGTACTCCGCTTCTGTCGTAGAATCAGCCACCGTGCTTTGCTTGGAACTCTTCCAGCTTAATGCTCCTCCATTTAGTGTAAACACGAAACCGGATTGTGATCGAAAATCATCTTTGTCAGTTTGGAAGCTTGCATCGGTGTAACCTTTTACAACCAGTTCTTCCTCACCTCCAAAGACTAGGAACATACCCTTAGTTCTTCTCAAGTACTTTAGGATGTTTTTCACGGCTATCCAATGACCATCACCGGGATCCGCTTGGTATCTACTTGTGACACTTAGAGCATATGAGACATCTGGGCGTCTGAGATCATGGCATACATGATAGATCCAATAGCCGAAGCATATGGAATCTTGCTCATCCTGTCTCGCTCATCGCTATCGAAGGACACCGATTCTTGCTTAGATCGATGCCATGTGACATTGGCATGAAACCTCTCTTAGATTCATGCATATTGAACCTTTTCAATACTTTGTCAATGTACGTTTCCTGGCTTAATCCAATCAACCTTTTTTATCTATCTCTATAGATCTTTATGCCCAAGATATAACATGCTTCTCCCAAGTCCTTAATTGAGAAACTCCTTTTCAACGAAGTCTTAACGTCTTCAAGCATAGGAATATCATTCCCGATCAATAATATGTCATCCACATACAAGATCAGAAACACAAGTGCGCTCCCACTAGCCTTCTTGTAAACACAAGGCTCTTCTTCATTTTTGATAAAGCCAAATCCTTTGACCACTTCATCAAAACAAATGTTCCAACTCCGAGATGCTTGCTTTAACCCATAAATGGATCTCTGAAGCTTGCATATCTGTTTAGCATTTTTAGGATCAACAAAACCCTCAGGTTCTATCATGTATACATCCTCAGATAGATTCCCATTAAGGAAAGCTGTTTTGACGTCCATCTGCCATATTTCATAATCGAAATATGCAGCAATTGCTAAAATGATCCGGACAGACTTGAGCATGGCTACCGGTGAGAAAGTTTCATCATAGTCAATTCCTTGAACTTGTTTGAAACCCTTTGCCACCAACCGTGCCTTATAGATCTGAACATTTCCATCTACGTCTGTCTTCTTCTTGAAAATCCATTTGCATTCTATGGTTTTTACACCATCAGGAGGATCGACCAAGTTCCAAACTTGATTGTCATGCATGGATTGAATTTCGGATCTTATGGCTCCAAGCCATTTTTCGGAGTTTGGGTCCATCATGGATTTTTCATAAGTCGTGGGCTCATCATTGTCCCACAATAATACGTCATGTCCATATCTTATAGGTTCATGATGCGGCCTTCCCGACCTACGTGGGGCTGGTGTCTCTTCCACAGGTTGTACAACATTTTGTACATCATGTGATGGTTCAGTGGCAGTTTGAACATGTTCATGTGATTCTCGAACTTCATCGAGATGCACATCACTCCCACTGATTTCTTTTGAAAGAAACTCTTTCTCCAAAAAGACACCATTTCGAGCAACAAAAAAATTTGTTCTCGTTTCTTTTGTAAAAGTAATATCCTTTTGTTTCTTTAGGATACCCCACAAAGAAGCATTTTTCTGATTTAGGTGCGAGTTTATCTGATTGCAAATGTTTTACATAAGCCTCACATCCCCATATCTTGAGAAATGACAGCATGGGACTTCTCCCAGTCCATATCTCATATGGTGTCTTCTCAACGGAATTTGATGGGGCCCTATTTAATGTGAACGCAGCTGTCTCTAGAGCGAACCCCCAAAAGGATAATGGAAGATCTGTTTGGCTCATCATTGACCGAACCATATCCAATAAAGTTCGATTACGTCGTTCGGATACGCCATTCCATTTAGGCGTTCCTGGCGGAGTAAGTTGTGGAACGATTCCACATTGCTTTAGATGATCACCAAACTCTTGGCTCAAGTATTCGCCACCACGATCTGATCGTAAGTGTTTTATTGATTTGCCAAGTTGATTTTGTACTTCGTTCTGAAACTCTTTGAACCTTTCAAAGGTTTCAGACTTATGCCTCATTAAATAGATATATCCATATCTACTATAGTCATCAGTAAAAGTTACAAAGTACTGAAACCCACCTCTAGCAATCGAGCTCATTGGTCCACATACATCTGTATGTACTAGGGCCAACAATTCACTCGCCCTCTCACTAAAACCTATGAAAGGGGTTTTTGTCATCTTGCCAAGTAAACAAGACTCACATGTTTAAATGATTCAAAATCAAATGAGGTGAGAAGTCCATCACCATGGAGCTTCTTCATGCGCTTCTCATTTATGTGACCCAAGCGACAATGCCATAAGAAGGTAGGGTTCAAATCATTTGGTCGAGGTCTTTTGACATTAATGTTATAGACATGTTTTTCTTTGAGTTCAAGGACGTATAACCCATCCACCATGGGACAACGACCATAATACATATCATTCAAAAATATTGAACAAACAAAGTTCTTTATTCTAAATTCATAACCTTCATGTTCCAAACAGGAAGATAAAATAATGTTTCTACTCAAAGATGGAACAAAATAATAATTATTAAGTTCTAAAACTAATCCTGAAGGCAAATGCAATGGGTAGGTGCCAACGGCAAGACCAGCAACTCTTGCTTTATTCCCCACACGAATATTCACTTCTCCTTTTGCCAAGTCTCTACTCTTTGTGAGCCCCTGCATCGAATTGCAAATGTGAGCAACCGATCCGGTATCATATACCCAAGAGCTGGAATAAGAAGTAGCAAGATTAATTTCTATAACATTAATACCTGAAGTGGAAGTCACACTCCCATTCTTTTTATCTGCCAGGTACTTCTCGCAGTTTCGTTTCCAATGTCCTGACTTCTTGCAATAGAAGCACTGGGTTTCGGGTTGAGGGCCGACTTTGAGCTTCTGAAGCTTAGTTTTGAGGCTCGTGATCTCATCTTTAGCCTTGCCCTTGCCTTTTCCCTTTCCCTAAGCCTTAGCTTTCCTCTTTTTGAAGGCAGTTGTCTTCTGAACCATCATCACATGATTGGGTTTCTTCTTAATGCTTTCCTCGGCAGCCTTGAGCATCCCATGTAGCTCGGTCAGGCTCTTCTCCATGCTATTCATATGAAAATTCATAATGAATGGCTCAAAGCTCGAGGCGTAGGATCGAGAATTACGTCCGTAGCTGCACCAATGCTAAGGGAAACTCAAGCTTTTCCAATCTCCCAATGTAGCCAATCATCTTGATTACATGTGGGTCGACGGATCGCCTTCACCACCTTACAAGCAAATGTAAGCTTTGAGATACCATACCTCTCAGCCCTTGCTTGGTTCCCAAACATGCCCTTCAAGCCCACAATCATATTGTAAGCATCCTGGTCCTCATATTGCTTTTGCAGCTCAGAGTCCATGGTGACAAGCATGAGACAGCTGACCTCCACAGAGGCATTAACATGTTTTTCATAATCAACCTTCAAATTTCGAGGAGCATTTTCAGCCGGTTCATCAGGGATTGGATTCTCTAGAACATACTCCTTTTTTTCATGCTTGAGAACAATTCTCAAGTTGTGATACCAATCAACAAAATTTGTTCCATTTAGTTTTTCTCTTTCCAAAACCGATCTCAAAGCAAAACCAGGTGCAGCAGTAGGAGCAGCAGGAGGTGCCATTGAACTACAACAAAAACATGCAAAGTTTCTAAGCACTATGTTTATGTAATACCTTTTATTAAACATTTTAACAAAAGAAACTCCTATCATGTGCCCCCTTTATGGACACATGGTGAGTATTCAAGATCCATATTCATCAAACACTAGTGAGCTTTGGCATCACTGCTAGAAATCTAATGACATAGGTAAGCAACATCTTTGCTAATTACATCTTACGTAACTCTTGTTGGTTGAGCATGAAAACAAGTAATGAATGCCTCTGTCAACTTGAGTCATGGCCAGGTCAACTTGCCCCTAGGGCTCACATGAGGGAGGGAGCACTTCCCGTTTTCGGGTGCCAATTAAGAAACCTAGCCTCATGTATGTTTTCCTAGACACCAATCGTCTTGTATCCATTCCTTCATTACTAAAATCATATTCCAACCACTTATGTCCTTAAGCCCAAAACCGTTTTGATAGCTCAATTAAATCAACCATTGTTATGCGCGATGTGTCCAACACATCCCTATCATCTATTAAGATAGTCATTGATATACTACTTTGGCAGTCATATCAATAATGATCTAAATTCTTGTTGGGTGCAACAATTGGATGGACATATTTGATTTAAAAATTTTTATAACTATGGGGATGAACAATATCTACTATGAACATGGCATCACATGCAATGAGCATAAAGAAAATAGCAAGGATTAAACACACATCCACAGAAAATCAAAATTAAGCTATGAAATAGCATGGCCCTTAGCATTATGATCTCCATCATCATGGTTGCCTATTCACTTAGCCATCTTGCTTGATTGTCCACCTATCCATCATGCTCGATGCCACCATCTTCATTATTGTAGATGCAACTCCTTACAACTTTTGATAATGAATTTTACATAAAGGTTCCAAGCATCACAAGTTGACACGCAGGTCGTTATACAACTTTTTGATAATGAAATAGCCTTATGGCTTGACACGGCACGCAGGCCATGTAAATATTACATGCATCACATACACATAAGCCATACTATTTCACACAACATCCTGCAAAAACGAGTTAAACAAAATAGATTCTACGACATCGGGGTTCCAAGGGGCAGCGCCCCTGGCGGGGTCCAGGGGCAGCGCCCAAGGCGGGGTTCAAGGGACAGCATCTCCTTTGTTTTTCCATGAATTGAAGCAATAGTAATAATAAGGCAAGACATAGCATGATGAGAGACATTTAAAACAGCAATAACAATTGATATAGCATCACTTATGTCTAAAACAAGGAATTCAACCATGCCACAAATTATAACGAATCAAACGATGAACTTAAGCTCAAAACCAAGCCATACACCAAGTTTCATGGCACTATTCATTATTATCATGAGTCCAAATGATTAAACTGTCTATAAGTGTGAAGCTACGTGTAGAAGTGTAGCTAATGCCCTTTCCCGCATGCCGATTTCATGGTACCTAAAAAAACATAAAACACAAGCGTGAGTTCATCACTCAGCAAGTATATTGCAATGGATCATAAAGAACAGTTCAATGTTAACCTCGCTACATACCATACTTAAAATCATGATCAAGTCATAATTTCATATACAACATCATAACCATGTCCCAATCTCAATGTACACATTTTATTATCATCATCATGTATGCAATGCAATGCAATGCACATGTCTCCTTGAATCACATACCGGTATTGCCGAGTGCACACCCGTCGGCGTGCACCCTCTTTCCCCTCCCATCCCGTAGATGAAGGGTGCCTACTCCTCACTTCCATTCACAACTATGGATGGAATCACGAGGTAGGACTTACTTAATGGCGCTCTGGATTAGTCATAACTTTCTCACCGACCTTACCGGACTAGTTATGACGTTCTCACCGTCCGGGCCAGTTTTCATGCCATGTATGCAACATATGCCATAAACATAAACAATTAATCATTGCATAGCATCATAACATACCATTTTCATCATATCATGGGAAAATACTAATCATGGAAAGATAGCATATCATGAAAATAGTTTGCATCTAATCAAGACTAGCAACATACAACATGTTACCCATTCCAATACACTTGCATTAACGGCGGGCGACGGATTGGCGAGAGGATGAGGGCACTCCCGGGGTCTCACCACCTGCACATGGATACCACACACTCAAACCGTGCCCACAAAATAGTACACAAACACTCATCTACCCCGACTTCGCAAACTACTCCCAAAGCCGAAAAACAGAGGATCTGTCCCCCGGGACAGCTTCAAACTAGCACAACTTGAGTTCTAGTTCTCCAAATTAAGTAAACTAGTACATCATCGCGAACCTTAGGAAATTTCCTAGCTTTCTATAAGTATTGGGAAAAGCTGATTCGGCCTCTAAAATTTCCTAATCTACATATCAACCCGATCTATCCCAATCACGTCACAGATTTGAACACGTTCGGTAAAATGATCATAACTTTCAAACGGCTGGGCTGAATTGGACATTCTTGGTGTTTAATTAAAGGTATTGAAGTTATCTACAACTTTTTCAAAAGGCAGCCGACCAAATTCCGATTTTAAAATTGCGTAAACTCAAACCCTAGGTCGGACGTCCAATCTGCCCAAAACAGAACGCTATGCAAACTCTAGTTTTCATCAAATCCATCTAATTGCAGCACCACCTATTGATCTAAAAGCACCAAAACCCCCATTAACACAACACCTAATCCACCCCAAGAGATTACCCATCGCCATACCTTCGCCCGACGAATGACGAACCGATGAACGGCGAAACTTCTCCCAGTTCCCCCGATCTCCCTCCAATCCTCGGATCTTCTCGGTCGCAATCCTTCGCAACTTGGAGATCAACGGAAGGGGATGAAACAGCGGCAATGGAGGGGGAGGGGCCAAGATAGGGCCGACTAGGGGTGGTGGTGGAGGTGCAAGAGGGAGGAGGGGGCGCAAGAGGGAGAAGGTGGGGGCGGCGGCTTGGGGAAGATGGAGGGGGTGGAGGCGCATGAGGGAAAGGAGGGGGCGCATGGGGCAGCACCATGCTGCCCTAATCCCTCCTCCACTTGGGCCACAAGCCTCCCACCTCTGGCCCACTAAGTTTCCCCAAGCCCACGAGGCTCCCCCAAGCCCAAACTCTCCCTCGGACGGCCCACTTTCCCCCCGGAAGGCCCAAAACACGATTTAACATCATACCGTAAGGTTTTATTCTCTAATTTCACAATTTATAATGTCACGATATTCCGTAGTGTCACATTCTCCCTCCTTCAAAAGGATTCGACCCCGAATCCGAGACACACCACTTCACAACCAACCAAATCGAAGGGAGCTAAGGTTCACTTCTCAGAACCCGCTCATAAGCCCCTACAATTTGCACTAGCCCGTACTCAAAAGCAAGGAGCTAAGGCTCGAAGGTTGACGGCTCTAATGATAACTCACGGTCAAAACTGGCCTGAATCTTACTCATCATTGAACACAAGGCACTAACACAAGGACTCGGATCGCCCTAAGCAACAGGATAAAATTCCCAACCAGACAACAAAGGAAAACGGTCTCACACTCCTCATTCTAGGCATTCCCTGGCACTAAAGTGCATGATCCCTTTAACAGATGCTACTCTCTAGAAGAACAGGGCACTAACCTCTAGACCCCTTTTCAGCTCCCACGCACAAAAGTGTTTTCACACATCCACCTCTCTACTGGGTTCGCCGTATTCAAGACGACGCGAACCAAGTGAGACACAACACTCCAAGATTACCAACTGCTTGAACTATCGGGATTACAACCTTGAGGAAGATTGATCTTTTACAAAAAGACCAATACCCACCACTACCACCGAAAGGGAAAGCTTACTTTAAAACCAGGGTTCTTAATACCCGCAAGAACAGCAACAACCGAACAATCCGCTTCGATTGACACAACTCGCGCATAGCCTAAAGACAAAAAGATCCCATTCGCTTTGAAAAGGAAAAGCAACTGCTAGCAACCACCAAGTGGTCCACTAATAATTTAATCAACCCTACCGAGGGACGCATCAACAAAACAATTCTCCAGGAAGGTTTGAATTGGGTCAAACCCAACTTTCCTTTACTCTTCACTACCAAACTAGTTACGATCAACCACTAGCAACACCTAATATCTTAGGTCTTTATTAGAAGGTCTCACCCTCACACTAGATCGCTCTTTCTTAGAAGGTCTTGCCCTCACAATCTTCCACTCAAAGGATCAGAACATAGAGTACAATCTTTGAGTAAACTCAACCATAAACCATGAACCCAAATTGATCTACATACAACAACTCGAACCCCAAAGCGCTAAAAGCCACTTTGGAAAGAATTCGGCAACAACAAAAGAGTACTCATTTTATTTTCCTAAGCCAAATCGTAGAGGAAACACAAATCTCCTATACCAGAGCCGAAATACCAGAAGTTATTCATTATTTCTTTTCATACAAGAAAACAATGGAAATCCCGATTCATGACATGCATGCAGCTTTTCAAGAGCACTCCGGATTAGTCATATATCCATATATGACTTTCCCACTGACCTGGCTCATCGACTCTTTCATGTTTAATTGTACATAAACGTTGTCATGTTTCCTTTTCACTATTCATTCATCATGTAACAAACGATACCGAATAGTCATTCACCAAATGACTTCTTCCTCAGTATCACATGATTAAGACACAATTAACATCGATGATTGTGATAATTCATATAAACTATGACAGCAACACCGTTAACCGGAAAACACCACATCATATCAGAACCCACTATTACTTCGAGACTAAACTTGCAAAACCTCGCATTTTAACCAAAATCAACATTTTGGAAAAGAATATCAACTCTCAAGTCAAACATCTGCACCCACAACAGCCACAAATTACCTCAAAGAGAAAGGGAAGCTCATTCCCAAAAGAGAACACTTCACTAACAAAATCACTGATGAAACATTCATAAAACCCACCTTGTGAAGCACTCGCAAACACCACACACATTTTTCGAATAACTCCAACTCTAGCCAACTAGAGTTACAAATTAAATGCTCAGCTCAAGAGTTTCCAACACAACCCACTATGTCTATCTGCTTCCTTTAAAATTTATTCCAAAGATAATTCAGGGTGATCGCGAAGGAGTGCGATCCACTCAAAAACTTTTGGGTGTAAATCCATACTCATAGCACAAACTAAAAAAATTAGCCAAAACCAAAGATTGGCACCAATTTCTACGAGTTTTAGGGAAACTCTGAAACACAATGTAAGGAATACCTTGACCGAAAGCCCACAACCAAAAATAGCAAGCGACCAAACCAGTCCAAAAGTTTTAAATACAAGCTCAACATAGATACAACCACCTCTAGTGTTCCACTATGCTTTCTATTAAAGACTTCAATATTCACTATTAACTACTTGAGAAGCCCAGTCATAATTCAACCAAAAACTACCCAACAAATTCTTTCTCTAGTTACCTTTCCCAACACTTATAAACAAAGTTTATGATGATTATCAAAAAGATATCCAACCAATACTACCTCATCATGATCCCCACAGACCAACACATCATAAAACAACGTATTCTATATTGTTACATTTTATAATCTCACACTCTCTATTGTCACATCCTATGATGTCACATTCTCTCCCCCTTAACAGGATTCGACCTCGAATCCAGAGAACGCCAAGAACAAAAACAAAGAAGTGCTGCCGAAAATTTCTGTTAAAGCATTTACGCCCTTGCTGTAATTTAATCTTAATTGAGGTATTTAGTTGTTGTTATTGCTATGTAAGGTGACATCCAGGGCATACTAGATGCCGGGGTGTTACAACGGTACTACCGCATTTTACATGGCGGTACTACCGCATTTACTATGCAACAGCTAGTTTTCTAGCCATTGGCCTGAGGGGCGGTACTACCCAGTTTTTGCCCGCGGTAGTACCGCAGATGTCGAGTTTTTCAGGATTTTAGTCCCCAATGGCTAGTTTTGGCATGGGGGCTATATAAGGACCCCTTGGGGAGGCATTCTGTGGTTGTTGTTGCATTCTTGCGTGTGTTTGAGCTTGTGTGAGTTCTTGAGAGGGTGTTGCATGTGTTGCACACCTCAATTTGGTTTTTGAGCTCAAGAGTGAGACTAATTGCATGTGTTTAAATTTGAGTGTAATTGAGAGGATCCTAATGCATGTGTTGCACTTAGGAGTCACCAGAAGCGCATGTGTTGCGCTAGATGAAGTTCAAGCGAAGTGCTTGACCTTTTACTCTTGGAGGTTGCTGCCTCCTAGACGGCATAGGAGTGTCGTGCGCGGGAGTTCTCAAGGTTTGTGAGAAGCCCTGGCGAAGTTTGTGAAGGTTGGAGATTAGCCTACCCGAAGGGGTGAAAATCTACCACGAGTGGATTTGAGGTGGAAGGCTTAAGTGAGTGAGCCAGTCCAAAGTGAGTTGGACTTCCTCAACGTGGACTAAGGGGAACCGGCAAGTCTTCAAACACCACGGTAAGAAGTCGGTGTGTCACTTGTCTCTTTACATTCAAGCATTTATATTATTGCATATTTATCTATTGATTGATTGTATATAAAATTGCTTAGTATAGTTTGTTTGATCAACATAGCAATTCTTGTGTAGAGATTTAATTTAGTGAGTGCACTAGTGTGCCTAGTTGATTTAGGCTTTAATTGTCAAAACCGTAGTTTATGCTTTCGTAATTTATTTAGGTTCTGACATAAGGGTTGTTTAGAGCGAATTCACAATTAGAATTTTATAAACGCCTATTCACCCCCCCTCTAGGAGGATCCTCGACCCTATAGAGCTCCTACTATGGGTTCAAAGATGAGATTGGAGAGCTTGACTACATATTTTTCAAGATTCCCCTATTTCGGTGCCGTTGGATCCACCTCCAGCAAGTGAAGGTTGACAAGCATGGCATCACTACTGTAGACCTCGAACGTGTTGTATACCGGGATGAATTATTCATACTCACTAACCAATTTATTGAAGTCTTCTATGTAATCAACTCGTCCAACAAGAAACGCCACGTAGTTCTTTAGGGAAAAAGGAGAATTGTCATAGTTGAGAATGTAGTAGATGAGGAAGAGTACAATCTATTTGATGAGTTATCTCCTATCAAAAATGCCATCATGGTCCCAAAAGAACAACTTGAGGAAGCAAGCTCTACACGCGTCGATCATCATGAAGGGCTAATTTTCATACAAAAGAATAAGCAAGTGGAGCTGTGAGGAGGTGTCGTCATGTTTATTATTTTTAAGTGTAATATTAAAATGATGAACTTGTAATCAAGTGGATGATTGTGATGATCATGCACTTTATATATATGATTGTGATGAACTTTGTAACTAGATTGTGGTGCATATGAATTATGTAATAAAGTACATATGTTTGTGATATAGGCTGACATATGTATATGTCATAACACCAGTATAGAAAATCTCAAAACAATCTATTAGTGTAGGAAAAGGACTATGACATACGGTTCTGTGATGTTTAGTTATCACAGCTCGACCCTTTGGATCTGGCAGACTCTTGAGCTTCTCTTCCTCTCCGTTGTACTCACGTGTTCTCCTCTGATCCCCGGGTAGCATTTTGGTGAGCCCTCAAACTCCTATGATGAGATCTAGAGGACTGAGACTTGGGCACCTGGCGACGATGGATACGAGGACGTACTACCATCTGCAGATTTGCAGCATAGGTGAAGTTAGTTCTACAAGGTCCATGCATGCATGAATTTTGTTAATTAATCATTTTTGGTGATCTGATTAATTGTGTGGTTTAATATATGAATTTACTTCAATGTATTACCTAACACTAGCAATTGGCACATATATGGATGGATTTGGTTATGAATTTCCAACAAATTATGACTGAAGCAGCATGTTAGTTTCATACTTCTGCTGCTTATTTTCCTTATACCTTTTGTTATGTTGTTGTTCAAATTAGCTGGAGTATAGAATAGTAGGCCTAGATGATTTCTTTTGGCTAACTCGTAGCATTGGTTCAATGCTATTGTTCAAACTAGGCTATCCAGCTAGATGGAAAATGACAAATAGAATCATCTATTTAGTGTAGATTATAGAACCCCACTATCATGATTTATCTTTATGTGCATGCACCACAACCTCTACTAGCTACAGTGAGCAATCAGATTGAAGCATACACACACACACATATCCAATGTAAATCGCCCATAGAGTGTAAATGAAGCATCTCTTTAACCTCTTGTACAGATATGTCTATATGTCTATATGGCTATATATTTAGATAATTACTGATTATATAAATCAGAAGAGGAGCTAAGGATTAGGAAAGGTTCCCGGACACCTAGTCCGTGGCATGCTTGGACGCGTGGATCCAAGCGTTGCTCGAGCGTGAGGTCTCGAGGGGTGCTTGGGTCCTATCACCAAGATTTTTATTTGTTTCTTTACTTTATTCTTTTATCGTTGTCTTTCTGTGTTTATAGGACAGTGCAACTCGTGGGCGTTGGTCTCAAGGGGTTCTGAGTGCCCATATACTCAGTTTCTTTTTATTATTATTCTTCTTTTGTCATTAGTTAGTTTTTTTTTAAATGGAGTGACGAACGAGAGTGAGAATATCTAACGTCTTCTCCCTTCTTTTAAAACAAAGTCGTAATGGCCTCCACTCATAATAACACTTCTCATCTTGCAATGAAATGCTGCCATTAATTATTATTCCATAGTTAACATCCAAATTAAACTTTATTATTATTCAAAAGAAAACTACATCCAGTTCAGTGCATCCAAACATACAACAAAGGAACACATGATAATTGACCTTGGTGCTTCTCTCTGCCCATGCCGCTCGGCTAGGTGGAAGAAAATAATTATTGACCTCCCATATATGTATTTTCAAAGGAAACAATACAAAATTGAATACACTTCAGCTCTAAACATGCATGCACTAAACTTCAGCCTTCGAAGACTGCCCCTGCCTAAGGATAGCAAAACATCGACATTTTCACTGAGTAGTCATATATAAATGGACTTTATTTGTTCCGAATGGATGCCATATTGCCTCAAACTAAATGAACTTTATTTGTTCTTCTCTTTTAGTTCACCTCAAACTATTTTAACTTACAAAGAAGATGATGTTCCCTCATTCAACATCTCAAGGATGTGATGAGCCGATGAAAGAAAAATCGACCCGCGGTCCAAGAGGAATAAACAAAAGGCCAACAGATTGATATACCATCACGGCGATCGATCTGAAGGATGGGTCCCCTACAGAGCCAAGAAAGGTAGCGAATGCATTTCAGACAATGCGTGTGATAGTCGCGTGGGAACGGGTCCTCATCACGACATCATCCTGCTAGTCACTGACTGACGAGAGCCGCAACGCCCTGCTAACAGAAATTCTTTCATCGTTTAACATCCCAGAATAATTCGCTCTCCGAGTGCGACGGTATGCACTGCTAGTGGCAGGAAAGGCGTGGAAGACCTTCAAGAGCACACTTGTTAAGGAATACATCAACATGGATAGGACCCCCTACTCTAAGTATGGGTTTATTGATAAGGACGTATGACGGCGTTTTGTTGAGATGAAGACAACAGACGAATTTGTGCATAAAAGTGAAGCACACAAGACCCTACAAGCAAAGAACAATCACCCCACAAACTCGGCACTGCTGGCTATGCAGAGAAGAGGGTGCAATGGGAGAGGGAGGATGAGGAAGCCTCCACGCCATTTGCATCGATAGTAGAATAGCGCGCTAGAGACAAGGTCTGGTGCCATGTCTTCTTCGACCATCTCCTTTAAAAACCCCGCGGTTGAGGAAGTTTGCCAACGCCTGGTAAGATATATATCGAACTACCATGTTTGTATGTAATTATTCCATAACTACATAAGTAAAATAACTTGTCAGATACTTGCATGTAGCTTTGAGTACACAATCGTCCAATGGCTCTTTTTTGCCAAACAGGGAGAAAGATGCACTATCCATAGCCTTGGGAAACAAGGAACACCCTGGTCGCACGCGGGGCAAAGGGGTTTTTGTTCACTGGAAAATTGGATTCCCAGACCATCCCAATGCTTTAGCAATAACATAAACAGCAAAGCCTATGTCTTCACAATTGACATCGATACTAGCATCGTAGGAACACAACTGCATACTTCCAATTATACTAATGGTTTGCGACAATATAAAAAGCAACTCTAATCAACTTCCAAATTAAAGTCACTAGTCAACACGATTAAATCTCTCTATTAATCCATTAGATTAGAACATCTTTAGACAACCAGCAAAGTTTCTTTAACAATATCAGCAGTCTACATCATCTTAAAGTTTTAACTATGCATTAGGGTTTAAAACTTTAAACATATCCGAGGGTCATAAGCACTTTCAAAGCAAGGCAACAGATTCTAAGCATGTACATTAACATATTTATTCATTCTCATTATAGGGTAATCTGCAACACTAGAAGTTCATTTAATCTTAAGCTAAGCACAAATATTACTTTTAACTGATTCAGCTCACCAATTAACTTAAGAACAAATCATTTCCAATAACCACATTGTTACATACTACACGACATGCTAAACAATCATTTTCACTTTTGACAAACAGGATGCAACTCCACTTTTAAGGACAACCACAACTCAAGAACCAGAACGAACACCGATAGACAATTTCTCCTTTTCCAGGCAAGGAAGAAAACAAAACTCTAACAGAAATGCAGGAGAGTTCCACTCTCAAGTTCCCAAATTTGCCCACAAAACTTTTCAAGAAATCTCAAGATCCATACTTCCAAGAAAGAAGAAGGATGCACTAGGGAAAACAAAATGTTCAACCAAACCTTTTCCGATAAAGTTACAAAACTTAGCTCCACCCAACCTAAGGTCGGCACTAGGAGAACTTCAACCCTTTTCTCAGTTAGGGAGGACAACAACCACATATGTTTCCTCCCTAAGACAATCCACAATAACCAGCAAAACCGGGTGTCAAAGCAAAGGCGACTAAAAAGGCGCAACTCTAAACTCTTCTTCTTCGTTTCCAACCAAGGAAGACCAAAAAAACCACAAATCGCATACGGAATGATCCGCGAAAAATCCAATACCAAACATTTTTCTTTTAGTTTCCATCAACTAAAACCAAGAAAACCAACCAAAACCAACTGTCAGAACGGTGAAGAACATACGAAGGAACCCACCACCAAACTCTTCTATTTGACTCCGTCAACTACCCGATCTACGACGTAAAGGGTAAGCACTCTTCTCCTACAGGGGTTAATAGTTCTTCGGTGATGGCGCTAACCGGCCACACCGTCACACTTCACCCTTACAATGAATAAAGAGAGGTGACCGAAACCCTTCGGCACCACAACCCCACTTTAACATAATAACATGAACAATTCAATTCAATTCTTTCATAAACATAGCAACATACATAAACAAATGTAGCATTCAACATCAAGGCTCAAATACAACATTTAAGCGTAAAGCAACGATTCCCATACCCTTTCCTCAGTGCATCCATGTGTGTCAAATTTTAAATTAGTTATACCACTTTTGCAAGTTTTAATGTTGCTATCCTATAACAAAGTTTTAGTTAAGACCTAAGCCATGTTTCTAAGTTATTCCACATCACATTTTAGTTGTACCCTATAGCATGATACTAAAAATTCACATTCCAAGGACCTACAGCCCGCTCGATACCAATCAGAATAACACCCGGCATTTAATATGCCTGAATGCTACCAAACATAAGCTAAACAACATCTAAATACCACAATTAAACATAAATTCCAGCAAAGGCGCACATGCTAAAAGCCGAGATTTCGGCAGCATCTCCTTTGTTTTAACATGAATTAACACAATATCAATATCATGGCAAGATATGTCATAGCACACGACAAATAAAACATCAACATAAATGGATATATCATCAAATTACGCCAATAAAAGCATGCTCAACTACTTCATAAGCTATAACCAAGCAAATAGGGAATCACAAGCATGCTAAATTAAACCCTACATTAAGTTTATGGCACAACTCTTAATATCATGTCTCCAAGTGATTAATTATGGACTATGATGGTGGAGCTACGTGTAGAAGTGTAGGTAGACCCCTTTTTACCGCATGCCGATCTCAAAGTACCTAAAAACAACATAAAACACAAGCGTGAGTTCGAAAACTCAGCAAGCATATTGTAATGGACAACAAGATCATTTACAAGACAATAATACCTTACATCACATATAACATCTCATACTTGAGCACATAACAACATCATCATCATTAAATATGTATTGCAATGCAATGCAATGCAATGTTATGCTCATATCTCCTTGGAAACTCATACCGGTATGGTTGAGTACACACCCGTCGGTGTGCACCCTCTCCCCCCTTCCATCCCGAAGATGGAGGGTGCCTACTCCTCGCTTCCACAACCCACGGTAGATGGAATCACGATGTAGGACTTACTCTAATGGCTCTCCGGATTAGTCATAACTTTCTCACCGACCTTCCCGGATTAGTTAATGACTTTCTCACCGCCAGGCCATGTAACATGTCATGCATGCAACTATGCCAATTATCATATTTCACATGTACATAAACATATGGCAACTCATCATGACAAATATAAACACATGGCATCGAACCATGATAATCATACTCAATATTTCATTGGAAAACAGCAAGCATGGCAAGTGAGCATAGCAAGTGTTCAATCTTTCACCCAATATCAACAAACAACCTACAATCCGCTATACATTACAACACACTTGCCTCAATCATGAGCGGCGGATTTGTGGGACGTAGAGGGCACTCCCGGTGTCACACCACCTGCACATAGGCATCACACACTCACAATAATGCCCGCAAAACAGTACACAAATCCCCATCTAACCCGACATTGCCCACTACTTACAAACCTAAAAACAGAGGTTCTGTCCCGGCGGGACAGCAGCCTTGCAAAAAGCATAACTTGAGTTCTGGGACTCCAAATCAATTAAACGAGTACACCATCGCGAAGCTTAGGAAATTTCCTACCTTTTTCTAGTTATACGGAAAGACTGATTCGGACTCTAAAATTGTTTAATCTACAGATTACTACAATCTGTTCCAATCGCGTCACAGATTTTAACACGCTCGGTAAAACGGCCATAACTTTCAAACGGCTGACCGGATTTTAACGTGCTTTATGTCCACGGAAAGATAATTAAATTATCTACAACTGCTTTTAAGTACGTACGGACAGATTCGGATTATAAATCGACGAAAACTCGAGCCCTACCCCGACTGCTCAATCTGCCCGAAAACAGAAACGTGGCAACGTCTAGATCTAACCCAAAGAACTCCAACCCATCACCACCAATTGATCTAAAAACTTCATAAACACCCTAAGAACAGTACCTAGATCAAACCCAAGGATCCCAATGATCATACCTTTGCCCAACGAACGAATCTCCAATAGATCTCCTCGCGGATCGCTCCTCGCTCCACGCTCCTCGCTCCTCGCTCCAACGGATGGATCCACAAGGTGCAGAGGTGTGGAGACCACCCTAGGGCAGCAAGGGGATGGAGGAGAGCTGGTGGAGAGGTGGGGAGCAATGGGGCAAATGGGGAGGTGGAGGCGCACAAGAGGGAGAGGGAGAGGGGGGTGGCGGCTAGGGCTTAGGAGGGGGAGGGAGAGGGGCGCACCAAGCTGCATGAGGCGCAAGGGGGCTGGGGGAAGCCCCTTTTACCAGCCCTCAACACAATCCTAGTCCGTTACGGAGACCTAATCCATCCCACCAAAGCCCACCAAGGCCCAAAACTCCCCTGGGAAGGCCCAAAACCCCGAAAACGGCCCGGAAACGGCCCGGAAAAGCTATTAACCTCCATAACCTATAGTTTTAACCTTAATTCCACAGCTCATAATGTTATTAACCTTATCATGCACGCTAAATAAGGTTACGACACTCTGTGGTGTCACAACGCTTCAAAAGGCCCAAAAACGCGAGTAAACCTCAAGCCGTAAGATTTTCTTCTCTAATTTTGCAATTTGTAATGTCACACCAAAACGTAGTGTCACAGTATCCATCCACTAAAAGGAATATGGTGCACGGCACCTTGGTAGCGTCAGATTTCATGAAGGTCAATGTGGACGGGGTACATGATAGTTTCAAGATCATCTAGCTACAGAAGCTGCCAAGCGATGAGATCGCGACACTAGGGGATGCCATTGGCACATTCATCCAATAGCCCATAATGACATCTCCCTGGCCGCCCATCATGTCACGCAACTACCCCAACTATCTGAGTTGCTTGCTGCACCTAATCAGTAAGCCATTAAATCGGCTATCGTACCCCCTACTACACCTGATCAACAGGATTTTAACTAGTTTCCTGCCCATTCGTCTCCTGTGAAGACTCTTTACGGTACAAAGAAATGCAAGGGCAAATCGAAGCATATCGCGAAAACACTCGACTATCCGATTGCCCCGTTGGCCCAGTTATACAAGCTAGGAGAGCCTTTAGTAACGGGAGATTGCCTAAATGCACTTTGTATGGGTTGCATTAAATTGCATTATTGGTACATGAACAAGCTGCCAAGCCAGTGTAAGAATGTATAATGAGTATCATGTTCAGCTTCAAGCGTAAGCATCTATTCAATGAGTCATCAGGGGACTTCTTCGTGGTTGACTTCCAGGACCTGTTCTATCTCTATAACCTCAACACCCTCGATGTCATGCTCTTGAGATGCTAGAAATTGTAAGTGTGTGCTATCATAGTCTACATTCGTCTAATAGCGATAAATATCTGCCAATATATATATATATATATATATATATATATATATATATATAATTCGCCTTTGTATATATAGAAATATGATACTCGAAGCGACAAGGAACAAAAAATCGGTGGGTTTCCTCGACCCAAACATAACCTCAAAGCAAACAATGGATGAAGATATAAATATGGTTGAAGAATACATGAAACAGGCATTGCTAGCTCAAAAAAGATAAAAATTTGATACTCTTACCCTATAACCCAGGGTAAGTGCTACACTACTTGCTATACTTTGATTTGTGCTGTGCCCATAACTCAGTTTTGTTCATTGACCATTGTGACATACCTGTGTAGGTTTCACTGGATTCTAATTGTAATATCACTATCACTTTATCCTCGTCGCCGAATGAGAATACCATTGGCAGCCATGCTTCTTGAACTATAGAGTTGATTAAGTCATCTACATACGATGAATTAATCAACTCTATATTACAAGAAGAATGGCTGCCATTGGTATTCTCATTCGGTGACGAGGATGAAGTGATAGCGATAAATCAGAGCATGATAGCGTTCATGACGAACTATGGAATGAAATAGATTTTACCTCAGAAACCATCTATATTATAATAAAAAAGGAGGTTTGTAACACCCCAATTTTTGCAATTTGTAATGTCACACCAAAACGTAGTGTCACAGTATCCATCCACTAAAAGGAATATGGTGCACGGCACCTTGGTAGCGTCAGATTTCATGAAGGTCAATGTGGACGGGGTACATGATAGTTTCAAGATCATCTAGCTACAGAAGCTGCCAAGCGATGAGATCGCGACACTAGGGGATGCCATTGGCACATTCATCCAATAGCCCATAATGACATCTCCCTGGCCGCCCATCATGTCACGCAACTACCCCAACTATCTGAGTTGCTTGCTGCACCTAATCAGTAAGCCATTAAATCGGCTATCGTACCCCCTACTACACCTGATCAACAGGATTTTAACTAGTTTCCTGCCCATTCGTCTCCTGTGAAGACTCTTTACGGTACAAAGAAATGCAAGGGCAAATCGAAGCATATCGCGAAAACACTCGACTATCCGATTGCCCCGTTGGCCCAGTTATACAAGCTAGGAGAGCCTTTAGTAACGGGAGATTGCCTAAATGCACTTTGTATGGGTTGCATTAAATTGCATTATTGGTACATGAACAAGCTGCCAAGCCAGTGTAAGAATGTATAATGAGTATCATGTTCAGCTTCAAGCGTAAGCATCTATTCAATGAGTCATCAGGGGACTTCTTCGTGGTTGACTTCCAGGACCTGTTCTATCTCTATAACCTCAACACCCTCGATGTCATGCTCTTGAGATGCTAGAAATTGTAAGTGTGTGCTATCATAGTCTACATTCGTCTAATAGCGATAAATATCTGCCAATATATATATATATATATATATATATATATATATATATATATATATATATATAATTCGCCTTTGTATATATAGAAATATGATACTCGAAGCGACAAGGAACAAAAAATCGGTGGGTTTCCTCGACCCAAACATAACCTCAAAGCAAACAATGGATGAAGATATAAATATGGTTGAAGAATACATGAAACAGGCATTGCTAGCTCAAAAAAGATAAAAATTTGATACTCTTACCCTATAACCCAGGGTAAGTGCTACACTACTTGCTATACTTTGATTTGTGCTGTGCCCATAACTCAGTTTTGTTCATTGACCATTGTGACATACCTGTGTAGGTTTCACTGGATTCTAATTGTAATATCACTATCACTTTATCCTCGTCGCCGAATGAGAATACCATTGGCAGCCATGCTTCTTGAACTATAGAGTTGATTAAGTCATCTACATACGATGAATTAATCAACTCTATATTACAAGAAGAATGGCTGCCATTGGTATTCTCATTCGGTGACGAGGATGAAGTGATAGCGATAAATCAGAGCATGATAGCGTTCAGGACGAACTATGGAATGAAATAGATTTTACCTCAGAAACCATCTATATTATAATAAAAAAGGAGATGAAAGCATTCATATTTTAAGACGATAGTGTAACACCACGGAGTGTCGTAATCTTATAAAATGTGAAGTTTGAGGGCAAAACATTATAAGATGTCAATATGGAGGTTAAAAACTTTACGTTATGCAGTTTTAATATGTTTTCGGGCCGTTTTCGGGAGTTTGGGCCTTTCCGGGGGAGTTTGGGCCCAAGGAGGGATGAGCCGTGGGCTTTAGTGGAAGGGTATGGCCCATGGGGGGAGAACCTGGTTAAGGGGGGCTTGGTGTGCCCCTCCCTGCCCTAGCCGCCCTCCCCACACGCCCTCCCCTCCCCTTGTGCGCCCCCCTCCATTGTTGCCCTAGCCGCCCCTTCCCCTCCCTTGCGCCACCACCACCCCCATCCCTCCCCACCACCCCTTGCTGCACCTAGGGGAGGTTCTCCACCTCACCACCCCGCAGATCCGTCCATTGGAGCGCTCCGCGACGAGGCGATTCGGTGGATTTAGAGCGAGGAAGGAGATCGCGCGAACCGAGAGGAGATCCGTTGGTTCTCCGTTCGTCGGGCGAAGGTATGGCCACGGGAATCCTTGGGGTTGGTTTAGGTACTATTTTAAGGGTTGATATCATGTTTTTAGATCAATTGGTGGTGCTGTAATTGGGTAGATTAGATGAAATCTAGAGTTTGCCACGTTCTCTATTTCGGGCAGATTGTGCAGTTGACCTAGGGTTTCATATTTCGCCAATTTAGAGTCATAATTTGGTCGTCCGCCTATTGAAAAAGTTGTAGGTAATTGAAATATATTTAATTGGACGTAAAGAACGCTTAATTCCGATTAGCCGTTTGAAAGTTATGCTTGTTTTACCGAACGTGTTAAAAACTGTGACGATATTAGAACAGATCATGGTATTTTGTAGATTAAACCACTTTAGAGTCCGAATCAGTTTTTCCATATGCTTAGAAAAACTTAGGAAATTTCCTAAGCTACCCGAGGATGTACTCATTTAATCGATTCGGAGTTTTAGAACCCAAGTTATGCTCGTTAGAAGTCTGCTGTCCCGATGGGACAGAACCTTTGTTTTTGGGTTTTGCGAGTAGGTTGCGAAGACATGGTAGAAGAGTGTTTGCGTATTGTTTTGTGGGCATGATTTTGAGTGTGTGTTACTTATGTGCAGGTGGTGTGACCCCGGGAGTGCCCTCTACTTCTCGCAAATCCGTCGCCCGTGGTTGAGGCAAGTGTATTGGAATGGGTTGCGGGTTGTAGGTGGCTAGTTTTGATGAGTTGAAATTGATTATATGATATGTTCACATGCCATGCTTAAATGTTTGCCATTGATACGATGAATATGGTTTATTATGTTGTGATGCCATGTGTTATGTACAAGTTATCTATGATGTTGGCATGTTTGCATACATGGCATGATACATGGCCGGGTCGGTGAGAAAGTCATAACTAGTCCGGTAAGGCCGGCGAGAAAGTTATGACTAGTCCGGGGCGCCATTGAGTAAGTCGTACATTGTGATTCCATCCGCCGCGGTGAATGGAAGCAAGGAGTAGGCACCCTCCATCTTCGGGATGGAAGGGAAGATAGGGTGCACACCGACGGGTGTGCACTCAACCATACCGGTATGAGTTTCCATGGGACATGTGCATCGCATCGCATTGCATACATGATGATGATGATATGTGAATAATAATATGTGAGCATGAATAAGATGATAGGCATGATGTGAAGTGTTGTAGCCATGTAATTGTTCTTTTGTACCATTTCAATATACTTGCTGAGTGTTGAACTCACGCTTGTCCTTTCTTGTTGTTTTAGGTACCATGAGACCGGCATGCGGGGAAGGGAACTAGTCACACTCCTACATGTAGCTTCACACTTTTGTTCCCACAGTTATTCATTTGGAGTCTTGATATTAAATTTAGTGTGATGCCTATTGGATTATGGTTTAGTTTTGTGTTTCGAGAGCCTTATTGTTCGTTTGGCTCACGAAGACTCTAAATGCTTAAAATTTGACTTATATTGCTATCATGCCACTATTTATTGCTGTTTTGGATGTCTCATATATTGCCATAAATTGCTATGTTATTGTTGTTGCTTCAATTCTTGGAAAAACAAAGGAGATGCTGCCGAAATTTTCGGTATTAGCATTTGCTCCTTTTCTGTATTTTACTTGTAATTGTGGTATTTAGAGGTTGCTTAGTCTATGTTTGGTAGCATTCGGGCATACTAAATGCCGGGGTGTTACAGTTGGTATCAGAGCGGGCTGTAGGTCCTTCGAATGTGTATTTTTAGTGTCATACCTTAGGTTACAACTAAAATGTGATGTGAAATAACTTAGAAACATGGCTTAGGTCTTAACTAAAATTTTGTCATAGGATAGCAACATTAAAGCTTGCAAAAGTGGAATAAGTAATTTAAAATTTGACACACTTGGTTGCACAGTAGGATGGGGTTTTGGTTCATCATCGCATTGCGCTTGCTTATTTGATGAAGACTATGTTTATGATAATGTTTGATCTTTGTTCTTGATTATATGATATTGTGCTTATGTTTATGTGATTGTATGGTTGTCTGACTGTAGCAGCCATGCCGAGGGGTAGAGGCCGTGGTCGCCGTGGCCGTGGAGGCCAGGGGCGAGGTTCTCAGGGAGTTCCTGAGTCTGTAGCTGAGGGTAGCGCTTCGCTCAATGCTCATGGGCTAGTGCAGGAGGAGCTCCCGGCGGCACAGTCAGGGGCTGAGGTACCCGCCACCAATGTTGATTTAGTTTAGACTCTGCAGAGGGAGGTTTAGGAGCTGCGCCAACAGTTGCGGGCAGCCCCTGCTGTTGTGCCTCCCCCTGCAGCAGCCCCAGTTGCTGCCCTCGCTGTGCCGGAGCCGAGGATGAGTCTCCGGGAGTGGATGTCCCTCCGTCTTGACACTTTTGACGGAGCGGGCATGCAGGTCCAGTCCGCAGATTGGCTGCGGTACATGGAGCGGCAGTTTGAGGTCCTAGAGTTAACCCTTATCCAGAGGGCTCGCTTTGTGGCCTTTCAGCGGAAGGGCCAAGCTGATATTTGGTGGGAGGGGGTTCTGGCTGCTAGAGCCCCCGCACTTGGGCCGGTCACCTGGGAGGACTTTGTGGCTCGCTTCCGAGCCAAGTTCTACCTAGAGTCTTTCCTTGAGAGGATGGAGCATACTCTGACAAATCTTTCCCAGGGAAAGAGGTCGGTGGCAGAGTATGAGGCTGAGTTCAATAATGTGGTGCGCTTTGTGCCGGCTGTGGCAGCCGATGACAGGGAAAAGGCGAGGAGGTTCCGTAGAGGCCTCAACCAAGAGTTCAGAGTTGTCATGGGGGTGACTGTCCCTCGTGACTTCTGCTCCGTGGTGGAGCAGGCGAAGGGCATGGAGCTTGAGTTGGAGCTCTCCAGGGATAAGCAAAACCCTGGTGGTTCAGTGGTTCCAGTGGCCCTAGGTGGGGGCCAGAAGAGGACTTTTGGTGGAGGAGGTAGGTCTTCTCAGCGACCCATCTTCAAGAAGTTCAAGGGAGGATAGGGGCTCCTCCTCAGGGGCTAAGATGAAGCCGCCCCAATAGTCTTCCTCGTGAGCAGCTATTCGTCCTGTGCCCGGGCAGGGCATGATTTGCTTCGAGTGCGGTGGTGAGCACTGTGCTTCAGAGTGTGGTTGGACCGGGAATTGCAACCACTGTGGCAAGCCCGGCCACAGGGGGCGAGTCTGCTGGATGAATCCCAGTAGCATCATCAAGTGGGAGACGGTGCCTTCTCCTCCCACTCCAGCAGCGTCTTCCAGAGGGTCGGTGCACATGATGGCGGCTCCTGCTCCTCAGCCGCCCTATGCTTGGGCGCCACCAGCCACCTACTGGTGCCCGCAGCCGTCGGCTCCTCCTCAGTTACCTCCTCCTCCTCCGCCCCCAGCTTTGTTGGGGCATCAGCCGGGTGTCAGGGCTCCCACTTTCCCAGCGCCACCCGGAGTGTATGCCTTGCCGACCGCCGAGTCAGCCAGGCATCCAGAGGTGGTTTCAGGTATTTTGCTTGTGGATTCAGTTGATGCCTTTGTTCTGTTTGATTCCAGAGCATCCTACTCCTTTGTGTCGTCTGAGTTTGCTAGTAGAGCTAAGTTGAGAGTTCAGCGGATTTTTGAGTCTGTGATAGTCAGTTCTCCTAGGGGTTTGATTGCTAGTTCTTTGGTTTGCCCGGGTTGCACCATTCCCATTGATGACGAGGTTTTCTTTGCCAATCTTATGGTGATTCAGTTAGCTCCTTTTGATGTCATTTTGTGTGACACCACGGAGTGTCGTAATCTTATAAAATGTGGATGTTGAGGTCAAAACATTATAAAATATGTAAATGGAGGTTAAGACTTTACGTTATGCTGTTTATAGCGTGTTTTTGGGCCGTTTTCGTGTGTTTGGGCCTCTCCGGGGGACTTTGGGCCTTGGGGGTTGAGTTGGGCCTCCGGTGGAAGGGTTTGGGCCCAAGGGGGGACTTTTGGGCAGCCAAATCTGGCCCCCACCCCTTGGTGCACCCCAAACTCCCTCTTCCAACCCTAGCAGCCACCCCCTACCCCCCCCCCATGCGCCTCCACCCTTCCCCTTCCTCTCCATCTTACCCCATGGCGCCACCACCCCTCTCCTCCCCTCTCCACCTCCCTTGCTGCCCCTAGGGGAGTTCTCCACCTCAACACCTCGAAGATCCGTCCATTGGAGCGCTCCGCGACTAGGAGATCCGGTGGATTTGGAGCGAGGAAGGAGATCGCGCGAACCGGGAGGAGATCCGTTGGGTTTTCGGTCGTCGGGCGAAGGTATGGCCATGGGATTCCTTGGGGTTTGTCTAGGATCTGTTCTAAGGGTGATTATCATGTTTTTAGATCAATTGGTGGTGCTAGAATTGAGTAGATTAGATGGAATCTTGAGTTTGCCACGTTCTCTGTTTCGGGCAGCATGAGCAGTCGACCTAGGGCTTGGGTTTTCGTCAATTTAGACTCAGAATTTGGTCGTACGAATGTTGAAGAAGTTGTAGGTAATTTCAATATCTTTCCGTGGGTATAAAGAACGTCCAATTCTGCCCAGCCGTTTGAATGTTATGAACGTTTTACCGAGCGTGTTAAAATCTATGATGTGATTGGAACAGATCACGGTATTTTGTAGATTAAACAACTTTAGAGTCCGAATCAGTTTTTCCATATACTTAGACAAAGTTGGGAAATTTCCTAAGCTACGTGAGGATGTACTCGTTTAATTGATTCGGAGTCTTAGAACCCGAGTTATGCCTTTTGGAAGGCTGCTGTCCCGACGGGACAAAACCTCTGTTTTTGGGTTTAGCGAATAGTTTGCGATGTCGGGGTAGAAGAGGGTTTGCTTACTGTTTTGTGGACATGATTGTGAGTGTGTGGTACCCATGTGCAGGTGGTGTGACCCCGGGAGTGCCTTCTACTTCTCGCCAATCTGTTGCCCGTGGTTGAGGCAAGTGTGTTGTAATGGATAGCAGTTTGTAGGTTGCTAGTTGAGACTCGATGAAATTGATTATATGATATGATCACTTGCCATGATTTAATGATTGCCATTGATATGATGAGTATGCTTATTATGTTATGATGCCATATGTTAATGTACAAGTTAATTATGATGTTGGCATGTTTGCATACATGGCATGATACATGGCCCGGGCGGTGAGAAAGTCATAACTAATCCGGGGAAGGTCAGCGAGAAAGTTATGACTATTCCGGAGAGCCAATGAGTAAGTCCTACATCGTGATTCCATCCACCGCGGTGTTTGGAAGCGAGGAGTTGTCACCCTCCATCTTCGGGATGGAAGGGGGGAGAGGGTGCACGCCGACGGGTGTGTACTCAACCATACCGGTATGAGTTTCCAAGGAGACATGAGCATCACATCGCATTGCATACATAATGGTGATGATATTGATATGTGATCATGAATGAGATGAAAGACATGATATGAGTTGTTATAGCCATGTAATTGTTTTTGTGTACCATTGCAATATGCTTGCTGAGTGTTGAACTCACGCTTGTGCTCTCTTGTTGTTTTAGGTACCATGAGATCGGCATGCGGGGAAAGGAATTAGTCACACTTCTACACGTAGTGTCACTCAATTGTTCCCACAGTCACTCAATTGGGTCTTGATAATACATTAAGTGTGATGCATATTGATTTATGGTTTAGTTTTGCGAGATGAGAGTCTTATTGTTCGTTTGGCTCATGGAGACATTGAATGCTTGGGATTAGACTTATATTGCTGTCATGCCTTTAATTATTGCTGTTTTAGATGCCTCTTATATTGCCATATATTGCTATGCTGTTGATGTTTCTTCAATTCATGTTAAAACAAAGGAGATGCTGCCGAAATTTTGGTTTTTAGCATTTGCTCCTTTGCTGTAATTTACCTTAATTTATGGTATTTAGATGTTGTTTAGCCTATGTTTGGTAGCATTCAGGCATGCTAGATGCCAGGGTGTTACAGTTGGTATCAGAGCGGGCTGTAGGTCCTTGGAATGTGTATTTTTTGTGTCATACCTTAGGTTACAACTAAAATGTGATATGGGATAACTTAGAAACATGGCTTAGGTTTTAACTAAAATTCTGTCATAGGATAGCAACATTAAAACTTGCAAAAAAAATGGTATAACTAATCTAAAATTTGACACACATAGATGCACAGTAGGAAAGGGTATGGGTATCGTTCCTTTACGCTTAAATGTTGTATTTAAGCTTTGATGTTGAATGCTTCATTTGATAATCCATGTTGCTATGTCTATGAGATAAATGATTGAATTGTGCTTGTTGTGCTGATAAAGTGGGGTTGTGGTGCCGAAGGGTTTCGGTCACCATTTTTGTTGATAGTAAGGGTGTGGTTTGACGGTATGGCCGGTTAAAGCCATCACCGAAGAACTATTAACCCCTTGTGGGGAAAGACTGCTTACCTTTTCTATCGTAGATCGGGTAGTTGGCTGGAGATAAATAGAAGAGTTGATGGTGGTTTCCTTCGGATGCTTTTCACCATTCTGACGGTCGGTTTTGGTTGGTCTTCTTTGTTTTTAGTCTATTGAAATCAAAAGAAAAGTGTTTGGTCTTGGATTTTCGCGGATTGTTCCGTATGAGGTATGTGGTTTTGTCTTCCTTGGTTGAAGACGAAGAAGAAGAGTCTAGTGTTGCGCTTCTTTTGGTCGCCTTTCCAGCTTTGATGCTTAGTTTGTTGATTGCTTTATGGGGAGAAGCATTCAATTTATTCATGTGTTTGTCTTTCTCCGAGGTCAAAAGAGTTATTGCGGCATTATGCCAGACTTGGTTGTCAGGGCTGAAGTTATGTGGCTTTGTAGGAGTAAATGGTGTTTGATTTCGGCATTTTACTGGTTGGAGAAATCATCTTTGAAAGCCCTTCTTGTTTCATGAAAGTTTGGGGTTTGGCGTTAAGGTTTTATTTGAAATGGATTACTTGATCGCTTGGTTCCCTTTTAAGAAAATTGTGTTTCAACCATTTTCCTCTATGGGAGTCTTTGAGATTGAAAAGTGTTTTGGAGAATTTCCTCTTGCATGATCAAGTTTGGGTTTGTCTCATTGCAACTTTGAGAGTCAAGCTTCTTTGTGAGTTTTGGTTGAGTATTAAAAGAAAAAAAAATGCTGCAAATAAAGTAAGTATTCGTTTGACTGAAATTACTTGTCAAAAGTGAAAATTGTTGTTTAGCATGTTATGTAGTATGTACCAATGTGGTTTATGGAATGACGTATTGTTAAGTTAATTTGCGAGTTGAAACAATTAAATGTAATTGTTACCTTTAGCTTAAGATTAGGTGAACCTCTAGTGATGTAGAGTACTCCATAGTGGGAATGATTAAATGGGTTAATGTACATGCTTAGAATCTGTTGCCATGCTTTAAAAGTGCTTATGATCCTTGTTAATGTTAAAAGTTTAAACCTTGATGCATAGTTAGAACATTAAGATGATGTAAATTAATGATACTGTTAAAGAAACCTTGCCGATTGTTTAAAGATGTTCTAATCTAACGGGTTAATAGAGAAATTTAATCATGTTGACTAGTGGCTTTAATTTGGAAGTTGATTAGAGTTGCTATTTATGTTGTTGCAACCTACTAGTATATTTGGAAGTATGCAGTTGTGTCTCTACAATGCTAGTATTGATATCAATTGAGAAGACATACGACTTATTGTTAATGATGTTGTTAAGGGCAGTGTTAATGCTAGTATTTAATTTATTTTAAATAGTTGGAGTATGTTGTGTGGTGGTAATTTTGTTATCACCTATGTATAGGGTAGCTAAAAGTAATGTTGTTGGTTGATGATTATGCCCATTTGTTGTTATTGATGACTAAGTAGTGGTGGTAACTGTTTATATTACTCGTTGGAAAACTATGGTTAAAGTAGAGGAAAATTTTAACATGCTGCGATGGAGTGAGCTTTGGATAATTAACATGATGAATGATTTTATCCTTAATGAAAGTATAACTTAATCTCACTTATGAATTCTTCCCTGTGAAGATAATATTTACATGTTGAAGTCGCTTGTTAACTGAATAAGTTTCGATTGTCGAGACGTTTACATATAGGTGGTATGAAATTCATTGGTTGATCATGCTGAAAGATTTGTTGGAGCATTTGTTTCAATCTAGAATATGATGTTATATGATATGTTGGTTCGTGGGGATCTTGTTGACGTAGTCTTCGTTTGATGTCTTTGGATAAGCATCATAAACTCTATTTATAAGTATTGGGAAAGGTAATAAGAGAAAGAATTTGTTTGGTAGCATTCAAGCATGCTAGATGCTGGGGTGTTACAGTTTGTTTTGTAGCTCTTGTTGTAACCTGAGGGGTTTCTCGATGAGTAAATAGTGAATATTGAATGTTTAAAAGATAAGTATAGGGTTTCATGCTGATCTTGTGTTTAAAACCTTTTGGACTTGTTTGGTTGTTTGCTATCTTGGTCAAATGCTTTCGATCAAGGCGTTTTTTTATGTTGTGTGTCAGAGTTTCCCTAAACTCGTAGGGATTGGTGTTGATCTTTGGGTTTGGCCCATTTGTTTAGTTGTGCTATGAGTATGGATTGACACCCAAAAGTTTTAAGTGGATCGCGCTCCTTCACATTCGCCCTGAATTTTCTTTGGGAATAAATTTTAAAGGAAGCAGTTGTACATAGTGGGTTGTGTTGGAGTTTCTTGGGATTTAATTTGTGACTCTTTTTGGGTAGAATTGGAGTTATTTGGAAAATGTGTGTGGTGTTTGCAAGTGTTTCAAAAGGGTGGATTTTATGAATGTTTCATCAGTGATTTTTTTAGTGAAGTGTTCCCTTCTTGGAAATGAGTTTCCCTTTCTTGTTGACAACATTTGTGGCGGTTGTGTGTGCTGATGTTTAACTTTGGAGTCGATGTTCTTTTCCAAAATGCTGATTTTGGTTAAAATGTGAGGTTTTGCAAGTTTAACTTTCGAGAAATGGTGGGTTCTGACATGACGTGGTGTGTTCCAGCTAACGGTGTTGCATTCATAGTCTATATGATTTAGCGCAGCCGTCAATGTTATGTGTGTTTCAATCATGTGATACCGAGGAAGAAGTCTTTTGGTGAATGACTTTTCGGTATTATTGTTACATGATGAGTGAATGGTGAAAACGAAGCATGGCATCGTTTATAAATGTTCAATGATAAATGAGTCGGTGAGCCAGGTCGGTGAGAAAGTCATATAAGGATATATGACTAATCCGGAGTGCTCTTGAAAAGTGTGCATTCTTGTCATGTATCGAGATTTCCATTTCTTCCTAGTATGAAAAGAAAGAATGAATAATTTGTGGTGTTTTGGCTGTGGTGTTAGAGGTTTGAGTTTTCTTTGCGATTTGGCTTAGAAAAATGACATGAGTACTCTTTGGTTGTTGCCGAACTCTTTCCAATGTGGCTTTTAGCGCCTTGGAGTTCGAGTTGTTGGATGTGGATCATTTTGGGTTCATGGGTCTTGGTTGAGCTTACTCAATGATTGTACCCTTGTTCCGATTCTTTGAAAGGAAGAATGCGAGGGCTAAACCTTCTTAGAAAGAGGAATCTAGTGTGGGTTTGTAATGACCTAAGATATTAGGCGTTGCTAGTTGTTGATCGTAACTAGTTTGGAAGTGAAGACACTGCTAGAAAAATAGACATCAGTGGCGGTTCGTAACTGCCATCAGTGGCGGTTTTTTGAACCGCCACTGATATAGTGCCACTGATAATCGAAGATTATCGATGGCGGTTTGAACCGCCACCGATAATATTATCGATGGCGGTTCCAAAGAAAACCGTCACCGATAATGCATTATTTGTGGCGATTCGAAGAAAAACCACCACAAATAATTATATTTAATATTCGGCAGTTTTAACACAAAATGAAGATATTTTCTAAGAGGTCACCTCACCCATCCTAATTAGTAATACTCTCACCTAAGCACGCTTAACTAATGAGTTCTACCACCGATTTTAATGCAAATACAAGCACTTCCCGAGAGGTCACCCATCCTAGTACTACTCCACCAAGCACGCTTAACTTCAGAGTTCTTATGTGATCTAGTACCGTAGTGTTGGCATGATCACATTTGAAATATAACGTGTCCCCCTCCCCTTAACCCCACAAAGGACCCGAACACTAATTTTAGTATTCTCATACGCTGAATTTGTCATGCTCTATTTTAACTAAGTGCTCGATTTTACCATGACATGGGTACTTCAAATTTCAACTAAGTGCTTGATTTTACCATGACATGGATACTTCAAACCTCAACTAAGTGTTTGATTTTACTATGACATGGATACTTCAAATTTCAACTAAGTGCTTGTCAATGGATTTTACTATGACATGGATACTTCAAATTTCAAACCTCAACTAAGTGTTTGATTTTACCATGACATGGATACTTCAAATTTCAACAAAGTGCTTGATTTTACTATGACATGGGTGCTCCCAATTTTAACTAAGTGCTCCCAATTTGAAGTTTGAAGCATCCATGTCATGGTAAAATAGAGCACTTAGTTGAAGTTTAAAGTATCCATGTCATGGTAAAATCAAGCACTTAGTTGAAATTTGAAGTTTGAAATATCCATGTCATGGTAAAATCAAGCACTTAGTTGAAATTTGAAGTATCCATGTCATAGTAAAATCAAGCACTTAGTTGAAATTTGAAGTACCCATGTCATGGTAAAATCAAGCACTTAGTTGAAGTTTGAAGTATCCATGTCACGGTAAAATCAAGTACTTAGTTGAAATTTGAAGTACCCATGTCATGGTAAAATCAAGCACTTAGTTGAAATTTAGAGCACTCAAATTAGGTAACTATAGTTATCGATTGGCGGTTCTATCAAAAACCGCCACGAGATAACGATATCTGCGACAGTTCTAACATAAAACCGCCACAAATACGCCCATTATCGGTGGCGGTTTTACATTGAACCGCCACAAATAGTTCCCAAGTATCGGTGGCGGTTTTATTCCGAACCGCCACAGATAATCGAGTATCGATGGCGGTTTGTGGTTAGAACCGCCACTGATAGTGCTCGAAGTATCAGTGGCGGTTCTAACCAAAAACCGCCACTGATACTCGGTTATCTGTGGCGGTTCGAAATAAAAACCGCCACTGATGATCCTGGCACCGGTTTGAGCTAAAAAACCGCCACTGATATTTCTATTAGTGGCGGTTCCAAACAAACCGCCACTGATAGGCGTCTCCTATGTGTAGTTTTGTACTAGTGAGAGTAAAGGAAGGTTGTGTAGGACTCAATTCAAACCTTCTTGGAGACTTGTGTCATTGATGTGTCCCTTGGTAGGGTTGATTAAATTATTAGTGGACCACTTGGTGGTTGCTAGTAATTGCTTTTCCTTTTCGAAGTGTATTGGATCTTTTGTCGCCGAGCTCTGAGCGAGTTGTGTCAACCGATGTGGATTGCTCGGTTGATATTGTTTTTGCAGGTTTTAAGGACCCTAGTTATAAAGTAGGTTTTTCCTTCGGTGGTAGTGGTGGGTATTGGTCTTTTGTAAAAGGTCAATCTTTTGCAAGGTGTTAGCCGATTGTTCAAGCAGTTTGTAGTCTTGGAGTGTTGTGTCTTGCTTGGTTCGCGTCGTCTAGAATACGACGAACCACAGTAGAGAGGTTGAGTTGTGAAAGCACTTTTGTGCGTGGGAGCTGAAGAGGGTTCTAGAGGTTGGTGTCGTGTTCTTCTAAGGAGAAACATCGGTTAAAGGGATCGGGCACTTTAGTGCCAAGGAATGCATAAAAATGAGGAATATGAGACCGTTTCCCTTCATTGTCAGCTTAGGAAGTTATCCTTTTGCTTGGGACGTTCTGAATCCTTATGTTTGTACTCGGTGTTTCAAAGTGGAGTAAGAATTCTGGCAAGTTTTGAATGTGAGTTATCTTTAGAGCTGTCAGTCTTTGATCCTTAGCTCCTTGCTTCTGAGTGTTGGTTGGTGCAAATCGTAGGGGCTTCTAAGCGGGTTCTGAGACGTGAACCATAGCTCCCTTCGATTTGGTTGTTTGCGAAGTGGCGTGTCTCGGATTCGGGGTCTAATCCTGTTGAAGGGGGGGAGAATGTGACACCGCGGAGTGTTGTAATCTTATAAAATGTGGATATTGAGGTCAAAACATTATAAAATATGTAAATGGAGGTTAAGACTTTATGTTATGCCATTTATAGCGTGTTTTTGGGCCGTTTTCGGGTGTTTGGGCCTCTCCGGGGGACTTTGGGCCTTGGGGGTTGAGTTGGGCCTCCGGTGGAAGGGTTTGAGCCCAAGGGGGGGACTTTTGGGCAGCCAAATCTGGCCACCACCCCCTTGGTGCGCCCCAAACTCCCTCTCCCAACCCTAGCCGCAACCCCCTAGCCCCCCCCCACATGCGCCTCCACCCTTCCCCTTCCTATCCATCTTCCCCATGGTGCCACCACCCCTCTCCTCCCCTCTCCACCTCCCTTGCTGCCCCTAGGGGAGTTCTCCACCTCAAAACCTTGAAGATCCATCCATTGGAGCGCTCCGCGACTAGGAGATCCGGTGGATTTGGAGCGAGGAAGGAGATCGCGCGAACCGGGAGGAGATCCGTTGGGTTTTCGGTCGTCGAGCGAAGGTATGGCCATAGGAATCCTTGGGGTTGGTCTAGGATCTGTTCTAAGGGTGATTATCATGTTTTTAGATCAATTGGTGGTGTTGGAATTGAGTATATTAGATGGAATCTTGGGTTTGCCACGTTCTCTGTTTCGGGCAGCATGAGCAGTTGACCTAGGGATTGGGTTTTCATCAATTTAGATTCAGAATTTGGTCATACGGATGTTGAAGAAGTTGTAGGTAATTTCAATATCTTTCTGTGGGTATAAAGAACATCCAATTCTGCCCAGCCGTTTGAAAGTTATGCTCGTTTTACCGAGCGTGTTAAAAACTGTGACGAGATTGGAACAGATCACGGTATTATGTGGATTAAACCACCTTATTATCATAATCAGTTTTTCCATATACTTAGAAAAAGTTGGGAAATTTCCTAAGCTACGTGAGGATGTACTCGTTTAATTGATTCGGAGTCTTAGAACCCGAGTTATGCCTTTTGGAAGGCTGCTGTCCCGACGGGACAGAACCTCTGTTTTTGGGTTTAGCGAGTAGTTTGCGATGACGGGGTAGAAGAGGGTTTGCTTACTATTTTGTGGACATGATAGTGAGTGTGTGGTACCCATGTGCAGGTGGTGTGACCCCGGGAGTGCCTTCTACTTCTCGCCAATCCGTTGCCCGTGGTTGAGGCAAGTGTGTTGTAATGGATAGCGGTTTGTAGGTTGCTAGTTGAGACTAGATGAAATTGATTATATGATATGATCACTTGCCATGCTTTAATGATTGCCATTGATATGATGAGTATGCTTATTATGTTATGATGCCATATGTTATTGTACAAGTTAATTATGATGTTGGCATGTTTGCAAACATGGCATGATACATGGCCCGGGCGGTGAGAAAGTCATAACTAGTCCGGGGAAGGTCGGTGAGAAAGTTATGAATATTCCAGAGAGCGAATGAGTAAGTCCTACATCGTGATTCCATCCACCGCGGTGTTTGGAAGCGAGGAGTAGGCACCCTCCATCTTCGGGATGGAAGGGGGGAGAGGGTGCACGCCGACGGGTGTGTACTCAACCATACCGGTATGAGTTTCCAAGGAGACATGAGCATCGCATCGCATTGCATACATAATGGTGATGATATTGGTATGTGATCATGAATGAGATGAAAGACATGATATGAGTTGTTATAGCCATGTAATTGTTTTTGTGTACCATTGCAATATGCTTGCTGAGTGTTGAACTCACGCTTGTGCTTTCTTGTTGTTTTAGGTACCATGAGATCGGCATGCGGGGAAGGGAATTAGTCACACTTCTACACGTAGCGTCACTCAATTGTTTCCACAGTCACTCAATTGGGTCTTGATAATACATTAAGTGTGATGCATATTGATTTATGGTTTAGTTTTGCGAGATGAGAGTCTTATTGTTTGTTTGGCTCATGGAGACATTGAATGCTTGGGATTAGACTTATATTGCTGTCATGCCTTTAATTATTGCTGTTTTAGATGCCTCTTATATTGCCATATATTGCTATGCTGTTGATGTTCCTTCAATTCATGTTAAAACAAAGGAGATGCTGCCGAAATTTTGGTTTTTAGCATTTGCTCCTTTGCTGTAATTTACCTTAATTTATGGTATTTAGATGTTGTTTAGCCTATGTTTGGTAGCATTCAGGCATGCTAGATGCCGGGGTGTTACATTTTGGGCATGGACTGGTTGCATCAGTACCGTGCCAAGATCTGTTATTTCTGGAAGACGGTTACCTTGCAGGCCCCGTCAGGGGTAGAGTTAACCTTTCAGGGTGGTATACCTTCCAGTTCCATCTTTGCTTTGGTTAGTCTGTTTTTTGGTCACCGTTTGAAGCAGTTGGGTTTCCTCATGGCTATGTCAGAAAAGCCATCTTCTTCAGTTTCCATTGAGGAGATTCCTGTAGTGAAGGAGTTTGTTGATGTGTTCCCCGATGAGTTGCCGGGTTTACCTTCTGTGAGGAATGTGGAGTTTCGTATCGATTTTTTCCCGGCACTCGACATATTTCTATCTCTCCTTACCGCTTGGCTCGTCCTTTTCAAGACGAGTTGAAAAAGTAGTTGGACGATCTTTTGGCCAAGGGTTTTATTCGGCGCAGTGTGTCACCTTGGGGAGCACCCGTCCTCTTCATTTCGAAGAAGGATGGAAGTTGGCGTATGTGTATTGATTATCGTGCTCTTAATCAAGTGACAGTCAAGAACAAGTATCCTTTGCCTCGCATTGAGGATCTGTTTGACCAACTGAAGGGAGCAAAGGTGTTCTCCAAGATTGATCTTCAGTCGGGGTACAATCAGATTCGCGTGAGGGAACAGGACGTTGAGAAGACTGCTTTCTCCACTAGGTATGGGCATTACGAATTTAAAGTTATGTCGTTTGGACTAACTAATGCTCCTGTTGTCTTTATAGAGGCGATGAACAGTATGCTACACAAGTACCTTGATGAATTTGTGGTAGTGTTTATCGATAACATTCTGGTTTACTCTAAATCAGAAGAGGATCATGAGCAGCATCTGAGGCTTGTGCTGAGTACCTTGAGGGAGAATCAGTTCTTTGCTAAACTGAAAAAGTGCGAGTTCTGGATTTCAGAAGTGGGTTTTCTTGGCCACATCATCAATCCAGAGGGCATATCTGTAGATCCTAGCAAAGTCTCAGCAGTTTTGGATTGGAAGAGGCCTTCCAATGTCAAAGAGGTGCGTAGTTTCCTTGGGTTGGCTGGCTACTATCGGCGTTTTGTGCAGGATTTCTCTATCATTGCCAAGCCACTTTCGCAGCTGACTCAGGAAGGGATGAAATTTCAGTGGACTACAGAGTGTGAGCACAGTTCTACACTTTGAAGGAGAAGTTAGTGACTGCTCCTGTTCTTACTCTTCCCAAGCCTGGAAAGCGCTTCACTGTTTATTCTGATGCCTCTCGTTTGGGACTTGGTTGTGTGCTCATGCAAGAGGGCAAGGTGATTACTTATGCATCGAGGCAGTTGAAAAAGCATGAGCAGAACTATCCCACTCATGATCTTGAGCTAGCCGCTGTGGTGTTTGCATTGAAGATATGGAGGCACTATCCGTATGGCGAGTCTTGTGATATCTTCACTGATCACAAGAGCCTCAAGTACATCTTTACTCAGAAAGATTTGAACTTGTGGCAGACGAGGTGGCTGGAATTGATAAAGGATTATGACCTCACTATCCAGTATCATCCGGGCAAGGCGAATGTGGTGGCTGACGCTCTCAGTCACAAGACAATGCCCCCTGTCATTGATTGTCTTGTTGCTGATTTTGAGCGATTGGGAGTCTCCTACTGCTTTGCGGGGCCGTGCAAGCCGAAACTCAATTGATTCTTGAGTCAGCGATTCCCGAGCATGTGCGGGAGGCACAGCAGCATGATCGTTTGTTCTAGCAGGTGAGGAAACGACTTGAGGATGGTAAGACTGGAGATTTTTCCATTGCTGATGTGGGAGCTTTGAGGTTTCAGGGTCGCCTATGTGTACCTCAGAAATCCCAAGTCAAAGATTATATCTTGAGAGAGGCTCATCGCACCCCATACACGGTTCATCCTGGGGAGACCAAGATGTACAGGGATCTGAAAAAGAACTTCTGGTGGAAAAGGATGAGAGTTGATATTGCCAATTATGTCGCATCTTGTGGGATTTGTCAGAAGATCAATGTAACACCCCAGCAATTAATATGCCTGAATGCTACCAAACATAAGCTAAACAACATCTAAATACCATGAATTAAGGTAAATTACAGCAAATGAGCAAATGCTAATACCCGAGATTTCGGCAGCATCTCCTTTGTTTTAACATGATTTGAAGGAGCAACAACAGCATAGCAATACATGGCAATATGAGAGACAACTAAAACAGCAATACTTAAAGACTTAACAACAATATAAGTCTAGTTTCAAGCATTTAGTTCAGTGAATTAACCATCACAACTAAAGAAGAGAACATGTCATTGTTTATATGTGTGATGCTAAGTGATGACGTGTGACTAGCTCCCTTTCCCGCATGCCGGTTTCATGGTACCTAAGAAAAACACATAAACACAAGCGTGAGTTCATCACTCAGCAAGTATATTGCAATGGAATAAGAAAATACATTCCAATACCTTCATCACCACTTTTCACATACGACATCATACACATCTCATATTCATAGTGTAAGCATATCATTGACATCACCATATATCATCATCATTTAACATCCTCATATAATTCAATGCAATGCAATGCGATGCACATATCTCCTGGAAACTCATACCGGTATGGTTGAGTACACACCCGTCGGTGTGCACCCTCTCCCCCCCTTCCATCCCGAAGATGGAGGGTGTCTACTCCTCGCTTCCAAACACCGCGGCGGATGGAATCACGATGTAGGACTTACTCATTGGCTCTCCGAAATAGTCATAACTTTCTCACCGACCTTCCCCGGACTAGTTATGACTTTCTCACATCCCGGGCCATGTATCATGCCATGTATGCAAATATGCCAAAATCATAAATAACTTTGTACATTAACACATGGCATCATAACATAATAAGCATATTCATCATATCAATGGCAAACATTAAAGCATGGCATGTGAACATATCATATATTCAATTTCAACTCATCAAAACTAGCAAACTACAACCGGCTACCCATTCCAATACACTTGCCTCAACCACGGGCGACGGATTGGCGAGACGTAGAGGGCACCCCCGGGGTCACAACACCTGCACATAGGCACCACACACTCAAAATCATGCCCACAAAACAATACGCAAACACTCTTCTACCCCAACTTCACAAACTACCCGCACAACCCAAAAATAGAGGTTCTGTCCCGTCGGGACAGCAGACTTGCAACGAGCATAACACGGGTTCTACGACTCCGAATAGATTAAACGAGTACATCCTCGCGTAGCTTAGGAAATTTCCTAACTTTTTCTAAGTATATGTAAAAGCTGATTCGGACTCTAAAGTTGTTTAATCTACAAAATACCGTGATCTGTTCCAATCACGTCACAGTTTTTAACACGTTCGGTAAAACGAGCATAACTTTCAAATGGCTGGGCGGAATTGGACGTTCTTTATGCCCACTGAAATATATTGAAATTACCTACAACTTCTTCAACAGGCGGCTGACCAAATTCCAAGTCTAAAATGGCGAAAACCCAAACCCTAGGTCGACTGCTCAATCTGCCCGAAACAGAGAACGTGGCAACTCTAGTTTTCTCCGAAATCTACCCATGGACAGCACCACCACCTGATCTAGAAACATGAAATCGACCTCTAGAACAGCACCTAGACACAACCCATAGATCACCCATGCCATACCTTCGCCCGACGAACGAAAACCCAATGGATCTCCTCCCGGTTCGCGCGATCTCCTTCCTTGCTTCCAAATCCACCGGATTTCCTCATCGCGGAGCGCTCCAATGGACGGATCTGCGGGGTGGTGAGGTGGAGAACTCCCCTAGGGGCAGCAAGGGAGGTGGAGAGGGGAGGAGAGGGGTGGTGGCGCCATGGGGGAAGATGGAGAGGAAGGGGAAGGGTGGAGGCGCATGGGGGGGCAAGGGGGTGGCAGCTAGGGTTGGGAGAGGGAGTGGGGGGCACACCAAGGGGTGCGGGCCAGATTTGGTGTGATGCCCTAGGTCTGAGAGCGATCCTAGTTCTTTTCCGTCGTGGTTGTTTCGAAAAGAGAGAAGTTTGGTCGGGAATTGATTAACTAAAGTTCATGCGACGTTTTAATATTTTTTTTGGAGCGTCGGGCTAGAATCAGTGGGCTGAGGACAACCTGGGCCGAGGCCGGGATTTCCCTCCCCACCTCTCCCTCCCCCTTCCCCTAAGTGGGCCGGCCCACTAGCCAAGGGGGGCGCCACCCCTTTTCCCCCCTAACCCTAGGCGCCTCCTCCCTCTCCCTCGCCCGCCCCGAGCAGCCACCTCTCCCTCCCCTTCCTTCCCCTCCGTGGTGGCTCAAGATCCGCCGCGAATCGCGAAGGAGAAGGCGAGGAGCGACTCCGTGGAGGCGTGGAGGACGAGCAGATCGCCGATTCGGGGTTCATCGCGTGTTCTTCGTGGGTTCGCAAGGGAGAACACTAGGTAAAATTCCCAAACTTTTACCTCTGTTTTACCTAGGGATTAGGAGTGTATTAGATCTGGTGGTGAGGGTTTTGGATGGATCTTGTTGGGGGAGAAGGGTAGATGTTCACGTGGTGCTGTTTCTGGAAGGGGGGATTGTGCAGCGCGGATTGTTTCGCGTTTTACGTGGCATATATGATTTTTCCTGCCAAAACCTATAACTAGAAAGTTGTAGATAACGTCGAGACCTAGCTTCTGTAATTTTTTCAGAATTTTTGGGGAACTTTTCTGAGAATTATCACTGTTGCAACCCGACGAACAGAATCTGGGAACAGATTTCATCCACTGTGTTGGACGACTGTTTAGGCATATTTAACAGAGGAATTAGAATTTATGATCTTCTGGAAAGTTGTAGATCTCGTCAATATCTAGCTCCTGTAATTTTTTAATATTTTTATGTTCTGTAGAAAAAAAGATGCGAAAAAGAGAATGGGGGTTGCTGCTGTTCGATCCGGACAGATCGGGGTTTCGGTGTTGGAAAAGGGGAACGGGTTGTAGGAATTGCGTGTTTGAGTTGTGTGATCAATTGTGGTGTTATTGCATACTGAAAATATGCTTGTACAGGTGGTGCCCCTTCTGGACGCAACTAGATCCGTCGTCTACGTCGGTAAAGGCAAGTGGAAGTAGTGTTATGGTTGAACTATACATCGTTGTTTGCATTGCCTTCGTTATATTTCCCGATGACATTAATCATACATGGTTTGATCATTTGCTAGAAAGATTGCAATAATTAGATTAGCAATGTGATGATGTGCTTTGGCTTTGAACCATGAGTAAAGAGAAGAATGATGTTGCCTATTGGTTGAACTGTCTAAATAGTTCATCTCAATGTTATTTGTTTTTCTATCCATGTTATATGATGGCATGCAAATATGTGGACTCAATGTGGAAAATTATGAATGAATTCATGCATGAAGCATTAACTGCATAATCATGCATTGGAAGTTTGTCGACGCCTTGGCGCGATCAAGACGATACAACACCGTGTATTCCTGAGAAAGGGCACGGTGAAGAGGATCATGGCATAAGCATATGCACAAGCATGAGCATTTTACTGAGGTTGTGGTAGTCGATGTTGTGGTGTTGAATGTAAAGCACGTGGTGTGTTAAATTCTTGATGGATGTGATTATGTGTTAATTGTTTCGCTTGCTGAGATTACCCAATCTCACTGCTTGTGTTTTGTTGTTTTCAGGTAGCGTGCAAGAGACATAAGCATGAGGGGTGGGCTAGCAACACAATAAACCTTCGAATGTCTTCACAACTCCCATGAACTAGTGTTTATTTAATACATTAGCTTGCTGAATTTTATTTACACTTAGACTATTTGTTGTTATGACTAAACTTATTCTTGCTTATGGTTGGTTTAGACTTGTTGTCGCTAGTATTGTTGAATTGCTTATATTCTGTTTGAATTGCTTATCATGAAATGCTTAGTAATGTCCTGTTTTTAGGGAGATCTTGTCGAAATTTTCTTGTTCTATAGTTTAGTTTTAAGGGTGTTCTGATTGGTATCGAGCGGGCTTTAGGTCCTTGGTGTATGAATTTAGGAGAGATATTCTAACATGAACTAAAACTTTCTTTGTGTGAAATTAGTAACATTGCTTAGGTATAACTCTTAAAATTGCCATAGGGTAATAAACTTTTAATACTGAATAGGATTGTTAATCAACTTTAAAATTGACACACTTGCACTATTAGGATGGGATGGGCTGCATTGCATGGCATGCGTATGTTCGACTATATTTATTGTTTGATTGTGGGTGATTTTGTTATGCTTTTGTTGTTGTTGTGATTGTTTGCTTGCGGCTTGTTGGGTGCAGTATGCCACCAAAGACGCGTGCGGTAGGCCGTTCAGGGGGCCTCGCTCCCGAGCCGTCGGAGGCAGCAGAACCTACCCAGGCTGAGGGTGGGGTTTCGGCAGAGATAGTGGCCGCCATGAGGGCGTCTGAGAGGAGTTGCGGAGTCTTGAGGAGGCGCCTGAGCCGCCCCGCCGTGGGCGCTGGCGCGCGCTGTGCCGCGGCGCGGCAGCGGTGGCATCAAGCCGAGGAGTGGGTTGGATTTGGTGGATAGCTTTGATGGGGTGGGCAATCCGATCCAGCAGCCGGATTGGTTGTCCTATGTGGAGATGCAATGGGCGCTTTTGAGGTGGCGGCGCAGAGCGTGTCCGCTTCGTGGCGCAGCTCTTGAAGGGGGAAGCCCAGATCTGGTGGAGGGGTGCGCTGACCTCGAGGGGCGCGCTGGGTGACTCCTCTTGGGAGGAGTTTGTCCGGCAATTTGAGAGGAGGTTCTACCCCGCCACCTTCCTCGACAAGATGCAAATTGACTTGGGACAGTATGCCCAAGACAAGAAGACTGTGGCGAAGTACGAGGTTGGCTTCAACCAGATCGTACGTTTTGTGCCCCATGTGGCACGTGACGAGGTGGAGAAGGCAAGGCGGTTCTGGCAGGGACTCCGTCCTGCCATTCGCCATATGTTGGGCGCTTTCCCCATTGTCGATTTCCGGACAATGGTGGAGCAAGCTCTGGGTGTAGAGCTGCAGCTGAACTACACCGAAGAGCATCGCAAACCTGCCACGGGAGAGCAGGTTAAGGGCCCTCCAGAGAAGAAGGGCCAATCCTCTGGTACTTGGAATAAGAAGGGGAAGAATTTTCGTCACCCGACCCTATGGTGGCCGTCCTACTCAAGAAGACACCTCGAGGGAGGTGCGCCCCGATCTGATGCCATAGTCACTCCTGGCATGGGGATGGTATGTTTCGTTGTGGCGATTCCCATCGCCGCGGCGAGTGCTCGTGAAAGGGAAGGTGCACCATCTGGTGGTCGGGAGGATCACAAGGATGTGGTGTGTCAGTAAGAACCCCAACGGCAAGCTGCGTTGGGAGCCGGTGACATCCTCTCCAGGTGGACAAATGGGGGTGTGATGCATATGTTGCCATCGGCTCCTACTCTGCACCTCCGGCGCCTACTCCGACTCCCTCGTTCTACCCGGCGCCACTCTCGGGGACTTCTTTGGATGCCCCAGCTTCCACCGCCACCTTTCTCCGGACTTCGCCGTGGGTCCCTACGCTGACATATCCAGATCGAGGCTGCACCATCTCAGCCTACCCGGAGTCCACGCTTTGCCCTCTTCGGGGATGCGGATCATGGCAATGTGGTGACAGTACTATTTACGTTAGTGCATGGTTGCCAGTGTGTTGTTCGACTCTGGCGCTAGCTACTCGTTTGTCTCTGTGGATTTTGTTGTTCGGGCTGGTCTGTTTGTGCAGAGTTTGGGTGATGCCGTGGTGGTTAGTGCACCGCAAGGCTTGATTTCTAGTTCGAGAGTCTGTCAGGGCTGTCACTTTCTGTTAGCTGATGAGGAGTTCATGGCGAATCTGGTGGTGATTTCCTTGGAGCCATTTGATGTTATCCTTGGCATGGATGGCTATCCCGGCAAAGCGGTGATTGATCGCGCTTGGAGGACAGTCACCTTGCATGCTCCGTCTGGGCAAGAAATAACTTTCCAGGGGAGTGCTATGCGGTACTCCCTCTCCTTTTTGTGTAAGCTGTTCCCAAACTCCCGGATGTTGAAATCAGGGGTCCTCTGGTCCATGGTTGAGGGTCGAGAGGAGGAGAAGAGTTTGGAGGGCATTCTTTGTAGTTTGCCGATATCCGGATGTGTTTCCCGGTGAGCTTCCTGGATTGCCTCTGGAGCGGGAGACTATCTTCGCATTGATCTTGTTCCTGCACGAGGCCGATTTATAAAACCCGTCAGACGGATGGCTCCGATAGAGCAAGTTGAGTTGAAGAGGCAATTGGACGAACTCCTAGCTAAGGGGTTTATTAGAGTGAGCTCATCTCCTTGGCGGCTCCGGTCTTGTTTGTGGGGAAGAAAGATGGCACCAGCGACTATGTGTGGACTAATGGGCGCTTAATCAAGTTACCATTAAGAACAAGTATCCATTGCCTCGCATTGATGACCTTTTTGATCAATTGAGGGTGCCAAAGTATTCTCCAAGATCGATTTGCAATCTGGGTATCATCGATTCTTGGATTAAGGAGGAGGATATTGAAAAGACTGGCTTTCAACACGAGGTATGGGCATTTTGAGTTTGTAGTCATGTCTTTTGGACTAACGAATGCTCCTGCCGTCTTTATGGAAGCCATGAACAGGATGCTCCATGAATATCTTGATGTCTTTATTGTCGTCTTCATTGGCTGACATTCTTGTCTACTCGAAGTCCGAGGAGGAGCACGCCGTGCATCTCGGTCTAGTTTTGGAGGCTCTTCGTAGAAATCAATTCTATGCCAAACTCAAGAAGTGCGCCTTACGGTTGTCGGAGGTGAGTTTCCTTGGGCATGTCATCAACCAAAGTGGTATCACAGTTGACCCAAAGAATGTTCTTTCTTTGTGGTTGGATGGCGAAGACCGTCTAGTGTGACGGAAATCGGGAGTTTTCTTGGGTTGGCGGGTTATTACCAGGCGCCGTGCATAATTTCTCTATCATAGCTAAGCCGATGACAAGGCTCACTCGGAAAGGGGTTCCTTTCATCCTGGACAGAGGAGTGTGAGACTAGTTTCTAGGCAGCTAAAGAACAAACTGGTCAATGCACCTATTCTATCTTTACCTGTGAGTGGCAAGCGATATACAGTGTATGCAGATGCCTCGAGGATTGGTTTGGGTTGTGTGCTCATGCAAGGAGGCTGTGTCATTGCTTATGCTTCAAGGCAATGAAGACTCATGAACAGAATTATCCCACCCATGATCTCGAGTTAGCCGCTGTGGTTTTTGCCTTGAAATTGTGGAGGCACTATCTTTATGGGGAATCTTGTGATATTTTCACCGATCATAAGAGCCTCAAATATATATTCACCCAAATGAGAGCTGAACCTGCGGCAGCGTAGATGGTTGGAATTGATAAAGGACTTTGATGTGTCGATCCAAGTATCATCCGGCAAGGCTAATGTCGTGGCGGATGCCTTGAGTAGAACGGGTGTCCCCAAGACTGCTATGCCCTTGGTTGCGGAGTTGGAAAGAGGACAGGTCACTTCTTGTTTCTTTGAGGTTGCGCAAGAGGAGACTCGGATGATCATTCGATCTTGCATACCCGAGCGGTTGTATGAGGCTCACCGCGGGATCGTTTGCTTCAGGAGGTTCGGCGGAGGATTTGAGGGGAAACATCGGGATTTCAGCATAGATGAGCATGGTTCCCTCCGGTTTAGAGGCCGTCTTTGTGTGCCTCAGAAATCGGATGTGAAGATGGACATTCTAAGGAAGCCCATAGGACTCAGTATTCCGTTCACCCTGGCGAGACCAAGATGTATCGGGATCTCAAACAGAGTTTACGGTGGAAGAGGATGAAGGTGGATATCGCCAAGTATGTGGCTTCTTGTGGAGTGTGCCAGCAGTAAAAGCTGAGCATAAGAGGCCTCACGGCCTGCATACGACCATTGGAAATTCGGAATGGAAGTGGGAGCACATCACTATGGACTTTGTGATTGGGTTACCTCGCCGCCGCGAGGTAGAGATGCCATTTGGGTGGTGGTGGATAGACTCACTAAGTCCGCACATTTCATTCCAATGAAGACGACCAATTCGGCACCGAGATCTAGTTCCCTTATACATGAAGGAAGTGCTTAGGCTCCATGGCGTGCCTAAATCGATTGTCTCCGATCGTGACACTAGATTTGTGTCCCTGTTTTGGCAGAGTTTGCATAGTGCTCGGGAACAAAACTCTCTCAAAGACATCTTTTCATCCCCAGACAGATGGCGATCTGAGCGGACCATCCAGACTCTAGAGGACATGCTTGAGCGTGTGTTCTTTCTTGGAAAGGAAGTTGGGAGGATCACTTGGCCTTGGTAGAGTTTGCTTATAATAACAGCTACCAGGCTAGCATTCGAATGGCCCCATTCGAGGCGCTTTATGGGCGAAAGTGTGTCTCCCCACTTTGCTGGGATGCGATTGGTGGAAATTCTTTGCGAAGTCGGATTGGGTTCGAGGACCTTTGAGAAAGTGCAGGAGATACGGCAGAATCTCCTGGCCGCCCGAGCCGTCGAGAAGAGTTATGCCGATAACGAGGCGGGATTTGGAATTTTCAGTGGGTGATCAAGTCCTTCTCAAGGTATCTCCAACAAAGGGTGTCGTCTGTTTGGTACCACCGGCAAGCTTAGCCCGAGGTACATTGGTCCGTTCGGTGGTGGCACGGGTGGGCGATTTGGCCTACCGTCTGGAGTTGCAGGACTCTTTGAGGAGTACATGATGTCTTCCATGTCTCTATGTTGCGGAAGTATCTTCATGACCCAGAGCACAAGATTGACACTGGAGCCGATTCTGATTGAGCAAGACCTGACGTTGGAGTGTCGTCCACTTCGTATACTAGACTCCTCGGAGCGGGTCATGAGGAGGAGAACCATCAGGTATGTGAAAGTTCTGTGGACAAATCAGTCCGAGCGGGAGGCAACTAGGGAACTGGAGGACCAGATACGGAAGAAGTATCCTGCGCTTTTTGAGAATACTGAAGGTAAAATGTTGTTTACTTTTTTTTGCCTTTTTTTTTTCTCTTTTAGCGCCGTAGCTAAAAGGAGTAGATTCGGGGACGAATCCTTTTAAGGAGGGGGGAATGTGATGCCCTAGGTCTGAGAGCGATCCTAGTTCTTTTCCGTCGTGGTTGTTTCGAAAAGAGAGAAGTTTGGTCGGGAATTGATTAACTAAAGTTCATGTGACGTTTTAATATTTTTTTTGGAGCGTCGGGCTAGAATCAGGGGGCCGAGGACAACCTGGGCCGAGGCCGGGATTTCCCTCCCCACCTCTCCCTCCCCTTCCCTAAGTGGGCCGGCCCACTAGCCAAGGGGGCGCCACCCCTTTTCCCCTAACCCTAGGCGCCTCCTCCTCTCCCTCTCCCTCCTAGCAGCCACCTCTCCCTCCCTTCCTTCCCCTACGTGGTGGCTCAAGATCCGCCGCGAATCGCGAAGGAGAAGGCGAGGAGCGACTCCGTGGAGGCGTGGAGGACGAGCAGATCGCCGATTCGGGTTCATCGCGTGTTCTTCGTGGGTTCGCAAGGGAGAACACTAGGTAAAATTCCCAAACTTTTACCTCTGTTTTACCTAGGGATTAGGAGTGTATTAGATCTGGTGGTGAGGGTTTTGGATGGATCTTGTTGGGGGAGAAGGGTAGATGTTCACGTGGTGCTGTTTCTGGAAGGGGGGATTGTGCAGCGCGGATTGTTTCGCGTTTTACGTGGCATATATGATTTTTCCTGCCAAAACCTATAACTAGAAAGTTGTAGATAACGTCGAGACCTATCTTCTGTAATTTTTTCAGAATTTTTGGGGAACTTTTCTGAGAATTATCACTGTTGCAACCCGACGAACAGAATCTGGGAACAGATTTCATCCACTGTGTTGGACGACTGTTTAGGCATATTTAACAGAGGAATTAGAATTTATGATCTTCTGGAAAGTTGTAGATCTCGTCAATATCTAGCTCCTGTAATTTTTTCATATTTTTATGTTCTGTAGAAAAAAAGATGCGAAAAAGAGAATGGGGGTTGCTGCTGTTCGATCCGGACAGATCGGGGTTTCGGTGTTGGAAAAGGGGAACGGGTTGTAGGAATTGCGTGTTTGAGTTGTGTGATCAATTGTGGTGTTATTGCATACTGAAAATATGCTTGTACAGGTGGTGCCCCTTCTGGACGCAACTAGATCCGTCGTCTACGTCGGTAAAGGCAAGTGGAAGTAGTGTTATGGTTGAACTATACATCGTTGTTTGCATTGCCTTCGTTATATTTCCCGATGACATTAATCATACATGGTTTGATCATTTGCTAGGAAGATTGCAATAATTAGATTAGCAATGTGATGATGTGCTTTGGCTTTGAACCATGAGTAAAGAGAAGAATGATGTTGCCTATTGGTTGAAGCTGTCTAAATAGTTCATCTCAATGTTATTTGTTTTTCTATCCATGTTATATGATGGCATGCAAATATGTGGACTCAATGTGGAAAATTATGAATGAATTCATGCATGAAGCATTAACTGCATAATCATGCATTGGAAGTTTGTCGACGCCAGGCGCGATCAGACGTCAGTACAACACCGTGTGTTCCTGAGAAAGGGCACGGTGAAGAGGATCATGGCATAAGCATATGCACAAGCATGAGCATTTTACTGAGGTTGTGGTAGTCGATGTTGTGGTGTTGAATGTAAAGCATGTGGTGTGTTAAATTCTTGATGGATGTGATTATGTGTTAATTGTTCCGCTTGCTGAGATTACCCAATCTCACTTTGCGTGTGTTTTGTTGTTTTCAGGTAGCGTGCAAGAGACATAAGCATGAGGGGTGGGCTAGCAACACAATAAACCTTCGAATGTCTTCACAACTCCCATGAACTAGTGTTTATTTAATACATTAGCTTGCTGAATTTTATTTACACTTAGACTATTTGTTGTTATGACTAAACTTATTCTTGCTTATGGTTGGTTTAGACTTGTTGTCGCTAGTATTGTTGAATTGCTTATATTCCTGTTTGAATTGCTTATCATGAAATGCTTCCGTAATGTCCTGTTTTTAGGGGAGATGCTGTCGAAATTTTCTTGTTCTATAGTTTAGTTTTAAGAGGTGTTACATTTGGCTGCCCAAAAGTCCCCCCCCCCCTTGGGCCCAAACCCTTCCACCGGAGGCCCAACTCAACCCCTAAGGCCCAAAGTCCCCCGAAGAGGCCCAAACACCCGAAAACGGCCCAAAAACACGATATAAACGGCATAACGTAAAGTTTTAACCTCCATTTAAATATTTTATAATGTTTTTACCTCAACATGCACATTTTATAAGGTTACGACACTTCGTGGTGTCACAATCAAGGCGGAGCGCAAGCGTCCCGCTGGTTTGTTGCAGCCATTGGAGATTCCTGTGTGGCCTTGGGATGATATTTCCATGGATTTCGTGCTGAGAAAGTACTGCATGATCCGGAGTTGGTGGTTCCGCTGGAACCATTAGTGCTTGAGCAGGACCTCACCTTCGAGTCCCGTCCTGTGAAAATTTTAGGGACTTCGGAGCGAGTGATGAAGAACAGGACGCTCAAGTTTGTCAAAGTCCTGTGGTCACATCAGACTGAGAGAGAAGCGACTTGGGAGCTGGAGTCTTGCATGCGCGAGAAGTACCCCGAGCTTTTTGCCTCAGGTATGAGATGTGAAACTTAGCTATCTTTTGCTTTGCTGGGTTGCGTATTGGTGTGTCGTGGATTCGAGGTCGAATCTTGTTGAAGGGGGGGAGAATGTGACACCACAGAGTGTCGTAATCTTATAAAATGTGAAGTTTGAGGGAAAAACATTATAAGATGTGAATATGGAGGTTAAAAACTTTACGTTATGCAGTTTTAATGCGTTTTCGGGAGGTTGGGCCTTTCCGGGGGAGTTTGGGCCCAAGAGGGGATGAGCCGTGGGCTTTAGTGCAAGGGGTATGGCCCATGGGGGGGAGAACCTGGTTAAGGGGGGGCTTGGTGCGCCCCTCCCTGCCCTAGCCGCCCTCCCCACATGCCCTCCCCTCCCCTTGTGCGCCCCCCCTCCATTGTTGCCCTAGCCGCCCCTTCCCCTCCCTTGCGCCACCACCACCCCCATCCCTCCCCACCACCCCTTGCTGCCCCTAGGGGGGTTCTCCACCTCACCACCCCGCAGATCCGTCCATTGGAGCGCTCCGCGATGAGGAGATCCAGTGGATTTGGAGCGAGGAAGGAGATCGCGCGAACCCGGAGGAGATCCGTTGGTTCTTCGTTCGTCGGGCGAAGGTATGGCCACAGGAATCCTTGGGGTTGTTTTAGGTACTGTTCTAAGGGTTGATATCTTGTTTTTAGATCAATTGGTGGTGCTATAATTGGGTAGATTAGATGAAATCTAGAGTTTGCCACGTTCTCTGTTTCGGGCAGATTGTGCAGTCGACCTAGGGTTTGAGATTTCGCCAATTTAGATTCCGAATTTGGTCATCCGCCTGTTGAAGCAGTTGTAGGTAATTGAAATATCTTTAATTGGACGTAAAGAACGCTTAATTCTGATCAGCCGTTTGAAAGTTATGCTCATTTTACCGAATGTGTTAAAAACTGTGACGAGATTGGAACAGATCACGGTATTATGTGGATTAAACCACTTTAGAGTCCGAATCAGTTTTTCCATATACTTAGAAAAAGTTAGGAAATTTCCTAAGCTACGCGAGGATGTACTCGTTTAATCGATTCGGAGTCTTAGAACCTCCAAGTTATGCTCGTTGGAAGTCTGCTGTCCCGACGGGACAGAACCTCTGTTTTTGGGTTTTGCGAGTAGGTTGCGAAGTCGGGGTAGAAGAGTGTTTGCGTATTGTTTTGTGGGCATGATTTTGAGTGTGTGGTACCTATGTGCAGGTGGTGTGACCCCAGGAGTGCCCTCTACTTCTCGCCAATCCGTCGCCCGTGGTTGAGGCAAGTGTATTGGAATGGGTAACGGGTTGTAGGTGGCTAGTTTTGATGAGTTGAAATTGATTATATGATATGTTCACATGCCATGCTTAAATGTTTGCCATTGATATGATGAATACGGTTTATTATGTTGTGATGCCATGTGTTATGTACAAGTTATCTATGATGTTGGCATGTTTGCATACATGGCATGATACATGGCCGGGTCGGTGAGAAAGTCATAACTAGTCCGGTAAGGCCGGTGAGAAAGTTCTGACTATCCGGGGAGCCATTGCGTAAGTCCTACATCGTGATTCCATTCACCGCGGTGAATGGAAGCGAGGAGTAGGCACCCTCCATCTTCGGGATGGAAGGGAAGAGATGGTGCACACCGACGGGTGTGCACTCAACCATACCGATATGAGTTTCCAGGAGACATGTGCATCGCATCGCATTGCATACATGATGATGATGATATGTGAATAATGATATGTGAGCATGAATAAGATGATAGGCATGATGTGAAGTGTTGTAGCCATGTAATTGTTCTTTTGTACCATTGCAATATACTTGCTGAGTGTTGAACTCACGCTTGTCCTTTCTTGTTTGTTTAGGTACCATGAGACCGGCATGCGGGGAAGGGAACTAGTCACACTCCTACACGTAGCTTCACACTTTTGTTCCCACAGTTATTCATTTGGAGTCTTGATATTAAATTTAGTGTGATGCCTATTGGATTATGTTTTAGTTTTGTGTTTTGAGAGCCTTATTGTTCGTTTGGCTCATGAAGACTCTAAATGCTTAAAATTTGACTTATATTGCTGTCATGCCACTATTTTTATTGTTGTTTTGGATGTCTCATATATTGCCATAAATTGCTATGCTAGTGTTGTTGCTTCAATTCTTGGAAAAACAAAGGAGATGCTGCCGAAATTTTCGGTATTAGCATTTGCTCCTTTGCTGTAATTTACTTGTAATTGCGGTATTTAGAGGTTGCTTAGTCTATGTTTGGTAGCATTCGGGCATACTAAATGCCGGGGTGTTACAGATAGTGATCAAACAAGTTGTTTCCTCCATGCATCTATGATGTTTAGATATTCATTACAAATCTATAATTGGTTGTGCCTTATAAATGTCATTGCAGAAATATCTAAGTAGATGAAAATTTTGAATAACAGATACTAATGATGAAAGTTCTGCTGGGGATATAGGGAAAAAATGGGATCATAGACGGTTCTTTACTAGAACGTACCGTCTATTATACTATAACATCATGGACACTTCTAATTGAAAACCGTCTGTGATGTGTATCACAATACAGACGGTTATTAACTAGAACCGTCTGTGATAATATAACATCATAGACAGTTCTAATTAAAAATCGTCTGTGATGTGTAACATAATACTGACGGTTCTTTACTAGAACCGTCTATGATACTACAACATCACAAACGGTTCTAAGTAGAAACCGTTTGTGATTTTTGTTTTTAAAGATGGGTCAAAAACCGTCTTTGATGATCTTTTTTCATCATTTACCCATTTTTACTGACGGTTCACAAAACTGTCTGTGATGACATTTGTGAACCATCTGTAAAAAGTTTTTTTTACACTAGTGTAAGTTTCTATTAGCGTATATGAATTTTTATGGATATGATGACAATATTATACATATGCGTACTAGCCACTAATCAGGGGACTAGTATATATACACATAAAAATCTCAATCTCTTAGTATTTCACGCCAAAAAATTAAGAAGGGTCCGACAATAACCCACTACAGTGGCTTACCAATTGGACCCTCACGCATTGCGCAGGCGTTGCACCACTGCTTAGACCTGGTGCACCCAACCAAAGCCCAAGTTTCAACATTTCCTTATCGTTTGCTGCGTGATGATCTTGTGATTAAACCACAGCTTCCTGATCTCGAAGTTTCTTCTTAGCCTTAACATCTGAACACACTTACACGTAGGGTTAAAAACGGAACAGAAAGTTTTCGACCATTCCAGAGAAAAACGAAAACGGAAGCTCTTTTTCGGAAACGAAAATGAAAAATACCAATACAGAAACGGAAACAGAAATTTTTTGTCAGAAACGGAAATGGGAGAGCCAATTACGACGGCAACGGAAATTTCATATAAACGAAACAGGAAATTAAACACGGTAAAGGGCCGAAAAGGGAAATGGGCTTGGCCCAAAAAGGAGAAGGCAGAGTTTACATTTATTTTTAAATTAAAATAATTTCATAAATACAAATAACTTTATATAAAATATCAAATAGAGTTCAAAAATTGCAAAAGAACTCTCGAAAATACTTTGAAACATTTTGAACCTATAAAAAAATATTTTCAGCATAATTTTGTTTTAATTTTTTATAAATAAATTAATTTTATAAATCTAAAAATAGCAAAATGATATTTATAAACTTCAGAAAATCCAGGATAAATCTTAGAAAACCATAAATAAACATCGCACAGTAATATACAAATTTTAGGGTGTTACATCTTTGTAGTTAGTGGAGCAAGAGGATCTCAATAATAATGATATGGAGGAGGATATGGTGGTCTGATATTGGGGACAAATAACGAGCCTTCAGCTAACAAATTTAAAAAAACTTTCTAGTGATACCGGTGAATATAACACTATTCTTGTGTCCACCTTGGAGGTGGAATGAGTTACATTGTTCTTGTGGTAATGTATATTGTGATTATGTACTATGTTCTTATGGAATTTTTCGTTTTTTGTTTCCGTATCCGCTCCGCTCCGTTCCGCATTCATTTTCGTCATTATCCGTTTCCAGGGTTTCTGATTTCGTTTCCGTTACCGGAAAAAAAATGTGAAAACAGAAACAGAACAACCATTTACCGACCGTTTTCGTACCGTTTTCATCCCTACGTAATTACAAACTTGCACGAATTGATCTGCAGATTTATTTACAGAGAAATGACTAGCATGGGCTAAAAAAAGAGGCCAAGCAAATGAATGCACAGTGACCAAACCAAGTTGTTTGTTCTCGCCAGGGTTGTATATAAAGTAGGACCGAACCGCTTTACCCTCCCTTGAAGCATGTTGTAATAATCATTCTCTGGCTTGGCCTGCACAAGGAAGCCAAAGTTTACGAAGTAAAGCTCATTTCATAAACTCAACGATGATTGATGATTACTCAGTCAACATGGGCATTAGAATCTGGGTAGAGCCAACGAAGCTAAACCGGCAGTATTCCTCGTCAAGCAGGGTACGACGATGTATCAGTATTATGCTTGCTTGCCGACAGTTAGGGTTTCCAGTGTGGAATCAACTTTGCAGAGGGAGCAAGACATTCCTTGCCCTGATGCTTGGATACCTGCTCGAAAGGGAAAGTTAATCGAATGCTTTGCCATCATGCTGTGCAGCGTGGGTATAAGTATAGAATTAAATACTCCGTTGGCTGCAAGATAGTCAAGTACAACGCCCATTGAGCAAGGGTGTTCGCGTGCATGGAACGAGTGACCTTGCATGGCGATGCATATTCGCACTACTACAAAGCAGCATAGACGGTTTATTTGTGACGGTTTTTTTGGAACTGCTACGAATGAACTATCCGTGACGGTTTTTTAATTCAAAATTGCAGGAAGCGTATCAGTGACGGTTTTTTTTCAGAACCGCTACAAATAATGACTTATTTGTGGCGATTTTTGTTTAGAACCGCCACAAATAGTTGGCGGTTCTAAATAAAAATCAACACAGATAACACGAGTATTTGTGGCGATTCTAAACAAAAACCGTCACTGATACTTTTCCCGTCATTTTGAATTAAAAAACCGCCACTGATAGTTCATTTTGGCTAAGTGTTCAATTTTACCATAACATGGATGCTTCAAATTTTGGCGAAGTGTTCATTTATACCATGACTTGGATGCTCCAAATTTTGGCGAAGTGTTCAATTTGAAGCATCCAATTCATAGCAAACCATATTAATTAGTGTCGGTTCTTAATCTGACCCGATTGAAATGAGGATGCATATCAGTGTCGATTATTCATGTGAACTGATTGGAATGAGGACTACATATTAGTGTCGGTTATTCATGTGAACCGATTGAAATGAGGATGCATATTGGTGTCAGTTCTTAATATAAACCGATTGGAATGATGACTAGGTATTTGTCGAGGATTGGATAATTCTCGTAATTACCATAATGCCACTGCGACCGGGCTCGGTCCGACCTTGGTACCCTCGGATATTGTTCCCGTGGGCGGTCCAAGAAAGATCAAGCATCGTTGCCCGGTCTGACCGCTCGGTACGAGACCCTTGCCCAGTTAATTCTCAAACCCGTAGCCCGAGCATGCTTGCTCGGGTAAGGGTCAGATTAGCTCGACCCTTGCTCGTGCTCGGGCTGCGTGGTCGGATGGTTGTGACCAACGGTTACAAACAGAATTGCGATAATCGTGCCACCTCGAAAGGCCGTTGCGCCCACGACGAGAACGTGGCATGAATATAGGAATTCGGTTACGACCACCTCGGACACAGTCAGACGTTCGTGGCATGGGCCGTAAACGACACGATACCCTTGTAAATCGTAAATACCTCCCAGACATTGGGGAAATAGGACACGCAAATAATACATACACAATACACACGACGCTGGAGTAAGGTTATTATCTCCCTCGTGAGAGGCCCAAACCAGGATAAATCACTGTGCTATTCTTTGAGTGTGCTTAATTCGGTGGAACCGGGAATCCTTCGGAAGCAACCCTTCACTCAGAGTTGATGCCCCAATCAACTAAGTAAGCTCGGCGGGGGCCTAACCCATGCTCTCAATTCGGAGAAGGTCGTAGGTCGTTAATTGAAGGCTGCGCGATTTTTGTAACTCTCCTGTCAACGAGATCGTGCTCGCAATTTAGGTGCACGATCTTCGTTAACAGTGGGGGCTTAGTAGATGGTGAACTACCATGCTTTTCCTAAAAGAAAAATGTGTGTTCGTACCTTCGTCCTTTGTTTGCTTAAGTACTATCTGCTTGGATTATTCGTTGCTGCTTTTGTTCGTTTTCAGGATGACCACCGGCCATGAGCATAAGGTAAACAGAGCAAAGAAGATGAAGCATACAGACAAAACAAGAAGGGAACCTCTTTGTCTTAACATTAAAGGACTTTGATTTACACAAAGGTTACAAGTTAAGGACGGCCGGTGCGCTTCTCATCCTGGAGTACGGTAAGCTTTTCCCTCACGGCGTCGAGCTCGGACTCGAGGTCAAGCACCCTCCGCTGAGCCTCGCGCCCCTCGCTCGTCGCCTGGCGGAGCCGCTTCGCCTCCTCTTTGTGCTGCTCGGCCGATTCATTGGCGCTGAGCACAGAGCGACGCAGCGCCTCCAATGACTCCTCCAGGCTCGCCCTCGCCCGCTCGCTCTGCTCGAGGCTTTCCTTGAGGACCAGGACAGACTCCTTGGTCTTGCACTGGATCTCCGCCTCCGAAGCCCTTAGCTGGCCCAGCACGCGCTCGAGCTCTGCAATCTTAGCGTCTTGCTCGGCGTTATGCTTGGCGAAAACTTCAGGAGGGATGGTCGCGGTCCTGAAATCCGTCATGGTAACCTCGAGCACATGTGTAAGGATACACGTCAGGTCATCCCGACAATCAAACAAAAAAGAATGCAACTCACACTTACCTAGTGAAGGCGCTCGTGTAGGCCTTCTTGAAAGAGCTCAGCTGGGTCCTCTGCGAGAGGATCCGGCTGAGCGCCCACCCCCCGAGCAGGCGTTGCGCTCGGGGGCTCCTTCTCCTCCTCCTGGCCGCGGGCTTCTTCAGCGCCCGGGAGGCCAAGGGCCTGCGGGGCAGCCTCCACCAGGGCAAGCCCGTCCCGGGGATGCTCTCCATCCGGGAACTCGGGGCCCGGCACCAGAGCTCGCTCCTCGCTCGGGGGCAGATCCTGCTCACCAGCCAAACTCGGGCTCGGCACCACGAGTGGCAAGTCCTCTGGCTGGGCTCCTTGGGGACGCTCTTCCCCCAGGGTGGTGTGCCCCGAGCTTGGAGACGCTTCCCTGCTCACGGTCGGATCCCGCCCACCGACCGAACTTGGTTCCGGGACCCCGAGCGGCGGGTCCCCCAGTTCGTCAGCCTGGGGAAGCCCTTCCCCCGGGGAGATGCCCCCTACGCCCAGCCCCGCACCGTCGCTCGGGGTCAAAGCCTGAACTTGCGGGGGATCCCCCTCAATCTCTTGGAGGGTCTCAGCGATGATATCGGAGGCCTCGGCCTCCTGAAAGCCCTCGAGCTTATCCTCGACACCCGCGGGATCTTCGAGCTTGTCCTCGGCCTCTCGATCTCATCGCCGATCTCGATAACAACGAGAGGGGTCCCCGCCCTCGCTGCCCGAGCAAGCGCTGCCGCATCCTGCTCAGATGCCACTATCTCGACGGCCCGAGTGAGCTCCCTCCCTATTACATAATTGAGCATGTCATTAGCCATGGCATCGAAATCCCATACCTCCCTACTAGCTATGGCACCCAACATAAACGATGTGGGGTTAGCATAGCATCCGAAAAAGGAAAAACCTGGAGAGAAAAGGTAGGAGCTTACCTTGCTCGGTCTCCGCTACGGAGGCTCGGGCTCGGGTCAAAAGGTTGGCCATGTCCTCGCGGGCCTTATCGGCCCTCGCCACCGCAGGGTCAACCTCCTCTAGGCCGACCTCCTCCAAGATCGGTGACACGCGCGCCTATGATGTGCCTGATGATCTCTGGCACCTTGTGACCAGAGGCGCTGGGTCTTCCTCCTCCTTCTCCTCGTGCTCGGGCACCGAGCTCGAGCTCAGCTTGGTGGGCGGCAATCTTCTCCTCCAGCTCCTCCTTTCGCGCGGGTCCCCCTGCCGCGGCCGCCGCTTCCTTCTTCGCCTGCTCGGCAAGCTGATGCAAACGAGCCATCAACTCTGCGTTTTTTCTAGTGTGCTCGATCATCCATAGCCTAGGGTCACTTACCTCCCTCAGATCGGCGTACTCCAAGTGTGGTTGAGGGCGAGGACCGCTCGAGCTAGCCCGCCTCCTAGCCCTTCTGGGGAGAGACAGCGTGGGCGACCTGGAAGGCCACTTGCGGCCCGCAAGCTTCTTGGTCCTATGACCTAGTGTTGCGGCGCTGAGGCCCTCCGACAGTGGCTTCATTGATGCCACTGCGATCTCAAGGGAAACTTTTTCCTGTCAAACAAGAGCAAATAAGTCAGACGAGTGCTCGAACGTTGTTCCCCGAGCACGGTGTTCCTAGGGCAACCTCCCTCAAGCCAGACCCGCTCGGGACAAGGTACCCTAAGCTTGATAGAGGAATTACTTACCGCCTCCCCCCAATCGAACACGTTCTTCGGGACTTGGCGGCCGGTGTTGAGTTCCTTGCCCTTGGGGGTGCCGAACATCTCAGCAACCCTCGAGTCCGCCTAGCTCGCGGGCAGAGCTGTACTCAAACGAAGGGAAACGGTAAGCACTAGGAGGCACCAGCCGAAAGACGGAAGCTCAGATTCATAGCATACCTGAGTCAGATTCCCGGGTGAAGTCTTGCCACCCAGTCACCTCGAAGAAGGGGTGGTCCCTCCTCCTGAGGGGCGACACCTGGTTCTGGATGAAGTCCCAGGCAATGTCACGACCAGTGAGCCCCATGTTGGTAAGCTCGTTGATCTTCGTGAGCATCTGCTCCTCCTCGGCTTGAACTGGAGGAGGGGGCGTCTCGACGCACAGGGCGCTTGCCCCGGTGTAGAAGAGGGAGCTCCCCTCTGCCTTCTTCAGGTAAAACCAAGAATCGGCCCACCCGGCCACCGAGTCCTTGAGCGTGAAGCTCAGGTGATCGTATGGTCGGTTGGGCCGGAGGCTGAAGTAGACGCAGTTGGCCGGAGAAGCCGTGCCGGTGCGGAACAAGGTATAGAAGTGGAAGAAGAGGCTGGCCATGGGCAGGACACCCACAAACCCTTCACAGAGTTGCGCAAAAATAGAAAGGATGAGAATGGACTTGGGATTGAGATTGGTGACCTCACATTCGCTGTGAGCGAGCACCGATTCGACGAACTCACTTTCGGGCATTCGAAGCCCGTTGATAGCGTAAAGCTCGTAGAACATGACCTCTCCCTCCTGCGGCTGCGGTTCCTCCTCGTTGCCGGCGGCTCTCCATGATCCAGCATCAAGATACTTCAGTGCCTGGAGCAACTCAAGCCTCTCTCGGGTGAGCTTGCTATTTCCAAACTTGGCCATTGGTGCGAGGGATGAAGGCAAGGTCAGAGCGAGAGATGAGGGCAAAGGACAGAGTGAGAGGCGGAGGCAAGAACGAAGAATTATGTGAGAGAAAAACATGGATGAAGAAGGTCCTGGTGACCATTCAAATACCCGATCTTGGGGGGAAGCGAAAAGACTTCCCGCCGTTGCGTTCGAGGAAGCCCTAAGGGTGCATGAGCAGTTGAGGGGTTCACCATTCCAGGGCTAACACGTGGACATGGGATCCAAAACTGCCCCGTTGCGGGATGGTTCCCAAGAAAACGGCTCGTACTATCGCGGCCAGGCTTCTCCAAGAAGGATGTGACATCATAGGATGTGACAATAGAGAGTGTGAGATTACAAAATGTGACAATATAGAATACGGCTTTCGGTACAACTTTATAGCGTGTTTTTGGGCCGTTTCCGGGTGTTTGGGCCTTTCCGGGGGATTTTGGGCCTTGCGGGTTGAGTTGGGCCTTCGGTGGAAGGGTTTGGGCCCAAGGGGGGAGCTTTTGGGCAGCCAACCCTAGCCCCCACCCCTTGGTGCGCCCCCCTCCCCCTCCACTCCCTAGCCGCCACCCCCAAACCCCCATGTGCCTCCCCCTTCCCCTCTCTAACCCTAGCTGCCCCTTGCCCCCACCTTGCGCCTCCACCTCTCCACCCCTCTCCTAGCCAGCCCTAGAAGAGTTTAATACCCTCCCTTGCTGCCACACCCTTCCCCTCCATTGATTTTTCCATTGGGAAGCTCTGCAACCGGGAGGAACCGGCGGATTCGGCGTCGGGAGGGAGATCGGGACCGGGAGGAGAAGGTTTTCGTCGTCGTCGGTTCTTCAAGAACAGGTAATGAACCATGGTTCTTTTGGGGTGGTCTAGGTGCTAGTTAGAAGGGAGATTCCATGCCTAAATCCATGATTAGGTGTTGTTCCTAGATGAGATTAGGGAAATTGCAATGCTGTCCCACGTTCTGTCCTCGGGTAGATTTGCACCCCGACCTAGGGCTTGAGTTTGAGCAATTTAAATGCATTTTCTGATGCCGGCTGTTACGAAAGTTGTAGGTAATTCAATTATCTTTAATTGGACACTAAGAACGTTAAATTCCGTATCGCAGTTTAAAAGTTATAGCTGTTTTACCGAACGTTATCAAATCTGTGACATGATTGGGATAGATCGTGTTAATCTGTAGATTAGACAATTTTACAGGCCGATTCAGTCTTCGCGAATACTTAGAAAAAGCTAGGAAATTTCCTAAGCTTCGAGAAAATGTACTCTTTTACTTGATTTGGAGTTTTAGAACTCAAGTTATGCTAGTTGGAAGCCCGCTGTCCCGTCGGGATAGATTCTCTATTTTCGGATTTTAGGGGTAGTTTGTGAAGTCGGGGTAGAGGATCATTCATGTACTATTTGGTGGGCACGTTTTGAGTGTGTGGTACCTATGTGAAGGTGATGTGATCCCGGGAGTGCCCTCAACCTCTCGCCACTCTGTCGCTCACGGTTGAAGGCAAGTGTATTGGGATGGATTTGGGGTTTTGGGTGACCAACGAGTTGTGTTGTTTTGCTATGTTTCTAAATGATGCCCTTGTAAATCAGAAATACCTTCCAGATATTGGGGAAAGAGGACACGCAGATAATACATACACAATACACACGACGCTGGAGTAGGGTTATTATCTCCTTTGTGAGAGGCCCGAATCAGGATAAATCCCTGTGCCGTTCTTTGAGTGTGCTTAATTCGGTGGAACCGGGCATCCTTCGGAAGCAACCCTTCACGCAAGAAGGGGACAGAGTTGATCCCCCAATCAACTAAGTAAGCTCGGCAGGGGCCTGCTCCCTAATCGTCGACAGTATTAGTGTTGGTTCTTAATATGAACCGATTGCAATCAGTATTAGTGCCGGTTCTTCATGTAAACCGATTGAAATGAGGATTGTTAGTGTCGGTTCTTGAAGAGAACCAATAGAAATAGGAGATCAAATAAGTGCGTGACCATCCCATCAGCTCTTTTTGGAAACTCTGAGGATGCGCTTTCTTGCAGCTCGTGCTTAATCTCAGCCACTCTCTCATCATTGAGTTGTGCGGCTTTGATTTGGGACTCACGAGTGGGTTGTAGGGTTAAAGCTGCGACAAACCCTTCTTTAACCACTTCCAAATTGAGTCTCCGGAACTCATCCAGCAACTGAGGTTGACTGACGAGAGTCAAGGTATTAACAGTGTGTAGTTGCGACTGAGGGCATCTGCTACCACGGTAGCTTTGCCTGGATGATAATGAATTCCCATATCATAATCCTTGATCAGCTATCTGCTGCCTCAGGTTCAGATCTGGTTGAGTGAAGAAGTACTTCAGGCTCTTGTGGTTAGTGTATACCTCACATCGATTTCCAATGAGATAGTGACGCCACAATTTCAGAGCATGAACTATTGCCGCCAATTCCAAATCATGGGTTGGATAATTGGCTTCGTGAGGCTTCAATTGACGTGAAGCATAAGCTACAACCTTGCCCTCTTGCATCAATACACAACCGAGACCCTGACGCGAAGCATTACAAAACACGTCAAAGCTCTTGTGTATATCCAGCAAGACAAGAACTGGGGCAGACGTAAGTCTTCACCTCAACTCTTGAAAGCTTGCCTCACAGGCTACTAACCACTCGAATTTCTTCTCTTTCTTGAGCAGTTCAGTCAGTGGCTTTGCAACCTTGGAGAAATTCTCAATGAATCGCCGATAGTATCCGGCAAGACCAAGAAAACTCTGTATCTCAGGAACAGTCCGAGGCTGTTCCCAAGCAATCACATCCTCTACCTTGCTCGGATCAATGGAAACTCCACCTCCAGAAAAACATGGCCTAAAAATGCGACTTCTTTGAGCCAGAACTCGTATTTGCTGAACTTTGCATACAGTGATGCTCACGAAGCTTGTCGAGCACCTTACGCAAATGAAACTCATGTTCTTGCTCACTTCTGGAGTAGATGAGGATGTCATCAATGAACACTACCACGAATTTGTCCAGATATTCCATGAACACCTTGTTCATAAGATTCATGAACGTGGCAGGAGCATTGGTGAGACCAAATGAAACCACGGTATACTCGTACAATCTGTATCGAGTAGTGAATGCAGTTTTCTGAATATCCTCCAACCGGATCTTGAGTTGGAAATAACCAAGTCTCAAGTCGATCTTGGAGAATTCTTGAGCTCCGCTCAACTGATCAAACAGATCGTCAATCCGCGGAAGAGGATACTTGTTCTTAATAGTGACTTCATTCAACGAACGGTAGTCGACGCACATGCAAAGACCGCCATCCTTATTCTTGACAAAGAGCACTAGACTTCCCCATGGTGAAGAGCTAGGTCAGATAAAACCTTTCGCTAGCTGTTCCTAGAGTTGCTTCTTGAGTTTGATCAACTCGTCCGAGGGCATGCGATAAGGTCGCTTGGAAATTGGTGCGGTTCCAGGCAGCAAATCGATAATGAACTCCAGGTCTCTGTCCGGAGGCAATCCCTGTAACTCTTCAGGGAAGATATCGGGGTACTCACAGGCTACCGGCACTTGGCCCATCTCTGTAACAGAAAGGGAATGAAGAGAGGGTTTTCACACGGTTGACAGGCTGGAGTTAACCAAACCTGAATGCCATCTGGATTCACTAAGGAGATAGAATGATTGGCACAATCAATGCGTCCTTGGTTCTTGGATAGCCAATCCATTCCCAGGATTACATCGAGTCCAGGTGTGTCAATCTGGATCAGATCTCCACTGAACTTCACTCCTTCGATCTCCATCGGGACTCCTAGGCAAATGCACTAAGCTCGAAGGACTGAGCAAGGAGAATGAACTAGCATATAATTGCCTAGCAAACTAGCCTCGATGCCTTGATCCTTAACAAATCTTGAAGACACGAAGGAATGTGAAGCTCCAGAATCGAACAAAACCACAGTAGGAGCTGAATGCATAAGAAACGTACCAAGAACCACGTCTGGTGCATTGCTTGCTTCTTCTGTAGTCACCAGGTTGAGTCAGCCTTGTCCCGGACTCTGCGCTGAGTGGGGACCTGATCGGCCTGCCTGGTGGCCACCACGTCCACTCGTCGGAGCTTGAGGACGAACCAGAATGCTTTGAGCTGGAGGGTGAGTCGGAAGGGGTCGTCGGTGTGGGCAAACATTGGCGAAATGCCCCACCTCGCCGCACGCGAAGCACGAGAGAGGTGTCATCCTATTTTCTCCTCCTTGAACTTGCATGTCACGGTTATAGGATTGAACCACAGACTGCGGGGAATGAGGAACAGGTCGCTGAGGCCTTGGTGGCGGTGAGATGATTGACTGGGCACTGACTGCCTTTCCAGGGTGCGACCTCGACGGGCCAACGCTAACTACATTATGGGCCAGCCACTTACACTTCCGGCTCTCCGCAACTGCTTTAGCACTGTCCTCCACTCGGATCGCCTTGTCGACCAACATCTGGAGGTTGGGAAAATCAAGAGCTGTGAGCGAGTGCTTGATCTCCTCGTTGAGATGCTCCCGGAATAGGGCAGTCCTCCGGACCTCACTCAGAACCTCATCGGTGACGTAGCGAGCCAAGTAGTTGAATTTGTGAAGGTAATCCATGACTGGCATGGATCCCTGCTTGAGTTTATAGAATTCGCTCTTTTTGGTTTCCATCAGACTCGAGGGGATATGGACTGCATGAAAAGTTTCCTTGAAACCTTCCCAGGTTGTGACCTGTTCAGGGGGACGAATTTCCTTGTAGCTGTCCCACCATATTACAGCTGCTCCTTGAAGGTAATATGCAGCATACTGCACTTTCTCCTCGTCAGTGCACCTCGCGAGATTGAGTTTACACTCAATGTCACGAAGCCAGTCGTCAGCGCCCAGAGGATCTGTCACTGAAGAGAAGTTGGGTGGGCGAGTCCACTGAAACTCGGCCAATCGTGACTGGGGCTGCATGGCTGCCATACCTCCGAAGGCAGCGGTGCCAAGATTCTCTGAATTCTGTACCAGCCGCTCAAGTAGGCGGGTTTGCATCACCAGTACTTGGGCCATCGATGGAGGAGGAGGCAGCTCCTCACTCTGAGCATCATGGTGACTATGCGATGCTTCCAGCCCACCCACTGGTACATTGGAGTGTTGGGACCCATGGCTGTGGGATCCCGGCAATAGTGGATCAGGGAGTATAAGATTTGGCTCCATACTGGCCAGATTTTGTTCATCCTGAGCTGCACCACCAGCTATGAGTGCACGAACGGTCCGTCTCCTTAGCATCCTGTTTGACATAGAGATTCAGCAACATGCGTGACAGGTGCAATTCGAGTAACGAGATGAACTAGAAAGGACATTGCGGAAACTCATGCATTCCTCAAGTCGCGGCAACAGAAAGCAATTAAGCATGCATCACAGCGAAAAGATTGCAATTGCGATAGATTCAAGGATGACGACTTAGCACGTCTTTTCGCGCTACAACGGGGTTATATTACATCATCATCGGGACTATCGCATGTTCCCACACAGCTTCTGTACAACAAAAGTACATCACTAGCTAGCTCGTATTCACGACAAAAGCGAGCTTCAGTACTAACTATTACATAGAAGACTAGGCATCTCCACCATTCTCGGCGGGGACATTTGAAGTGTCTAGAGCTGCAGGAGGTGCAGTCGGCTCAACCGGATACATCAGCTCGTACTCGCAGTCGCCAAAGATGAGGTTCTGCCCTGACGCTGCGCTCGAGGAAGCTCTAGGGCGCACGGCTGAGACACGGCGCCGGCTGCCTCGCCTGACATCCTAGTGTGATTGGAGACTCGGCGGTAGGATCCGTACGGTCAAGGAAGCTCCTCTGCCGGCTCAAGAGCATCATGCTCCCCGTACACTATCTCGGTGGCAAAGAAGCCATGTTGACAAACGGCGCCATGTGGCTTTCTAGCTTGGAGATGCAGCGTCGAGCAAGCAGCAGCTCATCCCGGAAGCGAAGCAGGTATCGGTCGAGAGACCTCACAAACCTGACCAGCTAGGCCTGTGCGGGGTCCATCGATGGATTCGCCGACGCGTAGAGGTTCCCTTGGCCCTCCGGCTCACGTGAGGGACAGCTAGGAAACAGCTGGGTCATCTCCGGGAGGTCAAAGCGAAGTCGAAGGATCGAGATATACGCCCCATCCAGCAGAGCCATGAGAGGACTCGGGCCTGTCCCATGGTAGAGGCGAATCTGCTCCCTATCCTGTCATCCATGAATGGAGACCTCCGCAGCATAGAGGCAGGAAGCTGGGCTGAGTCCGGCACACGAGATCAGATACCCCAGCGGCTCAGTGAAGCCAGCATGGCGCATCATGTCCCAAAGGGCCACCTGAACGGTGCCCTCCTGGATCACACGCGTGAAGTAGCAGGGCTCCCAGCATCCCGACATCTAAGATCAGGAAAAGGAACTTGTTAGCAAAGGCCTTAAATGGACAGGAACCAAATTAGGTGGGGGAAACGCAGCAAACAACCAAACCAAGCAAAGAACCACAACTTAGAGTCTTACCCTACCAATACTCGGTACATAACTAGCCCTTTTGAATTAGGTGAGGCTTCCCAAAACTCTAACTCTAACTTTGGAATGATGAGGGGAAAATAGAGTAACCTGGTTTCCTCGCTTCACCCTTGACCGAGAAATCAGAAGTTGAAGGTTGGGGTAAGATGAAGTTCATTTTGAAGGTTCAAAATCAGCGAAGATGCTATAGAAGGGAAAGAGTAGCATTCTATATTTTCACAAATAGGGATGTACTATTGAAATAAGCTTTTAGGAACAAGACTCTTCTTAATTCCCATCGATTAACTAACTAGGATTTCCTTTCAGTCATGCATAGCTCTGATACCACCTCTTGTGGGGGCTCTGGAATCAGATTAGCGAACTGGGTCATTACTGTTGTATTGGACTGGCAATTAATACAACCCATAATAACTTCCGATCGCTAAACTAAATCCTTACTCGGATTGAGGTCAATTGATCGGCAACACTCGACGCGAGTGCACGTGCCAACCGATTGAACACGACCTGAGCTTCCTGCAACCGTGTGTCTAGTACTGGTTCCCTGGATTAGTAGCCCAGTACCCACACGTTGTCAGTTGAGACAGATCATATACATGCAAGATTAAATAATTTACATCTGAAAGGTAAAGTTATTACAACTATTTAATCTTACAACTTGTGGCCTCATGGCCTACACAAGTCAAAAAGATAGAATAAATACAGCGGAAGTTCATAAGAGAGACGTGCAGTGTGCTATCCACCCATAGGCAACTGACTGGAGAGAAATCCAGTTAACCCTTGGTAAACTCATCGAGCTCCGACGCGAACTACAACTCATCAGGATTGTACTCATTACCTTCTTCTCCTTCTAGCCAAAATTCGTTAGAGCAAACGGTGAGTACACGTATGTACTCGCAAGACTTTAGTGTATGGAAGTAGTTACATAGATGTAGGCTACAACAATGAAAGCAGGTTTATACACTAAGTCCATTTGAGCACCAAGCATAATTTATTTGCAATACGATAATAGATTCAAACGTACGCAATTTATGAAGAGGTTTCCAAAAGACATTTTAAAGTAACAACAATAATAAGCAATATTTGAACCATAACCAAAGTCCAACCATTCCGATTCCAACCCTTAGCCAAACCTTTCCATTTCCACAGCCCATAAACCATTCACCGAACTAACCCTTTTCCTGACAACCAAAATCAAGCCAAACCAAAACCAAACCTAACCTTTAGTTTTCCAAAACCAAAATCGAATCAAAAACTATAATTGACAGTACTTCCCAAGCTACTCATGACCATGAGCATGGCTAATCGATTAGTTTATTTATCTCTGCAGAGACTGTACACTGTACCCATATGACACGTTCTAGCAATCATGTTGTCTGCTAAACAGTGATGAAACCTTTCGAGAGATCGGGGTTTAAATCTTGCACCGGCCCGGTAGTGTGCGTCCCTTGCTATAGCTACAGAGGATGGCCACTAGTGGTCCCTATGGGCTCCCACTAGCCCATAACCTCCCCGTAGTAGGCATTACAGTTGTATTGGGTAAACTCCCCCTCGACGCCTCGACGAGAGAGTCCCTACAATACACCGACACCACAGGTGTATCCATACCCCCTTTGCCCTCCTTAAATGCAAGACCAGACCCTTCTCAATTTACTAGATCAAGGCCATCCCATACTGGCACATGTGGTTGCACGTTTTTGACTCAGTGATAACATCAAGTTCAGTCCTTAGGGTGACTCAGGTGAGATCTTCCAAATTCACTAGCTACGGCCATAGAAGATCGGCACTAGCAGCCCCACGGAGCACCCACTAGTCCGTAACCTCCCCATAGCAAGGAACCAAACCAAATCAAGCCCCTGGCTTGAAATCCAATCCATAACTATTCCATCCAACCGATCCAAACTAACCTAACCACACCAAACCAATTTCCAAACCACCAACTCCACACATCTCGCCCGGGTCTAAACTCTCCGTGTTTTCCATTTTACTCACGCAACCATTCCTTTTTCAACCAAACCAAAGCACCATTTGAATTTCCAACCCTGGATCCAAATCCCAACCATAACCCAACCAACCACCATTTTAGTTCCAGGAGATATGTAATTGAGTATGTCACAATCTCCTATAGCAATTACTACGGCAGGGCTAAGCGTATGCAAATACTACACTTTATTACCCTCTTGACATTTATTGCTATGTCTAACACTAGTCTACAGTTTAACAAGGTTCTCAATTCAATTCTGATTAAGGAAGTCCACCAATTCTGGGATTAACTACCTATTCCCACAAACTAGCATTATAGTGAACGTACACGCATGCATAATAGTTTTGACTAATAAAAGTATAATTTGCAAATATAGGATTCAAGATGGTCAAAGGAGGTGCTTGCCTGTTTGCTCTTCAACGAAATCGGACTCTGGAACGAAGTTGGGGTTGTTTGTGTGTTCGACACGTCAACGTCTATGCGAAAAGCAACAAAGCCAACAACATCGATCAAAACAGGGAAAGAAGAGATCAAATACCAACAAAATCTGAAAACGAAAAACGAGAACTCAAACGAAAAAAGGAATCAGGATTTCTTCCTGAGCTCGACAGTACCGGCTACTTTTGGGCAGTAGTGCCGCCCTAGGCCGGTAGTACCATCCACAAAATCCGGTAGTGCCGCTGGCCGGGAACCCAAAATGGATGCTCTCTGGAAAAAAAACCGCCGACGATATTCACGGTACTGCCGATCGGGCGGCAGTATCGGTCCTACCCTCCAGTAGTGCCGGTCACCAAAGATCGAAACGAGTGCCTCTCTGGAATTTAACAGCCGATGTTATGCGAGCGGTACTACCGGCGAGGGCGGCAGTACTGGCCTCACACGTCGGTAGTACCGGCCTACGGAGAGTCCCAAAAATTGCAAAAAGGAAAAAGTGCGCGATTCAGTTCGAAACTTCGCGGCAAGGGCGTGGATAGGTTCCTAGTGACGCTAGGGACCCATTCACGTTGGCCACGATGAGTTTCGAGCTTATTTGCCCGAATTTCCCCTTTTTGACCTAACGGAGGACAGAAACGATGGAAAATCGAGTTTCGACACAAAATGAGTCCAAATTCGATTTCCTTCATGGCAATAGGACATCTATGGCACCAAGGACCCATACGCACCAAACTCGTGTATTTTGGAACTTCGGAATGCGAAATTGCTCCGAATGCCCAAAATGCAACTCTTAGCAAATCGGCCGACTACGTGGATTTGCAACTCGCATAATGGTTCCATTAGCGCACTAAGACCCTTCGTGATCGAGAGCTCGACTACGATCTTGGTCCACGACGATCGAACTCCTGAAACTCAAAAACCTTAATTAATTCCGAATTCGATTCTGGACCCGAATCGAGTTCAAACTCGATTTTTCAACAAGAATCGACCTTCAAGGTGTGGAGTATATTCGCGAGTCATTTTTCTCGGCTTCCCGGAGCTAGGGTTTCAGAAGGGAAGTCTCCGAACATCCTGAGGCGAATGAACCCAACGAGAGGTAGATCGGGGTTTTTGGAATGAATCGATCGTGCAAAATAATTTTTCTAACCCTAACCTAGGTCTAGCAACTCAAAGAGTCAACGATCCACTACTAGAACTAGGTTTCCTAGGGTTTGACCAAAGGGAAAAAGAAAGAAACAAAAGAGATGAAGCTAGGGTTTGAGATTAAACCTAGGGATTGAGCTCAAACCTTGAATCCACCAAGCAAAAAGCTTCTTAGAGGCTTGAGGATGCTTCACCACACCTTGTCCTTGCTCCCTCTTGCTCCAAACGACCTCCACCCGGCCGAATTTGAGGAGGAGAGGTGGAGCTCAGGAGAAAAGGGAAGGGGAGAGAAAGAACAAGAGAGGGAGGGAGGAGGCGCAAATGAGGGAAGGCAGAGAAGAAGGAGGCCCTCCACTGGGGTTTAATGGCGACGTGGTGCGCGGAAATCGAGAAAAGGGGAGAGGTGGCCGGCGACGTGCAAAACAGGGGCTTTGTCCCCTGTGCTCGACGCCAGCCCGGCGATCTGCCCCGGGTAGGCGATCTTGCCGCTCTGGCCCGGCGATCACGGGCTTACACTGCAGACGCCACTCCAGGGCTGCGAGCTCTGGATCCTATGCGGCTCTCGCAACATCTCACAACCAAACACAATGGGGACTTTTGGAATGGGTTCGGGGAATCCTAATGAAGGTTTAGGAACATTGGTTTGGACTCTGACCTACACTATTCGAGACTTCGCCTGAGATCGAAGCGAGGGCTCCGATCAGGAAAAATGACCGAACGAACAACGAAAAGGAATCCGAAAGCGAATAACTCCAAATTAAAGTTAGGAAACAAGTTAGAGCACTAATTAACAATTAATTAGCTTCATTAAGATTAATTACAAAACATGGGTGTTACATCCCTGGAGAATCCGGCACTATCGGGGTTGACGGTTCGCGCGGTAATACTGCCCGTAGAACGTCAGTAGCTATTTTCCACAAACTGGGTTTCAGAATGGTGGTTTTGATTGAAATGACTATGTAGATAAAAATGGAAAGTAAAAGGAGAAGTGTGCTTTGGACTGGGCAGACGAGTGGGGGTCTCGCCTAAGTCACTCTAAGGACCGAACTTGATGCTGTGAACTGTGTCACAGCATGCAACCACATGTGCTAGTATGGGATAGCCTTAACCTAGTACTGGAGTTGGAGTTTAACCTAGCATTCTGGTAGGTTGGAGTATGGACACTCCGGGTAAATGGTGTTGTTATAGGTACTCCCTCGTCGAGGCGTCGAGGTCGGAGTATTCCAATACATCGGTGTATGCCTTGCTATGGAGTAAAGGACACAATGGGGTGTAAACCATCATCGGAACTGTGTGTGAGCGGGATCGGAAGAGCGCGATGGGGTGTGAACCATCGTGAGTACTGTGTGTACGAGCTGTAATATGTCATTCTGTACTTTTTCTAAAGAAAAGCAATACAACACAATTCCCATCCATCCCTAGTTCCCCTTTCAATGTCATTTGAATAAATAAAGGCAATCCAAAATACATTCTTAAGCTCGATCTAGAGACCCTAGGTCCTGAACATCGATAGTATGTGTTGATTATATATATAAATCAGTAAAGCATGTGATTTAAATTCTTTCAAAATATTTGAATTTGAGTGGAGGGCATGGGTATGTGTTCCTAAGGCTTAGGTTCGGCTTTTATTCGTGAAGAAAGCAATCGGCACTCGGAGTCTGCGGCGCGGAGACAACAGCGAAGCGAACAGGGCTGAGGGTAAACAAATTGGGTTGGTGCAAAGAGATTTGGCCCAAGGAATTTTTCAGTAATTAATTCAGTCTTTCTTTTTTGAAAATATGGATAAATCAAAAAGAGCACAAATAAAAAAGCAAATGCACTCGATAAATTCCTAGAAAAGTTTGAAAAATACTTCATATCACAAGGAATCCAAACAAAATAAAACAAAATAATTTTAAAAATTGTTGACATGTGATTTAATTATATTGAATTATTTTTGATTTGTGAAAGTCTCACATTAATCTTTAATTACAAAGAAAGTTGGTAAAAAATTTTGAGGCTAAATTACTCCAAAAAATAGATTTTCAAAGAGCAAACATTAGGATGATACATAGGGCATTCCAGGTGGTAAGTACTTGAAGGGGAAAGTAGACCAAGCCTGGATAAGAAGCTTACTAGAAAAGGAAAAGGAAGGTATTCATTCCTCAACAATATACGCCATTTTCAACAGATAGCAAATACTCCCTTTGTCCTACAAAGAATGCATTTCTAGTGTTCAAAATTTATCCCACAAAGAGTGCATCTTTAGTCCGTAGGGCTCACCCAAAGTCCATTAATTCCCATAACTCCACTCCAAGATTTGAAAATTTTTTGCTCCTTTGCATGCTTAGTGACTTGGCGTAGAGTAATATCCCACTAATCTTCTGTATGCAGAGCTGTAAATGTATGCATGCGCATTTAAGTGCCAGTGGAAACTAAAGCAACAGCACGCTTATGCATGGAGTAATGAGGGTCACATTAGTCATTTACTTTGCACACTAATCTGTCTTAAAAAAACTAGAAATGCACTTTTTGTAGGACGGATGGAGTATAAACGTTGAATAGTGGCAAATGCCAGTTACAAAGCCGGTTCAGAGTCCCACAAACTTAATGCTAGGTGGTATCATGATTTTTCGGAGATTTAATTGTGTGACCTCTTCTAGGTTGTACAGCTTCGTTTTGGTCATAAATTAATAGTTATCGTTTTGGATATCGATATAGTCTCTAAAACACAATTTTAATCACTATTTTTTACTATAATATATTTATAAAATACAATAAAATTATAACGTTATGAAAATACTTTTCGAGACAAATATAGTGTATGATTTTTATATATCCAATTTTAAATATTAAAAAAGATACTGGCAGTAAAAGTTTCGAAAGTTTAACTCTATCAATATTCAAAACGATGACCGTATGTGACTGGATGAAGGGAGTATATAATACACAACTGGGTCTTGTTTCGAAACCGAGTCAGCTGCACCAATTGACAGCCGAGATAACCATGCATATTAGCAAAAGGGAGAAGAGTTTGAAGCTGTGGAGGAAGCAAGCATGTGCATGCAGCTTTATTTTAAGCTACGTCGAGGAGCTTAGGTAGCTAGCAAGAGCAAGGCATCAACCATGCACGTACTTATATACCTCGACCCACTAATGAAGCTAGGCACCGCGCGCGCCGCCATCGCCTATATGTACAGCGCGAGTACTTCTCCTTTTGCAGCTCATATGCGGCATGCACAATCCGATTACACGCATTTTGCTTAACCTCTCCATCTCCTTGGTTCCCTGTACCGAGACAGCGATAAGCAGCCGGCCGCCATGGCTGAGCCCGGCACAGACCCGGCCGGCGGCCAGGCGGCACCCCCTCCACCTCCATCGCCACAGCAAACCGAAACTGCCGACACGGCCGGCGGCCACGCAACCACACCCCCTTCACCACTGCAGACCGAAACAGCTGGCCCTAGCCCTGTTCCAACTCCACCGCCGCAAAACCAAACAACAGCACAAACGGCCGGCCAGCCAGAAGTACAGCCCCAACCACAAACAGGAACGGGAGAGGTGGCCGGCCCGCCTCGGACGCCACGGGCACCGTCCCAGGAGAGGGCCGCTGAGGCCGATGCCGAGAAGCAACCCCCTGCATCACCACCGGAGCCGCAGCAGCAGCAGCAGAGGGACGAAGGTGAAGGGAGCAAGCGCCGCCGCGATGAGGCCGAAGCGTCGGCGGCGTCAGGGCTGAAGGAGATGCCGCCCAAGAAGCCGGCGCACCAAACCGAGCGGCGCAAGAGCTTGCAGCTCACGGAGACCGTTCCGCCGCCTCCGGTGGACGGCGTCGCAAGGGACGCTCCCGACAAGCCGCCGGCCGACGGCGCGCAGCTTCCACATCGCTCCTTGTGGAAGAAACACCAAAAGAAGACCAGCTTGGTCACATGGCTCATGTCGTGGTGGAATCGCCACAAGAAGAAAGACAAAGGGACTAAGCCGTCGCCGTCGCCATCATCGTCACCGCCGGACAAGGTGGAGGGCAAAGTCGAAGAGATCACCAAGCCGCCCGAGAGCTTGCAGCGCACGGATAGCGTTCCGCCGCCTCCCGTGGGCGGCGTCGCAGTGGACGCTCCCGACAAGCCGTCGTGGTATCACCTGCACCGGAAGTGGATACTAATACTGCAGCCCAGGCTCGAGACTATCCTCGAGAAAACTTGCACTAGGCTGCTTGCGGCCGACTTCAGGAAGCTCAAGCACACGGATCATCGGCAGTGCCTCCTCACCTTCTCCGTCTTCGCGCTCGCCTCCGAGGTGAAGATGCAAGCTGTGACCTACTGGTGGGCCACGACGACGTTCGACCAGTCCAAGGAGAAGATTGCCGACGCGAAGCGCGTCTTCTTGGAGCTCTCCGACGACGGCTTCCTCGAGCCGACCAAGAATCGCTGCAGCGGGGTGATCCACGGGTGCTGCGTGAACCCGCTGGTGCACTGGATGGTGAAGCACAAGGCGAGGGAGAATTACTCCGCAGACCTGGACAAGTACGGCGACCCGGACGAGTGTCAGCCCGAATCCGACGTCCTCTGCCTCACGGCGGCCTACCGTGAACGGCTGCAGGGGCTATCCAAGTCCATGGACGAGTCGAAAGCCCGCCGCAAGGCCGGCACAAATAAGACACCAACTGCCAAGGGCCAACCAGCACAATCCCAGGTATCTTCCTCTGTACCGCCAGCCCAGCGCGAGTGCACAACTCCTCTAATTTCCTTTTCAACTCATTTTTCTTGTTTCTTCAAGGCCTCTATGCATTTCGAGAGTCCAACTTTGCAGCCATGCTTCTTGCCTTTTCCTAAGACATCCTTCCCTTCTTCCCCAACACAACTAGTTGTGGTTACTCTGTATATGTTCTATGCTTTTTTTAAAAAAAAATTACACAATTATTAAATCATAAATGAAGGGTAGATATATAGTGATTATTTCTCTCTTTACTTACTTCAAGATTTATACAATTTGTACTGAAAGCTCGCAGCCCAGTCTATGATCCGAAAACCACGGTTGACAGCCGGTTGATATCTAGTTTCGGTTAAACCGATTTGGACCGGTTTTTTTATTTTCAAAAAGGATGGTCTAGATTCTAAATGACCATCCCGGTCTCCATTTTAAATTAAACTAGCAAAATTTCCTACGTAATTAGGCAGCTAGATACTATGTTGTGTTGTTTATATCGAAACAATATAGTCGCATATATTATACAACTCTAATGTATGATTAATCTATACTGTTATAATTTGGACCCACAAAAATATACAGTGCATTTATTTTTCCTTTTTTTCTCTAATTAACGTTGAAATTTCTAGTCTTTAAGAGCAAACATGGCAGTTTTTTTTACCTTTGTTTTAATGATATAACTACAATAGCTATATATTGTACATATTATTGCGGACAGATAGGTATAGTACTTATTATTGCAGATAGGTAGATATTGCACATATCATTGCTTCTTAGATATCATCCATACATAAGGATTTTGGAAGAGGGTGGAAAAAACTTTTGGCTCAAAAACTGGACACTCTTTTTGCCTTGATTTCTATTCTTGAGCTATAAAGATCTCGTAAGGCGCTCTTATTTGTGTTACCATCATTGTAGACGGAAGAAATTTTCTATTGAAGCACGTGTGTTGATTGAGGTTGTATCTCTACTTTGATAGGATGAAATACACGATATGCCCAAGTCCAACATCCTCTACCTCACGGCGGGCTGCCGTGAACGGCTGCAGAGGCTATCGAAGCCCAAGGACGAGTCGAAGACCCAGCAAGAGCCCAGCGCAAGCCCGGCGCCTACTCCGCCGGGCCAACTAGCACTAACCGAGGTATCTTCCATACATAAGGATTTTGGAAGAGGGTGAAAAAAACTTTGGTGTTGTTTAGAGAGCATTTGAGTGTTTTCTTATTAAATAGCACTTAAATTTTAAGTTTTTAGATCTAGATTTAATTAATAAAATTAATTTACTATCTCTCCTTACATTTTGCCTCCTCTATAGAAAAAAAATTAAATGCTCACAAACTAAAAAAACACCGAGTGCTACTTAGCAATTCCCAAAAAACTTTTGGCCAAAAACTGGACACTCTCTTTGCCTTGATTTCTATTCTTGAGCTATAAAGATATCGTAAGGCGCTCTTATTCGTGTTACCATCATTGTAGACGAAAGAAATGTTGTATTGAAGCACGTGTGTTGATTGAGGTTGTATCGCTACTTTGACAGGATGAAATAGACGATATGCCCAAGACCAACGTCCTCTGCCTCACGGCGGGCTGCCGTGAACGGTTGCGGAGGCTATCCAAGCCCAAGGATGAGTCGAAGGCCCGTAGCTCAAGCCCGGTGCCTACTCCGCAGGGCCTAACAGCACCAACCCAGGTATCTTCCTATGTACCGTCCGTGTACGCCAGCACTGCAACGGAACCAGGGCCCAGCACGAGTGCACACTCCTCTAATTACTCCTTTTCTATTCATTTTTCTTCTTTCTTCGAGGGCTGCATGCATTCCGAGAATCCAACTTTGCAGCAGGTTCACGTAATCGTTTTCGAATTAAAAATCGAGGTCCGACTATCGGTTTTTCACGAAAACCGAGCGAAAATCGTCAAAAAACCGAAGAGTTTCGAAATCGAGCGTTTGAAAAAAAAAATTCAAAACAGATTAAAAAAAACGAAAACCGGTCGGTTCTCTCGAAAAACCGGTCGGCAAGTTAAACCTTTTAGGCGATCGGTTTCTTGAGCTGTTTTTGTCGGTTTTCTTAAAAAACCGTTCGGTTTTCACCGGTTTTCGATCGGTTTACATCGCATAAATTTTTTCAAATTTTTCAAATTTTTTTAATTGAACCGATTTACCGACCGGCTTAGGGTTTCGAACTGGCTCGATACGGTTTTGTGAGCCCTGCTTTGCAACCATGCTTCTTGCCTTTTCCTAAGACATGCTTCCCTTCTTCCCCAACACAACAAACTGTCACATACTCTGTATCCAAATGGGCAATCCAATCTGAGGGCCGAAAATCGCAGTTGACAACTGGTTGATATCTAGATTTCGGTTAAACCGATTTTGGACCAGTCTTTATTTTCAAAAAATTAGTTTAGATTTTAAATGACCATCCATGTCTGCATTTTAAATTGAACTAGCCAAATTTCCTGCATAATTACGCAGCTTGATAGAACTATAATGTTTACGATAAAAATATAGTTGTATTCCTTATACAATTGTCACAACTCTCATACATATATGATTTTTATTTACATAGTTATAATCTCGACGAACAAAAATATGCGATGCGTATTTTTCTCTAATTAATATTAAAATTTCTAGCTCTTAAGAACAAACGTGGTGGCTTTTTTACCTTTGTTTTAATAACATAACTATAGATAGATAGATAGATAGATAGATAGATAGATAGATAGATAGATAGATAGATATTGTACATATTATTGCTTGTTAGATAACATCCTACATAAGGATTTTGAAAAACGGTGGAAAAATACTTTTGGCCCAAAAACTGGACACTCTTTTGCCTTGATTTCTATGCTTGAGCTATAAAGATCTAGTAAGGAGCTCTTATTGGCGTTATCATCAATGTGCACAGAAGAAATTTTGTATTGAAGCACGTGTGTTGATTGAGGTTGTATCTCTACTTTGTTGTCCTAGGGCTCACAGAAGGAGCTAGACGCTGTGCGCTCTGAGTTAAAGAAGAAGAGGGTCATCCTCAACATCAACGCGCACGTGTACCGGCTCCCAGAGCTCCTGCTCCCCGACCTCGCCGACAACCTGGTGGTGCTGCAGCTCGGCCAGTGGTGGATCTCCGACAACAAGACGTATATGGAGGTGCATGGGCTGCAGTCGCTGATCGCCACGGGCAACCTCAAGAACCTCCGGTACCTCAGCTTCCGCGGGCTGTCCCAGTTGACGGAGCTCCCCAAAGAGATCCAGCGGCTCCGGCAGCTCGCCATCCTGGACGTGCGCGGGTGCCAGAACCTCGTCGCGGTGGCGTCGCAGGCCATCGCGACCCTCAAGGGGCTCACCCACCTGGACCTCACCGAGTGCTACATGCTGGAGCACATCGGCTGGGAGGTCACCTCCCTCTCGGAGCTGCAGGTGTTCAAAGGCTTCATCTTCAGCGTCGGGACGGCGCGGCGGAGCAGGGCGTGCCAGCTGCACGACCTCGTGAAGCTGACAAAGCTCCGGAAGCTAAGCGTCAACGTGGCCACCGACGCCCACGTCGTCAAGGGCGAGATGGCGCAGCTGGCAAAACTGGCCGGCCTCCGCTTGCTCACGGTGACGTGGAGCGAGCTGCCGAGCATCTTGGACGTCGACTCGCCTTCCGATAAGATAAAGGATCGGCGGAAAGAACTTCTCGACAAGTGGACCCACCTCGCGCTGCCGCCGAAGCTCGAAAAGCTGGACGTCCGGTGCTACCCTGAAAAAGGGGTGCTTCCACCGTGGTGGTTTGCCGGGCACGAGAATCTGAAGAAGCTCTACGTGAGAGGCGGGAATGTCGAGGAGCTGGATATTCCTGAAACAAACAGCATCGAGACGCTGCGCTTGAGATACCTCAAACATTTCAAGACGCCATGGGCAGATCTGCGTGACATGTTGAAGAAGGTTAAGAAGGTGGAGGTTGTTATTAAGGATCCAAAGGTGATGAAGTTTGACAAGGATCAGGATCGTCAGAAAGAGGATACGAAGGAGTCCAAAGAGAAGGACCGCACACTTTTTGCGGAAATGAAGAAGAACATGAGCATTTCAGATTCTACCCTGGATGAGGACGGGATGTGGGTGTGGGACGAGAAGGAAGAAGAGAACAAGAAGCCGTCTGCGGCCGCCGCCGATGAACCTGCGGCTCCGGCGAGCGGTGGAGATGGCAAGAAGGAAGAAGAGAACAAGAAGCCGTCTGCGGCCGCCGCCGATCAACCTGCGGCTCCGGCGAACGGTGGAGATGGCAAGAAGGAAGAAGACACTCAAGGTGGCGAGGACAAAAGGGGTAAACTACCTAATAACTCGCCGTCTTCACTTATGTGAAGCACTGTAATTTTGATCCTTTCGTTTTTGAACTATTTATACATGTTCCTCAGTTCCAGAACCTTCGGAAGCCGCTCCAGCTCCTTCAGGTAAGGCTCCAAAGGAGGAAGCTCACAAAACTCAAGCTGCTCCCGGCGCCGCAGACGACCCTAAGGCCTCCGAGGAAGCCGGTGATGACGGTGGCAGCGATGCCGGCAAAGCGCGAACAGCTCCGCCCAGCTCCAATGATCAGAACAAAGGTACTCCAATTGCTTGTCCGTTCGTTGTGCCTAGCTTACTTCAATCTAATGATGATATCACTTATTCTAGAAGAAGGCAAAGAAGGCGGACAGGGAGGCAGCCTCGGAGGCGCCAAAGAAGCAGATGAGCCACCTACCGAGGAAGACGGAGGAGACGCCCCCGAGGTTCCCGGCGAGGTAAAGAAAGTTGACGGTGACGACGCCGGTAAAGCTCCAACAGGTCCTGACTCCTTGGAAGAGATCCACACCGGGATTTAAATTTAAATTCAATTAATGCATTGTGCGTCGTTGGCTCCTTGTTGCTCAATATGGGATTGGGAACAATACATGCTTACTTGTGTAGAAGGCGAAGAAGGACAGGGAGTCCGTCCTAGCGTGTCCGAGAAAGTAGATGAGGAACCTACCGGGGAAGACGGAGTAGACGACGACACAAGCCCCGCCGACGCGACAAGATCGCCGGCGGCGGCGCAACCGCCTGAGCTTCCACCACGGCCTGAAGTTCCGGACAAATCATCTCCAAGTGTCAGCGACCTTAAAGAAGATGCCTCTGCTAAGGTAGTTCAGGCAAACGCAAGTACTTCTGCCACGATGCCGCCTCCAGTACCGCCGGCAACTAGCAGTCCTACCCCGGCAGCCGCCGGCGAAGCTAATGCGAAGCCGAAAGAACCGGGGAAGGCTGACGACGACGATGGATCGACAGTTACTGGTACAGATACCAGAAGTGTAGAATACTAATCTTGATCTGATTCTTGTCGTGTCGTCTTTAGCTAGGACTTCGGTATTCAGTTAGGCATAGTTGCCGGACTGGAAACAGTTAACTACTCGGATATAGATTAGAATTGTTTCAGGCTAGGATTTGTAATATAGTCGGACACTGATTCCTTGTGTAATCCTTAGGTTATATAAAGGATGAATAAAACCAAGAAAAGGTGTACCTGTTTTGGCGCACCACCAAAGATTTTGTGCTCTATTTTCTGTCTTCTGAAGTTCTCCTTGCGTACAAGCAGAACAACGTTAGTTCGTGGTCTCACGAAGTTCAGACAGAAGGTTGGGACATCATCTAAATTCCGGTGTTCAAGGTCAACATTTGGTATCAGAGCTCCGTTGTTGAGCGATTTGCATTGAGCATCCATGGCTGGAAACAATGCATCATCGAGCAGTACCGGGTCTGGACAAGACGCCGGCGATTCGCTCGACCTGGGAGCTTCAAGAACTCAGTCAAGCAGCGGTTCGGTCTCTCTTTCATACCCGATGTTGTCTAAGACTAATTATACAACTTGGGCTTTGAAGATGAAGGTCTATATGCGTGCTCAAGGAGTTTGGGAAGCAATTTTGACACCGGGAAGTGTTGATGAACGCAAAGACCAAATGGCTCTGGCGGCGATCTACCAATCGATTCCAGAAGAGTCTCTTGCATTACTCTCTGAGAAGGAGACGGCAAAGGAGGCTTGGGATGCACTCAAGACATTGCATCAAGGAGCAGATCGAGTAAGGGAGGTCAATATCCAGAACCTGAGGTGGGAGCTTGAAGGATTAAGGATGGGAGACGCCGAGAGAATAGATGATTTCGCTGCAAGAATCATCTCTATTGTCGGCAAAATCCGAAGCCTTGGTGAGAAGATTGAAGAAATCTATATTGTGAAAAAGGTGTTGCGGTCTCAGATTCACCAAAATTCATCCATTTAGCTTCCACTATTGAGGAATTTGGAGATCTGAAAAATAAAACCTTAGAAGAGGTTCTCGGGTCTCTAAAGGCTCATGAATTGAGATTGGGAAGGATGGATGAGAAGGTGGAAGAAAGAGCATTGATGGTGCAACATGAGTGGAAATCCAGGAATGAACAGGACAGAGGTTCATTCAGGGGACGTGGTCGAGGACACTCGCGTGGACGAGGGCGTGGACGCAACCAGGAACGTGGGAGTAGAGACGCTCGTGACTTTGGTGAAGGCTCACAGAAGAAGAAATCTGGTTTTGATATCAATAAAGCCAGATGTTACAAGTGTAAAGAACTAGGACACCTCAAGTATGACTGTCCGGAGATAAGGAATAAGACTGAAAAATTGAGTCTGGCAGAGAAGCAAGATCAAGAGGATGTACCCGCTGTGATGGCTATGGAGGTATGTGAGTTGAGTTATGTAAATTCTACAGAAGAAAAAATCGAAGTTGCTTTGTTTGAAGAGAAGATCAAGCCCGAACTAGGTTATGTGGAGAACAACTCAGAGAATGGCAATCTGTGGTACCTGGATTCAGGTGCAAGTAATCACATGACTGGATCTCGAAATTGTTTCACTGAACTTGATGGAAGAATCAAAGGAAAAGTGAAGTTTGGGGATGGATCAACTGTGACTATAGAAGGGAAAGGCTCAGTGATGATAAAATGTCTCACAGGAGAACATAAAATCCTGTCTTCGATTTACTTTATCCCCAAACTCAGACCAACATAATCAGTTTGGGGCAACTTGATGAAAATGGCTGCAAGACTGTCATTCATGATGGTTGCTTACAAGTCCTTGACAGATCGATGATTGTTGATAAAGGTAAAAGAAATTCAAACAAGTCAGATATTCTAAATCTGAAAGTCACCCAACCAATGTGCCTACTCAGCATGATAGACCAAGAGGATTGGAGGTGGCATGCCAGATTTGGTCATCTAAACTTTGACTCACTCAGATTGATGTCAACAGGAGGATTTGTGAAGGGATTACCTAAAATTTCACACATCTCACAAGTGTGTGATGGGTGTGTTCTCGCAAAACATTCCAGGGCACCATTTCCTCAATTGACAAACTTCAGGGCAGAAAAAACACTTGAACTGGTCTATAGTGATCTATGTGGACCAATCTCTCCTACAACACTTGGAGGTAATAAGTACTTCATTCTATTTGTTGATGATCACTCAAGATACATGTGGGTAGAAGTACTTAGTTCCAAGGAGGAGGCTTTTTCTGCATTCAAGAGATTCAAGGCCAAAACTGAATTAGAATCTGGACACAAAATTCAGACCTTGAGGACTGACAGAGGAGGAGAGTTCACAAGTAAGAACTTCACAAATTTTTGTCAGGGTTGTGGTATTAGAAGACAGCTCACTGCTCCTTATACCCCTCAGCACAACGGTGTAGTTGAAAGGAAGAATAGGACAGTTGCTGCGATGGCAAGAAGTTTGTTGAAATGCAAACATGTGCCAGGAGAGCTCTGGGGTGAAGCAGTTGCTGCTGCTGTTTATATATTGAACAGGTCCCATACTAGAGCTATCAAAGGAGCTACACCATATGAGAAGTGGCATGGACACCAACCGAGTGTAAATCACTTGAGGGTTTTTGGTTGTTTGGCCTATGCAAAGGTTCCCAGTCAAATGCTAAAAAAACTGGATGATAGGAGCAAAGTCATGGTCTTTGTGGGCTATGAAATTGGCTCTAAGGCATATAGATTATTTGATCCAGTCAGAGAAAAGATTTGCATTAGTAGAGATGTGATATTTCTTGAAGACAAGGAATGGGATTGGAGGAAAGATAAGGTGGGTCCAGGGGTTGGAAGAATAGCACCTGACATTTTCACTATTCGTTATGAAAATGAAACAGCTGTTCCAAATCACCCAAATGCAGAGCAACCACCCGGAATATCTCAAAATAGTCCAATCCAGGAGCAGCAGTCATGGGAACCAATGCAAAATTCAGAAGATTTACCCACACCAACAAATGAGTTAGAAGAAACTGAGGATAATCTTCAGAGTCCTGAAGGACCTGTCAAGTATAGATCCTTGCAGGATATATATAATGAAACTCATGAGATAACTGAGTATGCTGATCTATACTTCTTGTCACTGGAAGAGCCAACCAATTTCGAAGAGGCTTCAGGGAATGAAAACTGGAAGCAAGCCATGTTAGAGGAGATTAATGCAATAGAGAGAAATAATACCTGGGAGTTTACTGATCTTCCAAAAGGATTCAGGGCAATAGGGCTCAAATGGGTATTCAAACTCAAAAAGACACCGGATGGGCAGATTGCAAAACATAAGGCCAGATTAGTAGCAAAAGGCTATGTCCAAAGAAAAGGAATTGATTATAATGAAGTCTTTGCACCTGTAGTCTTGGCTAGAAACCATTAGACTTCTTTTGGCTCTTGCTGCTCAAAAGGGTTGGGAGGTGCATCACTTGGATGTAAAATCAGCCTTCTTGAATGGGGAGTTAGAGGAAGAAGTGTATGTGGAGCCACCTCAAGGCTTTGATGTTGAAGGGAAGGAAGGCAAGGTGCTGAAATTAAAAAGGCTTTGTATGCGATGCGAAACAAGCCCCAAGAGCTTGGAATTACAAGTTGGACACATGCCTAGTAAAGCTTGGTTTTGCAAAATCACCACTGGAACATGCTATTTATACTAGGAGGAAAGAAGGCACACTTCTAATTGTGGGAGTATATGTGGATGATTTGATAATTGCTGGTACTAGTGTGAGTGAGATAAGAACCTTCAAAGGCGGATGAAAAACAGTTTTGATATGAGTGATCTTGGACTACTCACATATTATCTAGGCATTGAAGTTCAACAAACCTCCGTGAGGAATAAAAGCGAGTCGGTGTGCTTATGCATGGAAGATAGTTCGAAGCTTGGGTTGGGGAGTTGCAACCCATGTCACATACCCATGGAGCCAAGATTGAGACTGAGTAGAAATGATACATCCCCTTCTCAGTAGATACACATCTATATAGGAGCCTCATTGGAAGCTTGAGATACTTGGTGAATACAAGACCAGACATCTCCTACTCTGTAGGAGTGCTCAGCAGGTACATGGAAACACCTACGGTGGAACATATGGCAGCACTAAAGCAAGTGCTCAGGTATGTGCAAGGTACCGCAAGTTTTGGATGTTTCTATAAGAGAGATGCACACACTATCGAAGAGCTGATTGGGTATTCAGACAGCGACATGGCAGGGGATATTGATGATCGGAAGAGTACAACAGGTGTTGTGTTCTTCTTGGGAGAAAAACCAGTGACTTGGCTCTCCCAGAAGCAAAAAGTGGTGGCATTGTCCTCATGTGAAGCTGAATATGTGGCAGCAACGGCAGGGGCATGCCAAGGAATTTGGTTGAGATGACTTCTGAGTGAAATCATTGGAATTGAACCGGTGAAGACAATTTTACAGGTTGACAATAGGTCGGCAATTGACCTTGCAAAGAATCCGGTTCATCATGGAAGAAGCAAACATATTGAAACAAAATTTCATTTCATCCGAGACTGTGTCCAGAAGCAAGAAATAGAAATAAGACATGTGAGGACTGAGGATCAGATTGCTGATTTGTTGACAAAAGCGTTAGGCGGAACAGCGTTTCATGGTTCTCGAGGAGAAGATCGGATTAGTTGATCTTCGAAGTATCAAGATTAGGAGGTGATTTGTAGAATACTAATCTTGATCTGATTCTTGTCGTGTCGTCTTTAGCTAGGACTTGGTATTCGATTAGGCATAGTTGCGGATTGGAAAGCATTAACTACTCGGATATAGATTAGAATTGTTTCAGGCTAGGATTTGTAATATAGTCGGACACTGATTCCTTGTGTAATCCTTAGGTTATATAAAGGATGAATAAAACCAAAACATGTACCTGTTTTGGTTTTATTCATCCTTTATATAACCTAAGGATTACACAAGGAATCAGTGTCCGACTATATTACAAATCCTAGCCTGAAACAATTCTAATCTATATCCGAGTAGTTAACTGTTTCCAGTCCGGCAACTATGCCTAACTGAATACCGAAGTCCTAGCTAAAGACGACACGACAAGAATCAGATCAAGATTAGTATTCTACAAATCACCTCCCTAATCTTGATACTTCTGAAGATCAACTAATCCGATCTTCTCCCTGAGAACCATGAAACGTTGTCTGCCCAACGCTTTTGTCAACAAGAAGTGGCACTGCTGCATGAAAAGCTTCGATCAAATTAAGGTGCGGCAAAATTATGCGATCTGAACTCCTGTACATATCGTACGTACTTGCTGCAGGGTAGTTCTAAACATGTTTGCAACATCCCTGATTTTAATTTTTCAGGTGCCAGAAATCAAGTGGGAGGGAATTGTTTTCCCGGTTCGATGAAGAATTAAACGAGGTGCACCATATTCAGAGAGATCAGAGAAAGAGAGAGATGCTAGGCAGGCTACTCGATCTATTTTTTACTCTGCAAGCTGTCAGAAATTCAGAATCCGACTCTCTCCTGACGGCCACCATTGGTTGGATTGCTTGCGATGTTTACACCGGAGAACGGCCTAGCTGCTGTTGTACTTACTACGTACTAGCAGCATTTCTTTATCTACGTTGTCCACATGGATTCTACAATAAATCAATAATGTAATTGTATCAATAAAAAAACATCACGAAAACTCCACTGATCTTGTTGGCACCACTGTGCACATGCAGGATTGAGTTCCTAATGAGCGCCATTTTTGCCGGTCTGTGTGATATGTGTAGCCGGTGCTTGGATCGTGCCATCTACATAGCCCAAAAGATTTTGGCCACGCAGGTATGGCACAATTTGTGCTTTCCACAAGAGGTAGTTCTCTTGATTGAGCTTTACATTGATGAAGTGGTTAAAGGATGGAGTTGACAGAACTCATGCCGAGATGGATGTGTTAGGCGCTAGAGTTGAAGTGTTCATGGTGGATGTGGATGAGGAATTTGTTGCCACTGTGGTTGCTAACCTAGCTCTGATACCATGTAAACAAATCTGATAGACTGCGCAAGGAGAACAATTGGCCTCGTGACTCTTTATATAGCTGTTTACAGATACAATTACATCTGTTAACATCCTAACTGATTATCGGACGATGAACAGTGCATCCTGCAAAACACTTTTGATTCTGAATATTCTGTTCAGAACAGATAACAACAATCTTATCTACCGAACAATCTCTATCTGCTAACACAGAGACCAAACCAAGTTGTTTGTTCCCGCAGGGCTGTGTGTAAAGTAGGACCGAACCGCTGTACCCACCCTTGGAGCATGTCGTAATAATCATTCTCTGGCTTGGCCTGCACGAGGAAGCCAAGGTTTATGGAAGAAGCTCAACGATGATTGATGATTACTCATCTCAACAAAGCGCCTTAGAATCTGCTAAACCGGCAGTATTCCTCGTCAAGCAGGGTACGACGATGTAGTACGCTTGCCTGCCGACAGTTAGGATTCCCAGCGTGGAATCAACTTTACAGAGTGAGCAAGACATGGCCGGGATGCATGATTCCTTGCCCTGATGCTTGCTCCGAAGGGAAAGGAAATCGAATGCTTTGCCTTCATGCTGTGCAATCATGGGTACAAGTATAGAATTAATTACTCCGTTGGCTGCAAGATAGGCATGTACAACGCCCTTTGAGCAAGGGTGTTAGCGTCTAGTGTACAGTGCCCATCGAGCAAGGGTGTTAGCTTGTACAGTACGAGTGGCTTGCATGCCGATGCATATTCGTGATATTATTGTAAGAGAAATTGTGGAAGCTATAAAATCATTTAGCAAATTTGATTTAACCGAAAAACATTTTTTATATGTGCAAAAGCACAAATAATCCTTTTATATGTGCAAAAACACAAACCCACCTTGAGACATATTAGTAATGATTTGCATATTGAGTTTTATTTTTTTGGGTTTTGATAAGTTTCATCCGGATGTTTTCTTAGTAACCATCATCCAAATTCTGGACCATTGGATTTGCTTTCAGATCGATGCACACCCCCCCTGAATTAGAGGGGGGTTGATCCTACGGATGTGTGTTTTGATCGTATGGTCCAAAATTTGGATGATTTTTAGAACAAAAACATCCGGATGATGCCTATACACTCCCTATTTTTTTATCCTCTCTTTTTAACTTTTACAGTTCTCTCAATGGTCAAAGAACTTTCTGTTCTTTTATTTTATTTGTATATTTTTCCTTTTTGTGTTCTATTCTCCTTCACATGCCTTTGAAGTCCTTTGATAGCTAAGAAGAGAAGCTCTAGCCAAGGAGAAAAGCCAGAGCAACGAACGCCAATTTCCATGCATTAAATCAATGATTTTCTTTGCACTAAATACGTCAACTTCGATGCACTAAATACGTCAGTTTCTGTTCACTAAATACAATGAAACTGGCACTTTAATTTAGCACTTAAAACTTAATGAAACCGACTGTAACTCAGCACTTTAATACATGCATGTAGCCAGCAATTCATCACTTATTCTTATTGAAACAATACATGCATGGAAACTGGTGCTTAAAAGTAATTCCTCCTGTAACATGTATTATACTTAATAACACTAATTAGTACACAACTAAATATTTGCAAGAAATAGAATAGGGATTTTTAAACCCCATGATTCTTAATCTTTTAGTCTAGCAACCATGACACTTAGACCTTTTATTATAAGAACCATGTTGTAATTTACATGGACCACATTATGTTAAAATAATTTAACAATCTGCCACTTGGCTCTTGTAAAAACTTGATAATTCGATAAACTTTTAGTTGTACACCTTTCATCAAATTTATCAAGTCATCGTTAAATTGAATTGTGGCGATAGAACCATGGCAGTCACAAGTCATATAGCGATAAGATCCCTTCCATGTATCACAATCGACAAAATTCAAACAAACTAACCTTAATAAAAAACTTTCATTGTTATCCATCACTACCATAATTGTTTATGCAATAATATGGATAACCAGTAAAACAATACTTTTATTAATTCATAAGTTCATAAAAGCACGAGCAACTCAAAGTCGTGTCTATGTGTGTGTGTGTATACTCATCATTGAAAGGACCGAAGATGTCGCCTAGAGGGGGGTGAATAGGCGAATTAAAACTTTGCAGCGGAATTAAAACTACCCGAGCTGGTCAACCCGGAGTCTCCGGGTTTTGGTCCGGATACTCCGGCTTGTCCGGAGTGTCCGGTATTGGATACCGGAGTCTCCGAGTTGGGTGGCTCGGGAGCGCAACACAAGTTGCACAAACTTGCACAAATTACTACTAAAAGTAAATAACAAAAGCAACCTAGAACAAGTGCTAGTATGGATTTGAATTAAAGCTAGACAAAGAGATAGATCTAGGCTTTACGGAGACAAATCCACACAAGCAACACAAGCAAGTAAAGAGAGAGCGAGAGAAGCGATTTTTCACCGAAGTTCGGATTCTTGAAGGGAATCCTACGTCTCCGTTGAGGTGGCTCGGTCACACTTGAGCCGGGGTCTCTTTCAACCCGCTTTCCTCCCGGTGTTGCACAAATGCACTCGCCGGCTTCACTTCTTGTCTCTTCCCTTTCGGAGGCGAGACTCGCATTCACAAACGACCGGAGCTCACCACACAAGTTGGTAGCTCCCGGTGACTCCTAGCCGTCTAGGAGACCTTCAACCTCCAAGAGTAATAGCACCACGAAGAATCGCTTGGAGGATGAACTAGTGCTCAACAACTAGAAATGAATGCACCTAGCACTTTGCTTCTTCCTCTCCTCACCAAAAGAGATCAACAATCAAATCAAATGGTGGGAGGAAGTGAGGGCTCTATTGAATGCTTTAGAAGTGTTAGAGAGGGCTTGAATGCTGCAATGAATGAGCTCAACAGCAGTCCTAGCCGTTGGAGAAGAAGGGGTGGCTTTAAATACATTTTTGAAAACTAGCCGTTTTTTCCCCTTTTCGAACAGACCGGAGACTCCGGACAATTGACCCGGAGACTCCGGGTTGTCCGGACTCTCCGGACTAAAAGTCCGGATACTCTGGACTCTCCAGAATTCACATTTTTGGCCGAGAGGGTTAACCCGGAGACTCCGGATAAAATATCCGGAGACTCCGGACTGAGTCCGGATACTCCGGACTGTATTTCCGGACCCTCCGAGTTGACTGGCTCGGTTGGAAATCTGATTTTTGGAAAGTGCAAGTTTTTTGAGTGCTAGTTTATATGCAAGTTTTGACCTTGAGCACATGCACATCCTAAAAGCGATTTTCCATAGTACCCTCTTAATAGTACGGCTATCCTTAAGACTCAATTAAAAAGAAAATTACATTTCTTCGTCTTGATGCCGTTTTATTGAGATTTGATACTCGTAAAGTCGTCCAAAGTCATTTCAAGCTTGATGTAATCTCGAGATCTGCATTATACTTAGTTGAGATATTAGATCTCTTTAATTGTGTCATCATTAATCACCAAAATAAAATGAGGGGCATAGATGCACTTTCAATCATGCTAACAAGGTTTTATCTGTAATGCACATCCTCTCAACATGGTCACTAAAAGTCTTAGGCGGAAGTTCTTTAGTTAACGGATCTGCTATCATCAGATCTGTACAAATATGCTCGATCGATACCTTTTGCTTTTTGCACTTCTTCTTTTATTGTTAAGTACTTCAAATCCATATGTTTTGCTCCTTTCAAGAACTTGTCATTTTTGGAGAAGAAGACTGCAGCGGAATTGTTATAATAAATCCTTAAAGGCTTTTCAATATTATCAATAATATGAAGGCCAGACACAAAATTCTGCAGCCATAGTGATTGAATAGTGGCCTCAAAGCATGCTACAAATTCAGCCTCCATAGTGGAAGTAGCAATAGCAGATTGCTTTCCACTCTTCCATGAAATTGCTCATCCAATCAAAAGGAACAAATAGCTGAATGTAGACTTCCTTGAGTCCACTACAAGGATCTTGCTCAGTGTCCTCGGCTTTTACCGACGACACAGATGCCAAAACCGCCGACACAGGGCTCTGTCGTCGGCCTCCCGACGACACAAGTCCCACGACACAGAGTCGACGACACAACCAACCTATGTCCATGGCCACAATAAATCCCGACGACACAGATGCCATCCGGGGCCGACCCGACACCCAGACATTTGTCGTCGGCGAACTTAAAGCTGCCGTCTGAGAGGAGACACTTCGTCCTCGGCCTAATTAATCTTCTTGCCGACACAGAGTGGACATCTGTGTCCTCGGCCTGGGCTATAGCCGACGACACAGACCCCTTCTGGTGCCAGAACCTAGGGCTATCTTGTGTCGTCGGCATGGTTAGAGCCGAGGACACAGGTTCAACTTTTATGTAATATTCTGACATTTTGAAACACAAAAACGAAGATATTTTCCAAGAGATCAACCCTCACCCATATCCTAGTTAGTACTACTCTCGCCTAAGCACGCTTAACTAGTGAGTTCTACCACTGATTTTAATGCAAATGAGCACTTCCCATGAGGTCACCCATCCTAATACTACTCTCAGCCAAGCACGCTTAACTTCAGAATTCTTATATGATCTAGTACCAGAGTGTTGGTATGATCACATTTGAAATATAACGTGTCCCCCTCCTCTTAACCTCACAAATGACCAAAACTCTAATTTTAGTATTCTTATATTTTGAATTTACCATGGCATGGATGCTTCAAATTTCAACTAAGTGTTCAATTTTACTATGATATGGGTGCTTCAAATTTTAACTAAGTGTCCAATTTTAATAGTTGGATCCAAGATCGAACTAGCTACCTACTAGCTACATCTGTGTCCTCGGCCTGAGCTATAGCCGACGACACTGCACCCTTCCGTGCCGTAACACAGGGCTATCTTGTGTCGTCGGCATAGTTAAAGCCGCGGACACAGAGTGGACATCTGTGTCCTCGGCACCTGTAGCCGACGACGCACCCTTTCCGTGCCGTAACACTGGGCTATCTTGTGTCGTCGGCATGGTTAGAGCCGAGGACACGAGTTCAACTTGTGTCGTCGGTAACATTTTTTGCCGTGGACACAGACAAAGACTCATGGGCCCACCGTCGACATCTTGGGACACAGTGTCGTGCTCGCTCTTCTTTCTCCCGAGATTTTTAAGGCCAGTTTAAGGTTTTTAGAACATGCACAACCTATTCCAGCTAATTGCTCGCTCTTCTTTCGCCCGGCATTTCATCGTCACAACAAATTCATCTGAAAACTCAAGGAGAGTAACAGAGTCATCACCAACGGCCGTACGTTCTTCGATATTTTTGTCGCCTACGACGGGTCGAACGAGACATTTGTACGGTCATTTAAAGGTTTTACAACACTCACAGCCTATTCCAGGTCATTCCTCACTCTTTCAATTGGTCTGCGTTGGATCATCACAAGGTTCTACTCAAAGTACTCGAGGTAACGTTACGGAGACACATACACACAGTAGTAACATACCAATTAATTAAATAATAAAAATTACATGTCATATAGATGTATGTTGCCTAACAACTATTCTAAAGCTCTATTTCATTTTTCTTAATTTTAAAAACAAAAACATTTTCAAATTGGTTTTCGAATTAATCTGGAATTATTATTATCGTCACTAAAATAAAGCCGTGGACAAAATGTTCTCTGTGTAGTTGGCTAGCTTTGTCCCGTCGACATAGAAATGTTTGTGTCGTCAATTTGTTTCTTCCCGACGACAAAGAGTCTTCTTGCCACTGTCCTACTGAGCATCCTGCATGTTGGTCCCACATGTCGGAGTGCCTGTGTCGGCGGGGTAGGTGGGCCGAGGACACAGCTCTGCATCTGTGTCGGCGGGGTATTTGGGCCGAGGACACAGCTTGTGTTGGCGGGATGTGAAATTCAAATTTCATCACGCGCCGATGTTCCCCGTCTGGGGTGGAGTTCATGTGTCGGCGGGGTATGTGGGCTGAGGACACAGGTCTGCCTCTGTGTCGGCGGGGTAGGTAGGCGGAGGACACAGATCTCCCTCTGTGTCGGCGGGCTAGTTGGACCGAGGACACAGATCTCTCTCTGTATCGGCGGTTTAGGTGTTGCCGACGACATAGCTCTGCTTGGCGTGTATATGTCGTCGATTTTTATTGACGCCGTCGAGAGATGTAAAATTTTGTGTCGTCGGCAATTTTACCGAGGATACAAATATTTCGGCCGAGGACACTGAGCTCGTTTCTTGTAGTGGTCCATATATCTGGCATAATATGTACTTGAGTAGCCAATCACCTCAAGATGACTTGATCTCTTGTATGTGAGCATATGATCTCTTGCTACTAATCATGGAATATTTCTATTCCAATCACATAGAATGCCTCACCCATATCTTTCATTTCAAAATTATTGGAGAGAAATTTGTTTACATCATGCAATAAAGATTTATCATTAGTAGCAAGCAGAATGTTGTCAACATATAGGATCAGAATAATAAACTTGCTCCCACTAACCTTTATGTAGATACACCGATCAACGATATTCTATACAAAACCATACTTCAAAATGGTATCATTGAACTTTATATACCATTATCAGGAAGCTTGTTTCAATCCACATATTGACTTCTTTAATTTACACACCAAATTTTATTTTCCAGGAAACAAGAATCCTTTTGGTTGGTTCATATACACTTCTTCATCAAAATTACCATTCAAAAAAGCAGTCTTCACATTCATCTGGTGAAGCTCCAATGGGACATGACTCACACTAGATCATCCAAAAGATCTCCAAAACACACTTCAATCTTAAAAGACTCGCACAGAAAGGAACCAAGCGATCAAGTAAACCTTTACAGACAAAGGCACTAAACATAAATCGACACATCATAAATTTTTGCACGCAACTTCTGTATCTTTTTTTTAACTCGGGGTGAGATACACAAGAACCAAAACTATACTTTTCTTTGCAAAGCAACCAACCAAAACCGGTGTCAAAGCCAAAAGGCGCACAATAAACTCTCCTTATTCGTCTTCAACCAAGGAAGACAAATCCACAAACCGCCAAAAGAACAATCAGCGAGTACTCAAAACCAAACACTTTTTCTTGGTTCCTAACCAACCAAATACAAAGAAAACCAACCAAAACCGATCGTCAGAACGGTAAAGAAAATCCGAAGGAATCCACCACCAAACTCTTCTATGTGACTCCAATCAACTACCCGATCTACGACAGAAAGGGTAAGCACTCTTCTCCCACAGGGGTTAATAGTTCTTCGGTGATGGCTTTAACCGGCCACACCGTCAAACCATTACTATGAACGAAAAGAGGTGACCGAAACCCTTCGGCACCACAACCCCACATTATCACAATAACAAGAACAATCCAATCAATTCTCTCAATAACATAGCAACATACATTATCAAATATAGCATTCAACATCAAGGCTTAAATATAACATTTAAGCGTAAAGCAACGATACCCTTTCCTACTGTGCATCCATGTGTGTCAAATTTTAAATTAGTTATTCCACTTACACAAGTTTTAATGTTGCTATCCTATGATAAAATTTGAAGTACATCCTAAGCCATGTTTCTAAGTTATCCCACATCAAAATTTTAGTTAACCCTATGGTATTTCACTAAGTTCATACACCACAGACCTGAAGCCCACTCTGATACCAACTGTAACACCCCGGCTTTTAGTATGCCTGAATGTTACCAAACATAGACTAAACAACATCTAAATACCACAAATAAAGATAAATTACATCAAAGGTGCAAATGCTAAAACCGAAAATTTTAGCAGCATCTCCTTTGTTTTTCCATGATTCGGAGCAACAACAAAGTATCACTAGTTATATCATAATGGAAAGCATCTAAAACAGCAATAACAAGTGACATAGCAACAATATAAGTCCAGGATAAAGCATTCAACCCCTTCATGAGCTAAACGAATCAAATAATAAGACCGAGCACACAGTTAAGCAATTCTCCAAGTTTCATGGCATAAATTTTATTATAATGACACCAAATGATAACACTGTCTAATTTGTGTGGAGCTACGTGTAGATGTGTAGCTAAACCCTTTTTCCAGCATGCCGGTTTCATGGTATCTAAGAAAACAAACATAAACACAAGCGTGAGTTCATCACTCAGCAAGTATATTGCAATGGAACAAGAAAAACACATTCCAATACTTTCATCACTACTTTTCATATTCAACATCATAAACATCTCATATTCACATTGTATGCATCTCATTGACATCATCATATAACATCCTCATATAACATCATCATATAATGCAATGCAATGCACATGTCTCCTTGAAGCACGTACCGGTATTGCCGAGTGTACACCCGTCAGTGTGCACCCTCTTTCCCCTTCCATCACATAGATGGAGGGTGACTACTCCTCGCTTCCATTCACAATTGTGGATGGAATCACGAGGTAGGTATTATTCAATGGCGCTCTGGATTAGTCATAACTTTCTTACCGACCTTACCAGACTAGTTATGACTTTCTCACCGACCGGGCCAGTTTTCATGCCATGTATGCAACATATGTCTTAAACATAAACAACTTGCGTATAAACTCAACTAATCATTGCATAGCCTCATAATAAACCATTTTCATCATGTCGCAAGCAAGAGTCAATCATGGCATCATATCATAAAAACATGTGTAAATCATGTCATATTCAAACATTACGGCTCCCTAAGCCGCAACCACTACAATACACTTGCCTTCACCCTCGTGAGACGGCGTGGTGAGACGACGACGGCACTCCCGGGGTCACACCACCTGCACAAAGGTTCAATACACTCAACCACATGCACACAAGACCACATAAGAATACCTAGTTAAACCGACTTCGCGATCTACTCCCAATACCCAAAAACAGGGAATCTGTCCAATTGGACAACAGCCTTCGGAAGACCAAAACTAGGGCTTAACGACTCCAAATCAGACAAACAAGTACATTTTCTTAAATCTTAGGAAATTTCCTAGCTTTTTCTAAGTATTGGGAAAAACTGATTCGGCCTCTAAAATTGTCTAATCTGCAAAACAATACGTTCTGTCCCAATCACGTCACAGATTTGAACATGTTCGGTAAAACAGCCATAACTTTCAAACGGCTGATCAGAATTATACGTTTTTGGTGTCCACTGAAAGGTATTGAAATTATCTACAACTTTCTAAACAGGCGAACGACCAAATTATGAATATAAAATTGCGAAAACTCAAACCCTAGGTCGGATGCCCAATCTGCCCGAGACAGAACATAGGACAACAATTGCAAACTCCCTAATCTCATCTAGGAACAGCACCTAAACATGGATCTAAGGCATCAAAACACCACGAGCACAGCACCTAATCCATCCCAAGGGTCTCCCATCACCATACCTTAGCCCGACGAACGACGAACCGACGAAAACTCCTCCCGGTCGCCCGATCTCCTTCCACGCGCAAATCCCGCCGGATCCTCTCGTCGCGGAGCTTCCCAATGGTGAGAACAATGGTATGGAAGGGCGTGGCAGCAAGGGGAGGGGTGGAACTGGCCTAGGGCCGGCAAGGGGAGGGGTGGAACTGGCTTAGGGCCGGCTAGGGGAGATGGGGGGAGGCGCAAGGGGTGGAGGGGAGAGGCAGCTAGGGTTGTGGGGAGATGGGGGGCGCAAGGGACATAGGGCAGCAGGGGTTGCTGTCCTATTCCACCTCCACATGGGCCAAAGATGTCCCACCTTTAACCCAAATAGATCCTCCAAAGCCCAAACTCCCCCGGAAGGCCCAATTCCCCTCCAGAAAGGCCCAAATCCCACGGAAAGGTCCGAACTCCCATAAACGGCCCCAAAAAACACGATACAAGAGTCGTATCTTAAGACCGAGATCGAAAATGACTCACACCGTCATTCCGTAGTGTCAAAGTTATACCAATTGCATTGCTATTTATATAAAAGGATGATGTTAACGCTAGGCTGTTAGTTATACCGGTTGTTTATGACTCCTTGATATTGTTATCCATGATCCTTTGTCGCCCTAGTATGATAATCCACCATAATAAATACTTTTGGGAAAATATTCTTTGATTAGGGGAATGACTTTGGAAGACATTTTGAATGGAACAAATAGTATGGAATGTAAATTGGAGTTAGATGAATATTAGTGATGATGTGGGAATTGTTATTACGAAATTGACCTATGAATGGTGATCATTGAAATATTGAGGAGTTGGATAGTGATAGTAGTTCGCAATAAAGTTAGTATGGATTGGGGAAAAATCGGAAGATGTATGGTATTAAGGATAATATTTGGTATATTAAATAAATAATATTAAGAAATCATACTCGGTGGTTTAGCAGATGATTTTGTGAAACATTCTTAGTAGATGATAAGATTGATTGCCGTGTGAATGATGATTTTGATAAAGAATCAAATTTGAGTGGAGTTACTTTGAGCATTACTGCTCGAGGAAATTGTATAAGCTGGATACATTGAATTGATAAAGTAGTATGAAAGATGTTTTGAAGTAAGAAAATATTATGAGTAAAGTTAATTGGATTATTATTGCTTGTTAGGAAAATTTATTCAGGGGTTGATTAAGAAATGGGCGATTATTGAAATATAGTCTCGCGATATCCACTTATGTGGAATTATGAATAATGTGGATTATGTGTGATTTGTTCAGTCAATGTGGTATCATTGTTTATGGAAATCATTATAGTCAATAAATTAATGAAATCTTGGATTTATGGAATCTTTCTTGAAAAATGCTCGGGGATGAGATTATGAATTATCCTTTGTGAATTAAGTAGATTAGAAGATTAATCGATGTTTGGATGATGGATAAATAATAGTGTGACTTATATTTTGAGGAGACTATTTCGTATACAATAATGTTAGTAGCTTAGCAAGATTTTGGAGTCATGATGGCACATGATATAGACTTTACTTGTTGGAGTACTAAATTGGACTAGATTATATAATGCCATGATAGTACTGGGGATCTTGGTGATTTTATGAATTTTGGAGGGTACATATTTAATTAGAATAATTTTATCAACGCTGCGAATTGAAAATTATAAATAAGTTATTGGTGGAATAGAATAGTCTGATAGAAATGCTTAGACTCGCAATCGGTCAGTATGCACCTATGTGTGGGAATTTCTTATAACTCTTGAAAACTTGTGTTCAAAATTATAGGCAAAAAGTATTGCCGTTGGTTTAGAAAATAAAAACAAAATGAAAAATGGTTTAGACTTGGGCGGATGGTTTGTCTAGCGGGTGCAGATAGAGCACTGGCCCTGGTTTGTGCAAGTACCACCCCAAGTCAATTAAGGACCGACGCTTATGACTGTCCCCATTCTAAGCATTACCGTACAACCACATGTCTATTATGGGTACGACCTGGCTGAATAATTTGTAGAAACCTAGCATAAACTCACCAGATGGTGGAATGTGAGTGCCGGATAGAGGCAAGACTGTTTTTCTCATATGGCGTAAGAGGGGGCTTCTCTACTTGGTGGATAGAACCCTAACAGCGGTGAAATCTCAGTGGGTGGGTTGGGTTAGGCGTATACATTGTAAAGGCCTTGTCATGATATCTCTGCCGGCACACCTAAGGAAGTGTGCTAATAGCTTGGCATCAAGAGAATATCATGTCTTGTGGGTAAAGTTGTACACCTCTGCAGAGTTAAAACTATTCGAATAGTCGTGCCTACAGTCAAAGGCAAAGCGAAGAATGCTTTCATATTGGTAGACTTTATTTATTTGTTTTAAACACTGATGTTTTGGGATCCGAGAGTGGTTAGAACTCTCGGCTGTGCTTCTGGCGGCTAGAGTCAAGTAGGTGGATTGAACCTGATTTTGTGGACCATGGCAGATAGAGCCATGTGGATGGATTAAACCCTGATCTTTTTGAGATGTGTTGGATAGAGCCTGTATACTAGTGATTGGTGGCTAGAACCTTCACTAGAGTTATTAATAATTTCAATTGTACAAATAATTGTAAAAATGGCTTTGTGAAAATATTACATGTAAAGTTTTTGAAAGTGTTGCTTTGTGCAAAAGAACCATAATATGCCATCTTTGGATAGCCTGCATTATGCATATTTCCCAAACTTGCTGAGTACTTTATGTACTCACATGCTACATTCTAAACTTATCTCAGAAGTGATTGAAGCTGTTAAAGGAGATTCCAAGGATTAGGACGCGCTCCCCACTCGATTGCCTGTGGGCATATGGATGGGTCACCACTTGGTGTTATCTTCTTCCGCTGAAGTTATTCAAGTTGTTCAGCCTGTTAAGGCAGTAATGGTAAACCTCGACCATAAGGTCTTTGCTTTTATTTGGTGTTAATATTACTTGGTTATATGTAATCGTGATATGGTTGTTGATTCATCACTGTTTGACTGTGTGTACTAGCTACTGATCTGGGACTAGTACAGAAATACACAGGGGATTCCGGATAGCCGATCCGGGGGCCCACAGAGGTCGTATCAGAGCCATATCGACTGTAGGATGTGTCCCTAGTTAGAATGGTCATTTTTCGGAAGCTTCAAAACTTATGTTCTAAAAAAAATGTGCTATTCTGACTTTTTCTCTCTTTCTATTCTTATCTTCGTCATGGAAGTTGTTTCTTATCTTCACCATATTGATTGCTTCTTCACCTTTTTTTTTCGAAATTAGCTTCTTCACCTTTTTGGAATGTAAATTGGATCATACTTTCCTTAAAAACTTCTATATTAGGTTAATCGAGTTTCCACTCTCGACTTCGAGGCATGATGACTCAAAAGGAGCAATTCAGCAAAAGTTGTTAGTGAAGTTGTGCATCTTCATAGTGAGGATCCAACCTTTGATCGATGAAGACCAAAGAAGCAAGTTTGATCTTAGACTAACCCTATAGGTTAAGTTGGTCAAGGTTCATTCTGTGTTTAAGCCGCCTACTGCAGTTAGAGTGAGTAGGTTAATCGAGTAGATGAGTTGATTTGCTTGGTGTTAATGAAAATTATTTGCTTTTCGTTTTTGCGCTGTCCTTTGCCTTGGCAGTTGGTTTCTGGTGTTGTTAGAATCTCCCCTGTTTCTCTCGTCTGTGCTTTTCCCTCTCATCTTGAAGTATTGTTCTACCGTCGGATGGAGAAGAATCACAGTGCTAACCTCAACAAAGAAGCTAAGGTCTCAAATCCCAATACTATGGACAACATCAATGCTAACACCAGTGAAGTTCCGATTGTCAATGTCAATGCTACTGCCGAACTCAACCAGCAACCCTCCGAGGTGTTAACAACATTTCTTCAGAGTATAAATCAGTTTCTTATGACTCAGACTCAGCTCATGTAATTGATGATACAACAAATGAACAACCAAGCCTCTATGGTCACGATACCTATAACTCCTCAGCAGTACCCTTCCAAAGAGTTACTGAAGACCAAGCATCCAGAAGTATTATGTGGATACGATGGTATTAGCAATACCCCTCCAGTAAACCTTCACTCGTGGAAGTATGTCATCTGCTATCAATGTGGTGAAAAAGGACATTTTGCTTATAGATGTCCCCAAAAAGGTAAGGCAAAAGAAGATATCCATTGTAGTAAGTGTAATAGAACTGGACACCGATTCAGCAAGTGCCCCCGAAAGAAGGAGATCCAGTACAAGGTCTGCAATCTTTGTGGCAAGGAAGGGCATTTTGTGAAACAATGTCCCTTGGAAAAAAAAATTCTTGGCACCACAAACATTTCTAGCATCAGAAGTCAGTGTGGAAGTACCTTAAAAGTTGCACCAAGTAGCAAGGATTCCTCAAGCTAGCAAAAGCAAAACACTCTCCTTGGAAGACAACTGTCGTCAACAGGATTCCCGCAAAAGGAAGGTAGTGAGTCAAGAGCAATATGTTATGGCTTCGTGTGAACCAATCTCAACCCAACCGAGCACAAGAAGTAACCTTAATCAAGACCCTAGCATCCGAAGTACAACCAGTGATGCAAGGATTTCATTACAAGATTAGCCCATCTCAACAGAACGAGTTTTCAAAGGCAGATAATTGGTATTCCAATTGTCTTGTTGTGGGGCATATTGCCAGTCACTTCCCGCAAGGACGTCAGGCGTCTACTTCAAATCCCAATAGTCCAGATGTTGTTCTTATCAAGGCCATAACTCCAGCAGCAGGTGCTAAACGCAATCAGAAATTTCCGTCGCAGATATTGTGATATAGGACATTAGGTCTACCTATGCCCCATGAAGATGAAGAAGAGACACCCCAAATTTGATGATACCAGTAAATGCAAGCAGATGGTACATTCAGTAGCACTATACCTCTTCTAAGGAATAAACAAAAGAGTGTGGGTAATGATTCAATTTGTAAGATGCAGTAGTCAGTGTTGTTATCATTAAAAGTTTGAAAGGACTATAATTGTGGAAGTGGATTCCTGTTGTTAGTTCTTAAAACATATATGTATTTGGGCACCAGTCATGAGATAATTAAAGGATGGCCGTAGAGCCATAAATCTCATCGAAACCATGGGCAGATATGTTGAATTCAAAGTTACCAAATTGAAAGGAATCAATTAGTATAATCAAGAAACAATAGCTTCCAATTTTGTGTGGAGTATGTTTGTTAGAAGAACTAAAGTCTCAAGGTACTAGAAGCTCCAGATGTAAATCAAGTGAGTTGAACCCCAGGCAAATGCTGATTACCAGTCCATCCAAATTAGACGTTCAAGATTTGGTCAGTGTCAGGTAGGAAGCAATGTTATCAAGTTTTGAAAAGATTAGCAGAACATCAGAGACCAGCCGGATTGCTACGACCCTTACAAGGTCCTGTTTGGAAATGGGAAGAAATAGGAATGGATTTCATTACTGGACTCCTTGGAACTAAGTCAGAATTTGACTCCATATGGGTTATTGTGGATCATGTGTATCTGAAGGTTTCACCTGTCAAGAGAATGCATCGATTCAGAGCTAGTGAAAAATTAGCACCCCGCTATATTGGTCCCTTTCCAGTAGTTGTCAGAAGAGGAGAAGTTGCTTACAAGTGGGAGTTACCTCCGCAGCTGTCAGACGTGCATGATGTCTTCTATGTTTCTCAGTTGAAGAAATGTCTCCTGGTACCGAGCATCAGATGTCGTATGAAGAGATGGAATTAAAAGAAGACCTATCATATCTAGAGTATCCAGTCAAAATATTGGTTGAGGCAGAACGTCGAGCCCGAAGCCGAGTGATCAAGTTTTGCAAAGTTCAGTGGAGCAATCATTCCGAGAAGGAAGCAACCTGTGAGCGAGAAGAGGATCTTCGAGCCGAGTTTCCTGATCTTTTTCTTTCTCCGTCCGAATCTCGGGGACGAGATTCTCTCTAAGGGGGGTAGGTTTGTAACATCCCCAACTTCGGTCTTTTGCCAAAAACTAATTTAAATTAATTAAATTCAAAATTTGGATCTTTTTTGATGCTATAATTAACCTGGCATCCTTATCCTTCCGAAATTGGAGTTCAATCTTTCGTCGTCCGAAAAATCGAATTTCCGAATTCCGGTCCGTACCCGAAATTTCACCTGAGCTCGAAAATGCTCCAAAAATTCCGAAACCTATTGCATTAGGTTCCAAATATTCTAAAATGATTTTGGGAATTTTTTCAAGATTTTTGGAATCACTCTGGTATTTTATCTCTCGCGGCCTTTCATCAAATTCAGTATATTCATCTCAGAATTGTCTAAATTCCAAAACTCATCCAAAATCAGTGAAACTAATTTTATTGGGTTCCATTTATTCCCTAGTATTCTTAGGAATTTTTTCAGGATTTTTAGACCCTTTTTGCTATTTTATCGTATGCGCACTTCCCTCTCACTAATTTGGACTAATGGCGGAGCGCCACATGGCGGCACTGTGCATGCGTCTCCTTCCCGCTTGCAATCTGTTCTGTCCAAAGGTGAGCTTGCCTCCAGTTAATGGCGCATGAAAATCCAATCTCCATAACTTTTTCCATAAACCACCAAATCAATCATGGGTGGATTCGTTGGAAAGGTAACAGCGAGGAGTTTCCATTCCCGGCATTTAATTTCCCTAAACCACGCTGAAACGGTCACATTAAGCCTCTAAACCGAAATTACTCTTTCCTTCATATCTCAGCCGTTTCTTGGGAAAACTTCAAGCTTCCCACCTCCCACGTCTTCATCTTGGAGTCCTCTACCCCGTGCTCACACCCTCCCATCGCCTCTCCTCTCCAATCATCTGGGAACGCGAAGAAATCGTCGCCGAACGTCCGCGGTGGACATCGTCATGTCATCTCGTGAACCAGTAAGCCAAATCCAAATCCGATCGTGTCGTTGCGTTCATGTCAGCGCCCGAGCAAAAGCCCTCAACTAATTTCACTTTTCGTTGTAGGACGACGACGAATTTCGCCGTTGAAATCTTCGTTGGGAGCTCGGTTTTTCGTCGATTACTCTCAATCCGGTGAGCTACTCTTGAATCCGACCACACCGTTGAGTTCGTTTCGTCGAGACCTACACGGTGCTCAGTTCCTCTTCTTGAATGCGCGTTCCAAAATTTTTTTATTATTTTGGGGTCACTATTCATTGCCAGCAGGCCAAACTCGTTCATGCCGCCGCCCGTGCCCGAGCTGCGCCACCGCCCTACGCCGCCGCGCTGGCTCCTCCCCGCCCTAGGCTCGCCGCCCCACAGTGCTCCCCACCAACTCGCCGCCGGCCGCGCGCCCCGTGCGTGCCGCGCGCCCCGCTTCCGTCTTGCCGCTCGCCTCAGCCCTCCACCGCTGCCGCTGCCGACCTACCGCCGCCCGCCCGCCATTCCGCGCCGCCGCGCCAGTGTCTTGCCGCCTCACCTCAGCCCTCCACCGCCCCGCCCCGCCATTCCGCCGCCGGTCGCCTCCCCTCCCCTCGCCGGCGCCATGAGGGAGCTTTGCTTCCTCTGTTCTTTAGCCATTGAGGAAGAAGCTCCCACCCATTGACAATGGGACCCCACCTGCCATAGACACTAGGAAAATCAATAATTCAGCAAAAAGAAGATACCGAGGAATATTCCCTCGTTTCACTTTTTCAATCATTTTCAAACTTTGAACGCTCATATATTTTGCATACGAACTCCGATTCACTCTGTTCAAATTCCTAAATTCATCTAAATTTAAGATCTACCTGCCAGTATAACTTTTGTAATTTTTGGATTTTATTTATTTGGTTGTACCGTTTTGCGCGTAGCCGAAGAGTTCGCCGGAACCATCGACGCCGTCGTCGAACCTCGAAGACTTCGAGACACCCGCTGCGATCGAAGGCAAGTCTCCTTGACGCATTTTGATCCCATGATTTATAAATGTTTTACAATGTTTTACCAATTGCATTGCTATTTATATAAAAGGATGATGTTAACGCTAGGCTGTTAGTTATACCTGTTGTTTATGACTCCTTGATATTGTTATCCATGATCCTTTGTCGCCCTAGTATGATAATCCACCATAATAAATACTTTTGGGAAAATATTCTTTGATTAGGGGAATGACTTTGGAAGACATTTCGGATGGAACAAATAGTATGAATGAAAATTGGAGTTAGATGAATATTAGTGATGATGTGGGGATTGTTATTATGAAATTGACCTATGAATGGTGATCATTGAAATATTGAGGAGTTGGATAGTGATAGAAGTTCGCAATAAAGTTAGTATGGATTGTGGAAAATTGGAAGATGTATGGTAATAAGGATAATATTTGGTACATTAAATAAATAATATTAAGAAATCATACTCGGTGGTTTAGCAGATGATTTTGTGAAACATTCTTAGTAAATGATAAGATTGATCGCCGTGTGAATGATGATTTTGATATAGAATCAAATTTGAGTGGACATACTTTGAGCATTAGTACTCGAGGAAATTGTATAAGCTGGATACATTGGATTGATAAAGTAGTATGAAAGATGGTTTGAAGTAAGAAAATATTATGAGTAAAGTTAATTGGATTATTAGTGCTTGTTAGGAAAATTTATTCAGGGGTTGATTAAGAAATGGGTGATTATTGAAATATAGTCTCATCATATCCATTTATGTGGAATTATGAATAATGTGGATTATGTGTGATTTGTTCAGTCAATGTGGTATCATTGTTTATGGAAATCATTATAGTTAATAAATTAATGAAATCTTGGATTTATGGAATCTTTCTTGAAAAATGCTCGGGGTTGAGATTATGAATTATCCTTTGTGAATTAAGTAGATTAGAAGATTAATCGATGTTTGGATGATGGATAAATAATAGTGTGACTTATATTTTGAGGAGACTATTTCCTATATAATAATGTTAGTAGCTTAGCATGATTTTGGAGTCATGATGGCATATGTTATAGACTTTACTTGTTGGAGTACTAAATTGGACTGGATTATATAATGCCATGATAGTACTGGGGATCTTGGTGATTTTATGAATTTTGGAGGGTACATATTTAATTAGAATAATTTTATCAACGCTACGAATTGAAAATTATAAATAAGTTATTGGTGGAATAGAATAGTCCGATAGAAATGCTTAGACTCGCAATTGGTCAGTATGCACCTATGGGTGGGAATTTCTTATAACTCTTGAAAACTTGTGTTGGAAATTATAGGCAAAAAGTGTTGCCGTTGGTTTAGAAAATAAAAACAAAATAAAAAAATGGTTTAGACTTGGGCGGAATGGTTTGTCTAGCGGGTGCAGATAGAGCACTGGTCATGGTTTGTGCAAGTACTGTCCCAAGTCAATTAAGGACCGACGCTTATGACTGTCCCCATTCTAAACATTATCGTACAACCACATGTCCATTATTGGTACGACCTGGCTGAATAATTTGTAGAAACCTAACTTTGACTCACCAGATGGTGGAATGTGAGTGCCGGATAGAGGCAAGACTGTTTTTCTCACACGGCGCAAGAGGGGGCTTCTGTACTGGGTGGATAGAACCCTAACAACGGTGAAACCTCAGCGGGTGGGTTGGGTTAGGCGTATACATTATAAATGCCTTGTCATGATATCTCTGCCGGCACACCTAAGGAAGTGTGCTAATAGCTTGGCATCAAGAGAATATCATGTCTTGTTGGTAAAGCTGTACACCTCTACAGAGTTAAAACTATTTGAATAGCCGTGTCTACGGTCAAGGGCAAAGCGAAGAATGCTTTCATATTGGTAGACTTTATTTATTTGTTTTAAAAACTGATGTTTTGGGATCCGAGAGTGGTTAGGACTCTCGGCTGTGCTTCTGGCGGCTAGAGTCAGGTAGGTGGAGTGAACCTGATTTTGTGGACCATGGCAGATAGAGCTATGTGGATGGATTAAACCCTCATCTTTTTGAGATGTGGTGGATAGAGCCTGTATACTAGTGATTGGTGGCTAGAGCCTTTACTAGAGTTATTAATAATTTCAATTGTACAAATAATTGTAAAAATGGCTTTGTGAAAATATTAAATGTAAAGTTTTTGAAAGTGTTGCTTTGTGTAAAAGAACCATAATATGCCATCTTTGGATAGCCTGCATTATGCATATTTTCTAGACTTGCTGAGTACTTTATGTACTCACATGCTACATTCTAAACTTATCTCAGAAGTGATTGAAGCTGTCAAAGGAGATTCGAAGGACTAGGACGTGCTCCCCACTCGATTGCCTGTGGGCATATGGATGGGTCACCACTTGGTGTTATCTTCTTCCGCTGTAGTTATTCAAGTTGTTCAGCCTGTTAAGGCAGTAATAGTAAACCTCGACCATAAGGTCTTTGCTTTTATTTGGTGTTAATATTACTTGGTTATATGTAATCGTGATATGGTTGTTGATTCATCACTGTTTGACTATGTACTAGCTATTGATCTGGGACTAGTACAGAAATACACAGGGGATTCCGAATAGCCGATCCGGGGGCCCACAAAAATGTACTCACCCTTGCCTCGTTGTTGATTTTAGGTATCGATTTAGAATAATTCGATGAACCATATGTTGACATGGGATATGATGACAACGATCATGCTTCTATCTAAGATTTTTCCTCGTCAGTTGCCTGTGGAACATGGGTAGTGGTAAATGAGGGATAATGGTTTTATCTCTTTTGGACTTGTAATATTAACGTATGAATTACTTCCGCTACAACTGTAATATTTTGGTAATGTATGGATGTGGTTTCAATTTGTGTGTATGCGTGCTGGTTACTTGATCCAGGGAACAGCACAGGATGCATGCTTAGAACCTACCTTTTGTGATAGCACCGTATCGCATAAGGGATCGAGGGTCTTACATTAATGCTCTTAATGCTAGGTGGGGTCTATCATGTATTTTTCGAGATTTAATTGTGTGACCTTTTGCAGGTTGCACAGTCTTGATGAACTCACGCTAGTTATAACTAGTTATCATTTGAATATTAACATAGTTTCTAAAATACAGTGTTGATCACTAATTTCTTTTATAATATATTTATAAAACCTAATAAAATTATAATATTAGAAAAGTATTTTTTGAGACAAATATACACATAATTTTTATATATCCAATTTAAATATTTAAAAAAATATTATCAGTCAATGTTTTGAAAGTTTGGCTCTACCTATATTCAAAATTATTTGTAACCGGAAGGAGTATATAATAACCAACTACGCCTTTGTTTCCAAACTGAGTCAGCTGCAACAATTGAGAGCCGAGATAGCCATGCATGTTAGCAAAGGGAATAAATTGTATGCATCCGGTATGCACACTGATGCATATGTATACCTGCCCGGATGAACGCCACGTGTCTACCCAGTGAATCTCCACCGTTGCATGCACTGTTGCATGCAAGAGGGATAATTAACTGGTGCATTAATTACATGCAACGATGGACATGCAACGGTAGAGATTCACTGGATAGACACGTGGCGTTCATCCGGACAGGTATGCATATGTATCATTGTGCATACCGGATGCACAGAATTTATTTCCGTTAGCAAAAGGAAGAAGAAGCTGTGGAGTATGCAGCTTTTAAGCTACGTCGAGGAGCTTAGGTAGCTAGCAAGAGCAAGGCATCAAACATGCACGTACGTATATACCTCGACCCACTAATGAAGCTAGGCACCGCGCTGCCATCGCCTATATATGTATAGCGCGAGTACTTCTCCTTGCAGCGCTCATATGAGGCATTGCACAATCCGATTACACGCATGTAGCTTAACCTCTATCTCCTTGATTACCTGTACCGAGACAGCGAGAAGCAGCCGGCCGCCATGGCTGAGGCCGGCACGGACCCGGCCGGCAGCCAGGCGGCACCCCCTCCACCTCCACCGCCACCGCAAACCGAAACTGCCGACACGGCCGGCGGCCACGCAACCACACCCCCTCCACCACTGCAGACCGAAACAGCCAGCCCTTGCCCTGTTCCAACTCCACCGCCGCAAAACCAAACAGCAGCACAAACGGCCGGCCAACCACAGGTGCAGCCTCAACCACGGCCGCAAACCGGAACGGGAGAGGTGGCCGGCCCACCTCGGACGCCACGGGCTCCGTCCCAGGAGAGGGCCTCCGCGGCCGATGCCGAGAAGCAATCCCCTGCTCCACCACCGGAGCCGCAGCAACAGAGGGACGAAGGCGAAGGGAGCAAGCGCCGCCGCGATGAAGCCGAAGCGTCGGCGGCGTCAGGGCTGAAGGAGATGCCGCCCAAGAAGCCGGCGCACCAAATCGAGCGGCGCAAGAGCTTGCAGCTCACGGAGATCGTTCCGCCGCCTCCGGTGGAGGGCGTCGCAGGGGACGCTCCCGACAAGCCGCCGGACGACGGCGCGCAGCTTCCGCGTGGCCCTTTGTGGAAGAAACTCCAAAAGGTGTTCAGGTTTGTCAAAAACCTCATGTCGTGGAATCGCCCGCACCGCCCCCCGAAGAAACCCGTGGACAAGCCGCCGACCGACGGCGCGCAGCTCCCGCGTCGCCCTTGGCGCAAGATACTCCAGAAGAAGTTCAGGTTTGTCAAATACCTCATGTCGTGGAATCGCCCGCACCGCCCCCCAGAGAAACCCATGGACAACCAGGTGGCGCGCGAAGGGGACATGTCGAAGGAGGGCAAAGTCGACAAAGCAGAGATCACCAAGCAGCCGTCGATGCCAGCCCAGGGGGACAAGCCGGCGGCGCACGAGGGCGACAAGTCGAAGGAGGGCAAAGTCGAAGAGGAGAAGTGGGCACAGGAGCACGAACGGCTGGAGATTATCCTCGAGGAAACTTGCACAAGGCTGCTCGCGGCCGACTTCGGGAAGCTCGACAACACGCATCATCGGCAGTGCCTCCTCACCTTCTCCGTCTTCGCGCTCGACGACAAGGTGAAGAAGCAGACCGTGACCTACTGGTGGGACACGCAGTTCAACCTGCCTACGAAGAACGGCACCAAAGCGGAGGACATCTTCTCGAATCTCTCTGACAGCGGCTTCCTCGACCCGATCAAGAATCGTTGCAGCGGGGTAATCCACGGGTGCCGCGTGAACCCGCTGGTGCACTGGATGGTGAAGCACCAGGCGAGGGAGAAAGAGAATTACTCCGCAGACCTGGACAAGTACGGCGACCCGGACGAGCGTCAGCCCAAGTCCCACGTCCTCTGCCTCACGGCGGCCTACCGTGAACGGCTGCAGAGGCTACGCAAGGACGAGTCGAAGGCCCACCGCAAGTCCAGCACGCCTGCTCCCCAGCTAACCCAGGTATCTTCCTCTGTACCGTCCGTGTACGCTAGGCCCGCATCGACATTGTTTTAATAATATAACTATATACATATACATATATAGGAAAATGGTTCCATACTCTTGGGAGTACGTACTCCCACTCTCAGTATACCGTTTAAATGATGTTGCTATACCTCTTTATCCTTTTAAGTATACTATAATACTGATTATAAGATACTCCAAAGTGAATTCCACAAAAAATTTCATTAAAGTCCATCCTTTATAGCATAATTTGTTTATATACTCTTTTTACATATGAAAAAGGGTATATAGCTAAAAAATAAATATCTTTGATTAATTTTTTTCGACAATGTAGTATTGTAGTATCTTAGAATTATTATTGAAGTATACTGAAAGTGATAAAGGAGTATAACGTATTCGTTTAAGTGGTATACTGGAGGTGGGAGTACATACTCCCAAGAGTACGAAAAAAGCTTCCTACATATATATATATATATATATATATATATAATTACTTGTTAGATACTCCCTCCGTTTCTTTTTATAAGGCGTATTTGGTTTCGTTAGGACAAGACTTTGACCAACGATTACTTCATTAATATATCATTTATGCAATACAAAATCATAATTATATATAAGTACTTTTGAATACAAATCTGCTAATATCAATTTTGTGTCATAAAAATTATATGCTAATAGAGTAATTGTTGGTCAAAGCCTTGTCCTAACGAAATCAAATACGCCTTATAAAAAGAAACGGAGGGAGTACATCCGTACATAAGGATTTTGGAAAAGGGCGGAAAAAAAAACTTTTGGCCCAAAAACTGGACACTCCTTTGCCTTGATTTCTATTCTTGAGCTATAAAGATCTCGTAAGGCGCTCTTATTCGTGTTATCATCATTGTACAGGGAAGAAATTTTGTATTGAAGCACGTGTGTTGATTGAGGTTGTATCTCTACTTTGACAGGATGAAAAACACGATGTGCCCAAGTCCAACGTCCTCTGCCTCACGGCGGGCTGCCGTGAACGGCTGCAGAGGCTATCCAAGCCCAAAGACGAGTCGAAGCCCCAGCAAAAGCCCGGCGCAAGCCTGGTGCCTACTCCGCCGGGCCAACTAGCACCAATCGAGGTATCTTCCTTCCGTGTACGCCAGCACGAGTGCACGACTCCTCTAATGTACTCCTTTTTTATTCATTTTTCTTGTTTCTTCGAGGCCTACATGCATTCCGAGAGTCCAACTTTGGGAAAAAATACTCAAATATACAACTATTAAATAATAAATTTCACAAATATACAACAAATCAAAAAAATATCAAAAATACCGTTCGCCGCCGCCGTGCCACGTGGCGGCCGCCACGCCATACGGCGGCCGCCACCCCATATGAGTCCAAGTAATGATTACGTCCAAAAATAAGTACAGCAATACAAAGTCGAATAAGTGATAAGGCACAATGAATTAACTTAGTCTACAACTTCGTGCAACCAATATTTAAGTCAGATTAAGCAGCAACTTTGGTTCGAGTTATTAGGTTCAGAAAGGAGGTCAACTCCTTTCGGGTCCAAGTTGTGATTACGTCCAAAAGTAAGTACAACAATACGAACTCGAATAAGTAAAAAGGCAAAATGAATTAACACAGTCCAGAATTTCGTGCAACCAGTATTTAAGTCAGATTAAGCAGCAACTTTGGTTCGAGTTATTAGGTTCAGAAAGGAGGTCAACTCCTTTCGGGTCCAAGTTGTGATTACGTCCAAAAGTAAGTACAACAATACGAACTCGAATAAGTAAAAAGGCAAAATGAATTAACACAGTTCAGAACTTCGTGCAACCAGTATTTAAGTCAGATTAAGCAGCAACTTTGGTTCGAGTTGTTAGGTTCAGAAAGGAGGTCAACTCCTTTCGGGTCCAAGTAATGATTACATCCAAAAATAAGTACAACAATACGAAGTCGAATAAGTAATAAGGCAAAATGAATTAACACAGTCCAGAACTTCGTGCATAGTATTTAAGTCAGATTAAGCAGCAACTTTGGTTCGAGTTATTATGTTCAGAAAGGAGGTCAACTCCTTTCGGGTCCAACTTGTGATTACGTCCAAAAATAAGTACAACAATATAGCATAACGTTACCTCGGCACAGGGTCCTGACCTCTGCATAGACTAATGGTCCCAAAATAAGGTTGTTATTTCATGTAATATTCTTACTTACGTAAACATTTTTAGGTGTCACGGTTCATTCACGTTCTCCGCACATAATATCACATAGATTACTGCTACACACATAATATCATAAAACCGTTGTACTAATGTTTCCTAATACCATCGTAACATTTCAATATAGCATAACAGCTACACTGTCCTCAACACTAATAAATTGCACAAACGTAAATACGGCAATCTAACCTAACAAGTTCGTCACTAAAACTGCACCGACCAAAACATACTATTATTTGTGAAGATTTGTAACTAACCTTCTTCAAGTAGTACGGAATATCAAAATAACTCGAGCTTTGGACCAATAAATGTTCGTCAAAAATACCTGCAAGATACAAATCATGTATGAAAAAAACATAAATTATTAAATACTTCTCTCCATTATATAGCCTTATCACCCATGGAGAAAACAAATGGAGTACCAAAACCTTTCAGTACACCAGTACAAGCAACAACCCACGAAGCCTAACTGCGAAGAAAATGAGCTGCACGAAGAGATGGAGAGCACTACAAAGCCACAAGTATTTGGCGTGAAGAGAGTCTAGAAATTTTAGCGTGAAGAGAGCGACGGACGAGCTGCCTTTTATAGAAGGGGAGGTAATTACTGTGTCGACCTTAATCGCGATTTGCTTAAGAGTAACTGTATTCTTTTCTTCTAATCGCGTTCATTACCAATAATAATAGCCATTGGATTCTGACTCGAAGTGATTTGACAAGACATTTTGCTGTGCCAACCACCACCCCCTCCTTTTGAGCCATGTGCATCTGTCCTCTACGCGCCGAAAGCAAACCGCCTGCAGCCCGTCCCCCCCCCCCCCGCCCGCCACCTGGCTGCCGCCGTCCCCTATGGCGGCAGCCAGGCTTCCACTGCGCCGGCCGGCCCCCCGACGCATTTGCCGCCCGCCACCTGGCTGCCGCCGTCCCCTGTGGCGGCAGCCAGTCCCCACCGTGTCGGCCCCGCCCCAAGCCGCCACCTGGCTGCCGCCGTCTCTGTGGCGGCAGCCAGGGCCTCCGCCGTGCCACGTGGCGGCCGCCGTGCCGCCTGGCGGCCGCCAAGTCAAATTTGTAATTTTTTTAAAAAGTTGTATATCTCTGCTATTTTATTTTATATGTTGTATATTTGAGCTATTTTTCCCAACTTTGCAGGTTGCACTGACCCATGCTTCTTTCCTTCCTAAACAAACAGGACCTAAGACATGCTTCCCTTTTTCCCCAACACAGCTAGCTGTCATATACTCTGTATCCAAAAGAGCAATCCAATTTGAGGTCCGAAAACTGCGGTTGACAACCGGTTGATATCTAGATTGCGGTTAAACCGATTTGGACCAGCTTTTTCATTTTCAAAAAGAGTAGTCTAGATTCTAAATGACCATCCCGGTCTCCATTTTAAATTAAACATAATTATGCAGCTGCTATATCGTGTTGTTTATATCGAAACAACATATTACATAACTCTAATGTTTATGATAAACAACATATTACATAACTCTAATGTTTATGATAGAAATATAATTGTATTCCTTATAAAATTGTAATAACTACCGTGCATATATGACTAATCTACACGGTTATAGATACATATTTTTCTCTTTTTTTTCTCTGATTAATATTGAAATTTCTAGTCCTTAAAAACAAACGTGGCGTTTTTTTACCTTTATTGTAATAATATAACTATAATAGAGAGATAGAGAGATAGATAGATATTGTACGTATTATTGCTTTGTTACATATGATCCATTGTTCCATACATTAGGATTTTGGAAAAGTGCGGAAAAAAAAAAACTTTTGGCCCAGAAACTGGACACATTTTTGCCTTGATTTCTATTTTTGAGCTGTAAAGATCTCGTAATTAGGCGTTCTTATATATTCGTGTTATCATCAATGTACACGGAAGAAATTTTGTGTTGAAGCACGTGTGTTGATTGAGGTTGTATCTCTACTTTGTTGCCCTAGGGCTCACTGAATGTCAAGACCAGCCCTGTGGATGAGCAGCGCCAGCGTGAGCTAGAAGCTGTGCGCTCTGAGTTGAAGGTGAAGAGGGTCATCCTCAACGTCAGCGCGCACGTGTACCGGCTCCCAGAGCTGCTCCCCGACCTCGCCAACAGCCTGGTGGTGCTGCAGCTCGGCCAGTGGTGGATCTCCGACAACGATACGTATATGGAGGTGCAGGGGCTGGAGTCGCTGAAAGCCATCGGCAACCTCAAGAACCTTCAGTACCTCGGCCTCCGCGGGCTGTCGCGGTTGACGAAGCTCCCCAGTGAGATCCAGCGTCTCACTCGGCTCGCTATCCTGGACGTGCGCGGGTGCCAGAACCTCGTCGAGGTAGCGTCGCAGGCCATCGTGACCCTCAAGCTGCTCACCCACCTGGACCTCACCGAGTGCTACATGCTGGAGCACATCTCCCGGGGGGTCACCTCCCTCCCGGAGCTGCAGGTGTTCAAGGGCTTCGTCTTCAGCGTCGGGCTGGCGCGGCGGAGCAATGCGTGCCGGCTACAAGACCTCGTGAAGCTGAAAAAGCTGCGGAAGCTAAGCGTCAACGTGGCCACCGACGCCCACGTCGACGACGGCGAGATGAAGCACCTGGAACAACTGGCCGGCCTCCGCTCGCTCACGGTGACGTGGGGCGAGCTGCCGAGCATCTTGGTCATCGACTCTGCAGCGACACCAGAAGAATCTTATGGTAATTTCGATGTTCCAACAGACTTGCCTGCCGCCGAGAAAACGGAACGGCGGAAAGGAGTTCTCGACAAGTGTACCGGCTCGCCTGCCGCTATGCTGAAAGGACTTCTCGACAAGCGTACCGGCTCGCCTGCCGCTAAGAAAGCGGAACGGCTGAAAGGACTTCTCGACAAGTGGACCGGCCTCGTGCTGCCGCCGAAGCTCGAGAAGCTGGACGTCCGGTGTTACCCTAGAGAGGTGCTTCCAAATTGGTTCGAGAAGCTCAAGAATCTGAAGAAGCTCTACGTGAGAGGCGGGAAGGTCGAGGAGCTGGATATTCCTGAAACAAACAGCATCGAGACGCTGCGCTTGAGATACCTCAAAGATTTCAAGATGACATGGCAATGTCTGCAGGACAAGTTGAAGGAGGTTAAGTACGTGGAGGTTGTTATTAAGGATCCAAAGGTGATGAAGATTGTCAAGGTTCTGGTAGATCCGGGGGAAGAACTCAGACTTATAGCGGCCATGGAGAAGAGGATGGGCATCCCAGATTCTACCCTGGATGAGAACGGGGTGTGGGTGAAGGACGAGAAGGAAGAAGAGAACAAGAAGTGGAAGAAACCGCCTGCGGCCGCCGCCGATCAACCTGCGGTTCCGGCGAACGGTGGAGATGGCAAGAAGGAAGAAGGCACTCAAGGTGGCGCGGACAAAAGGGGTAAACTACCTATGTGAAGCACTGTAATTTTGATCCTTTTGTTTTTGAACTATTTATACATGTTTCTCAGTTCCAGAACCTTCGGAAGCCGCTCAAACTCCTTCAGGTAAGGCTCCAAAGGAAGAAGCTCACAAAACTGAAGCTGCTCCCGGCGCCGCAGACGTTCCTAAGGCCTCCGAGGAGGCCGGAAAAGGTGACGACGGTGGCGGCGATGCCGGCAAAGCGCGAACAGCTCCGCCCAGCTCTAATGATCAGAACAAAGGTAAACTACCTATGTGAAGCACTGTAATTTTGATCCTTTCGTTTTTGAACTATTTATACAGGTTTCTCAGTTCCAGAACCTTCGGAAGCCGCTCAAACTCCTTCAGGTAAGGCTCCAAAGGAGGAAGCTCACAAAACTGAAGCTGCTCCCGGCGCCGCAGACGTCCCTAAGGCCTCCGAGGAGGCCGGAAAAGGTGACGACGGTGGCGGCGATGCCGGCAAAGCGCGAACAGCTCCGCCCAGCTCCAATGATCAGAACAAAGGTACTCCAATTGCTGGTGTTTTCGTTGTGCCTAGCTTGCTTCAAGCTAACGATCGATGATATCACTTATTATAGCAGAAGGCAAAGAAGGCGGACAGGGAGGTAGCCTCGGAGGCGCCGAAGGAGCAGATGGGCCACCTACTGAGGAAGACGGAGGAGACGGCCCCGAGGTTCCCGGCGAGGTCAAGAAAGTTGACGGTGGCGACGCCGGTAAAGCACGAACAGGTCCTGTCTCCTCGGAAGAGATCCACACCGAGATTTAAATTTAAATTCAATTAATGCATTGTGCGTCCTTCGCTCCTTGTTGCTCAATCTGGGAACAATACATGCCTACTTGTGTAGAAGGCGAAGAAGGACAGGGAGTCCGTCCTGGCGTGTCCGAGAAAGTAGATGAGGAACCTACCGGGGAAGACGGAGTAGACGACGACACAAGCCCCGCCGACGCGACAAGATCGCCGGCGGCGGCGCAAAGGCCTGAGCTTCCACCACGGCCTGACGTTCCGGACAAATCATCTCCAAGTGTCAGCGACCTTAAAGAAGATGCCTCTGCTAAGGTAGTTCAGTCAAACGCAAGTGCTTCTGCCACGACGCCGCCTCCAGTACCGCCGGCAACTAGCAGCCCTACTCTGGCCGCCGCCGGCGAAGCTAATGCGAAGCCGACAGATCCGGGGAAGGCTGATGACGACGATGGATCGACAGTTACCGGTACAGATACCAGAAGCGGCACTGCTGCATGAAAAGCCTGGATCAAATTAAGGTGCAGCAAGATTATGCGATCTGAACTTCTCCTGTACATAGCGTACGTAGTTGCTGCAGGGTAGTTCTAAACATGTTTGCAACATCCCTGATTTTAATTTTGCAGGTGCCTGAAATCAAGTAGGTGGGAAATGTTTTCCCGGTTCGATGAACAATTAAACGAGGTGCACCATATTCAGACAGAGAGAGAGAGAGAGAGATTGAGATTTTAGGAAGGCTACTCAATCTATTTTCTACTCGGCTCTAGCTGTCAGAAATTCAGAGTCCGACTCTCTCCCGACTGGATTGCTTGGGATGTTTACACTGGAGAACGGCCTTCCGACTTGTTACTGGTGCTGTACTAACTACGTACTAGCTGCATTTCTTTATCTACATAGTCCACATGGATTCTCAAGATTCTACAATAAGTCAATAATGTAATTGTATCAATAAAAAAACTGAGGATTGCTAAGTGGCACTCGAGTGTTTTTTTAGTTTGTGAGTACTCAATTTTTTTTTTTTTTTTGCCTATAGAGTACTCAAAATGTAAGAAGAGATGACAAATTAATTTTAAAAACTCCATCAAAACTCCACGATAAGTCTATCATAAAAGCAAAATTCAGCCACAAATTTGATTGAGGGTCTGTTTGAAATGCACGCAAACATTCATAGAAAACATCTCAATTCCCGAGGAATCTACAAAAATTCCCCCTTCGAATCCTCTTCCTTTCATCTTTTCAGTCCTTTGTGCAATTAGTTTGTTTCCTTCGAGGCTGATCTGAATTGTTCAATTTTCCTAAGCGGTGAATTGAAATATTAAGGTTCTGTTTGACAGAGTTCCAGCTCCACTAAATTTATGGATCTGGTGGAGCAAGATATTCCTAGCTCCACCAGAGTGTTTAGGTGGGTCATCTTATTTATATTTTAGAATAAAAATATAAAATTAACTCACTTTATTTTATTCTACAAGTTTCAAATCTGAGATAGAGCTGGGATCTAGAGCTTTGCCAAACAGAACCTAATGCTGCAATTTATAGTATCCTTTTCAGCTTAAATGGAGCATGGCCCACATAGCAGGCACAGTCTCCAACGTGCCAACCACAGCCACATGTCCAACGATAACCCCATCCCACTCTATGACAGCCCAGCCCACACCGTGGACCCCACCTGTCAAATACATACCCAACCAAAAAATTCCTCACACCCTAGCAGATTAATCCATGTGCGCGAGTAACGCGTGCATCCAAAACTGATAAACTCCGACCACTAAAGAGCGGAATTTTTTTAAATAATACTTTTTTAAAAATGAATTGCGGTTTTAATACTCGGAAAAAAATTGCAAAATTAATACGTCTTTGCCATACCGTACGGCGAGTAACCTATTTTCGCCATACTGTATGGCGATAATGCTATTTTCATCAAATCGTGCAGCGAAAACAGCCTAAATACGCAGTTAATCTGCTACACAGGAATCAAGGATGTTTTCGCCAAACCGTGTGGCGAAAACCCTATTTTCGCCAAACCGTACGCAAAAATAGGTTGTCGCCACACGGTGTGGCGAAAATAGCTCGGTAAAAAAGTGGCCGAAGCCAGATCGATCGATCGATCGTTGCAAAGAAGAGCGAGTGAGCGCCGAAGAAAAGAGGGAGTGAGCGCCGAAGAAAAGAGGGAGTGAGCGACGCTGCTGGTCGGAGGAAGAGAAGAGGGAAGGAGAGAGGGAGAGAGAGGAAGGAGAGTGAGAGGAAGGGAGGAGGAGAAGGAGAAGGAGAATGAGAAGAAGAAGAAAGATGTGAAATCATGTGCTGAAAAATTGGCTTAGAATTAAATTTGCAAATGTGTGTGCATGTGATTCTTTTAGCGCTGGACTGAATTTCACAAAAACAGTAAATTTTCCATCTGCGTCGGACTAAATATTCGGTCCACCCTGAACATATTTTTGAGGCCTGAATTCACATCTACGCCGGACCAAATTGTTGGTCCGTCGTGAACTGCGTTTTTGACGGCTGTTTCTACATGCACGCCGGACCAAAGTTTTGGTCTATCGTGAATGCACTTTTTTGAATACTTGTGCCGGACCAAATTTGTTAAAAAATAGTAAGTCTTTATGTTACGCCGAACCATGCATACCGGACCAAATTTTCGGTCCGTCGTGAACGCATTTTTTTAGCGATGTTTTTTGCAAGTACGCCGGATCAAAGATTTGGTCCGTCGTGAACGTGTTTTTGAACATGTTTGCTTTGATTTAAAACCGAGAATTTTGCGTGTACACCGGACCGAGTTTTTGGTCCGTCGTGAGTTGCGCCGGACCGGTGTTTGGTCCGGTGTGAATGGTCTTTTGCTTGATTAGGGTTTTGAGCAATTTTGGAATTGAATTTTGGTTTGAATTTGAGTTTATGAAATTCGTGAGAATTTCATGATGCTTGTTTTGAGGTGGACTTTATGCAATGCTCGTATGAGTAGTTGCATGGATTGACTTTGAGTCAAGTCGTGGACTTATGCTCGGATTCGTTTCTTATTTGCTCATGTGCAGGTACTTCTCAATGATGAACGTGGTCGATGACAGGACCGGAAGTTCATGGAGGAACTAAGGTTCGGGACTAGGTTCAGGGAGGAACCAAGGTCTTGGTGGTCAAGGATGTCATGCGGGGCGTTCGGGCTAAGAGAATGGTGCACATGAGGAATGGTTAGTCACGTGAGTATGGCAGGTGGGCCATACGCGTGCAGTGTTGTTAGTCACGTGAGTATGGCAGGGCTACCATACGCGTGCAAGAGTTGTACTCGGCCAGGTTGGGCCAAGTGGAGTTGTGTTGAATACATACTCCTTCTAGTATCAGGAGTGGGACTCCTTCTAGGATTAGGAGTAGGAATTGTATTCAGGACTCCTTGTGTTTTGCTCCTTTAAATAGGAGGGGTTGTCTCCTGTTGAAGGGCATCAGTTCGAGCTTTAGGGTTTGTACTCTTTTGATGTAGTACTTTAGGCAAAAAGAAATAAAGATCCATTTTTCTAGATCCTTGCGTGCTACAGTAACCACGTTGCTACAGTGTTTCCTGTTTTGGTTCTTGTTTGCATGCTTGTTCTAATTCTAGATTGGTTTTTGTTCTTTGAGTTTCATTCTAATTTGATCCATCAAAAACCTTTCTACGGTATTAATTTAGAGTTCCTCAAGTCTAGTTGATTAATCTTTTGAAGATCTTGTTTAATCTTGAAGTTTTGGTTAGATCAATTCTCATCATATTCTGTCACAGCAAGCTTGCGAGGTTCATAACTTTTGCTCCGTAAGTCCGATCGAGCTGATTCTTTTTGGGTTCGATTCGTATTGGAATATATTTTCTTGTGTATAAATTTCAGTTCAATCCGACGGTTGGATCTCCAGGAATTCATATATTACCGAACCTCTGTCAATCTGTTTTTGTCGAATACGAGGCAGTTATTTGGTTCCGTTTTGGGGTGACCTTTTAGTAGATCAAGAATTTGGTTTTAGCTTCCGCACAATCATTCACCCCCCCTCTGATTGCTATATTCGTATACTTCGATCCTACAAAAGAGAAAGAGGAGGAGGAGGTAACATCGCAACTTTGCCTAATTTCGCGTTCTTCAATTTAGAGTAGCAATTTAGTTGTTTAATTTCAAGTAGCGATTCTAGTTCTTCGATTTAGAGTAGCGATTATAGTTCTTTAATTTAGAGTAGCGATTCTAGTTATTTAATTTATAGTAGTAATATTAGTTTGGATATTATAACATTGTTCAATTTACAGTAATGATTTTACATATTAGCAATGTTCAAGAAATCATTAATCGGTAGCTGATCGGTCAGCCTAGGATTAGAGATTAATCGTCTAGTCGGAGGATTAATTGAACTAATCGGTCAACCATTAATCGGTTTGTCAGCAAGGGCAATATATTGATGTAATTACTAAAATACTAAAAAAATTGAGATTAGGCCCGATTAATCTCGATTAGGCCCAATTAATCCCGATTAATCGGTCTGCCAAGCTTTTTCACCGAAAACACAAAAATTGAATCTTTAAGGCTCCGATCACAAGCTAATCGGCCAGTTAATCGGCTAATCGGTCAATTTTTTGAACACTGCATATTAGTAGCAAATAGCGATGTTACACGTGCACTATAATATTATAATATTAGAGTATCGATAGCGGGATAGTTAATTAGCGTTGTTCAATTTACGGTACTGATTTTAAATGTTAGTAGTGATTGAAAAATGTATTTTGTCTATATCGTTGCAGTGATGTCGGAACCAGTGAAATTTAGAGTATATTATGGCCATGGTGAAGTAAAAATTGGGCAGAATGGAGTGGATTTAAGCAGCTTTGCGATCACCATGGCAGAGCACTTGTCCCCCGATACTGTTAGCATTCGTGATATAAAACTTTGGTTGACCCAATATTTTTCCCTGAATCCAAGTGTTTATTCTATTACCATCCAAATCGTATTCACGCGTAGCGAGGGTGACTCGGCTATGTGGGAGTTGACTAAAGTAGATCGAACATAGTTGTGGCAGAAATGGTTAAGGTGGTGCAAGGGATCTTGCCTTGAATGTGTGATGCTGGTGCAAGCTTGCCCTAGGGAAGAGGTGGGTACTACTGGTGTGAGCGAGAGCAGCACATCGGCTACAGCGGAACAAGTTCAGCCAGTGGTGCCGGTTGAGGCAGTAGCGGGGGATGATCACATGGATGCAGCAAGCGTAGAAGGTTGGGCTGATGAAGGGGAGGAGATCGATCAACTTGTGGATCATTTGGATTGGGTGGACCATATGGTGACAGAAGAGGAAGCTGAAATGTTGGAGCCTGATGATACCATCGGAGAAGATGACGAGGGGGAGGAAGATGATGAAATGCATGGTAACACTGGCTCAGCGGAGGTACCCATCCCTGATGAATGGAACAGGCAGAACAAAGCTGGTATGGAAGCCTTGTGGGGCCATGATTCGCATTGTGAGTATGGTACTAGTGCCATTCAGTTGAATCAAATGTTCCCAAGCAATTTTGAATTGAAGTTGGCAGTGAGGTTGTGGGCACTATCACTGCAAAGAGAGTTCCGGGTTGTCTTGTCCAGCCCAGATAAGTACACAGTGAAGTGCGTAATCGATGGTTATGAATTTCGAGTTCATGCATACAGGCCGAAATGTGAGACGTATTGGATTGCATCAAGAGTGGAGGAGCACACATGCAGACTAGAAAATGTTCTTGTCAAACACCATAACTTGAATGCGGCTCTAATAGCTAGTGTGATGTTCAATGAGACTCTACAGGAGGACCCAGATGAACCATTTTCATGGCCTGACTTGCAGAATAGGTGGTGCATGAGACATTTGGGAGCAAATTTCTTCAAACAGTTTAAGAGCAAGAAACTGATGAACCTATTTAAGAGGTTATGCAAGCAGAATCAGGCATGTAAGTTCAATGCGCTATTGGCCGAGTTGGATAAGAACACAAGTGCACATCTTGAAGAGATGAAGAAACAACCACCTATGTCGAACGAATGCCCACCCAAAAGGCTAACACCCCTTGGGGAGCTCGATCCTCCTAATATGAGGAGACGAATGTTAAGGAACATAAAGTGTTTCTCGCACTGGATAGAGGCGGAGCCTCTAGAGAAGTGGGCATTGCTCCATGACACTGGAGACGCCAGGTTAATATAGTACATTAAGATATTTATTACCGCTGAACAAATGGGGTTGTTGTTCTAAACTGTTATGTGTTGAACAAGTTTGGTGTCATGACAACGAATATAGCTGAGGTTTACAATTGGGTCATCAGAGGCCTCCGTCCGCTACCGCTTGTGGCTATCCTTGAAGGCATGTTGCACGGCATCATTGCCTACTTCCAAAAAAGGCATGCAGAGGCGGTACTTCATGCCTCGACATTGCGAACGCCGTATTGTTCGTGGATGATGACCTACATGGAGGAACGAACCATGAAAGCTCAGCAGCATATGGTGCGTAGCTTCAGAATCACTGAGTACCGCTTCGAGGTGACTCTTCGGTGCAAAAGGGGATTGGGAACTGACACAGCGGTTATTACGCACAAGGTTAATCTAGGCCAAGGGGCAACTGGATGGTGTGAATGCACTTGCAATAAGCTAAGACTTCTCCATATTCCTTGCTCACACGTGATGGCTGCTTGTGGGCAAATTGGGATGAACACGTCGCAATACATGTCCCCTTTCTACTTGAAGGATCATGTTGTCCATACCAGGTCCGGTGAGTTCTGTGGTTTTCATGCACACGGTGATTTCACTGCGATTAACAGAGATGAGCGCATCTGTTTGCCGGATCCAACCTTGCGGAGGTGTGCGAAAGGGCAGTCTAGTCGTCCACAGACCAGGCGCATTCGCAACGACATGGATGAATCTGAAGTGGGTGGCCCTCTTAGGAGGTGTTCTGAGTGCGGTGAGTATGGCCACAAGGCAAACCAATGCACGTAGCCTGTAGGTTCTGAATGTGGTCATGGGTTTAGACGATGTGTGTATCGTCAATATGTATCGAATTATATAATTATATGCACGTTGTCACATTAATTGGATGTTATGTAATATTGACGCTCATGGCTTCTGATTTATATATGTTGTGTTTCTCATATGTTGTGTACTATTATTTATGTTCAACCCTTATGTCTTTTAATTTATATATGTCGTGGTTCTCATATGTTATGTAGTACTATTTATGTTTTTTGATTTATATGTGCAATAAATGTTTCCATTTGTTTACATGTAGGGATGGAGCAGGTCGACTCACTTCTGGACCTTGTGTTGGATGTGCGGCACTGTGCGCACATCCACACAACACAAGGCAATAAGAAGGTGCCCTTACTGCGGATTCGTGTGCCTAAGAAGGCATGATGCGTTGACCCTCGCTTCCACACCAGGTTAGTTGTAGTACATTTACATGTTACATTGTTCGTACAATTAGTGTTCGTAACATTCAACTGATGTAACTCTTTTCTTCCTCGTTAGGCTGGCACGTGCTGGGTTGCTTCCGCTAGTCCGCATGGTGGAGGGTTTAGCTGCCGATGCAGGTGAGCCCGACGATCAGGCCGAGGGTGACGACGGTCCATAGCGGTCGTGGTATTTTTTGTTCGACAGCTCATTAATAGTGTGTTTGGTCGATCGTTGGAGGCCGGAGATGCACACTTTTCACCTTCCATTCAGGGAGGTGACGGTGACGCTATAGGACGTCGCCATGCTCATAGGCTTGCCGATTGTCGGGACACCGATCGGACCCTCGGTGACTCCTGCTGGGTGGGTGGCAGATTTGGAGGCGCGGTTCGCCGGGGTGGCGGATGTTGACCCAGAGATACTGATGGGCAAGAGGCACGGGCCATCGAGGAGGTGGTTGGCGCAGTTTGAGGTTAGTGGTTGTACATGTTATTATGTTATTCCAGTTTTACATAACATTAACATGATACCACACTCTTTCAATTGTCACAAGTGCAACGGATGGTGGCTCAGCCCATCGACTACCAGGTTGTTAGGCACCTTGAGGTATATCTGCTTTGGTTGTTCGGCTGGGTGATGTTCACGTCGACTCACGGCGACAGCGTGGGCGCGCGTTGGATAGCCCATGCACAGGTTATTGCCGACGCGGAGCCTAACGATGTACCGCAGGTATCCTGGGGTTCGGCGGTTCTTGCTGCCACGTACCGCACCCTTTGCGACTCGTGTGTGAAGAAAGTCAAGAACTCCAATCTTACCGGGTTGCCTCTTCTTCTTCAGCTGTGGTCATTCGAGCGCTTCTTCGTGGGTCAACCCTATGTCGACCCTCGACACTACACCGTCGACATGTATGGCGGTGATGCGCTGGACCGACCGACGATGGGCTCGCTTTGGACTAGGCGACGGGTTCATGTTTTTACTCATTAATGCAATTGTAATTTCAATCGCATGTGCTTACAGTTATTTCTTCTCTATTGCAGCCACAGTGGGCAGGTCTCCAAGTACGTTCGGCGTACCTCTCCTTCACGGAGGCCTTCAACCACCTGAGGGCGAAGCAGGTCGTTTGGGACCCTTACAGCGACCAGCATGTAGTGGAGAGAGCTGCGGCGGGGGGGGGGTCTCGGTGCTGTGCTACAGGGACCATGCTTACTGGTTGATAAGGAGGAAGCTCGTCTTCGACATCTTTGTGGAGGACTACGCGCCGCACCGAGTCCTCAAGTAGTTCGGACTTCGTCAGTTGGTCCCTGTTCCTTTGGGGGAATGCGTGCCAGCGAAAGTGCACTCGTGAGTTACTCGCCACTACAAGTATGCTAAGTGCTTATGTTATATTTGTAAGAATGTGGATTTTTATGTAGGTACTCCACCCAGGGACCCCAGAAGACCATGGCGACCTTGCTTCAGAGGATGGCGCTTGGCTTGCCCAGTGGGATGGGGCGCTGGAGGATGTTGTTGAGGAGGACGCACCCTATTACTCCTCCTACTAGCAGTACTTGTCCTGGTACGTGCCCCGGACCCGTACTTGTCTCCTACTTGTGGAGGAGCAATCGGGCCAGATGTATGCTCCTAGCGTCGCAGACTTGTACTCGAGCCAGGCAGGAGTGGCACTGCAGGCGATGGTAAGTCTTATTTAATAAATTACATCATCTATTCGTTACCCTATGTCATTATGCTTATCGTTTGTTTGTACGTGATAGGTGGACGAGGACAAGGACTTGCACCAACATGCCACTGACTTTCTTGCTAGGCTACAGCTCGGGGCCACTTTCACACTGGAGGAGGTGGGGGACGCCATGAGGCATGTGGAGGCGCAGTCTCGATGGATCGTGGAGCTTGGTGCTTCTTGCCACGTCCCAGCCGCGACTGTTTCGGCTGGCACCTTGTCCAGGCCGCCACCCGGGCTCAGCTCCTCGACTCCACCTCCTCGACTCCACCTCCTCGACCACCACTACACCCGGGCTCCAGCTTCCACACCCCCTGCCTCCGGCTCCATGCATGGCTGGAGGATCCAGTTGGCAGGCACCACCACGCGGTCCTACCATGGTCCCCACACCTGGTAAGCCGAACAATATTCAATTGATCACGTTTCGAATCTAATCACCTCACTATAATTAAATGTTACTATCTGAACTGTAGGTGTCCAAGGATAGGCCTCTACTTTGGACACTCCGTAAGTGTACGGCGTTGCTGACTACTGGGTGGATCAGTTCTTTGCAGGCGTTCAGTTTGTGCAGCCTCCTCCAGCTACGTAGTACACGCAGCCTCCTCCAGCCACGCAGTACACACAGCCTCCTCCAGCTACGCAGGACACGTTGCCTCCCCGCATGCGTCGCCCGGTGCATCAGTACAGCCCTTCAGACTATGGCCAGGCAGGACCATCACGGGCACTTCACCCACGACCTCTCGACGATGCACCCCCTTCAGCACGTCGGCAAAGGAGAGGTCGCGCTAGGGCTAGGGGTAGGGGTCAGGGTCCACCACTAGAGGGTGATTAGGATTAGGCTGTCATCGCTTTTAATTTCTCACACGACGTGACAACACAACACCGGATACACACTCGATGAATACACGTCGTGCAGCTTTTCATAAAGCGTCACAGGTCGTGCACCATTTCATAAATCGTCACTTGTCGTGAAGCTTTTCCAAAGGGATGACAGACCAAATAGCTTTTCATAAAGTGTCACAGGTCGTGCAGCTTTCATGATGGATGACAGACCATGCAACTTTCATAAAGCATGGCAGTCCATGCAGCTTTCATAATGGGTGATAGGCCATGCCGCTTTCATAAAGCGTGACAATCTATGCAGCTTTCATGATGGGTGACAGGCCATGCAGCTTTCATAAATAGACAAGTGTTGTAGTTATGTGAAATCTCACCAGCACTATAAAAACCGGCCGAGGGAGGGATAGACATCCACTGCAAAACCAGCAATAAACTTCACCCAACTTTACACAAGGGCACGATGTCGTTCTACCGTCGCCTCTTCAGCAAGTGAAAGTTAACCCCCCCCGAATACCCAGATGTGAGTAGCGTTGACGCCCCAGTTCTGCCGGAGTTGCCACAGCCAAAATATGACTGCAACCTTCTAGCGAAGATGATGCAGTCTACGCACGGAGATATGACCGCCCGTGCTCACTACTGTGACACTACGGAATGCCGAGACTTTATAAAATGTGAAATTAGAGATTGTGGCATTACAAAATGTGAATGTTAAGGTCAAAAACATTATAAAATATGGAATTGGAGGTTGAAACCATACGTTATGAGGTTAATTTGCGTTTCTGGGCCGTTTTCGGGAGTTTGGGCCTTTCCGGGGGAGTTTGGGCCTAAAGGAAAGGGTCGTGGGCTTTGGTGGGATGGAGTTTGAGTCCTAATAGGAGTAGGAGACCTTGTTGGGGGCCTCCCCCAGCACCTTTAGGCGTCCACCCCCTGCCCTTGCGCCCCCACAAGTCCTAGCCGCCCCCACACCTCCCCACCTCCTCCTTGTGGCGCCTCCACCTCCCCCATTGTTCCCCATTGCTCCACCACCTCTCCACCTCCCTTGCTGCCCCTAGGGGAGTTCTACACCTCCACACCTCGAAGATCCATCCGTTGGAGCGCTCTGCAACGAGGAGATCCGGCGGGATTGGAGCGAGGAAGGAGATCGCGCGAACCGGGAGGAGATCTATTGGGTTTTCGTGCGTCGGGCGAAGGTATGGCCATGGGGATCCTTGGGGTTGGGCTAGGGTATGTTCTAAGGGTGATTATCATGTTTTTAGATCAATTGGTGGTGCTGAAATTGAGTAGATTAGATTAGATCTAGAAGTTGTCACGTTCTCTGTTTCGGGTAGCTTGTGCAGTCGACCTAGGGTTTGGGTTTTCGCAATTTTAGAATCCAAATTTTGTCAGCCGCCTGTTGAAGAAGTTGTAGGTAATTTCAATACCTTTCAGTGGGTATAAAGAACGTTTAATTCTGATCAGCCGTTTGAAAGTTATGGCTGTTTTACCGAGCGTGTTAAAATCTGTGACGTGATTGGAACAGATCACGATATTTTGTAGATTAAACAATTTTAGATTCCGAATTTGGTCGGTCGCCTGTTGAAGAAGTTGTAGGTATTTTCAATACCTTTCGGTGGGTATAAAGAACGTTTAATTCTGATCAGCCATTTGAAAAGTTATGGATATTTTACCGAGTGTGTTAAAATCTGTGACGTGATTGGAACAGATCACGGTATTTTGTAGATTAAACAACTTTAGAGTCCGAATCAGTTTTTCCTTATACCTAGAAAAAGTTGGGAAATTTCCTATGCTACGCGCGGATGTACTCGTTTAATCGATTCGGAGTCTTAGAACCCGAGTTATGCCTTTTGGAAGGCTGCTGTCCCGACGGGACAGAATTTCTGTTTTTGTGTTTTGCGAGTAGTTGGCAATGTCGGGGTAGATGAGGGTTTGCGTACTGTTTTGTGGTCATGATTGTGATTGTGTGGTACCCATGTGTAGGTGGTGTGACCCCGGGAGTGCCTTCTACGTCTCGCCAATCCGTTGCCCGTGGTTGAGGCAAGTGTATTGTAATGGATAGCGGTTTGTAGGTTGCTAGTTGAGACTAGATGGAATTGTTTTATATGATATGATCACTTGCCATGCTTTAATGATTGCCTATGATATGATGAGTATGCTTATTATGTTATGATGCCATGTGTTAATGTACAAGTTAATTATGATGTTGGCATATTTGCATACATGGCATGTTACATGGCCTGGGCGGTGAGAAAGTCATAACTAGTCCGGGGAAGGTCGGTGAGAAAGTTATGACTATTTCGGAGAGCCAATGAGTAAGTCCTACATCGTGATTCCATCCACCGCGGTGTTTGGAAGCGAGGAGTAGGCACCCTTCATCTTCGGGATGGAAGGGGGGAGAGGGTGCACACCGACGGGTGTGTACTCAACCATACCGGTATGAGTTTCCAAGGAGACATGAGGATCGCATCGCATTGCATACATAATGATTATGATAATGATATGGGATCATGAATGAGATGAAAGTCATGATATGAGATGTTGTAGCCATATATTTGTTCTTGTGTACCATTACAATATGCTTGCTGAGTGTTGAACTCACGCTTGTGCTTTCTTGTTGTTTTAGGTACCTTGAGATCGGCATGCGGGGAAGGGAAATAGTCACACTTCTACACGTAGCTTCACTCAATTGTCCCACAAGTCGTTCATTTGGGTTTTGACAATATACTAGTGTGATGTTTAATGCTTAATGGTTTAGCTTTTGTTCGTTTGGCTCATGGAGGCATTGAATGTTTGGATTTAGACTTATTTGGTCGTCGTACCTTTAATTATTGCTATTTTTAGATATCTCTCATATTGCCTTATATTGCTATGCTATTGTGTTTCCTTCTATTCATGTTAAAACAAAGGAGATGCTGCCGAAATTTTGGGTTTTAGCATTTACTCCTTGCTGTAATTTACCTTAATTTTTGGTATTTAGATGTTGTTCAGCTTATGTTTGGTAGCATTCGGGCATACTAGATGCCGGGGTGTTACAGTTGGTATCAGAGCGGGCTGTAGGTCCTTGGAATGTGTATTTTTAGTGTCATACCTTAGGCTACAACTAAAATGTGATGTGGGATAACTTAGAAACATGGCTTAGGTTTTAACTAAAATTTTGTCATAGGATAGCAACATTAAAACTTGCAAAAGTGGTATAACTAATCTAAAATTTGACACACATGGATGCACAGTAGGAAAGGGTATGGGTATCGTTCCTTTACGCTTAAATGTTGTATTTAAGCTTTGATGTTGAATGCTTCATTTGATAATGAGATAAATAATTGAATTGTGCTTGTTGTGGTGATAAAGTGGGGTTGTGGGGCTGAAGGATTTCGGTCACCACTTTTGTTAATAGTAAGGGTGTGGTTTGACGGTATGGCCGGTTAAAGCCATCACCGAAGAACTATGAATCCCTTGTGGGGAAAGAGTGCTTACGTTTTCTATCGTAGATCGGGTAGTTGGCTAGAGACAAATAGAAGAGTTGATGGTGGTATCCTTCGGATGCTTTTCACCGTTCCGATGGTCGGTTTTGGTTGGTCTTCTTGTTTTTTTAGTCGATTGAAATCAAAAGAAAAGTGTTTAGTCTTGGATTTTCGCGGATTGTTTCGTATGCGGTATGTGGTTTTGTCTTCCTTGGTTGAAGACGAAGAAGAAGAGTCTAGTGTTGCGCTTCTGTTGGTCGCTATTTTTGCTTTGACACCGGTTTTGTTGGTCATTACGGGCTGTCTTGAGGAGGAAACTTTTGTGGTTGTTGTTCTCCCTATCTAAGAAAAAGTGTTGGAGTTTCCCCTTGTGCGTGCCTTGAGTTGTTGGAGCTAAGTTTGAATCTTTTATCGGAAAAGATTTATTGAACATTTGATTTTCCCTGGTGCGTCCTTCTTCCTTCTTGGAAGTATAGATTTTGAGATTTCTTGAAGAGTTTTGTGGGCAAATTTGACAAATTGAGAATTGAGCTCTCCTGCATTTCTGTTGGAGTTTTGTTTTTCTTCCTTGCCTGGAAAGGAGAAATTTCTATCGGTGTTCGTTCTGGTTCTTGAGTTGTGGTTATCTTTAAAAGTTGAGTTGCATTCAGTTTGTCAAGAGTTCGTGCCCCATGAGTGTGTTTAGAAAAGTTTATGTCCTTGCTATGTAGTAGGTAACAATGTGGTTTATGGAATGATGTGTGCTAAGTTATTTTTTGAGTTTAATCAATTCAATGTGATTAACATCTCTAACTGGGGAATAAATAGACTACTAGTGTTGTAGTTTACTCTGTAGCGAGAATGATTAAATGGGTTAATGTACATACTTAGAATCGGTTGCCTTGCTTTAAAAGTGCTTATGATCCGCGTTAAATGTTAAAAGTTTAAATATTGCTGCATAGTTAGAACATTAAGATGATGTAAATTAATGATTTTTGTTAAAGAAACTTTGCCGGTTGTTTAAAGATGTTCTAATCTAACGGGTTAATAGAGAAATTTAATCATGTTGACTAGTGGCTTTAATTTGGAAGTTGATTAGAGTTGCTATTTATGTTGTTGCAACCTACTAGTATATTTGGAAGTATGTAGTTGTGTCTCTACCATGCTGGTATTGATATCAATTGAGAAGACATAAGACTTATTGTTAATGATGTTGTTAAGGGTAGTGTTAATGCTAGTATTCAATCTATTTTAAATAGTTGGAGTATGTTGTGTGGTGGTAATTTTGTTATAAACGATGTATAGGGCAGCTAAAGGTAATGTTGTTGATTGATGATTATGCAAATTATTGATATTGACGACTTAGTAGTGGTGGTAATTGCTTAGATTAATTGTTGAAAAATCCTTGTTAAAAATGGAGGTTATTGTAACATGTTGTGATGGAGTGGACCATGGATAATTAACATGATGTAAGATTTTAATCTTAATGAATGCATATCTTAGAATCCTAATTACGAATTTTATCTTGTAGAGATATTACTTTTTTGTTGAAGTCATTTTATTGATTGAACAAGTTTCAATTGTCAAGTTGTTGGCGTATGGATGGTATAAAATTGATAGGTTGACCATGCTCAAGTAGCTGTTGAAGTACTATGTTTGAAATATAGAATACGTTGTTATATGATTTGGTGATCCGTGGGGATCATGTCAATATAGTCTTGGTTGGGTGCCTTTGTGATAAGCATCTTAAAACCTTAATTAAAAGTGTTGGGAATGGTAACTAGAGAAAGAAATTGTTATGGAAATTTTGTTAAATCCGGTTGGACTCTCTTGATGAGTAAATAGTGATTATTGAATGCTCAAATGGTAAGTGTAGTGGAATACACGTTATGGTGGGATTCATCTTGGTGGTATTTTAAAACCATTTGAACTGGTGTGGTTGTTTGCCACTTTGGTTGAATGCCTTCGGTCAAGGTATTCCTTGTGTTGTGTTTCTGAGTTTCTCTAAAACCCGTAGCTATTGGTGCCAATCTTTGGTTTTGGTTATTTTGTTTAATTTGTGTTATGAGTATGGATTTACACCCAAAAGATTTTGAGTGGATCGCGCTCTTTCGCGTTCACCCTGAATTATCTTTGGAATAAATTTTAACGAAAGCAGATGGATATATTGGGTTGTGTTGGAAACTCTTGAGATTTAATTTGTAACTCTTTTTGATTAGAGTTGGATTTATTTGCATATTGTGTGTGATGTTTGCGAGTGCTTCAAAAAGGTGGATTTTATAAATATTTTATAAAGTGATTTTGTTAGTGAGTTGTTCCCTTTTGGAAATGAATTTCCCTCTCCTTGAGAAAATTTGTGACGGTTGTGGGAGCAGATGCCTGACTTGAAATTTTGATGTTCTCTTCCAAAATGTTGAATTTGGTTGAAATGCAATATTTTTGCAAGTTCAGTTTTCAATTGATGTGGGATGGGATGCGACGTGGTGTTTTACTGTTAACTATGCTGCCGTCATAGTCTATATGAGTTACCGCAACCTTCGATGTTAATTGTGTTTCCATTATTTGATACCGAGGAAGAAGTCATTTGGTGAATGACTATTCGGTACCGTTGTTACATGATGAATGAATGATGAAAAAGGAAAACGAGACATTGCTTATGCATAATTAATCATAAAGGAGTCGATGAACCAGGACGATGAGAAAGTCATATATGGATATATGACTAATCCGGGGTGCTCTTGAAAAGTGTGCATGCATGTCATGAAGAGATGTCCATTTCTTTCTAGTATAAAAAGAAAGAATGAAGAAATTCTTGTATTTTGGGTTGTGGTGTAGGGGATTTATGCTTCCTTTGTGATCTAGCTTGGATGTTGCCGAATTCTTCCCAAAATGGTTGTTACCGCTTTGGGTTTGAGTTGTCGTGTGTGGTCCACTTGGGCTTGATAGCTAAGTGTTTTTGTGTGAGGACGAGACCCTCTTAAGAAAGGAACCAATTGTGGTTTGGTAAGGTTTTACGATCCTAGCTTGGGGCTAGGTGTCGAACCTTAGTGGTATGAGGGGTGGGTTGTGATGGAGGTTGATGATGTATGGGTTTAACCTTTATTAAGAGTAGCGATGGGTGGAAGTGAAGTTGACGGTAGTTCGGTGATATTTGTCCTGCCGTGAGCAATTGTCTACACTAGTTGTTTTTGGATTTGAGTCTTACCTGGGAGAGGATGGAATGAAATGTTAGCATGATCGTGTATCGGAAGGGAAAGTGTACCTTAATGAGTTATTCCCCTCGATGGAAAATTTTCGAGAAAGTAGAGAGGTCGTTAAAGGAATTGTGATTCGCTTTGATTGTGTCATGTTGAGTTTAATGAAGTGTGGTAGTCAGATTGGCTGTGATAGTAGTGTGAAGTGTTTGTCGTGAGGTTTCGGGCGTTTTGGGTTGATGGAGCCCTTTGTAGTTGAAACGCAGATTTTGTTTGGGAATTGAAGTGAAGGTGGAACCGGGAGAGGTTGCACTCTATTGGGCTAAATCAACATTTTCTCGCCAAGTGTTGGTTTTAAGAACTCGCTTGTCGTTTGTTCCGGTTTGAGTCTTTGTGCGAATGTTTTGTGCTGCACAGAAGTCTTTTGTCCCTTGGGGACTTTGTTGTTGTTTTTGGCGTTCTTCAGATTCGAGGTCGAATCCTGTTTAAGGGGGGGAGAATGTGACACTACGGAATGCCGAGACTTTATAAAATGTGAAATTAGAGATTGTGGCATTACAAAATGTGAATGTTAAGGTCAAAAACATTATAAAATATGGAATTGGAGGTTGAAACCATACGTTATGAGGTTAATTTGCGTTTCCGGGCCGTTTTCGGGAGTTTGGGCCTTTCCGGGGGAGTTTGGGCCTAAAGGAAAGGGTCGTGGGCTTTGGTGGGATGGAGTTTGAGTCCTAATAGGAGTAGGAGACCTGGTTGGGGGCCTCCCCCAACCCCTTTAGGCGTCCACCCCCTGCCCTTGCGCCCCCACAAGTCCTAGCCGCCCCGCCACACCTCCCCACCTCCTCCTTGTGGCGCTTCCACCTCCCCCATTGTTCCCCATTGCTCCACCACCTCTCCACCACCTCTCCACCTCCCTTGCTGCCCCTAGGGGAGTTCTCCACCTCCACACCTCGAAGATCCATCCGTTGGAGCGCTCCGCGACGAGGAGATCCGGCGGGATTGGAGCGAGGAAGGAGATCGCCCGAACCGGAAGGAGATCTATTGGGTTTTCGTGCGTCGGGCGAAGGTATGGCCATGGGGATCCTTGGGGTTGAGCTAGGGTATGTTCTAAGGGTGATTATCATGTTTTTAGATCAATTGATGGTGCTGGAATTGAGTAGATTAGATTAGATCTAGAAGTTGTCACGTTCTCTGTTTCGGGCAGCTTGTGCAGTCGACCTAGGGTTTGGGTTTTCACAATTTTAGAATCCAAATTTGGTCGGCCTCCTGTTGAAGAAGTTGTAGGTAATTTCAATACCTTTCAGTGGGTATAAAGAACGTTTAATTCCGATCAGCCGTTTGAAAGTTATGGCTGTTTTACCGAGCGTGTTAAAATCTGTGATGTGATTGGAACAGATCACGGCATTTTGTAGATTAAACAATTTTAGATTCTGAATTTGGTCGGTCGCCTGTTGAAGAAGTTGTAGGTAATTTCAATACCTTTCAGTGGGTATAAAGAACGTTTAATTCCGATCAGCTGTTTGAAAGTTATGGATATTTTACCGAGCGTGTTAAAATCTGTGACGTGATTGGAACAGATCACGGTATTTTGTAGATTAAACAACTTTAGAGTCCGAATCAGTTTTTCCTTATACCTAGAAAAAGTTGGGAACTTTCCTAAGCTACGCGCGGATGTACTCGTTTAATCGATTCGGAGTCTTAGAACCCGAGTTATGCCTTTTGGAAGGCTGCTGTCCCGACGGGACAGAACCTCTGTTTTTGTGTTTTGCGAGTAGTTGGCAATGTCGGGGTAGATGAGGGTTTGCGTACTGTTTTGTGGTCATGATTGTGATTGTGTGGTACCCATGTGTAGGTGGTGTGACCCCAGGAGTGCCTTCTACGTCTCGCCAATCCGTTGCCCGTGGTTGAGGCAAGTGTATTGTAATGGATAGCGGTTTGTAGGTTGCTAGTTGAGACTAGATGGAATTGTTTTATATGATATGATCACTTGCCATGCTTTAATGATTGCCTATGATATGATGAGTATGCTTATTTTGTTATGATGCCATGTGTTAATGTACAAGTTAATTATGATGTTGGCATATTTGCATGCATGGCATGTTACATGGCCCGGGCGGTGAGAAAGTCATAACTAGTCCGGGGAAGGTCGGTGAGAAAGTTATGACTATTTCGGAGAGCCAATGAGTAAGTCCTACATCGTGATTCCATCCACCGCGGTGTTTGGAAGCGAGGAGTAGGCACCCTCCATCTTCGGGATGGAAGGGGGGAGAGGGTGTACACCGACGGGTGTGTACTCAACCATACCGGTATGAGTTTCCAAGGAGACATGAGGATCGCATCGCATTGCATACATAATGATTATGATAATGATATGGGATCATGAATGAGATGAAAGTCATGATATGAGATGTTGTAGCCATATATTTGTTCTTGTGTACCATTACAATATGCTTGCTGAGTGTTGAACTCACGCTTGTGCTTTCTTGTTGTTTTAGGTACCTTCAGATCGGCATGCGGGGAAGGGAAATAGTCACACTTCTACACGTAGCTTCACTCAATTGTCCCACAAGTCGTTCATTTGGGTTTTGACAATAAACTAGTGTGATGTTTAATGCTTAATGGTTTAGCTTTTGTTCGTTTGGCTCATGGAGGCATTGAATGTTTGGATTTAGACTTATTTGGTCGTCGTACCTTTAATTATTGCTATTTTTAGATGTCTCTCATATTGCCTTATATTGCTATGCTATTGTGTTTCCTTCTATTCATGTTAAAACAAAGGAGATGCTGTCGAAATTTCGGGTTTTAGCATTTACTCCTTGCTGTAATTTACCTTAATTTTTGGTATTTAGATGTTGTTCAGCTTATGTTTGGTAGCATTCGGGCATACTAGATGCCGGGGTGTTACAACTACTGTTGTGCCCACGCCTACAAGGTAAACCAATTGGTGTCCATACAAATTATGGTAACACTACCATTTCATGCATCGGTCTTTGTTTTTTTAGCACGAGGACCAGTGTTGCTTCTTCCAATGGATCGACGGGCCGGAATGACGTGACTACGAATTTATCTACAATTGCCACGGCGCCTACCCCACTTCGCCCGAAAACTTCACCCGGTGGGAGAGGCCATCGGGATATGTCCCCTATCTAGATCGACCGGAGTTAAGGGCCGGTGGGCAAGGGACTAACCAATCGGTGAGTTTCATGCGACATGCTCATGTTTCAGTCACAAAATAGTCATTCTAAACCAGTTCATCGCATACAGGACTTCAAAAAGAAACTTGCAAAATTGCTCAAGTCAAGGGAGGAACTTCCTCCTCAAGGGCCACCCGAAAGCCCCGAACTGTGCGAACACGGCCTGCTGGTAGTGGTTGATACCTGCCACGAGGATCTAGCGGACCGAAGATTCTACCGGTGCCCTTTGCCCGAGGATGAATGGTGCTGCTACTTCAATTGGGTGGACCCGGAGACATACCACCCACATCTCAAACTTCCCATCTCAGATAACTAGGGGGAGCAACCCTCGCCGTGGTGCTACTACCTCCCAGAAAAGCCAGACCTCGAGTACGCATACGGTATTATTTAACGACCACAGCAGGCATACTGCATTGACTGCAGGGCACGCTTCCGGTTGTACAATGATAAGCCCAACACACACCTCCTGCACCATATAGTGGAGTACGAGCCGAAACAGAGGAGGCGTCTTGGCAAGTCTCCGGAAGTGCAAGAGGGTTCGTCCTCTCGAAGAGAAAGGGATAAGGGGAAGCAGCCGGCCGAGGTCCGCACTACGCAACAAATCCTTGACGGATTACAAAGACCATCCGGGAACCCGGGTGGTATTAACATAGGGGGCGTGGGGAATTGGGAGGGAAGTGATCCACATAAAAAGGATAAAAAAATTATGTTTTATATCCCCGAGACGTTCGGCATAGGCTATCCATTCGGCGACAGCTGGGAGCACTGCACACCCCCATGGAGCTCTTTCATAAGAGAGATTGAGCGGTGTCTGAGAACAAATCGTTAAAGATTCACAGGTGATGTAATATGTAGAAAATGTGCCGCATCATTCCCACTCTACGAACATAGGTGGAACGATCACTTGTTCCACCATGACAATCAGTGTTATCCGCACTTCTTCTAGCAATGTCGTCACTGTTGTAATACCCTTGTAATATCATTTGAACTTTCCTTTCCTACTAAGGTTGAGTTTTCTTACTAAGGTTACTGGCTGCATCTACATGCTTTTCACAATGCTCGTAATGATTTAAACACTTTGGCTAAAGTTTTCCTGGGCTAAACTATTCATATCATGAGTTGTTCTCGACTAGGGTAATTGCGATAGTATAATTTGTATGCAAAGAAAGGTGTAAATAAAATATTTTTCCAAAATATGGTAGTCCATATATCAAAAAGCAAATCGGTTGTATTTTTCCAAAAAATTACTTTTAAACATGATATTTTACGGGCTGCCGAAAAGGCTTAAGCGTTATTGTTTGTTGTCGACAATAATAATTAGGGTAATTGCGATGGTAGATTTTTGTAGCAAATTAAGGTGTAAATAAAATATTTTTCTAGAATATGGTAATCCATATATCAAAGAGCAACTCTGCTATATTCTTGCAAAAAAATACATTTAAACGTGATATTTTACGGGCTACCGAAAAGGCTTACGGGTTATCGTTGACAATAATACTTAGGGTTATTGCGATAGTATATTTTTGTAGCAAAGAAAGTTGTAAATAAAATATTTTTCTAGAATATGGTACTCCATATATCAAAGAGCAAATCTGCTCTATTCTTGCAAAAAATTACATTTAAACGTGATATTTTACGGGCTGCCGAAAAGGCTTACGCGTTATCGTTGACAACAATACTTATGGTTATTGCGATAGTATATTTTTGTAGCAAAGAAAGGTGTAAATAAAATATTTTTCCAGAATATGGTACTCCATATATCAAAGAGCAAATCTGCTCTATTCTTGCAAAAAATTACATTTAAACATGATATTTTACGGGCTGCCAAAAAGGCTTACGCGTTATCGTTGACAACAATACTTAGGGTTATTGCGATAGTATATTTCTGTAGCAAAGAAAGGCGTAAATAAAATATTTTTCCAGAATATGGTACTCCATATATCAAAGTGAAAATCTACAGTATTCTTGCAAAAAATTACATTTAAACGTGATATTTTACGGGCTGCCGAAAAGGCTTAAGCATTTCATGCGTGAGAAGTTTATTATAGTTATTTAGATTATTCAACTCAATTGATTCCTATATATTTTTACAAAAATGGGACATCCAACACCCTATGAATAATAATTATTTCATGATTTTTGAAAAATTATTTGATAATTTGGGTATTTTTGCCGACCCGTATGGCGAAAATGTGTTGTAGCCATGTGGTTCGGCGAAATTGTCTTTGTCGCCATGTGGTTCGGCGAAATTGTCTTTTTCACCATACCGTATGGCGATAATACCCTAAACCAGATAGCCGACAGTTAACCGGCTTTAATTAGGTAATTCGGGTATTTTCGCCGTACGGTATGGCGAAAATAGGTTACTCGCCGTACGGTATGGTGAAGACGTATTAATTTTGCAATTTTTCTTTTTCGAGTATTAAAACCGCAATTCATCTTAAAAAAGTATTATTTAAAAAAATTCCTAAAAAGCGCCACCCATCCATGTTGAGATGTAGTTGTAATTTTCGTCCTAGTTGTTGTAATATATTTTAATTCTATATTATTTTGAGTGAATTCAAATATATCTAATAGGTTTTTACTATAAATAGTGCACCATATTGTAAAAGAGAATCAATTTTTTAATAAAAAGATAACAGAGTTTTTGCCTCCATATATCATATGTGCTCGAGATTGTTCTTGTTGTTTGCTCGGTATATTGTGCTTAATCTGTGGCGATCATCATCGTTTACAACATGTTATCAACATGAAGCTTCCCGATGCCGATCAAGATCGTCGCTAGCATCAATCGACACTGCATCGAATTTTGACCAACATCAAGCGATTAAACATACTGCATGCCGTACGTAAGTTTGAACCATGTAAATTATTTGCATCTAAACAGATTTTTAATCCTGCAGATTAATCTCCCTAATTGCCTAGATTACTAATTTAATCTAATTTGAAAAATTAGGGTTTATGAGTAGCTACTATTTACCAGAGAATTAAAAAATGTCGGCGCCTGCCACACCGCCACCTGGTCATGCCTCCGGTCAGCTTGCAGCCTGCACGCCCTTCGCGTGATGAGCTGTTGTGCCTGCTCCCGCGCCCTCCGCACTGCGACCAGGGTTTCACTTTTCGTTTCGAACCCAAATTTCGACATCCGGGCGGTATCGAAATTCGCAAAATTTCGCTCGAAATTCGCTCAAAACTGCTTGGTTCGAAAGTCAAATGAATTTAAAATCTAGTCAAAAATCTCGAAACCTCCGAGCGAAATTCGCTCGAAACGGCTTGAAATTCGCTCGAAAAACTTGAAAAACTGCTGGGTTCGAAAACCGCTCGAAAAGACTCGAAAAGCTTGAAAAACCAATGGTAATTGAAAAAATGGGGGAAATAAAGAAAAATATGGAAAATTTGTTGTAAAATTTGGAAAAAGCCATTAAAGGCCAAAAATAATATTTGAAGAATTACTTCAACAAATATTGCTACTAAATATAATTGAATAAATATTGAAACATGCAGTGTGTTGTGGAGGTGTAATCTAAAATTCTGATTCAAATGTTGCACTTATTTGATCAACTATGATTTTTGTAAGCTGTAGCAGATCCTGTAACAATGTATTTCCATTTATTTTTTATGCACTACAGTTGATTGTTTAATACTTGCATTCATGTTGAATATTTAGTTATGATATGACTCTCTCTCAAAATAATAGAAAAAAATGATAGACGGTTTATCATTAGAGGTCTCATATAATTCTATATTGATTGTTAACAAGTTAAACTGGGGATTTTGATTTAGTCTAATGATCTCTTAGCAGTTTACATGTGATTTTAAGAAAAACTCATATGTACTTTCTGAATATAGGTTATGATTTTATGGATAGTGCCCTTCTTGCCTCATGTTGTTGGTTTTTACAAGGAAATGTTGGTACTAAATATACTTCAACAAATATTTATACTAAATATACTTCAACAAATATTGCTACTAAATAAATTGAATGGCTCAAAAACGTCTTCAAACTTCATTTTTTTTAAATAATATTCACATCAGAGGTCATAAGGCTATTATACTAATTATGGAGAAATTTTGGATAAATTTTTTCAAATTTTTCAAATTTTTGAATTTAAATTTGAATTTGAGCGAAATTCAAAACGTTTTTTCTTTTCGCATGCGAGCGGTACGAACGAAATTCGCGAAATTTCACGAATTTCGTTCGGAAAGTTGAACCCTGGCTGCGACCCCACATTAGCCACGTCATGGTAGAAGCGCAGTGCCACTACCCAACAGCGTTGTGACCCCACGGAGGCCATCGTCCCACTTGCCAAGTCACCGCCTACTACGTCCACTGGCCTGCCGCTACTCCGCGTCCCGCCAGCCCTAACGCCACTTAGTGCCCGAAGCAATAGGCTGGCTGTCGTGATGACTAGGGTTATGACCCTAGCTGGCCATCGTCATGGGCCACCATGGCCCAAGCGACATGTGGACCACAGCCAGTCTGCACACACGACCTATGTAACGTCCCGAAAATTTAATAAAAGGTAAAATCATTTATTCAATTATAATTATGAATTATTGTTGAATTTTATAAAGATTTATGCATTTTGGTGGAGTTTCGGTCATTGAGAAATTGTTTAATTAAAGAATAGAAGTTATAAAGGAAATATATATAAAATAAAATAATGATAAGAATGAAAATATTTTAGTGGAAACTAGTGTCCAAAATATGGTATAGTTTGAGGAGTATTTGTTCAGTGCATGAGTGTTCAACTGCTTCTCTGTTTCACCTTCTTCCCTATTTCCCTCTCTTTCTCACTTGCATGTGGGTCCATGACCCCACATGTCACCTTCCCCTCTATTATTTCTCTTTTACTTGTGGGCCATGACCCCCCTTGTCATCTTCTTTCTTTCTTCCTCCCTTCTTTTCTTTTGCTCTGCCTGCTCCTTTCCATACCAAGTCGCCGAATGGGAGACATGAAGTAGTGCATATGGTGTTAGGGAAAGATCAATTGAGATATTCACAAATTATTGGGTCTCTTATGTATCTAGCTGGTGCCACAAGACCTGATATCTCATTTGCTGTGAGCAAATTAAGCCGGTTTACATCTAACCCGCGAGTTAGTGATTCCAATTGGATCTCTGATGCGGATGAGATCAAAGCTACAAGTGGTTATGTTTTTACCTTAGCTGGTGCTGCAGTTTCATGGAGGTCTTGCAAACAGACCATATTAACGAGGTCAACCATGGAAGCTGAACTTGTAGCACTTGATACAGCCACTGTTGAGGCTGAATGGCTTAGAGAGCTTTTGTTGGACTTGCCATTGGTTGAGAAACCAGTACCGCCGATCCTAATGTACTGCGATAACCAAACAGTGTTGATTAAGGTTATGAGTACTAAGGATAACATGAAGTCCTCCAGACATGTGAAGCGCAGGCTTAAATCTGTCAGAAAATTGAGAAACTCCAGAGTAATTGCTGTGAATTATGTTCGTACTGAGAAAAATCTAGCAGATCCTTTTACAAAAGGACTTGCAAGGAAAACAATTTTCATTGCGTCTATGGACATGGGTATGAGGCCCATTTGAGTTACAACACAATGGTAACCCATACCTTCCTGATCGGAGATCCCGTGAATTAGGTAGTGGGAAAAACAAGTTGATGTTGTAACAAGAGAGTACATATTATTAAATTGTACCTGTGTCCTAATAGACAAAGTACTCTCAACTGTATGGAAGGTTGGCTTAAAGCCTTAATTATTCTAATGTCAAAATGAGAGAAAAAGGTATTGGCCTACAGGATACCTATAATGAATACACCTACTTGAGCATAACTGTGAGGTCGTAGTTCACGAGAATGGGGCATTCTCTAGAAAGCTCATGAGCAGATACGGGAGCATGACCATATAACGCTCCGTGTAGGCGTGGTTTATTAGCAGCCTAGTATCAGTGGTGGTTTTCAAGTGAAGTCTGATCACAAAAAGCTATGAATTCAAGGCATAGTCCATTCAACAGCTGTGAGAGGATAAATCTTGTTAATCTAGGTGCAAGTTCAACCCGTACGGGACTTACACCAAAAGACTGGTATATTAACAACACATCAGTACATCAATCTTTGTTATCTTTTCTGCTGTTTGCTATGGAATTGGTGGGGGATTGTTAGAAATTGGCCCATGGCCCATTTCCTTTAATTCCATAGCATGCATGATTTAGTACTATATTGCCTAGCCAAGTGGAGGAAGGGCAATTTAAAAGGTGGAGTCTTTCCGAAATTTTTTTTAAAATAAACATTTTTAATCGATAAATTCAAAAATATACCCGAAATAATTTTTTTACAAAACTAGCCTCCAGTCGCGCCACGTGGCAGCGAAATGGGCAATTCGTGCCACGTGGCATTTTTATTTAATTAAATATTTTTAATTCATTATATAGTCAAATAATTCATATCGGATATTAGGAACCTCGAAAAAATATGAAAAAAATTTCTAAATTTTTATTACGCTATAATCATTCATAATATATTAAAAAAGTAGCATGTTTAATGCAAATTTAAAATATTAAAATCAGGTTTACTAAAATACCATTTTAGGTATTATGAAGAAACTATATAAACCATGGCTCCAAAAATTATGAATTTTTTTTTAAAAAATTTATTACGCTTTAAGCATTCATAATATATTAAAAAAGTAGCATGTTTAGTGCAAATTTAAAATATTAAAATTAGGTTTACTAAAATACCATTTTAAGTATTATGAAAAAACTATATAAACCATGGCTCCAAAAATTATGATTTTTTAAAAAAAATTTATTACGCTATAAGCATTCATAATATATTAAAAAAGTACCATATTTCATTCAAATTTAAAATATTAAAATCAGGTTTACTAAAAGACCATTTTAGGTATTATGAAGAAACTATATAAACCCGCTCGGCCTGGCCGACGACCCCGAGTCGTTTGCCGAGCTCAAGGTGAAGGAGATTAAGAATGGCCGCCTCGCCATGTTCTCCATGTTCAGCTTCTTCGTTCAGGCCATCGTCACTGGTAAGGGCCCGCTCGAGAACCTCGCCGACCCGGTGAACAACAACACTTGGGCCTACGCCACCAACTTCGTGCTCGGCAAGTGAGCTTAGTTAGCTAGCTCGCGTGCTTGGCCAGCAACTTCATTGTCTTTCGGAGAGGAGAGGGCGTGGCCGACTGATGCTGCATGTGTCACTCTATTTTCATGTTGCATGTCGGGGCAAGTCGAGATGATGGGTAGGTGTTGTACACTAAGATGATGCTCCTGCAACGATGGTTTTGTTCCCTGTTGATTATGGGAGAGGTGCTTCAGTTTTTTTTAAGTTGCATAAATATTAAAACATAAATAAAACATAGATAGTGATTACTTATTTCTTTACTTGTTTTAAATTTTGTACAATTTGTATTAGAAGAGAAAGTATAAAAGCATTGCTTATTGGGTATTTGTCAGTTTTAAGGGTTGATTTGTTCTTCTGCTACTACTTGAGAAAGTATAAAAGCATTGCTTATTGGACACATGGTTTATATAGTTTCTTCATAATACCTAAAAGGGTTTTTTAGTAAACCTGATTTTAATATTTTAAATTTGAATGAAACATGGTACTTTTTTTAATATATTATGAATGCTTATAGCGTAATAAATTTTTTTAAAAAAATTCATAATTTTTGGAGCCATGATTTATATAGTTTCTTCATAATACCTAAAAGGGTATTTTAGTAAACCTGATTTTAATATTTTAAATTTGCATTAAACATGCTACTTTTTTTAATATATTATGAATGATTATAGCGTAATAAAAATTTAGAAATTTGTTTCATATTTTTTCGAGGTTCTTAGTATCCGATATGAATTATTTGACTATATAACGAATTAAAAATATTTAATTAAATGAAAATGCCACGTCATAGGTCAGTCGCTGCCACGTGGCGCGAATGGGCTCAGTCGCGCCACCGTGGCGCGACTGACCTGTGTGTCGCTGCCACGTGGTGTGACTAGAGGCTAGTTTTGTAAATTTTTTTATTTCGAGTATATTTTTGAATTTGTTTATTAAAAAATGTTTATTTTAAAAAAAAATTCGAGTCTTTCCCACCTCTTGATTAATGTGACACTTGGCATGGGGATGGCATAGGGTGAATACTGGCTAAACACACACACGCACACGCGCGCATATTGGCGTATTTTCGCGTGAAAATCCGCGTGACTTGTGACTTGCGACGACCGACCGCACCGCGTCGTGTGTCTCCAGGCATTATGAATTCACCTTTTATTTTGCTGAGTCATGCAACTATTTAGCTTTTTGTACTGGTCAAGAGACTGCATAATTACCATTATTTTATTTGAATTAGCAGTTACCAGTGCATTAAGCCTGTTTAAATTCGGTCAATTACCAGTGCTTAGTCCTGTCAGTTACTAGTGAGTAATGGAGACAGTTACTGGTTAAAGGCTATATAAGACCTGGAGACGTCCAGGCCAAAGTACTGAATTTTCAATTCCATTCTTTCCTTCCTCCTGTGAGCTGGAGAATTGTACTGTTGTGTTGAGCTGTTGAACCTCACCGGCCTTCCTCCTCGGCGTGCACCGTGAAGGAGGGTGAGCGGTATCTCTGAGCCATTGCCGCAGAGACCACCTGCACGGGGCGGCAATAAGGTTTCTGGGCAACGCAACTGCGCGTCCGCTCCTGCACTGCTTCCTCGACGTCGATTTCTTCCACGACCTCTTCTGCGCATCGTCTTGTTCTTCATCAAGCCCAACTGTAAGTCATTAGCGTTCGCTCAACTTGATCGTATTCTTGAAATATACATGTTTGGAAGTACAATGTGTAGCCTGCTATTAGATTTTCTGTGTGCATCACTATTTATCTGTAGTATTTGCCTCAATATAAAATCTGGAATTAAAATATTGCGCATGTTTCCAACAGTGCGGCGCCTCCACTGTCCTTCTGCCAAAGCCGAATGCGCTTGGACTGTAGCACCGCCCAGCCGGCGTGTCCCCTCCAGCTCACCAGATTGCCCTGTCGTCCAGACGTGATGAGGACCGAGTGGAACTACCACTGCTCCTTCTCATCCATTCCGAGCCCCATTTATCGCCTCCCCTGCCAAAGCCTAGCATCCCGCTCGGACTGTAGTGCTGCCACATGCCGAATTGTTGAATTTTTTTTATTTAATATTTCTTTTTAATCGTTTTTTCGAAAATGATCGACGAAGTAGAGAAATTACAAAGATGGGCTACCATCGCCTGAACATGGGGCGACGCCCCACTTATGGGCGATTAGTGCTCGATCCAACGACGATCCAAACGATGCTAACGGTGGCAGGAAGTGATCGCCCAAGACACGGTCGATCAGAGTTCCTGTATAGATCTGTCCACGATGGAGGCAGAGTATATAGCATTCTCTGCTTGATACCTCAAAAACTTTGAATAGGGACGAACCGCATTCTACATTCTCTGCACTCAACAGTCGATGGCTCCACTGAAGGGGATCTCCGATCGGCCATGTTTGGTTGAAGCATCTAAGGATGCAGATGAAATCAATAGCAGCGGACGAAGAGGAACCCATAGGAAGGGGAGACGACCGACCTCATTCACATCTGAAATAGCCAACATGAACACAAACGAAATCGTTGAATTTCGTATAGAAAGAATAGGGGCGATCGGAGTGAGAAAAAAAGCTAAGTATACTATAGGAGATCCTTTCCAGCAGAGCTTAACAAGATAATCCACGCCAACAACCAAAGACAACAAGCCTTCGCTCAGAAGCTCTATCTTCATCTAAGCTTTTAGTAACATTAGCTGTCATCAATAGGGTGGGCCGACTACCATGACTCTCCAGCTTGCTGATCGCACTTATCGCCATCACAGGCAGGCATTTTGGAAAACACGGGAATCATCGACTGCGCCATACTGGCACCAACACCTGAAGCCAGTTGCTAGTTGCTCAATGCGTTGCTCAATGCGTTGCTTGTTTGCTGGCGCCAAGACTTCGCTACGCCCGACTCAAACCTGGGGCGCGTTAGCTTTATAGCTAGTTGCTCAATCCGTTGCTTGTTTGCTTCAAGGTAGATTCTTATATGTTTGGACTCGAATTCCCACGTTCCAGCCTGCATTATGCCAGCAGGTCCCACCCCCAATTTCTTGAGTCACCCTTATCTAAAAATATAAGGACGGAGTCTATCTAGATCATAGAAGGACGGAGGCTATCTTAAGGCAGGTCAATTATCTTTCTTTGACCTCCCACCGTTCACGAAGCAAGAACAACACTGTGAAAACCTAAAGCTTTAAAACACTTTTCATAGCTAACCACTAGTTACTACAATTCGAAAAGATATTCTACAATTGCTAATACCGTAAGAGATTGAACTAACGCTCCAAACCTAACGTGGTAATTTCCCATCATAAGGCTTTCCATCTATAGATTGATTGAGCCATTACCCACCAAGGATCCCATTCGTTCAGAACTCAGTTGACTGCTTCTATAGGAATGATTCGAGCCGTATGAAGGCAAACTCCCACATTACAATTACATAAATGACGCAGATGGAACCGTTGCATCAAATTTGGCAGAGTGATTGGACAACACTGTGCGCACCACGAAGCGACGAAGCACATTGTCTGAGGTAAATATCGCCAGAATATGGGGTGACCGGGCGATCGCCCAAATATGGGGTGTTCGCCCAAATAAGGGGCGATGGCCCAAATAAGGGGCGATCGCCCAAATATGGGGGTGTTCGCCCAAATAAGGGGCGATGGCCCAAATAAGGGGCGATCGCCCAAATATGGGGCGATCGCCGAAATATGGGGCGATCGCTCGAAATCCGGGCGGTTGATCCTCTATATAACCACAGGCAGAAGCGAGAAAGCTTTGGGCCATTACGAGGGAAGACGAAACACAGAGCACAAGTTAGTGCAGCCAACCAACAAGTGGCAATGGAGTTCCCCTCGCCCCCAAGGCATAGCCTTCTCGAAGACATCCCCGTAGGCACGTAGATCCCTATGTGCCTATGCGGGGATCCTTGCCGGTTCCGAAAGTCTGTAGAGAACTCATACACCTATGGTATGAGGTACTGGAGCTACCGCAACCACGACTCCGAGTCAACGCTGGAGATGCGGATGGGGCGGAAAAGTCCGGTATGTCCGTACTCGCATTTGATGTTTCATCAAAATGTGCAAACTTAATACTGTAATACCGTCTTTTGTCACAAATTGCAGCCTCCACTGTGCGAGTTCGTCAAATTCTACGACACGGAACAGACTGCCGAGATGGAGAGGATGCGTGATTGGGAGTACTCGCATCGAAGAGCTATGGTAGAGGATAAGTGGCGTGAGCACGAAGAGGAGGAGAAGCACATGAAGCATCATGAAGAAATATGTGCAAAGAGGGAGGCCGAACGGCATCGCCTGGCGGACGAGCGGGAGGCCGAGCGTGAGAGGAAGCGCGAGAGGGTGGCTAGGGCCAGGGCGGCAGCCACCGATGGGTTGCGCAAGGGGAAATATCCCCGGTGCACTTAGTAGTGTACTAGAATGGCCCTTGTTGTTTGTTGTAATCTTTATGTTATTTGTATGAATTCTCGTCCTATCATGAAATCGTGGCAACTCAAATCGAATACTGCAGGCAAACGTGTTACTAATTAAGAATGATAAAAAAAACATGCATTGAGTTCAACTAGTTGCATAACAAGATGATGAATATAAAGTCATTACAAAAGCATAGATGTAGAACAAGTCAGTCACGTGGATGCCTCCTGATTTGTCCTGTGGGGTACGTGAGCGGCGACGGAGGATGAACAACCCTCCTAGGCCGACCCTGCAGCACAGGGGTAATGCCGGCTGTCGGCGAGTCGGGCGCTGCTGATTAAGGAGGGGGCCAAAGAACTCACTCGACAGGAACTGAGTCACATCAATCTCCGCCTCCGTCTGGTCATCGTACCGTGCATCATGATAGCGCGCGTCGTCGAGGCCACGGTTTGGTCCTGTTGGGCCGCGAGACGAAGACTGCCCCTCGTGACCCCAGTGCGGCTGTGTGGGACGCCACGAGGGCTCGCAGTAGCCGACGTCGGGCTGTGTGAGACGACTGCTAGCGAGAGGTGCGGGCGCGGGTCCACGAGGCTGACGTGCTGGGCAACGTGGGGCCGGTGCGCTGCGTCGGACAGCGTCACTACGCCCTTGACAGGTCAAAGTGCGAAGGAACAACCTCGCAGCCTGACGGACCCGCTCCCAAGCTGGCCTGGCCTCATCGACAGTAACCTGGATGCCTACGTCGAGGCACGCTAGCATGGACATAGCCTCGATGTCCAACTCCATCACACGCTGTGCCTGCATGTAATAAAAGATTGTTTTCAGGTATTTTACATGAAAATGACCTAGCGATAGAGATTCGATTGTGAAACTTACCATGAGGTTGTCCCTTTCAGACATCTGTGAAGGGTATGTGTCCGATACCGATGCTTGACGGGGGACATACGGTGCTAGTGGTGTGTACCCCACCTGATCCTTGTGCGCGGCGCGAACCACTCCATGTACTCGTCGTACGTGGCGTGGTCGTACGGCCGCGTCTCGGTGACCCTATGTGCAAGTGCATCGTCCCACTGCAGTACCCATATCGTCATGCGATGCGCGAAGGGAGCTCCCGCTACAACCCCCATCCGAGACATCCTACAATGCAAAAAAAAATTGCATTTGGATTCTGTCGGGACCCCGAATTTGCAAATCCGGACCCTCTGTGTATTCAGCACTAGTCCAGGAACGCGCTAGTGCACACAGTCTTAACATCGGTATATATCACAATCATACCAAACGATACTATCAAAGTACTTTATTTAGATAATCAAAGGGTTACTCGACCTTATGGCCAAGTTACAAATATATGCCTCGTAAGGCGAAACTTATTCAGAGAGAAATAATAGCAGCGGAAAATCAAATAACTTCGTGGCGCCATCCAGTATACCACAGGCAATCGATCGGGCTCGCATCCCTAAGTAGACGGGTCCTCTTGGAACTCCTCCTCCGAAGCTGGCGTAGTCTCCTCTTCAAGCGGTATTGTGTTGAGGCAAGGGTGAGTACTTGGTACTCGACAAGTCATGCACGAGAATGCAAGCTAATATACTATATGCATGGCTTGGTACAAAGGAATAGCTCAAGGTATATTTGCGATGCGACTTTTGACAAGTAATAAAAGTAGATTCGAAAGCAGTAGAAATAAGTAAAGCATAAATAACTTTTCAAGAAATTTAATAAACATTTTTCCCCATCCTAAACCACATTTCCATCAACTTCATTACTAAACCAACCCAACTTTTCAAATCCAAGTTATTTTCAGAAAGTCTAACCCTTGATCAGTAATTCCCGAGCATTGTCGATCACCGTGGACTCGGCTATTCAAATAGATTCTATACTCTGCAGAGGTTATGCACTTTACCCACAAGATACAGTCAAACACCACAAAGGCGAGTTCAGTAACAAAGCCTTTCGGAAGCCTCAAACAACACAGGTGGTCCTCTCCGGTTCGTGCTCTACACCATCCCTTCCCTTAGCCAAGGCGAAGTATGGGACCAACACACCGTTAGATGGGTATCTGGCCACAGCCACGATACGCTCCCCGTACAATCACACAAACGGTGTAATTGACACCCTGAGGCTCCACAAGTGAGTCCTTAGCGACTTAATCAACTAGGGCCGTCCCATTCCAGCCATGTGGTTGCAAGTATGACCCAGTTCAAAGGCTTGCAAGGTTAAGTCCTTAGAGTGACCAGGGCAAGACTACCCGAAAAACCAAATCAACATCCCCAATGCCACAACGGCCCACCTGATTACTCTTGCCACATGCCCCGGTCGAAAACTGTTTATCAAACCCCAGTTGATTACCATGCACCACGTGCCATCAACATCACATGATACTTTTCCAAAACAGGTTCAATATATCATTAAGTCAATATTAGCATTTGATTATCCAAAATCATGTCATGAGCACGTAGCAGGTCTAAGCAGCATACTACAACGATCTAAACCCATGTTGGCAATTTAATAATGTCCAACTAGTAAACCACAACTAGGGTGACAAAGGGTCATGGCACATACTTAAGTAATCAAGGTGTCATATAGCAAATTGGTATTTATCTAACCCCCATGTTTAAACAAAGTATCTTTCTAATTGAACTAGCATGCAATAGTTTAAATCAAAATAGATTTCGAAATAGGATCAATATGGTCAAAGCACAACTTGCCTTCAAAAAGTACTTGCTCTTGGTCTTGAGTTGGATCCTGAGTCAACACTTCTCCCTCGAATCCTTCCGGCACTTCAACGTCTACTCGTAAAGCGTGCAAATAGCAAGTACCCAATAAACAATAGGCAAAAACATCCCAAAACTCCAAATAAAATCCATAAACAGAGAGAACATAATTTTCTGGATTTTTAGAAACTGGAATCAATCAAATTTGGAGTTAAAACGCATAAAAGTTATGATTTATTAAAGTTTAAATAATCAATTAAATAATATTACAGAGAAAAACTTTAGTCCAAAAATTAAATAAAATTCATATTTGAGTAGATCTGAATTTTATACAAATTTAGAAATTTGAATCACTCAAATCGGAGTTGAAACGCAAAAGTTATAAGCGTTTGAAGTTTGAATCTAAATTTGAATCAATATTTCGAATTAATAAATCATTTTCTTTTTTCGGAAATTAATTATTGCGTCAGCAAGGACACGTGGCAGCCTCTGATTGGGCGGTGGCGTCGGTAGTCCATGGACTTGGTCCACGCTCGGCTCGGGTCCACCGTGGACTCGGTCCACGACTCCACGTGAGGCCCGACATGTGGGCCCACTCGGGTGACGTCATCGGCCCGGCGTCGGCGAGGCTCACCACGGTCTTGCCAATTGGGTCCCACCGATGGCGTCATGGGTGGCGTCGGCGCTCGGTGAACGGCCCGACATGCGAGCCCGCCATGGCGTCGGCATGACATCATGTTGCGGTTCGATCCGCGTCGGCCGACACGCGGGCGGCGTGTCGGCGTCCTGCCTGAGTCGCGGCCCGCGGCGGTCAGGCTTCCTGACACGTGGCGCAATCTTGGCCGTTGATTTGAAAATCGACGGCCCAGATTAGATCTGGCTTTCACGCGTTTGAGTTAACGCGTTTGATCTGGACCGTTGGATCTAAATCCGACGGTCGAGATTAGATCTGGAATTTTGGACGGGATCTCACCGTGCGGTGACGTAACTGTCTGGGGCGTTGGATCTTGATCGGACGGGCGAGAAGCTTCGGCGGCAGCGATGGCGTGTGGCGGAGCTGGCTGGCGGGCGGGGGCGGCGACACGGCCAGCGGCGTTGCGGCCTCCTCGGCGAAGTGAGATGTCGCCGGAGTGCGTCTCGTCGCGGTGAGTCCGGATCTGAGGTCAACGGGCGAGGGGGACGGCGACGGCGGAGCAAGCAAAGACCGTGGCGGGCGGCGCAGCTACGGCGAGCTTCGCCGCGGCTAAGCGGCGCGGCTTTGCCTCGGTGAAGTAGAGAAGGGAGGGCGCGGGATCACGGCGGTCCTCGGGGTATGCCCCGGGCTTTAAATAGCCTCGGCGTCCGTGCAGCAAACGGAGACCTAGTTTTCCACGGCGGCGGACACGGCGGCGGAGTCCGGCTCGGACTCGGGCGGAGACGACGACGGAGAGCCGTGACCACGTGGCACGATCAGCGGCCACGATCGCCGCAAGCGACGGTCCGGTCCGGACACGGCTCGGGTCGAGTCCGCGGATCTCGGTAGTTGGATCTTGATCCAACGGTTGGGATTGATTAGGGTTAGGAGTGGGTTCGGTCGAGTCACGTGGCTCGGGTCGGACTCGAGTCCGACTCGGGTTCCGACTCGGTCGGATGAACAGTACTTGACCCGAGTTTGATTTTCCAGCGATTTAATATTTAAAATAATTCCTAGTAATTCATTTAATTCATTAAAAATAGCAAATGACTCGTAAAAATTCCAAAAATTCTGGAAAATACTTTGGATCATTTTGGACTCAAATAAAATATTTCCAACAAAATTTTATTTGCAAAATTAAATTCTTTAATTATTTCAAAATGGAATAAATTCAAATAAATTCCAAATAAATCCAAATAAATTCGAGAAAATTCCAAAATTCACCAAAGTGCCAAATCACACATGAATTTAGGACAAGTAAAATTTTGGGGTGTTACAAACCTCCCTTAATAGAATCTCGTCCCGAGATTCAGGGCTTACTAAAGGAATAGGTTTGGAAATTCTTTCTTCAAATCCTCTTCGCTCCCAAGTCGCTTCGCTTTCTTCATGGTTGCTCCACTCGAACTCTACAAAAAGCGGGTTGACTTGTTTCTAGTTTCTCGATCCATTGTGTCTAGAATCCTCACGGGATACTCCTTATAAGTCAAATCCTCTTGCAACTCAATTGATTCTAACGGTGTCTGCTCCTCGGGAACTCGGAGACACTTCTTTAAGCGGGACACATGGAATACATCATGTACCCCCGCCAACGATCGTGGCAACTCCGGTGATAAGCAACTTCGCCTCTGCGGCTCAAAATCTTAAATGGTCCAACATAGCAGGGTGCAAGTTTCCCTTTGGCATGGAACCTCTTAACTCCCCGAGAGGCGTAACTCTGAGGTATACAAAGTCTTACGGTTCAAAACTCAAATCTCGGCGACGATTGTCGGCATAACTCTTCTGCCGAGATTGGGCTATCTTCAACCTTTCCTAATCATGGCGACTGTTCTTGACTTCTTGAAGAATATCAGGCCCAAAGACACGGCGCCACGGTCTCATTCCAATTCAATGGCGTCCGACAGGGTCGACCATACAAAGGCCTCAAAAGGTGACATCTCAGAACTAGCCTGATAACTATTGTTGTAATCGAACTCGGCATACGGCAAACTCTTATCCCAAGAGGTAGCATAAGCCAATGCACAAGCTCTCAACATATCCTCCGAATCTGGTTGACTCTTTCTGGTCTGCCCATCCGTCTGTGGATGATAAGTCAGATCTTGAAGTTTAAACGGGTTCCCATGGCTTCATGCAACTTATTCCGTAATCTTGAGGTAAATTGGGTACATCTGTCCGATACAATACTATTTGGCACTCCGTGCAAACAAACAATCCTGATCATGTATAATTCCGCTAATTTATCTCCTGAGTAAGTGGTCTTCACGGGGATAAAATGGGCTACTTTAGTCAAGCGATCCACTATAACCCATATGGAGTCATAACCCCCTTGAGTCTTCGGCAAACCGGTAATGAAATCCATTCCGATTTCCTCCCACTTCCACTCAGGTATTTTCAGCGGTTGTAGCAATCCTGCTGGTCTCTGATGCATTGCCTTGACTCTCTGGCATACGTCGCACAATGCAACATGCTCGGCAACTTCACGTTTCATACTCGGCCACCAGAATCTCTCCTTCAGATCCTGATACATCTTGGCGCTTCCAGGGTGAATTGAGTACTTGGAGTCATGGGCTTCTTCCAAAATCAGTTGCTTTAACTCCTTTTTGTTAGGCACACAAATGCGATCCTTCATCCACAACGTGCCTTGCTCATCCAACTTGAAGTCCTCTGCCTTGCCTTCCTCCTTTTTGGACTTAATCCTACGGATCCTGTCATCATCCCTCTGTCCTTCTCGGATCTGGTCCTCTAAAGTAGGCTTTACTTCCAATGCGGCCAAGAATCCGCTAGGTACAACCTCAATCTTCATTTTCTGGAAATCCTCACATAACTCATCCTGACTTGTGGCTAGCAACGTACTCACGGTATGGCTTTTCCGACTCAGAGCATCGGCTACTACGTTGGCCTTCCCGGATGGTAATGGATTCCAACATTATAGTCCTTGATCAACTCTAGCCATCTCCTTTGCCTCATATTCAGATCCGACTGGGTGAATATGTACTTAAGGCTCTTATGATCCGTATATACTTCACATCTGTTTCCAATCAGATAGTGACGCCATATCTTCAAAGCATGCACTACGGCAGCTAACTCTAGGTCATGTGTCGGATAATTTTCCTCATGCGGCCTCAACTGCCTTGATGCATAGGCGACGACCTTTCCATTCTGCATCGACACATCCCGATCCTTGGCGCGGCGGCGTATAATAAATATCGAAGCTTTGAGCAACATCCGGTAGAACTAACACGGTCTTTGATGTCAACCGCTTCTTCAGCTCTGAAATCCTTTCTCACATTCTCAAGCGTCCATGCAAACTTCTTTTCCTTCTTCAGCAATTGCGTAAGAGGTTTCGCGATTGTCGAAAAGCCTTCAATGAAACGGCGGTAGTATCCTGCCATTCCAAGGAAACTCCGAATCTGGGTCACCGTCTTTGGTTGTTCCCAATGTAACACAGCTTCTACTTTGCTTGGATCCACGGCGACTCCCTCTGCGGTCATTACATGTCCAAGAAACTCCACCTTGTCCTTCCAAAAATCACACTTGCTGAACTTGGAGAAAAGTTGTCGCTCCTCGCCTTTTCCAAAACTCGCCTTAAGTGTTCGGCATGTTCATCGTCCGTCTTGGAGTAGATTAGGATATCGTCTATGAACACGACGACAAACTTGTCCAAATATTCCATGAACACCTTATTCATCATATTCATGAAATAGGCTGGCGCATTCGTCAGCCCAAAGGACATAATCAGAACTCGTAATGTCCATATCTTGACGAGAATGCAGTCTTGAATATCTTACGATCGGATCTTCAACTGATGGTATCCCGATCTCAGATCAATCTTGGAGAAAACTCCGGCTCCTCTTAACTGATCAAACAAATCATCAATCCTGGGTAGCGGATACTTATTCTTCACGGTGACTTCATTGAGTGCACGGTAGTCAATGCACATCCTGAAACTCCCGTCCTTCTTCTTGACAAACAAAGCGGTGCTCCCCACGGCGACGAACTCGATCGATAAATCCTTTCTCCATTAACTCTTCTAGCTGTTTCTTCATCTCTACCAACTCCTCGGTAGACATCCGATAGGGTCTCTTTGCTATCGGTCTTTGTGCAGTACAAGCTCTATCACAAACTCTATGTCCCTGTCTGGCGGCATACCGGGTAGATCCTCGGGAAAACATCGGGTACTCATTCACTCTTTGGGACATCCTCTATGCTGATTGCCTTGGTACGTTAACCATCAACTGTCCATCTCTAAGCTGCAGTGGCTTGAAATTCCACTTTCTTCCCACACGGGCTCTCAATCGAGATAGTCCTTCGTCCACAATCCAATACGGCCTTGTGCTTGGATAACCAATCCATTCCCAATATGACGTCTAAGGTCTGGGTCTCCAAAATCAAAAGGTTTGCTAGGAATTCTATTCCACCTATTAGTATTCTCACCCCGGAACATCCTACTTTCGTTCGGAGTTCGAACCAGGGTTTGAACTAAAAGCATGCACTTAAGTCTTGCAATCCTTAAATCATTTCTAGTAGCAAAGCCTTGCGAAACAAGCGAATCTGAAGCTCGAGTCAAACAAAGCTGGTGCAGTCTTGAGTTAACGATAACTTACCCGATCTGACGTCAGTAGCATTTTGCGGTGCATCTGCGGTGACATGGTTGACTCGGCCTCTCACCACGGTGCAGGGTGTGGCTCCTGATCTTTGGCGTCCTAGCTGGGGTGGTTCCTAGGTTGAAGCGAATCGGGTCGCTCTGCTGTCTTCTTCGGACAAGCTGTTGGCAAAGTGTCCTGGCTCGTTGCGATTGTAATGGCGCCTCACTGTTCCTTCTTTGTTGCACAGAGTAAGCGTTTCTAGCGAAGGCTGGGGTTTGGTAGTTCGATTGGCGGTCTTGGTGCTTTGAGGATGGTGTCCTTGTTGCATTCTCGTGGTTGGAATCAAGAATTGATTTGGTGCAACTCTCGGTATTTATTGCGTTCCACTGGCGTGATCCTTCTTTGTTGCATCCTGCGCTTCTGTTCTCATCCGGTTCCTTGCGCTTGTCCTCAAGAATAAGCGCCTTATTCACCAACTCTTGGAAATCTGGAAAGGTGTGGGTGATCAACCCTACTTGCAATCCTGAGTTAAGTCCCTTCATAAAAGCGAGGTATGCGGATTTGTCTGTCGCTACATCCTCGGTGCGTAGCGTGCTAGCTGTGTGAACTTGTTCAGGTAGTCGGCCACCTTTGGTGATTACCTTGCTTGATGCTCTGAACTCCTCCTTCTTAAGGTCCATGATTCCTTCAGGCCACGTGATCTTTGTCGGAATGCACCGTGAACTCTTCCCAAGTGATATCTTGAGGGTTCTCTGCGTGGCACGAAGTTCTCCCACCATTCGGCAATGTTCCTTCCAAGCGATGAGAAGCGTAAAGTACCTTCTCATTCCCTATGCATTGAGCTATGTGTAGCTTCCTCTCGATTGATCTTAACCAATCATCGGCCTCCAATGGATTGGCATTCCCAGAGAAAGTGGGTGGGTGAGTTCTCATGAACTCTGACAGCCTTGTATTCTGGCGTGGTCCCTGATTAACTTGATTGGCTGTGGCCTGAGCAGTGACGTGCTGCATTTGTTGCATCATAACATGCATCAACTGAGTCTGAGCAGCAAGAAAGGCTCCAAAATTCTGCATATCAACCGACGGTCTTTGGTGCTCTATCATTGGGGTTTTCTGCTGGGCGAGAACCACTCCCATTGCTTCCAAAGTTCCCACGGGTGTTCACCATCTGTCGATTTGCTCTAGGTTTAGAGATGAGAGGGAAACAAGAATAGACAAGTAGTATGGAACTTATGCGGGCGAAAGGGGTAATTTTAAGGTCCAACTTTATTATTAATAACTTGGTATGGCTGCTTACAATGCCTAAGGGCCTTGCAACACATCGCACACTCGACAAACAAAGCAAATCCAAATCGAACTAACTCTGGAGTCTATCGCCTAAAGGGTGACTCTTTATTCTATGACTCGACTCGACGAAGGAGTCTCACTATAGAACCTATGCTCACTCATCGAGAAAACCTCCACGGCACGGTGCGGGTCTTTGCGGCATAAGCGCGAAAGCGATTGCCATGTCCAAAGAATCGTGTCATCCGTGGTAGTCGAAGAAGCGGTGTCCTCATCGAGATCGACTCTTCGGATCTGGCTCGTGTAGCTCGAATCGCTCTGGAGTGCAGTCCGTACAAAGTCATCTCCAACTCGTCAATCCTTCGTAGAAGGTGTGCCACATACTCTTGAGCTTCCCGCCATCTGTTCTTCTCTGTCGTGATCTCCTTGCGGGCCTTCGTAGCTCCTTGCTTGTATTATCTAGTACATCCTCCTGGCGGCGACAAATCGTGCCAAGCGTGTAACCGTGGCATCCTCATCCTGAATCTCCTTCGGGTCAAGAAGGTTATTGCTGCGCGGATGGTAGCGGAACACCGTACTCTCAACTCTCGGCGTAGATACGGGTAATGTGCCGCATTGCTCGTCGTGATACTTCTTGGATACCCATCTGCATTGTAGATCTCTGGCGGTCTGGTGTATCGAGCGATTGCCTGGGCCCTTTTTCCTAGCGGTACCTCAATCTTCACATCACAAGCTTTGATCAATCCCGCTTGTCGATCACTTCTACTTGGTATTGGGGCTTCTCAAAATCTCCGAGTCGTAGCATATGCCAAAGTTCCGCGGCGTGACCACTTCCCGGATCAACGTGGTTGAACTCTTCCTCCATCTGTCACAAGAGTGCTTTACGTAAGAACCCGGAATTTTTAAATTGTGACAAGGTAAGGGAAAATTTCAGCAAGAGACAAGAAAAGAGAAAGGGATAAGTCGAGATGTCATTTCTTGTCTTCACAAATTTTTAGCTTTTAGAAAATAGGTTTTATCCTCACTACGACCATTCTAGCTAGGGTTGAGCCTACAGGTCAAGTATGGCTCGATACCACCTCTGTCGGGACCCGAATTTGCAAATCTGGACCCTCTGTGTATTCAGCACTAGTCGAGAACGCAGCTAGTGCACACAGTCTTAACATCGGTATATATCACAATCATACCAAACGATACTATCAAAGTACTTTATTTAGATAATCAAAGGGTTACTCGACCTTATGGCCAAGTTACAAATATATGCCTCGTAAGGCGAAACTTATTCAGAGAGAAATAATAGCGGCGGAAAATCAAATAACCGTGGCGCCATCCAAAGTATACCACGAGCAACCGACTAGGCTCGCATCCATAATTAGACGGGTCCTCTTGTAACTCATCCTCCGATTCTGTCGTAGTCTCCTCTTCAACTGGTATTTTGTTGAGGCAAGGGTGAGTACTTGGTACTCGACAAGTCATGCCTGAGAATGCAAGCTAATATACTATATGCATGGCTTGGTACAAAGGAATAGCTCAAGGTATATTTGCGATGCTTGACTTTTGACAAGTAATAAAAGTAGATTCGTGCGGTAGAAATAAGTAAAGCATAAATAACTTTTCAAGAAATTTAATAAACATTTTTCCCCATCCTAAACCACATTTCCATCAACTTCATTACTAAACCAACCCAACTTTTCAAATCCAAGTTATTTTCGTAAAGTCTAACCCTTATTTGTAATTCCGAGCATTGTCGATCACAGTGGACTCGGCTATTCGAATAGATTCTAAACTCTGCAGAGGTTATGCACTTTACCCACAAGATACGGTCAAACACCACAAAGGCGAGTTCCCGTAACAAAGCCTTTCGGAAGCCTCAAACAACACAGGTGGTCCTCTCCGGTTCGTGCTCTACACCATCCCTTCCCTTAGCCAAGGCGAAGTATGGGACCAACACACCGTTAGATGGGTATCGGCCACGACCACGATCGCTCCCCGCACAATCACACAAACGGTGTAATTGACACCCTGAGGCTCCACAAGTGAGTCCTTAGCGACTTAATCAACTAGGGCCGTCCCATTCCAGCCATGTGGTTGCAAGTATGACCCAGTTCAAAGGCTTGCAAGGTTAAGTCCTTAGAGTGACCAGGGCAAGACTACCCGAAAAACCAAATCAACATCCCCAATGCCACAATCGCCCACTGATTACTCTTGCCACATGCCCGATCGAAATCATTTATCAAACCCGATTGATTACCATGCACCACGTGCCATCAACATCACATGATACTTTTCCAAAACAGGTTCAATATATCATTAAGTCAATATTAGCATTTGATTATCCAAAATCATGTCATGAGCACGAAAGCGTGTCTAAGCAAAGATACTACAACGATCTAAACCCATGTTGGCAATTTAATAATGTCCAACTAGTAAACCACAACTAGGGTGACAAAGGGTCATGGCACATACTTAAGTAATCAAGGTGTCATATAGCAAATTGGTATTTATCTAACCCCCATGTTTAAACAAAGTATCTTTCTAATTGAACTAGCATGCAATAGTTTAAATCAAAATAGATTTCGAAATAGGATCAATATGGTCAAAGCACAACTTGCCTTCAAAAAGTACTTGCTCTTGGTCTTGAGTTGGATCCTGAGTCAACACTTCTCCCTCGAATCCTTCCGGCACTTCAACGTCTACTCGTAAAGCGTGCAAATAGCAAGTACCCAATAAACAATAGGCAAAAACATCCCAAAACTCCAAATAAAATCCATAAACAGAGAGAACATAATTTTCTGGATTTTTAGAAACTGGAATAAATCAAATTTGGAGTTAAAGCATAAAAGTTATGATTTATTAAAGTTTAAATAATCAATTAAATAATATTACAGAGAAAAACTTTAGTCCAAAAATTAAATAAAATTCATATTTGAGTAGATATGAATTTTATACAAATTTAGAAATTTGAATCACTCAAATCGGAGTTGAAGCATAAAAGTTATAAGCGTTTGAAGTTTGAATCTAAATTTGAATCAATATTTCGAATTAATAAATCATTTTCTTTTTTGGAAATTAATTATTGCGTCGGCAAGGACACGTGGCAGCCTCGATTGGGCGGTGGCGTCGGTAGTCCATGGACTTGGTCCACGCTCGGCTCGGGTCCACCGTGGACTCGGTCCACGACTCCACGTGAGGCCCGACATGTGGGCCCACTCGGGTAGCGTCATCGGCGGCGTCGGCGGGGCTCACCGCAGTCGGCAGTGGGTCCCACCGATGGCGTCATGGGTGGCGTCGGCGCTTCGGCTGAACGGCCGGCCCGACATGCGGGCCCGCCATGACGTCAGCATGACATCATGGTGCGGTTCGGTCACGTCGGCCCGACAGCGGGCGGCGTGTCGGCGTCACCTGCCGAGTCGCGGCGCGGCGGTCGAGGCTTCCGACACGTGGCGCAATCTTGGCCGTTGATTTGAAAATCGGCGGCCCAGTTAGATTCGCTTTCACGCCGTTTGAGTTAACGCGTTTGATCTGAACCGTTGGATCTAAATCCGGCGGTCGAGATTAGATCTGGAATTTTGGGCGGGATCTCACCGTGCGGTGGCGTGGCTGTCTGGGGCGTTGGATCTTGATCGGACGGCGAGAAGCTTTCGGCAGCGATGGCGTGTGGCGGTGGCTGGCCGGGCCCGAGGCGGCGACACGGCCAACGGCGTTGCGGCCTCCTCGGCGAAGTGAGATGTCCTTCGGGTGCGTCGTCGCGGTGAGTCCGGATCTGAGGTCAACGGCGCGGGGACGGGCGGCCAGCGAGCAAGCAAAGACCGTGGCGGAGCGGCGCGCAACTTCTGGCGGCTTCGCCGCGGCTAAGCGGCGGCGGCTTTGCCTCGGTGAAGTAGAGAAGGGAGGGCGCGGGATCACGGCGGTCCTCGGTATGCCCGGGCTTTAAATAACCTCGGCGTCCGTCTGCAAAACGGAGACCTAGTTTTCCGCAGCGGCGAGTCCGGCTTTCGGACTTCGGGCGGAAACGACGACGGAGAGCCGTACCGTGGCACGATCAAGCGGCCCGCGATCGCCGCAAGCGCGGCCGGTCGGTCGGACACGGCTCGGGTCGAGGTCAGGCGGATCTCGGCCGTTGGATCTTGATCCAACGGTTGGGATTGATTAGGGTTAGAGTGGGTTCGGTCGAGTCACGTGGCTCGGGTCGGACTCGAGTCCGACTCGGGTTCCGACTCGGTCGGATGAACAGTACTTGACCCGAGTTTGATTTTCCAGCGATTTAATATTTAAAATAATTCCTAGTAATTCATTTAATTCATTAAAAATAGCAAATGACTCGAGAAAAATTCGAAAAATTCTGAAAATACTTTGGATCATTTTGGACTCAAATAAAATATTTCCAACAAAATTTTATTTGCAAAATTAAATTCTTTAATTATTTCAAAATGGAATAAATTCAAATAAATTCCAAATAAATCCAAATAAATTCCAGAAAATTCCAAAAATTCACCAAAGTGCCAAATCACACATGAATTTAGGACAAGTAAAATTTTGGGGTGTTACAGATTCAACATCCAATCCGACGGAATTGTAAGGGGTGCGGTCGGAAGACGTACCTGTGAACGGCACGTGAGACAACGTGGGTAGGCTGTAATGGGAAAATCTGGAACAGACCGAACTGCCGTAGCACCCTGTGCGGCGAGTACTGTAACACCCCGGCACCTCACGTGCCCGAAGTGCTACCAAAACCTATCTAATTTTCACTAAAATTTTTTTTCGCAAGACCTCCCCTACTAAGTGGACATCCACTCAGCAGGCAAAAGAGATCACAATTATCAATATAGCAATGATAATTTCAACATGTCATGGAATCAATCAACCATCATGACATGTAGGCAATTAACAACTACTAAAAATCCATTCATTAACAACTCAACTTAAATACCACATGATTACACAAATAGATTAACTAGCTACAAATTTACTAATTGATTCCAAAAGTCCTAAACATGTCGTGAGATACAATTGGAGGTGCAGCTACGCCCCAAACCCCGGCAAGTCGCTTCTTCCGAGTACCTAAAAATATTAACAAACAAGCGTGAGTTCAAAACTTCGAGAATGTGCATCGAATCAATATGAATAACAAGTTAGCAATTCCAACCCATCATTAAGAATGTAACTCTTACAAGATTCAACCAATACATAAACAATTGTAGCGCTACCACTTACCTCATTGCCCTTTTCATACACATACCTCATTGAATCTTTTTGGGTGAGTCCACGACTCGATCCCAACTCTTCACAACTCCATTTAACACACAAAACTCAATCGTTAGCGATGCAATGCACATGTATGCTCTTTATAGATGCACGTACCGGTACTGCCGAGTGCACACCCGTCGGTGTGCACCCTCACGTCCCTTCCATCCCGTGGAAGGTGCCTACTCTTACTATCTCGCTCCCATTCACCTCGATGAGTGGGACTACGAGGTAGGACTTTCGTGTTCACTACGTGTGAACACAGAGGCCCGCATCAGAATGGGTCGCCTCTTCTTTTATGAATGCACAAATGCAATTAACACAATTAAATAGCATAAACAAACATTTCTATCCTTCCACATGGACATAAATTAATACACACATGGCAATCCATTCTCATATTCATCAATATAATCATCAAATCAACCAAAACACTAACAAATACTTAACCTTCATATGCCTCTAATCGATTCACACACACAAGGGACAAATGAATAAATTTATGAACTTAACATTTGCATCAACATAAATATCAACATGATGAAAATCACAAAGCAAAGCATGATTCATTCCTTTTTAGCATTTAATCGAAATGACACACTTGCCTTCTACCGAGAGGAATGGAGTGGCGGGAAGAAGAGGTCACTCCCGAAGCTACTCCATCTGGAAACATAATCACATACTCAATTCCACAAGATCTAGAGTCAACAAACAACAACAAACCACATAGATACTCCCTAAGTCAAACTTGCCCCAAATCTGAAATTTCATCCAAAACTGGTTTGAGTAGCCCACTTTGCCAAAGCAAACTATTGCTAAACAACTCTAAATTGAGCAACCAAAGACATTTTAAGCATCTACTCAGAAAGTTCTAGCTATCTCTAGGCAAAATTAAATCCAAATTCTGCCTCTATCTTGCTCAAAATCACAACTCAAAATTGAATCTACCAATAGTTGCAATTTGGACAGCAAGGAGGTAAAACTTGCATAACTTTCTAATGGTTCAACCAAAATTCAAGTTCTTGGATTTTCAATGAGCACAAGAGGATGTACTACAGTTACCCCATAGCCAATCATTCAATACTTCAATTTAAAGTCCTCAAATGGCACTCTGAAATTCAGATCAAAGTCTGAACATTCAGAGAATCACCAAACTGGATAGCATGTACTAAAAATTGCATAACTTCTAAATGGTATGGCCAAATTGGGTGTTCTTGAGCTCTATAGAATCTTGAGAGCACTAGCTACAACTTCTTTGGCAACCAATTAAACATGAGATGGCTCCAAGATCCTCTAATCAACCTCTGAACATTCATCCCAAAATCTGAACATCCAGAAAAACAAGTTTCTGGGCAGCAAGTTCAAAACAACATAACTTTTGATTCTTAAACTGAAATCTAACAAACAAGTACATTTTATCAAACTAGAGAAAATATCCTACACTTCTCTAGGCAAATGAAAAAGCTCAATCGGACTACAAGAAGCTCAAAACAGCAGTTGAACAATTCTGCTCGCAGTAAAACCTAATCAGGACAGTCAACAGTATTTGCTCATAACTTTTAAACGGCTGGACGGATTTTCGAGTTCTTGTACTCCAATTAAAGATAAAAGGAAGGGCTACAACTTCCTCTTCAGTTGAATGAGCATTAGACCAACCAAAATACCCCAAAACTGGGCTGCAAAACAGATCAAAAATCTGCTCGAAAACAGATCCTAGGTTTGCCTCCAAAATAGCTAGTTTTCCCTCCAAAAGAGTTACCCTAGGAACCCTAGAACCACTTCTAGGCAGGCTACGGTCACCATGGCTGGCCACACAAGAGGAAAACTAGAGATTACCTCCAATCCAAGAAGGGGAGAGAAGGAGGGGTGCTGCTGTTGGGCGCCAAGGAGGAGCTCGGGCTGCAGCTTGGGGAGGCGCCAAGGAGCTTGGGGGAGGCACCATGGAGCTTGGGGAGGTGCTGGTGCTGATTGCAGTTGCCCACACGAAAATGGAGAGGGAGGAGTTGTGGTGGTGGCTTGCTTGCTTGCTTTGGTGGAGAAAACAATGAGTGGTGGCTATTTTATTCTCTCTTTTTTTTTGGTTGGCAGCCAACAAGAAAGAGAGACATGGTTAGGTGGAAGAGTGGGGAAAAATAAGGTAGATAAGTGCTTTAGCTCTCTATCTCTCACTCCCACACCAGATGAATTTGGTAACTCTGCAATTCAACAGACTGGTCCACCAAATAACCAGACGAAAAATCAAAAAAGAAACTTCAAACGAAATTCCGCGACGTTACATTCTCCCCCACTTAAAGGAATTCGACCCCGAATTCGAAGAACACCAGCTCGAAACACCAAGTCCACAAGGGACCCAAACTGCATATGCCAAAACAAAACAACTGAAATACCCACGCAAAGACTTCAAACAGAAGCAACGACAAACCAACTCTCCAAATCCAACTATTGACAAAAGTAAATTGACATAGCTCAAACTAAGTGAAACTTCTCACGATTCCACATTCACTCCAATTTCGACTAAAGTTTGCAAAGGATAAAACTCCTTAGCAATCTAGATTCCAAAGAATTTCCTGAACTAGATATCTCATAAGTATTTTCTCAATCGTAATCCTCCATCTCACCCACTAAAGGGCTCAATCATAAAATTTATATGCCATAAACTCATATCAAACACATTATACCTCTATCGCAAGATAATCTGATGCAACTCAGAAAAAACTTCTTTTGGTAATACCGGATGAGACCTCATTCTTGGAAAACATAGTTCCAAACTCTCAACTTAACTTTAGATTCCCTCTTTAACTTCAATCTAATACCCCATCTTGACCTTTCTAACATAATTCATCGTTTTCATGCCAACAAGAAGGATATGAGGCTTTTCATTCTATCATACCTCTAAACCAATCTCAACCAATCATTCATACCACCCGTTTAATCATCTTGGGTTCCAAACTTGAACCCCAAAGAATCATATACACATAATCCCATCGTTTCTAATTGATTAACCTTTTCACAAAAGGACCATAACCAATCAATGCTACCGAAAGAATTAACCCACTGAGGCATAAATTCCTTTTCCAATCGGTTGTCCACAATATACAATTTTCTATCCTCTCCCAGGCACATCTCATACCCAGGGACAACAAACTAAGACAATGTTCACGATAGGACATTTTATTTCAAATTGCCATCACCCCCCTTTTTTTTACATCCAACAATATTCGCAACAGATTTTGAACTTACATCACACGTCTCCATCATAATCCACCCTTTTTAAACCACAACCCAAGTTCTACACCTAGCCTGAGCTAGGACCTCCAAATCCTTACCACATCAAACTCGGTCCCTTTCCTAAGAGGGTCTAGCCCTCACATCCTTTCACTCAAACAACCAAGCTCATGAGTATACTCCTCTATTATACTTAACAATTTCATAAACATTCCTATTCTTATCTCAAACTAGAATGCCAACAAATAGCAATTCTCTTTAGCCGGATGAACCACATTCATCAACTGAAACCCAAAGCACTACAAATCACTTTAGAAAGAATTCGACAACATCCAAAGATCACCCTTCTTCTTTTCCTAAGTCAAGTCGCATAAGAAAACTCAAATATCAAATCAATGCGATACCATTCGCATCGGGGAGCACTCCAACAAAAGAGAGACTCCACACAACTTTTTGGTAGAAACTCTCAATAACCAAAACAACTCAACTTGCTTTCACCAAAGCCAAACATCTCATTTTAACCAAAATCAACATTTTGGAAAAGAGGAAACTGATTCTCACAACTGCCACAAAATCTCTCAAAGAGAAAGAGAAACTCAATTCTCTTACAACGCATAGCCACAAAACCAGAAGTTGCTCACTCTTTCTTTGCATGCTAGCCTGCAAAGGAAATCTCGATTCCCTTTTACCACTCGATCCATATCCAACACATTAAAATCAAGGCACAAAACTTCACCTCGCGGAAAATTCCATTAGAAGAGAAACACCGCATGAAACTTTAATGAGGCAACTCATTTTCACAAAAGCAAACATCAAGCTTTTACCAAAACAAAACAGCTCTTAAACAACCACAGAGCACTTATGAAGCAATCAAAAGTTCCAACTTTTGAAACACTCGCAAACGACATACACTCTTTCAATTAAACCAAACTCTAGTTAAGATAGAGTTACAAGTAATTCCAAGTCAAGGGCTTTCAACACACCCCAACATGTCCATTTGCTTCCTTTAAATATTGACTCTAAAGATAATTCGGTTTGCACGCTAGGGAGCGTGATCCACTCATACACTCTTGGGTATAAAAACCCATATTCATCACGTAAGTTAAACAGCTTAGCCAAAACAAAGATTGGCATGATTCAATGAAGTATAGTATTCCGGACTCCATCAACCGATTACTTCCGAAACTACTCTTTCATCCTCATTTTCGATCATCAAAGCCAAGTCCACAACTTGACAAAAATACCACTAAACCAGGGGAGTTCCATTACCCACTAATTAGGAGGCCTTAACCACAAGGCATACCCTCATTGAAAATCGTACAATCAAGTGAATCTATAAACCTTTAAAAGAATGTTCAATTCAAATCCCACCATTTCTATCTTATGACAATCAACCGGGAGAACCACGTTTTCACCCCCTTTTTTTTCAACACCAATAACTCCTTTAGTGAAATTAACATAAGAGGTATATCAACATCTTCTTTTAGTTTACTAACCATGACGAACCATCGTCCATACAATTTTCTATTCCAATCATATAACATATCTTTTCAACACCCATTTCGACATAATCAACAATTGCTTTTCATACAATCCTTAAGTAACAAATTCAATATGCCCAATTCATTCAACCAATAAATACTTCTAACGACAAGGTACAACCTCCGCTTAGTCATATTTCCCTTACAGATCCCAGACAGACATTTGTCAAGGACAAACTCAACCTTTCATACAATCATTTTATATCTTCCCTTCTCTAATTACACATCAATTAAGTCATTTGGTAAATTTACGAATTAATTGACCCTTAAGCAATAAAACCAACGATCCTCATGTCTTTACTCCGTCATATTCCGGTACCTTACACCATCATCTTGCTATATTAATTCATCAAGCAGAAGTTTATAGATCCTCTCACTCGGGATCAATACATACAAGTCTCAAATTTCCAATAAATTCCATGATTCACAACACTTCGCATACAATACTAATCAACCTTCACTTTACATTGATTATCATCTCAATTAAACTTTCTCTATCAACACAATCACGTAAGTTGTCTTTATACCAGCAATAAATTCACTTTAACTGAATCGATAATTTACTTCACCTCAATTTGATCCATCTTCTCATTACCGACTTAACATCTTGAACATCCTCGTGGGTCACGTACCCAACCCTTACGGAAGCCACCGTTCTAGACAAAAACAACACCACGAAACACCGGCAAGACCCAACCACAAATCTTAAGGGAATTCGACCCTCAAACTCCAAAAACTCTAACACGCAACAACTGCTCAACAACTCTCAAGATCTACAACTTCCACGAGGGAAGGCAATTGCAAGGAAATTTCCATGAAAAAGGAAAAACCAAGCGATCAACCACAAGCACAACACAATGTTTTCTCCCCAAAACAGCCCATGATAACCAACAAAAACCTTTTTGCCAGAAACCGCCAGAAGAACAACCGGTAAAGACTCATCACCAAACACCTTTCCTTGGTTTCCAACCAACAAAAACCAAAGAAGCCAACCAAATCGATCACACGAACGGTAAGAGAAATCTGAAAGATTCATCACTAACCTTGCTATTTGACTCCAACAAGAAGCCAAAAGGAACCACAACTTCCATCCACTTTCTAAACCTTGTCGCAAAAAGGCGACGACTCTAACCTATGAGAGACTCCAAACTTTCGGTTGTTGTTTTACCCGACCACAACCACCACCATGGCCTCAACCATGGCCACACTACAAGGAAGGTGACCAAAACACTTCGGCACCACAACTCACTTAAACACAATACTCAAATAGCTCTTACAAAACAATAACGATAACATCATGCATAATCAAAGCAATAAGCATCTTCAAATTTAGCATTCGACATCAAAACTTAAGAACAACATTTAAGCGCAAAGCAATAATACCCATACCCCTTTCCTACTGTGCATCAGAGTGTGTCAAATTTTAAATTAATTAACCATACTATTTCAGATTTTAAGGTTATTGCCCTAAGGCCAAGTTTTCAAGAGTAGAAACCTAAGCTATGTTTCTACTTTTCCAAGTCACATTTTTAGTTTACTCTAGAGTAATTTGCTACATTCACATTCCACGGACCTAAAGCCCGCTCTGATACCAACTGTAACACCCCGGCACCTCACGTGCCCGAAGTGCTACCAAAACCTATCTAATTTTCACTAAATTTTTTTTCGCAAGACCTCCCCTACTAAGTGGACATCCACTCAGCAGGCAAAAGAGATCACAATTATCAATATAGCAATGATAATTTCAACATGTCATGGAATCAATCAACCATCATGACATGTAGGCAATTAACAACTACTAAAAATCCATTCATTAACAACTCAACTTAAATACCACATGATTACACAAATAGATTAACTAGCTACAAATTTACTAATTGATTCTAAAAGTCTGAAACATGTCGTGAGATACAGTGGAGGTGCAGCTACGCCCCAAACCCGGCAAGTCGCTCTTCCGAGTACCTAAAAATATTAACAAACAAGCGTGAGTTCGAAAACTCAGCAAAGTGCATCGAATCAATATGAATAACAAGTTAGCAATTCCAACCCATCATTAAGAATGTAACTCTTACAAGATTCAACCAATACATAAACAATTGTAGCGCTACCACTTACCTCATTGCCCTTTTCATACACATACCTCATTGAATCTTTTTGGGTGAGTCCACGACTCGATCCCAACTCTTCACAACTCCATTTAACACACGAAACTCAATCGTTAGCGATGCAATGCACATGTATGCTCTTTTTAGATGCACGTACCGGTACTGCCGAGTGCACACCCGTCGGTGTGCACCCTCACGTCCCTTCCATCCCGTGGAAGGTGCCTACTCTTACTGTCTCGCTCCCATTCACCTCGATGAGTGGGACTACGAGGTAGGACTTTCGTATTCACTACGTGTGAACACAGAGGCCCGCATCAGAATGGGTCGCCTCTTCTTTTATGAATGCACAAATGCAATTAACACAATTAAATTGCATAAATAAACATTTCTATCCTTCCACATGGACATAAATTAATACACACATGGCAATCCATTCTCATATTCATCAATATAATCATCAAATCAACCAAAACACTAACAAATACTTAACCTTCATATGCCTCTAATCGATTCACACACACAAGGGACAAATGAATAAATTTATGAACTTAACATTTGCATCAACATAAATATCAACATGATGAAAATCACAAAGCAAAGCATGATTCATTCCTTTTTAGCATTTAATCGAAATGACACACTTGCCTTCTACCGAGAGGAATGGAGTGGCGGGAAGAAGAGGTCACTCCCGAAGCTACTCCATCTGGAAACATAATCACATACTCAATTCCACAAGATCTAGAGTCAACAAACAACAACAAACCACATAGATACTCCCTAAGTCAAACTTGCCCCAAATCTGAAATTTCATCCAAAACTGGTTTGAGTAGCCCAATTTGCCAAAGCAAAACTATTGCTAAACAACTCCAAATTGAGCAACCAAAGACATTTTAAGCATCTACTCAGAAAGTTCTAGCTATCTCTAGGCAAAATTAAATCCAAATTCTGCCTCTATCTTGCTCAAAATCACAACTCAAAATTGAATCTACTAATCGTTGCAATTTGGACAGCAAGGAGGTAAAACTTACATAACTTTCTAATGGTTCAACCAAAATTCAAGTTCTTAGATTCTCAATGAGCACAAGAGGATGTACTACAGTTACCCCATAGCCAATCATTCAATACTTCAATTTAAAGTCCTCAAATGGCACTCTGAAATTCAGATCAAAGTCTGAACATTCAGAGAATCACCAAACTGGACAGCATGTACTAAAAATTGCATAACTTCTAAATGGTATGGCCAAATTGGGTGTTCTTGAGCTCTATAGAATCTTGAGAGCACTAGCTACAACTTCTCTGGCAACCAATTAAACATGAGATGGCTCCAAGATCCTCTAATCAACCTCTGAACATTCATCCCAAAATCTGAACATCCAGAAAAACAAGTTTCTGGGCAGCAAGTTCAAAACAACATAACTTTTGATTCTTAAACTGAAATCTAACAAACAAGTACATTTTATCAAACTAGAGAAAATATCCTACACTTCTCTAGGCAAATGAAAAAGCTCAATCGGACTACAAGAAGCTCAAAACAGCAGTTGAACAATTCTGCTCGCAGCAAAACCTAATCAGGACAGTCAACAGTATTTTGCTCATAACTTTTAAACGGCTGGACAGATTTTCGAGTTCTTGTACTCAAATTAAAGATAAAAGGAAGGGCTACAACTTCCTCTTCAGCTGATTGAGCATTATACCAACCAAAATACCCCAAAACTGGGCTGCAAAACAGATCAAAAATCTGCTCGAAAACAGATCCTAGGTTTCCCTCCAAAATAGCTAGTTTTCCCTCCAAAAGAGTTACCCTAAAAACCCTAGAACCACTTCTAGGCAGGCTTGGGTCACCATGGCTGGCCACACAAGAGGAAAACTAGAGATTACCTCCAAGCCAAGAAGGGGAGAGAAGGAGGGGTGCTGCTGTTGGGCGCCAAGGAGGAGCTCGGGCTGCAGCTTGGGGAGGCGCCAAGGAGCTTGGGGGAGGCACCATGGAGCTTGGGGAGGTGCTGGTGCTGATTGCAGCTGCCCACACGAAAATGGAGAGGGAGGAGTTGTGGTGGTGGCTTGCTTGCTTGCTTTGGTGGAGAAAACAATGAGTGGTGGCTATTTTATTCTCTCTTTTTTTTGTTGGCAGCCAACAAGAAAGAGAGACATGGTTAGGTGGAGGAGTGGGGAAAAATAAGGTAGATAAGTGCTTTAGCTCTCTATCTCTCACTCCCACACCAGATGAATTTGGTAACTCTGCAATTCAACAGACTGGTCCACCAAATAACCAGACGAGAAATCAAAAAAGAAACTTCAAACGAAATTCCGCGACGTTACAAGTACTCCTCTACGCATAGGTCGAAGACGATGACCTTACGGGTCAGCCAATATTGCTCATCCCGTGTGCAAAGCGCGGTGATCCCCAACGGTGCTCGGACGTGTACGTCATACGCGTCATACGGGGTCCACCGCATGTCCTCCTCATGGAGGCTGTTGAACTCCCGAACAAACTCGGGGTACGACCTCCTCACCTGTCGGTGGGCATACAAGCGCTGTGCGAAAATAAAAAACGGTGCATGTTATGAAAGTGCGCAAGTACGGGAGCTAGATACGAGGGGGTGTACCTATCGCCGAACCCAGTAGTGGCCCATGGTGGGCCAGTCCATCGGGTCCCCATGGTACAAGTCCTGTGAGTATGGCGCGGTGTCAACAACAGGCCTGCCGATGGATAAGCGCTCCCAGGACCACAACTGCAGAAGGAGGACGCACCCTGACATCGTCACCTCCTGAAGCGCCCGAGAGACCGCGTTGCACAGCCCTCTATATGTCGCCGCGAGCACAGCGGAGGCCCAAGACCATTGCACGATCTATTTACAACGAGAATGTTAGACATGTCCTGTCATTATAGATTTGAACGAAATGTTTTACCTCCTCCGCGGGGGTGTCGGCTATGGACTGGGCGTACTCGATCAGGTGCCGGTCCACCGTGTTCCCGTGCGAGGAAGGGAACATCACCCAACCAAACAGCAAAAGCAGGTATGCCTCCAGGTGGCGGGCCATGTCCCCCTCCTCTGCGTGCGGGTGGAGAAGCTCATCCTGCAACACTTGGTTCAATTTTGTAAGCAACTTAGCGCGTCCCCATGAATGGGGCAATGAAGAGGGTACTAACCATGAACTGAAGCAGCCACACCTTCGTCGGTCCATGCCGCTCACCGTGCCTGAGGGGCACGTACACGCCTGCCCGAGGGTGTCGCTGCAACTCAGCGAACCGCGCGGACAAGTCCGCCTGCCACGTGACGGGGACGTCATGCGGCACAACTGCAGGACCCGCGCATGGTAGTCCCAACAGGTAGCACACGTCCTGTAGTGTCGGAGCCATCTCTCCGCACGGCAGGTGGAACGTGTGCGTCTCGGGTCTCCACCGGTCGACGAGGGTGGTCAGCAGGGATCGGTCGTACCCGAAATGTGGTACCTGGTTCCCCTCTGCTTGGGCAGTCGTCTGCTCCACCATCCTACAGAGTGAAAGTAAGCCAGCCGCTCGTAACCTGCATGTAGTATCGTCAAACTGTATTTGCAAGTGAGTGCATGTACATACAAGAGTATGCAAGACAGGTGGCTGCTTACTGTGGAACCCATCGTGGGTCGATGCGGAGCATCTCGTTCAGCACCCAAGGCCGTAGTGTCGCTAGCTATCGGCCCTCTACTGCGGACAACCTAGACCGGTGGGTCTGATCAACGGTCCGATCTAGCAGCTCGGAAGCGATCGGCAACACCATACCCGGCTCCATATCGCCTGTTACAAAGCAAATACTGGTTAGTAATTAAATGAGAAATAACATAATTTTGGATGTGTACAACGAAATAACAGAGTGGACAATAAAACAATGTTACAGATTACGACAACCACAAGTTATACGCTGTTACAATAATTAACTGGTACATATTGAAGTTCACGAAGTAAAGAAATACATGTAGAAGGGAAAAACAATAAACAGGACAACACTTAAAGCTTACACATTACAACAACCACATACATGTAGAAATAAAACTACATTATCCATGATTACGACGCGCCTCTGACTCGTCCATATCGTTCCGAATACGCCGTGTCCTTCGTCGACCGACCTTCTGCTTCAACAATCGGATGCCCGGTACCCATCGATGCTCTGGAGGGGGGGCTGTTGTGAACGATCCATCCACCCTGTACCCGTACACCTCGTTATGCCATGTGGCGTGAACACTTTGCTTGTAGTAATAGTGGGCGATGTACGGACGACAGGACTGGTGTGTCTCGGCAGCTGCCGCAATCACATGCAAGCACGGCAAGTGCAGCAGGCGTGGTTTCTGGCAGGAGCACTCGTAGTTAGATGCTCGGAGTATGCAAATATGTGAAGTCATCTCTCGGTAGGCACCTCTTCGACCTCGGTCACCGCAGTGCACATGGTATCTCCGTTCCAAGCCACTCTCCGGTGTAACACGATGTGTCTGTTCCTTCCGTGTTTTTTTGGCCATGTACGTAGATGTAACCGTTGAGTACATCAGTCGATTGTCCGACATACATGCAGCAGGCTTCTTGTATCTCTCAATGAAATATCTTTGGGTTCCTAGCAACACACCTTCAACTATACCCACCAATGGAAGGCATCTAGTGCCTTCCATTACCCAGTTGTAAATCTCCACCAGGTTCGTTGTCATTATTCCATAACGCGAACCGCCCTCGTCATGCAGAAGGGACCATTTCTCCAACGGCTCGTGTCATATCCAGTCCGTGAAACTCTTTATGCTTGTCCCCGGCCTACGCCGAATGTTTGGGGCATCGGTCGGGAGCGCACACAAAGCTGTCGGGTCCTCTCCTTGCTCGTGGTAGACCATAGGGTTCCTTGATGAACTAGCAGCCCCCGTTGGATTCATTGATTGCTTCTTGGTTAGTTCATCCAGTGTTCTCCAAAGTGCATCGAACTTCCGCCGCTGGTTCTGCTTGCACAGCCGCTTAAACATGTTCATCAACTCCTTGTTCCTGAACTGACGAAAGAAATTGGCACCCATGTGCCTCATGCACCACCGGCTCTTCAGGTCTGGCCACTTTGCTGCTCTCACGATGTCAGACCCTTCCTGCATATCCATGATCGCCCTCAGCAACCCTGCATGCCGGTCGTGGATGACACAAACATCGGGCCGATCCTGCACAACTGCAAGCTTGACTCTCTCAAGGAACCAATACCAGCTGTCAGTGTTTTCCCCCTCCACGAAGGCCAATGCGACTGGTAGAACCTGGTTATTGGCGTCCACCGTGATCGCAGTTAGAATCTGACACTTGTATTTCCCAGTGAGGAATGTGCCGTCCATGCAAAGGACAGGATGACAGTGTCGGAAATCACTGATGCATGCGCCGAGGGCAAGGAAGGCCCGCTGCAAGACCCACTTACTCACGCACCGACCAACCGCAGGAAACTCCACAAGGTCGATGGATGTACTGGGGTTCCTATTTGATATTGCCCTGAGCAGGTGGGGAATATTCTCGTACGAAGCCTCGTACGTCCCGAATCGTATTTCCAAGGCTGTCCTTTTGGCTCTCCATGCTTTCCCATAGCTAATCTTGTACTGAAACCTCTCCTCGACAGCTGTGATAATGGATCGAGGCTGCAGGTGCGGATTCTCCACAATCTGACCATAAAACACATTTGCCACCCACGTGGACGACAGATTGCGGTGTTCCTGCTCCGCTTCCTCCAGTTCACAGTTATGCTCCCTCACTATGGAACATTTCCAGTAGTCCTTCCACTTCCCCTTGTATGCATGCACCCGCCATGGGCACAAATCAACTACGCACTTCACGTCGTACTCTTTTTTGCTAGACTTCACTACCCTAAATTGCCGCCGAAGTGACATTGCCCAGTATTTCACCGCATCCATCACAACCTCCTTGTCTTTATATATGGCTCCCTGCGTTACCTCGTTGTCATGATACTCCCATGCATCAACGTTCCCTTCATTCATTGCTAGGTCTTCGAAATTAAAATTACTCCACGCACCAGGGACTGGCACCTCAGTAGTATTGTCCTCCTCATCCGACTCTTCGCAATCAGGGACTTCCTCATCCGCACGGCCCTCCTCCTCCATCAGGTCAATTATGTCCTCCATCTCCTCCCCCTCGTCGGCCACGCCCTGCGCCTCCACGATAGTCTCCTCACCCCCGCCGATCCCCTCGCCACCGCCAAACTCATGTCCCCCCTCTCCGAGCTCCTCGGCACCTTCATCATCACATTCGTGCATGTTTGTCCGCCCCTCCTTCACAATATCTACCTCGACATCACCAACTACCGACACTGACGGAGCTACCGGGTACCACTGTACCAGTAACGTGAGCGGCCAGCTCCGCTCGAAGGCATACCCAAGATAGCTCCTCCACGATGTTGTCCCGTTAATTGGAATCAACTCTCCAAAAAAACAGTGTTGCACACGGCTGACTATTGCTCTAATCCGCAACCGAACTGCCTCTGCATCCAAACTAAACATCCGAAACAGCCACTCCAACAAAGTCCTGTATGTCCTATCCCTCGGTCTAGACATGCCCTGTACGGCCATTGAAAATGATGACAAATCTATGCCTGTCGGCCCCTGTGCTATCTCACCATCTCCATAAAATATTTGAAAATATTTCATCTCCGACATGCTGCCTACAACGTCGGACCGAAAATTTCATCAGCTGCCTATAACCGCATGTTACATTATATTTATAAATTTTTTCTATGCTAATTTCTAACAATGCATGATATTTCCAAAGTTTTTTTACTGTACTAATTTCTAACCTAGCACGGTATCTACGAACGCACGATATGCTTGGTAGACTATTGTTTTTTGAAATATTACTCTACACTACAATATATAAGTCATTCAACTGTAAACACGTATTTCGACTAGCCTAACGTATGACTACATTGTACTTCTCAATAACAAAACTTCGGCTACAAAATCCTACTAAATTATATTTATAAATATTACCTACATTACATTTCCTACATTACATTTCTAACCAATCCTACATTACATCTCTAAAGCTAAACAATCCTACATTACATTTCGACAAAATCCTAAATTAGGTTTCTACATCTAAGACTAACCTACATTAGATTTTTAAAGACTAAACTGTGAAATCATGTGCTGAAAAATTGGCTTTGAAATGAAAAATTAAACTTAGAATTGGATTTGCAAAATGTGCTTGTGCATGTGTTTGATAATTTGACAAGAAACAGTAAGTTTCACTTTTGCGCCGGACCTAGCTCTCAAGAAACAGTAAGTTCCCCATCTGCGACGGACAATGTCTTTGGGTCCGTCGTGGACGTGTTTTGAACTCTTTGAGCCAAACTCTTTTTTCCTCAAAACCGATCGCTTTAAGCATGCGACGGATAATGTTTTTTGTCCGTCGTGGACTTGCTTTTGAGCGCTTGAATCTAACTCTTTCTCCAAGATTTCAGAAACCTTTGCATGTACAACGGACAGTTTTTCTTGGTCCGTTGTGAACTTGTTTTGAGCTCATGACCGAAGTTATTTTTGCATGTACAACGGACCGATTTTCTTTGTCCGTTGTGAACGTGTTTTTGTCCGTTTGGTTTTCTTCTTGGAACCGAAACTTTCACTTGTACAACGGACCGATTTTGTCTGTCCGTTGTGAATGGTTTTTTGAGTGATTTATCATGTATGCACGCGGACCATATTTCCTTGTCCGTCGTGAATGCGTTTTCTTTGAATTAGGGTTTTGAGCGAATTGAAATAATTTGAATTTGAGATTATGAAATTTGTGATGATTTCATGATGTTTCTTTTGAAGTGGACTTTATGCAATGCTCATGTGAGTAGTTGCATGGATTGACATTGAGTCAAGTCGTGGACTTGTGCTCGGAGGTGGGTTGTGGTTTGTTCATGTGCAGGTATTGCTCGACGACGACTGTGGTCGATGACGGGACCGGAACTAGGTTCATGGAGGAACTGAGGTTCGGGACTAGGTTCGGGAGGAACTGAGGTCTTGGTGGTCAAGGATGTCATGCGGGACGTTCGGGCTAAGAGAATGGTGCACATGAAGAATGGTTAGTCACGTGAGAATGGCAGGAGGTCATTCGCGTGCAAAGTGTTAGTCACGTGAGTATGGCAGGTGGCCATACGCGTGCAAAGTGTTAGTCACGTGAGTATGGTAGGGTTGCCATACGCGTGCAAGAGTTGTACTCGGCCTGGTTGGGCCAAGTAGAGTTGAGTTGGATACGGATTCCTTCTAGGAATAGGAATCGTATTCGTAACTCCTTGTGGGTTGGTGCTTTAAATAGGTGGGGGTCTCTGTTGAAAGGCACCAAGTAGAGCTGAGCGCATCAAGCTTTGAGCTTGGTTTTAGGGTTTGTACTCTTTTGATGAGAGTATTTTAGACAAGAAATAAAGATCAATTCTTCCAAGATTTTTGCGTGCTCTGATAACCACGTCGCTACTGATATTTTCTGTTTTGGTTCTTGTTTGCATGCTTGTTCTAGTTCTAGATTGGTTTTTTTTCTTCAAGTTTTATCTTGATTTGATCCATCAAAAACCTCTCTAGGGTATTGATCTAGTGTTTCTCAAAGTCTAGTTGATCAATCTTTTGTCGTTCTTGTTTAATCTTGAAGTTTTGATTAGATTGATTCTCGTCAAGTTCTGGATCAGCAAGCTTGCGAAGCTCATAACTTTTGATCCGTAAGTCCGATCGAGCTGATTCTTTTTGGGTTCGATTCGTATTGGAATCTAGTTTCTTGTGTCCAAATTTCAGATCGTTTCGACGGTTAGATCTCCGGGAATTCTCGTTTTACCAAACCTCTGTCATTCTGTTTTTGTCGAAAACAAGGCAATTATTTGGTTTTGTTTTGGGGTGAACTTTTAATAGGTCAAGAATTTGGTTTTAGCTTCCGCACAATCATTCACCCCCCCCTCTGATTGCTATATTCGTATACTTCGATCCTACATAAACAATATACGAAAATAAACTTTTATACTACATTTCAAAATACAAAATTTTCAAACATACCTCAAAAAAACGATGAACCAAACTTTTTATCCCTACCCTTTTTCCTTCTCATCTTTTCCTCTCTTTTTTCCTCTCTTTTTTCCTTTCCTCTTCTTCTCTCTTTTCCTTTCCTCTTCTTCTCTCCTTTTGCTCGTTCGCTCCCCTCATACCTTCTCGCTCGTAGAATGGGGTTGGGAGGGTAAGTCGGGTTGAAGGGTGCCGGTCGCCCTTTTTCTGGGCGATCACCCCTTTTCTGGGCGATTAGTCCCTAGCCGTTGGCTGCTAGCCGTTGCGCCGTTATTGGTCCCACTGATCGCCCGTGTATGGGGTGATCACCCAGAATAGGGGCGACGGGCACCCATTTCTACCATTTTGTAACTCCGCAGTACATTTTCGAAAAAACGATTAAAATGAAATATTAAATAAAAAAAATTCCCGAATTGTCTCCCCAGCTCACCCGAGCTCTCTGCCATGACTGGATGTTCGAGAATGTACAGGAACTATCGCCTTTGTCCTCATCCAGTCCGAGCGAAATCCCCAGCCATCTTTTTTGTTAAAAGGGGGCAACCTAAGAGCATTTCCAGCAGAGCCCCTAAACCAGCCCCTAAACCTTAAAATAGGGAGTGTAGTAAAAAAAACAGATCCAGCAGGTCCCCAACTCAAGCCCCTAAAATTAGGGGGCCCCTAAATTTGCCTCCTCAGCCCCAATTCCCAGGGAGCCCCAACTCAAGCCCCTAAAATTAAAAGGCCCCTAAATTTGCCTCCTCAGTTCCAATTTCTAGGGACACGAGTACATCCCATATTATTGAAGACAGAGAAATACATGAGAGGCTTCGAAATGATCTTATTGAGCATTTGTGGGCAATTCACAACGCTTCGTAATTTGATTCATTGTTCGGAGTTATTTATCATGTTTTAAAAAATTTAAATTTAAATTTGAAATATCATGTTTTTAAATTGTAAATGTTAATATGCTTATGTTTTATGTATTACAAATATTTTTGATTAAATTTTAGTGGTGTCAAATGAAGATTATACATAGCGGATATGTTAAAATAGGAGAAAAAAGTAAAATAGGGGCTGAGGTTTAGGTGCTGTTGCTGGACTTGTGCTCTGAAAACAGGACCCCAAAAAATAAGAGTAGTCCCTAAATCCAAAATAAAGACCCTATTTTAGGGTCCTTTGCTTTCCATCCCCTAAGTCTGTCTTCCCTCCAAATTGACCTTGACCCTTTCTCGGTTCCGGTAGGAACCTGATTTGGGGGAAAATTTGAATTGACGCCGCACAGTGAGAGTTAGTCCAATCAATTGAGCAGAAAGCATCCTCAGTTGTTAAAAACCCTTTGTGCGTTTTCTTTAGCCCAAGACGTCTCGGAGAATCGCCGCATCGGAGCCTCTCCTTCATCAAGTCTGGCAACTGTTGCTGGTTCAGATTGAAACTCCAATCACAAGGTGAGATGGCCGGAACCAACTCTTCTGCTATCTTGATGTTTTTACGCAAGTGAATCAAGTCCAATTTGGTCCATGGAAGCTCCGCACCGACCGTGACCGCAATGGCCGCCTACGGATGCTGCGGCCTGTTTCGGTAGCGTCGAGGCCCTTTTGACCTTACCTCTAGGTTCACCCCGACCTGGTGATGCTCACCACGCTGCCAACCGTGCATCTCCGGTCTTCCTCCGTCGTGGCGACCGGCGCCACCGCCGGACCTTGCCTGCGCGCGTTGCGGGCCCAAATGGCTGCCGTCGAGGCACCTTGTAGCCTACCTATGGCATCCTCTAGACCCCCTCTAGCTTCTCTCATCATCGGCCGAACCCCATCGGCCCTGCTCGCCGGCTACGAAGACCCAGCCGAGCCCAGCCTTAGCTCCTCTGCCCTGGCTCCATGACAGCCGGGCCCCTTGTGTCAGAGGCTCCGGCCAAGTTCTATGAGAATGCTCAGAGCAAAGTACGCTTTTCGTCGGTGAAAGCGCATTTTCTATTTTTTCGATTTATCGAAACCGATTGGATTCAAACATTTATATATCTGTTGAACCACAAGTCCGAATGAAGTGCAATAAGTTTCTAAATTCTTATAAAAACAAGGAGATTTAGAATATGCAAAATTGTTGAATATTTGTTTATAGATTTAAATTCAAATTCAAATTCAAATTGTATGTTGAATACTAGTTACATGCAAATTCTGAGTAAACCTGATCCAAATTTAATGAAATAATTTTTTATGGAATCCATATTTGTTATGGTCTCACAATATGTAAAGAAGTTTGAATTTGGACTTTAATTGCATTAATTTGGAATTAAGTGTGTTTCCAATGTAGAAAATAATGAAATAATCATAACAAAATAAATATATATTTTTTAAAAAAATTATGAAACTAGTTTTGTTTAACTCACGAAAAAGTGTAGAACATGATTTTAGAAAAAAAAATATTTAGGATGTACAATATTACTTCTAATTGTTTCCTTATTGTGTTGCTTAATAAATTGATTTAAATCCAATTAAACGATTTTGGCTCCTTAGATTCAAAAATTCAAACATATATTATGACTTATAATTTCAATCTTTGAATCTATGAAATGAAATAAAATAACATGCAACAGAAAGTGTGGTATGCCATACCGTCTTAATTGCAATATTAAAAGAACTATATTATGCTATAAATATATAAAATGACAACATCTTGATTATGAATTTGCAGTTGTGTGTACATTGATCTTATTTGGTTCTTCAATTGATCTCCTTTGCTATTATTGAAATATTAGTTTTTGCTATGTTTATATTGGAACGACTAGTAGGTACTGACGAAAATCCTGTCGTTGACAATACTGGAGTTGACTTGACCACAGAGGATGTCAAGGCCCTCAATTTCAAAAAATTCTGGGACATCCGGAGTATCCGGATCAACATCCGGATTGTCCGGATACAACCCGGAATGTCCGGATGAATTGTCCGGAGTATCCGGATTGGGCCGACCGAGCACCTCAACCCGGAGTATCCGGACTAATTGTCCGGAGTGTCCGGGTTGACTACCGAAGACCCCAACCCGGAGTCTACGGGTTAAATGTCCGGAATGTCCGGACTTATCGGGGGTTGAAATAAAAGTCCCGTTTCTTGGCTTCCCCACCTCATTTCCTTTTTCCCCCACTTTGGTTCCCCACCCGTGCGTGCTCTCTCCTCCACCCAAGCTCCTCTCCGGCGAGCTCCCACCGGTCGGTGTCCTCCCCGGCGGCTTCTCCATCCTGGGGGACTCCTCCTCAAGTCAGCGTCCTCCTTCCCCGACCCCGACATTGCTTCTCCTCCGTCTTCTTGGTAGTAAGGTCTTTTCCGGGGGTTGATTCGTGGGTTTCTTGGATTCTAGGGCCATTCATGGGGGCCATTAGCGCATATACCACTCTCAAGAAGTGGCATCGCTAAAATGCCACTCTGGCCCACTGTCATACACACAGATGGTCCCGCCTGTCAACGACAGCGGAGTGGCATTTTTAGCGAAGCCACTTCTGGAGAGTGGCATTTTATCAATTTTTCCCATTCATGGTGGGTTTAGGACTTAGGTTTGGATTTGAGAGTTTGGGGATGAACTTTGGAGTTCTAGGGTTTTGAGGTGTGGTGATTCTTGGGCTGGATTTGGGACTTGGGTTGGTGAATGTGGGTGCTAGTGTGGTAGATCGGGTAGTGGTAATGCCGAACTGTGGGTTGGTTAGGATTGGCTAGGGGTTTTATGGTTGGGTGTCATTTTCTCTAGGTTTGAGCAAGCTCGAAGCTTCTCCGGCCTAGCCGCGTGTAGGAAAGCCGTAGATCGGGTCCCCGCGGTGCCGTAAGACTTGGGAAAACCTCCACATCTCGCACCATCTTCCAAGTCCTGGGTAATCCGGAGTGTCCGAACGAAATATCCGGAGTGTCCGGGTAAGCCGGACTGTCCGGATAAAATACCCGGACTGTCTGGGTTCACCTGGTCTGTCCGGATTGTGTTGGTCTGTCCGGTTGAATCGTTTCGTCGGGGGTTTTTCATTCTAGTTGTTTCATTTCATTGCATGCATCTTATGGTTGCATTATATTCGTGTAGAGAACGAAACCGCGGAGGGTGATACCGCCGTGGTCGAGGGAGTTGCCGAGGGGCAAGTCGCTGTCAGTCCGCGAGCATAAGATCAAGGCAAGCACCTAAGCATATTCCACCTTATATATATTTGTATTTTGGAGAATGAATTGCGTATTGGATGCTTAAGTTATGCATTAGGAGTTGAATTGTGGAAATTGTACTAGATCCTATTTGTTGCACATACAACCCTTCATACTTGTTGAACACCTCCTTTGGAGCTAGTATATGGGTAAATATAATGTGTCTATGCTTAGTTTGCTTAGATGTCGGGTATGGGCCAAGTGGTGGACGGTTCCCCCGCTTGAGTTTATTCACTTTTCAAATGTCGTAAAGAAATAACTATGTTTTTGAGTAGTAAAGGAAATATGAATGGAGACCGGGCGAGAGTGCTCATGTCTCCTTGGAAACTCATACCGGTATGGTTGAGTACACACCCGTCGGTGTGCACCCTCTCCCCCCTTCCATCCCGAAGATGGAGGGTGCCTACTCCTCGCTTCCGTTCACCGCGGTGAATGGAATCACGATGTAGGACTTACTCATTGGCTCTCCGGAATAGTCATAACTTTCTCACCGACCTTCCCCGGATTAGTTATGATTTTCTCACCGCCCGGGCCATGTATCATGCCATGTCATGTATGCAAATATGCTAACATCATAAATCACTCTTACATTAACACATGGCATCATAACATAGTAAGCATATTCATCATATCATTGGCAATCATTAAATCATGGCATGTGATCATATCATATATCCAATTTCATCTATTCTCAACAAGCAACCTACAAACCGCTATCCATTACAATACACTTGCCTCAACCACAAGCAACGGATTGGCGGGAAGTAGAAAGCACTCCTGGGGTCGCACCACCTGCACATAGGTACCACACACTCACAATCATGTCCACAAAATAGTACGCAAACCCTCATCTACCCCGACATTGCCAACTACTCGCAAAACCCAAAAACAGCGGTTCTGTCCCGTCGGGACAGCAGCCTTCCAAAAGGCATAACTCGGGTTCTAAGACTCCAAATCAATTAAACGAGTACATCCTCGCGTAGCTTAGGAAATTTCCCAACTTTTTATAGGTATATGGAAAGACTGATTCGGACTCTAAAGTTGTTTAATCTACAAAATACCGTGATCTGTTCCAATCACGTCACAGATTTTAACACGTTCGGTAAAACAGTCATAACTTTCAAACGGCTGATCGGATTTGGACGTTCTTTATATCCACGGAAAGATAATGAAATTATCTACAACTTCTTCAACATCCGTACGACCAGATTCGGACTCTAAATTTGCGAAAAACCGAACCCTAGGTCGACTGCTCATGCTGTCCGAAACAGAGAACGTGACCAACTCAAGAATCCATCTAATCTAATCAAATCCAGCACCACCAATTGATCTAAAAACTTGATAAACATCCTTAGAACAGTACCTAAACCAACCCCAAGGATTCCCATGGCCATACCTTTGCCCAATGCACAAAAACTGAACGGATCTCCTCCCGGTTCGCTCTTTCCTCGTCGCTCCTTGCTCCTCGCTCCAATGGATGGATCTTCGAGGTGCAGGGGGTGGGGAGGCCACCCTAGGGCAGCAAGGGGGTGGAGGAGAGGTGGAGAGGCAAGGGGCAAAGGGGGTGGGGGCGCACGGCCAAGGAGGAAGAGGGGAAGGTGGGGGTGGCGGCTAGGGCATGGAGGAGGGAGGTGGGGGCGCAGGGCAGGGGCAGGGGCAGCCCTTTTTACCAGCCCAAACTGGTCTCCTACTCCTAAAAGGACTCAAACTCTCCCCCACCAAGGCCCACGACCCTTTCCCCTAGGCCCAAACTCCCCCGGAAACGGCCCGGAAACGCGATTAAACCTCATAGCGTATGGTTTTAACCTTAATTCCACATTTTATAATGTTTTTGACCTTATCAAGCACATTAAATAAGGTTACGACACTCCGTGGTGTCACACTTTTTACCTCACGAGGTAAGCAAAGCTCCAACCTTTACAAACTTTGTTGGTGTAACACCCCGGCATCTAATATGCCCTGGATGTCACCAAACATAGACGAAACAGCAACTAATTACCATAATTAAGATTAAATTACAGCATGGGCATAAACGCTTTAACCAAACATTTCGGCAGCATCTCCTCTATTTTTCCATGGTTCGGAGCAACAACAAGAATATCACAAAATATATCATAATGAAAGACATCTAAAACAACAATAATAGGTGATATAGCAACAATTTAAGTCCAGAATAATGAATTCAACCACTTCATGAGTTAAACGAATTAAATGATATGACCAAGCACACACTTAAGATAAACTCCAAGCGACAACGCAATAAACTTATTTTCACAACTATGGAAGGTAAAATGTAGTTGTCTAAATGAATAACGCTATGTTAAGGTGTGTCGCTAAGCCCCTTTCCCGCATGCCAGTTTCAAAGTACCTAAAAAACATCATAAAACACAAGCGTGAGTTCATCACTCAGCAAGTATATTGCAATGGAACAAGAAAACAGTTTCAATACCATCATCACTACATCTCATACTCAACATCATAACCATTTCATATTCTCATTGTATACATCTCATTAACATCATCATATATGCAATGCAACGCACATGTCTCCTCGAAGCACATACCGGTATTGCCGAGTGCACACCCGTCGGCGTGCACCCTCTTACTGACTCGCTCCCATACACAACCGTGGATGGGACTATGAGGTAGGTCTTTTGTGTTCACTACGTGTGAACACAGAGGCCCGCATCAGAATGGGACGCCTCTTCCATTATGAATGCACATATGACATGAACATGTATAATCTTGCATAAACATTTAATACAACAATTTCATAACCAATATGTAACCATGTTCATCATATCATAAGCAAATATCAAGCATGGCAAGTTAACACATTATGTAGCCATGTTGCACCTATGCAAGTCTAATAATCATACAACACCCAAACCCATCCCAATACACTTGCCTTCAACCATGAGCGACAGAGTGGCGACAGGTTGAGGGCACTCCCGGGGTCACACCACCTGCACATAGGTACAACACACTCAAAACTTTCCCACAAAACAGTACAAGGACGCTCATCTACCCCGACTTCGCAAACTACTCCTAAAACCCGAAAATAGAGAATATGTCCCGTCGGGACAGCGGGTTTCCAACTAGCATAACTTTAGTTCTAAGACTCCAAATCAGGTAAACGAGTACATTTTCTCGAATCTTAGGAACTTTCCTAGCTTTTTCTAAGTATTTGTGGAAACTGAATCGGCCTCTAAAATTGTCTAATCTACAGATGAACACGATCTGTCCCAATCACGTCACAGATTTGACAACGTTCGGTAAAACAGACATAACTTTTAAACGGCTGGACAGAATTTAACGTTCTTAGTGTCCAATTAAATATAATTTAATTACCTACAACTTTCGTAACAGCCGGCCGATCAGAAAATGCTTCTAAAATTTCCAAAACTCAAACCCTAGGTCGGATGCCCAATCTGCCCGAGACATATCACCACAACAATTCTAGTTTTCAACAACACTAACTAGTTGTAGCACATTCTTTTGAACTAATAGCACCAAAACCACCACTAGCATAGCACCTACTCCCAAGGATTCAAATCTCGTTTTGGGTAAAATCCCGGAGGTTACCGAAATCTGAAATCTTGGTGAGATTCGGAAATTTCGGACAAAATCCGGACGAAATACAAAAACTAAATTTCAAATCCGGTTTTTTTTCAACCGGGAAATCCAAGATCTCGGCCGAAATCACCGAGATCTCGGCCTAAATCACCGAGATCTCGGTCCAAGTTGAATCGACCAAAAAATGGTCCAAAACACATCAAAAATTTTTTGAATTTTTTTGGATGGTCCTAACACATAAGTAATGTTTCCATAAAAATTTGAGATGATGATCAAGCATGAGTAATTTTTAAAAAATCTAACAGTGGTAAAGTCATCATAAAAACCGTATGTAAAATCAGTTTTTGATTTTTCAAATGTAACAAATGAACTTCAAGTCATTTGAAAAGTTTTATATATGTTCCTATCATCCTATGTATTATAGAGAAATATTTATTCCATACATAGAAGCCATAATGTTACTGAATTGGGGCAACACAACATATTACATATTAATACACTAGATATATAGACAATACCTCAAGTATTTATTCCATTAAGAAATACCTCATGGGATTGGGATGTCAATCTAACTAGTTACCTTGACTAGTAGACAGAAACTACAGAATGATTATTATTGATACCACAATATTGCACATAAAATCTAATTCACTGATTCACCAACAAACATATGTAGCATACTAGCATCTAAAATCAGAAGTGCTAGCTGGACTCACCAACTATCATATCTGTCGGGACCCGAATCTGCAAATTCGGACCTTCTGTGTATTCTGTACTAGTCCAGGATCACGCTAGTACACACAGTCAAACAGGGTTAAATATCACATCCATACACAGCGGAAATAATAATAAAGTACTTCAAACATTAAATAAACTGGTTACAAGACCTTAAGGTCACCTTACAAATAGTCGGCCACGCAGGGCTTACAATAACAAAAGTAAATAATCAACAGCAGAACGAAGAACGTTGGTGACCCCCATTAATATGCCACAGGCAACTGACAAGGTTCAACTCCTAGATAACTGCCTCCTCGCGGAACTTCTCCTCCGAAGTTGAAGTCTTCTCCTCAACTGATGATTGTGTTGGAAGCAAGGGTGAGTATACAACATACTCAGCAAGTCATGCACAGAGGTGCAGTTCCATTACTATATATGCATGGCTTCTTCCAAAGGAATGGCTTAAGTGGTTATTTTGCATCAAACAACATTTTGCTTTGATTAAATAATCTTAATAGATTCAAAAGCGGTAAAACCATATTATGCAATAAGTTATCAATATCTTTTCCAAACAGTTTGGCACAAAGCCCTAAATCACTTTAGCAATTATCTCTAGCATACAACCACCCATTCCCACATTTTTATTTTTGAAAAACTAACCCTTGACTGTAATCCTCGAGCTTTGTCCAGTACCGTATACTCGGCTATTCGAATAGTTTTGACACACTCTGCAGAGGTTGTACACTTTACCCACATGATACCGTCGCACACCACAAAGGCGATTTACCGTAACGAAGTTTTTCAGAAACCTTCATCTACACATATGACCCTCTCCGGTATTGCCTTCACTACCACTTCCCCCACGAAGGATCGAAGTGTAGGACCGACAATCATCGTTGGATAGGGTACCAAGCCGTAGCTTCGATACGCTCCCCCCACATAGTTACCCCGATGTAACTATCACCCTGAGGTATCAAAGGTAAGATTTCAGAATCCTAAGGCCCAGTTCAAAGACTTGTAAGGTGAAGTCCTTAACTGTCCAGGGTAAGACATCATTCTCTCAAAACCCTGGCGCAAAGCCCCTCACATCACTCATCCCATTGCCATGAATGCTGTTATCCCGAAGACTGTTGCCATGAAGGCCCACCTGACATGAAGTGTAACACCCCAAATTTTTACTTTTCATGAATTTAATTCAAATTTTACACTTTTGAGAATTTTTTGGAATTTTCTGGGATTTATTTGGATTTATTCCCTTTTGAAATAATTAAATAATTAAAAGTTATAAATAAAATTTTGTTGGAAATATTTTATTTGAGTCCAAAATGTCGCAAAGTATTTTCCAAAATTTTTTCTGGAATTTTTCTGACTATTTTGCTATTTTTCTCGATTTATTTGAATTTCTAGGAATTAATTTAATTATTAAATCGCTGGAAAATCAGAGTGGGTTTTACTGTTCCTACGACCAAGCCGAACCCGAGTCGAACTCGAGTCCAACCCGAGCCCGAGCCAGACCCGAACCGATCGGACCAAACCCTAAACCGCGTGACCGTTGGATCTCGATCCAACAACCAACGTTGCGCCACGTCGCCTATGTGGATTCCGATCGAATCCGTTCGCGCCGATCGCATCTGAGCCGTTGGGCGCGTTCGCGTGGACGACTGGGATTGTGCCATGGCGCCAGTCTGAGCTCTCGTCGGATTCCGCCACCGCAGCTTAGTTGGTCTCATTTTTCACAAGATTCACGGACGCCGAGACCCCTATTTAATGCTCCGACCCTGTCGTCACCTTCTCCGTTTCCGTGCACGTCGATTGACCTAGCTGCTTGCGCCCAAGCCGCCGCCGCCAGCTCACAATCGCTCGCTGTAGTTAGATTTGCGCTCCGCCGTGGTTTCCGCCGTTTTCCGCCGATCCCCGTCATCCTCCGCCGTGACTGAGCCCAGATCCGAAGTCCCCGAGCTGAGGCGCATCGAATGCGACCACACACTTCGCCGGAGACGCACCGCAACGCCATTCTATGCGTCGTCGTCTTTGTTTTCGGTGACCTAGCTTCGTCGCGTCGCCATCACCGCCTTCGATCTCCATCCAACGGCCATGGTGAGTCCACGTCACCCTAAACCCCGTAAAGCCCAGATTAGATCTATACTGTTAGATCTAGATCGTAGCGTCTAGATTCATCCACGTCACCGTGAGTATTCTTCCACGTTGCGATTTTAGATCTAATGTCAACCGTTGGATCTATATCTGACGCCCTAGATTGAGCCACATAGCCCCTAGACTGCACCGTGCTAGATCCAATCTCAGCCATTAGATCTAGATCATACGGCTAGTTTCGTCCCGCGTTGTAGCGTTAGATGCGATCTCCACCGTCCGATCAAAAGCGAACGGTGTAGATCACACCACGCGTTAGCCACCGGGTCATGCCACGTCACCCCCTAGTGACGTGGTAAACAAGATCCAATCCCAACCGTCCGATCCGAATCGAACGGTCCAGATTGACCGCGTTATTCCAAAATGCGTGAGATTAGATCTAATCTGGACCATCGGATTTCAAACCGACGGCCCAGATCAAGCCACGTGTTCGGGAGATGAACCGGCGCGGTCAGCCGAGCCACGCCCGGTCGTCGCTGACGTCACGCGTGATGTCAGCATGGGCTTGCGTGTCAGCGTCTGGGCGCATCGTGCGATGATGTCATCCGTGACGTCACGGTGGGGTCCAGCTGTCAGAGCCATTCGGTCGAACGGTGATGACGTCAGCGATGACATCATCCAGTGGGTCCCGCATGTCAGCGACACGTGCACCCGTGGACCGGGTCTGTGGACCGGATAAAGCAAGTTGACGTCATAATTCGATTTTCCTTTAGAAAAATAATTTGGTGGAAATTCAAAATTTGCCGCTGACGTAATGCTAACGTCATAAATGTATTTTTCAATAGAAAAATAAATGAATTAATTCAGTTTATTCTTTTATTTGATTTTTCAAACTTCAAACGCTTGTAACTTTTGTATTTTAACTCCGATTTGAGTGATTCCAATTTCTAAATTTTTTATAAAATTGAGATATACTTAATGGTGAATTTTATTTAATTTTTGGACATAATTTTTCTCTATTTATATTTATTTAATTGATTTTCCAAACTTTAAACGGGTATAACTTTTGCGTTTTAACTCCGATTTGGATGATTCAAATTTCTAAAATTTTATAAAAATGTGCTCTCTCTGTTTATGAAGTTTATCTGGATTTTTGGACACTTTTTGTCTGCTGTTTAATTATTTATTGCTATTTGCACGCATTACGAGTAGACGTTGAAGTGCCCGAAGGCTACAAAGGTGAAGTTTTGACTCAGGAGCCAGCTCAGGACCAAGAGCAAGTACTTTCTGAAGGCAAGTTATGCTTTGACCATATTGCTCCTATTCTTGAAAATTAGTTTGATTTAAATTATTGCATGCTAGTTTAATTAGCAATTGTTTTAATTATTTCTGGGAATTAGGTAAATGCCAAATTACAGTATGACACCTCGATTAATTAAATTATGTGCCATGAACCCTTGTCATCCTAGTTGTGGAATATTTAGTTGGAACATTATTGAATTGCCAACATTGGGTATTTAGATCGTTGTAGTATATTGCTTAGACCTGCTACGCACACATGACATGATTTTGGACAATCAAATGTTAATATTGACATGACATGACCTGCTACGCACACATGACATCCAATGCCGCCGCACCCACCAAAAGGAGGCAATAGAGGTTGGGTCGAGGAGTGAGCGTTCAAATTAGTGGTTGAGACTCCTTTGTTGAGTCGCGTCTTAGAATAAAGAGTCATCCTTAGAGGCTTTAGACTCCAGTGTTAGTTTAATTTGGATTTTCATTGATTGCTGAGTGTGCAGTATGTGTTGCAAGGCCCTTAGGCATTGTGAGCAACCATACCAAGTTATTATTAGATAATAAAGTTGGATTTTGAGTTACACCTTTCGCCCTGCATAAGTTTCTCCAATACTTATCTATGCTTGTTTCCCCCTCATCTCTAAACCTTGGAGCAATCGACAGATGGTGAACACTCGCAGAAACCTTGGAGGCAACGGAAGTGGTTCTCGCCCATCTGGAAACCCTAATGATGGAGCACCTGCACCCCAGCCAGCACCGCCAGTAGACATGCTGTGACACCACGGAGTGTCGTAATCTTATAAAATGTGAATGTTGAGGTCAAAACATTATAAAATATGAAATCAAAGGTTAAAACTATACGTTGTGAGGGTTATTCGCATTTCCGGGCTGTTTTCGGGAGTTTGGGCCTCTCCGGGGGAGTTCGGGCCCAAGGGGGATGTGTCGTGGGCCTTGGTGGGAGGATTTTTGGGCCCATGAGGGAGGGGGAGGCAGGATAACCTGCCTTGGGGGCGTCGTCCCCCTGCCCACATGCGCCCCGCAACCCTAGCCGCCACTCCACCTCCTCCCACCACCCAAGCCGCCACCCCCCACTTTGGGCGCCTCCTCTCCCCCTTACGCCATTCCCTCCCCTCTCCACCACCCCTTGCTGCCCTAGGGAAGCCTCTCCACCTCACCACTCCGAATATCCGTCCATTGGAGCGCTCCGCAACGAGGAGATCCGGTGGATTTGGAGCGAGGAAGGAGCTCGCGCGAACCGGGAGGAGATCCGTTGGTTCTTCATTCGTCGGGCGAAGGTATGGCCATGGGAATCCTTAGGGTTGGTCTAGGTTCTGTTCTAAGGGTTAATATCATGTTTTTAGATCAATTGGTGGTGCTGTCATTGGGTAGATTAGATGAAATCGAGAGTTTGCCACGTTCTCTGTTTCGGGCAGCATGAGCAGTCGACATAGGGTTTGGGTTTTCACCAATTTAGAGTCAGAATTTGGTCGTTCGCCTGTTGAAGAAGTTGTAGGTAATTGAAATACCTTTAATTGGACGTAAAGTATGCTTAATTCCGATCAGCCGTTTGAAAGTTATGCTTGTTTTATCGAGCGTGTTCAAAACTATGATGAGATTGGAACAGATCACGATATTCTGTAGATTAAACCACTTTAGAGTCCTAGTCAGTCTTTCCGTATACTTAGAAAAAGTTAGGAAATTTCCTAAGCTATGCGAGGATGTACTCGTTTAATCGATTCGGAGTTTTAGAGCACGAGTTATGCTCATTGCAAGTCTGCTGTCCCGACGGGACAGAACCTCTGTTTTTGGGTTGTGCGAGTAGTTTGCGAAGTCGGGGTAGAAGAGTGTTTGCGTATTGTTTTGTGGGCATGATTTTGAGTGTGTGGTGCCTATGTGCAGGTGGTGTGACCTCGGGGGTGCCCTCTACTTCTCGCCAATCCGTCGCCCGTGGTTGAGGCAAGTGTATTGGAATGTGTAGCGGGTTGTAGATTGCTAGTTTTGTTGAGTTGAAATTGAATATATGATATGTTCACATGCCATGCTTTAATGTTTGCCATTGATATGATGAATATGGTTTATTATGTTGTGATGCCATGTGTTAATGTACAAGTTATCTATTATGTTTGGCATGTTTGCATACATGGCATGAGAGATGGCCCGGTCGGTGAGAAAGTCATAACTAGTCCGGTAAGGTCGGTGAGAACGTTATGACTAATCCAGAGCGCCAGTGAGTAAGACCTAAATCGTGATTCCATCCACCGCGGTGAGTGGAAGCGATGCGTAGGCACCCTCCATCTACGGGATGGAAGGGGGAAGAGGGTGCACGCCGACGGGTGTGCACTCAGCAATACCGTGCATTGCATTATATGATGATGTTATATGATGATGATATATGATGATGTCAATGAGATGCATACATTGTGAATATGAGATGTTTATGATGTTGTATGTGAAAAGTGGTGATGAAGGTATTGGAATGTATTTTCTTGTTCCATTGCAATATACTTGCTGAGTGATGAACTCACGTTTGTGTTTATGTTGTTGTTTTTTAGGTACCATGAAATCGGCATGCGGGAAAGGGGGCTAGTCACACGTCATCACTTAGCATCACACATTAAACAATGACATGTTCGTTCCTTTAATTGTGATGGTTAATTCACTGAACTAAACTGTGGCTTTGATGCTTTGTTGGTTGCCATGAGTAGATGATTAGTCCATATTTGACATGAGACGGATAGGCTTATATCCTTAGCTATATGATGGCTGAAATTCCTGTTTTGTCATGTTAGTGCTATCGTTCTTTATGCTATCTTGAAATGTTAAGATTGTTGTTGCTTCAATTCATGGAAAAACAAAGGAGATGCTGCCGAAATTTTCGGTTTTAGCATTTACTCCTTTACTGTAATTTATCTTAACTTATGGTATTTAGATGTTGTTTAGCCTATGTTTGGTAGCATTCAGGCATGCTAGTTGCCGGGGTGTTACACATGCAGAACTTTGGAGCTTTCCTTGCTGCACAAACCCAGCTAATGCATGTTATGATGCAACAGATGCAGCAAGTCACTGCTCAGGCCGCTGCCAAACAAGTTAATCAGGGACAGTGTCAAAACTCGAGGCTGTCAGAGTTCATGAGGACCCATCCGCCCACCTTTTCCGGAAACGCCAATCTATTGGAGGCAGATGACTGGTTGAGGTCAATTGAAAGGAATTTGCACATTACCCAATGTGTGGGAAATGAGAGGGTGCTTTACACCTCTCATCAGCTAGAAGGGACTGCAGCAGAATGGTGGAAGAATTACTGCGCTACACAGGAAAACCCACAAGATATCACTTGGGAGGAGTTTACCACCGCCTTCCGTCAATATCACGTGCTGGAGGGAATAATGGACCTCAAGAAGGAAGAGTTCAGAGCCTTAAAGCATGGCAGCCAGTCAGTGGCTGAATATCTCAATAAGTTTACCCAGTTATCCCGCTACACACCTGAAGACGTAGAAACAGACAAGGCCAGGCAATTTTACTTCTTAAAGGGACTGAATTCTGAATTACGTAAAACTTTTTGCATGGCACTATTCCTCCTTGTATATGTGTATACTCCTTGGTTGCATATGGGTTTGGTTTGGGCATTTGCTACGTGAGAAAAAAACAGAGATCGGCCCGACGACCAGAGCGGGACAGCGAGCGCAGTCGGCCAGAGACAGCGATCGCGGCGGCGACTACGGTGTGCAGGCGGCTACGGCGACGGCGCGCTTGTGCATGCAGACCAGAGAGGAGTTGCGATCGGCGATGCCATACATGGCTCTACTCTTCTTTGCATTTGCGTTATGGAAATGTGGGTGGTAATTATCAATCACATACACACGACGGATTCACCGATCAGTAGAGATAAAGCGCACGCAAAGGGAAAAAGAAAACAAGAATACCGTTCGGCGCAGGCAGTAGCGCAGATCGTCGATGCAGAGAACGCGAGATCGGAGAGTGTGCCGGCGGTGACGTAGACGGCGGTGGCGACGGCGACGGCGGCGACAACAGCTCGAACGACGATACACGGCGGCAGCAGTACACGAAGGCAGCGGCGACGATGATGGCGACGAGATGGCAGCAGCGGCGACAACGGCGAAGACGACGACGACGGCGGCGGCAAAGACGTCAACAGAATGAAGCAATATGGACAGGTTAACTTGCAATGGCTGGAAATGATGAAGTGGAGACATACTGGAATGAAGCTAATAACGCTTGGAAGAAATGGAGGAACTAACTAGTAGATTAGCTAGTAACATAAGGATGAAAATCAATGGAAATAGTAGGTGTCGAGACTACATGCATGCGCCCAGGGACTTGGAAGGAAACAGCTACAAACACTTGTGCATGCGTTCACAAGGAATGCATGGAAGCGGTGTGATGCCTTAGAGCGTCAGAGCGATTCTAGGGTTCCTTTTCCTGGTTTTGTTTCGGGAGAGGAATGAAGGATTTGTCGGGGGATGAAATAATTGAAGTTTATCCGGCATATTAATATTAAATTTGGAGTTGTCAGGCTAGAAACAGTGGGCCGAGGAAAACCTGGGCCTGGGCTGCGAATCCCCTCCCCACCTCTCTCTCTTTTCCCCTAGTGGGCCGGCCCACCATATAAAAGGGGTGTCACCCCCCCCAAAAGCCCTAGGGCGCCCCCTTCCTCCCCTAGCAGCCACACCACCCCTCCTCTTCCTCCCCTTGCGTGGTGGCTCAAGATCCACCGCGAAACGCGAAGGAGCAAGCGAGAAGAGGATCCGTGGAGGCGTGGAGGACGAGCAGATTTCCGTTTCGGGAATCGTCGCGCGTTTTTCGTGGGTTCTCAAGGGAAAACTCAAGGTAAAATTCTCAATCTTTTACCCCTGTTCTACCTAGGGATTAGGAGTGTATTAGATCTGGTGGTGAGTGATTTAGATGGATCTTGATGGGGAAGAAGGGTAGATGTTCACGTGGTGCTGTTTTTGGAAGGGGAGATTGTGCAGCGTGGGTTGTTTCGCGTTTCACGTGACATAGACGATTTTTCCTGCAAAAACCTATAACTAGAAAGTTGTAGATAACGTCGAGATCTAGCTTCTGTAATTTTTTCAGAATTTTTGGGGCGTCGGTCTGAGAGTTATCGCTGTTCCAAGATGACGTACAGAATCTGGAAACAGATTTTGTCCACTGTGTTGGACGTTTGTTTAGGCATATTTAACAGTGGAATTGAAATTTGTGATCTTCATGAAAGTTGTAGATCTCGTCAATATCTAGCTACTGTAAGTTTTTTGTATTTTTATGATCTGTATAAAAAAAGATACGAAATTGTGAAGAGAGGGTGCTGCTGTTTGACCCGGGCAGATTGGGGTTTTTGGCGCTTAAGAAGGGAACGGGGATTAGGAAGCGTGTGTTCGAGTTGTGTGATCATTTGTGATGTCGCTATGTACTGAAATAATACTTGTACAGGTGGTGCCCCTTCTGGACGCAACTAGGTTCGTCATCCACGTTGGTAAAAGCAAGTGGAAGTAGCGGTCTTGCTAAACTATAACTCGCTATTTGTTTTGTCTTCAATATAAACCTTAATTGCAGCACACCTACATGGTTTAACTACTTGTTTATGAGATTACAATATCCTATCCTGCATTGTGATGTGGTTGTTTGGCTTTTGAATCATGAGTAAGAATGAAGAAAGATGTTGTTTGCAAGATGAATTGTGGAGATATTCTATCTCAATGATGTTCGCATTCTATCCATGTTATTTGATGGTATGCAAGCATGTGAATTCAGAGTGGGAAGTTATGAATGTATTTATGCATGAAGCATTAACTGCATAATCATGCATTGGAAGTTTGTCGACGCCAACAGGCGCGATCAGAGAGTACAACACCGTGTGTTCCTGAGAAAGGGCACGGTGAGGAGGATCATGGCATAAGCATGTGCACAATCATATGCATTTTACTGAGGTTGTGTGGACTCTATAATGTGGTATTGGACATGAGGAATTTGGTATGCTAGTTTTACTGTGGCTGTGTTATTCGTTAGAAGTTGTTCCGCTTACCCAATCTCACCCCTTGTTATTTTGTTGTTTTCAGGTAGTTCTCGCGAGTCGTAAGCTTGAAGGGTGGGCTTAGTAGCACAATCAACCCTCCGGGGTCATCACGAATCACATGGACTAGTGCATTTAATAATTCATTAGCTTGCTGAAATTTTATTAATCATAGACCTGTTGATGTCCTCTTTGGAGCTGTTTTACGTTTATGTTTGTTTTACGGTTGATTTAGACTTGTTATCTCTAGTATTGATGCTTTTATGTTATTCCTGTTTATAATGGTTATTATGAATCTTGTTGTCGCCTCGCTTGTCCTAATTTTAGGAGAGATCTTTGTCGAAATTTTCTTGTACGACAGTTTAGATTTGTAGGGTGTTACAGCTTGGTATCGAGCGGTCAGAGGTCCTTGGAATGTCTATTTTTAGTGTCATACTATTGGATACAACTAAAATGTGATGTGCAATAACTTAGAAACATGGCCTAGGTTTTAACTAAAATTTTGTCATAGGATAGCAACATTAAAACTTGTGTAAGTGGAATCACTAATTTATAATTTGACACACATGGATGCACAGTAGGAAAGGGTATGGGTATCGTTGCCTTATGCTTAAAGGTTGAATTTAAGCTTTGTTGTTGAATGCTACTTTTGATGATGTATAATGCTATATTTATGATAGATTTGATTGAGTTGCTTCATTTGTGATAAAGTGTGGTTGTGGTGAGAAGGGTTTCGGTCACCTTTTGTTTGTAGTGAGGTGTGGTTTGACGGTGTGGCGGGTAGAGTCACCACCGAAGAACTATTAAACCCCTGTAGGGAAAGAGTACTTATCCGTGTCTGCATCGTAGATTGGGTAGTGACTGAGTCAAATAGAAGAGGTTGGTGATGGATTCCTTCTGATGTTCTTTCTTGTCTTTGTGGTCGGTTTTGGTTGGTTTTCGGGTATGTGGTTGGTTCGAAACCGAGGAAAATGCTTAGTTTTGAGCACTCGCTGATTTGTCCTTTTGGCGGTTTGTGGTTTTGTCTCCTTTGAGTGAAGACACAGAAGAAGAGTTCTACGTTGCGCGTCTTTTGGTCACAATTTTGTTTTGGCACCTGATTTATTGTGATGGACTGTCGTTGGGAGGAAATTTCTGTGGTTGTTGTTTCCCCGATTTTTTTTTTAAAAAAGAAGGGGTTGGAGTTTCTCCTGTTGCATCAAGCTGGATGGAGCTAAGTTTGAATCTTTATCGAAAATTTTAGTTGGACATTTGGTCTTCCCTTTGCATCCGTCTTCCTTTGTGGAAAGTGTAGGTTTTGGATTTACGGAAGAGTTTTGGCTACTATGATTGGACATTTGAGGGTCGAGCTCTCTTGCATTTATGTTTGGATTTTGCTTTTCTCCCTTGCCTGAAAAGAAGAAATTTTTATCGGTGTTTGTTCTTGATCTAGAACTGTGTTTGTTTTTAATGTTTGGGATTGCCTCCTGCTTGTCAAGGGTAGGTGACCCATGACGGTGTTTAGAAATTTTATGTCCGTGTTACGTAGTATGTAACAATGTGGTTTATGGAATGATGTACTTCTAAGTTAATTTGTGAGTTGAATCAATTAAAATGTAATTGTTATCTTTAGCTTGAGATTAAATAAACTTCTAGTATTGTAGATTGCTCTATAGCGATAATGATTGAATGTGTTAATGTGCATGCTTAGGATTTATTGCATTATTTTAATGTGCCCTTGACCATGGACAATGTTTAAAGCTTTAAATTTTGATGCGTAGTTAGAACATTACGATGATGTAAACTACTGTGAAGGTAATAGAAAATTAGTGGGTTATTTAGAGACATTTTAATATAAGGTCGGTAGAACAATTTAATTGTAATGGTGGACTACCGATATTGTTAAAGAAACCATGTCGGTTGTTTAAAGATGTTCTAATTTAATCGTGTTGGCTAGTGACTTTAACTTGGAAATTGATTAGAGTTGATATTTATGACGTTGCAAACTATTAGTAGATTCGAAGTATGCGATTGCGTTCCAATAATGCTAGTATCGATATCAATTGGGAAGACATAAGTTTTTGCCATTGCCGTAAGAGCTTTGTGATGATTTCACCTATTCGATTCACTTTAAAAAAGGCTGGATTATGTCTTGGAGTGGCAATTTTGCTATAACCGTGTATAGGGTAGCTAAAAAAATTTAAATTTAATTTAGCGTTGTTGTTATAAGAGCTTTGGATGGCTTAAATTATTCAATCTATTTTACATAGTTGGAGTATGTTGTGTAGTGACAGTTTGTCATAGCCTATGGATAGGGTAACTAAAAGCAATGTTGTTGTTTTACAATTATGCCAATTATTGATATTGGTGACTTAGTAGTGGTGGTAATCGATTAGATTAATTGTTGAAAACCTTTGTTAAAATGGTGGAAATTGTAACATGTTGTGATGGAGTGAACCAGGATAGTTAGCATGACGCGTGATTTTGTCCTTAGTAAATGTATGTTTTAAACTTCTATTTACGATTGGTGCCTTGTTGAGATAATATTTACTTGTTGAGTCATCTTTTAGGTGAATAAATTTCCATTGTCGAGATGTTGACGCTGTATGTGGTATGGAATTTATAGGTTCATCATCTTTGAAAGACTTGTTGAAGCAATCGCCTTTCAAATTTAGAATATGATGATATAGGTTAGGCTGCTCCGTGGGGATCTTGATGAGGTAGTGTTGGTTGGATGTGTTTTTGATAAGCACTGTGAACTTTATTTATAATTGTGGAAAAGGTAATAAGAGTAAGAATTTGTTGTGTAGTTGTTGTTAAATCCTGATGGGCCTTCTCAATGAGTAAATAGGGAATATTGAAATTTAAATGGTAAGGGTAGTGGAATGCTATAGATGGCGGGAGTTATGCTGAACTTATGTTTAAAAATTCATATGGATTGGTTTGTTTGTTTGATATTTGGGTTGAATACTTTCGGTCAAAGTATTCTTTGTGTCGTGTTTGAGTTTCCCTAAACTTAGAATGATTCTGCCAAATGTGGGTTAATTTCGAGGCTTAAAACAAGGATAAAAGAATGATTAACCTTGAAGTAATTTGTGGAGATTTTGGAATGTTATTCTATTAAATATCGTCATTCATTCATCTTTGATAAGAAAACTAGCTTAAGTTATGAATGCGACATTTATTGTAACACCCCGGCATTTACTATGCCCGAGTGTTACCAAACATAAGCTAAACAACATCTAAATACCACATTTAACATCAAATTCCAGCAAAGGTGCATAGACTAAAAACCGAGATTTCGGCAGCACCTCCTTTGTTTTATCATGAATTTAAGAAACAGCAACAATATAGCATTATATGGCAATAAGAGAAACATCTAAACAGCAATAAATAAAGTCTTAACGACAATAAAAGACTAACATCAAGCTCTTAAAGTTCCAAGTGTCAAACAAACAATAGAACTCTCATTAACCAAGCTAAGACTTAATTTAAAGGCCATCACACGCAATTTATTATCCAACTAAATGAATTGACTTGGGGAAACATTAAGGTGAAGCAACGTGTGAGAGTGTGACTATTCCCCTTTCCCGCATGCCGTTCTCATGGTACCTAAAACAACAAGAAAACACAAGGGTGAGTTCGAAAACTTCGGCAAGCATACCGCAATGAACAACAAGCATAACAACAAGTCAATAACATCTTTCATCATGTATAACATCTCATTCATGAATACTTATCAATATCATCATCAATTTGTATGCGATGTAATGCATTGCTCTCGACCCTCCGAACCTCATACCGGTATGGGAAGTACACACCCGTCGGTGTGCACCCTTTCCTCCCTTCCATCCCGAAGATGGAGGGTGCCTACTCGCTTCCAAACACCACGTGGATGGAATCACGACATAGGACTTACTCAATGGCGTTCCGGACTAGTCATAACTTTCTCACCGACCTTGCCGGACTAGTTAAGACTTTCTCACCGCCCTCGCCCTATCTCATGACATGCATGCAACCATGCCAAATATCATATTCAATTCACATATTAACACATGGCATCATAGTAGGTTAAACATGCTCATCATATCATATCAATCATTAAAACATGGCAAGTGGACATATATCATGTAGGCAATTCCATCTAATTTCAACATGCAACCTACAACTTGCTATCCATCACAACACACTTGCCTCAACCACGTGCAACGGATTGGCGGGAAGAAGAGGGAACTCCCGGGGTCACACCACCTGCACATAGGCATCACACACTCACAATCATAACCTCAAAACAGTACACACGCCCCCATCTAACCCGACATTGCCAACTACTCGCAAAACCTAAAAACAGAGGTTCTGTCCCGCGGAACAGCAGCCTTGCAAAAGGCATAACTTGAGTTCTGGGACTCCAAATCGAATAAACGAGTACACCGTCGCGAAGCTTAGGAAATTTCCCAACTTTTTCTAGTTATAGGAAAGACTGATTCGGACTCTAAAATTGTTTAATCTACAGATTACCACAATCTGTTCCAGTTACGTCACAGATTTTTAGGCGCTCGGTAAAACAGCCATAACTTTCAAACGGCTGATCGGAAATTAACGTGCTTTACGTCCACGGAAAGATAATTAAATTATCTACAACTTCCTAGAAGTCCGTACGGTCTGATTCGGATTCTAAATCGACGGAAACTCGAACCCTAGTTCGACTGCTCAATCTGCCCGAAAACAGAAACGTGGACAACTTTAGATCTAACCCAAATTACTTCAAACCAACGCCTCCAATTGATCTAAAAACTTGATAAACACCCTAATAACAGTACCTAGATCAATTCCAAGGATCCCCATGTTCATACCTTTGCCCGAAGCACAAAACTCCAATCAATCTCCGCGAATCTCCTCGCGAATCGCTCCTCGCTCCACGTTCCTCGCTCCTCGCTCCTCGCTCCTCGCTCCACGGGATGGATCCACGAGGTGCAGGGGTGGGGTGGCCACCCTAGGGCAGCAAGGGGTGGAGGGGAGGTGGTGTGGAGGTGGAGAGGGGGGTGGAGGGGGCGCACGGTGGGGAGAGGGAAGGGTGGATGCGGCTAGGGCTTTGGGGGTGGAGGGAGGCGCCAAGAGGAGGTGGGGCGCAATAGGGAGGGGGGGCGATATAAGGCAGGAGGGCCTCCTTTCAGCCCTCAACAAGGAAACCTACGCTCATACGGACTCAAACACCTCCCCACTAAAGCCCACGTAAGGCCCAAACTCCCCCGGGAAGGCCCAAAACCCCGAAAACGGCCCGGAAAAGGCCCGGAAAAGCTATTAACCTCCAATTCTTATGGTCTTAACCTTATTTCCACATCTCATAATGTTTATAGCCTCATCATGTTCAATACTCAAGGATACGACACTCCGAGGTGTCACATTCTTCCCCCCTTCAACAGGATTCGACCTCGAATCTAAACGCACCAATCACGAAACCCAGCAAAACCAAAGACAGCTAGGTTTTCACATCACATACCTGAGGTGAAAAGCTCGGGATACTTCTCGCGCATGCGAGATTCCAGCTCCCAAGTCGCTTCTCTCTCGGTCTGATGTGACCACAGGACCTTGACAAACTTAAGCGTCCTGTTCTTCATCACTCGCTCTGAAGTCCCCAGAATTTCCACAGGACGGGACTCGAAGGTGAGGTCCTGCTCAAGCACTAATGGTTCCAATGGAACCACCAACTCCGGATCATGCAAGTATTTCCTCAACATCGAGACATGGAACACATCATGCACACCTTGCATGGATTCCGGTAGCTCTAGGCGATAGGCCAACCTGCCAACTCGGGCGAGGATAGGAAAAGGCCCAACATACCTTGGGTGAGCTTTCCTTTGGTGCCAAACGCACCACACCCTTGGTGGGAGATACTCGCAAGAGTACGCTTATCGCCCACCTCAAACTCCAAATCTCGACGCCAACATCAAGATAGCTCTTACATGCGCTCTGTCTTTGCGAGAAGGTTTTGCCGAACCTCCGACACGCGATCAACGATCTGCTGAACCCAATCCGGCCCAAGAATAGCTCTCTCGCCCACAAGATCCCAACAAAGTGGCGATCTGCACTTCCGCCATACAAAGACCTCATAAGGAGCAGGCCAGGATCTTTGGAATGATAGCTGTTATTGTAAGCAAACTCTGCAAGGGGCAACTGGTCTTCCCAGCTACCCTTCCAAGCCATCACACAGGCCCTGAGCATGTCCTCCAAAGTTTGGATGGTACGCTCAGACTACCCATCTGTCTGAGGGTGAAAAGCGGTACTAAGGCAAAGCCGCTGCACTCCAAAGCACTCTGCAAACTCTCCTGAACTTGGAGACGAACTTCGCATCCCGATCGAGATAATGGTCTTGGGTACACCATGCAATCTCACAATCTCCCGCACATAGATGGGAGCCAACTCGCTCATTGAATTGGTCGTGCGGATGGGAATGAAATGCGCAGACTTGCCGAGACGGTCCACCACAACCCAAACAGCATCCTTCCCTCGTGGAGAACGAGGTAGACCAACCACGAAATCCATGGAGATGTCATCCCATGGCCACACAGAACCTCCAAGGGCTGCAACAGCCAGCGGGACGTTTATGCTCGCCTTTGATCTTCCGGCAAATCCCACAAGACGCCACATACTTGGCAATATCCACTCTCATCCTTTTCCACCGTAAATTCTTCTTCAAGTCCCCTGTACATCTTGGTCTCTCCAGGATGGACCGTGCACGGGTGCGATGAGCTTCTCTCGTAATATCTTCTTTCACTTGAGATTTACGGGGCACGCCTGCAGACGGCCCGAAACCTCAAAACTCCCGCATCATCAACGGTAAAGTCTCCGACTTGCCATCCTCAAGGCGTTTCTCACCTGGCCGAGCAAACGATCATCTTCTTTGTGCCTCCCTTTGCACGCTCGGGAATCGGCCCGACTCAAGAATCAATTGAGTTTCAGCTTGCACGGTCCCCGCAGCGAGGGAGACTCCCAAACGCTCAAAATCAGCAACAAGACAATCAACAACAGGGGCATTGTCTTGCGATCGAGAGCGTCGGCCACCACATTTGCCTTCCCGGATGATCTTGGATAGTGAGGTCATAATCCTTTATCAATTCTAGCCACCTCCTCTGCCTCAAGTTCAAATCTTTACGAGTAAAGATGTACTTGAGGCTCTTGTGATCGATAAAAATATCACAAGATTCGCCGTACAAATAATGCATCCATAACTTCAATGCAAAAACCACGGCTGCTAGCTCAAGATAATGGGTGGGATAGTTCTGCTCATGCTTTTTCAGCTGCATCGAAGCATAAGCAATCACCTTGACATTATGCATGAGCACACAACCAAGTCCCAACCGAGAAGCATCGGAATAAACAAGTGAAGCGCTTCCCGGCTCGGGAAGGGTAAGAACGAGGAGCAGTCACTAACTTCTCCTTCAAAGTGCAGAAGCTGTGCTCACACTCTGCGAGTCCACTGGAACTTCATCCCTTTCTCGAGTCACCGTGAAAGTGGCTTGGCAATGATAGAGAAATCCTGCACAAAACGCCGATAGTAGCCACCAACCCAAGGAAACTACGCACCTCTTTGACATTGGAAGGCCTCTTCCAATCCAAAACTCTTTGAGACTTTGCTAGGATCTACAGATATGCCCTCTGGATTGATGATGTGGCCAAGAAAACCCACTTGAAATCCGAACTCGCACTTTTCAGCTTAGCAAAGAATTGATTCTCCCTCGGGTACTCAAAGACAAGCCTCAAGTGTCGCTCATGCTCCTCTTCCGATTTAGAGTAAATCGAATGTCATCGATGAACACTACCACAAACTCATCAAGGTACTTGTGTAGCATACTGTTCATCGCCTCCATAAAGACAAATAGGAGCATTAGTTAGTCCAAAAGACATAACTTTAAATTCATAATGCCCATACCTAGTGGAGAAAGCAGTCTTCTCAATGTCCTGCTCCCTCACACGGATCTGATTATACCCGATCAAGATCAATTTTGGAGAACACCTTTGCTCCCTTGATTGGTCAAACAGATCCTCGATGCGAGGCAAAGGATACTTGTTTTTGACTCACTTGGTTAAGAGCACGATAATCAATGCACATACGCCAACTTCCATCCTTCTTCGAGACGAAGAGGACGGGTGCTCCCCATGGCGATACGCTACGCCGAATGAAGCCTTTGGCCAACAGATCCTCCAATCTGCTTCTTCAACTCGTCTTGAAAAGGTCGAGCCAAGCGGTATGGAGAGATAGAAATAGGTCGAGTGCCCGAGCAAGATCAATACGAAACTCCACATTCCTCACAGGGGTAGACCAGGCAACTCGTCAGGAACACATCAACGAACTCCTTCACTACGTAAATCTCCTCAATGGAAATCGAAGAAGATGGTTTCTCGACAAAGTCATGAGGAAACCCAATAGCCTCAAACGCCGACCAGAAAACAAACTAGTCAAAGCAAAGACGGAATCGAGGGTATACCACCCTGAAAGGTCAACTCTTCCAGACGGGCCTCGCAAGGAAAGCGTCTTCCGTAAACAACAGATCTTAGCACTGCATCGATGCAGCCACCCATGCCCAAAATGACATCAAAAGGAGCCAACTGGATCACCATGAGATTGGCAAAGAAAACCTCATCATCAATGGCAATGGTGCAACCAGGGCAAACCAAGGAACTAGCAATCAAACCCCAGGAGAATCGACTAACACGGACTCGTAAATCCGCTGAACTCCCAACTTAGCTCTACTAGCAAACTCCGACGACACAAAAGAATAGGATGCTCCGAATCAAATAGAACAAAGGCATCAACGGAATCCACGAAAGCGAGTACCGAAACCACCTCTGGATGCCCTACCGACTCGGCGGTCGGCAAAGCGTACACTCCTGGTGGCGCCGGACGTATGAGCCCCGACTCAGGTGATGCCCCATCAAAGGCTGGGGCGGAGGAGGCAATCGAGGAGGAAGCAGACGGCCGGGCACCGATGGCTTGGTGGCGCCACGCAAAGGGTGGCTGAGAAACAGGAGCAGCCATCATGTGCACCGATCCTCTAGAAGACGCCACTGGAGTGGGAGGAGAAGGCACCGCCTCCCACTTGATGATGCTACCGGGTTCATCCGGCAGACTCGCCCCATATGGCCGGGCTTGCCACGCAGTGGTTGCAATTCCCGGTCCAACCACACTCAAGCACGGTGCTCGCCACCGCACTTGAAGCACTTCATGCCTGCCCGGCACAGACGGACAAACCGCTCGCGAAGACGGCGATCGCGACCCCATCTTAGCCCCCGAGGAGGAGCCCTGTCCTCCTTGAACTTCTTGAAGGTGGGACGCGAGAGGACCCACCTCCTCCACCAAAGGTCCTCTTCGGCCCCGCTGGGCCGCAGGAACCCCTGAACCTCCCGGTTCTCGCTTGTCCCGGAGAGCTCCAACTCGAGCTCCATGCCCTTCGCTTGCTCCACCACAGAGCGTAAGTCACGAGGACGATCGCCCCATGATAACTCTGAACTCCTGGTTGAGGCCCCTCACGGAACCTCCTAGCTTTCTCCCGATCGTCGGCCGCCACAAATGGTACAAAGCGCACCACGCTGTTGAACTCCTTCTCATACTCGCCACCGAGCCTCTTTCCTGGAAAAGAGTGGTCGAGTAAGCTCCATCCTCTCAAGGAAAGACTGCAGGTGGAACTTGGCTCTAAGCGAGCCACAAAGTCCTCCCAGTGATCGACCAGATCGGGGTTCTAGCAGCCAGAACCCTCCCACCAGATATCGCCTGGCCCTTCAAATGAAAAGCCACAAAGCGAGTCCTCTGAACCGAGGTCAAATCTAGGACCTCAAACTGCCTCTCCATGTACCGCAGCCAATCTGCGGACTGGATCGGCGTGCCTGCTCCGTCGAAAGTGTCAAGACGGAGGGACATCCACTCCCGGAGACTCATCCTCGGCTCCGGTGCAGCGGGGGCAACAACAGGGGCCACTGCAGGGGGAGGCACAACAGCAGGGGCTGCCCGCACCGCCGGGCGCAGCCTCTGAATCTCCTCTGCAGAGCCTGGACTAAATCTTCATTGGCGGCGGGCACCTGCCCCGACCGCAGCCGGAAACTCCTCCTGGCTGGCCCACGAGCATTAAGCGGCGCTACCCTCGACAGAAGACTCCTCAACTCCCTGGGAGCCTCGCCCCTGGCCTCCACGGCCACGGCGTCCACGACCTCTACCCCTCGGCATGGCTGCTAGTCAGACAACCACCCAAACACCAAAGCACACAATCAAGATCATAGATCAAACATCATCATAAGCATATTCCTTATCACATAATCAAGCGCGATGCATTGATGAACCAAAACCCATCCTACTTGTGCAACCAAGTGTGTCGATTTTAGATTATTTATACCACTTTTACAAGTTTTAACGTTGCTATCCTATAACAAGGTTTTAGTTAGAACCTAAGCCATGTTTCTAAGTTATTCCACATCACATTTTAGTTGTACCCTATAGCATGACACTAAAAATTCACATTCCAAGGACCTACACCCAGCTCGATACCAATCAGTAACACCGGCATTTACTATGCCCGAGTGTTACCAAACATAAGCTAAACAACATCTAAATACCACATTTAACATCAAATTCCAGCAAAGGTGCATAGACTAAAAACCGAGATTTCGCAGCACCTCCTTTGTTTTATCATGAATTTAAGAAACAAGAACAATATAGCATTATATGGCAATAAGAGAAACATCTAAACAGCAATAAATAAAGTCTTAACGACAATAAAAGACTAACATCAAGCTCTTAAAGTTCCAAGTGTCAAACAAACAATAGAACTCTCATTAACCAAGCTAAGACTTAATTTAAAGGCCATCACACGCAATTTATTATCCAACTAAATGAATTGACTTGGGGAAACATTAAGGTGAAGCAACGTGTGAGAGTGTGACTATTCCCCTTTCCCGCATGCCGTTCTCATGGTACCTAAAACAACAAGAAAACACAAGGGTGAGTTCGAAAACTCAGCAAGCATACTGCAATGAACAACAAGCATAACAACAAGTCAATAACATCTTTCATCATGTATAACATCTCATTCATGAATACTTATCAATATCATCATCAATTTGTATGCGATGTAATGCATTGCTCCTGACCCTCCGAACCTCATACCGGTATGGGAAGTACACACCCGTCGGTGTGCACCCTTTCCTCCCTTCCATCCCGAAGATGGAGGGTGCCTACTAAACTTCCAAACACCACGTGGATGGAATCACGACATAGGACTTACTCAATGGCATGCTCCGGACTAGTCATAACTTTCTCACCGACCTTGCCGGACTAGTTAAGACTTTCTCACCGCCCTCGCCCTATCTCATGACATGCATGCAACCATGCCAAATATCATATTCAATTCACATATTAACACATGGCATCATAGTAGGTTAAACATGCTCATCATATCATATCAATCATTAAAACATGGCAAGTGGACATATATCATGTAGGCAATTCCATCTAATTTCAACATGCAACCTACAACTTGCTATCCATCACAACACACTTGCCTCAACCACGTGCAACGGATTGGCGGGAAGAAGAGGGAACTCCCGGGGTCACACCACCTGCACATAGGCATCACACACTCACAATCATAACCTCAAAACAGTACACACGCCCCCATCTAACCCGACATTGCCAACTACTCGCAAAACCTAAAAACAGAGGTTCTGTCCCGGCGGAACAGCAGCCTTGCAAAAGGCATAACTTGAGTTCTGGGACTCCAAATCGAATAAACGAGTACACCGTCGCGAAGCTTAGGAAATTTCCCAACTTTTTCTAGTTATAGGGAAAGACTGATTCGGACTCTAAAATTGTTTAATCTACAGATTACCACAATCTGTTCCAGTTACGTCACAGATTTTTAGGCGCTCGGTAAAACAGCCATAACTTTCAAACGGCTGATCGGAAATTAACGTGCTTTACGTCCACGGAAAGATAATTAAATTATCTACAACTTCCTAGAAGTCCGTACGGTCTGATTCGGATTCTAAATCGACGGAAACTCGAACCCTAGTTCGACTGCTCAATCTGCCCGAAAACAGAAACGTGGACAACTTTAGATCTAACCCAAATTACTTCAAACCAACGCCTCCAATTGATCTAAAAACTTGATAAACACCCTAATAACAGTACCTAGATCAATTCCAAGGATCCCCATGTTCATACCTTTGCCCGAAGCACAAAACTCCAATCAATCTCCGCGAATCTCCTCGCGAATCGCTCCTCGCTCCACGTTCCTCGCTCCTCGCTCCTCGCTCCTCGCTCCTCGCTCCACGGGATGGATCCACGAGGTGCAGGGGTGGGGTGGCCACCCTAGGGCAGCAAGGGGTGGAGGGGAGGTGGTGTGGAGGTGGAGAGGGGGGTGGAGGGGGCGCACGGTGGGGAGAGGGAAGGGTGGATGCGGCTAGGGCTTTGGGGGGGTGGAGGGAGGCGCCAAGAGGGGAGGTGGGGCGCAATAGAGGGGAGGGGGGGCGCATATAAGGCAGGGAGGGCCTCCTTTCAGCCCTCAACAAGGAAACCTACGCTCATACGGACTCAAACACCTCCCCACTAAAGCCCACGTAAGGCCCAAACTCCCCCGGGAAGGCCCAAAACCCCGAAAACGGCCCGGAAAAGGCCCGGAAAAGCTATTAACCTCCAATTCTTATGGTCTTAACCTTATTTCCACATCTCATAATGTTTATAGCCTCATCATGTTCAATACTCAAGGATACGACACTCCGAGGTGTCACATTTATGCTCAAGGATGTATGCTTTGACTGTGTCCGTAGTTTTCAAGGTCGAGTTATCGGTTGCATTGTTGATCAAAAGAAGTAGCTAATCCAATGTAAGATTTGGAACTTCATGATCTGGAAATATTTGTATTTCTATTTTGGGCTAGAGTTGTGTTGTGGTGTGAGGTGTTTGACAGTTTTTGTTTAAGAGACGATTCTTCTGGTTGTGACATGAATGATATTCGTGGTTGAAACAATTTTTCTGTTGGGAAGTGAGTTTGGTTCCTTTTTAAGGAAAAAGAGATGGTGGTTGTGTGGAAGCATTTAATTCCTTGATCGGTTTTTTCTGTTGGGAAGTTAGTTTGGTTCCTTTTTAAGGAAAAAGAGATGGTGGTTGTGTGGAAGCATTTAATTCCTTGATCGGTTTTTTTTTTTTTCTGAATGGCTTGGCCTTGGATAAAAGTGAGATGATTTGTTTTGGTAAAAGTGAAATGCATTTGCAGAAGACTTTCATGTGTTTCTCTTTTGAATAGAGCTTCTCCAGAAGAATTTTTTTGGTGGTTTTGGTTCTATGGAGTTCCTCTTCCAAGTTGAGTTCCCGTATGTGAATTTCAGCCCTTTGGTTTAAAGGTGGTGATTGTCGTCGTTGTGTTAGTGAGAATTAAGATTTTTTTACGTTCAAGCTTGGGGTAAGAAAATGAATGTTTATGTTATGGTTGAGTATATTCAAGGATTGTACTCCTTGCCCTGGTCCTTGGGTGGAAGAATGTGAAGGCGAAACCTTCTTACAAGGGAAAACTAGTGTGGGTCGCTGATCGTAAGTAGTTTAAGAGTGAAGAGTAAAGGAAGGTTGTGTATGACTCAATTCAAACCTTTTTTGGAGAATTGTTTTCATTGATGTGTTCCTCGGTGGGGTTGCTTAATTTAGTAGTGGACAACTTGGAAGTTGCAGGTAATTACATTAATTTTTTGGAACTTTTGTCGCTGGGTTCGGCGAGTTTGTGTCAACCGTAGTGATTGTGTTCGGTTGTTATTGTTTCTCATGGATTTACGGACCCTGGTTGTAAAGTAGGCTATCTCTGTCGTTGGTAAGGGTGGATATTGGTTCTTTTTGTAAAAGATCAATCACTTGTAGGAGATAGGAGTTTGTGTTTGGGTTGATTTAGAGACTTACCTAGGCGTTGTATCTCACATGGTTCGCGTCGTCCGGAATGCGATGAACTGTGGTAGAGGAGTTGAGATTGGAATGCGGAGTTTCGCGATCGGGTTTAAGAGAGAAGTGGGAGTTGAGATTCCAGATCGATACCAGATTCACCTAATAGGTGTCCTTTATTCAATATGGGAATAGATCGTTTTAGTGTCCAATGAAAGATTTGTGGACCAATTAGTCTGAGCGGGATGCAACTTGGGAACTTGAGTACCAGATGCGGAAGAAGTATCCTACACTCTTTGAGGATGCTGAAGGTAAAGTGTTGATTACCATTTTGCCTTCCTTTTTTAAGGTTCCGTAGCAAAGAGGAGTAGATTCGGGACTAATCCTTTTAAGGAGGAGAATGTGATGCCTTAGGCGTCGAGGCGATTCTAGGGTTCCTTTTCCTGGTTTTGTTTCGGGAGAGGAATGAAGGATTTGTCGGGGGATGAAATAATTGAAGTTTATCCGGCATATTAATATTAAATTTGGAGTTGTCAGGTTAGAAACAGTGGGCCGAGGAAAACCTGGGCCTGGGCTGCGAATCCCCTCCCCACCTCTCTCTCTTTTCCCCTAGTGGGCCGGCCCACCATATAAAAGGGGTGTCACCCCCCCCCAAAAAGCCCTAGGGCGCCCCCTTCCTCCCCTAGCAGCCACACCACCCCTCCTCTTCCTCCCCTTGCGTGGTGGCTCAAGATCCACCGCGAAACGCGAAGGAGCAAGCGAGAAGAGGATCCGTGGAGGCGTGGAGGACGAGCAGATTTCCGTTTCGGGAATCGTCGCGCGTTTTTCGTGGGTTCTCAAGGGAGAACTCAAGGTAAAATTCTCAATCTTTTACCCCTGTTCTACCTAGGGATTAGGAGTGTATTAGATCTGGTGGTGAGTGATTTAGATGGATCTTGATGGGGAAGAAGGGTAGATGTTCACGTGGTGCTGTTTTTGGAAGGGGAGATTGTGCAGCGTGGGTTGTTTCGCGTTTCACGTGGCATAGACGATTTTTCCTGCAAAAACCTATAACTAGAAAGTTGTAGATAACGTCGAGATCTAGCTTCTGTAATTTTTTCAGAATTTTTGGGGCGTCGGTCTGAGAGTTATCGCTGTTCCAAGATGACGTACAGAATCTGGAAACAGATTTTGTCCACTGTGTTGGACGTTTGTTTAGGCATATTTAACAGTGGAATTGAAATTTGTGATCTTCATGAAAGTTGTAGATCTCGTCAATATCTAGCTACTGTAAGTTTTTTGTATTTTTATGATCTGTATAAAAAAAGATACGAAATTGTGAAGAGAGGGTGCTGCTGTTTGACCCGGGCAGATTGGGGTTTTTGGCGCTTAAGAAGGGAACGGGGATTAGGAAGCGTGTGTTCGAGTTGTGTGATCATTTGTGATGTCGCTATGTACTGAAATAATACTTGTACAGGTGGTGCCCCTTCTGGACGCAACTAGGTTCGTCATCCACGTTGGTAAAGGCAAGTGGAAGTAGCGGTCTTGCTAAACTATAACTCGCTATTTGTTTCGTCTTCAATATAAACCTTAATTGCAGCACACCTACATGGTTTAACTACTTGTTTATGAGATTACAATATCCTATCCTGCATTGTGATGTGGTTGTTTGGCTTTTGAATCATGAGTAAGAATGAAGAAAGATGTTGTTTGCAAGATGAATTGTGGAGATATTCTATCTCAATGATGTTCGCATTCTATCCATGTTATTTGATGGTATGCAAGCATGTGAATTCAGAGTGGGAAGTTATGAATGTATTTATGCATGAAGCATTAACTGCATAATCATGCATTGGAAGTTTGTCGACGCCTTGGCGTCTTGGCGCGATCAAGACGCAGACAACACCGTGTGTTCCCGAGAAAGGGCACGGTGAGGAGGATCATGGCATAAGCATGTGCACAATCATATGCATTTTACTGAGGTTGTGTGGACTCTATAATGTGGTATTGGACATGAGGAATTTGGTATGCTAGTTTTCTTTGTGCATTTGTGTTATTCGTTAGAAGTTGTTCCGCTTGAGATTACCCAATCTCACCCCTTGTTATTTTGTTGTTTTCGTAGTTCTCGTAGTCGTAAGCTTGAAGGGTGGGCTTAGTAGCACAATCAACCCTCCGGGGTCATCACGAATCACATGGACTAGTGCATTTAATAATTCATTAGCTTGCTGAAATTTTATTAATCATAGACCTGTTGATGTCCTCTTTGGAGTTGTTTTACGTTTATGTTTGTTTTCTGGTTGATTTAGACTTGTTATCTCTAGTATTGATGCTTTTATGTTATTCCTGTTTATAATGGTTATTATGAATCTTGTTGTCGCTTCCGTTTTGTCCTAATTTTAGGAGAGATGCTGTCGAAATTTTCTTGTACGACAGTTTAGATTTGTAGGGTGTTACAAGCGGCTACACGAATGGAAGGCTTCATTACGTGTATGAATGGGTGGCTTGAATGAGTTACATGCGTAGAGGAATTCCAATGCGTGCACTCCATTCCATCTAGAGGAAACGGCTTGCATGGCTGGAAAAAAGCATACTCGTGCGTTACTAAGGAAAAATGGGACGGCTGGGAGGTAAATGAAACTTCATGCATGGAGCGTTACTAGTTAAATGGAAGCATTGTCAATTCATGCATGAGACATCATAACCATAGTAATGAAGGACTAATAACTGATGGAATGAATAAAGAAAAATGGAAACATTAACTAGTAATGGATGGAGGGATATGACTAGTAACGCTGGAAGCTAACATTCGTGCGTGGGGAATGCAAAGGTCCAAGTGTTCAGGTATACAAGTATATACGCGTATACGTTCTCAAAACGTGTTGAGAAAAAAAATAACAGAGAGGTTCTAAAAATCTAGAAAATTCCTCTAAAATATTAGGAACTATTTGGAACCTAACAAAGTTGGTTTTGTGATTTTTCAACGTATAGATTTTTCGTAAAATTTTTTTTAGTGAATCAGACACCTGTACAGATTTTTATAAAATCAACGACTTAAGTGATAACACATGTTTTTCGAAAATATTTGAAGCGAACACGCTCGTCTTCCAATTATATTTATTAACGAAATTTTAGATTTTATGTGACGAGTACCCATACCATGGGTACCCCCAGCGGCCCAGAAAGACACATGGGCCGACCGAGGCCAGTCGAGGCCCGAAGACACGACCGCCGGGCAAGGACCGAAATCACGACCGAGTCTCCGATATCCCTGAGAAGCGACGGCATTTATTGCGTATCGAGCGTATTAAATGCCGGCCATAATGACGATGACGTAGCGGCACAAGTTCCCGACCCTCGCATTTACTACGAGCGACGCAGCGACTACGGCGACCAGCAGCAGGGCGGGGGGAGTCGACGACCAGTCCCATCAGCCCATCACTTTCGGATGGCCGTGAGCACAGGAAGGGAAGGCCCCCTAGGGACAGTCTTTTCCTTTCTTTTCTAACCAACAGTGTAACCTTCCTCCTCGTCTATAAAAGGGGGGAAGGGCGAGCATGTAAAAAAAATCAAGAATCAATACGATCCATCCCACACGAACTGGAGTAGGGACGTTCAGCCCGAACCAGTATACATCTTGTGCTCGCCTGAGTAAGCCGTTCGAGGAGAGAGAGCGTGCACCCCCTTCTACCTATACAAATTCACTAGCCGGTGCCCGAAATACCGACAGTTGGCGCGCCAGGTAGGGGCCTGTGCACGTCGTCGCCGTTGCCTTCCCACTTAGCTTCCTCGACGGTTTCTTCTTCAACACCACCATGCCGATAGCGTCGATCCGCTTCGGTTCTCTTGACTTCGTCAACACCACGGCGGGACAGATAGTGATTGTCCCCGCCGTGTTCCGGGGCCAAGCGTCCCCCACGGACCTTGGCGCTATCTCCGGCGCTCTCAGTGACCTCCGGCTCGAGGCTCCCGAGCGGGCCCCGACGCTAGGGCACACCGAGAGCCCCACCACCTCGGACAGTGCGCGAAGGCGACGGCTAGCGGCGCCTACGCCCACTATGACTTCGCGCTTCGTGGCGATGGTCGGCCACGTGCCGACTCCCGATGCCAACCATTCGGATGACTCCTCTGGTCACGGGTTCAGCAGGGGAAGGGACAGGAAGAGACCGCGCTACTGCGAGCCCGACGCCGCGGCAGGCGCAAATAACCCCTCCGCAACCCCCGTTACACTGAAGACTCTCCAACTCACCAAGGAGGACCACCAGGCTCGCCGCGCCGACCTTCAGCGGCGGCGCGACGAGCTGGAGGCTCAAAAAGCCGAGCTCGATAAGCTCCAGGCCGACCTAGAGCAAGATACCGACGTAGCTCCACCGCACTTTGGCGGCGCAGCGCCAAGGCCAGTCAACCACCAGCTGGCTAAAGGGACGGACGATTCATCGTTTTTCCCCCACGCTGGCCAAAACATCACCGCAGCGGCAATATTGCTCCGCGGCATTCCCAAGCCAAACGACCCTGCGGCCAAGGCCACCCACTAGAACCTCCGGGGTCTGGTGGAGCGAGCGGCCGCACAACACGCGCATGGCTCCGGATCGCAGCGTTCGGGCACCTCTTCAGACGGCCCGCGCCGCGACGACGTCCGAGGCCGCCGGAGCGAAACAAGGGCGACGTCGCCTTCCGGACAACTCCAGGCATCGCACACCCTGGTGCGCCAACGCCTGGGTGACGGACGCGACGCTCGTGCCACCCTCCAAGCACGAAGAAGGGCGGGGAACTACCCGGCCCGGTCGTACGTCGCCGACAGCACTCCGCGATGTGACCGCAGCCCGAGCCCCGATGGTCCCGGACCACGGGCGTTCTGTCAGGGGATTCGCGGCGCGAGGTTCCCTTCCAGGTTCCAGGCAGGGGGAGCAACGGATGACCTCTTCGTCATCCAGTACCTTCCCATCTACTTGGCGGACTCGGCTCGAGCATGGCTCGAGTACATGCCCGCCAACATCATCAGGGACTGGGCCGACCTCAAGCACCACTTTGTCGGTAACTTCCAGGGCACCTACAAGCGCCCTGGGAACTCCTGAGACCTGAAGAGCTGCAAACAGCAGCCAGGGGAGAACCTCCGGGACTACATCCGGCGTTTCTCCCAACAATGCAACGAGCTCCCCGACATCCGCGATGCCGATGTCGTAGGGGCATTTATCTACGGCACCACGTCCAAGACCCTGGTCCACAAGTTGGGATGCGCGAAGCCCAGAACCACCAAGGAGCTCTTGGACGTTGCCACCAACCATGCCTCAGGCGAGGAGGCCGTGGACGTCATCTTCGACAAAGGGAAGTCGAAGCGAGGGACAAGCGCTGAGGCCAGCCCCTCCTCCGACCGCCCCGACAAGCGGAAGCGCCACGGCAAGCAGGCCCGCGAGGATCGAGTGGTCGCGGCCGCCGAGCGGCCGGGGAAGCCACAAAACCGGCAGACCCCCGACCACTTCGAAAAACTGATGGAGAATCCGTGCCCGAACCACGGATACCCTGTCAGACAAAAGTACCGGGACTGTGAAGTCCTGAAGCGGTTCCTTTCCGGAGCCCCCACGACGCCCCGGGGGAAAGGAAAGAAGCCGGATCCAACACCGAGCGCCGAAGACAAAGGGGCGGACGACGGGTTCCCTGAAACCAACGGATGCCTCATGATCTTCGGCGGACCGGCAAGCTATGCCGATCGAAGGCAGCTCAAGCTCACCTACTGCGAGGTTTTCACCGCGAGCCCCGCCGTACCGAAGTACCTTCGGTGGTCGAAATCCCCGATCACTTTCGACCGGACCGACCACCCCGATCACATCCCGCAACCGGGGAGATACCCGCTCGTCGTCGACCCCGTCATGGGGACCAAGCGCCTGACCAAGGTACTCATGGATGGCGGTAGCAGTCTCAACATCCTCTATGTTGAGACCCTCGACGCCCTGGGGGTCCCCCGCTCAAGCCTTCGACCGAGCCGGGCGCCTTTCCACGGCGTCGTCCCTGGCCAACAGGCCCATCCGCTCGGGCAGGTCGACCTGCCCGTCACCTTTGGGAGCCCGGCCAACTTCCGCACCGAAACCCTCACCTTCGAGGTCGTGGATTTCCCCGGCTCCTACCACGCCATCCTGGGGAGACCATGCTACGCAAAGTTCATGGCGATCCCTAACTATACCTACTTAAAGCTGAAGATGCCCGGGCCGCGTGGGGTAATCACCATAGCCGCATCTTTCCAGCTCGCCTACAACTGCGAGAAAAGCAGTTGCGAGTTGGCCTCGGCGGTCGTCGCGTCCACCGAGCTAGCCAGCCTCCGGGCCAAGACCCAACAGTCTGCTCCCGACTCCAGCAAGTCCGGATCAGGTTCCTTCAAATCCGCCGAGGATACGAAGGCGGTCGAGGTCGACCCCAAGGAACCGACCAAGACCGTTCGGGTCGGGGCCACGCTTCCTGCCAAATAGGAAAGCGCGCTCGTCGACTTCCTCCGCGCCAACCGGGACATCTTCGCATGGAGGCCGTCCGACATGCCAGGGATCCCGAGGGAAGTCGCCGAGCACTCCCTGAACGTCCGACCTGGGTCCAGACCGGTCGCCCAGCGCCTGCGCCGCTTCGACGAGGAAAAGCGCACGGCAATAGGGGAGGAAATCGCCAAGCTTTTGGCTGCAGGGTTTGTCAGAGAGGTTCACCACCCCGAATGGTTAGCAAACCCTGTACTTGTAAAAAAGAAGACTGGGCAATGGAGAATGTGTGTTGACTACACAAGCCTCAACAAGGCATGCCCGAAAGATCCATTCCCCTTGCCCCGCATCGATCAGGTGGTGGACTCCACCGCGGGGTGCGAGTCCCTGTCCTTCCTGGACGCCAACTCAGGCTACCACCAGATAGCGATGAAGGAAGCCGACCAGCTCGCAACCTCCTTCATCACTCCGTACGGCTCGTTCTGTTACGTGACGATGCCGTTTGGCCTGAAAAACGCGGGTGCTACATACCAGCGATGTATGCAAACGTGTCTTTCCGACCAAATCGGCCGTAACGTCGAGGCATATGTCGACGACATCGTTGTCAAGACCAGAAAGCCCGCGACCACGTCGCCGACTTGGAAGAAACTTTCGCGAACCTTCGACGGTTCCGCATCAAGCTCAACCCCGAAAAGTGCGTTTTCGGGGTACCCAAAGGAAAGCTGCTCGGCTTAATCGTCTCCGAACGTGGCATCGAAGCCAGCCAAGACAAGATCTCCGCGATCCTGAGGATGGGGCCGATCAGCAATCTCAAGGGAACCCAGAGGCTGACAGGGTGCCTGGCGGCCCTAAGTCGCTTCATGTCCCGCCTCGGCGAACGTAGTTTGCCTCTCTACAAACTCCTGAGGAAATTCGACCGGTTCAGCTGGACGAAGGAGGCTCAGGAGGCCTTCGACGCGTTGAAGACTCTCCTGACCTCCCCCCCTGTGCTGGTCGCCGCGACGCCTGAAGAGCCTTTGCTCCTCTACATCGCCGCCACGACCCAGGTCGTTAGCGCAGCACTCGTCGTGGAACGAGCAGAGGAGGGACGGGTCCTCCAGGTCCAACAACCGGTCTACTTCGTCAGTGAAGTACTTTCCGAGTCCAAGGCACGATACCCGCAGGTGCAAAAGATGCTCTACGCGGTGCTCATCACGAAGAGAAAGCTGGTGCATTACTTCAACCAGCACCGCGTCTCTGTGGTAACATCTCTGCCACTCGGTGAGATTGTCCACAACCGTGACGCCTCCGGAAGGATTGCTAAGTGGGCGCTTGAGCTCAACGGCCACGACATATCATACGTTCCTCGGACCGCGATCAAATCTCAAGTTCTGGTCGACTTCATCGCCGAGTGGACCGAAGCCCAGGCACCACCTCCGCTCGAAGACCTCGAGTACTGGACGATGTACTTCGATGGGTCCTTCACCAAAAACGGAGCTGGCGTCGGGGTCATCATTTCCCCACTCGGGAACAAACTCAAGTACGCCGTCCGACTGCTTTTCGACGCAACCAACAACGTCGCCGAGTACGAGGCCCTCGTAAGTGGTCTCCGCATCACTGCCGACCTCGGGGCTCTACGACTGTACGTGCACGGTGACTCAAAGCTGGTCGTCGACCAAGTCATGAAAGCCGCGGAGCCTCGTGATGACCGGATGGCGGCCTACTGTCGAGAGGTACGCAAACTGGAGCAAAGGTTCAAGGGGGTTGAACTCCATCACAGCTACAGACGAAACAATGGCGAGGCCGACTATCTGGCCAACCTCGCCTCCAGCAGAGGGCCAGTCCCACCAGGGATATTCATCCTCGACCTGCACCAAACATCCGTCCGGCCCGATCATTCAGACGATCGGACGGCCAGCTCGCCAAAGGTACCTCCGCCGACCGACCAGCAACCGGAGGCCGAGCTACCCGAGTTAGGCCACGACGTCCTGATGACCGGCGCCGACTGGAGGAAACCCTTCATCGACCGACTGGCCAATGGTTCTCTCCCCGACGACTCGACCGAGGCCCGCCGCCTCGCTCGGCGGGCAAAGTCCTTCGTACTGGTCGGCGACGACCTCTACAAAAGAAGCCCCTCCGGGATCCTCCAGAAGTGCATTCCGGCCGACCAGGGAAGACAGCTGCTCCACGACATCCACGGCGGGATTTGCGGACACCACGCAGGGTCACGAAGCCTGGTCAGGAAAGCCTTCCGACAAGGTTTCTACTGGCCAACCACCGTGACTGACTCTGAACAAATCGTACGGACATGCGAAGGGTGCCAATTCTTCGCTCGACAGACGCACCTCCCGGCGCAAGCCCTCCAGATGATCCCTGTTACCCGGCCCTTCGCCGTTTGGGGACTCGATCTGGTCGGGCCCTTTAAGAAAGCGCCCGGGGGCTTCACCCACTTACTGGTCGCGATGGACAAATTCACCAAATGGATAGAGGCCAAGCCAATCACAACCATCGCTTCGGCGCAGGCGGCGGACTTCTTTCGCAACATTGTTTATCGATTCGGTGTACCAAACTCCATCATCACCGACAACGGAACACAGTTCACAGGGAAGGAGTTTCTCGAGTTCTGCGACAGCTTCAATATCCGCATGGATTGGGCGGCCGTTGCTCATCCACAGAGCAATGGCCAAGTCGAGTGCGCAAACGGTATGATCCTCCAAGGGCTCAAACCGCCCCCTCTGGGGGCTCGACAGCAGCCGCAGCACCGTCACCCTCGACCGCGCCGCCTCCAGCGTCCGGCCCCGTGTCAGATGAAAGAGGCCTGCCGTCGCCTTCAGAGCGTGAAGACGACTCCGAGTCGCCCGATCCCGTGTCGGTCGTATCGGAGACGTCCTCGCCGCGGGACCGCCTCGCCTCCCGCTGCCTCTTCTTCGGCTCGGCCGCCCTCTCCTTCTCCTCTTTGCGAGCGGCATCTCGCGCCTCCCTAGCCTCCCGAGCCTGGGCCCTCGCCTCTTTTTCCCCGGGCAGGTCCGGCCGAGCCCCTGCGAAGAAACGGGAAAGTCAGTCAGACCGGCCAGAGCAAGAAAGCAGGCGGGGAAGCCCTCTACCATACCAAGTCAGAGCCGCGACCCACCATTAAAGGTGCGGGAGCTTGGGACACCGCCACGGACAAGCCGCCACCCAAGACGGAGAGCACCTGAGCATCGACCTCTGTCGGGGGGAGCCCGGAGTCCAGCATCCTCATGGGGTTGGATGGCCCCGTGTACTCGAACATGGGATGTGCCCTCTCCGCAAGGGGCTGCATGCGCCTCTCCATGAACGAGCGCACGACAGCCTCACCGTTCAAACCGCGCTCCTTCAAAACCCGGATCTTCTCAACGATCCACTGCACCTTGGGCCGCTCCTTCCGGTCAGGTCCCCAAGCCCAGCACTCTCCGCCCTTGGGGAGCAGGCCGGAGAAACGCGGGGCGCTGTTTCCCGCGTTCCTGACGTAAAACCACTCAGGATGCCAGCCCCGGTTGGACTTAGGGAGCTCCAGGTCGATGTACTCCGGTGCCCGATTGGAGCGCAAGTACAACGCCGCGCCTCCGAAGGCCGCCCCCTGGTTCGTCACCTTGTCTTTCACCAGACGACTGGAGAAGAAGTACTTCCACAACCCCCAATGCGGCTCGATGCCAAGAAACGCCTCGCACAGCGCCATGAACACCGCGACATGCAGCACGTCGTTCGGATTGAGTTGGTGCACCTCCACCCCATAATAGAAGAGGAGTCCCCGGACGAACTTGTGGAGGGGAAGCCCAAAACCGCGCTCATAGAACCAAGCATGCGCCACGATCTCGTCAGCGCGTGGCTCGGGAGCCGCCCCCATCGTCGGAATCCGCCACCCGGAGACATCCCGCGGCGAAAGAAAGCCTTTCTTCTCCAAGCCAACTGCGCGGGACGAACGGGTGGAGCATTCCGGCCACATCCTCGAAGCACAGACTAAAGCGACGACAGGGAACTGGTGAAAACCTTCTCTCTCCCTCCCTCTCTCTCTGCCTCTGTCTCTCTCTCTCTCTCTCTTTTCCCCTCCCTTTTTCGTCGCAGGCAAAGGCAAGAGTCCCGAGCGTCTGAAGCGAAAGCGGATGGCGCCGCGGCCTCTCCTGTTCTCCCCCGTATATAGGAGGCAGACCAATGGGAATCGAGCAAATGCGGGTTGAGGCAACCACCCCGCGCCGCGATAAAATGTCACGTCACTGTAAGTACGCCAGTTACCAATTCCCCCACTACGCATTAACTGCTGTCAGAAGACCGCCAGGAACGACAGGCGCCACCTCGAACGGCACTCCCAGCACTCTCTCGGTCTCTACCTCCGGGTTGGGCCAGAGGCGCGATAAACGGCACCGAGGGCCCACTGGGCTGCTGAGGCTCTGGGACCACAAGAAGCTCGACAACTCGCATCTGAGGCCCAGGCCAACGCTGAAAGGTGCAGAAACCCAGCCGCTAAGCGGATCTGGCCCCGCCTCAGCGAAATCGAGCAAGGGTGAGGCCGAGGCGAGCCCCCAGCGGGCCCCTAGTTGGGTCGGCGGACGACCCAATCGCCTTAACTCACGTCCGAGACCACACCTCACACTCTCCCGCGGAAGCCCATCGACGGGCGGCAGTCAACTGCACCCTGGGTTGGCGAACGGCCCGGGGACCGATACGGGATCGAGTAAGGAAAGATTCTTCATGGATCGCCCCCCAGTGGGGTCGGACGCCCACGCCGGGATCGTCCGCTAGGGGCCCCCTCACGAGGGGGCCTCCAGGTTCCATTCGGATCACCTGCTAGTAGCTCCGCGAGAACAGCGCTCGAGCCGACGAAGGCAAGCGCGCGTCTCTCACCCCCTCCAGGTCCCACACTGCCGGACGGGCGTAACGTGGGGCCAGGCGGTAACCCCTCCACCCGATAGCAAACTCGCCCATCTCTGGCGTGAAACGAGCCACAACTCGCCCAGCTCCGGCGTGAAACGAGCCACAACTCGCCCAGCTCCGGCGTCAAACGAGCCACAACTCGCCTAGCTCCAGCGTGAAACGAGTCGCAACTAACCCCGCCCCGGATCGAGCACAAGCGTACGAAGCACGGGCGCCACGTGCCCGCCGGGGCGACCACCTACTGCGCGCCCGGCGGAACGCTCCCGGCGCCAGCGTGTCCGCTGGGCGACCGACTTACTGCGCGCCCGGCGGCGCCGCACTACGCGTGCCGTCGAAGCGACCACCTCTCAGCGCCCCGGCACGGCCGGCGCGGCGTGTCGCTGGGCGACAGCCTTATCGCGCGCCGGCGGCACGGCCGGGCGCCACGTGCCCGCCGGTGACCACCTACTGCGCGCCCGGCGCGGCGGCGCGCCAGCGTGTCCGGCAGGCGACCAGCCTACTGCGCGCCCGGCACGGCGGCGCCAGCCATCATGCGCGCCCGGCGGCCACGGCGGCGCGCGTGTCTGCCGGCGACGACCAGCCTTCTGCGCGACGGGCGGCACGGCCCGGACGCCACGTGTCCACCGGGGCGACCACCGCGCTGGGCGCCTAGTGCAGCGACCCGCGTGCCACCTATCCACCCGGCGACTACCTTTAACACGGCAACGTGGCCGCCCGGGTGCAGAATTATACTGCGATCGGACCTCTCCGACACCGCGAAACGACAACCGAGCAAGGCGTAACCCCCCGACCTGCTCTCCGACCAGCTCGGGGGCTCGGGGGCTACACCCACCGGGTGCGCTCGCGCGCACCCGGCCGAAGATTCTTCCCGACCAAACCCATCCAGGCACGGCGAAGCAACAACCGAACAGGGCGTAACCCCCCGACCTGCTCTCCAACCAGCTCGGGGGCTACACCCACCGGGCGCGCTCGCGCGCACCTGGTCGAAGACTCTGATCAAGCCAGGCGTACCACGGCACGGGAGCAAAACCCTCGGGCACCTCTCCGACCCGCCTGGGGGCTCGTGGGCTACTGACGAGTACCCATACCATGGGTACCCCCAGCGGCCCAGAAAGACACATGGGCCGACCCAGGCCAGTCGAGGCCCGAAGACACGACCGCCGGGCAAGGACCGAAATCACGACCGAGTCTCCGATATCCCTGAGAAGCGACGACATTTATTGCGTATCGAGCGTATTAAATGCCGGCCATAATGACGATGACGTAGCGGCACAAGTTCCCGACCCTCGCATTTACTACGAGCGACGCAGCGACTACGGCGACCAGCAGGCGGGAGTCGGCGACCAGTCCCATCAGCCCGTCACTTTCGGATGGCCGTGAGCACAGGAAGGGAAGGCCCCCTAGGGACAGTCTTTTCCTTTCTTTTCTAACCAACAGTGTAACCTTCCTCCTCGTCTATAAAAGGGGGGAAGGGGGAGCATGTAAAAAAATCAAGAATCAATACGATCCATCCCACACGAACTGGAGTAGGGACGTTCAGCCCGAATCAGTATACATCTTGTGCTCGCCTGAGTAAGCCGTTCGAGGAGAGGGAGCGTGCACCCCCCTTCTACCTATACAAATTCACTAGCCGGTGCCCGAAACACCGACATTATGCTTATGCAAAAATGCGTGATCTTTATTTAATGCGAATAGTTCAATAAACTTGAAATCAAATTAATCTCGAGGACTCCAAATAAATTCCGAAAAATTCTAAATAATCCCAGAAACACACTAAATATATTAAAAGCAAATTTTGGGATTTCGGATTTCGGTCCGAAATTTCAATCCTTGCCTACTCCACCCCAAAGATTTCGGATTTCGGTTCGAAATTTCAATCCTTGCCTACTCCACCCCAAATATTTCCCATCAACATACCTTATCCCGACGAACGACGATCCGACGAAAACTCCTCTCCCGGGCACGAACTCCCTCCGAATCTCCGGATCCTCTCGATCGCAAGCCTTCGCAACGTGGAGATCAATGGAGGGGACGAAGTGGCAGCAAGGGATGGGGGTCGATCCCTCCTAGGGCCAGCTAGGGAGGGTGGATAGGGGAGGCGCAAGGTGGGGGAGGGTGGAGGCGCAAGGAGGGGGCAAGGGAGAGGCGGGTAGGGTTAAGGGGGAGTGGGGGGGCGCACATAGGGCCTGACGCAGGGGCAGCAACCCTGCTGCCCCAAACCCACCTCCACACGGGCCAAAAGTCCCCCACCTTCGGCCCACCAAAGTCCCCAAAGCCCAAACTAATTCCCCCCAAGGCCCAAACTCCCCTGGTAGGCCCAAACTCCAGAAACGGCCCAAAAACACGCTACAAAAGACATACTGAATTACCGAAATCGAAAATGTATCACTCCATCATTTTGTAGTGTCATAGTTGGGGCGTCTCACACACCTTGAGAGTTCCTGACACAACGCTCCTACGCTGTCTAGAAGGCGGCAACCTTCAAGAATAACAAGTTGAGATTCCATCTCAAACTTCACCTACCGCAACACATGCGCTTCCGGTGATCAACCTAAGTGCAACACATGCACTAGGTTCCTCCTCAAGTGCAACACATGCACAATGAGGCTCAACCCACTCCTAATTGCAACTTATACAAATTAGGGTTCACTCTTTAGCTCAAAAACCAAATTTAGGTGTGCAACTCATGCAACAACTCACAATAGCTCAAATAAACTCCATGGGGCAAGCATCAACCAGCAAATGTCCCCCCCAAGGGGTCCACATATACCCCTCATGCCAAAACTAGCATTGGGAATAAAATACAGAAAATTCAACAAATCTGGCACTATCGGCCTCATAGGCCTGGTAGTGCCGGCCTTAAGTTCAACAGTCGGCTAACGGCTAGTTGGCTGGCACTACCACAAGCATAAGCTCGGTAGTGCCTCTAGAGCGATAGTACTAGTGTGACACTACGGAATGGTGTGACATTATTTAATGTGAAAGTTAAGGTCAAAAACTTTATGAAATATGGTATTGGAGGTTAAAACCATATGGTAGGAGGTTTAATAGCGTTTTCGGGCCATTTCCGGGAGTTTGGGCCTTCCCAGGGAGTTTTGGGCCTAGGGGAAAGGGTCGTGGGTTTTGGTGGGATGGAGTTTGAGTCCATTTAGGACTAGGAAACCAGGTTGGGGCTGGTAAAAGGGGCTCCCCCTGCCCCTTGTGCGCCCACCCCTCCTCTTGTGCCCCCCTCCTCTCCCTCCATGCCCTAGCCGCCCCCCCACCTTCCCCTCCCCTCTTGTGCGCCCCCTCCCTTGCCCCCATTGCTCCCCACCTCTCCACCACCTATCCTCCACCCCCTTGCTGCCCTAGGGTGGCCTCCCCACCCCCTGCACCTCGAGGATCCATCCATTGGAGGGAGGAGCGAGGAACGAGGAGCGAGGAGCGAACCGGGAGGAGATCCATTCAATTTTCGTGCGTTGGGCAAAGGTATGGCCATGGGAATCCTTGGGGTTGGGCTAGGTACTGTTCTAAGGGTGTTTATCAAGTTTTTAGATCAATTGGTGGTGCTGGAATTGAGTAGATTGGATTAGATGTAGAAGTTGCCACGTTCTCTGTTTCGGGCAGCATGAGCAGTCGACCTAGGGTTCGCTTTTTCGCAAATTTAGAGTCCGAATTCGGTCGTACGGATGTTGAAGAACTTGTAGATAATTTCATTATCTTTCTGTGGATATAAAGAACGTTAAATTCTGCCCATCCGTTTGAAAGTTATGGCTGTTTTACCGAGCGTGTTAAAATCTGTGATGTGATTGGAACAGATCACGGTATTTTTGTAGATTAAACAACTTTAGAGTCCAAATCAGTCTTTCCCTATACGTAGAAAAAGTTGAGAAATTTCCTAAGCTACGCGAGGATGTACTCGTTTAATTGATTTGGAGTCTTAGAACCCAAGTTATGCCTTTTGGAAGGCTGCTGTCCCGACGGGACAGAACCGCTGTTTTCGGGTGTTGCGAGTAGTTGGCAATGTCGGGGTAGATGAGGGTTTGCGTACTGTTTTGTGGGCTTGATTGTGAGTGTGTGGTCCCTATGTGCAAGTGGTGTGACCCCGGGAGGGCCTACTACTTCTCGCCAATCCGTCGCCTGTGGTTGAGGCAAGTGTATTGTAATGGATAGCGATTTGTAGGTTGCTTGTTGAGACTAGATGAAAATGGATTATATGATATGATCACTTGCCATGCTTTAATGATTGCCAATGATATGATGAGTATGTTTATCATGTTAAGATGCCATGTGTTAATGTACAAGTTAATTATGATGTTGGCATATTTGCATACATGGCATGATTACATGGCCCGGGCGGTGAGAAAGTCATAACTAGTCCGGGAAGGTCGGTGAGAAAGTTATGACTAATCTGGAGAGCCAATGAGTAAGTCCTACATCGTGATTCCATTCACCGCGGTGAACGGAAGCGAGGAGTAGGCACCCTCCATCTTCGGGAAGGAAGGGGGGAGAGGGTGCACACCGACGGGTGTGTACTCAACCATACCGGTATGAGTTTCCAGGAGATATGTGCATCGCATTGCATTACATTGCATTGCATTATATGAGGATGTTAAATGAGGATGATTTATGATGATGTCCATGATATGCTTACACTATGAATATGAGATGTGTATGATGTTGTATGTGAAAAGTGGTGATGAAGGTATTGGAATGTATTTTCTTGTTCCATTGCATTATACTTGCTGAGTGATGAACTCACGCTTGTGTTTATGTTGTTTTTCTTAGGTACCATGAAACTGGCATGCGGGGAAAATGGTTTAGCTACACATCTACACGTAGCTCCACACAAATTAGACAGTGTTATCATTTGGAGTCATGATAATGAAAGTATTGCCATGAAACTTGGAGTATTGCTTAACTGTGTGCTCGGTCTTATTATTTGATTCGTTTAGTTTTCATGAATTGGTTGAATGCTTTATCCTGGACTTATATTGTTGCTATGTCACATGTTATTGCTGTTTTAGATGCTTTCCATTATGATATAACTTGTGATACTGTTGTTGCTCCTTCAATTCATGTTAAAACAAAGGAGATGCTGCCGAAATCTCGGTTTCTAGCATGTGCGCCTTTGCTGGAATTTATGTTTAATTGTGGTATTTAGATGTTGTTTAGCTTATGTTTGGTAGCATTCAGGCATATTAAATGCCGGGGTGTTACAGTTGGTATCAGAGCGGGCTGTAGGTCCTTCGAATGTGTATTTTTAGTGTCATGCTATAGGGCACAACTAAAATGTGATGTGGAATAAGTTAGAAACATGGCTTAGGTCTTAACTAAAATTTTGTCATAGGATAGCAACATTAAAACTTGCAAAAGTGGTATAACTAAGCTAAAATTTGACACACACTGGATGCACAGTAGGAAAGGGTATGGGTATCGTTTCTTTACGCTTAAATGTTGTATTTAAGCTATGATGTTGAATGCTTCATTTGATAAAGCATGTTGCTATGTCTATGAGATAAATGATTGAATTGATCTTGTTGTTGTGATAAAGTGGGGTTTTGGTGCCGAAGGGTTTCGGTCACCTCTTTTTGGTTCATAGTAAGGGTGAGGTTTGACGGTGTGGCCGGTTAGCGCCATCACCAAAGAACTATTAACCCCTGTAGGAGAAGAGTGCTTACCCTTTCTGTCGTAAATCGGGTAGTTTACTGGAGTCAAATAGAAGAGTTTGGTGGTGGATTCCTTCGGATGTTCTTTACCGTTCTGACGGTCGGTTTTGGTTGTTTTTCTTGATTTTAATTGATTGAAATCAAAAGAAAAGTGGTTGGTATTGGATTTTGTCGGATTGTTCCGTATGCGGTATGTGGTCTTGTCTTCCTTGGTTGAAGACGAAGAAGAAGAGTCTAGTGTTGCGCTTCTTTTGGTCGCCTTTCCAGCTTTGATGCTTAGTTTGTTGATGGCTTTATGGGGAAGAAGCATTCAATTTATTTCTGTGTTTGACTTTCTCCGAGGTTAAAGGAGTTATTGAGGTGCTATGCCAGACCTGGTTGTCAGGGCTGAAGTTCTGTGGCTTTGTAGGAGTAAGTGGTGTTTGATTTCGTCATTTTTTCTGGTTTGAGAAATCATCTTTGAAAACCCTTCTTGTTTCGTGAAAGTTTGGGGTTTGGTGTTAAGGTTTTATTTGCAAAGGTTATTTGATCGCGTGGTTCCCTCTTGTGCGAGCCTTTGAGGTTTAAAAGTGTTTTGGAAAATTCCTTTGCATGACCAAGTTTGGGTTTGTCTCATTGTAATTTTGAGAGTCAAGTTTCCTTATGAATTTGGGATGAGTTTTAAAACTAAAATGCTGCAAACAAAGTAAGTAGTCTTTTGACTGAAATCGTTTGTCCCTAGTAAGAATTGTTGTTTAGCATGTTATGTAGCATGTACCAATGTGGTTTATGGGATGACGTACTGTTAAGCTAATCTGTGAGTTGAAACAATTCAATGCGGTTGTTACCTCTAGCTTGAAAATAAATAGACTACTAGTGTTGTAGTTTGCTCTTAGCGAGAATGATTAAATGTGTTAATGTACATGCTTAGAATCTGTTGCTTTGTTATAAAAAATGCTTATGACCCCCGATTATGTTTAAAGTTTTAAACCCTGATGCATAGTTGCAACATTAAGATGATGTAGACTGCTGTTATTATTAATAGAGACATTTAATCGTGTTGCCTAGTGACTTTATTTTGGAAGTTGATTAGAGTTGCAATTTACGTTGTTGCAAACTACTAGTATATTTGGAAGTATGCAGTTGTGTCTCTACAATGCTAGTATTGATATCAATTGAGAAGACATAAGACTTATTGCTAATGATGTTGTTAAAAGCAGTGTTAATGCTAGTATTCAATCTATTTTAAATAGAGGGAGTATGTTGTGTGGTGGTAATTTTGTTATCACCTTTGTATAGGGTAGCTAAAAGTAATGTTGTTGGTTGATGATTATGCCCTTTTGTCGTTATTGATGACTAAATAGTGGTGGTAACTGTTTAGATTACTCGTTGGAAAACCATGGTTAAAATAGAGGAAAATTTTAACATGTTGCGATGGAGTGAGCTTTGGATAATTAACATGATAAATGCTCTTATCCTTAATGAAAGTATAACTTAGAGTCTCACTTATGAATTCTTCCCTGTGGAGATAATATTTACATATTGAAGTCGTTGTTTAACTGAATAAGGTTCGGTTGTCGAGACGTGAACATATAGGAGGTATGAAATTTATATGTTGATCTTGCTGAAAGATTTGTTGAAGTATTATGTTTCAAATTTAGAATAAGAAGTATTATGTTTCGGTGATCCGTGGGGATCAGGTCAATATAGTATTGGTTGGGTGCCTTTTTGATGAGCATCATAAACCCTAACTAAAATTGTTAGGAATGGTAACTAGAGGAAGAATTTTGTTGTGAAGCTTTTGGTTTAATTGTGTTGGGGCTTCTCAGGGAGTAAATAGTGATTATTGAAGTCTTTAATGGAAAGCGTAGTGGAGTACTAGAGATGGTTCTTTTTATGCTGAGCTTGTGTTCAAAAGCTTTTGGACTGGTTTGGTTGTTTGCCATTTTGGTTGAAGAGTTTTCGGTCAAGGTGTTCCATATGCTGTGTTTCAGAGTTTCCCTAAAACTCGTAGAAATTGGTGCAAATATTTTGTTTTGGCTAATTTGTTTAGTTGGTGCTATGAGTATGGATTTACACCCCAAAAGTTTTTGAGTCGATCGCGCCCTTTCGCGTTCGCACTGAATTATCTTTGGAGTAAACTTTAAAAGAAGCAGAAGGTTTTAGTGGGTTGTGTTGACGACTCTTGAGATTTAAATTGTAACTCTTTTTGACTGGAGATGGATTTATTTGCATAATGTGTGTGATGTTTGCGAGTGCTTCAAAAAGGTGGATTTTATGAATGTTTTATAAAGTGATTTTGTTAGTGAGGTGTTCCATTTTTGAAATGAGTTTCCCCCTCCTTGAGAAAAAATTTGTGACGGTTGCGTGTGCAGATGTTTGACTTTGGAGTCGATGTTCTGTTCCAAAGGGTTGAGTTTGATTTTGCGAGGTTTTGCAAGGTTAGTTTTAAATGGATGATGGGTTTTCACACGATGTGGTGTTTTGTTGTTAACGATTTTGCCGTCATAGTCTATATGATTTAGCGCAACTGTCAGTGTTATGTGTATTTCAATCTTGTGATACCGAGGGAGAAGTCTTTTGGTGAACGACTTTTCGGTATTGTTGTTATATGATGAATGAATGGTGAAAAGTAAATAAGACATCGTGTATAGATGTTAAATGATAAAAGAGTCGTTCAGCCAGGTCGGTGAGAAAGTCATATATGGAGATATGACTAATCCGGAGTGCTCTTGAAGAATGTGCATTCATGTCATGAAACGAGATTTCCCTTGCTTTCTAGTATGAAAAGAAAAGAATGAATAATTTCTGGTGTTGGTTGTGGTGAAGGGAATTGTGTTTCCTTTGCGTGTTGGCTTAGGAAATTTAAAATGAATACTCTCTGGTTGTTGTCGAATCCTTTTCAAAGTGGTTTTAGCGCTTTGGGGTTTGAGTTGTTGGATGAGGGCCACTTGGGTTCATGTTTATGGTTGAGCTCACTCAATGATTGTGCTCTTTACCGTGGTTCTTTGAGTGGAAGGTTGTGTATGACTCAATGCAAACCTTCGTGGAGAATTGTGTCGTTGAGGTGTTCCTCGATAGGGTTGATTAAATTATTAGTGGACCACTTGGTGGTTGCTAGTGATCGCTTTTCCTTTTGAAGTGTATTGGATCTTTTTGTCATTGGGCAATGAGCGAGTTATGTCAACCGCAGAGGAACGTTCGGTCGTTTCTGTTGAGCGAGTCTTAAGGATCCTGGATGTAAAGTAGGTTGTTCCTTCTGGTGGTAACCTTAGAGCGTTGTGTCTCTCCTGTTTCGCTTCGTCTTGAGTACAAGGAACCACCGAATGGAGGATGGTACCGTGCTTTTCTGGAGAGTAGCATGAGTTAAAGGGATCGAGCACTTCAGTGCCAAGGAATGCTTAGAACGGGGAGTTTGAGACCATTTTCTTTTGTGGGCTGTTGAGGTTTTATCTTACCGCTTGGGGTCGTGCTGAGACCGTGTGTGAGTACTTTGTGTTTCAATGTTGAGTAAAGATCTCGCAAGTTTTGATTGTGAGTTATCTTTAGAGCTGTCAGTCTTTAATCCTTAGCTCCTTGCCTCAGAGTGGTGGCTGGTGCAAGTCGTAGGGGCTTCTAAGCGAGTTCTGAGGCGTGAACCATAACTCCCTTTGTTTTGGTTGTTTGCGAAGTGGCGTGTCTCGGATTCGGGGTCGAATCTTGTTGAAGGGGGGAATAATGTGACACTACGGAATGGAGTGACATTATTTAATGTGAATGTTAAGGTCAAAAACTTTATGAAATATGGTATTGGAGGTTAAAACCATATGGTAGGAGGTTTAATAGCGTTTTCGGGCCGTTTCCGGGAGTTTGGGCCTTCCCAGGGAGTTTTGGGCCTAGGGGAAAGGGTCGTGGGCTTTGGTGGGATGGAGTTTGAGTCCATTTAGGACTAGGAAACCAGGTTGGGGCTGGTAAAAGGGGCTCCCCCTGCCCCTTGTGCGCCCCCTCCTCTCCCTCCATGCCCTAGCCGCCCCCCACCTTCCCCTCCCCTCTTGTGCGCCCCCTCCCTTGCCCCCATTGCTCCCCACCTCTCCACCACCTCTCCTCCACCCCCTTGCTGCCCTAGGGTGGCCTCCCTACCCCCTGCACCTCGAGGATCCATCCATTGGAGGGAGGAGCAAAGAGCGAGGAGCGAGGAGCGAGGAACGAGGAGCGAGGAGCGAACCGGGAGGAGATCCATTCAGTTTTCGTGCGTTGGGCAAAGGTATGGCCATGGGAATCCTTGGGGTTGGGCTAGGTACTGTTCTAAGGGTGTTTATCAAGTTTTTAGATCAATTCGTGGTGCTGGAATTGAGTAGATTGGATTAGATGTAGAAGTTGCCACGTTCTCTGTTTCGGGCAGCATGAGCAGTCGACCTAGGGTTTGGTTTTTCGCCAATTTAGATTCCGAATTTGGTCGTACGGATGTTGAAGAAGTTGTATATAATTTCATTATCTTTCCGTGGATATAAAGAACGTTAAATTCTGCCCAGCCGTTTAAAAGTTATGGCTATTTTACCGTGCGTGTTAAAATCTGTGATGTGATTGGAACAGATCACGGTATTTTTGTAGATTAAACAACTTTAGATTCCGAATCAGTCTTTCCCTATACCTAGAAAAAGTTGGGAAATTTCCTAAGCTACGCGAGGATGTACTCGTTTAATTGATTTGGAGTCTTAGAACCCGAGTTATGCCTTTTGGAAGGCTGCTGTCCCGACGGGACAGAACCGCTGTTTTCGGGTGTTGCGAGTAGTTGGCAATGTCAGGGTAGATGAGGGTTTGCGTACTGTTTTGTGGGCTTGATTGTGAGTGTGTGGTCCCTATGTGCAAGTGGTGTGACCCCGGGAGGGCCTACTACTTCTCGCCAATCCGTCGTCCGTGGTTGAGGCAAGTGTATTGTAATGGATAGCGATTTGTAGGTTGCTTGTTGAGACTAGATGAAAATGGATTATATGACATGATCACTTGCCATGCTTTAATGATTGCCAATGATATGATGAGTATGTTTATCATGTTAAGATGCCATGTGTTAATGTACAAGTTAATTATGATGTTGGCATGTTTGCATACATGGCATGATTACATGGCCCGGGCAGTGAGAAAGTCATAACTAGTCCATGATGGTCGGTGAGAAAGTTATGACTAATCCGGAGAGCCAATGAGTAAGTCCTACATCTTGATTCCATTCACCGCGGTGAACGGAAGCGAGGAGTAGGCACCCTTCATCTTCGGGATGGAAGGGGTGAGAGGGTGCACACCGACGGGTGTGTACTCAACCATATCGGTATGAGTTTCCAGGAGATATGTGCATCGCATTACATTACATTGCATTGCATTATATGAGGATGTTAAATGAGGATGATTTATGATGATGTCCATGATATGCTTACACTATGAATATGAGATGGGTATGATGTTGTATGTGAAAAGTGGTGATGAAGGTATTGGAATATATTTTCTTGTTCCATTGCATTATACTTGCTGAGTGATGAACTCACGCTTGTGTTTATGTTGTTTTTCTTAGGTACCATGAAACTGGCATGCGGGGAAAATGGTGTAGCTACACATCTACACGTAGCTCCACACAAATTAGACAGTGTTATCATTTGGAGTCATGATAATGAAAGTATTGCCATGAAACTTGGAGTATTGCTTAAATGTGTGCTCGGTCTTATTATTTGATTCGTTTAGCTCATGAAGTGGTTGAATGGTTTATCCTGGACTTATATTGTTGCTATGTCACATGTTATTGCTGTTTTAGATGCTTTCCATTATGATATAACTTGTGATACTGTTGTTGCTCCTTCAATTCATGTTAAAACAAAGGAGATGCTGCCGAAATCTTGGTTTTTAGCATGTGCGCCTTTGCTAGAATTTATGTTTAATTGTGGTATTTAGATGTTGTTTAGCTTATGTTTGGTAGCATTCAGGCATATTAAATGCCGGGGTGTTACAACCAGCCCCTCTGGGCGGTACTGCCGGCCTCAATAAACCCAAAAAGTACTCATTCTGGAAAAAAGGTACCGGATGCTTTGGCCTGGTAGTACTGCTCCTCCGGTACTACCGCCCAGGACCTCCAATAGTGCTGGCCTCAAGTTTGCGAGAAAAACACCGCCTTTGGAAAAAAGGTGTCGGGGACTTGGGCCCGGTAGTACCGCTACTTCGGTACTATCGCCCATATTTCCTGGTACTACCGGCCTCTGAAGAAAAATTGATTTTCAATCGAACCTTTCTCTCCAAAATTTTATTAACGATTCTTTGAGCCATATGAAGATCAAATCAAGATCATACTTATTTGCAAAAACATGTTTGCAACAATTTAAGCTGTGCTCAAAAGAATTAACAATCAAACTCCAACTAATTTGCGAGAACACATTTCGCAAAAGACTAAGAAATATATTTGCAAAGGCGCTTTGAGCAAATAAATCTTGGAATCTATGAGATTGATCCTCTTAGCTATGTGAGGGTCAAGCCATGACCAAATCAGCTTGCAAACAACCATGGTGCAAGTCACATGCTCTAGGATCCCAGACTCATAGGCCTCCCTTTTATTCGCACAACGAAATTGCAAATAAACAATTTAAACTTCAACGCATAGGCTATCTCCCTTTTGTAACATATGCAAATCAATAGCCTCAAAATCAATTTCAAGCACATGAGCTCTCTAACTTTCACACGTATTTTTCTAGCTCTATGCAAATCACATAATCACCAAATTGCTTGACCTCTCTCACTCTCTCTCTCTCTCTCTCTCTCTCTGTGTGTGTGTGTAAGCCACACAAACTTAGCTCCAAGCAATGCGAATCAAACTCAATTAGGAAATTGTAATTTGAAAAACAAAACGCATGAACTCCAACATTTGTAACACATGCAAAATGTGAATTTCATACAAAAACCAACGTATGAGCTTGTCCTACTGAAAGCATCTAGGCCCCTCAATTCTTTAATCATGCCTTATATTGGTTTTGGTGTTAATGATCAAGAAAAATATTCCTTGTGAAGTGAAGATTTGTCAGAATAAAGAAAAAAGGCTAAGGATTCTTATTACTAGTTTTGACTTGGAAATTGTTTCAAGTCATATAGCTAGGTTATTCTTTTTAGCCGTACTATTAAGAGGGATTATGCACAAGTAAGTTCATTGGTTCCTAGGTAAATTTTGTCAAGATTTGTGACACCACGGAGTGTCGTAACCTTATTTAACGTGCATGATAAGGTCAAAAACAGTATGAGATGTGGAAATAAGGTTAAAACCATAGGGTTTGGAGGTTAATAGAGTTTCCGGGCCGTTTCCGGGGTTTTGGGCCTTTCCGGGGGGTTTTGGGCCTTAAAGAGGGGGTTGTGGACTTTGGTGGGATGGAGTAGGAATCCATTTAGGATTAGGAAAGGGGCTTAGGGCTGGTAAAAAGGGGTTTCCCTGCCCTTGGTGCGCCCACCCCTGCTCCACCTTGCGCCCCACCTCTCCCCCTCCATTGCCTAGCCGCCCCTCCCCTCCCTTGGGCCGTGCGCACCCCCTCCCCTTGTTCCCTTGCCTCCCCACCTCTCCACCACCTCTCCTTCATCCCCTTGCTGCCCTAGGGTGGCCTCCCCACCCCTGCATCCTCGTGGATCCATCCGAGGAGCGAGGAGCGAGGAGCGAGGAGCGAGGAGATCTATTGGAGTTTTCATGCGTCGGGCAAAGGTATGGCCATGGAAATCCTTGCGGTTGATCTAGGTACTGTTATAATGGTGTTCATCTTGATTTTAGATCAATTGGTGGTGCTGGACTTGAGTAGATTGGATTAGATCTAGATGTTGCCACGTTTCTGTTTTGGGATAGCATGAGCAGTCGACCTAGGGTTTGCATTTTCATCAATTTAGATTCCGAATCTGTCCGTACGGATGTTGAAGAAGTTGTAGATAATTTCATTATCTTTCCGTGGATATAAAGAACGTTAAATTCCGCCCAGCCGTTTGAAAGTTATGGCTGTTTTACCGAGCGTGTTAAAATCTGTGACGTGATTGGAACAGATCACGGTAATCTGTAGATTAAACAACTTTAGAGTCCGAATCAGTCTTTCCATATACCTAGAGAAAGTTAGGAAATTTCCTAAGCTACGCGAGGATGTACTCGTTTAATTGATTCGGAGTCCCAGAACTCAAGTTATGCCTTTTGCAAGGCTGCTGTCCCGACGGGACAGAACCTCTGTTTTTAGGTTTTGCGAGTAGTTGGCAATGTCGGGTTAGATGAGGGTTTGCGTACTGTTTTGTGGACATGATTGTGAGTGTGTGATACCTATGTGTAGGTGGTGCGACCCCGGGAGTGCCTTCTACTTCCCGCCAATCCGTTGCCCGTGGTTGAGGCAAGTGTGTTGTAATGAATAACGAGTTGTAGGTTGTTTGTTGAGAATAGATGGAATTGACTTCATGATATATGATCACTTGCCATGCTTTAATGATTGCCATTGATATGATGAGCATGTTTATTATGTTATGATGCCATGTGTTAATATGTGAGTTAAATATGATGTTGGCATAATTGCATACATGACATGTTACATGGCCCGGGCGGTGAGAAAGTCATAACTAATCCGGGAAGGTCGGTGAGAAAGTTATGACTAATCCGGAGAGCCAATGAGTAAGTCCTACATCGTGATTCCATTCACCGCGGTGAACGGAAGCGAGGAGTAGGCACCCTCCATCTTCGGGATGGAAGGGGGGAGAGGGTGCACACCGACGGGTGTGTACTCAACCATACCGGTATGAGTTTCCAAGGAGACATGAGCATTGCATTACATTGCATACATAATGATGATGATATTGATAAGTGTTCATGAATGAGAAGATACACATGATGGGAGATTTTATTGCCATGATTTTGTTCTTGTTGTCCATTGCAATATGCATGCTGAGTTTTGAACTCACGCTTGTATTTTCTTGTTGTTTTAGGTACCATGAGAACGGCATGCGGGGAAGGGAGATAGTCACATGTCCGCACGTAGCTTCACTCTTTTGATTCCACAAATCATTCAATTAGTTTCGATAACAAAATGCGTGTGATGATTATTACTTTAAGGTTTAGCTTTGCTATGTGAGAGGTTTATTGTTCGTTTGACACTTGGAGACATTAAGTGCTTGATTTTAGACTTATATTGTCGTTAAGACTTTGATTATTGCTGTTTTAGCTGTCTCTCATATTGCGATATATTGCTATACTATTGTTGCTCCTTTAATTCATGTTAAAACAAAGGAGATGCTGCCGAAATCTCGGTTTTTAGCATGTGTGCCTTTGCTGGAATTTTATGTTAATTGTGGTATTTAGATGTTGTTTAGCTTATGTTTGGTAGCATTCAAGCATATTAAATGCCGGGGTGTTACAAGATTACTTGGAGTAAAAGTCACTTCATTTTTATTCTCTCAGAATCAAAAGTCATTTACTCAGTAAACACTGAATATACTTCACGCTGGACCAACTTTTTCAGTTTGGCGCTGACCAACTTTGATTATTGCTGTTTTAATGGCAATCATTAAAGCATGGCAAGTGATCGGGCGGTGAGAAAGTGATAACTAATCCGGGAAGGTCGGTGAGAAAGTTATGACTAATCCGGAGAGCCAATGAGTAAGTCCTACATCGTGATTCCATTCACCGCGGTGAACGGAAGCGAGGAGTAGGCACCCTCCATCTTCGGGATGGAAGGGGGGAGAGGGTGCACACCGACGGGTGTGTACTCAACCATACCGGTATGAGTTTCCAAGGAGACATGAGCATTGCATTACATTGCATACATAATGATGATGATATTGATAAGTGTTCATGAATGAGAAGATACACATGATGGGAGATTTTATTGCCATGATTTTGTTCTTGTTGTCCATTGCAATATGCATGCTGAGTTTTGAACTCACGCTTGTATTTTCTTGTTGTTTTAGGTACCATGAGAACGGCATGCGGGGAAGGGAGATAGTCACACGTCCGCACGTAGCTTCACTCTTTTGATTCCACAAATCATTCAATTAGTTTCGATAACAAAATGCGTGTGATGATTATTACTTTAAGGTTTAGCTTTGCTATGTGAGAGGTTTATTGTTCGTTTGACACTTGGAGGCATTAAGTGCTTGATTTTAGACTTATATTGTCGTTAAGACTTTGATTATTGCTGTTTTAGCTGTCTCTCATATTGCGATATATTGCTATACTATTGTTGCTCCTTTAATTCATGTTAAAACAAAGGAGATGCTGCCGAAATCTCGGTTTTTAGCATGTGTGCCTTTGCTGGAATTTTATGTTAATTGTGGTATTTAGATGTTGTTTAGCTTATGTTTGGTAGCATTCAAGCATATTAAATGCCGGGGTGTTACAAGATTACTTGGAGTAAAAGTCACTTCATTTTTATTCTCTCAGAATCAAAAGTCATTTACTCAGTAAACACTGAATATACTTCACGCTGGACCAACTTTTTCAGTTTGGCGCTGACCAAATTTTGCGGTCCGGCGTAGTAAACTGAGTCAGTTGAAAAAGAAACCGAGCGTATGCCTTTCACGCCGGACCATATTTTTATGTGTACGTCGGACCAACTTTTTCGGTCCGGCATCAACACAAAATTCTCTGGAAGCCTTTTACTATTCAGTTGGTTTATTTGATAAACTTCCAGTAAGGTTCCCATGTACGCCGGACCACTTTTTGGGTCCAGCGCAAATTGATACCTTGATGAGTTCACGACGGACCAACTTTCGCTAAAAGCATGTGTACGCCAGACCAACTTTTTTGGTTAGCGCAAACGCTCTTTTACGACGGACTGAGTTTTTCGGTCCAGCGTAAATGGGAATTTTTCTGAAATTGGTCCGTCGTACCTTGATCATATTGCAAATCTTTGTAATCATTGTCTATGGCACAATGAATTTATTTATTTTGTCATTCTGACAAAGCCCAACGGCTAGTAAATGCTGTAACAGTTATTTTCTGTTTTGAGGGCTATATAAGCTGTGTCAGGACCTTCTTTCAGATAACTTTTGCATGTCTTTGACATTTAGCACTCTTGAGCTCAAAAACATTCAAAGCGACTGAATTTCACTATTCATTCAACATTCCGAAGTGATTTAGCTCCAAGCCTAGTCTAGACAAATTGGAAAATTATGAACCAAGAGTTTGATCTTGTGCTTAGTCTGTTACTCTTGGAACTTAGTGTTCCTAGACAGCTTGTGAGTTCTTGGTGCGACCTGTCCAAAGAAATTTGTGAAAGGCCACCACTAATTGTGAAATGTTTGGAACTCACCTCATTGATTGGTGAAAGAGTTACCCAGTGGATACCAAAGCTATTGAGAATAGCTATTGGTGGAGCAATATATCTGGTGAAGTACTCTAACGGGGACGTAGGAGTGTATCTCTGAACCTCGGTGAAAAATCTCTGTCTCTTTTGATTTCTTTCTTCAGCATTTTACTTTTACTGCTCGGTTCTGTTTCTTTACCATCTTCAGTAGTGAATTTTTTTGCTTTGGGACTTTTGATAGATAACTTCTGTGCTCTCTCTGTCATAATATCAGTATTTTATTTTATCTCACTTGAGTTTTCAAAAAAGCCTATTCAGCCCCCCTCTAGGCTCATCCTCGATCTTATGCCTACTCGCAACACATATAAGTCAAAGCTCTATACAAAAAACCAAAGCATATGCTTATCTTATTTGCAACACATGCAAATCCAAGCAATATGCTAAAATCCAATCACAAACTTTACCTATTTGCAACACATGCCAAATGGTTAGCCCCATGCAAAATCCAAATGTTAATATTTGAGCTTGAGTGAACAATGAGAATGAGATCACCAAATCATGATGAAGCTCAAACTAAAGAGTCAACCCCTTTTAATAGTATGGTGATAAAATACTAGAAACAAAGCTAGAAATATCCTTAGCCTATCTAGTTATACCTTGCACCGCACGCGAGCGATCCCCTTTGGGGCCTTGAGATTTTCAATCCTTTCGCTTCTCCCCTGGGATCATCACCCTAGCTCTCTTGAAGTTTTTATGATCTTTAATTATTCTTCTTCTTCAAGATTGTCACTCGGCTCCATCTCTTTGTTCTATTCTTGATGAGCCTTCACTTTTCTTCATCCGCTTGGAGTTAACCTGACTCATTCACAACTCAAGAAAACAGTTAGTCCAAGATACATGGTTTGCCTCAATCATCCTTGCACTTCCATTAGCACATGTTGGATGCATCCACAATTGATTGAGCACAACCCAAAATCAATTTAATGAATTCAGTTGTCTTAAGTATAATGATGCAACATATGCTACATTATACTTAAGAACTATCCATTTGTCTTTGATTAATCAAAAAACACCATCAACTCATGATGAAATGTTTTCTGACGATTAATAAGACAAATGAGCACAATTTAAATTTTTCATTTAAATTGATGTGAGTTTATTTAACTGTTCAAGTTTTCATATACTCAATTATTAATTCCAAAATATTGATCCTTTGTATATGAAGTGAATAATAGATCAATATTATGGAACATCAAGTTAAAGTTTGAACTCCCCCTAAATATGTGTATCCATGTGATATATGTGTAACACCCCGGCATCTACTATGCCCGAATGCTACCAAACATAGACTAAACATCACCTAAATACCACAAATTAAAATAAATTACAACAAAGGCGCAAATGCTAAAACCGAAATTTCGGCAGCATCTCCTTTGTTTTATCATGAATTGGAGCAATAGCAATCACATAGCAAGTTATATCATAGCATAAGACATCTAAAACATCAATATCAACGGATAAAGCATCAACATAAACCAATAAAACCGAATCTAACCACTCCATAATTTATAGCTAAGCAAATAAGGATCACAAGCATACTAAACTATTCCATACACCAAGTTCATGGCACTTATTATGAATATGACTCAAATTGGTAAATGTGACTGGAACTACGTGAAGATGTGTAGCTAATACCCCTTCCCACATGCCGGTGTCATGGTACGTAAAACAACATAAAACACAAGCGTGAGTTCATCACTCAGCAAGTATATTGCAATGGGTCATACAGAACAATTCAATATTATCATCACTACATCACAAACTTAACATCATGATTAAGTCATACATCATATGCAACATCATATTCATATCTCAACCTCATTGAAATCATTTCATCATCATCATCATGTATGCAATGCAATGCACATGTCTCCTCGACGCAAATACCGGTATTGCCGAGTGCACACCCGTCGGCGTGCACCCACATCCCCCTTCCATCCCGTAGATGGAGGGTGCCTACTCCTCGCTTCCACTCACCGCGTGGGTGGAATCACGAGGTAGGTCTTACATCTATGGCGCTCTGGATTAGTCATAACTTTTTCACCGACCTTACCGGAATAGTTATGACGTTCTCACCGACCGAGCCAAGTTTCATGCCATGTATGCAACATATGCCATAATCATTAACCATAAACTATTGCATAGCATCTTAACATACCCTTTTTATCATATCATGGCAAATACTAAGCATGGCAAGATAGTATAACATGGAAACAATTGCATCTAGTCAAGACAATCAAATAAACCACATGCTACCCATTCCAATACACTTGCCTTAACTAGCACATAGATGCCACACAATCACAACGTGCCCACAAAACAGTATGCCATCACCCATCTACCCCGATTTCGCAAACTACTCCCGAAAACGAAAAACAGAGAATCTGTCCCCCTGGGACAGCAGACTTCAGACTATCATAACTTTGGATCTAAAACTCCGAATCGATTAAACGAGTACATCCTCGCGTAGCTTAGGAAATTTCCTAACTTTTTCTAAGTATATGGAAAAGCTGATTCGGAATCTACAGTTGTCTAATCTACAAAACTGTACGTTCTGTCCCACCTACGTCACAGATTTGAACACGTTCGGTAAATCGAGCATAACTTTCAAACGGCTAGGCGGAATTGGACGTTCTTTATGTCCACTGAAAGGTATTGAAGTTACCTACAACTTATTCAACAGGCAGACGATCAAATTCCGAGTCTAAGGTCGCGAAAACTCAAACCTTAGGTTGACTGCACAATCTGCCCGAAGCAGAGAACGTGGCAAACTCTATTTTTCATCTAATCTACCCAATTACAGCACCAACACTTGATCTAAAAACATCCAATTACCCTCTAGCACAGCCCCTAGACCAACTCCAAGGATTCCCTTAGCCATACCTTCGCCCGACGAATGATGAACGCTGGAATCCTTCCTCCCGGGCTCCCCGATCGTCCTCCTCGCGCCAGAACCGCCGGATCTCCTCGTCGCGGGGCCTTCCGATGGAGAGATCAACGGGATGGCAAGGTGGGAATATCCTCTAGGGCAACAAGGGGGGGTGGAGAGGGGAGGGGAGAGGTGGTGGCGCCATGGGGGAAGATGGAGAGGAAGGGGAAGGGTGGAGGCGCATGGGGGGGGCTAGGGGGTGGCGGCTAGGGTTGGGAAAGGGAGTGGAGGGCGCACCAAGGGGTGGGGGCCAGATTTGGTTGCCCAAAAGTCCCCCTTGGGCCCAAACCCTTCCACCGGAGGCCCAACTCAACCCCCAAGGCCCCAAAGTCCCCCGGAGAGGCCCAAACACCCGAAAACGGCCCAAAAACACGCTATAAACGGCATAACATAAAGTTTTAACCTCCATTTTCACATTTTATAAAGTTTTGACCTTCCGTAGTGTCACATTCTTCCCCCCTTCAACAGGATTCGACCCCGAATCCGAGACACGCCAATTCGCAAACAACCAAATCGAACGGAGCTATGGTTCACGCCTCAGAACCCGCTTAGAAGCCCCTACGATTTGCACCAGCCAGCACTCAGAAGCAAGGAGCTAAGGATCAAAGACTGACAGCTCTAAAGATAACTCACATTCAAAACTTGCCAGAATTCTTATTCCACTTTGAAACACCGAGTACAAACATAAGGACTCAGAATGTCCCAAGCAAAAGGATGACTTCCTAAACTGACAATGAAGGGAAGCGGTCTCATATTCCTCATTTTTATGCATTCCTTGGCACTAAAGTGCCCGATCCTTTTAACCGATGTTTCTCCTCAGAAAAACACGGCACCAACCTCTAGAATCCTCTTCAGCTCCCACGCACAAAAGTGCTTTCACATCTCAACCTCTCTACTGTGGTTCGTCGTATTCTAGATGACGCGAACCAAGCAAGACACAACACTCCAAGACTACCAACTGCTTGAACAATCGGCTAACACCTTGCAAAAGATTGACCTTTTACAAAAGACCAATACCCACCACTACCACCGAAGGAAAAACCTACTTTATAACCAGGGTCCTTAAAACCCGCAAAAACAATATCAACCGAGCAATCCACATCGGTTGACACAACGTGCTCAGAGCTCGGCAACAAAAGATCCAATACACTTCGAAAAGGAAAAGCAATTACTAGCAACCACCAAGTGGTCCACTAATAATTTAATCAACCCTGCCGAGGGACACATCAATGACACAAGTCTCCAAGAAGGTTTGAATTGAGTCCTACACAACCTTCCTTTACTCGTCACTTCCAAACTAGTTACGATCAACCACTAGCAACGCCTAATATCTTAGGTCATTACAAACCCACAGTAGATTCCTCTTTCTAAGAAGGTTTCGCCCTCGCATTCTTCCTTTCAAAGAATCGGAACAAGGGTACAATCATTGAGTAAGCTCAACCAAGACCCATGAACCCAAAATGATCCACATCCAACAACTCGAACTCCAAATCGCTAAAAGCCACATTGGAAAGAGTTCAGCAACAACCAAAGAGTACTCATTTTATTTTTCCTAAGCCAAGATGCAAAGAAAGCTCAGATCTCTTACACCACAACTAACATACCAGAAGATATTCATTCTTACTTCTCGTACTAGAAGGCAATTGAAATCTCGATTCAGGACATGCATGCAGCTTTCCAAGAGCACTCCGGATTAGTCATATATCCATATATGACTTTCTCACCGACCTGCTCAACGACTCTTTTATCATTTAACATCTATAAACGATGTCATGATTACTTTTCACCATTCATTCATCATGTAACAACACTACCGAAAAGTCATTCACAAGACGACTTCTTCCTTTGTATCACATGAATAAAACTCGAATAACATCGAGGATTGCGCTAATTCATATAAACTATGACGGCAGCATAGTTAACAGCAAAAACACCACATCATGTCAAAACCCACCATCCATTTAAAGCTAACCTTGCAAAACCTTACATTCTTACCAAAATCAACATTTTGGAACAGAACATCAACTCCAAAGTCAAACGTCTGCACACACAACCGCCACAATTTTTCTCAAAGAGAAAGGGAAACTCATTTCCAAAAGGGAACACTTCACCAACTGTGACACTACGGTATGGTGTGACATTATAAAATGTGAAATTAGAGAATAAAACCTTACGGCTTGAGGTTTACTCGCGTTTTTGGGCCTTATGAAGTGATGTGACACCACGGAGTGTCGTAACCTTATAAGTGGTGCATGATAAGGTCAAAAACAGTATGAGATGTGGAAATAAGGTTAAAACCATAGGGTATGGAGGTTGATAGCGTTGTCGGGCTGTTTCCGGGGTTTTGGGCCTTCCCGGGGGAGTTTGGGCCTTAAAGAGGGGGTTGTGGGCTTTGGTGGGATGGAGTGGGAATCCATTTAGGATTAGGAAAGGGGCTTAGGGCTGGTTAAAGAGGGGTTTCCCTGCCCTTTTGGGCATCCTCCCCCTGCCCCTTGCGCCCCCAAGTGCCCTAGATGCCTCCCACACCTCCCCACCTCCTCCTTGGGCGCCTCCACCTCCCCCAAGCCTCTCCCCTTGCGCCACCACCCTCTCCACCACCTCTCCACCTCCCTTGCTACGCCTAGGTGAGTTCTTGACCTCACCACCTCGAAGATCCATCCATTGGAGTGCTCCGCGACGAGGAGATCCGGTGGATTTGGAAGCGAGGAAGGGGATCGCGCGAACCGGGAGGAGATCTATTGGGTTTTCGTGCGTCGGGCAATGGTATGTCCATGGAAATCCTTGGGGGTTTATCTAGGTACTGTTCTAAGGGTGTTTATCAAGTTTTTAGATCAATTGGTGGTGCTGGAATTGAGTAGTTTGGATTAGATCTAGATGTTGCCACGTTCTGTTTTTGGGACAGCATGAGCAGTCGACCTAGGGTTCACGTTTTTGCCAATTTAGAATCCGAATTTGGATGGCCGCCTGTTGAAGAAGTTGTAGATAATTTCTTTATCTTTCAGTGGACATAAAGAACACTAAATTCCGCCTAGCCGTTTGAAAGTTATGGCTGTTTTACCGAGCGTGATAAAATCTGTGACGCGATTGGAACAGATCACGGTAATATGTAGATTAAACAACTTTAGGGTCCGAATCAGTCTTTCCCTATAACTAGAAAAAGTTGGGAAATTTCCTAAGCTACGCGAGGATGTACTCGTTTAGATGATTCGGAGTCCCAGAACTCAAGTTATGCCTTTTGCAAGGCTGCTGTCCCGACGGGACAGAACCTCTGTTTTTAGGATTTGCGAGTAATTGGCAATGTCGGGGTAGATGAGGGTTTGCGTACTGTTTTGTGGACATGATTGTGAGCGTGTGGTACCTATGTGCAGGTGGTGCGACCCCGGGAGTGCCCTCTACTTCCCGCCAATCCGTTGCCCGTGGTTGAGGCAAGTGTGTTGTGATGGATAGCGATTTGTAGGTTGCTTGTTGAGAATAGATGGAATTGACTACATGATATATGATCACTTGCCATGCTTTTATGATTGCCAATGATATGATGAGCATGTTTAATATGTTATGATGCCATGTGTTAATATGTGAGTTAAATATGATGTTGGCTTAAATGCATACATGGCATGTTACATGGCTCGGGCGGTGAGAAAGTCATAACTAGTCCGGGAAGGTCGGTGAGAAAGTTATGACTAATCCGGAAAGCCAATGAGTAAGTCCTACATCGTGATTCCATTCAGCGCGGTGAACGGAAGCGAGGAGTAGGCACCCTCCATCTTCGGGATGGAAGGGGGAGAGGGTGCACACCGACGGGTGTGTACTCAACCATACCGGTATGAGTTTCCAAGGAGACATGAGCATTGTATTACATTGCATTCATAATGATGATGATATTGTTAAGTGTTCTTGAATGAGATTATATACATGATGGGAGATGTTATTGCCATGATATTGTTCTTGTTGTCCATTGCAATATGCTTGCTGAGTTTCGAACTCACGCTTGTGTTTTCTTGTTGTTTTAGGTACCATGAGAACGGCATGCGGGGAAGGGAAATAGTCACACACCCACACGTAGCTTCACCATATTGATTCCACAAGTCATTCTATTAGTTTGATAATAAATCGCGTGTGATGATCATTGATTTAAGGCTTAACTTTGCTTTATGAGAGTTTTATTGTTCGTTTGACACTTGGAGATATTAAGTTCTTGATAATAGTCTTATATTGTCATTAAGACTTTAATTATTGCTGTTTTAGTTGTCTCTCCTATTGCCTTATATTGCTATAATATTGTTGTCTCTTCGTAGCGTGTTAAAACAAAGGAGATGCTGCCGAAATCTCGGTTTTTAGCATAGGTACCTTTGCTGGAATTTTATGATAATTGTGGTATTTAGTTGTTGTTTAGCTTATGTTTGGTAGCATTCAGGCATATTAAATGCCGGGATGTTACACCAACAAAATTACTTTTAAAACATTCATAAAATCCACCCCTTTTTGAAGCGCTTGCAAACACCACACACTATTTTTTCTTTCAAATAACTCCAACTCCACCCAAAAGAGTTACAAATTAAATCTCAAGAATTTTCCAACACAACCCTCTATGTCCTTCTGCTTCCTTTAAAATTTATTCCAAAGATAATTCAGTGCGAACGCGAAGGGGCGCGATCCACTCAAGAACTTTTGGGTGTAATTCCATACTCATAGTACAACCTAAACAAGTTAGCCAAATCCAAAGGTTGGCATTAATCACTACGAGTTTTAGGGAAACTCTGAAACACAACAGAAGAAACACTTCGACCAAAAGTATTCAACCAAAATAGCAACCAACCAAACCAGTCCAAAAGGTTTTAGACACAAGCTCAGGATGAAACCCACCATATCTAGTATTCCACTATACTTACCATTTAAGCATTCAATATACACTATATACTCATCGAGAAGCCTCATTATAATTCAACCAAAAGCTACATAACCAATTCTTTCTCTAGTTACCTTTCCCAACATTTATAAATACAGTTTATGATGATTAACAAAACGTCTTCCATTCTATACTACCTCATCATGATCCCCACAGACCAACACATCATATAACAACGTATTCTATATTTCAAACATAGTACTTCAACAGATACTTAAGCATGATCAACGTATCAATTTTTATACCATCCATACATCAACATCTTGACAATTAAAACTTGTTCAATCAATAAAATGATTTCAACAAATAAGTATTATCTCTACAAGGCAAAGCTCGTAACTATGATTCTAAGACATACATTCATTAAGGATAAAATTCTACATCATGTTAATTATCCATGGTACACTCCATCACAACATGATACAGTAACCTCCATTTTAACAAGGATTTTCAACAATTAATCTAAGCAATTACCACCACTACTAAGCCATCAATATCAATAATTTGCATAATCATCAATCAACAACATTGCTTTTAGCTACCCTATACATAGGTTGCAACAAAATTGTCACTACACAACATACTCCAACTATTAAATTAGATTTAATAAGTTAGACCTTCACGAAGCTCTTACAATATCATCAAACAACAAAACCTATACCTTTCCAATTGGCCTCGATACTAGCATTTTAGGAACACGACTGCGTACTACCAATCATGCTAATATTTTGCAACAACATGAATAGCAACTCTAATTAACTTCCAAGTTAAAGCCACTAGCCAACACGATTAAATTTCTCTATTAACCCGTTAGATTAGAACATCTTTAAACAACCAGCAAAGTTTCTTTAACAATAACAGCAGTCTACATCATCTTAATGTTCTAACTATGCATCAGGGTTTAAAACTTTAAACATAATCGGGGGTCATAAGCACTTTTAAAGCAAAGCAACAGATTCTAAGCATGTACATTAACACCTTTAATCATTCTTGCTATAGAGTAATCTACAACACTAGAAGTTCATTTAATCTTAAGCTAAAGATAAAAATTTACGTTTATCTAATTCAACTCACCAATTAACTTAGGAGTACATCATTTCCATAAACCACATTGTTACATACTACATAACACGGACATGAACTTTTATAAACACCTTCATAGGTCACCTACTCTTGACGAACAGGATGCAAACCAACTTTAAAGATAACTACAGCTCAAGAACATGAACGAACACTGATAAACAACTTCTCTTTTCCAGGCAAGGTAGAAAACAAAACTCCAACAGAAATGCAGGAGAGATCAACTCTGATAGCAAAAACTCTTCAAGAAATTTCAAGATCTATACTTCCAAGAAGGAAGAAGGGTGCACTAGGGAAAATCAAATGTTCACTAAATCTTTTCCGATAAAAGATTCAAACTTAGCTCCACCAACTCAAGGTCCGCACAAGGGGAAACTCCAACACTTTTTCTCAGATAGGGAGGACAACAACCACATAAGTTTCCTCCCCAAGACAGTCCATAATAACCAACAAAACCGGGTGTCAAAGCAAAGATTACGACTAACGACGCGCAACACAAAACTTTTATTCTTTGTCTTCACCCAAAGAAGACAAAACCACAAACCGCCAAAAGAACAATCCGCCAGAATCCAATACCCAAACACTTTTCTTTTGGTTTCAATCAACTATCCAAACTGCGACAGAAAAGGTAAGCACTTTTTCCCCACAAGGGTTAATAGTTCTTCGGTGATGGCTTTAATCGGCCATACCGTCAAACCACAACCTTACTATAAACAAAAAGGTGACCGAAACCCTTCGGCACCACAACCCCACTTTATCACGATAACATGAGCAATTCAATCAATTTATCTCGTACACATAGCAGCATACTTTATCACATAAAACATTCAACATCAAGGCTTAAATATAACATTTAAGCGTAAAGCAACGATACCCATACCCTTTCCTATTGTGCATCCATGTGTGTCAAATTTTAAATTAGTTATTCCGCATACACAAGTTTTAAGGTTGCTATCCTATAGCAAAATTTTAGTTATAACCTAAGCCATGTTTCTAGGTTACTCCACATCAAAATTTTAGTTAACCCTATGGTATTCCACTAAGTTCATACACCACGGACCTGAAGCCCGCTCTGATACCAATTGTAACACCCCGGCATCTACTATGCCCGAATTCTACCAAACATAGACTAAACATCACCTAAATACCACAAATTAAAATAAATTACAGCAAAGGCGCAAATGCTAAAACCGAAATTTCAGCAGCATCTCCTTTGTTTTATCATGAATTGGAGCAATAGCAATCACATAGCAAGTTATATCATAGCATAAGGCATCTAAAACATCAATATCAATGGATAAAGCATCAACATAAACCAATAAAACCGATTCCAACCACTGCATAATCTATAGCTAAGCAAATAAGGATCACAAGCACACTAAACTATTCCATACACCAAGTTCATGACACTTATTATGATCATGACTCAAATTGGTAAAAGTGACTGGAACTACGTGAAGATGTGTAGCTAATGCCCCTTCCCACATGCTGGTGTCATGGTACCTAAAACAACATAAAACACAAGCGTGAGTTCATCACTCAGCAAGTATATTGCAATGGGTCATACAGAACAATTCAATACTATCATCACTACATAACAAACTTAACATCACGATTAAGTCATACATCATATGCAACATCATATTCATATCTTGTAGGACCGAGTAGGCAACTAGAGGGGGGGGGTGAATAGATGCCGAATAAAATTCAACTATTTCTTTCGGAAAATTAAAGACCCCTAAATAGCAGAAGAATATCTAATATCGTAGAGATCAAAACCCTAGATTAATTAGCGAGACAAGTCGAACAAAAATCAAAACTAGTTCTATCAAAAATCGAACAAACCTTCTAATCAAGAATCAAAGCGAAAAAAATAAGAGAATATTGCATAAACTTATCTTTTTATTCCAAAGCCATCTTCAACAAGATGACACCAAAAAAATCTTCTAATCTTCAATGATTAGAAAACCCTAAACAAAATCTCTAATCTCACAAGATTAGAAAACCCTGAACAAACTAAAGAGAGCACAAAAGCTCTTCTTTGTTGTAGGCACCTTTTGCTTCTTGCCCTTTTTCCATGGATTTCTAAGCCCGTTCAACCTCTATTTAAAGGACTCCACAACCACCTATTTTTTGTATTCGGATTGAGCAAGCAGTCTCCATGCCGATCTCATCTCACGCCGGCTGACTCGGACACGGCAAAATTCCTGGCTCTCTCTCGGATGTCCTTCTCGCACACGCTAGCCACACATGCAAACTCACGCACGCACGACTCGGACTCACGCACACACACATGCAGCATGCACGCACACGACGCACACTACAATACGCCACCCACATATGCATGCACGCAACACACTGTATGCACACACACACACTAGCATGTACCAAAAAAAAATTGTATACACACGTACGGCTTCCTGCCACTACGCTGCAACGATCTCGATCTCACGTGCACCGATCTCTAGTCCGAAACATCTCGCATGACACCCTCGACCCTCACGACCTCAGTTCCTCCCTGAACCTAGTCTCGGTCCTGTCACCGACCACGTTCGACCTCAAGCAACACCTGCACGTGAACAAAAACACAAAAACAATTTCCGAGCCCAAGTCCACGACTTGACTCACATCAATCCATGCAAATACTCACACGAGTATTGCATAAAGTCCACTTCAAAACAAGCAACATGAAATTCTCACCAATTTCATTATCTCAAAATCAAATTAAACACAATTCCAGTTTTGCTCAAAAAAACATGTGTATGACGGACCAAATAATTTGGTCTGTCATACATGGGAAAAACGAAGTCGCCAAAAAGCATGTGTATGACAGACCAAACTTTTTGGTCCGTCATACATGGAAAAAACGAAGTCGCCAAAAAGCATGTGTATGACAGACCAAATTTTTTGGTCCGTCATACATGGGAAAATCGAAGTCGCCAAAAAAACATGTGTATGACAGACCAAACTTTTTGGTCCGTCATACATGGGAAAATCGAAGTCGCCAAAAAACATGTGTATGACAGACCAAACTTTTTGGTCCGTCATACATGTTCTTGGAAAAATGTCAAACACAAGCACAAGCACATTTTGCAAATTCAATTCTAAGCCAATTTTTCAGCACATGATTTCACAATCTCCCCCTTGATGAAAACATTGGCAACACCACTTAGAATTGAATATTTGGCATTCACTTTACAAAAGATTTTGAAATCCAAGGGATCAAAGACCAAAGTAAGTGTGTTGGAAACAACTCCCTCCTTTTCTTTTCCCTCTTTTTCAATAATCTTTTCAACAATTCCCAATTTTCTCCCCCTTTGACAATGTAGACATCAAGAACTCAAAAACTCCCCCTTAATGAATGCAGTATCTCAAGCTTTGAAGTATATTCAAGGTATATAATCAAAGTAAGGCTTTTGGAGAGTTTTGACGAGAGTTTTCACATTTTTTTATCAATTTATCCAATAAGAATGCAAATTGTGAGAATATGGAGGCTCTAACACATAGAAAAGTTGTTGCATAAGCAAATTAGAGCAAACAAGTAAAATGTCATAAACTGATTTTGCCAAAGCTAAAAAGAAATCTATCATGAGCAAAGAGAGACTTTCAAATTCACTAATGTTTGTCTCAAGCCTTTTCAAAAATTTGAATTTCCTTTTTCTCTTTTAGCAATTTTGACAATTTTGCTTTGAGATCAACAGGGATGACAAGTAACTGCACACTAGCCCATACTTGTGTATGAGTAGGTAGTTTTTTCTTGTATCTTTCTCAGTTTAAATTGGCAAGTGGCTTCACATTGTTCTGAACTTTTGTTTAGAGAAGTAGCCTTTTCTTGCATCTTTTAAATCCCTGGCAAGGAAGCTGCACATTGTACTAAACTTGTGTTTAGCCAAGTAGCTTTTGCTTGCATCTTTTTCAACTTGCTTTTATCATTTAAAACACTGATTTTGCTTGAGACTCATAATGATCATTTGAAGTCCAACAAAAAGCTCACACATAGTTTCTAATCAGCTCTAGCCTTTTAACAGATGACAAAAAACTTTTAAGCCTATTTCACAAATGCAACACCATAATGAACAAGAGCCAAAATATTCTCGAAAAGCATCTCAAATTGAATTATTTTAGTCTTTTAGTCTTTTAGTGAGAAGTGAAGCAATGTAGCATTAATTTGACTATATACACAAGAATAGTCAACAAAGCTTTGTACTACATGATGCAATGAAAACAGGGGAGATTTCTTTAAGTGAAACGTCAAAATAGCTCCTTGTAGTAACGAAAGTCAAGTAACACAAATGAAAGAGTTAAAATCAAGACTCCCCCTCAAATCAACCCATGGGGATGAATGATCCCAAGTTCGCCGCGTAAGAAAGCAAAGCGAGAAGAATCAAGCGGCTTAGTGAAAATATCAGCAATTTGAGCATCCGAATCAACAAATTTCAGTTCAATAGCTCCTTTTTCAACATGATCTCTAAGAAAATGATATCGAACATCAATGTGTTTAGTCCTTGAATGTTGAACAGGATTTTTAGCGATGTGAATTGCACTAGTATTATCACAAAGAAGTGGAACACTATTAAAGTTAATGCCGTAATCTTTAAGAGTTGAAGTGATCCAAAGAATTTGTGAACAACAACTAGCGGTACCAGCGTATTCAGCTTCAAAGATGGATTGAGCAATCGAGGACTGTTTCTTAGAAGACCAAGAAACAAGTGAAGTGCCAAGAAAATGACCTGTGCCGAAGTACTCTTTCTATCCAATCTACACCCTTAAAATCAGCATCGAATATCCTAGGAGTGTAGCGAAGAAGAACAAGAATACCAAATACCAAATTCGAAGTGGAGCGAAGATACGAAAATTCTTTTAATTGCTTGTCGATGTGATTCTCGAGGAGAGGCTTGAAATCGGGCGCACAAACATCTTGCAAAATGTATATCAGGCCTCGGCGATCAAGTACGTATGATCCAATCATGCTTCAGTATTCCTTTTGGTCCATCTCGACACCATTTTAAATCGTCAGGATCCAGAATTGTTGTTGTGCTCATTGGAGTAGATACTGACTTTCCTTCTCCCATATCGAATTTCTTTAGTAGCTCCTTTGTATATTTGGATTGGTGCAGGAAGATCCTGTCTTTCGCTTGCTTGATTTGAAATCCAAGAAAGTATGTCAACTCTCCCATCATACTCATCTCGAATTCCCTGGACATTAGCTCAGAAAAAAGCAACACAAGAGAGTGGGAGGATCCTCCAAAGATAATATCATCCACATAAATTTGCACTACAAGAAATTGATCATTTGAATGTTGAATAAATAGAGTCTTATCAACTTTTCCCATCTCAAAATTATGTTGAAGCAAGAAGCCTTTTAATCTATCATACAAAGCACGAGGGGCTTGTTTTAATCCATAAAGGGCTTTTGACAAACGGTATACATGATTGGGAAATTTTTCATTTTCAAAGCCAGGAGGTTGTTTCACAAAAACTTCTTCTTCTATAAAACCATTTAGAAAAGCACTTTTCACATCCATTTGAAATAACTTAAAACCTTTTGATGCTGCAAAAGCCAAGAGAATGCGAATAGCTTCTAAACGAGCAACAGGAGCAAAAGTTTCATCAAAATCAATTCCTTCAAGTTGGGAGTAACCTTGAGCTACAAGTCTAGCTTTGTTTCTAACAATTATTCCATCTTCATTCAACTTGTTCTTAAAAACCTATTTTGTTCCAATAATGTTTTGACTTTTAGGAGGTTCCACTAAAGACTAAACTTTATTTCGTTCAAAATTCTCTAACTCTTCATGCATCGCATCTACCCAAGAACTATCAGTTAAAGCATGAGTAATGTTCTTAGGTTCAAAATTTGCAACAAAAGTAGAATGCATGCATAAAAGAGTTTGAGATGAATTAGAACGTGTCACCCTTTCATGAAGACTTCCAATAATTTGTTCAGGAGGATGGTTTCTCAAAACAGCAAGGGGAGGTCCAGTTGTTTCAGACGTCGTGGGAGGTGTAGGAGAATCTGAAGTAGTAGTCACATCAATTTGTTCAGGAACATCTTCCCGTTCTTTAGGTATGAGCTCATCATCATTTTCTTCGAATCTTTTATCCAAAAAGATTGGCTCTAAATCTTCTCGTGAACCTGAAATGTCGGGTCTAGCTCCAGGGCTAGCCTCATCAAAAGTAACATCGCATGTCTCCAACAATTTGTTAGTCGATAAATCAAGTACACGATATCCACGAGAGTGCAACGAATAGCCAAGGAAAATACCATCTGTACTACGAGCTTCGAATTTATCAAGATTTCCATGTTTAAGGATAAAGCATTTGCAACCAAACACTCGTAAGTGAGAAACAGATGGTTTACGACCAAATCTCAGTTCATAAGATGTTTTACCAAGTAAAGCTCTGAGATAGACCCTATTTGATATATAGCAAGCAGAGGAAATTGCCTCAGCCCAAAATTTTCTTGAAGTGTTGTATTCATCTAGCATAGTTCTAGCCATTTGAATCAAAGTTCTATTTTTCCTTTTTACAACACCATTCTGTGAGGGAGAATAAGGCGAAGAAAATTGATGTTTAATTCCATTAGTTTCACAAAAAGATTTGAACAAAGCATTTTTGAATTCCGTACCATTATCAGTTCTTATGGCTTTCAATGTGTTAGGCAATTCATTTATCAATCTCTTAATGAAGACATGAAACAGTCCAAAAATCTCATCTTTTGAAGACAGAAAATGCACCCAAGAGTATCTCGAATAATCATCAACTATCACTAGAAAGTACCACTTACCTCCGGCCGATTGTACTCGAGATGGTCCTACTGTATCCATGTGAAGAAGTTGACCGGGGCCAGTGGTCATTACAGAAGAGACAGGAGCATGAGGTGCTCCAACCATCTTACCATGTCGACAGGAAGCACAAACAATGTCTTTGCAGGATTTTAATTTCGGCAAGCCACGAATTAAGTCTAGACCACTCAATCTAGATAACAGATCAAAGCCCATGTGACCTAACCGATGATGCCAAAAATTGAGATTTCTAGATTCTGAAGCAACAAAACAATGTGAACTTGAAGCATTGCTAAAATTTGCTATGAAAATTTTTCCAAGTCTAGATATCTCAAGAATCAAGTTTCCAGAAGCATCGAGTACTCTACATGCATTAGGTTTAAAGCTCACTTCAAAGTTTTCATCCAACAATTGTGATACTGACAGAAGGTTGAATTTCAGTTTAGACACCAGAGAGACATTCTTCAAAGTAAAGTGTTCATTTACCTTCACTGTACCTTTTGCAATGACGCGTCCAGTAGTAGCATCTCCAAAAGTGATCGTTTCGTTCCCAGATGCTTTTGTTAGGGAGGAGAACCAACTTGGGTTGCCTGTCATGTGTTGGCAGCATCCTGAATCAACAACCCAGATGTTCTCCTTCCCTTCTCGTACTACCTACATGTTGTGAACAGAAGATGTCGAGGATTCAGCGCTGGGGTTAGAGAAATATGATTTAGGTATCCAGCACTGAATCACTCGACGAGGAGGTGATCGTACAAAAGCTTGTGAATGCAAAGTAGATGAATTTCCAGGTATTTTGTTTGCTTTCACTAGCGGAACATGTGGAGAAATGATACGTGTTTGTCTAAAGTTAGACTTAGCCTTTGAATTTTCCTTTCTCTGTTGTTTGGCTAGTCTAAAACAAAAATTCATCAAATGACCATCTTTTCCACAATGAGTGCAATTGTACTTAACAAATGGTTTGACTTTAGAAGCAGAAGCAACATTTGCATTCATCATAGTAGAAGATAAAATTCCAGCAGATTTGAAGACAGTTTTCTCAGGTTCTTTGACAATTTCAAACTTTCCACTTTCAAGAGTTTTAACAATAGCAGGAGCATATGATTTGTGATGAGCATAAGGATCAAAACCTAAACCTTTGTGATGAGTGCTGACTTTTGATTGATCCAAAATCATATTTAGATTTTTCTTTCCTTTAGTAAAACGTTCTAAAGACTTTTCCAAGTAATCAATTTTTTGAGAGAGTGTTAAACAATTATTACAGGAAACATCTACTTTTTCTTTTTGCTTGCGACAAGTTGAGCATGAAATAACTGCATGTGTAAGCAAATCATTAAGCAATTGAGTAATCTTAGCATCTGCATCATGCAACTTCAATTCTAGTATGAGACATTTAGAACAAGAAGTTTGACCATGTAAACCATCAGTAGAGCAACCAACATTTTTCACAAGTTTTCCTTTTTTCAATTGTTTGGCATAACTTGTTCTAGTTTAATCATATGTTCCTCTTTTAGAGATTTAATTTCAAATTTGAGATCTAAGCAAGAATCACATGTCTTTTCAGAATTTGAATTTCTAAGATCAAAGTTTTCAGTTTTCAGTATGGATAGATCTTTCTCTAAGTTTTTATTTTTGAGTGAAGATTTTCTTAAAGATTTTCTCAATATGACTAAAACTTCACAAAGCTCATCATACGAAGGTATTACCTCATCACCGTCGCTGGAGGTGCTGTTGTGACACTACGGTATGGTGTGACATTATAGAATGTGAAATTAGAGAATAAAACCTTTCGGCTTGAGGTTTACTTGCGTTTTTGGGCCGTTTGAAGTGTTGTGACACCACGGAGTGTCGTAACCTTATTTAACGTGCATGATAAGGTTAATAACATTATGAGATGTGGAATTAAGGTTAAAACTATAGGATATGGAGGTTAATAGCTTTTCCGGGGCGTTTCCGGGGTTTTGGGCCTTCCTAGGGGAGTTTGGGCCTTGGTGGGCTTTGGTGGGATGGAGTAGGTCTCCGTAACGGACTAGGATTGGGTGTGGGGGCTGGTAAAAGGGCTCCCCACCAGCCTTTTGGGCGTGCTCCCCCTGCCCTTGGGCGCCCCCACCTCTCCCTCCAAGCCCTAGCCGCCACCCCCACCTTCCCCTCTCCCTTCCTTGCGCCTCCACCTCCCCCATTGCTCCCCACCTCTCCACCACCTCTCCTCCACCCCCTTGCTGCCCTAGGGTGGTCTCCACACCTCTGCACCTTGTGGATCCATCCGTTGGAGCGAGGAGCGAGGAGCGTGGAGCGAGGAGCGATCCGCGAGGAGCGATCCGCGAGGAGATCTATTGGAGATTCGTTCGTTGGGCAAAGGTATGATCATGGGGATCCTTGGGTTTGATCTAGGTACTGTTCTTAGGGTGTTTATGAAGTTTTTAGATCAATTGGTGGTGCTGGGTTGGAGTTCTTTGGGTTAGATCTAGACGTTGCCACGTTTATGTTTTCGGGCAGATTGAGCAGTCGGGCTAGGGTTCGAGTTTTCGTCGACTTAGAATCCGAATCTGTCTGTACGGACTTAAAAGAAGTTGTAGATAATTTAATTATCTTTCCGTGGACATAAAGCACGTTAAAATCCGATCAGCCGTTTGAAAGTTATGGCCGTTTTACCGAGCGTGTTAAAATCTGTGACGCGATTGGAACAGATCGTAGTAATCTGTAGATTAAACAATTTTAGAGTCCGAATCAGTCTTTCCGTATAACTAGAAAAAGGTAGGAAATTTCCTAAGCTTCGCGATGGTGTACTCGTTTAATCGATTTGGAGCCCCAGAACTCAAGTTATGCTTTTTGCAAGGCTGCTGTCTCGTCGGGACAGAACCTCTGTTTTTAGGTTTTGCGAGTAGTGGGCAATGTCGGGTTAGATGGGGTTTTGCGTACTGTTTTGTGGGTATGATTGTGAGTGTGTGATGCCTATGTGCAAGTGGTGTGACACCGGGAGTGCCCTCGACTTCCCACAAATCCGTCGCCCGCGGTTGAGGCAAGTGTGTTGTGATGGATAGCGATTTGTAGGTTGCTTGTTGAGAATAGATGGAATTGACTACATGATATACGATCACTTGCCATGCTTTTATGATTGCCAATGATATGATGAGCATGTTTAATATGTTATGATGCCATGTGTTAATATGTGAGTTAAATATGATGTTGGCATAAATGCATACATGGCATGTTACATGGCTCGGGCGGTGAGAAAGTCATAACTAGTCCGGGAAGGTCGGTGAGAAAGTTATGACTAATCCGGAAAGCCATTGAGTAAGTCCTACATCGTGATTCCATCCACGTGGTGTTTGGAAGCGAGGAGTAGGCACCCTCCATCTTCGGGATGGAAGGGGGGAGAGGGTGCACACCGACGGGTGTGTACTCAACCATACCGGTATGAGTTTCCAAGGAGATATGAGCATAGCATTGCATTGCATTGCATTACAATACATATTAAATGATGAGGATGTTGTTATGTGTTTAAGTATGAGATGTTATATGTGACGTGAGGTATTATTGTCTTGTAAATGATCTTGTTGTCCATTGCAATATGCTTGCTGAGTTTTCGAACTCACGCTTGTGTTTTATGTTGTTTTTTTTAGGTACTTGAGATCGGCATGCGGGAAAAAGGGGTTTAGCTACACTTCTACACGTAGCTCCACCATCATAATCCATAAATACACACTTGGAGACATGATATTAAGAGTTGTGCCTTAAACTTAATGTATGGTTTAATTTAGCATGCTTGTGATTCCTTATTTGCTTCGTTATAGATTATGAAGTGGTTGAGCGTGGTATTAATGGCGTAATTCGATGATATGTCCATTTATGTTGATGTTCTAGATGTCGTGTGCTATGATATATCTTGCCATGATTTCGATATTGTGTTAATTCATGGAAAAACAAAGGAGATGCTGCCGAAATATCGGTTTTTAGCATATATCCCTTTGCTGGAATTTATGTTTAAATGTGGCATTTAGATGTTGTTTAGCTTATGTTTGGTAGCATTCGGGCATATTAAATGCCGGGGTGTTATAGCTATCGTTGTCACTAAAATCACTAGTGTTCCCTTTCGCCATGAAGCACAGTCCGGTGAAATCTTTCTCGTTCAGCTTCGTTTGCTTCGCTTCCTTCTCATCGTCAGTTGAGTCATCAATGTCGCTTAAGTCTAAGCGACCAATTGCAGTGAAGACTTTGTTGAGCATCTTCTTTGTTCGTTGTTTATTTTTGTCCTTGCTCTCTTTTGGCCGGAAGGATTTGGAGGAGTTGCTTTGATCCTTCTCGTCTCTATCTTTGTTCTTGAAGCAGTTAGCACGGATGTGCCCTGCCTTGCCGCAGTTGTAGCAGTGGATGGAGGCTCCTCTTCTCTCCCTTGATCTTATGTAAGCTGCATTGACACGCTTGGAAAGAAGAGCATTATCATATGAAGAATTAGCATTAAGAGCCATAGAGTTATCATTGGAAGTTCTTGAAACAATGTCTATTTCAAAAGTCTTGAGACTAGAATAAAGTTTATCCAAAGTCATTTCACTCATCTTGTGAGCTTCCCTAAAAGCAGTCACTTTCATTTGCCAGATTTTAAGATCAAGAGATGATAGGAAATGTCTAGCATTTTCAGAGTCAGTGTACTTTACATCTACAGCTCTAAGATTGTTTAAGATTCTGTTAAAGCGAGCAAAACAATCATCTAGAGATTCTCCAGAGTTCATTTCAAATCTAGTGTATTCCTTTTTAAATTGATCTTGCCTAGCTTCTTTTACAGAGTTAGTACCCTCATGATAATCTTGAAGAGATTTCCAAATTTCATGAGCGGTGAGTAAATGACAGACTCTATCGAATTCTTTTCTAGCAAGTCCTTGAAGCAATATGTTTCTAGCTCTATTATTGTTTTCAACATCTTTTTCAAACTCGATTTTATCAATATCATCATTAGAAGGAAGCTCGTACGAAATTTTTACCTTGCGCCAAATCGCGTTACCTTGAGCTTGACGATATGCAGTCATCCGGATCCGCCCGATGGGAAGTCTGCCATCGAAGATTGGCGGCTTGTTTGAGTATTTCTCTGTTGCCATAACTTACCGTTTACTAATCACCTGTTAAGATGGATTAGTAGAGCCTTGCTCTGATACCACTTGTAGGACCGAGTAGGCAACTAGAGGGGGGGGTGAATAGATGCCGAATAAAATTCAACTATTTCTTTCGGAAAATTAAAGACCCCTAAATAGCAGAAGAATATCTAATATCGTAGAGATCAAAACCCTAGATTAATTAGCGAGACAAGTCGAACAAAAATCAAAACTAGTTCTATCAAAAATCGAACAAACCTTCTAATCAAGAATCAAAGCGAAAAAAATAAGAGAATATTTCATAAACTTATCTTTTTATTCCAAAGCCATCTTCAACAAGATGACACCAAAAAAATCTTCTAATCTTCAATGATTAGAAAACCCTAAACAAAATCTCTAATCTCACAAGATTAGAAAACCCTAAACAAACTAAAGAGAGCACAAAAGCTCTTCTTTGTTGTAGGCACCTTTTGCTTCTTGCCCTTTTTCCTTGAATTTCTAAGCCCGTTCAACCTCTATTTAAAGGACTCCACAACCACCTATTTTTTGTATTCGGATTGAGCAAGCAGTCTCCATGCCGATCTCATCTCACGCCGGCTGACTCGGACACGGCAAAATTCCAGGCTCTCTCTCGGATGTCCTTCTCGCACACGCTAGCCACACATGCAAACTCACGCACGCACGACTCGGACTCACGCACACACACATGCAGCATGCACGCACACGACGCACACTACAATATGCCACCCACACATGCATGCACGCAACACACTGTATGCACACACACACACTAGCATGTACCAAAAAAAATTGTATACACGCGTACGGCTTCCTGCCACTACGCTGCAACGATCTCGATCTCACGTGCACCGAACTCTAGTCCGAAACATCTCGCATGACACCCTCGACCCTCACGACCTCAGTTCCTCCCTGAACCTAGTCTCGGTCCTGTCACCGACCACGTTCGACCTCAAGCAACACCTGCACGTGAACAAAAACACAAAAACAATTTCCGAGCCCAAGTCCACGACTTGACTCACATCAATCCATGCAAATACTCACACGAGTATTGCATAAAGTCCACTTCAAAACAAGCAACATGAAATTCTCACCAATTTCATTATCTCAAAATCAAATTAAACACAATTCCAGTTTTGCTCAAAAAAACATGTGTATGACGGACCAAATAATTTGGTCTGTCATACATGGGAAAAACGAAGTCGCCAAAAAGCATGTGTATGACAGACCAAACTTTTTGGTCCGTCATACATAGAAAAAACGAAGTCGCCAAAAAGCATGTGTATGACAGACCAAATTTTTTGGTCCATCATACATGGGAAAATCGAAGTCGCCAAAAAAACATGTGTATGACAGACCAAACTTTTTGGTCCGTCATACATGGGAAAATCGAAGTCGCCAAAAAACATGTGTATGACAGACCAAACTTTTTGGTTCGTCATACATGGGAAAAACGCTGTTTTCTTGGAAAAATGTCAAACACAAGCACAAGCACATTTTGCAAATTCAATTCTAAGCCAATTTTTCAGCACATGATTTCACATATCTCAACCTCATTGAAATCATTTCATCACCATCATCATCATGTATGCAATGCAATGCAATGCTGTAACACCCCGGCATCTAGCATGCCTAAATGCTACCAAACATAGGCTAAACAACATCTAAATACCATAAACTAAGATAAATTACAGCAAAGGAGTAAATGCTAAAACCGAAAATTTCGGCATCATCTCCTTTGTTTTTCCATGAATTGAAGCAACAACAATTTGATCACAGGATATAGTATAAAGAATGACATCTAAATCATCAATAACAAGGGCTCTAGCAGCAGTATAAGCCTAGAATAAAGATTCCAACCATCTCATGAGCCAAAAGAAGTAAATGAGGAAACCAAGCACACAAATTAACCATTGCACCAAGTTGCATGGCACTACTCTTATTATCATGACCAAGATGAATAAATTGTCTATAAATGTGGAGCTACGTGTAGATGTGTAGCTAATGCCCTTCCCCGTATGCCAGTTTCATGGTACCTAAAACAACAAGAAAGCACAAGCGTGAGTTCAACACTCAGCAAGTATATTGCAATGGTACAAAAGAACAATTACATGGCTACAACAACTCACATCATGTCTATCATCTCATTCATGATCACATATCATTATCATCATCATCATGTATGCAATGCGATGCGATGCACATGTCTCCTGGAAACTCGTACCGGTATGGTTGAGTACACACCCGTCGGTGTGCACCCTCTCCCCCCTTCCATCCCGAAGATGGAGGGTGCCTACTCCTCGCTTCCATACACCGCGGTGGATGGAATCACGATGTAGGACTTACTCATTGGCTCTCCGGAATAGTCATAACTTTCTCACTGACCTTCCCCGGACTAGTTATGACTTTCTCACCGCCCGGGCCATGTATCATGCCATGTATGCAAACATGCCAACATCATAAATAACTTGTACATTAACACATGGCATCATAACATAATAAGCATATTCATCATATCAATGGCAAACATTAAAGAATGGCATGTGAACATATCATATATTCAATTTCAATCTCAACCAATCTAGCACACTACAACCCGCTACCCATTCCAATACACTTGCCTCAACCACGGGCGACGGATTGGCGAGAAGTAGAGGGCACCCCCGGGGTCACACCACCTGTACAAAGGCACCACACATTCAAAATCATGCCTGCAAAATAATACGCAAACACTTTTCTACCCCGACTTCGCAAACTACTTGCACAACCCAAAAACAGAGGTTCTGTCCCGCCAGGATAGCAGACTTGCAACGAGCATAACTTGGGTTCTAAGAACCCAAATCGATTAAACGAGTACATCCACGCGTAGCTTAGGAAATTTCCTAACTTTTTCTAAGTGTACGGAAAGACTGATTCGGAATCTAAAGTGGTTTAATCTACAGAATACCGTGATCTATTCCAATCACGTCACAGTTTTTAATACATTCGGCAAAATGAGCATAACTTTCAAACGGCTGGGCGGAATTGGACGTTCTTTATACCTACTGAAAGGTATTGAAGTTACCTACAACTTCTTCAACAGGCGGACGACCAAAATCCCAATCTAAATTGGTGAAAACCCAAACCCTAGGTCGAGTGCTCATGCTGCCCGAAACAGAGAACGTGACAAACTCTAGATTTCATCTAATCTACCCAACTACAGCACAACCAATTGATCTAAAAACATGATATTAACCCTTAGAACAGTACCTAGACCAACCCCAAGGATCCCCATGGCCATACCTTCGCCCAACGAACGAAAATCCAACGGATCTCCTCCCGGTTTGCGTGATCTCCTTCCTCGCTCCAAATCCACCGGATCTCCTCGTCGCAGAGCGCTCCAATGGACGGATCTGTGACACTACGGAATGGTGTGAGATTATTTAATGTGAATGTTAAGGTCAAAAACTTTATGAAATATGGTATTGGAGGTTAAAACCATATGATAGGAGGCTTAATAGCGTTTCTGGGCCGTTTTCGGGCCGTTTCCGGGGTTTTGGGCCTTTACGGGGGAGTTTGGGCCTAAAGGAAAGGGTCGTGGGCTTTGGTGGGATGGAGTTTGAGTCCTAATAGGAGTAGGAGACCTAGTTGGGGGCCTCCCCCAGCCCCTTTAGGCGTTCACCCCCTGCCCTTGCGCCCCCACAATTCCTAGCCGCCCCCCCACACCTCCCCACCTCCTCCTTGTGGCGCCTCCACATCCCCCATTGCTCCCCATTGCTCCACCACCACACCACCACCCATGCTGCCCCAAGGGGAGTTCTCCACCTCCACACCTCAAAGATCCATCCGTTGGAGCGCTCCGCGACGAGGAGATCCGGCGGGATTGGAGCGAGAAAGGAGATCGCGCGAACCGGGAGGAGATCTATTGGGTTTTCGTGCGTTGGGCAAAGGTATGGCCATGGGAATCCTTGGGGTTGGTCTAGGTACTTTTTTAAGGGTGTTTATCAAGTTTTTAGATCAATTGGTGGTACTGGAATTGAGTAGATTGGATTAGATCTAGAAGTTGCCACGTTCTCTGTTTCGGGCAGCATGAGCAGTCGACCTAGGGTTCAGTTTTGCGCCAAATTAGATTCGGAATCTGGTCGTACGGACGTTGAAGAAGTTGTAGATAATTTCGTTATCTTTCCGTGGATATAAAGAACGTTAAATTTCGATCAGCCGTTTGAAAGTTATGGCTGTTTTACCGAGCGTGATAAAATCTGTGACGTGATTGAAACAGATCACGGTATTTTGTAGATTAAACCACTTTAGAGTCCGAATCAGTCTTTCCCTATAACTAGAAAAAGTTGGGAAATTTCCTAAGCTACGCGATGATGTACTCGTTTAATTGATTGGGAGTCCCAGAACTCAAGTTATGCCTTTTGCAAGGCTGCTGTCCCGACGGGACAAAACCTCTGTTTTTAGGTTTTGCGAGTAGTTGGCAATGTCGGGGTAGATGAGGGTTTGCGTACTATTTTGTGGCCATGATTGTGAGTGTGTGATACCTATGTGCAGGTGGTGCGACCCCGGGAGTGCCTTCTACTTCCCGCCAATCCGTTGCCTGTGGTTGAGGCAAGTGTGTTGTAATGGATACCGATTTGTAGGTTACTTGTTGAGAATAGATGGAATTGACTACATGATATATGATCACTTGCCATGCTTTAATGATTGCCAATGATATGATGAGCATGTTTATTATGTTATGATGCCATGTGTTAATGTACGAGTTAAATATGATATAATTGCATACATGGCATTTTACATGGCCCGGGCGGTGAGAAAGTCATAACTAGTCCGGGGAAGGTCGGTGAGAAAGTTATGACTAATCCGGAGAGCCATTGAGTAAGTCCTACATCGTGATTCCATCCACGTGGTGTTTGGAAGCGAGGAGTAGGCACCCTCCATCTTCGGAATGGAAGGGGGGAGAGGGTGCACACCGACGGGTGTGTACTCAACCATACCGGTATGAGTTTCCAAGGAGACATGAGCATTGCATTGCATTGCATACGTAATGATGATGATAATGTTATGTGTTCATGAATGAGATGATATACATGATGTGAGACATTATTGCCATGTTATTGTTCTTGTTGTCCATTGCAATATGCTTGCTGAGTGATGAACTCACGCTTGTGTTTATGTTGTTTTCTTTTAGGTACCATGAATCCGACATGCGGGGAAGGGAAATAGTCACACTTCCACACGTAGCTTCACTCTTTTGATTTCACAAGTCATTCTATTAGCTTGATAATAAATTGCGTGTGATGATTATTGCTTTAAGGTTTACCTTTGCTATATGAGAGTTTTATTGTTCGTTTGACCCTTGGAGACATTATGTGTTTGAAACTAGACTTATATTGTTGCTAAGTCGTTAATTATTGCTGTTTTTAGTTGTCTCTCATATTCCATAGTGCTATACTGTTGTTGCTCCTTCAAACCATGTTAAAACAAAGGAGATGCTGCCGAAATCTCGGTTTTTAGCATGTGCGCCTTTGCTGGAATTTATGTTTAAATGTGGTATTTTGATGTTGTTTAGCTTATGTTTGGTAGCATTCAGGCATATTCAATGCCAGGGTGTTACAGTTGGTATCAGAGCGGGCTGTAGGTCCTTGGAATGCGTATTTTTTTTAGTGTCATGCTATAGGGTACAACTAAAATGTGATGTGGAATAACTTAGAAACATGGCTTAGGTCTTAACTAAAATTTTGTCATAGGATAGCAACATTAAAACTTGCAAAAGTGGTATAACTAATCTAAAATTTGACACACACTGGATGAACAGTAGGAAAGGGTATGGGTATTGTTCCTTTACGCTTAAATGTTGTATTTAAGCTATAATGTTGAATGCTTCATTTGATAAAGCATGTTGCTATGTCTATGAGATAAATGATTGAATTGTTCTTGTTATTTGTGATATAGTGGGTTGTGGTGCCGAAGGATTTCGGTCACCTCTTTTTGTTCACAGTAAGGGTGGGGTTTGACGGTGTGGCCGGTTAGCGCCATCACCGAAGAACTATTAACCCCTGTAGGAGAAGAGTGCTTACCCTTTCTGTCGTAGATCGGGTAGTTGACTGGAGTCAAATAGAAGAGTTTGGTGGTGGATTCCTTCGTATGTTCTTTATCGTTCTATGGTCGTTCTTGGTTGGTTTTCTTGGTTTTAGTTGATGGAAACCAAAAGAAAAGTGTTTGGTATTGGATTTTCGCGGATTGTTCCGTATGCGGTGTGTAGTTTTGTCTTCCTTGGTTGAAGACGAAGAAGAGGAGTCTAGTGTTGCGCTTCTTTTGGTCGCTTTTCCAGTTTTAATGCTTAGTTTGTTGATTTCTTTATGGGGAAGAAGCATTCAAATTTATTCCTGTGTTTGTCTTTCTCCGAGGTTAAAGGAGTTTTTACGGAGTTGTGTCAGACCTGGCTGTTAAGGCTGAAGTTCTGTGGCTTTGTAGGAGTAAGTAGTGTTTGATTTCGTCCTTTTACTGGTTTGAGAAATCATCTTTGAAAAATCCTTCTTGTTTCGTGAAAGTTTGGGATTGTCTCATTGCAATTTTGATAGTTAAGTTTCCTTATGAATTTGGGATGGGCTTTAAAACTAAAATGCTGCAAACAAAGTCAGTAGTCTTTTGATAGAAATCGTTTGTCCTTATTAAGAATTGCTGTTTAGCATATTATGTAGCATGTACCAATGTGGTTTATGGGATGACGTATTGTTAAGTTAATTTGTGAGTTGAATCAATTAAATGATGGTGTTACCTCTAGCTTAAAAATAACTAGACTACTAGTGTTGTAGTTTACTCTTAGCGAGAATGATTGAATGTGCTAAAGTACATGCTTAGAATCTGTTGCCTTGCTTTAAAAGTGCTTATAATCCTTGTTAATGTTAAAAGTTTAAACCTTGATGCATAGTTGAAACATTAAGATGATGTAGACTGCTGTTATTGTTAAAGAAACTTTGCTGGTTGTTTAAAGATGCTCTAATCTAATGGATTAATAGAGAAATTTAATCGTGTTGACTAGTGGCTTTAATTTGGAAGTTGATTAGAGTTGTTTCGACGGTTGGAGAACGGGCTCCCGTCGAGCTTACTTGTTGAATGGGGGATCAACAGAGCCCCGTCGTATGGACCGAGGAGGTCGTTCGAGCGATGCAAGGTCGGGAGAAAGGGGGACACGGTGTTTATCCTGGTTCGGGCCTCTCCCTGCCGAGATAACAACCCTACTCCAGTGTATTGTGTTCTATCTCTTCGTCCCCTCCCTGTTACAGATCTTCAGGGGGGGTTTAAATACTATGATTATAGGTACAAAGAAGGCAACTACCTCCTGGGATCACGCTATGTATCCATATCCGTGATCCGCCGTCCTTGATTCGCGCGCTATTTGAATTTCGGGTAAGATTTCCCTTGATCTTTGGCTGATTGGTTGCCTCCTTCCTTCCTCGTAGTGTCGCTGGGCCCACCGACCAAATACCTGGGTAGGTCGTGGTCTCTACGAGCATGCTTCCTCGTGCGGGTGGTGCTTGATGTGACCGTGAGTAAAGGTGCGGACGCGTATGCTCGGAGGAGGAGGAGGGATGCTCGTTTCACGCTCCCGAGCATCTTCTTTCAGTATTGTTTGGTTGGTGGGCTTGGCCTTTCACGGGGGTATCGTGGTCTTTTTGCCAGATAGCCAATCCCCGACAGCTAGCCCCCGAGGTTCAAGCGGGGAACCCTCGGGCTTCCCCTTGAGCCTAAGAAGACTTTGAAGGGGGGATTGAATTTCTTTTGGTCGTGGCTCACGACCATTTTATGTCGGGAGACGACCTTTTTACCCGCCGTGTGCTTGCTCCGCGTGGGCGCTTCGTTTGTTGTTCTACGGTTCCTTCTCCGAGAAGCCTCCCTGTAACGGTACGACAGTTTCTTGGAAAGTGCGCTTTCACCGGCCAGGTGTCGCTATGTGATAGGCGGTGATTTTTAACCTGTCCCTTCGCTGTGTTTTTAACCCTTTCTACCAGGAGAGGTCGGAGTTACACCGTGTTTCTTTGCTCGTCTTCGGCCAAAAATCTTCTAGGAGCCCTAGCGCCCAAGACCCCTTTTCGCTCTCCTTCCTCCTTTGGCCATGGCGCATTTCAAGGTTAGCCAGATGACCCGTAGGAGGCTCCAAGTGCTCACGGACGAGGGGTACGTCGACCCAAGTTCGGGTCGAGTGCCTGGGAGCGACGCGGCGCCGATGCCGCGGGAGGCGGAGATCGTCTCTTGCGAGCTGTATGTCGTCAACGGGCTCCGCCTGCCCGAGAGCGACTTCCTTGCCTCCGTGCTTGCCTTTTGCGGGTGCGAAATCTCTCATCTCCACCCCAACTCCATTCTCGCCCTTGCGGTCTTCTCCCACCTCTGCGAGGCGTTCGTGGGTGTGATGCCCACCGCCAGCCTTTTCTTCCATTTCTATTCTCCCTTTCGCACCGGCCGGGAAGGTCCCGCCGGCTGCGTCTATCTTCGTCTTCGGCCCAACCGACCATACGAGTACCCTCTTGTTGCTTTGAAGGACTCGGTGTCGGGTTGGGCCGACCTTTGGTTTTACCAGAAGAAGGCGGAGGGGTCCCAGTTGGTCTATACTGGGGAGGCCGCTCCGCCCTCGAGACGGCCTTGCGCCCAGTGCGGCCGAGGAAGAGCGGGTGCTCAGGACGATCAGCGAGCTTGCCCAGATGGGGCTCACTGGTCGGGACATTGCCCAGGATTTTACCTTCAACCGGGTGTCCCCCCTGAGGCGCCGCGAGCACCCCTTCTTCGAGGTGACCAGGTGGCACGACCTCACTCGTGAGGACAACGCTGGTATGTTCTTGGACTTCTTCCTCGAGCACTGCTGCTTCCTGGTGAATTGGCGTTATTTTTTTTCTTTTAACCCTTGGTCATGTCGCAGCTCCGAGGATGGACTGGGTTGATGAGAGGGTCGCCGAGATGTTCGGCACCCCGAAGGAGAAGGAACTGACGCCCAATCGTCAGATCCCCAAGAACGTTTTTGACCGCGGCGATGCGGTAAGTACATCTGTTCGCTCCCGCCCGAGGGCATGTTTTCCGAGCTCATTTTTCCCTGTTTCTGTTTGCAGGAGAAGGTCGCCCTCGAGCTTGCCGTGTCGAGCACCGCGTCGCTGCCGCAAGCTGACACCCCGGCCAGAGGTTCCCGCAAGAGGTCGGTGGGTCGGACCCGCCAAACGTCTGCCTCGCCTCCTCGCGCCAAGCGGTCGAAGCGCCGAGCTTCGACCAGGACTCTTCCCACTCGACATCTCGAGTACGCCGACCGCCGAGAGGTAAGCGAGCTTCGAATCTGGTTTGATGACTTCAAGCGGAAGAAGCCGGAGCTGATGGGCTGACTGGAACAGCTCGCCGAGCAGGCGAGGAAGGCCGAGGAGGAGGCTAGGTCCCCCCCCGAGCAAGGAGCAACTGGAGAGGAAGATCAAGGCTCTCCAGGACCAGCTCGATCAGGTGGTCGAGGACCCTGAGGAGGAGGAAGACACCTATGCTCTGGTCAGGAGGAGCAGGAGGTCGACTTCTCGATCAACCTCCGCGTTGGAAGGGGTCGACATGGACGATGTCGACCCGGCGATGGCGCGAGCCAGCGACGCCGCGGAAGATCGCATCGTGGCCGTCGCTGAGGCCTACGAGGCCGGCGCGGGTAGGACGCCCGCGGCGCGAAGTGAGTAGACCGACACTACAAGAAAAGTGATTATCCGTGACAAAAACGTCGTGACGTTTTCAACTTTTGTCATGGAAAATCTATTTTCTGTGATGACTTTTTTATGTTCGTCATTAATTGTATCAAGCGCCGTCGCCCCTTGTACTTTTGTGACGAAACATAAAATTTCGTCATGAAACTATAATACAAATCGTCATAGAAAATTAATGATATTTTTTCTCTCATTGGGAAGCGACCGTTGTTCCCTGGTGAGTTTTTCATAAAAGTGAAGGCGATGTAATAAATCAGCACGCCCTACCGCTAATTACGGGTACACACATCAGATCAGATGATCCTAGGAGGCGAACAGCGACAACCATTCGATGGCCTCCCCATGGCCCAAAAGGCTAGATCGGCAAGTTGATGTGTTGGTAATCTTGTTCTTCCACTATAAGATATCTTGGGTGCCGGTGTTTAATGATATTCAGGACGTTTAATATACCCGACAAAAATGGGTCGAATGCGGGTACCCGACGAATAAAATCAACCGGGTACCCGGGAAGCCGTCATGGGCTCGGCCGAAAACGTACAAGACCCTCCCTAGTCCAGTAGTCGCTGCCTCCCTGGCCCAAAATCGCACTCCACACCTCCCAATCGAAACCCTGGAACTCCACTGCGTAGTGCGCGACGTTTCAGCCAGCCACACTCGCTGCCGCCGCCGGCAGCCTCCGCCGCTTCTCCGCTGCCGCTCGCTTCCCGCCTCCACTGCTTGCCCCGCCGCTTCCCGCTTCCGCCATCGCCCCGCCTCCATCGCCGCTCTAGGCTCCAGGCTCCCGCCCGCCACCGGCCGCGTGCTCTGCCGTCGCCGTCACTCCTGTGCTCAGGAGGCCCATCGGTTTGTGGGTGCATATTCTTGAGCACATGCGTTTTTAACAAGAGACTCATCTGTTTTTAGATTGATTCTTGCATACCTGGTATATCGTATATGTCATTAGACCAAGAGATCCATCAGTTTTTAACAAGTATTGGCCCGAAACTTATGCTTTTTGTTTACTATAGTGCAATCTTTTGAGTTTTTGAATGTATTGATGTTGATCAGCACGGAATATTTATTTAGTGCCATGTCGATGAACTTTTCTTATAGTGTGCTTACATTGAAGAATCATTATGCCCATGTGCCATTGAGCATGTCAAATTCTACCTTCTTGCAACGGTCATTATTTTGATGTCATCATGCTAACTACTTTTTGTGGATCTTTGGTTCATGATGCTTGATTTGTTCATCAATATATTTTTGAATTGAAATGTAGAAATTAGATCGCGTCTTTGTTTTCTTTTACGAAGAACCATGCATCTGGGCTTCCTCGTCATCTAAGTAGATGACTCTTCTTCAATGCTTGGTCTTCTCATCCAAAGATTATTTGTAAGTTTTCGACTAGTGTTGCCACCGATAGCACTATGATACATATCCGTGTGCATTCCAAGACCTGTGAGTCGTAGTTTATATAGCCTAGATGTTCTTCCAAAACTAGAGTGTAAGGTCTCTTAACCGTGACTTCTTTTCATAATTAATCCTCAAGAACAATAGATATAAGAGAAACTTTTCTTAACAGTATTCTTCCTATGTTATAGTGTCATTTTCCTGTATGTGATTAAGTGGATGGTCCAAGAAGAATGGAAATTTGTTTAGTTAACTACTTAATTTGTGTCCATTGATTGTGGTCTCAGAAATATTTATTAGCATTTCCCCTTTGCTTTAGTTACAATGGAAGAAAAAGCTATGCATCTTTGATTATTTTCTTTAGTATATATTATATCCAAGACAAATCAATACCTACCGTATTCAAGTAATGGAAGCTTCGAGGCGTCTTTGAATTTGATGACTATTGGAAAATGGGTGATAATTGGACCATGTGTGTTAGTTAAATTATTTTTATCCCATACTTTGATCCTAGGTAGTTTGCGTACTATTCGACAAAGTACTTGTTATCCTTATTGTATCCGACCGTATAATATCCGGTATCCATTTTCTACCCGTTCGTAAATACCCGGTATCCACATCCGTATCCTAATCCGATTTTCACTACTCTTATCTGTATCCATATCCGAAAAAATAATTAGGTTAGGATACAGGGTGACCTACTACCCGACCGTATCCGACCCGTTTTCACCCCTAGTTATGGATGTGCTGACCTTAAGTGTATACGCATGTGGTTTCTCGAATTGAATTGTAATGTGTAATATCGTTATGGTGTAATTTTCCAAAATGAATGTACTCATGGATGGTTACCACTGCTGCCAATTATCTAGTTGTGAATAAAGTAACACTTGTTGATATATCTAGATGCTTTTGTAGACATTGCATATGTGTGAGTATACTCTTTAATTATTAGATTAAGGGGGTGATCAATGACATGATCCTTGCGTTAAGCTAGGTCATATCAAAACGCAGGATACATAACATGATTCCAAAAGAATTTATCTAACGTCTGATGAGTAGTTGGAAACTAGCACACAACTTTGTAATATATATTTTCCTTTTTTAAAAAAGATATATTCTATTGAATCAAGTTCATACTTCAATGATAGTCCAAAATTTTTTTGCAGGTGAAGAATCTGAAATGGGTATATGATGAATGAATGGTGACTTGATCTCATATTGGAAATCTGGACATTTCAATCCTCCAGACCAAACTTGATGAGAATCTTCCTATTTTGGTCTATGCTAATAGGTGAGATCCAAATACCCATTACTTCCTATTTATCTTAGTATTTATATTCTCCATCAAACCTAGCTTGAACCATATGTACCATATATTAGGATGCGGGTGATGCTAGTTGGTCTGAAAGTCACATGTGTTTCTTTGTTTACAAAAAGGAAAGTAATCCAACACATGAACATGGCAAATCGTTGGAACGACAAGCGTTGAATGCAAGAACAATAAACAATAGGAAATGAAGCATGCAGGAAGAGCAAAGATAGCAAAGAATCATTAATGACCAATCCATCCATTTCATACATCTATTTAAGGTAGTCTGAACATCATCTAGCACAACATATACCTAAAAGATTTCTAGTTAAAATGCAAGCGACAATTTCTACCCAATGAGATCAGAGAAACTATAGAATGCCGATTTGACAACCTGTAGAAGCGTGCGATCTGAAATATGCAAGTGGTTGTCGATTGTAAATTTGTAATTTTTCCTTGGTTTCATACTTTCCATTTGTTTTACTCTACTTATTATCTATTGCCGTGATCAGTTGTAAATTTGCAACTTTTTCCTAAGTTAAGTACTTTCCATTTGTTTTACTCTACTTATTATCTATTGCCATGATCAGTAGCCTCATGCACTTCAAATATTAACATAATAATGTGCTATCCTATTGTATTTGTTTGCGTGTATTGATGACATCTAACTTATGCGCTTATCTTATATGTATTGATGACACCTAACTGGTCGTAACTCAAAAGGAAATGGAGGATATAAAGAAGAGGCAAGAGGAGAATGATGCAATTATTTGCCGTCTCATGCGAATGGTCGGGTCAAGCCAACTTGTGAATTTATGAATCTGTTCACCGGTAACCTGTGAATCTGTTTTAAACAAGGATACTTATTTTGCATGGTGGTAACTTGGTTCACTCGTACTAGCTTCAATGGTTTAGGTAACATGGTCAAACTTTGTGACCCGTGGATCTGCTTTCAAACCTTGATATTAGCTTGAAGTGGTGGTACTAGCTTGAAATGGTATTAGTTTGATTTCCGTAGTAGCTTGAAGTGGTGGTTTAACTCTCAGAACAAGGTTTGTGACTCTTAATGTATGTGGATAATTCGTGCTATGTGCAATGTATTGATTGGTCTCCTAAAAATATTGTGTGTTGTGGCTGTAAAAATGGATCATATGTGGGCTAAAAGAAGTGTTAAATGACAAAACTTCATGGCGATGCTACATCTATCTATGATGAAATTATTAAATCACGAGAAAATGACAGATCATTACTTCTATGACGAAAATTCATGTCCACGTGACAATCATCGGTGACAAAACATTTGGCGTCACAACACGTACCACATCACCTCACACCCTGGCTTTGAAGTGGCACTAGACTGCTCAATGATGAAAATGCATGTCCACATGGCACTCATTTATGATTTAAACATTTGGCGTCACAAGGCGTGCCACATCACCTCACACCCTGGTTGATGACGTGGCACTAGGGTGTTCCACGACGAAAATGAATGACATTTTGGGTACAATTAATGACGGTTATATTCGTCATAGAAGTGACCTCTTCACGATTTAAAATGTAATTCGTCACAGAAAAGTTGATTTTTTATGACGAAAATAAGCAATTCGTCATTGAAAACTTTCTATGACGCACTTTCTATGACAAGTTGAATTTTGTCATAAAGTCATCATAAAAAACCTACAATGACGATTTCGAGACTAATGATGACGAGTTTGGACCGTCATTAAAAATCACTTTTCTTGTAGTGCGAGGAGGATGACGCTGCTCGCCGGGCGGAAGGTAAGTCTCGCTTGGTCCCCTCGTTTGATTTCTTCATTCTTGTCTTGCATTTTTTCTTCTCCGGGCTAACCCCACTCCGTTTGGCGTGGGCATGATAGCTCGGATGTTGCTCTTGGACTTTGTCAAATGGCTGAGGAGATTATCGACTCTGCAGTTGACGCCGAGCTCGACCGCGTCTTCAACCTAGTAATGGCCGAGACGGAGGATGAGTCAGTGCCGGCTGCGCCCTCAGCGGAGTCCGAGCTTCCCTCGATGGGGCCCGAGCTTCCCTCAGCGGACGTGGAACCTGCTCCAGCCGCGGAGGAGCAAGAGCCGCAGGGGGCCGAGGACCAGGAAGCCTTGGCCCTGGTCCCCTGCGAAGGGGCAGGCGCAAGCGAGGCCCAGACGACGGGCTCTGATGGTCAAGGGGTGGTGGCTCTCGACCCACATCCCTTGGCCGCGAGCCAAGGAGAGGAGCCGGTCGCAGCCGGCCAGCTGCCTCCAGCTGTGGACCAAGGAGGAGAACTGGTCGTGTCTCCGTCTGCGGAGCAGCAGTCGCCTCCGGCAGCGGACCAGGGGCAGGAGGTGGTCGTCCTCGACCAATTGTCTCCGTCTGCGGAGCAGCGGTCGCCTCCGGCCGCGGAGGTACAAGAGGCGGAAGTGGTCGTCCTCGACCAATCGCCCCTGGTCGCGGAGCAAGGGGCGGGTGCGCCCGTCCTCGACCAATCGCCCCTGGTGGCGGAGCAAGGGGCGGGTGCGCCCGTAGTTGGCGTCCAGCCCCCGGGCGCGGCGGCCGAACAGGAGGAAGGCGGCCATGAGCCGCCCGTGGTTGAGAAAGACCAACCCCAGGGCGACCTGAGGTTGGTCAAAGGAGAAAACGCTGTTGCCCTCCTTGGAGCACCGGGTGCCCAGGAGGGGCAAGATCTTGACGCGCCAGCTCGTGATCAGGATGATCCCGCATGGGTCAATCCCTTTTTTCGAGCTGGCGCTACCGACCGCCAACGGCTTCAGGACAAGCTGGTCGGCCGGGCTCTTCTGGTAAGTCCTTTGGTTCTATCTTTTTCCATAAGGCAGGCAATCTTCCAGGGTTTCTTTTTTGACTTTTCTCCCTTTTTTGCTCGAAGTTTGTTGCGAAGGCTATGGAGGATATTGACGCCTCTGCAGTCCAAGTAGAGGAGTACTGGGCGTACCACCGCGAGCAAGACGCCAAGATTGCCGATCTTGAGCGCCGGGTCTCCGAGGTGCGCGAGGCCGACCTGAAAGAATTGGAGTCGGCGAGGAGCCTCGTTGTCGGGCTTCGGGACCAGCTCTTCGAGAGTGAGGCGGCGAAGAGCACTTCGGAACGGAAGTGTGCCGAGCTCGAGGAGGAGCTGGTGAAGCTTCGGCAGGAGGTCCCCGACCTGCGCGGCGAACTTCAGCGAGCTCGGGAGCGTGAAGAGGCCCAGCTCAAGGAGGTGCAACGCCTTCGGGACAGCGTGGCTCGGCGGAAGGTTTTGGACCTGGAGGCAGAGGTCGACTCCCTTAAGGAGGAGCTTGCTGCCCTCCAGGCCGAGCATAGGACTTAGCTCTTCTTTTTTCCTTTTTAGCTCGTGCAAATCCTGTAGAAAAGAAACAACCTTTTGGGTTAAATGAGCAAAATTGCAGATGTTTGGGTCCTTGCCTGTTTTTCTCGAGTCCGCTTTCAATGTATGCTCGCATGATCCTGGTTCTGCAGAAGAAAGACCAAGTCCCTGTATAAGAGCATAAGTCCCTGTATAAGAGCATATAATACGGATACGAGCGAAGAATCCTCGAAAAGACCAAGTCCCTGCATAGGAGCATATAATATGGATACGAGCGAAGAATCCTCGAAAAGACCAAGTCCCTGCATAGGAGCATATAATATGGATACGAGCAAAGAATCCTTGAAAAAAGGACGGAACGTTCCTATCATATGGAGCCCCCGCCATGGACAAAGGTCGTGCCTCTACTATTGCGAGCACGAGTTTGTTCATGGGAAAGCTGAGGGATAATTTGATCGTAACGCTTTTTGAACGATTTAAACAGGTCGATTGCGTTGAGAGGAGTATGAGGACGAGCATTGTTACGTACGCAGAGTAGACGAGCTTTAAACCAACAATACGTAGAGCCACCATACCCGAGTGGTTACTGAACCGGGCTTAGATGGATGCTCGCGATCGACCACGCATACAGTGAAGAGCTACTGTGGAAAGTGAACGAGTGGGCGAGCATCCGGCCGGGGGCCAAAGGGAATGGTGCGCACATATTCGTCGGATAAGCTCGTCCGCAGTGCTGGTAGACGACGATGCTCGTTCGACAAAGCGAGGACAAAAAATGAGCAGGAAAGGAAATGTTTTATAGGAAAAAACGCAAGGGGCGCGAGATAGGGGTACGCGTCTAAACGTAGAATTTACGCAGTTGATCAATGTTCCAGGTGCTGGCGAGCTCCCGACCGTCCTCCATCGCGAGGCGAACAGCCCCCGGGCGTGCTGTGGACACGACCGTGTAGGGTCCCTCCCATCTTGGGGTCAGCTTATTGGCTTTCGACAGGTCTTGAAGTCTTCGTAAGACCATGTCACCAACTTGCAGGGACCTTGGTCGGACTGACTTGGCCGCGTGCCTACGAAGAGCTTGTAGGTAAATCGCAGACCGGAGCAGCGCCCGTTCACGTGTTGCTTCGACGAGGTCTAGGTCGAGGAGGCGTTCAACCTCCTGATCGATGGAATCGATCAGCTGCACCCTTGGAGATCCTAGCACGATTTCGGCAGGCAGAATGGCCTCCGCATCGTAGACGAGTTGGAAAGGCGTTTCGTCTGTGGCTCGACTCGTCGTGGTGCGGACAGACCAAAGAACGGCGGGAAGCTCATCCACCCACTGCTGCCTGTGCTGGTTGAGGCTCTTGAAGACCCTCTTTTTTATGCCTTGAACCAACTGCCCATTTGCTCGTTCGGCTGCTCCGTTGCTCTGTGGATGCGCCACAGAGGCGAAATAGACCTTGGTCCCTACCTCCTCGCAGTAACTTTAGAATAGTTCACTGGTGAATTGGGTCCCATTGTCCGTGATGAGACGGTTGGGTATCCCGAACCGAGTTACCACATTGCTGCGGAGGAACCTCTTGGCCGCCTGGGCTGAGATGGTTGAGACGGGCTCGGCCTCTATCCACTTAGTGAAAGTGTCGATGGCCACGAGCAAATACTTGCAGCCTTTCTGACCTCGGGGAAAGGGTCCAAGGACGTCGAGCCCCCAGGTCGAGAATGGCCACGAAAGCGGTATGGTCTGTAGGGCGTATGCTGGTTGACGGGCCTTGCGAGCATGGAACTGGCATGCTCGGCAGGTCGTTACGATTGACCGTGCATCCGTCAAGGCCGTAGGCCAGTAGTAACCCAATCGGAAGGCCTTGCTCACACGCGTTCTGAAAGACGAGTGAGCTCCGCACATTCCATCATGGATATCACGAAGAAGGTATTGGCCTTCCTCCTGAGAGACGCACCTGGAAAGGATTCCTAATGCGCCTTTTCGGTATAGGTCGCCTTCGATCAGTTTGTACTGAGAAGATCGCCTTGTTAGCCAGGAACGCTCGGCTTCTTCCTCGGGCAACGTCCCATGCGCAAGGTATTGGATAAATGGCGTCATCCAACTTGCACTTTGCTCGAGGAAGGAGACCCTACCGTCGGTCTCTGGTGCCTCCTCTTCATAGGGAATGGAGGGCTTATATAGGTGCTCGACAAGCACCCCCGCCGGAGCGGTAGTTTGAGAGGAACCGACCTTAGACATTTGGTCGGCCAGGGAATTATCCTTCCTGGGGATGTAGATTACTTCAAAATTCCTGAAGTATTTCTCCATCTTCCTTACTTCGGCCAGGTACAGCGCCATTGAGATATCGGAACACTGATACTCCTTGTTGACCTGGTTCATGACCAACTGCGAATCGCCCATCACAGTGAGCCGTTGGACTCCTAATGATTTGCATGCTCGAAGTCCGGCCAAGAGGCCTTCGTATTCTGCCGCGTTGTTGGTCGCAGCGAAATGTAGTTGGATGGTGTACCGTAGCTGTTCTCCATCCGGGGAGACCAAGACGATGCCAGCCCCCGAGCGCTCATATGCTCGGGATCCATCGAAATACAAGGTCTAGGAGTTTTCCCTTGAACCGTTGGCTTCGCTGGCTGGTGGTGCTGGAGCCGACCATTCTGCCACGAAGTCAGCGAGGACTTGTGATTTGATCGCCGTGCGGGCCGAAAACATTATCTCGAATTCGGCGAGCTCCATTGCCCACTTGGCTATGCGACCACTGGCGTCCTGGTTTTTCAGGATTTCCCTGAGCGGGAAGCTGGTCGGTACCACGATCTTGTGTGCTTGAAAGTAGTGGCGCAACTTCCTGGAAGCCATCAGCAATGAGTACAGTAGTTTCTGGACTCGGGGTAACGCTCCTTTGGTCCATGAAGTACTTCGCTGACATAATAGATAGGTCGTTGAGAACCACCTCTCTCTACTGCTAACACCGCGCTTACCGCCTACGGGGTTGCCGCCAGATATAGTAGCAATTCTTCCCCCGCTGCAGGTGTGACGAGGACGGGCGGTTTAGAAATGTACCGTTTTAGTTCTTTGAATGAGTGATCAGCTTCCTCTGTCCACGTTAAGCCATCGTGCTTGCGGAGGGCTTTGAAGAAGGGTAGTCCTCGCTCTCCCAGCCGGGAAATGAACCGGCTTAAAGCGGCCATTCTCCCGGTTAGGGCTTGTACCTCCTTCACGCACGTGGGTGACCTCATGTTCTCAATGGCTTCGATTTTCTCCGGATTTGCCCCAACGCCTTGTGGTCCGACCATGTAGCCGAGCACCTTGCCGGCTTTCACACCGAACACGCATTTTTCTGGATTTAGCTTTATTCGATGCTTATTGAGGTTACAGAAGGTTTCTTCTAAGTCAGCAACGTGACCCGAAGTGCTCTTGCTTTTTACAACTATGTCGTCGACATAGACCTCCAAATTTCGACCCACTTGGCCTGCGAAAGTTTTCTGCATGAGGCGCTGAAAGGTTGCTCCCGCATTTCTTAGACCGAAAGACATGGTCGTATAGCAGAAGGTACCGAACGGGGTGATGAAGGAAGTCTTTTCTTCGTCTTTGCGCGACAGGCTGATCTGATGATAGCCTGAATAGGCATCTAGGAAGCTCATGGTTTGCGATCCCACCGTCGCGTCGACCAATTGATCTATGCGAGGCAACAGATAGTTGTCTTTCGGGCATGCCGCGTTTAGACCCGTGTGATCGAGGCACATGCGCTATTTGCCTCCTTTGTTTCTGACCAAGACTGGATTGGCTAGCCATTCGGAGTGTTCGACCTCCCTAATGAAGCCAACTTTTAGGAGTTTGTCGAGTTCCTCCCGTATGATCGCCTGTTTTTCCGGGGAAAAGCGTCTAAGTTTCTGTCGCACTGGTTTTTTGTCAGGCTGAACCGCTAGCCTGTGCTCAATCACCTCCCTTGGGACCCCAGGCATGTCGGATGGTTCCCAAGCGAACGCATCCGAGCTTGCCCGGAGGAAGGTGATGAGCTCGAGTTCCTATTTGGGATCTAAGGAAGATCCCAAATGCACGACTTTGGCCGGTTCCGACTCGTTGAGCGGAACAGCTTTGGTCTCTCCTCCAGGTTGGAGGGCAAGTTTAGGTCGGGAATGTTTTGGCTCTTGGTCAGGGCCGCGAGTGGGTAACTGACCGACCATATCCAACGCCCTTTCGTCGCAATTGAGTGCGGACTTGTGGTTCCCTTTTACGGTTATGACTCCGTTTGGTCCGGGAACCTTCAGGCACTGATACGCGTGGTGCGAGGCGGCCATGAACTTGGCCAAGGCCGGCCTGCCGAGGATGGCGTTGTAGGCCGATTCGAAGTCTACCACCTCGAAGGTGATTAGCTCCGTTCTGAAGTTACTCGGGCCGCCGAAAGTCACGGGCAGGACGACCTGCCCCAGAGGTTTGATCGAGGTGCCCGGGACTATCCCGAAGAAGGGCACGGCTACACTTTTGATTTTGGAACGAGGAATCTGCATCTCGTCCAAAACCTTAGCTGACATAAGGTCCAAAGAGCTCCCGGAGTCTATGAGGACCCGACCAACGACGGTATTGCTGATGGTGGGGTTCATGACCATCGGAAGCCTCTGCGGTTTGGTCATTCCAAAGGGACAATCGTCCTTGGAGAAGGTGAGGGACAGCTCAGACCATTTGAGTTGCTGCACTGGCGGCTTACCTTGGGTGACTTGGTGCACTTCCCTCGCAGCGTCCTTTAAGTCCCGGCGAGATTTATAGGCAGAGGAGCCCCCGAAGATAACCGCGATGTGGTTCTGTGGTTCTTGATATTCCATGCCATCTTCGTTTTCTTCGACGGGCTGCTTGCCCTTGCCGTTTTCACCCTGCTCTGGAAGCGACGGCATGGGACCCCTACCATCAGAAAGCGCTCCGAGCGGTAGGTCCACGTTCGGCAATTCCGTAGGTCGTGCCCGTGCGCCTGGTGAAGCGGACAGTAGAGGTCGCCCCGTTGATCTGCCTGGTCACCTCGGTCGCGAGGCATGTGTGGTTGTCCTCTTCCCCGAGCGTTAAACCCCCGGCGCTGCGGCTGGGTTGCTCGGGGCTGTTGTTGTTCCACCGCGGCAACCATGCCCGGTGGGAGCTGCTTTTCTTCTTCTTCTTGATCTTCTTATCCACGGAGTTCGATCCCTTTTATCTTGGCGGAGGTTTCTAGCCCGGCCGAGGCGGCAGCTTTCCTTCGCCCAAAGATTTTCTTCCACTGGACGGCCTCATCCGCGTTGGCATACCGATCAGCCATTCGGAAGAGCTCGTTTGCCGTCAGATCCGGATGGATCTCCAGGTCCTGCGTGAAGCGCACGTCCCGTACCCCGAACTTGAAAGCTCGGACGATGGCCTCATCCGATATGTTCGGGATCGAGTTCCGGACCTGGATGAACCTCTGGACGAACTGTCGCAGGGTTTCTCCGTCCGTCTGTATCAAGCGCTCCAAGTCGCGCTCCTTTCCCGGGCGGATGTAACAGCTCTGGAAATTTGCTCGGAGCGCGGTGCTGAGCTGCCCCCAGGATCGTATGGAACCCTCCTTTTGGTTGAAGAGCCATGTGCGAGAAGCTCCGTCCAGAACCGTCGGTAGATAATTCGCCATCACCCCTTCATCGCCTCCGGCGGCGAGGATGGCGGTGGTATATATTGAGAGAAATTCATCCGGGTTCTGGGTCCCGTTGAACCTTTTGATGTGGCCGGGCTTGAACCTATTCGGCCATGCGACATTCCGGAGAGAGCTCGTGAAGGCCTGGCAACCGAAGCTCGGGGTTTCGTGGTGAAACCCTCGGTCATAGCGGCCTCCGCGTGGGTCATCCGCCCAACGCCCCGTACACGGGCCGAGTCGAGAGAAGACTTCATTCGACGGTCGTGCCGACGACCGCTTGGTCGTGGAGCGTTCAGAACGCTCGTAATCCGGACGATTGTAGAGGTGTCGCTCCGAGGTTGCTCTGGAACTGTTCTGGGGCTTTTCCCGGATCAGATTAGCGGTCTGGGGCGATCTCCGAGCATGGCTCCGAGATTCACCTCTGTGCGAGCGCACGAGGGAGCGTCTGTGATGGTCCCGGGAAACACTCCGGGCATCCCGGTCGTGGGGAGGTTCCGAGACTTTCAGCTCAGCGGCAAACCTCTCCAGATCTTCGGCCACGACCTTGCCCACGGCCTCTAGGTCCACTTGCTCGGGGAAACTGCGTAGGTCGCGCACGACCGCCGCCAAGGCCTGTAGCCGTTCTCGCTTCTCGTGAATTGGCGGTGGTGAGCTACGGCGGCGCTCCGGGGCGCGATCGGGGGTTCGGTACTCGCGAGAGTTCCTTTCCGCGGAAGCGCGCCTCCCTTTTGCCTGGCGGTGTATGCTCGCGAGGGTCTTTCCCAAAGACGCCTCTAGGTGGAGTCTGGCCGCCTCGTAGTGGTCACGCTTAGTAGCATCCGAGGATCCTTCCCCGGGCTCGGCACGGCTCCCGGCCATGTTGACGTGACGAGAGTGAGATGAAAGCGATGGGGACATCATCGTATCCCCTTGAGATGCAGTCTCTCGGTCGAACTCTAGGTCGTCTGGTATATCCAGGACATCGTAGAGTCCGTCATAGTCATCCTCGCGGTCTCCGAGGGTAATGTCTGGGGAACGGAGGATCTGCCCTCGCATCCCAGGGTTCGGGGAAGAGCTCCCGGACTCGGTGTGACCGATGGGATCGGTCACGCTGGCCACGCCGTCACCGGCGTAGTACATGTCGTCATCTTCGACGTCGTCGAAGGCACAAAGATTCTGAGTATCCCCCGAGTTCGGCATCCTCGAGGATCTTGATCCGCACGAGAATCAAGCTGTCATCCCCACGGACGGTGCCAGCTGTCGACGGTTGGAGAACGGGCTCCCGTCGAGCTTACTTGTTGAATGGGGGATCAACAGAGCCCCGTCGTACGGACCGAGGAGGTCGTTCGAGCGATGCAAGGTCGAGAGAAAGGGGGACACGGTGTTTATCATGGTTCGGGCCTCTCCCTGCCGAGATAACAACCCTACTCCAGTGTATTGTGTTCTATCTCTTCGTCCCCTCCCCGTTACAGATCTTCACGGGGGTTTAAATACTATGATTATAGGTACAAAGAAGGCAACTACCTCCTGGGATCACGCTATGTATCCATATCCGTGATCCGCCGTCCTTGATTCGCGCGCTATTTGAATTTCAGGTAAGATTTCCCTTGATCTTTGGCTGATTGGTTGCCTCCTTCCTTCCTCATAGTGTCGCTGGGCCCACCGACCAAATACCTGGGTAGGTCGTGGTCTCTACGAGCATGCTTGCTCGTGTGGGTGGTGCTTGATGTGACCGTGAGTAAAGGTGCGGACGCGTATGCTCGGAGGAGGAGGAGGGATGCTCGTTTCACGCTCCCGAGCATCTTCTTTCAGTATTGTTTGGTTGGTGGGCTTGGCCTTTCACGGGGGTATCGTGGTCTTTTTGCCAGATAGCCAATCCCCGACAAGTTGTATTTATGTTGTTGCAAAATAATAGTATATTTGGAAGTATGCAGTTGTGTCTCTACAATGCTAGTATTGATACCAATTGAGAAGACATAAGACTTTTTGTTAATGATGTTGTTAAGGGCAGTGTTAATGTTAGTATTCAATCTATTTTAAATAGTTGGAGTATGTTGTGTGGTGGTAGTTTTTGTTATCACCTTTGAATAGAGTAGCTAAAAGAAATGTTGTTGGTTGATGAACATGCCCATTTGTTGTTATTGATGACTAAGTAGTGGTGGTAACTGTTTAGATTACTCGTTGGAAAATCATGGTTAAATAGAGGAAAATGTTAACATGTTGCGATGGAGTGAGCTTTGGATAATTAATATGATAAATGGTCTTATCCTTAATGAAAGTATAACTTAGAGTCTCACTTACGAATTCTTCCCTGTGGAGATAATATTTACATGTTGAAGTCGTTGTTTAACTGAATAAGGTTCGGTTGTCGAGACGTGAATATATAGGAAGTATGAAATTTATATGTTGATCTTGCTGAAAGATTTGTTGAAGTACTATGCTCCAATAGAGAATAAGAAGTATTATGATTCAGTGATCTGTGGGGATCATGTCAACACAGTATCGGTTGGGTGCCTTTTTGATAAGCATCATAAACCCTAATTAAAAGTGTTAGGAATGGTAACTAGAGGAAGAATTCATTGTGAAGCTTTTGGTTTAATTGTGTTGGGGCTTCTCACGGAGTAAATAGTGATTATTGAAGTCTTTAATGGAAAGCATAGTGGAGTACTAGAGATGGTTCTTTTTATGCTGAGCTTGTGCTCAAAAGCTTTTGGACTGGGTCGGTTGTTTGCCCTTTTGGTTGAAGGGTTTTCGGTCAAGATGTTCCATATGCTGTGTTTCAGAGTTTCCCTAAAACTCGTAGAAATTGGTGCAAATATTTGGTTTTGGCTAATTTGTTTAGTTGGTGCTATGAGTATGGATTTACACCCCAAAAGTTTTTGAGTCGATCGCGCCCTTTCGCGTTCGCACTGAATTATCTTTGGAATTAATTTTAAAAGGAAGCAGATGGTCATAAAGGGTTGTGTTGGAAACTTTTGAGTTAAGCCCTTGATGTGTAACTCTGTTTGGCTAGAGTTGGAGTCATTTGGAAAATGTGTCTGGTGTGCGGATGTTTCACAAGTCTGGTTTTTATGAATGTTTCATTAGTGAATTTGGTTAGTGAAGAGTTTTCTTTTGGGATTGAGTTTCCCTCTCTTTTGATAAAATTTATGGCGGTTTTGTGTGCAGATGTTTGACTTTGGAGTTGATGTTCTGTTCCAAAGGGTTGAGTTTGATTTTGCGAGGTTTTGCAAGGTTAGTTTTAAATGGATGTTGGGTTTTCACACGATGTGGTGTTTTGTTGATTAACGATGTTGCCGTCATAGTCTATATGATTTAGCGCAACCGTCAGTGTTGTGTGTATTTCAATCATGTGATACCGAGGAAGAAGTCTTTTGGTGAATGACTTTTCGGTATTGTTGTTCCATGATGAATGAATGATGAAAAGCAAACAGGACATCGTTTTTAGATGTTAAATGATAAAAGAGTCGTTGAGCCGGGTCGGTGAGAAAGTCATATATGGAGATATGACTATTCCGGAGTGCTCTTGAAGAATGTGCATTCATGTCATGAAACGAGATTTCCCTTGCTTCTAGTATGAAAAGAAACAATGAAGAATTTCTGGTGTTGGTTGTGGTGAAGGGATTTGTGTTTCCTTTGCGTTTTGGCTTAGGAAATTAAAAATGAATACTCTCTGGTTGTTGTCGAATCCTTTCCAAAGTGGTTTTAACGCTTTGGGGTTTGAGTGTTGGATAAGGGCCACTTGGGTTCATGTTATGGTTGAGCTCACTCAATGATTGTGCTCTTTATCGTGGTCCTTTGAGTGGAAGGTTGTGTATGACTCAATGCAAACCTTCGTGGAGAATTGTGTCGTTGAGGTGTTCCTCAGTAGGGTTGATTACATTTTGAGTGGACCACTTGGTGGTTGCTAGTGATCGTTTTTCCTTTTGAAGTGTATTGGTGCTTTTGTCGTTGGGCAAGAAGCGAGTTGTGCCAAACCGCAGGGGAAATTTTGGTCATTTCTGTTACGCGAGTCTTACGGATCCTGGTTAAAGTAGGTTGTTCGTTCTGTGGTAATCTTAGAGCGTTGTGTCTCTCCTGCTTCGCGTCGTCTTGAGTACAAGGAACCACAGAAGGGAGGTTGGTACCGTGTTATTCTGGAGAGTAGCCTGAGTTAAAGGGATCGGGCACTTCAGTGCCAAGGAATGCTTAGAACAAGGAGTATGAGACCGTTTTCCTGCGTGGTCTGTTTGGGATTTTATCCTATCGCTTGGGTCATGCTGAGGCCTTGTTTGAGTGCTTTGTTTTTCAATGTTGAGTAAAGTTCTCGCAAGTTTTTTTTGATTGTGAGTTATCATTAGAGCTGTCAGTCTTTGATCCTTAGCTCCTTGCCTCTGAGTGCTGGCTGGTGTAAAGTGTAGGGGCTTCCAAGCAGGTTCTGAGGTGTGAACCATAACTCCCTCTGATTTGGTTGTTTGCGAAGTGGCGTGTCTCGGATTCGGGGTCGAATCCTGTTGAAGGGGGGAGAATGTGACACTACGGAATGGTGTGAGATTATTTAATGTGAATGTTAAGGTCAAAAACTTTATGAAATATGGTATTGTAGGTTAAAACCATATGATAGGAGGCTTAATAGCGTTTCTGGGCCGTTTCCGGGGTTTTGGGCCTTTACGGGGGAGTTTGGGCCTAAAGGAAAGGGTCGTGGGCTTTGGTGGGATGGAGTTTGAGTCCTAATAGGAGTAGGAGACCTAGTTGGGGGCCTCCCCCAGCCCCTTTAGGCGTTCACCCCCTGCCCTTGCGCCCCCACAAGTCCTAGCCGCCTCCCCACACCTCCCCACCTCCTCCTTGTGGCGCCTCCACCTCCCCCATTGCTCCCCATTGCTCCACCACCTCTCCACCACCTCTCCTCCTCCCTTGCTGCCCCTAGGGGAGTTCTCCACCTCCACACCTCAAAGATCCATCCGTTGGAGCGCTCCGCGACGAGTAGATCCGGCGGGATTGGAGCGAGGAAGGAGATCGCGCGAACCGGGAGGAGATCTATTGGGTTTTCGTGCGTTGGACAAAGGTATGGCCATGGGAATCCTTGGGGTTGGTCTAGGTACTGTTCTAAGGGTGTTTATCAAGTTTTTAGATCAATTGGTGGTACTGGAATTGAGTAGATTGGATTAGATCTAGAAGTTGCCACGTTCTCTGTTTCGGGCAGCATGAGCAGTCGACCTAGGGTTCGGTTTTTCGCCAAATTAGATTCGGAATCTGGTCGTACGGACGTTGAAGAAGTTGTAGATAATTTCGTTATCATTCCGTGGATATAAACAACGTTAAATTCCGATCAGCCGTTTGAAAGTTATGGCTGTTTTACCGAGCGTGATAAAATCTGTGACGTGATTGGAACAGATCACAGTATTTTGTAGATTAAACCACTTTAGAGTCCGAATCAGTCTTTCCCTATAACTAGAAAAAGTTGGGAAATTTCCTAAGCTATGCGATGATGTACTCGTTTAATTGATTTGGAGTCCCAGAACTCAAGTTATGCCTTTTGCAAGGCTGCTGTCCCGACGGGACAGAACCTCTGTTTTTTGGTTTTGCGAGTAGTTGGCAATGTCGGGGTAGATGAGGGTTTGCGTACTGTTTTGTGGCCATGATTGTGAGTGTGTGATACCTATGTGCAGGTGGTGCGACCCCGGGAGTGCCTTCTACTTCCCGCCAATCCGTTGCCCGTGGTTGAGGCAAGTGTGTTGTAATGGATACCGATTTGTAGGTTGCTTGTTGAGAATAGATGGAATTGACTACATGATATATGATCACTTGCCATGCTTTAATGATTGCCAATGATATGATGAGCATGTTTATTATGTTATGATGCCATGTGTTAATGTACGAGTTAAATGTGATGTTGGCATAATTGCATACATGGCATGTTACATGGCCCGGGCGGTGAGAAAGTCATAACTAGTCCGGGGAAGGTCGGTGAGAAAGTTATGACTAATCCGGAGAGCCATTGAGTAAGTCCTACATCGTGATTCCATCCACGTGGTGTTTGGAAGCGAGGAGTAGGCACCCTCTATCTTCGGGATGGAAGGGGGGAGAGGGTGCACACCGACGGGTGTGTACTCAACCATACCGGTATGAGTTTCCAAGGAGACATGAGCATTGCATTGCATTGCATACGTAATGATGATGATAATGTTATGTGTTCATGAATGAGATGATATACATGATGTGAGACATTATTGCCATGTTATTGTTCTTGTTGTCCATTGCAATATGCTTGCTGAGTGATGAACTCACGCTTGTGTTTATGTTGTTTTCTTTTAGGTACCATGAATCCGGCATGCGGGGAAGGGAAATAGTCACACTTCCACACGTAGCTTCACTCTTTTGATTTCACAAGTCATTCTATTAGTTTGATAATAAATTGCGTGTGATGATTATTGTTTTAAGGTTTACCTTTGCTATATGAGAGTTTTATTGTTCGTTTGACCCTTGGAGACATTATGTGTTTGAAACTAGACTTATATTGTTGCTAAGTCGTTAATTATTGCTGTTTTTAGTTGTCTCTCATATTCCATAGTGCTATACTGTTGTTGCTCCTTCAAACCATGTTAAAACAAAGGAGATGCTGCCGAAATCTCGGTTTTTAGCATGTGCGCCTTTGCTGGAATTTATGTTTAAATGTGGTATTTTGATGTTGTTTAGCTTATGTTTGGTAGCATTCAGGCATATTCAATGCCAGGGTGTTACAGGATCTTTGGGGTGGTGAGGTGGAGAGGCTTCCCTAGGGCAGCAAGTGGTGGTGGAGAGAGGAGGGGATCACGCAAGGGGGAGAGGAGGCGCCCAAAGTGGGGGGTGGCGGCTTGGGTGGTGGGAGGAGGAGGTGGAGTGGCGGCTAGGGTTGTGGGGCGCATGTGGGCAGGGGGAGGATGCCCCAAGGCAGGTTATCCTGCCTCCTCCTCCCTCATGGGCCCAAAAATCCTCCCACCAAGGCCCACGACACATCCCCCTTGGGCCCGAACTCCCCCGGAGAGGCCCAAACTCCCGAAAACAGCCCGAAAAAGCGAATAAACCTCACAGCGTATAATTTAACTTCCGATTTCATATTTTATAATGTTTTGACCTCAACATTCACATTTTATAATCTTTAAACAACCGGCAAGGTTTCTTTAACAGTATCATTAATTTACATAATCTTAATGTTCTAACTATGCATCAAGGTTTAAACTTTTAACATTAACGAGGATCATAAGCACTTTTAAAGCAAGGCAACAGATTCTAAGCACGTACATTAACCCATTTAATCATTCTCGCTACAGAGTAAACTACAACACTAGTAGTCTATTTATTCTCTAGCTAGAGATGATAATCACATTGAATTGATTCAACTCAAAATTTAACTTAGCAACACATCATTCCATAAACCACATTGTTACCTACTACGTAGCACAGACATAAACTTTTTTAAACACCTTCAGGGGGCACGAACTCTTGACAAACAGGATGCAGCTGTAACACCCCGGCATTTAATATGCCTAAATGCTACCAAACATAAGCTAAACAACATCTAAATACCACAATTAAACATAAATTCCAGCAAAGGCGCACATGCTAAAAACCGAGATTTTGGCAGCATCTCCTTTGTTTTAACATGAATTGAAGCAACAACAATCATAACATGTCAATATAGCATAATGAACGATAGCAATAACATGATCAAATGGAAAAACAGCCACCATACCACTAAGGATAGAAATTCTATCCGTCACATGACAAATATGGACTAATCAATTACTCATAACGACCAACGAATCATCGAAACCATAGATTAGCTTAATGAATTAACCATAACCATAAGGGAAGGAACATGTCATTGTTTAAATGTGTGATGCTAAGTGATGACATGTGACTAGCTCCCTTTCCCGCATGTCGGATTCATGGTACCTAAAAGAAAACAACATAAACACAAGCGTGAGTTCATCACTCAGCAAGTATATTGCAATGGTACAAACATAAACAATTACATAGCAATAATATCTCACATCATGTAAACCATCTCACTCATGGTCACATATTATCATCATCATCAATATGTATGAAGTGCAATGCGATGCTATGCTCATGTCTCCTTGGAAACTCATACCGGTATGGTTGAGTACACACCCGTCGGTGTGCACCCTCTCCCCCCTTCCATCCCGAAGATGGAGGGTGCCTACTCCTCGCTTCTGTTCACCGTGGTGAATGGAATCACGATGTAGGACTTACTCATTGGCTCTCTGGATTAGTCATATCTTTCTCACCGACCTTCCCGGATTAGTTATGACTTTCTCACCGCCCGGGCCATGTAACATGTCATGTATGCAATTATGCCAACATCATGTTTAACTCACATATTAACACATGGCATCATAACATAATAAACATGCTCATCATATCTTTGGCAATCATAAAAGCATGGCAAATGATCATATATCATGTAGTCAATTCCATATATTCTCAACAAGCAACCTACAAATCGCTATCCATCACAACACACTTGCCTCAACCACGGGCAACGTATTGGCGGGAAGTAGAGGGCACTCCCGGGGTCACACCACCTGCACATAGGTACCACACGCTCACAATCATGTCCACAAAACAGTACGCAAACCCTCATCTACCCCGACATTGCCAACTACTCGCAAAACCTAAAAACAGAGGTTCTATCCCGTCGGGACAGCAGCCTTGCAAAAGGCATAACTTGAGTTCTGGGACTCCGAATCAATTAAACAAGTACATCCTCGCGTAGCTTAGGAAATTTCCAAATTTTCTCTAGGTATAGGGAAAGACTGATTCGGACTCTAAAGTCGTTTAATCTACAGATTACCGTGATCTGTTCCAATCACGTCACAGATTTTATCACGCTCGGTAAAACAGCCATAACTTTCAAAAGGCTGGGCGGAATTTAACGTTCTTTATACCCACTGAAAGATAATGAAATTATCTACAACTTCTTCAACATCCGTACGGACAGATTCGGATTCTAAATTGACGAAAACACAAACCCTAGGTCGACTGCTCATGCTGTCCCAAAACAGTAACGTGGCAACATCTAGATCTAATCCAAATTACTCAAATCCAGCACCACCAATTGATCTAAAAACTTGATAAACACCCTAAGAATAGTACCTAGATCAACCCCAAGGATCCCCATGATCATACCTTTGCCCGACGCACGAAAACTCCAATAGATCTCCTTGCTCCTCGCTCCTCGCCCCTCGCCCCTCGCTCCTCGCCCCTCGCTCCTCGCTCCACGGACGGATCCACGAGGATGCAGGGGTGGGGAGGCCACCCTAGGGCAGAAAGGGGGGTGGAGAAGAGGTGGAGAGGTGGAGAGCAAGGGGGGGCGCACGGCCACCAAGGGGGGAGGGAGGCTAGGGCCAAGGGGGGGAAGTGGGGGCACCCCAAAGGGGAGGGCAGCAAGGGTGTGGGCGCACCAAGGGGCAGGGAACCCCCCTTTTACCAGCCCTAAGCCCCTTTCCTTATCCTAAATGGATTCCTACTCCATCCCACCAAAGCCCACAACCCCCTCTTTAAGGCCCAAAATCCCCCGGAAAGGCCCAAAACCCCGGAAACGGCCCGGAAACGTTAATAACCTACAAACCCTATGGTTTTAACCTTATTTCCATATCTCATACTATTTTTGACCTTATCATGCACGTTAAATAAGGTTACGACACTCCGTGGTGTCACAACACTTCAAAAGGCCCAAAAACGCGAGTAAACCTCAAGCCGAAAGGTTTTATTCTCTGATTTCACAATCAATAATGTCACACCATACCGTAGTGTCACAGCAGCCCCAATCTTTGAAGAAAACAACAGCTCTTGATCAAGAACGAACACCGATATTCAGTTTCTCCCTTCCAAGCAGGGAATGAAACAAAACTCCAACAACAACAAAAAAACATAGGTCTGGTTGTTGTTTTAAGAACATTGTGCTGATCTAACTTATTAAATCTAATTTAATAGTTGGAGTATGTTGTGTAGTGACAATTTTGTTGCAACCTATGTGTAAGGTAGCTAAAAGCAATGTTGTTGATTGATGATTATGCAAAGAATTGATATTGATGCCTTGGTAGTGTTGTTAATTGTTGGAAACCATTGATCCAATAGAAGAAAAGTGTAAAACTGTGGTATTATGTCGAGTACATGTTGTGATGGGATGAACAATGGATAATAATCATGATGCAAGATTTTAATCTTAATGAATGCATATCTTAGAATCCTATTTACGAATTTTATCTTGTAGAGATATTACTCATTTGTTGAAGTCATTTTATTGATTGAACAAGTTTCAATTGTCAAGATTTTGACGTATGGATAGTATAAAATTGATAGGTTGACCATGCTCAAGTAGCTGTTGAAGTACTATGTTTGAAATATAGAATACGTTGTTATATGATTTGGTGATCCGTGGGGATCATGTCAATGTAGTCTTGGTTGGGTGCCTTTGTGATAAGCATCTTAAACCTTAATTAAAAGTGTTGGGAGTGGTAACTAGAGAAAGAAATTGTTATGTAAATTTTGTTAAATCCGGTTGGACTCTCTTGATGAGTAAATAGTGATTATTGAATGCTTAAATGGTAAGTGTAGTGGAATACAAGTTATGGTGGGATTCATGCTGAGCTGGTGTTTAAAACCTTTTGAACTGGTGTGGTTGTTTGCCATTTTGGTTAAATGTTTTCGGTCGAGGTGTTCTTTATGTTGAGTTTCAGAGTTTCCCTAAAACTCGTAGAAATTGGTGCCAATCTGTGGTGTTGGCTAATTTGTGCAGTTTATGCTATGAGTATGGATTTACACCCAAAAGTTTTTTGAGTGGATCGCACTCCTTCGCGTTCACACTGAATTATCTTTGGAATAAATTTTAACGGAAGTAGATGGACATAATGGGTTGTGTTGGAAACTCTTGAGATTTAATTTGTAACTCTTTTTGACTGGAGTTGGATTTATTTGCATAATGTGTGTGATGTTTGCGAGTGCTTCAAAAAGGTGGATTTTATGAATGTTTTGTAAAGTGATTTTGTTAGTGAGGTGTTCCCTTTTGGAAATGAGTTCCCCTCTCCTTGAGAAAATTTGTGACGGTTGTGGGAGCAGATGCTCGACTTGAAATTTTGATGTTCTCTTTCAAAAAGTTGAATTTGGATGAAATGCAATGTTTTGCAAGTTCAGTTTTCAATTGATGTGGGATGTGATGCGACGTGGTGTTTTACTGTCAACTATGCTGCCATCATAGTCTATATGAATTTCCACAACCTTCGATGTTAATTGTGTTTCCATTATTTGATACCGAGGAAGAAGTCATTTGGTGAATGACTATTCGGTACCGTTGTTACATGATGAATGAATGGTGAAAAGGAAAACGAGACATTGTTTATGCATAATTAATCATAAAGGAGCCGATGAGCCTGGTTGGTGAGAAAGTCATATATGGATATATGACTAGTCCGGAGTGCTCTTGCAGAATGTGCATTCATGTCATGAAACGAGATTTCCCTTGCTTTCTAGTTTGAAATGAAAAGAATGAATAATTTCTGGTGTTGGTTGTGGTGAAGGGATTTGTGTTTCCTTTGCGATTTGGCTTAGAAAAAAAATGAAATGTGTGCTCTTTGGATGTTGCCGGATTCTTTCCAAAGTGGTTTTTAGCGCTTTAGGGTTCGAGTTGTTGTATGTGGATCAATGGGGTTCATGGTTCGAAGTTGAGCTCACTCAAGGATTTTCTCTTGTTTTGGTCCTTTGAGTGGAAGATTGTAAGGGCGAGGCCTTCTTAGAAAGAGGAATCATAAAATATGAATGTTGAGGTCAAAACATTATAAAATATGAATGATACTGTTAAAGAAACCTTGCCGGTTGTTTAAAGATTATAAAATGTGAATGTTGAGGTCAAAACATTATAAAATATGAAATAGGAGGTTAAAACTATACGCTATGAGGTTTATTCGCTTTTTCGGGCTGTTTTCGGGAATTTGGGCCTCTCCGGGGGAGTTCGAGCCCAAGGGGGATGTGTCGTGGGCCTTGGTGGGAGGATTTTTGGGTCCATGAGGGAGGGGGAGGAAGGATAACCTGCCTTGGGGCGTCCTCCCCCTGCCCACATGCGCCCCACAACCCTAGCCGCCACTCCACCTCCTCCTCCCACCACCCAAGCCGCCAACCCCCACTTTGGGCGCCTCCTCTCCCCCTTGCGCCATCCTCTCCCCTCTCCAACACCCCTTGCTGCCCTAGGGAAGCCTCTCCACCTCACCACCCCAAATATCCATCCATTGGAGCGCTCCGCGACGAGGAGATCCAGTGGATTTGGAGCGAGGAAGGAGATCGCACGAACCGGGAGGAGATCCGTTGGGTTTTCGTTCGTCGGGCAAAGGTATGGCCACGGGGATCCTTGGGGTTGTTCTAGGTACTGTTATAAGGGTTAATATCATGTTTTTAAATCAATTGGTGGTGCTGTAGTTGGGTAGATTAGATGAAATCTAGAGTTTGCCACGTTCTCTGTTTCGGGCAGCATGAGCACTCGACCTAGGGTTTGGGTTTTCGCCAATTTAGAGTGGGATTTTGGTCGTCTGCTTGTTGAAGAAGTTGTAGGTAACTTCAATACCTTTCAGTGGGTATAACGAACGTCCAATTCCGCCCAGCCGTTTGATTTTAGGCTCATTTTGCCGAATGTATTAAAAACTGTGACGTGATTGGAACAGATCACGGTATTCTGTAGATTAAACCACTTTAGTGTCCGAATCAGTCTTTCCATATACGTAAAAAAAGTTAGGAAATTTCCTAAGCTACGTGAGGATGTACTCGTTTAATCGATTCGGGGTCTTAGAACCTGAGTTATGCTCGTTGCAAGTCTGTTGTCCCGGCGGGACTGAACCTCTGTTTTTGGGTTGTGCGAGTAGTTTGCGAAGTCGGGGTAGAAGAGTGTTTGCGTATTGTTTTGTGGGCATGATTTTGAGTGTGTGGTGCCTTTGTGCAGGTGGTGTGACCCCGGGGGGTGCCCTCTACTTCTCGCCAATCCGTCGCTTGTGGTTGAGGCAAGTGTATTGGAATGGGTAGCGGGTTGTAGTGTGCTAGATTGGTTGAGATTGAAATTGAATATATGATATGTTCACATGCCATGCTTTAATGTTTGCCATTGATATGATGAATATGCTTATTATGTTATGATGCCATGTGTTAATGTACAAGTTATTTATGATGTTGGCATGTTTGCATACATGGCATGATACATGGCCCGGGCGGTGAGAAAGTCATAACTAGTCTGGGGAAGGTCGGTGAGAAAGTTATGACTATTCCGGAGAGCCAATGAGTAAGTCCTACATCGTGATTTCATCAACCGCGGTGTATGGAAGCGAGGAGTAGGCACCCTCCATCTTCGGGATGGAAGGGGGGAGAGGGTGCACACCGACGGGTGTGTACTCAACCATAACGGTATCAGTTTCCAGGAGACATGTGCATCGCATCGCATTGCATACATGATGATGATGATAATGATATGTGATCATGAATGAGATGATAGACATGATGTGAGTTGTTGTAGCCATGTAATTGTTCTTTTGTACCATTGCAATATACTTGCTGAGTGTTGAACTCACGCTTGTGCTTTCTTGTTGTTTTAGGTACCATGAAACCGGCATACGGGGAAGGGCATTAGCTACACATCTACACGTAGCTCCACATTTATAGACAATTTATTCATCTTGGTCATGATAATAAGAGTAGTGCCATGCAACTTGGTGCAATGGTTAATTTGTGTGCTTGGTTTCCTCATTTACTTCGTTTGGCTCATGAGATGGTTGGAATCTTTATTCTAGGCTTATACTGCTGCTAGAACCCTTGTTATTGATGATTTAGATGTCATTTTTTATACTATATCCTGTGATCACATTGTTGTTGCTTCAATTCATAGAAAAACAAATGAGATGCTGTCGAAATTTTTGGTTTTAGCATTTACTCCTTTGCTGTAATTTATCTTAGTTTATGGTATTTAGATGTTGTTTAGCCTATGTTTGGTAGCATTCAGGCATGCTAGATGCCGGTGTATTACAAATGCAATGCACATGTCTCCTCGATGCAAATACCGGTATTGCCGGGTGCACACCCGTCGGCGTGCACCCACGTCCCCCTTCCATCCCGTAGATGGAGGGTGCCTACTCCTCGCTTCCACTCACCGCGTGGGTGGAATCACGAGGTAGGTCTTACATCTATGGCGCTCCGGATTAGTCATAACTTTCTCACCGACCTTACCGGAATAGTTATGACGTTCTCACCGACCGGGTCAAGTTTCATGCCATGTATGCAACATATGCCATAATCATTAACCATAAACCATTGCATAGCATCTTAACATACCCTTTTTCATCATATCATGGCAAATACTAAGCATGGCAAGATAGCATAACATGGAAACAATTGCATCTAGTCAAGACAATCAAATAAACCACATGCTACCCATTCCAATACACTTGCCTTAACCTCGGGCGACGGATTGGCGGGATGAAGAGGGCACTCCCGGGGTCACACCACCTGCACATAGATGCCACACAATCACAAAATTCCCACCAAACAGTACGCCATCACCCATCTACCCCGATTTCGCAAACTACTCCCGAAAACGAAAAACAGAGAATCTGTCCCCCCGGGACAGCAGACTTCAAACTATCATAACTTTGGATCTAAGACTCCGAATCGATTAAACGAGTATATACTCGCGTAGCTTGGGAAATTTCCTAACTTTTTCTAAGTATATGGAAAAGCTGATTCAGACTCTAAAGTTGTCTAATCTACAAAACTCTACGTTCTGTCCCAGCTACGTCACATATTTGAACACGTTCGGTAAATCGAGCATAACTTTCAAACGGCTAGGCGGAATTGGACGTTATTTATGTCCACTGAAAGGTATTGAAGTTACCTACAACTTATTCAACAGGCGGACGACCAAATTCCATTTTCACATTTTATAAAGTTTTGACCTTCCGTATTGTCACAATATGGATTGGAAAAAACATGATGCACATTTTGTGGTTAAGGCAATGGAGAATTCATATTTTAACTTGATTCAAAGATATGTGAAATAGAATAAAATGAATACTAGTCATACCTTAGTTTTCCATTTTCCATCCAAATATGTGACTATTGATAATGAGCTTCAATAAACGTATTAGTCTCCAAAAAGATTAGGTTTGTCATTAAATAGTGATTAACATTAATGTAAAACCAATCACCAAAACCTAATGGAACTTTCAGAGTAGACCCTGCTACACTTCTAGGATTTTAAAATCATGAAAGCATACTACTCTTGTTATGCACAAACTTGTCGCCAAACAGACATTTTTGTAACCAGAAAGTTACTGATGCTGAAATGATAAACAAGATATTGTGCACCTTCTACTCCAATATGAGGATATTGCAGGAACAATATCATCATGCCAAGTACTAGAAATACTATGAGTTTATTCTGAAAATTCTGATTTTCAAAAGCAAACTTTGGGATATCTTTTGATTGGAGTTTTATTTTTTCAAAATACTTTTTGGGAAAAGTCTTCTATATCCCAAAGTACCTTTGTATAAAATTTTAAATCATTTGAAAATTATTTAAATTGGTTTTAAGTGGTATCAACTTGGTCCCCTTGAATTGATTTCAAATGGTACCCATTTGGTATCTATTTGAAAGACCTTCTCAAAAACAAAACTTGTGCATGTCAAAATGCAAATAGCTCCATGTGTCATCTCTTGAATGCTATGGTAGCTTATTTAAATCAAGTTTTATATATTTGCTTCCAAGTGATATCCCTTAAAATGTTTTCATTTCTTCAAACCTAAAATTAAGCTAAGGGGTATTGATTTTTTTAACAATTGGTATCTTCTATTACCCCTATGCATTTTTATAAGTTCACATGGTATTTCAAACTCATATAGATGAGTTTCCCTCTTTTATCTCAATTGTAAGTTCAATCTCTTAAGTACTCTTTGTGCGAGATCCTTTGTAAATTGAAATACATGAAGAGGAGAATTCCATGATTGAGCATTGTTTGCAAAAAAAAATGACAATGCTTATCTTACAAGTGGTTCTTCAATCAATGCCTCTTGAGATCGCTTTTAATTGGTATATTTCTTCCTCAAGTGCTATCGATTTCTTTTTCAAAAGCTTGAAAATCCTTAAGTCAATGGTCTCATTGAAAATTTGAAGCATTATTTAATGGATTCCTCGTTTAATATCTATTAAGCAAATTATGGACTCTTCAAATGCATCATGATGCATTGTTGAAAAGCCTAATAAAATAAGGAGTATTATTTGAATGTGTCTCAAACAATATTTATGTGCTTAACTCTAAATATGGCCATTTTCAAGTGGTTTACTCTTTTATGCCATATTTCAAAGGTTTGCAGAAATATTGGTTTTCATTTAAAATATTTAAAACCAAAATTCCATGCAAATGTTCTATGATTTTATTTCAAATTCTTTTATGACTAAATTTGAATACTTCCCTTGCTAAACTCTATACTCTTCTATTTGGCACTTGATCCAAAGTGGTATCTTTGATACTAAAAGACTTCTTTTTTGGATTGGTTTTTCATTTTTTTTTTTTGGTGTTTAATGTCAAAAGGGGGAGAATTTGTGAGTGCTTAATCGCCTTATTTGGAATGTTGATTTAAAGAGGGAGAATTTATGAGATGGTATGAGAGCTTAGTCCCCTCATTTGTATGTAATGAGCTTTCTTTGGATTTAAGGGGGATTTTATTGGTTAAGAAGGAGAAATTTGTGAAGATTCCCTCCTTTGTGTTTAATTGTTCTATTTGCCAAAAGGGTAGTTTTATTTTAATGTCAAAGGGGGAGATACAAAATTTGAAAATTTTATTGTGTTATTCAACTTTTTTTTATATTTAAAACCCCATCATGCATTGTTTTTTCATCCAAATGTGGAATTAACATAGGATTTGTCATCAATCACCAAAAAGGGGGGAGATTGTAAGTTCAAGCTTCATTGGGTTTTGGTGATTGGCTTTAGTTTAATGCTTAATTTTTGTTTAATGATAAATCTAATCATTATGAGACTAACATGATTATTGAGCTTTATTCTTATTAGTCTCAGATTTGGATGAAAAATGAAAAACTCAAGGTATGCACTAGTATTCACTCTATTATCTTAATGCCTACTTAGGATTCAAGTTAAAGGATGAACGCTTCAATTGCTTTTGCAGTAAATGTGCATTATGTTTCCAATTTATACATTATATAAATGCACACATCTAGGGGGAATTCATGATTTAACTTTATGTTTCAATAGTATTGATCCATGTCTTCTTGCCAAATAATATAAAGGATCACGACTTTGAAACAACTCTTTGAGTATATATAATTTGTGTAGTTGTAGTATACTCATGTCAATATAGGATAAACTCAAATGCTATAAAAAAATTGATTATGTGCATATTGATTCCAAGTTCAATTATTTATATGCACATATGTAATGGATTTTATTCTATAGTTGTGGTTACAAGAGTGTTGATCCCTTTACACCACTCTAATACATTGGACCATTACTTGAATTCCATCAAATTGAGTATATGAAACTTGTGTAGTTATGTATACTTATAATAATTTAAATTGTGTTTTGCTATCTTTTAATCATCAAGGAACTCTTCATCATGTGTTGATGGTCTTACTTTGTTAATTAAGGATAAACAAAAAGTTCTTGTGTAACACCCTGGCTTTTACTAAGCCCAGAATGTCACCAAACATAGACCATAACACATTTAATACCATAGTTTAAGGTAAATTATAGCAAGTAATCGTTTCGAATAATTGAAAATTTTGACAGCATCTCCTTTGTTTATGCATAAATTTGAACATCACAATATCATATCAATATATGTATCAATCAAGATATCAATATGCATCGACAACAATAGATGAGCATAAACTAGAATAACGATAAGCAATGATAATCATGGAATAAGCATCTACTAAGACTAGGATGATAAAACAAATCGCTCCAAAGACCCACATGACACACATGAGGGAAACCAACACATAATATCCATACACCAAAATCAACATAACTTATTGCCATGTTTCCATAGAAATGGGTGAATTATCTAGATTATGAGTGCTACGTGAGGAAGTGTAGCTAAATTCCCTTCCCGCGCGCCAATTTCATTGTACCTAAATAAACAAACAACATAAAACACAACCATGAGTTCATCACTCAGCAAGGTGTAATGTAATAAAAAACAAGGTGCAAGACAACAAACCATAATTCCAGTCTCCACAGCTATATCACAACACATCATATTTAACATTATATACATCCTTTAAAACACCATGATAATCATCTCATGAGCATCTCATGAGTACTCTCATCATTATCTCATAAACATCTTCATTTATGTATATCATTCATGCAATGCAATGCACATGTCTCTTGGAATACTCATACCGGTATGGTTGAGTGCACACCCGTCGGCATGCACCCTTTTCCCCCTTCCATCCCGAAGATGGAGGGTGCCTATCACTCGCTTCCATTCACCTCGGTGATGGAATCACGATGTAGGACTTACTCAACAGAATAGCCCCGGACTAGTCATAACTGTTCTCACCGACCCTACCGGAATAGTTATGACTTATCTCACCGGCCGGCCATGAAAATATGCCATGTATGCAAAATGGACAGCAATGTATACATAAATAGAAATATTGTATATCAACACATGGCATCACAACATGTAGGACCGTATTCAACAATCGACGGTAACCGTTCAAAACATGGCATGTGAATCATTTATCAACAACAAGCATTTTTAATCATGGCATGAGGACACCATATCATCGACAACATTTAAATCATGGCCTAAGGGTATCCTATCAATTATAACATGTAATTCATGGCAAAACAACATGTTATCTATTTCAAATACTATCAAGCAATTCTAGCAACACGTATAGCATACAATCCACGCAACACACTTGCCTTCAACCACGAGTAACGGAGTGACGAGAGGTTGAGGGCACTCCCGGAGGCACACCACCTGCAAACACGTGCCACACACTCAAATCGGGTCCCCAAAACAGCACACATACATCCCACTACCCCGATTTCGCTTACAACTCCTAAAATCAGAAAACAGCAAATCTGTCCCTTCGGGACAGCGGACTTCCAATGGGCATAACTTCTGTTCTAGGACTCCAAATTGAATAAACAAGTACATCCTCACGTAGCTTAGGAAAATTCCCAACTTTTTCTAGTTATTGGGAAAAACCAAGTCGGCATCTAAAATTGTTTAATCTAACGTTGAACACGAACTGTCTCAATCTCATCACAGATTTGACAGCGCTCGGTAAAACAGCCATAACTTCCAAACGGCTGATCGGAATTTAACGTTCTTTATGTCCACGGAAAGATAATTAAATTACCTACAACTTCTTCCACGTCCGTATGACCAGATTCCAAATCTAAATTCGTGAAAATGCCTGCCCTAGTTCGGGTTCCCAATCTGTCCGAACAGAACGTGAATACAATCCAAGTTTTCATCAATTCTACCCCATGGCAGCACCTCCCTTGATCTAAAAACATAGAAATCCCCAACTACAACAGCATCTAATCAATCCCAAAGGTTTTCCCCATTACCTTCTTGAAGAACCACGAATTTGACGAACTTTTCCCCACGCGATCTCCACCCGATCTCTTCCCACGCGCCGTTTCCACCGGACCTCCTCGTCGCGGATCCTCCCACCGGCGAGGACAGCACCAAAGCGCAACGTGGCAGTGAGGGGAAGGTCTAGGGCACACCCGCAAGGGGGAGAAGGGTGGAGAGGAGGGGCGGTTTTGCAAAGGAGGAGAGGTGGGGAGATTTGGGGAAGATGGGGGAGAGGAGGTGGGGGTGGCGGCTCAAAGGGGGAGAGATGGGGGGCGCATGGGGGAAGGGGAAGCAGGTGTGCTGCCCTAGCACACCCCCACATGGGCCCAATTCATCCCACCGACGGCCCAAATTGTTTCCCCCACGGCCCGATCACCCGGAAACGGCCCAAAACGACTCCGGAGAGGCCCGAAACGCGCTAAAACGCCATACCGTAGGGTTCAAATTGCAGAATTCAAACTTTCTAAAGTTATGCCAACCCGTAGTATCACATCTTGAATACAATGATGCATTCTTTGCATCAATGTACTCAAGACACATTTAATTTATTCAAATTAATTTGGGTTGTGATCAATCATCAAAGGTTTGGATCAAAGAATCTTGTGAACATCCATTATGTGTTAATGGAGTGCATTGATGATTGGGACAACCGGGTTTCTTGGACTAATATTTTCAATGAGTTTGAAATAGGTTAAGTCCAACATTGAGATGAATAATCGGGGAAAAGATGTCATCATGTGTTGATGAGCATCAAGAGGAGATCCCGAAGTGAAGAAAGAAAAAAATGAAGTTCATCATGTGTTGATGAAAAAGAAGCAAACACATACTTGGAAAGAAGATGATAAGACATCATAAAAGCTCCAAGTAGTTGCGCGAGGCAAAGGTATAACTAGATAGGTTAAGGATGTGTTCCTAGTCTTTTACCGGTCTCGGTGTTTGGTTGGGAGACCAGGTTGCTAGTTAGGATGCCGTACTATTAATGTGACATCATGGGATGTGACATTATGTAAATTGACATTATGGAATGTGACTTTATAGATTATGACATTACGGTACGACTTTTTATCACGTTTTCAGGCCGTTTCCGGGTGTTTGGGCCTTTCCGGGGAAACTTGGGCCTTGGGGGATCTTTTTGGGCCTTGGCCCACGTGGGAGAGGAAGGGGGGCAGCATAGCAGCCCCCATGCGCCCCCCCATAACCCTAGCCGCCTCAATCCCTCGCCCTCCCACCCCTCTAGCCGCCCCCACCCCCTTGGGCGCCTCCACCCTCTCCCCTTCCTCCCCCACCTTCCCACCTCCCCTAGCCGACCCTAGGGGAGATCCACCCCCACCCCTTGCTGCCACACGTTTCCCCTCCATTGTCCTCGCCGTTGGGAAGCTCTGCGAAGAGGAGATCCGGCGGATTCGGAGCGAGGAAGGAGATCGGGAGAACCGGGAAGAGATTCTTCGGCGTTCGTCGGTTCGTTGTTCGTCGGGCGAAGGTATGGCAACGGGGAAATCTCTGGGGTTGGATTAGGTTCTGATCTAGAGGAGGTTTTTATGTTTTTAGATCAAAAAGTGGTGCTGCAATTAGATGGAATTGGTGAAAACTAGAGATTGCTTAGCGTTCTGTTTCGGGCAATTTGGGCACACGACCTAGGGTTTGAGTTTTCACAATTTTAGATTCAGAATTTGGTCGGCCGCCTGTTGCAAAAGTTGTACATAACTTCAATACCTTTAATTGTACACCAAGAACGTCCAATTCCTCCCAGCCATTTGAAAGTTACGGCTGTTTTACCGAATATGATCAAAACTGTGACGTGAATGGGACAGATCGTGTTAATCTGTAGATTAGTCTATTTTAGAGGCCGAATCAGCTTTTCCCCATACTTAGAGAAAGCTAGGAAATTTCCTAAGCTTCGCGATGATGTACTCGTTTACTTGATTTGGAGTCTTAAAAATGAAGTTATGATTGTTGGAAGCCTATTGTCCCGACGGACAGATTGGTCTATTTTTTAGGTTTACGGGGTTTTGGGTAGAATCGTTGTGTTCTGAGTTTTGTACTTGCTTGGGTGGTATGATATTGAGTGGAAAACATGTATTTGTAGGTGGTGTGACCCTAGGAGTGTCATCATCATCTCGCCACACCGTTCCGAAGGGTTAAAGGCAAGTGTATTAGAATGAGTTGTGTGTTGTATGAATTACTAGACTTGCTTAGGTGCAATGTGATTACATGATATACTAACTTGCCATGATTGATGTTTTCCTATGACACGATGAACATGATTTCATATTGATCATGAATTCGTTGTATTAAATGTTTATGCCAATCTTTACATGTTTATGTCATATGTGCATTCATAATGGAAGAGGCGTCCCATGCTGATGCGGGCCTCTGTGTTCACACGTAGTGAACACGAAAGACCTACCTCGTAGTCCCATCCACGGTTGTGCATGGGAGCGAGTCAATAAGAGTAGGCACCCTCCATCTACGGGATGGAAGGGGAAAGGGGGTGCACGCCGACGGGTGTGCACTCGGCAATACCGGTATGTGCTTCAGAGAGATATGTGCATTGCATTGCATAAATGAAGTGGTTTATGAGATGATTATGATGTTCTATGAGATGCATATAAAGATGTTTATGATGATGTTATATGAGAGCATAAATGAAGTTCATGAGTTGATTCTCAGGGTATGTGAATGGCATTAAGTATTTATGTGAGTTGTTGTTTTTGTATCATTGCAATATACTTGCTGAGTGATGAACTCACGCTTGTGTTTTATGTTGTTTTTATGTACCATGAAACTGGCATGTGGGAAAGGGCATTAGCTACACTTCTACACGTAGCTTCACACTTATAGACAGTTTAATCATTTGGAGTCATGATAATAATGAATAGTGCCATGAAACTTGGTGTATGGCTTGGTTTTGAGCTTAAGTTCATCGTTTGATTGTTATAATTTGTGGAATGGTTGAATTCCTTATTTTAGACATAAGTGATGCTATATCAGTCAATATTGTTGTTTTAGATGTCTGTTAACATGCTATATCTTGCCTTAGTATTACTGTTGCTTCAATTCATGGAAAAAAAAGGAGATGCAGCCGAAATTTTCGGTTTTAGCATTTGCTCCTTTGCTGTAATTTACCTATATTTTTGGTATTTAGATGTTGTTTAGTCTATGTTTGGTGACATCCAGGCATACTAGATGTCGGGGTGTTACAATTAAGAGGGGTTGAGTCATTTAACTTGAGCTTCATCATGTGTTGATGAACTCAATCCAGTTCGCTCTAGCTCACTTTCTTGGTTGGATTTTGCATTAAGCTCATAATTGCATGTGTTGTAAATATTGAGGTTCATGTTTGCTTCTTCAATTGCTTCTTATTTGAATTTGTGTTTTTATTGAGCTATGGATTTATGCAAAAAGGAGAGAGCTCATGCATTTGCAGTTAAATACTTGTATTTGCATCGAGCTAAGTTTTGTATGTGTTGCGAAAGGAGAGAGGTCATGCAACTTACTTTTAACGGTTGTTACTTGCATGGACCTAGGTATTTGTATATGTTGCAAATAGATAGCTCATGCATTGGAGTCTTAGCTTGTGACTTAATCATGAGTTGATCATCACATGGCTCGAGATTTGTTTTTAAGTGGTTTGATTTGTTATTTGCAAATGCGTTTTGCAAATGAGCTGGAGGTTATGGGTTTCGATCCTACAGCATGTGAATAGAGTTTGCAAATAGGTTTGCAAATTGATTTGATCATATGTTGATCATCACATGGCTAAGAGGATTGATCTCATAGGTTCTTGGTTTATTTGTAAATATATTTTGCAAATAATTTTAATGTGATTCTTTGGAGCATGTGAATACGGTTTGCAAATGTGTTTTGCAAATTGACTTGATTATGTGTTGATCATCACATGGGTCAAAGAATTAATCTTTGATAACTTGGAGAAAAGTTTTTTTGAAAAACTGGGTTTTCTCCTTGTGACTGGCACTACTGCCCATTAAGGTAGGTAGTAGGTACTACCGCTCGGGCAGTGCTACCGCCCAATGAGGGTGATAGTTATTTTCCCGTGGGCACATTTTTGCGTCCATCTCTTAACTAGTACTATTGGGGCTCAAGGGTTGTACTACTGGAGGTGGGGTAGTACCGGCCCTATGTGACACTACGGATTGTGACATTTTCGATTTTGGCATTACGATACAACTTTTGTACCGTGTTTTAGGCCGTTTCCGGGAGTTTGGGCCTTTCTGGGGGAGTTTGGGCCTTTTCGGGGGGAATTTGGGCCTTGGGGAAATTAACTCGGGCTTTGGGGGACCTTTGTGGGCCGAAGGTAGGGGGTCCTTGGCCCATGTGGAGGAGGGTTTGGGCAGCAGCCCTGCTGCCCCCTTGCGCTCCCCCCCCCAATTTCCCCCTCAACCCTAGCCGCCACCCCTAGTCCTCCTTGCGCCTACACCCTAGTCCCCCTTGCGCCTCCACCTCCCCATCCCCTCCCTAGCCGCCACCCTCCCCTCCCCTAGCAGCCCCACACCCTCTTCCTCCTCGGTGTTCTTAGTTTCCTTGCTCGATGGATCGCCGGACCGAAAATCTCCGGCGATTCGCTACGGTTCAGGAGGAAGGAGCGGTCGGAAGGAAGGAGGGATTCGCTGTCACTCGGTTCTTTGAGAAGAGGTAATGACTCATGGCTCTTTTGGGGTGATCTAGGTGCTGCTAGATGGGATAATCCATGGCTAGAATTCATGTATAGGTGAAGTTTCTAGATGGGATTAGGATAATTGCAAATCTGTCCAAAGTTGTGTTCTCGGGTAGATTGGGCGTTCGAGATTCGGGCTTGGTTTTGGCAATTTTACGTGCGTTTTCTGATCGACCGACTGTTATGAAAGTTGTATATAATTCAATTACCTTTAATTATACACCAAGAACGCTAAATTCTGTCCAGCCTTTTAAAAGTTATGGCTGTTTTACCGAACATTGTCAAATCTATGACGTGATTGGACAGATCGTGTTCAATTGTAGATTAGACAACTTTAGAGGACGAATCAGTCTTTGTAAATACTTAGAAAAAATTGGGAAATTTCCTAAGATTCGAGAAAATGTACTCGTTTACTTGATTTGGAGTTTTAGAACTCAAGTTATGCTAGTTGGAAGCAAGCTGTCCCGACGGAACAGATTCTCTATTTTCAGGTTTTAGGAGTGGGTTGCGAGGTCGTTGTAGATGATCGCTCTTGTACTATTTTGTGGGAAAGTTTTGAGTGTGATGTACCTATGTGCAGGTGGTGTGACCCTAGGAGTGCGCTCAACCTCTCGCCACTCCGTCGCTCACGGTTGAAGGTAAGTGTATTGGGATGGATTTGGAGTTTGGGTGGTTATTAGACTTGCATAGGTGCAATATGGGTACACGTTGTGTTAACTTGCCATGCTTGTTACTTGCTTATGATATAATGAACATGATTACATATTGGCTATGAAATTTATTGTATTAAGTATTTATACAAGTTCATCCATGTTCATGTTATATGTGCATTCATAATGGGAGAGGCGACCCATTCTGATGCGGGTCTCTGTGTTCACATGTTGTGAACACGAAAGACCCACCTCGTAGTCCCATCCACGGTTGTGAATGGAAGCGAGTCAGCAAGAGTAGGCGCCCTCCATCTACGGGATGGAAGGGGAAAGAGTGTGCACACCGATGGGTGTGCACTCGGCAATACCGGTATGTGCTAACAAGGAGACATGTGCATTGCATTGCATGTATGATGATGTTAATGAGATGTATATATGATGAATCATGAGATGCTTATGATGTTGAATATGGGATGTAATGATGATGGTATTGAAAATTGTTTTGCTTGTTCCATTGCAATACATTTTGCTGAGTGATGAACTCACGCTAGTTGTTTTGTGATGTTTTTAGGTACCATGAAACCGGCATGCGGGAAAAGGACTTAACGGCACATCTTCATGTAGCTTCATTCACTTAGACAACTACACCTTACCATTCATAGTTGTGATAATAGGTTTATTGCGCTAAAACTTGGAGTATGCCTTAATGTGTTCTTGGTTCTATCGTTCACTTCATTTTAGTTCATGACATGGTTGAATTCATTATTTTGGACTTAAACTGTTGCTATACCTCCCGCTATTGCTGTTTTAGATGTCATTCATTATGTTATGTGTCGGGACCCGAATTTGCAAATCCGGACCCTCTGTGTATTCAGCACTAGTCCAGGAACGCGCTAGTGCACACAGTCTCAACATTGGCAAATATCACAATCATACTCAACGAATAATAGGGTACTTTAATTAGTTAACCAAACAGGTTGCTCGACCTTATGGTCAAGTTACAAACATACGCCTCGCAGGGCGAAACTTAATAAGAGAGAAATAATAGCAGCGGAAAATAAGATAACTTCGTGGCGCCATCCAGTATACCACAGTAACTGATCGGGTCGCTCCTAGTTAGACGGATCTTCCGAGCTCCTCCTCCAAAGTCGTGTAGACTCCTCTTCAACTAGTGTTGTATTGTGGCAAGGGTGAGTACTTGGTACTCAAGAAGTCATGCAAGAATGCAAACTAATATACTACATGCACGGCTTAGTACAAAGGAATAGCTCAGGGTATATTTGCGATGCTTGACATTTGACAAGTAGCATAAGTAGATTCGAAAGCAATAGAAACAAGTATAAGATCAATAACTTTTCAAGGAGTTTAGTAAACATCTTTCCCATTCCTAATCCACATTTCCATCAACATCATTATTAAACCAACCCAACCTTTCAAGTCCAAGTTATTTTCAAGAAAATCTAACCCTTGACTGTAATTCCCGAGCGATGTCCAATACCGCGGACACGGCTATTCGAATAGATTGTACACTCTGCAGAGGTTATGCACTTTACCCACAAGATACAGCCAAACACCACAAAGGCGAGTGTCCGTAACAAAGTCTTTCGGAAACTTCTAACAGCACAAGTGGTCCTCCCCGGTGTTGCACACTAACCCTTCCCTTAGCGAAGGCGAAGTTTAGGTCAAGCCACCGTTAGATGGGTACTGGCCGCAGCCCCAGACGCCTCTCGCATAACTACACAAAGGGTGTAGTTGACATCCTGAGGTCCCACAGGTACGTTATTAGCCTCTTATTCAACTAGGTCCGTCCCATTACAGACATGTGGTTGCACGTTTGACCCAGTTCAAAGACTTGCAAGGTTAAGTCCTTAGGGTGACCAGGGCAAGACTACCCGAAGAACCAACACAACGTTCCCGGTGCCACAACTGGCCCACCCGATCATTCTTGCCACATGCCTCGGTCGAAAACTATTTATCAAACCCCAGTTGATTACCATGCACCACGTGCCATCAACATCACATGATACCTTTCCAAAACAGGTTCAATATATCATTAAGTCAATATTAATATTTGATTGTCCAAAATCATGTCATGAGCACGTAGCAGGTCTAAGCAATATACTACAACGGTCTAAATTCCCATGTTGGCAATTTAATAATGTCCAACTAGTAAACCACAACTAGGGTGACAAGGGGTCATGGCACATATTTAAATAACCAAGGTGTCATACAGCAATTTGGCATTTAACTAGTTTTCCCAAATTTAAAAAAAGTATTTTTCTAGTTAAACTAGCATGCAATAGTTTCAATCGAATTAATTTGAAATTGGGATCAACATGGTCAAAGCACAACTTGCCTTCAAAGAGTACTTGTTCTTGGTCCTGAGCTGGCTCTTGAGTCAACACTTCTCCTTCGAAGCCTTCGGGCACTTCAACGTCTACTCGTAAAGCGTGCAATTAGCAATAAATAAATGAACAGTAGGCAAAAAGCTTCCAAACATCCAAATAAAGTTCATAAATAGAGAGAGCATAATTTTATGAATTTTTAGAAACTGGAATCGTCAAATTCGGAGTTGAAACGCAAAAGTTATATCATTTTGAAGTTTAAATAATCAATTAAATAATATTACAGAGAAAAATTTTAGTCTAAAAATTAAATAAAATTCAACATTATGTAGATCACAATTTTATACAAATTTAGAAATTTGAATCACTCAAATCGGAGTTAAAATGCAAAAGTTATAAGCGTTTGAAGTTTGAATCAAATTCTGAAATCAATTATTCGAATTAATAAATCATTTTCTTTTTCGGAAATTCTTTTATTGCGTCAGCGTGACACGTGGACCAATCGGGTGTCGCCACGTCGCCTCGGGTCCATGGACCCGGCGCACGGGCGCGGCTCGGTCTACCGTGGACCTGGTCCACGACTCACGCGTCACACTGACAGGTGGGCCCCTCGGATGACGTCAGTAGTGACGTCATCACGCACGGCAGAGGACGGCTGACAACTGGGCCCCACCGTGACGTCAGCGTGACGTCATGGTGCAGTTGGCTGGGCTGCTGATAGCTGGGCCCCACTGACACGCGGGCCCTGCGTGTTAGAGACACGCTCCACGCGCGGGCGCTGACCGCGCTGACCGCGACAGTCGGCCTCCCGGCCACGTGGCGTGATCTCGGCCATTGATTCGAAAATCAACGGCCCAGATCGGATCGGGCTTAACGCGTTAAGAAACTACTCCGCTGATCTGGACCGTTCGATCTTGATCGGATGGTCAAGAAGATCCAATCTAACGAATACAACGTGGGTTAACGCTAACCGTTCGATCTAGATCTAACGGCTGAGATCTATTCTAGCTTGGTGCAGTTTAGGCTACGTGGCACGATCTAAATCGTTGGATCTAGATCCAACGGTTGGAAATAGATCTGAGGAAAGCACGTGGGATCTCACCGGGGTGTAACGTGGCGCGATCTGGACCCTTGGATCTGGATCGGACGGCTGGTGGAGCTCGAGGTCCGGCGATGGCTTGCGGCGGGGCTGGTTCACCGGAGACGAAGACGGCGACCACGGAGATGGCGTTGCGGGGCTCCTCCGGCGAAGTGAGTGGTCTCCTCTGGCGCGGCTTGACCTCGCGGTTCCGGATCTGGGCTCAACGGCGGCGGAGGACGGCGAACGGCGGCGGAAACTGCAATTGAACGCGGCGGAACGCTGCTCCAACTCCGGCGAGCAATTGCGGCGCAACCACGGTGGCTCTGGCGGCGTGAGCTAGGGCTACGGGTGCGCACGGAAGTCGGCGTCACGGCAGTGGTGGCGGCGCATTAAATAGGGCCCTCGACGTCCGTGAAAAACGCGAAAACCGAGGCCCACTCCGTTGCGGCGACGGAATCCGACTTGGATTCGGATTGGGTGACGTGGGTGCGAGGGTTTGGGCTCGGGTCTGGCTCGGGCTAGCTGGCTGGCTCGGTCGGACTCGGGCTCGGGTGACGTGGCTCAATCGTGGCCGTTGGATCAAGATCCAACGGTCACGCGGTTAGTGTTCGGCCGAGCGGGTTCGACCGGAACGGTTGGCTCGGGTCGGACTCGAGTCTGACTCGGACTCGGGTCCGGTCGGATGAACAGTAAAACCCACTCGATTAATTAATCCAATTAAATTCTCAGAAATTCATTTAATTCATTAAAAATAGTGAAAGACTCGGAAAAAATCCAGAAAAATTCTGGAAAATATTTTGGAACATTATGGACTCAAATAAAATATTTCCAACAAAATTTTATTTGTAAAGTTAAATTCTTTAATTATTTCAAAATCGAATAAATTCAAATAAATTCCAAATAAATCCAAATAAATTCCAGAAAATTGCAAAAATTCATCAAAGTGCCAAATCACACATGAATTTAAGAAAAGCAAAATTTTGGGGTGTTACAAACCTCCCCCCTTAACAGAATCTCGTCCCCGAGATTCAGGGCTTTCTAAAGAAATAGGTTCGGAAACTCTTTGTTCAATTCCTCATCGCGCTCCCAAGTTGCTTCGCTCTCCGCATGGTTGCTCCATTGAACTCTGCAGAAACGGGTTAACTTGTTTCTCGTCTCTCGATCCATGGTGTCTAGAATCTTCACGGGGTGCTCCTTATAAGTCAGATCTTCTTGTAGCTCAATTGACTCTAGCGGTGTCTGTTCCTCAGGTACTCGGAGACACTTCTTCAGCTGGGACACGTGGAACACGTCATGTACTCCTACTAGTGATTGCGGTAACTCTAGCTGGTAAGCAACTTCACCTCTGCGGCTGAGAACCTTGAATGGTCCAACATATCTGTGGGGCTCTGGTCTTTGTAACAGAGATTCGGGTACTCTCTGTTGCGTCGGACTGGAATTAACGCAACCCGTTAGTAAACCGAACCCCAATTACAAACCGTACCCGAATTGAGGCCAATCAATCGGCACGACACACTCGGCACGTGGTCAAATGCCAAATGATTGATTCCAACCCGAGCTTCCCCGAGATATGTGTCTAGTGCTAGTTCCCTGGATCAGTAGCCTAGCACCCACATATTGCCACAATAAGTTGCATCAAAACACTTACACTAACAAAATGGTTACAGTAGTACAGGTTTGATTACATCGAGATAGTAATACAAGAAAGAAATTCTGCCAAATGGCTACAAAAGCTGAAAAGAGACAGAGTACAGCAACGGCAGCAGAGTGCCTTCCCAAACCCAAAGGCGAGCCGAAGTTGCGGCCGAGAGGAAAACCTAATCTACAGCTGCAAAACCCGACGATCTCTGAATCGAGCGATCCTCGCCTAGCTCGCCTTTTCACACTTGACTCGCCTTCTCGAGCTTGGTAATCAGATTTAAAGCAAACGGTGAGTACACGGATGTACTCGCAAGACTTTAGTGTTTGCAAGTATAATAAGTATGCAGGTTATCCAATGAAAAAGGTTGCTAATCTAGTTCCAAGTTGCATAAAGCTAAATTTATTTGCAATAGAATAATAGATTTCAGAAGATGCTCGATTTACAAAAGCAATTGATGAAGAATGTAATTCAATACATAATTGTATAATTCATTCAGTATCCACATTCAATTTCCTCCAAATTATCCAACACCACCATCACATGGCATCAAGAATCACCACCAGCACAATCGAATTACCAATCCAATCAGTCTCTGAGTCCAACGACTCAACATTTTGCATGATATAACCCAACATTTAAAAGATCTACCGGTGCCAAAATGTTTTCCAAAACAAAACCAAAAATACTATACTTGACAATAATTATCCAAGCTGCTCGTGACCGTGAGCACGGCTAATCGATTAGATTTATTCTCTGCAGAGATTGTACACTTTACCCACATGACACACTCTAGCAATCATGTCAACCATGCCACGCGATACGAAACGTACCCGTTTTGCTAGATTGTGACGGAACTGTTCCACTTGCGAGTTTCTAGTCTTGCGTCAGCCCCGGTGAAGTGCACCCCTTGCTATGGCGGGTGATCAGCCCCACACACAAAACATTTACAACAATTCACGATGGTTTACGATTACCGTCCATCGCCTCACAACCCATAGCAAGGCCCTCACCGTTGTAACGGTACCGTATTGGGACGGTATACTCCAACACCTGTGCGAGGTGAGGGAGACCCTTAGACAACACCGATCCGTCGGTGGATCGCCCAACTACTTCGACCTACCACGACGCAAGACCAGTCATTCACTCCTGTACTACGTTCAGGTCATCCCATACTAACACATGTGGTTGTACGATTTGACTTAGTTAACACCGTCAAGTTCGGTCCTTACGGTTGCCTGAGGCAGAGACCTCCACCCGTCAGTCCCAAAGATAAAACCACCTTTCACCTTTTTCCTTTTTCTCTTTTACCAACACAGCTTTTTCCACCAAAACCACCATTTCAAAGTCCTAATTAAGTTTCCAAAAGAATTTGATTGACTGGTCCACCGATCAACAATCAATTGTACTAACGCTGGGCTAAGCGTATGCAATTATTAGACATATAACCCAATTGACACGTAATACGGTGTCTACCATTATCCTAGGGATTTACAAGGATCACTACGTAACTGATAATCGAGGAAAACCATTCAATCCAGGTTTAACTACCAAAGCCCACAATTTATCATTTGTACCAATTCTAAAGCATGCATAATAGTTTTGTCAATTCAAATTAAATTTGCAAATATGGGATCAATATGGTCAAAGGAGGTGCTTGCCTGTTTGCTTTGTACTGATTACACTTCCGGGAAAGAGATCGAGAACCGCGCAGGCGCCCACCACCACGTCAACGTCTACGCGAACGAGCGACAACAAAACGACAACAAAACGATCAAACTCGGAACAAACAGGGCGATCAAGAATCAAATAAGACAACTAAGAAGCAAGGACAACGACTAAACCAATTGGAGAAACAACGGAGAAAAGGGAATTAAAGGAGACCTAACTCGGTCAGTGAAGTCGGCAGTACCGGCGGTACAACCACGGTAGTGCCGCCCTCAAGCCCGGCAGTACCGGCCATAGGGCCCGGTAGTGCCGGCGGCCGACGACCCAAAAGGGCGCTCTCTGGAAAAAAGGTACCGACGTTAAACACGCGGTAGCACCGGCTACCCGGCAGTACTGGACAGGGAGGGCGGTAGTGCCGGATTCCCAGAGACCAAAGGAGAAGCTCACTGGAAATTAACTGCCGGCGTTATGGTTACGGTAGTGCCGCTCGGGCGGCCCCATAACGTCGGTAGTGCCGGCCTCAGGGAGAAATTAGGGTTTCGCAAAATGGGATTTTGCGCAAACGGATTCGAAACTTCGCGACGATTACATGGTTAGGTTCCCGGTGATGCCAGGGACCCATCCATGCAGGTCTCACCAAGTTTCGAGTTCATTTAACCTAATTTCCACCTTTTCGAACTCGATAACCCTAATTACCGTTAGAATTCGACTTTCGATCCAAATCAAGTCCAAACTTAATTCTTTTCACGAGGGTCGACTTCTAACGACATCAGATATATTCTGGAGTCATATCCTCAGCTTTTGGAGCTAGGGTTCAAGGAAAACTCCAAAACTCGAGAATTTGACTCGGCTTGTGAACAAATTCGATAAACTCCGAAACAGGGTTTTCGACTCGATCTTTTTCCAGAAATAGAACCATTAGGGCACTAAGAACCAATACGAGTCACTCTCGGGATTTTTGGAGCTTCGAAACTCGAAGACGCCCCAAAAAGCTCGATACTGCACTTTTCGCAAATCGAATCGAAATGAAGGATTTGCGACTGACGTATTAATTCTTTTTGCACGTAAGGGTTCCACAGGGCCTAACTCGCACTCAAAAACTCTTCGCATGACGATCGAACCATCCGAACTCAAAACCCTCAATTGGAACTAAATTCGATTCCAGGTCCGGATTGGGTTCAAACTCGAATCTTTTCACAGGAATCGAACTCAGACAACGTCAGATGTACTCGAAGGTCAATTTCTCGACTTTTCGAAGTTAGGGTTCAAAGGAACTCCAAAAATTCAGGAAAACAACTTTTGGGCGAATAAATCCAACAGAGAACCGATTAGGGTTTTCAGATCGAATCGTCCACGCTAACTTAATCTACTGAGCTAACTTAGGTCTAGCAACAAAGAAACATGTCGATGCACTTCTAGGGTTAGGGTTTCAAGACTAAACCAAAAGAGAAACTAATAGAGATGAGAGGGGGACTTAGGGTTTAGTTCAAAACCTCGGGGATCAGACTGGAACACGATTCCTCCGGTCTTGAGGCTGCTCTAGGGCTTGAGGAAGATCCTCCACATCTCGCGGCTTGTCCTCTTGCGGCTCCTTGAACTCCACATGCGCCAGAGAGGAGGAGGGAGAGAGAGAACCGAAGGGAGAGAGAGAAACCAGAGAGAGGGAAATGGAGAGGGAGAGGGAGAGAGAGAGCTCCTGAGGGGGAGAGAACAAGTGAGGGAGTGAGAGAGGGAGAGGGGTAAGCCAGCTGGGCTTTAGAGGAGAGGAAGAATCGAGAAAGAGGGTGAGGTGGCCGGGCAACGGGCAGCGACGGCCGCTCCAACCCCTACCCGCACGACTCGGCCGACAGTACCGCTCCTTCCGAGCGGTAGTGCCACCCGACCGGCAGTACCGGCCCTAGCCAGCGGTACTGCCGCTCCTGCAGCAAAACTCCGAGTTTCTTCGCAAACTTCACTCCAATCTTTGGGTTTAACCTCGGGAAACTTAAGGAAATAATTTTGGGACCACAAAGGAAGGTTTTAGGACTTAGGCTCCTACGGATTTCGGGAGATTTCGACTGGCTTCGAACTCAAAGTTTCGAATCAAAAACCAGTCGAAACTACTCGAACGACAAAACACCGACGCAACAAAAACAAACTAAGGGCCAAATTGAGATCCAATAGCACTCAGCACACAAACAAGCACACAAATAGCTTAATTAAGCTTAGTTAATCCTAATTAATCTTAGTTACAAATTCCAGGATGTTACAATATCTCGGCGCGAGTTTTCCTTTGGCATGGAATCTCTTAACTCCTCTGAGTGGCGTGACTCTAAGATACACGAAATCTTCTGGTTCAAAACTCAGGTCTCGGCGACGGTTGTCAGCATAACTCTTCTGTCGTGATTGGGCTATCTTCAATCTCTCCCTGATCATGGCAATCTGTTCTTCGGCTTCTTGGAGAATATATGGCCCAAAGACACGGCGTTCACCTGTCTCGTTCCAATTCAACGGTGTCCGACAGGGTCGACCGTATAGTGCTTCAAATGGTGATATTTGCAAACTGGCTTGGTAACTATTATTGTAGCTGAACTCAGCGTACGGCAGACTTTTATCCCAAGAGGTAGCATAAGTCAATGCACACGCTCTTAACATATCTTCCAAAATCTGATTAACTCTTTCGGTTTGCCCATCCGTCTGCGGATGATATGCTGTACTGAAGTTCAAACAGGTTCCCATGGCTTCATGCAGTTTATTCCAGAACCTCGAGGTAAACTGGGTAACTCTGTCCGATACAATTTTCTTCGGCACTCCGTGCAAACAGACGATCCTGGTCATATACAATTCAGCTAACTTTTCTCCCGAATAAGTGGTCTTCACTGGAATAAAATGGGCGACCTTAGTCAAGCGGTCTATTATGATCCATATGGAGTCATATCCACCCTGGGTTTTCGGCAAACCGGTAATGAAGTCCATTTCGATTTCCTCCCATTTCCACTCAGGTATCTTCAACGGCTGTAACAATCCTACTGGTCTCCGATGCATTGCCTTGACTCTCTGGCATATGTCGCACAGCGCAACATGCTCGGCAACTTCACGCTTCATGCTCGGCCACCAGAATCTTTCCTTCAAATCCTGATACATCTTGGCACTTCCAGGATGAATGGAATACTTTGAGTCATGGGCTTCTTCTAAAATCAACTGCTTCAGCTCCTTCTTGTTCGGCACACAAATGCGACCCTTCATCCATAACGTGCCTTGCTCATCCAACTTGAAGTCCTCTGCCTTGCCTTCATCCATGTTGGACTTAATCTTGCGGATCTTGTCATCATCCTTTTGTCCTTCTCGGATCTGATCCTCCAGGGTAGGCTTCACTTCCAATGCTGCCAAGAATCTTTCTGGTACGACTTCAATCTGCATTCTCTGGAAATCCTCACATAGCTCCTCCTGACTTGTAGCTATCAACATGTTCACGGTATGGCTTTTCTGACTCAGAGCATCGGCAACTACGTTGGCCTTCCCGGGATGGTAATGGATTCCAACATTGTAGTCCTTGATCAACTCTAACCATCTCCTCTGCCTCATGTTCAGGTCTGATTGGGTGAAGATGTACTTAAGAATCTTATGGTCCGTGTATACTTCACATCTGTTTCCAATTAAATAGTGACGCCATAATTTCAAGGCATGCACTACGGCAGCTAGCTCTAGGTCATGTGTTGGATAATTCTCCTCATGCGGCCTCAACTGCCTTGATGCATAAGCAACGACCTTTCCATTCTGCATCAGCACACATCCAAGTCCTTGGCGCGATGCGTCACAATAAATATCAAAACTTTGATTGACGTCCGGTAGAACTAACATCGGCGCTGATGTCAATCGTTCCTTCAGCTCTTGAAAACCTTTTTCGCACTCTGGCGTCCATGCAAACTTCTTCTCCTTTTTCAACAATGGCGTAAGAGGTTTCGCAATGGTCGAAAAGCCTTCAATGAAGCGGCGGTAGTAACCTGCCATTCCAAGGAAACTCCAGATCTGGGTCACGGTCTTCGGCTGCTCCCAATGTAACACAGCTTCTACCTTGCTTGGATCTACGATGACTCCTTCCGCAGTCATTACATGTCCGAGGAACTCCACCTTGTCCTTCCAAAAGTCACACTTGTTGAACTTGGCGAAAAGTTGTTGTTCCCTTAGCTTTTCCAAAACTTGCCTCAAGTGCTCTGCATGTTCATCCTCTGTCTTGGAGTAAATTAAGATATCATCTATGAACACAACAACAAACTTGTCCAAATATTCCATGAACACCTTATTCATCATATTCATGAAATATGCTGGTGCATTCGTCAGACCAAAGGACATAACAGTAAACTCGTAATGTCCATATCTTGACGAGAATACGGTCTTCGGGATATCTTCTGATCGGATCTTCAACTGGTGGTATCCCGATCTCAGATCAATCTTGGAGAAAACTCCAGCTCCTCTTAGCTGATCAAACAGATCATCGATCCTGGGTAGCGGAAACTTATTCTTCACGGTGACTTCATTGAGTGCACGGTAGTCAATGCACATCCTGAAACTCCCGTCCTTCTTCTTGATAAATAAAACTGGCGCTCCCCACGGCGACGAACTCGGTCTGATAAATCCTTTCTCCATCAACTCTTCAAGCTGTTTCTTCATGTCTACTAATTCCTCGGTGGACATCCGGTAAGGTCTCTTTGCTATCGGCGCTGTACCAGGTACAAGCTCTATCACAAACTCTATGTCTCTGTCTGGCGGCATACCAGGTAGATCTTCAGGAAAAACATCCGGGTACTCATTCACTACTGAGACATCTTCTATGCTGATTGCCTTGGCGCTGTTAACCATCAACTGCCCATCTCTAACGGCGGTAGCTTGGAATTCTACCTTTCTTCCACACGGGCTCTCAACTGATATAATCCTTCGACCACAATCCAATACGGCCTTGTGCTTGGATAACCAATCCATTCCCAAAATAACATCTAAGGTTTGGGTATCCAACAATATAAGGTTCGCTACGAACTCTATCCCATCTATTAGTATTCTCACCCCAGAACATCCTACTTTAGTTCGGAGTTCGGAACCAGGGGTTTGAACTAAAAGCATGCATTTAAGTCTTGCAATCTCCAAATCGTTTTTAGCAGCAAAGCCTTGAGAAACAAGCGAATGCGAAGCTCCAGAATCAAACAAAATCAAGCAGTGTATCGAGTTAACAAGTAACTTACCCGATTTACGTCCGTGGCATTCAAGTGCATCTGCGGTGACATGGTTGACTCGGCCTCTCACCACGGTGCAGGGTGTTGCTCCTAGTTGTGCTGTCCCTCGGTTTGCTCCTGGTGTTTGGCGTCTGGCCGTGTGGATCCCAGTTGAAGCGGGTGGGGTCACTCCTGCTGTCTTCTTAGGGCAACAGCTGTTGGCAAAGTGTCCTGGCTCGTTGCGATTGTAGCGGCGTCTCACTGCCCCTGTTGACGCCTGAAGTGGCGTTTACGGGCCGGGTGAGTCGATAGTTCTGATTGACGGGTCTTGGTGCTGGTGACGGTGTCCTTGTAGCATTCTGCGGCTGTCCCTTCCAACTGATGAGAAGCATAGAGTACCTTCTCATTTCCCATGCATTGAGCAATGTGTAGCTTCCTCTCAATCGACCTTAACCAGTCATCGGCCTCCAATGGATTGGCATTCCCGGAGAAAGTGGGTGGGTGAGTCCTCATGAACTCTGACAGTCTTGTATTCTGGCGTTGTCCCTGATTGACTTGATTAGCGGTGGCCTGAGCAGTGACGTGTTGCATCTGTTGCATCATAGCATGCATCAACTGAGTCTGAGCAGCAAGAAAAGCTCCAAAGTTCTGCATGTCAACTGGCGGTGCTAGTTGGGGTGCAGGTGCTCCATTATTGGGGTTTCCAGCTGGGCGAGAACCACTTCCATTGCCTCCAAGGTTTCCGCGGGTGTTCACCATCTGTCGGTTGCTCCAAGGTTTAGTGATCAGAGGGAACAAGAATAGACAAGTAACAGGGAAACTTATGCGGGGGAAAAGTATAACTCAAAATCCAACTTTATTAATAATAATAACTTGGTATGGTTGCTTACAATGCCTAAAGGCCTTGCAACACATACTGCACACTCAGCAAGCAATGAAAATCCAAATCGACTCTAAGGATGAGTCTTATTCTATAACGCGACTCAGCGAAGGAGTCACAACCTCAAAACCTATGCTCACTCGTCGAGAAAACCTCCACTGCTTCCTCGCGGCGGGTGCGACGGCATAGGCGCGAAACAATCGCCATGCCCCACAACTGAGGCTGTGGTTGACGACGCGGCGTCTTCCTCTGACTCTGGATCTAGCTGGTGATGTGGCTGTGGCGCAGGTGCAGGTGGCGCCTCTTCTGGATTCTCCTCTGGGTCCGGAGCTTCCAACTCCAACACTGGATTGGGACCCTAGCCATACAGTGCAGTCTCCAGCTCTGCGATCCTTTCCGCAGCATAAGCGACATACTCACGGGCATTCTCTAAGTGCTTCTTCTCCTCCTCGACCTGCTCACGAGCCTTCTTTAATTCCTGAACTGTGTCTTCGATCAGCTCCTCCTAAGCGGCGACGAATCTGGCTAAGTGAGTGACGGTGGCATCCTCATCTTCTATCGGCTTCCGTTGAGCTCTGCTGTCTCGGCGTGGGTGGTGATGGAACACTGTGCCTTCCAGCTCCCTGGAGTAAGTGCGAGCGATCTGCTGCATTGCTCGACGCGACACCTCCTGGATTCCCATCTCAAAGGTAGACCTCCTGGCGGTGAAGTGGAAAGGGCGGCTGAACTTCGTCTTCTCTCGGGCATACACTGTGATCCGGATGTCCCATCCTGTGACCAGTCCTGCTTGCACAAGTGTAGTCCCTCGGTAGAGCGGCCTCTCAAAACCTCCAAGAAACTAAAGCATACGCCACAACTCGGCGGCATAGCCTCCTTCACGCTCGGCGTAGGTATTCTTTATCATCATCTGTCAAAGGATACTTGCGTAAGAACGCAACATTTTAAAATCAATGTGGAAGACGAAAAGAACTCAGCAAGGGGTATGAACAAGGAAGAAAAGGGGTAAGTCGAGAATTCATTCATTATCTTGACAAATTTTATCTTTAGAAAATAGGTTTTATCCTCACTACGACCATTCTAACTATGGGTGAGCCTACGGTCAATATGACTTAGATACCACCTCTGTCGGGACCCAAATTTGCAAATCCGGACCCTCTGTGTATTCAGCACTAGTCCAGGAACGCGCTAGTGCACACAGTCTCAACATTGGCAAATATCACAATCATACTCAACAAATAATAGGGTACTTTAATTAGTTAACCAAACTGGTTGCTCGACCTTATGGTCAAGTTACAAACATACGCCTCGCAGGGCGAAACTTAATAAGAGAGAAATAATAGCAGCGGAAAATAAGATAACTTCGTGGCGCCATCCAGTATACCACAGGCAACTGACTGGGCTCGCTCCCTAGTTAGACGGATCTTCCGGGAGCTCCTCCTCCAAAGCTGGTGTAGACTCCTCTTCAACTGGTGTTGTATTGTGGCAAGGGTGAGTACTTGGTACTCAGCAAGTCATGCACAGAATGCAAACTAATATACTACATGCACGGCTTAGTACAAAGGAATAGCTCAGGGTATATTTGCAGTAAACAGCATTTGACAAGTAGCATAAGTAGATTCGAAAGCAATAGAAACAAGTATAAGATCAATAACTTTTCAAGGAGTTTAGTAAACATCTTTCCCATTCCTAATCCACATTTCCATCAACATCATTATTAAACCAACCCAACCTTTCAAGTCCAAGTTATTTTCAAGAAAGTCTAACCCTTGACTGTAATTCCCGAGCGATGTCCAATACCGCGGACACGGCTATTCGAATAGATTGTACACTCTGCAGAGGTTATGCACTTTACCCACAAGATACAGCCAAACACCACAAAGGCGAGTGTCCATAACAAAGTCTTTCGGAAACTTCTAACAGCACAAGTGGTCCTCCCCGGTGTTGCACACAAACCCTTCCCTTAGCGAAGGAGAAATTTAGGTCAAGCCACCGTTAGATGGGTACCTGGCCGCAGCCCCGGTACGCTCCCCCGTACAACTACACAAATGGTGTAGTTGACATCCTGAGGTCCCACAGGTACGTTATTAGCAACTTATTCAACTAGGTCCGTCCCATTACAGACATGTGGTTGCACGTTTGACCCAGTTCAAAGGCTTGCAAGGTTAAGTCCTTAGGGTGACCAGGGCAAGACTACCCGAAGAACCAACACAACATTCCCGGTGCCACAACTGGCCGACCCGATCATTCTTGCCACATGCCCCGATCGAAAACTATTTATCAAACCCCAGTTGATTACCATGCACCACGTGCCATCAACATCACATGATACCTTTCCAAAACAGGTTCAATATATCATTAAGTCAATATTAACATTTGATTGTCCAAAATCATGTCATGAGCACGTAGCAGGTCTAAGCAATATACTACAACGGTCTAAATTCCCATGTTGGCAATTTAATAATGTCCAACTAGTAAACCACAACTAGGGTGACAAGGGGTCATGGCACATATTTAAATAACCAAGGTGTCATACAGCAATTTGGCATTTAACTAGTTTTTCCAAATTTAAATAAAGTATTTTTCTAGTTAAATTAGCATGCAATAGTTTCAATCGAATTAATTTGAAATTGGGATCAACATGGTCAAAGCACAACTTGCCTTCAAAGAGTACTTGTTCTTGGTCCTGAGCTGGCTCCTGAGTCAACACTTCTCCTTCGAAGCCTTCGGGCACTTCAACGTCTACTCGTAAAGCGTGCAAATAGCAATAAATAAATGAACAGTAGACAAAAAGCATCCAAACATCCAAATAAAGTTCATAAACAGAGAGAGCATAATTTTATGAATTTTTAGAAACTGGAATCGTCAAATTCGGAGTTGAAAGGCAAAAGTTATAGCATTTTGAAGTTTGAATAATCAATTAAATAATATTACAGAGAAAAATTTTAGTCTAAAAATTAAATAAAATTCAACATTATGTAGATCACAATTTTATACAAATTTAGAAATTTGAATCACTCAAATCGGAGTTAAAATGCAAAAGTTATAAGCGTTTGAAGTTTGAATCAAATTCTGAAATCAATTATTCGAATTAATAAATCATTTTCTTTTTCGAAAATTCTTTTATTGCGTCAGCGTGACACGTGGACCAATCGGGTGTCGCCATGTCGCCTCGGGTCCATGGACCCGGCGCACGGGCGCGGCTCGGTCCACCGTGGACCCGGTCCACGACTCACGCGTCACACTGACAGGTTGGCCCCTCGGATGACGTCAGTAGTGACGTCATCACGCACGGCTGAGGACGGCTGACAGCTGGGCCCCACCGTGACGTCAGCGTGATGTCATGGTGCGATTGGTCAGCTGCCGATACCGGGCCCCACTGACACGCGGGCCCCGCGTGTCAGAGACACGCTCCACCCGCGGGCGCTGACCGCGCTGACCGCGATGGTCGGCCTCCCGGCCACGTGGCGTGATCTCGGCCGTTGAATAGAAAATCAACGGCCCAGATCGGATCTGGCTTAACGCGTTAAGAAACTACTCCGCTGATCTGGACCGTTCGATCTTGATCGGACGGTCAAGATCCAATCTAACGAATACAACGTGGGTTAACGCTAACCGTTCGATCTAGATCTAACGGCTGAGATCTATTCTAGCTTGGTGCAGTTTAGGCTACGTGGCACGATCTAATCCGTTGGATCTAGATCCAACGGTTGGAAATAGATCTGAGGAAAGCACGTGGGATCTCACCGGGGTGTGACGTGGCGCGATCTGGACCCTTGGATCTGGATCGGACGGCTGGTGGAGCTCGAGGTCCGGCAATGGCTTGCGGCCGGGCTTGTTCACCGGAGACGAAGACGGCGACCACGGCGATGGCGTTGCGGAGCTCCTCCGGCGAAGTGAGTGGTCTCCTCTGGCGCGGCTTGACCTCGCGGTTCCGGATCTGGGCTCAACGGCGGTGAAGGATGGCGGACGGCGGCGGAAACTGCAATTGAACGCGGCGGAACGCTCCTCCAACTCCGGCGAGCGATTGCGGCGCAACCACGGCGGCTCTGGCGGCGTGAGCTAGGGCTACGGGTGCGCACGGAAGTCGGTCTCACGGCAGCGATGGCGGCGCATTAAATAGGGCCCTCGGCATCCGTGAAACACGCGAAAACCGAGGCCCACTCCGTTGCGGCGCGGAATCCGAGTTGGATTCGGATTGGGTGACGTGGCTCAACGTCAGCCGTTGGATCAAGATCCAACGGTGCGAGGGTTTGGGCTCGGTCCGCCTCGGGCTAGCCGGGCCGCTCGGTCGGACTCGGGCTCGAATAACGTGGCTCAATCGTGGCCGTTGGATCAAGATCCAACGGCCACGCTGTTAGGAGCCTGGTTCGACCGGAACGGTTGGCTCGGGTCGGACTCGAGTCTGACTCAGACTCGGGTCCGGTCGGATGAACAGTAAAACCCACTCGATTAATTAATCCAATTAAATTATCAAAAATTCATTTAATTCATTAAAAATAGCAAAAGACTCAAAAAAATCCAGAAAAATTCTGGAAACTATTTTGGAACATTTTGGACTCAAATAAAATATTTCCAACAAAATTTTATTTGCAAAGTTAAATTCTTTAATTATTTCAAAATGGAATAAATTCAAATAAATTCCAAATAAATTCCAGAAAATTTCAAAAATTCACCAAAGTGCCAAATCACACATGAATTTAAGAAAAGCAAAATTTTGGGGTGTTACATTATGCCTTGTGATATTATTGTTGTTACTTCAAACCATGGAAAAACAGAGGAGATGCTGCCGAAATTTTGGTTAAAGCATTTGGGCCCTTGCTGTAATTTGTCTTTAATTGGGGTATTTAGTTGCTATTTCTACTATGTTTGGTAACATCCAGGGCATACTAGGTGCCGGGGTGTTACAGTTGGTATCAGAGCGGGCATTAGGTCCTTGGAACATGTAATTAGTGCCATACTATAGGTTCAACTAAAATATGAAGTGGGATAATCTAGAAACATGGCCTAGGCTATACTTAAAATTTTGCCATAGGATAGCAACATTAAAACTTGCATAAGTGGAATAATTAATGTAAAACTTGACACACTTGGGTGCACAGTCGGATGGGTTTATGGTTTATCGTTGTGTTGCGTTTTGTTTACTTGTTGCAGACTATGTATATGTTGATGTCGTGTGTAACACCCCAGCACCTCATATGCCCAAAGTGCTACCAAAACCTATCTAAACATGCTAGGAGATTGCCGAACTAGTAAAAAAAATTCGGCAAGACCTCCCCTGCTAAGTGGGCATCCACTCAGCAGGCAAAAGATCACAATAACATAATAGCACAATTTAATCAACATGTCATGGCATCAATCAACCATCATGACATGTAAGCAACAACTAAGCATCCAAAGTAACCTTCTAGCATATAATAAACACAATCTTAAGAAGATTACAATAATCTCAAGTATAAACATACTACCACAAAGATTTCTTCCTAACTATTAATTGAATGTGATGAAGGGAGTGATGTGATGCTAAATTCCCATCCCGGCACTGCTGCTCTCAGGGTACCTAAAAACATTAAACAAATAAGCGTGAGTTCGAAAACTCAGCAAAGTGCATCAAAACATTACAATATCAACAGTAATGCATTTAAATCAACAACAGGTACAATAATATTGCATCAATACCATTTACCTTATTTCTTACTTCACAACATACCTCGTTAAACTTTTGGTAGGAGTCCATGACTCGTTCCCGAAACCTCACATTTCCATTAGCACACTATACATTAGCCATGCCATGCAATGCTATGCACATGAATGCTATTTTCGATGCACGTACCGGTACTGCCGAGTGCACACCCGTCGGTATGCACCCTCACGTCCCTTCCATCCCGTGGAAGGTGCCTACTCTTACTGTCTCGCTCCCATTCACCGCGATGAATGGGACTACGAGGTAGGACTTTCGTGTTCACTATGTGTGAACACAGAGGCCCGCATCAGAATGGGTCGCCTCTTCCATTATGAATGCACAAATGCAATTAACACAATTAAGTTGCAAACTACATTCATTTCTATCTTTTCACATGTACAAAATTTGAATACATACATAGCCATGCATTCTCACAATCATGAAGATAATCATCATCATCATCCACTCACTCATTATCATTAAACAATTTTTAATGCATAATCATTTACTCTTATAATGCCATCACAATTCACGAAATTCACTTCAACATGCACATATTCGTAAGGATTAGCAAGAATCAAATCCTAGCATCATACTAGAAATACACTTGCCTTCTACCGAGTGGAATGGAGTGGCGGGAAGGAGTCACTCCCGAAGCTACTCCACCTGGAAACATAATTGTGTACTCAAATTCGCAATTTCTAAAGTCAATTAACAACAAACAATACATTTACCCTTTAAATCAAATTTGCCCCAAAAATCCTGAATTTCATATAAAGTAGTTTAGATAGCCCACTTTGCCATATCATAACTATAGCTATACAACTTCAAATTTAGTAAACAAAGACATTTTCATCATCTACATAAAATTTTCTACAACTTTCTAGGCAAATGCAAATTCTGAATCTGCTCCTAACTTGGCTTAAACAACAGCACAACATTGAATCTACTACAAGTTGCAATTTGGATAGCAAAGGGTTAATTCTTGCATAACTTTTTAATGGTTGAACCAAAATTCAAGCTCTTGGACTCTAAACGAGCGTAAGAAGATGAACTACAATTTCCCCATAGCCATTCATTCAACAACTGAATTTAAAGTCCTCAAATTGAATGCTGAATTTTAGATCAAAGTCTGAACATTCAGAGAATCACCAAACTAGACAGCAAGTACTAAAAATTGCATAACTTTTAAATGGTTTGGCCAAAATGGGCGTTCTTGAGCTCTACAGAAACTTGAGAGCACTAGCTACAACATCTCTGGCAAACAAATAAACAGGAGATGGCTCCAAGAGCCTCTAATCAACCTCTGAACATTCAACCCAATTTCTGAACTTCCAGAAAAATAGATTTCTGGGCAGCAAGTTCAAAACAACATAACTTTTGATTCTTAAACTGGAATCAAACAAAATAGTACATTTTATTAAACTACAGAAAATTTCCCACAACTTTCTAGGCAAATGGAAAAGCTCATTCGGCCTGTAGCTATGTATAAACTGCATATGAACATTTAAGCCCACAGAATAACCCACTCGGGACAGCAAACACTAAAAATGGCATAACTTTCAATTGGCTTCATGGATTTTCGAGTTATTGTGCTCCAATTAAAGAGGGAAGGTATATATACAACAAACTCTACAGCCGATCATGCATTTGAGCACTCTAAGAATCTCAAAACCTAGATGCAAACACATGCAAATTTCTACTCAAAAAACAGCAAGTGGTTCTGTAACACCCCAATTTTTGCTCTTCATGAAATTAAATATTATTTTGCACATTTGTGAATTTTTGGAATTTTCTGGAATTTATTTGGATTTATTTGGATTTAATTTGAATTTATTCCATTTTGAAATAATTAAAGAATTTAACTTTGCAAATAAAATTTTGTTGGAAATATTTTATCTGAGTCCAAAATGTTTCAAAATATTTTCCAGAATTTTTCTGGAATTTTTCTGAGTATTTTACTATTTTTCTTGAATTAAATGAATTACTGGAAATTATTTTAAATATTAAATCGCTCGAAAATCGAAGCCGTCGAAAGTAATCGCTTCATCCGATCGACCAACCGAAGCTCCGGACTCGAGTCCGACCGAGCCATGGACTGACCGACCCGACCCTTAACCCTAATCGACCGATTGGATCGAGATCCAACTGGCCCGAATCAAGCCGCAGACCGATCCGATCGATCCGACCCGTTCACGCCCGCGGCGATCCCGTACCGCTGATCCGACACGTGGACGGGTCGTGGCGCCGTCTCCGTCCGCGACCGCCACCGGACGTCGCCGCCATTACAGGGGACTAGGGCCTGCTCAGATTCGGCGCTGCATGCCGAGAGGCATTTAAGTCACGGTGGTACCGAGGACCGCCGTGACTTCACTGCACTTTTTGCCCTAACCCACCGGGCTCTAGCCGTAGGTTCGCCGGACGCACGCCGTGAAAGTTGCGTGAAGCGCCCACGGTTTTGTTCGCCGCCCGTCCTTGCCCTCCGCCGCAGCCTAAGCCTGGGACCACGAGTTCTCAGGCCAAGGCGCACTCAGAGGTACAACCCATCTCGCCGAGTAGCTCCGCATAACGCCGACGCGGGTTCGTCGCTCTTCGGCTCCGGTGAGGCATAGCCGCATCGTGTTGCCCTCGAAGCTCTCACCGTCCGATCAAGATCCGAAGGTCCACGCCCACGCCATCCCGCCTGAGATCTCGGCCCAAAAATCCCAGATCTAATCTCCGCCGCTGATTTAGATCCAACGCCTGGATCGAACGCGTTCACCCCAAACGCTGCGTGAAACCAGTTCAATCTCGCCATTGATTTTTAAATCAACTACGAGATCTAGCCACTGCAGTGTGAGGCCGACCGGCCAGCGGCCGCGCCCACGCTGGCGTGCGTGTGACGCTAACACGCCGGGCCCGCATGTCAGCGGCCCAGCCAAACCACACCTGACGTCATGGCGGGCCCGCACGCCGGGCCGCCACCGAGTGTAGTGACGCTGCCGATGACGCTACCGGGTCCACACTGCCGACCGGTGGCCGAGCCTCGGCGACGTTAGCAATGACGCTACCTGGCGAAGGACCCACCGTGCCGACGGAGCCGTGGGACCGAGTCCACTAGACTCCGAGCAAACCATGGACCACGCCCATGAACCTGGCTGATGCTCAGACCAATCGAGGTTGCCACGTGTCTCACGATTGACGCAATAAATAATTTCCGAAAAAGAAAATGATTTAATAATTCAGTTTAATAATTGATTTGAATTTCAAAACTTCAAATGCTTATAACTTTTGCGCTTCAACTCCGATTTGAACGATTCAAATTTCTAAATTTGTATAAAATTGAGATCTACTCAAATATGAATTTTATTTAATTTTTGGACTAAAGTTTTTCTCTGTAAAATTATTTAATTGATTATTTAAACTTTAAATAATCATAACTCTTGTGTTTTAACTCCGATTTGAGCGATTCCAATTCCTAAAAATTCATAAAATTATGTTCTCTCTGTTTATGGATTTTATTTGGATGTTTGGACACTTTTTGCCTAGTGTTTATTCTTGTATTGCTATTTGCACGCTTTACGAGTAGACGTTGAAGTGCCGGAAGGATTCAAAGGAGAAGTGTTGACCAGGAGCAGCCCCATCAAGAACAAGTACTTTTTGAAGGCAAGTTGTGCTTTGACCATGTTGATCCTATTTTGAAACCTATTTTGATTTAATCTATTGCATGCTAGTTTAATTAGAAAATACTTTATTTAATTATGGGAATTAGATAAATGCCAAATTCTTTGTATGACACCTTGATTAATTAAATATGTGCCATGACCCTTGTCACCCTAGTTGTGGTTTACTAGTTGGACATTACTAAATTGCCAACATGGGAATTTAGATCGTTGTAGTTTATTGCTTAGACCTGCTACGTGCTCATAACATGATTTTGGACAATCAAATGTTAATATTGACTTAATGATATATTGAACTTGATTTGGAAAGGCATCATGTGAAGTTGATGGCACGTGGTGCATGGTAATCAATCAGCGGGGCTTGATAAATAGTTTTCGACCGGGGCATGTGGCAAGAATGATCAGGTGGGCCAGTTGTGGCATTGGGAATGTTGGTTTGGTTCTTCGGGTAGTCTTGCCCTGGTCACCCTAAGGACTTCACCTTGCAAGCCTTTGAACTGAGTCAATCTTGCAACCACATGTCTGTAATGGGACGGACCTAGTTGATTAAGTTGCTAATAACGTACCTGTGGGACCGCAGGAGGTCAACTACACCCTTTGTGTAAGTTGTACGGGGGAGCGTACCGGGGCTGCGGCCAGGTACCCATCTAACGGTTGGTTGGCCTAAACTTCGCCTTAGCTAAGGGAAGGGTTAGTGTGCAACAACCGGGGAGGATGTCGGGACCCCGAATTTGCAAATCCGGACCCTCTGTGTATTCAGCACTAGTCCAGGAACGCGCTAGTGCACACAGTCTTAACATCGGTAAATATCACAATCATACCAATCGATATTATCAAAGTACTTTATTTAAATAACCAAACTGGTTACTTGACCTTATGGCCAAGTTACAAATATATGCCTTGCAAGGCGAAACTTATTAAAAGAGAAATAACAATGAAAATCAAATAAACTTCGTGGCGCCATCCAAGATACCACAGGCAACCGATCGGGCTCGCATCCCTAAGTAGACGGGTCCTCTTGGAGTTCCTCCTCCAAAGTGGCGTAATCTCCTCTTCAACTGATATTGTGTTGGGGCAAGGGTGAGTACTTGGTACTCAAGAAGTCATGCACGAATGCAAACTAATATACTATATGCATGGCTTGGTACAAAGGAATAACTCAAGGTATATTTATGTAAACTGACTTTTGACAAGTAATATAAGTAGATTCAAAGCGTAGAAATAAGTAAAGCATAAATAACTTTTCAGAAATTTAATAAACATTTTTCCCCATCCTAAACCACATTTCCATCATCTTCATTATTAAACCAACCCAACTTTTCAAATCCAAGTTATTTTCGTAAAATCTAACCCTTGACTGTAATCCCGAGCATTGTCGATCACAGTGGACTCGGCTATTCAAATAGATTCTACACTCTGCAGAGGTTATGCACTTTACCCACAAGATACAATCCACTCACCACGTCGGCCGTGAATCGCCATACAAAAGTATGCGAATGAGCGATCATAACAAAGCCTTTCTAAGCCTCAAACAACACAGTGGTCCTCTCCTGTTCGTGCTCTACACCATCCCTTCCCTTAGCCAAGGCGAAGTATGGGACCAACACACCGTTAGATGGGTACCTGGCCACGACCACGATACGCTCCCCGCACAATCACACAAACGGTGTAATCGACACCCTGAGGCTCCACAAGTGAGTCCTTAGCGACTTAGTCAACTAGGGCCGTCCCATTCCAGCCATGTGGTTGCAAGTATGACCCAGTTCAAAGGCTTGCAAGGTTAAGTCCTTAGAGTGACCAGGGCAAGACTACCCGAAAAACCAAATCATCATCCCCAGTGCCACAACTGCCCACTGATTACTCTTGCCACATGCCCCTGGCCGAAAATGTTTATCAAACCCCAGTTGATTACCATGCACCACGTGCCATCAACTTCACATGATACTTTTCCAAAACAGGTTCAATATATCATTAAGTCCATATTAGCATTTGATTATCCAAAATCATGTTATGAGCACGTAGCAGGTCTAAGCAGCATACTACAACGATCTAAACCCATGTTGGCAATTTAATAATGTCCAACTAGTAAACCACAACTAGGGTGACAAGGGATCATGGCACATACTTAAGTAATCAAGGTGTCATACAGCAAATTGGTATTTATCTAACCCCCATGTTTAAACAAAGTATCTTTCTAATTGAACTAGCATGCAATAGTTTAAATCAAAATAGATTTCGAAATAGGATCAACATGGTCAAAGCACAACTTGCCTTCAAAAAGTACTTGTTCTTGGTCTTGAGTTGGATCCTGAGTCAACACTTCTCCTTCGAATCCTTCCAAGACTTCAACGTCTACTCGTAAAAGCGTGCAAATAGCAAATACACAAATAAACACTAGGCAAAAAGATCCCAAAACTCCAAATAAAATCCATAAACAGAGAGAACATAATTTTCTGGATTTTTAGAAACTGGAATAAATCAAATTTGGAGTTAAAAGCATAAAAGTTATGATTATTTAAAGTTTAAATAATCAATTAAATAATTTTACAGAGAAAAACTTTAGTCCAAAAATTAAATAAAATTTATATTTAGGTAGATCTTAATTTTATACAAATTTAGAAATTTGAATCGCTCAAATCGGAGTTGAAACGCAAAAGTTATAAGCGTTTGAAGTTTGAATCTAAATTTGAAATCATTATTCGAATTAATAAATCATTTTCTTTTTCGGAAATTAATTATTGCGTCAGCATGGACACGTGGCAGCTCCTGATTGGCCTGCTGACGTCAGCCGGTCCATGGGCTTGGTCCACGCTCGGCTTGGGTCCACCGTGGACTCGGTCCACGGCTCACGTGACTGACATGTGGGCCACTCGGGTGACGTCATCGGCGACGTCGGCGCTTATCGGGTTAGCCAGCGACATGCGGGCCCTCTCGACACGCGGGCCCCGCGTGTCGGCGCCTACACGCACGCCGCTGCGATGGCGCCGACCGCCGTCGGTCCAACGTCCCGACACGTGGCGCAATCTCGTCCGTTGCTTTGAAAATCAACGGCGCGGATTGGATCCAGGGTTTAACACGTTGAAACTACTCGATGCTCGTGGGCCGTTCGATCTAGATCGGACGGTCCAGATCTAATCCTATAATCGCCTTTGCTACGGCGCGTGGCGATTGTGAGCCGTTGGATCTTGATCCAACGGTCCGCATCTAATCGGGTTTGGAACACGTGAACTCACCTCAACCGTCCGACCGATCCGACGGTGCGTACGAGCTCGCGAGGGTGATGGCCGTGGTGGCGCACGGCCGCCGGAGTTGAAGACGACGACGAGCCCAACGGCGTTCGGGGTTGCTCCGGCGAGATGAAGGGTCCTTCGGTGCGCCTCGTCGCGGTGAGTCCGGATCTGAGGTCAACGGCGGCAGGGACTACGGGACGGCGCGAACGAAGCAAAGACCGTGGCGGAGCAAGCGCAACTACGGCGAGCTCGCCTGGCTAAACGGGCGCGACTTAGCCTCGGTGAAGTAGAGAAGGGAGGGCGCGAATCACGGCGGTCCTCGGTATGCCCGGGCATTAAATAGCCTCGGCGTGCGTAAAACGGAAACCTAACTTGCTACGGCGGCGGGCGCGGGCGGAGTCCAGCTCGGACTCGGTGAAGACGACGAATCGTGGCCGTCCACGTGGCACAACCAATGGCCACGATCGCGGCGCGACGGTCCGGTCCGACACGGCTCGGTCGAAGTCGGGCGGATCTCGGTAGTTGGATCTTGATCCAACGGTCGGGATCGCTTAGGGTTGGGAGCTGGTTTGGTTGAGCCAAGCGGCTCGGTCGGACTCGAGTCCGACTTCGGTCGGATGAACAAGATTTGACCCGAGTTGGATTTTCCAGCGATTTAATATTTAAAATAATTCCCGATAATTCATTTAATTCATTAAAAATAGCAAATGACTCGAGAAAAATTCCAAAAATTCTGGAAAATATTTTGGATCATTTTGGACTCAAATAAAATATTTCCAACAAAATTTTATTTGCAAAATTAAATTCTTTAATTATTTCAAAATGGAATAAATTCAAATAAATTCCAAATAAATCCAAATAAATTCCGTAAAATTACAAAAATAAAACAAAGTTCCAAATCACACATGAATTTAAGAAAAGCAAAATTGTGGGATGTTACAAACATAACCACCTTAATAAAATCTCGTCACCGAGATACATGGCTCACTAAAGGAATAGGATTGGAAATTCTTTCTTCAAATCCTCTTCGCTCCCAAGTCGCTTCGCTTTCTTCATGGTTGCTCCACTGAACTCTACAGAAACGGGTTGACTTGTTTCTAGTTTCTCGATCCATTGTGTCTAGAATCCTCACAGGATGTTCCTTATAAGTCAAATCCTCATGCAACTCAATTAACTCTAGCGGTGTCTGTTCCTCAGGAACTCGGAGACATTTCTTCAATCGGGACACATGGAATACATCATGTACCCTGCTAACGATCGTGGCAACTCCGGTGATAAGCAACTTCGCCTCTGCGGCTCAAAATCTTAAATGGTCCAACATAACGGGTGCAAGTTTCCCTTTGGCATGGAACCTCTTAACTCCCCGAGAGGCGTAACTCGAGGTATACAAAGTCTTCTCGTTCAAAACTCAAATCTCGCGACGATTGTCAAGATAACTCTTCTGTCGAGATTGGGCTATCTTCAACCTTTCCCTAATCATGGCGATCTGCTTCTTCACCTCTTGAAGAATATCAGGCCCAAAGACACGGCGCCACGGTCTCATTCCAATTCAATGGCGTCCGACAGGTCGACCATACAAAGGCCTCAAAAGGTGACATCTCAGAACTAGCCTGATAACTATTGTTGTAAATGAACTCTGCATACGGAAAACTCTTATCCCAAGAGGTATCATAAGCTAATGAACAAGCTCTTAGCATAACATCCAGAATCTCTTTGACTCTTTATGTCTGTCCATCCGTCTGTGGATGATAAGTCAGATCTTGAAGTTTAAACGGGTTCCCATGGCTTCATGCAACTTATTCCGTAACCTTGAGGTAAATTGGGTACCTCTGTCCGATACAATCCTCTTTGGCACTCCGTGCAAACAGACAATCTCGATCATGTACAATTCTGCTAATTTATCTCCGAGTAAGTAGTCTTCACGGGATAAAATGGGCTACTTTAGTCGCGATCCACTATAACCCATATGGAGTCATAACCTCCTTGAGTCTTCTAAGAACCGGTAATGAAATCCATTCCGATTTCCTCCCACTTCCACTCGTATTTTCAGCGGTTGTAGCAATCCTGCTGGTCTCGATGCATTGCCTTGACTCTCTGGCATACATCGCACAAGGCAACATGCTCGGCAACTTCACGTTTCATACTCGGCCACCGAATCTCTCCTTCAGATCCTGATACATCTTGGCGCTTCGGGATGAATCGAGTACTTGGAGTCATGGGCTTCTTCCAAAATCAGCCGCTTTAACTCCTCCTTGTCGTGCACACAAATCCGATCCTTCATCCACAACGTGCCTTGTTCATCCAATTTGAAGTCCTCTCGCCTCGCCTTCCTCCTTGATGGACTTAATCCTGCGGATCCTGTCATCATCCTTCTGTCCTTCTCGGATCTGATCCTCTAGGGTAGGCTTTACTTCCAATGCGGCCAAGAATCCGCTAGGTACAACCTCAATCTTCATTTTCTGAAAATCCTCACATAGCTCATCCTGACTTGTGGCTAGCAACGTACTCACGGTATGGCTTTTCCGACTCAGAGCATCGGCTACTACGTTGGCCTTCCCGGGATGGTAATGGATTCCAACATTATAGTCCTTGATCAACTCTAACCATCTCCTTTGCCTCATATTCAGATCCGACTGGGTGAATATGTACTTAAGGCTCTTATGATCCGTATATACTTCACATCTGTTTCCAATCAGATAGTGACGCCATATCTTCAAGGCATGCACTACGGCAGCTAACTCTAGGTCATGTGTCGGATAATTTTCCTCATGCGGCCTCAATCGCCTTGATGCATAAGCGGCGACCTTTCCATTCTCGTGACAAGACACATCCAAGTCCTTGGCGCGATCGTCACAATAAATATCGAAGCTTTGAGCAACATCCGGTAGAACTAACACCGGTCTTGATGTCAATCGCTTCTTCACTCTGAAATCCTTTCTCACATTCGGCGTCCATGCAAACTTCTTTTCCTTCTTCAAAGCAATTGCGTAAGAGGTTTTGCAATTGTCGAAAAGCCTTCGATGAAAGCAGCGGTAATATCCTCGCCATTCCAAGGAAACTCCGAATGCTGGGTCACAGTCCCTACTGCTCCCAATGTAACACAGCTTCTACTTTGCTTGGATCTACTGGCGACTCCTTCTGCGAGTCATTACATGTCCAAGAAACTCCACCTTGTCCTTCCAAAAATCACACTTGCTGAACTTGGCGAAAAGTTGCTGTTCCTCGCCTTTTCCAAAACTCGCCTTAAGTGTTCGGCATGTTCATCCTCTGCCTTGGAGTAGATTAGGATATCGTCTATGAACACGACGACAAACTTGTCCAGATATTCCATGAACACCTTATTCATCATATTCATGAAATAAGTGGCGCATTAAATCGACCAAAGGACATAATCAGAACTCGTAATGTCCATATCTTGACGAGAATGCGATCTTGAATATCTTCCGATCGGATCTTCAATCGATGGTATCCCGATCTCGAGATCAATCTTGGAGAAAACTCCGGCTCCTCTTAATCGATCAAACAAATCATCAATCCTGGTAGCGGATACTTATTCTTCACGGTGACTTCATTGAGTGCCACGGTAGTCAATGCACATCCCGAAACTCCCGTCCTTCTTCTTGACAAACAAAAGCGGTGCTCCCCACGGCACTAACTTGGTCTCGATAAATCCTTTCTCCATTAACTCTTCTAGTCTGTTTCTTCATCTCTACCAACTCCTCGGTAGACATCCGATAGGGTCTCTTTGCTATCGGTCTTTGTGCAGTACAAGCTCTATCACAAACTCTATGTCCTCGTCTGCGGCATACCGGGTAGATCTTCGGGAAAAACATCGGGTACTCATTCACTACTTGGGACATCCTCTATGCCGATTGCCTTGGTACTGTTAACCATCAACTGTCCATCTCTAATCGCAGTGGCTTGAAATTCCACTTTCTTCCCACACTGCTCTCAATCGAGATAGTCCTTCGTCCACAATCCAATACAGCCTTGTGCTTGGATAACCAATCCATTCCCAATATAACATCTAAGGTCCAGGTCTCCAAAATTATAAGGTTTGCTAGGAACTCTATTCCATCTATTAGTATTCTCACCGGAACATCCTACTTCCGTTCGGAGTTCGGAACCAGGGGTTTGAACTAAAAGCATGCACTTAAGTCTTGCAATCCTTAAGTCATTTCTAGTAGCAAAGCCTTGCGAAACAAACGAATGCGAAGCTCCGAGTCAAACAAAATCAAGGTGCAGTGAGTTAACAAGTAACTTACCCAAAGACGACGTCCGTAGCATTCTCGCAGTGCATCTGCGGTGACATGGTTGACTCGGCCTCTCACCACGGCCTGCAGGGTGTGGCTCCTGGTCTTTGGCGTCCTAGCCGGGTGGTTCCTAGGTTGAAACGAACCGGGTCGCTCTCGCTGTCTTCTTCGGACAATCTGTTGGCAAAGTGTCCTGGCTCGTTGCGATTGTAACAGCGTCTCACCGTTCCTTCTTGTTGCCAGGGTAGCGTTTCTAGCGAAGTGGGGTGCAGTAGTTCGATTGACAGGTCTTGGTCTTTGGGGAGGGTGTCCTTGTTGCATTCGTGGTTGGAATCAAGAATTGATTTGGTGCAACTCTCAAGCGCTGTTGCGTTCCTGGCGTGATCCTTCTTTGTTGCATCCTGCGCTTCTGTTCTCATCCGGTTCCTTGCGCTTGTCCTCAAGAATAAGCGCCTTATTCACCAACTCTTGGAAATCTGGAAAGGTGTGGGTGATCAACCCTACTTGCAATCCCGAGTTGAGTCCCTTCATGAAACGAGACTGCCTAGATTTATCTGTCGCTACATCCTCAAAGCGTAGCGTGCTAGCTGTGTGAACTTGTTCGTAGTCGGCCACCGGGCTGATTACCTTGCTTGATGCTCTGAACTCCTCCTTCTTAAGGTCCATGATTCCTTCAGCACGTGATCTTGTCGAATGCACCGTGAACTCTTCCCAAGTGATATCTTGAGGGTTCTCTGCGTGTACGTAAGTTCTCCCACCATTCGGCGGCTGTTCCTTCCAACTGATGAGAAGCGTAGAGTACCTTCTCATTCCCTATGCATTGAGCTATGTGTAGCTTCCTCTCAATTGATCTTAACCAATCGTCGGCCTCCAATGGATTGGCATTCCCAGAGAAAGTGGGTGGGTGAGTCCTCATGAACTCTGACAGCCTTGTATTCTGGCGTGGTCCCTGATTAACTTGATTAGCAGTGGCCTGAGCAAAGGACGTGCTGCATTTGTTGCATCATAGCATGCATCAATCGAGTCTGAGCAGCAAGAAATGCTCCAAAATTCTGCATATCATCTGGCGGTCTTTGGTGCTCTATCATTAGGGTTTTCTCAAGGCGAGAACCGCTCCGTTGTTTCCAAAGTTTCCACGGTGTTCACCATCTGTCGATTTGCTCTAGGTTTAGAGATGAGAGGGAAACGAGAATAGACAAGTAATATGGAACTTATGCGCGAAAAGGTGTAGCCTTAAGGTCCAACTTTATTATTAGTAACTTGGTATGGCTGCTTACAATGCCTAAGGGCCTTGCAACACATCTTGCACACTCGACAAACAATGAAAATCCAAATCGAACTAACTCTGGAGTCTAACGCCTAAAGGGTGACTCTTTCTTCTATGACGCGACTCGTGAAGGAGTCTCACTATAGAACCTATGCTCACTCATCGAAAACCTCCATCTGTCACAAGAGTGCTTTACGTAAGAACTCGAATTTTTAAATTGTGACAAGGTAAGGGAAAATTTCAGCAAGAGACAAGAAAAGAGAAGGGGATAAGTCGAGATGTCATTTCTTATCTTGACAAACTTTTAGCTTTAGAAAATAGGTTTTATCCTCACTACGACCATTCTAGCTTAGGGTTGAGCCTACAATCAAGTATGGCTCGATACCACCTCTGTCGGGACCCCGAATTTGCAAATCCGGACCCTCTGTGTATTCAAGCACTAGTCCAGAACGCAGCTAGTGCACAATAGTCTTAACATCGGTAAATATCACAATCATACCAATCGATATTATCAAAGTACTTTATTTAAATAACCAAATGGTTACTTGACCTTATGGCCAAGTTACAAATATATGCCTTGCAAGGCGAAACTTATTAAAAGAGAAATAACGGCGGAAAATCAAATAAACTTAGTGGCGCCATCCAAGATACCACAGGCAACTCCGGGCTCGCATCCCTAAGTAGACGGGTCCTCTTGGAGTTCCTCCTCCAAAGTGGCGTAATCTCCTCTTCAACCGATATTGTGTTGGGGCAAGGGTGAGTACTTGGTACTCGACAAGTCATGCACGATGAATGCAAACTAATATACTATATGCATGGCTTGGTACAAAGGAATAACTCAAGGTATATTTGCGTAAAACAGCTTTTGACAAGTAATATAAGTAGATTCGAAGCGAGAAATAAGTAAAGCATAAATAACTTTTCAGGAAATTTAATAAACATTTTTCCCCATCCTAAACCACATTTCCATCATCTTCATTATTAAACCAACCCAACTTTTCAAATCCAAGTTATTTTCGTAAAATCTAACCCTTGATCAGTAATCCCCGAGCATTGTCCAAGATCGTGGACTCGGCTATTCAAATAGATTCTACACTCTGCAGAGGTTATGCACTTTACCCACAAGATACAATCCACTCACCACGTCGGTAGTGAATCGCCATACAAAAGTATGCGAATGAGCGATCATAACAAAGCCTTTCTAAGCCTCAAACAACACAGTGGTCCTCTCCTGTTCGTGCTCTACACCATCCCTTCCCTTAGCCAAGGCGAAGTATGGGACCAACACACCGTTAGATGGGTACCTGGCCACGACCACGATACGCTCCCCGCATAATCACACAAACGGTGTAATCGACACCCTGAGGCTCCACAAGTGAGTCCTTAGCGACTTAGTCAACTAGGGCCGTCCCATTCCAGCCATGTGGTTGCAAGTATGACCCAGTTCAAAGGCTTGCAAGGTTAAGTCCTTAGAGTGACCAGGGCAAGACTACCCGAAAAACCAAATCATCATCCCCAATGCCACAACTGGCCCACCTGATTACTCTTGCCACATGCCCTGGCCGAAATCATTTATCAAACCCGCTTGATTACCATGCACCACGTGCCATCAACTTCACATGATACTTTTCCAAAACAGGTTCAATATATCATTAAGTCCATATTAGCATTTGATTATCCAAAATCATGTTATGAGCACGTAGCGTGTCTAAGCGAGATACTACAACGATCTAAACCCATGTTGGCAATTTAATAATGTCCAACTAGTAAAACCACAACTAGGGTGACAAGGGATCATGGCACATACTTAAGTAATCAAGGTGTCATACAAAGAAATTGGTATTTATCTAACCCCATGTTTAAACAAAGTATCTTTCTAATTGAACTAGCATGCAATAGTTTAAATCAAAATAGATTTCAAATAGGATCAACATGGTCAAAGCACAACTTGCCTTCAAAAAGTACTTGTTCTTGGTCTTGAGTTGGATCCTGAGTCAACACTTCTCCTTCGAATCCTTCCCACTTCAACGTCTACTCGTAAAGCGTGCAAATAGCAAATACACAAATAAACACTAGGCAAAAGATCCCAAAACTCCAAATAAAATCCATAAACAGAGAGAACATAATTTTCTGGATTTTTAGAAACTGGAATAAATCAAATTTGGAGTTAAAGCATAAAAGTTATGATTATTTAAAGTTTAAATAATCAATTAAATAATTTTACAGAGAAAAATTTAGTCCAAAAATTAAATAAAATTTATATTTAGGTAGATCTTAATTTTATACAAATTTAGAAATTTGAATCGCTCAAATCGGAGTTGAAACGCAAAAGTTATAAGCGTTTGAAGTTTGAATCTAAATTTGAAATCATTATGCGAATTAATAAATCATTTTCTTTTTTCGAAATTAATTATTGCGCCAAGATGGACACGTGGCAGCTCCTGATTGGCCTGCCGACGTCGGCGGTCCATGGGCTTGGTCCACGCTCGGCTCGGGTCCACGGTGGACTCGGTCCACGGCCACGTGGATCGACATGTGGGCCCACTCGGGTGACGTCATCGCTGACGTCAGCGCTTGGCTGGGTTAGCCATTGACATGCGGGCCCTCTGACACGCGGGCCCCGCGTGTCAGCGTCACACGCACGCGTGCGTGGGCCAGCGGACCGTCGGTCCAACTTCCCGACACGTGGCGCAATCTCGTCCGTTGGTTTGAAAATCAACGGCGGATTGGATCCAGGGTTTAACACGTTGAAACTACTCGATGCTCGTGGGCGCTCGATCTAGATCGGACGGTCCAGATCTAATCCTATAATCGCCTTTGCTACGGCGCGTGGCGATTGTGAGCCGTTGGATCTTGATCCAACGGTCCCGCATCTAATCGGGTTTGGAACACGTGAACTCACCTCAACCGTCCGATCCGATCCGACGGTGCCTGAGCTCGCGAGGGCCGATGGCTTCGTGGTGGCGCCGCACGGCCGCCGGAGTTGAAGACGACGACGAGCCCAACGGGCGTTCGGTTGCTCGGCGAGATGAAGGGTCCTTCGCCGGTGCGTCTCGTCGCGGTGAGTCCTGGATCTGAGGTCAACGGCGCAGGGACGGCGACGGCGGCGAACGGCAAAGACTGCGGCGGAGCAAATACAAGAACTACGGCGAGCTTCGCCACGGCTAAACGGGCGCGACTTAGCCTCGGTGAAGTAGAGAAGGGAGGGCGCGGAATCACGGCGGTCCTCGGTATGCCGGGCATTAAATAGCCTCGGCGTCCGTCGCGTAAAAACGGAAACCTAACTTGCTACGGCGGCGGCGCGGCGAGTCCAGCTTCGGACTTCGGTGAAGACGACGAAATCGTGGCCGCCCACGTGGCACAACCAACGCCACGATCGCGGCGGCGCGACGGTCCGGCCCGACACGGCTCGGGTCGGGTCGGGCGGATCTCGGTAGATTGGATCTTGATCCAACGGTCGGGATCGCTTAGGGTTGGGAGCTGGTTTGGTTGAGCCAATCGGCTCGGTCGGACTTCGAGTCCGACTCGGTCGGATGAACAAGATTGACCCGAGTTGGATTTTCCAGCGATTTAATATTTAAAATAATTCCCAGTAATTCATTTAATTCATTAAAAATAGCAAATGACTCAGAAAAATTCCAGAAAAATTCTGGAAAATATTTTGGATCATTTTGGACTCAAATAAAATATTTCCAACAAAATTTTATTTGCAAAATTAAATTCTTTAATTATTTCAAAATGGAATAAATTCAAATAAATTCCAAATAAATCCAAATAAATTCCAGAAAATTCCAAAAATTCACCAAAGTGCCAAATCACACATGAATTTAAGAAAAGCAAAATTTTGGGATGTTACAGAGGACCACTTGTATTGTTAGAAGTTTCCGAAAGACTTTGTTACGGGAACTCGCCTTTGTGGTGTTTGACTGTATCTTGTGGGTAAAGTGCATAACCTCTGCAGAGTGTAAAAATCTATTCGAATAGCCGTGTCCGCGGTATTGGACATCGCTCGGGAATTACAGTCAAGGGTTAGACTTTCTTGAAAATAACTTGGATTGGAAAGGTTGGGTTTGGTTAAATAATGATGTTGATGGAAATGTGGTTTAGGAATGGGAGGGATGTTGATTAAACTTTTGGAAAGGTTATTTACGTTATACTTGTTTCTACTGCTTTCGAATCTACTTATGCTACTTATCAAATCTTTGTTTCTTTGCCAAATACACCTTGAGCTACTCCTTTGTATCAAGCCATGCATGTAGTATATTAGTTGCATTCTGTGCATGACTTGCTGAGTACCAAAGTACTCACCCTTGCCATAATACAACACCAGTTGAAGAAGAATCTACCCCAGCTTTGGAGGAGGAGCTTCCAGAGGAACCGTCTACTTAGGGAGCGAGCCCAGTCAGTTGCCTGTGGTATACTGGATGGAGCCACGAAGTTATCTTATTTTCTGCTGCTATTATTTCTCTCTTAATAAGTTTCGCCCTGCGTGGCGTATATTTGTAACTTGACCATAAGGTCGAGTAACCAGTTTGACTATTTAATTAAAGTACTTTATTAGTATCGAGTGGTATGATTGTGATATTTACCGATGTTAAGACTGTGTGCACTAGCGCGTTCCTGGACTAGTGCTGAATACACAGAGGGTCCGGATTTGCAAATTCGGGTCCCGACAGGTTCCCTCCAACTAAATCTAGTTTCCCTCCAAAAATTTCAACCCTAGGCACTCTAGAACCCTACTAACCAGGGAGAGGACTCAAAATCTCAGCTCAAACAGAAATTTTGGAGTTCATCTCTACTTACCAACAATGGAGAGGAAGGAGGAAGGGGCAACTCGGGTGGAGGAGCCGGCTGCAGCAGGGAAGGCGCCGGTTGCTTGGCTACCATGGAGGGGAGCTTCAAGGGGGAGGCCATGGCTGCCCAAGGAAGAAGAGGAGAAGCCCTTGCTACTGCTTGTGCTGCTGCCCACACGAAAAAGGAGAGGGGAGAAGAAGGCCAAAGTGGCTGGTTGGGGGAGTGCTCGGTTGGGGAAAAGAAGAGGGGTGAGGGAGGGGGTTAGGTGAGGAAGTGGTTGACCAGCTAGTTTAGTAAAAAAAATTTTCTCTCCCATCTAGATCCAATTTAATAACACTGTAGATTATCAGATGGGTCCTCCAAATAACCAGACGAGCAAATTAAAAGAAACTTGAAACGAAACTCCGCGACATTGCATCGTGTTTATGATTATGTGATTGTATGGTTGTGTGATTGTAGCAGCTATGCCGAGGGGTAGAGGTCATGGTCGCCGTGGCCGTGGAGGCCAGGGTCGAGGTGGGAGTCACCCATCTCAGGGAGTTGCTGAGTTAGTTGCTGAGGAAAATGCTTCACCCCATGCTCATGGGTTAGCGCAGGAGGAGATCCTGGCAACACAGTCGGGGGCGGACGTGCCAACCGCCACTGCGGCCTTGTTGCAGGCACTACAGAGGGAGGTCCAGGAGCTGCGCCAGTAGGTGCAGGCAGCCCCTGCAATTGTGCCTCCCCCTGCAGCGGCCCCAGTTGTTGCCCCTGTTGTGCCGGAGCCGAGGATGAGTCTCCGTGAGTGGATGTCCCTCCGCCTGGACACTTTTGACGGAGCGGGCACGCCGGTCCAGTCCACAGATTGGCCACGGAACATGGAGCAGCAGTTTGAGGTTCTGGAGTTGACCTCGGTTCAGAGAGCGCGCTTTGTGGCCTTTCAGCTGAAGGGCCAAGCGAATATCTGGTGGGAGGGGGTTCTTGCTGCGAGGGCCCCCGCTGTTGGACCGGTCACCTGGGAGGACTTTGTGGCTCACTTCCGAGCCAAGTTCTACCCGGAGTCCTTTCTTGTGAGGATGGAGCATACTCTGACGACTCTTTCCCATGGGAAGAAGTCAGTGGCAGAGTATGAGGTGGAGTTTAATAATGTGGTGCACTTTGTGCCGGCTGTGGCAACGGATGATAGGGAGAAGGCGAGGAGGTTCCGTAGGGGCCACAATCGGGTGTTCAGGGTTGTCATGGGGGCGACTGTCCCTCGTGACTTCTGCTCCGTGGTGGAGCAGGCGAAGGGCATGGAGCTCGAGTTGGAGCTCTCCAAGGATAAGCAAAACCCTAGAGGTTCAAGGGTTCCAGCAGCCCTAAGCGGGGGCCAGAAGAGGACCTTTGGTGGAGGAGGTGGGTCTCCTCAGCGACCCACCTTCAAGAAGTTCAAGGGGGGACAGGGTTCCTCCTTAGGGGCTAAGATGAAGCTGCCCCAGCCATCTTCCTCGTGGGTGGCTGTTCGTCCTGCACCAGGGCAGGGCATGATCTGTTTCAAGTGCGGTGGTGGACACCGTGTTGCGGAGTGTGTTTGGACTAGGGATTGCAACCATTGTGGCAAACCCGGCCATATAGGGCGAGTTTGCAGGATGAATCCCGGTAGCATCATCAAGTGGGAGACTGTGATTCCTACTCCCACTCTAGCGGCGTCTTCCAGAGGGTCGGTGCAGATGCTGGCGACTGCTGCTCCGCCACAGCCCTCTGTTTGGGCACCACCGGTGGCCTACTGGTGCCCGCAGCCATAGGCTCCTCCTCAGCTCGCCCCCCGCCCCCAGTTTTGTTGGGGCATCAGCTGGGTGTCGGGGCCCCCGCTGCCCCAGCGCCACCAAGAGTGTACGCCTTGCCGACTGCTGAGTCAGCTGGGCATCCGGAGGTGGTATCAGGTACCTTGCTTGTGGATTTAGTTGATGCCATTGTTCTTTTCGATTCCAGAGCATCCTATTCTTTTGTGTCGTCTGAGTTTGCTAGTAGAGCTAAGTTGGGAGTTCAACGGATTTATGAGTCTGTAATAGTCAGTTCTCTGGGGGGTCTGATTGCTAGTTCTTTGGTTTGCCCGGGTTGCACTATTACCATTGATGATGAGGTTTTCTTCGCAAATCTTATGGTGATTCAGTTGGCCCCTTTTGATGTTATTCTGGGCATGGACTAGTTGCATCAGTACCGTGCCAGGATTTGTTGCTTTTGGAAGATAGTTGCCTTGCAGGCTCCGTCGGGAGTGGAGTTGATTTTCCAGGGTGGCATACCCTCCAGTTCCATCTTTGCTTTGGCTAGTCTGTTTCCTCATGGCTTTTTCTGAAAAGCCATCTTCTTCAGTATCCATTGAGGAGATTCATGTGGTGAAGGAATTTGTTGATGTGTTCCCTGATGAGTTGCCTGGTTTGCCTCCTGTGAGGAGTGTGGAGTTTCGAATTGATCTTGTTCCTAGCACTCGACTTATTTCTATTTCTCCATACCGCTTGGCTCGTCCTTTTCAAGATGAGTTGAAAAAGCAATTGGAGGATCTGTTGGCCAAGGGTTTTATTCGGCGCAGTGTGTCGCCATGGGGAGCACCCATCCTTTTTGTTTCAAAGAAGGATGGTAGTTGGCGCATGCGCATTGACTATCGTGCTCTCAATCAAGTAACCGTCAAGAACAAGTATTCATTGCCACGCATTGAGGATCTCTTTGACCAACTAAAGGGAGCAAAGATGTTCTCTAAAATTGATCTTCAGTCTGGTTACAATCAGATTTGTGTGAGGGAACAGGACATTGAGAAGACTACTTTCTCCACTAGGTATGGGCACTATGAATTTAAAGTTATGCCTTTTGGACTAACTAATGCTCCTGTTGTCTTCATGGAGGCGATGAACAGTATGCTGCACAAGTATCTCGATGAATTTGTGGTAGTGTTCACCGATGATATTCTGGTTTACTCTAAATCAGAAGAATAACATGAGCAGCATCTGAGGCTTGTGCTGGGTACATTGAGGGAGAACCAGTTCTATGCCAAGTTAAAGAAGTGTGAATTCTGGGTTTCAGAGGTGGGTTTTCTTGGCCATATCGTCAATCCAGAAGTCATTTCTGTAGATCCTAGTAAAGTCTCAACAGTTTTGGACTGGAAGAGACCCTCTAATGTTAAAGAGGTGCGTAGTTTTCTTGGGTTGACTGGGTACTACCGGCGTTTTGTGCAGGACTTTTCCATCATTGCTAAGCCGCTTTCGCAGTTGACCAAGAAGGGGATGAGATTTATCAATCCAGAGGGCATTTCTGTATATCCTAGTAAAGTCTCAACAGTTTTGGACTGGAAGAGACCCTCTAATGTTAAAGAGGTGCATAGTTTTCTTGGGTTGGCTGGGTACTACCGGCGTTTTGTGCAGGACTTCTCCATCATTGCTAAGCCGCTTTCGCAGTTGACCCAGAAGGGGATGAGATTTCAGTGGACTGCTGAGTGTGAGCACAGTTTTTTCACTTTGAAGGAGAAATTAGTGATTGCACCTGTTCTTACCCTCCCCGAGCCTGGGAGGCGCTTCATAGTCTATTCTGATGCCTCTCGAATGGTACATGGTTGTGTGCTCATGCAAGATGGCAAGGTGATCGCGTATGCATCAAGGCAATTGAAAAAGCATGAGCAGAATTACCCCACCCATAATCTTGAGCTAGCCGCGGTGGTGTTTGCATTGAAAATTTGGAGGCACTATTTGTATGGTGAGTCTTGTGACGTCTTCACTGATCACAAGAGCCTCATGTACATCTTTACCCAGAAAGATTTGAATTTGAGGCAGAGGAGGTGGCTAGAGTTGATAAAGGATTATGACCTCACAATCCAGTACCATCCAGGCAAGGCAAATGTGGCGGCTGACGCTCTCAGTTGCAAGACAATGCCCCTGACATTGATTGTTTTGTTGCTGATTTTGAGCTGTTGGGAGTCTCTTATTGCTTTGCAGGGACCGTGCAAGCTGAAATGCAATTGATTCTTGAGTCAGCGATCCCTGAGCGTGTGCGGGAAGTACAACAGCATGATCGATTGCTCCAGCAGGTGAGGAAACGCCTTGAGGATGGTAAGACTGGAGACTTTTCTATTGATGGTGAGGGAGCTCTGAGGTTTCAGGGCCGCTTTTGCGTACCTCAGAAATCCCAAGTTAAAGATGACATCCTAAAAGAGGCTCATCGGACCACGTACACGGTCCATCCCGGGGAGACCAAGATGTACAAGGATTTGAAAAAGAACTTCTGGTGGAAAAGGATGAGAGTTGACATTGCCCAGTATGTGGCATCTTGTGGGATTTGTATGTGGCATTTGTCAGAAGGTTAAGGCTGAACACAAGCATCCTGCCGGTATGTTACAGCCACTGGAGATTCCTGTATGGCCTTGGGATGACATTTCTATGGACTTTGTGGTTGGCCTACCTCGTACTCCACGAGGGAAGGATGCTGTTTGGGTTATGGTGGACCGTCTTAGCAAGTCTGCACACTTCATTCCTATCCGCACCACAAATTCAGCGAGCGAGTTGGCTCCCATTTATGTGCGGGAAATTGTGAGACTGCATGGTGTGCCCAAGACGATTATCTCTGATCGGGATGCAAAATTTGTCTCAAAATTTTGGGAGAGCTTGCAGAGTGCTTTGGGCACACAGCTTCGCCTTAGCACCGCTTTTCACCCTCAGACGGATGGGCAATCTGAGCGTACCATTCAAACCTTGGAGGATATGCTCAGGGCTTCTGTGATGGCATGGAAAGGTAGCTGGGAAGATCACTTGTCACTAGCAGAGTTTGCTTACAATAACAGCTATTATTCCAGCATTCGGGCTGCCCTTATGAAGTGTCGTATGGCTGAAAGTGCAGATTGCCGCTTTGTTGGGATGCAGGGGGAGAGCGGTCCCTGGACCGGATTGTGTTCAACAGACGGTTGATCGGGTGGCAGAGGTGCGACAGAACCTTCTTGCAACTCAGAGTAGACAGAAAAGCTATGCCGATGTTAGAAGGCGAGATTTAGAGTTTGCGGTGGGTGATAGCGTACTCTTGCGAGTATCTCCCACCAAGGGTGTGGTTCATTTTGGCACCAAAGGGAAGCTCAGTCCGAGGTATCTTGGGCCATTCCCTATCGCTGCTCGAGTTGGTAAGTTGGCTTACCGCTTGGAGCTACCGGAGTCAATGCAAGGAGTTCACAATGTGTTTCATGTCTCAATGCTGAGAAAGTACTTGCATGACTCGGAATTGGTGGTTCTGTTGGAGCCATTAGTGCTTGATCAGAACCACACTTTCGAGTCCTGGCCTGTGAAGATTCTAGGGATTTCCGAGCGAGTGTTGAAGAACAGAACGCTCAAGTTTGTCAAGGTTTGTGGTCGCACCAGTCTGAGAGAGAGGCAACATGGGACCTTTGCGAGCCAAAGGTGGGGGGTCTGTGGTCGCACCAGTTTGGGCCTTGAGGGAATTAACTCGGGCTTTGGGGGACCTTTGTGGGCCAAAGGTGGGGGGTCCTTGGCCCATGTGGAGGAGGGTTTGGGCAGCAGCCCTACTTGAAGGGTTTCGTAGCATGGAAAACAAAAATTTTTCCTACGATTGCAACCAAACACCAAGATCATATCTAGGAGATGCAAGTAAACGGTTTCAGAAGGACTCACCCTCGTAGACCGAAAGCGGGAATAACGTTCCCGCAAACAAACGTGGTTGATGTAGAGGTACACTCCCGACTTCAAAGTCGCGAAGATGGCGCCACAAACGGCGGCGCCTCAGTGCTGGTCACACGTGCGGATCAACGATGACCTCAATCCCTCGTTCAGTAGGCAGCGGAAGTAGTGGATCCCGGAAAACTCCAACAACACTACACTTAGTGGTGGTGGTGGTGAAGAAATAATTTCAGCAGCCGCTTAAGCCACAAATAAAACGGATCGGCAGGAGGAGGGAGAATGGACCAACCAAAGGGTCATGGATGAACACCAAAGAGGAGCTCCTCCTCCCTTTTATAGGAGGAGGAGGAGGCATGCCAAGGGGTGGGGTGGCGGCGCATGGGGCTGCCCCTTGCTCCTCCCTCTCTTCATGTGAGTGATCTCTCCACTCACAAATTAACCACTTTGATTTCCATTAAAACCCCACTCAAGAAAATGAAAGGTTTTCTCCCATAAACATTTTTATTTCAGATTTAATATTTGTTAATTCTTTTAATTAACAAACATTAACATATACCCCCTTTAACTATTCCGATATCCGAAACTATTCCGCGATACTCAAACAGTCCTGATCTTGTCCATATTTTTCTCCTGTTTCGTATCCACTCAAATGCATCGATGAACCTTAAGTGTGTCACCCTACGGTTCGTGAATAAAATGGACATGATTGAGACTCCTCTCGGATCAATAATCATCGCGGGATCGGAGATCCATAATGACTCCCATTCACTCAACGATGAACTAGTGATCGCGTAAACCAGAAAACGACATAACCAATTCCTTTTGTCTCACGATATTTTACTTGTCCGGGATCCGATCATCAGTATCAACTATACCTAGTTCGATCCCGTTACCGACAAGTACTCTTTACTCGTTCGTGATATAACATTCTTGTGACCTAGTCACATGCTTGCAAGCGATGTCAATGTGATATCACCGAGAGGGCCCAGAGTATATCTCTCCGTCATCTGGATGGACAAATCCCACTCTTGATGCATGAGCCTCAACTAATACTTTCATAGTACCCAAATCCATCTTTATAGTCACCGTGTTACGGAGTGACGTTTGATGTCATCAAAGTACTCTTCCGGAATTAGTGATTGACATCATCTCATGGTCTAAGGAAAAGAGCTATTTCGAATGTGTTTGATACAGCAACAAACTAAATGACTTGATCGTATTTGCTATACCAACTTGGGTGTGTGTTCATCACATCATTCTTCTAATGACATGACCCCGTTATTAATAACATCCAATGTTCATGATCAGGAAACCTTGATCATCAGTTAATCAACGAGCTAGTTTAAAAAGAGGCTTTACTAGGAACCTTTTGTTTATTAAACACACATGTATTAACGTTTCTGATTAATACAATTTTAGCATGAGAAATAAACATCTATTATAAACATGGAATATGATAATAAACAATTTATTATTGCCTCTCGGGCATATTCCCTTCAGTCTCCCACTTGCACTAGAGTCAATAATCTAGATTACATTGTGATGATTCTAACACCCATTGAGTTCTGGTGTTGATCATGTTTTGCCCTTGGGAGAGCTTTAGTCAACGAGTCCGCCACATTCGGATCCGTGTGCACTTTGCAAATCTTTATATCGCCATCCTTGACATGTTCACGGATGGAGTGAAACCGACGCTTAATATGTTTGGAATTCTTGTGTGACCTTGGTTCTTTAGCATTGGCTATGGCACCATTGTTGTCACAATAGATAACCATCGGGTCCAACGCTTTTCGGAACCACACCTAGTTCGGATATGAACATCTTCATCCAAACCGCTTCTCGCTACGCTTCAAGCAGCAATATATTCCGCCTCTGTTGAAGATCCCGCCACCACAGATTGCTTGGAACTTCTCCAGCTCACGCTCCTCCATTCATTTCAAAAATGTACCCGGATTGAGACTTAGAGTCATCCGGATCGATTGTCAAAGCTAGCGTCGACGTAACACTTTGCGACGAGCTCTTCTTCACCACCATATATGAGAAACATATCCTTAGTTCTTCTTAAGTACTTAAAGATATTCTTGACCGCCGTCCAGTGTTCAAAACCTGGATCAGACTGGTACTGCTAGTCAAACTAATAGCATGTGCCACATCCGGTCTTGTACACAACATAGCATACATGATAGAGCCTATGGGTGAAGCATAGGAATCTTATTCATTACTTCTCTATCTTCTGCTGTGGCTGGACTCGAGTCTTACTCAACGTCTTGCCTTGCATCATAGGTAAGAACCCTTTCTTACTTTCGTCCATTCTAAACTTCTTTAGAATCTTGTCAAGATATGTACTTTGTGATAGCCCAATTAAGCGTCTCGATCTATCTCTATAGATTTTGATGCCTAAAATATATGCCGCTTCACCAAGGTCCTTCATTGAAAACTTCTTGTTTAAGTAATCTTTTACACTTTTCAAAAGTTCTATATCATTTCCTATCAACAATATGTCATCCACATATAATATCGTAAATGCTATAGAGCTCCCACTCACTTTCTTGTAAACACAAGATTCTCCGTAAGTTTGGACAAATCCAAAACCTTTGATTACCTCATCAAAAGCGGAGATTCCAACTTCGTGATGCTTGCTTCATCCATAAATGGATCGCTGAAGTTTGCATACCTTATTAGCATCCTTAGGATCAACAAAACCTTTGGGTTGTATCATATACAACTCTTCCTCAATGTTTCCATTAAGGAACGCAGCTTTGACATCCATCTGCCAGATTTCATAATCGAAAAATGCAGCAATTGCTAACATAATCCTAACAGACTTTAGCATCGCTACGGGTGAGAAAGTCTCATCGTAGTCAACTCCTTGAATTTGTCGAAACCCTTTGCGACAAGTCGAGCTTTATAGACGGTCACATTACCATCAGCGTCTATTTTCTTTTGAAAATCCATTTGTTCTCAACGGCCTTACGGTCATTGGGTAGGTCCACCAAAGTCCATACTTGGTTTTCATACATGGATCCCATTTCGATTTCATGGCTTCTAGCCATTTGTCGGAATCTGGGCTCATCATCGCTTCATCATACGTCGCAGGGTCATTATTCTCAACTACCATGACATTCATAGTAGGAACATAAAAGTCGGAGCAAGATGCGCTCTTGTTGACCTGCGAGGTGCGGTAGTGTTCTCTTTCGGAGTTTCATGATCCTTATCATTAGTTCCCTCTTCATTTGGTGAAGTCAACTCCAACAACTTCCGGCGCTGCTGCACTTGCCATTCCATGAAGAGAAGGTTCAACAACCTCGTCGAGTTCTACCTTCCTACTACTCACACCTTTCGAGAGAAACTCTTTTTCCAAAAAGGATCCATTCTTGGCAACGAAAACCTTGCCCTCGGATCTGTGATAGAAGGTGTACCCAATTGTTTCTTTAGGGTATCCTATGAAGACGCATTTTTCCGCTTTGGGTTCGAGTTTATCAAGGTTGAAGTTTCTTCACATAAACATCGCATCCCCAAACTTTTAGAAATGATGACTTAGGTTTGTTGCCAAACCATAATTCATACGGTGTCATTTCAACGGATTTAGATGGTGCCCTATTTAAAGTGAATGCAGCTGTTTCTAGTGCATGACCCCAAAATGAAAGTGGCAAATCTGTAAGGGACATCATAGATCGAACCATATCCAATAAAGTACGATTACGACGCCGGATACACCATTACGCTGTGGTGTTCCAAATAGGAGTGAGTTGTGAAACTATTCCACATTGTTTCATGTGTGTGCCAAACTCGTAACTAAGATACTCTCCTCCACGATCAGATCGTAGAAATTTGATCTTTTTGTTACGATGATTTTCTACTTCACTCTGAAATTCTTTGAACTTTTCAAATGTTTCAGACTTGTGTTTCATTAAGTAAATATATCCATATCTACTCAAATCATCCGTGAAAGTAACGAAGTAACGATATCCACCACGCGCTGACACACTCATTGGACCACACACATCGGTATGTATGATTTCCAATAAGTCGGTTCCCGCTCCATTGTACCGGAAAACGGGGTTCTAGTCATCTTGCCCATGAGGCATGGTTCACATGTCTCAAATGATTCATAATCAAGTGATTCTAGTAGTCCATCAGAATGGAGCTTCTTCATGCGTTTAACACCAATATGACATAAGCGGCAATGCCACATATATGCAGCAATATCATCATTCAACTTAATTCTTTTGGCATTCACATTATGAACATGTGTACTATTATCAAGATTCAAAATAAACAAACCATTCTTTTCATGTGCATGACCATAATAGATATTATTCATATAAATTGAACAACCATTGTTCTCGGACTTGAATGAATAACCGCCTCGCATTAAACAAGATCCAGATATGATGTTCATGCTCAACGCAGGCACTAAATAACAATTATTTAGGTTTATAACTAATCCTGATGGTAATTGGATAGGTAGCGTCCCGACGGCGATCACATCAACTTTTGATCCATTGCCGACGCGCATCATTACCTCATCCCTTGCTAGTTGTCGCTTATTCCTTAGCTCCTGTTTCGAGTTACATATGTTAGCAACCGAACCGGTATCAAATACCCAGGCACTACTGCGAGTACTAGTAAGGTACACATCAATAACATGTATATCATATATACCTTTGCTCACTTTCCCGTCCTTCTTATCAGCCAGATATTTTGGGCGATTCGCTCAAAGGCTCAAAGTGTTCTTGCAATAAAAACATTCAAGATGTCGACTTAGGGCCAGCCTTGGTCTTCTTCTCATGTAGCAACAGACTTGCCCTTCTTCTTGAAGTTTCCCTTAGACTTACCTTTCTTCTTGAAATCGATAGTCTTTTGGACCATCAACACTTGATGTTCCTTCTTGATCTCCACTTCAGCTTTTAGCATTGACAAGTTCGGGAGAGACTTCTTCATGCCCTGCATGTTGTAGTTCATCACAAAGCTCTTGTAGCTTGGTGGCGGATCGAGAACACGATGAATTCCTAGCTCAATGGGGATCGTTATTCCCAAAGCTATGAGTTTATCGGCGTACCTGCACATTTTGAGTACGTGCTCACTAACTGAGCTGTTTTCCTCCATCATGCAGCTAAAGAACTTTTCAAGCTTCATAACTCTCTCATGCGGCATGGGTGTCGAAGATCATTTTCAACTCCCTCATTGTATCAAAAGCATTGCTTTGTGCTCAAAGCGTTTTAGCTCGGGCTCAAGGCCATACAAAATGCCGCATTGAACTAAACTGTGGTCCTCCTTGCGAGTCAAGAAAACATTTTTCTCCTCCTCGGGGGCATCATCAGCGGGCGGGTCACCTAGCGGTGCTTCTAGCACATAGCTCCTTTGAGCAATGAGGAGAATCCTCGTGTTAAGGGCCCATTGGTAAAGTTGCTACCATTGGTGGCTAGTTTCTCTTTCTCCATGAACAGATTGAAATTGAAAATAGGGGTGCCATCTACAACATATTTGCAAAGTTATTTAGACTAAGTTCATAATAGATTAAGTTCAATGTTAATTCAAAATTAATACGAAGTCCCACTCAAAAACAACATCCCTCTAGTCATCTTTAGTGATTACATGAACCAAATTCACTATACCGAAACCGATCATCACGTGAGACGGCATAGTTTCAAAGGCGAACATCAATATGTTCATCATATCATCCATATGACTCATGCTTTACCTTTCGGTTCGTGTTCGAGGCCATGTCTCATACATGCTAGGCTCGCCAAGTAGAACCAAAGTATTTGCATGTGTAAATCTGGCTTACACCCGTTGTATGCGAACGTAGAGTCTATCACACCCGATCATCACGTGGTGCTTGAACGCAGCGAACTTTCTTAACGGTGCATACTATGGAAGAACACATTATTATCTTGATATTAATTTGGAGGGATCATCTTATAGTGCTATCGACGTGATCATAATCAAGCAAAATAAGATGCATAAAAGGATTAACATCACATGCATGAATAAAGTGATATGATATGGTCCTTTCAGCACTTGATCTCCATCTTGTGCGACATGGTATGATCTCCATCATTCCACCGGCATGGCACCAAGGTCCATGATGCTGCCATCTTGATTGTCTTCCTCCATTACAATATATCACATGGACATATATTTAGCACGCAGGCCATAAAAGAAAAACAACCAAATGGCTCCTGCCGGTTGTTTAAATTTACAATAAATTTCATTTCATACAACAATCTTTGTATCAATGACCATATCACATCACAAGCCCTGCAAAAACAAGTTAGACGCCTCTAATTTATTTTTTTGCATATTTTACGTGGTTTTGGGCTTTCTAGGAAAAACTATTCTTACCTACGAACAAGAACCACAACGGTGATAAAAACATTATTAGCAAACCGTTGTAAATTAGATCATGACTATAGTGGGAGAAACTGACACCCGCAAAGCCACTTATGCAATACTAGTTGCATGTCGAGCGTGGAACAAGTCTCATGTGCGAGGACATGTAAGGTTAGTCCGGGCCGCTTCAAATCCCACTATGCCACCATGATCCAAAATACACGAAAGTATGCAATAACATGATCATCAACGCCCACATCCACATGTGTTTTAAACCGTACAAAACATCTACGCATAGACACGGCTCGATACCTTCAAGGGTTTCGTAGCATGGAAAACAAAAATTTTTCCTACGATTGCAACCAAACACCAAGATCATATCTAGGAGATGCAAGTAAACGGTTTGAAGGACTCACCCTCGTAGACCGAAGCGGGAATAACGTTCCCGCAAACAAACGTGGTTGATGTAGAGGTACACTCCCGACTTCAAAGTCGCGAAGATGAGCGCCACAAGCGGCGGCGCCTCGCATTTGGTCACACGTGCGGATCAACGATGACCTCCAATCCCTCGTTCAGTAGGCAGCGGAAGTAGTGGATCCCCGGAAAACTCCAACAACACTACAGCTTAGTGGTGGTGGTGGTGAAGAAATAATTTCAGCAGTGCTTCGCTTAAGCCACAGCTCGAAAAACGGATCAGCAGGAGGAGGGAGAATGGACCAACCAAAGGGTCATGGATGAACACCAAAGAGGAGCTCCTCCTCCCTTTTATAGGAGGAGGAGGAGGCATGCCAAGGGGTGGGGTGGCCGGCGCATGGGGCTGCCCCTTGCCCTCCCTCTCTTCATGTGAGTGATCTCTCCACTCACAAATTAACCACTTTGATTTCCATTAAAACCCCACTCAAGAAAATGAAAGGTTTTCTCCCATAAACATTTTTTATTTCAGATTTAATATTTGTTAATTCTTTTAATTAACAAACATTAACATATACCCCCTTTAACTATTCCGATATCCGAAACTATTCCGGCGATACTCAAACAGTCCTATCTTGTCCATATTTTTCTCCTGTTTCGTATCCACTCAAATGCATCGATGAACCTTAAGTGTGTCACCCTACGGTTCGTGAATAAAATGGACATGATTGAGACTCCTCTCAGATCAATAATCATCGGCGGGATACGGAGATCCATAATGACTCCCATTCACTCAACGATGAACTAGTGATCGCGTAAACGTAAAACGACATAACCAATTCCTTTTGTCTCACGATATTTTACTTGTCCGATCCGATCATCAGTATCAACTATACCTAGTTCGATCCGTTACCGACAAGTACTCTTTACTCGTTCCGTGATATAACATTCTTGTGACCTAGTCACATGCTTGCAAGCGATGTCAATGTGATATCACCGAGAGGGCCCAGAGTATATCTCTCCGTCATCACGGATGGACAAATCCCACTCTTGATGCATGAGCCTCAACTAATACTTTCATAGTACCCAAATCCATCTTTATAGTCACCGTGTTACGGAGTGACGTTTGATGTCATCAAAGTACTCTTCCGAATTAGTGATTGACATCATCTCATGGTCTAAGGAAAAGAGCTATTTCGAATGTGTTTGATACAGCAACAAACTAAATGACTTGATCGTATTTGCTATACCAACTTGGGTGTGTGTTCATCACATCATTCTTCTAATGACATGACCCCGTTATTAATAACATCCAATGTTCATGATCAGGAAACCTTGATCATCAGTTAATCAACGAGCTAGTTTAAAAAGAGGCTTTACTAGGAACCTTTTTGTTTATTAAACACACATGTATTAACGTTTCTGATTAATACAATTTTAGCATGAGAAATAAACATCTATTATAAACATGGAATATGATAATAAACAATTTATTATTGCCTCTCGGGCATATTCCCTTCACTACTGCCCCCTTGCGCCCCCCCAATTTCCCCCTCAACCCTAGCCACCCCACTAGTCCTCCTTGCACCTCCAACCTAGTCCCCCTTACGCCTCCACCTCCCCATCCCCTCCCTAGCCGCCACCCTCCCCTCCCCTAGAAGCCCCACACCCTCTTCCTCCTCGGTGTTCTTCGTTTCCTCGCTCGGTGGATCGCCGGACTGGAGATCTCCGGCGATTCACTGCAGTTCGGGAGGAAGGAGCGGCCGGAAGGAAGGAGGGATTTGTCGTCGCTCGGTTGCGTTGTGCAACATATGCCAGCGAGTAAAGGCAATGCATCAAAGGCCAGCTGGATTGCTACAGCCATTGAAGATACCTGAGTGGAAGTGGGAGGAAATCGGTATGGACTTCATTACCGGTTTGCCTAAAACTCAGGGTGGATATGATTCTATATGGGTCATAGTGGATCGCCTGACCAAGGTAGCCCATTTCATTCCCGTAAAGACTACCTATTTAGGGGATAAATTGGCCGAGTTGTATATGGCAAGAATCGTCTGTTTGCATGGAGTGCCAAAGAAGATTGTATCAGACAGAGTTACCCAATTCACCTCAAAATTCTGGAATAAGCTACATGAAGCCATGGGGACCCGTTTGAACTTCAGTACAGCATATAATCTGCAAACGGATGGACAGATCAAAAGAGTTAATCAAATTTTAGTGGATATGCTAAGAGCTTATGCTACCTCTTGGGATAAGAGTCTTCAGCTACAACAACAGCTATCAGGCCAGTCTGCAAATGTCACCATTTGAGGCACTGTATGGTCAGCCCTGTTGAACGCCATTGAACTAGAATGAGACATGTGAACTCCATGTCTTCGGACCAGACATTCTTCAAGAAGCCGAAGAGCAGATCGCCATGATCCAGGAAAGGCTGAGTGATGAGGACATCACTACCATGGATACGGCCATGCCTACAAAACCAATTGAAACCAACAATGTAATACAAGGGCCAATTACTCGAGCTCGCGCACGTCAATTCAATTGCCAGGTGAATGCGTTCCTCGGGTTGCATACAAATAATTTAATGAATGGAATGCTATTTAATCCTTGTGATGATTTTATTGTTCTTAGGAACCAAGGAGAAGGACTCCCAAAAGTCAAGCATGAAGCCAATTCTTTCGGTGCACAACTTCAACTCGGATTCGGCCTCCAGGACAGCACCAATTTAAAACAACCATAACTTTTGATCCACAAGGGTGTTTGGGGTCTATGAGTACTGGTTTGAAAGGTTTCGTTGTCCTCTTTCCAACGGATCCAGCCTCATGTCCAAATTCCTTACGAGTCAACGGTAATATGCAAAACAAGTTCGGCCATCTTTCTAAATCCGAGTCAAACTAGGAATAGGAGTCCTACTCAGCCATGGTTGTGCTTTGGACGCCCCTAGCACGGTTTGGCCTCCTATTTCTCCTATATATAGCTAGGGAGTCCCCCAAAATAACTTGCATTTTGGTTATTTGATAGTTTAGCATTTTGCTACTATTTTGAGTCTTTTGACGTGTTTAACGGCCGCCTAACAAGCTCCTTGTATTGGAACCCCAACTTTTCAATACTTCATCCATATTTGCAATTTTAGATTGCTTTTGTCTTATTATTGCTTGTTCTTCGATTCTTGCAGGAATTGATCTTCGTGATCAGGTTGATCGTGCCCACGGCAAGGTCAATAACCCTATGGAGTTGGTTTAGCGATTGCTAAGGCGCATCGTCGTTGTACGTTGTAGTCGGATCGTCAAACTCGTCTCCACCCAAATCGAAGGTTATCATTCTCATCGAAAGATCGGGACACCCAATGTTACATCAAGTGGTATCAGAGCTTCAGTTGATCGGTGAGAATATCAGTGCCTTAGGTTAGTTTTTGATTTCCTTCCTAAATTGAAAACTACTCCACCAAAAAAAAATTCAACCTTTAGTTTCAATCTGTTATTTTAGTGAGTTTTGTTAGGTTTTGATCCATTAGAGTCCATGTTTTAGTTGCTGATCTTTCTTTTCATTCGCGTAGCTTCAATCCTTCAATTCTGTCCAGTTTGGTATTTCGAGCATAACTTTCACATACGAACTCGGATTTTTTTGTTCTTGCACTCTATTGAAAGCTGAGGATATAAGCTTCAATTCCTTCCACAGTCAACCAATCAAATTCGGTGATCTTCAAACAATAATCTAGGCGACAAGTCTGCTGCCCTAGAAAAACATCAGTACACCTACCTTTCGGAACCAATTCATCCTTTGTGAACACTTTGATCCTATTTGAGACTAGCTTGTTGATATTGCTTAGGGCTGCTCTACTTGATACATTGCATAATCTTTAGTTATCATATCATATTATCATATGACACCAAGTTAGGGATTCCAAAACTTTGTTCATACTAGTGTTGGCCGAAAGTCACCAAAAGAAAGAAAAGAGAAAGAGCCAAAAGGCCAAAAAAAAGGAACAAGAAAATTGTGGCTGGTCGCACTACATTGAGCAAAACCCTAATTTGTGTTTGTTACTTTTTATATTGTGCAATTTATTAATTAGTGAGCAATCTTGTGCCCTTTTTACATTCTCAAAGCAATAAGTTAGCGTCTCTCTACGACTTGTGCAATAGAGCTTTTGGTGCATCACTTATATTTTATAGCTCATTCCTTGATTGCGTAAGTGTCATTATCTTTGCGTGTGTTTTGCCATCAAATTCACTTATATCTTTGAGATCGGCAACTAGGGCTTGTGAATTCTAGTTTGGATCATTACTTATCATTACAATAACTAGAATTATTAGATTGCATAGGAAATAAATATTGCCTATCCAAGCTCCACATCCAACCTCATACTTTTGTTCGGTCCCTTGGCAATCGCTTTACACAAACTTCGGAGAACCTTTGACAACGCCAACGGCCGACAACACCTGTTGCAACGTAAGAACTTGTAAGAGCTTTGGTTATAGGCTTGAGTGTTGAGAGACTTGCCACCACCTCGTGGTAGTTGATAGGAACATTATACTTGTGATTTTGTTCTCTTGTCTTCTACTAACCATATCAGGTGACGAGGATTCCTGCATCACTCCCCTCGCACCAAGCGAATTGTTGCTCATCTGAGCGTATGTCAACGCAAGAGAACCTTCTCAGATCCATCGAGGTCGCACAAGGGATTGCTAAAACTGTTCTTGCTACTATTTTGTCTAGACTTGATACGCTTGCAGGAGCTTCCCCAGGAACTTCCAGTCCTCCGCCTCGTCTTCCAAGCAACAAAAATGGCATACTACATGCTCAGGTACATGTTGATGATGATCCCCTAGGTAAGGTTAAATTTGCCATTCCACCTTTTGATGGTTAATATGATCCTGATGCTTATATTAATTGGGAGATAGCAGTAGACAAAGAATTTGGCAAGTATGATTTGTCTGAAAATGAAAAGATTAGGATTGCTGCTAGTGTGCTAAATGAATATGCATTAACCTGGTGGAAACATATTTGTAGAAAAGAGAGAAAACCTAAAAATTGGAAGGCCATGAAAAGACTTATGAGAATTGATTATGTTCCTGAATATCATACTGAATTTTTGTATACTAGATTCCAATGCTTGAAACAAGGAAATAAGTGCGTTAAGGAATACTATGAACGATTGCAAAATCATTTGTTGCGTTGTGGTTTAGTTGAAGGTGAAGAAGCAACAGAGCTTAGGTTCATACGTGGACTTAATAAAGAAATTCAGGATGCTCTTATTGATGAAACATATAGTTCTATTTCAGAATTGGTTGTATGTGCTTGTAGAGTTGAAAATATGCTTGCTGAATCCTTGAAAGAATCATTAGCTTCATTTGAGGCGCCCGTTGTTGCACCTTCTTTTGTAGCTAACATTTTGCAGAAAAGTGAGCACCATCGAGAGAATGATGTAGAAGAGCATATGGAGAAAGAAACGATCAGTACTACCCCATGTGTAAGTGAAGAGATAATAGTTGAACAAACGCCTACAATAGCTGATGAGAACTTACAAGGTAATGTAACAGGTATGGACTCTACACATGTAGAAAATAATTTTGAAGAGCTAAAACTGTCCACAAATCATGCTATCGTAGAGCAACTATTAGCGGAACCAATTGCTGATTTTTGCCTTGTTAGAAGATGATTTACTTGCTATTTCCTGTGACAAAGAAGAGTTATGTGATAATACTTCACTTATATCCATGACACAACTAGCGAATCAACATGTTACTTTCTTTAAAAAACTAAACACTTATGCTGAAAATAAACACGTCATTCACATTGCAAGCGAAAATGATGAGTTGAAATTGATGTCTTCTTTATATCCATTTGATGTTCCGTGTGATCTGAATTATTTAGAGGAGAGACTTTTTGTACATTCTGATTTGTCATGGTTATCGCGAAATATTTTTTATGTTATTGACAAAAATAGTGAGAAAGGAGAGTATAAAGCACATCGAGTTTACATTTGTTCAGATTTTAAACCTCCGTTTGCAATGCAACAATGTCATCAATTTAATAATTGCCATATCACTAATCATGTCATACCAAGTACATTTGGTTCCATTCACAAGTCACATGATAGTTTTCAAGAAAGGGACGATATGGTTGATAGAAATTCTCGATCCATTGATTTGATTGCAATTGAGCATATTGCTTTGTTTCCTGTCATTACTAACATTTTGCAGAACAATATGATGGAGTCGAGGATGACTCCTCTTCAAGAAAGGGAGGATGATGAGACCATGCTCATCATGGACACAACTAACAATGCATATATATGGTCATCACCAAGTATTGCTGCAATTATATCAACAGCATGGCTTCATCGACCCCCACCTTGGCCAGGACCATTAAGTTGGCGACACTTCACGGCATCCTTTATTTCGTATGCATCTACTACGATGGCTCCATCTGCATGGCTTTATCGACCCCCACCTTGGCCAGATTTAAAGATATACTTGAGAGAAGATGATGAGCTTGAGTCGAGGACAACTCAAATGCAAGAAGTGGAGGATGATGAGGACATCACTACCATGGATACGGCCATGCCTACAAAACCAATTGAAACCAACAATGTAATACAAGGGCCAATTACTCGAGCTCGCGCATGTCAATTCAATTGCCAGGTGAATGCGTTCCTCGAATTGCATACAAATAATTTAATGAATGGAATGCTATTTAATCCTTGTGATAATTTTATTGTCCTTAGGAACCAAGGAGAAGGACTCCCAAAAGTAAAGCATGAAGCCAATTCTTCCGGTGCACAACTTCAACTCGGATTCGGCTTCTGGGATAGCACCAACTTAAAACGACCATAACTTTTGATCCACAAGGGTGTTTGGGGTCTATGAGTACTGGTTTGAAAGGTTTTGTCGTCCACTTTCCAACGGATCCGGCCTCATGTCGAAAATCCTTACGAGTCAACAGGAATCTACAAAACAAGTTTGGCCATCTTTCCAAATCCGAGTCAAACTAGGAATAGGAATCCTACTCGGCCATGGTTGTGCTTTGAACGCCCCTAGCACGGTTTGGCCTCCTATTTCTCCTATATATAGCTAGGGAGTCCCCCCAAAATAACTTGGGTTTTGGTTATTTGATAGTTTAGCCTTTTGCTACTATTTTGAGTCTTTTAGACGTGCTCAACGGCCGCCTAACAAGCTCCTTGTATCGGAACCCCAACTTTTCAATACTTCATCCATATTTGCAATTTTAGATTGCTTTTGCGTTGTTCTTGCTTGTTCTTTGATTCTTGCAGGAATTGATCTTCGTGATCAGGTTGATTGTGCCCACGGCAAGGTCAATAACCCTCTTGAGTTGGTTTAGCGATTGCTAAGGCGCATCATCGTTGTACGTTGTAGTCGGATCGTCAAACTCGTCTCCACCCAAATCGAAGGTTATCATTCTCATCGAAAGATCGGGACACCCAATGTTACATCACTGAGGATTGCACGGTCAAGACAAAAGAGTTATGCTGATAACTATCGCCGAGATCTGAGTTTTGAACCGGAAGATTTCGTATACCTCAGAGTTACACCTCTGAAGGGAGTTAAAAGGTTCCATGCCAAAGGGAAACTCGCATCGCGCTATGTGGGACCATTTAAGATTTTGAGCCGAATGGGTGAAGTGGCTTACTAGTTGGAGTTACCGCAGTCGTTGGCGGGAGTGCATGATGTATTCCATGTGTCACAACTGAAGAAGTGTCTCCGGGTGCCGGATGAACAGATGTCATTAGAGTCGATCGAGCTGCAAGAAGATCTGACCTACAAGGAACACCTGGTGAAGATTTTAGACACAATGGATCGAGAGACGAGAAACATGTCAACTCATTTCTGCAGAGTCTAATGGAGCAATCATTCAGAGAGTGAGGCGACTTGGGAGCCCGAAGAGGATTTGAGAAAAGAATTTCCGAACCTATTCCTTAGTCAGCCCTGAATCTCGGGATCGAGATTCTTTTGAGGGGGGGTTTGTAACACCCCAATTTTTTCTTTTAATGTATTTAAACGGTATTTTGCACTTTTGAGAATTTTTGGAATTTTCTGGGATTTATTTGGATTTAATTTGAATTTATTGTCTTTTGAGATAATTAAATAATTAAAGTTTTAAATAAATTTTTGTTGAAATATTTTAGTTGAGTCCAAAATGTCTCAAAGTATTTTCCAGAATTTTTCTGATTGTTTTGCTATTTTTCTTGAATTATTTGAATTTCTAGAAATTATTTTGAATATTAAATTGCTAGAAAATCTATCGAGTTCCATTGTTCCTCGAACCCGGGTCAGACTCGACTCTGACTCGAGTCCAACCGAGCCATGTTCGAGCCAGACCGAGCCGGACCCAAGCCCCAACCCCCGCAACCGTTGGATCTCGATCCAACGGCCGAGGTTGAGCCACGTCGCCTCGACAGGATCCGGTCCGGATCCGTTCGCGCTCGGGCGATCCTGGCTGTTGATTGGGACACGTGTACGGCTCCTGTGCATCGTGTTCATTCAAATTTCCCCGGCGAGTCTTTTCATCTCCACCGCCGCGTTGGATTTGGAAACCTAGCCTATTTAGCACGTGAATCGGTCCCCGAGGATCGCCTTTTCATGCTAAACCTGGAACCCTAGCTCGTGCCGCCAGGACCGCCACCGTTTAGCTGATATTGATCGCTGTTGTTCGTAGGTGCCGCCGTGAACTTTCTTCGTTTCCGCCCACGTCCGGCCGACTTTCGCCGCTCCAAGCACAAATTCGAGACCCCTAGGTCAAGGCGCATCGGGCGGGACCACACACTTCGCCGGAAACCCGCAGAAATGCCGGTGCTTTGGTCGTCTTCCCTGACTCCAGAAAAGCAGCGCCACCGCAACGCCATCGACCTTCGTGAGCTTCCACGGCCGTCCGATCCAGATCCGACCGTCGAGGTGAGTCCACGTCACCCCGACCCCCGTAGAGACCCAGATTAGATCTAGACCGTTAAATCTAAATCCAAGCATCCAGGTGTGTCCACATCACCCCGTACGAAATCCACGTTACGGTTTTTAGATCTAATATCAACCTTTGGATCTAGATCCAACGTCTCAGATTAAGCCACGTAGCCCTTTGACCGCACTGGGCTAGATTAGATCTCAGCCATTAGATCTAGATCGTACGGTTAGTGTGACACTATGGAATGCCGAGACTTTATAAAATGTGGAATTAAGTTTAAAACCATAGGGTATGGAGGTTAATAGCGAGGAGTAGGCACCCTCCATCTTCGGGATGGAAGGGGGGAGAGGGTGCACACCGACGGGTGTGTACTCAACCATACCGGTATGAGTTTCCAGGAGATATGTGCATCGCATTGCATTACATTGCATTTCATTATATGAGGATGATATATGAGGATGATTTATGATGATATCAATGATATGCTTACACTATGAATATGAGATGTGTATGATGTTGTATGTGAAAAATGGTGATGAAGGTATTGGAATGTATTTTCTTGTTCCATTGCAATATACTTGCTGAGTGATGAACTCACGCTTGTGTTTATGTTGTTTTTCTTAGGTACCATGAAACCGGCATGCGGGAAAAAGGGTTTAGCTACACATCTACACGTAGCTCCACACAAATTAGACAGTGTTATCATTTGGAGTCATGATAATGAAAGTATTGCCATGAAACTTGGAGAATTGCTTAACTGTGTGCTCGGTCTTACTATTTGATTCGTTTAGCTCATGAAGTGGTGGAATGCTTTATCCTGGACTTATATTGTTGCTATGTCACATGTTATTGCTGTTTTAGATGCTTTCCATTATGATATAACTTGTGATTCTTTGTTGTTGTTCCGAATCATGGAAAAACAAAGGAGATGCTGCCGAAATTTTCGGTATTAGCATTTGTTCCTTTGCTGTAATTTACATGTAATTGTGGTATTTAGAGGTTGCTTAGTCTATGTTTGGTAGCATTCGGGCATATTAAATGCCGGGGTGTTACAGTTGGTATCAGAGCGGGCTGTAGGTCCCTGGAATGTGTATTTTTTTTTAGTGTCATGCTATAGGGTACAACTAAAATGTGATGTGGAATAACTTAGAAACATGGCTTAGGTTTTAACTAAAATTTTGTCATAGGATAGCAACATTAAAACTTGCAAAAGTGGTATAACTAATCTAAAATTTGACACACATGGATGCAAAGTAGGAAGGGTATGGGTATCGTTGTTTACGCTTAAATGGTGTATTTAAGCCTTGTTGCTAAATGCTATATTTGATAGAGTATGCTGCTATCTGTATGAGAGAATTGAATTGAATTGTTCGTGTTATTGTGTTAAATTGGGGTTGTGGTGCCGAAGGGTTTCGGCCACCTCTCTTATTTCATAGTAAGAGTGAGGTTTGACAGTGTGGCCGGTTAGCGCCATCACCGAAGAACTATTAACCCCTGTAGGAGAAGAATGCTTACCCTTTCTATCGTAAATCGGGTAGTTGACTGGAGTCAAATAGAAGAGTTTGGTGGTGGATTCCTTCGTATGCTCTTTACTGTTCTAATGGTCGGTTTCGGTTGGTTTGCTTGGTTTCAGTTGATTGAAATCAAAAGAAAAGTGTTTGGAATTGGTTTTTCACGCAGTGTCCCTTCGGTGTTTCTTGGTTTTGTCTTCTTTGGGTGAAGACAAAGAAGAAGAGTCTAGTGTTGCGCTTCTGTTGGTCGCTATTTTTGCTTTGACACCGGTTTTGTTGGTCATTACGGACTGTCTTGAGGAGGAAACTTTTGTGGTTGATGTTCTCCCTATCTAAGAAAAAGTGTTGGAGTTTCCCCTTGTGCAGGCCTTGAGTTGGTGGAGCTATGTTTGAATCTTTTATCGGAAAAGATTTAATGAACATTTGATTTTTCCTGGTGCATCCTTCTTCCTTCTTGGAAGTATAGATCTTGAGATTTCTTGAAGAGTTTTGTGGGCAAATTTGGGAATTTGAGAGTTGAGCTCTCCTGCATTTCTGTTGGAGTTTTGTTTTTCTTCCTTGCCTGGAAAGGAGAAATTTTCTATCGGTGTTCGTTCTGGTTCTTGAGTTGTGGTTATCTTTAAAAGTTGAGTTGCATCCTGTTTGTCAAGAGTCCGTGCCCCATGAAGGTGTTTAGAAAAGTTTATGTCCGTGCTATGCAGTAGGTAACAATGTGGTTTATGGAATGATGTGTTGCTAAGTTAAATTTTGAGTTGAATCAATTTAATGTGATTATCATCTCTAGCTGGAGAATAAATAGACTACTAGTGTTGTAGTTTACTTTGTAGCGAGAATGATTAAATGGGTTAATGTACATGCTTAGAATCTGTTGCCTTGCTTAAAAAGTGCTTTTGATCCTCAATTATGTTTAAAGTTTTAAACCCTGATGCATAGTTAAACATTAAGATGATGTAGACTGCTGTTATTGTTAAAGAAACTTTGCTGGTTGTTTAAAGATGTTCTAATCTAATGGATTAATAGAGAAGTTTAATCGTGTTGACTAGTGACTTTAATTTGGAAGTTGATTAGAGTTGCTATTTACGTTGTTGCAAACTACTAGTATATTTGGAAGTATGCAGTTGTGTCTCTACAATGTTAGTATTGATATCAATTGAGAAGACATAAGACTTATTGTTAATAATGTTGTTAAGAACATTGTGCTGATCTAACTTATTAAATCTAATTTAATAGTTGGAGTATGTTGTGTAGTGACAATTTTGTTGCAACCTATGTGTAAGGTAGCTAAAAGCAATGTTGTTGATTGATGAATTATGCAAGGAATTGATATTGATGCTTTGGTAGTGTTGTTAATTGTTGGAAACCATTGATCCAATAGAAGAAAAGTGTAAAACTGTGGTATTGTGTCGAGTACATGTTGTGATGGGATGAACAATGGATAATAATCATGATGCAAGATTTTAATCTTAATAAATGCATATCTTAGAATCCTATTTACGAATTTTATCTTGTAGAGATATTACTTATTTGTTGAAGTCATTTTATTGATTGAACAAGTTTCAATTGTCAAGATTTTGACGTATGGATAGTATAAATTGATAGGTTGACCATGCTCAAGTAGTTGTTGAAGTACTATGTTTGAAATATAGAATACGTTGTTATATGATTTGGTGATCCGTGGGGATCATGTCATTGTAGTCTTAGTTGGTTGCCTTATGATAAGCATCTTAAACCTTGATTAAAAGTGTTGGGAATGGTAACCAAAGAAAGAAATTGTTATGTAAAACTTTGTTAAATCCGGTTGGACTCTCTTGATGAGTAAATAGCGATTATTGAATGCTTAAATGGTAAGTGTAGTGGAATACACGTTATGGTGGGATTCATGCTGAGCTGGTGTTTAAAACCTTTTGAACTGGTGTGGTTGTTTGCCATTTTGGTTGAATGCCTTCGGTCAAGGTATTCCTTGTGTTGTGTTTCCGAGTTTCCCTAAAACCGTAGTTATTGTTGCCAATCTTTGGTTTTGGCTATTTTGTTTAATTTGTGCTATGTGTATGGTTTTACACCCAAAAGTCTTTGAGTGGATCGCGCTCCTTCGCGTTCGCACTGAGTCATCTTTGGAGTAAATTTTAAAGGAAGCAGAAGGTCTTAGTGGGTTGTGTTGAAGATTCTTGAGATTTAATTTGTAATTCTTTTTGACTAGAGATGGATTTCTTTGCATAATGTGTGTGATGTTTGCGAGTGCTTCAAAAAGGTGGAATTTATGAATGTCTTATAAAGTGATTTTGTTAGTGAGGTGTTCCCTTTTTGAAATGAGTTTCCCTCTCCTTGAGAAAATTTGTGACGTTTGTGGGAGCAGTGTGACACTACGGTTTGGTGTGACGTTATAGAAGGTGAAATTAGAGAATAAAACCTTTCGGCTTGAGGTTTACTCGCGTTTTTGGGCCGTTTGAAGTGTTGTGACACCACGGAGTGTCGTAACCTTATTTAACGTGCATGATAAGGTTAATAACATTATGAGATGTGGAATTAAGGTTAAAACTATAGGATATGGAGGTTAATAGCTTTTCCAGTATGCTTCCGGCCGTTTCCGGGGTTTTGGGCCTTCCCGGGGGAGTTTGGGCCTTGGTGGGCTTTGGTGGGATGGAGTAGGTCTCCGTAACGGACTAGGATTGGGTGTGGGGGCTGGTAAAAGGGCTCCCCACCAGCCTTTTGGGCGTGCTCCCCCTGCCCTTGGGCGCCCCCACCTCTCCCTCCAAGCCCTAGCCGCCACCCCCACCTTCCCCTCTCCCTTCCTTGCGCCTCCACCTCCCCCATTGCTCCCCACCTCTCCACCACCTCTCCTCCACCCCCTTGCTGCCCTAGGGTGGTCTCCACACCTCTGCACCTTGTGGATCCATCCGTTGGAGCGAGGAGCGATCCGCGAGGAGATCTATTGGAGATTCGTTCGTTGGGCAAAGGTGGTGTGACACCGGGAGTGCCCTCGACTTCCCACAAATCCGTCGCCCGCGGTTGAGGCAAGTGTGTTGTAATGTATAGCGAAATCGTAGGTTGCTTGTGGAGATTAGATGAAAGATTGAATACTTGCTTTGATCACTTGCCATGCTTGCTGTTTTCCAATGATATATTGAGTATGATTATCATGATATGATGTAACACCCCAAAATTTTGCTTTCCTTAAATTCATGTGTGATGTGGCACTTTGGTGAATTTTTGGAATTTTCTGGAATTTATTTGGAATTATTTGGAATTTATTTGAATTTATTCCATTTTGAAATAATTAAAGAATTTAATTTTGCAAATAATTTTTTGTTGGAAATATTTTATTTGAGTCCAAAATGATCCAAAATATTTTCCAGAATTTTTCTGGAATTTTTCTGAGTCATTTGCTATTTTTAATGAATTAAATGAATTACTAGGAATTATTTTAAATATTAATTCGCTGGAAAATCCAACTCGGGTCAAGTATCTTGTTCAACCGATCGAAGTCGGACTCGAGTCCGACCGAGCCGATTGACTCGACCGAACCCACTCCTAACCCTAATCAATCCCAACCGTTGGATCAAGATCCAACGGTGAGATCCGCCTCGACCAGGCCGAGCCGTGTCCGGACGACCGGACGCGCGCCGCGATCGTGGGCCGTTGGTTGTGCCACGTGGACGGCCACGATTTCGTCGTCTTCACCGAAGTCCGAAGCTGGACTCCGCCGCGCGCCGCCCGTGTAGCAAGTTAGGTTTCCGTTTTACGCACGGACGCCGAGGCTATTTAATGCCCGGCATACCGAGGACCGCCGTGATTCCGCGCCCTCCCTTCTCTACTTCACCGAGGCTAAGTCGCCGCCGTTTAGCCGTCGAGCTCGCCGTAGTTGCGCTGGCTGCCCGCCACGGTCTTTGCTTTCGCCGCCGTCCGCGTCCCTGCGCCGTTGACCTCGGTCCGGACTCACCGCGACGAGGCGCACGAAGGACCCTTCATCTCGCCGAGCAACCGGAACGCCGTTGGGCTCGTCGTCGTCTTCAACTCCGGCAGCCGTGCGCCACCACGGCCATCGGCCCTCGCGAGCTGCGTGCACCGTCGGATCCAGACGGACGGTTGAGGTGAGTTCACGTGTTCCAAACCCGATTAGATCGGGGCCGTTGGATCAAGATCCAACGGTTCACAATCGCCACGCGTCGTAGCAAAGGCGATTATAGGATTAGATCTGGACCGTCCGATCTAGATCGAACGGCCCACGAGCATCGAGTAGTTTCAACGTGTTAAACCCTGGATCCAATCCGCGCCGTTGATTTTCAAACCAACGGACGAGATTGCGCCACGTGTCGGGAAGTTGGACCGACGCGGTCAGCGCCGTCCCCGCGCGCGTGCGTGTGCCGCTGACACGCGGGGCCCGCGTGTCAGAGGGCCCGCATGTCAGTGGCTAACCCAGCCAAGCGCTGACGTCAGCGATGACGTCACCCGAGTGGGCCCACATGTCAGTCACGTGAGCCGTGGACCGAGTCCACCGTGGACCCGAGCCGAGCGTGGACCGAGCCCATGGACCGGTGGCGTCGTGCCAGGCCAATCAGAGCTGCCACGTGTCCATGCTGACGCAATAATTAATTTCCGAAAAAGAAAATGATTTATTAATTCGAATAATGATTTCAAATTTAGATTCAAACTTCAAACGCTTATAACTTTTGCGTTTCAACTCCGATTTGAGTGATTCAAATTTCTAAATTTGTATAAAATTAAGATCTACCTAAATATGAATTTTATTTAATTTTTGGACTAAAGTTTTTCTCTGTAAAATTATTTAATTGATTATTTAAACTTTAAATAATCATAACTTTTGCGTTTTAACTCCAAATTTGACGATTCCAGTTTCTAAAAATCCAGAAAATTATGTTCTCTCTGTTTATGGATTTTATTTGGAGTTTTGGGATCTTTTTGCATAGTGTTCATTTGTGTATTTGCTATTTGCACGCTTTACGAGTAGACGTTGAAGTGCCTGAAGGATTCGAGGGAGAAGTGTTGACTCAGGATCCAACTCAAGACCAAGAGCAAGTACTTTTTGAAGGCAAGTTGTGCTTTGACCATATTGATCCCATTTCGAAATCTATTTTGATTTAAACTATTGCATGCTAGTTCAATTAGAAAGATACTTTGTTTAAACATGGGGGTTAGATAAATACCAATTTGCTATATGACACCTTGATTACTTAAGTATGTGCCATGACCCTTTGTCACCCTAGTTGTGGTTTACTAGTTGGACATTATTAAATTGCCAACATGGGTTTAGATCGTTGTAGTATCTTTGCTTAGACACCTTTCGTGCTCATAACATGATTTTGGATAATCAAATGCTAATATGGACTTAATGATATATTGAACCTGTTTTGGAAAAGTATCATGTGAAGTTGATGGCACGTGGTGCATGGTAATCAAGCGGGGTTTGATAAACGATTTTATCGGGCATGTGGCAAGAGTAATCAGGTGGGCCGGTGTGGCAATCGGGATGATGATTTGGTTTTTCGGGTAGTCTTGCCCTGGTCACTCTAAGGACTTAACCTTGCAAGCCTTTGAACTGGTCATACTTGCAACCACATGGTGGAATGGGACGGCCCTAGTTGACTAAGTCGCTAAGGACTCACTTGTGGAGCCTCAGGGTGTCGATTACACCTTTTGTGTGATTGTGCGGGGAGCGTATCGTGGTCGTGGCCAGATACCCATCTAACGGTGTGTTGGTCCCATACTTCGCCTTGGCTAAGGGAAGGGATGGTGTAGAGCACGAACCTGAGAGGACCACCTGTGTTGTTTGAGGCTTCCAAAGGCTTTGTTACTGAACTTCGCCTTTGTGGTGTTTGACTGTATCTTGTGGGTAAAGTGCATAACCTCTGCAGAGTGTAGAATCTATTTGAATAGCCGAGTCCACTGTTGGACAACGCCGAATTACAATCAAGGGTTAGATTTTACGAAAATAACTTGGATTTGAAAAGTTGGGTTGGTTTAACAATGAAGATGATGGAAATGTGGTTTAGGATGGGAAAAATGTTTGTTAAACTTCTTGAAAAGTTATTTATGCTTTACTTATTTCTCTTTGCTTCGAATCTACATTTATTACTTGTCAAAAGTCATTTCGCAAATATACCTTGAGCTATTCCTTTGTACCAAGCCATGCATATAGTATATTAGCTTGCATTCTCAGTGCATGAATTGCTGAGTACCAATTACTCACCCTTGCCTCAAAACAATACAAGTTGAAGAGCAGACAACGCCAGAATAGGAGGAGGATTTCCAAGAAGACCCTTCTACTTAGGGATGCGAGCCCGATCGATTGCCTGTGGTATCTTGGATGGCGCCACTAAGTTTATTTGATTTTCATTCTTTGTTATTTCTCTTTTAATAAGTTTCGCCTTGCAAGGCATATATATTTGTATCTTGGCCATAAGGTCAAGTAACCCTTTTATTTAATAAAGTACTTTGATAGTATCGATTGGTATGATTGTGATATTTACCGATGTTAAGACTGTGTGCACTAGCGCGTTCCTGGACTAGTGCTGAATACACAGAGGGTCCGGATTTGCAAATTCGGGGTCCCGACAGAGGTGGTATCAGAGCCATACTTGACTGGTAGGCTCAACCCTAAGCTAGAATGGTCGTAGTGAGGATAAAACCTATTTTCTAAAGCTAAAAATTTGTGAAGACAAGAAATGACATCTCGACTTATCCCCTTCTCTCTTTTCTTGTCTCTTGCTGAAATTTTCCCTTACCTTGTCACAATTTAAAAATTCCGAGTTCTTACGTAAAGCACTCTTGTGACAGATGGAGGAAGAGTTCAACTACGTTGATCTGGGAGTTGGTCACGCCGCGGAACTTTGGCATATGCTACAGACTCTCGGAGATTTTGAGAAGCCCCAATACCAAGTGGAAGTGATCAGACAAGCGGGATTGATCAAGGCTTGTGATGTGAGGATTGAGGTACCCGCTAGGAAAAAGGGCCCAGGCAATCGCCCGATACACTGCACTGCCAGGAGATCTACAATGCAGATGGGTATCCAAGAAGTATCACGACGCGCAATGCGGCACATTACCCGTATCTACGCCAGAGAATTGGAGAGTACGGTGTTCCGTTATCATCCGCGCAGCAATAACCTTCTTGACCCGAAGGAGATTCAGGATGAGGATGCCACGGTTACACAGTTGGCACGATTTGTCGTCGCCCAGGAGGATGTACTGGATAATACAAGCAAGGAGCTACAGAAGGCCCGCAAGGAGATCACGACAGAAAAGAACAGATGGCGGGAAGCTCAAGAGTATGTGGCACACCTTCTACGAAGGATTGACGAGTTGGAGATGACTTTATGCGGACCGGACCGAGCGATGTCGAGCTACACGAGCGAGATCCGGAGGAATCGGATCTCGATGAGGACATCGCTTCTTCGACTACCACAGAGGACACGATTCTTTGGACATGGCGATCGTTTCGGCGCCTATGCCACAAAGACCGTACCCAGCCGTGGAGGTTTTCTCGATGAGTGAGCATAGGTTCTATAGTGAGACTCCTTCGCCGAGTCGAGTCATAGAATAAAGAGTCACCCTTTAGGCGTTAGACTCGAGTTAGTTCGATTTGGATTTGCTTTGTTTGTTGAGTGTGCAGATGTGTTGCAAGGCCCTTAGGCATTGTAAGCAGACCATACCAAGTTATTAATATCAATAATAAAGTTGGACCTTAAGGTTACCCCTTTCGCCCGCATAAGTTCCATATTACTTGTCTATTCTTGTTTCCCTCTCATCTCTAAACCTAGAGCAAATCGGCGAGATGGTGAACACCCGTGGAAACTTTGGAAGCAATGGGAGTGGATCTCGCCACAGAAAACCCCAATGATGGAGCACCGGCACCGCCACTAGATATGCAGAATTTCGAGCGTTTCTTGCTGCCCGGACTCGATTGATGCATGCTATGATGCAACAAATGCAGCACGTCCTTTGCTCAGGCCACCGCCAATCAAGTTAATCGGGGACCACGCTGAATACAAGGTGTCGAGTTCATGAGGACTCACCCACCCACTTTCTCTGGAAATGCCAATCCATTGGAGGCCGATGATTGGTTAAGATCAATTGAGAGAAAGCTACACATAGCTCAATGCATAGGGAATGAGAAGGTACTTTACGCTTCTCATCAGTTGGAAGGAACAAATTGAATGGTGGGAGAACTTCGTACCCGCAGAGAACCCTCAAGATATCACTTGGGAAGAGTTCACAACAGTGCATTCAAGCGATCACGTGCCTGAAGGAATCATGGACCTTAAGAAGGAGGAGTTCAGAGCATCAAGCAAGGTAATCGGCCGATGGTCGACTACCGAACAAGTTCACACAGCTAGCACGCTACGCTTTGAGGATGTAGCGACAGATAAAGCCAGGCAGTCGTTTTATGAAGGGACTTAACTCAGATTGCAAGTAGGGTTGATCACCCACACCTTTCCAGATTTCCAAGAGTTGGTGAATAAGGCGCTTATTCTTGAGGACAAGCGCAAGGAACTGGATGAGAACAGAAGCGCAGGATGCAACGGCAAGGATCACGTCGAGGAACGCAATAGCGCTTGAGAGTTGCACCAAATCAATTCTTGATTCCAACCGCAGAGTGCGACAAGGACACCATCCTCAGCACCAAGACCTGTCGATCAGAACTACTGCACCCAGCCCCCGCTAGAAACGCTTACTCGAGCGATCGAAGGAACAAGTGAGACGCTGTTACAACCGCAACGAGCCAGGGCACTTTGCCAACAGCTTGTCCAAAGAAGACAGCAGAGGCGACCCGATTCGCTTCAACCTAGGAACCACCCCAGCTAGGACGCCAGACCAGAGCCACACCCCAAACCGTGGTGAGAGGCCGAGTCAACCATGTCACCGCAGATGCACTGCGAGAATGCTACGAACGTCGTCTTGGGTAAGTTCTTGGTTAACTCGATACCTGTGATTTTGTTTGACTCGAGCTTCGCATTCGTTTGTTTCGCAAGGCTTTGCTACTAGAAATGATTTAAGGATTGCAAGACTTAAGTGCATGCTTTTAGTTCAAACCCACAGTTCCGAACTCCGAGCGGAAGTAGGATGTTCCGGTGAGAATACTAATAGATGGAATAGAATTCCTAGCAAACCTTATAATTTTGGAGACCCGGACCTTAGACGTCATATTGGGAATGGATTGGTTATCCAAGCACAAGGTCAGTATTGGATTGTGGACGAAGGACTATCTCGATTGAGAGCCGTGTGGGAAGAAAGTGGAATTTCAAGCCACTACGGTTAGAGATGGACAGATTGATGGTTAACAGTACCAAGGCAATCAGCATAGAGGATGTTCCGGTAGTGAATGAGTACAGGCGTTTTCCCGAGGATCTACCGGTATGCCGCTGCACGAGGACATAGAGTTTGTGATAGAGCTTGTACTGCACAAAGACCGATAGCAAAGAGACCCTATCGGATGTCTACCGAGGAGTTGGTAGAGATGAAGAAAGCATTTGGAAGAGTTAATGGATAAAGGATTTATCGGACCAAGTTCTTTGCCGTGGGGAGCACCGGTTTTGTTTGTCAAGAAGAAGGGCGGGAGTTTCGGGATGTGCATTGACTACCGTGCACTCAATGAAGTCACCGTGAAGAATAAGTATCCGCTACCCAGGATTGATGATTTGTTTGATCGATTAAGAGGAGCCGGAGTTTTCTCCAAGATTGATCTGAGATCGGGTACCATCGATTGAAGATCCGATCGAAGATATTCAAGACTGCATTCTCGTCAAGATATGGACATTACGAGTTCTGATTATGTCCTTTGGGTGACGAATGCGCGGCTTATTTCATGAATATGATGAATAAGGTGTTCATGGAATATTTGGACAAGTTTGTCGTCGTGTTCATAGACGATATCCTGGTCTACTCCAAGGCAGAGGATGAACATGCCGAACACTTGAGGCGAGTTTTGGAAAAGGCGAGGAACAAGCAACTTTTCGCCAAGTTCAGCAAGTGTGACTTTTGGAAGGACAAAGTGGAGTTTCTTGGACATGTAATGACCGCAGAAGGAGTCGCCGTGGATCCAAGCAAAGTAGAAGCGGTGTTACATTGGGAACAACCAAAGACGGTGACCCGATTCGAGTTTCCTTGGAATGGCGAGGATACTACCGCCGTTTCATCGAAGGCTTTTCGACGATTGCGAAACCCCTTACGCAATTGCTGAAGAAGGAGAAGAAGTTTGCATGGACGCTTGAGAATGTGAGAAAGGATTTCAGGAGTGAAGAAGCGATTGACATCGACACCGGTGTTAGTTCTACCTGATGTTGCTCAAAGCTTCGATATTTATTGTGACGATCGCGCCAAGGACTTGGATGTGTCTTGTCAGAGAATGGAAAGGTCGCCTTATGCATCAAGGCGATTGAGGCCGCATGAGGAAAATTATCCGACACATGACTTAGAGTTAGCCGCCATAGTGCATGCTTTGAAGATATGGCGTCACTATCTCGATTGGAAACAGATGTGAGGTATATACGGATCATAAGAGCCTTAAGTACATATTCACCCAATCGAGATCTGAATATGAGGCGAGAGGAGATGGTTGGAGTTAATCAAGGACTATAATGTTGGAATCCATTACCATCCGGGAAGGCCAACGTAGTAGCCGATGCTCGAGTCGGAAAAGCCATACCGTGAGTACGTTGCTAGCCACAAGTCGGGATGAGTTATGTAAGGATTTTCGTAAAATGAAGATTGAGGTTGTACCTAGCGGATTCTTGGCACTGGAAGTAAAGCCTACCTTAGAGGATCGGATCCGAGAAGGACGGAAGGATGATGACAAGATCCGCAGGATTAAGTCCATCAAGGAGGAAGGCAAGGCAGAGGACTTCAAATTGGATGAGCAAGGCACGTTATGGATGAAGGATCGGATTTGTGTGCACGACAAGGAGGAGTTAAAGCGATCGATTTTGGAAGAAGCCCATGACTCAAGTACTCGATTCATCTGGAAGCGCCAAGATGTATCAGATCTCAAGGAGAGATTCGGTGGCCGAGTATGAAACGTGAAGTTGCCGAGCATGTTGCATTGTGCGGCGTATGCCGTAGAGTCAAGGCAATGCATCGAGACCAGCGAGGATTGCTACTGTACCGAAGATACCGAGTGGAAGTGGGAGGAAATCGAATGGATTTCATTACCGGTTTGTCAAGACTCAAGGAGGTTATGACTCCATATGGGTTATAGTGGATCGCTTGACCAAAGTAGCCCATTTTATCCCGTGAAGACCACCTACTCGGAGATAAATTAGCGTAATTGTACATGATCAGATTGTCTGTTTGCACGGAGTGCCAAAGAGGATTGTATCGGACAGAGGTACCCAATTTACCTCAAGGTTACGGAATAAGTTGCATGAAGCCATGGGAACCCGTTTAAACTTGATGTGACTTATCATCCACAGACGGATGGACAGGCCGAAAGAGTCAACCAGATTCGAGGATATGTTGAGAGCTTGTGCATTGGCTTATGCTACCTCTTGGGATAAGAGTTTGCCGTATGCCGAGTTTAGTTACAACAATAGTTATCGTGCTAGCTTACAGATGTCACCTTTTGAGGCCTTTGTATGGTCGACCACTGTCGGACGCCATTGAATTGGAATGAGAGGCCGAGCGCCGTGTCTTTGGGCCTGATATTCTTCAAGAGGCCGAGGAACAGATCGCTATGATTAGGGAAAGGTGAAGGTAGCCCAATCACGACAAAAGAGTTATCTTGACAATCGTCGCCGAGATTTGAGTTTTGAACCGAGAAGACTTTGTATACCTCGAGTTACGCCTCTCGGGGAGTTAAGAGGTTCCATGCCAAAGGGAAACTTGCACCCGTTATGTTGGACCATTTAAGATTTTGAGCCGCGAGGCGAAGTTGCTTATCACCGGAGTTGCCACAGTCGTTGGCAGGAGTACATGATGTATTCCATGTGTCCCAGTTAAAGAAGTGTCTCCGAGTTCCTAAGGAACAGACACCGTTAGAATCAATTGAGTTGCAAGAGGACTTGACTTATAAGGAGTATCCCGTGAGGATTCTAGACACAATGGATCGAGAAACTAGAAACAAGTCAACCCGTTTCTGTAGAGTTCAGTGGAGCAACCATGCAGAGAGCGAAGCGACTTGGGAGCGCGAAGAGGATTTGAAGAAAGAATTTCCAAACCTATTCTTTAGTAAGCCCTGAATCTCGGGGACGAGATTCTATTAAGGGGGGGAGGTTTGTAACACCCCAAAATTTTGCTTTCCTTAAATTCATGTGTGATGTGGCACTTTGGTGAATTTTTGGAATTTTCTGGAATTTATTTGGAATTATTTGGAATTTATTTGAATTTATTCCATTTTGAAATAATTAAAGAATTTAATTTTGCAAATAAATTTTTGTTGGAAATATTTTATTTGAGTCCAAAATGATCCAAAATATTTTCCAGAATTTTTCCGAATTTTTCTCGAGTCATTTGCTATTTTTAATGAATTAAATGAATTACTAGGAATTATTTTAAATATTAATTATCTGGAAAATCCAAATCTGGTCAATTAATGTTCAACATACCGAGTCGGACTCGAGTCAGAACCTAGCCAGTTTACTAGACCGAAACCACTCCTAACCCTAATCAATCCCAACCGTTGGATCAAGATCCAACTACCGAGATCCGCTCGACTCGACCCGAAAGCCGTGTCCCGGACCGACCGGCCGCGCCGCGATCGTGGTCTGGTTGTGCCACGTGGACGGCCACGATTTCGCTGCCTTCACCGAAGTCCGAAGCTGGACTCCGCCGCCGCGCCGCCGCCGTAGCAAGTTAGGTTTCCGTTTTCTGCACGGACGCCGAGGCTATTTAATGCCCGGGGCATACCCCGAGGACCGCCGTGATTCCGCGCCCTCCCTTCTCTACTTCACCGAGGCTCAGTCGCCGCCCGTTTAGCCGTCTCGAGCTCGCCGTAGTTGCTTGCTGCTCCGCCACGGTCTTTGCTTCGTTCGCCGTCAGCCGTCCCTGCCGCCGTTGACCTCGAATCCGACTCACCGCGACGAGACGCACGAAGGACCCTTCATCTCGCCGAGCAACCGGAACGCCCGTTGGGCTCGTCGTCGTCTTCAACTCCGGCAGCCGTGCGCCACCACGAAGCCATCAGCCCTCGCGAGCTCTGTGCACCGTCGGATCCAGATCGGACGGTTGAGGTGAGTTCACGTGTTCCAAACCCGATTAGATCTGGGCCGTTGGATCAAGATCCAACGGTTCACAATCGCCACGTGCCGTAGCAGTGCGATTATAGGATTAGATCTGGACCGTCCGATCTAGATCGAACGGCCCACGAGCATCGAGTAGTTTCAACGTGTTAAACCCTGGATCCAATCCGCGCCGTTGATTTTCAAACCAACGGACGAGATTGCGCCACGTGTCGGGAAGTTGGACCGACGCGGTCAGCGCCGTCCACGCGCGCGTGCGTGTGACGCTGACACGCGGGGCCCGCGTGTCAGAGGGCCCGCATGTCAGTGGCTAACCCAGCCAAGCGCTGACGTCAGCGATGACGTCACCCGAGTGGGCCCACATGTCAGTCCCGTGAGCCGTGGACCGAGTCCACCGTGGACCCGAGCCGAGCGTGGACCGAGCCCATGGACCGGCTGACGTCAGCAGGCCAATCAGGAGCTGCCACGTGTCCATGCTGACGCAATAATTAATTTCGAAAAAGAAAATGATTTATTAATTCGAATAATGATTTCAAATTTAGATTCAAACTTCAAACGCTTATAACTTTTGCGTTTCAACTCCGATTTGAGTGATTCAAATTTCTAAATTTGTATAAAATTAAGATCTACCTAAATATGAATTTTATTTAATTTTTGGACTAAAGTTTTTCTCTGTAAAATTATTTAATTGATTATTTAAACTTTAAATAATCATAACTTTTTGCGTTTTAACTCCAAATTTGATTTATTCCAGTTTCTAAAAATCCAGAAAATTATGTTCTCTCTGTTTATGGATTTTATTTGGAGTTTTGGGATCTTTTGCATAGTGTTCATTTGTGTATTTGCTATTTGCACGCTTTACGAGTAGACGTTGAAGTCTTGGGAAGGATTCGAGGGAGAAGTGTTGACTCAGATCCAACTCAAGACCAAGAGCAAGTACTTTTTGAAGGCAAGTTGTGCTTTGACCATATTGATCCCATTTCAAATCTATTTTGATTTAAACTATTGCATGCTAGTTCAATTAGAAAGATACTTTGTTTAAACATGGGGTTAGATAAATACCAATTTGCTATATGACACCTTGATTACTTAAGTATGTGCCATGACCCTTTGTCACCCTAGTTGTGGTTTACTAGTTGGACATTATTAAATTGCCAACATGGGTTTAGATCGTTGTAGTATCTTTGCTTAGACACACTACGTGCTCATAACATGATTTTGGATAATCAAATGCTAATATGGACTTAATGATATATTGAACCTGTTTTGGAAAAGTATCATGTGAAGTTGATGGCACGTGGTGCATGGTAATCAAGCGGGGTTTGATAAACGATTTTAGCGGGGCATGTGGCAAGAGTAATCAGGTGGGCCAGTGTGGCACCGGGATGATGATTTGGTTTTTCGGGTAGTCTTGCCCTGGTCACTCTAAGGACTTAACCTTGCAAGCCTTTGAACTGGTCATACTTGCAACCACATGGGTCGAATGGGACGGCCCTAGTTGACTAAGTCGCTAAGGACTCACTTGTGGAGCCTCAGGTGTCGATTACACCTTTTGTGTGATTGTGCGGGAGCGTATCGTGGTCGTGGCCAGATACCCATCTAACGGTGTGTTGGTCCCATACTTCGCCTTGGCTAAGGGAAGGGATGGTGTAGAGCACGAACCGGAGAGGACCACTGTGTTGTTTGAGGCTTAGAAAGGCTTTGTTACTGAACTCGCCTTTGTGGTGTTTGACTGTATCTTGTGGGTAAAGTGCATAACCTCTGCAGAGTGTAGAATCTATTTGAATAGCCGAGTCCACTGCATCGACAACGCCGAATTACAATCAAGGGTTAGATTTTCTAAAATAACTTGGATTTGAAAAGTTGGGTTGGTTTAACAATGAAGATGATGGAAATGTGGTTTAGGATGGGAAAAATGTTTGTTAAACTTCTTGAAAAGTTATTTATGCTTTACTTATTTCTACCGCTTTGAATCTACATTTATTACTTGTCAAAAGTCATTTCTTTGCAAATATACCTTGAGCTATTCCTTTGTACCAAGCCATGCATATAGTATATTAGCTTGCATTCTGCATGACTTGTCGAGTACCAAGTACTCACCCTTGCCTCAACACAATACCAGTTGAAGAGGAGACTACGCCGATTTCGGAGGAGGATTTCCAAGAAGACCCGTCTACTTAGGGATGCGAGCCCGATCGATTGCCTGTGGTATACTGGATGGCGCCACGAAGTTTATTTGATTTTCCGCTGCTGTTATTTCTCTTTTAATAAGTTTCGCCTTGCAAGGCATATATATTTGTATCTTGGCCATAAGGTCAAGTAACCCTTTTATTTAATAAAGTACTTTGATAGTATCGATTGGTATGATTGTGATATTTACCGATGTTAAGACTGTGTGCACTAGCGCGTTCCTGGACTAGTGCTGAATACACAGAGGGTCCGGATTTGCAAATTCGGGGTCCCGACATATGATGCTATGTGTCTATACTTATCATGATTCGATGCCATGTGTTTATGTGTACTATGACATGATGCCATATGTTTATGTACAAATGAGATATGATAATTGGCATAGTTGCATGCATGTCATGAGATGGGGCGAGGGCGGTGAGAAAGTCATAACTAGTCCGGGGAAGGTCGGTGAGAAAGTTATGACTAGTCCGGAACGCCATTGAGTAAGACCTACATCATGATTCCATCCACGTGGTGAATGGAAGTGAGGAGTAGGCACCCTCCATCTTCGGGATGGAAGGGGGAAAAGGGTACACGCCGACGGGTGTGTACTCAACCATACCGGTATGAGTTTCCAAGGAGACATGAGCATTGCATTACATCGCATACATATTGATGATGACAATGTTAAGTGTTTATGAATAAGATGATTTACATGATGGGAGATGTTATTGCCATGTTGTTGTTCTTGTTGTCCATTGCAATATGCTTGCTGAGTTTCGAACTCACGCTTGTGTTTTCTTGTTGTTTTAGGTACCATGAGATCGGCATGCGGGGAAGGGAAATAGTCACACGCCCACACGTAGCTTCACCTTAATGATTCCACAAGTCATTCTATTAGTTTGATAATAAATTGCGTGTGATGATCATTGCTTTAGTGTTTAGCTTTACTATTTGAGAGCTTATTTGTTCTTTTGACACTTGGAGACATTAAGTGCTTGATGTTAGTCTTATATTGTCGTTAAGACTCTATTTATTGCTGTTTTAGATGTCTCTCATATTGCCTTATAATGCTATCTTGTTGTTGCTCCTTAAATCCATGTTAAAACAAAGGAGGTCTTTGCCGAAATCTCGGTTTTTAGCCTATGCACCTTTGCTGGAATTTTTATGTTAAATGTGGTATTTAGATGTTGTTTAGCTTATGTTTGGTAGCATTCAGGCATATTAAATGCCGGGGTGTTACAAGCAGATGCTCGACTTGAAATTTTGATGTTCTCTTCCAAAATGTTGAATTTGGATGAAATGCAATGTGTTGCAAGTTCAGTTTTCAATTGATGTGGGATGTGATGCGACGTGGTGTTTTGCTGTCAACTATGCTACCATCATAGTCTATATGAATTTCCGCAACCTTCGATGTTAATTGTGTTTCCATTATTTGATATCGAGGAAGAAGTCATTTGGTGAATGACTTTTCGGTACCGTTGTTACATGATGAATGAATGGTGAAAAAGGAAAATGAGACATTGTTTATGCATAATTAATCATAAAGGAGTCGATGAGCCAGGACGATGAGAAAGTCATATATGGATATATGACTAATCCGGAGTGCTCTTGAAAAGTGTGCATGCATGTCATGAATCGAGATGTCCATTTCTTTCTGGTATGAAAAGAAAAGAATGAAGAAATTCTGGTATTTTGGTTATGGTGTAGGGGATTTATGCTTCCTTTGTGCTTTGGCTTGGATGTTGCCGAATTCTTTCCAAAATGGTTGTTAACGCTTTGGGTTTGAGTTGTCGTGTGTACCCTTGGGCTTGATAACTAAGTATTTTTGTGTGAGGGCGAGACCCTCTTAAGAAAGGAACCAATTGTGTTTTGGTAAGGTTTTACGATCCTAGCTTGGGGCTAGGTGTCGAACCTTAGTGGTATAAGGGTGGTTTGTGATGGAGGTTGATGATGTATGGGTTTAACCTTTATTAAGAGTAGCGATGGGTGGAAGTGAAGTTGATGGTAGTTCGGTGATAATTGTCCTGCCGTGAGCAATTGTCTTCACTAGTTGTTCTTGGATTTGAGTCTTGCCTGGGAGAGGATGGAATAAAATGTTAGTATGATCGTGTATCGGAAGGGCAAGTGTGCCTTAATGAGTTATTCCCCTCGATGGAAATTTTCGGGAATGTAGAGAGGTCGTTAAAGGAATTGTGACTTGCTTTGATTATGTCATGTTGAGTTTAATGGAGTGTGGTAGTCAGGTTGGTTGTGATAGAAGTGTGAAGTGTTTGTCGTGAGGATTCGAGCGTTTTGGGTTGATGGAGCCCTTTGTGGTTGAAACACAGATTCTGTTTGGGAATTGAAGTGAAGGTCGAACTGTGAGAGGTTGCCCTTAGTTGAGCTAGATCAATACTTTTTCGCTAAGTGTTGGTTTTGGGAACTCGCTTGTCGTTTGTTCCGGTTTGAGTCATTGTGCGAATGTTTTGTGCTGCAGAGAAGTCTTTTGTCCCTTGGGGATTTTGTTGTTGATTTTGGCGTCTTTCGGATTCGAGGTCGAATCCTGTTTAAGGGGGGAGAATGTGACACTACAGAATGCCGAGACTTTATAAAATGTGGAATTAAGGTTAAAACCATAGGGTATGGAGGTTAATAGCGTTTCCGGGAGTTTGGGCCTTTCCGGGGAGTTTTGGGCTTAGGGGAAAGGGTTGTGGGCTTTGGTGGGATGGAGTTTGAGTCCATTTGGGATTAGGATTCCTGTTTGGGCTGGTTTAAGGGGCTCCCCTGCCCCCTTGTTGCGCCCCCACCCCCTTTGGTGCGCCCCCTCCCTCCCCCTCCATGCCCTAGCCGCCACCCCCCACCTCTCCTCTCCCCCTTTGGCCGTGCGCCCCTTTGGCCTCTGTCGGGACTCGAATCTGCAAATCCGGACCCTCTGTGTATTCTGTACTAGTCCAGGATCACGCTAGTACACACAATGGTACAGTGGTTGAGTATCACAATCATACACAACGGAAATATAAATAAAGTACTTCAAAACATTAATATAAATTGTTGCAAGACCTTAAGGTTACTTTACATTATTCAGCCACGCAGGGCTTACAATAACAAAAGTAAATAATCAGCAGCGGAATGAAAGCGTCGGTGACTCCCATCAATACGCCACAGGCAACTGACAAGGTTCAACTCCTAGATAATTGCCTCCTCGTGGAATTTTGCCTTCTTCAAAGTGGTAGTCTTCTCCAAGGAGACATGAGCATTGCATTACATCGCATACATATTGATGATGACAATGTTAAGTGTTTATGAATAAGATGATTTACATGATGGGAGATGTTATTGCCATGTTGTTGTTCTTGTTGTCCATTGCAATATGCTTGCTGAGTTTCGAACTCACGCTTGTGTTTTCTTGTTGTTTTAGGTACCATGAGATCGGCATGCGGGGAAGGGAAATAGTCACACGCCCACATGTAGCTTCACCTTAATGATTCCACAAGTCATTCTATTAGTTTGATAATAAATTGCGTGTGATGATCATTGCTTTAGTGTTTAGCTTTACTATTTGAGAGCTTATTTGTTCTTTTGACACTTGGAGACATTAAGTGCTTGATGTTAGTCTTATATTGTCGTTAAGACTCTATTTATTGCTGTTTTAGATGTCTCTCATATTGCCTTATAATGCTATACTGTTGTTGCTCCTTAAATCCATGTTAAAACAAAGGAGGTGTTGCCGAAATCTCGGTTTTTAGCCTATGCACCTTTGCTGGAATTTTTATGTTAAATGTGGTATTTAGATGTTGTTTAGCTTATGTTTGGTAGCATTCAGGCATATTAAATGCCTGGTGTTACAGATTGGTATCGAGCGGTCAGTAGGTCCTTGGAATGTGAATTTTTAGTATCATGCTATAGGGTACAACTAAAATGTGATGTGGAATAACTTAGAAACATGGCTTAGGTCTTAACTAAAACTTTGTTATAGGATAGCAACATTAAAACTTGCAAAAGTGGTATAACTAATTTAAAATTTGACACACATGGATGCACAAAGTAGGAAAGGGTATGGGAATCGTTGCTTTACGCTTAAATGTTGTATTTGAGCCTTGATGTTGAATGCTACATTTGTTTATGTATGTTGCTATGTTTATGAAAGAATTGAATTGAATTGTTCATGTTATTATGTTAAAGTGGGGTTGTGGTGCCGAAGGGTTTCGGTCACCTCTCTTTATTCATAGTAAGGGTGAGGTATGACGGTGTGGCCGGTAGCGCCATCACCGAAGAACTATTAACCCTTGTAGGAGAAGAGTGCTTACCCTTTCTGTCATAGATCGGGTAGTTGACGGGAGTCAAATAGAAGAGTTGGTGGTGGATTCCTTCGTATGTTCTTCACCGTTCTGACGGTTGGTTTTGGTTGGTTTTCTTGGTTTTAGTTGATGGAAACCAAAAGAAAAAAAATGTTTGGTATTGGATTTTTCGCGGATCATTCCGTATGCGATTTGTGGTTTTTGGTCTTCCTTGGTTGGAAACGAAGAAGAAGAGATTAGTGTTGCGCCTTTTTTTTAGTCGCCTTTTGCTTTGACAAACCCGGTTTCTTTGGTAATTATGGATTGTCTTAGGGAGGAAACATATGGGTTGTTGTTCTCCCTATCTGAGAAAGGAGTTGAAGTTCTCCTAGTGCCGACCTTAGGTTGGGTGGAGCTAAGTTTTGTATCTTTATCGGAAAAGGTTTGGTTGAACATTTTGTTTTCCCTAGTGCATCCTTCTTCCTTCTTGGAAGTATGGATCTTGAGATTTCTTGAAGAGTTTTGTGGGCAAATTTGGGAACTTGAGAGTGGAACTCTCCTGCATTTCTGTTAGAGTTTTGTTTTCTTCCTTGCCTGGAAAAGGAGAAATTGTCTATCAGTGTTCGTTCTGGTTCTTGAGTTGTGGTTGTCCTTAAAAGTGGAGTTGCATCCTGTTTGTCAAAAGTGAAAATGGTTGTTTAGCATGTCATGTAGTATGTAACAATGTGGTTATTGGAAATGATTTGTTCTTAAGTTAATTGGTGAGTTGAATCAGTTAAAAGTAATATTTGTGTTTAGCTTAAGATTAAATGAACTTCTAGTGTTGCAGATTACCCTATAATGAGAATGAATAAATGTGTTAATGTACATGCTTAGAATCTGTTGCCTTGCTTTAAAAGTGCTTATGATCCTTGTTAATGTTAAAAGTTTAAACTTTGATGCATAGTTAAAACATTAAGATGATGTAGACTCATTGTTATTGTAAAAGAAACTTTCTTTGGTTGTTAAAGATGTTCTAATCTAATGGATTAATAGAGAAATTTAATCGTCTTTGACTAGTGACTTTAATTTGGATGTTGATTAGAGTTACTATTTATGTTGTTGCAAACAACTAGTATCTTTGGAAGTATGCAGTTGTGTCGCTACAATGCTAGTATTGATATCAATGGAGAAGACATAAGACTTATTGTTAATGATGTTGTTAATGGTAGTGTTAATGCTAGTATTCAGTCTATTTTAAATAGTGAGAGTATGTTGTGTGGTGGTAATTTTGTTATCACCTATGTATAGGGTAGCTAAAAGTAATGTTGTTGGTTGATGATTATGCCCATTTGTTGTTATTGATGACTAAATAGTTGTGGTAACTGTTTAGATTATTCGTTTGAAAACCATGGTTAAAATAGAGGAAAATTTTAACATGTTGCGATGGAGTGAGTTTTGGATAATTAACATGATGTACAATTTCATCCTTAATGAATGTATGCCTTGGAATCCTAGTTATGAACTTTGTCTTGTAGAGATAATATTTACATGTTGAAGTCATTGTTTAACTGAATAAGGTTCGGTTGTCGAGACGTGAATATATAGGTGGTATGAAATTTATATGTTGATCTTGCTGAAAGATTTGTGGAAGTACTATGTTTCAAATTTAGAATAAGATGTATTATGATTCGGTGAGCCGTGGGGATCATGTCATTATAGTCTTGGTTGGGTGCCTTTATGATAAGCATCATAAACCCTTCTTAAAAAATGTTGGGAATGGTAACTAGAGGAAGAATTTGTTGTGAAACTTTCGGTTGAATTGTGTTGGGGCTCCTCAGATAGTAAATAGTGATTATTGAAGTCTTTAATGGAAAGCGTAGTGGAGTACTAGAGATGGTTCCTTTCATGCTGAGCTGTTGTCTAAAAACCTTTGAAACTGGTTTGGTTGTTTGCCATCTCGGTTGAATGCTTTCGGTTGAGGTGTTCCTTATGTTGAGTTTCAGAGTTTCCCCAAAACTCGTAGTGGTTGGTGTCGACCTTTGGTTTTGGCGAATTTGTTTAGTTCGTGTTGTGAGTTTGAGTTTACATCCAAAAGTTTTTGAGTGGATCGCCCTTCGGCGTTAGACCGATTTATCTTTGGAATTAATTTTAAAAGGAAGCAGATGGTCATAAAGGGTTGTGTTGGAAACTTTTGAGTTAAGCCCTTGATGTGTAACTCTATTTGACTAGAGTTGGAGTCATTTGGAAAATGTGTCCGTGTGCGGGTGTTTTACAAGTCTGGATTTTTATGAATGTTTCATAAGTGAATTTGGTTAGTGAAGAGTTTTCTTTTGGATTGAGTTTCCCTCTCTTTTGATAAAAATTTATGGCGCTTGTGTCTGCGGATGTTTGATTTTGGAGTCGATGTTACGTTCCAAAGGGTTGAGTTTGATTTTGCGAGGTGTTGCAAAGCTAGTGTTAAATTGAAGATGGGTTTTCACACGATGTGGTGTTTTGTTGATTAACGATGTTGCCGCCATAGTTTATATGAATTAAGCGCAACTCTCGATGTTATTCGAAATTTATTCATATGATACCGAGGCGAGAAGTCATCATGTGAATGACTATTCGGTGAGTGTGGTTACATGATGAGGAATGGTGAAAAGTAAACATGACATCGCTTTTACATGTTAAATGATAAAAGAGTCGTTGAGCCAGTCGGTGAGAAAGTCATATATGGAGATATGACTAATCCGAGTGCTCCTGAAGAGTGTGCATTTATGTCATGAAACGAGATTTCCCTTGCTTTCTAGTATGAAAAGAAGCAATGAACAATTTATGGTATGTTGGTTGTGATGTAGGGGATTTATGCTTCCTTTGTGTTTTGGCTTGGATGTTGCCGAATTCTTTCCAAAATGGTTGTTAACGCTTTGGGTTTGAGTTGTTGTGTGTACACTTGGGCTTGATAGCTAAGTGTTTTTGTGTGAGGGCGAGACCCTCTTAAGAAAGGAACCAATTGTGGTTTGGTAAGGTTTTCGATCCTAGCTTGGGCTAGGTGTCGAACCTTAGTGGTATAAGGGTGGTTTGTGATGGAGGTTGATGATGTATGGGTTTAACCTTTACTAAGAGTAGCGATGGGTGGAAGTGAAGTTGACGGTAGATCGGTGATAATTGCCCTGCCGTGAGTAGTTGTCTTCACTAGTTGTTTTTGGGTTTGAGTCTTGCACAGGAAAGGATGGAATAAAATGTTAGTATGATCATGTATCGGAAGGGCTAGTGTGCCTTAATGAGTTATTCACCTCGATGGAAACTTTCGGGAATGAAGAGAGGTCGTTAAAGGAATTGTGACTTCCTTTGATTATGTCATGTTGAGTTTATTGCAGTGTGTAGTCAGGTAGGTTGTGATAGAAGTGTGAGGTGTTTGTCATGAGGATTCGAGCGTTTTGGGTTGTTGAAGCCCTTCGAGGTTGAAACGCAGATTCTGTTTGGGATTTGAATTAAAAGTCGAACTGTGAGCGGTTGCCCTTAGTTGAGCTAGATCAACACTTTTTCTTTAAGTGTTGGTTTTGGGAACTCGTTTGTCGTTTGTTTCGGTTCTAGTCGTTGTCAGCGAATGTTTTGTCTTTGAGAAGCCTTTTGTCCCTTGGGGACTTTGTTGTTGTTTTTGGCGTCCTTCGGATTCGAGGTCGAATCCTGTTGAAGGGGGGAAGAATGTGACACTACGGTTTGGTGTGACGTTATAGAAGGTGAAATTAGAGAATAAAACCTTTCGGCTTGAGGTTTACTCGCGTTTTTGGGCTGTTTGAAGTGTTGTGACACCACGGAGTGTCGTAACCTTATTTAACGTGCATGATAAGGTTAATAACATTATGAGATGTGGAATTAAGGTTAAAACTATAGGATATGGAGGTTAATAGCTTTTAAGGCGTTTAGGGCCGTTTAGGGGTTTTGGGCCTTCCCGGGGGAGTTTGGGCCTTGGTGGGCTTTGGTGGGATGGAGTAGGTCTCCGTAACAGACTAGGATTGGGTGTGGGGGCTGGTAAAAGGGCTCCCCACCAGCCTTTTGGGCGTGCTCCCCCTGCCCTTGGGCGCCCCCACCTCTCCCTCCAAGCCCTAGCCGCCACCCCCACCTTCCCCTCTCCCTTCCTTGCGCCTCCACCTCCCCCATTGCTCCCCACCTCTCCACCACCTCTCCTCCACCCCCTTGCTGCCCTAGGGTGGTCTCCACACCTCTGCACCATGTGGAACCATCCGTTGGAGCGAGGAGCGAGGAGCGAGGAACGTGGAGCAAGGAGCGATCCGCGAGGAGATCTATTGGAGATTCGTTCGTTGGGCAAAGGTGGTGTGACACCGGGAGTGCCCTCGACTTCCCACAAATCGATCGCCCGCGGTTGAGGCAAGTGTGTTGTAATGTATAGCGGAATCGTAGGTTGCTTGTGGAGATTAGATGAAAGATTGAATACTTGCTTTGATCACTTGCCATGCTTGTTGTTTTCCAATGATATATTGAGTATGATTATCATGATATGATGCTATGTGTCTATACTTATCATGATTCGATGCCATGTGTTTATGTGTACTATGACATGATGCCATATGTTTATGTACAAATGAGATATGATAATTGGCATAGTTGCATGCATGTCATGAGATGGGGCGAGGGCGGTGAGAAAGTCATAACTAGTCCGGGGAAGGTCGGTGAGAAAGTTATGACTAGTCTGGAACGCCATTGAGTAAGACCTACATCGTGATTCCATCCACGTGGAGAATGGAAGAGAGGAGTAGGCACCCTCCATCTTCGGGATGGAAGGGGGAAAAGGGTGCACGCCGACGGGTGTGTACTCAACCATACCGGTATGAGTTTCCAAGGAGACATGAGCATTGCATTACATCGCATACATATTGATGATGACAATGTTAAGTGTTTATGAATAAGATGATTTACATGATGGGAGATGTTATTGCCATGTTGTTGTTCTTGTTGTCCATTGCAATATGCTTGCTGAGTTTCGAACTCACGCTTGTGTTTTCTTGTTGTTTTAGGTACCATGAGATCGGCATGCGGGGAAGGGAAATAGTCACACGCCCACACGTAGCTTCACCTTAATGATTCCACAAGTCATTCTATTAGTTTGATAATAAATTGCGTGTGATGATCATTGCTTTAGTGTTTAGCTTTACTATTTGAGAGCTTATTTGTTCTTTTGACACTTGGAGACATTAAGTGCTTGATGTTAGTCTTATATTGTCGTTAAGACTCTATTTATTGCTGTTTTAGATGTCTCTCATATTGCCTTATAATGCTATACTGTTGTTGCTCCTTAAATCCATGTTAAAACAAAGGAGGTGCTACCGAAATCTCGGTTTTTAGCCTATGCACCTTTGCTGGAATTTTTATGTTAAATGTGGTATTTAGATGTTGTTTAGCTTATGTTTGGTAGCATTCAGGCATATTAAATGCCGGGGTGTTACAAGCAGATGCTCGACTTGAAATTTTGATGTTCTCTTCCAAAATGTTGAATTTGGATGAAATGCAATGTGTTGCAAGTTCAGTTTTCAATTGATGTGGGATGTGATGCGACGTGGTGTTTTGCTGTCAACTATGCTACCATCATAGTCTATATGAATTTCCGCAACCTTCGATGTTAATTGTGTTTCCATTATTTGATATCGAGGAAGAAGTCATTTGGTGAATGACTTTTCGGTACCGTTGTTACATGATGAATGAATGGTGAAAAAGGAAAATGAGACATTGTTTATGCATAATTAATCATAAAGGAGTCGATGAGCCAGGACGATGAGAAAGTCATATATGGATATATGACTAATCCGGAGTGCTCTTGAAAAGTGTGCATGCATGTCATGAATCGAGATGTCCATTTCTTTCTGGTATGAAAAGAAAAGAATGAAGAAATTCTGGTATTTTGGTTGTGGTGTAGGGGATTTATGCTTCCTTTGTGCTTTGGCTTGGATGTTGCCGAATTCTTTCCAAAATGGTTGTTAACGCTTTGGGTTTGAGTTGTCGTGTGTACCCTTGGGCTTGATAACTAAGTGTTTTTGTGTGAGGGCGAGACCCTCTTAAGAAAGGAACCAATTGTGGTTTGGTAAGGTTTTACGATCCTAGCTTGGGGCTAGGTGTCGAACCTTAGTGGTATAAGGGTGGTTTGTGATGGAGGTTGATGATGTATGGGTTTAACCTTTATTAAGAGTAGCGATGGGTGGAAGTGAAGTTGATGAGTTCGGTGATAATTGTCCTGCCGTGAGCAATTGTCTTCACTAGTTGTTCTTGGATTTGAGTCTTGCTTGGGAGAGGATGGAATAAAATGTTAGTATGATCGTGTATCGGAAGGGCAAGTGTGCCTTAATGAGTTATTCCCCTCGATGGAAATTTTCGGGAATGTAGAGAGGTCGTTAAAGGAATTGTGACTTGCTTTGATTATGTCATGTTGAGTTTAATGGAGTGTGGTAGTCAGGTTGGTTGTGATAGAAGTGTGAAGTGTTTGTCGTGAGGATTCGAGCGTTTTGGGTTGATGGAGCCCTTTGTGGTTGAAACACGATTCTGTTTGGGAATTGAAGTGAAGGTCGAATCGTGAGAGGTTGCCCTTAGTTGAGCTAGATCAATACTTTTTCGCTAAGTGTTGGTTTTGGGAACTCGCTTGTCGCTTGTTCCGCTTGAGTCATTGTGCGAATGTTTTGTGCCGCAGAGAAGTCTTTTGTCCCTTGGGGATTTTGTTGTTGATTTTGGCGTCTTTCGGATTCGAGGTCGAATCTCGCTTAAGGGGGAGAATGTGACACTACAGAATGCCGAGACTTTATAAAATGTGGAATTAAGGTTAAAACCATAGGGTATGGAGGTTAATAGCGTTTCCGGGAGTTTGGGCCTTTCCGGGGAGTTTTGGGCTTAGGGGAAAGGGTTGTGGGCTTTGGTGGGATGGAGTTTGAGTCCATTTGGGATTAGGATTCCTGTTTGGGCTGGTTTAAGGGGCTCCTGCCCCTTGTTGCGCCCCACCCCTTTGGTGCGCCTCCCTCCCTCCATGCCCTAGCCGCCACCCCCACCTCTCCTCTCCCTTTGGCCGTGGCGCCTTTGGCCTCTGTCGGGACTCGAATCTGCAAATCCGGACCCTCTGTGTATTCTGTACTAGTCCAGGATCACGCTAGTACGCACAGTGGTACAGTGGTTGAGTATCACAATCATACACAACGGAAATATAAATAAAGTACTTCAAAACATTAATATAAATTGTTGCAAGACCTTAAGGTTACTTTACATTATTCAGCCACGCAGGGCTTACAATAACAAAAGTAAATAATCAGCAGCAGAATGAAAGCGTCGGTGACTCCCATCAATATGCCACAGGCAACTGACAAGGTTCAACTCCTAGATAATTGCCTCCTCGTGGAATTTCGCCTTCTTCAAAGTGGTAGTCTTCTCCTCAACTGATGATTGTGTTGGAAGCAAGGATGAGTATACAACATACTCAGCAAGTCATGCACAGAGGTGCAATTCTATTACTATATGCATGGCTTCTTCCAAAGGAAGGGCTTAAGTGGTTATTTTGCAGCAAACAGCATTTTGCTTTGATTAAATAATCTTAATAGATTCAAAAGCGGTAAAACCATATTATACAATAAGTTATCAATATCTTTTCCAAACAGTTTGGCACAAAGCCCTAAATCACTTTAGCAGTTATCTCTGGCCTACAACCACCCATTCCCACATTTTTATTTTGGAAAATCTAACCCTTGACTGTAATCCCCGAGCGTTGTCCAGTACCGTGGACTCGGCTATTCGAATAGATTTTTACACTCTGCAGAGGTTATGCACTTTACCCACAAGATACGATCAACTCACCACGTCTACCGTGAATCGCCATACAAGAGTATGCGAATGAGAGATCATAACAAAGCCTTTCAGAAGCCTCTAACTATACAAGTGGACCTCTCCGGTTGTTGCACACTATCCCTTCCCTTAGTACAGGCGAAGTATAGGTCAGCCAACCGTTGGATAGGGTACCTAGCCGTAGCACCGGTACGCTCCCATGTTCAACTACACAAAAGGTATAATTGACACCCTGAGGTACCAAATGCAAGTTATTAGCAACCTACTCAACTAGGTCCGCCCCATTACAGACATGTGGTTGCATGATTGACCCAGTTCAAAGGCTTGCAAGGTTAAGTCCTTAGGGTGACCAAGGCAAGACTACCCGAAGAATCAAATCGACTTTCCTGGTGCCACTCATGGCCCACCCTATCATTCTTGCCACTTGCCCCAGTCTAAATATATTTATCACCCCAGTTTGATTATTGTGCAACGCATGCCAACAATAATATCAATTACCATGTAGAACCACAAGGGTATCTACACTTCACATCATCACGTGGCAAGATTACACTAACTCCAAAATTCATTTCATATAACATTAGTCAATATTATTTTGCCATTTGAAACACATTTCACGTAAGCATGGCTAAGCAACTACTCACGGTCTAGTCTCCCGTGTTGGCACAATATTAACATCCAACTAAATAAACCAACTTAAGGTGACAATGGATACATGGCATACAAATATTATCATCAAGGGTGGAATTAACAATTAGGTTATCTAACTACTTAGCCCAAATTAAATTATTCATTTTAATCAACATAGTATGCATAATTTAAATCAAAATACATTTCAAAAGCTAGGAACAATATGGTCAAAGCACGACTTGCCTTCAAAAAGCTGATGATCCTGATCTAAGACTTGATCTTGAGCTTGGTCTTCAACTTCCGCACTCTCGCAAAGTTCAACGTCTACGCGTAACAGATACACAAATAAACACACAAAAACAACGAATAAACACACATTCGGGAAAATACCGCGAATCAAACTAATGCGTAATTTGATGAAAACTTCCAAATAATTAGTTTAGCACATTCTAAGATTTATAAAATTTATTTCAACATTTTTGGAAGTATAGTTTAAGAGAAACAAAATTTGCAAGTTTGGACTTTCCGCGAATAATTTAACATTATAAATTTAATTATAAAATTTCATAAAAATTACTGTAGAAAGCTATTAATTTGTACTAATTAACAAAATTTGTCGCATACTATTCGGACTTAGAACGAATTTGTAGCGAAAAAGACAAAATTCGCAATTTTAGGAAATTAATGTGTACAATTGATCTTCTCCTTTCTACTTTATGCATGGCACTGTTTTGGAGTGTATATGCGTATGCTTCTGTTCGGCTAAGACACGTGAGGAGCCGAAACCACATTTTAATTTGCGTATTTAAATACGTATTCCTCTTAATATAACCGTATACTCGCATATAGAAAATTTATACTTGCGAACCAGCCGAATACATACCTGCAGAGCCGATGAATATATCCATATGTATACATACTGCTAGCGTTTAATAACAGAGAGTACCGAATCAATATGCTATGATATATATATTTTTACATGCATAGCAACCGAATATATCTACGAGCGACTATATCTACACGTGAATCGACCAAGTATACCTACATGTAGACATGTATAAGCGCAGGCTACAGAGTACATCCACCTAACCTATACGTATATATACTAACATATATATACATGATTACGTGTCGACAGGATGAATCAACTGGTAGAAATAGAACGCGCGCAAAGGAGAGAACAAAAGATACCGATCGGCGGCGGCGGCAACGCGGCGAGGGCGACGATGGCTGCGATGGTGACGGCGGCGGCTCCAACGACGGTGATGTCGACGGCAGTATATGACGGCAGTCGCGGCGACGAAGTAAACGGTGGTGACGATGAGAGTAGCACGCGGTCAGCCGGACGAGCAGCAGCGGCGACGATGACGAGACGGCAACGCGACGGCGATGTAGACAACGGCGACGTGGTTGACGGTGTTAGAAATTGGCCCATGGCCCATTTCCTTTAATTCCATAGCATGCATGATTTAGTACCATATTGCCTAGCCAAGTGGAGGAAGGTCAATTTAAAAGGTGGAGTCTTTCCCACCTCTTGATTAATGTGACACTTGGCATGGAGATGGCATAGGGTGAATACTGGCTAAACACACACGCGCGCGCGTGTATTCGCGTATTTTCGCGTGAAAATCCGCGTGACTTGTGACTTGCGACGAGCGACCGCGCCGCGTCGTGTGTCTCCAGGCACTATGAATTCACCTTTTATTTTGCTGAATCATGCAACTATTTAGCTTTTTGTACTGGTCAGAAGACTGCATAATTACCATTATTTTGTTTGAATTAGCAGTTACCAGTGCATTAAGCCTGTTTAAATTCGGTCAGTTACCAGTGCTTAGTGCTGTCAGTTACTAGCGAGTAATGGAGACAGTTACTGGTTGAAGGCTATATAAGACCTGGAGACGTCCAGGCCAAAGCACTGAATTTTCCAATTCCCTTCTTTCCTTCCTCCTGTGAGAACTGTACTGTTGTGTTGAGCTGTTGAACCTCGCCGGCCTTCCTCCTCGGCGTGCACCGTGAAGGAGGGTGAGCGGTATCTCCGAGCCATTGCCGCAGAGATCACCTGCACGGGGCGGCAATAAGGTTTCTGGGCAGCGCAACTGCGCGACCGCTCCTGCGCTGCTTCGTCGACGTCGACTTCTTCCACGACCTCTTCTGCACATCGTCCCGTTTCTTCATCAAGCCCAACTGTAAGTCATTAGCGATCGTTCAACTTGATCGCATTCTTGAAGTATACATGTTTGGAAGTACAATGTGTAGCCTGCTATTAGATTTTCTGTGTGCATCACTATTTATCTGTAGTATTTGCCTCAATATAAAATCTGGAATTAAAATATTGCGCATGTTTCCAACAATCCAGAAACCTTATATGCGATATTTTTGTGATTCAGCAATGGCTAATCCTTCGGATGCTATGAAACCTGAGAGGTTTTCTGGTGCAAATTTCCATAGATGGCAGACAAGAGCTAAGTTTTGGCTCATGTCATTGGGACTGTGGTGGGTGATCCACCCGCAGTATCCATTTACGGTTGATCAGTACATGCAGTTTGATAGTGCAAACAACACTGCACTAGGCTGCCTTCTGACCATTTTGGCAGATCAGCTCTACGATGTGTATATGAACTACACATCTGCCACTAAGTTGTGGGATGCACTTGACCAGAAGTATGCAGAGGCTGAGGCCGGTCGCTGGCTGTACGTGTGCGAACAATTCTTCGATTTTAGCATGGATGACGCTAAATCGATTGTTGCACAAGCACACGACCTCCAGCTACTGGTTGGCGAGATTGCGCACTTGGGTTGTGCATTGCCTCCTAAGTTTGTGGCAGCGGGCATAGTTGCCAAACTCCCCTCATCTTGGCGGGATTTTGCCACTAGCTTAAAGCACAAGAGGGAAGAGATTTCTGTTGAGGATCTCATTGCAGCTCTCGATGTGGAAGAAAAGGCAAGAGCAAAAGATGCACCAAGCAGAACTAATCAGAATGATGCCAATGTCATCGAGAAGAAATCATATGGCAAGAACTTCAAAGTTCCTAAACCAAACAAGACAACTAGCTTTAAAAAGAAGAAAATTGAGAAAAAGGACATGAAGAACATCACCTGTTTTGTGTGCGGAAAGGACGGTCATATGGCAAAAGACTGTCGCTATCGCAAAAACAGGACAAATGAACAAGGCAAGAAAAATGCCAACGTGACCATAGGCGAGGCCTCGACTTCAGGAGGGTATGGTAATTCTCCTGTTGTTTTTTCAGCATGTCAAACCACTGATTGGTGGGTTGATACTGGGGCTAATGTTCACGTGTGTTCTGATGTTTCCTTGTTTTCTTCTTACCAGGCAGCCGGGGCTTCCTCCGTCCTAATGGGGAACGGGTCGCATGCTTCTGTTCTTGGTGTTGGCACGGTAGATCTGAAGCTTACTTCAGGGAAGATTGTCCACTTGAAGAACGTGCAGCATGCGCCAACAATAAAAAAGAACCTTGTTAGTGGTTCTCTTTTATGTAGGGATGGTTACAAGCTAGTATTTGAGTCAAATAAAGTTGTATTGTCTAAGTTTGGGAATTTTGTTGTTAAAGGCTATGAGAGCGGAGGCTTGTTCCGCCTAAGTACTCTAGAGTCTTGCTATAATATGAATATTGCAATTGGTTCGAATAAATGTGATGCCGATATTTGGCACTCTCGATTCTGTCATATTGGTTTTGATAGCATTGCTTGAATGTCCAGATTAGAGTTAATTCCAAAATGTGATATTGTCAAAGGATCAAAGTGTCAATCTTGTGTGCAAGCAAAACAGCCTAGAAAACCCTTTAAAGGATTAGAGGAAGAAAAGAACTTGGCACCATTAGATCTTGTCCATTCTGACCTATGTGAAATGAATGGATTGTTGACAAAAGGAGGCAAAAGATACTTTCTAACACTTATAGATGATGCAACACGTTATTGTTTTGTGTATTTGCTGAAAACAAAGGATGAAGTTTTAAACTACTTCAAAATCTATAAGGCCGAGGTTGAGAACCAACTAGAAAAGAAAATTAAAAGACTAAGGTCTGATCGTGGAGGAGAGTATATCTCTCATGATTTCTCCCAGTTCTGTTCTGAGCATGGTATAATCCATGAAGTTACACCACCATATTCTCCCCAATCAAATGGGGTAGCTGAGAGAAAAAACCGAACACTCACAGACTTGGTGAATGCCATGTTAGAGAGTGCAGGTATGCCTAAGATGTGGTGGGGGGAAGCTATATTGACAGCAACTTTTGTCTTAAATAGAGTAATCACTAAAAAGCGTGAGATTACTCCATATGAGGGATGGAAGGGGAGAAAGCCCAATGTTAATTTTCTGCGAACATGGGGGTGTTTGGCAAAAGTCAATATACCATTGCAGAAAAAGAGAAAGCTTGGACCTAAAACAGTCGATTGCATTTTTCTGGGATATGCACATAACAGTACGGCCTATAGATTTTTAGTAGTAAAATCAGAAACTCCTGAGATTGTTACTAATACAATAATGGAGTCCAGAGATGCTTCATTCTTTGAGGATGTTTATCCTATGAGACCAGCAGGTAGTACTTCACAAACTGAAAATATTAATGTTGAACCTACTACTATTTTTGAACCAATGAGTGATACACTACCAGTAGAAGATATTACTGAGGAGGATAACAATTTAGTCGCAGAGGCTCCTCGTAGGAGCAAGAGACAAAGGGTTGAGAAAACCTTTGGCGATGACTTCATTGTATACCTCGTAGATGATGTGCCAAAAACTCTTTCAGAGGCTTATGCATTACCTGATGCTGAGTATTGGAAAGAGGCAGTCCGTAGCGAGATGGATTCCATCATGGCTAATGGGACTTGGGAGATCACTGATCGTCCTACTGGGTGCAAACCTGTTGGATGCAAGTGGGTTTTCAAAAGAAAATGAGGCCTGATGGTACTGTTGATAAGTACAAGGCAAGACTTGTAGCCAAGGGTTATACCCAGAAAGAAGGAGAGGATTATTTTGATACTTATTCTCCTGTTGCCAGATTAACCACCATTAGAGTGCTAATTGCTTTAGCTGCTTCCCATGGTCTACACGTCCATCAAATGGATGTAAAGACAAATTTTCCTTAATGGAGAGTTGGAGGAAGAAATCTATATGGAGCAAACCAGATGGTTATGTGATTACTTGGGACAGAAAATAAAGTGTGCAAATTATTAAAATCCTTATATGGACTAAAGCAAGCACCTAAGCAATGGCACGAAAAGTTTGATAAAACTTTGACATCACTGGTTTTGCTGTTAATGAGGCGTATAAGTGTGTATATTATCGTTATGGTGGGGGTCAAGGTGTGATTTTGTGTTTGTATGTTGATGACATACTTATATTTGGGACTAACACCGTTGTAATTGATTTGAGGTCAAAACTTTCTTATCTCGATGCTTTGATATGAAAGATTCGGGAGAGGCAGATGTTATTCTGAATATTAAATTGATCAAGAATGAGGATGGAATCATTTTGCATCAATCCCATTATGCTGAGAAAATTTTGAGCCTGTACGGCTTTGAGAATTGCAAAATTTCCCCAACACCATATGATCCGAGTGTTAAACTTCTAAAAATCAAGGGTTAGGGAAAGATCAATTGAGATATTCACAAATTATTGGGTCTCTTATGTATCTAGCTGGTGCCACAAGACGATATCTCATTTGCTGTGAGCAAATTAAGCCGGTTTACATCTAATCTTGGAGATGATCATTGGGAGGCACTTGAAAGACTGTTGCGCTACTTGAGAGGCACAACATCTTACGGAATTCACTATCTTTGGATATCCATCTGTATTAGAAGGATATAGTGATTCCAATTGGATCTCGATGCGGATGAGATCAAAGCTACAAGTGGTTATGTTTTTACCTTAGCCGGTGTCTTAGCTTTCATGGAGGTCTTGCAAACAGACCATATTAACGAGGTCAACCATGGAAGCTGAACTTGTAGCACTTGATACAAATGCACTGTTGAGGCCGAATGGCTTAGAGAGCTTTTGTTGGACTTGCCATTGGTTGAGAAACCGCATCACGATCCTAATGTATTGCGATAACCAAACAGTGTTGATTAAGGTTATGAGTACTAAGGATAACATGAAGTCCTCCAGACATGTGAAGCGCAGGCTTAAATCTGTCAGAAAACTGAGAAACTCCGGAGTAATTGCTGTGAATTATGTTCGCACTGAGAAAAATCTGGCAGATCCTTTTACAAAAGGACTTGCAAGGAAAACGATTTCCGTTGCGTCTATGGACATGGGTATGAGGCCCATTTGAGTTACAACACAATGGTAACCCATACCTTCCTGATCGGAGATCCCGTAAATTAGGTAGTGGGAAAAACAAGTTGATGTTGTAACAAGAGAGTACATATTATTAAATTGTACCTGTGTCCTAATAGACAAAGTACTCTCGACTGTATGGAAGGTTGGCTTAAAGCCTTAATGTATTCTAGTGTCAAAATGAAAGAAAAAGGTATTGGCCTACAGGATACCTATAATGAATACACCTACTTGAGCATAACTGTGAGGTCGCAGTTCACGAGAATGGGGCATTCTCTAGAAAGCTCATGAGCAGATACGGGAGCATGACCATATAACGCTCCGTGTAGGCGTGGTTTATTAGCAGCCTAGTATCAGTGGTGGTTTTCAAATGAAATCTGATCACAAAAGCTATGAATTCAAGGCATAGTCCATTCAACAAATTGTGAGAGGATAAATCTTGTTAATCTAGGTGCAAGTTCAACCTGCACGGGACTTACACCAAAAGATGGTATATTAACAACAATTCAAGATAAAGAATCTTTGTTATCTTTTCTGCTGTTTGCTATGGAATTGGTGGGGGATTGTTAGAAATTGGCCCATGGCCCATTTCCTTTAATTCCATAGCATGCATGATTTAGTACCATATTGCCTAGCCAAGTGGAGGAAGGTCAATTTAAAAGGTGGAGTCTTTCCCACCTCTCTTGGCATGGAGATGGCATAGGGTGAATACTGGCTAAACACACACGCACGCGCGCGCGTATTCGCGTATTTTCGCGTAAAAATCCGTGTGACTTGTGACTTGCGACGAGCGACCGCGCCGCGTCGTGTGTCTCCAGGCACTATGAATTCACCTTTTATTTTGCTGAATCATGCAACTATTTAGCTTTTTGTACTGGTCAGAAGACTGCATAATTACCATTATTTTGTTTGAATTAGCAGTTACCAGTGCATTAAGCCTATTTAAATTCGGTCAGTTACCAGTGCTTAGTGCTGTCAGTTACTAGCGAGTAATGGAGACAGTTACTGGTTGAAGGCTATATAAGACCTGGAGACGTCCAGGCCAAAGCACTGAATTTTCCAATTCCCTTCTTTCCTTCCTCCTGTGAGAACTGTACTGTTGTGTTGAGCTGTTGAACCTCGCCGGCCTTCCTCCTCGGCGTGCACCGTGAAGGAGGGTGAGCGGTATCTCCGAGCCATTGCCGCAGAGATCACCTGCACGGGCGGCAATAAGGTTTCGGGCAGCAATCGCGACCGCTCCTGCGCTGCTTCATCGACGTCGACTTCTTCCACGACCTCTTCTGCACATCGTCCTGTTCTTCATCAAGCCCAACTGTATGTCATTAGCGATCGTTCAACTTGATCGCATTCTTGAAGTATACATGTTTGGAAGTACAATGTGTAGCCTGCTATTAGATTTTCTGTGTGCATCACTATTTATCTGTAGTATTTGCCTCAATATAAAATCTGGAATTAAAATATTGCGCATGTTTCCAACAGACGGCAGGGAAAAGAAATGGGATCGGTAGGAGAGTGAAGGAAAAGCAAAAAGGAGCAGAACTGATGATATTATATAGGCAATAGGAACTGATGGAATGAAGCAGTGGAGGATTAAACTTGTAACGGTTGGAGTAACTGCTGCATGCGTGTGGAGAGAAACCGGCTGGCATTGAGGGAAAGTAATGAGGTCAATTGCTTGGACGGTTGGAATTGGAAACGTAGAGGCATGCCAGTCCCAAACACACGAAAAGGAGAAACGAATGGAGATGCATGCATGTATAAACTTCACGTGTGGATGCAAGGATGTTGGAAGGTGATTGGCTAAAGGAGGAAAGCATTTACATGAGAATGGTAGGCCAGGATTCATGCACTAAAAAGGGAAACGGTGAGGAGATCACTCACGGGACAATAAAAAAAACAGCTAATGGTTTGGCTAATTTCTTAGAAAAGTCATGTTTGCCCCTCATAACGGACTGGGGAGCAGACGCACGGGTGAGGAAGTGAGGATAAGGCCAACGCGAGGGTATTTCAGACTTTTTCCAACGTGTTACCTGCTATTAGCCCAAATTAGCTCCATCCTACCGACTAATGGACTAATTGTTAGTTGAGGGGTTGGCTAAAAATTAGCCCACCTATTAGTCCTCCTGTTTGGATAGACTAGGACTAATTTTTAACCAGCTAACAATTAGTCCAGGGATCCAAACATGACCTTAATTAAACAGAAACGGCAAGAGCACTTCACGTGGAAAGAAAACGGCAATAACGTGTCCAGGCACTAACCAAATGGAAAAACCCAAAATAAGAAACGGCTTGATTAATCAGTACACTCATGGCAATTCAAGGTATACACACACGTATACTCACATACGTTACCGCAAATGTGTTGAGAGAGAGGAGGAAAAAAAAACAGAGAGGTTATAAGATCTGGAAAAATTCCTCTAGAATACTAGGAACTATTTGGAACCTAACAAAGTTGGTTTCGCGATTTTTCGACGTGTAGATTTTTCGTAAAAATTCTTTTCGTGAATCGCACACTGCATCGATTTTGTAAAATCAACGACGTACGTTATAAAACATATTTTTCGAAAATATTTGAAGCGAACACTCTCGTCTACCAATTATCTTAATTATCAACAAAATTTTAAATTTTTCGCTTATTCGAAAATGCCTGATCTTTATTTAATACGATTAGTTCAAATAACGTGAATCCGACTTACTCGCGAGGCTTCCAAGTAGATTCGGAAAATACAAATAATCCCAGAAACATACTAAATATATTAAAAGCAAATTTTGGGATGTTACAGCCTCCCCCTTTGCTCCCCACCTCCCCACCACCTCTCCTCCACCCCTTGCTGCCCTAGGGTAGCCTCTCCACCCCTGCACATCGTAGATCCGTCCATTGGAGCGAGAAGCGAACCGGGAGGAGATCTGTTGGGTTTTCGTGCGTTGGGCGAAGGTATGGCCATGGTAATCCTTGGGGTTGGTCTAGGTACTGTTCTAAGCGTCATTATCATGTTTTTGGATCAATTGGTGGTGCTGGAATTGAGTAGATTAGATTAGATCTAGAAGTTGCCACATTCTCTGTTTCGGGCAGCATGAACAGTCGACCTAGGATTTGAGTTTTAGTCAATTTAGATTCGGAATTTGGTCATACGGCTGTTAAAGAAGTTGTAGGTAATTTCAATACCTTTCAGTGGTTATAAATAACTTTAAATTCCGCCCAGTCGTTTGAAAGTTATGCTTGTTTTACCGAACGTATTAAAATCTGTGACGTGATTGGAACAGATCACGGTATTTTGTAGATTACACAACTTTAGAGTCCGAATCAGTCTTTCCCTATACTTATAAAAAGTTGGAAAATTTCCTAAGCTACGTGAGGATGTACTCGTTTATTCGATTCGGAGTATTAGAACCCAAGTTATGCCTTTTGGAAGGCTGCTGTCCCGACGGGACAGAACCTCTGTTTTTGGGTTTTGCGAGTAGTTTGCGATGTCGGGGTAGAAGAGGGTTTGTATACTGTTTTGTGGACATGATTGTGAGTGTGTGGTGCCTTTGTGCAGGTGGTGTGACCCCGGGAGTGCCTTCTACTTCTCACCAATCCGTTGCCCGTGGTTGAGGCAAGTGTATTGTAATGGATAGCGGTTTGTAGGTTGCTAGTTGAGACTAGATGAAATTGATTATATGATATGATCACTTGCCATGCTTTAATGATTGCCAAGGATATGATGAGTATGCTTATTATGTTATGATGCCATGTGTTAATGTACAAGTTAATTATGATGTTGGCATATTTGCATACATGGCATGTTACATGGCCCGGGCGGTGAGAAAGTCATAACTAGTCCGGGGAAGGTCGGTGAGAAAGTTATGACTATTCCGGAGAGCCAATGAGTAAGTCCTACATCGTGATTCCATCCACCGCGGTGTGGGGAAGCGAGGAGTAGGCACCCTTCATCTTCGGGATGGAAGGGGGGAGAGGGTGCACACCGACGGGTGTGTACTCAACCATACCGGTATGAGTTTCCAGAAGATATGTGCATCGCATTGCATTTTATTTTATGAGGATGATATATGAGGATGATTTATGATGATGTCAATGATATGCTTACACTATGACAGGGTTCAAATTTTCGTTTTTGGTCAAATCCCGGCGTCGACCGAAATCCGATTTTTCGGCGAGATCTCGTTATTTCGGACGAAATCCGGACGGAATTCAAAAACCAAAATTTAAATCCGGTTTTTTTTAACCGAAATTCTGGGATTTTGTTCCAAATACCGAAATTTCGTCCCAAATACCCGAAATCTCGGTAAAATTCAATTGAACGGACAATGGTTCAAACGATGTCAAAAAAATTTGAAATTTTGGCTTGGCCTGGAAAATGACTTGAGGAATCCAATCCGGTCAAATTCGGTCAAATTTTGGACAAATTTCGATCAAAAAACCGAGATTTCGGTCCATTTCACCGAAATTTCGCCAAGATTATAGGGTACTGTAATACTTTTAAATTTTGTTAGGGTTTTTTTAATTTTGCCGGGATTATGGAACTCGGGGGGGTCCGAAAACCGAAATTTCGCCGAAATGTCGCGGGATTTCAGTGAGAATTTGAACCCTGCACTATGAATATGAGATGTGTATGATGTTGTATGTGAAAAGTGGTGATGAAGGTATTGGAATGTATTTTCTTGTTCCATTGCAATATACTTGCTGAGTGATGAACTCACGCTTGTGTTTATGTTGTTTTTCTTAGGTACCATGAAACCGGCATGCGGGAAAAAGGGTTTAGCTACACATCTACACGTAGCTCCACACAAATTAGACAATGTTATCATTTGGAGTCATGATAATGAAAGTATTGCCATGAAACTTGGAGAATTGCTTAACTGTGTGCTCGGTCTTACTATTTGATTCGTTTAGCTCATGAAGTGGTGGAATGCTTTATCCCGGACTTATATTGTTGCTATGTCACATGTTATTGCTGTTTTAGATGCTTTCCATTATGATATAACTTGTGATTCTTTGTTGTTGCTCCGAATCATGGAAAAACAAAGGAGATGCTGCCGAAATTTTCGGTATTAGCATTTGTTCCTTTGCTGTAATTTACTTGTAATTGTGGTATTTAGAGGTTGCTTAGTCTATGTTTGGTAGCATTCGGGCATATTAAATGCCGGGGTGTTACAGTTAGAATTGACCCGCGTTGTAGCATTAGATGCGATCTTAGCCGTTCGATTAAGACGATTAAGATTGAACAGTGTAGATTGAGCCATGTGTCGAGCACCGGGACATGCCACGTCGCCCCTCGGTGACGCATAAACCTGATCGGATCTCGACCGTCCGATACAAATTGAACGGTCCAGATCAAACCGCGTGATTCCACGGTAGCGAGATTAGATCTAATCTGGACCAATGGATTTCAAACCAACGGCCCAGATTGTCCCACGTGTCCGGGAGACGAACCGGCGTGGTCAGCCGAGCCCCGTTGACGTCAGCGATGACGTCAGCAGTGGGTCCCACGTGTCAGTGACACGTGTACCCGTGGACCGGGTCCACGGTGGATTGAGCCCGAACCATGGACCGAGTCCATGGGCCGGTTGACGTCATGCTGATGTCATAATTCGATTTTTCTTTAAAAAAATAATTCGGTTGAAATTCAATTTCCACGCTAACGCAATGTTGACGTCATAATCAGATTTTTCAATAGTAAATGAATTAATTCGGTTTATTCTTTTATTTGATTTTTCAAACTTCAAACGCTTATAACTTTTGCGTTTTAACTCCAATTGAGGCGATTCCAGTTTCTAAATTTTTGTAAAATTGAGTTCTTTTTAATGGTGAATTTTATTTAATTTTTGGACATGTGTTTTTCTCTATTTTTATTTATTTGGTGTTTATTTATCCATTACGAGTAGACGTTGAAGTGCCCGAAGGCTTCGAAGGTGAAGTTTTGACCCCAGAGCTAGCTCAAGTACTTTTTGAAGGCAAGTTATGCTTTGATCATATTGTTCCCACTTTCGGAAATTATTTTGATTCAATTTATTGCATGCTAATTTAATTAGAAATTGCTTTAATTATTTCTGGAAATTAGTTAAATGCCAATTTTGTTGTATTCCACCTCGACATAAATAATTGTACGCCATGAACCCCTTGTCACCCTAGTTGTGGATTATTTAGTTGGACATTATTAAATTGCCAATATGGGTAATTAGACCGCTGTAGAATAATGCTTAGCCCTGCCACGTAGTCATGACATGATTTGGATAATCAAATATTAATGTTGACTTAATGAGATATGGAACATGATTTGGAAAGTGTCATGTGTTATTAATGATGACGTTGATGGCACGTGGTGCATGGTAATCAACCGGGTTTTGATAAAATGCTTTAGACCGAGGCAAGTGACAAATTTGATCAGGTGGACCAGGATTGGTATCGGGAAAGTCGTTTTGGTTCTTTGGGTAGTCTTGCCCTAGTCAATTAAGGACTTAACCTTGCAAGCCTTTGAACTGAGTCATTCATACAACCACAAGTCTGGAATGGAGCAGACCTAGCTGATTAATTTGTTGATTCTAAACTTTAGTACTATTGTGGTGGTGTGAGGCCCGGGTAGTGGTAACCAGTCCTCGCACGGGTGGCTCACATGGCGTAAGAGGGGGGCCCTAGATGTGGTAACCAGTCCCACCAGTGTTGAAACCATAGCGAGCAGTATTGGGTTTAGATAGGCATTGGAAAGGCTTTGTTACGGACACTCGCCTTTGTGGTGTTTGACTTTATCTTGTGGGTAAAGTGTATAACCTCTACAGAGTGTAAAATCTATTCGAATAGTCGTGTCCGCGGCATTGGACATTGCATGGGAATTACAGTCAATGGTTAGACTTTATGAAAATAAACATGGTTTATGGATACTTGGTGTTGGAAATGATGAACTGCTTTAGGCTGGTAAATGCTTTACTTGTGAAATTGTTTATGAAAATATTATTGCCATTACTGTTTTACTGCTTTCATTCTATTATTGTTATTTATGAATGTTGCTTTACTACAAAAGAACCCCTTAGCCTATTGTTGGAATAAGCCATGCATGTAGAATATTAGTTTTGCATTCTGTGCATGACTTGCTGAGTACCAAAATACTCACGCCTTGTGATGAGGACATCACTCTCTTAGATGCAGCCACGTCGACACCTACACGTCAAGAGGAAATGATGAAAGGACCAATTACGCGAGCTCGTGCACGCCAACAAATGGTCAACATGGTGCTCACAAATTATGAAGAAGTGTCAATACAATACCAGATCAAAATGGGCCCAAACATGTTGAAAGAAGGAGGTACCAACCATGATGGATCAAGGAGGCGCCAAGGCCCATGGGCCAGAATATGTTGAAAGAAGGAGGCACCAACCATGATGGGCCAAGGAGGCGCCAAGGCCCACGGGCCAAAACATGTTGAAATAAGGAGGCCCAACCATGATGGGCCAAGGAGGCACTAAGGCCCATCATGGCACCACTCCTTCTCAGGCCAGCCCATGAAGTGTGGCACCACTTCCTCCCTCCAACGGCCCAAGAAGACCCAAGTTGCATGACTACAAGTTTAGTACCACCTTGCTTAGTTTTTAGTTTTTGGCTACATCCCTCCACTATATAATAGAGGCAATAGGCCACCTAAGAGACTTGAGTTTTGCTTTGTAAATCAGTTTAGCCTTTGCTACTGTACGTGCAAGCGCGTGTCGATTAGACCGCCCGCGCACGTGTTTGCAAGACTCCAAATTTCAGATTGGAAATTAAATTTTCATATTAGCAATTTCAGATTGCTTGTTATCTTGTTCTTGCTAGTTCTTCAATTGCTTGCAGGAACCCAGACCCTCGTGGTCAGGTTGATCATGCACCGGCGAGATCAATAACCCTCTGGAGTTGGTGTATCGGTTGCTAAGGCGCAACATTTTGGACGGTTGTAGTCGGGCCGCTAACGTTGACTCTCCACAGAAGTTGAGATTTATCCTACTCATCGAAAGATCGGGACCGTTGTTTCTATCAAGTGGTATCAAAGCGCCAGTTTGATCGGTGAGAGATTTCTAATTCTGCATTTTTTTTACCTATAGTCTAGAAAATCCCAAAAAAAAATAGGGATTAGTCCTACTGTCCAAAACAATTTGTGCCTTCCGCTATTTCTTCTTAGTTTTTACTTGTTGAGTTTTCGGTTGCATCGATAAGTCGGTTGCTGGTCTTAGTGGCTAAGCCCTTAGAGTTTCGAGTTCTTGTCACGTTTTTTTCATCACCACTACCATCACCGTCACGTCGAGTTTAAGTTGTTTTGGTTGGGAAGGAAACTGAGTTAGATCGGTTTTACATTCCGAGATTAGAGGGGTTATTTCCTTTGTTTCCGGTGTCTGCCAATTCAATTGTAAAAGAAAAAGGCAAGTGCAAAAAAAAAAGCCGCACAAAAAAAAGAAAGTTGTGAATTAGAAAGATTGGCAAGAACCGTCCCCTCTACTTGGAACGTGATTCGTGTATTCTGCATAAGTTCTTCTAATTACCTTTATACCCTTGGTCAAAAAAAATTCAAAAAAATTATAAAAAAAAGAAGAGAAGGAGCCCTAGCTATTTGCTTTGTGTTTTAGCGTGTCAGTTGGATCTGTGATTTCTCTTGTGTCCAGGCTCGCATCTCTAGTACGGTCTAGCCTAGGACCAGCACGGTACCGTCGTTGAACGATTACTCAGCTTGTTTTGACTAACGCGGTTCTAGCATTCCATTGTACTGTTTCAGGCACCTATAGCTCCACAAATACTACTACCAACCAGGTACTAGTGACTGGCATCGATACACCATATTTCTAGGGGTTGTTGCCTTGTCGGTTGCGGTCACCATCTACTAAGCTTGGTAAGAATTGGTAAGAACTTGACAAAACAAGTGGAGTGTGAGTGACTTAGCCACGTCCTAGTAGTTGCTAGGGGTATATTCTCTGTGATTGCTGGCTCCATTGTTTTATTTAGCCATGACAGGTTCTAGAGACAATAGCGAGCAACATTCTCCTCGCACCAAAGGCATATCCAACACTTTGAGCGCCAAGTGATGCTATGCACAAAAGGCCTTGATGAGGATGTGCGGGTTACTAATGAGCGCCTAGGTGGTTTGGAGGCGGCTCAAATCAACACCAACGAAAAGCTTGCAACGGTGGAGACATCTCTCGTTGAGATTTTGAGGCGGCTTGATGTCCTTGGGCATGCACCTCCTGCTGATGATGTTGATGTTCAACGAGACCACCACAACCATGGTGCCTTGGGCAGTGCAGCAGGTGAGAACGAGGATGATTATTCTGCTGACACCGAGGTTGATGATTTAAATGCTCGTCCACAACGTCAGCTCCATCGCAATCGTCACGGCATGGGTCCTTTGCCACCGCGCCGTGAGGTACGTGACCGTGATGATTCACTAGGAAAGATTAAATTCACCATTCCACCTTTTGATGGTAAATACAATCCTGATGCATACCTCACTTGGGAATTAGCTACTGATCAAAAATTTACTTGCCATGAATTTCCTGAGAACAAAAGGGTTAGGCCTGCTACTAGTGAATTCACTGATTTTGCTTCGATTTGGTGGAGTGAGTATCGCCGTAAACATCCAAATGCTGGTCAAACCTGGGATGATTTGAAAAGAATCATGCGAGCTAGATTTGTTCCATCATATTATGCGTGTGATCTGTTAAATAAATTGCAACAATTAAGACAAGGTAGTCAAAGTGTAGAAGATTATTACTAGCAGTTGCAAATAGGAATGCTTCGTTGTGGATTAGAGGAAAATGAGGAGGCTTCTATGGCTAGATTCATGGGTGGGTTGAACCGTGAAATTCAGGACATTCTAGATTACAAAGAATATAATTCTATCACTCGTTTATTTCATATTGCTTGCAAAGCTGAAAGAGAAGTGCAGGGACGACGCGCAAACACCAGGATTAACGTTTCTGCAGGCCGTGCTAGCACTTGGTCTCCCCATACATCTGCTACTCCCACGAGTCGCCAAACTACAGGACTTCCCCCCAACAATAAGCCGCGTCCTTCGTCGTCCGGTCCAACACCTAGGCCCTCCGAGGCGTTAAAGGGGCCCGTCCAAACACCCGCCAAGAGTTCTTCTGTTGCTTTAACAGGGAGAACGAGAGATGTTCAATGTCATCAATGCAAAGGGTATGGCCATATGAGGAGTGAATGTCCAAGAAAATAGGTACTGATTGTGCGGGATAATGGTGAGTTTTCCTCTGCTAGTGATTTAGACGAAGATACCTATGCTATGCTTGCAGCTAACCATGCAGGAAGTGAAGATGAGCTTAATCAAGCAGAAGAGCACATTGACGCTGAGCAGGCAGATCGCTATGAGAGTTTCATTGTGCAACGTGTGTTGAGCGTTCAAATGGGCAAGGCGGAGCAAAATCAACGATACAATTTGTTCCAAACCAAATGTGTGATCAAGGAACGCGCATACCGTGTGATTATTGATGGCGGAAGCTGCAATAACCTCGCCAGCGCCAACATGGTCGAGAAGTTCTCACTTAACACCAAACCGTATCCTCAGCCTTATTACATCCAATGGTTCAACAACAGTGGTAAGGTAAAGGTAACACGGTTGGTGAGAGTACAATTTGCTATTGGCCCATATCATGCCGTACCTATGCAAGCATGTTCTATGTTGTTAGGTAGACCTTGGCAATATGATAAGGACTCTATGCATCATGGTAGAACCAATCAATATTCTTTTGTGCATAAAGAAAGGAAAATTGTGTTGCATCCTATGACTCCTGAGGCTATTTTAAAAGATGAGATTGCTAGGGCTAGCAAAGAGAAAATTCGAGAGAATGCAAAGAGTGAGAATCAAATTGTAGCAAAAGGGATTGAGCAACCTAAAAAGAAAGAATTTAACTCTGATGTTGAGAAGAAAAATGAGATTAAATTGAAAGGTGCTTGCTTTCTTGCAACTAAATCTGATGTGAATGAGTTGGATGCTTGTATTTCTCATTGCTATGCTTTGTTTTCACTGTAGGATATGTATTCTTCTTTGTCTCCTGTCATCGCTAACCTTTTGCAGGAGTATGCTGACGTCTTCCCGAAGGACATTCCTCTAGGGCTGCCACCAATCCGGGGGATTGAGCACCAAATTGATCTCATTCCAGGGGCATCTTTGCCCAATCGAGCACCATATAGAACCAATCCAGAAGAAACCAAAGAGATACAATGCCAAGTTCAAGAATTGCTAGATAAAGGGTACGTACGTGAATCTCTTAGTCTTTGTGCTGTTCCGGTCATTTTAGTGCCTAAAAAAGATGGAACATGGCGCATGTGTGTTGATTGTAGAGCAATTAATAACATCACCATTAGATATCGTCACCCTATTCCTAGGTTAGACGATATGCTTGATGAATTAAGTGGTTCTATTATGTTCTCTAAAGTTGATTTGCGTAGTGGGTACCACCAGATTCGCATGAAGTTAGGAGATGAATGGAAGACGGCATTTAAAACTAAGTTCGGACTATATGAGTGGTTAGTAATGCCTTTTGGGTTAACTAATGCACCTAGTACCTTCATGAGATTGATGAACGAGGTTTTGCGTGCTTTCATTGGAAAATTTGTGGTGGTATATTTTGATAACATTTTGATCTACAGCAAGTCATTAGAGGAACATCTTAACCATTTGCGTGCTGTTTTTAATGCTTTACGAGATGCGCGTTTATTTGGTAACCTTGAGAAGTGCACCTTTTGCACGGATCGAGTCTCTTTTCTTGGCTATGTTGTTACTCCACAGGGGATTGAAGTTGATCATGCCAAGGTTGAAGCAATACAGAGTTGGCCGACTCCTAACACGGTCACACAGGTGCGAAGTTTTCTAGGACTTGCTGGGTTCTACAGTCGCTTTGTGAAGGATTTCAGCACAATCGCCGCACCGTTGAATGAACTCACCAAGAAGGGAGTGCCATTTGTTTGGGGTAAAGCACACGAATATGCCTTCAATACCTTAAAAGATAAGTTAACACATGCACCCTTACTCCAACTACCAGACTTTTCTAAGACTTTCGAATTAGAATGTGATGCTAGTGGAATCTGGTTGGGTGGTGTGCTCATACAGGGAGGAAAACCTGTTGCATATTTCAGTGAAAAGTTGAGTGGGCCTAGTTTGAACTATTCTACTTATGATAAGGAATTATATGCTCTAGTTCGAACTTTGGAAACATGGCAACATTATTTATGGCCCAAAGAATTTGTCATTCACTCTGATCATGAATCATTAAAGCATATTCGAAGTCAAGCTAAACTAAATCGTAGACATGCAAAATGGGTTGAATTCATTGAATATTTTCCTTATGTCATAAAACACAAGCAAGGAAAAGATAATGTTATTGCTGATGCTTTGTCTCGAAGATATACCATGCTTTCACAGCTTGATTTCAAAATCTTTGGATTAGAAATGATTACACAACAATACGTGCATGATGATGATTTTAAAGATGTATTGTTGAATTGTAAAGAAGGAAAAACTTGGAACAAATTTTTCATTAATGATGGGTTTGTATTTAGAGCCAACAAGCTGTGCATTCTAGCTGGGTCCGTTTGTTTGTTGCTTTTGCAGGAAGCACATGGATGTGCTTTGATGGGACACTTTGGTGTCAAAAAGACAGAGGATTTACTTGCTAGCCATTTTTATTGGCCCAAGATGAGAAGAGACGTTGAAAGGTATGTAGCTCGTTGCATAACTTGTCAGAAAGCAAAATCTCGTCTTCAACCCCATGGTTTGTATATGCCTCTCCCTGTTCCTTCTTTACCTTGGGAAGACATTTCAATGGACTTTGTTTTAGGATTGCCTAGAACTAAGAAGGGGAGGGATAGTATATTTGTGGTGGTTGATAGATTCTCTAAAATGGCTCATTTCATACCATGCCATAAAATTGATGATGCTACACATATTGCTGATCTTTTCTTTGATGAAATTGTTCGCTTGCATGGTGTGCCAAATACAATTGTTTCAGATAGAGATGCTAAATTTCTTAGCCATTTTTGGAGAATTCTATGGGCTAAATTAGGGACTAAATTATTATTCTCAACTACTTGTCATCCCCAAACTGATGGACAAACTGAGGTTGTTAATAGAACACTATCTACCATGCTTAGGGTTGTGTTAAAAAAGAACATTAAAATGTGGGAAGAATGCTTGACTCATGTTGAGTTTGCTTACAATAGATCAAAGCATTCTACTACCAAGATGTGCCCATTTGAGATTATATATGGTTTTGTGCCTCGTGCTCCAATTGATTTATTGCCACTACCATCTTCTGAAAAGATTAATTTTGATGCTAAGCAACGTGCTGATTTAATGATAAAAATGCATGAGTCCACAAAAGAGAACATTGAAAGAATGAATACTAAATATAAACTTGTCGGTAGTGAAGGAAGAAAGCAATTAAAATTTGAACCTAGTGATCTTGTTTGGCTACATTTGCGCAAAGATCGTTTCCCTGAGTTACGAAAATCTAAATTAATTGTGACACCACGGAGTGTCGTAACCTTATTTAGCGGGCATGATAAGGTTAATTACAGTATGAGATGTGGAAATAAGGTTAAAACCATAGGAATTGGAGGTTAATAACGTTTCTGGGCCGTTTCCGGGGTTTTGGGCCTTTCCGGGGGTTTTGGGCCTTAAAGAGGGGTTGTGGGCTTTGGTGGGATGGATTAGGGCTCCTTCTAGGACACAGATTCCGTGTTGGGGGCTGGTGGGAGGGCTTTCCCAGCCCTTAAGTGCGCCCCCACCCCCCCCTTTTGCGCCCCACACCCTCCACCTCTCCCTTCCCCCTAGCCCTAGCCGCCCCACCCCACCCCCTAGCCGTGCGCCCCCCCCCCCTCCACCTCTCCACCTCCACACCACCTCTCCTCCACCCCTTGCTGCCCTAGGGTGGCCACCCCACCCCTGCACCTCGTGGAATCATCCCGTGGAGCGAGGAGCGATCCGCGAGGAGATTGATTGGGGTTTTCGTTCGTCGGGCAAAGGTATGATCATGGGGTTCCCTGGGATTGATCTTGGTACTGTTCTTAAGGTGATTTTCAAGTTTTTAGATCAATTGGTGGTGCTGGATTGGAGTAATTTGGGTTAGATCTAGACGTTGCCACGTTTCTGTTTTGGGACAGCATGAGCAGTCGACCTAGGGTTCCTGTTTTCGCCAATTTAGATTTCGAATCTGACTGTACGGACTTTTAAGAAGTTGTAGATAATTTTATTATCTTTCCGTGCATATAAAGAACGTTAAATTCCGCCCAGCCGTTTGAAAGTTATGACTGTTTTACCGAGCGTATTAAAATCTGTGACGCGATTGGAACAGATCTCGGTAATTTGTAGATTAAACAACTTTAGAGGCCGAATCAGTCTTTCCTTATACCTAGAGAAAGTTGGGAAATTTCCTAAGATACGCGAGGATGTACTCGTTTAATTGATTCGGAGTCCCAGAGCCCAAGTTATGCCTTTTGCAAGGCTGCTGTCCCGACGGGACAGAACCTCTGTTTTTAGGTTTTGCGAGTAGTTGGCAATGTCGGGTTAGATGGGGGTTTGCGTACTGTTTTGAGGTTATGATTGTGAGTGTGTGATGCCTATGTGCAGGTGGTGTGACCCCGGGAGTGCCCTCTTCTTCCCGCCAATCCGTTGCACGAGTTTGAGGCAAGTGTGTTGTGATGGATAGCGAGTTGTAGGTTGCATGTTGAAATTAGATGGAATTGTCTACATGATATATGTCCACTTGCCATGTTTTAATGATTGCTATGATATTATGAGCATGTTTAAGATGTTATGATGCCATGTGTTAATATATGAGTTTTATATATTGTTGGCATGCTTGCATACATGACATGTTACATGGCCCGGGCGGTGAGAAAGTCATTAACTAATCCTAAGGTCGGTGAGAAAGTTATGACTAATCCGAGAGCCAATAGAGTAAGTCCTACATCGTGATTCCATCTACCGTGGGTTGTGGAAGCGAGGAGTAGGCACCCTCCATCTTCGGGATGGAAGGGGGGAGAGGGTGCACACCGACGGGTGTGTACTCAACCATACCGGTATGAGTTTCCAAGGAGACATGAGCATTGCATTACATTGCATACACAATGATGATGAATTGGTTAAGTGTTCATGATTGAGATGATATACATGATGTGAGATGTTATTTCTATGATATTGTTATTGTTGTCCATTGCAATATGCTTGCCGAAGTTTTCGAACTCACGCTTGTGTTTTCTTGTTGTTTTAGGTACCATGAGAACGGCATGCGGGAAAGGGGAATAGACACACGCCCACACGTTGCTTCACCTTAATGTTTCCCCAAGTCAATTCTTTTAGTTTGATAATAAATTGCGTGTGATGGTCATTAAATTAAGGCTTAGCTTGGTTAATGAGAGTTTTATTGTTCGTTTGACACTTGGAACTTTAAGTGCTTAATGTTAGTCTTTTATTGTCGTTAAGACTCTATTTATTGCTGTTTTAGATGTTTCTCTTATTGCCATATAATGCTATATTGTTGTTGCTCCTTAAATTCATGATAAAACAAAGGAGGTCTTTAAATCTCGGTTTTTAGCCTATGCGCCTTTGCTGGAATTTTATGTTAAATGTGGTATTTAGATGTTGTTTAGCTTATGTTTGGTAGCATTCAGGCATATTAAATGCCGGGGTGTTACATTAATGCCACGAGCTGATGGTCCATTTAAAGTACTTGAACGGATTAATGATAATGCATATAAGCTTGAGTTGCCTGCAGACTTTGGGTTAGTCCCACATTTAACGTTGCAGATTTGAAGCTATACTTGGGTTCTGAGGAGGAGCTTGAGTCGAGGATGACTCCAATGCAAGAAGGGGAGGATGATGAGGACATCACTCTCTTCGATGCAGCCACGCCGACACCTACACGTCAAGAGGAAATGATGAAAGGACCAATTACGCGAGCTCGTGCACGCCAACAAATGGTCAACATGGTGCTCACAAATTATGCAGAAGTGCCAATACAATACCAAATCAAAATGGGCCCAAACATGTTGAAAGAAGGAGGCACCAACCATGATGGGCCAAGGAGGCGCCAAGGCCCACGGGCCAAAACATATTGAAACAAGGAGGCCCAACCATGATGGGCCAAGGAGGCACTAAGGCCCATCATGGCAACACTCCTTCTCAGGCCAGCCCATGAAGTGTGGCACCACTTCCTCCCTCCACCGGCCCACGAAGGGCCAAGTTGCATGACTACAAGTTTAGTACCACCTTGCTTAGTGTTTAGTTTTTGGCTACATCCCTCCACTATATAATAGAGGCAATAGGCCACCTAAGAGACTTGAGTTTTGCTTTGTAAATCAGTTTAGCCTTTGCTACTGTACGTGCAAGCACGTGTCAATTAGACCGCCCGCACACGTGTTTGCAAGACTCCAAATTTCATATTAGCAATTTCAGATTGCTTGTTATCTTGTTATTGCTAGTTCTTCAATTGCTTGCAGGAACCCAGACCCTCGTGGTCAGGTTGATCACGCACCGGCGAGATCAATAACCCTCTGGAGTTGGTGTATCGGTTGCTAAGGCGCAACGTCCTGGATGGTTGTAGTCAGGCCGCTAACGTTGACTCTCCACAGAAGTCGAGATTTATCCTTCTCATCAAAAGATTGGGACCGTTGTTTCTATCACCTTGTAACAAAACAACACTAGTTGAAGAAGAGGCCACGCCAGCTTTGGAGGAGGAACTTCAGGAGGAGCCGTCTACTTAGGGAGAAGCCCAGTCAGTTGCCTGTGGCATATTTGTTGGCGCCACGTGTTTCTTTATTTTTCCGCTGCAGTTATTTCTTTGAATACGTTTTCGCCCTACGAGGCGTACTTTTGTAACTTGACCTTAAGGTTGAGCAACCAGTTTGGTGTTCTAAAAAAAGTATTTTACTATTTCGTGGAGTATGATTGTGATATTTACCAATGTTGAGACTGTGTGCACTAGCGTGATCCTGGACTAGTGCAGAATACACAGAGGGTCCGGATTTGCAAATTCGGGTCCCGACACTATTTCTACTATGTTTGGTAACATCCAGGGCATACTAGGTGCCAGGTGTTACACCCTAAGCCACCAATAGTTATTTTTTGGAGTGTCTCTAGAGGTTGTGCTGAGGCCGGAAGTACCAGCCCCCACGTGCCGGTACTGCCACTCGAGTAGTACTGTAACATCTTGAAATGTGGAATTAATAAAATGTGCCTTTCAAAAAGTGAATGAGCCAAAAATCTGAATTTCTAGTTGCTATTCCTTAATTTGGAATTAATTCAAAAAGAAAATCAATAAGTAAAATAGTAAAAAGATAACAAGTAATAAAGTACAATTAACTTAGTTAGAAAAATTTACCCTAAAGTAAATTTGACCTGAATTCACTTTTACTTAATCGAAAGATCAATGTGGAAGTATTGATTAAAGATAAAGATTTAAAAAGGATAAACTTTAATATCATTTGCAGCCTTGCCAGATTTATTTAAAATTTCTCAAGTCGTATATAAAGCTAGAAATTTTAAAAATTACTCATCAAAGTAACATCTACCTGTGGTAAAAATCCCAAAAGTTAATATCAAATTTTACTGCCTATAAGAATTTAATAACAGAAAATATTCAAATTGAAAAAGGCATAAAAAGAATTATTAAAAAACAAATACTTATCAAAAAATATTAAATTTTTTACTTGAGGTCAAAATATCATTTAAAATACGGGATAAATTTATAAAAAATTATTAATACAATTATCCCCTAAAATAAATCTTTTTCTGAAAATAAAAAATTGAGCAGTTCCACTTGTCAGAATTTTATAAAATAAACTAATGGATATTTTCACTTAGAAATTTTACAATATGGATAAAACTTTGTCAGAACCTTCAATTAAAAGTTTCAAACATTTTGGAGCTGATTTGTCATGCCAATTAAATTCTTGTTTGCCGCTGTCTAAAAATAATTAGATGGAATAAACCTTCCCTCTGACTTACCCGTGGGCCCAGCCCACCTAGCAACCCCACACGTTAGACTAGCACTGCTCTCTCCTTTCTCTGTCCTCTCACTGTTGGTGGACCCCGTGTCCCACCCGTCAGTCACCTGCCTTCCTCTTCCTTCTCATCTCTTCACTCTCCCGTGCGAGCTAACCGAAAAACGCCAGGATCTCACCGCTCTACTCCCGATTGGTCGGCACTGCTTCACAAAGCACAAGGTAGCCCACTCCCTGCCGTGACACCTCTAACCGTACCCCAACACCAAGCCTCCATTCCCTTCCATTGAAGCATTCCCGAGCCACCGCTTAATCAACCGACCGCCATTCGCTGCCAAATCCAATCCTGGTGGCCGAACCGATTTGGAGCGGCTATAAAGCCATTGCACCATCTCAATGTCTTTTGATTACTTCACTAGACCTCACCACTACTTTGATTTCACCCGAATTGTTTCCTTCTCCATCTCCAGTTGAATCGCCATCGTCGACCTCACCACAAGCAATCCCCTCCCTTGAGCTTTCTCATTTCAATTCCCTCTACTCATTGACTCATTGAGGGTCACTGATCTCATTCTTCACATCGATTTAGGTCATCTTGCCACTGTCGAGTTTCACCACGTCCAGGACCATCGTCCTCCACCCGAGCACGCCGCTGGCTGCCATGCGACCTCGCTCGACCGCACCGGCCATCTCCCTTGGATCACCATCGTCAACACTGCCTTCATCCACCCTGTTCCAGCCCACCTCACCGCCGGTGAGCCCATCTTGCGCCGCCCCCTGCTCTCAGTCACCGATCGGTGGCCCTCCCCTGTTAGCACCACAGGGTAGGTGCTCGCTCTCTGTCGTGCGGGCTCACCCTAATAGTTCAACTGGTTTGGGAACTTTCCAAAAAATGGAAATACGCTTTCCTTATTAAAATACGTACTTTCCATTTTTGGAAATTTCAAAGAATCAAACCCGTGTAACTTCTGCAATTTAAATACAAATTCAGTGAAACAAATTTCTAAATTCATGTTTTAACCTCTAGTTTCTGAATGTACAAAAATATTTTATTTTTGACCTATATATGAAATTCAAATTTAAATTAAAGTAAAGATTCAAAATAGACTACATGTAGAATTTGAGCAAATGAATTCTGAATCAAATAAAACAAATTTGGTTAGAATTCTTAAGGTATAAAGCACTCAAATATGTAAAGAAACCCAGATCTTAACATGTTTTATGATCTTTTTTAATAGAAGTTCATTTCAATACCGTTTATGTTTATATATGTTTTGTAATAGATATTTGTAAGAACTGTTTCCACTATAATTGTAATAATATGATATATATGGTTGTGAACTCAATTTGTGTATATGCATGCTAGCAATTGATCCAGGGACTAGCACAGAAAACATATTTAGAACCTGTCTTTTAGGATACTCAATATCATAAAAGGGAGGGTCTTCACAGGTACTATTGGGATTTTGCTTGCGGTATTACCAGGTTTCCTGTGCAACGGCTAGTTTTCCGATCATTGGGGTCGAGGTTGGTAATACCAGGCCTCAGAGGGCAACAGTGCCGTATTTGCTGATTTTTGCCCGTTTTGCTCTCCAATGGCTAGTTTCTTTGGGGGAGGCTATAAAAGGAACCTTGGAGGCGGCATTTGTGGTTGCTTGCTGACTTTGCATAATGTTTTGGGAGGGTTGTGCATGTGTCGCACTTTTCAATTGCTTTTTGAGCTAAAAGTGAGTTCTTATTGCATGTGTTGCAAGTATGAGTGGATTGGGAACCTCTTGTGCATGTGTTGCACTTAAGGGGAGCCTTGTGCATGTGTTGCACTTGGTGGAGTTTAAGCTAGAGGGATTGACTTGTTGCTCTTTGTGTTTGTCGACACCTAGATGGTGTGTGGAGGCTCGTGCGTGGTGAGCTTCTTAACGAAGGTTGTGAGAAGCCTTAGAGAATTTGTGAAGGTTGGAGCTCACCTACTTGGAGAGTAAAGAGCTATCACTAGTGGATTAGAGGCGGGTGCTTAGTTCTTAGAGCCAGTCCAAAGTGGTTTGGGTTTGCCTCAACGTGAATTAGGGGAGATCGGCAAGTCTCCAAACACCACAGTAAAAATATCGGTGTGTCTCTTTGTGATTTACTTGCAATTCCTTATTTACATTGTTGCAATTTACATTCCTAGAATTAAATTGCTTGATGAACTTTAGGATTGCATATTCTTGTTTAGAAATATAGTTAGTTAGTGCACTTAGTGAGCCTATAAGATTTATGATGTAATTGTCAAAAAACTTTAGTTTATCGCTTTCGCATTATTTATTGTTTATGTTTTTACATATGGGTAATTAGGGTGTGTTAATCGTAGAGAGTTTTTATTAAGCCGCCTATTCACCCCCCCTCTAGTCGTTATCCTTGACCTAACATAAGTTCCTCCTGAAAAAGGGATACTCGAATAATGATGATTAACTCTGTGTTTATAAAGAAATCCCAGAATGGATTCTATATCATCTCAGTCTATGTCGATAATATAAATATCATCGGAACCATAGAGAAGATATTGAAAGCAAGTTATTACCTTATGACAGAATTTGAGATAAAGATTTTGGTAAAATCAAATATTTCTTAGGCATGCAGCTAGAGCATTTCCCAGAAGAAATCTTTGTACACTAGTCTACCTATACTAAAAAGGTGTTAGAAATTTTAGTATGGATAAATCTAATCATTTGAAGACCTCCATGGTAGTAAGGTCACTTGGAGTGGATAAATACCCTTTTAGATCGATGATAGAAAATAAGGAAATCTTAGGACCTAAAGTCCCATATTTAAGCGCAATTGGAGCACTTATGCATGTTGTGAATTACACAAGACCTGATATTGTATTTGCAATAAATTTACTAGCTAGATACAATGTAGCTCTAACCAAGTTATTGGACTAGTTTCAAGACTTTACTCATATACCTCGAAGTTACACAAAATCTTGATTTATTTTAGGGGACAGACCAATACTTGATCACGATGGGATACACAGATATTGGCTATCTGTGTGATCCTCACAATGCCAAATCTCATACTGGATTTGTATTTATCTGCGGTGGTAGTGTCTTGGTAGTCTTTTAAGCAAACTTTGATAGCTGCTTTTATCAACCACTCAAAAGATTATAACATTATATAAATCATCACATGAATGTGTTTGGCTAAGATGTGTATTAACCATATCTAGAAGTCATATTGTATTAATACCATCGATACCTTTATAATTATCTATAAAGATAATGCTCTTTGTGTTGCACAAATACAAATGAGTTATATTAAGAGTAATACACGAAACACGCCATCCTTTACTACGTGAACTTCAGAATAAGGCTCTCTCCAACGATGGCCTGTAAAACGTCCTCTTTGGATATTTAGGGGCCTATTCAGGCCTGTAGCTATCCCAAGGGGGCGTGCTATGTGCGCCTCTATCAAAGAGGCTGGAGGGGTTCATCCTTATATGTAGAGGCCGTTATCGCGTGTGCTATGTGCGAAGGAGAGTTCAGGCCATGGTTAGGAATCGATCCAATATAAAGGCCAAAATCAAATACAGGCTGCACTGTTCAGGCTCGTAGAGGCCTGGTTTTCCAGACCATCCTTGGGTTCAGCCTAATGTGCCCCTTATGATTGTTGTTGCTATTCGCTCGGTGAATTGGTTTTAGAGCATCTCCAAGAGAGAGCCCTAAAAATGAGCCTTAAATTTTAATTTAGGACTCTAACTAATTAGATTTAGGGCTCCAACGAAATATTCACTCCAGCAATTAGGCCCTAAAACCCAATAAAGATAGGGCTCAATCACAGAGTTGCTAAATATAGCTACTCTCCTAGGGGCCCTAAAACAATTTGCTAAATTTTAACAATTTAGGACCCTTGCTGGAGTTAATCTTTTTCCCCAAAAACCCTATAATTCAAGTTAAGACCATATTTAGGGCCCCTATTGGAGATGCTCTTACAACAGCCCATTAATTTCCCCCATTTTTCTCAGTTTAGCAGAAACGGCAACACCACCTCTTACTTTTTTTTTTTTTGTTTTTCCCCCTTCATTGCTTCGATTTGATCAAACTGATAATAATAGGGTGGAATCGTAAATAGAAACAAGAACTGTATTGGTAGGTACTAATTGCGGCCCCGATTATTCCGTTTTGATGGCTCGATCGGCGATTTAATTGCGATTTGTGAGTTGTTAGCATTTTTTTTCCTCTAGGGTTTCCGATTCCCCGCCGCAACATAAAGCTGCAGAAATCGTAACTTTTTTTTGGGTGTTTACCCTAGAATTTTGGTGAGTTTCTCCTGGATTCCGCCGAGAAAAGCGTGACCTTTGCGATGCAGCACCACCGCCGCAGCCGCCTGCCGCCGCAGCCGTTCGGCCGCGGCGGTGGCGCCGGGTACTCCCGCGGCCACAGGCAGATGTACGCCCCTCCTCCGCCGGCACCGCTTCCTGCACCGCCACCGCCGCCGCATCGCAGGTACGAGGTGCTCATGGAGGCCGGCCGCCTTGCGGCCGAGTACTTGGTGTCCAAGGGCGTTCTCCCGCCGTCCTCGCTGCAACGCGGCAGCGGCGGCGGCGCGTGGGTCGCTCCTCCGCCACCGCCTCAGCAGCAGCAGCAGCAGGAGGAGGAACCCCCAGGGTTCTACGGCCGGAGGAGGTACGAGGATGAGTATAGCAACAACCCTATCACCCGGTCTAGGCGGAATAGCAGCACTACTACTACTACTAGTAGAGATGATTACAGTAGTGGTGGTAACTACACCGGGAGAGGGAAGAGGAAGTATGGGGAGTACAGGAGGGGGTATTCGGATGGGGGGAGGGAGAGGGGAAGGTCGAGTTCGAACGGGCGGCGTTATGAGGAGGATAAAGATGAGGATGGGGCTCCTGGGTTCCGGAGGGAGCGGCGGGGCAGTGGGTGGAATGATGAGGCGAGGAGTTGTGTGATGGAGGTGGTGAGGGAGGCAACGCCGTTGATGGTGAAGGCTGTAGGGGAGTTGGAAATGGAGGATACTAGGTCGAAGGCGCTGAGCTCCAGTCGTGATGTTAGGAAGGGTGTTGATGGTCCACCGGAGGTGCAGAGTGAGAATGAGGAGGGTGAGATGGAGGATAGTAAAGTGTCGAGTTCAAAATCGGAGGTGGTGGAGCTAGGGATAGACCCCAATGGTGATGGTAATAATTCTTCTACTGGTGCTGTTATGGAGGCAGAGGCAACGCTTTTGCTTGATGGTAAGGTTCCAGAAGAGAAAGCTGAAGATGCTGAAAAAGTTTTGTGTGGGGCTGCTTTGGTTCGTACCGCTTTGGATGACGAGATGACAAATTTGGAAAATGATTTGCATGACGATAGGAGGAATTTGCTTAAATACTGTGACTTTGCAAAAACCCCAACAAGGCCCAGGTCAGTGCGTGCATGCAGAAATGCAGCATCTATCCAAAGAGAAACGGTTGATCTAGTTTCTTCTGGAGAAGCTTCCCAGATGGTAGTTGATGAAGCAACAAATGAGGGATCTTTGACTAACATCCAGTCAGACAACAGAGAAGATCCAACCTACCAAGAAAACACTCGCTCTAGCACAGTTTGTAATGAAATAAGGGAGCCGATGCTTCTCCAAGAAAACAAAACATCAGTTGTGACTGAAAATATAAGAGAAGAGAAGAGTAATGCGCAATTCCATGTGGTCCAGGAATGTAAGGAAGAAACCGATGTATCTCTGTTGACGGCTTCTCAGAAGGATAGGTTGATGCAAGAAACCGACTTATGTCCATTGAGGGCTTCTCTCAAGGATGGCTTGGTGCAAGAAACCAATCTATCTCCGTTGACAGATTCTCACAAGGATAGCTTGGTCGAAGAAACCAACCTATCTCTGCTAACAGATTCTCACAAGGATAGCTTGATTGAAGAAACAGACCTATCTCCATTGGCAGCTTCTCACAAAGATAACTATTCTCACAAGGATAGCTTGATCGAAGAGGCGGTCCTATCTCCGTCGACAGCTTCTCACAAAGATAGCTCGATGCAAGAAACTGACCTATCTCGGACAATATCTTCTTGTGAGGATACCTTAAAGCTGCAATTTAAGGAAGAAACTCAGATTTGTGATGTTGATGTGCTGCCACAACATGTGGACTTGATTGAGTTGTCTGATCAAAGGAAAATCGTTGGTGAACTATTTCCTAATGTTGGGGTTGAACCTATCATCAAAATGGAGCAAGAAAAGCTGGATCAATCGAGCTCATTTAAAATATGTGATCTTGACTTCGTTGGTGGTACAAAGGTTTCTACAATGCATAATAATCCTGGGTTGGCCCAATGCTCTGTAGAAGGATCTTCTGCGGAGCAACAGAAACAACAGCAAGAAGGTTTTGGAACTAGTGCAGGTGGCAATGTCAGTGGTGCAGATGGTTTATGCCAACTTCCATTAGACAATAAGGCTGTTCAAGTAATTGATATAGAAGATGACACACCAATTGAAGTTGGTGACTTTGATTCTTCAAAAGCAAAGTGAGTTGCTTCTACTACAGCCATTTCCTTGCCTAGCATGCTGGTTGAATAGATCTCATTTCAAGTAGTGTTTCTATGATTTTTCTCCTAATACAAGTTGCACAAGTCTTGAAGCAAGCGAAGGGGTAAGTAATCACCATTTACCATTCATTCATACTTTAATATTTGTGCAACTTTCAAAAAGAAAAGCCTCATCCAGTTTTTTTGTTGGTAACATCTTACATAGAAATTATCTGTAGCTCTTGACAATGGTCTCTGTATTTCTCACTGATTTGTTTCCATGTGTCAATAGGTCTATCAAATAGTTCATAGGTGATACCTTGTTTCATTAGCGCATCGATACGCTGTTTGTTAAGTCTACTGAATCATAGGGTTCCCACTTAAATGTATAATGTGCTGTCAATTAGGGACGAGATGATATGCTCCAGCATGGATAACGCGATGAACCCTGGTGTACATACTGATGATCTTCCTGGTATTCGAGATGGCTACAATCTTGCAATTTCTGATTACCTCGGTGCTGATATACCATGCTATCCATCAATGCAATCAGATCTTCAGGCTGGAATATGTGCCAACGACTCAGAGGTGAGACTTGGTCTTGCAGAAAGTTCCAGTGAATAATTTAGTTAGAATTTAGTATTTTTGTGCATTATCTGCTTGGATAACATATTAATGTTTTTGTTTTCACCTTTCAGGGTATCCCTGTCATGGATGATCCAATATATGGGTCTCTCACTGATATTGGTAATGTGACTCAATTTTCTGTTTCCGTAATTTGTTATAACTCCCTGCTTTACGCTTCCATGTTCTATACTTCTATTGTCTGTTTTTCCTGTATTGCCATCTCAGATACATAGTTAATTAGTTATGAGTTACATTCGTTTGCCTTTTTGGGACAGAACATTCCGGTACAGGGCTGTTCCGGTGTACTGTTCTGGTATAAAGAGATAGATAAATATATTCTGTTATATAGACTATATATTTATCACATACTATGCATAGAGCCACATATAGCCCAACAAATAAGTAATGGAGTGAGTATTTTTAACTCTGTTGTCCATGTGTGAGCTTCTCACTGGATCACAATTCAAATATGCTTTTACTGTCATGGCAGCCTGTTGTGCCCTGTACTTCCTGACATTTTCCATTCACTTACTCCTTTTAGATGGCCTATGTTTCGGTGGAATAAACTGGGATTCTTGATGGAGTATGGAAAGACAAGGCTTGGGACATGCACTGTGGGAATCATGGATGGCAGGGCCATGTTGGTCGATGTGCCAAGGAAAGGCTGTGACAATTGTCCACTTTTCCCTCGTACCAGATAAGCTGGAATGGCCAGTATCAAGCGGAATTTGAGGCAATCCGAATGCAACCTCTTTTGTTGCGTCTGTCAGATGTCCTTTGGCATCTTTCTACTTGATTATATACTTACAAATATATTGACTATTGATGAATATATATCCGTAAGTTGTAACTTACAAATACATTTTTGGCCATTGGTCAGCAAGACTTCTTTGCAATATGGAGGGAACAAAATATCAGGTTAGAGTAAAACTAAATTCAAATAGACTAACTGGTGATTATTCAACAAACACATCTATGCATTGTGGGGCTATGGAGACTGCTTAAGGTTAGCATTGCCATTTATGTCTAGTGTGCCTTGATAATTGTGGCTAAATGCCTGTGGTCACTGATTTCCAGTGACAAGAGATGAGATCTCTCATGTCTTTGCTCAGTGGCAGAACCAGACCCCGGCTGCCTGGGCTTCAGCCTAGGTTCTAGGTCCAGTAGTGTCGGTGTTTCGTGCACCGGCGGTACGAATTTTGTGGTCGGATGGGGTCGCGCGCTCCCTCTCCCCGAATGGTTGACTCAAGGAGCCGGATGATGTATACTGGTTCGGGCTGAACGTCCCTACTCCAGTTGGTTCGACGTGGGTGTATTGACCTCTGGGGGGTGAACAAGGGGCGTACAAGCGAGGCAGGGGTTCGGGCGACCGATCCCCCGGTGTTTTTTTACTAGAGAATTGGGGCTACCTAGAAGGTTGTTCTCGTTGTCTCCCTCTCCCCTCTTGGGCCCTGCCCTTCCTTATATATGCGGAGGAGGCCGGTTACACGGGAGTTTGGGGAAAACCGTAAAAAGAAAAGGGGCCTGCGTGCCTTGGAATCTGGTTGCTGTCTTGTCCGACCGGCTCCTGCTCGTCCCGAGGCAGGGTTGGTGGTTCTGTGACGACAGGTCCTGTGCTGTGTTGTCGGGGTGGCGGGTCGTGTGGTGCGCCTTGTCAGCCTCTGCGGCTTTAATGGTGCTTTGACTTTGCTTTGGCCTTGGAGAGGACGTCTTCCTCTGGTGTGCCAGGCGATGGGATGGGGGCTTGACTTCTTTGGTGACCCTTCTGACAGTCTTGGGAAGGAGCCACCTACCCCGGTACGGATGTCAGGGGACGCCGTGCACACGGCAGCTCCCTGACACCGGTGCGGCCCCCACCGGTTCGTGCGTGGGTGGAGCTTGTTGTTCGTGCGCTCTATTACTAGGCGGTCGGGTCCCGCCGACCTCCCGAGGTCGGAGGGCCGCCGACCGTCCGGGGTCGGCCCTGCGCAGGTTGGGGTCTTTTCTCCATGGCCCAAGTGCTGGGCCTCCGCCGCGGGTTGTCAGCCCGTTCGTGTTTCCGGGCTGATGGGGGTACCCATGCCATGGGTACTCGTCAAGTAGCCCTCCCTGTTCGTAATTTCGGTTTTGACTGGCTTTGCTTATACTGTTTAAGTGAAATGTGCGGACGTGGTCACAGTTATCTATCTGATTCATTCATTTGAGTTGTCATCAGTGTACGTTTAAGTTTGAGATCATGTTCTGTGAGAAATAATTAAACCTCTGCATGTACTTAATATTCATGTGTTTGCAGTTTGCACAAATCATCAAAGCTGATGTGCTGTTTGTACGAAGAGAAAATAGGGAAATGGGAAACAAATATGATTTTTTTTTCACTTGTTAAGAAATTTTAGGAGAGAAAGAAAGACCTTGGGCAATAATAGTAGAGAGAAAAACCACTGACCATAAATGGCAACTTTTGTGCTCCTTTTTCCCTGCAAATAATTAAACAACAGGACAGGGAATCAATCTTAGTCCCCTCCTATTTCTACCTTCCGTTTCTTTTACTCTTGGAGTCGGTCTTTGCACACCAACTTAGAGCATGAGCCTTTTTTTTTAATCTATTTTACTGTATAGCTGTGGTATGTGAAAAAAAAAAAAAGATTTATGCATTTGCATTGGAATAGTATCTATCTGCCAGTCTTACTAGATTAAGATCCAGCGTGAATATATTGGAACAGTATTTTTTATGGTGCTAGTGAGATGAATGACAAACTCATACCTGATAGTCAACACCTTGGCAAATAGATATTCAGGATTACTTGATAAGTAGTCATATTAAATACACTGGTGGAATCTGCTTCTTCAATGGCTTGGTAATTTATGAGAATTGCTGCATTCTTTATTCATACTACGCCATCCAATTTAGCTGTTGTTTTAGCAAGGTAATTTTGGTCTGCAAATATTTATCGTTTCGTTTTTTTTATGTGAACTTTCTCACTAAGTACCCTGTTAAAATACTGATTGGTGGGGAATATATGTCAAACTATTATATTAGCTCATTTCTTGTTCTTTGTGTGAGCTAAAATGACATCTATGTTTGGACTAGCGGTGGTAACAGCCGTGCACATAATTTTCATGTTATTTTTAACATAGTTTTTAGAGTTTGTTGTATGACATTTTGGGTCAATTTCCCCACAGAGTTGAAGTTCTTTTTCCCCTTTTGTGCTTTCAGGTTTTATGGACGTCTGGGGCCAACCAGCTCCGGACTATGAGAAATTCTTCTAATCCGCTGCCAAGGACCGAATATTCAGAAATTTGACAGATAAACATGAGTAGCATAGCATAGGCAAGAATAAGTAGGGCTATGCCTCATCTCAAAGAATTGCTGTATCCATCGTATTTTAGCAGTAGAGAAATTTTAGGCGTTAATACCAGTTGATGGAGCTAGTTGCTGATTCAAAGGTGGTTTTATGTGTTACATACAGCTTGATATTGAAGGATGGGTAAATTGACTGCTGTTTTATGTGCTGTAAATCATGCATGCCTTTATTGGATGATCAGTGTGATAGGTATGCTGCTGGTTGGACTTCATTGTGCCAACGGCGGGTATGATCCCTTCGTCGTGATTGGGCTGCAAATGCACCGTAGTGAGATTATGAGTCCTACAATCAAGGTTTCAAAGTTCATTTTTGGTATATATTTCCGATAAATTTCGGTAAGATCTCGAAATTTCAGATAAAATTCAGACGAAATCTAAAAATTAAATTTCAAATTCAGTTATTTTTGGAGATTTTGGCCGAAATAACCGAGATTTTAGTCGAAATTACCAAGATCGACTCGTTTAATTTGAATCGACTGAAAAATGATGAAAAACATGATAAATTTTTTTGAAAATTTTCATGGATAGTCTTCCCTAAATCCGATCAAACTCGGCCCACAAAAAAAAATTTAGTCCTGGTTTCATCACCAAACATTATTACTGAACTACCGTACAAAATCACTGAAAAAAAGAGAACACAAATGCAGAACTTCAGCCTGAAGTTAATCACGGGCGAGGCGATCCTACATGCGCGGGAAGTTCACCGGCGTGGCTCGCTCATAACGTTGTGCGCGTGCTGCCTCAGGTGGACACCGTACCAGCTGACACGCTCGTCCGGTCTCGCGCGCGCCGCCGTCCCCGCCACGCTGCACATCCTGTCATGTCGAAGTTGTACGCACCGCAGCATGCCGTAGTCAGAGCCGCCCCGTCGAAGCCCATCTTGTCCGCGCCCTCGAGCATCTGGACGTACGCAGAGAAGTAGTCGGCGTAGGCGATCGTCGCGGTCGGGCACAGCCGGCGCAGCTCGTGGATGCCCTGCTGCAGCAGGACGTTGTGCATCGCGCGGAGACGTTGAGGCCCGACGAGGAAGCCGTTTCCTCGTACGCCGCCGAGCACTCGTTCACCGCGGCTAGGTAGCTCGGCACGCACGGACGCACCCGAGCGGGAAGTTGTCCGAGATGAACGTCTGATGCAGACACACACACGTTAAACATTGTTCAGTTAAATATAGTATTTAACTAGAAAGAATTATTGGTCCACATTAAATATAGTATTAAATAAACTCTAATGTAATTGGTTTTTTCTATATTATACCGAGAGGTACAGAGTTACTATTATTATATTTATTTATATGCAAATCTATCTTTGATTTGTACAAGTCTAAAGTAAAAATACGTTTAGAGCTACAGTGACATGGAACCACGCTACAAGAACCTTACTACGAGATTTCGGTGATACAGTAGGTCAGGCTGCTACAGTACCGAGTTCCTGATTTCGTGCTGCATGACCGAATGGCATGGCCAAACACGAATTCCTGGTTTTAACACTATAGTAACCGACTCGCTACAGTTCGCGCACAAGTACACGGCATTGCTACGCGCTGCGCTACGTGGCATTGCTACAGAACTCTAAACAGTATACATCAATGCTACAGCCGAATAGGATCCGACTACTGTTATCGTTGATTGTTGGTTCGGCCCTACGGCTTTCTCTTTTCCCCCTTCTATTCACATCTATTTCATTATAAGAAAAACTCAGATATCAAATTAATAAGATAGATATTTTGCATCTATTAAGCATTCTTCTCTTGTTTTTACTCGTTGCATGCGCATAAAGAAACGTAATTGGGCAACTTCTTCCAAAAATCACTCTGTCCTTCTATTAAGAATTAAAAGATCGATATACTTCACTCGATATCTGTGAAGTTTAGCACGTATATGATTTTGGTGAATTGAATAGTTGCAAACCTATTGCATCTAGCAGCAAAGCATTAAGTATCTAAATTCTACACGTAAAGATCGGACAAATCCTGTATCACCGTCCGCGTGACGTCCATGTCGAGCAGCTCCTATGCCGCGATTACTATGGACCGCAAGACCTCCGGGACGAGGGTCATCGACTCAACCGCGCCGGTAATCATGCAGCCGATGTTGTGGAGGGCTGTGTCTGGCGTCCTCTCGCGGCCGGTTCATGGAGAAGGCGTAGTTGTACTTGTAGACGTTTCCACCGATCTCTTCAACTCGAGTTCGCCAGCTTCGGAGCGGACCTCAAGAGGGAATTTGGCGGTGGTGCTCATGAAGTTCTCGAACCACTGGAGCTGAACATTCATGGAGGCTTGGAGCTGTTTGGCGGCGAAGTTGACGCCGTGCGTGAAGTCGGCGCCCTTGTCGAGGTACGGCCTGAGCAATGGCAGCCCAAGGTCCTTCGCAAGCATCGCCCGGTGGCCTTCGTCGATGGCAGCACCGTAGGGGAGGCCCGTGTCGTGCTGCATCATGCCGGCAGCGCCTTCCTGGAGGGGATTGCCGGTGTCGGATATCGAGTCCCCGAAGTTGTAGATGGCCGTGATGACGTCAACTGTCCTCAGCGCCAATGACGATGCCGTCTCCTCGGAGGCGACGGGACCAGCCTTCCGGCAAAACAGCCGACGAGGAGCACGAGTAAGATGCTGAAAGCGTTTGCCGTCGCCATAGGCAAGTTGCAATGCTACCGCCGCTGGTTGTCTCTACTGCGGCACAGGTTTCTTGTGTACTGTGGAGAAGTTGTGGCCTTGGCGTTGCTACCAGCACATTACCATCTTTTGGATTTAATGGATCGAGATTACCTATTTATTTATAGGTCCTCCGACAATAGAGTAATAGAAATATCCTCAATAAATCAATGGTTTCCTATTTATTCACCGAATCTTCACCAAATCCTCGACACCATGTTGTCACAACCAATGTAGCCAGTACTATTATCAAGAACAAGCAAAAGAAAGCATAAAAGTCCGAACAACAGAAAGACGCCACAAAGATACAGCAAAAGAACATTGATATGCCATCGTATCCATGACAGGCAAGTGTAGGCATTACAGCCGAATATTTAGTCTGCTCGGGATTGACCAGCACGAGATGACAAGATGATACCAACGATGAGGCCATAGAGTGCAAGCGCTTCAGCAAAGATGAGGATGAGGATCATACCCACGAACAATTTTGGCTGCTGAGCATTCGCCCTGAGAACAAAGTATATATCGCATTAGAACAGCATCAAGCAAAGCACAACACACAGAATTCTTGTGTCATTCTCATTCCTAGAAAAAGAATTCGTGAAGCAGTACTAAATGCTATTCTACAATATTTACAACCAGTTAAACTGTTACAAACATAATCATTAACATATCTTTATGCATGATTTTTTTTCTTTGGAAGCAAGGGGGCACAAGCAATAATTTGTTATACAAAGTAAAACACAGCATTACCAGCTCCATGACCTGCCACAATTAGATCATTTGTTCATCTTGTGATCTTGTCAAAATTAAACTTGTTCACCATTAGACCTAACAAAGAGAAGCCATTCCGATCTTGATGGGAATCTATGATAGATTGTGCACCATCCAATGTCCCCCAACCCCAAGTACAGCAACAAAATCTCAGCTGTCATCATATTACCCAAAATATAGGTATGCCAAATGCACTATATGATCGCATAGATCATAAGTTAGGTTCAAGTACAACACAGCATTGCATGAGAAAACCAAAAGTATATCGGCATCCATGTATGGCCTCTAGTTATGAATCACTGATCCTTCGTAAAATTGCCGTACCGGTACATACCCAATATGGTGATCCTCCACGATCCTTCACGATATGGTATCGGGAAGGATCGGTGAAATTCCGCATTTAAAATTAATAAAAATAATCACAATCCTTCTCCGATACTCCGTGATACTCCCCGATACTTCCAGGCCAAAAACACAAAGCCAAGCCCAATCCAAACCATCTCTCATAACCCTAAAATCTCTCTCTCTCTCTCTCGCTCGCTCGCTCATTCCACCCAATCATTTCTCTCCGACTGCTAACACCCCTAAAATCCCTAGACCCAGCAACTACTGCCCTCCACCTAGCCGACCGACGACTGCTACTAGCTGCCACCTCCCATCTAACCTCCACCGAGCCTACGGGCTACTGCCGCCGCCACCACCCTTTGCAATCTCGCCGCCGTCGTCTCCCCTCCCTCCTCCCTATGCAGTCTCGTTGCCACCACCCAACCTACCGGCTGCCGCCGCTTTCTTCCTCAGCAATCTCGCCGCCGTTGTCTTCTCCCTGTACAAATCGTCGACGCCTCCCCTCCCTTCTCCTTCTACCGCCAGGCCACCACCTAACCACTGCCATCTTCTCCCTCTTACATTTTTTTATTTTTTAAACACATATATACTCGTTGTATCGCCGGATTATTGTTTTTAGGAAATTGCGTATTGCCGTACCAGTATCGCGTATCGGTGATACATAGGCCTCTAGAATGATTGAAATGTGATTGAATAACAACAAAGTCAAGAAAAGTCAAATCAGGGTAATTGCAGTAAATTCTAGTTGTAAAGTTCCTTAATTATCTTAAGACAATTGGTCACTTCTGCTAGGCATTCACCAGTATCAAGATACATGTCTTATATCCATACAAATTTTGGTACACCTATGATACATGCAGTCAATGTTAACAAGGACAACCATATCGCAAGAAGGTCAATGTTCGGAGCCAAGTGAAATTCTTTGTTTTTAATATGGTGGATTTGTGCATATTATATGGAATGGGATGCATCTAAAATGAGAGTCAATGTTTCTTGAATCTTGTGCTACTCAATCCTCACTACTTTTGCCACTAGATGCATACTGGTCACATCTGATTATTTCTAATTTTCTGATATGTCAGAACAGAGTAAGTGTAGAAATGGTTCATACTTCTCCCATCCTTGTTTATCATTTTGGCCCATGAATCACCGATCCTTAGCAAAATTGCCATACCGGTACCGAATACTTACCCGATATGGCGATCCTCTGCGATACAATATCGGGAAGGATGGGTGAAATTCATCATTTGAAATTAATAAAATAATGCCGATCCTTGTCTAATACTCCGTGATACTCCCCGATACTTCCAGGCCAAAGACACAAAGCCAAGCCCAATGCAAACCATCTCTTATAACCCTAAATTCTCTCTCTCTCTCTTTCTCTGACACACACTCATTCCACCCAGTCATCTCTCCTACCGCTAACACCCCTAAAATCCCTAGACTTGGCAGCCACTACCCACCACCCAGCTGACTGACGACTGCTACTAGCCGTCACCTCCCCTCTAGCCTCCACCGAGCCTACGGGCCGCCACCGCCTCCTTTTGCAATCTCGCCGCCGTCGCCTCCCCTCCCTTCTTCCTCTAAAGTCTCACCGCCGCCAGCCCTCCACCCCAATAATGTATGCAAACATAAATGCTAAAATCAACAGTTCTACAGTGAGTTCAGAATTATATGACCCCTACACCACATATTAGAGCGTTCCTCGATTAAACAACTTGTTCTGTCTCATGCCATAAACAGCCCAATTTGCTTGCGAATAAAGTTGAGCAGTAAGCTGTTAAATAAACAACCCACTCCTGTTTGTTTCACCGACCAACGAAATGCTCTGAAGATTCTCCCACCACACAAACTAATCACACATGTAATAGCAATAAAGAGACAGTTTAAACCTACAGATACTGCAATTTACCACACTAACTAATCGACATTAAAATAACAAAAAAAAGTTAGCTCCTGTTGGTGGTTGGGGGGGGGGGGGGGGATTTGGGGATCGGGATGACCTGACGCCCGCGTCCCCGACGATGCCGATGGCCATTCCGGCGGCGAGCCCAGCGAGGCCGCACGCGAGCCCGGAGGAGAGGTGAGCGTAGCCGTCGAAGAGGTAGTAGGGCTTGGCCTTGGGGTTGATCCCGGTGCTGATGATGACGGCGATGATGAGGCCGTATATCCCGAGGACCCCAGCCATGACGACGGGCACGATCGACTTCATGACCAGCTCCGGCCGCATGACGCCCATCGACGCCACCCCGACGCCGCTCTTGGCCGTGCCGTAGGCGGCGCCCATGCACGAGAAGACCAGCGCCGCCGCGGCGCCCAAGAACCCGAAGAAGGGCGCCGTCTCGTCGCCGCTGAAGATGGACGCAGCCATGGCTTAGGATTGGGTTCTCACTTCCTTGGTCTTGTTTTCTTGGTGAAACCCTAGGCGTTTGATCGGGAAGAGATTGGTGTTTCGTGTCGGGTTGGTGTTTTTTTCTGTGCGAGGAGCAGGTTCCCTTATCGTTTTTGGCGAGTTTCGAATGAATAGTGATTTTCGATAATCGCAAAAATCAAACCGAAAATCGATCGAAAATCGTTAAAAATCGCATAGTTTCAAAAATTAAAATTTTATGAAAAAAATTCAAAAATCATCAATTTTCGCTCGATATTTGTCGATAATCGCGATATTTGCCTCGAAAATCAGCTGGACAAACGAATTTCCCCTTGTGTCGATTTTTTGAGCGATTTTTCCTCGATATTTGGCGATAATCGCTCGATATGTCTCGATAATCGCGATATTTACGTCGTATAAATTTTTTTGAATTTTTAAATCTTCTCAGTTTATCGATTGGTAATTAATTTGTGCCGCGTCGATAAGGGCGATAATTGGGCGATTATGGACGATCATGTGAACCATGGTGAGGAGAGGAGATGGTGGGGCGGGGAACAGAGCACGACGACTGGACAGACTAGCCACGAACGTCACGATGGAAATGACTGATTTGCCCATTGTTGTGTTTGCAATTATTTATTAGACAACCTCGCTATTGAATAGTCTGAGGTTTCCTAATAGATCTAAATTGGGGAACAGATTGGGAGAAAGAGAGACACAGAGTATAGGAGGGAACAATATGTTTTATTATGATTGCACGTGTACAATAGGGTGACCCCCTGCCTCCTATTTATAACCTACAGCTAGGGTTTCAGTAAGAGTTCACATGGGCCACGACGCGCCGAGTTTCCTAACACTCCCCCTTGGATTCTTTACCGCGAGATGCATATGCGTCATCAAAACTCCAGAAAAACCCAGTGGAAAAAATACTTGGAGAAAGAGTACATAGCATACGCTTGCTGTGTTGTACGGATTGCCTCATCAAAACCTTATGTAAGAAAACTTCAATGAAAAACTTACTAAGGAAAAATAGTACAATCCACCCAAACTTCAATGTTAATCTTCTAGATTTACGTTGGGTACTCAAACTTCATGTTCGAGATTTATATAGGAGTGAAAATTTTCCCCTTGAAATCTGCATTTCTCTAAATCTCATCATCCCGATTCCTCTAACGCACCTTTCAAAAGAAGATGCCGGGAGTGACTTAGTGAATAAATCTGCGAGATTTTCACACGACTTAGTATGCAGTATCTTGACTTCGTTCATCTTATGCATTTCATGAGCATAAAAAGAACTTGGGGTTGATATGTTTCATGAGGTTGCTTTTCACATATCCCATTTGCACTTGAGCAACACAATCTGCATTATCTTCATAGATGATAGTGGGGGTTTGTTCCATGTTCAAGCCACATGACTTCTGGATGTGGTGAACCATTCTTCGAAGCCATGCACATTTTCGAGAGGCTTCATACAAGGCAATGATTTTCGAGTGGTTTGTCGACGTTGAGATAAGTGTCTGTTTAGACGACTTCCAAGAGATTGCTGTTCCACCACAAAGGAAAACATACCCGATCTGTGACTTGCCAATATGCGGGTCCGATAGGTACCCGACATCGGCATAGCCGACCAAATTCAGTTTATTGTTTCTTCTATAGAACAAGCCAAGTTCTTTGCTTCCTTAGAGGTAATGGAAGATGTCCTTGACCCCTTTCCAATGCCTTTTGGTGGGTTCTACAATGTACCGTGCTAGCAAATTCATGGCTAACGCGATGTCCGGCCTAGTGCTATTCGCAAGGTACACGAGCGCTCCAATTGCACTCAAATATGGGAATTTCGCTCCCAGGACTTCCTCCCCCTCTTCTCTAGGCCTGTAGGGATCTAGGTCTGCTTGGAGTGACCTTCCGACTATTGGGGTCTTTGCAAGGTATGCTTTTTCAAAACCAAATCTCTCCAACACTTTCTGCGTGTACGATGATTGGTGTACCAAGATTCCGCCTTGGGCATGTTCAAGCTGCAAGCCTAAACAGAACTTGGTTTTACCCAAGTCTTTCATTTCAAACTCAGACTTCAAGTATGAGCATGTTTCTTCAATTTCTTCATTTGTCCCAACAATGTTCAAGTCATCTACATAGACGGAGATTATACAAAATCCATTCGGAGATCGTTGTATAAACACACACATGGGCAATCTTCGTTGTTCGTGTAGCCTTTCTTGAAGAGAAAGTCACTCAAGCGATTGTACCACATTCTTCTTGATTGTTTCAATCCATACAGTGATTTCTCTAACTTCACACTGTATAAGTTTTGTTTGCTCTGTCTTAGTTCGGGATAGGGATATCTTCTGGTACTTTCATGTATATCTCCGAATCCAAGTTTCCATACAAATATGTGGTGACAACATCCATTAGCTTCATTCTCAACTTCAAGTTGACTACCATTGAGATCAGATATCTAAAGGTAATTCCTCCCATGAGACTAAACTGGAGCTCGAAGTTGACTTTTGTTGACCGAACGGACACAGTCAAACAAAAGAGAGACGGATAGATCGGGCACAGGGGTATGACAGATGGCCAATGGTCTACCGACCAAGTCCATGAATGAATTCTCGATTAATGGCAGATTAGATTTTCAGGGATAAGACAAGGACAAGTGTCTTACCACGATTGAAACAACGGGAAAGATTGCAAAGATAACAACGAGGCTCACGATGAACTTAGTTCATCGAACCGGTCTTAGGTTAGGGTTTTGGTTCGGCTTTGAAGATGATATGACGATGAGGCTAGGCTCACATTACGCTGATAGAATAGATGAGGACATCGCACTAGGGCTCTTGCATGAATGCACGCATGCGATGACAACGAAGCGATGAGAGCCAAGCGTTAACGATGGAGCGTTAACGACAGAATGTTAACGACGGAATATTAACGAAGGAACGTTAACGGGGAGACGTTAACGACGGAGCGTTAACAGCGAATGTCAACGGTGAACGTTAACGGCGAACGTTAACGACGAAATGTTAACGGTGGAGCATTAACGGCGAACGTTAACGGTGGAACGTTAACGGTGGAGGTGAAACGATGATAGGATACTCATGAAACAAAGTAGCGACCGTCAGTGCAATGATATGGCCGTGATAAAACGCTACCAAGGAGGGTTAACCGAGACGCGAACCGGTAACCACGGCTAGGTTGAAAGACGACGGTTTTAAACCGGAACAGGGCTCTGTCGGCGAACGGAGGCCAAAAGAATTCTAAGGATGGTCCAAAATAGTACATGTGATCCACCGAACGCGACAACACGACCGGAGCGAACTAAAATAACCGACGTCAAAAGACGGCGCGCGGCGGCGGCAAAAGACGGCCTAAATATATAAAAAAAAATCCTGAGGATGGGATGGCAAAGGGGAATGTCCACCACGTAGAACGTGGCGAGACAAACTCAACGATATAGGCGGATTTTGCGGCGCCCCAACGTATTGATCACAAACTACTGATTAACGGGTTTCGGATCCAAAGTTCAAGCGGCCATAACTTCTATAATAATGATCAGAACTTAACCAAATTTGACCGAGAGCTAGATGTGACCTAGAGAAACACCGTGACATAGGTGGCTCAGAGTTTTACCTTCTGGATCAGGGGGAACGCGCGAGGATGATTGTCGCTGTCGGAAACGTAGTCTGATCGGAGAAAAGAATTTTCTATGCAAAATCAAGAGGGCAAAACCATGGGGAAGGATGTGCATCATGTAGAGGACATCACCAGGAGTCTACACAAAAAATTTCACGGTCAAACTCCAAAAATTAAGGGAGATATGGCCTCGGCAAGATTCGAGATTGAAATGGCCATAACTTTTGATTCCTTGGGCTAAATTGGATGAAATTTGGAGGGGATACAGATGGGACATCAGGTCTCACTAAGGCGAAGATGGATCTTGAAAAGAGTTAATGAGCTTACGGGGGATGCGCTCCAAAGTTCGGCCTTCGTCGGGCGACGTCCGGAGCTTGTCGTGGCGGCTCGGAGGTTTCGGGAGATTAATCTGTGGTTGTGGTCATGGGGGAGAGTCTTGGGACACTTCAATGCAATCACAATTAAATATGTGCATAATGATTCAAGTCAACTTATGTATGCACATATACTTGTGCAGTTTAATCTATAGTCGATGGCTAAGAGTAATGATCATTTCCATACATTTCACATATTATGGATCATTACTTTCCATCAACATGAGTAGATGAAAACTTGTGTAGTTAAATATACATAAATTGAGTTCATTTGTCTTATTAATCATTAAAGAACACTTCATCATGTGTTGATGGTGTTCTTCGATTAATTAATGATAAATGGATAGTTCTTCAGTATAGAGAAGCATTAGTTGCATCGATATACTCAAGGGATATTTAAATCATTTAACCTGCTTAAGGTTGTGCTAAATCGATCGTAGAGGCATCCATTTTGTGTTAATGGATTGCAAGGATGATTGAGACAATCATGTGTCTTGTTGTAACACCCCAGCATTTAATATGCCCTAGATGTCACCAATCATAGTAGAAGTAGCAACTAAATACCACAATTAGAGACAAATTACAGCAATGGCACAAATGTTTTAACTGAAAATTCCGCCAGCATCTCCTTTGTTTTTCTACGGTTCGGAGCAATAGCAAGAATATCACAAGATATATCATAATGTAATACATCTAAAACAGCAATAACAGGTGATATAACAACAACTTAAATCTAGAATAATGAGTTCAACCACTTCATGAGCTACAACGAAGTAAATGATGTAATCAAGCACACAATCAAGTCATACTCCAAGTTTCATCGCACCAAACTTAATATCACAACTCTGAATGGTAAAATTGTCTAAATGTGTGGAGCTATGTGAAGAAGTGTAGCTAAGCCCCTTTCCCGCATGCCGGTTTCATGGTACCTAAAAACATCATAAAACACAAGCGTGAGTTCATCACTCAGCAAGTATATTGCAATGGAACAAGGAAACAGTTTTCAATACCATCACCACTACATCTCATACTCAACATCATAATATTTTCATATTCACATTGTATACATCTCTTTAACATCATCATGTATGCAATGCAATGCACATGTCTCCTCGAAGTACATACCGGTATTGCCGAGTGCACACCCATCGGCGTGCACCCTCTTTCCCCTTCCATCCCGTAGATGGAGGGTGCTTACTCTTACTGACTCGCTCCCATACACAACCATAGATGGGAATACGAGGTAGATCTTTCGTGTTCACTACGTGTGAACACAGAGGCCCGCATCAGAATGGGACGCCTCTTCCATTATGAATGCACATATGACATGAACATGTATGAACTTGCATAAAAATTTAATACAATAATTTCATTGCCAATATGCAACCATGTTCATCATATCATAAGCAAATATCAAGCATGGCAAGTTAACACATCTTGTAACCATATGGCACCTATGCAAGTCTAATAATCATCCAACACCCAAACCCATCCCAATACACTTGCCTTCAACCGTGAGCGACGGAGTGGTGAGAGGTTGAGGGCACTCCCGGGGTCACACCACCTGCACATAGGTTCAACACACTCAAAACTTGCCCACAAAACAGTACAAGAACAAACATCTACCCCGACTTCGCAAACTACTCATAAAATCCAAAAACAGAGAATCTGTCCCGTTAGGACAGCGGGCTTCAACTAGCATAACTCTAGTTCTAGGACTCCAAATCAAGTAAACGAGTACATTTTCTCGAAGCGTAGGAAATTTCCTAGCTTTTTCTAAGTATTCGCGGAGACTAAATCGGCATCTAAAATTGTCTAATGTACAGATGAACACGATCTGTCCCAATCCCATCACAGATTTGACAACGTTTGGTAAACCGGCCACAACGTTTAAACGGATGATCGAAATTTCGCATTCTTGGTGTACACTGAAAGGTAATTAAATTATCTACAACTTCCGTAATAGCCGGCCAACCAGAAAACGCATCTAAAATTGCCAAAACGCGAGCCCTAGGTCGGGGTGCAATCTGCCCGAGGACAGAACATGGGACAGCGTGGCAAATTTCCTATTCTCATCTAGGAACAGCGCCTCAACATGGATCTAAGGGGTGGAATACCCCATCTAGTAGCACCTAAATTACCCCAAGAGAGCCACGATTCGTTACCTCTTCGAGAAGAACCGAACGACGACGAAGCCTCCCTTCCTTCCGGCCGCTCCTTCCTTCCGAACTGCAGCGATTCGCCGGAGATTCCCGAATCCGGCGATCCACCGAGTGGGAAAAAAAAAGAACACCACGGAGGAGGACGTCGCGGGGCTGCTAGGGGAGGGGAGGATGTTGGCTAGGGAAGGGAGGGGAGGTGGAGGCGCAAGGGCAAGAGGGGTGCGGCTAGGGGGGAGGCGCAAGGGATGAGGGGGATGGCGGCTTGGGTTGGTGGGAGGGGGGTGTGGCATAGGGGGCAGGGCACCAGGCTTTGCTGCCCAATATCTCCTCCACATGGGCTAGTTCTCCCTCACCTTCGGCCCACAAAGGCCCCCCAAGGCCCAAACTCCCCCAGAAGGCCCAAATTCTCCCCTGGAAAGGCCCAAATTCCCAGGAAAAGCCCAAAACATGGTACAAAAGTCGTACCTTAATGCCAGCATCAAAAAAGTCTCATACCATCATTCCGTAGTGTCACATTCTCCCCCCCCTTAAACAGGATTGGACCCCGAATCCGTGACACACCACTACACAAACGAACAAGACAAAGAGAACTAAACTTCATGTTTCATACCTGATGAGAAAAGCTTTGGGTATTTCTCGCGCATACGAGACTCCAACTCCCACGTCGCCTCTCTCTCAGACTGGTGCAACCACAGGACCTTGACAAACTTGAGCGTTCTGTTCTTCAACACTCGCTCCGAATTCCCTAGAATTTTCACCGACCAGGACTCAAACGTGAGGGTCTGATCAAACACCAAAGTCTCTAAAGGAACCACCAACTCCGGGTCATGCAAGTATTTTCTCAGCATCGAAACATGGAACACATTGTGGACTCCTTGCATCAACTCCGGAAGCTCCAAATGATAAGTCAACTTACCCACTCGAGCTATAATCGGGAACGGCCCAACATACCTCGGGCTAAGCTTCCCTTTGGTACCAAATCGAACCACACCCTTGGTGGGGGTAACTCGCAAGAGTACGCTATAACCCACCTCAAACTCTAAATCTCGCCTTCTCACATCAACATAACTTTTCTGTCTGCTCTGAGTTGCAAGAAGGTTCTGCCGCACCTCTGACACCCGATCAACAGTTTGTTGAACCCAATCCGTTCCAAGGACCGCTCTCTCTCCCACTGCATCCCAACAAAGCGGCGATCTACACTTTCGGCCATAAAGCACTTCATAAGGGGCAGCCCGGATGCTGGAATGATAGCTTTTATTGTAAGCAAATTCTGCTAGTGGCAAATGATCTTCCCAGCTACCTTTCCATGCCATCACACAAGCCCCGAGCATATCCTCCAAGGTCTGAATGGTACGCTCAGATTGCCCATCAGTCTGAGGGTGAAAAGCGGTGCTAAGGCGAAGCTGTGTACCCAAAGCACTTTGTAAACTCTCCCAGAATTTTGAGATAAATTTCGCATCCCAATCAGAGATAATCGTCTTGGGCACACATGCAGTCTCACAATTTCCCGCACAAAGATGGGAGCCAACTAGCTCGCTGAATTGGTAGTGCGGATATGAATGAAGTGTGCGGACTTGCTAAGACGGTCCACCACAACCCAAACAACATCCTTCCCTCGTGGAGTACGAGGTAGGCCAACAACAAAGTCCATAGAAATATCGTCCCAAGGCCAAACAGGAATCGCCAATGGCTGGAACAGACCGGCAGGACGCTTGTGTTCAGCCTTAAACTTCTGACAAATCCCACAATATGCCACATACTTGGCAATGTCAACTCTCATCCTTTTCCACCAGAAGTTCTTTTTCAAATCCCTGTACATCTTGGTCTCCCCATGATGGATCGTGTACGGGGTCCGATGAGCCTCTTTCAGAATGTCATCTTTAACTTGGGATTTCTGAGGTACACAAAGGCGACCCTGAAACCTCAGAGCTCCCACATCATCAATGGAAAAGTCTTCAGTCTTACCATCCTCAAGGTGTTTCCTCCCCTACTGGAGCAATCGATCATGCTGTTGTGCTTCCCGCACACGCTCGGGGATCGCTGACTCAAGAATCAATTGCGTTTCAGCTTGCACGGTCCCCGCAAAACAGTAAGAGACTCCCAATCACTCAAAATCAGCAACAAGACAAGCAATGACAGGGGGCATTGACTTGTGACTGAGAGCGTCAGCCACCACATTTGCCTTGCCTCGATGATACTGAATTGTGAGGTCATAATCCTTTATCAATTCTAGCCACCACCTCTGTCTCAAATTCAAATCTTTCTGGGTAAAGATGTACTTGAGGCTCTTGTGATCAGTGAAGATATCACAAGACTCACCATACAAGTAGTGCCTCCAAATTTTCAATGCGAACACCACAGCGGCTAGCTCAAGATCATGAGTAGGATAGTTCTGCTCATGCTTTTTCAATTGCCTCGATGCGTAAGCAATCATCTTGCCATCTTGCATGAGCACACAACCAAGTCCCAAAAAAGAAGCATCAGAATAGACAATGAAATGCCTCCCAGGCTCGGGAAGGGTAAGAACAGGGGCAGTCACTAACTTTTCCTTCAAAGTGCAGAAACTATGCTCACACTCTACAGTCCACTGAAATTTCATCCCTTTCTGGGTCAACTACGAAAGCGGCTTAGCAATGATGGAGAAGTCCTGCACAAAATGCCGGTAATAGCCAGCCAACCCAAAGAAACTACGCACCTCTTTAAAATTAGAAGGTCTCTTCAAGTCCAAAACTGCTGAGACTTTGCTAGGATCTACAGATATGCCCTCTGGATTGATGATGTGGCCAAGAAAACCCACTTCTGAAATCCAGAACTCGCACTTCTTTAACTTAGCATAGAACTGGTTCTCCATCAATGTACCCAGCACAAGCCTCAAATGCTGCTCATGTTCTTTTTCTAATTTAGAGTAAACCAGAATATCATCGATGAACACTACCACAAACTCATCAAGATACTTGTGTAGCATACTGTTCATCGCCTCCATAAAGACAACAAGGGCATTGGTTAGTCCAAAAGACATAACTTTAAATTCATAGTGCCCATACCTAGTGGAGAAAGCAGTCTTCTCAATGTCTTGTTCCCTCACACGAATCTGATTATAACCAGACTGAAGATCAATTTTGGAGAACACCTTTGCTCCCTTCAGTTGGTCAAAGAGATCCTCAATGCGAGGCAATGGATACTTGTTCTTGATAGTTACATGATTGAGAGCACGATAGTCAATGCACATCTGCCAACTACCATCCTTCTTCAAAACAAAAAGGACAGGTGCTCCCCATGGCGACACACTGCGCTGGATAAAACCCTTGGCAAAAAGATCCTCCAATTGCTTTTTCAACTCATCTTGAAAAGGACGAGCCAAGCGATATGGAGAAATAGAAATAGGTCGAGTGCTAGGAACAAGATCAATTCGAAACTCCACACTCCTCACTAGAGGCAAACCAGGCAACTCATCAGGGAACACATCAACAAACTCCTTCACCACAAAAATCTCCTCAATTGCTACTGAGGAAGATGGCTTTTCTGCAATAGCCATGAGAACACCCAACTACCGCAAACGGCGACCGGAAAACAGATTAGCCAAAGCAAATATGGAACTGGAGGATATGCCACCCTGAAAAGTCAACTCCACCCCTGACGGGGCCTGCAAGGTAACTGTCTTTCAAAAGCAACAAATCTTGGCACGGTACTGATGCAACCTGTCCATGCCCAAAATGACATCAAAAGGAGCCAACTGAATCACCATAAGATTGGCAAAGAAAACCTCATCATCAATGGTAATAGTGCAACCTGGGCAAACCAAAGAACTAGCAATCAGACCCCCCAGCGAACTGACTATCACAGACTCAGAAATCCACTGAACTCCCAACTTGGCTCTACTAGCAAACTCAGACGACACAAAAGAATAGGATGCTCCAGAATAAAATAGAACAAAAACATCAACTGAATCCACAAGCAAAGTACCTGAAACCACCTCTGGATGCCCAGCTGACTCGGCGGTTGGTAAGGCGTACACTCCTAGCGGCGCCGGGGCAGCGGGAGCCCCGACACACAGCTGATGCCCTAACAAAGCTGGGGGTGGTGGGGGTAGCTGAGGAGGAGCCGACGGCCGCGGGCACCAATAAGCCGCAGGTGGCGCCCAAACAGAGGGCGGCTGGGGAGCGGTAGCTACCAGCATCTGCACCGACCCTCTGGAAGACGCTGCTGGAGTAGGAGTAGGAGGCACAGTCTCACACTTGATGATGCTGCCGGGATTCATCCGGCAGACCCACCCCATATGGCCGATTTTGCCACAATGGTTGAAAACCCTGGTCCAACCACACTCCGCAGCACGATGTCCACCACCGCACTTGAAACAGATCATGCCCTGCCCTGGTGCAGGATGAACCGCCACCCACGAGGAAGATGGTTGGGGCGGCTTCATCTTAGCTCCTGAGGAGGAACCCTGTCCCCCCTTGAACTTCTTGAAGGTGGGTCGCTGAGAAGACCCTCCTCCACCAAAAGTCCTCTTCTGGCCCCCGCCCGGGGCCGCTGAAACCCCTGAACCTCCAGGGTTTTGCTTATCCCTGGAGAGCTCCAACTCGAGCTCCATGCCCTTCGCTTGCTCCACCACAGAGCAGAAGTCACGAGGGACAGTCACCCCCATGACGACTCTAACTCCTGGTTGAGGCCCCTACGGAACCTCCTCGCCTTCTCCCTGTCATCTGCTGCCACAGCTGGCACGAAGCGCACCACATTGTTAAATTCCACCTCATACTCTGCCACCAACTTCTTCCCCTGACAAAGAGTCGTCAGAGTATGCTCCATCCTCTCCAGAAAGGACTTCGGGTAGAACTTGGCTCGGAAGCGAGCCACAAAGTCCTCCCAGGTGACCGGTCCAAGAGCGGGGGCCCTAGCCGCAAGAATCCCCTCCCACCAGATATCCGCTTAGCCCTTCAGCTGAAAGGCCACAAAGCGAGCTCTTTGGACAGAGGTCAACTCCAGAACCTCAAACTGCCGCTCCATGTACCGCAGCAAATCTGCGGACTGGACCGGCATGCCCGCTCCGTCAAAAGTATCCAGGCGGAGGGACATCCACTCTCGGAGACTTATTCTCGGCTCCGGCACAGCGGGGGCAACGGCTGGGGCCGCTGCAGGGGGAGGCACAACAGCAGGGGCTGCCTGCACCTACTGGCGTAGCTCCTGGACCTCCCTATGTAGTGCCTGCCTGCAACAGCGCCGTAGTGGTGGCTGGCACCTCATCTCCCGACTGTGCCGCCGGGATCTCCTCCTGCGCTAGCCCATGAGCATTGAGCGAAGCGCTTCCCTCAGCTACAGACTCAGCAACTCCCTGAGATGGGTGACTCCCACCTCGACCCTGGCCTCCACGGCCACAACGACCACAGCCTCTACCCCTCGGCATGGCTGCTACAGTCACACAACCACATAATCACATAATCATAAGCACATCATCAATATAAACAAGAGCAAAGATCAAACATCAACTTATACATAGTCTCCATCAAGTAATCAAACGCAATGCAATGATGAACCGAAACCCCATCCTATTGTGCAACCAAGTGTGTCAAATATTAAGTTAATTATTCTACTTATGCAAGTTTTAATGCTGCTATCCTATGACAAAATTTTAGTTATAACCTAAGCCATTTTCTAGGTTAACCCACATCATATTTTAGTTGAACCTAAGGTATGACACTAAAATACATGTTCCAAGAACCTAAAGCCCGCTCTGATACCAACTGCAACACCCCAGCATTTAATATGCCCTAGATGTCACCAATCATAGTAGAAGTAGCAAATAAATACCACAATTAGAGACAAATTACAGCAATGGCACAAAGGCTTTAACCGAAAATTTCGGCAGCAACTCCTTTGTTTTTCCATGGTTCAGAACAACAGCAAAAATATCACAAGATATATCATAATGAAAGACATCTAAAACAGCAATAACAGGTGATATAGCAACAGCTTAAGTCTAGAATAATGAGTTCAACCACTTCATGAGCTATAACGAAGTAAATGATGTAATCAAGCACACAATCAAGTCATACTCCAAGCTTCATCGCACCAAACTTAATATCACAACTCCGAATGGTAAAATTGTCTAAATGTGTGGAGCTACGTGAAGAAGTGTAGCTAAGCCCCTTTCCCGCATGCCGGTTTCATGGTACCTAAAAACATCATAAAACACAAGCATGAGTTCATCACTCAGCAAAAATATTGCAATGGAACAAGGAAACAGTTTTCAATACCATCATCACTACATCTCATACTCAACATCATAATATTTTCATATTCACATTGTATACATCTCTTTAACATCATCATGTATGCAATGCAATGCACATGTCTCCTCGAAGCACATACCGGTATTGCCGAGTGCACACCCGTCGGCGTGCACCCTCTTTCCCCTTCCATCCCGTAGATGGAGGGTGCCTACTCTTACTGACTCGCTCCCATACACAACCGTGGATGGGACTACGAGGTAGGTCGTTCGTGTTCACTACGTGTGAACACAGAGGCCCGCATCAGAATGGGACGCTTCTTCCATTATGAATGCACATATGACATGAGCATGTATGAACTTGCATAAAAATTTAATACAACAATTTCATTGCCAATATGCAACCATGTTCATCATATCATAAACAAAAATCAAGCATAGCAAGTTAACACATCATGTAACCATATGGCACCTATGCAAGTCTAATAATCATCCAACACCCAAATCCATCCCAATACACTTGCCTTCAACCGTGAGCGACAGAGTGGCGAGAGGTTGAGGGCACTCCCGGGGTCACACCACCTGCACATAGGTTCAACACACTCAAAAATTGCCCACAAAACAGTACAAGAACGAACATCTACCCCGACTTCGCAAACTACTCATAAAACCCAAAAACAGATAATCTGTTCCATTGGGACAGCGGGCTTCCAACTAGCATAACTTTAGTTCTAAAACTCCAAATCAAGTAAACGAGTACATTTTCTCAAAGCTTAGGAAATTTCCTAGCTTTTTCTAAGTATTCGTGAAGACTGAATCGGCTTCTAAAATTGTCTAATCTACAGATGAACATGATCTGTCCCAATCCCATCACAGATTTGACAACATTCGGTAAGACGGCCATAACTTTTAAACGGCTAATCGGAATTTCGCGTTCTTGGTGTCCACTGAAATGTAATTAAATTATCTACAACTTTCGTAACATCCAGCCAACCATAAAACACATCTAAAATTTCAAAAACGCGAGCCCTATGTCGGGGTGCAAATCTGCCCGAGGACAGAACGTGGGACAGTGTTGCAAATTTCCTATTCTCATCTACGAACAGCACCTCAAAATGGATCTAAGGGATGGAATACCCCATCTAGCAGCACCTAAGTTACCCAAAGAGAGCCACAATTCGTTACCTCTTCAAGAAGAACCGAACGACGACGAAACCTCCCTTCCTTCCGGCCGCTCCTTCCTTCCGAACCGCAGTGATTCGCCGGAGATTCCCGAATCCTGCGATCCACCGAGCGGGAAAAATGAAGAACACCACGGGGGAGGACGTCGCGGGGCTGATAGGGGAGGGGAGGATGGTGGCTAGGGAAGGGAGGGGAGGTGGAGGCGCAAGGGCAAGAGGGGTGCGGCTAGGGGGGAGGCGCAAGGGATGAGGGGGATGGCGGCTAGGGTTGGAGGGATGGGGGTGTGGCGCAAGGGGGCAGGGCAGCAGGTTTTGCTGCCCAATATCTCCTCCACATGGGCCAGTTCTCCCCCATCTTCGGCCCACAAAGGTCCCCCAAGGCCCTAGTTAGGTCCCCCAAGGCCCAAACTCTCCCGGAAGGCCCAAATTCTCCCCCGGAAAGGCCCAAACTCCCGGGAAAAGCCCAAAAACATGGTACAAAAGTCGTACCATAATGCTGGCATCGAAAAAGTCTCATACCGTCATTCCGTAGTGTCACACTTGTACTAACCATTTTCTCTGATTTGTGGATGAGTTAGGTAAGTCCAAGTGATTGAGATGAAGAACAGGACAGGGACGCATCATGTGTTTATAGGCGTCAAGAGGAGATCCTGAAAAGAAGAAAAGAAGAGAAGTTTTATCAAAAGTTGATGAATAAGACGATAGAGCCATGTGATGACCCTAGAGAGAAGCAAAAAGATCAAAGATCTTAAAAGCCCCAAAAGGGACCGCATGCAGCGGTCAAGGTATAACTAGATAAGGTAAGGATATTTCCTAGTTTTGAGTCTAGTTTTTAGCACTGTATTATTAAGAGGGGTTGTGTCTTTAGCTTGAGCTTCATCATGTGTGATGAACTCGATCCCGTTGTTCACTTGGGATCAAATCATCTTATTTGGTTTTTTAGCATAAAGCATTGATTTGCATGTGTTGCATATAGGAGAAACTTATGCTTTGGTTTTTGCATGGAGTCCTAATTTGCATGTGTTGCAAATGGGATAAGATCATGTGTTAGCTTTTGCATAAGATTCACATTTTCATGTGTTGCAATTGTTGGAGTTCATGCTTTTGGTTCTTTAAATCAAAATCTTATTTAAATTGGTATTGCTTGGAGCTAATTTTTACATGCGTTGCAAAAGGAGAGAACTCAAGCAATCTTATGTTAAGTAGTATGCATGGAGCTAGAGAATTGCATGTATTGCAATTAAAGAGCTCATGCATTTGAGATTATTTAGTTGCTTGGCGTTAGGTTTTGCATGTATTGCAAAACGAGGATGCTCAAGCAAATTTTAGTTTAATTTGGTTGTTGCATGAGGCTATGGATTTGCATGTGTTGCAAAAGTGAGATAGCTCATGCATTCTGGTTTAATGTTTATTTGTAAATTCGTTATGCAAATAAATGGGAGGTTTGAGTTCGGGATCCTAAGAGTATGTGAATAGGGCTTGCACCATGATTTTTGCAAGTTGACCTGGTCTCGTGTTGACCATCACATGGTTAAGAGGATTAATCTCATAGCTCTGGGATTTATTTGATCAACACATTTTTGCAAATATATCTTAAGTTGTTTGTGAGATATGTTTTCCCAAATTTGTTGGTGTTTAATTGAAATTCTTTGAGCATGATTTGAGTTGTTGCAAATGTGCTTTGCAATTTGGTGTGTTCATGTGTTGATCACCTTTTGGCTCAAAGAATTGTTCTACAGAAGTGTGAAGAAAAGATTTTTGTTGAAAATCTGTTTTTGTGCCAGAGATCGGCACTACCGACGTGTAAATGTCGGTAGTGATGAGGACATCACTGCCAAGGATACGACGACTACCACTACTTCCTCTCCGACCATGCCGTCTTCATCACCTACACTCGACGTTACGACATCTTCGTTGCCAAAGGGACTTAATCCAGAAGCTCAGTCTTTCAAGCCCACGACAAAGGACTAGCGCCTCAAGCACGTACCTCAAGGATGGCCCACGCACCAAGGAAGGCCCAACTTGAAGCCCAAGTCATCCCCACGTCCATCTCGGCCATCCAGCAATAGCCCGACTTCAAAAGGACGCCCCGACCACATCCAAAGTCCGTTTTCGACGTACGACCACTCGTTGGAAAGCTTAGGAGATAAGCTTTCTAATGGATCTAGTCCTGTGGTCAGATTCATTCAGGAGCAACGGGAATATGCAGAAAACCATCATGGGCTAGAAACTCAAGGTGTTGCGTCACCGTATTTTTGGGCCTATGGCCCATGTATATTTAGGGTTTCGTGGTGGCCGACCCTAGCATGGGCGCCCCTCCCCTGGCCGCCCCTCTTTATATGGCTGCCACCCCCATACATTATTCTTTAGGTTATGTTGTGTTTGGTAGACCCCCCTTGTGAGTCCCTCCTCGTGCTTGCGCGTGTCGACTAGACCGCTTGAGACGAGAAACAGAACCTCACCTTTGTGTTCATGAGTTTTATTTGTATCAAAATTTTAGATTGCTTCCTTACTTTGTTCTTGCATGTTCTCAATTGCTAGCAGGGATAAGGATCCATCACGTTTAGGCGTGGTTGATCGACTTGCATTGGTGGCATTGCGATTGTCGGTTTTTTTTTCTCGCTGGTTGGAAGCCAAGATCACGAGTTCATCAACTCCCCAAATCGATGTATCGTTCTCATCAGAAGATTAGGAAGCCCCGTGTGCGCATCAGGTAGTACCGCTGGGCTGGGATTACCGCTTATGGGAGCGGTAGTGCCGCTTAGCCAGTAATACCGGGAGTTTAATGCTAGTAGTTTTTTCCAGAGGGACCAGTTTTTGTGCCCAAGTCCTGGCCAGCACTATAGCCCAGATAGGTCGGTACTACCGTCGGTTCGGCAGTACCGAGCCCAAGCCTTCGGTAGTCATTTTCAAGAGAGGGATGTTTTCTGGAGTTTGTTGAGGCCGGCAATACCACCCAGTGGGGCAGGTACTGCCGCTCGAGTGGTACTACTGGGCCGCAAAGAGTGGTAGTAATGGAAAACTAGCCATTAGCCGATCGTTGAGGTTGAGACTGGCACTATCGGGCCTATGAGGCCGGCAGTGCCAGTTTTGCTGAAAAAGTGGCAGTTTTTCCCCTAACGGCTAGATTTTGTGTGTGGGCTATAAAAGGACCCCTTGGTGGCATTTGCAGGGAGTTGCTGGTTCTCTTGAGTGTATGGGCGGCTTGTGCATGTGTTGCACTCCTCAAATTGGTTTTTGAGCTCAAGAGTGATCTTAGATTGCATATGTCCATCTAGAGAGAGGATTGAGAGCCCTCATTGTGCATGTGTTACACTTGAGGAGGAGCCTAGTGCATGTGTTACACTTAGGTGGTCACCGGAATAGCATGTGTTGCGCTAGGTGAAGTTCTAGCCGGAGACTCGACTTGTTACTCTTGGTGGTTGCCACCACCTAGATGGCGTAGAGCATTGTTGAGGGAGCTCTTAAGGTTTGTGAGAAGCTCTGGCGAAGTTTGTGAAGGTTCAAGTTGAGCCTACCCGAAAGGGTGAAAAACTCCCCCTAGTGGATTCGAGGCGGGTGCTTAAGTTCAAAGCCAATCTAAAGAGTTGGACTTGCCTCAACATGGATTAGGGGAGACTGGCAATTCTATGAGGCCACAGGAAAACATCATTGTGTCTCTTGTGCTCTTTTACATTCTTGTAATTCTTATTCATATTGCTTACTTGATTAGAATTTTTTTATTCTTGATTAGAAACATAATTAGTTAGTGCACTAATGAGCCTAGTTAATTTAGGCCTTAATTATCAAAACCTTGGTTTGTTGCTTCCGCATTATTATTTCTTATGTTTTGACATAAGGGTTGATTAGAGCATATTCGCATTTAGGGAGTAGATTTTTTTAAAGACGCCTATTCACCCCCCCTCTAGTCGTATCCTCGACCCTACAACCTATTCGGCTCAAGCAAGATGAATATTATTACTGACACTATTGCCAACCAAAACCAGTCCATGAGTAGTAAATTCATGTGCGTCTGGATTAATACTGACACTGTCTCCATCATGTTTAGCGATAGAAGTAGGGATTTGCACTGAAGACCGCAGATGTCCTCCTGAGCAAGAAAATCAGTAGTAACCTTTGCATAGACCTCAAGATCCTAATCAGCTAACATATCAGCACTAACCACAGGCTCAAAATCAATGGTATTAATGTTCTGGTCAGTAGCAATAATTGAAGAATCATAATGACCAACAATTGTATATACTAAATGTGGATCATTATCAATAATATCATTAAAACCAACATTAACAAATGTGTCCCCTGACACTAAATCATCCTATTTAGCAGCTGGAGGAATAACAGAAGCAAAATCCAACCTTGGATCATTACCGACAATAGCATTACCACCAAGTTCGGCTAAGCAAACCAAAACTAGTCTAATAGCAAAAAAATCATGTTCAGGGACAGTAGCAAGAACACCACCTTGTTCGGCTGAAACAACACACAAATCTTTGGGAGTTGCACTAGAGATAGCAGACATCCCCCTCCTTCGCAGATTGCATTTGTACCTCCTGAGATGTTTGAGCACTAGATGATCCCTCACGATTAGTTTTTGGCCTTTTTACTTTCCCTATCCTGCATTTCCACATCGTTATTCATCGGTTGCTTGTCATTTCCTTTATCCTCCACATCAGGCTGATCCAAATTGTCCAGGCCCACTTGATCCTTGTTTTCCACCAAATTTTTTTTATAGAGAGCATCTCCAACACAAATAGCTATGCTGTGAGGGACTAGCCTTGCGTTTGTCACAACAACATGAAAGCGCACAATCCCCTTTTTCTCGTGCTCACCATGTAAACAAACTGCATTGCACCGATGATGGATCCCACTGCACATAAGGAAAGGTAATCTCGAATATCAAAAGGAAGACCATAAACCTGCACCCAAACTTTTTGAAGTTGCAGTTTGGCATCTGCTTTCGGCGTCCACTCCTCAAAGAGCATAATCACTCCTTCCTGGATTTTGACCTTTACATCCCCAATGCTCATCAAGCACAATAACTCTATTTTGGATGGAAAAGGTACCAAAAAAGAGTTCTAACCATGTTCTTTGACCTCCCATTGCCACTTAATCGAAATGACCCTTTGAAGCTCCTCATGCAACCTATCTGTACTCTATTGACTGCCCATAATACAGACCAAAGCCTTGTTAGTATCACTTTAGGGTTTCTTAGTACCTGTCAAAGGAATTTGGTAGAATCCAAGACCATCCACCGCATATCCACACAAGTTCGTTGTAGGCTTTGGTAATTTTAATATTGGGCACTTACTAGCAATGTGTTGATCACTTTCACAGATATCACAAAACACCATTGCTTGATAATCTGCATGAGAGTGTCCCTTTTTTTGACAACGAGAGCAAACCATCTTGGTGATGTCCACAATTTCTAAAGATTTCAGTAATGGAGCTGCTGAGGATGATTGTACTTTCGAATTATATGCAGCACTCAATCCCGCATTTGGTTTAGTTGAAGCCTTCGGTGTCGCCATAGCACTGTAAACAACACTGAAAGATCGGAATGGCGATCAGAGGGGGGTGAATGATCCCGAAATAAAACTTCCCACCTACTGGACAAATAGCATCTAACTGAAACCTCTCTTGCAAGGAATAAAGATCTTGGAGCAAAAACTCTCTCCTAGAGCAAAAGAAAAAAATATGTGATCTAGGCTTGCTCGTGGGATTTTGAAGATCAAGATGAACTTGGATACCTTCCCACAAGTCACAGCAAGCTAGAGGTCACAAAGAAACTCATCAAAACACGATCAAACAAGGATTCGAAAAAATGTGATCTAGGCTTGCTCGTGGGATTTTGAAGATCAATATGAACTTGGATACCTTCCCACAAGTCACAACAAGCTAGAGGTCACAAAGAAACTCATCAAAACACGATCAAACAAGGATTCATCAATGGAGGCATAAAAGATCAGTTTCTCGCAAAAACTCGAAACAAGGATTGCCTAGAGGATTGGGATATGATCTAAGTGAAGACTCATCCAATCAATCTCTCATCCTTGGCAATAAAAACCAGAAGCAAGTAGAAGGAGGGGAGGCAAATCCAACTTGCGGAATTTAAATTGCGAGAATGTAAAGACTGGATTTAAATTGCGTAATGTAAAGAATGAATTTAAATTGCGTAATGTAAATACATAATGTAAATGCGGAATTTAAATTCAGAGTGGAGAAACTACTTTTGTATTTATTTTCTTTGGAAGTTTTTACAAAGCCTCACTTCATGTGGGCAAAGCTCAAAGGAGCACCAAAAACTTCTCTCAAAACCGCACCTGGAGAGGCTACCCCTACCCCTCTATTTATAGTGTTTTAGGATCAATTCCCACCCTTGGATGTCTTGCTTCAATCTTAAGCTAACTTCCAAGGGTCAAGATTTAATCCCACACTTTGTCTCACATGGGTTGCACTGATTCACTTTTACACATGCTTTCTCAAAGCAACTTTAAATCAGTTCAACAACCCTCTCACAGAAGCTAACTTGACCACTACTTTAGCTCTAAAGACCAACAACTCCCTGGTCTACTAGACCTAAAAAGCCTCAAGCTTAGTAGACACTTTGTCTCCTTGTCTCACACTTTGTCTCCTTGTCTCATTGGACTGCATTGGTTCCATCTCCGGCCATTTTCTGGCGATCTCCGGCCATCTTGAACCTCCGGCAACCCTTGCCTAGTTCCAACCTCCCTTCGCCTCACAATGACCACCAAATAGAGCCCTGCATCCATCACAGACAAGGAAAACACATCACATAGCATTGCTCAAGAATAATATGCAATTTTTCGTCAAAACTCAACAGAGCACAGAGCATCTACGACAACCCCCTTTTTTAGTCAACCGTCATGCACGATGGACCAAATAATTGGTCCGACGTACATGAGGACTAAACGCTGGATTTTGTAGTTCACGTCGGACTGAAACTTTGGTCCGGTGTAACTCACGACGGACCGAAAAATTGGTCTGGCGTACACGTCTAACTCTCGGTTAATTGAAAAACTTGGTCCAGCGCAAAAACCTCAATTTCACGTTCACGGTGGACTAAAGAAAATCGGTCCGGCGTACATGGAGACTAAACCCTATAATTCACCGTTCATGACGGATCGAAACTTTGGTCCGGCGTCACTTACGACGGACCGAATAATTTGCCCGGCGCAAATGTTACAAGTCATTTCTAACTTTGGTCCGACGTAAATGAGAAACTCTCTGTTTCTTGATTTCTTTGGTCCAGTGCAAATGGGAAACTCTCTGTTTTTTTTATTCCTTTGGTCCGACGCAAAACAAAATGCTTTCAATTCAAAATCCATTTCAAATTCAAATCAAATCAACTCAAACCTGAGCAACCCAAGATCAAAACATGTTAAATACTCATCACAAACAAGGATGGACCTCCACATGGTCCTTCAATCTCCCCCTTGATGAGTATATTGACAAATCACACAAAAGGCATAATTTGAGTTTGAAATTAAAGAAAGAAAGCAATTTGATTGCCAAAAAATCATACTTGGTCTAATAGAAAGAGAAAGCAAGTTCATGACCAAGTAGATGAAACGATTTTCAAAGCTCAACACAAGATATAACAGTTTTTCGACAAAAGCCCTAAAAACCAAGAAATCTCTCAAAAAGCTCAATTCTACTCATGATCCAAAAGCAAGGACAAAAGTTCAACAGGATCATGAGAAAAGCATTTTTTTACCCCTCCAAGATGCCTTTTCTACAATTTCTCCCCCTTTTGGCAATATAGACATCAAGAAGGTAGTTTTTGGATGAAATGCAACCTAGAAGAGCTTTGAAGATTATGCAAGTGATCATTTAGACAAAGTATGACACCAAGCTACTCAAGTTTAGAAAATGTCATTCTAAGTCATATCCAATGGCATATTTCAATTTTTGCTAACTAGCTCAATAAAAATTATACTAATTTTGCATGATTTCAACAAAAGCATTACTTAGCGCAATTTCTAGACTAGAAACAAAGCCAATCCAAAGGATCATATGGATATACTAGAGTTCAACCTAATCAACACTTTGGGAAGCTACAAGACCATTAGAGAACCCTCATGCTCAAACATCTCTTTTAAATGCAAATTTTTGATTTAAGCTTATGAGGCAGTATAGAGAGTTAGGCCTAGTAAAGCACATCCTCGACTAGGCGCCATCGACAAAGGCTTCCTAAGATTCACTCTCCTCCGCAAACCTCTAGTTCATTTTGCATTTTTCAGTGTATTGACTCAAGCCATTAGCAACCATCTCAAGCAAGAAGCTTAAAAGAGTGGTTTTGGTCATACACTCTTCATTCCAAGTTCATCCCAAGTGCAATGGGAAGCAGTCTCGTGAGTGAAGTGTGTTGAGTTCAATTTTTGCATAAATGAGTCAATTTTTATTTTACGCACTTAGATTTATGAAGATCATTGAGGATTCTAGAATGAAACAATGTAGCTAGCCCAAGTTGCTCTAGGGACTCTAGTAGAAAACCATTATTTCACTTAATCATGGCATAAGCATCTATTAAAGAAATCTAGCAAGTAAAAGCTAAGTTTCATCAAGTTTTTTAGGAAAGTTCAACATTAAGTATCGGCTAGATTAACATGATATACCAAATTGGATATGACCTAGACTAGCAATTATCCTCAGAAAAGTAGCTAGGTGCAACATATCACAATTTTATCATTTGCATGATAGACAAAGCTCGGAAATGAGAAACAAGTCTATATGCAATGCAAGAAAGTTAGTTTCACGAACTCCCCCTCAACAAGTGAGTCGATTAAGCACAAAATCTGATTCAAGTTGAGTTATTAGCAATTTTAAATTTCAAAAGGATGAATTGGACTCAACTGAAACCAGAAAGACGGAAATGAGGAGAAGGAATCAAGAAACTGACAAATGGATAATCTATGAGCATGGAAAAGATGAAGAGAAACACTAACACTCAGACTCGCTCTCACCTTCCCCATATGACTTATATAGGAAAACTACACCTCCAACTCCAACCCAGGAGCAAACACAGACCCTGTCTACCCAGGGGCCCAACACCTGCTATGTGGGGGCTCCGGACTTGGATTAGCGAACCGGGTCATTATTGTTGCATTGGACTGGTAATCAATGCAACCCGTAATAACTACTGACGGCTAAACTAAATCCGTAATCGTATTAAGGTCAATCGATCGGCGACACTTCATGCAAGTGCGAACGCCAACCCATTGATCACGATCCGAGCTTCCCGCTACCGTGTGTCTAGTACTGGTTCCCTGGATCAGTAGCCCAGTACCCACACATTGTCATACAAGACAGATCGCAACTATGCAAGAGTAAATGTATTACATCCAAAAGGTAAAGTTATTACAACCAATTAATATTACAGTTTAAGGCCCCGTGGCCTGCACAAGTCCAAAAGTCAGAATAAAACACAGCGGAAGTTCAAAAGAAAGACGCGCAGTGTGCCATCCACCCTCAGGCAACTGACTTGAAAGGAGTCTAGTTAACCCTCAGCAAACTCGTCCGACTCTGACGCGAACTGGGACTCGTCGGGATTATCTTCATTACCTTCTTCTTCTTCTAGCCAAAATTCGTTAGAGCAAACGGTGAGTACACGAATGTACTCATAAGACTTTAGTGTATGGAAAAGATAATATATAAATGCAGGTTCCAACAAAGGATACATGTTTCTACATTAAGTCCATTTGAGCACAAATGTGACACTACAGAATGATGGATTGAGACATTTTCGATTTCGTCAATTCGGTATGTCGTTTGTAGCGTGTTTTTGGGCTGTTTCTAAAGTTTGGGCCTTTCCGGGGGGAATTGGGCCTTTCTGGGGGGAATTGGGCCTTTCTGGGGAGTTTGGGCCTTGAGGAATCTAGCTTGGGCCTTGGGGGACCATTGTGGGCCGAAGGTGGGGGGAGAATTAGCCCATGTGGAGTAAGTTTTGGGCAGCAAGGCTGCTGCCCTAGCCCCATGCGCCCCACCCCCTCTCCTCAACCCTAGCCGCCCCTCCCATTGCCTCCTTGCGCCTCCACCCCCTCCCCCTTGCTCCTCCACCTCCCCACCTCCCCTAGCTGGCCCTAGGAGGGATCCACCCCCATCCCTTGCTGCCACACCCCTCCATTCTGTTGTCCTCACCTTTGGGAAGCTCCACGACAAGAGGATCCGGTGGATTTGGTGCGTGGAAGGAGATCGGGGGAACGGGAGGAGAAGGTTTCGTCGTTTGAACGATCTTCGAGGGAGGTAAGTGTTGGTAAATCCTTTTGTAGGGTTATGATGCTGGTTAGAAGGGAGATTCCATGCCTAAGATCCATGTCCCACGTTCTGTCCTCGGGCAGATTTGCACCCCGACCTAGGGCTTGCATTTTGGTAATTTTAGAGGCGTTGCCTGATCAGCCGGCTGTTATGGAAGTTGTAGATAATTTTATTATTTTTCAGTGGACACCAAGAACGCAAAATTCCGTTCATCCGTTTAAAAGTTATGGCTGTTTTACCGAACGCTGTCAAATCTGTGATGAGATTAGGACAGATCGTGTTCATTTGTAGATTAGACAATTTTAGAGGCTGATTCAGTCTTCGCAAATACTTAGAAAAAGCTAGGAAATTTCCTAAGATTCGAGAAAATGTAATCATTTACTTGGTTTGGAGTTTTAGAAATCAAGTTATGCTAGTTGGAAGCCCGCTGCCCGGATGGGACAGATTCTCTGTTTTCGGGTTTTTGGAGTGGGTTGCGAAGTCGGCGTAGATGATAGCTCTTGTACTGTTTTTGTGAGAAAGTTTTGGGTGTATTGTACCTATGTGCAGGTGGTGTGACCCCGGGAGTGCCCTCAACCTCTTGCCACTCCATCGCTCACGGTTGAAGGCAAGTGTATTGGGATGGGGTTTGGGTATTGGATGGTTAATAGACTTGTATAGGGCAATATGGGTACATGATGTGTTAACTTGCCATGCTTGCTATTTGCTTATGATATGATGAACATAGTTACATATTGGCTATGAAATTGTCGTATTAAATATTTATGCAAGTTCATACAATGTGATAATAAGATGATGTTGATGACATGTGCATTGCATTGCATATATGATGATGTTGATGAGATGTGTACAATGTGAATATGAAATGCTTATGATGTTGAATATGAGACGTAGTGATGATGGTATTGAAAACTGTTTTCTTGTTCCATTGCAATATACTTGCTGAGTGATGAACTCACGCTTGTGTTTTATGATGTTTTAGGTACCATGAAACCGGCATGCGGGAAAGGGTCGTAGCGGCACATCCTCACGTAGCTTCATTCATTTAGACAACTACATTTTTACCATTCGTAGTTGTGATAATAAGATTTTGCGCTGAAACTTGGAGTATGTCATAAATGCGTGCTTGGTTATATCATTTAATTCATTTAGCTAATGAAGTGGTTGAAGTTCATTATTCTGGACTTAAACTGTTGCTATATCTCTCGTTATCGCTGTTTTAGATGCCATTCATTATGATATATCTTATGATATCATTGCTGTTGCTTCAAACCATGGAAAAACAAAGGAGATGCTGCCAAAATTTTCGGTTAAAGCATTTACGCCATTGCTGTAATTTAATCTTAATTGTGGTATTTAGTTGCTGTTTTCTCTATGTTTGGTGACATATAGGGCATACTAGATGCCGGGGTGTTACAACAAAGCCATATTTATTCGCAATATAATAATAGATTCCAAATCATCATAGTTTACAAGGCGATTTAAAAGAGAACATTTTAAGGTAACAGTAAACAATAACATTTGATCCATAAACCAAATACCATCCAATTCACCTTATTCCATTCCATGCTCAACCAACCACACCCTTTTTTTGAGACAAGACCAAACCGAAATCAAAACCAAACCATCCCAACCCTTTTTCCTTTACAACCATTTTCCAAACCAAACCAAAATCTATACTTGACAGTACTTCCCAAGCTGCTCATGACCGTGAGCACGGCTAATCGATTAGTTTATTTATCTCTATATAGATTGTACACTATACCCACATAACACGTTCTAGCAATCATGTCAGCCATGGCACGCGATACTAGAAGTATCCGTTTTGCTAGACAGTGACGAAACCTTTCGAGAGATCAGGGTTCGAATCCTGCACTGGCCCGATAATGTGCATCCCTTTTGTAACACCCCAAAATTTTTCTTTTCTTAAATTCATGTGTGATTTGGCACTTTGGTGAATTTTTGGAATTTTCTGGAATTTATTTGGGATTTATTTGAATTATTTCCATTTTGAAATAATTAAATAATTTGACTTTGCAAATAAAAATTTATTGGAAATATTTTATTTGAGTCCAAAATGTTCCAAAATATTTTCCAGAATTTTTCTGGATTTTTTCTGAGTCTTTTGCTATTTTTAATGGATTAAATGAATTTCTGGGAATTAATTTGAATTATTTAATTGGTTTAATAGCGAGTGGGTTTGTACTGTTCCACCGACCGAGCCCGAGTCAGACTCGAGCTCGAGTCCGACCCGAGCCACGTGTTCCGGCCGAACCCTAATCGCGCGGGACCGTTGGATCAAGATCCAACGGTCGAGATTGAGCCGCACCGATCCAACCGGATCCAGTCCGGATCCGATCACGTCCGCGCCATCGTGGCCGTTGATCGCGCCACGTGGACGGCCCTCCGTCATCGTCTCCGCCCGAGTCCGAGACGGACTCCTCCGCCGCGTAGCCGCCGTGTTCCGTTAGGGTTCCTGATTCTGCGCGCATCCCGGGGCTATTTAATGCGTGGGACATCGCCCGAGGTTGCCCTTCTCCGCGCGCACCCGAAACCCTAGCCTACCGAGCTTAAGCCGCCGCCAGTTTTCCGCAATTGCTCGCCGTAGTTGTTTTCCCCTCCGCCACGGTTCTCGCTTCGCCCCGCCGCCGTCCGTCGTTCTCCGCCGCGTCCAAGGCCAAATCCGAGAACCCCGCGTCGAGACGCACCCGTGGAGCCAACTCACCTCGTCGGAGAACCGCTGGAACGCCGTTGGGCTTGTCATCGTCTTCAACTCCGGCAGCCGTGCGCCATCGCGAAGCCATTGCCGTCCGCGAGCTACGTGAACCGTCCGATCCGGATCCAACCGTTGAGGTTTGCCCACGTGTTCCCAACCCCGTAGAACTAGGATAGATCTCAGCCGTTGGATCTAAATCGTGTGGTTTAGATTAGATCTAGTTCAATCAGCCAGATCTATTAAGGACCGTTGGATCTAGATCCAACGGTCGAGATTGAGCCACGTAGTTTTCTTCTGTCGCGTGATTAGATAGATCCGAACCGTTAGATCCGTGGTGGACGGCTGTGATGCACCCACGTGTCGCACGCCGGGTCATGCCACGTAGCCGCCGCAGCCGCGCGTTGACTCCACCGACAAAGCCGCCAGCGTGCGGCCGCCGAGCTCGGCGTTACTGCGTGTCACTGACATGCGGGGCCCGCATGTCAGTGTCTCGCCCGAGAGAGTCTCACCGCACGTGACTCCATCGACGGGTGGGGCCCGTGTCGACCCTCTGTAGCCGTAGGCCGCGTCCACCGTGGGCCGGGCGTCACCATGGACCTAGTCCATGGACCCCGAGGCCACGTGTCGTCACCCGATTGGTCCACGTGTCCTTGCTGACGCAATAATTGATTTTCCGAAAAAGAAAATGATTTATTAATTCGAATTATTGATTTCAGATTTTGATTCAAACTTCAAACGCTTATAACTTTTGCATTTTAACTCCGATTTGAGTGATTAAATTTCTAAATTTGTATAAAATTGATATCTACCTAATTATGAATTTTATTTAATTTTTGGGCCAAAGTTTTTCTCTGTAATATTATTTAATTGATTAATTAAACTTTAAACGCTTATAACTTTTGCATTTAAACTCCGAATTTGACGATTCCAGTTTCTAAAAATCCATAAAATTATGCTCTCTCTGTTTGTGAACTTTATTTGGATGTTTGGACACTTTTTGTCTACTATTTTATTCATTTGTTGCTATTTGCACGCGTTACGAGTAGACGTTGAAGTGCCGGAAGGATTCGAAGGAGAAGTATTGACCCAGGAACCAGCTCAGGACCAAGAGCAAGTACTTTTTGAAGGCAAGTTATGCTTTGACCATATTGATCCTATTTTGAAACCTATTTTGATTTAACTTATTACATGCTAGTTCAATTAGAAAATACTTTATTTAATTCTGGGGAATTAGATAAATGCCAAATTGCTGTATGACATCTTGGTTAATTAAATATGTGCCATGACCCCTTTGTCACCCTAATTGAGGATTAAATAGTTGGACATTAATAATTGCCAACATGGGAAGTTAGATCGTTGTAGTATATTGCTTAGACCTGCTACGTGCTCATGACATGATTTTGGACAATCAAATGTTAATATTGACTTAATGATATATTGAACCTGTTTTGGAAAGGTATCATGTGTTGTGTTGTTGATGGCACGTGGTGCATGGTAATCAACTGGGGTTTGATAAATAGTTTTTGACCGGGGCATGTGGCAAGAATGATCGGGTGGGCCAGTTGTGGCACTGGGAACGTTGTTTTGGTTCTTCGGGTAGTCTTGCCCTGGTCACCCTAAGGACTTAACCTTGCAAGCCTTTGAACTGAGTCAAGCGTGCAACCACATGTCTGTAATGGGATAGACCTAGTTGATAAAGTTGCTAATAACGTACATGTGGGACCTCAGGATGTCAACTACACACTTTGTGTAGTTGTACGGGGGAGCGTACCGGGGCTGAGGCCAGGTACCCATATAACGGTTGGTTGGCCTAAACTTCGCCTTAGCTAAGGGAAGGGTTAGTGTGCAACACCGGGGAGGACCACTTGTATTGTTAGAAGTTTCCGAAAGACTTTGTTATGGGAACTCGCCTTTGTGGTGTTTGACTGTATCTTGTGGGTAAAGTGCATAAACCTCTGCAGAGTGTAAAATCTATTCGAATAGCCGTGTCCGCAGTATTGGACATCGCTCGGGGATTACAGTCAAGGGTTAGACCTTCTCAAAAATAACTTGAACTTGAAAGGTTGGGTTTGGTTTAATAATGATGTTGATGGAAATGTGGATTAGGATTGGGAAAGATGTTTATTTAACTCCTGGAAAAGTTGTTAATGATATACTTGTTTCTATTGCTTTCGAATCTACTTATGTTACTTGTCAAATGCTGTTTACTGCAAACATACCTTGAGCTATTCCTTTGTATCAAGCCATGCATATAGTATATTAGCTTGCATTCTGTGCATGACTTGCTGAGTACCAAGTACTCACCCTTGCCGCAATACAACACCAGTTGAAGAGGAGACTACACCAGCCTTGGAGGAGGAGCTCCGAGAGGAACCGTCTACTTAGGGAGCGAGCCCAGTCAGTTGCTTGTGGTATACTGGATGACGCCACGAAGTTATTTTATTTTCCGCTGCTATTATTTCTCTCTTAATAAGTTTCGCCCTGCGCGGCGTATATTTGTAACTTGACCATAAGGTTGAGCAACTAGTTTGATTATTTAATTAAAGTACTTTATTAGTATCGAGTTGTATGATTGTGATATTTACCTATGTTAAGACTGTGTGCACTAGCGCGTTCCTGGACTAGTGCTGAATACACAGAGGGTCCGGATTTGCAAATTCGGGTCCCGACACCTTTCTACAGCCACAACGGTTACAAGTGGTCCCCACGGGCTCTCACTAGTCCACAACCGCCCCGTAGAAGGCATTACCGTTGTATTAAGCAAACTCTCCCTCGACGCCTCGATGAGAGAGTCCCTAGAATACACCGTTACCACAGGTGTATCCATACCCCTTTTCCCTCCTTGAATGCAAGACCGGATCCTTTTCACCGTACTAGGCTAAGGCCATCCCATACTGGCACATGTGGTTGCACGTTTTTGACTTAGTGATAACATCAAGTTCAGTCCTTAGGGTGACTCAGGCGAGATCTTCCAAACCCACTTGCCACAGCCACAGAGGATCGGCACTTGCAGCGCAATGAGCTCCCACTAGTCCTCAACCTCCCCATAGCAAGGGACAAACCGAATCCATAACCATTCGAAACAAGCCCCTAGCTTGTGATCCATTCCAACCACCATACCATCCATACAACCGAAACGACCAAACCAAAGCATTCCTGAACCACCAAACTCTGTATATCTCGCCCGGTCTAAACTCTCCAAATTTTCTGTTTTACTCACGTGACCATTTTCCTTTTTCCAACCAAAACCAAAACACCATTTGAATTTCCAAACTAGGATCCAAATCCCAACCATAACCCAAACCAGCCACCACATAACCCAAACCAACCACCATATAACTCAAACCAACCACCATTTTAGTTCCAGGGGATATATAATTGAGTGTGTCATGATCTCCTGTAGCAATTACTACTGCAAGGCTAAGCGCATGCAGCTACCACTCTTTATTACCCTCTTGACATTTATTGCTATGTCTAATACTGGCCTACAGTTTGACAAGGTTCTCGATTCAATTCAGATTAAGGAAATCCATCGAATCTAGGATTAACTACCAACTCCCACAAATTAGCATCATAACGAAACATACACGCATGCATAATAGTTTTGACAAGTGGAAAATATGATTTGCAAATATGGGATCAAAATGGTAAAAGGAAGTGCTTGCCTGTTTGCTCTTCAATGAAATCGGACTCCGGAATGAAGTCGGGGTTGTCTGCGGTGTTCGACACGTCAACGTCTACGCGGAGAACAAATAAAACCAATAACTCGATCAACAACAGGGAAAGAAGAGATCAAACACCAATAAGAACCAAAAAACGAAAAATGAGAACTCAATCGGAAGAAAGAAGTTGGGGTTTCACCCTGAGCCGAGTAATCTGCGTGACATATGGGCTGTTGTGCGCTCAGTGCAGCAATACCGTCAGGCTGTCCGTAGTGCATTGGCGAGGGAAATGGGCGCTCTCTGGAATTTAACTACCGACGTGGTGCGCGCAATACCGCCGGTCGGGCGGCTGTACCGGCCCCTAACATCGGTAGTGTCGGCTGCCAGAGTTCAAAATGGGCACCCCTCTGGAATTTAACTGCCGGCGGTGCATGAGCGGTACTGCCAATGAGGGAGGCAGTACCGACTTCATGCCATCGGTAGTGCCGGCCTTCCAAGGGCAGTTTTTCCAAAAAGGTGAACTTTGCACAATCGAGTCTGGAACTTCAACACAAGGGCATGTCTAGGTTCCTAGCAATGCCAGGGATCCATTCATGCTATCCTTGTCGAGTTTCGAGCTCGATTACACCTAATTCCGCTTTTTGACTTATTTAAATCCCAAAATCGACACAAAAGCGGATTTTGACTCAAAAGGGGTCCAAATCCAATTCTTGTCATGGCAATGGGACCTCTACGGCGCTAAGGACTTATACGCAATGAACTCATGGATTTTGGAACTTCGGAACACGAAATTGCTCCGAATGCCCAAAATGCACCTTTTTGCAAATCGGCCGAATCCGCGGATTTGCAACTCGCGTATTGGTTCCATTAGAGCAATATGGTCCCATGCGACCGAGAGATCGACTACGATCCTCGACGCACGACGATTGAACTTAAGGAACCCGAAAACCCTAATTAAGTCCCGATTTCGATTCTGGGCCCGAATCGAGTTCAAACTCGATTCTTCCGCGAGAATCAACCTTCACGGTGTTGGACATATTCGTAGGTCACTTTCTCGACTTTCTGGAGCTAGGGTTTCGAAGGGGGGAATCTCTGAAAATTCGGGAAACGACATTTTGAGGCGAATAAATCCAACGGGAGATAGATCGGGGTTTCCGGAATGAGTCGATCACGCGAAATAAACCTTCTAATCCTAACCTAGCAATTCGATCTATGCTTTCCAGGGTTTAACCAAAGGAGAAAAAGGAAGAAAAGAGAGAGGAGGCTAGGGTTTGCAATAAAACCTAGGGATCAACCTCAAACTTTGAATCTATCACTGGTGAAGCTCCTTGAGGACTTGATGAAGCTTCCTTGCACCTTGAACTTGGGTCTTCTTCCTCCAATCTTGCTCAAGTCAGTCGAAAATGGAGGAGGAGAGGTGGAGCTTGGTTTGCTAAGAGGCAAAGAGAGAGGGAGAGCAAGGGAGAGAGGAGGAGGAGGTGAATGAGGAGTGGGGAGATAATGAGGGAGCTCCCCTTGGCTTTTTGCGACGTTGGGGCATGGGAAACGAGACAGGGGTGGAGTGGCCAGTGATGTGTGGGAACAGGGGCCTGTCCCCCTGCTTCTCGATGCTTTGGCGACAAGATCTGCCGGGTAGGCCGATCTTGCCGCTCTGGCCGTAATCTTGGGCTTACACTGCGATCTTGCCGCCTGGCTGAAAACTCTGGATCTTTGCGGCTTTCGCAATAGCACTTGACAAATTGCTTCGGGGACTTTTGGGACAGGTTTGGGGAATCATAATGAAGGTTTTGGACCTAGGTTTTAGGTCAAACTTCTATGATAAAGGGTTTCGATCAATATTCAAAACCGAGGCTTTGAACGGGAAAACAATCGAATGAAACAGCAAAAGAGATTCAAAGGCGAATAACTCCAAATTAAGATTCGAAAACAAATTAGAGAACTAATCAACACTTAATTAGCTTCATTAAGCTTAATTAGAGAACACGCACGTTACATAGACCTAAAAGACTGTTAGTGAGCTCAACCGAGAAGAAGAGAAGAATAGCACCCTAAAGCATAAGGTGAGAGGTCCATGCCGAGGCATGCCAGAGAACACGCGCGTTACATAGACCTAAAAGACTGTGAGTGAGCTCAACCGAGAAGAAGAGAAGAATAGCACCCTAAAGCATAAGGTGAGAGGTCCATGCCGAGGCATGCCAGAAGTCTAGGTGAAGTGGACTCAACAAGGTGAAAACTATCCCATAGATACCCAGAAGAAAAAGGCAATGCTGAATATATATATAAACATATAATACACATCAGCTCCCCCTCAATATATGCCATATGGGCTCATAATCCCAAGCTCTCCTCTTAGGGCAACAAACCTAGAGCTATCCAAAGGCTTGGTAAAAATGTCAGCCAACTGGTGGTCACTCTCCACAAACTGAAGCACTATATCACCCTTCTCCACATGGTCTCTAAGGAAGTGATATCTGATATCAATTTGCTTGGTCCGAGAATGCTGCACCGGCTTCTTAGCAATGTGAATGGCAGAGGTGTTATCATAGAAAAATGGAACACACTCTACGGCTAACCCATATGTTGACAAACGCGGTATGCTACTCTACAAATTAAATTTTCAACCGCAAAACCAGAAAAGCTACTCGTAGGAAGGTGATCATAGATCAATTACCACTAGACACGTAGTTGAGGAATCCTTCGCGCGTTGATGTAGTGTATCATTCTCACTGCGGGTCGTCCTCGCCGCCGATCGTCTTCTCCATGCCGCAGTAGCAGCAGCGTCACCACAGCAGTCCACACGTCCGGGGATGGAACGCTGTGCGTTAGCATGCAAGCACCGTGTCGCTCGGCAGGGGCAGCGAGAGGTGGATGCTAGGGTTCTAGATGAAAGAGATGTGTGACGTCCACCCTTCTCCTCTCCTTATATAGCCACGCGAGGAAACCCTAAGCTAGGGCCCATCAGCGCGTTAAGCCCACGAGGTCCATTAATTACGGATCCAATTCGAATTATTGCGTCTCAGCCCATTAAGTGTGTGACCCTGTAGGTTCATGCGCATTTGGACATAGATTCGAAAAACCCTTTTCTAATCCAATAGTTGGTAGCGGCTCCTTGCAGAGCATGCCAACTCCCAAACGCATATGATCAAAGTACTGATGTAATAATCCCTTTGCCAAACTATATGAAGATCGAACTCAAGGCGAGAAGCATGTCCTCCTTTGACAGTTCAATCCATCTCTCGTATCCATGATATATTAATAAGTTGTGATTGACTTCTCAATCACGGCATGGCCATGCACTTCCTTAATCATATCACACGAGTGGCCTAGACATATATCTCCGTTACATTGGAGTGGCAAATTCCATCTTGACTACTCACTTCCCTCTGCATGTTTCATAGTAAACATGAAAGCTACCTTTATAACTATCCTATTAGGAAATAGTGTTTGGTAACCCCAAGGTAAACTATTACATATGTAGGGAATGTGACAATCTCAAGTCTAAGGATCATACATCTACTATGTATGAGATACACTGATGACACACAAGAATGTAACATTCTCGCAGTGTCTCATTGTGGGTCTATCTAACCCATGTTCTTCAACATGTGCTCACAATGTATTGATGATATCTCCATATCCTATGATCTATGAAACATGATCATCGATCAGTACATGTGCTGATCTATTCATCGTTGTCCACTACGATGATATCCGATCAGAGATACTTACAGAATTATATCAATGAGTAGAGAGTTTCATAAGCAAGTCACATACTTACTGATCAATATAATGATATACATTCATTGGACCAATAATCATATTATTATTCATAAACATAGTCATGTTACAATCATCTATATGATTGCCTCAAGGGCTAGCACCAGGGCTAGCATCATCAAAGGTCACCTCACAGGTCTCTATGATCCTACCCAAGTCTATAGCCCAAATCCTATAGCTATGAGCAGAAGTCGAGTAACCCAGAAAGATCCCATCAGCAGAGGGTGACTCAAACTTATCTAGGTTCCCAGACTTCAAGAAGAAGCACTTGCAACCAAAAACACGAAAATGAGATACACGAGACTTATTTCTTGTCTCTCGATCCATGGTGTCCAGAATCTTCACGGGATGTTCCTTGTAAGTCAGGTCCTCTTGCAGTTCTATCGACTCTAACGGTGTCTGCTCATCGGGTACTCGAAGACACTTCTTCAGTTGTGATACATGGAACACATCGTGCACTCCCGCTAATGATTGTGGCAACTCCAACTGGTAAGCAACTTCACCCCTACGGCTCAATATCTTAAATGGCCCAACATAACGCGGTGCAAGTTTCTCTTTGGCATGGAATCTCTTAACTCCCTTGAGAGGTGTAACCCTAAGGTACACGAAATCCTCCGGTTCAAAACTCAAGTCTCGGCGACGGTTATCGGAGTAACTCTTTTGTCTTGATTGTGCTACTTTCAGTCTTTCTCGAATCATTGCGATCTGCTCTTCGGCTTCTTGAAGAATATCTGGCCCGAAGACCTGTCTCATTCCAGTTCAATGGCGTCCGACAAGGTTGACCATACAGTGCCTCAAACGGTGACATCTGTAGACTGGCCTGATAACTGTTATTGTAGCTGAACTCGGCATACGGCAGACTCTTATCCCAAGAGGTTGCATAGGCTAATGCACAAGCTCTAAACATGTCCTCTAAAATCTGATTAACTCTTTCGGTCTGTCCATCCGTCTGCGGATGATATGCTGTACTGAAGTTCAAACGGGTCCCCATGGCTTCGTGCAGCTTATTCCAGAATCTCGAGGTAAATTAGGTACCTCGGTCCGAAACAATCTTCTTCGGCACTCCGTGCAAACAGACGATCATGGTCATGTACAACTCTGCTAATTTATCTCCCGAGTAAGTGGTCTTTACTGGGATGAAATGGGCGACCTTAGTCAAACGATCCACTATAACCCATATGGAGTCATAACCTCCTTGAGTTTTAGGCAAACCGGTAATGAAGTCCATTCCGATTTCCTCCCATTTCCACTCAGGTATCTTTAACGGCTGCAGCAATCCTGCCGGCCTCTGATGCATTGCTTTGACTCTCTGGCATATGTCGCACAATGCAACATGCTCGGCGACTTCCCGCTTCATGCTTGGCCACCAGAATCTTTCCTTCAGGTCTTGGTATATCTTGGCACTTCCTAGGTGAATGGAATACTTGGAGTCATGGGCTTCCTCCAGAATCAACTGCTTCAGCTCCTTTTTGTTTGGCACACAAATGCGGTCCTTCATCCACAATGTGCCTTGCTCATCCAACGTAAAGTCTTTTGCCCTGCCTTCATCCATCTTGGACTTAATCCTGCGGATCTTGTCATCATCCTTCTGTCCTTCTCTGATCTGATCCTCCAGAATAGGCTTTACTTCCAATGCGGCCAAGAATCCCTCGTGTACCACCTCAATCTGCATCTTCTGAAACTCCTTGCATAGCTCATCCGGACTTGCGGCTATCAACGTATTCACGGTATGACTTTTCCGACTCAAGGCGTCAACCACCACATTGGCCTTCCCGGGATGATAATGGATCCCAACATTGTAGTCCTTGATCAATTCCAACCATCTCCTCTGCCTCATATTCAAATCCGATTGGGTGAAGATGTATTTAAGACTCTTATGGTCCGTATACACTTCGCATCTATTTCCAATCAGGTAGTGTCGCCACAACTTCAAGGCATGCACTACAGCTACTAGCTCTAGGTCATGCGTCGGATAATTCTCCTCATGCGGTCTTAAGTGTCTACAGTTTAACAAGGTTCTCAGTTAAATTCTGATTAAGGAAATCCACCAATTCTAGGATTAACTACCAATTCCCACAAGGTAACATTATAGTGAACATACACGCATGCATAATAGTTTTGACAATTGGAAATTATGATTTGCAATTATGGGAGCAAAATGGTCAAAGGAGGTGCTTGCCTGTTTGCTCTTCGATGAGATCAGTCTCCGGGATGTAGTCGGGGTCGTCTACGGCGTTCGACACATCAACGTCTACGCGGATAACAATAAAACCAATAACATCGATCAAAACAGGGGAAGAAGGGATCAAACACCAATAAGAATAAAAAACGAAAAACGAGAACTCGATCAGAAAAGAAATCATGAATTTACCCTAAGCCTGGCAGTACCGGCGGCTTATGTGCGGTAGTACCGCTAGGGCGGTAGTACCGACCTTCACCAGCGGTAGTGCCGACCTCTGGGAACTCGCAAAAAGGGTACTCTCTGGAAATTAACTACCGAAGTGTTGATCAAGGTACTGTCGCTCGGACGGCAGTACCGGCCCCAGGCACCGGTAGTGCCGGCCTCCAAAGGCCACAAATAGCCCTCTGGAAAATAGCTACCAGTGTACAAGTCAGTACCGGCCCCAGGCACCGGTAGTGCCGGCCTCCAAAGGCCACAAATAGCCCTCTGGAAAATAGCTACCAGTGTACAAGTCGCGGTACTGCCGCTCGGGTGGTAGTACCGGCTCTACCATAGCGGTAGTGCCGCATTTCCAGAGGCCAAAAGCAGAACCCTCTGGAATTTAACTACCGGCATTGTATTCCCAGTACTACCGCTCGGGCGGTACTACCGGACTCTCATCGGTGGTAGTGCCGGATTTCCAGGTTTAGGTTTTGCAAAAAGTGGAATTTCGCGCAAATAATTTTGGAACTTCGACGCAAGGGCATGACTAGGTTCTTAGGGACACTAGGGACCCATTCACGCGGGTTCTGTCAAGTTCCAAGCTCGTTTGCTCAATATTTCGCTTTTTGACCTTACAGATCCCGAAAACGATACGAAAACGGATTTCGACTCGAAACGTGTTGAAACTCGGTTTTCTTCGCGGTTAAGGGACCTCTACGGTGCTAAGGACTCATCTACTCTATCTACCCGAGGTTTTGAGCTCGTTTCGAGCTTGGCAAAGCCAAATTCACTTTTCGGCTCTCAATAACCCGAATTAATTCCAAACTTCCGTTTTCGACCCGAATCGAGTTCAAACTCGATTCTTTTTGCGAGAACCGAACCTTGGTGGCATCGGATATGATCGAATGTCATTTCATTGGTTCAAGGAATTTGTGTCTCTAGGAAAAACTTCAAGAACACAAGAAAATGACTTTTGGGCGATTAAATCCGACAAATGACCAATTAGGGTTCTTGGACCGAACCGATTGCTCTAACAAACTTCTACGAGATTAACCTAGGTCTAACAACTTATGGAAACGGTAATCTACCACTAGAACTAGGGTTTCTTGAGCTAAATCAAAAGGAATAAAAGGAAGAAAAGAGGAGGAGCTAGGGTTTGAACCAAACCTTGAGGTTTTGAGCTCAAACTTCGAATCCACCAAGCAAGAAGCTTCTTGGGGGCTTGAGGATGCTTCCAAGGAGCTTGCTCTTGCTTCACCTTGCTCCACATGAGCTCCACACAGCCAGAAACGGAGGCGACTGGGGCGAGCTCAAGAGAAGGGAGAAATGGAGGAGGAGAGGAAGGAGATGCAGAGGGAGGAGAGGAAATGAGGGAGAAGGAGAAAGAGAGAGAGAGAGAGAGAGGAGCTCTCCACTGGCTTTTGGGGGAGGGAGCAAGCCGGCGTGGCTACAGGAGAGAGGATGGGGCGACAACATGCGCGTTGCCCGCGCGTTTGACCTGTCGAGTGGCAGTACCGCTCGATTTGGCCGGTACTGCCGCTCGGCCGGTAATACCGCACCCAAGCTGGCGATACTGCTGCCAAACGGCTGAAATTTTTAGATTTCTATGATTTTCAGGACGGCGCTCAACTAATTCACTTGGGATCTTTTAGAATAGGTTCAAGGAATCCTAATGAAGGTTTAGGAACTTAAGTTTAGGCTCTAACCTACACGAATCGAAATTTCACCCGAATTCGAATCCAAGGCTCCGATCGGGGATAACGACCGAACGAAATGGCAAAAGGGAAATCGAAAGTGAATAACTCCAAATTAAGATTCGAAAATAAATCAGAAATTAACACTTAATTAGCTTCATTAAGCTTAATTACAAAACACGGGTGTAACAGTATGTCATATGTGTGTGCATCGATTAGATGAATATGAATGTTAAGTATTGGATGTGAGTATTATTGGTGATCATGTATTTAAATTTAGCTATGCGAAATGTTAGAAATGAATATAGTTGCAATTTAATTGTGTTAATTGCATTTGTGCATTCATAATGAAAGAGACGACCCATTCTGATGCGGGCCTTTGTGTTCACTTGTAGTGAACACGAAAGTCCTACCTCGTAGTCCCATTCATCGAGATGAATGGGAGCGAGACAGTAAGAGTAGGCACCTTCCACTAGATGGAAGGGACGTGAGGGTGCACACGACGAGTGTGCACTCGGTAGTACCGGTACGTGCATCGAAAAGAACATTCATGCCGCATTACAGTCTAACGATGATTTTGAGTTCAATGGAAATGTGTAGAGTTGGGATCGAGTCGTGAACTCATCCAAAAAGATTTAAAGAGGTATGGGTAAGAATTAAGTGATGAAGTGAACAGAGGTAAATGTTGTTGATATTATTGTTTTATGAATTTGTGCATTTGGATAACAAATATGCTCTTACTGTTGATTTATTTGTGTTAATTGGTTTTGTGATGTACTTTACTGAGTCTTGGACTCACGCTTGTTGTTTAATGTTTTTAGGTACTCTGAGGACAACTCGTCGTATCGGGAAATAGCGTCACGTCACTCACTTTCATGCCATATTCAAATAGTAGATTGGAGGAATGTTACACTTTGATAACTAGTTGAATTCATTGTGTAATCATGGTGTAGTTAAGTTTAATTGATGATTGTTGATCTTATGCTTAGACGTATGTGTTTATGTTGGTAGTTCTTCTTGGTGCATCGTAATTGTCTTTTTGATACTTTGCATAGTTGATTGTGCTTATATGGTCATGATGGTTGATTGATTCCATGACTTATGTAGTTGCTATTAGAATGATTATTGTCTTTTGCCTACTAAGTGGATGTCCAGGTTCTAGGGAAGGTGCTGCCGAAATTCTTAGTGGATTTCGGAGTAAGTTTAGAGTTGATCTTCCATGTCTAGTTTGCTTTTGGTAGGTTTTGGTGACACTCGGGGCACAGTTGGTGTCGGGGTGTTACAGAGCAAATGATCAATGGCACATGTAAGTGATGGAAAATCATCAATTCTTTCAATAAATAATCATGGAATAACAAATGACAATGTAGGTATAATTCAAATGGGTTGAATAGCTAAATCCTAAATTAATTAAAAACATGTATAACTTGAAATGTCATGCAATAGATTAAAACAAAATAGCATTTGTAAAATTAAGTTCAACATGATCAAAACACAACTTGCCTTAAAACAACTCTTGGTCTTGGATCAACTCTTCACTTTCGAACGCTCCCGGCACGTTAACGTCTAAGCGAAATGAATAGTAAGGATCAAAATAAATTCTAATAAAATAATAAAAAAACTAAAAAAACAAATGAAATACACTAAAATAAATATCTTGAATTTAGATAAATTTAGAAATTTGAATAGGCTCAATCGGTGTTCATATGAAGGAGAATGAACTCTTGAAATATTTACCAAAACTTAAATTCAGACAAAGAAAAAGAAAAAAATAATATTGCTAGAATATTCCTAACTAAGTGGGCCTCACTGGTTTTATTTTTTGAGTTAATTAATTTTTTAACAAAAATACTATAGAGGCTAACATGTGGGCCCTACATGTCAGTCTCTCAGCTGACCTAATGCTAACGTCATGCCGATGCCAACATGACAAGTGGTAGGACTCGGGTGATGTCAGCTTGGCGGTGCACGGGACCCTAAAGTTGTTGCGGTGGCTTCTGGCGGCGATGGTTGGTCTCTACGACAAGCTGACGACGATGTGAATATGATGACGCGCTTATCGCAGATTTTGGGTCACGGGAGCGGCGGTGGCGTGCATCGGAAGCTGCGACGACGACGCTCCGGCCATGCTCCGAGCAACCCGATGTGAACACCGGCTAGAACGGATCAAAGTGAACATGGCGGTGCAAAGCTCAGGACTCTAAGCTCACTGGACAAGGTGAATCGATGACTTTTATCTGGTAACGGTGTTTCGCGAAAAACCCAAATTCTGGCTTGACAGCACAACATTGAATTCCAATCTAGTGTTCACGTTTGCTCATCTCAATGCAGTTTGGGAGCTCCCATTTTTAAAGCCTAGGAATCCATGTGGTGCCCAGAATGGCAAGAGGCTGTGATAAACACGACAGCGCTTGGCAGAGTCTGAGCTCGATTCGGCAGGGGCGAGGCTGATAGGTGGGCTCCACCTATCAGCCTCCTGTGGCGCGGGGTAGGCTAGGTTGAGTGGCTAGGCCGACTCAGAGAATGGGCCAAGGCATGGGAGAAATGGGCTAGATCAAGCCAACTTCGGCCCAAAGGTGAAATCTGAATTCTAAATCCTTTTTTTATTTAAGAAAATGGTAGAAATTTAATAGCTTCAAATAAATAGCAAACAACTTTGGAAAAATCCAAAAATATTGTGTAAAATATTTTGAGATATTTATAACTCAAATAAATAATTTTAATAAATATTCACATATATTTTAATCATATTAAATCCTTTTTGAATTGAAGAAATTCCTAATTAACCTTTAATTAGTAATAAAATCATGAAAAAAATCAAAATACCAAAGCAAATTCAAATGAGCCCAAAATTAGAATGTTACATCAGCCCACCAGGTCTTGCACTGCATAGCCGACAAACATCATGCACCCAAATCCTTTGTGACCTCCATGTGCCGTATTCCAATTTATGCACCCAATCATGTGACTTTTCTAGGGTCTCCTTTTTGTGCCTCCTCGGTCAACCGTATGCGCTAGGTTTAGCTTGATTTGATTGCTTCTTTGCTCCCTTTGACCACTCATATTAACGTTTTTTTTTTCCATCCTCCCTCACATCCTCTCAGTCACATACTTGATTTACTCTTCTTTTTTTTTTTTTACTGAAAATGGCACCATCTTGTTCTTTGATCTTGATTTGCACACAAGGAATACAAATCAAAAGTAGGGCTGACAATTGGGATGGTATCAGCGCGTGCACAATTATTAGATGTTTTAAAAAGCACCCAACCATCCGTCGTGCAAATCGAATGGCTAGTTGCTCCCCTCCATAAAACAATGTTATACCATTAACCTATTGATTATTGCTTAATTGTTTTTAAGCATTAATGTCCTATATTATTGTAACTAGTTATATGCCCGTGCGTTGCTACGAAAAACAAAATTGATAACGAAAAATAAAGATTAAAAAATAAAAAAAATATTTCACAAGATCAAACATCTATCTTTAACGCTTCGTTTCTTACGAAAGCTGGCTAATTAAAGCAACGCTTCGTTTCTTGCGTAGGGCAATTAATGACGTGGGAAGAACGGACCACTGCCACCAAGTGCTGCTTTAGAATAGTAGAGATTACTCATCACAATCCCCTGAGGGTGTGTTTAGTTAATGGGATGAGATTGAATATGATGGGATGATCCTGTACAATTTGGTTCCATTATTTTGGGGTGAATGGAATGGTTCAACATCTAGAGGAAATATTCCTCAAATTTGTATCGCTTGGTTCAGGATGGGATGGTTCCATTCAAGCAATCAAACACATGAATGACTTTTTTTTTTTAACCATCTCATACATGTACCACTTGATACAAGCAACCAAACACACCCAAATACTCACCAATTACTTGACCTAGAATTAGCGAAGATGTTGTGATTTCGTATTGGTAGAACGTGGGTCCATGTACCAAGCGACCAACGAGAGTTTTAGTGAGATTATAACTAGTGCCATAGCTAGTGGCAAGGTTTGAAATTTTACTGATACTAGTTACATGCCCGTGCGTTGCTACGAAAAACAAAATTGATAACAAAAAATAAAGATTAAAAAATAAAAAAAATATTTCACAAAATCAAACATCTATCTTTAACGCTTCGTTTCTTGCGAAAGCTGGCTAATTAGAGCATCCCCAATGGAGACATGTCAGCAGGCTATAAGGAGTTCATCTCATCTTTTTGCTTATGTGGAGGAGAGAAGTAGAGGAGAGAGACAAGAGCTGGCTCTTAACTAAGAGCCAGGCTATAGTGTTTTCCAAAAAAAATAAAAGACAATTACATGTGGACCCACATTTAATGTTGGAGAATATGTTATAGCCAACCCATTAGAGAGCTTGTCTTTAAGCTAGCTATAAGTGACATGGAGCTTTCTTATAGCCAGTAGTTGGCTCTACCATTGGACATGCCCTTAAAGCAACGCTTCGTTTCTTGCGTAGGGCAATTAAGCAGGGCAATTAATGACGTGGGAAGAACGGACCACTGCCACCAAGTGCTGCTTTAGAATAGTACTCCCTCCGTTTCTTTTTATAAGGCGTATTTGGTTTCGTTAGGACAAGGCTTTGACCAACAATTACTCTATTAGCATATAATTTTTATGACACAAAATTGATATTAGCAGATTTGTATTCAAAAGTACTTATATATAATTATGATTTTGTATTGCATAAATGATATATTAATGAAGTAATCGTTGGTCAAAGTCTTGTCCTAACGAAACCAAATACGCCTTATAAAAAGAAACGGAGGAAGTAGAGATTTTGTGGAATCTCGGCGAAATCTCGGATATCGGAATTTCCAAAATTTATAATCCTAACAAAATAGAGAAATTTGAACATCCTCTCCCGCTCTCCGGCTAGTTGCTCCTCAGTTTTTGCCGTGCTAGTGAGTGTTTGTGCTCCTTTTCCTTGGAGGCTTTTGGGTTTGAGTTAGGATCTGTTTATTTTTGCTTTTGATTCTAAATTCCCTTAAGTTTGGAGTCTGAGTTTGTGGTTGGTTATGGCAAGGAGAAGCTGTGAGGCGCGCAACGAAGAGAGAGACGTGCAGAGGAGTTCCTTGTGATTCCTTTGTGTTGTGGCTGGGTTGAGCTTAGGTGGGCGTTGCGAATTGCTTGCCGTTCAACTATGATGTGGGCGGAGCCAACAAGTTTTGTTCTTTGTTATGCTTGCTGTAGTAGTTTGGTAGTTGTAAAACTCCTCGGCCCTCAAGCAAGGTTACAAATTATATTTCAATAGTTGAAATCTAAAATTTCGACAAGATTTTAAAATTTTGAATGAAATAATTTTTTTTTTTCAAATCTTGTAATGGATAATAAATTATGCTGGTTCCATGGTTGGCCGAATTATTACAACAAGTAGGTCTCCTCTCAACTTCCCAAGCAACATCTCTCCCAAGGCTTTAGTGAGGATATGTAGCACCGTAAGGCTTTTATTAGGATAGTAGCTCCGTCATAATTTTTGAAAATTCCTTAAGCTCGATTATCATCTGAAAATTTTATGAGAATATTAGTGATGTATCAGGACCATTCACAAAAAATTTCAAAATTTTCTAATGTGGTTTGAATCATTTTTTGTTCGGTTAAAATTTGTCGGTCAGCCTTCAGTAGCACTGTCCGAATTTTTAAAAAAATTTCAAGCTTGATCATCATATAAAAATTTTATGAAAATATTATGGATGTGTCAGGACCATCAAAATTTTTTTTTGAAAATTTTCTAACATGGTTTGCACTATTTTTCCTTCGGTTGAAATTTGCCGATCAGACTTTTATCAGAACAATAGCATTGTTAGAATTTTTAAAAATTCCTCAAGCTTGGTCATCATCTAAAATTTTATGGAAATATTAGTGATGTGTTAGGACCATCCAAAAAAAATTTCAAACTTTTTTGAGGTGTTTTGGACCAATTTTTGTTCTATTAAAAATAACTGAGATCTCGGAAATCTCAGTGGAAAAAATACCGGATTTGAATTTTGTTTTTTAAATTTTGTCTGAAATAATGAGATCTTAGTAAAATTTTAGATTTCAGAAGGCAATAAGATGTGAACCTAAAACGAAATTTAGGCCCTGTTTGCTATGGTTTCAGATTCTAGTATAAACGGAAATAGTTCTAGATTCTTGGTAGAAACATTTCAGGTAGAATCAGAATAGCTGTCTGGAAACCGTTTGGCTAGCTGTCTGGATTCTGTGAATCAGGGTGGAACGGGGTTGAGAGCGATTCGGCTCCGATGTGGAAAAAGAAGAAATGATCCGAGAAGAATCGTTCCGAGCTTTAGCCCGTTTGGCTGGGTTTCTCCTAGATTCTAATAAAAACGGCTCGGTTCCAAATTGCCAAACAGGGCCTTAGAACATTGGCCAGTGCCATAGCTGACAATGACCACAGACTGGTTGAGTTATATGGGCTGGGTTTGGGCTGGATACGACAGCGAGTAGAAGGCCCACGGATGTTTCCTCACTAATAGGGGTGAAAACTGGTCGGATATTTCCCGCCTGATCCGGATTCAGATCCGGGAAAAATCGGATCTGGGAGGACGATTTTATATCCGGTCGGATTCGGATCGGATTCGGATATTTAAATATGGATACAGATACGAATTCAGGACATCAAATATCCGTCGAATCCGGATAATTCCCGTATTTACTTCGGATATTACCCTGTATTTGTATTTGGATATCCGGCAATCTCACGAGTCACGAGTCCTCAATCGGTCAATCTCCTCAATTCCTCACCTCATACTCATTCAGTCATTCGGTCATTCCTCTCAGATCTGAACCACGCGCCCACCGCGCCCTCCGCGACGCCGTCCACCGCGCCATCGTCCACCGCCGCCGCGCCATCGTCCACCGATCCAGCCCTTCCGCTCCCTGATCCCCTCTGAGACCACCGTCTTCGTCATCGGCGCCACGGGCTACATCGGCCACTTCGTCATCCGCGAACTGCTCCGCCTGGGCCACCGCGTCCTCGCCGTCGCCCGCCCCCGCAGCGGTGTGCGCGGGAGAAACTCCACAGAGGACGTGGTCACCGACCTGGCCCCGGCTCGCGTCGTCTTCTCCGACGTCACCGACCCGGAGGCGCTCCTTGCAGACCTCTCCGATCACGGCCCCGTCCACGCGTGCCGTCTGCTGCCTCGCCCGTCGACTACCGTACCACTCTGCACACCCTCCAGCAGGCCAGCAGCCTCGGCGGTAAGATTTGTTGATTTACCATCATTTTCATTTACCATCATCAAGTCAAAAATGAACTAGAGCTATTGAATATTAGTCTTTATCTTAGTTTTTGCCAGATTCGAATCTGATCTTCAGATCACAGTTAAAGAATAGCTAATCATATGATCTTCAGATTCGGTTGGCGACAGTTGGGGCATGTTGTCTCAACAGATGTAACTATAAAGACCGTAGTCCAGTCTTTTGACCGAAACTGCCTCTATTGTCCATAAATTGCCTCTAAAGCCAGCATCTAAGCAATCATATGTCACAGCAAAACTAATTTAGAGCATGTTTGGGAAAAGGAAGATTGAAGATTCTGACTAAAGATGATTTTTAAAATTTTGGAGTTGCTTGAACAAATGATCAAGAAATATTTCCACACGAATTATCTCGTTCTGTTATTTGTGGAGAAGAAAAAAAGAATGAGTGTTGACCTAAAGAGTCCTTGTCAATTATTCGTACATCTAAATTCGAGACAGCCAATTATTCAATTTATTTATTCTCTGCTTATGTTGGACTTATGTATGAATTATGATTATGCCAATGTGATTATGTATGTGTGTTATCGTGTGAGAGCTATGTTATGTATGTACTTGTGTTGAAAAGTTCATTAGTTCATGTGAATGTCGTACGGTTCATTCATTTTTTGCCTTACATACTATCCGATTATATATTATCCGTTTCCGATTTTTATCCGTTATGTATCCGTCCGGTATCCGAATCCGGACTACTCCAAATTCATATCTGTATCCGGTCTATCCGTATCCGACTCCGAATCCAGGATAATAATATGGATAGGATACGAAATAAGCAATATCTGACCAAATCTGACCCATTTTCACCCCTACTCACTAATGATTAGCCCCTCTCGGCTTAAATTGTGAGAAAAAATAATAAAGAAGAAAAAGGAAAAAACAGCCGCCCACCCAAGCGCCAACGAGTCTTTAGACTCCGAGATGGCGGCTGCGCCGGCGCCAGCGCCGGCGGCGTGGACGCTGAAGCGAAAGCACGGATTCTCCGAGGACGACGTGTACCTCCTCCTCCACAGGCCCGTCCTTTCCCCTCGCCCTCTCCGCGCACTCCCATCGCACTTTCCCCGGCTAGGGTTTTAGCGCGCCTCCCAAATCTTTCCGCAGGTACACGCCAGCGACGATCCTGACGGCGCTGCAGGAGATTGCACAGCACACGGAGAGGAGGGACATCGACTGGAGGGCGCTGGTGGGCAAAACGGCCACGGGGATCACCTCCGCTCGCGAGTACCAGATGCTCTGGCGCCACTTCGCCTACCGGGATGACCTCGCCGAGAACTTCGACGACAGCGCCCAGCCTCTGGTTTGTGCCCGCAAACCTTGGATTTTGCTGCCTATTTCGATTAGCTCGTAAGGTGTCCGGTAGCTAGGATTCTCGTAGTAGGGACTGTTAATATCTTAATGTAGTTGTAGTAGTAGACCAGTACAACAACAACAACCAGGCCTTTTGTCCCAAACAAGTTGGGGTAGGCTAGGAATGAAACCCAATCGAAGTCAATAAAACCCCTAAACCTTTGATTAGTAGTAGACTAGTAGTGCACAAAAATTCAGTTTGTTCAACTGTTGGCTGCTCTTTATCTAATGGTATTGTGGTACTTGTGTTGTGCTGATTGATGATGGTAGGGCGATGAGAGCGACCTGGAATGTGAAGTTGAACCCGTTCCTACCCCAAGCAAGGAAGCATTAGTTGAGGCCTCAACGTTTGCCAAGGTACCACCTTGTGTTTTGTTGAAAGCATATCTTGCTGTATTGTAGCTTATACTTTTGAATAGCGGACTCTCCTTTAGAATTTAAGATGCCAAAAGCATGTTAAATCTTCTTTTTCGCCCCCTTGCCTTATTTATACGTGTTTATCTAGCTACCGGCACTTAACTTAAACACATCCTAGTGTAACTATTACTTGTATTTTTCTATTTGATTCTTTGATCCACAATATCCAGGACATGGTTATCACGGCGCCCTGGCGAGGCGAGTCGCCTCCGGGGCGCCTGAACGCCTAGGCGCCTAGGCGAAGATTAGGCGACAAAAAAAACTAGTGTATATTCCTCTTTTCTATCTCCTGAAATCCTTTTTGGCCTAAGTTTCGGCCCACTTGGCCAGCCCAGCCCAGTCTGGTTGCCTCTCCTCCCAACCCCTAACCCTACCCCTGCTGCCCGACTCCCCGACTCCCCCATGTCCCCATGCAGCCGCCGCCCCTCCCCGACTCCCCATGACCCCTGCGCGACCCGCGCGACGGTGGAGGCGCAGCCCGAGGTGACTCAAAGCAGAGGAAGGTGGCGGCGGGGGAGCTAGGGAAGCCGACGGCGGGGCATTTCCGGTTCAGGCGAGGCGAGCTGGCGCGGCGAGCTCTAGCGGCCGACTGCACGCCTAGGCGACGCCGTAATAACACTGATCCAGGACCCCCCTCCGAAATCATTTGCAGATTTGGCCCCCACAGGTTACCTCCCGCGCTCGAGGAGCTCGGCAAGTCACCAGCCACGCCAAGATTTTTGCCGAGCTCCCTTTGCCCAATAGGAATCAACTCCACTAATTAATCACTAATTTAATCATATTTTTGAATTAATCACTTAATTACATCGCTAATTAATTAAATTCACTAATTAACTCTGTCCTTCCGCGGCTTCCATGCACAGAAGCTGTCCTTCCGCAGCAGCCAAGCACGGAAGCTGTTGCCGATTCCTTCCGCGCCAACCAAGCGTGGAACTAGCCTGCCGAGGAAGCTGCAGAGCTCTCATGGCACGGCGGGTGATTCGTGTCGCTTGCCATGCCTTTTGAGCTCACCAAGGGGGCTAGATTTATCAAAAATGAACCTATTTAAGACTGATTGATGTGCAATGTTGGCTCTGTTCAAAAGCTTGATCTATGTCTCATTTTACAACTGGAAGATAAAGCTCCGTGTGGTTTCACTAGAAATCAGAGGATAATGAAATATTTTGGATGTATGGTATAAAAAAATATAAGGACTTGCTAATAAAAATTGAGTTCTTATGAGAGCTCTTTAAGTTTCTTGTTATTTTTTAGTGAGTGTACTCTTCCATTTCATTTAATAATTTTTCAAGATGGATATCACAGAATGCCTCACAACTCTCTCTTATGAGTTTTGAAGAACTTAAAATAGCGCCTACTAATAGACTATTAGTGCTTGCATCTGCCGATTCCGCAACTGCACCTATTAGTCTGTCTCTGTATGCAGAAATACGTAAAAGGGCCATCATGTTTAGTAGTTTATGAAAAATGTAAGGATTTCCCAAGAAAAAAGTAGAGTTGTTATGAAAGTTCTAAGTTTCTTGCTCTTTCCAGTGATTGCTGCCTTTCATTTCTTTTAATAATTTTACAAGATGGATCTCATAGAGTGCCTCACAACCCTCTTATTTTTTAAGAATTTAGGATAGTAGACTTATTGTGCTTGCATTTGCCAATTCCACAACCGTTATTATGAGTCTGTCTATGTATGCACAAAGACATAAGGGCCATCATGTTTAGTTTATGGAAAAGATGTCTTTTTATGCTATGTGATGCTGCAAAGAACTACTTAACCTCTAGTTTCTTCGGCAAATTGTTTATTATGTTACGTGCCATGCAATCATGTCTTGTACTCTTGTTCTATCACATGTTTGCGTTATAATTTTGTTGATATCTTAGATATGTACAATGGCACTTTATCCTATCATATAAATTGCAGATCTTAATCTCTGGATCTTCACGTGAGCAAGCCTCTAGTCATCGTGTTAACTCAGAAACACCTGTGTTAAACACTCCAAATGAAAAGATACCTCGTGTTCCATCTGATAAACAGCTTGCTCAGAGTCACCGTCTAACAAATGGTACAGGTCCAGTTTCCAACTCAAAACAGGCATCGCATACATGGTTATCTCCTGATCCTTTGGATGCAAATGGACCTCCTAAAAAGAAAAAGAAGCCTAAACCATGGTCTAAAGAGGAGGATGCAGAACTAGCAGATGGTGTACAGAAGTGTGGTGAAGGAAATTGGCTGGACATTCTGCATAAATATAGCTTTGATAATACAAGAACGCCTGTTCAGTTGTCCCAGGTAACACTGAGATCACCTTGTCAATTGTATACCAGCATCCATTATTATGTGTCTGCTCATCCTTATTTACATGTGTGGGATTACCATACCCAAAATCATCCCAACTTATGGTCAGTGTTCTAAATAACGGCAAACGGTTAACGAACGGTCACCCCACCTTTTAGTGTTTATACAGTAAGTGGTCTTGTAAATGGTCTTGTAAACGGTTTTACTATTTAAAATTCAGAGAAATATACATGTAGTTGCAGTAACAAAATGAGCATCTAATTCATTTTCTTTCATGCATAAAGAATGGAAATACAAGGCTATCAGCAATTGTATGTCATAATTGAATGAATGAACAGCTCAACTGGCAATGAAAAGTAAAGCCAGTATTCATTTCATGTATGTCATAATGTTCTGTCATATGACAACGTTGCAACTTTACCCAAATAAACGGCTTGATAGAACGGGACTACTAAATGTAACGTCCGTTAAACCGAATAAATGGACCGATAAAATGGACAAACCTTGAAATATCCATAATTGTAACGGACAGGGGGCTTTTACCATTAATGGCCGTTTACAAAGCCTTAACGGCCGTTATTTAGAACGCTGCTTATGGTAACATGCTAGCGAATCTTTATCCCTATTAAAGCAGAGTGCAAAATGAAGCACAAGAGAGTGCCACATCATCACATTTGCCCATTGTCATCTGATTCCAATCCAACGAACACAGTTCACTAAAAAAGGACACTCAATAGAGCATACATCTACAAGATACTAATTCACTCGTCCATAGATCATACTTCTAGGGCCATCTACACATTTATATGGAACAATAAAACTTGATAATATAAATTTGTAATACACTGAATTGCAAATAAAGAATAGAATTACCGCAACAACGTGCTGGCACAATCCTAGTATGCTAAGATGGCAGAGTAGCCACATACGTGAATCTGTTGCAAGTATTTATCCAAAGTTCCAACCAGTGGCGGACCCAGAAAGAAATTATAGGTGGGGCAAGTTTAAAATAATATTAAAATGTTAAAATGAATGCAATGTACCGTAACAACAATAGTATTATTAAAGAAGCATAAATATAACGTTCAACTAATACGGTCAAAGAAGAATTAGCAAATAGGCAACATACCACTCAGTTAACAATTGGTGAGGGACGAAGCAATTGTATTCTCCTAGTTTTGAGGCGCTGAAATCGTCGGATGATGGCTTCATCATTAAGTGATTTGAAGATCTCTCTCTCCGTATAGCAAACCATTAAGTCATTCATCCAATTGTTGGCAATCTTATTGCATTTCTTGCTTGGTGCAACATTCTATCTTTCAAATTTGTTAGGCTTATGCATATGCAGTATATACAAAATACCTGAACCTAATAAATTGTAGGTGGGGCAGCAGCCCAAGCTGCCCCACTGGTGGGTCCGCCCCTGGTTCCAACCATATGTGCTGCATTTTGCAATTGTTTGGTTGCTTCTCATCTATGCCTAGACACAAGTTCCATGTCAACCTTGTTGGGTCTGTTTGGTTAGTTTTCTTATGCATCCTACAGTTGTAAATACGATGATTACCATGATTTGATATATCCTTTTGTCCTCATGTGGATATCTGTCTTTAGAATAGTTAGTTAAAATATATTATTATTTTCAGAGATGGGCGCTGGTTTGCAAGCGTCAAGGAACAACCAAGCTTGCTAACACTAAACCAGTCAGTATGGCTAGCTCAGAGGAGAGAAAGGCAGCTCAAAAGGCATTTTCTATGGCTCTTGATATGCCTATGACTGGATTATCTATGTTAAGATCAGGTATTTACAGAATTCATCATCATTATTAGTGAAGGCTGGGTCATTTAGGATAATGTTTCTTTGCTGAACTATCAACAACTGAAACATTGTTCTGTAGCTTTGTTACATATCTCAGCTATAAATCCAATTTGTGCAATCTTTGGAATGACCTTGTGCTGGCATTTTGATGCTTATTTAAACTGTGTATGCAGGAGCTCTACAACAAAGCATTCAACATCCTTCTGCAGTGTTTGGTACTGTGACACCTGTGGTGAAATCTGCAACAGCCCCTTCATCATTGCCGGTGCCATTTCCAGTGCCAGTTGCCGTGCCTGTTCCTGTGCCAGTACAAGTGCAGTTGCCACTTCCTCAGGTGCAACAAGCACCTGCCCAAGCTGCGCCCTTGAAAGTGTCAAATACTTCAAACAAGTTACGAAATAACTCGAAGAAGCAAGCTGCCCAACCAAATCCTACTAATGGTCCTTCCTCAATACAAGCAGCAGCCATTGCTGCTGGTGGGCGAATCGCCACACCAAGCATTGCCACCAACTTGTTAAAAGCTGCACAATCCACGAAAGCTGTGCACATAAGATCTCGAGGAACAGGATCTTCAAAATCTTCTGTGAGCTCTAAAGCATCTACTATGACTGTCGAGCCTGGGACACAGCTTGGCAGTGCTCAACACCCAGAACCTCCAAATACTAGTGCCCTCACATCATCTCCATCAGTTTTGACTTCGGATGCATCTGTGCAAGTTCACGATGTTTCAGAAGTCACAGGAGTTAATCCCCTGGGACAATCTGCTGGGGTGCATTTGTCGGAAATTAAGAGAACATTGAGCACCACACTAGTGTCTGCCCCGTGCAACAATGTGGAAAAGGTCGATGACTCTACATTTTGTGTTGTCACGATGCAGGACTTGTTTCCTGAAGAAGTGAAGCAGCCAGATATTGTAGATCCTAAGGCTGAGGAGATCATAGACCCCAAGGATGCAGACATGATAGAGTTTGATCGCTTTGTTGCCCAAGGATGCTTAAATATGGATTATGTGGATAAGAGCGAGACTGTCAAGATTGCTCCTGGTGCTCAAGATGTTGGCAGCCAGAAAAAACAACCGAAACTGTTGTCTGCAGCTGGGCAGAGCAACATTGTGTCTTCTGGACCACCAGCAACCGGGAAGAAAACAAAAGCTCCAGTTTCACATGGAACAACTTCTTCGAAAACAGGGAGCTCTAGTGGCGTTGTTGGCACAGGCAATACCAGTGTGCAAAATAAAGCAGTAGGAGGGAAGGCAGCTGCTCCTGCTACCACTGGCAGCCAAAATACTGTCCAGAAGCAGCAGCATAGCGTGAACTCAAAAGGTAACGGAATGCCCAATAATGAGGCTCTCGGCACTGGAACACCAGCCAATAGCCAAGGTAACCCAGTGGTGAATGGGGCTCGTAAGGGGAATCCACCCGCCAGCCAGTAGCCAGGTTAACATGGTAAATGTTGTAATAATGCTCGTAGGACTCGTGTGCATCTTCTGTACTGTGAAGTGTGAATAGGGCCTCATAGACATCATGTATTTTCCCCCCTTGCATTTGCTCCTTTCTTTTTTGGACCAAGTACTGGAGGAACACATTTGATTGGATTGATCTTATCTGGTAGTACCACTAATCATTAACATAACTTAATTGTTAGCCTCATGTGATGTTTAAAGCGATATTGTGTTACTTGTTCCGAGACAATCATGCTATGTTTCTGGACAGCGTCCTGCGTCTTGTTGGAATATTGGATCTCAGAAATTTTATCATTATGGTCTGTTGAAAGTGACGATGGCACGTCAAGGTGCTCCACCTGCATGATTGGCTTTGAAAATTCAGTTGCTTGTTTGGGCGTCAGATAATTTTCCAGTGCATGAACTGACTGCCTGGTGTTGGATCTGTCATTACTAACTATTTACTAACAGAAAGTGATGTGTGTGACTTAGGGCCTATTTGTTTCAGCTGGGAATTGTATAAAGCAGCTTTTAAAATCTGAACAAACTGGAAACTTTTAATATATATTGTAACAATCTGGAGGTTAGATTGTAGCAATCTCATAATCCACTCTGGAGGAGTTTTTTTCATTTTTTTCATTTTTTTTTTTTTTTTTTTTTTTTTGCAAAAGGCCACAATACCAATCCAACTTCAACCGAAATTATCCACCATTGCACCCCCAACTATTCACGCTCGAGCCCTCTTGCTTTGTTTACGCCCAAGCCTGCCCCTACTATAATTTGGGTTGCCAAATAACCATAAGCTTTTCAACCTCCAACTTTTAAACAATCCAGATTTTAAAAGTTTCTTTCTACAGTCTCCAGTTGAAACAAACATGCCCTTATATTGCTCATGTGTTAACCACCGCATCAAATCAGAGGATAGATTAACTTTGTTTGGTGCCAACTGTCACTCGTATGTATGGTGGCTGCATGCTGAAGTTGAATTTTGGTCACCTCAAGAGTCCCTTGCATTTTGTCTGGTCATGGCTTGCAGTTTTTGTTTCTACTTTTGTTTTTGAGACGTGTAGTTTTCATTTTTGCCATAGTGACACTTTACTTCAGTCTCTGACTATAATTGCGGAAATTAAAACAACTAGGAACAAGAACTAAGTAAGATTTAAAGTCACTGGGAACCAAATGATTCTACGGCACACTAGAAGCAGACTTAATTTGGATGTTGGGATGATGCACAGCAAAGACCGGACAAATATATGCTCTGTTTCGACACATGCACAGCGAGAAATATACACACTCCATTCCGTAATATAAATGTAAGTCCAGTATATATACTGATCAAGTAAACACTAAATGTAAGATGTCATTAGACCACACATATCTATATTAAATGACATACTACAACTCCACATCTACCTTTTTATGCACTAAATCAGGAGTACTAGGTTGAAATAATGCAATAACTATACTTTGATTCCCCGAATGTACTTATATTTGGGACTTTTTCAATAAAAAAATAGACTTGTATTGCGAGACAGAGAGTATATCTCAAGCTTCAAATAGAATGTAATAAATAACCTCTCACTGTACTTGCATGTGTCATTAACAAGGGTTTACCTTCGAGCTAGCCATGCACTCGGAGCATTAATGTTGCTTTGACCAAAAAAAAGGAAAACATGTGTACCTCCACGCACAAGTTGATTTACCTATTTGAAATATAAAATTTTTTACAAGTATTTCACAGAGGTTTTATAGAAACAATTCGATTGCCACGAGGCATTTATAAATATTTTCGCGTTCCAACTGCAGCCTTAATTAAGAACCGTTGCATTTTTTGTGAAGTTCGAAGCAAACAGAAAAGAATAGCTCGCCGCGACCTATCCCTTTTCATTTCATCTTATGCATGTTTCATCCTCAGCTCAAAATCTAAGGGGAAAAGAGAATGAATAGAAGAAGACCCAGCGTTAGCTCGGTTGGCCGAGCACGACGTTGAGTGTCTCGTCCATAGGGGTGAAAACGGATCGGATACGGTCGGATATTGCTATTCCCGTATCCTAACCCATATTTTTTTTCCGGATTTGGAATCGGATACGGTAAGACCGAATACGGATACGAATATGGATATTTCGGAGTTTCGGATATGGTAATGTCGGAGCGGATACATACCGGATTCGGTTCGGAAACGGATAATACAAACGGATACATACTTGTTGAAACATTTGACAAGCAATAAATTCATATATATTACATAAATTTGACAACTCACACAACACAAGTATAACAAGGTATCAAATTCATACATAACTTGAACAACTAAGTCCCACTCGCCCAACAGGCCAACACACCGCATTCATGCAAATGGCGGCGGCGGAGGCTCAAGCACTAGGGTTAGTTTTCGGGTTGGGGAATCGAATGGGAGGCAAAGATCGAGGCTTGCGGGAATCGAATGGGAAGCCCTTGACTCTTGAGTCTTGACTTGAGTCACGGAGTACCCTTGTTTTGTTGATTCGGATATCCGGTCGGATAATATCCGGTTACCATATACCGCATGACTATTCGGCCGGATATCCGTCTATCAGATCCGTTATCAGTATCCGTAGCAAGTATCCGTATCAGATCCGTGATCCGGACCGGATACGAATTTTTTTTCCCGGATACGGTTTTTAACGGATTCGGTACCGGATCGGTCGGGATTAACCCGTACCATTTTCACCCCTACTCGTCCATAAAATAGGTGCACCTCACACGTTAAAACGCACGTGTTTGCTTCAATAAAATAGGTGCACATATGTATATGTTTAATAAAGTGTTTCTATGCTTTCCTTTCCAATACAAATTGCACAAATCTTTTAAGCAAGCGAAGAAATAGGTAATCATCATTTACCTTTTATTTATGCTTTTATATTTGTGCAACTTTAAAATAGAAGAACATAAAAACACCTCTCATTTAATTTCTTAGTGTATGTAGAACATACGCACAAGTGTAAATATGGTGTGTGAGTTAGGCGTGTTGGCTTTGTGCCTTAAAAAAAAGAGAATGAATGGAAGTGCTCCAGGTCAAGGAGAGTTGGGGAGGGGAAAGCGCTGGCATCACCATCACTCGGCATGATAAAAGTCAAAGCAAATACCGGGTAGCTGATGCTAATATCGTACGCCGTCCTCACACGCTTCTTCACACGTGCCGTCTGACGACTGTGATATATATATTATGCCCCCTACTTACTAACAAAATGAGATATTCTCATATCACACCTGGTTGGGTTGCCGTCTCGCAAAACGCACCTCATCGTTTTAGGAAATTACGCCGTATTCCCGGTTCTTACCTGTTGGCATTTGGAAATTTGCTTCGGTGAAAATCCCTGCTCTCCAAAAAGTATTTAGTGTTTTGATTGTCCCATTTTCTCCTCGGCAGTTAATTTCATTTGCTAATAATACAACAATAGATGGTGACTGATGATGTTTATTGTTTTGATGAAAAAAAAAGACAGCAAAATAGAGATGATGATATGGAGGCATAGGATGCGAAACTGAAGTGACGAAATGACAATCCTTATAGGCTATTTTGGTCTCCTTTGGAGTGTAAAAAATCTATAGGGATTTTTGCGTAATATATTTCAATTGTAACTTATTTAAGCCCCATTAAAGTTAGCACCCAGAGCTGTTGTGGGAATTTTGTAGGAAATCTTACATCCAGTCAAAGGCCCTCAACATTTCTTTGTTTCCTGAAGAAAATTACCATTCCCCGCAAGAAATCCAAATAAGGACTAAGATGCAAAAAGTGATAAATGAAAAGGTTGATATAATGAATAGCCTATACAAGGAGTACTGATCAGCAACTTTTAGGGGGAATCATCAATTCATCATGCCTCATGTGTTGCCACATCGTCTAATTAATCACTCGAATAAACTAATCCCAATCGCTTAAACTAATCACACTCCCAAATCCAAACCCAACCAAGAAGAGAAAGCACTGAGGCTAAAAAAAAAAAAGAAGCCTCCTGCTTAAGCTTCGAATCCTCTCCCATTCCCTCCTCCTCCTCCTCGCGCTATCATCCTCTTCCTCTCCACCCCCCAGGAACAAGCAAAGCGAAGCTTCCCGTGACCAATAGCCCCCAAATTACCCGCGCCCTCGCCTCCAATCCGATCGAGCTAGCTTCGAATCGATGGAGAAGTACGAGCTCCTCAAGGACATCGGCTCCGGCAACTTCGGGGTGGCGCGGCTGATGCGGAACAAGGAGACCAAGGAGCTCGTCGCCATGAAGTACATCCCGCGGGGGCAGAAGGTGCGGCGGCCTTGGCCTCGGATTCGAGTTCTTGCGCTCGAACCCCTGCGGAATTTGTGGACTTTTCTGGGTTGAATTTTGATGTGCGTTCCTCCTGAATTTGTGTGCAGATTGACGAGAATGTGGCGAGGGAGATCATGAACCACCGCTCGCTGCGGCACCCCAACATAATCCGTTTCAAGGAGGTGAGGAAAAATTCGGATTCCTTTTTTGTGTGTAAAAATTTGTTGTTCTCGGTGGAGGGAATTTGATCGTCTCGGTCCATTATGGGGGCGTGTTGTTAGGTCTTGCTCACGCCTACGCATCTCGCGATCGTCATGGAGTACGCCGCCGACGGCGAGCTGTTCGACCGGATCTGCAGCGCCGGCAGGTTCAGCGAGGACGAGGTGATCATTAGTTTGCTGGATTTTGACGGCTCCGAATCTCTCCTAATTTCCCCCAAAACAATTTAGATTGGAGTGCTAATTTTTTTCCCTCATACTATTCTAGGCGAGGTATTTCTTCCAGCAGCTAATTTGCGGTGTTAGCTACTGCCACTTCATGGTGAGGACAGCAACGAAGTAAAAAAAACAAACTCTTTTTTTTTCTGAAATAAAAGTTTTAAAAAATGTGCTGATGAGTTGTGGGATTGCAATTTGTTTGAGCTTGCAGCAAATTTGCCACCGGGATTTGAAGCTGGAGAACACGCTGCTGGATGGCAGCCCGGCGCCACACCTCAAGATCTGCGACTTTGGCTACTCCAAGGTACCAATTTTATCTTTCGTTCTTTCGTAGTTTGTTTTCTTTGAAAAGGTATACCGCAAGACTCCTTTCTTGTTTAACTTTGCATGCGGGGAGGACCTAAAATTTGACACGAAACTGTGTTGATTTCCTCAATGTGCTTATCAAACTCGTGCCTTTATTATTGCCTGAAGAAAATAAAATTTGGCCCCTTTTCCCAGCTTTATTGAGTGATGTTTCTAACAAATCGCAAGACCATTTTTTTGCAAGTAAGGGAAAAAGGACAGCAGTTGATCAAACAAAAAATACTCCCTCCATATCACAATGGTTGTAGTTCTAGTTAAATTCACATAAAATAAGGAGACGTAGAAAATGACTTGTCTACCTTCATTTAATTCATTCCCTTTATGATTAATGAAAGGTAGCTGAACAGATTACTCCCTCTGTTCCACAAAGAATGCATTTCTAGCGTTCAAAATTTGTCCCACAAAGAGTGCATCTTTAATCCCTAGGATCCATCCAAAGCCCATTAATTCCGATAACTCCACTTCAAGATTTGAAAATTTTTGGCTCTTTTGCATGCTTAGTGACTTGGCGTGGAGTAATATCCCACTAATCTTCTGCATGTAGAGCTATAAATGTATGCATGCGCATTTAAGTGCCGGTGGAAACAAACGCACCAGCACACTTATGCATGGAGTAATGAGGGTCACATTAATCATTTTCCTTGCACACTAATCTGTCTTAAAAAAACTAGAAATACACTCTTTGTGGGACGGAGGGAGTAGCTAAATAGATGGTTGTATTGATGAAGGGTACAAAGGTCATGTTACCTCTAAAATTGTATTGGAATGTGAGAACTACAACCATTTTAATAAAATTTTTGAATACTAGAACTACAACCATTGTGAAACAGAGATAGTAGCATACTCTGTTGTTCCTCACTGTAGATATATAGTCGGTTACTCACACCTTTCTTTTGCAATGTTTGGCCGTCGCAGTCCGCGCTGCTGCACTCAAAGCCGAAGTCCACGGTCGGGACTCCGGCGTACATTGCTCCGGAGGTGCTCTCTCGCCGGGAGTATGACGGCAAGGTCAGTATTGTCATTTCTCTCATCTATTGTGCTTATGTCACTGCAACCGTCCCGCTACGAGGGCCCCCTACTGCAGTTGCTGCTAATACTTATGTGCATCATCGCATATGCTTGTGCCAGCCTGCTGCAATACCCCCGCAGGCTCCCAACGTAGTCTCGTCGTTCTTTCGCATTCCTAGACCCAGTGCATGAAAGCGCACTTGCATTGGTATGTGTGGCCCAAATGCTGCATACATCTGTGCCTTGTAGAATAGGCTCCTGGTGCACCTCCCTAAGCAGTGGCTTTGGATTTTGGAATTTTGTTCTGAGGTCAAGTAGACAGGGGGTGGGTCTGGCCCCATATGTCAGTATTGGTGTGTCGTCCCTATCCCTGTAGGGGGATTCCAAGTTCCAAGTGCGCCAATTATTTGTGTTGACAATTTTGTCAAAGAAGCAGGGGGGAAGAGATAGTCTAACGAAATGTTCATAACGTTCATTCAGTGTCACAAGGCCATTTCCTTTCTAGTAATCAGTCAGTAATCACATCATGCTTGATGGCGATCTTTGTCCCACTGGGTGTGCCCGCTTTTCTTGCATGCATAATTTCTACCCTTCGATTTACATGGTGGAGTCCTGTCCGTGTGGTGTTGTTTAGGTAATTACCTCAAAAGAAAGTTAGATTTGCTGGAGAAAGGCACAAGATTCTGTTGACGCAGATGTTATCGTGCTTAATTTAAATGATCTACTCGAAGTGAGGATTAATAAAAATATTTGTTGTGCACTTTGTTGTGTGGTAAATCCTTGACCAACAAACAAACAAACATTATTTCATCTTGCCTAAACAGTTTGTGAAGCTCCAGAAAAACAAAACGTAGCAGTCTCTGCAGAGGTACACTGAGCAAGAAAGCATGAAAAGAACTGAATCTTTGTGCGTGATGAGCTCTGTACTGTGGAGACGCCCCGTGAGCATGTTTCATGAGTCGTATTTTGTTCCCATTCATCGTGCTTTATGTCCTTTTCTGGACCGTATTTACATCATGTTTCCAGCCCTAATTGATGTGTACGATGGGGCCCTCAAACCTGATGTTTTCATGTAGCGATGTTAGACTGAACATCTGGTTGGTTACCTGTGGTCCTTTGGAGCTATTTTTCTTTGTCCTCTTTGTTTATTTTTGTCATTTATTACTTGTCCTGCTTAGGAGATGCTATTTCACCTATGGTTATTGCACTTTATTTCTTACTTTTCGGGATGCCATGCCAAACTGTTGCCAAAATTTCCTTTACAGCATGCAAAATTGGTTGCCTTTGTTTGTGAAAGAGAAACTGTAGGGAAGCATTGAGATTAGTTTTGGAAATGGGCATGGCTGATTTTTTTTATATTGTTGATTTCTAGAAGCACTGTTTTAGTTTCTGTCGAGTGGTATTACTTTCCAAACGTGCACAGTTCTCTGCCATAAGTTCCGTACTCTTGGGCTGCTACAGAACTTTAATATCCTCCCATAGTATTCTCTTCACTTTATCTTTAACTATCTATTTTATATTCTATTGTTTTAATTTCAAGGAAAATGACTTTCATGAACACATTTGTTATATCTTAACATTTTTAAATGAGTTATTGTGGTTGAAATTCTCAAGTGAAAAAATTTGTAAACCAACTTGTTTCTATGTTCTTATAGTATGCAGTGGATATTTGTTCTAGGTTCACATATAATCAACTCCCAAGTGAGCTGTACTAGTTTCACTTAAATTTGCTTTTAACTTGTCTGTTTGAACAAATGAATTGTGTTTCTTTGAAATTTTGCAACCTGTGGATATGCTTTTAAGGGCCCCATGCTTACACTATAGACATTCTTCAGTTCTTGGGTTGTTAGCGAGTGATTGCAGGTAACACATAACACATTATGAACATCATCGTTTTACTCATGGTGCAAAAATATTTCCCATATGATTGTGGATACTGGGTTGGAGTGTAGTATGCTGAATTTGTTGGGTCTAACGCAAATTTTTGGGGAGGCACCTGCTTCCTTGAGCATCATTGTGTAATTGATGGTTTCTTTTGTGCAGATGGCAGACGTGTGGTCTTGTGGAGTGACCCTTTATGTGATGCTCGTTGGTGCTTACCCTTTTGAGGACCCTGATGATCCCAAGAATTTTAGAAAGACGATTGGGGTAATAATTCGCTCACTTTTTCCAACAGTTTCTCTAAACCCCTCCTATTTGTGCTTGTGAATGTACTAATATATTGTGCGCATATTTATGTTTTCCAGAGAATTGTGTCAATTCAATACAAAATACCGGAGTACGTCCACATATCGCAAGATTGTAGGCAACTCCTTTCTAGGATCTTTGTCGCGAATCCTGCAAAGGTATTCATTGGAGTGAAGCCCACAAAAGCTTTATTTTTTTGGGGAAAAAACCTGCAAAACTTCAATCTTTGTTTCATTTTTTATCATAGCCATTTCCCACATATCATGCAGAGAATAACGATAAGGGAGATCAGAAACCACCCCTGGTTCCTGAAGAACTTGCCTAGAGAGCTAACAGAAGCGGTACAAGCAAAGTACTACAAGAAGGACAACAGCACCCCGACCTACTCAGATCAGACCGTTGAAGAGATCATGAAGATTGTTGAGGAGGCACGGACGCCACCTCCGTCATCTACTCCTGCGGCTGGTTTTGGTTGGGCTGAGGAAGAAGAGCAAGAAGATGGCAAGAAACCTGACGAGGAAGACAGGAACGAGGATGAGGAGGAATACGATGTCGAGGACGAGTACGACAAGCAGGTGAAGCAAGTCCATGCCAGCGGCGAGTTTCAGATCAGCTGACGAGATCCAGTTGACCGCAAGAGGAAGTTTTCGGACATGAGATACTGTCTGTTTTTATGGTAGCTATGGTGGTGATGTTGAACCCTCGGTGTTAGCTTGTAGCCTCGTAACTCCTATTGTTGAGGGTCTTCTTTTTTGCTGGTATGATGCTACAGCTTTGTAAATTACCAAACTGGCTCCCTCGGTGCCTATGTAATTTTATGGACGGTTGAGTGATTAATCTAGAATGTATTTTGTGGAATAATACTTTTATCTTGATGGAATATTTGAGGATTTGATGTACTTAAGCTAGTGCTATAAATAATACTAAAAATCATCAGGGCCATTTCTTTGTTTCAAATGAATCTAGAAAATTCATTTTCTATAGGATTGAAATCCTCAACTTTTTCTATATTCCAAATGGGCCTTATGGATATCCGGTGCGCGCTTCATACCCTCTGATCTGCTATGAGATTTGTGTTGACATACTTATCATCAAATTTTTCCTAAGCCTCTTTTCTACTCCCGGAAATAGTTACTCATGCCTTATCTCACAACGTAGGTGTAAGGTTGAGGAGAGTGAATAGGCAGTTTTAAAATTCTCTTTAGCCAAAATCAAGTTTATATGCGGAGGCCTAAATCAAAACTGTTTTGCCAAATTAAGACTTAAATCAACTAGCCAAACTAAGTGCACCAACAACCTATGTCTAGAACAAGATTTGTAATCCTAGGGTGACAAGCAAGAAATTCAATTCTAGAAATATAAATTACAAAAATGTAAATGAGCAATAGAAGAAAAATCAAAAGATGACACACCATCTTTTTATCGGGTATTTAGAGACATGCCGGTCTCCCCTAATTCATGTTAAGGTAAGTCCAAACGAATTGGATTGGCTCTTCGAATTAAGCCAAACACTTTGAATCCACTAGTGATAGCTAGGGATGAAAACGGGACCGGATATTCCCGCCCGATACAGGATTGGATTTGAATATCCAGCTGGATTTGTGTCGGGATCCGGATAATTGAATCCGAATATGGGATCAGATACGGAGTAGCCAATATCCGGTAAATACGGGACGGGATCCGGATATTTCCTTTTTGGATATCCGGATATTTCCTATTCGGATATCAGCAACACCTAGCCCATTTCGTCACATTTTTTCAATATTAGCGCATTTATATTGGCAATTAGATGGTTCTATTGATCCTAAAATAGCATATTCTTTCTAGGACATCTATTAGGTATGATTGATATATAACTTACTACTATAGTCATGTAATCGTACGGTTTAATTCAACATATATTACTTTATATATGTGTGCATTATCCGTATATCTTTATCCGTTTCCAACCCAAATTCGTCACATATCCATCCCGTATCCGTATCCCGAATAATTTGGATTCGTATCCGGATTTTGTGGTAGGATGTGAACAGTTCATGGAAAAGATACAGTTATGAGAAATTTACGACGCCATAAAAGCAACGGTTGCTCATAAATATATGTGCTAAGCTGATGAACTAAGCGTTAGTAGAATTTTTTTTTTGAAAGATAATGGTATCTTTCAAAAAAATGGGGGGCATATGTTGACACCAAAATATGGCGCGTAGCCGATTTAGTAAGAATTGGTTTGGTATGATCAATATGTTAAGGAATATATCGGATTTGAGTCATAAGCTGATACGTTTTTATCGGATTGTAACCGATGATGATCTTAAAATGGAAAGATCGTGGGGAAAGCTCAAACCGATATGGATAGTTTGAGGATATCAGAGAGGATACGATTGGCCATGATAATATAAAAGGAGGCAATGGCAACATCGAAGAGAATCAAACAATCAACTAAACAACCAATCTACTTGTTGTTTCTTTAGTTTTCATTGACTAGGAGTAGAATTTTAGATTTGTAATCTTCCTTTTGTAATTCGCTCAATCAATAAAGTTATGCATCACCGATTATTGGTTCTGTCGACTTATGCCAATCCAGGTTTGCTTTTCTTTGATTTTGTTGCGCATCGCATTCTTCGGGAAAAATAACCTCTACCCCCCTCTAATAAACTCAATCAGGTTGATTAGATCTATTGGTTACTTTTGTCTAAATCGTCTCAAACAAGGCAATTAGACTATTGAAATATTAGATCGACTCGGTGGCCCATTGAATTACTTATTATCTTCTTGCCGATTGCAGGATCAAATCGGCTAGCACGCCTGTACCCAAAATTAAATATGATGTTTGCGTGTGTTGGTGTCGATTAACTCTTTGTCACGTTTTTTGGCGTTAACAAAATTGTGAATCCCCTATAAATTTGACTGCACGCTGCTCTTCTGATTGGTGCATGGAAGGTATGGAGGCATAGCCACCGGACTCACCGCCATCGGTGTCTGTCTTGGAGCTACTATCATGTGACTCTTGATATGGTGGGCTCCGACGATCCCCACTCTCAATGGAGTCATCACTTCCTACATAATGTGGCTCATGTGCTGCAAGCGTCCCCTTTCCTTTAGAGGATTCTCTCCTTTTTCCTGTATCCCTTCTCAAAAGTGATTAGTGCTTTCTCTTCCTTGTATGAGGGTCCCTGACTGTTCTGTTTGCCCATTTGGTGATGCTTGCGACCCCAGTTTCCTTTTTTAACACAACAGGGTGAATCGGGTTTATGATAAGCTATGATGGGAGAGGGGTGTCACTCACTGTATCCTCCTCATCAAGTAATGGGTCACCATTAGACCTTCCTTTTTTCATCCACTGTCGGATCGGCTTTGTATTTTCGTATAGTGTAAGCTCCATAGGATGCTGGAATGGATCATCTTCATCAGAGTGCCTTTGATTTTCTGTGGCTTGAATTCGAAGCCAAAGATCGTAGTTGACATACACTAGCTTATGTAGCTTTTTGTATGGCACACGGTTGTGAATTTTTGTACGGATAAATGCAAATGTACTCCAATTGCACTCACATCTGCTAGAATATGCGCATTGCGACATGAGACATAGGGAAAACCGCTAAAGGATGGGTGTTTTCGAACCAAAAACATCCCACCAATGTGCTGCAAGTTAATGAATAGAACAGTAAGTACCGACGAGAGTACCATTATATTTAAGATGGTATAAGGAAAATACCAAGAGTTGTTTTGCCATCTTGTGCTATCCTCGAAGCTAGAGCACTTGAGAACAATCCAACCTTCCTTCTAAAAACATTAGTGTCATGAAGAACTTGCTTGGTGCTATCAGTATCATTAGCAAGCGCTTCAAAGGCATCCCAGAGATTTGGTAAGAAGCTACAGTTCATGCCGTAAGCATAGGCAATCCGGGGGTTTAAGGCGACAGCTGCATGAAGTGGATCGAAACTATGTGCAACTGCAAGATATTGTGTTAAGACAAGAATGTATTACCAACATTCATATGAGTGTGGTGCATTAAATTGTCCATTCTTCAGTTCACCACATCCATATACATCTCCATTGTTGCTAGAGAGTCATGGAATAAACTATCATACTCTTGTTGCAATATGGTGTGCCGTAGAATCGTCTTGCTCAATGTAGCACCCTATCCTAATCGCGCGAATCGTAGGAAGGCGTACAATGGTTCAACCGACTTGACAACAGATCGAATATTATCCCACCAGTCCAAGCTCGATAAGCAGCTGCATGCTTACCTTCCCTCGATGGTATCAACAAAGCGAGAGCTTATAAATTCTTTGGCAACTATTCATTGCATTAACTTGTCCTTGCGATGAAAGAAACTGTCCAAGAATATGTAGTTAGTTATAACATACCAATTTTTGCTTTTCTCGCATTTATTGTGCCTTTTGAATTTTTGAGAATTTTCTAGAATTAATTTGAATTAAGACTTTTCTTTGAACTAATTAAATATATGAAAAGTTTATATAAAGTTTTGTTGAAAATATTTTATTGGAGTTCAAAATGTCTCAAAATATTTTTTTACAATTTTTTTGAATTTTTCTGATATTTTTTACTATTTTTCTTGACTTAAACTATTTTCTAGAATTATTTTAATTAAGAAAATTAGAAAGTGGTTAAAACCCTAGTGGGCCAAAATAGTGGGCTCAGCCCAAGTCTAGCCCAACCTATGCCAGCCCGCATCAGCCTACTCGCCGCAAACCATAGCCGCCTTGATCTTGGCCGTCGGATCTTGATCTGAAGGCTAGCAACGAGCCACGTAGTTGCGTGATGTGGATCATTGGATCCTTGACACATGGACGACTGGATTGATGCCATGTCAACCTTACCGTGTCATCACCGGACTCCGCCGTCGCAACGGCCACACCGCGGAATACTGGCCAAACACGCTTGTTAAGGCACGTTAAATAGCCCTCCATGATCGCCACATCGTGCTCTATGCTTTGCCCTAGTCCACACCACCAGTGCTGCCGCCATTCATTCCTAATTTCTCACCATAGTTATGGTTTCCTCCGTGAGAACGCTCATCTTCCTACCACCATCCGTCGCTGTCCGTCGCACCGAGACCCAGATCTGAACTCCTCGCGACGAGATTGATCTTTTCTATGGAGCTACATTGCCGTTTGGTTGTCGGAGCACCGTCATGAAGGTCATCATCCTCCGTGCCAATGAGGAGTTCACCTCTGAGCACCGCCATCTCTTCGTGAACACATCCACCGTCAGATCCCCATCGGACGGTGCAGGTAATGCCACGTGTCACGATCCAAGGCGCTTCGATTTTGTTCTGCTTAGATTAGATCTCAGCCGTAGGATCCAGATTGAACGATTAAGATCTGCACACGTATCACAATCCATGTTATCGTTTTCACCGTAGATTAGACCGACCTTGGTTGTTGGATCTGGAATAGAGGGTCTAGATCTCACCACATGGATAGCGTGATGGCTCGCCACGTGTTCCGGTCATTGCCATGGATTAGGTAATCTCTGCCGTTGATTTCATAATGAGTGGTTCAGATCTAGCCACACAGAGAGCCAGCCAGGAGACACTACATGTCAGCATGAAAGCCGAGGCATCGCCAGCTGCGCGTGGTCTAGATGACGTCAATGGTGACATCATCAGTGATGTCACCTAGCCGGACCCACTTGTCAGCCTAATAGTGATTTTCCAGAAAAATAGTTATTTAATTAAATTAGATGATGATGTCAGCAGTGACATCATAATTAGGAATTTCCAGTAGAAATTTAATTTTGTCTGGAAATTCAAAACCGTAGTGACACGTGTTGTGCTTTGATTGGGCCACGTGTTAGGATGATGTCAGCGTGATGTCATAAATAGAATTTTTCATAGAAAAATATTCGACCAAAAGTCCTTTTTAGTGCTGATGTCAGCATGACATCATAAATGTGATTTTTTTAGTACAAAAATAATTTACTTAATTTAGTTTATTCTTTTATTTGTATTTTTAAACTTCAAATAGCTCATTCTTGCTTATACGAACTCCGATTGAGGTGATTCTATAGCCTAAAAATTTATAAAATCATGCTATATTTAATGTTGAATTTTATTTAATTTTTAGAGTTAATTTTCTCTATTTTTTATATTTATTTATTTATTCATTGCGCGTAGACGTTGAAGTGCCCGAGAGTTTCGAGGGAGAAGGTCCCAGAATAGGAACAAGAGCTTTTCCAAGGCAAGTTATGCTTTGACCATGTTGATCCCATGTTTTAAAATTAACTTGTTTCAAATTATTGCATACTAATTCAAATTAAAATGATTTCAATTAATTTGAGAAAAGTTAATCAACCTATTTGATTATATCCACCTTGTCATTATTATTTGTATGCCATGATTCATTTGTCACCCTAGGATTATTGTTTATTAGTTTGTTGCTATTTAATTGCCAACATGGGTTGCTAGATCATGACTAGTATGCTTAGACATGCAACGTGTTATTGATATCATTTTGGAAATACAAATTGAATATTGACTAATGAAATATGCAATGTGTTTCTAAAATGGTGTGCCATGTGTTGCCACACACGATGATGTTGATATGTAGAGGCATATGTTGTTCTACATGGCTATTGAGTTGTTGTTGGCATGTGTTGCACAATAATCAACTGGGGTGAAAAATGATTTAGACTGGGGCAAGTGACAATAAGCTCTATGTCATGGTGGGCCTATGTGCCATATGTAAGGGGGATGTTGTGTGCCATATGAATGGATGTAAGGGGTTATGTACTATTTGAGTGTTTGGAAGTCTTACCTTGGTCAATTAAGGACTTAACCTTGCAAGCCTTTAAACTGGGCTAAACATACAACCACATGTCCGACATGGGACAGGCCTAGCTAACTAATTTGTGTTGTCTAGATTTTGGTACTGTCATGGTGGTGTGGGTTTTGGGTGTACGGGTAAATTTACATGCCGCAAGAGGGGGGCCATGACTGTGGTAACCAGTCGCTTCAGTGTTAAAACCTCAGCGAGCAGTACTGGGTTTAGATGGAGCATTGTAAAAGCTTTGTTATAATCGCTCATTCACATACTCTTGTATGGTGATTCATGGTAGATGTGATGGGTTGATGTATCTCATAGGTAAAGTGTATAACCTCTGTAGTGCGTCAAACCTATTCGGGTAGTCGTGTTCGCTGTATTGGACAATGCTTGGGAACTACAGTCAAGGGTTAGATCTTGAAAAAAAAACTTAGGAATGGGAGGTTGTGTGCCACTGAAAGTAATGAACTTGGTTTAGGCTGTGTACCAATGAGTCTTGGAAAATAAATGAGAAAGTTATTTAATAATGGTATTTGATTTACAATCATCTCAATATATATATATGTTAATCATTTGTAAATGTTTTTGTGTGTGCAAATAACCAGTTTAGCCATTCATTTGGAATAAGCCATGCATGTAGTTAATAGACTTGCATTCTATGCATGACTTGTTGAGTGCTTTATGTACTCACCCCCTTGCAATAATCCAAATCACAGTTGAGGAGGAGTCTATGCCAGCTTTTGAGGAGGAGTTCCACGAGGAACTGAACAATTAGGGTGCGAGCCCAGTCAGTTGCCTGTGGCATACGGATGGGTTACTACAAGTCTTTCTTTTCCGCTGTAGTTTTCTTTATTTTGAGTCTTTGCCCTGCGTGGCATATTATTGTAAGTTGATCAAAAGGTTGACCAAACAGGTTATATTAATAGATGAAGTCTTCACTTATTATTTCATTTGTGTATGATTGTGATATTTCATCTATGTTGAGGCTATGCACAGTAGCGTGATCTTGGACTAGTGCTGAATACACAGAGGGTTTGAATTTGCACATTCGGTTCCCAATATTAGTGTCGAAACGAGTTGCATTCCACTTGATCAACTCGCCTCCAATATAACTCTTAATGACCGAGGCGTGATCAGGGAACTCTCCAATCTCCTTCAACATCAAATTAATGGTGTGGGCCATTCAAGGTTGCCATACAATGTTGCGGTGCTGCCGTGCAGTGAGCTTGCACACCTTCTTGTAATTGACATCATTATCCGTAACAATCTACACCTCATTTGATGAACCCACCTCATCAACAATTGAATTTATTTCCCGCGATAACAAACAAAATGAAAACCTCCATTACATAATGCGTACGTCAATTATATTTGTGAAGAGGACCAACAAAACCAAGCACCTTACACAAGTACGTGGCATCCTGAGATAGGCCCATGGCATCGACAGACTTGTGGAAGAACATGGTGCCATTGGAGTAAATCATGAAGTTAATTATTCTCATGCGTGTCGGCCCTGTCCAAGAATTGCACATAATTGTTACTCCGTACATAGGCTATTCCAGCTTGAACTTTGTGAAGCTTTCTTTTATATCTGCTACATTAGCATCTAAATATTTTTGTTGATGATTGGGGAACATGACCCCGCTGAGCTTACTTAGTTGATTGGGGAATCAACTTAGTCCCCTTCTTCTGTGAAGGGTTGCTTCCGGAGGATGCTCGATTTCACGGGACAGAGAACACTCAGAAAATGGCACGGTGGTTTTATCCTGGTTCCGGCCTCTCACTGGGAGATAATGACCCAACTCCAGCACGGCGAGCTTATATTCTGTGTATTGCCAATGTTCCTATCCCAAGTGTCTAAAAAATGTCTCTCTCCCTCTCGTACATGCACGAGAGGTATTTATAGGTTACATGGATATTCTCTTAATTGCAATCCAAGTAACGGATCGTTTGGCTATGGCTAATGTTTGTTATAACCGAACCTTAATTTACGCCACGTTCTCATGTGGGCGTAACGGCTCCGCATCGTGGTGTGATTTATCGCTACTCGGGCGTAACTGTCGATCATGACCATCCGACCATGGGCCTTGCGGACGAGCTGAGACCAAGCAAGTATGCTCGGACCCTGTGCTCGGGCGCTGAGACTGAGCATCGGGCCCATCCCAGCAGGTCGAATCGAGCAATGGAACTGGATGCCCATGGGCCATCCTCGGGAACGTCTTCCAAGGGCACGTATGGTCTAGTCGGGACTAACCGCTGGGGTTCTATGGTAATTATGGAAACTATCCAATCCCCGACAGCTAGCGCCTGAGGGTCAAGCAGGGAACCACTTGAAGGGGCTTTCCCCTTGAGCCTACTAACTCAATGAAGGGATTGGAGTCTTGCAGTGAATCACTACCGCAGCATCTGAGCAAGCCTCATTGATGGATGGGAAAAACAGCTCTGTCCACGACCAAGGTAAGCTCGGGTAAGAGAGTGTGAGGAGTTGTTGCGGTTCCTTCTTGGAGAAGCCTGGAGGCGGTGGTGCAGGCCATTTTTTCGGGAACCGCTCCATTACGGGACAATTTTGGAAACTATGTATCCATGCGTCGATTTGGGAGTGGCAAACTCTTCACCTGCGTTCGTGCCCTTAGGGCTTCTCGAGCGCAACGGCGGGAAAACTTTTCACTTACCCCTCAAACCGTGTATTTAAGCAGCAGCAAGGGTTCTTTTTATTCACCTTCTTCATCTGGAATCCACAAAATTTCTCATCCCTTGCCTTTGTCTTTCCTCCCAATCTTCTCTTTTGCTCCAATGGTGAAGTTCGGTGTGAGCAAGACCAACCAACAAAGACTCTAGTTGCTCGTAGAGCTCGGATACCTTGATGAGGGATCGTGGAGGGTCGTGGGCTACGAGCAGGAGTTGCAGCCGCAGGATGGAGAGATCGTCTCCTGCGAGTTGTACTCCATCAACGGGCTTTGAATGCCCAAGAGCGAGTTCCTTGAGTCGGTACTCGCTCACTGCGAATGCGAGGTCACCAATCGCAACCCTAACTCCATCCTTGTTCTTTCCCTCTTCTCACACCTTTGCGAGGGGTTCATGGGCGTCTTGCCCACGGCCAGCCTCTTCTTCCATTTTTACTCCTTGTTCCGCATCGGCACGGCTTCTTCGGCCAGTTGCGTCTATTTCCAGCTCCAGTCCAACCGACCATACGAGTTCCCGAGCTTCACGCTCAAGGACTCGGTAGCAGGGTGGGCTGACTCTTGGTTCTACCTAAACAAGGCAGAGGGGAGCTCCCTCTGCTATACCGGAGCAAGGGCTCCGAGTGTTGAGACGCCCCGACCTCCGGTGCAAGCCGAGGAGGAATGTGTGCTCATGACGATCAGTGAGCTCACCAACTTAGGGCTCACTGGTCTGGACATCGACCGGGATTTCCTCCGGAACTGGGTGGCGCCCCTCAGGAGGAGGGACCACCCCTTCTTTGAGATCATCGGGTGGCAAGACTTCACCCAAGAATCCAACTCAGGTATGTCTTAAGCAAGACTCCCTGTAACACCCCAAAATTTTGCTTTTCTTAAATTCAAATGTGGTTTGGCATTTTTGTGAATTTTTGGAATTTTTTGAAATTTATTTGAATTTATTCCCTTTTCAAATAATTAAAGAATTTAATTTTGCAAATAAAATTTTGTTGAAAATATTTTATTTGAGTCCAAAATGTTCCAAAATATTTTCTACAATTTTTCGGGAATTTTTCTGAGGGTTTTGCTATTTTTAATGAATTAAATGAATTTCTGGAAATTAATTTGAATATTTAATCGCTGGAAAAATCGAGTTGGTTTGTACTGTTCCTCTGACCCGGACCCGACCCGAGCCCAAGTCTGACTCGAGTCCGAGTCCGACTCGAACCCAACCTAACCCTAACCCTCTTGACCGTCCAATCAAGATCGAACGGCCGAGATTGAGCCACGTCGCCGAACCCGAGCCCGACCGAGCCAGCCAGGTCGCCCGAGCCGGACCCGAGCCCAAACCCCCGTGCTGTTGGATCATGATCCAACGGTCCACGTCGAGCCACGTCACCGAATCCGAAATGGATTCGGATTCCGCCGCCGCAGCCGTGTGGGCCTCGGTTTCCGCGATTTTCACGAACGTCGAGGGCCCTATTTAATGCGCCGTCGCCGCCATCGTGTTCTCCGTTTCCTTGAGCACCAGTAGCCCTAACTCGCCGAGCTCAAGCCAGCGTGGTTGCGCCGCAATCGCTCGCTGTAGCTGCGTTAGGGTTCCGCCGTGGTTAAGCGTCGTTTCCGCCGCCGTTGAGCCCAGATCCGGAACCGCAAGGTCAAGTTACGTCGGAGAGTACCTTTCACTTCGCCGGAATCAAGCCCAAACGCCGTTGCCGTGGTCGTCGTCCTCGTCTCCGGTGAGCCAGCTCCGCCGCAAGCCATCGCCGACGCTCGAGCTCCACCAACCGTCCGATCAAGATCCAAGGGCCCAGATTCGTCCACGTCACCCCTGGTGAGATCTCACGTGTTAATCTCTAGATCTAATTTCAACCGTTGGATCTAGATCCAACGGTTCAGATTGTGCCACGTAGCTAAAACCACACCGTGCTTGGATAGATGTCAGCCGTTAGATCTAGATCAAACGGCTAGGGTTAGCCACGTTGTAAACGTTAGATTGGATCTTGACCGTCCGATCAAGATCGAACGGTCCAGATCAGCCGAGTAGTTTCGTTTACGTTAAGCTAGATCCGATCTGGGCCGTTGATTTTCAAACCAATGGCCAAGATCTAGCCACATGGGCGGTAGTCTGACCGCCGCGATGCTCGCGCGATCGCCGCCGGCCGTCGGCCGACGCCACGCTGCGTGGCGTCGGCGTGGACTCAGCGTGTCGGGCCGATCGAACCAAACCGCACCATAACGTCATGCTGACGTCACGGTGGGGCCCAGCTGTCAGCCATCCCTCAGCCGAGCGGATGACATCACCACTGATGTCATTCGGTGGGGCCCACATGTCAGTGAGACGTGTATTTGTGGACCGGGTCCACGGTGGACCCAAACCGAACCGTGGACCACGTCCATGGACCGGTTGACGCAATAAATCGATTTTTCAATAGAAAAATAATTCGGTGGAAAATCAAAATCCTCGCTGACGTCATTATTCGGTTTTTCAGTATAAAAATAAATGAATTAATTCAGATTATTGATTTATTTGAATTTTGAAACTTCAAACGCTTATAACTTTTGCAATTTAACTCCGATTTGAGTTATTCAAATTTCTAAATTTTTATAAAATTGAGATCTACATATTGGTGAATTTTATTTAATTTTTGGACCAAAGTTTTTCCTCTATAATATTATTTAATTGATTATTTAAACTTTAAATGCTTGTAACTTTTGCGTTTCAACTCCGATTTTGACGATTCAAATTCCTAAAAATTCTTAAAATTATGCTCTCTCTGTTTGTGAACTTTATTTGAAGTTTTGGATACATTTTGTCTACTATTTATTTATTTATTGCTATTTGCACGCTTTACGAGTAGACGTTGAAGTGCCCGAAGGCTTCGAAGGTGAAGTGTTGACCCAGGAGCCAGCTCAAGACCAAGGACAAGTACTCTTTGAAGGCAAGTTGTGCTTTGACCATGTTGATCCCATTTTGAAACTTATTTTGATTTAATTTATTGCATGCTAGTTTGATTATAAAATGCTTTAATTAATTCTGGGAAATTAGTTAAGTGCCAACTTTGCTCTATGACACCTTGATTATCATCTATGTACCATGACCCCTTGTCATCCTAGTTGTGGATTATTAGTTGGACTTTATTAAATTACCAACATGGGTAGTTAGACCGATGTAGTATGCTTAGCCTTGCCACGTGAAATGCTTTGGACAATCAAATGCTAATTTTGACTTAATGAGATACTGCACCTGTTTTGAAAGAAGTATCATGTGTTATGATTGTTGATGGCACGTGGTGCATGGTAATCAACTGGGGGTTTGATAAATAGATTTTGACCGGAGCATGTGGCAAGAATGATCGGGTGGGCCAGTTGTGGCACCGGGAGCGTTGATTTGGTTCTTCAGGTAGACTTGCCCTGGTCACCCTAAGGACTTAACCTTGCAAGCCTTTGAACTGAGTCAAACGTGCAACCACATGTCTGTAATGGGACGGACCTAGTTGATTAAGTTGCTAATAACGTACCTGTGGGACCTCGGGGTGTCAACTATACCTTTTGTATAGTTGTACGGGGGAGCGTACCGGGGTTGCGGCCAGGTACCCATCTAATGGTGGATTGGCCTAAACTTCGCCTTCGCTAAGGGAAGGGTTAGTGTGCAATCACCGGGGAGGACCACTTGTGCTGTTAGAAGTTTCTGAAAGACTTTGTTACGGACACTCACCTTTGTGGTGTTTGGCTGTATCTTGTGGGTAAAGTGCATAACCTCTGCAGAGTGTAAAATCTATTCGAATAGACGTGTCCGCGGCATTGGACATTGCTCGGAAATTACAGTCAAGGGTTTGTTTCTCTTGAAAATAACTTGGACTTAGAAGGTTGGGTTTGGTTTAATAATGATGTTGATGGAAATGTGGATTAAGATTGGAAAAGATGTTTATTTAATTACTGGAAAAGTTATTGCTCTTAAACTTGTTTCTACTGCTTTTGAATCTACTTATGTTACTTGTCAAATACTGTTTTACCGCAATTATACCCTGAGCTATCCCTTTGTACTATGCCATGCATGTAGTATATTAGTTGCATTCTGTGCATGACTTGCTGAGTACCAAGTACTCACCCTTGCCACCATACAACACCAGTTGAAGAAGAGTCTACACCAGCTTTGGAGGAGGAGCTCCAAGAGGAACCGTCTAACTAGGGAGCGAGCCCAGTCAGTTGCCTGTGGTATACTGGATGGCGCCACGAAGTTATCTTACATTCCGCTGCAGTTATTTCTCTTTTATTGAGTTTTCGCCCTGCGTGGCATATATTTGTAACTTGACCTTAAGGTCGAGCAACCCGTTTGGTTAACTATTTAAGGTACCTTAATATTTCATTGAGTATGATTGTGATATTTACCAATGTTGAGACTGTGTGCACTAGCGCGTTCCTGGACTAGTGCTGAATACACAGAGGGTCCGGATTTGCAAATTCAGGTCCCAACAGAGGTGGTATCAGAGCCATACTGACTGTAGGCTCACCCATAGTTAGATTGGTCGTAGTGAGGATAAAACCTATTTTCTAAAGATAAAATTTGTCAAGATAATGAATGAATTCCCGACTTACCCTTTCTTCCTTGTTCATACCCTTGCTGAGTTCTTTTCCTCTTCCACATTGATTTTGAAATGTTGCGTTCTTACGCGAGCGTCTTTGACAGATGATGATGAAGAACAACTATGCCGAGCGTGAGGGAGGCTATGCTGCCGAGCTGTGGCGTATGCTTCAGTTTCTTGGAGGTTTTGAGAGGCCACTCTACCGAGGGACTACACTTGTGCAGGCAGGAGAGGTCATAGGATGGGACGTCAGGATCACGGTGTATGCCCGAGAGAAGACAAAGTTCAGCCGTCCTTTCCACTTCACCGCCAGGAGGTCTACCTTCAAGATGGGAATCCAGGAGGTGTCGCGTCGAGCAATGCAGTAGATCGCCCGCACCTACTACATGGAGCTAGAAGGCACAGTGTTCCGTCACCACCCACGCCGAGACAGTAGAGCTCAGCGGAAGCCGATAGAAGATGAGGATGCTATCGTCACTCACTTAGCCAGATTCGTCGCCGCTCAGGAGGAGCTTATCGATGACACAGTCCAGGAGTTGAAGAAGGCTCGCGAGCAGGTTGAGGAGGAGAAGAAGCACTTAGAGAATGCTCGTGAGTACGTCGCCTATGCTACGGAAAGGATTGCAGAACTGGAGACCGCACTGTATGGATAGGGCCCCGATCCAGTGTTGGTGTTGGACGCTCCAGAGCCAGAGGAGGACCCAGAAGATGCGCCACCTGCACCCGCGCCACAGCCACAGCACCAGCCAGATCCAGAGCCAGAGGAGGACGCCGCGTCGTCAACCACAGCTGCAGTTGTGGGGCATGGCGATTGTTTCGCGCCGATGCCGCCGCACCCGCCGCGAGGAGGCAGTGGAGGTTTTCTTGACGAGTGAGCATAGGTTTTGCTGTTAGGACTCCTTCTTCGAGTCGCGTTATAGAATAAGAGTCACCCTTAGAGGCGTTAGACTCCTGTGTTAGTCATTTGGATTTTCTTTGCTTGCTGAGTGTGCAGTATGTGTTGCAGGCCCTTAGGCGCTGTAAGCAACCATACCGAGTTATTATCGATTTATTTATTAAAAAGGAATTTGAGTTACACATTTCCCCGCATAGTTTCCCTATTACTTGTCTATGCTTCTTTGCCCCCTTATCCCTAAAACTTGGAGCAATCAATAGATGGTGAACACCCGTGGAAACCTTGGAGGCAACGGCAGTGGTTCTCGCCCAGCTGGAAACCCCAATGATGGAGCACCTGCACCCCAACCAGCACCGCCAGTTGATATACAGAACTTTGTAGCTTTCCTTGCTGCACAAACTCAGTTGATGCACGCTATGATGCAACAGATGCAGCACGTCACTGCTCAGGCCGCCGCTAATCAAGTCAATCAAGGACAGCGTCAGGGCTCAAGGTTGTCAGAGTTCATGAGGACTCACCCACCTATTTTCTCTGGGAATGCCAATCCGCTGGAGGCAGATGACTGGGTTAGGTCAATCGAAAGAAAGCTGTACATAACCCAGTGTGTGGGAAATGAGAGGGTACTCTACGCCTCTCACCAGCTAGAAGGAATGGCAGCAGAATGGTGGGAGAACTTCTGTGCCACACGGGAGAACCCACAGGATATCACTTGGGAGGAATTCACCGCTGCTTTCCGCCAGTATCACGTGCCTGAAGGAATCATGGACCTCAAGAAGGAGGAATTCAGGGCTCTAAAGCAAGGCAGCCAGTCAGTGGCTGATTACCTGAACAAGTTCACACAGCTTGCACGCTACGCACCTGAAGATGTAGCGACAGACAAGGCCAGGCAGTCTCATTTCTTGAAAGGAATGAACTCTGGACTGCAGGTGGGACTGATCACCCACACCTTTCCAGATTTCCAAGAGTTGGTGAATAAAGCGCTTATTCTTGAGGACAAGCGCAAGGAACTGGACGACAACAGGAAGCGGAGGATGCAACAGCAGGCATCACGTCAGGGAGCGCAACAACGTTTGAGGGTTGCGCCAAATCAGTTTTTCAGGTTCCAACCACAGAATGCAGTGAGGACACAGTCGCCAGCACTAAGACCCGTCAATTAGAACTATCAGACCCCAGCTCCAGCCAGAAACGCCACTTCAGGTAGTCAACAGGGGACAGTGAGACGCTGCTACACATGCAATGAGCCAGGGCACTTCTCCAACAGTTGCCCTAAGAAGACAGCAGGAGTGACCCCAGTCCGCTTCAATCTGGGATCCACACCAGCCAGGACACCAGCACCCGGAGCAAACCGAGGGACAGCACAGCCAGGAGCCGCGCCCCAGACCATAGTGAGAGGCCGAGTCAACCACATCACCACAGATGCACTTCAGAATGCCACGGACGTCGTGCTGGGTAAGTTACTTGTCAACTCAGTACCTGCAACAGTTTTGTTTGACTCTGGAGCTTCGCATTCGTTTGTTTCTCAAGGCTTTGCTGCTAAAAATGATTTGGAGATTGCAAGACTTAAATGCATGCTTTTAGTTCAAACCCCTGGTTCCGAACTCCGAACGAAAGTAGGATGTTCTGGGGTAAGAATATTAATAGATGGGATAGAGTTCCTAGCGAACCTTATTATATTGGAAACCCAGACCTTAGATGTTATTTTGGGAATGGATTGGTTATCCAAGCACAAGGCTGTGTTGGATTGTGGGCGAAGGATTATCTCAGTTGAGAGCCCGTGTGGAAGAAAAGTGGAATTTCAAGCTACCGCCGTTAGAGATGGACAGTTGATGGTTAATAGCGCTAAGGCGATCAGCATAGAAGATGTTTCAGTAGTGAATGAGTATCCAGATGTTTTTCCTGAAGATTTACCTGGTATGCTGCCAGACAGAGACATAGAGTTTGTGATAGAGCTTGTACCCGGTACAGCGTCGATAGCAAAGAGACCTTACCGGATGTCGACCGAAGAATTGGTAGAGATGAAGAAACAACTTGAAGAGTTGATGGAGAAAGGATTCATCAGACCGAGCTCGTCGCCATGGGGAGCACCAGTTTTGTTCGTCAAGAAGAAGGACGGGAGTTTCAGGATGTGCATTGACTACCGTGCACTCAATAAAGTCACCGTGAAGAATAAATACCCGCTACCCAGGATCGATGATCTGTTTGATCAGCTGAGAGGAGCTAGAGTCTTCTCCAAGATTGATCTGAGATCGGGATACCACCAGTTGAAGATCCGATCAGAGGATATCCCGAAGACCGCGTTTTTGTCCAGATACGGACATTACGAGTTTACAGTTATGTCCTTTGGCCTGACGAATGCGCCAGCATATTTCATGAATATGATGAATAAGGTGTTCATGGAATATTTGGACAAGTTTGTTGTTGTGTTTATAGATGATATCTTAATCTACTCCAAGACAGAGGATGAACATGCAGAGCACTTGAGGCGAGTTTTGGAAAAGCTGAGGGAACAGCAACTCTTCGCCAAATTCAGTAAGTGTGATTTTTGGAAGGACAAGGTGGAATTCCTTGGACATGTAATGACCGCAGAAGGAGTCGCCGTTGATCCGAGCAAGGTAGAAGTTGTGTTACATTGGGAGCAGCCGAAGACCGTGACCTAGATTCGGAGTTTTCTTGGAATGACAGGTTACTACCGCCGCTTCATTGAAGGCTTTTCGACAATTGCGAAACCTCTTACGCAATTGTTGAAAAAGGAGAAGAAGTTTGCATGGACGCCAGAGTGCGAAAAAGGTTTTCAAGAACTAAAGAAGCGATTGACATCAGCGCCGGTGTTAGTTCTATCGGACGTCAATCAAGGCTTTGATATTTATTGTGATGCATCGCGCCAAGGACTTGGACGTGTGCTGATGCAGAACGGAAAGGTCGTCGCTTATGCATCAAGGCAGTTGAGGCCACATGAGGAGAATTATCCGACGCATGACCTAGAGCTAGCTGCCGTAGTGCATGCCTTGAAGTTGTGGCGTCACTATTTGATCGGGAACAAATGTGAAGTATACACGGACCATAAGAGTCTTAAGTACATCTTCACCCAATCGGACTTGAATATGAGGCAGAGGAGATGGTTAGAGTTGATCAAGGATTATAATGTTGGAATCCATTACCATCCCGGAAAGGCCAACGTGGTGGCCGATGCCCTGAGTCAGAAAAGCCATACCGTGAACATGTTAATAGCCACGAGTCAGGATGAGCTATGTGAGGATTTCCAGAGAATGCAGATTGAAGTAGTACCAGAAGGATTCTTGGCCGCATTAGAAGTAAAGCCTACCCTGGAGGAACAGATCCGAGAAGGACAGAAGGACGATGACAAGATCCGCAGGATTAAGTCCAAAATAGATGAAGGCAAGGCAAAGGACTTCAGACTGGATGAGCAAGGCACGTTATGGATGCAGGATAGAATATGTGTGCCAAACAGGAAGGAGCTGAAGCAGCTGATTCTAGAAGAAGCCCATGACTCCAAGTATTCCATTAATCCGGGAAGTGCCAAGGTGTATCAGGATTTAAAGGAAAGATTCTGGTGGCCGAGCATGAAGCGTGAAGTTGCCGAGCATGTTGCGCTGTGCGACATATGTCTGAGAGTCAAGGCAATGCATCAGAGACCAGCAGGATTGCTACAGCCGTTGAAGATACCTGAGTGGAAATGGGAGGAAATCGGCATGGACTTCATTACCGGTTTACCGAAAACCCAGGGTGGATATGACTCCATATGGGTCATAGTGGATCACTTGACTAAGGTCGCTCACTTTATTCCCGTGAAGACAACCTATTCGGGAGATAAGTTAACAGAATTGTATATGACCAGGATCGTCTGTTTGCACGGAGTGCCGAAGAAGATTGCATCGGACAGAGGTACCCATTTTACCTCGAGGTTCTGGAATAAGCTGCATGAAGCCATGGGATCCCGTTTGAACTTTAGTACAGCATATCATCCGCAGACAGATGGGCAAACCGAAAGAGTTAATCAGATTCTAGAGGACATGCTACGAGCTTGTGCATTGGCTTATGCTACCTCTTGGGATAAAAGTCTGCCGTACGCTGAGTTCAGCTACAATAACAGTTATCAGGCCAGTCTGCAAATGTCACCATTTGAGGCACTATACGGTCGACCGTATCGAACGCCGTTGAACTGGAATGAGACAGGTGAACGCAGTGTCTTTGGGCCGGATATTCTTCAAGAAGCCGAAGAGCAGATTGCCATGATCCGAGAAAGATTAAAGATAGCACAGTCAAGACAGAAAAGCTATGCTGATAACCGTCGCCGAGACCTGAGCTTTGAGCCAGAAGTTTCGTGTATCTCAGAGTCACACCACTCAAGGGACTTAAGAGATTCCATGCCAGAGGAAAACTCGCGCCGCGATATGTTGGACCATTTAAGGTTCTCAGCCGTAGAGGTGAAGTTGCGTACCAACTGGAGTTACCGCATTCACTAGCAGGAGTACATGATGTGTTCCACATGTCCCAGCTGAAGAAGTGTCTCCGAGTACCTGATGAGCAGACACCGCTAGAGTCAATTGAGCTACAAGAAGATCTGACTTACAAGGAACACCCCGTCAAGATTTTGGACACAATGGATCGAGAAACGAGAAACAAGTTAACCCGTTTCTACAGAGTTCAATGGAGCAACCATGCAGAGAGTGAAGCAACTTGGGAGCGCGAGGAGGATTTGAAGAAAGAGTTCCCGAACCTATTCTTTAGTAAGCCCTGAATCTCGGGGACAAGATTCTGTTAAGGGGGGGAGGTTTGTAACACCCCAAAATTTTGCTTTTCTTAAATTCAAATGTGGTTTGCATTTTTGTGAATTTTTGGAATTTTCTGAAATTTATTTGGATTTATTTGGAATTTATTTGAATTTATTCCCATTTCAAATAATTAAAGAATTTAATTTTGCAAATAAAATTTTGTTGGAAATATTTTATTTGAGTCCAAAATGTTCCAAAATATTTTCTACAATTTTTTTGGAATTTTTCTGAGGGTTTTGCTATTTTTAATGAATTAAATGAATTTCTGGAAATTAATTTGAATATTTAATCGCTGGAAAAATCGAGTTGGTTTGTACTGTTCCTCAGGCCGGACAGGCCGAGGCGAGTGTGACTCGAGTCCGAGTCCGACTCGAACCCAACCTAACCCTAACCCTCTCGACCGTCCGATCAAGATCGAACAGCCGAGATTGAGCCACGTCGCCGAACCCGAGCCCGACCGAGCCAGCCAGGTCGCCCGAGCCGGACCCGAGCCCAAACCCCCGTGCCGTTGGATCTTGATCCATCGGTCCACGTCGAGCCACGTCACCGAATCCGAAATGGATTCGGATTCCGCCGCCGCAGCCGTGTGGGCCTCGGTTTTCGCGATTTTCACGGACGCCGAGGGGCCTATTTAATGCGCCGCCGCCGCCATCGTGATATCCATTTCCTTGCGCACCCGTAGCCCTAACTCGCTGAGCTCAAGCCGCCGTGGTTGCGCCGCAATCGCTCGCCGTAGTTGCGTTAGGGTTCCGACGCGGTTAAGCGTCGTTTCCGCCGCCGTTGAGCCCAGATCCGGAACCGCAAGGTCAAGCCGCGTCGGAGAGTACCTTTCACTTAGCCGGAATCGCGCCCAAACGCCGTTGCCGTGGTCATCGTCCTCGTCTCCGGTGAGCCAGCTCCGCCGCAAGCCATCGCAGACGCTCGAGCTCCACCAATCCAAGGGCCCAGATTCGTCCACGTCACCCCTGGTGAGATATCACGTGTTAATCTCTAGATCTAATTCCAACCGTTGGATCTAGATCCAACGGTTCAGATTGTGCCACGTAGCTAAAACCGCACTGTGCTTGGATAGATGTCAACCGTTAGATCTAGATCGAACCGTTAGGGTTTGCCGCGTTGTAAACGTTAGATTGGATCTTGACCGTCCGATCAAGATCGAACGGTCCAGATCAGCCGAGTAGTTTCCTTTACGTTAAGCTAGATCCGATCTGGGCCATTGATTTTCAAACCTGTAGGACCGAGTAGGCAACTAGAGGGGGGGGGTGAATAGATGCCAAATAAAATTCAACTATGTCTTTCGGAAAATTAAAGACCCCTAAATAGCGGAAGAATATCTAATATCGTAGAGATCAAAACCCTAGATTAATTAGCGAGACAAGTCGAACATAAATCAAAACTAGTTCTATCAAAAATCGAACAAACCTTCTAATCAAGAATCAAAGCGAAAAAAATAAGAGAATATTGCATAAACTTATCTTTTTATTCCAAAGCCATCTTCAATAAGATGACACCAAAAAAAATCTTCTAATCTTCAATGATTAGAAAACCCTAAACAAAATCTCTAATCTCACAAGATTAGAAAACCCTAAACAAACTAAAGAGAGCATAAAAGCTCTTCTTTGTTGTAGGCACCTTTTGCTTCTTGCCCTTTGCATTGGATGAGCTCTAAGCCCCTAGAACCCTCTATTTAAAGGACAAGAGTCACCCAAAAATCTATCAAGAATCTGTTTAGACTTAGGAATCCTTTTTCTATTCTTTCCGCTGTCTTCACGCAAACTCGGTTTGCTGGCTTTTTCGGACACGGACACGCCGGCCGACTTGCTATGCAACACGACAGTGCACACACGCACTCACAGCACACTCACACCCGCAGCACGCACACACACGACACATGCATGCAGACACACACTCACGATGCACTCACGCACACATGCATGCAACACATGCATTCGTATGCATGCACACACACACTCCATGTGCACTACTCACACACGCACACACCATGCATGGCATTAAATGCACACACACACATGCATTAAATGCACATACACCACTCTCTCTCTCATGGCATGCACATACATGCACATGTATGCACACACATACATGTGCATGTATGTGTTTCAAAAAAAAATTCGTATACACGCGTACGGCCACCTGCCACTACGCTGCAACGATCTCGACCTCACGTGCACTGTCCTCTAGTCCAAACATCTCGCATGACATCCTCGACCCTCACGACCTCAGTTCCTCCCTGAACCTAGTCTCGGTCCCGTCATCGACCATGTTCGACCTCAAGCAACACCTGCACGTGAACAAAAACACAAAAACAATTTCCGAGCCCAAGTCCGCGACTTGACTCAAGTTAATCCATGCAACCACTCACACGAGCGCATTGCATCAAATAAAATCAACCAAAAACATAATTAAAAATCAGACCAAACTCTTTTGCAAAATCTGAATCTTTTCAAATAAACAAAGCTGGTTTTGATTTTTTCAAATAAAGAAACCAAAAAAATAAATCGTTTCAAATTGGTTTCAAATCTTTTTCAAATACTGAACCAAAATCAAATCAACTCAAATCTTTTCAAATCTCTTCGAATATTCAAATACTCATCATCAAAAACACATGGATCAAAAAACAATGATCCTTCAATCTCCCCTTGATGAGTAATTTGACAAAACACAATATAAGATTTGACAAAGGTATAGAAAAATACCAAATGAGAGTTTGAGAGAGTTTGAGACCAAAAAGATTCCAAGACCAAGTAAAGACCAAGTAAATCCAAATTCTCAAACAGTTTGAATTTCTCCTTTCTTTTTATTTTTCTTCTTCTTGACTTGCTCTCCCCCTTTTTGACAAAATAGTCATCAAGATCTCAAAACTCCCCCTTAATTAATGCAGTATCTCAAGCTTTGAAGAATATTCAAGGTATATAATCAAAGTAAGGCATTTGGAGAGTTTTTACGAGAGTTTTCACATTTTGTATCAATTTATCCAATGAGAAAGCAAATTGTGAGAATATGGAGGCTCTAACACATAGAGTAGTTGTTGCATAAGCAAATTAGAGCAAACAAGTAAAATGTCATAAACTGATTTTGCCAAAGCTAAAAAGAAATCTATCATGAGCAAAGAGAGACTTTCAAATTCACTAATGTTTGTCTCAAGCCTTTTCAAATTTTTTTTTTCTTTTAGCAAGATTGACAATTTTGCTTTGTGATCAACAGGGATGACAAGTAACTGCACACTAGCCCATACTTGTGTATGAGTAGGTAGTTCTTTCTTGTATCTTTCTCAGTTTAAATTGGCAAGTGGATTCACATTGTTCTGAACTTTTGTTTAGACAAGTAGCCTTTTCTTGCATCTTTTGAATTTAAATCCCTGGCAAGGAAGCTGCACATTGTACTAAACTTGTGTTTAGCCAAGTAGCTTTTGCTTGCATCTTTTTCAACTTGCTTTTAATATTAAAACACTGATTTTGCTTGAGACTCATAATGATCATTTGAAGTCCAACAAAAAGCTCACACATAGTTTCTAATCAGCTCTAGCCTTTCAACAGATGACAAGAAACTTTTAAACCTATTTCACAAATGCAATACCATAATGAACAAGAGCCAAAATATTCTCGAAAAGCATCTCAAATTGAATTATTTTAGTCTTTTAGTCTTTTAGTGAGAAGTGAAGCAATGTAGCATTAATTTGACTATATACACAAGAATAGTCAACAAAGCTTTGTACTACATGATGCAATGAAAACAGGGGAGTTTTCTTTAAGTGTAATGTCAAAATAGCTCCTTGTAGTAACCAAAGTCAAGTAACATAAATGAAAGAGTTAAAATCAACACTCCCCCTCAAATCAACCCATGGGGATGAATGATCCCAAGTTCGCCGTGTAAGAAAGCAAAGCGAGAAGAATCAAGCGGCTTAGTGAAAATATCAGCAATTTGAGCATCCGAATCAACAAATTTCAGTTCAATAGCTCCTTTTTCAACATGATCTCTAAGAAAATGATATCGAACATCAATGTGTTTAGTCCTTGAATGTCAAACAGGATTTTTAGCGATGTGAATTGCACTAGTATTATCACAAAGAAGTGGAACACTATTAAAGTTAATGCCGTAATCTTTAAGAGTTGAAGTGATCCAAAGAATTTGTGAACAACAACTAGCTACGCAACGTATTCACTTTCAATAGATTGAGCAATCGAGGACTGTTTCTTAGAAGACCAAGAAACAAGTGAAGTGCCAAGAAAATGACATGTGCCGTAAGTACTCTTTCTATCTAATCTACACCCGCAAAATCAGCATCGAATATCCTAGGAGTGTAGCGAAGAAGAACAAGAATACCAAATACCAAATTCAGAAGTGGAGCGAAGATACCTGAAAATTCTTTTAATTGCTTGTCGATGTGATTCTCGAGGAGAGGCTTGAAATCGAGCGCACAAACATACTGCAAAATGTATGTCAGGCCTCGAAGCGATCAAATGCGAAGTGATCCAATCATGCTTCTGTATTCCTTTTGGTCCATCTCGACACCATTTTCGTCAGGATCCAAAATTGTTGTTGTGCTCATTGGAGTAGATACTGACTTTTCTTCTCCCATATCGAATTTCTTTAGTAGCTCCTTTGTATACTTGGATTGGTGCAGGAAGATCCCGTCTTTCGCTTGCTTGATTTGAAATCCAAGAAAGTATGTCAACTCTCCCATCATACTCATCTCGAATTCCCTGGACATTAGCTCAGAAAAATGCAACACAAGAGAGTGGGAGCATCCTCCAAAGATAATATCATCCACATAAATTTGCACCACAAGAAATTGATCATTTGAATTTTGAGTAAATAGAGTTTTATCAATTTTTCCCATCTCAAAATTATGTTGAAGCAAACACAGTTCTAGATCAAGAACAAACACCGACAAAAATTTCTTCTTTTCAGGCAAGGGAGAAAAGCAAAATCCAAACATAAATGCAAGAGAGCTCGACCCTCAAATGTCCAATCATAGTAGCCAAAACTCTTCAAGAAATCCAAAACCTACACTTTCCACAAAGGAAGACGGATGCAAAAGGGAAGACCAAATGTCCAACTAAAATTTTCCGATAAAGATTCAAACTTAGCTCCATCCAGCTTGATCTGCAACAGAGAAACTCCAACCCCTTCTTTTTTAAAAAAATCGGAAACAACGACCACGTAAATTTCCTCCCAACGACAAGTCCATCACAATAAATCAGGTGCCAAAGCAAAATTGTGACCAAAAGATGCGCAACGTAGAACTCTTCTTCTGTGTCTTCACTCAAAGGAGACAAAACCACAAACCGCCAAAAGGACAAATCAGCGAGTGCTCAAAACTAAGCATTTTCCTCGGTTTTGAACCAACCACATACCAGTAAAACAAACCAAAACCGACCGTCGGCCGGTAAAGAACATCCGAAGGAATCCATCACCAACCTCTTCTATTTGACTCCAGTCACTACCCGATCTACGACAGACACGGATAAGTACTCTTTCCCTACAGGGGTTTAATAGTTCTTCGGTGGTGACTCTACCCGGCCACACCGTCAAACCACAGCCTCACTACAAACAAAAGGTGACCGAAACCCTTCGGCACCACAACCACACTTTATCACAAATGAAGCAACTCAATCAAATTTATCATAAATATATCATTATACATCATCAAAAGTAGCATTCAACAACAAAGCTTAAATTCAACCTTTAAGCATATGGCAACGATACCCATACCCTTTCCTACTGTGCATCCATGTGTGTCAAATTTTAAATTAGTGATTCCACTTACACAAGTTTTAATGTTGCTATCCTATGACAAAATTTTAGTTAAAACCTAGGCCATGTTTCTAAGTTATTCCACATCACATTTTAGTTGTATCCTATAGTATGACACTAAAAATAGACATTCCAAGGACCTACAAGCCAGCTCGATACCAATTGTAACACCCTACAAATCTAAAGTATCGTACAAGAAAATTTAATGACATCTCTCCTAAAATTAGGACAAAGCAGGCGACAACAAGATTCATAATAACCATTATAAACAGGAATAACATAAAAGCATCAATACTAGAGATAACAAGTCTAAATCAACCAGAAAACAAACATAAACGTAAAACAGCTCCAAAGAGGACATCAACAGGTCTATGATTAATAAAATTTCAGCAAGCTAATGAATTATTAAATGCATTAGTCCATGTGATTCGTGATGACCCCGGAGGGTTGATTGTGCTACTAAGCCCACCCTTCAAGATTACAACTCGCGAGAACTACCTGAAAACAACAAAATAACAAGGGGTGAGATTGGGTAATCTCAGCAAGCGGAACAACTTCTAACGAATAACACAGCCACAGTAAAACTAGCATACCAAATTCCTCATGTCCAATACCACATTATAGAGTCCACACAACCTCAGTAAAATGCATATGATTGTGCACATGCTTATGCCATGATCCTCCTCACCATGCCCTTTCTCAGGAACACACGGTGTTGTACCGGTACGGTCGCGCACGCTGGCGTCAACAAACTTCCAATGCATGATTATGCAGTTAATGCTTCATGCATAAATACATTCATAACTTCCCACTCTGAATTCACATGCTTGCATACCATCAAATAACATGGATAGAATGCGAACATCATTGATATATAATATCTCCACAATTCATCTTGCAAACAACATCTTTCTTCATTCTTACTCATGATTCAAAAGCCAAACAACCACATCACAATGCAGGATAGGATATTGTAATCTCATAAACAAGTAGTTAAACCATGTAGGTGTGCTGCAATTAAGGTTTATATTGAAGACGAAACAAATAGCGAGTTATAGTTTAGCAAGACCGCTACTTCCACTTGCCTTTACCAACGTGGATGACGAATCTAGTTGCGTCCAGAAGCGGCACCACCTGTACAAGTATTATTTCAGTACATAGAGACATCACAAATGATCACACAACTCGAACACACGCTTCCTAATCCCCGTTCCCTTCTTAAGCGCCAAAAACCCCAATCTGTCCGGGTCAAACAGCAGCACCCTCTCTTCACAATTTCGTATCTTTTTTTATACAGATCATAAAAATACAAAAAAATTACAGTAGCTAGATATTGACGAGATCTACAACTTTCATGAAGATCACAAATTTCAATTCCATTGTTAAATATGCCTAAACAAACGTCCAACACAGTAGACAAAATCTGTTTCCAGATTCTGTCCGTCATCTTGAAACAGCGATAACTCTCAGACAGACGCCCCAAAAATTCTGAAAAAATTACAGAAGCTAGACCTCGACGTTATCTACAACTTTCTAGTTATAGGTTTTTGCAGGCAAAATAGTCTATGCCACGTAAAACGCGAAACAATCCGCACTGCACAATCTCCCCTTCCAAAAACAGCACCACGTGAACATCTACCCTTCTCCCCCATCAAGATCCATCTAAATCACTCACCACAAGATCTAATACACTCCTAATCCCTAGGTAGAACAGGGGTAAAAGATTGGGAATTTTACCTTGAGTTCTCCCTTGAGAACCCACGAAAAACGCGCGACGATTCCCGAAACGGAAATCTGCTCGTCCTCCACGCCTCCACGGATCCTCTTCTCGCTTGCTCCTTCGCGTTTCGCGGTGGATCTTGAGCCACCACGCAAGGGGAGGAAGAGGAGGGGTGGTGTGGCTGCTCGGGGAGGAAGGGGGCGCCCTAGGGCTTTGGGGGGGGGGGTGACACCCCTTTTATATGGTGGGCCGGCCCACTAGGGGAAAAGAGAGAGAGGTGGGGAGGGGATTCGCCGCCCAGGCCCAGGTTTTCCTCGGCCCACTGTTTCTAGCCCGGCAACTCCAAATTTAATATTAATATGCCGGATAAACTTCAATTATTTCATCCCCCGACAAATCCTTCATTCCTCTCCCGAAACAAAACCAGGAAAAGGAACCCTAGAATCGCTCTGACGCTCTAAGGCATCACATTCTCCCCTCCTTAAAAGGATTCGTCCCCGAATCTACTCCTCTTTGCTACGGAACCTTAAAAAAAGGAAGGCAAAATGGTAATCAACACTTTACCTTCAGCATCCTCAAAGAGTGTTGTAGGATACTTCTTCCGCATCTGGTCCTCAAGTTCCCAAGTTGCATCCCGCTCAGACTAATTGGTCCACAAATCTTTCATTGGACACTAACACGAACTATTCCCCTATTAAATAAAGGACACCTATTAGGTGAATCTGGTATCGATCTGGAATCTCAACTCCCACTTCTCTCTTCAACCCGATCGCGAAACTCCGCATTCCAATCTCAACTCCTCTACCACAGTTCGTCGCATTACGGACGGCTGAACCATGTGAGACACAACGCTCTAGGTAAGTCTCTAAATCAACCCAAACACAAACTCCTATCTCCTATAAGTGATTGATCTTTTACAAAAAGAACTAATATCCACCCTTACCAACGACAGAGATAGCCTACTTTACAACCAGGGTCCGTAAATCCGCAGAAACAATAACAACCGAACACAATCACTACGGTTGACACAAACTCGCTCGAACCCAGCGACAAAAGTTCCAAAAATTAATGTAATTACCTGCAACTTCCAAGTTGTCCACTACTAAATTAAGCAACCCCACCGAGGAACACATCAATGAAAACAATTCTCCAAAAAGGTTTGAATTGAGTCATACACAACCTTCCTTTACTCTTCACTTTTAAACTACTTACGATCAGCGACCCACACTAGTTTTCCCTTGTAAGAAGGTTTCGCCTTCACATTCTTCCACCCAAGGACCAGGGCAAGGAGTACAATCCTTGAATATACTCAACCATAACATAAACATTCATTTTCTTACCCCCAAGCTTGAACGTAAAAGAAATCTTAATTCTCACTAACACAACGAACGACAATCACCACCTTTAAACCAAAGGGCTGAAATTCACATACACGGGAACTCAACTTGGAAGAGGAACTCCATAGAACCAAAACCACCAAAAAAAAAAATTTCTTCGGGGAGAAGCTCTATTCAAAAGAGAAACACCGCGAAAGTCTTCTGCAAATGCATTTCATTTTACCAAAACAAATCATCTCACTTTTATCCAAGGCCAAGCCATTCAGAAAAAAAGAAACCGATCAAGGAATTAAATGCTTCCACACAACCACCATCTCTTTTTCCTTAAAAAGGAACCAAACTCACTTCCCAACAGAAAAATTGTTTCAACCACGAATATCATTCATGTCACAACTAGAAGAATCGTCTCTTAAACAAAAACTGTCAAACACCTCACACCACAACACAACTCTAGCCCAAAATAGAAATACAAATATTTCCAGATCATGAAGTTCCAAATCTTACATTGGATTAGCTACTTCTTTTGATCAACAATGCAACCGATAACTCGACCTTGAAAACTACGGACACAGTCAAAGCATACATCCTTGAGCATAAATGTCGCATTCATAACTTAAGCTAGTTTTCTTATCAAAGATGAATGAATGACGATATTTAATAGAATAACATTCCAAAATCTCCACAAATTACTTCAAGGTTAATCATTCTTTTATCCTTGTTTTAAGCCTCAAAATTAACCCACATTTGGCGAGAATCATTCTAAGTTTAGGAAACTCAAACACAGCACAAAGAATACTTTGACCGAAAGTATTCAACCCAAATATCAAACAAACAAACCAATCCATATGAATTTTTAAACATAAGTTCAGTATAACTCCCGCCATCTATAGCATTCCACTACCCTTACCATTTAGATTTCAATATTCCCTATTTACTCATTGAGAAGGCCCATCAGATTTAACAACAACTACATAACAAATTCTTACTCTTATTACCTTTTCCACAATTATAAATAAAGTTCACAAGTGCTTATCAAAAACACATCCAACCAACACTACCTCATCAAGATCCCCACTGAGCAAATTCTAACCTATATCATCATATTCTAAATTTGAAAGCGATTGCTTCAACAAGTCTTTCAAAGATGATGAACCTATAAATTCCATACCACATACAGCGTCAACATCTCGACAATGGAAATTTATTCACCTAAAAGATGACTCAACAAGTAAATATTATCTCAACAAGGCACCAATCGTAAATAGAAGTTTAAAACATACATTTATTAAGGACAAAATCACGCGTCATGCTAACTATCCCTGGTTCACTCCATCACAACATGTTACAATTTCCACCATTTTAACAAAGGTTTTCAACAATTAATCTAATCAGTTACCACCACTACTAAGTCATCAATATCAATAATTGGCATAATTGTAAAACAACAACATTGCTTTTAGTTACCCTATCCATAGGCTATGACAAACTGTCACTACACAACATACTCCAACTATGTAAAATAGATTGAATAATTTAAGCCATCCAAAGCTCTTATAACAACAACGCTAAATTAAATTTAAAAAAAAATTTTAAAATTTTTTTTTAGCTACCCTATACACGGGTTATAGCAAAATTGCCACTCCAAGACATACTCCAGCCTTTTTTTTAAAGTGAACTGAATAGGTGAAATCATCACAAAGCTCTTACGGCAATGGCAAAAACTTATGTCTTCCCAATTGATATCGATACTAGCATTATTGGAACGCATATCGCATACTTCCGAATCTACTAATAGTTTGCAACGTCATAAATATCAACTCTAATCAATTTCCAAGTTAAAGTCACTAGCCAACACGATTAAATTAGAACATCTTTAAACAACCAGCATGGTTTCTTTAACAATATCGGTAGTCCACCATTACAATTAAATTGTTCTACCGACCTTATATTAAAATGTCTCTAAATAACCCACTAATTTTCTATTACCTTCACAGTAGTTTACATCATCGTAATGTTCTAACTACGCATCAAGATTTAAAGCTTTAAACATTGTCCATGGTCAAGGGCACATTAAAATAATGCAATAAATCCTAAGCATGCACATTAACACATTCAATCATTATCGCTATAGAGCAATCTACAATACTAGAAGTTTATTTAATCTCAAGCTAAAGATAACAATTACATTTTAATTGATTCAACTCACAAATTAACTTAGAAGTACATCATTCCATAAACCACATTGTTGCATACTACGTAACACAGACATAAAATTTCTAAACACCGTCATGGGTCACCTACCCTTGACAAACAGGAGGCAATCCCAAACATTAAAAAAAACAAACACAGTTCTAGATCAAGAACAAACACCGATAAAAATTTCTTCTTTTCAGGCAAGGGAGAAAAGCAAAATCCAAACATAAATGCAAGAGAGCTCGACCCTCAAATGTCCAATCATAGTAGCCAAAACTCTTCAAGAAATCCAAAACCTACACTTTCCACAAAGGAAGACGGATGCAAAAGGGAAGACCAAATGTCCAACTAAAATTTTCCGATAAAGATTCAAACTTAGCTCCATCCAGCTTGATCTGCAACAGGAGAAACTCCAACCCCCTTCTTTTTTAAAAAAAAATCGGGGAAACAACAACCACAGAAATTTCCTCCCAACGACAGTCCATCACAATAAATCAGGTGCCAAAGCAAAATTGTGACCAAAAGACGCAAGCGTAGAACTCTTCTTCTGTGTCTTCACTCAAAGGAGACAAAACCACAAACCGCCAAAAGGACAAATCAGCGAGTGCTCAAAACTAAGCATTTTCCTCGGTTTGAACCAACCACATACCCGGAAAACAAACCAAAACCGACCGTCGGCCACGGTAAAGAACATCCGAAGGAATCCATCACCAACCTCTTCTATTTGACTCCAGTCACTACCCGATCTACGACAGACACGGATAAGTACTCTTTCCCTACAGGGGTTTAATAGTTCTTCGGTGGTGACACTACCCGGCCACACCGTCAAACCACAGCCTCACTACAAACAAAAGGTGACCGAAACCCTTCGGCACCACAACCACACTTTATCACAAATGAAGCAACTCAATCAAATCTATCATAAATATATCATTATACATCATCAAAAGTAGCATTCAACAACAAAGCTTAAATTCAACCTTTAAGCATAAGGCAACGATACCCATACCCTTTCCTACTGTGCATCCATGTGTGTCAAATTTTAAATTAGTGATTCCACTTACACAAGTTTTAATGTTGCTATCCTATGACAAAATTTTAGTTAAAACCTAGGCCATATTTCTAAGTTATTCCACATCACATTTTAGTTGTATCCTATAGTATGACACTAAAAATAGACATTCCAAGGACCTACTGACCGCTCGATACCAAGCTGTAACACCCTACAAATCTAAACTGTCGTACAAGAAAATTTCAAGATCTCTCCTAAAATTAGGATAAAACGGAAGTGACAACAAGATTCATAATAACCATTATAAACAGGAATAACATAAAAGCATCAATACTAGAGATAACAAGTCTAAATCAACCAGAAAACAAACATAAACGTAAAACAGCTCCAAAAAGGACATCAACAGGTCTATGATTAATAAAATTTCAGCAAGCTAATGAATTATTAAATGCACTAGTCCATGTGATTCGTGATGACCCGGAGGGTTGATTGTGCTACTAAGCCCACCCTTCAAGCTTACGACTCATGAGAACTACACGAAAACAACAAAATAACAAGGGTGAGATTGGGTAATCTCGGCCAAAGCGGAACAACTTCTAACGAATAACACAGCCACAAGAAACTAGCATACCAAATTCCTCATGTCCAATACCACATTATAGAGTCCACACAACCTCAGTAAAATGCATATGATTGTGCACATGCTTATGCCATGATCCTCCTCACCGTGCCCTTTCTCGGGAACACGGTGTTGTATGCACTTGATCGCGCCAAGGCGTCGACAAACTTCCAATGCATGATTATGCAGTTAATGCTTCATGTATAAATACATTCATAACTTCCCACTCTGAATTCACATGCTTGCATACCATCAAATAACATGGATAGAATGCGAACATCATTGAGATAGAATATCTCCACAATTCATCTTGCAAACAACATCTTTCTTCATTCTTACCCATGATTCAAAAGCCAAACAACCACATCACAATGCAGGATAGGATATTGTAATCTCATAAACAAGTAGTTAAACCATGTAGGTGTGCTGCAATTAAGGTTTATATTGAAGACGAAACAAATAGCGAGTTATAGTTTAGCAAGACCGCTACTTCCACTTGCCTTTACCAACGTGGATGACGAACCTAGTTGCGTCCAGAAGGGGCACCACCTGTACAAGTATTATTTCAGTACATAGCGACATCACAAATGATCACACAACTCGAACACACGCTTCCTAATCCCCGTTCCCTTCTTAAGCGCCAAAAACCCCAATCTGTCCGGGTCAAACTGCAGCACCCTCTCTTCACAATTTCATATCTTTTTTTATACAGATCATAAAAATACAAAAAAATTACAGTAGCTAGATATTGACGAGATCTACAACTTTCATGAAGATCACAAATTTCAATTCCACTGTTAAATATGCCTAAACAAACGTCCAACACAGTGGACAAAATCTGTTTCCAGATTCTGTCCGTAATCTTGAAACAGCGATAAATCTCAGACAGACGCCCCAAAAATTCTGAAAAAATTACAGAAGCTAGACCTCGACGTTATCTACAACTTTCTAGTTATAGGTTTTTTCAGGAAAAATAGTCTATGCCACGTAAAACGCGAAACAATCCGCGCTGCACAATCTCCCCTTCCAAAAACAGCACCACGTGAACATCTACCCTTCTCCCCCATCAAGATCCATCTAAATCACTCACCACCAGATCTAATACACTCCTAATCCCTAGGTAGAACAGGGGTAAAAGATTGGGAATTTTACCTTGAGTTCTCCCTTGAGAACCCACGAAAAACGCGTGACGATTCCCGAAAAGGAAATCTGCTCGTCCTCCACGCCTCAACGGATCCTCTTCTCGCTTGCTCCTTCGCGTTTCGCGGTGGATCTTGAGCCACCACGCAAGGGGAGGAAGAGGAGGGGTGGTGTGGCTGCTAGGGGAGGAAGGGGGCGCCCTAGGGCTTTTGGGGGGGGGTGACACCCCTTTTATATGGTGGGCCGGCCCACTAGGGGAAAAGAGAGAGAGGTGGGGAGGGGATTCGCCGCCCAGGCCCAGGTTTTCCTCGGCCCACTGTTTCTAGCCCTACAACTCCAAATTTAATATTAATATGCCGGATAAACTTCAATTATTTCATCCCCCGACAAATCCTTCATTCCTCTCCCGAAACAAAACCAGGAAAAGGAACCCTAGAATCGCTCTGACGCTCTAAGGCATCACAGATTAGTAGAACCTTGCTCTGATACCACCTGTAGGACCGAGTAGGCAACTAGAGGGGGGGTGAATAGATGCCGAATAAAATTCAACTATTTCTTTCGGAAAATTAAAGACCCCTAAATAGCGGAAGAATATCTAATATCGTAGAGATCAAAACCCTAGATTAATTAGCGAGACAAGTCGAACATAAATCAAAACTAGTTATATCAAAAATCGAACAAACCTTCTAATCAAGAATCAAAGCGAAAAAAAGAAGAGAATATTGCATAAACTTATCTTTTTATTCCAAAGCCATCTTCAACAAGATGACACCAAAAAAAATCTTCTAATCTTCAATGATTAGAAAACCCTAAACAAAATCTCTAATCTCACAAGATTAGAAAACCCTAAACAAACTAAAGAGCACAAAAGCTCTTCTTTGTTGTAGGCACCTTTTGCTTCTTGCCCTTTGCATTGGATGAGTTCTAAGCCCCTAGAACCCTCTATTTAAAGGACAAGAGTCACCCAAAAATCTATCAAGAATCTGTTTAGACTTAGGAATCCTTTTTCTATTCTTTCCGCTGTCTTCACGCAAACTCGGTTTGCTGGCTTTTTCGGACACGGACACGCCGGCCGACTTGCTATGCAACACGACAGTGCACACATGCACTCACAGCACACTCACGCCCGTAGCACGCACACACAAGACACATGCATGCAGACACACACTCACGATGCACTCACGCACACATGCATGCAACACATGCATTCGTATGCATGCACACACACTCCATGTGCACTACTCACACACGCACACACCATGCATGGCATTAAATGCACACACACATGCATTAAATGCACATATACCACTCTCTCCCATGGCATGCACATACATGCACATGTATGCACACACATACACTTGCATTTGCCTGCATACACTGTTTCAAAAAAAAAATCGTATACACGCGTACGGCCACCTGCCACTACGCTGCAACGATCTCGACCTCACGTGCACTGTCCTCTAGTCCAAACATCTCGCATGACATCCTCGACCCTCACGACCTCAGTTCCTCCCTGAACCTAGTCTCGGTCCCGTCATCGACCATGTTCGACCTCAAGCAACACCTGCACGTGAATAAAAACACACAAACAATTTTCGAGCCCAAGTCCGCGACTTGACTCAAGTTAATCCATGCAACCACTCACACGAGCGCATTGCATCAAATAAAATCAACCAAAAACATAATTAAAAATCAGACCAAACTCTTTTGCAAAATCTGAATCTTTTCAAATAAACAAAGCTGTTTGATTTTTTCAAATAAAGAAACCAAAAAATAAATCGTTTCAAATTGGTTTCAAATCTTTTTCAAATACTGAACCAAAATCAAATCAACTCAAATCTTTTCAAATCTCTTCGAATATTCAAATACTCATCATCAAAAACACATGTAATATTATTTAATTGATTAATTAAACATTAAACGCTTGTAACTTTTGAGTTTCAACTCCGATTTTGACTATTCAAATTCCTAAAAATTCTTAAAATTATGCTCTCTCTGTTTGTGAACTTTATTTGAAGTTTTGGATACTTTTTGTCTACTGTTTATTTATTTATTGCTATTTGCACGCTTTACGAGTAGACGTTGAAGTGCCCGAAGGCTTCGAAGGTGAAGTGTTGACCCAGGAGCCAGCTCAAGACCAAGGACAAGTACTCTTTGAAGGCAAGTTGTGCTTTGACCATGTTGATCCCATTTTGAAACTTATTTTGATTTAATTTATTTCATGCTAGTTTGATTAGAAAATGATTTAATTAATTCTGGGAAATTAGTTAAATGCCAACTTTGCTCTATGACACCTTGATTATCATCTATGTACCATGACCCCTTGTCACCCTAGTTGTGGATTATTAGTTGGACTTTATTAAATTGCCAACATGGGTAGTTAGACCGATGTAGTATGCTTAGCCTTGCCACGTGAAATGCTTTGGACAATCAAATGCTAATTTTGACTTAATGAGATACTGCACCTGTTTTGAAAGAAGTATCATGTGTTATGATTGTTGATGGCACGTGGTGCATGGTAATCAACTGGGGGTTTGATAAATAGATTTTGACCGGAGCATGTGGCAAGAATGATCGGGTGGGCCAGTTGTGGCACCGGGAGCATTGATTTGGTTCTTCGGGTAGACTTGCCCTGGTCACCCTAAGGACTTAACCTTGCAAGCCTTTGAACTGAGTCAAACGTGCAACCACATGTCTGTAATGGGACGGACCTAGTTGATTAAGTTGCTAATAACGTACCGTGCGACCTCGGGGTGTCAACTATACCTTTTGTATAGTTGTACGGGGGAGCGTACCGGGGCTGCGGCCAGGTACCCATCTAACGGTGGATTGGCCTAAACTTCGCCTTCGCTAAGGGAAGGGTTAGTGTGCAATCACCGGGGAGGACCACTTGTGCTGTTAGAAGTTTTCGAAAGACTTTGTTACAGACACTCGCCTTTGTGGTGTTTGGCTGTATCTTGTAGGTAAAGTGCATAACCTCTGCAGAGTGTAAAATCTATTCGAATAGCCGTGTCCGCGGCATTGGACATTGCTCGGGAATTACAGTCAAGGGTTTGTTTCTCTTGAAAATAACTTGGACTTAAAAGGTTGGATTTGGTTTAATAATGATGTTGATGGAAATGTGGATTAGGATTGGAAAAGATGTTTATTTAATTACTGGAAAAGTTATTGCTCTTAAACTTGTTTCTACTGCTGTTGAATCTACTTATGTTACTTGTCAAATGCTGTTTTACCGCAATTATACCCTGAGCTATCCCTTTGTACTAAGCCATGCATGTAGTATATTAGTTGCATTCTGTGCATGACTTGCTGAGTACCAAGTACTCACCCTTGCCACCATACAACACCAGTTGAAGAAGAGTCTACACCAGCTTTGGAGGAGGAGCTCCAAGAGGAACCGTCTAACTAGGGAGCGAGCCCAGTCAGTTGCCTGTGGTATACTGGATGGCGCCACGAAGTTATCTTACATTCCGCTGCAGTTATTTCTCTTTTATTGAGTTTTCGCCCTGCGTGGCATATATTTGTAACTTGACCTTAAGGTCGAGCAACCCATTTGGTTAACTATTTAAGGTACCTTAATATTTCGTTGAGTATGATTGTGATATTTACCAATGTTGAGACTGTGTGCACTAGCGCGTTCCTGGACTAGTGCTGAATACACAGAGGGTCCAGATTTGCAAATTCGGGTCCCGACACTCCCCTTGGCAACCCTTGGAGTATGCCGACCGGAGGGGGGTAAGCGAGCTAAAGCTGTGGATGTCCGAGCATACTAGGAAAAACCCGGAGCTGATGGCTCGTTTGCACCAGCTCGCCGAGAGGGCGAAGAAGGAGGCGATGGCCGCGGCGAAGGAACCCGCGCGGAAGGAGGAACTGGAAGGCTAGATCGCTGCCCTCCAGGCCGAGCTTGCGCGGGTGGGCTCGAGCTTGGCTCCTGAACCTGAGGAGGAAGAGGAATACTTGGCGCCCCTGACCACGAGGCGCCGAAGGTCGTCGGGTGCGCCACAGGGGCGCCTAGCGGTGAGCCTGATGGAGGTTGACTTGGAGGAGGCCGACCCCAGGGTAGTGAAGGCCAGCCAGGAAGCCGAAGAAATGACCAAGCTCCTGGCTGTAGCCCGAGCTGTTGTGGCGAAGTCCAAGGACCTCGCGGATGAGAAGCCCGAGCATGGTAAACTTCCGCTTTTTACCTCTTGGTCTCTTTTTAGATGCTGTGCTAACCCCACATTGTTATTGTGGGCGTAATAGCTAGTAGGGAAATATGGGATTTCGAAGCCATGGTTGATGACGTACTCGATTCTGTAATAGAGAAAGGGCTGCTCGGGCTGTCGAAGTCGTGGCATCCGAGGAGACCGTGATCGAGCATGGCACGGCTGCTGTAACATCCTAAAATTTGTAATTAAGAATAATTAGAATTAATTAAGCTCATTGAGTGTTTAATTGTGCTATGACTTGATTTCTGGATCTCAATTTGGAGTTATTTGTTTTCGGAGTGTTTTTGTCATCTCGTTCGAGCCGTTTCGATTGATTTTGACCTGAAACCTTGAGTTTCGAGTCCGGTCAAAATCCTTCGAAGTCGTTGGTAAACCTAATCCCAAAAACCTTCCTTAGTGTTCTACGAACCCATCCCAAGTATCCCTGAGTTAAAACCCTCGATTTCCAAGCATTGTCGCTTTAGCACAATGATTTCAGCCCTATATTCGATTTCGGGTGAAATCTCGAATCGTGTATAATAGAACCCAATCGTAAGTTTCTAAACCTTTATTAGGATTTCCCGAACCTATTCCAAAAGACCCCAAAGCAATTGGTCAAGTGCCATTGCGAAAGCCGGAAAAATCGTAAACTTTCAGCCCCTAGGCGGCAGTACCGCAGATGTATTCACGGTACTACCAGTCGGGCGGCAGTACCGGCCACACCGGGCGGTACTACCGGCCGAGGCATTGAGAACGGGAGACAGAGCCCCTGTTTGCACGTCGCCGGCCATGCCTCTCCTCCACGTCGCCCTGCCCCTCCTCTTCCTCCTTCTTAAGCCAGGAGAGAAGCCCCTCTTCCTCTCCTCACTCTCATTCACTCCCTCACCCTCTGTCTCTTGCTCTCTCTCTCTCTCTCGCTCATCCACTCCCTCACCCGAGCTCTCTCCTCTCCCTCTCAAATTTGGCAAACTTGAGCTCTCAAGTGGAGCAAGAAGAGCAAGCTTGGAGGTGCGGTGAAGCTTCATCAAGGCCCTAGCAAGACCCTCAACCGGTGGATTCAAGTTTGGAGCTCAATCCACAAGGTTTGATGCAAACCGTAGCCTTCTTCCTCTCTTTCCCTTTTCTTTCCCTCTTGTTTAGCCCTAGAAAACCTAGATTGGGAGGTAGATCGTTGTTTTGTTGGGTTGCTAGACCTAGGTTAGGGTTAGAAGAATTCTTTTGCGCGGTCGATTCGTTTTGGAAACCTGATCTACTCCTCGTTGGATTTATTTGCTCCAGAAAGTCATTTCCCGGATTTTTCGGAGATTTCCTTCCAAACCCTAGCTCCGAAAAAGTCGAGAAAATAACCCACAAATATATCCAACACTGGTGAAGTTCGATTCTCGCGGAAGAATTGACTTTTTGGGATTAATTAGGGTTTTTGAATTCTGACAGTTCGATCGTCGTGCATCAAGTTCGTAGATGAGCTTTCGGTCGCTTGGGACCATATGGTGCTAATGGATTCAATACGCAAGTTGCGAATTCGTCATTTGACTCGATTCGCAAAAATGTGCATTTTAGGCATTCGGGACAAATTCATGTTTCGAAGTTCCAAAATCCACAAAGCTAGTGTGTATTGGTCCATGAAGTCGTAGAGGTTTCCATTACCGCGACGAAAACTGGATTTGGACCCCTTTTGAGTCGAAATCCATTTTCGCGTCGTTTTCGGGGTTCGTAAAGTCAAAAAGTGAGATTTCAAGCAATCGAGCGCGAAACTCGACAAGGTTAGCATGAATGGGTCCCTGGCGCCGCTAGGAACCTAGTCATGCCCTTGTGTCGGAGCTTCATACTCAATTGTGCAGAATTCCTCATTTTGCAAAATTATCTCGAGGAAAGCCGGCACTACTGATGGCGTGAGGCCAGTACTGCCGCCCTCGTCGGCACTACCGCTCGCACACTACCGGCATTTAAATTCCAGAGAGCCCCCTTTCGATCTTTGGTGGCCGGCACTACCGGTTGATGAGGCCGGTACTACCACCCGAGCGGCAGTACCGGGAGTTAGACGTCGGCAGTTAATTTCCAGAGAGCACCCCATTTCGATCCCTGACCAGCGGCAGTACCGGGCCCTTGGGCCAATATTGCTGGGTATGAGGAGCGGCACTACCGTCGGGTTACTGCCGGTACTGCCGGACCTAGGGAGAAGTTCGGATTTCCCCTTTTCTCATTGAGTTCTCGTTTTCTCAAATTCGTGTTAGGTCTCTCCTCTCCCTGTCGACGATCGATTTCACCGGCAATGAGATTTGTGATTCTAGGGGATTTGTGCGGGACCTTAGCTAGATGGTAACACAGGAGGCAAGGGCGATCTCTATCTTTTAGACAGGTTCGGGCTCTCACGGTGGAGATAATACCCTAGTCCTGTGTTCTTGGATATATGAGCCTTGTCTTCTTTTCTTTCTCCCTTCCCCTTTTATACTAGGGGAAGGATATACCACCGAGCGAGCGCCACCTGGCCCTGAACATGGTGGCTTCATGAGTACATATTTTGTCTCTTATCGGCTTGGCCCCACTACGTCTTGGAGAGGTAGTTGTGCTTTCCCCGACCCGCGACTGACACGCCGTCAGGTTCCGGCGCCTGCAGGCTTTGCAGGTTTCCGGTCGCATGCTTCGCTTTCGACAGGTTGTCTGGGCATGGCACGAAGCTTCGCTGAAGGATCGACGAGCTGCCTTGGGGAACAAGTCGAGGCATCCCCCGGGCCCATCGTGGCGCTTCCGGGCTCTGGGCCTGCTGTTCCGCCTTCGGCCCAGTCGGGTGTAGGCCCTACTTGCGGGGCCCCTATCTCAGACATCCCACAGCAGCCCCCAAGTGCTTTAGGATCGGATTTCCTCCTCTTATCCTGTCATAAAGATTTTGTGGAAAAAAGATCGTAAAGAACTTGTTAGATAAGGCCACCATGGTTGGTTGGCTCGGGGCCGAGTGGTACCCGCGCCCGTTTGCGGTGCGCGGTGATCGGCTTGCGAAGCTCGACCGACCCTCATGGGGCGTACCTTGAATGAGTCGTTTGGCTCATGGCCGAGTGGCACCCGCGCCCGTTTACGGTGCGCTGCGATCGGCTTGTAAAGCTCGACCGACCCACAAGGGGCATACCGTGGTCTTTTGGCTCGTGGCCGAGTGGTACCCGCGCCCGTTTACGGTCTTGCGACAAGCTAACTTGTTGCTCACCGCCCTTATGGGGCGTCTGTAATCTTTGGCTCGTGGCCGAGTGGTACCTGCGCCCGTTTACGGTGCGCGGCGATCGGCTTGTAAAGCTCGACCGACCCACATGGGGCATACCATGGTCTTTTGGCTCGTGGCCGAGTGGTACCCGCGCCCGTTTACGGTCTTGCGCAAGCTGAATTTGTTGCTCAGCTCGCCCTCATGGGGCGTACCGTAGTCTTTTGGCTCGTGGCCGAGTGGTACCTGCGCCCGTTTACGGTGCGCAGCGATCGGCTTGTAAAGCTCGACCGACCCACATGGGGCATACCGTGGTCTTTTGGCTCGTGGCCGAGTGGTACCCGCGCCCGTTTACGGTGCACGGCAACTGGCTTGTTGCTCAGCTCGCCCTCATGGGGCGTATCGTAGTCTTTTGGCTCGTGGCCGAGTGGTACCCGCGCCCGTTTACGGTGCGCGGCAACTGGCTTGTTGCTCAGCTTGCCCTCATGGGGCGTACCATAGTCTTTTGGCTCGTGGCCGGGCGGTACCCGCACCCATTTACGGTATGCAGCAACCGGCTTGTAAAGCTCGATCGACCCTCATGGGGCATACCTTGGTCATATAGAGTAATGCCTGTGCCCATTGATGGCGCACTGCTTTAGACTCTCATGGAGCGCATTCTCAGGACCATGTTAGTAAAAATCCTCCGACGATACCCGATCCCGCTATACAGCAGCGACCGGCAATTGACCCCAAATTATGGGGCATACCGCTGGAGGATGTTCGGAAAGTGCCCGGCCCCAATCTTCCGTGGCGGCCGGCGTTCAGGCCCGTCATGGGGCGCACTTTGTCCCGAACCTCGAACCAGATTTGACACCTGGCCGCGTTTTGCGCGACACAGCTCCTGGCCCAACATGGGGCGTGCCCTAGATCTGGCCCAGAATCGAGCACGGAAGCCCTTGCTTTTCCCGCCGTCAGGCGAAAATTGAGACTCATTTCTTATAAATGAGGGAAACCTTGCTGTGGTAAAGACATCTTTGCCCCTCCCCCACCGCGGCTGAGAAATCTTCAAATTTCCTTTGGCGATCTGGGCGACCTAGGGTTTCTAGTTTCGCGCCCAAGATTCTCGGCGGTTGCTCCCACAGGGTCTCCTTCATCAAGATGTCTTCTTCTTCTTCTTCGTCGTCGTCGGGGGATAGCGCCGGTCCGGCAGACGCAGGGTGGGAGACCTCCGTTACTACAGCGTCTCGCCTGGAGGAGCTGGTCGCGGCCGGCGTTATCCCTCCGCTGGAGTTGATCTCTGCCCGTCCTGCCGCAGGTGATCCTTATCCCCTTCCCCTGGAGAATGAAATCGTGGTCTTCGAGTCCTTCTTTTGGTGAGGATTTAGCGTTCCTGGGAGCGCCTTTTTCCGAGGGCTCCTTCACTTCTACGAGATCGAGCTGATCAATTTGAATCCCAACTCCATCCTTCACATTGCCCTCTTCGTTCAGCTTTGCGAGGCGTATCTTGGGATACATCCTCATTTTGACTTGTTCCGCTCCCTCTTCTTGCTCAAGCCTCATCCGAACCGGGCTGCTCCCAGCGTCATTGGGGGCGCCGGACTCCAGCTGCGAGAGGGCTTGAAGAAACATTACTTCGCCATCCCCCTCAAGACCTCCCTCAAAGGTTGGAGGCGGGAGTGGTTCTATTGTGCCAATGTTGACCCTTTTCTTGCCCCTTTATTGGCGCCTTCTAAAGCTTCCCGATCTTTGGAGCAATGCCCCGGATGACGGCGGTTTGAACCAAGTCACCGAGCTTCTGGCATGGATTAACGATCTGAAGAACCGGGGGCTGACGGGCCCCGGGATCGCGATCAGCTTTGTGCAGCGCCGGGTGCAACCCTTAAAGGAGAGAATCCACTTGGGGTTCCAGTACGGCGGGTCTCGGGATCCCACCCGGGAGACAGGCACGTCCCTATCGAAAGATGCGTTGGCGGCGCGGGTGGTTGACCTCTTCGTGCCTGGCACTGTGATTAGCAACAGGGGCTGCCCTCACAAGTTTTCGGCGGCGAACCCTCCTCCTCCTGTGAGTGTCCCACTCTCGAGAAGCTGTCTCATGACTTTTGCCTGATGTGTGATTCTGACAACGTGTGATCGTTCCTCTTTCAGGAACGTGGGTCCTTCGTTTCTGACACTCCGGTCGTCGGCCTCTCTCGGCTAAGGAATGTTCAGGCCAAACGAGGGGCTGACACCTCGGCCGATGAGCTGCGCCAGCAATCGGCGGGGGAGGTTGCTGATCCCTCGCCGGTCGGGCCTTCGACTTCTAGTGTCCCCGGGTCACAAGGCGCAGAGCCGCAGCCTCCTGTCTCAGGGGTAGCCCCGACTGCCGGTGCCGAGTCAGGCTCCTCTCCGAGTGGTGCTGGGACTCGGATGAAGCCTGGGATGAAGTTTAAAAAGTCCAGGAGGTATTCTTTCGGGCAATCCTGGTCCTTTTGTTATTACTTGTGCTGAGATGTTTTCCTTTTTTGCTGATTCAGGACTCCTACCATGGATGTCCCAGTGGAAGGGTCTCCTGAAAAGGAGCCTCCGGAACCGGCTTCCCCAAGGGGGGCCTCCCCCTCGTCGGCTAAGCCACCGTCTCCCTCGGCAGCTGGGGCGTCGCCACCTCGTCTTCTTGGCCCGACCCGAGCCGTCGAGTGGCCCGACAATCGACGAGCTTGACCCGGCTCCGCCTCCCGAAGTGGAGGAGGTGCATCGAGAGCCACCGCCACTCGGTCCTCTGCCGAAGCCCCCGAATCAGACCGTGTGGAGCGAGGGGGGTTCCGACTGGAAAGGGATGGAGGAGGACGAGGAAGCAGAGGTAGCCACTTGGATGGAGCTTTACGAGCTCACCGTCAGGTGTAGCACGCTCGTCAGGGTGAGTTTCTTGTCTTTCTTCAGTCTGTTATCATTAGGGAATCTTGGCCTCCACTGAGACTCGCCTGCTGCCTAGGACATGGGGGAGCGCTCGGAGCAGAGGTCGCAGTTTTTTCGGAAGGTGCTCCCTAAGCTCAAGGAGCACCAGAAGTATCATGACAAGGTCAACGAGATCAGCAGCGACAGATGGAAAGAGGTCCACGGGCTAGAGACCCAGTGTATGACGCTCCGAGAGGCAAAGGCGGGGCTTGAGCATACGATCGAAGGTGAGATCCCTTCCTGGGCTTTTCGTGGACATTTTCTTAAGTAGCTCGAAACTCAGGGTGGCTTGGAGAGGACACAGCGAGAGCTGGAGGGTAAATTCCTTTGACTTGGATTGAACGTGCTTGGCGCCGGGTATGTTTTCCGATGTCAGTTTGGCTTTGGTGCAGAGTGCAAAGAGAAGATGACCGCTACCGAAGGGAGTCGCGCCGAGCTGCGCATCGCCTGCGAGCCAGTTCTGCACCTTCTGCGTATCGAAGGAACTGAACCAGGCCAGGGAGACGACGCCGTTCTGCTTCTCTCGGGAGGAGCCGACAAGATCAGGGCTTACGCCAAGGAGTCCGCGACCATGAGTGCGAACCAGGCTTTGGTGGTGGTCAAGTCTCACTATCCGAGAGTTGACCTTGAAGCTGTCAAAGAGGGTTTTGCCTGCGACGAAGACAGGGCTAACGCGCTGCTCAAAGAGGTCTCCAGTGCATCGCAGTCCTTGCTAGAGAATCTTGAATTCTGAGTTTGATGTGACCTTTGTCTGAGGCATTGCCCGAAGTTTTTATATGACTAGCCTCATTTGCACTTCGTTGGGTTGAATTGTGCTTGTTGCCCGTCTGGCTGAGTGGTTTGGCCTTGGAATGTTGGGACTTTAAGCAGCACCCGGGGTAGCATTTGCCACCCTTCTGGCCGAGTGGTTCAGCCCTCGAGCGTCGGGACTTAGTTCGTAGCCTTCTTGCCCCATAAACGCTTTTCCGAGTGGCTGGTGTCCGAAACGTCCTCATTCTCGAGCGTCGGGACCCACATTGTGGCTCATTGGCTGAGTAGTTTAGGCCCCAAGCTCATGTGGTCTCCTTCCCGCTTAGCTGGGCCTAATCCGCGGGAAGGCCCACTTAACTTGAACCGCCGCTGACCCGCGCCTGGCGATGCGTCTCTTCGTTCCGTTCAGATTACGTCGGAACGGGGCTTGACACAAGTTGATCTTCTTCGTACTTCGAGTAAATTGGCGGCCTTGCGGCATCGCTTCATCTTCTACATTTTTAAATGGTGTCGCCTCGGCTCCAGAGCCACGCACAGCTTATAAATGGGACGTCACCGCCCTTGAGCGATCGTCCCTTTCTTCTTCCTCTTCTTCCTCTTTTCCCTCCCAGCCTTCTGCCATGTCTAATATGAGGAGGTTCGTTGGCCCCTACGCGGCCTTCTTCCACCAGCGGTGCTTCGGTCTGCTCTACAACTGGGAGGAAGCTGAGCTCTGGGAGGAGCACGATTTCGCCCTTTTGAGGGCGGAAGAAGAGGAAGGGGCCGCCAGGGATGCCGGCGCAGGTGCCTTCTTTGGAGAGGTGGCACCGGGGCTCCATGAGGTGGCCGAGATCATCACTGATATGGTTGGCCGCGAACGCCGCGACGACTTAGCCGCCAGGGCCCTCGTCCGCCTTATACCACCCCTTTGGGTGGTTGAGGACGAGATCCTGGCGGCTTTGGGTCGCGCGCGCCGCGTCTGACCTCGACGATCCTGCCCCCAGGCCTCCCAATGGCGGCACCCGCAGAAGAAGAAAGATCAAGAATAAAGAAGATCGGCAAGAAGATCGGCGGCACCAAAGACTGCTTCCTCTTCTTTTTTTTTTGCGAGAGGAAAATGAAAAAAAAAGAAGATCAGCAATGTAAATTACTGCCTGTTATGAAATATAAATCAATACGCTTTAACTCTTCTGAGTTTGACTGTTTTTCTTTGAGTCGTTTACACCGCCGACGACCCGGCTCTGCAGCCGAGTCTTTGGAGGGCTGAATTTTCATCGACTGTAGTCTAGTGACCCTGATTTCTGTTCAACGAACTCCCTGGGGTACCGATCGTTATTCCCGAGTGGTTGGCAGCTTCTTTTAGCTTAGTCTTTTCTGACTCGTGCACTAGTACAGGCGTTCAGATATTGCCGATTGATGCGATATCGTATTGAACATGCATCTTCGTGCGTTCTGTATCGGCACGGCTCAGACGATACGCTAGTAGGGTGATAACCACTCGGGATCAATCGGGTCGTGGGTCATTAGTCGAAACTCATCAAAGTACTAGACAATCGGGAGCTTTATTTAATGCATGGGAGCAAGATACATAACTTATGCGTAGAAGCGACGTAGCTGTTCGGCGTTCCAAGTATTCGCTAGGACCTCGCCATCTTCCCGCCTGAGTTGATAGGCACCCGGCCGGACCGTCTCCTCCACAACGTACGGGCCTTCCCAAATTGGAGAGAGCTTGTGCTCACTTTTCTGGTTCCTCCTGAGGACCAGATCTCCTTTTGAAAAGACTCTACTTCTGACATTGCGAGAATGGTAACGCCGAAGTCCCTAGAGGTACTTAGCCGACTGGATGGCTGCAACGTTCCGAGCCTCCTCGAGTTGATCAAGCTCCACCATTCGGCTCCCCTTAGACTCGGCTTCCTTGTAATTCCGAACCCTCGTGGATTTGAATCCTAGTTCGGTCGGCAGAACCGCCTCTGCACCGTAAACTAGGAAAAAGGGGGTTTGGCCAATGTCTTACCGGGAGTGGTTCTGAGTCCCCAGAGCACCGACGGTAATTCTTTCACCCATCGGGCAGCATATGGTTTGAGGCGATCGAAGATCCTGGCCTTAAGGCCCTGGAGGACTAGGCCATTAGCCTGCTCCACCTGCCCGTTGCTTCGTGGATGAGCTATCGAGGCGAAGCAAATCTTGGTCCCGATGCCCTCACACCATTCTTGAAATTCTTCACTCCTGAATTGGGTACCATTGTCTGTAATGATCCGGTTGGGAACTCCAAATCTGACCACGATATCCTGGAAGAACTCCTTGGCCTTGACCGCAGTGATCGTGGCGACTGGTTTAGCTTTGATCCACTTGGTGAACTTGTCGATGGCTACGAAGAGGTATGCGAATCCGCCTTGCGCCTTCTTGAGTGGGCCGACTAAGTCGAGCCCCCAAACCGCAAAGGGCCAAGAGATGGGGATAGTTTGCAGCTCCTGTGCCGGCAAGTGTGTCTCGCTTTATGAGAAGCGGCAGCCTTCGAAAGTTCGAACGATCTCCTTGGCATCCGTCACCGCGGTGGGCCAAAAGAAGCCCTGGCGGTAGGCTTTCCCGACCAAGGCGCTTGAAGCCGCGTGATGGCCGCACATCCCCGAGTGGATTTCTTTGAGCAAGTCTCTTCCCACTTGTTCCGAAATGCACCGCCTGAGGACACCTGAGGTGCTCTTGCGAAAGAGCTCCTCGCCAACCACCACATAGCATTTGGCTTGTCGGGAGATGCGCTCGGCCAAAGCGGTTGCTTTTGGAAGTTTGTCCTTCAGGAGATAATCAAGGTATGGGGCCGTCCAGTCGGGGTTAATGAGCAGGACTCCGGCCTTAGGGTCTTTACTTGGCTCCCGTCATTTTGCAAAGGTTGGTTCGTAAAGATCCTGGACGAAGATACCACTCGGGACCTCGACCCGAGTGGCTCCCATTTTAGCCAACTCGTCGGCTGCCTCATTATTGCGGCGGAGGACATGGACCAGCTCCGCATCACAAACTTGCCTTCCAATTCTCGGACTTGCTGGCAATACGCCGTCATAGTCTGATCGACGCACGACCAATCCTTTTGTACTTGGCTCACCACCAACTGGGAGTCACCGCGAACCGCCAGTCGTCGGATTCCGAGCGATGTGGCGATGCGGAGCCCATGGATGAGCGCCTCGTACTCTGCGGCATTGTTCGAGGCCGGGAAGTGAATCCGAACGACGTACTTCAACCTGTCACCCTTTGGCGAGACGAGGAGAATTCCCGCCCCGGCTCCACCAAGCATGAGAGATCCATCGAAATGCATGGTCCAATACTCCGGCTCTTCTTCCATGCGGGGAACTTGGGATTTAGTCCACTCGGCCGTAAAGTTGGCCAAAGCCTGGGACTTGACGGTGGTGCGCGGCTTGAACGAGATGTCGAAGGCTCCAAGCTCGGCCGCCCACTTTCAAATTCTTCTGGTGGCTTCTCGATTATGGAGGACCTCTCCCACGGGGAAAGAAGTCACTACTGAAATCGAGTGCCCTTGGAAGTAATGCTTCAGCTTCCGCGACGAGATCAAAATCGCGTACAGCAGCTTCTGAACTTGAGGATATCGCGTCTTGGATTCGCCAAGTACTTCACTGACAAAATAAACCGGGCATTGTACGCCGTAGCGGTGTCCAGATTCTTCCCGCTCCACAACTATCGCGGCACTGACTTGAGTTCTTCGAAGGCTTGCTGTGCCTCTGCCGTCCATTCAAAACAGTCCTGCTTCTTGAGGAGCTTGAAGAAAGGCATCCCCCGAACTCCCAACCGGGAGATAAACCTGCTAAGTGCTACCATGCAGCCAGTAAGCTTTTGAACATCTTTCAGGCTGGTAGGTGGGGCCATCCTCATGATGGCCCCGATTTTCTCCGGGTTTGGCTCGATCCCGCGATGAGAGACAATGAACCCGAGTAGTTTCCCGGAAGAAACTCCGAAAACGCACTTCTCAGGGTTTAGCCTCATCTGGAATGCCCTTAGACTTGCAAACGTCTCGGCCAGGTCGGAGGTGAGGGTGTCCTTGGTCTGCGTTTTCACCACTACATCATCCACATATGCTTCTACGTTGCGTCCAAGCTGATGGTGAAAACACCACAGATCGCTACCGATAAGTTGCGCCAGCATTCTTCAGCCCAAACGGCATGGTGACGTAGCAATATGCTCCGAATGGGGTGATAAACGAAGTCTTCTCATAATCCTCCTCTTGAAGCCGGATTTGGTGATAGCCTGAATAGGCGTCCAGGAAACTGAGTAGTTGAGATCCAGCGGTGGAGTCCACCACTTGATCGATGCGGGGCAGACCAAAGGGATCCTTCGGACAAGCCTTGTTGAGGTTGGTATAGTCAATACACATGCGCCAACTTTTATTCTTCTTTTGAACGAGTACAGGGTTTGCCAACCAGTCGGGATGGTACACTTCTTTGATGAAGCCTGCGGCTAGCAGCTTTGTGATCTCCTCCCTGATGGCTTCTCGGCGGTCTTGGGCAAACCGTCGTAGCCTTTGCTTGACCGGCCTGGCCGATTCGTTTACATTCAGCGCGTGCTCGATCACCTCCCTGGGGACTCCGGGCATGTCCGACGGCTTCCAGGCAAAGACGTCTTTGTTTGCCCGCAGAAAGGTGACGAGCGCGTCCTCCTATTTCTCCCCGAGCCCTGTCCCGATCAAGGCTGTTTGAGCTAAATCGAACGGGTCGAGGGTAATCCTCTTGGTATCTTCCCTGGGACCCATCCCAGGGTTCGGCGTCTTGCGAGCAGGGACGCTTCCTTTCGGCTTGTCAGAATCCGCCTCTCGCCGAATCCTCTCCCGACCCGCTCGCGCCTCCAGGGACTCGGCCATCTCGCAGCTCTCCTTGTCACAGGAAAAAGAATGCCTTATGTCACCGCGTAAAGTGATAATACCACTCGGCCCTGGCATTTTCAATGTCAGGTACGCGTAGTGGGGCACTGCCATGAACTTAGCCAGCGCCGATCTCCCCAAGATGGCATGATACGCTGTCGCGAAATCAGCCACCTCGAAGCCAAGGTTCTCTGTCCGGTAATTTTCCCTCGCACTGAAAGTGACCGGCAGAGTGATTTGTCCGAGTGGTGTCGCAGAAGTTCTGGGTATGACACCGTGGAAAGGCGACGATCCGCGCTTTAGCTCCGACCACGAAATCCCCATATCGTCAAGGGTTTTGATAAAGAGGACATTGAGCCCACTTCCACCGTCAATCAATACCCTCTTGAGCTTGATGCCGCGGACAACGGGCGCCAAGACTAGCGGATATCTACTGGGGAATGGGACTCGATCTGGGTGATCCGAGCGGTCGTAAGTTATCGCGACCTCGGACCAGCGTACATACTAGGGGGTCTCCGGCTCTATCGCGTTGACGTCTCGGGCGGCAAGCTTTTGCTTCCGCTTGGACTCGTACGCAGCCGAACCCCCGAATATGTAGTTGAGCTCGAGATTGACTTCCTGATAGTCCTCCTCGGCTTCAGGAGGAGGCGGCTTGGCGGCATGACCACCCGGACCTTGCCCGGCCTGCTTCTTGCTTTCCCGGGCAAATCTCTTCAAAGTGAAGCAGTCCTTGGCGGAATGTCTCCCCTTTGGATTGAAGGGGCAAAGCGAGTTCATCACCTTGTCATACTCGTCCTCTTTGAGGGTGCGAGGGGGAGTAGGTTCAGCAACTGCCACTAGCTCTTCGCCCTAGCGCTTCTTTTCCTTCCGCCGGGGGGCTCGGGCTGATCCTTCCGCTCGTCATGCCGTTCCGCCAAGGCCTCGGAGGCTGAAGCGTAGCGGTCCGCCAGGGCGAAGAGCTCACGAACCGACGTTGGTGGCTTTCGAGACATCTTCTTGATGAGATCAGGGTCGTTGACTCCCTTTTGGAAGGCAGCTATCACAACCGCATCCGTGACGTCCCGAACAGTTCTTTTCCTATGCATGAAGCGCTTGATGAACTCCCGGAGGGACTCGTTTCTTTTTTGGTGCAGCTGATAGAGGTCCTAGGGGGTGCCCAGGCGCTCGTACGTGCCTTGGAAGTTTGAAATGAATTGCTCACACAGATCTCCCCAGGAATCTATAGAGTTCGCTGGGAGTCCAGTGAGCCAGGCTTGGCCCAGGGGCGAGAGGGTAACTGGTAAGTAATTTTCCATTACCTTCTGATCCCCCCTGGCAGCCCTGACCGCCAGAGCGTAGACCTATAGCCAAGCCTCCGGGTCCCTCTCACCGTCAAACCTAGTGATGCCTTTGGGATTAAACCCATCAGGCCAAACCACTCGGCGTAGGTGAGGGGTAAACGCGCGAACCCCTTCTATGACTCCGCGGCCACCTCCAGGCGGTGATCGACGTGGAGGGGATCACGCTTGGCGTGCTTCGTGATCTCGTGGAAGCATGCTGTAACATTCATACTCGTCGGCATGGCGACGTTGCTCCTCTCTTTCTCGATCATGGCGCCTGGCGTCGAGGTCAGAACGGAGATCGCGGTTGATGCTGTTTCGCAAGTCGTCTCCGCGGGGTGGGACATGATGTGTCTGGCGGGGCTTCACGACCTGGCCAGGCTGGCGGCCGTTTGGGTCCTCGCCGGACGCGTGGCGATTTACCTTCTTGCCGGCTGGTCGATGCAGAGCTCTTGAATAGTCGCCCGTCACCATGGCCTTTACTTGGGCCACGATCGGAGCTCTTTGGATCACCTGCCCCGAGATAGGGCTCAAGGTATCCAGAGTGTCTTGGAAGGCGGCGATATTCTGGCCGGAGTACGGAAGACCGCTTGGTCCCCCATCTTGGCTTGCAGAATGTCTTCGTTGACAACACGGGCGTGGTCCCGCAGAGCACGCGCCCGCGCGTCCGGTTCTACTGCTCGGCCACCTTCCAGGTCGACGGCGGCCGAAGTGTCGAGGCGCTGTTGCGAATCTGCCCGCGAGCCCTCGATTACGCAGACTCTACGGAAATTCCAGCGACTCTCTAGGCTTCCTTCTGACTCGGCCGGTGAGGTGGGCGAGCCTGAAGAGGATAGCTCCAGGCGCGTGGAGGTGTCGAGTGGTTTGGCGGTGAGAACCCCCACCATTCGTGCCTCGGCGCCGATGGGTCCAACTCCCTGGCCGGACCGGACCTTCGGTCCCCTACTCGGCGCTTTAGAGCGCGAGACAGGGGGAACCTCCGATCGGCGCGGAAGTCGCGACGCTGGCTCGCCGGAAACCTCACCGCGCTGCAGCGCGGTCCCCTCAGAGAGGGAAAGGTTCCCGAGGCCGTCGGAGATGAAGGTCAGGCTTCCGAAACGGAAAACCTGACCCGGGGAGAAGACTGTGGAGACTCCACTCGTCGTAGCCATCAAGCTTGAGGAAGATCTTTGACACAAGCCCCTACCTGGCGTGCCAACTGTCGACGATCGATTTCGCCGGCAATGAGATTTGTGATTCTAGGGGATTTGTGCGGGACCTTAGCTAGATGGTAACACAGGAGGCAAGGGCGATCTCTCTCTTTTAGACAGGTTCGGGCTCTCACGGTGGAGATAATACCCTAGTCCTGTGTTCTTGGATATATGAGCCTTGTCTTTTTTTCTTTCTCCCTTCCCCTTTTATACTAGGGGAAGGATATACCACCGAGCGGGCGCCACCTGGCCCTGAACATGGTGGCTTCATGAGTACATATTTTGTCTCTTACCGGCTTGGCCCCACTACGTCTTGGAGAGGTAGTTGTGCTTTCCCCGACCCGCGCCTGACACGCCATCAGGTTCCGGTGCCTGCAGGCTTTGCAGGTTTCCGGCCGCATGCTTCGCTTTCGACAGGTTGTCTGGGCATGGCACGAAGCTTCGCTGAAGGATCGACGAGCTACCTTGGGGAACAAGTCGAGACATCCCCCGGGCCCATCGTGGCGCTTCCGGGCTCTGGGCCTGCTGTTCCGCCTTCGGCCCAGTCGGGTGTAGGCCCTACTTGCGGGGCCCCTATATCAGACATCCCACACTCCCCATTTTTATCGTTTTCATTGGTTCTTTCCTTTCAAAAACCGTTTTTGGGTAAAAGTTTCAGAGCTTAGAATCGAAAAGTGGTAAATTGGTCAAATGAGCTCGGAACTCGTTGGGATCAGGCTAGATGAGCTCCTGGCACTGCTAGGACTGTGACCTGGCGCTCGTACCTGAGTTCCGATCCCCTTTGAGCAAAAACCCCTTTCTCACATTCCGGCCCTTTCTGGAAAACCAGCGCTACCGTCGCGATAGTCTCGGTACCGCCGCCTGAGCAGTAGTACCGTGACTATAACGCAGGTAGTTGATTTTCAGAGTGACCTGTCTTCGGCCTTTGGAGCCACGGCGCTGGCAGTGTTTGGGGCCAGTATTACCACCCTATTGGTAATACTGTGCGCAACAAGCCGGTAGCTATATTCCAAAGTGCGTGATCTTGGCCTTTGAAATTCCGATGCTGCTGATGCGTGGGGCCGGTACGACTGCATGAGCAGAAGTACTATGGGCAACATTCAGGCAATGTTTTCCAGAAAGTTTTCCGGTTTATTTCCCGACCGTCGACATTATCGTCCCGATGGTACAGTACTACCGGGGATCGGTAGTACTGCCGCAAGGTCGGTGCTACTGATTGGACGGTACTACCGGGAATTGTGTGTTGATATTGCCGGTGTGAATTAAGAAGTTTAAACCCTTTTTCAAGTCCTTTTGCTCTTAGTTTCTCGGATTTGATTCGCTTTTGTATTTGAATCTTAATTGCTCAGTTTGATTTGTTGTTGATGATTCTTATTGCTTTTCATCAGGCGTTGACGATTCCGTAGTCGACAATTCTGACCACGTTCCAAGTCGGACCTTGTTAATAGAGCAAACAGGCAAGCACCTCCTTTGACCATTTTGATCCAATAATTGCAAATTCTATTTTGAATTGTCAAAACTATTATGCATGCGTGTATGTTCAATAAAGATGCTAGTTGTGGGAAAACTTGGTAGTTAGACCCGAATTGGTGGATTTCCTTAATCTTAATTGATCTATGAACCTTGTTGAACCTTAGGCTAAGTAAATGTCACTCGGATAATAATGAGTAATATTCGCATATGCTTTGTCATGCTGTAGAATGTACTGTATGATGTTACGACACAATCAATTACACTTCTCCTTGGAATTGGTCGGTTTGGTTGGATTTGGTCGATGGTTCGGAATTGGGTATTGGTTTGGGAAATGGTTGGATTGGTGTTGTTGGAAAATGGAAAAGGAGTATTTAGACACGGGCGAGATGTTTGGTGATTGGTGGTTTGGAATTCGGTTGGTTTGGTTTGGTCGTTTCAGTTGTATGGATGGTATGGTATTTGGAATGGATCACAAGTCAGGGGCTTGTTTGGAATGGTTATGGATTGGATGGCAAGCCTGAGGCTTGGTTTTGGTTTGGTTCCTTCTATGGGGATGTTATGGGCTAGTGGGAGCCCGTAGGGACCACTATGCCATCCTCTATGGCCATAGCAAGTGGTATGGAAGATCTCGCCTGAGTCACCCTAAGGACTGAACTTGATGCTATTACTGGGTCAAACAGTACAGCCACATGTGCTAGTATGGGATGGCCTTGGCCTAGTAAATTGGAAAGGATTTGGGTCTTGCATCATTAGGAGGCGGGAGAGTTGGACACACCTGTCGTGTCGGTGTGTTCTAGGGACTCCCTCGTCGAGGCATCGAGGGGGAGTTTGCCCAATACAACGGTAATGTCTACTATGGGGAGGTATGGGCCAGTAAAGCTAGTGGGAGCCTGTAGGGACCACTAGTGGACATCCTCTTGGGACCGTAGCTAGGGATGCACATTACCGGGCTGGTGCAAGCTTTAAATTCCAACCTATCAAAATGTCTCGTCACAGTATAGCAAAACGGGTAAGTTGAGCATCGCGTGGCATAGTTGACATGATTGCTAGAATGTGTCATGTGGGTAAAGTGTACAATCTTTGCAGACATATAAATAAACTAATCGATTAGCCGTGCTCACGGTCATGAGCAGCTTAGGAAGTACTATCAAGTATAGAATTTTTGGTGTTGGTTCTGGTCTGGTCTTGGTTCGGTCTCGGAAATGGTTTCGGTTGGAACTTGGATGGGAGCTGGATTGGTTAATGGGTTTGGTCAGAAGTTGGTTTTGGAAAAATAGACTTGGTTGGTGGGTTAGTTTGGTTGTTGGTTTTTAGGAAGGGAATGGTTAGAAAATTTGGTTTATGAGAAAATGTTTATGTTTATTGTTCTCAATAAAACAATCTCTTTACAATTGCTTTACAAATTGCGAATGTTTTTAATCTATTATGTTATTGCAAATAAATATTGCTTTGTGCTCAAAACAGGCTTAGTGTAGAAACTTGTATTCTTTGTTATAACCTGCATCTATATTAATATTTCCATACACTAAAGTCTTGCGAGTACATACATGTACTCACTGTTTTCTCTATAATAACAACATGCATAGAAGATGGCGTTGAAGGTAATGAAGGTGTGTCGATCAACAGTTCCTTGAGGCGGGTGTCGAGTTTGAGTGGTTATCTGGGATTTTCGCCCCCAGTCGGTTGCCTCTGGGTATGGGAAGGCATGCTGCCGCTGTTGTAGTTTTGTTTTTCTTATCTTGCTGTTCAGCCAGTCGGCTGTGTTTCATTCTTGTAAATTAATTAGATGTAAACCAACCAGTATTAATACAACCATTGTTCTGCGCTTGATTCTTGATGCAACTTATTGTGGAAATATGTGGGTGCTAGGCTACGGATCTAGGGAACTAGCACTAGACACATATCTTGGGGAAGCTCGGGTTGGAATCAATCGTTTGGCATATGACCATGAGATGAGTGTGTTGTGCTGATTGATTGGCCTCAATCCAAGTACGGTTTGTAATTAGTGATTGGATTACTGACGGGTTGTGACAATATCAGTCCGACGCAACAGTAAGTAATTGAGTTACTGTTACAAAGACCGGAGCCCCCACGACAGCTGCGGGTGTCCGGGCAATCGAAGCGGGGATGCCCCACATCATCATCGAAGTCGACTCGATCAAGGATGTAAAGGTCGAGAAAGCCAAGCCTGAGGAACTCCAGGAGGCCAAGGCTGACGACATCATCGCTGAGACACTCCACACTCTGGAGGAGGACTCTCCGGAAGGCCAGCAGCTTGCAGTCCCAGACTCGGGCTCAGCTGGTGACCAGGCCCAATCCCCGAGTAAGGATATAGCTTTGGGATCGGGACCTAACGCTCCAGGGGAAGAGCATCCCTGGGAGGACCTTGCTCTGGTAGAAGTTGTTCTGCCAGAGCAGGCTCGCGGTGCCCGATCCTCGCCCAGAGGATCCAGCAGAGCTCTTCTAGGAAGGCCTGCGGGAGCGCCTTCGCTGGGTAAGATAGAAATGTTGTTTAGCTTTTCCATATGAATCGAGCAAGGTTCTAATGCATTTCTTCGTGCAGGTGCTCGAAGCAACCATGACAGACTTTAGGTTTGTGATAGTCCCCCCGAAGTCTTGGCCAGGCACAGCGCCGAGCAAGACGCCAAGATCGCAAAGCTCGGGCAAAGGCTGGCCTAGCTGAAGTCTTCAGACGCAGAGATTCGGTGCAAGACCGAAGAAGCTGTCTTGGTCTACAAGGAGCTCCTTGAGCAGAGCGAGCGAGCAAGGACTGCCCTGGAGGAGATGGTGAAGGATCTAACCCAATCTGTGCTCAATGCCACTGAATCGACCGAGAAGCATAAGGAGGAGGCGAAGCGACTTTGCCAGGCGGCGAGCGAAGGACGTGAAGCTCGGAGACAGGTCCTTGACCTTTAGTCCAAGCTTGACGCCGTGAAAGAGGAGCTCACCGTACTCCAGGACGCCAAGCGCGCCGAAAAGTTTTGAATTGTATAGCTCTTCTTAATGTAAACCAGGAGTCCCTTAATGCAGAAACAACTTTGCATCTTTTTCTTCTATGTGCTTTTGCTCCCTTCTCGTGTTCCTGGGAAACGAACAAAGCAACGACGAGCAGATCGAGCAAATAATAGACAAGTAGCAAAGGATGATCGAAGTACGAGCACACGTTTTCAGAAAAAAGCACGTTAGTTCGTCATCCCTACTAAGCCCCCACTGTCAATGAAGGTCGTGCACCTAAGTTGCGAGCACGAGCTCGTTGACAAGAGAGTTAGAAAATCGCATGGCCTTCGCTTAACGACCTACAACCTTCTCCGAATTGCGAGCATAGGTCAGGTCGATAAATGAATAGCACGCGCGGCCTTACCCCCCCGAGTGTCATGACCCATGCTCCTGAGTTGCGAGCATGTTTTTGACGAAGGCAGGGAAGTCATGTGGTTGCTCGACGCGATGCGCAACGACCGAGCACGAGTAGATTGACTAAGTTCCGGGACCGTCTGAGAGGGTATCTGTGAGCGATTATGACTTGCAGCGGAGTACTACTACAGAGAGATAATTGGCTTATGTAGACCGGAACCTCTAGAGGCGAGATTAGTGATCCGGCGCTGGTCGTTGCGTTTTTCGGTCACTTGTGCACATGCTAACCGATCCCTACAAAAGAATGTAATTGGAGCAAATGTTCTTGCCCTTTTTGCGCTCATCCTATCATCAAGATTGTGAGGAGAAATGTATGCCCCTGAAAGAGACTGAGTCGGCTTACCAGAGGGTAGGGACTTTAGAGTCATTCACAAGATCTTGGGAAGAATGGAAGTCACAGGACAGATGAAAGAACCGAATTTCATTGAAAGGAAATCGTTGAAAGCTGTGAAAGAAAAACATATAATGAAAGAAACTAGACAAAGAACTTACGTAGTTGGTTGATGTTCCAGGTGTTGGCAAGCTCTCGGCCGTCTTCCATCGCGAGGCGAACAGCCCCTGGGCATTTTGCTGAAACGACTGTGTAAGGACCCTCCCACCTGGGGGTTAGCTTGTTAGCCTTCGAAAAATCTTGAACTCGACGTAGGACGAGATCGCTGACTTGCAGGGTCCTTGGTCGAACTGATTTAGTAGCGTGCCTATGAAGTGCCTGCAGGTAAATCGCGGATCGGAGCAAAGCCTGTTCGCGTGTTGCCTCTGCGAGGTCGAGGTCTAGGAGGCGCTCGCTCTCCTAGTCAACGTCGTGGACCAGGTGCACCCTCGGGGAACCCAGTACGATCTCGGTAGGCAAGATGGCCTCAGCACCGTAGATGAGCTGGAAAGGAGTTTCTCTCGTAGCTCGAGTGGTCGTGGTGCGAACCGACCATAGGACGGAAGGAAGCTCGTCCACCCAGGCTTGCCAGCGCTGGTTGAAGTTTTCAAAAACCCTATTCTTGATTCCTTGTATGATTTGTTCGTTTGCTCTCTCGGCTGCTCCGTTGCTCTGTGGGTGAGCCACAAACGTGAAGCATACTTTGGTCCCAATGTTTTCACAATAGGCCTGAAATAGTTCGCTAGTGAACTAGGTGCCGTTATCCGTGATGAGACAGTTTGGGATACCAAATCGTGTCATCACATTATTGTGAAAAAACCTCTTGGCCGCTTGGGCCGACATGGTCGACATGGGCTCTGCCTCGATCCACTTGGTGAAAGTGTCGATGGCTACGAGCAAGTACTTGCAACCCTATGGACTCGGGGAAAGGGTCCAAGTATAAAGACCCCCCAGACTGAGAATGGCCACGATAATGGAATGGTCTGGAGCGCGTATGCCGGCTGATGAACCTTACAAGCATGGAACTGGCATGCTCGGCAAGAGGTTACTATCGAGCGAGCATCGGCTAAGGTCGTTGGCCGATAATAACCCAATCGGAACGCCTTGCTCACCAATATTCTAAAAGATGAATGAGCTCCGCACATTCCTTCATGGATGTCTCTGAGAAGGTATTGCCCTTCTTCCTGGGAGATGCACTTGGAGAGGACTCCTAGTGCTCCCTTACGGTACAAGACGCCCTCGATCAGTTTGTACGGAGAGGATCGTCTTATGAGCCGGGAACGCTCGACTTCTTCCTCGAGTAGTGTCCCATGTGCAAGATATTGGACGAATGGCGTCATCCAATTCGCACCGTGCTCGAGGAGAGAGACATTACCACATGCCTCAGGTGCCTCCTCTAAAGAGGGAATGGAGGGCTTGTGTAAGTGTTTGACGAACACTCCTGCTGGGGCAGGGGTTTGAGAGGAACCGACTTTTGAGAGATGGTCGGCTAGGGAATTCTCCTTCCTGAGACGTAGAGTACCTCAAAATTCCTAAAGTACTTCTCCATCTTCCTAACTTCAACCAGATAAAGCGTCATTGAGTCATCGGAACACTGATACTCCTTCTTAACCTAGTTGACGACCAACTGTGAATCACCCTTCACGGTAATCCGTTGGACTCCGAGTGCCTTGCACGCTCGTAGCCTGGCCAAAAGGCCTTCATATTCTGTCGTGTTGTTTGTTGCAGCGAAATGTAACTGAAGGGCGTACTGGAGTTGTTCTCCTTACGAAGAGATTAAGACGACTCCATCCCCCGAGCGTACGTAAGCTCGGGACCCATCGAAGTACATGGTACAGCAACCTTCCCCAGGTTGGCGGGCTCCATGTTAGGTGGGCGGGATTCGCCCACTCTACCAGGAAATGCGCCAAGACTTGGGATTTGATCGCTGTGCGAGCCGAGAAGTCAATCTCGAACTTGGTGAGCTCCATGGCCCATTTCGCTATTCGGCCACTGGCATCTTGATTCCTTAGGATCTCCCTAAGTGGAAAGTTGGTCGGAACCTAAATTCTATGGGCCTGAAAATAGTGCTGTAACTTCCTGGAAACTACGAGCAGTGAACACAAGAGTTTTTGAACTTCGGGGTAGCACTCCTTTGGTCCGTGCAAGACCTCGCTAACATAATAGATTGTTCACTGCACTCCGTCCCTTTCCACCATCAAAACGGCGCTTATTGCCTGTGGCGTCGTAGCCAAATACAGCAATAGGACTTCTCCTAATTTTAGTGTGGTTAGGATCGGTGGCTTGGACAGATACTGCTTCAGTTCTTCGAAAGACTTGTCTACTTCTTCTGTCCAGACAAATCCATCGTGCTTGTGAAGCGCCTTGAAGAAAGGTAATCCTCGCTCGCCAAGTCGGGAAATGAAACGACTAAGAGCCGCCATTCTTCTGGTCAATGCCTGGACCTCTCGCACACAAGTGGGTGGTCACATGCTTTCGATGGCTTCGACTTTTTTTGGTTTGCCCCTATGCCTTGTGGTCCGATCATGTAACCAAGCTTTCCCTGCCCTCACACCAAACACACACTTCTCCGGATTGAGTTTTGTTCGATATTTGTTGACGTTACAGAAGGTCTCCTCTAGGTCAGAAACATGACTTGAGGCAAGCTTGCTCTTGACCACTATGTCTTCTACATAGATGTCGGGACCCGAATATGCAAACCCGGACCCTCTGTGTAATCTGTACTAGTCCAGGATCTCGCTAGTACACACAGACAAACATTGCTGCATATCACATCCATACCCCACGATAAACATAATTCAACATTTCATATAATCAAAGTAATTGTGGCATGACCCTATGGTCTCTTACATACTTCAGCCACGCAGGGCTTACTCAAATAAAACATAAATAACAGTTCAGAAGCAAAACAGCGGATATAAAAGATAGTCTTGTGGCTCCATCTTCCCAAAGGCAACTTGAGTGCGGATGATCCCTTAATTGTCCTGGTCGTCGTTGTACTCCTCTTCCCACGCAGGCATTGACTCTTCTTCTGATTTGTTTTTGGTTTGCAAGGGTGAGTATACAACATACTCAACAAGTCATGCACAGAAGTGCATGTCTAATAACTATATGCAGGTTTATTCCAAAGGATAGGCTCATTTGGTTCTTTTGCATAAAACAGCATTTTACTTTCAAATACTCATACTAGATTCAAATTGATAAAACCATACTATAATATGAATTTCAAAGTCTTTCATCAGTGGTTTGGCACAAAGCCCTAGTCAAATTCTTCATCGGCACGAAGCCACCCAATTCCACATTTTATTTTCAGAAGATCTACCCCTTGACTGTAATCCCCGAGCTTTGTCCAGTACCGTGGACTCGACTATTCGAATAGATTGATACACTCTGCAGAGGTTGTACACTTTCCCCACATGATACAGTCTCACACCACAAAGGCGATCAACCGTAACGAAGCTTTTCGGAAACTTCCATCTACACCGATGACCCTCGTTGCTTTTGCCTTCACTACTACTTTCCCCACGAAGGACAAAGTGTAGGACCGACAAACACCGTTGGACAGGGTACCTGGCACGAAGCCCCAGTACGCTCCCCCATACAGTTACCCCGACGTAACTGCCACCATGAGGTATCAAAGGTAAGACTTCGGAAACTTACTAGACTAAGACTGTCCCACCTCAGCCATGTGGTTGTACGGAATACTCAGTTCAAAGGCTTGCAAGGTTAAGTCCTTAATCGTCCAGGGCAAGACATTCATCACTCATCCCTGACCCAAACAACTCACAACACTCATCCCACGGACACGAAGGCCGTTTATTAATGCTATCGCCACGAAGGCCCACCTGGCATAAAGCCTCTTACCACTTGCCCCAGGCTAAATCAATCCCACCCTTGTTCATCTATCAGGCAACGCATGCCAACAAGATATTTTCGCCATCGTGTAGAACCACGAAGGTACCTACACTTCACGTCAATCCGTGACAAACTCACACTTAGCATTCCAAAATCAGTTCATTTGTCATTAGTCAAGATTATTTTCTTTGTTTTGGAAATATCATCAGTATAAGCATTTCTAAGCAACTAGTCACGGTCTAGCCTCCCGTGTTGGCACATACATAGCATCCAACATATTAAATTTCCCAAACTTAGGGTGACAAAGGTGATACATGGCATACAATTCATAATACAAGGTTGGAATTAACAATTATGGCATTTAACTAGTTTTCCCAAAATTAAATTAATTATTTAGTCACATAATCATGCATACTTTGAATCAAAATACTATTTAAAATGCTAGGGGCAAAATGGTCAAAGCATGACTTGCCTTCAAACAGTTGATGTTCTTGGTCCAACACTTGAGATTGGTCTTCTTCAACACCCTCGCACAGCTCAACGTCTACGTGTAGCAGAAAAACATCCAAAAACAACGAATAAACACACATTCAGGAAATACCGCAAATCAAACTAATGCGTAATTTCGCGAAAACTTCCAGAAAATTAGTTTAGCATATTCTAAGATTTATAAAATTTATTTCGACATTTTGACACGTATAGTTTAGTAGTTACAAAATTCGCAAGGTTGGACTTCCCGCAAATAATTTAACAGTATAAATTTAATTATAAAATTTCAAAAAAAATACTGTAGAAAGGTATTAATATTTACTAATTTACAAAATTTGTCGCAAGCGAGTCGGACTTAGGACGAATTTGCAGTGAAAATAACAAAATCCGCAAGTTTTGGGAAAACATGTACAACTAGTTATTTAGTTTTACCATCTATGCATGGTAATCTTTGTCTTGTGCGAGGCAATTTCTCACGGAGTACTGGTTCGGCTAGCTATACACACTAATAGAGAAATATATATATTTAAACATGCGGTTTAAGCAAATACATCTACAAGCACAAGCGTTTAGTAAATATATATATATATACGTATATATATCTATCCACGCGAGATAGAAAGCGAAAGCAACGCGCGAAAGATAAGATAAAAATAATAATACCAATCGGCAACGGATGCCAACGCAGGAGGAGGCGAGGCGAGACGATCGGCGGCAACGGCGGCGCAGCGGTGGCAAAGACGGCGACTCCGATGGTGATGATATGCCGGCGACCACGGCTACCACGTACCAGCGGCGATGTCGACGTGAAGCGGCGGCATCCACGGTGGCGGTGTAAATCGATGACCACAGCGATGGTAGCGGCGACCACAAATGACGGCAAGGAAAAGAGATAGAATCGATGAGGAGTGTAGGAGAGGCAGGAAAATGACTGGAATGAGGAACTCGTCTGGAGGGATGGTGCGGCAGCGTAGAGAATAGATGAACGTTCAAGCCTTGATGCTAAGATGGGAAAGGTTGGAAAGAGACGGACTGAGACACATGGAAAAAAGGAAACGCTCCCATCACGATGCTACATGCATGGGATTGAAGGCTTTGGAAATGGCTGACTGAATGCATACGTTACTACTTCAATCATGCAAGGAAACGGCTGGCACTAGCATACACGTGAAAATGTCCAAGCGTTGATTCAGGTGGAACACCCAGGCTAGTTCACCACTTCCGTTACCGTTGCATGCGAGGCAAAAAAAAATGAAGTGGCAGAGGCCGGGATCCAAAACTACGGTATTACACGTTCAGTTGCCATGCAAAACGTCTCCTCTGGATCGTACAACCCTCCAAAAAGAACAATACGTGAACGCATGGTCTTCATGCAAAACGTTTATACGCGCATACATATATACGTACAAGCTCTCGAATCAGGTTTAGAAAAAAAAATTGCAGTAAGAAGGTTCTAAACATTTCGGAAAAATCCTCAAAGATACTAGGGAACATTTGGGACCTAACGAAGTTGGTTTCGCGATTTTTCGTCGCGTAGATATTTCGTTAAAAATCTTTTAGTGAAACAGACACCTGTACCGATTTTTATAAAATCAACGACTTACGTTATATAACATATTTTTCGAAAATATTTGAAGCGAACACCCTCATCTACCCATTATCTTTATTTTAAAAGAAAATTTTAGATTTTACGCTTATTCGACAATGCCTGATCTTTATTTACTTCGATTAGTTCAATAAACGTGAACCCGAATTACTCGCGAGGGTTCCAAATAAATTTCAAAAAAAAAAACAAATAATACCAAAACCCACTAAATATATTAAAAGCAAATTTTGGGATGTTACAAACCAAAAAAAATTGCAGTAAGAAGGTTCTAAACATTTCGGAAAAATCCTCAAAGATACTACGGAACATTTGGGACCTAACGAAGTTTGTTTCGCAATTTTTTGTCGCGTAGATATTTCGTTAAAAATCTTTTAGTGAAACAGACACCTGTACCGATTTTTATAAAATCAACGACTTACGTTATATAACATATTTTTCGAAAATATTTGAAGCAAACACCCTCATCTACCCATTATCTTTATTTTAAAAGAAAATTTTAGATTTTACGCTTATTCGACAATGCCTGATCTTTATTTACTTTGATTAGTTCAATAAACGTGAACCCGAATTACTCGCGAGGGTTCCAAATAAATTTCAAAAAAAAAAACAAATAATACCAAAACCCACTAAATATATTAAAAGCAAATTTTGGGATGTTACAATAGACCTCCAGATTTTGGCCTATCTGACCTGAGAAGGTTTTCTGTGTAAGACGCTGGAAAGTTGCTCCAGCATTCCTAAGACCGAAGGACATGGTTGTATAGTAGAAAGTACCAAACGGTGTGATGAAGGAGGTTTTCTCTTTGTCTTCAGGCGATATGCCAATTTGGTGGTAGCCTGAATAGGCGTACAAAAAATTCATCACCTGGGACTCCGCCGTTGCATCGACCAACTGGTCTATGCGAGGTAGCGGGAAATTGTCCTTAGGGCATGCAACGTTCAAGCCTGTATGGTCGACGCACATGCGCCATTTGCCCCCCTTTTTCTTCATGATGACTGGATTAGCTAGACATTCTGAGTGGTAAACTTCTCGAATAAAGCCAGCCTTGAGGAGCTTGTCAAGTTCTTCCCAGATGATGGCCTGCTTTTCTAGGGAAAAACGCCTGAGCTTCTACCGCACAGGCTTTTTATTAGGCCGAACCGCTAGCCTGTGCTCGATGACCTCCCTTGGGACTCTGGGCATGTCGAATGGTTCCCAGGCAAACACATCCGCATTCCTCCGGAGGAAGGTCACGAGCTCGAGTTCCTATTTAGGGTCTAGGGAAGACTCTAAATGTATAACCTTGGTCGGATCTGCGTCACACAGTGGAACCGCCTTGGTTTCTCCTCCAGGCTGGAGGGTAGTCTTTGGTTGGGAATTCTTCGGCTCTTGGTCGAGTCCACACTGAGGCAGCTGCCCGACCAAGTCTAGCGCCCTTTCGTCGCAGTTCAAGACCAGTTTCTGACTTCCCTTTACGGTGATCATGCCACCAGGGCTAGGGATCTTTAAACAATGGTATCCATGGTAAGTGGCGACCATGAACTTAGAGAGGGCCGGCCTGCCGAGAATGGCATTGTAGGCCAATTCAAAGTTGACCAGCTCGAAGGTGATCAGCTCAATCCGGAAGTTGCTCGGACCCCCAAACGTCACGGGTAGAACGATCTGGCTAAGTGGCTTGGTTGAGGTACCCGGTACTATCCCATAAAAGGGGACTACTATGCTCTTGATCTTGGACCTAGGAATTTGCATCTCGTCTAAGACCCTAGCAGATATGAGATTCAAAGAACTCCCATAGTCGACGAGTACCCAAACTATTGCAGTATTGCTGATCGTGGGACATACGACCATCAGGAGCCTCTGGGGTTTGGTCATCCCAAGGGGACAGTCATCCTTGGAGAAGGTGAGCGGCAGCCCGGACCACTTGAGCTGTTGCACGGGAGGCTTGCCTTGGGTGACATGATACAGTTCTCGTGCCGCCTCCTTCAACTCACGACAAGACGTATAAGCAGAGGAGCCCCTGAATATTACTACGATGTGGTTCAGAGGCTCCTTGTGGGGGCTCCAGTCTTTGTAACAGCGATTTGGGTACTCACTGTTGCGTCAGACTAGAATTAACGCAACCAGTTAGTAAACTGTCGGGACCCGAATTTGCAAATCCGGACCCTCTGTGTAATCAGCACAAGTCCAGGAACGCGCTAGTGCACACAGTCTCAACATTGGTAAATATCACAATCATACTCAACGAATTAATAAAGTACCTTAATTAGTTAACCAAACTGGTTGCTTGACCTTATGGTCAAGTTACAAATATACGCCTCACAGGACGAAACTTATTAAAAGAGAAATAACTGCAGCGGAAAATAAGATAACTTCGTGGCGCCATCCAGTATACCACAGTAATCGATCGGGCTCGCTTCCCTAGTTAGACGATTCCTCTGGGAGCTCCTCCTCCAAAGCTGGTGTAGATTCTTCTTCAACTGGTGTTGTATTGCGGCAAGGGTGAGTACTTGGTACTCAGCAAGTCATGCACAGAATCCAGCTAATATACTACATGCATGGCTTAAATAAAGTATTTTCTAATTTCCCATATTTAAATAAAGTATTTTCTAATTAAACGAGCATGCAATAGTTTTAAATCGAATTAATTTGAAATTGGGATCAACATGGTCAAAGCACAACATGCCTTCAAAGAGTACTTGTTCTTGGTCCTGAGCTGGCTCCTGGGTCAACACTTCTCCTTCGAAGCCTTCGGGCACTTCAACGTCTAATCGTAAAGCGTGCAAATAGCAATAAATAAATAAACAGTAGACAAAAAGTGTCCAAACATCCAAATAAAGTTCATAAACAGAGAGAGCATAATTTTATAAATTTTTAGAAACTGGAATCATCAAATTCAGAGTTTAAATGCAAAAGTTATAAGTATTCAAAGTTTAAATAATCAATTAAATAATATTACAGAGAAAAACTTTAGTCCAAAAATTAAATAAAATTCATCATTAGGTAGATCTCAATTTTATACAAATTTAGAAATTTGAATCACTCAAATCGGAGTTGAAACGCAAAAGTTATAAACGTTTGAAGTTTGAATCAAATTCTGAAATCAATATTTCGAATTAATAAATCATTTTCTTTTTTGGAAATTTATTTATTGCGTCAGCATGACACGTGTCAGCTCCTGATTGGTCCACGTCAGCCTTGCTGACGTCAGCACCGGCCGAACCCCACGATGACGTCAGCATGACGTCATCATGCCACGTGGCGCTCTCTGGAATGGCCACGCTTGCCTCGGCATGGACCCGGCCCACGCCAAGACGGTTCGATCCACGGCGGCACTGGTCCACCGGATCGGCGTCATCGACAAAGCGGGCCCGCCTGTCGGGCGCTGGTTCACACTGCGTGGCGTAGGCGGCCGACGTGTCTCGACACGCGCCCCGCGTGTCGAGACACGCACTCACGCCAGCGCCGACCGCCCGATCGCGACGGTCGGCCTCCCGGCCACGTGGCTCGATCTCGTCCGTTGAGTTGACAATCACCGGCCCAGATTGGCTCTGGGTTCAAGCGTCTGGAAACTACTTCTACCGATTCGACCGTTCGATCTTGATCGGACGGTCAAGATCCAATCTAAGGATTACAACGCGGCTAACCCTAACCGTTTGATCTAGATCTAACGGCTGAGATCTATCCTAGCTGGGTGCGGTTTAGGCTACGTGGCACAATCTACGCCGTTGGATCTAAATCCAACGGTTGGAAATAGATCTGGGATTAGCACGTGGGATCTCACCGGGGGTGACGTGGCGCAATCTGGACCCTTGGATCTGGATCGGACGGCTGGTGGAGCTCGATCGACGGCGATGGCTTGCGGCGGAGCAAAGTCACCGGAGACGAGGAAGGCGACCACGGCGACGGCGTTGCGGGGCTCCTCCGGCGATGTGAAAGGTCCTCACCGACGCGGCTTAACCTCGCGGTTCTGGATCTGGGCTCAACGGCGGCGGAGGACGGCGGACGGCGGTGGAAACTTCAAACGAACGCGGCGGAACGCACGGCCAACAACGGCGAGCGATTGCAGTGCAACCACGGCGGCTTGAGCGGCGTGAGCTAGGGCTACGGGTGCGCACGGAAGTCGGCAACACGACAGCGGCGGCGGCGCATTAAATAGGGCCCTCGGCGTCCGTGAAACGCGCGGAAACCGAGGCCCACTCCGTTGCGGCGGCGGAATCCGAGTTGGATTCGGATTGGGCGACGTGGCTCAACGTCAGCCGTTGGATCAAGATCCAACGGTGCGGGGGTTTGGGCTCGGGTCTGGCTCGGGCGAGCTGGTTGGCTCGGTCGGGCTCGGGTTCGGTCGTCATGGCTCAATCATGGCCGTTGGATCAAGATTCAACGGTCACGCGGGTTAGGGTTCGGCCGAGCGGGTTCGACCGGAACGGCTGGCTCGGTCGGACTCGAGTCTGACTCGGACTCGGGTCCGGTCGGATGAACAGTAAAACCCACTCGATTTTCCAGCAATTAAATAATCCAAATAATTCTCAGAAATTCATTTAATTCATTAAAAATACTAAAAGACTCAGAAAAATTCCAGGAAAATTCTGGAAAAATAAAATATTTCCAACAAAATTTTATTTGCAAAATTAAATTCTTTAATTATTTGAAAAGGGAATAAATTCAAATAAATTCCAAATAAATTCCAGAAAATTCCAAAAATTTACAAAAGTGCCAAATCACACTTGAATTTAAGAAAAGCAAAATTTTGGGGTGTTACAAACCTCCCCCCTTAACAGAATCTCGTCCCCGAGATTCAGGGCTTACTAAAGAACAGGTTCGGAAACTCTTTCTTCAAATCCTCTTCGCGCTCCCAAGTTGCTTCACTCTCCGCACGGTTGCTCCATTGAACTCTGCAGAAACGGGTTGACTTGTTTCTCGTTTCTCGATCCATTGTGTCCAAAATCTTGACCGGGTGCTCCTTGTAAGTCGGATCTTCTTGTAGCTCAATTGACTCTAGCGGTGTCTGTTCCTTAGGTACTCGGAGACACTTCTTCAACTGGGACACGTGAAACACGTCATGTACTCCGGCTAGTGATTGCGGTAACTCCAGTTGGTATGCAACTTCACCTCTACGGCTGAGAACCTTAAATGGTCCAACATATCTCGGCGCGAGTTTTCCTTTGGCATGGAATCTTTTAACTCCTCTGAGTGGTGTGACTCTGAGATACACGAAATCTTCTGGTTCAATACTCAGGTCTCGGCGACGGTTATCAGCATAACTCTTTTGTCGTGATTGGGCTATCTTCAATCTCTCCCTGATCATGGCAATCTGTTCTTCGGCTTCTTGGAGAATATCTGGCCCAAAGACACGGCGTTCACCTGTCTCGTTCCAATTCAACGGTGTTCGACAAGGTCGACCGTATAGTGCTTCAAATGGCGACATCTGCAAACTTGCTTGATAGCTGTTGTTGTAGCTGAATTCGACGTACGGCAGACTTTTATCCCAAGAGGTGGCATAAGCCAATGCACACGCTCTTAACATGTCCTCTAGAATCTGATTAACTCTTTCGGTTTGCCCATCCGTCTGCGGATGATAAGCGGTACTGAAGTTCAAACGGGTTCCCATGGCTTCATGCAGTTTATTCCAGAACCTCGAGGTAAACTGGGTACCTCTGTCCGATACAATCTTCTTCGGCACTCCGTGCAAACAGACGATCCTGGTCATATACAACTCAGCTAACTTATCTCCCGAATAAGTGGTCTTTACTGGAATAAAATGGGCGACCTTAGTCAAGCGGTCTATTATGACCCATATGGAGTCATATCCTCCTTGAGTCTTGGGTAAACCGGTAATGAAATCCATTCCGATTTCTTCCCACTTCCACTCAGGTATCTTCAACGGCTGTAGCAATCCTGCTGGTCTCTGATGCATCGCCTTGACTCTCTGGCATATGTCGCACAGCGCAACATGCTCGGCAACTTCACGCTTCATGCTCGGCCACCAGAATCTTTCTTTCAAATCCTGATACATCTTGGCACTTCCAGGATGAATTGAATACTTGGAGTCATGGGCTTCTTCTAGAATCAATTGCTTCAGCTCTTTCTGGTTTGGCACACAGATTCGATCCTGCATCCATAACGTGCCTTGTTTGTCCAACTTGAAGTCCTTTGCCTTGCCTTCATCCATCTTGGACTTAATCATGCGGATCTTATCATCATCCTTCTGTCCTCCTCGGATCTGATCCTCCAGGGTAGGCTTCACTTCTAAAGCGGCCAAGAATCCTTCTGGTACGACGTCAATCTGCATTTTCTGGAAATCCTCACATAGCTCATCCTGACTTGTGGCTAGCAACATGTTCACCGTATGGCTCTTCCGACTCAGGGCATCGGCTACCACGTTAGCCTTCTCGGGATGGTAATGGATTCCGACGTTATAATCCTTGATCAACTCTAGCCATCTCCTCTGCCTCATATTCAGGTCTGATTGGGTGAAGATGTACTTAAGACTCTTATGGTCCGTGTATACTTCACATCTGTTTCTAATCAAATAGTGATGCCATAACTTCAAAGCATGCACTACGGCAGCTAGCTCTAAGTCATGTGTTAGATAATTCTCCTCGTGCGGCCTTAACTGCCTAGATGCATAAGCGACGACCTTTCCGTTCTGCATTAGCACACACCCAAGTCCTTGGCGCGATGTGTCACAATAAATATCAAAGCTTTGATTGACATCCGGTAGAATCAACACCGGCGCTGATGTCAATCGTTTCTTCAACTCTTGAAAACCTTTTTCGCACTCTGGCGTCCATGCAAACTTCTTCTCCTTTTTCAACAATTGCGTGAGAGGTTTCACAATTGTCGAAAAGCCTTCAATGAAACGGCGGTAGTAACCTGCCATTCCAAGGAAACTCCGGATCTGGGTCACGGTCTTCGGCTGTTCCCAATGTAACACAGCTTCTACCTTGCTTCAGTGCTCTGAATTCCTCCTTCTTGAGGTTCATAATTCCTTCTGGCACATGATACTGACGAAACGCAGCTGTAAACTACTCCCAAGTGATATCTTGAGGGTTCTCTTGCGTGGCATAGAAGTTCTCCCACCATTCTGCGGCTGTCCCTTCCAACTGATGAGAAGCGTAGAGTACCTTCTCATTTCCCATGCATTGAGCAATGTGTAGCTTCCTCTCAATTGACCTTAACCAATCATCGGCCTCCAACGGATTGGCATTTCCGGAGAAAGTGGGTGGATGAGTCCTCATGAACTCTGACAGTCTTGTATTCTAGCGTTGTCCCTGATTGACTTGATTAGCGGTGGCCTGAGCAGTGACGTGTTGCATCTGTTGCATCATAGCATGCATCAATTGAGTCTGAGCAGCAAGAAAAGCTCCAAAATTCTGCATGTCAACTGGCGGTGCTGGTTGGGGTGCAGGTGCTCCATTGTTGGGGTTTCCAGCTGGGCGAGAACCACTGCCGTTGCCTCCAAGGTTTCCGCGGGTGTTCACCATCTGTCGATTACTCCAAGGTTTAGAGATTAGAGGGAACAAGAATAGACAAGTAGTAGGGAAACTATGCGGGGAAAAGGTGTAACTCAAAATCCAACTTTATTAACTAATAATAATAACTCGGTATGGTTGCTTACAATGCCTAAAGGCCTGCAACACATACTGCACACTCAGCAAGCAATGAAAATCCAACGCCTCTAAGGGGTGACTCTTATTCTATAACGCGACTCGACGAAGGAGTCCTAATAGCAAGACCTACGCTCACTCGTCGAGAAAACCTCCACTGCCTCCTCGCGGCGGGTGTGACGGCATAGGCACGAAACAATCGCCATGCCCCACAACTGCAGCTGTGGTTGACGACACGACGTCCTCCTCTGGCTCTGGATCTGGCTGGTGCAGTGGCTGTGGCGCGGGTGCAGGTGGCGCTTCTTCTGGTTCCTCCTCTGGCTCTGGAGCGTCCAACTCCAACACTGGATCAGGACCCTATCCATACAGTGCGGTCTCCAGCTCTGCGATCCTTTTCGCAGCATAAGCGACATACTCACGAGCATTCCCCAAGTGCTTCTTCTCCTCCTCAACTTGTTCGCGAGCCTTCTTCAACTCCTGAACTGTGTCTTCGATCAGCTCCTCCTGAGCAGCGACAAATCTGGCTAAGTGAGTGACGGTAGCATCCTCATTTTCTATCGGCTCCCGTTGAACTCTGCTGTCTCGGCGTGGGTGGTGATGGAACACTGTGCCTTCCAGCTCCCTAGAGTAGGTGCGAGCGATCTGCTACATTGCTCGACGCGACACCTCCTGGATTCCAATCTCAAAGGTAGATCTCCTGGCGGTGAAGTGGAAAGGGCGACTGAACTTTGTCTTCTCTCGGGCGTACACCGTGATCCGGACGTCCCATCCTGTGACCAGTCCTGCTTGCACAAGTGTAATCCCTCGGTAGAGCGGCCTCTCAAAACCTCCAAGAAACTGAAGCATACGCCACAACTCGGCAGCATAGCCTCCCTCACGCTCGACGTAGTTGTTCTTCATCATCATCTGTCAAAGGACGCTCGCGTAAGAATGCAACATTTTAAAATCAATGTGGAAGGTGAAAAGAACTCAGCAAGGGGTATGAACAAGGAAGAAAGGGGTAAGTCGAGAATTCATTCATTATCTTGACAAATTTTATCTTTAGAAAATAGGTTTTATCCTCACTACGACCATTCTAACTATGGGTGAGCCTACAGTCAACCTGGCTCTGATACCACCTCTGTCGGGACCCGAATTTGCAAATCCAGACCCTCTGTGTAATCAGCACTAGTCCAAGAACGCGCTAGTGCACACAGTCTCAACATTGGTAAATATCACAATCATACTCAACGAATTAATAAAGTACCTTAATTAGTTACCCAAACTGGTTGCTTGACCTTATGGTCAAGTTACAAATATACGCCTCGCAGGACGAAACTTATTAAAAGAGAAATAACTGCAGCGGAAAATAAGATAACTTCGTGGCGCCATCCAAAGATACCACAGTAATCGACTAGGCTCGCTCCCTAGTTAGACGGTTCCTCTGGGAGCTCCTCCTCCAAAGCTGGTGTAGATCTTCTTCAACTGGTGTTGTATTGCGGCAAGGGTGAGTACTTGGTACTCAGCAAGTCATGCACAGAATCCAGCTAATATACTACATGCATGGCTTAAAACAAAGGAGTGGCTCAAGGTATATTTGCAGTAAAGAGCATTTAACAAGTATCATAAGTAGATTCGAAAGCAGTAGAAACAAGTATAGCATCAATAACATTTCCAGGAGTTAAATAAACATCTTTCCCGATTCTAATCCACATTTCCAACAACATCATTATTAAACCAAACCCAACCTTTCAAGACCAAGTTGTTTTCAAGAAAGTCTAAACCTTAACTGTAATTCCGAGCGATGTCCAATACCGCGGACATGGCTATTCGAATAGATTTTACACTCTGCAGAGGTTATGCACTTTACCCACAAGATACAGTCAAACACCACAAAGGCGAGTGTCCGTAACAAAGTCTTTCGGAAACTTCTAACAGCACAAGTGGTCCTCTCCGGTGTTGCACGCTAACCCTTCCCTTAGCGAAGGCGAAGTTTAGGCCAAACCACCGTTAGATGGGTACCTGGCCACACCCAGACGCTCTCTCGCATAACTACACAAAGGGTGTAGTTGACATCCTGAGGTCCCACAGGTACGTTATTAGCAACTTAATCAACCAGGTCCATCCCATTACAGACATGTGGTTGCACGCTTGACTCAGTTCAAAGGCTTGCAAGGTTCAGTCCTTAGGGTGACCAGGGCAAGACTACCCGAAGAACCAACACAACGTTCCCGGTGCCACAACTGGCCCACCCTGATCATTCTTGCCACATGCCCCGGTCGAAAACTATTTATCAAACCCCAGTTGATTACCATGCACCACGTGCCATCAACATCACATGATACCTTTCCAAAACAGGTTCAATATATCATTAAGTCAATATTAACATTTGATTGTCCAAAATCAAGTCATGAGCACGTAGCAGGTCTAAGCAATATACTACAACGATCTAAATTCCCATGTTGGCAATTTAGTAATGTCCAACTATTTAATCCTCAACTATGGTGACAAGGGATCATGGCACATATATAATTAACCAAGGTGTCATACAGCAATTTGGCATTTATCTAATTTCCCATATTTAAATAAAGTATTTTCTAATTAAACTAGCATGCAATAGTTTTAAATCGAATTAATTTGAAATTGGAATCAACATGGTCAAAGCACAACTTGCCTTCAAAGAGTACTTGTTCTTGGTCCTGAGCTGGCTCCTGGGTCAACACTTCTCCTTCGAAGCCTTCGGGCACTTCAACGTCTACTCGTAAAGCGTGCAAATAGCAATAAATAAATAAACAGTAGACAAAAAGTATTCAAACATCCAAATAAAGTTCATAAACAGAGAGAGCATAATTTTACAAATTTTTAGAAACTGGAATCGTCAAATTCGGAGTTTAAATGCAAAAGTTATAAGTATTCAAAGTTTAAATAATCAATTAAATAATAATATAGAGAAAAACTTTAGTCCAAAAATTAAATAAAATTCATCATTAGGTAGATCTCAATTTTATACAAATTTAGAAATTTGAATCACTCAAATCGGAGTTGAAACGCAAAAGTTATAAACGTTTGAAGTTTGAATCAAATTCTGAAATCAATATTTCGAATTAATAAATCATTTTCTTTTTCGGAAATTCATTTATTGCGTCAGCATGACACGTGTCAGCTCCTGATTGGTCCACGTCAGCCTTGCTGACGTCAGCACCGGCCGAACCCCACGATGACGTCAGCATGACGTCATCATGCCACGTGGCGCTCTCTGGAGCGGCCACGTCGGTTCCGGTGCATGGACCCGGTCCACGCGCACGGTTCGGTCCACGGCGGCACTGGTCCACCGGACCGGCGTCACTGACAGGCGGGCCCGCCCTGTCAGCGGCGCGGGTTCACGCCTGCGTGGGCGTGGCTGACGCGTGTCTTTGACACGCGGGCCCCGCGTGTCAGAGACACATACCCACGCGCAGGCGCTGACCGCGCTGACCGCGACGGTCGGCCTCCCGGCCACGTGGCTAGATCTCGGCCGTTGATTTGAAAATCAACGGCCCAGATTGGATCTGGGTTCAAGCGTATGGAAACTACTCGGCTGATCTGGACCGTTCGATCTTGATCGGACGGTCAAGATCCAATCTAAGGATTACAACGCGGCTAACCCTAACCGTTTGATCTAGATCTAACGGCTGAGATCTATCCTAGCTTGGTGCGGTTTAGGCTACGTGGCACAATCTACGCCGTTGGATCTAAATCCAACGGTTGGAAATAGATCTGGGATTAGCACGTGGGATCTCACCGGGGGTGACGTGGCGCGATCTGGACCCTTGGATCTGGATCGGACGGCTGGTGGAGCTCGATCGACGGCGATGGCTTGCGGCGGAGCGAAGTCACCGGAGACGAGGAAGGCGACCACGGCGACGGCGTTGCGGGGCTCCTCCGGCGATGTGAAAGGTCCTCACCGACGCGGCTTGACCTCGCGGTTCCGGATCTGGGCTCAACGGCGGCGGAGGACGGCGGACGGCGGCGGAAACTGCAAACGAACGCGGCGGAACGCACGGCCAACTACGGCGAGCGATTGCGGCGCAACCACGGCGGCTTGAGCGGCGTGAGCTAGGGCTACGGGTGCGCACGGAAGTCGGCAACACGACAGCGGCGGCGGCGCATTAAATAGGGCCCTCGGCGTCCGTGAAAGCAGCGAAAGCGAGGCCCGCTCCGTTCGGCGGAATCCGGAAGTTGGATTCGGATTGGGCGGCGTGGCTCAACGTCGGCCGTTGGATCAAGATCCAACGGTCGCGGGGTTTGGGCTCTGTGCAGCTCGGCGGTGGTTGGCTCGGTCGGGCTCGGGTTCGGTCGTCGTGGCTCAATCGTGGCCGTTGGATCAAGATCCAACGGTCACGCGGGTTAGGGTTCGGCCGAGCGGGTTCGACCGGAACGGCTGGCTCGGTCGGACTCGAGTCTGACTCGGACTCGGGTCCGGTCGGATGAACAGTAAAACCCACTCGATTTTCCAGCGATTAAATAATCCAAATAATTCTCAGAAATTCATTTAATTCATTAAAAATACTAAAAGACTTAGAAAAATTCCAAAAAAAATCTGGAAAAATAAAATATTTCCAACAAATTTTTTTTTGCAAAATTAAATTCTTTAATTATTTGAAAAGGGAATAAATTCAAATAAATTCCAAATAAATCCAAATAAATTCCAGAAAATTCCAAAAATTTACCAAAGTGCCAAATCACACATGAATTTAAGAAAAGCAAAATTTTGGGGTGTTACATAAACCGAACCCCAATTACAAACCTTACCCGGATTGAGGCCAATCAATCGGCACGACACACTCGGCTCGTGGTCATATGCCAAATGATTGATTCTAACCCGAGTTTCCCCGAGATATGTGCCTAGTGCTAGTTCCCTGGATCAGTAGCCTAGCACCAACATATTTCCACAATAAGTTGCATCAAAACACTTACATTAACAAAATGGTTACAGTAGTACAGGTTTTATTACATCAAGATAGTAATACATGAAAGAAATTCTACCAAATGGCTACAAAAGCTAAAGAGAGAAACTTAGAGTACAGCAACGGCAGCAGAGTGCCTTCCCAAACCCAAAGGCAGCAGCTGAGTTGCGACCGAGAGAAAACCTAATCTACAGCTTCAAAACCCGTCGATCTTTGAATCGAAGTGATCCTCATCTAGCTCGCCCTCTTCTCTTTTGATTCCGTCTTCTGAGCTTGATAATCAGTTTTAAAGCAAACGGTGAGTACACGTATGTACTCGCAAGACTTTAGTGTTTGCAAGTATAATAAGGATGCAGGTTAATCAATGAAAAAGGCTACTAATCTAGTTTAGAGTTGCATAAAGCTGAATTTATTTGCAATAGAATAATAGATTCAAACACTGCACAAGTTACAAATGCATTTGATAAAGAATGTAATTCAAAACATAATTGTATAGTTCGTCTAGTATCCACATTCATCACCTTCCGATTCCAATAACCAATCAATCCGAGAAACATCTCCTGGATAATTCAAATCACCAACTAGCAATTCCTTGTATCTCATTGATTCAATCAATTCAACGCCAAATTTCATCCAACTCAACCCAAAAAGGATTTCCGGTTTCAAAACCATTTTCAAAAGCAAACCAAAAACGCTATACTTGACAATAATTACCCAAGCTGCTCGTGACCGTGAGCACGGCTAATCGATTAGATTTATTCTCTATAGAAATTGTACACTTTACCCACATGACACACTCTAGCAATCATGTCCGCCATGCCACGCGATACGAAACGTACCCGTTTTGCTAGACTGTGATGGAACTATTCCACTTGTGAGTTTCCAGTCTTGCGTCAGCCCCGGTGAAGTGCACCCCTTGCTATGGCGGGTGATCAGCCCCACACACAGAAACAAATACAAACTTTGCGATGGTTTACGATTACCGTCCATCGCCTCACAACCCATAGCAAGGCCTTCACTGTTGTAATGGTACTGTATTGGGACAGTATACTCCAACACCTGTGCGAGGTGAGGGAGACCCTAAGACAAAGACCAAGACGCTTTGACTCGCCCAACTACTTCGACCTACCATGGCGCAAGACCAGGCACTCACTCCTGTACTACATTCAGGTCATCCCATACTAACACATGTGGTTGTACGATTTGACTCAGTTAAAAACATCAAGTTCGGTCCTTAGGGTTGCACAGACGAGACCTCCACCCGTCCGTTCGGCACAAAACCACCTTTTCACCTTTTCCTTTTTCTCTTTTTACCAACATAGCTTTTTCCACCAAAACCACCATTTCAAATTCCTATTCAAGTTTCCAGAAGATTTTGATTGACTGAGTCCACCGATCAACAATCAATTATACTAACGCTGGGCTAAGCGTATGCAATTATTAGACATATAATCTCAGTTGACACTTACTACGGTGTCTACCATTAACCTAGGGGTTAGTAAGGTTCACAACGCAACTGATAATCGAAGAAAACCATTCAATCCAGGTTTAACTACCATTGCCCATAATTTATCGTTTGTACCAATTCTTAAGCATGCATAATAGTTTTGGAACAATCAACATACATTTGCAAATATGGGTTCAATATGGTAAAAGGAGGTGCTTGCCAGTTTGCTTTGTACTGATTATGCCTTCCGGGAATGCGATTGGAACCTGCGCAGGCGTCTACCACCACGTCAACGTCTACGCAAACGAGCGACAACAAAATGGCAACAAAACGATCAAACTCAGAATAAACAGGGTGAATGAGAATTAATTAAGACAATTAAGAAGCAAAAACAATAACTAAATGAATCCGAGAAACAACGGAGAAAAGGGACTAAAGGTGACCTAAATCGGTCAGTGAATCCGGCAGTACCAGCGGTATAACCCCGGTATTGCCGCCCTCAAGCCTGGCAGTACCGGCCACGGGGCCCGGTAGTGCCGGCGGCCGACGACCCAAAAGGGTGCTCTTTGGAAAAAAGGTACCGGCGTGCTAGATGCAGTACTACCGCAGGGGCGGCAGTACCGGACTCCAGCTCCGGTAGTGCCAGATTTCCAGAGACCGAAGGAGTAGTCCACTGGAAAATAACTGCCGGCGTTGTGGTTACGGTAGTGCCGCTTGGGCAGTAGTACCGGCCCCATAACATCGATAGTGCCGGCCTCAGTGAGAAATTAGGGTTTCGCAAAATGGGACTTTGCGCAAACGGATTCGAAACTTCGCGACGATCGCATGTTAGGTTCCTAGTGATGCCAGGGACCCATCCATGCAGGTCTCACCAAGTTTCAAGTTCGTTTAACCTAATTTCCACTTTTTCGAACTCGATAACCCTAATTACCGTTAGAATTCAACTTTCGATCCATATCAAGTTCAAACTTGATTCTTTTCGCGAGTCGACTTCTTACGACATCGGATATATTCTAGAGTCATATCCTCGGCTTTTGGAGCTAAGGTTCAAGGAAAACTCCAAAACTCGAGAATTTGACTCCGTTAGCGAACAAATCCGATGAACTCCGAATCAGGGTTTTCGACCCGACCTTTTTCCAGAACTAGAACCATTAGGGCACTAAGAACCAATACAAGTCACTCTCCGAATTTTTTGGAGCTTCAGAACTCGAAGATTCTCCAAAAATCTCTATAATGCACTTTTCTTAAATCAAATCGAAATGAAGGATTTGCGACTAACGTATTAATTCTTTTTGCACATAAGGGTTCCACAGGGTCTAACTCGCACTCAAAAACTCTTTGCACAATGATCGAACTATCCAAACTCAAAACCCTCAATTGGAACTAAATTCGATTCCGGATCCGGATTGAGTTCAAACTCAAATCTTTTCGCAGGAATCGAACTCAGACAACGTCAGATATATTCGAAGGTCAATTTCTCGACTTTCCGGAGTTAGGGTTCAAAGGAACTTCAAAAATTTGGGAAAATGACTTTTGGGCGAATAAATCCAACAGAGAGCCGATTAGGGTTTTCAGATCGAATCATCCACGCTAACTAATTCTACTGAGTTCAACCTAGGTTAAGAAACTCTAAAACACAACGATGCACTTCTAGGGTTAGGGTTTCAAGGGCTAAACCAAAAAGAGAAAATAAAGAAAGAGAGGGAGAGGTTAGGGTTTGACCCCAAACCTTAGAGATTGAGCTCCAACTTGAAATCCTCAGGTTAAGGGACGTCGTTAGGGCTTGAGGATGCTCCAACACGCTTGGCTTGACTCCACCTTGCTCCAATCAACCTCCACCCGTCTGGATTTGAGAGGAGAAGGGAGGAACTCGAGTGAGGGGGAGAGTACCGAGAGGGAGAGTGAGGGAAACCGAGAGAGATGGAGAGGGAGAGAGCACAGGAGAGTGGGAGAGAGTGAGGAAGTGTGAGGGAGAGGGAGTGAGCCGGCTGGGGCTTTAGAGGAGAGGAAGGATCGAGAGGGAGCTGAGGTGGCCGGGCACGGGCAGCGACGGCTGCTCCAAACTCCTGCCCGCTTGACTCGGCCGGCAGTACCGCTCCTATCGAGCGGTAGTGCCGTCCTACTAGCAGTACCGGCCCTGGCCGGCGGTACTGCCGCTCCTGCAGCAAAACTCTGGGTTTTCTTCGTAGTTTCTTCTCCAATCTTCGGGTTTAACCACGTGAAGCTTAAGGGAAGGGTTTTGGGACCTCAAAGGAAGGTTTTAGGATTTAGGTTCCTACGGATTTCAGAAGATTTTGACCGGCTTCGAAACTCAAAGTTTCAAAACAAACCAGTTGACGTGATCCGAACAACAAACTCCAACACGATCAAACGCAAATTAAGAACCAAATTAAGATTCAACTGCACTCAACACACAACTAATCACATAATTAGCTTAATTAAGCTTAATTAATCCTAATTAATCTTAATTACAAATTTCAGGATGTTACACTCCTGATTCTCCATGTTCTGATCTTCATCAATGGGCTGCTTGCCCTTGCTGTTTTCTCCATGCTCCGGGAGCGTAGGCATAGGACCCTTGCCGTTGTAGAACTGTTTCAGGCGGAAAGTCCAAGTTCGGCAATTGCGAAGGTCGTGCCTATATGCCTGATGGAGTGGGCAAAAATGATTGCTTGGCCGACCACGTTGATCGCCACGATTCTGGTCATCTCGACCTTGGTCATTGCGACATTGAGGTGGTCGGCCCCTGCCTCTCGTGCCCAAGCCTTTGTGCGCCTGCGTCTGTGGAGCCTGTTGCTGACTCTGCTCGACAGCTGCGGCCATGTTTGGCATGGAGGGCTTCTTCTTCTTCTTCTTAATTTTCTTTTCGACCGAGCTCGCGTTCTTCCGACTAACGGAGCCTTTCAGACCGGGTTGAGGTGGGAGCTTGCCCTCGTCCAGCATTTTCTTCCACTGGACCGCCTCATCGGCATTGGCATACCGATCAGCCATACGGAATAGCTCGTTGGTCGTAAGATCTGGATGGATCTCCAAATCCTGCGGGAAACGAATATCTCGGACTCCGAACTTAAAAGCTCGGACCACTGCTTCATTCGAAATGCTCGGGATTGAGTTTCATACCTGGATGAATCATTGGACAAACTGGCGCAGAGTTTTGCCTTCCGTCCGGATCAAGCGCTCGAGATCGCAATCCTTACCTGGACAAACGTAGCAACTCTGAAAGTTCGCCCTGAGGGCACGACTCAATTGCCCCCAAGACCGAATGGACCCCTTTTTGTGATTGAAGAGCCACGTCTGGGCCGCTCCATCCAGCACTGTAGGTAGAAAGTTAGCCATGACTCCATCGTGACCACCCACAGCTAAGATGGCGGTGGTGTAGATAGAAAGGAACTCGTCCGGGTTCTAGGTCCCGTTGAACCTTTTAATGTGACCAGGCTTGAATTTGCTCGACCACGTCACGTGTTGGAGAGGTGCCACGAAGGCTCGACACCCGAAGATAGGGGCTTCACGGTGGGCTCTCTGATTGTGATGATCGTAGCTATCGTTATCGCTCGAACCCTCAATACGCAGATCAAGCTGAGAGAAGACTTCTCGAGGTCAGCGCAAGGTGGAGCGGACTGAGGAAGAATACTCGGTTCGGCCTTGGCCGTGCCGAGCATTCCTGTGGTCCCATGAGCTTGCTCGTGAATCGCTCTGAGCGTCCTCGCGGTACCGATCATGTTCCCTCCGGTCCTCTCAAGCATGGCTCCGAGAATCACCGCGATGGGAACGGATAGGGGTGTGACGGTGGTGCTCCCGGGAAGCACTCTGGGTCCTTCTGTCACGGGATGACTCTGTCGCTTTTATATCGGCAGCAATCTTTTCAAGATCGTCTGCCACAACTGCTTCCATAGCTTCCAGATCCACCTGCTCGGGAAATTCCTTGAGGTTGCGCACGATCGTGGGCAAAGCTTGAAGACGTCACCTACTCGGGAGAGCAAGAGGAGACGAGCGAGGATGACAATCATGCACGTGCTTTGGGGTGCCACACTCGCGAGAACTCTCACGAGCATTAGCTCCAACCACTTGCAGTCCACAGACTTGCCAATGTATGCTTACCAAGGTCCTGTTCAAGGATGCTTCCAGGTGGTTCTTGGCTGCTTCGTACCGTTGAAGACGGGCGTCTCCCGAGGGTTCATCCTCAGGGTTTCCCTCTTCTCCTGCCATGTTGACATTGTGAGAGTGAGAAGACCGTGAGGGTGACATCACAGTGTCCCCTCGTGATACGATTTCTTGGTCGGGCTCGAGATGATCCGAAATATCCAAACCATCGTAGAGCCCATCATAGTCATCATCATCCGTGAGGGCATCACACTGAGAGCGAAGGAACTGCTCTGGCGCAACTGCTACCAGGGAAAAGCTCCCTGGCTCAGTATGCCCTTCGGGATCAGTAATGTCGGCGACACCTCCATTGGTGTAATACAAGTCTTCATCTTCGGCATCGCTGAAGGTGCAGAGGTCTTGGGAATCTTGAGAGTTAGGCATCTACAGGGATTCTTCACGAAAGGAAATGTCGATCCCCACGGACGGTGCCAGCTATCGACGATTGGGGAACAGGCCCTCGCCGAGCTTACTTAGTTGATTGGGGGATCAACTCAGTCCCCTTCTTATGTGAAGGGTTGCTTCCGGAGGATGCTCGGTTTCATGGGACAGAGAAACACTCAGAAAATGACACGGTGGTTTTATCCTGGTTCGGGCCTCTCACTGGGAGATAATGACCCTACTCCAGCACAACGAGCTTATATTCTGTGTATTGCCAATGTTCCTCTCCCAAGTGTCTAAAATCTCTCTCTCTCTCTCTCTCGTACATGCACGAGACGTATTTATAGGTTACAGGGATATTCTCTTAATTGCAGTCCAAGTAACGGATCATTTGGCTATGGCTAACGTTTGTTGTAACCGAACCTTAATTTACGCCACGTTCTCATCGTGGGCGTAACAGCTTCGCATCGTGGTGTGATTTATCGCTACTCGGGCGTAACCGTCGATCACGACCATCCGACCATGCGCCTTGCGGACGAGCTGAGACCAAGCAAGTATGCTCGGACCTCGTGCTCAGGCACTGAGACCGAGCATCGGGCCCATCCCAGCCGGTCGAACCGAGCAATGGAACTGGATGCCCGTGGGCCATCCTTGGGAACGTCTTTCGAGGGTACGTATGATCTGATTGGGACTAATTGTCGGGGTTCTATGGTAATTATGGAAACTATCCAATCCCCGACAATTTTTCATCTATATCTCAGCCACTCAAGGATAGGACACCCTCGCCTGCAAATGAAACATAGTGCAAAAATATTAGCTATGAATCACCTACAACTAAAACACAATGCAAATGAAACATAGCTCATTTACCCTATTTTTGTATTTCCCGCACAGCGCTAACAAAGTATAGATTATCTGCTTTCCTCCCCGCGATACCAGCATTGTGAAAATATTTGGCCCACACCGAGTCAATGGCCTGTTTTGCACTGTTGAGATACGCGGTATGCTACGCTAGCACAAATTAAAAAAAATTTACCGCATAACCAGAAAGCTACTCGCAAGAAGGGGAACATAGATCAAATTACCACTAGATGAGCAGTTGCGGAATCCTTCACGCGTCGATGTAGTGCATCGTCCTCTCCATGCCGCAGTCGTCATGTTGATGAAGTGGATCGTCCTTCCCTCGCCGCAGCCCTCGCGTCGATGAAGTGGATCGTCCTCTCCACGCCGTGATCGTTGTGTTAATGAAGCAATTCATCCTCTCCACGCCGCAGTCGCAGCAGCGTCACCACAGCAGTCCACACATCCGGGGATGGAACGCCGTGTGTCGGCGTGCAAGCACCGTGTCACTCGGTAGGGGCAATGAGAGGTGGAGGCTAGGGTTCTAGACAGGAATCTCTGATGATGCCCACCCTTCTCCTCTCCTTATATAGCCACGCGACGAAACCCTAGGGCCCATCAGTGCGTTAAGACCACGAGGTCTATTTATTATGGATCCAATCTGAATTACTGCATCCCAGCTCGTTAAGTGTGTGACCCTGTAGGTTAATGTACATTTGGATATAGATTAGAAAAACTCTTTTCCAATCCAATAGTCGGTAGCAGCTCCTTGCAGGGCATGCCAACTCCCAAACGTGTATGATCAAATTTGGCAGAACCTATCAAAAGTACTCATGTAATAATCCTTTTGCCAAACTATATGAAGATTGAACTCAAGGCGAGAAGCATGTCTTCCTTTGACAATTCAATCCATCTCTCATATCCGTGATATGTTAATAAGTTGTGATTGACTCCTCAATCACGGCATGGCCATCCACTTCCTTAATCATATCTCACGAGTGGTCTAGACATATATCTCCGTTACACTGGAGTGGCAAATTCTATCTTGATTGCTCACTTCCATCTGCATGTTTCATAATAAACATGAAAGCAACCTTTATAACTATTTGGTTAGGAAATAGTGTTTGGTAACCCCAAGGCAAACTATTACACATGTAGGGAATGTGACAGTCTCAGGTCTAAGGATCATACATCTATTATGTATGAGATACACTGATGACACATAAGAATGTAACATTCTCGCAGTGTCCCATTGCGGGTCTATCTAACCCATATTCTTCAACATGTGTTCACAATGTATTGATCATATCTCCATATCTCACGATCTATGAAACATGATCATCTATCAGTACATGTGCTGATCTATTCATCATTGTCCTCTACAACGATATTCGATCAGAGATATTTATAGAATTATATCAATAAGTAAAGAGTTTCATGAGCAAGTCACATACTTGCTGATCAATATAATGAGATATATTCATTGGACCAATAATCATATTATTATTCATAAACATAGTCATGCTACAATCATCTATATGACTATCTCAAGGGCATAACACTAACATGCACTCCTCCCTTTCTGTGTCCACTGATGGCTGTCAATCTTTGGTTGCATAGGGTCACGGCCTGTACCAACATTGTAATCCCTCACCACTTGCGTCTTTCTCATTGTGACAAACTCTAAAACATCTTAGACAACACACCGCCGCGATTTTCTATAGCCACCCTGGAGGAGCCACCACAACCACTATGCTCATACCTGTTATCTGCTCGGCTTCTAAATTCTGCCTTTGCCCTGGAGACAGCCATGGCATGCTGGAGTTGGCCCTCCTCATCAAAATCACCCGTGTACTCCACATATACACTTCGCCTCGGCCAGGAATGTCGGGACCCCGAATTTGCAAATCCGGACCCTCTGTGTATTCAGCACTAGTCCAGGAACGCGCTAGTGCACACAGTCTTAACATTGGTAAATATCACAATCATACCACTTGATACCAATAAAGTACTTTATTTAAATAACCAAACTTGGTTACTCGACCTTATGGCCAAGTTACAAATATATGCCTCGCAAGGCGAAACTTATTCAGAGAAAAATAATAGCAGCGGAAAATCAAATAACTTCGTGGCGCCATCCAGTATACCACAGCAACCGACCGGGCTCGCATCCCTAAGTAGACGGATCCTCTTGGAATTCCTCCTCCGGAAGGCGTAGTCTCCTCTTCAACTGGTATTGTGTTGAGGCAAGGGTGAGTACTTGGTACTCAGCAAGTCATGCACAGAATGCAAGCTAATATACTATATGCATGGCTTGATACAAAGGAATAGCTCAAGGTATATTTGCAGTAAACAGCTTTTGACAAGTAATATAAGTAGATTCGAAAGCAGTAGAAATAAGTAAAGCGTAAATAACTTTTCAAGAAGTTTAATAAACATTTTTCCCCATCCTAAGCCATATTTCCATCATCTTCATTATTAAACCAAACCAACTTCCAAATCCAAGTTATTTTCAGAAAGTCTAACCCTTGACTGTAATTCCTGAGCATTGTCCAGTACCGTGGACTCGGCTATTTAAATAGATTCTAAACTCTGCAGAGGTTATGCACTTTACCCACAAGATACAGTCAAACACCACAAAGGCGAGTTCCTGTAACAAAGCCTTTCGGAAGCCTCAAACAACACAGATGGTCCTCTCCGGTTCGTGCTCTACACCATCCCTTCCCTTAGCCAAGGCGAAGTATGGGACCAACACACCGTTAGATGGGTATCCGCCACACCACGATACGCTCCCCGCACAATCACACAAACGGTGTAATTGACACCCTGAGGCTCCACAAGCGAGTCCTTAGCGACTTAGTCAACTAGGGCCGTCCCATTCCAGCCATGTGGTTGCAAGTATGACCCAGTTCAAAGGCTTGCAAGGTTAAGTCCTTAGAGTGACCAGGGCAAGACTACCCGAAAAACCAAATCAACACTCCCAATGCCACAACTGCCCACTGATTACTCTTGCCACATGCCCCTGGTCAAAATCATTTATCAAACCCCGCTTGATTACCATGCACCACGTGCCATCAACATCACATGATACTTTTCCCAAAACAGGTTCAATATATCATTAAGTCAATATTAACATTTGATTGTCCAAAATCATGTCATGAGCACGTGCGTGTCTAAGCAGTATACTACAACGGTCTAAACCCATGTTGGCAATTTAATAATGTCCAACTAGTAAACCACAACTAGGGTGACAAAGGGTCATGGCACATACTTAAGTAATCAAGGTGTCATATAGCAAATTGGTATTTATCTAACCCTGTGTTTAAACAAAGTATTTTTCTAATTGAACTAGCATGCAATAGTTTAAATCAAAATAGATTTCGAAATAGGATCAACATGGTCAAAGCACAACTTGCCTTCAAAAAGTACTTGCTCTTGGTCTTGAGTTGGATCCTGAGTCAACACTTCTCCTTCGAATCCTTCCGGCACTTCAACGTCTACTCGTAAAGCGTGCAAATAGGAAATACGCAAATAAACAATAGGCAAAAACATCCCAAAATTCCAAATAAAATCCATAAACAGAGAGAACATAATTTTCTGGATTTTTAGAAACTGGAATCGTTCAAATCGGAGTTAAAATGCAAAAGTTATGATTTATTAAAGTTTAAATAATCAATTAAATAATATTACAGAAAAAACTTTAGTCCAAAAATTAAATAAAATTCATATTTGAGTAGATCTGAATTTTATACAAATTTAGAAATTTGAATCACTCAAATCGGAGTTGAAACGCAAAAGTTATAAGCGTTTGAAGTTTGAAACAAAATCTGAAATCATTATTCGAATTAATAAATCATTTTTCTTTTTCGGAAATTAATTATTGCGTCAGCATGGACACGTGGCAGCTCCTGATTGGCTGGCTGACGTCAGCCGGCTCATGGGCTCAGCCCACGGCGCGGTTTGGTCCACGGTGGACCCGGTCCCACGGCTTCGGCGTAGGTCGACAGCGGGACCCACTGTCGGTCGCGGGTCTCACGCAAACGCGGCTGACGTGTGGGCCCTCTGACATGCGGGGCCCGCGTGTCAGGGACACGCGCTCACACGCGTACGGCGCTGACCGCGTCGGTCCATCTTCCCGACACGTGGCGCAATCCCGGCCGTTGGTTTGAAATCCGACGGCTCGGATTAGATCTAGGCTCATGTGTTGGAGCGGACGTGGCCGATCGTGGGCCGTTCGATCTAGATCGGACGGTCCAGATCTAATCCTATAATAACACTACTACAGCACGTGGCGATTGTGAACCGTTGGATCTTGATCCAACGGTCCAGATCTAATCGGGTTTGGAACACGTGAACTCACCTCAACCGCACGATCAAGATCGGACGGTCCACAGAGCTCGCGAGGTCCGGCGATGGCGCGGCGAGGCTTGGGCACCGGAGACGTAGATGACGACCTCCCACGCGGCGTGTCCGTGCAGCTCCGGCGAAGTGATTGGTCTCTTCGGGTGCGCCTGGCCGGGGTTCCAGATCTGGGCTTCTTCTCTCGGAAGACGACGGACGACGGCGGAAATCTACAAGAAATCATGGCGCCAGAGTTCCAACTCCGCGAACTCAGACGGCAAACGGCGACGGCTCGGCGAGATGGCTCGAGGAACGGGTGCGCAAGGATGAGGGCAACCTCGGGCGTGACTGTGGCTTTAAATAGCCTCGGCGTTACGTGCGAGACGGAAACCTAATTCTACACGGCCGGGCGCGGCGGCGAGTCCGGCTCGGTCTCGGCGGAGACGACGACGCACAACCGCCCACGTGGCATGATCAACGGCCACGATCGCGGGCGCGATCGGATCCGGGCGGATCTGGCTCGAACCGTGCAGGCGGATCTCGGCCGTTGGATCTTGATCCAACGGTTGGGATTGATTAGGGTTTTGAGTCGGGTTTGATCGAGCCAATCGGCTCGGTCGGACTCGAGTCCGACTCGGGTTCGACTTCGATCGGATGAACAGATACTAGACCCGAGTTGATTTTCCAGCGATTTAATATTTAAAATAATTCCCAAGAATTCATTTAATTCATTAAAAATAGCAAAAGACTCGTAAAAATTCGGAAAAATTCTGGAAAATACTTTGGAACATTTTGGACTCAAATAAAATATTTCCAACAAAATTTTATTTGCAAAATTAAATTCTTTAATTATTTCAAAATGGAATAAATTCAAATAAATTCCAGATAAATCCAAATAAATTCCAGAAAATTCCAAAAATTTCACCAAAGTGCCAAATCACACATGAATTTAAGAAAAGCAAAATTTTGGGGTGTTACAAACCTCCCCCCTTAATAGAATCTCGTCCCCGAGATTCAGGGCTTACTAAAGGAATAGGTTTGGAAACTCTTTCTTCAAATCCTCTTCGCTCCCTAAGTCGCTTCGCTCTCTGCATGGTTACTCCACTGAACTCTACAGAAACGGGTTGACTTATTTCTGGTTTCTCGATCCATTGTGTCTAGAATCCTCACGGGATGTTCCTTATAAGTCAAATCTTCTTGCAACTCAATTGACTCTAGCGGTGTCTGTTCCTCGTGAACTCGGAGACACTTCTTCAATCGGGACACATGGAATACGTCATGCACTCCTCGCCAACGATCGTGGCAACTCCGGTGGTAAGCAACTTCGCCTCTGCGACTCAAAATCTTAAATGGTCCAACATAACGGGTGCGAGTTTCCCTTTGGCATGGAACCTCTTAACTCCCGAGAGGCGTAACTCGAGGTATACAAAGTTTTCTCGGTTCAAAACTCAAGTCTCGGCGACGATTGTCAAGATAACTCTTCTGTCGAGATTGGGCTATCTTCAACCTTTCCCTAATCATGGCGACCGCTTCTTGACCTCTTGAAGAATATCAGGCCCAAAGACACGGCGCCGCCGGTCTCATTCCTATTCAATGGCGTCCGACAGGGTCGACCATACAAAGGCCTCAAAAGGTGACATCTCAGAAACTAGCTTGATAACTATTGTTGTAATCGAACTCGGCATACGGTAAACTCTTATCCCAAGAAGTAGCATAAGCTAATGCACAAGCTCTTAGCATATCCTCCAGACCGGTTGACTCTTTCGGTCTGTCCATCCGCCTGCGTGGATGATAAGTCATCTTGAAGTTCAAACGGGTTCCCATGGCTTCATGCAACTTATTCCGTAACCTTGAGGTAAATTGGGTACCTGTCCGATACAATCCTCATTGGCACTCCGTGCAAACAGACAATCCTGATCATGTACAATTCTGCTAATTTATCTCCCGAGTAAGTGGTCTTCACAGGGATAAAATGGGCTACTTTAGTCAAGCGATCCACTATAACCCATATGGAGTCATAACCTCCTTGAGTCTTTGGCAAACCGGTAATGAAATCCATTCCGGTTTCCTCCCACTTCCACTCGTGTACTTTCACGGTTGTAGCAATCCTGCTGGTCTCTCGATGCATTGCCTTGACTCTCCGGCATACGTCGCACAATGCAACATGCTCGGCAACTTCACGTTTCATACTCGGCCACCGAATCTCTCCTTCGGATCCTCGATACATCTTGGCGCTTCCAGATGAATTGAGTACTTGGAGTCATGGGCTTCTTCCAAAATCGCTTGCTTTAACTCCTTTTGTTAGGCACACAAATGCGATCCTTCATCCACAACGTGCCTTGCTCATCCAACTTGAAGTCCTCTCGCCTTGCCTTCCTCCTTGATGGACTTAATCCTGCGGATCTTGTCATCATCCTTCCGTCCTTCTCGGATCTGATCCTCTAGGGTAGGCTTTACTTCTAATGCGGCCAAGAATCCGCTAGGTACTACCTCAATCTTCATTTTCTAAAATCCTCACATAACTCATCCCGACTTGTGGCTAGCAACGTACTCACGGTATGGCTTTTCCGACTCAGGGCATCGGCTACTACGTTGGCCTTCCCGGATGGTAATGGATTCCAACATTATAGTCTTTGATCAACTCTAACCATCTCCTCTCGCCTCATATTCAGATCCGACTGGGTGAATATGTAATTAAGGCTCTTATGATCCGTATATACTTCACATCTGCTTTCCAATCGATAGTGACGCCATATCTTCAAGGCATGCACTACTGCAGCCTAACTCTAGGTCATGTGTCGGATAATTCTCCTCATGCGGCCTCAATCGCCTTGATGCATAGCGGCGACCTTTCCATTCTCGTACGCACACATCCAAGTCCTTGGCGCGATCGTCACAATAAATATCGAAGCTTTGAGCAACATCCGCAGAACTAACACCTGCCGATGTCAATCGCTTTTTCAGCCTCAAATCCTTTCTCACATTCTCAAGCGTCCATGCAAACTTCTTTTCCTTCTTCAGCAGCCATGTAAGAGGTTTCGCAATTGTCGAAAAGCCTTCGATGAAACGGGCGGTAGTATCCTGCCATTCCAAGGAAACTCCGAATCTGGGTCACGCCTTGGTGCTCCCAATGTAACACGCCTTCTACTTTGCTTGGATCCACGGCGACTCCTTCAAGGTCATTACATGTCCAAGAAACTCTACCTTGTCCTTCCAAAAATCACACTTGCTGAACTTGGCGAAAAGTTGCTGTTCCTCGCCTTTCCAAAACTCGCCTTAAGTGTTCGGCATGTTCATCCTCTGTCTTGGAGTAGATTAGGATATCGTCTATGAACACGACGACAAATCGTCCAAATATTCCATGAACACCTTATTCATCATATTCATGAAATAAGCCGGGCGCTGCTCGTTGCCCAAAGGACATAATCAGAACTCGTAATGTCCATATCTTGACGAGAATGCGATCTTGGGATATCTTCCGATCGGATCTTCACCGATGGTATCCCGATCTCGATCAATCTTGGAGAAAACTCCGGCTCCTCTTAATCGATCAAACAAATCATCAATCCTGGGTAGCGGATACTTATTCTTCCACGGTGACTTCGTTGAGTGCACGGTAGTCAATGCACATCCTGAAACTCCGCCCTTCTTCTTGACAAACAAAACTGTGCTCCCCACGGCGACGAACTCGGTCCTGATAAATCCTTTCTCCATTAACTCTTCTAGCTGTTTCTTCATTTCTACCAACTCCTCGGTGGACATCCGATAGGGTCTCTTTGCTATCGGTCTTTGTACCCGTACAAGCTCTATCACAAACTCTATGTCCCCTGCCTGGCGGCATACCGGGTAGATCTTCTGAAAAACATCGGGTACTCATTCACTAATGAGACATCCTCTATGCCGATTGCCTTGGTACTGTTAACCATCAATCATCCATCTCTAATCAGCAGTGGCTTGAAATTCTACTTTCTTCCCACACTGCTCTCAATCGAGATAGTCCTTCGCCCACAATCCAATACAGACCTTGTGCTTGGATAACCAATCCATTCCCATTATAACGCCTAAGGTCCGGGTCTCCAAAATTATAAGGTTTGCTAGGAACTCTATTCCACCTATCAAGATTCTCACCCGAACATCCTACTTTCGTTCGGAGTTCGGAACCAGGGGTTTGAACTAAAAGCATGCACTTAAGTCTTGCAATTCTCAAATCATTTCTAGTAGCAAAGCCTTGCGAAACAAACGAATGCGAAGCTCCGAGTCAAACAAAATCAAGCAGTGTACTGAGTTAACAAGTAACTTACCCAAGACGACGTCAGTAGCATTCTGCAGTTGCATCTGCGGTGACATGGTTGACTCGGCCTCTCACCACGGCCTGCAGGTATGGCTCCTGGTGTTTGGCGCCCTAGCTGAGGTGGTTCCTAGATTGAAGCGGCGGGGTCACTCCTGCTGTCTTCTTTGGACAACTGTTGGCAAAGTGTCCTGGCTCGTTGCGATTGTAGCGGCGTCTCACTGTTCCTTCGACTGCCTGGGTAGCGTTTCTAGCGGTGGGTCTCGTAGTTACGATTGGCAGGTCTTGGTCTTTGAGGATGGTGTCCTTGTTGCATTCTCGTGGTTGGAATCAAGAATTGATTTGGTGCAACTCAGCGCCGCTATTGCGTTCTGGCGTGATCCTTCTTTGTTGCATCTCGCGCTTCTCGTTCTCATCCAGTTCCTTGCGCTTGTCCTCAAGAATAAGCGCCTTATTCACCAACTCTTGGAAATCTGGAAAGGTGTGGGTGATCAACCCTACTTGCAATCTGAGTTAAGTCCCTTCATAAAAGCGAGGTATGCGGATTTATCTGTCGCTACATCCTCAGTGCGTAGCGTGCTAGCTGTGTGAACTTGTTCGTAGTCGACCACTGGCCGATTACCTTGCTTCAAATGCTCGAACTCCTCCTTCTTAAGGTCCATGATTCCTTCGCACGTGATCTTGTCGGAATGCACGGTGAACTCTTCCCAAGTGATATCTTGAGGGTTCTCTTGCGTGGCACAGAAGTTCTCCCACCATTCGGCGGCTGTTCCTTCCAGCTGATGAGAAGCGTAGAGTACCTTCTCATTTCCTATGCATTGAGCTATGTGTAGCTTCCTCTCGATTGATCTTAACCAATCATCTGCCTCCAACGGATTGGCATTTCCAGAGAAAGTGGGTGGGTGAGTTCTCATGAACTCTGACAGTCTTGTATTCTGGCGTTGTCCATGATTAACTTGATTAGCAGTGGCTTGAGCAGTGACGTGCTGCATTTGTTGCATCATAGCATGCATCAACTGAGTCTGGGCAGCAAGAAAAGCTCCGAAATTCTGCATATCCAGTGGCGGTGCTGGTGCTCCATCATTGGGGTTTTCTGCTGGGCGAGAACCACTCCCATTGCTTCCAAAGTTTCCACGGGTGTTCACCATCTGTCGATTTACTCTAGGTTTAGAGATGAGAGGGAAACAAGAATGGACAAGTAATATGGAACTTATGCGGGGCGAAAGGTGTAGCCTTAAGGTCCAACTTTATTATTTAATAACTTGGTATGGCTGCTTACAATGCCTAAGGGCCTTGCAACACATACTGCACACTCAGCAAGCAATGAAAATCCAAATCGAACTAACACTGGAGTCTAACGCCTAAAGGGTGACTCTTTCTTTTATGACGCGACTCGGCGAAGGAGTCTCACTATAGAACCTATGCTCACTCATCGAGAAAACCTCCACGGCACGGAGTGCGGGTCTTTGTGGCATAGGTGCTAAACGATTGCCATGTCCAGAATCGTGTCCTCTATGGTAGTCGAAGAAGCGGTGTCCTCATCGAGATCCGACTCCTCCGATCTCGCTCGTGTAGCTCGAGTAATCGGCTCTGGGTCCGACCGCATAAGGTCATCTCCAACTCGTCAATCCTTCGTAGAAGGTGTGCCACATACTCTTGAGCTTCCCGCCATCTGCTCTTCTCTCGCCGTGATCTCCTTGCGGGCCTTCGCAGCCTCCTTGCTTGTATTATCTAGTACATCCTCCTGGCGACGACAAATCGTGCCAACCGTGTAACCGTGGCATCCTCATCACTGAATCGCCTTCGGGTCAAGAAGGTTATCGCTGCGCGGATGGTAACGAACACCGCATTTCCAATTCTCTGGCGTGAATACGGGTAATGTGCCGCATTGCTCGTCGTGATACTTCTTGGATACCCATCTGCATTGTAGATCTCCTGGCGGTCAAAGGTATCGGGCGATTGCCTGGCCCTTTTTCCTAGCAGTACCTCAATCCTCACGCCACAAGCCTTGATCAATCCCGCTTGTCCGATCACTTCCGCTTGGTATTGGGGCTTCTCAAAATCTCCGAGAGTCTCAGAGCATATGCCAAAGTTCTGCAGCGTGACCAACTCCCAGATCAACGTAGTTGAACTCTTCCTCCATCTGTCACAAGAGTGCTTTACGTAAGAACTCGGAATTTTTAAATTGTGACAAGGTAAGGGAAAATTTCAGCAAGAGACAAGAAAAGAGAGAAGGGGATAAGTCGAGATGTCATTTCTTATCTTGACAATTTTTTTAGCTTTTAGAAAATAGGTTTTATCCTCACTACGACCATTCTATCTTAGGGTTGAGCCTACGGTCAAGTATGGCTCTGATACCACCTCTGTCGGGACCCCGAATTTGCAAATCCGGACCCTCTGTGTATTCAGCACTAGTCCAGGAACGCGCTAGTGCACACAGTCTTAACATTGGTAAATATCACAATCATACCACTTGATACCAATAAAGTACTTTATTTAAATAACCAAACTTGGTTACTCGACCTTATGGCCAAGTTACAAATATATGCCTCGCAAGGCGAAACTTATTCAGAGAAAAATAATAGCAGCGGAAAATCAAATAACCCGTGGCGCCATCCAAGATACCACAGGCAACCGACCGGGCTCGCATCCCTAAGTAGACGGATCCTCTTGGAATTCCTCCTCCGGCCGGGCGTAGTCTCCTCTTCAACTGTATTGTGTTGAGGCAAGGGTGAGTACTTGGTACTCAAAGAAGTCATGCACGTAATGCAAGCTAATATACTATATGCATGGCTTGATACAAAGGAATAGCTCAAGGTATATTTGCGATGAAATGACTTTTGACAAGTAATATAAGTAGATTCAAAGCGTGAGAAATAAGTAAAGCGTAAATAACTTTTCAAGAAGTTTAATAAACATTTTTCCCCATCCTAAGCCATATTTCCATCATCTTCATTATTAAACCAAACCAACTTCCAAATCCAAGTTATTTTCGTAAAGTCTAACCCTTGATCAGTAATTCCTGAGCATTGTCGATCACAGTGGACTCGGCTATTTAAATAGATTCTAAACTCTGCAGAGGTTATGCACTTTACCCACAAGATACAATCAAACACCACAAAGGCGAGTTCCTCAGAATAAAGCCTTCTGGAAGCCTCAAACAACACAGATGGTCCTCTCCTGGTTCGTGCTCTACACCATCCCTTCCCTTAGCCAAGGCGAAGTATGGGACCAACACACCGTTAGATGGGTATCTGGCCACAGCCACGATACGCTCCCCGCACAATCACACAAACGGTGTAATTGACACCCTGAGGCTCCACAAGCGAGTCCTTAGCGACTTAGTCAACTAGGGCCGCCCCATTCCAGCCATGTGGTTGCAAGTATGACCCAGTTCAAAGGCTTGCAAGGTTAAGTCCTTAGAGTGACCAGGGCAAGACTACCCAAAACCAAATCAACACTCCCAATGCCACAATGGCCCACTGATTACTCTTGCCACATGCCCTGGTCAAAATCATTTATCAAACCCCGCTTGATTACCATGCACCACGTGCCATCAACATCACATGATACTTTTCCCAAAACAGGTTCAATATATCATTAAGTCAATATTAACATTTGATTGTCCAAAATCATGTCATGAGCACGTAGTGTGTCTAAGCAGATACTACAAATCTGCCTAAACCCATGTTGGCAATTTAATAATGTCCAACTAGTAAACCACAACTAGGGTGACAAAGGGTCATGGCACATACTTAAGTAATCAAGGTGTCATATAGCAAATTGGTATTTATCTAACCCCCAGGTTTAAACAAAGTATTTTTCTAATTGAACTAGCATGCAATAGTTTAAATCAAAATAGATTTCGAAATAGGATCAACATGGTCAAAGCACAACTTGCCTTCAAAAAGTACTTGTTCTTGGTCTTGAGTTGGATCCTGAGTCAACACTTCTCCTTCGAATCCTTCCGGCACTTCAACGTCTACTCGTAAAGCGTGCAAATAGGAAATACGCAAATAAACAATAGGCAAAAACATCCCAAAATTCCAAATAAAATCCATAAACAGAGAGAACATAATTTTCTGGATTTTTAGAAACTGGAATCGTTCAAATCGGAGTTAAAATGCAAAAGTTATGATTTATTAAAGTTTAAATAATCAATTAAATAATATTACAGAAAAACTTTAGTCCAAAAATTAAATAAAATTCATATTTGAGTAGATCTGAATTTTATACAAATTTAGAAATTTGAATCACTCAAATCGGAGTTGAAACGCAAAAGTTATAAGCGTTTGAAGTTTGAAACAAAATCTGAAATCATTATTCGAATTAATAAATCATTTTTCTTTTTCGAAATTAATTATTGGCGTCGGCATGGACACGTGGCAGCTCCTGATTGGCTGGTCGACGTCACCGGCTCATGGGCTCGGCCACGGCGCGGTTTGGTCCACGGTGGACCCGGTCCCACGGCTTCGGGTGAGGTCGACAGTGGGACCCACTGTCGATCATGGTCTCACGCAAACGCGGCTGACGTGTGGGCCCTCTGACATGCGGGGCCCGCGTGTCAGGGACACGCGCTCACACGCGTACGGCGCTGACCGCGTCGGTCCATCTTCCCGACACGTGGCGCAATCCCGGCCGTTGGTTTGAAATCCGACGGCTCGGATTAGATCTAGGCTCATGTGTTGGAAGCGACGCGTGGCCGATCGTGGGGCCGCTCGATCTAGATCGGACGGTCCAGATCTAATCCTATAATAACACTACTACAAAGACGCGTGGCGATTGTGAACCGCTGGATCTTGATCCAACGGTCCGAATCTAATCGGGTTTGGAACACGTGAACTCACCTCAACCGCACGATCAAGATCGGACGGTCCACGAGTTCGCGAGGTCCGCGATGGCGCCGGGCGAGGCTTGGGCACCGGAGACGTGAGACGGCGACCTCCCACGCGGCGTGTCCGTGCGGCTCCGGCGAAGTGAAAGGTCTCTTCGGTGCGCCTGGCCGGGGTTCCAGATCTGAGCTTCTTCTCGCGGAAGACGACGGACGACGGCGAAATCTACAAGAAATCCGCGGCGCAACAGAGTTCCAACTCCGGCGAACTCAGACGGCAAACGGCGACGGCTCAGGCGAGATGGCTCGAGGAACGGGTGCGCAAGGATGAGGGCAACCTCGGGCGTGACTGTGGCTTTAAATAGCCTCTGCGTTCGTGCGAGACGGAAACCTAATTCTACACGGCGGCGCGCGCGCGTGAGTCCGGCTTCGGTCTCGGCGGAGACGACGACGCACAACCGCCCACGTGGCACGATCAACGGCCACGATCGCGACGGGCGCGATCGGATCCGGCCGGATACGGCTCGAACTGCAGACGGGCGGATCTCACCGTTGGATCTTGATCCAACGGTTGGGATTGATTAGGGTTTTGAGTTGGTTTGATCGAGCCAATCGGCTCGGTCGGACTCGAGTCCGACTCGGGTTCCGACTCGGTCGGATGAACAGTACTAGACCCGAGTTGATTTTCCAGCGATTTAATATTTAAAATAATTCCCAGTAATTCATTTAATTCATTAAAAATAGCAAAAGTCTCAGAAAAATTCCAGAAAAATTCTGGAAAAATACTTTGGAACATTTTGGACTCAAATAAAATATTTCCAACAAAATTTTTATTTGCAAAATTAAATTCTTTAATTATTTCAAAATGGAATAAATTCAAATAAATTCCAGATAAATCCAAATAAATTCCAGAAAATTCCAAAAATTTCACCAAAGTGCCAAATCACACATGAATTTAAGAAAAGCAAAATTTTGGGGTGTTACAAGGAATCTCCAGCTGTTCCTTCTTTCCTCAGCCTTTTCTCTCTCTTGTCCTTCTTTTTATCCCTCATCTTGTCTAGCTCACGCTGAAAGTACTCGCGAACTTGCATAGGAACTTTACTACAATGGACGACACTCGTATCACACTTTGCCAAGTGCTGCTTCAGTCGGATTGCACCGCCTGCTTTCTTCTCTTTAAGACAGTGTTTGCATCAAAATCCAGCACCCAACTTCTCACCATGCTCCCACACTACGTCGACATTATCTGCCATCTGCTAATAGAGAACAATAAAATGAATATTGCTACTAAATATAATTGAACAAATATTGGTACTAAATATACTTCAACAAATATTGCTACTAAGTATAATTGAACAAATGCCACTCACTAAATATATTTCGACGAATATTCCTACTAAATATAATTGAACAAATACTGCTACTTGACATACTTGAACAAATATTGCTACTAAATATAATTGAACAGATGTTATTACTAAATATGTTTAATATTGCTACTTGACATACTTCAACAAATATTGCTACTAAAAATTTGTGAACAAATATTATTAGTCACCATTTCGGCATGACCACAGTGAGCATTTCATGGCAATTTTCCAACCAATCAAAATGCAAATACATGCATGAACAAGACCCAGCTCCAAGTAACTAGCGAAAATCGACAAAAATCGAGAGAAAATCGAGCCAAACCAAGAGAAAAACCAAGATAAAACTGTGAAATGCGTTGAAGAGCTCAATTTTCACTAATGTCATCGATTTTCTCTCAAACCGAGCAGTTTTGCTGCCTTATCGCTCGAAAAACATGGCTTGGATGGCAGAACGATGGTGAGTTGCGATAGGATCTGAGCCGGGACGACGCCAGCTAACAGTAGAGTCATTGGGGAATTTTTCTGGGTATGAACTTTTCAGTTGGGAGTGGAGAGCATAGCGATGTTGGCTGTCTCATTTTGTTGGCCGAGGTCTGGCCTGTGGGCTGAAGCCTGCAGGCCAGGTTCTTTTTTTTTTCTACCTTTTCTATTTTCTACATTTCGAATGGCAAAAATGTCTCTAAACTTCATTTTTTTTAAAAATATTCGTACCAAAGGTCAATCTATTATTACTAATTTTAGGGTATTTTGTATAAATTTTTTCAAAATTTTTAAATTTTTTGAATTCAACCAGTAAGCCAAGCGGTTTCTTTTCTCAAACTGGAGCGGTAGGCCAGTTTTCAAGGTTTTTGTCGGTTTTTAAATCCCTGGTTGGGGGCATAGGTGGTGGTGAGTGATTAGGATTGATATGGTTTATGATTATAATAAGAACGAGTAGGAGCAACGAAAATGTTCGATATAAGTTTAATGATATAATTTTAAATAACTGATGACTCATCATTATTTTTGTTTTGTTTGAGTAGAGAACTATTTTTTGTACGAAAAAAAAATTATATCTTCCTATTATTTGTGATCACGCATACTTAGGCTATGTTTGGATCCCTAAGCTAATTGTTAGCTTGTTAAAAATTAGTCCTAGTCTATATCTATCCAAACAGGAGGACTAATAGGTGGGCTAATTTTTAGCCAACCCCTCAGCTAACAATTAGCCCATTAGGTGGTGGGTGGGAGCTAATTTGGGCTAATAGCAGGTAACACGTTGGAAAAAGTCTGAAATACCCTCGTGCTGGCCTTATCCTCACTTTCTCACCCGTGCGTCTGCTCTCCAGTCCGTTATGAGAGGCAGGCATGATTTTTCTAAGAAATTAGCCCAACCATTAGCTATGTATCCAAACAGTCCTAAGCTAATTGCTAATTATTAGCTAGCTAACAATTAGTTCCAACCAGCTAATAATTAGCTTTAGCCCATCCAAACATGACGGTATAAAGACAAACTTTGCTTTCACTCTATCCACACCATCCGTTGATCTTCTGTTCTCAATCCTCCCGTCCGCTGGCAAGAGGTCTGTCCTGTCCTCCTTCCCGTCCAAAATCGAACGATACACTTTCGGATATCGCTTCGCCCTCCCAAAATTTCCAGCCGCGCGGTGAGTTCTTCTCCTCCCCTTTCGTCGTTTCCACCGTTCTCCCTTCTCCAGATCTACCCCCTCTCCGGCTCTCCGTTCTCCGGCGGCCGGCGCGGTGAGTTCTTTTCCTCCCCTTTCTTCGTTTCCACCGTTCTCCAGATCTACCCCCTCTCTCTTCTCCGGCGTCCGGCGGCCGGCGGCCGGCGTGGTGAGCTCCAGCCGGAGATCCCCCGTCAACATCGTCGTCGGGGATCATTTCTTTCCTCTGAGCAACCTCATCCAAATCTGCTAATAGCAGTTTGTTTTCCAAATTTTGGGGGGGTTTCAGCTGAATCCCCGTGCCGCACGTTAGGTCCGCCCCTGAAGCTCTAACATGAAGTAATGTTCGTTGCTTTTCTGATTCGTGAACAGGTCCCGGGTCTTGCTTAACGTTGGTGCCGTTTCTTGGGGGGTTTTGCAGCCATGGTGAACACTGATGGTGAAGGCGGCAGCGATGGCGGGGGTGGAGACCCGATGTGTGTCGATGAGAATGCCGGCGTTGTTGGGGAGATGGTAATTGCTGTAGACCAAGGCGAAGAAGGAGTTGGTCCGCTGGAGGATGGCATTGGCAACGATGGGATCAGGGAAGGAGGACAAGGGGCGGTTTCTAACTCCGGAGATGAAACGGGGAGGATAGGGTATGCCGATGATGCTGAGAATGAAGAGGCGGCAACGGTTCACGGCAGCAAGGAGGGGACCGAGGAGTTGCTCCGGAAGGTGGTGTACAGCGAGGAGGAGGCGTACAAGCTGTACTGCGACTATGGGCACCGCATGGGGTTCAGCATCCGGAAGGGGAAGCAGTCCTACTTTACTGGCACTAAGAGGATCAGGACCAAGGATTACTTCTGCTCCAAGGAGGGCCTCAAGGAAGGGGAGAAGCTTACCGATGCAAACTTCAATGACCCACACACCAGGACGAATTGTAAGGCCATGGTCCGCTTCAGAGTGAACGACCAGGGTGAGTGGAAAGTCATCCGGCTGGTCTCCGATCACAACCACAACTTGGCAAGGCCTGAAGAACGACACCTTTTGCGGTCTGCAAGGTCACTCATAGCGGGGAAGTCAAGTTCTGTAGAGGGAATGTTGTATGGTGGGTACCAGGTACCGGTTGCACCTTCCCAAATGACTGTAAGCACTAGTGTAACCAACAACGCAGAGACTTCGAAGCAAGATTTGCTCCCTTACACTAGTGTGGCAAAGACATCAGCCATAGGGAACGGAGATTTGCAGAGCCTTGTAAAACACCTTAAGAGCAGAGCAAATGAAGATGGCATGTTTTATTGGGATGTTCAAATAGACCGAGGTGGTCGGATGTCTAATTTCTTTTGGCGCGATGGTAGGAGCAGGATTGACTATGACTGTTTCGGTGATGTAGTTGTGTTTGATTCAACTTATCGCTTGAACAAGCAGAACTTAATATGTGCACCTTTTGTTGGCGTGAACCACCATTGGCAGAGCACTATGTATGGATGTGCACTATTAGCTGATGAGTCAATGCCATCTTTTGTGTGGCTGTTTAAGTCTTTCTTGGAGGCCATGGGGAACCGGCATCCTCGATCTATTTTTACCAATCAAGACCAAGTTATGTCAAAAGCAATTGAGGAAGTGTTCCCAAATGCATGCCATCGCATTGCTCATTGGCACATCCAAAAGAATGCTGCTTCTCGTCTTGGGGCGCTTAATGGTTCGAAAGCATTTAACAAGATGTTCACCAAGTGCATGCAGGGATGCGACTCAGAAGCAGAGTTTGAGGAAACATGGGCCGAGATGCTCCGTGAGTTTAAGCTGCAGAATAATAAGTGGCTTAAGAAACTTTATAAGCTCAAGCAGAAGTGGTGTGGTGCTCTCAACAAATGCACTTTTGATGGTGGGGTCGAGAATGAGCCACAATGTGACAGTTTGAGTAACATATTCAATTGCATTGCTGATAAATTGACTTCTCTTTCTGCAATTGTTCTTGCTGTGGATAAGCTGACTGAAGATTGGCGCGAAAAAGAGTTTGATGAGGACATGCGGTGTTGCCAAAAGCCACCTGCTTGCATTATAAAGCACAGTGATATTTTGAACCATGCAGCAAAAGTGTATACACACAGAATCTACAAGTTATTCGAGACAGATTTTCTTGATGGGTGCGGTGCCACAAAATTCAAGGAGCTTCAATGCGAAGACAGTAACACATATCGATTTGAGATGACCATGCAGGGGAGAGGGTCAAGAGTCTGCACAGTTCATCTCAATATGTCTACAATGCAAGTCACTTGCTGTTGTAGTAAGTTTGAGACAATGGGTTTACTTTGTCCACATGCTCTGAAAGCTCTTAGTATCAAGAATGCATGCAAAATTCCAGAAACCTATATACTGAAGCGGTGGACCAAGGATGCTAAGAAATGGGTTTTTAATCCAAAACAATATGAATCATCATATCAGGAATGTATGGACGATGAAGCTGCATACTGCAACCATGTTATGCGGTACGCTTATGACCTTGTGATGAAGAGTCAAGGGCAGGAGGAATTGAGGAAATCACTTTGGGAAACTCTTGAGGGTGGAGAAAAAGAATTGGAGAAATACCTAGAAAATGTTACGCACTATGCACTTTCTTACGCCACTTGAAAGAGAAGAATAGACTAACCTTTCTGGACTTACGGCTGAGGATAAGCAAGATGTAATTCTGGGTTGATGCGCCCATAGCTTCTCTTATGCTGACTCAAACTGTACTCTATGAAATTAAAATAAAATTTTCTGCAAAAAAAATACAAGTTTGAGTAAGAAGTTATTCTTTCAGCTCTTCCTCGTGATTTCTTGTTGCGAGTCCCTGTGCTTTACTTGATACTACTGTTTTTGATACCCATATTTGTCAATGCCCAGAAATCCACGATGTTTGTTAAATTTGAGTTTGGGTTGATCGACATTTCTAAACACCACAATTAAATGTTTCAGAACTATGCAAGGAGAGAGACAACAATTATGTTTCTTTTCTAGCCAGTTTTTCAGCTGACGTTGGTTGTTTAGTTGTAGCTGGCTTCTAAGTGAGATATGACACCCAATGCATCTTTGCCTCTTATTTAAGGTGTGAACACACCAGCTTAGGACTACTATATTCGTATATCACTGGTAACTGACTTGAAACCGGCTATGGTAACAACAAGAACCAGGATGCCAAACATTGTAGCATTGTTGTCACGGTGGTCTGGCTAGATGAGGTGAACCCGGACCACTGGGCGTCTAGGCGGCGATTAGATGATAAAAAAATAAAATAATAAACAATATCTTATATGACATAAAATTAATTAAATATACCTCATGTAAAAGAAAATAGTATTTCATGTAACAAGAAATTAACTCTTCGGCCCACTTGGTTTTTTTTTTCTTTTCCTAACCCTCCCCCCCCCCCCTCTCTCTCTCTCTCTCTCTCCCCATGCCAGCCGTCGTTCGCGTTCGGGAGAGCTGAAGGAGGTGGTGTCAGGCGACGGCGTCGAGGGGTTGAAGGAGGCGGCATTGGGAGGGGCTGAAGGAGCTGGCGTCGGGAGCGGTGAGGAGCAGAGTGGGCGCGAGGAGAAGAGGGGGTGGCGAGGAACAAAGCAGATGCTGCAGATCGGAAAGGCCGTCGGTCGGCTTGTAGGAGGCAAGGAGCAGACAGGGATCGGGAAGGGGGATTTCACTAGAGGTCCAGAGCTACCAGCGCAGAGGCGGTCCAACGGTGGAGGAGGTTCGGCAGCTGCACAGACGGCAGAGCTCCTTGGGCCTCGTCTCGTCTCGTGTAGAGCAAGGTAGGGTTACCAGGTCACGGCCGTCTCAGCAGAGGGCACCTTATCCCGGTCTTGTCTCCTCGGCGTGCACCCAACTCCAGCGCCACGACGCCTAGCCGCTGTTTCACTTGCCTGGAAGCTTGGGCGGGCGCCTAACTCGCCCTAGGCGAGGCGGCCGGCCCAGGCGTCCTTCGCCGGCCGACTGGACGAGCATCTAGGCGTCGTCTAGACGACGCCTTGATAACTATGCATTGTAGTATGTGCAAATGGGAATTTTGTAGTCAATAGATATAACGATATGGCAAACACAGTGCTAATCCAGTGCTATCATCCATGATCATTAGGAAGAACCCTGCTGTGGTACGTCGTAATAAGAGTGATTTCCATTTTTATGAATGTTTGACATGTGTAGCCAATTGAGTTTCCGACCTGTATCTTTGTCACAGTACATTATAAATTTATGATTGTTAGCGAACTATTTGTATTTTCTACCATAAATTCAATTAGTAATAGATTTCACCTACTTCTTTTCAAAAAGATTCTTGATGAAACCCATGGAAAATTAAAGTGTGGAAGTTCGATACATGCACAGTTCTTTTTTTTCCCTTCATAAACTTGTGTTTCTGCTCCATCAACTGACAGTAGACTAATGCACCTCAGTTTTTTTTGTTTATCTCCTGAATACTATTCAAACATTCAGTGTCACTCCTACGGCGACGCCGCTGTGCGTGCTCTCATCGTGGCGGGTCATGTCATTGAGCTCACCCTCCGCCCAGATAGCATATGCCTCCTCACCATGTACAGCGTCATCGCCGATAAGCAGCTGTTCGTCAGCAATCCGGAGGGGCAGAACGGCACCGATGAGGATACAGATGATGGAGGTGATCACAACGTTCCAGGCAATGACGAAGAGTGCTCCAGCAATCTGCTTCCCAAACTGTGATCCACCAACACCGCCGTAAACTGCTCCTCTGGAGTCCGGGATGGAGAGGAAGAGGCTGCAGAGGATGGGCTCGGCGAAGAGTCCAGTGGCGGCGCCGCCAAGGAAGCCAGCCACGGCGTGGGTGTGGAAGACGCCAAGCGTGTCGTCAATCCTCTGCATGAAGGACCACTTCTTGTGCAGCACCATCATCGTGTACCAGGGAATGCTGCCAGAGAGAATTCCCATCACGATAGCTGCCCAACCTTGCACCAGGCCTGCTCAATGACACACTAATCAATCTTCGTCGACCAATTAAAACGGAGAATTAATAGCGGCAGGTTGATGTAAACGTGTGTTGATTGCACCTGGTTTACTGCATTGTTTAACTTGTACTACATGTCTTGATGTTCACTTTATCTATTTGCCTATTATCTTGGGTATCTCCTTGGTTCTGTCTAGTGCCTGTCTACTTCCATGATGATATTTGGGAAGGGGGGGCGGTGGGGGTCGCAAAAGAACAAAAACATGATATTAAAACATAATAGTAAAAAATAACAAAAACATGGAATACTTTTGTTTCCTGTCTGCGTGTGTTTTGGTTTTTTTGGAGGTGGAGAGGTTGTCATATAGACCAGATAAATTTTGAAATCTGAATTTGGTCTTGGGAATAAAAAAACACTTTAATATGGTGAGAGAGCAATCAGGAAAATTAGAAAAGCAATTTGGAAGGACAGGCCAAGGTCAGAATTGTGTTCCAGTCAGTCATGATGGATAATCATCCTTGAATATTCGTGATAAGAAAGAGAGACGTAAATTTTCCGGGGAAAGCAAAACTAGTCCAAATTGGGACAAAATAGGGGGCTTCTTTCACCATGGAATAATTAGTTTAGCTATAAAGAAAAGCAAGATAAAGAGTTTGACGAATAGCAGCTAAATCCATTTCTAATATAACTAGCAAATTTAACCGCGCAACTGTGCGGCTAGATATTATGATACGATTATCTTTGATATATAACTATATTTGCTATAACTATGTATTTTTTATATAACTCTAATATCTATATATGATTAATATGCACTGTTATAATATGGCCCTACCAAAATAAGTGGTGGAGATCTTTGGACTCTTTCTTTTAATCTAAGCCGTTATAACTCGGGTCCGCTAGATAGACGGTTAGATATTTTCTTTTAAATAATAACATCCGATGTCAGTTGTAATTAGAATCTATCAAATTAAGGGCCAGCTGTTTTGTTTTTTTGTGAGAATTTCTAGTCTATTTCTCTTATTTCTTAGTGACCCTCACGAGCTTTTAATATATAATAGATGTCAATCATAGTGTTAAATGGCTGGAATCTGAATGCTTTAGAAAGTGAAGGGCCATTAGTTTTAAAAATCCAGGTCAACCGCTGCCCTTAGCTGGTCCCTAAGTAGCAAGAGTGTCATCTCATAGAAGACAAGATTACAAATTAAATAAATGGAAAATCTCATTAAATCACCACGAGTTTGCAGCATGGTAGTGGACCAAGTTATCTTAAGCCTGCCTTTAGTAGGAGGCCTACATAGTTGTGTCGTAGCCGAGTTCATTTAGCTCAATGATGCTGCAGGTTCAGGAAGCACCAGCACTGGACTGAAAAAAACAAACATTTTGCTCCATCTACATGCGAATACTACTGTGTGCACAGAATATAGAAGATGCAGGTGCTGGATTCTTGGCATTGACTTGGTCGGATGAAGACCTATTCGGATGAAATGTTGTAAGAGATGTTGTTTTTTTTCCCTTAGTTTGGACTTTCCAGTTGATTACTACGGTAATAAAGTACTAATTCTATATTTTAGGTGGTTGGCTCTCTTGGCTGAACCAGCCCATCTGCTAATGGAGGAAGGGAATGTTTCTCACCTGCACCAGGTGTGATGCATACCAGGCCGGTGATCATGCCCTGCACAGCGCCGATCACCGATGGCTTCCCGAAGAAGAAGACATCGAGGAGCGTCCACACGAGTAGGCTGGTGGATGCAGAGATATGCGTGTTGAGCACCGCCATGGATGCATCGATGTTGGCCGAGTATGGGTCGCCGCCATTGAAGCCTGTCCATCCAAGCCAGAGCAGCCCCGCCCCCGCCAGCACCAGGAGTATGTTGTTCGGCGGGAACCGCTCCTTGTCTGATGCTGACCTTGGCCCAACCTGCGTGCTACGAGATGTCAGAACCATAGATACAGAAGTGGAATTAATGATGAATTTTATCAGACATCTTTTGCGTACCCAGTAGGCGGCTGTGAGGCCGGCAATTCCAGAAGAGAGGTGGATGACGTAGCCACCGGAGTAGTCTATGACGCCCCACTGGAAGAGGAAGCCGCCGCCCCAGAGCGAGAAGGCGCAGACTGTGTAGGAGAAGGTGATCCAGAGCGGCACGAAGGCCATCCAGGCCTTGATGTTCATGCGCCCAAGCAGTGAGCCGGCGAGGATGATGACGGTGATGCTGGCAAACATGCACTGGAAGTACACCATGGTGGCGGCTGGGTAGAACGGCCTGAGCATGCCCGCCTCAAGCGATCCGTTGCGGTAGCTCACGCTGGTGGCGGTGATCTCCGACTGCGCCACCAGGAAGCTTTGCCCGAGCGCCGGCCGCGCCTTGCCCCAGAAGGGCAGGAGCCTGTCGCCGAACGACATGTTGTACGCACAGATGACCCAGCAGATCCAGACGGCAGCGAAGGCGTAGAGCGCCATGAACGCCGAGTTGATGGCCCACTTCTTCTTGACAATGCTGCCGTACAGGATCACCAGCCCCGGCATGCTCTGCAAGCCGACGAAGGTCGCGGATGTCATCTGCCACGCGTTGTCGCCCTTGTTCAGCCAGTCTGGCGACGACGACGTGTTCTGGTACGCGACCGGCATCGCTCCCGCCATGGTCGGCGCCGAAAGATTGGCAGGAGGAGCAGAGCTGGAGGCAGAAGGGACTATTTCTAGTGAACTCGGGTATACCACTCCATCCGCAAGGGCGGCGTCTCTGGTGGTGTATATATGCCTCCCTGCTGACTACAAACCAGCAGGCTGCAGCTCACAGCCTCCCTGCTGACTACAAACCAGCATGATGCAAGTAAAGATCCCCTAGTTAACACTGACAATTTTATACTTACATAAATATATATAATACTAGTACACTAGTGTACGTACGTTGCAATGAAATCCTAACAGAGTATGATACCTAAATATTAGACAGAATCTTAAACCGTACAATAAATATTTTTTTTCCTTAAAAACACGTATCAAGCGAAACATATCTCAACAAGACTTTTGTTATACCTAATAGAGGGTGATACATATATTTAGGAGCATCGCATTAGGATAGTCAATATCAGGACGTGACCAGCACGGACAAAATTATAGCCCCGTTCAGTAGAGCTCTGGCTCTCGGATTCTCATCCAGAGGAGCCGGAGCTCTACCAAACGGCCTTTGATTCTAGCGACGGGGAGTAGAATCCGAGTGGAGCGATTCTTCGATTTACACTGGGAGCAAGAAGCAGCCTAGACGCCGCTCCCCGAAAGAATCCGCTCGGCCTCATCCCCGCGTCGCTCGGTCCTTGTCCCTGTTGCTCGGTCCTCGATCCTGCTCCCGGTCCTTGGTGCCGCTGCCTTGATCCAGTTCCCCATCCCCACCGCCTGGACCTGCTTCCCGTCCCCGTCGCCTCGACCTCAGTCGCGGTCACCTCGACCCCGCCTAGAGCACCGCTGGTCGCCTTGACCTCGCGCCACTGTCGACCGCTGCCAAGGCATGGCCGAACATTTTTTCTTTGAAGCTTCCGACTACAGGATAGATGACTTAAAGAGGCAGACAGAATAAGCCTCAGAAATAGCAAAGTCAGCCTCAGAAGATATTTCGATGCTTACCTCAGGTATCCCTGTCGCAAAAAGTATTCTGAGGCTAACAGACTGCATCGGAAACCTTCTGAGGCTAAATTGCTTGCCTCAAAGGAGCTCCATGGTAAGTATTCTAAGGCTAACAGACTGCCTCGGAAACCTTCTGAGACTAACACTTTGCCTCAAAATATAATTTTGAGACAAGCAACTATTATCAGCCTCGGAAACTCTGCATCCAAATTCCTTACCATCTTGTAGTGATTATTCAGAGGATTTGGATTCGAAGGAGTTGGAACAAAATTAAAGGGGAGCTATAGCTGAATCCCTACCGAACAGCCCTATGCATACCGAATGTTGAATCCGTTCTCAGATTCCAAGAAGCCAACCCCAAACATACTACAGCCTGTAACACCCCATAAATCTAAACTGTTGTACAAGAACAGATCGACAGCATTTCCCCTAAAACAGGATAGTACGGAAGCAATTCGAATAGGAATAATATCACGACATTAAAACTAGAGACAACGAGTCTAATTCAACCAGGTATTAACCATAAATAAAACACATCTATAAAGGGACAACCATAAACGAGAACAAGTTTAAAGGGAACAACAATAGGTCTAAATGAAATAAAATTGCATCCAACTAATGAATTATTTAAAACACTAGATCATGTGAGTCGTGATGACAACAGAAAATTTATTGTGTTGCTAGCCCACCCTTCATGCTTACGACTCACGTGCGCTACCTGAAAACATCAAAACAGCAAGTAGTGAGATTGGGTAATCTCAACAAGCGGAACAACTAATACAAATAAAACATCCACCATATATCTATCATTCCACATTCCTCATATACAATACCACATCAAAGAGTCCACATTCCTCATATACAATACCACATCAAAGAGTCCACATTCCTCATATACAATACCACATCAAAGCGTCCACATTCCTCATATACAATACCACATCAAAGAGTCCACACCACTTCAAGAAATGCATATGATTGATGCACATGCTTATGCCATGTTCCTCCTCACCGCGTGCCCTTTCTCAGAACACACGGTGTTGTACCGGTCTTGATCGCGCACGCTGGCGTCGACAAACTTCCAATGCATGATTATGCAGTTAATGCTTCATGCATGAATTCATTCATGACTCCTCCCACTGAGTCCACATGTTTGCATATCATCATATAGCATGGATAGAAAACAAATATCATAGAGATGAAACGTTTAGACAATTCATCCGGTAAACAACATCCTTCTTCACCTTACCTCAAAGCAAGTGATTAAACCATGTATGATTGCTGTAATTGGAGTTTATAATGAAGGCGAAGCAAACAACAATGTATAGCTTAACAATACAACTACTTCCACTTGCCTTTACCGACGTGGACGATGAACCTAGTTACGCCCAGCAGTGGCACCACCTGAACAAATATTATTTCAGTACATAGCGACATCACAATTCATCACACAATTCAAACACACGCTTCCTACTCCCCGTTCCCATTTAAACGCCAAAAACCCCGATCTGTCCGAATCGAACAGCAGCACCCTCTCTTCCCAATTTCGTATCCTTTTTCTACTGTTCATAAAAATACAAAAAAATTACAGAAGCTATATATTGACGAGATCTACAACTTTCATGAAGGTCACAAATTTCAATTCCACTGTTAAATATGCCTAAACAACTGTCCAACACAGTGGACGAAATCTGTTTCCAGATTCTGTTCATCATCTTCCAACAGCGATAACTCTCAGACCGACGCCCCAAAAATTCTGAAAAAATTACAGAATCTAGTTCTCGACGTTATCTACAACTTTATAGTTATAGGTTTTTGCAGAAAAAATCATCTATGCCACGTAAAACGCGAAACAATCCGCGCTGCACAATCTTCCCTTCCAAAAACAGCACCACGTGAACATCTACCCTTCTCCCCCATCAAGATCCATCCAAACCACTCACCACCAGATCTAATACACTCCTAATCCCTAGGTAGAACAGGGGTAAAAGATTGGGAATTTTACCTTGAGTTCCCCCTTGCGAACCCACGAAGAACGCGCGACGATCCCCGTAGCGGAAATCTGTTCGTCCTCCTCGCCTCCACGGATCCTCTTCTCGTTTTCTCCTTCGCGTTTCGCGGTGAATCTTGAGCCACCACGCAGGGGAGGAAGAGGAGGGCGTGCGGCTGCTAGGGGGGAGGAAGGGAGGCGCCTTAGGGTTTGGGGGGAGGGGGCGCCACTTAAAGGGGGAGGTGGGCCGGCCCACCAAGGCATGGGGAGGAGAGGGGGAAAAAGGAATTCCCGGCCCAGGCCCAGGTTGCCTCAGCCCAGCGGAAACTAGCCCAAAACTCCAATTTTTAATATTAAATTGCCGCATAATCTTCAATTATTTCATTCCCCGACAAAACCCTTTTTCTTTCCGGAACAACCAAGAAAGAAAACCCTAGGATCGCTCTCAAATTCTAGGGCATCACACAGCCGGAGTGATCTTCTATCATATTCTAAAGGAAAACGAAAGTTTCCACAAGTCTAAAGGAAAACGAAAGTTTCTATGAACTTACCTCGTAACAGTTGTACTGCAGTATGGTTTTAACAGAAACTAAAATTTCAACGTCGAAACCAAATTTTAACTCAAGTTACCTTGACAACAGCATTGCTAGCTCGATTATCATTGTGACCGCTTTGACCAGAAGTAGGGAAACGAAGTGCTTCACATACGGTTTACCACCCCAAATCACACTTCGGATAACTTGCAAGCCTATATCTTTTAAATAGCTAACAACCTTATAATTACATTCTAATAAAAAGATATGCATTCTGGCATCAGATAAAAAATGCTCCGCGTTATTGAAATGAAAACAAACCAAAGATACTGATGAGTGGCGCCGATACAAAAGGAGGAACGGGAGAAGCCCTCTCCAAGGAGTGCCCCTCCTGCGCCACGCCCGCCACCCGTATAAATTTTCGCCCTGGCCCCCCAAAAGGCCAGGACCGGCCCTGGGGAGAAGGGCGGGGTGGTGCAGTGCAGACATGTGGATCGGTGCCGACGATGGTAGAGGTGAGGGCGGCAGTGGTAGAAGTAAGTGACGTGGCAGTAGGGGTTGGGGCAGGCCATGGATCGGCGGTGTTGGGTTGAGGCTATGGAGGGAGAGGTGGTGCAGGGTCAAGGGGGGAGATGTGGGTTGGAGCGTTTTGGCGGTACGAGCGTGTGCCAACAAGAGGAAGGTGTGGAACAATCGTTTAGGGGTGGGGTAAACTCTATCTTTTACTAGTAGGGTGTCCATATGTTGCAACAGAATCCTAAGCTTTACACAAAGAATAATATTTTCTTTTAACACATAAAGCGAATCAACAAATTAAAAGATTGGACAATTGGAAGGACACACAGGATACAGATCAAATTGGAAGGACACAATGTACTTGGTCGTTATCAAGATCTCTGATTAACTTAAATGCTTGTCTCTTGCTTCATGTGAACATGCAGGCTACATATTGTGTTCATTGCCCCTCTCTAATCTCTATTTGCCACAATGTATATATCATGCTCTCTAGTTACACTTAAATGGTTACCCTGTCTATGCCATATCATGTTTCTGAGAACATGTAGGCTAAGCTCTTTGGTCACGGCTCATTGCCCCCCTTTAATCTCTATTTGAATGAGAAAATTATGTTAGTCTGAGAGTAAATCTACTTATTTGACCCTTTCACAATTTCAAAGAGGTGGTTTAAATTTAGCAATCCAACGGTTCTGGGCTTCTGGTTTGCAACTAGCATTATATAAGTAACTTAAAACAAGTATTTTGTCTAATCTAGAAGATTCATGTAAGAGGCAAAAAAAACTATAAATAGAAAAGTAAAGTTCGTTTCTAACCATGACACTCTGAGTCTCAACACACCTCCATTAATATATGCGTGAAGGCCACCTTCTGCTCTCTAAATCTGGAAATGAAAACAATTCCATCAATTGAAGATGGAGGAGATAAATCTGTATAGTTACCGTTACAAAAACATAATGCGTTGTTACAAAAGCATAAAGCGTTTTTATGTTCTTTCTTCAAATAAGGGAATTTCAGCTAGTTCAATTTGATTTCTGTTACTCAATGGAAATATTCCATAGCATCAATGCATCATGGCATCTTTAACAATTGGGAAGGGGAATGGCAACATGCTCATTAGCCAGATCTCAGGTTCATCCTATGATCAAATTTTAAGATTGTAAACATTTTATCCTCAACAATAACAACTTCTACAACATTGCCGATTTGCCGCCACAGGATCCGCCATGCATAGTTATTGAGGTGTGCCACCATTGCTGGTTTGCCTGCCATAGGATCCTGCTATGTGCCACAATTACATCTCATGCTATGTGCCACCATTGCTTATTTGCTCGCCATAGGATCTGTCGTACCAAGCTTGCCGCCGCCAGATCCTTCGTTCTCAGGCCCACCGCTACTGGCTCCACCATGCCCAAGCCTGCCGCTACCAAATCTACCTTCCCCAGCCCTCTGAGGTCGGATCCATCTTCATCGGCTATGTGCTTCAATTTACTCCACCTCCTCTCCCTCTTGCCATTCTCCATGGATGGCGGCTAGCCAGCCGAGACAAGCATGAGATAGATGTAAGAGAGGGGAATTGGGGAGGAGGTGGATCTACATATTCAATCATGGAGGGTACGTAGTGAGGTCAGCGGTCAGGATGGTAGGAGCAGTGAGGACCTGGCAGTCGGCGGGCACTCGGAGAGATGGAGGGGATCGCGAGGCAGAGGGTGATTGGGTAGCGATGCCACCCATGAAGGGGGCAGCGGTGGCGACGTTGGGTGGGAAGTCCCAGTAGTGGTGGTGAGGGAAGCTCCTAGTGATGACGAGGAGAAACGATGACGGGGCGATGTCATGTGGAAGTAGCCATGGGGTGCTGATGTGAGGAGAAGACATGAAAGAGAGAGAGAGAGGTGCGGCGTTTTGATTGTACAAGAGGGTACTTCTATAGAATGGTATAACACTATCGCTTTATCTGTGTCGTTTTCCAACTTTTTAGGAAAAATCGATATTGATATGTGTACTGTAATATGTGTTTTCAAAAATGGGGTCATCACAATCGGTTCTAGATAAACCAATTATGATGACACCCCCTCATCATAATCAGTTCTAGCTCAGAACCGATTGTGATGAGGGATAGAACCGATTGTCCCCTCATCGCAATCGGTCCTAGATATTAGAACCGATTGTGATAAGGGCCCCCACATCATAATCGGTTCTAATCTAAAACCGATTGTCTAGAACTGATTGTGATAAGGGCCCCCTCATCACAATCGATTCTAATCTAGAACCGATTGTTTAGAACTGATTGTGATAAGGGCCCCCTCATCACAATCGGTTCTAATCTAGAACCGACTGTGATGAGGGAATCATCACAATTGGTTCTTTTATAAAACCGATTGTGATGTGTCTCGCTATGTTTCATATACCCTCAAGATGAAATCTCCTCTATTGGTGTTCTAGAGCCAAAAAAACTACCACTGTCCCAAAAAACAGAACATACTCTGGTTGAAACATAGAATTGGGTGAGAAAATATGAAATATTTGAGGATGCATGTTAAGAGGTTAAATTGAAGCCTTAGCTTGAGAAGATTTCCTTTCTATTTTCCCTCATTTGTGGTTTTCTTCAAAAGGTGACCATTTATTCAAATCCCTTCAACTTTACATTAAGAAATTCGATTTTGATTTAGTGAATGTGTTATATGTTATTAGTGTTGTGGTTGTAACTAATATGGGTGAGAAATTATGAAATCCTCGAGGATGAGTGTTAAGAGGGTAAAGTTGAACCTCTAGCTTGAGGAGATTTTCCCTCATTTGTGGATTTCTTCAAAATGTGAGCATTCCTTCAAATCCCTTCAATTTTGTACTAGGAATTAAATTCAATTTTGATTTGATGAATGTGTTATATGTCATTATTGTTGCTATAATTAATATTATCAATGCTAAAGTTTAGATTACATAACCTATACGTCTCCCATTTGAGGGTGCTTGTTTATAAATATGATAAAATGGCATATTTATAAATAAGCAGCCTCGAATTGTCTACATTTTTTTTTGGATAGTTCAAGGATATGTGGTTCGAGCAAGTTTCTAATGAAGTTGTTGTACAACTCTAGAGAAAGTTTCGGTAGCATCTCCCTGGTGTTCTCCGAATACACACGCTCTTGACATATTGTCGAGACGTGTATTAGGAGAACAACGGGGAGATGCTACCAAAATTCTCAAGAGTTGTACAACAGCTTAGAAACTTGCTCGAACCACATATCCTCGAATGTGATTAGCACCTGACCTAATTAGATATTAGGAGTCATCATTGGTACATACTTAGTTGGTCAATAGATGGATATTTCTTTAAGATCATTCAATTCTTCAACTTTGTTAATGCTTTCACCCTTATTTTTCTTCATTGAAGTCAAAAGAATTTCAAGCTTAATTACTATATTAGTTATTTCGATATCATTGTTGATATTTTAAATATGCATCTCGCCATGATATGGCCTAAATGGGAATGAAGACCAAGCTTGCAGTGATAGAGGAGGATGGAAAAGGTCTGTACATCCCAATTGCATGCTACACCTTGTCCAAGAAGGAGAAAGAAGACCTTTGTAAGTGTTTTCAAGGTATTAAAGTTCCATCGGACTACTCTGTAAACATTAAGAAGCTTGTGTCCATGGATGATTTGAAGTTGCTTGGTATGAAGTCCCACGATTGTGATGTCTTGATAACCCAAATGCTCGTTGTTGCAATCAGAAATATTCTGCCAGTGAATGTTAGGTTAGCAATCACGAAGCTATATTATTTCTTCAATGCGATTTCTAGCAAGGTTATTGATCCCGATGTACTAGACAACTTACAGAGTGAGGTGGTGCAGCTCTTTGTCAGGTTGAGGTGCATTTCCCCTGTCGTTCTTCGACATCATGGTTCACCTCGTTGTTCACCTTATTAGAGAGATTAAGATATGTGGACTCGCATTTCTATGTTACATGTATCCGTTCGCGGGGTACATGGGTATATTAAAGTCATATGTGATGAATAAGTCGAAGCCTGAGGGTAGTATAGCTGAAGGTTATGGAACTGAAGAGGTTATTGAGTTCTGTGTGGACTATCTAGGTAAAAGACAACCAATTGGTATTCCTGTATCTCGTAATATAAAAAAATTAACTTCAAAAGAAGTTATTGAACTATTGTAATAGAAATTCTTTTTGGGAAATCTTCTAACTAGTCCAAAGAATTTATTGAACTATTGCCATAGAAATTCACTGTTACTCAACTTTTGTAAAAGACACAGCATTATTGCAATCGGTTTTTACATGAAACCGACATAGATAATTTATTATAATCGGTTCTTTAAAGAAAGCGACACAGATAGGCATATCATTGCAATCGGTTTCTTCAGTAAACCAACACATGTACTTAACATATTGAAATCAGTTCTTTTTATGAATTGACACAGATAGTCATGTCTTATTCCAATCGGTTTCTTCAATAAACCGACACAGATACTTTACATATCGCAATCGATTCGTGTTGTGAACCGACATAGATAGTCTTATTATTGCAATCGGTTTTGATTGTGAACCAACACATATAATTGTGTGTCTAATGCAATCGGTTCTTGCTCTGGACCGACACAAATAGTTGTGTCTAATGCAATCGGTTCTTCAGTAAACCGACACAAATAACTTTCTTTTATAAGTCTCTAGATCCCTCATCTCACTGCAGAGAGCTCACTCGTACGACATCACTGCCCGTGACCTAGCTCGATAGTGTTGTGATTGTCCCCCACCGGCGCTCTCCTCCCACCGGTGCTCTCCCCCACTACGCCATCCTCCACCTGCTATCTCCCCCACCGTGTCGCCCCCCATCGGTGTTCTCCTCCCACTAACGCTCTCCTCCACCTACGCTCTACCCCACTGGCGCCCTCCCTTCGAATTTTTTTTAAATAATACTTTTTTTAAAAATGAATTGCGGTTTTAATACTCGGAAAATAAAAATTGCAAAATTAATACGTAATCGCCATACCGTATGGCGAATACCCTATTTTCGCCAAACCGTGCGGCGAAAATACCCTAAATTCGTAGTTAATCTGCTACACGGGAATCAAGGGTATTTTCGCCGCACGGTGTGGCGAAGACCCTATTTTCGCCGTACGGTTTGGCGAAGACCCTATTTTCGCCGTACAGTTTGGCGAAAATAGGTTGTCATCATACCGTGTGGCGAAAATACCTCGGTAAAAAACGCTGTCGAAGCTAGATCGATCTATCGATCGATCTTGAGCGAGACCGAGCGGTGCCGAAGGAAAAAAAAAGAGGAGGGTGCGCCGCCAGCCGGGGAATAGAAGAGGGAAGGAGAGAGGGAGAGAGTGGGAGGAGAGGGAGAAGAAGAAGAAGAAGAAGAAGGAAGAGGAGGTAACATCGCAACTTTGCCTAATTTCGTGTTCTTCAATTTAGAGTAGCGATTTAGTTGTGTAATTTAGAGTAGCGATTCTAGTTGTTTACTTTAGAGTAGTGATTCTAGTTCTGTACTTTAGAGTCGCGATTCTAGTTTTTTAGTTTAGGGTAGGGATTTTAGTTTGGATATTATAACGTTGTTCAATTTGCAGTAATGGTTTTACATATTAGCAATGTTCAAGAAATCATTCATCGGTAGCTGATCGGGCCTAAGATTAGAGATTAATCGATCGATTGGAGGATTAACTGAACTAATCGGTCCACCATTAATCGGTTGGTCAGCAAGGGCAATATATTGATGTAATTACTAAAATACTAAAAAAATCGAGATTAGGCCCGATTAATCGGTCTGCCAAGTTTTTTCACCGAAAACTGAAAAATCGAAACTTTAGGGCTCCGTTCACAAGCTAATCGGCCGATTTTTTGAAGACTACATGTTAGTAGCAAATAGCGATGTTACACGTACGCTATAATAATATAATATTAGAGTATCGATAGCGGGATAGTTAACCATCGTTGTTCAATTTACGGTTGATTTTACATCTGAGTAGTGATGGAAAAATTTATTTTGTCTATGTCGTCGCAGTGATGTCAGAATCAGTGAAATTTAGGGTATATTATGGCGATGGTGAAGTAAAAAATGGGCAGAATGGAGTGGATTTAAGCAGCCTTGCAGTCACCATGGCCGAGCACTTGTCCCCTGATACTGTTAGCATTCGTGAAATAAAACTTTGGTTGACCCAATATTTTTTCCTGAATCCAAGTGTTTATTCTGTTACCATCCAAATCGTATCCACGCGTACCAAGGGTGACCTGGCTGTGTGGGAGTTGAAGAAAGTAGATCGAACACAGTTGAGGCAGAAATGGTTAAGGTGGTGCAAGGGATCTAGCCTCGAATGTGTGATGCTGGTGCAGGCTTGTCCTAGGGAAGAGGTGGGTACTACTGGTGTGAGCGAGAGCAGCACATCGGCTACAGCTGAACAAGTTCAGCCAGTGGTGCCGGTTGAGGTAGCAGCGGGGGATGATCACAGTGATGCAGCAATTGCAGAAGGTCGGGTTGATGAAGGGGAGGAGATCGATCAACTTGTGGATCATTTGGATTGGGTAGACCGTATGGCGACAAAAGAGAAAGCTGAAATGTTGGAGCCTGATTATACCAGCGGCCAAGATGATGAAGGGGAGGAAGATGATGAAATGCATTGTAGTACTGGCTCAACGGAGGTACCCATCCCCGATGAATGGAACAGGCAGAACAAATCTAGTATGGAAGCTTTGTGGGGCCATGATTCGCATTGTGAGTATGGTACTGGTGCCATTCGGTTGAATCAAATATTCGCGAACAATTCTGAATTGAAGTTGGCAGTGAGGTTGTGGGCACTATCGCTGCAAAAAGAGTTTTGGGTTGTCCTGTCTAGCCCAGATAAGTACACAGTGAAATGCGTAATTGATGGTTGTGAATTTCGAGTTCATGCATACAAGCTGAAGTGTGAGACGTATTGGATTGCATCAAGAGTGGAGGAGCACACATGCAGACTAGAAAATGTTCTTGTCAAACACCGTAACTTAAATATGGCTCTAATAGCTAGCGTGATGTTCAATGAAATCATTGAGAAGCGGGATATTGAGTGTTCGTATATTCAGAAAGCAATCTTACGAACATTTAAGTATCAGATAAGCTACTCGATGGCCTGGCGTGCAAAGCAGAAAGCATTAGAGAAGAGGTTTGGCACATACGAGGCTTCGTATTGCAACCTACCTCGTGTGCTTGAAGTATTGAAACAAACCAATCCTGGCACATACACCGCTTTCAAAGAAAGTGAAGCAGATGGAAATGGGATCTGTACATTTCGTCGTGCTTTTTTTTCATTGGGCCCTTGCATTGCATCATTCAGGTACTGTCGTCCATTGGTTTGTGTCGATGGTACATTTTTGACATGAAAATACAAGGGGTAGATTCTAACAGCCATTGCAGTTGATGCGAACAACCACATACTTCCATTAGCCTTTGCATTTGTCGAGGGTGAGAACCGGGATAGCTGGCTGTGGTTTTTTAGACATCTGAAGGTGGGGGTAGTTGGTGATCGGCCTAACCTGTGCATCATTCATGATCGTCAAAAGGTATCCTTTCGGCAATTAAGACTCTACAGGAGGACCCAGATGAACCATTTTCATGGCCTGACTTGCAGAATAGGTGGTGCATGAGACACTTGGGAGCCAATTTCTTCAAGCAGTTTAAGAGCAAGAAACTGATGAACCTATTTAAGAGGTTGTGCAAGCAGAATCAGGCACATAAGTTCAACGTGCTATTGGCCGCGTTGGACAAGCACACAAATGCACATATTGAAGAGATGAAGAAGCAACCACCTATGCCAAACGAATGCCCACCCAAAAGGTTAATACCCCTTGGGGAGCTTGATCCTCCTAATATGAGGAGACGAACGTCAAGGAACATAAAGTGTTTCTCGCACTGGATAGAGGCGGAGCCTCTAGAGAAATGGGCATTGCTCCATGACACCGGAGGTGCCAGGTTAGTATAGTACATTAAGATATTTATTATCACTAAACAAATGGGGCTGTTGTTCTAAACTATTATGCGTCGAACAGGTTTGGTGTCATGACAACGAATATAGCTGAGGTTTACAATTGGGTCATCAGAGGCCTCCGTTCGCTACCGCTTGTGGCCATCCTTGAAGGCATATTGCACGACATCGTTGCCTACTTCCAGAAAAGGCATGCGGAGGCGGTACTTCATGCCTCGATAATGCAAATGCCGTATTGTTCGCGGATGATGACCTACATGGAGGAACGAACCATGAAAGCTCAGCAGCATATGGTGCGTAGCTTCGGAATCACTGAGTACTGCTTCGAGGTGACTCTTCGGTGCAAAAGAGGATTGGGAACTGACGCAGCGGTCATTACGCACGAGGTTAATCTAGGCCAAGGGGCAACTGGATGGTGTGAATGCACCTGCAATAAGCCAGGACTTCTCCATATTCCTTGCTCACACGTGATGGCTGCTTGTGGGCAAATTGGGATGAACACCTCGCAATACATGTCCCATTTCTACTTGAAGGATCATGTTGTCCATAACTGGTCCGGTGAGTTCCGTGGTTTTCATGCACATGGTGATTTCACTGCGATTAATAGAGATGAGTGCATCTGTTTGCCGGATCCAACCTTGCGGAGGTGTGCGGAAGGGCAGTCTGGTCGTCCACAGACTAGACGCATTCGCAACGACATGGATGAATCTGAAGTGGGTGGCCCTCTTAGGAGGTGTGCTAACTGCGGTGAGTATGGCCACAAGGCAAACCAATGCACATAGCCTGTAGGTTCTGAACGTGGTGGTGGCTGTGTCATGGGTTTGGGCGATGTCTGTATCGTCAATATGTATCGAATTATGTAATTATAAGCACATTGTCACATTAATTGGATGTAATGTAATATTGACGCTCATGGCTTCTGATTTACATATGTTGTGTTTCTCATATGTTGTGCACTATTATTTATGTTCAGCCCTTATGTCTTTTAATTAGCATATGCCATGGTTCCCGTATGTTGTGTAGTATTATTTATGTTTTCTGATTTATATGTGCAATAAATGTTTCCACTTATTTACATGCAGGGATGGAGCAGGTCAACTCACTTCTGGACCCTGTGTTGGATGTGCGGCACTGTGCGCACATCCACACGACACTGGGCAATGAGAAGGTGCCCTTACTGCGGATTCGTGTGCCTAAGAAGGCACAGTGCGTTGACCCTCGCTTCCACACCAGGTTAGTTGAACAACATTTACATGTTACATTGTCCGTACAATTAGTGTCCATAACATTGAACTGATGCAACTCTTTTGTTCCTCGTTAGGCTGGCACGTGCCGGGCTGCTTCCGCTAGTCCGCATGGTGGAGGGTTCAGCTGTCGACGCATGTGAGCCCGACGACCAGGCCGAGGGTGACGACGGTCCATAGCGGTCACGCCGTTTTCCTTTCGAGAGCTCGCTGATAGCATGTTTGGTCGACCGTTGGAGGCCGGAGACGGACACTTTTCACCTTCCCTTCGGGGAGGTGACGGTGACGCTGCAGGACATCACCATGCTCACAGTCTTGCCGATTGCCAGGACACCGATCGGGCCCTCGGTGACCCCTGCTGGGTGGGTGGCGGACTTGGAGGCGCGGTTCGCCGGGGTGGCAGATGTCGACCCACATATACCGATGGGCAAGAGGCACGGGCCATCGAGGAGGTGGTTGGCACAGTTTAAGGTTAGTAGTCGTACATGTTACTATGTTACTCCAATTTTGCATAACATCAACGTGATATCACACTCTTTCAATTGTCGCAGGTGCAGCGAATGGTGGCTCAGCCCACCGACTACCAGGTTGCTAGGCACCTTGAGGCATATCTGGTTTGGTTGTTTGGCTGGGTGATGTTCACGTCAACTCACGGCGACAGCGTAGATGCATGTTGGATAGCCCATGCATGGGCTATTGCCGACGCGGAGCCTAACGACGTACCACAGGTATCCTGGGGTTCGGTGGTTCTTGCTGCCACGTACTGCGCCCTTTGCGACGCGTGTGTGAAGAAAGGCAAGAACCCCAATCTTACCGGGATGCCTCTTCTTCTTCAGCTGTGGTCATTCGAGCGCTTCTCCGTGGGTTGACCCTATGTCGACCCTCAGTACTACACCACCGACATGTATGGCGGTGATGCGCTGGACCGACCGACGATGGGCTCGCTTTGGACCAGGCGACGGGTACATGTTTTTACTCATTAATGCAATTGTAATTTGAATTGCATGTGCTTATAGTTATTTCTCCTCTATTGCAGCCAAAGTGGGAAGGTCTCCAGGTACGTTCGGCGTACCTCTCCTTCACGGAGGCCTTCGACCACCTGAGGGCGGAGCAGGTCGTCTGGGACCTTTATAGCGACCACCGTGTAGCGGAGAGAGCCGTGGGGGGGTCTCGGTGCTGTGCTATAGGGACCATGCGTACTGGCTGACGAGGAGGAAGCTCGTCTTCGACGTCTTCGTAGAGGACTACGCGCCGCACCGAGTCCTCAGGCAGTTCGAACTTCGCCAGCTGGTCCCTGTTCCCTTGGGGGAACGCGTGCCAGCGAAAGTGCACTCGTGAGTTACTCGCCACTACAAGTATGCTAAGTGCTTATGTTATATTTGTAATAATGTGGATTTTTATGCAGATACTCCACCCAGGGACCCCAGAAGACCATGGCGACGTTACTTCAGAGGATGGCGTCGTAGCTTGCGCAGTGGGATGGGGCGCTAGAGGACGTTCTTGAGGAGGACGCACCCTACGACCCCTCCTCCTACCAGGATTACTTATCCTGGTACGTGCCCTGGACCCGTACTCGCTCCTACTTGCGGAGGAGCAACCGGGCGAAATGTATGCCCCTAGCGTTGCAGACTTGTACTCGAGCTAGGCAGGAGTGGCACTGCATGCGATGGTAAGTCTTATTTAATTAATATATTACATAATCTATTCGTTATCCTATATCGTTATGCTTATCGTTTGTTTGTACGTGATAGGTGAACGAGGCTAGGGACTTGCACCAGCATGCCACTGACTTTCTTGCTAGGCTACAGTCGGGGGCCACTTTCACACCCGACGAGGTGTCAGAGGCCATGAGGCGTGTGGAGGCACAGTCTCGATGTATCGTGGAGCTTGGTGCTGCTTTCCACGTCCCAGCCCCGACTGTTTCGGCTAGCACCTCGTCCAGGCCACCACCCGGGCTCCATCTTCCACACCCCCGTGCCTCCGGCTCCAGGCATGGCTGGAGGATCCAGCTGGCAGGCACCACCACGCGGTCCTACAATGGTCCCCACACCCGGTAAGCCGAGCAATATTCAATTGATCACGTTTCAAATCTAATCACCTCACTATAATTAAATGATATTGTTTGAACTATAGGTGTCCTAGGAAAGGCCTCTTCTTCGGACACTCCATCAGGGCACAGCGTTGCTGACTACTGGGTGGATTAGTTCTTCGCAGGTGTTCAGTTCGCGCAGCCTCCTCCAGCTACGCAGTACACGCAGCCTCCCCCAGCCACGCAGTACACACAACCTCCTCCAGCTATGCAGGACCCGTTACCTCCCCGCGTGCGTTGCCCGGTGCATCGGTACAGCCCTTCAGACTATGGCCAGGCGGGACCGTCGGGGGCGCTTCACCCACGACCTCTCGATGATGCACCCCCTTCAGCACGTCGATAGAGGAGGGGTAGGGGTCAAGATCCACCACTGGGGGTGATCAGGATTAGGCTGTCCGTGACATAATTTTTGTGTTATTTTGGGTACTTTCTCGTATTATGTTTTACTATCTATTTTGTGTACTTTCTCATATTATGTGGTTTTATTACCCAACACCTTTAATTGTGCTGTCATCGCTTTTACTTTCTCACACAACGTGACAACACAACACCAGATACACACTCGATTAATACATGTAGTGCAGCTTTTCATAAATCGTTACAGGTCGTGCAGCTTTTCATAAATCATCATAGGTCGTGCAGCTTTTCATAAATCATCACTGGTCGTGAAGCTTTTCCAAAGCCGTGGCAGACTAAGCAGCTTTTCATAAAGTGTGACAGGCCATGCAGCTTTCATAAAGCGTGGCAGGCCATGCAGCTTTCATGATGGGTCACAGGTCATGCAGCTTTCATAAAGTGTGACAGGCCATGTAGCTTTCATGATGGGTCACAGTCCATGCAGCTTTCATAAAACGTGGCAGTCCATGCAGCTTTCATGATGGGTCACAGTCCATGCAGCTTTCATGATGGGTCACAGACCAAGCAGCTTTTCATAAAGTGTGACAGGCCATGCAGCTTTCGTAGAGCGTGACAGTCCATGTAGCTTTCATGATGGGTGACAGGCCATGCAACTATCATAAATAGACAAGCGTTGTAGTTATGTGGAGACTCACCAGCACTATAAAAACCGGCCGAGGGAGGGATAGGCATCCACTGCCAAACGAGCAATAAACTTCACCCAACTTCACAGAAGAGCACGATGTCATTCTACCGTCGCCTCTTCAGCAAGTGAAAGTTAAACCCCCCCCCCCCCGAATACCCGGATGCGAGTAGCATTGATGCCCCAGTTCTGCCAGAGCTGCCATGCCCGAAATGCGACTGCAACCTTCTAGCGAAGATGATGCAGTCTACGCACGGAGATACGCTGTTGCCGCCACTCATCAAGCAGTTCGCGCCTATGAGGTAAACCAATTGGTGTCCATACAAACCAGGGTAACACTACCATTTTATGCATCGTTCTTTGTTATTTTAGCACGAGGACCGGTGTTGCTTCTTCCAATGGATCGACGGGCCGGAATGACGTGACTACGAATTTATCTACAATTGCCACAGCGCCTACCCCACTTCGCCTGAGAACTCACCCGGTGGGAGAGGCCGCCGAGATATGTCCCCTATCTAGATCGATTGGAGTTAAGGGCCGGTAGGCAAGGGACCAACCAATCGGTGAGTTTCACGCAACATGCTCATGTTTCAGTCACAAAGTGGTCATTCTAAACCAGTTCATCGCATACATGACTTCGAAAAGAAACTTGCAAAATTGCTCAAGTCAAGGGAGGAACCTCCTCCTCATGGGCTACCCGAAAGCCTCGAATTGTGCGAACACGGCCTGCAGGTAGTGGCCGATACCTGCCACAAGGATCTAGCAGACCAAAGATTCTACCGGTGCCCTTTGCCCGAGGATGAATGGTGCTGCTACTTCAACTGGGTCGACCCGAAGACGTACCACCCACATCTCAAACTTCCTATCTGGGATAGCTGGGGGGAGCAACCCTCGCCGTGGTGCTACTACCTCCCAGAAAAACCAGACCCGGAGTATGCGTATGGTATTATTCAACAACCGAAGCGAGCATACTGCATTGACTGCAGGGCACGCCTCCGGTTGTATAGCGATAAGCCTAACACACACCTCCTGCACCATATAGTGGAGTGCGAGCCGAAACAGAGGAGGCATCTCGGCAAGTCTTCGGAAGTGCAGGAGGGTTCGTCTTCTCGAAGAGAAAGGGATAAGGGGAAGCAGCCGGCCGAGGTCCGCACTACACAACAAATCCTTGATAGATTACGGTGACCATCCGGGAACCCGGGTGGTTTTAACATAGGGGGCGCGGGGAATTGGGAGGGAAGAGATCCACATAAAAAGGACAAAAAAAATATGTTTTATACCTCCGAGATGTTCGGCATAGGCTATCCATTCGGTGACAGTTGGGAGCACTACGCACCCACATGGAGCTCGTTCATAAGAGAGATTGAGCGGTGTCCTAGAACAAACCGCAAAAGATTCACAAGCGACGTAATATGCAGAAAATGTGGCGCATCATTCCCACTCTACGAACATAGGCGGAACGATCACTTGTTCCACCATTACAATCAGTGTTATCCGCACTTCTTCTAGCAATGTCGTCACTGTTGTAATACCCTTGTAATATCATCTAAACTTTCATTGTATCTGCCCTACTACGGTTGAGTTTGCTTACTAAGGTTACTGGCTGCATCTACATGCTTCTCACAATGCTCGTAATGACTTAAACACTTTGGCATCTGTTTTCTGGGGATAAACTATTCATATCATGAATTGTTGTCGACTAGGGTTATTGCGATAGTATATTCTTGTAGCAAACAAAGGTGTAAATAAATTTTTTTTCCAGAATATGGTAGCCCATATATCAAAGAGAAAATTTGTAGTATTCTTGCAAAAAATTACATTTAAACGTGATATTTTATGGGCTGCCGAAAAGGCTTAAAAGTTATCATCGATAATAATACTTAGGGTTATTGCGACCGTATATTCTTGTAGCAAACAAAGGTGTCAATAAAATTTTTTCCGGAATATGGTAGCCCATATATCAAAGAGCAAATTTGCAGTATTCTTGCAAAAAATTACATTTAAACATGATATTTTACGGGCTGTCAAAAAGGCTTAAAAGTTATCATCGACAATAATACTTAGGGTTATTGCGACCGTATATTCTTGTAGCAAACAAAGGTGTAAATAAATTTTTTTTCCGGAATATGGTATCCCATATATCAAAGAGCAAATCTGCAGTATTCTTGCAAAAAATTACATTTAAATGTGATATTTTACGGGCTGCCGAAAAGGCTTAAAAGTTATCATCGACAATAATACTTAGGGTTATTGCGACCGTATATTCTTGTAGCAAACAAAGGTGTAAATAAATTTTTTTCCGTAATATGGCACCCCATATATCAAAGAGCAAATCTGCAGTATTCTTGCAAAAAATTACATTTCAACGTGATATTTTATGGGCTGCGGAAAAGGCTTAAGCATTAATGCATCACAAATTTCTTATAGTTATTTGTTTCGGCGAAATTACATTAACTCAATTGATTCCTACATATTTTTTCAAAAAGGGACATCCAACACCCTACGAATAAGTGATAATTATTTTATGATTTTTGGAGACACAGTTATGGTATTTTCGCCATATGGCTTGGCGACAATAGATTTTTGCCGTATGGTTCGGCGACAACATATTTTCGCCGTACCTTTTGGCGATAATGCTATTTTCGCCGTATGGTACGGCGATAACGCCAGACTGTATGGCGATAATTCCCTAAACCAGATAGCTGGCGGTTAACCGGCTTTAATTGGGTAATTAGGGTATTTTCGCCGTAGGGTATGGCGAAAATAGGGTATTCGCCGTACGGTATGGCGATTACGTATTAATTTTGCAATTTTGATTTTTCGAGTATTAAAACCGCAATTCATTTTTAAAAAAATATTATTTAAAAAAAATTCCCCTCCCTTCATTGTAGCCCATCTGCTCAGCCACTCCATCGCCGTCGGGCCCGACCTCCTCGTGTTCGGCCACTCCGTCGCCACTCCGCATGGCTGTGTTCGGATTTGGTGTGCATTCGTAGTAGAGGTGGGCGTCGTGTCGTGCCGTGCCGGCCCGGCCCAGGCCCATCGTGCTTCGGGCCGGAACCGTGCCGTGCCATGACGGCCCATTGTGCCCACCGTGCCGGCCCGACTCGTCTTTGGCGAGCCGAAGCCCGACCCATTTACACTTCGTGCCTGCTTCGGGCCGTGCTGGCCCAGGCTCGACTCATTTTCACTATTGTGATGAGCAAAGAAATAAAACACATCACTGCTACTAAACTACCTATTTTAATTACATAAGAGACTAATCATATCAACAAAATGTCAAACATAAATGCAATGCTTGAAGATGTCCTGAATCAACAATATCTGCCAACTTTTAGGTCTTAATCCGTGATTTCGTACCCGTTTGTGCCGTGCCGGCACGGGCCCAGCCCAAACGATCGTGCCGGGTCGTGCCGCCCATCGTGCCCGGTTCTCAGGCCCGGCACGGAACTGTGCCGGACCGAGATTTGCACCGGACCATCCCGTCGTGCTTCGGGCCGGCCCAAGTGCCCACCTCTCGTAGTTCAAGCTGCCATGCACTGCTATGTGCTGGTTGGATGTGCATGCGTCTGTTTCAAATTGCCTAGTGGGCTCATATCAAATATAGCAAATATTACTAGCTAGCTACTGTCCCATCTAAACACTGCAACATTTGAGGATTGTATTGCCCTTATTAGGAGATACTTGGGTACATTTGAACTTTGATATTGCTGTGACCATTCTTAAGCTGCTGCTTGCCTCCAGCAGATTTATTTGCTTGCTTATATAGATGCATATAAATCTAACTATCTAAGAGCCGTTCTCTGTTCTTGAGATAGTGTCTCATAGTGTACCAAGATCTTGAACAGTATATTGAATTCCAAAAGCAAGTTGTTCTTGACTTGTTGGTGTTAAGCTGCAAAAGGATGTGCCTCACCTGATTATGGCATATATGTGGCTGTTGGTGGCACATATGTGATCCTAGTATTTTACAGCTAAAATATATTTAACTGATTATTTTTTAGGGTTCGGTAGTGCTTAGTGGGTATATTAAAAATTCTATATGCATAAATGAAATATGTATTATAGAATTTTGTATTTAACACTTTCATATTAATTTTAACTGGCTCATATCTTAAGCAGTTTGATTGAGATATTCACATACTAAGAGGGCGTTTGGCACAGCTTCCACTCCAGTTTTTTAGCTTCAAATCTTAAATTCTTAGTGAAGTGGATTCTTTGATAATCTAGAGCTGTCTGTGGGAGTGTTTGGTTAGAACGCTAACTCTAGATTCTAGAATATAAGGATTGTGTATAAATTATCAACAATACCGTTGGTTTTCAAATTATCAACAATACCGTTGGTTTTCTCGCTTGTACATTATTTTGTACATATTAGTAGCTACTACGAGTGTTTATTTTGTAATATATTACAAATGCAACATGATATACACATGAAAATTAAAATGAGCATAACTCACCATAAGGATCCAATGCAATATGGTGTCAATACTAGTACATGGTACTAATACCACATTGTTCGAAGTTGGTGGCATTTGCGGGTAATTACCTCGAACTTCGAGGGCACTTCTATTTTTTGGTGTTCCGCTCCAAATGAGAGTGAGGGAACCCCCACTCCAAAAATTTGCACTACAGGCCACTCCAGATTCTCCCTGCTCTCACTCTGAAAATTTCTGAAGTTAGGCTGTTTGGTACAACTCCACCCAACTCTCACTAGAATCCAGGAGTGAGAGCTATGCCAAACAGGCCCTAATATTTACATACTTGGTTTTGATCTCGTGAGCTTTGATGTGGGGAGAACAAGGATGTAGGGAGGCAGTTGGGATTGCGCTTGCACGTGGGTAGGGATGAAAATGGAGCGGATAATATTCGGACCGTATCCGTATCCGGTATCCATTTTTAGGGAAATGGCAAAAGAATTTGATATTCGTCGGATACGGATATGGATAATTATCCGGATCGGGCAGCCAGATACCGGAGCGAATATGGTGGAGGTGATATCCAACGGATACGGATCGGACATGGATATCCGGTATCCAGATATCTGTAAACTTAGAGCAGGGCAGCAAGCTGCACAGCCTACACTGCAGGCCCACACTGGCACCCCAAGGCCCAAGTGTCCAAGACTGAAGACTCCAAGTTTCCAAGCAGCGGGCAGCGGTAGCCCACGCGTCGACCCTAGCCAAATCCCATGTTTTATATGCAAATTATCTATAAACATTGAACAATGTGCTCCTATGTTAAGATTTCATTACGTTATGTTTGTTTTGAACACTATTCTATAAGTTTTGTTATGTTTGTGGATTATATACTCTAAATCCTAATATTCTGTGTTGAAACTTGTGTTTTGGCGTTTACATATTATCCAACTAAATATTCGGTTTCGGTTTCGTTCTCGATCCGACTCCGATTACTACCCGTTTTATTATTATCCGATATCGATTTAATATTCGATCCGTTTTTAAATTATCCGTATTAGTATCCGCATCCAGGTGAAAAAAATATGAGCGGATATGAAAATATCATTGTCCGATCAAATCCGCTCCGTTTTCATTCCTACACGTGGGAGGCCTCGAGCACACCCGTGAAGGACGGGAGGGTGGGATGATCGTCCTAGATGTGGGGTAAACTCCTTTTCTAAGATATCGGTGCCTTCGCTGAAACAACTCAAAAATTCAAAATGAATTTGTTGGTTTTCGTTTGAATTTCATTTGAATTTGGATTTTTGAAATCGAAATCGAGTTTTTGAATTCAAACCTGTTTGGGCCGTTTTCCTCCTCTTCTTGGGCCTTGCGGCCCGTTTCCCCTTTGGCCGTCGGCGCCTCGCCACGGCTTTGCCGCCTGCTCTCCTCGGTCGGCCCGGCTCGCGTGGCGGCCGCCTCCGTAACGCCGCCGCCATCGCCTCGGCGTCGCCCTCGCGCCCGGCGCGGCCGCCCGCCATCGCCTCGCGCCCAGCTGGCCGCCGCCCGCCGCGCCGGCTCGGCCGCTGCGCCCGTCTGACCACGACGCTGTCCGCGCTGCGCCGCCAGACGCGCCGCCGCCTCGCCCGGCCGCTTTGCCTCCCCGGCTATAAAGCCGCTCCCTCGCCATCCCAACTCGCCCGCTCCTTCCCCTTCGTGGTGAGCACCTCCCTCCCTTGCCCTCTCGCCTCGCCTCCGTGACCATGTGTGCCACGCCACGGCTCCGCCGCCTCCCTGTTTTCCCTAACCCTAACCCTCCCCTTGCCCGTGTGGCGGGCCCCTTCATCGGCCCCTCCCCGCTTTGCCAAGTGGCCGCCCTCTCTCTCCCTCTCTCGCCGCGCCTTGTGGCGGCCGGCCAGCCTCAGCGCCACTTAAGTGGGCCACGGCCCAGTCCCGCCGCCAAATCCGGCCCAGTTCCCACGGGAACAGTAAAAAAGGGTTTTCCGATTTTATTTAATTAATAAAATCCGAAAATTCGTTTTAATTCCAAAAATAGCCCAGAAAATCCAGAAAAATCCCGGAAAATCCCAGAGCTCCACCAAATACATTTTCCGAACCGTCTCGACCCACTGAGTCCAGAAATGCTATCCGTTCCCAGATCCGAACCCCAGAAATTCCCCAAATCCCAGTTTTGCCCCGTTCCTTTCCGACTCGATTTCCGGTTTTCCGTTTCAGTTCCCGTTTTCTTTTTCGGTTATTGTTTTATCGTTTATTTATGTTGGTTGTCTTTTCGCGCTAGATTCGACCGTTGAGACGCCCGATGGAGCCGAGCGATCCTCGAGTCGAGCAGCTCCGGAGCGACGCGTCGGACCAGGCGGAGCGCAAGATTTACTACTTCCTCGACGACTCATCCGATCCAGCTGCCTCGCAAGGCAAGCCGTACACCTTTGATCATATTGATCCCATCATGCCATGCTATAGTAGTAATTATTTTATATCGCATTATTTTACTGTATTTGATTTAATGAAATCTGTTATTTTAGAATGACATGATACCTAGGTAATGCCGAATTGCTTTTTGAACCTCCTTGAAAGATTGAACCCTGTTAACCCTTTGGAACCCTAGTTAATTGCTTATTGCCATGGATAGGTTAGACTATACTGCTAGGATAGTTCAAAACCTGGATTTAAAGAAAATGCTGCCGAATCTCCGATTCGGATTGTTTACAAAAGTGCTTTGCGATCAGGGGCGATGTCGGATTAATCCTGAGTGGATGAGATTCCGATCCCTACCGGTGATTAATGCCTTGGTTGAGTGCAGTGGCATCATGCGAAATCTGGAATGGGTTTGTGGATGAAGGCTTGGTCTTGGGCAAAAGTGTAAGGTTAATAATCCCCTTGAGCAAAGTAAATAACTTAGTTCCCGCTCAACCACAGGTCGGACTGGTCGGTGGACCCGTATCCGACACGGCTCATTAAGTTAATCATTCCTGAGATAATAATTGGACTGTCTTGGTGGCTACCATTCTCTGGAGAGAATGGGGACCGGGCTTTCCCGGCAGGGAAATGGACCGGAGGGGTGGAACGGGAATGGTCCAGAGGAACATTCTTGGTTCTCACAACGGTAGACGCTAATGGGGACCCTGAGTCCAAGGTAAGCGGTACTATCGGTAAACAACTAAAGGACAGGAATGATTAAACGAAATCTTTGTGATAATCTAAACTGGCCACATGCATTTAAGTTGCATGAAACTTCGCGATTGGCATAAAGGTTATAGATATCTTGTGGGTAAAAAAGCCGCTCTGCAGAGTTAATCGAATTGTAATCGGTTACGCCGCATTTCCTGCTAATGAAGTTAAGTTGGAATCGGGTTGATACCGTAACTAAGCTCAAGTTACTGTTTGGAATTTGGATAAATGTGGTTAAGTGTTGTTAAACCTTGTGAAATTTAAATTACTTACTTAATAGTTTGTGCTTCAAATGTAAAATGAATTGCGAAATAAAACTGCATCCAGATACTAAACCCTATTACCATCCCTTGATTACCCCTACATATAGTATTCAGTGTTTCCGTACGACTTGTTGAGTACTCTGTACTCACCCTTGCAAACCCCCGCCCTTTCAGAGTTCGAAGATGTTGGCGCCTTCCAGGAGATCGTAGATGGCGATTTAGTCTGGTTTTAGGTCTTGTCTTCGCTCAGGCCCTGCCTGTGGTTTCCTTCTTTTGGTAGTGTAAGTCTAGAAGCTTGGATGCTTCTCTTGTAAAACCGGTCGTTAGACCAACTATATTGAATAAAAAGTGTTGAATTGGCTTTTGGCCAGGTAATTTTACTCTTGTTTTACAACAGTTAGTCTTCCTGGGTAATCATGTGAGTTTCCTGCTTGCCCCTAAAAAGGCGGTCCGTCACAAGTGGTATCGAGCCTAGGCTTGACCGTAGGATCGAGACCTAAGTTGGCTTAAGGAGTCTTTTTCGAAAGATTATTTCAAACTATAAAATGAGTTTCGAAAACTGTAAGTATTATCCTTATAATCCTGTTTCTCTCCTCTCTCTGTTCCCACCTCTTCCTTAAAAATTCTTTTCTCTCCTTTGAAACTCACTTAAAACCTTTCCGCTCATCTGACTTAAAAAGATTCTCGTTTTGGCAGATGGTGCACCACGTCTACCCACTTCCCGAGGTTCCCGAAGGATGGGCCGGATCAGTGGAGAATGCTACAGCATGTTGGAGCTGATCAGATTGAGATCCCCGTTTTTCACACGGAGGAGCTTTTCCAGGGTGTCGTCCGCGTTGAGTGGAGAGCCTGGTTCAATCTGGATCCCCTGCCAAATAATCCAGATATTCCGCGTCATTTCCAGGGGCACCGCGTCCACGAGACTGACGCTATCCAGGACTCTGCCCGTCGGGCAGTGAAGCACCTGCGTCGTCTCTTCGCTGGCCGAAGTTCGACCACGATCGATTTGATTGATCCCCATGAAGGGGATGCCCCGCACGCGATGATCGCCTCTGTTCCAGAGGACGAGGCGCATCCGCGTGTCGATGAAGGCTGCGAGCTCCTTGTCAACAAGGATTTCCTGTACACTACCCTTCTCATCGAGCGAGATGATCTGCAGGCGGCTGAGCAATGCCTGGATGGAGATTGACGAAGCTTCGTGAAGAGATAGACCACCGCAGCCCCGATGCGAGCCCGGAGAAGAGATGTCCGTGGATGGTCCGTCGGCTGTGACTGACCTGTCCATGGCAGAAGATGTGGAAGAAGATCCAGAGGAGCGCATCATCTACATCTCCGACGACGATTGAAGATTCCAGTCTTAGAATAGGGCGTTAGTCCTAGAAGTTGGCTTTACCCTTTTGGAGTAGTCTTTTGTAATGTAAAATAGGTTGTTTCTTACCTTAGTATGACGGTATTGTAAATAATCTATGTATCAGTAAAATTAAGTTTCCTATCTCTGTATGTTGTTTGCTCTATTATCCTTATACCTTCGGCCTAATTCCACTAATTCTTTCCCATTTCGTCTCGCCTCTCACCTATTCTATCTCTCTCTGCCCCGTGTCTAAATCTTACTTATCTTCTGCTTTGCCCAAAACCTGCAAAGAAGACCTAAAAGATAGTCAAGATGGATCAAGGTGAAGGATCACAACACCAAGGTTACGGGAATGAGGCACTCAAATGTAAATCCAGCTTAACATAGCTCAAGCATCTTGGCAGATATAGAAAGGAACCGATACCACTGTAATGCAGGCGTAATCGGATGATTGAGATGATGATGGCACGCTTGCCGCAAGACCCCGTGATGAATCCCCAAGGAAACAACTTTGGACATGATGGGTTATTAGGTGGGTCACACCGGTCCGACTTCCAAAAGACCGGCCCCTATTTTCTCCATGTCAACTGAGCCGTTATCAGCAGACGATTGGCTCACGGTTATCCAAATGAAGCTGGATACCGTACAGTGCACTGAGAAGGAGAAAGTGCTCTATGCTTCTCACCAGTTGCAAGGACAAGCAGCAGCATGGTGGGTCAACTTTCGACTCAAGGCGAGGACAAGAGATTTCGTGGCGGATGTTCAAGAAGCTTTCCTAAGACTCACATTCCAAATAGGTTTGATGGCCTCCAAGCGGAGGGAATTTCTGTCTCTCCATCAAGGAGGAAGGACTGTGATGGAATACCTGCACCACTTCAACAACCTTTCTCGCTATGCACCCAGAGAAGTAGACACAGAGGAAAAGAAGATAGAAAGATTCTACGAAGGACTGCAGAAGAACCTTAAGTTCCATATCTCATCAGTGGAGTTCAAGGATTTTTCAGCCATGGTGGATAGGCTGATTGTGTCAGAAGAGACAAGGAATGACCTGGAAGATACCAGAAAGAGAAAGGCACAGCAACAGAGGATGTCAGCAGCAAGTCAGTTCAAGGGAAGGACTTATACCTTCAACCCCAATGTTCCAAACAAGAGACAAGCAGTGGGAGGATCCCGACCTGTTCCGCCCAATGCTCAGCCCGGGAATGTTCGATGCTTTACCTACAACGGGAACCATTACTCTAATGTGTGTCCCAAGAAAGGTTCAGCTTGCTTCCATTGCGGACAACCCGGACACTTCAGCAAAGAAGGTTCGAAGAAGGACTTGCCGAGTGATGTGGCAAAAGCTCAGGCATCAGCTTCCGCCAACAGACAGTCAGCACCTCGTCAACCTCAACCGCCCCATCAAGGTTATCTGAAGGCGCCAGTTAAGACAGAAGGATACTCGAACAACCGCGGACCCAATCCGCCAAGGAACCCCCAAGGAAGAATCAACCATGTGTCAGCAGCAGAGGCAGCTGAAGCCACAGATGTCATAGTTGGTAAGTTTCCCGTCCAAACCAAGTTGGCCTTAACCCTCTTTGATCCCGGTGCGACCCATTCGTTCATTTCTTTGGCTTTTGCTTGCAAAAGTGGGTTGCCCTACTCTCCCTTGCCCTCTCCCTGTGTTTTCCACACCCCTGGAAGTCGGTTAATGGCAAGATTCAGCTGCAGTAATCTGAGGATAGAAATCCAAGGGATTGAGTTCAGAGCCAACCTGTTGTTGTTAGAGATGGATGGTCTAGATGTCATATTGGGAATGAATTGGTTATCTAGACACCATGCTCAGTTGGATTGTGCTCAGAAGACAGTGACACTCAGGAATGATTTTGGTCAGAAAGTGACAGTTCAGAATGATCCAGGGTTGATCAAGAGAAGTCAGAGCATCATCAATGCAGTTGCCCGTGGGTTAGACAGCATACCCGTAGTTCGGGAGTACCCTGAAGTTTTTCCAGAAGAGTTACCAGGGAAACCTCGAGCGAGGCATAGAACTGGCAATAGAGTTAGTTCCTGGAACAGCTCCTATCCATAAGCGATCCCGTCCAATGTCGCCGTTGGAGTTAAAGGAACTGAAGAAGCAATTGGATGAATTGCTGGACAAAGGATTTGTACGGCCAAGTATCTCACCTTGGTCCGCGCAGGTCGTATTTGCCAGAAAGAAAGATGGAAGTAAGAGACTCTGCGTAGACTACAGAGCCCTGAATGATGCGACGATCAAGAACAAGTACCCGTTACCCCGGATAGATGACCTGTTCGATCAGTTGAAAGGAGCCAAGATCTTTTCGAAGATAGACCTGAGGACAGGATATCATCAGTTGAAGGTCAGAGAACAAGACAGAGAGAAGACAGCATTTGCTACTCGATACGGATTATATGAGTTCACCGTGGTGCCATTTGGTCTCACAAATGCCCCGGCCTACTTTATGAACCTGATGAACCAAGTGTGCATGGAGTTCTTGGATAAGTTCATCGTAGTGTTCATAGATGATATACTCATTTACTCCCAGACAGAAGAAGATCATAAGAAGCATCTGCATCTAATTCTAGGAAGGCTTAGAGAACATCAGCTATATGCAAAATTCTCTAAGTGTGATTTCTGGTTGGATGAAATCGCCTTCCTAGGACACATCATCACTAAGGATGGCGTGAAGATGGATCCCGAGAAGATCGGGACAGTGTTGGAATGGAAACGGCTGTGTCGGTGCTAAGTCGAAGTTTTCTCGGTTTGGCATGATACTATAGAAGATTCATCGAAGGATTCTCCAAGATAGCTAAACCGATGACTCAGCTTCTCAAAAAGGACAGCCCCTACGTTTGGACTGAGAAGTGTGAGAAAAGTTTTCAAGAGTTAAAGACCAAGTTAACCTCAGACCCAGTTCTCACTCTCCCAGATCCGGATAAAGATTTCCAGATCTACTGTGATGCTTCGAAGAGAGGATTGGGATGTGTGTTAATGCAAGAAGGAAAAGTGGTTGCGTATGCATCACGACAACTCAGACCGCATGAGGAGAATTACCCGACCCATGACCTGGAGCTAGCCTCAGTAGTGCACGCATTGAAGATTTGGAGACATTACCTGTTGGGGAACCGTTGTGAAGTGTTTTCAGACCACAAGAGCCTGAAGTACGTGTTCACCCAGCCCAATCTGAACATGAGACAGAGAAGATGGTTGGAGTTGATTAAGGATTACGACCTAGAAATCCTTTATCATCCAGGAAAAGCTAATGTGGTAGCAGACGCTTTGAGCCGAAAAGCATGCCATCACTTAGCTCTAGTTGAGACTATCTCTCCCCAGATGAAGTCAGAAGTACAGGAGTTGAACCTGCAGATAGTGTCAGAAGGATCAGTGCATTTCCTAGAAATACAATGATCTCTCAAGCGAGATCAAAGCGGCTCGTGACAGACGAAGAAATACTGGAATACAGAAAGTTGATGAAGGAAGTTAGTCCCTCAGAGTTCTCGGAAGACAAGCAAGGCATACTACGATTCCGCGATCGTATATGCATTCCGAAGGATAAGGATATAAGAGGATTGATTTTGACAGAGGCTCACTCGTCACAATTCTCAATACATCCCGGCAAAGATTTAAGATGTACCAAGACTTGAAAAAGGAATACTGGTGGAATGGAATGAAGAAAGAAGTAGCCGAGCACGTGGTATGTTGTGACGTGTGTCGGAAAATCAAGGTAGACCACCAAAAGACGGCAGGATTGCTACAACCCCTTCCAGTGCCGGAATGGAAGTGGGAAGAGATTGGAATGGACTTTATCACTGGTTTTCCCAAGACTCAGCAAGGACATGATGCTATTTGGGTAATCATTGATAGACTGACCAAAGTAGCCCATTTCATCCCTATAAAGCAGACTGTTGGAAGAGACAAGTTGGCAGAGTTGTACCTGACCCAGATTGTCAGATTACATGGAATCCCTAAGAAGATCGTGTCAGATCGTGGAGCCCAGTTCACCTCAAAGTTCTGGAAAAGTCTGCATGAAGCTATGGGTACAGACTTGAATTTCAGTACAGCCTATCACCCTCAGACAGATGGTCAGACAGAAAGAGTCAACCAGATACTAGAAGATATGTTGAGAGCCTGCGCTCTAGCATACGGAGCCTCATGGGCCAAGTGTTTACCGTTTGCGGAGTTCTCATACAATAACAGTTACCAGGCCAGTCTGGATATGTCACCTTTTGAAGCCTTGTATGGAAGGAAGTGCAGAACCCCGTTGAATTGGACCGAGACCGGAAAGAAACAGCTTTTTGGACCTCAGCTAGTTCATGATGCAGAAGCTCATGTGAGGATCATAAGGAAGAACCTGAGAACAGCTCAAGTCCGGCAGAAGAGTTATGCGGATACAAGGAGAAAAGACATAAGTTATCAAAATGGAGACTTCGTTTATCTGAAAGTGACACCCTTCAAGCCTGTTCGCCGTTTTCAGATAAAAGGGAAGTTAGCTCCGAGGTATGTTGGACCATACCCCGTGACTGACAGAATTGGAGAAGTAGCCTACAAGTTACAGCTAAGTCCAGAGCTGTCAAGGGTACACAATGTCTTTCATGTGTCCCAGTTGAGAAAATGCCTCCGTCAGCCGTCAGAACAAGTACAGTTGAAAGGGATAGACCTGAAGGAAGATTTGACATATCATGAGGAACCAGTCAGAATTGTGGAGACAATGGAAAGAGAACTCAAGTTCAAGAATGTCAGGATCTGCCGAGTGCTATGGAAGAATCATACACTCGAAGAAACTACTTGGGAGAAGGAATCGGAATTGCGGCAGAATTTTCCCAACCTATTTTCCCAGGCGAAATGAATCTCGGGGACGAGATTCCATTTTAAGTGGGGTAGGTTGAAACAACTCAAAAATTCAAAATGAATTTGTTGGTTTTCGTTTGAATTTCATTTGAATTTGGATTTGGAAAATCGAAATCGAGTTTTTGAATTCAAACCTGTTTGGGCCGTTTTCCTCCTCTTCTTGGGCCTTGCGGCCCGTTTCCCCTTTGGCCCGTCGGCCCGCTCCCGCACGGCCTGCCCGCCGGCCTGCTCTCCTCGGTCGGCCCGGCTCAGCGTGGCCCGGCCGCCTCCGTGGCGCCGCGCCGCCGCTGCCGCCTCGTCGCCCTCGCCCGGCGCGACCGCCGCCGCCTCGCGCCCCGCCAGCCTTGTAGCCGCCGCCCATGTGCCGCCGGCTCGGCCGCTGCGCCCGTCGTCCGACGGCAGCTGCCCGCCGCTGCCGCGCGCCGCGCGCCGCCCCTCGCCGCGCTTTGCCTCAGGCTATAAAAGCGCTCCCTCCCGCCATCCCAACTCGCCCCGCTCCTTCCCGCCGTGGTGAGCACCTCCTCCTTGCTCCTCTCCGCCTCGCCTCCGGCAGCTGCCGCCACACACAAACCCGCCGCCTCTGCTTTCCCCTAACCCTAACCCTCCTCGCCGCCTGCCATCGACGAAGGCCCCGCTGCCACGCCTCCCCGCCGCTAAGTGGCTCCCGCCTCTCTCTCTCTCTTCGCTCGCTTTTGGCGGCCAGCCCAACACTCAAGCGCCGCTTAAGTGGGCCACGGCCCACCCCGCCGCCAATCGCCTGGCCTCACTGAACAAGAAAGGGTTTTCCGATTTTATTTAATTAATAAAATCCGAAAATTCGTTTTAATTCCAAAAATAGCCCAGAAAATCCAGAAAAATCCCGGAAAATCCCAGAGCTCCACCAAATACATTTTCCGAACCGTCTCGACCCACTGAGTCCAGAAATGCTATCCGTTCCCAGATCCGAACCCCAGAAATTCCCCAAATCCCAGTTTTGCCCCGTTCCTTTCCGACTCGATTTCCGGTTTTCCGTTTCAGTTCCCGTTTTCTTTTTCGGTTATTGTTTTATCGTTTATTTATGTTGGTTGTCTTTTCGCGCTAGATTCGACCGTTGAGACGCCAGTGGAGCCGGAGCAGTCCCTGGAGTCGGAGCAGTTCCCGGAGCAGACGTCGGACGAGCAGGGGCCTTGATGCGACTACTTCCTCGACGACTCATCCGATCCAGCTGCCTCGCAAGGCAAGCCGTACACCTTTGATCATATTGATCCCATCATGCCATGCTATAGTAGTAATTATTTTATATCGCATTATTTTACTGTATTTGATTTAATGAAATCTGTTATTTTAGAATGACATGATACCTAGGTAATGCCGAATTGCTTTTTGAACCTCCTTGAAAGATTGAACCCTGTTAACCCTTTGGAACCCTAGTTAATTGCTTATTGCCATGGATAGGTTAGACTATACTGCTAGGATAGTTCAAAACCTGGATTTAAAGAAAATGCTGCCGAATCTCCGATTCGGATTGTTTACAAAAGTGCCTGCGATCAGGGGACATGTCGGATTAATCCGGAGTGGATGAGATTCCGATCCCTACCGGTGATTAATGCCTTGGTTGAGTGCAGTGGCCGATCATGCGAAATCTAATGGGTTTGTGGATGAAGGCTTGGTCTTGGGCAAAAGTGTAAGGTTAATAATCCCCTTGAGCAAAGTAAATAACTTAGTTCCCGCTCAACCACAGGTCGGACTGGTCGGTGGACCCGTATCCGACACGGCTCATTAAGTTAATCATTCCTGAGATAATAATTGGACTGTCTTGGTGGCTACCATTCTCTGGAGAGAATGGGGACCGGGCTTTCCCGGCAGGGAAATGGACCGGAGGGGTGGAACGGGAATGGTCCAGAGGAACATTCTTGGTTCTCACAACGGTAGACGCTAATGGGGACCCTGAGTCCAAGGTAGCGGTACTATCGGTAAACAACTAAAGGACAGGAATGATTAAACGAAATGCTGTGATAATCTAAACTGGGCCACATGCATTTAAGTTGCATGAAACTCGCGATTGGCATAAAGGTTATAGATATCTTGTGGGTAAAGCTGAGCCGCTCTGCAGAGTTAATCAGAATTGTAATCGGTTACGCCGTACTTCCGGTTAATGAAGTTAAGTTGGAATCGGGGTTGATACCCGTAACTAAGCTCAAGTTACTGTTTGGAATTTGGATAAATGTGGTTAAGTGTTGTTAAACCTTGTGAAATTTAAATTACTTACTTAATAGTTTGTGCTTCAAATGTAAAATGAATTGCGAAATAAAACTGCATCCAGATACTAAACCCTATTACCATCCCTTGATTACCCCTACATATAGTATTCAGTGTTTAAAATGCGACTTGTTGAGTACTCAGACTCACCCTTGCAAACCCCCGCCCTTTCAGAGTTCGAAGATGTTGGCGCCTTCCAGGAGATCGTAGATGGCGATTTAGTCTGGTTTTAGGTCTTGTCTTCGCTCAGGCCCTGCCTGTGGTTTCCTTCTTTTGGTAGTGTAAGTCTAGAAGCTTGGATGCTTCTCTTGTAAAACCGGTCGTTAGACCAACTATATTGAATAAAAAGTGTTGAATTGGCTTTTGGCCAGGTAATTTTACTCTTGTTTCTACAATGATTAGTCTTCGCAGGTAAGCTGTTGTGAGTTCCTCTTTTTAAAAAGGCGGTCCGTCACATTCGCCTCGTGCATTGTTGTGGTTTCGGTGCCTGATTTAACTGCGGTTTTGCTCTGATAAGATTCTGGGAACCACAAGTTGCTCGCCGCGGCACACTGCTTGCATCTCTTAGAAGTCTAGTCAAGTTATTCGCTTTGAACTCCCCCTAAAGCCACGCCCTTTTCTACAAGTCGTTCTAGACTTGAAATGCAGACTCGTCTAGCCTAGGTCAACCAAGTCCCTTTCTGTGCGTCGCTTTCTTCTCTTTGCCCGGGACGGTACGTATGCGCACGCGCCCGCCTCTGAAGGAAAAACCAAATATACAGACAAAATGCATCTCTCAGTATCAATCCTCAACCACCTTTTTCTGTCCCTGCTTTGCTTTGCTTCACGATCGCAAGTCATAAAATACATAATCCCAGCTGACGTAAGGCAGAGACTACTGTTAAAAAAGTATCTTCGCCGTCGCCATATCCCGCCGCCGCAACACCGCTGGCCGGGGCGATGGAGCTCCTCGCCGAAGCTCATTCTGCGCCGGCGCGTCTCACCAAACCATCTGCACCGGTTGCTCCGCCCCCGGATCGAAGAGAGAGACACGGTGGAAGAGGCGAGATAGATGGTTAGAGAAATGAGGAAGCAGCCGGTGGTAGAGGTCATGGCGGGCCCCACATGTACCAGATCTGACATTTCTCCCTCCTATTACGTCCCATCAAGGCAATTTCCAATTTCCAGGAAAAATAGGAATGAATTTGCTGCACGCATCTCGGAGCTTGGACGGACGGCTCTTACGGTGGGTTCAGATGAACCCAGAATTGACTCCACCGAAATCAACTAGAAAATCGTCTCTAACCCGGTAGCGATTTTTGTTAAAAATCGCTCGAAAAATGCTAAAAATCGTATAGTTTTGAAATCCTAATTTTGAAGAAAAAATCGAAAATCTACCAATTTTCTCTCGATTTTGACCGGCTAGTTGAATGTTTCTCAGAGCTGATTTTTAAGAGATTGTCTCTTAATTTTTGTTGATTATTATGATATTTACGTTGCATATTTTTTTTTGAATTTTTAATTTTTGTAAAGCGTAGTCGTTTATCCACATCAATCAAAGACATGCCAAAAAATCATAAGAACAAGAACAGGCAGCACACACAGAAGTAGGAGCAAAATTCTATCTCTTTATTAGATTAACTTTTTTTGTATAAGGATGTGCTAATATATAGCAAAACCAACAAGAAATAGGTTTGGATTCGCCCACTAATAGATAGAGTCCTTTTAAACTTATGCTAGGATTCTATATATATTATAACACTCCCTCTTGGGCGAATACCGCGTAATTTACATATCTCGTTAAAAACTCCTCTCAAAAACTCAATGGAAAAAAAGAGATGGAGAAAAGAGTACATTGCACTCACACTCTGTATTACACTAGTTGAATCATTAAAAACCTTAATGTGATAAAACTTTAGAAAAACTCACTAAGGAAAAAAAGAGCACAACTTATAATCTTCAGGATATAAAGTAGGATCTTCGGGATCATACAAGGGTCATGGTTCAGGGTTTTACTCCCTCTGAACTCTACAGGTCTCTAAGTTGCCTCATTCCAAAACCACCAACATATTTTGAAAAATAGATTTTGGCAAGGTCATAGTGAACAAATATGCTAGATTTTCACATGACTTGGTTTGCAGTATCTTTACCTCACCATTCTTCTGGAGTTCATGAAGACAAAAGATTTAGGAGCAATATGCTTCGTGATATTGCTCTTACATAACCCATTTGCATTTGTGTAACACAATTAATACTATCTTCATAGATAATCATAGATGTATCAACGGTATTAAGACCACATAACTTCTGGATATGGTTAATCACACGTCTCAGCCAAACACACTCACGTGAGGTTTCATATAAAATTATAATATTTGAGTGGTTGGTAGAAGTAGGTACCAAGTTCTGCTTAAAAGACTGCCAAAAAATGTTGAACCACCTCAGAAAAACACAAAACCAACCTTATATTTAGCACTGTGAGGATCAGACACATAACCAACATTCATATATCCCACCATGGTTAAGTCTTGGTTCTTCTGAAAAAAATAATCCAAGATCTTGATTACCTTCGAGGTATATGAGTAAAGTCTTGACACTAGCCCAATATTTTCTGGTTGGGACTACATTGTTTCATACTAGCAAATTTACTATAAATACAATATCAAGCCTTGTGCAATTCGTAAGATGCATAAGTATGGGACTTTAGGTTTAAAGACTCATTTTCCATCATTGATCTGAAAGGGTCTTTATTCGCTTCCAGGGATAACCATGAGGTCTTTAAAGGATGATATTTATCCATATTAAATCTTTTCAATACCTTCTTGGTATAGATAGACTAATATACAAAAAAAATTCCTTTAAGCAAATTCTCTAGCTACAGGCCTAAGAAATATTTGGTTTTACAAAAAACTTTCATCTCAAACTCCATCATAAGGTAAGCACTTGCTTCCTGTATTTCCTCTGTGGTTCCGATGACATTCAAATCATCAATATATATTGAGATGACACAAAATCCATTCTGAGATTTCTTTATGAACACACAGGGATAATATCCCTTCTTTTGAGGAATTCATTAAGTTGTTTGTGCTACATTCTTCTCAACTGTTTTAATCCGTACAGCGATCTCTTCAGTTTAACACTATACATGTTGCGATTGTAGGATCCGTAATTTAACCCCTTCAGGGATTCTTATATAAATATCCATATCTAGTGACCCATATAAGTATGCGATCATTACATCCATCAATTGCATTATTAATTTAAGCTTGCTACCATTGATGTCAAATATCCAAACATTATTTTATTCATTATAGGATAAAAGGTTTTATCGTAATCGATGCTGGGTCTCTGCATGAACTCTTGTGCTACAAGCCTTGCTTTATATCTCACCGCCTGGATATTTTTATTTCTTTTCTAAATGAAAAATCCATTTGATCCTATATGGAACACTTTTATGAGAAGTTCGGTCAACAAGACTAAGAACTTTCCTCTTATTAAGGGAGTGCTGCCTCAATTGTTCTTTTCATTTGATCCTATATGAGCGATTCTAGCACTCTACCATGGACTTTGATTCTGGATCCAGTTTTTAGCAATTTTCTAGATGGAATATATGTTGACAAATATAGTCTTTCTTTTATACAATTCTCCTGCATCACAACAGAGATATCTCTTCATTAATTTTTTTCCAGCTCCTCTTGATTTCCCACAATGATGGAGTTTGGGTGTTCTTACTTCCTAGTATTGGATTATGCTTGTAAATATACGTTGGGGTTATCATCTTCAGGATGGATCACTTCAGGGATTTTCTCAACATCAGGTTGAGCTTCTTCCACTGTCACGGGTAGTTTTCCCATTTGTTTGGTTCTCTACTTCCGCGGACGTCTCTGTGGAATTGAGTCCCATGCACCTGGAGGCATCCCCCTCTTTTTATCATGAGGGTCAAGAGTGGGTTCAATATCGGCAAATTTTGAATGATATACAAAAAAGTACACGTATTTTCAATTCAACACAACAGTTGAACGTATTTGCGAAAAAACCACCTGTATTCGCTACACTATTTTGCGAAAACATGTAAACACAAAATGAAATAGCGAATACGGTGTATAATCGTCATGAAATAGTGAATACGGGTAAAGGCAGTGCCACGCAGCGAATTCGCATGTATTCTCTAGGTGGTATAGCGAATACGCCCTGTATTCGCTATACCACCTAGCGAATACAGGGAGCGCATGCATGTTCTGGTGCTTCGATGCTTTGATGGATGATCTGTGTTGGGATCCGAATTTGCAAATCCGGACCCTCTATGTATTCAGCACTAGTCCAGGATCACGCTAGTGCACACAGTCTCAACATAGATGAATATCATAATCTTCCACAGCGGAATAATAAAAATAGCTCAATTACAGAATATAAACTATTGAACGACATTAAGATCAACCTTACATTTGCGAAGCCTTGACGGCTTCAACTCCAAATAAGCAGCAGTGGAACGAAGAACACCGGTGAATCCCATCAATACGCCACAGGCAACTGACAGGGTTCGATTCCTAGATAATCGCCTTCTCACGGAACTTCTTCTTCGACGATGTAGACTTCTGCTCACTGGTGATTGTTTATTTGCAAGGGGTGAGTACATAAAACACTCAGCAAGTCATGCACAGAATGCAAGTCTAATAACTATATGCATGGCTTATTCCAAATGACAAGCTGAAGGGGTTATTTTGCAATAAACAACATTTACAAATATTCATAATAGATTGTAAAGTGGTAAAACAAATAACAATAGTAATAAAATTTCACAGTTGTTTCACAAGTAAACCATACCACATCCTTAACTAGTTATCACTTTTCACAGGCATCCTGCCTCCAATCTCGAGTTCATTTTCATGAAAAATCTAACCCTTGACTGTAATCCCCGAGCATTGTCCAGTACCACGGACACGGCTATTCGAATAGATTTTACACTCTGTACAGGTTATACACTTTACCCGCAAAATACAATCAACTCATCACGTCAGCCGTGAATCGCCATACAAGAGTATGCGAATGAGTGATCATAACAAAGCCTTTCAGAAACTTCTAACTATACAAGTGAACCTCTCCTGTTTTTGCCATACACCATCCCTTCCCTTAGCAAAGGCGAAGTATGGGACCGACATACCGTTGGATAGGTACCATGCCGCAGCCCTGGTACGCTCCCCCTTCAAGCTACACAAAAGATGTAGTTGTGAAATCATGTGCTGAAAAATTGGCTTTGAACTGAAAAATTAACTTAGAATTGGTTTTGCAAAATGTGCTTGTGCATGTGTTTGACAATTTGACAAGAAACAGTAAGTTTCGCTTTTGCGCCGGACCAAGCTCTCAAGAAACAGTAAGTTCCCCATCTGCGCCAGATCGTTTTTCGTATGTACGACAGATCAATTTTGTTGGTCTGTTGTAAACATGTTTTTGGCAACCTCTTTTTCCCATGTACGTCGGACCAAGTTTTTGGGTCTGTCGTGGACGTGCTTTTGAGCTCATGAGCCGAACTCAATTTTCCAAGAAACCAGTAAGTTTTGCATGTACGTCGGACCAATTTCTTTGGTCAGTCGTGAACAGCCTTTTTGAGGATTGATTTCGTATGTACGACGGACTGATTTCTTTTAGTCCGTCGTGAACGTGTTTTCGCCGAAATGTTTTCTTCTTGGAACAGAGACTTTCACGTGTACAACGGACCGATTTTGTTAGTCCGTCGTGAATGGTTTTTTTAGTGACTTTTTCATGTGTACGCCGGACCATATTTTTTGGTCCGTCGTGAATGCGTTTTTGCTCGATTAGGGTTTTGAGCAAAATTGGAATTGTGTTTGATTTGTTTTTGAGATTATGAAATTTGTGAGAATTTCATGATGCTTGAAGTGGACTTTATGCAATGCTCATGTGAGTATTTGCATGGATTGATGTGAGTCAAGTCGTGGACTTGTGCTCGGAATTGTTTTTTGGTTTGTTCATGTGCAGGTATTGCTCGAAGACGAACGTGGTCGATGACGGGACCGGAACTAGGTTCATGGAGGAGCTGAGGTTCGGGACTAGGTTCAGGGAGGAACTGAGGTCTTGGTGGTCAAGGATGTCATGCGGGACGTTCGGGCTAAGAGAATGGTGCACATGAAGAATGGTTAGTCACGTGAGAATGGCAGGAGGTCATTCGCGTGCAAAGTGTTAGTCACGTGAGTATGGCAGGTGGCCATACGCGTGCAAAGTGTTAGTCACGTGAGTATGGTAGGGTTGCCATACGCGTGCAAGAGTTGTACTCGGCCAGGTTGGGCCAAGAGGAGTTGTGTTGAATACATACTCCTTCTAGATTAGGAATTGTATTCAGAACTCCTTGTGTTTTGCTCCTTTAAATAGGAGGGGTGTCTCCTGTTGAAGGGCAATCAATCGGAGCTGAGCGCATTGAGAGCCTCAAGCTCAGTTTTAGGGTTTGTACTCTTTTGATGAGAGTACTTTAGACAAAAGAAATAAAGATCAATTCTTCTAGATCCTTGCGTGCTACAAGAATCGCGCGTTGCTACTGATGTTCCTGTTTTGGTTCTTGTTTGCATGCTTGTTCTTTTCTAGATTGGTTTTTGTTCTTTGAGTTTTATCTTGATTTGATCCATAAAAACCTTTCTAGAGAATTGATTTAGGGTTTCTCTAAGTTTAGTTGATTAAACTTTTGTCGTTTCTGTTAAACCTTCAAGTTTACGTTAGATCAATTCTCGTCATCTTCTGTCACAGCAAGTTTGCGAGGTTCATAACTTTTGATCCGTAAGTCCGATCGAGCTGATTATTTTTGAGTTAGATTCGTATTGGAATTTAGTTTCTTGTGTCCAAATTTCATATCGTTCTGACTGTTGGATCTCTGGGAATTCGCGTTTTACCGAACCTATGTCATTCTGTTTTTATCGAAAACGAGGCAATTATTTGGTTCTGTTTTGGGGTGAACTTTTAATAGATCAAGAATTTGGTTTTTGATTCCGCACAATCATTCACCCCCCCCCTCTGATTGCTATATTCGTATACTTCGATCCTATAGTAGTTGACACCCCGATGTACCACATGCAAGTTATTAGTAACTTACTCAACTAGGACCGTCCCACTCCAGTCATGTGGTTGTATGGTTGACTCAGTTCAAAGGCTTGCAAGGTTAAGTCCTTAGGGCGACCAGGGCAAGACTACCCGAAGAACCAAATCAACCTTCCCGGTGCCACACCTGGCCCACCCGATCATAATCTTGCCGCTTGCCTCGGTCTAAATCATTTTATCACCCCAGTTGATTATTGCATAACACAATGCCAACAACAACTCAACATCCTTGAAGAAGTACGAAGACCTCCGCATATCAACTTCATCGCGTCGGCAACACGTCACACCATTCCAAAATACATTGCATATTCCATTAGTCAATATTGAGCTTTTGTATTTTCAAAATGATGTCAATGGTATGTTGCATGGCTAAGCAAATTACTGACGATCTAAATAACCCTTGTTGGCAAAGTATTTAGCTACCAACTATTAATCAATAATCCTAGGGTGACAAATGAATCATGGCATACAATCATTATAGGCAAGGTGGCGATAACAAGTAGGTTGATTATCTAATCCCAAATTAATTGAAATCAGTTTAACTCAAACTAGCATGTAATAATTTGAAACAACATAATTTTCGAAAATGGGATCAACATGGTCAAAGCACAACTTACTTGGCCCTTGCAACTTTTACTGTTCTTTACTCTTTATCTTCGATTCTTGATCATCGGTCTTCAATCCTCACTTCCTTGATCTTCGGCTCGTTCGGACAACTTCCGGACGACGTGTCTAACGATAAAGAAAGACAAATACAACAAAACTCAAAAGATAATTCAAATAAACTCCAAATTAAGAACGAAAAATATTGGGCACAACGGCTTGGAAGGATTCAGGAACTCGAACGGATTAGATCGAAGAGTTGACAAAAGAGAACGGGCTTTCGGAAAAACATAGAAAAGGGAAAGATTAATAACTGGGAAAGAAAGAATAATATTCCGAAGAATATTTCTTTTGAAGTTATTATCTTGATTGGACAAACAAGGACATATGGGCTCTCGATCTATAGGCCGGGTCCATAAGGATGTGTTAGTTCACAATGAACTAAGTTGATTCACGATGTTGACCTTTGTTGACCGAACAGACATAGTCAAACAAAAGAGAGACGGATAGATCGGGCACACGGGTATGACAGATGGCCAATGGTCTATCGACCAAGTCCACGAATGAAGTCTAGGTTATTGGTAGATTAGGTTTTCAGGGATAAGACAAGACAAGTGTCTTACCACGATTGAAACAATGGGAAAGATTGCAAAGATAACAATGCGGCTCACGATGAACTTAGTCCATCGAACCAGTCTTAGGTTAGGGTTTTGATTCGGCTTTGAAGATGATATGACGATGAGGCTAGGCTCACATCATGATGATAGAACAGATGAAGGCATCGCACTAGGGTTTGTGCATGAATGCACGCATGCGATGACAACGAAGCGATGAGAGTCAAGCGTTAACGATGAAGCGTTAACGACGGAATGTTAACGGCGAAACATTAACGGTGGAACGTTAATGGCGAAACGTTAACGACGGAGCATTGACGGTGGAACATGAAACGTTAACGACGAAACGTTAACGACGGAGCGTTGACGGTGGAACATGAAACGTTAACATCAAAACATTAACAGAGGAACGTTAACGACAAAACGTTAATGGCAGAGCGTTAAAGGTGGAACGTTAACGACAGAACGTTAATGGCGAATGCGAAGTGATGGCAAGATGCGCATGAAATAAGATATCAGCCGTCGGTGCAATGACATGACCGCGATAAAGTGCTACCAAGGATGGATCACCGAGACGCGAACCGATAGCAACGGCTAAGTTGAAAGATGACGGTTTTAGGCTGGAATCGGGCTCCGACGGCGAACGGAGGCCAAAAGAGTTCTAAGGATGGTCCAAAATAGTACATGATGATCTACCGGACGCGACAACATGGCCGGAGTGAGCTAAAATAGCCGGCGTCAAAAGACGGTGCGCGGCGGCAACAAAAGACGGCCTAATTATATAAAAAAATTCTGGAGCATGGGATGGAAAAGGGGGAATATCCATCACGTAGAACGCGACGAGAAAAACTCAACGGTATAGGCGGATTTTGTGGTGACGCCCCGGATTGACCACAAACTGTCGATTAACGGGTTTCGGACCCAAACTTCAGACGGCCATAACTTCTAGAATAATGATCGGAACTTAACGAAATTTGACCGAGAGCTAGATGTGACCTAGAAGAACACCGTGACTCAGGTGGCTCAGAGTTTTACCTTCTGGATCAGCAGAGAACGCGCGAGAATGATTGTCGCTGTTTGAAACGTAGTCTTATCATAGAAAATAATTTTCTGTGCAAAATGCAGAGAGAAAAACTATGGGGCAGTATGTGCATCATGTAGAGGACATCACCAAGAGTCTACACAAAAAATTTCACGGTCAAACTCCAAAAATTGAGGGAGATATGGCCTCGAAAAGATTCAATATTGAAACGGCCATAACTTTTGATTCCTTGGGCCAAATTGGATGCAATTTGGAGGGAAGATAGATGGGACATCATGTCTCACCATGGCAAATACGGATCTCGAAAAGAGTCGACGAGTTGATAGCAGTCGCGCTCCAAAGGTCGGCCATCGTCGGGCGACGTCCGGAGCTTCTCGGGGCATCTCAGAGGTTTTGGGAGATTAAGCTGTGGTTGAGGTCATGGGGGAGAGCCATGGGAGGTCTACCAAGGTTAGGGGAGGCGGCTAGGTCAAGAAAATCAAGTTTGGAGCAAAAACGGGCGGAATAGGCATTTATACGAGCACTTGGCGTGCGTGGAACAGTTTCGGGTGACGTGGCTCACTGTGGTGCGTCGGATCGGCATCTAGCGGATGGGTACGAAGCACAGCGTGGCCAGCCCAGTCTTGGGCGTGTGGAGGCGGCCCAGACGACTAGCGCGCCATGAGGCGCCAGACGCTGGCGAATCTGCCGGAGCAGGCCGGGCGCTGGAGCAGCCTGCCGTAAGGCGGGTTGAGGCGGAGGCAATGGGCCGGTGGGAAGAAACGGCCCGAGAGTGAAGTTTGGATTTTCCAACCAATTTTGAATTAAAATAAATCCAAAAATTCAAACAATTCATTTGAGGCAATAACAATACCATACAAATTTTAGAAAATATTTTGAGACATTTTAAATTCAAATAAAATATTTTCAACAAAATTTTATATAAAATTTTCCAAATAATTAATTAATTTCAATAAAAAGGCTTAATACAAATTAATTTCGAATAAATCAAATAAGTAGCAAACGAGCTCCGAAAAATCTCAAAACTTACAGGAAGTTTTCTTCGAACACAAGAAACCTAAATAAAATTTAATTTCTTTTATTTGAAATATAAAATAATCAAATTAAATTGTTTTAGCTTTTAGAAAATTCAAATCAAGATTTTTAAAAGCGAGAAAATCAACGACAATTTTTGGGAAGCTAAACTAAATCAAAATATTTTGAAAACCCAAATTTTGGAATGTTACAATATGATGCTTGATGCTTTCATACGGAGGCGGTCTCCCAAGAGCAAGATCCTAGTCAAGTTATATATATATATATATATATATATATATAAACTAATAAATAAACTAATAAATACTAGAGTTTACCCTGTCGTCCAACTTCGCATCGTAGCGCCCCCCTCGCACCATGCCCGTCACCCGTTCGGCCCTCCCCTCGCTCCGCGCTTGTCGCCCCACGTTCCACCCAACCGGCCAACCGTGCCCGTCGACCCCCATGCCCCTCACGCTTGTTGCCCGCGCTTGTCGCCCCCGACGCACTGCCCAACCCCCTCTCCCCCTAATTGCGGCTGTCCCTCCCAGGACACCCCTCCGCCACCCCGATCGCTCCAATCGGCTAGATGACGATCCAATGCCTCGTCCCAGGTGACGATTCGTGCCCCTCTTTCGTGCTAGATGTGAAAGACACCTTCTTCCTTCGATGCGCTATGGTAGGATTGCACTGGCCTGGGGCGGTGCCGCGAGTGGTTTTGGGATCGGCATGGAGCCGCCTCGCCCTCCCCCTCCCCTGCCACCCACCGCCGCCTTACAACTCCGAAGCCCCAACCGCTGGAGACGACGATGTGGGCCCCGCGTTCCTTGTCGCCCCCGACCTCACCTTCTTGCAGCCGTCCGAGAGGTATGGGTCCCAGCGAAGGGCGCCGTCCTCGCCTCCGACATGGGGCCCGAGGTGGTGGTGGGTCCCTCGCCCCTGCTCGACGCACGCAACGAGCAAGGTTTGCTGCTTCCAGATGCAACTGGCATTACACTTTTACAACGCTGATACTAATCCCTCCATTTGGTTCTCTGATTTGCATCGCTATGGGGGAGGGAGGCTGATGAGTTTGTTGATTCTTGTGACCCGCAGATCAAATTTTACATATCAGAAAGGGGGTGGAGAAAGGGAAGTTGCCTGCAGATGTTGCGGTCAACCTGGAAGAGCTGTACTGCAATTACAAGAATGCGGTAAATACGTCAGGCTTAAGATATTTATTTTCTATTTGCTACAATGAAAGATCCTTAATGGCTCATGACATTTGAACGTTTCCGCTTATCAGGTCCTGCAAAATGGAGATCCAAATGCATATGAGATCATGCTTTCCAACATGATGGCTTTATTTGATCGTGTTCTGTTGGATGCAGAGGTTATACCTTCTATTCCCATTACCCTCCCAATTTGCTCTGACTTTTTTTTTTCCAAGATGCCCTTTTACACCGAGCTTCATCCTTTTGCAAAAACCATTTACCTTTCCACCTTATCACAAAGCCGTCAGAAAACCATTCGACTACTACATGTTTGGTCAGAACTACATTAGGCCACTGATAGATTTTAGGTAAAGCAAAATCTGAGCTGAGAACGTCTAGGAGGCTTTGGTTGAAATACTTTTCAAGTATATCATTCATTTAAACTGAAATGGACAACATGTTACATTATGCCTTACCTGCCTCGTTCATTATAATTTCTTATGGCTTTTCCATGTGGTGCACATTAATTATCTAGAACATAGACTGTTGAAGGCCCTTTCATTTTTTTTTCAATCATGGCATGCACACTTTCACAGTTTGTAACACAAATGCAGAGTGATGACTTCCACAGGCTTTATGCAGATATTTCCATCATCTTGTTGCAGATTTTTGTTTGATGGGTTTCATAGGATGTCCTTTATAGATGAAGATGATAAAACTATGCTTTAATTTTTTTTTAATGAACGAGGGAAACCACAATTTCATTTATTGAAACTGAGAAAACAGAATTTCTACAGGTTCCAGCAAATCTATGCTTTAATGTATAGTGTCTGACCTGCATTTCCAGATCTGGAAGATTTGTCTCCCGTTTTCTTGCAGCAAGTAACTGTTTTAGTTTTTAACTATGGTTTAGTTAGTGATATATCTTCCGTCGATAGAACAGGGGTGTTAATTAACATACTTTGGTTATTTTATTTCCATCACATGCCAGGAGACTTGCTACATTCATGTGTGTTTTAATGATCTTTACACTACTGCTTTGGTTCCCTTATCCTGCTAACTTTTTCACTATATATGCCCAGAAACTCTTATGTCGGTAACATTTCCATTTTCCATGACATGGAAGAGAAGTTCCGGCAGCTTAATTCATCTAAGCTTCATTGTATTTCTTGTTTCATTTATAGTGTATACTATCAATCAGTACCTTCTTTGGGCACCAAACCTCTTTAAGGTTCTAATAAATGCAAACCATCACGATCTTTTTAGAAATAAAAGGAGAATACACATGACAGCCCAGCAACCACATGTCAGGAGGTAAAGGAGTAAGATGGGTAACACCATTGAAAGGCCACACTGGAATTGATACTTTTGTTTTTCCTGTCTGAGAGGAGGTAAAGGAGTAAGATGGGTAACACCATTGAAAGGCCACACTGGAATTGATACTTTTGTTTTTCCTGTCTGAGAATTCTTTAGGAATGTTTGCTGGAAGAGAATGAGACAAACAATATTTGCATATAAAGGGCATCATGAACCAATTCTTATGTTTTAGAGGACAGAGTGTTTTTAGTGTATGTTAGCACATGATATGCCCTCAGCACCATATTTGAGTTGCTTCTGTTACTTGTGGAAGAACCAGATGTGAGGTGCTTTTAGTAGTTATCCTAACATACTTCTGTCTTACAGTCCAAAATTTAAATATTGTTTACTGAAGGCTTCTTATGCAAAATATTTTCTGAAAATTATTTTATGTCATTGTAGGGTCATAATGTTGTTCTGATGTCTAACCATCAGACAGAAGCAGACCCAGCAATTATTGCCTTGTTGCTTGAAAAAAGCAATCCGTGGATTAGCGAAAACATAGTAAGGGAGTTCTTTAAACATACTATCAATCTACTTGTGTATCATCATAAGCTAATCATGTTGGCATCAATACCCCGTCTGCTACAGGTTTATGTTGCTGGCGATAGGGTTGTTACTTATTCTCTTTGCAAGCCATTTAGCATGGGAAGGTCTTTTTCTCCACCCGTTAATATTTCTGATCACATCTCAGCTGGTCGATCGCATCATAAGGATGAACTAGGGGGAGTTCACACCAAGAAGACATCAGATGAATTCAATGCCTTCCATCATGAGCAATATGAGCTTCCTCCCATTGAGGATTTTCATGATTACTTGGACAGCACTCGAAATTGCAGAGATGGTTATAATGGCAAGATGTTACGAAGGGAATGGCCAAAAGGCGGTGTCCAGGAAAGCAACTCTAATAGGGCTTGTGTTCTTTTCTTGCTTTAATTGATTTTTAAAGCCAAACACAATGACTTGTTTTTTATTAAAGAATAGGACCAGGAATTTGGTGTGAATTATGTTGCTACAAGTAATAGTTTGATTGTTTTGCTTGATACATGTATAAGAAAAATTAATGTTCATGGTATGATTTGAGATGGTATGATATTACTTTCTTTTTAAACTCCGTTGCAATGCACGGGCACCCTACTAGTATATATATATATATGAAGCCTTTTTCGTACTCTTGGGAGTACGTACTCCCACCTCCAATATACCACTTAAACGAATGAGTTATACTATTTTATCACTTTTAATATACTCCAATAATAATTCTAAAATACTACAATGCGATATTGTTGAAAAAAATTCATCGGAGCCCTTTATTTTTTGTCTATATACCCTTTTCTATAAGTAAAAAGTGTATATAAACAAATTATGCTATAAAGTGTGGACTTTGATGAAATTTTTCTTGAAACTCACTTTGGAGTATCTTATAATCAGTATTAGAGTATACTCAAAAGGATAAAGAAGTATAACAATATCATTTAAGCAGTATATTGAGAGTGGGAGTACATACTCCTAGGAGTATGGAACCATTTTCACACACACACACACACACACACACACACTAGGATGTAAGCGCGGCGCACGCCGCGTGCGTGAACGGAAAATAATTTTGCGTTTTTTTTACAGAGAAAAAAATAGATCTAGACGTATTTTTAAATTTTTTGTATGCTCACGAAACCTTAGAGATCGTGCTAGGCGAAAAGTACGCGGCGCACGCCGCGCGCGCGAACGGAAAATGATTTTGCGTTTTTTTCCGGAGAAAAAAATAGATATACGTATTTTTAAATGCGCATGCCGCGCGCGTGAACGGAAAATAAGTCTGCATTTTTTTCCGGAGAAAAAGTAGACAGATGTATTTCCCAAATTTTTGGAGGCTCGAAAAACCTTAGAGACCGAGCCGTAAAAAAAAATACAATTTTGCGTTTTTTACGGAGCAAAAATAATTTTCTGGAAAAAAATAGATCTAGACGTATTTTTAAATGCGCACGCCGCGCACGTGAATGAAAAATAACTCTACATTTTTTCCCAGAGAAAAAGTAGACCTAGACGTATTTTCTGAATTTTTGGAGGCCCGAGAAAACTTAGAGACCGAGTCGAAAAAAAGTACACATCTTTCTGTTGACGAAAATATTTTTTTCGGAGAAAACAGAGAAAGGACCTGGATGTAAAAATCGGGGACCTGTTCGTATTTTTTTTGGACCTGGCCGCTATCTTTAGTAATTAGAAAAAAGCTCATTCGCGATTTGTATTTAACAGGAGCTTTTTCCGGCAAATTAACGAACGAGGGACCTAAATGCGATATCGACGCGATTTTCTTTCCCTCACAGAAAATTGCAAAGGACCTCTTCATAATTTGGAAGGACCTATCCGCGATTTGAAGGAATAGATGGACTTTTGGGAAAATTGGAGGGGGTGAGGTGGATGCTTGAGGAGGCTTGAAACCTCCCAGATGTAATGGAGGGATAATATAGTAGATGAAACTGAAATCACACCTTAATGACTGTTGGCTACTTCCACAGCGTCGCCTTGATGCTTTGATACGGAGGCACATGCATGTTTTGATGATTTCGACGCTGATTTGAGCGACGTGACACCGATTTGACTGATTTAACGTGGAATCTTCAATGTCTCCTGATTTGCCTCCGTGAATGCAGCGGGAGAGCTCGGCCTGTATCGTTTCCTTCGCTATAAATCGAAGCGGATAGAACGATGGCCACGAGTTCAATTAGAAACGAAGCAGCAAGCAGAGAGGACTGATTTTAGGATAGCAGAGCGGAGTGATTTCACGATAGTAGAGGGCTGTGAGTTCACGACAGGAGATAGCAGTGTGGTGTTGTATTTACTTTTTTTGTAATTCTTCAGTGATTTCTGGATTTCAATTAGTTCATTCCGGATTTGTATTTTGCAGGTATTGCTCTGGAGTTTTGTTGATCTTCGGTACAACTTCGAGTGAGGCCGAACGGCAGCGCTTGGCGGTCGAGTGGGAGGCCGAGCGTGAGAGGAAGCGCAAGAGGGCGGCTAGGGCCAGGGCGGCAGGCACCGATGGGTTGCGCAAGGGGAAATATCCCCAGTGCACTCAGTAGTGCACTCAGGACTTGGCATTCCTTAATATGGTACTTATCTCTCCCTAATGCCGAAAAAAGTCCTTAGTACAATCAGTGTACCGAGCCGTGTACGGATCCCTTATCATTAACTCTAGGTATTAAATAATTGATGAAGATTCATAACCTACACAAATCTCAACTTCTGGTGAGGTCCCATGGTGGTACGCTGTGGTGAAGAGATTGGCATGTATACATCACACCCAAATTTTTGCAGATGAAAAATACTTGATTCTTTTCCATGCACTATCTGCAACGGAGAAATTTCATTATGTGTAGTTGGTCTGAGTTGAAGTAATACTGCAGCGTACATCACTGCATGGCCCCAATAGCTAGTGTGTAGCCTTTTATTATGTAAGAGTGGCCGAGCAATAATTTTTATTCTTTTAATGAATGACTCTGCAAGGCCATTTTGAGTGTGGGTATGAGGTACAAAATGCTCTACATTAATTCCCACAGCCATACAATAAACATTAAATACATTTTGATGTTAACTTGCTAGCATTGTCCATTTGAATAAACTTGATTCTTTCTTTAAGAAAGGAGGCTCTTATAATTTGGGTAATTAATTTAGCAAAAATATGGTTCCTAGTAGATAAGAGACATACGTAGGGTCAATTAGTAGAAGCATCGTATTAGTACCATAAAGTATTTGAAGAGGCCCGACAAAGGCTGAATGGGTCCACATATATTACATTGAATTTTCTCCAGGAAATTCAGTAATTCTTTCCTATAGCACAAACAGAGGATAAAAAATCTTTAAGTCTAGAAAAGTCTTTATGCTATGGTCAACAGAATTATTAATTATTCTTCTTATAATATTCAACTCAAGATAACTCAGTCGATCTGCCATATCTTAAATATTTCTTGGTTTTCATTGCAACACAAACTTCATGTTTTATATGTGCATAGTATAACCCGGAGGAGAAGGAAGGAAGTCTTTCAACCACATATTTATACACCCATTAAACTTAGTTATGAGTAGATATTCCATACCATATCGATTCTTTGTCTCCATATGGAAACGATTCAGACTAATATCTTTAAATCTTAAGAGAGTGCGACTGAACTCAAGCCATAATATGGCATTCTTCCAATGCCAACTATGAGATCATCGCTTCTAGCGATAATCATAATATTTCCAGTTTACTTAGTGTGGTACAACTATCTTAGACATATTTCCTCCTCCGCCATTGGATTATACTTTGTTCTATATCAAAAGTATGATTTTACAATCATACAATTGTTGCATCAAGAATAAATTGTAGAATATAGAACAAATATAGCACAATTAATAAAATATCTAGGAAATAGATATTTACTCAATTTTAAATGATAATCACTCAACAGGAGCGTAGACCAAATATTTATTCTGGAACTAGGGCTAAATTGATGAGGAAACTTATAAGGAATATATGACATTGACTAGCAAAGTAAAGAAATACTTAGAAGACTAATCTAGGTCTCCATATAAGTCGTAGGTGTCCTCCTATGACTCCTCGAACTTAATAATTTCAAGAACCATGTCATCAAACTTTTCAGCGTCCTTATCAACAATAGGTTGAACAGTAACGTATGATCGAGTATTGTTTCCCTGGGTCTTATTGAGTTTTCTAGTGGATTGCATGTAAAAGTCTAACACATGCTTCGGGATGTGATAGTTGCATGGCCAATGGCCAGTGCATCCATACATAAAACATGGTTATTCGGGGTTTAAGCCATATTTAGCTGAATTTTACTACTGGAAGCCCCTGTCCCTTTACCTTTATCTATCCACTATGAATTGCTTCTTCTCCTATCTACCATTCTTCCACTTATCCTCTTTATTCTTTTGGCCCTTTCTCTGGTCATGTCTATTGCTAGCCTACTGAGCATTTGCATGTGTTTCAGGCATTGCATAACTCCCATTAGGAAGTACGTGATGATCCTTCACCAGGAGTTCATCATGCCTTTCTGCTTTTAGCAAAATGCATATAAGCCCGGAGTACTTCTGGTAAGTACTTCTAGTACTTAGCACGACGATAAAATTATCGCAGTATCTTCATATTGGGGTGGAAGGTGCATTATGTCTTATCGATTATTTTAATATCAGTAACTTTCTGGTTACTATGCTGCCACAGCCTTTAAAATCCTGAAAATGCAGGCAGATCCATTCGTGTTGTGCTTCTGGTAACATGACAGATCTTTGCTAGTAATATTTTTCCTTTAGGGAATTCAAAAGTACCAGCTGATCATCTTTCATAAAATATTTGACCTTCAGGTCCGTATAAAGATGTTGTCTCAGGAGGTGCAAAGTCATACACATGGTGGCTTCGGGAAGAGTAGGGGTACCAGCTCCAGGCTAGAAAAAGGCAGCTCTAAAAGTCGACTGATCAAATTAATCTTAATATTAGTTGCCCGAGTAATGTAATTGTTGCTACCATTCAGGACAAGTTTGATAAATTCCCTCTTTGTGATGTTCGAGGATAGATAAAACATGGAATAATGCCAAAAAAAAAAAAATCTAGGGTATGGAACCTCCAATGTGTGCTAAAAATCAATTTTACCAATTTTAAGGTTCTCCATATACCTAGAAATCTAATTTGTAGTATTTATTATGAGTTTTTAATATTATTTAGTATTATTCGACATTACTGAAATCTTCTGGGTTCAGAATGCAAGTTTGCCACCACTGTAATATTATTCTTTAATTTAACCTAACTCTAGGGGTTAACATGCAAAGTTACCTTTTCATCATTTTTTCTCTAGAAAAGCTCTAAAAGGCCATACGGCTTCTGGCTTGCCCACAATGGCCCATTCCAGCCCGCAACGTGATGGCGACAGGGATAAGAACCCTAGCCACCACTTTGGCCTTGCACTGCTGGGTAGCTAGGCACACGTGACAGGACTGGGGCGTACGGCTCGACAGCGCGGCCAAGCACGGGCGAGCGCCGGCAACGCGATCGTGTGCGGGGTGGGAGCGCAACGGCGTAAGATTTGGGCGGCGTTGGCTCATGGGCGGCGTCGGGCTAGCTCGAGGGCGACGATGGCCGAGCGTGGGGAGGCCGGGCCAGTGTACGGCGGCGGGCCGGACTCGAGTGACGGCGACCGAGCATGGGGAGGCCGGGCCAGTGTATGGTGGTGAACGAGACACGGTGATGATGTCGAGAGCGCTGCAGGCGCACGGGCATGGCGGTGGCTGGGCCGACGTACGATGGCGAGCGTGCGGGCGGTGGCTGGTGGAGTGAGGTGGTCTCAGCGATGGTGCGTGCAGGCATGCTGGAGCTGCCAAGTGTGGGAGCGCTGGGGCCGCGTAGCACATAGCTCCAGAGCCGCTAGGAGCGCGGTGCGTGGAGTCAACGGCTCAGTCGACCAACGCTTTGGGTGCAGGTCAACATTTGGTGTCGGGCGCTCGGGGCCACCACTAACGTGTGTGGGCTCGGGGGCCACTGGCATGCACGAGCGTGGTGGCTGCTGCCTGCTTTGGGCGCGAGGCCACTGACGGCTTCGGAGTGCGGTAGCGACGTCGGGCCAGCCAGCGGGGCGCGGAGGCCAAACAATGACATCTTCCTCAGATAGGGCTTTTTTTTAATTGAGGAACAATATAATCTTAGAACCCTAATTTATATTTAGATTAAACAGGCAATCTAGACAATTAGGGAAAAAATAATTTGCAGGATTAAATGTCTATTCAGGCACAATTTACTTACGTAGGGCTCCTAGATCATTTAATTGCATGATACCGGTCGAATTTGATGTAGACAGACGATCTCGATCAATCTCGGTGGAGCTTTTTGTTGGAATTGGCCCATGAGTATAGCCCACTTCCTTTAATTCCAAAGATTGCATGGTTAATACCATATTGCTTAGGCAAGTGGAAGGAAGGCAATTTATAAGGTGGAGTCCTTGCCACTCCTTGAGTTATGAGAGGCATGACATAGGGATGGTATGAGAAGGACTTTGAAGAAACACACGCGCGCGCACGTACGTACGCACGCGCGCGCGCACACGTGCACTCGCGTATTTTCACGTGGATAATCACATGACTTGTAACTTGCGACGAGCGACCGCGCCGCGCCTAGCTCGTCTCGAGGCAGTCAAATTGCACCTTATATTTTGCTGAATCATGCAACTATTTAGCTTTATGTACTGGTCAGGAGACTGCATAATTACAATTATTTGTGTTTGAATTGGCAGTTACCAGTGCATTAAATCTGTTTAATTCGATCGATTACGTTGCTTAACGCTATCGATTACCGATGAGTAATGGAGGCAAGCATCGTGAGAGGCTATATAAGACACAGAGACGTTCGTGCCAAGGCACCGAAGTTTTTCCAATTCCACACTTTCTTCTTCATCTCGCGAGTCAGATCGAGGTGTTGAGCAGTTGGACCACGCCAGCCTTCCTACTCAGCGTGCACCGTAAAGAAGGGTGAGCGGTATCTCCGAGCCGTTGCAGCAGAGTTCACCTGCACGGGGCGGCAATAAGGTTTTTGGGCAGCGCATCTGCACGACCGCTCCTGCGTTACTTCCTCGACTTCGATTTCTTTCACAACCTCTTCAGCGCATCGTTCTGTTCTTCATCAAGTCTAACTGTAAGTTGTTAGTGATCGTTCAACTATGTTTCTTGAAGTATATATTTTTGGAAGTACAATGTGTAGCCTACTGTTACATCTATTATGTGCATCACTATTTATCTATAATATTTATCTCCTGTTAAAATCTAAAATTAAAATATTGCACACATTTCCAACACCTTTAACATTGTACTTGGCACGTGGAACCCTGCTACGCAAATCTTCTTTTCTTTTATGTGTACACTCTTGTTACGAAGTTTTGTAAAAAACGACGTCAAAACGTCAACTCCGTCCAATCGTACTATGCAAGAGATAAGGATATCCACTAGAATTAAACATATGAATTAAGCACAGCAAGTAAAAATTGTTTGCTTGATTGGCTAGATGCCAGCATGCATGCGGCGTGGCACGATGTGCCACGGTGGTAGACGTCTCTTGGCTGATCGGTAGCGGTGATAATATTATTAGACTCAGATTGATTTAGGGCTTCGTCTTTGTAGAGCTTCGAACATGCTGATAACGTATTGTGAAACGTAGTCGTTCATCCAATATATAGTAGAGATAAATTTGGATTCGTTCACTAGTAAATAGAGTCTCTCTAAACTTAGACTGAGATCTATCATATCAATAATATCCCTATTAAGAGGGAGAGTAGAGACTGAGATCTATCTCTATTATATCAATAATATCCCTATTAAGAGGGAGAGGTCACATATCCATCCTGGCATGACGTGGAAGTATAAACTGAAACAACTCTGACCGAGTGCCCAGTTTATTTGCAAATCTGAGCTTTGCAGGTGCCTCCTACGACTAGATCAAACGGCAGTTGCAGCATGGATGCATGGTGCTCTCCTATTGGAGATTCACAAAAGATATTTTGCTCGAGGGAAGCCAAACTGTTTGATACTAAGTGCCCACTCGTTTGAGCTTCTACACAGCTTATGTTTTTTTAAAAAACAAATTATTTGCTGAACAGGAGAATTCTAAATAGTTTTTCTAAGAATCAGAAATTGATTTCTATATAGAATCAGAATCTAATTGAAACCTGATCCTCACTGATTCTTGCTGATTCTCACCGGCTCGATACGGAATCTAGAAGTTGTAGCTGGCCCGACTTGATTCTCCTATAATCAGAAACAACTTCTTCTATAATTCAGAATTCATAATCGATCTAAAAGCAGAAATAAACTGTACCTAAATTCATTTCGCTCGTCGATACAAAAAAAAGAGAACTAGTCAGTCAAGCACACGTGTGCATCAGAACGAAGCTAGTCAATCCAAAAGAGTATTAGAATCACATGGTTGGTGGTGGTGGGGTTGTTGGGGGTGGCTGGAAGCCATTCGGATCCTCTGCCTTTGCTATTTAAAATGCACGATGCATTTTGATCTATATTTTAAGTAGCAAAGGCTTTGAAAAGTTGAAAAATAAATCAAATTGCTATAGTATTTTCGAAAATATAGTTTAAAAATATGAATTTTAATTAAAATATCCGAAATTTCGATGAAATTTACCAAATCTCGAATAGTGTAGCAATATGATTTTTTTCCAATTTTTTTAGCCTTTGCTACTCAAAATGCAGGTCAAAATGCACCGTGCATTTTGAGTAGCTAAGGCAGAGGATCCCAATCAGGCTAGGAGCCTAGGAGAGGTTACAAGCTCGGATTTTTTTAAATAATATTTTTTAAAAATGAATTACGGTATTAATACGTGAAAAATAAAAATTACAAAATAACACATATTCGCCAAATGGTATGACGAAATAGCTATTTTTGTCAAACAGTGCGGTGACCACTGCTTAAATACGCAGTTAACGGTTGGCTGTCAGAGTTTAGGGAAAAGAAGCTATTTTCGCCGAACCATATGGCGACAATAGTTATTTTCGTCGAACCGTATAGCGACAACTCTATTTTCGCCATACTGTATGGCGATAACTCTATTTTCGCCAAACGGTTCGGCGATAATACCCTTGTTTCCCGTGGAATTTATCGCCTAATGGTTAACTGCGTAATTAGGCATTTTGTCGCCACACTGTTTAACGAAAATAGCTATTTCGCTGTACCGTTTGGCGAAAATAGCTATTTTACTGTACCATTTGGCGAATAGGTGTTATTTTTGTAATTTTTGTTTTCGGCGTATTAGTACCGCAATACATTTTAAAAAAGGTATTATTTAAAAAAACTTCTTCGAAGCTCCAACCAGTGTAACATCTCTTGCTTTCGCGAGTGATGTAATCCGGCAACCTAGAATAGATTGTGCGCTGCAACGCCTACTTCTTATGATACACATCCGTCTAAAACTAGAAAAAAACGCAAGCATTATTAGAGACAAACCTTCCTTCTTTCCATGATGGCACATGCTACTGTGCCGTCAAGACGCAAGGCAACGCCCCTAGCATCTCTTCTCTTAAAGCTTGACGGCGATTGATTTGGCGATCACTCGTTTGGAAGCAAGAGATTGGCTAGTTCGATCCGTAGCCGTCAAAAGGATCTTACCGATCGTGAGGCGTGAATCTTCGTGGGCTTTCACGTCCTTCTATCTCTACAAGGCTAAGTTTGCGGCTGTTGTGTTGTGTTGTGTTTAGCTGTCAAAGATGCTGCCAAAAAAAGTAGTTATCAAAATTCGTTTTGAAGTTAGATAAACTCTATCTATCAAGACAAAATATCAGGTCTGATTAAAGTTTTAGATGCAATGGCGTGCAGCCTCTTAAAAGTTTCAAAAATTGAAAAATCAAGGATGTACATCTCAACTTACCCCATCTACGTATAAAATTTCATGATCAAATACGTAATATACTAGAAGTTACCAAAAAAAGACAAATTTTGTAACTTCTAGTATATTACGTATTTGATCATGAAATTTTATACGAAGATGGGGTAAGTTGAGATGTACATCCATGATTTTTTCAGAATTTTTTGAAACTTTTTTAGTAGGGTTGCACGGTGGTTGCACGAAAACTTTAATTGCACTGAATATGTTGCCATCTATCAAAATTCATTTTGAGGTTAGATATGTTAGGAAACCTGGCCCATCGTGGCTCGTATGGACTCTTACCGAAACTCGAATTGTAGGCTATAAATAAGAGGCAGGGGTCATGTAACATCCTGAGTTTGTAATTATTCTTTTTAAGTGTTAATTAATGCCTTGAGAGTCATTTGGATTTCTAATTGGAGTTAATTGTGTTTGGATTTGATTGTTTGAGCCGTTTCGATCGATTTTGCTCAAGTTTTCCGTTCGTGTTTTGTCTAGAATTCCTTAGTATTTCTAGTGCCTAAATCTCTTTTAGCAATCTTAGAACTTAACTCAAAAGTCTTCTGGAAGAAATTTCAAATTTCGTAGCTTTCTGTAGAGTTTTGGGGGGTTTTCCTGCCTGGGCGGCAGTACCGCCGGCCCTAGGCCGGTACTGCCGGCTATGGTGACCGGGCAGGGGGCAGAAGCCCTCGCTGCTGCCCGTTGCCCTGCCACCTCACCTATTTCTAGGAGGTTCCTCACTCCCTCCTCCCCTAGCCGATCACACCTCTCCCTCTCTCTCATGCCCTCACTCTCCCTCACTCTCTCACTCCCTCTCCCTCTCTCTCCCATGGAGCTCTCCCTCTCACTCTCAAGCATTCTCTCCCTCTAAACTACTCTCTCCGTTGTTCTGGAGCTCGAGAAGAAGCAAGCCACGGAGGAGATCGTCGTCCTAAAACCCTAGCGATGATTTGTGGTGAGTGGATCGAGTTCTAATTAAATCTGTTGCGATCTGAGTTCACTCCTTTGTTTCGTTCTTCTTCTACTCTTCTTTCCTTTAGCTTAAACCCTAGAAAAACCTAGTGGTGATGCTCAACTTTTAGCTAGTTGAATCCTTAGACCTAGGTTAAGTTGTTCTAGGTGTTAGAGTTTTAGTTAGTGCGAAAACCGAATTCGAAATCCTAGTTTCTTACTTCGTCGGGTATATTTGGTTAAAAGTCGTTTTCGTGACTTTTGGAATTGGTTCTTGAAACCCTAGTTCCAAAAGCTAGGAAAATGACACTAGAATATATTCGATACTGTTGAAGTTCGAGTTTCGCGAAAAGAATCGAGTTTGGATTCGATTCGGGTCGAAAGTCAAAATTTAGCGTGAATTAGGATTATCAAGTTTCTCAGTTGTGAAATTAGGTCAAACGAAGTCGGAACCTCAAGTGGTTTGCGTGATTGGGTCCTTACCATCACTGAGAACCCATCCATGCAATCGCCGTGAAGTTCCGAAGTCGTTTGCGCAAAAACCCGTTTTTGAAAACCCTAGTTTCTCGCGGCCGGCACTACCGACGTGGTGAGGCCGGTACTACTGCTCTAGCCGGCACTACCGATCCCACACCGCCGGTAGTTAATTTCCCAAAGGTTACCCTTTTCGAATTTTAGCAGCCGGCACTACCGCCGTGTACCTCCGGTACTGCCGCTCCACCAGTACTACCGGAAATACACCGCCGGTAGTTCTTTTCTAGTGCGGTCCAATTTGAGTCTGTGATCACCGGCACTACCGATTTTAAGGGCCGGTACTGCTGACCGTAGGGCGGTACTACCGGGCTTTAGTAGCCGATACTGCCGGGTTCAGTTTAAAAACTTAGTTTTTATTCGATTGTTCTTTCTCGTGTTCGCTTACTCGATGTTGTCCAATTCTAAGTGCATAATGCCTTATTTTCAATGGATCTTATTCGTTTTCTCGTTGTTTCTTTTATTGCGCGTTCGATTAGACATTGACGCCTCGGGAGTAGTCGACGAGGATCCAGAATACGACCCCGAGAATACGTGTGACGCAGACGCAGAGCAAATAGGCAAGCACCCCCTATGAACATGTTGAACCTATATTTGCAAATGTACTTTGTTTTCTTTCAAACTATTACGCATGCATAAGTAAGTGGTACAGATATTTAAATTGTGGGAAATGGTAGTTAGATCCGAATCTGGATGGTTTACCGCGATTGCGATATTGCTATGCGAACCTTGTTTAACCTTAGGATAAGGTTAGGTGCTATATTAAGTGTCACTTGGGAATATAAGTCTAATAGTTCCATACGCTTATCCCAGCGTTAGATTGATTGATTATTGATCGGTGGACTCAGACAATCAAAATCTTCTTGTTACAACAGTAGGTTTTTCGAAACGGTGGTTTTGATGGAAGAAAAAGATTATGTTGGTAAAAAGGTGAAAAAGGAAAAGGTGAAAAGTCTTTTTATGCCGGACGGATGATGGGAGGTCTCGTCTGTGCAATCCTAAGGACTGGACTTGACGCTCTTAACTGAGTCTTTTCGTACAACCACATGTGCTAGTATGGGATAGCTTGAACCCAGTACAAGAGTTGGGATTTGGTCTTGCGCCGTGGTAGGTCAAAGTAGTTGGACAGTCACCGACGTACTGGTGTTGTTCAGAATATTCCCTCACCTCGCGCAGGTGTTGGAAACTTTCGTTACAACGGTGGATGCTTTGCTGTGGGTAAATGTCAAGGCCCCAATTTCAAAAATTCTGGGAAATCCGGATTATCCGGATTAAACATCCGGAATGTCCGGATATAACCTGGAATGTCCAGATGAATCATCCGGAGTATCCGAACTGGGTCTACCGAAAGCCCTAACCCGGAATGTCCGGATTAAATGTCCGAAGTGTCTGGATTGGGTTGACCGAACACCCCAACCCGGAGTATCCGGACTAATTGTCCGGAGAGTCCGGACTGTGCGGGGGTCGAGTATAAAAGTCCCATTTCGTGGCTTCTTCTTCATTCATTTCCTTCCACCGTGCTCTCCACCCTTGTGCGTCTCTCCTCCACCCCAAGCTCATCACCGGCGAGCTCCCCACCCCGGCGTCCTCCCATGCTCCTCCCCGGTGACTTCCCCACCCCGGTGTCCTCAAGATCCTCTCCAAGCCGGCGTCCTCCTTACTCTACCTGGCTTCCCCTTCTTCTTCTTCATCCTCCTTGAAGGTAAGACCTCTTCTTGGAGTTGATTCATGGATTTTTGGGTTCTAGGGCGTCCATGGGAATAGATTTGAGGTTTGGTATGTAGATTGGGGGTTGGAGTTAACTTTGGGGAATGTTAGGGTTTTTGGTGGGTGGTTGGATTTGGGGTTGAATTAGGCAATGCTTGGGCATAGGGTGAGAGATCGGGGTTAGATGATGCCGTTCTAAGCATCGGGTTAGGTTTTGGTTGGAGTTTTTAGAAGTGAGCGTCGTTTCGTCGTGTTTGGGCTAGCTCGAAGCTTCTTTGGCTTTGCCGAGTGTAGGAAAGTCATAGATCGGGCCCTCGTGGAGTAGTAAAGCTTGGGAGCATGCCAATCTTGCGAGCTGTTTTCCCATGTCCCGGATCATCCGGAGTGTCCAGATGAATTGTCCGGAATGTCCGGCTTATCTGGATTGTCCGGATGAAACACCCGGACTATCCAGGTTTGCCTGGTCTGTTTCGATGGGGTTTGCGTTTGTATTTCATTTCATTTGCATTGCATGCATCTTATTCATGCATTGTATTCATGTAGAGAACGAGACCGCGGTGACCGACGTGACCGTGGTTGAGGGGATTGCCGAAGAGCAAGTCATTGTCGATACTCAAGCAGAAGCATCAGGCAAGCACCTAAGCATGTTTGTAACACCCTGGCATTTAATATACCTGAATGCTACCAAACATAAGCTAAACAACATCTAAATACCACAATTAAACATAAATTCCAGCAAAGGCACACATGCTAAAAACCGAGATTTCGGCAGCATCTCCTTTGTTTTAACATGAATTGAAGGAGCAACACAGTTAAACAATATAAGGCAATAAGAGAGACGGCTAAAACAGCAAATAATTAAAGACTTAATGACCAAATAAGTCTAATACCAAGCACTTAATGTCTCCAAGAGTCGAGCGAACACTAAAACTCTCATATAGCAACGCTAAATCTTAAAACAATAATCATCACACGCAGTTTATTATTAAAGCTAATTGATGACTTATGGAATCAAAATGAGCGAAGCTACATGCGGACGTGTGACTATTTCCCTTCCCCTCATGCTGATCTCATGGTACCTAAAACAACAAGAAAACACAAGCGTGAGTTCAAAACTCAGCAAGCATATTGCAATGATACCACAAGAACAATTTCATGGCAATAATAACTCATATCATGTAAACCATCTCATTCATAATCACATAACATTTTCATCCTCAATATGTATGCAATGCGATGCTATGCTCATGTCTCCTTGGAAACTCATACCGGTATGGTTGAGTACACACCTGTCGGTGTGCACCCTCTCCCCCTTCCATCCCGAAGATGGAGGGTGCCTACTCCTCGCTTTCGTTCACCGCGGTGAATGGAATCACGATGTAGGACTTACTCATTGGCTCTCCGGATTAGTCATAACTTTCTCACCAACCTTCCCGGACTAGTTATGACTTTCTCACCGCCCGGGCCATGTAATCATGCCATGTATGCTATTATGCCAACATCATAATTAACTCGTACATTAACACATGGCATCATATCATGATAAACATACTCATCATATCATTGGAAAGCATTAAAGCATGGCAAGTGATCATCTCATATAATCAATCTCATCTAGTCTCAACTAGCAACCTACAAACCTCTATTCATTACAATACACTTGCCTCAACCACGGGCGACGGATTGGCGGGAAGTAGAAGGTACCCCCGGTGTCACACCACCTGCACAAAGGTACCACACACTCACAATCACGCCCACAAAACAGTACGCAAGCCCTCATCTACCCCGACATTGCCAACTACTCGCAATAACCAAAAACAGAGGTTCTGTCCCGTCGGGACAGCAGCCTTCAACAAGGCATAACTTGAGTTTTGGGACTCCGAATCAATTAAACGAGTACATCTTCGCGTAGCTTAGGAAATTTCCCAACTTTGTCTAGGTATATGGAAAGACGGATTCGGAGTCTAAGGTTGTTTAATCTACAGATTACCGTGATCTATTCCAATCACATCACAGATTTTAACACGCTCGGTAAAACAGCCATAACTTTCAAACGGCTGGGCGGAATTTAACGTTCTTTATATCCACGGAAAGATAATGAAATTATCTACAACTTATTCAACATCCGTATGGACAGATTCGGATTCTAAATTGACGAAAACTCAAACCCTAGATCGACTACTCATGCTGTCCCAAAACAGAAACGTGGCAACATCTAGATCTAATCCAATTTACTCAATTCCAGCACCACCAATTGATCTAAAAACTTGATAAACACCTTTATAATAGTACCTATATCAACCCCAAGGATTTCCATGGACATACCTTTGCCCGACGCACGAGAACCCACAAGAACTCGTCCCGAATCGCTCCTCGCTCCTCGGATGGATCTTCGAGGTGCAGGGGGTGGGGAGGCTACCCTAGGGCAGCAAGGGGGTGGAGTAGAGGTGGTGGAGTGGTGGAGAGGTGGAGAGGGCAAGGGGGGGGGGGCGCACGGCCCAAGGGGAGGAAAGGTGGGGGTGCGGCTAGGGGCCAAGGGGAGGTGGGGAGGCGCACTAGGGGGAGGTGGGGCGCAAGAAGGGCAGGGGGAAGCCCTTTTACCAGCCCCCACACCTGTTCCTAATCCTAAATGGATTCCTACTCCATCCCACCAAAGCCCACAACCCCCTCTTTAAGGCCCAAAATCCCCCGGAAAGGCCCAAAACCCCGGAAACGGCCCGGAAACGTTATTAACCTCCATACCCTATGGTTTTAACCTTATTTCCATATCTCATACTGTTTTTGATCATATCATGCATGTTAAATAAGGTTACGACACTCCGAGGTGTCACATTCTTCCCCCCTTCAACAGGGTTCGACCTCGAATCTAAAACGCACCAACACGCAACCCAGCAAAACCGAAGATAGCCAGGTTTCACATCACATACCTGAGGCGAAAAGCTCGGGATACTTCTCGCGCATGCGAGACTCCAGCTCCCAAGTCGCTTCTCTCTCGGTCTGATGTGACCACAATACTTTAACAAACTTGAGCGTCCGGTTCTTCATCACTCGCTCCGAAGTCCTTAGAATTTCCACAGGACGGGACTCGAAGGTAAGGTCCTGCTCAAACACTAATGGTTCCAACGGAACCACCAACTCCGGATCATGCAAGTATTTCCTCAACATCGAGACATGGAACACATTATGCACACCTTGCATGGATTCCGGTAGCTCCAGACGATAGGCCAGCCTACCAACTCGGGCGATGATAGGAAATGGCCCAACAAATCTCGGACTGAGCTTTCCTTTGGTACCGAAACGCACCACACCCTTAGTGGGAGATACTCGCAGGAGTACGCTATCACCCACCTCAAACTCCAAGTCTCGCCGCCTCACATCAGCATAGCTTTTCATGCGCTTTCTGTGGCTGCGAAGGTTCTGCCGTACCTCCGCCACGCGATCAATAGTCTGCTGAACCCAATCCGGTCCAAGAACTGCTCTCTCGCCCACGGCATCCCAACAAAGTGGCGGTCTGCACTTCTGGCCATACAGTACCTCATAAGGAGCAGCCCGGATGCTGGAATGATAGCTGTTATTGTAAGCAAACTCTGCAAGAGGTAAATGATCTTCCCAGCTACCTTTCCAAGCCATCACACAGGCCCTGAGAATGTCCTCCAAAGTCTGGATGGTACGCTCAGACTACCCATCCGTCTGAGGGTGAAAAGCGGTACTAAGGCGAAGCTGCGTACCCAAAGCACTCTGCAAGCTCTCCCAAAACTTGGAGACAAATTTTGCATCTCGATCAGAAATAATGGTCTTGGGTACACCATGCAGTCTCACAATCTTCCGCACATAGATGGGAGCCAACTCGCTCGCTGAATTGGTAGTGCGGATAGGAATGAAATGCGCAGACTTGCTGAGACGGTCCACCACAACCCAAACAGCATCCTTCCCTCGTGGAGTACGAGGTAGGCCAACCACGAAATCCATGGAGATGTCATCCCAAGGCCATACAGGAATCTCCAAAGGCTGCAACAGTCCAGCAGGACGCTTGTGCTCAGCCTTGATCTTCTGACAGATCCCACAAGACGCCACATACTTGGCAATATCCACTCTCATCCTTTTCCACCAGAAATTCTTTTTCAAGTCCCTGTACATCTTGGTCTCCCCAGGATGGACCGTGTACGGGGTGCGATGAGCCTCTTTCAGAATATCCTCTTTCACTTGGGATTTCTGAGGCACGCACAGACGACCCTGAAACCTCAGAGCTTCCACATCATCAACGGTAAAGTCTCCAGACTTGCCATCCTCAAGGCGTTTCCTCACCTGCTGGAGCAACCGATCATGCTGCTGTGCCTCCCGTACACGCTCGGGGATCCCTGACTCTAGAATCAATTGAGTTTTAGCTTGCACGGTCCCCACAAAGCAGTAGGAGACTCCCAAACGCTCAAAATCAGCAACAAGACAATCAACAACAGGGGGCATTGTCTTGCGACTGAGAGCGTCAGCCACCACATTTGCCTTACCCGGATGGTACTGGATAGTGAGGTCATAGTCCTTTATCAACTCTAGCCACCTCCTCTGCCTCAAGTTCAAATCTTTCTGAGTAAAGATGTACTTGAGGCTCTTGTGATCAGTGAAGATATCACAAGACTCGCCATACAGGTAATGCCTCCATATCTTCAATGCAAACACCACAGCGGCTAGCTCAAGATCATGCGTGGGATAGTTACTGCTCATGCTTTTCAATTTGCCTCGATGCATAAGCAATCACCTTGCCATCTTGCATGAGCACACAACCAAGTCCCAAACGAGAAGCATCAGAGTAAACAGTGAAGCGCTTCCCCAGCTCGGGAAGGGTAAGAACAGGAGCAGTCACTAACTTCTCCTTCAAAGTGCAGAAACTGTGCTCACACTCTGCAGTCCACTGAAATTTCATCCCCTTCCGAGTCAACTGCGAAAGTGGCTTGGCAATGATAGATAAATCCTGCACAAAATGACGATAGTAGCCAGCTAACCCAAGGAAACTACGCACCTCTTTGACATTGGAAGGCCTCTTCCAATCCAAAACTGTTGATACTTTGCTAGGATCTACGGATATGCCCTCTGGATTGATGATGTGGCCAAGAAAACCCACTTCTGAAATTCAGAATTCGCACTTTTTCAGCTTAGCAAAGAACTGATTCTCCCTCAAGGTGCTCAGCACAAGCCTCAAATATCGCTCATGCTCCTCTTCTGATTTAGAGTAAACCAGAATGTCATCGATGAACACTAACACAAACTCATCAAGGTACTTGTGTAGCATACTGTTCATCGCCTCCATAAAGACAGCAGGTGCATTAGTTAGTCCAAAATACATAACTTTAAATTCATAATGCCCATACCTAGTGGAGAAAGCAGTCTTCTCAATGTTCTGCTCCCTCACACGGATCTGATTGTACCCCGACTGAAGATCAATCTTGGAGAACACCTTTGCTCCCTTCAGTTGGTCAAACAGATCCTCGATGCGAGGCAAAGGATACTTGTTCTTGACTGTCACTTGATTAAGAGCACGATAATCAATGCACATGCGCCAACTTCCATCCTTCTTCGAGGCAGAAGAGAACGGAGTGCTCCCCATGGCGGCAGCTATGCCGAATAAAGCCCTTGGCCAACACATCCTCCAATCGCTTCTTCAACTCGTCTTGAAAAGGACGAGCCAAGCGATATGGAGAGATAGAAATAGGTCGAGTGCCAGGAACAAGATCGATCTGAAACTCCACATTCCTCACGGGAGGTAGACCAGGCAACTCATCAGGAACACATCAACAAACTCCTTCACTCTGAGAATCTCCTCAATGGAAATCAAGACGAAGGCTTCTCGGACAAGGTCATGAGGAAACCCAATGCCTCAAACGGTGACCAAAAACAGATCGCCAAAGCAAAGACGGAATCGAAGGTAAACCACCCTGAAAGGTCAACTCTACCCACGATGGGGCCTGCAAGGCAACCGTCTTCCGTAAACAACAGATCTTGGCACTGATCGATGCAGCCACCCATGCCCAAAATGACATCAAAAGGAGCCAACCGATCACCATAAGATTGGCAAAGAAAACCTCATCATCAATGGCAATGGTGCAACCGGGCAAACCAAAGAGCTAGCAATCAAACCCCAGGAGAAGCGGCTAGCACAGTACTCGGAAATCCATTGAACTCCCAACTTAGCCCTACTAGCAAACTCAGGCGATACAAAGGAATAGGATGCTCAGGAATCAAAGCGAACAAAGGCATCAATGGAATCCACGAGCGAGTACACGAAACCACCTCTGGATGCCCGGTGACTCGACGGCCGGCAAAGCATACACTCTGGTGGCGCCGACAAGATGAGCCCGACTCCGGTGATGCCCCAACAAGGCTGGGGCGGAGGAGGCAAGCTGCGGAGGAAGCGGGCTGTGGGCACCGATGCCGCTGGTGGCGCCAGGCAAAGCGGTGAGGAGCAGGAGCGACCATCATGTGCACCGATCCTCTGGAAAGCGCCCGGAGTGGGAGGAGATGGCACCGTCTCCCACTTGATGATGCTCAAGGATTCATCCGGCAGACTCGTCCCATGTGGCCAGGCTTGCCACGGTGGTTGCAACTCCCGGTCCAACCACACTCTGAAGCACGGTGCTCACCACCGCACTTGAAGCACATCATGCCTGCCGGGAACAGGGCGAGCACCGCTCGCGAGTAAGATGGCCCAGGCGGCTTCATCTTAGCCCACGAGGAGGAGCCCTGTCCTCCCTTGAACTTCTTGAAGGTGGGTCACAGAAGACCCACCTCCTCCAAAGGTCCTCTTCGGCCCCGCTTTGGCCACAGAACTCTGAACCGCCGGGTTTTGCTTATCCCGGAGAGCTCCAACTCGAGCTCCATGCCCTTCGCTGCTCCACCACGGAGGCGAGAAGTCATGAGGGACGATCGCGCATGACAACTCTGAACTCTGGTTGAGGCCCCTACGGAACCTCCTTGCCTTCTCCCGATCGTCGGCTACCACAGCCGGCACGAAGCGTACCACGCTGTTGAACTCCACCTCATACTGCCACCGAGCCTCTTTCCCTGGGAAAGAGTCGTGAGTATGCTCCATCTGCTCAAGGAAAGACTGCAGGTAGAACTTGGCTCGGAGGCGAGCCACAAAGTCATCCCTGTGATCGACCAAGATCGGGGGCTCTAGCAGCCAGAACCCCCTCCCACCAGATATCAGCTTGGCCTTTCAGCTGAAAGGCCACAAAGTGAGCCCTCTGGACCGAGGTCAACTCTAGGACCTCAAACTGCCCCTCCATGTACCGCAGCCAATCTGCGGACTGGATCGGCGTGCCCGCTCCGTCAAAAGTGTCAAGACGGAGGGACATTCACTCCCGGAGACTCATCCTCGGCTCCGGCACAGCGGGGCCAACAACTGGGGCCACTGCAGGGGGAGGCACAATAGTAGGGGCTGCCCGCAACTGCTGGCGCAGCTCCTGAATCTCCCTCTGCAGAGCCTGTACTAAATCCTCATTGGCGACGGGTACCTCCGCCCCTGACTGTGCCGCTGGAAGCTCCTCCTAAGCTGGCCCATGAGCATTGAGCGAAACGCTACCCTCAGCAACAGACTCCGTAGCTCCCTGAGAGCCTCGCCCCTGGCCTCCACGGCCACGGCGACCACGGCCTCTACCCCTCGGCATGGCTGCTACAGACAGACAACCGTCCAATCACATAAATATAAGCACAACATCATATAATCAAGAACAACGATCAACCATCATCATAGGCATAATCTTCATCAAATAATCAAGCGCAATGCAATGATGAACCAAAACCCCATCCTACTGTGCAACCAAGTGTGTTAAATTTTAGATTAGTTATACCACTTTTGCAAGTTTTAATGTTGCTATCCTATAACAAAGTTTTAGTTAGAACCTAAGCCATGTTTCTAAGTTATTCCACATCATATTTTAGTTGCAACTTAAGGTATGACACTAAAAATACATATTCCAAGGACCTACAGCCCGCTCTGATACCAACTGTAACACCCCGGCATTTAATATACCTGAATGCTACCAAACATAAGCTAAACAACATCTAAATACCACAATTAAACATAAATTCCAGCAAAGGCGCACAAGCTAAAAACCGAGATTTCGGCAACATCTCCTTTGTTTTATCATGAATTGAAGGAGCAACACAGTTAAACAATATAAGGCAATAAGAGAGACGGCTAAAACAGCAATAATTAAAGACTTAACGACCAAATAAGTCTAATACCAAGCACTTAATGTCTCCAAGAGTCGAGCGAACAATAAAACTCTCATATAGCAACGCTAAATCTTAAAACAATAATCATCACACGCAGTTTATTATTAAAGCTAATTCAATGACTTGTGGAATCAAAATGAGCGAAGCTACGTGCAGACGTGTGACTATTTCCCTTCCCCTCATGCCGATCTCATGGTACCTAAAACAACAAGAAAACACAAGCGTGAGTTCAAAACTCAGCAAGCATATTGCAATGATACCACAAGAACAATTTCATGGCAATAATAACTCATATCATGTAAACCATCTCATTCATAATCACATAACATTTTCATCCTCAATATGTATGCAATGCGATGCTATGCTCATGTCTCCTTGGAAACTCATACCGGTATGGTTGAGTACACACCTGTCGGTGTGCACCCTCTCCCCCCTTCCATCCCGAAGATGGAGGGTGCCTACTCCTCGCTTTCGTTCACCGCGGTGAATGGAATCACGATGTAGGACTTACTCATTGGCTCTCCGGATTAGTCATAACTTTCTCACCAACCTTCCCGGACTAGTTATGACTTTCTCACCGCCCGGGCCATGTAATCATGCCATGTATGCTATTATGCCAACATCATAATTAACTCGTACATTAACACATGGCATCATATCATGATAAACATACTCATCATATCATTGGAAAGCATTAAAGCATGGCAAGTGATCATCTCATATAATCAATCTCATCTAGTCTCAACTAGCAACCTACAAACCGCTATTCATTACAATACACTTGCCTCAACCACGGGCGATGGATTGGCGGGAAGTAGAAGGTACCCCCGGTGTCACACCACCTGCACAAAGGTACCACACACTCACAATCACGCCCACAAAACAGTACGCAAGCCCTCATCTACCCCGACATTGCCAACTACTCGCAATAACCAAAAACAGAGGTTCTGTCCCGTCGGGACAGCAGCCTTCAACAAGGCATAACTTGAGTTTTGGGACTCCGAATCAATTAAACGAGTACATCCTCACATAGCTTAGGAAATTTCCCAACTTTTTCTAGGTATATGGAAAGACTGATTCGGAGTCTAAGGTTGTTTAATCTACAGATTACCGTGATCTATTCCAATCACGTCACAGATTTTAACACGCTCGGTAAAACATCCATAACTTTGAAACGGCTGGGCGGAATTTAACGTTCTTTATATCCACGGAAAGATAATGAAATTATCTACAACTTCTTCAACATCCGTACAGACAGATTCGGATTCTAAATTGATGAAAACTCAAACCCTAGGTCGTCTGCTCATGCTGTCCCAAAACAGAAACGTGGCAACATCTAGATCTAATCCAATTTACTCAATTCCAGCACCACCAATTGATCTATACACTTGATAAACACCCTTAGAACAGTACCTAGATCAACCCCAAGGATTTTCATGGACATACCTTTGCCCGACGCAAGAGAACCCACAAGAACTCCTCCCGAATCGCTCCTCGCTCCTCAGATGGATCTTCGAGGTGCAGGGGGTGGGGAGGCTACCCTAGGGCTGCAAGGGGGTGGAGGAGAGGTGGTGGAGTGGTGGAGAGGTGGAGAGGGCAAGGGGGGAAGGGGGGGGGGCGCACGGCACAAGTGGAGGAAAGGTGGGGGGTGCGGCTAGAGGCCAAGGGGAGGTGGGGAGGCGCACTAGGGGGAGGTGGGGCGCAAGAAGGGCAGGGGGAAGCCCTTTTACCAGCCCCCACACCTGTTCCTAATCCTAAATGGATTCCTACTCCATCCCACCAAAGCCCACAACCCCCTCTTTAAGGCCCAAAATCCCCCGGAAAGGCCCAAAACCCCAGAAACGGCCCGGAAACGTTATTAACCTCCATACCCTATGGTTTTAACCTTATTTCCATATCTCATACTGCTTTTGACCATATCATGCACGTTAAATAAGGTTACGACACTCCGAGGTGTCATAATGTTCCACCCAATATGTATTATTTTTGTGAATCAATTGCTTATTGGATGTTAAGTTATGCATTAGGAGTTGGATTGTGGGATTGGCATTAGAACCCATTCATTGCACATACACCCCTTGATAATTGCTAAACACCTCCTTTGGAGCTAGTATATGGGTAAATATATTGTGTCCATGCTTAACTGCTTAGGTGTCGGGTATGGGCCAAGCGGTGGATGGTTCCATCGCTTGAGATCATTACACTACACAGTATTGGGTTGCAGCGGTTGTGATTGTGAGGAGAAATGGAAAAATGAATTGAGACCGGGCGAGAAAGTTGGGGCACTTGGGTGTGGAGACTCAAGTGTGGTAGTCTCGCTTGTGTCAGTTGAGGACCGATCCTTTTTTTGCCATGTTGATCGAGCACATCTTGTCAGTCGCATGCCGGAATGGGATGGTAAAGCTTTTCTTTCATCGCATGCCATTCGATGGGCCATGAGGGCGAGGCTTAGGCCGACCCTCGTGGGCCAAGCCGGGCTTGGGCCGCTCGAGGGGGTGCTAGGTGCTCGGACCGCATGAAGATGCCCCAACGGGTTGGTATGGATGGGAGAAGGGTTGACATGAGGTTCTTCGTGGCACATGTCGTGCGATTGATGATCCCTTGCAGGGTGAATAAGTGATTCGAATTGCCGCGCTCTCGGATATGAGCACGCTCGCATCATCCGACATTTCAACATAGTAACCACTTGAACTTGATGCTAAGTGATGTGTTGGTGATGGCACTATTTCGTGATGTTACCTGCCTTAATTTGAATGTTTAATTCAGATTTCGCTCTAGTAGTAGGTGCTGTTCATAACTGCTCTAAACTTGTAAATTGAGTAGATGAATTCAACTACGCAACAAAGATAAGCATTTCCGCACTTTTACTTTAAGCTGGATACCTTGCTACATCCCGATGCATATTCTCTCGAGTCGGTCATATATGGACCACGGGTAAGTCTTGCGAGTACCTTCTGTACTCATGCTTTTGCTTTGTCGTTTTCAAGTGAGGATCCGGATGGATGCGAGTTCTGTCCGTACTGCCTCTCGGTGGCCGGGCGGGGCACCGAGTAGAGGCTACCTACGTCGTCGCGCACGCCCGGAAGTGTTCAGAGGCAGGACACTTCCGGAGATGTTTACTTTTGGTTCATTTTTGTAGCCGCGTATTCTTTTGTTGTATAGTTAGTCGTAAGTTATGTTGTGTTCTAGGCTCGAACACTCGTTTCCCTTACGGTTGAACTTGGTGTACTTTGGTACTCATCTCATGTTTATGTATCCTCCTATCCTTGTTAGCTTAGTGCCTTTGAGGTTGAGGTAGTGGTGTGGTTGTTGGGGTTTTGTCTTCGTGCCGTTGTTGTTTGGTTGGTTTTGCTTCCGCGCTGTGTTTCTGGTTTTGGGGTTTCCGAGTTCGTTGCCCCTTTTATGCAAATTGAGTTGATATGGCATTGGAAACCGGTATGCGGGGATCCTGGGCGATCTTCGAGTCGCATACCGGGGGAATACCGGGATTGTTGTCGAGTTATTCGAAGGGTCTCACCGTTGTCTCGATTGGGCTTGGGTGCTAACACCGTGAGCGCCCTCGGCGGTCCATTGTTAGACTCCAAATCCGATTAAGATGACTCAACCTTTTAATAACCCGAGGACGGTCTGGGCGGCTCCTCACAGCGCTGGTATCAGAGCAAGGTGCATAAAGACGAATCCGAGACTTGACGACCACTTAGGGAGTTGAGTAGGACTGTCATAATGCATTAGGTAGAAGATAGTACTTATATCCCGCCCTATGTATATAAATAGTGAGTGAGGGATACGTTGGAATCGTTCATTTCATGCCATATCATGCATGTGTCATGTCATCTTGCGTCATGAGTTGGGTTTTGGGTATGTTAGACTTGTAGGACTCCGTTGCGGAGTGCTGCAGTCTAGAATTGGGGGTTAGTTCGTCGGTTTATCAAGTTTAAGCCCTACCCCCTCCGTGTGGGTCTGACTCTTGTTGTCCGACTTGATTGACGACAGAATGAGGACCCGCGGCGGTATGGGAGGTGATGATGGCGCTGGGCGATCGCAGCCTGGTGGTAGCGATCTGCCTCCTCCTCCCAACTTGCTAGATGTCTTGCTGCGTTCGGAGCAGAACCATCAGACTACTAACAGGATTTTGGAGATGCTGGTCCAGAATCAGGCCGCTCCAGGTGGCCGCGGTGAAGGACGAGGCCGACCCAATGGCTACCTGTATATACTACACACTCAGCCGCTGATGTTCTCCCAGGCCAGTGACCCGTTGGAGGCTGATGATTGGCTGCGCACCATGGAGCAAAAGTTTGCTCTCATTCATTGCGAGGATCCTCAGATGGCACTCTTCGCGGCGCAGCAGCTTCAGGGCCCTGCTGGAGCGTGGTGGGCCAACTTCCTGGTAATGCAGCCAGTCGGTCACCAGGTGACTTGGGCGGAGTTTCGTGAAGCCTTCCGGGCGTACCATATCCCGAAAGGAGTCATGGATATCAAGAAGCAGCAGTTTCTTGCCCTCAAGCAGTTGAGCAAGTCGGTGATGGACTACTCACAGGAATTCAACTACTTGGCCCAATACGCGCCGGAGGAAGTTGATACCGATCAGAAGAAGCAGAGTCGGTTCATGAATGGGTTGTCCGCCAAGATGCAGGACAAACTTTCATTATGTGATTTCGCCGACTTCAATGCCTTGGTGAGTCGGGCGATCACTGTAGAGCACAAGATGAAGAACGATCAAGAGGAGAAGAAGCGAAAAAGGGCGGTGTAGTACTCGGCGGGTGGCAGTTCACAGCGGACCCGGACTGTTCCTCTTCCACCACCGAGGGCCCCTGCTCTTGTGCCTCCCCTACCGGCTGCGATGGCCCGGCCTCCTGTCGCTGCTCCTCGAGCTCCGCCGCCATAGCCCGGAGTGCGTGTGGTGACGAACTCTAGACCGGGCCCATGCTACAACTGTGGGCGTGCGGGGCATTTCATCCGCGATTGTCCCTTTCCAAGGAGGGGCAACAATTCCAGCGCCCCAAGACCTCAAGGCGTGACTGCACCACCTCCACTTCCTGCACCTACCCGTGGCCGCGTCAACTATGTGGATGCTGAGGCGATTCCTGAGGGCGCCACCGTGTTGACGGGTACGTTATGCATTGAGGTACATACTGCCAGGGTGTTGTTCGATTTGGGGGCTTCCCATTCCTTCATTAGAAAAGATTTTGTCATGTAACATCGAATAAAAGTGAGTTGCAGCAAAACCTCATTCCTAATTGAAGCACCGGGTTCGAAGATTGTTGCAAATCAAGTGGTCCAAAAGGCCACTATGCCAATCCAAGGGGTTCCGTTCCTTATCAACTTGCTGCTCCTTGACCTTCGTAGGATGGATGTCATCTTGGGCATGAATTGGCTCACACGGCAGCAGGCCGTTCTAGATTGTTCTCGTCGTTCCATCTCGCTCAAGGGACCGAAGGGCGATGTGCTAACTCTACTTCTCGATGATGGCGAGGCCGCTCTTTGTTCCCTAAATGGCACTGAAGTTGAAGAATTAGAGTCCATTCCCGTGGTTTTGGAATACCCGGACGTGTTCCCAGCAGAACTGCTAGGGATGCCGCCCGATCGGGATATTGAATTCGTAGTTGAGCTTCAACCCAGGACTGCTCCAGTTTCCAAGCAGCCGTATAGGATGTCGCCGAATGAGTTGGCCGAACTGAAGATTCAGCTGAAGGAACTGATGATAGGGGATTCATTCGTCCGAGCTCCTCCCCTTCAGGCTACTCGGCTCTCTTCGTGACCAAGAAGGACGGTTCTCTTCGCCTATGTGTCGATTATCGTCCCTTGAATGCAGTCACGGTAAAGAATAAGTACCCCTGCCTCGGATCGATATCCTGTTTGATCAGCTTGCTGGTGCGCGGGTATTCTCCAAGATTGACTTGAGGCTCAGGTACCATCAGATCAAGATTCGGGCCGAGGATATCCCGAAGACAGCCTTCTTTACCCGATATGGCCTATATGAGTACACTGTCATGTCGTTCGGTCTAACAAATGCACCGACGTACTTCATGTACCTCATGAACTCCATCTTCATGGAGGAGATCGATTCTTTTGTGGTCATATTCATTGATGACATCCTCGTCTACTCTAAGAGCGAAGAAGAGCACGCGAAGCATCTCCGCATCGTTCTCGGGAGACTCTGGGAACATCGCCTTTACGCCAAATTCAGCAAGTGTGAGTTTTGGCTGAAGGAGGTATCTTTCTTGGGACATGTCCTCTCCGAGCAAGGTGTCGCTGTTGATCCAAGTAAAGTGCAAGACGTTCTCAAGTGGGAACAGCCCAAAACTATCACGGAGATCCGTAGTTTCCTTGGACTTGCCGGCTATTATTGTCATTTCATTCAGGACTTCTCCAAGATTGCCAAACCCATGACAGAGCTACTGAAGAAAGGTGCGAGTTCAAATGGTCAGTGGGCTGTGAGTGAGCGTTCCAGGCTCTGAAGCAGTGCCTGACTATAGCTCCTATCCTTACCCAACCTGATGTCCACAAGCCATTCGATGTGTATTGCGATGTATCAGGTATCGGCCTTGGCTGCGTACTTATGCAAGAAAGCCGGGTTGTCGCCTATGCATCTCGGCAATTGAAGCATCATGAAGAGCACTACCCAACTCATGACTTGGAGCTTGCAGCAGTGGTCCACGCCTTAAAGATCTGGCGCCACTATCTCCTTGGGAACAAGTGCAATGTCTATACCAATCACAAGAGTCTCAAGTACATGTTCACTCAGGCCGACCTGAATATGAGGCAACAAAGATGGCTTAAGTTGATCAAAGACTACAACCTGGAAGTGGATTACCACTCGGGGAAAGCAATTGTGGTGGCTGATGCGTTAAGTTGCAAGGCTCGATGCAATTGCCTCACTTTTCAACCCCAGAGTACCACCCTCTGTGCCGAATTCCAGAAACTCGGCTTAGAGATGGTCGAGGAAGGGTCCTTGGCAAATCTGGAGCTAAATTCCACGCTGTTGGATCAAATTAGAGAGGCTCAAAAGGGGGACAGTGACGTTGCCCGAATCTGTAGCAAACTGAGTTTCGGCCAAGCCACTGGCTTCCATATTGATGACCATGGAACCTTGTGGTTCGGTGAGCGCTTGGTCGTCCCCGAGAACCAGGAATTGCGAAGAAAAGTTCTCGATGAAGACCACAACTCCTTGCTCACAATTCATCTGGGTAGCAATAAAATGTACCAAGACCTGAAACGACGGTTTTGGTGGACTCGCATGAAGCGTGAGATTGCTTGCTATGTTTCTGAATGTGACGTCTGCAAAAGGGTGAAGGCTGAGCATCTTAAGCCTGCTGGCACTCTTCAGCCGTTGCCCATTCCAAGTTGGAAGTGGGAAGATATTGGTATGGATTTCATCATCGGGCTGCCAGCGACTTCTTCGGGCCTTGACTCGATCTGGGTTATAGTCGATCGGTTGACAAAGTCCGCACATTTCCTAGCCGTTCGCACCACCTATCCAGAAAAGAGGTATGCGGAGTTGTACATCTCTCGAATTGTATGTCTCCATGGGGTACCAAAGCGGATAGTTTCAGATCGAGGCTCTCAATTTGTCTCCCGATTCTGGAAAAGTTTGCATGAGGCATTGGGCACCAAGCTGTTACACAGCTCAGCATATCATCCGCAAACTGACGGCCAAACCGAGAGGGTTAATCAGATCCTTGAGGATATGTTGAGGGCTTGTGTTCTATCCTATGGGAAGAAATGGGATGAATGTCTTCCCTATGCTGAGTTTGCTTACAACAACAGCTACCAGACCAGCATAAAAATGTCTCCTTTCGAAGCACTCTATGGTCGTAGCTGTCGGACAACCCTGAACTGGTCCGAGAGTGGAGAACGACCATTCTTTGGACCTGATGTGGTCAAGACGGCAGAAGAAAAGGTGAAAACCATTCAAGAGAATCTGAGGGTAGCACAATCCCGGCAGAAGAGCTATGCTGACCGCCGTAGGAGACCCCTCTCCTTTGATGTTGGTGATTACGTCTATCTGAAAGTGTCTCCCCTCCGGGGCACCCGTCGTTTCGGAGTTAAGGGAAAGCTGGCACCTCGCTACATAGGACCTTTTCAAATCCTTGCGAGGAGCGGTCAAGCAGCATATCAGCATGAGCTTCCTCCCTCTCGGGCAATGGTCCACGATGTCTTCCACATATCTCAGTTGAAGAAATGCCTCCATACTCCTTTCGAGTCACTGGAGGTGGATGAACTCGATGTTCAGCCTGAACCTGATCTGTCTTACCAAGAACATCCTATTCGGGTTTTGGATGAAGCTGAATGCAAGACCCGTCGAAGGACTCTTAAGTTCTACAAGGTTCAGTGGAGCAATCACACCGAAGACGGAGCTACATGGGAGCCTGAAGATCGTCTGAGGACTGAGTATCCCGAGTTTTTCCCTACCATGTAAGTTGCCAGTATTATGCAAATTCTTTGCGATCCCAGGCATGTCGATTAATGTGCGACTATACTATCTATCTGCGTTCTATTCCGCTTGTGCATTTGTTTTGAATCTCGGGGCGAGATTCCCTTAAGGGGGGAGGGTTTGTCAAGGTCCCAATTTCAAAAATTCTGGGAAATCCGGAGTATCCGGATTAAACATCTGAAATGTCCGGATATAACCCGGAATGTCTGGATGAATCATCCGGAGTATCCGAACTGGGTCTACCGAAAGCCCTAACTCGGAATGTCCAGATTAAATGTCCGGAGTGTCCGGATTGGGTTGACCGAACACCCCAACCTGGAGTATCCGGACTAATTGTCCAGAGAGTCCGGACTGTGCGGGGGTCAAGTATAAAAGTCCCATTTCGTGGCTTCTTCTTCATTCATTTCCTCCCACCGTGCTCTCCACCCTTGTGCGTCTCTCCTCCACCCCAAGCTCATCACCGGCGAGCTCCCCACCCCGGTGTCCTCAAGATCCTCTCCAAGCCAGTGTCCTCCTTACTCTACCTGGCTTCCCCTTCTTCTTCTTCATCCTCCTTGAAGGTAAGACCTCTTCTTGGAGTTGATTCGTGGATTTTTGGGTTCTAGGGCGTCCATGGGAGTAGATTTGAGGTTTGGTATGTAGATTGGGGGTTGGAGTTAACTTTGGGGAATGTTAGGGTTTTTGGTGGGTGGTTGGATTTGGGGTTGGATTAGGCAATGCTTGGGCATAGGGTGAGAGATCGGGCTTAGATGATGCCGTTCTAAGCATTGGGTTAGGTTTTGGTTGGAGTTTTTAGAAGTGAGCATCGTTTCGTCGTGTTTGGGCTAGCTCGAAGCTTCTCCGGCTTTGCCGAGTGTAGGAAAGTCATAGATCGGGCCCTCGCGGAGTAGTAAAGCTTGGGAGCATGCCAATCTTGCGAGTCATTTTCCCATGTCTTGGATCATCCGGAGTGTCCGGATGAATTGTCCAGAATGTCCGGCTTATCCGGATTGTCCGGATGAAACACACGGACTATCCGGGTTTGCCTGGTCTATTTCGATGGGGTTTGCGTTTGTATTTCATTTCATTTGCATTGCATGCATCTTATTCAAGCATTGTATTCATGTAGAGAACGAGACCGCGGTGACCGACGTGACCGTGGTTGAGGGGATTGCCGAAGAGCAAGTCATTGTCGATACTCAAGCAGAAGCATCAGGTAAGCACCTAAGCATGTTCCACCCTATATGTATTATTTTTGTCAATCAATTGCTTATTGGATGTTAAGTTTTGCATTAGGAGTTGGTTTGTGGGATTGGCATTGGAACCCATTTGTTGCACATACACCCCTTGATAATTGCTGAACACCTCCTTTGGAGCTAGTATATGGGTAAATATATTGTGTCCATGCTTAACTACTTAGGTGTCGGGTATGGGCCAAGCGGTGGATGGTTCCATCGCTTGAGATCATTACACTACACAGTATTGGGTTACATCGGTTGTGATTGTGAGGAGAAATGGAAAAATGAATTGAGATCGGGGAGAAAGTTGGGGCACTTGGGTGTGGAGACTTAAGTGTGGTTGTCTCGCCTGTGTCAGTTGAGGACCGATTCGTTGTTTGCCATGTTGATCGAGCACATCTTGTCAGTCGCATGCCGGAATGGGGTGGTAAAGCTTTTCTTTCATCGCATGCCATTCGATGGGCCATGAGGGCGAGGCTTAGGCCGACCCTCGAGGGCCAAGCCGGGCTTGGGCCGCTCGAGGGGGTGCTAGGTGCTCGGACCGCATGAAGATGACCCAACGGGTTGGTATGGATGGGAGGAGGGTTGACATGAGGTTCTTCGTGGCACATGTCGTGCGATTGATGATCCCCTGCATGGTGAATAAGCGATTCGAATTGCCGCGCTCTCAGATATGAGCACGCTCGTATCATCCGACATTTCAACGTAGTAACAACTTGAACTTGATGCTAAGTGATGTGTTGGTGATTGCACTATTTCGTGATGTTACCTGCCTTAATTTGAATGTTTAATTCAGATTTCACTCTAGTAGTAGGTGCTGTTCATAACTACTCTAAACTTGTAAATTGAGTAGATGAATTCAACTATGCAACAAAGATAAGCATTTTCGCACTTTTACCTTAAGCTGGATACCTTGCTTCATCTCGATGCATATTCTCTCGAGTCGGTCATATATGGACCACGGGTAAGTCTTGCGAGTACCTTCTGTACTCATGCTTTTGCTTTGCGGTTTTCAGGTTAGGATCCAGACGGATGCGAGTTCTGTCCGTACTGCCTATCGGTGACCGGGCGGGGCACCGAGTAGAGGCTACCTACGTTGTTGCGAACGCCCGGAAGTGTTCAGAGGCCGGCCACTTCCGGATTTTTTTACTTTTGGTTCATTTTGGTAGCCGCGTATTCTTTTGTTGTATAGTTAGTCGTAAGTTATGTTGTGTTTTAGGCTCGAACACTCGTTTCCCTTACAGTTGAACTTGGTGTACTTTGGTACTCATCTCATGTTTATGTATCCTCCTATCCTTGTTAGCTTAGTGCCTTTGAGGTTGAGTTAGTGGTGTGGTTGTTGGGGTTTTGTCTTCGTGCCTTAGTTGTTTGGTTGGTTTTGCTTCCTTGCTGCGTGTCTGGTTGTGGGGTTTCCGAGTTTGTTGCCCCCTTTATGCAAATTGAGTTGATATGGCATTGGAAACTGGTATGCTGGGATCCTGGGCGAGCTTCGGGTCGCATACCGGGGGAATACCGGGATTGTTGTCGAGTTATTCGAAGGGTCTCACCGTTGTCTCGATTGGGCTTGGGTGCTAACACTGCGAGCGCCCTCGGCAGTCCGTTGTTAGCCTCCAAATCCGATTAAGATGACTCAACCTTTTAATAACCCGAGGACGGTCTAGGCGGCTCCTCACAGTAAAAGGCATGATGGAGCGCTAGCCATCGTCAGATCCATGTGGGTGAAGCGAATTTGGAGTTTTGGTGCCTAGCTGCAAGTATTTGTGGCACTCTCGCCCGGCCCAGGGGGTATACTATGTGTGTGTGAATCCCTCACCCATAGCAAAGGGCGCACATCGCCGGGGCTGACGCAGGACTGAAAACCGACAATTGGAAAAGTTTCGTCACGATCTAGCAAAACGAGTACTGCATGTATCGCGTGGCATGGTTGACATGATTGCTAGAATGTGTCATGTGGGTAAAGTGTGAATTCTCTGTAGAGATTAATTAAACTAATCGATTAGCCATGCTCACGGTCACGAGCAACTTAGGTATTTTCTGTCAAGTATAGCATTTTGGTTTTGTTTTCGGAAAATGATTTGGAAACGGTAGTCTTGCAAAGGTTGGGTTGGATTAAGTGTGATGTTGAGTCGTTGGGCTCAAGGAGCTGTTGGATTGGTGAATTCAATCATCTATGGTAATGATTCTTGATGTCAATTGATGGTTGAGTTGGATTTGTTGGAGGAAATTGAATATGGTATGATATGTAAAAATATGTATTGAATTACTCTCTTTTACTAAATGCTTTGTGAACTGTGTAGCATTTCAAATCTATTAGTCTATTGCAAATAAATTCTGCTTCACGTAAACCTGAACTGTAATAGCAACCATCTTCGTTGATTAGCCTGCATTATTAATATACTTGCAAACAATAAAGTCTTGCGAGTACATACGTGTACTCACCGTTTGCTCTAAAAATCTGCGTGAGGAGCAGAAGATGCAGGAGAAGACGGAGATGACCAGGAATTCAGTGAACCAGATGAGGGTGGTGCGTTTGATGGCTAGTGGAGTAGTATGCTTGCCGGTTGCCTGTGGGAATGGAGGCACACCGTGGCCGCTTTGCTTTTGTTTCTCTTATGTTCTTCTCTTTAGTTTACTATAAGCCAGACGGCCTTTTGTAAACAAGAACAAGTTGTAATATTGTCTATCGATGTAATATATTACTTCTACTTTTACTTGTGTTTGCATGGAAACGATACTACCTAACATAATATGTGACACTAGCCTACTGATCCAGGGACTAGTGACAATCACATATCTGCGGGAAGCTCGGAGAGGAACCAATTGGATGGCATATGACCTCATGAGTCGAGTGTTGTGCCGACCAAGTGGTCCCAATTTGAGTCGGTCGTGATGTCGTGATCAGTAACTATACTAGTTGCGCAATTAACCATACCAGCACAACTGTAGAGGTGGAATCACTGTATCTGGACCGAAGCCCCCACGACAAGTGGTATCAGAGCTATGCAGGTTCGAAGGAGATTTTAGTTAGTAATCGATAGGACTAAGGAAGAGTCTTTTTCCTTAAAAATTTATTTTATTATACATTTCTTATTTTTGAAAACGTAGAATGCTGTTCTTTCCTCTTCTATAGTATCTCTTCTGGTTTAATCTATTTACGCAATCCCATTCAAAATTCAAGCTAGAAATTCTGGGAAGCTTATCTACTTCAAGATTTAGTTAAGAATCGAGTAATGGTAGGATTAAGGCTTAGGCTGTGAATTTCTGTTTATTAGTTTATTGTTGTGTCTTTCCGTTTATTTTGATTCTTGTTTATTTGGATTTCTGTTTGTTTGAGGTTGTTACTAATTTGTTTCCCCTTCCTGATCTTAGATATCTGGACGTTGGGAACCCTATTATTTTACGTCTGCGATTCTGGAAGGCTCAGTTTAGGCTACCCTCTGGGATATGATGCAGCGTGCCGGCTTTTCTGAGCCGCCAGGTCATCACAGAGCAATTACCACAGTAAAAATGATTCATAGTAAGAATGAAGAGTTCATTAGCTGAGGGGGGGACGGAGGGGGGATGTACTGCGCCGCTAAGGGGGAGGACGGAGGGCCAGCTGGGATCTACGCTGCCGAGGGGGGGTGGAGGGGGGATGTACTTGCACCACCGAGGGGGAGGACGGAGGGGGATGTTGTGGAGGAGCCGCCCAGACCGTCCTCGGGTTATTTGAAGGCTCAGCCGACCCCATCGGATTTGGAGGCTAACAACGGATCGCCAGGGGCGCTCGTAGTGTTAGCACTCAAGCCCAATCGAGACGACAGTGAGACCCTTCGAATAACTCGACAACAATCCCGGTATTCCCTCGGTATGCGACCCAAAACACGCCCAGGATCCCCGCATACCGGTTTACACTGCCAGATCGAAACAATTTGCCGGAAGGGGGCAACAAACTCTAAACCCCACAACCAAAAGCGCAAACGCGGAAGCAAAACCAACCAAACAACAAAACAACCCCGGCACAAAGACCGAACCCCACGACCACAACTCAACAACAACAGGGCACGAAGGCCACGAGGACAGGAAAGGAAAACTCAAGTAAGGTGGGCATCAACATACACCAAGAGTTCACTACGAATGGAGACGAGTATCCAAAGCTAGAAAGACCATAGTTTTAAGACTAGCTTTACAACAAAAGAAACCACATCTATTGAACTAAAACCCAAAAGTAAAGCATGTAACATCCCAAAATTTTCTTTTAATTTATTTAGTGTGTTTCTGGGTTTATTTGAATTTTTCAGAAATTATTTAAAGTCCTCGCTGTTAATTCGGATGGAAGTCTATTGAACTAATCGTATTAAATAAAGATCAGGCATTTTTGAATAAGCGTAAAATCTAAAATTTCGTTGATAATTAAGGTAGTTGGTAGACGAGAGTGTTCGCTTCAAATATTTTCGAAAAACTTGCTATATAACTTGATTCGTTGATTTTACAAAATCTGTACAGGTGTCTGATTTCACTAAAAGAATTTTTGCGAATGATCTATACGTCGAAAAATCGCGAAACCAACTTCGTTAGGTTCCAAATATTTCCTAGTAATTTAAAGGAACTTTTCAAGATTTTTAGAACCTTTTTGATATTTCATCAAAATAGTGTTTCGGTTTAGTACCATATAAATCCTAGAATGTTTGAACGTGAACCTGTCCTTTGGTTGGTTGAAATGTGACGTGGGGACATTTCCATTGTAGTGCCGAGAGTTACTCCACCCATTCAATTTCTATCGTTTCCTTTATTCCATCCGTTTCTAGTCACAGCCGTTTATTCTGCATGTCTCTTCAGCCATTTCCCTTTACTCATTCAATCTACACCCACACATGCAGTACGAATGAAACTTCAGTGCTAGCCGTTTCAATTCTCCTAGCACTTATGCCTGTACTATACGGTTGAACTCCACATGCATGCACATAATTCTTCAGCCGTTACTACTTTCCACGCATGAACCGTTTCCCTATTTCCAGCCGGTTTCATTTCTTTGCTTCTTCATGTACGCTTCTCCATTCCCAGCTGTGTCCAGTTAGTTTTCACGTTATTCCTTCTCCCTTTTCCTGGTTTGGCTGCACTCATCGTCCCGGTCGTCGTCGCCGTTGGACGTCGCCGCCGCCGTCTCGTCATCGTCGCCATTGGTCGCCGTCGTCACCGTCGCTGCCGTCTCGCCGTCGTCGTCGTCGCCGCCATCGTCTACGTCGTTGTTGCCGTATAAGTCGCCGTCGTCTACGTTGGTCGTCGTCGCTGTAGTCGCCTTCACCATCGCCGTCGCCGTCGTCACTGTCGCCTTCCCCTACGTCGCCGCCGTCGCTGCTACTGCCGATCGGTAGTATTTCTATTCTTTCGCGTGTGCTCTATCTTTACTGATCGGTAGATCTCGTCGTGTATTTACATGTGTGTTTAAATATTAGTACGTAAGCAGGTTAGAGTGTCTGTGTTTTTTATATATATGCTAGTGTGTATATACGTATATCGTAGACAGCGGCTTGCATGTATACGAAAATAAATATTCGGCGGTATACGTAAATACATGTATACGTATATATATATATATATGTATATGGTGTTTATAATTATGTTGAAATATGCTCTTGTTTAGCAAACCGTGCGCATGCAGGTGATTGCCCACGCCGAACAGTACCATGCATGCATGTGAAAGGCTAGAAAAGTTAGTGTACATGAACATTTCCGGAAATTGCGAAATTTGTTATTTTCGCTATGAATTCGTTCTAAGTCCGAATCACTTGCAACAAATTTTGTTAATTAGTTGGAATTAATACCTTTCTATAGTAATTTTTATGAAATTTTATAAGTAAATTTATACTGTTAAATTATTCGTGAAAAGTCCAAACTTACGAATTTTGTACCTCTTAAACTATAGGTCCAAAAATTCCAAAATAAATTTTATAAATCTTAGAAAATGCTAGACTAATTATTTGGAAGTTTTTGTGAAATTATGAATTAGTTTTATTTGCGACATTTCTTTGAATGTGTGTTTGTACGTTGTTTTGTGTGTTTAATTGGTTCTTTATTTGCTACGCGTAGACGTCGAGTTGTGTGACGCTGTCGGAAGCGAAGCTCAGGACCAAGATCAAGATCCAGACCAAGACTCGCTGTTTTACGAAGGCAATTTGTGCTTTGACCATATTGCTCCTAGTTTTTGAAATGTATTCTGATTTAAATTATGCATGCTATATTCACTACTACAGAACCGGTTATCACAAGCGGTTCGTAACCGCTTTCAGAAGCGGTTTTAGAACCGCTGGTAAGCAACCGGGAGTGATACCCTTCGGGGTATCACAAGCGGTTCGGACAACCGTTTGTGGTGAGACACCAAAAGCGGTTCGAAAGGCGTCTAGGAAGGCTCGGGGGACCGCCACGTGGGAGATCTTCACAAGCGGTTTGTGTTATAAACCGCTTGTGAAGACTTCCTCTCGACAAGCGGTTCGTATTACAAACCGCCTGTGGAGGTGCTCTCTCCACAAGCAGTTGGAGATAATAACCGCTTGTGGAGAGGCATTGTATATTATATATTCAATATATAATATGTTTTTGAGTAGGGTATCAATATGTATGGATTTTGACATTAAAAATACATAGAAATATTTGGTTTTTGTATACAATTAAATATATATTACTCATGCGTACTCATTGAAATAATCACAGATCATTTACAGAAAAGTACAAACTTAATAGACTAAAAGATGGGCAGGTTTGATGGACACATGAAATAATGAGCACTTTTACAAGTTTGATTTACACATAAGCAACTTTTACAAGTTTGAAAGAATAAAAGGGTGAATCTCGAGCTGATTTAATTCTTGCGTGCATCATTTGTTTACGTCCTTGGTCGACGTTGATGTCAGTTCACCTGTCCTTATAGAAGGACAATCTCTCCAACCCGGTGTGTGGAACTCGCCGTCAGGGGATACAATCTCGTCGACAATAAAGCCAATGAGTTATTCTTGGAGTGCTTCAACCCAGTGCGGCGGGATCACATCTTGCACATCGATGTTGGGCTGACAAAGAACGAAATTAATAAATCTCTGAGCATGTAATTAAAGTGTAAGTATTAATTGATATGTGCACTCACCTCGTTGTCACTAATGGGCACATCGCCGTGGGTAATATTTTGCATGTAGTGGCACACATAATAGCCACATAAGTTGTTTCCAGCTGTCTGTTTTAATACTCGAGTGCTTATTTGGACAGTGAATTCATTCTTGAAATGTCCTTGTTGCTTCTTGCGAAACCTTGCGAATGCCCTGTGTGACGCGTTATTATGAATAGCAATTATCAGACTTGGAATTAGCAAGGTATTTCAATATAATAAGGAAACAATTGTATATATATTTGCTATAAACCTGTTTAGGACATCAATGATATACTGATATTGTTCCACCGGTCCCCTTTTTGAGTCTTGAACAATGATCTTGCTACTATCAAGCTTGATGACCAAAAGGATCCAGTGATACCTGGTCATATATTACGACATATATATAACTAGCTAGCAGTATTATCAATGCCTTGGAAAAGAAAAGTTTATTAATGCGTTATGAGAACACGTAAATATACGTACATGAAGTTGAAGGGCAGAAGTATGTATGGTTTGTAGTGTTGTCCCATGAATGCATCTAGAACGTAATCCTCAAGAGCCTTAGCGCTGTATCGAAAGACGATCTCATTGACAATTTCCGGGTCGAGGAAGCCCACGTTGAATATGTTCTATTTTCTACATCGTTGTATCTCCATTCTACGTAGAAATGGATAAGTTATTAGAGTTGCACTTCTATGGTACAAGGAAGTAAATGGTAAAGTTATGAGCTTGATACTTACAGGCACCAAAGACTCATTAGAGACACGTTCATAGAGTCGCTATGGGAGAAATTTTATATGTCTTCGAATTAGATCCAAATGGTGTTGTCCCCACGATAGAAATCTTCTTGTCGACCGGAGAGGAACATTTTTCTTTGTTGAGCAGACTCTATCATGTACCATTCATGAAATTGTCGCATCTTGGTTGGCAGGTCCTTTATCTTATTTGGGTCAATTAACTCCTGGCCAAGCTTATATTGCCATCTGACTTCTACCATTGGGAGAACATCTGATCCTAGAGCAGCAGCTACGGAACTGAGTCCTGCCTCCTTCATAAATCTCTCAAGGTTCTCCTGATCTTGCCGCAGCTGATCTTGATCTCTCTTTGGCACCGCCTGACCCCGTTTACTCTTCCTTGTAGCCTTTCTTATTGTACGTTCGTAGTTGGACGGCACAGGGAGTGGCTTTGCACGGCAGGTCAAGAAGTGTTCCATCACTTTTGGATCAATTTGTACGTTTGGGTCAGCTGACTTCTTTGGTGCGAAATGTGCAGCCACTTCTTTGGTTATGACAGCGGAATTCTCCTCGTCGGTCCGATCATATGCCCTCTTTGGAGGTTCTTTACCCTTTTTGACCGGCTGGACTGTGCCTTCATGGGAGCAGGTGGAGTAGTATGGCTCCTGGGCTTCTTCCTCGGAGGAGATGGTGGAGGTGTGGTCTGTAGTTGTGGAGGAGGTGACGTTGAAGGAGGCGTCGGTTGTCGAGGAGGTGTCGGTTGTCGTTGCAGAGGAGGTGTCGGTTGTTGTTGTGAAGGAGGCGTCGGTTGTCGAGGAGGTGTCGGTTGTCGTTGCAGAGGAGGCGTCGGTTATTGTTGTGTAGGAGGAGTCGGTTGACGTTGTGGAGGAGACGAGATTCCTCCAGGCGGCGGCTCCGATTGCGATTCAACTCTTGCCGGAGATGACGCCTCCACGCCATCTGGAAATATGATCATCCTTTTTCGCCAGAGGATGATATTGTGGAGGGCCTGTCCAAGCTTGGTAACGTCGTCGCCTCCAGCAATATCGAGTAGTAGTTCTTCAAATCCGCTCAGCACCTCCTCCACAACGACTTTCGAGTAACCCATCTGCATGCTTGTGTTGAAGTGGAAGGTGCGGCCGGTGACACCGGCAATGCCATGCCGTAAGCCACCTTGATGGAGAGGTTGCGCGCATCAACGTGTAGCTCACACTGGCGTCGAACCCTTATGTCATCAACAGGATAATGGGCTTGCAAGTCTTCGTCCCCTTGAGGGCCCCGGTTGACGCGCAGCTGCTCCGCCGCGCTGAGGGGCTGATCGCGGCGTCCGGCTGATTGATTGGACCTGCTGATCCCTGAAAGTTACTGAGAGCTATCTGCACTTGTTGCGCAACTTCTTGCGCAACTTGTTGCGCCACTAGGTCTCCAATGCTAGCCTGGGTTGCTCTAAGCTCCCGTTCCAATTGGCGCATTTTATTTGCTTCTCTTGTTTTGGTTCTCTGGCAGCTCCTGTACGAAAGCGTATCCTTCACGAAACCGTACTTCCATGGCGTCTTGCCAAAACCTCGTGTCCGTCCCGGGTGCTCAGGGGTTTGGAGGGCATGTGTTAGCTCATCGTTCTCCCTGTCTACCACAAAAGAGCCTGACTGAGACTGCTCGACGGCTTGTACAATTCTCTGGCCAACATCTTGTACATTTGGTAGCATCACCAAACTGCCATCATCTGCAAGGCTCCCCCCGTGACCCATGAACCAATTGCGCAGGCGCTCTTCCCACAAAGCAGTAACCGGTGTGACGTCCTTTGCCAATAATTCTTCTTCTTTCTTGTCCCATTTTGGTACAGCCTTGAGGTAACCACCAGTGCCGAGATGGTGGTGGTACTTCTTCATCTGTGCATTGGTCTTATTCTTCTGACTTGCAGCCTGGCCTTCAGCTGACATCTTGTACTCCTCGAATGCTTCCCAGTGATCGGCCAGATTAGGAAATTGGTTGAAGTCAGGTCTTTCTCCCTTCTGCACGTACTTTTTGCTGAGAGCCGACTTCCATGACTGAAATGAGAGTGCCATCTTCTTCAAAGTATAATTCTTGGCCTTGTCTCCAAACCCTTGAGGAAATGTGAAATTTTCCAGAATATCTTGCCAGAGGAGGTCCTTGGTAGCTTGAGGAACTTCAGCCCATTTCTTGATGCTAATTGGGACGTGATCCCTTACGTGGTAACCGCAGGCGTTGTTGAACGGCCCAACTGCTGAAAGAGGGGCAATCGGCTTCCCATCCTTGTCAATATCGGTAAACACATGCTTTGTGGACGGCTTCTTGTTAGGTCCCCGATTCTTGGATTGGTTGCTCGATGTACCAGGCTTTAAATAAACAAACATATATATAACATGTCAGAGTGTATTCTAATAATGAATTGCGATTAATTAACATGCCCACGGGAATTATTTTCTTCTGACCATACCTCGGTGTCAACGGTGTCCACGTTCTCGCCGGAACCAGTGTTACCGGCCACAGCGGCTGCAGGATCACCTTCATAGTCGGCGATGGAGTCTAACAGGAACTGTTCTTCCTCGTCGAAATTAGGGTCACCACGTGTTGGTTGTGCCATCTATAAATGTTGATATAATGTAACCTTAAATTTGAAAACATCTATAACAACGTATATATATAGTTTGGAGTCAAGTTCACATTTTTTTCGGTCATTTTTAAAATTAACATAGTTTAATTTAATATCATTTTATTTATAGTTTGGAAGTATTTTTGGAATTGAGCTAACGAGCCGAGCCGAGCTAGCGCAAAATTCAATTTCATTCGGAATTGACTCATTCAATGTTTATCCAATAAACAAGTATAATTGAAGCAATTTTGAACCGAACCAACGAGTCCCACCAATGAACTAGTGGTGCAAGTGAGATGGACTAGTCTGTTAAATTGATAGATCGCCCCTTAATCAGAACTGTCCAAGACTAGTGGTGTATGCTCTACATTAATATGGTATATCACTTTGAATCCGTGTTTGACAGTTTATTTTTTCAATTGTCATACAATTATATACACATACATACCAACATACATACCAAATACCAAATACATACCAACATACATACCAAATACCAAATACATACCAACATACATAACCAATATATATATACACATACATACCAACATACATACCAAATACATATATGAACATACCAACATACATATACCATCATACCAACATACATATACCATCGCGAACATACCAAATACATGAAAACGCGGTGTGGGCATTTCGTCAAACACCTTATGGGCAAGCGCAACAGGAGGAGCTGGGGGTGTACACACAGCCATACCTAGCTCCTCCGGGGTGGGGTGGCATAGGGCAACGTCGGCGTGGTGGCGGAGGCGGCGTCGGCGCGGTGGCGGAGGCGTCGTCGGCGCGGTGCGCAGAGGAGTCGAGCAGGGCGCACTGCAGAACCAGTATGCGCGAGACTTAGAAAAATTGGAGGTGTGACCAAGTGAGAGCGCGCCAGCGATATATAAAGGATGCCACTTCTACAAGCGGTTCAGACATTTAACCGCTTGTAAACGTGACCTCTACAAGTGGTTCATAAAACGAACCGCTTGTAAAACCTTCTACAAGCGGTTATTAATTGGAACCGCTTGTAGAGAGAGATCTGTACAAGCGGTTATTAATTGGAACCGCTTGTAATAGTACCGACACATAATACTTAAAAGATTGCGTTGCCTATTCAGGTTAACAAGAACTCTCCCCTCCCCCCTGGCTAGCGCGGGCGCTTGAGTGCGGGCAACCACGAGGTCGCCTGTTCGAGCCCCACTCGCGCCCCGCACGCCTTTTTTTTACTTTCTTTATTTCGGCTCTCTCTTTTACTTTCTTTATTTCGGCTGTTTATTCCTTTATTGTTTATTTCTTTATTGTTTATTGTTTATTTCTTTATTGTTTATTGTGTAAGGTTTATTTCTTTATTGTTTATCCTTTATATTCTTTATTTCTTTATTGTTTATCCTTTATATTCTTTATTTCTTTATTATTTATTCTATAAGGTTTATTTCTTTATTGTTTATTCCATAAGGTTTATTTCTTTATTGTTTATCCTTTATATTCTTTATTTCTTTATTATTTATCCTTTATATTCTTTATTTCTTTATTGTTTATTCCATAAGGTTTATTTCTTTATTGTTTATTCCGTAAGGTTTATTTCTTTATTGTTTATTCCATAAGGTTTATTTCTTTATTGTTTATCCTTTATATTCTTTATTTCTTTATTGTTTATTCCATAGGGTTAATTTCTTTATTGTATATTCTTTATATGGTTTATTTCAAATAAGCAGTATAAGACACGTATAAAAATTATCACACAAGTTCAAATAAATAAGTTTATACAGTAGTACTACATTTTAAGTAGTACCATACTATGTCTTTACAAGTCTTCCTTCGTTATGATCGTGACGTATGTAAGGAGCATCCACGTCTGTGTCATTCAGGAGGCTTATGTCAACATCCACCGCAAAAGGAGGGAGCTCGTCGAACTGACTATACTCTTCCTCATCTGTGACGTCCTCAACTCCGACAATCCTTCGTTTGCCTTGGAGAACCACGTGTCGCTTTGGCTTATTATTATCTTTCTGCTTCTTAGGTTTGCTTGACATGTCTATTACATAGAAGACCTGTCTCACATCATTTGCAAGGACGAACGGTTCGCGCCTATAGCCGACTTGCGTGAGGTCAACGGTTGTCATGCCGTATTTGTCGACCTTTACGCCGCCTGAAGTCAGTTTGACCCATTGGCACTTGAATAGAGGGACCTTTAAAGGTCCATAGTCAAGCTCCCATATCTGTTCTATGAAACCAAAATATGTGTCCACCTTGCCTTTGTTGTCTTCAGCATCTATGCGGACACCGCTGTTCTGATTGGTGCTCTTGTTATCCTGGGATCTGGTGTAAAATGTGTAACCATTTATCTCGTACCCCTTGAATTTCACGATTTCACTAGAAGGTCCCCGTGCCAATCGTTGCAACTGTTCATTGTCTGACCCTTTGAAAAGGATATAGTTTTGTAACCAAGCGCCGAAAGAATCCATGTGCTTGGTGTTATCCAATCCTCGAGACCTCCCAGGAATTCACGGCGTAGAATACTCCTGTGCTCAACAACATACGGGGCCACCACAGTTGATTGTTTCAAAACCGTGAAATGTGCTTGCTTAAATGTAAGAAGATCATTGCATGCAATTGCTTCCCTTCCTAGTGTCCCTTTTCCCCGTAGCCTCCCCTCATGGCGTGATATAGGGACGCCGATCGGATTTAGATCATTAATGTAATCCACACAAAACTCAATCACCTCCTCTGTCCCATAACCCTCGGCAATGCATCCTTCCGGACGAGAACGGTTACGAACATACTTCTTTAGCACACTCATGTACCTCTCGAAAGGGAACATGTTGTGCAGATACACGGGTCCGAGAATACCTATCTCTTTGACAAGGTGAACAGTGAGATGAACCATAATATCAAAGAACGTAGGAGGAAATATCATCTCAAGACAAACCACACTTTGTACCATGTCATCCTGCAGCTTACTTAGTTTATCTGGGTCGATGACCTTCTGCGAAATCGCGTTGAAAAAAGAACACAGCTTTGTGATTATCCCTCGTACCCACTCGGGAAGTATACCTCTTGTAGCCACTGGGAGCAGCTGTGTCATCAATACAAGACAGTCATGGGATTTCAGATGTACGATTTTATTCTCTTTCGTGTTTATGAGTCTCTTTACATTCGATGAGTATCCGGAAGGGACCTTCACACTATTCAGGCACTCTATCATGCTTTTTTTTCTCATCTTTGCTTAGAGTGTAGCTCGCAGGATGTAGGTAATGTTGTCCTTTTTCTCTCTTTTCCGGATGTAGGTCGTTCCTCAGTTCCAAGAGTTTAAGGTCCTTTCGAGCTTGCAGTGTATCTTTTGATTGGCCATACATATCTATGTAGCCTAGCAGGTTCAAGCAAACATTCTTCGTGATGTGCATGAAGTCAAGTGAGTGTCGAACCTCCAAGACTTCCCAATAAGGCAAGTCCCAAAATATTGACTTCTTCTTCCACATTGGTGCATGACCATCCTCATTCTGCATGTGTTTACTTCCGTGACCCTTTCCGAATACTACTTTCAGATTCTTTACCATAGCAAGTACATGTGGCCCAGTACGATGTTGAGGCCTAGCACGAAGGTCTAGTTGCCCGTTAAATTTCCTGCACTTCTTCCGCCATGGGTGACTCGTAGGAAGAAACCTACGGTGACCCATGTACACAACCTTTCGAGAGTTTTTTAGGTACATGCTGTCCGTTTCATCTAAGCATTGGACGCAAGCTCTATATCCTTTGATAGTTTGGCCGGACAGATTACCGAGAGCAGGCCAGTCGTTGATTGTTACAAATAACAATGCACGTAGGGTGAAATACTCCCTTTTGTACTCATCCCATACCCGTGCACCATCCTCCCACAACGTCACAAGATCTTCAACCAATGGTTTCAGGTAGACATCAATGTCATTTCCAGGTTGCTTGGGGCATTGGATCAACAACGGCATCATGATGTACTTTCGCTTCATGCACAGCCATGGAGGAATGTTATACATACATAGTGTAACAGGCCAGGTGCTATGGTTGCTTCTCAACTCTCCGAAAGGATTCATCCCATCAGTACTTAACCCAAACCTTATGTTTCTCACCTCTTGTGCGAAGTCTGGGTACGTCCGATCAATTTTCCTCCACTGTGAGCCATCTACAGGGTGTCTAAGCATACCGTCATCCTTACGCTCTTCTTTGTACCAACGTATCATCTGGGCATGCGCTTTGTTAGCAAACATACGCTTCAATCGGGGAATCACAGGGAAATACCACAACACTTTAGCTGGAGGTCTCTTCTTCTTACGCTCCCCATCTATTTCACTTGGATCATCTCTCTTCACCTTATACCGTGATTCTTTGCACACTGGACAAACATCCAAATTGGCATATGCATTGCAATACAGGATGCAATCGTTACGACATGCATGTATCTTCTGTACTTTCAGTCCCAAAGGGCAGACGACTTCCTTTGCTTCATATGTAGATTCAGGCAGAGTGTTATCTTCTAGAAGCAACTTTTTGTGGCCTTCCATTGCATAAGTTCAAGTGTGGTACGCAACTGTTTGTGGTCCTGCCCACAGTTTGGGTACAGAGGAGTTCTGTGGTCCTCTAACATGCGCTGGAACTTCTCGAACTGTCTTTCATCTGTGTAGTCTCCCTCACCATCATGCAGCATCTGGTCCAGCTCATCACCACCAAAGTCACTGAGTGTATCTCCCACGGAATAGCATTGCGTGGCGTCCGGGATATTGTTGAATCCCTCTTCTTCTTCCTCGTCTTCGCCATGGTTGGTCCAACAGATATAGTTTGGCATGAAACCTCTCATCATCAAAATGGTTCATAACCTGCCATTGCTGTGAGTGCTCCTTCTCGTTCTTGCAATCTACGCACGGACAACATATGAAGCTGCCTGGAGGCAGGAATGCAATGGCCGCATCGAGAAAAGCCTGCACGCCATCAATGAACTCTCTCGAGCGACGGTCCGCATTGTACATCCATTGCCGGTTCATCTACAACAAGTTATAATTTCATATATTTTTTCTTCTCCAAGAAAAACAACCCCACCTACACCTTCATGCAATTAAAGATCTACCTTTCTAATTATTTTTTTTATCCCTTTCTACCTTTGTAATTATTTTTTTATCCTTCACATGTTTTCCTATTTTATTTTATACACTACTAATTAATTCATTAATTGCAATGTCATATTTTGAACTATATCACCACCATACATCTTCATACCATAACAAAAACAAGCATACAAAATAAATTTTGGGGAACAACTTCATACCATACACATTTCAACATGTTCTAGAGTGACCTAGCAAATTAAGGAACACATTTCAACATGAATAAATCATAATTTCTCCACATCCAATGCATAAAAAACAGCAATATGTAGGTGAGAAAGATGCTAACATGCTCTTACTGACCTTGAAACACTTAATTTGAAGCTAAATCACCGGCAATTTAAAAACTAAAAATTTGGGTAGCACCTCCCTAACGAGCAAAGGTGCTCGGCCTGCATTGTTCATGACTGTTGGCTCGGGGAGGAAGAAGGGTTTAAAATGTGCTGGGCGGGAGGGCTTCTAGAACCGGTTGGAGACACAAACCGCTTCTGATATTTGAGCTTTAGAAGCGGTTTGTGTTTCAAACCGCTTCTAACTTTCCAGAAGCGGTTTTATACACGAACCGCTTCTAAAGATCAAATATCAGAAGCGGTTCGTGGCTCAAACCGGTTCTAGAGGTCCTCTCCTGCCCGTTGCCACGAACCGCTTCTGGTGCGCACATTACAACCGGTTCGCATGAAACCGCTTCTAATATGCCGGTTGTGATGCCCGGTTCTGTAGTAGTGATTGATTAAAGTGAATAATTTAATTTGGGTAAAATAGCTAATCAACCTATTTGTTAATTCCACCTTTGATGATTAACATTTGTATGCCATGTATCAATTGTCACCATAAGTTGGGTTTAAATAGTTGGATGTTATATTGTCCCAACACAGGAGGCTAGACCGTGATTAGTTGCTTAGCTGTGCTTACGTGAAATGTGCTTCAAATGGCAAAATAATATTAACTAATGTTATATGGAATGAGTTTTGGAATTATTGTAATCTTGCCACGTGATGATGTGAAGTGTAGGTACCTTTGTGGTTGTACATGGCAACCGATATTATTGTTGGCATGTGTTGCACAATAATCAAACCGGGGTGGGAAAATGGTTTAGACTGTGACAAGTGGCAAGTGATTAATGGGGGGCCCGATGTGGCACATGGGAGAGATGTTGTTAAATTTGGTTTTGTGAACTTTGGGTAGTCTTGCCACGGTCACCCTAAGGACTTAACCTTGCAAGCCTTTGAACTGGGCCAATCATGCAACCACATGTCTGTAATGGGGTGGACCTAGTTGAGTAGGTTGCTAATAACTTGCATTTGGTACCTCAGGGTGTCAACTACACCTTTTGTGTAGTTGTACGGAGGCGTCTGGTGCTACTGACTAGGTACCCTATCCAACGGTATGTCGGTCCCATACTTCGCCTCTGCTAAGGGAAGGGATGGTGTATGGCAAAAACCGGAGATGTCCACTTGTATAGTTAGCAGTTTTCGAAAGGCTTTGTTACTGTCACTCGCCTTTGTCGTGTTTGACTGTATCGTGTGGGTAAAGTGCATAACCTCTGCAGAGTGTGTAAAAATCTATTCGAATAGCCGAGTCCATGGAACTAGACAACGCTCAGAGATTACAGTCAAGGGTTAGATTTTTCTAAAATGAAATGTGGGAATGGGTGGCCGAGTGCCAGAGACAATTGCTAAAGTAAATTAGGGCTTTGAGCCGAATTGTTTAAAAAGAGATTGATAACTTACTATATAATATGGTTTTACTGCTTTTGAATCTATTAAGGTTATTTAATTAAAGCAAAATGCTGTTTGAGGCAAAACAACCACTTAAGCCATTCCTTTGGCAGAAGCCATGCATATAGTAATAGGATTGCACCTCTATGCATGACTTGCTGAGTATGTTGTATACTCACCCTTGCTTTCATCACAATCATCAGTTGAGGAGAAGACTACAACTTCGAAGAAGGAGAAGTTCCACGAGGAGGCAGTTATCTAGGAGTTGAACCTTGTCAGTTGCCTGTGGCATATTGATGGGAGTCACCAACGTTCTTTATTCCGCTGCTGTTTATTTACTTTTGTTATTGTAAGCCCTGCGTGGCAGACTATTTGTAAGGTGATCTTAAGGTCTTGTAACCAGTTTATTTAATGTTTGAAGTACTTTATTATATTTCCGTTGTGTATGATTGTGATACTCAACCACTGTACTGTGACACCATGGAGTGTCGTAACCTTATTTAATGTGAATGTTGAGGTCAAAAACATTATGAATTATGGAATGGGAGGTTGAAACCTTACGGTATGGAGGTTAATAGCGTTTCCGGGCCGTTTCTGGGCCATTTTCGGGAGTTTGGGCCTTCCCGGGGCGTGTTGGGCCTTAGGGGGGACCCCTCGTGGGCCAAAAGTGGGGCTCTCTGGCCCATGAGGGGAGAGGGGGGGCAGCATGTTGCCCTTGGGGCGCCCCCCTGCTGCCCTAGCAGCCTCCACCTCCTCCTCTCCCTCCCATAGCCACCACACACCCTTTTGCCCCTTGCTTGCGCCCCCTTGCTCCCCATTGCTCCTCCAGCCCTCTCCTCACCTCTCCACCACCCTTGCTGCCCCTAGGGGACTTCTCCACCTCAACACCTCGAAGATCCGTCCATTGGAGCGCTCCGCGACTAGGAGATCCGGTGGATTTGGAGCGAGGAAGGAGATCGCGCGAACCTGGAGGAGATCCATTGGGTTTTCGTGCGTCGGGTGAAGGTGTGGCCATGGGAATCCTTGGGGTTGGTATAGGATCTGTTCTAAGGGGTATTATCATGTTTTTAGATCAATTGGTGGTGCTGGAATTGAGTAGATTAGATGGAATCTTAAGTTTGCCACGTTCTCTGTTTCGGGCAGCATGAGCAGTCGACCTAGGGTTTGGGTTTTCGCCAATTTAGATTCGAAATTTGGTCGTACGGTTGTTGAAGAAGTTTTAGGTAATTTCAATACCTTTCAGTGGGTATAAAGAACTTCCAATTGGGTTTTATCGAACGTATTAGAATCTGTGACGTGATTGGAGTAGATCATGGTATTTTGTAGATTAAACAACTTTAGATTCCGAATCAGCTTTTCCATATACTTAGAAAAAGTTAGGAAATTTCCTAAGCTACGCGAGGATGTACTCGTTTATTCGATTCGGAGTTTTAGAACCCGAGTTATGCCTTTTGGAAGGCTGCTGTCCCGACGGGACAGAACCTCTGTTTTTGGGTTTTGCGAGTAGTTTGCGATGTCGGGGTAGAAGAGGGTTTGTGTACTGCTTTGTGGACATGATTGTGAGTGTGTGGTGCCTATGTGCAGGTGGTGTGACCCCGGGAGTGCCTTCCACTTCTCGCCAATCCGTTGCCCGTGGTTGAGGCAAGTGTATTGTAATGGATAGCGGTTTGTAGGTTGCTAGTTGAAATTGATTATATGATATGATCACTTGCCATGCTTTAATGATTGCCAATGATATGATGAGTATGCTTATTATGTTATGATGCCATGTGTTAATGTACAAGTTAATTATGATGTTGGCATATTTGCATACATGGCATGTTCCATGGCCCGGGCGGTGAGAAAGTCATAACTAGTCCGGGGAAGGTCGGTGAGAAAGTTATGACTATTCCGGAGAGCCAATGAGTAAGTCCTACATCGTGATTCCATTCACCGCGGTGAACGAAAGCGAGGAGTAGGCACCCTCCATCTTCGGGATGGAAGGGGGGAGAGGGTGCACGCCGACGGGTGTGTACTCAACCATACCGGTATGAGTTTCCAGGAGATATGTGCATCGCATTTCATTACATTGCATTGCATTATATGAGGATGTTATATGAGGATGATTTATGATGATGACAATGATATGCTTACACTATGAATATGAGATGTGTATGATGTTGTATGTGAAAAGTGGTGATGAAGGTATTGGAATGTATTTTCTTGTTCCATTGCAATATACTTGCTGAGTGATGAACTCACGCTTGTGTTTATGTTGTTTTTCTTAGGTACCATGAAATCGGCTTGCGGGAAAAAGGGTTTAGCTACACATCTACACATAGCTCCACACAAATTAGACAATGTTATCATTTGGAGTCATGATAATGAAAGTATTGTCATGAAACTTGGAGAATTGCTTAGCTGTGTGCTCAGTCTTACTATTTGATTCGTTTAGCTCTTGAAGTGGTTGAATGCTTTATCCTGGACTTATATTGTTGCTATGTCACATGTTATTGCTGTTTTAGATGCTTTCCATTATGATATAACTTGTGATACTTTGTTGTTGCTCCGAATCATGGAAAAACAAAGGAGATGCTGCCAAAATTTTCGGTATTAGCATTTGTTCCTTTGCTGTAATTTACTTGTAATTGTGGTATTTAGAGGTTGCTGTAATTGCTGTAATTTGCTGTAATTGCCGCGTAAGGGTCGAACAATCTCCTCATGTTAGACATGGCGAGGAGCTTGGGGGAAGAAGGAGAAGAAGACTCGAAGAAGAGGGCGATCGCTCAAGAGCGGTAACGCCCCATTTATAGGCCATACATGGCCCGGAAGCCGAGACGACTCCATTTAAAAACACGGAAGGCGAAGCGGCGCTGCGACGCTGCTGATATTTTCAAAGTACAAAGAAGATCAACACGTTGAACAGAATGAAGGGATATTTCGCCAGACACGTGTCAGGTGTAGTACAACTTGATTTGACCTTCCCGCTCAGTTGGCCCAATTAAGCGAGAAGTCCGGGGGCCGGGAGGCAACGACGTAAGCTTGGGGGCTGAACCACTCAGCCAGGAGGCAACAACGTAAGTCCCGACGCTCGAGAGCTTCATGCCAGCCACTCGGAAAAGCGTGTCTGGGGCGAGAAGGCCACAAGCCAAGGTCCCGGCGCTTGCGGGCCTATGTGTTAGCAACTCAGACGAGCGGAAAAGAGAGAAAGAAGTTGTGAGCCCGCTTAGCGGAGAACAAAGCAAACAAATTATATTCAAGTAAGAAATGCAATGCTTCAAACAAGGAGGGTCAGCATTCGACATGAAAATTCACGTCAAATTCAGAATTCAAGATTGTCCAACAAGGCCTGTGATGTACCGGAAACCTCTTCAAGGAGTGCGTTGGCCTGGTCTCACAGGCAAAACCCTCTTTAACAACTTCAAGGTCAACTCTCGGATAGTGAGATTTGACCACTGCCAACGCCTGATTAGCACTCATGGTCGCTGAGTCCATCGCGTAAGCCTTGATCCTGTCAGCTCCTCCCGAGAGAAGCAGAACGGCATCGTCTCCCTGGCTTGGTTCGGCTCCCTCGATACACAAAAGGTGCAGAACTGGCTCGCAGGCGAAGTGGAGCTCGGTGCGGCTCCGTTCGGCAGCGGTCATCTTTTCCTTGCATTCTGTATCAAAGCCAAGCTATCATCAGAAAGCGCACCCAGCGCGAGGCACGTCTAATTCGAATCAAGAAGTCTACCCTCCAGCTCTCGCTGTGTCTTCTCCAAGCTAGCCCGAGTTTCGAGGTTAGAACTTTTTGAAGCCTCCAGCTGTGTCCTCAGCTCAGTGATTGTCAAATCGCGCTCTGAAAACATGGAAAGTCAGACTCATCTCTGACCACTCAAGAGGAAGGCACCCGCCCCAGGCCCGCGGAAGTTCATACCTTGCAGTGACCACTCAAGTTCCGCCTTTTCCTCGCGGAGGGCCATGCATTGAGCCTCAAGCGCATGGACTTCTTTCCATCGCGTCTGACTGAGCTCCTTTAGCTCGTCTTCGTACTTTTGGTGGTCTTTAAGCTTGGGCAACGCCTTCCGGAAGAATCAGACCTCTTTTCGGAGCGAGTTCCCATATCCTGGGCATCACAACAGAACACCGGCAAGGGGTCAGCGCTTCAAAGATATACTGAGGGAGGGAAGATTGAAGGACTCACCCGGACCAGTCGGCTACACTTCATCGTGAGCTCATACAGCTCCATCCGGGCTGCTATCTCCGCTTTTTCATCCTCCTCCATCCCATCCCAGTCGGAACCTCCCCACCACATCGTCTGAGTCGGTGGTTCCGGGAGAGGACCGAGCGGTGGGGGTTCTCGATGAATCTCCTCCACGTCGGGGGCTGACTGACCGGCAGCATCTTTGCGATCAGGGCCTCCGAACGGCCCAGCAGTTGAACGTGTCTCCTCCGCCGGCACATCCTCCGCCGGTGAGGCAGCGCGTGAAGCAGCCCTCCCGGGAGAAGCCGACGCTGGAGCCTCCTTCTCAGAAGATGCCTCCACTGGGACGTCCGTGGAGGGAGCCCTAACTCACCAAAGGGCCAGTATGTTGGCACACATTCAAAGAGACAAGAACAAGAGTCAAGGGGTAATAAACCTTTTGGACTTCTTGAATTTCATCCCTTGCTTCCTACGGACCCCAGCACCACCCGGAGGAGAGCCTAAGTTCACGTCAACGTCCGGGGCAGGTGCTGGCTCGGAAGATGGAGCTCCCGAACCTTCCTCCTCGGGGCTAACGACAGTGAATGGCCCAGTCGAGGAAGGAGCAGGAATCTCCTCCACCGACGTCCTTTCTCTCTTAGAAGACCCTGGTCCCTCAGCCAAAGAATCCGCCGAACGTTTGCTCGGAACATTCCTCAACCGAGAGACGCTGACGACCGGAGCATCAGAAACGAAAGCTTCACGCTCCTGAAAAGTGAACAATCACATATCGTCAGAGCCTCAAGTTAGGTGAAAACAACCAAGCAATGTCTCGAAGGTGAGGGATACTCACGCGAGGAGGAGCTCTCTTCGCCGAAAACTTGCCCGGACAGCCTCTGTTGGTTATCTCGGCGCCCGGAGTGAAGAGATCTATCAACCGCGCCCCCAGGACATCTCTTGGCAGCGGCGCATTCGACTCCCAGGTGGGATCCTGAGTCCCGCCATACCGGAAACCCAGATGGATTCGTTCCTTCAAGAGCTGTACCCGCCGCTTAGCAAAGCTGACAGCGACCCCAATGCCGGTCAAGCCGCGGTTTTTCAGATCATCGATCAGCGTCAGCAGTTCAGCGACTTGATCCAATCCAGGCCCCTGCGGGGGATCGCTCCAGCACTGGAGAACTACAGGGGCGCGGCCGATAAAGGGAGCGAGGAAAGGGTCTACATTGGCGCAATAGAACCATTCCCGCTTCCAACCTTTGAGGGAGGTTTTGAAAGGGATAGAGAAGTAGCGCTTCTTCAGGCCCTCTCGCGATTGAAACCCTGCTCCCCCAATGGCACTAGGAGAATTTCGATTCGGATGGGGTTTGAGCAAGAAGAGGGAGTGAAACAGATTGAAGTGAGGACGGATCCCAAGATACGCCTCACAGAGTTGAACAAATATGGCGATTTGAAGAATGGAGTTGGGGTTCAGGTTAATCAATTCAATCCCGTTGAAATGAAGAAGCCCCCGAAAGAAGGCGCTCCCCGGGACACTAAACCCCCGCCAAAAGAAGGACTCGAAGACTACAATTTCGTTGGCTCGAGGAGTGGGGTAGGGTTCACCTACCGCCGGCCGGGCGGAAATCAATTCCAAAGGAGGAAGAACGCCGTCGGCGACCATCTCCTTCAGGCGAGCCCCCGTCAACACGGAGGCCTCCCACCCTGCTGCCGCCAGGTCGGTGCTCGCTTCCGGCGATGAAGAAGAGGACATCCTGGCGAAGCGAGGTCTCTGGGGAGAAGTGCTGGGCGTGAAACCGGAAACCCTAAGCTATCAAGGTCGCCCGAGAAGTTTGGGAGATTTCGCGATTGTGGGGATAAAGGGGCAAAGATGTCTTTCCCCCAACAAGAGTTCCCTCGCTTATAGGAAGTGAGTCTCAGCCTTCGCCTCATGGCGGGAAAAAAGCAAGAGCTCCCGTACTTAATCCTGAGCCAGATCTAGGGCATGCCCCATGTTGGGCCGTTCGCTGTGTCGCGCAAGCCGCGACTAGATGTCAAGTCTGGCTCGAGGTTCGGGATAGAGTGCACCCCATGATGGGCCTGAACGCTGGTCGCCACGGAAGATTGGGACCAGGCACTCTACGAACATCCTCCAGCGATACACCCCATAATTTGGGGTCAAAAGCTGGTCACCGTCGTACGGCGTGATTGGGTACCGCAGGAGGATTCAACCAAAAAGGCTACGAGCCAACCAACTATGGTACGCCCCATGAGGGTCGATTGAGCTCTACGAGCCAGTTGCCGCGCACCGTAAATGGGTGCGGGTACCACTTGGCCACGAGCCAGCCAACTATGGTATGCCCCATGAGGGTCAATTGAGCTATGCGAGCCAATTGCCGCACACCGTAAACGGGTGCGGGTACCACTCGGCTACGAGCCAACCAACTATGGTACTCCCCATGAGGGTCGATTGAGCTCTACGAGCCAGTTGCCGTGCACCGTAAACGGGTGTGGGTACCACTCGGCCACGAGCCAACCAACTATGGTACGCCCCATGCCTCAATTGAGCTCCGCGAGCCAATTGCCGCACTCGGCCACGAGCCGACCCACTATGGTACGCCCCATGAGGGTCAATTGAGCTCTACGATCCAATTGCTGTACACCATAAACGGGTGCGGGTACCACTCGGCCACGAGCCGACCCACTATGGTACGCCCCATGAGGGTCAATTGAGCTCTACGAGCCAATTGCCGCACACCGTAAACGGGTGCGGGTACCACTCGGCCACGAGCCAACCAACTATGGTACGCCCCATGAGGGTCAATTGAGCTCCGCGAGCCAGTTGCCGCGCACCGTAAACGGGTGCGGGAACCACTCGGCCACGAGCAACCAACCGCGGTGACCTATCCCTCTACGCCCTGAAAAGATCGACGACGAGCGTGAGCGCTACTCGGACATTGAGTTGGGAAAACATTGGTAACAATCCCGGCAATTAATAAGTCCTTTACGATCTTTTTTCCCATAAAATCTTTCCGACAGGACAAGAGGGGGAAATCCGATCTTAAAGCACTTGGGGCTCTCAGGATGCCCGAGGCGGGAGTTCCGCAAGAGGGGCCTATGCCTAATCAGCCAAGGATCGGGCGAGAGGCCCAGAGCTTGGAAGCACTACGAAGAGCCCATAGCCATGGCCCGACTTCTTCCCCAAGGCAGCTGGTTGTCTCCTCGACGAAGCTTCGCGCCGCGTCAGGACAACCCCGCCAAAAGTAAAGCCTGCAACCTGGCGCATGCAGAGCCTGAAGCCACCAGAACCTGGCGGATCGGCAGGTGTGGGTCGGGAAAGGAACGACCAAATCCCCTGGACGTAGTGGGGCTCGACAGACAGAGACAAACCACATACTCATGAGTTCACCTCGTCCAGGGCCAGGTGGCGCCCATTTGTAACGTGCCCTTACCCCAGTATATAATGGGGAGGGAACAACCCTGGAGAAAGGGAGAGAGAAAAAAAACAGGAGAAGAAAAAGAGACCACATCCATATATCCAAGAACACAGGACTAGGGTATTATCTCCTCCGCGAGAGCCCGAACCTGTCTAAAAAAGATCGCCCTCGCATCCTGTGTTACCATCTTGCTCTGATCACACACGAATCCCCTAGAATCACAAATCTCATTGCCGGCGGAACCGATCGTCGACAGTTCCTTTGCTGTAATTTACTTGTAATTGTGGTATTTAGAGGTTGCTTAGTCTATGTTTGGTAGCATTCGGGCATATTAAATGCCGGGGTGTTACAGTTGGTATCAGAGCGGGCTGTAGGTCCTTGGAATTTGTATTTTTAGTGTCATGCTATAGGGTACAACTAAAATGTGATGTGGAATAACTTAGAAACATGGCTTAGGTCTTAACTAAAATTTTGTCATAGGATAGCAACATTAAAACTTGCAAAAGTGGTATAACTAATCTAAAATTTGACACACAATGGATGCACAGTAGGAAAGGGTATGGGTATCGTTTCTTTACGCTTAAATGTTGTATTTAAGCTTTGATGTTGAATGCTTCATTTGATAATGCATGTTGCTATATCTATGAGATAAATGATTGAATTGTTCTTGTGGTTGTGATAAAGTAGGGTTGTGGTGCCGAAGGGTTTCAGTCACCTCTTTTTGTTCATAGTAAGGGTGTGGTTTGACGGTGTGGCCGGTTAGCGCCATCACCGAAGAACTATTAATCCCTGTGGGAGAAGAGTGCTTATCCTTTCTGTCGTAGACCGGATAGTTGGCAGGAGTCGAATAGGAGTTTGTGGTGGATTCTGTCAGTTGCTCTTTACCGTTCTAACGGTCGGTTTCGGTTCGTCTTCTTGGCTCTGGTTGACTGAAACCAAAAGAAAAGTTTTTGGGATTGGATTTTCGCAGATTGTTCCATATGTGGTGTGTGGTTTTGTCTTCCTAGGTTGAAGACGAAGAAGAAGAGTCTAGTGTTGCACTTCTTATGGTCACCTTTCCAGCTTTGATGCTTAGTTTGTTGATTGCTTTATGGGGGAGAAGCATTCAATTTAATCATGTGTTTGTCTTTCCCCGAGGTCATGAGAGGTATTGCGGCGTTATGCCAGACCCGGTTGTCAGGGCTGAAGTTCTGTGGCTTTGTAGGAGTAAGTGGTGTTTGATTTCGTCATTTTACTGGTTTGAGAAATCATCTTTGAAAACCCCTCTCGTTTCGTGAAAGTTTGGGGTTTGGTGTTAAAGTTTTATTTGCAAAGAATTACTGGATCGCTTGGTTCCCTTTTAAGAAAATTGTCTTTCAACCATTTTCCTCCATGGGAGTCTTGAGATTGAAAAGTGTTTTGGAGAATTTCCTTTTGCATGACCAAGTTTGGGTTTGTCTCATTGCAAATTTGAGAGTCATGTTTCTTTGTGAATTTTTGGTTGAGTGATAAAAAGAAAATGCTGCAAATAAAGTAAGTAGTCATTTGACTTAAAGTAGTTGTCAAAAGTGAAAACTATTGTTTAGCATATTATGAAGTATGTAACAGTGTGGTTTATGGAAATGTTGTACTCCTAAAGCTAATTTGCGAGTTGAATCAATGTAAATTCTTTTATCTTTAGCTTAAGATTAAATGAACTTCTAGTGCCGAAGATTTATTTCTATAGCGAGTAATGATCAAATGTGTTAATGAACATGCTTAGAGTTTGTTGCTTTATTTTGAAGTGAGGTAGTACGCCCTATTTATTAAATGTGTAGCTGAACATTGTTAATGTTTAAAATTTTAAACTACTGATATTGTTAAGGAAACCTTGTGGTAAGCGTGAAAACAGAGCGGATAATATCCGGATCGTATCCGTATCCGCTATCCGTTTTTAGGAAAATGGCAAAAGAATCTAATATCCATCGGATACGGATACGGATAATTATCCGAATCGGGCAGGCGGATACGGAGCGGATATGGGAAAGGAGATATCCGGCGGATACGGAGCGGATACGGATATCCAAAAACCGGATATCCGTATAAGGTGTGGGACGCCACACGGCCCACATGCCAGTTGAAGGCCCAGCGGCCCCAGCCCCAGCGCCCAGCCGGCCAACCCACAAGCCACAACCCACTGGTCCGGTCTCCGAATCCTAGTCTCCAGGTCTCCAGCGTGGGCGTGGCTTCACCAATCACCAGTCTCGGTCTCGGTCTGGATCGGGCGCCCCAGTCCCAGGCAATCCCCAAATCGCCCAACCTTAGCTGTAGCTACTGCCCGTCGCCTCCAAGCCTCACACCCTCACCGGCACCGGACAGCGCCGGCTCGCCGCCTCACCGCCACCGGACAGCGCTGGCGCTCTATCACCTATGTTTGTGGTAAAAAAACAAGTAGAAGTGGATTCACGGGCTTGAGTTCGTTTGCACAATTGTACTTGATATTTGATATGCTGATTCAACTCACAAGTGGTGAATGTTTTGCTTTGCTTCTGGTTGATCTTGAAAGGGAGCCATGATGAACAACTCACAAGTGGTGAATGTTATTGTTGTGAATACAAGGCTAAATTGAATTGCCAATGCACTTGAAATACTTGTGTTCTAACTTCTAATCAAATGCGTACATGCATATTTACGTGCTCTTAATAGTCAGCACATGAAGCACAAGTAAAATCAAAGTTGAATTCGCAATGCACTTGTATGTCTATTTTTTGCTTGCTTTGCCAGGTTACAACAAGGAGATTCTGTGTTGAACTTGTATTTTAGCGTTTACATATTATCCGACTAAATATTCGGTTTCGTTTCCGTTTTCGATCCGACTCCGATTACTATCCGTTTTATTATTATCCGATACCGATTCAATATCCGATTCGTTTTTAAATTATCCGTATACATATCCACATCCGGGTGAAAAAAAAGTGAGCGGATATGGAAATGTCACTATCTGACCGAATCCGCTCCGTTTTCATCCCTACCTTGTGGGTTAATTAAAGATGTTTTAATTTAACGTGTTAGTAGAGAAATTTAATCATGTCGGTTTGTGACCTTAATTTGGAAGTTGATTAGAGTCGTTATTGTTATGTTGCAAACTATTAGTATATTTGGAAGTATGCAGTGGTGTTCCTATATTGCTAGTATCGATGTCAATTGGAAAGATATAGGTTTTATTGTTGCTTTAAGGGCGTCGTGATGGTCTCACTTATTAAATTCATTTTAATAGTTGGAGTATGTTGAGTAGCAGCAACTTGTTATAACCTATGTATGGGGTAGCTTAAAGTAATGTTGTTGTTTATAATTATGCCATTTATTGATATTGATGACTTAGTAGTGGTGGTAATTGTGTAGATTACTTGTTGGAAACCATTGTTAAAATGGAGATTATTGTAACATGTTATGATGGAGTGAACCATGGATAATTAACATGATGTAGAATTTTATCCTTAATGAATGTATGTCTTAGAATCATAGTTATGAACTCTGTCTTGTAGAGATAATATTTACATGTTGAAAGTCAATGATTAATTGAATCAGTTCCGATTTTCGAAAAGTTGATGAATGGATGGTATTAAAAAAAATTTTATAGGTTGATCATGCTGAAAGATTTGTTGAAATACTATGTTTCAAACTTGGAATAAGATGTATTATGAGTTGGTAATCCGTGGGGATCATGTCAATGTAGTCTTGGTTGGGTGCCTTTTTAATAAGCATCGTAAACCTTAATTAAAGGTGTTGGGAATGGTAACTAGAGAAAGAAATTGTTATGTAAATTTTGTTAAATCCAGTTGAACTCTCTTGATGAGTAAATAGTGATTATTGAATGCTTAAATGGTAAGTGTAGTGGAATACAAGTTATGGTGGGATTCATGCTGAGCTGGTGTTTAAAACCTTTTGAACTGGTGTGGTTGTTTGCCATTTTGGTTGAATGCCTTCGGTCAAGGTATTCCTTATGTTGTGTTTCCGAGTTTCCCTAAAACCCGTAGCTATTGTTGCCAATATTTGGTTTTGGCTATTTTGTTTAATTTGTGTTATGTGTATGGTTTTACACCCAAAAGTCTTTGAGTGGATCGCGCTCCTTCGCGTTCGCACTGAGTCATCTTTGGAGTAAATTTTAAAGGAAGCAGAAGGTCTTAGTGGGTTGTGTTGAAGATTCTTGAGATTTAATTTGTAATTCTTTTTGACTAGAGATGGATTTATTTGCATAATATGTGTGATGTTTGCGAGTGCTTCAAAAAGGTGGAATTTATGAATGTTTTATAAAGTGATTTTGTTAGTGAGGTGTTCCCTTTTTGAAATGAGTTTCCCTCTCCTTGAGAAAATTTGTGACAGTTGTGGGAGCAGATGCTCGACTTGAAATTTTGATGTTCTCTTCCAAAATGTTGAATTTGGATGTGTTGCAAGTTCAGTTTTCAATTGATGTGGGATGTGATGCGACGTGGTGTTTTACTGTCAACTATGCTGCCGTCATAGGCTATATGAATTTCCGCAACCTTCGATGTTAATTGTGTTTCCATTATTTTATACCGAGGAAGAAGTCATTTGGTGAATGACTATTCGGTACCGTTGTTACATGATGAATGAATGGTGAAAAAGGAAAACGAGACATTGTTTATGCATAATTAATCATAAAGGAGTCGATGAGCCAGGACGGTGAGAAAGTCATATATGGATATATGACTAATCCGGAGTGCTCTTGAAAAGTGTGCATGCATGTCATGAATCGAGATGTCCATTTCTTTCTAGTATGAAAAGAAAAGAATGAAGAAATTCTGGTATTTTGGTTGTGGTGTAGGGGATTTATGCTTCCTTTGTGATTTGGCTTAGATGTTGCCGAATTCTTTCCAAAATGGTTGTTAACGCTTTGGGTTTGAGTTGTCGTGTGTACCCTTGGGCTTGATAACTAAGTGTTTTTTGTGTGAGGGCGAGACCCTCTTAAGAAAGGAACCAATTGTGGTTTGGTAAGGTTTTACGATCCTAGCTTGGGGCTAGGTGTCGAACCTTAGTGGTATAAGGGTGGTTCGTGATGGAGGTTGATGACGTATGGGTTTAACCTTTATTAAGAGTAGTGATGGGCGGAAGTGAAGTTGACGGTAGTTCGGTGATAATTGTCCTGCCGTGAGCAATTGTCTTAACTAGTTGTTTTTGGGTTTGAGTCTTGCCTGGGAGAGGATGGAATGAAATGTTAGCATGATCGTGTATCGGAACGGCAAGTGTACCTTAATGAGTTATTCCCCTCGATGGAAATTTTTGAGATTGTAGAGAGGTCGTTAAAGGAATTGTGACTCGCTTTGATTGTGTCATGTTGTGTTTAATGAAGTGTGGTAGTCAGGTTGGTTGTGATAGTAGTGTGAAGTGTTTGTCGTGAGGTTTCAGGGGTTTTGGGTTGATGGAGCCCTTTGTGGTTGAAACACAGTTTTTGTTTGGGAATTGAATTGAAGATGGAACCGTGAGAGGTTGCACTCTGTTGAGCTAAATCAACATTTTCTCGTTAGTATTGGTTTTGAGAACTCGCTTGTCGTTTGTTCTGGTTTTAGTCTCTATGTGAATGTTTTGTGTTGCAAAGAAGTCTTTTGTCCCTTGGGGAACTTGTTGTTGACTTTGGCGTTCTTCGGATTCGAGGTCGAATCCTGTTTAAGGGGGGGAGAATGTGACACCACGGAGTGTCGTAACCTTATTTAATGTGAATGTTGAGGTGAAAAACATTATGAATTATGGAACGGGAGGTTGAAACCTTACGGTATGGAGGTTAATAGCGTTTCCGAGCCGTTTCTGGGCCGTTTTCGGGAGTTTGGGCCTTCCCGGGGCGTGTTGGGCCTTAGGGGGGACCCCTCGTGGGCCAAAAGTGGGGCTCTCTGGCCCATGAGGGTAGAGGGGGCAGCATGTTGCCCTTGGGGTGCCCCCTTGCTGCCCTAGCAGCCTCCACCTCCTCCTCTCCCTCCCATAGCCACAACACACCCTTTTGCCCCTTGCTTGCGCCCCCTTGCTCCCCATTGCTCCTCCACCCCTCTCCTCACCTCTCCACCACCCTTGCTGCCCCTAGGGGAGTTCTCCACCTCAACACCTCGAAGATCCGTCCATTGGAGCGCTCCGCGACGAGGAGATCCGGTGGATTTGGAGCGAGGAAGGAGATCGCGCGAACCGGGAGGAGATCCATTGGGTTTTCGTGCGTCGGGCGAAGGTATGGCCATGGAAATCCTTGGGGTTGGTCTAGGATCTGTTCTAAGGGGTATTATCATGTTTTTAGATCAATTGGTGGTGCTGGAATTGAGTAGATTAGATGGAATCTTAAGTTTGCCACGTTCTCTGTTTCGGGTAGCATGAGCAGTTGACCTAGGGTTTGGGTTTTCGCCAATTTAGACTCGAAATTTGGTCGTACGTCTGTTGAAGAAGTTGTAGGTAATTTCAATACCTTTCAGTGGGTATAAAGAACGTCCAATTCCGCCTAGCCGTTTGAAAGTTATGATCGTTTTACCGAACATATTAGAATCTGTGACGTGATTGGAGCAGATCACGGTATTTTTTAGATTAAACAACTTTAGAGTCCGAATCAGCTTTTCCATATACTTAGAAAAAGTTATGAAATTTCCTAAGCTACGCGAGGATGTACTCGTTTATTCGATTCGGAGTCTTAGAACCCGAGTTATGCCTTTTGGAAGGCTGCTGTCCCGACGGGACAGAACCTCTGTTTTTGGGTTTTGCGAGTAGTTTGCGATGTCGGGGTAGAAGAGGGTTTGTGTACTGCTTTGTGGACATGATTGTGAGTGTGTGGTGCCTATGTGCAGGTGGTGTGACCCCGGGAGTGCCTTCTACTTCTCGCCAATCCGTTGCCCGTGGTTGAGGCAAGTGTATTGTAATGGATAGCGGTTTGTAGGTTGCTAGTTGAAATTGATTATATGATATGATCACTTGCCATGCTTTAATGATTGACAATGATATGATGAGTATGCTTATTATGTTATGATGCCATGTGTTAATGTACAAGTTAATTATGATGTTGGCATATTTGCATACATGGCATGTTCCATGGCCCGGGCGGTGAGAAAGTCATAACTAGTCCGGGGAAGGTCGGTGAGAAAGTTATGACTATTCCGGAGAGCCAATGAGTAAGTCCTACATCGTGATTCCATTCACCGCGGTGAACGGAAGCGAGGAGTAGGCACCCTCCATCTTCGTGATGGAAGGGGGGAGAGGGTGCACGCCGACGGGTGTGTACTCAACCATACCGGTATGAGTTTCCAGGAGATATGTGCATCGCATTGCATTACATTGCATTGCATTATATGAGGATGTTATATGAGGATGATTTATGATGATGACAATGATATGCTTACACTATGAATATGAGATGTGTATGATGTTGTATGTGAAAAGTGGTGATGAAGGTATTGGAATGTATTTTCTTGTTCCATTGCAATATACTTGCTGAGTGATGAACTCACGCTTGTGTTTATGTTGTTTTTCTTAGGTACCATGAAACCGGCTTGCGGGAAAAAGGGTTTAGCTACATATCTACACGTAGCTCCACACAAATTAGACAGCTATGTCACATGTTATTGCTGTTTTAGATGCTTTCCATTATGATATAACTTGTGATACTTTGTTGTTGCTCCGAATCATGGAAAAACAAAGGAGATGTGCCGAAATTTTCGGTATTAGCATTTGTTCCTTTGCTGTAATTTACTTGTAATTGTGGTATTTAGAGGTTGCTTAGTCTATGTTCGGTAGCATTCAGGCATATTAAATGCCGGGGTGTTACATGTACGACTGTGTGTACTAGCGTGATCTTGGACTAGTACAGAATACACAGAGGGTCCGGATTTGCAGATTTGGGTCCCGACAAAGCATCTCTAGAAGTGTTCTGCCTCTGAACACTCCCGGGCGTGTACAACGACGGTAGCCTCTACTCGGTGCCCCTCCCGGTCACCGATAGGCAGTAGGGGCAGAACTCACACCCCGCTGGATCCTCACCTGCAAAACCACAAAAGCAGAAGCCTAAGTACGGAAGGTACTCGCAAGTCTTACCCTTGGTTAATATATGACCGACTCCAAGGAGTATGCATTTGGATGTAGCAAGGAACAAGCCCAAGGTAAAACTTGCGGAAAGCTCAACTTTGTTGTAAGATTTCATTCGTTTGCTCAGTTTACAATTTTTAAAGCAGTTGTACTAGCACCTACTTTTAGAGTGGAGTTCAACATTTAATGATAACCAAGCAAGTGATCTCATAACATTTTCGAGCTCAAGCCCAAAGGCGAACTTCCGTTCAAGTCATCACTACGTGTAGTAACAGATAACCAAGCGTGCTCATATCCGAGAGCGCGGCAATTCGAATCGCTTAATTAACCCTGCAGGGAAGCATTGACCGCACGACATGTGCCACGAAGGAACCTCATGTCAACCCCCTCCCATCCATACCCATTAGTTGGAGCGTCTTCATGCGGTCCGAAAACCTAGCACCCCCTCGAGCGGCCCCAAGCCCGTCTTGGCGCTCGAGAGCCGGCCTAAGCCCCGCCCTCAACCACGTCCAATCGCATGAGGTTACGGTCCATCGAACGGCATGCGATGAAAGAGCGGCTTACCGTACCATAATCGGGCATGCGATCAACCAATTTGTGCTCGGCCACAGTTAAACATCGAATCGGTCCTTAGCTGACTCAAGCGGGACTACCACATTTGAGTCTCCTTACCCAAATGTCCACCTCTCCCGCCCGGTCTCCAATTATACCTTTTTCCACAACACAACCATAGCCAAACCGTTCCATAGAATGTAAAGTGAAAGACCTCAAGCAGTGGAACTATCCACCACTTGGCCCAAACCCGACCTCTAAGCATACTAAGCATGACACAATTAATACCCATAATCTAGCTCCAATGGAGGTGTTCAACATGTAACAAGAATGGTACATGCAGCAAATAGGATCTCGCCTATCCCACATTTCAATTCCTAATGCAACACTTAATCATCCAATTAAGTATTTCAATTCTCAAAAATACAATTGCATAAGGTTCAAGATGCTTAGGTGCTTGCCTTGTGCTTCTGCTTGCAGATCAACCACGACTTGCTCTTCGGCAGTTCCTTCGACCACGGTCACGTCAGTCACCGCGGTCTCGTTCTTTACACGAGTACAATGCATAAATGAGATGCACACAAATGCAGTTGAAATGGATTACAATGAAACTCCCCCACCTAATAGACCAGCCGAACCCGGACAGTCCGGGTTTTATATCCGGACAGTCCGGATAAGCCGGACATTCCGGACGATTTGTCCGGACTCTCCGGATTGTCCAAGGCTTGGAATATGGTGCGCTATATGGAGGTGCCCCCAAGTCTTACAGCACCGCGAGGACCCGATCTATAACTTTCCTACACATGGCTAAGCCGGGAAAGCACCGAGCTAGCCCAAATGCGAGGAAAAGACGCTCACTTCTAGGAACCCCAACCAAAACCTAATCCAACGCTTAGAACGGCATCATCTACCCCCAATATCTCACCCAAAACCCAAGCATCGCTCACACCACCCCAAAATCCAACCACCCACCTAAACCTTAACACCCCAGGGTTTTACCCCCAACCTCAACTACAAGAACAATCTCCAAATCCCCCCCATGGACGCCCTAGAAGCTAAGAACCCATGATTCAACTCCAAGAATAGATCCTACCTTCAAGGAGGATGAAGGAGAGGAATGGGAAGCCGGGTACAGGAAGAAGAACGCCGGCTTGGAGAGGATCTTGAGGACACCGGGGTGGGGAAGTCGCCGGGGAGGAGCACAGGAGGATGCTGGAGTCGCCGGAGATGAGCTCGAGGTGGAGGAGAGCACGCACAGGGTGGGGAGCAAGAGGTAGGGGACGAAATGAGTGAGGGACCAAGAGAAACCGGACTTTATACAAAACCCCCGATAAGTCCGGATACTCCGGACAATTTGTCCAGACACTCCGGGTTGGGGTGTTCGGCCAAATCAACTCGAACACTCCGGATATTTCATCCGGACATTCCGGGTTAGGGTGTTCGGTTAGACCCAGTTCGGATACTCTGGACGTTTATCCGGATACTCCGGGTTATATCCGGACACTCCGGACATTTAATCCGGATACCCCGGACTTCCCAGAATTATAGAAATTGGGGCCTTAACAGATGTACTTGCACCGCCGAGGGCGAGGACGGAGGGGCGGTCAGCACGTGCGCCGCCGAGGGGGAGGACGGAGGGCTGGCCGGGATGTGCGCCGCTGAGGGGAGGACAGAGGGTCGGCTGGCATGTGCATCGCCGAGGGGGAGGTCGAGGGCCGGGATGTGCGGGCGTCGCTGAAGGGGTTAGGGTTTGCCGCCAAGGGGAATTAATGGTTTGCCGCCAAGGGTCGGGGGGCACGCGCGCACGCAGGGGAGGATTAATTTGCCGTGAAGGGTAGGTGAGGTCATCACTGACGGTTGAAACCATGAACCGTCTGTAATGAGTAGTCATCACAGACAGTTCAAACCATGATGAACCGTCTGTAATGTGTAGTCATCACAGATGGTTCAAACCATGATGAACCGTCTGCAATGAATAGTCATCACAGACGGTTTAAACCATGCACCGTCTGTAATGAGTAGTCATCGGAGACGGTTCAAACTATGATGAACCGTCTGTGATGAATAGTCATCACAGACGGTTAAAACCATGCATGAACCGTTTGTGATGAGTGTTTTTTTGTCAGTAGTTTATTTTTACAATACATATCAATAATTATAATTAATTGTAGTACATGCATCTCATCAATTATGATACAAACATATATACATCCAATTACTTATAATATGGACAAACGTACAGCTCTTTACTTATAATTAATATAGGTGTGTATGGACACTTAGAATATACATGAGGATCTCATCATTAATTCACTTGCTTATTCTTTTTGTACAAAAATTAGCCCTTCACGATGATCAACATGTGTGTAGCTAGCTTCCTCAGGTTGTTCTTCCTGGACCATGATGCCAGTACCAATAGGAGGCTGTAGAATCGATATATACGAATATAGCAATCAGAGGGGGGTGAATGATTGTGGAAGTTAAAACCAAATTTTTGATCTACTAAAAATTCACCCCAAAATAGACTCAAATAATTGCTTCGGGTCAAGCAAAAATAGATTGACAAATGATCGGTAAAATGTGTATTCCTAGGGATCCAACCATCGGATTGATCTAAAATTTGAACACAAGAAACTAGATTCCAACACAAATCTAACAGAAAAAGAATCAGCTCGATCGGACTTACGGATCAAAAGTTATGAATCTTGCGAGCTTGCCATGACAAAATATGACGAGAATTGATCTAACATCAATTTCGTGATTAAACAAAATCTTCAAAAGACTAACCAACAAAACTTTAAGGAAATCTAAATCAAAGTCCTAGAAAGGTTTTAGATAGATCAAATCAAGACGAAACTCAAAGAATCAAAGTAAACAAAGAACCAATCTTGAACCAGAACAGAAGTGCAAACAAAAACCAAAACAGATAATACTGTAGCAATGCGTGCACTGTAGCTTCGAGATTACTGTAGCACGCAGAGGATCTTGAAGGAATTGATCTTTATTTTTTTTGTCTATAGTACTCCTATCAAAAGAGTACAAACCCACAGCACAAGATTGTTTCCTGCGCTCTGCTCTATTGCACTATATCACACGCATAAACAGGGGACACCTCCCCCTATTTATAATGAGTAACCCTAACAGAGTATGCATGCATGTCCACTTGGTCCAATATGGCCCAATACATGCAAGCTACCCCAAACGATTACAACTCTACACGCGTATGGCTCACGTACCATACTCACGTGACTAACCAGCCTCCATGTGCACTATTCTCTCGCCCGAATGTCTCGCATGACATCCTTGACCACTAGGACCTTAATTCCTCCTTGAATCTAGTCCCGAACCTTAGTTCCTCCATGAACCAAGTTCTGATTCCATCATCGACAACGTTCGCCTTCGAGCAACACCTGCACATGAACAATCCACAAAAATTTTGAGCACAAGTTCTTCCCAACTTGACTCAATTAGTCCATGCAACTACTCATACGAGCATTGCATACAAGTCAATCCAATTTCGAAATTGCAAAAACCTAACCCTAGAAAATCACATTCACGCCAGACAAAAACATTAGTCCGGCGCACACAAGGAATTAATCCTTAAAATACCGTTCACACCGGACCAAAACTTTGGTCCGGCATCACTCACGACGGACCAAAAAATTGGTCCGGCGTACACGTGCCACGCACGGTTTCAAAAGAAAATGATCTGGCGCAAAGCCCTCAAAATCACGTTCACGGCGGACCAAAGAAATTTGATCCAGCATACATGCAAAACTTACTATTTTTTGTAAAACTCAGTCCAACGCATATACGAAATTAGACCTCAAAATGCCGTTCACGACGGACCAAAAATTTGGTCCGGCTTACATGTAAAACTTTATGTTTTTCAAGAAACTTGGTCCAGCATATACGAAATCAAACCTCAAAAGGTCATTCATGACGGACCAAAAAATTGGTCCGGTGTACATAAGAATTCAACTTTCAAGAAAGAGCCATTCACGGTGGACCAAGAACTTTGGTCCGGCGTACACACGGATTCAACTCTTCAACAAGGAACCATTCACGTTCACGGCGGACCGAAAATCTGGTCCGGCGTCATTCACGACATACCAAAAAGTTGGTCTGGCGCAAATGTCCAACACTCGGTCTCTTTGAGAAATCAGATCAGCAAAAACACGTTCACGACGGACCGAAACACAATCGGTCTGGCGTAAACGTCCAACTTTCTAGAACTTGAAAATCAGTCCGGCGCAAGGAGAAAAAAACCTCTGTAGCTTGAAAGCACTTAACCATGCTATCACAAGCATATCAAAAGATCATATGAGACAGCACATGCACAATCACCACACATGCCATGAGCACAAACACTTTGCAATGCCAAATGCATCATTAAGCCAATTTTTCATCACATGATTTCACAGAGGCAACTCATCAAACTGATTGTATTCTTCCTCATCTACCACATTCTCGACTCCGACAATCCTCCTTTTCCCCTGAAGAACCACGTGGCGCTTCTTGTTCGATGGGTCAGTTACATAGAAGACTTGAACAACTTGGTTAGCGAGAACAAACAGTTCATCTTTGTATCCGACACGTTCGAGGTCCACAGTAGTGACACCCATACTTGTCAACCTTCACATGCTGCAGGTGAACCCAACGGCACTGAAATAGGGGGATCTTGAATAGTATGTAGTCGAGCTCCCAAATTTCCTCAATTAACCCACAGCACAAACTCCTCGTCGACCCAGCAGTATTCAGGCATCTATGTGAACACCACTGTTCTGGTTTGTGCTCTTCATGTCCTGATCTCTTGTGTAAAATGTGTACCCATTTCAGTCGTATCCTTTCCATGTTACCACCGTAAATGCTGGCCATTTTGCTAACCATGTTAGTAGATCTCCGGCTGAGCTTCCAATGATGGGCTGTCACTCCTTCAACCATCTATTGAATTGAAGGTTATGCTGTCTGATGATCCAAGAATCCTGCCGTGACAGATTCTCTTGCCGTAGCCAATTCTTGTACTCGTCGATATACGGAGCCACAATAGCCAGGTGTTGCAAAACCATGAAATAGGCTTTAGTGCACGCAGCTGGATCAGGCGTGATTGATTTTCTTCCTATAGTCCCGATACCCTGGAGCCTCCCCTCATGGCGGGATCGAGGCACACCTATCGGCTCGACATGTGCCATGTAATCCACGCAGAACTCAACAACCTCTTCAGTTGCATAACCTTCGATAATGCTACCCTCCGGTCGAGATCGATTCCATACGAATGACTTGGGAATTCCCATGTACCTCTCGATTGGGTACATGCTACGTAGGAACACGGGCCCGCACAGCTTTAGCTCCCTCACAAGGTGAGCAATGAGATGGACCATGATATCGAAAAATGAGGGAGGGAAATACATCTCCAGATTACATAAAGTCATTACCATCTCAGCCTGTAGAGCATCTAGTCCTTCGGGATCAATGACCTTCTAAGCAATTATGTTAAAGAAATAACACAGCCTTGTGATTGTCTCCCGGACCTTGCTCGGTAAGATACTTCTAATTGCCACAGGGAGCATTTGTGTCATAAGCACATGGCAATCATGAGACTTCATGCCAGTTAAAATCAAGCCTTGCATTGAAACAAGTCTCTTTATATTGGACGAGCAACCGGACGGAACTTTAACACCATGCAAGCACTGCATAGTTCAGTTCTCTCGACCTTGGATAGGGTGTAGCAAGTAGGTTCGTAGTACGTTCGGCCTTTATCAGTCTCTTTCGGTGCTAACTCAGGTCAGTTGCCTGTGGCATATTGATGGGAGTCACCGACGTTCTTCGTTCTGCTGCTATTTATTTACTTTTGTTAATGTAAGCCCTGCGTGGCAGACTATTTGTAAGGTGACCTTAAGGTCGTGCAACCAGTTTATCTATTGTTTGAAGTACTTTATTATTAATTCCGCTGTGTATGATTGTGGTACTTCATCCCTGTTATTACTGTGTGCGCTAGCATGATCCTGGACTAGTGCAGAATACATAGAGGGTCCAGATTTGCAGATTCAGGTCCCCACAGAGGTGGTATCAGAGCCATATTGACTGTAGGTCTTGACCCTAGGTAGATTGGCCGTCTTTAGAAGCTTCAAAATTATTTTCTAAAGAGAAAAGTTAACTTGAAAGAATAATAAGTTTTTGACTTATCTTATTCTTCTATTCTTTTCCCCTTTGCTGAAATTCCTATCCTTCCCACTGGTTTAAATGGAAATCTTAACTGAGCCATTCTGAATAATCAACGATGTTTCACACTTAAGGAGAAAGTACTGGTTGTCGCTATCAACCCTGAAGATCATGAAGTAAGGAATCATCGAGCTCAAGGAGAAGTGGATCGATGCGGTGTTTCTGAAGCTTAAAGAACCAGTGCTTTAGTAGTCAGTTGAGACTCATGTGTGAGAGTCGCGTCTCTTAAGATAGGAGAGTTACCCTTTTAGCCAATAGATTATTGTGTGCTCAGGTTAATTTGGTTCTTCATTGGTTGCTGGGTGTGCAGTATGCGTTGCATAGCTTTTAGGCTTGTGTAAGCAACCATACCAAGTTATTAATAATGTTTCTATAAGTTTTTGGGTTAAGCCTGCTTCCCTGCACTAGAATTCTTGAACCCTATCTTTGCTTTCCCCTCTTAGCTAAACCTTGGTGTGTCAACAGATGGAAGGGACCGACCACACCAATGTTTCTGAAGCAGTTCAAGTCAATTCAATTGCTGCTACCATTGCCAATGATAAAGCGAAGATTGACAAGCAGCTATCCACCATACCGACAGTAACTAATCAAAACTTGGATCAGTTTCTTACCGCTCAAACCCAGCTTATGCAGATGGTGATGCAGCAGATGAACGCTAACAGAACTAAAACCAATACCCCTACAACTGCAGAGACAACAGTGTGTCCACAACCAAAGTTGTCTACCTCAGGCCAATCTCGAGCAGGAACCGGAGATAAGGGGAGGCTCAGGGTCGAGGATGGAGGAGCCAGGGAGTTCGCAGCCTCAGGAGCAAGAACTATTCCCAACGACTCGCCACCGGTCGTCCCCCTGAGACAGTTTCGACCGACAGAATTGCAGAAGGGTACTAACCGAGCAAGAGAAGGAAAAACCTACTTGGCCATGGGATAATGGATTCGTAGTCTCCTCAGAGGTTTCTGGGCCAACAGTTGAAGTTGAGAGGCAACCGCGGCAGGGGATAGGACGATATTCTCCTTATCGACCTGCAAAACAAGTAAGTAACCAATCAACTACGGCTAAGTAACAAGCAGCCATGCGAGGAGATAGAAGTACCTGCGCGCTGGACGAAGGAAGCTCTATTCGAGGTGATAGTGGCGGGGGCATAATCGACCTCTGGAGATCACCCCTCAGGGTATCCCGCTGTTCATCCATCAGTTGTCAAATGAATTCGGGGCTAAGTCTGTAACATCTAAGCAAGGGATTGAAGATCATTTGAGCGGGCGACTGTATTCGGGCCCGTTTGGGGGGGTGGAGGGAGCTCTGGGAGCAAAGATTCCTTGGTATTAGGAGGAACCTCTGGATCTCGACCTCCAGCATTTTTATCTTCAGAAGCAGCTGGAGGCGTCCCTTGCTCGGGTGCAAGAACTACCGGAAGAGCCTCCGGGTCGATCTCGTCCCTCCCAGAGGTGACAACCGCAGGGTTCGATCCATCACTCTCAAGATCGACGGTTCCCTCTGGTAGTTCACTCTCATCTCCAAACGTCAGCTCCTACGGGTGAGGTCGATTAGCAGCGGGTAGCATATGCCCGAACGAAGCATTGCATAGCCCAAGAATAGCACTCACCTGTAGTCGAGGAAGGGATTTGGAGAAACCCACTATGCCACTACGGCCCGAGTGGGAACCATGAGACATTTTGCTCAGACGGGCTCCGATGCCTGCAGGTAGCAAAACTGTGAGGAAAAACCAAGTGTCAGCACAATGCCACTGAAGCGGAAATAAATAATAGGAAATTGTACCACGTATCTAAATATGGGATATGCATGCGCGTTGAGAAGACGGAAATTGTACCATGTATCCCTGACTCTGAGAGCCCTATCCCTATGGGAAAATAGGCTAACGGGAAAGATATCCATACGTTTGGAAGGACTCGATCCAGCTCCCGTAACGAGGAGACCAGATTGAGTACGATGGATAGATAAGGAAAATCAGTTACCTACGAGGATCTCGAAATGAATATCCCTAATAGGGAACAATATGGAGTCCTCATCCGGCGATATCTCGAGAAGACGGTGTACCCAGCTATAAATATAGAAGAGATGCACGGAGAATAGGGACGGGGCCCTGAGAGAAGGAGCCATTAGAGATCGCGTAGACGGAAGCCCGAGGAGAGCATCTTCTTGTTTCTAATAGCCAGATTAGATCTAGCAGTAGTTTTTCTCCCATCTTGTAACCAGAGATTATACCCCCCAGATCTGTTCTCCCTTTGAGCGATCCGATAGTGCTAAACAACAGGAGTAGGGTATTACTCTTCTCAGAGGCCCGAAATTGTTTAATTATTTGCCTTGTTTATGTCTGTTGATCTTGCGAACCCCGAAGGTACCCGATTACAAATTTACCGTCGATTTCATAACCTTAACATATGGAGCCAATTAGACAAGTTGTACGATTGGACCTACAACCCCATTAGTGCACTCGAGTAGACATCAGGCCGTAGCAGGATGGCACGCGATCGACAAGTGTGTGAAATTCTCCATGTATCCCCTTACAGGGGCGAATGGAGGGGCGAAATCATAAATGCTTTGGTCAAAAACCAGCAAAGCGACCATTAGGCCCTGGACTAGAGGGAAAGAACATGTACAATTGGCCCTTGTATAAAAGGGGGAGGATGGCATCAATAAGGAGAGAGATCTTTTCCATCAATAATCCTTAGAGGGCAAGGGGGATGAGAGCTCCCAACGAGATGTTCCCGGGGGGCGTGAACTGAGCTGTAGAAGGCCTCGCGTGCCCAGGGGCAGCCCTATTTTTTATACATGAGGTTGCTCCTGCGAGGCCGCGACAGTGGCCCCGTCCGTGGGGACCGACGGGCAACGTGGCCAAACCGTCACTCCCCAGCTAGCTTGACGAAGAAGCACCGGCGACTATGTTGCCGAAGAAGAAGGCAGTGACTGCGTCTCATGGGCTACGGCGGGAGCTGCGGGCGGAGGATCGGGAAGGTCGCTGAGAAGTCAGACACGCAGTTGTTTGCAACCACATGATGAGGGAGGCCACACCCTCGCAGGGGTGGAGGGATCCCCGAAAACGCGCCCGTTGGCACCGGTAGCGGTGGCACGCAAGTGTGCGCCCAGGCGGCAGTTGTAGGCCACGGGCCTACCGACAGCGATACCGGGGGAGGGTGCAGTGGAGACGTTGGACCATCCGAGCCATCAAAGCAGCGGTCCATGAGATGGTGCCACCCCCCCCCCCGAAAAAGGAAAAGATCCAAGAAGCGCTCGAACCAAATGTACGGGCGCTGATGGAACCGAACGAGAAATTGATGGCGGAAGTGAAGTGCTTGCAGGGATAGATGAACAAGGGGCTCAAAATGTCCCAGGATGAGAGCCCAGATCAGGAGGTGCTGTCGCCGATCCACGCGAGAGTGGTTAGGGACGACGGTGACCCTAATCCCCTTTGCACTAGACTTCAGGCGAGGAGGTGGTTGTCCCTAAGAAACTTCAAGCTCCCCACCATCAAACCGTATAACAGCAAGGCGGACCCGCGGGAGTTCCTGTGATGCCTTAGAGCGTCAGAGCGATTCTAGGGTTCCTTTTTCCTGGTTTTGTTTCGGGAGGAATGAGGGAAATTTTTGGGGAATTAAATAATTGAAGTTTATGCGGCGTATTAATATTAAATTTGGAGTATTTGGGCTAGAAACAGTGGGCCGAGGAAAACTTGGGCCTGGGCCGGGAATTCTTTTCCCACCTCCACCTCCCCACCCCCCCTAGTGGGCCGGCCCACTTGGGTGCGCCCCCCCCCACCATGTGGCCGGCCACCCCCCCAACCCTAGGGCGCCTCCCCCATTCCCCCTAGCAGCCGCCACCCCCTGTTCTTCCTCCCTTGCATGGTGGCTCAAGATCCACCACGAAAACGCGAAGGAGAGAGAGCGAGAAGGGGATCCGTGGAGGCGAGGAGTTCGATCAGATTTCCGTTTCGGGGATCGTCAGCGTGTTCTTCGTGGGATCTCAAGGGAGAACTCAAGGTAAAATTCCCAATCTTTTACCCCTGTTCTACCTAGGGATTAGGAGTGTATTAGATCTGGTGGTGAGTGGTTTGGATGGATCTTGATGGGGGAGAAGGGTAGATGTTCACGTGGTGCTGTTTTTGGAAAGGGAGATTGTGCAGCGCGGATTGTTTCGCGTTTTACGTGGCATAGATGATTTTTCCTGCCAAAACCTATAACTAGAAAGTTGTAGATAACGTCGAGATATAGCTTCTGTAATTTTTTCAGAATTTTTGGGGAAGTTTTCTGAGAGTTATCGCTGTTGCAAACCGACGAACAGAATCTGGGAACAGATTTCATCCACTGTGTTGGACGACTGTTTAGGCATATTTAACAGAGGAATTAGAATTTATGATCTTCTGGAAAGTTGTAGATATCGTCAATATCTAGCTCCTGTAATTTTTTCATATTTTTATGTTCTGTGGAAAAAAAGATACGAAAAAGAGAATGGGGATTGCTGCTGTTCGATCCGAACAGATCGGGGTTTCGGTGTTGGAAAAGGGGAACGGGTTGTAGGAATTGCGTGTTTGAGTTGTGTGTTCAATTGTGGTGTTATTGCATACTGAAAATATGCTTGTACAGGTGGTGCCCCTTCTGGACGCAACTAGATCCGTCGTCTACGTCGGTAAAGGCAAGTGGAAGTAGTGTTATGGTTGAGCTATACATCGTTGTTTGCATTGCCTTCGTTATATTTCCCGATGACATTAATCATACATGGTTTGATCATTTGCTGGGAAGATTGCAATAATTAGATTAGCAATGTGATGATGTGCTTTGGCTTTGAACCATGAGTAAAGAGAAGAATGATGTTGCCTATTGGTTGAATTGTCTAAATAGTTCATCTCAATGTTATTTGTTTTCTATCCATGTTATATGATGGCATGCAAATATGTGGACTCAATGTGGAAAATTATGAATGAATTCATGCATGAAGCATTAACTGCACAATCATGCATTGGAAGTTTGTCGACGCCAGCGTCTTGCGACCGTGCAGTACAACACCGTGTGTTCCTGAGAAAGGGCACGGTGAGGAGGATCATGGCATAAGCATGTGCACAATCATATGCATTTTACTGAGGTTGTGTGGACTCCGTAATGTGGTATTGGATATGAGGAATGTGGACTCTTTGTTGTGGTATTGTATATGAGGAATGTGGACTCTTTGATGTGGTATTGTATATGAGGAATTTGGTATGCTAGTTTTACTGTGGCTGTGTTATTCGTTAGAAGTTGTTCCGCTTGCTGAGATTACCCAATCTCACCCCTTGTTATTTTGTTGTTTTCAGGTAGTTCTCGCGAGTCGTAAGCTTGAAGGGTGGGCTTAGTAGCACAATCAACCCTCCGGGGTCATCACGAATCACATGGACTAGTGCATTTAATAATTCATTAGCTTGCTGAAATTTTATTAATCATAGACCTGTTGATGTCCTCTTTGGAGCTGTTTTACGTTTATGTTTGTTTTCTGGTTGATTTAGACTTGTTATCTCTAGTATTGATGCTTTTATGTTATTCCTGTTTATAATGGTTATTATGAATCTTGTTGTCGCTTCTGTTTTGTCCTAATTTTAGGAGAGATGCTGTCGAAATTTTCTTGTACGACAGTTTAGATTTATAGGGTGTTACAGTTGGTATCAGAGCAGGCTTCAGGTCCGTGGTGTATGAACTTAGTGAAATACCATAGGTTCAACTAAAATGTGATTTGGGATAACTTAGAAACATGGCTTAGGTTATACTTAAAAAAAAAAAAATTTGCCATAGGATAGCAACATTAAAATTTGTGTTAGTGGAATAACTAATTTAAAATTTGACACACATGGATGCACAGTAGGAAAGGGTATGGGTATCGTTGCCTCATGCTTAAAGGTTGAATTTAAGCTTTGTTGTTGAATGCTACTTTTGATGATGTATAATGCTATATTTATGATAGATTTGATTGAGTTGCTTCATTTGTGATAAAGTGTGGTTGTGGTGCCGAAGGGTTTCGGTCACCTTTTGTTTGTAGTGAGGCTGTGGTTTGACGGTGTGGCCGGGTAGAGTCACCACCGAAGAACTATTATACCCCTGTAGGGAAAGAGTACTTATCCGTGTCTGTCGTAGATCGGATAGTGACTGGAGTCAAATAGAAGAGGTTGGTGATGGATTCCTTCGGATGTTCTTTACCGTCTTGTGACTGGTCGGTTTTGGTTGGTTTTACGGGTATGTGGTTGGTTCAAACCGAGGAAAATGCTTAGTTTTGAGCACTCGCTGATTTGTCCTTTTGGCGGTTTGTGGTTTTGTCTCCTTTGAGTGAAGACACAGAAGAAGAGTTCTACGTTAACGTCTTTTGGTCACAATTTTGCTTTGGCACCTGATTTATTGTGATGGGTATCGTTGGGAGGAAATTTACGTGGTTGTTGTTTCCGATTTTTTTAAAAGAAGGGGTTGGAGTTTCTCTGTTGCATCAATTTGGATGGAGCTAAGTTTGAATCTTTATCGGAAAAATTTGGTTGGACATTTGGTCTTCCCTTATGCATCTGTCTTCCTTTGTGGAAAGTGTAGGTTTTGGATTTCTTGAAGAGTTTTGGCTACTAGGATTGAACATTTGAGGGTCGAACTCTCTTGCATTTATGTTTGGATTTTGCTTTTCTTCCTTGCCTGAGAAGAAGAAATTTTTTATCGGTGTTTGTTCTTGATCTAGAACTGTGTTTGTTTTTTTTTAATGTTTGGGATTGCCTCCTGTTTGTCAAGGGTAGGTGACCCATGACGGTGTTTAGAAATTTTATGTCTGTGTTACGTAGTATGTAACAATGTGGTTTATGGAATGATGTACTTCTAAGCTAATTTGTGAGTTGAATCAATTAAGATGTAATTGTTATCTTTAGCTTGAGATTAAATAAACTTCTAGTATTGTAGATTGCTCTATAGCGATAATGATTGAATGTGTTAATGTGCATGCTTAGGATTTATTGCATTATTTTAATGTGTCCTTGACCATGGACAATGTTTAAAGCTTTAAATCTTGATGCGTAGTTAGAACATTACGATGATGTAAACTACTGTGAAGGTAATAGAAAATTAGTGGGTTATTTAGAGACATTTTAATATAAGGTCGGTAGAACAATTTAATTGTAATGGTGGACTACCGATATTGTTAAAGAAACCATGCTGGTTGTTTAAAATGTTCTAATTTAATCGTGTTGGCTAGTGACTTTAACTTGGAAATTGATTAGAGTTGATATTTATGACGTTGCAAACTATTAGTAGATTCGGAAGTATGCAGTTGCGTTCCAATAATGCTAGTATCGATATCAATTGGGAAGACATAAGTTTTTGCCATTGCCGTAAGAGCGTTGTGATGATTTCACCTATTCAGTTCACTGTAAAAAAGGTCGAGTATGTCTTGGAGTGGCAATTTTGCTATAACCCGTGTATAGGGTAGCTAAAAAAAATTAAAAAAAAAAATTTAAATTTAATTTAGCGTTGTTGTTATAAGAGATTTGGATGGCTTAAATTATTCAATCTATTTTACATAGTTGGAGTATGTTGTGTAGTGACAGTTTGTCATAGCCTATGGATAGGGTAACTAAAAGCAATGTTGTTGTTTTACAATTATGCCAATTATTGATATTGATGACTTAGTAGTGGTGGTAACTGATTAGATTAATTGTTGAAAACCTTTGTTAAAATGGTGGAAATTGTAACATGTTGTGATGGAGTGAACCAGGGATAGTTAGCATGACGCGTGATTTTGTCCTTAATAAATGTATGTTTTAAACTTCTATTTATGATTGGTGCCTTGTTGAGATAATATTTACTTGTTGAGTCATCTTTTAGGTGAATAAATTTCCATTGTCGAGATGTTGACGTGTATGTGGTATGGAATTTATAGGTTCATCATGCTGAAAGACTTGTTGAAGCACTGCCTTTCAAATTTAGAATATGATGATATAGGTTAGGCTGCTCCGTGGGGATCTTGATGAGGTAGTTTTGGTTGGATGTGTTTTCGATAAGCACTGTGAACTTTATTTATAATTGTGGAAAAGGTAATAAGAGTAAGAATTTGTTGTGTAGTTGTTGTTAAATCCTGATGGGCCTTCTCAATGAGTAAATAGGGAATATTGAAATCTAAATGGTAAGGGTAGTGGAATGCTATAGATGGCGGGAGTTATGCTGAACTTATGTTTAAAAATTCATATGGATTGGTTTGTTTGTTTGTTATTTGGGTTGAATACTTTCGGTCAAAGTATTCTTTGTGCTGTGTTTCAGAGTTTCCCTAAACTTAGAATGATTCTGCCAAATGTGGGTTAATTTCGAGGCTTAAAACAAGGATAAAAGAATGATTAACCTTGAAGTAATTTGTGGAGATTTTGGAATGTTATTCTATTAAATATCGTCATTCATTCATCTTTGATAAGAAAACTAGCTTAAGTTATGAATGCGACATTTATGCTCAAGGATGTATGCTTTGACTGTGTCCGTAGTTTTCAAGGTCGAGTTATCGGTTGCATTGTTGATCAAAAGAAGTAGCTAATCCAATGTAAGATTTGGAACTTCATGATCTGGAAATATTTGTATTTCTATTTTGGGCTAGAGTTGTGTTGTGGTGTGAGGTGTTTGACAGTTTTTGTTTAAGAGACGATTCTTCTGATTGTGACATGAATGATATTCGTGGTTGAAACAATTTTTTCTGTTGGGAAGTGAGTTTGGTTCCTTTTTAAAGAAAAAGAGATGGTGGTTGTGTGGAAGCATTTAATTCCTTGATCGGTTTCTTTTTTCTGAATGGCTCGGCCTTGGATAAAAGTGAGATGATTTGTTTTGGTAAAAGTGAAATGCATTTGCAGAAGACTTTCGCGGTGTTTCTCTTTTGAATAGAGCTTCTCCCCGAAGAAAATTTTTTTGGTGGTTTTGGTTCTATGGAGTTCCTCTTCCAAGTTGAGTTCCTGTGTATGTGAATTTCAGCCCTTTGGTTTAAAGGTGGTGATTGTCGTTCGTTGTGTTAGTGAGAATTAAGATTTCTTTTACGTTCAAGCTTGGGGGTAAGAAAATGAATGTTTATGTTATGGTTGAGTTTATTCAAGGATTGTACTCCTTGCCCTGGTCCTTGGGTGGAAGAATGTGAAAGCGAAACCTTCTTACAAGGGAAAACTAGTGTGGGTCGCTGATCGTAAGTAGTTTAAAAGTGAAGAGTAAAGGAAGGTTGTGTATGACTCAATTCAAACCTTTTTTGGAGAATTGTTTTCATTGATGTGTTCCTCGGTGGGGTTGCTTAATTTAGTAGTGGACAACTTGGAAGTTGCAGGTAATTACATTAATTTTTTGGAACTTTTTGTCGCTGGGTTCGAGCGAGTTTGTGTCAACCGTAGTGATTGTGTTCGGTTGTTATTGTTTCTGCGGATTTACGGACCCTGGTTGTAAAATAGGCTATCTCTGTCGTTGGTAAGGGTGGATATTGGTTCTTTTTGTAAAAGATCAATCACTTGTAGGAGATAGGAGTTTGTGTTTGGGTTGATTTAGAGACTCACCTAGAGCGTTGTGTCTCACATGGTTCGCGTCGTCCAGAATGCGACGAACTGTGGTAGAGGAGTTGAGATTGGAATGCAGAGTTTCGCGATCGGGTTGAAGAGAGAAGTGGGAGTTGAGATTCCAGATCGATACCAGATTCACCTAATAGGTGTCCTTTATTTAATAGGGGAATAGTTCGTGTTAGTGTCCAATGAAAGATTTGTGGACCAATTAGTCTGAGCGGGATGCAACTTGAGGACCAGATGCGGAAGGTATCCTACACTCTTTGAGGATGCTGAAGGTAAAGTGTTGATTACCAGTTTGCCTTTTTTTAAGGTTCCGTAGCAAGAGGAGTAGATTCGGGACGAATCCTTTTAAGGAGGGGAGAATGTGATGCCTTAGAGCGTCGGAGCGATTCTAGGGTTCCTTTTCCTGGTTTTGTTTCGGGAGGAATGAGGGAAATTTTGGGAATTAAATAATTGAAGTTTATGCGGCGTATTAATATTAAATTTGGAGTATTTGGGCTAGAAACAGTGGGCGAGGAAAACTTGGGCCTGGGCCGAATTCTTTTCCCACCTCCACCTCCCCACCCCTAGTGGGCCGGCCCACTTGGGTGCGCCCCACCATGTGGCCGGCCACCCCCAACCCTAGGGCGCCTCCCCATTCCCCTAGCAGCCGCCACCCCTGTTCTTCCTCCCTTGCATGGTGGCTCAAGATCCACCACGAAACGCCAAGGAGAGAGAGCGAGAAGGGGATCCGTGGAGGCGAGGAGTTCGATCAGATTTCCGTTTCGGGGATCGTCGCGTGTTCTTCGTGGGATCTCAAGGGAGAACTCAAGGTAAAATTCCCAATCTTTTACCCCTGTTCTACCTAGGGATTAGGAGTGTATTAGATCTGGTGGTGAGTGGTTTGGATGGATCTTGATGGGGAGAAGGGTAGATGTTCACGTGGTGCTGTTTTTGGAAAGGGAGATTGTGCAGCGCGGATTGTTTCGCGTTTTACGTGGCATAGATGATTTTTCCTGCCAAAACCTATAACTAGAAAGTTGTAGATAACGTCGAGATATAGCTTCTGTAATTTTTTCAGAATTTTTGGGGAAGTTTTCTGAGAGTTATCGCTGTTGCAAACCGACGAACAGAATCTGGGAACAGATTTCATCCACTGTGTTGGACGACTGTTTAGGCATATTTAACAGAGGAATTAGAATTTATGATCTTCTGGAAAGTTGTAGATATCGTCAATATCTAGCTCCTGTAATTTTTTCATATTTTTATGTTCTGTGGAAAAAAAGATACGAAAAAGAGAATGGGGGTTGCTGCTGTTCGATCCGAACAGATCGGGGTTTCGGTGTTGGAAAAGGGGAACGGGTTGTAGGAATTGCGTGTTTGAGTTGTGTGTTCAATTGTGGTGTTATTGCATACTGAAAATATGCTTGTACAGGTGGTGCCCCTTCTGGACGCAACTAGATCCGTCGTCTACGTCGGTAAAGGCAAGTGGAAGTAGTGTTATGGTTGAGCTATACATCGTTGTTTGCATTGCCTTCGTTATATTTCCCGATGACATTAATCATACATGGTTTGATCATTTGCTGGGAAGATTGCAATAATTAGATTAGCAATGTGATGATGTGCTTTGGCTTTGAACCATGAGTAAAGAGAAGAATGATGTTGCCTATTGGTTGAATTGTCTAAATAGTTCATCTCAATGTTATTTGTTTTCTATCCATGTTATATGATGGCATGCAAATATGTGGACTCAATGTGGAAAATTATGAATGAATTCATGCATGAAGCATTAACTGCACAATCATGCATTGGAAGTTTGTCGACGCCTTGCGCGACCGTCTGCAGTACAACACCGTGTGTTCCTGAGAAAGGGCACGGTGAGGAGGATCATGGCATAAGCATGTGCACAATCATATGCATTTCATGAGGTTGTGTGGACTCCGTGAATGTGGTATTGGATATGAGGAATGTGGACTCTTTGTTGTGGTATTGTATATGAGGAATGTGGACTCTTTGATGTGGTATTGTATATGAGGAATTTGATATGCTAGTTTTACTGTGGCTGTGTTATTCGTTAGAAGTTGTTCCGCTTGCTGAGATTACCCAATCTCACCCCTTGTTATTTTGTTGTTTTCAGGTAGTTCTCGCGAGTCGTAAGCTTGAAGGGTGGGCTTAGTAGCACAATCAACCCTCCGGGGTCATCACGAATCACATGGACTAGTGCATTTAATAATTCATTAGCTTGCTGAAATTTTATTAATCATAGACCTGTTGATGTCCTCTTTGGAGCTGTTTTACGTTTATGTTTGTTTTCTGGTTGATTTAGACTTGTTATCTCTAGTATTGATGCTTTTATGTTATTCCTGTTTATAATGGTTATTATGAATCTTGTTGTCGCTTCTGTTTTGTCCTAATTTTAGGAGAGATGCTGTCGAAATTTTCTTGTACGACAGTTTAGATTTATAGGGTGTTACAGTTCCTCCGTGTCTATGACACCGCAGTAGAGGCAGCGGGGGGAGACAACAACATCAAGGCTAAGGGGCCTCTGCTGGCACTCGAAGGAATAGCCCGCTCGTGGTACTCCTCCCTCGCCAAGCTCCATCGAAAGCTGGCCACAGCTCCGCGCTAAAATGGAGAGCAACTTCCAGGGGAACTTTGATGAGATGAAGGAGGAGAGCGACCTGTTCGCTATAAAGCAACACGAAGGAGAGTCCCTCAAAAGCTACTTTCAGTGCTTCTCCAAGATCAAGTGCCAAATTCAGGGAGTCAACGGCACCACTCTCATCAACGCAGCTTGTTGCAGGTTACGGAGAGGGCCGTTGGCAGAAAGGCTAGCCCGCAAAGAAGTCTGCACCTTGGAGGAGCTGTTTGCAAAAATGAAGGAGTACACCCGCGCGGAGGAGGATAATCATCAGAGGGAAGACAAGCCGCGATAAGAGCCACTGAGGCGATCCCCACGCAAGAGGGACCAAGAGAAGGGACCAGCACACAGAACAAAGGCGAGGACCTGTAGCCAAGAGCATGAGGGAAAGGACAAGAGAAAAAGAGTTCATTACGTTGACGAACAGTCCGATCGGCACGACGATAAGGGGCGCCAGCCTGAGCAGCGAGGGCAGAGCCCGCCTCGTTGGTAGGATAAGCGGGAGGGCAATTGACCTATGCCTAGAGGGGAGGAAGCAACGCGAAGGAGCTATCACTGCGAATACCATGGCGAGAACAGCACTCACGATTCAACCCATTGCAAGGTGATCGAATGCTACCGATGGTTCAAAGCCAAGAGAAGGGAAGCGGGAGCGCTCCTGCCACCACCGCCACCTCCTCCTCTGCCCCCGGAACACTCAAGACCACCGCATCACGGGGTGGTAAACCACATACACCGCATACCATCATCGGAGGATCCTCTCTGCACCTGTCGTCAAAACGACAACGAAAGGCATACGCGAGACAAGTCAACCATGTCGGAACCAATCCACGACTCCACCCCAGCAGAAACATGAGCCTATTGTATTTATAGAAGAGGATGCAAAGGGAGTGCATTTCCCGCACCAAGACTCCCTAGTGGTCACCGCCGTAATCGCCAACTGCGAGGCGCACATGATCCTAGTAGATGGAGGAAGCGCTGTGGACATAATCTTCGTCGGGGATTTCTAGCAGATGATGATCCCTTATGACAGGCTAAGGAAATCGGAGGTGCCGCTGGTCGGTTTCGGGGGGGGATATCATCGGCATTATAGGGTAGATACAGTTGGAAGTTACATTCAAGGCACGACACGCCAGCATCACTTGCAACATCACGTTCGACATTGTTGACATGCCTTTCCAGTACAACGCCATAATGGGCCGAGGGTCCTTAACTGCGTTCGGAGCTGTCCTGCACCATGGCTTCCTATGTATGAAAATGTCTTCGCCCAATGGCACCATCATGGTGCGGGGAGACCAAGCACTCGCAAGAAAGATAGATCTAGAAGGACCCCCTTAGGTCAAGCATGTTTACACGGCAGAAGGAGATCCCCCACCCGACCAGCATAGCAAATGGCTCCTGAAACCGCGTCCCTATAGAGGAACAAAGCAGGTGGCTCTGCAACCTAATGGCGACAAGGTCGTAACCCTTAACGCCACCTTAGCCCTGGAAGAAGAAACAACCTTATTACAACTCCTCCAAGGATACGAAGGTGTGTTCGTGTGGGCCCCCAGAGATATCCCCGGAGTAAGGCGGAGAATGATCGAGCACTAGCTCGCCATCAAGCTAGATGCGAGGCCCAAAAACAAAAGCTCAGGAAACTCGTGCCGAAGAGGCAGGACATAGCAAGAGCAGAAGTGGCCAAGCTGCTCCAGGCGGGAATCATACGCGACGCCCTCCATACCGAATGGCTAGCCAATGTGGTCCTCATCAAGAAATCCAGCAGAGCATGGAGAATGTGCATCGACTTCACCGATTTGAACAAATCATGCCCGAAGGATGATTTTCCCCAACCCCGCATTGATCAACTCGTCGATTCCACCTCTGGGTCCAAGATGATGAGTTTTCGCGATGCGTATTTGGGATACCACCAAGTTTACATGCATACAGAAGATGAAGATAAGACAGTGTTCATCACACCCTTTGGCACGTACTGCTTCGTGTGAATGCCCTTCGGCCTCAAGATCGCTGGTGCAACCTTCGCAAGGCTCATCGCAAAAGTTTTCACTCACCAGCTAGGGAGGAACATAGAAGCTTACGTTGATGATGTCATTGTCAAGAGCGAAAAGAAGGAGAATCACGTTCTTGATCTTTGAGAAACTTTTGATAGCCTGATGGCAGTGAGGGTAAAGCTTAACCCTGAAAAGTGTGTTTTTGGCATTAAGGCAGGGAACCTGCTGGGATTCCTAGTCTTTGAGTGAGGCATCGAGGCGAACCCCGAAAAGGTCAGGGCAATCCAGGACATGGCCCTTCCAAGAAACGTTAAGGATGTCCAAAGATTGGTGGGGCGGCTCACAGCGCTCAGTAGGTTCCTACCAAGGTCCATGGAGTGAAGTCTACCATTCTTCAAGGCACTACGAGCAAGCAAAACCTTCTCCTGGACGAGCGAGTGCCAAGCTGCCTTCGACGACCTAAAGCAAAGCCTCATGAAGCTGTACATTCTCCAAAGCCCAAAACAAGGTGAGGAGCTGCTCCTTTACCTGGCCGTGAGTCACTCCGCGGTTAGCGTTGTTCTCGTACGACAACAGGCTGCGAAGCAGCAACCGGTTTACTTTGTCTCCGAGGCGTTGCAGGGTGCAAAACTCTGATATTCTGAAATGGAAAAGCTGGCCTACACGCTATTTATGGCTTCGTGAAAACTTCGGCATTACTTCCAAGCCAACCGCATCAAAGTACCTACCACATACTCGCTAAGCTCCATGTTGTCCAACAAAGAAAGTTATGGACGCATCAGCAAGTGGGCAGTCGAGCTAGTGCCATTCGAGTTGTCCATGGTCCCTTGCACAGTGATCAAGAGCCAAACCCTCACTGATTTCATCATGGAGTGGACATTGCCAGTTCCAGAGGACAAAATTTACGGGAGGTATGGCTCATCAACTCCGACGGGTCGTGGGGTGTGAACGGAGCGGGAATAGCAACAATTGACATGACCAACGGGGGAGACAAGGTGGAGTTCGTCGCCAAGCTGGACTTCCCTTCGACAAATAACGCAGCCGAGTATGAAGCGCTCCTCTTGGGGCTCTGGAAAGCGAGAGCCATGGGGGCAAAGCGCGCTATCCTATGCATAGACTCGAAGCTCATCGAAGGACACATCTCTAAGGAATACTAGGTGAAGGACGAACAACTCCAAAAATATGTCGAAACAATCAGAGTTATACAAAAAAGCTTCTGTGGTTTCTTCGTACAAGCAATCCCGAGGGCACAAAACGAGTGAGCAAATGAATTAACAAAAGCAGCCGCAGCCGGCGAGGCCTTACCCACAGCCGTATTCTTCGAAGTGCTTCGAGCCCCTTCTATATCCCCGAAAGTAAACCTCATAACCCAGGCAAACGGCAATGATTGGAGAGATGAGATATACAACTATCTCCTCGATGGTACCCTCCCACAAGACGATGCACAAGCGAAGTGCTTAGAAACCCGAGCAAGGAAGTATGGCATAGTTGAAGGGCTCCTGTTCCGCAATGGACTCTGTGCCCTGTGGCTTCGCACCATATCTCAGGAGGGAGGGGTCGAAGCACTATGCGAGGCACACGAGGGGGCCTATGGAGCACACCAGCCCCAAGAAACCTCGCGGGCAAAGTATTCAATATGGGCCTCTACTGGCCCTCGGTACTCCGTGATGCTGAGCAACTAGTCTGACACTGCCACGCATGCCAATGGATGACAAAGCAAAAGAAGGCCCTACCTAGCGAGTTGCATTCGATACCCCCAGTTTGGCCCTTCGCCAAATGGGGAATCGACATTATCGGACCACTCACAAAGGCCCATGGGAGCCTCCAATTCGTGATCATCACGATCGATTATTTCTCTCGCTAGATCAAAGGCGAACCAGTGGTGAGGATAAATGCGGAAGCCACGACGAAATTCTTCTGGAAAACAATCATCTGCAGGTATGGGGTCCCATTCAATATTGTCACAGATAACGGGTCCCAATTCGAATCCAAGAGATTCTGGGAATGCTGCGAGGGTGTTGGCACGAAGATCTGCTTCGCTTCGGTGGGTCCCCCACAGGCAAACGACGCAGTCGAGAGGGCCAATGGTTTGCTGTTGGACAACATCAAGAAAAGACTTCACAACTCCCCGAAGGGCGCATGGCCCGACAAACTTCCTAAGGTCCTATGGGCAGCACACACATCCACATAGTGAGCAACCAGATTCTCCCCATTCAGGCTCATCTTCAGTGACGAAGCGGTTTCACCCGTGGAAATTCAAGCCAAACCCCTCCGCATAATCAAAGGTCCAGTGCAAGAAGAGGTGGACCTAATGCATGATCTAACAGAAGAGCGTAGGCTCCAAGCCCTAAATACCATGAAAGCTTATGCGAAGGCATCAACGCGAAGCTTCAATAAAAAGGTCAAGAAACAAGACCTCGCCCCGGGAGATATGGTGCTTAAGAGAGCCACCCCAACATTTGCTAAGCTAGAGACAACGTGGGAAGGCCTGTACATCATCAAAGATTCCACGGCAAAGGGCGTGCACAGGCTCCTCACTTTGGATGGTGAATAGGTTCCAAGGACCTGGAATACGAACGCACTAAAGAAGTTTTACCCATAGCAAAAAAAGGGGTGTGTGTGTGGTGTACAAGCTAGCAATGGAAAGGAGTCATAGCTGGGGGCTGCTTAGTGCCCCCACCCGTGGTTTTTCCCCTCCAGGGGTTTCCACGTAAAAACTTCATGTCTCCTTGCAGGCTGCTCGCCCTATCCTGAAACCTAGGCAAGCGCAACAACGGCAAGATGGCGAACATTCAACCCGGTAGCCCCGCGTAGAGTGCTTGGTCGGGTTAACGTCCCACACGCTCCTTCATCCCGACGGTAGCCTCGCGTCGAGTGCTTGGTCGGGCTAACGTCCCACCCGTTTCGTCGCTGCGACGGTAGCTCCACGTCTAGTGCTTGGCCGGGCTAACATCCTTCGCCATGATGGTAGCTCTGAGTTGAGTGCCTGGTCGGGCTAACGTCCCACCCACTCCTTCACCACGACGGCAACCCCGCGTTGAGTGCTTTGTCAGGCTAACATCCCACCCACTCCTTCGCCGCAACGGTAGCCCTGCGTGGAGTGCTTGGTCGGGCTAACATCCCACCCACTCCTTCGCTGTGATGGTAGCCCCGCTGGAGTGCTTGGTCGGGCTAACGTCTCACCCATTCCTTCGTTGCGATGGTAGCCCCACACCAGCTCCTTCGCCGCGACGGTAGCCCCGCGTAGAGTGATTGGTCGGGCTAATGTCCCACCCACTCCTTCGCTGCAATAGTAGCGCCGCATGGAGTGCTTGGTTGGGCTAACATCCCACCCACTCCTTCACCGCGATGGTAGCACCGCATGGAGTGCTTGGTCGAGCTAACGTTCCACCCGCTGCTTCACCATGACGGTAGCCCCACTTGGAGTTCTTGGTCGGGCTAACGTCCCACCCGCTCCTTTGCTGTGACAGTAGTGCCGCGTGGAGTGCTTGGTTGGGCTAACATCCCACCCGCTCCTTCGCCATGATGATAGCGCCGCGTGAAGTGCTTGGTCAAGCTAACGTCCCACCCACTCCTTCGCCGCGATGATAGCGCCGCGTGGAGTGCTTGGTCGAGCAAACGTCCCACCCGCTCCTTTGCCAAGATGATAGCTCTGCGTCGAGTGCTTGGTTGGGCTAACATCCCACCCGCTCCTTCGCTGTGACGGTATCTCCGCGTCGGCTGCTTGGTCGGGCTAACGCCCCACCCGCTCGTTCACCGCGACGGTAGCTCCGTGTCGAATGCTTGGTCGGGCTAACATCCCACCCGCTCCTTCGTCGCGATGATAGCTCCACGTCGAGTGCTTGGTCGGGCTAACATCACACCCACTCCTTCGCTGGTATGGTAGCTCTGCATCCCGTGCTCGGTTAGGCTAACGTCCCACCCGCTCGGGGGGCTAGGCTAGTCAGGCGCTGTACTTAAATGAAATGGAATAGGCCACTTAGGCAGATCCAGAAGCCAAAATAATAGGGGAAGAGACAAACCAAGACGGGGGTCCACTATACAAACATTACATTACGTAAACATTACATCGTACCAGCTTTACATGCAGCCATGAAAACAAGCCACGGCGCGCGCACCCTACTGCCTCAACGAGGGCGTCCCTTGCCTCGATGAGCCTTAGGATGGCCTCGATCAGTGCGTCGATGTTGGCGGTGTCGTGTGCGGTGGCCTCTTGCTCTGCGAGCTCGGCCATGGCGAGGTCGAAATCGACCTAGAGCTCGGCGAGAAAAGCTTCCTCATCAGCCGGCACCGGCGGAGCGTCAGCGATTGAGGACTGCAGGGGAAGATAGGGGCTGCCGGGAGGATCGAGATTAGGAAGCGGGTGATCACTCCCATTGCTGTGACGCCCATATATACCAAAAGCGAGGAAGTCGAAAATCTTCAAATAAATGCTAGCACGAGAAGCCGAAACGGTCCCGTGTTGGCGCGAGAAGCCGAACTAGACATCAGCGGTCATACCATCATTAAATTGGAGACACCTCAGGAAATAATAAAGCCATTACGAGTGAGTCAACCCCGGAGAGAGCGAGGAGGAGGAGCATACATGCTGGAGCTCTACATGTTAACCAAACCAGTTACTTCACGGGCCAACAGCGATTGCAAGAATGAGGGGAGAAGCACTACACGTTAGTTAGACCAGCTAGTTTACAGGCCAACAGGGTCTACAAAGCGGCAGGACGCCTATCAGGGGGTTGCTTCTCCTTGCCCTTCGTGTCGCCTGCCACCCCCACCTTCGTTGCGATCCTGGAAGCGTCCATAGCTGCCTGGGCCTGGTGCATCGACTCCCTTGCTGCCCCCTCACCATGCTGGTTCCAAAAATCTGAGTTGAAACGGGAGGCCAAGCGGACGACCGAGGAGGAGGGCTTTCCGGCCGGGTCAAGATCAGATAACCCAGGGTGCCCTGCAGCAGCAGAGGTGGCACCAAAGTATTCCCGAACATGCGTGCAACCCTGCGCCTCGAGGAGTTGGGCAGTCTTGAGAGAGCCAAGCCGGGCGTAGTGGCTGCCGAAGACCACGGCGGAGTTCCCCAGCAGCCCGACGGAGTTTTGGAGAAACTTAATAGCTTTCGCGCCGGCTACGAGGATCCGGCACGAGACATTGATTCATAGTCGCAGCATCTGCTGAAGGAAAGCGTCGGTCGCCCCCCGGATCGCAGAGGTAAGGGTCTCCAGGGTCTTATAGGCATCTTTGAAGCGCTCTTCTACTCGCTTGGCACTGATAAGGTGAATTTGGGCCTCGCCCCTCGCCACTGCGAGTTGACGGGGGTGCTCCTCCGTGGTCTTCTTAAGCATCTCCTTGCCGACCTCTGCAACCTTTAGCAGGTCCTTTAGCTCCTCGATATGGTCATCTTTCTTCTACTCATTCCGTTTCGCTGCAGCGCGGGCCTGCTCGGCGGCCACGAGGCCAGTTTACATCGAAGACACAAGGTCCTCTAGTTTGGCGTTTCGGGACACCAGATCCCGGCCCTAACTCAGCTTCTCTTGTGCCTTTACTAGGGCCTTGGTGGATGTCTGCAGAGCTTGCTCCACACAGACCTTTTCCGCCTCAAGCTCCCCTACTTGGCCCTTGGCCTCGTTGAGCTCCCCGCCCATTCGGGCATGGGCGCGGGTTTGTGCCCGAACTCGACTACCCGCCTCGGTAGCCACGAAGACCCCCTGCAACAATAGGGAGCACAGAAAGGAGAGGGGAGGTAAGGGATAGGGTCCCGAGGGAAATAGGCAGGGAAAGGAGAGGAAGAAGCACCTTTATGAACAGGTCCACGGAGGCATTGCACAACACAAAGTCATTGAGGTCCCCAAGAAGACGTTGAGAGTCAGAATCGGGGGCGAACGCGGTGTGCACCCTCCTCAAAGCTGGGACCACCTCCGCACGACTCTGGAAGTCCAGGGGTGAAAGCCCTGAAAGGTCGAACTTTGGAATGGCCTGGCGGTACCCTTGGGCCCCACCGGAGCCCACGACCGACGCTGATGAGGTGGGGTCACAGGGCACTTCCGCGGGGGACACATCGCCGGTAGCGGAGCTGCGAGGATCGGCACCACCAGCCTCAGTAGGCGTTGGCGGATCGGTCGTCGACTGGGCAGGGGGTGGCTCGGTGGGTGTCGCCGCGCCTGTTGTCCCTGCGTCGCCCCCTCCTACGCATACCTCATGATCAAGCTCTGAAAGGTCAGTGTAGCCAAGGGAGCCCATAGGGAAAGTTTCAGGGGTCAGACCTTCGGTGCCGAGGGGGGTGTCGAGAATGGATGCATCCACGTGAAGGCTGCGAGTCTCCTCTGGCTAGGGGGGTATGCTCCTCCAAGGGAGCCGCGTGTGACCTCCAACTGGGGGCTGTTAGCCCCCGTGTCATCGCACAGGTCCACAAAGTCCACTCCAAGGATATTCAAGAAAGAATATCTGGGGGAATGTGCCCTAGACGCGCCATCGCCATGGGAAGGGTCACTAGCCCGCGACGGACCCGGCGACACCGCAACAGTGGAGCCGGAGGAGCCAAGGGAGTTCCCCCTCCTCCACCTCCTCATCGTCCGTATTGAATCCGACATTGTCTTCCCCCACGTCGCCGCTCACATTCGAAGGGAGCGCGGCCCGTAGCGGGCGTGCGGGGATCACCCTGGCCTGCTTCAATGGGCGGGGAGAACCACCCGTGCCCCTGGGCCGAGGAGCCACACGGAGCCCCCATTTAGCAAAATGGGTATCACGTGAGTCCCCGATCGCCTCCATCATGGCCCCGTACTCCACGGGCTTGTAGGGCCTAAGGAGTCCCCGCGCTCGCCGCTCCGCACCCATGGTTTCGGACTACTTCCGGCCGGGTAACGGATAACGTACAATTCTCAGACTATTCCAAGGTCACGATGGGATCCCTCGCCAGGGGCTCTGCCCGACAGAGGTAGTACTCCTCCGCCAAGTCGTGCATAGTGCTCTGATGATGAAGAGCCTTTAAGTGTGCGACAAGCCCCGCCTCCTCAGCCAAAGCGGTCAAATTAGGTGACCGGATGGCATAGACGGGACCCATGGAAGTACGAAGTGGGTAATCCAAGTCGTCAAGTATCTGATAGTACTAGCACTGCATCCAGCCGACCTCCCACTTTCCCTTCACGGCAGCAACAGGAATCTCCTTCACCAGCGGCCACTTCATTTGGAAGTTCAGAGAATCGAAGCAAGATCTCCCGCCCCCGTCGCCGGCCTTCTACTGCTTTGGATACTAGAAGGCATCCTTGATAAGGAAAACAACCACCCGGTCAGCTCATACCCAGCGAAGTGAAGGCCAAATCCAGCACCGCCAGGCGGACTAGGGCATTGGGCGTAAGCTGCGAGATCTCCGCCCTGAAGATCTGCAGCACCCCTGCCATGAGCGGGGCAGCGGGGAACCGAAGCACCGCCTCTAGGAAAGCGAAGAACACCCCCGCCTCGTCCGAACGTAGCCAAGGTGTTTCCTCCTTGCCAGGCATGCACATAGTGGGGTGAGCCACGCCAAACTCAGCCGCTAGAACGTCAAGGTCGTCGGGACCCAGAGCAGAACATCCCAACATCGGGGACAACATGGCAGCATCCTCCTCGCTCAGAACCAACTTCACTTGGGGCATCGGGCAGCCATGAGCAAAGCGAGGGACATGGCAGCCAGAATGCCTACACGCCAATGGAAAGAACCGAGTAACCAGAGCACAAGGTAGAAAACAAGCGGCATGACGAAAGGGGGGAGTGAAAAAAGAAGAGAGCCATCCTACCGGTGGACACCATGCGCGTCTTAGCCCAGCCCTCAATGCCGACACCTGGCACCAATCGCGTGAAAGGCGTGGGCGCGCGTGACGTGGGATGGTGGACCACCTGCAATGGCACGAAACCCCAAGTGTCGACATGAACAACTACCACAAGGTGAAGAGACAAGGCGGCACAGCCCAAAAGCGAGCATAATAGCACACGCTAGGGGAGGGGGGCACAGTTAAAAACCTCAGGAAGAGCAACCATCACGCTAATGAGCGCAGGAGGATGCGCGGGGCAAACCTCACTCCACACGCCCAGGAGGCTGCAAGGATCTAGGCCTCCTTGCGACATGGCCAAGGGCATGACGGAGCAAGCCCCTAGCCATGAGGGGCTCCTGTCATAGGCCTAGGGTGAGCATCCCCTTTGATTATGGAGCGAGGATGCAGCCCCGCTCCCCTCATATCAGGCGCAGAGTGTGTGTGAAGCAACATCGGGTGCGGGCGGAGCGCAGAGCATACGCGAGGCCTGGAGGAGCGGGGGCACCACAGGTAGGGGGCGAGACGAGACAAGCAGGAGTGCGACGGGGCAGTTTCTCCTGTCAATTATGGAGATGATTAGACAAGTCATACGATTGGACCCGCAACCCCATCAGAGCACTCAAGTAGACGTCAGGCCGTGGCAGGATGGCGTGCGATCGACAAGTGTGTGAAATTCCCCGTGTATCCCCGTACAGGGGATGAATGGAGGGGCAAAATCTTAAATGCTATGGTCAAAAGCCCGCAAAGCGACCGTTAGGCCCTGGACTAGAGGGCGGGATCTTGTACAATTGGCCCCAGTATAAAAGGGGGAGGATGGCATCAATGAGAGAGATGTTTTTTGTCAACAATCCTCAGAGGGCAAGGGGGACGAGAGCTCCCAGTGAGATGTTTTCGGGGGACGTGAACCGAGCTGTAGAAGGCCTCACGCGCTCGGGGGCAACCCTGTTCTCTGTACGCGAGGTTGCTCCCGCGACAGCTAGTACTCGATTATACCCATTTAATATTTCATATAATATGTCCTCATAGCTTAGTGTTAAAAAGGTTCTCATGTCAATAATATTAAGGCAATCCCCACCATTTAGGAATACATCTACCGAATCCCACAAAATAGCAACTTTACTGAAGTTACACGCATGGACAATAGTTTGATAAAACAACATAGGCACAGCAAAATATGGAATCAAAATGATCAAAGTAGGGTTCTTGCCTTGCTGCTCATTATCAGGTGAGTAATTTGGATCGGTGGTGGGATCGTCGTCAACAAATTCCAATTTGTCGGCAGCTACACGTGTTCAAGAAGTATGATAAAACAACAAAATAACAGGCTTTAAAATAGGACAAAAAGAAGTCAAATGTAAAACCAAATTGAAACTTACCAAAAGTGATGTGGTGGTTTGAAGATTTTAGGGTTATCATATTGTGCATGTTGGTTCTATTAGTTATCTTATTCACGATTTGGTCCTTTTCATACTATTAAGCCAAAAGACAACCTAGGGTTTATTCTATGGTATGATTTCTTGACTTTTATGTGTATCTTATTTTTATTTCTCAAATTCAATAAGCTAATATTATAATTACATATAGGATTAATTATAAATTCAAGAGGCTAAAATTATTTGGATTCATTTAAAATGTATTACCAAGTTATCATATAGTGGTGTACATATATAAAGCACATTTCATGAGTTTATGCATAAAGAACGTGTTAAGGTATTTTAAACCTAAGGTTTATACTACTGTGACATGGCTCCATTTTATGTTTTTTTTTCATTAGGTTGGGCTTTATTTTAAAGGTTTTAAAGGTTAGTTGCATTATTTGCTTATATTTCACATTTCCAACTTTATTTGGATCTTCCTAAGGTATAAACATAAGTAAATAGATAAAAAAAACCTAAATATTTTAATATACATAGTATAAGAAACATTTTTAAAGTCCCTAGGATTTAGTTTCACTGAATTTGAATAATTTTAGCACAAGTTATAAACATTTAGACTTTTGCATGTATTGAAATTTGACTATTTTAATATTTATTACAAATTAGGTCCAAATCTAAATATTTTTACATATTTGGAGATCTTATGACATTAGTATTATGATAAAAATTTATCTCACCTATTTTTGAGTTGATTTGTGAAAACTTTATATAGAGCATACTTTTGGCCTAAAGCTTAATTTTGAGCTCATTTACTGTACAATGACTAAAATAAAAATATTTTTGTATATTCAGAATCTACATGAATTTACTCAAATTTAGAGACTTGTATCACCAAATTTAAAGTTTTATAGCACAAGTAATAAGAATTTGAATGCTCTTGGTTTTGAAAAATGACTGAAAAATGCAAAATACGCTCTCCGATGGAAAGCATATTTTCAATTTTCCTCACGATTTAAAAACTCTTTGCACTGACTAACAAGTGGGCCCACCCATTAGTGGCTACATGCGAGTGAGCCACTAATAGCTTGGGCCAGCCCGTCAGTGGCATGTGACAGAGGTGCTTGGAGGCGAGCTCGTTGGCAGCGAAGGATGGTTGGAAGCAGATTGTCGGAGGAAAGATAAGCTATAGAGGACAATGGCAAGCCTAGGGGGTCAATCCGTTGGGGTCGAACGGCAGGGAGGAGGGCCCATGGTGGAAAGGGGTGGAGCATGGTGGAGGAAGCGACAGATAAGAAGAAGAGGAGTGCTTAGTCTCGGCCAAGTGCGACATGAGAATTAGGGAGCTAAGGGGACTCTAAGGGATACCTCAGATTGGTAGGGAGAGGTCGAGGTGGTCTGGCGGTATTCATCCAAAGGCAGAGAAGAAAGGGGGTCCTAGCGGCGGTGGGGTTGGCTCCAGCTGCAGTCAAGGGGTGCATCCGATTAAGGGAATTGAGAGATGACTGAGAATAGAAGGAATTGGGTAGTGAGCTCACCCGACAGTGGATTGTGTGAGATGTGCTTACCGGCCTCATCCCTGAGCAGACCTGCTCTAGGCAATGGGGCGAGGTGCGGGCGAGCAAGGGTGGTAGGAGGGTGCTTCGATGATTTAAATACGCAGTGTGCGGAGTAGGTGAGGCACAGTATGGGCATGGCATGGCTCATTGGCAAAGCCGATGAGGCGAGCTAGGTATGGCCACATGGCACACACGCTCTGCTCGTGAGCGTGCATGGCATGGTGCGGCACGGCAGCATCGAGGGCAGAGATGTTGTTATACCTCTTTATCATCTTGAGTATACTCTAATATGATTATAAGATACTTCAAAGTGATTTTCATGAAAAATTTCATCAAATTCCACTCTTTATAGTGTAATTTATGTACATCCTCCTTTTGTATGTGGAAAAGGCTATATAACAAAAAAAAAAATAAAGGGTTTCAATGCATTTTCAACCAAATTGCATTGGAGTATCTTAAAATTACTATTGAATTATACTGAAAATGATAAAATTGTATAACACGTTCATTTAGGTGGTATATTAAAAGTAGGAGTATGTACTCCTGGGAGTACAGAAAAGGCTTCCTATATACATATATGTATACATTATATGTATATACATGTGTGTGTATATATAATTTTGAAAAAGGAAATTTTACTTTAAGTTATTATTGATGGGCTGCAGGCGGATCACTTTTCTTGTGACGAGGTATAGCTGGGCTGCCTTTGGGGGTTTTCCATTCCCATGCTGTTCTCGAGCATGTTTGGGTGATTGGATCTACCTGCCGGCCCCGGTGCGACTCCGGATATGGTTAGGGGTAGCCTTCTCTTTTCTCGTCACTTCCCTCCTAAATTACCTCATAATCATGGTTGTTAGGGCGTCGTCTAGGCCCCGCCTAGGCGTCTAGACACCAAAGTCTGCACACCATGGCCGCTCGCCTCGCCTAGACATTTCAGGCATTGCCAGGTGAGGTCGGGCGGGGCGACTTGGTGCTGGGTTGAAGGGGATAAGGGCACAGGTTGATGGGTAGTTGGAGGACAAGTCAGGCCGAGTTTGCTGATCACCTAGTGCGTGGAGAGGGAGAGCTCCGGTGCGGCGGCGCTCCCACCTCCACCGCCGGCGGCTGTAGGTCCGGTAAGCTACTCTGCTCCACCGTCGCTCCACTGCCAGCTCCTCTGCTATGTGTTACTGCCTCACTTCTGCTCTGCATCGTTGGCTCGCTGTTGCCGCCATCATCACAGCCGCTGTTGCAGCAGCCGTTGGGGGCGGTAGCATCGCTTGAGATTGGGGAGCTGTGGTGTGGGGGCTCCGGAATCAGATTAACGATGCAGGTCATTACTGTTGCATCGGACAGAAGATTAATGCAACCCGTAACGTCTCCTGACCTCTAAACCAACTCCGTACTCGGATTGGGGCCAATTAATCGGCAAAACTCGTGAGGAGTGCACATGCCAACTGATTGATCCCAACTCGAGCTTCCCGCAACCGCGTGCATTGTACTGGTTCCCTGGATCAGTAGCCCAGTACCCACGCGTTGTCATACAAGACAGGTCTCAACTATGCAAGAGTAAATATATTACACATGAAAGGTAACGTTATTACATTAGTTTAACTTTACAAGTCTCGGCCTACAGCCGGCACAAGTCCAAAAGAATCATCCAACGCCAGCGGAAGCTCCAAAAGAACAACACACAGTGTGCCTCCACCCTCAGGCAACTGACTGGAAGGAAACCCAGCTAAGCCCCGGAATCGCTGCGTCATCGTGACTGCGCGACTCGTCTGGTACATCTGCATCATTACCTGCTTCTTCTCCTTCTGACCAAAGTCCGTTAGAGCAAACGGTGAGTACACGTATGTACTCGCAAGACTTTAGTGTATGGAATGTATACATATAAAATGTAGGTTAAATCAATGAATAATAGGTTACTACACTAGTCTTTTGAGCACAAAGCAGATTTTGCTTGCAATATGATAATAGATTCACATTCGCATTTTTACAAAAGAAGCTAAAGAAAACATTTCAAACAATTAATAATAGATAAACCATTAACCAAATCAACCATCCAACCATTCCTTTCACCAAAACAACCAACCACCTGCACCTTATCCGAACCCAAGATCCAGACACACACCCGACCAACACAAACTAACCTCGAAACCCATTTTCCCAGAAGTCAACCCAGACCCAAAATCTATACTTGATAATACTTTCCAAGCTGCTCATGACCGTGAGCACGGCTAATCGATTAGTTTATTTATCTCTGCAGAGACTGTATAATGTACCCACATGACACGTTCTAGCAATCATGTCATCCATGCCTCGCGATACCGAAGTACCTGATTTGCTAGACAGTGACAGAACCTTTCGAGAGATTGGAGTTCTAATCCTGCACCGGCCCGGTAACGTGCATTCCCAACTACAGCCACAGAGGCCGCCAGTGGTTCCCATAGGCACCCACTAGGCCACGACCTCCCTGTAGTAGGCATTACCGTTGTATTGGGTAAACTTTCCTTCGATGCCTCGACAAGAAAGTCCCTAGAATGCACCGACACCACAAGTGCATCCAATCCTCTTTGCCCTCCAATAATGCAGGGTCAGATCCCTTTTCCCCGTACTAGGCTGAGGCCATCCCACACTGGCACATGTGGTTGCACGTATTACACCCAGTAAATAACACCAAGTTCGGTCCTTAGGGTGACTCAGGCGAGATCTTCCAAACCCACTTGCTATGGCCATAGATGATCAACACTAGCGGCCCCATCGAGCACACACTAGCCTTCAACCTCCCCATAGCAAGGGACCAACTGAGACCAAACCACTCCAAACCAGCCAACGGCTTGACAACCAATCCGAACCTGAAACCAGCCTACCAACCGGAACCACTACCCGGCCAAATACCACCAACTCCGAACCACCAAACATCTCGCCCGGTCTAAACTCTCCAAGTTTTTCCATTTTACTCACGCAACCATTCCCTTTTTTTTCAACAAAACCCCATATCCACTGATTCCAACCTGACACCAATCACCTATCCTAATAGTTCCAAGAGTTTATGAATAAGAACGTCATGATCTCCTGCAACCAATTCTACTGCTGAACTAAGCATATGCGACTATTATTCTTTAATACCCTCTGACACATACTAACGTGTCTAAATTATTCCTAAGTCTATCAAGGATTTCATATTCGGATTAAATTGAGGTAATCCAACAATTTCTGGTTTAACTACTGCTTCCCACAAATTATCACTTTTAATAAACTTATGAGCATGCATAATAGTTTTGGCAATCAAAAATAAGAATTTGCAAATATGGGATTCAAAATGGTCAAGGAGGTGCTTGCCTGTTTGCTCTTCGGTGAAATCGGTCTCCGGGACGTAGTCGGGATCGTCGGCAACGTTCGAATTGTCTACGTCTACACGAAAAGCAACGAGACCAAAATCATCGATCAAAATAGGCAAAGAAGCAATCAAAATCCAAAAAGAAGCGAAAACGGAAAACGATAACCTAGACGGGAAAAGAGATTCTAAACTTTCTCCCAGAGGCCGGCGATTGTCGGGGCGATAGTGCCGCTCTCTGGCAGCGATCTGCAAACTCTTGTGGCCGGTAGTGCCGCTGGTCACTCGGCGATGCCGGTTGGATTTCCCGGTAGTGCCTGGGCCGAGGAATCGAAAAGGGTTGCTCTTCGAAAATAACTACCGGCGTTCTAAACCGGTAGTGCCGACCCTCCGGCATCGCCCTCACCCAGGTAGTGCTTGGTCACTTCGAGACCAAAATCCAAAAATTGAGATTTTGCGCACTAGCCCCCGGAACTTCGACGTAAGTGCATGGATAGGTTCCTGGGGACCCATGGGACTTATTCACGCAGGTTTCGCCAAGTTTCGAGCTCGTTTGCTCAAAATCTCACTTTTCGGATCCTTTCTCTCCCGATATTGACGCGAAAATGGATTTCAACCCAGAAGGTGTCGAAACTCGAGTTTCTTCGCGGCCATGGGTTCTCTACGGCATTAAGGACTTATACGCGCTAGGCTTGTGAGCTTTGGAACTTCATAACACAAAATCGCTCCTAATGCCCAAAGTGCATCTTTTGCAAATCCTTCGGAACGATGGATTTGCAACAAGCGCAATAGGTCCAAAAATGCACTTGGGTTCCATAAGATCGAGAAACTGGCTACAACCCTCGGCACACGACAATCAGACCTCTAAGGACCGAAAAACCTAACCTACTCTGAATTCGATTCTCGTCTCGAATCGAGTACAAACTCGATCCTCCTACAAGAAACGACTTACGAGGCTCTAAGAAAACATCCGCAGGTCATTTCCCCGACTTCCCGGAGTTAGGGTTTCGAAAGGAAAGAGCTCCGAGAATTCGAGAAATGGCTTTTTTTGCAGCGAATGAGTCCAACGAAGCGTAGATCAGGGTTACAGAAACTACTCGATCACGCGGAAGGATTCTTCTACCCTTGACCTAAGTTTAACCACTCGGAAAACAACTATGCACCACAAAAACTAGGGTTTCTAGAGTTTAACTAGGACGTAAGGAACGATTACAAGCCAAGGAAGAGCTAGGGTTTGCATCTGCACCTAGGGTTTAGGTTTAGCTTCAAACCCTACCTCTTGTGGAGTTCCTTGATAGCTTAGAGACGCTTCTCCACCCTTGCTCCTGCTCCCACACAGCCTCCTGGAGCTTCAACCGGCTGGAGATGGCGAGGAGGAGGATAGAGCTCCAATGGAGAAAGAGGAAGGAGAGAGAGGAAGAAGGAGGAGGAGAGGAGGAGAAATGAGAGAGGAGAGGGAGAGGAGGTGCTCCCTAGTGCTTTTAGAGGCTGAGACGTGCACGCATACCGAGGCAAAGAGATAAACACGAGCATAGGACCAAAACCTGTCGCTCGGCCGGCAGATCTGCTCAGGCGGCCAGATCTTGCCGCTCGGCCGGTAGTACATGAGCCTAATCATGATCTTGCCCAGCTAAAATTCGGGAAAAACTATTGACTTCGCAACGGCTCCAATTCAAACATCTAGTGGACCTCTAAAATAGGTTCGGGAGACCCTAATGAAGGTTTTAAAACTTAGGTTTGGGATCTAGCTCTCACGATTTTAAATTTCACCCGATTTCGGATTCTGAGACTCCAATCGGGGAAAACGATCAAATGAAACGACAAAACCGAATTCAAGGGCAAATAACTCCAAATTCAAACTGGAAACTTTACAGAACACTAAACCACACTAGTTAGCCTATTTAAGCTTAATTACAAACACGGACGTTACAATACTACCCCCCTTGGAATAATCTCGTTCTCGAGATTAGCTAGTCTCTGCGAAGAAAGAGGGAAACTCAGTTCTAAGACGATCTTCTTGTTCCCAAGTAGCTTCATCTTGGGTATGATTACTCCACTGGATTTTTAGCATTCTGATGACTTGATTGCGAGTAAGGCGCTCAGCTTCTTCAAGTACTTGGATCGGATGCTCACGATATGATAGATCAGGCTGAAGATCAATCGTTTCCAATGGGGTAAGTTCTGTGGGCTTCCGAAGACATTTCTTCAGCTGCGATACGTGGAATACATCGTGTACCTCGGAAAGCTGAGGGGGGAGTTCAATCTGATAAGCAACTTCACCTTTCCTCGCAAGAATGCGGTACGGTCCAACGTAACATGGCGCTAATTTCCCACGAACTTGAAAGCGACGAGTGCCACGTAGCGGCGACACTTTGAGATAGACATAATCGTCTACATCGAAACTCAGCTCGCGGCGATGAGTATCAGCGTAACTTTTCTGCCTCGACTGAGCTTCCTTTAGTCGGTCTCGAATCAACTTGACATGATCTTCGGCTTCTTGGATTACAGCAAGGCCGAAGAATTGTCTTTCGCCTACTTCAGACCAGAACAAAGGAGTTCTGCACTTTCTCCCATAAAGTGCTTCGAACGGCGACATCTGGAGACTTGCCTGATAGCTGTTGTTGTAGGAGAATTCAGCGAAAGCTAAACATTTTTCCCACTTTGCGTTGTAAGCCAACACACAAGCTCTCAGCATATCTTCCAAGACTTGGTTAGTTCTTTCAGTTTGGCCATCAGTCTGAGGATGGTACGCTGTGCTGAAAAACAACTTGGTACCAAGGAGTTCATGCAGATTTTTCCAGAATCGTGACGTGAATTGGGTCCCACGGTCTGACACAATGACCTTAGGAACACCATGCAGTCGGACTATGTGATTCAGGTAAAGTTCTGCTAGTTTAGGCCCATTATAGGTGGTATGGACTGGAATAAAATGAGACACTTTGGACAATCGATCCACGATTACCCAAATAGAATCATGGCCACTGGATGATTTTGGCAGGCCAGTGATGAAATCCATGCCGACCTCATCCCACTTCCACTCTGGAATTTTTAAAGGCTGGAGCAATCCCGCAGGGCATTGATGCTCCACTTTCACCCGCTGACACACATCGCAAGTAGCGACAAATTCAGCGATCTCCTTTTTCATACCAGGCCACCAGAAACTTACACGGATATCCTGGTACATTTTCGTACTTCCAGGGTGGATCGAAAGAGGAGTATTATGAGCTTCCTTTAAGATCAATTGTTTGATCTCCTGGTCATTCGGAACGTACAATCGCAGTCCACGCATGACCATCCCATCTGCTCCTTCCAAAAACTCCGAAGGCGCGCTTTCCTTCAAGCTGCGCTTGATTTCAGCCACCTTCTCATCAACGATTTGCGCGGCTAGAATTTGGGACTCAAGAGTGGGCTCTAAGGTTAGGGCCGCCGCAAACCCTTCTTGAACCACTTCCAGATTGAGTCTCCGAAACTCATCCATCAGTTGAGGTTGACTAACAAAAGTCGACGCACTAATGGCGTGCGATTATGCATCGAGGGCATCTGCAACCACATTAGCTTTGCCTGGATGATAATGGATTCCCAGATCATAATCCTTGATCAGCTCCAACCATCTGCGCTGCCTCAAGTTCAGATCTGGTTGGGTGAAGAAATATTTCAGGCTCTTGTGATCGGTAAATATCTCACATCTGTTTCCAATGAGATAATGACGCCACAGTTTTAGAGCATGAATGACCGCTGCCAATTCCAAATCATGGGTTGGATAGTTGGCTTCGTGAGGTTTCAGTTGTCGTGAAGCATAAGCTACCACCTTGCCGTCTTGCATCAGCACACAACCGAGACCCTGACGCGAAGCATCACAGAAAACGTCAAAGCTCTTATGTATGTCTGGCAAAACAAGAATTGGGGCAGAGGTAAGTCTTCGCTTCAATTCTTGAAAACTTGCCTCACAAGTTGATGACCACTCAAATTTCTTTTCTTTTTTGAGTAGTTCTGTCAACAGTTTAGCGACTTTGGAGAAGTTCTCGATGAGCCGTCGGTAGTAACCGGCAAGACCGAGGAAACTTCGGATCTCAGGAACAGTCCGTGGCTGCTCCCAAGCAATTACATCCTGCACCTTACTTGGATCAACTGCAACTCCACCTCCAGAAAGAACATGCCCTAAGAATGCAACTTCTTTGAGCCAGAACTCACACTTGCTGAATTTTATGCGTAAAGTCGGTGCTCGCGGAGTTTGTCGAGCACTAACCGCAAATGGAGCTCATCGCTTCTTCACTTCGAGTAGATGAGGATGTCATCAATGAACACCACCACGAATTTGTCCAGGTATTCCATGAATACCTTGTTCATGAGGTTCATGAAAGTGGCAGGGGCATTGGTAAGACCAAAGGAAACCACTGTATACTCGTACAATCCGTAGCGAGTATTAAACGCAGTTTTCTGAATGTCCTCCGGTCGGATTTTGAGTTGGAAGTACCCAAGCCTCAAATCAATTTTGGAAAAGATCTGAGCCCCGCTCAATTGATCAAACAGATCATCGATCCGCGGAAGGGGATACTTATTCTTAATGGTGACTTCGTTCAACGAACGATAGTCGACGCACATGCGAAGACTGCCGTCCTTCTTAACGAAGAGCACTGGACTACCCCAAGGCGAAGAGCTAGGAAGGATAAAACCCTTTGCTAGCTGCTCCTTGAGTTGCTTCTTGAGTTCGATCAACTCATCCGAGGGCATCCGGTAAGGGCGCTTGGATATTGGTGCTGTTCCAGGTAGCAAATCTATAATGAACTCCAAGTCTCTGTCTGGAGGCAATCCCGGCAATTCTTCAGGAAAAACATCAGGATACTCAGAGACAACCGGTACTTGTCCCATCTCAAGAATAGACAAGGAATGAAGAGAGGGTTTTGCACCGATAACGGGCTGGAGTTAAATTTGACTTGGATGCCATCTGGATTCACCAAGGAAATGGAACGTTCGGCACAATCGATGCGTCCTTGGTTCTTAGATAACCAATCCATCCCTAGGATTACATTAAGTCCAGGTGTATCGATCTGAATCAGATCTCCACTAAATCGCACTCCTTCAATCACAATCGGGACTCCTAGGCAAATACACTGAGCCCGAAGGACTGAGCCAGGGGAATGAACTAACATGTAATTGCCTAGCAAACTAGTCTTAATCCCTTGATCCTTAATGAACCTTGAAGACACAAAGGAATGGGAAGCTCCCGAATCAAATAAAACCACAGTAGGAGCTGAATGCACAAGAAACATACCGAGGACCACATCTGGTGCATTACTTGCTTCCTCCGCTGTTACCAAATTAAGATGACCCTGAGCAGGACTCTGCGCAGAACGAGAACCCGCTCGGCCAACCTGATGACCACCACATCCACTAACAGGAGCTTGAGGATGAACCGGAGTGCTTTGAGCTGAAGGGCGAGTCGGTAGGGGTCGACGATGAGGGCAAACATTGGCAAAATGGCCAATCTGTCCACATGCAAAGCATGAAAGCGGCGTCCCCCTTTGCTGTCCTCCTTGCATCTGCCCACCGCGGTTATGGGATTGAACCGCAGATTGAGAGGCACGAGGAACAGGTCGTTGAGGTTTTGGAGGAGAAATAATTGACTGAGCACTGACAGCCTTCCCAGGGCGAGACCTTGACGGGCCCGCACCGGCTGCTTTTTGGGCCAGCCACTTCCGTTTTCGATTTTCCGCAACTGCCTTTGCACTGTCTTCCACCCGAATCGCCTTATCCACTATCTCTTAGAGATTTGGGAAATCAAGAGCTGCGAGCGAATGTTTAACTTCATCATTCAAATGCTCCCGGAACCAAGCAGTTTTAGCACCTCTTGTGGGGGCTCCGGAATCTCATCAGCGACATAGCGAGTCAGGTAATTGAACTTATGCAGATAGTCCATAACGGACATGGACCCTTGCTTCAATTATAAAATTCCCTCTTCTTTATCTCCATCAAGCTGGAGGGAATATGGACTGCACGAAAAACTTCTTTGAAATCTGCCCAAGTGGTGACTTGTCCAACAGGGCGAATAGTCTTAAAACTGTTCCACCATGCTGCTGCCGCTCCTTGGAGATAATGTGCAGCATATTGGACTTTCTCATCATCCGTGCATCTAGCCAACTCAAGTTTATCTTCAATGTCGCGGAGCCAGTCGTCCGCGTCCAAAGGATCAGTGGCCGTGGAGAAATTCGGTGGGTGAGTCCGTTGGAACTCTGCCAGCCGAGTCTGGGGTTGCATCGCTGCCACACCTCCAAACGCAACGGCACCCAGATTCTCCGAATTCTGCACCAATCTCTCGAGTAAACGAGTCTGCATCACCAGTACTTGGGCCATGGACGGAGGAGGAGGTAATTCCTCACTCTGCGCTTCCTGACGCGTCCATGTCCGACGCCATCGATCATTAGAATGCCGCGAAACATGGCTATGGGATCCCTGCTGCGGCGGATCACGAAGTGAGGGGTTCGGCTCATCTCGCGCCGTACCCTCGGCCATAATCGCACGGACTGGCCATCTCCTCGGCATCCTGCTTAACACAAGGTTCAACAACGTGAACAACAGGTGCCATTCCAGAAATGAGACGACACAACGGGATTATTGCAGGATTCATATGCATTTAATAAGATTCGCAGCAATACAAGGCAATGAAGGATGCATTGCAGCGAAAGGATTGCATACACGATAGATTTAAGGACGACAACAAAGCACGTCCTTGCGCGCTACAGTTGATTCATATTACATCATCACTCCCATAACACAAGTTCCCACCTAACCTCTGTACAGCAAAAGTACATCACCAGCCAGTTCGTATCTACGACAAAAGCGAGCTTCAGTACTACCTATTACACAGAGGACTCCTAAGATCTAGGTCTACACATCCCCACCATTCTCGGCAGGAGCATCGGAAGGGCCTGGAGCTGCAGAAGAAGTAGATGACTCCACCGGGTACATCAGCTCGTACTCACGACCGCCAAAGACGAGGCTACGACCCGGTGCTGCACTCGACGAGGCTCCAGGGCGCACAGCTGAGACGCGACGGCGGCTGCTGCCTCGCACGGACATCCTGGCATTGCGGGAGACCCGACGGTAGGATCTGTAAGGGCGAGGAAGCTCCTCTGCCGGCTCAAGCTCATCGTGCTCCCCATAGATCATCTCGGTGGTGAAGAAGCCATGGTTGACGAACGGTGCCATATGGCTCTCTAGCTCGGAAATACGACAGCGAGCGACCAGGAGCTCGTCCCGAAGGCGAAGCAGGTACCTGTCGATAGCTCGCACGTACCCAACCTACCAAGCTTCCACTATATCCATCAGCGGATTCACCTGTGCATAGAGGTTTGCCTGGCCGTCCGGCTCACGAGAGGGACAACTCGGAAACATCTGCGACAGCTCGGGAAGGTCGAAACGGAGTCGAAGGATTGCCACATACGCCCCATCTAGCAACGCTGCGAGAGGACTCGGAGCTATGCCATAGTAGAGACGTGACTGCTCTCTTGCAAGACGACCTCGAATGGTGACCTCTGCCACATACAGAGAGGATGCTGGGCTAAGTCCAGCGCTTGAGATCATGTACTCTGGTGGCTCAGTGAACCCAACATGGCGCATCATCTCCCAAAGGGTGGCCTGAACAGAACCCTCTAGGATAGCACGCGTGTAGAAACGTGGTTCCCAGCGTCCCGACATCTAAAAGCGAGAAAAGAACTAGTTAGCAAAACCTTAACGGAGACAACCCAAAAGAGAAGAAACCAAGCAAGTACCACACAAAACAACTGCAAAAGCCACAGCCCGAAGCCTTGGTCCTATCCTTGTACAATACGTAACTAACTGTTGAACTAGGTAAGATTTCCCCAAACTCTATCTTTAGGTTTTGAGTGAGAAAGGGAATAGAATGAATCCCATTTTCCTACTTCACTCCTGTCCCAGAAAACAAGGTTTGAAAATCAGCTAAGATGAAATTCACTTTGAAGATTCGAAATCAGAAAATGAAGCTATAGAGGGGAAAAGGCTAGCATTCTACCATTTCACAATTAAGAATACTAAGTTAAAATAGCTCACCTGGGAAAACTCATTCCTAAGTTTTATTATCTAGCGATCTAATTTATCCTTTCAGTTTTAGCATAGCTCTGATACCACCTCTTGTGGGGGCTCCGGAATCAGATTAGCGATGCAGGTCATTACTGTTGCATCGGACAGAAGATTAATGCAACCCGTAACGTCTCCTGACCTCTAAACCAACTCCGTACTCGGATTGGGGCCAATTAATCGGCAAAACTCGTGAGGAGTGCACATGCCAACTGATTGATCCCAACTCGAGCTTCCCGCAACCGCGTGCATTGTACTGGTTCCCTGGATCAGTAGCCAAGTACCCACGCGTTGTCATACAAGACAGGTCTCAACTATGCAAGAGTAAATATATTACACATGAAAGGTTACGTTATTACATTAGTTTAACTTTACAAGTCTCGGCCTACAGCCGGCACAAGTCCAAAAGAATCATCCAACACCGGTAAGCTCCAAAGAAAAACACGCAGTGTGCCTCCACCCTCGAGCAATCGATCGAAGGAAACCAGCTAAGCCCGGCGGAGATAAATCGGCGTCATCGTGACTGCGACTAAATGCAGTACATCTGCATCATTAGTCGCTTCTTCTCCTTCGACCAAAGTCCGTTAGAGCAAGCGGTGAGTACACGTATGTACTTTAAGACTTTAGTGTATGGAATGTATACATATAAAATGTAGGTTAAATCAATGAATAATAGGTTACTACACTAGTCTTTTGAGCACAAAGCAGATTTTGCTTGCAATATGATAATAGATTCACATTCGCATTTTTACAAAAGAAGCTGAAGAAAACATTTCAAACAATTAATAATAGATAAACCATTAACCAAATTAACCATCCAACCATTCCTTTCACCAAAACAACCAACCACCTGCACCTTATCCGAACCCAAGATCCAAACACACACCCGACCAACACAAACTAACCTCGAAACCCATTTTCCCAGAAGTCAACCCAGACCCAAAATCTATAATTGATAATACTTTCCAAGCTGCTCATGACCATGAGCACGGCTAATCGATTAGTTTATTTATCTCTGCAGAGACTTTACACTATACCCACATGACACGTTCTAGCAATCATGTCATCCATGCCTCGCGATACCGAAGTACCTGATTTGCTAGACTGTGACAGAACCTTTCGAGAGATTGGAGTTCTAATCCTGCACCGGCCCGGTAACGTGCATTCCCAACTACAGCCACAGAGGCCGCCAGTGGTTCCCATAGGCACCCACTAGGCCACGACCTCCCTGTAGTAGGCATTACCGTTGTATTGGGTAAACTTTCCTTCGATGCCTCGGCAAGAAAGTCCCTAGAATGCACCGACACCACAAGTGCATCCAATCCTCTTTGCCCTCCAATAATGCAGGGTCAGATCCCTTTTCCCCGTACTAGGCTGAGGCCATCCCACACTGGCACATGTGGTTGCACGTATTACACCGAATAAATAACACCAAGTTCGGTCCTTAGGGTGACTCAGGCGAGATCTTCGAAACCCACTTGCTATGGCCACAGATGATCGACACTAGCGGCCCCACCGAGCACACACTAGCCTTCAACCTCCCCATAGCAAGGGACCAACTGAGACCAAACCACTCCAAACCAGCCAACGGCTTGACAACCAATCTGAACCTGAAACCAGCCTACCAACCGGAACCACTACCCGGCCAAATACCACCAACTCCGAACCACCAAACATCTCGCCCGGTCTAAACTCTCTAAGTTTTTCCATTTTACTCACGCAACCATTCCCTTTTTTTTAAACAAAACCCCATATCCACTGATTCCAACCTGACACCAATCACCTATCCTAATAGTTCCAGGAGTTTATGAATAAGAACGTCATGATTTCCAGCAACCAATTCTACTGCTGAACTAAGCATATGCGACTATTATTCTTTAATACCCTCTGACACTTACTAACGTGTCTAAATTATTCCTAAGTCTATCAAGGATTTCATATTCGGATTAAATTGAGGTAATCCAACAATTTCTGGCTTAACTACTGCTTCCCACAAATTATCACTTTTAATAAACTTATGAGCATGCATAATAGTTTTGGCAATCAAAAATAAGAATTTGCAAATATGGGATTCAAAATGGTCAAGGAGGTGCTTGCCTGTTTGCTCTTCGGTGAAATCGGTCTCCGGGACGTAGTCGGGATCGTCGGCAACGTTCGAAGTGTCTACGTCTACACAAAAAGCAACGAGACCAAAATCATCGATCAAAATAGGCAAAGAAGCAATCAAAATCCAAAAAGAAGCGGAAAAGCGAGAACCTAGACGGAAAAGAGATTCTAAACTTTCTCCCAGAGGCCGCGATCTGCATTTGTCGGAAGCGGTAGTGCCGCTCTCTAGCCGGCAGCAAGCTCTTGTATGTGATAGTGCCGCCGGTCACTCGGCGATGCGGTTGGATTTCATTTGTAGTGCCGCTTCTTTGGGAATCGAAAAGGGTTGCTCTCTGGAAAATAACTACCGGCGTTCTAAACCCGGTAGTGTTTTAACCTCCCAGTAGCATCGCCTCACCCAGCGGTAGTGCCGGTCACTTCGAGACCAAAATCCAAAAAATTGAGATTTTGCGCACTAGCCCCCGAAACTTCGACGTAAGTGCATGGATAGGTTCCTGGGGACCCATGGGACTTATTCACGCAGGTTTCGTCAAGTTTCGAGCTCGTTTGCTCAAAATCTCACTTTGCGGATCCTTTCTCTCCCGATATTGACGCGAAAACGGATTTCAACCCAGACGGTGTCGAAACTCGAGTTTCTTCGCGGCCACGGGTTCTCTACGGCATTAAGGACTTATACGCGCTAGGCTTGTGAGCTTTGGAACTTCAGAAAACAAAATCGCTCCGAATGCCCAAAGTGCATCTTTTGCAAATCCTTCGAAACGACGGATTCGCAACAAGCGCAATAGGTCCAAAAATGCACTAGGGTTCCATAAGATCGAGAAACTGGCTACAACCCTCGGCACACGACAATCAGACTTCTAAGGACCGAAAAACCTAACCTACTCTGAATTCGATTCTCGTCTCGAATCAAGTACAAACTCGATCCTCCTAAAAGAAACGACTTACGAGGCTCTAAGAAAACATCCGCAGGTCATTTCTCCGACTTCCCGGAGTTAGGGTTTTGAAAGGAAAGAGCTCCGAGAATTCGAGAAATGGCTTTTTTGCAGCGAATGAGTCCAACGAAGCGTAGATAAGGGTTACAGAAACTACTCGATCACGCGGAAGGATTCTTCTACCCTTGACCTAGGTTTAACCACTCGGAAAACGACTATGCACCACAAAAACTAGGGTTTCTAGAGTTTAACTAGGACGTAAGGAACGATTACAAGCCAAGGAAGAGCTAGGGTTTGCATCTGCACCTAGGGTTTAGGTTTAGCTTCAAACCCTACCTCTTGTGGAGTTCCTTGACAGCTTAGAGACGCTTCTCCACCCTTGCTCCTGCTCCCACACAGCCTCCTGGAGCTTCAACCGGCTGGAGATGGCGAGGAGGAGGAGAGAGCTCCAATGGAGAGAGAGGAAGGAGAAGAGAGGAAGAAGGAGGAGGAGAGGAGGAGAAATGAGAGAGGAGAGGGAGAGGAGGTGCTCCCTGGTGCTTTTAGAGGCTGAGATGTGCACGCATACCGAGGCAAAGAGATAAACACGAGCACAGGACCAAAACCTGTCGCTCGGCCCGATACCGCTTCGGGCGGCCAGATCTTGCCGCTTCGGCCGGTAATGCAGTAGGCCTAATCATGCAGATCTTGCCGCCCAGCAGCTAAAATTCGGGAAAAACTATTGACTTCGCAACGGCTCCAATTCAAACATCTAGTGGACCTCTAAAATAGGTTCGGGAGACCCTAATGAAGGTTTTAAAACTTAGGTTTGGGATCTAGCTCTCACGATTTTAAATTTCACCCGATTTCGGATTCTGAGACTCCAATCGGGGAAACGATCAAATGAAACGACAAAACCGAATTCAAGGGCAAATAACTCGAAATTCAAACTGGAAACTTTACAGAACACTAAACCACACTAGTTAGCCTATTTAAGCTTAATTACAAATACGGACGTTACATGTGGGGTGGTTCGCGAGCATGTGGTGGCAGGGTGGTATTGTGGTACAAAGCTCCATGATGGGAGCTAGGGTTGGGTTTGGAGCAGGGAAGCCCAGGGTAGGCCATAGAGCGGGGCCTGGAGGTTGCAGGGGTCGTCGAGGGTGGTTGATGGCTTGATGCTTGTTGCTATGATGCTTTTGCTATTGATGCTTTGTCGCCTAATCCTCGCCTAGGCGTCCAGGCGCTTGGCTAGCGCCTTGCCTTGTCACCTTGACAACCACGCTCATAATATCCCTAATTAGATAAGCAAGCGTTCAATGTACCCAACAATTCATGCTTACTTGATTAGGGATACTATGAGTTTTTTTGGCCGCTTCTACCTAATTTTGCTTCAATGATTTCATCTTAGGTGCTGCCTGTGGTCTTCATCGCTGTACATTTCAGCTTCCAATTTTTTCATACATGATCGATGCCAAAATTCATTCAACAGGCAAAGCTTAAATCAAGTTGGTAGGAATTCAAACCCCTAATAACAACTGATGAATATAATGGGAAAGGCCTTGTCTCGTTTACTAGAAAATGACTTTATTCACTACTTTGGATTTGGGGATGGTATGGCAGTATTCCTCCTTACAATCTCAGGAACTTTTATCAACTGCTTTAGTGTGTAGATCACGAATGGAACTGCCTTATTTTTTTTTAGAGTTCACGTGTGATAAAGATGTGTTTAGCTGCTTCTATCTTGATGAGCTACCATGCAAAGATTATCAGGAAACTGTTGAACAGTACATTATAGGATCGATATATATGAATATAGCAATCAGAGGGGGGTGAATGATTGTGCGGAAGCTAAAACCAAATTTTTGATCTATTAAAAATTCACCTCAAAACGAAACCAAATAATTGCCTCGTATTCGACAAAAATAGATTAATAGACGTTCGGTAAAATACGAATTCCTAGAGATCCACCAGTCGGATCGATTTGAAATTTGGACGCAAGAAACTAGATTCCATTACGAATCAAACCCAAAAAGAATCAGCTCGATCAAACTTATGGATCAAAAGTTATAAGCCTCGCAAGCTTGCTGTGACAGAACTTCACGAAAACTGATCTAACCAAAACTTGTAGATTAATCAAGAACGACAAAGATTAATCAACTAAACTTTGAGGAACTCTAAATCAATACCCTAGAAAGATTTTTGATGGATTAAATTAAGATGAAACTCAAAGAACAAAAACCAATCTAGAACCAGAACAAGCATGCAAACAAGAACCAAAACAAACATCAGAGCAACGCTGCAATCAGAAGCTTCGCAATTATCAGAGCACACAAAAGATCTGGAAGAATTGATCTTTATTTCTTTTTGTCTAAAGTACTCCAATCAAAAGAGTACAAACCCTAAAGCTCTAACTGATGCCCTTCACCAGGAGACAACCCCTCCTATTTAAAGGAGCAACCACAAGGAGTACGCATACTTGTCCACTTGGCCCAACCTAGCCCAATATATGTAAGCTACCCCAAACGATTACAACTCTGCACGCTTATGGCCCACCTGCCATACTCATGCGACTGACAACACCTCATGGGCACCATTCTCTTAGCCCGAACATCCCGCATGACATCTTTGACCACCAACACCTCCGTTCCTCCCTGAACCTAGTCCCGAACCTCAGTTCCTCCATGAACCTAGTTCCGGTCCCGTCATCGACCACGTTCGCCTTCGAGCAATACCTGCACATGAACAAAACACAAAAGTCTTTGAGCACAAGTCCGCAACTTGACTCAACATTAGTCCATGCAACTACTCACACGAGCATTGCATACAAAACCAACTCATCCTGAGCATATCACGTTCACGACGGACCAAACATTGGTCCGGCGTACACAGGGCAAAACCCTAGAAAAATCCATTCACGTCGGACTAAACACCGGTCCGGCGCAGCTCACAACGGAACAAATATTTGGTCCGGCGTACATGCAAAACTTACTGTATTTGAGAAATTGGGTCCAGCGAAAAAACATTTGAAAACATGTTTACGACGGACCAAATGAAATTTGGTCCGGCGTAAATAGAAAACTTACTGTTTTTAGTCCAGCGCATATACAAAAACCCGTTCACGACGGACCAAAAATTTGGTCTGGCGTGCATGTAAAAACAGGCCTTCAAAATGCGTTCACGGCGGACCAAGGAAACAGATGGTCCGGCGCAATTGCTTTGGAACTTTGGTCCGGCGCGAAAAGGGAAATTTGGTCCGGCGCAAAAAGGTCCAAACGCACGTTCACGACGGACCACAAATTTGGTCCGGTGTAAACACGAAAAACTTACTATTTTTCCAGATTTGGTCCGGCGCCAAGCAAAACTTACTGTTTTTGGAATTTAATCCGGCGAATGCACAAGCACAAACACATTTGCAAATTCAATTCTAAGCTAATTTTTCAACACATGATTTCACAATCTCCCCCTTGATGAAAACATTGGCAACACCACTTAGAAACTAACATTTGTCATTCACTTCACAAAAGAATTTTTGAACATACCAAGGAATCTCCCACTTTGACCAATATGCAAAGTAAAAAGTCTCCCTGGGTGAAAATACGAAAAACTCCTCATAAGAAGAAAAAAGTGTGTGAATGTGCAATGTGTCCAAAAATTCCAAAATTCTCCAAACTTCTCAAAATTCCAAAAACTTCTCCCCCTTTTTCCTTAAACTTCTCCCCCTTTGACAATGGATTCATCAAGAGTAAAAAAGAGAGAAAAACAAGTTCAGAATTTGTCCTATAGCAATGATTTCACAAGGAGAAACAAAGGAGTGCCAAGATAGGAAAAGATGAGCTCATTCGATCATATAACCTTATATATCACATAATACGCAAAATATAAGATCTTGATATGATTTTAACAAGTTAGGGAATGACATGCATCTCAACCTCAATTCGGTCAACTATAGCCAAGTACTAAGCAAAACCTTTGCAGAAAAAAAAAGCAAGGCTCAAAACTAAAGCAACTAACAACTCAGGGCGAGCAAGTAGTTTCAACTCCAATATAGTAGACCAATTTAATCTTTAAACAATAAACTGCATTTGGCATGCTTGAAGCATACTTCTTTTATTTCCTTGGAGTGGCATGCTTGAAGCATACATCTTGTCTTTGAGGGAATGGCATGCTTGAAGCATACATCTTAACTTTTTAAGGAAAGCATGCCTAAAGCACATAACTTGAGGCTTTTGCTTTTAACAACCCTTTTTTACTGATTCCCTTTTCTTTTCTTTTTCTTTGATTGTAAATATGCAAAAGTGATTAAAAGGTCTTATGAAAGAGTAAAGCTGAAAACACACTTGCTCCATAGCCCAAATTTATCAAGAAGATTCAATATCAAGCCTAGAAGCGTAAGATATCGCAGAGTATTTAGCTATAGGCAGTCAGATCAAGAAATTCCGCAATGTCATTTTTAGTTCAAGTGAGACAATTTAGATTATCATATATCAGCTTAATTACATAATATATAAAGAAATATGATAAAGTAAGCTCATCAAGTAAAAACTTGGCAAGGAAAACTCCCCCTCAAAATAAACCCATTGGATGAACAATCCCATGTTCTCCCCAAATAAAAGCAAAACGAGAAGAAGACAAAGGTTTTGTGAAAATGTCTGCCAATTGATGTTCAGTATCCACATGGTGAAGCACAATATTTCCTTTTTCTACATGATCTCTAAGAAAGTGAAATCTGATATCAATATGCTTTGTCCTTGAATGTTGCACAGGGTTCTTAGCAATGCAAATTGCACTAGTGTTATCACACAAAAGAGGAACACTATCCAAATTAACCGCATAATCTTTAAGTGTAGCTACTATCCAAAGAATTTGACAACAACAACTAGCAGCAGCCACAAATTCAGATTCAGTAGTTGATTGTGCAACAGGAGATTGTTTTCTAGATGACCATGCAATGAGAGAATTGCCTAAGAAATGATATGTACCAGATATACTTTTTCTATCAATTCTACATCCTCCAAAATCAGCATTAGAGAAAGCTCTTAAACTAATGCATGAGGAAGCAAAAAACAAATGCACAAATCTTGAGTACCATGGAGATACCTAAAAATTCGCTTGATAGCTTGTCGATGTGAAGCACACGGGGAAGCTTGAAAACGAGCACATAAGCACACAGCAAACTCCAATTATCTCATCCTCAACAGCATCATCATCATCTTCATGAACAAAGATACTCTCCCCCTAAACATATGCACTTGTACCTGCACCATTTGGACTAGTGCCTTTTGCGAAAACAGAGGTGGAAGAAGCATCTTCAAAAATAACACTTTCAGCACGAGATGCACGAGTGAAGGAGAACCAAATCTTATCACCGAACATGTAATGTGAGCATCCGAAATTCACTAGCCATATGTTCTCCTTCCTCACGTGAAAAGCCTACATAGAAGCAGAAAGTGTGACACTATGGAATGACCGTATGAGTCATTTTCGATGTCGGCATTAAGGTACGACTTTGGTGTCATGTTTTTGGGCCTTTTCTGTGAGTTTGGGCTTTTCCGGGGGAGAATTTGGGTTTTTCGGAGGGGAATTGGGCCTTTCGGGGGAGTTCGGGCCTTGGGGGGTCTATTTGGGCCGAAGGTGGGACATAATTGGGCCATGTGGAGGTAGACTAGGACAGCAACCTTGCTGCCCTAGCCCTTTGTGTGCCCCCCATTGTGCCCCTCCACCTCCCCACACAACCCTAGCCGCCTCCCCCTCCACCCCCTTGCGCCTCCACCCTTCCCCTTCCTCCTCCACCTCCTCTAGCCGACCCTAGGCGAGTTCCAACCCCTCCCCTTGCTGCCACGCCCTTCCATACCGTTTTCCTCACCGTTGGGAAGCTCCGCGATAGAGAAGATCCGGCGGGATTGGCGCGTGGAAGGAGATCGGGCGACCGGGAGGAGTTTTCATCGGTTCATCGTTCGTCGGTGAAGGTATGGTCTTGGGCAATCCCTGGGGTTGGTCTAGGTGCTGTGGTATAGGGTGTTTTGATGCTTTTAGATCGAGTGGTGGTGCTGCGATTGGGTAGATTTGATGAAAATTAGAGTTTGCCATGTTCTCTGTTTCGGGCAGATTGTGCACTCGATCTAGGGTTTGAGTTTTTGTGATTTTAGAGTTGGAATTTGGTCAGCCGCCTGTTGAGGAAGTTGTAGGTAACTTCAATACCTTTAATTGGACACCAAGAACGTCCAATTCCACCCAGCCATTTGAAAGTTATGCTCGATTTACCAAATATGTTTAAATCTGTGACGTAGTTGGGATAGAACGTAGTGTTTTGTAGATTAGACAATTTTAGAAGCCGAATCAGTTTTTCCCTATACTTAGAAAAACTTAGGAAATTTCCTAAGCTACGTGATGGTGTACTCGTTTACTTGATTTGGAGTCCTAGAACTCAAGATATGATAGTGAAGTCTGCTGTCTGGGCGGGACAGATTCTCTGTTTTTCAGTTTTGGGAGTAGTTTGTGAAGTCGGGGTAGACGAGCTTTTGCGTACTATTTTGGGGGCACGTTTTGAGCATGTGGTATGTTTGTGCAGGTGGTGTGACTCCAGGAGTGCCCTCATCCTCTCGCCAATCCGTCGCCCACGGTTAAGGCAAGTGTATTGGAATGAGTTGTGTGTTGTATGAATTGCTAGACTTGTTTAGGTGCAATGTGATTACATGATATACTAATTTGCCATGATTGATGTTTGCCTATGACATGATGAACATGATTTCATATTGATTATGAATTCGTTGTATTAAATGTTTATGCCAATCTTTACATGTTTATGTCATATGTGCATTCATAATGGAAGAGGCGACCCATGCTGATGCGGGCCTCTGTGTTCACACGTAGTGAACACGAAAGACCTACCTCGTAGTCCCATCCACGGTTGTGCATGGGAGCGAGTCAGTAAGAGTAGGCACCCTCCATCTACGGGATGGAAGGGGAAAGGGGGTGCACGCCGACGGGTGTGCACTCGGCAATACCAGTATGTGCTTCAGAGAGATATGTGCATGGCATTGCATTGCATTGCATAAATGAAGTGGCTTATGAGATGATTATGACGTTCTATGAGATGCATATGAAGATGTTTATTTGAGATGTTTTTGAAGATGTTATATGGGAGCATGAATGAAGTTCATGAGTTGATTCTCAGGTTATGTGATTGGCATTAAGTATGTATGTGAGTTGTTATTGTCTTTGTATCATTGCAATATACTTGCTGAGTGATGAGCTCACGCTTGTATTTCATGTTGTTTATAGGTATCATGAAACCGGCATGCGGGAAAAGGGGATTAGCTACACATCTACACGTAGCTTTACACTTATAGACAATTTAATCGTTTGGAGTCGTGATAATAAGTTTAGTGCCACGTAATTTTGGTGTATGGCTTGGTTTTGAACTTAAGATCATCGTTTGCTATGTTATAATTGGTGGAATGGTTGAATTCATTGTTTTAGACATAAGTGGTGCTATTTCAATTGTTATTGCTACTTTAGATGTTTCATATCATACTATATGTTGTCTTATTATTCCTGTTGCTTCTTTTCATGGAAAAACAAAGGAGATGCTGCCAAAATTTTCGGTTTTAGCATTTGCACCTTTGCTGTAATTTATCTTTATTTGTGGTATTTAGATGTGGTTTAGCCTATGTTTGGTAACATTCTGCATACTAGATCTTTGAGGTGTTACAATGGTATCGAGCTGTGTTCAGGTCCGTGGTGTATGAACTTAGTGTAATACCATAGGGTTAACTAAAATTTTGATGTGGAATAACCTAGAAACATGGCTTAGGTTGTACTTAAAATTTTGTCTTAGGATAGCATCGTTAAAACTTGTGTAAATGGAATAACTAAATTAAAATTTAACACACATGGATGCACAGTAGGAAAGGGTATGGGAATCGTTGCTTTAAGCTTAAATGTTGTATTTAAGCCTTGATGTTGAATGCTATATTTGATAATGTAAGTTGTTATGTTATTGAGAGAATCGATTGGATTGTTCTTGCTATTGTGATAAGGTGGGGTTGTGGTGCTGAAGGGTTTCGGTCACCTCTTTTTGTTCATAGTAAGGGTGAGGTTTGACGGTGTGGCCGGTTAGCGCCATCACCGAAGAACTATTAACCCCTATGAGAAAAGAGTGCTTACCTTTCCTGTCGTAGATCGGGTAGTTGACTGGAGACAAATAGAAGAGTTAGTGGTGGATTCCTTCGTATGTTCTTTACCGTTCTGACGGTCGGTTTGATTGTTTTTCTTGGTTTTAGTTGATTGAAATCAAAAGAAAAGTGTTTGGTATTGGATTTTCGCGGATTGATCCTTCGGCGGTTTGTGGTTTTGTCTTCCTTGGTTGAAGAAGAAGAAGAAGAGTTTTGTGTTGCGCGTCTTGTGGTCGCTATTTTTTTGTTTTGACGCCCGGTTTTTGTTTGTTATTGTGGACTGTCTTGGGGAAGGAAATTAACGTGGTTGTTGTTCTCCCTATCTAAGAAAAGTGTTGGAGTTTCTCCTAGTGCCGACGTTAGGTTGGATGGAGCTAAGTTTTGAATCTTTATCGGAAAAAGATTTGGGTGAACACTTGGTTTTCCCTAGTGCGTCCATCTTCCTTCTTGGAAGTTGTAGGTCTTGAGATTTCTTGAAGAGTTTTGGCTATCAGAGTTGGAAATTTGAGAGTTGAGCTCTCTTGCATTTCTGTTGGAGTTTTGTTTTCCTCTCTGCCTGGAAAGGAGAAATTGTTTATTTGTGTTCGTTCTTGTTCTAGAGCTGCGGTTATCTATAAAGTTGGGGTTGCATCTTATTTTTCAAGGGTAGGTGACCCATGAAGGTGTTTTGAAAATTTTATGTCCGTGCTATGTAGTAGGGAACAATGTGGTTTATGGAATGACGTATTACTAAGTTAATTTGTGAGTTGAATCAATTCAATGTGATTGTTTCCTTTAGCTTGAGAATAAATTAACAATTAGTGTTGAAGATTACTTTATAGCGAGAATGATTGAATGTGTTAATGTACATGCTTAGAATCTGTTCTTTGCTTTAAAAGTGCTTATGACCCTCGTTAATATTTAAAGTTTTAAACCATGATGCACAGTTAGAACATTAAGATGATGTAAACTGCTGATATTGTTAAATAAACTTTGCTGGTTGTTAAAGATGCTCTAATTTTACATGTTAATAGAGAAATTTAATCGTGTTCACTAGTGACTTTAATTTGGAAGTTGATTAGAGTTGCTATTTATGTTGTTGCAAACTACTAGTATATTTGGAAGTATGCAGTTGTGTCTCTACAATGCTAGTATTGATATCAATTGAGAAGACATAAGACTTATTGTTAATGATGTTGTTAAGGGCAATGTTAAGGCTAGTATTCAATCTATTTTAAATAGTTGGAGTATGTTGTGTGGTGGTAATTTTGTTATAACCTATGTATAGGGTAGCTAAAAGTAATGTTGTTGGTTGATGATTATGCCCGTTTGTTGTTATTGATGACTTAGTAGTGGTGGTAATTGTTTAGATTACTTGCTAAAAACCATGGTTAAATGGAGGAAATTGTAATATGTGGTGACAAGAGTGAACCTTGGACAAATAACATGATGTAGAGTTTTATCCTTAATGAATGTATATCTTAGAATCATATTTAGAAACTTTGTCTTGTGGAGATATTTTTTACTTGTTGAAGTCACTTACTGATTGAACAAGTTTCAATTGTCAAGATGTTGACGTTTGGGTGGTATAAAATGGATAGGTTGATCATGCTCGGGTATTTGTTGAAGTACTGTGTTCTAAATCTAGAAAATGATGTATTACGATATGTTGGTCCGTGGGGATCTTGTTGACGTAGTCTTCGTTGGATGTCTTTTGATAAGCATCATAAATCTTATTTATAAGTTTGGGAAAGGTAATTACAGAAAGAATTTGTATGTGGTTTTTTTTGTTAAGTCCTGTTGGGCCTTCTCGACGCGTAAATAGTGAAGATTGAAAATCTTTAATAGAAAGCATAGTGGAACACTAGAGGTGGTTGTGTCTATGTCGAGCTTGTATTTAAAACCTTTAGACTGATTTGGTTGTTGGCTATTTGGGTTGAATGCTCTCGGTTGAGGTGTTCCTTATGTTGAGTTTCAGAGTTTCCCGCAAAACTCGTAGTGATTAGTGTCGATTTTTTTTGTTTTTGCCCCATTTGTTTAATTTGTGCTATGAGTATGGATTTACACCCAAAAGTTTTGAGTGGATCACGCTCCTTCACGTTCACAGTGAATTATCCTTTGGAATAAATACTTAAAAAGGAAGCAGATGGTCAGAGTGGGTTGTGTTGAAAATTCTTGAGATTTAATTTGTAACTCTTTCGGTTAGAGTTGGAGTTATTTGAAAAAAAAACGTGTGGTGTTTGCAAGCGCTTCAAAAGGTGAATTTCAGGAACGTTTCATATGTGATTTTGTATTGCTACGATCAGAGCAGAACCAGCAAACTACCAACAGAATCTTGGAGATGTTGGTCCAGAATCAGGCCGCTCCAGGTGGCCGCGGTGAAGGGCGAGGCCGACCGAATGGCTACCTGGATTTCCTGCACACTCAGCCGCCGACCTTCTCCCGAGCCAGCGATCCGTTGGAGGCTGACGACTGGCTGCGCACAATGGAGCAGAAGTTTGCTCTCATCCACTGTGAGGATCTTCAGAAGGCACTCTTCGCTGCTCAACAGCTCCAGGGTCCCGCTGGTGCTTGGTGGGCCAACTTCCTGGTAATGCAGCTCGCCGGTCACCAGGTGACATGGGTGGAGTTCCGTGAGGCCTTTCAGGCATATCATATCCCGAAGGGGCTCATGGACATCAAGAGGCAGGAATTCCCCTCCCTCAAGCAGTTGAACAAGTTCGTGATGGACTACTCACAGGAGTTCAATTATCTAGCCCAATATCCACCCGAAGAGGTGAACACAAACCGGAAAAAGCAAGATCGCTTCATGAATGGGCTGTCAGCCAAGATGCAAGACATGCTCTCCGTATGTGATTTCCCGGACTTCAACACCTTGATGAGTCGGGCGATCACTGTAGAGCACAAAATGAGGAACCATTAAGAGGAGAAGAAGCGGAAGCGGGGTGCACAGTTTTCAGCTGGTGGCAGTTCGCAGCGTCCTCCTTCCTCCACCTCGGGCACCTGCCCCTACGCCTTCCCTACCGGCTGGAATGACCCGTCCTCCTACTGCTGCTCCTCGGCCTCCACAGACACCGCCGGGAGTGAGAGTGGGGGCGAGTTTAGGACCGGGCCTTGCTACAACTGTGGGCGTGCGGGGCATTTCGTCCGCGATTGTCCCTTTCCAAGGAGGGGCAACAATTCCAACGCCCCAAGACCTCAAGGCGTGACTGCACCACCTCCACTTCCTGCGCCGAGCCGTGGCCGAGTCAACTACGTTGATGCCGAGGCGATTCCCAAGGGCGCCACTGTGTTGACTAGTACGTTATGCATTGAGGGACATGCTGCTAGGGTTTTATTTGACTCTGGGGCTTCTCATTCCTTTATATGCAAGGATTTTGCTATACAACATCGAATGAGAGTGAGTTGCAGCAACACCTCTGTCCTAATTGAAGCACCGGGCTCAAAGATTGTTGCGAATCAAGTAGTCCAAGAAGCAACTGTGCTAATTCAAGGGGTTCCATTCTTTATCAACTTGCTACTCCTTGATCTTCATGGGATAGATGTTATCTTGGGCATGAGTTGGTTAACACGACAGCAGGCCGTTTTAGATTGTTCTCATCGTTCCATCTTGCTTAAGGGACCAAAGGGCGACTTGTTGACTCTGTTTCTTTATGATGGCGAGGCCTCTTTGCTCTTTGAATGGTGTTGAGATCGAGGAGTTAGAGTCCATTCCAGTGGTTTGGGAGTACCCGGATGTGTTCCCAGCGGAATTGCCGGGGATGCCGCCCGATCGGGATATTGAGTTCGTAGTTGAGCTTCAGCCCGGGACTACCCCAGTTTCCAAGAGGCCGTATAGGATGCTGCCAAATGAATTGGCCGAACTGAAGACTCAGCTGAAAGAACTGATGGATAAGGGGTTCATTCACCCGAGCTCCTCACCTTGGGTCTGCTCGGCTCTCTTCATGACCAAGAAGGACGGTTCTTTTCGTCTGTGTGTTGATTATCGTCCCTTGAACGCAGTCACTGTCAAAAACAAGTACCCTCTGCCTCGGATCGATATCCTGTTTGATCAGCTTGCAGGTGCGCGGGTATTCTCCAAGATTGACTTGAGGCTCGGGTATCATCAGATCAAGATTCGAGCAGAAGATATCCCAAAGACAGCATTGTCCACTCGTTATGGCTTATATGAGTACACCGTCATGTCATTCGATTTGATGAATGCACCAGCGTACTTCATGTACCTCATGAACTCCATTTTCATGGAGGAGCTCGATTCTTTTGTGGTCATATTCATCGATGACATCCTCATCTATTCAGCCAATGAAGAAGAGCATGCAAAGCATCTTCGCATCGTTCTCGGGCAACTCCATGAACATCGCCTTTAGGACAAATTCTTTCTTGGGACACGTCCTCTCCGAGCAGGGTGTTACCGTTGATCCAAGTAAAGTACAAGATGTTCTCAAGTGGGCACAGCCTAAGATGGTCATAGAGATCCGTAGTTTCCTCGGACTTGCTGGCTATTATCGCCGTTTCATTCAGGACTTCTCCAAGATTGTCAAACCCATGACTGAGCTACTGAAGAAGGGTGCTGAGTTCAAATGGTCAGCAGGCTGTGAGCAAGCATTCCAAACTTTGAAACAACGCCTGACTACAGCTCCTGTCCTCACACAACCTGATATTCACAAGCCGTTCGATGTGTATTATGATGCATCAGGTATCGGCCTTGGCTGCGTGCTTATGCAAGAAAGTTGGGTTGTTGCCTATGCATCTCAGCAATTGAAATGCCATGAAGAGCACTACCCAACTCATGACTTGGAGCTTGCTGCAGTGGTCCATGCTTTAAAAATCTAGCGCCACTATCTCCTTGGGAACAAGTGCAACATCTATACCGATCACAAGAGTCTCAAGTACATCTTCACTCAGGCAGATTTGAATATGAGACAAAGAAGATGGCTTGAATTGGTCAAAGACTATAGTCTGGAAGTGCATTACCACCCGGGAAAAGACAATATGGTGGCTGACGCGTTGAGTCGCAAGGCTCGATGCAATTGTCTCACTCTTCAACCCCGGAGTGTCACCCTCTGTGCCGAATTCCAGAAACTCGGCTTAGAGATGGTCGAAGAAGGGTTCTTGGCTAGTCTGGAATTGAATTCCACGCTGTTGGACCAGATTAGAGAGGCTCAAAAGAGGGACAAGGGTGTTGCCCAAATTTGTGGCAAGCTGGATTCCGGCCAAGCCACTAGCTTCCACCTTGATGACTGTGGAACTTTATGGTTCGGTGAGCGCCTGGTTGTCCATAAAGACCAAGAATTGAGAAGAAAGATTCTCGATGAAGCCCATAACTCTTTGCTCACAATTCATCCGGGCAGCAACAAAATGTATCAAGACTTGAAGCAATGGTTTTGGTGGAATCGCATGAAGCGTGAGGTTGCTCGCTATGTGTCTGAATACTATGTCTGCAAAAGGGTGAAGGCTGAACATCTTAAGCCAGCGGGCACTCTTCAACCGCTGCCCATTACAAGTTGGAAGTGGGAAGAGATTGGAATGGATTTCATCACCAGCCTACCAACGACTTCTTCGGGTCACGACTTGATATGGGTTATAGTCGATCGGTTGACAAAGTCCACCCATTTCCTAGCTGTTCACACCACCTACCAAGCCAAGAGGTATGCGGAGCTGTACATATCTCGAATTGTATGCCATCATGGAGTGCCAAAGCGGATAGTTTCATATCGAGGCTCTTAATTTGTTTCTCGATTCTGGAGAAGTTTGCATGAGGCCTTGGGCACCAAGCTACTCCACAGCTCAGCATATCATTCGCAAACGGACGACCAAGCCGAGAGGGTCAATCAGATCCTTGAGGATATGTTGAGGGCTTGTGTCCTGTCTTATGGGAAGAAATGGGATGAATGCATTCCATATGCCGAGTTCGCTTATAACAACAGCTACCAAACCAGCATCAAAATGTCTCCCTTTGAAGCACTCTATGGTCGTAGCTGTCGGACACCCCTGAACTAGTTCGAGAGTGGGGAACGACCATTCTTTGGGCCTGATGTGGTCAAAACGGCAGAAGAGAAGGTGAGGACCATTCAAGAAAATTTGAGGATAGCACAATCACGGCAAAAGAGCTATGCCGACCGTCGAAGGGGACCTCTCTCTTTCGGCATTGGCGATTACGTCTATTTGAAGGTGTCTCCCCTCCGGGGCACCCGTCATTTCGGAATTAAGGGGAAGTTGGCACCTCGTTACATAGGACCTTTTCAGATCCTTGCAAGACGTGGTCAAGTGGCATATCAGTTGAAGCTTCCTCCCTCTCTCACAATGATCCACGATGTCTTCCATGTATCTCAATTGAAAAAGTGCCTCCGTACTCCCTTCGAATCTCTGGAGGTGGATGAACTCGAAGTTCTACCTGAACCTGATCTGTCTTACCAAGAGCATCCTATTCAGGTTTTGGATGAAGCTGAACGCAAGGCCTGTCGGAGGACTCTCAAGTTCTACAAGGTTCAGTGGAGTAATCACACTGAAGACGAAGCCACTTGGGAGCCCGAAGATCGTCTAAGGACCGAGTATCCCGAGTTCTTCCGTACCTTGTAAAGTGCTAGTGTACAAAGGCTTCGCAGTTCAAGGCAAGTCAATCGGTATGTGCCTGTACTGTCTAATTGCATTCCATTCCACATATGCACTTATTCTGAATCTCAGGGCGAGATTCCCTTAAGGGGGGAGGGTTTGTCAGGGCCCCGAATTTAAAATTCGATTCACGCGGCGAACCTTAACCCTAACCAGTCTGTAGCCGTGTTGGAGGTCGAATACTAACTCCCAAGAGTATCCTAAACCGTCCCTTAGAAGTGTCCATGGCTCAACCGCAAGTTTGGAGCTTGAACACTCCAATCCGCAAATGTGTTTTTCATCCAAATTTGGGGCCTTGCAACTTGAGATCCGGGATGACCTAAGATGTGCGTGTTGCTTGGTCACGAGCTAGAAACTTTCCTCTCCAACAGGGTGAGGTTTGCACCGAGATTCGATGTCTAACCCTAGTTTAAACTTGGCGGGAGAAATCGAATCCTGTGCTGGAAATCCTGGGTGATCCGGAGTATCCGGACTAAATGTCCAGAGTGTCCGGATTGGCTTGACCGAAAGACTCAATCCGGAGTGTCCGGATTGACTCGACCGAAGGCCTTAACCCGGAGTATCCGGACTAAAGGTCCGGAGTGTCCAGACTTTGCGGGGTTTGGTTATAAAATCCCGTTTTCTTAGCCCCTTAGTCATTTCTTCTCCTACCTCCACTTCTCCGTGCGTGTCTTCCACCCTGAGCTCCTCTCCGGCGTCTCCCCATCGACCGGCATCCTTCTGTGGCTGCTCCTCGGTGACTTCCCCACTCCGGTGTCCTCAAGCTCCTCTCCAAGCCGGCGTCCTCCTTCCCCTACCCGGCCTTCCTTCCTTCTTCTTCCTCCTCCTTGAAGGTAAGGCTTCTTCTTGGAGTGATTCGTTAGTTCTTGGGTTCTAGGAACTCCCGTGGGGGTGGGTCTGGGGCTTGGTTATGTAGATTGGGGTTTGGGGCAAACTTGGGAAGTGTTAGGGTTTTGGGTGTGTAGTTGGATTTGGGGGTGGATTAGGCAGTGTTAGGGTATAGGGTGAGAGATCGTGTAGAGGTGATGCCATTCCTAGGGTCGGATTTGGGTTTGGTTGCAGGCTACAAAGGTGAGCATTAGTCTATCATGTTTTGGGCTAGCTCGAAGCTTCTCCGGCTTGGCCATGTGTAGGAAAGTTGTAGATCGGGTCCTCGCGGTGTCATAGCACTTGGAAGCACCTCGATCCCTCGTGTCATTTGGGCAAGTTGCGCGGTGTCCGGATTGTCCGGACAAAATGTTTGGAATGTCCGAGTTATCCAGACTGTCCGGATGAAAGGTCCGTACTGTCCAGGATGCGTGATCTGTTCGGTGGGGAAATGCATCGTTTTTCATTTCGTTGCATTGCATGCATCTTATTATGCATTGTACTCGTGTAGAGGGTGTGTCGGCGTTCTAGCCAATAGGCACCTCCGAATCGGGTGCTTATGAGGTTCAGACGGGGGGGGGGCTTTCGGGGCAATCGCCGGAGGAAGAAAGAAACCGGAGTGCCGGGGAAGCTTGGAAGAATGGGGACGCTAGGGTTTAAGTAGGTTCGGGCCCTCCGAAGAGTAACAGCCCTAGTCCTGCTTTTCTTGTGATTGTTTGAGTTGTGAAGTATGAACCGGAATCCTAACTTTTGAGAATGGGCCCCTCTCTCCCATGCACCCCAGCTCCCTTTTATAGTCAGGCTGGCTGAGATGCGTGGGTTACAATGGGCTTCCCCTACTCATTACACTACCACGGGCGCATTTAATGCGCCCGTCACAGTCCTTACATCCCATTTAATGCCTGCCGCAGCCGTCACACCCCTGCCTAGGGCCCCACGCCTACCAACGCCGCCCGTTCCGTCAGGGGGAGGGGGGCTGTCGTGACGTCATCCGCAATTAATGCGCGCCTGGGGAACGCGCGCCGCCATACTGTAGCCTCCACGCTTAGCATTTAATGCGCACGATCCGCATTAAATTTCCTTGATCCTGGCGCTGCAGCCTCGGGGGTGGTGCGCCAGTGGCGTGGCCTGTACGCCACTTGTCCACTGGGCGACCACCTTACTGAGCGCCCAGTGGCATGGCCTGTACGCCACTTGTCCACTAGGGGACCACCTTACTGAGCGCCCAGTGGTGTGGCCTGATCGCCACCTGTCCACTAGGCGACCACCTTGTGGCCCTACTGCTCGCCGAGGCGGTGGGGCCCGGACGCGCCCTGCCCGCCCGGCGACCGTGTTTATTGCGGGGGAGTGGGTACCCTGGTGTAGAATACGCCGACAGTAGCCCCCGGGCCCACCCTGGAGGGCCTTCTGGCTTTCCACTTCCCTTTTTTCTTCTCTCTCCTCTTTAAATGCCCTTCGGGGAACTGTTCAGTCTCCCGGGTGGGGCCCCTTAAATGCCCACGCGTCCCGCAGCTTTAAAGATCCTCCGGCTTCTTCAGTTCCCAAGGCGGATTGCGCAGTTATTCCCGCCTCGTAACCGTCGCACGACCCTTGGGATGCGCCCCCTTTTATGGGGTTTTTGAACTTCCCACTTGCGAGCCGCCGTGTCTTTTTGGTTTTCCCGCTAAGCCTTCCCTCGCATCCTTATAAAAAGGTCGGCCATGAGGGAGAGCGGCTCTTTTTCTTTCAAGCTCACTTCGCCTTGTCTTTTCTCGTTACCTTAGAGCCCCTTGCTTCTTCCTTCCCGACGTGCTTTGGTGTTCTTCCGCGTTCAATGGCTCCTCCGACTCCCTCTGCCCCGATCTTGCCCCCTTCGTCTGTCGAGGAGGAGGGCGCCGCCAAGCTTTCCAAGCACATCTCTGCGGGCACCCTCCGCATCCGCCCCGGGACCATCGCGCCCAGCTGCCATCCCGGAGAGGTGATCTTCTTTGGGTGGCAACTGGTAGCCGGCCTGCTACCACCGGTTTCTGACTTCTATCTCTCCGTCCTCAACTTTTACGCCATTCACCACATTCATCTTCCTCCTAACTCTGTCATCCTTCTTACTGTCTTCGCCCACTTCTGCGAAATGTTCGTAGGAGTGCTGCCCAATCTCCTCCTTTTTCGCTTCTTTTACGCCCTTCGCTCCACCGGCGCCACCTCTCCTGTCTCCGGGAGCTGCCACCTGTGGCTCCGAGACGAGACCGTGTCGCGCTACATCCCACTGGATTGCCGGTCCAACTGGAGGACGTGGCGCGATGAGTGGGTGTATGTCGAGGATGACAGCGGCATTGAAGTGTTAGAGCTTCCTGTTAGTGTTATGCCCTTGAGGCAATCATATGGATGATTGTAACATGACTATGTTTATGAATAATAATATGATTATTGGTCCAATGAATGTATATCATTGTTTTGATCAACAAGTGTGTGACTTGTTTATGAAGCTCTTTACTTATTGATATAATTCGATAAATATCTCTGATCGGATATCATCGTATAGGACAATAATGAATAGATCAGCACATGTATTGTTCGATGATCATGTTTCATAGATCATGGGATATGGAGATATCATCAATACATTGTGGACGCATGTTGAAGAACATTGGTTAGATAGACCCACAATGGGACACTGCGAGAATGTTACGTTCTTATGTGTCATCAGTGTATCTCATACATAGTAGATGTATGATCCTTAGACCTGAGATTGTCATATTCCCTACATGTGTAATAGTTTACCTTAGGGTTACCAAACACTATTTCCTAACTGGGTAGTTATAAAGGTAGCTTTCATGTTTACTATGAAACATGCAGAGGGAAGTGAGCAGTCAAGATAGAATTTGCCACTCCAGTGTAATGGAGATTTATGTCTAGGCCACTCGTGTGATATGATTAAGGAAGTGCATGGCCATGCCGTGATTGAGAAGTCAATCACAACTTATTAATATATCACGGATACGAGAGATGGATTGAATCACAAAGGATGACATGCTTCTCGCCTTGAGTTCAATCTTCATATAGTTTGGCAAAGGGATTATTACATCAGTACTTTAATCATATGCGTTTGGGAGTTGGCATGCTCTGCAAGGAGCCGCTACCGACTATTGGATTAGAAAAGGGTTTGTCGAATCCATGTCCAAATGCGCATGAACCTATAGGGTCACACACTTAACGGGCTGGGACGCATCAATTCGGATTGGATCCGTAATTAATGGACCTTGTGGGCTTAGCGCGTAGATGGGCCCTAACTGCCTAGGGTTTCACCTTGTGGCTATATAAGGAGGGGAGGAGGCTGGACGCAGTACAGACTTTCGTGCGGTTTAGAGGTGTTTCGCCAGAAACCCTAGCCACCTCCTCTCTTTGCCCCTGCCGAGCGACCCGGTGCTTGCACACCGACGCAGGGCGTTCCATCCCCGGACGTGTGGACTGTTGTGGTGACGCTGCTGCTACTGCGGTGTGGAGAGGACGATCCGCATCGAGGACGATCCGTGGCGAGGACGATCCGCAGCGAGGACGATTCGTGGTGAGGACGATCCGCGGCGACGATCCGCTGCGAGGACGATCCACGGCGAGGACGATCCATGATGAGGACGATCCACTACAACGACGTGCGAAGGATTCCGCAACTGCGCGTATAGTGGTAATAGATTTATGATCCCCTTCTTGCGAGTAGCTTTTCTGGTTTGCGGTAGAAATTTTAATTTGTGCTAGAGTAGCATACCGCGTTCCCCAACACTTCCAACCGGGCTAGCGGTCAACAACCCCAACTGGGGGGCTCACGTCAGCGAGACGCCCAAGCTTCAGACGATGCTAGCCCGCGTCGACCAGTTGCGGACGGCGGGCCTAACGGGGGGCATGGTTGTTTGGGACTTCATTTCCCGGAGGATTAGCCCCCTGCGCCGCCGCGTCCGCCCGGCCTGGCAGTACATGGGCCAGGATGATGGGATCCGAACGATCCCTGGAGGTAACTGCTACGCTTTAATTCCCCCTCTCTTTTTTTTTGGCCATCTCCGATTCTGACGGTATTTTTCTTCTTTGGTTTTTGGTCAGCCGCCGGGAACTTGTCTTCCACCGCGGTCGACAGGTGGATAGGGCAGCTGGGCATGCCCAACGCTGTCCTGCCATTCCCGGTGGGCGCGCTCCCACTCTGCCGGTTAGAGCCTATGGAGCGCGCGGCGATAGTTCGCGCTATGCCGAAGATGGATGCCATGGAACGCTCGACACAACACACCAGGTGCCCCTGACGATCCGAGACCCTCCTCCCGCCGGCGACCAAGGGAGGGGCGACCAAGGGAGGCGCAGGCGCCCAGCCGACGACGATACCGTCGGCGGAACTTCCCGAAGACCCCGCCTCTCGGCGGTCAATACGGCGCCTCCGCCTGTGCTGTTGGGCTCGACCGGGGAGGGGTCCTCTACAGCAGCCGTGGGGACCTCTTCTGCTGCTGTGGCGGGCTCCTCAACGGCGGCGGGGAGTTCGACGGGTGGCGCGACCTCGTCCTCCCTCGCCCCCGTTGAGGTGGTGATGTTAGACCCCCCGGCACCAACTCTCCTTCTGCCGCCGGCTCCAACGACGACGCTACGGCCGCCGCCGCCGCCGCTGGCTCCAATGACGACGCTGCTGCCGCCGCTGCCACCGCTGGCTCCAACGACGACGCTACAGCCGCCGCCGCCGCCTGGGGCGGCATTTCTTCCCCCTCCACCGCCGGTGCCGGTCCTTAGGCCGCCAGGACCGGCTCCGCCAGTACCGCACGGGGGGCTGGTCCTTGCCCCGGGTGTGGACCGCTTCCAGAGGCCGCCACCTAGGTACTTATTCAAAAACGCACACAAAAAATAGTCAAGTCCCTTCAAATGGTGTCTTACCACTGTTTTTTCTTTTTCTCAGGGTGCCTGCTCCGGATGCCCTTGCCGCCCAGGCCGTGGACGATCAGGGCGCCGCGGCTGCAGGGGCTGTGCCACCTGGGGCAGCCGAGCCCCACGGTGGGCAGGTTGAGGGGGTCGACCCCCAAGTGGTCATTCCGCCAACCGCCGTTGCTCAGGCCCCGGGCCCGCTGGGCCCTTTGCCCACCCCGGAGCCCCCCACCACCTCCATTCCTTCGACGAAGCGGATGCTCTGCGGGCGGCTCTTAGCGAGCTCTACTCCAGCACGAACAGCCGTCTGGCGACGAGCAAGGAGCGGTTGACGGAGGCGGGAGTCCAAATCAACTGCCTTCGCAAGGAGGTGGAGGACTTGCGCAAACGGGAGGCGGGGCTGGAGCTGCAGTTGCTGAGGGAGCGAGAGCAGAGCGCCCGCCGCGCCGAGGAGTTCTTCGCGGAGCTGGATGCAGAGAAGGTCGATCGGCTTCAGTCGGAGGCGGACACCATGGGGATGCTGCGCCATGCCTTCGACCGGATGGTGGCCAGCCTTGCCCCACTGGGACTGGTGCAGCCATCTCCGCGGGAGCAGAAGCCGCAGCACTACGCATTCTGCCTCAGCCGGATCATGGACTTCCTCACGCACTGCCGCCGCCACGATCGCCCTGGCCGCAGAGGGGCGTGCAGCTTCGCGGCGGCCACGGCGAAATGCGTCTTTGGCTTTCTTGCGCCCGGCCGTGGCGCCAACTCGATCCCTGTGGCCACCGCCCAGGGATTGAAGGCGATCGGGCACAGCGGAGGCGGGTCCAAGACGCTCGAGCAAGTTGCCGCCTGGTGGAGATGGAGAACCTCACCGAGGCAGCAATGAAGACGTGGCGCTGAGGCTGGACCTTGGCCCGGTTGCCGAAGACGTGGCGGCCGCAGAGGCAGCAGCGGAAGATGAGGAGGAGCCCCCACTAGCGTAGTTCCCTTTTTTTTGCTTCCACCTGTAAAGATCCTTGATGCGAATCAACTTTAATGAAATGGAAGCGCAAGCTTCCCATTATATCACCCAGTGTCTGTTTTTACTTCTACTCCACCAGTTCCGCACAAACAAGCGCATGACCGCTTAAGGACTCGGAAGGGGAGCGCGACTTAAGGCTTTGTGCTAGGGAGTCACTTCCCTTGGACCCTTTGACTTAGCAAAACTTTGCCACCCAGGTAACCTCCAGGGAACGAGCACTTTAGTGAGTCGTGGCAGGGCCTTAGGTTTTCGACAACGGTGTTCAAGTCGCCGATCCCCACGGGGACACCCAGAGTGTCATGACCGTGCCGGGGATCGTGCTGAACTAGCCGTCCGATCGCCCACCCCTGCACGCCGCTCTCACTTAGTGGTTCCGCCTTTGCCACCGGGCTCTTGCAAGGCCATAGGGTACCAAGGGCAAGTGCCCTGGCACTGCCCAACAGTGGGCAAGAGACCGGAAAGAGAGTAGGGATAACAATTATTAAAGAAAGTGAATACTTGATTTCAAACAAGAGGCCTTTCCCGACCAGCGGTGGAGAGGAAGACACACTCCGGATGGTCGGGGAGCAGAGCCTGAAACTTACAACCGATCAAGGATAGAACTTGCGCAGATTCTCTATGTTTTGTGAGTTCGCCAGTTCTTCGCCGTCTTCAGTGGCCAGCCTGACCGCCCCGGGACGAGAGACTGAGACCACCTTGAAGGGGCCCTCCCACTGGGGAGACAGTTTATGCATCCCAACATGCGACTGAATTTTTTGCAAGACCAGGTCGCCCACTGTCAGTGTTCTCTCATTGACCCGGGAGGCGTGGTACCGCCTGAGACTTTGTTGGTACCGCGCGGCGCGCAGGGCCGCCCGGTCCCGCGCCTCTTCCAGGAAGTTGACGTCGTCCTAGCGCAGGTCCTCCTGATCTTCTTCCGTGAACGCCGTGACGCGCGGTGATCCCAGCGCTAGCTCCGAAGGGAGGACAGCCTCCGCGCCGTAGACCAGGAAGAAAGGGGTTTCCCCGTTGGCCCGGCCGGGAGTGGTTCGAAGCGACCACAATATAGCCGGGAGCTCTTCAATCCATTGGGCCCCGTGCTTGTGGAGTCCATCAAACGCCCGGGTCTTGAGGCCATTCAGCACCAGCGCATTGGCCTGCTCGACTTGGCCGTTGCTCCTTGGATGGGCAACTGAGGCAAAATAGACCTTAGTGCCCATCTCTTCGCAGAAGTCCAGGAAGGCCGCGCTGGTGAACTGTGTGCCGTTGTCGGTGATGATGCGGTTGGCGACCCCGAAGCGGGCGAAGATCCCTCGCATAAACTTGACCACAGCTGCGGCGGTAATGGATCTCACCGCCTCGGCTTCCACCCACTTAGTGAACTTGTCGATGGCGACGAACAGATGGGTGTAGCCCGCGGGAACGGGCCCAGGATATCCAGCCCCCAGACCGCGAAGGGCAACGAGAGCGGGATAGTTTGTAGGGCCTGGGCTGGTTGGTGGATTTGCTTGGCGTGGAACTGGCACGCCTCGCACCTCCTCACCAGCTCGCAAGCATCCTGGAGGGCGGATGGCCAATAGAACCCTTGGCGGAAGGCCTTTCCCGCCATCGTTCGACCGGACACATGGCTCCCGCACACGCCTCCATGGATATCAGAGAGCAAAATGCTCCCCTCTTCCCGAGTGATGCACTTCAGAAGAATTCCGTTTCTACCCCGGTGGTACAGGTCCCCGCCCACCAGGGTATAGCACTTGGCCTTTGGTGCTACCTTCTCTGCTGACGCATCATCGTCGGGGCACACTTGATCCCGCAGGTAGGCCAGGATCGGATCCATCCAGGTGCCTTCCCAATCAAGTGCGGCGACCACAAGGTGGTCGCCCGGGTACTCCGCCTGACCGGAGTTTCCGCCGGAACCACTTTCCCTCCAGGAGTGAGGGCTGGAGCGGCATCACCATCGTCCCCACCGGAGATGGGGGCTGCGATGGACGGTCGCGGAAGCCTTTCTTCAAAGACTCCGACCGGAACAGGAGATCTCGTTGAAGCGAGCTGAGCGAGCTCATCCGCCAAGTAGTTGTCGCGCCGGGGGATATGGGTATACCCCAACCCTTCAAAGTGTCGCTCCAATTTCCTGACCTCCGCCAGGTATGCTGCGATGACAGGGTCAGGACAAGAGAAGTCCTTTCTTACTTGATTGACGACCAGCAGGGAGTCGCCTTTCACTTGTAGGCGCCGAACACCGATGGCTGCGGCGGCCCGAAGCCCCGCCAGCAAGCCCTCGTCCTCGGGTAGATTGCTGCGCTTGGAGTGCGACTCTGCCATGCAGACAATCGTCCCTACTTCTTCTAAGCTTCGAGCGGGAAACGGAAGGAAGAGGGCAATCTAACCACCAAGAGCCCCTACCTGGCGCGCCACTATCGGCGTTCTAGCCAACAGGCACCTCCGAATCGGGTGCTTATGAGGTTCAGACGAGGGGGGGCTTTCGGGGCAATCGCCGGAGGAAGAAAGAAACCAGAGTGCCGGGGAAGCTTGGAAGAATGGGGACGCTAGGGTTTACCCAGGTTCGGGCCCTCCGAAGAGTAACAGCCCTAGTCCTGCTTTTCTTGTGATTGCTTGAGTTGTGAAGTATGAACCGGAATCCTAACTTTTGAGAATGGACCCCTCTCTCCCATGCACCCCAGCTCCCTTTTATAGTCGGGCTGGCTGAGATGCGTGGGTTACAATGGGCTTCCCCTACTCATTACACTGCCACGGGCGCATTTAATGCGCCCGTCACAGTCCTTACATCCCATTTAATGCATGCCGTAGCCGTCACACCCCTGCCTAGGGCCCCACGCCTATCAACGCCGACGTTCCGTCAGGGGGAGGGGCGCTGTCGTGACATCATCCGCAATTAATGCGCGCCTGGGGAACGCGCGCCGCCATACTGTAGCCTCCACGCTTAGCATTTAATGCGCACGATCCGCATTAAATTTCCTTGATCCTGGCGCTACAGCCTCGGGGGTGGTGCACCAGTGGCGTGGCCTGTAGGCCACCTGTCCACTGGGCGACCACCTTACTGAGCGCCCAGTGGCGTGGCCTGTACGCCACCTGTCCACTGGGCGACCACCTTACTGAACGCCCAGTGGCGTGGCCTGTACGCCACCTGTCAAGCACCTAAGCATATTCAACCTTATGTATAATTTTATTTTGGTGAATAAATTGCTTATTGGATGACTAAGTCATGCATTAGGAGTTGAATTGTGAGAATGATACTAGATCCTATCTGTTGCATATACACTCCTTCATACTTGTTGAACACCTCCTTTGGAGCTAGATTATGGGTAATATATTGTGTCCATGCTTAGTCTTGCTTAGATGTCGGGTATGGGCGAAGTGGTGGATGGTTCCATCACTTGCGATTAATTACTTCACAAATATTGGTTGTGACGAATGTGTTTGTGGTTGGAAATGTTGAATTGAGACCGGGCGAGAGAGTTGGATCAATTGGGTGTGGAGACCCAAGTGTTGTAGTCTCGCCTGTGTCGGTTGAGGACCGATCCGTTGTTTGCCATGTTGATCAAGCACCCCTTGTTAATCGCGTACCTGATAATGGTACGGTAAGCTATTCTTTTATCGCATACTGCCTGATGGGTCATGCCCTCATGCGGTTAGACGTGGTTGAGGGCGAGGCTTAGGCCGACCCTCGAGGGCCAAGCGAGGCTTGGGCCGCTCGAGGGGGTGCTAGGTGCTCGGACCGCATGAAGATGGCTCAACGAGTAGGTATGGATGGGAGGAGGGTTGACATGAGGTTCCTTGTGGCGCATGTCGTGCGATTGATGATCCCCTGCAGGGTGAATAAGCGATTCGAATTGCCGCGCTCTCGGATATGAGCACGCTTGTATCATCCGACATTTCAACGTAGTAATAACTTGAACTTAATGCTAGTTGGTTTGGATGGCGATACTTGGTTGTCATGTCACTTGCTTTACTTTAATTGTAAAGTTTCAGATTTCACTCTAGTAATAGGTGCTGTCCACAAGTGCTAGAAAATTTGTAAATGGAGTAGTGGAATGTAATTATACGACAAAGTTAAGCTTTTCCGCACTTGTTACCGTAAGCCTATTCCCTTTCTACATCCAAATGCATATCCTTCGAGTCAGTCATATATAGACCACGGGTAAGTCTTGTGAGTACCTTTTGTACTCAAGCTTCTACTTCGTGGTTTTCAGGTGAGGATCCGAATGGATGTGAGTTCTGTCCATACTGCCTCTCGGTGATCGGGCGGGCCACCAAGTAGGGTCTACTGGCGACGCTGCTTACACCAGAGAGTGTTCAGGGGCAGGACACTTCCGGAGATGTCTTACTTTTGTTCTAGTTTAGTAGTTGTGTGTCCATTTTGTTGTACAGCTAGTTTTAAGCTATGTCATGTTTATACTTGACCAATTGGTTACTTTCGTTGTAAATCTGTTGAGTACTACGGTACTCATGTTCCGCGTTGTCGTGGTGTTATCTCGGCGATCTGTTGTTAGCCTCCGAATCCGATGGGGATGACTGAGTCTTCAAATAGCCCGAGGACGATCTGGGCGGCTCCTCACAAATATGGTCGAGATCTCCACACTCATAGCATCTTGGAGGACCACCACTACCTTTCTTCCTGATTCTCACATTCTGCAAAGCTTTGTTAAAACGAGAAGACAGTAGTAACAAGTCTTCTTCTGGGAATTACTCAATCTGTTCATCGGTTAGTGAAGACAAGAAAGATAGAGCAAAACTTGAGGCAGCACCATTATGAGATATGCTAGATTGAGATGTCAAAGCAATTGATTTATGATCATTCTTTCTAGCAAGAACATCTAATTCATGTGTTTTCAACTTGGAATAAAGAACATCTAATGTAAGTGTACTCATGACAGTTGATTCTCTAATAGATGTAACTTTCATCTCCTAAATTGACATGTCTAAAGCACTAAGCAATTGTCGAGCATTTGCAGCATCAGTGTAACATCACGTAGATTGCTAAGAATTTTATTGAAGCGTGCAAAAAGGTCATCTACAGATTCACCAGGTTTCATCTCAAATCGCATATACTCCTTTTTGTAAATATCTTGACGAACCTCTTTGACAGTGCTAGAACCCTCATGATAATCACAAAGAGATTTCCAAACCTCATATGCAGATCGAAGTTGAACTATTCGATCAAAGTCGATGCGTCCCAAGCCTTGGATGATCAAGCTGCGCGCCTTGCTGTTTGCTTCAACATGTGTGTGATTGGCGTCATTGACGTTGTCGTTCTCGGGCACTTCATAGGGCTTGTAGACCTTCTCCCAAATCGCGAAGCCCTGCGCTTGGATGAACGCTTCCATCTAGACCTTCCAAAACTGAAAATCAACACCATCAAACACACACGGTTTTGTCTAATAATGATCCATTAGTCTAATCACTGGTTAAGATAGATTAGAAAATCCTTGCCCTAATACCACTTGTAGGATCGATATACACGGATATAGCAATCAGAGGGGGGTAAATGATTGTACGGAAGCTAAAACCAAATTTTTGATCTATTAAAAATTCATCCCAAAACGGAACCAAATAATTGCCATGTATTCGACAAAAATAGATTAATAAATGTTAGGTAAAATGCGAATTCCTGGAGATCCAACCGTCGGATCGATCTAAAATTTAGACACAAGAAACTACATTCCAATATGAATCGAAACCAAAAAGAATCAGCCCGATCGGACTTATGGATCAAAATTTATAAGCCTCGCAAGATTGCTATGACAGAACTTGACGAAAACTGATCTAATCAAAACTTGTAGATTAATCAAGAACGACAAAAGATTAATCAACTAAACTTTGAGGAACTCTAAATCAATACCCTAGAAAGGTTTTTGATGGATCAAATCAAGTTGAAACTCAAAAACAAAAACCAATCTAGAACTAGAACAAGCATGCAAACAAGAACCAAAACAGAAAATCTTTGCAACGCTGCGCGTAGCTTTGTAACCATCAGATTTAGCACGCAAAAGATCTGGAGAAATTAATCTTTATTTCTTTTTGTCTAAAGTACTCCAATCAAAAGAGTACAGACCCTAAAGCTCTAATTGATACCCTTCAACAGGATACAACCCCTCCTATTTAAAGGAGTAACCACAAGGAGTACGCATACATGTCCACTTGGCCCAACCTAGCCCAATACAAGTAAGCTACCCCAAATGATTACAACTCTGCACGCGTATGGCCCACCTGCCATACTCACGTGACTGACAACACCTCATGGGCACCATTCTCTTAGCCCGAACGTCCCGCATGACATCCTTAACCACCAAGACCTCAGTTCCTCCCTGAACCTAGTCCTGAACCTCAGTTCCTCCATGAACCTAGTTCCGGTCCTATCATCGACCACGTTCTCCTTCGAGCAATACCTGCACATGAACAAAACACAAAATTCTCCGAGCACAAGTCCACGACTTGACTTAACACTAGTCCATGCAACTACTCACACGAGCATTGCATACAAAACCAACTCATCCTGAGCATATCACGTTCACGACGGACCAAACATTGGTCCGGCGTACACAGGGAAAAACCCTAGAAAAATCCATTCACGCCAGACTAAACACTGGTTCGACGCAGCTCACGACAGACCAAATATTTGGTCCGGCGTACATGCAAAACTTACTGTATTTGAGAAATTGGGTCTAGCGAAAAAACGTTTGAAAACATGTTTACGACGGACCAAATGAAATTTGGTCCGCGTAAATAGAAAACTTACTGTTTTTAGTCCAGCGCATATACAAAAACAGACCTCAAAAACCCGTTCACGACGGACCACAAATTTGGTCTGGCGTGCATGTAAAAACAGGCCTTCAAAATGCGTTCACGGCGGATCAAGGAATTGGTCCGGCGCTAATGCAAAAAGATGGCCCGGCGCAATTGCTTTGGAACTTTGGTCCGGCGCCAAAAGGGAAATTTGGTCCGGCGCAAAAAGGTCCAAACGAACGTTCACGGCGGACCACAAATTTGGTCCGGCGTAAACACGAAAAACGGTCCGGCGCAGATGAGAAACTTACTATTTTTCCAGGTTTGGTCCGGCGCCAATGCGAAACTTAATCTTTTTAGAATTTGATCCGGCGCATGCACAAGCACAAACACATTTGCAAATTCAATTCTAAACCAATTTTTCAGCACATGATTTCACATACATAGATATTGTTCCACATGTGAAATTAGCATGTGGTTTCTACTACTTTCGGCATAATGTTCAAGCTTCTGATGATCTGTATATTGATTTCTCCCTCATCTTTTTTTCATATATAGAACCGAAGTGATTTGCTACAATAATAGAAATGGCCATTAACGTCACACAGAAGAGTGGTTGCTTCTTTCATATATTACTAATAATTGCAGATGGAGATGGTCACGTTAGTATTATTTGGTAACTGTGACGCCCGGCTCCTTCGCTCTCCCGCACCCGCGCCTGCGCAACGGCCGCCGCTTCCTTCGCGCGCGCCGCCCGCCACCCGCCTCCTCCCCTATAAAAACCCCCCAAGCCCCCCCTCTCTCTCCCGTGCCTCTCTCTCCCTCCCTCCGCTCACCTCCAGCCGCCGCCGCCGCGCCGCCGCCTTCGTCTCCGCCTCCGACGAGCCGCGCCACGCCGTTCCGCGCCGCCGGCTCAGCTGTCCGTTGCCCTCGGCTCGCCGCTTTCGCCGCCAAACTCGCCGCCCCGCTGCCGCCGACTCGCCTCGCCGCTCCTGGCCGGTCGCGCCGCCGCCCTCCTCCTCGCGCTCGGCGCTGGCGCGCCATAGCGGCTTAGCCCCTTTCGGCTCGCGCTGGCGCGCTCCTGCAGCGTCGTGGACTTGGTCCACGGCCGGCCCGGCCCACCCGTCAGCCGAATAAAAGAAAAAAAAAGAAAATGATTTTCAAAAATCCGAAAAAGCCGCTGACGTCAGCATGACGCGGAAAATCGGATTTTCTTTTTTAAAATAATTCCGAAAAATCCCAGAAAAGCCGTTTTATTTGTTTTTAAACTTCCGGGAGCCCGTTTTCGCCCGTTCGAACTCCGATTGGCTCCGTTCTTCTTCCTAAATTCATTAGAAATCCCAAACTTCAGTTTAGAGCTAGTTTGAAGTTCAATTTGTGTTTATTCGAATTCGTTTGGATCTTATTTGAATTTGGTTGTTTTTTCGCGCGTAGATTACGGAGAGTCCGAGGAGTTCCCGAGCAGCGATTTATTTGGCAAAGAACTCGTCGAACCAGGCAAGTCACACCCCCTTGACCATGTTGCTCCCAGTTTATGAACTTGTATGTTGTATTTAAAATTATTGCATGCTTATTTGTTATAAACATTAATTTTCGACCTAGTTTTAAATGATAGCTATACCCAATTCGACATGCGACATTTGACATTTGAATTCCGATACCCTTGTAACCTTAGTAAAAATTATGATTTATGACTATGGTAATAGTTAGACATTGCTTAGCCATGCATAGAACTGAACTTAGGGAATTTTGGGGAACTTTATGCCAAAATAACATCATGTTCAATTGGAAACTTATAGCGATCAATGTTAGTATTAATGTGGAGAATAGTATGGTTAAAATGAAAATGACTTAGACCGGGCGAGAATTGGTTGGAAAGTGGTGAGGTCATGGTTCTGGGTTTGTGGAAAGTCTCGCCTAGTCGATTAAGGACCGGTCTGAGTTTCGCTGAATGTAAAGCCTAACCGTACTACCACGAGTCTGGAATGGGATAGACCTGGTTATCCTTATTAAATCATTTCATGGACAGTCATGCCATATGGTGGTAGTGGTGTGGTGAAAGCGAGATGCTGCCACTCTGGCGCAAGAGGGGGCTTCTGAATAGAGGGAGTCTTTCAGCGGTGAAACCTTAGCGGGCATGACTACATGTATGATTTATTAATGGGGCCTTGTCATAATTTTCTCTGTCACTCACCAAAGGAAGTGTGTTGACATAAAAGGGAAACATTATGTCTTGTGGGTAAAGTTGTATAACCTCTGCAGAGTGTCAAACTAATCGATTAGCCGCGCCCGCGGTTATGGGCATGCCGAGCAAGCCATTTTTAGATTAGACTTTGGTAAATTAAAATTTGATTTTCGGAAAATAATGTTGGATGGAGGGAGTCCATCGTGGGTAAAACTTAGCCAATTCCAGGAGAGATTCCTGAGTTAAAACTATATAGATTTGATTTTGGAATAAAGTATGCCTTTTAAAATTGTTGAAAATATTATTAAACTGTTGCTTTATGCTCAAATAAACCTTATAGCCATCCTTTGATTACCCGTACATTTATACTGCATTTCCGGTGTGGTTTGCTGAGTACGTATGTACTCACCCTTGCTTAATTTACCAATTCAGAGGAGGAGTACCACGATGGTGAGGATCAGTTTGACTAGGCCGCGTCCCCAGTCGATTGCCTGTGGCAAATTAATTGGGCTCTATCTATTTGTCTTCATTTCCGCTGCTTTATTTATTCGTTTATTTATTCGTTGGCCTGCGCGCCATTTCATTTGTAACCTTGAATATTTATTATTAATAAAGAACGTTGGATATGCTATGGTTTCATTTCTACTGTGTGTACTAGCATTTCCTGGACTAGTACAGAATACACAGAGGATTTCGGAGGTGTTATTCCGGGGTCCGACAGTAACTCTGTCTCCATATGGTTGCATAGTTGATACACCATTTAATTCTGCTTATTTGCAAATATGAAGTACTAGAAAATGACATTATTTACTGCTTTGGCATTGGGAATGGTATGGCAGTGTTCCTCCTTATAATCTCAGGAACTTTTATCAGCTTCTTTAGTGTGTAGATTACGAATGGAATTGCCTTATTTGTTTTCAGTGTCCACGTGTGATAAAGATGTGTTTAGCTTCTATCCTGATGAGCTGCCATGCAAAGGTTATCAGGAAACTTTTGAACGGTACTTAGATATTGTTCCACATGTGAAATTAGCAGGTATTTTGTACTTCTTTCGGCATAATGTTCATGCTTCTGATCATCTGTATATTGATTTCTCCCTGATTTTTTGTTCATAGAACCCTGCTTTGCTACCATAATGGAAATGGCCATTAACATGACACAGAAGAGCGGTTGCTTCTTTCATATATTGCTAATAATTGCAGATGGAGATGGCCATGTTAGTATTATTTGGTAACTGTCTCCACATGGCCGCACGGTTGATACACCCTTTAATTCTGCTTATTTGCAAATATCTCTGCTATTATAAAGCAGCAGTTGGTGGCAGTGGTGAGTTCTACCCACGTCATTAATTACTCTGCTTAATTGCCCTACTTAATTGCCCTGCTTAATTACCCTACGCAAAAAACGATGCGTTGCTTTAATTAGCCAGCTTTCGCAAGAAACGAAGCGTTAAAGATAGATGTTTGATCTTGTGAAATAATTTTTTTATTTTTTAATCTTTATTTTTCGTTATCAATTTTGTTTTTCGTAGCAACGCACGGGCATGTAACTAGTGAAGTACTAACCGGACAGTTCGATGTGTGCTTAAAGCAAAGCCTTTGCTGTTAAACTTTACAGAATTACCAGAATTTTTTAAATTGTGCTGGAATTCTAAAATCGCGAACATAGCTACTGCTAATTTATGTGTATTTGATATTGATTTGATTATATCTTATATCCTATATGCTATTTCTTTTAGACTGGGCTTGGCGATCAAAATTTTTGCGTAGTCTTAAGGCTTTATGGCCGTTACGACTGCTATCTGGAACAATAAGCTTCTAATTGAGGCTGCCACTCGCCAGCGAAGCTGCTTTCTAACTAGGCTATCATTCTACTTTAAGGTAACCATAAATTTTTTAGTCTATCAACCTTCACTGAAAAAGTATAATTTTAAATTTTAAATTGGCAATTGTTTGTAAATGCTGATAGAAGCCCTTGAGAAACTTCTCACAAATGTTTATTAATATTTAGAAAAAATAGCAGCTGTTAAACTTTCATAAGAGGTTGTAGTGCATCTCAATCAGTTGTTTCACTTGCTTCATTTAAGGGTAACGACACTGATATTTTTTTCCCTTATGGGATCTCTTGTGTTTATTTTTTTATCATCGTCAATTGATAATTAAAATATTGGTCCTTTCTCTCTTGCGTTTATTTTCTATCATCACCAATTGATAATTAAAATATTGGTCTTTTCTCTAGAAAAAACGAGGTTGTTTGCATGCGCAGGCACAATTATAGAATACAGGAACTTTTATGTGTTTGCAAAACCATATAGGATAACATGGAATTATTATTTTGTGGCTCGGGAACACACTTTGGAGATCAATTCATGGAAAGAAGAAGCAGAACTGGAATATGTGTGTTTTCTTTCAGAAATTAAGTTTGTTTCCCCTAACCATTCAGCACCCCCATCCAATTAAACTCAACAATTCAATGTCCAAGTTTGTGATCAGGTAAAGCAGCACGGTATATCTATTTTTCTCATGCCATCTGAGATACTTGGAGCCTTATTATCCTTCATTGATGTCTTACCTTTGTTTTCAAACACTGGCTAGCCTTATTATCCAGCGCTGGGGTCAAAATTCCAACTTGACCTTTTTAGACAATTGTATGGGAGCTAAATTTGAGAAATGCTCTCACTACTACATACAAGGTCATCACAGACAGTTCTAAAAAGTGATCACAAACGGTTTTGTGAATCATCTGTAAACATGTATCAGTGATGCCAACGATGTATCACGGACGGTTCTTAAACCATCTGTGATGTTATAGTATCACAGACGATTCTATCAAAGAACCATATGTGATCCCATTTTTTTCTCTATACCCCCAGCAGAACTTCCATCATTAGTATTTGTTGTTCAAAATTTTCATCTGCTTAGATATTTCTGCAACGACATTTATAACGCACAACCAGTTATAGATTTTGTAATTAAATATCTAAACATCATAGATGCATGGAGGCAACAGCTTGTCTGATTAGGATCGTCTTAAAATATGAACATTTGCAGCGCTTTCATCTCCTTTTTATTATAATATTGATGGTTTCTAAGGTAAAATCCATGTCATTCCACAGTTCGTCCTGAACGTTGTCATGCTCTAATTTATCGCTATCACTTTATCCTCGTCGCCGAATGAGAATACCATTGGCAGCTATGCTTCTTGAACTATGACTTAATAGAACACACTATGAATTAGGCAACTAGACAATGGCTTCTATTATATTCATATCAAGTTATATGTGAAATTGAAGATTTGAAGACAAGAAAGGGGAGTTTGTTTTATATTGCTCTCAGAAATAGGGTCGATTGAAGATTTGAAATCTTCAGCCTCAATCACAAATGGGCTAAATAATTAATTAAATGAATAAGGCCTCGAACACTTACCACCTTAACATGCACATTAAAGAATTGATAATCAAGCTCACTATTAACAGATTATATTCAGTTCAGCATACATTCAGATCAATAGATTGAACATTTGCTAAATGAATCATCAAATGATTTCAGAATTGTTAACTGGCAATTTTACCAAGTAATCAACCGAACAGAGCAGTATAAGACAATGAAGTAACACTAACAGTGAGCAACGGTAGATATTTAATACTTATAAGATTAAGCAAAAACAGTATAAAATCTACTGGTTCAAGCCCTAGTTCACAAAAATAATTGTCATTATCATCAATTTACCAAATATCATCACAGAGCAATTCCCACATGTAACAAAATAGTAAGAGTTCATGAACATCAAACTGTCATGCGTTCTCAGATGTCGGGTTGCCTAAAACTGTCACCGGGAGAAACTCACCGGGAGGGGATGTGCGTCGCAAAGGGGGGATGTGCGCTGTTCAGTTGGGGGGAGGAAGGAGGGGTTGGGATGTGCGCCGTCGAGGGGGAGGACTCACCGGGAGGGGGTATGTGCGTCGCCAAGGGTGAGGACTCACTGGGATGTGCGCTGCCGAGGGGGAGGACAAAGGGCCGGGATGTGCGCCACCGGGGGGGGCACGAAGGGGGATGTTCACCACAAGGGGTACGTAGGTAGGGTTTGCCGCTAAGGGTCGGGGGAGGCACGTGCGCAGGTTATAAATATTGGGGAGGTCATTGCAGATGGTTCATGGATTGAACTATCTGTGATGAGGACACACATCACAGACGATTTTAGCCATGAACCGTCAGTGATGAGGTCCCCGACATCACAGACAATTTTTAAAAAACCGTCTATGATGAGTGGCATATCACAGACGATTTTTGAATAAAACCATCTGTGATGTTCGGGGATACATCACAAAAGGTTAGTGGATAAAACCGTCTGTGATGTGCACCGCATCACAGACAGTTTGTTAATAAAACCGTCTGTGATGTGTACACAACTCATCACAGATGGTTTTTGTTTAAAACTGTCAGTGATAAGGTGTCTAATATAACCTCTTTTGTAGTAGTGTCTCAACCTTGGGTTGCTAATATTAGAAAGGAGTGTATACAATCTGGTGACTTTTTGGCTCTATCGAAAATTCGAGGACGATGGGGTGGGTTTGAAACATTTCAGAACTGGGGCACTGGTACGTTTGCTGAGCATACTGCAGTTTGCTTGAAAGATGAGAAAGGTTAATCTCTGGGTTGCAGAATCAGGCTTTGAAAATGAAAAGGTAATTGGTGGCTTGCTAGACCATAAGTACAACCTTGGCTGTTTTCATTTCATTTCCTCCATATAAAATATGCTATCTATTGATAGCATTATGTGGTTGTTGTCATTTCCTTTCTTATCTTTGCCTTAATCATGTTCAGCAATCGCATAGTGTCGACGATCGGTTTCGCCGGCAATGAGATTTGTGATTCTAGGGGATTTGTGCGGAATCTGAGCTTGATGGTAACACAGGATGCGAGGGCAATCTGTTTTAGACAGGTTCGGGCTCTCTCGGAGGAGATAATACCCTAGTCCTGTGTTCTTGGATGTATTGTGTGTGTTCAAGAGAGAGCAAGAGAGGGAGAGCCCCTTCCTTGTTTTTTTCCTCCTCCCCTTATATACTGGGGGAGAATACATGATAGATGGGCGCCACCGGGCCCTAAACATGGTGGCCTGGACGACATGTCCCTTGTCCTTATCCGCCTTCACGCTCTATGTCCTGGAGAGGAGGTTATGCTTTCTCCGACCCACGCTGCCGCCTTGTCGAGTTCCGGCTTCCGCAGCTCTGGCGATGTCGAGACCGCATGCCTCGTCCCTGGCGGGTTGTTAGGGCGGGCACGAAGCTTCCTTGAAGGACCGGAGTTGTCTTGGGAGCAAGTCGAAGGTCTCCTCTGGGCCCGTCGTGGTGCTGCTTGGCCTTGGGCTTTCCATTCCGCTGTCGAGGCCCGGTAGTGTAGGTCCCTCTTCACGGGACCCCTGTTTTCTGTCATCCCACAGCAGCCCCAAGTGCTTTAGGATCGACTTTCCGTCCCTTACCCTGTCATGAGGATTATGCGGGAGAGAGATCATAAAGAACTTGTAGTATGAAGCCACCGTGGTTGGTTAGCTCATGGCCGAGTGGTACCCGCGCCCGTTCACGGTGCGCGGCAACCGGCTTGTCGCTCGGCTGACCCTCATGGGGCATACCTTGTTCTTTTTGGCTCGGGGCCGAGTGGTACCGCGCTTGGATTCTGATCTTGTGACAGCCGGCTTGTCGCCCGGCTGACCCTCATGGGGCATACCGTGTTCTTTTTGGCTCGGGGCCGTGTGGTACCCGCTCCCGTTTCCGTTGCGCGGCAACCGGCTTGTAGCTCGGCTGACCCTCATGGGGCATACCTTGGTCTTTTTGGCTCAGGGGTCGGGCGGTACCAGCGCTACTTTCTGATCTTGTGACGCAGCAACCGGCTTGTCGCTCGGTGACCCTCTTGGGGCATACCTTGGTCTTTTGGCTCGTGGCGAGTGGTACCCGCGCCCGCTGCGGTCTTGCTGCAACCGGCTTGTCGCTCGGCCGACCCTCATGGGGCATACCTTGATCTTTTGGCTCGGGGTCGAGTGGTACCAGCGCCCGTTACGGTCTTGTGACAGCCGGCTTGTAGCTCGGCTGACCCTCATGGGGCATACCTTGGTCATTTTGGCTCGGGGCCGGGGCGGTACCCGCGCCCGATTAAGGCGAGCGGCAACCGGCTTGTCGCTCGGTTGACACTAATGTGGCATACCTTGGTCATACTGAGTAATGCCTGTGCGCTTACTGCCAAGACTGCTTTAGACCCTCATGGGGCGCATTCTCAAGACCGTGTTGGTTGTAGATCCTCCCGCTACACCCAATCGCATTGTGAGACAGCGACCAGCAATTGACCCCAAATTATGGGGTGTGCCGTCAGAGGATGTTCGGAAAGTGCCCAGCCCCAAGCTTCCGTGGCGGCCGGCGTTCAGGCCCGTCATGGGGCGCACTTTTTCCCAAACTTCGGACCAGATTTGACACCTGGCCGCGTTTTGCGCGACGCAGCTATTGGCCCGTCATGGGCGTGCCTGATCCGCCCCGAGGTGAACAGGAGGGCCCTCGTTTCTTCCCACCGTAGGTGGAAATTGGGGCCCATTTCTTATAAGTCGGAAGGACCCTCGTTGGAGCAACGGCCTCCTCGCACCTTCTCCACCACGGCTGCGAAACCTTCAAACCTTCCTTGGCGATTTAGGGTTTCTGATTTCGCGCCCTTGGTTTGCGGCGGTTCTTTCCTCCAGGTCTTCTCCTTCGCCATGTCGTCTTCCTCGTCATCGGAGGGTAGCACCGACCCTGCGATGGTAGGGTGGGAGACTTCCATCACGACGATGTCCCGCTTGGAGGGGATGGTTGCCGCCGGCGTCCTCCCTCCGCTGGAGTTGATCTCCGCTCGCCCCGCCGCAGGTGACCCTTACCCCACACCTCTAGAGAATGAGATTGTGGTGTTTGAGTCCTTCTTCTGGCGAGGACTTAGCATTCCTGGGAGCGCCTTCTTCCGGGGGCTCCTCCACTTCTACGAAATTGAGTTGATCAATTTGAACCCCAACTCGATTCTTCACATTGCCATCTTCGTCCAGCTCTGCGAGGCGTATCTTGGGATACGTCCTCATTTGGATTTGTTCCGCTCCTTCTTCTGGCTGAAGCCTCATCCGAACCGGGCCGCTCCCAATGTCGTTGGGGGCGCTGGGCTCCACCAAGTGGAGGGCTCAAGAAACAGTATTTTGTCGTTCCTCTCAAGACCTCCCTCAAAGGTTGGAGGCGGGAGTGGTTCTATTGTGCCAACGTTGATCCTTTCCTCGCCCCTTTGCCGGCTGTGCTCCTAAAGCTTCCCGATCTTTGGAGCGACACCCTGACGGAGGAGGTTTGGCGCAAGTCCCCGAGCTTGGCGTTGATTGACGATCCAAGAATCGAGGGTCGACGGGCCCGGGATCGCGGTCGATTTTGTGAAGCGCCGAGTGCAGCCCTTGAAGGAGAGAGTCCATTTGGGGTTCCAATACAACGGGCCTCTGGACCCCACGCGAGTCGGATGTGGACTGTCGATGGAGGCGCTGGCAAGACGGTAGTTGATTTCTTCGTGCCTGGCACAATAATCACCAACAGGCTGCCCTCGTAAATTTTCGATGGCAAGGCCTCCCCTCTGTGAGTGCACTATTCTCTCGAAAGGTCGTTCCATGATTTCTTTGATCGATGTGTGATTCAAACAGGTGCGATCGTTCCTTTTTTCAGGAGCGCGCGTCCTTCCTTTCTGACGCTCCAGTTGTCGGCCTCTCTCGGCTGAGACACGCTCAGGCGAAGCGAGCGGCTGACACCTCAGTCGACGAGCTGCACCGGGAGTCGGCGGAGGAGGTCGCCGGTCTTTCGTCAGCCGGACCTTCGACCTCTGGTGCACCCGGATCGCAAAGCGCGGGGCCACGCCTGATCTTGTCGATGGCAGCCCAGTAGCGCCAACTTCCTCCGAGTGGTGCCGGGCCTCGGATGAAACACAGGATGAAATTCAAGAAATCCAAGAGGTATTCTTTTGGGCGATCCTTGTCTTTTGTTATGCTGTCTTTGAGGTGTCTTCCCTTTTTGCTGATTCAGGACTCCTGCTGTGGACGTCCCTGTGGAGGGGTCTCCTGAAAAGGAGTCCCAGGCAGGGGCTTCCCCAAGGGGAGCCCCCGCCGCGTCGGCTAGGTCGCCGTCGCCGCCAACTGCCGGGGCGTCGCCACCGGGCGCAGGCGGTCCGACAGTCGAACCATCCGGTGGTCCGTCCGCCGACGAGATCGACCCGGCTTCGTCTCCCGGAGTGGAGGAAGTGCCTCGAAAGCCACCGCCGCTCGGTCCTCTGCCGAAGCCCCCGAATCGGACCGTCTGGTGGGAAGGGGGTTCCGACTGGAAGGGGATGGAAGAGGACGACGAGATGGAGAGAGCGGCTCGGACGGAGCTTTATGAGCTCACCGTCAAGTGTAGCACGCTCGTCAGGGTGAGCTTCTTGTCTTCAATCTGTCGCCTGCTGACTTCTCCCTGAGATTCTGCCCTGTTACTTAGGACATGGGGGAGCGCTCGGAGCAAAGGTCGCGGTTTTTCCGGAAGGTGCTCCCAAAGCTCAAAGAGCAGAAGCACTGCAGGACAAGCTCAACGAGATCAGCGCGGACAGATGGAAAGAAGTCCACGAGCTTCAGGGCGAGTGTATGACGATCCGGGAGGAGAAGACGAAGCTTGAGCATATGCTCGAAGGTGAGATTCTCCCCTGAATACGGTTCGGATGCTTTTTGGATGGTGGTTGGAGAGGATGATGACACACTCGTGTTTCAGAGCGCGACTCGACCGCTGTCGAGCCGAGGCTACCGAGGCTTCAGGAAATTCTCGCCTCGGCTCGAGTTAGCCTGGAAAGGATGCAATGAGCCGAAGGGTAAATTTATTTGACTTGGGTTGAACATACTTGGCGTCGGGTGTGCTCTTGATGGCTGTTTGACTTTGTGGCAGAGTGCAAGGAGAAGATGGCGGCCGCCGAACAGGGGCGGACTGAATCGCGTCGCTGCGAGCCGATCCTGCACCTTCGCGCATTGAAGGAGCCACGCCCGGGCCAGGGGCGATGCTGTTCCACTTCTCTCGGGAGGAGCCGACAGGATCGAGCTTACGCCAAAGAGTCCGCAGCCGATGAGCGCGAACCAGGCATTGGCGGTGGTCAAGTCTCATTATCCGAGAGTTGACCTCGGTTGTGAAAGAAGGCTTTGCCTCGTGATGAAGACAAGGCCAACGCGCTCCTCGAAGAGGTGTCCGTGCATCGCAGCCCTGTTGGAAAATCTGGAATTCTCGACTTTGACGTGGGCCTTGATGCCGAGTGCTCGCCCTCCTTGTTTGAAATCTTCGCCTTCTTACTTCAAGATAATTCGCTTGTATTGTCTTCCGCCGAGTGGTCTTCGGACTGAATATAGGCCCGTAGCCTTTTGGATCCTGTTGTGCCTTTCCGATGGGCTTCACCGACCGGGTATGGCTTCCAAACGTCGAGGCCTTGGCCCGTGGCTTTCTTGCCCCGGACACGCTTTTCCGAGAGGTGCGGCTCTCGAGCGGCGTCGGGACTTACGTTGTGGCCACCTGGCCGAGTGGTTTAGCCCCAGTGCTTGCATCACTTGCCGGCTCTCCACCGGGCTTTTGCGCTTAATTTGGTATAATTAAGCGAGGAAGCCGAATGAGCTTGAACTGCTTACAACACGTGTCCGTGAAATTCTCCTTGATTTTGTTCAATCGTGCTGATCTTCTTCGGTATTCGCACTGCCGCTTTGTTTTTCGCGCTTCATTGATTGCGGGGTGGCGCATTTGATTGCCTTTGGAGACGCTTCGATTTCCGGGGCTGGGGTGGCTTATAAATGGGGCGGCACCGCTTAATGAGCGATCGCCCGCTTTTCTTCTTGCCTTGTCCTTCGTCTTCCTCTTCCAGTTTCCTTCCATGTCTAACATGAGGAAGTTTGTTGGCCCGTACGCGGCATTCTTTCGCCAGCGGTTCTTTAGGTTTTTGTACAGCTGGGAGGAGGCCGAAGCATGGGAGGAGCATGATTTTGCCATCCTGGAGGCGGAGGCGGAGGAAGGAGCGGCGAGGGACGCCGCTGCCGTGGCCACCTTGTTGGAGGTCGCACCGGGGCTCCACGAGGTGGCGGAGATCATCCTCGAGATGGTTGGTCGCGATCGTCGCGATGACCTTGCCGTCAGGGCCCTCGTCCGCCTTATACCCCCCTTGTGGGTGGTTGACGAGGAGATTCTGGCGGCTTTGGGTCGCGTGGGTCGCGACTAACCTCAGCGATCTCGCCTCCGGGTCTCCCAAGGCCAAGACTAAAGAAGACTAAAGACAAAGACTCAAAGAATGGCAGAGTACCAAAGAAGACTAGAGCACCAAAGAAAGAAGACCAGAGTTTTTTTTTTTTTTTTTTTTTTTTAGCGAGAAAAGAAAAAGAAAATTAGCAATGTAAATTATTAACATTATGGAATGAAATGCGAAATTTTATCCAGTTCGTGCCTATCACATTTAACCCGAACTTAGTGGTTCTGCACGATCAACTCATTCTAGTCGGTTGCTCGGTGCCCGAACGAGGGGCTGTGGCTCGAGCTTTTGACGGTTAGAAATTCGCGACCAGGCAAATCTTGGTTAAATTCTGGCGCTGCGAATTGCAGTCCCGAGTGGTTAGTGCTTTCTACCCGTTCCGTTGTGCGCGCTGGTATAAACCGCCGAGGCTTTGTGCTCATCGTGGTTTGTTATTTCCGTGCATTCTATATCGGCACGACCAGAGTTAGGCGCTACGGCGATCGGGTAATAACCACTCGGGGCTAGCATTACACGTAACTTCGTAAAATAAGACGAACCACTATTTTATTTAATGTGTAAGAGTGGGATACATAACTCATGCGTAGAAGCGACGGAGCTGTTCGGCGTTCCAAGTATTCGCCAGAACCTCGCCGTCTTCTCGTCTGAGTCGATAAGCACCCGGCCGGGTTGTCTTCTGCACGATGTATGGACCTTCCCAAATTGGAGAGAGCTTGTGCTCGCTTTTACGTTCCTCCTCAGACCAGATCTCCTTCCGAAAAGGTTCTATTTCTCGGCGTTGCGAGTGGTAGCGCCAAGTCCCCTGGAGGTACTTAGCCGACCGGAGGGCGGCAACGTTCCGAGCCTCCTCGAGTTGATCAAGCTCCACCATTCGGCTTCCCTCGGACTCGGCTTCGTTGTAGTTCCGAACCCTCGGGGATTCGAATCCCAGCTCAGTCGGCAGAACCGCCTCTGCGCCATAGACCAGAAAAAAGGGGGTTTGGCCAGTCGCTCGGCTGGGGGTGGTTCTGAGTCCCCAGAGTACTGACGGTAGCTCCTTCACCCATCGGGCGGCGTATGGTTTGAGGCGGTCGAAGATCCTGGCCTTGAGGCCTTGAAGGACTGCACCGCTGGCTCGCTCGACCTGCCCATTGCTTCGTGGGTGAGCCACCGAGGCGAAGCAGATCTTGATCCCGACGCCTTCGCACCATTCTTGGAATTCTTCACTCCTGAACTGGGTGCCGTTGTCCGTGATGATCCGGTTGGGCACTCCGAATCTGACTACAATATCCTGGAAGAACTCCTTGGCCTTAACTGCAGTGATAGTTACAACTGGCTTGGCTTCGATCCACTTGGTGAACTTGTCAATGGCCACGAAGAGGTAAGCGAAACCGCCTTGAGCCTTCTTGAGCGGGCCCACTATGTCGAGCCCTGCATCGCAAAAGGCCAAGAAATGGGTATAGTCTGTAGCTCATGTGCCGGCAAGTGTGTCTGTCTTGCATAGAATTGGCAGCCCTCGCAGTTCGAACTATCTCCTTGGCATCCGTTATCGCTGCTGGCGTAAGAAACCCCGCTCGGTAGGCTTTCCCAACCAAGGCGCTTGATGCCGCGTGATGGCCGCACATCCTCGAATGGATTTCTTGGAGCAGCTCTCTTCCCGCTTGTCCCGAAATGCACCGCCGAGGACACCCGAGGCACTTTTCTGAAGAGCTCGTCGCCCACCACTACGTAGGATTTGGCTTGTCGGGAGATGCGCTCTGCCAGAGTGGTTGCTTCCGGAGTTTGTCCTTCAGAGATAATCAAGGTACGTAGTCGATCTGGATCGATGAGCAGGACCCGGTTCGGGACCCTCGCTTGGCTTTTGCCGCTTTGTAACGGTTGGCTCGTGAAGATCCCAGACGAAGATATCACTTGGGACATCTGCCCGAGTGGCTCCCATCTTAGCCAACTCGTCTGCTGCCTCATTATTGCGGCGGAGGACATGAACCAGCTCCAGACCGTCAAACTTGCCTTCCAATTCTCGGACTTGCCGGGCAAGATGCCGCCATATTCGATCCACGCACAACCAGTCCTTCAGCACTTGATTCACCACCAATCGAGTCGCCTCGAACCGCCAAATTGGTCGGATTCAGTGATGTGGCGTCTGAAGCCCATGGATGAGGGCCTCGTACTCCGCGGCATTGTTTGAGGCCGGGAAGTGAATCCGAAGGACATACTTCAACCTGTCACCCTTAGGCGAGATAAGGAGGATTCCCGCCCCTGCTCCTCCAAGCATGAGAGATCCGTCGAAGTGCATGACCCAATATTCTGGCTCTTCTTCGGTGCAGGGAGTCTGGGATTCGGTCCACTCGGCCGTAAAGTCAGCCAAAGCCTGGGACTTGACGGCGGTGCGCGGCTTGAACGAGATGTCGAAAGCTCCAAGCTCAGCTGCCCACTTTGAAATTCTTCCAGTAGCTTCTCGACACGGAGGACCTCTCCCACGGGAAAGAAGTGACTACCGAAATCGAATGTCCTTGGAAATAATGCTTCAGCTTCCGTGACGAGATCAAAATGGCGTCTGAGCCTTCCTCGGATTGGAGGATATCTTGTCTTGGATTCGCCAAGATTTACGACGAAATAAATCACGTTGCACGCCAGAAGCGGTGTCAGATTCCTCCCGCTCCACAACTATCACGGCACTTACTACATGAGATGTTGCCGCTATGTAGAGCAGAAGAGGTTCACCTGGCGCCGGCGAGACTAAGACTGGGGGAGTGGAGAGAAACACCTTGAGTTCTTCGAAGGCCTGCTGCGCCTCTGCCGTCCAATCAAAGCGATCTTGCTTCTTAAGGAGCTTGAAGAAAGGCATTCCCCGGACCCCCAGTCGTGAGATAAACTCGCCAAGCGCTACCATGCATCCGGTGAGCTTTTGGACCTCCTTTTGGTCGGTAGGCGGGGCCATTTTCATAATGGCTCCAATTTTCTCCGGTTCGGCTCGATCCCACGACGGAGACGATGAACCCGAGTAGTTTCCGGAAGACACTCAAAACGCACTTCTCGGGTTTAGCCTCATCCGAACGCCCTTAGACTCTCGAACGCGTCTCGGCCAGGTCGGAGATAAGGCTATCTTGTGTCTGTGTTTTAACTACCACATCATCCACATAAGCTTCCACGTTGCGCCCGAGCTGATGGTGAAAACACCGCTGCACGGCGCGCTGGTACGTTGCGCCGGCATTCTTGAGCCCGAACGGCATGGTGATATAGCAATATGCTCCGAATGGAGTGATAAACGAAGTCTTCTCGCAGTCTTCCTCTCGAAGCCGAATTTGATGATAGCCTAACAGCGCCCGTAAAGTCGAGTAGCCGAGATCCGGCGGGAGTCTACCACCAGATCAATACGAGGGAGACCAAAGGGATCTTTCGGACAAGCCTTGTTGAGGTCGGTGTAATCAACACACATGCGCCAGCTTTTATTCTTCTTCTGGACGAGTACAGGGTTCGCCAACCAGTCGGGATGATACACTTCTTTGATGAAGCCTGCAGCTAGCAGCTTTGTGATCTCCTCTCGATGGCTTCTCGACGATCTTGAGCATACCGTCGTAACCTTTGCTTGACGGGCCTGGCGGATTGGTTTACATTCATGCGTGCTCGATCACCTCCTGGGACCCCGGGCATATCGACGGCTTCCAGGCAAAGACGCCTTGGTTTGCCCGCAGAAAGGTGACGAGCGCGTTTTCCTATTCATCCTCGAGCCTTGTCCCGATCGAGACGGCTCGCTACCGGATCGGACGGGTCGAGGAGAATCCTCTTGGTGCCCTCCTCGGGCCGATCCCGAGTTCTCGCGGCTTGCGGGTAGGGACACCGCCTTCCGCTTGTCGAAATCCGCCTCTTGACGAATCCTTTCCCGCCTCCGCCGCCTCCAGAGACTCGGCCATTTCGCAACTCTCTCGTCGCAAGAGAAAGATCGCTTAACATCGCCACAGAGTGATAATACCACTCGGACCCGGCATCTTCAAAGATCGATACGCCGTAGTGGGGCACCGCCATGAACTTGGCCAGCGGGTCTCCCCAAGATGGCGTGATACGCCGCCGCTAAGTCCGCCACCTCGAAGCTAAGGCTCTCAGTCCGGTAGTTGTCCCTTGCGCCGAATGTGACTGGTAGAGTGATTTGTCCGAGTGGTACCGCCGACGTTCCGGGTATCACTCCATGAAAAGGCGACGACCGCGTCGAGGTCGCACCGCGGGATTCCCATATCGCCGAGTGTCTTCACGAAGAGGACGTTGAGCCCACTCCCACCGTCAATCAACACCCTTTTGAGCTTGATGCCGCGGACAACCGGCGCCAGGACCAGTGGGTATCTGCCGGGGAATGGGACGCGATCTGGGTGATCCGTGCGGTCGTAAGTTATTGCGACCTCGGACCACCGGACATATCGGGGGGTCTCGGCTCTCGCATAGATGTCCCGAGCGGTGAGCTTTTGCTTCCGCTTGGACTCATATGCGGCCGAACCCCGAATATGTAGTTAAGCTCGAGGTCGACTTCACGATAGTCTTCCTCGCCGTGGGGAGGCGGTTTGTCGCGGCATGACCGCTTCGGACCTTGTCCACCTCTTGCTCTCTCTCGCGCGAACCTCTTTAGGGTGAAACAATCCTTGGCGGCATGCCTCCCTTTGGATGGAAAGGGCGAGTGAGTTCATGACCTTATCATATCCATCCTCTTTGAGAGCGCGAGGATGAGTTGGCGCAGCGGCGCCACTAGCTCTTCGCCCTTGCGCTTCTTTTCTTTCCGCCGAGGGGTTCAGACTGATCCTTCCCTTCATCACGTCGTTCGCCAGAGCCTCGGAGGTCTGAAGCGTAACGGTCCGCTAGGGCGAACAGCTCCGGACCGACGTGGGTGGCTTCCCGGACATCTTCTTGATGAGGTCGGGTCGCCGACTCCTTTCTGGAAGGCAGCTATCACAACCGCATCTGTGACGTCCCGAACGGTGTTTTTCTTGTTCATGAAGCGCTTGACGAACTCCCGGAGGGATTCGTTCCTCCTTTGGTGTAGCTGATATAGGTCCCAAGGGGTGCCTGGGCGCTCGTAAGTGCCTTGGAAATTTGAGATGAACTGCTCACACAGATCTCCCCAGGAATCTATAGAGTTCGCTGGAAGTCCGGTGAGCCATGCTTGGGCCAGGGGCGAGAGGGTAACCGACAAGTAGTTTGCCATTACTTTCTGATCCCCCCGGCGGCCCTGACTGCCAGAGCGTATACTTGTAGCCAAGCCTCTGGGTCTCTCTCACCGTCAAACCTAGTGATGCCTTTAGGATTAAATCCATCAGGCCAAACCACTCGGCGTAGGTGAGGAGTAAACGCACGGACCCCTTCGATGACTCGCGATACCCGGAGGTGATCGACGCGAGGGGATCGTGACTTGGCGATTTCGCGGCCTCACGGAAGGATGCCGGCGCTCATATTCGCCGGCTTGACGGGCGTTGTTCCTCCCTTTTCGGTCGCGGCGCTGGCGCCGAGGTGCGAACGGAGGTCGCGGTGATGCTATGTCGCAAGTCGTCTCCAAGGCAGAACATGATGTATCGACGGGCTTCCCGACTGGCCATTTCTTGTCGCCTGGGTCCTCGCCGACCACGTGATGCCTCCTTCGCCGGTACCGGGTCGGTTTGAGTATGCCGGATAGTGCCGCCCGTCACCATGGCCTTTACTTGGGCCATGATCGGGCAATCGATCATCTGCCCCAAAGATAGGGTCGTGGTATCCAGGAGTGTCTTGGAGGCGACGATATTCTCACGTGGGTGCGAAACAGCCTGGTCCCCCATCTTGGCTTGCAGAATGTCTTCATTGACAGCCCGGGCGCGGTCCCGGAGAGTACGCGCCCGCGCGTCAGGCTCAGTCACTCGGCCTCCTTCCAAATCGGCGGCGACTGAGGTGTCGAAGCGCTGCTGCGAATCTGCCCGCGAGCCTTCGATCACACAGACTCTACGGAAATTCCAGCAGCTCTCTAGGCTTTCTTCTGACTCGGCCGCTGAGGTGGGTGAGTCCGAGAAGACAAACCTAGGTGCTCTGGTTGCCGAGTGGCTTGGCGGTGAGAACTCCCACCCTTCGTGCCTCGGCGTCCTCGAGCCTGACTCCGCGGCTGGAACGGGTCTTCGGATCCCCGCTCGGTACTTTAGAGTACGAGATAGGGGGACCTTCCGATCGGCGCGGAAGTCGTGACGATGGATCGCCGGAAACCTCACCGCGCTGTAGCGCGGTTCCCTTAGAGAGAGAGAGGCTTCCGAGGTCGTTGGAGATGAAGGTCAGGCTTCCGAAACGGAAGACCTGGCCCGGGGCGAAGACTGTGGAGACTTCGCTCGTCGCAGCCATCAAGCTTGACGAAGATGTTGACACAAGCCCCCTACCTGGCGCGCCAACTGTCGACGATCGGTTTCGCCGGCAATGAGATTTGTGATTCTAGGGGATTTGTGCGGAATCTGAGCTTGATGGTAACACAGGATGCGAGGGCAATCTGTTTTAGACAGGTTCGGGCTCTCTCGGAGGAGATAATACCCTAGTCCTGTGTTCTTGGATGTATTGTGTGTGTTCAAGAGAGAGCAAGAGAGGGAGAGCCCCTTCCTTGTTTTTTTCCTCCTCCCCTTATATACTGGGGGGAGAATACATGATAGATGGGCGCCACCGGGCCCTAAACATGGTGGCCTGGACGACATGTCCCTTGTCCTTATCCGCCTTCACGCTCTATGTCCTGGAGAGGAGGTTATGCTTTCTCCGACCCACGCCTGCCGCCTTGTCAGGTTCCAGCTTCCGCAGCTCGGCAAAGGTCGATCAAGATGCCTCGTCCCTGGCGGGTTGTTAGGGCGGGGCACGAAGCTTCCTTGAAGGACCGGGAGTTGTCTTGGGGAGCAAGTCGAAGGTCTCCTCTGGGCCCGTCGTGGTGCTGCTTGGCCTTGGGCTTTCCATTCCGCCTGTCAGGCCCAGCCGGGTGTAGGTCCCTCTTACGGGACCCCTGTTTCTGTCATCCCACACATAGTTACTGATGTTTATGTTTAATCTTCTTGCTTTCTGTGTATATTACCTATATTAAAGCGGAAGGGATTGGCGAGTCCTGGGCTATGCCACGTCAGCGTCTTGCGCCAGGAGAACCCGCTCGTTTTGCCTATTTGCGTCGCTGTCCCCCCGTTGCCTAGCCGTCGATCTTATCGGTTCGTCTCCATCCGTCCGAACACGCGTCCCAGCGTTGACCAGTGCGTCGCCATTACCTATATTAAAGCGAAAGGGATTGGCGAGTCCTGGGCTATGCCACGTCAGCGTCTTGCGCCAGGAGAACCCGCTCATTTTGCCTATTTGCGTCGCTGTCCCCCGTTGCCTAGCCGTCGATCTTATCGGTTCGTCGCCATTGAGGCTCGGCTCCCCATCCGCTAGCTCTTCAAGGCTCGTGGGGTTGCTCCTTCCGGAGCTCTCCACGTGGTCGCTCCTTCCCGTTCGTGTTCGCGGTCCGCCATCTCTACCTCCTCGGTTCCATCAGCGGTGGCGCGTCGTCTCCGCGGAGCGCTTGAGTGTCGGGCCCCTTCCCCCCCGTTCCTCTTGCAGAAATTGCCACGCTCGGCCTGCTGTGCCACCCTCGACATCGCCTCCCCGGTCATCCCCGCGCATGCTCTCCGCCCGCTTGTAGGCGAGCGATCTACACGTCCCGTTGAGTATAGCATATAGGTGTGTGCTTCCCCTGCCTTCTTCTAACCCCTCCTTTGTTTCCCCCTCCTGTTCTTGACTATTCCCAATTTCCTGGGCTTCTCTCCCGCCGTCCACGTACCTCCCTCTCCCTGAAATCGCCGCCGGCGGAGCACTCCACGCCTGGTCTCCCTTTCCCCGTCGCCCTCACGGTTCCCTTCCCCACCTCACTCGGTTCACCCCCCTCACCCAAACGCTTCGCCGCCGGCGGAGCGCTCCACGCCTGGCCTCCCTTTCCCCGTCGCCCTCACAGTTCCCTTCCCCACCTCACTCGGTTCACCCCCCTCACCCAAGCGCTTCCCAGCCTCCCCCGGCTCGGCCGCCTCCCTCGGTCCTGCGCCGCCTCCTGCCGGTTGCCGTGCCCCTGGTCGCTGCCTCCCCGACCTCCCTTGCTGCTCCAGGCCATGCGCCTCCCCGACCCGGCCGCCGCCGCCTCATCATTCGTGTGATGGTGAGACAAATCTTGATGCAGACTAGGACATCAAGATGTTGGTGTTTTTATCGTTCGTGTTCCCCACCAGAATCTTGAGTATGCCGCCATTGTTTCTAGGTTATTCTAACCTAAAGTCTGGTTAGATTATCATTTGCGCCATTAGTTGTTCAATCGTTTTTGCTTACTTCCTCAGTGATCTGAATGCCACTATGTTTTGAAACTTTTGCCTTTAGTTTTCTTTGCAGATGCTTTCATCAGTTCGGTAAATCCAAATATTGGAAACAGGTTTGTCTCACGATCCATGCACCATGATCTTAGATCCAAGGATTTGTTCAGGTTTTTTTTAATCTCATGTCTATAAATTGCCAAAGTCAGTTACAAGGATCAACACTCCAATAGTGTCTTATCCCATAATAATGCTTATACCTTGCGGTGTTTTGTTTAAACTGATTTGTCAAAGCATTTCTGGCTGGTGCAGTTCGATTTCTAGGGTTTGCAGATGTTTTGAAGGAGCTATTGCAGGCATTTCCTGTGTTAGCTATGACAACAGGTTCTGTAAATGCCACAGCTTTGGACACTGCTGCCACTCAAGGCCACATTGATATTTGTCAAAGCATTTCTGGCTCATAGTGCAGTTCGATTTCTAGGCTTTGCAGATGTTTTGAAGGAGCTGTTGCAGGCATTTCCTGTGTTAGCTATGATAACAGGTTCTGTAAATGCCACAGCTTTGGACACTGCTGACACTCAAGGCCACATTGATATTATCAATCTTCTACTGGAAACGGATGCGAGCCTGGCCAGAATTACAAGAAATAATGACAAAACAGTTTTGCATTCAACAGCAAGAATGGGCCATGTCGAGGTGCTTACATCATTATTAAATAAGGATCCACAGATTGGTTTCAAAATCGATAAGAAGGGACAAATAGCTTTACACATTGCTTCAAAAGGTCAAAATGCTGAAATTCTGCTTGAGTTGTTGAAGCCTGATGTCTCGGTTATACATTTGGAAGATAACAAGGGGAACAGACCATTGCATGTTGCAGCTCGGAAGGGCAGCACCATTGTGGGTTATCCTTTTAGTCTATTTTCTGCTATCCTTTCAGTCTTCTTGTCACAGTCTTATTTCTTGTTGAAGCTATGTTGGTCATGAAAAAATTAAAATAAAAGCTCATCATCTCTTTCATTTGTGAAATATCGCTTGCCTAATAGCTAATACTGACAGTGTTAGATGTTTTATATAAGAAATCTAAATAGCAATTCAGTATTTTCTCGATAATAAAGAAACTTGCAATTCAGGATTTACAAAAAGAGTAGGAAGGCTTTCTTTCATGAAACTTAATAAAATCATGATCAACAGATAATTATGCTGGATTCTCGCAGCAAATACTGAATCAACACTTTAACAATTTATATTTAGCAGATATGCTTATATAAGATCTTTCTTTTCTCAGTTTGTCACTAGAATGTGCATATAACTACCAATATGTTGTACATTGATAGATATATGGGTGAGCTAGGAAGGACTTGAGGCATTATCTCCATAAATCACGAAGAATGACGTGGAGGACGCAGGAAACCAAATGAGATTTGTGCCATTGTGGTAGGTGCGGCTCGAAGGCTACAGCCCATTCTTCTATGTATTGTCTTCTTATGGTAGGGTTCTACCAAATTCTGGTCTGGTCCTAGCCCAAGTGTACTTATTAAAGTAGTCATAATGCATGGGAATACACATGACTATACATTTCATTGGGTATTTGAGCTGATTCTCGAACTAATGTTTTCATTTTTGCATGCTGTCTTTTCATAGTCCAAACAAAATAACAAGTATAAAACAATGGATGGATTGCACAGGGTAGAGACCAAGGAACCCAACCTCCGCTGAATTTATTACTTAACCAGAGGCTCCAGGTATTTACAGTTGTGACAGCTAGCAAGCATGCTATTTTTAGATTTACATTTGGAAACTTTTACTACTTATTTGCAAAGAGATCATAATTAGATCTTGGAACTTTTTCTTGTTATTTTTAGAGAGATTGAACTTACTATGTAACAATGATGATTATACCAAAGCAAGAAACAACCACTCATTCGGTGTGTCGGTAAATGAATGGTTTGAAAAAAATTGTATTTACTTAATTTATTATTGTTACTTTAATATGATTTGCTTTCATTAATTTATCCTCCGCCACATTATGAACCGGCGGTTTTCCCAAAATGCAATGTCAGGTTTTTCAAGAGGATATACATACCATATTATCAAAGCAGTCACTTTACGCTACAAGATGGATACATCGCTTTACCCTGCAGGATGGATACATGTATATATTTTAACATGCCTGTACTCCATCGACTTCATTTTCCTATTGGTTCAATCTTCCAAATGAAAGAAAGTACATACAAGTGGCATGCCTCGCCTCTGAATGGTTCTTTAGATTTCTTGTTATTATAAACAAAATAAGAAGGTGATCTCTCTTTTCATTCCCTTTTGTTTTAATAGCTTTTGTTTGATCTAAAGCCTGTCAGGTCCATTGGATTCAGGAGGTGCTGTGTATATGGAAGGATGCAGATGTTGCATCATCTGGTCCTACATCACATCTACAGGATTCTTATATCTGGTATCGTGTACTAAAGTTTCCTTTCCTGCTATTTTTTTTGGTTTTGTTATTTGCAGGAATTTCTCAAACTGTAAGAATAATTTGTTGTTTCAGGTGAGTCTCATTGTACTGAAATCTATTTTGATCAAGGAAGAAGTTCGAAACTGGATTAATAGCACACTTGATTGGATAAATCAGCCACCTTTAAGTTAGTAGAAGCAGATTGCTACTTTATGTTTCAAGTTTGAGATTTGGAAGGAAAAGGGGACTTGCCTCTTGTGTTACGAATTCCTCTCAATCTCTCATGCGTTTTGTACATATATATTGTCTAAATTATTTGTATGAGGCAATAACCAATAAGGCTAATTAGCGTTACATCTATCGCTTATGTTTTATACTATTTGATTACCTGTTGCACCTTATTTATGCGTGATGGATTATATATATTTCTTTCAAAACAATTACATAATCAAACGGCACGGCGTAGCGCGCTATCCTTACTAGTAGTATACTATAGAGAGTAAATTGTAACGTAAGTTTAGTACTTCTCGGTAAACTCATCCGGTTGGTTTAAATATTGTGTTGGGCCAACTTAATGTTTCAAATTATGCTTTTGGTACCCCAAATTTACTTGTTGGGTTAGCCTTACAGTACATATACTACTTTGTTCTTATTCCAGGGATATTATTTATGTCCTTTTAGGCTTTAAGCCGTCTGATCATAGTCTTTGGTATCTGATGCAAGGCAACATTCAAGTTGGCAGAAATTATCCTTTCCAAAAAGCTTCTATATAAGTGTTCCATGTATTTTTGGTATTTTACTCATGCAAACATTTGCGGTTTTGATTTGTCTTGACTATAATAAATTTCAATAACAGGGAGAAGAAATTATTGCTATAGTTCCTTGGAATGAATGGCCAGCAATGGCAATCATGGATGAATGAAACCCTCAGACAGCCCTTCTGCCATTACACCGTGGTATACATGCTAGATTCAATGAAAGTGCTGCATAGGACTATTCCCGGAACATGTCTGGAAAACCATATGGCTATCATAACATGGTATTTAGCTGGATCGATAATGTTAGGTTTAGAGCACGGCAAAATAATGAAGACAATGATTTAACGTGAAAAAATCCTTACGGGAAAAAACCACGAGAAATAATCTACTATATGATTCAAGGATTACATGTACATAGGGGTGGCTTATATAGCCAAAGAGTCCGAGTTGTAGAAGGCAAGGACTACAAGATATGGTATGTTAGGATTTGAAGCATATTCCTAACAAACCTCCCTGTAACTCAAAATCCATAATGAGAATTTGTCTCCAAGAAACCCTGAAAGGTAATGAAGCACTGAAAGTCTAAAGGACAGTGCAAATATGAAAGACTGGAACAATCAATCCAAATACTTCTTGTGAAGCAAAATTTGAGCAAACCACCAGTAGCTCGAGAGAACGACTGGAACAGTCAAACCAACATAGCTAGAACAAAGCAGACTAAGAATCTGGGTCTTCAATTCATAACCCCGGTAAAGTCTGAGTTTGTGCAACTGATCGCCTGAATAAATAGCAAAGAACTCATCTTATGGACTTTTGGCATGCTCCACCTGGAATATAAAATTCGGCAAACTACCTACTGAAAATCCATAACATGGTTGAAACTGCTCAAAAATATCAATATGAAGAAAACTCTCGTGCCATCAATGGAGTATAGATTGCAGTAGACCCCTCTTATCGAGCAAAGACAACAAGATAACGTTGTAGTATCCACTAAGAAGCAAAACTCCTTGCATTTCAAACCTTCATCTCAAACTGACATTGAAGCAAAACCTTCACTGGTAAAACAGTTACCAACAGGGTGTCATAAAATTTATGAGAATGAAAATCAATCACAAGAAAACAAGAAATGAGATACATATCTTTTTATGTGGAAAACCCTTGTGGGAAAAAACCACGGGCGCCAATCTAGCAAGATCACTATTTTAGGCGTGGTAGTGACGTCGAGTTGGAGGCCGAGGCGTGGCGGTGCTGGAGTAAAGGAAGGTGGCAGAGCAGCGTTGGCGAAGAAACTGAGGCGGCTGCTAACGGGCTGGGATGGCGCGTGGCGCAACGCGCTGGTGAAGGAAGCTGAGGAGGCCGGTGGTGACGGAGAGATCGAGCCGGCGTAGAGACCAAATGGTCACGCACGCTGGCCGAGGCGGCAACAGTGCGAAGCCGAGCGATGGCGGCGGTTGTAGATCGATCTGTTATTTTTCCTTTCTCATAATTGATTGATTTGTTTGCTCTGATACCACTTGTTAGGTTTAGAGCACTGCAAAATAATAGAGACAATGATTTAACGTGGAAAAACCCTTGTGGGAAAAAACCACGGGAAACAATCTACTATCTGGCTCAAGGATTACATATACATAGGGGTGGCTTATATAGCCAAAGAGTCCGAGTTGTAGAAGGCAAGGACTACAAGATATGGCAGGTTAGGATTTGAGGCATATTCCTAACAAACCTCCCATTGACTCAAAATCCATAATGAGAATTTGTCTCCAAGAAACCCTGAAGGGTAATGAAGCACTGAAAGTCTAAAGGACAGTGCGAATATGAAAGACTGGCACAGTCAATCCAAACACTTCTTGCGACGCAAAATTTGAGCAAACCACCAGTAGGTCGAGAGAACGACTGGAACAGTCAAACCAATACAGCAATAACAAAGCAGACGAAGAATATGGGTCCTGTGGGGACCCGTCCCCGGGATTCCACTGATTCACTCGGTAGCACCGCACAGCCCAAGTAAATCAAGGGAACCTCGAGCGGCCCGCCTATATGCCCATGTTGGTCCCAGGAAAGTTCACCAACACGTGCGGTAATGCATAACAGTTTGTATCACAACTCATACATAATTAACAGAAGCATAAGCATAATTACATACAAAAGCAGGACCGTTGTCCAAAACGACATACATAGTAGTTTTACATCAAAGTAGCAGCGAAAAACCTAAATGAACAACAAAAGGCCAACGTAGTATGCCATAGACCCTCAGGCAACCAACTGGAAGTAAGAACGTGCCCCTAAGCGTTAGCAGCATCGAATCAGCCCGATAAAGGTCTCCAGGCAGTGCTTCATCCTCACCTACAGCAAGTGGGCAATCCGTTTGAGTACAAAGAGTGTACTCGCACAATAATATAAGGGGTGTGATGGGTTCTAACTACATGTGGTGGCTTCATCACAAGAAAGGCACCAGGTTGATTTCGGCATAAAGCAATATTTGAAGTAAAAACATAGACACGTATAGATTGAAATTTCGGTTTGCTAAATATTTACAAAGCCTAATACATCATAATATAACATCATCATAATCATCTTCATCTCATGCCTTCAAGCATTCTCCGAACCATGAGTTCGACGCTCATGTTCGTTTACACCCGCGGATACTCCAATATCCGTGAAGTTCCTTCCACGAGTACTCCAATACTCGCGAAGTTCTCCTCATGAGTACTCCAATACTCATGAGACTTGGTTTTTCCCAAATCATCCATTCTTACCCGGTCCTTAACACTCGCCCAGTGACTGACAACTTAAGTGATCGTCCTTAACCATGGACGCGGCTATTCGAATAGTTTATACTCTGTAGAGGTACGACTTTACCCACACGACACGTCACACTCGTAAGCCAAGCTATGAGCACAATTCCTTTGATGTGCCGACCGAGGTGATCGTGACAAAACCATTTTCCAGTATGTATGATAGTGCGCTTAAACCACCCGGGTGACTGTGACCCTCGATCCCGCGTGCCCAGTGCTCTGTGTATGTGGATCAAGGAGTACACCCGTTATTGAACATCCCTAACTCCACAAAGTTCGAGGGATTTCGAAGGATACTCTCGACACTCCACAAAGTTCGAGGAGATCCCACGGACATTCCTTGACACTCTCCAAAGTTCAAGGAATTCCGAGTGCACATGGTTTAAATGCCCAAGTCACACACAAGTACTTGGTTAAGCCGGCCCCGTAAACGGCGTGTGGTTCGCACGATAGTTACTTAAAGAGACGTCACCAAGATTCGATCCTTAAGATCCTTAACCAACATCGCTACATAATAACCACAACTGAACCATCATTATCATAATCATCTTTGATCATCACGACCGATGGACTAAATCCATCTATCGCGGTTCCTAACGATGTTCTAAGCATGGCTAAGCAACTCATACGAACCCATACATAATAATAAACCAACCACCTAGGGCAACAATGGTATACGGAAGGAACGGGGTAATAAGATAACATGCCAACAAGGTAGTAACTAAACATTCTACCCGAAATATACTTGTAATTTAAAGTAAGCATGCAATTGACAAAATAACTTTAACATAATTTGCAATTAATAGGATCAAGTATGTTCAAGGAGTAAGGTAGTGCCTTGCTGCTCGCTCTTGACGTCGTAGGCGTAGTCTTACTCGGGGTTGTCTTCCGATGTGTCGACACCTAATGAGAAATCCAATTCCAAAGGAACACGAATCAAGAAACCAATAATAAACAACACGAGAGCATGCACAATTATGCATGAATGCATCATGGTTATATTCCTAATCCTAGCATTTACATGAGAAGCAATTCATCCCTATACATCCAGAGTATCCGGGTTCTAACCCGGAGTATCCGAGTTGACACTCTCGGTTACTCGAATGCTAACTAAACCGGAGTATCCGGATATACCGGACTATCCGGGTTAAATACCCAGAGTATTCAGGTTGGGTCTCTCTGTTACTTTTTCTGGTTTCGCTTGACACGTCCGGAGTGTCCGGACATAACCCGAAGTGTCCAGGTTGGCACTCTCGGTTTCAATGTTTCCAACCCGTTCGGAGTGTCCGAATAACTTCCCGGACCCTCCGGACCGGGTTGCTCAGTCCCAGTTTACTCGTATGCCCTAACGAATCTGGAGTATCTGGACTAAAACCCCACAGTATCCGGGTTGACTTCACTGTCCGAAAACAAGTATGGGTGCATGTGTTCCTACATTACAAAAAGGTGACCTAGGGTGGAACCTTACCACTTCTAGGGTGTCCTTGTACTTAGGGGAAGTCCGGTTCGTCGATGGGATGAGGAATGGCGTTGAGGTTGGGATCTTCATCGGTTCTCCCGGTATCGACTCCTTCTCCGTGCTTGAGGAAGCAATGCCTCCTCTCCTTAAGCTTGTAGGAGTGTCAACTTCTCCTCCTCAAGCTTGCAACACAACATGCACGATCCGATTCCCAACTTGGAGATGATTTCAAAGAAGAGGAATGGAATGAGCTCAATGCCACCAAAATTTCAGAAAATGGATGAGTAAAGAATGGATTGGAACTCACCCAATACCTAATGCATCAACAATCCATTTGGATGGAATTGAAGCTCTTGATGAGGAGAATCCAATGGTGTAGCATGCACAAGCTCAAGCTAAATCCTTGGATGGTTTTTGTGGGGATGAATGGAAAGGTGAATGGGGGTTCTTGCTCTCCCTTGAGCAGAATTTTTGGAGTAGAGTGGGCAGAAAATGAGGGTGTGAAGGGGGTTCCAAGGTGAGGAAAAACTTATATAGGGCTGCCCCTTACTCACTTACATGTGGGGCTTGGTCCCACATGACATAGAGAGGTAAGGGAGTGGGTATGGAGTAAGTAAGGTGGAAAAAGTAGGTTAGGTGTGCAAAATTTTATTCTCCCACTTACATTTGGGCCCACTTGTCATTGACTAAGGTGGATGGAGTTTGGGTATAAATGGGTAGCAACTTTAAAAAGGGGTCATGGACATTATAAATTCATACTCATTTAACTAAATTGATGTTAACATTTATATAACCTTAATTAAGTGTTAATTGTGCCACTAATATGAATGATATGAGCATGCCATGCACAATATTACTCGTAATTAAATTTGGGGCTGTTACAAACCTACCCCCCTTAAAGAGAATCTCGACCTCGAGATTGAATTAGGTCGGTGAAGAGATGAGGGTACTCAGCTCGAAGGTGATCTTCACGCTCCCATGTAGCTTTAGCGGGAGTATGGTTACTCCACTGAACCTTGAAGAATTTGATGGTGTGATTCCGGGTGACGCGTTCGCGTTCGTCAAGAATGCAAACTGGATACTCCTTGTAGGATAAATCGGGTTGCAACTCAAGAGTGTCCATCTCTGTGACTTCAGTCGGAACACGAAGGCATTTCTTTAATTGAGAGATGTGGAAGACATCGTGTACCTCGTAGAGGGTAGGTGGAAGTTCTAATTGATATGCCACAGCTCCTCGCTGTGCCAAGATTCGGAAAGGTCTGACGTAGCGAGGTGCCAGCTTTCCTTTCACGTGGAAACGATGAATACCCTTCCTTGGAGAAACCTTGAGATAGACGTGATCATCCACCTCAAAGGTTAATGCACGACGACGGCGATCAGCATAGCTCTTTTGACGAGACTGTGCCGTCCGCAATCGTTCTTGTATTATCCGGACTCGCTCTTCTGCTTTGGTGACCAAGTCCGGGCCAAAGATGGGCCTTTCTCCAGATCCAGACCAATTGAGTGAAGTCCTACAAGACCTTCCATAAAGAGCTTCAAACGGTGACATTTGAAGACTAGCTTGATAGCTATTGTTGTAGGAAAACTCCGCGAATGGTAAGCACTGCTCCCAATCCTTGCCGTATGTAAGAGCACAAGCTCTAAGCATGTCCTCTAGGATTTTATTTACTCTTTCATCTTGTCCATCAATCTGGGGATGATAGGCGGTGCTGAACGAGAGTTGAGTTCCCATGGCTTTGTGAAGATATTGCCAAAAACATGAGGTAAACTGGGTACCTTGATCTGAGACAATCTTTTGGGAACACCATGAAGAGATACGATTCGAGAGAGATACAGCTCTGCCAACTTGCTTACTGTATCGGTAACCTTGACGGAAGAAAATGAGCGGTCTTTGTCAACCGGTCAACAATTACCCAAATAGAGTCGAAACTCTTTTGCGTCCTGGGTAAACCGGTGATGAAATCCATGCTGATCTCCTCCCATTTCCACAAGGGAATCGATAGGGGCTGGAGTGTGCCTGCTGAACGTAAATGGTCAGCCTTCACCCCTCGGCATATGTCACACTCGGTAACATACCGGGCGATTTCTCGCTTCATCCGGGTCCACCAAAGTCTCGGCTTAATATCTTGGTACATCTTCGTACTCCCTGGATGAATAGAGAATGAGGAATTATGAGCTTCATTGAGAATGGATTGCTTCAACTCCTTGCAATTCGGCACTACCAAATGGGTGCCAAACCATAAGACACCTTGGGGGTCTTCAGTGAAGCAATTAGCTTTACCTTGCTCGATGTTGGCTCGGATAAGTGTTATGCCCTTGTCTTTCTTTTGGGCTGCTTTGATCTGATCCGAGAGGTCAGATCTAATCTCAAGGGCAGCAATGAATCCCTGATTGACCACTTCTAATCCGAGTCTTTGGAATTCAGCGCACATCGCTCTCGATGCTGGCTCTGCCGAAATACAATTGCATTGTGATTTCTGGCTCAAGGCATCGGCAACGACATTGGCTTTTCCGGGATGATAATGAAGTCCCATATCGTAGTCTTTGATCAGTTCGAGCCATCTTCTTTGCCTCAAGTTCAGATCGGCTTGAGTGAAGATGTATTTCAAGCTCTTGTGATCGGTGTAGATCTCGCAACGATTACCGATAAGGTAATGTCGCCAAATTTTTAGAGCATGCACCACAGCTGCTAGTTCTAAATCATGGGTTGGATAATTCATCTCATGTGGACTTAACTGTCCCGACGCATACGCCACCACTCGGTGTGATGCCCTAGAATTTGAGAGCGATCCTAGGGTTTTCTTTCTTGGTTGTTCCGGAAAGAAAGAGGGTTTTGTCGGGGAATGAAATAATTGAAGATTATGCGGCAATTTAATATTAAAAATTGGAGTTTTGGGCTAGTTTCCGCTGGGCTGGGGCAACCTGGGCACAGGCCGAATTCCATTTTCCCGCTCCCCTCCCCAGGCCGTGGGGGGCCGGCCCACCGCCCCCTGTAAGTGGCGCCCCCTCCCCCCACACCCGACGGCGCCTCCCTTCCTCCCCCCTAGCAGCCGCACCCCCTCTTCTTCCTCCCCTGCGTGGTGGCTCAAGATCCACCGCGAAACGCGAAGGAGAAAACGAGAAGAGGATCCGTGGAGGCGAGGAGGACGAACAGATTTCCGTTACGGGGATCGTCGCGCGTTCTTCGTGGGTTCGCAAGGGGGAACTCAAGGTAAAATTCCCAATATTTTACCCCTTTTCTACCTAGGGATTAGGAGTGTATTAGATCAGGTGGTGAGTGGTTTGGATGGATCTTGATGGGGGAGAAGGGTAGATGTTCACGTGGTGCTGTTTTTGGAAGGGAAGATTGTGCAGCGCGGATTGTTTCGCGTTTTACGTGGCATAGATGATTTTTCCTGCAAAAACATATAACTAGAAAGTTGTAGATAACGTCGATACCTAGCTTCTGTAATTGTTTCAGAATTTTTGGGGTGTCGGTCTGAGAGTTATCGCTGTTGGAAGATGACGAACAGAATCTGGAAACAGATTTCGTCCACTGTGTTGGACGGTTGTTTAGGCATATTTAACAGTGGAATTGAAATTTGTGACCTTCATGAAAGTTGTATATCTCGTCAATATATAGCTACTATAATTTTTTTGTATTTTTATGAACAGTAGAAAAAAGATACAAAATTGGGAAGAGAGGGTGCTGCTGTTCGATTCGGACAGATCGGGGTTTTTGGCGTTTAAATGGGAACGGGGAGTAGGAAGCATGTGTTTGAATTGTGTGATGAATTGTGATGTCGCTATGTACTGAAATAATGTTTGTTCAGGTGGTGCCACTGCTGGGCGTAACTAGGTTCATCGTCCACGTCGGTAAAGGCAAGTGGAAGTAGTTGTATTGTTAAGCTATACATTGTTGTTTGCTTCGCCTTCATTATAAACTCCAATTACAGCAATCATACATGGTTTAATCACTTACTTTGAGGTAAGGTGAAGAAGGATGTTGTTTACCGGATGAATTGTCTAAACATTTCATCTTTATGATATTTGTTTTCTATCCATGCTATATGATGATATGCAAACATGTGGACTCAGTGGGAGGAGTTATGAATGAATTCATGCATGAAGCATTAACTGCAAAATCATGCATTGGAAGTTTGTCGACGCCTTGGCGCGATCAGCATTGATACAACACCATGTGTTCCTGAGAAAGGGCACGGTGAGGAGGAACATGGCATAAGCATGTGCATCAATCATATGCATTTTACTGAAGTGGTGTAGACTCTTTGATGTGGTATTGTATATGAGGAATGTGGACTCTTTGATGTGGTATTGTATATGAGGAATGTGGAATGATAGATATATGGTGGATGTTTTATTTGTATTAGTTGTTCTGCTTGCTGAGATTACCCAATCTCACTACTTGCTGTTTTGATGTTTTCAGGTAGCGCACGTGAGTCGTAAGCATGAAGGGTGGGCTAGCAACACAATAAATTTTCTGTTGTCATCACGACTCACATGATCTAGTGTTTTAAATAATTCATTAGTTGGATGAAATTTTATTTCATTTAGACCTATTGTTGTTCCCTTTAAACTTGTTCTCGTTTATGGTTGTCCCTTTATAGATGTGTTTTCTTTATGGTTAATACCTGGTTGAATTAGACTCGTTGTCTCTAGTTTTGATGTCGTGATATTATTCCTATTCGAATTGCTTCCGTACTATCCTGTTTTAGGAGAAATGCTGTCGATCTGTTCTTGTACAACAGTTTAGATTTATGGGGTGTTACAGTTGGTATCGAGCGGTCAGTAGGTCCTTGGAATGTGTATTTTTAGTGTCATACTATAGGATACAACTAAAATGTGATGTGAAATAACTTAGAAACATGGCCTAGGTTTTAACTAAAATTTTGTCATAGGATAGCAACATTAAAACTTGTGTAAGTGGAATCACTAATTTAAAATCTGACACACATGGATGCACAGTAGGAAAGGGTATGGGTACCGTTGCTTTCCGTTTAAATATTGTATCTAAGCTTTGATGTTGAATGCTACTTTTGATGTTGTATAATGCTATATTTATGATGGATTTGATTGAGTTGCTTCATTTGTGAGGAAGTGGGGTTGTGTTGCCGAAGTGTTTCGGTCACCTCTTGTTGTTCATAGTAAGGGTGTGGTTTGATGGTGTGGCGGTTAACGCCATCACCGAAGAATTATTAACCCTGTAGGAGGAGTGCTTACCCTTTACATCGTGGATCGGGTAGTTGACTGGAGTCAAATAGAAGAGATTGGTGGTAGATTCCTTCGGATGTTCTTTATCGTTCTGAAGGTCGGTCTTGGTTGGTTTTTTTGGTTTTAGTTGATTGAAATCAGAAGAAAAGTGTTTGGAATTTGGATTTTCGCGGTGTTTCTTGGTTTTGTCTTCTTTGGGTGAAGACAAAGAAGGGGAGTTTTGTGTTGTGCATCTTTGGTCGCCTTTTTGACTTTGACACCTGTTTAGTTGGTTGCCTTGCAAAGAAAGGTATAGCTTTTGGTTCTTGTGTGTATTGCTCTGAGTTTAAAAGAAGTTATTGAAGCGTGTGTAAAAAGTTAAGTTGTGTCGATTTATGTTTTGTGCCTTTGTTCGTAAAGGTTTACTTGATCACTTGGTTCCCTCCGGTGGGAGTCTTTAAGATTGAAATGTGTTTTGGAGTCATGTCCTATTGCAAATTTGAGAGTCAAGTAGGGATGTGATCGGATCGGATACGGTCGAATATCGTCCTATTCATATCCGTATCCATATTTTTTATCGAATACGAATAGTATCGAATACAGAATCGAATACGAATTATACAGGATAATATCGGTTACGAATACAAATCGAATACGGATCGGAATCAACATGGATACGAATAATATTAGTCGGATATTTTAAAATCCAAATTCAGTTTTTTTTCCAAAATCGGTCCAAATTTAAATTCAAACTTCCAAAAGAAATATATTTGTATGTCTTTTTATTGCCTTTTTATCCCTAGCTTGTCATACATGTGACTCTGTGAGTAACAATGTACCCCATTGCAATAATTGAACCAAATGATTTGCAGCTGGCATATGCTGCTGAATCCTAAGTAGCCCTCCTGAAACGCCACTTGCCAATTTCTGTACCACCTTTACCCAAATATCTCCAAATTAGTATCTAGCACACATGAACACATTATATCTTGTCATCCAATGCAGACCCCAGTCTCTGAAACAGTGAAACATGTTAAATTGTTAATGTGTTATTCTGAAACGTGTTATTCGGATAATATCCGTATGTCATATTCGGATATTATCCGAACAAAAACTCGGATATTCCGTATCCATCGGATAATCGATGTTAAAATATCCGTATCCATGTAAATTATCTGTATCCATATCCTTATCCGAGAAATCAACTAGATATCTGTGAAACTATCCAAATCATTATCCAAATCAATTCGGTCGGTCGGTCGGTCGGAAAATATCCGTACCAGTTCCATCCCTAGAGTCAAGCTTCTTTGTGAGTTTTGGTTGAGTATTAAAAGAAAAAAAAATGCTGCAAATAAATTAAGTATTCGTTTGACTGAAATTACTTGTTAAAAGTGGAAATTGTTGTTTAGCATGTTATGTAGTATGTAACAATGTGGTTTATAGAAATGATGTACTCCTTAGTTAATTTGCGAGTTGAATCAATTAAGTGTAATTGTTACCTTTAGCTTAAGATTAAATGAACCTCTAGTGATGTAGAGTACCCCGTAGTGGGGATGATTAAATGTATTAATGTACATGCTTATAATCTGTTGCTTTGCTTTAAAAGTGCTTATGACCCCCGATAATGTTTAAGGTTTTAAACCCTGATGCATGGTTAGAACATTAAGATGAGGTAGACTGCGGTTATTGTTAAAGAAACTTTGCTGGTTGTTTAAAGATGTTCTAATCTAACGGATTAATAGAGGAAATTTAATCGTGTTGACTAGCGACTTTAATTTGGAAGTTGATTAGAATTGCTATTTACGTTGTTGCAACCTACTAGTATGTTGTGTGGTGGTAATTTTGTTATCACCTATGTATAGGGTAGCCAAAAGTAATGTTGATGGTTGATGTTTATGCCCATTTGTTGTTATTGATGACTTGATAGGGTTGCTAATTGTTGGAAACCATTGATCCAATAGAGAAAAGTGTAAAACTGTGGAATTATGTCGAGTTCATGTTGTGATGGGATGAACATTGGATAACAATCATGATGCAAGATTTTAACCTTAATGAATGCATGTCTTAGAATCCTGTTTACGAATTTTATCTTGTAGAGATAATACTTATTGGTTGAAGTCATTTTATTGATTGAACAAGTTTTAATTGTCAAGATGTTGATGTATGGATGGTATAAAATTGATACGTTGATCATGCTTATGTATATGTTGAAGTACTATGTTTGAAATATAGAATACATTGATATATGATGTGTTGTCTGTGGGGATCATGATGAGGTAGTATAGAATGGAAGACGTTTTGTTAATCATCATAAACTGTATTTATAAATGTTGGGAAAGGTAACTAGAGAAAGAATTGGTTATGTAGCTTTTGGTTGAATTATATTGAGGCTTCTCGATGAGTAAATAGTGTATATTGAATGCTTAAATGGTAAGTATAGTGGAATAATAGATATGGTGGCTTTCATCCTGAGCATGTGTCTAAAACCTTTTGGACTGGTTTGGTTGGTTGCTATTTTGGTTGAATACTTTTTGTCGAAGTGTTTCTTCTGTTGTGTTTCAGAGTTTCCCTAAAACTCGTAGTGATTAATGCCAACCTTTGGATTTGGCTAACTTGTTTAGTTTGCACTATGAGTATGGATTTACACCCAAAAGTCTTTGAGTGGATCGCGCCCCTTCGCGTTCGCACTGAATTATCCTTGGAATTAATTTTAAAGGAAGCAGATGGACATAGTAGGTTGTGTTGGAAATTCTTGAGATTTAATTTGTAACTCTTTTTGACTAGAGTTGGATTTATTTGCATGATGTGTGTGACGTTTGCGAGTGCTTCAAAAAGGTGGATTATATGAGTGTTTCATAAGTGAATTTGGTTAGTGTTCTCTTTTGGGAATGAATTTCCCTTTCTTTCGAGAAAAAAAAAATTGTGGCGGTTGTTTGTGCAGATGTTTGACTTTGGAGTCGATGTTCTTTTCCAAAATATTGATTTTGGTTAAAATGCGATGTTTTGTAAGTTTAGCTTTCTATCATTGGTGGGTTTTGATATGATGTGGTGCCTTACTGTTAACTATGCCGCCGATATAGTTTATATGAATTAGCGCAATCCTCGGTGTTATTCGAGTTTTATTCATGTGTTATAGAGGAAAAAGTCGTCTTGTAAATGACTATTCGATAGTGTTGTTACATGATGAATGAATGGTGAAAAGTAAACATGACATTGTCTATAGATGTTAAATGATAAAAGAGTCGTTGAGCCAGGTCGGTGAGAAAGTCATATATGGATATATGACTAATCCGGAGTGCTCTTGGAAAGCTGCATGCATATCCTGAATCGAGATTTCAATTGCCTTCTAGTACGGGAAGTAAGAACGAATATCTTCTGATATGTTGGTTGTGGTGTAAGAGATCTGAGCTTTCTTTGCATTTGGCTTAGGAAAAAAATAAAATGAGTAATCTTGGGTTGTTGCCGATTTTTTTTCCAAAGTGGCTTTTAGCGCTTTGGAGTTCGAGTTGTTGGATGTGAATCATTTGGGGATCATGGGTCTTGGTTGAGCTTCCTCAATGATTCTACCCTTGGTTCTGATTCTTTGAAAGGAAGAATGCGAGGGCGAAACCTTCTAAGAAAGAGGACTTTAGTGTGGGTTGGTAATGACATAAGATATTAGATGTTGCTAGTAGATGATCGTAAACAGTTTAAAAGTGAAGAGTAAAGGAAGGTTGTGTATGACTCAATCCAAACCTTCTTGGAGAATTGGGTCATTGATGTGTACCTAGGTGGGGCTGTTTAAATTATTAGTGGACCACTTGGTGGTTGCTAGTAATTGTTTTTCCTTTCGTGAGTGTATTGGACCTTTCTCGTCACGAGGTTGAGCGAGGTTGTGTCAACCATAGCGATTTTGTTCGGTTATTCTTGTCTCTTGCGGGTTTAAGGACCCTGGTTGTAAAGTAGGCCTTTCCTTTTGATGGTAGTGTTGGGTATTGGTTTTTTGTTGAAGATCAATTTTTTTGCAAGGTTCTAACCTCGTTTGTTCAAATAGCTGGTGGTCTTGGAGTGTATGTCTCACCTGGTTTGTCGTCGTCTTGAATACGGTGAACCACAGTAGAGGGGTTGTGGTGTGAAAACACGTTTGTGCGTGGGAGATGAAGAGGGTTCTAGAGACTGGTACCGTTTTCTTCTGGAGAGTGGTTGGAATAAGGAGTGCGAGACCGTTTTCTTTCATGATCTATTTGGTAATTGAAGTGAAGGTGGAACCGTGAGAGGTTGCACTCTGTTGAGCTAAATCAACATTTTCTCGCTAGTGTTGGTTTTGAGAACTTGCTTGTCGTTTATTCCGGTTTGAGTCTTTGTGTGAATGTTTTGTGTTGCAAAGAAGTCTTTTGTCCCTTGGGGACTTTGTTGTTGATTTTGGTGTGTCTTAGATTCGGGGACGAATCCTTTTAAGGTGGGGAGATTGTGATGCCCTAGAATTTGAGAGCGATCCTAGGGTTTTCTTTCTTGGTTGTTCCGGAAAGAAAGAGGGTTTTGTCGGGGAATGAAATAATTGAAGATTATGCGGCAATTTAATATTAAAATTGGAGTTTTGGGCTAGTTTCACTGGGCTGGGGCAACCTGGGCCTGGTAGGAATTCCTTTTCCCCTCTCCTCCCCATGCCTTGGTGGGCGGCCCACCTCCCCCTTTAAGTGGCGCCCCCTCCCCCAAACCCTAAGGCGCCTCCCTTCCTCCCCCCTAGCAGCCGCACCCCCTCCTCTTCCTCCCCTGCGTGGTGGCTCAAGATCCACCGCGAAACGCGAAGGAGAAAACGAGAAGAGGATCCGTGGAGGACGAACAGATTTCCGTTACGGGGATCGTCGCGCGTTCTTCGTGGGTTCGCAAGGGGGAACTCAAGGTAAAATTCCCAATCTTTTACCCCTGTTCTACCTAGGGATTAGGAGTGTATTAGATCTGGTGGTGAGTGGTTTGGATGGATCTTGATGGGGGAGAAGGGTAGATGTTCACGTGGTGCTGTTTTTGGAAGGGAAGATTGTGCAGCGTGGATTATTTCGCGTTTTACGTGGCATAGATAATTTTTCCTGAAAAAACCTATAACTAGAAAGTTGTAGATAACGTTGAGACCTAGCTTCTGTAATTTTTTCAGAATTTTTGGGGCGTCAGTCTGAGAGTTATCGCTGTTTGAAGATGACGAACAGAATCTGGAAACAGATTTCGTCCACTGTGTTGGACGGTTGTTTAGGCATATTTAACAGTGGAATTGAAATTTGTGACCTTCATGAAAGTTGTAGATCTCGTCGATTTATAGCTACTGTAATTTTTTTGTATTTTTATGAACAGTATAAAAAAAGATACGAAATTGGGAAGAGAGGGTGCTGCTGTTCGATTCGGACAGATCGGGGTTTTTGGCGTTTAAATGGGAACGGGGAGTAGGAAGCGTGTGTTTGAATTGTGTGATGAATTGTGATGTCGCTATGTACTGAAATAATGTTTGTTCAGGTGGTGCCACTGCTGGGCGTAACTTGGTTCATCGTCCACGTCGGTAAAGGCAAGTGGAAGTAGTTGTATTGTTAAGCTATACATTGTTGTTTGCTTCGCCTTCATTATAAACTCCAATTACAGCAATCATACATGGTCTAATCACTTGCTTTGAGGTAAGGTGAAGAAGGATGTTGTTTACCGGATGAATTGTCTAAACATTTCATCTCTATGATATTTGTTTTCTATCCATGCTATATGATGATATGCAAACATGTGGACTCAGTGGGAGGAGTTATGAATGAATTCATGCATGAAGCATTAACTGCATAATCATGCATTGGAAGTTTGTCGACGCCTTGGCGCGATCAGAGTGCAGTACAACAACACCGTGTGTTCCTGAGAAAGGGCACGGTGAGGAGGAACATGGCATAAGCATGTGCATCAATCATATGCATTTTACTGAAGTGGTGTGGTCTCTTTGATGTGGTATTGTATATGAGGAATGTGGACTCTTTGATGTGGTATTGTATATGAGGAATGTGGAATGATAGATATATGGTGGATATTTTATTTGTATTAGTTGTTCTGCTTGCTGAGATTACCCAATCTCACTACTTGCTGTTTTGATGTTTTCAGGTAGCGCACGTGAGTCGTAAGCATGAAGGGTGGGCTAGCAACACAATAAATTTTCTGTTGTCATCACGACTCACATGATCTAGTGTTTTAAATAATTCATTAGTTGGATGAAATTTTATTTCATTTAGACCTATTGTTGTTCCCTTTAAACTTGTTCTCGTTTATGGTTGTCCCTTTATAGATGTGTTTCATTTATGGTTAATACCTGGTTGAATTAGACTCGTTGTCTCTAGTTTCGATGTCGTGATATTATTCCTATTCGAATTGCTTCCGTACTATCCTGTTTTAGGGGAAATGCTGTCGATCTGTTCTTGTACAACAGTTTAGATTTATGGGGTGTTACACTCGGCCTCCTTGCATAAGTACACAACCGAGTCCGAGGCGTGAGGCATCGCAATATATGTCGAAGGCCTTATGAATATCTGGCAGTACTAAGACGGGTGCAGTGGTTAAGCGAACCTTCAGCAATTGAAAACTTGCTTCGCACTCTGCTGACCATGAAAACTTCTTCTCTTTCTTTAGTAGTTCGGTCAGTGGCTTCGCGATCTTAGAGAAGTTCTCCACGAACCGTCGGTAGTATCCTACAAGTCCGAGAAAACTCCGAACTTCTGTGACGGTCTTAGGCTGTTCCCAGTTAAGTACTGATTGCACTTTGCTCGGGTCAACTGCAACTCCGCCTTCCGACAGCACATGGCCTTGGAAGGTAACCTCCTTTAGCCAAAATTCACACTTGCTGAATTTTGCATAAAGTCGATGTTCTCGTAGTTTCTCCAGAACTATTTGAAGGTGTACTTCATGTTCTTCTTCATATTGGGAGTAGACGAGAATGTCGTCAATGAAGATGACAACGAACTTATCGAGGTACTCCATGAAAACTAAATTCATTAGACTCATGAAGTAGGCCGGTGCATTGGTTAAACCGAAGGACATGGCAGTATACTTGTATAGGCCATAACGAGTAGAGAATGCCGTCTTCGAGATGTCTCCCGCTCTGATTTTGATTTGATGATAACCGGACCTCAAGTCAATTTTGGAGAATACACGGGCTACGGTCATTTGATCGAACAAATCGTTGATTCGTGGGAGTGGATACTTGTTCTTAACCGTTACCTCATTCAACGGGCGGTAGTCAACACACATCCGCAACTGCTGTCCTTCTTCTTCACAAACAGTACCGGGCATCCCCAGGGTGAGGAGCTCGGTCGGATGAAACCCTTCTCTTGCTGTTCCGCGAGTTGTTTCTTTAATTCAATCAACTCATTTGGAGGCATCCGATATGGACGCTTAGATATCGGGGCTATTTCGGGTGGCAATTCAATGACGAATTCAACCTCCTGGTCTGGCGGCATCCCCGGTAATTCTTCTGGAAAGATATCCGGGTAGTCACGTACCACTGGTACATCACTAATCCAGAGAAATGGCTCATCCCTCAAGGCATAGAGATGAGTAAAACCAAAACTAGATGCAAGGACAACTTGCTCGCTGCTTGCACTTGTGAGGGAGATGGATTTTTGTGCACAGTCGATGTACCCTTGATGCTTGGACAACCAATCCATCCCAAGGATAACTTCAAATCCCTTCGTCTCGATCACGATCAAGTCAGCCAGAAATCCTACCCCATTGACTTCAATGCTAATTCCCCGACAAATTTGATCGGTTCTCAACTCCGATCCTGGCGCTCTAATGAGAAGAGGCGGATGCAAAGGTTGGATTGGAAACCCCTTATGAGTAACAAACCCCTCTCGAATGAATGAGTGCGATGCTCCGGAATCGAATAAGGCAGTAGCTGGGTAGGAGTTGACAAGAAGCGTACCCAACACCACATCCGGCGCATCCTGAGCTTCTTCGGCGGTGATGTGGTTGATGCGACCGTGTGGTTGTGCCGGCGCGGCTCTTGGTGGAGCTGGCCGTGGCGGTGGCGATGGTACGGTTCCAGCTGCATTCGGCGTTCGAGTCGTTGGCGTCGCTGGGTTCCTTTGCGGCCATTGGCGTGCAAAGTGCCTCGACTTCTTGCATTGGTAGCACACCATAACTGGGCGGCCTTGAGTGTTACCTCCTCGCTGATTCCCACCGGCATTCGGCGGAAGATTCTGCTGCGGTGGACGCGCAATAGGTACCAGAGGTCTTGGGGGTGTCGGAGCTTGATAATTGGGAGGCGGGGGGACGAGTGGCGCGCGGCGGCTGCGAGCTGTTGCTAGCCAAAATCTGAGCTGCTCGCTTGCGCTTGCGTGACTCTTCCAGCTTTCCCCGCTTCTCGTCCACCACGATGGCCTTGTTGACCAAATGTTGGAAATTGCAGAATTCATGTGCAGCGAGCTCCAACTGCAACTCCTCGGAAAGTCCCTCCATGAAGCGCTCTTGTTTGCGCTCGTCGGTGGAGGTGTCATCTGGAGCGTAACGAGCCAAGTAGTTGAACTCGTGAAGATACTCCATAACGGATTTGCCACCTTGCCTCAAGGCAGGAATTCGTGCTTCTTGATGGCCATAACACCCGCGGGAACATGAGCCTCGTGGAAGGCTGCGCGAAACTCTGCCCACGTGATAACGTGATCAGCAGGTTGCATGGCGGTGAAGCTGTCCCACCATGCGCACGTTGCTCCATCAAGCTAATGGGAAGCATAAAGGACCTTCTCATGATCCGGACACTCAGCAATGGTAAGCTTGCGCTCAATGGTTTGAAGCCAGTCGTCCGCTTCAAGTGGATCCTTGGCACGGGAGAATAACGGTGGCTGCATGCGAAGGAACTCACCAAGTCCTCCTACGGCATGATGCCCTCCCCCATTGGCACCTCGGACAGGGTCCGGGGCCATGGCGGTATTGCGAGCAATCTGCTGTAAGACCAAGTTCTGATCTTGCCGATTCTAGTCAATCATGGCAAGCACTTGAGCCATGGTAGGAGGTGGTGGAAGTTCCGCCTCCGCATGAGGGTGGTGCTGATTTTGACAGTGAGATGACTCCGGGTTGTCATGAGCAACCCCTTGAGTATGCTCCTCAGCTACTTGGGAGCCCGAGGTGTGTGGCCTCGTCCCTTGCTGAGTTTGTGATCGAGTGGTAGCTCCTGCCATCCTGTTGCCACCCCAAGTTAGCAACAAGAACAAGTACACTCATATAGATTCACATGAATGCAACAAAGGAAACACACAGCATAAGCACAAAACATCAAATGAAAGAAGTTCATAAACTCCAACAACATCCATGAGCAAAAACAAAGTTCCGAGATGATAACGAAAGAGCATAGTCTAGGTTACACGACAGAGTCTATTACATGAATTCGAATTAAGATAGTTCTCCCCTACATAGGGGTTATGACTAATTCAACTAAGACAACTCAAATGTCCCTAAGGAAGCCTGAGGGAAATTCATCCAAAAGATGGTATTCCGGCGATCCCGTATCTTCAGGATCCAAAGAGCTAACTGTGACACTACGTTATGGTGTGACATTACAAAATATGAAATTAGAGAAGAAAATCTTACGGCTTGAGATTTACTCGCGTTTTTGGGCCGTTTGAAGTGTTGTGACACCACGGAGTGTCGTAACCTTATTTAACGTACATGATAAGGTTAATAACAGTATGAAATGTGGAATTAAGGTTAAAACTATAGGTTATGGAGGTTAATAGCTTTTCCGAGCCGTTTCCGGGCCGTTTTCGGGGTTTTGGGCCTTCCCGGGGGAGTTTTGGGCCTTGGTGGGCTTTGGTGGGATGGATTAGGTCTCCGTAACGGACTAGGATTGTGTTGAGGGCTGGTAAAAGGAGCTTCCCCCAGCCCCCTTGCGCCCCATGCAGCATTAGTGCGCCCCTCTCCCTCCCCCTCCTAAGCCCTAGCCGCCACCCCCTCTCCCTCTCCCTCTTGTGCGCCTCCACCTCCCCCTTTGCCCCATTGCTCCCCACCTCTCCACCACCTCTCCTCCACCCCCTTGCTGCCCTAGGGTGGTCTCCACACCTCTGCACCTTGTGGATCCATCCGTTGGAGCGAGGAGCGATCCGCGAGGAGATCTTTTGGAGATTCGTTCGTTGGGCAAAGGTATGATCATGGGGATCCTTGGGTTTGATCTAGGTACTGTTCTTAGGGTGTTTATGAAGTTTTTAGATCAATTGGTGGTGCTGGGTTGGAGTTCTTTGGGTTAGATCTAGACGTTGCCACGTTTCTGTTTTCGGGCAGATTGAGCAGTCGGGCTAGGGTTCGAGTTTTCGTCGATTTAGAATCCGAATCTGTCCGTACGGACTTAAAAGAAGTTGTAGATAATTTTATTATATTTCCGTGGACATAAAGCACGTTAAAATTCGGTCAACCGTTTGAAAGTTATGGCCGTTTTACCGAGCGTGTTAAAATCTGTGACGCGATTGGAACAGATCGTAGTAATCTGTAGATTAAACAATTTTAGAGTCCGAATCAGTCTTTCCGTATAACTAGAAAAAGGTAGGAAATTTCCTAAGCATCGCGATGGTGTACTCTTTTAATCGATTTGGAGTCCCAGAACTCAAGTTATGGCCTTTGCAAGGCTGCTGTCCCGCCGGGACAGAACCTCTGTTTTTAGGTTTGCAAGTAGTGGGCAATGTCGGGTTAGATGGGGATTTGTGTACTGTTTTGTGGGCAAGATTGTGAGTGTGTGATGCCTATGTGCAGGTGGTGTGACATCGGGAGTGCCCTCGACTTCCCACAAATCCGTCGCCCGCGGTTGAGGCAAGTGTGTTGTAATGTATAGCGGATTGTAGGTTGCTTGTTGATATTGGATGAAAGATTGAATACTTGCTATGATCACTTGCCTTGCTTGCTGTTTTCCAATGATATATTGAGTATGATTATCATGATATGATGCTATGTGTCTATACTTATCATGATTCGATGCCATGTGTAATATTTGTCATGATGAGATGCCATATGTTTATGTACATGTGAAATATGATAATTGGCATAGTTGCATGCATGACATGAGATAGGGCGAGGGCGGTGAGAAAGTCATAACTAGTCCGGCAAGGTCGGTGAGAAAGTTATGACTAGTCCGGAACGCCATTGAGTAAGACCTACATCGTGATTCCATCCACGTGGTGAATGGAAGCGAGGAGTAGGCACCCTCCATCTTCGGGATGGAAGGGGGGAAAAGGGTGCACACCGACGGGTGTGTACTCAACCATACCGGTATGAGTTTCCAAGGAGATATGAGCATAACATTGCATTGCATTGCATTGCAATACATATTTAATGATGATGATGTTGTTATGTGCTAAAGTATGAGATGTTATATGTGATGTAAGGTATTATTGTCTTGTAAATGATCTTGTTGTCCATTACAATATGCTTGCTGAGTTTTCGAACTCACGCTTGTGTTTTATGTTGTTTTTAGGTACTTTGAGATCGGCATGCGGGAAAAAGGGGTCTAGCTACACTTCTACACGTAGCTCCACCATCATAGTCCATAATTAATCACTTGGAGACATGATATTAAGAGTTGTGCCTTAAACTTAATGTATGGTTTAATTTAGCATGCTAGTGATTCCTTATTTGCTTCGTTTTAGTTTATGAAGTGGTTGAGCGTGGTATTATTGGCATAATTTGATGATATATCCATTTATGTTGATGTTTTAGATGTCGTGTGCTATGATATATCTTGCCATGAGATTGATATGGTGTTAATTCATGGAAAAACAAAGGAGATGCTGCCGAAATATCGGTTTTTAGCATATGTACCTTTGCTGGAATTTATGTTTAAATGTGGTATTTAGATGTTGTTTAGCTTATGTTTGGTAGCATTCGGGCATATTAAATGCCGGGGTGTTACAGTTGGTATCGAGCGGTTGTAGGTCCTTGGAATGTGAATTTTTAGTATCATGCTATAGGGTACAACTAAAATGTGATGTGGAATAACTTAGAAACATGGCTTAGGTCTTAACTAAAACTTTGTTATAGGATAGCAACATTAAAACTTGCAAAAGTGGTATAACTAATTTAAAATTTGACACACATGGATGCACAGTAGGAAAGGGTATGGGAATCGTTGCTTTACGCTTAAATGTTGTATTTGAGCCTTGATGTTGAATGCTACATTTGTTTATGTATGTTGCTATGTTTATGAAAGAATTGAATGGAATTGTTCATGTTATTATGTTAAAGTGGGGTTGTGGTGCCGAAGGGTTTCGGTCACCTCTCTTTATTCATTGTAAGGGTGAAGTGTGACGGTGTGGCCGGTTAGCGCCATCACCGAAGAACTATTAACCCCTGTAGGAGAAGAGTGCTTACCCTTTCTGCCGTAGATCGGGTAGTTGACGGGAGTCAAATAGAAGAGTTTGGTGGTGGGTTCCTTCGTATGTTCTTCACCGTTCTGACGGTTGGTTTTGGTTGGTTTTCTTGGTTTTAGTTGATGGAAACTAAAAGAAAAATGTTTGGTATTGGTTTTTTCGCGGATCATTCCGTATGCGATTTGTGGTTGTTGTCCTCCCTATCTGAGAAAAGAGTTGAAGTTATCCTAGTGCCGACCTTAGGTTGGGTGGAGCTAAGTTTTGTAACTTTATCGGAAAAGGTTTGGTTGAACATTTTGTTTTCCCTAGTGCATCCTTCTTCCTTCTTGGAAGTATGGATCTTGAGATTTCTTGAAGAGTTTTGTGGGCAAATTTGGGAACTTGAGAGTGGAACTCTCCTGCATTTCTGTTAGAGTTTTGTTTTCTTCCTTGCCTGGAAAAGGAGAAATTGTCTATCGGTGTTCGCCTGGTTCTTGAGTTGTGGTTGTCCTTAAAAGTGGAGTTGCATCCTGTTTGTCAAAAGTGAAAATGGTTGTTTAGCATGTCATGTAGTATGTAACAATGTGGTTATTGGAAATGATTTGTTCTTAAGTTAATTGGTGAGCTGAATCAGTTAAAAGTAATATTTGTGCTTAGCTTAAGATTAAATGAACTTCTAGTGTTGCAGATTACCCTATAATGAGAATGAATAAATATGTTAATGTACATGCTTAGAATCTGTTGCCTTGCTTTGAAAGTGCTTATGACCTCGAATATGTTTAAAGTTTTAAACCCTAATGCATAGTTAAAACATTAAGATGATGTAGATCATTGATATTGTTAAAGAAACTTTCTTTGGTTGTCTAAAGATGTTCTAATCTAATGGATTAATAGAGAGATTTAATCGTGTTGACTAGTGACTTTAATTTGGAAGTTGATTAGAGTTGCTTTTTATATTGTCGCAAACCATTAGTATAATTGAAAGTATGCAGTTGTGTTCCTACGATGCTAGTATCGATGTCAATTGTGAAGACATAGGCTTTGATGTTTATGTTATTGCTAAAGCATTGGGATGGTCTAACCTATTAAATTTGTTTTTATAGTTGGAGTATGTTGTGTAGTGACAACTTGTTATGGTATATGGATAGTGTAACTAAAAACAATGTAGTTGTTTTTATGATTATGCCTATTTATGGATATTGATGATTTAGTAGTGGTGGTAATTGTTTGGAATACTTTTTTGGAAGCCATTGTAAAATAGAGATTATTATAACATGTGGCGATGAAGTGAACCATGAATATTTTAGCATGATATAGAATTGTATCCTAAAGAAGGTGTATCTTAGGATCATAATTTTCGACTTTGTCTTATGGAGATACTATTTGTATGTTGAAGTCATTTGTTAATGGAATAAGTTTTGATTGTCAAGATGTTGACGTATTTATGGTATAAAAATTGATAGGATGATCATGTTTAAGTATCTGTTGAAGTACTACGTTTGAAATATAGAATACGTTGTTTTATGATGTGTTGGTTTGTGGGGTTCTTGAGGAGGTAGTATGGATTGATTTAAGATGGGTTTTCTCGATAAGTAAATAGTGATTATGGAATGCTTAAATGTTAAGGATAGTGGGACACTGGTTATGGTGAGTCTCATGCCGAGCTTGTGTATAAAACCTTTTGGTCTGGGTTGGTGGTTTGCTATCTTGGTTAAATGTTTTTTTTGGTCAAGGTGTTCTTTATGTTGCATTTTCGAGTTTCCCTAAAACTCGTAGAGGTTGGTGCCCATCTTTGGTTTTGGCTAAGTTGTTCAGTTTATGCTATGAGTTTGATTTTGCACCCAAAAGCCTTTGAGTGGATCGCGCTCCTTCGCGTTCGCACTGAAGCATACTTGGAGTAAATCTTAAAAAAAAAAGGAAGCCGATGGACATAGTGGGCTGTGTTGAAAATTCTTGAGATTTAATTTGTAAGTCTATTTGATTGGAACTGGATTTATTTGGAAAAGGTCATGTGGTGTTTGCGAGTGTTTAAAAAGGGTGGATTTTATGAATGTTTATAAGTGATTCGGGTTGGTGAAGTGTTCTCATTTTGGGAAAATGAGTCTCCCATTTCTCTTTGAGAATTGATGTTCTCTTTCAAAATGTTGATTTTGGTTAAAACGCGATGCTTTACAAATTTGGCTTTCAATTGTCGACGGGTTATGTATGACGTGGTGTTTTCCTGTTAATGGTGTTCCCCTCATAGTTTTATGATTGGGCGCAATCATCGATGCTATCCAAGTTTTTAATCATGTGATGCAGAGGAAGAAGTTGTCTTGTGAATGACTATTTGGTAGCGTTGTACATGATGAATGAATGGTGAAAAGGAAACATGACATCATTTATTGATGTCTATTGATAAAAGAGTCGTTGAGCCAGGTCGGTGAGTAAGTCATATATGGAAATATGACTAATCCGGTGTGCTCTCAAAAAGCTTGGATTCATGTCATGAATCTAGATTTCCATTTGCTCTTTAGCATGAAAAGAAAGAGTGAAGAGTTCCTGGCATTTGGCTTTGTTGTGAGAGGATTGGGTTTCCTTGTTTCCTTGAGAGTTATTATGGCGGTTGTGGATTCTTTCGATTGGTTTGAGAATCGGTTTTCTCTTCCACAATGTTGTTTTTATGAGATGCTTGGCTGTGGTGAAAGTGAGTCGAGTTGTCATTGATTGTTGAGAATTTCTGACAAAGAATTGTGTGGAGTCTCTCTTTTTGTTTGAGTGGTCCCCGATGCGAGATGTATCGCATTGATTTGAGATTGGAGTTTTTCCTTTGCGACTTGACTTAGGAAAAAAAGATCGAGTGATCTTTCGAGGTTGTCAAACCTTTGTTCCAAGTGATTTGTTGTGTTTTGGGTTCGAGTTGATGAATGTGGTTCATCCGACTAAGGGAGTTGCTCTTCGTTGGCATTCTCGTTTGAGATGTGAATAGAAATGTCTATGGAATTGTTGAGCATAATGGTGGATTATACTCATGGGTTTGGTAGTTTTTTGAGTGAGAAAGTGTGAGGGCGAGACCCTCATAGGAAAAGAACCAGTTGAGGTTTGGTAATAATTTACAGCTCTACCTTGGGCTAGGCGTAGAACTTTGGTTGTGGTTCGAAGGGTGGTCATGTTGGAAGTTGGTGATGTCGGTCCAAACCTTGTTGAGAATATGGTTGGATTGTTAAAAAGTGATGATAATTTGAAATATAGTACTCTGTCGTGAACTTTGCCGTAGCTAGTTGTCCCTGGGTGTGTGTTATGCCTGGGAGGGGGTAGAATGAAAGTGTAGCGTGGTTTGTGGAAGAAAAGAAAAGTTTTGTCGATGAAGGCTATGTAATGAGTCGACATTAGTTAATTTTGATTCTTTGTGAAAAGGGTCAAATAATTGGAAGAGATGGGATTATGTGTCATGATTGAGTTTGATGGAGTGTGGTAGTCAGGTTGGTTGTGATAGAAGTGCGAAATGTTTGTCGTGAGGATTCGAGCGTTTTGGGTTGATTTTGAGCTCCTTTTGCGGCCAGAAGCCTTTTGTCCCTTGGGGACTTGGTAGTTGTTTTTGGTGTCCTTCGGATTCGAGGTCGAATCCTGTTGAAGGGGTAAGAATGTGACACTACGTTATGGTGTGACATTACAAAATATGAAATTAGAGAAGAAAATCTTACGGCTTGAGATTTACTCGCGTTTTTGGGCCGTTTGAAGTGTTGTGACACCACGGAGTGTCGTAACCTTATTTAACGTGCATGATAAGGTTAATAACAGTATGAAATGTGGAATTAAGGTTAAAACTATAGGTTATGGAGGTTAATAGCTTTTCCGAGCCGTTTCCGGGCCGTTTTCGGGGTTTTGGGCCTTCCCGGGGGAGTTTTGGGCCTTGGTGGGCTTTGGTGGGATGGATTAGGTCTCCGTAACGGACTAGGATTGTGTTGAGGGCTGGTAAAAGGGGCTTCCCCCAGCCCCCTTGCGCCCCATGCAGCATTGGTGCGCCCCTCTCCCTCCCCCTCCTAAGCCCTAGCCGCCACCCCCTCTCCCTCTCCCTCTTGTGCGCCTCCACCTCCCCCTTTGCCCCATTGCTCCCCACCTCTCCACCACCTCTCCTCCACCCCCTTGCTGCCCTAGGGTGGTCTCCACACCTCTGCACCTTGTGGATCCATCCGTTGGAGCGAGGAGCGATCCGCGAGGAGATCTATTGGAGATTCGTTCGTTGGGCAAAGGTATGATCATGGGGATCCTTGGGTTTGATCTAGGTACTGTTCTTAGGGTGTTTATGAAGTTTTTAGATCAATTGGTGGTGCTGGGTTGGAGTTCTTTGGGTTAGATCTAGACGTTGCCACGTTTCTGTTTTCGGGCAGATTGAGCAGTCGGGCTAGGGTTCGAGTTTTCGTCGATTTAGAATCCGAATCTGTCCGTACGGACTTAAAAGAAGTTGTAGATAATTTAATTATATTTCCGTGGACATAAAGCACGTTAAAATCCGATCAGCCGTTTGAAAGTTATGGCCGTTTTACCGAGCGTGTTAAAATCTGTGACGCGATTGGAACAGATCGTAGTAATCTGTAGATTAAACAATTTTAGAGTCCGAATCAGTCTTTCCATATAACTAGAAAAAGGTAGGAAATTTCCTAAGATTCGCGATGGTGTACTCGTTTAATCAATTTGGAGTCCCAGAACTCAAGTTATGGCCTTTGCAAGGCTGCTGTCCCGCCCGGACAGAACCTCTGTTTTTAGGTTTGCAAGTAGTGGGCAATGTCGGGTTAGATGGGGATTTGTGTACTGTTTTGTGGGCATGATTGTGAGTGTGTAATGCCTATGTGCAGATGGGGTGACATCGGGAGTGCCCTCGACTTCCCACAAATCCGTCGCCCGCGGTTGAGGCAAGTGTGTTGTAATGTATAGCGGATTGTAGGTTGCTTGTTGATATTGGATGAAAGATTGAATACTTGCTATGATCACTTGCCTTGCTTGCTGTTTTCCAATGATATATTGAGTATGATTATCATGATATGATGCTATGTGTCTATACTTATCATGATTCGATGCCATGTGTAATATTTGTCATGATGAGATGCCATATGTTTATGTACATGTGAAATATGATAATTGGCATAGTTGCATGCATGACATGAGATAGGGCGAGGGCGGTGAGAAAGTCATAACTAGTCCGGCAAGGTCGGTGAGAAAGTTATGACTAGTCCGGAACGCCATTGAGTAAGACCTACATCGTGATTCCATCCACGTGGTGAATGGAAGCGAGGAGTAGGCACCCTCCATCTTCGGGATGGAAGGGGAAAAGGGTGCACACCGACGGGTGTGTACTCAACCATACCGTATGAGTTTCCAAGGAGATATGAGCATAACATTGCATTGCATTGCATTGCAATACATATTTAATGATGATGATGTTGTTATGTGCTAAAGTATGAGATGTTATATGTGATGTAAGGTATTATTGTCTTGTAAATGATCTTGTTGTCCATTACAATATGCTTGCTGAGTTTTCGAACTCACGCTTGTGTTTTATGTTGTTTTTAGGTACTTTGAGATCGGCATGCGGGAAAAAGGGGTCTAGCTACACTTCTACACGTAGCTCCACCATCATAGTCCATAATTAATCACTTGGAGACATGATATTAAGAGTTGTGCCTTAAACTTAATGTATGGTTTAATTTAGCATGCTAGTGATTCCTTATTTGCTTCGTTTTAGTTTATGAAGTGGTTGAGCGTGGTATTATTGGCATAATTTGATGATATATCCATTTATTTTGATGTTTTAGATGTCGTGTGCTATGATATATCTTGCCATGAGATTGATATGGTGTTAATTCATGGAAAAACAAAGGAGATGCTACCGAAATATCGGTTTTTAGCATATGTACCTTTGCTGGAATTTATGTTTAAATGTGGTATTTAGATGTTGTTTAGCTTATGTTTGGTAGCATTCGGGCATATTAAATGCCGGGTGTTTACAGTTGGTATCGAGCGGTCAGTAGGTCCTTGGAATGTGAATTTTTAGTATCATGCTATAGGGTACAACTAAAATGTGATGTGGAATAACTTAGAAACATGGCTTAGGTCTTAACTAAAACTTTGTTATAGGATAGCAACATTAAAACTTGCAAAAGTGGTATAACTAATTTAAAATTTGACACACATGGATGCACAGTAGGAAAGGGTATGGGAATCGTTGCTTTACGCTTAAATGTTGTATTTGAGCCTTGATGTTGAATGCTACATTTGTTTATGTATGTTGCTATGTTTATGAAAGAATTGAATGGAATTGTTCATGTTATTATGTTAAAGTGGGGTTGTGGTGCCGAAGGGTTTCGGTCACCTCTCTTTATTCATTGTAAGGGTGAAGTGTGACGGTGTGGCAGGTTAGCGCCATCACCGAAGAACTATTAACCCCTGTAGGAGAAGAGTGCTTACCCTTTCTGCCGTAGATCGGGTAGTTGACGGGAGTCAAATAGAAGAGTTTGGTGGTGGGTTCCTTCGTATGTTCTTCACCGTTCTGACGGTTGGTTTTGGTTGGTTTTCTTGGTTTTAGTTGATGGAAACTAAAAGAAAAATGTTTGGTATTGGTTTTTTCATGATCATTCCGTATGCGATTTGTGGTTGTTGTCCTCCCTATCTGAGAAAAGAGTTGAAGTTATCCTAGTGCCGACCTTAGGTTGGGTGGAGCTAAGTTTTGTAACTTTATCGGAAAAGGTTTGGTTGAACATTTTGTTTTCCCTAGTGCATCCTTCTTCCTTCTTGGAAGTATGGATCTTGAGATTTCTTGAAGAGTTTTGTGGGCAAATTTGGGAACTTGAGAGTGGAACTCTCCTGCATTTCTGTTAGAGTTTTGTTTTCTTCCTTGCCTGGAAAAGGAGAAATTGTCTATCGGTGTTCGTTCTGGTTCTTGAGTTGTGGTTGTCCTTAAAAGTGGAGTTGCATCCTGTTTGTCAAAAGTGAACATGGTTGTTTAGCATGTCATGTAGTATGTAACAATGTGGTTATTGGAAATGATTTGTTCTTAAGTTAATTGGTGAGCTGAATCAGTTAAAAGTAATATTTGTGCTTAGCTTAAGATTAAATGAACTTCTAGTGTTGCAGATTACCCTATAATGAGAATGAATAAATATGTTAATGTACATGCTTAGAATCTGTTGCCTTGCTTTGAAAGTGCTTATGACCCTCGAATATGTTTAAAGTTTTAAACCCTAATGCATAGTTAAAACATTAAGATGATGTAGATCATTGATATTGTTAAAGAAACTTTGCTGGTTGTCTAAAGATGTTCTAATCTAATGGATTAATAGAGAGATTTAATCGTGTTGACTAGTGACTTTAATTTGGAAGTTGATTAGAGTTGCTTTTTATATTGTCGCAAACCATTAGTATAATTGGAAGTATGCAGTTGTGTTCCTACGATGCTAGTATCGATGTCAATTGTGAAGACATAGGCTTTGATGTTTATGTTATTGCTAAAGCATTGGGATGGTCTAACCTATTAAATTTGTTTTTATAGTTGGAGTATGTTGTGTAGTGACAACTTGTTATGGTATATGGATAGTGTAACTAAAAACAATGTAGTTGTTTTTATGATTATGCCTATTTATGGATATTGATGATTTAGTAGTGGTGGTAATTGTTTGGAATACTTTTTTGGAAGCCATTGTAAAATAGAGATTATTATAACATGTGGCGATGAAGTGAACCATGAATATTTTAGCATGATATAGAATTGTATCCTAAAGAAGGTGTATCTTAGGATCATAATTTTCGACTTTGTCTTATGGAGATACTATTTGTATGTTGAAGTCATTTGTTAATGGAATAAGTTTTGATTGTCAAGATGTTGACGTATTTATGGTATAAAAATTGATAGGATGATCATGTTTAAGTATCTCATGAAGTACTATGTTTGAAATATAGAATACGTTGTTTTATGATGTGTTGGTTTGTGGGGTTCTTGAGGAGGTAGTATGGATTGATTTAAGATGGGTTTTCTCGATAAGTAAATAGTGATTATGGAATGCTTAAATGTTAAGGATAGTGGGACACTGGTTATGGTGAGTCTCATGCCGAGCTTGTGTATAAAACCTTTTGGTCTGGGTTGGTGGTTTGCTATCTTGGTTAAATGTTTTTTTTTGGTCAAGGTGTTCTTTATGTTGCATTTTCGAGTTTCCCTAAAACTCGTAGAGGTTGGTGCCCATCTTTGGTTTTGGCTAAGTTGTTCAGTTTATGCTATGAGTTTGATTTTGCACCCAAAAGCCTTTGAGTGGATCGCGCTCCTTCGCGTTCGCACTAAAGCATACTTGGAGTAAATCTTAAAAAAAAAAGAGAAGCCGATGGACATAGTGGGCTGTGTTGAAAATTCTTGAGATTTAATTTGTAAGTCTATTTGATTGGAACTGGATTTATTTGGAAAAGGTCATGTGGTGTTTGCGAGTGTTTAAAAAGGGTGGATTTTATGAATGTTTATAAGTGATTCGGGTTGGTGAAGTGTTCTCATTTTGGGAAAATGAGTCTCCCATTTCTCTTTGAGAATTGATGTTCTCTTTCAAAATGTTGATTTTGGTTAAAACGCGATGCTTTACAAATTTGGCTTTCAATTGTCGACGGGTTATGTATGACGTGGTGTTTTCCTGTTAATGGTGTTCCCCTCATAGTTTTATGATTGGGCGCAATCATCGATGCTATCCAAGTTTTTAATCATGTGATGCAGAGGAAGAAGTTGTCTTGTGAATGACTATTTGGTAGCGTTGTACATGATGAATGAATGGTGAAAAGGAAACATGACATCATTTATTGATGTCTATTGATAAAAAAGTCGTTGAGCCAGGTCGGTGAGTAAGTCATATAGGGAAATATGACTAATCCGGTGTGCTCTCAAAAAGCTTGGATTCATGTCATGAATCTAGATTTCCATTTACTCTTTAGCATGAAAAGAAAGAGTGAAGAGTTCCTGGCATTTGGCTTTGTTGTGAGAGGATTGGGTTTCCTTGTTTCCTTGAGAGTTATTATGGCGGTTGTGGATTCTTTCGATTGGTTTGAGAATCGGTTTTCTCTTCCACAATGTTGTTTTTATGAGATGCTTGGCTGTGGTGAAAGTGAGTCGAGTTGTCATTGATTGTTGAGAATTTCTGACAAAGAATTGTGTGGAGTCTCTCTTTTTGTTTGAGTGGTCCCCGATGCGAGATGTATCGCATTGATTTGAGATTGGAGTTTTTCCTTTGCGACTTGACTTAGGAAAAAAAGATCGAGTGATCTTTCGAGGTTGTCAAACCTTTGTTCCAAGTGATTTGTTGTGTTTTGGGTTCGAGTTGATGAATGTGGTTCATCCGACTAAGGGAGTTGCTCTTCGTTGGCATTCTCGTTTGAGATGTGAATAGAAATGTCTATGGAATTGTTGAGCATAATGGTGGATTATACTCATGGGTTTGGTAGTTTTTTGAGTGAGAAAGTGTGAGGGCGAGACCCTCATAGGAAAAGAACCAGTTGAGGTTTGGTAATAATTTACAGCTCTACCTTGGGCTAGGCGTAGAACTTTGGTTGTGGTTCGAAGGGTGGTCATGTTGGAAGTTGGTGATGTCGGTCCAAACCTTGTTGAGAATATGGTTGGATTGTTAAAAAGTGATGATAATTTGAAATATAGTAATCTATCGTGAACTTTGCCGTAGCTAGTTGTCCCTGGGTGTGTGTTATGCCTGGGAGGGGGTAGAATGAAAGTGTAGCGTGGTTTGTGGAAGAAAAGAAAAGTTTTGTCGATGAAGGCTATGTAATGGTCGACATTAGTTAATTTTGATTCTTTGTGAAAAGGGTCAAATAATTGGAAGAGATGGGATTATGTGTCATGATTGAGTTTGATGGAGTGTGGTAGTCAGGTTGGTTGTGATAGAAGTGCGAAATGTTTGTCGTGAGGATTCGAGCGTTTTGGGTTGACGGAGCCCTTTTGCGGCTGTGAAGCCTTTTGTCCCTTGGGGACTTGGTAGTTGTTTTTGGTGTCCTTCGGATTCGAGGTCGAATCCTGTTGAAGGGGTAAGAATGTGACACTACGTTATGGTGTGACATTACAAAATATGAAATTAGAGAAGAAAATCTTACGGCTTGAGATTTACTCGCGTTTTTGGGCCGTTTGAAGTGTTGTGACACCACGGAGTGTCGTAACCTTATTTAACGTGCATGATAAGGTTAATAACAGTATGAAATGTGGAATTAAGGTTAAAACTATAGGTTATGGAGGTTAATAGCTTTTCCGAGCCGTTTCCGGGCCGTTTTCGGGGTTTTGGGCCTTCCCGGGGGAGTTTTGGGCCTTGGTGGGCTTTGGTGGGATGGATTAGGTCTCCGTAACGGACTAGGATTGTGTTGAGGGCTGGTAAAAGGGGCTTCCCCCAGCCCCCATGCGCCCCATGCAGCATTGGTGCGCCCCTCTCCCTCCCCCACCAAAGCCCAAGCCCCCACCCCCACTCCCACACCCACATGTGCGCCACCACCACCCCCATTGCCCCAATGCACCCCACCACACCACCACCACACCACCACCCCCATGCAGCCCAAGGGTGGTCTCCACACCTCTGCACCTTGTGGATCCATCCGTTGGAGCGAGGAGCGATCCGCGAGGAGATCTATTGGAGATTCGTTCGTTGGGCAAAGGTATGATCATGGGGATCCTTGGGTTTGATCTAGGTACTGTTCTTAGGGTGTTTATGAAGTTTTTAGATCAATTGGTGGTGCTGGGTTGGAGTTCTTTGGGTTAGATCTAGACGTTGCCACGTTTCTGTTTTCGGGCAGATTGAGCAGTCGGGCTAGGGTTCGAGTTTTCGTCGATTTAGAATCCGAATCTGTCCGTACGGACTTAAAAGAAGTTGTAGATAATTTAATTATATTTCCGTGGACATAAAGCACGTTAAAATCCGATCAGCCGTTTGAAAGTTATGGCCGTTTTACCGAGCGTGTTAAAATCTGTGACGCGATTGGAACAGATCGTAGTAATCTGTAGATTAAACAATTTTAGAGTCCGAATCAGTCTTTCCATATAACTAGAAAAAGGTAGGAAATTTCCTAAGATTCGCGATGGTGTACTCGTTTAATCAATTTGGAGTCCCAGAACTCAAGTTATGGCCTTTGCAAGGCTGCTGTCCCGCCCGGACAGAACCTCTGTTTTTAGGTTTGCAAGTAGTGGGCAATGTCGGGTTAGATGGGGATTTGTGTACTGTTTTGTGGGCATGATTGTGAGTGTGTAATGCCTATGTGCAGATGGGGTGACATCGAGTGCCCTCGACTACCCACAAATCCGTCGCCAGCGGTTGAGGCAAGTGTGTTGTAATGTATAGCGGATTGTAGGTTGCTTGTTGATATTGGATGAAAGATTGAATACTTGCTATGATCACTTGCCTTGCTTGCTGTTTTCCAATGATATATTGAGTATGATTATCATGATATGATGCTATGTGTCTATACTTATCATGATTCGATGCCATGTGTAATATTTGTCATGATGAGATGCCATATGTTTATGTACATGTGAAATATGATAATTGGCATAGTTGCATGCATGACATGAGATAGGGCGAGGCGGTGAGAAAGTCATAACTAGTCCGGCAAGGTCGGTGAGAAAGTTATGACTAGTCCGAACGCCATTGAGTAAGACCTACATCGTGATTCCATCCAGGGGGGGAATGGAAGCGAGGAGTAGGCACCCTCCATCTTCGGGATGGAAGGGGAAAAGGGTGCACACCGACGGGTGTGTACTCAACCATACCGGTATGAGTTTCCAAGGAGATATGAGCATAACATTGCATTGCATTGCATTGCAATACATATTTAATGATGATGATGTTGTTATGTGCTCAAGTATGAGATGTTATATGTGATGTAAGGTATTATTGTCTTGTAAATGATCTTGTTGTCCATTACAATATGCTTGCTGAGTTTTCGAACTCACGCTTGTGTTTTATGTTGTTTTTAGGTACTTTGAGATCGGCATGCGGGAAAAAGGGGTCTAGCTACACTTCTACACGTAGCTCCACCATCATAGTCCATAATTAATCACTTGGAGACATGATATTAAGAGTTGTGCCTTAAACTTAATGTATGGTTTAATTTAGCATGCTAGTGATTCCTTATTTGCTTCGTTTTAGTTTATGAAGTGGTTGAGCGTGGTATTATTGGCATAATTTGATGATATATCCATTTATGTTGATGTTTTAGATGTCGTGTGCTATGATATATCTTGCCATGATATTGATATGGTGTTAATTCATGGAAAAACAAAGGAGATGCTGCCGAAATATCGGTTTTTAGCATATGTACCTTTGCTGGAATTTATGTTTAAATGTGGTATTTAGATGTTGTTTAGCTTATGTTTGGTAGCATTCGGGCATATTAAATGCCAGGGTGTTACACTAACGAGACGTTGAGGAGACCCCAAGTAGGATGTATGTGCTCCTAATGATCCTTGCGCACGGAGACGCATTGCGCTTGCCGAGTTGATGCGTGCACGGCTAGGATTGAAGTGTTGGGCCTCCACCCCTGTCACGCGTGGGAATTGAAAAGGGCCTGGAGCTGCATCTTGGGGCGTAGTAGAATTGGGTCCGTACACCACATTCTGTGGCACGAGACCAGTCTGTAAGAATTGATGAAGATGCCCCTGCGCGGCGCGAAGACGGGCACGAGTCTCCCATAACTCGTGTACCACACAGCGATGAGCCCGGTCCAAAGCATCGACCAAGCTCGCCACCTGGTGGACAGAGCGGTCTTCTCCCAGTTCAACTTCCGCAATGTAGTTGTAGGTGCCCGCCGGCCCTCGTTGCGGGAAGTAAAGGAACGGAGGCTCAAGTAGCTCCCGCAGATCATGGCGAAGATGGCACATGGCAACATAGGCCACCTCTTGGATTGCCATCCCAAGGGATGTCCCCTGTGTTTGGAAGTGATGGGGAATGCTCCCCGGCATCATTCAGGTGATGATGTGGACTGTGGTAGTGTAGGTCTTCAATCCAGGTCCCAAAGCCCGCCCTTACACCGTGTACTCGGGTGCATAAGTAAAGCTGGCTCTCCAGAGCATGTCCCTGAGGAGAAAAGGAAAACCGTCCACATCCTCAGCGCGGGTAACCATGACCAAAGGATCGTGGTTCATCTAGCATTTTGGAAAAGAGAAGATGAGTCAGAAAACAATTTCGCTATATCAAATGAACATAAAGATGAGTTATAGAACTAAGATGGATGAGGAACAAAAGAATGACACAATGCTATCAGTTCCAAAATTAATTGGTAAGCAAAATAGTTTTGACTCAACAAGTTCTAAGCCAGTCGACCATGCTACATTCTAACCTGTAGTCAGTATAGAGCTCTGATATCAAGCCTGCGGGTGTGCTGGGTTCTAACTACATGTGGTGGCTTCATCACAAGAAAGGCACTAGGTTGATTTCGGCATAAAGCAATATTTGAAGTAAAAACATAGACACGTATAGATTGAACTTGCGGTTTGCTAAATATTTACAAAGCCTAATACATCATAATATAAAATCATCATAATCATCTTCATCTCATGCCTTCAAGCATTCTCCGAACCATGAGTTCGATGCTCATGTTCGTTTACGCCCGCGGATACTCCAATATCCGTGAAGTTCCTTCCACGAGTACTCCAATACTCGCGAAGTTCTCCTCATGAGTACTCCAATACTCATGAGACTTGGTTTTTTCCCAAATCATCCATTCTTACCCGGTCCTTAACACTCGCCCAGTGACTGACAACTTAAGTGATCGTCCTTAACCATGGACGCGGCTATTCGAATAGTTTATAGTCTGCAGAGGTACGACTTTACCCACACGACACGCCACACTCGTAAGCCAAGCTATGAGCACAATTCCTTTGATGTGCCGGCCGAGGTGATCGTGATAAAACCATTTTCCAGTATGTATGATAGTGCGCTTAAACCACCCGGGTGACTGTGACCCTCGATCCCGCGTGCCTAGTGCTCTGTGTATGTGGATCAAGGAGTACACCCGTTATTGAACATCCCTAACTCCACAAAGTTCGAGGGATTTCGAAGGATACTCTCGACACTCCACAAAGTTCGAGGAGATCCCACGGACATTCCTTGACACTCTCCAAAATTCAAGGAATTCCGAGTGCACATGGTTTAAATGCCCTAGTCATACACAAGTACTTGGCTAAGCCGGCCCCATAAACGGCGTGTGGTTCGCACGATAGTTACTTAAAGAGACGTCACCAAGAGTCGATCCTTAAGATCCTTAACCAACATCGCTACATAATAACCACAACTGAACCATCATTATCATAATCATCTTTGATCATCACGACCGATGGACTAAATCCATCTATCGCGGTTCCTAACGATGTTCTAAGCATGGCTAAGCAACTCATACGAACCCATACATAATAATAAACCAACCACCTAGGGTGACAATGGTATACAGAAGGAACAGGGTAATAAGATAACATGCCAACAAGGTAGTAACTAAACATTCTACCCCAAATATACTTGTAATTGAAAGTAAGCATGCAATTGACAAAATAACTTCAACATAATTTGCAATTAATAGGATCAAGTATGTTCAAGGAGTAAGGTAGTGCCTTGCTGCTCGCTCTTGACGTCGTAGGCGTAGTCGTACTTGGGGTTGTCTTCCGAAGCGTCGACACCTAATGAGAAATCCAATTCCAAAGGAACACGAATCAAGAAACCAATAATAAACAACACGAGAGCATGCACAATTATGCATGAATGCATCATGGTTATATTCCTAATCCTAGCATGTACATGAGAAGCAATTCATCCCTATACATCCAGACTATTCGGGTTCTAACCCGGAGTATCCGGGTTGACACTCTCGGTTACTCGAATGCTAACTAAACCGGAGTATCCGGATATACCGGACTATCCGGGTTATATACCCGGAGTATCCGGGTTGGGTCTCTCTGTTACTTTTTTTGGTTTCGCCTGACACGTCCGGAGTGTCCGGACATGACCCGGAGTGTCCGGGTTGGCACTCTCGGTTGGCACTCTCGGTTTCAATGTTTCCAACGTCCGGAGCGAAGAACTCGTCTCATGGAATTGACATACTCTATCTGGGATAATAAATTTGGCAAACAATGCTCATTGAAAGAACAAATTGCACGTGTAGTCATCACGTACGAAAAACTGCCTACTGAAATTCCATGACATGGTTGAAACTACTCCTGAAAAACTGTCAAGATGAAAAAGAACTCTCGTGCTGTCAATGGAGTATAAATTGTAGTAGACCTCTCATATTGAGCAAAGACAACAAAACAATGTTATAGTATCTACTATGAAGCAAAACTCCTTCTTGCACTTTAAATCTTCATCTCAAACTGACATTGGAGCAAAACCTTCACTAATAAAACAGCTACCATCAGGGTGTCAGAAAATTCCTGAGAATTAACGTTGCCAAAAACCTCCATAATGGTCAACGTATCCAAACAGTGAATAAACACCAAATGAACGGTGATGAAGCACCAAAGTAAAGGTGGCGAAACACCAAATTAGTTGTCTCCTCAACTGTTTTTTTCTCCAAAGTTGATGACGAAATGTCAAATAAAGTGACGATGAAACGTCAAGTGCCGATGAAATGTCGAATAAAGTGCCAAGAATCCGCCAATGATGAATCAACGATGAAACGTCGAAGGAATCCCCAATGATCGCCAATGATGAATCAACGATGAAACGTCGAAGGAATCCCCAATGATAAATTCCGCCTGTAACTGCACATGAAATCCACCGATAATACGCATTGCAATGAAATCCCCCTTTTTTCGCTCGAGTCTCAGCCTTATCCTGACTGGACTTGAAAACTTGTCTTTTTTTTCAATCTGATCCTCACGGACTGGACTTGAGAAGTCCTTGTTTTTTATCTTCAACGTAGAAGTGTTCTTTTGGTTGGAGTCTTCACGTGCATGTTTCAAGTGCTTTGAAGTCCAGTCCGATCGGGACTTGTATGTCCCGACTCCGGGCGAATCGGGCAACGGGTGACGCCGTGTCATGGCCGAAGGTCGGGCTCGCTAAGGCGTAGGTTGGCCGGAGGGCGCACGACGCGGATCTGGTGGCTCGACGAGGAAGGAGCCGGAGCGCGTGTGCCGAAGGCGGCGCTTGGTGCAGAAGCGTAAGAGTAGGAGGTGACGGCGCGCGGTGATAGCGCAGAAGCCGAGGCAACATGCAGCGATGGCGGCACGATCAAGAACCCAAACGCACATCGCGGAGGTTGAGCCCGAAGTTGACGACGTCGAGGCAGCGGGCCGACAATGAGGTAGACGACGTAGATCGAAAATTCTCTGATGCCGTGCGGTGCCACCCCGGGAGTCTCCTCCTCCCAGGGCAACAGATCAATCTATAAACTTTAGGCTCTGATACCACTTGTTAGGTTTAGAGCACAGTAAAATAATGAAGATAATGATTTAACGTAGAAAAACCCTTACGGAAAAAAACCACAGGAAACAATCTACTATATGATTCAATGATTACATGTACATAGGGGTGGCTTATATAGCCAAAGAGTCCGAGTTGTAAAAGGCAAGGACTACAAGATATGGTATGTTAGGATATGAGGCATATTCCTAGTAGATACAATAGGAGATAATTATCCATCTCCTCTTGATGCTAATTTGGTAATTCTTTCTGGTCTTTGTAAAGCTTAGATTACCTTTCTATTTGTACCTCAACTGTATTTCATATTTATTGTTGGGAGCAGCCACCGCCCCCAATGACCCGACGGATAGCAAGGGAATCGGAAGCGCCACCCCTTTGAGTGGCGCAATGCAACCAACTAGCCTCAGAAGATCCCCCTCGTTCTGAAGGTAGGCGGATCCGCCAAAGTTAGGACGGGCCACACGAGGGCTTTGGCAGAGGCACCAAACCCTTTGCCTATCCTCGAAAGGGGGATATGATAGAGTGGGGCATTAGAAGCTCCCCGGTTACTCCCGAAGGGTGTAGCCAAGGGGGTGTAGACAGAGGCTACTACAGTAGGGAGCAGGTATATGCTAGGGGTCATCATGGCCCATAGGGACTAGCCCCAGTGGAGGGAAAGTACAGCAAAGCCCCTAGAAACCTACGAAGGATATAGAGACACTCATGTAATTACACCCTCGGGTAGAGGGGCTATAAATAAACCCTCATTTGAACATTGTAAAAGGGAGAATTTTTTCACATCAATTATATAACACATGCCTCATTCCTGATGTACCAACTATATTCTTGGGTCTTTGATAGTGCACCCCTCGTAGCGTGACCCTTCGGAGCTCTCTGATCTGTACTATTTGGCCCATAGCCACAACAGTTGGCGCCGTCTATGAGGATCGCACGATGGCACCTGCAAGAAAGAGAGCAACCTCAACCCAAACTTTCGCTGTGGAGGCAGTGGTGGCCGAAGCGAGTTCGGGGGTGCCAAGGGCCAGACACAATCGAGCCCCTGTAGCCCCGGCAGCAATAGGAGAAGGGTGGCAGTCTCAGGAGAGCACTAAACTGAGGCGAGGGTGACCGGTGGGGACACGCGCACAGTCCCCATTCAGGGATCACCTCGAGTCGCACGAACTATGCCAGGCCTGCATGATGATCTCACTCAAGTATTGAAGCAATTGTAGGGAGAAGTGGAGGCCCTCCAGTGCCAAGTTGAGATCCCGACAGGAACCATCGCAGTAGTAGCCCATGCGCCGGTGACAGTGGCCGTGCCCACGGGTTGCGCCTTGGGCCACCCACGGTTGAGCACACCACCCTATAAGCTCGAATCCTTTGAGGGGACCCGAGGTCCCCCTGAGCATGGGTCTCCAATAGGCGAGGTGGTCAGAAGGCTTCAAGATGCCGGCTGTAAGAAGCTACGCTAGGTACTCAGAGCCGGCTGAGTTCTTTCATGTATACAAAACCACCGTCGAGGCCTCTGGTGGGGATGATGCCACAAATGTGAAAGGCATATCCCTCGCCCTAACCAGAGTAGCCTTGACTTGGTTCTTCACCCTATTAGCAGGGTCCATATACACATGGGAGCAGCTCTAGGAATCGATCCAAAAGAACTTCCAGGGAAACTACACTGAGCACAAGGACGAGGGGCATCTGTTCGCCATGAGACAGGCCCCGGGGGAGTCACTCCGGAGCTATTTCAAAAGATTCGCTGAGGTGAATTGCCAGTTAAAAGGGGTCGCTGACTCTACCATCATCAACACCGCTCACTGCGGGCTCCGTGCCAGGCCGTTGGCTAAGAGAATGGCACGGAATCCTATCATTTCCATTGCAAAGCCCTTCAACAAGATGGAAGAGTATGCCCGGGTGGAAGAAGATCATGGATGTAGAATCGAGCCCAAGGGAGTCCCTAGCAAAGAGGGGACTGGCCGACAAGCCAGAGACAACCGATATAAAAAGTGAGGTTGTCAGCGCATTTACAATGTAGAGGCCAGCACGGCCTCTGTTGAAGGCAGTAGGGGTCGACGTGCTCCCACCGGGCGAGGCTAAGGCTGAGGCCAAGGTCGCATCGCCGGTCACCCCACAGAAATAGCGACACAATGATGCGACCTCCATGGAGAGGGATCGCATGCGAGTGCAAACTGCTGCACAATCGTGCCCATGCGGGATTACATGAACCATGCGAAGACATCACCGGGTGCCGTCATGGTGGCATAACGGCCAGAACCTCCACCATGACCTCATTTATGCATCAAAGGTAGCCCTGATGAGCTGCCCCACAGGGTCATCAATGTAATCACCAAAGGGTCTTCCTTGAACCTCACTTCGAAGCGGCAGCGAAAGTCATACGCTCGATAGTTGCATCACATAGCCACCCAATCCCCTTGCAAGTTGCCACGATACACCACATGAGGATTACCTTCGGCCCTGAGGACACTCTAGGCCTATTATTCCCACACCAGGATCCCCTCATCGTCATGGCACGTATCATTGAGTGTGTCGTTCGGACACTACTACAGAATGATACATCACTATCGCTTCATCTGTGTCGGTTCCAAACTTTTGACTAAAAAACTGATTGTGATACGTGTATGTCATTTGTAAATTTTGGTAACAGGTTATCACAATCGGTTCTGAAAAAGAACCGATTGTGATAAGGGGTCCCTCATTACAATCGGTTCTTAGAAAGAACCGATTGTGATGAGGAAACGGGTTATTACAATCGGTTCTTTCTAAGAACCGATTGTGATGATGGACCACTTATCACAATCGGTTCTGAGAAAGGACCGATTGTGATGAGGGACCCCTCATCACAATCGTTCCTTTCTCAGAACCGATTGTGACGAGCCTTGCTAGGTTTTATATCCTCTCGGGATGAACTCTCCTCTGTTGGTGTTCTAGAGCAAAAAAAAACCGTCGCCACCCCAAAAAACAGAACATACTCTTGTTGAAACTTAGACTTGGGGGAGAAAATATGAAATCCTTGAGGATGTGTGTTAAGAGGGTAAGTTGAAGCCCCAACTTGAGGAAATTTCCCCTCTATTTTCCTTCATTTGAGGTTTTCAGCATATTTATAAGCAAGCACTTACTGGTGACGACGACACACATGGAACAAATTACATGCGTGTAGATCATCAAGAATGGTTGTATTGTAAATAAAGTTGTAAGATTGCCAGGTCTAATTGAGACAAGCTAATGCCATTTCAAGGGTAAAGTACCAGCAAAGTAAAAGTACAAACTTGCCAACTTGTTCTCTATAACTTGTTGTTGAACCTGTTTTAGTTAAAATATACAGGACAATACTTCCATAAGGAAGGAAAGGGAAGAATTTTTCCACTCAATGCAAAATTATTAGTAATTACTTGCACATTCTTTTCACTCCATCCAAGCACAGCATATAATCCCAAACAATTATTAGAATAATACCCAGAACAATACCGACACTACTAGTCCTTTCATATTGCAGTCGATTTTAGTTAAAATCGACACTACTAATCAAACCTATTGCTTTTTGTGAAGGCAATGAAAGGAATGCATTTCAATAGCATATATACAGAAAGTTCAATAAAATGGAGACCGACTCGACTTGAACTTAAATTAGATGGCAAATAGAATTAAAGGTGTGATGGACACCACATCACAATCGGTTCTAGCTAAGAACCGATTGTGATGAGGTGTGTCATCACAATCGGTTTTAGCTCAGAACCGATTGTGATGAGGGTGGTCATCACAATCGGTTCCTACTCAGAACCGATTGTGATAAGGGGCCCCTCATCACAATCGGTTCTGAGTTAGAACCGATTGTGATGATGGGTCATCACAATCGGTTCTAGCTCAGAACCGATTGTGATGTGCTCGGGATAGTCCCGCCAAAGTGAAATTTGGGTGTCGAGCGGGTTCCAATTTCAAAATAATTTTGCTGGGAGAACCACTGGCGTATATATTTATACACACCCTTGTGCTCACCACTCATCTCCTCCACTTGCTCCTCTCCCTCTCCTGCTCTCCCTCTCACTTGCTCTGTAGATAGATGCATAGACAGATAGATAGAGAGAGAGAGAGAGAGTGAGAGAGATAGGAGCCAAGGTGAAATGCTACTGCACTAGGATGTGGATCTTGGTTTTGCATTTCTTGGTTTTGGAAGAAATCACTGCATGGAGCACTTCGGTAATGGTAAGGAACTAAACTTTGATTTATTGTGATTCGTTCTTGTCCAAATTAAATGTATTTCTTTATTTGCCCATTATATCATGTACTAGTTTTTTGGTCATTTTCAGATTCATAGTAATGGCAAATGGGCATGGCTACAAAGATGAGGAGGTGGTGTTGACCAAGTACAATGCGAACATGGAGTATCACTAACTCTATAAATTGTTGTCATGTATATTCCATAAACACGTGCATAATATTTTGTCAAGTGTATCACCGTCTTTTAATTGGATGAACGGGTAGATGATGCATGTATACTGATTGTTAAGTATGTTTATGCTCTATATTCATGTAAACGAATGTGATATGTGTACTGTAAAATGTTTGTGTTCAATATATATTATGAATGATATTCATACCGTAAAACAATCAAAAATAGTGAAATGGGCTCATCACAATCGATTCTGAGAAAGAACCGATTGTGATGAGGGGAGTCATCACAATCGGTTCTATAGAACCGATTGTGATGACTCCCCTCATCACAATCGGTTCTTTGCTAGAACCGATTGTAATGACCATTTATCACAATCGGGAAAAAACCGACTGTGATAGCGCTTCCTCATCACAATCGTTGGACTTTCTATCGCCACCAAAACCGATTGTGATGATGAAAAAGAACCGATTCTGATGTACATTCTTGTAGTAGTGGGAGGGTCCTGGTCAACAGAGGGAGCTCCATAGACATCCTTTTTTGCTAGAGCTTTCTACCAAATGATTATACCTCAAGATCGGTTGTCTCCCCCAGGGGGGAGGCCTATCATTGCCCTCGGCCAAAGCCACCTTCCCATCACCTTTGGGACCGGGACGACAGCGCGAACAGAAGACATCACATTCGATGTAGTCAATATGCCTTACCAATACAACACCATCCTCAGGCGGGCCACGCTCAATGCGTTCGGCACCGTGGCCCACCATAAATTCCTTTGTGTAAAGATGCCGGGACCAGATGGTGTCATCACCATCCGAGGTGACCAGGGGCTAGCACACGATTCTGAATTCGGGGTCACCGTGCCAGTGTGAAACGTTTACTCATTGATGCTCGAAGGCTCAGCCTAAAGATGACCTAAAAAGTTACCCTCGACCCGGAGGGGAAGAAAGCAATTACCATCGGGCGGAATTTGCCCCTAGAAACGATTCGGCAAACCCTCGAAACACTATGGCAAAACAAAGACATCTTTGCTTGGGGACCAGGTGACCTCCTGGGGGTCGCCCGATCTGTCATCAAGCACCGACTGGCCATCAAAAAGGATGAGAATCCAAAAAAACAAAGAGTGTGCCGCCTATCAGCCGATAGAAAAGAGGCCATGAATGCTGAGGTCAGTAAGCTACTCCAAGCTGGTGTAATACGGGAAGTACCCTGAGTGGCTTACAAACCCCGTGCTCGTCAAAAATCCAATGGCTCGTGGCGAATGTGCTTAGACTTCACAGACCTGAACAAGGCCTGCGCGAAGGATAATTTCGCACTGCCTGCATCGACCAGCTGGTGGATGCCACAGCCGGATGTGAACTCATGAGCTTGACGCATACTCAAGGTATCACCATATTTTCATGGCTAAAGAGGATGAAGAGAAGATGACCTTCATAACGCCCTTCGGGATGTATTATTTCGTGTGGGCTGAAGAGTCGATGACACCATCATGAAGAGCCTTGGTCAAGAGATGCAACCCCAAGACCTTCAGGAGTGCTTAGACAACCTCTAGACGCAAGGGATCAAGTTAAACCCTCAAAAGTGACGTCTGCCATTTTGCTTGACCAACAGAACGCATGATCACCAGTACAACCGATACATCAATGCTAGCTCATTTGCAACAAGAAGAAAGAGTAGCTATCACAATGGCGAGCTAGTCGGAGAAGGCACAGCCAATGGCGAGGGCCAGGCAGCCGCACAGGAGCTCGGCGACGAACCCGACTCGGTCTCGCTTCGTCTTTGGATTTTGAGCTAAAGTCATCTTATGCTTTGGCTCATCGAAGTGGTGGTGCGACAGCAGCACCGACGGGCATGGGTTCGTTGGTGACAGACCTAATACTTACTTTATACTGATATTTACTAGATATGTTATTAAATTTTTACGAATCCAGTGATAGATTTTACAGATTTTACTATCTATCTATCTATCTATATACATATATATCTATATATATATATATATATATATATATATATATATATATTTTACTCTATATATTTATTTTACTATTATACGGTAGTAAATTGATGTTCATTTTGATAGTAAAATCTGATTTATACGGTGTTTATTAGCGAGATTTATATTATTCTATTCCTCTCATTGTTAGTAAATTACAGGTGAAAACTGTTCATGAATCGAAGCTGTCAATAAAAAATTATGATTGAAACATAGAAAAATCAAATTTATATACAAACTAAAAACACATTCATGTAGAGTTGAGCAACTATGCATTGTATCGACCGTCGCAGCGTCGGTTCGTCGGATCACTGTAAGGGTGATCAATCGATAAACATTGTTGGTATATATACATAAGTACCTACCTTACAAACTACAAATTAGTTGACGTGTGTTCCTGCAAAAAAAATCGGTGTGTAACATATGCAGCTTGTAGAACTCGCATGTGTCAGGTCGACCGGTACATCACAGCCACCAGTGTTGTCCAATCCACTATATATGCATTACTGCCTCACATGGGAGTCCCTGACTTTGTGCTGCAATCGTTTTAATTCGGTAAGTAGAAAAAGCATGCATGTTTTGATAGTAACACTTACTATCTATTTGAGGAGCTTTGTTTTAGCCGTGCTTTTAGTTTTGGGCTTGAAGCCCACCCAAACTGTCTAACTTTGTAGCCACTGTAAAATCAAGCCATAGCAGAAGTGGTAGAAAAAGATATAGCATGGGCCAAGGTGATTTCACCGCTGCGTTTCTCCCGATCCGGTTGTTCTCCCAATTCAACCCCTTCTATTGCTACCCCTCATCCAGATCACGGCATGGCGCCTCCTCCTCTTCATATCCAGTTGGCGTTGTGCAGCGCCTCCTCCTCCTCCTCCTCCCGATCCGGTCGGCGCGGCGCGGTGCCTCCTCCTCCTCCCAATCCGATCGATGTGGCACGGCGCCTCCTCCGGATCCAGATCCGGTCAGCGCAGCACGACACCTCCTCCTCCCCTCCCGATCCGGTCAGTGCGGCGCCTCCTCGTCCTCCCCCGGTCGGTGCGTCCTCGTCCTCCTCCTGATCCGACTGGCGCAGCGCCTCCTCTTCCTCCCCTGGTTGGCGCATCCTTGTCCTCCCCCGGTTGGCGCGGCGCCTCCTCCTACTTCATTGGTCGGCATGTCCTCATCCTCCCCCTGTCTGCACGGCGCCTCGTCCTCCTCCCGATCCGATCGGAGCGTTGTCCTCCTCCCTCAGTTGACCCGATGCCTCCTCCTCTCAGGTTTGTATCCTTTGCCTCCCCCTCTTCTTCTCCCCTCCCCTCTTCTCCCCTCCTTTCTATGCTTTCTTCTTCATTCTAACAATCACCGAGGTTCCATGATAATGTTCATACTGTCTTGCACAATCATAAATTTGACAGTGAGTAATGTTTATACTGTCCGGCACAATCATGAATTCGACTGTGAGTAATTTTTATATTCGACAATGAGTAATTCCAATTAATTATATAGAAATTCTGCTCCTAGTTTGTTTAATTCATTATGCATTACTTCTTCCACTCGACCATTGGTCAGTGCAGCGGCCACTTGTGCTTTTGTTACAGGTTTATGTGGTTGAAGGTGTCTAATGTTTCCTATTGAATGCAGTGATTTTACAAGATAATTAGGCTAGCATGTTGACACAAAAGATAGGCAATCTAATCACAAATTAATCACTCAGTTAAAAAAGAAGGCAGCATCATGTTCGTTATGTTGTCAATATGTAAAACCCAAAGGTCAGATCACTCATCAGAAAGATCAGAGTAGCACATTACACAAGTCCGCTGAGTTTTTTTTACCTTTCTTGTCAATATCTTTGCACACATGGGAAAAAAGTTTCAATGTGGAGATGTCCAATAGCTGTAGCATATGTGAATATGGTCGATGTAACTAGGATTTTACTTCACGGCCAAATCATGATTGCTCATGGAATTTGTTTGATTATTAGGCATATTTGCTTGTTACTAATAACAGTTAACCATGCCTATTTTGATCGATGTCTTCTCAGTGTACCAGTTCAAGTCATATATACTCTATTTGCACAAATCTACAATTAGTGTGAAGCCTTTGTGTTGAAGGAGCAACCTTTTTCTTCTATCATGTTGTTCATTGCCAATTTGCTTAGGAGGGTTATAAGGGCTAATTTTTGTTGTTTTTAGTTTACTAATCTGGAGCTTGTTGTAATCTTGACTGGATGTAGGCATGTGGCTACCTCTTTTCGGAGGTGGGAACAACAGTTTCCTGTAATTTGTCTTGTTTGATCTCATTAAACCTACAAAACGATTGTCACGCTAAGTGCAAATAGTATTTATCAAAAATTAGTTTGGTCAGTCCCTTGTGCTAAAAAATAGTATGTATTATTAGTCTTTTAGAACAAGTCTAACAGTGAACTGTAACTTATGCACTAGATGGACAAAGTTATTAAGAATCCTGTTGCGGTGTGAGACAATTTGGCCAACGAAGCCTTTTGTGAAATATGTGCCGCCAAGATTATTGCTGGAAATAGGCCTACCAAACATTTGAATGCCAAGGGATATAAGAACCTAGTTGAAAAATTCCTTGCAAAGACTGGAGACTTTATAACAAGAAGCAATTCAAAAATAAGTGGGATGGTTTGAAGGCCAAATTCTCAATATAGAAGGAGTTGAAGCATGAAGCTATCGGACTTGGTTGGAATGTGGTGAATGGAACAATCAAGGCAGATGATGAATGGTGGGCTGAGAAAATAAAGGTTGCATCAAGAAAAAATTTATCTTTATTACATCCAAACATACCGTTATGCTCATATAACTTGTCTACTTTTTTTAGGCCTTCCTGAAGTATGTCCATTTCAGAAAGGCACCACTTGAACACATAAACAATCTTGAAGTTTTGTTTCAGGGTGTTAGTGTGACATCTCAATCTTTAGTTATTCCTGGTATACCAACTGAAGTCACAAGAGTATATGATGTTTCAGATGAAGATGATGGTGGTGATGATGATGATGATGATGATGATGTGGCTATTATAGAGGGGGCAAATAAGGTTGCTGAGAAGGGTCCTGCTAAGCAAAAGGGTACTAGTGTTGGTCGTAGCCCAAAGAAGGGCAAGAGAAGCCCTATGATGAGAGAAGTGAAGTGTCTAGTGGACCATATGACTAGTAGCATATCCCAAAGGTCTGATAATGCAGATGATGTAATAATAGAGCACATGAAAAAAGCTATCAAGTCTGGGGTACAGGAAGGGAGTGTTGAACATTTCATTACATCAAATCTCTTCATAAAATCTGAGTATCGAATGGTGTTTTGGTCTATAGAGACTGATCATGGAAGGGTTTTCTGGCTTAAGAGAATGTATGAAGACCGCAAAAAGAACTAGAAGCCTTTTGTTATATTCTTTTTATTAATGTTAGATTGAACTATTATATCTATTTGAACTATGTTTGTTGTAATATTATGTATGTTTGAACTTTGTTTGTCGTAATATTATGTATGTTTGAACTATGTTTGTTGTAATATTCCAATATTATGTATGTTTGAACTATGGTTGTCATCAAGTTATTGTCGCTTATGTTATCTTTTGGTTGTTAGTGTTTGTAGATGAGTTCATCAAGTGAGAGCGAGAGCACATTAAAGAGCACATCATGTGAGAGTGACTCCGATGTGGTTGAACAAGAGAACAACAGGAGAAGAACCATGCAGCTCCAAGATGCAATTGTTCCTCTTATAGGTATGGATTACTATGATACATACCTAGACAAGAAAACAAGGGCACCACTTCAAATGACTAGGTATCAATGGGTTATGGAGCAACTTAGTAATAATAGGGATTGCTACAAAATTTTTCGAATGAATATTCCTACATTTTATAAGTTGCATGAAACTATCGTCAAAAAGTAAGGCTAAAATCGACTAGATTGATGAATTCTATAGAAGCTTTGGTAATGTTCTTGTGGACGGTTGGTGCTCCTCAGTCATTTAGCCAAGTGGAGAACCATTTCAAACATTCCAATGAAACAATATTTAGGAAGTTCAATCTTTAGCCTTCAACTCTTAGCTAAAGACAATATCAAATCAAAATAACCCCAATTTAGTATAGTGCACACATGACTTCTAGATTCTCATTTTGCACCTCACTTTAATAGTTGCATTGGTGCAATATATGGCACGTATATACTTTTTGTTGTGCCTAAGGTAGACCAACTTACCCACATTGGTCACCATGGTTATGCTACTCAAAATGTCATGGCTATTTGTGACTTTGACATGAGGTCACATTTGTTGTCACTGGATGGCCTAGAGCAGCACATGATTCTCGCATATTCAATGATTCTCTTTTTTTGTAACTCTTCATATGTTTTGAATTTGAACCTGCAATTTTATACATATGTAGAGTCATCTTCGAAGTAGATCCGCAAAAATTTTCAGAGTTTTTCATCAATTTTATTAGGTAGTGTGCACGGTGTGTACACAAGAAGCCCAACGTGCACAGGATATGTTGCCTTCAAATATATAGTATATAAAGCATCGTTAAATCGTAATTGAAATATATTAAAGCATCACAATATTTAGTTTTTACAATCGTCTGTTTACAACTATAGTGTCAGTACATCTCATCCAATTATGGTTTTCAACGACTCCAGTAGAATTAAAGTTTCTCATGGAACTCGCCGTTTGGATTGATGATTTGATCGTGAATGAATCCAGCCATCTGCTCTTGAATTGCTAAAATTTCTGTTAGCAGTAACTTATTGGTTTTCAACCTGGAGCGCTATTATTGAAGAAAAGAGAAATTAAATTAATGATGATATATATTAAATGAATGAAAAGTAGGGATCAATGTCTAATTATATACCATGGCTTCGTTATAGCCGACACTCTTCGTCGTAATTGAATGCATATTTGAACATACGTAGTATGCGCATAAATTATTTCGTGGGTCATGTCTCATGCATGGAAAGTCCGTTATTATTTGGAAAGTTTTCGTGTAGGGACGATACCGAAGACTTTTCTTGCAATATTGTTTGAATGCCCTGTGAATGATTTTAAATAGTAATTAAGATTAAATGCAATAGAATGGAATATTACTAGAGCAATAACACAACGATCGAGTTTACCTATTCATCATGTCCAAAAAGTCTTTATAATCTTCAAGGGGTTTTCTCATCGAGTCCAGGACAAAAATCCTGCTAGCATCTAACTCGATGACGAGGAAGACCCAATGAAACCTGTTCATATATATATATATATATATATGTTAACATAGCCTATTAGTCCCACATCATGCCACGCAAAAATAGTAAAATGATATTAGAAGTAGGTTAATACGTACTTAAAGTTATAGGGTAAAAGTATGGAGGTTTTGTATTGCAGCTTCAAGAAAGTATTAAATAAATGCTCTTCAAGAAAAATTGGGTCCGTAAGGACAATCTTCTCGTTGACAATCCCCGGATCGATAAATCCTAGGTTTTCATTGCCATTTATTCTACATGTATGTATCTCCATTCTGCATATATAAGAAAGAAGTTAGACATGAAGTTAAGCGGTACAGGAATATATATATACAATAATATAAATTGAAACTTACCAAGTCCACACTCTAACTATATTCACGTCCAGGGCATCTTGCTGGTACAACATATACAATTCGAGGAAAAACACCTAGAAGGTATTGTCCCCATTGTGAAAATCCGATTCTTTGTATTTGACTGGGAATGCATCCATACCATTTCTGCTCTGCTGCATGTACCACTGATGGATGCGCCACAATTGTGTTGTTAGGTGGTCTATATGAGCTGGTTCAACCAGTGGTTGCCTGTTAACGAACCTCCACCTTAAACCTGCCTCGTGAACACGAAGTTGTTCAGCAATATCTCTTTCATTTTGTGATTTCAACGTGTCCGCACTAGCCTCCTTCAAGTATTGCTTTCTGGAGATGCGCTCGTAGTCTAACATTTTTGAAGGTTCAGAAGCCACCCCTGACTGTTTGCCTTCTGCCATACTCAAGAAAAACTTCTGCGCATTAGCATCAACTTTAGTTTTCGGAGGCGATGGCCTCTTTTTGAAGTGAGAAGTTACACATGCGCTTATTTTCTTTTTTCGTTCTTCTTCAGTCATCTCGGCTGGTAATTTCTTCTGAGGTTGTGCTGACTTAAAAAATGACCGAGATTTGCTATGAGACAGTGCGGCCTTCCGAGATGGTGCTAACTTCAAAGATGACCGGGCTCGCGGATGGCGGCGCCGGATGGCGGGGAGGGCGATGCAGGGCTTGGGAGGGCGGTGCCGGGCACGGGGAGGGAGGCGCCGGGCACGGGGAGGGCGGCGCCGGGCTCGGGCAGGCGACGTCGGGCTCGGGGATGGCAGTGAGAGGAGCTCGGGTGCGATAGCTAAGTTAGGGTAAATGAGTGAGGAGAGCGCACCCTTTGAAATTATAGGGGAATACTATCACTGCCGGTTGAAAATACCCACCAGCAGTGATAATATTTCACTACCGGTTGACCATAACAACCGGTAGTGATAATACTATTACTCCCGGCTCACTCCTTTAACCGGCAGTGATAATTCTATACCACTGCCGGTTCTACGTATCACCGGTAGTGATAACAATATATCACTGCCGGCTCACTTCTCAAACCGGCAGTGGTAAGGATGATCACTACCGGCCCATTTTCCAACCGGCAGCGATCATTATGATCATTATGATAAATAAGATTGATAATGCAATATAAATTCCAAATAACTTCACAAAATGGTTGAAGTTCAATTTGAGACCACAATCAATAATTTTAAATGCAGACAAATTCATACAAATTGAAATACATTAATTGTTATGTATGAGAAAATAAATACATGTCGTGTGTACAAAAGAAAACATACATTTCATTACTACAACTAAGCTACGATTCGGCCTTCATTATGATCGCGGCGTATGTACGTAGCTTTGTCAGTCTCTTCCATGATACTTAGGTCAACATCCTATCCGAAAGGCGGAAGCTCATCGAATTGGTTGTACTCTTCCTCGTCAACAACATTCTCAACTTCGACAATCCTTCTTTTTCCTTGAATAACCACATGGCGCTGCTTGTTAGCCGGGTCAGTTACGAAGAAGATTTGTGTAACAGAATTAGCAAGCACGAATGGTTCTTCTCTGTATCCAACGAGTTTGAGGTCCACGGTAGTGATACCGTACTTGTCGATATTCACGCCCTCTGGAAGTCTAACCCATTGGCACCGAAAGAGAGGGACCTTCAAAGGTCCATAGTCAAGCTCCCAAATCTCTTCTATGAATCCATAGTAGGTTTGCTTATTTCCATTGCTGTCATAGGCATCTATACGGATACCGCTGTTTTGGTTGGTGCTATTTTTATCTTGCGCTCTTGTATAAAATGTAAAACCATTTATATTGTATCCTTTGAATGTCCGAAATGTACATGACGGTCCCTGAGCTAACTCTTTCAACTGAGTGCAGTCTGTCTCCGTATGCATTATGTGTCTACGCAACCAATCGCCGAAGTTATCCATGTGCTCTCTCACGAGCCAAACCTCTGACCTCCCTGGGTTGGTTCTGGATAGCATGTTCTTGTGCATGTTGACAAACGGGGCCACCACAACTGATTGTCCCAAAACTGCGAAATGTGCTTGTGTAAATGAAGCTAGATTGCTAGTACGTACAAATTTTTCGCCCAGTGTCCCTTTACCCTGTAGCCTCCCCTCATGCTGAGATACAGGCACACCAATTGGTTTGAGATCCATATAATCGATGCAGAACTCAATAACCTCCTCGGTTCTCCAGCCATCGGCAATGTAGCCTTCCGATCGATGTCGGTTACGAACATATTTCTTTATAACCCCCATGAATCTCTCGAAAGGGTACATCTGATGTAGAAATATGGGACCAAGAATCCGTATCTCCTTCACAATATGAACAATGAGATGGACCATAATATCGAAAAAAGATGGAGGGAAACACATCTCAAGCCTGCACAAAGTGTGGACCACGTCTTCCTGCAGCTTATCTAGTTTTAACGGATCGATGGCCTTCTGTGAAATCGCGTTGAAGAATAAACACAACTTGATAATTGGGTCTTGGACTTTCTCTGGCAGAACACCCCTAATTGCAATTGGAAGCATCTGTGTCATCATCACGTGGCAATCGTGACACTTCATACCAATTAATTTTAAGTCTTTCATTGAGACTAGTATCTTTATATTAGCATAGTAACTCGACGGAACTTTGACTCCGTGCAAACATTCGCAAACGCTAATTTTCTCTTTCTTGCTCAGAGTGAAGCAGGCTGCGGGAAGGTACTTTTTGCCTGTATCCATTTCTTTGTGATGCAGCTCCTTCCTGAGTTTCATATCTTTGAGGTCCATCCGTGCTTGGAGTGTATCTTTCGTTTTGCCAGGTATCTCCAGTAAGATACCAAGCAAGCTATCACACACGTTCTTCTCTATGTGCATAACGTCGATTGCGTGTCGAACTTCCAGGTGCTGCCAATAAGGTAGGATCAAAAATACCGATCTCTTTTTCCATAAATTAATGATCCTTATCCCGGGAACTCGGGATAGATGTACTGCCAGGTCCCTTTCCGTGAATAATTGTGAGATCCTTTACGGCCGCAAATATCTGTTTTCCCGTGTGATTCTTTGGAGCTAAGGCAGTCTCCTTTGTCCCGTCAAATGCTCTCTTATTATTGCGGTATGGGTGATCCTTGCGGAGGAACCTACGATGCTGCATGTAAACCATTTTTCGGCAATTCTTCAGCCACCGGCTAGCTGTATCACCCAAGCACTGGACGCATCCGTTGAAGCCTTTTGTCGTCTGGCCCGACAGGTTGCCAAGAGCAGGGTAATCATTGATGGTTACGAACAACAATGCCCGTAGGATAAAGTTTTCTCTTTTATACTCATCCCATACTTGTGCACCATCGTTCCACAATATTAGAAGATCTTCAACCAATGGTTTGAGGTACACATCGATATCATTGCCAGGTTGTATGGGCCCTTGAATCAGTAGTGGCATCATAATGTACTTTTGCTTCATGCAAAGCCATGGAGGAAAGTTGTAGATGCATAAAGTCACCGGCCAAGTGCTCTGACGACTACTCATGTTGTCAAAAGGATTCATCCCATCCGTACTCAACCCGAACCTTATATTCCTCACATCATATGCAAAGTGCTTCTTATATTTTTTGTCGATGTTTCTCCATTGCACAGAATCAGCAGGGTGCCTGAGCATTCCATCCTTCTTACGCTCTTCGGCGTGCCATCGTAGCAATTGGGCATGCCTTTTGTTCGCAAACAATCGCTTCAGACGGGGAATTATAGGGAAATACCACACCACCTTACAGGGACACCTCTTCTTCTTACGCTTCACCCCGACATCATCGTTCTCGATATCATCATCGTTGCCCTTATACCGCTTTGCTTTACAAACAACACAGGCATCCATGTATGCAAACTCATTGCGATACAATATGCAATCGTTTGGACATGCATGGATTCTTTGTACTTCCAGTCCCAGGCGGCGTATAACCCGCTTGGCACAGTACGTAGTTGTAGGCAACACGTTACCCTCTGGAAGCAAGTCCCCCAAGAGACACAACAGCTCAGTAAAGCTCTTATCGGACCAACCATTGCTTGCCTTCAACTGCAGTAGTGAAAGTACAGTACGCAGCTTTTTGTGCTCCTCCTTGCATCTCGGGTACAATGGCGTTGTAGAGTCCTCTACCATACACTATTTAAATATCCACCTAGCATTTTTTAATTATTTGGAACATTTATTCTATTCATTTTGTTGTGTACCGCTATTAAATTAAATTAATATACATCAAACAAGCATATAATTGAATATAAGGATATATTTCTAAATAATTATGTATCTTGCAACTTTCATTATTGGAAAATCCATTACCATTTTTCATTATTTAAATATTCAACTAGCAAGTCTCACAATTTATAATTCATCTAGCAATATTTACTATTTAAAAATGCATATAACAATTTTTCATAATTTCAAACAATTACAATTATGCTCAATTGGCCATCTAGTAATTTCCATTACTTAAAAATCCACTACATCACTAAAATGGATAAGAATTATAATTTATTCAATAATTTAGCTAGATCTTAAGTTGAGCACTGCCGACCTGAAATGTTTAAACCATACAATCAGCGATTGTCAACATCTACAACACTCTACAAAGTAAAATTTTACAACAAATATAACATAGATCAATGGATCGGAGAGAAATTTTACAAGTCAGTAACATCGAAGAGAAATACGGGGCAAATTTTAAAACAATATTTCAGCAACAACTCGGTAAAACAATAACTACCAAGCAAAGTAGAGCTCTTCTTTGTTCTGCTTGGTCAGAGAAGATGTCGCCACGAAAAAAATACTAAAAAATTATTAACACATTTTTTTGGTAGCACCTCCCTAAGAAAATGCCAACCGAGCGAGCAAACAGAGCTCCTCTCTGTCTGCTCGGTCGCGAGGGCGTCTGACGCTATAGTTATATAAATAACTTATCCCTGCCGGCTTTGCCTACAACCGGCAGTGATAAGGTCGAATTACGTGGGAGGTTTCATATTGGCGGGAAAAAACATGTCACTGCCGGTTAAAATGTTGAACCGGCAGTAAAAGTTCCAATATCTCTACCGGTTGCATTTAGAACCGGCAGTGATAATTCAGTACCGGTTTCTGATATAACCCGGGAGTGATAATATATTATCACTACTGGTTGGTGATACAAACCGGCAGTGACACGTTTCCAGGGCAGCTATTCTTACGAACCGGCAGTGATATTTTATCACCGATGGCTCTAGCCCAACCGGCAGTGATATGGCGGCGAGGATTGCATGTTCTGTAGTAGTGATGATTTAATTGCTAACTCCTTGATCACTACTAGAGAGTAGTAATTTGTTTTGATATGTGATAGTGGATATTGCACCTTTCATGGCTAGAGATCGAGAGTACGAATATGTTTTGCTATATGGCATTTAATATTGCACGCAAAATATTAACCATTTTAATTGTTCTGGGTATAGTACATCCATATTCTAGTGTTTCACAATTAATGAGCATATGTACGGAAACAAACTAATAAGTATAGGCAATAACCTTTTTCCCCTTTTGATAAAATGTTGTTTGAGATGAATCGGAATTCCTCGTCGCTACGCAAGGTTCAAACACAGAAAGTTGATGAAGAAAATAAAAAAGTATATGTAATATTGTTATCCAAAAACAAAATATAGGTAGTTGCTCAATTATTTATCACTTAATATTTTTGCAAAAATAATCCAAAACGTCAATATATAAGTTAAATAAGCATACAAACAAGCCTTCATAGAACTCAAGGTAATTTCAGTCATTTCAACACCAACTACAACTCCACTAGCTAATAATAAGCCAGTTTTTCAAACGGCCTCTCAAGAAAAGCTACAGCAGCCAGCTGTAGCTGCTTTACTACCCAGCAAGCCAAAATCAACTTTATAGCCCAACCGCAGCTCCCCAAACAGGGCCTTATATATACGGATAGTAAGCGCTATATATTGGGATAATAAAATATATATATTGCAAGATTTTACTACCGCACATACTCCATAGGCATGCCAGAGGGTACAATGTATTATGTAATTCAATGTTCATTTGGTAGTAAAATATGATTCATGCGGTGTTTATTGGTGAGACTTATATCATTCCATTCCTCTCATCATCAATAATCTACTGGTGAAAGCCGTTCACAAATCAGAACTACCAATAAAAAACTTATAGCTAAATAAAAAAAGATTCATGTACAAACTAGAGAATGCATTTACTAGTGGTTGGCCACGCAACTGATTGGCTTAGTCAACACATGGGAATACATCGTAACTGAATGGTTTGAACGCGCTTTCGCCTTGTTGTTTTTTCATCACGTGGGGTTACGATCGACGCGTAGAATAGTGCCACTGTATGTACATACGCACATACATACATACGTACGAATGTGGCAGTGCAGTCGGTGGAGGATGCGGTGGAGGTGACAGAGCAGTTCTTGGGACCCCACATCTCCGACGAGCACAGATGAAGTGGGAGCGTGGTGCATGGGAGGCGCACGAACCGAGTCCTTGATGGAATGGGCACCGCTGCTCCAGAGTGGGAAGACCCGGATAAGGTTCAATGGCGATAGTGGCCTCATGATGATGCGGGCACCATGATCATCGCTGTGCCAGTCCGCATGATGGCGCCTGCGAAGCCAGTGCTCACTCGGGCTCGAGGAGTGGCAAATTATGGGTGCTTTTTTGAGGATGAAGGTCCTTCATCGCATATGCCCCCGCATGGCACTGGGTCTCATGTCAGTCCTCGACCCCTGCCGGGTAGAGCATCAGCTGAGTGGGCTGGCTTCAAAGAGGTCCCGAATCTTGAAGGATTTTGCCGTTGCTAGGATGCAGCCAATATTCTTGGTCGGGAGCAAGCATCGAGTTGCCGCGTGTTGGGTAGGGTCAAGATGAGGCCCCCTACTCCTCGACTGGGGGGCAGGTAAGTTGTGTTATTTCACATGCTCATTTTCCTTCGTGGGATGAACGGGGCTAACGTTTGTGATTTCCAAGGATGGAAGGTCTCAGCATGATGTCCGAGGGTCACATGCTTTGTGTGACACTATGGTTTGGTGTGACGTTATAGAAGGTGAAACTAGAGAATAAAACCTTTCGACTTAGGGTTTTCTCGCGTTTTTGGGCCGGTTGAAGTGTTATGTCGCCACGGAGTGTCGTAACCTTATTTAACGTGCATGATAAGGTTAATAACATTATGAGATGTGGAATTAAGGTTAAAACTATAGGATATGGAGGTTAATAGCTTTTCCGGGGTGTTTCCGGGGCGTCTCCGGGGTTTTGGGCCTTCCCGGGGGAGTTTGGGCCTTGGTGGGCTTTGGTGGGATGGAGTAGGTCTCCGTAACGGACTAGGATTGGGTGTGGGGGCTGGTAAAAGGGCTCCCCACCAGCCGTTTGGGCGTGCTCCCCCTGCCCTTGGGCGCCCCAACCTCCCCCTCCTAAGCCCTAGCCGCCACCCCCTCTCCCTCTCCCTCTTGTGCGCCTCCACCTCCCCCTTTGCCCCATTGCTCCCCACCTCTCCACCACCTCTCCTCCACCCCCTTGCTGCCCTAGGGTGGTCTCCACACCTCTGCACCTTGTGGATCCATCCGTTGGAGCGAGGAGCGAGGAGCGAGGAGCGAGGAGCGTGGAGCGAGGAGCGATCCGCGAGGAGATCTATTGGAGATTCGTTCGTTGGGCAAAGGTATGATCATGGGGATCCTTGGAATTGATCTAGGTACTGTTCTTAGGGTGATTATCAAGTTTTTAGATCAATTGGTGGTGCTGGATTGGAGTTCTTTGGGTTAGATCTAGACGTTGCCACGTTTCTGTTTTCGGGCAGATTGAGCAGTCGGGCTAGGGTTCGAGTTTTCGTCGATTTAGAATCCGAATCAGTCCGTACAGACTGAAAAGAAGTTGTAGATAATTTAATTATCTTTCCGTGGACATAAAGCACGTTAAAATCCGATCAGCCATTTGAAAGTTATGGCCGTTTTACCGAGCGTGTTAAAATCTGTGACGCGATTGGAACAGATCTCGGTAATCTGTAGATTAGACGACTTTAGAGTCCGAATCAGTCTTTCCATATACCTAGAGAAAGTTGGGAAATTTCCTAAGCTACGCGAGGCTGTACTCGTTTAATTCATTCGGAGTCCCAGAACTCAAGTTATGCCTTTTGCAAGGCTGCTGTCCCGACGGGACAGAACCTCTGTTTTAGGTTTTGCGAGTAGGGAGCAATGTCGGGTTAGATGGGGGTTTGCGTACTGTTTTGTGGTTATGATTGTGATTGTGTGATACCCCTGTGCAGGAGGTGTGCCCCCGGGAGTGCCTTCTACTTCCCGCCAATCCGTTGCACGTGGTTGAGGCAAGTGTGTTGTGATGGATAGCGAGTTGTAGGTTGCATGTTGAGATTAGATGGAATTGTTTACATGATATATGTCCACTTGCCATGTGTTAATGATTGCTATGATATGATGAGCATTTTTAAGATGTTATGACGCCATGTGTTAAAATATGAGTTTTATATGATGTTGGCATGCTTGCATACATGACATGTTACATGGCCCGGGCGGTGAGAAAGTCATTAACTAATCCGGGAAGGTCGGTGAGAAAGTTATGACTAATCCGGAGAGCCATTAGAGTAAGTCCTATATCGTGATTCCATCTACCGTGGGTTGTGGAAGCGAGGAGTAGGCACCCTCCATCTTCGGGATGGAAGGGGGGAGAGGGTGCACACCGACGGGTGTGTACTCAACCATACCGGTATGAGTTTCCAAGGAGATATGAGCATTGCATTGCATTGCATACACAATGATGATGATTTTGTTAAAGTGTTCATGATTGAGATGATATACATGATGTGAGATGTTATTTTCTATGATATTGTTATTGTTGTCCATTACAATATGCTTGCTGAGTTTCGAACTCACGCTTGTGTTTTATGTTGTTTTTAGGTACTTTGAGATCGGCATGCGGGAAAAAGGGGTTTAGCTACACTTCTACACGTAGCTCCACCATCATAGTCTATGATTAATCACTTGGAGACATGATTTTTAAGAGTTGTGCCATAAACTTAATGTATGGTTTAATCTAGCATGCTTGTGAATCCTTATTTGCTTCGTTATAGTTTATGAAGTGGTTAAGCGTGGTATTATTGGCGTAACTTGATGTTATGTCCATTTATGTTGTTGTTTTAGATGTCGTGTGCTATGATATATATCTTGCCATGATATTGATATTGTGTTAATTCATGGAAAAACAAAGGAGATGCTGCCGAAATATCGGTTTTTAGCATATGTACCTTTGCTGGAATTTTATGTTTAAATGTGATATTTAGTTGTTGTTTAGCTTATGTTTGGTAGCATTCGGGCATATTAAATGCCGGGGTGTTACAGTTTGCTCTTTTGGGGCTACACTAGAGGGTCTGCCCGAAGTGGATAGGTCTAGCGAGATGGCCCATTTGGGTTAGGCCCGATCGAATGGTCCGTATGTTGACACGGGCCCCCTATGCATGGCCGATTTCAAGGTTTGCCCTGAGGCCATCGCAGTCTTTGGAGATGCGAGCTGGTTCACTGAAGGATCATTGTTTTTTGATCCATGTGTTTTTGATGATGAGTATTTGAATATTCGAAGAGATTTGAAAAGATTTGAGTTGATTTGATTTTGGTTCAGTATTTGAAAAGGATTTGAAACCAATTTGAAACGATTTATTTTTTGGTTTTTTTATTTGAAAAGATTCAGATTTTGCAAAAGAGTTTGGTCTGATTTTTAATTATGTTTTTGGTTGATTTTATTTGATGCAATGCGCTCGTGTGAGTAGTTGCATGGATTAACTTGAGTCAAGTCGCGGACTTGGGCTCGGAAATTGTTTTTGTGTTTTTGTTCACGTGCAGGTGTTGCTTGAGGTCGAACGTGGTCGGTGACAGGACTGAGACTAGGTTCAGGGAGGAACTGAGGTCGTGAGGGTCGAGGGTGTCATGCGAGATGTTTCGGACTAGAGAACGGTGCACGTGAGATCGAGATCGTTGCAGCGTAGTGGCAGGAAGCCGTACGCGTGTATACGAATTTTAGAGTGTGTGTGTGCATATGTGTGTGCATGCATGCAAGTGTGTCTGTACGTGCATGTGTGTGTGTCTAGTGTTGCGCTTCTTTTGGGCGCCTTTCCAGTTTTAATGATTAGTTTGTTGATGGCTTTATGGGGAAGAAGCATTCAAATTTATCCCTGTGTTTGTCTTTCTCCGAGGTTAACGGAGCTATTGCGGAGTTATGCCGCACTGGTCGAGGGCTGAAGTTCTGTGTCTTTGTAGAAGTAAGTGGTGTTTGATTCGTTATTTTGCTGGTTTAAGAAAATCATCTTTGAAGAACCCTTCCTATTTTGTGAAAGTTTGGAGTTAGGGTTTATTTGCAAAGGTATATTTGATCGATTGGTTCCCTTCAGTAGGAGTCTTTGAGATTTAAAAAGTGTTTTGGAGAATTCCTTTGCATGACCAAGTTTGGGTTTGTCTCATTGCAATTTTGAGAGTCAAATTTTCCTTATGAACTTGGGATGAGTTTTAAAACTAAAATGCTGTAAACAAAGTAGTCTTTTGACTGAAATCGTTTGTCCCTAGTAAGAATTGATGTTTAGCATGTTATGTAGTAGGTAACAATGTGGTTTATGGATTGATGTGTTGCTAAGTTAAATTTTGAGTTGAATCAATTCAATGTGATTAATATCTCTAGCTTGAGAATAAATAGACTACTAGTGTTGCAGTTTACTCTTAGCGAGAATAATTAAATGTGTTAATGTACATGCTTAGAATCTGTTGCCTTGCTTTAAAAGTGCTTATGATCCTTGTTAATGTAAAAGTTTAAACTTTGATGCATAGTTAAAACATTAAGATGATGTAGATCATTATTGTAAAAGAAACTTTCTTTGGTTGTTAAAGATGTTCTAATCTAATGGATTAATAGAGAAATTTAATCGTGTTGACTAGTGACTTTAATTTGGATGTTGATTAGAGTTGCTATTTATGTTGTTGCAAACTACTAGTATCTTTGGAAGTATGCAGTTGTGTCGCCACAATGCTAGTATTGATATCAATGGAGAAGACATAAGACTTATTGTTAATGATGTTGTTAATGGTAGTGTTAATGCTAGTATTCAGTCTATTTTAAATAGTGGGGGTATGTTGTGTGGTGGTAATTTTGTTATCACCTATGTATAGGGTAGCTAAAAGGAATGTTGTTGGTTGATGATTATGCCCATTTGTTGTTATTGATGACTAAGTAGTTGTGGTAACTGTTTAGATTATTCGTTGGAAAACCATGGTTAAAATAGAGGAAAATTTTAACATGTTGCGATGGAGTGAGCTTTGGATAATTAACATGATGTACAATTTCATCCTTAATGAATGTATGCCTTGGAATCCTAGTTATGAACTTTGTCTTGTAGAGATAATATTTACATGTTGAAGTCGTTGTTTAACTGAATAAGGTTCGGTTGTCGAGACGTGAATATATAGGTGGTATGAAATTTATAGGTTGAACTTGCTGAAAGATTTGTGGAAGTACTATGTTTCAAATTTAGAATAAGATGTATTATGATTCGGTGAGCCGTGGGGATCATGTCATTATAGTCTTGGTTGGGTGCCTTTTTGATAAGCATCATAAACCCTTATTAAAAAAATGTTAGGAATGGTAACTAGAGGAAGAATTTGTTGTGAAACTTTCGGTTGAATTGTGTTGGGGCTCCTCAGATAGTAAATAGTGATTATTGAAGTCTTTAATGGAAAGCGTAGTGGAGTACTAGAGATGGTTCCTTTCATGCTTTGAAATGTTGTCTAAAAACCTTTGAAACTGGTTTGGTTGTTTGCCATCTCGGTTGAATGCTTTCGGTTGAGGTGTTCCTTATGTTGAGTTTCAGAGTTTCCCCAAAACTCGTAGTGGTTGGTGTCGACCTTTGGTTTTGGCGAATTTGTTTAGTTCGTGTTGTGAGTTTGAGTTTACATCCAAAAGTTTTTGAGTGGATCGCGCCCTTTCGCGTTCACACTGATTTATCTTTGGAATTAATTTTAAAAGGAAGCAGATGGTCATAAAGGGTTGTGTTGGAAACTTTTGAGTTAAGCCCTTGATGTGTAACTCTATTTGACTAGAGTTGGAGTCATTTGGAAAATGTGTCTCGTGTCTTTGGTGTTTTACAAGTCTGGATTTTTATGATGTTTCATAAGTGAATTTGGTTAGTGAAGAGTTTTATTTTTGGATTGAGTTTCCCTCTCTTTTGATAAAAATTTATGGCGCTTGTGTCTGCAGATGTTTGATTTTGGAGTCGATGTTCTGTTCCAAAGGGTTGAGTTTGATTTTGCGAGGTGTTGCAAAGCTAGTGTTAAATCGAAGATGGGTTTTCACACGATGTGGTGTTTTGTTGATTAACGATGTTGCCGTCATAGTTTATATGAATTAGCGCAACTCTCGATGTTATTCGAGATTTATTCATATGATCTTTGAGGCAAAAGTCATCATGTGAATGACTATTCGGTAGTGTGGTTACATGATGAGGGAATGGTGAAAAGTAAACATGACATCGTTTTTACATGTTAAATGATAAAAGAGTCGTTGAGCCAGGTCGGTGAGAAAGTCATATATGGAGATATGACTAATCCGGAGTGCTCCTGAAGAGTGTGCATTTATGTCATGAAACGAGATTTCCCTTGCTTTCTAGTATGAAAAGAAGCAATGAACAATTTTTGGTATGTTGGTTGTGATGTAGGGGATTTATGCTTCCTTTGTGTTTTGGCTTGGATGTTGCCGAATTCTTTCCAAAATGGTTGTTAACGCTTTGGGTTTGAGTTGTTGTGTGTACACTTGGGCTTGATAGCTAAGTGTTTTTGTGTGAGGGCGAGACCCTCTTAAGAAAGGAACCAATTGTGGTTTGGTAAGGTTTTCGATCCTAGCTTGGGCTAGGTGTCGAACCTTAGTGGTATAAGGGTGGTTTGTGATGGAGGTTGATGATGTATGGGTTTAACCTTTACTAATAGTAGCGATGGGTGGAAGTGAAGTTGACGGTAGATCGGTGATAATTACCCTGCCGTGAGCAGTTGTCTTCACTAGTTGTTTTTGGGTTTAAGTCTTGCCTGGGAAAGGATGGAATAAAATGTTAGTATGATCGTGTATCGGAAGGGCTAGTGTGCCTTAATGAGTTATTCCCCTCGATGGAAACTTTCGGGAATGAAGAGAGGTCGTTAAAGGAATTGTGACTTCCTTTGATTATGTCATGTTGAGTTTATTGCAGTGTGTAGTCGTAGGTTGTGATAGAAGTGTGAGGTGTCTGCATGCATTGAGGATTCGAGCGTTTTGGGTGGTTGAAGCCCTTCGAGGTTGAAACGCAGATTCTGTTTGGGATTTGAATTGAAAGTTGAACTGTGAGCGGTTGCCCTTGGTTGAGCTAGATCAACACTTTTTCTTTAAGTGTTGGTTTTGGGAACTCGTTTGTCGTTTGTTTCGGTTCTAGTCGTTGTCTGAATGTTTTGTCTTTGAAGAGAAGCCTTTTGTCCCTTAGGGACTTTGTTGTTTTTTTGGCGTCCTTGATTCGAGGTCTAATCCTGTTGAAGGGGGAAGAATGTGACACTATGGTTTGGTGTGACGTTATAGAAGGTGTAACTAGAGAAAAAAACCTTTCGGCTTAGGGTTTTCTCGCTTTTGGGCGGTTAAAGTGTTATGTCGCCACGGAGTGTCGTAACCTTATTTAACGTGCATGATAAGGTTAATAACATTATGAGATGTGGAATTAAGGTTAAAACTATAGGATATGGAGGTTAATAGCTTTTCCGGGGCGTTTCCGGGGCGTTTCCGGGGTTTTGGGCCTTCCCGGGGGAGTTTGGGCCTTGGTGGGCTTTGGTGGGATGGAGTAGGTCTCCGTAACGGACTAGGATTGGGTGTGGGGGCTGGTAAAAGGGCTCCCCACCAGCCTTTTGGGCGTGCTCCCCCTGCCCTTGGGCGCCCCCACCTCCCCCTCCTAAGCCCTAGCCGCCACCCCCTCTCCCTCTCCCTCTTGTGCGCCTCCACCTCCCCCTTTGCCCCATTGCTCCCCACCTCTCCACCACCTCTCCTCCACCCCCTTGCTGCCCTAGGGTGGTCTCCACACCTCTGCACCTTGTGGATCCATCCGTTGGAGCGAGGAGCGAGGAGCGAGGAGCGTGGAGCGTGGAGCGAGGAGCGATCCGCGAGGAGATCTATTGGAGATTCGTTCGTTGGGCAAAGGTATGATCATGGGGATCCTTGGAATTGATCTAGGTACTGTTATTAGGGTGATTATCAAGTTTTTAGATCAATTGGTGGTGCTGGATTGGAGTTCTTTGGGTTAGATCTAGACGTTGCCACGTTTCTGTTTTCGGGCAGATTGAGCAGTCGGGCTAGGGTTCGAGTTTTCGTCGATTTAGAATCCGAATCTGTCCGTACGGACTTAAAAGAAGTTGTAGATAATTTAATTATCTTTCCTTGGACATAAAGCACGTTAAAATCCGATCAGCCGTTTGAAAGTTATGGCCGTTTTACCGAGCGTGTTAAAATCTGTGACGCGATTGGAACAGATCTCGGTAATCTGTAGATTAGACGACTTTAGAGTCCGAATCAGTCTTTCCATATACCTAGAGAAAGTTGGGAAAGTTTAGCTACACTTCTACACGTAGCTCCACCATCATAGTCTATGATTAATCACTTGGAGACATGATTTTTAAGAGTTGTGCCATAAACTTAATGTATGGTTTAATCTAGCATGCTTGTGAATCCTTATTTGCTTCGTTATAGTTTATGAAGTGGTTAAGCGTGGTATTATTGGCGTAACTTGATGTTATGTCCATTTATGTTGTTGTTTTAGATGTCGTGTGCTATGATATATATCTTGCCATGATATTGATATTGTGTTAATTCATGGAAAAACAAAGGAGATCTTTAAATATCGGTTTTTAGCATATGTACCTTTGCTAGAATTTTATGTTTAAATGTGATATTTAGTTGTTGTTTAGCTTATGTTTGGTAGCATTCGGGCATATTAAATGCCGGGGTGTTACAGTTTGCTCTTTTGGGGCTACACTAGAGGGTCTGCCTGAAGTGGATAGGTCTAGCGAGATGGCCCATTTGGGTTAGGCCCGATCGAATGGTCCGTATGTTGACACGGGCCCCCTATGCATGGCCGATTTCAAGGTTTGCCCTGAGGCCAGCGCAATCTTTGGAGATGCGAGCTGGTTCACTGAAGGATCATTGTTTTTTGATCCATGTGTTTTTGATGATGAGTATTTGAATATTCGAAGAGATTTGAAAAGATTTGAGTTGATTTGATTTTGGTTCAGTATTTGAAAAGGATTTGAAACCAATTTGAAACGATTTATTTTTTGGTTTCTTTATTTGAAAAGATTCAGATTTTGCAAAAGAGTTTGGTCTGATTTTTAATTATGTTTTTGGTTGATTTTATTTGATGCAATGCGCTCGTGTGAGTAGTTGCATGGATTAACTTGAGTCAAGTCGCGGACTTGGGCTCGGAAATTGTTTTGGTGTTTTTGTTCACGTGCAGGTGTTGCTTGAGGTCGAACGTGGTCGGTGTGAGGCGAGACTAGGTTCAGGAGGAACCGAGGTCGTGAGGGTCGAGGGTGTCATGCGAGATGTTTCGGACTAGAGAACGGTGCACGTGAGATCGAGATCGTTGCAGCGTAGTGGCAGGAAGCCGTACGCGTGTATACGAATTTTAGAGTGTGTGTGTGCATATGTGTGTGCATGCATGCAAGTGTGTCTGTACGTGCATGTGTGTGTGCATGCATGTGAGTGTGTGAGTATACATGCATGTGTGTGTGAATGCATTTAATGCATGTGTGTGTGCATGCATGGAGTGTGTGTGTTTGCATGCATGTGCAGTGTGTGTGTGTGTGTGTGAATGCATTTAATGCATGTGTGTGTGCATGCATGGAGTGTGTGTGTGTGACGTGCTGCATGTGTGTGTGCATGCGAGTGTTGTGTCGTGTGTGTGCGTGGCGTGAGTGCATCGCTGTGTAGCGTGAGTCCGAGTGGAGGCTGGAGGCTGGCTGCCGTGAGTTGCCGTCCAAAGTGTTTCCGAGTACGAGTTGGCCAGAGCAAGCAATGTTCAAGTCAATGAAGAATAGGAAAAGGATTCATGTTCCCTTGTCCTTTAAATAGGGGTTCTAGGTGCTTAGAATCAATCAATCCAAGGCAAAGGGCAAGAAGCAAGAGGTGCCTACAACAAAGAAAAGCTTTTGTGCTCTCTTTAGTTTGTTTAGGGTTTTCTAATCTTGTGAGATTAGAGATTTTGTTTAGGATTTTCTAATCATTGAAGATTAGAAGATTTTTTTTTGGTGTCATCTTGTTGAAGATGGCTTTGGAATAAAAAGATAAGTTTATGCAATATTCTCTTATTTTTTTGTTTGCTTTGATTCTTGATTAGAAGGTTTGTTCGATTTTTGATAGAACTAGTTTTGATTTTTGTTCGACTTGTCTCGCTAATTAATCTAGGGTTTTGATCTCTACAATATTAGATATTCTTCCGCTATTTAGGGGTCTTTAATTTTCCCAAAGAAATAGTTGAATTTTATTCGGCATCTATTCACCCCCCCTCTAGTTGCCTACTCGGTCCTACATTCACATATCCTCCTACTTGGAGAAGCTATTCGAGAACATGTCTTTGCCGACTATGTTTCGACTTTTGCGACAACATGAGGTTTGTCTTCCTTGTAGTCTCTATCTCCTAGCACAATGATTGACCCACCATTTTTCGCAGAGCCTCATGTTGTCCTTGGCCTTGCACGAGGACTTCAAGCGGAGTTACGCTGAGGTCCAGGAATATGTGAATGCCAGGCAAGCCGAGGTGAACACAAGGGATGCCGAGGTGGAGGCGCTCTACCGGGGGATTGAGAACTTCAGACGTGAAAAGGGTGCCTCTGAAGCAAAGACGAGCGAGCTGGAGGACCTTAATAGCCACCTTTACACCGAGGTTGCCTTAGAGTGGGAAGGCAATGCCTTGGCTGCCAAGGCTGTAACACCCTGGCATCTAGCATGCATGAATGCTACCAAACATAGGCTAAACAACATCTAAATACCATAAACTAAGATAAATTACAGCAAAGGAGTAAATGCTAAAACCGAAAATTTCGGCAGCATCTCCTTTGTTTTTCCATGAATTGAAGCTACAACAATATGATCACAGGATATAGTATAAAGAATGACATCTAAATCATCAATAACAAGGGGTCTAGCAGCAGTATAAGCCTAGAATAAAGATTCCAACCATCTCATGAGCCAAACGAAGTAAATGAGGAAACCAAGCACACAAATTAACCATTGCACCAAGTTGCATGGCACTACTCTTATTATCATGACCAAGATGAATAAATTGTCTATAAGTGTGGAGCTACGTGTAAATGTGTAGCTAATGGCCTTCACCGTATGCCGGTTTCATGGTACCTAAAACAACAAGAAAGCAAAAGCGTGAGTTCAACACTCAGCAAGTATATTGCAATGGTACAAAAGAAAAATTACATGTCTACAACAACTCACATCATGTCTATCATATTATTCATGATCACATATCATTATCATCATCATCATGTATGCAATGCGATGCGATGCACATGTCTCCTGGAAACTCATACCGGTAAGGTTGAGTACACACCGTCGGTGTGCACCCTCTCCCCCTTCCATCCCAAAGATGGAGGGTGCCTACTCCTCGCTTCCATTCACCGCAGTGGATGGAATCACGATGTAGAACTTACTCAATGGCACCCCCGGACTAGTCATAACTTTCTCACCGACCTTCCCGGACTAGTTATGACTTTCTCACCGACCCGGCCATGCATCATGCCATGTATGCAAACATGCCAACATCATAGATAACTTGTACATTAACACATGGCATCATAACATAATAAACATATTCATCATATCAATGGCAAACATTAAAGCATGGCATGTGAACATATCATATATTCAATTTCAATCTCAACCAATCTAGCAAACTACAACCTGCTACCCATTCCAATACACTTGCCTCAACCACGGGCGACAGATTGGCGACAAGTAGAGGGCACCTCCGGGGTCACACCACCTGCACATAGGCACCACACACTCAAAATCATGCCCACAAAACAATATGCAAACACTCTTCTACCCCGACTTCGCAAACTACTCGCACAACCCAAAAACAGAGGTTCTGTCCCGTCGGGACAACAGACTTGCAACGAGCATAACTCGGGTTCTAAGACTCCGAATCGATTAAAAGAGTATATCCTCACATATATTAGGAAATTTCCTAACTTTTTCTAAGTATATGGAAAGACTGATTCGGGCTCTAAAGTGGTTTAATCTACAGAATACCGTGATCTGTTCCAATCTCGTCACTGTTTTGAACACGCTCGGTAAAACAAGCATAAATTTCAAACGGCTGATTGGAATTAATCATACTTTATGTACAATTAAAGGTATTTCAATTACCTACAACTTCTTCAACAGGCGGATGACCAAATTCCAAATCTAAATTGGCGAAAACCCAAACCCTAGGTCGACTGCCCATGCTGCCCAAAATAGAGAACGTGGCAAACTCTAGATTTCATCTAATCTACCCAATTACAGCACCACCAATTGATCTAAAAACATGATATTAACCCTTAGAACAGTACCTAGACCAACCCCAAGGATCCCAGTGGCCATACCTTTGCCCGACAAACGAAAACCCAACGAATCTCCTCCCGGTTCGCGCGATCTCCTTCCTCGCTCCAAATCCACCGGATGTCCTCATCGCGGAGCGCTCCAATGGATGGATCTTTGGGGTGGTGAGGTGGAGAGGCTTCCCTAGGGCAGCAAGGGGTGGTGGAGAGGGGAGGGGATGGTGCAAGGGGGAGAGGAGGCGCCCAAAGTGGGGGGTGGCGGCTTGGGTGGTGGGAGGAGGAGGTGGAGTGGCGGCTAGGGTTGTGGGGCTCATGTGGGCAGGGGGAGGACGCCCCCAAGGCAGGTTATCCTGCCTCCCCCTCCCTCATGGGCCCAAAAATCCTCCCACCAAGGCCCACGACACATCCCTCTTGGGCCCGAACTCCCCCGGAGAGGCCCAAACTCCCGAAAACAGCCCGGAAATGCCAATAAACCTCACAGTGTATTGTTTTAACCTCCGATTTCATATTTTATAATGTTTTGACCTCAACATTCACATTTTATAAGATTACAACACTCCGTGGTGTCACATTCTCCCCCCCTTAAATAGGATTCGACCTCGAATCCGAAGAACGCCAAAATCAACAACAAAGTCCCCAAGGGACAAAAGACTTCTTTGGAACACCAAAACATTCACACAAAGACTTAAACCGGAACAAACGACAAGCGAGTTCTCAAAACCAACACTTGGCAAGAAAATGTTGATTTAGCTCAACAGAGTGCAACCTATCACGGTTCCACCTTTACTTCCAATTCCCCAATCGAATTCCTCGGGTATGCCCAAAACCTCACATCAATCATTTCATACAATTATCGCAAACGACAACACTACCACCAAACACCAATCAAGAACCAAGAAAACACTGGTTCTCAACTCTTGCAATTGGGCGCCCTTTAAACCGAGCGGACCATTCCCGAGAAATGCCACCGAACGAAATGACTCACTACAGCACATCTGCCTTTCCGATACACAATCACGCTAATATTTCATTCCATCCACTCCCAGGCAAATCTCATACCTAGAGACAACTAGCTAAGACAATTGCTCACGACAGGGCATTTATCTCCGAATTACCTTCATCTTATCTACCACCCATCGATACTCTCAATACAAAACTGAACAACGACATCAACAACCTCCATCAAAATCCACCCTTTATACCACTAATGTCCAACACCTAGCCCAAGCTAGGACCGTAGAACCTTACCAAACCACCATTGGCTCCTTTCTTAAGAGGGTCTCGCCCTCACACAATAACACTTAGTTATCAAGCCCAAATGTATACATATTTCGCATACTCAACCATAAACCAAGAACATTTATATCCTCACTCCCATCTATAGAGCAATAGAAGTACAATTCTTTTGAACCCAAGTGGACCACACACGACAACTCAAACCCAAAGCGTTAACAACCACTTTGGAAATAATTCGGCAACATCCAAGCCAAATCGCAAAAGAAGCACAAATCACCTACACCACAAGCAAAATACCAGAAATTCTTCATTCTTTCTTTTCATACTAGAAAGAAATGGACATCTCGATTCATGACATGCATGCACACTTTTTAAGAGCACTCCGGATTAGTCATATATCCTATATGACTTTCTCACCGACCTGGCTCATCGACTCTTTAATGTTTAGTTGTACATAAACGTTGTCATTATTCTTTTTCACCATTCATTCATCATGTAACTAACAATACCGAATAGTCATTCACCAAAAGACTTCTTCTTCGGTCTCACATGATGAAACGCCCATAACATCGATGATTGCAATAAGTCAGATAAACTATGACGACATCATAGTTAACAGTAAAACACCACAACGTGTCACAACCCACCATCCAATTAAAGCTAACCTTGCAAAACCTCACATACTAACCAAAATCAACATTTTGGAACTGAACATCAAGTCCAAAGTTAAACATCTGCACACACAACCACCACAAATTTTCTCAAAGAGAAAGAGAAACTCATTTCAAAAGGGAACACTTCACTAACTAAATCATTTATGAACTATCCACAAACCACCTTTTGAAACACTTGCAAACACCACACAGATTTTCCAAATAACTCCAACTCTAGCCAAAAAGGAGATTACAAATTAAACCTCGAGAGTTTTCCAGCACAACCCTCTATGTCCATCTGTTTCATTTTCAAATTTATTCCAAGGATGATTCAGTGCGAACGCGAAGGAGCGCGATCCACTCCAAGACATTTGGGTGTAAATCCATACTCACAACACAAACTAAACAAATGGGCCAAAACCAAAGATCGACACCAAACACTACGAGTTTTGGGGAAACTCTGAAACTCAACATAAGGAACACCTCAGCCGAAAGCATTCAACCAAGATAGCAAACAACCAAACCAGACCAAAAGGTTTTATACACAAGCTCAGCATGAAACCCACCGTATCTAGTATTCCACTATCCTTAACATTTAAGCATCCAATATTCACTATTTACTCATCGAGAAGCCCATCATAATTCAACCAAAAGCTACATAACCAATCTTCCTCTAGTTACCTTTCCCAACACTTATAAATAAAGTTCATGACGATTATCAAAAGACAACTAACCAATACTACCTCATAAAGATCCCCACAGACCAACACATCATATAACAACGTATTCTCTATTTCAAACATAGTACTTCAACAGATACTTGAGCATGATCAACCTACCAATTTTATACAATCCATACGTCAATTTCTCAACAACAAAACTTACTCAATCAATAAATGACTTCAACACATAAATGTTATCTCTACAAGACAAAATTCGTGAGTATGATTCTAGGATATACATTCATCAAGAATAAAATCCTACATCATGTTAATTATCCATGGTCCACTCCATCACAACATGTTACAATAACCTCCAATTTTAACAAGGATTTTCAACAATTAATCTAGGCAATTACCACCACTACTAAGTCGTCAATATCAATAATTTGCATAATCATCAATCAACAACATTACCTTTAGCTACCCTATACATAGGTTATAACAAAATTACCACCACACAACATACTCCAACTATTTAAAATAGATTGAATACTAGCATTAACACTGCCCTTAACAACATCATTAACAATAAGTCTTATGTTTTCTCAATTGATATCAATACTAGCATTGTATAGACACAACTGCATACTTCCAAATATACTAGTAGTTTGCAACAACATAAATAGCAACTCTAATCAACTTCCAAGTTAAAGTCACTAGTCAACGCGGTTAAATTTCTCTATTAACATGTAAAATTAGAGCATCTTTAACAACCAGCAAAGTTTCTTTAACAATATCAGTAATTTACATCATCTTAATGTTCTAACTATGCATTAGGGTTTAAACTTTAAACATTATCAGGGGTCATAAGCACTTTTATAACAAAGCAACAGATTCTAAGCATGTACATTAACACATTCAATCATTCTCGCTAAGAGTAAACTACAACACTAGTAGTCTATTTATTCTCAAGCTAGAGATAACAACCGCATTGAATTGTTTCAACTCACAAATTAACTTAACAATACGTCATCCCATAAACCACATTGGTATATGCTACATAACATGCTAAACAATAATTCTTACTAGGGACAAACGATTTCAGTCAAAAGACTACTTACTTTGTTTGCAGCATTTTAGTTCTAAAATTCATCCCAAATTCATAAGGAAACTTGACTCTCAAAATTGCAATGAGACAAACCCAAACTTGGTCATGCAAAAGGAATTCTCCAAAACACTTTTCAATCTCAAAGGCTCCCATAGAGGAAAATGGTTGAAAGACAATTTTCTTAAAAGGGAACCAAGCGATCTAGTAATCCTTTTCAAATAAAACCTTAACACCAAACCCCAAACTTTCACAAAATAAGAAGGGTTTTCAAAGATGATTTCTCAAACTAGTAAAATGACGAAATCAAACACCACTTATGTGACACCACGGAGTGTCGAAACCTTTTATAATGTGAATGTTGAGGTCAAAAAAAACATTATGAAATGTGAAATTAAGGTTAAAACCATAAGGTATGGAGGTTAATAGCGTTTCCGGGCCGTTTCCGGGAGTTTGGGCCTTTCCGAGGAGTTTTGGGCCTAAGGGTAAAGGTCGTGGGCCTTGGTGGGGAGGAGTTTGAGTCCATTTAGGAGTGAGAGTCCTATTTGGGGGCCTCTTCCTACCCTTTTGTGCGCCCCCACCCCTGCCCTTGCGCCCCCAAAGCCCTAGCCGCCACCCCCACACCTCCCCGCCTCCTCCTTGTGGTGCCTCCACCTCCCCCTTGCTCCCCATTGCACCACCACCCCTCCACCACCTCTCCACCACCCTTGCTGCCCCTAGGGGAGTTCTCCACCTCAACACCTCGAAGATCCACCCGTTGGAGCGCTCCGCGACGAGGAGATCCGGCGGAATTGGAGCGAGGAAGGAGATCGCGCGAACCAGGAGGAGATCCGTTGGGTTTTCGGTCGTCGGGCGAAGGTATGGCCACGGGGATCCTTGGGGTTGGTCTAGGATCTGTTCTAAGGGGTATTACCATGTTTTTAGATCAATTGGTGGTGCTGGAATTGAGTAGATTAGATGGAATCTTGAGTTTGCCACGTTCTCTGTTTCGGGCAGCATGAGCAGTCGACCTAGGGTTTGCGTTTGCACCAATTTAGAGTCGAAATTTGGTCGTACGGCTGTTGAAGAAGTTGTAGGTAATTTCAATACCTTTCATGATAATTCGGGTTCTAAGACTCCGAATCGATTAAACGAGTACATCCTCGCGTAGCTTAGGAAATTTCCTAACTTTTTCTAAGTATATGGAAAGACTGATTCGGGCTCTAAAGTGGTTTAATCTACGGAATACCGTGATCTGTTCCAATCTCGTCACAGTTTTGAACACGCTCGGTAAAACATGCATAACTTTCAAACGGCTGATCGTAATTAATCATACTTTACGTCCAATTAAAGGTATTTCAATTACCTACAACTTCTTCAACAGATAGACGACCAAATTCTGATTCTAAATTGGCGAAAACCCAAACCCTAGGTCGACTGCTCATGCTGCCCGAAACAGAGAACGTGGCAAACTCTAGATTTTTTCTAATCTACCCAATTACAGCACCACCAATTGATCTAAAAACATGATATTAACCCTTAGAACAGTACCTAGACCAACCCCAAGGATCCCCGCGGCCATACCTTCGCCCGACGAACGAAAACCCAACGAATCTCCTCCCGGTTCGCGCGATCTCCTTCGTCGCTCCAAATCCACCGGATCTCCTCGTCGCGGAGCACTCCAATGGACGGATCTTCGGGGTGGTGAGGTGGAGAGGCTTCCCTAGGGCAGCAAGGGGTGGTGGAGAGGGGAGGGGATGGCGCAAGGGGGAGAGGAGGCGCCCAAAGTGGGGGGTGGCGGCTTGGGTGGTGGGAGGAGGAGGTGGAGTGGCGGCTAGGGTTGTGGGGCGCATGTGGGCAGGGGGAGGATGCCCCCAAGGCAGGTTATCCTACCTCCCCCTCCCTCATGGGCCCAAAAATCCTCCCACCAAGGCCCACGACACATCCCCCTTGGGCCCGAACTCCCCCGGAGAGGCCCAAACTCCCGAAAACGGCCCGGAAATGCGAATAAACCTCACAGCGTATAGTTTTAACCTCTGATTTCATATTTTATAATGTTTTGACCTCAACATTTACATTTTATAAGATTACGACAATCCGTGGTGTCACAAAGGCCTCCTTGCAGGCCATGGAATCCCTAGAGGACGTTTTTCGTGGGATGGGTGTTGTCACCCCCAAACGAAGGCACTCCCAGGACGACGTTGCCACCAGTTGTCAGTGGCTACAGCGCGTAGGGCTGGTATTGATGAAGGCAGCCGAGGCCTATAGGAATCACTACGCGAAGGTTACTTGGCAGGCGGCCTTCTCCATGCTTCGTTGGGCTAGCTACAACCCGTTGATGCTATGGGTCGCTGCTCGGCGGTGGTAGCATCGGTGGAGGATGTTGCTCGATATCGGTGGCAAAACTATGAAGTCTACACCACCTTGCTTGTTGACTTCTTGGTGTTTTGTTGGCGTGCCACCCAGTGGAGTCCGTGGCGAAGACTTTGTCGGCATCGAAGTCCGCCGGTTCATCCAATCGGATGGGCGATGCTCCTTACCCAGCGGCCCTCCGTAAGGTTTAAAGCATGGGTGGTGGTGTAATTTTCTTTTTGGTTTGTAATGATCAAACTTGTAACTTTAGCATTTTAAATGAAATAGAACTTTTGCGACTTGTCCAACCATTTGTGTTAATTCTTGTGCGAACATGTTACGGGATGTTTGAATCGGTTACAAATGCACCACTGGGCGCGGTGCACCTCCTCATCCTGTGTCACAAGAGAAGTTCCTTGTGGGCTATCGTGGACCCCGAAAGCAACGCCGTGTCCAACCTGCGTGGCCAGGGCAAGTTTGTTTCTAGGGTGTGATGTACCCAGGTTCCTTGTGGCGGAGGTGGAGGAACACTTGTCCCAGCAAGGGCTCTTTCACATTTAAACTTTATTGGTAGGAATGTTTACATCTTTGCAACATGGAATTGTGGCTTCAACGGTCTGGGTCCCTTGCCCCTACTTCGACAGACGGGCAGCGCATTCGATTTAGCTGACTTGGCTGCATTTTTGTCAAAAAAAAACACTTCAATCGAAGAGATTTACGAGTGGCTGCTGGAATGCTCCAGCCTGAATATATAGTCTACTTGTTGTTGTATGCTCTACTATGTATGATTTGTATTATTGTGTTGTATTTGTTTTGGGGCTTCGGTCTCCCTATGTTGTACTATATTGTGCCTGTATTGGTTGATAATAAATGTGTTGATTTGGTTGCTTGGAGCTTTAAGCTTGGTTTGTGCTCTTCTCTAGCAATATAGCGACAAAAAGATCAAAGTACAAAGGCCGGTCTACTATGTGAGCGAAGTTTTACATGATGCAAAGTTGCGGTATCCTCAAATCCAAAAGATGCTCTACGCAGTCCTAATAACATCCAGAAAGCTACGGCACTACTTCCAAGCGCACAAGGTCATGGTAATGACAACGTACCTACTCAAGGAAGTAATCCGAAATAGGGAAGCCATAGGGCGCAGAGTCGATTTTGCCCCGAGGACCGACGTCAAGTCGGGGATCCTAGTGGACTTCATAGCAGAGTGGACACACGTCAAAGAAAAGAAGCACGAATCCTTTGACGACTACTGGACGATGTTCTTTGATGGCTCGCTTAGCCTGCAAGGCTCAGGCGCCAGCATCCTACTCAAATCTCCAACATGTGAGGAACTTAGGTACATCCTCCAGCTCGATTTCCAAGCTTTGAATAATGTTGCAGAATACGAGGGATTAGTCAATGGGCTCCGGATAGCCACATCGCTTGGAATAAAACGACTACTCGTGAAAGGGGACTCATAGTTAGTCATGAATCAAGTGCAAAAGGATTACCAGTGTACATATGACAATATGGCTGCATACCTAGGTGAGGTTCACAAGATAGAACACAAGTTCGAGGGTCTAGAAGTGAGACACACCCGTCGAGGTGATAACTCCATTGCCGATGGACTTGCCAGGCTCGCTTCATCCCGCTTGCCTGCTCCGATAGGAGTCTTCATGGAGAAACTCCTCAAACCTTCCGCCTCCCCCAAGCAGGAGACGGAAGCCGCCCAGCTCGGCCAATAGCCTAGTCTAGTCAGCGAGGCGAAACTTGCAGATGCGAAAGCTGCCCTACTCGAACGCGAGCTGACTTGGATGACCCCATTCCAAGCCTATCTCAAAGGTCGAGAGGTCCCTGACAATGATGGAATTATCGCCTGATGACTTGGACGAAGTTGGTAAGTTCGCCGGCCATGGATTTATCGCCCCGTCGGATGTGTCTTACCTCTAGACCTTCGAACTTGTGCTCTAGCTTGTGAACCTCGCCTAAGTATGTGGCCATATTGTCATCTGTGCACTGGTAATCTTTCTGGACTTGATTTACGACTAGCTGTGAGTCCCCTTTCACGAGTAGTCGTTTGATTCCAAGTTCCGGATCCCATTGACCAGTCCCTCGTATTCTGCAATGTTATTTGAAGCTTGGAAGTTGAGTTGGATGACATACCTAAGTTCCTCACCTGTTGGCGATTTGAGAAGGATGCCGGCACCTGAGCCTTGCAGGCAGAGTGAGCCATCGAAGAACATTGTCCAGTAATCGTTAGAAGATTCGTGCTTCTTTTCTTCGACGTGCGTCCATTCTGCTACAAAGTCTACCAGGATCCCCGATTTGATGCTAGTCCTTCGAGCGAAATCAACTCTGAACTCGTTGTGCTCAACCGCCCACTATCCTACATGTCCCGTGGCTTCCCGATTCCGGATCACTTCCTTGAGTGGGTACGTTGTCATCACCGTGATCTCGTGCGCTTGGAAGTAGTGTCGCAGCTTTCTGGACGTCATCAGGACTGCGTAGAGCATCTTTTGGATCTGAGGATACTGTAGCTTCGCGTCGTGCAAGACCTCGCTCACATAATAGACTGGCCTTTGTACTTTGATCTTTTTGTCGGGATCGTACTGCTCCACTAGGACGGTGCTCACTATTTGAGGAGTTGCTGCAAAATACAAGAGGAGATCCTCTCCATTGTTAGGAGATACTAAGACGGAGGGAGACCATAGGTACCTTTTCAGCTCCTGGAAAGCTTCCTCGGCCTCCCTGGTTCACTTGAATCTCTCTTGTTTCTTTTGTAGCTAGAAAAAAGGCAGTCCTCGTTCGCGCATCTGGGAGATGAATCAACTGAGAGCCGCAATCCACCCTATGAGCTTCTGCACTTCGCTTAGTGTTCGCGGTAAACGCATTTGGTCGATGGCTTTGATTTTGCGCGGGTTGGCCTCAATGCCCCGACTGGATACCAGGAAGCTGAGAAGTTTTTCGGACGGGACGCCGAACGTGCACTTCTCGGGGTTTAGCATCATTCGATACTTTCTGAGATTGCCGAATGTCTCCTTGAGGTCATCTATCAACGAGCTTCGTGTTTTTGATTTGACTATGATATCATCGACATATGCTTCTACATTGTGCCCAATTTGCATTTTCAAACAATTATGTATATATCGTTAATATGTAGCTCCCACACACTTCAGCCCAAAGGGCATCTTTACATAACAAAACACACCCAATGGGGTGATAAAAGATGTTTTTTCCTCGTCCTCCGCGGACATGCTAATTTGGTGATACCCCGACTAGGCATCTAGAAAACTTAACAATTCACACCCCGCTGTCGAGTCTATAATTTGGTCAATGCAGGGGAGAGGGAAAGGATCTTTAGGGCATGCTTTATTCAGGTCAGTGTAGTCGACGCACATCCTCCACTTGCTGTTGGCTTTCTTGACGAGGACTGGGTTTGCCAGCCACGTGGGATGTCGGACTTCTCGAATGAAGCCGGCTTTTAGGAGTTTGCCAATCTCTTCTTGGATGGCTTGCTTGTGATCTTCCGCAAATCTGCATTGCTTCTGAACCACCGGCTTGACGCTTGGGTCCACGGCCAGTCGATGCTCAATCACCTCCCTGGGGACCCCAGGCATGTCGGACGGTTGCCAGACGAAGACGTTGCGATTTGCTTGGAGGAAGGTGACGAGCTCGAGTTCCTATTTAGGGTGAAGGTTGGCGCCCACCTTGATCGTCTTGGACGGCTCTAATGCTTCCATGGGTACATTTTTTATTTTGCCATCGGCTTTACTGCTCAGCTGGTCATTGATGATCGATTTATTGATGCCTTCGCTGGTCGTCGGGGTGTCGACGGTGCTTTGGGGCTTCTGACGCTTGCCCTGGTTGATGGGGTCATTAGTGCAAATCTCTTCGACCATCTCTAGGCTTTTCTTGTCACACCTGACCGCGGAGCGCGGGTCACCTTTCATGGTGAGGATTCCCTTGGATGCTGGCATCTTGATGGTTTGGTAGGCGTAGTGCACTACGACCATGAACTTGGCCAGCATTGGTCAACCCAGAATCATGTTGTACGCGGTCTCGAAATCTACCACATCGAAAAGAATCCATTCGGTGCGGAAATTATTCGGCGTGCCAAACATAACGGGCAACTCGATCTGGCCAAGCGGCATTGACGAGGAATGCAGGGTTATGCCATGAAAAGGTTCTTCTCAGACTTTAATTTCTATCCGAGAAACACCCATCTTGTCCAACGTCTTGGCAAAGGTGAGGTTTAACGAGCTGCCCCCATTGACTAAGGCTATGGCCACCCGAATGTTGAGTATGGTGGGTTCGACCATCACAGGGTATCGACCAGTTTTGGGGACCACAGCTGGGTGATCTCGTTGGTCGAAGGTAATAGGTACCTCTGACCATTTGAGATAGTGGGGAAGGGATGGAGTGACCAAACTCACCTATCTTTCCACTGCCTTGTACTGCCGCTTGGACTCGTACGTGGTAGATCCCCTGAAGATATGTGCCAACTTGTGCTCAGCCCAGCGGTACTCGGGTTTGTCATCGTCAGGCTTCTCCTTGGCTTGCTCGATGCCGCGTTCGGCGAGGGCAGCCTTGAGTTTTTCTTTGACTTTCTTGCCGATCACTTGGCACTCGTTGAGGTCATGCTTGTCCGTGTGATGGACATGGCAGTACTTTTTACCTCCACGGATTCGACCTTTGTTGTCGCCAGTATTCCGCGTATTGCTTCTTTCAACCGCGGCGATGGTAGAGTCGCTCTTCCGCTTCTCGCCGTGGGTCTTGTTTTTCTTAGCCCCTTGCTTGGATGATTCAGGTTTATCGTTCTTTGGCTTGGGGTTGTTGAGGTAGTCCCGAGCTTCGGCACGGATGGCATACTTGTCTGCCAGTTCGAACAGCTCTCGAGTGCTCCAGATCTTTCGGATGGCGAGCTTTCCTTTAAGCTCATGATCTTTGACCCCGTTCTCGAAGGCCATTATTACAGCCACATCGGAGATGTTAGGGATCAAGTTGCGTTTATTGTTAAAGCGCCTGATGAAGTTGCGCAGCGACTCTGTCGGTTCCTGGATTACTCGGTGCAAGTCGCTGTGGGTTCCGGGGCACTCGTAGGTGCCCTGGAAATTGTCAATGAACTAAGCCCGTAGCTCAGCCCATGAGGATATGGATTGTGGTGGGAGGTTGAGTAGCCATGACCTTGTCGCCCCGTCGAGGGTGGTGAGCAGATAGTTGGCTATCACCTTCTCGTTTTCGCCAGCTGCCCTCATGACTACGGTGTAGATCTGCAGCCACTCAACAGGGTTAATCTTACCTAAATATTTCTCGATGGGGCCCGGCTTTAACTTGTCTGGCCATCTAATGGCTCGCAGTTCAGTAGCAAAGGCCTGACATCCTTCATCGATGTCATCGGGCGCCGTATATCGCAGGTGATGCCTTTCTTCTGGTTGGCCGGCCGGTCGGGGAGATATGCTTTGTTGATAGTGTCGTGCAAGGACTCGATCTTCTAGAGAAGGACTCCTCCTCTCTCGTAGCTCGCGGGCTTGTTCTTCCTGTCGATCACGCAGTACAAAGCGTAGGTCTCGCCAGTTGTGGGGGATGAGCTCCTGGAGGTCTTTTGGGCGCCTCTGGTAACCATTGGATCAGGACGTCCGAGATGTGTGGTGACTCGATGTGGCCACCGCTGATCTCGACCCTGGCCATCTGTAGTGTGAAGTTTGTGGCGTTCAACTTGAAGCGCCCTGCTGATGGGAGCGCCCGGGCCTCGAGTTAGAAACTCGAGCGGTCTGGGCCTGTGCTACATCGAGCAGAGCTCTCATCTGGTCGAGCACAGGAGTCATCGGGTTATCTAGACCCGATGAGAGCAACTTCAGCAGCATGTGAGCACACTGGATGTTTACTTCAGGAGTACTAAAGACATCATTGCTGCGTTGTAGCTGGGAAGCTGACCCTATGACGCGATCGGGCCTACTGGGGTGGTCGCGTTCTTGGAGGTCCTGTGCCCATCCGGGGGCCATCGCCTTCAGGTAAGGCGTCATCAGGTTGACCTGATCGAAACGCTTTGCCAGATTTACCGTTGTCCCGGGCGTAATCATGGCGTTGGCATCCCGCCGGTGGTCCGTCATACCTAGGGCAATGACTTTGGCCGTAAAGGCCGCTATTGGGTCCACGGGTGCCTCTAAAGGAACTTGGAGTCCTAGGTTGCCCATAGCCTCTACTTGGGAGGTCTTCTCTTGAGAATTTTCCGCAGAGGCGGTATTATTGTTCCTAGCCATATACACGTAGCGACCGGCTTTATTGCTACTGTTGTGGCCGCTGGAATCCTCGCTGCTGCTAGAGCTGTCACTATCTGTTTCGATGCACTTCAAGAGATTATCTCCCATAGGATCGAAATCGAGAAAGGATACTATTCGGCTTGGATCCCAAGAGCAGGACTCGATGAAGCCAATGTTCTCGAGCATGCCTTCGGGTCCCCATTGGTAAAGTATCGTTCCGAACGCGATCTGGGATCCGACGGCTGGGACTTGGTCGATGAAGGTGCTAGATTCGATGGCGTTGACGAAGTCGTCTATGACACCACGGAGTGTCGTAATCTTATAAAATGTGGATGTTGAGGTCAAAAACATTATAAAATGTGAAATCAGAGGTTGAAACCATACGGTATGAGGTTTATTCTCGTTTCCGGGTCGATTCCGGGAGTTTGGGCCTTTCCGGGGAAGATTGGGCCTAAAGGAAAGGGTCGTGGGCTTTAGTGGGGAGGTGTTTGGGCCCATGTGGGAGTGGGAATCCTGGTTGGATTCCTTGAGGTGCCAGCTCCCACCCATTTTTCCCTTGTGCGCCCCCCCCCCATGAAGCCCTAGCCGCACCCCTCCCCATCTCCCCCTCTCGCTTGCTTGCGCCGCCCCCCCCCTCATGCTCCCCATTGCACCACCACCCCTCTCCTCACCTCTCCACCACCCTTGCTGCCCCTAGGGGAGTTCTCCACCTCACCACCCCGAAGATGCGTCCATTGGAGTGCTCCGCGACGAGGAGATCCGGTGGATTTGGAGCTAGTAAGGAGATCGGGCGAACCGGGAGGAGATCCGTTGGTTTTTCGTTCGTCGGGCGAAGGTATGGCCACGGGAAACCTTGGGGTTGGTCTAGGTACTGTTCTAAGGGTTGATATCATGTTTTTAGATCAATTGGTGGTGCTGTAATTGGGTAGATTAGAGGAAATCTAGAGTTTGCCACGTTCTCTGTTTCGGGAAGCATGAGCAATCAACCTAGGGTTTGGGTTTTCTCCAATTTAGAGTCGAAATTTGGTCGTCCGCCTGTTGAAGAAGTTGTAGGTAATTGAAATACCTTTAACTGGATGTAAAGTATGCTTATTTCTGAACTTGCACCAACGCCTTCTTAACCACTTGCTTTACTACAATCTTGGACCCAGGTACCTCAATAAGAAATGGAGTGGCGCAGTCACTTACTCCCATCTGATTGTGCATGACGAACTCCTTACGGATGAACGAATGAGATGCCCCCGAGTCAAACAATACCCTAGCAGAATGCCCATTAATGCATAACATACCCGTCAGCACGGTGTGGTCCCCTGGAATCTCCTCGGCACCAACGTAGTTGACTCGGCCACGGACTGGCGCAGGAAGTGGAGGTGGTGCCGCCGCCACTGGAGGTCGTGGGGCGGTAGGATTTTTGCCCCGCCTTGGAAACGGGCAATCGCGAATGAAGTGCCCGGCATGCCCGCAGTTGTAGCATGGGCCCGGTCCAGAGCCTGTCACCACACGCACTCCCGACTGTGGCTGGGGAGGATGAGAGCAGCAACAGGAGGACGAGCCACTCCAGCCGGTAGGGAAAGTGTAGGAGCAGGGGCCCTCGGTGGTGGAGGGACCATGCGGGCTCGCTGCGAACTGTTGCGCATCGCGAACTGCGCGCCCCGCTTCCGTTTCTTCTCCTCTTGATGGCTCCTCATCTTGTGCTCGACTGAAATCGCCCGACTCACCAAGTCATTGAAGTCGGCGAAGTCGCACATCGAGAGCCGGTCCTGCATCTTCGCCGTCAATCCATTCATGAAGCGGCTCTGCTTCTTCTCATCAGTATCAACCTCCTCCGGCGCATACTGAGCCAGGTAGTTGAACTCTCATGAGTAGTCCACCACAGTCTTGCTCAACTGCTTGAGCGCCAGAAATTGCTGCTTCTTGATATCCATGAGTCCTTTCGGGATGTGGTATGCCCGGAAGGCCTCACGGAACTCCGCCCAAGTCACCTGATGACCGGCGGGCTGCATCACCAGGAAATTGGCCCACCACGCTCCAGCAGGGCCTTGAAGCTGCTGCGCTGCGTAGGGGGCCTTCTGAAGATCCCCGCACTGGATAAGAGCGAACTTCTGCTCCATCGTGCGCAGCCAGTCGTCTGCCTCCAAGGGATCACTGGCCCGGGAGAACACTGGCGGCTGAGTGTGGAGGAAGTCCAAATAGCCATTTGGGCGGGCTCGCCCTTCACCGCGGCCACCCGGAGTACTGATTCGACCAAGATCTCCAGAATCCGGTTGGTAGCCTCCTGGTTCCTCTCTGACCGCAGCAGAATATCCAGTACATTGTGAGGAGGAGGCGGATCGCCATGGCCAGGCTGTGACCGCCCAGCACCATCATCACCTCCCACGCCTCCGCGGGTCCTCATTCTGTCGTCAGTCAAGGTCAGACAACAAGAGTTAGACTCTAACTAGCGGCATCTCGAACTGACCCCAGACCTAGACTGCAGCACCCCGCACTGGGGTCCCACAAGTCTGACACACCAAAACATAACACATGATGCAAACGGCCATGCACATGCATGATATGAAATGGGATGAAATGCACAATTCCAACGTAATGCTCACAATCACCACTATAACCTAGGGCGGGGATAAGTACTACCCTCTACCTAATGCATCATGACAATCCTAAACAATTTCCTAATCTAGTCGTCAAGTTGGGGTCCGTCTTTGTGCGCCTTGCTCTGATATCAGCCCTGAGAGGAGCCGCCCAGATCGTCCTCGAGTTGTTGGATGAACAGTTGCTCCCGTCGGATTTGGATCCTAGCAACAAACCACCGGGGGTGATCCCGATGCTAGCACCCAAGCCCAACCGAGACAACTCTACAAGCATCCAAACGAATCGACAACAACCCCGGTATTCCTCCGGTATGCGATCCAAAACTCGCCCAGGATCCCCCACATACCGGTTCCCAATGCCATATCAAATTCAATTCGCACAAAGGGGCATCGAGCCCCAAGCTCACTACCAGAGACGCAAAAACGCGGAAGCAAACAAACACACCACACGGCACAAAGAGGCCCAACAAAGACAACCAACAAAGACGACCAAACGAAAGGCAGACGGGTTCCATTGCAGAAATAAAAGTACAGCTGTTCGCAAAAGTATCTCCTACTGTTCTATACAACAAAAGTAAAACACCCCGGAAGTGTCATGCCCTAACACTTCCGGGCGCGCGAGTGTCGACAGCCTCTACTCGGTGCCCCGCCCGGTCACCGATAGGCAGTAGGGGCAAAACTCGCACCCCGCTGGATCCTCACCTGCAAAACCTCAAAGCAGAAGCCTGAGTACAAAAGGTACTCGCAAGTCTTACCCGTGGTCCATATACGACCGACTCCAAAAGATATGCATTTGGATGTAGCAAAGAATAGGCTCAAGGTAAAACAGTCGCAAAATGCTTATCGTTTGTTGTTTAGTTACTTAAACTATTCAGTTCAAAGCTTCAATGCGGTTGTAACAGCACCTACCACTAAGTGAAGTTGACATTAAACAATATGCAGCCATTAATCACAATCAATTCGAGCTCAAGCCCAACGGCGAACTTCGGTTCAAGTTATTACTACGCTGAGTAACATCTGACCAAGCTTGCTCATATCCGAGAGCACGGCAATTCGAATCGCTTAATTAACCCTGCAGGGAAGCATTCATCACACGACATGTGTCACGAAGGAGCCTCCTGTCAACCCCCTCCCATCCATACCAATTCGTTGGGGCATCTTCATCCAGTCCGAAAACCTAGCACCCCCACGAGCAGCCCCAAGCCCGGCTTGGCGCCCGAGAGCCAGCCTAGGCCCCGCCCTCAACCACGTCCAACCACATGAGGGCATGGCCCATCGAACGGCATGCGATGAAAGAGCGGCTTACCGTACCATAATCAGGCATGCGATCAACCAAAAAGGTGCTTTAGCCACGTTACACCCGATCGGTCCTTAATCGACACGGACGAGACTACCACACTTGGGTCTCCTTACCCAAGTGATCCAACTCTCTCGCCCGGTCTAAATTTTCATCACTTCATTTCTCATAAACAACCCATTGCAACCCAATACTTGTAAAGTACATCAAACTCAAGCGGTGGAACCCTCCCACTTGGCCCAAACCCGACTCCTAAGCATACTAAGCACGACACAATTAGTACCCATAATCTAGCTCCAAAGGAGGAGTTCAACAAGCAACAATAGGAAGGGTACATACAGCAAATAGGATTTAGCCTATCCCACATTTCAATTCCTAATGCAATACTTAATCAACCAATAAGAAGTTAATTCGCAAAAATAGATTATAATTATGGTTCAAAATGCTTAGGTGCTTGCCTTGCTCTTCTACTTGCGGATCAACAGCGACTTGCCCCTCGGCACTTCCCTCAACCACGGCCACGTCAGTCGCCGCGGGATCGTTCTCTATACGGATACAATGCACAATGAGATGCATGCAATGCGAAAGAAACGACTACAACGCAAACCCCAACAAAAACCCACAACGGAATAGACCAGCCCAACCCGGACAGTCCGGGTTTATTATCCGGACTCTCCGGCTAACCCGGATACTCCGGACCATTTTGTCCGGACACTCCGGCCTAGGCGGACACTCCAGACTGGGGGTCCGGACATTCTGAACCTGGAGCATTTGGCCCAACTACTCAACGGACCGAGGTGCCACCAAGTCCCACGGCACCGCGGGGACCCGATCTATGACATTTCTACGCGCGGCAAGGCCGGAGAAGCTTATAGCTAACCCAACTCCACGAGGAACGACACTAATCCATGAAACCACTAGCCAACTTCAAACGACACTTGGATCGGCATTACCACTACCCGATCTACCTCACTAGTACCCACATTCACCAAACCAAGCCCCAAACCAACCCTATAATCACCACACCCAAAACCCTAAAGCTCAAGATTCAACTCCAAATCCCCAAATCCAAACCTAAACCCTAAACCCACCATGGATGGCCTTAGAACCCAAGAAACCCACGAATCAACCCCCAAGAGAAAGACCTACCTCTAAGGATGATGGAGGAGAACAATGCCGGGTAGAGGAAGGAGGACACCGGCTAGAGGAGGAGTTCCACGGGATGGAGCAGACACCGGGGAGGAGCCCCGGGACATCGCCGGCCTGTGGGGCTCGCCGGAGTGGAGCTCGGGGTGGAGGGGAGTAGCACCAAGGAGTGGGGAAACAACATGGAAGAGAAAGAATGGAGGGGAGCCACGAAATGGGATTTTTATACTAAACCCCCGCAAATACCGGACACTCCGGACTCTAACCCAGAGACTCCGGGTTGGGGTCTTCGGTGGAATCAACCCGGACACTCCAGATCTTCAACCCGGACACTCCGGGTTGAGGCCTTCGGTCAGGACAATCCGGATACTCCGGACAATATATCTAGACATTCTGGGTTGTGTCCGGACATTCCGGATGTTAATCTGGATACTCCGGATGTCCCAAAATTTTTTGAACTTGGGGCCTTGACAAACCCTCCCCCCCTTAAGGGAATCTCGCCCCGAGATTCAGAACAGCCGTATAGATCGAATAGAACGCATATGGGTAGGTCAGTCGCGCATTACTCGAAATACTTCGAAGCAAGAAGAATGATTCGCTATCACTTACATAGTATCAAAGAACTCTAGATACTCGGTCTTTAGGCGATCTTCGGGCTCCCAAGTAGCTTCATCCTCAGTGTGATTGCTCCACTGAACTTTGTAGAACTTGAGAGTCCGTCGACGGGTCTTGCGTTCAGTTTCATCCAAAACCCGAATAGGATGCTCTTGATAGGATAGATCCGGTTCAGGCGCAACCCCGAGGTCATTCACTTCAAGTGACTCGAAAGGAGTACGGAGACACTTCTTCAATTGGGAGACATGGAAGACATTGTGAACCATCTCGAGTGAGGGAGGTAGCTCCAGCTGATATGCCACTTGACCACGCTTTTCAAGGACTCGGAATGGCCCTATGTAGCGAGGCGCCAGTTTCCCTTTGATTCCAAACCGACGAGTGCCTCGAAGAGGGGACACCTTCAGATAGACGAAGTCGCCAACATCGAAGGAGAGGGGTCTCCTACGGCGATCGGCATAGCTCTTCTGTCGCGACTGTGCTACCCTTAGGTTTTCCTAAATAGTCTTCACTTTTTCTTCTGCCTCCATGACTAGTTCAGGCCCAAGAAATGAACGCTCCCCGCTCTCAGACCAATTTAGAGGCACCCGACAGCTACGACCATAAAGTGCCTCGAAAGGGGACATTTTTATGCTGGTTTGGTAGCTGTTATTATATGCAAACTCGGCATACGGGAGACATTCTTCCCATTTCTTCCCATAAGACAGTACACACGCCCTCAGCATATCCTCGAGGATCTGGTTGACCCTCTCGGTCTGTCCATCAGTTTGAGGGTGATATGCTGAGCTGTGGAGCAATTTGGTGCCTAATGCTTCATGCAGACTTCTCCAGAATCGCGAGACAAATTGAGAGCCTCGATTCGAAACTATCTGCTTGGGCACTCCATGAAGGCATACAATCCTGGTGACATACAACTCCGCATACCTCTTAGCTGAGTAGGTGGTGCGAACGGCTAGAAAATGTGTAGACTTTGTTAGCCAGTCGACAATCACCCATATCGAGTCGTGACTCAAAGAAGTCAGAGGCAGGCCAGTAATGAAGTCCATACTGATGGCTTCCCACTTCCAGCTCGGAATAGGTAGCGGTTGGAGAGTACCAGCTGGCTTAAAGTGTTCAGCCTTCACCCGCTTGCAGACGTCGCACTCAGCCACATAACGAGCAATCTCGCGCTTCATGCGAGTCCACCAGAATTGCCGCTTCAGGTCTTGGTACATTTTGTTGCTGCCCGGATGGATTGTGAGCAACGAGTTATGGGCTTCATCAAGGATCGCCCGCTTCAACTCTTGGGTATCCGGGACAACTACGCGCTGGCCGAACCACAAAGTCTCTTGATTATCCAGATGGAAATTGGCAGTCTGGCCAGAATTCACCTTGTCGCGAACTTGGGAGACACCCACATCATTCTTCTGAGCCTCCCGAATCTGATCAAGCAATGTGGACTTCAACTCCACATTAGTCAAGAAACCTTCTTCTACCATTTCCAGGTTGAGCTTCTGGAACTCAGTACAAAGGGTGGCACTCCGTGGTGGGAGAGTGAGGCAATGGCATTGTACCTTGCGGCTCAATGCATCAGCCACCACATTAGCCTTTCCCGGGTGGTAGTGCACCTCCAGATTGTAATCTTTGATCAGCTCAAGCCATCTCCGCTGCCTCATATTCAAGTCTGCCTGAGTGAAGATGTACTTGAGGCTCTTGTGATCGGTGTAGATGTTGCACTTATTCCCCAGAAGATAGTGGCGCCAAATCTTTAAGGCATGGACCACTGCTGCAAGCTCCAGATCGTGGGTGGGGTAGTGCTCTTCATGACGTTTCAGCTGCCAAGACGCGTAAGTGACAACTCGGCTGTCCTCCATAAGCACACAGCCAAGTCCGATGCCAGATGCATCGCAATACACATCAAACGGCTTGTGAATGTCGGGTTGGGTGAGGACTGGAGCTGTAGTGAGGCGCTGTTTCAACGCCTGAAAGGCTTGCTCACAGTCCACTGACCACTTGAACTCATTGCCCTTCTTCAACAACTCCGTCATGGGCTTAGCTACTTTGGAGAAGTCCCGAATGAAACGGCGGTAATAGTCAGCCAGCCCAAGGAAACTGCGAATCTCTGTGACAGACTTGGGCTGCTCCCAACTAAGTACATCCTGCACTTTGCTTGGGTCAATGGCTACGCCTTGCTCGGAAAGAACGTGCCCCAAGAACGACACCTCCTTCAGCCAAAACTCGCACTTGCTGAACTTCGCATACAAGCGGTGTTCCCGGAGTCTCCCGAGAACGACATGAAGGTGCTTGGCATGATCTTCCTCGTTGGCTGAATAGATGAGGATGTCATCGATGAAGATGACGACAAAGGAATCCAACTCTTCCATGAAGATGGAGTTCATGAGGTACATGAAGTATGCCGGTGCATTTGTCAGCTCGAACGACATGACGATGTACTCGTACAGCCCATACCGAGTGGAGAAGGCAGTCTTTGGGATGTCTTCGGCCCGGATCTTAATCTGATGGTACCCGAGCCTCAGATCAATCTTAGAGAATACTCGTGCACCAGCAAGCTGATCGAACAGGATATCAATCCGCGGTAGAGGGTATTTGTTCTTGATAGTAACTGCATTCAAGGGACGGTAATCCACGCAGAGACGAAGCAAACCGTCCTTCTTGGTCATGAAGAGAGCCGAGCAGCCCCAAGGCAAGGAGCTCGGATGAATGAAGCCCTTTTCCATCAACTCCTTCAATTGAGTCTTCAGCTCAGCCAATTCATTGGGCGGCATTCGATATGGCCATTTGGAGACTAGAGCGGTCCCAGGCTGCAACTCCACTACAAATTCGATGTCCTGATCAGGTGGCATCCCCGGTAATTCCGCTGGGAACACATCCGGGTACTCCAACGCTACGGGAACTGACTCTATCTCCGCGATTTCGGCACCATTCAGGGAGCAAAGGGTGGCCTTGCCCTCATCAAGAAGTAAAGTCAGCCAGCCGCCCTTCGGTCCCTTTAGCGAGATAGTACGGCGAGAACAATCAAGGATGGCTTGCTGCCGCGTTAGCCAATTCATGCCTAGGATGACATCCATTCCCCGAAGGTCAAGGAGCAACAAATTGACAACGAAGAGAAACCCCTGAACTTGCACCAACGCCTTCTTAACCACTTGCTTTACTACAATCTTGGACCCAGGTGCCTCAATAAGAAATGGAGTGGCGCAGTCACTTACTCCCATCTGATTGTGCATGACGAACTCCTTACGGATGAACGAATGAGACGCCCCCGAGTCAAACAATACCCTAGCAGAATGCCCATTAATGCATAACATACCCGTCAGCACGGTGTGGTCCCCTGGAATCTCCTCGGCACCAACGTAGTTGACTCGGCCACGGACTGGCGCAGGAAGTGGAGGTGGTGCCGCCGCCACTGGAGGTCGTGGGGCGGTAGGATTATTGCCCCGCCTTGGAAACGGGCAATCGCGAATGAAGTGCCCGGCACGCCTGCAGTTGTAGCATGGGCCCGGTCCAGAGCCTGTCACCACACGCACTCCCGACTGTGGCTGGGGAGGATGAGAGCAGCAACAGGAGGACGAGCCACTCCAGCCGGTAGGGAAAGTGTAGGAGCAGGGGCCCTCGGTGGTGGAGGGACCATGCGGGCCCGCTGCGAACTGTTGCCCGTCGCGAACTGCGCGCCCCGCTTCCGCTTCTTCTCCTCTTGATGGCCCCTCATCTTGTGCTCGACTGAAATCGCCCAACTCACCAAGTCATTGAAGTCGGCGAAGTCGCACATCGAGAGCCTGTCCTACATCTTCGCCGTCAATCCATTCATGAAGCGGCTCTGCTTCTTCTCATCAGTATCAACCTCCTCCGGCGCATACTGAGCCAGGTAGTTGAACTCTCATGAGTAGTCCACCACAGTCTTGCTCAACTGCTTGAGGGCCAGAAATTACTGCTTCTTGATATCCATGAGTCCTTTCGGGATGTGGTATGCCCGGAAGGCCTCACGGAACTCCGCCCAAGTCACCTGATGACCGGCGGGCTGCATCACCAGGAAATTGGCCCACCACGCTCCAGCAGGGCCTTGAAGCTACTGCGCTGCGTAGGGGGCCTTCTGAAGATCCCCGCACTGGATAAGAGCGAACTTCTGCTCCATCGTGCGTAGCCAGTCGTCTGCCTCCAAGGGATCACTGGCCCGGGAGAACACTGGCGGCTGAGTGTGGAGGAAGTCCAAATAGCCATTTGGGCGGGCTCGCCCTTCACCGCGGCCACCCGGAGCAGCCTGATTCTGGACCAGCATCTCCAGAATCCGGTTGGTAGCCTCCTGGTTCCTCTCTGACCGCAGCAGAATATCCAGTACATTGGGAGGAGGAGGCGGATCGCCATGGCCAGGCTGTGATCGCCCAGCACCATCATCACCTCCCATGCCTCCGCGGGTCCTCATTCTGTCGTCAATCAAGGTCATACAACAAAAGTTAGACTCTAACTAGCGGCATCTCGAACTGACCCCAGACCTAGACTGCAGCACCCCGCACTGGGGTCCCACAAGTCTGACACACCAAAACATAACACATGATGCAAACGGCCATGCACATGCATGATATGAAATGGGATGAAATGCACGATTCCAACGTAATGCTCACAATCACCACTATAACCTAGGGCGGGGATAAGTACTACCCTCTACCTAATGCATCATGACAATCCTAAACAATTTCCTAATCTAGTCGTCAAGTTGGGGTCCGTCTTTGTGCGCCTTGCTCTGATATCAGCCCTGAGAGGAGCCGCCCAGATCGTCCTCGAGTTGTTCGATGAACAGTTGCTCCCGTCAGATTTGGATCCTAGCAACAAACCACCGGGGGTGATCCCGATGCTAGCACCCAAGCCCAACCGAGACAACTCTACAAGCATCCAAACGAATCGACAACAACCCCGGTATTCCTCCGGTATGCGATCCAAAACTCGCCCAGGATCCCCCACATACCGGTTCCCAATGCCATATCAAATTCAATTCGCACAAAGGGGCATCGAGCCCCAAGCTCACTACCAGAGACGCAAAAACGCGGAAGCAAACAAACACACCACACGGCACAAAGAGGCCCAACAAAGACAACCAACAAAGACGACCAAACGAAAGGCAGACGGGTTCCATTGCAGAAATAAAAGTACAGCTGTTCGCAAAAGTATCTCCTACTGTTCTATACAACAAAAGTAAAACACCCCGGAAGTGTCATGCCCTAACACTTCCAAGGCGCAGTGTCGACAGCCTCTACTCGGTGCCCCTTGGTCACCGATAGGCAGTAGGGGCAAAACTCGCACCCCGCTGGATCCTCACCTGCAAAACCTCAAAGCAGAAGCCTGAGTACAAAAGGTACTCGCAAGTCTTACCCGTGGTCCATATACGACCGACTCCAAAAGATATGCATTTGGATGTAGCAAAGAATAGGCTCAAGGTAAAACAGTCGCAAAATGCTTATCGTTTGTTGTTTAGTTACTTAAACTATTCAGTTCAAAGCTTCAATGCGGTTGTAACAGCACCTACCACTAAGTGAAGTTGACATTAAACAATATGCAGCCATTAATCACAATCAATTCGAGCTCAAGCCCAACGGCGAACTTCGGTTCAAGTTATTACTACGCTGAGTAACATCTGACCAAGCTTGCTCATATCCGAGAGCACGGCAATTCGAATCGCTTAATTAACCCTGCAGGGAAGCATTCATCACACGACATGTGTCACGAAGGAGCCTCCTGTCAACCCCCTCCCATCCATACCAATTCGTTGGGGCATCTTCATCCAGTCCGAAAACCTAGCACCCCCACGAGCAGCCCCAAGCCCGGCTTGGCGCCCGAGAGCCAGCCTAGGCCCCAAACCAACCCTAGAATCACCACACCCAAAACCCTAATGCTCAAGATTCAAATCCAAACCCCCAAATCCAAACCTAAACCCTAAACCCACCATGGATGGCCTTAGAACCCAAGAAACCCACGAATCAACCCCCAAGAGAAAGACCTACCTCCAAGGATGATGGAGGAGAACAATGCCGGGTAGAGGAAGGAGGACACCGGCTAGAGGAGGAGTTCCACGGGATGGAGGAGCCACCGGGGAGGAGCCACGAGAGGTCGCCGGCCGGTGGGGCTCGCCGGAGTGGAGCTCGGGGTGGAGGGGAGTAGCACCAAGGAGTGGGGAAACAACATGGAAGAGAAAGAATGGAGGGGACCCACAAAATGGGATTTTTATACTAAACCCCCGCAAATACCGGACACTCCAGACTCTAATCCGGAGACTCCGGGTTGGGGTCTTCAGTGGAATCAACCCGGACACTCCGGATCTTCAACCTGGACACTCCTGGTTGAGGCCTTCGGTCAGGACAATCCGGATACTCCGGACAATATATCCGGACATTCCGGATTGTGTCCGGACATTCCAAATGTTAATCTGGATACTCCGGATGTCCCAGAATTTTTTGAACTTGGGGCCTTGACAATGTCCCTCCGTCTTGACACTTTTGACGGAGCGGGCACGCCGGCCCAGTCCGCAGATTGGCTGCGGTACAAGGAGCGGTAGTTTGAGGTCCTAGAGTTGACCCCAGTCCAGAGGGCTCGCTTTGTGGCCTTTCAGTTGAAGGGCCAAGCTGATATCTGGTGGGAGGGGGTTCTTGCTGCTAGAGCCCCCGCTCTTGGACCGGTCACCTGGGAGGACTTTGTGGCTCGCTTCCGAGCCAAGTTCTACCCAGAGACTTTCCTTGAGAGGATGGAGCATACTCTGGCGACTCTTTCCCAGGGGAAGAGGTCGGTGGCAGAGTATGAGGTGGAGTTCAACAGCGTGGTGCGCTTCGTGCCAGCTGTGGCAGCCGACGACATGGAGAAGGCGAGGAGGTTCCATAGGGCCTCAACCAGGAGTTCAGAGTTGTCATGGGGGCAACTATCCCTCGCGACTTCGCCTCCGTGGTGGAGCAGGCGAAGGGCATGGAGCTCGAGTTGGAGCTCTCCAGCGATAAGCAAAACCCTGGTGGTTCAGGAGTTCCAGTGGCCCTAGGCGGGGGCCGGAAGAGGACTTTTGGTGGAGGAGGTGGGTCTTCTCGTCGACCCACCTTCAAGAAGTTCAAGGGGGGACAGGGTTCCTCCTCAGGGGCCAAGGGGAAGCCGCCCCAGTCTACTTCTTTGTGGGTGGCTGTTTGTCCTGCGCCAGGGCAGGGCATGATCTGTTTCAAGTGCGGTGGTGGACATCGTGCTGCGGAGTGTGGTTGGTCTGGGGACTGTAACCACTGTGGCAAACCCGATCACATGGGGCGAGTTTCCGGATGAATCCCGGTAGCATCATCAAGTGGGAGGCGGTGCCTTCTCCTCCCACTCCAGTGGCGTCTTCCAGGGGTTCGGTGCAGATGCTGGCGGCCCCTGCTCCCCCGTCTCCCTCTGTTTGGGCGCCCCCGACGGCCTACTGGTGCCCGCAGCCGATGGCTCCTCCCCAGTTGCTCTCACCGCCCCCAGCTTTGTTGGGGCATCAGCCTTGTGTCGGGGCTCCCGCTGCCCTGGCACCACCAGGAGTGTACGCCTTGCCGACCGCCGAGTCAGCCGGGCATCCAGAGGTGGTTTCAGGTACTCTGCTCGTGGATTCAGTTGATGCATTTGTTTTGTTTGATTCCGGAGCATCCTATTCTTTTGTGTCATCTGAGTTTGCTAGTAGAGCTAAGTTGGGAATTCGGCGGATTTCTGAGTCTGTGATAGTCAGTTCTCCTGGGGGGTTGATTGCTAGTTCTTTGGTTTGCCCGGGTTGCACCATTGCTATTGATGATGAGGTTTTCTTTGCCAATCTTATGGTGATCCAGTTGGCTCCTTTTGATGTCATTTTGGGCATGGACTGGCTGCATCAGTACCGTGCCAAGATCTGTTGCTTTTGGAGGACAGTTACCTTGCAGGCCCTGTCAGGGGTGGAGTTGACCTTTCAGGGTGGTATACCTTCCAGTTCCATCTTTGCTTTGGCTAGTCTGTTTTCTGGTCGTCGTTTGAGGAAGTTGGGTTTCCTCATGGCTATGTCAGAAAAGCCATCTTCTTCAGTTTCCATTGAGGAGATTCCTGTAGTGAAGGAGTTTGTTGATGTGTTCCCTGATGAGTTGCCTGGTTTACCTCCTGTGAGGAATGTAGAGTTTCATATTGATCTTGTTCCTGGCACTCGACCAATTTCTATCTCTCCATACCGCTTGGCTCGTCCTTTTCAAGACGAGTTGAAAAAGCAGTTGGAGGATCTGTTGGCCAAGGATTTTATTCGGCGCAGTGTGTCACCTTGGGGAGCACCTGTCCTCTTCGTTTAGAAGAAGGATGGAAGTTGGCGTATGTGCATTGATTATCGTGCTCTTAATCAAGTGACAGTCAAGAACAAATATCCTTTGCCTCGCATTGAGGATCTGTTTGACCAACTGAAGGGAGCAAAGGTGTTCTCCAAGATTGATCTTCAGTCGGGGTACAATCAGATCCGTGTGAGGGAGCAGGATATTGAGAAGACTGCTTTCTCCACTAGGTATGTGATGCCTTAGAGCGTCAGAGCGATTCTAGGGTTCCTTTTCCTGGTTTTGTTTCGGGAGAGGAATGAAGAATTTGTCGGGGGATGAAATAATTGAAGTTTATCCGGCGTATTAATATTAAATTTGGAGTTGTCGGGCTAGAAACAGTGGGCCGAGGAAAACCTGGGCCTGGGCTGCGAATCCCCTCCCCACCTCTCTCTCTTTTCCCCTAGTGGGCCTACCACCATATAAAGGGTGTCACCCCCAAAAGCCCTAGGCGCCCCCTTCCTCCCCTAGCAGCCACACCACCCCTCCTCTTCCTCCTTGCGTGGTGGCTCAAGATCCACCACTAAACGCGAAGGAGCAAGCGAGAAGAGGATCCGTGGAGGCGTGGAGGACGAGCAGATTTCCGCTTCGGGAATCGTCGCGCTTTTCGTGGGTTCTCAAGGAGAACTCAAGGTAAAATTCCCAATCTTTTACCCCTGTTCTACCTAGGGATTAGGAGTGTATTAGATCCGGTGGTGAGTGATTTAGATGGATCTTGATGGGGAGAAGGGTAGATGTTCACGTGGTGCTGTTTTTGGAAGGGGAGATTGTACAGCGCGGATTGTTTCGCGTTTTACGTGGCATAGAAGATTTTTCCTGCAAAAACCTATAACTAGAAAGTTGTAGATAACGTCGAGATATATCTTCTGTAATTTTTTCATAATTTTTGGGGCGTCGGTCTGAGAGTTATCGCTGTTTCAAGATGACGGACAGAATCTAGAAACAGATTTTGTCCACTGTGTTGGACGTTTGTTTAGGCATATTTAACAGTGGAATTGAAATTTGTGATCTTCATGAAAGTTTAGATCTCGTCAATATCTAGCTACTGTAATTTTTTTGTATTTTTATGATCTGTATAAAAAAAGATACGAAATTGTGAAGAGAGGGTGCTGCTGTTTGACCCGACAGATTGGGGTTTTTGGCGCTTAAGAAGGAACGGGATTAGGAAGCGTGTGTTCGAGTTGTGTGATCATTTGTGATGTCGCTATGTACTGAAATAATACTTGTACAGGTGGTGCCCCTTCTGGGCGCAACTAGGTTCGTCATCCACGTTGGTAAAGGCAAGTGGAAGTAGCGGTCTTGCTAAACTATAACTCGCTATTTGTTTCGTCTTCAATATAAACCTTAATTGCAGCACACCTACAGGGTTTAACTACTTGTTTATGAGATTACAATATCCTATCCTGCATGGTGATGTGGTTGTTTGGCTTTTGAATCATGAGTAAGAATGAAGAAAGATGTTGTTTGCAAGATGAATTGTGGAGATATTCTATCTCAATGATGTTCGCATTCTATCCATGTTATTTGATGGTATGCAAGCATGTGAATTCAGAGTGGGAAGTTATGAATGTATTTATGCATGAAGCATTAACTGCATAATCATGCATTGAAGTTTGTCGACGCCAACAGGCGCGATCAGACAGTACAACACCGTGTGTTCTCGAGAAAGGGCACGGTGAGGAGGATCATGGCATAAGCATGTGCACAATCATATGCATTTTACTGAGGTTGTGTGGACTCTATAATGTGGTATTGGACATGAGGAATTTGGTATGCTAGTTTTACTGTGGTCGTGTTATTCGTTAGAAGTTATTCCGCTTGCCGAGATTACCCAATCTCACCCTTGTTATTTTGTTGTTTTCGTAGTTCTCATGAGTCGTAAGCTTGAAGGGTGGGCTTAGTAGCACAATCAACCCTCCGGGTCATCACGAATCACATGGACTAGTGCATTTAATAATTCATTAGCTTGCTGAAATTTTATTAATCATAGACCTGTTGATGTCCTCTTTGGAGCCGTTTTACGTTTATGTTTGTTTTCCTCGTTGATTTAGACTTGTTATCTCTAGTACCGATGCTTTTATGTTATTCCTGTTTATAATGGTTATTATGAATCTTGTTGTCGCCTGCTTTGTCCTAATTTTAGGAGAGATCTTTGTCGAAATTTTCTTGTACGACAGTTTAGATTTGTAGGGTGTTACAGCTTGGTATCGAGCTGGTCGTAGGTCCTTGGAATGTCTATTTTTAGTGTCATACTATAGGATACAACTAAAATGTGATGTGGAATAACTTAGAAACATGGCCTAGGTTTTAACTAAAATTTTGTCATAGGATAGCAACATTAAAACTTGTGTAAGTGGAATCACTAATTTAAAATTTGACACACATGGATGCACAGTGAGGAAAGGGTATGGGTATCGTTGCCTTATGCTTAAAGGTTGAATTTAAGCTTTGTTGTTGAATGCTACTTTTGATGATGTATAATGCTATATTTATGATAGATTTGATTGAGTTGCTTCATTTGTGATAAAGTGTGGTTGTGGTGCCGAAGGGTTTCGGTCACCTTTTGTTTGTAGTGAGGCTGTGGTTTGACGGTGTGGTCGGGTAGAGTCACCACCGAAGAACTATTAAACCCTCATAGGCAAAGAGTACTTATCCGTGTCTGTCAGAGATCGGGTAGTGACTGAGTCAAATAGAAGAGGTTGGTGATGGATTCCTTCGATGTTCTTTACCGTCTTGACGGTCGGTTTTGGTTGGTTTTCGGGTATGTGGTTGGTTCAAACCGATGAAAATGCTTAGTTTTGAGCACTCGCTGATTTGTCCTTTTGGCGGTTTGTGGTTTTGTCTCCTTTGAGTGAAGACACAGAAGAAGAGTTCTACGTTATGCGTCTTTTGGTCACAATTTTGCTTTGGCACCTGATTTATTGTGATGGACTGTCGTTGGGAGGAAATTTCGTGGTTGTTGTTTCCGATTTTTTTTAAAAAAGAAGGGGTTGGAGTTTCTCCTGTTGCAGATCAAGCTGGATGGAGCTAAGTTTGAATCTTTATCGAAAAAATTTAGTTGGACATTTGGTCTTCCCTTTTGCATCCGTCTTCCTTTGTGGAAAGTGTAGGTTTTGGATTTCTTGAAGAGTTTTGGCTACTATGATTGGACATTTGAGGGTCGAGGTCTCTTGCATTTATGTTTGGATTTTGCTTTTCTCCGTTGCCTGAAAAGAAGAAATTTTTATCGGTGTTTGTTCTTGATCTAGAACTGTGTTTGTTTTTTTAATGTTTGGGATTGCCTCCTGTTTGTCAAGGGTAGGTGACCCATGACGGTGTTTAGAAATTTTATGTTTGTGTTACGTAGTATGTAACAATGTGGTTTATGGAATGATGTACTTCTAAGTTAATTTGTGAGTTGAATCAATTAAAATGTAATTGTTATCTTTAGCTTGAGATTAAATAAACTTCTAGTATTGTAGATTGCTCTATAGCGATAATGATTGAATGTGTTAATGTGCATGCTTAGGATTTATTGCATTATTTTAATGTGCCCTTGACCATGGACAATGTTTAAAGCTTTAAATCTTGATGCGTAGTTAGAACATTACGATGATGTAAACTCTTTGTGAAGGTAATAGAAAATTAGTGGGTTATTTAGAGACATTTTAATATAAGGTCGGTAGAACAATTTAATTGTAATGGTGGACTACCGATATTGTTAAAGAAACCATCTTTGGTTGTTTAAAGATGTTCTAATTTAATCGTGTTGGCTAGAGAATTTAACATGGAAATTGATTATAGTTGATATATATGACGTTGCAAACTATTAGTAGATTCGAAGTATGCGATATGCGTTCCAATAATGCTAGTATCGATATCAATTGGGAAGACATAAGTTTTTGCCATTGCCGTAAGAGCTTTGTGATGATTTCACCTATTCAGTTCACTTTAAAAAAAAGGCTGGAGTATGTCTTGGAGTGGCAATTTTGCTATAACCCGTGTATAGGGTAGCTAAAAAAAAATTAAAAAAAATTTTTAAATTTAATTTAGCGTTGTTGTTATAAGAGCTTTGGATGGCTTAAATTATTCAATCTATTTTACATAGTTGGAGTATGTTGTGTAGTGACAGTTTGTCATAGCCTATGGATAGGGTAACTAAAAGCAATGTTGTTGTTTTACAATTATGCCAATTATTGATATTGATGACTTAGTAGTGGTGGTAACTGATTAGATTAATTGTTGAAAACCTTTGTTAAAATGGTGGAAATTGTAACATGTTGTGATGGAGTGAACCAGGGATAGTTAGCATGACGCGTGATTTTGTCCTTAATAAATGTATGTTTTAAACTTCTATTTATGATTGGTGCCTTGTTGAGATAATATTTACTTGTTGAGTCATCTTTTAGGTGAATAAATTTCCATTGTCGAGATGTTGACGCGTATGTGGTATGGAATTTATAGGTTCATGTGGGGGCTCCGGAATCAGATTAGCGAATCAGGTCATTACTGTTGCATCAGACTGGAGATTAATGCAACCTGCAACGCCTCCTGACCGCTAAGCCAAATCCGTACTCGGATTGGGGCCAATTAATCGGCAAGACTCGTGAGGAGTATATCTGCCAATTGATTGATCCCAACTCGAGCTTCCATAATCGCGTGCATTGTATCTTGGTTCCTGGATCAAGAGCTCAAGACTCCACGCATTGTCATGCAAGACAGGTCTCAACTATGCAAGAGTAATTATATTACACCAGAAAGGTAATGTTATTACAATAGTTTAACTTTACAGGTCACGGCTTTCAGCCGGAACAAGTCCAAAAGAAACACCAGCACCAGCGGAAACACCAAAAGAAGAACACGCAGTGTGCCTCCACCCCGTGCAATCGGGCCGATGATAACCCAGCTAAGCCCCAGCAGAATCGTCAGCGTCGTCAACGAACTGCGACTCATCTGGTACATCTGCGTCATTACCTGCTTCTTCTCCTTCTAACCAAAATCCGTTAGAGCAAACGGTGAGTACACGTATGTACTCGCAAGACTTTAGTGTATGGAATGAATACATATAAAATGCAGGTTGAAACAAAGAATAACAGGTTACTACACTAGTCTTTTTGAGCACAAAGCGGATTTTGCTTACAATATGATAATAAATTCACAATCGCATTTTGCGAAAGAAATTGAGTGAAGAAAACTTTTCAAACAATTAACAATATACCAGCGATTAACCAAACCAACATCCAACCATTCCTTCCACCAAACCAGCCATTCACCCGCACCTTTTGAACCCAAGATTCAAACACACACACAACCAACCAACACGTTCCAACCTCGAAACCCATTTTTTCCAAAATTAACCCAGACCCAAAATCTATACTTGATAGTACTTTCCAAGCTGCTCATGACCGTGAGCACGGCTAATCGATTAGTTTATTTATCTCTGCAGAGATTGTACACTGTACCCACATGACACGTTCTAGCAATCATGTCATCCATGCCTCGCGATACCGAAGTACCCGATTTGCTAGACCGTGACGGAACCTTTCGAAAGAATTGGGTTCTAATCCTGCACCGGCCCGGTAACGTGCATCCCTAGCTACAGCCACAGAGGCCGCCAGTGGTTCCAATAGGCACCCACTAGCCCACGACCCCCCTGTAGTAGGCATTACCGTTGTATTGGGTAAACTTTCCTTCGATGCCTCGACAAGAAAGTCCCTAGAATGCACCGACACCACAGTGCATCCAATCCTCTTTGCCCTCCAATAATGCAGGTCGATCCCTTTTCCCCGCATTAGGCCGAGGCCATCCCATACCGGGCACATGTGGTTGCACGAATTTATACCCAAGTAAATAGCACCAAGTTCGGTCCTTAGGGTGACTCAAAGTAGATCTTCCAAACCCACTTGCTATGGCCACAGAGGGTCGGCACTAGCGGCCCCACCGAGCACACACTAGCCCTCAACCTCCCCATAGCAAGGGACCAACTCGCACTGCACCACTTCAAACCAGCCAACACCGACAACCAATCCGAACTCGAAACCGACCTTCCAACCGGAACCACTACCCGGCCAAACACCACCGACTCCGAACCATCAAACATCTCGCCCGGTCTAATCTCTCCAAGTTTTTCCATTTTACTCACGCAACCATTCCCTTTTTCCAACAAAACCCCAAAACATCCAATTCCAACCTGACACCCTTCACCCATCCTAGTAGTTCCAGGAGTTTATGAATATGAACGTCATGATCTCCTGCAACCAATTCTATTGCTGAACTAAGCATATGCAACTATTATTCTCTAATACCCTCTGACACTTACTAATGTGTCTAAATTATTCTTAAGTCTATCAAGGATAGCGTATTCAGATTATATTGAGGTAATCCAACAATTTTCGGCTTAACTCATCGCTTCCCACAAATTATCATTTTTAATAAATTTATGAGCATGCATAATAGTTTTGGAAATCAAACATAAGAATTTGCAATTATGGGATTGGAAATGGTCAAGGAGGCGCTTGCCTGTTTGCTCTTCGGTGAAATCGGTCTCCGGGACGTAGTCGGGATCGTCGGCGACGTTCGAAGCGTCTACGCTCACACGAAAAGCAACGAGACCCAAATCATCGATCAAAATAGGCAAGAAGCAATCGAAATCCAAAAGAAGCGAAACGGAAACGAACCTAGCCGGAAAAAGAAATCTTAATCTTTCTTCCAGAGGCCGGCAGTACCGTCTACTGTTGGGCGGTAGTGCCGCTCTGGCCGGCAGTACCGGCTACTGTAGCCCAGTAGTGCCACTCTCCGAGGATCAAAAGGGGTTGCTCTCTGGAAAATAACTACCGGCGTCCTAACCCCGGCGATTTTAACCCTCCCTAGAAGATCGCCTTGCCCCGGTAGTGCCGGCCACCTCGAGACCAAGTTTCCAAAATTGAGATTTTACGCATTAACTCCCTAACTCGACATAAGTGCATGGATAGGTTCCTGGGACCCATGGGACCTATTCACGCAGGTTTCACAAATTCCGAGCCTGCTTGCGCAAAATTTCACTTTTCGGATCCTTTCTCTCGAAAATGACGCCAGCGGATTTCGACCCAAAAGGTGTCGAAACTCGAGTTTCTTCGCGGCAACGGATTCTCTACGACTCTAGGGACTTATGTGCGCTAGACTTGTGAACCTTGGGACTTCGGAACTTGAAATCGCTCCGAATGCCCAGAGTGCATCTTTTGCAAATCCTTCGGAACGACGGATCCGCAACACGCGCACAAGGCCCAATAGAACACTAGGGTCCTACGTGATCTAACTACTGATCGGGAACTCCGAAATGTGCTATTCGACTTCTACTACCCGAAAACCTAAATATACTCTCCAAATCCGATTCTCGCTCCGAATCGAGTTCAAGCTCGATTCTTCCGCAGGAATCGACCTATGAGGCGCTAAGAAAACATCCGTAGGTCATTTCCCGACTTTCCGGAGCTAGGGTTCCAAAAAGAAGAGCTCCGAAAATTCAAGAAAAGGCGTTTGCAGCGGATGAGTCCAACGATGCGTAGATCAGGGTTACCGAAACTACTCGATCACGCAGAAGGATTCTTCTACCCTTGACCTAGGTTTAACTTCTTGGAAAACAACCATGCACCACAAGAACTAGGGTTTCTATGGTTTAACTAGGACGTAAAGAACGATTACAAGCCAAGGAAGAGCTAGGGTTTGCATCTCCACCTAGGGTTCAAGCTCAACTTTAAAACCTACCTCGTGTGAAGCTCCTTGACTGCTTGGAGACGCTTCTCCACCTTTGCTCTCGCTTCCACACGACCTCCTGGAGCTCCAACCAGCTGGAAATGGCGAGGAGGAGGAGAGAGCTCCAATGGAGAGAGAGGAAGGAGAAGAGAGGAAGAAGGAGAAGGAGAGGAGGAGAAATGAGAGAGGAGAGGGAGAAGAGGGTCTCCCTGGCATTTAATAGAGGCTAAAACGTGCACGCAAACCGAGGCAAAGAGATAAACACGAGCACAGGACAAAACCTGTCGCTCGGCCGGCGATCTGCCGGAGGCGGCCGATCTTGCCGCTCGGCGGTAGTACCAGTGCGGCAGATCGCCGCCTACAGCAGCTTCAGGAAATCGTAGTTTTCGCGATGGTTCTTCAACCAACTAACTTAAGGACTATTGAAATAGGTTCGAGGGGTCCTATTAAAGGTTTTAAAACTTAGGTTTGGGATCTAGCTCTCACGATTTTAAATTTCACCCGATTTCGGATTCTGAGACTCCAATCGGGGAAAACGATCAACGAAACGACAAAACCGAATTCGAGGGCAAATAACTCCAATTTCAAACTGGAAACTAAACAGAGCACTAATCCACACCTAGTTAGCCTAATCAAGCTTAATTACAAACACGGGCGTTACAGTTCATCATGCTGAAAGACTTGTTGAAGCACTGCCTTTCAAATTTAGAATATGATGATATAGGTTAGGCTGCTCCGTGGGGATCTTGATGAGGTAGTGTTGGTTGGATGTGTTTTTTTATAAGCACTGTGAACTTTATTTATAATTGTGGAAAAGGTAATAAGAGTAAGAATTTGTTGTGTAGTTGTTGTTAAATCCTGATGGGCCTTCTCAATGAGTAAATAGGGAATATTGAAATCTAAATGGTAAGGGTAGTGGAATGCTATAGATGGCGGGAGTTATGCTGAACTTATGTTTAAAAATTCATATGGATTGGTTTGTTTGTTTGATATTTGGGTTGAATACTTTCGGTCAAAATATTCTTTGTCTTTGTGTTTGAGTTTCCCTAAACTTAGAATGATTACGCCAAATGTGGGTTAATTTGAGGCTTAAAACAAGGATAAAAGAATGATTAACCTTGAAGTAATTTGTGGAGATTTTGGAATGTTATTCTATTAAATATCGTCATTCATTCATCTTTGATAAGAAAACTAGCTTAAGTTATGAATGCGACATTTATGCTCAAGGATGTATGCTTTGACTGTGTCCGTAGTTTTCAAGGTCGAGTTATCGGTTGCATTGTTGATCAAAAGAAGTAGCTAATCCAATGTAAGATTTGGAACTTCATGATCTGGAAATATTTGTATTTCTATTTTGGGCTAGAGTTGTGTTGTGGTGTGAGGTGTTTGACAGTTTTTGTTTAAGAGACGATTCTTCTGGTTGTGACATGAATGATATTCGTGGTTGAAACAATTTTTTTCTGTTGGGAAGTGAGTTTGGTTCCTTTTTAAGGAAAAAGAGATGGTGGTTGTGTGGAAGCATTTAATTCCTTGATCGGTTTCTTTTCTCGAATGGCTCACCTTGGATAAAAGTGAGATGATTTGTTTTGGTAAAAGTGAAATGCATTTGCAGAAGACTTTCGCGGTGTTTCTCTTTTGAATAGAGCTTCTCCCCGAAGAAATTTTTTTGGTGGTTTTGGTTCTATGGAGTTCCTCTTCCAAGTTGAGTTCCCGTGTATGTGAATTTCAGCCGTTTGGTTTAAAGGTGGTGATTGTCGTTCGTTGTGTTAGTGAGAATTAAGATTTCTTTTACGTTCAAGCTTGGGGGTAAGAAAATGAATGTTTATGTTATGGTTGAGTTTATTCAAGGATTGTACTCCTTGCCCTGGTCCTTGGGTGGAAGAATGTGAAGGCGAAACCTTCTTACAAGGGAAAACTAGTGTGGGTCATTGATCGTAAGTAGTTTAAAAGTGAAGAGTAAAGGAAGGTTGTGTATGACTCAATTCAAACCTTTTGGAGAATTGTTTTCATTGATGTGTTCCTCGGTGGGGTTGCTTAATTTAGTAGTGGACAACTTGGAAGTTGCAGGTAATTACATTAATTTTTGGAACTTTTGTCATTTGGTTCGAGCGAGTTTGTGTCAACCGTAGTGATTGTGTTCGGTTGTTATTGTTTCTCATGATTTACGGACCACTGGTTGTAAAGTAGGCTATCTCTGTCGTTGGTAAGGGTGGATATTGGTTCTTTTGTAAAAGATCAATCACTTGTAGGAGATAGGAGTTTGTGTTTGGGTTGATTTAGAGACTTACCTAGAGCGTTGTGTCTCACATGGTTCGCGTCGCCCGTAATGCGAATTTAACTGTGGTAGAGGAGTTGAGATTGGAATGCGGAGTTTCGCGATCGGGTTGAAGAGAGAAGTGGGAGTTGAGATTCCAGATCGATACCAGATTCACCTAATAGGTGTCCTTTATTTAATAGGGGAATAGTTCGTGTTAGTGTCCAATGAAAGATTTGTGGACCAATTAGTCTGAGCGGGATGCAACTTGGGAACTTGAGGACCAGATGCGGAAGAAGTATCCTACACTCTTTGAGGATACCGAAGGTAAAGTGTTGATTACCATTTTGCCTTCCTTTTTTAAGGTTCCGTAGCAAAGAGGAGTAGATTCGGGGACGAATCCTTTTAAGGAGGGGAGAATGTGATGCCTTAGAGCGTCAGAGCGATTCTAGGGTTCCTTTTCCTGGTTTTGTTTCGGGAGAGGAATGAAGGATTTGTCGGGGGATGAAATAATTGAAGTTTATCCGGCGTTTTAATATTAAATTTGGAGTTGTCGGGCTAGAAACAAAGGCCGAGGAAAACCTCGGGCCTGGGCTGCGAATCCTCCCCACCTCTCTCTCTTTTCCCTAGTGGGCCGGCCCACCATATAAAAGGGGTGTCACCCCCAAAAGCCCTAGGGCGCCCCTTCCTCCCCTAGCAGCCACACCACCCTCCTCTTCCTCCCCTTGCGTGGTGGCTCAAGATCCACTGCTAAACGCCGAAGGAGCAAGCGAGAAGAGGATCCGTGGAGGCGTGGAGGACGAGCAGATTTCCGTTTCGGGAATCGTCGCGCGTTTTTCGTGGGTTCTCAAGGGAGAACTCAAGGTAAAATTCCCAATCTTTTACCCCTGTTCTACCTAGGGATTAGGAGTGTATTAGATCCGGTGGTGAGTGATTTAGATGGATCTTGATGGGGGAGAAGGGTAGATGTTCACGTGGTGCTGTTTTTGGAAGGGGAGATTGTACAGCGCGGATTGTTTCGCGTTTTACGTGGCATAGAAGATTTTTCCTGCAAAAACCTATAACTAGAAAGTTGTAGATAACGTCGAGATATATCTTCTGTAATTTTTTCATAATTTTTGGGGCGTCGGTCTGAGAGTTATCGCTGTTTCAAGATGACGGACAGAATCTAGAAACAGATTTTGTCCACTGTGTTGGACGTTTGTTTAGGCATATTTAACAGTGGAATTGAAATTTGTGATCTTCATGAAAGTTTAGATCTCGTCAATATCTAGCTACTGTAATTTTTTTGTATTTTTATGATCTGTATAAAAAAAGATACGAAATTGTGAAGAGAGGGTGCTGCTGTTTGACCCGGACAGATTGGGGTTTTTGGCGCTTAAGAAGGGAACGGGGATTAGGAAGCGTGTGTTCGAGTTGTGTGATCATTTGTGATGTCGCTATGTACTGAAATAATACTTGTACAGGTGGTGCCCCTTCTGGACGCAACTAGGTTCGTCATCCACGTTGGTAAAGGCAAGTGGAAGTAGCGGTCTTGCTAAACTATAACTCGCTATTTGTTTCGTCTTCAATATAAACCTTAATTGCAGCACACCTACAGGGTTTAACTACTTGTTTATGAGATTACAATATCCTATCCTGCATGGTGATGTGGTTGTTTGGCTTTTGAATCATGAGTAAGAATGAAGAAAGATGTTGTTTGCAAGATGAATTGTGGAGATATTCTATCTCAATGATGTTCGCATTCTATCCATGTTATTTGATGGTATGCAAGCATGTGAATTCAGAGTGGGAAGTTATGAATGTATTTATGCATGAAGCATTAACTGCATAATCATGCATTGGAAGTTTGTCGACGCCACTTGGCGCGATCAAGAGTCAGACAACACCGTGTGTTCCTGAAAGGGCACGGTGAGGAGGATCATGGCATAAGCATGTGCACAATCATATGCATTTTACTGAGGTTGTGTGGACTCTATAATGTGGTATTGGACATGAGGAATTTGGTATGCTAGTTTTACTGTGGCTGTGTTATTCGTTAGAAGTTATTCCGCTTCTTTGAGATTACCCAATCTCACCCCTTGTTATTTTGTTGTTTTCAGGTAGTTCTCGCGAGTCGTAAGCTTGAAGGGTGGGCTTAGTAGCACAATCAACCCTCCGGGGTCATCACGAATCACATGGACTAGTGCATTTAATAATTCATTAGCTTGCTGAAATTTTATTAATCATAGACCTGTTGATGTCCTCTTTGGAGCTGTTTTACGTTTATGTTTGTTTTCTGGTTGATTTAGACTTGTTATCTCTAGTACTGATGCTTTTATGTTATTCCTGTTTATAATGGTTATTATGAATCTTGTTGTCGCTTCCGTTTTGTCCTAATTTTAGGAGAGATGCTGTCGAAATTTTCTTGTACGACAGTTTAGATTTGTAGGGTGTTACAAGGTATGGGCATTATGAATTTAAAGTTATGTCTTTTGGACTAACTAATGCTCCTGCTATTTTTATGGAGGTGATGAACAGTATGCTACACATGTACCTTGATGAGTTTGTGATAGTGTTCATCGATGACATTCTGGTTTACTCTAAATCAGAAGAGGAGCATGAGCAGCATTTGAGGCTTGTGCTGAGTACCTTGAGGGAGAATAAGTTCTTCGCTAAGCTTAAGAAGTGCGAGTTCTGGATTTCAGAAGTGGGTTTTCTTGGCCACATCATCAATCCAGAGGGCATATCTGTAGATCCTAGCAAAGTCTCAGCAGTTTTGGATTGGAAGAGGCCTTCCAATGTTAAAGAGGTGCGTAGTTTCCTTGGGTTGGCTGGCTACTATCGGCGTTTTGTGCAGGATTTCTTTATCATTGCCAAGCCACTTTCGCAGCTGACTCAGAAGGGGATGAAGTTTCGATTGGATCGAGAATGTGAGCACAGCTTTGACTTTGAAGGAGAAGTTAGTGATCGCTCCTCGTTCTTACCCTTCCCGAGCCTGGGAAGCGCTTCACTGTTTATTCTGATGCTTCTCGTTTGGGACTTGGTTGTGTGCTCATGCAAGATGGCAAGGTGATTGCTTATGCATCGAGGCAGCTGAAAAAGCATGAGCAGAACTATCCCATGCATGATCTTGAGCTAGCTGCGGTGGTGTTTGCATTGAACATATGGAGGCATTATCTGTATGGTGAGTCTTGTGATATCTTCACTGATCACAAGAGCCTCAAGTACATCTTTACTCAGAAAGATTTGAACTTGAGGCAGAGGAGGAGGCTGGAATTGATAAAGGATTATGACCTCACTATCGAGTACCATCCGGGCAAGGCAAATGTGGTGGCAGACGCTCTCAGTCGCAAGACAATGCCCCCCTGTCATTGATTGTCTTGTTGCTGATTTTGAGCGATTGGGAGTCTCCTACTGTTTTGCGGGGACCGTGCAAGCTGAAACTCAATTGATTCTTGAGTCAGCGATTCCCGAGTGTGTTCGGGAGGCACAAGAAGATGATCGCTTGCTCCAAAGGTGAGGAAGCGCCTTGAGGATGGCAAGTCCGAGACTTTACCGTTGATGATCTGGAGCTTTGAGGTTTCAGTGGTCGCTCAGGCGCACCTCGAAATCCCAAGTGAAAGAGGATATTCTGAAGGAGGCTCATCGCACCCCGTACACAGTCCATCCTGGGGAGACCAAGATGTACAGGGATTTGAAAAAGAATTTCTGGTGGAAAAGGATGAGAGTGGATATTGCCAAGTATGTGGCGTCTTGTGGGATTTGCCAGAAGATCAAGGCCGAACAGAAGCGCCCTGCTGGTTTGTTGCAGCCATTGGAGATTCTTGTGTGGCCATAGGATGATATCTCCATGGATTTTGTGGTTGGCCTACCTCGTACTCCACGAGGGAAGGATGTTGTTTGGGTTGTGGTGGACCGTCTTAGCAAGTATGCACACTTCATTCCCATCCGCACTACCCATTCAGCGAGCGAGTTGGCTCCCATCTATGTGCGGGAGATTGTGAGACTGCATGGTGTACCCAAGACCATTATCTCTGATCGGGATGCGAAATTTGTTTCAAAATTCTGGGAGAGTTTGCAGAGTGCTTTGGGTACACAGCTTCGCCTTAGTACCGCTTTCCACCCTCAGACGGATGGGCAGTCTGAGCGTACCATTTAGAGTTTGGAGGATATGCTCAGGGCCTATGTGATGGCTTGGAAAGGTTGCTGGGAAGATCATTTGCCTTTGGCAGAATTCGCTTACAATAACAGCTATCATTCCAGCATCCGGGCTGCTCCTTATGAGGTGTTGTATGGCCGGAAGTGCAGATCGCCACTTTGTTGGGATGCTGTGGGCGAGAGAGCAGTTCTTGGACCGGATTGGGTTCAGCAAACTGTTGATCATGTGGCGGAGGTACGGCAGAACCTTCTTGCAGCGCAGAGCAGACAGAAAAGCTATGCTGATGTGAGGAGGCGAGATTTAGAGTTTGAGGTGGATGATAGCGTACTCTTGCGAGTGTCTCCCACTAAGGGTGTGGTTCGATTTGGCACCAAGGCGAAGCTCAGTCCGAGGTATGTTGGGCCATTTCCTATCATCGCCGAGTTGGTAAGCTGGCCTATCGTCTGGAGCTACCGGAGTCAATCCAAGGAGTGCATAATGTGTTCCATGTTTCGATGCTGAGAAGGTACTTGCATGATCCAGAGTTGGTGGTTCCGTTGGAACCATTAGTGCTTGAGTAGGACATCACCTTCGAGTCCCATCCTGTGAAAATTCTGGGGACTTCGGAGCAAGTGATGAAGAACAGGACGCTCAAGTTTGTCAAAGTCCTGTGGTCACATCAGACTGAGAGAGAAGCGACTTGGGAGCTGGAGTCTCGCATGCGCGAGAAGTACCCTGAGCTTTTCGCCTCAAGTATGAGATGTGAAACCTAGCTATCTTTTGCTTTGCTGGGTTGCGTATTAGTGTGTCTTGGATTCGAGGTCGAATCCTGTTGAAGAGGGGGAGAATGTGACACCACGGAGTGTCGTAATCTTATAAAATGTGGATGTTGAGGTCAAAAACATTATAAAATGTGAAATCGGAGGTTGAAACCATACGGTATGAGGTTTATTCGCGTTTTCGGGTCGATTCCGGGAGTTTGGGCCTTTCCGGGGAAGATTGGGCCTAAAGGATAGGGTCGTGGGCTTTAGTGGGGAGGTGTTTGGGCCCATGTGGGAGTGGGAATCCTGGTTGGACTCCTTGTGGCGCCAGCCCCCACCCCTTTTTCCCTTGTGCGCCCCCCCCATGAAGCCCTAGCCGCCCCCCATCTCCCCCTCTCCCATGCTTGCGCCGCCCCCCCCCCCTCATGCTCCCCATTGCACCACCACCCCTCTCCTCACCTCTCCACCACCCTTGCTGTCCCTAGGGGAGTTCTCCACCTCACCACCCCGAAGATCCGTCCATTGGAGCGCTCCGCGACGAGGAGATCCGGTGGATTTGGAGCGAGGAAGGAGATCGCGCGAACCGGGAGGAGATCCGTTGGTTTTTCCTTCATCGGGCGAAGGTATGGCCATGGGAATCCTTGGGGTTGTTCTAGGTACTGTTCTAAGGGTTGATATCATGTTTTTAGATCAATTGGTGGTGCTGTAATTGGGTAGATTAGATGAAATCTAGAGTTTGCCACGTTCTCTGTTTCGGGCAGCATGAGCAGTCGACCTAGGGTTTGGGTTTTCGCCAATTTAGAGTCGGAATTTGGTCGTCCTCCTTTTGAAGAAGTTGTAGGTAATTGAAATACCATTAATTGGACATAAAGTATGCTTATTTCCGATCAGCCATTTGAAAGTTATGCTCGTTTTACCGAGCCTGTTCAAAACTGTGACGAGATTGGAATAGATCACGGTATTCTGTAGATTAAACCACTTTAGAGGCCGAATCAGTTTTTCCATATACTTAGAAAAAGTTAGGAAATTTCCTAAGCTACGCAAGAATGTACTCGTTTAATCAATTTGAAGTCTTAGAACTCATGTTATGCTCGTTGGAAGTCTGCTGTCCCGACGGGACAGAACCTCTGTTTTTGGGTTTTGCGAGTAGTTTACGATGTCGGGGTAGAAGAGTGTTTGCGTACTGTTTTGGGGGCACGTTTTGAGTTTGTGGTATGTATGTGCAGGTGGTGTGACCCCGGGAGTGCCCTCATCCTCTCGCCAATCCGTCGCCCGAGGTTAAGGCAAGTGTATTGGAATGGGTATCGTTTAGATTGTTGCTAAACTTGATTGGATACAACTTGCTTTATGATATGATGCTAAGAATGATGTTTGCCTATGACATGATGAACATGATTTCATATTGATTATGATTGTGTGGTATTTAATGTTTATGCCAATATTTACATGTTTATGTCATATGTGCATTCATAATGGAAGAGGCGTCCCATGCTAATGCGGGCCTCTGTGTTCACACGTAGTGAACACGAAAGACCTACCTCGTAGTCCCATCCACATGTGTGCATGGGAGCGAGTCAGTAAGAGTAGGCACCGTCCATCTACAGGATGGAAGGGAAAGGGTGTGCACGCCGACGGGTGTGCACTCGGCAATACCGGTATGTGCTTCGTGGAGATATGAGTATTTGCATTGCATACATGATGATGATGAAATGAGTACAATGATGTTGACACATGAGTATGATATGGTATATGCAACTATGACTTGTTCAAGATATTGATCATGGTATGTAGTGATGAAAACGTTGAATTGTTCTTGTTGGTCCATTGCAATATACTTGCTGAGTGTTGAACTCACGCTTGTGATTTCTTGTTGTTTTAGGTAGCATGAGACCGGCATGCGGGGAAGGGAACTAGTCACACTCCTACACGTAGCGTCACACATGTGTTTCCATAGTTATTCAGTTGGTGTTTTGATAATAAATTTAGTGTGATGTAAACTGGTTTATGGTTTAGTCTTGTGTTCTGAGAGCCTTACTGTTCGTTTGGCTCATGGAGACTTTAAATGCTTAAAGTTGGACTTATATTGCTGTCATACCACTATTTATTGATGTTTTAGATGTCTCATTTATTGCCATACATTGCTATGATATTGTTATTGTTTCAATTCATGTTAAAACAAAGGAGATGCTGCCGAAATTTTGGTTTTTATCATTTGTGCCTTTGCTGTAATTTGTCTTTATTTATGGTTATTAGGTGATGTTTAGTCTATGTTTGGTAGCATTCAGGCATACTAGATGCCGGGGTGTTACATCGCCGTTGGCGATCTCGCGGAGAGTGCATGTCGACGTCATGATTGATCCGCAAAAATAGTTGAAGGCCCCTACCTGGCGCACCAACTGTCGAAGATTATGAAATCTATGGTAAATTTGTAAACGGGTACCTTCGGGGATTACAGGATCAACAAAACAGGCAATGCACAATTTACACAGGTTCGGGCCTCGCGATCAAGTAATACCCTACTCCTGTAGTTTTGCACTATTAGATCGACTAGAAGTGGAGTACAGATCAAGGGGTGTTTAGCTCTGGTTACAATCAGGATGGGAAAACTATAGCTAGATCAAATCTCTTGACTATGGCCTAGCAGATGCTCTCCTCTGGCTTCTTCTCCTCTTTCCTGGGTTTCTCTTTGCTCCGCCAGGTCCCGGGGCTCCCCTTTCTCCGTGCTCCTTCATCTGTTTTTATAGCTGGGTGCGCCATCTTCTAGAGACGTCGCCGGATAAGGACTTCTAGTTGTACCCGATTAGGGAATCCTCATTTTTGGGATCACATAGGGTAACTAACCTTCTTTGTTATCTGGCGTACTCAAGTCAATCTCCTCGTCCGGGAGTACTATCGAGTCATTCCAAATATAATGATACTCCTTCCGTTATCATCTTGTCCCATGAAAATAGGGCTCTAGATGCCTGGAATGCACGGTATGGTCTTTGACTTTCCGTGACGCATACATATCCCATATTTAGATATTCAACACGGCTTCAGATGCTGATAGTCCTTTTTAGGCTTATCGAAAATAGCTTTCTGGGACCCTAGACATAACTGTGCACAGGATTCCACAGTTATCATAGCCTGAGCTTTGAACTCGGTTGGGAGTGCGAACACCATGTTGGCATCCATTGGGGAAGGCGTATCACCCTGTACCGGCCTTCTGAATTGGTTTCCTTGGTGGTACTGGCCTTTTGGCTCTATACCATTTGCCGATTTCAGGCTTTCCTCTCACTTTGACTGTCATGGAGTGTTTTCCTTCTAGATCAGCTTCGATCTAAATTGAGATGATCCTGATCTGTACTGTTTTCTTATCACTTATTATTCTTTTATCGATTTTTGCAGTCGGCAAGGAAAGTGACAGAACCTCATCCTGCACTACCCCCTTCCATTTAGATGAGCACTGACCATGTTGACTGGGAAAGGATTAGTGTCCACCTGCAGAGTTTGTTCTTCTGCAAACTTCAGCCGTCCATCCTCAATGGCCAACTGTACCTGTTGACGGAAAATATTACAATCGTTAGTGTTGTGCGAGAAGGAATTGTGCCACTTGTAGCACCTGCGACTTTTAAGTTCATTAGACGATGGTATGACGCGTCCCTCAGGCAGCTGTAATAACTTCTCTTGCAATAATAGATCAAAGATGCGATCGCATTTGTTTACATTGAATGGGTATTTAACTTCCAACTTGGATTTAGTTGGTTTGAGCCAGAAGCATACTAATGGATTTTTACTTCCTTTAACCCACTCGGCCACATTGATGTCAGTTTCTTCTTCATCGTTCGACCCTTCTGACTCATATTCTACGAGGTTGACTTTGGGCTTTTCTTTTTCCTTATCGTTTTTTAATTTGTCTTTAAACCCTTTATTCTCGTAGAATCGGCTTTCCTAAGCCGACACTCTATGTATGAGGTGATTGAGGTTAGTAAACTCCTGACGACCAAATTTCTCTCTTAAGGGAGGGATTAACCACTGGAAAGCCAGATCGGCTAACTGATTATTGGGTAAGGCGACGCTGAAGCACTGATTCCGTACCTCCCTAAACCTTTTGATGTAGTCTGCCACCGATTCCCCGAATTTCTATCATACAGAGCTTAGATCAGAAATTTGCAATTCTAAGCTCCCACAAAAGAAGTACTCATGGGAACGGCTTGTAACACCCCGGCATTTAATATGCCCGAATGCTACCAAACATAGACTAAGCAACCTCTAAATACCACAAATACAAGTAAATTACAGCAAAGGTACGAATGCTAAAGACCGAAATTTCGGCAGCATCTCCTTTGTTTTAACATGAATTGAAGGAACAACAACAACATAGCAATATATGGCAATATAAGAGGCATCTAGAATAGCAATATTTAAAGGCATGACAGCAATATAAGTCTAATTCCAAGCATTCAATGTCTCCATGAGCCAAACGAACAATAAGACTCTCATAACGCAAAATTAAACCATAAATCAATAAGCATCACACTTAGTTATTATCAAGACCCAATTGAATGACTTGTGGGAACAAATGAGTGAAGCTACGTGTAGAAGTGTGACTAATTCCCTTCCCCTCATGCCGGTCTCATGGTACCTAAAACAACAAGAAAGCACAAGCGTGAGTTCAACACTCAGCAAGCATATTGCAATGGTACAAAAGAACAATTACATGGCTACAACAACTCACATCATGTCTGTCATCTCATTCATGATCACATATCGTTATCATCATCATTATGTATGCAATGCGATGCGATGCACATGTCTCCTTGGAAACTCAAACCGGTATGGTTGAGTACACACCCATCGGTGTGCACCCTCTCCCCCCTTCCATCCCGAAGATGGAGGGTGCCTACTCCTCGCTTCCATACACCGCGGTGGATGGAATCACGATGTAGGACTTACTCATTGGCTCGCCGGAATAGTCATAACTTTCTCACCGACCTTCCCCGGACTAGTTATGACTTTCTCACCGCCCGGGCCATGTAACATGCCATGTATGCAAACATGCCAACATCATAAATAACTTGTACATTAACACATGGCATCATAACATAATAAGCATATTCATTATATCAACGGCAATCATTAAAGCATGGCATGTGAACATGTCGGGACCCGAATCTGCAAATCCGGACCCTCTGTGTATTCAGCACTAGTCCAGGAACGCGCTAGTGCACACAGTCTTAACATCGGTAAATATCACAATCATACCACTCGATACTAATAAAGTACTTTAATCAAATAATCAATCGTTGCTTGACCTTATGGTCAAGTTACAATATATATCGCAGGGCGAAACTTAATAAGAGAGAAATAATAGCAATGAAAATAAGATAACCGTGGCGCCATTCAAGATACCACAGTAAATCGACCGGCTCGCTCCCTAAGTAGACGGTTCCTCTTGGAGCTCCTCCTCCAAAGCTGGTGTAGACTCCTCTTCAACTGGTGTTGTATTGCGGCAAGGGTGAGTACTTTGGTACTCAGCAAGTCATGCACAGAATGCAGCTAATATACTACATGCATGGCTTAATACAAAGGAGTGGCTCAAGGTATATTTGCAGTAAGAGCATTTAACAAGTATCATAAGTAGATTCGAAAGCAGTAGAAATAAGTATAACATCAATAACTTTTCAAGGAGTTTAGTAAACATTTTTCCCAATCCTAATTCACATTTCCATCAACATCATTATTAAACCAACCCAACCTTTCAAGTCCAAGTTATTTTCAAGAAAGTCTAAACCTTAACTGTAATTCCCGAGCGATGTCCAATACCGCGGACACGGCTATTCGAATAGATTTTACACTCTGCAGAGATTATGCACTTTACCCACAAGATACAGTCAAACACCACAAAGGCGAGTGTCCGTAACAAAGTCTTTCGGAAACTTCTAACAGCACAAGTGGTCCTCCCCGGTGTTGCACACTAACCCTTCCCTTAGCGAAGGCGAAGTCTAGGTCAAGCCACCGTTAGATGGGTACCTGGCCGCAGCCCCAGTACGCTCCCGCATAACTACACAAAGGGTGTAGTTGACATCCTGAGGTCCCACAGGTACGTTATTAGCAACTTATTCAACTAGGTCCGTCCCATTACAGACATGTGGTTGCACGTTTGACCCAGTTCAAAGGCTTGCAAGGTTAAGTCCTTAGGGTGACTAGGGCAAGACTACCCGAAGAACCAAACCAACATTCCCGGTGCCACAACTGGCCCACCCGATCATTCTTGCCACATGCCCCGGTCAAATCTATTTATCAAAGCCCCAGTTGATTACCATGCACCACGTGCCATCAACATCACATGATACCTTTCCAAAACAGGTTCAATACATCATTAAGTCAATATTAACATTTGATTGTCCAAAAATCATGTTATGAGCACGTAGCAGGTCTAAGCGATATACTACAACGATCTAAAATCCCAGGTTGGCAATTTAGTAATGTCCAACTATTTAATCCTCAACTAGGGTGACAAGGGATCATGGCACATATATAATTAACCAAGGTGTCATATAGCAATTAGGCATTTATCTAATTCCCAAAATTTAAATAAAGTATTTTCTAATTAAACTAGCATGCAATAGTTTTAAATCGAATTAATTTGAAATTGGGATCAACATGGTCAAAGCATAACTTGCCTTCAAAAAGTACTTGCTCTTGGTCCTGAGCTGGCTCCTGGGTCAATACTTCTCCTTCGAATCCTTCTGGCACTTCAACGTCTACTCGTAACGCGTGCAAATAGCAACAAATAAATAAAATAGTAAACAAAAAGTGTCCAAACATCCAAATGAAGTCCACAAATAGAGAGAGCATAATTTTATAAATTTTTAGAAACTGGAATCGTCAAATTCGGAGTTAAACTGCAAAAGTTATAGCATTTTGAAGTTTAAATAATCAATTAAATAATATTACAGAGAAAAACTTTAGTCCAAAAATTAAATAAAATTCATCATTAGGTAGATTTCAATTTTAAACAAATTTAAAAATTTGAATCACTCAAGTCGGAGTTAAAATGCAAAAGTTATAAGCGTTTGAAGTTTGAATCAAATTCTGAAATCAATAATTCGAATTAATAAAACATTTTCTTTTTCGGAAATTAATTATTGCGTCAGCAAGGACACGTGGCAGCCTCTGATTGGGCGGTGGCGTCGGCCCGTCCAGGCTCACCACGGCTCGGTTCGGGTCCACCGTGGACCCGGTCCACGGCTCGCGTGTCTCTGACATGTGGGACCCTACGGGTGACGTCATTCTTGGCGTCGGCGAGGACTCAAGACATCAAGCTGCGGCAGTGGGACCCGCGGTGACGTCATTCTTGGCGTCACGTCACCGCACGGCTAGGGCGGCCGCTGACAGGTGGACCCCCCATGACGTCAGCGTGACGTCATGGTGCGGTTTGGCCGCGTAGCTGACACGCGGGCCCGGCGTGTCAGCGTCACACACGCGTACGACGCTGACCGCGCCGGTCCAACTTCTTTACACGTGGCTCGATCTCGGCCGTTGATTTGAAAATCAACGGCCCAGATCGGATCTAACCTAACACAGTAGAAAAACTACTCGGCTGATCTGGACCGTTCGATCTTGATCGGACGGTCAAGATCCAATATAACGCAAACAACACGGCTAACCCCAACCGTTCGATCTAAATCTAACGGCTGAGAATGGATCTAGTACTATGCGGTGAAGGCTACGTGGCACAATCTAACCCTTTGGATCTAGATCCAACGGTTGAGATTAGATCTAGAAGATTGCACGTGAGATCTCACCGTGGCGTGACGTGGCGCGATCTGGGCCCTTGGATTCTGATCGGACGGCTGGCGGTGCTCGCGGACGGCGATGGCGACGCGGCGGAGCAGAGGCCACCGGAGACGAAGACGACGACGAGCCCAACGGCGCTCCGGGGCTTCTCCGGCGGAGTGGATGGTACCTCCCGACGCGTCTTGGCCTTGCGGTTCCGGATCTGACCTCAACGGCGGCGGAGAACGGCGGACGGCGGCGGGGCGAGGCAAGAACCGTGGCGGAGGAGAGAGCTAACTACGGCGAGCAATAGCGGGTCGACGGCGGCGGCTAGGGCTAGGGCACGTGGGGCAATCGACGCACGAGGCAAGGGCGAACCTCGGGCGCGAGTCCGGGCATTAAATACCGGCACGGACGCCGAGATCCCCGCGGAATCCGCGGCGAAGCCGGTACGGGCGGCGGAGTCCGTCCTGGACACGGCGAGGGCGACGTGGCACACGCTCAGCCGTTGGATCAAGATCCAACGGTCGCGCGGGTTCGGGCTCGATGCAGCTCGGCTCGGCGAGCTCGGTCGGAGCCGGGCTCGGGTGACGTGGCTCAATCGTGGCCGTTGGATCAAGATCCAACGGTCACGCGGTTAGGGTTCGGGTCTGGCTCGGGTCGGACTCGAGTCTGACTCGGACTCGGGTCCGGTCGGATGAACAGTAAAACCCACTCGATTAATTAATCCAATTAATTTCTCAGAAATTCATTTAATTCATTAAAAATAGCAAAAGACTCAGAAAAATCCAGAAAAATTCTGGAAAATATTTTGGAACATTTTGGACTCAAATAAAATATTTCCAATAAAATTTTATTTGCAAAGTTAAATTATTTAATTATTTCAAAATGGAATAAATTCAAATAAATTCCAAATAAATCCAAATAAATTCCAGAAAATTCCAAAAAATCACCAAAGTGCCAAATCACACATGAATTTAAGAAAAGCAAAATTTTGGGGTGTTACAAACCTCCCCCCTTAACAGAATCTCGTCCCCGATATTCAGGGCTTTCTAAAGAAATAGGTTCGGAAACTCTTTCTTCAAATCCTCTTCGCGCTCCCAAGTTGCTTCACTCTCCGCGTGGTTGCTCCATTGAACTCTGCAGAAACGGGTTGACTTGTTTCTAGTTTCTCGATCCATTGTGTCCAGAATCTTCACGGGGTGCTCCTTGTAGGTCAGATCTTCTTGTAGCTCAATTGACTCTAGCGGTGTCTGCTCCTCAGGTACTCGGAGACACTTCTTCAACTGAGACACGTGGAACACGTCATGCACTCATGCTAGTGATTGCGGTAACTCCAGCTGGTAAGCAACTTCACCTCTGCGGCTGAGAACCTTAAATGGTCCAACATATCTCGGCGCTAGTTTTCCTTTGGCATGGAATCTCTTAACTCCTCTGAGTGGGGTGACTCTAAGATACACGAAATCTTCCGGTTCAAAACTCAGGTCTCGGCGACGGTTATCGGCGTAGCTTTTCTGTCTTGATTGTGCTATCTTCAGTCTTTCTCGAATCATGGTAATCTGTTCTTCGGCTTCTTGAAGAATACCTGGCCCAAAGACACGGCGTTCACCTGTCTCGTTCCAATTCAACGGTGTTCGACAGGGCCGACCGTATAGTGCTTCAAATGGCGACATTTGCAAACTGGCTTGGTAACTATTATTGTAGCTGAACTCAACGTACGGCAGACTTTTATCCCAAGAGGTAGCATAAGCCAATGCACAAGCTCGTAGCATGTCCTCTAGAATCTGATTAACTCTTTCGGTTTGCCCATTCGTCATGGATGATATGTCAGGCTAAAGTTCAAACGGGTTCCCATGGCTTCATGCAGTTTATTCCAGAATCTTGAGGTAAACTGGGTACCTCTGTCCGATACAATCTTCTTCAGCACTCCGTGCAAACAGACGATCCTGGTCATATACAACTCAGCTAACTTATCTCCCGAATAGGTGGTCTTCACTGGAATAAAATGGGCGACCTTAGTCAAGCGGTCTATTATAACCCAAATGGAATCATATCCACCTTGAGTCTTGGGTAAACCGGTAATGAAATCCATTCCGATTTCCTCCCACTTCCACTCAGGTATCTTCAACGGTTGTAGCAATCCTGCTGGTCTCTGATGCATTGCCTTGACTCTCTGGCATATGTCGCACAGTGCAACATGCTCGGCAACCTCACGCTTCATGTTCGGCCACCAGAATCTTTCCTTCAAATCTTGATACATCTTGGCACTTCCAGGATGAATTGAGTACTTGGAGTCATGGGCTTCTTCTAGAATCAATTGCTTCAGGTCCTTCTTGTCCGGCACACAAATGCGACCCTTCATCCATAACGTGCCTTGCTCATCCAACTTGAAGTCCTCTGCCTTGCCTTCATCCATGTTGGACTTAATCTTGCGGATCTTGTCATCATCCTCTTGTCCTTCTCGGATCTGATCCTCCAGGATAGGCTTCACTTCCAATGCTGCCAATAATCCTTCTGGTACGACTTCAATCTGCATTCTCTGGAAATCCTCACATAGCTCCTCCTGACTTGTGGCTAACAATATGTTCACAGTATGGCTCTTCCGACTCAGAGCATCGGCAACTACGTTGGCCTTCCCGGGATGGTAATGGATTCCAACATTGTAGTCCTTGATCAACTCTAACCATCTCCTCTGCCTCATGTTCAGGTCTGATTGGGTGAAGATGTACTTAAGACTCTTATGGTCCGTGTATACTTCACATCTGTTTCCAATTAAATAGTGACGCCATAATTTCAAGGCATGCACTACGGCAGCTAGCTCTAGGTCATGTGTCGGATAGTTCTCCTCGCGTGGCCTCAACTGCCTTGATGCGTAAGCGATGACCTTTCCGTTCTGCATCAGCACACACCCAAGTCCTTGACACGATGCATCACAATAAATATCAAAACTTTGATTGACGTCCGGTAGAATTAACACCGACGCTGATGTCAATCGTTTCTTCAGCTCCTGAAAACCTTTTTCACACTCTGGCGTCCATGCAAACTTCTTCTCCTTTTTCAGCAATTGCGTAAGAGGTTTCGCAATTGTCGAAAAGCCTTCAATGAAACGGCGATAGTAACCTGCCATTCCAAGGAAACTCCGGATCTGAGTCACGGTCTTCGGCTGTTCCCAATGTAACACGGCTTCTACCTTGCTTGGATCAACGGCGACTCCTTCTGCGGTCATTACATGTCCGAGGAACTCCACCTTGTCCTTCCAAAAGTCACACTTGCTGAACTTGGCGAAGAGCTGTTGTTCCCTTAGCTTTTCCAAAACTCGCCTTAAGTGCTCTGCATGTTCATCCTCTGTCTTGGAGTAGACTAAGATATCATCTATGAACACAACAACAAACTTGTCCAAATATTCCATGAACACCTTATTCATCATATTCATGAAATATGCTGGCACATTTGTCAGACCAAAGGACATAACAGTAAACTCATAATGTCCGTATCTTGACGAGAATGCAGTCTTCGGAATATCTTCTGATCGGATCTTCAACTGATGGTATCCCGATCTCATATCAATTTTGGAGAAAACTCCGGCTCCTCTCAGCTGGTCAAACAAGTCATCGATCCTGGGTAGCGGGTACTTATTCTTCACAGTGACTTCATTGAGTGCACGGTAGTCAATGCACATCCTGAAACTCCCGTCCTTCTTCTTGACGAACAAAACTGGCGCTCCCCACGGCGACGAACTCGGTCTGATAAATCCTTTCTCCATTAACTCTTCAAGCTGTTTCTTCATCTCTACCAATTCTTCGGTGGACATCCGGTAAGGTCTCTTTGCTATCGGCGTTGTACCAGGTACAAGCTCTATCACAAACTCTATGTCCTCGTCTGCGGCATACCGTAAATCTTCGTGAAAAACATCCGGATACTCATTCACTCTTTGAGACATTTTCTATGCCGATTGCCTTGGTACATTAACCATCAATCGCCCATCTCTAACGGCGGTAGCTTGAAATTCCACTTTCTTTCCACACGGGCTCTCAACTGAGATAGTCCTTCGTCCACAATCCAATACGGCCTTATGCTTGGATAACCAATCCATTCCCAAAATAACATCTAAGGTATGGGTCTCCAAAATAATAAGGTTCGCTAGGAACTCTATCCCATCTATTAATATTCTTACCACAGAACATCCTACTTTAGTTCGGAGTTCGGAACCAGGGGTTTGAACTAAAAGCATGCATTTAAGTCTTGCAATCTCCAAATCATTTTTAGCAGCAAAGCCTTGAGAAACAAACGAATGCGAAGCTCCAGAATCAAACAAAACTATTGCAGGTACTGAGTTAACAAGTAACTTACCCAGTACGACGTCCGTGGCATTCTGCAGTGCATCTGCGGTGACATGGTTGACTCGGCCTCTCACCATGGTATGGGGTGCTGCTCCTGGCTGTGCTGTCCCTCGGTTGGCTCCTGGTGCTGGCGTCCTGGCTGGTGTGGATCCCAGATTGAAGCGAACTAGGGTCACTCCTGCTGTATTCTTAGGACAACTGTTGGCAAAGTGCCCTGGCTCGTTGCAGTTGTAGCAGCGTCTCACTGTCCCCTGTTGACTGCCTGAAGCGGCGTTTCTGGCTGGGGCTGGAGTCTGATAGTTCTGATTGACGGGTCTTGGTGCTGGTGACGGTGTCCTTATAGCATTCTGCGGCTGGAATCTGAAAAACTAATTGGGCGCAACCCTCAAACGTTGCTGCGCCCCCTGACGCGATCCCTGATGTTGCATCCTTCGCTTCCTGTTGTCATCCAGTTCCTTGCGCTTGTCCTCAAGAATAAGCGCTTTATTCACCAACTCTTGGAAATCTGGAAAGGTGTGGGTGATCAGTCCCACCTGTAGTCCTGAGTTAAGTTCCTTCATGAAGCGAGACTGTCTGGCTTTATCTGTCGCTACGTCTTCAGGTGCGTAGCGTGCAAGCTGTGTGAACTTGTTCAGGTATTCGGCCACAGGCTAATTACCTTGCTTTAGTGCTCTGAACTCCTCCTTCTTGAGGTCCATAATTCCTTCCGGCACGTGATACTGACGAAACGTAGCTGTAAACTCCTCCCAGGTGATGTCCTGAGGGTTCTCCTGCGTGGCACAGAAGTTCTCCCACCATTCGGCGGTGGTCCCTTCTAACTGATGAGAAGCGTAAAGTACCTTCTCATTTCCCATGCATTGAGCAATGTGTAGCTTCCTCTCTATTGACCTTAACCAATCATCGGCCTCCAACGGATTGGCATTCCCAGAAAAAGTGGGTGGATGAGTCCTCATGAACTCTGACAGTCTTGTATTCTAGCGTTGTCCCTGATTGACTTGATTAGCGGCGGCCTGAGCAGTGACGTGTTGCATCTGTTGCATCATAGCATGCATCAACTGAGTCTGAGCAGCAAGAAAAGCTCCAAAATTCTGCATGTCAACTGGCGGTGCTGGTTGGGGTGCAGGTGCTCCATTGTTGGGGTTTCCAGCTGGGCGAGAACCACTTCCATTGCCTCCAAGGTTTCCGCGGGTGTTCACCATCTGTCGATTGCTCCAAGGTTTAGAGATGAGAGGGAACAAGAATAGACAAGTAATAGGAAAAACTTATGCGGGGGAAAAGTGTAACTCAAAATCCAACTTTATTATTAATAATAGTAATAACTTGGTATGGTCGCTTACAATGCCTAAGGCCTTGCAACACATACTGCACACTCAGCAAACAATGAAAATCCAACGCCTCTAAAGGTGACTCTTATTCTATAACGCGACTCGACGAAGGAGTCTCAACCTCAACGCCTACGCTCACTCATCGAGAAAACCTCCACTGCGTCCTCGCGGCGGGTGCGGCGGCATCGGCGCGAAACAATCGCCATGCCCCACAACTGCAGCTGTGGTTGATGACGCGGCATCCTCTTCTGGTTCTGGATCTGGCCGTTCTTTGTGGCCGTGGCGCGCGACCGCAGTGGCGCCTCTTACGTTCCTCCTTCCGTGCAGGCGTCCAACTCCAACACTGGATCGGGACCCTGGCCATACAGTGCGGTCTCCAGCTCTGCGATCCTTTCCGCAGCATAGGCGACATACTCACGAGCATTCTGCAAGTGCTTCTTCTCTTCCTCAACCTGCTCGCGAGCCTTCTTCAACTCCTGTATTGTGTCTTCGATCAGCTCCTCCTGAGTGGCGACGAACCTGGCTAAGTGAGTGACGGTAGCATCCTCATCTTCTATCGGCTCCTGTTGAACTCTGCTGTCTCGGCGTGGGTGGTGATGGAACACTGTGCCTTCCAGCTCCCTGGAGTAGGTACGAGCGATCTGCTGCATTGCTCGACGTGACACCTCTTGGATTCCCATCTCAAAGGTAGACCTCCTGACGTGACACCTCTTGTATTCAGCACTAGTCCAGGAACGCGCTAGTGCACACAGTCTTAACATCGGTAAATATCACAATCATACCACTCGATACTAATAAAGTACTTTAATCAAATAATCAAACTGGTTGCTTGACCTTATGGTCAAGTTACAAATATACGCCTCGCAGGGCGAAACTTAATAAGAGAGAAATAATAGCAGCGGAAAATAAGATAACTTCGTGGCGCCATTCAGTATACCACAGGTAACTGACTGGGCTCGCTCCCTAAGTAGACGGTTCCTCTTGGAGCTCCTCCTCCAAAGCTGGTGTAGACTCCTCTTCAACTGGTGTTGTATTGCGGCAAGGGTGAGTACTTTGGTACTCAGCAAGTCATGCAATGTAATGCAATGAATATACTACATGCATGGCTTAATACAAAGGAGTGGCTCAAGGTATATTTGCGAAGAGCATTTAACAAATATCATAAGTAGATTCAAAGCGGTAGAAACAAGTATAACATCAATAACTTTTCAAGGAGTTTAGTAAACATTTTTCCCAATCCTAATCCACATTTCCATCAACATCATTATTAAACCAACCCAACCTTTCAAGTCCAAGTTATTTTCAAGAAAGTCTAAACCTTAACTGTAATTCCCGGCGATGTCCAATACCGCGGACACAGCTATTCGAATAGATTTTACACTCTCAAGACGTTAAGCACTATAACCACAAGAAACACTCAAACACCACAAAGGCGAGTGTCCGTAACAAAGTCTTTCGGAAACTTCTAACAGCACAAGTGGTCCTCCCCGGTATTGCACACTAACCCTTCCCTTAGCGAAGGCGAAGTCTAGGTCAAGCCACCGTTAGATGGGTACTGGCCGCAGCCCCCAGACGCCTCTCGCACAACTACACAAAGGGTGTAGTTGACATCCTGAGGTCCCACAGGTACGTTATTAGCAACTTATTCAACTAGGTCCATCCCATTACAGACATGTGGTTGCACGTTTGACCCAGTTCAAAGGCTTGCAAGGTTAAGTCCTTAGGGTGACCAGGGCAAGACTACCCGAAGAACCAAACCAACATTCCCGGTGCCACAACTGGCCCACCCAATCATTCTTGCCACATGCCCCGGTCAAATCTATTTATCAAAGCCCCATTTGATTACCATGCACCACGTACCATCAACATCACATGATACCTTTCCAAAACAGGTTCAATACATCATTAAGTCAATATTAACATTTGATTGTCCAAAAATCATGTCATGAGCACGTGGCAGGTCTAAGCGATATACTACAACGATCTAAAATCCCAGGTTGGCAATTTAGTAATGTCCAACTATTTAATCCTCAACTAGGGTGACAAGGGATCATGGCACATATATAATTAACCAAGGTGTCATACAGCAATTAAGCATTTATCTAATTCCCAAAATTTAAATAAAGTATTTTCTAATTAAACTAGCATGCAATAGTTTTAAATTGAATTAATTTGAAATTGGGATCAACATGGTCAAAGCATAACTTGCCTTCAAAAAGTACTTGCTCTTGGTCCTGAGCTGGCTCCTGGGTCAATACTTCACCTTCGAATCCTTCCGGCACTTCAACGTCTACACGTAACGCGTGCAAATAGCAACAAATGAATAAAACAGTAAACAAAAAGTGTCCAAACATCTAAATGAAGTCCACAAACAGAGAGAGTATAATTTTATAAATTTTTAGAAACTGGAATCGTCAAATTCGGAGTTAAACTGCAAAAGTTATAGCATTTTGAAGTTTAAATAATCAATTAAATAATATTACAGAGAAAAACTTTAGTCCAAAAATTAAATAAAATTCATCATTAGGTAGATCTCAATTTTAAACAAATTTAGAAATTTGAATCACTCAAATCGGAGTTAAAATGCAAAAGTTATAAGCGTTTGAAGTTTGAATCAAATTCTGAAATCAATAATTCGAATTAATAAATCATTTTCTTTTTCGGAAATTAATTATTGCGTCAGCAAGGACACGTGGCAGCCTCTGATTGGGCGGCTGACGTCAACCGGTCCACGGTCTCAGCCCACGGCTCGGCTCGGGTCCACCGTGGACCCGGTCCACGGCTCGCGTGTCTCTGACATGTGGGACCCTACGGGTGACGTCATTGCTGACGTCAGCGGGGACTCAGCACACTGCGCTGACAGGTGGGACCCACTGGTGACATCATTGCTGACGTCACCGCATGGCTGGGGCGGCCGCTGACAGGTGGACCCCCCATGACGTCAGCGTGACGTCATGGTGCGGTTTGGCGTCGGCCCGACACGCGCCCTGCCGGCGTGTCGGCGTCACACGCAGCGTCTGGCCCGACCGCCACGGTCCAACTTCTTTACACGTGGCTCGATCTCGGCCGTTGATTTGAAAATCAACGGCCTAGATCGGATCTAACCTAACACAGTAGAAAAACTACTCGGCTGATCTGGACCGTTCGATCTTGATCGGACGGTCAAGATCCAATCTAACGCAAACAACACGGCTAACCCCAACCGTTCGATCTAAATCTAACAGCTGAGAATGGATCTAGTACTGTGCGGTGAAGCCTACGTGGCACAATCTAAGCCGTTGGATCTAGATCCAACGGTTGAGATTAGATCTAGAAGATTGCACGTGAGATCTCACCGTGGCGTGACGTGGCGCGATCTGGGCCCTTGGATTCTGATCGGACGGCTGGCGGTGCTTGCGGACGGCGATGGCGACGCGGCGGAGCAGAGGCCACCGGAGACGAAGACGACGACGAGCCCAACAGCGCTCCGGGGCTTCTCCGGCGGAGTGGATGGTACCTCCCGACGCGTCTTGGCCTTGCGGTTCCGGATCTGACCTCAACGGCGGCGAGGCCAGGCAAGAACCATGGCGGAGGAGAGAGCTAACTACGGCAAGCAATAGCGGGTCGACGGCGGCGGCTAGGGCTAGGGCACGTGGGGCAATCGACGCACGAGCGAAGGGCGAACCTCGGGCGCGAGTCCGGGCATTAAATACCGGCACGGACGCCGAGATCCCCGCGGAATCCGCGGCGAAGCCGGTACGGGCGGCGGAGTCCGTCCTGGACATGGCGAGGGCGACGTGGCACACGCTCAGCCGTTGGATCAAGATCCAATGGTCGCGCGGGTTCGGGCTCGGTCTGGCTCAGGCGAGCTGGCTGGCTCGGTCGGAGCCGGGCTCGGGTGACGTGGCTCAATCGTGGCCGTTGGATCAAGATCCAACGGTCACGCGGTTAGGGTTCGGGTCTGGCTCGGGTCGGACTCGAGTCTGACTCGGACTCGGGTCCGGTCGGATGAACAGTAAAACCCACTCGATTAATTAATCCAATTAAATTCTCAGAAATTCATTTAATTCATTAAAAATAGCAAAAGACTCAGAAAAAATCCAGAAAAATTCTGGAAAATATTTTGGAACATTTTGGACTCAAATAAAATATTTCCAAAAAAATTTTATTTGCAAAGTTAAATTCTTTAATTATTTCAAAATGGAATAAATTCAAATAAATTCCAAATAAATCCAAATAAATTCCAGAAAATTCCAAAAATTCACCAAAGTGCCAAATCACACATGAATTTAAGAAAAGCAAAATTTTGTGGTGTTACAGAACATATCATATATTCAATTTCAATCTCAACTAATCTTGCAAACTACCACCCGCTACCCATTCCAATACACTTGCCTCAACCACGGGCGACGGATTGGCGAGAAGTAGAAGGCACTCCCGGGGTCACACCACCTGCACATAGGTACCACACACTCACAATCATGTCCACAAAATAGTATGCAAACACTCTTCTACCCCGACATCGCAAACTACTCGCACAACCCAAAAACAGAGGTTATGTCCCGTCGGGACAGCAGCCTTCCAAAAGGCATAACTCGGGTTCTAAAACTCCGAATCAATTAAACGAGTACATCCTCGCGTAGCTTAGGAAATTTCCTAACTTTTTCTAAGTATATGGAAAGACTTATTCGGACTCTAAAGTAGTTTAATCTACAGAATACCGTGATCTGTTCCAATCACGTCACAGTTTTTAATACGTTCGGTAAAACGAGCATAATTTCCAAACGGCTTGGCGGAATTCGACGTTCTTTATACCCACTGAAAGGTATTGAAGTTACCTACAACTTATTCAACAGGCGGATGACCAAATTCCGAATCTAAATTGGCGAAAACCCAAACCCTAGGTCGATTGCTCATGCTGCCCGAAACAGAGAACGTGACAAACTCTAGATTTCATCTAATCTACCCAATTACAGCACCACAAACTGATCTAAAAACATGATATTAACCCTTAGAACAGAACCTAGACCAACCCCAAGGATCCCCGTGGCCATACCTTCGCCCGACGAACGAAAACCCAACGGATCTCCTCCCGGTTCGCGCGATCTCCTTCCTCGCTCCAAATCCACCGGATCTCCTCGTCGCGAAGCGCTCCAATGGATGGATCTTTGGGTTGGTGAGGTGGACAACTCCCCTAGGGGCAGCAAAGGAGGTGGAGAGGGGGTGGAGGGGGTGGTGGCGCAATGGGGAGAGGAGAGGCGCATGGGGGTGGCGGCTAGGAGGTGGAAGGGAGGGGAAACCCTAAGGCTAGGGAGTGGCGCCCAAGAGGGCTAGGGGGCGCACAAGGCAGCCCAACCTAGTCCCTCCCTCCCTCATGGGCCCAAACTCCCTCCCACTAAGGCCCACGACTCATCCCCTTAGGCCCAAACTCCCCCGGAGATGCCCAAACTCCCGAAATCGGCCCGGAACTGCGATTAAACTGCATAACGTATGGTTTCAACCTCCAATTCCACATTCCATAATGTTTTTGCCCTCAACATTCACATTTTATAAGGCTACGACACTCTGTGGTGTCACATTCTCCCCCCCTTCAACAGGATTCGACCTCGAATCCAAGACATGCCACTACGCCAAACCAACAACACATAGAGATCTAATCTTCGCGGTTCAAACCTAAAGAAAAGAGCTTTGGGTAAAGCTCGCCTCCGCGAGACTTCAACTCCCAGGTCGCTTCTCTAACTAAAACCACTGGAATTTGCACTGATTGAGACTTGTTGACAGGACGCCTAGGTTCGAAGACCAACGGCTCTAACAATAACTCGCAATCAAAACTTGCGAGAACTTTACTCAACATTGAAACACAAAGTACTCACACATGGTCTCAACACGACCCCAAGCGATAAGATAAATCCTCAAACAGCCCACAAAAGAAAACGGTTTCATACTCCTCATTCTATGCATTCCTTGGCACTGAAGTGCCCGATCCCTTTAACTAATGCTACTCTCTAGAAGAACACGGTACCAACCTCCCTTCTGTGGTTCCTTATACTCAAGACGACGCGAAACAGGAGAGACACAACGCTCTAAGATTACCACCAGAACGAACAACCTACTTTATATCCAGGATCCGTAAGACTCGCGCAACAGAAATGACCGAACGTTCTTCTGCAGTTGACACAACTCGCTCATTGCCCAACGACAAAAAGATCCAATACGCTTCAAAAGGAAAAGTGATTACTAGCAACCACCAAATGGTCCACTAATAATCTAATCAACCCTACCGAGGAACACCTCAATGACACAATTCTCCAAGAAGGTTTGCATTGAGTCATACACAACCTTCCACTCAAAGGACCACGATAAAGAGTACAATCATTGAGTGAGCTCAACCATAAATATGAACCCAATTGGTCCTCATACAACAACTCAAACCCCAAAGCGTTAAAACCACTTTGGAAAGGATTTGGCAACATCTAAAGAGCACACATTTTATTTTTTCTAAACCAAATCGCAAAGAAAACTCAAACCTCTAACACCACAGCCAAAATACCACAATTTATTCATTCTTTCTTTTCATACTAGGAAGAAATGGAAATCTCGATACATGACAAGAATGCACACTTTTCAAGAGCACTCCGGATTAGTCATATATCCATATATGACTTTCTCACCGACCTGGCTCATCGACTCCTTTATGATTAATTATGCATAAACAATGTCTCGTTTTCCTTTTCAACATACATTCATCATGTAACAATGGTACCGAATAGTCATTCACCAAATGACTTCTTCCTCGGTATCAAATAATGGAAACACAATTAACATCGAAGGTTGCGGAAATTCATATAGACTATGACAGCAGCATAGTTGACAGTAAAACACCACGTCGCATCACATCCCACATCAATTGAAAACTGAACTTGCAAAACATTGCATTTCATCCAAATTCAACATTTTGGAAAAGAACATCAAAATTTCAAGTCGAGCGTCTGCTCCCACAACCGTTACAAATTTTTCTCAAGGAGAGGGAAACTCATTTCCAAAAGGGAGCACCTCACTAACAAAATCACTTTATAAAACATTCATAAAATCCACCTTTTTGAAGCACTCGCAAACATCACACACATTATGCAAATAAATCCAACTCCAGTCAAAAAGAGTTACAAATTAAATCTTAAGAGTTTCCAACACAACCCACTATGTCCATCTGCTTTCATTAAAATTTATTCCAAAGATAATTCAGGGTGAACGCGAAGGAGCGCGATCCACTCAAAAAATTTTGGGTGTAAATCCATACTCATAGCACAAATTAAACAAAATAGCCAAAACCAACGATTGGCACCAATAGCTACGAGTTTTAGGGAAACTCGGAAACACAACACAAGGAATACCTTGACCGAAGGCATTCAACCAAAATGGCAAACAACCACACCAGTTCAAAAGGTTTTAAACACCACCAAAGATGAATCCCACCATAACTTGTATTCCACTACACTTACCATTTAAGCATTCAATAATCACTATTTACTCATCAAGAGAGTCCAACCGGATTTAACAAAATTTACATAACAATTTCTTTCTCTAGTTACCATTCCCAACACTTTTAATTAAGGTTTAAGATGCTTATCACAAAGGCACCCAACCAAGACTACATTGACATGATCCCCACGGATCACCAAATCATATAACAACGTATTCTATATTTCAAACATAGTACCTCAACAGCTACTTGAGTATGGTCAACCTATCAATTTTGTACTATCCATACGTCAAAATCTTGACAATTGAAACTTGTTCAATCAATAAAATGACTTCAACAAATAAGTAATATCTCTACAAGATAAAATTCGTAAATAGGATTCTAAGATATGCATTCATTAAAATTAAAATCTTGCATCATGATTATTATCCATTGTTCATCCCATCACAACATGTACTCGACATAATACCACAGTTTTACACTTTTCTTCTATTGGACCAATGGTTTCCAACAATTAACAACACTACCAAGGCATCAATATCAATTCTTTGCATAATCATCAATCAACAACATTGCTTTTAGCTACCTTACACATAGGTTGCAACAAAATTGTCACTACACAACATACTCCAACTATTAAATTAGATTTAATAAGTTAGATCAGCACAATGTTCTTAAAACAACAACCAGACCTATGTTTTTTTTTCCAATTGACATCGGTACTAGCATTAACACTGCCCTTAACAACATCATTAACAATAAGTCTTATGTCTTCTCAATTGATATCAATACTAGCATTGTAGAGACACAACTGCATACTTCCAAATATACTAGTAGTTTGCAACAACATAAATAGCAACTCTAATCAACTTCCAAATTAAAGCCACTAGTCAACATGATTAAATTTCTCTATTAACCCGTTAGATTAGAACATCTTTAAACAACCGGCAAGGTTTCTTTAACAGTATCATTAATTTACATCATCTTAATGTTCTAACTAGGTATCAAGGTTTAAACTTTTAACATTAACGAGGATCATAAGCACCTTTAAAGCAAGGCAACAGATTCTAAGCATGTACATTAAGCCATTTAATCATTCCCACTATGGGGTACTCTACATCACTAGAGGTTTATTTAATCTTAAGCTAAAGGTAACAATTACATTTAATTGATTCAACTCGCAAATTAACTAAGGTGTACATCATTTCCATAAACCACATTGTTACATACTACATAACATGCTAAACAACAATTTTCACTTTTGATTTCAATCGACTAAAAAACTAAGAGGACCAACCAAAACCGACCGTCAGAACGGTGAAAAGCATCCGAAGGATACCACCATCAACTCTTCTATTTGTCTCCAGCCAACTACCCGATCTATGATAGAAAAGGTAAGCACTCTTTCCCCACAAGGGATTCATAGATCTTCGGTGATGGCTTTAACCGGCCATACCGTCAAACCACACCCTTACTATGAACAAAAGTGGTGACCGAAACCCTTCGGCACCACAACCCCACTTTATCACCACAACAAGCACAATTCAATCATTTATCTCATATACATAGCAACATGCATTATCCAATGAAGCATTCAACATCAAAGCTTAAATACAACATTTAAGCGTAAAGAAACGATACCCATACCCTTCCTACTGTGCATCCATTTGTGTCAAATTTTAGATTAGTTATACCACTTTTCCAAGTTTTAATGTTGCTATCCTATGACAAAATTTTAGTTGAAACCTAAGCCATGTTCCTAAGTTATTCCACATCACATTTTAGTTATACCCTAAAGCATGACACTAAAAATACACATTCCAAGGACCTATAGCCCGCTCTGATACCAACTATAACACCCCGGCATTTAATATGCACGAATGCTACCAAACATAGACTAAGCAACCTCTAAATACCACAAATACAAGTAAATTACAGCAAAGGCACGAATGCTAAAGACCGAAATTTCGGCAACATCTCCTTTGTTTTAACATGAATTGAAGGAACAACAACAGCATAGCAATATATGGCAATATAAGAGGCATCTAGAATAGCAATATTTAAAGGCATGACAGCAATATAAGTCTAATTCCAAGCATTCAATGTCTCCATGAGCCAAACGAACAATAAGACCCTCATAACGCAAAATTAAACCATAAATCAATAAGCATCACACTTAGTTATTATCAAGACCCAATTGAATGACTTGTGGGAACAAATGAGTGAAGCTACGTGTAGAAGTGTGACTAATTCCCTTCCCCTCATGCCGGTCTCATGGTACCTAAAACAACAAGAAAGCACAAGCGTGAGTTCAACACTTAGCAAGCATATTGCAATGGTACAAAAGAACAATTACATGGCTACAACAACTCACACCATGTCTATCATCTCATTCATGATCACATATCGTTATCATCATCATTATGTATGCAATGCGATGCGATGCACATGTTTCCTTGGAAACTCATACCGGTATGGTTGAGTACACACCCGTCGGTGTGCACCTTCTCCCCCCTTCCATCTTTAAGATGCAGGGTGCCTACTCATCGCTTCCATACACCGCGGTGGATGGAATCATGATGTAGGACTTACTCATTGGCTCTCTGGAATAGTCATAACTTTCTCACCGACCTTCCCCGGACTAGTTATGATTTTCTCACCGCTCGGGCCATGTAACATGCCATGTATGCAAACATGCCAACATCATAAATAACTTGTACATTAACACATGGAATCATAACATAATAAGCATATTCATCATATCAATGGTAATCATTAAAGCATGGCATGTGAACATATCATATATTCAATTTCAATCTCAACCAATCTAGCAAACTACCACCCGCTACCCATTCCAATACACTTGCCTCAACCACGGGCGACGGATTGGCGAGAAGTAGAAGGCACTCCCGGGGTCACACCACCTGCACATAGGTACCACACACTCACAATCATGTCCACAAAACAGTACGCAAACACTCTTCTACCCCGACATCGCAGACTACTCGCAAAACCCAAAAACAGAGGTTATGTCCCGTCGGGACAGCAGCCTTCCAAAAGGCATAACTCAGGTTCTAAAACTCCGAATCAATTAAACGAGTACATCCTCGCGTAGCTTAGGAAATTTCCTAACATTTTCTAAGTATATGGAAAGACTGATTCGGACTCTAAAGTGGTTTAATCTACAGAATACCGTGATCTGTTCCAATCACGTCATAGTTTTTAATACGTTCGGTAAAACGAGCATAACTTCCAAACGGCTGGGCGGAATTGGACGTTCTTTATACCCACTGAAAGGTATTGAAGTTACCTACAACTTATTCAACAGGCGGAGGACCAAATTCCGAATCTAAATTGGCGAAAACTCAAACCCTAGGTTGACTGCTCATGCTGCCCGAAACAGAGAACGTGGCAAACTCTAGATTTCATCTAATCTACCCAATTACAGCACCACAAACTGATCTAAAAACCTGATATTAACCCTTAGAATAGAACCTAGACCAACCCCAAGGATCCCCGTGGCCATACCTTCGCCCGACGAACGAAAACCCAACGGATCTCCTCCCGGTTCGCGTGATCTCCTTCCTCGCTCCAAATCCACCGGATCTCCTCGTCGCGGAGCGCTCCAATGGATGGATCTTCGGGTTGGTGAGCTGGACAACTCCCCTAGGGGCAGCAAGAGAGGTGGAGAGGTGGGGGAGGGGGTGGTGGCGCAATGGGGAGAGGAGAGGCGCATGGGGGTGGCGGCTTGGAGGTGGAAGGGAGGGGAAACCTTAAGGCTAGGGGGGTGGCGCCCAAGAGGGCTAGGGGGGCGCACAAGGAAGCCCAACCTGGTCCCTCCCTCCCTCATGGGCCCAAACTCCCTCCCATCAAGGCCCACGACTCATCCCCTTAGGCCCAAACTCCCCCGGAGAGGCCCAAACTCCCGAAATCGGCCCGGAACTGCGATTAAACTGCATAACGTATGGTTTCAACCTCCAATTCCACATTCCATAATGTTTTTGCCCTCAACATTCACATTTTATAAGGCTACGACACTCCGTGGTGTCACACGGCTCTCCAAATCGGCCCAAGCGTTTACCGAATTTGGGGGTAACATGGTGAACCAGGTGAAGGCTGCTCTGGACAAAGATAATGGGAATAATTTTACCTTGAGCCTGTCGGAGTGTGCGGCCTCCCCGCATTGCACTATAAAGCGTCCAATATACTCCATGGTGGTAGTTGCATCATCCCCTGAAAATTTAGCAAAATCGGGAACTCGATATCCATTGGGGTACGGGATCCTATCAATGTATTTAGGGTATGGTTTCTTGTAACCGAGAGTCCGTCCTCTCGGCTGAATGCAAAATTGGTCTCTCAGGACGGTTGTGATGGCATCGGTCTAGTCGGCTCCCCTAGGTGGCACGACATGTACCGGAGGCACTTGATAGCCGGGCTCGTGCTGATGCCCCCCCGAGTGCAAACTCGGGTGGCTCATGGCGATGCCCCCCGAGTGCGACTCAGGCTGGCCCAATAGCCTGGGTCGCAGGTGGTTTTGCAGTAGTTCGTTATCGGCAAGCTGGTGTCTAATGGGTTCCTGTAGCGGCACGAAGGGCTCCGAGTATGTGACTACTCGGTAAGAGTCCTGTGTTGGGGGTGACTCAGTGTACGGGCCTGCCCCTAGCTGGTCATGACATTGATCCGGGAAATTTCTGGAGTTGGGCATTCGGGAGCATGCTGGACGAACCACCTATTTTAGCACCATCTGTATGGCGTAGTATTGCTTGACCTCGCTCGTCCCGAGTTCCCTGGGCAAGATTATGGTCGGCTGTGACGGTGCGAGTGTTGTAACTACAGCCGGTGGTTTGTTCTCGCCCACCGACTTTATGCCCTGAGTGCTTTGTCCGATCGAGAAGACCGGGTACGTAGGTAGAGGATGTGGTGGCTCGAAAAGAGAACCAGCCGTTACGAGTTCTTGTGCTACTTCTTTCACGCTATTAGATATCAACGGCCTAAGTGTAGTCACCAGAGTCGATGATTGGTTTAGCAATGCGTAATTTATGGACCGATTAATCATATTCGATAATTCTGCTTGGGCAGGCAAATATCGGATTACCATGGTTTTTTCGGCGGTGTTGGAGGTATCCATGCCGACGGAGCTGATTGTTGGTAGCGTCGCTTTCTGTGTGGCTGCCTTCTGTTCTTCAATCTCTTTACGTTGCTCCGGCGTCAAATCGGCCATAGTTGGCACGATTATTGCGTCGGAGTTGATGTCAGCAGCTGCTGCGGACTTTCCTGTTGACATCATATTGGCTTCTTCGGGTTCCATCAGGCGTGCCAAAGGTGTGTTGACGCAAACCGATTTGATCCCGCAATCGCCACCAACACACGAGAACGCCGGGTTCAGTTCTGGTTCGCGGGCGTGCCAGCCGATTTGATCCCGCAATCGCCAAGAGGAAAGAACTCCCAAATAAATCGATCAAGGAATCATTTGGGGCTTGATAATGAGCGGATTTGATTGATTTGAAGCAAACCAACGCAGATCGGGGTAACTGGTAGATCTAACCAACTTTACGAGTCGATCAGATGGGGGTAAAGGCTACTTCTCCCGAAAAAGGCGATGCGCAGCAAGATCGGAAAGAAAGCAGGACCTGGTAGGGCGTAATGCAGCGAAGATCAATAATCGGCGATGCACAACTATATTGATCAAAGTGTATTACAGGAAAAAGATTACAAACTAAGTGTCTACTCCTAATACAAAGGAAAAGAAATGTATAGATTGGTTTGATGTGTGTGTGTGTCCTGACGTAGCCTGTCGTACTGTGAGGAGCCGCCCAGATCGTCCTCGAGTTGTTGGATGAACAGTTGTTCCCATCGGATTTGGATCCTAGCAACCAATCACCGGAGGTGATCCTGATGCTAATACCCAAGCCCAACAGAGACAACCCTACGAACATCCAAACGACTCGACAACAACCCCGGTATTCCCCCGGTATGCGACCCGAAACGCGCCCAGGATCCCCGCATACCGGAAACCAATACAATATCAATTCAATTTGCATAAAGGGGGCAACGAACCCGAAACCTTCCAAGCCACACGCAAACGGAAGCACACGGCACAAGGACGAACCCGACAACCACCGAACCAAGATTAAAACAACTCCAAAACTCTAAACTAGGCAAGAACGGGGAAAAAGACCAAGACTCCGAAAAACGGAAAATTTCGGCATGACCTTTCTAGATTCTACGGACATCCACTCAGCAGACAAGGAAACACAGTTCAGTAAATATTTATATAACGAAAGTAAATGCGACAACCACAGCATCACAGCAGTACCAGCAGTTAAAGAAAACGCAAACGGAGCCCGACATACACTTAAGCGTCTATTGCCAAATCCAAAAGACCAACGAACCGCATCTATCTATACAACAAAAGAATGCATTTAGCAAAAGTAAGATAAATCCCGGAAGTGTTCTGCCCCTGAACACTCCCAGGCGCAAACGGCGTCGGCAAGCCTCTACTCGGTGCCCCCGCCTACCAGAGAGACAAGACGGGCAGAACTCGCACTCAACCTGATCCTCACCGAAAAACCACAAAGCGAAGCATGAGTACGGAAGGTACTGCAAGACTTACCCGTGGGTCCATATAGGACCGACTCCAAAGGATTATGCATTTAGTTGTAGCAAGGAGTAAGCTTAAGGTAAAAGTGCGTAAAAGCATTAACATTTGTAATATAAGTGCGACAACGGAACCAATTACAAGTTTAAAGCGATTATAGACCGCACTTACTTCTAGTGTGAGGTTAAAAGTAACAACAATTAAAGTAGAGCAATACATAACCAATTTAAAGCTCAAGCCCAACGGCGAACCACAAGTTCAAGTTATTTACTACGCAGAAGAAGTTCGGATTAAGCTTGCTCATATCCGAGAGCGCAATTCGAATCGCTTAATTAACCCTGCGAGGAAGCATTGATCGCACGACACTTACCACAAGGGCCTAGTGTCAACCCCTCCCAATCATACCCAATCGCTGAAGCGCCCTCCTGTGGGCCCGAAAACCTAGCACCCTCGAGCAGCCCCAAGCCCGGCTTGGCGCCGAGAGTCGGCCTAAGCCTCGCCTCAACCCCGTCCAACCACAGGAAGTTACGGTCCATCGATTCCGTATGAGAGAAAGAGTGGCTTACCGTACCATAATCGGGCATGCGACCAACCGGGGTGTGCTCAATCCTATTCCACTTACGGATCGGTCCTTAATTGACACAGACGGGGCTACACATTTGAGTCTCCATACCCAAATGAACCAACTCCCCCGCCTTGGTCCACAAGTTAACCTTTCCAAAACATTTTCCCAATTCCAAGTCCAACATAATGTAACATGTGTGTAATAATAAAAACCACAAGTGACAGAACCCTCCGTCACTTGGCCCGAACCCAACATCTAAGCATGCTAAGCGTGGACTCATTATATTACCCATATTAGCTCCAAGGAAAATATTGATCAATTACCAACAAGTGTAAGTGCAACAAATAGGGTCTAGTCCTATACCACAGTCAACTCCTAATGCAAAACGTAACTCACAATTTAACAATTTATTCTCAAAAATATATTCATACGAGGTTCAAGATGCTTAGGTGCTTGCCTGGTGCTTCTGCGGGAGTCTCAGTAACAACCGGCTCACCGTGATCACCCTCGATCGCGGCCACGTCACCCTCTGCGGGATCGTTCTCTACACGAGCACAATGTATGCGAAAATGAGATGCATGCTATGCCGATGACATGTAACGAGAATTGAAAAACAACAAGCAAGCACTCGGCAACCAATAAGGAAACGCAATATGAAAGTCCACCAACAGGTAAACAATAAACTTTGAAATGCCCAACCTTTCCAGAATGACAACTATAAGTCATTCACCCATTTCCCTACTCAACTCCAATTCACTCGCATCCTTAACCCATCTCGACTCAACTTAATAGTTTGATACTTCTCATCTAAAGTCTATGAACTACAACAGCAAACAAACATGCACTCCATATTAACATTCACCATCAACAGCAAAGTACCTTCTTAAACGCCCATCTACCTTGAGATATCACCAGCTAACATTCGTTGCAATTTATGAGATCTCTTAGGCAAGGAACTAGCATGCTGTGTAAAAGCACTACAATAATTCCCACAGGTACTAATATATTTACCATATCTCCAATTACAAATGATACATATAGCTATCTTAATATGACACATTGATTGAACTTATTGGCTTGAAGTATAACGACTAACACAACTATCAGTCAACACAGTTGACGCGCTCACGTGTACGCACAAATCCTCATATGGTTATTGATTCGATTCATTACCGAATAAACCAAACCATCCCTAAGTTAACATCAACCCGAAAATGAAAGCATCCCACACGTAGTGACTCGAACACCACCGATAAATAAACATCTCAATTCGAAGAATAACTACTAACTGCAACATCCAACCCCAAAACAAGCTAGATGTGTCTTCCTCTTAGCCATTTCATCAAACACCTAATATGCATGAACATCCACCTCCTAACCATTTCATCAAATACTTGCCATGCACCACCTTGGAGCAAACTTCCCCAACACATCTAACCCTAGCCATGGCCATGGAGGTGGAGAGGAAGGGAGAGAGAGAGAGGAGGGGGAGGTGTTGTCTTTGCATTCAAGGAAGGGGGTCGCCACGAGGAGGTGGCGTTGGGAACCGGGCGGTGGAGGCGAGCGAGCCTGACGGGGAGGGTGGGCGGCTGGCGCGCCGAGTGGGGAGGAGGCGCAACCTACCGGGGAGCATGGGCCGGCGAGGGAGGATGACAGGGGGCGGCGGCCGGTGGAGGCAAAGACCGGCGCAGGCGGTGGGAGGAGCCGTCGCCGCCGTGGGGAGCGGGTCGGGCACGGGTGAGAAGGGAGAGGTGAGTGGGGAGTGAGAGAGAGAGGAGTGTGAGGATAAATTAGGAAGGGGAATTTACCCATTTACCCCCATGACCACACACCTGAAGAAACTTGAACCATGACAAATCCTCCCCCCTTAGGGGAATCTCGCCCCGAGATTCAAAACGAGTACATCGCTAGAAGGAATTTAACACAGACAACTCTGCGAAGGGATAGGGTTGACGCACTTACATGGCTTGGAAGAACTCGGGATACTCGCCTCTCAAATGATCCTCTCGCTCCCAAGTGGCCTCATCTTCGGTGTGATTGCTCCACTGAATCTTGTAAAACCTGAGAGTCTTCCTACGAGTCTTGCGTTCGGCCTCCTCCAAAACTCGAATAGGATGCTCTTGGTATGATAGATCAGGTTTAGGCTGAACTTCGAGGTCATCCACCTCTAGAGATTCAAAGGGAGTACGGAGGCACTTCTTCAACTGTGATATGTGGAAAACGTCGTGGACCATCGCTAGAGAGGGAGGAAGCTCCAACTGATATGCCACTTGGCCACGTCTCCCAAGGATCCGAAACGGTCCTATGTAGCGAGGTGCCAATTTCCCCTTAACTCCAAAACGACGGGTGCCACGGAGAGGAGAAACCTTCAGATATACGAAGTCGCCAATGTCAAAGGAGAGGGGTCTCCTACGGCGATCAGCGTAACTCTTCTGTCGCGACCGCGCTATCCTCAGATTTTCCTGGATAGTCCTGACCTTTTCTTCCGCCTCCACAACTAACTCAGGCCCAATCAAGGAGCGCTCTCCACTTTCTGACCAGTTTAGCGGCGCTCGACAACTGCGACCATAAAGTGCCTCAAACGGGGACATCTGGATACTGGTTTGGTAGCTGTTGTTGTACGCGAACTCGGCGTACGGGAGACACTCTTCCCACTTCTTCCCGTAGGACAAGATACAAGCCCTCAACATGTCCTCAAGGATCTGATTGACCCTCTCGCCCGACCGCCACCGAGGGTGGTACGCTGAATCAGGAGCAACCGTGCCCAAAGCTTCATGTAGGCTTCTCCAGAACCGAGAGACAAACTGAGAGCCTCGGTCTGACACTATCCGTTTCGGCACTCCATGGAGACACAGGATCCGAGAGATATATAGCTCTGCATATCTCTTGGTCGAATAAGTGGTCCGACGACCCGAGAAAGTGTCGCGGACTTAAATCAGTCGGTCGACGATCACCCAGATTGAGTCATGGCCTGAGGAAGTGGTCGGTAGGCCGGTAATGAAATCCATGGTAACATCCTCCCACTTCCAAACTGGAATAGGAAGAGGCTGAAGAGTACCGGCTGGCTTGAGGTGTTCGGCCTTCACTCGCTTGCAGACGTCGCACTCTGACACATAGCGAGCGACTTCGCGCTTCATGCGAGCCCACCAAAACTGCCGTCTCAGGTCCTGATACATCTTGTTGCTGCCCGGGTGAATGGTAAGCAAGGAGTTATGTGCCTCATCGAGAATCCTTCGCTTCAACTCCTGGTCATCAGGGACAACTATGCGGTCGCCGAACCACAAGGTTCCCTGATCATCCAGGCGAAACTCAGCAGCTTGCCCCAATTTCAACTTATCTCGGATTTGGTCAACCTCTCCATCCTGCGTCTATGCCTCTCGAATCTTATCGAGCAATGTGGATCTCAACTCGATATTAGCTATGAATCCCTGCTCGCCCATCTCCAAACCGAGCCTCTGGAATTCGGCACAGAGAGAGACACTCGGGGACTGGAGAGTAAAGCAGTTGCATTGAGCTTTGCGACTCAACGCGTCAGCTACCACATTCGCCTTCCCCGGGTGGTAGTGTACCTCCAGACTGTAGTCTTTGATCAGCTCAAGCCATCTCCGCTGCCTCATATTCAGATCTGCCTGAGTGAAGATGTACTTGAGACTTTTATGATCGGTATAGATATTGCACTTATTCCCCAAGAGATAGTGGCGCCAGATCTTCAAGGCATGCACCACTGCTGCAAGCTCCAAATCATGGGTGGGGTAGTGCTCCTCGTGATGCTTCAACTGTCGAGATGCGTATGCAACGACTCGGCCTTCTTGCATGAGCACACAGCCGAGCCCAATGCCTGACGCATCGCAATACACCTCAAAAGGACTGTGGATATCCAGCTGGGTGAGGACAGGAGCCGTAGTCAGACGTTGCTTGATGTCGAAAGGCGCTCGCGATCGTGACCATCCGAACTCAACTCCCTTCTTAAGCGGCTCGATCCATCGGCCGCCAATCCTCGAGAAGTCTTGGATGAAATGGCGATAATACCCGGCCACCCAAGAAAAGCTGCGAATGTCCGTGGCAGATCTTGGGTCGCTCCCATTTGAGTACATCCTGCACCTTGCTCGGTCAATCGCCACGCCTCGCTCGTAAAGGGCGTGTCCCAAGAACGACACTTCTCGGCCCGAACTTCGCACTTGCTGAACTCGCATACAGCGATGCTCACTGAGTCGCCCGAGAACAATGCGAAGGTGTCTGGCGTGCTCCTCCTCGCTGGCTGAATATATCAAAATATCATCGATGAAGATGACGACAAAAGAATCCAGCTCTTCCATAAATATGGAGTTCATCAGGTACATAAAGTACGCCGGCGCGTTCATGAGGCCGAACGACATCACGGTATACTCGTAGAGCCCGTGACCGTGGAGAAAGCGATCTTGGGATGTCCTCGGCTCGGATCTTAATCGATGGTAGCCGAGCCTCGGATCAATCTTGGAAAATACTCGTGCACCGGTCGGTGATCGAACAGGAGGTCGATCCGGCAATGGGTACTTGTTCTTGACGGATCGCATTCGGGGATCGGTAATCAACGCAGAGGCGTAGAGAACCATCCTTCTTAGTCACAAACAAAGCCGAACAGCCCCAAGGCGAGGAGCTCGGTCGGATGAACCCCTTGTCCATCAATCCTTTGAGCTGGGTCTTCAGCTCAGCCAATTCATTTGGCGGCATCCTGACGGCCGCTTGGACACCGGAGCGATCCTCGGCCGGAGTTCAACGACGAACTCAATGTCCCGATCAGCGGCATTCCGTGCACTCGCCGAACACATCTGAAACTCGGACACCACGGAATCGAGTCCAGCTCTTCAACTTCGTCCCATTTAGCGAACACAAGGTGGCCTTGTTCTCATTAAGAAGTAGAGTGAGTCGGTGCCCTTCGGATTTCGGAGTGACAGGGTACGACATGACAATCCAAAAGCGACTCTTTGTTGTGTCACCAACTCATCCCTAGGATGACATCTATTCCCGAAGGTCTAGAAGCGACAAGGCGGCGGTGAACGGAATCCTCGAATCTGAACCACCGCCTTCCGAACCATCTCGCTAACCGTGATCTTCGACCCGGTGCCTCAATCGTAAAGGAGGTGACACTGCCATCGACCCTCATCTCGATCTTTGTTCGCAAACCCCGTGCGAATAAAAGAATGGGAGGCCCTGAATCAAACAACACTCTAGCCTCATGCCCCTCAACAAGGAACGTACCCGGCTAGCACGGCGGAGCCTCGGGAACCGCCTCGGCGTCGGCGAAGGTGACGCTGCCTCGGCTTCGGCGTAGGCAGCGGCGGTGGTCTTTGTCGCGCCCTGGCCGTGGAGGCGCAGCGCTGCCACCCCGACGTGGGAATGGGCGATCCGGATGAAGTGGCCCAGCGTCACAATTGTAGCGAGGCCGGGGCCGACCCGCTCACGGCTGCCGATGGCGGTAGTGGTGGTCGTGGCCGGGTAGCGGCAACCGACGGCTGGGCCGTCGTGACCCGGCGAGGCAGCTGGAAGCAGACGGCCTCGGCGGGCGATCTGAGACCGCCCGAGCCGCTGCGGTATCGCCGGCGAGCAGTGTCGCCCGCTTCCTCTTCTTCTCCTCTGATGAGCCCGCATCTTGAGCTCAACAAAGTGATCGCGCGACTCACCAGGTCATTGTAGTCGAAGTCGCAGACGGACAGCCTATCTTGCATCTTCGCCGTCGGCCCACTCACAAACCGACCTTGCTTCTTCCGGTCGGTGTCGACCTCCTCCGGCGTCTTGCGCCAGTAGTTGAACTCTTGCGAGTAGTCAACCACCGACTTGCCGAGCTGTCGGAGGGTGAGAAATCACGCTTCTTCATGTCCATGAGGCCCTTCGGGATGTGGTACGCCCGAACGCCTCACGGAACTCAGCCCAAGTAAATCGGTGCCGGCAGGTGCATCACCCGCAAATTGGCCCACCAAGCACCGGCTCTGGAGGCTGCTGCGCCGCCGGTGGGCCTTCCGGAACTCCCCACGATCAATAAGAGCAAACTTACGCTCTATCGTGCGCAGCCAATCATCGGCCTCCAACGGTCGGGCGCCCGTGAGAAGACCGGTGGCTGCGTGTGCGAGAAGTCAAGATAGCCGTGGGCCGACCTCGCCCATCACCGCGGCCACCATCTTTGGACCCGATCCTGGACTAGCATCTCCAGGATCCGGTTTGTCGCCTCCTGGTGCCGCTCGGTCCGTTGCGAGAATGTCCAACACGTTGGGAGGAGGTGGTGGAACAAAGACCCTCATTGCTGCCGCACGTCACCTCCATCACCCCCAGAGGTGGAAGCCCCACGGGTCCTCATTCTGTGACCAACAAGACAGACGACACAGGTTAGACTCCACAAGGGAAAACATACTTCAAGATTATCAGAAATCCTAACTCGATATGGTCAGGACTGCAGCACCCCGCGCTAGAGCCCTACAAGCCCATCTTACACAAAAGCATAAAGTATGATGCAAAATGACATGGTAAACATATGCATGCATGACATGGCATGAACCTCATATGCATAATATGGATGCACGATTCCAACGTAATCGTTTCTCCCACGCTCACCATTTAACGTAACTCTCCTAAATATATACCTAGGGCGGGTAATCATTACTAAGCTCTACCTAATGCATCATGCAAGCCTTAATCAATCCCTAAGTGGTCGTCAAGTTTAAGTTCGTCTTTATGCACCTTGCTCTGATACCAACTTGTGAGGAGCCGCCCAGATCGTCCTCGAGTTGTTGGATGAACAGTTGTTCCCATCGGATTTGGATCCTAGCAACCAATCACCGGAGGTGATCCTGATGCTAATACCCAAGCCCAACAGAGACAACCCTACGAACATCCAAACGACTCGACAACAACCCCGGTATTCCCCCGGTATGCGACCCGAAACGCGCCCAGGATCCCCGCATACCGGAAACCAATACGATATCAATTCAATTTGCATAAAGGGGCAACGAACCCGAAACCTTCCAAACCACACGCAAGCGGAAGCACACGGCACAAGGACGAACCCGACAACCACCGAACCAAGATTAAAACAACTCCAAAACTCTAAACTAGGCAAGAACGGGGAAAAAGACCAAGACTCCGAAAAACGGAAAATTTCGGCATGACCTTTCTAGATTCTACGGACATCCACTCAGCAGACAAGGAAACACAGTTCAGTAAATATTTATATAACGAAGTAAATGCGACAACCACAAAGATCACAAAGAGCATCAAAGCAGCTAAAGAAAACGCAAACGAGTCTCCGACATACACTTAAGCGTCTATTGCCAAATCCAAAAGACCAACGAACCGCATCTATCTATACAACAAAAGAATGCATTTAGCAAAAGTAAGACAAATCCGGAAGTGTTCTCGCCTGAACACTCCCGAAGAAACGGGCGTCGGCAAGCCTCTACTCGGTGCCCCGCCAGTCACCGAGAGACAAGATGAAGCAGAACTTCGCACTCAACCTGATCCTCACCGAAAAACCACAAAGGTAAGCATGAGTACGGAAGGTACTCGCAAGACTTACCCGTGGGTCCATATAGGACCGACTCCAAAGGATTATGCATTTAGTTGTAGCAAGGAGTAAGCTTAAGGTAAAAGTGCAGAAAAAGCATTAACATTTGTAATATAAGTGCGACAACGGAACCAATTACAAGTTTAAAGCAGTTATAGACCGCACTTACTTCTAGTGTGAGGTTAAAAGTAACAACAATTAAAGTAGAGCAATACATAACCAATTTAAAGCTCAAGCCCAACGGCGAACCACAAGTTCAAGTTATTTACTACGCAGAAGAAGTTCGGATTAAGCTTGCTCATATCCGAGAGCGGCAATTCGAATCGCTTAATTAACCTGCGCAGGAAGCATTGATCGCACGACACTTACCACAAGGGCCTAGTGTCAACCCCCTCCCAATCATACCCAATCGCTGAAGCGTCCTCCTGTGGCCCGAAAACCTAGCACCCCCTCGAGCAGCCCCAAGCCCGGCTTGGCGCTCGAGAGTCGGCCTAAGCCTCGCCCTCAACCCCGTCCAACCACAGGAAGTTACGGTCCATCGATTCCGTATGAGAGAAAGAGTGGCTTACCGTACCATAATCGGGCATGCGACCAACCGGGGTGTGCTCAATCCTATTCCACTTACGGATCGGTCCTTAATTGACACAGACGGGGCTACACATTTGAGTCTCCATACCCAAATGAACCAACTCCCCCGCCCGGTCCACAAGTTAACCTTTCCAAAACATTTTCCCAATTCCAAGTCCAACATAATGTAACATGTGTGTAATAATAAAAACCACAAGTGACAGAACCCTCCGTCACTTGGCCCGAACCCAACATCTAAGCATGCTAAGCGTGGACTCATTATATTACCCATATTAGCTCCAAGGAAAATATTGATCAATTACCAACAAGTGTAAGTGCAACAAATAGGGTCTAGTCCTATACCACAGTCAACTCCTAATGCAAAACGTAACTCACAATTTAACAATTTATTCTCAAAAATATATTCATACGAGGTTCAAGATGCTTAGGTGCTTGCCTGGTGCTTCTGCGGGAGTCTCAGTAACAACCGGCTCACCGTGATCACCCTCGATCGCGGCCACGTCACCCTCTGCGGGATCGTTCTCTACACGAGCACAATGTATGCGAAAATGAGATGCATGCTATGCCGATGACATGTAACGAGAATTGAAAAACAACAAGCAAGCACTCGGCAACCAATAAGGAAACGCAATATGAAAGTCCACCAACAGGTAAACAATAAACTTTGAAATGCCCAACCTTTCCAGAATGACAACTATAAGTCATTCACCCATTTCCTACTCAACTCCAATTCACTCGCATCCTTAACCCATCTCGACTCAACTTAATAGTTTGATACTTCTCATCTAAAGTCTATGAACTACAACGACAAACAAACATGCACTCCATATTAACATTCACCATCAACAAAGAAAGTACCTTCTTAAACGCCCATCTACCTTGAGATATCACCAGCTAACATTCGTTGCAATTTATGAGATCTCTTAGGCAAGGAACTAGCATGCTGTGTAAAAGCACTACAATAATTCCCACAGGTACTAATATATTTACCATATCTCCAATTACAAATGATACATATAGCTATCTTAATATGACACATTGATTGAACTTATTGGCTTGAAGTATAACGACTAACACAACTATCGATCCAACACAGCTTGACGCTCACGTGTACGCACAAATCCTCATATGGTTATTGATTCGATTCATTACCGAATAAACCAAACCATCCCTAAGTTAACATCAACCCGAAAATGAAAGCATCCCACACGTAGTGACTCGAACACCACCGATAAATAAACATCTCAATTCGAAGAATAACTACTAACTCGCAACATCCAACCCCAAAACAAGCTAGATGTGTCTTCCTCTTAGCCATTTCATCAAACACCTAATATGCATGAACATCCACCTCCTAACCATTTCATCAAATACTTGCCATGCACCACCTTGGAGCAAACTTCCCCAACACATCTAACCCTAGCCATGGCCATGGAGGTGGAGAGGAAGGGAGAGAGAGAGAGGAGGGGGAGGTGTTGCTGCTGTACCGAGGAAGGGGGGGGTCGCCGGCCGGAGGAGGTGGCGTTGGGGAACCGGCGGCTGGTGGAGGCGGAGCCGAGCCGGACGGGGTGGGTGGGGCGGCGTCGGCGCCGAGCTGGGGAGGAGGCGCAACCTACTGGGGAGCACGGCCGCGAGGGAGGATGACAGGGGCGGCAGTGGAGGCAGCCACGGCGCAGGAGGCGAGGAGGAGCGGCGTCGCCAGTGGGGAGCGGCCTGCACGGGTGAGAAGGGAGAGGTGAGTGGGGAGTGAGAGAGAGAGGAGTGTGAGGATAAATTAGGAAGGGGAATTTACCCATTTACCCCCATGACCACACACCTGAAGAAACTTGAACCATGACACGTACTTCTTTTATAGCCCTTGAGCCTGATCGTATATGCCTCGGTCTCGTCGCCCGCTCGTACCAGCTTCAAACTCTTCTTTCCATCTTGAGCACGATCATATCCAATTCTAGTGGTATCAGCTCCGGTCTTCCTTCCGACCTATGTGTTGCCATATGACCACGACCTTTCCAATTTGCCTGTTCATCGTATTTTATCAATCTGGCCTTATACCGGTTTACTCCAGACTCGTGCCAAGACTGCACCAGTCTCGGTCGCTTAATTTTGGGTGCTAAGAACATCTCCAAGAGGGGCCTTAAATATGGTCCTAATTTGAATTATAGGGCTTTTGGGGGAAAAGATTAACTCCAGCAAGGGCTCTAAATTGTTAAAATTTAGCAAATTGTTTTAGGGTCCCTAGGAGAGTAGCTATATTTAGCAACTCTGTAATTGAGCCCTATCTTCGTTGGGTTTTAGGGTCTAATTGCTGGAGTAAATATTTTGTTGGAGCCCTAAATCTAATTAGTTGTGGTCTTAAATTAAAGTTTAAGGCTTATTTTTAGGGCTCTCTCTTGGAGATGCTCTAATATATACTCACATCTTCAGCTCACGGATTTGATATAATTAGAAATACCCACCTCAATCAGATCATGAATCTAATGAAACTAAGACCCCGTTTGGCAACTTGGAACCGGGCTGTTTCTACTAGAATCTGCGAGAAACCCAACCAAACGGGCTAAAGCTCGAAACGATTCTCCTCGGAACGTTTCTTCTTTTTCCACGCTGAGGCCGAATGTGAGAACCCCCTCTTCCTATACCGTACTGTACGCCATCTACTGTAGCGTATAGCACCGTATAGCAACAGGAAGCCTCGACACCGAAAATCTGAATCTAAAAATTCGATCGACGGGATCGAACCCTTAACCGGACCGGTGCTCAGACGATCTGATCATCGATCCCTGGATCAAGAGCCCGATATCGCGTACCCACAACCCGAGTATCAATGCACGGAAAGATAAACTAAGGTAATTTACATAACTGGGTGTAAATCTTACACGAGTACATTACAGAAACCAAAAGAAGTAAAGCGACAGCGGAAACAAAAGAAAGACAACCAGCGCAGCTGGCCTGACCACCCCACAGGCTCTTGATCGAGGGAGGGACTACGGCCGCAACACTCGCAGAAAGGGGCTCGCCATCATCCGACATCATCATTACCTTCCTCTGTGGAAAAGGGTTAGCGACAGCGGTGAGTACACGTATGTACTCGCAAGACTTTAGTGTATGGAAATATAAATAAATGCAGGCTGATTCAACAGATAAAGCTTCTACCTTTGGGTTAATTGCGTAAAGCTGGATTTAAAATAGTTCATCGAAAAGTAATACTTAATTTGAAAGACAAGCAGTTTGAATAAAACATATTTACAAGATAATGTAACAATCGAGCTCCACAATTTGCCACCATCCATGGTCGCAATCAGATACGAATCGACATCCATACATAATCCCATCGAGAATCATATACACATATTCACAATTCCATCAAGTACCATTCCACCACATACTTTATACCGACTCGAAATAGATTTTCATTTTCAAAACCAAACCAAATCTCTATACTTGATATGATTAGAGAAGATTGCTCATAACCGTGAGCACGGCTAATCGATTAGAATTATTTGATACTCTGCAGAGTTTGCGCACTTTACCCAAACACAACTCGGACTTGCATCCTCGTCATCCAGGGTACACGCGATACACGAGGTATCCGATATACAAGAATGATCTATTCTTTCCCATCGTTGAGGTTATAGCCACACCCCAAAGACCGGTGGCGACAAATCCACTACTATGGCGATAAGAGGCCAACCACCACTCGAGCGCCACGGAATACTCATCGTGACGACGGCGAATTGTTGGCCGCGGCATTACCCCATAGCAAGGCGTACACCGTTGTATCAACAAACATGAATCGGAGCGATTCCCTGCTGCCAAAAGTACAAGCGCACACACGAAGGCGCATACGGCGGGTCGTGAGGACACACACCGCGCTTGATCGCTCAACACAGGAAAAGGTCCACTCTTCTCCTACCAACAGCATGGCTATCCCTCACACTTCAAGTACTAGAATAGGCCGCCCCATCCCAAAGATTGCGCGGTTGCACGGTGTTCAATTCAAAAACCGTCACAAGTTCGGTCCTTATATTTTTGCCTAGTGACTCAAGCGGGAACTCCACTTAACTCGCCAACCAATCGCCACCATGTTTAACTAGCACATATTATACCTCCCGCCAAGTCTAATTACCAACTAGACACTTCACATTTTTATCAATATACCTTTACGATTCACATTTCCAAAACTTTTCCACAACCAATTACATTTATCATAATTTTGAGCATTTGGTAAGGACTGACTTTGCTCACCTCTATTGCGGTGTCTAAGCGTATGCAATTACTAAATCGTTTATACCCAAGTGACATTTTATTAAATTGTCTAACCCTACTAAGGTTATCAATGATCTCAGGAATTAAATTGAGGGAAACCACCAAATCGAGGTATATCTACCATTCCCACAAACTAGCAATTTCTTGAATATAAACAATGCATATGGTTTGAGAAATCAAAGTAGACATCGTGAAATATAGGTTTCAAGATGGTCAAAGGAGGTGCTTGCCTTGTTGTTGCACTTCGGTGATGTCCGGATGATGCTCGGGTTGTTCGAGGCGAAGCCCGACTCGCTAGCCTCTAATCTGGTCAAAGCAACAAAAGCGATGTAAAGAAATACAACTTAGCAAAAGAAAGTTTTAAATGCACCATGAAGTGCATGCAATACACAAGAATGAAGTACAACCAAGAAACCCTCAAGAAACGACGACTCGGACAACACAACACGACGGACGAAACGGCCTAACCCGGACGATCCGGGTTTTGCATCCGGACGATCCGGATAGGTCGGACACTCGGACCGTTTGTCCGGATACTCGGACAATCCGGACACTCGGACCATATGCCGGATACTCCGGTCCTAGGGCATTTGGTCCAACTCGACGAGGAGACGGAGACCTTACCACTTCCTACAACTTCACCGCGACCCGATCTACGACTTTCGTACACCTAGCGAACCTAAGGAGCTCGAACTAGCCGATTTTACGAGAAAACGTCGCTAACCCGCCAAATCTCTAACTCACACTAACAACTCCTTAAATCGACATTACTACTACCCGATCTACCACTCTAGCATACCACATTCACTAATCCCAATCCCATTTTCAACCCTAGAACCACTACACCCAAAACCCTAGAATCCAAGTTCAACCCTAGCCTCCCAAATCCAAACCTAAGTCCTAATCCCACCATGAACGACTCTAGAACCCAAGAATCCCGCGAATCAAACCCTAAGAGAAAAGCTTACCTCCAAGGAAGATGGAGGAGGAGCAACGCCGAGTGGAGGATGGGGAATGACGGCAGGGAGGAGCACACCGAGATGGAGGAGTCACCGGGGAGGGTCACCGGCCGGTGGCTCATTTGGAGGAGCTCGGGGTGGTGGAGAGAACACCAAGGAAGTGGGGAAACCAAAGTAGAAGAAGAAAGAATGGAAGGGAGCCACGAAATGGGACTTTTATACAAAACCCCACGCCAATACCGGACTCTCTGACTCAACCGGAGACTCGGGTTGGGGTCTTGTAACACTAACCGGACACTCCGGACATTGGTCCGGACACTCCGGGTTGGACCGCTCGGCCCGCCCAATCCGGACACTCCGGACGTTGTCCGGACATTCCGGGTTGGATCCGGATACTCCGAGTGTGGATCCGGATACTCCGGACATCCGTAACTTTTGAACTTGGGCCTTGACGGCTAACGCCTGTCCAGGGTTGATTACTAATTGTTCCAAAGTATTTGGAAGTTAATAGGGTCACAAGCACTTGCCCAACCTAATTCGAATTTACTTATGAGCGAAATTACTTAAGTTGAAGGGTTCTTTCTGATCCCAAGCAAGTATGTTCACTCAAGATACGGAAATACACAAGCCTGATGTATTATTGAACAGCGTTTGAGTACAAATGTACAGTGGCTTGAGTATAGAAATACTCGGGATATTACAGTCTACCCCCCTTACAAAAATCTCGTCCTCGAGATTGCTAATCCTCTCGAAGAAAGTCGGGGTATTCTGCCTGAATATGGTCTTCACGCTCCCACGTGGCTTCATCTTCTGAATGGTTGCTCCACTGGACCTTGAGCATCTTGATAACCTGATCACGAGTGTGACGCCACTGTCTCGAGAATACTGATCGATACTCTCGATATGAAAGATCAGGCTGCAAATCAAGATGGTCCAATTGGGTAACTTCCGATGGAACCCGAAGACTCTTCTTCAATTGGGACACGTGGAACACATCGTGAATGTCCGAAAGATGTGGCGGTAGCTCAAGCCGATAAGCCACAACACCAACCTTCTCAAAAATCCGGAACGGACCGATGTATCGCGGGGCTAGCTTCCCGCGGACTTGAAATCTGCGAGTACCGCGGAGTGGTGAGACCTTGAGATAAACAAAGTCACCCACCTCAAAACTCAACTCGCGGCGTCGGCGATCGGCATAGCTCTTCGGCGAGACCGAGCTTCTCGGCCGGTCTCGAATCAAGCTAACTTGCCTTTCACCTCTTCAATCATGGCTGGCGAAGAATTGCCTCTCACCAACCTCGGACCAAAAGCGGTGGTGTTACGCACTTCTTGCCATAAAGAGCCTCGGCGACATCTCAAGACCGACTTGATAAGCTGTTGTTGTAGGAGAACTTCGGCAAATGGCAAGCATTTCTCCCACGACTTGTCAGAGCACAAAGACACAAGCCCTTAGCATGTCTTCAAGGATTTGGTTTGCCCTTTCCGTCTGTCCGTCGGTTTGGGGATGGTAAGCGATCTTGAAGGATAGCTTAGTGCCAAGAATGGACTGCAAACTCTCCCAAAATCTGGAGGTGAATCTGCGAACCACGGTCGAGACTATGACTTTTGGAACTCCATGGAGCCGAACAATGTTACGCAAATAGAGTTCCGCTAGTTTGGCTCGAGAATAGGTGGTATGAATCGGGATGAAATGAGCTACCTTGGTCGACGGTCAATGATCACCCAAATAGAGTCGTGGACCGGTGGAGGACCTCGGTAGACCGGTAATAAAATCCATCCCAATCTCTTCCCACTTCCACTCGGGGATCTGCAATGGTGAAGTAATCCGGTGGCCTTTGATGTTCAGCCTTGACACGCCAGCACACATCACAATGTCGCCACATGAGCCGCGATCTCCTTCTTCATACCTGGCCACCGAGTACTGCGAAGGTCCTGGTACATCTTGGTCTTTGCCGGGATGGACAGAGAGAGGAGTATCATGAGCTTACGACAGGATCAACCCCTTGATCTCAACATTATCGAGGACATACACTGCCGCCCATGCAAGATCAGCCCATTGGACTTCACAGAAAAACCTGGAGATGCGCCATTTTCAGTCAACTGGCGTCTAATCTCAACCACAACATCATCTTGTAGTTGAGCTGCCTGAATCTGAGACTCTAGAGTGGGTTGTACGGCTAAAGCAGAAACGTAACCATACTCAACCACTTCTAGATTGAGCTTCTGAAACTCTTCAACCAGCTGAGACTGGCCAATGACACCCAAGGCGTTCACTGTGTGCAGCTTGCGACTGAGGGCATCTGCAACCACATTTGCCTTGCCAGGATGGTAATGAATACCCAAATCATAGTCTTTGATCAGCTCTAGCCATCGACGCTGTCTCAAATTCAGATCTGGCTGCGAAAAGAAGTACTTCAAGCTCTTGTGGTCGGTATAGATCTCACATCTGTTGCCTATGAGATAATGCCGCCACAGCTTGAGTGCATGAACAACTGCTGCCAACTCCAAATCATGGGTCGGGTAGTTGGCTTCATGGGGCTTCAACTGACGAGAAGCATATGCCACTACCTTGCCTTCTTGCATCAACACACAGCCAAGACCTTGGCGAGATGCATCACAATAGACATCGAAGTTCTTGTGAATGTCAGGAAGGACCAACACTGGTGCAGTGGTGAGTCTATTCTTCAGCTCCTGAAAACTGGACTCACAACCAGGTGACCACTCATATTTCTTCTCCTTCTTGAGTAGCGCTGACAATGGTTTAGAAATTTTGGAGAAATTCTCGATAAACCGGCGATAGTATCCGGCAAGACCGAGAAAACTCCGAATCTCAGGGACATTGCGGGGCTGCTCCCAATTGAGTACGTCTTGTATCTTACGTGGATCAACTGCTACCCCACCTTCTGACAGGACATGCCCCAGAAACTCCACTTGCTTGAGCGAACTTCGCACTTATCGAACTTGGCATACAACTGATGCTCGCGAAGCTTGCTAAGCACCATATGCAAGTGAAGTGCGTGCTCACCATCATCCTTAGAGTATATGAGGATGTCATCAATGAACACCACCACAAATCTATCAAGGAACTCCATGAAGACTTTGTTCATCAGATTCATGAAGGTGGCTGGTGCATTGGTGAGGCCGAATGAAACAACTGTGTACTCGCATGCAGGCCGTAGCGAGTAGTGAATGCGGTCTTCACGATATCCTCGGACGGATCTTGAGTTGAAAATAGCCGGATCTCAAGTCTATTTTGGAGAAAACTCGAGCTCCGCCTAATTGGTCAAACAAATCGTCGATCCGGGAGAGGATACTTGTTCTTAGCGATGACCTCATTCAACGGCCGGTAATCAACGCACATGCGAAGAGTGCCGTCTTTCTTCTTCACAAACAAAAGCTGGTGCCAGGAGAAGAAGCGGGACGAATGAACCCCTTCTCTAATCGCTTCCTTGAGCTGAATCTTCAACTCGATCAGCTCATCAGCAGGCATCCTGTACGGACGCTTAGAAATTGGAGAAGTGCCAGGTAAGAGATCGATGATGAACTCCAAATCACGATCAGGTGGCAAACCTGGCAGCTCATCAGGAAACACATCAGGGTACTCACACACCACCGGTACTGATCGTCCCCGAATGTAAAGAGCACCGAGCAAAGGTCAGCCAGACCGCTGAACTAAGAATAGGTGACAAAGAATGCCATCAGGGTTGACTAATGAAATGGATCTCCTGGCACAATCAATATGCCCCTGATGCTTGGACAACCAGTCCATACCCAGAATCACATCAAGACCTGACGTCTTAATGTTAATGAGATCACCCCGAAATTCTACCCCATTGATCTCAATTCTAACCCCTGGACTCACGAGCTCGGCAGTCAAAACGGATCCAGGCGAACGGATCAACAAGTACTTCTCGAGGTACAAAGAACAGACCTCATCTTTGAACAACAAAGCGTGAAGAAATAAAGGAATGCGACGCTCAGAGTCAAATAATACTAAGGCGGAGTGCGGAATGAGCAGATAACGTACCCAACACCACATCTGGAGCTGCTTTGCCTCCTCTGCGGTGGCTACATTCAGCGACCATGGCCCGAGCTGGCCGCACGGAACCGGGCGTCTGATCGCTTCACTCCCACGCCCACCGATCGACCACGGGACGGCCGGTGCACCTGGTGTCACGCCGCTTTGCACCTTTCGGACAGCAGCGAAGTGGCCCTTCCGGCCGCAGGAGAAGCAAGTGATATGGCCAAATGGATTCGGGACCCCAAGCTGGCAGATCTTGGCGGCTAGGTGATCGCACAACTCTGGCGTGGCGAGGAGGTAAGCCCTGAGACCTCTGAATCGGCGGCGCCAAGGCCGGAAGCAGGCCGAGTGAAGGTGCGGAGTCTGGAAGGTCCGGCCGACCGTGGCCCGCTGCCCACTTGCGCTTGCGGCTCTCCATAAGCGCCTTGGCGCCATCCTCAATGCTAATGGCCTTGCCCACCAAGACCTGCAGGCTAGGAATGTCATGGCCGTGAGCTGGAAGCGGATCTCCTCGGTGAGGTGCTCCTTGAACAATGTCACTCTCCTAGCCTCGGTGGTCACCTCATCGACAACATAGCGTGACAAATGGTTGAAGCGGTGGAGGTAGTCCATCAACGCCATAGACCCTGGCGAAGGTCGTAGAACTCCCGCTTCTTGATCTCGATCAAGCCCGCCGAACATGGAAGGAGCGAAGGCGGTCTTGAACTCTGCCCATGTGGTGACTGATCTGCAGGCGAGCGACCCTCAAGCCGCTCCACCACGGCTGCCGGTCCCTGGAGGTAGTAGGCGGTGTCTTGAACCTTCTCCGCATCGGTGCAACCGACTAACTCCAACTTCCTCCATGTCGCTAAGCCAATCCTCTGCCTCCATCGGATCAGAGTCGAAGAAAAGCTCGGCGGTCGAGTTCGGCTGGAACTCCGACAACCGAGGCTGCTTCTTCTTTGCGGTATTCTTTGCCCTGGACAGCTGGACCATCGACTCCATGAGCCGAGTCTGCCCGCAACATGAGTGCAGCCATATCGGGAGCAGGAGGAGGTGGAGGGAGCTCCTCACTCTGGGCATGTAGCTGAGACTGAACCCCAGCTGACCCACCAGTAGGGACCCGCGACTGTTGGGCCCCCGCTCCCATCAAGACTACCACGCTCTCCAAGATCATCACTTTGAAGCGCACGAACTGCTTCTCCTTCGGGAGGCATCTGAAATGCACAGTTGAGTCAACTAATCAGGCAAATCAAGTGCGTAATGATTGATCCCAAAGGATGCACTCATAAACACAAACACACTACAAGCATTCATTCAAAGAAGCATAAGAACCAATTCAAAAACCAACTCAGGGAAACGACAAATAACCCCTAATTACAACCACAAACATCTATCCTTAACCCATTCTTAGCTAAAACCGCATTCCTCTTAATCCTTTTGAACAAGATAGAAGAAGGAAACAAATTTTTGAAACTTGGATTAAGATCAGATTCATTTTGAAGAGTAGATAAGCGAAAAGCTATAGAATGGACAAGAATAGCATTCTACACTTTGAAAATAGAGTTTTGTACTTCAAAATAAACTTTGAGAAGAAAAATCTGTCCCTAAGTCTAACGTCCAGGCTAACTAAGTCCTCCTGCAGTCAATGGCTCGATACGGTATTTGTGAGAACCCCTCTTCCTATACCGCATCAGACGCCATCTCTTGTAGCGTATAGCACCGTATAGCAACAGGAAGCCTCGACACCAAAATCTGAATCTAAAAATTCGATCGACGGATCGAACCCTTAGCCGGACCGGTGCTGTCATGCATCCGATCTTGGATCCCTGGATCAAGAGCCCGATATCGCGTACTCCACAACCCGAGTATCAATGCACGGAAAGATAAACTAAGGTAATTTACATAATCGGGTGTAAATCTTACACGAGTACATTACGTAAAACCAAAAGAAGTAAAGCGGCAGCGGAAACAAAAGAAAGACAACCAGCAGCCGGCCGACCACCCACAAAGACTCTTGGCGGAGGGAGGGACTACGGCCGCAACACTCGCAGTAAAAGGGGCTCGCCATCATCCGACATCATCATTACCTTCCTCTGTGGAAAAGGGTTAGCGACAGCGGTGAGTACACGTATGTACTCGCAAGACTTTAGTGTATGGAAATATAAATAAATGCAGGCTGATTCAACAGGATAAAGCTTCTACATCGGGTTAATTGCGTAAAGTCGATTTAAAATAGTTCATCGAAAAGTAATACTTAATTTGAAAGACAGCAGCTTGAATAAAACATATTTACAAAGATAATGAATAATCGAGCTCCACAAATGCCACCATCCATGGTCGCGAATCGATACGAATCGACATCCATACATAATCCCATCGAGAATCATATACACATATTCACAATTCCATCAAGTACCATTCCACCACATACTTTATACCGACTCGAAATAGATTTTCATTTTCAAAACCAAACCAAATCTCGAGACTGGATATGAATAGAGCAGAATGCACAACACCGTGCGCACTGCTAATCGATTAGAATTATTTGCTACTCTGCAGAGTTAGCGCACTTTACCCAAACACAACTCGGACTTGCATCCCTGTCATCCAGGGTACACGCGATACACGAGGTATCCGATATACAAGAATGATCTATTCTTTCCCATCGTTGAGGTTATAGCCACACCCCAAAGACCGGTGACGACAAATCCACTACTATGGCGATAAGAGGCCAACCACCACTCGGCGCCACGGAATACTCATCGTGACGACGGCGAATTGTTGGCCGCGGCATTACCCATAGCAAGGCGTACACCGTTGTATCAACAAACATGAATCGAGCGATTCCTCGCCGCAAAGTACAAGCGCACACACGAAGGCGCATACGGCGGTCGTGAGGACACACACACCGCGCTTTGATCGCCAACACAGGAAAAGGTCCACTCTTCGCCTACCAACAGGCATGGCTATCCCCTCACACTTCAAGTACTAGAATAGGCCGCCCCATCCCAAAGATTGCGCGGTTGCACGCAGTGTTCAATTCAAAAACCGTCACAAGTTCGGTCCTTATATTTTTGCCTAGTGACTCAAGCGGGAACTCCACTTAACTCGCCAACCAATCGCCACCATGTTTAACTAGCACATATTATACCTCCCGCCAAGTCTAATTACCAACTAGACACTTCACATTTTTATCAATATACCTTTACGATTCACATTTCCAAAACTTTTCCAAAACCAATTACATTTATCATAATTTTGAGCCTTTGGTAAGGACTGACTTTGCTCACCTCTATTGCAGTTGTCTAAGCGTATGCAATTACTAAATCGCTTATACCCAAGTGACATTTTATTAAATTGTCTAACCCTACTAAGGTTATCAATGATCTCAGGAATTAAATTGAGGAAACCACCAAATCGAGGTATATCTACCATTCCCACAAACTAGCAATTTCTTGAATATAAACAATGCATATGGTTTGAGAAATCAAAGTAGACATCGTGAAATATAGGTTTCAAGATGGTCAAAGGAGGTGCTTGCCTTGTTGTTGCACTTGGTGATGTCCGGATGATGCTCGGGTTGTTCGAGGCTTAAGCCCGACTCGCTAGCCTCTAATCGGTCAAAGCAACAAAAGCAGCGAAAGAAATACAACTTAGCAAAAGAAAGTTTTAAATGCACCATGAAGTGCATGCAATACACAAGAATGAAGTACAACCAAGAAACCCTCAAGAAACGACGACTCGGACAACACAACACGACCGGACAGAAACGGCCTAACCCGGACGATCCGGGTTTGCATCCGGACAATCCGGATAGGCGGACACTCGGACCGTTTCGTCCGGATACTCGGACAATCTGGACACTCGGACCATATGCCGGATACTCGGTCCTAGGGCATTTGGTCCAACTCGACGAGGAGACGGAGACCTTACCACTTCCTACAACTTCACCGCGACCCGATCTACGACTTTCGTGACACCTAGCGAACCTGGAAGGAGCTCGAACTAGCCGATTTTACCAAAACGTTGCTAACCCGCCAAATCTCTAACTCACACTAACAACTCCTTAAATCGACATTACTACTACCCGATCTACCACTCTAGCATACCACATTCACTAATCCCAATCCCATTTTCAACCCTAGAACCACTACACCCAAAACCCTAGAATCCAAGTTCAACCCTCGCCTCCCAAATCCAAACCTACGTCCTAATCCCACCATGAACGACTCTAGAACCCAAGAATCCCGCGAATCAAACCCTAAGAGAAAAGCTTACCTCCAAGGAAGATGGAGGAGCAACGCCGAGTGGAGGATGGGAATGACGGCAGGGAGGAGCACACCGAGATGGAGGAGTCACTGGGAGGGTCACCACGGTGGCTCGGAGAGGAGCTCGGGGTGGTGGAGAGAACACCAAGGAAGTGGAAACCAAAGTAGAAGAAGAAAGAATGGAAGGAGCCACGAAATGGGACTTTTATACAAAACCCCACGCCAATCTGGGACTCTCGACTCAACCCGAGACTCCGGGTTGGGGTCTTGATAACACTAACCGGACACTCTACATTGGTCCGGACACTCGTTGGATTGGGCTTCGGCCACCAATCCGGACACTCCGGACTTTGTCCGACATTCGGGTTGGATCCGGATACTCAGTGTGGATCCGGATACTCGGACATCCCGTAACTTTTGAACTTGGGCCTTGACGGCTAACGCTTCGTGGTTGATTACTAATTGTTCCAAAGTATTTGGAAGTTAATAGGGTCACAAGCACTTGCCCAACCTAATTCGAATTTACTTATGAGCGAAATTACTTAAGTTGAAGGGTTCTTTCTGATCCCAAGCAAGTATGTTCACTCAAGATACGGAAATACACAAGCACAGTGTATTATTGAACAGCGTTTGAGTACAAATGTACAGTGGCTTGAGTATAGAAATACTCGGGATATTACACCGAATCACCCTCAACCCCGTTCCACGTCGATTCATAGAATCTAGGCAGCTAGCCAAACGGTTTCCAAACAGTGATTCTGATTCTACTTGAAACGTTTCTACCAAGAATCTGAAACCATTTCTATTTCTACTTCTGGAATCATACCAACCAGGACCTAAAATTCTACCAGGACCATTGTTTAAAAAAATTCCCCCGCCACTCCTCTCTATTTTCCTAACCCTAACCCTAACTTAACCATACCTCCTCCCACTCCTTTTCAGCCGCCGCCGCCTGTCCCCCTCCCATTCTCCCTCCCTCTCCCTCTCTCTCTCTCTCTACCCACGAGGGCCGCCACCATCCTCCGCGCCGCCGCCGACCTTCCCCGGCGCCAGCCCCCCTCTTTTCCTTCCTCTCTCCCTCCATGTTCTGCCCATCTCATGCTGCCGCCGCCTAAAATCGTGCTACCCCCGAGCCCTTGCACAGCCTGGATCCACCGGATTTGGCGGTGGCCGTCGCCATTGAGCTCGCCTCCGGCCTCCTCTACCTTCCTTCCTTCTCCTTCCGGCTCGAGGAAGCCTCGCTGACTCCAGATTTACCTCCTCGCCACCCCGCTGACGACTGCTAAAACCCCAGCCCCCGCGTCCGGCTAGCGAGGAGACGATGATGGACCAGCGGTGGCGCCCGACCGTGAACGAGCGGGACTTCATTGAGCATGCCCTCCAATCCGACCAACGCGTCGACGGCCGCCGCCCCTTCGACTTTCGCTTCCTCAACATCGAGTTCGGCAGGTACCAATCTCCTCAGCTCAACCGGGCCCCTTCTTCTCTCCTCGGGCACGATACGGTCCGCTGCGACCGCCGGGGCGAACAGTCGGTTTCGTTCCCGCAGCGTTGCTTCGATGTGTGTGTGTGATTTGGGCCTCTAACGAGGTTGCTGTTGGAGTCTGCAGGAAGGATGGCTCGTCGGAGGTGCAGCTGGGCGATACGCGTGTGATGGGCTACGTGACCGCTCAATTGGTGCAGCCGTATAAGGACAGGCCTAACGAAGGGACGCTCGCCATATTCACCGAGTTCTCGCCCATGGCTGATCCCGCCTTCGAGCCTGGGCGGCCTGGGGAATCAGCGATTGAGCTGGGCCGTGTCATCGATCGTGGCCTAAGGTCTTTTAATTACTGTTTGGACGTTTTGTCCAAGAATTTTAAGTGTGAATCGTAATAAGGATTTTCGGTTTTTATCAGGGAGAGCCGAGCTGTGGATATGGAGTCCCTGTGTGTTGTTGCCGGGAAGCATGTCTGGTCTGTGCGTGTCGACCTTCACATTTTGGACAATGGAGGGTATGTGTTACATATTGTCTATGATGTAGTTAATGTGTGAGCACTTCCGGTTAGAGTGCTAAACATACCAAATTCCATGGTTTTACCCTTCAGGAATCTCATTGATGCAGCTAATATTGCTGCATTGGCAGCTTTGTCTACTTTCCGGAGGCCTGAATGCACAGTTGGAGGGGAAGATGGGCAGCAAGTTACAGTTCATGACCCTCAGGTATAAAACATGTAAGGTGTTATATTGTGTATTGTCTTGCTGATACATTTCTCAGGGTCCAAGCTCACCTGTAAGCATCACATTTGCTAGTTTATTGTGGCAGTATAATGTGAAGAAGCTAATATATATGACTTCTGTACCTTCCTGTAATGTGCAATCACAAACACAACACCCATTGTTAAATCTCACATGCTGGTCCCTTTGTTGACACTGACACGAAAATGATGTTATGTTTTATTTTTGATGAATATTACAGGTTAGGGATCCACTCCCTCTAACAATTCATCATCTCCCCATAGCTGTAACCTTTGCATATTTTGGTGAGGGTAACATCATGGTATGTTCCAATATTTCTAGAGATGAGAGGGCCTATTTTAAGGGCCACCATGTTTTGTTCGTATCATCATACATTCTTTGGCTGAAATTTTTGTGTAGGTTATCGATCCAACATACAAGGAAGAAGCTGTTATGGGAGGAAGGATGACTGCTACAATCAACTCGAATGGTGATGTCTGTGCCATTCAGAAAGCTGGTGGAGAGGGTGTCATGTCAAGTGTTATCATGCAGTGTTTAAGAATTGCTTCAGTTAAGGCTGCTGATATAACAAGCAAAATAAAGAAACAGGTGAGTCAGCAGCATCACTCCTATGGCACTGCAGTTCATATGCCTGATCTAATTCCTTATGAAATGTGAATCTGTACAACTTCTGATCTTCCTTCTATTTTCGATGATTGGATTGGATTTGCATTTCATCCTCAGCATAAAGCTATTTTATTCCTTTTTTTGTTCAGGTTGACTTGTACACCAGTGCAAGGCCATTCCAGAAAGTAAAGCGTTTGCCAACCTCAGTACCTAAAAATATTAATGTTCCTGATGTAACTATGAAGGAGAGCACTCATGGTGCATTGGAAACCGAAACTACGAAGACATCCAATGATGTTCAACAGATTAGCAAAGGTGATGGGGATCATCAAAATATAAAAATGAATTCATCCTTGATTGGGGACAGAATTGTTAAACAGAAACAAACATCGACATTCATTGGTGGCCCATCAAATTGGTAGTTATTTGAATGTTGTATCTGTATTCTAAATCCTAGCGTTAAGTATTTGATCGACACAAGCTTTGCCAACCGGTCCTACTTTTTTAAATGTAGGGATCCATACTCTAAAGGAGTTTCATTAAGCTCCCTCAGAATCTCGCCTGGTACTCTAAATTTTTTTTGCCTGTTATTCTTTTTTTTTAAAAATTATATTCAGTGCATGAGCATATAATCTTACTAACTGTGAGAAACCTTCTTAATGAAATGCCCCAAACATCTAATGTTCCTAGTTTGGAATCATGTTTTCGTTGGCATTTGTAGCGAGTAGAGCTCACTAACCATGAAAATACCATATTTGTCTAATGGCTCAAACACATAATGCACCTTGTTTCTAAATATGCTTTGTCTGAGTGAACCAATATTCAGGTTTCTCTATGGCCGAGCGAACAAACAATTTTCTGTTTACATTATTCTTTTCAGATTTTGACTTTTATAAGTCTGCCTCCTTCGGTCCTTCCAGTCCACCAATATTCCAGTTGTGTCCTTTTTTATTGAACATACTTATTATTAAAAAATGTTCAAAACTAGGTCGTGTTACATTGCTCTATTCAGGTAATGAAGATGTCATTTTCTAAGTTATTTACCACCAGCAGAACTACTGAAGGTTTCAGTCTTGAGGAAACATTAACTGGGACGAATGATTCTCTCATATGACATGCATACCCATCCTTCTGATAATTTCCCTTGCATTACGCAGACCGACCATCTGTAGTAAGGGACAACAGGCATGAGGATGTCGAACCTATGTTAACTGAATCTAATGCTGAGGTGAAAAGCGCATCAAATTCTGGGACTGCTGGAGAGTCAGATGAGGTCCAGGAAAGTAGATCGCCTAAGAGTCTAAAAGACGCTGTCAAACCAAAACATAAAAGAAAGAAGAAACAGCATGACAAGAGTTAGATTACTGTTATCTTATAGGCCTGCCAGGTAAGAGTGATTTATGTTCCTCTTCTCAATTGCTCTTTTAATCTTCAATAATGGTTGTGCTGTACAGGCAATCAATCGAGCATCTCCATGATACCTAGCCAAGCTTCCCTGATTGAAGGATCTCCATTGGGAGTGGCGTGCCACCATGCATTGGCTTCTTGTTTGGATTGTCTTCTGTGCTTACCGTTGTGACAGAAATTAGCAGTTAACACTGGCAAATTTTGTACAAGCTGTAGAACACTGCTCTAGAAATGGTTTTGACTCAAGTTTTAGATCAAATTCTGTTATTAGTCTTCCATTGCTTCTTGTGTCCTTCAATCCTTTGAATCTAATCAATGACAACGCAGCAAACAAAAGAAAAATCCATAGGCCAATGTCAATTGCGGCGTCTGCTGGAACTCCAGTTCGATCGATCTGAGCTGTTCTGATGGAATCAAATTAGAAGATGACCTGATTTTAGCTCAATCCATACATATAGAATCCAATTAGAAGATGACCTGCCTGGGCTGAAAGCTCGGGTGCATGAACCGATTTTTTTTTGCATGAGATAACAGCACCAGGAACTTTTTGAGGGCTTTTCAAGGTCATAGTTTGATTTTTGCTCGGAGTGATCTGAACTTATTTGTACTAGCAGCCTCTGAAGTCAAGGCAAAATTAAGTTGGTGTCAGATCATTCTTGTCTACACTTTCTGAGGGTCTGCTGTTTCTTCTGGTTCGCATGCATGCGTTCATATGTTTCTCACTGTGGAGACTAAAGAATTTTTTTTTTGACAAAAGAGGTTAAAAGAATTGATCCGACTGAATGTGTTTTGCGTACTAACAACGCAGTTAGGAGGTGTTTGGCAGAGCTCCAGTTTTACCAAATTCTTAGAGTCGGTGGAGTTGAGTATTCCTAGCTTCACTAAATTCGTAGAGTTGGAACTGTGGGTATATTAAGAGTGTTTAGATGGGTCATCTTGTTTACATTTTAAAATAAAATTATAAACTTTCACTTTATTTCAGTCTATAAGTTTCAGCTCTAAGGTGGAGTTGGGATCTAAAGCTCTGCCAAATAGGATGTATGCCTCCCACTCCCTGGAGACCCCTTGTGAGATCAGTATTGACTCGTGAGTCTTGTGTTTCTAAATCGCAGTTGTTATAAAACAATTTTTTCCAAAGGTTTGACCATATTAAATTTGCAAAATAAAATTTTACTTGGAAATTATAGATGGGCTGGTTTTGATGTGAAATTTGAAATATTGGAGTAGGGATGGAACTGGTACGGATATTTTCTGACCGACCGACCGAGTTGATTTGGATGATGATTTGGATAGTTTCACAGATATCCAGTTGATTTCTCGGATAAGGATATGGATACAGATAATTTACATGGATACGGATACGGATATGGAACACTGATTATCCGATGGATACGGAATATCCGAATTTTTGTCCGGATAATATCCGAATATGATATACGGATATTATCCGAATAACACGTTTCAGAATAACACATTAACAATTTAACATGTTTCACTGTTTCAGAGACTGGGGTCTGCATTGGATGACAAGATATAATGTGTTCATGTGTGCTAGATGCTAATTTGGAGATATTTGGGTAAAGGTGGTACAGAAATTGGCAAGTGACGTTTCAAGAGGGCTACTTAGGATTCAAAGAAGATATGCCACCGCAAATCATTTGGTTCAATTATTGCAATGGGGTACATTGTTACCCACAGAGTCACATGTATGACAAGCTAGGGATAAAAAGGCAAAAAAAAAGACATACAAATATATTTCTTTTGGAATTTTGAATTTAAATTTGGACCGATTTTGAAAAAAAAACTGAAATTGGATTTTAAAATATTCGACTAATATTATTCGTATCCATGTTGATTCCGATCCGTATTCGATCTGTATTTGTAACCGATATTATCCTGTATAATTCGTATTCGATTCTGTATTCGATACTATTCGTATTTGATTCTGTATTCGATAAAAAATACGGATACGGATATGAATAGGACGATATTCGACCGTATCCGATCCGATCACATCCCTATATTGGAGGAAACAAAAATGGGCGCCTACAAAGTAACGTCATATTGTACCAGGGAACCTTGCGGGAACCTATGCAAGTAACTATTTTATGTCGTTGCGCTAGAATTTTAACGTTGTAAGCTTCATTCACTTGGAAACTAAGGCTGTGTTTGTTTAGGCTGGTGCTGGAGGAGAAGCTGCTGGAGCTGGAAGAGACTTGATGAAGGGGATGGCAATTTTTTGTAAATAAGATCAAGTTGCAAGGGTACCAGGGAAGTGGGATTTTCAGAAGCTCCAGCCAGCCCGAGAAGCATCGTTTTCCTTGCTTCTCTCGTGTAGTGCAAATTGGGCTGGAACTTCTTCTCTCCAGCTAGCTGAAAAATTACTGTTTGTTTTGGCTTGTGACTTATAAAGGCCTAGAAGCCAAATAAGCCTAAGCAGAAGCCTAAACAAACACAGCCTAAGGCTCTCTCCAAGGATGGCCTGTAAAACGGTCTTTTTGGATATTTAGAGGCCTATTCAGGTCTGTAACTATCCGAAGGGGGTGTGCTATGTGCGCCTCTATCAAAGAGGTCGGAGGGGTTCATCCCTATATGTAGAGGCAGTTCTCGCGTGTGCTATGTGCGAAGAAGAGTTCAGGCCTTGGTTGGGAATCGATCCAATATAAAGGCCCAAATCGAATGCAGGCTACTGTTTAGGACTCGTAGAGGCCTAGTTTTCAAGGCCATCCTTGGGTTCAGCCTAAGGCCGAAAAACTCTGGATCAGAGCAGAATGACAGCAGTACAATAATTCTTCTCTGTGCAAGTCACGCTTGGAGACCTAGACGGTGGTGGCCAGGCTATGCAGCTTCTGCGGGAGAGGCTTGAGACTCATTTGAGGGATAGAGCGACCACAAGTGCTAGCCAAGTGCTGGCAATTGTGAAGTCACTTTACCCCCGAGTGGATCTTGAGGCCATCAGGGAGGGCTCCGCCTATACGATGGAGATGACCAGGCTGTTGCTCTTCTTGAGGAGGTTAAGGATACTTTGGAAGCTTTAGTAGAGAACTTTGACCGGAATCCTCTGTAAATATGCATAGGAGTAGGTATGTAAAACATGTATGTAGTTGTTTTTTGCTATTGGATCCCCTTGTTAACTCTAACTTGTCCGAGTGGCTTGTTCTCCTCCTTGCTAAGCACTCTGCCCGACTGGTCGCCCCTGAGCCCTGGGACTCGGCTCATGGCACTTTGACCCCGACGCGCTTTCCGAGTGACTAGATCTCGTCGTTTTGGGGATCAGAGTTTCGCCGTTCGGGGTTTGCGCACTCGGACCTAGCAGTGGTTGTTACAAGAGGAAAAAAGAGAGCTAAATCGCGTTCATGAGTGCACGCACTTATTAAGTGTAGCCACCAGCTTAGGGGTTAGTTGAACAACAACTGAGTCGTAAGGCAGGAACTATTATTTTGAGAACGCATGCACGTGCAAACATGCACTTATTAAGTGTAGCCCCCGACTTAGGAGTTAGTTGAGCAACAACTAAGTTGTAAGGCAAGAAATAACTTCATTTATAATGGCACAGGTGAGCACAGAGTTTAAGTGTAAAAGCAACGTAGCTGTTCTACATTCCACGTATTGCCGATGATGATGCCATCTTCTCGCTTGAGTTTTGTGAGACCCCGGATCAGCTATCCAGAATCTCCTGTGTATTTCCGTACTAGTCCCAGATCAGTAGCTAGTACACACAGTCACAGTGATACTTCATTGCCGAACAAAACGAAACTTGTAACATAAATAGTCAAGTATGGGCCACATGGCCACTCGGTCCAACGACCGGACACACAAAACAGCGGAAGCAAAAGAAAGCAACAAGCGAACGCCACAACGCCACAGGCGACGACTAGGAACGCAACTAGACCTCCTGGCAATCCTCCTCGAAGAGCTCCTCCTCTTCCTCGGCATCTTGATAATTCTCTGATGATTACAATGTTGGTGTAGCACGTGAGTACAAAAGTACTCAGCAAGTCGGGAAAATATGATCATGTGGGGCTTTCCAAAGGAAGCTTAGTAGGGTCTATTTGCATAAAGCCACATTTGATTAAATCATACTTAAGTAATAAATTTCACAAAGCATCTTTTACAATTCTTTTTAATAATTGAATTATTTATTATTGTAGTGAGGTTCTAACCACCATCACTAACATAAAGGCTCTATCCGCCAACAGCTAAAAGCTCAAAGTTAATCATGTGACTCCATCCGTCAACGTAAAACAGGTTCTAACCACCTGGGTTGGCTCTTTCCGCCAAACAACATTCGAGAGTTCTAACCACTCCCGAACCCCAAAACAAAACACTTTTCAGTTTTAAAAGCAAAATCAAAGTCTACCAATATGAAAGCATTCTTCGCTTTGCCTGTAACCGTAGGCACGGCTATTCGAATAGTTTTACTCTGCAGAGGTGTACAGCTTTACCCACAAGACACGATCAACTCTTAATGCCAAGCTATTAGCACACTTCCTTTGGTGTGCCGGCAGAGAGATCGTGACAAGGCCGTTACAATGTTTCTACCTAGCTAGACCCACCCGCTGAGGTTTCACCGCTGTTAGGGTTCTCTCCACCCAGTACAGAAGCCCCCTCTTGCGCCGTGTGAGAAAAAACAACAACAACAACAATGCCTCCTTCCGGCTCTCACACAACAACCGAGTGGTGAGTCTAAACTAGGCTTCTACAAATTAGTGGGCCAGGTCGTACCATAATAGACATGTGGTAGTACGATTATGCTTAAAATGGCAATCATAAGCGTCGGTCCTTATATGACTTGGGGCGGTACTTGCACAAAAGGATCAAGGCTTGACCCGCTCCCACCCGACATTCCATGCCGCCCAAGTCAAAATCATTTTCCTTTTCTTTTTATTTTAGTAAAACAGGACCAAAACCATAATAATAACTTTCAATTCACAATTAATATCATTCTTTTTGAATAATCCCACCCCTGGGTTGTTTTTATCGGAAAAGATCCTAAGCAATTCTACCGTACTACATAGCAACGGATACCATATAAGCCTAAGCATGGTATAAACAAGGTTCTAGGGTTACAATGGATATGATTAACAATGTCATGGAGGAATCAACAAGTTCGGAATAACTAGCTCTTATATTTGACATATTTAATTAAACATAGCCATGCAACTTTATAAACAATTTTAAATCATTTCGCAAACATAGGAGCAAAGTGCATCAAGGAGACTTGCCTTCTGTCCCGGGTAGGTCTTCGTACGCGGGAGGGTCGGCGGCGGAATCGGCGGTCGCGGCGGGATCGTCGACTACACGCAAAACGAGGCAAAAAATAAATAACAAAAAAAAAATAAAATCCAAAAATTATAAAATTAGTACTGGCAGGAAGGTATTGATTTATGATGAATTTAGAAATTTGAATGGGGTCAAACGGAGTTCGGATGAGAAAGTTATGAGCTTCCGAAGTTTGAATTTCAAAAATCGGAAAACCGAGAATATTCCCGTAATATTCCTCTCTGGTTTGACTGGTCAAACGTTTGACTTGGCTTTGACTGGTTGGTGTGCATGGCAATTGGGCCCTACATGTCATTGGGTTGGAGGTGTTTCTTCAAGCTTGCCATGGTGAAGGAAACAGAGGAGAGAGAGAGGGCAAGGGGCGCCGACGAGGGAGAGCCGGCCGACGGCCGGCGATCAAGCGAGGCGGCGGCGGTGGAGGCGGAGCGCCGGCGGCGACGGCGATCGGCGAGGACGCGGCGGCGGCCACGGCGCATGGCACTCGGCTTTCGGGCGGCATGGCGGCGGCGCTCCGGCGGATGGCACCGCCGAGGGCACGGGGAGGGATGGTCGGCAGCAGAAGGTGGTGGCGGCATCCGGCCGCGCGGAGAGACCGGGCGGCTCCACGGCTGGCTCGGCCGGTGGTCGAAGCGGCATGGCAAGCGCGTGGAGGCCGGGGCGACGGCGGCTGAAGCGGCGACGCAAAGACCGGGCGGCACGGAGGCGGCGATCGGCCGGCCGGAGGGTCGGCGACGGCAGCGGAGGGGTCAGCCGGCCGCGCAAGCCAAGAACAGAGGCTCCCCAAAATTCGAAAAAATCCGGATTTCTCCACCATTTTTGCATGAATTTGACTCAAATAAAAGTATGGAACCACTGATTACATCCTTAGGGATACATACGCGGAAAGAATTGCGTTGATTCTCACCGGAGAAGATGAACTCGACGATGAACACGGGTTCGGCCGAAACGAAGAAAATGCGAAATTCGTCGCCCACGGTCGATGAAACCTAAAATCAACAATCGGGTTAGAAGCTAGACCTCCATGCTAACACAAAGAAACGAACGGGAGGAAGAATGATCCACCGGAGTGGAAGATATGATCAAGAACACGACGAACACGAAGAACGGCGTTGCCGCGGTGGTTTCTTCGATCTCCCGGACGAACGGCAATAGGAGGCAAAAGGAGGGTGAGTGTTCTGGAAAGGGGGCTCCCTCGCGGAGATTTGAGAGGCGGAGATGTGCGAATCGGAGTTGAAATGGACGAATTAATGCCAATTAAGCCAATTTCGGTTTTCCATGAATAGCGCCATTTTTGACTGGGATTAGGGCTCATTAACCCCATGGATGGAAAGAGGAGGCCGTCGTGATTCCAACGGATCCGTCGGTTCGCGTTTTGGAGTTTTGAGTGGAAAGTTATGAGCATTTGTTTCCATGTTGCCATGGATGGGGAGGAGGAGCTCATGTTCTGTACGTGCCTTTCCAAAGGTTGAAGAAAGGCCATGTAGCACTGCCACGTGGCGGCCCAAGATTGGTCGGCTTATACGCGAACGTTCCGCCCTAGAGAAAAATAAGGAAAAATGGCCTAAAAATTCTAGAAAAATTCCTAGAGCCATTTTAGATTATTTGGGACCCAATGGAACTGGTTTGGTTGAATTTGGATGATTTTTGTGGAATTGGATATTCGGGCGCGGATCATAGGCATTAAACAAAAGCCGCGCGAGATAAAATAGGAACGGATGTCCAAAAATCCGGGGAATGATTCCTAAAATCATTTCGGAATATTTGGAACATTTTAGAAGTGGTTTGGAGATTTTTGGAGCATTTTTGGACTCGGGTGAATTTTCGGGTACCGGCGGGACTGGAAAATCCGATTTTTCGTCCGGGAGGGAAATAATTCCCGATTTCGGAGGGAAATGGATGCCAGGTTATTTTAAACACCAATGAAACTCCAAATTTTAATTTACTTTATTTAAATTAGCATTTTCGCTAGAAAGCCAAAATGAGGATGTTACAAGTTTGTAAGCCTCCGGGCGCGTTACTTCGTCTACAATGTAGGGGCCGTCCTAGCTTGGGGAGAGCTTGTGCTCGCTTTTTTTGATTCTTTCTTAGAACTAAATATCCTTTAGAGAAGACGCGGCTCCGTACATTGCGATCATGGTAGCGTAGCAGACCCTGGAGGTATTTGGTCGGTTGGATTGCAGCAATGTCCCTGGCTTCTTCTAATCGATCGATGTCTTCCATTCGGTTTTCTTTTGACTCGTCCTCTTTGTATCTTTGGACCATTGGGGATCCGAATTCCAACTCGGTAGGTAGGACCGCCTCTGAGCCATATACCAGTAAGAAAGGGGACTGCCCGGTTGCTTTGCTGGAAGAAGTTCTCAGCCCCCAGAGTACCGAAGGCAATTCCTTGACCCACCGCGTGGCGTATGGCTTGAGGCGATCAAATACCCTTGCTTTTAGTCCTTGTAGCACCATGCCATTGGCTTGTTCAACCTGATCATTGCTCCGTGGATGTGCTACGGAAGCAAAGCAGATCTTGATTCCGAGTTCTTCGCACCAGTCTTGAAATTCGGCACTTCTGAATTAAGTGCTGTTGTCTGTTATGATTCTGTTCGGAACGCCGAAGCGGACCACGATTTCTTGAAAGAATTCCCTGGCTTTGGCCGCTGTGATGGTGGCGACAGGTTTGGCTTCGACCCACTTTGTGAACTTGTCGATAGCGACGCAAAGGTGAGTAAAACCGCCTTGTGCCCTCTGCAGGGGTCCGACCATGTCGAGTCCCTAGACTACGAATGGGCAGGTGATTGGGATGGTTTGCAACTGTTGTGCTGGCACATGGATTTGCCGGGCAAAGAATTGACTTCCTTCACAGGTATGTATGATGTCCTCTGCGTCTGTCCAACAATCATAACTTGAGTTCTAAAACTCCAAATAAGGTAAACGAGTACATTTTCTCAAAGCTTAGGAGATTTCTCATTTTTTCTATGTATTCGCGAAAACTGATTCGGCCTCTAAAATCCTCTAATCTACAGTTGAACACAATCTGTCTCAATCACGTCATAGATTTGACAGTGCTTGGTAAAGCAGCCATAACTTTTAAACGGCTGAATGTAATTTAAAGTTCTTGGTGTCCAATTAAATATAATCTAATTACCTACAACTTTCTCAACAGCCGACTGACCAGGAAACACATCTAAAATTGTCTAATTTACGTCCGAAGACCGATGACCTAATCTGTCCGAGAACAGAACGCAAGACCAAATTGGAATCTCCCTAAACCCTTATAATCACATCACCTAAACACCAAATTTAACCATGAATTTCCCCATATAACTAGCACCAACACTCTAAAACCAAGATCCCCGAGGATTACCTTTTCTTGGCGAAACTCCCAATTGACGAACGTCGCCTCCTCGCGGCCTGATCTCCCCTCCGATCGCCGGGAACGCGGATCTTCTTGGACGAAGAGCTCCCGGACAGCGAGATCGGAGTGGGTACGAGGGGGAGGAGCTAGGGCTAGCTATGGGAGGGGAGGAGAGGGAGGGTGTGGCGCATGGGGGAGAGGAGGGGGTGCGGCTAGGGCTTGGGAGGGGTGGCGGCTATGGGAGGGGAAGGAGCGAGGGGGCGCAAGGGCTAGGGTTGGGGGGCGCATGGCAGGTTGTGCTGCCCCCCAACTCCCCCACATGGGCCAAGAACCCCCCACCAAGGGCCCAATTGCTTCCCCCGAGGCCCAAACTCCCCCAGAGAGGCCCAAACACCCGAAAAAGCCCCAAAACTCGGTAAAAAGTTGTACCGTAAGGCCGTAATCTATAAAGTCCCATTCTAAATGTCACTTTTCATAATGTCACATCCCATGATGTCACATTCTCTCCCCCTTAACAGGATTCAACCTCGAATCTAAAGAACGCCAAGAACAAGACAAAGTCCCCAAGGGACTGAAGACTTCTCTATAACACAAAACAACCACACAAAAAACTCAAACCGAATCAACGACAAACCAAACTTCCAAAACCAACACTTAGCGAGAAAGAGTTGACTTAGCCCAACTATGCCCAGCCTCTCACGATTCCACCTTTCATTACACTCAACATGACACAATCAAAGCGAGTCACAACTCTTTTAACAACCTCTCTACCACCGAACACCAATGGTAACTTGTTAGTAACTGGGTTTCTAGATATGATCCCCCAAAACCAAGAAAACACTGGTTCTCAACTCTTGCAATTGATTGCCCTTTAAAATCGAGCGGACCATTCCTGAAAAATGCCATCAAAACAAATAATTCACGAAGGCACAACTGCCTAACCAATCCGCAATCACGCTACAATTTCATTCTATCCACTCCCATGCAAAACTCATACCCAGAGACAACTAGCTAAGACAATTGCTCACGACAGGACAATTATCACAGAATTACCGTCATCTTCACTACTACTAATCGATACTCTTAATAAAAAGTTGAACCTAGACATTATCAACCTCCATCATAATCCACCCTTATACCATTAATGTCCGACACCTAGCCCCAAGCTAGGACCGTAAAACCTTACCAAACCACAATCGACTCCTTTCTTAAGAGGGTCTCGCCCTCACACATCTTTTCACGCAAACAACCAAGCCCAAGAGTATAAATCTTTATTATACTCAACAATAACCCATGGACATTCATATTCTCACTCCCATCTATAGAGCAAAAGAAGTACAATTCTTTTGAACCCAAGTAGACCTCATACATCAACTCGAACCCAAAGCGCTAACAACCACTTTGGAAAGAATTCGACAACATCCAAGGAGCATTCATTTTTATTTGCCTAAGCCAAATCGCAAAGGAAACTCGATCTCTTACACCACAGCCAAACTACCAGAAATTTTTCATTCTTTCTTTTCATACTAGAAAGCTATGGAAATCTCAATTCATGACATGAATGCAACTTTTCAAGAGCACTCCGGATTAGTCATATATCTATATGTGAATTTCTCACCGACCTGGCTCACCGACTCTTTTATGATTAAATATATATAAACGATGTCAGGTGTGACACCACGGAGTGTCGTATCCTTATTTACTGAGCATGATGAGGTTAAAAACTTCATGAAATGTGGAATTAAGGTTAAAACCATAGGGTATGGAGGTTAATAGTGTTTCCGGGCCGTTTCCGGGCAGTTTCCGCGGTTTTGGGCCTTCCTGGGGGAGTTTGGGCCTAAAAGAGGGGGTTGTGGGCTTTGGTGGGATGGAGTGGGAATCCATTTAGGATTAGGAATAGGTGTGGGGGCTGTTAAAATGCTTCCCCCCTGCCCTTCTTGCGCCCCACCTCCCCATTGTGCGCCCCCCACCTCCCTTGGCCCTAGCCGCCCCTCCCCTCCCTCCCCTTTGGCCGTGCGCACCCCCCCGTGTCCCCTTGCCTCCCCACCTCTCCACCACCTCTCCTCCACCACCTTGCTACCCTAGGGTAGCCTCCCCACCCCCTGCACCTCGAGGATCCATCCATTGGAGCGAGGAGCGATCCGGGAGGAGTTTCGTCGGGATTTCGGTCGTCGGGCGAAGGTATGGCCATGGGACTCCTTGGGGTTGGGCTAGGTACTGTTCTAAGGGTGTTTATCATGATTTTAGATCATTTGGTGGTGCTGGATTTGATTAGATTAGATGGATTCTTGAGTTGGTCACGTTCTCTGTTTCGGACAGCATGAGCAGTCGACCTAGGGTTCGGTTTTTCGCCAATTTAGAGTCCGAATTTGGTCATACGGATGTTGAAGAAGTTGTCAATAATTTCATTATCTTTCCGTGGATATAAATAATGTTAAATTCCTCCCAGCCGTTTGAAAGTTATGGCTGTTTTACCGAGCTTGTTAAAATCTGTGATGTGATTGGAACAGATCACGGTATTTTGTAGATTAAACAACTTTAGAGTCCGAATCAGTCTTTCCCTATACCTAGAAAAAGTTGGGAAATTTCCTAAGCTACGCGATGATATACTCGTTTAATTGATTCGGAGTCCCAGAACTCAAGTTATGCCTTTTTGAGGGCTGCTGTCCCGACGGGACAGAACCGCTGTTTTCGGGTTTTGCGAGTAGTTGGCAATGTAGGGGTGTAACATCCCAAAATTTTGCTTTTCTTAAATTCATGTGTGATTTGACACTTTGGTGAATTTTTGGAATTTTCTGGAATTTATTTGGGTTTATTTGGAATTTATTTGAATTTATTCCATTTTGAAATAATTAAAGAATTTAATTTTGCAAATAAAATTTTGTTGGAAATATTTTATTCGAGTCCAAAATGATCCAAAATATTTTCCAGAATTTTTCTGGAATTTTTTCTGAGTCATTTGCTATTTTTAATGAATTAAATGAATTACTGGGAATTATTTTAAATATTAATTATTTGAAAAGGACCGACCAAGTCGGTTATTATTCCTCGTCCGAGTCGGACTCGAGTCCGACCAACCCGACCGAGCCATTGACTCGATGAACCCACTCCTAAACCTAATCAATCCCAACCGTTGGATCAAGATCCAACGGCCGAGATCCGCCCGTCTGGGTTCGAAAGCCGTGAATCGGGCGGATCCGATCGCGCCCGTCGATCGTGGCCGTTGATCGCGCCACGTGGACGGCCACGATTTCGTCGTCTTCGCCAGTCCGAAGCCGGACTTCGCCGCCGCGCGCCGCCGTAGCGAACTAGGTTTCCGCTCTAGAACCGCAGGCGAGGCTATTTAAAGCGTGAGACGTCCCGAGGTTGCCCTCATCCTTGCGCGCACCGTTCCCGAGCCATCTCGCCGAGCCGCCACCGTTGAGCCGCAATCGCCGCCGGAGTTGTCTCTTCCTCCGCGGTTTGCGCCGGTTTCGCTGCCGTCCGTCGTCTTCCGCCGAAGGAGCCCAGATCCGAGTCCCGCGACGAGACGCACTGAAGGGAGGCTTCATCTCGCCGAGCACGCCCCAAACGCCGTCGGGCTCGTTGCCGTCCCGTCTCCGGCCAAGCCGCCGCGGAAGCCATCGCCGTCCGCGAGCTCGGAGGGACCGTCGGATCCAGACGGACGGTTGAGGTGAGCTCACGTGTTCCCAAACCCGATTAGATTCGATCGTTGGATCAAGATCCAACGGTTCACAATTGCCACGTCTTTATGCAAAGGCGAATATGGGATTAGATCGGGCCGTCCGATCTAGATCGAACGGCCCACGAGCAACGAGTAGTTTCAACGTGTTAACCCTGGATCTAATCCGCGCCGCTGATTTTCAAACCAACGGGAAGATTGGCGCCACGTGTCGGGAAGATGGACCGCCATGTCAACGCCGGCCCAGCGCTGGCAGTGTGACGCCGACGCCGGGGCCCGCGTGTCGAGGGGCCGCATGTCGCTGGCCGACCCGCCAGCGCCGACGTCACCCATGACGTCACAATGGGTCCCACTGTCCGCAGTGCGGTCGAGCCCCGCCGACGTCGGCCGATGACGTCACCCGAGAGGGCCCACATGTCGGCGACACGTAGAGTCGTGGGACCGAGTCCACTGTGAGACCCAAGCCGAGCGTGGACCAAGTCCATGGACGGCCGACGTCAGCAGCCAATCGAGAGGCTGCCACGTGTCCATCTTGACGCAATAATTAATTTCCGAAAAAGAAAATGATTTATTAATTCGAAATATTGATTCAAATTTAGATTCAAACTTCAAACGCTTATAACTATTGCGTTTCAACTCCGATTTGAGTGATTCAAATTTCTAAATTTGTATAAAATTGAGATCTACCTAAATATGAATTTTATTTAATTTTTGGACTAAAGTTTTTCTCTGTAAAATTATTTAATTGATTATTTAAACTTTAAATAATCATAACTTTTATGCGTTTAACTCCAAATTTGACGATTCCAGTTTCTAAAAATCCAGAAAATTATGTTCTCTCTGTTTATGGATTTTATTTGGAGTTTTGGGATCTTTTGCATAGTGTTCATTTGTGTATTTGCTATTTGCACGCTTTTACGAGTAGACGTTGAAGTGCCTAAGGATTCGAGGGAGAAGTGTTGACTCAGGATCCAACTCAAGACCAAGAGCAAGTACTTTTTGAAGGCAAGTTGTGCTTTGACCATATTGATCCCATTTCGAAATCTATTTTGATTTAAACTATTGCATGCTAGTTCAATTAGAAAGATACTTTGTTTAAACATGGGGGTTAGATAAATACCAATTTGCTATATGACACCTTGATTACTTAAGTATGTGCCATGACCTTTGTCACCCTAGTTGTGGTTTACTAGTTGGACATTACTAAATTGCCAACATGGGTTTAGATCGTTGTAGTATCTTTGCTTAGACACCTTTCGTGCTCATGACATGATTTTGGACAATCAAATGCTAATACGGACTTAATGATATATTGAACCTGTTTTGGAAAAGTATCATGTGATGTTGACGGCACGTGGTGCATGGTAATCAACTGGGGTTTGATAAACAGATTTCGACTGGGGCATGTGGCAAGAGTAATCAGTGGGCCAGTTGTGGCATTGGGAGTGATGATTTGGTTTTCGGGTAGTCTTGCCCTGGTCACTCTAAGGACTTAACCTTGCAAGCCTTTGAACTGGGTCATACTTGCAACCACATGGGTCGAATGGGACGGCCCTAGTTGACTAAGTCGCTAAGGACTCACTTGTGGAGCCTCAGGGTGTCGATTACACCTTTTGTGTGATTGTGCGGGGAGCGTATCGTGGCTGTGGCCAGTACCCATCTAACGGTGTGTTGGTCCCATACTTCGCCTTGGCTAAGGGAAGGGATGGTGTAGAGCACGTCTAGAGGACCACCTGTGTTGTTTGAGGCTTCCAAAGGCTTTGTTACTGAACTCGCCTTTGTGGTGTTTGACTCAGTATCTTGTGGGTAAAGTGCATAACCTCTGCAGAGTGTAGAATCTATTTGAATAGCCGAGTCCACTGTGATCTTGGACAATGCTCGGGAATTACAGTCAAGGGGTAGACTTTCTGAAAATAACTTGGTTTTGAAAAGATGGGTTGGTTTAACAAGGAAGATGATGGAAATATGGTTTAGGATGGGAAAAATGTTTATTAAACTTCTTGAAAAGTTATTTATGCTTTACTTATTTCTGCTGCTTTCGAATCTACTCATATTACTTGTCAAAAGCTGTTTACTGCAAATATACCCTGAGCTATTCCTTTGTACTAAGCCATGCATATAGTATATTAGCTTGCATTCTGTGCATGACTTGCTGAGTACCAAGTACTCACCCTTGCCTCAACACAATATCAGTTGAAGAGGAGATTACGCCAGCATTGGAGGAGGAACTCCAAGAAGACCCGTCTACTTAGGGATGCGAGCCCGATCGATTGCCTGTGGTATACCGGATGGCGCCACGAAGTTTATTTGATTTTCATTTTGCTATTTCTCTTTTAATAAGTTTCGCCTTGCAAGGCATATATTTGTAACTTGGCCATAAGGTCGAGTAACCCTTTGATTATTTAAATAAAGTACTTTGATAGTATCGTATGGTATGATTGTGATATATACCGATGTTAAGACTGTGTGCACTAGCGCGTTCCTGGACTAGTGCTGAATACACAGAGGGTCCGGATTTGCAAATTCGGGGTCCCGACAGAGGTGGTATCAGAGCCATACTTGACCGTAGGCTCAACCCTAGCTAGAATGGTCGTAGTGAGGATAAAACCTATTTTCTAAAGCTAAAAAGTTGTCAAGATAAGAAATGACCTCTCGACTTATCCCTTTCTCTCTTTTCTTGTCTCTTGCTGGAATTTTCCCTTACCTTGTCACAATTTAAAAATTCCGAGTTCTTACGTAAAGCACTCTTGTGACAGATGGAGGAAGAGTTCAACTACGTTGATCTAGGAGTTGGTCACGCCGCGGAACTTTGGCATATGCTACGCACTCTCGGAGAGTTTGAGAAGCCCCAATACCAAGTGGAAGTGATCGGACAAGCAGGATTGATCAAGGCTTGTGACGTGAGGATTGAGGTACCTGTCAGAAGAGGGGCCCAGCAATCGCTCGATACATCTGACCGCCAGAGATCTACAATGCGGTATGGGTATCCAAGAAGTTTCACGACGAGCAATGCGGCACATTACCGATATCCACGCCCAGAGAGTTGGAAAGCACGGTGTTCCGTTATCATCCGCTAACGATAACCTTCTTGACCAAGACGATTCAGGATGAGAATGCCACGGTTACACGCTTGGCACGATTCGTCGTCGCCAGGAAGAAGTACTAGATAATACAAGCAAGGAGCTACAGAAGGCCCGCAAGGAGATCACGACAGAGAAGAACAGATGGCGGGAAGCTCAAGAGTATGTGGCACACCTTCTACGAAGGATTGACGAGTTGGAGATGACTTTGTACGGACCAGACCCAGAGCCAAGATTTCGAGCTACGAGCGAGATCCGGAGGAGTCGATCTCGATGAGGACACCGCTTCTTCGACTACCACAGATGACATAGTCATTTGGACATGGCGATCGTTTCGCCGCCTATGCCGCGACCCGCATCTGTGCCGTGGAGGTTTTCTCGATGAGTGAGCTTAGGTTCTATAGTGAGACTCCTTCGCCGAGTCATAGAATAAAGAGTCACCCTTTAGGCGTTAGACTCCAGAGTTAGTTCGATTTGGATTTGCTTTGTTTGCTGAGTGTGCAGTATGTGTTGCAAGGCCCTTAGGCATTGTAAGCAGCCATACCAAGTTATTAATAATAAAGTTGGACCTTAAAGTTACCCCTTTTTGCCCCGCATAAGTTCCATATTACTTGTCTATTCTTGTTTCCCTCTCATCTCTAAACCTAGAGCAAATCGACAGATGGTGAACACCCGTGGAAACTTTGGAAGCAATGGGAGTGGATCTCGCCCAGCGGAAAACCCCAATGATGGAGCACCAAAGACCGCCATCGATGTGCAGAATTTTGGAGCATTTCTTGCTGCTCGGACCAGTTGATGCATGCTATGATGCAACAAATGCAGCACGTCCTTTGCTCAGGCCACTGCTAATCAAGTTAATCAGGGACCACGCCAGAATACAAGGCTGTCAGAGTTCATGAGGACTCACCCACCCACTTTCTCTGGAAATGCCAATCCATTGGAGGCCGATGATTGGTTAAGATCAATCGAGAGGAAGCTACATATAGCTCAATGCATAGGGAATGAGAAGGTACTTTACGCTTCTCATCAGTTGGAAGGAACAGCCGCCGAATGGTGGGAGAACTTCTGTGCCACGCAGGAGAACCCTCAAGATATCACTTGGGAAGAGTTCACAGCCGCATTCCGACAGTATCACGTGCCTGAAGGAATCATGGACCTTAAGAAGGAGGAGTTCAGAGCACTGAAGCAAGGTAATCAGCCAGTGGCCGACTACCTGAACAAGTTCACACAGCTAGCACGCTACGCACCTGAGGATGTAGCGACAGATAAATCCAGACAGTCTCGTTTTATGAAGGGACTTAACTCAGGATTGCAAGTAGGATTGATCACCCACACCTTTCCAGATTTCCAAGAGTTGGTGAATAAGGCACTTATTCTTGAGGACAAGCGCAAGGAACTGGATGAGAACAGGAAGCGCAGGATGCAACAAAGAAGGATCACGCCAGTGAACGCAATACCGAGAGTTGCACCAAATCAATTCTTCGATTCCAACCACGAATGCAACGAGGACACCATCCCGGCACCAAGACCTGCCAATCAAAACTACTGCACCCCACTTCGCTAGAAACGCTACCCCGTGCAAAGAAGGAACAAAGGAGACGCTGTTACAATAACCGAACGAGCCAGGACACTTTGCCAACAGCTTGTCCGAAGAAGACAGCAGGCGACCCGATTCGCTTCAATCTAGGAACCACCCAGCTAGGGCGCCGGCACCAGGAGCCACACCAGGCATCGTGGTGAGAGGCCGAGTCAACCATGTCACCGCAGATGCACCGCAGAATGCTACGGACGTCGTCTTGGGTAAGTTACTTGTTAACTCAAGACTGCAATGCTTTGTTTGACTCTGGAGCTTCGCATTCGCTTGTTTCGCAAGGCTTTGCTGCTAGAAATGACTTGAGAATTGCAAGACTTAAGTGCATGCTTTTAGTTCAAACCCTGGTTCGAACTCCGAACGGAAGTAGGATGTTCCGGGTGAGAATACTAATAGATGGAATAGAGTTCCTAGCAAACCTTATAATTTTGGAGACCCTGCACCTTAGATGTTATATTGGGAATGGATTGGTTATCCAAGCACAAGGCCGTATTGGATTGTGGACGAAGGACTATCTCGATTGAGAGCCCGTGTGGGAAGAAAGTGGAATTTCAAGCCACTGCAGCTAGAGATGGACAGCTTGATGGTTAACAGCACCAAGGCAATCAGCATAGAGGATGTCCCAAGAGTAAATGAGTACCCGATGTTTTTCCCGAAGATCTACCCGGTATGCCGCTGCACGAGGGACATAGAGTTTGTGATAGAGCTTGTACTGCACAAGACCGATAGCAAAGAGACCCTATCGGATGTCTACCGAGGAGTTGGTAGAAATGAAGAAACAAATAGAGGAGTTAATGGAGAAAGGATTTATCGGACCAAGTTCGTCGCCGTGGGGAGCACCGCTTTGTTTGTCCAGAAGCAGGACGGGAGTTTCAGGATGTGCATCGACTACCGTGCACTCAATGAAGTCACCGTGAAGAATAAGTATCCGCTACCCAGGATTGATGATTTGTTTGATCAGTTAAGAGGAGCCGGAGTTTTCTCCAAGATTGATCTGAGATCGGGATACCATCAGTTGAAGATCCGATCAGAAGATATTCCGAAGACTGCATTCTCGTCAAGATATGGACATTACGAGTTTACAGTTATGTCCTTTGGGCTGACGAATGCGCCAGCTTATTTCATGAATATGATGAATAAGGTGTTCATGGAATATTTGGACAAGTTTGTCGTCGTGTTCATAGACGATATCCTAATCTACTCCAAGACAGAGGATGAACATGCCGAACACTTAAGGCGAGTTTTGGAAAAGCTGAGGGAACAGCAACTTTTCGCCAAGTTCAGCAAGTGTGACTTTTGGAAGGACAAAGTGGAGTTCCTTGGACATGTGATGACCGCAGAAGGAGTCGCCGTAGATCCAAGCAAAGTAGAAGCTGTGTTACATTGGGAGCAGCCGAAGACTGTGACCCAGATTCGGAGTTTCCTTGGAATGGCAGGATACTACCGCCGTTTCATCGAAGGCTTTTCGACAATTGCAAAACCTCTTACGCAATTGCTGAAGAAGGAAAAGAAGTTTGCATGGACGCCAGAATGTGAGAAAGGATTTCAGGAGCTGAAGAAGCGATTGACATCAGCACCGGTGTTAGTTCTACCGGATGTTGCTCAAAGCTTCGATATTTATTGTGACGCATCGCGCCAAGGACTTGGATGTGTGCTGATGCAGAATGGAAAGGTCGTCGCTTATGCATCAAGGCAGTTGAGGCCGCATGAGGAAAATTATCCGACACATGACCTGGAGTTAGCTGCCGTAGTGCATGCCTTGAAGATATGGCGTCACTATCTGATTGGAAACAGATGTGAAGTATATACGGATCATAAGAGCCTTAAGTACATATTCACCCAGTCGGATCTGAATATGAGGCAAAGGAGATGGCTAGAGTTAATCAAGGACTACAATGTTGGAATCCATTACCATCCCGGGAAGGCCAACGTAGTTGCCGATGCTCTGAGTCGGAAGAGCCATACCGCGAGTATGTTGCTAGCCATAAGTCAGGATGAGTTATGTGAGGAGTTTCAGAAAATGAAGATTGAGGTTGTACCTAGCGGATTCTTGGCCGCATTAGAAGTAAAACCGACCCTGGAGGATCAGATTCGAGAAGGACAGAAGGATGATGACAAGATCCGCAGGATTAAGTCCATCAAGGAGGAAGGCAAGGCAGAGGACTTCAAGTTGGATGAGCAAGGCACGTTGTGGATGAAGGATCGCATTTGTGTGCCTAACAAAAGGAGTTAAAGCAATCGATTCGGAAGAAGCCCATGACTCCAAGTACTCGATTCATCCTGAAGCGCCAAGATGTATCGAGGATCTGAAGGAGAGATTCTCGTGGCCGAGTATGAAACGTGAAGTTGCCGAGCATGTTGCATTGTGCGGCGTATGCCGAGAGTCAAGGCAATGCATCGAGACCAGCAGGATTGCTACAGCCGCTGAAAATAACCGAGTGGAAGTGGGAGGAAATCGGAATGGATTTCATTACCGGTTTGCCGAAGACTCAAGGAGGTTATGACTCCATATGGGTTATAGTGGATCGCTTGACTAAAGTAGCCCATTTTATCCCCGTGAAGACCACTTACTCGGGAGATAAATTAGCAGAATTATACATGATCAGGATTGTCTGTTTGCACGGAGTGCCAAAGAGGATTGTATCGGACAGAGGTACCCAATTTACCTCAAGGTTCTGGAATAAGTTGCATGAAGCCATGGGAACCCGTTTGAACTTCAAGATGACTTATCATCCACAGACGGATGGACGAGACCGAAAGAGTCAACCAGATTCTCGGAGGATATGCTAAGAGCTTGTGCATTGGCCTATGCTACCTCTTGGGATAAGAGTTTGCCGTATCTTGAGTTCGATTACAACAATAGTTATCAGGCTAGTTTACGATGTCACCTTTTGAGGCCTTTGTATGGTCGACCACTGTCGGGACGCCATTGAATTGGAATGAGACCGTGGCGAGCCGTGTCTTTGGGCCTGATATTCTTCAAGAGGTCAAGAGCGGTCGCTATGATTAGGAAAGGTTGAAGATAGCCCAATCTCGACAAAAGAGTTATCTTGACAATCGTCGCCGAGACTTGAGTTTTGAACCGTAAGATTTTGTTTACCTCGAGGTTACGCCTCTCGGGAGTTAAGAGGTTCCATGCCAAAGGGAAACTCGCACCCCGTTATGTTGGACCATTTAAGATTTTGAGCCGCAGAGGCGAAGTTGCTTATCAGCTGGAGTTGCCACAGTCGTTGGCAGGAGTACATGATGTATTCCATGTGTCCCAGTTAAAGAAGTGTCTCCGAGTTCCTGAGGAACAGACACCGCTAGAGTCAATTGAGTTGCAAGAGGATTTGACCTATAAGGAGCATCCCGTGAGGATTCTAGACACAATGGATCGAGAAACTAGAAACAAGTCAACCCGTGTTTGTAGAGTTCAGTGGAGCAACCATGAAGAAAGCGAAGCGACTTGGGAGCGCGAAGAGGATTTGAAGAAAGAGTTTCCAAACCTATTCCTTTAGTGAGCCCTGAATCTCGGGGACGAGATTCTATTAAGGGGGGGAGGTTTGTAACATCCCAAAATTTTGCTTTTCTTAAATTCATGTGTGATTTGACACTTTGGTGAATTTTTGGAATTTTCTGGAATTTATTTGGGTTTATTTGGAATTTATTTGAATTTATTCCATTTTGAAATAATTAAAGAATTTAATTTTGCAAATAAAATTTTGTTGGAAATATTTTATTCGAGTCCAAAATGATCCAAAATATTTTCCAGAATTTTTCTGAGTCATTTGCTATTTTTAATGAATTAAATGAATTACTGGGAATTATTTTAAATATTAATTCGCTGGAAAAGGACCGACCGGGTCGGTTACTATTCCTCGGGTCCGAGTCGGACTCGAGTCCGACCCGAACCCGACCGAGCCAGTTGACTCGACCGAACCCACTCCTAAACCTAATCAATCCCAACCGTTGGATCAAGATCCAACGGCTGAGATCCGCCCGTACCGGTTCGAGCCGTAACCGGGCCGGATCCGATCGCGCCCGTGCGATCGTGGCCGTTGATCGCGCCACGTGGACGGCCACGATTTCGTCGTCTTCGCCGAGTCCGAGCCGGACTTCGCCGCCGCCGCCGCCGTAGCGAACTAGGTTTCCGTCTAGGCACGGACGCCGAGGCTATTTAAAGCGTGAGACGCCCCCGAGGTTGCCCTCATCCTTGCGCACTGTTCCCGAGCCATCTCGCCGAGCCGCCACCGTTGAGCCGCAATCGCTCGCCGGAGTTGTCTCTTCCCTCCGCCGCGTTTGCGCCGCTTCCGCTGCCGTCCGTCGTCTTCCGCCGAAGGAGCCAGATCCGAGTCCCCGCGACGAGACGCACCGAAGGAGGCTTCATCTCGCCGAGACGCCCCAAACGCCGTCGGGCTCGTCGTCGCCCCCGCTCTCCGGCCAAGCCAGCCGCTGCGGAAGCCATCGCCGTCCGCGAGCTCGGAGGACCGTCGGATCCAGATCGGACGGTTGAGGTGAGCTCACGTGTTCCCAAACCCGATTAGATGCGGATCGTTGGATCAAGATCCAACGGTTCACAATTGCCACGCGTCTTTGTAGCGGTCGCGAATATGGGATTAGATCTCGACCGTCCGATCTAGATCGAGCGGCCACGAGCAACGAGTAGTTTCAACGTGTTAACCCTGGATCTAATCCGCGCCGTTGATTTTCAAACCAACGGCCGAGATTGCGCCACGTGTCGGGAAGATGGACCGCCGCGGTCAACGCCGCCCACGCTGCGCAGCAGGACGCCGGCGGGCCCGCGCGGTCGAGGGGCCGCATGTCGCTGGTCGACCCGCCAGCGCCGACGTCACCCATGACGTCACAATGGGTCCCACCTGTCCTGCGGCCGAGCCTCGCCGACGTCGGGCCGATGACGCTACCCGAGAGGGCCCACATGTCGGCGACACGTAGAGTCGTGGGACCGAGTCCACTGATGAGACCCAAGCCGAGCGTGGACCAAGTCCATGGATCGGTGACGTCAGCAGGCCAATCGAGGCTGCCACGTGTCCATGCCGACGCAATAATTAATTTCGAAAAGAAAATGATTTATTAATTCTAAATATAGATTCAAATTTAGATTCAAACTTCAAACGCTTATAACTATAGAGTTTCAAATCCGATTTGAGATATTCAAAATTATAAATTTTTATACAATACAGATCTACCTAAATATGAATTTTTTTTTATTTTTGGACTTATTGTTTTCTCTTTTAAATTATTTATTTGTTTATTTAAACTTTAAATAATCATAACTTTTATGCGTTTAACTCCAAATTTGATTTATTCCAGTTTCTAAAAATCCAGAAAATTATGTTCTCTCTGTTTATGGATTTTATTTGGAGTTTTGGGATCTTTTGCATAGTGTTCATTTGTGTATTTGCTATTTGCACGCTTACGAGTAGACGTTGAAGTGCAGGAAGGATTCGAGGAGAAGTGTTGACTCGGGATCCAACTCAAGACCAAGAGCAAGTACTTTTTGAAGGCAAGTTGTGCTTTGACCATATTGATCCCATTTCGAAATCTATTTTGATTTAAACTATTGCATGCTAGTTCAATTAGAAAGATACTTTGTTTAAACATGGGGGTTAGATAAATACCAATTTGCTATATGACACCTTGATTACTTAAGTATGTGCCATGACCTTTGTCACCCTAGTTGTGGTTTACTAGTTGGACATTACTAAATTGCCAACATGGGTTTAGATCGTTGTAGTATGCTGCTTAGACCTGCTACGTGCTCATGACATGATTTTGGACAATCAAATGCTAATACGGACTTAATGATATATTGAACCTGTTTTGGAAAAGTATCATGTGATGTTGACGGCACGTGGTGCATGGTAATCAACTGGGGTTTGATAAACAGATTTCGACTGGGGCATGTGGCAAGAGTAATCAGTGGGCCGGTTGTGGCATTGGGAGTGATGATTTTGTTTTTCTGGTAGTCTTGCACTGGTCACTCTAAGGACTTAACCTTGCAAGCCTTTGAACTGGGTCATACTTGCAACCACATGGCTGGAATGGGACGGCCCTAGTTGACTAAGTCGCTAAGGACTCACTTGTGGAGCCTCAGGGTGTCAGTTACACCTTTTGTGTGATTGTACGGGGGAGCGTATCGTGGCTGTGGCCAGGTACCCATCTAACGGTGTGTTGGTCCCATACTTCGCCTTGGCTAAGGGAAGGGATGGTGTAGAGCACGTCTTCGAGAGGACCACCTGTGTTGTTTGAGGCTTCCAAAGGCTTTGTTACTGAGGAACTCGCCTTTGTGGTGTTTGACTCAGTATCTTGTGGGTAAAGTGCATAACCTCTGCAGAGTGTAGAATCTATTTGAATAGCCGAGTCCACTGTGATCGACAATGCTCGGGAATTACAGTCAAGGGGTAGACTTTCCAAAATAACTTGGTTTTGAAAAGATGGGTTGGTTTAACAAGGAAGATGATGGAAATATGGTTTAGGATGGGAAAAATGTTTATTAAACTTCTTGAAAAGTTATTTATGCTTTACTTATTTCTGCTGCTTTCGAATCTACTCATATTACTTGTCAAAAGTCAAGCATCGCAAATATACCCTGAGCTATTCCTTTGTACTAAGCCATGCATATAGTATATTAGCTTGCATTCTCAGGCATGACTTGTCGAGTACCAAGTACTCACCCTTGCCTCAACACAATATCGCTTGAAGAGGAGATTACGCCAAAGATTGGAGGAGGAACTCCAAGAAGACCCGTCTACTTAGGGATGCGAGCCCGATCGGTTGCCTGTGGTATACGGGATGGCGCCACGAAGTTTATTTGATTTTCCGCTGCTGCTATTTCTCTTTTAATAAGTTTCGCCTTGCAAGGCATATATTTGTAACTTGGCCATAAGGTCGAGTAACCCTTTGATTATTTAAATAAAGTACTTTGATAGTATCGTATGGTATGATTGTGATATATACCGATGTTAAGACTGTGTGCACTAGCGCGTTCCTGGACTAGTGCTGAATACACAGAGGGTCCGGATTTGCAAATTCGGGGTCCCGACAAGGGGTAGATGAGGGTTTGCGTACTGTTTTGTGGGCTTGATTATGAGTGTGTGGTCCCTATGTGCAGGTGGTGTGACCCCGGGAGGGCCTACTACTTCTCGCCAATCCGTCGCCCGTGGTTGAGGCAAGTGTATTGTAATGAATAGCGGTTTGTAGGTTGCTAGTTGAGACTAGATGAGATTGAGTATATGAGATGATCACATGCCATGCTTTAATGATTTCCAACGATATGATGAGTATGTTTATCATGTTATGATGCCATGTGTTAATGTACGAGTTAATTATGATGTTGGCATAATTGCATACATGGCATGATTATATGGCCCGGGTGGTGAGAAAGTCATAACTAGTCCGGGAAGGTCGGCGAGAAAGTTATGACTAATCCGGAGAGCCAATGAGTAAGTCCTACATCGTGATTCCATTCACCGCGGTGAACGGAAGCGAGGAGTAGGCACCCTCCATCTTCGGGATGGAAGGGGGGGAGAGGGTGCACACCGACGGGTGTTGTAACACCCCATAAAACTAAACTGTTGTACAAGAAAAATTCAATAGCGTTTCCCCTAAAATAGGACAATACGGAAGCAATTCAAATGGGAATAACATCACGATATCAAAACTAGAGACAACAAGTCTAATTCAAACAGGAATCAACCATAAACATAACACATCTCTAAAGGGACAACCATAAACGAAATCAAGTTTAAAGGGGGCAACAATGGGTCTAGGTGTAATAATATTTCAAACAACTAATGAATTAATTAAAGCACTAGTTCAAGTGAGTCGTGACGACCCCAGAAGATTTATTGTGTTGCTAGCCCACCCTTCATGCTTACGACTCACAAGCGCTACCTGAAAACATCAAAAGCGACAAGTAGTGAGATTGGGTAAATCTCGCAAGCGGAACAACTAATACAAATAACACATCCACCATAAAACTAGCATACCACATTCCTCATATCCAATACCACATCATAGAGTCCACACAACCTCAGTAAAATGCATATGATTGTGCACATGCTTATGCCATGATCCTCCTCACCGTGCCCTTTCTCAGGAACACACGGTGTTGTATCGAGACGGCCGCCGCCAAGGCGTCGACAAACTTCCAATGCATGATTATGCAGTTAATGCTTCATGCATGAATTCATTCATAACCTCTCCCATCGAGTCCACACGCTTTCATATCATCATATAGCATGGATAGAAAACAAATATCATAGAGATGAAATGTTTAGACAATTCATCCACTAAACAACATCATTCTTCACCTTACTCTTGATTCATAGCTAAACCACAACATCACAATACCAGTCAAGATATTGCAATCCTCAAAGCAAGTGATTAAACCATGTATGATTGCTGTAATTGGAGTTTATAGTGAAGGCGAATCAAACAACAATGTATAAATTAACAATACAACTGCTTCCACTTGCCTTTACCGACGTGGGCGAAGAACCTAGTTACGCCCAGCAGTGGCACCACCTGAACAAACATTATTTCAGTACATAGCGACATCACAATTCATCACACAATTCAAACACACGCTTCCTACTCCCCGATCCCATTTAAACGCCAAAAACCCCGATCTGTCCGGATCGAACAGCAGCACCCTCTCTTCCCAATTTCGTATCTTTTTTTCTACTATTCATAAAAATACAGCGACACCTTCATTCTTACTCATGATTCAAAAGCCAAACAACCACATCACAATGCAGGATAGGATATTGCAATCTCATAAACAAGTAGTTTAACCATGTAGGTGTGCTGCAATTAAGGTTTATATTGAAGACGAAACAAATAGCGAGTTATAGTTTAGCAAGACCGCTACTTCCACTTGCCTTTACCAACGTGGATGACGAACCTAGTTGCGTCCAGAAGGGGCACCACCTGAACAAGCATTCTTTCAGTATATAATAACATCACAATTGATCACACAATTCAAACACGTGTTTCCTACAACCCGTTCCCCTTTTAAAACACCGAAACCCTTCGGCACCACAACCTCCCTTATCACGATAACAAGAACAACTCAATCAATCATCTCAAAATCATAGTAACATACATTATCAAACGTAGCATTCAACAACAAAGCTTAAATTCAACCTTTAAGCATGAGGCAACGATACCCATACCCTTTCCTACTGTGCATCCATGTGTGTCAAATTTTTCCGGAAAGAAAGAGGGTTTTGTCGGGGAATGAAATAATTGAAGAATATGCGGCAATTTAATATTAAAAATTGGAGTTTTGGGCTAGTTTCCGCTGGGCTGAGGCAACCTGGGCCTGGGCCAGGAATTTCTTTTTCCCCCTCTCCACCCCATGCCTTGGTGGGCCGGCCCACCACCCCCGCTTTAAGTGGCGCCCCTCCCCTTTGGCCGGCCACCTCCCCCCTTTGCCCTAGGGCGCCTCCCCTTCCTCCCCCTAGCAGCCACCACCCTCTCCTCTTCCTCCCCTGCGTGGTGGCTCAAGATCCACCATGAACCGCGAAGGAGAAAGCGAGAAGGGATCCGTGGAGGCGTGGAGGACGAGCAGATTTCAGATTCGGGGTTCATCGCGTGCTTTCCGTGGATTCTCGAGGAAGGACTCTAGGTAAATTTCCAGAATTTTACCCCCTGTTCTACCTAAGATTAGGAGTGTTTTAGATCTGGTGGTGTTTGGTTTGGATGGAATTTGATGGGGGAGAAGGGTAGTTGTTCACGTGGTGCTGTTTCTGAGAGGGGAGATTGTGCAGCGCGGATTGTTTCACGGTTTAAGTGGCATAGATGATTTTTCCTGCAAAAACTTATAACTAGAAAGTTGTAGAAAACGTCGAGACCTAGCTTTTGTATTTTTTTCAGAATTTTTGGGCCATCGTTCTGAGAGTTATCTCTGTTGGAAGATGACGAACAGAATCTGGAAATAGATTTCATCCACTGTGTTGGACGGTTGTTTAGGCATATTTAACAGCAGAATTGAAATTTTTGACCTTCATGAAAGTTGTAGATCTCGTCAATATCTAGCTACTGTAATTTTTCTTTTAATACTCAACCAAAACTCACAAAGAGGCTTGACTCTCAAATTTGCAATAGGACATGACTCCAAGACACATTTCAATCTTAAAGACTCCCACAGGAGGGAACCAAGCGATCAAGTAAACCTTTTACGAACAAAGGCACAAAACATAAATCGACACAACTTAACTTTTTACACACGCTTCAATAACTTCTTTTAAACTCAGAGCAAGACACACAAGAACCAAAAACTAAACCTTTCTTTGCAAGGCAACCAACTAAACAGGTGTCAAGGTCAAAAGGCGACCAAAGACGCGCAACACAAAACTCCCCTTATTTGTCTTCACCCAAAGAAGACAAAACCAAGAAACACCGAAGGCACACTCCGCGAAAATCCAAATTCCAAACACTTTTCTTCTGATTTCAATCAACTAAAACCAAGAGAACCAACCAAGACCGACCGTCAGAACGATAAAGAACATCCGAAGGAATCTACCACCAATCTCTTCTATTTGACTCCAGTCAACTACCCGATCCACGACAGAAAGGGTAAGCACTCCTCCTACAGGGGTTAATAATTCTTCGGTGATGGCGTTAACCGGCCACACCGTCAAACCACACCCTTACTATGAACAAAAAGAGGTGACCGAAAACCTTTCGGCACCACAACCCCACTTCATCACAAATGAAGCAACTCAATCAAATCCATCATAAATATAGCATTATACATCATCAAAAGAAGCATTCAACATCAAAGCTTAGATACAATAATTAAACGGAAAGCAACGGTACCCATACCCTTTCCTACTGTGCATCCATGTGTGTCAAATTTTAAATTAGTGATTCCACTTACACAAGTTTTAATGTTGCTATCCTATGACAAAATTTTAGTTAAAACCTAGGCCATGTTTCTAAGTTATTCTAGATCACATTTTAGTTGTATCCTATAGTATGACACTAAAAATACACATTCCAAGGACCTACAGCCCGCTCTGATACCAACTGTAACACCCCATAAAACTAAACTGTTGTACAAGAAAAATTCAACAGCGTTTCCCCTAAAACAGGACAATACGGAAGCAATTCAAATGGGAATAACATCACGATATCAAAACTAGAGACAACAAGTCTAATTCAAACAGGAATCAACCATAAACATAACACATCTCTAAAGGGACAACCATAAACGAAATCAAGTTTAAAGGGGGCAACAATCGATCTAGGTGTAATAATATTTCAAACAACTAATGAATTAATTAAAGCACTAGTTCAAGTGAGTCGTGACGACCCCAGAAGATTTATTGTGTTGCTAGCTGTAACACCCCAAAATTTTGCTTTTCTTAAATTCATGTGTGATTTGGCACTTTGGTGAATTTTTGGAATTTTCTGGAATTTATTTGGATTTATTTGGAATTTATTTGAATTTATTCCATTTTGAAATAATTAAAGAATTTAATTTTGCAAATAAAATTTTGTTGGAAATATTTTATTTGAGTCCCAAATACCCTGAAATATTTTCCAGAATTTTTCTGGAATTTTTCTGAGTATTTTGCTATTTTTAATGAATTAAATGAATTACTGGAAATTATTTAAATATTAAATCGCTGGAAATTCAAGTCGGGTCAAGTACTGTTCATCCGACCGGACCCGAGTCCGAGTCAGACTCGAGTCAGGCAGAGCCACGTGACTCGACCGAACCAGCTCTAAAACCTAATCGATCCCAACCGTTGGATCAAGATCCAACGGTCAGGATTTCCCCGTACCGGTTCGAGCCGCGTCCGACCCGAACCCGGTTACGCCCGCGCGATCGTGGCCGCTGATCGTGCCACGTGGACGGCTGTCCGTCGTCGTCTCCGCCCGAGTCCGAGCCGGACTCCGCCGCCCGCGCCGCCAGTGGGAACTAGGTTTCCGTTTTCTGCGCGGAAGCCGAGGCTATTTAATGCCCGGCTCACACCCCGAGGATCGCCTTGACCTTGCGCACCCGTAGCCCTAGACAACGTCGCCTGAGCCGCCGTGGTTGCGCCGCTAGAGCTCGCCGGAGTAGGGAGAAGGAGCCGCCGCGGTTTTCGTCGAATTCCGCCGCCGTCCGCCGTCCTCCGTGGCCGTTGACCCCGGATCCAAGACCGGGAGGTCAAGACGCGTCCGGGAGTCCAACTCACCTCACCGGAGCGCGCCTCAAACGCCGTCGGCTAGGTCGTCGTCCCCCGCGCCGGTGACCCAGCGCCGCCGCAAGCCATCGCCGTCGTTCGATGTCGGGACCCCGAATTTGCAAATCCGGACCCTCTGTGTATTCAGCACTAGTCCAGGAACGCGCTAGTGCACACAGTCTTAACATCGGTAAATATCACAATCATACCAATCGATATTATCAAAGTACTTTATTTAAATAACCAAACAGGTTACTCGACCTTATGGCCAAGTTACAAATATATGCCTTGCGAGGCGAAACTTATTAAAAGAGAAATAATAGCAGCGGAAAATCAAATAACCCGTGGTGCCATCCAAAGATACCACAGCAACCGACCGGGCTCGCATCCCTAAGTAGACGGATCTTCTTGGAGTTCCTCCTCCAAAGCTGGCGTAATCTCCTCTTCAACTGATATTGTGTTGAGGCAAGGGTGAGTACTTGGTACTCAGCAAGTCATGCACAGAATGCAGGCTAATATACTATATGCATGGCTTGGTACAAAGGAATAGCTTAAGGAATATTTGCAGTAAACAGCATTCGAAAAATAATATAAGTAGATTCGAAAGCAGTAGAAATAAGTAAAGCATAAATAACTTTTCAAGAAGTTTAATAAACATTTTTCCCCATCCTAAACCATATCTCCACCATTTCCGTTATTAAACCAATCCAACCTTTCAAACTAAAGTTATTTTTGAGAAAATCTAACCCTTGACTGTAATTCCCGAGCATTGTCCAGTACCGTGGACTCGGCTATTTAAATAGATTCTACACTCTGCAGAGGTTATGCACTTTACCCACAAGATACAGTCAAACACCACAAAGGCGAGTTCCCGTAACAAAGCCTTTCGGAAGCCTCAAACAACACAGGTGGTCCTCTCCGGTTCGTGCTCTACACCATCCCTTCCCTTAGCCAAGGCGAAGTATGGGACCAACACACCGTTAGATGGGTATCTGGCCACGGCCACGATACGCTCCCCGCACAATCACACAAACGGTGTAATCGACACCCTGAGGCTCCACACGTGAGTCCTTAGCGACTTAGTCAACTAGGGCCGTCCCATTCCAGCCATGTGGTTGCAAGTATGACCCAGTTCAAAGGCTTGCAAGGTTAAGTCCTTAGAGTGACCAGGGCAAGACTACCCGAAGAACCAAATCAACATCCCCAATGCCACAATCGCCCACTGATTACTCTTGCCACATGCCCCTGGCCGAAACTGTTTATCAAACCCGATTGATTACCATGCACCACGTGCCATCAACATCACATGATACTTTTCCAAAACAGGTTCAATATATCATTAAGTCAATATTAACATTTGATTGTCCAAAATCATGTTATGAGCACGTAGTGTGTCTAAGCAAAGATACTACAACGGTCTAAACCCATGTTGGCAATTTAATAATGTCCAACTAGCAAACCACAACTAGGGTGACAAAGGGTCGTGGCACATACTTAAATAATCAAGGTGTCATACAGCAAATTGGTATTTATCTAACCCCCATGTTTAAACCAAGTATTTTTCTAATTGAACTAGCATGCAATAGTTTAAATCAAAATAGATTTCAAAATGGGATCAATATGGTCAAAGCACAACTTGCCTTCAAAAAGCACTTGCTCTTGGTCTTGAGTTGGATCCTGAGTCAACACTTCTCCTTCGAATCCTTCCGGCACTTCAACGTCTACTCGTAAAGCGTGCAAATAGCAATACACAAATAAACAATAGGCAAAAACATCCCAAAACTCCAAATAAAATCCATAAACAGAGAGAATATAATTTTCTGGATTTTTAGAAACTGGAATAAATCAAATTTGGAGTTAAGACTAAAAGTTATGATTTATTAAAGTTTAAATAATCATTTAAATAATTTTACAGAGAAAAACTTTAGTCCAAAAATTAAATAAAATTCATATTTAGGTAGATCTCAATTTTATACAAATTTAGAAATTTGAATCACTCAAATCGGAGTTGAAACGCAAAAGTTATAAGCGTTTGAAGTTTGAATCTAAATTTGAATCAATATTTCGAATTAATAAATCATTTTCTTTTTCGGAAATTAATTATTGCGTCAGCATGGACACGTGTCATCCTGTGATTGGTCCACAGTGACCTGCTGACGTCAGCACCGAACGGCCTCCATGATGACGTCAGCATGACGTCATCATGCCACGTGGCATGTCCCGGGTGCTGCCACGTGTCTCGGTCCATGGACTGAGTCCACGGTGACACCCGGCCCACGGTGGACGCGGCCTACGGCTTCAGAGGCTGACACGCGGGTCCCACCCGTCGATGGAGTCACGTGCACGCGGTGAGGTTTCTCGGGCGAGACATCGACATGCGGGCCGCATGTCGATGACACGCAATCACGCCAGGCTCGGCCGCACGCGGGCGGCTGTCGCTGACTCAACGCCTGCGCGCGGCGGCTACGTGGCATGATCACGGCCGTTCGATCTAGATCGGACGGTCTAGATCCACCCTAAGTTAACGCAGTTTCTAGCACGTGGCGATCGTGGGCCGTCGGATCTTGATCCAACGGTCCAGATCCGATCTGGTTTTCCAAAGTTTCGGGGAAACGTGGACTCACCGTGATCGTCCGATGAAGATCCAACGGTGCACGGAGCTCGTGGACGGAGATGGAGTCACGGCAGGGCTGGGTTGCCGGCACCGGGGAAGATGACCACGGGCTCGGCGCTACGGGCGTTCTCCGGCGTGATCGAGATGTCCCGCAGGTGCGCCTTGTCTTGGGGGTTCCGAACCCGGGCTTCAACACGGCGGACAAGGGCTATCGGTGCCGGAGAAGACGAGGAAACCGTAGCGGCTCCGTCCAACTTCGGCGAGCAATTGGCACGGCTTGGCGGTGGCTTGAGCTCTATTAGCTAGGGCAAACGGGGCGCATGGGAGAGGACAACCTCGGGGACCGGTCCGGCCTTAAATAGCCCCGGGAGGCGTGCTCACGGAGCCCTAGTCGGACACTGCGCGCTCTCCGAGCCTGATTCGGGCGAGGACGACGACCAGATGCCGCCCACGTGTCCCGCATCGAACGGCCCACGCACACGCGACGCGTCATTACGCATGGCCGTTGGATCGAGATCCAACTGGTCGGTGGATAGGGTTAGGTTGGGTTCGCGACGCGTTCGACCGAATCAAGTGGCTCGGTCGGGTTCGGTCGGACTCGAGTCCGACTTCGGACCCGATGAACAAGATTAAACCGGCGATTTTAATTTTCAAAATAATTCCCGATAATTCATTTAATTCATTAAAAATAGCAAAAGACTCAGAAAAATTCCAGAAAAATTCTGGAAAATATTTTGGATCATTTTGGACTCAAATAAAATATTTCCAACAAAATTTTATTTGCAAGATTAAATTCTTTAATTATTTCCAAAATGAAATAAATTCAAATAAATTCCAAATAAATCCAAATAAATTCCAGAAAATTCCAAAAATTCACCAAAGTGCCAAATCACACATGAATTCAAGGAAAGCAAAATTTTGGGGTGTTACAAACCTCCCCCCCTTAATAGAATCTCGTCCCCGAGATTCAGGGCTCACTACAGAATAGGTTTGGAAACTCTTTCTTCAAATCCTCTTCGCGCTCCCAAGTCGCTTCGCTTCCCTCATGGTTGCTCCACTGAACTCTACAAAAACGGGTTGACTTGTTTCTAGTTTCTCGATCCATTGTGTCCAGAATCCTCACGGGATACTCCTTATAAGTCAAATCCTCTTGCAACTCAATTGATTCTAAAGGTGTGCATTTCTCGGGAACTCGGAGACACTTCTTCAAGTAGGACACATGGAATACATCATGCACTCCTCGCTAACGATCGTGGCAACTCCAATCGATAAGCAACCGCCTCTGCGGCTCAAAATCTTAAATGGTCCAACATAACGGGTGCGAAGTTTCCCTTTGGCATGGAACCTCTTAACTCCCCCGAGAGGCGTAACTCGAGGTATACAAAGTCTTACGGTTCAAAACTCAAGTCTCGCGACGATTGTCGGCATAACTCTTCTCATCGAGATTGGGCTATCTTCAACCTTTCCCTAATCATGGCGACCGCTCTTCAAACCTCTTGAAGAATATCAGGCCCAAAGGCCGGGCGCTCGCCGGTCTCATTCCAATTCAATGGCGTCCGACAGGTCGACCATACAAGGCCTCAAAAGGTGACATCGTAAACTAGCCTGATAACTATTGTTGTAATCGAACTCGGCATACGGTAAACTCTTACCCCAAGAGGTAGCATAAGCTAATGCACAAGCTCTCAACATATCCTCCAGAATCTGGTTGACTCTTTCGGTCTGTCCATCCGTGCATGGATGATAAGTCAGATCTTGAAGTTCAAAGCGGGTTCCCATGGCTTCATGCAACTTATTCCGTAACCTTGAGGTAAATTGGGTACCTCTGTCCGATACAATCCTCTTGGGCACTCCATGCAAGCAGACAATCCTGATCATGTACAATTACGCTAATTTATTCCCGAGTAAGTGGTCTTCACGGGATAAAATGGGCTACTTTAGTCAAGCGATCCACTATAACCCATATGGAGTCATAACCTCCTTGAGTCTTGATGGCCGGTAATGAAATCCATTCCGATTTCCTCCCACTTCCACTCAGTATTTTCACGGTTGTAGCAATCCTGCTGGTCTCGATGCATTGCCTTGACTCTCTGGCATACATCGCACAAGGCAACATGCTCGGCAACTTCACGTTTCATACTCGGCCACCAATCTCTCCTTGAGATCCTGATACATCTTGGCGCTTCCAGGATGAATTGAGTACTTGGAGTCATGGGCTTCCTCCAGAATCAGCCGCTTTCACTCCTTTTTGTTAGGCACACACATGCGATCCTTCATCCACAACGTGCCTTGCTCCTCCAACTTGAAGTCCTCGCCTTGCGTTCCTCCTTGATGGACTTAATCCTGCGGATCTTGTCATCATCCTTCATCCTTCTCGGATCTGATCCTCTAAGGTAGGCTTTACTTCCAATGCGGCCAAGAATCCGCTAGGTACAACCTCAATCTTCATTTTACGAAAATCCTCACATAACTCATCCTCGACTTGTGGCTAGCAACGTACTCACGGTATGGCTTTTCCGACTCGAGCATCGGCTACTCGTTGGCCTTCCCGGGATGGTAATGGATTCCAACATTGTAGTCCTTGATCAACTCTAACCATCTCCTCTGCCTCATATTCAGATCCGACTGGGTGAATATGTACTTAAGGCTCTTATGATCCGTATATACTTCACATCTGTTTCCGATCAGATAGTGACGCCATATCTTCAAGGCATGCACTACGGCAGCTAACTCCAGGTCATGTGTCGGATAATTTTCCTCATGCGGCCTCAACTGCCTTGATGCATAAGCGACGACCTTTCCGTTCTGCATCAGCACACATCCAAGTCCTTGGCGCGATGCGTCACAATAAATATCGAAGCTTTGAGCAACATCCGGTAGAACTAACACCGGTGCTGATGTCAATCGCTTCTTCAGCTCCTGAAATCCTTTCTCACATTCTCGCGTCCATGCAAACTTCTTTTCCTTCTTCAAAGAATTGCGTAAGAGGTTTCGCAATTGTCGAGAAGCCTTCGATGAAGCGGCGGTAGTACCTGCCATTCCAAGGAAACTCGAATCTGGGTCACCGTCTTTGGTCGCTCCCAATGTAACACAGCTTCTACTTTGCTTGGATCTACTGGCGACTCATACTGCGGTCATTACATGTCCAAGAAACACCACCAAGACCATCCAAAAATCACACTTGCTGAACTTGGCGAAAAGTTGCTGTTCCCTCAGCTTTTCCAAAACTCGCCTTAAGTGTTCGGCATGTTCATCCTCTGTCTTGGAGTAGATTAGGATATCGTCTATGAACACGACGACAAACTTGTCCAAATATTCCATGAACACCTTATTCATCATATTCATGAAATAAGCTGGCGCATTCGTCAGTCCAAAGGACATAATCAGAAACTCGTAATGTCCATATCTTGACGAGAATGCGAGTCTTAATATCTTCCGATCGAATTTTCAATCGATGGTATCCCGATCTCGAGATCAATCTTGGAGAAAACTCCGGCTCCTCTTAACTGATCAAACAAATCATCAATCCTGGGTAGCGGATACTTATTCTTCACGGTGACTTCATTGAGTGCACGGTAGTCAATGCACATCCTGAAACTCCCGTCCTTCTTCTTGACAAACAAAACTGGTGCTCCCCACGGCGACGAACTCGGTCTGATAAATCCTTTCTCCATTAACTCTTCTAGCTGTTTCTTCATTTCTACCAACTCCTCGGTGGACATCCGATAGGGTCTCTTTGCTATCGGTGCTGTACCAGGTACAAGCTCTATCACAAACTCTATGTCCCTGTCTGGCGGCATACCAGGTAGATCTTCGGGAAAAACATCGGGGTACTCATTCACTACTGGGACATCCTCTATGCTGATTGCCTTGGTACTGTTAACCATCAACTGTCCATCTCTAACTGCAGTGGCTTGAAATTCCACTTTCTTTCCACACGGGCTCTCAACTGAGATAGTCCTTCGTCCACAATCCAATACGGCCTGGTGCTTGGATAACCAATCCATTCCCAATATAACGTCTAAGGTCTGGGTCTCCAAAATTATAAGGTTTGCTAGGAACTCTATTCCATCTATTAGTATTCTCACCCCGGAACATCCTACTTCCGTTCGGAGTTCTAACTGTGGGTTTGAACTAAAAGCATGCACTTAAGTCTTGCAATCCTCAAATCATTTCTAGCAGCAAAGCCTTGCGAAACAAACGAATGCGAAGCTCCGTAGTCAAACAAAATCAAGCAGTGTATCTGAGTTAACAAGTAACTTACCCGATCACGACGTCAGTAGCATTCTGCAGCCGCATCTGCGGTGACATGGTTGACTCGGCCTCTCACCACGGTGCAGGGTGTGGCTCCTGGTCTTTGGCGTCTTAGCTGGGCGGTTCCTAGGTTGAAGCGAACTGGGGTCACTCCTGCTGTCTTCTTTGGACAACTGTTGGCAAAGTGTCCTGGCTCGTTGCGATTGTAGCGGCGTCTCACGGTTCCTTCTTGTTGCACAGGTAAGCGTTTCTAGCGGGGTGAAGTGCAGTAGTTCTGATTGACAGGTCTTAGTGCGAGGATGGTGTCCTTGTTGCATTCTCGTGGTTGGAATCAAGAATTGATTTGGTGCAACTCTCAGCGCTATGCGTTCCTGGCGTGATCCTTCTTTGTTGCATCCTGCGCTTAGGTTCTCATCCAGTTCCTTGCGCTTGTCCTCAAGAATAAGCGCCTTATTCACCAACTCTTGGAAATCTGGAAAGGTGTGGGTGATCAACCCTACTTGCAATCCCGAGTTAAGTCCCTTCATAAAAGCGAGACTGCCTGGATTTATCTGTCGCTACATCCTCAAAGTGCGTAGCGTGCTAGCTGTGTGAATTTGTTCAGTAGTCACCACCGGCTGGATTACCTTGCTTCGATGCTCAACTCCTCCTTCTTGAGGTCCATGATTCCTTCAGGCACGTGATATTGTCGGAATGCACTGTGAACTCTTCCCAAGTGATATCTTGAGGGTTCTCTCAAGGTGGCACGAAGTTCTCCCACCATTCGTAATTTGTTCCTTCCAGCTGATGAGAAGCGTAGAGTACCTTCTCATTCCCTATGCATTGAGCTATGTGTAGCTTCCTCTCAATTGATCTTAACCAATCATCGGCCTCCAATGGATTGGCATTCCCAGAGAAAGTGGGTGGGTGAGTTCTCATGAACTCTGACAGCCTTGTATTCTGGCGTGGTCCCTGATTAACTTGATTAGCAGTGGCCTGAGTGGTGACGTGCTGCATTTGTTGCATCATGGCATGCATCAACTGAGTCTGAGCAGCAAGAAAGGCTCCAAAATTCTGCATATCAACTGGCGGTGCTGGTGCTCCACCATTGGGGTTTTCTGCTGGGCGAGAACCACTCCCATTGCTTCCAAAGTTCCCACGGGTGTTCACCATCTGTCGATTTGCTCTAGGTTTAGAGATGAGAGGGAAACAAGAATAGACAAGTAATATGGAACTTATGCGGGGCGAAAGGGGTAACTTTAAGGTCCAACTTTATTATTAATAACTTGGTATGGCTGCTTACAATGCCTAAGGGCCTTGCAACACATACGCACACTCAAAGAAACAAAACAAATCCAAATTGAACTAACTCGAGTCTAACGCCTAAAGGGTGACTCTTTATTCTATGACGCGACTCGGCGAAGGAGTCTCACTATAGAACCTATGCTCACTCATCGAAAACCTCCACGGCCTGGTACTGCATCGTGGCATAGGCGCGAAACGATCGCCATGTCCAGCCGATCGTGTCCTCTGTGGTAGTCGAAGAAGCGATGTCCTCATCGAGATCGACTCCTCTGGATCTGGCTCGTGTAGCTCGATCTTGGCTCTGGTCCATCCGTACAAGGTCATCTCCAACTCGTCAATCCTTCGTAGAAGGTGTGCCACATACTCTTGAGCTTCTCGCCATCTGTTCTTCTCTGTCGTGATCTCCTTGCGGGCCTTCTGTAGCTCCTTGCTTGTATTATCTAGTACCTCCTCCTGAGCGACGACAAATCGTGCCAACTGTGTAACCGTGGCATCCTCATCCTGAATCTCCTTCGGGTCAAGAAGGTTATCGCTGCGCGGATGGTAACGGAACACCGTACTCTCCAATTCTCTGGCGTAGATACGGGTAATGTGCCGCATTGCTCGTCGTGATACTTCTTGGATACCCATCTGCATTGTAGATCTCCTGGCGGTGCAGTGTATCGGGCGATTGCCTGGGCCCTTTTTCCTAGCAGGTACCTCAATCCTCACGTCACAAGCCTTGATCAATCCCGCTTGTCTGATCACTTCCACTTGGTATTGGGGCTTCTCAAAATCTCCGAGAGTCTGTAGCATATGCCAAAGTTCCGCGGCGTGACCAACTCCCAGATCAACGTAGTTGAACTCTTCCTCCATCTGTCACAAGAGTGCTTTACGTAAGAACTCGGAATTTTTAAATTGTGACAAGGTAAGGGAAAATTTCAGCAAGAGACAAGAAAAGAGAGAAGGGGATAAGTCGAGATGTCATTTCTTATCTTGACATTTTTTTTTTAGCTTTAGAAAATAGGTTTTATCCTCACTACGACCATTCTAGCTAGGGTTGAGCCTACAGTCAACCTGGCTCTGATACCACCTCTGTCGGGACCCCGAATTTGCAAATCCGGACCCTCTGTGTATTCAGCACTAGTCCAGGAACGCGCTAGTGCACACAGTCTTAACATCGGTAAATATCACAATCATACCAATCGATATTATCAAAGTACTTTATTTAAATAACCAAACAGGTTACTCGACCTTATGGCCAAGTTACAAATATATGCCTTGCGAGGCGAAACTTATTAAAAGAGAAATAATAGCAGCGGAAAATCAAATAACTTCGTGGCGCCATCCAGTATACCACAGGCAACTGACTGGGCTCGCATCCCTAAGTAGACGGATCTTCTTGGAGTTCCTCCTCCAAAGCTGGCGTAATCTCCTCTTCAACTGATATTGTGTTGAGGCAAGGGTGAGTACTTGGTACTCAGCAAGTCATGCACAGAATGCAGGCTAATATACTATATGCATGGCTTGGTACAAAGGAATAGCTTAAGGAATATTTGCAGTAAACAGCATTCGAAAAGTAATATAAGTAGATTCGAAAGCAGTAGAAATAAGTAAAGCATAAATAACTTTTCAAGAAGTTTAATAAACATTTTTCCCCATCCTAAACCATATCTCCACCATCTCCGTTATTAAACCAATCCAACCTTTCAAACCAAAGTTATTTTTGAGAAAATCTAACCCTTGACTGTAATTCCCGAGCATTGTCCAGTACCGTGGACTCGGCTATTTAAATAGATTCTACACTCTGCAGAGGTTATGCACTTTACCCACAAGATACAGTCAAACACCACAAAGGCGAAGTTCAGTAATAAAGCCTTTCTAAGCCTCAAACAACACAGGTGGTCCTCTCCTGCTCAGGTTTCTACACCATCCCTTCCCTTAGCCAAGGCGAAGTATGGGACCAACACACCGTTAGATGGGTATCTGGCCACGGCCACGATACGCCTCCCGCATAATCACATAAACGGTGTAATCGACACCTGAGGCTCCACAAGTGAGTCCTTAGCGACTTAGTCAACTAGGGCCGTCCCATTCCAGCCATGTGGTTGCAAGTATGACCCAGTTCAAAGGCTTGCAAGGTTAAGTCCTTAGAGTGACCAGGGCAAGACTACCCGAAGAACCAAATCAACATCCCCAATGCCACAACTGGCCCACCTGATTACTCTTGCCACATGCCCCGGTCGAAAACTGTTTATCAAACCCCGCTTGATTACCATGCACCACGTGCCATCAACATCACATGATACTTTTCCAAAACAGGTTCAATATATCATTAAGTCAATATTAACATTTGATTGTCCAAAATCATGTTATGAGCACGAGTGTGTCTAAGCAAAGATACTACAACGGTCTAAACCCATGTTGGCAATTTAATAATGTCCAACTAGCAAACCACAACTAGGGTGACAAAGGGTCGTGGCACATACTTAAATAATCAAGGTGTCATACAGCAAATTGGTATTTATCTAACCCCCATGTTTAAACCAAGTATTTTTCTAATTGAACTAGCATGCAATAGTTTAAATCAAAATAGATTTCAAAATGGGATCAATATGGTCAAAGCACAACTTGCCTTCAAAAAGCACTTGCTCTTGGTCTTGAGTTGGATCCTGAGTCAACACTTCTCCTTCGAATCCTTCCGGCACTTCAACGTCTACTCGTAAAGCGTGCAAATAGCAATACACAAATAAACAATAGGCAAAAACATCCCAAAACTCCAAATAAAATCCATAAACAGAGAGAATATAATTTTCTGGATTTTTAGAAACTGGAATCGTCAAATTTGGAGTTAAGACGCAAAAGTTATGATTTATTAAAGTTTAAATAATCATTTAAATAATTTTACAGAGAAAAACTTTAGTCCAAAAATTAAATAAAATTCATATTTAGGTAGATCTCAATTTTATACAAATTTAGAAATTTGAATCACTCAAATCGGAGTTGAAACGCAAAAGTTATAAGCGTTTGAAGTTTGAATCTAAATTTGAATCAATATTTCGAATTAATAAATCATTTTCTTTTTCGGAAATTAATTATTGCGTCAGCATGGACACGTGTCATCCTGTGATTGGTCCACAGTGACCTCTTGGCGACGCCAGCACCGAACGGCCTCCATGATGACGTCAGCATGACGTCATCATGCCACGTGGCATGTCCCGGGTGCTGCCACGTGTCTCGGTCCATGGACTGAGTCCACGGTGACACCCGGCCCACGGTGGACGCGACCTACGGCTACAGAGAGGCTGACACGCGGGTCCCACCCGTCGATGGGTCACGTGCACGGTGAGGCTCTCTCGGCGAGACATCGACATGCGGGCCCCGCATGTCGGTGACACGCCGATCACGCCAGGCTTCGGCGGCCGCACGCGGGCCCGGCTTGTCGCTGACTCAACGCCGCAGCCGGCGGCGGCTTCGTGGCATGATCACGGCCGTTCGATCTAGATCGGACGGTCTAGATCTACCCTAAGTTAACGCAGCTTTCTAGCACGTGGCGATCGTGGGGCCGTCGGATCTTGATCCAACGGCCCGTATCCGATCCGTTTTCCAAAGTTTCGGAAACGTGGACTCACCGTGATCGTCCGATGAAGATCCAACGGTGCACGGAGCTCGTGGACGGAGATGGAGTCACGGCAGGCTGGGTTGCCGGCACCGGGAAGATGACCACGGGCTCGGCGCTACGGGCGTTCTCCGGCGTGATCGAGATGTCCGCAGGTGCGCCTTGTCTTGGGGGTTCCGAACCCGGGCTTCAACACGGCGGACAAGGGCTATCGGTGCCGGAGAAGACGAGGAAACCGTAGCGGCTCCGTCCAACTTCGGCGAGCAATTGGCACGGCTTGGCGGCAGCTTGAGCTCTATTAGCTAGGGCAAACGGGGCGCATGGGAGAGGACAACCTCGGGGACCGGTCCGGGCCTTAAATAGCCCCGGGAGGCGTGTTTCAGGAGGAGCCCTAGTCGGACACGCGGCGCTCTCCGAGCCTGATTCGGCGAGGGCGACGACCAGATGCCGCCCACGTGTCCCGCATCGAACGGCCCACGCCAAGACACGCGACGCGTCACACGCACGGCCGTTGGATCGAGATCCAACGGTCGGTGGCTAGGGTTAGGGTTGGGTTCGGCGACGCGGTTCGACCGAATCAAGTGGCTCGGTCGGGTTCGGGTCGGACTCGAGTCCGACTCGGACCCGATGAACAGTACTAAACCCGAAGCGATTTTAATTTTCAAAATAATTCCCAGTAATTCATTTAATTCATTAAAAATAGCAAAAGACTCAGAAAAATTCCAGAAAAATTCTGGAAAATATTTTGGATCATTTTGGACTTAAATAAAATATTTCCAACAAAATTTTATTTGCAAGATTAAATTCTTTAATTATTTCCAAAATGAAATAAATTCAAATAAATTCCAAATAAATCCAAATAAATTCCAGAAAATTCCAAAAATTCACCAAAGTGCCAAATCACACATGAATTCAAGGAAAGCAAAATTTTGGGGTGTTACATTCGAGCTCCACCAGCCGTTGGATCTTCATCCAAGGGCCCAGATTGCGCCACGTCATCTCATGGTGAAATTTCGTCCAAAATCCCAGATCCGATCTCAGCCGTTAGATCTAGATCCAACGGTTCAGATCAAACGCGTTAACCCAAACGCGTGAGTCCAGATCTAATCTGGGCCGTTGATTTTCAAATCAACGGCCGAGATTGCGCCACGTGTCGGGAAGCCTCGACTGCCGCCGGGCGCCGCCCACGCTGCTGGCGTGCAGGACGCTGACACGCGGGGCCCGCATGTCAGCGGCTTGGCCAAACCGCACCATGACGTCATGCTGACGTCATGGCGGGCCCGCATGTCAGCGGTTGTCCCAGCCAAGCGCTGACGTCAGCAATGACGTCACCCGAGGGGGACCCACCTGTCAGTCTCATGTGGAGCTGTGGACCGAGTCCACGGTAGACCCGAGCCGAGCGTGGACCAAGTCCATGGACCGGCTGATGTCAGCCAACCAATCATCGGTTGCCACGTGTCCAGGCTGACGCAATAAATGATTTTCCGAAAAAGAAAATGATTTAATAATTCGGTTTAATAATTGATTTGAATTTCAAAACTTCAAACGCTTATAACTTTTGCGTTTCAACTCCGATTTGAGTGATTCAAATTTCTAAATTTGTATAAAATTGAGACCTACCTAAATATGAATTTTATTTAATTTTTGGACTAAAGTTTTTCTCTGTAAAATTATTTAATTGATTATTTAAACTTTAAATAATTATAACTTTTGCATTTTAACTCCAAATTTGACGATTCCAGTTTCTAAAAATTCATAAAATTATGTTCTCTCTGTTTATGGATTTTATTAGATGTTTGGATACTTTTTGCCTATTGCTTATTCGTGAATTTGCTATTTGCACGCTTTACGAGTAGACGTTGAAGTGACGGAAGGATTTGAAGGAGAAGTATTGACTCAGGATCCAACTCAAGACCAAGAACAAGTACTTTTTGAAGGCAAGTTGTGCTTTGACCATGTTGATCCTATTTCGAAATCTATTTTGATTTAACCTATTGCATGCTAGTTCAATTAGAAAATACTTTATTTAAATTTGGGGAATTAGATAAATGCCAATTTGCTGTATGACACCTTGATTACTTAAATATGTGCCATGACCCCTTGTCACCCTAGTTGTGGATTACTAGTTGGACATTATTAACTTGCCAACATGGGTTTAGATCGTTGTAGTATACTGCTTAGACCTGCTACGTGCTCATGACATGATTTTGGACAATCAAATGTTAATATTGACTTAATGATATATTGAACCTGTTTTGGAAAGGTATCATGTGATGTTGATGGCACGTGGTGCATGGTAATCAACTGGGGTTTGATAAATAGTTTTTCGACCGGGGCATGTGGCAAGAATAATCAGGTGGGCCCGTTGTGGCATTGGGGATGTTGATTTGGTTCTTCGGGTAGTCTTGCCCTGGTCACCCTAAGGACTTAACCTTGCAAGCCTTTGAACTGGGTCTAACGTGCAACCACATGTCTGTAATGGGACGGACCTAGTTGACTAAGTTGCTAATAACGCACTGTGGGACCTCGGAGGTCAACTACACCCTTTGTGTAAGTTGTGCGGGGAGCGTCTGGCTGAGGCCAGGTACCCATCTAACGGTTGATTGGCCTAGACGTCGCCTTAGCTAAGGGAAGGGTTAGTGTGCAATAACCGGGGAGGACCACTTGTATTGTTAGAAGATTCCGAAAGACTTTGTTACGGGAACTCGCCTTTGTGGTGTTTGACTGTATCTTGTGGGTAAAGTGCATAACCTCTGCAGAGTGTAGAATCTATTCGAATAGCCGTGTCCGCGGTATTGGACATCGCTCGGGAATTACAGTCAAGGGTTAGATTTTCTCAAAAATAACTTGGATTGGAAAGGTTGGGTTGGATTAATAATGATGTTGATGGAAATGTGGATTAGGATGGGAAAGATGTTTACTAAACTTCTTAAAAAGCTATTTATGCTTTACTTGTTTCTACTGCTTTCGAATCTACTTATGTTACTTGTCAAATGCTGTTTACTGCAAATATACCTTGAGCTATTCCTTTGTACCAAGCCATGCATATAGTATATTAGCCTGCATTCTGTGCATGACTTGCTGAGTACCAAGTACTCACCCTTGCCACAATACAACACCAGTTGAAGAGGAGACTACACCAGCTTTGGAGGAGGAGCTCCAAGAGGAACCGTCTACTTAGGGAAGCGAGCCCAGTCAGTTGCCTGTGGTATACTGGATGGCGCCACGAAGTTATTTGATTTTCCGCTGCTATTATTTCTCTCTGAATAAGTTTCGCCCTGCGAGGCATATAGTTGTGACTTGACCATAAGGTCGAGTAACCAGTTTGACTATTTAAATAAAGTACTTTATTAGTATCGAGTGGTATGATTGTGATATTTACCGATGTTAAGACTGTGTGCACTAGCGTGTTCCTGGACTAGTGCTGAATACACAGAGGGTCCGGATTTGCAAATTCGGGGTCCCGACACTAGCCCACCCTTCATGCTTACGACTCACAAGCGCTACCTGAAAACATCAAAACAGCAAGTAGTGAGATTGGGTAAATCTCAGCAAGCGGAACAACTAATACAAATAACACATCCACCATAAAACTAGCATACCACATTCCTCATATCCAATACCACATCATAGAGTCCACACAACCTCAGTAAAATGCATATGATTGTGCACATGATTATGCCATGATCCTCCTCGCCGTGCCCTTTCTCAGGAACACACGGTGTTGTACCGGTACGATCGCGCACGCTGGCGTCGACAAACTTCCAATGCATGATTATGCAGTTAATGCTTCATGCATGAATTCATTCATAACCTCTCCCACTGAGTCCACACGTTTTCATATCATCATATAGCATGGATAGAAAACAAATATCATAGAGATGAAATGTTTAGACAATTCATCCGGTAAACAACATCATTCTTCACCTTACTCTTGATTCATAGCTAAACCACAACATCACAATACCAGTCAAGATATTGCAATCCTCAAAGCAAGTGATTAAACCATGTATGATTGCTGTAATTGGAGTTTATAGTGAAGGCGAATCAAACAACAATGTATAAATTAACAATACAACTGCTTCCACTTGCCTTTACCGACGTGGGTGAAGAACCTAGTTACGCCCAGCAGTGGCACCACCTGAACAAACATTATTTCAGTACATAGTGACATCACAATTCATCACACAATTCAAACACACGCTTCCTACTCCCCGATCCCATTTAAACGCCAAAAACCCCGATCTGTCCGGATCGAACAGCAGCACCCTCTCTTCCCAATTTCGTATCTTTTTTTCTACTATTCATAAAAATACAGAAAAATTACTAGCTAGATATTGACGATATCTACAACTTTCATGAAGGTCAAAAATTTCAATTCTGCTGTTAAATATGCCTAAACAACCGTCCAACACAGTGGACGAAATCTGTTTTCAGATTCTGTTCGTCATCTTCCAACAGAGATAACTCTCAGACCGTCGGTCCAAAAATTCTGAAAAAAATACAAAAGCTAGGTCTCGACGTTTTCTACAACTTTCTAGTTATAGGTTTTTGCAGGAAAAATCATCTATGCCACTTAAACCGTGAAACAATCCGCGCTGCACAATCTCCCCTCTCAGAAACAGCACCACGTGAACAACTACCCTTCTCCCCCATCAAATTCCATCCAAACCAAACACCACCAGATGTAAAACACTCCTAATCTTAGGTAGAACAGGGGGTAAAATTCTGGAAATTTACCTAGAGTCCTTCCTCGAGAATCCAAGGAAAGCACGCGATGAACCCCGAATCTGAAATCTGCTCGTCCTCCACGCCTCCACGGATCCCTTCTCGCTTTCTCCTTCGCGGTTCATGGTGGATCTTGAGCCACCACGCAGGGGAGGAAGAGGAGAGGGTGGCGGCTGCTAGGGGGAGGAAGGGGAGGCGCCCTAGGGCAAAGGGGGGAGGTGGCCGGCCAAAGGGGAGGGGCGCCACTTAAAGGGGGGGGGTGTTGGGCCGGCCCACCAAGGCATGGGGTGGAGAGGGGGAAAAAGAAATTCCCGGCCCAGGCCCAGGTTGCCTCAGCCCAGCGGAAACTAGCCCAAAACTCCAATTTTTAATATTAAATTGCCGCATATTCTTCAATTATTTCATTCCCCGACAAAACCCTCTTTCTTTCCGGAACAACCAAGAAAGAAAACCCTAGGATCGCTCTCAAATTCTAGGGCATCACAGGTGTGTACTCAACCATACCGGTATGAGTTTCCAAGGAGACATGAGCATCGCATTGCACTTCATACATATTTATGATGATGATAATATGTGACCATGAATGAGATGGTTTACATGATGTGAGATATTATTGCTATGTAATTGTTCTTGTTGTACCATTGCAATATGCTTGCTGAGTTTTGAACTCACGCTTGTGTTTTCTTGTTGTTTTAGGTACCATGAGAACGGCATGCGGGGAAGGGAAATAGTCACACGTCCGCACGTAGCTTCACCCATTTTGATTCCACAAGTCATTGTATTAGTTTTGATAATAAATTGCGTGTGATGATTATTGCTTTAAGGTTTAGCTTTGCTATATGAGAGTTTTATTGTTCGTTTGACACTTGGAGACTTTAAGTGCTTGATAATAGACTTATATTGTCGTTAAGTCTTTAATTATTGTTGTTTTAGCTATCTCTCATATTGCTATACTGTTGTTGCTCCTTCAATTCATGTTAAAACAAAGGAGATGCTACCGAAATCTCGGTTTTTAGCATGTGCGCCTTTGCTGGAATTTATGCTTAATTGTGGTATTTAGATGTTGTTTAGCTTATGTTTGGTAGCATTCCAGCATAATAAATGCCGGGGTGTTACATCAGGTTTCCTTTTCACCATTCATTCACCATGTAACCACAATACCAAATAATCATTCACAAAGAGACTTTATTCTCTTTATCACATGATTGAAGCACAAATAACATTGATGGTTGCACTAACTCATGTAAGCTATGACGGCAGCATAGTTAACAGTAAAACACCACATCGTATCAGAACCCACCATCAATTGAAAGCTAAACTTGCAAAACATCGTATTTCAACCAAAATCAACATTTTGGAAGAGAACATCAATTCTCAAGTCAAACATCTGCACCTACAACCGCCACAAATTATCTCAAAGAGAAAGGGAAACTCATTCCCAAAAGAGAACACTTCACTAACCAAAATCACTTATAAAAATATTCATAAAATCCAACTTTTGAAGCACTCGCAAACACTACACACATTTTCCAAATAAATCCAACTCTAGTCAAATAGAGTTACAAATTAAATGCTTAACTCAAGAGTTTTCAACACAACCCACTATGTCCATTTGCTTCCTTTAAATATTGATTCCAAAGATAATTTCAGTGTGAACGCGAAAGTGCGCGACCCACTCAAAAACTTTTGGGTGTAAATCCATGCTCATAGCATAAACTAAACAAATTAGCCAAAACCAAAAATTGGCACCAATCATTACAAGATTAGGGAAACTCTGAAACGCAACATAAGGAATACCTTGACCGAAAGCATTCAACCAAAGTATAAAACAAACCAACTAGTCCATATAAATTTTTAAACATAAGTTCAACATAACTCCCACCATCTCTAGTATTCCACTACACTTACCATTAAAGATTTCAATATTCCCTATTTACTCCTTGAGAAGCCCCATCATGAATCAACCAAAAACTACATAACAAATTCTTTCTCTAATTACCTTTCCCAACATTTATAAATAGAGTTTATGATGCTTATCATAAGACATCAAACCAAGACTACATCATCATGATCCCCACAGACCATCACATCATAAAACCTCATCTTCTAAGTTTAAAACATACTACTTCAGCAATTCTTTCAGCATGATCAACCTATGAATTTCATACCACCCATACGTCAATATCTTGACAATCGAAATTTGTTCAATCAATGAATGACTTCAACAAGGAAATATTATTTCTACAAGACAAAATTCGTAAATATGATTCTAAGATATACATTCATTAAGGATAAAATCTTACATCATATTAATTATCCATGGTTCACTTCATCACAATATGTTACAATTTTCTCCATTTTAACAATGGTTTTCAACAATTCATCTAAGCAATTACCACCACTACTAAGTCATCAATATCAATAATTGGCATAATCATAAAACAACAAAATTGCTTTTAGTTACCCTTATCCATAGGCTATAACAAATTGTCACTACACAACATACTCCAACTATTTAAAATAAATTGAATAAGTTAGACCATCACAAAGTTCTTAAAACAACGACAAAACCTATGTCTTTCCAATTGACATCGGTACTAGCATTTCAGAAACACAATTACATCCTTCCAATTATTTCCATAGTTCGTAATAGCAAACATAATAACTATAGTCAACTATCATGGGCTAGGGTCAATCACCATCACAATTAAATTGTTCTACCGACCTTTTAAAACAAATGCCTTTCAGATAACCAACCAATTTACTATTACATTAACAGTAGTTTATATCATCTTAATGTTCTCACTACGCATCAAGATTTAAAGCGTTAAACATTGTCAATGGCCATGGGCACTTTCAAACAAAGCAACATATTCTAAGCATTACATTAACACATTTAATCATTCTCGCTATATAGAGTAATCTACAACACTAGACATTTATTTAATTTTAAGCTCAAGATAACAATTACATTTAATTGCTTCAACTCACAAATTAACTTAGAAGTACATAATTTCCATAAATCACATTGTTACATACTACATAACAAGACATAAGATTTCTAAACACCTTCATGGGTCACCTACCCTTGACAAACAGGATGCAACACCAATCTTTAAAGATGACAACAGCTCTTGATCAAGAACGAACACCGATATTCAGTTTCTCCATTCCAGCAAAGAGAGAAAATAAAACCCAAACAAAAGTGCAAGAGAGATCAACTCTCAAATTCCCAGACTTTGGTAGCGAAAGCTCTTCCAATTAAACACCAACTATAACTCGATACCATCCAAGCATACACAATTAATAGATGTATTCGTACATGGACACATCCTTAACAGGGCCCTCCACTTAGCGAAACCTCATGCACACACACAAGTACGTCTTCTCATATACACAAATATAGCCCACACCCTACACCGTACACCACTCAAACATTAGAAATGCAACCAGAAGCTTGTAAATACTTTGCTTGACAGCAACAGAACGCTACCCTCTAACTCAATAATTTTAAAACACCAACTTTTAGTACCAACAATTCATTAAGTATCTGGAATCGAAACTCAGACAAGGAGTAAATGTTAATCAAATTCATTCTTGTCTACTAACTAGTAGGGTGCCTGTGCAATGCAACAGATCCCCAAAAGATGATATATGCTATCAAGCATTATCTCGAACCATACAACTATCGTTTCTGTTAACTTTGTGAAAGATGTACACCAATACCAGATGAAAAGTTCTTATAGCTAAAGATTGAACTAAACAACATATTTATAATTTTTCTTAGACCAAATACTAAAACGCAATGGCATAACCTTCACCGAGCTAAAGAAATACAGCAATTTGAAGGAAAACCTTATGAGCATCATTCACCAAAATTGAGGGTCAAGCAACATGCATAAATCAACACATTATGGCTTTGAATACTGAGAACTGCATTTAACAATATTAGAGCAATTGATACACATACCATGTTGTCATAATTCTTGTTGTATTTGACATCCATATGGTGTTATAGTCCAAATTGTAAAAAGCAAGATCCTCAGTTGATTGTACCAAGGCAAGGTATAACTTATGAGAGTTGAGATACCTACTCATCAAGTCAAAGGCAAGGTATAACTTATGAGAGTTGAGATACCTACTCATCAAGTCAAATCTGAGCCAATTCATGGTATGCCAATAGCCTATTTGGCAGACCACCATAGAAATGAGATATTCATGAATCACCACGAAGCACAACCAATCAGTATATCTAAGCGATAGATATGAGCTCAATGATCAATATTTCACACCAAACCTAGATTGCAACGTGCCATTCGAGTACTCACATACCACTACTCAAAAGAAACAGTGATGCCATATTGTGAGCCTTCTAGACATTTTTATCAAACATTTAGCATGCACCAAGAAACCAACACCTCCATTTGCATTTTCTTGAGTGCTCACCAATGGAAGGAGGCAGGATGGGGTGCAGAGCTGTCATGGCTGCCGCCGGCTAGGAGGAAGAAGATGCAGGGGCGTCACCGGCCTGAGGGAGGATGCTGGCCTAGGGAGGACGCCTGCAACCAGGGAGAGACAAGGGCGACGCTCGGCCAGGGCTGGAGGGCGACGCTTGCTCGGGTGAGGGGAGGAGAAGGGCGTTGGCAACCGGGGGGAGGGAGGGAAACGCCAGCGAGGAGTGGGGAAAAAGGGTGCTAGCCGGACCAGGACTGGGGGAGGGCATCGCACGGTTCTGGGGTGGGCGTGTAACACCCCGGCATCTAGTATGCCCGAATGCTACCAAACATAGACTAAACAACACCTAAATACCATAAATAAAGATAAATCACAGCAAAGGCACAAATGCTAAAAACCAAAATTTCGGCAGCATCTCCTTTGTTTTAACATGACTTGAAGTAATAGCAATAACAAGGCAAGATATATCATAACATAAGACATCTAAAGCAGCAATAAAAATGGATAAAGCATCCACATAACCCAATAATACCAAATCCAACCACTCCATAAACTATAGCTAAGTAAACAAGGATCACATGCACACCAAAATTATTCCACACACTAAGTTCATGGCACTTATATGATCATGACTCAAATTGGTAGATGTGACTGGAACTACGTGAAGATGTGTAGCTATTGCCCCTTCCCACATGCCGGTGTCATGGTACCTAAAACAACATAAAACACAAGCGTAAGTTCATCACTTAGCAAGTATATTGCAATGGGTCATACAGAACAATTCAATTATTATCGTCTCTACATAACAACTTAACATCATGATCAAGTCATACTTCATATGCAACATCATATACATGTCTCAACCTCATTGAGATCATTTCATCATCATCATCATGAATGCAATGCACATGTCTCCTCGACGCAAATACCGGTATTGCCGAGTGCACACCCGTCGGCGTGCACCCACGTCCCCCTTCCACCCCGTAGATGGAGGGTGCCTACTCCTCGCTTCCACTCACCGCGTGGGTGGAATCACGAGGTAGGTCTTACATTCATGGCACTCCGGATTAGTCATAACTTTCTCACCGACCTTACCGGAATAGTTAAGACGTTCTCACCGACCGGGCCAAGTTTCATGCCATGTATGCAACATATGCCATAATCATTAACCATAAACCATTGCATAACATCTTAACATACCCTTTTTATCATATCATGGCAAACACTAAGCATGGCAAGATAGCATAACATGGAAACAATTGCATCTAGTCAAGACAAGTAAATAAACCACATGCTACCCATCCCAATACAATTGCCTTAACCTCGGGCGACGGATTGGCGGGATGAGGAGGGCACTCCCGGGGTCACACCACCTTCACATAGATTCCACACAATCACAACGTGCCAAAAAAACAGTACGCCCTCGCCCATCTACCCCGATTTCGCAAACTACTCCCGAAAACGAAAAACAGAGAAACTGTCCCCCCCCGGGACAGCAGACTTCGATCTAGCATAACTTTAGTTCTAGGACTCCGAATCGATTAAACGAGTACATCCTCGCATAGCTTAGGAAATTTAATAACTTTTTCTAAGTATATGGAAAAACTTATTCGGATTCTAAAGTTGTCTAATCTACAAAACACTACGTTCTGTCCCAGCTACGTCACATATTTGAACACATTCAGTAAATCGAGCATAACTTTCAAATGGCTTGGCGGAATTGGACGTTCTTTATGTCTACTGAAAGGTATTGAAGTTACCTACAACTTTTTCAAAAGGCGGCCGATCAAATTCCGAATATAAGGTCACGAAAACTCAAACCCTAGGTCGACTGCACAATCAGCCCGAAGCAGAGAACGTGGCAAACTCTAGTTTTCATCTAATCTACCCAATCACAGCACAACCACTTGATCTAAAAGCATCCAAATACCCTATAGCACAACCCCTAGACCAACCCCAAGGATTCCCCTAGCCATACCTTTGCCCGACGAACGATGAACCGACGAATCTCCTCCCGGTTCACGCGATCTCCTTCCTCGCTCCAAATCCACCGGATCTCCTCGTCGTGGAGCGCTCCAATGGATGGATCAGCGGGGTGGCGAGGTGGAGAACTCCCCTAGGGGCAGCAAGGATGGTGGAGAGGGATGGGGAGGAGAGGGGCGCAAGGGGGGCGGCTAGGGGAGGTGGAGGCGCAAGGGGATGGAGGGGGTGGTGGCTAGGGTAGTGTGGGAGGTGGGGGAGCATGGGAGGGGGAGGGGGAGGGGCTAGGGTTTGGGGCGCATGGGGGCAGGCTATGCTGCCCCCCAACTCCCCCACATGGTCCGGGGACTCCCACATACGGCCCAAGTTAGTCCCCCAAGGTCCAAACTCCCTTGGAAGCCCAAATTCTCCCTCGAAAAGCCCAAATTCTCCCCCGGAAAGGCCCAAACTCACAGAAAAGGCCCAAAAACATGACACCAATGTCGTACCTTAATGCCGATATCGAAAATGACTCATACGGTCATTCCGTAGTGTCACAAGGCGTCGCTCGGTTCTGGGGTTGTGGGAGACAGCAGAATAGGAGGTGGGGAGGGAGTGGAGAGAGAGAGAGATAGATTTGATTGGGGAAAATCTTATAAGGAAAAAGTAAGATATTTCTCCACCTACTCCTTGACTCTCCCAACCCAAAAGCAGAACAAATGCAATGCCCGGACCAGGAAACTCCATAGCTGGGATGACCACTCGCGATATTACACTAGCTAAGACAAATGTTCATGACAAAACATTTTACTTCCAATTGCCATCACCTTTACAACCAACGATACTCCCAAAATATTTCGAACCGAGATATCACAAACCTCTATCATAATCCACCCTTCACTACTAATGGTCAAGGCCTAGCCCACGTTAGGACTAGAGATCATTACCAAATCATAATCGGTTGTTTTCCTAAGATGGTCTCACCCGCACATCCTATCACCCAAATAATCAAGCCCCAAGAGTATAAAAGTTCATTATACTCAACAATATACCATGAACATTCATATTCTTAATTCATCTCGAATGCAAAAGAAGTACAATTCTTTTAAACCAATTGAACCATAATATAATTTTTGATATTTTTTCTATCAAGCCTACTTCACCCCAAGGGACCACTGCTAAAGATAAATGTTCACTACAGAACATTTCTCATCAAATTATCAAATCCTTCACTACAACCATTTTAACCCACAAGTTCAATCACACGATAGGAATGGTAATGCAATACCATCAACATCCAAGTGGTTCACTAATAAGGGTTAAACAAGTACCACTAAGGAACCAAACAACCTTCATTACTCTCCACTCTTAATCTATTTATGATCAACACTTAACCCAATTTAGGACCTTCAATCAAAAACCAAACCGCACTTGTTTCTTCTTCTAGGAAGATCTCATCCCCACGACTTCCGTCCAAAGAACTAAATCGAAGAGTGTAATCCTCTCACAAACTCTACCAAAAACCCAGATCATTCACTTTCTTCTCAAGCTAGAAAACGAAGGAAATTTTGATTCCCCTTAACAATCCAATTTCAACCATTTAAAACTAAGGATACAAACTTTACCACAGGGAAACTCCATTAAGAGAAAAACACCGCACAAAACTTTTATCGAGACAACTCACTTTCACAAAAACAAAACATCAAGCTTTTACCAAGGTAAAACATCTCTCTTTTAGCATAAAGGACTTCATTCCCCAAAAAGAAACTGATTGAGGAATCGATCCACTTCCATCCAACAACCAACAATTCTTTAAGAGAAGGACAAACTCATTTTCTAGCAGAAAACCTCTTAATCAATTCACAGAACACTTATGAAACAATCATAAGTTTCATCTTTTAGAAATAATCACAATTACCACACCTTTTACATAAACCCAACTCTAGTTTGAAAAGAGATACTAATACCTCCCAAACAGGAACTTCCAAAACATTACCTTGAATTTTTGGCCATTTCCTTTGACTCATAAACCGGTAATAACCCTTTTGAATGATAAATAGCGCAATCCAGACAAACCTCCTTCGAGGGTGAATTCCACAATCACTACTTGAGCTAAACAACTAAGCCAAGACAAAAGTTTGGTATGGTTCAATGAAATAAAATATTCCGACGTCCATCCACTGAATACTTCAAAATTACTCTTCCATCCTTGTTTTCAACAAACAAAGCCAACTCCACAACTTGACCAAAAATACAACTTTAAATTAGGGGAGTTTTATTGCCCCCTAAACAGAGCACTTTAACCAAAATACATGCATCCCCAACCGATCATACGATCAATTGAATCCGTAAACCTTTATAAGAAGGTCCAACTTGAATCCCACCATTTCTAGTATTCCAATACTCTAGCCATTAAAGATTTCATATCCACCAAAAGCATCTTGAAAAGCCCAACAGGTTTGAACAAAAGTTACAAAACTAAATCTTTGTTTAATTACTTTCCACTAATCATATAACCACCATTGGTCATATTATCATCAAACTCTAACCATGTCTATCTTATGACAATCAATAGGGAGAACTACGTTCTCACTTATTCAACATAATAACTTATCAGTTAATTTCAACATAAGACGTGGGTCATCATTTTCTTTTGGTCTACTAACCATTATGAACCATCGTTCATACCACTGTTTATTCCAAGCTCAAAACACATATTTTCAACATTTATTTCATCGTAATCAACAATTACCTTTCGTACAACCACTACATCAACATTTCAATATCCCCTATTCATTCAACCAGAAAATATTTCTAACAACTCGATAAGATCTCCACTAGACATATTCCATAGATAAGGCTCCCAAATAGACATTTGTCAAAGACAACTCAACCTTTCACACAATCATTCCATGCATACCCATTCTTTGATTACACATTAATTAAGTCATTTTGTTGATCCACATTTCAATTGACCCATAACTGCTAGTGTTATGCCCTTGAGGCAATCATATGGATGATTGTAACATGAATATGTTTATGAATAATAATATGATTATTGGTCCAATGAATGTATATAATTGTTTTGATCAACAAGTGTGTGACTTGTTTATGAAGCTCTTTACTTATTGATATAATTCGATAAATATCTCTGATCGGATATCATCGTATAGGACAACAATGAATAGATCAGCACATGTATTGTTCGATGATCATGTTTCATAGATCATGGGATATGGAGATATCATCAATACATTGTGGACGCATGTTGAAGAACATGTGTTAGATAGACCCACAATGGGACACTGCGAGAATGTTACATTCTTATATGTCATCAGTGTATCTCATACATAGTAGATGTACGATCCTTAGACCTGAGATTGTCACATTTCCTATATATGTAATAGTTTACCTTGGGTTACCAAACACTATTTCCTAACCGGATAATTATAAAGGTAGCTTTCATGTTTACTATGAAACATGCAGAGGGAAGTGAGTAGTCAAGATGGAATTTGCCACTCCAGTGTAATGGAGATATATGTATAGGCCACTCGTGTGATATGATTAAGGAAGTGCATGGCCATGCCGTGATTGAGAAGTCAATCACAACTTATTAATATATCACGGATACGAGAGATGGATTGAACTGTCAAAGGATGACATGCTTCTCGCCTTGAGTTCGATCTTCATATAGTTTTTTGACACCACGGAGTGTCGTAACCTTATTTAATGTTCTTGATAAGGTCAAAAACATTATAAAATGTGGAATTAAGGTTAAAACCATACGCTATGAGGTTTAATCGCGTTTTCGGGCCGTTTCCGGGGTTTTGGCCCTTTCCGGGGGAGTTTGGGCCTAGGGGAAAGGGTCGTGGGCCTTGGTGGGGGAGAGTTTGAGTCCTTTTAGGAGTAGGAGACCAGTTTGGGCTGGTAAAAAGGGCTGCCCCTGCCCCTGCCCTGCGCCCCCACCTCCCTCCTCCATGCCCTAGCCGCCACCCCCACCTTCCCCTCTTCCTCCTTGGCCGTGCGCCCCCACCCCCTTTGCCCCTTGCCTCTCCACCTCTCCACCACCTCTCCTCCACCCCCTTGCTGCCCTAGGGTGGCCTCCCCACCCCCTGCACCTCGAGGATCCATCCATTGGAGCGAGGAGCAAGGAGCGAACCGGGAGGAGATCCGTTCAGTTTTTGTGCGTTGGGCAAAGGTATGGCCATGGGAATCCTTGGGGTTGGTCTAGGTACTGTTCTAAGGATGTTTATCAAGTTTTTAGATCAATTGGTGGTGCTGGATTTGATTAGATTAGATGGATTCTTGAGTTGGTCACGTTCTCTTTTTCGGACAGCATGAGCAGTCGACCTAGGGTTCGGTTTTTCGCCAATTTAGAGTCCGAATCTGGTCGTACGGATGTTGAAGAAGTTGTAGATAATTTCATTATTTTTTCCGTGCATATAAAGAACGTCCAAATCCAATCAGCTGTTTGAAAGTTATGACTGTTTTACCGAGCGTGTTAAAATTTGTGACGTGATTGGAACAGATCACGGTATTTTATAGATTAAACAACTTTAGATTCCGAATCAGTCTTTCCATATACCTAGAAAAAGTTGGGAAATTTCCTAAGCTACGCGAGGATGTACTCGTTTAATTGATTTGGAGTCTTAGAACCCGAGTTATGCCTTTTGGAAGGCTGCTGTCCCGACGGGACAGAACCGCTGTTTTTGGGTTTTGCGAGTAGTTGGCAATGTCGGGGTAGATGAGGGTTTGCGTACTGTTTTGTGGACATGATTGTGAGTGTGTGGTACCTATGTGCAGGTGGTGCGACCCCGGGAGTGCCTTCTACTTCCCGCCAATCCGTTGCTTGTGGTTGAGGCAAGTGCATTGTAATGGATAGCGGTTTGTAGGTTGCTAGTTGAGACTAGATGAACTTGATTATATGACATGATCACTTGCCATGCTTTAATGATTTCCTTTGATATGATGAGTATGCTATGATGCCATGTGTTAATGTACAAGTTTATTGTGATGTTGGCATATTTGCATACATGGCATGTTACATGGCCCGGGCGGTGAGAAAGTCATAACTAATCCGGGGAAGGTCGGTGAGAAAGTTATGACTATTCCGGAGAGCCAATGAGTAAGTCCTACATCGTGATTCCATTCACCGCGGTGAACGGAAGCGAGGAGTAGGCACCCTCCATCTTCGGGATGGAAGGGGGGAGAGGGTGCACACCGACGGGTGTGTACTCAACCATACCGGTATGAGTTTCCAAGGAGACATGAGCATCGCATTGCACTTCATACATATTGATGATGATGATAATATGTGACCATGAATGAGATGGTTTACATGATGTGAGATATTATTGCTATGTAATTGTTTATGTTTGTACCATTGCAATATACTTGCTGAGTGATGAACTCACGCTTGTGTTTATGTTGTTTTCTTTTAGGTACCATGAATCTGACATGCGGGAAAGGGAGCTAGTCACACGTCATCACTTAGCATCATACATTTAAACAATGACATGTTCCTTCCCTTATGGTTATGGTTAATTCATTGAACTAAACTATGGTTTCGATGATTCGTTGGTCGTTATGAGTAATTGATTAGTCCATATTTGTCATGTGATGGATAGAATTTATATCCTTAGTGGTATGGTGGCTGTTTTTTTTTGTTTGGTCATGTTATTGCTATCGTTTGTTATGCCACATTGACATGTCAATATTGTTGTTGCTTCAATTCATGTTAAAACAAAGGAGATGCTGCCGAAATCTCGGTTTTTAGCATGTGCGCCTTTGCTGGAATTTATGTTTAATTATGGTATTTAGATGTTGTTTAGTCTATGTTTGGTAGCATTCAGGCATAGTAAATGCCGGGGTGTTACAGTTGGTATCAGAGCGGGCTGTAGGTCCTTGGAATGTGTATTTTTAGTGTCATGCTATAGGGTACAACTAAAATGTGATGTGGAATAACTTAGAAACATGGCTTAGGTCTTAACTAAAATTTTGTCATAGGATAGCAACATTAAAACTTGCAAAAGTGGTATAACTAATCTAAAATTTGACACACACTGGATGCACAGTTGGAAAGGGTATGGGTATCGTGTCTTTACGCTTAAATGTTCTATTTAAGCATTGATGTTGAATGCTTCATTTGATAAAGCATGTTTCTATGTCTATGAGATAAATGATTAAATTGTTCTTATGGTGGTGATAAAGTGGGGTTGTGGTGCCGAAGGGTTTCGGTCACCTCTTTTTGGTTCATAGTAAGGGTGAGGTTAGACAGTGTGGCCGGTTAGCGCCATCACCGAAGAACTATTAACCCCTGTAGGAGAAAAGTGCTTACCCATTCTGTCGTAAATCGGGTAGTTGACTGGAGTCAAATAGAAATGTTTGGTGGTGGATTCCTTCGGATGTTCTTTATCGTTCTGTGGTCGGTCTTGGTTGGTTTTCTTGGTTTTACTTGATGGAAACCAAAAGAAAAGTGTTTGATATTGGATTTTCGCGGATCGTTCCGTATGTGGTGTGTGGTTTTGTCTTCCTTGGTTGAAGACGAAGAAGAGGAGTCTGGTGTTGCGTTTCTTTTGGGCGCCTTTCCAGTTTTGATGCCTAGTTTGTTGATTGCTTTATGGGGAAGAAGCATTCAATTTATTCCTGTGTTTGTCTTTCTCCGAGGTTAAAGGAGTTTTTTTCGGAGTTGTGCCAGACCTGGCTGTCAGGGCTGAAGTTCTGTGGCTTTGTAGGAGTAAATGATGTTTGATTTCGTCATTTTACCGGTTTGAGAAATCATCTTTGAAATCCCTTCTTGTTTCGTGAAAGTTTGGGGTTTGAGGTTAAGGTTGTATTTGAAATGGATTACTTGATCGCTTGGATTCCTTTAAGAAAATTGTCTTTCAACTATTTTCCTTTATGGGAGTCTTTGAGATTGAAAAGTGTTTTGGAAAATTCCTTTTGCATGACTAAGTTTGGGGGTTGGTCTCATTGCAATTTTGAGAGTCAAGTTTCCTTATGAATTTGGGATGAGTTTTAAAACTAAAATGCTGCAAACAAAGCAAGTAGTCTTTTGACAAAAAAAATTGTTTGTCCCTAGTAAGAATTGTTGTTTAGCATGTTATGTAGCATGTACCAATGTGGTTTATGGGATGACGTACTGTTAAGTTAATATGTGAGTTGAAACAATTCAATGCGGTTGTTATCTCTAGATTGAGAATAAATAGACTACTAGTGTTGTAGTTTACTCTTAGCGGGAATGATTGAATGGGTTAATGTACATGCTTAGAATCTGTTGCTTTGTTTTAAAAGTGCTTATGACCCCCGATTATGTTTAAAGTTTTAAACCCTGATGCATAGTTGAAACATTAAGATGATGTAGACTGCTGTTATTGTTAAATAAAATTTGCTGGTTGTTTAAAGATGCTCTAATCTAAAGGATTAATAGAGAAATTTAATCGTGTTGCCTAGTGACTTTAATTTGGAAGTTGATTAGAGTTGCTATTTACGTTGTTGCAAACTACTAGTATATTTGGAAGTATGCAGTTGTGTCTCTACAATGCTAGTATTGATATCAATTGAGAAGACATAAGACTTATTGCTAATGATGTTGTTAAAGGTAGTGTTAATGCTAGTATTCAATCTATTTTTAAATAGTGGGAGAATGTTGTGTGGTGGTAATTATGTTATCACCTTTGTATAGGGTAGCTAAAAGTAATGTTGTTGGTTGATGATTATGCCCTTTTGTTGTTATTGATGACTAAGTAGTGGTGGTAACTGTTTAGATTACTCGTTGGAAAACCATGGTTAAAATAGAGGAAAATTTTAACATGTTGCGATGGAATGAGCTTTGGATAATTAACATGATGAATGATTTTATCCTTAATGAAAGTATAACTTAGAGTCTCACTTGCGAATTCTTCCCTGTGGAGATAATATTTACATGTTGAAGTCATTTGTTTAACTGAATAAGGTTCGGTTGTCGAGACGTGAATATATAGGAGGTATGAAATTTATATGTTGATCTTGCTGAAAGATTTGTTGAAGTACTATGTTTCAAATTTAGAATAAGAAGTATTATGATTCGGTGATCCGTGGGGATCATGTCAATATAGTTTTGGTTGGGTGCCTTTTTGTTAAGCATCATAAACCCTAATTAAAAGTGTTGGGAATGGTAACTAGAGGAAGAATTTGTTGTGAAGCTTTTGGTTTAATTGTGTTGGGGCTTCTCAGGGAGTAAATAGTGATTATTGAAGTCTTTAATGGAAAGCGTAGTGGAGTACTAGAGATGATTGTATTTATGCTGAGCTTGTGTTCAAAAACTTTTGGACTGGTTTGGTTGTTTGCCATTTTGGTTGAAGGGTTTTCGGTCAAGGTGTTCCATATGCTGTGTTTCAGAGTTTCCCTAAAACTCGTAGAAATTGGTGCAAATATTTGGTTTTGGCTAATTTGTTTAGTTGGTGCTATGAGTATAGATTTACACCCCAAAAGTTTTTGAGTCGATCACGCCCTTTCGCGTTCGCACTGAACTATCTTTGGAATTAATTTTAAAAGGAAGCAGATGGTCATAAAGGGTTGTGCTGGAAACTTTTGAGTTAAGCCCTTGATGTGTAACTCTGTTTGGCTAGAGTTGGAGTCATTTGGAAAATGTGTCTGGTGTGCGAATGTTTCACAAGTCTGATTTTTTATGAATGTTTCATAAGTGAATTTGGTTAGTGAAGAGTTTTCTTTTGGGATTGAGTTTCCCTCTCTTTTGATAAAATTTATGGCGGTTGTGTGTGCAGATATTTGACTTTGGAGTCGATGTTCTGTTCCAAAGGGTTGAGTTTGATTTTGCGAGGTTTTGCAAGGTTAGTTTTAAATGGATGATGGGTTTTCACACGATGTGGTGTTTCATTGTTAACGATGTTGCCATCATAGTCTATATGATTTAGCACAAGCGTCAGTGTTATGTGTATTTCAATCATGTGATACCGAGGGAGAAGTCTTTTGGTGAATGACTTTTCGGTGTTGTTGTTATATGATGAATGAATAGGTGAAAAGTAAACAAGACATCGTGTATAGATGTTAAATGATAAAAGAGTCGTTGAGCCAGGTCGGTGAGAAAGTCATATATGGAGATATGACTAATCCGGAGTGCTCTTGAAGAATGTGCATGCATGTCATGAAACGAGATTTCCCTTGCTTTCTAGTATGAAAAGAAAAGAATGAATAATTTCTGGTGTTGGTTGTGGTGAAGGGATTTGTGTTTCCTTTGCGTTTTGGCTTAGGAAATTAAAATGAATACTCTCTGGTTGTTGTCGAATCCTTTCCAAAAGTGGTTTTAGCGCTTTGGGGTTTGAGTTGTGGGATGAGGGCCACTTGGGTTCATGTTTATGGTTGAGCTCACTCAATGATTGTGATCTTTATCGTGGTCCATTGAGGGGAAGGTTGTGTTTGACTCAATCCAAACCTTCTTGGAGAATTGTGTCGTTGAGATGTTCCTCGGTAGGGTTGATTAGAGTATTAGTGGACCACTTGGTGGTTGCTAGTAATTGTTTTCCTTTTCAGAGTGTATTGGACCTTTCTGTTGCTGAGGTTGAACGAGGTTGTGTCAACCGTAGCGATTTTGTTTGGTTATTACATTTTTCTTGCGAGTTTAAGGACCCTGAGTGTAAGGTGGGCCTTCTCCTTTAGGCGGTAGTGTTAGGTATTGGTCTTTTGTAAAAGAGCAATCCTTTACAAGGTCTTAACCTCGTTTGTTCAAATAGTTGGTGGTCTTGGAGTATTTGTCTCACTTGGTTCATCGTCGTTTTGAGTATGGCGAACCACAGTAGAGAGGTTGAGGTGTGAAAACACGTTTGTGCATGGGAGATGAAGAGGGTTCTAGAGGTTGGTACCGTGCCCTTCTAGAGAGTAGTTTCGATTAAAGGGATCGGGCACGTTAGTGCCAATGAGGGATGGATGGAGGAGTGTGAGACCGTTCTTCTTTCGTGGTCTATTTGGGAATTGAGGTGAAGAGGGATTCATGAGAGGTTGCACTCTGTTGAGCTAAATCAACACAAGGGTTGGTTTTGGAAGCTCGCTTGTCGTTTGTTCCGGTTTGAGTCGTTGTGCGAATGTTGTGTGCTGCAGAGAAGTCTTTTGTCCCTTGGGGAATTTGTTGTTGTTTTTGGCGTCTTTCAGATTCGAGGTCGAATCCTGTTGAAGGGGGGAAGAGTGTGACACCACGGAGTGTCGTAACCTTATTTAATGTTTTTGATAAGGTCAAAAACATTATAAAATGAGGAATTAAGGTTAAAACCGCTGTTTTGGAAGGCTGCTGTCCCGACGGGACAGAACCGCTGTTTTTGGGTTTTGCGAGTAGTTGGCAATGTCGGGGTAGATGAGGGTTTGCGTACTGTTTTGTGGACATGATTGTGAGTGTGTGGTACCTATGTGCAGGTGGTGCGACCCCGGGAGTGCCTTCTACTTCCCGCCAATCCGTTGCTTGTGGTTGAGGCAAGTGCATTGTAATGGATAGCGGTTTGTAGGTTGCTAGTTGAGACTAGATGAACTTGATTATATGACATGATCACTTGCCATGCTTTAATGATTTCCTTTGATATGATGAGTATGCTATGATGCCATGTGTTAATGTACAAGTTTATTGTGATGTTGGCATATTTGCATACATGGCATGTTACATGGCCCGGGCGGTGAGAAAGTCATAACTAATCCGGGGAAGGTCGGTGAGAAAGTTATGACTATTCCGGAGAGCCAATGAGTAAGTCCTACATCGTGATTCCATTCACCGCGGTGAGCAGGCGAGGAGTAGGCACCCTCCATCTTCGGGATGGAAGGGGGGAGAGGGTGCACACCGACGGGTGTGTACTCAACCATACCAGTATGAGTTTCCAAGGAGACATGAGCATCGCATTGCACTTCATACATATTGATGATGATGATAATATGTGACCATGAATGAGATGGTTTACATGATGTGAGATATTATTGCTATGTAATTGTTTATGTTTGTACCATTGCAATATACTTGCTGAGTGATGAACTCACGCTTGTGTTTATGTTGTTTTCTTTTAGGTACCATGAATCTGACATGCGGGAAAGGGAGCTAGTCACACGTCATCACTTAGCATCATACATTTAAACAATGACATGTTCCTTCCCTTATGGTTATGGTTAATTCATTGAACTAAACTATGGTTTCGATGATTCGTTGGTCGTTATGAGTAATTGATTAGTCCATATTTGTCATGTGATGGATAGAATTTATATCCTTAGTGGTATGGTGGCTGTTTTTTTTGTTTGGTCATGTTATTGCTATCGTTCGTTATGCCACATTGACATGTTAATATTGTTGTTGCTTCAATTCATGTTAAAACAAAGGAGATGCTGCCGAAATCTCGGTTTTTAGCATGTGCGCCTTTGCTGGAATTTATGTTTAATTATGGTATTTAGATGTTGTTAGTCTATGTTTGGTAGCATTCAGGCATAGTAAATGCCGGGGTGTTACAATTTTGGCAAAGGGATTATTACATCAGTACTTTACTCATATGCGTTTGGGAGTTGGCATGCTCTGCAAGGAGCCGTTACCGACTATTGGATTAGAAAAGTGTTTTCCGAATACATGTCCAAATGCGCATGAACTTACATGGTCACACACTTAACGGGCTGGGACGCATTAATTCGGATTGGATCCGTAATTAATGGACCTCGTGGGCTTAGCGCGTAGATGAGCCCTGGCTACCTAGGGTTTCACCTCGTGGCTATATAAGGAGGGGAGGAGGCTGGGTGCAACACACACTTTCGTGCAGTTTAGAGGTGTTTCGCCAGAAACCCTAGCCACCTCCTCTCGTTGCCCCTGCCGAGCGACCCGGTGCTTGCACATCGACGCACGGCGTTCCATCCCCAGACGTGTGGACTGCTGTGGTGACGCTGCTGTTACTGCGGCGTGGAGAGGACGATCCACGGCGAGGATGATCCGTGGCGAGGACGATCCGCAGTAAGGACGATCCACTACAACGACGTGCGAAGGATTCCGCAACTGCGCGTCTAGTGGTAATAGTCTATGATCCCCTTCTTGCGAGTAGCTTTTCTGGTTTGCGGTAGAAATTTTAATTTATGCTAGTGTAGCATACCGCGTTCCCAACAGTGGATCGTCGCCAAGGGCGCTGCCCCTTGAACCCCGCCTTGGGCGCTGCCCCTGGACCCCGCCAGGGGCGCTGCCCCTTGGAACCCCGCTGCCGTAGAATCTAGTTTGTTTAACTCGTTTTTGCAGGTTGTGTGAAATAGTATGGCCTATGTGTATGTGATGCATGTAATATTTACATGGCCTGCGTGCCATGTCAAGCCATATGGCTATTTCAATCTAATGTGTATAACGACCTGCGTGTCGACTTGTGATGTTTCAAATACATGTAAAATTCATTATCAAAGTTGTAAGGAGTTGCATCTACGATTATGAAGTTGGTGACATCAAGCATGGTGGCTACGTGAACAATCAAGATGATGGCTAGGTGAACAAACAAAGCATAATGGCTAGGTGAACAATCAAGCATGATGATGGAGATCCTAATGCAAAGGGCCATACTATTTCACATCTTAATTTGATTATATGTGAATGTGTGTTTAATCCTTGCTATTTTCTTTATGCTCATTGCATGTGATGCCATGTTCATAATAGATATTGTTCATCCCTATAGTTAAAATTTTAAATCACACTTGTCCATCCAATTGTTGCACCTATCAAGAATTTAGATCATTATTGATATGACTGCCAAAGTAGTATATCAATGACTATCTTAATAGATGATTGGGATGTGTTGGACACATCGCGCATAACAATGGTTGATTTAACTAAGCTATCAAAACGGTTTTGGGCTTAAGGACATAAGTGGTTGGAATATGATTTCAGTAATGAAGGAACGGATACAAGACGATTGGTGTTTAGGAAAACACACATGAAGTTAGGTTTCTTAATTGGCACCCAGAAACGGGAAGTGCTCCCTCCCTCCTGTGAGCCCTAGGGGCGAGTTGACCTGGCCATGACTCAAGTTGACAGAGGCATTCATTACTTGTTTTCATGCTCAACCAACAAGAGTTACATAAGATGTAATTAGCAAAGATGTTGCTTACCTATGTCATTAGATTTCTAGCAGTGATGCCAAAGCTCACTAGTGTTTGATGAATATGGATCTTGAATACTCACCATGTGTCCATAAAGGGGGCGCATGATAGGAGTTTCTTTTGTTAAAATGTTTAATAAAAGTATTACAGAAACATAGTGCTTAGAAACTTTGCATGTTTTTGTTGTAGTTCAATGGCACCTCCTGCTGCACCTGGTTTTGCTTTGAGATCGGTTTTGGAAAGAGAAAAACTAAATGGAACAAATTTTGTGGATTGGTATCGCAACTTGAGAATTGTTCTCAAACATGAAAAGAAAGAATATGTTCTAGAGAGTCCGATTCCTGATGAACCAGCCGAAAATGCTCCTCGAAATTTGAAGGCTGACTATGAAAAACATGTTAATGCCTCTGTAGAGGTCAGCTGTCTCATGCTTGTCACCATGGACTCTGAGCTGCAAAAGCAATATGAGGACTAGGATGCTTACAATATGATTGTGGGCTTGAAGGGCATGTTTGGGAATCAAGCAAGGGCTGAGAGGTATGGTATCTCAAAGCTTCTGTTTGCTTGTAAGCTGGCTGAAGGCAGTCTGGTCAGCCCACATGTAATCAAGATGATTGGCTACATTGGGAGATTGAAAAAGCTTGAGTTTCCCCTTAGCATTGGTTTGGCTACAGATGTCATTCTCCAGTCTCTGCCTCAGAGCTTTGAGCCATTCATTATGAATTTTCATATGATAGCATGGAGAAGAGCCTGACCGAGCTACATGGGATGCTCAAGGCTGCCGAGGAAAGCATTAAGAAGAAACCCAATCATGTGATGATGGTTCAGAAGACAACTGCCTTCAAAAAGAGGAAGGCTAAGGCTATGGTTAAGGGAAAGGGCAAGAGCAAGGCTCAAGATGAGATTGCGGGCCTCAAGAATAAGCTTCAGAAGCTTAAAGTTGGTCCTCAGCCTGAAACCCAGTGCTTCTATTGCAAGAAGTCAGGACATTGGAAACGGAACTGCGAGAAGTACCTGGCAGATAAGAAGAATGGGAGTGTGACTTCCACTTCAGGTATTAATGTTATAGAAATTAATCTTGCTACTGCTTCTTCTTCCAGCTCTTGGGTATATGATACTGGATCGGTTGCTCACATTTGCAATTCGATGCAGGGGCTGATAAAGAGTAGAGTCTTGGCAAAAGGAGAAATGGATATTCGCGTGGGGAATAAACCATGAGTTGCTGGTCTTGCCGTTGGCACCTACCCATTGCATTTGCCTTCAGGATTAGTTTTAGAACTTAATAATTGTTATTTTGTTCCGGCTATGAGTAGAAATATTATTTCATCTTCTTGTTTGGAACATGAAGGTTATGAATTCAGAATAAAGAACTTTGTTTGTTCAATATTTTTGAATGATATGTATTATGGTCGTTGCCCCATGGTGGATGGGTTGTACGTCCTTGAACTCAAAGAAAAGCCTGTCTATAACATTAACGTAAAAAGGTTGTGACACCACGGAGTGTCGTAATCTTTTACAATGTGAATGTTAAGGACAAAAACTTTATGGAATGTGGAATTTAGGTTAAAACCTTTCGGCTAGAGGTTTACTCGCGTTTTTGGGCCGGTTGAAGTGTTATGTCGCCACGGAGTGTCGTATCCTTAATTATTGAGCATGAAGAGGCTATAAACATTATGAGATGTGGAAATAAGGTTAAAACCATAGGAATTGGAGGTTAATAGCTTTTCCGGGCCGTTTCCGGGCCGTTTTCGGAGTTTTGGGCCTTTCCGGGGGAGTTTGGGCCCAAGGGGGGAAGAACCGTGGGCTTTTGTGGAGAGAGATTGGCCCATGGAGGGGGGAGAACATGGGCAAAGGGGCTAGGGGCGCCTCCTCCCTGCCCTAGCCGCCTCCCCACACGCCTCCACCTCCCCCTTGCGCCTCCACCAATTCCCTCCTCCCTCTAGTCCTCTTCCTCCACCTCCACCTCAAGCCGCGCCACCCCCCCTCCTCCTTGCGCCCCCAAGGATGCCCCCTCGCTGCCACGACACGTCTACGTGCTGCCCTCGCTGTTTGGAAGAACCGCGACGAGGGATCCCGAAGGATTTGGCGCGTGGGAGCGAGATCGGGTGATCGAGAGACATTCTTCGTGTTCGTCGTTCGTCGGACTAAGGTATGTCCATGGGGAAACCTTGGGGAAGGTCTAGGTGCTGTTCTCATGGTAGATTTGGAGTTTTTAGATCAAGAGGACGTGTTGCCATGGAGAAGATCTGAAAAGAACTAGAGTTCGTATTGTACTCAGTTTCGGGCAGATTTGGAGTCCGTGTTAGGGCGTGCGATTTCGCAATTTTAGAGTCGGAATTTGGCCGACCTCCTGTTGAAGAAGTTGTAGTTATCGTCAAGACCTATTTTGTGTATTTTTTTGAGAATTTTTGGAGTTACGGTCTGTAAGTTATGGCGGTTTTGGTGGGCGCTGTCCAATCTGTGTCCAGGTTGGGACAGTCTGTGTTCAACATTAGATTAAACTAATTTAGATTTCGAATCTGACCGTACGGACTTCTAGGAAGTTGTAGATAATTTCATTACCTTTCAGTGCATATAAGGAAATTGAAATTCCGCCCAGCCGTTTGGAAGTTATGGCCGTTTTACCGAGCGCTGTCAAATCTGTGACGAGATTGAGACAGTTCGTGTTCAACGTTAGATTAAACAACATTAGATTCCGAATCAGTCTTTCCCTATAACTAGAAAAAGTTGGGAAATTTCCTAAGCTATGCGAGGGTATACTCGTTTATTCAATTTGGGGTTCTAGAACAGAAGTTATGCCCATTGGAAGGCTGCTGTCCCCAAGGGACAGATTTGCCGTTTTCTGATTTTAGGAGTTGTAAGCGAAGTCGGGGTAGTGGGATTTATGTGTGCTGTTTTGTGGACTCGATTTGAGTGTATGGCACGTGTTTGCAGGTGGTGTGCCTCCAGGAGTGCCCTCAAACCTCTCGTCACTCCGTTGCCCGTGGTTGAAGGCAAGTGTGTTGTAATGTATAGCGGATTGTAGGTTGTTTGTTGATATTGGGTGAAAGATTGAACACTTGCTTTGCTCACTTGCCATGCTTGCTGTTTTCCAATGAAATATTGAGTATGATTATCATGGTTCGATGCCATGTGTTTATATTTGTCATGATGAGTTGCCATATGTTTACGTACATGTGAAATATGATAATTGGCATAGTTGCATGCATGACATGTTACATGGCCCGGGCGGTGAGAAAGTCATTAACTAATCCGGGAAGGTCGGTGAGAAAGTTATGACTAATCCGGAGAGCCATTAGAGTAAGTCCTACATCGTGATTCCATCTATCGTGGGTTGTGGAAGCGACGAGTAGGCACCCTCCATCTTCGGGATGGAAGGGGAGAGAGGGTGCACACCGACGGGTGTGTACTCAACCATACCGGTATGAGTTTCCAAGGAGATATGAGCATAACATTGCATTGCATTGCAATACATATTTAATGATGATGATGTTGTTATGTGCTCAAGTATGAGATGTTATATGTCATGTGAGGTATTATTGTCTGGTAAATGATCTTGTTGTCCATTACAATATGCTTGCTGAGTTTTCGAACTCACGCTTGTGTTTTATGTTGTTTTTAGGTACTTTGAGATCGGCATGCGGGAAAAAGGGGTTTAGCTACACTTCTACACGTAGCTCCACCATCATAGTCTATGATTAATCACTTGGAGACATGATTTTAAGAGTTGTGCCATAAAGTTAATGTATGGTTTAATCTAGCATGCTTGTGATCCCTTATTTGCTTCGTTATAGTTTATGAAGTGGTTGAGCGTGGTGTTATTGGCGTAGTTTGATGATACATCCATTTATGTTGATTATGATATATCTTGCCATGATATTGATATTGTGTTAATTCATTGAAAAACAAAGGAGATGCTGCCGAAATATCGGTTTTTAGCATATGTACCTTTGCTGGAATTTATGTTTAAATGTGATATTTAGTTGTTGTTTAGCTTATGTTTGGTAGCATTCGGGCATATTAAATGCTGAGGTGTTACAGTTGGTTTCAGAGCGGGCTGTAGGTCCTTGGAATGTGAATTTCTAGTGACATGCTATAGGGTACAACTAAAATTTGATGTGGAATAACTTAGAAACATGGCTTAGGTCTTAACTAAAATTTTGTTATAGGATAGCAACATTAAAACTTGCAAAAGTGGTATAACTAATCTAAAATTTGACACACAATGGATGCACAGTAGGAAAAGGGTATGGGTATCGTTTCCTTACGCTTAAATGTTGTATTTAAGCCTTGTTGCTAAATGCTATATTTGATATAGTACATTGCTATGTCTATGAGATAAATGATTGAATTATTCCTGTTGTGGTGATAAAAGTGGGGTTGTGGTACCGAAGGGTTTCGGTCACTTTTTTTTTGTAGTAAGGGCGAGGTTTGACGGTGTGGCCGGTTAGCGCCATCACCGAAGAACTATTAACCCCTGTAGGAGAAGAGTGCTTACCCTTTCTGTTGTAGATCGGGTAGTTGACTGGAGTCAAATAGAAGAGTTTGGTGGTGGATTCCTTTGTACGTTCTTTGCCGTTCTGACGGTCGATTTTCGTTGCTTTTCTTGGCTTTAGTTGATTTGAATCAAATGAAAAATGTTGGGTTTTCACGGATCGTTCCGTATGCGGTGTGTGGTTTTGTCTTCCTTGGTTGAAGACGAAGAAGAGGAGTCTAGTGTTGCGCTTCTTTTGGGCGCCTTTCCAGTTTTAATGATTAGTTTGTTGATGGCTTTATGGGGAAGAAGCATTCAAATTTATTCCCGTGTTTGTCTTTCTCCGAGGTTAAAGGAGTTATTGCGGAGTTATGTCAGACCTGGTTGTCAGGGCTGAAGTTCTGTGGCTTTGTAGGAGTAAGTGGTGTTTGATTTCGTTATTTTGCTGGTTTAAGAAAATCATCCTTGAAGAACCCTTCTTGTTTTGTGAAAGTTTGGAGTTAAGGTTTTATTTGCAAAGGTATATTTGATCGATTGGTTCCCTTCAGTAGGAGTCTTCGAGATTTAAAAGTGTTTTGGAGAATTCCTTTGCATGACCAAGTTTGGATTTGTCTCTTTGTAATTTTGAGAGTCAAGTTTCCTTACGAATTTGGGATGAGTTATAAAACTAAAATGCTGCAAACAAAGTAAGTAGTTTTTTTGACTGAAATCGTTTGTCCCTAGTAAGAATTGTTGTTCAGCATGTTATGTAGTAGGTAACAATGTGGTTTATGGATTGATGTGTTGCTAAGTTAAATTTTGAGTTGAATCAATTCAATATGAGAAAAATCTCTAGTTTGAGAATAAATAGACTACTAGTGTTGTAGTTTACTCTTAGCGAGAATGATTGAAAGTGTTAATGTTCATGCTTAGAATCTGTTGCCTTGCTTTAAAAGTTCTTATGATCCTTGTTAATGTTAAAAGTTTAAACCTTGAGGCATAGTTAAAACATTAAGATGATGTAAACTGCTGAAATTGTTAAAGAAACTTTACCGGTTGTTTAAAGATGTTCTAATGTAAAGTGTTAATAGAGAAATTTAATCGTGTTGGCTAGTGACTTTAACTTGGAAGTTGATTAAAGTTGTTTTTATGATTATGCCCATTTATTGATATTAATGACTTAGTAGTGGTGGTAATTGTTTAGATTACTTCTTGGAAGCCATTGTTAAAGTGGAGGTTATTATAACATGTTATGATGGAGTGAACCATGGATAATTAACGTGATGTAGAATTTAATCCTTAATGAGTGTATACCTTCGAATCATGTTTACGAATTTTATCTCGTAGAGTTTTATCCTTAATGAATGATTGCCTTGGAATCCTAGTTATGAACTTTGTCTTGTAGAGATAATATTTACATGTTGAAGTCGTTGTTTAACTGAATAAGGTTCGGTTGTCGAGACGTGAAAATATAGGTGGTATGAAATTTATATGTTGATTTCGCTGAAAGTTTTGTTGAAGTACTATGTTTCAAAGTTAGACTAAGAAGTATTATGATTCGGTGATCCGTGGGGATCATGTCATTATAGTCTTGGTTGGGTGCCTTTTTGATAAGCATCATAAACCCTTATTAAAAGTGTTGGGAATGGTAACTAGAGGAAGAATTTGTAGTGAAGCTTTTGGTTTAATTGTGTTGGGGCTCCTCAGGGAGTAGATAGTAATTATTGAATTCTTTTAATGGAAAGCGTAGTGGAGTACTAGAGATGTTTCTTTTTATGCTGAGCTTGTGTTTAGAAGCTTTTGGACTGGTTTGGTTGTTTGCCATTTTTGGTTGAAGAGTTTTCGGTCAAGGTGTTCCATATGCTGTGTTTCAGAGTTTCCCTAAAACTCGTAGAAATTGGTGCAAATATTTGGTTTTGGCTAATTTGTTTAGTCGGTGCTATGAGTATGGATTTACACCCCAAAAGTTTTTGAGTGGATCGCGCCCTTTCACGTTCGCACTGAATTATCTTTGGAATTAATTTTAAAAGGAAACAGATGGTCATAAAGGGTTGTGTTGGAAACTTTTGAGTTAAGCCCTTGATGTGTAACTCTATTTGACTAGAGTTGGAGTCATTTGGAAAATGTGTCTGGTGTGCGGGTGTTTTACAAGTCTGGATTTTTTTTTAATGAATGTTTCATAAGTGAATTTGGTTAGTGAAAAGTTTTCTTTTTGGATTGAGTTTCCCTCTCTTTTGATAAAATTTATGGTGCTTGTGTCTACAGATGTTTGACTTTGGAATCGATGTTCTGTTCCAAAGGGTTGAGTTTGATTTTGCGAGGTGTTGCAAAGCTAGTGTTAAATCGAAGATGGGTTTTCACACGATGTGGTGTTTTGTTGATTAACGATGTTGCCGTCATAGTTTATATGAATTAGCGCAACTCTCGATGTTATTCGAGATTTATTCAAATGATACCGAGGCAGAAGTCATCATGTGAATGACTATTCGGTAGTGTGGTTACATGATGAGGGAATAGTGAAAACTAAACATGACATCGTTTTTACATGTTAAATGATAAAAGAGTCGTTGAGCCAGGTCGGTGACAAAGTCATATATGGAGATATGACTAATCCGGAGTGCTCTGAAGAGTGTGCATTTATGTCATGAAACGAGATTTCCCTTGCTTTCTAGTATGAAAAGAAGCAATGAACAATTTCTGGTATGTTGGTTGTGATGTAGGGGATTTATGCTTCCTTTGTGATTTGGCTTGGATGTTGCCGAATTCTTTCCAAAATGGTTGTTAACGCTTTGGGTTTGAGTTGTTGTGTGTACACTTGGGCTTGATAGCTAAGTGTTTTTGTGTGAGGGCGAGACCCTCTTAAGAAAGGAACCAATTGTGGTTTGGTAAGGTTTTCGATCCTAGCTTGGGCTAGGTGTCGAACCTTAGTGGTATAAGGGTGGTTTGTGATGGAGGTTGATGATGTAAGGGTTTAACCTTTACTAAGAGTAGCGATGGGTGGAAGTGAAGTTGACGGTAGGTTGGTGATAATTGCCCTGCCGTGAGCGCTTGTCTTCACTAGTTGTTTTTGGGTTTGAGTCTTGCACAGGAAAGGATGAAATAAAATGTTAGTATGATCGTGTATCGGAAGGGCTAGTGTGCCTTAATGAGTTATTCCCTCGATGGAAACTTTCGGGAATGAAGAGAGGTCGTTAAAGGAATTGTGACTTCCTTTGATTATGTCATGTTGAGTTTATTGCAGTGTGTAGTCAGGTAGGTTGTGATAGAAGTGTGAGGTGTTTGTCGTGAGGATTCGAGCGTTTTGGGTTGTTGAAGCCCTTCGAGGTTGAAACGCAGATTTTGTTTGGGATTTGAATTGAAAGTCGAATCGTGAGCGGTTGCCCTTAGTTGAGCTAGATCAACACTTTTTCTTTAAGTGTTGGTTTTGGGAACTCGCTTGTCGCTTGTTTCGGTTCTAGTCGTTGTCAGCGAATGTTTTGTGCTGCAGAGAAGCCTTTTGTCCCTCGGGGACTTTGTTGTTGATTTTTGGCGTTAAGTCGGATTCGAGGTCGAATCCTCGCTTAAGGGGTAGAATCGACACCACGGAGTGTCGTAATCTTTTACAATGTGAATGTTAAGGACAAAAACTTTATGGAATGTGGAATTTAGGTTAAAACCTTTCGGCTTGAGGTTTACTCGCGTTTTTGGGCCGGTTGAAGTGTTATGTCGCCACAGAGTGTCGTATCCTTAATTATTGAGCATGAAGAGGCTATAAACATTATGAGATGTGGAAATAAGGTTAAAACCATAGGAATTGGAGGTTAATAGCTTTTCCGGGCCGCTTTAGGGCCGTTTGAGTTTTGGGCCTTTAGGGAGTTTGGGCCCAAGGGGGGAAGAACCGTGGGCTTTTGTGGAGAGAGATTGGCCCATGGAGGGGGGAGAACGTGGGTAAAGGGGCTAGGGGCGCCTCCTCCCTGCCCTAGCCGCCTCCCCACACGCCTCCACCTCCCCCTTGCGCCTCCACCAATTCCCTCCTCCCTCTAGTCCTCTTCCTCCACCTCCACCTCAAGCCGCGCCACCCCCTGTCGGGACCCCGAATTTGCAAATCCGGACCCTCTGTGTATTCAGCACTAGTCCAGGAACGCGCTAGTGCACACAGTCTTTAACATCGGTAAATATCACAATCATACCAATCGATACCATAAAAGTACTTTATTAAAGTAATAAAACTGGTTACTCGACCTTATGGCCAAGTTACAAATATATGCCTCAGAGGGCTTAAACTTATTCAGAGAGAAACAATAGCAGCGGAAAATCAAATAAACTTAGTGGCGCCATCCAAGATACCACAGGCAATCGATCGGGCTCGCATCCCTAAGTAGTCGGGTCCTCTTGGAGTTCCTCCTCCAAAGTGGCGTAATCTCCTCTTCAATCGGTATTGTGTTGAGGCAAGGGTGAGTACTTGGTACTCGAGAAGTCATGCACGTAATGCAAGCTAATATACTATATTCATGGCTTGGTACAATGGAATAGCTCAAGGTATATTTATGTAAACAGATTTGACAAGTAATATAAGTAGATTCAAAAGCAGTAAAAACAAGTAAAGCATAAATAATTTTGCAAGAAGTTTAAATAACATTTTTCCCCATCCTAAACCACATTTCCATCATCTTCTTTGTTAAACCAACCCAACTTTTCAAATCCAAGTTATTTTCGTAAAGTCTAACCCTTGACTGTAATTCCGAGCATTGTCCAAAGACCGTGGACTCGGCTATTCAAATAGATTCTACACTCTGCAGAGGTTATGCACTTTACCCACAAGATACAATCCACTCACCACGTCGGTAGTGAATCGCCATACAAGAGTATGCGAATGAGCGATCATAACAAAGCCTTTCTAAGCCTCAAACAACACAGGTGGTCCTCTCCGGACGTGCTCTACACCATCCCTTCCCTTAGCCAAGGCGAAGTATGGGACCAACACACCGTTAGATGGGTACTGCCACGGCCACGATACGCTCCCCGCATAATCACACAAACGGTGTAACTGACACCCTGAGGCTCCACAAGTGAGTCCTTAGCGACTTAGTCAACTAGGGCCGTCCCATTCCAGCCATGTGGTTGCAAGTATGACCCAGTTCAAAGGCTTGCAAGGTTAAGTCCTTAGAGTGACCAGGGCAAGACTACCCGAAAAACCAAATCATCACTCCCAATGCCACAACTGGCCCACCTGATTACTCTTGCCACATGCCCCTGGCCGAAATCATTTATCAAACCCCGCTTGATTACCATGCACCACGTGCCATCAACATCACATGATACTTTTCCAAAACAGGTTCAATATATCATTAAGTCAATATTAGCATTGGATTATCCAAAATCATGTCATGAGCACGTAGCAGGTCTAAGCAGCATACTACAACGTTCTAAACCCATGTTGGCAATTTAATAATGTCCAACTAGTAAACCACAACTAGGGTGACAAGGGATCATGGCACATACTTAGATAATCAAGGTGTCATATAACAAATTGGTAGTTATCTAACCCCATGTTTAAACAAAGTATCTTTCTAATTGAACTAGCATGCAATAGTTTAAATCAAAATAGATTTCGAAATAGGATCAATATGGTCAAAGCACAACTTGCCTTCAAAAAGTACTTGCTCTTGGTCTTGAGTTGGATCCTGAGTCAACACTTCTCCTCGAATCCTTCCCAGACTTCAACGTCTACTCGTAAAGCGTGCAAATAGCAAATACACAAATGAACACTATGCAAAAGATCCCAAAACTCCAAATAAAATCCATAAACAGAGAGAACATAATTTTCTGGATTTTTAGAAAGCTGGAATAAATCAAATTTGGAGTTAAAGCATAAAAGTTATGATTATTTAAAGTTTAAATAATCAATTAAATAATATTTCAGAGAAAAACTTTAGTCCAAAAATTAAATAAAATTCATATTTAGGTAGATCTTAATTTTATACAAATTTAGAAATTTGAACCACTCAAATCGGAGTTGAAACGCAAAAGTTATAAGCGTTTGAAGTTTGAATCTAAATTTGAATCAATATTTCGAATTAATAAATCATTTTCTTTTCGAAATTAATTATTGCGTCGGCATGGACACGTGGCAGCTCCTGATTGGCCTGCTGGCGTCGGCGGTCCATGGGCTCGGTCCACACTCGGCTTGGGTCCACCGTGGACTCGGTCCACGGCTCCACGTGAGGCCCGACATGTGGGCCCACTCGGGTGACGTCATTCTTGGCGTCGGCGAGGCTCGGCCGCAGTCGGCAATTGGGTCCCACCGATGACGTCATGGGTGACGTCCGCGATGCTATCGCCGACACGCGCGGGCCCGCGTGTCGGTGACTACGACGCTGCCAGCGTGGGCGTGAGTTCGGCTTCCTGGGCCAGCGTGGCACAATCGTGGCCGTTGGTTTGAAATCCGGCGGTGGGATTGAGTTTGGCCTCATGTGCTTGGGGCGCGCGTGATCGTGGGCCGTTGGATCTAGATCCAACGGTTGGGATTAGATCTAGGATTTTCAACGGGAAACTCACCGAAGTGACGTGGCACGATCTGGGCCTTTGGATCTTGATTGGGCGGTTGGTGGAGCTCGGCTCGGCGATGGCTTCACGGCGGAGTTGCGGCTGCCGTGGCCGAGGCAGCGACCACCCAAACGGCGGTTGGGGCGTGCTCGGCGAGATGGAGGGTGTCTTCGGTGCGCTGACTTCGGGGTTTCAATCTGGGGTCAATGGCGGCGGAGGGCGGCGACGGCGGCGAGGCGAGGCAAGGACCGTGGTGGCGCTTCACGCAACTACGGCGAGCGATTCCGCGAACCTACGGCGGCTAGAGCTCGGCGGGTTAGGGCAAGAAGTGCGCGGGTCACGGCGGTCCTCGGGTGCGATCCGGCATTAAATAGCCCGGAGGCGTGCTCGGCATGAGCCCTAATCGGTCACTGGCCGCACTCGGCGGCGGAGTCCGGCTTCGATTCTGGAAGACGACGAAATCGTGGCCGCCCACGTGTCGCGATCAACGGCCACGATCGCCGCAGCGCGATCGGTCCGGTCCGAACACGGCTTCGGTCGGTCAGGCGGATCTCGGCCGTTGGATCTTGATCCAACGGTTGGGATCGATTAGGGTTAGGAGTGGGTTCGGCCGAGTCAATCGGCTCGGTCGGACTCGAGTCCGACTTCGGTCGGATGAACGATACTTGACCCGAGTTGGATTTTCCAGCGATTTAATATTTAAAATAATTCCCGATAATTCATTTAATTCATTAAAAATAACAAATGACTCGAAAAAATTCCGAAAAATTCGAAAATATTTTGGATTATTTTGGACTCAAATAAAATATTTCCAACAAAAATTTATTTGCAAAATTAAATTCTTTAATTATTTCAAAATGGAATAAATTCAAATAAATTCCAAATAAATCCAAATAAATTCGAGAAAATTCCAAAATTCACCAAAGTGCCAAATCACACATGATTTTAAGAAAAGAAAAATTTTGGGATGTTACAAACCTCCCTTAATAGAATCTCGTCCCGAGATTCAGTGGCTCACTAAAGAAATAGGTTTGGAAATTCTTTCTTCAAATCCTCTTCGCGCTCCCAAGTCGCTTCACTTTCTTCATGGTTGCTCCAATCGAACTCTGAGAATCGGGTTGACTTGTTTCTAGTTTCTCGATCCATTGTGTCTAGAATCCTCACAGGGTGCTCCTTATAAGTCAAATCCTCTTGCAACTCAATTGACTCTAGCGGTGCCTGTTCCTCGGGAACTCGGAGACACTTCTTCAAGCTGGGACACATGGAACACGTCATGCACTCCTGCTAACGATCGTGGCAACTCCGGTGATAGGCAACTTCACCCTGCGACTCAAAATCTTAAATGGTCCAACATAACGGGTGCGAGTTTCCCTTTGGCATGGAACCTCTTAACTCCCGAGAGGCGTAACTCGAGGTATACAAAGTCTTCTCGGTTCAAAACTCAAATCTCGGCGACGATTGTCAGCATAACTCTTCTGTCGAGATTGGGCTATCTTCAACCTTTCCCTAATCATAGCGATCTGCTCCTCAGCCTCTTGAAGAATATCAGGCCCAAAGACACGGCGCTCACGGTCTCATTCCAATTCAATGGTGTCCGACAGTCGACCATACAAAGGCCTCAAAGGTGACATCTCAGAACTAGCCTCGATAACTATTGTTGTAACTAAACTCGGCATACGGCAAACTTTTATCCCAAGAGGTAGCATAAGCCAATGCACAAGCTCTCAACATATCTTCTAGAATCTGGTTGACTCTTTCGGTCTGTCCATCCGTCTGTGGATGATAAGCTGTACTGAAGTTTAAACGGGTTCCCATGGCTTCATGCAACTTATTCCAGAACCTTGAGGTAAATTGGGTACCTCTGTCCGATACAATCCTCTTTGGCACTCCGTGCAAACAAACAATCCTGATCATGTACAACTCTGCTAACTTATCTCCCGAGTAAATGGTCTTCACGGGGATAAAATGGGCTACTTTAGTCAAGCGATCCACTATAACCCATATGGAGTCATAACCTCCTTGAGTCTTCGGCAAACCGGTAATGAAATCCATTCCGATTTCCTCCCACTTCCACTCAGGTATTTTCAGCGGTTGTAGCAATCCTGCTGGTCTCTGATGCATTGCCTTGACTCTCTGGCATACGTCGCACAATGCAACATGCTCGGCAACTTCACGTTTCATACTCGGCCACCGTAATCTCTCCTTGGATCTGATACATCTTGGCGCTTCCAGGATGAATCGAGTACTTAGAGTCATGGGCTTCTTCCAGAATCAGTTGCTTTAACTCCTTTTTGTTAGGCACACAAATGCGATCCTTCATCCATAACGTGCCTTGCTCGTCTAGCTTGAAATCCTTTGCCTTGCCTTCCTCCATTTTGGACTTAATCCTACGGATCTTGTCATCATCCTTCTGTCCTTCTCGGATCTGGTCCTCTAAAGTAGGCTTTACTTCCAAGGCGGCCAAGAATCCGCTAGGTACAACCTCAATCTTCATTTTCTGGAAATCCTCACATAACTCATCCTGACTTGTGGCTAGCAACGTACTCACGGTATGGCTTTTCCGACTCAGTGCATCGGCTACTACATTGGCCTTCCCGGGATGGTAATGAATTCCAACATTATAGTCCTTGATCAATTCTAGCCATCTCCTTTGCCTCATATTCAGATCCGACTGGGTGAATATGTACTTAAGGCTCTTATGATCCGTATATACTTCACATCTGTTTCCAATCAGATAGTGACGCCATATCTTCAAAGCATGCACTACTAGCCTAACTCTAGGTCATGTGTCGGATAATTTTCCTCATGCGGCCTCACTGCCTTGATGCATAAGCGACGACCTTTCCATTCTGCATCAGCACACATCCAAGTCCTTGGCGCGATGCGTCACAATAAATATCGAAGCTTTGAGCAACATCCGGTAGAACTAACACCGGTGCTGATGTCAATCGCTTCTTCAGCTCCTGAAATCCTTCCTCACATTCTGGCGTCCATGCAAACTTCTTTTCCTTCTTCAGCAATTGCGTAAGAGGTTTCGCAATTGTCGAAAAGCCTTCGATGAAACGGCGGTAATATCCTGCCATTCCAAGGAAACTCCGAATCTGGGTCACCGTCTTTGGTTGTTCCCAATGTAACACCGCTTCTACTTTGCTTGGATCCACGGCGACTCCTTCTGCGGTCATTACATGTCCAAGAAACTCCACTTTGTCCTTCCAAAAGTCACACTTGCTGAACTTGGCGAAAAGTTGCTGTTCCCTCAGCTTTTCCAAAACTCGCCTTAAGTGTTCGGCATGTTCATCCTCTGTCTTGGAGTAGACTAGGATATCGTCTATGAACACGACGACAAACTTGTCCAAATATTCCATGAACACCTTATTCATCATATTCATGAAATAAGCTGGCGCATTGGTCACCCAAAGGACATAATCAGAACTTCGTAATGTCCATATCTTGACGAGAATGCAGTCTTGAATATCTTACGATCGGATCTTTAATCGATGATATCCCGATCTCGAGATCAATCTTGGAGAAAACTCCGGCTCCTCTTAACCGATCAAACAAATCATCAATCCTGGGTAGCGGATACTTATTCTTCACGGTGACTTCATTGAGTGCACGGTAGTCAATGCACATCCTGAAACTCCCGTCCTTCTTCTTGACAAACAAAGCTGGTGCTCCCCACGGCGACTAACTTGGTCTCGATAAATCCTTTCTCCATTAACTCTTCTAGCTGTTTCTTCATCTCTACCAACTCCTCGGTAGACATCCGATAGGGTCTCTTTGCTATCGGTCTTTGTACCGTACAAGCTCTATCACAAACTCTATGTCCCTGTCTCGGCATACCGAGGTAGATCTTCGGGAAAAACATCGGGTACTCATTCACTACTTGGGACATCCTCTATGCTGATTGCCTTGGTACTGTTAACCATCAATCGTCCATCTCTAATCGCAGTGGCTTGAAATTCCACTTTCTTCCCACACGGGCTCTCAATCGAGATAGTCCTTCGCCCACAATCCAATACACCTTGTGCTTGGATAACCAATCCATTCCCAATATAACATCTAAGGTCCTGGTCTCCAAAATTATAAGGTTTGCTAGGAACTCTATTCCATCTATTAGTATTCTCACCCGGAACATCCTACTTCCGCTCGGAGTTCGAACCGTGGGTTTGAACTAAAAGCATGCACTTAAGTCTTGCAATCCTTAAATCATTTCGAGTAGCAAAGCCTTGCGAAACAAACGAATGCTAAGCTCGAGTCAAACAAAATCACTGCAGTAATCGAGTTAACAAGTAACTTACCCAAGATTTACGTCGTCAGTAGCATTTTGCAATGCATCCGCGGTGACATGGTTGACTCGGCCTCTCACCACGGTGCTGGGTGTGGCTCCTGGTCTTTGGCGTCCTAGCTGGGTGGTTCCTAGATTGAAGCGAATCGGGTCGCTCCTGCTGTCTTCTTCGGACAAGCTGTTGGCAAAGTGTCTGGCTCGTTGCGCTTGTAGCGGCGTCTCACTGTTCCTATTTGCCTGGGTAGCGTTTCTAAGCGGGCTGGGGTTTGGTAGTTACGATTGGCGGGTCTTGGTGCCGGGATGGTGTCCTTGTTGCATTCGTGGTTGGAATCAAGAATTGATTTGGTGCAACTCTCAAGCGCCGCTATGCGTTCCCGACGTGATCCTTCTTTGTTGCATCCTGCGCTTCTGTTCTCATCCAGTTCCTTGCGCTTGTCCTCAAGAATAAGCGCCTTATTCACCAACTCTTGGAAATCTGGAAAGGTGTGGGTGATCAACCCTACTTGCAATCCTGAGTTAAGTCCCTTCATAAAACGAGACTGTCTGGATTTATCTGTCGCTACATCCTCAAAGCGTAGCGTGCTAGCTGTGTGAACTTGTTCGTAGTCGGCCATGGTTGATTACCTTGCTTCAGTGCTCAACTCCTCCTTCTTAAGGTCCATAATTCCTTCGTGCACGTGATACCGCTTAATGCAAATTGTGAACTCTTCCCAAGTGATATCTTGAGGGTTCTCTGCGTGTACGAAGTTCTCCCACCATTCGGCGGCTGTTCCTTCCAACTGATGAGAAGCGTAAAGTACCTTCTCATTTCCTATGCATTGGGCTATGTGTAGCTTCCTCTCAATTGATCTTAACCAATCGTCGGCCTCCAACGGATTGGCATTCCCAGAGAAAGTGGGTGGGTGAGTCCTCATGAACTCTGACAGCCTTGTATTCTGGCGTGGTCCCTGATTAACTTGATTGGCAGTGGCCTGAGCAGTGACGTGCTGCATTTGTTGCATCATAGCATGCATCAATCGGAGTCTGAGCAAGCAAGAAATGCTCCAAAATTCTGCACATCCAAGGGCGGTGCTGGTGCTCCATCATTGGGGTTTTAAGTTGGGCGAGATCCACTCCCATTGCTTCCAAAGTTCCCACGGGTGTTCACCATCTGTTGATTTGCTCTAGGTTTAGAGATGAGAGGGAAACAAGAATAGACAAGTAATATGGACTTTATGCGAGGCGAAAGGGGTAACTTTAAGGTCCATCTTTATTATTAATAACTTGGTATGGCTGCTTACAATGCCTAAGGGCCTTGCAACACATACTGCACACTCAGCAAACAAAGCAAATCCAAATCGAACTAACTCTGGAATCTAACGCCTAAAGGGTGACTCTTTATTTTATGACGCGACTCGGCGAAGGAGTCTCACTATAGAACCTAAGCTCACTCATCGAGAAAACCTCCACGGCCTGGGTACGGGTGCTGCGGCATAGGCGCGAAACGATCGCCATGTCCAGCGACTATGTCATCTGTGGTAGTCGAAGAAGCAGTGTCCTCATCGAGATCTGACTCCTCTGGATCTGGCTCGTAGCTCGATCTTGGCTCTGGAGTGCAGTCCGTACAAAGTCATTTCCAACTCATCAATCCTTCGTAGAAGGTGTGCCACATACTCCTGAGCTTCCCGCCATCTGTTCTTCTCTGTCGTGATCTCCTTGCGGGCCTTCTGTAGCTCCTTACTTGTATTATCTAGTACATCTTCCTGGGCGACGACGAATCGTGCCAATCAGTAACCGTGGCATCCTCATCCTGAATCGCCTTGGTCGAGAAGGTTGTCGCTGCGCGGATGGTAACGGAACACCGTACTCTCAACTCTGGCGTGACACGGGTAATGTGCCGCATTGCTCGTCGTGATACTTCTTGGATACCCATCTGCATTGTAGATCTCCTGGCAAAGTCGCAGTGTATCGGGCGATTGCCTGGGCCCCTCTTCCTGGCGTGTACCTCAATCCTCACGCCACAAGCCTTGATCAATCCCGCTTGTCCGATCACTTCCACTTGATATTGGGGCTTCTCAAAATCTCCGAGAGTTTGTAGCATGTGCCAAAGTTCTGCAGCGTGACCAACTCCCGAGATCAACGTAGTTGAACTCTTCCTCCATCTGTCACAAGAGTGCTTTACGTAAGAACTCGGAATTTTCGAATTGTGACAAGGTAAGGGAAAATTTCAGCAAGAGACAAGAAAAGAGAGAAGGGATAAGTCGAGATGTCATTTCTTGTCTTCACAAATTTTTAGCTTTAGAAAATAGGTTTTATCCTCACTATGACCATTCTAGCTTAGGGTTGAGCCTACTATCAAGTATGGCTCGATACCACCTCTGTCGGGACCCGAATTTGCAAATCCGGACCCTCTGTGTATTCAGCACTAGTCCAGAACGCGCTTAGTGCACACAGTCTTTAACATCGGTAAATATCACAATCATACCAATCGATACCATAAAAGTACTTTATTAAAGTAATAAAGCTGTTACTCGACCTTATGGCCAAGTTACAAATATATGCCTCGTAGGGGCGAAACTTATTCAGAGAGAAACAATAGCAGCGGAAAATCAAATAAACTTCGTGGCGCCATCCAAAGATACCACAGCAATCGACCGGGCTCGCATCCCTAAGTAGTCGGGTCCTCTTGGAGTTCCTCCTCCAAAGTGGCGTAATCTCCTCTTCAACTGTATTGTGTTGAGGCAAGGGTGAGTACTTGGTACTCAAGAAGTCATGCATGTAATGCAAGCTAATATACTATATGCATGGCTTGGTACAAAGGAATAGCTCAAGGTATATTTGCGGTAAACAGCATTTGACAAGTAATATAAGTAGATTCGAAAGCAGTAAAAACAAGTAAAGCATAAATAACTTTGCAAGAAGTTTAAATAACATTTTTCCCCATCCTAAACCACATTTCCATCATCTTCTTTGTTAAACCAACCCAACTTTTCAAATCCAAGTTATTTTCAGAAAGTCTAACCCTTGACTGTAATTCCCGAGCATTGTCCGATCGTGGACTCGGCTTTTCAAATAGATTCTACACTCTGCAGTGGTTATGCACTTTACCCACAAGATACAATCCACTCACCACGTCAGCAGTGAATCGCCATACAAGAGTATGCGAATGAGCGATCATAACAAAGCCTTTCTAAGCCTCAAACAACACAGTGGTCCTCTCCTAAGACGTGCTCTACACCATCCCTTCCCTTAGCCAAGGCGAAGTATGGGACCAACACACCGTTAGATGGGTACTGCCACGACCACGATACGCCTCCGCACAATCACACAAACGGTGTAACTGACACCCTGAGGCTCCACAAGTGAGTCCTTAGCGACTTAGTCAACTAGGGCCGTCCCATTCCAGCCATGTGGTTGCAAGTATGACCCAGTTCAAAGGCTTGCAAGGTTAAGTCCTTAGAGTGACCAGGCAAGACTACCCGAAACCAAATCATCACTCCCAATGCCACAACTGCCCACTGATTACTCTTGCCACATGCCCTGGCCGAAATCAAGTTTATCAAACCCCGCTTGATTACCATGAACCACGTGCCATCAACATCACAAGATACTTTTCCAAAACAGGTTCACTATATAAGTAAGACAATAATAGAATAGGATTATCAAAAATCATGTCATGAGCACGTAGCAGGTCTAAGCAGTATACTACAACGTTCTAAACCCATGTTGGCAATTTAATAATGTCCAACTAGTAAACCACAACTAGGGTGACAAGGGATCATGGCACATACTTAGATAATCAAGGTGTCATATAACAAATTGGTAGTTATCTAACCCCCATGTTTAAACAAAGTATCTTTCTAATTGAACTAGCATGCAATAGTTTAAATCAAAATAGATTTCGAAATAGGATCAATATGGTCAAAGCACAACTTGCCTTCAAAAAGTACTTGCTCTTGGTCTTGAGTTGGATCCTGAGTCAACACTTCTCCCTCGAATCCTTCCGGCACTTCAACGTCTACTCGTAAAGCGTGCAAATAGCAAATACACAAATGAACACTATGCAAAAAGATCCCAAAACTCCAAATAAAATCCATAAACAGAGAGAACATAATTTTCTGGATTTTTAGAAACTGGAATCACAAATTTGGAGTTAAAAGCATAAAAGTTATGATTATTTAAAGTTTAAATAATCAATTAAATAATATTTCAGAGAAAAACTTTAGTCCAAAAATTAAATAAAATTCATATTTAGGTAGATCTTAATTTTATACAAATTTAGAAATTTGAACCACTCAAATCGGAGTTGAAACGCAAAAGTTATAAGCGTTTGAAGTTTGAATCTAAATTTGAATCAATATTTCGAATTAATAAATCATTTTCTTTTTCGGAAATTAATTATTGCGTCAGCATGGACACGTGGCAGCTCCTGATTGGCCTGCTGACGTCAGCCGGTCCATGGGCTCGGTCCACACTCGGCTTGGGTCCACCGTGGACTCGGTCCACAGCTCCACGTGAGACTGACATGTGGGCCCACTCGGGTGACGTCATTGCCGTCGGCCGGGCTCACCACGGTGCTGACGGCATGGGTCCCACCGATGACGCCATGGGTGACGCCACGATCGCATCGGCCGACACGCGGGCCCTGCGTGTCGGTGACCACGACGCGCGTGGGCGTGATTCGGCTTCCTGGGCCGCGTGGCACAATCGTGGCCGTTGGTTTGAAATCCGACTACCGATTGAGTTTGGCCTCATGTGCTTGGGGCGCACGTGGATCGATCGTGGGCGTTGGATCTAGATCCAACGGTTGGGATTAGATCTAGGATTTTCAACGGGGAAACTCACCGAGGTGACGTGGCACGATCTGGGCCTTTGGATCTTGATCGGACGGTTGGTGGAGCTCGGGGTCGGCGATGGCTTCACGGCGGCGTTGCGGCTGCCGGCGCTGAGGACGGCGACCACCCAAACGGCGGTTGGGGCGTGCTCCGGCGAGATGGATGGTGTCTTCGGGTGCGCCTGACTTCGGGGGTTTCGAATCTGGGGTCAATGGCGGCGGAGGACGGCGGACGGCGGCGAGGCGAGGCAAGGACCGTGGCGGCGCTTCACGCAACTACGGCGAGCGATTCCGGCGAACCTACGGCGGCTAGAGCTCGGCGGGTTAGGGCAAGAAGTGCGCGGGGTCACGGCGGTCTCGGGTGCGATCCGGCATTAAATAGCCCGGAGGCGTGCTCGGGCATGAGCCCTAATCGGTCACTGCGGCGCACTCGGCGGCGGAGTCCGGCTCGATTCTGGAAGACGACGAAATCGTGGCCGCCCACGTGTCGCGATCAACGCCACGATCGCCGCGGCGCGATGGTCCGGTCCGAACACGGCTTTCGGTCGGGTCAGGCGGATCTCACCGTTGGATCTTGATCCAACGGTTGGGATCGATTAGGGTTAGGAGTGGGTTCGGTCGAGTCAATCGGCTCGGTCGGACTCGAGTCCGACTTCGATCGGATGAACAGATACTTGACCCGAGTTGGATTTTCCAGCGATTTAATATTTAAAATAATTCCCGAGAATTCATTTAATTCATTAAAAATAACAAATGACTCGTAAAAATTCCAGAAAAATTCGGAAAATATTTTGGATTATTTTGGACTCAAATAAAATATTTCCAACAAAAATTTATTTGCAAAATTAAATTCTTTAATTATTTCAAAATGGAATAAATTCAAATAAATTCCAAATAAATCCAAATAAATTCCGTAAAATTCCAAAATTCACCAAAGTGCCAAATCACACATGATTTTAAGAAAAGAAAAATTTTGGGATGTTACAAACCTCCCCTTAATAGAATCTCGTCCCGAGATTCGTGGCTCACTAAAGAAATAGGTTTGGAAATTCTTTCTTCAAATCCTCTTCGCTCCCAAGTCGCTTAACTTTCTTCATGGTTGCTCCACTGAACTCTACAGAATCGGGTTGACTTGTTTCTAGTTTCTCGATCCATTGTGTCTAGAATCCTCACAGGGTGCTCCTTATAAGTCAAATCCTCTTGCAACTCAATTGACTCTAGCGGTGCCTGTTCCTCGGGAACTCGGAGACACTTCTTCAATCGGGACACATGGAACACGCCATGCACTCCTGCTAACGATCGTGGCAACTCCGGTGATAGGCAACTTCACCCTGCGACTCAAAATCTTAAATGGTCCAACATAACGGGTGCGAGTTTCCCTTTGGCATGGAACCTCTTAACTCCCCGAGAGGCGTAACTCGAGGTATACAAAGTCTTCTCGTTCAAAACTCAAATATCGACGACGAATGTCAGGATAACTCTTCTGTCGAGATTGGGCTATCTTCAACCTTTCCCTAATCATAGCGATCTGCTCCTCAGCCTCTTGAAGAATATCAGGCCCAAAGACACGGCGCTCGCCGGTCTCATTCCAATTCAATGGTGTCCGACAGGGTCGACCATACAAAGGCCTCAAAAGGTGACATCGTAAACTAGCCTCGATAACTATTGTTGTAACTAAACTCGGCATACGGCAAACTTTTATCCCAAGAGGTAGCATAAGCCAATGCACAAGCTCTCAACATATCTTCTAGAATCTGGTTGACTCTTTCGGTCTGTCCATCCGTCTGTGGATGATAAGCTGTACTGAAGTTTAAACGGGTTCCCATGGCTTCATGCAACTTATTCCAGAACCTTGAGGTAAATTGGGTACCTCTGTCCGATACAATCCTCTTTGGCACTCCGTGCAAACAAACAATCCTGATCATGTACAACTCTGCTAACTTATCTCCCGAGTAAGTGGTCTTCACGGGGATAAAATGGGCTACTTTAGTCAAGCGATCCACTATAACCCATATGGAGTCATAACCTCCTTGAGTCTTCTGCAAACCGGTAATGTAATCCATTCCGATTTCCTCCCACTTCCACTCGTATTTTCAGCGGTTGTAGCAATCCTGCTGGTCTCTGATGCATTGCCTTGACTCTCTGGCATACGTCGCACAATGCAACATGCTCGGCAACTTCACGTTTCATACTCGGCCACCAGAATCTCTCCTTCAGATCCTGATACATCTTGGCGCTTCCAGGATGAATCGAGTACTTAGAGTCATGGGCTTCTTCCAGAATCAGTTGCTTTAACTCCTTTGTGTTAGGCACACAAATGCGATCCTTCATCCATAACGTGCCTTGCTCGTCTAGCTTGAAATCCTTTGCCTTGCCTTCCTCCATTTTGGACTTAATCCTACGGATCTTGTCATCATCCTTCTGTCCTTCTCGGATCTGGTCCTCTAAAGTAGGCTTTACTTCCAAGGCGGCCAAGAATCCGCTAGGTACAACCTCAATCTTCATTTTCTGGAAATCCTCACATAACTCATCCTGACTTGTGGCTAGCAACGTACTCACGGTATGGCTTTTCCGACTCAAGGCATCGGCTACTACATTGGCCTTCCCGGGATGGTAATGAATTCCAACATTATAGTCCTTGATCAATTCTAGCCATCTCCTTTGCCTCATATTCAGATCCGACTGGGTGAATATGTACTTAAGGCTCTTATGATCCGTATATACTTCACATCTGTTTCCAATCGGATAGTGACGCCATATCTTCAAAGCATGCACTACGGCAGCCTAACTCTAGGTCATGTGTCGGATAATTTTCCTCATGCGGCCTCACCGCCTTGATGCATAAGCGACGACCTTTCCATTCTCTCGTGACAAAGACACATCCAAGTCCTTGGCGCGATGCGTCACAATAAATATCGAAGCTTTGAGCAACATCCGTAGAACTAACACCGGTGCTGATGTCAATCGCTTCTTCAGCTCCTGAAATCCTTCCTCACATTCTGGCGTCCATGCAAACTTCTTTTCCTTCTTCAGCAATTGCGTAAGAGGTTTCGCAATTGTCGAAAAGCCTTCGATGAAACGGCGGTAATATCCTGCCATTCCAAGGAAACTCCGAATCTGGGTCACCGTCTTTGGTTGTTCCCAATGTAACACCGCTTCTACTTTGCTTGGATCCACGGCGACTCCTTCTGCGGTCATTACATGTCCAAGAAACTCCACTTTGTCCTTCCAAAAGTCACACTTGCTGAACTTGGCGAAAAGTTGCTGTTCCCTCAGCTTTTCCAAAACTCGCCTTAAGTGTTCGGCATGTTCATCCTCTGTCTTGGAGTAGACTAGGATATCGTCTATGAACACGACGACAAACTTGTCCAAATATTCCATGAACACCTTATTCATCATATTCATGAAATAAGCTGGCGCATTGGTCAGTCCAAAGGACATAACTGTAAACTCGTAATGTCCATATCTTGACGAGAATGCAGTCTTCGGAATATCTTCTGATCGGATCTTTAACTGATGATATCCCGATCTCAGATCAATCTTGGAGAAAACTCCGGCTCCTCTTAACTGATCAAACAAATCATCAATCCTGGGTAGCGGATACTTATTCTTCACGGTGACTTCATTGAGTGCACGGTAGTCAATGCACATCCTGAAACTCCCGTCCTTCTTCTTGACAAACAAAACTGGTGCTCCCCACGGCGACGAACTTGGTCTGATAAATCCTTTCTCCATTAACTCTTCTAGCTGTTTCTTCATCTCTACCAACTCCTCGGTAGACATCCGATAGGGTCTCTTTGCCAAATCACACATGATTTTAAGAAAAGAAAAATTTTGGGATGTTACACCCCCCCTCCTCCTTGCGCCCCCAAGGACGCCCCCTCGCTGCCACGACACGTCTACGTGCTGCCCTCGCTGTTTGGAAGAACCGCGACGAGGGATCCCGAAGGATTTGGCGCGTGGGAGCGAGATTGGGTGATCGAGAGACATTCTTCGTGTTCGTCGTTCGTCGGACTAAGGTATGTCCATGGGGAAACCTTGGGGAAGGTCTAGGTGCTGTTCTCATGGTAGATTTGGAGTTTTTAGATCAAGAGGACGTGTTGCCATGGAGTAGATCTGAAAAGAACTAGAGTTCATATTGTACTCAGTTTCGGGCAGATTTGGAGTCCGTGTTAGGGCGTGCGATTTCGCAATTTTAGAATCGGAATTTGGCCGACCTCCTGTTGAAGAAGTTGTAGGTATCGTCAAGACCTATTTTGTGTATTTGTTTGAGAATTTTTGGAGTTACGGTCTGTAAGTTATGGCCATTTTGGTGGGCGCTGTCCAATCTGTGTCGAGGTTGGGACAGTCTGTGTTCAACATTAGATTAAACTAATTTAGAGTTCGAATCTGACCATACGGACTTCTAGTAAGTTGTATATAATTTCATTACCTTTCAGTGCATATAAAGAAATTGAAATTCCGCCCAGCCGTGTGGAAGTTATGGCCGTTTTACCGAGCGCTGTCAAATCTGTGACGAGATTGAGACAGTTCGTGTTCAACGTTAGATTAAACAACATTAGAGTCCGAATCAGTCTTTCCCTATAACTAGAAAAAGTTGGGAAATTTCCTAAGCTATGCGAGGGTGTACTCGTTTATTCAATTTGGGGTCCTAGAACAGAAGTTATGCCCATTGGAAGGCTGCTGTCCCGAAGGGACAGATTTGCCGTTTTCTGATTTTAGGAGTTGTAAGCGAAGTCGGGGTAGTGGGATTTATGTGTGCTGTTTTGTGGACTCGATTTGAGTGTATGGCACGTGTTTGCAGGTGGTGTGCCTCCAGGAGTGCCCTCAAACCTCTCGTCACTCCGTTGCCCGTGGTTGAAGGCAAGTGTGTTGTAATGTATAGCGGATTGTAGGTTGTTTGTTGATATTGGGTGAAAGATTGAACACTTGCTATGCTCACTTGCCATGCTTGCTGTTTTCCAATGAAATATTGAGTATGATTATCATGGTTCGATGCCATGTGTTTATATTTGTCATGATGAGTTGCCATATGTTTACGTACATGTGAAATATGATAATTGGCATAGTTGCATGCATGACATGTTACATGGCCCGGGCGGTGAGAAAGTCATTAACTAATCCGGGAAGGTCGGTGAGAAAGTTATGACTAATCTGGAGAGCCATTAGAGTAAGTCCTACATCGTGATTCCATCTACCGTGGGTTGTGGAAGCGATTTAGTAGGCACCCTCCATCTTCGGGATGGAAGGGGGAGAGGGTGCACACCGACGGTGTGTACTCAACCATACCGGTATGAGTTTCCAAGGAGATATGAGCATAACATTGCATTGCATTGCATTGCAATACATATTTAATGATGATGATGTTGTTATGTGCTCAAGTATGAGATGTTATATGTCATGTGAGGTATTATTGTCTGGTAAATGATCTTGTTGTCCATTACAATATGCTTGCTGAGTTTTCGAACTCACGCTTGTGTTTTATGTTGTTTTTAGGTACTTTGAGATCGGCATGCGGGAAAAAGGGGTTTAGCTACACTTCTACACGTAGCTCCACCGTCATAGTCTATGATTAATCACTTGGAGACATGATTTTAAGAGTTGTGCCATAAAGTTAATGTATGGTTTATTCTAGCCTGCTTGTGATCCCTTATTTGCTTCGTTATAGTTTATGAAGTGGTTGAGCGTGGTGTTATTGGCGTAGTTTGATGATACATCCATTTATGTTGATTATGATATATCTTGCCATGATATTGATATTGTGTTAATTCATTGAAAAACAAAGGAGATGCTGCCGAAATATCGGTTTTTAGCATATGTACCTTTGCTGGAATTTATGTTTAAATGTGATATTTAGTTGTTGTTTAGCTTATGTTTGGTAGCATTCGGGCATATTAAATGCCGAGGTGTTACAAAGGTCTTGACCTAATGATTTGAATCCTACCTTTTTATGGCATTGTCGCTTAGGTCACATAAATGAGAAGCGCATGAAGAAGCTCCATGGTGATGGACTTCTAACCTCATTTGATTTTGAATCATTTGAAACATGTGAGTCTTGTTTACTTGGCAAGATGACTGTCGACGATCTGTTTCGCCGGCAATGAGATTTGTGATTCTAGGGGATTTGTGCGGGATCTGAGCTTGATGGTAACACAGGATGCGAGGGCAATCTGTTTTAGACAGGTTCGGGCTCTCTCGGAGGAGATAATACCCTAGTCCTGTGTTCTTGGATGTATTGTCTCCCTTCCTCTTGTTTCTCCCTCCTCCCCTTATATACTGGGGGGAGAATACATGATAGTTGGGCGCCACCGGGCCCTGAACATGGTGGCCTGAACGACATGTCCCTTGTCCTTATCCGCCTTCACGCTCTACGTCCTGGAGAGGTGGTTATGCTTTCTCCGACCCACGCCCGCCTTGTCAGTTCCAGCTTCCGCAGTTCGGGCAAAGGTCGCATCAAGATGCCTCGTCCCTGGCGGGTTGTTAGGGCGGGGCACGGCTTCCGTGGAAGGATCGGGAGTTGTCTTGGGGAGCAAGTCGAAGGTCTACTCTGGGCCCGCCGTTGCGCTCGGGCTTTGGGCTTTCTGTTCCGCTGTCGAGGCCCGATCGGGTGTGGGCCCCTCTTGTGGGGCCTCGTCTCGACATCCCACGAGCCCCCAAGTGCTTTAGGATCGACTTTCCGCCCCTTGCCCTGTCATGAGGATTATGCGGAGAGAGATCATAAAGAACTTGTAGTATGAAGCCACCGTGGTTAGTTAGCTCGTGGTCGAGTGGTACCGCGCCCGCTTACGGTCTTGTGCAACCGGCCTGTCGCTCGGTTGACCCTCATGGGGCGTACCTTGGTCTTTTTTGGCTCGTGGTCGAGTGGTACCGCGCTTGGATTTGCGCGGCAACCGGCTTGTCGCCCGGTTGACCCTCATGGGGCGTACCTTGGTCTTTTGGCTCAGGGTCGAGTGGTACCCGCGCCCGTTTACGGCGCTGCAACCGCTTGTCGCCTACCGACCCTCATGGGGCGTACCTTGGTCTTTTGGCTCGTGGTCGAGTGGTACCAGCGCCCGTTTACGGTCGCGCAATCGCTTGTCGCCTACCGACCCTCATGGGGCGTACCTTGGTCTTTTTTGGCTCGTGGCGAGTGGTACCCGCGCCGCTTACGGCGCTGGCAACCGCTTGTCGCCTACCGACCCTCATGGGGCGTACCTTGGTCTTTTGGCTCGTGGTCGAGTGGTACCCGCGCTACTTACGGTCTTGCTGCAACCGCTTGTCGCCCGGCCGACCCTCATGGGGCGTACCTTGGTCTTTTGGCTCGGGTCGGAGGCGGTACCGCGCCCGCTTCTGGTGGCGCTGCAACCGGCTTGTCGCTCGGTTGACCCTCATGGGGCATACCTTGGTCATACAGAGTAATGCTCGTGTTCGCTATGCGGCATCGCTTTAGACCCTCATGGGGCGCATTCTCAAGACCGTGTTGGTTGTAGATCCTCCCGCGACACCCAATCGCGTTGTGAGACAATGACCAGCAATTGACCCCAAATTATAGGGTGTGCCGTCGAGAGGATGTTCGAAAGTGCCCAGCCCCAAGCTTCCGTGGCGGCCGGCTCAGGCCCGTCATGGGGCGACTTTTTCCCAAACTTCGACCAGATTTGACACTGGCCGCGCTTTGCGCGACGCAGCCTATTGGCCCGTCATGGGGCGTGCCTGATCCGCCCAGACTAAACAGGAGGGCCTCGCTTTTTCCCACCGTAGGTGGAAATTGGGGCCCATTTCTTATAAGTCGGAAGGACCCTCGTTGGAGCAACAGCCTCCTCGCACCTTCTCCACCACTACCGCGAAACCTTCAAACCTTCCTTGGCGATTTAGGGTTTCGATTTCGCGCCCTTGGCTTGCGGTGTTCTTTCCTCCAGGTCTTCTTCTTCGCCATGTCGTCTTCCTCGTCATCGGAGGGTAGCACCGACCTGCGACGGTAGGGTGGGAGGCTTCCATCACGACGATGTCCCGCTTGAGGGGATGGTTGCCGCGGCCCTCCCTCCGCTGGAGTTGATCTCCGCTCGCCCCGCCGCAGGTGACCCTTACCCCACACCTCTAGAGAATGAGATTGTGGTGTTTGAGTCCTTCTTCTGGCGAGGACTTAGCATTCCTGGGAGCGCCTTCTTCCGGGGGCTCCTCCACTTCTACGAAATTGAGTTGATCAATTTGAACCCCAACTCGATTCTTCACATCGCCATCTTCGTCCAGCTCTGCGAGGCGTATCTTGGGATACGTCCTCATTTGGATTTGTTCCGCTCCTTCTTCTGGCTGAAGCCTCATCCGAACCGGGCCGCTCCCAATGTCGTTGGGGGCGCCGGCCCACCAAGGGAGGGCTCAAGAAACAGTATTTTGTCGTTCCTCTCAAGACCTCCTCAAAGGTTGGAGGCGGGAGTGGTTCTATTGTGCCAACGTTGATCCTTTCCTCGCCCCCTTTGCCGGCTGTGCTCCTAAAGCTTCCCGATGCTGGAGCGACACCTCGGACGGAGGAGGTTTGGCGCAAGTCCCCGAGCTTCTGGCGTTGATTGACGATCTGAAGAATCGAGGGCTGACGGGCCCCGGGATCGCGGTCAGTTTTGTGAAGCGCCGAGTGCAGCCCTTGAAGGAGAGAGTCCATTTGGGGTTCCAATACAACGGGCCTCTAGACCCCACGCGAGTCGGACGTGGACCTGTCGATGGAGGCGCTGGCAGCACGGGTAGTTGATTTCTTCGTGCCTGGCACAATAATCACCAACAGGGGCTGCCCTCGTAAATTTTCGATGGCAAGGCCTCCCCCTCCTGTGAGTGCACTATTCTCTCGAAAGGCTGTTCCATGATTTCTTTGACTGATGTGTGATTCAAACAGGGTGCGATCGTTCCTTTTTTCAGGAGCGCGCGTCCTTCCTTTCTGACGCTCCGGTTGTCGGCCTCTCTCTACCGAGACACGCCAGCGGCGAGCGGCTGACACCTCAGTCGACGAGCTGCACCGGGAGTCGGCGGAGGAGGTCGCCGGTCCTTCGTCAGCCGGACCTTCGACCTCTGGTGGACCCGGATCGCAAAGCGCGGGGCCACAGCCTTCTGTCCCAGTGGCAGCCCCAGCTGCAGGCGCCAACTTCCCTCCGAGTGGTGCTGGGCCTCGGATGAAACTCGATGAAATTCAAGAAATCCAAGAGGTATTCTTTGGGCGATCCTTGTCTTTTGTTACCGCTGTGTTGAGGTGTCTTCCTTTTTGATTCAGACTCCTGCTGTGGACGCCCCAGTGGCGCGGGTCTCTGAAAAGGAGTCTCGTGCAGGCTTCCCAAGGAGCCCCGCCGCCGCGTCGGCTAGGTCGCCGTCGCCGCCAAGCTAGGCGTCGCCACCGGCGCAGCGGTCCGACAATCGAACCATCCGGTGGTCCGTCCGCCGACAAGATCGACCCGCTGCTTCCCGGAGTGGAGGAAGTGCCTCGAAAGCCACCGCCGCTCGGTCCTCTGCCGAAGCCCCGAATCGGACCGTATGGTGGGAAGGGGGTTCACCGAAGGGGATGGAAGAGGACGACGAGATGGAGAGAGCGGCTCAGACGGAGCTTTATGAGCTCACCGTCAAGTGTAGCATGCTCGTCGCAGTGAGCTTCTTGTCTTCAATCTGTCGCTCACGACTTCTCCTCGAGATTCTCGCCTGCTACTTAGGACATGGGGAGCGCTGAGCAAAGGTCGCGGTTTTCCTGAAGGTGCTCCCAAAGCTCAAAGAGCAGAAGCGATGCAGGACAAGCTCAACGAGATCAGCGCGACAGATGGAAAGAAGTCCACGAGCTTCAGGCGAGTGTATGACGATCCGGGAGGAGAAAACGGCTTGAGCATATGCTCGAAGGTGAGATTCTCCTGAATACGGTTCGGATGCTTTTGGATGGTGGTTGGAGAGGATGATGACACACTCGTGTTTCAGAGCGACTCGACCGTTCTTGGCCGAGGGTCTTACTGAGGCTTCAGAGAATTCTGGCCTCGGCTCGAGTCACTGAAAGGATGCAATGAGCCGAAGGGTAAATTTATTTGACTTGGGTTGAACATACTTGGCGTCGGGTGTGCTCTTGATGGCTGTTTGACTTTGTGGCAGAGTGGAAGGAGAAGATGGCGGCCGCCGAACAGGGCGGACTGAACTGCGCGTCGCCCTTACGAGCGATCCTGCACCTTCTGCGCATTGAAGGAGCCACGCCGGGCCAGGGGGACGATGTTGTTCCACTTCTCTCGAGGAGCCGACAGATCGTAGCTTACGCCAAGGAGTCCGCAGCGATGAGCGCGAACCAAGCATTGGCGGTGGTCAAGTCTCATTATCCGAGAGTTGACCTCGAAGGCTGTAAAGAAGGCTTTGCTCGTGATGAAGACAAGGCCAACGCGCTCCTCGAAGAGGTGTCAGGTGCATCGCAGCCCTGTTGGAAAATCTGGAATTCTCGACTTTGACGTGGGCCTTGATGCCGAGTGCTCGCCCTCCTTGTCTCAAATATTGTGTTCTTACTTCAAGATAATTCGCTTGTATTGTCTTCCGCTGAGTGGTCTTCAGACCTCTTCCACTTTCTTCTCTGGCTGAGTTGTTAGAATATATGCCCGCAGCCTTTTGGATCCTGTTATGCCTTTCCGGATGGGCTTCAGCCGACTGGTATGGCTTCCAAACGCCAGGGCCTTGGCCCGTGGCTTTCTTGCCCCAGACACGCTTTTCCGAGAGGCTGGCGTGCAGCTCTCGAGCGTCGGGACTTACATTGTGGCCACCTGGCTGAGTGGTTTAGCCCCCAGGCTTGCATCACTTGCTAGCTCTCCAGCCCCCGGGCTTTTGCGCTTAATTTGGTATAATTAAGCGAGGAAGCCGAATGAGCTTGAACTGCTACGACGTGTCCGTGAAATTCTCCTTGATTTTGTTCAATCGTGCCGATCTTCTTCTGTATTCGTGACCGCCGCTTTGTTTTTCGCGCTTCATTGATTGCGGGGTGGCGCATTTGATTGCCTTTGGAGACGCCGATTTCCGGGTGGGGTGGCTTATAAATGGGGCGCCACCGCTAATGAGCGATCGCCTGCTTTCATATTGCCTTGTCCTTCGTATTCCTCATCCAGTTACCTTACATGTCTAAGATGAGGAAGTTTGTTGTCACGTACGCTGCATTCGTTCTACAGCGGATCTTTAGGTTTTTGTATAGCTGGGAGGAGGCCGAAGCATGGGAGGAGCATGATTTTGCCATCCTGGAGGCGGAGGCGGAGGACGGAGCGGCGAGGGACGCCGCCGCCGTGGCCACCTTGTTGGAGATCGCCCCAGGGCTCCACGAGGTGGCGGAGATCATCCTTGAGAAGGTTGGTCGCGATCGTCGCGACGACCTTGCCGTCAGGGCCCTCGTCCGTCTTGTACCCCCCTTGTGGGTGGTTGACGAGGAGATTCTGGCGGCTTTGGGTCGCGTGGGTCGCGACTAACTTCAGCGATCTCGCCTCCGGGTCTCCCAAATGACGCCAAAGACCAAGAGCACCAAAGATCAAGACTAAAGAGCTGCACCAAGAAGACCAGAGAAGACAAGAAGACCAGAGCAAGACCAAAGAAGACTGAGTAGTTTTTTTTTTTTTTTTTTTTTTTTTTTTTTTTTTTTAGCGCGAGAAAAAGAAAAAAGAAAATTAGCAATGTAAATTATTAACATTATGGAATGAAATGCGAAATTTTATCCAGTTCGTGCCTATCACATTTAACCCGAACTTAGTGGTTTCGCCTGATCAACTCATTCTAGTCAGTTGCTCCATTACCCAAAGAACGAGGGGTCAGCTCGAGTTTTTGACGGTTAGAAATTCGCGACTGTGCAAATCTTGGTTAAATTCTCGCGCTGCGAATTGCAGTCCCGAGTGGTTAGTGCTTTCTACCCGTTCCGTTGTGCTTGTGGTATAAACCGCCGAGGCTTTGTGCTCATCGCGGCTTGTTATTTCCGTGCATTCTATATCGGCACGACCAGAGTTAGGCGCTACAAATCGGGTAATAACCACTGGGCTAGCATTACACAACTTCGTAAAATAAGAGGAACCACTATTTTATTTAATGTGTAAGAGTGGGATACATAACTCATGCGTAGAAGCGACTGAGCTGTTCGGCGTTCAAGTATTCGCGAACCTCGCCGCCTTCTCGTCTGAGTCGATAAGCACCCGGCCGGGTTGTCTTCTCAGACGATGTATGGACCTTCCCAAATTGGAGAGAGCTTGTGCTCGCTTTTAGTTCCTCCTCGTGACCAGATCTCCTTCTCAAAAGGTTATATTTCTGACGTTGCGAGAGTGGTAGCGCCGAAGTCCCTGGAGGAACATAGCCCACTCGAGGTCGGCAACGATCCGAGCCTCCTCGAGTAGAACAAGCTCGACCTTTCGGCTTGCCTCGGTCTCGGCTTCGATGTAGTTCCGAACCCTCGGGATTCGAATCCCGGCTCGGGCAGAACCGCCTCTGCGCCATAGACCAGAAAAAGGGGTTTGGCCACGCTCTACCGGGAGTGGTTCTCGAGTCCCCAGAGTACCGACGGTAGCTCCTTCACCCATCGGGCGGCGTATGGTTTGAGGCGGTCGAAGATCCCGGCCTTGAGGCCTTGAAGGACTGCACTGCTAGCTCGCTCGACCTGCCCATTGCTTCGTGGGTGAGCCACCGAGGCGGCAGATCTTGATCCCGACGCCTTCGCACCATTCTTGGAATTCTTCACTCCTGAATCGGGTGCCGTTGTCCGTGATGATCCGGTTGGGCACTCCGAATCGACTACAATATCCTGGAAGAACTCCTTGGCCTTAATCGGCAGTGATAGTTACAACCGGCTTGGCTTCGATCCACTTGGTGAACTTGTCAATGGCCACGAAGAGGTAAGCGAAACCGCCTTGAGCCTTCTTGAGCGGGCCCACTATGTCGAGCCCCTGCATCGCAAAAGGCCAAGAAATGGGTATAGTCTGTAGCTCATGTGCCGGCAAGTGTGTCTGCCTTGCATAGAATTGGCAGCCCTCGCAGGTTCGAACTATCTCCTTGGCATCCGCTATCGCCGCTGGCCGTAAGAAACCCCGCTTGCAGGCTTTCCCAACCAAGGCGCTTGATGCCGCGTGATGGCCGCACATCCTCGAATGGATTTCTTGGAGCAGCTCTCTTCCCGCTTGTCCCGAATGCACCGCCCGAGGACACCCGAGGCACTTTTTCTAAGAGCTCGCCGCCCACCACCACGTAGGATTTGGCTTGTCGGGAGATGCGCTCTGCCAAAGTGGTTGCTTCCGGAGTTTGTCCTTCAGAGATAATCGAGGTACGGGGTAGTCCACCTGGATCGATGAGCAGGACCCCTGCCTGTGACCCTCGCTTGGCTTTTGCCGCTTTGTAACGGTTGGCTCGTGAAGATCCCAGACGAAGATATCACTTGGAACATCTCGCCCGAGTGGCTCCCATCTTAGCCAACTCGTCTGCCGCCTCATTATTGCGGCGGAGGACATGAACCAGCCTGCATCACAAACTTGCCTTCCAATTCTCGGACTTGTCGGGCGTGATGCCGCCATATTCTCGATCCACGCACAACCAATTCTTCAGACTTGATTCACCACCAATCGAGTCGCCGAATCGCCAAATTGGCCGGATTCCGAGTGATGTGGCGATACGAAGCCCATGGATGAGGGCCTCAGACTCGCGGCATTGTTTGAGGCCGGAAGTGAATCCGAAGGACATACTTCACCACACCCTTAGGCGAGATAAGGAGGATTCCCGCCCGCTCCTCCAAGCATGAGAGATCCGTCAAGTGCATGACCCAATATTCTCGGCTCTTCTTCTGGGCAGGAGTTTGGGATTCGGTCCACTCGGCCGTAAAGTCAGCCAAAGCCTGACTTGACGGCGGTGCGCGGCTTGAACGAGATGTCGAAAGCTCCAAGCTCACCGCCCACTTTGAAATTCTTCCAAGAGCTTCCCGATTATGAGGACCTCTCCCACGGGAAAGAAGTGACTACCAAATCGAATGTCCTTGGAAATAATGCTTCACTTTCCGTGACGAGATCAAAATGGCGCATGCCAGCCTTCTCGGATTGGAGGATATCTTGTCTTGGATTCGCCAAGATTACCGACGAAATAAATCATGCGTTGCACGCCAGAAGCGGTGTCCAGATTCCTCCCGCTCCACAACTATCACGGCACTTACTACATGAGATGTTGCCGCTATGTAGAGCGTAAGAGGTTCACCTGGCGCCGGCGATACTAAGACTGGGAGTGGAGAGAAACACCTTGAGTTCTTCAAGGCTCTTTGTGCCTCTGCCGCCCAATCAAAGCGATCTTGCTTCTTAAGGAGCTTGAAGAAAGGCATTCCCGGACCCCGATCGTGAGATAAACTCGCCAAGCGCTACCATGCATCCGGTGAGCTTTTGGACCTCCTTTTGGCTGGTAGGCGGGGCCATTTTCATAATGGCTCCAATTTTCTCCGGTTCGGCTCGATCCCACGACGGAGACGATGAACCCGAGTAGTTTCCTAAGACACTCCAAAACGCACTTCTCGGGTTTAGCCTCATCCGAACACCCTTAGACTCTCGAACGCCTCGGCCAGGTCGGAGATAAGGCTGTCTTGTGTCTGCGTTTTAACTACCACATCATCCACATAAGCTTCCACGCTGCGCCCGAGCCGTTGGTGAAAACACACTGCACGGGCGCTACCGGGTACGCTATGCGCCGCATTCTTGAGCCCGAACGGCATGGTGATATAGCAATATGCTCCGAATGGAGTGATAAACGGTCTTCTCAGCCTTCCTCTCGGCCGAATTTGATGATAGCCTGAATAGGCGCCCGTAAAGTCGAGTAGCCGAGATCCAAAGAAGGAGTCTACCACCGATCAATACGAGGAGACCAAAGGGATCTTTCTGACAAGCCTTGTTGAGGTCGGTGTAATCAACACACATGCGCCAGCTTTTATTCTTCTTCGGGCGAGTGCAGGTTCGCCAACCAATGATGATACACTTCTTTGATGAAGCCTGCAGCTAGCGACTTTGTGATCACCTCTCTGATGGCTTCTCGACGATCTTGAGCAAACCGTCGTAACCTTTGCTTGACGGGCCTGGCGGATTGGTTTACATTCGCGCGTGCTCGATCACCTCCCTGGGGACCCCGGCATATCGAGGCGGCTTCCAGGCAAAGACGCCTTGGTTTGCCCGCAAAAGGTGACGAGCGCGTTTTCCTATTCGTTCCCGAGCCTTGTCCCGACGAGACGGCTCGCGCCGGATCGGACGGGTCGAGGAGAATCCTCTTGGTGCCCTCCTCGGGCCGATCCTCGAGTTCTCGCGGCTTGCGGGTAGGGACATCGCCTTCCGGCTTGTCGAAATCCGCCTCTTGACGAATCCTTTCCCGTCCCCGCCGCCTCCAGAGACTCGGCCATTTCGCAACTCTCTCTGTCGCAAGAGAAAGATCGCTTAACATCGCCAGAGAGTGATAATACCACTCGGACCCGGCATCTTTAGCATCGATACGCCAGTGGGGCACCGCCATGAACTTGGCCTACCGTCTCCCCAAGATGGCGTGATACGCCGTCGCGAAGTCTGCCACCTCGGCTAAGGCTCTCGGTCCGTAGTTGTCCCTTGCGCCGAACGTGGATCGTAGAGTGATTTGTCCGAGTGGTACCGCCGACGCCCGGAATTACTCCATGAAAAGGCGACGACCGCGCTTGAGGTCGACCGCGGGATTCCCATATCGCCGAAAGTGTCTTCACGAAGAGTACGTTGAGCCCACTCCCACCGCCAATCAACACCCTTTTGAGCTTGATGTCGCGGACAACCGGCGCCAAGACCGGTAATTATCCGCCGGAATGGGACGCGATCTGGGTGATCCGTTCGGTCGTAAGTTATTGCGACCTCGGACCACCGGACATATCGGGGGGTCTCCGGCTCTACTGCATAGATGTCCCGAGCGGTGAGCTTTTGCTTCCGCTTGGACTCATATGCGGCTGAACCCCCGAATATGTAGTTAAGCTCGAGGTCGACTTCCTGATAGTCTTCCTCGCCTTCAGGGAGGCGGTTTGCCGGCATGACCGCCGGACCTTGTCCCTTTGCCTCTTGTTCTCGCGGGCGAACCTCTTTAGGGTGAAACAATCCTTGGCGGCATGCCTCCCCTTTGGATGGAAAGGGCAGAGTGAGTTCATGACCTTATCATATCCATCCTCTTTGAGAGCGAGGATGAGTTGGCGCAATGATCGCCACTAGCTCTTCGCTCTTGCGCTTCTTTTCTTTCCGCCGAGGGGTTCAGATCGATCCTTCCCTTCATCACGTCGTTCGCCAGAGCCTCGGAGGCTGAAGCGTAACGGTCCGCTAGGGCGAACAGCTCCTGACCGACGTGGGTGGCTTCCGACATCTTCTTGATGAGGTCGGGTCGCTGACTCCTTTCTGGAAGGCAGCTATCACAACCGCATCTGTGACGTCCCGAACGGTGCTTTTCCTGTTCATGAAGCGCTTGACGAACTCCCGGAGGGATTCGTTCCTCCTTTGGTGTAGCTGATATAGGTCCCAAGGGGTGCCTGGGCGCTCGTAAGTGCCTTGGAAATTTGAGATGAACTGCTCACACAGATCTCCCCAGGAATCTATAGAGTTCGCTGGAAGTCCGGTGAGCCATGCTTGGGCCAAGGGCGAGAGGGTAACCGGCAAGTAGTTTGCCATTACTTTCTGATCCCCCCCGGCGGCCCTGACTGCCAGAGCGTATACTTGTAGCCAGGCTTCCGGGTCCCTCTCACCGTCGAACCTAGTGATGCCTTTAGGATTAAATCCATCAGGCCAAACCACTCGGCGTAGGTGAGGGGTAAACGCACGAACCCCTTCGATGACTCCACGAGACCCCCCGGGAGGTGATCGACGCGGAGGGGATCGCACTTGGCGTATTTCGCGGCCTCGCGGAAGGATGCCGAAGCGCTCATATTCGTCGGCTTGACGGCGTTGTTCCTCCCTTTCTCGGTCGCGGCGCCTGGCGTCGAGGTCTGAACGGAGGTCACGGCTGATGCTATGTCGCAAGTCGTCTCCGCGGGGTAGAACATGATGTATCTGACGGGCTTCCCGACCTGACCGGCCATTGGTCGCCTGGTCCTCGCCGACCACGTGATGTGCTCCTTCGCCGGCTGGTCGGTTTGAGTATCTTTGGATAGCTGCCGCCGTCACCATGGCCTTTACTTGGGCCATGATCGGGGCAATCGGATCATCTGCCCCAAAGATAGGGTCGTGGTATCCAGGAGTGTCTTGGAGGCGACGATATTCTCGTGGGGTACGAAAACAGCCTGGTCCCCATCTTGGCTTGCAGAATGTCTTCATTGACAGCCCGGCGCGGTCTCGAGAGTACGCTACCACAGCCAGGCTCGATCACTCGGCCTCCTTCCAAATCGGGCGGCGATCGAGGTGTCGGCCGCTGCTGCGAATCTGCCATGAGCCTTCGATCACACACAGACTCTACGGAAATTCCAGCACTGTCTAGGCTTTCTTCCGACTCGGCCACGAGGTGGGTGAGTCTCGAGAAGACAAACCTAGGCGCTGGGGTGCCGAGTGGCTTGGCGGTGAGAACTCCCACCCTTCGTGCCTCGGCGTCCTCGAGCCTCGACTCCGGTGGAACGGGTCTTCGGATCCCCGCTCGATACTTTAGAGTACGAGACAGGGGACCTTCCGATCGGCGCGGAAGTCGTGACGATGGATCGCCGGAAACCTCACCGCGCTGTAGCGCGGTTTCCTTGGAGAGAGAGAGGCTTCCGAGGTCGTTGGAGATGAAGGTCAGGCTTCCGAAACGAAAGACCTGGCCCGGGGCGAAGACTGTGGAGACTTCGCTCGTCGCAGCCATCAAGCTTGACGAAGATGTTGACACAGGTCCCCTACCTGGCGCGCCAACTGTCGACGATCTGTTTCGCCGGCAATGAGATTTGTGATTCTAGGGGATTTGTGCGGGATCTGAGCTTGATGGTAACACAGGATGCGAGGGCAATCTGTTTTAGACAGGTTCGGGCTCTCTCGGAGGAGATAATACCCTAGTCCTGTGTTCTTGGATGTATTGTCTCCCTTCCTCTTGTTTCTCCCTCCTCCCCTTATATACTGGGGGGAGAATACATGATAGTTGGGCGCCACCGGGCCCTGAACATGGTGGCCTGAACGACATGTCCCTTGTCCTTATCCGCCTTCACGCCTACGCCCCGAGAGGTGGTTATGCTTTCTCCGACCCACGCCGCCGCCTTGTCGTTCCGGCTTCCGCAGCTCGCAAAGGTCGCATCAAGATGCCTCGTCCCTGGCGGGTTGTTAGGGCGGGGCACGAAGCTTCCGTGAAGGATCAGGAGTTGTCTTGGGGAGCAAGTCGAAGGTCTACTCTGGGCCCGCCGTTGCGCTTCTGGGCTTTGGGCTTTCTGTTCCGCCTGTCAGGCCCAGTCGGGTGTGGGCCCCTCTTGTGGGGCCCCTGTCTCTGACATCCCATAATGACAAAAGCCCCTTTCACTGGTTTTAGTGAAAGGACAAGTGAATTGTTGACCCTAGTACATACAGATGTATGTGGACCAATGAGCTCGAGTGCTAGAGGTGGATTTCAGTACTTTGTAACTTTTATCGATGATTTTAGTAGATATGGATACATCTACTTAATGAGGCATAAATCTGAAATTTTTGAAAAGTTCAAAGAATTTCAGAACGAAGTACAAAATCAACTTGGCAAATCAATAAAACACTTACGATCAGATCGTGGGGGCGAATACTTGAGCCAAGAGTTTGGTGATCATCTAAAGCAATGTGGAATCATTCCGCAACTTACTCCGCCAGGAACGCCACAATGGAATGGCGTGTCCGAACGACAGAACCGAACTTTGTTAGATATGGTTCAGTCAATGATGAGCCAAACAGATCTGCCATTGTCCTTCTGGGGTTTCGCTCTAGAGACAGCTGCGTTCACATTGAATAGGGTCCCATCAAATTCCGTTGAGAAGACGCCATATGAGATATGGACTGGGGGAAGTCCCATGTTGTCATTTCTCAAGATATGGGGATGTGAGGCTTATGTAAAACGTCTGCAATCAGATAAACTTGCACCTAAATCAGAAAAATGCTTCTTTGTGGGGTATCCTAAAGAAACAAAAGGATATTACTTTTACAAAAGAAACGAGAACAAAGTTTTTGTTGCTCGAAATGGTGTCTTTTTGGAGAAAGAGTTTCTTTCCAAAGAAATCAGTGGGAGTGATGTGCATCTCGATGAAATTCGAGAATCGCATGAATATGTTCAAGCTACCACTGAACCCTCACAAGATATACAAAGTGTTGTACAACCTGTGGAAGAGACACCAGCCCTACGTAGGTCGGAGAGGCCGCATCATGAACCCATAAGATATGGACATGACATATTATTGTTGGACAAAGATGAGCCCACGACTTACAAAGAAGCGATGATGGACCCAAACTATGAAAAATGGCTTGGAGCTATGAGATCCGAAATTCAATCCATGCATGACAATCAAGTTTGGAACTTGGTCGATCCTCCTGATGGTGTAAAAAGCATAGAATGCAAATGGATTTTCAAGAAGAAGACAGACGTAGATGGAAATGTTCAGATCTATAAGGCACGGTTGGTGGCAAAGGGTTTTAAACAAGTTCAAGGAATTGACTATGATGAAACTTTTTCATCGGTAGCCATGCTCAAGTCTGTCCAGATCATTTTAGCAATTGCTGCATATTTCGATTATGAAATATGGCAGATGGACGTCAAGACAGCTTTCCTTAATGGGAATCTATCTGAGGATGTATACATGATACAACCTGAGGGTTTTGTTGATCCTAAAAATGCTAAAAAAGATATGGAAGCTTCAGAGATTCATTTATGGGTTAAAGCAAGCATCTCGGAGTTGGAACATTCGTTTTGATGAAGTGGTCAAAGGATTTGGCTTTATCAAAAACGAAGAAGAGCCTTGTGTTTACAAGAAGGCTAGTGGGAGCACACTTGTGTTTCTGATTTTGTATGTGGATGACATATTGTTGATCGGGAATGATATTCCTATTGCTTGAAGACGTTAAGACTTCGTTGAAGGGGAGTTTCTCAATGAAGGACTTGGGAGAAGCATGTTATATCTTGGGCATAAAGATCTATAGAGATAAATCAAAAAGGATGATTGGATTAAGCCAGGAAATGTACATTGACAAAGTATTGAAAAGGTTCAATATGCATGAATCTAAGAGAGGTTTCATGCCAATGTCACATGGCATCAGTCTAAGCAAGAATCAGTGTCCTTCGACAACTGATGAGCGAGACAGGATGAGCAAGATTCCATATGCTTCGGCTATTGGATCTATCATGTATGACATGGTATGTACACGCCCAGATGTCTCATATGCTCTAAGTGTCACAAGTAGACGTAACACCCTGGCATTTAATATGCCCGAATGCTACCAAACATAGACTAAGCAACCTCTAAATACCACAATTACAAGTAAATTACAGCAAATGCGCACATGCTAAAAACCGAGATTTCGGCAGCATCTCCTTTGTTTTAACATGAATTGAAGGAGCAACAACAGTATCATAAGTTATATCATAATGGAAAAGCATCTAAAACAGCAATAACATGTGACATAGCAACACTATGTCCAGGATAAAGCATTCAACCACTTCATGAGCTAAACGAATCAAATAGTAAGACCGAGCACACAGTTAAGCAATTCTCCAAGTTTCATGGCAATACTTTCATTATCATGACTCCAAGTGGTAACACTATCTAATTTGTGTGGAGCTACGTGTAGATGTGTAGCTAACCCCTTTCTCCCACATGCCGGTTTCATGGTACCTAAGAAAAACAACATAAACACAAGCGTGAGTTCATCACTTAGCAAGTATATTGCAATGGTACAAACATAAACAAATACATGGCTTCAACAACTCACATCATGTATCATCTCATTAATGAACACATATCCGTTTCATCATCATTATGTATGCAATGCAATGCGATGCTCATGTCTCCTTGGAAACTCATACCGGTATGGTTGAGTACACACCCGTCGGTGTGCACCCTCTCCCCCCTTCCATCCCGAAGATGGAGGGTGCCTACTCCTCGCTTCCGTTCACCGCGGTGAATGGAATCACGATGTAGGACTTACTCATTGGCTCTCCGGATTAGTCATATCTTTCTCACCGACCTTCCCGGATTAGTTATGACTTTCTCACCGCCCGGGCCATGTAACATGTCATGTATGCAATTATGCTAACATCATATTTAACTCACATATTAACACATGGCATCATAACATAATAAACATGCTCATCATATCATTGGCAATCATTAAAGCATGGCAAGTGATCATATATCAGGTAGTCAATTCCGTCTATTCTCAACAAGCAACCTACAACTCGCTATCCATTACAACACACTTGCCTCAACCACGGGCAACGGATTGGCGGGAAGTAGAAGGCACTCCCGGGGTCGCACCACCAGCACATAGGTACCACACACTCACAATCATGTCCACAAAACAGTACGCAAACCCTCATCTACCCCGACATTGCCAACTACTCGCAAAACCTAAAAACAGAGGTTCTGTCCCGTCGGGACAGCAGCTTTGCAAAAGGCATAACTTGAGTTCTGGGACTCCGAATCGATTAAACGAGTACATCCTCGCATAGCTTAGGAAATTTCCCAACTCTTTATAGGTATATGGAAAGACTGATTCGGACTCTAATGTTGTTTAATCTACAGATTACCGTGATCTGTTCCAATCGCGTCAGAGATTTTAACACGCTCGGTAAAACAGTCATAACTTTCAAACGGCTGATCGGAATTTAACGTTCTTTATGTCCACGGAAAGATAATGAAATTATCTACAACTTCTTAAACATCTATATGACCAGATTCAAAATCTAAATTGGCTAAAACGTGAACCCTAGGTCGACTGCTCATGCTGTCCCAAAACAGAAACGTGGTAACATCTAGATCTAATCCAATCTACTTGATTCCAGCAACACCAATTGATCTAAAAACTTGATAAATACCCTTAGAACAGTACCTAGACCAATCCCAAGGATTCCCATGGCCATACCTTTGCCCAATGCACGAAAACTGAATGGATCTCCACCCGATTCGCTCCTCGCTCCTCGCTTCCAATGGAGGGATCCTCGAGGTGCAGGGGTGGGGAGGCTACCCTAGGGTAGCGAGGGGGTGAAGGAGAGGTGGTGGATAGGTGGGGAGGCAAGGGAGCAAAGGGAGGTGGGGCGCACGGCCAAGGGGTTAGAGGGGGAGGGAGGTGGTGCGGCTAGGGCACCAAGGAGGTGGGGGGGGGGCGCACAAACTAGATGGGGGCAGCAAGGGGCAGGGGGAAGGCCTTTAACCAGCCCCCACACCTAATCCTAATCCTAAATGGATTCCCACTCCATCCCACCAAAGCCCACAACCCCCACTTTTAGGCCCAAACTCCCCCGGGAAGGCCCAAAACCCCGGAAACGGCCCGGAAACGCTATTAACCTCCATACCCTATGGTTTTAACCTTATTTCCACATATCATAATGTTTTTAACCTCATCATGCACCATTTATAAGGTTCCGACAATCCGTGGTGACACAACACTTCAAAAGGCCCAAAAATGCGAGTAAACCTCAAGCCGAAAGGTTTTATTCTCTAATTTCACATTCTATAATGTCACACCATACCGTAGTGTCACATTCTTCCCCCCTTCAACAGGATTCGACCTCGAATCCGAAGGACGCCAATAAAACAACAACAAAATCCCGAAGGGACAAAAGACTTCTCTGCAGCACAAAACAACCGCACGAAACCTCAAACCGGAACAAACGACAAGCGAGTTCTCAAAACCAACACTTGGCGAGAAAAGTAATGATCTAGCTCAACTAAGGGCGACCTCTCACAGGTCGACCTTCACTTCCATTCCCAAACAAAATCTGCGTTTCAACCACAAAGGGCTCCATCAACCCAAAACGCTCGAATCCTCACGGCAAACACTTCTTGCTTCTATCACAACCAACCTGACTACCATACTCCATTAAACTCAACATGACATAATCAAAGGAGGTCACAATTCCTTTAACGACCTTTCTACATTCCCAAAAATTTCCATCGAGGGGAAAACTCATTAAGGCACACTTGCCCTTCCGATACACGATCATACTAACATTTTATTCCATCCTTTCCCAGACAAGACTCAAATCCAAGAACAACTAGTGACGACAATTGCTCACGGCAGGACAAATATCACCGAACTACCGTCAACTTCACTTCCACCCATCGCTACTCTTACCTCCATCACAAACCACCCTTATACCACTAAGGTTTGACACCTAGCCTCAAGCTAGGATCGAAAAACCTTACCAAACCACAATTGGTTCCTTTCTTAAGAGGGTCTCGCCCTCACACAAAAACACTTAGCTATCAAGCCCAAGTGTACACACGACAACTCAAACCCAAAGCGTTAACAACCATTTTGGAAAGAATTCGGCAACATCCAAGCCAAATCACAAAGGAAGCATAAATCCCCTACACCACAACCAAAATACCATAATTTCTTCATTCTTTCTTTTCATACTAGAAAGAAATGGACATCTCGATTCTTGACATGCATGCACACTTTTCAAGAGCACTCCGGATTAGTCATATATCCTTATATGACTTTCTCACCGACCTGGCTCGTCGACTCCTTTATGATTAATTATGCATAAACAATGTCTCGTTTTCCTTTTTTTCACCCTTCATTCATCATGTAACAACGGCACCGAATAGTCATTCACCAAATGACTTGTTCTGCGGTATCAAATGATGGAAACACAATTAACATCGAAGGTTGCGGAAATTCATATAGACTATGACGGCAGCATAGTTGACAGTAAAACACCACGTCGTAAAAGAACCCACATCAATTGAAAACTGAACTTGCACAACATTGCATTTCCTCCCAATTCAACATTTTGGAAGAGAACATCAAAATTTCAAGTCGAGCATTTGCTCCCACAACCATCACAACTTCCTCAAGGAGAGGGAAACTCATTCCCAAAAGGGGAACACCTCACTAACAAAATCACTTTGTAAAACTTTCATAAAGTCCACCTTTTTGAAGCACTTGCAAACATCACACACATTTTCAAAACAACTCCAACTCTAACCCAAAAGAGTTACAAATTAAATCTCAAGAGTTTCCAACACAACCCACTAAGTCCATCTGTTTCCTTTAAAATTTATTCCAAAGATAATTCAGTGTGGATGCGAAGGAGCGCGATCCACTCAAAAACTTTTGGGGTGTAAATCCATACTCATAGCACCGACTAAACAAATTAGCCAAAACCAAAAATTTGCACCAATTTCTCTGAGTTTTAGGGAAACTCTGAAACACAGCATATGGAACACCTTGACCGAAAACCCTTCAACCAAAATGGCAAACAACCAAACCAGTCCAAAAGCTTTTAAACACAAGCTCAGCATAAAAAGAACCATCTCTAGTACTCCGCTACGCTTTCCATTAAAAGACTTCAATAATTACTATCTACTCCCTAAGGAGCCCCAACACAATACAACCAAAAGCTTCACAACAAATTCTTTCTCTTATTATCTTCCCCAATACTTATAAATAAAGTTTATGATGCTTACGAAAAGACATCCCACGAAGACTAAGTCAACAAGATCCCCATTGACCAACATAACAAATAACATCATATTCTAGATTTGAAACAAGTGCTCCAACAAAACTTTCAGCGTGACCAACCAATAAATTTCATACCACCTATATGTAAACGTCTCGACAATCGAAACTTATTCAGTTAACAAGCGACTTCAACATGTAAATATGATTCTACGACATACATTCATTAAGGATGAAATTGTACATCATGTTAATTATCCAAAGCTCACTCCATCGCAACATGTTAAAATTTTCCTCTATTTTAACCATGGTTTTCAACAAGTAATCTAAACAATTACCACCACTACTTAGTCATCAATAACAACAAACGGGCATAATCATTAACCAACAACATTACTTTTAGCTACCCTATACATAGGTGATAACCAAATTACCACCACACAACATACTCCAACTATTTAAAATAAATTGAATACTAGCATTAACACTGCCCTTAACAACATCATTAACAATAAGTCTTATGTCTTCTCAATTGATATCAATACTAGCATTGAAGGGACACAACTGCATACTTCCAAATATACTAGTAGTTTGCAACAACGTAAAAAGCAACTCTAATCAACTTCCAAATTAAAGTCACTAGGCAACACGATTAAATTCCTCTATTACTCCATTAGATTAGAACATCTTTAAACAACCAGCAAAGTTTCTTTAACGGTAACAGCAGTCTACATCATCTTAATGTTTTAACTATGCATTAGGGTTTAAAACTTTTAAACATTATCGGGGGTCATAAGCACTTTTATAACAAAGCAACAGATTCTAAGCATGTACATTAACACATTTAATCATTCTCGCTAAGAGTAAACTACAACACTAGTAGTCTATTTATTCTCAAGCTAGAGATATTAATCACATTGAATTGATTCAACTCTAAATTTAACTTAGCAACACATCAATCCATAAACCACATTGTTACTTACTACATAACATGCTAAACATCAATTCTTACTAGGGACAAACGATTTCAGTCAAAAGACTACTTACTTTGTTTGCAGCATTTTAGTTTTGTAGGATCGAAAGACACGAATATAGCAATCAGAGGGGGGTGAATGATTGTGCGGAAGCTAAAACCAAATTCTTGATCTATTAAAAGTTCACCCCAAAACAGAACCAAATAATTGCCTCGTTTTCGACAAAAATAGAATGACAGAGGTTTGGTAAAACGCAAATTCCCGGAGATCCAACCGTCGGCTCGATCTGAAATTTGGACACAAGAAACTAGATTCTAACACGCATCGAACCCAAAAAGAATCAGCTCGATCGGACTTACGGATCAAAAGTTATGAACCTCGTAAGCTTGCTATGACAGAAGATGACGAGAATTAATCTAACCAAAACTTCAAGATTAAACAAGAACGACAAAAGTTTAATCAACTAAACTTAGAGAAACCCTAAATCAATTCTCTAGAAAGGTTTTGATGGATCAAATCAAGATAAAACTCAAAGAACAAAAACCAATCTAGAACCAGAACAAGCATGCAAACAAGAACCAAAACAGAGACACTGTAGCAACGCGGTTACTGTAGCATGCAAGGATCTAGAAGAATTGATCTTTATTTCTTTGTCTAAAATACTCCCATCAAAAGAGTACAAACCCTAAAAACTGAGCTCAAGCTCTCAATGCGCTCAGCTCTGCTTGACTCGATGCCCTTCAACAGGAGACAACCCCTCCTATTTAAAGGAACAAAACACAAGGAGTCCTGAATACAATTCCTAATCCTAGTAGGAGTCCCACTCCTAATCCTAGAAGGGGTATGTATTCAACACAACTCCACTTGGCCCATCCTGGCCAAGTACAACTCTTGCACGCGTATGGCAACCCTACCATACTCACGTGACTAACACTTTGCACGCGAATGACCTCCTGCCATTCTCACGTGACTAACCATTCTTCATGTGCACCATTCTCTTAGCCCGAACGTCCCGCATGACATCCTTGACCACCAAGACCTCAGTTCCTCCTGAACCTAGTCCCGAACCTCGGTTCCTCCATAAACCTAGTTCCGGTCCCGTCATCGACCACGTTCGCCCTCGAGCAATACCTGCACATGAACAAACCACAAAACGAATCCGAGCACAAGTCCACGACTTGACTCAATGCCAATCCATGCAACTACTCACATGAGCATTGCATAAAGTCCACTTCAAAACAAGCATCATGAAGTTCTCACAAATTTCATAATATCAAAATTAAATTCAAAATTCAATCCCAAAATTACTCAAAAACCCATTCACGACGGACCAAAAAATTTGGTCCGGCGTACATATAAAACTTACTGTTTTTCAATAATTTGGTTTGGCACAACAACCTTCAAAAGCATATTTACGACAGACCAAAAAGTTGGTCTGTCGTACATGGGAAAACGAGGTTGCCAAAAAAAAACATGTTTACAAAGGACCAAAAAAGTTGGTCTGTTGTACATGGGAGAATGAGGTTGTCAAAACCATGTTTACAAAGGACCAAAAAAGTTGGTCTGTTGTACATGGGAGAATGAGGTTGTCAAAAGCATGTTTACAAAGGACCAAAAAAGTTGGTCTGTTGTACATGGGAGAATGAGGTTGTCAAAAACATGTTTACAAAGGACCAAAAAAGTTGGTCTGTTGTACATGAGAGAATGAGGTTGTCAAAAGCATGTTTACAAAGGACCAAAAAAGTTGGTCTGTTGTACATTGGAAACTTATTGTTTTCTTTAAGTTTGGTCCGGCGCCAAAGCGAAACTTACTGTTTTTTTGTCAAATTGTCAAAACATATGAACAAGCACATTTTTGCAAATTCAATTCTAAATCAATTTTTCAGCATATGATTTCACAAGTTTTAAAACTCATCCCAAATTCATAAGGAAACTTGACTCTCAAAATTGCAATGAGACAAACCCAAACTTGGTCATGCAAAGGAATTCTCCAAAATACTTTTCAATCTCAAAGACTCCCACAGGAGGGAACCAACTGACCAAATAAACCTTTGCAAATAAAACCTTAACACCAAACCCCAATCTTTCACGAAACAAGAAGGTTTTTTCAAGGATGATTTCTTAAACCAGTAAAATAACGAAATCAAACACCACGTACTCATCGCAAAGCCACGTAACTTCAGCCACCGACACAGTGTCCGCATAACTCTGCAATAACTCCTTTAACCTCGGAGAAAGACAAACACAGGAATAAATTGAATACTTCTTCCCCATAAAGCAATCAACGAACTAAACATCAAAACTGTAAAGGTGCCCAAAAGAAGCGCAACACTAGACTCCTCTTCTTCGTCTTCAGCCAAGGAAGACAGAACCACACACCGCAAACGACACAATCCGCGCAAACCCAACACTTTTCATTTGATTCAACTCAACTAAAGCCAAGAAAAGCAATGAAAACCGACCGTCAGAACGGCAAAGAACATACGAAGGAATCCACCACCAAACTCTTCTATTTGACTCCAGTCAACTACCCGATTTATGACAGAAAGGGTAAGCACTCTTCTCCTACAGGGGTTAATAGTTCTTCGGTGATGGGGCTAACCGGCCACACCGTCAAACCTCACCCTTACTATGAACAAAAAAGAGGTGACCGAAACCCTTCGGCACCACAACCCCACTTTATCACCACCACAAGAACAATTCAATCATTTATCTCATTGACATAGCAACATGCATTATCAAATGAAGCATTCAATATCAAAGCTTAAATACAACATTTAAGCATAAGGAAACGATACCCATACCCTTTTCCTACTGTGCATCCATTGTGTGTCAAATTTTAGATTAGTTATACCACTTTTGCAAGTTTTAATGTTGCTATCCTATAACAAAATTTTAGTTAAAACCTAGGCCATGTTTCTAAGTTATTCCACATCATATTTTTAGTTGTACCCTCTAGCATGACACTAAAAAATACACATTCCAAGGACCTACAGCCCGCTCTGATACCAACTGTAACACCCCGGCAATTAATATGCCCGAATGCTACCAAACATAGACTAAGCAACCTCTAAATACCACAATTACAAGTAAATTACAGCAAAGGCGCACATGCTAAAAACCGAGATTTCGGCAGCATTTCCTTTGTTTTAACATGAATTGAAGGAGCAACAACAGTATCACAAGTTATATCATAATGGAAAAGCATCTAAAACAGCAATAACATGTGATATAGCAACACTATGTCCAGGATAAAGCATTCAACCACTTCATGAGCTAAACGAATCAAATAGTAAGACCGATTACACAGTTAAGCAATTCTCCAAGTTTCATGGCAATACTTTCATTATCATGACTCCAAGTGGTAACACTATCTAATTTGTGTGGAGCTACGTGTAGATGTGTAGCTAACCCCTTTTTCCCGCATGCCGGTTTCATGGTACCTAAGAAAAACAACATAAACACAAGCGTGAGTTCATCACTCAGCAAGTATATTGCAATGGTACAAACATAAACAAATACATGGCTTCAACAACTCACATCATGTATCATCTCATTCATGAACACATATCCATTTCATCATCATTATGTATGCAATGCAATGCGATGCTCATGTCTCCTTGGAAACTCATACCGGTATGGTTGAGTACACACCCGTCGGTGTGCACCCTCTCCCCCCTTCCATCCCGAAGATGGAGGGTGCCTACTCCTCGCTTCCGTTCACCGCGGTGAATGGAATCACGATGTAGGACTTACTCATTGGCTCTCCGGATTAGTCATATCTTTCTCACCGACCTTCCCGGATTAGTTATGACTTTCTCACCGCCCGGGCCATGTAACATGTCATGTATGCAATTATGCCAACATCATATTTAACTCACATATTAACACATGGCATCATAACATAATAAACATGCTCATCATATCATTGGCAATCATTAAAGCATGGCAAGTGATCATATATCATGTAGTCAATTCCATCTATTCTCAACAAGTAACCTACAACTCGCTATTCATTACAACACACTTGCCTCAACCACGGGCAACGGATTGGCGGGAAGTAGAAGGCACTCCCGGGGTCGCACCACCTGCACATAGGTACCACACACTCACAATCATGTCCACAAAACAGTACGCAAACCCTCATCTACCCCGACATTGCCAACTACTCGCAAAACCTAAAAACAGAGGTTATGTCCCGTCGGGACAGCAGCATTGCAAAAGGCATAACTTGAGTTCTGGGACTCCGAATTGATTAAACGAGTGCATCCTCGCATAGCTTAGGAAATTTCCCAACTTTTTCTAGGTGTATGGAAAGACTGATTCGGACTCTAAAGTTGTTTAATCTACAGATTACCGTGATCTGTTCCAATCGCGTCACAGATTTAAACACGCTCGGTAAAACAGTCATAACTTTCAAACGGCTGATCGGAATTTAACGTTCTTTATGTCCACTAAAAGATAATGAAATTATATATAACTTCTTCAACATCCGTACGACCAGATTCCAACTCTAAATTGGCAAAAACGTGAACCCTAGGTCGACTGCTCATGCTGTCCCAAAACAGAAACGTGGTAACATCTAGATCTAATCCAATCTACTTGATTCCAGCAACACCAATTGATCTAAAAACTTGATAAACACCCTTAGAACAGTACCTAGACCAATCCCAAGGATTCCCATGGCCATACCTTTGCCCAATGCACGAAAACTGAATGGATCTCCACCCGATTCGCTCCTCGCTCCTCGCTTCCAATGGAGGGATCCTCGAGGTGCAGGGGTGGGGAGGCTACCCTAGGGCAGCGAGGGGGTGAAGAAGAGGTGGTGGAGAGGTGGGGATGCAAGGGAGCAAAGGGAGGTGGGGCGCACGGCCAAGGGGTGAGAGTGGGAGGGAGGTGGTGCGGCTAGGGCACCAAGGAGGTGGGGGGGCGCACAAACCAGATGGGGGCAGCAAGGGGCAGGGGGAAGGCCTTTAACCAGCCCCCACACCTAATCCTAATCCTAAATGGATTCCCACTCCATCCCACCAAAGCCCACAACCCCCACTTTTAGGCCCAAACTCCCCCGGGAAGGCCCAAAACCCCAGAAACGGCCCGGAAACGCTATTAACCTCCATACCCTATGGTTTTAACCTTATTTCCACATCTCATAATGTTTTTATCCTCATCATGCACCATTTATAAGGTTCCGACACTCCATGGTGACACAACACTTCAAAAGGCCCAAAAACGCGAGTGAACCTCAAGCCAAAAGGTTTTATTCTCTAATTTCACATTCTATAATGTTACACCATACCGTAGTGTCACAGTAGATACCAAGCGGATCCCAGTGATGGTCATTGGATAGCCGTGAAAAACATCCTAAAGTACTTGAGAAGAACTAAGGGTATGTTCCTAGTCTTTGGAGGTGAGGAAGAGTTCCAAGCAAAGCACGGTGGCTGACTCTACGACAGAAGCGGAGTACATTGCGGCTTCGGATGCCGCAAAAGAAGCTGTATGGATAAAGAATTTTATCTCAAAGCTTGGTGTGGTCGCTAGTGCCTCTAGTCCAATGGACATCTATTGCGATAATAGTGGTGCCATTGCACAAACAAAAGAGCTTAGATCACATCAGAAGTCCAAACATATACTCCGACGCTTTCACCTTATTCGTGAAATTGTGGATAGAGGTGACGTGAATATATTCAAAGTACATACGGAAGCCAATGTGGCTGATCCGTTGACAAAGCCACTGCCACAACCTAAGCATGAGGCGCACACGAGGTCTATTGGTATTAGATACTTAATTGATTGACTCAAGTGCAAGTGGGAGATTGTTAGTGTTATGCCCTTGAGGCAATCATATGGATGATTGTAACATGAATATGTTTATGAATAATAATATGATTATTGGTCCAATGAATGTATATCATTGTTTTGATCAACAAGTGTGTGACTTGTTTATGAAGCTCTTTACTTATTGATATAATTCGATAAATATCTCTGATCGGATATCATTGTATAGGACAACGATGAATAGATCAGCACATGTATTGTTCGATGATCATGTTTCATAGATCATGGAATACGAAGATATCATCAATACATTGTGGACGCATGTTGAAGAACATGTGTTAGATAGACCCACAATGGGACACTACGAGAATGTTATATTCTTATATGTCATCAGTATATCTCATACATAGTAGATGTATGATCCTTAGACCTGAGATTGTCACATTTCCTACATATGTAATAGTTTACCTTGGGGTTACCAAACACTATTTCCTAACCGGATAGTTATATAGGTAGCTTTCATGTTTACTATGAAACATGCAGAGGGAAGTGAGCAGTCAAGATGGAATTTGCCACTCTAGTGTAACGGAGATATATGTATAGGCCACTCGTGTGATATGATTAAGGAAGTGCATGGCCATGCCGTGATTGAGAAGTCAATCACAACTTATTAATATATCACAGATACGAGAGATGGATTGAACTGTCAAAGGATGACATGTTTCTCGCCTTGAGTTCGATCTTCATATAGTTTGGCAAAGGGATTATTACATCAGTACTTTACTCATATGCGTTTGGGAGTTGGCATGCTCTGCAAGGAGCCGCTACCGACTATTGGATTAGAAAAGGGTTTTCCGAATCCATGTCCAAATGCGCATGAACCTAAAGGGTCACACACTTAACGGGCTGGGACGCATTAATTCGGATTGGATCCGTAATTCATTGACCTCGTGGGATTAGCGCGTAGATGGGCCCTGACTGCCTAGGGTTTCACCTCGTGGCTATATAAGGAGGGGAGGAGGCTGGGAGCAACACACACTTTCGTGCGGTTTAGAGGTGTTTCGCCAGAAACCCTAGCCACCTCCTCTCGTTGCCCCTGCCGAGCGACTCGGTGCTTGCACACCGACGCACGATGTTCAGTCCCCGAACGTGTGGACTGATGTGGTGATGCTGCTGTTACTGCGGCGTGGAGAGGATGATCCGCGACGAGGACGATCCATGGCGAGGACGATCTACAGCGAGGACGATCCGCGGCGAGGACGCTCCACGCCGAGAACGATCCACTACAACGACGTGCGAAGGATTCCGCAACTGCGCGTCTAGTGGTAACAGATCTATGATCCCCTTCTTGCGAGTAGCTTTTCTGGTTTGCGGTAGAAATTTTAATTTGTGCCAGTGTAGCATACCGCGTTCCCAACAATAACAACATATACTAACTACTCCCCAATACTTCACACCATTCCCTTTCTATGGTAAGTTTATCAAACGGTTCATTCTAAATCTTCTCAATCACGATCCATACTAGCCTTATCAAAACACAATCTCATACTTCCAATTAACTCCATGACTCGCAACTACATACCTAAAACTCTAATCAACCTTCACTTTTGGATCACCTACCAACTCGATTAAATTTCTCTATCAACACATTATATCGGGTTGAATTCAATCAACCATCACATTTACTTTAACCCAATCGGTTGCTTGCCTCCTTGCAAAGTCCTAACTATGCACCAAAGATTAGCGTTAAGAACTCTATCTTTGGTCTCCTACCCATGCAATAGCATGGTGTGACCCTAACCTTTAAGTAAACACCGACTACTCAGAAACTCGACTATTCAGAAGAACCCGACCAAAGAAACTCGACTCTCAAACCTGGTCATGCAAAAGTTCTCCGAATTAAAAGCCAAACACTAAACTTCCACAAAGGAAGAGGGTTACAAAGACGATCTCCCAAAGGAAAACGATGAGATCAAATACCCCTGACTCTTCCAAAGTCACAAAACTTCAGTCCTCACAACCAGGTTTGGTACAAAACAACAATAACTCTTTTAAACTCAGAGAGTGACAAACAGAAGAATAAATCGATAACTTTCTCCATAAAGCAACCAACAAAGCCTCTTACCAAAAACTGGCGAAAGAAGAACCGGTAAAGACTCAGTAACAAATACTTTTCCTTTGTCTCCAACCAACAAAGACCAATGAAACCAACTAAATCGAACACTAGAACGGTAAAAGCAATCCGAAAGGATTCATCACAAATCTTTTTCTCTTTGACTCCAACCGTCAAAGACAAAAGAAACCGACCCTTTTCCGATTTATGACGTAGCGGAACTAACTCTTCACTATGAGAGGTTCCTAAACATCCAGTCGTGGCTTTACCCAGCCACAACCACCACCACCACCACCACCACCACGGCCACACCGCAACAACCGAAACACTTAAATTCAATAACATAAACAATTTAATTCATTAATTTCATAAACACAGCATCATACTTTATCAAATGTAGCATTCAACATCAAAACTTAAATACCATATTCAAGTGTAATGCAATGATACCCATACCCTTCCTACTGTGCATCAGAGTGTGTCAAGTTTTAAATTAATTAACCAATCTATTCCAGATTTTAACGTTATTGCTCTAAGGCCACATTTTAAAAGTAGATATATACGCCATATTTCTAATTTCACACAGCAAAATTTTAGTTTACTACAGAGTAAATTGCTACATTCACATGCCACGGACCTAAACCCTAGCTCTGATACCAACTGTAACACCCCGGCACCCCACGTGCCCTGGATGCTACACTCTCAAGCACAAGACTTTAGAGAAAACAAGACAAAACAACCGTACAACTAATAGGCTGCCGAACTCACTAAAAATTTCGGCAGCACCTCCCCTAAAACTTGGACATCCACTCATAAGGCAAAAGACAATATTCAAACTAATAACAATAACGACATACATGGGGTCATGGTATCAATTAACCATCATGACCAACTAAGCACACAACTAAGCATAATCGATGGGTCATAGTATCCATTAACCATTATGACCCACTAAACACACAACTAAGCATAAACATCTACACAAAGTATCCCAAAAGACGATTACGATGCACCAAGAGGAACTACAAATATAAACACCACATCACCACGGATTTACAACAACAATACCAACAAACTACTTGCAAGCTAATGACTCAAAATCAAGTTCTTTAAACCTGGCATGCACTACTTCCAAAAGGGAGGTGTTGTAATTATTCTACTAAGTGAAGTCATCGTGAGTGTAAAGGGCTAGCCTGTCTCCCAAAAATGCCGCTCTGTAGGTACCTAAAATCATACAAACAACAAGAGTGAGTCCAAGACGCAGCCAAGTACATCAAATAACAATATCAATATCAATTAACATATGTAAACCAATAACATGACCCTTATACCAAATTAACAACTACATAAAACAAAGAAATCACCGTCGGTTACCTCATCAACTACATGGTTCACTTATTTCACATACCTCATTATACAACATTAGATGAGTCCATGACTCGCACCATTCTTAACCTGTAAATTACCCTCAACTCAAGGATTATCAGTTGCCATTCATCATTAGCTATATGATGCATCACGCATAATCATAATACTTGCCATTTGTCACAACCCACACGTTGACCATCACTCACTTTGCGATGTTATGCAATGCATTTATGCTTGAATGCTCATATGCTCCTTTTAAGACATACTGTAACACCCCGGCATCTAGTATGCCCTGGATGTCACCAAACATAGACTAAACAACATCTAATTACCACATCTAAAGGTAAATTACAGCAAAGGAGTACATGCAAAAACCGAAACTTTCGGCAGCATCTCCTTTGTTTTTCCATGGTACGGAGCATCAACAATAATATCACAAGTTATATCATAATGGGAAGCATCTCTAGCAACAATAACAGGTGACATAGCAACTATTTAAGTCTAGCATAGTGAATTTAACCACTCCATGATCTAAAACGAAGTATATAATATGACCAAGCACACAAAGGTCATACTCCAAGTTCTCAACGCATTAACTTATAATCACAACTACGAATGGCAAAATTGTATATATCTTAATGAGTGAAACTTTGTGAAGATGTGCCACTAAGCCCCTTTCCCGCATGTCAGTTTCATGGTACCTAAAAACAACATAAAACACAAGTGTGAGTTCATCACTCAGCAAGTATATCGCAATAGGTCATAAAGAATAAATCAAGGCCAACAACAATACATACCAAACCTTAACATCATGATCAAATCATAATTTCATCCACAACATCATAGCCATGACAAAGCACATTGTTCAGAACTCATTTTCATCATCATGTATGCAATGAAATGCGATGCACATGTCTCCTCGAAGCATATACCGGTATTGCTCAGTGCACACCCGTCGGTGTGCACCCTTTTCCCCCTTCCATCCCATAGATGGAGGGTGCCTACGCATCGCTTCCAGTCACCACGTGGGTGGAATCACGAGGTAGGTCTTACAACCATGGTGCTCCGGATTAGTCATAACTTTCTCACCGACCTTACCGGACTAGTTATGATGTTCTCACCGACCGGGCCAGCTTTCATGCCATGTATGCAACATATGCCATAACATAAACAACTTGCATCAAACTGAACTAAACATGGCATAGCATCATAATAGTCCATTTTCATCATACCATTGGCAAGCACTAATCATGGCAAGATATCACAACATGTAAGCAATTTGCATCTAGTCACAATTAGCAACATACATTACACTACCCATTACAATACACTTGCCTTAACCTCAGGCGACGGATTGGCGAGAGGTTGAGGGCACTCCCGGGGTCACACTACCTGCACAAACATACCACACACTCAAAACGTGCCCCCAAAACCGTACGCAAAAGCTCGTCTACCCCGACTTCACAAACTACTCCCAAAACCTAAAAACAGAGAATCAGTCCCTCCCGGACAGCAGACTTCAAACTATCTTATCTAGAGTTCTAGGATAAAATAGCCATAACTTTCAAATGGCTGATCGGAATTACACGTTCTTGGTGTCCACTGAAAGGTATCGAAGTTATCTACAACTTCTTTAATAGGCAGCCGACCAAATTCCGAATCTAAAATTGCAAAAACTCAAACCCTAGGTCGACTGCACAATCTGCCCAAAACAGAGAACGTGGCAAACTCTAGTTTTCATCCAATCTACCCAATCATAGCACCACCACTTGATCTAAAAACATCAATTCAACCTCTAGAACAGTACCTAGTCCATCCCCAAGGTTCACCCATGCCATACCTTAGCCCGAAGAACGCCGAACGCCGAGTTCCTTCCTCCTGGGCTCCCCGATCGCCTTCCTCGCACCGGAACCGTCGGATCTCCTCGTCGTGGAGCTTTTCGAGGGGGAGATCTACGGGATGGCGAGATGAGGGGCTCCCCAAGGGCAGCAAAGAGGGTGGGGAGGAGGTGGAGGGGGTGGTGGCGCAATGGAGAGGAGGGGAGGCGCACGGCAAGGGCAAGGGGAGAGGTGGCGGCTGGTTTGGGGGAGAGGAGGGAGTGGGGGGCTGCTAGGGCAGGGGTGGGAGCCCTCTAGGGCAAGGGGAGGAGCCCCCAACCAGCCCAAGCTGGCCTCTAACTCCCACATGGGCCCAGACACCTTCCCACTAAAGCTCATGACTCTTTTCCTTTGGCCCAAACTTCCCCGGAAAGGCCCAAACTCCCGAAATCGGCCCAGAAACGCGATTAAACTTCATAACGTAAAGTTTTAAACTCTGATTTCATATTTTTTTATAATGTTTTGACATCACGTAGTGTCACATTCTCCCCCCTTCAACAGGATTCGACCTCGAATCCAAGACACACCAAAATCAACAACAAAGTCCCCAAGGGACAAAAGACTTCTTTGCAACACAAAACATTCAGTCAAAGACTCAAACCGGAACAAATGACAAGCGAGTTCTCAAAACCAACACTAGCAAGAAAATGTTGATTTAGCTCAACAGAGTGCAACCTCTCACGGTTCCACCTTCACTTCAATTCCCAAATAGACCACGAAAGAAAACGGTCTCACACTCCTCATTCCATACATTCCTTAGCACTAGCGTGCCCGATCCCTTTAATCGAAACTACTCTCCAGAAGAACACGGTACCAGCCTCTAGAACCCTCTTCATCTCCCACGCACAAACGTGTTTTCACACCTCAACCTCTCTACTGTGGTTCGCCGTATTCAAGACGACGACGAACCAGGTGGGACGTACACTCCAAGACCACCAACTATTAGAACAAACGAGGTTAAAACCTTGCAAAAGATTGATCTTCTACAAAAGACCAATACCACCGAAAGGAAAGGCCTACTTTACAACCACGGTCCTTAAACCCGCAAGAAACAGTAACAACCGAACAAAATCGCTACGGTTGACACAACCTCGCTCAACCTCAGCGACAGAAAGATCCAATACACTCTGAAAAGGAAAAACAATTACTAGCAACCACCAAGTGGTCCACTAATAATTTAATCAACCCCACCTAGGAACACATCAATGACACAATTCTCCAAGAAGGTTTGGATTGAGTCATACACAACCTTCCTTTACTCTTCACTTTTAAACTGTTTACGATCAACTACTAGCAACATCTAATAGCTTAGGTCATTAACAACCCGCACTAGATTCCTCTTTCTACGAAGGTTTCGCCCTCGCATTCTTCCTTTCAAAGAATCAGAACAAAGGGTACAATCATTGAGTAAGCTCAACCAAGACCCATGAACCCAAAATGATCCACATCCAACAACTCGAACTCCAAAGCGCTAAAAGCCACTTTGGAAAGAGTTCGGTAACAACCAAAGAGTACCCATTTTATTTTTCCTAAGCCAAGATGCAAAGAAAGCTCATATCTCTTACACCACAACCAACATACCAGAAGATATTCATTCTTACTTCTCGTACTAGAAGTGTAACACCCTACAAATCTAAACTGTCGTACAAGAAAATTTCGACAGCATCTCTCCTAAAATTAGGACAAAACGGAAGCGACAACAAGATTCATAATAACCATTATAAACAGGAATAACATAAAAGCATCAATACTAGAGATAACAAGTCTACATCAACTAGAAAACAAACATAAACGTAAAACAGCTCCAAAGAGGACATCAACAGGTCTATGATTAATAAAATTTCAGCAAGCTAATGAATTATTAAATGCACTAGTCCATGTGATTCGTGATGACCCCGGAGGGTTGATTGTGCTACTAAGCCCACCCTTCAAGCTTACGACTCCCGAGAACTACCTGAAAACAACAAAATAACAAGGGGTGAGATTGGGTAATCTCAAAGAAGCGGAACAACTTCTAACGAATAACACAGCCACAAGAAACTAGCATACCAAATTCCTCATGTCCAATACCACATTATAGAGTCCACACAACCTCAGTAAAATGCATATGATTGTGCACATGCTTATGCCATGATCCTCCTCACCGTGCCCTTTCTCAGAACACACGGTGTTGTACCGTCTTGATCGCGCCAAGGCGTCGACAAACTTCCAATGCATGATTATGCAGTTAATGCTTCATGCATAAATACATTCATAACTTCCCACTCTGAATTCACATGCTTGCATACCATCAAATAACATGGATAGAATGCGAACATCATTGAGATAGAATATCTCCACAATTCATCTTGCAAACAACATCTTTCTTCATTCTTACTCATGATTCAAAAGCCAAACAACCACATCACAATGCAGGATAGGATATTGTAATCTCATAAACAAGTAGTTAAACCATGTAGGTGTGCTGCAATTAAGGTTTATATTGAGGACGAAACAAATAGCGAGTTATAGTTTAGCAAGACCGCTACTTCCACTTGCCTTTACCGACGTTGAAGACGAATCTAGTTGCGTCCAGAAGGGGCACCACCTGAACAAGCATTATTTCAGTACATAGCGACAACACAAATGATCACGTAACTCGAACACGCGCTTCCTAACCCCCGTTCCCTTCTTAAACGCCAAAAACCCCAATCTGTCCGGGTTAAACAGCAGCAACCACTCTTCACAATTTCGTATCTTTTTCTATACAGATCAGAAAAATATAAAAAAATTACAGGAGCTAGATATTGACGAGATCTACAACTTTCATGAATACCATAAATTTCAATTCCATTGTTAATTAAGCCTAAACAGACGTCCAACACAGGGGACGAAATCTGTTTCCAGATTCTGTTCGTCAACTTCCAACAGAGATAACTCTCATACCGTCGTCCCAAAAATTCTGAAAAAATTACAGAAGCTAGATCTCGACGTTATCTACAACTTTCTAGTTATAGGTTTTTGCAGGAAAAAACGTCTAGGTCACTTAAAACATGAAACAAGCCGCGCTGCGCAATCTTCCCTCTCAGAAACAGCACCACGTGAACAACTACCCTTCTCCCCCTTCAAATCCCATCCAATCCAATCACCACCAGATCTAAAGCACTCCCAATCCTAGGTATAACAGGGGGTAAAATATTAGGAATTTTACCTAAAGTTCTCCCTTGAGATCCCACGAAGAACACGCGATGATCACCGAAAACGAAATCTGCTTGTTCCCCACGCCTCCACGGATCCTCTTCTCGCTTTCTCCTTCGCGTTTCGCGGCGGATCTTGAGCCACCACGCAGGGGAGGGAGAGGAGATGTGGTGTGGCTGCTAGGGGAGGAAGGGGAGGCACCCTAGGGTTTGGGGAGGGTGACACCCCTTTTATATGGTGGGCCGGCCCACTAGGGGAAAAGAGAGAGAGGTGGGGAGGGGATTCGCCGCCCAGGCCCAGGTTTTCCTCGGCCCACTGTTTCTAGCCCGACAACTCCAAATTTAATATTAATATGCCGGATAAACTTCAATTATTTCATTTCCCAACAAATCCTTCATTCCTCTCCCGAAACAAAACCAGGAAAAGGAACCCTAGAATCGCTCTGACGATCTAAGGCATCACAAGAAGGCAATTGAAATCTCGATTCAGGACATGCATGCAGCTTTCCAAGAGCACTCCGGATTAGTCATATATCCATATATGACTTTCTCACTGACTTGGCTCAACAACTTTTTTATCATTTAACATCTATAAACGATGTCATGTTTACTTTTCACCATTCATTCATCATGTAACAACACTACCGAATAGTCATTCACAAGACGATTTCTTCCTCTGTATCACATGAATAAAACTCGAATAACATCGAGGATTGCGCTAATTCATATAAACTATGACGGCAGCATAGTTAACAGTAAGGCACCACATCGTATCAGAACCCACCAATGATAGAAAGCTAAACTTGCAAAACATCGCATTTTAACCAAAATCAACATTTTGGAAAAGAACATCGACTCCAAAGTCAAACATCTGCACACACAACTGCCACATATTTTCTCAAAAGAAAGGGAAACTCATATCCAAAAGAGAACACTTTGCTAACAACATCACCGATGAAACATCCATAAAAACCACCTTTTGGAGCACTTGCAAACACCACACACATTGTTCCAAATAACACCAACTTTAGCCAAAAAGAGTTACAAATTTAAATCTCAAGAGTTTCCAACACAACCACTATGTCCATCTACTTCTTTTTTTTAAAAAAATTTATTCCAAAGATATTTGCGAACACGAAGGAGCGCGATCCACTCAAAAACTTTTGGGTGTAAATCCATACTCATAGTACAAACTAAACAAGTTAGCCAAATCCAAAGGTTGGCATTAATCACTACGAGTTTTAGGGAAACTCTGAAACACAACAGAAGAAACACTTGGACCAAAAGTATTCAACCAAAATAGCAACCAACCAAACCAGACCAAAAGGTTTTAGACACAAGCTCAGGATGAAACCCACCATATCTAGTATTCCACTATACTTACCATTTGAGCATTCAATATACACTATTTACTCATCGAGAAGCCTCATTATAATTCAACCAAAAGCTACATAACCAATTCTTTCTCTAGTTACCTTTCCCAACATTTATAAATACAGTTTATGATGATTAACAAAACGTCTTCCATTCTATACTACCTCATCATGATCCCCACAGACCAACACATCATATAACAACGTATTCTATATCTCAAACATAGTACTTCAACAGATACTTAAGCATGATCAACGTATCAATTTTATACCATCCATACATCAACATCTTGACAATTAAAACTTGTTCAATCAATAAAATGACTTCAACAAATAAGTATTATCTCTACAAGATAAAATTCGTAAATAGGATTCTAATATATGCATTCATTAAGGTTAAAATCTTACATCATGATTGTTATCCATTGTTCATCCCATCACAACATGTACTCGACATAATTCCACAGTTTTACACTTTTCTCTATTGGATCAATGGTTTCCAACAATTAACAACACTACCAAGTCATCAATATCAATTATTTGCATAATTTTTTAAAACTGCAACATTACTTTTAGTTACCCTATCCAAAGGCTATAGCAAATTGTCACTACTCAACATGCTCCAAATATTTAAAACAAATTGAATGAGTTGGACCATCACAAAGCTCTTACCACAACCACTAAACCTATGTCTTCCCGACTGACATCGGTACTAGCATTATAGGAACACATATGCAAGCTTCCAAATATACTAACAGTTCGCAACATCATAAATAACAACTCTAATCAACTTCCAAGTTAAGGTCATTAACACGATTAAATCTCCCTATTAACATGTAAAATTAGAACATCTTTAACAACCAGCAAAGTTTCTTTAACAATATCAGCAGTCTACATCATCTTAATGTTCTAACTATGCTTCAGGGTTTAATACTTTAAACATTATCGGGGGGTCATAAGCACTTTTAAAGTAAACAAAAGAATCTAAGCATGTACATTAACACCTTTAATCATTCTCGCTATAGAGTAATCTACAACACTAGAAGTTCATTTAATCTTAAGCTAAAGATAAATATTACATGTGACACCACGGAGTGTCGTAATCTTATAAATGTGAATGTTGAGGTCAAAACAATATAAAATGTGAAATTTGAGGTTAAAACCATACGGTATGAGGTTTATTCGCGTTTTCGGGCCGATTCTGGGAGTTTGGGCCTTTCCGGGGAAGTTTGGGCCTAAGGGAAAGGGTAGTGGGCTTTGGTGGGAAGGTGTTTGAGTCCAAGTGGGAGTGGGAATCCTGGTTGGGGAGCCTCTGTAACACACCAAAATTTTGCTTTTCTTAAATTCAAGTGTGATTTGGCACTTTGGTGAATTTTTGGAATTTTTTTGGATTTATTTGGAATTTATTTGAATTTATTCCATTTTGAAATAATTAAAGAATTTAACTTTGCAAATAAAATTTTGTTGGAAATATTTTATTTGAGTCCAAAATATTCTCCAGAATTTTTCAAAATTTTTTGCTATTTTTAATGAATTAAATGAATTTCTGGGAATTAATTGAATTATTTAATCGCTGGAAATTAGCGAGTGGGTTTTACTGTTCATCCGACCGAGTCAGAACCCGAGTCAGAACCCGAGTCAGACTCGAGTCCGACCCGAGCCAGCCGACTCGACCGAACCCAATCCTAACCCTAATCGATCCCGACCGTTGGATCGGGATCCAACGGTCCGGATTGGACCGCACCGGTTCAAGCCGAGACCAGGCCGGATCCAGTCCCGCCGGGCGATCGTGGCCGTCGATCACGCCACGTGGACGGCCACCCGTCATCGTCTCCACCGAGTCCGAAACGGACTCCGCCGCCGTGTGGGCCTAGGGTTCCGTTTTCCGCGCGGACGCCGAGGGCATTTAAAGCCCGGGACATGCCCCGAGGTTCGCCCCCACCCCGCACGCATTTTGCCCTAGCCGCCGCCGCCCGTAGCGCACCATAGCGCCCGCGATTGCTCGCTGTAGTTGGAAAAGCTCTCCGCCGCGGTTTTTGCTTCGCCCCGCCGCCGACGACCCCAGATTCGAACTCCCCGCGACGAGGCGCACCCGAAGGGAGAACTCACCTCGTCGGAGCGCGCCCGAAACGCCGTTGCCCGTGTCACCGTCCCCAGCTCCGGCCAGCCAGCACCGTCGCACGCCATCGCCGGGACTCGAGCTCCCTCAGCCGTCGGATCGCAATCACACGGCTAGGATTGCGCCACTTCACCCGCCGGTGAGATCCCGTTCCAAACCCCAGATCTAATCCCAACCGTTGGATCTAGATCCAACAGTCCAGATTGGCCACGTTCACCCCAAACGTGCGTCACCAGATCCAATCTAGGCCATTGATTTTCGAATCAACGGCCGAGATCGCGCCACGTGGCTGGAAGTCTGACCGTCGCGGTCAGCACCGCGCGTGAGAGCGTGTCTCTGACACACGGGGCCCGCGTGTCAGAGGGCCCACTTGTCAGCCACGCCATGCGCGCGTGAACCCCAGCCACTGACAAGGCGGGCCCACACGTCAGTGATCGCACCGTGACGTCACCAGTGGGTCCCACCTGCCGCCAGCCGGCCGAAGTCCTCGCCGACGCCAAGAATGACGCTACCCCTGGAGTCCCACTGTCGATCCACACGTGAGCCGTGGACCGGGTCCACGGTGGACCCGAGCCGAGCCGTGGGCCGAGCCGTGGACCGGCTGACGTCAGCCGCCCAATCAGAGGCTGCCACGTGTCCTTGCTGACGCAACAATTAATTTCCAAAAAAGAAAATGATTTATTAATTCGAATTATTGATTTCAGATTTTGATTCAAACTTCAAACGCGTATAACTTTTGCGTTTTAACTCCGATTTGAGTGATTCAAACTTCTAAATTTGTATAAAATTGAGATCTACCTAATGATGAATTTTATTTAATTTTTGGACTAAAGTTTTTCTCTGTAATATTATTTTATTGATTATTTAAACTTTGAACGCTTGTAACTTCTGCATTTAAACTCTGAATTTGACGATTCCAGTTTCTAAAAATTCATAAAATTATGCTCTCTCTATTTGTGAACTTTATTTGGATGTTTGGACACTTTTTGTCTACTGTTTATTTATTATTTGCTATTTGCACGCTTTACGAGTAGACGTTGAAGTGCCCGAAGGCTTCGAAGGAGAAGTGTTGACCCAGGAGCCAGCTCAGGACCAAGAGCAAGTACTTTTCGAAGGCAAGTTGTGCTTTGACCATGTTGCTCCCATTTTGAAATCTATTTTGATTCAATGTATTGCATGCTAGTTTAATTAGAAAATACTTTATTTAATTATGGGAATTAGATAAATGCCTAATTGCTGTATGACACCTTGGTTAATTAATTATGTGCCATGATCCCTTGTCACCCTAGTTGAGGTTTGAATAGTTGGACATTAGTAAATTGCCAACATGGGAATTTAGACCGTTGTAGTATATTGCTTAGACCTGCTACGTGCCCATGACATGATTTTAGACAATCAAATGTTAATGTTGACTTAATGATATATTGAACCTGTTTTGGAAAGGTATCATGTGTTGTGATGTTGATGGCACGTGGTGCATGGTAATCAATTGGGGTTTGATAAATAGTTTTTGACCGGGGCATGTGGCAAGAATGATCGGGTGGGCCAGCTGTGGCACCGGGAACGTTGTGTTGGTTCTTCGGGTAGTCTTGCCCTGGTCACCCTAAGGACTTAACCTTGCAAGCCTTTAAACTGGGTCAAGCGTGCAACCACATGTCTGTAATGGGACGGACCTAGTTGATAAAGTTGCTAATAACGTACCTGTGGGACCTCAGAATGTCAACTATACCTTTTGTGTAGTTGTACGGGGGAGCGTACCGGGGCTGCGGCCAGGTACCCATCTAACGGTTGATTGGCCTAAACTTCGCCTTCGCTAAGGGAAGGGTTAGTGTGCAATAACCGGGGAGGCCCACTTGTGCTGTTAGAAGTTTCCGAAAGACTTTGTTACGGACACTCGCCTTTGTGGTGTTTGACTGTATCTTGTGGGTAAAGTGCATAACCTCTGCAGAGTGTAAAATCTATTCGAATAGCCATGTTCGCGGTATTGGACATCGCTCGGGAATTACAGTCAAAGGTTAGACTTTCTCAAAAATAACTTGGACTTGAAAGGTTGGGTTTGGTTTAATAATGATGTTGATGGAAATGTGGATTAGGATTTGGAAATATGTTTATTTAACTCCTGGAAAAGTTATTGATGATATACTTGTTTCTATTGCTTTCGAATCTACTTATATTATTTGTTAAATGCTCTTTACTGCAATTATACCCTGAGCTATTCCCTTGTATCAAGCCATGCATATAGTATATTAGCTTGCATTCTGTGCATGACTTGCTGAGTACCAAGTACTCACCCTTGCCGCAATACAACACCAGTTGAAGAGAAGACTACACCAGCTTTGGAGGAGGAGCTCCAAGAGGAACCGTCTACTTAGGGAGCGAGCCCAGTCAGTTGCCTGTGGTATACTGGATGGCGCCACGATGTTATCTTATTTTTCGCTGCTATTATTTCTCTTTTAATAAGTTTCGCCCTGCGAGGCGTATATTTGTAACTTGACCCTAAGGTCAAGCAACCAGTTTGTTTATCTAATTAAAGTACTTTATTAGTATCGAGTGGTATGATTGTGATATTTACCAATGTTGAGACTGTGTGCAATAGCGCTTTCCTGGACTAGTGCTGAATACACAGAGGGTCCGGAATTGCAGATTCGGGTCCCGACAGCCTCCCCCTCCCTCTTGTGCGCCCAAGCCAGACCTAGCCGCCCCCACCTCCTCCTCTCCTCCCCAAACCAGCCGCCCCTCCCCCTTGTGCGCCACCCCTTCGTCCCCATTGCACCACCACTCCTCTCCTCTCCTCTCCACCACCCTTGCTGCCCCTAGGGGAGTTCTCCACCTCACCACCCCACAGATCCATCCATTGGAGCGCTCCGCGACGAGGAGATCCGGTGGATTTGGAGCGAGGAAGGAGATCGCGCGAACCGGGAGGAGATCCATTGGTTCTTCGTTCGTCAGGCGAAGGTATGGCCACGGGAATCCTTGGGGTTGGTCTAGGTACTGTTTTAGGGGTTGATATCATGTTTTTAGATAAATTGGTGGTGGCTGTGATTGGGTAGATTAGATGAAATCTAGAGCTTGCCACGTTCTCTGCTTCGGGTAGATTGTGCAGTGGACCTAGGGTTTGAGTTTTCGCCAATTTAGAGTCGGAATTTGGTCATCCGCCTGTTGAAGAAGTTGTAGGTAATTGAAATATCTTTAATTTTACGTAAAGAATGCTTAATTCCTATCAGCCGTTTGAAAGTCATGCTCGTCGTACCGAGCGTGTTCAAAACTGTGATGAGATTGGAACAGATCATGGTATTCTGTAGATTAAACCAATTTAGAGGCCGAATCAGTTTTTCCATATACTTAGAAAAAGTTAGTAAATTTCCTAAGATACGCGAGGATGTACTCGTTTAATTGATTCGAAGTCTTAGAACTCAAGTTATGCTCGTTAGAAGTCTGCTGTCTCGTCGGGACAGAACCCCTGTTTTTGGGTTTTGCGAGTAGTTTGCAAAGTCGGGGTAGAAGAGTGTTCGCGTACTGTTTTGAGGCCATGTTTTTGAGTGTGTGATACCTATGTGCAGGTGGTGTGACCCCGGGAGTTCCCTCTACTTCTCGCCAATTCGTCGCCCGTGGTTGAGGCAAGTGTATTGGAATGGGTAGCGGGTTGTAGGTTGCTAGTTTTGATGAGTTGCAATTGAATATATGATGTGTTCACATGCCATGCTTTAATGTTTGCCTATGACATGATGAACATGATTTCATATTGATTATGATTGTGTGGTATTTAATGTTTATGCCAATATTTACATGTTTATGTCATATGTGCATTCATAATGGAAGAGGCGTCCCATGCTGATGCGGGCCTCTGTGTTCACACGTAGTGAACACGAAAGACCTACCTCGTAGTCCCATCCAAGGGTGTGCATGGGAGCGAGTCAGTAAGAGTAGGCACCCTCCATCTACGGGATGGAAGGGGAAGGGGGTGCATGCCGACGGGTGTGCACTCGGCAATACCGGTATGTGCTTCGTGGAGACATGAGCATTTGCATTGCATACATGATGATGATGAAATGAGTACAATGATGATGAGACATGAGAATGATATGGTATTCATGGTGTTGATCATGGTATTTAGTGATGATAACATTAAATTGTTTTTATGGTCCATTGCAATATACTTGCTAAGTGATGAACTCACGCTTGTGTTTTATGTTGTTTTTAGGTACCATGACACCGGCATGTGGGAAGGGGCAATAGCTACACATCTTCACGTAGTTCCAGCCACATTTACCATTGTTTAGTCATGATCATAATAAGTGCCATGAACTTGGTGTATGGAATAAATTTAGTGTGCTTGTGATCCTTATTTGCTTAGCTATAGATTATGAAGTGGTCGGATTTGGTTTTATTGGCTTATGTTGATGCTTTATCCATTATATATTGCTGCTTTAGATGTTTTATGTTATGATATATATATTGCCATGATATTGCTATTGGTTTTATTCGGTTTTTAGCATTTGCCTTTGCTGTAATTTGTCTTTATTTATGGTATTTAGGTGATGTTTAGTCTATGTTTGGTAGCATTCGGGCATACTAGATGTCGAGGTGTTACATTGCATTTAACTAATTCAACTCACCAATTAACTTAGGAGTAAATCATTTCCATAAACCACATTGTTACATACTACATAACATGCTAAACAACCATTTTCACTTTTTGACAAACAGGATGCAACTCAACTTTTAAAGATAACCACAACTCAAGAACCAGAACGAACACCGATAGACAATTTCTCCTTTCCAGGCAAGGAAGAAAAACAAAACTCCAACAGAAATGCAGGAGAGCTCAACTCTCAAATTCCCAACTTTGATAGCCCAAAACTCTTCAAGAAATCTCAAGATCTATACTTCCAAGAAGGAAGAAGGATGCACCAGGGAAAATCAAATGTTCATTAAATCTTTTTCGATAAAAGATTCAAACTTAGCTCCACCAACTCAAGGCCTGCACAAGGGGAAACTCCAACACTTTTTCTTAGATAGGGAGAACAACAACCACATAAGTTTCCTCCCCAAGACAGTCCACAATGACCAGCAAAACCGGGTGTCAAAGCAAAAATTACGACCAAAAGACGCGCAACCCAAAACTCTTCTTCTTCGTCTTCAACCAAGGAAGACAAAACCACGAACCACCTACGGAACAATCCGTGTAAACCCAACACTTTTCATTTGATTTCAATCAACTAAAGCCAAGAAAAACAACCAAAACCGACCGTCAGAACGGTAAAGAACATACGAAGGAATCCACAACCTTACTGCAAACAACTACCCAAACTGCGACAGAAAAGGTAAGCACTCTTTCCCCACAAGGGTTAATAGTTCTTCGGTGAAGGCTTTAATCGGCCATACCGTCAAACCACAACCTTACTATAAACAAAAAGGTGACCGAAACCCTTTGGCACCACAACCCCACTTTATCACGATAACATGAGCAATTCAATCAATTATCTCATACACATAGCAACATACTTTATCACATAAAACATTCAACATCAAGGCTTAAATATAACATTTAAGCGTAAAACAACTATACCCATACCCTTTCCTACTGTGCATCCATGTGTGTCAAATTTTAAATTAGTTAATCCACATAAACAAGCTTTAAGGTTGCTATCCTATAGCAGAATTTTAGTTATAACCTAAGCCATGTTTCTAGGTTATCCCACATCATATTTTAGTTAATACTAAGGTATAACACTAAAAATGCATGTTCTAAGGACCTAAAGCCCGCTCTGATACCAACTGTAACACCCCCGGCATCTAGTATGCCCTGGATGTCACCAAACATAGACTAAACAACATCTAATTACCACATCTAAAGGTAATTTACAGCAAAGGAGTACATGCAAAAACCGAAACTTTCGGTAGCATCTCCTTTGTTTTTCCATGGTACGGAGCATCAACAATAATATCACAAGTTATATCATAATGGGAAGCATCTCTAGCAACAATAACAGGTGACATAGCAGCTATTTAAGTCCAGCATAATGAATTTAACCACTCCATGATCTAAAACGAAGTATATAATATGACCAAGCACACAAATAGGTCATACTCCAAGTTCTCAACGCATTAACTTATAATCACAACTACGAATGGCAAAATTGTATATATCTTAATGAGTGAAACTTTGTGAAGATGTGCCACTAAGCCCCTTTCCCGCATGTCGGTTTCATGGTACCTAAAAACAACATAAAACACAAGTGTGAGTTCATCACTCAGAAAGTATATCGCAATAGGTCATAAAGAATAAATCAAGGCCAACAACAATACATACCAAACCTTAACATCATGATCAAATCATAATTTCATCCACAACAACATAGCCATGACAAAGCACATTGTTCAGAACTCATTTTCATCATCATGTTTGCAATGCAATGCGATGCACATGTCTCCTGGAAGCATATACTGGTATTGCTGAGTGCACACCCGTCGGTGTGCACCCTCTTCCCCCTCCATCCCATAGATGGAGGGTGCCTACGCATCGCTTCCACTCACCACGTGGGTGGAATCACGAGGTAGGTCTTACAACCATGGCGCTCCGGATTAGTCATAACTTTCTCACCGACCTTACCGGACTAGTTATGACGTTCTCACCGACCGGGCCAGCTTTCATGCCATGTATGCAACATATGCCATAACATAAGCAACTTGCATCAAACTGAACTAAACATGGCATAGCATCATAATAGTCCATTTTCATAACATTGGCAAGCACTAATCATGGCAAGATATCACAACATGTAAGCAGTTTGCATCTAGTCACAATTAGCAACATACATTACACTACCCATTACAATACACTTGCCTTAACCTCGGGCGACGGATTGGCGAGAGGTTGAGGGCACTCCCGGGGTCACACCACCTGCACAAACATACCACACACTCAAAATGTGCCCCCAAAACCGTACGCAAAAACTCGTCTACCCCGACTTCACAAACTACTCCCAAAACCTAAAAACAGAGAATCAGTCCCTCCCGGACAGCAGACTTCAAACTATCATATCTTGAGTTCTAGTACTCCGAATCGATTAAACGAGTACATAATTGCAAAGCTCAGGAAATTTCCTAACTGTTTCTAAGTATTGGAAAAAACTGATTCGGCCTTTAAAGTGGTTTAATCTACAGAATACCGTGATCTGTTCTAATCTCGTCACAGTTTTGAACACGATCGGTAAAACAGCCATAACTTTCAAAAGACTGATCTGAATTACACGTTCTTGGTGTCCACTAAAAGGTATCGAAGTTATCTACAACTTCTTCAACAGGTGGCCGACCAAATTCCGAATCTAAAATCGTGAAAACGCAAACCCTAGGTCGACTGCACAATCTGCCCGAAACAGAGAACGTGGCAAACTCTAGTTTTCATCCAATCTACCCAATCACAGCACCACCACTTCATCTAAAAACATCAATTCAACCTCTAGAACAGTACGTAGACCATCCCCAAGGTTCACCCATGCCATACCTCAGCCTGAAGAACGACGAACACCGAGTTCCTTCCTCCCGGGCTCCCCGATCGCCTTCCTCGCGCCGGAACCGCCGGATCTCCTCGTCGTGGAGCTTTCCGAGGGCGAGATCTGCAGGATGGTGAGATGAGGGGCTCCCCAAGGGCAGCAAGGAGGGTGGGGAGGAGGTGGAGGGGGTGGTGGCTCAATGGAGGGGAGGGGAGGCGCACGACAAGGGCAAGGGGAGAGGTGGCGGCTGGTTTGGGGGAGAGGAGGGAGTGGGGGGCGGCTAGGGCAGGGGTTGGTGCCCTCTAGGGTAGGGGGAGGTGCCCCCAGCCAGCCCAAGCTAGCCTCTAACTCCCACATGGGCCCAGACACCTTTCCACTAAAGCCCACGACTCTTTCCCTTTGGCCCAAACTCGGGTTCGGGGAGGAGCAGCAGGGCGGCGTCACTCGGTGGGAGGAGCCAGGGGAGGGTGGCGCCGGCCGAGAGCAGATGGAGGTGGCGTCATCGGGAGTGAGGGAGGCGACATCGCCGGGAGGGAGGGAGACTGGGAGAGGCGCTTGTCCTGGAGCAGAGGGGGCCAGGGGAGCCAGGAGAGGGCGGCTTGAGCTGATGGGAAATGGAGAAGAGAGAGAGAGAGAGAGAACAAGGATAGGTGGGGGGAGGAAGAAGAGAGCAAGAATTCTCTCCCACACCTAAACTTAGACCCCTCAAATCACAACCAGATCTACCAAACATCCGAATTAGAAATTTAAGACTTGGAGAAAGATCCGCAGTATTACACCAGGTATGTCAGACGGTTCCCAAGCGAACACATCCGCATTCTTCCGGAGGAAGGTCATGATCTCGAGTTCCTATTTTGGTCTAAGGAAGACCCTAAATGTATGACCTTGGCCGGATCCGCACCGCACAACAGAACTGCCTTAGTCTCTCCTCCAGGTTGGAGGGCGATCTTTGGCTGGGAGTTCTTCGGCTCTTGGTCGAACCCACGCTGAGGCAGCTGCCCGACCATGTCTAGCGCCCTTTCGTCACAGTTCAAGGTTGCTTTCTGATTTCCTTTTACGGTGATCACACCACCAGGACCAGGGATCTTTAAACACTAATACCCGTGGTGGGTGGCAGCCATGAACATGGCGAGGGCTGGCCTGCCGAGGATTGCATTGTAGGTCGATTCAAAATTGACCACCTCAAAAGTGATTAGCTCAGTCTAGAAGTTGCTCGGACCTCCAAACGTCACGGGCAGAACGATTTGGCCAAGCGGCTTGATCGAGGTGCCCGGTACTATCCCATAAAAAGGGACTACTGCGCTCTTGATCTTGGACCTAGGGATTTGCATCTCGTCCAAAACCCTAGCGGATATGAGATCCAAGGAACTCCCGCAGTCGACGAGTACCCAACCTACCACAGTGTTGCTGATAGTGGGACTCATGACCATTAGGAGCCTCTGAGGCTTGGTCATTCCAAGGGGACAATCATCCTTGGAGAAGGTGAGCGGTAGCTCAGACCACTTGAGCTGCTGCACTGGATGTTTGCCTTGAGTGACGTGATGCACCCCTTATGCTGCCTCCTTTAACTCACAACATGATCTGTAAGCAGAGGAGCCCCCGAATATTACTGCGATGTGGTTCTGAGGCTCCTGATACTCCATGTCCTCATCTTCATCAATGGGCTGCTTGCCCTTGCTATTCTCACCATGCTCCGGGAGTGTGGGCATGGGACCCTTGCCGTTCTAAAACTGTTCCAAGCGAAAAGTCCAAGTTCGGCAGTTGCGAAGGTCGTGCCCATACGCCTGATGGAGCGGGCATAAGTGATTGCTTGGTTGACCACCTTGATCGTTGTGAATCTGATCACCTCGACCTTGGTCGTTACGACATTAAGGCGGTCAGCCCCTACCCCGTGCACCGAAACCTTTACACGTCTGCGCTTGCGGAGCTTGCTGCTAATGCTGCTCGACAGCTGCGACCATGTTTGGCACAGAGGACTTCTTTTTCTTTTTCTTAATTTTCTTTTTCTTAATTTTCTTTTCAACTGAGCTTGCGCTCTTCCTGCTCGCGGAGCCCTCCAATCCAGGGTGAGGTGGGAGCTCTCCCTTGTCCAACATTTTCTTCCATTGGACTGCCTCGTCGGCATTGGCATACCGATCGCCCATACGGAATAACTCGTTGGCTGTCAGATCTAGATGGATCTCCAGGTCCTATGTAAAATGAACATCTCAGACCCCGAACTTAAAAGCTCAGACTACGGCTTCATCCGAAATGCTCGGGATTGTGTTCCGTACTTGGATGAACCATTGGATGAACTATCACAGAGTTTCATCCTCCGTCTGGATCAAGCGCTCGAGATCTCTCTCTTTGCCAGGATGGATGTAGCAACTATGAAAGTTCGCCCTAAGGGCGCGGCTCAGTTGTCCCCAAGACCGGATCGGCCCTTCTTTTTGGTTGAAGAGCCAAGTCCGGGTTGCTCCATCTAGCACCGTGGTAGGAAGTTAGCCATGACTCCCTCATTGCCACCCACAACTAAGATGGCAGTGGTGTAGATGGAAAAGAACTCATCCGGGTTCTGTGTCCTGTTGAATGTTTCAATGTGGCCGGGCTTGAATTTGCCACGTCACGTGTCGAAAAGGCGCCGTGAAGGCTCGACACCCGAAAATGGGGGTGTCACGGCGGTCTCTCCGATCACGAAGATCGTAGTGATCACCACTGCTCTGATCCCCAACCCGCGGACCTAACCGAGAGAAAACTTCTCGAGGTCGACGCAAGGGGGAGCGGTCTGAAGAGGAGTACTCAGTGCAGCCTTGGCCATGCAGAGCACTTCTGTGGTCCAACGAGATTGCTCAGGAATCGCTTTGAGCGTCCTTGCGGTATCGATCGTGTCCCCTCTGGTCTTCTCGGGTATGGCTCCGAGAATCACCGTGACAGGAACAAACAGGAGTGTGACGATGATGCTCCCAGCTGGAAGCACTCCGGGTTCTTCTATCGTAGGACACCTCTGTCGCTTTTATGTCAGCGATAATCTTTTCAAGATCGTCTGCCACAACTGCTCCCATAGCCTCTAGATCCACCTGCTCAGGGAACTCCCTGAGGTTGCGCATGAATGTGGCCAAAGCTTGCAGACGCTCCCCGCTCAGGAGAACGAGAGGAGACAAGCTGGGCTGACGATCGCGCAATGCTCAGGCGTGCCACACTCACAGGAATTCTCACGAGCATGGGTTCCACCCCTTGCACTAGGATTTCCACGAACTTGGCAGCGTACACTCACCAAGGTCCTATTCAAGGAGGCTTCCAGATGGTTCTTGGCTGCTTCATACCGGCGATGATGGGCGTCTTCCGAGGGTTTATCCTCGGGGTTTCTCTCCTCTTCTGCCATGGTAAGCATTGAGGGTCACCCAGATCTCGTGAGCCGATCGTAGGTGAGAGACGCGATCATACTCACTGCGGCTAAGTCCCTGTATGAGGAGGTTCTTGGCCTTAGCGTTTGCCTCGACGTCAGCCATGTTTGCGGCATTGACGTTCTCATCGGCCGGAACCTCATATGGGAGCTTCACCTTCTGCCATATAGAAAAGCCTTGGGCAGTGGTGTATGTATCCATCCGAACCTTCCAGAATGGATAATCAACTCCAGCAAAAATTGGAGGCTTAGAGGAGTACTTGTCCGTCGCCATGGCTCTTGAGACCGGTCATGATCTATAAAAGAGCAAAACCGGCTCTAATACCAATTGAAAGACCGAGATGGCGATCAGAGGGGGGTGAATGATCCCAAATAAAATTTCCCCCACTCAAAGTACTCAAAACAATCCCGCAAGGAAACCGGTGCTCCTCAAATTCGCGAAACCCGCCAAAACCGGAACGACTCGACAAATATGTGTATCCCTAGTTTGCATGGATGAGAACCATGAATCATGTGAGGGATTTGTAAATCACAATCCTGGTTGTTAAGTGTCCAAAATAAAGAGGAATCAATTCAAAGACTTCTTTTCTAAAAGAGATCAAGCAAAATCACAAAAAGCCTCTTTTAGAAAAGCAAAAGCAGATTTTTTCAGGAATTGTCCCCACTTGGAGAAGGTGGTTAGTGGACTTATGTTACCAAATATTTTTTGGAAATTTTTCACCCTATGAGGAGCTGACTCATGAAACACTCCACCAAAAATCAGCCCCAAAAGCCTTGTATAAAATACAAGAAAAATCACGGACTACAGACAGTTAGTAACTTCGATCGGAAAATTTGGGGCTTGGTTTTCACCTCATAGCTCCCAAACGGTGCAACTAATGGACTCCAATTTTTTTTGACAGATGGATATATGAGTCACGCACATTCTCCAATAAGAAACACTCAAAAAAGATTTTTCTAGATTTTTCTAAAAATCGAAGACTGACTGCTGCGCGAAGAACAAGTTCATGATAGATTTGCGATCTTGATAGAAACTTAGACAAATAAACTCTTGTGGCATACAAACTTTGGCAAATGGACTCGATCTTGAGTGAAGATCCAAATAGAATATAGAAGGATGTGAATGCGAATCGCTCAAGTCAAGAACAAAATCCAGCAATCATAAATGTAAAAACGGGAATGTAAATGCTGAATTTAATACATGAAAGTAAATGCCGAAAGTAAAGACATAATGTAAATTGAGAGAAAATAAATTTGGCTCTTGGAACTTCTATTTCATTCAGAGATGTGTGATTACAAAGCCTCACTCCATGTGGGCAAAGCTTAAATGAGCAACACAATAACTCCAAGAATGAAGAGGCATGGAGGGCTCCCTCCACCAATCTATTTATACTACTCATGGGCCACCTACTACCCTTGGATGAGTCCCAAACCCTAGAGCACTCCACCAAGGGCTAAGATTAACCCACTCACTCCACCATGCAAGGGACACCCAAAACCCTACACACATAATGGGTTTTCTTTGAATGATTTTCAAAGCATACTACTAGACCCGCTATCCTATCAACTAGACCGCGATCCAACGGCCCTCATCGATTCTCGCGGCATCTAGCTAGTATCATACCCTTTCCTTATCTTCTTTGACTTGCCCGAACTCCGTCTCCGATCATCTTCTGGCGATCTCCAACCGTTTGGACCTCTGACGCACCTCGCCTAGTCCCGGTCATCATCCACCTCACCATGACCTAGCACCGTCGTCCTGCAACCATCAAAGACAAGGAAAACCATCACATAGAATTGTCCAATAATATGCAATAAACATCCCAAATGCTCACAATTAATCATGTCTCATTCATCAGTCGGTTCTACCGCCAGCCAAAGGCCGGTAGCACCACAAGAGACCAACACAACCCAAATTGCTTCCTTTTGAATTCTGATTCAAATCAAACTCAAACATGAGCACACCTTGCTCAAATAAAGTCAAATACTCATCACAAATATGGATGGACCTCCACATGGTCCTTCAATCTCCCCCTTGATGAGTATATTGACAAACCACACAAAAGGCATAATTTGAGTTTGAAAATAAAAGAAGAAAAGGAATTTGATTGCAAAAATAATATTTGGTACAACTAAAAGAGAAAGCAAGCTCACGACCAAATAAATGAGAAGATTTTCAGAGCTCCACACAAGAAAGAACAATTTTTCGATAAAAGCTCCAAAAACTAAGAAATCCTCCAAAAAGCTCAATATTACTCATGATCCAAATGCAAGAACAATTGTTCAACATGATCATGATAAAGTATTTTTTTTAATTTTCTTCCCTCTAAGATGCCTTTTCTACGTTTTCTCCCCCTTTTGGCAATATAGGCATCAAGAGAGCAATTTTTTTTAATGAAATGCAACCTAGAAGAGCTTTGAGGATTATGCAAGTGACCATTTGGACAAAGTATGACACCAAGCTACTAAAGTTCAAAATATGTCATTCTAAGTCATATCCAAAGGCATATTTCAATTTTTTTATTAACTAGCTCAAAAGAAATTATACTAATTTTACATGATTTCAACAGTAGCAACACTTAGCATAACTTCAAGACTAGAAGGAAAGCCAAAGTAAGGAGCAAATGGATATACTAGAGTTCAACCTAGTCAACACTTTGGGAAGCTACAAGACCATTAGAGAACCTTCATGCTCAACCATCTCTTCAAATGCAAAATTTTAAATTAATGCTCACAAAGCGGTTCAAAGAGTTAGGCCTAGTGAAGCACATCCTCGACTAGAAGCCATCGACAAAGGCTTCCTAAGCTTCACTCTCCTTCGCAAACCTTTGAGGTGTAGAGAGCTTATCCTAGTGAAACACAACCTCGACTAAGAGTCATCGACATAGGTCTCCTAGGCATCACTCTCTTCCTCTAGTTTTTTTTTTGCATTTTTCAATTTATTGACTCAAGCCCTATTCGACCATCTCAATAACGAGGCTTAAAAGTGTGGTCTTGGTCATACACGATACACTCCAAGTTCATCCCAAGTGCAATGGGAAGCAGTCTCGAGAATGTAAAGTGCTGAAATCAATTTTAGTGAAAACAAGTCAATTTTTAGCATTGTAGCACATAGATTGATGAACCTGGTGAGGATGTTGGAATGGAGCAATATAGCTAACCCAAGTTACTCTAGGGACTCTAGTAGAAACCCACTATTTCACTAAGCATGGCATAAGCATCTAGTAAAGAAATATAGCAAGTAAAAGCTAAGTTTCATCAAGTTTTCAAGAAAGTTCAATTTAAATGATAGCTAGTTTAAAAAATGATACACTAGATTATATATGACCTAGACTAGCAAGGATCTTCATGAAAGTAGCTAGGTGCAACATATCTTAAATTTTATCAATTGCATAAAAGACAAAGCTCAGAAAATGAAAACAAGTCTATATGCAATGCAAGAAAATCAGTTTCAAGAACTCCCCCTCAACATGTGAGTCAATTTTAAGAACAAATCTGAGTCAAGTTGAGTTATTAGCAATTTTGATTCCAAGAAATAAAAAGAACTCAACTGAAATCAAAAAGACAAAAATGAGAAGAGGAAAAGAAGAAACTGACAACTGGGTGATCTAAGAGCATAGAAAAGATGGTAGAAACCACTAAGCTCAGACTCGTTCTCACCTTCCCCATATAACTTACAAAGGAAAACTAACTCTGAAACTCCAGCTCAGGAGCAAACACAGACCCTGTCTACCCAGGGGGCCCAATACTTGCTAAACCTACAAGACTGTGAGTGAGCTCAACCGAGAAGAAGAAGAGAATAGCATCCTCAAGCATAAGATGAGAGGTCCATGCCGAAGCATGCCAGAAGTCTAGGTGAAGAAGTGGACTCAACAAAATAAAAAGAAGCCCAAAGATACCCAGAAGGAACAGAAGGAAATGCTGAATATACACATATAAACATATAATACACATTAGCTCCCCCTCAAGATATGCCATATGGGCTCATAATTCCAGGCTCTCCTCTCAAGGCAACAAACCTAGAGCTATCCAAAGGCTTGGTGAAGATGTTAGCCAAATGGTGGTCACTCTCCACAAACTGAAGCACTATGTCACCCTTCTCCACATGGTCTCTAAGGAAGTGATATCGAATACCAATGTGCTTGGTCCGAGAGTGCTGCACTGGGTGCTTAGCAATGTGAATGGCAGATGTGTTATCACAAAAGAGTGGAACACACTTTGCTGATAACCCATAGTCCCCCAGGGTCGATCTCATCCAGAGCACCTGGCTACAGCAACTGGCTGCAGCGACATACTCGGCCTCCGCAGTGGACTGAGCAACTATGGACTGCTTCCTAAAGGACCAAGAAACAAGAGAAGTGACAATAAATTGGCAAGTGCCAGAAGTGCTCTTCCTATTTATCCTACAGCCAGCAAAGTCTGCATCGAAAAAGGCTCGAAGGGACAGACAAGAGGAAGAAGAGTACCAAATACCATAATCAATGGTAGCTCGAAGGTACCTGAAAATGCGCTTCACTGCCTGGCAGTGAGAGGTACGAGGAGAAGCCTAAAATTGAGTACAAAGACATACAGAGAAGTGTATGTTAGGTCTTAAGGCTGCGAGATACAAGAGAGAGCCGATCATACTCCGGAACACCTTTTGATCAACTGGCTCACCATCCTCGTTAGGCTCGAGGACAGCAGTGGTGGCCATAGGAGTCATGACTGGCTTCCCATCAGACATATCAAAGCGCTTCAGGAGGTCTCGAGTGTACTTGTCTTGATGCAGGAATGTACCCTCCCGAGTCTGCTTAATCTGGAAGCCAAAGAAGTAGCTCAACTCGCCCATCATGCTCATCTCGAACTCAGTACTCATCACATCTGAGAACTGAGTAACGAGCGAATGTGAGGAACCACCGAAAATGATGTCATCGACATAGATTTGGACTAGGAGAAAGTCCGAATCAGAATGTCTGATGAAAAGAGTCTTGTCCACTTGACCCATATAAAAACCGTGACTCAAGAGGTAGGACTTAAGCCTCTCATACCAAGCTCATGGGGCTTGCTTAAGTCCATACAAAGCTTTGGAAAGCTTGAAGACATGGTTTGGGTACTTGGGGTTCTGAAATCCTGGAGGCTGTCTGACATACACCTCTTCCTCAATGAATCCATTGAGGAATGCACTTTTGACATCCATTTGATAAAGCTTGAAGCCCTTGCACACCACGAATGTGAGCAGGATCCTGATGGCCTCTAGTCTGGCTACAGGGGCGAAAGTCTCCTCGAAGCCGAGGCCCTCGACCTGAGTAAAACTCTGAGTGACTAGCCTAGCCTTGTTTCGAACTACAACCCCATCCTCACTCTGCTTGTTTTTGAACACCCATTTGGTCCCAATGATGTTGTGACTAGCATGGGGCTCGACAAGCTTCCAAACTTTGTTCCTCTCGAAGTTTTCAAGTTCCTCATGCATGGCATTAATCCAAGATTCATCAGATAATGCATGAGAAACATCCTTCAGCTCAAATGAGGCAACAAAGGTAGAGTGAAGGCAGAAAGTGGACAGACCTGACTTAGAGTGAGTGACTCGCTCAAATAGATCTCCAATGATCTGGTTAGGTGGATGACCGCTCAAGCTACTGCTAATCAATAAGTAAAGAGTTTCATAAGCAGGTCACATACTTGTTGATCAATATAATGATATACATTCATTGGACCAATAATCATATTATTATTCATAAACATAGTCATGCTAGAATCATCTATATGACTGCCTCAAGGGCATAACACTAACATCTTCAAGGGGTCTAGAAATTGTTGAGAATGCTTCAATAAATCGACGGTAATATCCCGCCATTTGAAGAAAACTGCGAATCTGAGTAACCGACTTCGGCTGCTCCCAATGCAATACTGCTTCCACTTTGCTCGGGTCCACTGCAACTCCCTCAACGGTCATTACATGTCCGAGAAATTCCACCTTACTCTTCCAAAAGTCACATTTGCTAAACTTAGCAAACAACTGCTGCTCTCGTAACTTCTCAAGAACTAGCCTCAGATGCTCGTCGTGGGCTTCTCTTGTCTTGGAGTAGACAAGTATGTCATCTATGAACACGACGACGAACTTATCTAGGTATTCCATGAAAACTTTATTCATCAAGTTCATGAAATATGCCGGTGCGTTTGTCAGACCAAAGGACGTAACTGTAAACTCATAATGTCCGTATCTCGATGAAAATGCAGTCTTTGGTATGTCTTCAGATCTAATCTTCAGTTGATGATATTCCGATCGAAAATCAATCTTGGATAAAACTCCAACTCCTCTCAACTGATCAAACAAGTCATCGATCCTGGGTAGCGGATACTTATTCTTTATCGTCACATCATTGAGTGCATGATAATCAATACACATCCGAAAACTTTCATCCTTCTTCTTGACGAACAACGCAGGCGCTCCCCACGGCGACGAACTGGGTCTTATGAATCCTTTCTCCAACAGCTCATCGATCTGCTTCTTCATCTCCACCCAGTCATCGGTATACATCCGATAAGGTCTCTTGGCTATTGGGGCTGTAGCAGGTGCTAACTCGATCACGAACTCAATGTCTCTGTCTGGTGGCATACCAGGTAAATCTACAGGGAAAACATTCGGGTACTCACTGACCACTGGTACATCCTCAATACTAACTGCCTTCATGCTATTGACCATCAGCTGTCCATCTCGAACGATGGTTGCCTGAAACTCCACCTTTCTACCATCTGGGCTTTCGACTGATATGACTCTTTGTCCACAGTCTAACACAGCCTTGTCCTTGGCCAACCAATCCATTCCCAATATAGCATCTAGGGTCTGGGTATCCAATATAATAAGGTTCGCTAGGAACTCTACCCCGTTTATTAATAACTAGATTGGACTAGCAACACATGTCTAAGGTTTACCATTCTTAACCCATTTTCAACAGTAAAATCCCGAGATATAAAAGAATGCGAAGCTCCAGAATCAAACAAAACTGTTGCAGGTACTGAGTTAACCAGTAACTTACCCAGTTCGACGTCCGTTGTATTCTGGACTGTGTCGATGGTGACATGGTTGATTCGACCTCTCACCGTAGCTTGGGGTGTGGCTCCAGCTTGAGCAGCTCCACGGCTTCCTCCTGGTGCGGGTGTCCTTGCAGGTGTCGTTCCCAGTTTGAAGCGGACTAGCGTCACACCTCCTCCTCTCTTAGGGCAATTATTGGCGAAGTGCCCTGGCTCATTGCAACTGTAGTAGCGTCTCACTTTCGCTAGCTGGCTTCCTGCTGGTGCAATTCTGTCTTGTGCTGGTGTCTGATAAATCTAACCGGTAGGCCTTGGTGCTGGTGACAGTGACTTGGCAACGTTCTGAGGCTGAAATCTGAAGAACTGATTGGGGGCAACTCTCAGCCTTTGCGCTCCTAGGCGAGGTCCTTGTTGTGTCATTCGGCGCTTCCAGTTGTCGTCCAGCTCCTTGCGCTTGTCTTCAAGGATAAGAGCCTTATTTACCAGCTCTTGAAAATCATGGAACGTGTGAGTAATCAGGCCCACCTGCAGTCCTGAATTTAGTCCCTTCATGAAGCGAGACTGTCTGGCCTTGTCTGTCGCTACATCTTCAGGTGTGTAGTGAGCCAACTGGGTGAACTTGTTCAGTTAATAAGCCACTGACTAGCTGCCTTGCTTCAGAGCTAGAAACTCCTCCTTCTTTAAGTCCATAATTCCTTTGGGCATATGGTACTGGCGGAAAGCTGTTGTAAACTCCTCCCAAGTGATTTCCTGTGGTTTTTCAAGCGAAGTGTAGAAATCTCCCACCATTCAGCTGCAGTACCTTCCAGTTGATGAGAGGCATAGAGCACTCCCTCATTCCCAATGCACTGAGTAATGTGCAGCTTCCTCTCTATTGATCTCAGCCAATCATCCGCCTCTAGTTGATTGGTATTCCTAGAAAATGTGGGCGGATGGGTCCTCATGAACTCCGACAGTCTTGAATTCGGACGCTGTCCTTGATTGACCTGATTATTTTGATTAGCAACAACTTGAGCGGTAATTTGCTGCATCTGTTGCATCATAGCATGCATCAGCTGCGTCTGAGCGGCAAGGAAATTACACTACTACACAACAGGCAATCCTTGCCGTCAGATCACTGCTGGTTGGGCTAGAGCCGTCAGTGATAAAATATCATTGCCGGTTCATAAGAACCGCTGCCAAGGAAACGCATCACTACCGGTTTGGATAACCAACCGGCAGTGATAACACACTATCACTGCCGGTTTATACCCAAACCCGGTAGTGACGTATCACTGCCGGTTGTAAGTAGAACCGGCAGTTATACTATAACTTTTACTGCCGGGTGTATTCTTTAACCGGCAGTGATATGTATTTTCCCGCACATCTGAATTTTTTCGTGCAATCTGACCTTATGACTGCCGATTCTACGCAGAGCCGGCAGTGATAAAGTATTTATATGGGTGCTCTAAAATTTAACTAAGTATCCAATTTTACCATGACTTGGGTGCTCTAAAATTTACTAAGTGTCCAATTTTACTATGACTTGGGTCCTCCAAAATTTACTAAGCACCCAAATCAATTTTACTATGACTTGGGTCCTTCAAAATTTACTAAGCACCCAAGTCATAGTAAATTCGAAGTATAAGAATACTAACATTAGTGTTCGGGTGCTTTGTGAGGTTAAGGGGAGAGGGACGCGTTATATTTTCAAATGTGATCATACCAACACTACGGTACTAGATCATATAAGAACTCTGAAGTTAAGCGTGCTTGGGTGAGAGTAGTACTTGGATCGGTGACCTTTCGGGAAGTGCTCGTATTTGCATTAAAATTGGCGGCAAAACTCATTACTTAAGCATGCTTAGGCGAGACTAGTACTAACTAGGATGGGTGAGGGTGACCTCCTGGGGAAACCTCTTCGTTTTGTGTTAAAACTGTCAGAACAGTGCTTAATTATCACTGCCGGTTCCAGAGCGAGCCGACAGAGATATGCATCATCACTGCCGGTTCCAGAGCCAGCAGTGATAATCCCGAGTATCACTGCCGACCAATAACTACCGGCTCCCATAACCGGCAGTGATGGATTGTTCTGTAGTAGTGTTAAAGCTCCAAAGTTCTGCATGTCAATTGGCGGTGCTGGCTGGGGTGTGGGTGTTCCATCATTGGGGTTTCCTGTGGGGCGAGAACCACTTCCTCCGTTGTTGCCACGAGTGTGCACCATCTGTTGATTGCTCCAAGGTTCAGAGATGAGAGGGAAACAAGAATAGACAAGTAATAGAGAAACTTATGCAGGGGTAACATATGTAACTCAAAATCCAACTTTATTAATTATTAATAACTTGGTATGGTTGCTCACAATGCCTAAGGGCTTTGCAACACATACTGCACAATCAGCAATCGAGAAGATCCGAATTAAACTAACACATTGTAGTCTAACGCCTAAAGGGCGACTCTTATTATTCTAAGACGTGACTCAACACTCGAGTCTCAGCCACTAAGTCCTAATGCCCACTCATCAATCCACCCTGAATGGGAATATCCTGGCAGACACTTGAGCAGGTGCGGCGCCATCGGCGCGAAGCGATCTCCATGATCCACAATAGCTGTGGTCGACGAAGCTACATCCTCGGCCTCTGGTACCTACTGCTGCTCTGGCTCGGGCTCTAGCTGTACCTCCACTGGGTTCTCCTCATTAAGCTCTAGCTCTGCCTCAGGCTCAGGCTGTCCTCCATACAAAGCTTCCTCCAGTTCTCCGATCCTCTGGACGGCCCACATCCTGACGTACTGCAGATTCTTCTCGGTTGGCTCCAAAGCAGTGTAGGCGGTGAACCTGGCCAAGTGCATAACAGCAGCATCGCTCTCCAGGTCAATTGGTGCGCTAGTGGCTCCACCTTTCTACGGGTGAAGGCGGAAAACAGACTCCTGCAGCTCGGTGGCGTAGGTGGTAGAGATCTTCCTCATCGCAAGACGTGATGTCTCCTGAATGCCGGCTTCAAATGTAGCCCTCCTGACAGTGATGTTGATGGGGCGACTCACCTTAGTCTTCTCTCGGGCATACACAATGATCTTGGTGACCATGCCCCGAGCCTTCCCGTTCATGATCCAAGTGATGGCTCTGTGGATCGGCCGCTCAAAGCCTCCCAACACCTGAAGCATCCTCCACAGCTCTACTGTGTAGCCTCCCACATGCTCACCATATGTGTGAATCCTCTTCATCTGCTAAAAGACACTCTCGTAAGAACGCAACATTTTAAAACAAAGTGAGAACAAAAGAATTCAGCAAGGGGTATGAACAAGAGAGAGGGGATAAGTCGAGAATTCATTCATTATCTTGGCAAATTTTTAGCTTTAGAAAATAGTTTTGTTCACACTACGACCATTCTAACTAAGGGTAAGTCCTACAGTCAGTATGGCTCTAATACCACCTCTGTCGGGACCCGAATGTGCAAATCCGGACCCTCTATGTTTTCAGCACTAGTCTAGGATCACGCTAGTGCCCACAGTCTCAACATCGATGATTATCACATTCATACGCAGCGGAATAGTAAATAAGTCTTTATTATAATGAAAGCTATTGAGTCAACCTTATTGTTAACTTAGAAAGTTACGCCTCGCAGGGCAAAGTCTTGAATAGATAAATTGCAGCGGAAACAAATAAACTCATGGCGCCAACCAATATGCCATAGGCAACTGACTGGGCTCGCCCCCATGTTCACTAGCCACTCTTGGAACTCCTCCTCTAGTGCTAGCATTGATTCTTCCTCAACTGATGTTTGTATTATGGCAAGGGTGAGTTCTTAAAGCACTCAGCAAGTCATGCACAGAATGCAAGTCTAATAGCTACATGCATGGCTTATTCCAACAACAGGCTAAGTGGTTCTTTTGCAATAAGCAACATTCATAGTAACAGTAGCAGATTGGAAAGCAGTAAAGCATGTTCCATCTCTCATTGGTTGGACTTCCCATGTGCCACGACCTCCCATGTGCCACACCTAGCCCACCATAAACAATCTTGCCACTTGCCTCAGTCTAAATAATTTTATCACCCTGTTGATTATCATGCACCACGTGCCATCAACATCATCAATAAAACACATGTCACATCTTTCAAAAACATGTTCCATCTCTCATTAAGTCAAGATCAATTCCTGACATTCAAAATTATATCAATAACACGTTTGCATGGCTAAGCATGCTATTTACGACATAATTAACCCATGTTGGCAAATTATTAACATCCAACTAATATTCCATAATCGAGGGTGACAAATGATTCATGGCATATAATTATTATCGACAAGGTGGCATACAACAAGTGGGTCGTATAACTATTCCCAGAATTATTTTAAAGCATTTTTAATTAAACTAGCATGCAATAATTCAAATAAACATAATTTCAAAAGGTGGGATCAATATGTTCAAAGCACAACTTGCCTTGGAAAAGGTCCTGTTCCTGGTCTTGGACTTGTTCCGAGGTCAAAACCTCTCCTTCGAAGCCTTCGGGCAATTCAACGTCTATGCGAATCGGATAAATAAACAACAAATAAATAAAACAGAAAAAACTCTAGTCCAAAAATTAAATAAAATTCACCAGTAAATAGAGATAAATTTTACAAAAATTTAGAAACTAGAATTTCCTCAATCGAAGTTAAAACACAAAAGTTATAGCAGTTTGAAGTTTGAAAATCAATTAAAAAGAATAAACCAAATTATCCGATTTATTTTTCTAGTGGAAAAATCGGAATTATGACGTCAGCTGACGTCAGCACCGAATTTGATTTTTAGCCGAATTATTTTTCTACAGGAAAATCAATTTATGACGTCAGCATTGCGTCATCCGGTCCATGGACCTAGTCCACGGCCGGTTCGGGTCCACGGTGGACTCGGTCCACGAGTACAGTGTCGCTGACATGTGGGCCCCACCCAGAATGACATCATGCTGATGTCAGCATGGCTCGGTTCGGTAGGGCTGATAGGTGCACCCCACCATGACGTCACCAAGACGTCACGGCTGACGTCACGCACACGTGGGTGCGACGGCTGACTTGCAGGCCCAGCGCTGACGTCACCCTTGACGTCATCGGCGACCGGGCGCTGGCCGTGCCACTCCAGCTTTCGTGCGACGTGGCACAATCTGGTTGGTCCTCGCGTGAGTGATCTCGTCCGTTGATTCAAAAACCAACGGCTTAGATTCGATCTGATCCCACACATATGGATCTATGTGATCTAATCTGGTCCGTTCAATTCGGATCGGACGGCCGAGATTCAATCGGGTTTGCCGCATCTAGGAGTGACGTGGCATGACCCGGCGCTTGCCACGCGAAGGTAGCTAGATAGAATGATCTTGATCCAACGATTGGAAATAGATCTACACGGTATCTCTTGATCTACTCTAAGCTGTACGATCTAGATCTAACGGACACGAACCGATCTAATCTGACACAGAGAGGAACTTACATGGCAGCATCCAGAGCGTCCAATCTAGATTCGACGGTTGAGAACAGATCTACGTAGAACTACTCGATCTAATCTAAGCCGTACGATCTACATCTAACAAATGAGATCTAATCTAGAGTTTGCACTGAGACGGCGACATGGATGAACCTGGAGCGTGTAATCTGGATCGGTTGGTTGACTGAGCTCGCGAGGTGCGATGGTGGCGCGGCGGCTTGTGGTCACCAGAGACGAAGACGATGACACGTAGAACGGCATTTCAGGGCTCCTCCGACGAAGTGAGTGGTACTCCCAGGTGCACCTCGTCACGGGGGTTCCAGATCTGGCATCAGCAACGACGGAGCACGCCGGAGAACAGCGTTATACACGAAAGACCTCGGCGGTGCTAGCGAACGTTGGCGAGCGATTGAGGCGACCCTAGGATTCCCTTGCAGACGTGGTCTAGGGCAATGGGCGCGGCGTCAAACGGCGAACATCGGGAGGGCATCCACGATTTAAATAGCACGAAAGTCAAGTCTGACTCGGCGGCGGAGATGAACCGTCGCGGCGCAAAAATGGCGAGGAATCCAGAACGAAGACGACTAACGCCAACCATCCACGTGGCGCGATCAATGGCCTAGATCCAATCTGGCGCGGCTCGATCCGAACCGGTCAACGCGGGGTGACGTGGCGCAATCGCGTGCGTCCAAGTCGTCTCAATCCGGTGGTCCACGTTGCGCGGTGACGTGGAAAGGGCGTGGCCATTGGATCGAGATCCAACAGTCACGCGATTAGGGTTCAGGCGGTGCGACTAATGGGTCGGCTGCTATCGGGTCAGGTTCTGCGCGATTAACGGGTCCGACCCAACAGTACAACCCGTTAGGGTTTTCTGAATTCTTTTTTCATTTAATCCAAGAAAAATAGCAAAATGCTTAGAAAAATTCTGGAAAATTTTTTGGAAAAATACTTTGAGACATTTTGGACTCAAATAAAATATTTTCAACAAAATTTTATTTGAATTTTAAAATATTAAATAACTTAAGAAAGGAATTAATTCAAATTAAATCCAAATAAATTCTAAAAAATTCCAAAAATTCAAATAACTCCATAAATTGAATAAAAGCACAAATTTGGGATGTTACACACATAATAACAATTTGAGGAAATGCTTGACAATGTGGTAAGCGATTACATTTTAAAATACACTATAGAGAAGGAGTTCCACATATCCAACTAGGTTATTTTCCAAGTGTGATGGCTACCCTGTCACGTATAGAGGAGTGTCCACGAGGTACCGTTATGAAATTTCTGTAGAACTTGTTCTCGTTGGACCATGAGTTGTATGATTTAAATTCGCACAGCATTGGCACTCATGCACGACAACACACGTATTGGGAGTTAGTGGAATTGAAGAGGCCGAAGTTGTGGAGCTCATATGTACGATTGGCGTAGTTGCTAGGATGGCCTATAGTGTTGTTGGCACAAGCATTTTAGAAATCGCTTTCGGCCATTTGATGCAAGAGGAGTCCATTGCTAATGAAGCCGACGAAGTTGGGGAGTCGAATTGCAGTCATGCATGCTTATTGAGCCAAGATGTGCAATAAGGAGGGATGCACAAAAGTAAGTGGGACGTGCAGGAAGCAATGAAAGCATGGGCATTGTTAGTACGAAGAACATTTAAGATTGGAGTTGTATTCCATTATACATGCAATAGAGCAAATGTTCCAGTACACAATAAGCTATACAAAGGCTTGAAGGGAGAAGAAAAAGGCGCATGAAACTAGGTTCGGTGCATATGAAGACTCATACCACAACCTACCAAGTATGCTTCGAGTCATTCAAGAAAGGAATGTTGGGACATTTATCGATATTTTTGAACCACACTCGCAACAGTTCCCTAGGAACATGGTACTTAAGAGAGCATTGTTTTCTTTTGATGTGTGCATTAACACGTCCATACCTTCTACCTTTTGGTGTGTAAATTGTAATTGAACCTGTATGTTTAACTTTCAAGTTACTTTATGTTCTACTAACATTCTACCTTTTCATGATAGGTATGGAGGACGATGCAACAATTGCAAAAGGGCACTATGAGTCACTATGAGTCACTTAGGTATTGTGCCCCCCTCTCGATGCATAGGTGCCCATCAAGCTTGCCTCTCTGAGGTTGTGCACTATATCCCCATGCATGTGGACTCATTTAAGTAATGTGGCTCCTGTGTATTCTCATTTCATGCTAACATTTTCAAAATGTGTTCACACAGGTTGAGGGCCACCAAATTGCTCCATCTAGATAGGATGGAGGAGGCCACAATCACTGATGCCTAGAAATACGTGGTGCCTCCCAAAGTTTCCCCTACGATAGGAGCCTACTCACGGCTCTTGTCGACTGCCGGTGATCAGACTGACATACCTTTCATCTCTCATGTGGGGAGATGACGCTGACGCTAGAGGACATGATTTACCTCACCAGTCTTCCCTACACCGGGACGCGGTTATGCCTTACGACGTGGACTTGGATTAGAGACCTTAGCTGCTCGTGATGTTCTAGGGCACGCTACAGGCTACTACAGGTTAAAAGGACTTTTCTAGCACCCAAAACTGATGTATAAGTGGCTAACGCAAGTCTACGTAAGTGCTATTGCAATTCAAGATTTTTTTTTGCGTTCGTATCCAACACAAGTTCTTGTTTTGCATCCAGAGAGGATGGCTACTGATGCGTGGGAGTACATGGTGTGCTGGCACTTTGAGGCATATCTACTGTGGTTCTTCAGTAGAGTCATGTTCTACTCATCCCATGGGGACATTGTGCATAAACACATGATCCAATACATGAGGATGATAGCGGATGCAGACATCAAGGACGCCCTATTGCTAGCTTGGGGCCCTGATGTATTGTGTGCCATGTATCATGCTCTTTGCGATGGGTGTTCGCATGTGGGGGTCAATCCACTCTCGTTGGATGCCTCTCCTTCTGCAATTGTGGTCGTCCGAGCTCTTCTAGATCGAATGGCCACATATTGAGTTGAAACCATGTGGGGCCACCTTCTATGGGCAATCGAGCGATGATGTGGACCGTCCTACCATAGGGACATTATGGTGTTGCCAATGGGTTAGTATTATACCATTCATGTGATGCATACTATAATTCACCATTAATTTGCTAACCTTTTCTTGTACCACTTCTTTTGTAGCTGACTTTCACTCTAGTTACCTCAACATGTCATACCCTAAGTACATCATGATGTTCAATCAGCTCACTGATGACTATGTCATCTAGAGGGCGTACATCGTGGAGGTTGTCAGTGTGCGGGCACCATTGGGGTTGTCCGTGCAATGCACTCGGGATGCCACCTTTGGATTACCTGTCCCACGTAGTGTACGATGTCTTCTTCGAGGCATACGCTGTTCACTCAGTGATGTCATCCCAATGCACATCCATGCATGAGTTTTTATGTACCTGTTGTCCCAATCCAATGCATTTTGCATTTTTGAACTACTAAGGTTCATATGTTAATATATTTTGTAGGCACAATTGCAAGGGTGTGATGAAACATGAAGGTTGGGTGGAACGCATGAAGCCACAAGCTCAGTAGTGGTTGCATGCATTGGAGGATCTCCACGAGTAGGTTGCCCCCCACGATCACACGGCATACGATGCCTACATCGAGTGGTACAGTACACACACATGCGTTAGAGTCATGTGTGTCATAGGGGACCCTCCGAGGCACATTGCTACAATAGGAGACACCCACCCCACCTAACTAGACTCCACTTTTCATCGTTCGATTCATAAAACACCCAGCATTTCATCCAATTTAAATTCATATAATGTCTACGTTGGCTTCATTACAATATGTTTCCCTTCCTATGCAGAGCAACCTTACCATGGAGGTGTATGAGGAGGCTACATATCTTAGGTTTCATCTCGACTTCGAGGACATGTTGTAGCTCACTATGGATGAGCTGCGAGCTGCTGTAGACCGTTTGCGAGATAGAATGAGGCACATCGTCGAGCTTACGTCCTATAGGAGGCTTAGGGAGGACGATGTGGTGCAAGGTTAGGTACATTCTTTGGCGGTACATGGTTGGTATGTTGGCCACAGTAAGCTAGGACAACGCATGGGCACACCCCACCTCTTCCAAACATGGCTAGGGGCTCCAATTGATAGGTCCTGCGCCTTATGCCCACTTGTTTCCAGGTAAACCTTGCGCTACTATTTCATGCATTACGTTCTCACCATGAATTGTCAAGTAATTTCAGTTGCGGCATACATTGTTTTGTATCCCATGATGCCTGCCATGAGGACACCGTTGACCACAAGGGAGACGATAGGCTCGATGATGATGATGATGACATGGCCAATTACTAGTTCCTTTATCCCCCATAATAGTCCGCATGTGTCATACTTGGTGCATCGCAGCTATCTGGCCTGCCGGTACCGAGCCAATCCATCCTGCTTAATTGTGTTACTCCACCACCACCAGTTCGTCCATCTAGGACCACTCGAGGTGTTCCAACTGACCACTTGATGTATCCATATGGACATGTACAGCGTCGGGCTTGGATTGGGGCCATATGAGGTGTTGCACCACAGAGGAACCACACGTAAGGTTTTTACTTTATTCATTATTGTTCTAATGTATTACTCTTGAACAACTTTGTGCACATGCCAGTGTTGTAGTTATTTCTTCTTCGTCCATGCTTTCATTCCTTCCTGTTGGTTGAAATGGCGATATGGTTATGATAACACACTGCTAATTACTATCCATCAGGGATGATAACACACTGCCACCAAATGTTACAAACATAGGTGATATCACACTGCCAATAATTTTTCATCAGACGTGACAAAGCACAACCAACTGCTTTTTAGACTGACATGACCACACCTCCCTAAAACCCCAATTGTCATACGCCAAGCCTAATACCAGCTTTCCTCAGTGATTTGACTACTCCCACCATCTTTCTTTGGTGAATTGACAACTCCATTAGCTTTCCATCATGAATTAACAACTCCACCAGCTTTCCTCATTGAATTGATGACTCCACCAGTTTTACTCAGTGAATTGACAAATCCCCCAGCTTTCCTCAGTGACTTGACAACTCACACGAGCTTTCCTCATTGACTTGACAACTCTTACCAACTTTGCTCAATGACTTGACAAGTCCCATCAGCTTTACTTAGTGAGTGTTGACAACTCACATCACCTTTTCTCTATACGTCGATAGCTCACACTGCTATTACATAATATTTAAGATGCACCAGTACGCACATAAAATTAGGGGACACTCAACCACCATAACCAACACTTCACTAGGGTAACCACCACGTCCAACACTCCATCGGTGGCACCACCACTCCCAACGCTCCACCACACCAACGTGGTTGACAATGTCGAACTACGCAGTGATGTTTCAAAAGCGGAAGTGGGTTGCAAAGAAGGTAGGAAATTACCTAGATTGGTCATGCAAGAATGCACATGTGACACAGGAGTTTCCATGCCCAAACTGCAACTATGGTACTCTAATGTTGATCATTTAGTCCATACATCCAGGCACCGTCGGTTGGTCTTTCAACACATGCATGGATGTCCATGCAAGTTGATGTTATGTATGTATATTCCACAATGCATGCTGCATTTTTCATAACTCTAACTTCATCCATGGATAATCCAAGCATACCAAGAAGTACTTCTTCCAATGGGTCGACGGGCCAGATAAGTACAGTAGGGCGTTCATCGAGTGAAAAATTTGGCTGAACTACCTAGTTGCACCCAACATCTTCACCCATTGTAAACCTTCACCTCAGACTGGGGAAGAGAAAGGAAAGTCACCCGTTGAAATCTGCACCTTTCTAGAAGGCCCATAATGAGTTTATGGCCTAGAAAAATAAGCTGAAGGAGCAAACCGACACGACTCAAGTCCAAGAGAGCCTAAGATTGCCCCTGAATACCGGTATTCGGTGGATGTATATGGGATTAATTGAAAGAAATCCAAGGCCTAAAGCCTCACGAAATCAAAGGGGAAGGCATCGATGGATCGTGCTGCATAGCCTCACGAAATCAAAATATATTAACATGTACTTGTTGTCCCAATCCAATGCATTTTGCATTTTTGAAATACTAAGGTTCATATGTTAATATATTTTGTAGGCACAAATGCAAGGGTGTGATGAAACATGCAGGTTGGGTGGATCGCATGAAGCCACAAGCTCAGTAGTGGTCGCATGCATTAGAGGATCTCCACGAGTAGGTTTCCCCCACAATCACACGGCATACAATGCCTACATCAAGTGGTACAGTACACGCACATGCATTAGAGTCATGTGTGTCATAGAGGACCCTCCGAGGCACATTGCTACAATAGGAGACACCTACCCCACCTAACTAGACTCTTTTCATCGTTCAATTAGTAAAAACACCTAGCATTTCTTCCATTTTAAAATTCATACAGTGTCTACGGTTGGCTTCATTACAATACGTTCCCTTCCTACGCAGAGCAACCTTACCAGGGAGGTGTATGAGGAGGCTACATCTCTTAGGTTTCACCTTGGCTTCGAGGACATGCTGTAGCTCACTATGGATGAGCTGCGAGCTGCTATGGACGATTTGCGAGATAGAATGAGGCACATCGTCGAGCTTACGTCCTATAGGAGGCTTAGGGAGGACAATGTGGTGCAAGGTCAGGTATATTCTTTTGCGGTACATGGTTGGTATGTTGGCCACAGTAAGCTGGGACAGCGCACAGGCACATCCCACCTCTTCCAAACATGGCCATGGGCTCCAGTTGGTAGGTCTCACGCCTTATGCCTGGTCAACACTAAGAGGCTAACGGTGGGCCCATGGTCCATATACCTGGTCAACAGACTTGCCGTGGTTCATAGTGGACCGAGCACATGGATTGGGATTTAGGGCTGACGTCATCGGCTCGGGTGGATGACATCGGCGATGACATCATTGCTGACACAATGGCTGAAGTCGAACACTCGATGCACGGCGGTTGATGTAGGTGCTAACGCTATGGACACGCGGGCGATTGGATGACGCGGTGGTTAAGGTGGGGCACACGGGGCGATGACATGGATGTCCATGTTAGCAAGAGCTCGACCTCTTGGCTTCAGCGAAGGATGGATATTGAACCTACCGGCGCTGGAGGAGACGATGAAGCTGGTGACATTTCAGCGACCAATCAAACCTGGGTTTGCGCGGATCTGGACGAAGAAGACACAACGAACTTAGAGAGGTGCTCGACTGCGGTGGAGACAAACTAGAGGTGAAGATTGGTGGATAAAAAGAGCTCAGTTGAGATGGTGCACTCCGGTGAGCTTGCAAGGATGAACGGCGATGGCTCAGGCGATATCAGATAGGGCACGTAGGCTCGGCGGAAGATGGTGCATGCAACGCGAGGTCTCCTTGGGGCTTTTATAGCACTGAAAATGTGACACTACGGGATGTTGGGACACCGTAAAAGGGTGAAATTGGAGAATGTGACATTATCAAATATGAAATTGGAGGTTAAAACTTTACGATATGAAGTTTAATCGCGTTTCCGGGCCGATTTCAGGAGTTTGGGCCCCTCCGGGGGAGTTTGGGACCAAGGGGGATGAGTCGTGGGCCTTGGTGGGAGGGAGTTTGGGCCCATGAGGGAGGGAGGGACCAGGTTGGCCTGCTTGTGCGCCCCCTAGCCCTCTTGTGCACCACACCCCCTCACCCTTGCCTTAGGGTTTCCCCCTCTCCACCTCCTAGCCGCCCCCCCATCTCCTTCTCCTTTTGGTGCCTCCACCTCTCCCCTCCCGTCTCCACCTCCCTTGCTGCCCTAGGGGAGCTCCCCACTATGCCACCTCGCTGTCCTCTCCATCGGGAAGCCCCGTGACGAGGAGATCCGGCGGTTCCGGCGCGAGGAGGACGATCGGGGAGCCCGGGAGGAAGGAATTTAGTGTTCGTCGTTCTTCGGGCTGAGGTATGGCATGGGTGATCCTTGCGGATGGTTTAGGTATTGTTATAGAGGTTGATTTGATGCTTTTAGATCAAGGGGTGGTGCTGTGTTTGGGTAGATTGGAGGAAATCTGGATGTTTCTCAATTCTCTGCTTCGGGCAGATTGTGCAGTCGACCTAGGGTTTGAGTTTTCGCAATTTTAGAATTGGATTTTGGTCGGCCGCCTATTGAGAAAGTTATAGGTAACTTCAATACCTTTAATTGGACATAAAGAACGTCCAAATCCGCCCAGCCGTTTGAAAATTATGCTCGATTTACCGAATGTGTTCAAATCTGTGACGTAGTTGGGACAGAACGTAGTGTTTTGTAGATTAAACAATTTTAGAGGCCAAATCAGCTTTTCCCAATACCTAGAAAAAGTTAGGAAATTTCCTAAGATTTGCAATGATGTACTTGTTTAATCGATTCGGATTTATAGAATTAAAGTTATGCTAGTTTGAAGTCTGCTGTTCGGGCGGGACAGTTTCTCTGTTTTTCGGTTTTGGGAGTAGTTCGCGAAGTTGGGGTAGACGAGCTTTTGCGTACTGTTTTGGGGGCATGACTTGAGTGTGTGGTATGTTTGTGCAGGTGGTGTGACCCCGGGAGTGCCCTCTTCCTCTCGCCAATCCGTCGCCCGCGGTTAAGGCAAGTGTGTTGGAGTGGGTAGTGTGTAGTATGGTTTGCTAGTGGTGATTATTGCAAATTGGCTACATGATAGAATATCTTGCCATGGTTGATGATGATGTGCAAATTGATTACATGATAGAATATCTTGCCATGTGTTAGAGTTTGCCCATGATATGATGAAAATGGTTCACAATGATGCTATGCAATAACTAGTTGAGCTTTTGTGTATGTTGTTTAAGTTAATGGCATAATTGCATACATGGCATGAAAATTGGCCGGGTCAGTGAGGAAGTCATAACTAGTCCGGTAAGGTCGGTGAGAAAGTTATGACTAATCCGGAGAGCCAATGAGTAAGTCCTACCTTGTGATTCCATCCACCGTGGTGAATGGAAGCGAGAAGTAGGCACCCTCCATCTACGGGATGGAAGGGGGAAGAGGGTGCACGACGACGGGTGTGCACTCAGCAATACCGGTATATGCTTCCAGGAGACATGTGCATTGCATTGCATTGCATACATGATGATGATGATGAATTTTGTACAATGTGCGTGCCATGGTATGATGTTTCATGTGAGATTATGTTTTGATCACGATGCTAAAGTATGGTATGTATTGATGTTGGCATTGTTGTATTCTTTATGATCTATTGCAACATACTTGCTGAGTGATGAACTCACACTTGTGTTTTATGTTGTTTTTTTTAGGTACCATGAAACCGGCATACGGGAAAGGGCATTAGCTACACATCTACACGTAGCTCCACACCTATAGTCAATTTATTCATTTGAGTCATGATAATAAGAATAGTGCCATGTAACTTGGTGAAATGGTTAATTTGTGTGCTTGGTTTCCTCATTTACTTCGTTTGGCTCATGAGATGGTTGAATTCATTATTATAGACTTATACTGTTGTTAGAACCCTCGTTATTGATGATTTAGATGTCATTCATTATGCTATATCCTGTGATCAAATTGTTGTTGCATCAATACATGGAAAAACAAAGGAGATGCTACCGAAATTTTCGATTTTAGCATTTACTCCTTTGCTGTAATTTATCTTTATTTGTGGTATTTAGATGTGGTTTAGTCTATGTTTGGTAACATTCAGGCATACCAGATGCCGGGGTGTTACAGAAAGGCGGGCTTGACACAAACTCCGAGAGCGGCGGTGTGCGGCATGCGGAGACCTGGCGGCTAGGGTTAGGGTTCAACAGTGGTGTGGGTCGAGCTAGGCCATGGAGCAGGCGAAGCAGACTGGACTATCTCGAAGTGACATGCGGCCGGCCGAGCTGGCCCATGGGCTGAGCAAAGCGGGTCAAGGGAAATGGACCATGCTAGATTTGACCCAAGGAGAGTTAATAAAAACATTTTTCAAATTAAGAAAATTCAATAAATTCAAATAAAGTTGATTAAATCCAAATAAATAGCAAATAAATTCATAAAAATATTAAAAAATACAAAAAAATCCTTGAAGCACAATGAACACAAAAATGGTTGAAAAATCACGAAAATATTTTAATTGTGCATAGATTAATTAAATTAAATATTTTGATTGCTTAAAAATCCAAATAAAGCTTTAATTAATTTGGGAAAAGCTCCAAATGGTTCTTTTTAAATTTTTAAAACTCTACAAAGACTAAAAAAATTAGGGTGTTACACCGATACACCTTTCCTCCACCCGTCACTAGCAAGCCTAGCCCATTTTCCAGTCTTCTTCCATGGAGCATCTGCCATGCCTGCGTGTGACGATTTCCCCATGTTCACCATGTAGCTTTAGCTCCTACCAGCTCGCCCCGTCGCATCACCTTGAGCTCCCAACCCGATGCCATCGCTACACCACCTACAAGCTACTGCTGTGCGAGAGAAAGACAGGCATCATGCTCATAACTGAGAGGAAGCCGATGAAGAGAATCAAAATCCTGCACCTATTTAAGGCACTCTACCTTGCCCTTCGGCTCCTCTGTATGATGCTAAACTCATTTTGCCCCCTGGCAGCGCCTCTCCCTCACCGAGCAACCAGGAACACCACCTTCATCCCAAGCGCTGGTGCGTGCACTCCTCCATACCCCGTTGAAGCAGCACTCACTCCTAGTGAGCCCTAGCCTCGAGATATGTGCCATATTGTGCTATGTTTCTTCTCCTTCAAAAGCCCTAAGATGGTGTAACCTATTATGCATCATAGTTAAAGGATTGAGATGGCGATCAGAGGGGGGTGAGTGATCCCAAATAAAATTTTCCCCTACACAAAGTACTCCAAATAAACCTGCAAGAAAAATCTGAGAGACCCAAAGATTTTTTTCCAGACCGGTACTCCTCAAATTTACCAACCTGCAAAAACCGGAACAACTAGACAACTATATGTACCCCTAGCTTGCATGGATGAGAACCATGAAACATGTGAGGGATTTTTTTAATCACAACCCTAGCTGTCAAGTGTCCAAACAAAAAGGAATCAAATCAAACATTGCTTTTCGAAAAAAGATCAAGCCAAATCACCAAAGTCTCTTTTACAAAAGCGAAAGCAGATTTTTCAAGAATTATCCTCACTTGGAGCAGGTGGTTGGTGGATTCTTGTTACTCTAAAATTTTTGGAAAAAAAAATTTCCCTATGAGAAAATGAGTTCTGAAACACTCCACCAAAAACCACCTCAAAAAGCCCTGTAGAAAAATCAGGAAAAATCAAGCACCGCAAACAATTAGGAACTTTGATCAAAAAGTTTGGGGCTCGGTTTTCACCTCATAGCGCCCAAACGGTGCAACCAATGGACTCTAAAATTTTTCCATAGATGAATATATGAGTCATGAACCTTATCCAACAAGAATAACCTGAAAAGGATTTTTATAGATTTTTCTAAAAATCAAAGACTGACTGTTGTGTGGAGAACAAGTTCAAGACAGATTTGCAATTTGATATAAACTTGATCTCTAGTCTATCCTAGGGTGCAAGTGAGACGTAAAACCAAATGAGCACCCTCAAGACATCCTTGATCAATAGCATTTAGAAGGAGGGGAAGCAAATCCAAATTGCGAGAAAGTAAATTGCGAGAATTTAAATGCGGGAAAGTAAATGCTGAATTTAAATTGCGTAAAGTAAAGACATGATGTAAATACGCAATTTAAATTCACAAGAACAGAAAAAAAAATCTTTGTATTTTCTGGATTGAAGGTTTACAAAACCTCACTTAATCTGGGCAAACCTCAAAGGAACAACTCAAACCTTCAAGAGAGGGAGGGCACCCCTCCCCCTCTATTTATACAACTCTTGGGCCACCTACCACCCTTGGATGAGTCCCTCAACCCTAGAGCACTCCACCAAGGGCTAGGATTAACCCACTCACATAACCATGCAAGGGCAACCCAAAACCCACACAAATAATGGGTTTTCTTGCACGGTTTTCAAAGCATACTACCTAGACCCGCTAACCTATCAACTAGACTGCGATCCAACGGCCCTCATCGATCCTCACGGCAACTAGCTAGTATCATTGCCTTTCCTTGTCTTCTTGACTTGCCCAGACTCCATCTCCGATCATCTTTCTGCGATCTTTGTGAAGGACCATATGGAGGTCCATCCATATTTATGATGAGTATTTGATTTTAATTGAGCAAGGTGTGCTCAGGTTTGAGTTTGATTTGAATTGGAATTCAAAAGGAAACAATTTAAGTTGTGTCAGCTTCAAGCGGCACTACCGGCCTTGTGGAGGTAGTAGTACCGACTTTGATTCAAATGCATGGTTCGGTCTGTGATTTTTGTGTGTTTGATGCATATTTACTTATGCTGCAATTGGATAGTGCGATGCTACGTAACGATTTGCTTGTCTATGTGGTTGCAGGACTTCGAGGCTAGGTCGTGGTGAGGCACGCTAAAGGTGGAGGAGGCCAAGTCTGGATATATACCGTGGTGAGGCATGTCGTCAGACAGGTAAGGCCAGCTTGCCTTCTCCATGGTGAGGTGAAAGGTCGGGACTAGGCTAGGAGAGCTAAGGTCTAGAACGGTCAAGTGCTGAAGACGGTTGAGGCCAAGAGGTAGCTACGACTGAATCGGCAAGGGATCGTAGCAGAGCATTTGCACATGTGCATGGCTTCCACGGCTATTCCAGTGGCGCCAGACTGTGTCCAGTGTGGTTTGGTTTGTGTTAGGTTATGGGTTAGCCTATGTGTCAAAATCCAAGGTTAGTGTTATGGTTTTGTTCTAGATGTTTTGTTATGTTTCGTGTACCTGGAGATCGTGTGCTTATCTGCTGTTGTGCAAGTGACCAGGTTGGAGCGGGTTGGCGACAGCGACCGGTGAGATGGACTGTAGGTTAACGGCTACATCAATGGGCCCCCACCATAAATTGAAAATTTATGTGGGATTTGAATCTCCATCAATTATATAATATCTTGAGCCCATGACAAAGTATCTCTAAAAAGCGAGATACGCTAATTGCATATTTAATGAAGACTTATTACCAGCATTATAGGATGAAAGGACACTAAATTGGAATAAAGGGAACTATCATGGCATGATAGCAATCTTCATAATATGGATCCACACACTAAAGAAGATAAACAAGTGGTTCAAAGTATCATTGATTTGCAATATCTTACAAATTGTTAGGACCCAGGTTGTGAATCTGGCTCTTATGTGTGTACCGTGCTAGTCCCATGATTATTTACTAGAACACACATCCAACATTGATATATCACATCCATACTCGATAAATAATACATAGGGTGGCACATATAAGTAGCATTTAAATATAGGTCTACATGACATATTTTTACAACAAAAAGAGTTGATCGGCCAAATAGTTTTAGAAGAAAAGTCAATTGTGGAAGAAAAAGTAATAAGGCAACCAATTCTAGCTCATATGCCTAACCCATCCATAGGAAACTAACTAGGGTAGGATCCTCAGCAATCGGTGTCAATGTCGCCAAAACCCATGGCATAAAAGTAACAGTATGGCATGTCTTTTTCCTCATCATCTAAATATATTCAAAAAGCAACAATGAGTACAAAATAAATGTACATAGCAAGACTTTTTAATCAAGGTTATGTAACATGAGTGGCTATATCAAGAGAGATGGCAATCTGTGAAATCATGTGCTGAAAAATTGGCTTAGAACAGAAAAATTGGCTTGTGCATGCGCCAGACCAAAATCTGAAAACTGTGTGTTTCCCTTCTGCGTCGGACCGATTTTCGCTGTTGCGCCGGACAAAAACTTTGGTCCGGCGTGAACATGTTTGGCGCTGGACAAATTTTCCTTGATAGCACATGTACGCCGGACCAAAAGCTTTTTGGTCCGCTGTAAAAGGAATTTTTAAGTTTATATGTGCCAGACCAAATTTGTTGAAAAACAGTAAGCTTCTATGTTACGCCGGACCATCCACGCCGGACCAAATTATTGGTCCATCGTGAACGCATTTTTGAGCATTGTTTTTGCATGTACGCCGGACCAAAAAATTTGGTCCGTCGTGAACGTGTATTTGAACATGTTTTTTTTAATTGAACCGAGACTTTCGCATGTACGCCGGACCAAATATTTGGTCCGTCGTGAGCTGCGCTGGACCGATGTTTGGTCCGGCGTGAATGGATTTTTGCTCGAGGTTGATTTTTGTGAATTTGAAAATTATTTGGTGATTGATCTGTGGTTATGAAATTTGTTTGAATTTCAGAATGCATGTTTTGAACTTATGCAATGCTCGTGTGAGTTTTTTCATGGACTAATGTTGAGTCAAGTCGCGGACTTGTGCTCGGAATCGTTTTGTGGTTTGTTCATGTGCAGGTGTTGCTCGAGGGCGAACGTGGTCGATGACGGGAACGGAACTAGGTTCATGGAGGAACTGAGGTTCGAGACTATATTCAGGGAGGAATCGAGGTCTTGGTGTCAAGGATGTCATGCGGGACGTTCGGGCTAGAGGACTGTGCACATGAAGAATGGTTAGTCACGTGAGTATGGCATGGTGGCCGTACGCGTGCAAGAGTTGTTAGTCACGTGAGTATGCCTGGGTTGCCATACGCGTGTAAGAGCTGTATTTGGCCAGGTTGGGCCAAGTAGAGTTGTATTCAATACAGACTCCTTCTAGGATTAGGAGTGGGACTCCTTCTAGGATTAGGAGTAGGAACTGTATTCAGGACTCTATGTGTTTGCTCTTTATAAATAGGGGGAGGCGCCTCCTGTTTGTGCATCAAGTCTTGGGTAGGTTTTAGGGTTGTACTCTATTCTTTCGAGTACTTTAGACAAAAAGAAATAAAGATCAATTCTTCCAGATCCTTGCGTGCTATAGTAACAACGTTGCTACAGTGTTCTCTGTTTTGTTCTTATTTGCATGCTTGTTCTGGTTCTAGATTGGATTTTTTTTCTTTGAGTTTCATCTTGATTTGATCCATCAAAAATCTTTCTAGGGTATTTATTTAGGGTTCCTCAAAGTTTAGTTGATTAATCTTTTGTCGTTCTTGATTATTCTACAAGTTTTGATTAGATCAGTTTTCGTCAAGTTCTGTCATAGCCAGCTTGCGAGGTTCATAACTTTTGATCCGTATGTCTGATCGAGCTGATTCTTTTGGGGTTCGATTCGTAATGGATCTAGATTCTTGTGTACAAATTTCAGATCGAACCGACGATTGGATCTCCAGGAATTCATGTTTTACCGAAAATTTGTTAATCTGTTTTTGTCGAATACAAGGCAATTATTTGGTTCTGTTTTGGGGTGAATTCTTAATAGATCAAATAATTGGTTTTAGCTTTTGCACAATCATTCACCCCCCTCTAATTGCTATATTCATATACTTCGATCCTATAAGTGGTATCAGAGCAAGGTTTTTCTAATCTGTCTTAACCGACGATTAGATTAATGGATCGTTATTCGATAAAACCGTGTGTGTTCGATGGTGTTGATCTTCAGTTTTGGAAGGCCAAGATGGAGGCATTCATCCAGGTGCAGGGCTTCGCAATTTGGGAAAAGGTCTACAAGCCATACGAAGTCCCTGCAAACGACAACGTCAACGACACCAATCGCGCACATGTTGAAGCAAACAGCAAGGCGCGCAACTTGATCATCCAAGGCTTGGGACGCAGCGACTTTGACCGTGTGATCCAACTCAAATCCGCATACGAGGTATGGGAATCTCTTTGTGATTACCATGAGGGTTCTAACACTATCAAAGAGGTCCGTCAAGATCTTTACAAAAAGGAATACATGCGATTTGAGATGAAGCCTAGTGAGTCGCTAGATGACTTCTTTGCACGCTTTAATAAAATTCTTAGCAATTTGCGTGCTATTGGAGTTATCTTTGATGATGCTGCTAATGCTAGACAATTGCTTGGTGCTTTACACATGACCATTTGGGAGATGAAAGTTACATCCATTAGAGAATCTACTATCATGAGTACACTTACATTAGATGTTCTTTATTCTAAGTTGAAAACTCATGAGTTGGATGTTCTTGCTAGGAAGAATGATCATAAATCAATTGCTTTGTCATCTCAATCTAGCATGTCTCATAACAATACTTCTTCAAGCTATGCTTTGTCTTCCTTGTCTTCACTAACCGATGAACAGATTGAAGAATTTCCCGAAGAAGATTTGGCACTACTTTCCTCTCGCTTTAACAAAGCTTTGCAGAATGTGACAATGAGAAAGAGAGGTGGTCCTCCAAGGTGCTATGAGTGTGGTGATCTCAACCACATGCATTCAAATTGTCCTAAGCTTGCAGGAAAAGCATCAAAGGAGGAGAAGGACAACAGAAAAGAGAAAAAGTTCTATTCAAAGAAGAAGAACTTCATCAACCGCAAAGTTGTCCACCGAGTTCTTTCCGCTCTTGAATAAGTCAATTTGAGCGATGTGGATTCGGAGAGCAGCAGGGATGATGCAACTTCAAGCAAGCATGATTTGATGGGGTTGTGTCTCATGGCAAGCAGCAAGGACAACTTTACCGAGGACGACCACACCAGCGACTTCAATGAGGTAGATCCTTCTTATGATGAATTAGCTATTGTTGTTGCTCGTCTTGAAAAATTGCTTGATAAACGTGATAAGAAAATTAAGAAACATGATTTTCTTGTTGAATCATTGAATGCTGAAATTGCTAGACTTAAAACTTTGATTCCTAATGATGATGCTTGCAAATCATGTGACTTAATTTACAATGAGCTCACCTTGCTTAGGAAAGAACATGCTCTTCTGTTACATCAAAATGAGAAAAATGAGAAACATGTTAAACATGCTAGCTGTTCTACCATTGATTCGCATGATACAACTCCATGTTCTAAATGCTCCATAGTAGAATTGAAGTTGAATGATGCAAATGCTAGGGTTTCTCAAGTAACAGATGCTTTGTGTAACACCCCGGCATCTAATATGCCCTAGATGTCACCAACCATAGACTGAACAACATCTAAATACCACATCTAACGGTAAATTACAGCAAAGGAGTACATGCAAAAACCGAAAATTTTGGCAGCATCTCCTTTGTTTTTCCATGGTACGAAGCATCAACAATAATATCACAAGTTATATCATAATGGGAAGCATCTAAAGCAGCAATAATAGGTGACATAGCAACTAATTAAGTCTAGCATAATGAATTTAACCACTCCACGATGTAAAACGAAGTAAATAATATGACCAAGATCACAAATAAGTCATACTCCAAGTTCTCAACGCATTAATTTATAATTACAACTACGAATGGCAGAATTGCATATATCTTAATGAGTGAAACTTTGTGAAGATGTGACACAAAGCCCTTTTCTCGCATGTCGGTTTCATGGTACCTAAAAACAACATAAAACACAAGCGTGAGTTCAACACTCAGCAAGTATATTGCAATGGGGCAAACAGAACAATTCAATATTATCATCACTACATAACAACTTAACATCATGATTAAGTCATACTTCATATGCAACATCATATTCATATCTCAACCTCATTGAAATCATTTCATCATCATCATCATATATGCAATGCAATGCAATGCAATGCACATGTCTCCTCGATGCAAATACCGGTATTGCCGAGTGCACACCCGTCGGCGTGCACCCACGTCCCCCTTCCATCCCATAGATGGAGGGTGCCTACTCCTCGCTTCCACTCACCGCGTGGGTGGAATCACAAGGTAGGTCTTACATCTATGGTGCTCCGGATTAGTCAAACTTTCTCACCGACTTTACCGGAATAGTTATGACATTCTCACCGACCGAGCCAAGTTTCATGCCATGTATGCAACATATGCCATAATCATTAACCACAAACTATTGCATAGCATCTTAACATACCCTTTTTCATCATATCATGGCAAATACTAAGCATGGCAAGATAGCATAACATGGAAACAATTGCATCTAGTCAAGACAATCAAACAAACCACATGCTACCCATCCCAATACACTTGCCTTAACCTCAGGCGACGGATTGGCGGGACGAGGAGGGCACTCCCGGGGTCACACCACCTGCACATAGGTGCCACACAATCACAACGTGCCCACAAAACAGTACGCCCTCGCCCATCTAACCCGATATCGCAAACTACTCCCAAAAACGAAAAACAGAGAATCTGTCCCTCCCGGACAGCAGACTTCAAACTATCATAACTTTAGATCTAGGACTCTGAAACGATTAAACGAGTACATCCTCGTGTATCTTAGGAAATTTACTAACTTTTTCTAAGTATATGGAAAAGCCGATTCGGACTCCAAAGTTGTTTAATCTACAAAACACTACGTTCTGTCCCAGCTACGTCACAGATTTGAATACATTCGGTAAATCGAGCATAACTTTCAAACGGCTTGGCGGAATTGGACGTTCTTTATGTCCACTGAAAGGTATTGAAGTTACCTACAACTTCTTCAATAGGCGGATGACCAAATTCCGATTCTAAGGTTGCGAAAACTCAAACCCTAGGTCGACTGCACAATCTGCTCGAAGCAGAGAACGTGGCAAACTCTCGTTTTCATCTAATCTACCCAATTACAGCACCACCATTTGATCTAAAAACATGATATCAACCCCTAGAACAGTACCTAGACCATCCCCAAGGATTCCCCTAGCCATACCTTCGCCCGACGAACGATGACCCGATGAATCTCCTCCCGGTTCACGCGATCTCCTTCCTCGCTCCAAGTCCACCGGATCTCCTTGTCGCGGAGCGCTCCAATGGACGGATCAGCAGGGTGGTGAGTTGGAGAACTCCCCTAGGGGCAGCAAGGATGGTGGAGAGGGATGGGGAGGAGAGGGGCGCAAGGGGGGTGGCTTGGGGAGGTGGAGGCATGGAGAGGGGGTGGCGGCTACCAAGGGGGAGATGAGGAGGATGTGGGGGCGGCTAGGGCAGTCTTGGGCGCACCAAAGGGCAGGGGGAGGTGCCCCAACCAGGTCTCCCACTCCCACTTGGACCCAAACACCTCCCCACCAAAGCCCACGATCCTTTCCCTTAGGCCCAAACTCCCCCGGAGAGGCCCAAACTCCCGAAATTGGCCCGAAAACGCGATTAAACTTCATCCCGTATAGTTTTAACCTCAACATTCACATTTTATAAAGTCACATTCTCTAATTTCACCTTTTACGGTGTCTCGACATCCCATAGTGTCACACTTTGCTTACACATGAGGTTCTTTCATGTTCAACTTGTCGCAAGCAAAAAGGAAAAGTGGATGTTCCCTGCAATAATTATTTAACTCTTGCTAAGAAAGTTGATTACTTGCAAAATTCTTTGGAACGTTTCACTAATGGCAAGAAAAATTTGAACATGATTTTGGATAAATCAAAGGTTAGCTCAAATAAAAAGGGCTTAGGTTTTGATCTTCATGCTTCATTTGAAACTAAACCTCGCACTGTTGTTCATGCTCCTTGCAATGACAAAATTGAGATTTTTAATGAGCCAAAAAAGATTGCTTTTAAATCTGCTGGTTTTCTTTCTTCTACTATGGTGAATGCAAAATGTGCTTCTACTGTTAAAGCCAAACATCATGTTAAGTATACTTGCACTCATTGTGGTAGAGATGGACATCTAGTAGATTTTTGCTTTAGGCTAGCCAAACAACAGAAGATAGAAAGGAACAAGGCTAGGTCTAATTTCAAACAGGCACGTTTCATTTCTCATTATGTGCCTAGGGTGAAGCAAACACCTTTTGTTGCTACAAACACGAGAAATGGTAAATCTGATTTTGTGCACAAAAATACTAGTGTTGTGCCTACTTTGTTGCGTCGTGTGTCTCAGTACTGGATTCCCAAAATTCTGATTTCTAACCCCAGTACTGAGACCTCGAAATGCTTTGCTATGTAGGCTTCTCGCGCGACGAAGGAGAACATATGGCTAGTGGATTCCGGATGCTCACGCCACATGTCCGGTGATAAGAATTGGTTCTCCTCCCTCACTCATGCATCTTGTGCTGAAAGTATTACCTTTGGAGATGCTTCTACCTCTTCTGTTGTGGCAAAAGGTACAGCGAAGGTAAGTGACAAGTTTATGTTCAAGGATGTGGCTCTTGTTGAAAACTTGAAATATAACTTGCTCTCTGTCTCACAAATGATTGATGAACGTCTTGAAATAAGTTTTAAGAAAAATTAATGCAAAGTGCTAGATGCTTCAGGTGATCTTTTTTTTCAGGATTTCTCGCTTTGGAAGAGTATTTAAAGCTGATTTTGATTCATCACCTTCTTCTAAGCATAGGTGTCTAGTTGTCAATGTTTCTAAAGATTTATTCTTTGGCATCGTAGACTTGTTCATGTTGGTTTTGATCATCTTACTCGTGTAAGTGGTTTAGATCTCATACGTGGCTTGCCTAAGCTTAAGGGTGATAGCAATCTAGTATGCTCTTCTTGTAGACATGGTACGATGATTGCAAGTTCACATCCACCTCTTACTATGGTGATGACAAACGCTCCAGGACAGCTACTACATCTTGACACGGTTGGACCATCTCGAGTTGAATCTTTTGGACGCAAATGGTATGTGTTTGTTATTGTTGATGATTTCTCTAGATATTCTTAGGGTGTACTTTATGGCATCTAAGGTTGAGGCTTTTAGTCATTTTAGAAGTCTTGTTCTTAGGCTTTCTATTGATCATCCAGGAGCTCTTAGAGCTATTCGAAGTGATAATGGAGCTGAGTTTAAAAATTCTTCTTTTGATCACTTTTGTGCTGAAAAAGGAAGTGATCATCAATTTTCATCACCTAGAGTGCCTCAACAGAATGGTGTAGTTGAAAGGAAAAACAGATTGTTGGTTGAAATGGCTAGAACTATTCTAGATGAACAACACACTCCTAGAAAATTTTGGATTGAAGCAATTTCAACTGCATGTTATGTTTCAAACCGTGTGTTTTTGAGATCAAAACTGGGTAAAACTCCTTATGAACTTCGGTTTGGACATAGGCCTACTGTTTCTCACTTTAGAGTTTTTGGATGCAAATACTTTGTCTTGAAATATGAAAATCTTGATAAATTTGAAGCTAGATCAATGGATGGCATTTTTCTTGGATATTCTGCTCATACTCGTGGCTACCGTGTGCTTGTTTTGGAAACTAACAAAATTCTAGAAACTTGTGAAGTTACTTTTGATGAGGCTAGTCCAGGCACTAGTCTAAGTGATGCAGGTATAGGCGCATATGTTCAGGGGGATAAAATCTTTGAAGACAATGATGATGTTGATGTTGAAGATGAGGTCTTGACTCTTCCTAATGCACAACAAGCTATAGCACCTTTGGCACCTACTACTACATCAAACTACAGCTAACCATCCTCAAGCTACAACGTCTGTCACACCCCGGCATTTAATATGCCTGAATGCTACCAAACATAAGCTAAACAACATCTAAATACCACAATTAAACATAAATTCCAGCAAAGGCGCACATGCTAAAAACCGAGATTTCGGCAGCATCTCCTTTGTTTTAACATGATTTGAAGGAGCAACATAGTAAAGCAATATAAGGCAATATGAGAGACAGCTAAGACAGCAATAATTAAAGACTTAACGACAATATAAGTCTACTTTCAAGCATTTAATGTCTCCAAGAGTCAAACGAACAATAAGACTCTCAAATAGCAAAGCTAAACCTTAAAGCAATAATCATCACACGCAGTTTATTATCAAAAACTAATTGAATGACTTGTGGAATCAAATGAGTGAAGCTACGTGCGGAAGTGTGACTATTTCCCTTCCCCGCATGCCGGTCTCATGGTACCTAAAACAACAAGAAAACACAAGCGTGAGTTCAAAAACTCAGCAAGCATATTGCAATGGTACAACAAGAACAATTAACATAGCAATAATATCTCACATCATGTAACCCATCTCATTCATGATCACATATCAATATCAACATCATTATGTATGTAATGCGATGCGATGCTCATGTCTCCTTGGAAACTCATACCGGTATGGTTGAGTGCACACCCGTCGGTATGCACCCTCTCCCCCCTTCCATCCCGAAGATGGAGGGTGCCTACTCCTCGCTTCCGTTCACCGCGGTGAATGGAATCACGATGTAGGACTTACTCATTGGCTCTCCGGAATAGTCATAACTTTCTCACCGACCTTCCCCGGATTAGTTATGACTTTCTCACCGCCCGGGCCATGTAACATGCCATGTATGCAAATATGCCAACATCATAATTAACTTTGTATATTAACGCATGACATCATAGCATACTCATCATATCATAGGCAATAATTGAAGCATGGCAAGTGATCATATCATATAATCAAGTTCATCTAGTCTCAACTAGCAACCTACAAACCGCTATCCATTACAATACACTTGCCTCAACCACGGGCAACGGATTGGCGGGAAGTAGAAGGCACTCCCGGGGTCGCACCACCTGCACATAGGTACCACACACTCACAATCATGTCCCCAAAATAGTACGCAAACCCTCATCTACCCCGACATTGCCAACTACTCGCAAAACCCAAAAACAGAGGTTCTGTCCCGTCGGGACAGCAGCCTTCCAAAAGGCATAACTTGGGTTCTGGGACTCCGAATAAATTAAATGAGTACATCCTCGCGTAGCTTAGGAAATTTCCTAATTTTTTCTAGGTATACAGAAAGACTGATTCGGAATCTAAAGTTGTTTAATCTACAAAATACCGTGATCTGTTCCAATCACGTCACAGATTTTAATACGCTCGGTAAAACAAGCATAACTTTTCAAATAGCTGGGCGGAATTTAAAGTTCTTTATACCCACTGAAAGGTATTGAAATTACCTACAACTTCTTCAACAGCCGTACGACCAAATTCCGACTTTAAATTGGCGAAAAACCAAACCCTAGGTCGACTGCTCATGCTGCCCGAAACAGAGAACGTGGCAACTTCTAGATCTAATCCAATCTACTCAATTCCAGCACCACCAATTGATCTAAAAACATTATAATGACCCTTAGAACAGTACCTAGCCCAACCGCAAGGAGTCCCATGGCCATACCTTCGCCCGACGCACGAAAACCCAATAGATCTCCTCCCGGATCGCTCCTCGCTCCTCGCTCCTCGCACCAACGGATGGATCCACGAGGTGCAGGGGTGGGGAGGCTACCCTAGGGCAGCAAGGGGTGGAGGAGAGGTGGTGGGGAGGTGGGGAGCAAGGGGCAAGGGGGGTGGGGGCGCACGGCCAAAGGGGAGGGAGAGGAGGTGGGGCGGCTAGGGCCAAGGGAGGAGGTGGGGGCGCACAAGTGGGGGTGGGGGCGCAAGGAGGGCAGGGGGAGGCCCCTTTTACCAGCCCACACAAGTCTCCTAGTCCTAAATGGACTCATACTCCATCCCACCAAAACCCACAACCCCTTCTTTTAGGCCCAAACTCCCCCGGAAAGGCCCAAAACCCCGAAAACGGCCCGGAAACGCTATTAACCTCCATACCCTATGGTTTTAACCTTAATTTCACATTTCATAATGTTTTTAACCTCATTATGGACATTAAATAAGGTTACGACACTCCGTGGTGTCACAACATCATCTGTACATGTTGAAAATGAAGGAGGAGAAGGAGAAGTTTCAAAAGCCAAAGCTCCCTTGCACATTAAGAAAATGCATCCATCTGAACAATTGATTGGAGACCTAAATGAGATAATCATCCGATCCAGGTTTATTCATGTAACACCCCGGCATTTAATATGCCTGAATGCTACCAAACATAGACTAAGCAACATCTAAATACCACAAATACAAGTAAATTACAGGAAAGGCATGAATGCTAAAAACCAAAATTTCGGCAGCATCTCCTTTGTTTTAACCTGAGTTGAAGGAACAACAATAGCATAGCAATATATGGCAATATAAGAGGCATCTAAAATAGCAATAATTAAAGGCATGACAGCAATATAAGTCTAATTCCAAGCATTCAATGTCTCCATGAGCCAAACGAACAATAAGACTCTCATATCGCAAAACTAAACCATAAATCAATAAGCATCACACTTAATTTATTATCAAGACCCAATTGAATGACTGTGGGAACAAATGAGTGAAGCTACGTGTAGAAGTGTGACTATTTCCCTTCCCCGCATGCCGGTCTCATAGTACCTAAAACAACAAGAAAGCACAAGCGTGAGTTCAACACTCAGCAAGTATATTGCAATGGTACAAAAGAACAATTACATGGCTATTACAACTCACATCATGTCTATCATCTTATTCATGATCACATATCATTATCATCATCATGTATGCAATGCGATGCGATGCACATGTCTCCTGGAAACTCATACCGGTATAGTTGAGTACACACCCGTCGGTGTGCACCCTCTCCCCCCTTCCATCCCGAAGATGGAGGGTGCCTACTCACTTCCATTCACCGCAGTGGATGGAATCACGATGTAGGACTTACTCAATGGCGCCCCGGACTAGTCATAACTTTCTCACCGACCTTACCAGAATAGTTATGACTTTCTCACTGACCCGGCCATGTATCATGCCATGTATGCAAACATGCCAACATCATAGATAACTTGTACATTAACAGATGGCATCACAACATAATAAACCATATTCATCATATCTGTAGGACCGAATATAGCAATCAGAGGGGGGTGAATGATTGTGCGGAAGGTAAAACCAAATTCTTGATCTATTAAAAGTTTACCCCAAAATAGAACCAAATAATTGCCTCGTTTTCGAAAAAAACAGAATGATAGAGGTTTGGTAAAACGCGAATTCCTGGAGATCCAACCGTCCGATCGATCTTAAATTTGGACACAAGAAACTAGATTCCAATACGAATCAAACCCAAAAAGAATCAGATCAATCGGATTTACGGATCAAAAGTTATGACCTTTGCAAGATTACTATTCCAGAAGATGGCGAGAATAAATCTAACTAGAATTGTAGCTCGCCGAAAGATTTGATGAACTTGATCTTTATTTCTCCTTTCTTTTGTCTAAAATACTCCAAACAAAAGAGTACAACCCTAAAGCTTGCTCAAAGCTTGATTGCCTTCAACAGGAGGCAACCCCTCTATTTAAAGAAGGCAAACACACCTAATCCTAGAAGGAGTCCTAATCCTAGAAGGATTCCTAATCCTAAAAGGATTCCCACTCCTAATCCTAGAAAGAGCATGTATTCAACACAACTCCACTTGGCCCAACCTGGCCGAGTACAACTCTTGCACGCGTATGGCAACCCTACCATACTCACGTGACTAACACTTTGCACGCGAATGACCTCATGCCATTCTCACGTGACTAACCATTCTTCATGTGCACCATTCTCTTAGCCCGAACGTCCCGCATGACATCCTTGACCACCAAGACCTCAGTTCCCCCTGAACCTAGTCCCAAACCTCAGTTCCTCCATGAACCTAGTTCCAGTCCCGTCATCGACCACATTCGCCCTTGAGCAATACCTGCACATGAACAAACCACAAAACGATTCCGAGCACAAGTCCGCGACTTGACTCATATTAAACCATGCAACCACTCACAGGAGTGCATTGCATTAAATATTCTAAGAACACGATTTCAAAACACGAACAAAAACCTTTGCAAAAATCAAAAAGCTTTTCAAATAATCAAATTGATTTCAGATCTTTTCAAATAAAGAAACCAAAAAATAAATCTTGTCGAAATATCAAACTGGTTTCAAATCTTTTTCAAATACTCATCATCAAAATCAACTGGATCAAAAATAACGATCCTTCAATATCAATGGCAAACATTAAAGCATGGCATGTGATCATATCATAGATTCAATTTCAACTCAACAAAACTTGCAATCTACAACCCGCTACCCATTCCAATACACTTGCCTCAACCACGGGTGACAGACTAGCGAGAAGTAGAAGGAACCCCCGGGGTCACACCACCTGCACATAGGCACCACACACTCAAAATCATGCCAACAAAACAATACACAAACACTCTTCTACCCCGACTTCGCAAACTACACGCACAACCCAAAAACAGAGGTTCTGTCCCGTCGGGACAGCAGACTTGCAATAAGCATAAATCAGGTTCCAAGACTCCGAATCGATTAAACGAGTACATCCTCGCGTAGACTAGGAAATTTCCTAACTTTTTCTAAGTATATGGAAAGACTGATTCAGACTCTAAAGTGGTTTAATCTACAGAATACCGTTATCTGTTCCAATCTCGTCATAGTTTTGAACACGCTCGGTAAAGCAAGCATAACATTCAAACGGCTGATCGGAATTAAGCAAACTTCACATCCAATTAAAGGTATTTCAATTACCTATAACTTCTTCAACAGGCGGACGACCAAATTCCGAATCTAAATTGGTGAAAACCCAAACCCTAGGTCGACTGCTCATTCTGCCCGAAACAGAGAACATGGCAAACTCTAGATTTCATCTAATCTACCCAATTACAGCACCACCAATTGATCTAAAAACATGATATTAACCCTTAGAATAGTACCTAGACCAACCCCAAGGATTCCCATGGCCATACCTTCGCCTGACGAACGAAGAACCAACGGATCTCCTCCCGGTTCGCGCGATATCCTTCCTCGCTCCAAATCCACCGGATCTCCTCGTCGCGGAGCGCTGCAATGGACGGATCTTCGGGGTGGTGAGGTGGAGAGGCTTCTCTAGGGCATCAAGGGGTGGTGGAGAGGGGAGGGGATGGCGCAAGGGGGAGAGGAGGCGCCCAAAGTGGGGGGTGGCGGCTTGGGTGGTGGAAGGAGGAGGTGGAGTGGCGGCTAGGGTTGTGGGGCGCATGTGGGCAGGGGGAGGACGCCCCCAAGGCAGGTTATCCTGCCTCCCCCTCCCTCATGGGCCCAAAAATCCTCCCACCAAGGCCCACGACACATCCCCCTTGGGCCCGAACTCCCCCGGAGAGGCCCAAACTCCCGAAAACCACCCGGAAATGCGAATAAACCTCACAATGTATAGTTTTAACCTCCGATTTCATATTTTATAATGTTTTGACCTCAACATTCACATTTTATAAGATTACGACACTCCGTGGTGTCACAATTCATTCTGACACCCATGCTCATTCTGCTTTAGTTGGTTCTTTTGAACCCAAAGATATATCTCATGCATTATCTAACGAATCTTGGATCAATGTCATGCATGAATAATTAGAGAATTTTGAATGAAATAAAGTTTGGAAACTAGTCTCACTACCTCCTAATTTTAATGTTATTGGAACAAGATGGGTTTTCAAAAATAAACAAAGTGAGGATGGTGTTGTTGTTAGAAACAAGGCTAGATTGGTTGCTCAAGGTTTTACTCAAGTTGAGGGCTTAGATTTTGATGAAACCTATGCTCCTGTTGCTAGAATTGAAGCCATTAGAATCCTTTTAGCATTTGCTGCATCCAAAGGTTTTAAGTTATATCAAATGGATGTGAAAAGTGCTTTTCTTAATGGCTACATAAATGAGGAGGTTTATGTCAAGCAACCACCTAGTTTTGAAAATCCAAAGTTTCTAGATCATGTGTTCAAACTATCAAAAGCTTTGTATGGTTTGAAACAAGCCCCTAGAGCATGGTATGATAGGCTAAAAACCTTTTTACTTGAAAAGGGGTTTACAATGGGAAAGGTTGACAAAACTCTCTTTTTACTCAAGCAAGGCAATGGTCAACTATTCGTTCAGATTTATGTTGATGATATTATCTTTGGTGGTTCCTCTCATGTTTTAGTGTCTAAGTTTTCAAAAACCATGAGGGACGAATTTGAAATGAGCATGATGGGAGAGTTGACATACTTCTTAGGATTTCAAATCAAACAAACAAAGTATGGTACTTTTGTTCATCAAAGCAAATACACAAGAGACTTGTTGCATCGATTTGGGATGGAAAACATCAAGCCAATCATGACACCCATGGAAAGTACTTGCACACTTGATCCGGATGAAGATGGTGAGCCGGTTGATCAAAAGCAATATAGAAGCATGATAGGTTCACTTTTGTACCTCACTGCATCAAGGCTGGATATACAATTTGTTGTGTGCCTGTGTGCTCGTTTTCAAGCTTCCCCACGTGCTTCACATCGACAAGCTATCAAGCGAATTTTCAGGTATCTCCATGGTACTCAAGATTTTGGCATTTGGCTTTCTGCTTCCTCATGCATTAGTTTAAGAGCCTTCTCTGATGCCGATTTTAGAGTATGTAGAATTGATAGAAAAAGTACATCTGGTACATGTCATTTCTTGAGCAATTATCTTATTGCATGGTTATCTAGAAAACAATCTTCTATTGCACAATCAACTGCTGAATCTGAGTATGTGGTTGCTGCTAGTTGTTGCTCTCAAATTCTTTGGATAGTAGCTACACTTAAATATTATGGGGTTAATTTGGATAGTGTTCCTCTTTTGTGTGATAACACTAGTGCAATTTGCATTGCTAAGAATCATGTGCAACATTCAAGGACAAAACATATTGATATGAGATTTCACTTTCTTAGAGATCATGTAGAAAAAGGAAATATTGTGCTTCATCATGTGGATACTGAACATCAATTGGCAGACATTTTCACAAAACCTTTGTCTTCTTCTCGTTTTACTTTTATTCGGGGAGAACTTGGGATTGTTCATCCAATGGGTTTGTTTTGAGGGGGGGTTTCCTTGCCAAGTTCTTTTACTTAATGAGCTTACTTTATCATATTTCTTTATATATTATGTAATTGAGCAGATGTATGATAATCTAAATTGCTCCACTTGAACTAAAAATGACATTGCGGAATTCCTTGGTTTGACTGCCTATAGCTAAATACTCTGTGATATCTTACTCTTCTAGGCTTGATATTGAATCTTCTTGACAAATTTGGGCTATGGAGCAAGTGTGTTTTCAGCTTTACTCTTTCAAAAGGCCTTTTAATATCTTTGCATGTTTACAATCAAAGAAAAAGGAAAAGAAAAGGGAATCAATAAAAAAAGGTGGTTAAAAGAAAAGGCCTCAAGTTGTGCGCTTCAAACATGCTTTCCCCTAAAAAGATAAGATGTATGCTTCAAGCATGCCATTCCCTAAAAGACAAGATGTATGCTTCAAGCATGCCACTCCGAGAAAATAAAAGAAGTATGCTTCAAGCATGCCACATGCAGTTTATCATTTTTAAAAGATTAAATTGGCCTACTAGATTGGAGTTGAAACTACTTGCTCGCCCTGAGTTGTTAGTTGCTTCAGTTTTGAGCCTTGCTTTTCTGCTAAGGTCTTGCTTAGTACTTGCTATAGGTGACTGTACAGAGGTTGAGATGCATGTCATTCCCTAACTTGTTAAAATCACATCAAGTTCATGTATTTTGCATATCTTGTGATATATAAGGTTATATGATCGAATGAGCTCATCCTTTCCTATCTTGGCACTCCTTTGTTCCTCCTTGTGAAATCATTGCTACAAGGAAAATTCTGAACTTGTTTTCTCTCTTTTGTACTCTTGATGAATCCATTGTCAAAGGGGGAGAAGTTTAAGGAAAAAGGGGGGAAGTTTTTGGAATTTTGAGAATTTTGGGAGAAGTTTGGAGGATTTTGGAATTTTTGGGCACATTGCACATTCACACACATTTTCCTTCTTAGGAGGAGATTTTTCGTATTTTCACCAAGGGAGAGTTTGTTACTTTGGTCAAAGGGGGAGTATTTGTGTTATCTCACTTTGGTTTTTTATTTTAATCCTTTGGATTTCAAATCTTTTGTGAAGTGAATGCCAAATGTTCAATTCTAAGTGGTGTTGCTAATGTTTTCATCAAGGGGGAGATTGTGAAATCATATGCCGAAAAATTGGCTTAGAATTGAAAATTTGGCTTGTGCATGCGCCGGACCAAATTTTGAAAACAATGTATTTCCCTTCTGCACCGGACAGATTTTCGCTGTTTATATGCGCCGGACCAAATTTCTGAGTTTATATGCGCCGGACCAAATTTGTTGAAAAACAGTAAGCTTCTATGTTACGCCGGACAATGCACGCCGGACCAAATTCTTGGTCTGTTGTGAACGCATTTTTTAGCTTTGTTTTTGCATGTACACCGGACCAAAAAATTTGGTCCGTCGTGAACGTGTTTTTGAACATGTTTGCTTTGAATTGAACCGAGACTTTCGCATGTGCGCCGGACCGATGTTTGGTCCGGCTTGAATGGTTTTTTGCTCGAGGTTGATTTTTGTGATTTTGAAAATTGTTTGGTGATTGATCTGTGGTTATGAAATTTGTTTGAATTTCATAATGCATATTTTGAACTTATGCAATGCTCGTGTAACACCCCGGCATCTAGTATGCCCGAATGCTACCAAACATAGACTAAACAACATATAAATACCACAAATAAAGATAAATTACAACAAATGTGTAAATGCTAAAACCGAAAATTTCGGCAGCATCTCCTTTGTTTTGACATTAATTGAAGCAATAGCAATAACATGGCAAGTTATATCATAGCATAAGACATCTAAAACAGCAATATCAACGAATAAAGCATCACTTATGTCTAAAATAAGGAATTCAACCATTCCACCAAATATAACAAACCAAACGATGAACTCAAGCCCATACACCAAGTTTCATGGCACTATTCATTATTATCATGACTCCCAATGATTAAACTGTATATGAATGTGAAGCTACGTGTAGAAGTGTAGCTAATGCCCTTTCCCGCATGCCGGTTTCATGGTACCTAAAAACAACATAAACACAAGAGTGAGTTCATCACTCAGCAAGTATATTGCAATGGACCATAAAGAACAATTCAATGTTAACATCACTACATACCATGCTCAACATCATGAACAATTCATAATTTCATATACAACATCATACTCATGTCTCAATATCATTGTACTCATTTGATCATCATCATGTATGCAATGCAAATGCTCATATCTCCTCGAAGCACATACCGGTATTGCCGAGTGCGCACCCGTCGGCGTGCACCCCCTTTCCGCTTCCATCCCGTAGATGGAGGGTGCCTACTCTTACTGACTCGCTCCCATGCACCACCATGGATAGGACTACGAGGTAGGTCTTTCATGTTCACTACGTGTGAACACAGAGGCCCGCATCAGCATGGGACACCCCTTCCATTATGAATGTACATATGACATAAACATGTAGAGATTGGCATAAACATTTAATACAACGCAATCATGATCAATATGAAATCATGTTCATCATGTCATAGGCAAACATCAATCTTGGCATCATATCATAAAGCAATTTGCATCTAATCAAGTCTAGCAACATTCAACACGCTACCCATTCCAATACACTTGCCTTAACCTCGGGCGACGGATTGGCGAGAGGTTGAGGGCACTCCCGGGGTCACACCACCTGAACATAAGTACCACATACTCAAAACGTGCCCACAAAATAGTAAACACTCGCTCATCTACCCCGATTACGCAAACTACTCCCGAAAACGAAAAACAGAGAATCTGTCCCTAGGATCGCTGACTTCAATCTAGCATAACTTGACTTCTAGGTCTCCAAATCGAGTAAACGATTACATCATCGCAAAGTTTAGGAAATTTCCTAACTTTTTCTAAGTATTGGGAAAAGCTGATTCGGCCTCTAAAATTGTTTAATCTACAAAACATTACGTTCTGTCCCAATTACGTCACAGATTTGAACCCGTTCGGTAAAACGACCATAACTTTCAAACGGCCAAGCGGAATTGGACGTTCTTGCTGTCTAATTAAAGGTATTGAAGGTACCTACAACTTTCTTAATAGGCGGCCGACCAAATTCCGACTTTAAAATTACGAAAATGCAAACCCTAGGTCGAGTGCACAATCTGCCCGAAACAGAGAATTAAGAAACATCTAGTTTTCATCCAATCTACCCAATCATAGCACCTCCTCTTGATCTAAAAGCATCAAATCAACCTCTAGATCAGCACCTAGACCATCCCCAAGGATCACCCATACCATACCTCTGCCCGACAAACGCCGAATCCTCTCTTCCCGATTTCCCCGATCGTCTTCCTCGCGCCGGAACCGCCGGATCTCCTTGTCGTGGGGCTTCCTGATGGAGAGATCAATGGGATGGCAAGGTGGGGATCCCCTCTAGGGAAGTAATTGTGACACCACGGAGTGACGTAACCTTATATATTGTGACTGTTGAGGTCAAAAACATTATGAGATGTGAAATTAAGGTTAAAACCATAAGGTATAGAGGTTAATAGCGTTTTCGGACCGTTTTCGGGCCGTTTCTAGGAGTTTGGGCCTTTCCGGGGAGTTTTGGGCCTAGGGTAAAGGGTAGTGGGCCTTGGTGGGGAAGAGTTTGAGTCCATTTAGGAGTAGGACTCCTGTTTGGGGGCCTCCCCCTGCCCTTAATTGCGCCCCACCTCCTGTTGGTGCGCCCCCCACCTCTTCTCCCATGCCCTAGCCGCCACCTCCCCTCTCCCTTGCTTGCGCCTCCCCTCCCCCATTGCTTCCCATTGCTCCACCACCCCTCCACCACCTCTCCACCTCCCTTGCTGCACCTAGGTGAGTTCTTGACCTCACCACCTCGAAGATCAATCCGTTGGAGCACTCCGTGACGAGGAGATCCAGCGGGATTGGAGCGAGGAAGGAGATCGCGCGAACCGGGAGGAGATCCATTGGTTTTTCGTGCGTTGGGCGAAGGTATGACCATGGGAATCCTTGGGGTTGGTCTACGGTCTGTTCTAAGGGTGTTTATCATGTTTTTAGATCAATTGGTGGTACTGGAATTGAGTAGATTAGATGGAATCTTGAGTTTGCCACGTTCTCTGTTTCGGGCAGCATGAGCAGTCGACCTAGGGTTTGGGTTTTCATCAATTTAAAGTCGGAATTTGGTCGTACGGCTGTTGAAGAAGTTGTAGGTAATTTCAATACCTTTCAGTGGGTATAAAGAACGTCCAATTCCGCCCAGCCGTTTGAAAGTTATGATCGCTTTACCGAACGTATTAAAATATGTGACGTGATTGGAACATATCACGGTATTTTGTAGATTAAACAACTTTAGAGTCCGAATCAGTCTTTCTGTATACTTAGAAAAATTTAGGAAATTTCCTAAGCTACGCGAGGATGTACTCGTTTAATTGATTCGGAGTCTTAGAACCCAAGTTATGCCTTTTGGAAGGCTGCTGTCCCGACGGGACAAAACCTCTGTTTTTGGGTTTAGTGAGTAGTTTGTGATGTCGGGGTAGAAGAGGGATTGCTTACTGTTTTGTGGACATGATTGTGAGTGTGTGGTACTCATGTGCAGGTGGTGTGACCCCGGGAGTACCTTCTACTTCTCCCCAATCCGTTGCTCGTGGTTGAGGCAAGTGTATTGTAATGGACAGCGGTTTGTAGGTTGCTAGTTGAGACTATATGAAATTGATTATATGATATGATCACTTGCCATGCTTTATTGATTGCCAATGATATGAGGAGTATGCTTATTATGTTATGATGCCATGTGTTAATGTAAAAGTTAATTATGATGTTGGCATGATTGCATACATGGCATGATACATGGCCCGGGCGGTGAGAAAGTCATAACTAGTCCGGGGAAGGTCGGTGAGAAAGTTATGACTATTCCGGAGAGCCAATGAGTAAGTCCTACATCGTGATTCCATTCACTGCGGTGAACGGAAGCGAGGAGTAGGCACCCTCCATCTTCGGGATGGAAGGGGGGAGAGGGTGCACGCCGACGGGTGTGTACTCAACCATACCGGTATGAGTTTCTAAGGAGACATGAGCATCGCATCGCATTGCATACATAATGATGGTGTTATTGATATGGGATCATGAATGAGATGATAGACATGATATGAATAGTTGTAGCCATGTATTTGTTCTTGTGTACCATTACAATATGCTTGCTGAGTGTTGAACTCACGCTTGTGCTTTCCTGTTGTTTTAGGTACCATGAGATCGGCATGCGGGGAAGGGAAATAGTCACACTTCTACACGTAGCTTCACTCAATTGTCCCACAAGTCGTTAAATTGGTTTTTGACAATAAACTAAGTGTGATGCTTAATGATTTATGGTTTAGCTTTGCGTTATGAGATTCTTATTGTTCGTTTGGCTCATGGAGGCATTGAATGTTTGGTTGTCGTACCTTTAATTATTGCTATGTTAGATGTCTCTCATATTGCCTTATATTGCTATGCTATTGTGTTTCCTTCAATTCATGTTAAAACAAAGGAGATGCTGCCGAAATTTTGGTGTTTAGCTTTTACTCCTTTGCTGTAATTTATCTTTATTTATGGTATTTAGAGGTTGTTTGGTCTATGTTTGGTAGCATTCCGGCATATTAAATGCTGAGGTGTTATAGTAATGGGGTGGAGAGGGGAGGGGAGAGGGTGGCGGCTCGGGAGGGGAAACCCTAAAGGAGGGGGCGCATGGGCCAAATGGGGGGCGGCTAGGGAGAGAAGGGAGGAGGTGGGGGCGCATTAGGGTAGGGGGGCGCTCCAAGGGCAGGGAATTCAGGTCCCCCTCCCTCATGGGCCCAAAACCCCTCCCACTAAAGCCCACGACTCATCCCCCTAGGGCCCGATCTCCCCCGGAGAGGCCCAAACTCCCGAAATCGGCCCGGAAACGCGATTAAACCTCATACCGTATAGTTTTATTCTCTAATTTCATATTTTATAATGTCACACCATTCCGTAGTGTTACATTCTCCCCCTCCCCCCTTAAACAGGATTCGACCTCGAATCCGAACAACACCAAAAACAACAACAAAGTCCCCAAGGGACAAAAGACTTCTTTGCAACACAAAACATTCACACAAAGACTCAAACCGGAAAAATCGACAAACAAGTTTTTAAATCCAACACTTAGCGAGAAAGTGTTGATTTAGCTCAACAAGTGAAACCTCTCATGGTTCCACCTTCACTTCAATTCACAATAATTTTACAAAAGTCCACCGAAGTCCTCGATTTCACCCACTAAAAGGCTTAATCAAATTATTACGCCCAAATCCTCACGTCAAACCCTTCATACCACTATCACAACCAACCTGATGAACTCAGAACAACTTCTCTTTTCGAATTCATTCACAAAACCTTAATTTCATTCCTCAACCTGTCTACCACATCTCATTAATCTCATGATGACATAATCAAAGCGAATCACATCTCTTTTAACACCCTCTCTACCAACGAATAACCTATGGTGTCCTATTAATAACTAGGGTTCTAAACGAGAACCGCCAAAGAATCAATTATACAAAATCCCATCTCTTCCAATTATTTGACCTTTTTCACAAAGAATCAAAATTAACTAATGACATCTACGCACACAACCTTCATCGACAATACTTTCCTTTCGAGCACAAACCACGGTACTCTTTCATTCTATCCTCTCCCAGGCATGATCCACACCCAGGGACAACTAGCTAAGGCAATGTTGATGACAGAACACTTCATTTCCAATTACCATCACCCTTTTAACAACCAACCATAATCTCAACAAAATTTGAACCGACATCTCAAGCTTCCATCATAACCACCTTTTGAACCACAACCAAACTTCTACGCCTAGCCCAAGCTAGGGCTGTAGATTCTTATCAACCACAACTGATTCTTATCAACCATAATTGATGATTTTTTTTTCTATGAGGGTCTTGCCCTCACATTTCCTCACTCAAATACTACCAAGCCCATGAGCATAATCTTCCATTATACTCAACAATTTCATAAGCATTTCTATTCATCTCCCAAACGAGATTGCCAACAAAAGCAACTCCCTTTAGCCGGATGAACCACATTCATCACTCGAATCCCAAAACGCCACAAATCACATTGAAACAAAGATTTGACAACATCGAAAGATCACTCTATTTCTTTTCCTCAGTCAAGTCACAAAGGAAAAACTGCAATCTCAAATTAATGCGATACATTTCGCATCGGGGAGCACTCAAACAAAAAGAGAGAGTCCACACATGTGACACCACGGTATGGTGTGACATTAGAGAATGTGAAATTAGAGAATAAAACCTTTCGGCTTGAGGTTTACTCGCGTTTTTGGGCCGTTTGAAGTGATGTGTCACCACGGAGTGTCGTAACCTTTTAAATGGTGCATGTTAAGGTCAAAAACTTTATGAAATATGGTATGGCAGGTTAAAACCATAAGGTATGGAGGTTAATAACGTTTCCGGGCCGTTTTCGGGGTTTTGGGCCTTCCTGGGGGAGTCTGGGCCTTAAGTAGGCTTTGGTGGGATGGATTAGGTCTCCGTAACGGACTAGGATTGGGTGTGGGGGCTGGTAAAAGGGCTCCCCACCAGCCCTTGGGCGTTTACCCCTGCCCCTTGTGCGCCCTTCCCCCCACTTGCCCTTGCCCTAACCGCCTCCCTCCTCCCTTGGCCGTGCGCCTCCCCCTCCCTTGCCCCATTGCTCCCCACCTCTCCACCACCTCTCCTCCACCCCTTACTGCCCTAGGGTGGCCTCCCCACCCCTGCATCCTCATGGATCCATCCGAGGAGCGAGGAGCGAGGAGCGAGGTGCGAGGAGCGAGGAGCGAGGAGATCTATTGGAGTTTTCGTGCGTCGGGCAAAGGTGGTGCAACCCTGGGAGTGCCCTCTACTTCCCGCCAATCCGTTGCCCGTGGTTGAGGCAAGTGTGTTGTGATGGATAGCGATTTGTAGGTTGCTTGTTGAGAATAGATGGAATTGACTACATGATATATGATCACTTGCCATGCTTTTATGATTGCCAATGATATGATGAGCATGTTTAATATGTTATGATGCCATGTGTTAATATGTGAGTTAAATATGATGTTGGCATAAATGCATACATGGCATGTTACATGGCTCGGGCGGTGAGAAAGTCATAACTAGTCCGGGAAGGTCGGTGAGAAAGTTATGACTAATCCGGAAAGCCAATGAGTAAGTCCTACATCGTGATTCCATTCACCGCGGTGAGCAGGCGAGGAGTAGGCACCCTCCATCTTCGGGATGGAAGGGGGGAGAGGGTGCACACCGACGGGTGTGTACTCAACCATACCGGTATGAGTTTCCAAGGAGACATGAGCATTGCATTACATTGCATACATAATGATGATGATATTGTTAAGTGTTCATGAATGAGATGATATATATGATGGGAGATGTTATTGCCATGATATTGTTCTTGTTGTCCATTGCAATATGCTTGCTGAGTTTCGAACTCACGCTTGTGTTTTCTTGTTATTTTAGGTACCATGAGAACGGCATGCGGGGAAGGGAAATAGTCATACGCCCACACGTAGCTTCACCATATTGATTCCACAAGTCATTCTATTAGTTTGATAATAAATTGCGTGTGATGATTATTGCTTTAAGGTTTAGCTTTGTTTATGAGAGATTTATTGTTCGTTTGACACTTGGAGACTTTAAGTGCTTGATGTTAGTCTTATATTGTCGTTAAGACTCCATTTATTGCTGTTTTAGATGTCTCTCATATTGCCTTATAATGCTATACTGTTGTTGCTCCTTAAATCCATGTTAAAACAAAGGAGGTGCTGCCGAAATCTCGGTTTTTAGCCTATGCACCTTTGCTGGAATTTTATGTTAAATGTGGTATTTAGATGTTGTTTAGCTTATGTTTGGTAGCATTCAGGCATATTAAATGCTGGGGTGTTACAGTTGGTATCAGAGCGGGCTGTAGATCCTTGGAATGTGAATTTTAGTGTCATGCCATAGGGTACAACTAAAATATGATGTGGAATAACTTAGAAACATGGCTTAGGTTTCAACTAAAACTTTGTCATAGGATAGCAACATTAAAACTTGCAAAAAATGGTATAACTAATCTAAAATTTGACACACACTGGATGCCTGATAGGAAAGGGTATGGGTATCGTTTCTTTACGCTTAAATGTTGTATTTAAGCTTTGATGTTAAATGCTTCTTTTGACAATGCATGTTGCTATGTCAATGATATATGTTGTGGTGATAAGAGTGGGGTTGTGGTACCGAAGGGTTTCGGTCACCTCTTGTTGTTTATAGTTAGGATGAGGTTTGTGGTGTGGCGGTTAGCGCCATCACCGAAGAACTGTTAACCCCTGTAGGAGAAAAGCGCTTACCCTTCCTGTCGTAAATCGGGTAGTTGATTGGAGACGAAAAGGAAGAGTTAATGGTGGTTTCCTTCGGATGTTCTTTGTCGTTCTGACGGTTGGTGTTTGTTGCTTTTCTTGGCTTTAGCTGTTTTGAACCAAATGAAAAGGTGATGGGCTTTCGCGGATCGTTCCGTATGCGATGTGTGGTTTTGTCTTCCTTGTGTGAAGACGAAGAAGAGGAGTCTAGTGTTGCGCTTCTTTTGGGCGCCTTTCCAAGTTTTAATGCTTAGTTTGTTGATTTCTTTATGGGAAGAAGCATTCGATTTATTCCTGTGGTTGTCTTTCTCCGAGGCTAAAGGAGTTTTGTTCGGAGTTGTGCCAGACCTGGCTGTCAGGGCTGAAGTTCCGTGGCTTTGTAGGAGTAAGTGGTGTTTGATTTCGTCATTTTACTGGTCTAAGAAATCATCTTTGAAAGCCCCTCTTGAGTCGTGAAAGTTAGGGGTTTGGAGTTAAGGTTTTATTTGCAAAGGTTTGATTGAGCGCTTGGTTCCCTTTCGAGAAAATTGTCTTTCAACCTTTTTCCTTATGGGAGTCCTTGATATTTAAAAGTGTTTTGGAGAATTCCTTTGCATGACCAAGTTTGGGTTTGTCTCATTGCAATTTTGAGTCAAGTTTCCTTATGAATTTGGGATGAGTTTTAAAACTAAATGCTGCAAACAAAGTAAGTAGTCTTTTGACTGAAATCGTTTGTCCCTAGTAAGAATTGATGTTTAAGCATGTTATGTAGTAGGTAACAATGTGGTTTATGGATTGATGTGTTGCTAAGTTAAATTTTGAGTTGAATCAATTCAATGTGAGTAAAATCTCTAAGTTTGAGAATAAATAGACTACTAGTGTTGTAGTTTACTCTTAGCGAGGATGATTGAATGTGCTAAAGTACGTGCTTAGAATCTGTTGCTTTGCTTTAAAAGTGCTTATGACCCTTGATAATGTTTAAAGTTTTAAACCCTGTTGCATAGTTAAAACATTAAGATGATGTAAACTGCTGATATTGTTAAGAAGCTTTGCTTGGTGTTTAAAGATGTGCTAATCTAACAGATTAGTAGAGACTAGTGACTTTAATTTGGAAGTTGATTGGAGTGGTTATTTATGTTGTTGCAAACTACTAGTATATTTGGAAGTATGCAGTTGTGACCCTTCAATGCTAGTTTTCAATCTATTTTAAATAGTTGGAGTATGTTGTAATTTTGTTATCACCTATGTATAGGGTAGCTAAAGGTAATGTTGATCGGTTGATGATTATGCCCATTTGTTTTTATTGATGACTTAGTAGTGGTGGCAGTTGTGTAGAATACTTGTTGGAAACCATTGACTAAATGGAGGGTGTTGTAACTTTGTGGTGATGGAGTGAACCATGGATAATTAACCTGATGTAGAGTTTTATCCTTAATGAATGTATGCCTTGGAATCCTAGCTATGAACTTTGTCTTGTAGAGATAATATTTACATGTTGAAGTCATTGTTTAACTGAATAAGGTTCGGTTATCGAGACGTGAATAGATAGGAGGTATGAAATTTATATGTTGATCTTCTTTGAAACATTTGTGGAAGTACTATGTTTCAAATTTAGAATAAGAAGTATTATGATTCGGTGATCCGTGGGGATCATATCATTATAGTCTTGGTTGGGTGCCTTTTGATAAGCATCAAAACCCTTATTAAAAGTGTTGGGAATGGTAACTAGAGGAAGAATTTGTTGTGAAGCTTTTGGTTGAATTGTGTTGGGGCTCCTCGAGGAGAAAAAAGTGATTATTAAAGTCTTTTAATGAAAAGCGTAGTGGAGTTCTAGAAATGGTTCTTTTTATCTTTGAGCTTGTGTTTAAAGGCTTTTGGACTGGTTTGGTTGTTTGACATTTTGGTTGAAGGGTTTTCACCAAGGTGTTCCATAAGGTGTGTTTGAGTTTCCTAAAACCCGTAGAAATTGGTGCAAATATTTGGTTTTGGCTAATTTGTTTAGTTGGTGCTATGAGTATGGATTTACACCCCAAAAGTTTTTGAGTCGATCGCGCCCTTTCGCGTTAGACCGAATTATCTTTGAAATTAATTTTAAAAGGAAGCAGATGGTCATAAAGGGTTGTGTTGGAAACTTTTGAGTTAAGCCCTTGATGTGTAACTCTGTTTGGCTAGAGTTGGAGTCATTTGGAAAATGTGTCTGGTGTGCGGATGTTTCACAAGTCTGGATTTTTATGAATGTTTCATAAGTGAATTTGGTTAGAGAAGAGTTTTCTTTTGGGATTGAGTTTCCCTCTCTTTTGATAAAATTTATGGCAGTTGTTTGTGCAGATGTCTAACTTTGGAGTCAATGTTCTTTTCCAAAACGTTGATCTTGGTTAAAATGCGATGTTTTGCAAAGTTTAGCTATCTATCGTTGGTGGGTTCTGATTTGATGTGGTGCCTTATTGTTAATTATGTTGCCGTCATAGTCTATATGATTTAGCGCAACCGTCAGTGTTATGGGTATTTCAATCATTTGATACCGAGGAAGAAGTTATTTGGTGAATGACTATTCGGTACCGTTGTTCCATGATGAATGAATGGTGAAAAGTAAACATGACATCGTTTTTACATGTTAAATGATAAAAGAGTCGTTGAGCCAGGTCGGTGAGAAAGTCATATATGGAGATATGACTAATCCGGAGTGCTCCTGAAGAATGTGCATTTATGTCATGAAACAAGATTTCTCTTGCTTTCTAGTATGAAAAGAAAGAATGAAGAAATTATGGTATTTTGGTTGTGGTGTAGGGGATTTATGCTTCCTTTGTGTGCTCTTTGGATGTTGCCGAATTCTTTCCAAAATGGTTGTTAACGCTTTTGGTTTGAGTTGTCGTGAGTACACTTGGGCTTGATAGCTAAGTGTTTTTGTGTGAGGGCGAGACCATCTTAAGAAAGGAACCAATTGTGGTTTGGTAAGGTTTTTCGATCCTAGCTTGGGGCTAGGTGTTGAACCCTAGGGGTATAAGGGTGGTTTGTGATGGAGGTTGATGATGTATGGGTTTAACCATTATTAAGTGTAGCGATGGGTGGAAGTGAAGTTGACGGTAGTTCGGTGATATTTGTCCTGCCGTGAGCATTTGTCGTCACTAGTTGTTCTTGGATTTGAGTCTTGTCTGGGAAAGGATGGAATAAAATGTTAGTATGATGGTGTATCGGAAGGGCAAGTGTGCCTTAATGAGTTTTCCCCTCGATGAAAATTTTCGGGAATGTAGAAAGGTCGTTAAAGGAATTGTGACTTCCTTTGATTATGTCATGTTGAGTTTAATGGAGTATGGTAGTCGTTGGTTACGATAGAAGTATGAAGTGTTTCTTTGTGAGGATTCGAGCATTTTGGGTTGATGGAGCCCTTTGTGGTTGAAACGCAGATTACATTGGGGAATTGCCGTGAAGGTCGATGTGTGAGGGGTTGCCCTTAGTTGAGCTAGATCAACACTTTTTCTCTATGTGTTGGTTTTGGGAACTCGTTTGTTGATTGTTCAGTTTTTAGTCGTTGTGTGAATGTTTTGAGCTGCAGAGAAGCCTTTTGTCCCTTGGGGACTTTGTTGTTGATTATGGCGTCCTTCGGATTCGAGGTCGAATCCTGTTGAAGGGGGGAAGAATGTGACACTACGGTATGGTGTGACATTAGAGAATGTGAAATTAGAGAATAAAACCTTTCGGCTTGAGGTTTACTCGCGTTTTTGGGCCGTTTGAAGTGATGTGTCACCACGGAGTGTCGTAACCTTTTAAATGGTGCATGTTAAGGTCAAAAACTTTATGAAATATGGTATGGCAGGTTAAAACCATAAGGTATGGAGGTTAATAACGTTTCCGGGCCGTTTCCGGGGTTTTGGGCCTTCCCGGGGGAGTCTAGGCCTTAAGTGGGCTTTGGTGGGATGGATTAGGTCTCCGTAACGGACTAGGATTGGGTATGGGGGCAGGTAAAAGGGCTCCCCACCAGCCCTTGGGCGTTCACCCCTGCCCCTTGTGCGCCCTTCCCCCCACTTGCCCTTGCCCTAGCCGCCTCCCTCCTCCCTTGGCCGTGCGCCTCCCCCTCCCTTGCCCCATTGCTCCCCACCTCTCCACCACCTCTCCTCCACCCCTTGCTGCCCTAGGGTGGCCTCCCCACCCCTGCATCCTCATGGATCCATCCGAGGAGCGAGGAGCGAGGAGCGAGGTGCGAGGAGCGAGGAGCGAGGAGCGAGGAGATCTATTGGAGTTTTCGTGTGTCGGGCAAAGGTGGTGCAACCCCGGGAGTGCCCTCTACTTCCCACCAATCCGTTGCCCGTGGTTGAGGCAAGTGTGTTGTGATGGATAGCGATTTGTAGGTTGCTTGTTGAGAATAGATGGAATTGACTACATGATATATGATCACTTGCCATGCTTTTATGATTGCCAATGATATGATGAGCATGTTTAATATGTTATGATGCCATGTGTTAATATGTGAGTTAAATATGATGTTGGCATAAATGCATACATGGCATGTTACATGGCTCGGGCGGTGAGAAAGTCATAACTAGTCCGGGAAGGTCGGTGAGAAAGTTATGACTAATCCGGAAAGCCAATGAGTAAGTCCTACATCGTGATTCCATTCACCGCGGTGAACAGAAGCGAGGAGTAGGCACCCTCCATCTTCGGGATGGAAGGGGGGAGAGGGTGCACACCGACGGGTGTGTACTCAACCATACCGGTATGAGTTTCCAAGGAGACATGAGCATTGCATTACATTGCATACATAATGATGATGATATTGTTAAGTGTTCATGAATGAGATGATATATATGATGGGAGATGTTATTGCCATGATATTGTTCTTGTTGTCCATTACAATATGCTTGCTGCTTGTGTTTTCTTGTTATTTTAGGTACCATGAGAACGGCATGCGGGGAAGGGAAATAGTCACACGCCCACACGTAGCTTCACCATATTGATTCCACAAGTCATTCTATTAGTTTGATAATAAATTGCGTGTGATGATTATTGCTTTAAGGTTTAGTTTTGTCCCACTGGGTTTCTCAATTAAATGTTTTTAATGAGGCAACACATATAATTCCACTAAGACACTTGAGGTATTTACTCTTTTCCCCGTCTATTTGTCTGCACTAAATTTTTGGAAGAAGTTTTTAACAAGATATGAGTATAGCGTTGGAGAAGTGTCAAAGGTAGAGTGTTGTGGAATATTCTAATTCCTGAAGGACAATGTGGAGGTCCAACCATGTTTGTGATAAGTATTTGACTTTTTTTAAGCAAGGTGTGCTAAGGTTTGAGTTTGATTTGAATTGGAATTCAAAAGGAAGCAATTTGAGTTATGCTAGCTTCTTGTGGTACTACCAACATGTGGCTGGCGGTAGAACCAACTAATGAATGAGAAATGATTATTGCTATGATTGTTGGACATTGCTATGTGATGGGTTTTCCTTGTCTTTGATGGTTGCAGGACAATGGTACTAGGTCATGGTGAGGCGGAGGATTACCGGGACTAGGCGAGGTGCGTCGGAGGTCCAAACGGTTGAAGATCACCGGAAGATGATCGAAGACGAAGTCCGGGCAAGTCAAGAAGACAAGGAAAGGTGATGATACTAGCTAGATGCCATGAGGATCGATGAGGGCCGTTGGATCGCGGTCTAGTTGATAGGTCAGTGGGTCTAGGTAGTATGCTTTGAAAACCATGCAAGAAAACCCGTTATGTGTGTAGAGTTTTGGGTTGCCCTTGCATGGTTCTGTGAATGGGTTAATCCTAGCCCTTGATGGAGTGTTCTAGGGTTAGGGACTCATCCAAGGGTGCTAGGTGGCCCAAGAGTAGTACAAATAGAGGGGGAGGGTGCCCTCCCTCACTTGAGGGTTTGAGTTGCTCCTTTGAGCTTTGCCCACATGAAGTGAGGTTTTGTAAACCCTCCATCCAGAAAATACAAAGATTATCTTTACTATTCTTGTGAATTAAAATTGTGCATTTACATTATGTCTTTACTTTACGCAATTTAAATTTAGCATTTACTTTCCCGTATTTAAATTCCCGCAATTTACTTTCTCATCGTATTTAAATTCCCACAATTTACTTTCTCACAATTTGGATTTGCCTCCTCTCCTTCTAAATGCGGCTGATCAAGGATGTCTTGAGGGTACTCATTTGATTTTACATCTCTCTTGCACCCTAGGATAGACTAGAGATCGAGTTTTATATCAACTTGCAAATCTATCTAAAACTTGTTCTTCGCACAGCAGTCAGTCTTCGATTTTTAGAAAAATCATTTTTGGGTGATTCTTGTTAGAGAATGTGTGACTCATATATCCATCTGTGGAAAAATTTTGGAGTCCACTGGTTGCACCGTTTGGGCGCTATGAGGTGAAAACTGAGCCCCAAACTTCCTGGTCAAAGTTCCTGACTATCTGTGGTTCTTTATTTTTCTGCGAGGCTTTTTGAGGTGATTTTTGGTGGAGTATTTCACGACTTATTTTCTCACATGGAGAAAAATTTCTAAAAATTTTAGAGCAACAGAAATCCACCAACCGCTTGCTCCAAGTAGAGACAATTCCTGAAAAATCTATTTTTGTTTTTCTAAAAGAAACTGTTGTGATTTGGTTTGATCTCTTTTAGAAAAGAGGTATTTGAATTGATTCATCTTTGTTTGGACACTTGACAACCAGGATTGTGATTGAAAAATCCCTGACATATTTCATGGCTCTCATCCATGCAAGCTAGGGATTGAGTAGGGGGGAATTTTATTTAGGATCATTCACCCCCCCCCCTCTGATCGCCATCTCGATCCTTCAATTCCATATATACATGGACACTATCTTAAATAGATTTTTGAGAGTTTCCTAATGAGGACTAAGAGTACTAGCTAGTAGAATACTTTAGATCCATACATTTTTTTGCATGAAAAATCTCCTCCTTTACTATGCCCACGCATTTCGAGATTCTAAGTTTGTTACAAACTTTGACCAACAAGTAGTCCAATAATATAAAGATTATATGAAACAAAAGTAATACCGTTAGATTCATATTTGAAAGCACTTTCTTATGGTTATAATTTTGTAGCTATGAACAAAATATTATAAAATAAATTAACGATCAAAATTCAACTTTGAAGACCAGTTTATAAATGGTGGTAGTACTAGGGTTCACAAAATCGGTCGATATTTGTGAAAATCGATCGTATCGAGCCGGTTCGAAATCCTAAACTGATCTGTAAAGTATTCAAATTTAAAAAAAATAGAAAAATTTATGTGATATAAACCGGTCGAAAATCGGTGAAGATCGCTTGATTTTCGAAAAAAATTTGATGAAAATCGCTCAAAAAATTGGCTATCCAAGAGATTCAACTTGCCAATCGATTTTCGAGAAAACTGATCGGTTTTTGAAGAAAACTGATGGGAGAATATACCAATCAATTTTTTATTTTTTTTGAATTTTTTTTTCAAACGTTTGGTTTATCTACATCTTATGTCCCTGTTCTAATATTGTATTACGCGATTTAACTGGTCAAAAACCACTTTGTACGTAACGTAATCTTGGCATTGCTGTCTACATGCATGAAAGCAACCGTGTATCAGCAGGCAGCAGCAGCATATGCTACAGGGAAATGGTTGGTTTGGTTTGATATATTTATTATCCACAAATTCATATATTGCCATATGCTCATAAAATACGTACAGATTCAATTGTACAATTAAGTGTAACACCCCGGCATTAAATATGCCCGAATGCTACCAAACATAAGCTAAACAACAACTAAATACCACATTTAAACATAAATTCCAGCAAAGGTACATATGCTAAAAAACCGATATTTCGGCAGCATCTCCTTTGTTTTTCCATGAATTAACACAATATCAATATCATGGCAAGAAATATGATAGCACACGACATCTAGAACATCAACATAAATGGACATATCATCGAATTACGCCATTAATACCACGCTCAACCACTTCATAATCTATAACGAAGCAAATAAGGAATCGCAAGCATGCTAAATTAAACCATACATTAAGTTTAAGGCACAACTCTTAATATCATGTCTCCAAGTGATTAATTATGGACTATGATGGTGGAGCTACGTGTAGAAGTGTAGCTAGACCCCTTTTTTCCCGCATGCCGATCTCAAAGTACCTAAAAACAACATAAAACACAAGCGTGAGTTCGAAAACTCAGCAAGCATATTGTAATGGACAACAAGATCATTTACAAGACAATACTACCTTACATCACATATAACATCTCATACTTGAGCACATAACAACATCATCATCATTAAATATGTATTGCAATGCAATGCAATGCAATGTTATGCTCATATCTCCTTGGAAACTCATACCGGTATGGTTGAGTACACACCCGTCGGTGTGCACCCTCTCCCCCCTTCCATCCCGAAGATGGAGGGTGCCTACTCCTCGCTTCCATTCACCACGTGAATGGAATCACGATGTAGGTCTTACTCAATGGCGTTCCGGAATAGTCATAACTTTCTCACCGACCTTCCCCGGATTAGTTATGACTTTCTCACCGCCCTCGCCCCATCTCATGTCATGCATGCAACTATGCCAATTATCATATCTCATTTGTACATAAACATATGGCCTCTCATCATGACAAATATAGACACATGGCATCGAATCATGATAAGTATAAACACATAGCATCATATCATGATAATCATACTCAATATATCACTGGAAAACAGCAAGCATGGCAAGTGATCATAGCAAGTATTCAATCTTTCATCCAATATCAACAAGCAACCTACAATCCGCTATACATTACAACACACTTGCCTCAACCGCGGGCGACGAATTGGCGGGAAGTAGAGGGCACTCCCGGTGTCACACCACCTGCACATATTCATCACACACTCTCAATAATGCCCACAAAACAGTACGCAAAACCCCATCTAACCCGACATTGCCCACTACTCGCAAAACCTAAAAACAGAGGTTCTGTCCCGCCGGGACAGCAGCCTTGCAAAAGGCACAACTTGAGTTCTGGGACTCCGAATCAATTAAACGAGTACATCCTCGCGTAGCTTAGGAAATTTCCCAACTTTCTCTAGGTATATGGAAAGACTGATTCGGACTCTAAAGTCGTCTAATCTACAGATTACCGTGATCTGTTCCAATTACGTTACAGATTTTAACACGCTCGGTAAAACAGACATAACTTTCAAACGGCTGATCAGAATTTAACGTGCTTTATGTCCACGGAAAGATAATTAAATTATATACAACTTCTTAGAAGTCCGTACGGACATATTCCAACTCTAAATTGGCGAAAACACGAACCCTAGCTCGACTGCTCAATCTGCCCGAAAACAGAAACGTGGCAACATCTAGATCTAACCCAAATTACTCAAATCCAGCGCCTCCAATTGATCTAAAAACTTGATAAACTCCCTAATAACAGTACCTAGCTCATCCCTGAGGAGCCCCATGATCATACCTTTGCCCGACGCACGAAAACTCCAATCGATCTCCTCGCTCCTCGCTCCTCGCACCTCGCTCCTCGCTCCTCGCTCCTCGCTCCTCGGATGGATCCATGAGGATGCAGGGGTGGGGAGGTCACCCTAGGGCAGCAAGGGGGGTGGAGGAGAGGTGGTGTGCAATGGGGAGCAATGGGGGCGCCATGGGGGCAAGAGATGGGGCGGCTAGGAGGTGGAGGGAGGAGGAAGGGTGGCGGCTAGGGTTAGGGGCGCATGGGGTAGGGGTGGACGCCCCAAGGGCTGGTGGGGAGCCCTTTTTGAAGGGAATATGCCCGAGAGGCAATAATAAATTGTTTATTATCATATTCCATGTTTATAATAGATGTTTATTTCTCATGCTAAAATTGTATTAATCGGAAACGTTAATACATGTGTGTTTAATAAACAAAAGGGTTCCTAGTAAAGCCTCTTTTTAAACTAGCTCGTTGATTAACTGATGATCAAGGTTTCCTGATCATGAACATTGGATGTTGTTAATAACGGGGTCATGTCATTAGAATAATGATATGATGAACAAACACCCAAGTTGGTATAGCAAATACGATCAAGTCATTTAGTTTGTTCTTTGTATCAAACACATACGAAATAGCCCTTTTTCCTTAGACCATGAGATGATGTCAATCACTAATTCCTAAGAGTACTTTGATGACATCAAACGTCACTCCGTAACACGGTGACTATAAAGATGGATTTGGGTACTATGAAAGTATTAGTTGAGGCTCATGCATCAAGAGTGGGATTTGTCCATCCAGATGACGGAGAGATATACTCTGGGCCCTCTCGGTGATATCACATTGACATCGCTTGCAAGCATGTGACTAGGTCACAAGAATGTTATATCACGGAACGAGTAAAGAGTACTTGTCGGTAACGGGATCGAACTAGGTATAGTTGATACTGATAATCGGATCCCGGACAAGTAAAATATCGTGAGACAAAAGGAATTGGTTATGTCGTTTACGGTTTACGCGATCACTAGTTCATCGTTGAGTGAATGGGAGTCATTATGGATCTCCGGATCCCGCCGATGATTATTGATCCGAGAGGTGTCTCAATCATGTCCATTTTATTCACGAACCGTAGGGTGACACACTTAAGGTTCATCGATGCATTTGAGTGGATACGAAACACCTAGGAGAAAAGTATGGACAAGATCAGGACTATTTTGAGTATCGCCGAATAGTTTCGGGATATCGAATAGTTAAAGGGGGTATATGTTAATGTTTGTTAATTAAAAGAATTAACAAATATTAAAATATCTGAAATAAAAATGTTTTATTTATTTATGGGAGAAAACCTTTCATTTCTTGAGTGGGGTTTTAATGGAAACCAGTGGGATGTTTTAAAGTGAGTGGAGAGATCACTCACATGAAGAGAGGAGGGCAAGGGGCAGCCCCATGCGCCGGCCACCCCTTGGCCTAGCCTCCTCCTCCTCCTATAAAAGGGAGGAGGAGCTCCTCTCTTTGGGGTTCATCCATTTGACCCTTTGGTTGGTCCTGTCTCCCTCCTCCTGGAGATCCATTTTTCAAGCAGTAGATTAAGCGAAGCCCAGCTGAGATAGTTTCTCCACCACCACCACAAAGTCGAAGTGTTCTTTGGAGTTTCCGTGGATCCTCTACTTCCGCTGCCCGCTGAACGAGGGATTGGAGGTCATCGTTGATCCGTGCGTGTGACCAAGTGCGGGGCGCCGCCGCTTGTGGCGCTCATCTTCGCGACTTTGAAGTCGGGAGTGTACCTCTACATCAACCACGTTTGTTTGCGGGAATGTTATTCCCGCTTTCGGTCTACGAGGGTGAGTCCTTCTGAAACCGTTTACTTGCATCTCCTAGATATGATCTTGGTGTTTGGTTGCAATCGTAGGAAAAATTTTTGTTTTCCATGCTACGAAACCCTTCACTTTTACCAGCCCCAACACCCAAACCTAGTCCGTTACGGAGACCTACTCCATCCCACCAAAGCCCACCAAGGCCCAAACTCCCCCAGGAAGGCCCAAAACCGGAAGCTTGGCCGGAAAAGCTATTAACCTCCATATCCTATAGTTTTAACCTAAATTCCACATATCATAATGTTATTAACCTTATCATGCACGTTAAATAAGGTTACGTCACTCCGTGGTGTCACAACGCTTCAAAAGGCCCAAAAACGCGAGTAAACCTCAAGCCGTAAGATTTTCTTCTCTAATTTCGCAATTTGTAATGTCACACCAAAACGTAGTGTCACATTCTTCCCCCCTTCAACAGGATTCGACCTCGAATCCGAAGGACACCAAAAACAACTACCAAGTCCCCAAGGGGCAAAAGGCTTCTCAGCCGCACAAAACAATCGCACAACGACTAAAAAAAAATCGGAACAAACGACAAACGCTTCGCACTTCTATCACAACCAACCTGACTACCACACTCCATCAAACTCAATCATGACACATAATCCCATCTCTTCCAATTATTTGACCCTTTTTACAAAGAATCAAAATTAACTAATGTCATCTACGTACATAGCCTTCATCGACAAAACTTTTCTTTTCTTCCACAAACCACGCTACACTTTCATTCTACCCTCCGGGCATAACACACACCCAGGGACAACTAGCTACGACAAAGTTCACGACAGATCACTATATTTCAAATTATCATCACTTTTTAACAATCCAACCATATTCTCAACAAGGTTTGGACCGACATCACCAACTTCCAACATGACCACCCTTTGAACCACAACCAAAGTTCTACGCCTAGCCCAAGGTAGAGCTGTAAATTATTACCAAACCTCAACTGGTTCTTTTCCTATGAGGGTCTCGCCCTCACACTTTCTCACTAAAAAAACTACCAAACCCATGAGTATAATCCTCCATTATGCTCAACAATTCCATAGACATTTCTATTCACATCTCAAACGAGAATGCCAACAAAGAGCAACTCCCTTAGTCGGATGAACCACATTCATCAACTCGAACCCAAAACACAACAAATCACTTGGAACAAAGGTTTGACAACCTCGAAAGATCACTCGATCTCTTTTCCTAAGTCAAGTCGCAAAGGAAAAACTCCAATCTCAAATCAATGCGATACATCTCGCATGGGGACCACTCAAACAAAAAGAGAGACTCCACACAATTCTTTGTCAGAAATTCTAAACAATCAATGACAACTCGACTCACTTTCACCACAGCCAAGCATCTCATAAAAACAACATTGTGGAAGGGAAAACCGATTCTCAAACCAATCGAAAGAATCCACAACCGCCATAATAACTCTCAAGGAAACAAGGAAACCCAATCCTCTTACAACAAAGCCAAATGCCAGGAACTCTTCACTCTTTCTTTTCATGCTAAAGAGCAAATGGAAATCTAGATTCATGACATGAATCCAAGCTTTTCGAGAGCACACCGGATTAGTCATATTTCCCTATATGACTTACTCACCGACCTGGCTCAACGACTCTTTTATCAATAAACTTCGATAAACGTTGACATGTTTTCCTTTCCACCATTCATTCATCATGGAACAGCCGATGCCGATTAGTCATTCACCAAACGACTTATTAGGTATCAAAGAATTGAAACACCATTAACATCGAAGGTTGCGAGAAATTCATATAGACCATGACTGCAAACCGTTAGCAGGAAAAGACCACGTCATAACAGAACCCTCCATTACTTGAAAGCTAAACTTGCAAAACCTCGCATTTTAACCGAAATCAGCATTTTGGAAAAGAACATCGACTCCAAAGTCAAGCATCTGCACACACAATCATACAAACTTTCTCAAAGAGAAAGGGAAACTCATAGCACAAACTAAACAAGTTAGCCAAAACCAAATATTTGCACCAATTTCTACGAGTTTTAGGGAAACTCTGAAACACAGCATATGGAACACCTTGACCGAAAACCCTTCAACCAAAATGGCAAGCAACCAAACCAGTCCAAAAGCTTTTAAACACAAGCTCAGCATAAAAAGAACCATCTCTAGTACTCCACTACGCTTTCCATTAAAAGACTTCAATAATTACTATCTACTTCCTGAGAAGCCCCAACACAAATAAATCAGAAACTTCACAACAAATTCTTCCTCTAGTTACCAATCACAACACTTTTAATTAGGGTTTAAGGTGCTTATCGAAAAAGGCACCCAACCAAAACTATATTGACATGACCCTCACGGGTCACCGAATCATAATACATCTTATTTCAAGTTGGAAACATAGTATTTCAATAAATCTTTCAGCAAGATCAGCATATAAATTTCATGCCACCTATATATTCACGTCTCGACAACCGAACCTTATTCAGTTAAACAACGACTTCAACATGTAAATATTATCTCTACAAGACAAAGTTCATAACTAGGATTCCAAGGCATACATTCATTAAGGATGAAATTGTACATCGTGTTAATTATCCAAAGCTCACTCCATCGCAACATGTTAAAATTTTCCTCTATTTTAACCATGGTTTTCCAACGAATAATCTAAACAGTTACCACAACTACTTAGTCATCAATAACAACAAATGGGCATAATCATCAACCAACAACATTACTTTTAGCTACCCTATACACAGGTGATAACAAAATTACCACCACACAACATACTCCCACTATTTAAAATAGACTGAATACTAGCATTAACACTACCATTAACAACATCATTAACAATAAGTCTTATGTCTTCTCCATTGATATCAATACTAGCATTGTAGCGACACAACTGCATACTTCCAAAGATACTAGTAGTTTGCAACAACATAAATAGCAACTCTAATCAACATCCAAATTAAAGTCACTAGTCAACACGATTAAATTTCTCTATTAATCCATTAGATTAGAACATCTTTAACACTCCAAGAAAGTTTCTTTTACAATAACAGCAGTCTACATCATCTTAATGTTTTAACTATGCATCAAAGTTTAAACTTTTAACATTAACAAGGATCATAAGCACTTTTAAAGCAAGGCAACAGATTCTAAGCATGTACATTAACACATTTAATCATTCTCGCTAAGAGTAAACTGCAACACTAGTAGTCTATTTATTCTCAAGCTAGAGATATTAATCACATTGAATTGATTCAACTCAAAATTTAACTTAGCAACACATCAATCCATAAACCACATTGTTACCTACTACATAACATGCTAAACATCAATTCTTACTAGGGACAAACGATTTCAGTCAAAAGACTACTTTGTTTACAGCATTTTAGTTTTAAAACTCATCCCAAGTTCATACGGAAAATTTGACTCTCAAAATTGCGATGAGACAAACCCAAACTTGGTCATGCAAAGGAATTCTCCAAAACACTTTTAAATCTCAAGGACTCCCACTGGAGGGAACCAATCGATCAAATATACCTTTGCAAATAAACCCTAACTCCAAACTTTCACAAAATAGGAAGGGTTCTTCAAAGATGATTTTCTTAAACCAGCAAAATAACGAATCAAACACCACTTACTTCTACAAAGACACAGAACTTCAGCCCTGACAGCCAGGTCTGGCATAACTCCGTTAACCTCGGAGAAAGACAAACACAGGGATAAATTTGAATGCTTCTTCCCCATAAAGCCATCAACAAACTAATCATTAAAACTGGAAAGGCGCCCAAAAGAAGCGCAACACTAGACTCCTCTTCTTCGTCTTCAACCAAGGAAGACAAAACCACACACCGCATACGGAACGATCCGCAAAAACCCAACATTTTTCATTTGATTCAAATCAACTAAAGCCAAGAAAAGCAACGAAAATCGACCGTCAGAACGGCAAAGAACGTACGAAGGAATCCACCACCAAACTCTTCTATTTGACTCCAGTCAACTACCCGATCTACAACAGAGAGGGTAAGCACTCTTCTCCTACAGGGGTTAATAGTTCTTCGGTGATGGCGCTAACCGGCCATACCGTCAAACCTCGCCCTTACTATGAACAAAAAGAGGTGACCGAAACCCTTCGGTACCACAATTCCACTCTATCACAACAACAAGAGCAATTCAGTCATTTATCTCATAGACATAGCAACATGCTTTATCAAAGGAAGCATTCAACATCAAGGCTCAAATACAACATTTAAGCGTAAAGCAACGATTCCCATACCCTTTCCTACTGTGCCTCCATGTGTGTCAAATTTTAAATTAGTTATACCACTTTTGCAAGTTTTAATGTTGCTATCCTATAACAAAGTTTTAGTTAAGACCTAAGCCATGTTTCTAAGTTATTCCACATCACATTTTAGTTGTACCCTATAGCATGATACTAAAAATTTACATTCCAAGGACCTACAGCCCGCTCTGATACCAACTGTAACACCCCGGCATTAAATATGCCCGAATGCTACCAAACATAAGCTAAACAACAACTAAATACCACATTTAAACATAAATTCCAGCAAAGGTACATATGCTAAAAAACCGATATTTCGGCAGCATCTCCTTTGTTTTTCCATGAATTAACACAATATCAATATCATGGCAAGAAATATCATAGCACACGACATCTAGAACATCAACATAAATGGACATATCATCGAATTACGCCATTAATACCACGCTCAACCACTTCATAATCTATAACGAAGCAAATAAGGAATCGCAAGCATGCTAAATTAAACCATACATTAAGTTTAAGGCACAACTCTTAATATCATGTCTCCAAGTGATTAATTATGGACTATGATGGTGGAGCTACGTGTAGAAGTGTAGCTAGACCCCTTTTTTCCCGCATGCCGATCTCAAAGTACCTAAAAACAACATAAAACACAAGCGTGAGTTCGAAAACTCAGCAAGCATATTGTAATGGACAACAAGATCATTTACAAGACAATACTACCTTACATCACATATAACATCTCATACTTGAGCACATAACAACATCATCATCATTAAATATGTATTGCAATGCAATGCAATGCAATGTTATGCTCATATCTCCTTGGAAACTCATACCGGTATGGTTGAGTACACACCCGTCGGTGTGCACCCTCTCCCCCCTTCCATCCCGAAGATGGAGGGTGCCTACTCCTCGCTTCCATTCACCACGTGAATGGAATCACGATGTAGGTCTTACTCAATGGCGTTCCGGAATAGTCATAACTTTCTCACCGACCTTCCCCGGATTAGTTATGACTTTCTCACCGCCCTCGCCCCATCTCATGTCATGCATGCAACTATGCCAATTATCATATCTCATTTGTACATAAACATATGGCCTCTCATCATGACAAATATAGACACATGGCATCGAATCATGATAAGTATAAACACATAGCATCATATCATGATAATCATACTCAATATATCACTGGAAAACAGCAAGCATGGCAAGTGATCATAGCAAGTATTCAATCTTTCATCCAATATCAACAAGCAACCTACAATCCGCTATACATTACAACACACTTGCCTCAACCGCGGGCGACGAATTGGCGGGAAGTAGAGGGCACTCCCGGTGTCACACCACCTGCACATATTCATCACACACTCTCAATAATGCCCACAAAACAGTACGCAAAACCCCATCTAACCCGACATTGCCCACTACTCGCAAAACCTAAAAACAGAGGTTCTGTCCCGCTGGGACAGCAGCCTTGCAAAAGGCACAACTTGAGTTCTGGGACTCCGAATCAATTAAACGAGTACATCCTCGCGTAGCTTAGGAAATTTCCCAACTTTCTCTAGGTATATGGAAAGACTGATTCGGACTCTAAAGTCGTCTAATCTACAGATTACCGTGATCTGTTCCAATTACGTTACAGATTTTAACACGCTCGGTAAAACAGACATAACTTTCAAACGGCTGATCAGAATTTAACGTGCTTTATGTCCACGGAAAGATAATTAAATTATATACAACTTTTTAGAAGTCCGTACGGACATATTCCAACTCTAAATTGGCGAAAACACGAACCCTAGCTCGACTGCTCAATCTGCCCGAAAACAGAAACGTGGCAACATCTAGATCTAACCCAAATTACTCAAATCCAGCACCTCCAATTGATCTAAAAACTTGATAAACTCCCTAATAACAGTACCTAGCTCATCCCTGAGGAGCCCCATGATCATACCTTTGCCCGACGCACGAAAACTCCAATCGATCTCCTCGCTCCTCGCTCCTCGCACCTCGCTCCTCGCTCCTCGCTCCTCGGATGGATCCATGAGGATGCAGGGGTGGGGAGGTCACCCTAGGGCAGCAAGGGGGGTGGAGGAGAGGTGGTGTGCAATGGGGAGCAATGGGGGCGCCATGGGGGCAAGAGATGGGGCGGCTAGGAGGTGGAGGGAGGAGGAAGGGTGGCGGCTAGGGTTAGGGGCGCATGGGGTAGGGGTGGACGCCCCAAGGGCTGGTGGGGAGCCCTTTTTGAAGGGAATATGCCCGAGAGGCAATAATAAATTGTTTATTATCATATTCCATGTTTATAATAGATGTTTATTTCTCATGCTAAAATTGTATTAATCGGAAACGTTAATACATGTGTGTTTAATAAACAAAAGGGTTCCTAGTAAAGCCTCTTTTTAAACTAGCTCGTTGATTAACTGATGATCAAGGTTTCCTGATCATGAACATTGGATGTTGTTAATAACGGGGTCATGTCATTAGAAGAATGATATGATGAACAAACACCCAAGTTGGTATAGCAAATACGATCAAGTCATTTAGTTTGTTGTTGTATCAAACACATACGAAATAGCCCTTTTTCCTTAGACCATGAGATGATGTCAATCACTAATTCCGGAAGAGTACTTTGATGACATCAAACGTCACTCCGTAACACGGTGACTATAAAGATGGATTTGGGTACTATGAAAGTATTAGTTGAGGCTCATGCATCAAGAGTGGGATTTGTCCATCCAGATGACGGAGAGATATACTGGGCCCTCTCGGTGATATCACATTGACATCGCTTGCAAGCATGTGACTAGGTCACAAGAATGTTATATCACTAACGAGTAAAGAGTACTTGTCGGTAACGGGATCGAACTAGGTATAGTTGATCTTGATGATCGGATCCGGACAAGTAAAATATCGTGAGACAAAAGGAATTGGTTATGTCGTTTCGGTTTACGCGATCACTAGTTCATCGTTGAGTGAATGGGAGTCATTATGGATCTCCGGATCCCGCCGATGATTATTGATCCGAGAGGTGTCTCAATCATGTCCATTTTATTCACGAACCGTAGGGTGACACACTTAAGGTTCATCGATGCATTTGAGTGGATACGAAACACAGGAGAAAAGTATGGATGATAGGACTATTTGAGTATCGCGGAATAGTTTCGGATATCGGAATAGTTAAAGGGGGTATATGTTAATGTTTATTAATTAAAAGAATTAACAAATATTAAAATATCTGAAATAAAAATGTTTTATTTATTTATGGGAGAAAACCTTTCATTTCTTGAGTGGGGTTTTAATGGAAACCAAAGTGGGATGTTTTAAAGTGAGTGGAGAGATCACTCACATGAAGAGAGGGAGGGCAAGGGGCAGCCCCATGCGCCGGCCACCCCTTGGCCTAGCCTCCTCCTCCTCCTATAAAAGGGAGGGAGGAGCTCCTCTCTTTGGTGTTCATCCATTTGACCCTTTGGTTGGTCCTTTCTCCCTCCTCCTGTTGATCCATTTTTCAAGCAGTAGCTTAAGCGAAGCGCTGCTGAGATAGTTTCTCCACCACCACCACTAAGTCGTAGTGTTGCTGGAGTTTCCCGTGGATCCTCTACTTCCGCTGCCCCGCTGGAACGAGGGATTGGAGGTCATCGTTGATCCGTACGTGTGACCAAGTACGGAGGCGCTGCCGTTTGTGGCGCTCATCTTCGCGACTTTGAAGTCGGGAGTGTACCTCTACATCAACCACGTTTGTTTGCGGGAACGTTATTCCCGCTTTCGGTCTACGAGGGTGAGTCCTTCTGAAACCGTTTACTTGCATCTCCTAGATATGATCTTGGTGTTTGGTTGCAATCGTAGGAAAATTTTTTGTTTTCCATGCTACGAAACCCTTCAGTGGTATCAGAGCCAGGTCTATGCGTAGATGTTTTGTACGGTTTAAAACACATGTGGATGTGGGCGTTGATAATCATGTTATTGCATACTTTCGTGTATTTTGGATCATGGTGGCATAGTGGGATTTGAAGCGGCCCGGACTAACCTTACATGTCCTCGCACATGAGACTTGTTCCACGCTCGACATGCAACTAGTATTGCATAATAGCATATGATGGTGTCAGTTTCTCCTACTATAGTCATGATCTAATTTACAACGGTTTGCTAATAATGTTTTTTATCACCGTTGTGGTTCTTGTTCGTAGGTAAGAACAGTTTTTCCTAGAAAGCCCAAAACCACGTAAAATATGCAAAAATAAATTAGAGGCGTCTAACTTGTTTTTGCAGGGCTTGTGATGTGATATGGTCATTGATACAAAGATTGTTGTATGAAATGAAATTTATTGTAAATTTAAACAACCGTGAGAGCCATTTGGTTGTTCTTATTTCTTTCATGGCTGCGTCTTTGAATATATATGTCCATGTGATATATTGTAATGGAGGAAGACAATCAAGATGGCAGCATCATGGACCTTGGTGCCATGCTTAGGTGGAATGATGAAGATCATACCATGTCGCACAAGATGGAGATCAAGTCTTTGAAAGGACCATATCATATCACTTTATTCATGCATGTGATGTTAATCCTTTTATGCATCTTATTTTGCTTGATTATGATCACGTCGATAGCACTATAAGATGATCCCTCCAAATTAATATCAAGATAATAATGTGTTCTTCCATAGTATGCACCGTTAAGAAAGTTCGTCGTTTCGAAGCACCACGTGATGATCGGGTGTGATAGACTCTACGTTCGCATACAACGGGTGTAAGCCAGATTTACACATGCAAATACTTTGGTTCTACTTGGCGAGCCTAGCATGTACAGACATGGCCTCGGAACACGAACCGAAAGGTAAAGCATGAGTCATATGGATGATATGATGAACATATTGATGTTCGCCTTTGAAACTATGCCGTCTCACGTGATGATCGGTTTCGGTATAGTGAATTTGGTTCATGTAATCACTAAAGATGACTAGAGGGATGTTGTTTTTGAGTGGGAGTTCTCGTATTAATTTTGAATTAACATTGAACTTAATCTATTATGAACTTAGTCTAAATAACTTTGCAAATATGTTGTAGATGGCACCCCCTATTTTCAATTTCAATCTGTTCATGGAGAAAGAGAAACTAGCCACCAATGGTAGCAACTTTACCAATCGGGCCCTTAACTCGAGGATTCTCCTCGGCGCTGCTCAAAGGAGCTATGTGCTAGAAGCACCGCTAGGTGACCCGCCTTCGATGATGCCCCGAGGAGGAGAAAAATGTTTTCTTGACTCGCAAGGAGGACCACAGTTTAGTTCACTGCGGCATTTTGTATGGCCTTGAGCCTGAGCTGCGAAAACGTTTCGAGAACAGCAATGCTTTTGATACAATGGGAGAGTTAAAATTGATTTTTGACACCCATGCTGCAGTAGAGAGTTATGAAGCTTCAGAAAAGTTCTTTAGCTGCATGATGGAGGAAAACAGCTCCGTTAGTGAGCATGTACTCAAAATGTCCGGGTACGCCGATAAACTCATAGCTTTGGGAATAACGATTCCCAATGAGCTAGGAATTCATCGTGTTCTCCAGTCTCTGCCACCAAGCTATAAGAGCTTTGTGATGAACTACAACATGCAGGGCATGAAGAAGTCTCTCCCCGAGCTTCACAATGTCGAAATCTTTGAAGTGGAGATCAAGAAGGAACATCAAGTGTTGATGGTCCAAAAGACTATCGATTTCAAGAAGAAAGGCAAGGCAAAGGGTAACTTCAAGAAGAAGGGCAAGTCTGTTGCCACATCGAGAAGAAAACCAAGGCTGGCCCTAAGTCGAGATCTTGAATGTTTTTCTTTGCAAGAACCTTTGAGCACTGGAAGCGCAAGCGCCCAAAATATCTGGTGATAAGAAGGACGGGAATGTGAACAAAGGTATATATGATATACATGTTATTGATGTGTACCTTACTAGTACTCGCAGATGGCGCCTGGTATTTGATACCGGTTCGGTTGCTAACATATGTAACTCGAAACAGGAGCTAAGGAACAAAGCGACAACTAGCAAGGGATGAGGTGATAATGCGCGGCGTCGGCAATGGATCAAAGGTTGATGTGATCGCCGTCGGAACGCTACCTATCCAATTACCATCGTGATTAGTTATGAACCTAAATAATTGTTATTTGGTGCTGCGTTGAGCATGAACATCATATCTGGATCTTGTTTAATGCGAGACGGTTATTCATTCAAGTCTGAGAACAATGGTTGTTCAATTTATATGAATAATATCTTTTATGGTCATGCACCTGAAAAGAATGGTTTATTTATTTTGAATCTTGATAATAGTACACATGTTCATAATGTGAATGCCAAAAGAATTAAGTTGAATGATGATATTGCTGCATATATGTGGCATTGCCGCTTATGTCATATTGGTGTTAAACGCATGAAGAAGCTCCATTACGATGGACTATTAGAATCACTTGATTATGAATCATTTGAGACATGTGAACCATGCCTCATGGGCAAGATGACTAGAACCCGTTTTCGGTACAATGGAGCGGGCAACCGACTTATTGGAAATCATACATACCGATGTGTGTGGTCCAATGAGTGTGTCAGCGCGTGGTGGATATCGTTACTTCGTTACTTTCACGGATGATTTGAGTAGATATGGATATATTTACTTAATGAAACACAAGTCTGAAACATTTGAAAAGTTCAAAGAATTTCAGAGTGAAGTAGAAAATCATCGTAACAGAAAGATCAAATTTCTACGATCTGATCGTGGAGGAGAGTATCTTAGTTACGAATTTGGCACACACATGAGACAATGTGGAATAGTTTCACAACTCACTCCTGCTGGAACACCACAGCGTAATGGTGTATCCGAGCGTCGTAATCGTACTTTATTGGATATGGTTCGATCTATGATGTCCCTTACAGATTTGCCACTTTCATTTTGGGGTCATGCACTAGAAACATCTGCATTCACTTTAAATAGGGCACCATCTAAATCCGTTGAAATGACACCGTATGAATTATGGTTTGGCAACAAACCTAAGCTGTCATTTCTAAAAGTTTGGGGATGCGATGTTTATGTGAAGAAACTTCAACCTGATAAACTCGAACCCAAAGCGGAAAAATGCGTCTTCATAGGATACCCTAAAGAAACAATTGGGTACACCTTCTATCACAGATCTGAGGGCAAGGTTTTCGTTGCCAAGAATGGATCCTTTTTGGAGAAAGAGTTTCTCTCAAAAGGTGTGAGTAGTAGGAAGGTAGAACTCGACGAGGTTGTTGAACCTTCTCTTCATGGAATGGCAAGTGCAGCAGCGCCGGAAGTTGTTTCGGAGTTGACTTCACCAAATGAAGAGGGAACTAATGATAAGGATCATGAAACTCCGAAAGAGAACACTACCGCACTCGCAGGTCAACAAGAGCGCATAATGCTCCTGACTTTTATGTTCCTACTATGAATGTCATGGTAGTTGAGAATGATGACCCTGCGACGTATGATGAAGCGATGATGAGCCCAGATTCCGACAAATGGCTAGAAGCCATGAAATCGAAATGGGATCCATGTATGAAAACCAAGTATGGACTTTGGTGGACCTACCCAATGACCGTAAGGCCGTTGAGAACAAATGGATTTTCAAAAGAAAATAGACGCTGATGGTAATGTGACCGTCTATAAAGCTCGACTTGTCGCAAAGGGTTTTCGACAAATTCAAGGAGTTGACTACGATGAGACTTTCTCACCCGTAGCGATGCTAAAGTCTGTTAGGATTATGTTAGCAATTGCTGCATTTTTCGATTATGAAATTTGGCGGATGGATGTAAAACCGCGTTCCTTAATGGAAATATTGAGGAAGAGTTGTATATGATACAACCCAAAGGTTTTGTTGATCCTAAGGATGTTGATAAGGTATGCAAACTTCAGCGATCCATTTATGGACTGAAGCAAGCATCACGGTTGGAATCTCCGGTTTGATGAGGTAATCAAAGGTTTTGGATTTGTCCAAACCTACGGAGAATCTTGTGTTTACAAGAAAGTGAGTGGTAGCTCTATAGCATTTCTGATATTATATGTGGATGACATATTGTTGATTGGAAATGATATAGAACTTTTGAAAAGCGTAAAGACTACTTAAGCAGTAAGTTTTCAATGAAGGACCTTGGTGAAGCGGCATATATTTTAGGCATCAAAATCTATAGAGATAGATCGAGGCGCTTGATTGGGCTATCACAAAGTACATATCTTGACAAGATTCTAAAGAAGTTTAGAATGGACGAAAGTAAGAAAGGGTTCTTACCTATGATGCAAGGCAAGGCGTTGAGTAAGACTCGTAGTCCAGCTACAAAGAAGATAGAGAAGTAATGAATAAGATTCCCTATGCTTCAGCCATAGGCTCTATCATGTATGCTATGTTGTGTACAAGACCAGATGTGGCACATGCTATTAGTTTGACTAGCAGGTACCAGTCTGATCCAGGTTTTGAACACTGGACGGCGGTCAAGAATATCTTTAAGTACTTAAGAAGAACTAAAGATATGTTTCTCATATATGGTGGTGAAGAAGAGCTCGTCGCAAAATGTTACGTCGACGCTAGCTTTGACACTGATCCGGATGACTCTAAGTCTCAATCTGGGTACATTTTTGAAATGAATGGAGGAGCAGTGAGCTGGAGAAGTTCCAAGCAATCTGTGGTGGCAGGATCTTCAACAGAGGCGGAATATATTGTCGCTTCGTATGCGCCACAGAAGCGGTTTGGATGAAGATGTTCATATCCGAACTAGGTGTGGTTCCGGTGCGTTGGACCCGATGGTTATCTATTGTGACAACAATGGTGCCATAGCCAATGCTAAAGAACCAAGGTCACACAAGAATTCCAAGCATATTAAGCGCCGGTTTCACTCCATCCGTGAACATGTCAAGGATGGCGATATAAAGATTTGCAAAGTACACACGGATCTGAATGTGGCAGACTCGTTGACTAAAGCTCTCCCAAGGGCAAAACATGATCAGCACCAACTCAATGGGTGTTAGAATCATCACAATGTAATCTAGATTATTGACTCTAGTGCAAGTGGGAGATCAAGGGAATATGCCCGAGAGGCAATAATAAATTGTTTATTATCATATTCCATGTTTATAATAGATGTTTATTTCTCATGCTAAAATTGTATTAATCGGAAACGTTAATACATGTGTGTTTAATAAACAAAAGGGTTCCTAGTAAAGCCTCTTTTAAACTAGCTCGTTGATTAACCGATGATCAAGGTTTCTGATCATGAACATTGGATGTTGTTAATAACGGGGTCATGTCATTAGAAGAATGATATGATGAACAAACACCCAAGTTGGTATAGCAAATACGATCAAGTCATTTAGTTTGTTGCTGTATCAAACACATACGAAATAGCCCTTTTTCCTTAGACCATGAGATGATGTCAATCACTAATTCCGGAAGAGTACTTTGATGACATCAAACGTCACTCCGTAACACGGTGACTATAAAGATGGATTTGGGTACTATGAAAGTATTAGTTGAGGCTCATGCATCAAGAGTGGGATTTGTCCATCCAGATGACGGAGAGATATACTCTGGGCCCTCTCGGTGATATCACATTGACATCGCTTGCAAGCATGTGACTAGGTCACAAGAATGTTATATCACGGAACGAGTAAAGAGTACTTGTCGGTAACGGGATCGAACTAGGTATAGTTGATACTGATGATCGGATCCCGGACAAGTAAAATATCGTGAGACAAAAGGAATTGGTTATGTCGTTTACGGTTTACGCGATCATTAGTTCATCGTTGAGTGAATGGGAGTCATTATGGATCTCCGGATCCGCCGATGATTATTGATCCGAGAGGTGTCTCAATCATGTCCATTTTATTCACGAACCGTAGGGTGACACACTTAAGGTTCATCGATGCATTTGAGTGGATACGAAACAGGAGAAAAGTATGGACAAGATAGTGACTATTTCGAGTATCGCCGGAATAGTTTCGGGATATCGGAATAGTTAAAGGGGGTATATGTTAATGTTTGTTAATTAAAAGAATTAACAAATATTAAAATATCTGAAATAAAAATGTTTTATTTATTTATGGGAGAAAACCTTTCATTTCTTGAGTGGGGTTTTAGTGGAAACCAGAGTGGGATGTTTTAAAGTGAGTGGAGAGATCACTCACATGAAGAGAGGGAGGGCAAGGGGCAGCCCCATGCGCCGGCCACCCCTTGGCCTAGCCTCCTCCTCCTCCTATAAAAGGGAGGGAGGAGCTCCTCTCTTTGGTGTTCATCCATTTGACCCTTTGGTTGGTCCTTTCTCCCTCCTCCTGTTGATCCATTTTTCAAGCAGTAGCTTAAGCGGCCATTTCTTGAGATAGTTTCTCCACCACCACCACTAAGTCGTAGTGTTCTTTGGAGTTTCCGTGGATCCTCTACTTCTGCTGCCTACTGAACGAGGGATTGGAGGTCATCGTTGATCCGTACGTGTGACCAAGTACGGAGGCGCTGCCGTTTGTGGCGCTCATCTTCGCGACTTTGAAGTCGGGAGTGTACCTCTACATCAACCACGTTTGTTTGCGGGAATGTTATTCCCGCTTTCGGTCTACGAGGGTGAGTCCTTCTGAAACCGTTTACTTGCATCTCCTAGATATGATCTTGGTGTTTGGTTGCAATCGTAGGAAAAATTTTTGTTTTCCATGCTACGAAACCCTTCACTTTTACCAGCCCCAACACCCAAACCTAGTCCGTTACGGAGACCTACTCCATCCCACCAAAGCCCACCAAGGCCCAAACTCCCCCAGGAAGGCCCAAAACCCCGGAAACGGCCCAGAAACGGCCCGGAAAAGCTATTAACCTCCATATCCTATAGTTTTAACCTTAATTCCACATATCATAATGTTATTAACCTTATCATGCACGTTAAATAAGGTTACGTCACTCCGTGGTGTCACAACGCTTCAAAAGGCCCAAAAACGCGAGTAAACCTCAAGCCGTAAGATTTTCTTCTCTAATTTCGCAATTTGTAATGTCACACCAAAACGTAGTGTCACATTCTTCCCCCCTTCAACAGGATTCGACCTCGAATCCGAAGGACACCAAAAACAACTACCAAGTCCCCAAGGGGCAAAAGGCTTCTCAGCCGCACAAAACAATCGCACAACGACTAAAAAAAAATCGGAACAAACGACAAACGCTTCGCACTTCTATCACAACCAACCTGACTACCACACTCCATCAAACTCAATCATGACACATAATCCCATCTCTTCCAATTATTTGACCCTTTTTACAAAGAATCAAAATTAACTAATGTCATCTACGTACATAGCCTTCATCGACAAAACTTTTCTTTTCTTCCACAAACCACGCTACACTTTCATTCTACCCCCTCCCAGGCATAACACACACCCAGGGACAACTAGCTACGACAAAGTTCACGACAGATCACTATATTTCAAATTATCATCACTTTTTAACAATCCAACCATATTCTCAACAAGGTTTGGACCGACATCACCAACTTCCAACATGACCACCCTTCGAACCACAACCAAAGTTCTACGCCTAGCCCAAGGTAGAGCTGTAAATTATTACCAAACCTCAACTGGTTCTTTTCCTATGAGGGTCTCGCCCTCACACTTTCTCACTAAAAAAAAAACTACCAAACCCATGAGTATAATCCTCCATTATGCTCAACAATTCCATAGACATTTCTATTCACATCTCAAACGAGAATGCCAACAAAGAGCAACTCCCTTAGTCGGATGAACCACATTCATCAACTCGAACCCAAAACACAACAAATCACTTGGAACAAAGGTTTGACAACCTCGAAAGATCACTCGATCTCTTTTCCTAAGTCAAGTCGCAAAGGAAAAACTCCAATCTCAAATCAATGCGATACATCTCGCATCGGGGACCACTCAAACAAAAAGAGAGACTCCACACAATTCTTTGTCAGAAATTCTAAACAATCAATGACAACTCGACTCACTTTCACCACAGCCAAGCATCTCATAAAAACAACATTGTGGAAGGGAAAACCGATTCTCAAACCAATCGAAAGAATCCACAACCGCCATAATAACTCTCAAGGAAACAAGGAAACCCAATCCTCTTACAACAAAGCCAAATGCCAGGAACTCTTCACTCTTTCTTTTCATGCTAAAGAGCAAATGGAAATCTAGATTCATGACATGAATCCAAGCTTTTCGAGAGCACACCGGATTAGTCATATTTCCCTATATGACTTACTCACCGACCTGGCTCAACGACTCTTTTATCAATAAACTTCGATAAACGTTGACATGTTTTCCTTTCCACCATTCATTCATCATGGAACAGCCAGTACCGATTAGTCATTCACCAAACGACTTATTAGGTATCAAAGAATTGAAACACCATTAACATCGAAGGTTGCAGAAATTCATATAGACCATGACTGCAAACCGTTAGCAGGAAAAGACCACGTCATAACAGAACCCTCCATTACTTGAAAGCTAAACTTGCAAAACCTCGCATTTTAACCGAAATCAGCATTTTGGAAAAGAACATCGACTCCAAAGTCAAGCATCTGCACACACAATCATACAAACTTTCTCAAAGAGAAATGGAAACTCATATCACAAAATAAAATAGTTAGACAAATCCAAATATTTGCACCAATTCCTACGAGTTTTAGGAAACTCAAACACAAAGATATGGAACACCTTGACCGAAAACCCTTCAACCAAAATGGCAAGCAACCAAACCAGTCCAAAAGCTTTTAAACACAAGCTCAGCATAAACCATCTCTAGTACTCCACTACGCTTTCCATTAAAAGACTTCAATAATTACTATCTACTTCCTGAGAAGCCCCAACACAAATAAATCAGAAACTTCACAACAAATTCTTCCTCTAGTTACCAATCACAACACTTTTAATTAGGGTTTAAGGTGCTTATCGAAAAAGGCACCCAACCAAAACTATATTGACATGACCCTCACGGGTCACCGAATCATAATACATCTTATTTCAAGTTGGAAACATAGTATTTCAATAAATCTTTCAAGCAAGATCAGCATATAAATTTCATGCCACCTATATATTCACGTCTCGACAACCGAACCTTATTCAGTTAAACAACGACTTCAACATGTAAATATTATCTCTACAAGACAAAGTTCATAACTAGGATTCCAAGGCATACATTCATTAAGGATGAAATTGTACATCGTGTTAATTATCCAAAGCTCACTCCATCGCAACATGTTAAAATTTTCCTCTATTTTAACCATGGTTTTCCAACGAATAATCTAAACAGTTACCACAACTACTTAGTCATCAATAACAACAAATGGGCATAATCATCAACCAACAACATTACTTTTAGCTACCCTATACATAGGTGATAACAAAATTACCACCACACAACATACTCCCACTATTTAAAATAGACTGAATACTAGCATTAACACTACCATTAACAACATCATTAACAATAAGTCTTATGTCTTCTCCATTGATATCAATACTAGCATTGTAGCGACACAACTGCATACTTCCAAAGATACTAGTAGTTTGCAACAACATAAATAGCAACTCTAATCAACATCCAAATTAAAGTCACTAGTCAACACGATTAAATTTCTCTATTAATCCATTAGATTAGAACATCTTTAACACCCAAAGAAAGTTTCTTTTACAATAACAGCAGTCTACATCATCTTAATGTTTTAACTATGCATCAAAGTTTAAACTTTTAACATTAACAAGGATCATAAGCACTTTTAAAGCAAGGCAACAGATTCTAAGCATGTACATTAACACATTTAATCATTCTCGCTAAGAGTAAACTGCAACACTAGTAGTCTATTTATTCTCAAGCTAGAGATATTAATCACATTGAATTGATTCAACTCAAAATTTAACTTAGCAACACATCAATCCATAAACCACATTGTTACCTACTACATAACATGCTAAACATCAATTCTTACTAGGGACAAACGATTTCAGTCAAAAGACTACTTTGTTTACAGCATTTTAGTTTTAAAACTCATCCCAAGTTCATACGGAAAATTTGACTCTCAAAATTGCGATGAGACAAACCCAAACTTGGTCATGCAAAGGAATTCTCCAAAACACTTTTTAAATCTCAAAGACTCCTACTGGAGGGAACCAATCGATCAAATATACCTTTGCAAATAAACCCTAACTCCAAACTTTCACAAAATAGGAAGGGTTCTTCAAAGATGATTTTCTTAAACCAGCAAAATAACGAATCAAACACCACTTACTTCTACAAAGACACGTAACTTCAGCCACAGCGGCCAGTGCGGCATAACTCCGTTAACCTCGGAGAAAGACAAACACAGGATAAATTTGAATGCTTCTTCCCCATAAAGCCATCAACAAACTAATCATTAAAAGCTGAAAGGCGCCCAAAAGAAGCGCAACACTAGACTCCTCTTCTTCGTCTTCAACCAAGGAAGACAAAACCACACACCGCATACGGAACGATCCGCAAAAACCCAACATTTTTCATTTGATTCAAATCAACTAAAGCCAAGAAAAGCAATGAAAATCGACCGTCAGAACGGCAAAGAACGTACGAAGGAATCCACCACCAAACTCTTCTATTTGACTCCAGTCAACTACCTGATCTACAACAGAGAGGGTAAGCACTCTTCTCCTACAGGGGTTAATAGTTCTTCGGTGATGGCGCTAACCGGCCATACCGTCAAACCTCGCCCTTACTATGAACAAAAAGAGGTGACCGAAACCCTTCGGTACCACAATTCCACTCTATCACAACAACAAGAGCAATTCAGTCATTTATCTCATAGACATAGCAACATGCTTTATCAAAGGAAGCATTCAACATCAAGGCTCAAATACAACATTTAAGCGTAAAGCAACGATTCCCATACCCTTTCCTACTGTGCCTCCATGTGTGTCAAATTTTAAATTAGTTATACCACTTTTGCAAGTTTTAATGTTGCTATCCTATAACAAAGTTTTAGTTAAGACCTAAGCCATGTTTCTAAGTTATTCCACATCACATTTTAGTTGTACCCTATAGCATGATACTAAAAATTTACATTCCAAGGACCTACACCGCTCTCGATACCAATCAGTAACACCCCGGCATTAAATATGCCCGAATGCTACCAAACATAAGCTAAACAACAACTAAATACCACATTTAAACATAAATTCCAGCAAAGGTACATATGCTAAAAAACCGATATTTCGGCAGCATCTCCTTTGTTTTTCCATGAATTAACACAATATCAATATCATGGCAAGAAATATCATAGCACACGACATCTAGAACATCAACATAAATGGACATATCATCGAATTACGCCATTAATACCACGCTCAACCACTTCATAATCTATAACGAAGCAAATAAGGAATCGCAAGCATGCTAAATTAAACCATACATTAAGTTTAAGGCACAACTCTTAATATCATGTCTCCAAGTGATTAATTATGGACTATGATGGTGGAGCTACGTGTAGAAGTGTAGCTAGACCCCTTTTTCCCGCATGCCGATCTCAAAGTACCTAAAAACAACATAAAACACAAGCGTGAGTTCGAAAACTCAGCAAGCATATTGTAATGGACAACAAGATCATTTACAAGACAATACTACCTTACATCACATATAACATCTCATACTTGAGCACATAACAACATCATCATCATTAAATATGTATTGCAATGCAATGCAATGCAATGTTATGCTCATATCTCCTTGGAAACTCATACCGGTATGGTTGAGTACACACCCGTCGGTGTGCACCCTCTCCCCCCTTCCATCCCGAAGATGGAGGGTGCCTACTCCTCGCTTCCATTCACCACGTGAATGGAATCACGATGTAGGTCTTACTCAATGGCGTTCCGGAATAGTCATAACTTTCTCACCGACCTTCCCCGGATTAGTTATGACTTTCTCACACCCTCGCCCCATCTCATGTCATGCATGCAACTATGCCAATTATCATATCTCATTTGTACATAAACATATGGCCTCTCATCATGACAAATATAGACACATGGCATCGAATCATGATAAGTATAAACACATAGCATCATATCATGATAATCATACTCAATATATCACTGGAAAACAGCAAGCATGGCAAGTGATCATAGCAAGTATTCAATCTTTCATCCAATATCAACAAGCAACCTACAATCCGCTATACATTACAACACACTTGCCTCAACCGCGGGCGACGAATTGGCGGGAAGTAGAGGGCACTCCCGGTGTCACACCACCTGCACATATTCATCACACACTCTCAATAATGCCCACAAAACAGTACGCAAAACCCCATCTAACCCGACATTGCCCACTACTCGCAAAACCTAAAAACAGAGGTTCTGTCCCGCTGGGACAGCAGCCTTGCAAAAGGCACAACTTGAGTTCTGGGACTCCGAATCAATTAAACGAGTACATCCTCGCGTAGCTTAGGAAATTTCCCAACTTTCTCTAGGTATATGGAAAGACTGATTCGGACTCTAAAGTCGTCTAATCTACAGATTACCGTGATCTGTTCCAATTACGTTACAGATTTTAACACGCTCGGTAAAACAGACATAACTTTCAAACGGCTGATCAGAATTTAACGTGCTTTATGTATACGGAAAGATAATTAAATTATATACAACTTCTTAGAAGTCCGTACGGACATATTCTAAATCTAAATTGGCGAAAACGCCAACCCTAGCTCGACTGCTCAATCTGCCCGAAAACAGAAACGTGGCAACATCTAGATCTAACCCAAATTACTCAAATCCAGCGCCTCCAATTGATCTAAAAACTTGATAAACTCCCTAATAACAGTACCTAGCTCATCCCTGAGGAGCCCCATGATCATACCTTTGCCCGACGCACGAAAACTCCAATCGATCTCCTCGCTCCTCGCTCCTCGCTCCTCGCTCCTCGCTCCTCGCACCTCGCTCCTCGCTCCTCGGATGAATCCATGAGGATGCAGGGGTGGGGAGGTCACCCTAGGGCAGCAAGGGGGGTGGAGGAGAGGTGGTGTGCAATGGGGAGCAATGGGGGCGCCATGGGGGCAAGAGATGGGGCGGCTAGGATGTGTAGGGAGGAGGAAGGGTGGCGGCTAGGGTTAGGGGCGCATGGGGCAGGGGTGGACGCCCCAAGGGCTGGTGGGGAGCCCTTTTACCAGCCCCCACACCCAAACCTAGTCCGTTACGGAGACCTACTCCATCCCACCAAAGCCCACCAAGGCCCAAACTCCCCCGGGAAGGCCCAAAACCCCGGAAACGGCCCAGAAACGGCCCGGAAAAGCTATTAACCTCCATATCCTATAGTTTTAATCTTAATTCCACATATCATAATGTTATTAACCTTATCATGCACGTTAAATAAGGTTACGACACTCCGTGGTGTCACAACGCTTCAAAAGGCCCAAAAACGCGAGTAAACCTCAAGCCGTAAGATTTTCTTCTCTAATTTCGCAATTTGTAATGTCACACCAAAACGTAGTGTCACATTAAGAGCCACTACAACTTAAAAGTAGTGGAAATACAATATAAATATAAGTATATAACGGTTTGCATGCGTGATCTAAGTAAATATTAAGCTCCAATAGAATTATGACTGCCAGCATTATTAGTTTGAAGGAGCATCAATACATTATGAGTATAACCAATCCATGTAGTAGTGTAGTACACGATAGGATGCATCTATATTTGAAGCTTAGAAACTTTTACAAAGTTTTACTGACGGCAATGGCGATGGCTGTGCCCGTGGGTGGTTAGTGGCGGCGAGAAACTGGGGACGGCGGCGGGATGAGCAGGGAGACTGGTGTGATGGGGAATTGGGGAGTGAATTAATGAAATGTGTTTTAGGTTTCTAGTGCTTTGACCCACTGAGTCACTCCCGCTTTCCAACTTTACGGAGCGTATTTTTAAAAATGGTTTTATTTACAAATATAAAATATATTTTATATTTCAATATAAATTAGTGCGATATTTTCTTTATACTTCTAATAAATATTCAGAGTTATTTGATATTTTCTACGTGCATGTATTTAATATAGTATTTAGATATAATAATTGGGGGGTCTAATCATTTTTAATATCTTCTTAATTTATACGTCAAGAGAGAATACGCTCTATAGACTTAGATGTACAGCATATTGTACAACTTTTTTGTGTACCGCGTCGATATCCAAAATTCTACCGTCACGTGGCATTGTTAAAATCTTTGGAGGCAGGCAACGTCCTTCTGCCTCAAAACTATTGGGAAACCATCTAACCCACGAAAGCCCAGTATGGTCTTTTAGCCGAAACCCTAGTTATCTTATCTTATCTTATTATCTTAACTAATAAAAAAGGAGTTTACCCTGCTTTATTGAATCGTCCACTGTCCAGCCCAAACATTCGGCCCATTTCGCAGCTCCTGCTAACTGCGCACGTCGCCGACTCGCCCGTCGCCCCCGCCCCCTTCTCGCACCTCACGCCGTCGCACGATCTCCCCCCACGTCTCCCCCACTCTTCCCCATCGGCGCAAAGCCGTCCTTGCATTAGCCTCCCGCTCCCATGGCGCCGGGCTCCCCCTACACCCCCCATGGCGCTGAGCTCCCCCTCCTCCGCTGCTCGCACGCGCTCCTCCGCCCGCAAGTGGCCCGCCTCTGCCGATCCCGAGCTCGACCGCCCCGAGCCCACTAAGCACGCCCGCAAGGTGCCCGAACCTGCGAAGGCGCCTGGGAGGAAGAAGAAGAAGAAGGCTCGGCGCCGTTGGGTGAGAGAAAGCTCGAGAGACAGGAGGCGACATCTCCAATGGGGAGGGGATAGGGGCGGGATTGGCGATGTCGCTTCTTGCCGCGGAGGTACGGCCCATCTGCTCTTGGCTCCGCGGAGGTACGGCGGAGGGAGTGACCACTTGCTCTCTCAACAGCGTTTATTCCCTCGAATTGTTTTGTTTTCTCGGTGGGGTTTTGTTTGTGCTTGCCTAAAACTCCATGGATAGATTGAAGTTGAATAAGTAAGCCTCTGCGTGTTCTTCTTGGTGTACTGTGCTTATCTTTGTGGTTAACCGGCCCAATTCATTCATCGATTCCTTCTGCCGCTTTGCTCTGCTCTTTTCGGATTCAAAGCTGCTTGCTTTCTATCGAATTCCATCCGATATGCGTGTTTGGCTCGTGCGATCTGATGTTTTACTGGTTTCGATTGCAAAAAGAAGAAGCCCCTTTCTTTTTTGTTGATCAAATTTGCTTCTTTCTTCATTGCCAAGCCTGTTCCATCCATGCGTGGCGAAAGAAAAGAAAACGAAAAAAGATTCGGTTTTTCCCCATTAAACCCACTTCGCTGCGGAGAACTAAACCCTAGCGCTGAACTTAGCTCCATTTGTTCCTTGTTGAAGGCATCCCTTGGCAAATGCAGTGATGGACCGATCACCGGATGCTCTCAATCCACCAGGTACCATTCGCTCCGCCCTTCCTCCCTTGGAGGTGTACAATATGTACGTGCCTGAATCTCTGTCTGTGTATGCTCTTGTCGTGTTAGGCCTTGCAGTCCCCCCTGCCATGAAGATGCGGCGGATGGCCGGAATAAGCAACCCGTGGAGAGTCCCTCCGCCACCGACGCTGAATCCACGCAACGGGCTGGGCGACGCAAGCCTCTTCTCAACCTCACTGCCGGTTCTTCCGCATAAAAAATGTATGCCTCTTTCCATCTTCTTAAGGCACTTTAACCGTACTACATTTTCCCGCTACCACCATTGTATTATTGTGATACTACGGAATGACGGTATGAGTCATTTTCGATCTCGGCCATAAGGTACGACTCTTGTAACATGTTTTTGTGCCATTTCTGCAAGTGTGGGCCTTTCCAGGGGATTTTGGGCCTTTCTGGAGGGGAATTGGGCCTTCCGGGGGAGTTCGGGCCTTGGGGCGTCCATATGGGCCGAAGGTGGGACATATTTGGGCCTTTTGGAGGTGGTCTAGGACAGCAAAACTGCTGCCCTAGCCCTACCTGCGCCCCAAACAAGTCCCCTCCCTAGCCCTAGCCCCCACTTGTTTCCCCTCCACCCCATTGCCTCCTCCTCCCTAGCCGCCACCCCTCCCTCACCCTTGCGCCTCCCCTTGCTCCACCACGTGCCCTTGCTGCGTCCCCCTCGCTGCCATGCCACGCCATGGTGCTGCCCTCGCCGGTAGGAGGATCCGCGACGAGTAGAACCGGTGGCCACGACGCGTGGGAGCGAGATCGGGCGATCGAGAGGCATTCTTCATGTTCGTCGTTCGTCGGACTAAGGTGGTGTGCCTTCGGGAGTGCCCTCAACCTCTCGTCACTCCGTTGCCCGCGGTTGAAGGCAAGTGTGTTGTGTGGATTGAACATTATACGTGTTGCTAGAATTGCTTGATAGTGTTTAGGATAGATAACATGCTGTCTTGCCATGAACTACATGTTATAATTGATATGATGTCCTTATGCCATGTTTTAAATATTGTCGATGATATGATGTCTTCATGCCATGATTAAAATGCTTGATGATGATAAGTGATTTACATGCTATGTTGTGAATGGGCACCGTCGATGGTTGAATACGGTCCTACATGTTGAGATGCCATGTGTTGATATGCAATATTTCTATTTGTGTATACATTGCTGTCCATTTTGCATGCATGGCATATTTTCATGGCCGGCCGGTGAGATAAGTCATAACTATTCCGGTAGGGTCGGTGAGAACAGTTATGACTAGTCCGGGGCTAAACTTTTGAGTAAGACCTACATCGTGATTCCATCCACCGCGGTGAATGGAAGCGAGTGATAGGCACCCTCCATCTTCGGGATGGAAGGGGGAAAAGGGTGCATGCCGACGGGTGTGCACTCAACCATACCGGTATGAGAATTCCAGGAGACATGTGCATTGCATTGCATGAATGATATACATGAATGAAGAAGTTTATGAATTAATGATGAGAGTACTCATGAGGTGTTCATGAAATGATTATCATGTTGTTTTAAAGAGTGTGTATAATGTCAAGTATGATGTGTTGTGGTATAACTGTGGAGACTGGTATGATGGTTTGTTGTTTTGATCCTTGTCGATTCATTATATTACACCTTGCTGAGTTTTGAACTCACGCTTGTGTTTTTCGTTGTTTGTTTTTTTAGGTACCATGTGAACGGCATACGGGAAAGGGGAATAGTCACACATCTACACGTAGCTTCACTTATTTTGATTCCACAAATCATTCCATGAGTTTTATAATAAATTGCGTGTGATGATCATTGAATTAAGACTTAGCTTGGTTTATGAGAGTTTTATTGTTCGTTTGACACTTGGAACCTTAAGAGCTTAATGTTAGTCTTTTAATGTCGTTAAGACTTTATTTATTGCTGTTTTAGATGTTTCTCTTATTGCCATATAATGCTATATTGTTGCTGTTCCTTAAATTCATGATAAAACAAAGGAGGTGCTGCCGAAATTTCGGTTTTTAGTCTATGCGCCTTTGCTGGAATTTTATGTTAAATATGGTGTTTAGTTGTTGTTTAGCTTATGTTTGGTAGCATTCGGGCATATTAAATGCCGGGGTGTTACAGTTGGTATCAGAGCGGGCTGTAGGTCCCTGGAATGTGTATTTAGTGTCATAGTTATAGGTTCAACTAAAATATGAAGTGGGATAACCTAGAAACACGGCTTCGGTTTTACTTAAAACTTTGCCATAGGATAGCAACATTAAAACTTGTGTAAGTGGAATAATTAATTTAAAACTTGACACACTCTGTTGCACAGTAGGAATGGGTATGGGTACCGTTGCTTTACGCTTAAATGTTGTATTTAAGCTTTGATATTGAATGTTACATTTGGTAATATATGTTGCTATGTTTATGAAAGAATTGATTGTGTTGATACAATTGAGATTATGTGGGTTGTGGTGCCGAAAGGGGTTTCGGTCACCTTCTGTTGTTTGTAGTATTGTTGGGTTTGACGGTGTGGCCGGGTAGTGCCATCACCGATGGACTTTTAACCTCCTGTTGGGAGAGTGCTTATCCTTTCTGTCGTAGATTGGGTAGTTGGTTGGAGTCGAGTAGTAGAGTTGTGGATTGACCCTCCGAATTTTCTTTGCCGTTTTGACGAACGGTTTTGGTTGGTTGAAATAAAAGAAAAAGTGTTCGGTTTTGGATACTCACCGATGGTTCTTTTGGTGGTTTTGGTTTTGTCTTCTTTGGTTGAAGACAAAAGAAGAATTTCGGGTTGCGCCTCTTTTGGTCGCCTTGTCAGCTTTAACGCCCGATTTGTTGTTTGCCTTATAGAGAAACTTATAGATTGATTCTTGGGTTACCATTCTCCAACTTGAAAGGAAGTTATTGAAGTTCCGATGAAAAATCTAAGTCGCATGGATTTAGGTGTCAAGGTTTTGTCGGAAAGGATGTGGTTGATCGGTTGCTTTACGGAGAAAGATTTCAATTTATTCTTGTGTTTGTCTTTTTCGAGGTTTAAAAGAGTTATTGCGGTGTTGTGCCAGATCTTGTTGTTGGGGCCTAAGTGGTGTTTGATTGCAATGATGACTTGCTTGGGATTCATCTTTGAAAAACCGTTTGTTTCGTGAAAGTTTGAAGTTTGGGGTTATGGCCTAAAATTTTGGTTAATCGCTTGGTTTTTCCTCGTGCAACTATCTTCCTTCGTGGAAGTTGTTGATCTCGAGAGTTGTGGAGTAGTTGCGTGTCGGCATTTGGGAATTTAAGAGTTGACTTCTCTTGTGATTTATGGTTGAGCTTTCCAGAAGGAAAGGTGTTTTGGGTGTTGTTCTTTTCTGGAGCAATTATGGTTTCTGTAACACCCCGGCATTTAATATGCCCGAATGCTACCAAACATAAGCTAAACAACAACTAAATACCATATTTAACATAAAATTCCAGCAAAGGTGCATAGGCTAAAAACCGAGATTTCGGCAGCACCTCCTTTTATTTATCATGAATTTAAGGAACAGCAAGAATATGGCATTATATGGCAATAAGAGAAACATCTAAAACAGCAATAAATAGAGTCTTAACGACAATAAAAGACTAACATCAAGCTCTTAAAGTTCCAAGTGTCAAACAAACAATAGAACTCTCATTAACCAAGCTAAGACTTAATTTAACGGCCATCACACGCAATTTATTATCCAACTAAATGAATTGACTTGGGGAAACATTAAGGTGAAGCAACGTGTGAGCGTGTGACTATTCCCCTTTCCCGCATGCCGTTCTCATGGTACCTAAAACAACAAGAAAACACAAGGGTGAGTTCGAAAACTCAGCAAGCATACTGCAATGGACAACAAGCATAACAACAAGTCAATAACATCTTTCATCATGTATAACATCTCATTCATGAATACTTATCAATATCATCATCAATTTGTATGCGATGTAATGCATTGCTCCTCGACCCTCTGGAACCTCATACCGGTATGGGAAGTACACACCCGTCGGTGTGCACCCTTTCCCCTTCCATCCCGAAGATGGAGGGTGCCTACTCGCTTCCAAACACCACGTGGATGGAATCACGACATAGGACTTACTCAATGGCGTTCGGACTAGTCATAACTTTCTCACCGACCTTGCCGGACTAGCTATGACTTTCTCACCGCCCTCGCCCTATCTCATGACATGCATGCAACCATGCCAAATATCATATTCAATTCACATATTAACACATGGCATCATAATATGTTAAACATGCTCATCATATCATATCAATCATTAAAACATGGCAAGTGGACATATATCATGTAGGCAATTCCATCTAATTTCAACATGCAACCTACAACTTGCTATCCATCACAACACACTTGCCTCAACCACGTGCAACGGATTGGCGGGAAGAAGAGGGCACTCCCGGGGTCACACCACCTGCACATAGGCATCACACACTCACAATCATAGCCTCCAAACAGTACACAACCCCCATCTAACCCGACATTGCCAACTACTCGCAAAACCTAAAAACAGAGGTTCTGTCCCGGCGGGACAGCAGCCTTGCAAAAGGCATAACTTGAGTTCTGGGACTCCGAATGAATTAAACGAGTACACCGTCGCGAAGCTTAGGAAATTTCCCAACTTTTTCTAGTTATAGGGAAAGACTGATTCGGACTCTAAAATTGTTTAATCTACAGATTACCACAATCTGTTCCAGTTACGTCACAAATTTTTAGGCGCTCGGTAAAACAGCCATAACTTTCAAACGGCTGATCAGAAATTAACGTGCTTTACGTCCACGGAAAGATAATTAAATTATCTACAACTTCCTAGAAGTCCGTACTGTCTGATTCGGATTCTAAATCGACAGAAACTCGAACCCTAGTTCGACTGCTCAATCTGCCCGAAAACAGAAACGTGGACAAGTTTAGATCTAACCCAAATTACTTCAAACCAGCGCCTCCAATTGATCTAAAAACTTGGTAAACACCCTAATAACAGTACCTAGATCATATCCAAGGATCCTCATGTTCATACCTTTGCCCGAAGCGCAAAACTCCAATCAATCTCCGCGAATCTCCTCACGAATCGCTCCTCGCTCCACGTTCCTCGCTCCTCGCTCCACGCTCCTCGCTCCTCGCTCCACGGGATGACTCCGCGAGGTGCAGGGGTGGGGAGGCCACCCTAGGGCAGCAAGGGGTGGAGGGGAGGTGGTGTGGAGGTGGAGGAAAGGGAGGGGGGGTGCGCACGGTTTTGGGGGGCTAGGGCTTAGGGGAGGGGGAGGGAGGAGAGGGGCGCAAGAGGGGGAGGTGGGGGCGCAAGGGGGCTGGGGGAAGCCCCTTTTACCAGCCCTCAACCCAATCCTAGTCCGTTACGGAGTCCTAATCCATCCCACCAAAGCCCACCAAGGCCCAAAACTCCTCCGGGAAGGCCCAAAACCCCGAAAACGGCCCGGAAACGGCCCGGAAAAGCTATTAACCTCCGATTCTTATGATTTTAACCTTAATTCCACATCTCATACTGTTTATAGCCTCATCATGCTCAATAATTAAGGATACGACACTCCGAGGTGTCACATTCTTCCCCCCTTCAACGGGATTCGACCTCGAATCTAAACGCACCAATCACGAAACCCAGCAAAACCAAAGATAGCCAGATTTTCACATCACATACCTGAGGTGAAAAGCTCGGGATACTTCTCGCGCATGCGAGATTCCAGCTCCCAAGTCGCTTCTCTCTCGGTCTGATGTGACCACAAGACCTTGACAAACTTAAGCGTCATGTTCTTCATCACTCGCTCTGAAGTCCCCAGAATTTCCACAGGACGGGACTCGAAGGTGAGGTCCTGCTCAAGCACTAATGGTTCCAATGGAACCACCAACTCCGGATCGTGCAAGTATTTCTTCAACATCGAGACATGGAACACATCATGCACACCTTGCATGGATTCCGGTAGCTCTAGGCGATAGGCCAACTCGCCAACTCGGGCGAGGATAGGAAAAGGCCCAACATACCTTGGACTGAGCTTTCCTTTGGTGCCAAAACGCACCACACCCTTGGTGGGAGATACTCGCAAGAGTACGCTATCACCCACCTCAAACTCCAAGTCTCGCCGCCTCACATCAGCATAGCTCTTCATGCGCTCTGTCTTTGCGAGAAGGTTCTGCCGAACCTCCGAAACGCGATCAACGATCTGCTGAACCCAATCCGCCCAAGAATAGCTCTCTCGCCCACATCCCAACAAAGTGGCGATCTGCACTTCCGACCATACAAGATTACCTCATAAGGAGCAGCCCAGATCTGGAATGGTAGCTGTTATTGTAAGCAAACTCGCAAGGGGCAAATGGTCTTCCCAGCTACCCTTCCAAGCCATCACACAGGCCCTGAGCATGTCCTCCAAAGTTTGGATGGTACGCTCAGACTGCCCATCTGTCTGAGGGTGAAAAGCGGTACTAAGGCAAAGCTGCGTACCCAAAGCACTCTGCAAACTCTCCCATAACTTGGAGACGAACTTCGCATCCCGATCAGAGATAATGGTCTTGGGTACACCATGCAATCTCACAATCTCCCGCACATAGATGGGAGCCAACTCGCTCGCTGAATTGGTCGTGCGGATGGGAATGAAATGCGCAGACTTGCTGAGACGGTCCACCACAACCCAAACAGCATCCTTCCATCGTGGAGAACGAGGTAGACCAACCACGAAATCCATGGAGATGTCATCCCATGGCCACACAGAACCTCCAATGGCTGCAACAGACGGGGACGCTTATGCTCGCTTTGATCTTCCTCGGATCCCACAAGACGCCACATACTTGGCAATATCCACTCTCATCCTTTTCCACCGTAAATTCTTCTTCAAGTCCTCAGACATCTTGGTCTCTCCAGATGGACCGTGTACGGTGCGATGAGCTTCTCTCGTAATGTCTTCTTTCACTTGAGATTTCGGGGCACGCAGACGGCCCCTGAAACCTCAAAACTCCCGCATCATCAACGGTAAAGTCTCCGACTTGCCATCCTCAAGCGTTCCTCACCTGCTGGAGCAAACGATCATCTTCTTTGTGCCTCCCTTTGCACGCTCGGGAATCGCTGACTCAAGGATCATTTGAGTTTCAGCCTGCACGGTCCCCGCAAAGCAATAGGAGACTCCCAAACGCTCAAAATCAGCAACAAGACAATCAACAACAGGGGGCATTGTCTTGCGACTGAGGGCGTCGGCCACCACATTTGCTTTCCCCGGATGATACTGGATAGTGAGGTCATAATCCTTTATCAATTCTAGCCACCTCCTCTGCCTCAAGTTCAAATCTTTCTGAGTAAAGATGTACTTGAGGCTCTTGTGATCAGTAAAAATATCACAAGATTCGCCGTACAAATAATGCCTCCATATCTTCAATGCAAACACCACGGCGGCTAGCTCAAGATCATGGGTGGGATAGTTCTGCTCATGCTTTTTCAGCTGCCTCGAAGCATAAGCAATCACCTTGCCATTTTGCATGAGCACACAACCAAGTCCCAACTGAGAAGCATCAGAATAAGCAAGTGAAGCGCTTCCTGCTCGGGAAGGGTAAGAACGAGAGCAGCCACTAACTTCTCCTTCAAAGTGCGTAAGCTGTGCTCACACTCTGCATCCCACTGAACTTCATCCCCTTCTCGAGTCGGGCCAGAAAGTGGCTTGGCAATGATAGAGAAATCCTGCACAAAACGCCGATAGTATCCAGCCAACCCAAGGAAACTACACACCTCTTTGACATTGGAAGGCCTCTTCCAATCCAAAAGCTCTTGAGACTTTGCTAGGATCTACCGATATGCCCTCTGGATTGATGATGTGGCCAAGAAAACCCACTTCAAATCCGTAACTCGCACTTTTTCAGCTTAGCAAAGAATTGATTCTCCTCGTGGTACTCAAGACAAGCCTCAAGTGTCGCTCATGCTCCTCTTCCGATTTAGAGTAAATCGGAATGTCATCGATGAACACTACCACAAACTCATCAAGGTACTTGTGTAGCATACTGTTCATCGCCTCCATAAAGACAATAGGAGCATTAGTTAGTCCAAAAGACATAACTTTAAATTCATAATGCCCATACCTAGTGGAGAAAGCAGTCTTCTCAATGTCCTGCTCCCTCACACGGATCTGATTATACCCCGATCAAGATCAATTTTGGAGAACACCTTTGCTCCTTCGCTTGGTCAAAGCAGATCCTCGATGCGAGCAAAGGATACTTGTTTTTGATCGTCACTTGGTTAAGAGCACGATAATCAATGCACATACGCCAACTTCCATCCTTCTTCGAGACGAAGAGGACGGGTGCTCCCATGGCGATACGCTACGCCGAATGAAGCCTTTGGCCATGAGATCCTCCAATCGCTTCTTCAACTCATCTTGAAAAGGTCGAGCCAAGCGGTATGGAGAGATAGAAATAGGTCAAGTGCCCGAGCAAGATCAATACGAAACTCCACATTCCTCACAGGAGGTAGACCAGGCAACTCGTCAGGGAACACATCAACGAACTCCTTCACTACAGAAATCTCCTCAATGGGAATCGAGGAAGATGGTTTCTCGAGACAAAGTCATGAGGAAACCCAACAGCCTCAAACGCCGACCGGAAAACAAACTAGTCAAAGCAAAGACGGAATCGGAGGGTATACCACCCTGAAAGGTCAACTCTTCCCGGACGGGCCTGCAAGGCAACTGTCTTCCGAAACAACAGATCTTAGCACGGCATCGATGCAGCCACCCATGCCCAAAATGACATCAAAAGGAGCCAACCGGATCACCATGAGATTGGCAAAGAAAACCTCATCATCAATGGCAATGGTGCAACCAGGGCAAACCAAAGAACTAGCAATCAAACCCCAGAACCGACTAGCACAGACTCGGAAATCCATTTGGACCCCAACTTAGCTCTACTAGCAAACTCCGACGACACAAAAGAATAGGATGCTCCGAATCCAAGAGAACAAAGGCATCAACGGAATCCACGAGCAGAGTACCGAAACCACCTCTCGGATGCCCTACCGACTCGGCGGTCGGCAGCGCACACTCTGGTGGCGCCGGGACGAAGGAGCCCGACTCGGTGATGCCCCATCAAGGCCGGGGCGGAGGAGGCAAGCGAGGAGGAGCAGACGGCCGCGGGCACCAAGATCCGCTACCGGTGGCGCCACGCAAAGGGTGGCTGAGAAACAGGGCAGCCATCAAGTGCACCGATCCTCTGGAAGACGCTCGGAGTGGGAGGAGAAGGCACCGCCTCCCACTTGATGATGCTACCGGGGTTCATCCGGCAGACTCGCCCCATATGGCCGGGCTTGCCACGCGGGTTGCAACTCCGGTCCAACCACACTCTAAAGCACGGTGCTCACCACCGCACTCGTAACGATCCGCGAAAATCCAATACAAAACACTTTTCTTTTGGTTCAGCTCAACTAAAGCCAAGAAAAACAATAAACCGACCGTCGAATCGACAGAGAACATCCGAAGGGAACCACCATCAACTCTTCTATTTGACTCCAGTCCAACTACCCGATCAAGGGCGTAAAGGATAAGCACTCTTCTCCTACAGGGGTTAATAGTTCTTCGGTGATGGCGCTGACCGGCCACACTGTCAAACCTCACCGTTACTATGAACCAAAAAGAGGTGACCGAAACCCTTCGGCACCACAACCCCACTTTTATCACCACAACATGAAAATCCAATCATTTATACAGACAGACTCCGCAATCCTCTGGGAGCCTCGCCCCTGGTCTCCACGGCCACGGCGTCCACGGCCTCTACCCCTCGGCATGGCTGCTTAGACAGACAACCATCCAAACACAAAAACATAAACACAAAATCACACAATCAAGATCATAGATCAAACATCATCATAAGCATATCCTTCATTAAATAATTAAGCGCAATGCAATGATGAACCAAAACCCCATCCTACTGTGCAACCAAGTGTGTCAAATTTTAGATTAGTTATACCACTTTTGCAAGTTTTAATGTTGCTATCCTATAACAAAATTTTAGTTAGGACCTAAGCCATGTTTCTAAGTTATTCCACATCATATTTTAGTTTTACCCTATAGCATGACACTAAAAATTCACATTCCAAGGACCTACAGCCCGCTCTGATACCAACTGTAACACCCCGGCATTTAATATGCCCGAATGCTACCAAACATAAGCTAAACAACAACTAAATACCATATTTAACATAAAATTCCAGCAAAGGTGCATAGGCTAAAAACCGAGATTTCGGCAGCACCTCCTTTTATTTATCATGAATTTAAGGAACAGCAAGAATATGGCATTATATGGCAATAAGAGAAACATCTAAAACAGCAATAAATAGAGTCTTAACGACAATAAAAGACTAACATCAAGCTCTTAAAGTTCCAAGTGTCAAACAAACAATAGAACTCTCATTAACCAAGCTAAGACTTAATTTAACGGCCATCACACGCAATTTATTATCCAACTAAATGAATTGACTTGGGGAAACATTAAGGTGAAGCAACGTGTGAGCGTGTGACTATTCCCCTTTCCCGCATGCCGTTCTCATGGTACCTAAAACAACAAGAAAACACAAGGGTGAGTTCGAAAACTCAGCAAGCATACTGCAATGGACAACAAGCATAACAACAAGTCAATAACATCTTTCATCATGTATAACATCTCATTCATGAATACTTATCAATATCATCATCAATTTGTATGCGATGTAATGCATTGCTCCTGACCCTCTGGAACCTCATACCGGTATGGGAAGTACACACCCGTCGGTGTGCACCCTTTCCCCTTCCATCCCGAAGATGGAGGGTGCCTACTCGCTTCCAAACACCACGTGGATGGAATCACGACATAGGACTTACTCAATGGCGTTCCGGACTAGTCATAACTTTCTCACCGACCTTGCCGGACTAGCTATGACTTTCTCACCGCCCTCGCCCTATCTCATGACATGCATGCAACCATGCCAATTATCATATTCAATTCACATATTAACACATGGCATCATAATATGTTAAACATGCTCATCATATCATATCAATCATTAACACATGGCAAGTGGACATTTATCATGTAGGCAATTCCATCTAATTTCAACATGCAACCTACAACTTGCTATCCATCACAACACACTTGCCTCAACCACGTGCAACGGATTGGCGGGAAGAAGAGGGAACTCCCGGGGTCACACCACCTGCACATAGGCATCACACACTCACAATCATAACCTCAAAACAGTACACACGCCCCCCATCTAACCCGACATTGCCAACTACTCGCAAAACCTAAAAACAGAGGTTCTGTCCCGGCGGGACAGCAGCCTTGCAAAAGGCATAACTTGAGTTCTGGGACTCCGAATGAATTAAAAGAGTACACCGTCGCGAAGCTTAGGAAATTTCCCAACTTTTTCTAGTTATAGGGAAAGACTGATTCGGACTCTAAAATTGTTTAATCTACAGATTACCACAATCTGTTCCAGTTACGTCACAAATTTTTAGGCGCTCGGTAAAACAGCCATAACTTTCAAACGGCTGATCGGAAATTAACGTGCTTTACGTCCACGGAAAGATAATTAAATTATCTACAACTTCCTAGAAGTCCGTACGGTCTGATTCGGATTCTAAATCGATGGAAACTCGAACCCTAGTTCGACTGCTCAATCTGCCCGAAAACAGAAACGTGGACAAGTTTAGATCTAACCCAAATTACTTCAAACCAGCGCCTCCAATTGATCTAAAAACTTGGTAAACACCCTAATAACAGTACCTAGATCATATCCAAGGATCCTCATGTTCATACCTTTGCCCGAAGCGCAAAACTCCAATCAATCTCCGCGAATCTCCTCGCGAATCGCTCCTCGCTCCACGTTCCTCGCTCCTCGCTCCACGCTCCTCGCTCCTCGCTCCACGGGATGACTCCGCGAGGTGCAGGGGTGGGGAGGCCACCCTAGGGCAGCAAGGGGTGGAGGGGAGGTGGTGTGGAGGTGGAGGAAAGGGAGGGGGGTGCGCACGATTTTGGGGGGCTAGGGCTTAGGGGAGGGGGAGGGAGGAGAGGGGCGCAAGAGGGGGAGGTGGGGGCGCAAGGGGGCTGGGGGGCTGGGGGGAGCCCCTTTTACCAGCCCTCAACCCAATCCTAGTCCGTTACGGAGTCCTAATCCATCCCACCAAAGCCCACCAAGGCCCAAAACTCCTCCGGGAAGGCCCAAAACCCCGAAAACGGCCCGGAAACGGCCCGGAAAAGCTATTAACCTCCGATTCTTATGATTTTAACCTTAATTCCACATCTCATACTGTTTATAGCCTCATCATGCTCAATAATTAAGGATACGACACTCCGAGGTGTCACAGTTTCCTTAAGAGTTGGGTGCGTGATTCACGCGAATGTTTAAGAAGTTAAGTGTATGACGAGAAGTTAGAGTTTTCGGATGATATGAGCTAGTGGTTCGGTTAAAGTGAATTTGTTGTTTGTTTAAAGATAAACTAAAATATAGTGTTGATAAGAGATGATTAAACGAGACGTCAGGTGATCCAAAGAGAAAGTTGATTAGTGGTGTGTGCAAAGTGATGCGGGTAAAGGCATCTAATGGATGTTTGAGATTCGTTAACATAGAATGTCTCGGTTGATGAACTTGTTATAGCAAGAAGATGGTGTGAAATTCTGCCTATTGTAGCTGGTGGGTCAGCTAATATTGTGGGTCGACAATATGACTTAAAATTCGTGTAATCAATTAATGAGGATATATGGAATGATTGTAGGAAAGGTTGAATTATTCTTGACAGAGGTCCATGCAGGATCCGTATTTATGAGGAATGTCTAGTGGAGATCGTGTCGCGTGGTTAGTATTAATTATTGGTGGAATGAACTGGAGATATGGAATATGTGACTTAGGGATTATACCCAGGGTAATTGTTGATTACGCCGGAATAATTGTAAAGAGATGTGTGCTACGCTTGGGATAATAAGTTGCATGAATAATGGTTCGTCATGGTTAGTAGACCCAAAGAAGTTGTTGATATGCGTCTTATGTTGGATTAACTGGTAAGTTAATTGTCTTTGGAGTTGTGAGAACGTGGTTCTCCTTGTTGGTTGTCATACGGTAGATATGGTCTACGGTTCGTTGGTAATATAATCAATTGTGGTTATATGAACAGTGAAAAGTGATTTTATCAAGAGCAGATGTTGTAGCTTGTGTGCAACAGTGTTGGACTTCTCGGGATTTGGGTGATTATGACATCCGTTTTGGGCTAATCTGTTTAGTCTATGCTATGAGTATGGGTTAACACCCAAAGCGTTGGAGTGGGACGCTCTCTTTAGCGTTCAACTGATTTATGTTTGGTAACCCTGGAGTTAAGCGCTTAAATTGTAATTCTATCGTGACTAGAGTTGGATTGATTTGGGAAACGTGTGTGGTTTTTGCGAGCGTTTCAAAAAGGTGAATCTTATGATTGTTTCATAAGTGTTTTTGTTGGTAAAATGTTCCCTGCTGGGAATGTGTTTCCTTTCTCTTTAAGAGAATTGGTAGCGGTTATTAGGCGTAGATGTTTGATTGGAGAGTTGATGCTATCTTCTGTTATTGGCTTTGGTTAAAATGCGATGTTTTGCGCGCATTGCGTGCAGTGGTTGTTGGGTTGTGATGAGATATGGTATTTTTCGGTTAACGCCGTCGTAGTTTATGCGAATTTGAGCAACCATCGATGTTGTTGGGTGTCAATCATGTGACAAGGAGAATGAAGTCTCTTGGTGAATGGTTAATGGGTATCGTGGTTACATGATGAATAAATGGTGAAAAAGATTCATGACATCGTTTTTATAAGCATAAAAGAGTTGTTGAGCCAGGACGGTGAGAAAGTCATATAGAGACATATGACTAATCCTGAGTGCTTGTAGAATTCGCATTCGTGTTATGAATCGAGATTTTTCATTGCTCTCTAGCATGAAAATGAATGAATGGATAAATGCTGGTATTTTGGTTTTGTTATGCAAGGGATTTGAGTTTCCCTTTCTCTTCGAGAGTTTTTGTGGCAGTTCTCTTCCAAGATGTTGATTTTGGTTAAAGTGAAAAGATTGGCTGTGGTGAAGGCGAGTCGAGTTGTCTTTAGTTGTTGAGAACTTCTGTCAAGAGAATTGTGTGGAGTCTCTATTTGTTTGAGTGCTCCCCGATGCGAATTGTATCGCGTTGATTGGAGATTTGAGTTTTCCTTTGCGGCTTGACTTAGGAAAAGCAAAAGGGTGGTCTTTCAATGTTATCGAGTTCTTTACAAAGCGATTTGTGGCGCTTTGAGATTCGAGTTGTTGTATGTGGTCTACTTGGATTCAAAAGAATCGTACTTCTTTTGCTCTATTGATAGGAGCGAGAATAAGAAGGGCCTCGGGTTATTGTTGAGTATAATCTAAGAGCTATACTCGTGGGCTTCGTTGTTTGTGGGAATTGTTTGTGAGGGCGACATCCTCTTGGGAAAAGTGCCAATTGAGATTTGGTAGTGAGTTACGGTCCTAGTTTGGGCTAGGTGCTGGACATTAGTGATATGAGGGTGGATGATGATGGAGGTTGTTGATGTCGTGGTTTGAATTTGGTTGAAAGTATCGTTGGGTGGAAGCAAATGTTATAGAAAGTGTGATGTAAAATGCTTTGTCGTGGACATTGTATTAGCTAGACGTCCCTGTGTGTGCGTTATGCCTGGGAGAGGATAGAATGAAAAGTGTATTGTGGTTGGCAGTCGAAAGGAAAGTATGGTTGATGTAGGCTATGAGCGAAGATGACATTAGTAAATTTTGATTCCTTGCGAAAAGGGGTCAAATAATTGGGAGAGATGGGGTTTTGCGTAAATGGTCTTTTTTGGGGGGCGGGTTCTAGTTTGGAACCTCGGTTGACCGTTTTAATACTAATGATGAAAAAGTGATGTGTTTCAAGGTGATTGTGTCATTCGGAGTTTATGAATCATGATAGAGATTGAAGTAAATGAGGAATCATGTCAAGTTGTGCTTAGTTAAGCTAAGCCAAGTCACTCTAGTTAATAGATGGATTTGGAGAATGGAGTTGTCATTGCTATTGTTTGAGTCTTTGCGTGGGTGTGTTGAGTTCGCAAAGAAGATGAGTCTCTAGTGGACATTGTTTTAGAGTTGACGTGTAAGATTCGAGGTCGAATCCAGTTAAGGGGGGTAGAATGTGATACTACGGAATGACGGTATGAGTCATTTTCGATCTCGGCCATAAGGTACGACTCTTGTAACATGTTTTTGCGTCGTTTCTGCAAGTGTGGGCCTTTCCAGGGGATTTTGGGCCTTTCCGGAGGGGAATTGGGCCTTCCGGGGGAGTTCGGGCCTTGGGGCGTCCATATGGGCCGAAGGTGGGACATATTTGGGCCTTTTGGAGGTGGTCTAGGACAGCAAAACTGCTGCCCTAGCCCTACCTGCGCCCCAAACAAGTCCCCTCCCTAGCCCTAGCCCCCACTTGTTTCCCCTCCACCCCATTGCCTCCTCCTCCCTAGCCGCCACCCCTCCCTCACCCTTGCGCCTCCCCTTGCTCCACCACGTGCCCTTGCTGCGTCCCCCTCGCTGCCATGCCACGCCATGGTGCTGCCCTCGCCGGTAGGAGGATCCGCGACGAGGAGAACCGGTGGCCACGACGCGTGGGAGCGAGATCGGGCGATCGAGAGGCATTCTTCGTGTTCGTCGTTCGTCGGACTAAGGTGGTGTGCCTTCGGGAGTGCCCTCAACCTCTCGTCACTCCGTTGCCCGCGGTTGAAGGCAAGTGTGTTGTGTGGATTGAACATTATACGTGTTGCTAGAATTGCTTGATAGTGTTTAGGATAGATAACATGCTGTCTTGCCATGAACTACATGTTATAATTGATATGATGTCCTTATGCCATGTTTTAAATATTGTCGATGATATGATGTCTTCATGCCATGATTAAAATGCTTGATGATGATAAGTGATTTACATGCTATGTTGTGAATGGGCACCGTCGATGGTAGAATACGGTCCTACATGTTGAGATGCCATGTGTTGATATGCAATATTTCTATTTGTGTATACATTGCTGTCCATTTTGCATGCATGGCATATTTTCATGGCGTAGGTGAGATAAGTCATAACTATTCCGGTAGGGTCGGTGAGAACGATTATGACTAGTCCGGCTAAACTTTTGAGTAAGACCTACATCGTGATTCCATCCACCGCGGTGAATGGAAGCGAGTGATAGGCACCCTCCATCTTCGGGATGGAAGGGGAAAAGGGTGCATGCCGACGGGTGTGCACTCAACCATACCGGTATGAGAATTCCAGAGACATGTGCATTGCATTGCATGAATGATATACATGAATGAAGAAGTTTATGAATTAATGATGAGAGTACTCATGAGGTGTTCATGAAATGATTATCATGTTGTTTTAAAGAGTGTGTATAATGTCAAGTATGATGTGTTGTGGTATAACTGTGGAGACTGGTATGATGGTTTGTTGTTTTGATCCTTGTCGATTCATTATATTACACCTTGCTGAGTTTTGAACTCACGCTTGTGTTTTTCGTTGTTTGTTTCTTTAGGTACCATGAAATTGGCGCGTGGGAAAGGGATTTAGCTACACTCCTCCACGTAGCATCATAATCTTGCTAATTCACCTGTTTTGGAGACATTGCAATAATCATTAGTTTATGGTCTTAATGTTTGGTTGTTTCCCCCATGTGTATCATGTGGGGCTATGGAGTGAATCGTTATATCTTCCTAGATTTAAATTGATGCTTATTCTTTTGCTAGCGATGCCTATTGATGTTTTAATTGATGATTGGTTATCATTATCGCTGCGTGTGAAGGTCTTGTTTATCCTACTTATTGATATGATGATTATGTTGTTAAGTTTCATGCAAAAACAAAGGAGATGCTGTCAAAATTTTCAATTATTCTAAATGATTACTTGCTGTAATTTACTTTAAATTATGGTATTAAATGTGTTATGGTCTATGTTTGGTGACATTCTGGGCTTAGTAGAAGCTGGGGTGTTACAATTATTGTCAATGATGAAATGCCCTTCTGGTTCAAGACCTGGGAATTGCAGTCTGCATCGAACCCATTTGATGTTTGGTGGGATCATTTCTGGGTCTGACTCTGCCGTTTGGTTTCGGTGTGATTATTTTCAGTAAAAGATTTCAAAATGGTGTTTTTGATATCCTTTGAAGGACACTAATGCAACTGCTATCATTACCGTGTCCTCCAGTTCAATTGTGTTGTTGGTGCCTATTTTAGTTAAACCGTTTTTGCTTCCATAGGCCGACTGATGTGATACAGGTTTCTATTTTTGGAATCATAAATTAGGTCTTTTGGTGCTTCAAGCGATTCTTTTCTGCATTTAGGGACTGATAAGTTAGAATTTTCTGACGACAACTGTCGGGACCCCGAATTTGCAAATCCGGACCCTCTGTGTATTCAGCACTAGTCCAGGAACGCGCTAGTGCACACAGTCTTAACATCGGTATATATCACAATCATACCAAACGATACTATCAAAGTACTTTATTTAAATAATCAAAGGGTTACTCGACCTTATGGCCAAGTTACAAATATATGCCTTGCAAGGCAAAACTTATTGAAAGAGAAATAACAAAGATGAAAATCAAATAAACTTCGTGGCGCCATCCAAAGTATACCACAGCAATGATCGGGCTCGCATCCCTAAGTAGACGGGTCCTCTTGGAACTCCTCTTCCGAAACTGGCGTAGTCTCCTCTTCAACTGGTATTGTGTTGAGGCAAGGGTGAGTACTTGGTACTCGACAAGTCATGCACGAATGCAAGCTAATATACTATATGCATGGCTTGGTACAAAGGAATAGCTCAAGGTATATTTGCAAGAAATGACTTTTGACAAGTAATATAAGTAGATTCGAAAGCGAGAGAAATAAGTAAAGCATAAATAACTTTTCAAGAAGTTTAATAAACATTTTTTCCCATCCTAAACCATATTTCCATCATCCTCCTTGTTAAACCAACCCATCTTTTCAAAACCAAGTTATTTTCAGAAAATCTAACCCTTGACTGTAATTCCCGAGCGATGTCCAATACCGTGGACTCGGCTATTCAAATAGATTCTACACTCTGCAGAGGTTATGCACTTTACCCACAAGATACAATCCACTCACCACGTCGGTAGTGAATCGCCATACAAGAGTATGCGAATGAGCGATCATAACAAAGCCTTTCTAAGCCTCAAACAACACAGGTGGTCCTCTCGATGCGTGCTCTACACCATCCCTTCCCTTAGCCAAGGCGAAGTATGGGACCAACACACCGTTAGATGGGTACCTGGCCACGACCACGATACGCTCCCCGCACAATCACACAAAAGGTGTAACTGACACCCTGAGGCTCCACAAGTGAGTCCTTAGCGACTTAGTCAACTAGGGCCGTCCCATTCCAGCCATGTGGTTGCAAGTATGACCCAGTTCAAAGGCTTGCAAGGTTAAGTCCTTAGAGTGACCAGGGCAAGACTACCCGAAAAACCAAATCAACACTCCCAATGCCACAACTGGCCCACCTGATTACTCTTGCCACATGCCCCGGCCGAAAATCATTTATCAAACCCGCTTGATTACCATGCACCACGTGCCATCAACATCACATGATACTTTTCCAAAACAGGTTCAATATATCATTAAGTCAATATTAACATTTGATTGTCCAAAACCATGTCATGAGCACGTAGCAGGTCTAAGCAGTATACTACCACGGTCTAAACCCATGTTGGCAATTTAATAATGTCCAACTAGTAATCCACAACTAGGGTGACAAAGGGTCATGGCACATACTTAAGTAATCAAGGTGTCATACAGCAAATTGGTATTTATCTAACCCCCATGTTTAAACCAAGTATTTTTCTAATTGAACTAGCATGCAATAGTTTAAATCAAAATAGGTTTCAAAAATGGGATCAATATGGTCAAAGCATAACTTGCCTTCAAAAAGTACTTGCTCTCGGTCTTGAGTTGGATCCTGAGTCAACACTTCTCCCTCGAATCCTTCCGGCACTTCAACGTCTACTCGTAAAGCGTGCAAATAGCAAATACACAAATAAACACTATGCAAAAAGATCCCAAAACTCCAAATAAAATCCATAAACAGAGAGAACATAATTTTCTGGATTTTTAGAAAGCTGGAATAAATCAAATTTGGAGTTAAAGCATAAAAGTTATGATTATTTAAAGTTTAAATAATCAATTAAATAATTTTGCAGAGAAAAACTTTAGTCCAAAAATTAAATAAAATTTATATTTAGGTAGATCTTAATTTTATACAAATTTAGAAATTTGAATCACTCAAATCGGAGTTGAAACGCAAAAGTTATAAGCGTTTGAAGTTTGAATCTAAATTTGAAATCATTATTCGAATTAATAAATCATTTTCTTTTGAAATTAATTATTGCGCCAAAGATGGACACGTGGCAGCTCTGATTGGCTTGCCGACGCCACCGGTCCATGGGCTCGGTCCACGCCGCTCGGGTCCACGGTGGACTCTGGCCCACGGCTCCACGTGAGATCGACATGTGGGCCCACTCGGGTGACGTCATCGGCCCGACGTCGTAGGCTCACCATGGTGCCGGCAGTGGGGTCCTTTGCGGACGTCATGGGTGACGTCGGCGCTTGGCTGGGTTAGCCAGCGACATGCGGGCCTCGACACGCGGGCCCGGCGTGTCGGCGTCCACACGCCAGCGTGCGTGGGCGGCCGACCGCGTCGGTCCAACTTCCCGACACGTGGCGCAATCTCGGCCGTTGGTTTGAAAATCAACCGGCGGATTAGATCCGGGGTTAACACGCTGAAACTACTCGATGCTCGTGGCCGCTCGATCTAGATCGGACGGTCCAGATCTAATCCTATAATCGCCTTTGCTACAAGACGTGGCGATTGTGAACCGTTGGATCTTGATCCAACGGTCGAATCTAATCGGGTTTGGAACACGTGATCTCACCTCAACCGCTCGATCTGGATCGACGGTCCTCCGAGCTCGCCAGGCGGCGATGGTTTCACTGGCGGCCGCTTGACGGAGCCGGAGACGATGACCACGGCTACGGCGCCCACGAGGCTTCTCGGCGAGATGAAACCTCCTTCGCCAGTGCGTCTCGTCGCGGGGACTCCGGATCTGGGCTCCTTCGGCGGAAGGCGACGGACGGCGAAAGCGGCAAGCAAACCGCGGCGGAGGAAGAGACAACTCCGGCGGCGATTGCGGCTCAACGGGCGGCTCAGCGAGATGGCTCGGGAAGCAGTGCGCAAGGATGAGGGCAACCTCGGGGACGTCTCACGCTTTAAATAGCCTCGGCGTTACGTGCCCTAAGCGGAAACCTAGTTCGTTACACGGCGCGGCGCGCGAGTCCGGCCGGACTCGGCGAAGACGACGAAATCGTGGCCGTCCACGTGGCACGATCGACGCCACGATCGCGACGGCGCGATCGGATCCGGCCGATACGGCTCGAACCGTCTGGTGATCTCGGTAGTTGGATCTTGATCCAACGGTTGGGATTGATTAGGGTTAGGAGTGGGTTTGGTCGAGTCACGTGGCTCGGTCGGACTCGAACTCGAGTCCGACTCGGGCTCGATCGGATGAACAAGAATCGACCAGTCGGTCCTTTTCCAGTAATTAATATTTAAAATAATTCCCGATAATTCATTTAATTCATTAAAAATAGCAAAAGACTCGAAAAATTTCGGAAAAATTCGAAAATATTTTGGATCATTTTGGACTCAAATAAAATATTTCCAATAAAATTTTATTTGCAAAATTAAATTCTTTAATTATTTCAAAATGGAATAAATTCAAATAAATTCCAAATAAATCCAAATAAATTCAGAAAATTCCAAAATTCACCAAAGTGCCAAATCACACATGAATTTAAGAAAAGCAAAATTTTGGGATGTTACAAACCTCCCCTTAATAGAATCTCGTCCCCGAGATTCGTGGCTTACTAAAGGAATAGGTTTGGAAATTCTTTCTTCAAATCCTCTTCAAGGCTCCCAAGTCGCTTCACTTTCTTCATGGTTGCTCCAATCGAACTCTACAGAATCAAGTTGACTTGTTTCTAGTTTCTCGATCCATTGTGTCTAGAATCCCCACTGATACTCCTTATAAGTCAAATCCTCTTGCAACTCAATTGACTCAGTGTCTGCTCTCGAGAACTTCGGAGACACTTCTTCAATCGGGACACATGGAATACATCATGTACTCCTCGCTAACGATTGTGGCAACTCTAGTCGATAAGCAACCCAGCCTCATGCGGCTCAAAATCTTAAATGGTCCAACATAACTGGTGCAAGTTTCCCTTTGGCATGGAACCTCTTAACTCCCCTGAGAGGCGTAACTCTGAGGTATACAAAGTCTTCTGGTTCAAAACTCAAATCTCGGCGACGATTGTCAGCATAACTCTTTTGTCGTGATTGGGCTACCTTCAACCTTTCCCTAATCATAGCGATCTGCTCTCACCTCTTGAAGAATATCAGGCCCAAAGACACGGCGCCGCGGTCTCATTCCAATTCAACGGCGTCCGACAGGTCGACCATACAAAGGCCTCAAAAGGTGACATCTGTAAACTAGCCTGATAACTATTGTTGTAACTGAACTCGGCATACGGCAAACTCTTATCCCAAGAGGTAGCATAAGCCAATGCACAAGCTCTTAACATATCTTCCAGAATCTGGTTGACTCTTTCTGGCCTGGCCCATCCGTCTGTGGATGATAAGTCATCTTGAAGTTCAAACGGGTCCCCAGGCTTCATGCAACTTATTCCGTAATCTTGAGGTAAATTGGGTACCTCTGTCCGATACAATCCTCTTTGGCACTCCGTGTAAACAAACAATCCTGATCATGTATAATTCTGCTAATTTATCTCCCGAGTAAGTGGTCTTCACGGGGATAAAATGGGCTACTTTAGTCAAGCGATCCACTATAACCCATATGGAGTCATAACCTCCTTGAGTCTTTGGCAAACCGGTAATGAAATCCATTCCGATTTCCTCCCACTTCCACTCGGTATTTTTAGCGGTACCAGTAGCAATCCTGCTGGTTTCGATGCATTGCCTTGACTCTCCGGCATACGTCGCACAATGCAACATGCTCGGCAACTTCACGCTTCATACTCGGCCACCGAATCTCTCCTTCAGATCCTGATACATCTTGGCGCTTCGGGATGAATCGAGTACTTGAGTCATGGGCTTCTTCCAAAATCACCGCTTTAACTCCTTTTGTTAGGCACACAAATGCGATCCTTCATCCATAACGTGCCCTCGCTCATCCAACTCGAAATCCTTTGCCTTGCCTTCCTCCATTTTGGACTTAATCCTGCGGATCTTGTCATCATCCTTTTGTCCTTCTCGGATCTGATCCTCTAGGGTAGGCTTTACTTCCAATGCGGCCAAGAATCCGCTAGGTACAACCTCAATCTTCATCTTCTGAAAATCCTTACATAACTCATCCTGACTTGTGGCTAGCAACGCACTCACGGTATGGCTTTTCCGACTCAAGGCATCGGCTACCACGTTGGCCTTCCCGGGATGGTAATGGATTCCAACATTATAGTCCTTGATCAACTCTAACCATCTCCTTTGCCTCATATTCAGATCCGACTGGGTGAATATGTACTTAAGGCTCTTATGATCCGTATATACTTCACATCTGTTTCCAATCAGATAGTGACGCCATATCTTCAAGGCATGCACTACGGCAGCTAACTCTAGGTCATGTGTCGGATAATTTTCCTCATGCGGCCTCAACTGCCTTGATGCATAAGCGACGACCTTTCCATTCTCATCGACAAGACACATCCAAGTCCTTGGCGCGATGCGTCACAATAAATATCGAAGCTTTGAGCAACATCCCAGAGAACTAACACCGGTGCCGATGTCAATCGCTTCTTGACTCCTGAAATCCTTTCTCACATTCTCGCGTCCATGCAAACTTCTTTTCCTTCTTCAAGCAATTGCGTTAGTGGTTTTGCAATTGTCTAAAAGCCTTCGATGAAACGGCGGTAGTATCCTGCCATTCCAAGGAAACTCCGAATGGGTCACGCCTTCTTGCTCCCAATGTAACACAGCTTCTACTTTGCTTGGATCCACGGCGACTCCTTCTCAAGGGTCATTACATGTCCAAGAAACTCCACTTTGTCCTTCCAAAAGTCACACTTGCTCAACTTGGCGAAAAGTTGCTGTTCCCTCAGCTTTTCCAAAACTCGCCTTAAGTGTTCGGCATGTTCATCCTCTGCCTTGGAGTAGACTAGGATATCGTCTATGAACACGACGACAAACTTGTCCAAATATTCCATGAACACCTTATTCATCATATTCATGAAATAAGCCGGGCGCATTCGTTAAATCGCCCCAAAGGACATAATCAGTAAACTCGTAATGTCCATATCTTGACGAGAATGCGATCTTGAATATCTTCCGATCGGATCTTCAATCGATGGTATCCCGATCTCGAGATCAATCTTGGAGAAAACTCCGGCTCCTCTTAACTGATCAAACAAATCATCAATCCTGGGTAGCGGATACTTATTCTTCACGGTGACTTCATTGAGTGCACGGTAGTCAATGCACATCCCGAAACTCCCGTCCTTCTTCTTGACAAACAAAACCGGTGCTCCCCACGGCATTTAACTTGGTCTCGATAAATCCTTTATCCATTAGCTCTTCCAAATTGTTTCTTCATCTCTACCAACTCCTCGGTAGACATCCGATAGGGTCTCTTTGCTATCGGTCTTTGTGCATCTGTACAAGCTCTATCACAAACTCTATGTCCCTGCCTCGCGGCATACCGTAGATCCTCGGGGAAAACTTCGGTACTCATTCACTCTTGGGACATCCTCTATGCTGATTGCCTTGGTACTGTTAACCATCAACTGTCCATCTCTAATCGCAGTGGCTTGAAATTCCACTTTCTTCCCACACGGGCTCTCAATCGAGATAGTCCTTCGCCCACAATCCAATACGGCCTTGTGCTTGGATAACCAATCCATTCCCAATATGACGCCTAAGGTCCGGGTCTCCAAAATTATAAGATTTGCTAGGAACTCTATTCCACCTATTAGTATTCTCACCCGAACATCCTCCTTCTTAAGGTCCATAATTCCTTCAGCACGTGATACTGCTTAATGCAAATTGTGAACTCCTCCCAAGTGATATCTTGAGGGTTCTCCTCGTGGCAATGTACAGTTCTCCCACCATTCGGCCAATGTTCCTTCCAACCTGATGAGAAGCGTAGAGTACCTTCTCATTCCCTATGCATTGAGCTATGTGTAGCTTCCTCTCAATTGATCTTAACCAATCGTCGGCCTCCAATGGATTGGCATTCCCAGAGAAAGTGGGTGGGTGAGTCCTCATGAACTCTGACAGCCTTGTATTCTCGGCGTGGTCCCCGATTAACTTGATTAGCGTGGCCTCGAGCAAAGGACGTGCTGCATTTGTTGCATCATAGCATGCATCAACTGGTCTGAGCAAAGCAAGAAATGCTCCAAAATTCTGCACATCCTGTGGCGGTCTTTGGTGCTCCATCATTGGGGTTTTCTCTGGGCGAGATCCACTCCCATTGCTTCCAAGGTTCCCACGGGTGGTTACCATCTGTCGATTTGCTCTAGGTTTAGAGATGAGAGGGAAACGAGAATAGACAAGTAATATGGAACTTATGCGGGGCGAAAGGGGTAACTTTAAGGTCCATCTTTATTATTAATAACTTGGTATGGCTGCTTACAATGCCTAAGGGCCTTGCAACACATAATGCACACTCAAAGCAAACAAAGCAAATCCAAATCGAACTAACTCTCGAGTCTAACGCCTAAAGGGTGACTCTTTATTTTATGACGCGACTCGGCGAAGGAGTCTCACTATAGAACCTATGCTCACTCATCGAGAAAACCTCCACGGCCTGGAGTGCGGATGCTTTGCGGCATAGGCGCCGAAACGATTGCCATGTCCAAAGAATCGTGTCCTCTGTGGTAGTCGAAGAAGCGTTGTCCTCATCGAGATCCGACTCCTCCGATCCGGCTCGTGTAGCTCGAGCACGGGCTCGGTCTGGTCCGCATAAAGTCATCTCCAACTCGTCAATCCTTCGTAGAAGATGTGCCACATACTCTTGAGCTTCCCGCCATCTCGTTTCTTCTCTGTCGTGATTTCCTTGCGGGCCTTCGTAGCTCCTTGCTTGTATTATCTAGTACATCTTCCTGGCGACGCACGAATCGTGCCAACCGTGTAACCGTGGCATCCTCATCCTGAATCTCCTTCGGTCGAGAAGGTTATCGCTGCGGATGGTAACGGAACAACACCGTACTCTCCAACTCTCGGCGTAGATACGGGTAATGTGCCGCATTGGCGGCGTCGTGATACTTCTTGGATACCCATCTCGCATTGTAGATCTCCTGGCAAAGGTGTTGTATCGGGCGATTGCCTGGGCCCTTTTCCTAGCGGGTACCTCAATCCTCACATCACAAGCCTTGATCAATCCCGCTTGTCCGATCACTTCCACTTGGTATTGGGGCTTCTCAAAATCTCCGAGAGTCTCAGAGCATATGCCAAAGTTCCGCGGGCGTGACCAACTCCTGCATCAACGTGGTTGAACTCTTCCTCCATCTGTCACAAGAGTGCTTTACGTAAGAACTCGGAATTTTCGAATTGTGACAAGGTAAGGGAAAATTTTAGCAAGAGACAAGAAAAGAGAGAAGGGATAAGTCGAGATGTCCTTTCTTATCTTGACAAACTTTTTAGCTTTAGAAAATAGGTTTTATCCTCACTACGACCATTCTAACTTAGGGTTGAGCCTACAGTCAAGTATGGCTCGATACCACCTCTGTCGGGACCCCGAATTTGCAAATCCGACCCTCGTGTATTCAGCACTAGTCCAGAACGCGCTTAGTGCACACGCCTTAACATCGGTATATATCACAATCATACCAAACGATACTATCAAAGTACTTTATTTAAATAATCAAAGGGTTACTCGACCTTATGGCCAAGTTACAAATATATGCCTTGCAAGGCAAAACTTATTGAAAGAGAAATAACAAAGAAATGAAAATCAAATAAACTTAGTGGCGCCATCCAAGATACCACAGGCAACCGACCGGGCTCGCATCCCTAAGTAGACGGGTCCTCTTGGAACTCCTCTTCCGAAATCGGGCGTAGTCTCCTCTTCAACTGGTATTGTGTTGAGGCAAGGGTGAGTACTTGGTACTCGACAAGTCATGCACGTAATGCAAGCTAATATACTATATGCATGGCTTGGTACAAAGGAATAGCTCAAGGTATATTTGCGATGAAATGACTTTTGACAAGTAATATAAGTAGATTCGAAAGCAGTAGAAATAAGTAAAGCATAAATAACTTTTCAAGAAGTTTAATAAACATTTTTCCCATCCTAAACCATATTTCCATCATCCTCCTTGTTAAACCAACCCATCTTTTCAAAACCAAGTTATTTTCAGAAAATCTAACCCTTGACTGTAATTCCCGAGCGATGTCCAATACCGTGGACTCGGCTATTCAAATAGATTCTACACTCTGCAGAGGTTATGCACTTTACCCACAAGATACAATCCACTCACCACGTCAGCTGTGAATCGCCATACAAGAGTATGCGAATGAGCGATCATAACAAAGCCTTTCTAAGCCTCAAACAACATAGGTGGTCCTCTCCAGACGTGCTCTACACCATCCCTTCCCTTAGCCAAGGCGAAGTATGGGACCAACACACCGTTAGATGGGTACTGCCACAGCCACGATACGCTCCCCGCACAATCACACAAAAGGTGTAATCGACACCCTGAGGCTCCACAAGTGAGTCCTTAGCGACTTAGTCAACTAGGGCCGCCCCATTCCACCATGTGGTTGCAAGTATGACCCAGTTCAAAGGCTTGCAAGGTTAAGTCCTTAGAGTGACCAGGGCAAGACTACCCGAAAACCAAATCAACACTCCCAATGCCACAATCGGCCCACCTGATTACTCTTGCCACATGCCCCTGGCCGAAAATCGTTTATCAAACCCCGCTTGATTACCATGCACCACGTGCCATCAACATCACATGATACTTTTCCAAAACAGGTTCAATATATCATTAAGTCAATATTAACATTTGATTGTCCAAAACCATGTCATGAGCACGTAGCGTGTCTAAGCGTTATACTACCACGGTCTAAACCCATGTTGGCAATTTAATAATGTCCAACTAGTAATCCACAACTAGGGTGACAAAGGGTCATGGCACATACTTAAGTAATCAAGGTGTCATACAAGAAATTGGTATTTATCTAACCCCATGTTTAAACCAAGTATTTTTCTAATTGAACTAGCATGCAATAGTTTAAATCAAAATAGGTTTCAAAAATGGGATCAATATGGTCAAAGCATAACTTGCCTTCAAAAAGTACTTGCTCTCGGTCTTGAGTTGGATCCTGAGTCAACACTTCTCCTCGAATCCTTCCCAGGCACTTCAACGTCTACTCGTAAAGCGTGCAAATAGCAAATACACAAATAAACACTATGCAAAAGATCCCAAAACTCCAAATAAAATCCATAAACAGAGAGAACATAATTTTCTGGATTTTTAGAAACTGAATCGTCAAATTTGGAGTTAAAACGCAAAAGTTATGATTATTTAAAGTTTAAATAATCAATTAAATAATTTTGCAGAGAAAAACTTTAGTCCAAAAATTAAATAAAATTTATATTTAGGTAGATCTCAATTTTATACAAATTTAGAAATTTGAATCACTCAAATCGGAGTTGAAACGCAAAAGTTATAAGCGTTTGAAGTTTGAATCTAAATTTGAAATCATTATTCGAATTAATAAATCATTTTCTTTTTCGGAAATTAATTATTGCGTCAGCATGGACACGTGGCAGCTCCTGATTGGCTTGCTGACGTCAGCCGGTCCATGGGCTCGGTCCACGCTCGGCTCGGGTCCACGGTGGACTCGGTCCACGGCTCCACGTGAGACTGACATGTGGGCCCACTCGGGTGACGTCATCGCTGACGTCAGCGGGGCTCAGCCCATGGTGCTGACAGGTGGGGTCCACTGTGACGTCATGGGTGACGTCAGCGCTTGGCTGGGTTAGCCACTGACATGCGGGCCCTCTGACACGCGGGCCCACGCGCACGCGTGCGTGGACGGCGCTGACCGCGTCGGTCCAACTTCCCGACACGTGGCGCAATCTCGGCCGTTGGTTTGAAAATCAACGGCGCGGATTAGATCCAGGGTTAACACGTTGAAACTACTCGATGCTCGTGGGCCGTTCGATCTAGATCGGACGGTCCAGATCTAATCCTATAATCGCCTTTGCTACAAGACGTGGCGATTGTGAACCGTTGGATCTTGATCCAACTGGTCCGTATCTAATCGGGTTTGGGAACACGTGAGCTCACCTCAACCGTCCGATCTGGATCCGACGGTCCTCCGAGCTCGCGGACGGCGATGGCTTCACGGCGGCGCTGGCTTGACCGGAGACGGGGACGATGACCACAGCTACGGCGCCACGGGGCTTCTCCGGCGAGATGAAACCTCCCTTCGGGTGCGTCTCGTCGCGGGGACTCCGGATCTGGGCTCCTTCTCGGCGGAAGACGACGGACGACGGCGGAAAACGGCGCAAACCGCAATGAGGGAAGAGACAACTCCGGCGAGCGATTGCGGCTCAACGGGCGGCGCTCAGCGAGATGGCTCGGGGAAACGGGTGCGCAAGGATGAGGGCAACCTCGGGGACGCCTCACGCTTTAAATAGCCTCGGCTCGCGTGCCCTAGACGGAAACCTAGTTCGTTACTACGGCGGCGCGCGGCGGAGTCCGGCTTTCGGACTTCGGCGAAGAACGACGAAATCGTGGGCCGCCCACGCGGCACGATCGACGGCCACGATCGCACGGGCGCGATCGGATCCGGGCCGGATACGGCTCGAACCGGTACGGGCTGATCTCAGCCGTTGGATCTTGATCCAACGGTTGGGATTGATTAGGGTTAGGAGTGGGTTTGGTCGAGTCACGTGGCTCGGGTCGGACTCGAACTCGAGTCTGACTCGGGCTCGGTCGGATGAACAGTAACCGACCCGGTCGGTCCTTTTCCAGCGAATTAATATTTAAAATAATTCCCAGTAATTCATTTAATTCATTAAAAATAGCAAAAGACTTTAAAATTCCAAAAATTCTGGAAAATATTTTGGATCATTTTGGACTCAAATAAAATATTTCCAATAAAATTTTATTTGCAAAATTAAATTCTTTAATTATTTCAAAATGGAATAAATTCAAATAAATTCCAAATAAATCCAAATAAATTCCAGAAAATTCCAAAAATTCACCAAAGTGCCAAATCACACATGAATTTAAGAAAAGCAAAATTTTGGGATGTTACAACAACTCCATGCTGGCATGGCATGTTGTAACACAGTGATAGTGGCCCAACATGTGTTGAAATTGGCTTGCTTTGATTTGAGACTATTTGCTTCAATTGGTTCTTATACTAGAGTTCCATACTAAAACTGCCAATCCTGTTGATTCTTCCAATGTTACTACATTCACAATATAGGACATAGATTCATCATTATACCAATACCTGTACTCAAGTTTAGATTAATCGTCTTATTTGGTTACTGTTTAACATTATGTTATTAGTAAAGGAATCTGAACATTTGAAAGAGAAGATGATTTGTTATGTGTGTGGCTAATGATTCGTGATTAGTGTGTCACTAGGTCGCATAAACTAGGGGACTTCTTCATCCTTGCATGGCCTCCTATAGTAGGGAGCATTACTGCATAAATAACAATATTGGCATAGGGGTGACCCTGTTTTTAAGTATAGTAGTCATGCTGCTGTTGTCGTCAAACATGACTCTAAATCTATGTTAAAAAAACCTCCAGGACCAAGCTGGGTAGGCTGGAAAGTAGTCTTCCGATGGTTTCTGGCCAATTGTTTTTTTTATATTATCATTTGTAATTTTCTTGTTTTTTTTCTTTGCTTAGACCTTGTATGATCACTAATTTGAGTGACAGTTTCAAATAGCACTAATACTCAACTAATATCTGTTAACCGGCTGGTTCTCACCGGTTTTAACAACCCTGGCCATTATCTGAATTCATAAATCACAGCAATATTTGAAAATAAATTTTGTAAGAGCTCAGTTCCTTACATTTTATTTCAAACCTGGAATTGTAGGTAACTGTGTATAGACTTATATGCAAAGATATTATTGAGGAGAAAATATTGCAAAGGGCAAAACAGAAAAATACAGTGCAGGAGTTGGTCATGAAAGGGAAGCATGTCCAGGATGATCATCTGATGAGACAAGAGGATGTTGTTTCGTTACTTATTGACTATGCATGTATTACATATAAATTGAAAGAAATATCAATGCAGGTAATTTTATATCATTTCCATCTTTTAGCATAGTCCAATCAGATGAACATATGGTAGCTTGCAATTAGATACGTACTGCCATCATTATGTTTCAAATTAAATTATAACCATCTTACAAATGCTATTGATATAATATCTCTTTAACCAAATTTTAAATACAAATTTTGAATTAAAAAAAGGTTGATTCATTGCCGAGTCTGCCAATTATGAATTAGTAGTTCTATGGAGAAATAAGCCACGTCGTCATTGAGATTGGAAGGCTCATAAGTCATACAAAGTGCCAGGCCATTTCGCCCGTAAAATCAGCAATTTCTGGCTTAGTTTGATGACGAGTTTGGTTTGGAAACCATTGTTAGTCTGATAACATTTGGAAGCTAGTACAAACATTCATTATTAAACCAGAAGGGCCCACAATCGATTTAACCTACACCTAGCTTTTCAAGCCTCCCTGTCTGGTTTCTTACTAGTTACAACCAAAAGGTTTTGAGAATTCAGACTTTTGTCTACAACCAATTCATTTGATGCGATGAATTTTTTGTCGGTTTTGGGATCTGGTTATTTGGTTCAATTTAAACTTTACATTTATTATTGGAGGTCAGTGCTACAGATTATTTTTCTATGCTCAAAAATAGTTGTGAACTAAGATGATCAAGCGTGTACTTGAGATGAATCGGGACTCATTCGATTGGGCATTTATTTGTTTAGACCGACATGGATGGAATTTTTGGATATACAGAGTCCGTGGACAATGGAGTCGAGCCGCCCACAAATCTTTTGCATGAACATAGATGATTTGCATCTTTTGGCATAGGAACAAGAGGCTTTTGGACATTGTCAACTCTGATTGCTATGAGTTTGGGCACCAAAGCTATTTTTTTGTCTCTTGATAGGCATTTTGATTGTATATGAACTATGAAAGATGGAGTAGACTCTGATTGCATCTATTTTATTTTCTTTGGTCTAGCACTGTAGTGCATTTGCTTTACATCAGCTATAAGGTGATGTGTGTTCCACATAAATTCACATCTTGACCGGATGGACAGAACCATTGAATTTTTTTTTAAGAGGCATTAAATCCCAGGATCATGTTATTTTGGATCAGGATGCTAAATACGTTGACATCTAGGTTCAACCTCTTTCTTATTGTTACCCTCTTCGGTCGCATGTTAATGTTATTATACCATTACATAAATTCTAACGTGACATGTTGTGTGCTCTTTTTAAAGTGGTACAATGTAGTGCTACAAATTATATATTGATCCTTTTTCCCCTTTCCTTTTCCAAGAAGTTGCTGCTTTAAACCTTGGAGTTTTGACGGAAAAAAGAATTCCATGAACTCGTTGTTCCAGAGAAAATGATTGGCCCTTCTGATTGATTTCATCTTGTTAGCTATTTTTCTCTTTGAAGCATCCAGATTGCTACTTCGCAGTTCCTTTGGTTGCTTGTGCTGTGGTCTTCATAAATCTAGCTCATCCATAAATAAAGATGATAGATTTTACAGCTTCAATTCCTTGCCTCATTGGAGAGTTGATTTTGCACTGAAAATGGTGCCGAAGAAAACAAAATTTTGATCCTGTAATTGTAATAAGAATAATGTACTTCGATTAAATTGAATAGGTGCATTCCATTTGTTGGACACCAGCAACCTTTAGCCCTAGCAGTGTGCATGTAATAAGTGATATGGCAACCATGTCCATGTCAAGATAATTGACATTCATCTTCCGAACAAATGAAGGAAGAAATATTCAGGAATTCTTGATCCTAATTATTTTGAATTAACTACTTTCCATTATCTATCATCTTCTCTTATAAGATTTATGATATGGTCCATATAGTTCCTCCCCCTTTGCCTATAGCCGCGAGCCATTAGTTTAAGTAAATATTTATTTGTTTCTTATTTACCTTAACCATTTTTTGAACTTCTGTATTTTACCTACAATCTTGAGAAGATGTTTGTGTGCTAAAGGTTGAGTTTATTCTTGTTCTGTACAAAGTACTTCTATGACAAACTAGCATACTCAGTGGACCTACTGGTTGATACAAGCATCAATGAATAGTTAATGGAGTTTTTCGAAGTGCTACATTAATTTTCTACTAAAGACTACTTTAATATCGCTGTCTACACAAAGGCTTTTCTCGCAAAGATATAAACGTTTGTTATTCGTGTAAAGGATCCGTTGCAACGCACGGGCACCCTACTAGTAGGTTATAAATAGGAGGCAGGGGTCCCACCCTATTGTGCACATATACAAACAATAAAGAAGAGAAGATCAGTTCCTCCTATATTCTGTGTCTCCCTCTCTCTCTCTCTATTCTCCACTTTAGATCTGTTCGAGAACCCCTGACTACTTCGGTAGCGAGGTTTCTTAACACATTATCAGCACGAAGCTCTACCGACGAGCAGATTGAAAAGGTGAGAAAGGTGAGATACGGGGGATTGAATCTAATCGCTCGTTTGATTCTATGCACGCATCTACGTGGCACGAAGCTACGAGTCTGTGGTATTTTTGATTTCCAATACACAGTATGAATGCATCTACAGTAGCATGGAGCTACAGTACACATCATTGAATCGGCTTGAAGACATCAATCATTGGTCGCCGTGCCCTGACGCCGAAGCAGCGCACCGCCCGATCGGCCGCCCCGTAGCACCACCGCCCGGCCCGACTCGATGCCGCCGCCGCCGGTCAGTCCCGCCAACTCGAAGACCGGCCAAAGCAACCGAAGCATGGCACAAAGCTGTCTACCCACGGCATGAAGCTGTCGCCTTTGCATCCACAAGACGGCCGGGCCGCCAACGCCGGCCAAGCCAACTGTCTCCTCCGCCATGAATCAGAACACCCCGTATCTGTAATTATCTAATTAAGTGCCTAATCCTATTTTGGTTCTTGATTGGTTCTTAATTTGGAGTTAACTGTGTTAGGGTTGAATCGTTCGAGTCGTTTCGATGATTTTGACCCTAAAATCTAATCATGCTTTAGCTAAGATTTCTTAGCAACCAGAGCCTAAAAGCTTCCTTTGGTATCCCAAAACCCATCCCAAAAGTCTTTTGGAAGAAATTACAAGTTTTGAAGCATTTCGCGTAAAAATTGGAGTTTCTCCTACCGGGGCGGCATTACCACTGGCATGTGGCCGGTACTGTCGGCCGTGTCGAGGGGGCAGGGGCAGGGTGCCCTCATTGCTGCCCGTTGCCCGGCCACCTCAGCCTCCAGAGATTTCTTCCCGACCCTTACATCCCCTAGCCGACTCCTCCCTCCCCCTCACTCCTCCTCACTCTCATCCACTCACTCACTCTCTCTCAAGAGCTCTCTCTCTCTCTCTCTCTCAATCTCTCCTCCACCGAGTTCCTCCCTTTCTCTCCCCTCTCCGGTGATCCTGAGCACAAACAGAGGCAAGCCAAGGTGGTGATTAGCTCCCTCAAGCCCTAGAGAAGCCTTGACGTGAGTGGAATCAAGTTTCAATTCAATCCGTTGCAATCTGAGTTCAAAACCCTAATTCCTCTCTTTTCTTCTTTTTCTTCCTTCCGCTTCAACCCTATAAAACCTAGTTGTTGAGGTTAATTTTTGGATAGTTGAGTTCCTAGACCTAAGTTAGACTCTAGAATTTTAGTTAGTGCGAAAGAATAGAATCGACAACCCTAATTACTCTTCTGTCGGATTTATTCGCTCAAAAGTTATTTTTGTGATTTTTGGAGATATCCCTTGAAACCCTAGCTCCAAAAGTTGGGAAAATGGCTTTGGAATATATTCGATGTCGCTAAAGTTTGATTCTCGCAAAAAGAATTGAGTTGAACTCAGTCCGGGTCGAAAGTCGAAATTCGGGGTAAATTAGGCTTTTCGAGTTCCTCGGGTGTGAAATTAGGTTAAATGAAATCGAAACCTTGTGTGGTCTGCATGAATGGGTCCCTAGCATTGCTACGAACCTATCCATGCAGTCGTCGCAAAGTTTCGAGTCCGTTTGCGCAAAATCCCATTTTGCAATACCCTAATTTCGCACTGAAGCCAGCACTACAGACGTTATGGGGCCAGTACTACCGCCCGAGCGATACTACCATGCGTATAATGCCGGTAGTTATTCTCCAGTGAGCTACCCTCTTGGCTTCTAGAACTCCGGCAATACCGGAGTTGGAGGCCGGTACTACCGCCTGAGCGGTAGTACCGCATCTAACATGTCGGTAGTTATTTTCCAGAGAGTCCCCTTTTTTGGCCTCCGGCACTACCGGGCCCAGTGGCCGGTACTGCCGACCCAAAAGCAGCACTATCGAAGGTTCAACGCCAGTACTGCCGGGCTCTAGAGAAAAATCTGGTTTCTTTTGTTTTGTTGTTCCCTCGCTCGGTAGATTAGTATTGCATTGTTTTAAGTGCCTTATTTGCCTCGTTTCGCTCGATCTTATTTGTTCTTTTGTCGTGCGATCATTTAGACGTCGACGCATCCGAAGGTGCCGACGAGGATCCAGACTACACCCCTGAGAGCACGTTTGACGAAGAGCAAATAGGCAAGCACCCCATTTGATCATGTTGATCCTATATTTGCAAATGCAATTTGGTTGCTTGAAATTATTATGCATTGCGCGTAAATTCTGTAAAGATGCTAAATTGTGGGGAAATGGTAGATAAGCCCAGAATTGGTGGATTTCCTTAATTACAATTGTTATGAGAGATTTGTTAAACCTTAGGCTAAGTTTAGACATTACTTTGAATGTCAACTGGGATGTATACTTGGTACCTGCATATGCTTAGCCCAGCAGTAGAAAGACTTGATCGATTGGTGGAACCAGTCAATCAAAATCTCTTGGAAAATCAAATGGGATTTCGGAAATGGTGGTTTTGGCAGAAATGATTATTTTAGTAAAAATGACAAATAAAAAGGTGAAAGGTGAATTTTAGACCGAGTGAATGAGTGAAGGGAAGGGAATATGCCCTAGTTCAATCATGGTAATGATTGTAATATGTCTTTGTTCATGTAATTATGGTAACTTTGTTTATTGGTTCCCTGAATAAATGTTATGACTTTGTTCATTGGGTACGACCTGATTGTGAAACACATTGTCAAGTGACATTATTTTAAATGGGTCCATGATCCATATCATTACAAGGAGCGGTGTTGATTAGATCAGCACATGTATTGGATGATGGTAATGTTTCACATACCATAGCTATGGAGATATCGAACCAATAATGTGGACACATGTTGAAGAACATGGGTAGTCGGATAAGACCCACTTCGAGACGCTGTGAGTTGTTATCTCTTATAGTGCCATCAGCGTATAGTCTCGAGTGGTATGCCTATATGGTCCTTAGACCTGAGATTGTCATGGATGCCTAGCATGTAGACTTGTATGCTTTGGTGTTATCAAACGCTACACCGTAATAGGGTAGTTATAAAGATGACTACTGGGTATGACATGATACATCGCCAAGGGTGTGATGATCAAGATGGGATTTGCCCCTCCTAGATAACGGGAGAGATACCTCTGGGCCCCTCATGTGGATGGATAAGGAAAATGCACGGTCGTGCTAAGATAACTAAGGAGTTGGTCATGGTTTGTATCCATCACACTGTCGAGTGAAGTGGTCGATCTATCAACAAGGGCGGCGCACATCTCGCCTTGAGCTTGACTGGTATCGTGTGGCAAAGGGATTCGTATGTGAGTGTATCAAGGTTTAGCCGAAAATTGATTCTATGCATTCGAGGGTCAATACGTATTGCTAGGCACCGCTGTTGATCAGTGAATTGGAAACGGGTTTCCGGATCCACGTCCGACTTGCACTGAACCTAACAGGTCACACACTTAATGAGTTGGAACTGTTTAATGGGTTTGTGCGTGGATGAGATCCGTGTTGGAGATGGAACCATAGCGGGCTTCAGCCCACTAGCGTGTCTATAAATGGCGAGGGCAGGAACAGCGCACAGGGTCATTAGAACCCTCGCCACGTTTAGCAGCTGCATGCCCTTCCCTCTCCCCAGAAACCCTAGCCGTATGGCGAGGTGCTAGCACACCCCGCACGATGTTCTTTCTCGATACGTGTTTATACCGGTAGAGGCGTTGCCGCACACGGGCACGTTGTTCGGTTGGATCTCCGACGACTTTCGGTGATCGACCTCAACCAGATCGGGAACTCTCGGCACTGATTGGGGCTGCTCGGCGTTGATCGGGATGTGAACGACTACTTCCTCTACGCGCACGTATCTGCTTCCGCTGCATCGGTGCATCCAGGGTAACGATGTGATCCCCTGCTCACATGTGATCTTGGATGATTCGTGGTAGAGAAAAATTGTTTTATGCTCGCGTAGCCTACCCACATTCACCTTCATGAAGGTATCGCCTGAGTCGTTCTAAAGACTAAACTTGACGCTATCAACTGAGTCACAACGTGCAACCACATGTGCTAGTATGGGATGGCCTAAACTCAGTACAGGAGTTGGAATTTAGTCTTGCGTTGTGGTAGGTCAAAGTAGTTGGACAGACACCGAAGGTACTGGTGTTGTTCTAGGTACTCCCTCGTCGCTGCGCAGGTGTCTGCTTTGCTATGGGTAAAGGACACGATGGAGCGGTAGCCATCGTTGGAACTGTGTGTGAAGCGGGTTGGAGCAAAAGTACCAGTACTGTGTGTATGAGCCGTACTTCCACCTGGTTTGGGAGAGTACTATGTGTACGAGTGGAGCTCCCACCCATGGCAAAGGGCGCACATCACCGGAGCTGATGCAAGACAAGACTCCAGCAAGTGAAACTATTTCGTCACAGTCAAGCAAAATGGATACGATAAGCATTGCGTGGCATGGTTGACATGATTGCTAGAATGTGTCATGTGGGTAAAGTGTACAATCTCTGCATAGAATTAATCTAATCGATTAGCCGTGCTCACGGTCAGGAGCAACTTGGGAAATATTGTCAAGTATGTTAGTTTTGGCTTTTTAGAAATGATTTTAGGGTAATGGTCAGGTTATTTGGTTGTGGTTTGGTTAGGTCAAGAAGAGTTGAAGGCATGTTCAATTGGCTTGTTGGAATGATTATCGGGATGGTGAATTTAATCATATGTGTGATGATTTGTGAAATTGATTGGTGGAATCAATTGGTGGTTGGATGTAATACTCTGGTGGATGTGTTAAGTAATTTATGAATCATATGTGATATTTATTGCAATCACTTTCTACATCAATTTCTTTTACAAGTTTCGAAATGTTTTGAATCTATTATTCTATTGCAAAAAAATTCAGCTTCATGCAACTCTGAACTAGGGTAGAAAACAACTCATTTGTTATAACCTGCATTACTATTATACTTGCAAACACTAATGTCTTGCGAGTACATACGTGTACTCACCGTTTGCTCTAAATAAAACGTGGAAAGCAGAAGGCGCAAGAGAAGGCGATGGCGACCCGGAAGGGGAATTCAGCGAGCCGGGTTCGGGTGACGCTTTTGACAGCTAACTAAGTCTCGCACTAGTTGGTTGCCTCTGGGTTGAAAGGCACACCGCTGTCGCCGCTGTGAAATGTTCTTTTGTCTCTTTTGGTTTCTATCTGGCCGGTTGGCCTATTCTGTAATATCGTGAACCAGTTGTAATAACTTAGTCCCTGTAATATAATCGTCCATTACAGTTATATATATGTGAATTGATGCACCTTGTTCAGAATATGTGGTGCTAGGCTACTGATCTAGGGAACTAGCACAAAGACACATACTTACGGGAAGCTCGGATTGGAATCAACCAGTTGGAACGAGCGCACATGATGCGTGTGAAGGGCCAACTGATTGGACTGAATCCGGGTACAGTTTCAGAAAAGTGACTAAGTGTCTTACGGGTTGCGCTAATTGCCAGTCCAGTGCAACAGCAATGACTCCAATCACTATTCTAACACCAGAGCCCCCACACGAACCACGGGCCTCAGCCGAACGAGGCGCCCAAAGTGCCGCCCCCAGCTGGCTAGGCCCCTCCGCTCGGCCTTGTAGGCCCCACCCGGCTCCGACCGGTTCTGTCCCACCCGCCATCTGCAGTCACTGCTCCCACCTGTTTCCACGCCGCCGCGACCAAAGCGTTGCCGGCTCGAAAACGAGGCCACTGCCATCGAGCTGCGCCGTAGTCGCCGCCGACCGGCCATACCGCCGCCCGAGCCCCGAGCCGCCATGCCGACCTGGGCCGGACGGCTTTGGCCAGCCTCGCAGGCCGCCACCAACCCGGTCGACTACTCCACCGCCGGCCACATCGCTTGCCGCCGGCACGGGCGCCGACTGCTCCCTCCTCCGATCTAGACATGAAGTCCAAGGCACCCATAATTGTATCCGTTAAGAAACCGAATGGGCACAGGGGTCACAAAATTACTTATTTGCCCCTCCGACTTTAATTCTTTTTCTTTATTTCTGAAAATTGAATAGTAATTCGAAAAATAGAATAAAATAGTCAGAAAAATATAAAAAATTGCTAGAAAATTCCAGGAAATTATTTGGACCTGGTTTTTAATTTTATTAGCATTCTCTTGTAGCATTTATGAATAATTTATAAATATTTATATGCATTTTGTAATTATTGCTTCACGTGTATTTGAGTTTTTCTTTTTCCCACTCGAATATACACATGAAGCACACCGCACGAAGCAGCCACCGTCGCGCAAGGAAGGTAGCCACACATGGAACCGACCATGACGCATGCATGAAGCCGCGCCACACCGCGCACACAATGCCGATCACACGCACGAAGCCGATCGCATGCACGCATGAACCCGATCGCATGCATGAAGTCGATCGCATGCACACACGAAGCCGCGCGCACGAAGCTTTCTTGTACTACTTTTATGAATATTTTATGAACTTTGCATTTATTGCTTTCTATTAGTTTACTGAAAATTCATGAGAATTTAATTTATGCATCCTTTTGAATATTGCAACCACTCTCTATTAGATTGCATGAAGTAATCTAATGAAGGAACCTTGTGAATATGCCAATATCTGGCAATGTGAACCATGAATTTGTAGAATTGGCCCCGCATGGTCAGAACTATCTCACATGGGCATCAGATGGGAAAATCATGCTTGTGAGCAAGAAGCTCCAAGCTGCCATCGGTTTAGGGTCCTCAAAGGACGAACAACATAATACCAAGCACAAACGACCAAACCTTGCAATTCCTCAGACATCACTAGAGATGGCAACGAGGACCCAAAACCCGAAACTCGATGGGTATTTACTCTATTAGGAGCCGGTATGAACAATATTTCATACCCACGGGTCTATTAATGGGCAAAAATTACTACCCAGCGGGTACGAGTCTGTTCTACTATCACCCGCACCCGTTCACCCGCGGGTACGACTCAAAAGTGTGTACAAGTGGAATTGGTTAAGAAGAACAAAGTCCAGCAGAAGCTCAAGAACTTTAATGAGTTGCTCAGTGCATCCATTTTCTACATGGGAGTAAACTCAATCGGATCACCAGATGAACTAAAGAATTTGGTTCCAAGTAAGTACTGTCTTATAAGCCTTACTTTTTCTGTTTGATTTGCCCATTTTGCGACCCAGTGATACTTGGCAAGCTTCCTGAATTTCTATTTCAATACTATTATCTATCTTTTGAGGTAGGACAAATCAATATATCTAAAGCATTCAGTGCCTTTTGGTATGAGTGATAATGGAAAAAAGTTCACAGTTTGTTGACAAGATGTAAAAACAAAAGGAAGCTGAAACAAAGTTCTTCAAATGGGTTTGTATCATGTTTTACTCATAGTTACAAGAAACGCAGGTGCAGGTTATCCGCCGAGTCCCCGTTACCTGCATGGGTACGGGTATGGGTAAATTTTGTACCCGTGTGTGGTTATGGGTATTATAGCTACTAACACGGGTATGGGTACGGAGTGATGATACCCGCCGGGTATAGACCCGTTGCCATCTCTAGGCATCACCTCTCAACCACTCTGAAGAATGAATATATGGCTGAGAGGAGTGCGCTTGAGTTATGGACTGCACTTCAGAAGCAGTTCGAGAAGCTCAAGTACACCATCTTGCCCCAAGCACGACAAGATTGGGTTCGTCTGAGGTTTGTGGAAGTGAAAGTATTCTTTACAGATTTCATTCATTGCATGAATTGCATTATTAAAATTTTTAGATTGTGTTTTTTAGAAAAATTTTGAATAATGAATTGTAAGCTCTCAAAGAGCATACATTTTCTTTCTCATGAATGAATATGTAGTTTATTCTTTATTACAGTATTCTAACTTTTGCAAGCAATGTTTGAATTATTTTTCCACTATCTAATTAGAATTATCTTTTTTTTATCTAGAAATTGTGTAGCACCTAAATGGAGAAAATATGTATTGTTGATAGTGGCATAACAAATACAATCTTAAGAGAGTCTAAATATTTTCAGTCGATCACGAAGAACGCTGGAAGGATTACCACGATCGTAGGAAGTGATTCATATATAATAGGCTCAGGAAGAGCCACAATTATATTGCCAATGGGTACTACTTTGGTAATTGAAAAAGCCCTCTTGTACCCTAAATCAACACGCACTCTCTATGTTTTAAAGACATCCACGTCAATGGATTTCATATAGAAACCAATGAAGAAAATGGCACAGAATACATGTGCATTGTGAATCACGCGGTATGTGGAAAAATGATACTAGAAAAATATCCCTCATATGAATCCAGGTTGTACTATATGAAAATTCATGCACCCAAAGTGTATACTTCTTTGAACACTGTCTTTAGAAGCTCTCAATTATTCTCTTTATGGTATTGTAGATTAGGTCATCCTGGTCTTAGAATGATGAGAAATATAGTGAACAACTCACAAAGCCATGGCAATAATGTTAAAAATTTCCTGAATCATGAAGATTTTGTGTGCCATGCATGTGCCACCGGGAAATTAATAACTAGACCCTCTGTTATGAAAGTGCAAAATGAAATCACTGCATTCCTGGAATACATCCAGGGGATATTTGCGGTAGATTCAACCCATATCAGGGCTATTTCGGTACTTCACGGTGCTCATTGATACGTCCTCGAAATGGTCGCACGTATGCTTGCTGTCAACAAGAAAACATGCTTTTGCAAAGCTGATCTCGCAGATCATCCAAATTAAGAATGCTTTCCCTGACCATCATGTGAAGTTCATTCGAATGGACAATGCCGGTGAATTTACTTCCATGGAATTTGATGATTATTGCACAGCAATAGGAATAGCAGTTGAGCACTCTGTACCGCACGTTCATATGCAAAATGGACTATCTGAAGCACTAATAAAGAGGATTAAATTCATAGCCCGACCGCTCTTGCAGAGTTGTAACTTGCCCAACACTTGTTGGGGACACGCAGTCCTGCACGCAGCAGCACTCATCAATTTTAGACCATCGGCCTACAACATCCATTCACCTATGCAATTAGTGTAAGGGGTGATTGTTAGTGTTATGCCCTTGAGGCAATCATACGGATGATTGTAACATGACTATGTTTATGAATAATAATATGATTATTGGTCCAATGAATGTATATCATTGTTTTGATCAACAAGTGTGTGACTTGTTTATGAAGCTCTTTACTTATTGATATAAATCGATAAATATCTCTTATCGGATATCATCGTATAGGAAAACGATGAATAGATCAGCACATGTATTGTTCGATGATCATGTTTCATAGATCATGGGATATGAAGATATCATCAATACATTGTGTACGCATGTTGAAGAACATGGGTTAGATAGACCCACAATGGGACACTGCGAGAATGTTACATTCTTATGTGTCATCAGTGTATCTCATACATAGTAGATGTATGATCCTTAGACCTGAGATTGTCATATTCCCTACATGTGTAGTAGTTTACCTTGGGGTTACCAAACACTATTTCCTAACTGGATAGTTATAAAGGTAGCTTTCATGTTTACTATGAAACATGCAGAGGGAAGTGAGCAGTCAAGATGGAATTTGCCACTCCAATGTAACGGAGATATATGTCTAGGCCACTCGTGTGATATGATTAAAGAAGTGCATGGCCATGCCGTGATTGAGAAGTCAATCACAACTTATTAATATATCACGGATACGAGATGGATTGAATCACAAAGGATGACATGCTTCTCGCCTTGAGTTCGATCTTCATATAGTTTGGCAAATGGATTATTACATCAGTACTTTAATCATATGCATTTGGGAGTTGGCATGCTCTGCAAGGAGCCGCTACCGACTATTGGATTAGAAAAGGGTTTTCCGAATCCATGTCCAAATGCGTATGAACCTACAGGGTCACACACTTAACGGGCTGGGACGCATTAATTCGGATTGGATCTGTAATTAATGGACCTCGTGGGCTTAGCGTGTAGATGGGCCCTGACTGCCTAGGGTTTCACCTCGTGGCTATATAAGGAGGGGAGGAGGCTGGACGCAGAACACACTTTCGTGCGGTTTAGAGGTGTTTCGCCAGAAACCCTAGCCACCTCCTCACGTTGCCCCTGCCGAGCGACCTGGTGCTTGCACACCGACGCGCGGTGTTCCATCCCCGGACGTGTTGACTGCTGTGGTGATGCTACTGCTACTGCGGCGTGGAGAGAACGATCCATAGCGAGGACGATTCGTAGCGAGGATGATCCGCAGCAAGGACGATACGCAACGAGGATGATCCGCAGCAAGGACGATACGCGGCGAGGATGATCCACGGTGAGGACGATCCATGCCGAGAACGATCCACTACAACGACGTGCGAAGGATTCCGCAACTGCGCGTCTAGTGGTAATAGATCTATGATCCCCTTCTTGCGAGTAGCTTTTCTGGTTTGCAGTAGAAATTTTAATTTGTGCTAGAGTAGCATACCGCGTTCCCCAACAGTGGTATCAGAGCCATCTCGCGTAGATTCGTGATCTGGATGTTGCACATATGGTATGTGAGGATAGCAGATTGGATCTATTACATGTTCAACAGTTCATATGATGAATTGGTGGAGGCATCCGTCGATGAGATCGATCGGTTTAGGGTTTGAGGAAAGTGCGAACTGAATCAATCTTGATTTGGGTGAGTCCGTTCATGGTACGATGTTGCTCTTACCGATCAGGTTACCGCCATCAGGGTTCATGAATCGCGACCATATGTGTAAAACCCCGACATTTAATATGCCTGAATGCTACCAAACATAAGCTAAACAACATCTAAATACCACAATTAAACATAAATTCCAGCAAAGGCGCACATGCTAAAAACTGAGATTTCGGCAGCATCTCCTTTGTTTTAACATGAATTGAAGGAGCAACAACAGTAACACAAGTTATATCATAATGGAAAGCATCTAAAACAGCAATAATTAACGACTTAGCAACAATGTAAGTCTAGTTCCAAACATATAATGTCTCCAAGAGTCAAACGAACGAAAAGATTCTCATTTAGCAAAGCTAAGCCTTAAAGCAATGATCATCACACGCAATTTATTATCAACACTAATTGAATGACTTGTGAAATCAAAAGAGTGAAGCTACGTGGGGAAGTGTGACTATTTCCCTTCCCCGCATGCTGGATTCATGGTACCTAAAAGAAAACAACATAAACACAATCGTGAGTTCATCACTCAGCAAGCATATTGCAATGGACAACAAGAACAATAACATGGCAATAAAATCTCACATCATGTGTATCATCTCAATCATGAACACTTAACATTATCATCATCATTGTGTATGCAATGCAATGCTCATGTCTCCTTGGAAACTCATACCGGTATTGTGACACTACGGTATGGTGTGACATTATAGAATGTGAAATTAGAGATTAAAACCTTTCGGCTTGAGGTTTACTCGCGTTTTTGGGCCGTTTGAAGTGTTGTGACACCACAGAGTGTCGTAACCTTATTTAGCGTGCATGATTTGGTCAAAAACAGTATGAGATGTGGAAATAAGGTTAAAACCATAGGGTATGGAGGTTTATAACGTTTCCGGGCCGTTTCCGGGGTTTTGGGCCTTCCCGGGGGAGTTTGGGCCTTAAAGAGGGGGTTGTGGGCTTTGGTGGGATGGAGTGGGAATCCATTTAGGATTAGGAAAGGGGCTTAGGGCTGGTAAAAGGGGGGTTTCCCTGCCCCTTGGGACGTCCACCCCCTTGCTGCCCCCTTGTGCGCCCCCTCCCCACCCCCAAGTGCCCTAGCCGCCACCCCTCCCTCCCTCCTCCCTTGGCCGTGCGCCTCCCCCTCCCTTGCCCTATTGCTCCCCACCTCTCCACCACCTCTCCTCCACCCCCTTGCTGCCCTAGGGTAGCCTCCCCACCCCTGCACCTCGTGGATCCATCCATTGGAGCGAGGAGCGAGGAGCGAGGAACGTGGAACGTGGAGCGATCCGGGAGGAGTTTCGTTCAGTTTTCGTTCGTCGGGCAAAGGTATGATCATGGGGTTCCCTGGGGTTGATCTAGGTACTGTTCTTAAGGTGATTATCATGTTTTTAGATCAATTGGTGGTGCTGGATTGGAGTAATTTGGGTTAGATCTAGACGTTGCCACGTTTCTGTTTTGGGGCAGCTTGAGCAGTCGACCTAGGGTTCCTGTTTTCGCCAATTTAGAGTTCGAATATTACCGTACGGACTTTTAAGAAGTTGTATATAATTTCATTATCTTTACGTGCATATAAAGAACGTTAAATTCCGCCCAGCCGTTTGAAAGTTATGACTGTTTTACCGAGCGTATTAAAATCTGTGACGCGATTGGAATAGATCTCAGTAATCTGTAGATTAAACAACTTTAGAGGCCGAATCAGTCTTTCCTTATACCTAGATAAAGTTGTGAAATTTCCTAAGCTACGCGAGGATATACTTTTTTAATTGATTCGGAGTCCCAGAGCCCAAGTTATGCCTTTTCCAAGGCTGCTGTCCCGCCGGGACAGAACCTCTGTTTTTAGGTTTTGCGAGTCGTTGGCAATGTCGGGGTAGATGAGGGTTTGCGTACTGTTCTGTGGTTATGATTGTGAGTGTGTGATACCTATGTGTAGGTGGTGTGACCCCGGGAGTGCCCTCTACTTCCTGCCAATCCGTTGCACGTGGTTGAGGCAAGTGTGTTGTGATGGATAGCGAGTTGTAGGTTGCATGTTGAGATTAGATGGAATTGTCTACATGATATATGTCCACTTGCCATATTTTAATGATTGCTATGATATGATGAGCATTTTTAAGATGTTATGATGCCATGTGTTAATATATGAGTTTTATATGATGTTGGCATGCTTGCATACATGACATGTTACATGGCCCGGGTGGTGAGAAAGTCATTAACTAATCCGGGAAGGTCGGTGAGAAAGTTATGACTAATCCGGAGAGCCAATAGAGTAAGTCCTACATCGTGATTCCATCTACCGTGGGTTGTGGAAGCGAGGAGTAGGCACCCTCCATCTTCGGGATGGAAGGGGGGAGAGGGTGCACACCGACGGGTGTGTACTCAACCATACCGGTATGAGTTTCCAAGGAGATATGAGCATCGCATCGCATTGCATACATGATGATGATGATAAAGATATGTGATTATGAATGAGATGATAAACATGTTGTGTGTTGTTGCAATGTAAGTTGTTCTTTTGTTCCATTGCAATATACTTGCTGAGTGATGAACTCACGCTTGTGTTTTATGTGGTTTTTAGGTACTTTGAGATCGGCATGCGGGAAAAAGGGGTTTAGCTACACTTCTACACGTAGCTCCACAATCATAGTCTATGATTAATCACTTGGAGACATGATATTAAGAGTTGTTAAACTTAATGTATGGTTTAATTTAGCATGCTTGTGATTCCTTATTTGCTTCGTTATAGCTTATGGAGTGGTTGAGCATGGTATTATTGGCGTAATTTGATGATATATCCATTTATATTGATGTTTTAGATGTCGTGTGCTATGATATATCTTGCCATGATATTGATATTGTGTTAATTTATGTTAAGACAAAGGAGATACTGCCGAAATTTCGATTTGTAGCATTTGCTCCTTTGCTGTAATTTATGATAAATTGTGGTATTATGTTGTTGTTTAGTCTATGTTTGGTAGCATTCAGGCATTCTAGATGCCGGGGTGTTACAGTTGGTATCAGAGCGGGCTGTAGGTCCTTGGAATGTGAATTTTTAGTGACATGCTATAGGGTACAACTAAAATGTGATGTGGAATAACTTAGAAACATGGCTTAGGTCTTAACTAAAATTTTGTAATAGGATAGCAACATTAAAACTTGCAAAAGTGGTATAACTAATCTAAAATTTGACACACAATGGATGCACAGTAGGAAAAGGGTATGAGTACCGTTTCCTTACGCTTAAATGTTGTATTTAAGCCTTGTTGCTAAATGCTATATTTGATATAGTACGTTGCTATATCTATGAGATAAATGATTGAATTTTTTTCCTGTTGTGGTGATAAAAGTGGGGTTTTGGTGCCGAAGGGTTTCGATCACCTCTTATTTCATAGTAAGGGTGAGGTTTGACGGTGTGGCCGGTTAGCGCCATCACCGAAGAACTATTAACCCTGTAGGAGAAGAGTGCTTATCCTTTCTGTCGTTGATCGGGTAGATGACTGGAGTCAAATAGAAGAGTTGGTGGTGGATTCCTTCGTATGTTCTTTGCCGTTCTGACGGTCGGTTTTCATTGCTTTTCTTGGCTTTAGTTGAGTTGAATCAAATGAAAAGTGTTGGGTTTGCGCGGATTGTGTCGCTTATGTGTGTGGTTCTGTCTTCTTTGGCTAAAGACGAAGAAGAGGAGTCTAGTGTTGCGCTTCTTTTGGGTGCCTTGACAGTTTTGATGTTTAGTTCGTTGATTGTTTTATGGGAAAAAGCATTCAATTTATTCTTGTGTTTGTCTTTCTCCGAGGTTAAAGGAGTTTTTGCGGAGTTGTGCCAGACCTGGCTGTCAGGGCTGAAGTTCTGTGGCTTTGTAGTAGTACGTGGTGTTTGATTTCCTTATTTTTACTGGTTTAAGAAATCATCCTTGAAAAACCCTTCTTGTTTCGTGAAAGATTGGGGTTTGGTGTTAGGGTTTTATTTGCAAAGGTTTATTTGATCGGTTGGTTCCCTCCTGTGGGAGTCTTTGAGATTTAAAAGTGTTTTGGAAAATTCCTTTGCATGACCAAGTTTGGGTTTGTCTCATTGCAATTTTGAGAGTCAATGTTTCCTTATGAATTTGGGATGAGTTTTAAAACTAAAATGCTGTAAACAGAGTAAGTAGTCTTTTGATTGAGATTATTTGTTAATAGTGAGAATTGTTGTTTAGCACGTTATGTAGTATGTAACAATATGGTTTACGGATATGATGCACTCCTAAGTTAATTTGTGAGTTGAATCAATTAAATGTAATTGTTATCTTTAGCTTGAGAATAAATAGATTACTAGAGTCGTAGAGTAGTATTGGCGGGAATGATTAAATGTGTTAACGTACATGCTTCGAATCTGTTGCTTTGCTTTAAAAGTGCTTATGACCCTCGATAATGTTTAAAGTTTTAAACCTTGATGCGTAGTGAGAACATTAAGATGATGTAAACTACTATTACTATTAGAGAAACTTTGTCGGTTGTGTAAAGATGTTCTAGCTTAATGTGTTAGTAGAGAAATTTAATCATGCTGGCTTATGACCTTAACTTGGAAGTTGACTAGAATTGCTATTTATGTCGTTGTTGCAAACTATTAGTATAATTTGAAGTATGCAGTTGTGTTCCTACAATGCTAGTATCGATGTCAATTGTAAAGACATAGGTTTTGCTGTTTATGACATTGCTAAAGCTTTGGAATGGTCTAACCTATTAAATTTATTTTTAATAGTTGGAGTATGTTGTGTAGTGACAATTTGTTATGATATATGGATAGTGTAACTAAAAACAATGTAGTTATTTTTATGATTATGCCCATTTATTGATATTGATGACTCAGTAGTGGTGGTAATTGTTTAGATTACTTCTTGGAAGCCATTGTTAAAATGGAGGTTATTATTAACATGTTGTGATGGAGTGAACCATGGATAATTAACATGATGTAGAATTTAATCCTTAATGAGTGTATACCTTAGAATCATGTTTACTTAATTTTTGTCTTGTGGAGATGATATTCACTTGTTGAAATCTTTGATTAATTGATTAAGTTTCGAATGTTGAGAAATTGATGTATGCATGGTATAAAAATTAATAGGTTGATCAGGCTAAAGTAGTTGTTCAAGTAGTATGCTTTAAATTGAGAACATGATGTTAATTGTTAAGTGTGTGTCTGTGGAGATTAGGATGAGGTAGTGTTGGTTCGATGTATTGTTGATAAGCATCATAAACTTTATTTATAAGTGTTGGGAAAGGTAATTAGAGAAAGAACCTGTTGTGTAGTTTTGGTTGAATCATGATGGGGCTCCTCAAGGAGTAATCAGTGATTATTGAAGTCTTTAATGGAAAGCATAGTGGAATACCAGAGATGGTTCTTTTTATGCTGAGCTTGTGTTTAAAAGCTTTTAAGCTAGTTTGGCTGTTTGCCATTTTTGGTTGAATGCGTTCGGTCAACATATTCCTTATGTTGTGTTTCAGAGTTTCCCTAAACTTGTAGAGATTGGTGCCAACCTTTGGATTTGGCTAACTTGTTTTAGTTTGTGCTATGAGTATGGATTTACACCCAAAAGTTCTTGAGTGGATCGCGCTCCTTCGCGTTCGCACTAAATTACCTTTGGAATAAATATTTAAAAGGAAGCAGTTGGTCATAACGGGTTGTGTTGGAAAACTTTTTGAGTTAAGCCCTTGATGTGTAACTCTATTTGGCTATAGCTGGAGTTATTTGGAAAATGCGTCTAAGTGTTTGCGTGTGCTTCAAAAAGATGGATTTCTGGGATGTTTCATCAGTGATTTTGTTCGTGAAGTGTTCCCTTCCTGGAAATGAGTTTCCCTTTCTTGTTGAGAACATTTGTGGCGGTTGTGTGTGCTGATGTTTAACTTTGGAGTCGATGTTTTATTCCAAAGGGTTGAGTTTGATTTTGCGAGGTTTTGCAAGGATAGTTTTAAATGGATGTTGGGTTTTCACACGATGTGGTGTTTTGTTGATTAACGATGTTGCCGTCATAGTCTATATGATTTAGCGCAACCGTTAGTGTTATGTGTATTTCAATCATGTGATACCGAGGAAGAAGTCTTTTGGTGAATGACTTTTCGGTATTGTTGTTCCATGATGAATGAACGATGAAAAGTAAACAGGACATCGTTTTTAGATGTTAAATGATAAAAGAGTCGTTGAGCAAGGTCGGTGAGAAAGTCATATAAGGAGATATGACTATTCCGAAGTGCTCTTGAAGAATGTGCAATTCATGTCATGAAACGAGTTTTCCCTTGCTTTCTAGTATGAAAAGAAAGAATGAAGAAATTATGGTATTTTGGTTGTGGTGTAGGGGATTTATGCTCCCTTTGTGATTTGGTTTGGAGGTTGCCGAATTCTTTCGAAAATGATTGTTAATGCTTTGGGTTTGAGTTGTCGTGTGTGCACTTGGGCTTGATAGCTAAGTGTCTTGTGTGAAGGCGAGACCCTCTTAAGAAAGGAACCAATTGTGGTTTGGTAAGGTTTTTCGATCCTAGCGTGGGCTAGGTGTCGAACCTTAGTGGTATAAGGGTGGCTTGTGATGGAGGTTGATGACGTTTGGGTTTAACCATTATTGAGAGTGGCGATGGGTGGAAGTGAAGTTGACGGTGGTTCGGTGATATTTGTCCTGCCGTGAGCAATTATCGTCACTAGTTGTTCTTGGAATTGAGTCTTGTCTGGGAAAGGATGGAATAAAACGTTAGTATGATCATGTATCGGAAGGGCAAGTGTGCCTTAATGAGTGTTCCCCTCGATGGAAATTTCCGGGAATGTAGAAAGGTCGTTAAAGGAATTGTGACTTCCTTGATTTTGTCATGTTGAGTTTAATGGAGTTTGGTAGTCAGGTTGGTTGTGATAGAAGTATGAAGTGTTTGCCGTGAGGATTCGAGCGTTTTGGGTTGATGGAGCCCTTTGTGGTTGAAACGCGGATTCTGTTTGGGAATAGAAGTGAAGGTCGAATCAGAGCGGTTGCCCTTAGTTGAACTAGATCAACACTTTTTCGCCAAGGGTTGGTTTTGAGAACTCGCTTGTCGTGTGTTCCGGTTTGAGGTTTCGTGCGGTTGTTTTGTGCTGCAGAGAAGTCTTTTGTCCCTTAGGGATTTTGTTGCTGTTTTATTGGCGTCCTTCGGATTCGAGGTCGAATCCTGTTGAAGGGGGGAAGAATGTGACACTACGGTATGGTGTGACATTATAGAATGTGAAATTAGAGATTAAAACCTTTCGACTTGAGGTTTACTCGCGTTTTTGGGCCGTTTGAAGTGTTGTGACACCACGGAGTGTCGTAACCTTATTTAACATGCATGATTTGGTCAAAAACAGTATGAGATGTGGAAATAAGGTTAAAACCATAGGGTATGGAGGTTTATAACGTTTCCGGGCCGTTTCCGGGGTTTTGGGCCTTCCTGGGGGAGTTTGGGCCTTAAAGAGGGGGTTGTGGGCTTTGGTGGGATGGAGTGGGAATCCATTTAGGATTAGGACAGGGGCTTAGGTCTGGTAAAAGGGGGGTTTCCCTGCCCCTTGGGATGTCCACCCCCTTGCTGCCCCCTTGTGCGCCCCCTCCCTACACCCAAGTGCCCTAGCCGCCACCCCTCCCTCCCTCCTCCCTTGGCCGTGCGCCTCCCCCTCCCTTGCCCTATTTGTAACACCCCGGCATTTAATATGCCCGAATGCTACCAAACATAAGCTAAACAACATCCAAATATCATATTTAACATAAAATTTCAGCAAAGGCGCATAGGCTAAAAACCGAGATTTCGGCAGCACCTCTTTTGTTTTATCATGAATTTAAGGAGCAACGACGATATAGCATTATATGGCAATAAGGGAAACATCTAAAACAGCAATAAATAGAGTCTTAACGACAATAAAAGACTAACATTTAGCACTTAAAGTTCCAAGTGTCAAACGAACAATAAAACTCTCATTAACCAAGCTAAGCCTTAATTTAATGACCATCACACGCAATTTATTATCAATCTAAAAGAATTGACTTGGGGAAACATTAAGGTGAAGCAACGTGTGGGCGTGTGTCTATTCCCTTTTCCCGCATGCCGTTCTCATGGTACCTAAAACAATAAGAAAAAACACAAGCGTGAGTTCGAAACTCAGCAAGCATATTGCAATGGACAACAAGAACAACAATATGGCAATAGCATCTCCTTCATGTAAATCATCTTATTCATAAACACTTAACATTGTCATCATCAATATGTATGAGATGTAATGCAATGCTCATGTCTCCTTGGAAACTCATACCGGTATGGTTGAGTACACACCCGTCGGTGTGCACCCTTTTCCCCTTCCATCCCGAAGATGGAGGGTGCCTACTCATCGCTTCCATTCACCACGTGGATGGAATCACGATGTAGGTCTTACTCAATGGCGTTCGGACTAGTCATAACTTTCTCACCGACCTTGCCGGACTAGTTATGACTTTCTCACCGCCTCGCCTCTATCTCATGTCATGCATGCAACTATGCCAATTATCATATTTCACATGTACATAAACATATGGCATCTCATCATGACAAATATTAACACATGGCATCGAATCATGATAATCATACTCAATATATCATTGGAAAACAGCAAGCATGGCAAGTGATCATAGCAAGTATTCAATCTTTCATCTAATCTCCACAAGCAACCTACGATTCCGCTATTCATTACAACACACTTGCCTCAACCGTGGGCGACGGGATTGTGGGAAGTAGAGGGCACCCCCGGGGTCACACCACCTGCACAATGGCATCACATACTCTCAATAATGCTCACAAAACAGTACACAAATCCCCATCTCACCCGACATTGCCCGCTACTCGCAAAACCTAAAACAGAGGTTCTGTCCCGGCGGGACAGCAGCCTTGCAAAGGCCATAACTTGAGTTCTGGGACTCCAAATCGATTAAACGAGTACACCATCGCGAAGCTTAGGAAATTTCCTACCTTTTTCTAGTTATACGGAAAGACTGATTCGGATTCTAAAATTTTTTAATCTACAGATTACTACGATCTGTTCTAATTGCGTCACAGATTTTAACACGCTCGGTAAAACGGCCATAACTTTCAAACGGCTGATCAGATTTTAACGTGCTTTATGTCCACGGAAAGATAATTAAATTATCTACAACTTATTTTAAGTCCGTACGGACAGATTCGGAATCTAAATCGACGAAAACTCGAATCCTAGCCCGACTGCTCAATCTGCCCGAAAACAGAAACGTGGCAACGTCTAGATCTAACCCAAAGAACTCCAACCCAGCACCACCAATTGATCTAAAAACTTCATAAACACCCTAAGAACATTACCTAGATCAAACCCAAGGATCCCCATGATCATACCTTTGCCCAACGAACGAATCTCCAATAGATCTCCTCGCGGATCGCTCCTCGCTCCACGCTCCTCGCTCCTCGCTCCTCGCTCCAACGGATGGATCCACAAGGTACAGAGGTGTGGAGACCACCCTAGGGCAGCAAGGGGGTGGAGGAGAGGTGGTGGAGAGGTGGGGCAATGGAGGAGAGCAAGGGGGAGGCGCAAGGCTCAAAGGGAAGGGGCGGCTAGGGCTTGGCAAGTGGGGGAGGTGAGGGGGGCGCACCAAGGCCTCAAGGGGCGCAAAGGCAGCAGGGTGGATGCCCCAAAGGGGCAGGGAAACCCCTTTTACCAGCCCCCACACCCAATTCTAGTCCGTTACGGAGACCTAATCCATCCCACCAAAGCCCACCAAGGCCCAAAACTCCCCCGGGAAGGCCCAAAACCCCGAACGGCCCTAAAAGCTATTAACCTCCATAACCTATAGTTTTAACCTTAATTCCACATTTCATACTGTTTTTAACCATATCAAGCACGTAAAATAAAGTTATGACACTCGTGGTGTCACATTCTCCCTTCAACAGGATTCGACCTCGAATCTAAACGCACCAACACGCAACTCAAAGAAAATCGAAGATAGCTAGGTTTTCACATCACATACCTGAGGTGAAAAGCTCGGGATATTTCTCGCGCATACGAGACTCCAGCTCCCAAGTTGCCTCTCTCGGCCTGATGTGACCATAACACTTTAACGAACTTGAGCGTCCGGTTCTTCATCACTCGCTCCGAAGTCCCTGCACTTCCACAGGACGGGACTTGAAGGTGAGGTCCTGCTCAAGTACTAAGGGTTCCAACGACACCACCAACTCCGGATCATGCAAGTATTTCCTCAACATCGAGACATGGAACACATTATGCACACCTTGCATAGCTTCCGTAGCTCCAGACGATAGGCCAACCTACCAACTCGGGCGATGATAGGAAAAGGCCCAACATACCTTGGGTGAAGCTTTCCTTTGGTGCCAAAACGCACCACACCCTTGGTGGGAGATACTGCAAGAGTACGCTATCACCCACCTCAAACTCCAAGTCTCGCCGCCACATCAAGATAGCTCTTACATGCGCTTCATACTGCGAGAAGGTTCTCGCCGTACCTCCGCCACGTGATCAACGATCTGCTGAACCCAATCCGGTCCAAGAATCGCTCTCTTCGCCCACTTGCATCCCAACAAAGTGGCGATCTGCACTTCCGCCATATAGTACCTCATAAGGAGCAGCCCGGATCTTTGGAATGATAGCCGTTATTATAAGCAAACTCCGCAAGAGGCAAATGATCCTCCCAGCTACCTTTCCAAGCCATCACACGTGCCCCGAGCATGTCTTCCAACGCCTGGATAGTACGCCAGATCGCCCATCCGTCTGAGGGTGAAAAGCGGTACTAAGGCGAAGCCGCTGCACTCCAAAGCACTCTGCAAACTCTCCCGAGAACTTGGAGACGAACTTTGAATCCCGATCATAAATAATGGTCTTAGGTACACCATGCAGTCTCACAATCTCCCGCACATAGATGGGAGCCAACTCGCTCGCAGAATTGGTCGTGCGGATAGGAATGAAATGCGCAGACTTGCTGAGGCTGTCCACCAACACCCAAACAACATACGTCCCTCGTGGAGTACGAGGTAGACCAACCACGAAATCCATGGAGATGTCATCCCATGGCCACACAGAATCTCCAATGGTCGCAACAGACGGCGGGACGCTTATACTCAGCTTTGATCTTCTCGACAGATCCCACATGACGCCACATACTTGGCAATATCAACTCTCATCCTTTTCCACCAGAAATTCTTCTTCAAGTCCCTCGTACATCTTGGTCTCCCTGTGATGGACCGTGTACGGGTGCGATGAGCTTCTTTCGAATGTCTTCTTTCACTTGAGATTTCCGAGGCACGCCTGCACGGCCCAAAACCTCGTAACTCCCAGATCATCAATGGTAAAGTCTCCGACTTGCCATCCTCAAAGCGTTCCTACTTTCTTTGGAGCAAACGGTCATCTTTCTGTGCCTCCGCTGACACGCCTGAATCGTGACTCAAGAATCAATCGAGTTTTAGCTTGCACGGTCCCCGCAAAGCAAGGGAGACCCCAAATGCTCAAAATCAGCAACAAGACAATCAACAATAGGGGCATTGTCTTGCGATCGAGAGCGTCGGCCACAACATTTGCCTTCCCGGATGATACCGATAGTAAGGTCATAATCCTTTATCGATTCTAGCCACCTCCTCTCGCCTCAAGTTCAAATCTTTACGAGTAAAGATGTACTTGAGGCTCTTGTGATCGATGAAAATGTCACAAGACTCGCCAGATAGGTAATGCCTCCATATCTTCAATGCAAACACCACGGCTAGCTCAAGATCATGCGTGGGATAGTTACGCTCGTGCTTTTTCAACCGCCTCGACGCATAAGCAATCACCTTGCCCTCTTGCATGAGCACACACCCAAGTCCCAACCGAGAAGCATCGAATACACCGTGAAGCGCTTCCCGGCTCGGGAATGGTAAGAACAGGAGCAGTCACTAACTTCTCCTTCATAGTGCGTAAACCGTGCTCACACTCTGCAGTCCACTGAATTTCATCCCCTTCGAGTCACCGCGAAAGTGGCTTGGCAATGATAGAGAAATCCTGCACGAAACGCCGATAGTAGCCAGCCAACCCAAGGAAACTACGCACCTCTTTGACATTGGAAGGCCTCTTCCAATCCAAAATCACGAGACTTTGCTAGGATCTACAAATATGCCCTCTGGATTGATGATGTGGCCAAGAAAACCCACTTCAAATCCGAACTCGCACTTTTTCAGCTTAGCAAAGAACTGATTTTCCCTCAAGGTGCTCAAAGACAAGCCTCAGATGTCGCTCATGCTCCTCTTCTGATTTAGAGTAAACCAGAATGTCATCGATGAACACTACCACAAACTCATCAAGATACTTGTGTAGCATACTGTTCATCGCCTACATAAAGATAGCAGGAGCATTAGTTAGTCCAAAAGACATAACTTTAAATTCATAATGCCCATACCTAGTGGAGAAAGCAGTCTTCTCAATGTCCTGCTCCCTCACACGGATCTGATTGTACCCGATCAAGATCAATCTTGGAGAACACCTTTGCTCCCTTCAGTTGGTCAAACAGATCCTCGATGCGAGGCAAAGGATACTTGTTCTTGACTGTCACTTGATTAAGAGCACGATAATCAATGCACATACGCCAACTTCCATCCTTCTTCGAGACGAAGAGGACGGGTGCTCCCCATGGCGAAATGCTACGCCGAATGAAACCCTTGGCCAACAGATCCTCCAATTGCTTCTTCAACTCGCCTTGAAAAGGACGAGCCAAGCGGTATGGAGAGATAGAAATAGGTCGAGTGCCGTGAACAAGATCAATACGAAACTCCACATTCCTCACAGAGGTAGACTGCATAACTCGTCAGGAACACATCAACGAACTCCTCACTACGTAAATCTCCTCAATGGGAATCGAGGAAGATGGTTTCTCGAGACAAAGTCATGAGGAAACCCAACAGCCTCAAACGCCGACCAGAAAACAAACTAGTCAAAGCAAAGACGGAATCGACGGTATACCACCCTGAAAGGTAAACTCTTCCCGGACAGGGCCTGCAAGGCAACCGTCTTCCGTAAACAACAGATCTTAGCACGGTACTAATGCAGCCACCCATGCCCAAAATGACATCAAAAGGAGCCAATCGGATCACCATGAGATTGGCAAAGAAAACCTCATCATCAATGGCAATGGTGCAACCAGGGCAAACCAAAGAACTAGCAATCAACCCCCAGAGAACCGACTAACACGGACTCGTAAATCCGCTGAACTCCCAACTTAGCTCTACTAGCAAACTCCGACGACACAAAAGAATAGGATGCTCCTAATCAAACAACAAAGGCATCAACGGAATCCACGAGTAGAGTACCTGAAACCACCTCTGGATGCCCTGATTCGGGCGGTCGGCAAAGCGCACACTCCTGGTGGCGTCGGGACGTAAGAAGCCCGACTCAGCCGATGCCCCATCAAGGCTGGGGCGGAGGAGGCAATCGAGGAGGAGCAGACGGCTGCGGGCACCAAGACGCTACCGGTGGCGCCACGCAAAGGGCGGCCGAGAAACAGGGCAGCCATCATGTGCACCGATCCTCTGGAAGACGCCGTGGAGTGGGAGGAGAAGGCACCGCCTCCCACTTGATGATGCTATCGATTCATCCGGCAGACTCGTCCCATGTGGCCGGGCTTGCCACAGGGGTTGCAACTCCCGGTCCAACCACACTCTGAAGCACGGTGCTCACCACCGCACTTGAAGCACTTCATGCCCTGCCTGGGCACAAGACGAATAGCCGCTCGCGAAGAAGACGACTGGGGCGGCCCCATCTTAGCCCCCCGAGGAGGAGCCCTGTCCCCTTGAACTTCTTGAAGGTGGGTCGAGAAGACCCACCTCCTCCCCAAAGGTCCTCTTCTCGGCCCCGCCTGGGCCGCAGGAACCCCGAACCGCCCGGGTTTTGCTTATCCCTGGAGAGCTCCAACTCGAGCTCCATGCCCTTCGCCTGCTCCACCACGGAGGAGAAGTCACGAGGGACAGTCGCCCCCATGACAACTCTGAACTCCTGGTTGAGGCCCCTACGGAACCTCCTCGCCTTCTCCCTGTCGTCGGCTGCCACGGCAAGACGGCGCACCACGCCGTTGAACTCCACCTCATACTGCCACCGACCTCTTTCCTGGAAAGAGTCGCCGAGTATGCTCCATCCTCTCAAGGAAAGACTCGGTAGAACTTGGCTCGGAGGCGAGCCACAAAGTCCTCCTGTGTGATCGACCAAGATCGTGGGTTCTAGCAATGTAACCCTTCCCACCAGATATCGCCTGGCCTTCAAATTAAAGGCCACAAAGCGAGCCCTCCGACCGAGGTCAATTCTAGGACCTCAAATCGCCTTTCCATGTACCGCAGCCAATCTGCGGATCGGATCGGGCGTGCCCGCTCTGTCAAAAGTGTCAAGACGGAGGGTCATCCACTCTCGGAGACTCATCCTCGGCTCCGGCGCGGGGGTAACAAGCTGGGCCATCGCAGGGGAGGCACCACAGCGAGGCTGCCCGCACCGCCGGGCGCAGCTCTGAATCTCCTCTGCAGAGCCTGAACTAAATCATCATTAGCGGCGGGCACCCCGCCCTCAGGTATCTTGGAAGCTCCTCCCGAGCTGGTCCACGAGCATTGAGCGAACGCTACCCTCAAAGAATGCACTCCTCAACTCCCTGGGAGCCTCGCCCCTGGCCTCCACGGCCTCGGCCCACGGCCTCTACCCCTCGGCATGGTCAGCTTGCATGCACAACCATCCAAACACAAAAACATAAACACAACATCACACAACCAAGAACATAGATCAAACATCATCATAGCATAGTCTTCATCAAATAATTAAGCGCAATGCAATAATGAACCAAGACCCCATCCTACTGTGCAACCAAGTGTGTCAAATTTTAGATTAGTTATACCACTTTTGCAAGTTTTAATGTTGCTATCCTATAACAAAGTTTTAGTTAGAACCTAAGCCATGTTTCTAAGTTATTCCACATCATATTTTAGTTGCAACTTAAGGCATAACACTAAAATACTTATTCCAAGGACCTACAACCTGGCTCTGATACCAACTGTAACACCCCGGCATTTAATATGCCCGAATGCTACCAAACATAAGCTAAACAACATCCAAATATCATATTTAACATAAAATTTCAGCAAAGGCGCATAGGCTAAAAACCGAGATTTCGGCAGCACCTCCTTTGTTTTATCATGAATTTAAGGAGCAACGACGATATAGCATTATATGGCAATAAGGGAAACATCTAAAACAGCAATAAATAGAGTCTTAACGACAATAAAAGACTAACATTTAGCACTTAAAGTTCCAAGTGTCAAACGAACAATAAAACTCTCATTAACCAAGCTAAGCCTTAATTTAATGACCATCACACGCAATACTACAAATTAACTGCTCACTTCTCTCTGCATGTTTCATAGTAAACATGAAAGCTACCTTTATAACTATCCGGTTAGGAAATAGTGTTTGGTAACTCCAAGGTAAACTATTACACATGTAGGGAATACACTGATGTATGAGATACACTGATGAAACATAAGAATGTAACATTCTCGCAGTGTCCCATTGTGGGTCTATCTAACACATGTTCTTCAACATGCGTCCACAATGTATTGATGATATCTCCATATCCTATGATCTAAGAAACATGATCATCGAACAATACATGTGCTGATCTACTCATCGTTGTCCTATATGATGATATCCGATCAGAGATATTTATCGAATTATATCAATAAGTAAAGAGCTTCATAAACAAGCCACACACTTGTTGATCAAAACAATGATATACATTCATTGGACCAATAATCATATTATTATTCATAAACATAGTCATATTGTTGTTGCTTCAATTCCACAGACATGCTTCTCGCCTTGAGTTCGATCTTCATATAGTTTGGCAAAGGGATTATTACATCTGTACTTTAATCATATGCGTTTGGGAGTTGGCATGCTCTGCAAGGAGCCGCTACCGACTATTGGATTAGAAAAGGGTTTTCCGAATCCATGTCCAAATGCGTATGAACCTACAGGGTCACACACTTAACGGGTTGGGACGCATTAATTCGGATTGGATCTGTAATTAATGGACCTCGTGGGCTTAGCGCATAGATGGGCCCTGACTGCCTAGGGTTTCACCTCGTGGCTATATAAGGAGGGGAGGAGGCTGGACGCAGAACACACTTTCGTGCAGTTTAGAGGTGTTTTGCCAGAAACCCTAGCCACCTCCTCACGTTGCCCCTGCCGAGCGACCCGGTGCTTGCACACCGACGCACGGCGTTCCATCCCCGGACGTGTGGACTGCTGTGGTGACGCTGCTGCTACTGCGGCATGGAGAGGACGATCCGCAGCGAGGACGATCCGTGGCGAGGATGATCCGCGGCAAGGACGATCCGCAGCGTGGACGATCCACGGCGAGGACGATCCAAGCCGAGAATGATCCACTACAACGACGTGCGAAGGATTCTGCAACTGCGCGTCTAGTGGTAATAGATCTATGATCCCCTTCTTACGAGTAGCTTTTCTGGTTTGCGATAGAAATTTTAATGCGTGCTAGAGTAGCATACCATGTTCCCCAACAGCCATCCTGAAGATTTCCCATCTTACAAAGTTTGGTTGTATGGTATACATACCTATACCACCCCCATGGTGGACTGCAATGGGCCCTCTCCACAAGCCTGGGATATACGTTGGTTATGAGAGTGCATCCATAATCAGGTATTTGGAACCCATGACAGGAGACTTGCATACAGTCCGATTCGCTGATTGCATCTTTAATTAGGACCGTTTTCGGTCATTAGGGGGAGGAAATTAACCATTTGATGAAAAATATCGGGAAATCATATGGCATTCCACTGGGATCCCCGCGCATGACCCTCACACTACTGAAGCAAATCAAGAAGTTCAGAAGATAATTGATTTGCAAAATTTAGCAAATGAACCGCCTGATCATTTTTGTGATCTAAAGAGCGTCGTTAAGTCGCATGTACCTGCAAGAAATGCACCATAGAGGGTTGAAATACCAAAGAAAGCAGAAGGTATCCCTCATCCTGTTCAGAGGCCTCAAAGAAAAAGAACAGGAAATCTGGCTTCTCAAACCCAAAGTACTAGGAGACGTCTGGGGAAAACTAGGCAAGAGACTTACCACAGCCAATCACGAAAATGCCTCAAAGCAAGAAGGGAGCCAGTTGAGACCTGGCACTGGAAAGAAGCCTGTGAAAAAGGCAATTTCAGATCTAAACCTTCCATTAGAAGAAGCCACTGGAAATAATGTGTGCACACACATGGCCAATGAAAAACTAAAGGAACTTGCTCCTACAATAGGAAATAGCAGAGAAGAGCGAGTAGAAGTGCATGAAGCACCCCATAAAGAAATGTCCATAAACTTTGTAACAATAGGAGAATTTATGAATAGAGCAACAGCCTATGTTGATGCATACTTTGCAAAGAAGATTGCCACAATCATTGATCATGATCCTGAGCCTGCATCTCTTGCAGAATGCAAGAAAATGCTTGATTGGGAAGAATAGAAGAAAGCAATCACCGCGGAGTTAGTATATCTGAACAAAAGAGACGTGTTTGGCCCTGTGTGCCGCACGCCTCCCATATAAACCTCGTAGGTCAGAATGGGTTTTTGTTCGGAAGAGGAACGAAAACAATGAAGTTGTAAGGTATAAGGCAAGGCTTGTTGCTCAAGGTTTCACTCAACGTCCTGGGGTTGATTATGAAGAAACCTATTCTCCGATCATGGGTGGAATTACCTTTAGATATCTGATCTCAATAGCAGTCAACCTAAAGTTGAGAATGAAACTGATGGATGTTGTCATAGCATATCTGTATGGAAACTTGGATTTGGACATATACATGAAAGTACCGGAAGGTATCCCTGTCCCGAACCAAGACAGAGCAAACAGAAACCTATACAGTGTGAAGTTGGAGAAATACTGTATGGGCTAAAGCAGTTAGGAAGAATGTAGTACAATCGTCTAAGCGACTTTCTATGCAAGAAAGGCTACACAAACAGAGAAGATTGTCCATGTGTACTTATACAAAGATCCCCGAATGGATTTTGTATAATCTTCATCTATGTAGATGACTTGAACATCATTGGGACGAATAAAGAAATTGAAGAAGCATGCTCATACTTGAAGTTTGAGTTTGAAATGAAAGACTTGGGTAAAACTAAATTCTGTTTAGGCTTGCAGCTTGAACATGTCCAAGGAGCACCAATCATCCTACACGCAGAAAGTGTTGGAGAGATTCGGTTTTGAAAAAGCATACCCTGCAAAGACCCCAATGGTCGGAAGGTCACTACAAGCAGACCTAGATCCATATAGGCCTAAAGAAGAGGGGGATGAAGTTCTAGGAGCGGAATTCCCATACTTCAGTGCAGTTGGAGTGCTCATGTACCTTGCGAATAGCACTAGGCCGGACATTGCATTCGCCGTGAATCTACTAGCCCGGTACAGTGCAAAACCCACCAAAGGGCATTGGAAAGGGATCAAGGACATCTTCCGTTACCTTCAAGAAAGCAAAGATCTCGACTTGTTCTACAAAAGAAATAATGAATTGAATTTTGTTGGCTATGCCCATGTTGGGTACCTATCGGACCCGCATACTGGGAAGTCACAAACCGGGTATATTTTCCTTTGTGGTGAAACAGCAATTTCTTAGAAGTCGTCTAAACAGACCCTTGTCTCAACGTCGACAAACCACTCGAAAATCATTGCCTTGTATGAAGCCTCCCGTGAATGTGCATGGCTTCGAAGAATGCTTCACCACATCCAGAAGTCATGTGGCTTAAACATGGAGCAAACTTCCACTATCATCTATGAAGACAATGCAGCTTGTGTTACTCATGTACAAATGGGATATGTGAAAAGCAACCTCATGAAGCATATCAACCCCAAGTTCTTCTATGCTCATGAATTGCATAAGATGAACGAGATCAAGATACTGCACACTAAATCATGTGAGAATCTCATAGATTTATTCACTAAGTCACTCCCAGCATCTTCTTTTGAAAGATGCGTTAGAGGAATTGGGATGATGAGACTTAGAGAAGTGCAAATTTCAAGGGGAGATTTTTTGCATACTCCTATATAAAATCTCGAACATGAAGTTTGAGTACCCAACATGGATCTCGAAGATTAGCATTGAAGTTTGGGTGAATTGTACTCTTTTCCGTTAGTAAGTTTTCCATGGTAGTTTTCTTACATAAGGTTTTAATGAGGCAATTCGTGCAACACAACAAAGCGTATGCTATGTACTCTTTCTCCAAGTATTTTTTCTACTGGGTTTTTCTGGAGTTTTAATGAGGTATATGCATCTCGCGGCAAAGGGCCCAAGGGGAGTGTTGCGAAACCATCTGGCCCAAAAAGCCCAATATGGTCCCTTAGCCGAAACTCTAGTTATAGGTTATAAATAGGATGAAGGGGTTTCACCCCATTGCACACATATACAAGCAATAAAGAAGAGAAGATCAGTTCCAACTATATTCTGTGTCTCTCTCTCTCTCTGTTATCCACTTTAGATCTGTTTGAAAACCCTGGACTACTTCGATAGCACTAGATATAACATTGGTTGCTTAATAGGAACGTTCGCGGAGCAAACCAAGCCACCTAAGATCGTAATGACACATTACGAGGCAACGAATGTTTGCCTCCTAAGAGTATGTACAGGTAGTACAGTTTTAAAGATTGTTTTTAAAAATTTCAACTCATTTAAAGATAGTACTAGATATAATATTTTCAGCGGTTTGTCTCTAAAGTTATTTCTCTAACTATTTTATATTATTTTTATCACATTGTTTCCCTCACAGTCTATCACTTTTTAAATTAGTTTACATGATCAGGTAATCTCTTCCATAAGAGATATCACATTCTCTTTCCTCTCCTTCTCTCTCCTTTATATAAAATTTTGTTAATATAAGAAAATTGCTAAGAGACAATTAAAACAGCATTATTGAAAAGCGATGAAGGCAGCTCTCGAGCAGCACGGGTGGCTGCCCGGGCTCGCCTATGACACAACAGATTGATTCAGATTCAATGGCGCTACCTGACGATCAGAAACCGATCGATCGAGAGACGGTGTCAACGCTGCTTGCACCACATACAAGATGAGGAGCTCGCGGCGAGTGATCGCGATGAGACGGCTAGGCCCGGCTAGAGCAGCGCGAAAATTGCATGTTGATCAGCCAGCTGATGTGCAGGCAAGCGGCAAGCCAGCGACGTACTATGTCTACGTCGCTAGCCAAGCTGTATGTTTATGTGCGTACAACCGCGCAAGTTTCTTACCTGCTTATTTCGTCTAGCTAGCTACATACGTACAGGCTGGAACAATGCTACTGCAATATTCATCGAGTTTGTACTTTCTGTGTTGGGAATCACTAGAAGCCCGGTTGAACTAACCATTCCAAGTTCCAACAAGCAAGCATCGTCGTTGGACCAGCCATGACAGAAAAAAAGACGAGATTTGCAGTTTTATCAATGGAAGAAATTAAGCCCACCAAACCAAAAGACCGACTGGATGGGCTAGGAACATGTGAGATCAGCTTTTGCTGCGTAGCCAGCCATTTTCGATCTCTTGTAGCCATTGGCTCTGTCATGCGTGTACCTACGTACATAGAGCCTGGGCATCGCGTGGAATTGGCTAAGACGAACGAATCTTCACGGCCTGATCTAGTGCCTTTTCGGGGTGGGGCCTAGATGTCAGGTACGTTGGGATAGTATGGCACAATTTGACCACTAATTGGGACATGCTCGGACCAGCACAGCCCGAAAAGGCGTTTGCCTCGTATTAGATATGATTAAAACATTAGCGGTATGTGAAGCACTAGTTCAATACTTCAATGTGAATATATTTTTTATGTTATGTGATGCTGTAATCAACATATTTTTATTTTGCAGGGTCGCTTTTGGTGTTTGGTTGCACTTTTTGTTGGTTAATCGTCGAAGCGTTGGTAGCGTCGTAGTGAGGTACTTGACTTATCTTTATTTGTTTTCATTTATAGAATGTTCATATGTGTATTTGATTATGCTTTTAGTAATAAAACTTTTATGTTTATCAATTTTTCTTGTGTGATATGTATATGGATTTATTCGTGTTTATTGACCATAGTTAAGTTTGCTCAGGCTCCTAAAATTTTCTAGCTGTGTCACTGTTATTGAAGATAAACTAGTAGTGTTCCGAGGCTAAAACCTTTCCCTCTTTCCCTCGTAATGGTATTCGGAGGCAAGCTACTCCAAATCTCCAATTGGCCAAAAAATCCCTACTTTCCTGTAGTGTATAATCCATTAAATTTTGGTCCTTCGCACTTTAGCCTATTTTAGTTCCGCGCCGTTTGTCTCACCCGCCCTTTATTTACAACCTGTATAAATTTTAAGCATACCTTGGACATTGGGAGAGTGCAACCACCCCCTAGTTTTCACTAGGTACAAGCCTATTTTCTTCTTAGTGGGACAGTTGTGCAAAGTTCTCCATCTCCTATCTCTACTTTTAAGTTGAGAGAGAGAGAATTGAGCAGCCAAAAACAATTTGTCCATTTATTAAGGGTCTGTTTGGGGCTGTAGCTGGATTGAAAAGTTGTTTTTAGCTTGTAAGGCTATAAAGCAGTTGTAGCTGGCGGTTATGGCTTTTTTTGAAGTGTTGTTTGGTAAAATGGCTGCTGCAGCTATAGCTTTTTGGAGGCAACCGAGTGGGCCAGGGTGAGGAGGGAGTTGGGGAGGCGACGCCCAAGCCGAAGGGAGTCGAGGAGGCGACCGGGCGGGAAGACGACAGGGCAAGAAGGGAGACGGTCGAGCGAAGCTACAGCTGAAAAGTACTCTCTACCAGCTGTGGTTTTTAGGGGTGCTTTAGCGATGGCTTAGCAGTGCAGCTGCTTTGCAGCTGGGCTATTTAAGAGAGTTTTATGTCTAAAGCTGAAGCATGAAACAACCCAAAAATTCAAAATGAATTTATTTGGAGTTAATTCAAATTTTCGGATTCAAATTTGAATTTGGAGATTTGGATTTGCTTTTGTTTGAATTGGAATTTTGATTTGTTTTTCGTTTTTGGTTTTGGGCCAAATCTCCCCTGCTTCTTGGGCCGTTCGGCCCATCCCCTTCGGCCTGCCCCGCCGGGACCGTCCTCGCCTCGCCGGCCTCGGCCCGCCTCATTGCCTCGCCGCCGCCCGCCCCAGCCTGCCGCCACTCCGCCGCTACCTGCGCCCGGTCTCCCGACCAGCAGCCTCGCTGCCGCCTCGCGCCCGCCAGCATGTTGCCAGCGCCGCCCGCGCCGCCGCGTCGCCGCCGCCGCGACCTCGCCATTGCCGCCGCTCTCTCTCCTCGCGGCTATAAAACCGCGCCCCGCCCTCACTTGCTCCTCGCCCGGCTCCCGTCCTCGCCGGTGAGCTCCCTCCCCTCCGCTCGCCGCCCCATTCGGCTCCGGCCGCCCGTGCCGCCAGCGCGCCCGGCCCTCCGGCCGCCTCGCCGTGCCCTAACCTAGCCCCTCGCTCCGTCGCCCGCGTGGCTAAGCCAGCTGGCCTCGCCGCTTCATACGGCGGGCCGTCTTGACCCAAGATCTTTGTTCGGCCCACGGCCGTTTTCCTTTTTCTGCGATTTTTGGATTTATTAATTCATTATTAAATCCAAAAATCGAATTAAAAATCCAGAAAAATCCCCAGAAATCCCCGAAAAATTCCGTGAGCCCCAGAAACCCACCAAATACACTATCCGAACCGTTTCGATCCACTGAGTCCAAAAATGCCCTCCGTTCCTCAATCCGGAGTTCCCAAAATTCCGAATTTCCCGTTTCGCCCTTCGTTCTCTCTCTCGGCCCGGTTCCGGTTTTCGGTTTCGTTTCGTTTCTGTTTTCTTTTCGTTTTTCGTTGGTTTATTTGTCGTTCGTTCTTGTCACGCTAGATCCAGACGTTGGACAGTTCCAGGAGCAGACGCAGATCCCGGAGCAGACGTTGGACCCGACAGGAGCTCAGAACGACTACGTCAACCGCAGTTCAGCCGATCCGATCGCCGAGCAAGGCAAGCCGTACACCCTTTGATCATGTTGATCCCATCATGCCATACTATAGTAGTAATTATTTTATATCGCATTATTTACGGTATGTTGAATTATTAAAATGCTGTATTTTAGAATGACATGATACCTAGGTAATGCCGAAATTGCTTCTGAAACCTCCTTGAATATATTGAACCTTATTATATCCTTTGTAACCCTAGATGTTGGTATTATTATTAGATAAATTACTGTATTCCTTTAGTTAGTTCAAATGCTTTTGAAAATGGAAATAAAGTGCTGCCGAATCTCGGATTCGGGTGTTTGTGGAAAGTGCTACAGTTTGGGGGACAGAATCGGATAAATCCCGGAGTGGATGTAACTCCGATCCCCGGCTGATGATTGATGCCTTGATTTGACTGATGACCGGTTGAGTGGGATGCCGGAATAAGTGGTGAATGAAGGCTTGATCTTTGGCAGTGAAAGGTTAATGAAACCCCCTTGAGCAAAGTAAAGAACTTAGTTCCCGTTCAACCACAGGTCGGACCGGTCGATGGACCCGTATCCGACATAGCTCAGTAGGTTAGTCATTCCTGATATAATAATTGGACTGTTCTAGTGTAACTATTCTCGTGGGAGGATAGGGACCGGCCTTCCCGGCAGGGAAGTATACCGGGGGAGAGGTGGAACAAGAATATTGTGTGGTGTCATTCTTGGTTCTCACAACGGTAGGCGCTACCGAGGACAGTAAGTCCAAAGTAGCCCTAGGACCTATCGGTTAACAACTAAAGGACAGGAATGATTAAACGAAATGCTGTGATGATCTCGACCCGGCCGCATGCATTTAAGTTGCATGTTTGTTAGCGCTTGGCATTAACGGTCGTTGATATCTTGTGGGTAAAGTTGAACACCTCTGCAGAGTTAATGATGGTATTCGAATACGCCGTACTTCCGGTTAATGAAGTTAAGTTTGAACTGGGGTGATACCCGTAACCAAGCTCAAGTAATTATTTCGAAATTTGGTGAATGTGATTAAGTGTTGTGTGAACTTGTGGAACCCCCCCCCCCTTACTATTATTTGTGGTCTGTGCTTCAAATGAAAAATGAATTGGGAAAGAAAATTGCATCCAGATACTTAACCCTATTGCCATCCTTTGGAATACCCCTACATATAGTATTCAGTGGTTCCGTACGACTTGTTGAGTACTCCCGTACTCACCCTTGCCCCCGCCCTTTCAGAGTTTGAAGAAGCTGGAGCGTTCCAGGAGGTCGTAGATGGCGATCTTGTTTGGTTTTAGGTCTTGGTCTTTTGCTCAGGCCTGCCTGTGCGGTGTTTTGATTGTAAGATATTCGGGCCCTGCTGCGCCCTCTTTTGTAAAAACCCTGGCCGTTAGGCCATATATTGAATAAAAAGAGTTGGATTTGCTTTTGCCTGGCAATTGTACTCTTGTTTTCCAACCGTTAATCGTCCTGGGTAACGGTTGCGAGTCTCGGATCTGCCCCTAAAAAGGTGGTCCGTCACAAAGCACAGCTCCCCAAACAAGTCTAAGGGATAGTTTTCTCCAAATTCTCTGAGGGGGAAAAGGTAAGAAATAGTTTTCTCCAAATTTTCATGTACCTGTCTGCTCTGTCTGTATGTCAGTCGCTGCTTCATCCATGACTAATTAAAGTTGTATTAACATGGCATCATCGAAAACAATCTTAGCTAGTCAAAGCAAAAATCTTATGAAACGAAGAAAAGAAGAAGATTTCTTGTGATACGTACCCTGTTTGTTTCGGCTTAGGCTTTTTGGCTTTTGACTTAAAGCTAGCTTTTTGGCTTAATGAGCTTTTAAGCCATCTGCTTTTAAGCCAAGACATGTTATTTGGTATCCTGGCTTATTAATGAGTTAGATGGTACATCTTATAGATGAAAAGTCTAAAATACCCTAAATGAGATGGTGGATGAATTCTCAATTTATAAATGATGGCATTTGGTGGGTAATTTTAGAGACTTTTAGTGGCAAAGGGTGATTTCATTCAAAAAAGCCCAAAAAAGCTCCTCTTGTCTAGCTTTTGGCTTATAGTTATACATGGGTTTTTGGCTTTTTTAAAGCTCGGCTTAAAAGCCAGTCGTTTGTTTCGGCTTAGGCTTTTTGGCTTTTAAGCCGATGAAAAAGCCGAAACAAACAGGAAAATACGGTGCAAGAAAGCGCATTTAGCGGCAATAGGATCATAGCGGAGCATCTCTGCCGCAGAACAAAGATAATAAAACAAGGGCGACCGTGGATTAACCGTTAGATTGCAACTTGTCTTTTCGTCCAACCTGCAGCAGCCTGCACGTTCGATAAGCTATCATATTGTTATTATTAATTTATTTCGCCGTGCGTTTATGCGTGTACTCGTATTTTATTGGCTGAAAAGCTGATATGATACTTATAAAATAAGGAATAAAAAAACAATTAATATTTTCTTCCTAGTTCCCTCGCCCGCATCTTCGATACATCATGCATGACGATACATATGACCCCAGGCCAGATCGTTGGCCATGCCTTTGATTTCTTACTATAATATATATATAGGATGACAGAATGGGACACCATGGTGCCTGGGCATCATGATTTTAAATGCGTTAATTCAAGTTAAATTCGGATATATTTTTCAAAACTTTCAGTTTTAGATATATACCCATCTATGAGAATTCAAATAAAACACATACCTTTGAAAAAATATACTCGAATTTGAAGATTTGAATGAATTTAGATTACATACTTTGCTGATTTATATGTCTGATCAACTATCAAACTATCATCAAAAAAGGAAACTTTAATTTGAATTTCAGTTCAAACTTGTTTGAATTAGTTAGTAAACTAGTTGAACTCAACATCCTAAAAATTCTAAAAATTTTCGCATACAAATACGTATGGAAAATACCCGTTTTTGGATCATGGTGCCCAGGCACCATGGTGTCCAGGTAATTGTACAATATATATATATATATATATATATATATATATATATATATATATATATATATATGGGAATCATTTATTTTTTGTTATATACCATTTTCCATCATATGTAAAAAGAGTATATAAACAAATTATGCTATAAATGATGGATGTTGTTGAAATTTTTCATGGAATTCACTTTGGAGTATCTTATAATTAGTATTAGAGTATACTTAAAAAGATAAAGAAGTATAACAATATCATTTATGTAGTATATTGAGAGTGGAAGTACATACTCCCAGGAGTATGAAACTATTTTCATATATATATATATATATATATATATATATATATAGGTGGAACAGAGCACCATGGTGTTAGGCACTATAATTTTAAATGTGTTAATTCAAGCTAAATTCGGATATATTTTTTTGAAATTTTCAGTTTTAGGGTATATACCCATTTATAACAATTCAAACAAAACACATACCTTTGAAAAAATACACTCAAATTGAAATATTTGAATGAATTTAGATCACATACTTTGCTAATTTTTATATATAATCAACACATACCTACAATCAAGCAATCAACAAAAAAAACTCTAATTTGAATTATAGTTCAAACAAGTTTGAACTAGTTAAACTCAACATGCTAAATTTTTTAAATATTTTCAGTGTAATTCAATAGTAATTTTGAGATACTCCATATGATTTGGTTGAAAAATTTTTATTGAAACCCTTTATATTTTGTTATATAGTCTTTTCCATATAAAAAAGGTGGATGTACACAAATTATGCTATAAAAAGTGGACTTTCATGAAATTTTTCATGGAAATCACTTTGAAATATATTTTAATCAATATTGGAGTACACTCATGATGATAAATAGGTATAACAATATCATTTAAATGGTATATTGATAGTGGGAGTCCATACTCCGAGAAGTATGATTTCATACTACCAAGAGAATGTACTACCTACTTTCTGTACATTAACTCGTGTTACACAAATGGAAACACATTCTATAAATGGAAATTGTTAATTGGTTCATCTTAATTAGGAAATCATTATTAATCAAATAGAGGTAAGAAGTACATACACCTGGGAGTACAAAACGGGTTTCATATATATATATATATATATATATATATATATATATATATATATATATATATATATATATATATATATATATATATATATATATAATTACCGCAACTTGGCAAGTTGCACGCATACTTTATCGATCATGGCGCTCTTCACGCTGAAATTATGCATAGCCAGATCCATTATGGCAAGATAATCTTCTCTGTCTTTTTTAAAGGAGGGAAAGAGTAAATTAAAGAAAATCTTCTCTTAAAAGATCTCATAATATCTCTCCACTTGAGTTTGATACACTGTACGTGTTCATCTAATCTACATATTTTTTCTACCTTGCATCAATATAACCATAAAAAAAAGGGCATGTCTCTGTCTTTACTTAAAAAATTCCTACACACACGTAATACGTATGTAGGAATTTTTAAGCAAAGTAAGAACAAATATTTGAACTGGTACATGCATCTTTTTCATTGCTACAATGACGCAATGTAGAAAAAAGGTGTAGGCTAGTGAACCCGTACAGTCGATCAAACTCAAATCCTATTTTGTTACGGCAAGAAGAGTCGTCCTTGAAACCCGCGACCCGACCGCTCCAGGAAGGTCAATACGTGATGTTTATGGCAAATACTCCCTCCGAGTCTCCGGCCATAAAAAATTATCGTCTTAAACAATAATACGATTTTTAAAATATAATATAATATAATTATTAATTTTTATTATAATATATTTATAAAATTTAATAAAATTATAATATTATGAAAATAATCTCGAGACAAGTCTACACATATAATGTTTATGTATCTAATTTAAATATTTAAAAATATATCGACAATCAAAGTTTCGAAAGTTTGACCATCACTATATCAAAAACGATAACTATTTGTTATCAGATGAAGTACTAGTTTACGGTTGCCCTCAGTTAGCGTTTTGTGCGCTCACCTTCCGGACGAGGACACGTGTCTTTTATCTTAGTTTCCTCCTCATTACAATGCGTAGCATGCGCTAGAGACAAGTAATTTTTCCTTTTGACAAACCAATCTGAAATTTTTTGATTTTAAATTTTTCAGAGTCGAAACTTTTCAATTTGAATTTTTTTTCGGGATAAAACTTTTTAATTTGCAATTTTTTGATTTAATTGTTTTCGATTTGAAATTTTTTTGTTAGAAATGATTTCGACTTGAATTTTAAATCGAAACCTTTCGAACTAAGTTTTTTTAATCAAAATTTTTCGAACTGAAAGCTTTTGAATCGAAAGTTTTATGTGCTGAAACTTTTGATTTGAAGTTTTTCGAGTTAAAACTTTTTCATTTCAAACTTTGCAGGTTGAAACTTTCTAATTTGAAATTTTTTGAGTTAAAACTTTTCATGTTGAAATTTTTTGAGTTGAAACTTTCTAATTTGAAGCTTTTTGAGTTGAAACTTTTTTATTTGAAATTTTTTTGAGTTGAAACTTTCTAATTTAAATTTTTTTTATCCAAAACTTCAAAACTTTTTGAGTTGAAACTTTTTGGCTTAAAACTTTTAAATTTGAATTTTTTTTGTTTAAAATTTTTTCAAGTTAAAATTTTCTGATTTGAAACATTTTTTAGTTGAAACTTTCTGATTTGAAATTTTTTTATTTAAATTTTCTTAACTGAATTTTTTTAGTTGAAAATTTTGAATAGAACTTATCTGTACTTTTTTTTCAAATTCAAAATGCAAAAAATTGCTAGCTCACTAGTAGCAAACAGATTATTCTACATGCTAATAACTCATCTGGATTGCTCTTCGGCTGGTGAAGCTCCACGTGAAGCACTCAGCTCGAGTGCACACCGAACGGTCGGTGATACCGACCATAAATTAGTCGCCCCGATGTTTATAACACTAAACCTCATCAGCGATGACCACCGTCATGTTTCCAATGCGATTGGGAAAAAAAAAAAAACTGTTGACATAGTACGTTTCTATGGCCAGGCCAAGCGTTTTTCGTTTGTTTCGTAACTTTCACCGGCATATTTTCTGCTGCCTATACCGCTAGTTAGTTCTGAATTTGACTAGTTAGGCCGAGGCATATACGGAAGTTGTCTCAAGCCTTCGGAATTTTTTGCTGCTCATGACTAGTTCAAGGGTAATCTCAAATTAACAAACTTAATGACATTCTTGAGAGGCTATATGTCATCTTTTTTATCTATCTTCACCGTTCCTTCTTCTCTACTCACTTCCCCTACCTCCCCTCCTTCCTATCTAACACAAAAATTTTAAATTAGAAAATTTTAACTTTCAAAATTTCAAATAGGAAGTTTCAATCCAAAAAAAATTAACCCAAAAAAATTTAAATCGTAAAAAAGTTTCAACTCAAAAATTTCAAATTAGAAAATTTCAACTCAGGAACTTTCAATTTGAAAAAAATGTAAACCATATAATTTCAAATTAGAAAGTTTCAATTAAAATATTTGAAATAAAAAAATCTCAAATCAAAAGGTTTCGACACAAAAAGTTTCGACTCAAAAAATTTTAAATTAAAAATTTCAACTCGAAATGTTTTAAATAAAAAAATTTCTAATTAGAAACACTACTATGTAATGGTAAAATACTATGCTTCATTTGAATTGGTTCCCACCTTTTCAGAAAAGAAACTGATTGTGATAGGTGATTCGACGAGAATGCTATGTTCTGCCTCAATATATTCCATTATAAGGCCTAGATACTTTATCATTTTTTATTGGTTACTTCATATGTTCTTAGGATGTAGTGTACTAGGAGTGAGTGTTTGTTTAGAGAGAAATTTTGATTCAAAAAACTTTTGGTTCAAAAACTTTTAATAAAAAATTTAAATCGAAAAGTTTCAAGCCAAACAAAATTTAAATAAAAAAATTTAAAAACGAATCGAAAGGAACATATAGAACTAGATTTGAAAACAAATCAATGCCCCGTTCGTTTCAGTTTTTGGACAGCTTCTGCTTTAAAAAAATGCGGATTATTTGCTGAACGGGAGGATTCTAGACAGCTTCTCTGAGAATCAGAAGCTGATTTCTATATAGAATCAGAAGCTGTTTGAAACCTGATTCTCACTGATTCTTGCTGATTCTCACCAACTTGATCCGGAACCTAGAAGTTATAGCCGGCTTGACCCGATTCTCCCATAATCAGAAACAGCTTCTCCTATAATCCATAATCTATAATTCAGAAGCTGAAACGAACTGGGCCAAAGGACACAGAACAGATTCCTCCGATCGCTCTGCTCATGACACGGAGAGAAAAAAAGGACGCGTGTCCATGTTTTGGAGATGAGCGCATCACAAACACGCTACGATCGATCGTAAACTAGGATTTCCGATTTTTTGCTCGACTGGTTTGCAAGCGTTTGGCAGCTTTTCACACCGAAAATTGTTCCACTAGTTTGAGCTAAATTCTGTCACAAGGAAGAAAATCCAGAGCACTGGGTAGCACCCGTACGCTTGGAGGTTCGAATGGAGCCCAGAAACTCAAATTAACGAGCCATACATGACTCGACTTGGTGGAGGATTAACACGACACGGATGTGAGGCCCCAGCTAACAATGTTTACTAGACACATGGCGATCGGACTCCGGATAGGGCGACAGAGACGTTAAAAAGCATTGCCAAGACTGAACCAAGCAGGTGCATACCGCCTGCCCGAAATCGCCGAGCAGACCATCACCCACCGGCGACCACGCGGCCGACCTTTCCCCGGCTGCTCCCAACAACCAACCATGACAGACAGGAATCCTTCTCTGTCTCTCTCTCTTTTTTAAGCTCCATAACACTTTTTTTTTAAATACGGTCTTGTGCAAATAAATTTACAAAAAAAATAATGTCTTCCTCAACCATAAAAACAGTAGCAGGTGGTACATATCATCTACCACGTACGTGTAAAGAGATGGTCGAACCCGCTATAACTCTAGTGATCACGATAGGAGCTTAGTGCCAACTTAGGACAGCACGGCAGAACAGGATACCGAGATACACAAACTCGGTAGGTACTTATCGTGGTACCTGAGTTCAATACAGAAAGAGTTACTGTAGAGTATGGTAGGTAACACGTGCCACCTGATATAGAAATGTGAAAGCTGCTTGTTGTGCCATCTACAATAGAGGAAAGACTATTTTTTTTGCATCTTTAGGAGAGTCCTGATTTAAAAAAAAATGTGTGAGGCACTGTAAAAGGGCTTTCCCACGTGCGCTAATTCAACACCGGCCGCACCCGGTAGCTAGCACTTCACCTCCCCGCCAAAACCCACGGCCACACCAACACCCACGTTCACAGACCAGCGGCCCCCACCACCCCGGCCCCACCCGCCATCCTCTGGGAGGTGGCTTTTTTACGCGCCTCCCCGTTCGGCGCCAGCCGAGCCTTCTGAGCCGCCGGCGACGCCTCCGCGGCGCTATAAATACGCGCACCACCGCGCCGGGCCCTTCTTTTCCTCACCTCCCCATAATCGAGATTCGCTCGGCCGTGTTGACTGTTGAGTCTGCGCTTCCGTTACTAGATCTCGCGCTCGCTCGCCGGCGCTTGGCCTAGATCTGGTGCCGGGGCGAGGGGGTGGGGGCCGGCCGGAGATCCGTGAGGAGGGGAGGGAGGAGGAGCCATGGAGCTGGCGGTGGGAGGCGGCGGCGGGATGCGGCGGGCGTCGTCGCACACCTCGCTGTCCGAGTCGGACGACTTCGACCTCTCGCGGCTGCTCAACAAGCCGCGGATCAACATCGAGCGCCAGCGCTCCTTCGACGACCGCTCGCTCAGCGACGTCTCCTTCTCCGGCGGCCACGCGAGGGGAGGAGGCGCCTTCGACGGCATGTACTCCCCCGGCGGCGGCCTCCGCTCCCTCGTCGGCACGCCCGCCTCCTCCGCACTCCACTCCTTTGAGCCCCACCCCATCGTCGGCGACGCCTGGGAGGCGCTCCGCCGCTCCCTCGTCTTCTTCCGCGGCCAGCCCCTCGGCACTATCGGCGCCTTCGACCACGCCTCCGAGGAAGTCCTCAACTACGACCAGGTAGCTTACCGCTGCTCTCGCTTGTTGCCACTACTGCAAACTCTTTGAAATTGAATCTAAAATTTGCAAGTTGCATTTTTTTTGGACGCGTTCTTATCTGATTTGGGGGAACTTGGTGCCAGGTGTTTGTCAGGGATTTTGTGCCCAGCGCTCTCGCGTTCCTCATGAACGGCGAGCCAGAGATCGTCAAGAACTTCCTGCTTAAGACCCTGTTGCTGCAGGGGTGGGAGAAGAAGGTCGATCGGTTTAAGCTGGGGGAGGGGGCCATGCCGGCAAGCTTTAAAGTGCTTCATGACGCTAAGAAGGGTATTGATACCCTGCATGCCGATTTTGGGGAGAGCGCAATCGGTAGGGTTGCGCCGGTAGATTCAGGGTTCTGGTGGATCATACTCTTGCGGGCGTACACAAAGTCCACCGGCGATTTGTCGCTCGCAGAGACGCCCGAGTGCCAGAAGGGGATGAGGCTCATACTGAGCCTATGCTTGTCTGAAGGGTTTGATACCTTCCCAACATTGTTATGTGCTGATGGTTGCTGCATGATAGATCGCAGAATGGTTAGCTCTAGACTAATGCTCTAGCTTTCAATATGTTTCAAGTCTATAATTAGCTGGAGTCCTCTAACACTTCCGATAAAAGTTTTGGCCTTTTATCTCCCATTTATGTCCAAAGCCATGATATTTTACTCTTAGATTTAGTGATCTATCGTTGGTGCTTAGTTATTCTGATGATGATTTGCTTGCTTTCTGTGATATGTGCCCTGAGCATACAAGATATAACTAACCTTTTGCTAATAGCTTTGTTGCAGTTTCAATGATTACATATCATCATATAACTGAAATATGGCAGTTTAGCACTATTTTCTTACTGGGATAGGGGCTGTTTGTATGTATTCTGAATTTCTGATGCCTTTGTACATTTGACTTCACTCCCATTACTCCTCTGATTGTCTGAATTTGGTGCTGTGCTGCAATTCCCATGGATCTACATCATATTAGAGCAAGCTAACGAAAAATCTGTAATTGTTCTATTGCAAATATAATGTCAAATGTCTTTTAGACTTGAATTAGTTGGTACAGCTCAATCCTGTTGTTACATCTGCAGGTGAACAACCTTGCATGAAAACTAATACTCCTCTTTCATTCTACTGACAGCTATAACATTACATTGTTATTTTGGACAATGGCCTAACATACGGACATACACAGCACTATACTTGAATCCTGCTATTGTCCCCATCTCTGATGTGAACTCACAAGCTTTACTTTTGTTCCTTACAAGTGCTAAACATGGTTATCAAGGCGTCGCCTAGGCATCTAGTCGCCATGGCCGCTCACCTCACCTGGCCGGGAAAGGAGGGTGCGGGGAGAAGGCATAATGGGTGGGGATGGGGACTAAAGTTGAGATGAAGTGTTGCCGTACCTAGCGCGTGGAGAGGAGAGGCTGAGGGAGCTCCGCCGCAGAGGCTCCACCTCCACCGCCTCCACCGCCTGCTATGTGTCACCTCCACCGTCGGCTCCTCTGCGTCGCTTCTGCCGTAGTAATCGCAATTGCTGTTGGATCGGGTAGATCCGGGCGGCGGCCTGTGGTCCGGGGTGATGGAGTCGCTAGATCTGGGAGAGATGGAGGCGGCACATGAGTGGAAGCCGCCAGTGTTGGGGAGCACTGGGGGGTGAGATAGAGGGAGTGGAGGGGAAGGTGGTGCTCGCGGGCGAGAAGAGGGAGCGCAGGGGGTGTCGCCGAGAGAGAGAGAGAGAGAGAGAGAGAGAGAGAGAGAGAGAGAGAGAGAGAGGTGGGGTGCTAAGGGAGGCCGAGTGGGTTTGGCTGGGCTGGCCAATTGGGCCGGCGAATGGGCCAGGGGATTTAAGATTGAGAGATACACTAATATTGCTATATATGTATAGGTGATATACTGATATTAATGGACTTTTTTGGTCACCTAATCCTTGCGTAGGCGCCTAGGCGTCCAGGCACCCAAGAGGCGACTCAAATCGCCGGGGCACCGTGATAACCATGGTGCTAAATAGAATGATGACAAATACAAAATGACCCATTTCCTTGTAAACATTTCTTGAGTGATATTTATTGATCTTAGCGCTCCTTGTTGCTGATGTCTGCAAATGCATGTGTCCTCTGTGAGTTGCTGATGGATACGAGTCCTCTGTTGCTTAGTAAAAATACTATATTGTTTTTTATCTGAGCTTCCTTTGCTCATTCCTATTGTTAATCTTTTTTGTAGGGTGTGTATGGTTACCCCATCGAAATCCAAGCCCTTTTCTTTATGGCACTTAGGTGTGCTCTTCTAATGCTTAAGCATGATGCTGAAGGGAAAGAGTTTGTAGAGCGCATTGCAACTCGTCTTCATGCTTTAAGTTATCACATGCGGAGTTATTTTTGGCTGGATTTCCAGCAGCTAAATGATATTTATCGTTATAAGACAGAAGAATATTCCCACACAGCTGTCAACAAATTCAATGTTATTCCGGATTCTATTCCGGACTGGCTGTTTGATTTTATGCCTTGTCAAGGTGGTTTTTTCATTGGTAATGTCAGTCCTGCAAGGATGGATTTCCGTTGGTTTGCACTCGGAAACATGATTGCCATACTATCATCTCTTGCTACACCTGAGCAATCTATGGCCATAATGGATCTCATTGAGGAGCGCTGGGAAGAGCTAATTGGTGAAATGCCTCTGAAGATATGCTATCCTGCTATTGAGAACCATGAATGGCGAATTGTGACAGGCTGTGACCCGAAAAATACCAGATGGAGTTACCACAATGGAGGATCTTGGCCAGGTTAGCAAGCTTTGTGTTACTAGGATTTCTCTTTTGAGTTATTAGTATTTTATACGTGAAAAGGCATCCCACTTTCCTTCTGTCCTTGTATGATTTAGATGCTAAATTAAACGACAACACTATCTTTGAGCAAGTAATGAAGGAACAGCATGTCAACTTGATGAACTGTGATTTACGTCATTTCATATGTTCTGTTCCTAAATGATTCCTTTTATGTGTTGATAAGAGTAGAAGACCTCTGTTTTATTGAGCGTGATGCCTTGTACGTATTGCATGTGCACATGAAATCTACATGATTATGCACCGCAGAACTCTTTCGGTCCTTCGATCTTTTTTACTATTTTTAAATTTTCTGATCTTTGTAGTACAAATCCATAACATGACATATTGAATGCTTTCATCATTGGTACACTACGACCTGTTTTCACGCATCAAATTTCACAGTTTTCTCCATTCTTTCTGCAGTACTTCTCTGGCTGCTCACCGCAGCATGCATCAAGACTGGAAGGCCACAAATTGCAAGAAGAGCAATTGACCTAACTGAGAGAAGGCTGTTGAAGGATGGCTGGCCCGAGTATTATGATGGGAAGCTTGGAAGATATATTGGCAAGCAGGCGAGGAAATTTCAGACTTGGTCCATTGCAGGGTATTTGGTCGCCAAGATGATGCTGGAGGACCCTACGCATCTTGGCATGATATCCCTGGAAGAGGACAAGGCAATGAAGCCTGTTTTGAGGAGGTCTGCCTCATGGACAAACTAAGATGTCGAAAACATGAATTCTTTGGATTCGTTGGGATAGCAAAATCGGTTTGAAAACATGAATTCTTGGGATAGCACTTCTCTGCTCATCCCTTCCTTTGACTTTCCTAACGGCAAAGGTTTGTTTTCTTTGGATTCGTTGGTTGTACAATATCTCAGCTCATTTCGTGAGTTGAAAAGGAAGCAATTGTGGAAATGAGCGTTTTGTTTTGTTTTTTTCCCCTTCAATCCCTCCTTGTAAGAAGATACTCTGATTCTTGCCTGGGTCATCCTAAAGTTATGGATCCTTCTGGTTGGACTCAACTTTGCTGTATGAGTTGACTATACGGATGATTACGCTGATTCCAGCTTCCCTGTGATGAACAGGAGTGCTATTCTAACGAATAAAGATTTGCTCCTTTTCCTGCATTGCTACATGCCTACACTTCAAGTCCGTTTAATTTGCAGCCTATGTACTACGAAGACAAGTCATCCAAAGCGCGCGTTGTGTTTCTTGCTTATAGATTTGGAGTTGTACTTGTGTTCAAGAAAAGAACATATCAAAAGCTTTCCATCGTACTCTAATTGGACATTCCAGTATCTCAAGTCTCAGTTCTGGAAACGTTGATGGGACATGTTTGCTAATTGATGCAAGTAAGTGATAATAGCTCATTTGGAGCTTAACCGGCCAAGCTCAAAACTACATTTTTCTCCGACTTTTTCCCCCAACTTCCCACTTCCACTCGGATGAGTGGTGGGTAGTCGAGTCCTCGAGTGCTGGTGAAAAACACGTTTGTAAAGTACACGAATGAATAATAGAATATCATGAATATTACATTACAGTACACGAGTGAATAATAGAATATCATGAATATTATATTATATGTACATATAGTAACCCCTCTAAGGGAAGAAAATGGAGTCCAACCGGTGGCAATTTGCAAACCCCCCCTCCTTTTTCGTTAAATTATAGATAGCTCCTTATAAATTACAGAAAGACCCTTCGTGATTTTTTGTGAGAGAAAGAAAATCGTTTCTAAATTGCGTTCAGGTCCCTGGTTTGTTACTTTACGGGAAACCCCCCCTAAATACAAATCTCGAACGAGCCATTTTCTAATTTTCGGGATAGCGAACAGGTCCAAAAAGATAACAAATAGGTCCTCATCCCTTACGTCCATGTCCTTTCTCTGTTTTTTCCGGAAAAAAGGTTTCGTCACCAGAAATTTATGTATAGCTCTATCTCTAGACTTTTTTCCCCAACTCGATCTCTGATCTCTATATTTCTTTCCCCAATTCGATCTCTAATATTTTTCGAAACATGTATTGTTATTTGGTGAACGCGTAGAGTTTTAAACTCGACAAAAGAAGGTTGACATCTCTAATATTTTCGGGAATATGTATTACCCGTTTAACGTATAGGGTGTTAAACTCGGCATCTATAGTTTTTTTGCAACTCGATCTCTATTATTTTCCAAAACATGTATTATTATCGGGTGAGCGCATAGGGTGTTAAACTCGGCGTCTATAATTTTTTTGTCAACTCGAAATCTAATATTTTCCTAGACGATCTCTAATATTTTCCAGAACATGTATTATTACCCGGTTAACGCATGGGGTGTTAAACTCGGCGTCTAAATTTTTTTTTCAACTCGATCTCTAATATTTTCCAAAACTTGTATTATTACCCGGTGAACGCATAGGGTGTTAAACTCGGCGTCTAATCTTTAGACTTTTTCCCCCAAACTCGATCTCTAATGTTTTTCGAAATATGTATTATTACTCGGTGAACGTATAGAGTGTTAAACTCGACAAAAGAAGATTGGCATCTCTGATGTTTTTCGAAACATGTATTACCCGGTTAACACATAGGGTAACTCGGCATCTATAATTTTTTTTGCAACTCGATCTATTATATTTTCTAAAGCATGTATCTATAATTTTTTTGGCAACTCGAAATCTAATATTGTCCAGAACGATCTCTAATATTTTCCAAAACATGTATTATTACCCGATGAACGCATAGGGTGTTAAACTAGGCATCTAAATTTTTTTTTGCAACTCGATCTCTAATATTTTCCAAAACATGTATTATTACCCGGTGAACGCAAAGGGTGCTAAACTCGATGTCTATAGTTTTTTTTGTAACTCGAAATCTAATATTGTTTGGAACATGTATTATTCTTTTTTTTTCCAAAAAGGTCCATTGTTTCGTAGATTCGTCGACGGTTCTTACCTAATGTATTTTTTTCCAAAAAAAAAAACCCAAGCGAACAAAAAACCGCTTGGATCTTCCACTTTTTTCAGAAATAAAAACTTGGATCAAATTTCGCACGGCGCGGCGGAGCGCGCAAATCTTACTAGTACATTACATAGAGACGGTGGAATTGCCGGCCAACGAGAACCATGACGTTGAATTTCTCCGAAAAATAAGATTTTACGGATAAATCCTTTCATCGATTTTTTTGAAAAATAAGATCTGCGGTTTCATATATTCGCAAACGATCCTTCATCGTTTTTTTTTTTCAAATACAGATGTCCTTCCACTATTTTTCTCCTTAGTTATGCAAATTTGTTGATGGTCGATAGCCAGCCAATTTTTACAAAAACCACCGATCAGGACCTGATCATGCAAATCCAGACCTTCTGTATATTCCACACTAGTCCAGGATCACGCTAGTGCACACAGACTCAACATAGATAAAATATCATAATCATACACAACGGAATAACAAATAAAGACTTCATTTATTAATATAACTTGTTTAACCAACCTTACGATCAACTTACAATAGTACGCCTCTCAGGGCAAAAAATCAAAAGAAAGAAAACTGCATCAAAATTTAAAGACTCGTAGTGACCAATCAATATGCCACAAGCAACTGACTGGGCTCGCACTCTAACTGCTCGGCTCCTTCTGTAACTCCTTCTTCAAAGCTGGTGCAGACTCCTCCTCAACTAGTGTTTGTATTGTTGTAAGGGGGATGAGTACATAAAGCACTCAACAAGTTGTGCACATAATGCAAGTCTATTAACTACATGCATAGTTTATTCCGAATGAATGGCTAAAGTAATTGTTTTGCAATCAAACAGCATTCGCAAATAATCATAGTAGATTGTAAAGTAGTAAAAAAAATAATAACAATAATAAATTTCACATTTGTTCCTCAAGTAAACCATTTCTCATCCTTAAACCAATTTCACATTTCCCGAGACAACCTGTCTCCAATCTCCAGTTCATTTTACGAAAATCTAACCCTTAACTGTAATCCCGAGCATTATCCAATACCACGGACACGGCTATTCGAATAGTTTTGACACTCTGCAGAGGTTATACACTTTACCAATAAGACATGATCATCTCTTGTTGCCAAGCTACTTACACACTTCCTTTGGTGTGTCGGTAGAGAGATCACGACAAAGCTTTTCAGAAACTTCTATCTCAACACGTGAACCTCTTCGGTTGCCATACACTATCCTTTCTCTCAGTAGAGGCGAAGTATAGGACCGACATACCATTGGATGGACACCAAGCCGCAGCACAGGTATGCTCCCCCATGACCACACATCTATGTGACTATCACCCCGAAGTATCACATGCCAAGATATTAATAACTTACTTAACTAGGTCTGTCCCATTCTAGACACGTGGTTGTATATTTGGCCCAGTTCAAATTCTTGCAAGGTTAAATCCTTAATTGATCAAGGCAAGACTTCCATCACATCAGTCATAGAAAATCATCTCACCACCACTCATATATCATTTTACCATATCAACCCAATACCAAACTAGCCCACCATAGTTCACAACTCTTGCCACTTGCCCCAGTCTAAATCATTTTACCACCCCAGTTGATTACCATGCACCATGAGCCATCGACAAATCAACATCATTTCATGACACAAGTCACTGCACTCAGTCATCATTGTGTGGCAACACTTGACACACATTTTCCACAAACATGTTCCATATTCCATTAATCAAGATTAATTTTGATATTCCAAAATGATATCAATAACATGTTGCATGGTTAAGCAGACTAGTCACGATCTAATAACCCATGTTGGCAAATTAATAGCAACCAACTAATAAACAACAACACTAGGGTGACAAATGATTCATGGCATACAATTAATAATGACAAGGTGGCATACATCAAATAGGTTGATTAACTAATCCCAAATTAATTGAAATCACTTTTAATTAAAGTAGCATGCATAATTTGAAAAAATATAATTTTAAAACATGGGATCAACATGGTCAAAGCACAACTTGCCTTGGAAAAGCTCTTTTTCCTACTCTAGACTTTCTTCTTGAGTCAATACTTCACCCTAGTAGACTTCGGACACTTCAACGTCTACGCATAACAGGTTCACGAGTCAACCCAGTAGGGTTCAACCCAATGGGCTCGGTTCGCTAGGGTTTTTTATTTTCCAGATTTTTCTAATTTAAAATAATTTTAGTAAATCAATTAATTAAAGAAAAATAGTAAAAATACCAGAAAAATTCTTGAAAAATATTTTGGAACATTTCGAACTCAAATAAAATATTACCAACAACATTTTGTATAAACTTTTCATGTATTTAAATAATTTAATAAAACACTTAATTCAAATAAACTCCAAATAAATCCAATTAAATTCCAGAAAATTTCAAAAATTCACAAATCACAATAAATGCAAGAAAAGAAAAAGTTGGGATGTTACACCACCCCCAAGAAAACCAAAATTATGTTTTCTCCAAAAAAATTCAACCCAATTTTTTTGCACGTCACACCATCCAAAATTACGAATAATATCCTTCTACTATTTTTAGTAGCATCTATCAGTACTATAAATATCTGAAAGGGCCCAACAGAGACTGAATGGGTCCATATATATCACCTTGAAGTTTTTTTGAGAAAATTCAATAATTCTTTCCTAACTTTGTTAGGTAAAAAGATCCAACTATAAGTTTTCTTATAGTACAAACAGGCAATAAGAAATCATCAGGTCTAGGAAATTCTTCATGCTATGGCTAGCAGAATTATTAATTATTCTTCTTATTCATATTCAACTCAGGATAGCCCAGTCGATCTGCTAGATCTTAAATATTCTGTGTTTTCATCGCAACACAAACTTCAAGTTTTATATGTGCATAATATAATCCGGAGGAAGTTTTTCAACCACACGTTTATTACACCCATTAAAATTTTTCATGAGTAGGTATTCTGTATCATCCTCATTCTTTATCTCCATATGGAAACGATTCAGACCAATATCTTTTAATCTTAAGAGAGTACGACTGGACTCAGGGTATAATATTGCATTTTCTAGTGCCAAATATGAGAGCAATGCTTTCGGCATAGTCATAATATTTTTAGTTCACTTAGTGTGGTACAACTGTCTTCTAGACAGATTTTCTCCTCCGCTATTGGATTATACTTTATTCTATATTAGAAGTATGATTTAATAATTAAATAATTGTTGCGTCAGGAATAAATTATAAAATATAGAACAAACATAGTACAATTAAACAATTATATGGGAAAAACATGTTGAATGTAGAAGTTGATCCAGCGAAAAACACGTTCACGACGGACTAAAGGAAATCAGTCCGGCGTACACGCGAAATCAAACATCAAAATGCCATTCACGACGGACCAAAGAAATTGGTCTGGCGTACATCCAAAACTTACTGTTTTTGAAAGATTTGGTCCGGCACAAAATCATTCATACCACGTTCACGGCGGACCAAAGAAAATCGGTCCGGCGTACATGTGAATTTCACAACGCAAAATCTTGTTCACCATGGACCAAAATTTTGGTCTGGCGCAGAAGGAAATTTGGTCCGACGTCAATGTATAGACTTACTGTTTTTTGAAAACTTTGGTCCGGCGCAAATGACCCCAAATGCATGTTCACGGCAGACCAAAAAGTTTGGTCTGGCGCAAACATAAAAACGATCCGGCGCCAATACGAAACTTACTGGTTTGGAAATTTGGTCTGGCACAGAAGAGAAACACATGCACATGCACATTTTGCAAATTCAATTCTTAAGCCAATTTTTCAACACATGATTTCACAAATTCCAGCACATGGAATAATACTAGAAAAATAAACCCAGGGTATGGAACTTCCAGTCTATGCTAGATATCAATTTCCCAAAATTACGGAAGTCCATATGCCTAGAAATCTAATTTCTAGGAATTAACATGAATTTTTTTTGATTTAATAACTATTTTAGGAAATTACAGTAAATCCCAGGGTTTAACTATAAGATTCTCTTTTGGTTTTAATTCTTATTTTTTAAAAAAATTCGAACAGGCCATACGACCCGTTAGGAAGCCCAGCGCAACCCATTTGGCCCTTAGGCCCATCCCAACCAAGCCAGCATTGATAAAAACTGGTGGCTAGGGTTTGGAAACCCTAGCCGCCACGGCCTTTCCCACGCTAGGCGGTCGGGTGCCACCACCGGCTCCTCCGTCGCGGGTGCGTGCTTCGAAATGTATGGTCTGCAGCAGACGCAGGAGACACCATCGACCAGTCGCACAGCTAGCGTAGGAGGAATCGCAGGCAAACGATCTCGATCGGCCTCGATAGAACGTCGTACATTCGTTCATGCATGCTTCCAATTCCGTCTTTGTGTTGATGAGATCGATCTCTCGTATGAACAGCATGCGAATCAACTATATATCAATCCGTGATTAGTATCAAGAAAATAAAATTGATCTATTTGCAAAGAATATAGAACGATATACGCTGCTTATAGATTGATCTAGGACTTCGGCCTTGTAGAGCTTTGTGTTGATAACGTGTTGTAAAATATAGTCGTTCACCCACACCAATCAACAGCACGCCAACACAATCACACGAACAAGAACAGTGAGCACACATAAAAGTAGAGGCAAAGTTCTCTCTCTTTTATTAGATTAATTGTGTGTCGGGATCCCGAATTTGCAAATCCGGACCCTCTGTGTATTCAGCACTAGTGCAGGAACGCGCTAGTGCACACAGTCTTAACATCGGTAAATATCACAATCATACCAATCGATATTATCAACGTACTTTATTTAAATAACCAAACAGGTTACTTGACCTTATGGTCAAGTTACAAATATATGCCTCGCAAGGCGAAACTTATTAAAAGAGAAATAATAGCAGCGGAAAATCAGATAAACTTCGTGGCGCCATCCAGTATACCACAGGCAACTGACTGGGCTCGCTTCCCTAAGTAGACGGATCCTCTTGGAATTCCTCCTCCGAAGCTGGCGCAGTCTCTTCTTCAACTGATATTGTGTTGAGGCAAGGGTGAGTACTTGGTACTCAGCAAGTCATGCACAGAATGCAATCTAATATACTATATGCATAGCTTGGTACAAGGAATAGCTCAAGGTATATTTGCAGTAAACAGCTTTTGACAAGTAATAAAAGTAGATTCGAAAGCAGTAGAAATAAGTGAAGCGTAAATAACTTTTCAAGAAGTTGAATAAACATTTTCCCCATCCTAAACCACATTTCCATCATCTTCATTATTAAACCAAACCAACCTTTCAAATCCAAGTTATTTTCAGAAAATCTAACCCTTGACTCAGAATTCCGAGCATTGTCCGATCAAGACTCGGCTATTTAAATAGATTCTACACTCTGCAGAGGTTATGCACTTTACCCACAAGATACGTCAAACACCACAAAGGCGAAGTTCAGTAACAAAGCCTTTCTAAGCCTCAAACAACACAGTGGTCCTCTCAGGTTCGTGCTCTACACCATCCCTTCCCTTAGCCAAGGCGAAGTATGGGACCAACACACCGTTAGATGGGTATCGCCACGACCACGATACGCTCCCCGCACAATCACACAAACGGTGTAATTGACACCCTGAGGCTCCACAAGTGAGTCCTTAGCGACTTAGTCAACTAGGGCCGTCCCATTCCGACCATGTGGTTGCAAGTATGACCCAGTTCAAAGGCTTGCAAGGTTAAGTCCTTAGAGTGACCAGGGCAAGACTACCCGAAGAACCAAATCAACATTCCCAATGCCACAACCGCCCACTGATTACTCTTGCCACATGCCCCGATCGAAATCATTTATCAAACCCGCTTGATTACCATGCACCACGTGCCATCAACATCACATGATACTTTTCCCAAAACAGGTTCAATATATCATTAAGTCAATATTAGCATTTGATTGTCCAAAATCATGTCATGAGCACGTAAAGTGTCTAAGCGAGGTACTACATCGTTCTAAACCCATGTTGGCAATTTAATAATGTCCAACTAGTAAACCACAACTAGGGTGACAAGGGTCATGGCACATACTTAAATAATCAAGGTGTCATACAGCAAATTGGTACTTATCTAACCCCCATATTTAAACAAAGTATTTCTCTAATTGAACTTAGCATGCAGTAGTTTAAATCAAAATAGATTTCGAAATAGGATCAACATGGTCAAAGCACAACTTGCCTTCAAAAAGCACTTGCTCTTGGTCTTGAGTTGGATCCTGAGTCAACACTTCTCCTTCGAATCCTTCCGGCACTTCAACGTCTACTCGTAAAGCGTGCAAATAGCAATACACAAATAAACAATAGGCAAAAACATCCCAAAACTCCAAATAAAATCCATAAACAGAGAGAACATAATTTTCTGGATTTTTAGAAACTGGAATCGTCAAATTTGGAGTTAAAACGCAAAAGTTATGATTTATTAAAGTTTAAATAAGCAATTAAATAATATTACAGAGAAAAACTTTAGTCCAAAAATTAAATAAAATTCATATTTAGGTAGATCTCAATTTTATACAAATTTAGAAATTTGAATCACTCAAATCGGAGTTGAAACGCAAAAGTTATAAGCGTTTGAAGTTTTGAAATTCAAATCAATTATTAAACCGATTTATTAAATCATTTTCTTTTCGAAATTAATTATTGCGTCGGCAAGGACACGTGGCAGCCTCGATTGGTTGGTCGACGCCACCGGTCCATGGACTTGGTCCACGCTCGGCTTGGGTCTACCGTGGACTCGGTCCACGACTCCACGTGTCGGCCGACATGTGGGCCCATTCGGTGACGCTATCATCGACGTCGGCGGGGACTCAAATTTACCGCGGTCGACATGTAGGACCCACTGTGGCGTCATGGGTGACGCCACGGTGCGATCGGCCGACACGCGGGCCCCGCGTGTCGCTGGCCACGCCACGCCAGCGTCTGACGGCCCGACGCGTCGGTCCAACTTCCCGACACGCGTGGCGCAATCACGGCCGTTGGTTTGAAAATCAGCGGCGCGGATTAGATCCAGGGTTAACACGTTGAAACTACTCGTTGATCATGGGCCGCTCGATCTAGATCGGACGGTCCGGATCTAATCCTATAATAGCACTTTGCTACGGCGCGTGGCGATTGTGAACCGTTGGATCTTGATCCAACGGTCGCATCTAATCGGGTTTGGAACACGTGAACTCACCTCAACCGTCCGATCTGGATCGGCGGTTCACCGAGCTCGCGAAGTCCGGCGATGGCGGCGAGGCCTGGGCACCGAGACGAACGATGACGAGCCCGACGGCGTTCGGGTTGCTCCGGCGAGATGAATCCTTCCTTCGGGTGCGTCTCGTCACGGTGGTTCCGGATCTGGGCTCCTTCTCGGCGGAAGACGACGGTCGGCGGCGGAATCGGCGTTCAACCGCTGCGCACAGGGCTCCAACTCCGGCGAGCACGTACGGGCAAATGGCGACGGCTCAGGCGAGATGGCTCGGGGAAACGGGTGCGCAAAGATGAGGGCAACCTCGGGGGACGTCTCACGCTTTAAATAGCCTCGGCGTTCGTGCCCGAGACGGAAACCTAGTTTTACACGGCGGCGGAGTCCGGCTCGGTCTCGGCGAAGACGACGACGCTCAGCCGTCCACGTGGCACGATCAACGGCCACGATCGCACGGGCGCGATCGGATCCGGGCCGAATACGGCTCGAACCGGTACGGGCGGATCTCAGCCGTTGGATCTTGATCCAACGGTTGGGATTGATTAGGGTTTTGAGCTGGTTTGATCGAGTCAACTGGCTCGGGTCGGACTCGAGTCCGACTCGGGTTCGACTTCGGTCGGATGAACGATACTTGACCCGAGTTGATTTTCCAGCGATTTAATATTTAAAATAATTCCCGATAATTCATTTAATTCATTAAAAATAGCAAATGACTCAGAAAAATTCCAAAAATTGAAAATATTTTGGATCATTTTGGACTCAAATAAAATATTTCCAACAAAATTTTATTTGCAAAATTAAATTCCTTAATTATTTCAAAATGGAATAAATTCAAATAAATTCCAAATAAATCCAAATAAATTCCAGAAAATTCCAAAATTCACCAAAGTGTCAAATCACACATGAATTCAAGAAAAGCAAAATTTTGGGGTGTTACAAACCTCCCCTTAATAGAATCTCGTCCCAGAGATTCGTGGCTCACTACATAGGTTTGGAAACTCTTTCTTCAAATCCTCTTCAAGGCTCCCAAGTCGCTTCGCTTTCTTCATGGTTGCTCCACTGAACTCTACAAAAACGGGTTGACTTGTTTCTAGTTTCTCGATCCATTGTGTCCAGAATCCTCACGGGATACTCCTTATAAGTCAAATCCTCTTGCAACTCAATTGATTCTAACGGTGTCTGTTCCTCAGGAACTCGGAGACACTTCTTCAACTGGGACACATGGAATACATCATGCACTCCTGCCAACGACTGTGGCAACTCCAGCTGGTAAGCAACTTCGCCTCTGCGACTCAAAATCTTAAATGGTCCAACATAACGGGGTGCAAGTTTCCCTTTGGCATGGAACCTCTTAACTCCCCTGAGAGGCGTAACTCTGAGGTATACAAAGTCTTCTGGTTCAAAACTCAAATCTCGGCGACGATTGTCAGCATAACTCTTCTGCCGAGATTGGGCGATCTTCAATCTTTCCCTAATCATGGCGATCTGCTCTTCAGCCTCTTGAAGAATATCAGGTCCGAAGACACGGCGCTCGCCGGTCTCATTCCAATTCAATGGCGTCCGACAGGGTCGACCATACAGTGCCTCAAAAGGTGACATCTGTAAACTAGCCTGATAACTATTGTTGTAACTAAACTCGGCATACGGCAAACTTTTATCCCAAGAGGTAGCATAAGCTAATGCACAAGCTCTCAACATATCCTCCAGAATCTGGTTGACTCTTTCGGTTTGTCCATCCGTCTGTGGATGATAAGTCATCTTGAAGTTCAAACGGGTTCCCATGGCTTCATGCAACTTATTCCGTAACCTTGAGGTAAATTGGGTTCCTCGTCGATACAATCCTCTTTGGCACTCGTGCAAACAGACAATCCCGATCATGTACAATTACGCTAATTTATCTCCCGAGTAAGTGGTCTTCACGGGATAAAATGGGCTACTTTAGTCAAGCGATCCACTATAACCCATATGGAGTCATAACCTCCTTGAGTCTTGACAAGCCGTGTAATGAAATCCATTCCGATTTCCTCCCACTTCCACTCAGTATTTTCAATTTGTAGCAATCCTGCTGGTCTCGATGCATTGCCTTGACTCTCGGCATACGTCGCACAATGCAACATGCTCGGCAACTTCACGTTTCATACTCGGCCACTGTAATCTCTCCTTGAGATCCTGATACATCTTGGCGCTTCGAGGATGAATTGAGTACTTGAGTCATGGGCTTCTTCGAATCGATTGCTTTAACTCCTTGTTGTTAGGCACACAAATGCGATCCTTCATCCACAACGTGCCTTGCTCATCCAACTTGAAGTCCTCTGCCTTGCCTTCCTCCTTGATGAACTTAATCCTGCGGATCTTGTCATCATCCTTCATCCTTCTCGGATCTGATCCTCTAGGGTAGGCTTTACTTCTAATGCGGCCAAGAATCCATTGGTACAACCTCAATCTTCATCTTTTGAAAATCCTCACATAACTCGTCCCGACTTGTGGCTAGCAACGTACTCGCGGTATGACTTTTCCGACTCGGGGCATCGGCTACTCGTTGGCCTTCCCGGATGGTAATGGATTCCAACATTGTAGTCCTTGATCAACTCTAACCATCTCCTCTGCCTCATATTCAGATCCGATTGGGTGAATATGTACTTAAGGCTCTTATGATCCGTATATACTTCACATCTGTTTCCAATCGAGATAGTGACGCCATATCTTCAAAGCATGCACTACGGCAGCCTAACTCTAGGTCATGTGTCGGATAATTTTCCTCATGCGGCCTCAATCGCCTTGATGCATAAGCGGCGACCTTTCCATTCTGCATCGGACACATCCAAGTCCTTGGTGCGATGCGTCACAATAAATATCGAAGCTTTGAGCAACATCCGTAGAACTAACACCGGTCTTGATGTCAATCGCTTCTTCAGCTCCTGAAATCCTTTCTCACATTCTCAAGCGCCCATGCAAACTTCTTTTCCTTCTTCAGCCATGCGTAAGAGGTTTCGCAATTGTCGAGAAGTCTTCGATGAAACGGCGGTAGTATCCTCGCCATTCCAAGGAAACTCGAATCTGGGTCACGCCTTCTGCTCCCAATGTAACACAGCTTCTACTTTGCTTGGATCTACGGCGACTCCTTCCTCGGTCATTACATGTCCCGAAACTCCACCTTGTCCTTCCAAAAATCACACTTGCTGAACTTGGTGAAAAGTTCTTTGTTCCTCGACTTTTCCAAAACTCGCCTTAAGTGTTCGGCATGTTCATCCTCTGTCTTGGAGTAGACTAGGATATCGTCTATGAACACGACGACAAACTTGTCCAAATATTCCATGAACACCTTATTCATCATATTCATGAATTAAATTTGGCGCATTTGTCGGCCCAAAGGACATATAATCAGAACTCGTAATGTCCATATCTTGACGAGAATGCAGTCTTGAATATCTTCGACCGGATCTTCAATCGATGGTATCCCGATCTCGGATCAATCTTGGAGAAAACTCCGGCTCCTCTCAACTGATCAAACAAATCATCAATCCTGGGTAGCGGATACTTATTCTTCACGGTGACTTCATTGAGTGCACGGTAGTCAATGCACATCGTGACACTCCCGTCCTTCTTCTTGACAAACAAATCTGGTTCTACCCACGTCGACGAACTCGGTCTGCGAAATCCTTTCTCCATTTTCTCTTCTTGCTGTTTCTTCTTCTCTTCCAACTCCTCGGTAGACATCCGATAGGGTCTCTTTGCTATCGGTCTTTGTGCAGTACAAGCTCTATCACAAACTCTATGTCCCTGTCTGGCGGCATACCAGGTAGATCTTCGGAAAGACATCGGGTATTCATTCACTACTTTGGGACATCCTCTATGCTGATTGCCCCTGCATCAAGTTAACCATCAATCGTCCATCTCTCGATCGCAGTGGCTTGAAATTCCACTTTCTTCCCACACGGGCTCTCAATCGAGATAGTCCTTCGTCCACAATCCAATACGACCTTGTGCTTGGATAACCAATCCATTCCCAATATGACGTCTAAGGTGCAGGTCTCCAAAATTATAAGGTTTGCTAGGAACTCTATTCCACCTATCAAGATTCTCACCCGGAACATCCTACTTTCGTTCGGAGTTCGAACCAGGGTTTGAACTAAAAGCATGCACTTAAGTCTTGCAATTCTCAAATCATTTCTAGTAGCAAAGCCTTGCGAAACAAGCGAATGCGAAGCTCGAGTCAAACAAAACTGCAGTGTATCGAGTTAACAAGTAACTTACCCGATTTACGTCCGTAGCATTTCTGCGGTGCATCTGCGGTGACATGGTTGACTCGGCCTCTCACCACGGTGCAGGGTGTGGCTCCTGTCTTTGGCGTCCTAGCTGGGGTGGTTCCTAGATTGAAAGCAATCGGGTCGCTCTGCTGTCTTCTTTGGACAATCGTTGGCAAAGTGTCTGGCTCGTTGCGGTTATAGCAATCTCACCGTTGTTCTTGCCGATGCACTCGAGTAAGCGTTTCTAGCGGGGCTGGGGTCCGATAGTTTTGATTGGCGGGTCTTGGTGCCGAGGATGGTGTCCTTGTTGCATTCTCGTGGTTGGAATCTGAAGAATTGATTTGGTGCAACTCTCAGCGCTGCTATGCGTTCCTGGCGTGATCCTTCTTTGTTGCATCCTGCGCTTCTGTTCTCATCCAGTTCCTTGCGCTTGTCCTCAAGAATAAGCGCCTTATTCACCAACTCTTGGAAATCTGGAAAGGTGTGGGTGATCAACCCTACTTGCAATCCTGAGTTGAGTCCCTTCATAAAAGCGAGGCTATGGATTTATCTGTCGCTACATCCTCAAGTGCGTAGCGTGCTAGCCGTGTGAATTTGTTCGTAGTCGGCCACCGGGTGATTACCTTGCTTCGATGCTCAGACTCCTCCTTCTTAAGGTCCATGATTCCTTCGTGCACGTGATACTTTGTCGAATGCACCGTGAACTCTTCCCAAGTGATATCTTGAGGGTTCTCTGCGTGGCACGAAGTTCTCCCACCATTCAAGCGGTGTCCTTCCAACCGATGAGAAGCGTAGAGTACCTTCTCATTCCCTATGCATTGAGCTATGTGTAGCTTCCTCTCAATTGATCTTAACCAATCATCGGCCTCCAATGGATTGGCATTCCCGAAGAAAGTGGGTGGGTGAGTTCTCATGAACTCGACACCTTGTATTCAAGCGTGGCCCTGATTAACTTGATTAGCGGTGGCCTGAGCAAAGGACGTGCTGCATTTGTTGCATCATAGCATGCATCAATCGAGTCCGGGCAGCAAGAAAAGCTCCAAATTCTGCATATCCGATGGCGGTCTTTGGTGCTCCATCATTGGGGTTTCTGTGCGAGAACCACTCCCATTGCTTCCAAAGTTTCCACGGGTGTTCACCATCTGTCGATTTGCTCTAGGTTTAGAGATGAGAGGGAAACAAGAATAGACAAGTAATATGGAACTTATGCGGGGCGAAAGGTGTAGCCTTAAGGTCCAACTTTATTATTAATAACTTGGTATGGTCGCTTACAATGCCTAAGGGCCTTGCAACACATCTTGCACACTCGACAAACAAAACAAATCCAAATTGAACTAACTCTGGAGTCTAACGCCTAAAGGGTGACTCTTTATTCTATGACTTGACTCGTGAAGGAGTCTCACTATAGAACCTATGCTCACTCATCGAGAAAACCTCCACGGCACTGAGTGCAGGTCTTTGTGGCATAAGCGAAACGATTGCCATGTCCAGCAACTGTGTCCTCTATGGTAGTCGAAGAAGCAGTGTCCTCATCGAGATCTAACTCCTCTGGATCTGGCTCGTGTAGCTCGAGTACTAGCTCTGGGTCTGGTCCGTACAAAGTCATCTCCAACTCGTCAATCCTTCGTAGAAGGTGTGCCACATACTCTTGAGCTTCCCGCCATCTGTTCTTCTCTGTCGTGATCTCCTTGCGGGCCTTCTGTAGCTCCTTGCTTGTATTATCTAGTACATCCTCCTGGGCGACGATAAATCGTGCCAACTGTGTAACCGTGGCATCCTCATCCTGAATCGCCTTCGGGTCAAGAAGGTTATCGCTGCGCGGATGAGAACGGAACACCGTGCTCTCCAATTCTCTGGCGTAGATACGGGTAATGTGCCGCATTGCTCGTCGTGATACTTCTTGGATACCCATCTGCATTGTAGATCTCTGGCGGTCAAGGTGTATCGAGCGATTGCCTGGGCCCTTTTCCTAGCAGTACCTCAATCTTCACGTCACAAGCCTTGATCAATCCCGCTTGCCTGATCACTTCCACTTGGTATTGCGGCTTCTCAAAATCTCAGAGTCTCAGTAGCATATGCCAAAGTTCCGCGGCGTGACCAACTCCCAGATCAACGTAGTTGAACTCTTCCTCCATCTGTCACAAGAGTGCTTTACGTAAGAACTCGGAATTTTTAAATTGTGACAAGGTAAGGGAAAATTTCAGCAAGAGACAAGAAAAGAGAGAAGGGGATAAGTCGAGAGGTCATTTCTTATCTTGACAACTTTTTAGCTTTAGAAAATAGGTTTTATCCTCACTACGACCATTCTAGCTAGGGTTGAGCCTCTGATCAAGTATGGCTCGATACCACCTCTGTCGGGACCCGAATTTGCAAATCCGACCCTCTGTGTATTCAGCACTAGTCCAGAACGCGCTAGTGCACCGCAGTCTTAACATCGGTAAATATCACAATCATACCAATCGATATTATCAACGTACTTTATTTAAATAACCAAACAGGTTACTTGACCTTATGGTCAAGTTACAAATATATGCCTCGCAAGGCGAAACTTATTAAAAGAGAAATAATAGCAGCGGAAAATCAGATAAACTTCGTGGCGCCATCCAAGATACCACGTGCAACCGACCGGGCTCGCTTCCCTAAGTAGACGGATCCTCTTGGAATTCCTCCTCCGGGCGCAGCTCTTCTTCAAGCGATATTGTGTTGAGGCAAGGGTGAGTACTTGGTACTCGGCAAGTCATGCATGAATGCAATCTAATATACTATATGCATAGCTTGGTACAAGGAATAGCTCAAGGTATATTTGCAGTAAACAGCTTTTGACAAGTAATAAAAGTAGATTCGAAAGCAGTAGAAATAAGTGAAGCGTAAATAACTTTTCAAGAAGTTGAATAAACATTTTCCCCATCCTAAACCACATTTCCATCATCTTCATTATTAAACCAAACCAACCTTTCAAATCCAAGTTATTTTCAGAAAATCTAACCCTTGACTGTAATTCCCGAGCATTGTCGATCACAGTGGACTCGGCTATTTAAATAGATTCTACACTCTGCAGAGGTTATGCACTTTACCCACAAGATACAGTCAAACACCACAAAGGCGAGTTCCCGTAACAAAGCCTTTCGGAAGCCTCAAACAACACAGGTGGTCCTCTCCGGTTCGTGCTCTACACCATCCCTTCCCTTAGCCAAGGCGAAGTATGGGACCAACACACCGTTAGATGGGTATCTGGCCACGACCACGATCGCTCCCCGTACAATCACACAAACGGTGTAATTGACACCCTGAGGCTCCACAAGTGAGTCCTTAGCGACTTAGTCAACTAGGGCCGTCCCATTCCAGCCATGTGGTTGCAAGTATGACCCAGTTCAAAGGCTTGCAAGGTTAAGTCCTTAGAGTGACCAGGGCAAGACTACCCGAAGAACCAAATCAACATTCCCAATGCCACAACTAGCCCACCTGATTACTCTTGCCACATGCCCCAGTCGAAATCTGTTTATCAAACCCCAGTTGATTACCATGCACCACGTGCCATCAACATCACATGATACTTTTCCCAAAACAGGTTCAATATATCATTAAGTCAATATTAGCATTTGATTGTCCAAAATCATGTCATGAGCACGTAGCAGGTCTAAGCAGTGTACTACATCGTTCTAAACCCATGTTGGCAATTTAATAATGTCCAACTAGTAAACCACAACTAGGGTGACAAGGGTCATGGCACATACTTAAATAATCAAGGTGTCATACAGCAAATTGGTACTTATCTAACCCCCATATTTAAACAAAGTATTTCTCTAATTGAACTTAGCATGCAGTAGTTTAAATCAAAATAGATTTCGAAATAGGATCAACATGGTCAAAGCACAACTTGCCTTCAAAAAGCACTTGCTCTTAGTCTTGAGTTGGATCCTGAGTCAACACTTCTCCTTCGAATCCTTCCGGCACTTCAACGTCTACTCGTAAAGCGTGCAAATAGCAATACACAAATAAACAATAGGCAAAAACATCCCAAAACTCCAAATAAAATCCATAAACAGAGAGAACATAATTTTCTGGATTTTTAGAAACTGGAATCACAAATTTGGAGTTAAAACGCAAAAGTTATGATTTATTAAAGTTTAAATAAGCAATTAAATAATATTACAGAGAAAAACTTTAGTCCAAAAATTAAATAAAATTCATATTTAGGTAGATCTCAATTTTATACAAATTTAGAAATTTGAATCACTCAAATCGGAGTTGAAACGCAAAAGTTATAAGCGTTTGAAGTTTTGAAATTCAAATCAATTATTAAACCGATTTATTAAATCATTTTCTTTTTTCGGAAATTAATTATTGCGTCGGCAGGACACGTGGCAGCCTCTGATTGGTTGGGTGGCGTCGGTAGGTCCATGGACTTGGTCCACGCTCGGCTTGGGTCTACCGTGGACTCGGTCCACGACTCCACGTGTCGCTGACATGTGGGCCCATTCGGGTGACGTCATCGCTGACGTCAGCGGGGACTCAGCCCACGGTGCTGACATGTGGGACCCACTGTGACGTCATGGGTGACGTCACGGTGCAGTCGCTGACACGCGGGCCCCGCGTGTCAGTGGCCACGCACGCGCGCGTACGACGCTGACCGCGTCGGTCCAACTTCCCGACACGTGGCGCAATCACGGCCGTTGGTTTGAAAATCAACGGCGCGGATTAGATCCAGGGTTAACACGTTGAAACTACTCGTTGATCATGGGCCGTTCGATCTAGATCGGACGGTCCAGATCTAATCCTATAATAGCACTGCTACGGCACGTGGCGATTGTGAACCGTTGGATCTTGATCCAACGGTCCAGATCTAATCGGGTTTGGAACACGTGAACTCACCTCAACCGTCCGATCTGGATCTGACGGTTCACCGAGCTCGCGAAGTCCGGCGATGGCGCGGCGAGGCCTGGGCGCGAGGCGAAGCGATGACGAGCCCGACGGCGTTCGGGGTTGCTCGGCGAGATGAATCCTTCCTTCGGTGCGTCTCGTCACGGTGGTTCCGGATCAGGCTCCTTCTCGGCGGAAGACGACGGCCGGCGGCGGAATCGGCGTTCAATCGCTGCGCCGCAGGGCTCCAACTCCGGCGAGCACGTGCGGGCAAAGCGGCGACGGCCGAGCGAGATGGCTCGGGAAAGCGGGTGCGCAAAGATGAGGGCAACCACGGGCGTCTCACGCTTTAAATAGCCTCGGCGTTCGTGCGAGGCGGAAACCTAGTTTTACACGGCGGGCGCGGCGGCGAGTCCGGCTTCGGTCTCGGCGAAGACGACGACGGCCTTCGGCCGTCACGTGGCACGATCAGCGGCCACGATCGCGCGGGCGCGATCGGATCCGGGCGAATACGGCTCGAACCGTGCAGGCGGATCTCGGTAGTTGGATCTTGATCCAACGGTTGGGATTGATTAGGGTTTTGAGTGGTTTGATCGAGTCAATCGCTCGGTCGGACTCGAGTCCGACTCGGGTTCGACTTCGGTCGGATGAACAGTACTTGACCGAGTTGATTTTCCAGCGATTTAATATTTAAAATAATTCCCGATAATTCATTTAATTCATTAAAAATAGCAAATGACTTCGAGAAAAATTCGGAAAAATTCTGGAAAATATTTTGGATCATTTTGGACTCAAATAAAATATTTCCAACAAAATTTTATTTGCAAAATTAAATTCCTTAATTATTTCAAAATGGAATAAATTCAAATAAATTCCAAATAAATCCAAATAAATTCCAGAAAATTCCAAAAATTCACCAAAGTGTCAAATCACACATGAATTCAAGAAAAGCAAAATTTTGGGGTGTTACATTGTGTCAGGGGGTGCCCAATTTATAGCAAAACCAATATAAGGTATATTCGGATTTACCCACCAATAAATAGAATCCTTTCAAATTTGGACTGGAATTCTATCTATATTATAACATATACAAAAATCCTTTAAGCTCACAGGCCACGGGCCACATGTCAGTGAGTACAACGTTTTTTCTTCCTATTATCTTCTTCCCTATTTCTCTCTACTCAAGCATTGGCCATGGCCGGCATACTCATCCACCGCCCGAGTTGCAGTATAAGTGATCATTCACCATGCGAGGACAAAACTAACATCGGGGCACAGAGAAAAATTGGGACATACATAGGAGAGGGGGCAAAAAAAATCCAAATTCATAAGAAAGATAATGTAGGCACGAATTGGTAAGAGAACATCAGAGATCGCTTCACAGATTGTGATATTCTTTCTTGATTCAATCGAAAAGAAAAAGAAAAAGAAAAACAGGAGATAAAGACAGTAGACCGGCCACCGTCCCACTCACTCGCATCCTGTTGCGGCCAGGCTAGCATTGGACCAGCCACCATTATGCCGCAGCTCAGGGCGATGGATTTTCCTTATTATCGTTGATGAGGACATCACTTCCATGAATACATCCATGCCTACACATCACGTTGAAACCAATGATGTAATACAAGGATAAATTATTCGAGCTTATGCACGTCAATTCAATTACCAGGTGAATGCGTTCCTCGAATTGCATACAAATATTTTAATGGATGGAATACTATTTAATCGCTGTGATGATTTTATTGTCCTTAGGAACCAAGGAGAAGGATTTCCAAACGTCAAGCATAAAGCCAATTCTTCCGGTGCACAAGATCAACTCGGATTCGGCCTCCGGAACAGCACCAACTTAAACGACCATAGCTTTTGATCCACAAGGGTGTTCGGGGTCTATGAGTACTTGTTTGAAAGGATTTGTTGTCCTCTTTCCAACGGATCTAGCCTCATCTCCAAATTCCATCCAAGTCAACAGGAATCTGCCAAACAAGTGACGTCACTTTTTCAGTCCGAGAATACAAAGGCCTTGGGCATTGTAAATTGAGTTGTAATTGTCCTCCACCTGTTTTAGACGTGTTCCCCATGCCCCTACCTCTCATAAATAACCAGCTGTCGCCTCTTTTAGGTTTTGGGTTTTATTTAATTAGTTTAGCCAAGTGCAAACTTGATCCTGCGAGTTGTGCTGGACAACCACCTTGTCAAGATCATCAATAAGACTCCACCTTTGTTTGCCTTCAACTTTTATCCATAATTTTAGATTGCTTATACTATTGTTCTTGCTTGTTCTTCGGTTGCTAGCAAGAATAGAATCTCGTGTTCAGGTTGATCGTGCCCACAGCAAGATCAATAACCCTCCGGAATTGGTTTAGCGATTGCTAAGGCGCATCGTCGTCGTACGGTGTAGTCGGATCATCAAAATCGTCTCCACCAAATCGATTGCGTGTTTCTCATCAAAAGATAGGGACACCCATAGTGCCATCAAGTGGTATTAGAGCAAACCAGGTTGCTCGGTGAGAAATTTTTATACCCTAGATTAGTAGGTTGATTTTTATCCCTATAGTCCAGAAAAGTTGCCACAAATAGATTTGATCTTCCCATACCAAAACAATCTGAGCTCGCATTTTTCTTTCAGTGCATTGCATTATTGAATTTTTGGTTACATTATCGTGTCGAGTTGCTGAATTCTAGTCTAGTTGGACTCTTTTTCCTTGCTGTTTCCGCCAAAAGTTCGTTTTGGACTCAAGTCGTATTACTCTCAGTTTCTAGTTCGAGAAGACTTTAGTTCAGACCTCTCCAATATTGGTTGATAAAAAAAGGTAGGTGCAAATATAAAAAGCCGCACCCAATTAAAAAAAAATTGGTCCTAAAGAATCCGGACCGTTCTGAACTAAGAGGTGCAAGTTCGGACCGCTCCGAGGTGAGTTCGGACCGTAGCGAACTGAGGCGAGTCCGGACCGTTCGAACAGGGGTGCAAGTTTGGACCGTTCCGAGGTGAGTTCGGACCGTCCGAAAAAGAGTCGGTGCAAGTTAGGACTGCTCTGAACTAAAAAAAAGTCTAGAAATGCTCCGAAATTTTTTTTTGTGCCGGATCTATTTTTACGAGGTTCCTAGTCTTTTAAGACATTTCCCTTCTTTCGCGAATTTTTTCACGCTGGTATTTCATCTGCTGTCGAGCTCACCTGTACAGTTTTTTTTGAGTTACTAGTTTTTCTCTCCTTGTCAACGATCGGGATCGCCTGACCGCAGAAATGAGATCGTATGTAATCGTGTGAGAGGCCCCGAGAGCTTACATCGCCCTCACCTTCGGAGGCGGGCACTACTGCTGGTTACGACATGAAGAAGAAAGGGGCTAAAGACACCGGGAATTATACTGGTTCGAGCCCCTGAGCAGGGTAACAGCTCTACTCCAGTCTTGCCTTGAGGCGGTGAATTTTCTATGTATCTCTCTTGCAAGTAAATGCGTCCTCGTATATATAGAGGTTACATAGTCCTCCCATTTACTGGAGGTCGGTCAGGAGCATTCTTCGGAGGGGATGGGTCCCGATCCGCTCTGATCGGATCTCAACTGCTCCCCAGGGTTCGCGCCCATGCCCTGTCTTCGCGGATCTCAGAAACAACCAAGCCTCTTACCCGGTCCCCACGAGCTTTAGGTCTTGGTCGAGAGACAGCCTTCGATCCCCTTGCTCGAGGTTGTGCGGGTCTCGACCTATCCACCCGGGAAAGGAGCTCGAGGTCGAGCCTAGCCCTCTGGGTTGAGTTCGAGCCGGGACCTGTCAACCACGCCGTTCGAATGGGCAGGGTATCTCAACCCCCGAGGCTCAAGTCTCTCTCTCCGACACTTAAGAAGACCTTGAGCCTATAAGTCCTGGAGGGGTATGTCCCTCAGCTTTGGGGCTATGCCAAGTGTCTCGACCTCGATCAAGGACTCCCAAGCCTTGCCATCAAGGTCTGAGCGGTTGGGATGGTTCAAATCTGCCCATACCGTTGCCAGCGCACTACTAGCACAACTTCCCAAGCGCCCCGGTGCGCCCCACGAGGTGCATCAACTTCCAGTTGTCAGAGCCCATGGCTCTATGAATACCGGGGCCGCCTCATCTTCCAGGAAACAATCCTTCAAATCCTTCCGTGATCCCGAATCCTCCGCCGAAAATCGCTCCCTCTTCCTGTCCGAGAACTTCTTTTCCCCTCCTGCCAATACCTCGTAAGTTCCCATGGCCAAGTTTGCGAGGAGCTCGTTGACTGCAGCGAGGATGAGGGAGCTCGAGGAGGTGGGGTTGGTAGACCCGACGACTTGGCGGCTTCCTGGAGCGTAGACCGAGCCGCAGCCCCAAGAGGACGAGCTCATCAGCACCGAGCACAACATGCTCTTTGGCCTGCGAACGCCGGAGAGCGAGTTCCTAGCCTCGGTTCTCGCCCAATGCGGGATCGAGCTCATCAACCTGGTGCCCAACTCTATCCTCCTCTCTATCTTTTCTCATTTGTGCGAGGGGTTCCTGGGAATCATCCCTACCCCCTCGCTTTTCTTCCGCTACTTCTCCCTATTCCGCATCGGAAAGGACCCCGTGATCTGGTGCCTTTACTTTCGGCTGCGGCTAGGGCTCCCTTGGTCCTTCCCCTCGCTCCGAGCTCATGACTCCCTCGGTCCCTGGTCCGAGAGGTGGTTCTATCTGAAGAGGGGAGAGGACAGAACCCTTGCTTACAACGGGTCCCCCATCACCACCAAGCGCCAAACCCCCAAGCCAGACGAGCTAGGGGCGGACCAGGAGGCCGCCGCCACAATCCACATCTGCGCCACGCGTGGCCTCACCGGGCAGGCCATCGCTAGCAACTTCTTGCGGAACCGGGTGTGCCCTCTGCGAAAGAGGCTTCACCCGTTCTTCGAAATCATGGGGCGAGACGACCCCACACGCGAAGCCCCCATCGATAAGCATCCCTATCCAAAGAGGCTTACGCGAGCTCGAGCTGATTTGTTTTTCTTTTGCCTAACTTCCTCATGGCTTTCAGCAGCACCAAAGGAGTCCTGGGTCACCGCCAGAATGAATGAAATGTTCGGGAAGGTGGCCCTCGACTACACTTTGGACAACCCCGTTCCCAGGAGCATGCTCAGACGGAGCGCCGAGGTAACAACTCCCGGAGCTTGGATTCCTGTTCGAGCCCATGCTGACTTCGCTCATGTACACAGGATGCCCAGGAGCTTGTAATGCCCTAGAACTTGAGAGTGATTGTAGGGTTTTTCTTCCTTGTTTTTGTTTCGGCAAGGAATGACGGTTTTGTCGGGGGATGAAACAATTGAAGAAAATGCTGCATTTTAATATTAATTTTGGTGTTTCGGGCTAGGGGAAAAAGGTCAAGAAAACACAGGCCTGGGCCAGGAATCCCCTTCCCACCACCACCCCCCCACCCCCTTTGGGGGCCGGCCCACTTCCCCCACCAAGGGGTGGCCCCCACCTTGTGGCCGGCCATCCTCCCCAAACCCTAGGGTGCCTCCCCTTCCTCCCCTAGCAGCCACACCACATCTCCTCTCCCTCCCCTGCGTGGTGGCTCAAGATCCGCCGCGAAACGCGAAGGAGAAAGCAAGAAGAGGATCCGTGGAGGCGTGGGGAACAAGCAGATTTCGTTTTCGGTGATCATCGCGTGTTCTTCGTGGGATCTCAAGGGAGAACTTTAGGTAAAATTCCCAATCTTTTACCCCCTGTTATACCTAGGATTGGGAGTGTTTTAGATCTGGTGGTGATTGGATTGGATGGGATTTGAAGGGGGAGAAGGGTAGTTGTTCACGTGGTGTGTGTTCCTGAGAAAGGGCACGGTGAGGAGGAACATGGCATAAGCATGTGCATCAATCATATGCATTTTTCGGAAGTGGTGTGGACTCTTTGATGTGGTATTGTATATGAGGAATGTGGACTCTTTGATGTGGTATTGTATATGAGGAATGTGGAATGATAGATATATGGTGGATGTTTTATTTGTATTAGTTGTTCCGCTTGCTGAGATTACCCAATCTCACCCCTTGTTATTTTGTTGTTTTCAGGTAGTTCTCGCGAGTCGTAAGCTTGAAGGGTGGGCTTAGTAGCACAATCAACCCTCCGGGGTCATCACGAATCACATGGACTAGTGCATTTAATAATTCATTAGCTTGCTGAAATTTTATTAATCATATACCTGTTGATGTCCTCTTTGGAGTTTTTTTTACGTTTATGTTCGTTTTCTGGTTGATTTAGACTTGTTATCTCTAGTATTGATGCTTTTATGTTATTCCTGTTTATAATGGTTATTATGAATCTTGTTGTCGCTTCCGTTTTGTCCTAATTTTAGGAGAGATGCTGTCGAAATTTTCTTGTCACGGCAGTTTAGATTTGTAGGGTGTTACGGTTGGTATCGTGAGCGGGCTTGCGTCCGTGGTGTATGAACTTAGTGAAATACCATAGGTTCAACTAAAATGTGATTTGGGATAACTTAGAAACCTGGCTTAGGTTATACTTAAAAAAAATATTTTGCCATAGGATAGCAACATTAAAATTTGTGTTAGTGGAATAACTAATTTAAAATTTGACACACATGAATGCACAGTAGGAAAGGGTATGGGTATCGTTGCCTCATGCTTAAAGGTTGAATTTAAGCTTTGTTGTTGAATGCTACGTTTGATAATGTATGTTACTATGATTTTGAGATGATTGATTGAGTTGTTCTTGTTATCGTGATAAGGGAGGTTGTGGCGCCGAAGGGTTTCGGTCACCTTTTGTTTGTAGTGAGGCTGTGGTTTGACGGTGTGGCCGGGTAGAGTCACCACCGAAGAACTATTAAACCCTTGAAGGGAAAGAGTACTTATCCGTGTCTGTCGTAGATCGGGTAGTGACTGGAGTCAAATAGAAGAGGTTGGTGATGGATTCCTTCGGATGTTCTTTACCGTGCGGACGGTCGGTTTTGGTTGGTTTTCTGGGTATGTGGTTGGTTCGAAACCGAGGAAAATACTTAGTTTTGAGCACTCGCTGATTTGTCCTTTTGGCGGTTTGTGGTTTTGTCTCCTTTGAGTGAAGACACAGAAGAAGAGTTCTACGTTATGCGTCTTTTGGTCACAATTTTGCTTTGGCTTTGATTTATTGTGATGGACTGTCGTTGGGAGGAAATTTACGTGGTTGTTGTTTCCCGATTTTTTTAAAAAAGAAGGGGTTGGAGTTTCTCTGTTGCGAGATCAAGCTGGATGGAGCTAAGTTTGAATCTTTATCGGAAAATTTTAGTTGGACATTTGGTCTTCCCTTTTGCATCCGTCTTCCTTTGTGGAAAGTGTAGGTTTTGGATTTCTTGAAGAGTTTTGGCTACTATGATTGGACATTTGAGGGTCGAGCTCTCTTGCATTTATGTTTGGATTTTGCTTTTCTTCCTTGCCTGAAAAGAAGAAATTTTTATCGGTGTTTGTTCTTGATCTAGAACTGTGTTTGTTTTTTTTTAATGTTTGGGATTGCCTCCTGTTTGTCAAGGGTAGGTGACCCATGACGGTGTTTAGAAATTTTATGTCTGTGTTAGTAGTATGTAACAATGTGGTTTATGGAATGATGTACTTCTAAGTTAATTTGTGAGTTGAATCAATTAAAATGTAATTGTTATCTTTAGCTTGAGATTAAATAAACTTCTAGTATTGTAGATTGCTCTATAGCGATAATGATTGAATGTGTTAATGTGCATGCTTAGGATTTATTGCATTATTTTAATGTGCCCTTGACCATGGACAATGTTTAAAGCTTTAAATCTTGATGCGTAGTTAGAACATTACGATGATGTAAACTCGTGAAGGTAATAGAAAATTAGTGGGTTATTTAGAGACATTTTAATATAAGGTCGGTAGAACAATTTAATTGTAATGGTGGACTACCGATATTGTTAAAGAAACCATCTTTGGTTGTTTAAAGATGTTCTAATTTAATCGTGTTGGCTAGTGACTTTAACTTGGAAATTGATTAGAGTTGATATTTATGACGTTGCAAACTATTAGTAGATTCGGAAGTATGCGATATGCGTTCCAATAATGCTAGTATCGATATCAATTGGGAAGACATAAGTTTTTGCCATTGCCGTAAGAGCTTTGGATGGCTTAAATTATTCAATCTATTTTACATAGTTGGAGTATGTTGTGTAGTGGCGATTTGTCATAGCCTATGGATAGGGTAACTAAAAGCAATGTTGTTGTTTTACAATTATGCCAATTATTGATATTGATGACTTAGTAGTGGTGGTAATCGATTAGATTAATTGTTGAAAACCTTTGTTAAAATGGTGGAAATTGTAACATGTTGTGATGGAGTGAACCAGGATAGTTAGCATGACGCGTGATTTTGTCCTTAATAAATGTATGTTTTAAACTTCTATTTACGATTGGTGCCTTGTTGAGATAATATTTACTTGTTGAGTCATCTTTTAGGTGAATAAATTTCCATTGTCGAGATGTTGACGCGTATGTGGTATGGAATTTATAGGTTCATCATGCTTTGAAAGACTTGTTGAAGCACGCCTTTCAAATTTAGAATATGATGATATAGGTTAGGCTGCTCAGTGGGGATCTTGATGAGGTAGTGTTGGTTGGATGTGTTTTTGATAAGCACCTGTGAACTTTATTTATAATTGTGGAAAAGGTAATAAGAGTAAGAATTTGTTGTGTAGTTGTTGTTAAATCCTGATGGGCCTTCTCAATGAGTAAATAGGGAATATTGAAATCTAAATGGTAAGGGTAGTGGAATGCTATAGATGGCGGGAGTTATGCTGAACTTATGTTTAAAAATTCATATGGATTGGTTTGTTTGTTTGATATTTGGGTTGAATACTTTCGGTCAAAGTATTCTTTGTCTTTGTGTTTGAGTTTCCTAAACTTAGAATGATTACGCCAAATGTGGGTTAATTTCGAGGCTTAAAACAAGGATAAAAGAATGATTAACCTTGAAGTAATTTGTGGAGATTTTGGAATGTTATTCTATTAAATATCGTCATTCATTCATCTTTGATAAGAAAACTAGCTTAAGTTATGAATGCGACATTTATGCTCAAGGATGTATGCTTTGACTGTGTCCGTAGTTTTCAAGGTCGAGTTATCGGTTGCATTGTTGATCAAAAGAAGTAGCTAATCCAATGTAAGTTTTGGAACTTCATGATATGGAAATATTTGTATTTCTATTTTGGGCTAGAGTTGTGTTGTGGTGTGAGGTGTTTGTGATTTCGTTTAAGAGACGATTCTTCTGGTTGTGACATGAACGATATTCGTGGTTGAAACAATTTTTTCTGTTGGGAAGTGAGTTTGGTTCCTTTTAAGGAAAAAGAGATGGTGGTTGTGTGGAAGCATTTAATTCCTTGATCGGTTTCTTTTTCTGAATTGCTTGGCCTTGGATAAAAGTGAGATGATTTGTTTTGGTAAAAGTGAAATGCATTTGCAGAAGACTTTCGCGGTGTTTCTCTTTTGAATAGAGCTTCTCCCCGAAGAAATTTTTTTTTGGTGTTTTTGGTTCTATGGAGTTCCTCTTCCAAGTTGAGTTCCCGTGTATGTGAATTTCAGCCTTTTGGTTTAAAGGTGGTGATTGTCGTTCGTTGTGTTAGTGAGAATTAAGATTTCTTTTACGTTCAAGCTTGGGGTAAGAAAATGAATGTTTATGTTATGGTTGAGTATATTCAAGGATTGTACTCCTTGCCCTGGTCCTTGGGTGGAAGAATGTGAAGGTGAAACCTTCTTACAAGGGAAATCTAGTGTGGGTCGCTGATCGTAAGTAGTTTAAAAGTGAAGAGTAAAGGAAGGTTGTGTATGACTCAATTCAAACCTTTTTTGGAGAATTGTTTTCATTGATGTGTTCCTCGGTGGGGTTGCTTAATTTAGTAGTGGACAACTTGGAAGTTGCAGGTAATTACATTAAATTTTTTGGAACTTTTGTCGCTGGGTTCGAGCGAGTTTGTGTCAACCGTAGTGATTGTGTTCGGGTGTTATTGTTTCTGCGGATTTACGGACCCTGGTTGTAAAGTAGGCTATCTCTGTCGTTGGTAAGGGTGGATATTGGTTCTTTTTGTAAAAGATCAATCACTTGTAGGAGATAGGAGTTTGTGTTTGGGTTGATTTAGAGACTTACCTAGAGCGTTGTGTCTCACATGGTTCGCATCGTCCAGAATGCGACGAACTGTGGTAGAGGAGTTGAGATTGGAAGGTGGAGTTTCGCGATCGGGTTGAAGAGAGAAGTGGGAGTTGAGATTCCAGATCGATACCAGATTCACCTAATAGGTGTCCTTTTTTTTAATAGGGGAATAGTTCGTGTTAGTGTCCAATGAAAGATTTGTGGACCAATTAGTCTGAGCGGGATGCAACTTGGGAACTTGAGGACCAGATACGGAAGAAGTATCCTACACTCTTTGAGGATGCTGAAGGTAAATTGTTGTTTACCTTTTTGCCTTCCTTTTCTTTTTCTTTCCGTAGCTAAAAGAGAAGATTCGGGGACGAATCCTTTTTAAGGAGGGGAGAATGTAATGCCCTAGAACTTGAGAGTGATTGTAGGGTTTTTCTTCCTTGTTTTTGTTTCGGCAAGAAATGACGGTTTTGTCGGGGGATGAAACAATTGAAGAAAATGCTGCATTTTAATATTAATTTTGGTGTTTCGGGCTAGGGGAAAAAGGCTGAAGAAAACCTGGGCCTGGACCGGGAATCCCCCTTCCCACCTCCACCTCCCCATCCCCCTAGTGGGCCGGCCCACTTCCCCCACCAAGGGGTGGCCCCCACCTTGTGGCCGGCCATCCTCCCCAAACCCTAGGGTGCCTCCCCTTCCTCCCCTAGCAGCCACACCACATCTCCTCTCCCTCCCCTGCGTGGTGGCTCAAGATCCGCCGCCTTGGCTTGAAGGAGAAAGCGAGAAGAGGATCCGTGGAGGCGTGGGGAACAAGCAGATTTCGTTTTCGGTGATCATCGCGTGTTCTTCGTGGGATCTCAAGGGAGAACTTTAGGTAAAATTCCCAATCTTTTACCCCCTGTTATACCTAGGATTGGGAGTGTTTTAGATCTGGTGGTGATTGGATTGGATGGGATTTGAAGGGGGAGAAGGGTAGTTGTTCACGTGGTGCTGTTTCTGAGAGGGAAGATTGTGCAGCGCGGCTTGTTTCATGTTTTACGTGACCTAGACGATTTTTCCTGAAAAAACCTATAACTATAAAGTTGTAGATAACGTCGAGATCTAGCTTCTGTGATGTTTTCAGAATTTTTGGGACGACGGTATGAGAGTTATCTCTGTTGGAAGTTGACGAACAGAATCTGGAAACAGATTTCGTCCCCTGTGTTGGACGTCTGTTTAGGCATAATTAACAATGGAATTGAAATTTATGGTCTTTATGAAAGTTGTAGATCTCATCAATATCTAGCTCCTGTAATTTTTTTATATTTTTCTGATCTGTATAGAAAAAGATACGAAATTGTGAAGAGTGGTTGCTGCTGTTTAACCCGGACAGATTGGGGTTTTTGGCGTTTAAGAAGGGAACGGGGGTTAGGAAGCGCGTGTTCGAGTTACGTGATCATTTGTGTTGTCGCTATGTACTGAAATAATGCTTGTTCAGGTGGTGCCCCTTCTGGACGCAACTAGATTCGTCTTCAACGTCGGTAAAGGCAAGTGGAAGCAGTTGTATTGTTAATCTATACATTGTTGTTTGATTCGCCTTCACTATAAACTCCAATTACAGCAATCATATATGGTTTAATCACTTGCTTTGAGGATTGAAATATCTTGACTGGTATTGTGATGTTGTGGTTTAGCTATGAATCAAGAGTAAGGTGAAGAATGATGTTGTTTACCGGATGAATTGTCTAAACATTTCATCTCTATGATATTTGTTTCCTATCCATGCTATATGATATGGAAACGTGTGGACTCAGTGGGAGAGGTTATGAATGAATTCATGCATCAAGCATTAACTGCATAATCATGCTGTCGACGATTGGACAACGGCTCCCGTCGAGCTTACTTGTTGAATGGGGGATCAACAGAGCCCCGTCGTACGGATCGAAGAGGTCGTTCGAGTGATGCGAGGTCGGGAGAAGAAGAAAAGGGGGACACGGTGTTTATCCTGGTTCGGGCCTCCCTCTGCCGGGATAACAGCCCTACTCCAGTGTATTATGTTCTATCTCTTTTTTCCCTCCCCCTTACAAATCTTCCGGGGGGGTTTAAATAATACGACTATAGGTACCAAAAAAGGCAACTAGCTCCTGGGATCACGCTATGTATCCATATCCGTGACCCACCGTCCTTGATTCGCGCGCTGTTTTGAATTTCGGGTATGATCTCCCTTGATCTTCGGCTGATTGGTTGGCTCCTTCCTTCCTCGTAGCGTTCGCCGGGCCCTCCGACCAAACACCCGAGTAGGTCGTGGCCTCTACGAGCACGCTTGCTCGTGGGGGGGGGCGTGTTTGGTGCTTCTGCGAGTAAAGGTGCAGACGTGTATGCTCGGAGGAGAAGGAGGGATGCTCGTTTCATTCTCCCGAGCATCTTCTTCTAGTATTGCTTGGTCGGCGGGTTTAGCTTTTCACGGGGGTACCGTGGTCTTTTGCCAGATAGTCAATCCCCGACAGCTAGCCCCCGAGGTTCAAGCGGGGAACCCTCGGGCTTCCCTTGAGCCTAAGAAGACTTGAGGGGATTGAATTTCTTTTGGCCGTGGCTCACGACCATTTTACGTCGGGAGACGAGCTTCTTTACTCCGCCACAGTGCTTACTCCGCGCTGGCTGCTTGGTTGTTCTGCGGTTCCTTCTCGAGAAGCCTTCCCGCAGCAGTGCAGCGGTTTCTAAAGCGGCGCTTTCTCGGCCAGTGTTGCTACGTGATAGGCGGCGATTTTTATCCCGTCCTTCGCTGTCTTTTAACCCTTTCTACCGGAGAGGTCGGAGTTACACCGTGTCTCTTTGCTCGTCTTCGGCCAAAAACCTTCCAAGAGCCCTAGCGCCCAAGAACCCTTTTTCGCTCCTCTTCCTTCTTTGGCCATGGCGCGCTTCAAGGTCACCAGATGACCCGAAGGAGGCTCCAGCGCCACGGATGAAGGGTACGTCGACCCAAGCTCGGGTCGAGTGCCCGGGCGACAGCGGTGCCGGCACCGCTGAGACGGAGATCGTCTCCTGCGAGTTGTACGCCATCAACGGGCTTGTCGCCCGAGAGCGACTTCCTCGCCTCCGTGCTTGCCTTCTGTGGGTGCGAGATCTCTCATCTCCACCCCAACTCTATCCTTTCTCTCGCAATCTTCTCCCATCTTTGTGAGGCGTACGTGGGTGTAGTGCCCACGGCTAGCCTTTTCTTTCACTTCTACTCCCCTTCCTTACCGTGCCGATGGCTCCGTCGGTTGCGTTTATCTTCGCCTCCGGCCCAACCGACCATACGAGTACCCTCTTGTTGCTTTGAAGGACTCGGTGTCGGGTTGGGCCGACCTCTGGTTCTACCAGAAGAAGGCGGAGGGGTCCCAGTTGGTCTACACTGGGGAGGATGCTCCGCCTACTGAGACGGCGCGCCCGCCCGTGCAACCTGAGGAAGAGCGGGTGCTCAGGACGATCAGTGAGCTCGCTCAGATGGGGCTCACGGGTCGAGACATCGCCCGGGACTTTACCTTCAATCGGGTGTCCCCCCTGAGGCGCCGCGAGCACCCCTTCTTCGAGGCGACCGGGTGGCATGACTTCACCCGTGAGGATAACGCAGGTATGTTCCTGGACCTCTTTCCTGAGCATCGCTGCTTTCTGGTGATCGGTGCTATATATATATATATATATATGTATATTGTTTTAATCTTCGGTCGTGACGCAGCTCCGAGAACGGACTGGGTTGACGAGAGGGTCGCCGAGATGTTCGGTGCCCCGAAGGAGAAGGAGCTGACGCCCAATCGTCAGATCCCCAAGAACGTCTTTGACCGCGGTGACGCGGTTAGTACATCTTCTGCTCGCCGCCGAGGCATGTTTTCCGAGCTTATTTCTCCCGATCTCTGTTTGCAGGAGAAGGTCGCCCTTGACCTTGCCGTGTCGAGCGCTGCAGCGCTGCCGCAAGCCAGCACCCCGGCCAGGGGTTCCCGCAAGAGGTTGGCGGGTCGAGGTCGCCAGGCATCCGGCTCGCCTCCCCGCCAGCGCGGTCGCGCCGAAGCCGACCAGGACCACCACGCCGCACCTTGAGTACGCCGACCGCCAGGAGGTAAGCGAACTCCGAATCTGGTATGATGACTTCAAACAGAGGAGGCCGGAGCTGATGGGCCGACTGGAACAGCTCGCCGAGCAGGCGAGGAAGGCCGAGGAGGAGGCCAGGTCCCTCCCGACCAAGGAGCGGCTGGAGAGGCAGATCAAGGCCCTCCAGGACCAGCTTATTCGGGTGGTCGATGCCCCCGAGGAGGAGTGTGAAATCATGTGCTGAAAAATTAGCTTTGAACTGAAAAATTAACTTAGATTTGAATTTGCAAAATGTGTTTGTTCATGGGTTTTGACAATTGACAAGAAACAGTAAGTTTTGCCTTGGCGCCGGATCAATCCTAAAGAAAACAGTAAGTTTCCCATCTACGACGGACAAACTTTCTTGGTCCTTTGTAAACATGCTTTTTGACAACCTCTTTCTTCTATGTACAACGGACAAAGTTTTTGTGTCCTTCGTGAACATGATTTTGAGCGCATGAGCCAAACCCTATTTTCCAAGAATCCAGTAAGCTACGCATGTACGACGGACAAAGTTTTTGGGTTTGTCGTGAACGGCTTTTTGAGGATTGATTTCGCATGTACAACGGACAAAGTTTTTGGGTCCGTTGTGAACGTGTTTTCACCGGAATGTTTTCTTCTTGGAACTGAAAGTTTCACATGTACGCCGGACAGAGATTTCTTGTCCGTCGTGAATGGACTTTTTCTAGGATTTTTATTTCTTGTCCGTTGTGAACGTGTTTTGCTCAGTTTAGGATGTTTTGCAAGAATTGAAATGGTTTGACCTTGAGATTATGAAATTTATGATGATTTCATGATGTGTGTTTTGAAGTGGACTTTATGCAATGCTCATGTGAGTAGTTGCATGGATTGACATTGAGTCAAGTCGTGGACTTGTGCTCGGATTCGTTTTGTGATTTGTTCATGTGTAGGTATTGCTCGAAGACGAATGTGGTCGATGACGGGACCGGAACTAGGTTCATGGAGGAAATGAGGTTCGGGACTAGGTTCAGGAGGAACTGAGGTCCTGGTGGTCAAGGATGTCATGCGGGACGTTCGGGCTAAGAGAATGGTGCACATGAAGAATGGTTAGTCACGTGAGAATGGCAGGAGGTCATTCGCGTGCAAAGTGTTAGTCACGTGAGTATGACAGGTGGCCATACGCGTGCAAAGTGTTAGTCACGTGAGTATGGTAGGGTTGCCATACGCGTGCAAGAGTTGTACTCGGCCAAGGAGAGTTGTGTTGGATACGGATTCCTTCTAGGGAATAGGAATCGTATTCGTAACTCCTTGTGGGTTGGTGCTTTAAATAGGTGGGGGTCTCTGTTGAAACGCACTAAGGAGAGCTGAGCGCATCAAGTTTTGAGCTTGGTTTTAGGGTTTGTACTCTTTTGATGAGAGTATTTTAGACAAGAAATAAAGATCAATTCTTCCAAGATTTTTGCGTGCTACAGTAACCACGTCGCTACAGTGTTTTCTGTTTTGGTTCTTGTTTGCATGCTTGTTCTAATTCTAGATTGGTTTTTGATCGTTGAGTTTCATCTTGATTTGATCCATCAAAAACCGTTCTAGGGTATTGATTTAGAGTTTCTCAAAGTCTAGTTGATCAATCTTTTGTCGTTCTTGTTTAATCTTGAAGTTTTGTTTAGATTGATTTTCGTCAAGTTCTGGAACAGCAAGCTTGCGAAGCTTATAACTTTGATCCGTAAGTCCGATCGAACTGATTCTTTTTGAGTTAGATTTGTATTGGAATCTAGTTTCTTGTGTCCAAATTTCAGATCATTCTGACGGTTTGATCTCAGGGAATTCGCATTTTACCGAACCTCTGTCATTCTGTTTTTGTCGAAAACGAGGCAATTATTTGGTTCTGTTTTGGGGTGAACTTTTAATAGATCAAGAATTTGGTTTTAGCTTCCGCACAATCATTCACCCCCCCTCTGATTGCTATATTCGTATACTTCGATCCTACAAGTGGTATCAGAGCAAGGTTTCTCTAATCTATCTTAACCGGTGATTAGATCAATGGATCGTTATTCGACAAAACCATGTGTGTTCGATGGTGTTGATTTTCAGTTTTGGAAGGCCAAGATGGAGGCGTTCATCCAAGCACAGGGCTTCACAATTTGGGAGAAGGTCTACAAGCCATATGAAGTCCCTGCAAACGACAACGTCAACGACACCAATCGCACACATGTTGAAGCAAATAGCAAGGCGCGCAACTTGATCATCCAAGGCTTGGGACGCAGCGACTTTGATCGTGTGGTTCATCTTCGATCCGCATATGAGGTATGGAAATCTCTTTGTGATTACCATGAGGGTTCTAACATCACAAAGAGGTTCGCCAAGATATTTACAAAAAAGAATACATGCGTTTTGAGATGAAACCTAGTGAATCAGTAGATGACTTCTTTGCACGTTTCAATAAAATTCTTAGCAATCTACGTCTTTGTTGGAGTTAGCTACACCGATGCTGAAAATGCTCGACAATTGCTTAGTGCTTTGGACATGTCGGTGTGGGAGATGAAAGTAACATCTATACAAGAATCTACTACCATGAGCACACTCACATTAAATGTTCTTTATTCTAAGTTGAAAACTCATGAGTTGGATGTTCTTGCGAGGAAGGGTAACATTAAATCAATTGCTTTGATCTCTAACCCTAACATGTCAAATGCAAATTCTTCTTCTAGCTTTGCCTTGTCTTCCATGTCTTCTTTAACGGATGAGCAACTTGAAGAGTTTCCTGAAGAAGATCTGGCACTACTCTCTTCTCGCTTTAACAAAGCTTTGCAGAATGTGAGAATGAGAAAGAGAGGTGGTCCTCCAAGATGCTATGAGTGTGGTGACCTCAACCATATTCGCACAAATTGTCCTAAGCTTGCAGGAAAAACATCAAAGGAGGAGAAGGACAACGATGTAAGGAATGAGAAGAAAAGGTTCTCACAAATAATAGGAAGAAGAAGAGCTTCATCAACCGCAAGGTGGTTCACTGAGTTCTTTCCGCTCTTGAACAAGTCAATTTGAGCGATGTGGACTCGGAGAGCAGCAAAGATGATGCAACTCCAAGCAAGCATGATTTGATGGGATTATGTCTCATGGCAAGCGAAGGATAGCTTCACCGAGGGCGACCACGACAGTGACTTCAATGAGGTAGATCCCTCTTATGATGAATTAGCTATTGCTGTTGCTCGTCTTGGAAAATTGCTTGACAAACGTGATAAGAAAATTAAGAAACATGATTTCATTATTGAATCATTGAATGCTGAAATTGCTAGACTTAAGACTTTGATTCCTAGTGATGATACTTGCAAATCATGTGACTTAATTTACAATGAGCTCACCTTGCTTAGGAAAGAACATGCTCTTTTGTTGCATCTAAATGAGAAAAATGAGAAACATGTTGTACATGCTAGCTGTTCCAATCGATGATTTGCATAGTTCAACTTCTTGTTCTAAATGCTCAACTCTTGAATTAAAATTGAAAGATGCAAATGCTAGGGTTTCTCAATTAACTGATAATTTGCTTTCACATGAAATTCTCTCATGCTCAACTTGTCGCAAGCAAAAGGAAAAGTAGATGTTCCTGCAATAATTGTTTAACTCTTGCTAAGAAAGTTGATTACTTGCAAAATTCTTTGGAACGTTTCACTAATGGCAAGAAGAAGTTGAACATGATTTTGGATCAATCTAAGGTTAGCACAAACAAGAGAGGTTTAGGTTTTGATCCTTATGCCACATATGAAACTAAACCTCGTGACCGTTGTTCGTGCTCCTTGCAAAATTGAGTTATCTAATGAGCCTAAGAAAATTGCTTTTCAATCTGCTGGTTTTTTATCTTCTACTATGATGAATGCAAAATGTGCTTTTACTGTTAAAGCTAAACATCATGTCAAGTACACTTGCACTCATTGTGGTAGAGATGGACACTTAGTAGATTTTTGCTTTAGACTAGCCAAACAAAGAAAAGAAGGAAAGAACTAAGGCTAGGTCAAATTTCAGCAAAGCACATTTTTATGCGCCTAGAGTGATGAAAACACCTTCTGCTCCTAGAAACATGGGAAAAGGCAAATCTGATTTTGTGCATAAAAATTATCGTGTTGTACCTCTTGTTGTGCGTCGTGTGTCTCAAGATCGATTCCCAAAAATCTCATTCCTAACCCCAAGATCGAGACCTCGACATGTTTTGCTATGTAGGCTTCTCGCGAGGAAGGAGAACATATGGCTAGTGGATTCCGGATGCTCACGCCACATGTCCTGTAATAAGAATTGGTTCTCCTCCTCACTCGTGCATCTCGTGGCCGAAAGTGTTACTTTTGGAGATGCTTCTTCCTCTTCTGTTGTGGCAAAAGGTACAATAAAGGTAAGTGACAAGTTTATGTTCAAAGATGTGGCTCTTGTTGAAAATTTGAAATATAACTTGCTTTCTGTCTCACAAATGCTTGATGAAGATCTTGAGATAAGCTTTAAGAAAAATGAATGCAAGGTGCTAGATGCTTCAGGTGATCTTGTGTTCAAAATTTCTCGTTTTGGAAGAGTCTTTAAAGCTGATTTTGATGCATCGCCTTCTTCTAAGCATATGTGTCTAATTGCCAATGTTTCTAAAGATTTATTCTTTTGGCATCGTAGACTTGGTCATGTTGGTTTTGATCATCTTACTCGTGTAAGTGGTTTAGATCTTATACGTGGCCTGCCTAAGCTTAAGGGTGATAGCAATCTAGTATGTTCTTCTTGTAGACATGGTAAGATGATTGCAGGTTCACATCCACCTCTTACCATGATGATGACAAACGCTCCAGGACAGCTTCTACATCTTGATACAGTTGGACCATCTCGAGTTCAATCCTTTGGAGGCAAATGGTATGTGCTTGTGATTGTTGATGATTTTTCTAGATACTCTTGGGTATACTTTATGGCATCTAAGGATGAGGCCTTTAGTCATTTTAGAAGTCTTATTCTTAGGCTTTCTATTGATCATCCAGGAGCTCTCAAAGCTATTAGAAGTGATAATGGAACTGAATTCAAAAATGCTTCTTTTGATCTCTTTTGTACTGAAAAAGGAATTGATCATCAATTTTCATCACCTAGAGTGCCTCAACAGAATGGTGTAGTTGAAAGGAAAACAGAACTTTGGTTGAGATGGCTAGAACCATGTTAGATGAACATCATACTCCTAGAAACTTTTTTGGGTCAAGCGATTTCAATTGCTTGATATATTTCAAACCGTGTGTTTTTGAGATCAAAATTGGGTAAGACTCCATATCAGCTTCGGTTTGGACATAGGCCTACTGTTTCTCACTTTAGAGTTTTTGGATGCAAATGCTTTGTCTTGAAATATGGAAATCTTGATAAATTTGAAGCTAGATCAATGGATGGCATCCTTCTTGGATATCCTGTTCATACTCGTGGCTATCATGTGCTTGTTTCGGAGACTAACAAAATTGTGGAAACTCGTGAAGTTACTTTTGATGAGGCTAGTCCAGGCACTAGTCCAAGTGATGCAAGTACAGGCGCATACATTCGGGGAGAAAATCTTTGAAGATGATGATGATGTTGAAGATGAGGTCTTGACTCTTCCTAATGCACAACAAGATGTAGCACCTTTGGCACCTACTACTACATCACCTACAGCTAACCATCCTCAAGCTACAACATCATCTGTACATGCTGAAAATGAAGAAGGAGAAGGAGAAGTCTCAAAAGCCAATGCTCCCTTGCACATTCGTAAAATGCATCCATCTGAACAAATGATTGGAGACCTAAATGAGAGAGTCACTCGATCCAGGTTTATTCATTCTGACACTCATGCTCATTCTGCTTTAGTTGCCTCTTTTGAACCCAAAGATATATCTCATGCATTATCTGACGAATCTTGGATTAATGCCATGCATGAAGAATTAGAGAATTTTGAACGAAATAAAGTTTGGAAACTTGTCTCACCTCCTCCTGTTTTTAATGTTATTGGAACTAGATGGGTTTTCAAAAATAAACAAAGTGAGGATGGTGTTGTTGTTAGAAACAAGGCTAGATTGGTTGCTCAAGGTTACACTCAAATTGAAGGCTTAGATTTTGATGAAACCTTTGCTCCTGTTGCTAGAATTGAAGCCATTAGAATCCTTTTAGCTTTTGCTGCATCCAAAGGTTTCAAATTGTATCAAATGGATGTGAAAAGTGCTTTTCTGAATGGCTACATAAATGAGGAGGTTTATGTCAAGCAACCACCTGGTTTTGAAAATCCAAAGTTTCCAAATCATGTGTTCAAACTATCAAAAGCTTTGTATGGTTTGAAACAAGCCCCTAGAGCATGGTATGATAGGCTAAAAACCTTTTACTTGAAAAGGGCTTTTTAATGGGAAAGGTTGACAAAACTCTCTTTTTACTCAAGCAAGGCAATGATCAACTATTCGCTCAGATTTATGTTGATGATATTATCTTTGGTGGTTCATCTCATGTTTTAGTGTCTGAAGTTTTGAAACAATGAGGAAGGAGTTTGAGATGAGTATGATGGGTGAGTTGACATACTTTTTGGGACTTCAAATCAAGCAAACGAAGGATGGTACTTTTGTACATCAAAGCAAATACACGAAAGACTTGCTACATCGCTTTGGAATGGAAAACACAAGCCGATCATGACACCCATGGAGAGCACTTGCGCACTTGACCACGATGAAGATGGTGAGCAGGTTGATCAAAAGGAATATAGAAGCATGATAGGTTCACTTTTGTACCTCAACGCATCAAGGCCGGATATACAATTTGTCAGTATGCTTGTGTGCTCGTTTTCAAGCTTCCCCACGTGCTTCACATCGACAAGGTCACAAAAGGATTTTCAGGTATCTTCATGGAACTCAAGATTTTGGCATTTGGCTTTCTGCTTCCTCATGCATTAGTTTGAGATCTTTTTCTGATGCTGATTTTGGAGGATGTAGAATTGATAGGAAAAGCACTTCTGGTTCATGTCACTTCTTGGGAAATTCTCTCATTGCATGGTCATCTAGAAAGCAATCTTCTATTGCACAATCAAGCTATTGAATCTGAATATGTGGTCGCTAGTTGTTGTTCTCAAATTCTTTGGATAGTAGCTACACTTAAAGATTATGGGGTTAATTTGGATAGTGTTCCTCTTTTGTGTGATAACACTAGTGCAATTTGCATTGCTAAGAACCCCGTGCAACACTCTAGAACAAAACACATTGACATCAGATTTCACTTTCTTAGAGATCATGTTGAAAAAGGCAACATTGTGCTTCATCATGTGGATACTGAACATCAATTGGCAGACATTTTCACAAAACCTTTGTCTTCTTCTCGTTTTGCTTTTATTCGGGGAGAACTTGGGATTGTTCATCCAATGGGTTTGTTTTGAGGGGGAGTTTCCTTGCCAAGTTCTTTCACTTGATGAGCCCACTTTATCATATTTCTTTATATGTTATGTAATTGAGCTAATATATGATAATCTAATTGTCTCACTTGAACTAAAAATGACATTGCAGAATTCCCTGGACTGATTGCCTATAGCTAAATACTCTGTGATATCTTACTCTTTTAGGCTTGTTATTGAATCTTCTTGACAAATTTGGGCTATGGAACAAGTGTGGTTTCAACTTTACTCTTTCATAAGACCTTTTAATCACTTTTGCATGTTTATAATCAAAGAAAAATGAAAAGAAAAGGGAATCAATAAAAAAGGGTTGTTAAAAGCAAAAAACCTCAAGTTATGTGCTTCAGGGTGCTTTTCCTAAAAAGATAAGATGTATGCTTCAAGCATGCCATTCCCTCAAAGATAAGATGTATGCTTCAAGCATGCCACTCCTAGAAAATAAAAGAAGTATGTTTCAAGCATGCCACATGCAACTTATTGTTTAAAGATTAAATTGGTCTACTAGATTGGAGTTGAAACTACTTGCTCGCCCTAAGTTGTTAGTTGCTTCAATTTTTAAAGTCTTGCTTTTTCTGCTAAGATCTTGCTTAGTACTTGGCTATAGTTGACTAAATTGAGGTTGAGATGCATGTCATTCTCTAACTTGTTAAAATCACATCAAGATCATGTATTTTGCATATTATATGATATATAAGGTTATATGATCGAATGAGCTCATCTTTTTCTATCTTGGCACTTCCTTGTTTCTCTTTGTGAATTCATTGTTTCAGGAAAAATTTTGAACCTGTTCTCTTTTGTACTCTTGATGAATCCATTGTCAAAGGGGGAGAAATTTGGAAATCGTTGAAAAGTTTAAGGAAAAAGAGGGAGAAGAAAAAGGAGGAGTTGTGTTTGGAAATTTGAGAATTTTGGGAGAAGTTTGGAGAATTTTGGAATTCTTGGACACATTGCACATTCACACACATTTTCCTTCTCCGGGGGAGATTTTGTTTTGCATTTTGGTCAAAGGGGGAATTCTGTGTTTTCTTTTTGGTCCTTGATCCTTTGGATTTCAAAATCTTTTGTAAAGTGAATGCCAAATGTTCAATTCCAAGTGGTGTTGCCAATGTTTTCATCAAGGGGGAGATTGTGAAATCATGTGCTGAAAAATTAGCTTTGAACTGAAAAATTAACTTAGATTTGAATTTGCAAAATGTGTTTGTTCATGGGTTTTGACAATTGACAAGAAACAGTAAGTTTTGCCTTGGCGCCGGATCAATCCTAAAGAAAGCAAGAAGTTTCCCATCTCTGACGGACAAACTTTCTTGGTCCTTTGTAAACATGCTTTTTGACAACCTCTTTCTTCTATGTACAACGGACAAAGTTTTTGTGTCCGTCGTGAACATGATTTTGAGCGCATGAGCCAAACCCTATTTTCCAAGAATCCAGTAAGCTACGCATGTACGACGGACAAAGTTTTTGGGTTTGTCGTGAACGGCTTTTTGAGGATTGATTTCGCATGTACAACGGACAAAGTTTTTGGGTCCGTTGTGAACGTGTTTTCACCTAATGTTTTCTTCTTGGGCCGAAAGTTTCACATGTACGCCGGACAGAGATTTCTTGTCCGTCGTGAATGGACTTTTTCTAGGATTTTTATTTCTTGTCCGTTGTGAACGTGTTTTGCTCAGTTTAGGATGTTTTGCAAGAATTGAAATGGTTTGACCTTGAGATTATGAAATTTATGATGATTTCATGATGTGTGTTTTGAAGTGGACTTTATGCAATGCTCATGTGAGTAGTTGCATGGATTGACATTGAGTCAAGTCGTGGACTTGTGCTCGGATTCGTTTTGTGATTTGTTCATGTGTAGGTATTGCTCGAAGACGAATGTGGTCGATGACGGGACCGGAACTAGGTTCATGGAGGAAATGAGGTTCGGGACTAGGTTCAGGAGGAACTGAGGTCCTGGTGGTCAAGGATGTCATGCGGGACGTTCGGGCTAAGAGAATGGTGCACATGAAGAATGGTTAGTCACGTGAGAATGGCAGGAGGTCATTCGCGTGCAAAGTGTTAGTCACGTGAGTATGACAGGTGGCCATACGCGTGCAAAGTGTTAGTCACGTGAGTATGGTAGGGTTGCCATACGCGTGCAAGAGTTGTACTCGGCCAAGGAGAGTTGTGTTGGATACGGATTCCTTCTAGGGAATAGGAATCGTATTCAGAACTCCTTGTGGGTTGGTGCTTTAAATAGGTGGGGGGTCTCCTGTTGAAACGCACCAAGGAGAGCTGAGCGCATCAAGTTTTGAGCTTGGTTTTAGGGTTTGTACTCTTTTGATGAGAGTATTTTAGACAAGAAATAAAGATCAATTCTTCCAAGATTTTTGCGTGCTACAGTAACCACGTCGCTACATGTTGTTTTCTGTTTTGGTTCTTGTTTGCATGCTTGTTCTAATTCTAGATTGGTTTTTGATCGTTGAGTTTCATCTTGATTTGATCCATCAAAAACCGTTCTAGGGTATTGATTTAGAGTTTCTCAAAGTCTAGTTGATCAATCTTTTGTCGTTCTTGTTTAATCTTGAAGTTTTGTTTAGATTGATTTTCGTCAAGTTCTGGAACAGCAAGCTTGCGAAGCTTATAACTTTGATCCGTAAGTCCGATCGAACTGATTCTTTTTGAGTTAGATTTGTATTGGAATCTAGTTTCTTGTGTCCAAATTTCAGATCATTCTGACGGTTTGATCTCAGGGAATTCGCATTTTACCGAACCTCTGTCATTCTGTTTTTGTCGAAAACGAGGCAATTATTTGGTTCTGTTTTGGGGTGAACTTTTAATAGATCAAGAATTTGGTTTTAGCTTCCGCACAATCATTCACCCCCCCTCTGATTGCTATATTCGTATACTTCGATCCTACAAGGAGGAAGAAGAGGAGGCCACCTACGCTCTGGTTAGAAGGAGCAGGAGGTCGACCTCTCAAGCAACCTCGGTGCTGGAAGAGGTCGACATGGACGACGTCGACCCGGCGATGGCACGTGCCAGCGATGCCGCGGAGGAGCGCGTCGTGGTCGTGGCCGAGGCCTACGAGGCCGCCGCGGGCAGGTCGCCCGTGGCCCGAGGCGAGGAGTCCGAGGAGGATGGCACTGCTCGTCGGGCAGAAGGTAAGCTTCTACTTCATTCTCTTGTTCTGTTCTTGTCTTGCGATTTTCTTCGGGCTAACCCCACCCTGTTTGGCGTGGGCGTGATAGCTCGGATGTTGCTTTTGGACTTCCGCCGATGGTCGAGGAGATTATCGACTCTGCAGCTTGGACGCCGAGCTCGACCGCGTCGTCGACCAAGTGATGGCCGAGACGGGGGAGGAGCCGGCGCCAGCTACGGACTCAGTGGAGCCCGAGCTTCCCTCGGCGGGACCCGTGCTTCCTTCAGCGGACGTGGAACCTATTCCAGCCGCGGAGGAGCAGGAGCCGCAGGGGGCTGAGGACCAAGAAGCCTTGGCCTTGGTCCCTTGCGAAGGGGTAAGCGCAAGCGAGCCCCAGGCGACGGGCTCCGGTGGTCAAGCGGTGGTGGCTTTCGACCCACCGCCCTTGGCCGCGAGCCAAGAGGAGGAGCCGGTTACTGCCAGCCAGCCACCTCCAACCGCGGTCCAAGGGGAAGATGCGGTCGTGATCGCCCAGTCACTTCCAGCCGCGGAAGTGATCGCCGAGCTCGACCAGCTGCCTCCGTCTGCGGACCATGAAGAGGAGGTGGTCGTTGATGACCAGCTGCTCCCAGCCGCGGATCACGGGCCGGAGGTGGTCGTCCTCGACCAATCGCCTCCGAGCGTGGAGCTCCCATTATGCAGTCGGCGGAGGTGCAAGGGGCGGAAGCGGCGGTCGGCGTCCAGTCCCCAAGCGCAGCGGCCGGGCAGGAGGAAGGCGGCCACGAGCCGCCTGTCGACGCAGAAGACCAACCTCAGGGCGTCCTGGGGTTGGTCGAAGGAGGAGACGTCGTTGCCCTCCCGGGAGCACCGGGTGCCCAGGAGGGGCAAGATCGTGATGCGCTAGCTCGGGATCAGGATGGCCCTGCGTGGGTTAATCCCTTTTTCCGAGCTGGCGCCACCGACCGCCAGCGGCTTCAAGACAAGTTGGTCAGCCGGGCTCTTCTGGTAAGCGCTTTGCTTTCAACTTTTTACATGAGTCGAGCAATCTTCAAGGGGTTCTTCTTGACTTTCCTTCCCCTTTGCTCCAAGTTTGCTGCGAAGGCTATGGAGGACATTGATGCCTCCGCAGTTCCAGCAGAGGAGTTCTGGACGTACCATCGTGAGCAAGACGCCAAGATCGCCGATCTCGAGCGTCGGGTCTCCGAGGTGCGCGAGGCCGACCTGAAGGAGCTGGAGTCGGCGAAGAGCCTCATCGTCGGACTTCGGGACCAGCTCTTTGAGAGCGAGACGGCGAAGAACACTTCGAATGTATGTGCCGACCTCGAAGAGGAGCCGGGAAGTTGCGGCAGAGGTCCCCGACCTCGCCGCCGAACTCCAACGAGCTCGAGCGAAGAGGCACAGCTCAAGGAGGTGCGGCGCCTTCGGGACAGCGGTGAAAGGTCGTGCCGGGCGTGAAAGTTTTGGACCTGGAGGCGGAGGTCGACTCCTTAAGGAGGAACTTGTCGCCTTCAGGTCGAGCGTAGGACTTAGCTCTTCTTTTATTTTTAGCTCGTGTAAACCCCGTAAAAACAACGCTTTGGGTTAAATGAGCAAACTTCGCAGTGTTTGGTTCTTGCCTGCTTTTTCTCAAGTTCGCCTTCGACATATGCCTATATGACCCCTGCCTGGTAAAAGAAAACAAGTTCCTGCATAAGAGCATATAGCATAGATACGAGCAAAGGATCCTTCAAGAAGGGACTAACGCTCCTATCATACGGAGCCCCCGCCATGGACAAAGGTTGTGTACTCACCGCTATGAAGCACGAGTTTGTTCATGGGAAAATTTAAGGGTCGCTTTGGTCGTGACGATTTTTGAATGATTTAAATAGGTCGGTTGTGTCGAGAAAAATGTGAGCACGCAGTAGACGAGCTTTAAACCAACAATACGTAGAGCCGCCATACCCGAGTGGTCACCGAATCGGGCTTAGAGTGGATGCTCGCGCTCGACCACGCATACAAAGGAAGAGCTACCGTGGAAAGTGAACGATTGGCGAGCATCCACCGGGGCCAAGGGAAATGGTGCGCACATACTTGTCGGATAAGCTCGTCTGCGATCTTTGGTAGACGACGATGCTCGTTCGACAAAGCGAGGACGAAACACGAAAGAGGGGAAATGTTTTATTGGAAAGAACGCAAGGGGCGCGAGATAGGAGTACTCGTCTAAACGTAGAATTTACGCAGCTGATCGATGTTCCAGTCTTTGGTGAGCTCCCGACCATCCGCATCGCGAGGCGAACAGCCCCCGGGCATGCTGTAGACACGACCGTGTAGGGTCCCTCCCACCTTGGGGTCAGCTTGTTGGCTTTCGACAGGTCTTGAACTCTTCGTAAGACCATGTCGCCGACTTGTATGACCCTAGGTCGGACTGTCTTGGCTGCGTGCCTACGAAGAGCCTCAGAGGTAAACCGCAGACCGGAGCAACGCCCGTTCGCGTGTTGCTTCGACGAGGTCCAGGTCGACGAGGCGCTCAACCTTTTGATCGATGGAATCGATCAGTTGCACCCTTGGGGAACCTAGCACGATTTCGGCAGGCAGGATGGCCTCCGCACCGTAGACGAGTTGGAAAGGCGTTTCGCCTGTGGCTCGACTCGTCGTGGTGCGGACAGACCAAAGAACGGCGGGAAGCTCATCCACCCACTGCTGCTTGTGCTGGTTGAGGGTCTTGAAGACCCTCTTTTTTATGCCCTGGACTAGCTGCCCATTTGCTCGTTCGGCTGCTCCGTTGCTCTGTGGATGCGCCACAGAGGCGAAGCAGACCTTGGTCCCGACCTCTTCGCAAAGAACTTTGGAATAGTTCACCGTGAATTGGGTCCCATTATCTGTGATGAGACGGCTGGGTATCCCGAACCGAGTTTATCACATTGCTACGGAGGAACCTCTTGGCCGCCTGGGCCGAGATGGTTGAGACGGGCTCGGCCTCTATCCACTTAGTGAAAGTGTCGATGGCCACGAGCAAGTACTTGCAGCCTTTCTGACCTCGGGGGAAGGGTCCAAGGACATCGAGCCCCTGTGTCGAGAACGGCCACGAGAGTGGTATGGTTTGCGGGGCATATCTTTGGTTGACGGTCTTTTCGAGCATGAAATCGGCATGCTCGGCAGGTCATTACGATCGACCGTCGCCCGCCAAGGCCGTGGGCCAAGATGGTACCCTAGTCGGAAGGCCTTGCTCACAAGCGTTACGAAGACGAGTGAGCTCCGCACATCCCTTCATGGATATCACGAAGAAGGTATCGCCTTCCTCCCGAGAGACGATCTGGAAAGGATTCCTAATGCGCCTTTCCAGATAGGTCGCCCTCGATCACCAGACCGAGAAGATCGCCTTATTAGCCAGGAACGCTCGGCTTCTTCCTCGGGCAATGTCCCATGCGCAAGGTATTGGATGAATGGCGTCATCCAATTTGCGCTTTGCTCGAGGAAGGAGACCCTACCGCCGGTCTCTCGTGCCTCCTCTTCGAGAGGGAATGGAGGGCTTATGTAGGTGCTCGACAAGCACCCCGCCAGAGCGGTGGTTTGAGAGGAACCGACCTTAGACATTTGGTCACCAGGAATTATCCTTCCTGGGATGTAGATTACTTGAAATTCTTGAAGTATTTCTCCATCTTCCTTACTTCGCCAGGTACAGCGCCATTGAGGTATCGAACACCGATACTCCTTGTTGACCTGGTTCACGACCAACCGTGAATCGCCCTTCACAAGAAGCTGGACTCCTAGCGATTTACATGCCGAAGTCCGCCAAAAGGCCTTCAGATCTGCCCGTTGTTAGTCGCGGCGAAATGTAGTTGGATGGCGATCAAGTTGCTCTCCATCCGGGAGACCAAGACGACGCCACTTGACCCGAGCGCTCGTATGCTCGGGATCCATCAAAATACAAGGTCCAGGAGTTTTCCCTTGAATCATTGGTCCTAGGCCGGTGGTGCCGGAGCCGACCATTCTGCCACGAAATCAGCCAAGACTTGTGATTTTATTGCCGTGCGGGCTGAGAACACCAGCTTCGAACTCGGCGAGCTCCATTACCCACTTGGCTATGCGACCACTGGCGTCCTGATTTTTCAGGATCTCCCTGAGTGGGAAGCCGGTCGGCACCACGATCTTGTGTGCTTGAAAGTAGTGGCGCAACTTCCTGGAGGCCATCAGCAACGAGTACAGTAGTTTCTGGACTTCGGGGTAACGTTCCTTTGGTCCATGAAGTACTTCGCTGACGTAATAGATAGGTCGCTGGGTACCATCTCTCTCTACCGCTAACACCGAGCTTACCGCTTGCGGGGTTGCCGCCAGGTATAGTAGTAATTCTTCCCCCGCTGTGGGTGTGACGAGGACGGGCGGCTTGGAGATGTACTGTTTTAGCTCTTTGAACGAGCGATCAGCTTCCTCCGTCCACGTGAAGCCATCATGCTTGCGGAGGGCTTTAAAGAAAGGTAGCCCTCGCTCTCCCAGCCGGGAGATGAACCGGCTTAAGGCGGCCATTCTTCCGGTCAGAGCTTGTACTTCCTTTACGCACGTGGGCGACCTCATGTTCTCAATGGCTTCGATTTTCTCCGGGTTTGCCCCAACGCCATGTGGCCCGACCATGTAGCCGAGCACCTTGCCAGCCTTCACGCCGAACACGCATTTTTCTGGATTTAGCTTTATTCGATGCTTATTGAGGTTACAGAAAGTTTCTTCCAAGTCAGCAACGTGACCCGAAGTACTCTTGCTTTTGACAACTATGTCGTCGACATAGACCTCCAAATTTCGACCTACTTGGTCTGTGAAAGTTTTCTGCATGAGGCGCTGAAAGGTTGCTCCCGCATTTCTCAGACCGAAAGACATGGTCGTATAGCAGAAGGTACCGAATGGGGTGATGAAGGAAGTCTTTTCCTCGTCTTCGCGCGATAGGCTGATCTGATGATAGCCTGAATAGGCGTCTAGAAAGCTCATGGTCTGTGACCCTGCCGTCGCGTCCACCAGTTGGTCTATGCGAGGCAACGGATAGTTGTCTTTTGGGCATGCTGCGTTCAAACCCGTGTGATCGACGCACATGCGCCACTTGCCTCCTTTCTTCCTGACCAGAACTGGATTGGCTAGCCACTCGGAGTGCTCGATCTCTCTGATGAAGCCAGCTTTTAGGAGTTTGTCGAGTTCCTCCCAGATGATTGCCTGTTTCTCCGGGAAAAGCGTCTAAGTTTCTCTTACCGGTTTTTGTCGCTGAATCATAGCTCAGTGCTCGACCACCTCCCTTGGGACCCCGGGCATGTCGGACGGTTCCCGGGCGAACACATCCGACCTTGCCCGGAGGAAGGTGACGAGCTCGAGTTCCTATTTGGGATCTAGAGAAGATCCCAAATGAACGACATGGCCGGTTCCGACTCGTTGAGCGAACAGCCTTGGTCTCTCCTCCAGCCGAGGGCAAGTTTAGGCCGGAATGCTTCGGCTCTTGGTCGTGGCCGCGAGTGGGTAATCGACCGACCATATCCAGCGCCCTTTTCGCCGCAATTGAGTGCGGACTTGTGGTTCCCTTTGATGGTTATGACTCCGTTCGGTCCGAATCTTCAGCACCGATACGCTGGCGTGATGCGAGGCGGCCATGAACTTGGCCAAGGCCGGCCTGCCGAGGATGGCGTTGTAGGCCGACTCGAAGTCTACCACCTCGAAGGTGATTAGCTCCGTTCTGAAGTTACTTGGGCCGCCGAAACTCACGGGCAGGACGACCTGCCCCAGAGGTTTGATCGAGGTGCCCGGGACTATCCCGAAGAAGGGCACGGCTACACTCTTGATTTTGGAATGAGGAATCTGCATCTCGTCCAAAACCTTGGCTGAAATAAGGTCCAAAGAGCTCCCGGAGTCTATGAGGACCCGACCGACGACGGTATTGCTGATGGTGGGGTTCACGACCATCGGAAGCCTCTGGGGTTTGGTCATCCCAAGGGGACAATCGTCCTTGGAGAAGGTGAGGGATATTTCAGACCATTTCAGCTGCTGCACCGGAGGCTTACCCTGGGTAACATGGTGCACTTCTCTTGCGGCGTCCTTTAAGTCCCGGCGGGACTTGTAGGCGGAGGAGCCCCGAAGATGACCGCTATGTGATTCTTTGGTTCTTGGTATTCCATGTCATCCTCACTTTCCTCGGTGGGCTGTTTACCTTTGCCATTTTCACCCTGCTCTGGAAGCGTCGGCATGGGGCCCCCGCCAGAAATCGCTCCAGCGGTAGGTCCACGCTCGGCAATTCCGTGAGGTCGTGTCCGTGTGCCTGGTGAAGCGGACAGAGAGGTCGCCCGTCAGTCCGCTTGGTCGCCTCGTTCTCGAGGCCTGTGTGGTTGTCCTCTTCCTCGGCGTTAAACCCCGTGGCTGCCAGGCTGGGTTGCTCGGGGTTGTTGTTGTTCCACCGCGGCTACCATGGTGGCGAGGTTGCTTTTTCTTCTTCTTCTTGATCTTCTTGTCTCTGAGAATTGACCCCTTTTTGCTAGCCGAGGTCTCTAGGCCAGCCGAGGCGGCAGCTTCCCTTCATCCAAAGATTTTCTTCCATTGGACGGCTTCATCTGCGTTGGCGTATCGATCGGCCATTCGGAAGAGCTCGTTCTTGCCGTTAGATCCGGTGGATCTCCAGGTCCTGCGTGAAGCGCGACGTCCGCACTCGAACTTGAAAGCTCGGACGACAGCTTCGTCCGATATGTTCGGATCGAAGTTCCGACTGGATGAACCTCTGGACGAATTGTCGCAGGTTTCCCGTCCGTCTCAGACAAGCGCTCCAGTCGCGCTCCTTTCCCGGCGGATGTAACAGCTCCGAAATTTGCTCGGGCGCGCGCCGAGCTGCCCTCAGGACCGTATGGATCCTTCCTTCGATTGAAAAGCCACGTCTGGCGGCTCCGGCCCGTCGGCCGGCGTAATTTGCCATCACTCTCATCGCCTCCGGCGGCGAGGATGGCGGTAGTATATATGGAGAGAAATTCGTCCGGGTTCTGGGTCCCGTTGAATCTTTCGACGTGGCCGGGCTTGAATCTGTTCGGCCATGCGACGTTCCGGAGGGAGCTCGTGAAGGCCTGGCAACCGAAGCTCGGGATTTCGCGGTGAAATCCTCGGTCGCAGCGGCCTCCACGCGGGTCTTCCACCCAACGCCCAGCCTTGCCGAGTCGGGAGAAGACCTCATGCGACGGTCGTGCCGACGACCGCTTGGTCGTGGAGCGTTCAGAGCGCTCGTAATCTGGGCGATTATAGAGGTACCGCTCTGAGGTTGCTCTGTGACTGTTCCGGGGCTTTTCCCGGATCGGGTTAGCGGTCTGGGGCGATCTCCGAGCATGGCTCCGAGACTCACCTCTGTGCGAGCGCATGGGGGAGCGTTTGTGATGGTCCCGGGAAACACTCCGGGCATCCCGGTCACGGGGAGGATCCGAGACTTTCAGCTCGGCGGCAAGCCTTTCCAAATCTTCGGCTACGACCCTGCCCACGGCCTCCAAGTCTACTTGCTCGGGAAATCAAGCAAGAGTCACGCACGATCGCCGCTAAGGCTCAGAATCGCTCCGCTTTCCGGTGAATCAAGCGGCGGTGAGCTTTGACGGCGCTCCGAGCGCGATCGGGAGTTCGGTACCGCGAGTTCCTTTCCGTGGAAGCGCACCTCCCTTTGCCTGGCGGCGAATGCTCGCGAGGGTCTTTCCCAAGGACGCCTCGGTGGAGTCCGCCGCCAGAGTGGTCGTGCTTGGCAGCGTCAGAGGATCCTTCTCCGGCTCCGCACGGCTCCCGCCACGTTGACTCGGCGAGAGCGGGATGAAAGCGATGGGGACATCATTGTATCCCCTTGAGATGCGATCTCTGGCCGAGCTCTAGGTCGCCTGGTATGTCCAGGCCATCGTAGAGCCCGTCGTAGTCATCCTCGGGGTCCTCGAGGGTAATGTTTGGGGAATGGAGGCCCTGTCCTCGCATTCCCGTGTCCGGAAGGGCTCCCAGACTCGCAGACCGATAGGATCGGTCACCCTGGCCACGTTGTCGACGGCGTAGTACACGTCGTCATCTTCAACGTGGTCAAAAACGCAAAGGTCCCGAGTGTCTCCCGAGTTTGGCATCCTCGAGGATCTTGATCTGCACGGGAATCAAGCTGTCGTCCCCACGGACGGCGCCAGCTGTCGACGATTGGAGAACGGCTCCCGTCGAGCTTACTTGTTGAATGGGGGATCAACAGAGCCCCGTCGTACGGATCGAAGAGGTCGTTCGAGTGATGCGAGGTCGGGAGAAGAAGAAAAGGGGGACACGGTGTTTATCCTGGTTCGGGCCTCCCTCTGCCGGGATAACAGCCCTACTCCAGTGTATTATGTTCTATCTCTTTTTTTTCCCTCCCTTTACAAATCTTCCGGGGGGGTTTAAATAATACGACTATAGGTACCAAAAAAGGCAACTACCTCCTGGGATCACGCTATGTATCCATATCCGTGACCCGGGCCCTTGATTCGCCTGTTTTGAATTTCTGTATGATCTCCCTTGATCTTCGGCTGATTGGTTGGCTCCTTCCTTCCTCGTAGCGTTCGCCGGGCCCTCCGACCAAACACCCGAGTAGGTCGTGGCCTCTACGAGCACGCTTGCTCGTGGGGGGGGCGTGTTTGGTGCTTCTGCGAGTAAAGGTGCAGACGTGTATGCTCGGAGGAGAAGGAGGGATGCTCGTTTCATTCTCCCGAGCATCTTCTTCTAGTATTGCTTGGTCGGCGGGTTTAGCTTTTCACGGGGGTACCGTGGTCTTTTGCCAGATAGTCAATCCCCGACACATGCATTGGAAATTTGTCGACGCCAGCGTGCGCGACCGTACCGGTACAACACCGTGTGTTCCTAAGAAAGGGCACGGTGAGGAGGAACATGGCATAAGCATGTGCATCAATCATATGCATTTTTCGGAAGTGGTGTGGACTCTTTGATGTGGTATTGTATATGAGGAATGTGGACTCTTTGATGTGGTATTGTATATGAGGAATGTGGAATGATAGATATATGGTGGATGTTTTATTTGTATTAGTTGTTCCGCTTGCTGAGATTACCCAATCTCACCCCTTGTTATTTTGTTGTTTTCAGTAGTTCACGCGACTCGTAATCTTGAAGGGTGGGCTTAGTAGCACAATCAACCCTCCGGGGTCATCACGAATCACATGGACTAGTGCATTTAATAATTCATTAGCTTGCTGAAATTTTATTAATCATAGACCTGTTGATGTCCTCTTTGGAGTTTTTTTTACGTTTATGTTCGTTTTCTGGTTGATTTAGACTTGTTATCTCTAGTATTGATGCTTTTATGTTATTCCTGTTTATAATGGTTATTATGAATCTTGTTGTCGCTTCCGTTTTGTCCTAATTTTAGGAGAGATGCTGTCGAAATTTTCTTGTACGACAGTTTAGATTTGTAGGGTGTTACAGAGCTGCGCGAGGTCACGAGGCGGATGTTGCCGCTGCCCGGGGTGGCCAGGGGCAAGAAAGTGAGAAAGAGGCCACCCCAGGATGCCCCTGGTGGCAGCACCCCGAAGAGGCCGCACGTCGAGTGGGGCGACCGAGCGGTGGTAAGTTTCCTCGATCCCGGTCATTCCCTGGATCATCTTGCTTTAATGCTTATTACTTCTCGCGACCCTCCCGTCACTCGTGCAGCATCAACAAGCAGCAGAAGTAGGGACCCCGATGTGACACCTCGGAGTGTCGTATCCTTAATTTTTGAGCATGATAAGGTTAAATACAGTATGAGATGTGGAAATAAGGTTAAGATCATAAGGATCGGGGGTTAATAACGTTTCCGGGCCGTTTCCGGGCCGTTTTCGGGGTTTTGGGCCTTCCCGGGGGAGTTTTGGGCCTTGGTGGGCTTTGGTGGGATGGATTAGGACTCCGTAACGGACTAGGATTGGGTTGAGGGCTGTTAAAAGGGGCTCCCCCTGCCCCCCTTGCGCCCCCATCTCAGCCCCTTGCGCCCCACCTCCCTCTTGCGCCTCTCCTCCTCCCTCCCCCTCCCCTAAGCCCTAGCCCCCATAACCATGCGCATCCCCCTCCCTTTCCTCCACCTCCACACCACCTCCCCTCCACCCCTTGCTGCCCTAGGGTGGTCTCCCCACCCCTGCACCTCGCGGAGTCATCCCGTGGAGCGAGGAGCGAGGAGCAAGGAGCGAGGAGCGAGGAACGTGGAGCGAGGAGCGATTCGCGAGGAGATTCGCGGAGATTGATTGGAGTTTTGCGCTCGGGCAAAGGTATGATCTTGGGGATCCTTGGGGATGATCTAGGTACTGTTATTAGGGTGTTTATCAAGTTTTTAGATCAATTGGAGGCGCTGGTTTGAAGTAATTTGGGTTAGATCTAAACTTGTCCACGTTTCTGTTTTCGGGCAGATTGAGCAGTCGAACTAGGGTTCGAGTTTCCGTCGATTTAGAATCCGAATCAGACCGTACGGACTTATAGGAAGTTGTAGATAATTTAATTATCTTTCCGTGGACGTAAAGCACGTTAATTTCCGATCAGCCGTTTGAAAGTTATGGCTGTTTTACCGAGCGCCTAAAAATCTGTGACGTAACTGGAACAGATTGTGGTAATCTGTAGATTAAACAATTTTAGAGTCCGAATCAGTCTTTCCCTATAACTAGAAAAAGTTGGGAAATTTCCTAAGCTTCGCGATGGTGTACTCGCTTATTCGATTTGGAGTCCCAGAACTCAAGTTATGCTTTTTGCAAGGTTGCTGTCCCGCCGGGACAGAACCTCTGTTTTTAGGTTTTGCGAGTAGTTGGCAATGTCGGGTTAGATGGGGGCGTGTGTACTGTTTTGAGGTTATGATTGTGAGTGTGTGATGCCTATGTGCAGGTGGTGTGACCCCGGGAGTTCCCTCTTCTTCCCGCCAATCCGTTGCACGTGGTTGAGGCAAGTGTGTTGTGATGGATAGCAAGTTGTAGGTTGCATGTTGAAATTAGATGGAATTGCCTACATGATATATGTCCACTTGCCATGTTTTAATGATTGATATGATATGATGAGCATGTTTAACATATTATGATGCCATGTGTTAATATGTGAATTGAATATGATATTTAGCATGGTTGCATGCATGTCATGAGGTAGGGCGAGGGCGGTGAGAAAGTCATAGCTAGTCCGGCAAGGTCGGTGAGAAAGTTATGACTAGTCCGGAACGCCATTGAGTAAGTCCTATGTCGTGATTCCATCCACGTGGTGTTTGGAAGCGAGTAGGCACCCTCCATCTTCGGGATGGAAGGGGGAAAGGGTGCACACCGACGGGTGTGTACTTCCCATACCGGTATGAGGTTCCAGAGGGTCAGGAGCAATGCATTACATCGCATACAAATTGATGATGATATTGATAAGTATTCATGAATGAGATGTTATACATGATGATAGATGTTATTGACTTGTTGTTATGCTTGTTGTCCATTGCAGTATGCTTGCTGAGTTTTCGAACTCACCCTTGTGTTTTCTTGTTGTTTTAGGTACCATGAGAACGGCATGCGGAAAGGGAATAGTCACACGCTCACTCGTTGCTTCACCTTAATGTTTCCCCAAGTCAATTCATTTAGTTGGATAATAAATTGCGTGTGATGGCCTTTAAATTAAGTCTTAGCTTGGTTAATGAGAGTTCTATTGTTTGTTTGACACTTGGAACCTTAAGAGCTTAATGTTAGTCTCTTATTGTCGTTAAGACTTTATTTATTGCTGTTTTAGATGGTTCTCTTATTGCCATATAATGCTATATTGTTGCTGTTCCTTAAATTCATGATAAAACAAAGGAGGTGCTGCCGAAATCTCGGTTTTTAGCCTATGCACCTTTGCTGGAATTTTATGTTAAATGTGGTATTTAGCTGTTGTTTAGCTTGTGTTTGGTAGCAGTCGGGCATATTAAATGCCGGGGTGTTACACCCGAGTCCCTCAGGAACCTCAGGCCCTCGGGCCTGAGCTTCGGGATCCATCCCTCCAGCGGCCTCGAGGTCTTCCCGAGCTCCGGCCCCAGCTACCGGCGGCTCGAGGCGCCCAGCTCCCGACCTCGAGGAGGGGGCCGTCACCCACCTGCGTGCGAACTTATTCTGGCATTCTTGAGATTCTCCCCACCCTGTTTTAGTGACAATCTCAACTACAGATGTCAGGGGCTCAAGCCCACTCACAACCCAGCTTGACGATGGTTGTTGTTCAGGGCGAGTCGGAGTCCGAGGAGGAGGAGACCGACTTCCTAGAAGTAGCTCGTTGAGCAAGCTGCCGTGCCGGCCAAAGCCTCGGCCGAGCTCGAAGCGAAGGTCACTGACCTTGAGGGGAAGCTTGGGCGGGTAGTGAAGGCAGCCAAGAACGCCCTGGCCCAACTCCAAGAGGAGCGAGACCATGCCACCAGCTCGACTGCCGAGGCGCTCCATCTCCATGGTGAGATGGGCAAGCTGAGGGCCAGGGTCGCCGAGCTCGAGTAGGAGAAGCTTGCTCGCGAGATGTCGGATCTGTAGACAGGGATTTTGTAGTTAAGTTTGAACTTTTGGAACAATGTAATGAAGGAAACAAAGGGTATGAAAGTAAATGGTCGATTTATAAGGTAGGTCGTTGCGCATCTGTAAGCGAGCTAGTTTTTGATCGAGTGTTGAGTACTTAGCTGTTCGTAAGAAAGAAGCCCTCCTCTTCCAGCCCCCGATGCGGTCGAGTTTGTGCTGGACATCAAGCGCAGATCACGGCCCAGCCCCCGATGCGGTCGAGGTCGTGCTAGACGTCGAGCGCAGTTAGCGTTCGCGGCCCAGCCCCCCATGTGGTCGAGGTCGTGCTGGACGTTGAGCGCAAATGAGATCCAGACCCCAGTGCGAGTCATTGAAGCTCATTCTTCTGAGGCCAGGACCTGCAAAGTCGAGGGAGATCGAGAAAGGGCCCACAAATATCGAGGGGTGAGGTTAATATCCCAAGGGCAGATCTTGGTCGCACACGCGCGCTTGCTAGCCCAAAGTACGATCTTCTTAGCTTGAGCCTCACGACGAGGGGAGCCGTGATGCGATAAGGATCGGCTTACTGCTGGCGTGACCCTCCGGAGGCGAAAGTCTAAGCCACGGTATTTTGGTTTTGGCTTTGAAGCCCGCAGGGTCCCGAAGTATCTGTCCTTGACCTCGGTTTACGTTACGACAGAGTGTGACAAAGATTACCGCGCAATCCCAAGGGTTTTCATGTGGTATGGTGCAAAAATTTTAGAGGTGAATAGGGAAAGTTTTATTGAAAAACTGGAGTAAGAGTGTTACACGTGAAACTTCCGAAGTTGATCGATATTCCACGATCTCATGAGTTCTCTGCCATCAGGTAATGCTAGCTGGTAAGCCCCCGTGTGATCTGTTGCGACAACTCTATAGGGGCCCTCCCACTATGGGGATAACTTGTTGGTGTTGGACGTGCTCTGGATTCGTCTTAGAGGCAGGTCCCCGACAAGGAGCTCCCTAGGTCATACCGATCTGGCCGCATGTCTGCGAAGGGTTTGCAGTTAATGCAATGATCGCAACAGTGCTCGGCATCTTACTTCTTCTGCTAGGGTTAGGTTGAGAGACCTCTCTTGCTTGAAGTCGACTTGGTCGACCAAGCTGACCCTAGGAGAGCCCAGCATCACCTCCGGAGGCAGGACGACCTCCGTACCGAAAACGAGCCGGAAGGGAGAGGACCCTATTGCGCGGCTGATTGTGGTACGAATCGACCATAGGACAGTGGGGAGTTCGTTAACCTAGGACCGACCATGTTGCTCGAGCCCCTAAGAAACTCGCCTCTTAACGCTTTGCACGATCTGCCCGTTGGCTCGCTCCGCGACCCCATTGCTCTGAGGGTGGTTCACTAAGGCATAGCACAACTTGGTCCCCATGCTTTCACAGAATTCTTGAAACAACCACTGGTAAATTGAGTATCGTTGTCGGTGATGATCCTGCATGGGACTCCATACCTGGTGACCACGGACGAGCGAAAAAACTTGATCGCTGCTTGCGCGGTGATCGTGGAGACCGGCTCGGCCTCAATCCACTTGGTGGAGGTGTCGACGGCGACAAACAAGAACCTTTTCCCACCGATGGCTTGTGGGAAAGGACCCAGGATGTCCAGTCCCTAGGTCGAGAAAGGCCAGGTGAGCAGGATGGTTTGGAGGGCGTAAGCCGGTTGGTGCGACTTCTGAGCATGGAACTGACAAGCCTGATAGGTGCAAACTATGTCCCGTGCATCTTGGAGTGCAGTAGGCCAGTAGAACCCCATGCGGAAGGCCTTCCCGACCATCGTCCTGTAGGAGGAGTGTGCTCCATAGAGGCCGGAGTGGATATCGTTTAGCAGATATTTACCCTCCTCCGTGGAGACGCATTTGACAGTATGCCAGATACGCCCCGATGATACAGTTGGCCATCGATGATCCTGTACGAGCAGGCTCGGCGCTTGACTCTGCTCCTTTCCATAGGGTCATCCGGCAGCCGTCCTTGCTTGAGGTAGTAGTAGATCGGCTTCGTCCAAGTCAGGCCCTCTTCGACAAGGGCGGCTAAGAGCTCCGATTCCGAGATTGAAGGGGACGCCAAGGTCTCGAGGATGACATCTGGCGGTATTTCATCGTCGAAGGATTCGAGCTTGGCAAGGAGGTCGGCGCTGGTATTGTCCTTTCGGGGCACGTGTCTGACCTCCAAGTTCCGGAACCATTTTCTGCTTTACGTACCTCCACAAGGTATTTGGCCATCGAGTCCTCCATGCACTAGTAGTCCTTATTGTATTGGTTGATGACAAGTTGGGAGTCGCCCTTCACAACCAGACGACGTACGCCCAATGCTTTGCAGGCCCGAAGTCTGGCGAGAAGGGTTTCGTACTCTGCCCCGTTATTGGTGGCCGTGAATCCGAAGCGGACCATGTACCTCAGCTTGTCTCCCTTAGGTGTGATGATGAGGACGCCGATGCCAGAGTGCTCGAAGGACCTCGAGCCGTCGATGTACATGACCCAGGGTTCCTCCTTATTGAGTTTGGTTTCGGGGGTCGGCAATGGGGTCTGCTCGACCACAAAGTCTGCCAGCGCTTGTGATTTGATGGCCATGCTCGCCACGAACTTGACGTCGAACTCGGCCAGCTCCATGGCCCACTTGGCTAACTGACCTCTGGCTTCCGGGTTCCTCAGGATTTCACCGAGCGGGTGTCGGGACGCGAATCTGCAAATTCGGACCCTCTCTGTATTCTGTACTAGTCCAGGATCACGCTAGTACACACAGTTAAATAGGGATGAAGTACCACAATCATACACAGCAAAATTAATAATAAAGTACTTCAAACATTAAATAAACTGGTTACAAGACCTTAAGGTCAACTTACAAATAGTCTGCCATGCAGGGCTTACAATAACAAAAGTAAATAATCAGCAGCGGAACAAAGAACGTCGGTGACACCCATCAGTATGCCACAGGCAACTGACAAGGTTCAACTCCTAGATAACTGCCTCCTCGCGGAACTTCTCCTCCTTTGAAGTTGTAGTCTTCTCCTCAGTTAATGATTTTGTTGGTAGCAAGGGTGAGTATACAACATACTCAACAAGTCATGCACAGGGGTGCAATCCTATTACTATATGCATGGCTTGTTCCAAAGGAATGGCTTAAGTGGTTGTTTTGCGTCAAACAGCATTTTGCTTTGATTAAATAATCTTAATAGATTCAAAAGCAATGAAATCATATTGTATAATAAGTTATCAATCTCTTCTCAAACAGTTTGGCACAAAGCCCTATTCACCTTGGCAATTATCTCTGGCCTACAGCCACCCATTCCACATTTTATTTTAAAAGATCTAACCCTTGACTGTAATCCCCAAGCTTTGTCCAGTACCGTGGACTCGGCTATTCGAATAGTTTTTGACACACTCTGCAGAGGTTGTACACTTTTCCCACAAGATATAATCAACTCACCACGTTAGCCGTGAATCGCCATACAAGAGTATGCGAATGAGTGATCATAACAAAGCTTTTCGGAAACCTCGATCTCCACCTATGACCCTCTCCGGTTGCCATACACTATCCCTTTTCTCAGCAGAGATGAAGTATAGGACCGACATACCGTTGGATAGGGTACCAAGCCGTAGCTCCGGTACGCTCCCCCACAAAGTTACCCCAACGTAACTGTCACCCTGAGGTATCAAAGGTAAGATTTCAGAATCCTACTAAACTAGGACCGTCCCACTCCAGTCATGTGGTTGTACGTAAGGCCCAGTTCAAAGGCTTGCAAGGTGAAGTCCTTAATCGCCCAGGCAAGACATCCTTCTCACAGTCCCTGACCCAAATCTTCTCACATCACTCATCCCATTGCCGCAAAGGCTGTTATTTCAAAATCTGTGCCATAAAGGCCCACCTGGCGTAAAGCCTCATACCACTTGCCCCAGACTAAATCTTTTCCCACCCCTGTTCCATTATTGTGCAACACATGCCAACAATAATATCAGTTACCATGTAGAACCACAAAGGTACCTACACTTCACATCATCATGTGGCAAGATTACACTGATTCCAAAATTCATTCCGTATATCATTAGTCAATATTATTTTGCCATTTGAAACACATTTCACGTAAGCATGGCTAAGCAACTATTCACGGTCTAGCCTCCCGTGTTGGCACAATCATATCATCCAACAATTAATCCCGACTTAAGGTGACAATGGAACATATGGCATACAAATAATATTAACAAGGGTGAAGTTAACAATTAGGTTGGTTAACTAATTATCCCAAATTAAACTATTCATTTTAATCAACATAACATGCATAATTTAAATCGAAATATATTTAAAAAGCTAGGAACAATATGGTCAAAGCACGACTTGCCTTCGTAAAGCAGCGAGTCTTGGTCTGGAGCTTGATCCTCGAAATCCGCGTCCTCACACAGCTCGATGTCTACGCGTAACAGATAAAGAACCAAATAAACACGCAAAACAACGTACAAACACACATTCCGAGAAATGCTGCAAACTAAACTAATTCATAATTTCACAAAAACTTCCATATAATTAGTCTAGCATTTTCTAAGATTTATAAAATTTATTTCGCAATTTTTGAACGTATAGTTTAAGAGCTACAAAATTAGTAATTTTGGACATTCCGTGAATATTTTAACAATATAAATTTAATTATAAAATTTCATAAAAATTACTATAGGAAGGTATCAATTTGTACTAATTAACAAAATTTGTTGCATGCAGTTTGGACTTAGAACGAATTTGTAGCGAAAAAAACAAATCTCACAATTTCTGGAAATGAACACATCTAACTCAACCTTTACTAGCCTTGCATGGTACTGTTTGGCGTGGGCTAGGATTCGCATGTACTGCTTGGGCTTAATACATATGAAGATATTTATACTCAAACATATATGCACGTATACTAATTTCTAGTTTCCTTCGCATGTCACTGTTCCTGCTGTGTACGCATAATCACTTGATCGGCTAGGCTCTGGAAAATTTGCTACGGCCGGCCGTTATACAAACAAGCAGGCGCATTATACAATCAACTTAAACATGTATATACAGGTTACGGATACTTTAAACTCATGCATGCACCCAGTATAAACCTACACATACTAGCATATATATAAGCACACGCACCCACACAACCTAACATATACTCTTGTAAAATCAAGCGTTTAGTAAATAAATATACATAGACGTATATATATATATATATATATATATACCTACGCGAATATACAAATGAGATAACAACAGAAACAAAGCGCGCACGCGCGAAAGAAAAGAAATACTACCGATCGGCAGTAGCAACGACGGCGGCGACGCAGTGGAAGGCGATGGCGACCAACGTAGACGACGACGGCGACGTACACGATGACGACGGCGGCGACAGCGACCAACGGCGATGGCGGCGATGACGTAGACGACGGTGGTGTACACAACGGCAGCGACGACGATGGCGGCGATGAGATGGCAGCGGGGGCGATGACTCCAATGATGACGACGACAACTCCAACGGCAACAATAACGTAGACGACGGAGATGGCGGCGACGTAGACCAACGGTGATGGCGAGACGATAGCGGCGACGACGACGGCGAGACGACGTAGACGGCGTCGACAACGGCGGCCAAGTCAGGCAAGATGGCAGGGAGGCAATGGAAATGGTGGCTAGAACTTCCGAAAATTTTCTTGTTTTGGTTCTGCACTATACTTGCAAGGCAAAGCTAAAACAAGATACTAGCCATCGAAGTCATGAGATAAATAAAAACTAGTAACTGATGGAAGATGGAGGGCAAGCTCTTGCGTCAGGAAAGAGGAGCAGCTGGAAAGGAATAGAAACGGCTTGGAAACGTATACAGGAATGAATGGAGTATACATACTGCGTTGTTTCCTATGCAGGCTGGAAAACAAACGAAACGGCTGGAAGGGAATTCTTGTGCGTGGACTCACGTTGCTTTAAGGAAAAGAATTTCCAATGCCTCACGCATGGTAGTGATGCATTCACTAGTAGTCGGCATGGTACTAGTTTTAGTGTGGTATTCACTAAGACTAAATGCATGGTGGCCGGTTCTCTCCTTCACGTCACAAAGCAAAGCATGTGGAAATGAAAGAGACGTTACTAGTAAATGGGTTGCTAGCAAATTAAGACATTCCTTAATTGACATGCATTCAACCATTGGAAACCGGCTAGAAGCGCAAAAGCCACGAACGGCAGGAATACAAAGGTCCCTGTAGACACGTATACGCGTATACGTTTTCGAACATGCTGCGAAAAAGAAAAAAAACGGGAGGTTCTAAAAATCTGAAAAATTCCTCTAAAATACTAGGAACTATTTGGAACCTAACAAAGTTGGTTTCGTGATTTTTCGACATACAGATTTTTCGCAAAAAATTCTTTTCGTGGATCAGACACCTGTATCGATTTTTATAAAATCAACGACTTACATTATATAACATATTTTTTGAAAATATTTGAAGCGAACACTCTCGTTTACCAATTATCTTAATTATAAACAAAATTTTAGATTTTATGCTTATTCGAAAATGCATGATCTCTATTTAACGCAATTAATTCAATAACTTGAATCCGAATTACTCGCGAGGACTGCAAATAACTTCCGAAAAAATCCAAATAATTCCAGAAACACACTAAATATATTAAAAGCAAATTTTGGGACATTACAGCGGTAATCCGCTCGGGACAACCATTGAATGTGCCTGGAAGTAGTGGCGGAGTTTGCGCAAAGCCATAAGGAGGGCGTATAACAGCTTCTGGACCTGGGGGTGGCACTCCTTGGGTCCGTGGAGCACCTCACTGACATAATAGATCGGCTGCTGCCGGCTGTCTCGCTCGGCGGCCAGGACGGCACTCACAGCCTGAGCCGTCGCCACAAGGTACAGCAACAATTCCTCGCTCGGCCTTGGAGTCGTGAGCAGGGGCGGGCTCGAGAGGTAGGCTTTGAGATCGTCAAAGGACCGTTGTGCCTCGGGCATCCATTCGAAGTCCCCGTGCTTGCGCAACGTCTTAAAGAACGGCAACCCGTGCTCACCGAGTCTCGAGATGAACCGACTGAGCGCAGCCATGTGGTCGGTGAGGCTTTGCGCTTTTTTCATTGAGGTTGGGGGAACCATCCTCTCTATGGCTTCAATCTTCTCTGGGTTCGGGCCGACCCTTGACCCACCGATCATGAAGCCGAGCACGTTCCCCGAAGCAGTGCCAAACACGCACTTTTCAGGATTGAGCCTGATCCCATGCCTATTCAGGTTGGCGAAGGTCTCGGCGATGTCCCGTGCGTGGTCGTGTTCGGAGGAACTTTTCACAATGATGTTGTCCACATAGACCTCAAGGTTGTGACCAATCTGAGGGTCAAAAGTATTGGCCATGAGGCGCTAAAACATCGCGCCCGCGTTGCGGAGGCCGAACGACATAGTCATGTAGCAGTATGTCCCGAACGGGGTGATGAAGGCTATTTTGCTCTCGTCGTCGACCGCCAGCTTGATATGATGATAACCAGAGTAGGCGTCCAAAAAGCTCAGCATCTTGGCATTCACTGTGGAGTCAACGATTTGGTCTATCCGCGGGAGGGGAAAGTTGTCCTTCGGGCACGCCAAGTTCAAGCCTGTATGGTCGACGCACATCCTCCACTTCCCTCCTTTCTTCTGGACAATCACGGGGTTGGCCAGCCACTCGGAATAGTCGATCTCCCGAATGAAGTCAGCCACCTCAGGAGTTTGTCCAGGTTCTCCTTTATCACGGCCACCTTCTCGCTCGAGAAGCGGTGAAGCTTCTGTCGTACGGGCTGCGATCCGAGCCGTACTTGTAGCTTGTGCTCGATCACCTCCCTCGGGACGCCCGGCATGTTGGCCGGTTCCCAGGCAAATGTCCTTGTTGGCTCGAAGGAAGGTGATGAGCTCGAGTTCCTATTTGGGATCCAGCTCGGCTGCGACGTAGGTGCACTTACTTGGGTCAGCCGCCTCGAGCTACACAACCTTTGTCATGCCGCTGGGCTGGATCACTGCCTTCTGACGTGCATTCTTCATAGTCGCTTACGGCCCTGGCTGGGGTAGTAAGCCAGCGAGGGCTAGGGCTTTGCTCTCGCAGCCATGTGCTGCCTTGAGGTTGCCCCGCATGGTGATAGTGCCATTGGGTCCAGGAAGTTTCATACAGCGGTGGCCGTAGTGATTAGCCGCCATGAATTTGACCAGAGCCGGACGCCCGAGTATGGCGTTGTACGGGAGGTCTGCATCGACCACCTCGAAGGTGATCAGCTCGGTGCGGAAGTTTTCCACGTCGCCGAAGGTGACGGGACCACTTGACCTAGGGGGGTGGTCGAGCTGCTTGGGACGATCCCGAAGAAAAGCACCGCGATGTTCCTGATCTTCGACCGGGGGATTTGCATTTGGTCGAGAGTGCTAGCCAAGAGCAGGTTGAGGGAGCTGCCTCCATCGAGCATGACCCGGTTGACCATGGTGTTGCTGATGGTTGGGGTCACGACTAGGGCGGTCTTGAGATCCTTGGACATGCCCTGGGGGGCGTCGTCCCTAGTGAAGGCAATCGTCGTGCCAGCCCACTTGCAGGGCTGGTCGACAGGCTTTTCGGCGGCGGCGTGGTAGACCGTTCGGGCAGCGGTCTTGAGCTTGCGCCAGGACTGATAGGCGGATGAGCCGCCAAGGATCACATCTATCCGCCGCTCGCCCTGTTGGAACTCTATGTCAAGGGCGTCCAAGTCCTCACCTGTGTTGACCCGTTCGGGCTGCTCGGCCTCCTTCAGGAGTGTGGGCATCTCACCGTACCCATCATAAAAGGCGTCCAACTTGCCCAACCAAGCCCTGCAGTTATGCAAGTCATGGCCATGGGCCCTGTGAAAGGGGCAGTACCTGTTGTTGTCGTATTTTGACTGCTCCTCTCCCCCCTGTGGTCGGGCGTCGCCACGTTGGGGCCCAGGCCGGCGATTCCCTGGCTGAGGGACACGCACGGCCTACTGCACTCATGCTCGACCTTGCTGAGGTCGAGGTTCACCTTTGGCCGGCCCTCGGGCCTCCATTACCTCGTGCTCATCGTTGGATGTTGCGAGCACCCATGGTTGGCTGGCCTTCTTGCGGTCCCATTTTCGCTTGTTGGTGGCCGCTACAGGATCGGTAGCTTTGGTGCCAGATGGACCGGGCTCCCCTTGGTTGGGGGTGAGCTTGCCCTGGCCGTACTCGTGTTTCCAGCGCACCGCGTTGTCTGCGTCCGTGTATCGCTCTGCCATGCGGAACAGCTTGTTGACTCTTAGCCTCGGGGTGATCTCGAGGTCCTCAGTGAGGCGCCGATCGTGGACGCCAAACTTAAAAGCCTTGATCACAGCTTCATCGGGGACACTGGGAATCGAGTTCTGGGTGCGAATGAATCGCCTTACAAAGTCATAGAGGGCTTGTTTCCACCCTGGATTACCCGATCCACATCCTTCTCCCGTCCGGGTCGCTCGTAGTAGCTTTGGAAGTTGGATCGGAGGGCATTTCGGACTTGGCGCCATGATCGAAAGGAACCGGGCTTCTGATTAAAAAGCCTGGTGCGGGCAGCGCCATCCAACACGGTCGAGAGGTAGTTGGCCATTACGGCCTTGTCCCCCCAGCCGCCTGGACCGCCATTGAATAGATCGACAGGAATTCGTCGGGGTTCTGGGTCCCGTCGAACCGCTCGATCATAGCGGGTTTGAACTGGGCTGGCCAACGCACCTGACAGAGGTCATTGGTATACACCGAGCATTCGTAGGCCGATGCAGCATCACGCTGGGGAATAGTCCCCATCGCTAGATGTGGAACTCTTGCTAGCGGGGCGATCTGGTGTGCGATCGCGCCGGTCGTGATGACGGGCGCGAGCATCGCCCGGGCGGTAACGCAGGGGATCGTGAACCTTGCGGCGTCTAGGCAAGACGTCCGGGAGATGGACTCCAGGACGCTGCATTGTTTGAACGAGTGCTGCTGTGACTCGACAGGCGCCGGCCTTCGCCGGGGCGGCGGCGATGTGTCAAGGCCCCACTTTCAAAAATTCTGGGACATCCGGAGTATCCGGATTAAACCTTCGGAATGTCCGGATATAACTCGGAATATCCGGATTAAATGTCCGGAGTATCCGGATTAGCTCGCCCGAACACCTCAACCCGGAGTATCCAGGCTAATTTTCCAGAGTGTCCGGGTTTGTGCTACCGAAGACCCTAACCCGGAGTCTCCAGGTTAAATGACCAGAATGTCCGGACTTATCGGGGGTTGGTACAAAACTCCGGCTGTCTTAGTTCCTCACTCACTCCCTCCCCACTCTTGGCTCTCCTCCTCTCCCGTGAGCTATCCTCATCCCCAGCCTCGTCTCCGGTGACTCCCCACCGGCCGGTGACCCCACCCCCCCGTGCTCCTCCCCGGTGACTTCCCCATCTTGGCGACCTCAAGCTCCTCCCCAAGGCGGCGTCCTCCGTCCCCTACATGATTTCCCTCCATCTCCTTCGTCCTCCTTGAAGGTGAGGCCTCTTCTTGGAGTGGGTTCCTTGGTTCTTGGGTTCTAGGGCATCCATGGGAGTAGATTTGAGGCTTGGTTTGTAGATCGGGGTTTTCGGGGTAACTTTGGGGGTATTAGGGTTTTGGTGGGTGGTTGAATTTTGGGGTGGTTTTTGCAATGTAGGGTGTAAGGTGATAGATCGGGGGTAGATGGTGCCATTCTAAGCGTCGGATTGAGTTTTGGCCATGAGCTACCCAAATTTGCCTCATTCCGTCATGGTTTGGGCTAGCTCGGAGCTTCTCCGGCTTAACCATTTGTGGGAAAGTGGTAGATCGGGTTCTCGCGGGGTCGTAGAGCTTGGCGGCACTTCGATCCATCGTGTTAGTTGGGCTAATTGCGCCATGTCCGGAGTGTCCAGACAAATGGTCCGGACTGTCCGAGTTATCCGGACTATCCGGATTAAATATCCGGACTGTCCGGGTTTACCTGGTCTGTTCATTGGGGGTTTGCAGTGGTGTTTCATTTCATTTGCATTGCATGCATCTCATTCATGTATTATGTTCGTGTAGAGAACGAGGCCGCGATGACCGACGTGACCGTGGTTGAGGGGATTGCCGACGAGCAACTTGTCGTCGATCCGCAAGTAGAAGCATCAGGCAAGCACCTAAGCATGTTCAACCCTAATTGTAGTTCTATTTTCGAGAATGAATTGCTTATTGGATGTTTAAGTGTGCATTAGGAGTTGATTTGGGGATTTGAAAGTAGAACCTATTTGCTGCATTTACCTCCATTGAAACTTGCGTAACGCCTCCTTGGAGCTAGTATAGGGGTAAATATATTGTGTCCATGCTTAGTTTGCTTAGAAGTAGGGTATGGATCAAGTGATGGATGGTTCCATCGCTTGAGATTGTTCCACTCTACAAACATTGGGTTGCAATGGCTATGGTGATGGTTATGAGTAGAAATGGAAAATGAAATGGGACCGGGCGAGAGAATTGGATCACTTGGGTGTGGAGACTCAAGTGTGGTAGTCTCGCCTGTGTCGATTGAGGACCGATCCATTGTTTGCCCTTTGATCGAGCACACTTTGTCAGTCGCATGCCGGAATGGGACGGTAAAGCTATTCTTTCATCGCATGCCATTCGATGGGGCATACACCTCTTGCAGTTGGGCGTGGTCGAGGGCGAGGCTTAGGCCGACTATCGAGGGCCAAGCCGGGCTTGGACCGCTCGAGGGGGTGCTAGGTGCTCGGGCCGCATGAAGATGTCCCCAACGGATTGGTATGGATGGGAGGATGGTTGACACGAGGTTCTTTGTGGCACGTGTCGTGCGATTGATGATCCCCTGCAGGGTGAATAAGCTATTTCGAATTGCCGCCCTCTCGGATATGAGCATGCTTGATCTTAGCACACTTCAACGTAGTAACAATTTGAACTGAAGTTCGCCTCTGGGCTTGAGCTCGAAAATGTTATGTAGTGACTTGTTCTGTTATAGTTGAATGATGAACTCCACTCTAGAAGTAGGTGCCGTCACAACTGCTTTAAATTGTGAATTGAGTAGCGATACTAAATAATCAACAAGGTTAAGCTTTCCGCACTTTTAACTTCAGCTGATTTCCTTGCTACTTCCAAATGCATGCCCCTTTCGAGTCGGTCATATATGGACCACGGGTAAGTCTTGCGAGTACCTTTTGTACTCATGCTTCTGCTGTTGTGGTTTTCAGGTGAGGATCAGGGCAGATGTGAGTTTTGCCCATACTGCCTCTCAATGACCGGGCGGGGCACTGAGTAGAGGCTACCGCCGTCGTACACGCCCGGGGGTGTTCAGAGGCAGAACACTTCCGGGGATGCCTTACTTTTGGGGTTTTAACTTGGCAGTTGTATGTCCTTTTGTTGTATAGTTAGTTTCGAATTGTGTCCTCTCTGTCTCGGGATGCTTGGTCTCCTTATAGTGAACACTTGATGTATGTCGTTACCCACCTCGTGCTTGTGTTCTTGTTTCTGCCTATGTTGGCCTTCGTGCCCTGTTGTTGTTGGTTGTGGTCATGGGGGTTTTGTCTTTGCGCCGGGGTTTGTTTGGTCCGTTTGATGGTCTTGCTTCCACGCGTGTCTGGTTGTGGGGTCTTCGAGTTTGTTGCCCCCTTTAAGCAAGTTGATTTGATATAAGGTTGTAAACCGGTATGCGGGGATCCTGGGCGTGTTTTGGGTCGCATACCGGGGGAATACCGGGATTGTTGTCGAGTTATTCGAAGGGCTCGAGTGTTGTCTCAATTGGGCTTGGGTGCTAACACTGCGAGTGCCCTCGGCAATCCACTGTTAGCCTCCAAATCCGATTAGGATGACTCAACCTTCTAATGACCCGAGGACGGTCTGGGTGGCTCCCCATAGCGCTTGTATCAGAGCAAGGTGCATAAAGACGAACTCGAAACTTGACGACCACTTAGGGAATTGATTAGGACTGTCATCTTGCATTAGGTAGAAGTTAGTGCTTATATCCCGCCCTATGTATATAAATAGTGAGTGTGGGTTACGTTGGAATCGTGCATTTCATGTCATGTCATGCATGTGCCATGCCGTTTGCATTATGAACTGTGTTTTGGGTGTGTTAAACTTGTTGGACTCCAGTGCGGAGTGCTACAGTCTAACTTGGGTTTGGTTTGCAGGCTTTTTGGGTTTAAGACTTATCCCTTCTGTGTGGGTCTGACTCTTGTTGTCTGACCTTGGTTGACGACAGAATGAGGACCCGCGGTGGCTTGGGAGGTGATGATGGCGCTAGGCGATCGCAGCCTAGTGGTAGCGATCCACCTCCTCCTCCCAACCTGCTGGATGTGTTGCTGCGATCAGAGCAGAACCAGCAGACTACCAACAGGATCTTGGAGATGTTGGTCCAGAATCAAGCCGCTCTCGGTGGCCGCGGTGAAGGGCGAGGCCGACCCAATGGCTACCTGGATTTCTTACACACCCAGCCGCCGACTTTCTCTCGGGCCAGTGATCCGTTGGAGGCGGATGATTGGCTGCGCACGATAGAGCAGAAGTTTGCTCTTATCCACTGCGAGGACCTGCAGAAGGCTCCCTACGCAGCGCAGCAGCTTCAAGGTCCTGCTGGAGCGTGGTGGGCCAACTTCGTGGTCATGCAGCCAGCCGATCACCAGGTGACGTGGGCGGAGTTCCGTGAGGCTTTTCGGGCATACCACCTCCTGAAAGGGCTCATGGATATTAAGAAGCAGCAGTTCCTTGCCCTCAGACAGTTGAGCAAGACAGTGATGGACTACTCACGGGAATTCAACTACTTGGCCCAATATGCGCCGGAGGAAGTGGACACCGATCAGAAGAAGCAGAGTCGGTTCATGAATGGGTTGTCCGCCAAGATGCAGGACAAGCTTTCAGTATGCGACTTCGCTGACTTCAATGCCTTGGTGAGTCGGGCGATCACTGTAGAGCGCAAGATGAGGAACCATCAGGAGGAGAAGAAGCGGAAGAGGACAGCGCCGTTCTCGGCGGGTGGCAGTTCACAGCGGGCACGGCTTGCTTTTCCACCACCGAGGGCCCCTGTCCCTGCGCCTTCCCTGCCGGCTGGAATGGCCCGGCCTCCTGTCACTGCTCCTCGGCCTCCGCAGCCACAGCTCGGAGTGCGGGTGGTGACGAGCTCTGGACACGGCCCCTGCTACAACTGTGGGCGTGCGGGGCATTTCATCCGCGACTGTCCCTTCCCAAAGAGGGGCAACACTTCCAGCGCCCCAAGACCTCAAGGCGCGACTGCACCACCTCCACTTCCTGCACCTACCCGTGGCCGCGTCAACTATGTGGATGCTGAGGCGATTCCTGAGGGCGCCACCGTGTTGACGGGTACATTATGCATTGAGGGACATAATGCTAGGGTGTTATTTGACTCGAGGGCTTCCCATTCCTTCATTAGCAAAGATTTTGTGATGCAACATCGGATGGAAGTGAGTTGTGGCCGTACCTCGTTCCTAATTGAAGCACCGGGTTCTAAGATTGTTGCAAATCAAGTGGTCCAGAAGGCCACCATGCAAATCCAAGGGGTTCTTTTCCTTGTCTACCTGCTGCTCCTCGACCTTTGTGGAATAGATGTCATCTTGGGCATGAGCTGGCTCACACGGCAGAAGGCTATCCTCGATTGCTCCCATCGTTCCATCTCACTCAAGGGACCGAAGGGCGACTTGCTGACTCTACTCCTGGATGATGGCAAGACCGCTCTTTACTCCTTGAATGGCACCGAAGTTGGTGGAGCTTCAGCCCGGGACTGCTCCCGTGTCCAAGCGGCCGTATAGGATGCCACCAAATGAATTGGCCGAACTAAAGACTCAGCTGAAGGAACTGATGGACAAGGGATTCATTCGCCTGAGCTCCTCACCTTGGGGTTGCTCGGCTCTCTTCGTGACCAAGAAGGACGGCTCCCTTTGACTCTGTGTTGATTATCAACCGCTGAACGCCGTCACTGTCAAGAATAAGTACCCTCTGCCTCGGATTGACATCCTGTTTGATCAGCTTGCTAGTGCACGGGTGTTCTCCAAGATTGACTTGAGGCTCGGGTACCATCAGATAAAGATTCGAGCCGAGGACATCCCAAAGACAGCCTTCTCTACCCGATACAGCTTATATGAGTACACCGTCATGTCATTCGGTCTGACGAATGCGCCGGCGTACTTCATGTACCTCATGAACTCCATTTTCATGGAGCAGTTCGACTCTTTTGTGGTCATATTTATTGATGACATTCTCGTCTATTCAGCCAATGAAGAAGAACATGCAAGACATCTTCGTGTCGTTCTCGGGTGACTCGGGGAACATCGCCTTTATGCCAAGTTCAGCAAGTGCGAGTTTTGGTTGAAGGAAGTATCTTTCTTGGGACACGTCCTCTCTGAGCAAGGTGTCGCTGTTGACCTAAGCAAGGTACAAGATGTTCTCAAGTGGGAACCACCCAAGACAGTTACGGAGGTCTGCAGTTTTCTTGGGCTTGCGGGCTATTACCGCCGATTCATTCAAGACTTCTCGAAGATTGCCAAACCCATGACTGAACTGCTGAAGAAAGGCACCGAGTTCAAATGGTCAGTGGGCTGTGAGAAAGCATTCCAGACTCTAAAGCAGCGCCTGACTACAGCCCCTATCCTTACCCAACCAGACATCCACAAGTCATTTGATGTCTATTGCGACGCGTCAGGTATCGGCCTTGGCTGTGTGCTTATGCAAGAAAGCCGGGTCGTTGCCTATGCGTCTCGATAATTGAAGCATCATGAAGAGCACTAGCCAACTCATGACTTGGAGCTTGCTGCAGTGGTCCATGCTTTAAAAATTTGGCGCCACTATCTCCTGGGGAACAAGTGCAACATCTATACCGATCACAAGAGTCTCAAGTACATCTTCACTCAGGCAGATCTGAATATGAGGCAACGAAGGTGGCTTGAGTTGATCAAAGACTACAGCCTGGAAGTGCATTATCACCCGGGGAAAGTCAATGTGGTGGCTGATGCATTGAGTCACAAGGCTCGATGCAATTGCATCACTCTTCAACCCCAAAGTGCTACCCTCTATGCCGAATTCCAGAAACTCGGCTTAGAGATGGTTGAAAAAGGGTCCTTGGCAAATTTGGAGTTGAATTCCACGCTGTTGGATCAGATTAAGGAAGCTCAAAAGGGGGACAGTGATGTTGCCCAAATATGCAACAGACTGAGTTCCGGCCAAGCCCCTGACTTCCATCTTGATGACCGTGGAACTTTGTGGTTAGGTGAGTGCTTGGTCGTCCCCGAGAACCAGGAATTGCGAAGGAAGGTTTTTGATGAAGCCCACAACTCCTGGCTCACAATTCATCCGGGCAGCAACAAAATGTACCAAGACCTGAAACAACAGTTTTGGTGGACTCGCCTGAAGTGTGAGTTGCTCGCTATGTGGCCGAATGCGACGTCTGCAAAAGGCTGAAGGCGGAACATCTCAGGCCAGCCGGTACTCTTCAGCCGCTGCCCATTCCCAGTTGGAACTGGGAAGATATTAGTATGGATTTCATCACCGGGCTGCCAATGACTTCTTCGGGTCATGACTCGATCTGGGTTATAGTCGACCGGTTGACGAAGTCCGCGCATTTCCTAGCCGTTCGCACCACCTACCGAGCCATCAAATATGTGGAACTGTGCGTATCCCGAATTGTGTGCCTTCATGGAGTGCCGAAGCGAATAGTTTCAGATCGGGGCTCTCAGTTTGTCTCCCAATTCTGGAGAAGTTTGCATGCGGTATTGGGCACCAAGCTACTCCACAGCTCAGCGTATCATCCGCAAACTAACGGCCAAACCGAGAGGGTCAACCAGATCCTTGAGGACATGTTGAGGGCTAGTGTTCTGTCATATGGGAGGAAATGGGAAGAGTGCCTTCCCTATGTTGAGTTTGCTTACAACAACAGCTACCAGGCCAGCATCAAAATATCTCCTTTCGAAGCACTCTATGGTCGTAGCTGTCGGACACCCCTGAACTGGTCCGAAAGTGGGGAACGACCATTCTTTGGGCCTGATATGGTTAAAGCTGCAGAGGAGAAGGTGAAGACCATTCAAGAGAATTTGAGGGTAGCGCAATCGTGGCAGAAGAGCTATGCTAACCGCCGTAGGAGACCCCTCTCCTTCGAAATTGGTGATTATGTCTACCTGAAGGTGTCTCCTCTCCGGGGCACCCGTCGCTTCAGAATTAAGGGAAAGTTGGCACCTCGCTACATAGGACCTTTCCAGATCCTTGCGAAGAGTGGTCAAGTGGCGTATCAGCTGGAGCTTCCACACTCTCTGGCAATGGTCCACGACATCTTCCACATTTCTCAATTGAAGAAGTGCCTCCGTACTCCTTTCGAGTCACTGGAAGTGGACGAACTTGAAGTTCATCCTGAACCTGATCTGTCCTACCAAGAATATTCCATTCGGGTTTTGGATGAAGCTGAACACATGACCCGTCGGAACACTCTCAAGTTTTACAAAGTTCAGTGGAGCAACCACACCGAAGATGAAGCCACTTGGGAGCCCAAAGATCATTTGAAGACCGAGTATCCCGAGTTCTTCCGTGCTATGTGAGTACCAGTGTAAAGTTTTTTGCAATTCAAGGCATATCGATTAGTGCACGACCGTACTGTCCATCCACGTTCTATCCTGCCTACGCATCGGTTCTGAATATCGGGGCGAGATTCCCTTAACGGGGGAGGGTTTGTCAAGGCCCCACTTTCAAAAATTCTGGGAGATCCAGAGTATCCAGATTAAACCTCTGGAATGTCCGGATATAACCCGGAATATCCGAATTAAATGTCCGGAGTATCCGGATTAGCTCGCCCGAACACCTCAACCCGGAGTATCTGGGCTAATTTTTCGGAGTGTCTGGGTTAGTGCTACCAAAGACCCCAACCCGGAGTCTCCGGGTTAAATGACCGGAATGTCCGGACTTATCGGGGGTTGGGTACAAAACTCCGGTTGTCTTAGTTCCTCACTCACTCCCTCCCCACTCTGGGCTCTCCTCCTCTCCCGTGAGCTCTCCTCCACCCCAGCCTCGTCTTCGGCGACTCCCCACCGGCCGGGGACCCCCCCCCCCCCCCGTGCTCCTCCCCGGTGACTTCCCCATCTTGGCGACCTCAAGCTCCTCCCCAAGGTGGCGTCCTCCTTCCCCTACGTGATTTCCCTCCATCTCCTTCGTCCTCCCTGAAGGTGAGGCCTCTTCTTGGAGTGGGTTCCTTGGTTCTTGGGTTCTAGGGCATCCATGTGAGTAGATTTCAGGCTTGGTTTGTAGATCAGGGTTTTCGGGGTAACTTTGGGGGTATTAGGGTTTTGGTGGGTGGTTGAATTTTGGGGTGGTTTTGGTAATGTAGGGTGTATGGTGATAGATCAGGGGTAGATGGTGCCATTCTAAGCGTCAGATTGAGTTTTGGCCATGAGCTACCCAAATGTGCCTCATTCCGTCGTGGTTTGGGCTAGCTCGGAGCTTCTCCGGCTTAGCCATGTGTGGGAAAGTGGTAGATCGGGTTCTCGCGGGGTTGTAGAGCTTGGCGACACTTCGATCCATCGTGTTAGTTGGGCTAGTTGCGCCATGTCCGGAGTGTCCAGACAAATGGTCCGGACTGTCCGAGTTATCCAGATTATCCGGATTAAATATCCGGACTGTCCGGGTTTACCTGGTCTGTTCGTTGGGGGTTTGCAGTGGTGTTTCATTTCATTTGCATTGCATGCATCTCATTCATGCATTATGTTCGTGTAGAGAACAAGGCCGTAGTGACCGACGTGACCGTGGTTGAGGTGATTGCCGACGAGCAACTTGTCGTCGATCCGCAAGCAGAAGCATCAGGCAAGCACCTAAGCATGTTCAACCCTAATTGTAGTTCTATTTTCGAGAATGAATTGCTTATTGGATGTTTAAGTGTGCATTAGGAGTTGATTTGGGGATTTGAAAGTAGAACCTATTTGCTGCATTTACCTCCATTGAAACTTGCGTAACGCCTCCTTGGAGCTAGTATAGGGGTAAATATATTGTGTCCATGCTTAGTTTGCTTAGAAGTCGGGTATGGGTCAAGTGATGGATGGTTCCATCGCTTGAGATTGTTCCACTCTACAAACATTGGGTTGCAATGGCAATGGTGATGGTTATGAGTAGAAATGGATAATGAGATGGGACCGGGCGAGAGAATTGGATCACTTGGGTGTGGAGACTCAAGTGTGGTAGTCTCGCCTGTGTCGATTGAGGACCGATCCGTTGTTTGCCCTTTGATCGAGCACACTTTGTCAGTCGCATGCCGGAATGGGACGGTAAAGCTATTCTTTCATCGCATGCCGTTTGATGGGGCATACACCTCTTGCAGTTGGGTGTGGTCGAGGGCAAGGTTTAGGCCGACTCTCGAGGGCCAAGTCGGGCTTGGACCGCTCGAGGGGGTGCTAGGTGCTCGGGCCGCATGAAGATGTCCCCAACGGATTGGTATGGATGGGAGGATGGTTGACACGAGGTTCTTTGTGGCACGTGTCATGCGATTGATGATCCCCTGCAGGGTGAATAAGCGATTTCGAATTGTCACACTCTCGGATATGAGCACGCTTGATCTTAGCACACTTCAACGTAGTAACAATTTGAACTGAAGTTCGCCTCTGGGCTTGAGCTCAAAAATATTATGTAGTCACTTGTTCTGTTATAGTTGAATGCTGAACTCCACTCTAGAAGTAGGTGCCGTCACAACTGCTTTAAATTGTGAATTGAGTAGCGATACTAAATAATCAACAAGGTTAAGCTTTCCGCACTTTTAACTTCTGCTGATTCCTTGCTACTTCCAAATGCATGCCCCTTTCGAGTCGGTCATATATGGACCACAGGTAAATCTTGCGAGTACCTTTTGTACTCATGCTTCTGCATTTGTGGTTTTCAGGTGAGGATCAGGGCGGATGTGAGTTCTGCCCATACTGCCTCTCAATGATCGGGCGGGGCACTGAGTAGAGGCTACCGCCATCGTACATGCCCGGGGGTGTTCAGAGGCAGAACACTTCCGGGGATGCCTTACTTTTGGGGTTTTAACTTGGCAGTTGTATGTCCTTTTGTTGTATAGTTAGTTTCGAACTATGTCCTCTCTATCTCGGGATGCTTGGTCTCCTTGTAGTGAACACTTGATGTATGTCGTTACCCACCTCGTGCTTGTGTTCTTGTTTCTGCCTATGTTGGCCTTCGTGCCCTGTTGTTGTTGGTTGTGGTCGTGGGGGTTTTGTCTTTGTGCCGGGGTTTGTTTGGTCTGTTTGATGGTATTGCTTCCGCGCGTGTCTGGTTGTGGGGTCTTCGAGTTCGTTGCCCCCTTTATGCAAGTTGATTTGATATAAGGTTGTAAACCGGTATGCAGGGATCCTGGGCGTGTTTTGGGTCGCATACCGGAGGAATACCGGGATTGTTGTCGAGTTATTCGAAGGGCTCGAGTGTTGTCTCAATTGGGCTTGGGTGCTAACACTGCAAGTGCCCTCGGCAATCCACTGTTAGCCCCAAATCCTATTTTCTATGGCTCGTTTCTTAGGTGGTTTAAATCGATAAATCCAGGACATTCTAGATTATAAGGATTATAATTCAATGACTCGTTTATTCCATCTTGCTTGTAAAGCTGAATGTGAAGTGTAGGGTCGACAATCGAGGGCAAAAGGTAACTTTTCTACAGGTCAAGCTACTTCGTGGACACCACACAACCCTACTAACCCTTCTGGTTGTACCCCACCACCGACCTTTTCAAAAAACAAAATGACGTCCTCCACTCCAACTTCGGCACTGATGTGCACACGGGTGCCCGATCTTCCGGTGAGAGGATAACTTCGATTAGGCGGAGGATGACTTTGATGATTCGGCTACGAACCACACAAGGATAAGCGCCCGTAATCGCTAAACCACACTCCTAGTTGTTATCAACCGTGCCAAAAGCCTGGATGACCTGACCACGAAGGTCTATTTTTGCAAGCAATCGAAGAACCAGCAAGAACAATGATAAAGCACACACACAAGTTGAGGTTTTGAAACTTGTTTACTGCTGTTCTAGCCGAGTCAGGAGAACAAGGTTATAGTTCCACACATGGGGGCAACTAAACTTAACAAAACCTTAAGAGAAATGGAAGGAAACTATCCTATATATAGATAAGGGGAGCTTTCTCACAACAATGGGAATACAACCCAAAAATTAATGGTGGCGCAGCACCCGAAGAGTCTGAAACCGTCACACCTTTTTGGCTGCTGCGTTCAGCTCATGTGGAATTTAGTGATGAGGCTGGATCCATTGAAAATAGGATGAAATTATCTTTCAATCAAGTACTCACACGCCCTAATCGGAGTCCGTTTGCATTTTCTATCAGCATTTAAAGTCAGACTGGTCATTGGAGGCCGAGTTGAAACCATTCGCATTCCCACATTGCTTTATGACTTGTGTTGGCAGATTAATGCTGCCTTGATGATCCTTGCCTAGGTTCCTAAGTATAAGAATATTATTAAGTAGCGGTCTATTCTCTATTGTAAAATTATGCAACCCGAGAAACGAGTTCACCTGTTGATTTAGCTGCCATGCACGTGCCCTTGTGATAGGACCTTGCATAGGGAATGGTGGAGTTGAGGTCATGCGTGCATCCAGTATAGTGATGTCCTCTTCATCCTCCCCCTCTTGAACGAGAGTCATCCTCGACTCAAGCTCATCTTCTTGACTCAAATAAGGCTTCAAATCTGCAATGTTAAAGGTGGGGCTAACCCCAAACTCTGCATGCAGTTCGAGCTTATATGCATTATCATTTATTCATTCTAGCACCTTAAAAGGGCCATCAGCACGTGGCATCAACTTAGATTTTCTCAATTCAGGGAATCTTTCTTTGCGCAAATGTAGCCAGACAAGATCACCAGGTTCAAATGTTAAATGTTTCCTACCATGGCTACCAGCAACTCTATACTTCTCATTCATGTGCTCAATGTTGTCTTTTGTAGTTTCATGTAATTTGAGAATAAAATCAACACGTTTTTTTGCATCTAAATTCACCCTCTCGGTAGAAGGAAGAGGCAACAAGTCTATGGGAGCATGAGGGTTAAAACCATACACTACCTGGAAAGGGCTGACCTTTGTAGTGAAATGAATTGCATGATTGTAGGCAAACTCCACATGAGGAAGACATTCCTCCCACTCTTTCAAGTTCTTCAAAATAGCCCGTAACATTGTTGACAAAGTGTGGTTGACAACTTCAGTTTGGCCATCTGTTTGGGGGTGACAAGTGGTGGAGAATAGAAGCTTGGTCCCCAATTTGTTCCATAGGGTCCTCCAAAAATGGCTTAAGAATTTGGCGTCACGATCTGAAACAATAGTGGAAGGCATACCATGCAAGCGTACAATTTCTTTAAAGAACAAATCAGCAATGTGAGTGGCATCATCGCTCTTGTGGCATGGAATGAAGTGTACCATTTTTGAGAATCTATCAACAACAACAAATATGCTATCCATCCCCTTCTTTGTCCTAGGCAATCCTAGAACAAAGTCCATTGAAATATCCTCCCATGGAACACTAGGGACAGGAAGAGGTATATACAAACCGTGGGGGTTTAACCGGGACTTGGCCTTTTGGCATGTGGTGCAGCGTGCCACATAGCGCTCGACATCGCGTCTCATCTTAGGCCAATAGAAATGAGCTGCCAGTGCATCCTCTGTCTTTTTGGCTCCAAAGTGCCCCATCAATCCTCCTCCATGAGCCTCCTGTAGCAACAAAAGTCAAACAGAGCTAGCTGGAATGCATAGCTTGTTAGCTCTAAACAAGAAGCCATCATTGTTCACAAATTTATTCCAACTCGTTCCATCCTTACAATTTAGCAAGGGTTCCTTGAATTCATTGTCTTGAGCATATAAATCCTTTATAGATTCTAATCCAAAAATCCTACAATCAAGTTGGGACATCATTGCATATCGTCGTGACAAAGCATCAGCAATCACATTATCCTTTCCTTTCTTGTGTTTGATAACATAGGGAAAAGATTCAATGAATTCCACCCATTTAGCATGTCTACGGTTCAGCTTATTTTGGCTTCGAATGTGCTTAAGTGATTCATGATCGGAATGTATAACAAATTCTTTGGGCCATAAATAATGTTGCCACGTTTCTAAGGAACGTACAAGAGCATCTAATTCCTTATCATACGTGGAGTAATTAAAAACAGGTCCACTCAATTTCTCGATGAAATAGGCAACAGGCTTACCTTCTTGTATCAATACACCACCAATGCCGATACCGCTAGCATCACATTCAAGCTCAAAGGTCTTACCAAAATCTGGAAGTTGGAGTAGTGGTGCATTGGTAAGCTTCTTTTTCAACAGGTTGAAGGCATCTTCTTGAGCTTGTCCCCAATGGAACACAACACCTTTCTTTGTCAATTCATTCAATGGGGCGGCTATGGTGCTGAAATTCTTCACAAAGCGACGATAAAATCCAGCAAGTCCATGGAAGCTCCGCACTTGTGTGACCGTTTTAGGAGTCGGCCAACTCTTGATTGCTTCAATCTTGGCTTCATCTACCTCAATTCCCTGTGGGGTTACAACATAGCCAAGAAAAGAGACTCGATCGGTGCAAAAGGAGCACTTCTCAAGGTTACCAAACAAACGTGCATCACGTAGAGCATTAAAAACAGCACGTAAATGGTTAAGATGTTCAGAAAGTGACTTGCTATAAATCAAGATATCATCAAAGTACACCACCACAGATTCCAATGAGAGGGCGCAAAACTTCATTCATCAAACGCATAAATGTACTAGGGGCATTAGTCAACCCAAAAGGCATAACTAACCACTCATACAAGTCAAATTTAGTTTTAAATGCTGTCTTCCATTCATCTCCAAGTTTCATTCGAATTTGGTGGTAGCCACTTCTCAAGTCAACTTTAGAAAACACCATAGAACCACTTAATTCATCCAGCATATCATCCAACCTAGGAATAGGGTGACGATACCTGACAGTAATATTATTGATAGCTCTACAATCCATGCACATACGCCATGATCCATCTTTCTTTGGCACTAAAAGCACAAGAACAGCACAAGGACTAAGGCTCTCGCGTACATACCCTTTGTTAAGCAAATCTTGCACTTGACGTTGAATTTCCTTAGTCTCCTCTGGATTTGTCCTATACGGCGCATGGTTGGGCAAAGATGCCCCCGGAATCAAGTCAATTTGATGCTCAATTCCCCTAATTGGTGGCAGCCCTGGGGGTACCTCATCGGGAAACACATCCTCAAATTCCTGCAAAAGGTTAGCAACCGCAGGAGGCAAAGAGGAAGGCATATCATCCAAGCAAACACAAAGCATTATTGCAAATCAAAGCATAACATTCATCATTGCTTCCTATCATGTTATTCAAATCAGATTTTATAGCTAGCATGACAACACCTTTCAACTTGATTTCAGTTTTCTTAGGATTAGATTCTTTCTTCCTTGGTTGTGCTAACTTGTTGGCTACACTCTGATTTTCACTTTTAGCACTTTCCTTTTCTCATTCAGCTCTCTCCAAGTCATCTTTTAGAATTGCAGCAGGGGTCATAGGAAGCAAAACAATTTTCTTTCCTTTATGCATGAGAGTGTATTGATTAGTTCTACCATGATGGGAAGCATCTTTATCATATTGCCAAGGTCTACCTAACAGCAAAGAGTAGCTTGCATAGGGACAACATTGCAATCAGCATGATCATGATATGAACCAAGCGAAAAGTGCAATCTCACCATTCATGATACCTTTATCTTTCCACTAGAATTGAACCATTGAATGTAGTAGGGATGTGGGTGTGGTCAAACCAAGCTTCTCGACCATATCCATGCTAGCAAGATTTGCAACTCCAAATTTAGTTTGGAACAAGTTGTGGCGCTGATTTTGTTCAACACTCTCCATTTGAGTGCTAAGTACACGCTTTACAGTGATGCTCATGTACTTGTCTGAAATGTCAGCACCCAAATGCTGCTCTTCATTTTCATTCTCTTCATTCTCACCTGCAGGGTTAGTTGTAGCTAAAGCAAGATCTTCTTCAATATCACTAGCAGAGGTATACTCACCGTCGTCCCTCACAATTAGAGTATGTTGGCTTGGACAATCACGCATCATGTGTCCAAATCCTTTGCATCGATGGCATTGCACAACGCGAGTGCGGCTCGTGGATGCAGCTGAGGAAGAACTCTTTGTAGGAGCCTGCACGGTGGCTAATTTCGTTTCGGAGACATGTGATGGAGTGGAAGTGGAGGTAATAGGGCACCCACGGTTGGAGTGTGGAGGTACACGACCAAAAGTGGTGGGTGGAGACTTTGCTTGCACTTGGTTTGGTCGTGACGAAAAGGAATCTCCAAAATTCCCTCTTAGCTTGGCATGTCGTCCTTGTACTTCCTTTTCAGCTTTACAAGCAAGATGGAACAAACGAGTGATAGAGTTGTATTCTTTATAATCAAGTATATCCTGAATTTCACGGTTAAGCCCACCTAGAAATCTAGCCATCTTAGCATCTTCATTCTCTTCTAGACCACATCGTAACTCACCAATTTGCATTTCTTGGTAATACTCTTCTACAGATTTGCTTCCTTGGTTTAATCGTTGCAATTTGTTAAGCAAGTCACGAGCATAGTAAGAAGGAACAAATCTAGCTCTCAATATTCTTTTTAGTGCATTCCATGTTCTAGGTATGTTATCATGATTTCTACAAGCCTCACTCCACCAAATGGAGGCAAAAGCAGTGAACTCACTAGTGGCAGCCCTAACTTTTCTATCTTCAGGAAAGTCATAGCATGCAAATTTTTGTTCTACCGCTAGCTCCCAATCAAGATAAGCATCAGGGTTATATTTTCCATCAAATGAAGGTATTGTAAACTTAATATTTCCCATGGGATCATTATGTACCTCTCGAGGTTCTCGCTGATTTCTACCCATACCTTGCCGATTGTGTCGAAGTCGCCGATGATCTCGATCATTATTGGAGTTAAATCCATCATCATCCTCAGTGTCAGCAGCATAATGGTTCTCTACCTCATTTGCCCAGGCACGGGGAGCGTACTGCGGTTGGCGTCCATGTGTGCCGTTTTGTTCTTGTGCATCATTGGCCACGTTTTCAGCAAGTGGTGGTTGTTGTCCCTCAAGATGATCAACTCGATCACGGATGGTGGCGAGGTTTTCATTGATCTGAGCCAATGCGTTATCATGATTTTCAACATATTCATTGAGTAATCGTGTGAAGTGTTATATGATTCTTCTCGAACGGGGTGTGAGAACATCAGCTTGATTTCCCTCATTACTGCCTCCTTCATCTACCATGGTTAGTAATAACAAGAAAACACACAAAGATATGTAGTTCCCTATCCACTACTAATTGGTGAAATTGATCATGGCACTTCCTCTCAAGCTCTTACCAAGCTCTTACCAATTCTTACTAATGCAGCAAGCGGTGCAACCGGTGGCTGGTTCGTGATAAACTGATCTCAAGCGTGAGCAAAGCGATTGCAAGGCTATCACCTGTGAGGTTAGTAGAGAGTGGAGCTTGGATAGGCAATATATTCAGTAGCAATGGAACACAATCAATTAATCTCATATTTGTATAAATTGAGTAATTGTTCGAAACTAGCACTTAGCCTGTAACACCCCGGCATTTAATATGCCCGAATGCTACCAAACATAGACTAATCAACCTCTAAATACCATAAATTAAGATAAATTACAGCAAAGGAGTAAATGCTAAAACTGAAAATTTCGGCAGCATCTCCTTTGTTTTTCCATGAATTGAAGCAACAACAATAAGATCACAGGATATAGTATAAAGAATGACATCTAAATCATCAATAATAAGGGTTCTAGCAGAAGTATAAGCCTAGAATAAAGATTCCAACCATATCATGAGCCAAACGAAGTAAATGAGGAAACCAAGCACACAAATTAACCATCACAATTAAAGGAAGGAACATGTCATTGTTTATATGTGTGATGCTAAGTGATGACGTGTGACTAGCTCCCTTTCCCGCATACCAGTTTCATGGTACCTAAGAAAAACAACACAAACACAAGCGTGAGTTCATCACTCAGCAAGCATATTGCAATGGAACAAGAAAATACATTCTAATACCTTCATCACCACTTTTCACATACGACATCATACACATCTCATATTCATAGCGTAAGCATATCATTGACATCATCATATATCATCGTCATATAACATCCTCATATAATGCAATGCAATGCGATGCACCTTTCTCCTAGAAACTCATACCGGTATGGTTGAGTACACACCCGTCGGTGTGCACCCTCTCCCCCCTTCCATCCCGAAGATGGAGGGTGCCTACTCCTCGCTTCCATACACCACGGTGGATGGAATCACGATATAGGACTTACTCATTGGCTCTCCGGAATAGTCATAACTTTCTCACCGACCTTCCCCGTACTAGTTATGACTTTCTCACCGCCCGGGCCATGTATCATGCCATGTATGCAAACATGCCAACATCATAAATAACTTGTACATTAACACATGGCATCATAACATAATAAGCATACTCATCATATAAATGGAAAACATTAAATCATGGCATGTGAACATATCATATATTCAATTTCAATCTCAACCAATCTAGCAAATCACAATCCGTTACCCATTCCAATACACTTGCCTCAACCACGGCGACGGATTGGCGAGACGTAGAGGGCACTCCCGGGGTCACACCACCTGCACAAAGGTACCACACACTCACAATCATGTCCACAAAACAGTACGCAAACACTCTTCTACCCCGACATCGCAAACTACTCGCAAAACCCAAAAACAGAGGTTATGTCCCGTCGGGACAGCAGCCTTCCAAAAGGCATAACTCGGGTTCTAAAACTTCGAATCAATTAAATGAGTACATCCTCGCGTAGCTTAGGAAATTTCCTAACTTTTTCTAAGTATATGGAAAGACTGATTCGGAATCTAAAGTGGTTTAATCTACAGAATACCGTGATTTGTTCCAATCAAGTCACAGTTTTTAACACGTTCGGTAAAACGAGCATAACTTTCAAACGACTAGGCGGAATTGGACGTTCTTTATACCCACTAAAAGGTATTGAAGTTACCTACAACTTATTCAACAGGTGGATGTCCAAATTCCGAATCTAAAGTGGCGAAAACCCAAACCCTAGGTCGACTGCTCATGCTGCCCGAAACAGAGAACGTGGCAAACTCTAGATTTCATCTAATCTACCCAATTACAGCACCACCAATTGATCTAAAAACATGATATTAACCCTTAGAACAGATCCTAGACCAACCCCAAGGATTCTCATGGCCATACCTTCGCCCGACGCATGAAAACCCTACGGATCTCCTCCCGGTTCGCGCAATCTCCTTCCTCGCTCCAAATCCACCGGATCTCCTCATCGCGGAACGCTCCAATGGACGGATCTTTGAGGTGTTGAGGTGGAGAACTCCCCTAGGGGCAGCAAGGGAGGTGGAGAGGTGGTGGTGGGGTGTTGGCGCAATGGGGAGCAAGGGGGCGGCGCAAGCAAGGGAGGAGAGCAAGGGGTGGCGGCTAGGGCTTCTCCAAGTGGGGGGCGCAAGAGGCAGGGGTGGGGTGCACCAAAGGGCAGGAGGAGGCCCCCCAACCAGGTCTCCTACTCCTAAATAGACTCAAACTCCTCCCCACCAAAGCCCACGACCCTTTCCCCTAGGCCCAAACTCCCTCGGAAAGGTCCAAACTCCCGGAAACGCAAATAAACCTCATACCGTATGGTTTCAACCTCCAATTCCATATTTCATAATGTTTTTGACCTCAACATTCATATTTTACTAGTTACATGCCCGTGCGTTGCTACGAAAAACAAAATTGATAACGAAAAATAAAGATTAAAAAATAAAAAAAATATTTCACAAGATCAAACATCTATCTTTAACGCTTCGTTTCTTGCGAAAGCTGGCTAATTAAAGCAACGCTTCGTTTTTTGCGTAGGGCAATTAAGTAGGGCAATTAAGCAGGGCAATTAATGACGTGGGTAGAACTCACCACTGCCACCAACTGCTGCTTTATAATAGTAGAGATAAGGTTACGACACTCCGTGGTGTCACATAGCCTATGTTGCTGATCAAACAAGGGTAGATAGTAGGCAAAAGCAGGTGTAGGGACATGAAAACAAGTGACAAAGATGTAACAATTCAAAGTTATGCAATTGGAAAGGAGAAAGCACAATAATCAACCAACTTTGCAACTTGCTGATTTCTGTCCACACGACAGCAGGTTGGTATTTTAGCCGTAACTTTTTGTCAGTTGCCTCTTTTTAACATTTTTTTTCTTTTTCTTGACGAATTTTGCAACAATATTCTTTCAGACCAAAACTTCTCAAAGTGAACAAAAAAATTACCATAAATTTCACAAGTTGCTGCTGTTTCAGGTTTCAGAAGTGCAACTAGGTCCGAAAGAAACACTTGTAGATTTCAGTTGCTTTCATGTATGAGTGTGAAATTTGGCAGAAAGATAGAACAATAAGTCAAGAAGCTGCTCATTTTGGTTTCACTCAAAAAGGATAAACCAAATGGGATTTATGGCATTTTTGGTGACAGCTGCGCAAATGGACAGATTCTACCCGAGATGCAATGTTTCGATTTTGGTTTTTATGGATGGATTTTGATGTGGGGAAAATGAACAAAAAGATGAACAAGAATATGAACAGCAACAAGACAACGCTAGAATGAACGCAAACACAATTAATCAAACTTAAATTAAACGATTGGATGGCACAACGGGGTTTGGACAGTGGACAACAATCTTTTTGTGGGGCAAATTTTCTGGACACTCGGAAGAACACAATCAAAAAACTAAACAAGATACAAGAACTCACCGGTCAACCTTCGCTCTGATACCAAATGATGTGCACACGGGTGCCCGATCTTCCGGTGAGAGGATAACTTCGATTAGGCGGAGGATGACTTTGACGATTTGGCTATGAACCACACAAGGATAAGCGTCCGCAATCGCTAAACCACACTCCTAGTTGTTATCAACCGTGCCAAAAGCCTGGATGACCTAACCACGAAGGTCTATTCTTGCAAGCAATCGAAGAACCAGCAAGAACAATGATAAAGCACACACACAAGTTGAGGTTTTGAAACTTGTTTACTGCTGCTCTAGCCGAGTCAGGAGAACAAGGTTATAGTTCCACACATGGGGGCAACTAAACTTAACAAAACCTGAAGAGAAATGGAAGGAAACTATCCTATATATAGATAAGGGGAGCTTTCTCACAGCAATGGGAATACAACCCAAAAATTAATGGTGGCGCAGCACCCGAAGAGTCTGAAATTGTCACACATTTTTGGCTGCTACGTTCAGCTCATGTGGAATTTGGTGATGAGGCTGGATCCATTGAAAAGAGGACGAAATTATCTTTCAATCAAGTACTCACACTCCCCAATCGGAGTCCGTTTGCATTTTCTATGAGCATTTAAAGTCAGACTGGTCATTGGAGGCCGAGTTGAAACCATTCGCATTCGCACATTGCTTTATGACTTGTGTTGGCAGATTAATGCTGCCTTGATGATCCTTGCCTAGGTTCCTAAGTATAATAATATTATTAAGTAGCGGTCTATTCCTAATGTAAAATTATGCAACCCGAGAAACGAGTTCACCTGTTGATTTAGCTGCCGTGCACGTGCCCTTGTGATAGGACCTTGCATAGGGGATGGTGGAGTTGAGGTCATTGTGCATCCGGTATAGTGATGTCCTCATCAAGCACCACGACCAACACCGACGAAAAGCACTCCACAAGTTCCTACAAAAAGCTCGTCGTCATCCATCGCCTCAAAGGGACGTACAAAAGATATTCAGTACCATCACTTCAAGGGTTTCGGCCACATGATAAAGGAGTGTCCAAGCAAACATGTGTTAATAGCCCGCGAAGATGGCGAGTATGATTCAGCAAGCGATTTTAATGAAGAAACCTATGCTTTGCTTGCTGAACATGAAAATGGCGATCCAAATTCCGAACATGAAGAGGTGCACGTGAGCGCTGGAGATGCTGACCAATATTTGAGTATTATTGCACAACGTGTGCTTAGTGCTCAAATCGCTCGCACCAATCCAAATCAACGCCACAACTTGTTTCACACAAAAGGCGTCATCAAGGAGCGCTCCATTCGAATAATCATTAATGGTGGGAGTTGCAATAATCTAGCCAGCCTGGACATGGTGGAGAATCTAGCACTCTCCAGTAGACCACACCCGTAGCCCTACTACATTCAATGGTTCAACAATAGCGGCAAACTCAAGGTAACTCGCATGGTAAGAGTACATTTCGCTTTAGGTTCTTATCATGATTATGTTGATTGCGATGTCGTCCCTATGCAAGCATGTTCTATGTTATTAGGAAGGCCATGGCAATATGATAAGGATTGTTTACATCATGGTAGAACTAATCAATACTCTTTTGTGCATAACGAAAAGAAAATTGTGCTACATCCAATGTCGCTTGATGCTATTGTAAAAGATGAGACCGCTAGAGCTAGCAAAGAGAAAAATCGAGAGAATTCTAAGAGCGAAAATTAGATTGTCGCAAAAGGGCTTGAGCAACATAAAAAGAAAGAATCGAATGTTGATTGTGACAAGAAAAATGAGATTAAGTTGAAAGGTGCTTGTTTTCTTGCGAGAAAATTTGATACGGATGAGTTGAATGCTAGAAGTTCTCCTTGCTATGCTTTGATCTGCAAAGAAACTTTGTTTTCACTAGAGGATATGTCTCTTTCTTTGTCTCCTATCGTCGCTAACCTTTTGCAGGAATACGCTGACGTCTTTCCAAAAGACATTCCTCCAGGGTTGCCGCCCATCAGAGGGATTGAGCACCAAATTGATCTCATTCCAAGGGCATATTTGCCCAATCGTGTGCCATACATAACCAATCCGGAAGAGACTAAAGAGATACTGCATCAAGTTCAAGACTTGCTTGATAAAGGGTACGTACGTGAATCTCTTAGAGCATCTCCAACAGTTCCTAATATCCATACCCTAAACCTGATTTTGGGCTTGATTGAAAAAATAAGTGCTCCAACAGTTCCTTATTTGTACTCCCAATATTTTCGCACTCCCAATACGGGGACCCGTCGACCTCAAATTTTCGCCCAAACGCCGCGCTCCCAATCATCGAATCGGCCCCTTCCTCAGCAAAATCGCGGGCTCCTTTCTTCACGCCATTCGCCCGCCGTCGCCTCCTCTCCTCCCGCCGCCGCGTCGTCCTCTCCTCCCGCCGCCGCGTCGTCCTCTCCTCCCGACGCCGCCGCCTATTCCTCTCGGCAGCTACCGCCGCCTGGCCCTCTCCACCCGCTGCCGCTACGTCGCCCTCTCCGTCCGACGCCGCCTCGTCCTCTCCGCCCGGTGCCGGCACATCCTCTCCACCGGACGCCGTCGCCTCCTCTCCATACGAAGGTAAACCCTACTTGCTTGCAGTGATGTTGTACTAAAGCCCCCCACAAGAGTTGCTTGATCATTGATTCGATGGGCCTTTGACAGAAATACAATGAACCATTCCCTTTCACTGAATATTTGCCATGATTCAATTCAGTCTCAAGAGTTTTTCTCTCTTCCAGTACGTTCCTGCGTTGGACTCTGATCTGACTGAAATGTAGTGTTTCAGCTATCTGATTCTGGAAGTCTTATGAGCATTATAGACTCGCAGAACACCATGAAATAAGCTTGGTTGATTTATCCCTTCCTTTTTCAGATCTTTCTTGTGAATTTGCATATGGATAATGGATGTGATGCAAGTGGCAATTGAATTTAGCCCCCCACCTTGTTGTTGGTCATGATTGATGATTAAAGTGTCATGTGCCTCGTCAGTCTTTGACTTCTAAATGTCCAGTCCCATTCATGTCAAGCAATTTCAATCATATGGAAGCTTGGCCTCATCAATCTGAAGCAAAATTAGGACTAGCTTTATCCTGGAAGCCTTCCACCTAAGAAAATTGCTCATCTAGGTCCCCCTTTCATAAAAATATGACATGCTGAATCATCATGTGATTTATCAAAGAACAACATGAAAAACCAATATTATACTGATAATATGACATGCTTGTTGATGGAACCTCAGTGATGTACAGATCCTACTACAAGATGTTAGGTCAGTGTTTTCCTGATTTTATTCTTAATTGCACTACATTGTTGGTATGTTTTGTTATTTTGTTTGATATTTATCCTACTTGTCATCATAAATGCAAAATGCTGTAAGTGTCCTAGGCACTCCACACATGCAACCTCGAGTTTATGACATGAATAAATTTTCCCCATTTGATTTACCCATGAGATGTGCATTATCTTCACAGATTGATGGTTTAGCTTCACTACTGCTGTATTACCTACCATGTGATGCGCACATCCATTATCTTGAAGTTTGTCTTTCTGGTTGAATTGTGTGCTATGTTGCGACAACAACTTTTAGGTAGCAGAAAAATTGATAATTCATGCCCAGCAGTTTGTTGTTCTGTGATTCCATCAGGATAGTCGTTTCAAAGCCATCCAAACAAATTCAGTTTTAGGCTTTCTGCTATTCTGATTTATTGAGGAGGTGCCATGATCACTAGCCATTGAATGAAGCTTATGTGGCTTGGTTATATTATCGCCCCTTAAATCAGGCTTCTCTCAAATTTATGCACAATTGTGCTGGGAGCTGGTGATATTGGATTATTTGGTTTTGACAATCACCCCCTAATATTCCAAGAATGTAGAAATTCTAACTTCTTGATAGCATAACACATAAGACACATTTATATAGTTGAGGAGCCAGTATTCAAAAAATGTTTACTAATTCTAATAGGTGCTATTGACAATGGAAGGAGCTAGATACTATACTAACTTGATGGATGAGGCCAACAATAACATGACTTTTGAGGATTTCAATAGCTTGACTGAGGAGCAATCATCACCCGTTGTTGAGAGTACTCCATCATCAAGACCAAACCAGAAAAGGTCAAAAAATTTCAGTGAAAAGGAGGATTCATTGCTTGTGTCAGCATGGTTAAACATTAGTACGGATCCAGTGAGCGGCACTAATCAGAAGGGTGGTACATTCTGGAAGAGAATTTTTGAGTACTACCACACTAACAAGGACTTCACATCAGAACGGAGTCAGAGTTCACTTTTGCATCGATGGGGAGGTATTCTGGAGAATGTGAACAAGTTTTGTGGGTGTCTAACGAGGATTGAGGGTAGAAGGCAAAGTGGGGTTAGTTTTCAAGACAAGGTAATTCTTCTGAATTATATGAGTTTGCACACGTCTTAATGACACATGGGAACTTGTAGTAATTAATTATACCTTTTTTGACATGTGCAGCTTATTCAAGCGATGGCTCTGTTTAAGGCCGAAGACAAGGATAACAAATCATTCCAATACATGCATTGCTGGAATATATTGCGAAATCAACCAAAGTGGCATGAGAAGCGGATTCAGATAGCAGCTCAGAAGGAACCTGCTAACAAAAAACCAAAGACCAACACGGATTCAAGCCCGGGATCATCCACGGTTATCATTGTTGATAGTAACACCAATGCTATCATTGAGAATGAACGTCGAGAGACCGAAGCCCCCAAGAGACCAATTGGTAAGAAGAAGGCAAAAGAAGCATTGAGGCGAGGTGGAGGTGATGCTTTCATGGAGGCTTTAGACCATTTGTGGGGTAAAAAAAGAGTTTGATGCAGAGAAAGAAAAGAAAAAAGAGGACAGATACAATCAGTTGTACGCCCTAGAGAAAGAGAGGCTAGAGCTACATCAAAAAAGGGCCGCGACTGAAGAAGCAAGGGTTGCAAATGAGGCAAAAAAACTGGAGATAAAGGAAAATGAAATACAGTACAAGAAAATGGTAGAGGAAGAGAGAATTATGTCAATGGACATTACTTCGATGCCTTTCCGGCTGCAGCAATACTATAAGAGCTTGCAAGATGAAATCATGGCGTGTCGTTTTTCGGAATAGCTTCAATAGAAAATGTATTTAGATACCTTTCATCATGTTTTTAGAATGGATTCCTACTCATTACATGTTTTTAGCATGGTTATAAAGTGAGCAAACTCGATAGTTTTCTTGTCAAGTTCATCCTTAATGTTCAGCCTTAATAGTTTTAGATTATGCTCTTTTCTTTTGGTGTAATGTTCATCCTTAATAGTTTTAGATGCTCTTTGCTTTAAGATTAGAAGCATCCCGTGCAAAATAAACACTCCCATTGCTTGCTTAATGCTACGGATGCTTGTGTGACTTATGTGTGCACACTGAATACCTCCACCCGATTAGTTGCTTCGTGTGCACACTGAATACCTCCACCGATTCGTTGCTTTGTATACATGCACGCACACTGAATACAAGTCGGACACGTCTCAGCAGTCCTCTCGGAAATGGCACGCATCAACAGAAAATTCAAAACTGAGACAACCGAATCCAAGTCAACAAATTTTGGGGGGAAAATTGGGAACTGTTGGAGTATGTCCTTTTTTTCAGGCCCAAAAAAATTTGGAAAGCTCCCAATCCAAGATTATTGGAAGTAAAATTATTGGGAACTGTTGGAGATGCTCTTAGTTCTTGTGCTGTTCCAGTCATTTTAGTACCCAAGAAAGATGGAACATGGCGTTTGTGTGTGGATTGTAAAGTAATTAATAATATCACCATTAGATATCGTCATCCTATTCCTAGGTTAGATGATATGCTTGATGAACTAAGTGGCTCTGCAATGTTCTCTAAAGTGCATTTGTGTAGTGGGTACCACTAAATTCGTATGAAGCTATGAGATGAATGGAAAACAACATTTAAAACTAAGTTCGGTCTATATGAGTGGTTAGTAGTGTCTTTTGGATTGACTAATGCACCTAGCACTTTCATGAGATTGATGGACGAGGTTTTATGTGCTTACATTAGGAAAATTGTGGTGGTTTACTTTGATGACCTTTTTAATGCTTTATGCGATACATGTTTATTTGGTAACCTTGAGAAGTGCACCTTTTGCAAGGATCGAGTCTCTTTTCTTGGCTATGTTGTTACCCCACAGGGAATTGAAGTTGATCAAGCCAAGGTTGAAGCAATATAGAGTTGGCCGACTCCTAACACGGTCACATATGTGCGAAGTTTTCTAGGATTTGCTGGGTTCTATCGTCGCTTTGTGAAGGACTTCAGCACAATCACCGCACCGTTGAATGAACTCACCAAGAAGGGTGTGCCTTTTGTTTGGGGTGAGGCACAGGAAGATGTCTTCAATGTTTTGAAAGCTAAGTTAACACATGCACCCTTACTCCAACTTTCAGATTTTTCTAAGACTTTTGAACTAGAATGTGATGCTAGTGGAATTGGTTTGGGTGGTGTTCTGTTACAAGAAGGAAAACCTGTTGCTTATTTTAGTGAGAAGTTGAGTGAACCTAGTTTGAACTATTCTACTTATGATAAGGAGTTATATGCACTAGTTCGAACTTTCGAAACATGGCAACATTATTTATGGCCTAAGGAATTTGTTATACACTCTAATCACGAATCATTAAAACATATTAGAAGTCAAGCTAAACTGAATCGTAGACATGCAAAGTGGGTTGAATTCATTGAGTCTTTTCCTTATGTCATCAAACACAAAGAGGGAAAGGGTAATGTCATTGCTGATGCCTTGTCTAGGAGATATATCATGCTTTCACAACTTGACTTCAAAATTTTTGGATTGAAAATGATTAAAGAGCAATATGTGCATGATGATGATTTTAAAGATGTGTTGCTAAATTGTAAAGAGGGAAAACATGGAACAAATTTGTCCTCAATAATGGGTTTATGTTTAGAGCAAACAAATTATGCATTCTAGCTAGTTCTGTTCGTTTGTTATTGCTACAGGAAGTGCATGGAGGAAGGTTGATGGGACACTTTAGTGTGAAGAAGACGGAGGACATACTTGTTAACCATTTCTTTTGGCCCAAGATGAGACGGGACGTGGAACGTTTCGTCGCTCACTGCACTACATGTCAAAAAGCTAAGTCACGACTTAATCCACATGGTTTATACATACATCTTCCTATTCCTAGCTGCCTTGGGAGGATATTTCTATGGACTTTGTTTTAGGACTTTCTAGAACAAAGAAGGGGAGGGATAACATCTTTGTTGTTGTGGATAGATTTTCTAAGATGGCACACTTCATACTTTGTCACAAAAGCGATGACGCTACCAACATTGCCGACTTATTCTTTCGTGAAATTGTTCGCTTGCATGGTGTGCCAAACACAATAGTTTCAGATCGTGACACTAAATTCTTAAGCCACTTTTGGAGAACTTTGTGGGCTAGATTAGGGACTAAGCTGTTATTTTTCACTACTTGTCATCCCCAAACTGATAGACAAACTGAGATTGTTAATCAAACTTTTTATACCATGCTTAGGGCTATTTTGAAAAAGAACATTAAATTGTAGGAAGAATGCTTGCATCATATTGAGTTTGCTTATAATCGATCAATGCATTCTACTACTAAGATGTGCCCTTTTGAGATTGTATATGAATTTGTACCTCATGCTCCAATTGATTTGTTACCTCTTCTATCTTCGGAGAAATGGAATCTTGATGCTAAACAACGTGCTAATTTGATTATAAAAATGCATGAGACAACTAAAGAAAATATAGAACGCATGAATGCTAAATATAAACTTGCTGGTAGTAAGGGAAGGAAGCATATAACTTTTGAACCAAGAGATTTAGTTTGGTTGCATCTGCGAAAAGATCGATTTCCTGAATTAAGAAAATCTAAGTTGATGCCTCGAGCTGATGGTCCTTTCAAAGTATTGGCAAAGATTAATGATAATGCACATAAGCTTGAATTGCCTGCAGATTTTGGGGTTAGTCCCACATTCAACATTGCAGATTTAAAGCCATACTTGGGAGAAAATGATGAGCTTGAGTCGAGGACGACTCAAATGCAAGAAAGAGAGGATGATGAGGACATCACTTCCATGGATACGGCCACGCCTACACATCACGTTGAAACCAATGATGTAATACAAGGACAAATTATTCGAGCTCATGCACGTCAATTACCAGGTGAATGTGCTCCTCGGGTTGCATACAAATATTTTAATAGATGGAATACTATTTAATCCTTGTGATGATTTTATTGTCCTTAGGAACCAAGGAGGACTCCCAAACGTCAAGCATGAAGCCAATTCTTCCGGTGCACAAGATCAACTTGGATTCGGCCTCCGGGATAGCACCAACTTAAAATGACCATAACTTTTTATCCACAAGGGTGTTCAGGGTCTATGAGTACTTGTTTGAAAGTTTTCGTCGTCCTCTTTCCAACGGATCCAACCTCATCTCCAAATTCCATCCAAGTCGACGAGAATCTGCCAAACAAGTGACGTCACTTTTCCAGTGCGAGAATACATGGGCCTTGGGCTTTGTAAATTGAGTTGTAATTGTCCTCCACCTGTTTTAGACGTGTTCCCCACGCCCCTACCTCTTATAAATAGCTAGTCGCTGCCTCTTTTAGGTTTTGGGTTTTATTTGATTAATTTAGCCAAGTGCAAACTTGATCCTGCGAGTTGTGCTGGACAACCACCTTGTCAAGATCGTCAATATGACTCAATCTTTGTTTGTCTTCAACTTTTATCTGCAATTTCATATTGTTTATACTATTGTTCTTGCTTGTTCTTCAGTTGCTTGCAGGAATAGAACCTCGTGTTCAAGTTGATCGTGCCCACGGCAAGATCAATAACCCTCTAGAGTTGGTTTAGCGATTGCTAAGGCGCATTGTCATTGTACGATGTTGTCGGATCGTCAAAGTCATCTCCACCAAATCAATCGCGTGTTTCTCATCAAAAAATCGGGACACCCATAGTGACATCAGTCATCATAATCACTCCACCGCTCAAGGCCATGGCAGCTCACGGTTGTTGGTAAGGCGTGGTTAGCGATGGCGCTTGACGGCTGGGGCAGTGACGACGAGCTCAAGGTTGCCTCAGGAGAGAGGGGGCAACGAAGGGAGAGAGTGACGAGATGCAGAGAGATCGGCCCAAAATTTATGTATCCTTTATTCGCTGAGTAATCACCGGTCACCTCGACGTGGACATCCATGTTAACGAAACCAAATCCTAAACCATGTTAAGGGTTATTTGTGTTAAATAATAAATAGTTGTAGATCAATTTTAATAAAAAAATATTGAGAATATCCAAAAACAATTACATAATAGATGATTTAAACTATTTTTTATTGATTGTAGATTGATTCTTTTATACAACGGATTGTTATATTTATACCGAAATCTCTGGAGGGTAGTTTTAGAATTAGTCCACAAAAAATAAGAGTTCTCTCAACAACGAAAAGTATGATTATATCTCAACAATTTGATCTAGTTTTAAAAATTTAGAGGGTAAGATACTGAGTTTGTACTTTCGTGGTTAGATAAATACCGCATCAAAGTTTTAAGAGGCAATACGGAGTTCTTCCATAAAATAGAGAAATTTTATGTATACTAGTAGTATATTATTAATAGTAAAAATTAGATCTAGTTATTGATTTGTTAAGGGTATTTCTACTACTTTATTAGCGAAGAAAGTAAAATTTCATAAAACTACAAGTAGGGGTGGAATTTTAGCTCGAGGCTCAAGGCTCGGCTCGGGCTCGGTTCGGCTCGGTGCGGCTCGGCTCAGCTCGCATGGCCAACGAGCCCAGAAGCCTACTGCTTTCGCTTGGCCAGCAGCGAGCCGAGCCAGCTCGTGAGCGGCTCGTTAGGCTCGTTAGGCTCGACAGTCATTGAGTTATATAAGGTATGAATTCACAATACAGTAATCAGTATACCCAATGCTAGACATCTAATGAGCAATGCTTGTCTTACCTTACTTTTTGAGTTTACTCTTCTTAGTATTTCAAATGTCTTGTATTGGGTCTACTGATTACTTTTGCACAGATAAAAGTAAGCAGAGTATTCTTTTTCCAGATTACATGTTTGCAATTTTATAAACTGAAAGAGCAGTCTAACCATCTGTGCTTAAAAAGGCGTCCTATAAATGTGAAATTGCTTCTTGACCGAACCCTAGAGGAGGCTGGAGCCTGAGAACGGTGAGAATGGATGGAGGAGCTTCGTTTTTTGTGAGAATGAAGGGCATTTGGGCCCTTTCCAGTACCCTTGTAGGCCGAGCTCGGCTCGGCTCGGCTCGACTCGATTCCACCCCTAACTACAAGTTTTTTTACAAACTATCGCAAAACTACATGCTTTAGCTCTTATTTCATAAAAATACAGATATAGGAAAAAATATATGTCATAAAACTATATGTTTTAGTTTTTATCGTTTTTTTGTAATAGAGCTAATAGTGTGGGTCCACGTGATAATCTTAGTGTCTCTATTTTTCATTTCACTCACGTGAGAGATTACTATATAGGCAGATTTATTATCATAAATAGTTAATTATAAAACACGTAGTTTTTTATACAATTTCTCCTTAAACTTTTATTTTTGTGAAATAAAAATTAAAACATGCAGTACCATGATAATTTGTTAAAAAATATGTAGTTATGTGAAATTTAGATGGTAAAATAACGCACGAAGAAACACACGAGTGGTGGAAGTAAATGCAGGCCGGAAGTCCACAGAGTTCCATATAGCCCAAAGAAAATGCGTACAGTTCCAGCCCACTCGACCGACCAGTCTCCACCCGTCCAAGTCCGAGATCTCGATCCCACCATGGCCACCTCCTCTCCTCCGCCGCCGGCGACCGCCGCGACCCCCGATCTCTCCATCCCATACGACCTCGCCACGCGCGGACAGTGGCAGGCGCTCCTCTCCCACCTCTCCCACCCCTCCCACACCCACAACCCGCACCACCGCCTCCTCTTCTCCGCGCTCTCTGCGCTCTCCCTCGCCAAGCTCCGCCGCTTCCCTGACGCCGCCGCACTCCTCGCCTCCCTCCACCCGGACCCCGCCTGCCCACCGCCGCCCTTCCTCCTCCGCCTCCTCCACGCCCTCCTTCCGCTCTTCCTCCCCGACCGCCCTCTCGCGCTCGACCGCCTCTACACCCTCCTCTCCTCCGTCCGGGCCCGCCCCGACGCCAGCCACCCCGAGTGGCGCCGCCGCGACGCCCTCGTCACGTCACTCCTCGCCGCCGACCACCTCGCCCACCGCGAGTTCGACGTCGCCCTCGCCCTCCTCGCCGACCTAGCCTCCCGCGAGCCGGACAACCCGGTCCTCCTCTCCCGCCTCGCCTACGCCCACCTCCAGATCGGCAACCTCGCCGCCGCCTCGGCCGTCTTCCGCCACGTGGAGTCTGTCGCGGCCGACGACCCCTCGCACGCCAACCTCCTCACCCGAAACAGCGCGCTCGAGTGCATCGTGGCCAAGGACTACGCAGCGGCGGTGCGGGAGTACGAGCGCTGCATCGAGGCGGAGCCGGCGGACGCCATCGCCCTAAACAACAAGGCGCTGTGCCTCATGTACTCGCGGGACCTCGGCGACGCCATCAAGGTGCTCGAGGGCGCGCTGGAGATGGTGCCCACGGCGGCGCTCAACGAGACGGTGGTGGTCAACCTGTGCAGCATGTACGAGCTGGCCTACGTCAACCACGGCGAGGTCAAGCGGACCCTCTCTGACTGGATCGCCAGGGTCGCGCCTGATGACTTCGACACGTCCTGCACGCGCATGTAGGAGGTAATGGTTACCGGAATTCAGCTTTGAATCATTTCACCCTGCTGCTACGATCTGTTCTGTGGCAGAGAGATTGGTTGTTGCTATAGTTGTTCCACACTCACTGGAATTTGATTGTCCATGTTTCCATGGCATTTATTGATTTTCTTTGGTGGCAATGGAAGTTGTGAGGTTGTAGTAATTTTCTCCACTTGAATGCTCAATGTGTTGTGTGGTTAACAAATAAAGGGGGGGTTTGTAGAGAACTGTATCATGCATGTTTGGAATACACACGTACTTTACAATGTTTTAGTGTGGGATAAAAAATGAAGCTATACCATGAGTTTTGATGTTTGGCTAGGAGTTTGTTGCCATTGTTGTCCATATTGGAACTTGGAAGCGATCCTCAGTGGCCTGATAACATAGGGAGTATAACTTTGTGGTTAATGTGCAAAGATTGAAGAATGCCTGAACCAAAGCCCGAAACATGGCACATATACAACATAAATAGTATTGTCGGCACCAAGAATATTATGGACTGCTGAAATATATAACATTTTCCTTGGTGCTAACAGTTGCAACCCTCACAATCCAGTGGTGTGGAATACGGAAAGGGAATATATCTTGATTGTTTTAACTAATAGTAGTATCGCGGTCATGGGAGTATATGCTGCTTGATATCTGGAAATGCTGTTCAATTTGTACTGTGCCTCCTTTAAGTGAAGCTGCCATCAAAGAGCTGTGAGCACCTCCAAGATCTGGTCTCTTGAACCAACGTGGATTAGCACTGAGCCATTGTCAATGGCATAGCGGTCAGTATTCAGTGGAGCTTCTAAGTGATTTTAGTGTTACCGTGTTTTGGTCGTTACGAGTAATGTTTTTTTTAAAACCGAATTAATGTACAGAATTGTACTTATTTTTTATTGGGGAGACTAGTGTAGTGCTAGCATATTTGGAATTGGATAAAAAAAAATGCTAGATCGTTCATCAAGAATAATTAAGCTTGGGATTCTTGCGGAAGCTTCGAACTTTGCAGTTCCATCTCTGTTAATTTGTTTATACAATTGTATTTCCTTTTTTTTTTTTTTTTTTTTTGAGAACCAACCATATTTCTGTTCTCTTTTTGCAAGGCTCCAACTATGGGCCTGTTTGGATCCATTAGCAGCTAATAGTTAGCTAGCTAATAGGTCCTAGCTAATATTAGCTAGCTAACTATTATCTAACTAACTATTAGTTGGAGGGTGTTTGGATCCACCAGCTAATATGTAGTTAATAGATGTTATTGTCCATAATACCCATGCTATTAAATGTTATTGGTGGTAGACGCGAAGGGTATTTTGGTTAAATGTCACCTATTAGCTGCTATTAGCTGGGTTTGGCGAGCTAATGAGATAACCATTAGCTGGGTGCTCAGCTAATAATTAGCTGATCTATTAGTTGGGGGGTTTGGATTCACTCCAGCTAATTTTTAGCAGCTAACTATTAGCTACGTGGATCCAAACAGGCCCTATATTTCCTTAATCGATAGTATGCTAGCTAGAACAGAAGGCTAAAATTTGATTTAATTAATTCACATTTAGCATTTTCCCAGAAAAGCACAGGGACTAATAATACAGCAGGGTTCCACAGACAAGCTGTTAATTTTCGTGGACTCGTTAATGTTAAGATCTGAAGATAGCACGGGTACAAAATCCGATAATTACAAAAGACATCGAAACAGATTCACATAAAATAAATAGTCGAGCAAATAGCTGCCAGTACTCAGCACAGACAACGGGAGGTCAAAACTCTGAAGCAACCTCTAAATCTGAGCCTCCTCAAGACATGTCAAATGGAAATCAGAAAATTATGCTCATCTGCAGCCTGCAGTTTCCTCTCTCTACAGCCTTCTCCTGCTGCAGGAATTCACCGAGTTTAATCTTGCACCAATAACTGTTACGCCTTCAGTCTTCATGGTCTCGTATTGGCTGGTGGTCTTCCTTGCCTTGCCCGGAAAAATACATCAGGACAACAAGAACAGCAACTAAGAAGATGAGAATGTACATCGCATTGACACCGAGCAGTGTCGGGGAACGACCACCCACTGTCTTCTTTGTTGTTCTTCCTGCCCTGTATCCCTCAAGGAAACGACTAATTTGGGATCCATGGTCATCTCCTCCGAGACTCTCTGAACCCTCAACCTTCAACAACAAGAAGCATTTCAACCAATCACACGGCACAACTAAGCAAATAAGGAAGATGGCAATGTCAGGTTTATTAAAGGTTTGGAGTGTAAGCAACAAATATGAAAAAGATCACTTTGATCAGGAAATGCGATCGCAGTACAAGACATGAATTCAACATAACAAAGGCATATGAATATACCATGTAACACGCGGGTAAGAAAAGACTAGTTACATGCCCGTGCATTGCTACGAAAAACAAAATTGATAACGAAAAATAAAGATTAAAAAATAAAAAAATTATTTCACAAGATCAAACATCTATCTTTAACGCTTTATTTCTTGCGAAAGCTGGCTAATTAAAGCAACGCTTCGTTTTTTGCGTAGGGCAATTAAGCAGGGCAATTAAGCAGGGCAATTAATGATGTGGGTAGAACTCACCACTGCCACCAACTGTTGCTTTATAATAGTAGAGATACAGGCTTTTCGTTGAAACAACAAAAAAAAAAATAATACTTTTAAATTGATGATATGTATTATATAGTACAACCGTACAAGTACGAAAATTAACCGGAGCAAAGAAATGTTCTACTTACTATTTCATACTCCTCATTTCTGTCCCAGACTAACATCTTTGGCAGCTGTGAGCTCTTGGAAACATCAAAAGTCTCGGTGAATTCCTCCCACTGCTGGACTCCCACATATCCAAACACTAGATCATGGTTTGCATTGGCTGCGGACCTCAAAACTTTTATCAACTGCAGGGAATTTTCATCCGACTCATCGTCCAGAATTGTAAGAACTACTTTCCGATCATCATCGTTCAACATCTTGACAGTCTCTGTGTTCATGGGCACAGTTGAAGGCAGTAGGGATTGCCGTATAAAATCCTCCAAGAAGGTTCCTGCATCTACAAAAATTGATGCTATTATTATAAACACACAAGTGCCCATGTTTTGTCAGTTCATACAGAAGATGGGAGTGTACACTAGGCGAATTACATATTAACATCACCATAAGAGCAGAGGGCACAAACAAACAATAGGAATGAGAGTGATGATTAATGCAATAAATGATTTTTTTTTGCCCCCCTCATTAGCACATGAACCAAGAAACGTACAGAAAATCCCAAGCATACCTTCGAACGGGCCATAGAATACATTCTGCTCATCATACTTCGGGTTAAGAGAAACAAATGCCGGAGCCTTGTCAAAATCATACACGACCATCATATCCTCTGAGAAATCCTTGGCTGCAGAAAACCATGCCTTGTTCTTGTACCTGGCGCCATATCCAGCAATCAACGACGCATCCACGCCGAATCCGATGAACAGCGGGAAGCCTATGCCGGCGGCCTCAACAAAGGTTTTGATTGCTGAATCCGACGCAAGAACAGAAACATCGGGTGCAACAAGCTTCTTAAGGTTCTCGATGAGCAGGTCGGCCCTCCTTGGACCAGTGTACTCCGTGGGGACTCCATGGTGGAAAAGCATCAGGGTAGGGAACCCGCTGCATCGAGAAAACCACACCAATTAGGCGTTTCAGACTCGCGCCTGTGACCTTACCCAACTAGCGGAGAGAGCTATTCAGGCAGCTTACTCTACTCCATATTTGGACCCAAGCTTGCTGTACTTGTCGGCGTTTACCGTGGCGACTACGACGGGCGTGCTCAGGCCAGCAAGCACCGGAGCAGCTTCATCTAACTGCAAGAGGCAACGCGAGCGGCAGCTCATCAGTTCACGGTGAGGCAGGCCGCGCGGATGCTGGAGCCCAGGGCAGGAAGAGACAGACTGTGTGCCCTGCCCTGCGTCTCCCTCCCATTTTGGTGGATCTTGACTCACCGGTGCCAGATCCGTTCTCTTTCTACAATCCAATCCAATCCAATGTAATCCAATCCATCTCTTGAATCACTCACCACTCGGCGACATTGAAAGATTAAAGATCTCACTTTGCGCAAACCTGCATGATGAATCCCGTTCCTCCAAGAAGACTCTCACGAACAAATCATCCCAAGTTTCTAACATCCCCGAGGATTCGCATGGCAGTAGTCCTCCAGTAGTGAGTGTGGCTACGAGCTAGTGTTGTGGTGGGGCAATAGAAGGGTGGGTAGGGTACCTGGGGGGCGAGGCGCTTGCAGTGGCCGCACCACGGTGCGTAGAAGTCCACGAAGAGGAGGTCGACGGAGCCCACCGCCGCCTCGAAGCTGCCCTCGTCAAGCTCCACCACGCTCCCGTCCCGGGGGATCTCGAATTCCGCCGGCTCCCCCCCTCCGCCGCTTGCCACGCAGGTCGACGCCGGCAGCACCAGGACGAGGACGAGGAGGTCAACCAGCCGCCGCCGCAGCGACAGCGGCTCGTCCACCGCCATGCGTTCGCTCGGTTCGATCTCGCACCCGCAGGCTCCTCTTGTTTGCTCGAATGTTGCCTGCACGCTGCACTAGCACACACCACACAGTTGACCATGCCACGTAGCAAGCAACTTCGGGATTCCAGAAGGCGTAGTTTCTGTCAGGTAGAGGGCGCAAGTGCCCGCGAGAAGACATAAAGCTTGCGAGATATTTGACTTGCCAGAAGAACCATCTGAGGACCGAGTAGGGATGGCAATCGGGCGGGTACGGGTGGGTAGACCTCTCGCAGATCCGAATCCGAAACCCGAAATTCATACCTGAACCCGAAACCTCTCACGGGTACATACCCACGTCCATACCCGAACCCGATGGGTACCCGAACCCGAATGGGTACCCGAACCCAAAACTAAATTCACCTCGCAATCAAATTTTCAACCATCAATTGTCAATCAATTCATTTGTAATTTCTATGTTTAAAGAAAAACTATATGATTTATATAATCATGAAAGTTACCGCATCTTACATCTCGAACGATGCTTAAAATCTTGAATTAACTTTCCATTATTTTTAATTTATATTAATTAATTCGGGTACCTATGGGTACCCACGGGTGCAGAACCGAACCCGAACCCGAACCCAAACCCGAACCCGAAATTTGAAACCCGTGGGTCTGAAATCAAACCCATACCCGAACCCATCGGGTCGGGTACCCACGGATACCCGAACCCACGGGTAATTTTGCCATCCCTAGGACCGAGAAACCATCAGCCACCTCGTCTCCTTCATAGAGCAGCGACACTCAACAGTGTTAGCAAAACAGTGCAAGCGCGACCGACAATTCAATTGTCTTAGGCCACAATTCTGAATGCAGACCACAACAGCCACCAGCAGATGTGATATACTCCTCCCTCAGTTTCACAGTGGTTATAATTTTAGCTGAATTCATATAAAATAAGGAGACGTGAAAAATGACTTATCTACCCTCATTTAATTCATCCTCTTTTTAATTAATGAAGAGTAGCTGAACAGATTAGCTAAACAGATGGCTTGTGTTGATGAAGGGTACGAAAGTCACGTTGGCTCTAAAATTACATTGAAATATGAAAACTACAATCATTTTGATAAAAATTTTGAATGCTAGAACTACAACCATGGTGAAACAGAGGGAGCAGTTAAGTAGCCAATGTGACAAGGAAACGTGGGCAGAGACGACGATAGAAAATCTGACAGTATGGTCTCTCTTTCTCCAGCTTGGGAAAGTCGAAGCTGTCATATTATTTGACAGGAGGAAAAAAACAGTAATCCTACATCAAAAGCCAAGAAACGAAGTATCAACCTGTGGAAAGAGGGTAAAAAAAAAACAAACAATGACCAGTGTAAAACTGAAGCTCCAGCCTGAACTTCTCGAAATGCTACTGAAAAGGAAGAAATCCTCATCGACAGGTATTTGAAGTTGCCTTGTCTGTCTCTGGAATTTAGCTTATGCAGAGGCGGTCTTCTTCTGCTGGAAAAAAACTGCATACACAGGTACTGCAACGCCAATGCCGACCGCAGCCACCACAGTGAAAGTCACCTTAAGCTGCTGATGCTTCATCCTGTGAAGGTTGTACATGTGCTTGGCGTGGACGTAGTATGGCTCATCATGTGCGTGCGCTCCCATTTTCCTCACACCAGTGGCATCGAATCCACGAGAAGCTGAGACATGCACCAACAGTATGGTTATCACGGCGTCCGGCAAGGCGAGTCGCCTCCGGAGCGTCTGGACGCCTAGACGCCCGCCTAGACGACGATTAGGCGACCAAAAATACTAGTAATAAAAATACATTTGCAGCCATATCACATATATGTATATAACATATATACCTTGTAGGAATGCAAATAAATAGCACAACAAGATGTGTGTAGTACCTTGTATGAATCTTTGGTGTGATCAATCCATCCAGATCCAGGAGCTTGCCTTGATTTTCCCTGGTACAAACAGGACATTTACTTGATGTCAGCAAGATGAAAGTATGAAACACTACGTTGTTGGATACATGGAGTTGACATATACTACAAAAATATCTTGAAAACAGAATTGAGAATGTTCCAAGGATAAAAATATTGAAAGTTACAAACACAGATATAATGTTCCAAAGACAAAGACATTAAAACATAGATATAATGTTCCAAGGACAAGAACATTCAAACATCAATCAATCAATGTCTAAGTCTAAATCATCTTGACGATTCTCATCACTTGGTCCACTCTCATGAGGAGAAGTAGGCGGCGTTTGGCCATAATCATCGTCGATGTCTAGATCATCGGCCACCAAAGGTTCATAGTATTCATCCTCGTCTGAGCCTTGCTCATCTCCTTCAGTTGTTGAGCTCAAATTTACACCACGTTGAGAGTACGTCCTGGTCATCCTAGGTAGATTACGACCTTGAAGCATTTGTGATGCACCGGTGGCTTCATCAACATGAGCCCATGAAAGATTTTCTCCGTGGTGAACTTCTTCGGTACTCATTTCAACCCATTCATTGTCCCATTGGAACTCTTCTAAGATCGAAGGGTTGAAATTTGTCCCTTCCACACGCCTCTTTTGAAAACGTTCGGCAATCTTCCGGTTGTATTGAATGTAGACCAAATCATTCAATCTTTGGTGCTCCAACCGGTTTCTTTTTTTTTGTATGGATCTGAAAATGAACCACTAATCAACAACAGAAAATACTTGGAATATATGAGCAGCCTTGAAATAAATACAACTTAGTTGCTTACAAATTCGAAGATTCTCCAATTGCGTTCACAACCGGAGGCCGAACAACAAAGGCCGAGGATGCGTCTTGCAAACTTTTGAAGCTCTCTAGCAAGGCCACCAGAAGCATCCCACCAATCAACTAAATGTAAAACATGCTATCTATGTTAGAAACTTAGCATGTTTAAAATTGAATCAACTTAGAATAGAAATTTAATAGTTACGAGGGCTCTTTGTTTTTTGTTGCATCATAACTGATTGCTTTCCAAAGCTCTTCCTCATTTTCTCATAATCATCCGCTTGATCACTTATCTTTCTTAGCAAATTGTCATCACAATTAACAATTTTTTCAAGCACATCATTGAATGCAATCCGAAGCCTCGAAGCATAGTCAATGTCTTTTTCCTTCATGTCGAAAAACCTGTTTGGGTTCAAAAACAATGCAGCCCCATGCAACTTTTGCTCCATCTGGTGCACCCACCGCCTCTCAATGATGTCCATTACCTTCTTTAGTACCCTTGGTTTGCTTCCAAAAGACTCTCTTATCTTATTCCTAGCATGATCCATACTTGTTGAAACTTCTAGCATGGCAGGCTTCTCATCCCCATCAACAATTCTCAGCACAATCAGCAAAGGCTGGGATGCTCTTATGCAATCCTCCACAGCACGCCAAAAATGCAAAGACAACAAAATATCACAAACTTTCTTCCCCGCCTCCGTGTGAGCCAATTTGGCCCTAGTCCAATCCTCACTAACAAAGAGTAGTCGCAAAGCATCCTTATGCTTATATAAACTCTGCAAAGTGAGAAAAGAAGTAGCAAACCGAGTGGCTGCGGGTCTCACTAAATCCCTCCCTCCTGTCTTCTCCCTCATTGCATCGAGAAGCCTCCCGTGCCTATAGATGAATGTAGTCACATGCTTGGCTTGATTGATGGCCTTTTTGAACTCACTTATTTTTCCAATATCTTCCAACATAAGATCCAAACAATGTGCAGCACAAGGAGTCCAGAAGAGAGTGGGAAACCTCTCCATAAGAATTTTACCTGCCAAAGAAAAAGATTGAGTTCCAAGCAATTTGCAGCTCTGATATATTTTTTTGGCTAAAGAGAAACTTACCAGCAGCCTTGAAGTTGGCACCATTATCGGTGACCACTTGAACGACGTTGTCAGGGCCTATCTCCTCAATCCTCTTCTCAAGCAAATCAGCTAACATCCTTGCATCAGCCGACTGAGAGGATGCATCTACAGACTCCAAGAAGAAAGTCCCTTCAGGATAATTGACAAGAAAATTTATCAAGTGTCTTCCTCTCCTATCAGTCCATCCATCTGACATTAGTGTACAACCATATTGCTTCCAACCAGACTCTTGCTTCTCTCTTAATGCTTTCGTTTCATTCTTTGCCTTAGCAAGCAACGGCACCCTTAACTCATGAAAACTAGGAGGCTTGTATCCATGCCCGTATTGTCCAACAGACTCCATAATTTCAAAACTCCTAGAATTTGCAGCATTGAATGGTATGCCACACTGATAAAAGAAATTAGCAACATGCATATCCACCCTCTCTTTTTCTTCCTTGGTCCTCATACATTGCTCCATGGAGGTTTGGGACAACTGTTTGGAATGCCTTTCCTCAACTACCTCTTCGGGTGTCTTTTTTATCATGGAGGCAACTGATTTTGTTACTTTGGCCACCGGTTTGAACATAATGGTAGCTTGCTTCCTCTTGGCAGCTGTCCCAGAACTTGGAGCACAAGACGACGCCTTCGAGGATACTTGTTGATTAACCTCAACCTCTTGAACATCATCGCCTCCACCTTCCTCTTCATCGTCATCTAAATTAACCTTGCAGTCTTCTTGATGTAATCTTGCATTTCTCTCATTATGGTCGTGGTGGTTTTGGGGCATTTTTGAACATCCCCAAAACCCGCGGCAAGGTGCTGCTTCAACCTCTTGATGCCTGAATGCATTTGTTTTCCGCACAGTATACATTGCACCATATCCTTGTTTGTCATGTCGGACCAAAATCCATACTTCCACCCGGGATCCTTCGATTTTCCCTTTCGCTTTGGATCCTTGGATGGATCATATGCCTGCTCTTGGCTACCATTACCACCACCAGACTCGGCAACGGCGGTACTTGTTGCTTGGTCAGCCATGTATGTATATCAATGTGTCCTATACAAACATCATTATCAATCATGTGTCAATACTAAAATAAACAGTGGCAATACTCAATACTCAATACTAAAATAAATAGTGACTCAGTAGTGCTTGATCTTGACTGTGCCGAATGGGATGAGGATTGAGTATTTGATTGCTTGGCTGTGCAACACAGCCAAGCAATCAAATACTCAATCCTCATCCCATTCGGCACAGTCAAGATCAAGCATTACTGAATCACAGTCAAGCTCAAGCACTAAATCCTCATCCCATCCAATTGCTTGGGTGTGTACTACTACATAATCAGTCAAGCACTACTAGTGCACTACTCAATCTAATCAGTCAAGCACTACTAATGCACTACTCAATGGGTTATTCGGTCCTCAACTCCTCATCCCATTCAGTCGTTGGCACTGCTCTCGGCTGTCATCGGTAGATCGGCTCATCGCCCCCATTCGACAGATCCTCATCCCATTCGGCATCAGTGCCTCTGCTCCTCAGCGGCCAACGCATCCCTCCCGAGTTGCCGAGCGGCTCATCATTTGGCATCCCTCCCGAGCTGTCGAGCGAAGCAGAGGAGAAGAAGTGCTGATGCACAGGAGTAGAGGAGAAGGGGACGCACGGGAGCAGAGGAGAAGGGGAGGTGGAGGTGGACGAGGAATGCACGGGAACACACGGGAGCAGAGGAGAAGGGGAGGTGGAGATGGAAGGAACGCTCGGGGAAGGGGAGGCGGAGGAGGAGCGGGACGCGGAGGAGGGGGACGCGGAGGAGGGGGACGCGGAGGAGGAGCGGGTGGCAGAGGGATTACCGATGGTCGACGCGCCGGGGGCGGAGCAGCTGCTGGCGACGGCGGCAATGCGAAGCTAGGGTTCCACTTCCTCCGCCTCCGGTCCACTCTGGTCCGTCTTCAGTCGTCGCTCTTCACCCACCCGTGAGTCCGACGCCCTTTTACTCCAGCCAAAAGCTATTAGACGCCCGCCCAAACCCCCTGAACGACGCCTAGGCATCCACGCAGCGATGCCAGGGCGTCCAGGCGACCGCCTGGCCGGCTTCAAGCGAGGCGCCGAGCCAAGGCGAGTCCGGCCGGTCGCCTGGACGCCTAGTCGGCACCTAGGCGACGCCGTGATAAGCATGACCAACAGGTCAGGAAAGTACCAAAAAAGGGCTACTATACAGAGAGGTTAGGCTGCATGCTAATTAGAGTATGAAAACATAAAAAATATTATGAATAAAATGAACATCAAAACGATAACAATCTGTATTCACAAGGAGTGCAACCAACATCGTCATGCTTGCAAGATGCTTTGCCAAACTCTAATAATGTTATGCAATGATATTTAAGAAATGCAGGCATTCTGATGTAACACTAGGTGTCCCGATCTTTCGATGAGAATGATAACCTTCGATTTGGGTGGGATTGACTTTGATGATCCGACTACAACGTACAACGACGATGCACCTTAGCAATCACTAAACCAACTCCAGATAGTTATTGACCTTGCCGTGGGCACGATCAACCTGATCATGAAGATCAATTCCTGCAAGCAATCGAAGAACAAGCAAGAACAAGGCACAAGCAATCTAAAATTGCGAATATAGATGAATTATTGAAAAGTTGGGGTTCCGATACAAGGAGCTTGTTAGGCGGCCGTTGAGCACGTCTAAAAGACTCAAAATAGTAGCAAAAGGCTAAACTATCAAATAACCAAAACCCAAGTTATTTTGGGGGACTCCCTAACTATATATAGGAGAAATAGGAGGCCAAAACCGTGCTAGGGGTGTCCAAACCATATCCATGGCAGAGTAGGACTCCTATTCCTAGTTTGACTCGGATTTGGAAAGATGACTGAACTTGTTTTGCATATTCCCGTTGACTCGTAGGGAATTTGGACATGAGGCCAGATCCATTGGAATGAGGATGACGAAACCTTTCAAACCAGTACTCATAGACCCCAAACACCCTTGTGGATCAAAAGTTATGGTTGTTTTAAGTTGGTGCTGTCCCGAAGGCCGAATCCGAGTTGAAGTTGTGCACCCGAAGAATTGGCTTCATGCTTGACATTTGGGAGTCCTTCTCCTTGGTTCCTAAGGACAATAAAATCATCACAAGGATTAAATAGCATTCCATTCATTAAATTATTTGTATGCAACCCGAGGAACGCATTCACCTGGCAATTGAATTGACGTACGCGAGCTCGGGTAATTGGCCCTTGTATTACATTGTTGGTTTCAATTGGGTTTGTAGGCATGGCCGTATCCATGGTAGTGATATCCTCATCACATTCATTTCAAGAGTTCATGATGTAATGTGCTTAGCGTAGTCATATCAGTTTGCCTACAAGTTCTTCAACATGAAAATTTTGATCAGAGTTAATATGACCGATGCAGTTATACATGACTGATACAGTTATACGTTGACAGTCTATCAAAGCATCTTGATTAATTACATGGGGAAAAAACAGTCAATTGCAACAAGGTAGCATGCCGGTACTTTCCAAAAGAAAACAAGATTACAGAAAACAAATAGTTCATTTGGAGTGATGCAAAACTATCAAAGTTTCATGTGAGGCATGTACTAATGTCCTTTCAACATTTGTTTTTCTATATATCACAACCAGCAGCTATAAGCCTATAACTATTCCATTCCAAGTCTCCAATATTATGTAGTGCTATATTTATCCATTTTTCCTGCTTGACAATATTATAACTAAAATATTCACCACTTGCAGCACCTCACCTAGAAATTTTAGGTTAAAACAAAGGTCCATGGATGATGGCCCTAGCAATGGCTGACAATTTTTTTTTAAAAAAAAACACACACATAGATGAACAATATACTAACTATCAAGGGAAAACAACAAAATGATCATACAATCATACAGCTATCATCCACAGAATTTAGACTTAACTTCAAAATGCATCAAAGACAACGTTTTCATTCCAATAGTACCATAGTAGCATTTGCCAACATTATTAACAGGCTAGGTGTTATGTGTTTGGGCAAAGGATCGGGTAATGGGGTGAGAGGATTGTGAAGTGGTGGGTCAGTGGATGGCGCCGTGATCTCGGTAAGTCTTGCTTAGCCGGAAGCAATCACCGAGTCTCAAATCGGGAGACCTTCCGCCTATAACTAAACTAAACTTGAGCTTTATTGATTGATTCCCTATTTTACAATCTGCCCTTACTTTTATAGAAGAGCAGTCGCATGCTCTTTGGCCGGCTAGGAATCAGAATCCTCGTTGGACTGCAATCTGACTTTGATTCGGCTGGATTAACAACCCCTAACTAATTTGAAGATATGAGTCCTAATCTACTAGCTTATTTTTGTTAACTAATTACAACTCAGAAAACCCCTAACCTACTCCGTTGCATTGCCCTATCCTTGCACAAGCCTGCACTGGGCATTGCCCTTTCCTTGCGCACCCTCATGCATTGCCCTATTCCAGTGCTGTGCACCCAGTCTTAATCTATGGTGCACATACACATGGCCCCAGCGCCTTCTCTACTGTTGCTGATCCATATTATCACTCCCTTCCTCCCAAACGAGCTTGTCCACAAGCTCGGACTGAGGATAAATCTGACGAAAGGTAGAAGCAACCATCCAAGTAGCATTGTCAATTGATTCGCCCTTCCACTGCACCACCAACTCTTGCTGGCCATCTGTGAGATGAGTAGCAAAATAGTCTGAGGAGCAGGTGTTGGTGCTGATTCCAGGGTTGCTGGCAAAGGAGTCGGAGACTCTGGATGTGTGCCTTTGAAGGGCTTCAGAAGCAACACATGGAATACATTATGGATGTGAGCATCTGCCGGTAGAGCCAAACGATAAGCCACCGGTCCGATCGTGGCCATAATCTTGAAGGGTCCAAAGAAACGAGGTGTAAGCTTACGGGAAGCCCGCGAGTGTAGAGATTGTTGACGGTGATGTTGAAAGCGAAGCCAGCCCCATGAACCAATGTCAAAAGTGACGTCACGATGAGGAGCATCATAAATTCGGCGCATGCGATTCTGGGACATCAACAAAAGTGCATTGGCTCGGTTCAGAAGCAAATGGCAATCAACTAACTATTGATCAACTGCGTCCAGAGATGACACACAAGTCTTGTAGGGCAATAAAGTCGGAGGAGGACACCCATAAACAAGTTTGAATGGTGTGGTATGAGGGGCTAAATGAAAAGAGGTGTTGTAACAAAACTCCGCCCATGGTACCTACCGCACCTAGGTTGTTGGTAAATTGGAGGCGAAGCAACGCAAATACATCTCAATTGTGCGATTGATAGCCTTAGTTTGCCCATCTGTTTTAGGATGTGCAAGAGGTATGAAGTGGGCATACTTAGATAATCGATCCACCACTACGAACAGTGCCGTTTTGCCCTAAGACTTGGGAAGCGCTGTGATGAAATCCATGGAGATATCTACCCAAACATGATGTGGAATAGCCAGTGGTTGGAGAAGGCCGGCCGACTATAATGTTGATGCCTTGTGTTAATGGCAGATTGCACATTGGCTGACCACATGTATAACAGAAGCACGCATATCCTGCCAATAAAATTTCTGATGTAAACGGTGCAAAGTTTTGTGCACACCTTCATTAGTGAGATTATGGACAGAACTAATGATGGTGTGGACGAGTTCTGAAGTCTTGGGAATGAATAACCGACTGTGGAAATATGCCAAGCCAGCCACTTCCGCCCACCCATGGTGCTGTCCAGACTGCTTCAGCTATGCGCATTGCTCCTGGACAGCCACATCCTGACATAAGCAAGACAACCAGCCTTGAATCAGCAGAACTTCAGCTGTAGAAAGAGCTGCACACGCAAGAGACTCATCCTGGCGAGAATGAGTGTCGGCTGCTTTATTGGACTTCCCTGGTTTGTGCTCGACGACGAATGAAAAGCCCATAAGCTTGCTCAACCAATGTTGTTGAGGAGGTGACGAGTGCTTGTTCCAACAGAAATTTGAGACTGTAATGATCTATACGCACTTGAAATAGGCGTCCCCAAAGATTGGGTCACCAATGCCGCACGGCCTTTGATAACCCAATCAGTTCACGCTCATAAGTGGCCAACTTAGTATGACGATCTGCCAGTTTGAGACTAAAAAATGCCAGAATCGCATTTCACTATAAAGTCATCATCAAAATTTGGGAGGCCAAGCACAGGCACCGAAGTCAATGTTGATTTGAGGGCTTCAAAGGCGGACTGAGTTTCTGCTGACCACACAAAAGTCCATCATTTAAGCAAGGAAAGTTGTAAGGGGTGCCACAATTTCAGTATAATTGCGAATAAAACGGCGATAATACCTTACAAGACTGAGGAAATTGCATAGGGCGGAGACTGAGGCTGGTGTCAGCCATTCAATCACGGCTATGATCTTACTAGGATCGGCCTGCACGCCTTGAGGTAATGGGGCGAGAGGATTGTGAAGGTGGTGCGTCAGTGGATGACGTCGTGATCTCGGTAAGTCTTGCTTAGCCGGAAGCAATCACCGAGTCTCAAATTGGGAGACCTTCCACCTATAACTAAACTAAACTTGAGCTTTATTGATTGATTCCCTGTTTTACAATCTGCCCTTCCTTTTATAGAAGAGCAGCCGCATGCTCTTTGGTTATAGTCTCAAATTAGTCTAGCATTACTATTAAGTACTATATACTACTCCCTCCGTTTCACAATGGTTATAGTTTTAACATTCAAAATTTTTATCGAAATGGTTGTAGTTCTCACATTCCAATGCAATTTTAGAGGCAACATGACCTTTGTACTCTTTATCAATGCAACCATCTGTTTAGCTAATCTGTTAAGTTACCATTCATTAATCACAAAGGTGATGAATTAAATGAGGGTAGACAAGTCATTTTCCATGTCTCCTTATTTTGTGTGAATTTAGCTAGAACTACAACTATTGTGAAACAGAGGGAGTACTATGTAAGCATATCATCGGCCTCCCCTTAAGCTATGCTAGTTAGTGGTAGTAATTGTGCTGGCTTGCCAACTACATAGTAGTACTAGTCGACTCTGCTAGTTAGTACCATGGTTCCGAATTTCGCCGAAATTTCACCGAATTTCGGCGAAATTCGGTTATTTCGGTGGGTCCCGAAATTTTTTTATACCGGTTGCATTTCGGTTGGTTCTTTTGAATTTTATTCAAAATTTCAAATTTTGGTCAAAGTTTATTCAAAAATTCAAATTTTGGTCAAAATTTATTCAAAAATTCAAATTTTTGGATAGCCATTTCGTCCCGAAATTTCACCGAAATTTCCGAAATTTCGGAATTTCGGTGATTTCGGTGGGTGCCGAAAAAAAATTCTAACCGAATTTCGAAACCCTGGTTAGTACTACTAGTCGACTCTGCTGGTTAGTACGACGACCGAGAGGCACCAAGAGCGGCTGGGAGACAAGCGTAACAGTGGGGAGAGGCTGAATCATCAGCGGGGAGAGGTGCGTGACCCAGGAGAGGAGAAAGGGGTCGCCTCGACGGCGGGGTCAAAAGGGCCTTCTCGTGAGGCGGGCGTGGGGGTGGGGGCGAGGAGCGCGATGAGGATGTCATAGATGAGCGACGCCTTGGGGAGAGGTCGACGCCGAGCTGCGCCTCGAGCTGGTGCACCACGGCCTCGGCCGATATCCTGCCGGCGGAGCCTCGAGAGCTCCGCGAGGATTATCGGCTGTCGATGGGGACACACGCTGAGCAGATGGGCACCGAGGCAAGAAAGGCGAGGGCTTGGGCAATGTGTAGACGCGCGCAAAAACGCGAAAAGGCGTGGTCGTCCGCGCAAAGAAGGCCGACGTGGCACAGTCGAGGATGCCGAAAGTCCTTCCCCTGCGCCGGCCAGGAGAGGAACAATGATGGCAGATTTGGCAGTGTGGAGGTGGATTTGGCAGATCTGGTGGCAGAGACGGACAATCTTGTGGAGGGACGGACGATCTGGTAGCGGGGATGGCAGATCCGACGGTGAGGAGGTGGATTCGGCGGAGGGGAGGCCGATTCGACCGACGGCAGGGGCAACGACGTCGGGAGACTCCACCTCTCAAACTCGCGCATAAACCCTACACAAGTGCTCCCATCCTTCCGACCGCTCAGCTTCCTTTTGTTTGGGCTAATAATGTGCTGCATACGTATCGCATACGTATCGTAGAAGTGTCGAATCCGTATCGAAAATTAAAATGATTTATTTTCGCAATTTAATCAGCCAATTCGTCACCGACACATATCGAAGCTGTGTCGGTGTCGTATCGGTGTCGGAAACTGAAGTATCGGTGCATCATAGATTAAAAGTACAAATGATGAGTACAGAAACCTAGGCAGTTTGAAGCTAGCGTTCCGTAGAACTCTAGATTCCAAGGAGTTTGCTTCTGACCACAAAGGCTTAAACTAGTGACAACCAACGTGCCCATAGAAAAAATAACATATACACCAAAATCATATCCTTGTTAAAAAAAACGAGTACTGTCGACGATTGGAGAACAGGCTCCCGCCGAGCTTGTTGAATGAGGGATCAACAGGGGCCCCTTCGTATGAGTAAGGGGGAACGTCCGAGCAATGCCAAGACGGGAGAAACACGCGGTGTTTATCCTGGTTCGGGCCTCTCACTGCCGAGATAACAGCCCTACTCCAGTGTATTGTGTTTATGTTGGATCGAAAAGTCGTCGCCCTTACAGGTGTTTTCGGGGGGATTATATATAGAATCTCATATCGTACAAAAGGTAACTACCCCCTAGATTTACGCTATGCGTCCATATCCGTAGCGCCCACGATCCGGAGCCCTTGATCTGCGCGTCATTTTGAATTTCCGGTGCACCTGCCCTTGATCTCCGGCGGATTGGCTGCCACTTTCCTTTCTAATGGTTTGACCGAGTCCCCCGACCATTCACCCGGGCATCCGCGTGGTCTTCATGAGCATGGTTGCTCGTGGCTGCCCGGTATGGTCGTGGGCGAACGGGTAGACACGTATGCTCGGGCGTTGTGTTGTTTGGACGCTCTCCTGAGCATTTTCTAATGGTGCCATATGGTCGGTACCTTCAAGATCTTCTGGGGGTACGATGGTCTTTTTATCGAATAGTCAATCCCTGACAGCTAGCCCCCGAGGTTCAAGTGGGGAGCCATTTGGGCTCGGGCTTCCCCTTGAGCCTAAGAAGACTCGAAGGAGGAATTAGGTTCTTGTAGCGATGCTTGCTCATGACATACGACCATCTCGTGACAGGGAGCGGGCTTGTCGTCATGGAGCGAGCGTCGGCTTGCTCGTGACATACGACCATGCCGCGGAAGCGCAGCGTTAGGTTACTTTGGTTCCTTCTCCAAGAAGCTTCTTCGTAACGGTAACGCAGTTTCTTGGGAGACGTGCATTTACTGGGCGGTTTCACCGTAACGGACAGGTGTCGTTTCGCGAAAGGTCACGGTGGTGTTAAATGCGTCTTTTCACGGGCCTTTTTAACCCCGATCAACGCAAGAGACAAAGCTACTTTGCGCTTTGTTCGATTTCGCCCAAATTCTCTCCGAGAGACTCAGCGTCCTTTGCGACCTCCTTCTCTCCACAGCAATGGCGCATTTCGGTGTTAGCCAAATGAACCCTTCTTTTTGTCTGCAGTTTGCTACCAAGGCCATGCAGGACATCGACGCCTCCACCGTCTCTGCGGAGGAGTTCTTGGGGTACCATCGCGAGCAAGACGCTAAGATCGCCGACCTTGAGCGTCAGGTCTCCGATGTGCACGCCACCGACCAGAGGGAGCTGGAGTTGACGAAGGGCTCCGTTGCCGAGCTTCGGGACCAACTCTCCCAAAGCGAAACAGCGAAGGCCACCTTGGAGCTAAGGTGCGCCGACCTTGAGGAGGAGTTGGGGAAGCTTCGGCAGGAAGTCCCCGACCTTCGGCGTGCGTTGCAAGAAGCTCGGGAGCGCGAGGATGCTCAGCTCAAGGAGGCGCAGCGCCTCCGTGAGAGCACCGCCGAGGGTCGTGCGGCTCGGCGGAAGGTCTTGGATCTCGAGGCCGAGCTCGATTCAATTAAGGAAGAGCTTGCCGCCCTCCAGGCCGGTCGTCGGGGCCACCCGTAGATATCTTTTCTGTAGATGCTTTTCCTTTTTCCTCCTTCCTGATCTGTAAACTTTTGTGTATAACTTTGAAATAGAAAAGGTTGACCTTGTCCTCTTTCTCCTTTGTTTTGGATGCCCTTACGCTCGTTCGAAGGTCGTTCTGCAAAAAGGAAGGCAACCACGGGAGAGAACAAGAGTAAAGCTTGAAAGAAGGCACATGGTTAGCCGTAACTTATACGTATGAGCCCCCGCTATGGACAAAGGTCGTGCACCTAAAGTTGCGAGCACAGGTTTGTCCATAGGAGATTTTGAAAAGTTACGCTCGTGCCTGTTCGCAGGCGATCGAAATCGCCACTAGTTGTAGTTATGAACTTAGGTTGTGTACGCACAGTGCTTTCGCTCGCCGCGCGGGCGAGTCGTGCTTCTAGTTTGCGAGCATAGGCGCGCGTGTGATTTGAAGCAAACGGGCACAGCGCCGTTAATGCTCGTGATGGACCACCGAGCCCAGGTTGGAGCTGAGCTTGTATCGAGGGTGAGGATGTTTGTGCTTGATCATTCATGCAGTGAATAACTACTGCGAAAGGGGATCGGCTCGAGCAGACAGCCTGCAGGTTCTAGAGCTTGGCTCCAAGGGGGATGGTACACATGCATTGTTGGCTGTGCTCGTTCGCTGCGCTTAGAATTTAGAGCGAAGAGTTTGGTCTATATCTTTTTTAAAAAGGGCGAGGGGAGTCACGCATCGAAAGAATCACTTTTTTACTAAGGGTAACACAAACTACGCAAAAATCAGATACTCGAGTTGAAAAGGTGCTTAAACATAGAACTTACGCAATTGATCAATGTTTCAGGTGCTGGCGAGCACTCGACCATCCTCTATCGCTAGGCGAGCAGCCCCCGGGCGTGTTACAGATACGACCGTGTAGGGTCCCTCCTATCTAGGGGTTAGCTTATTGGCTTTTGATAGGTCCTGAACCCATCGTAAGACCTAGTCGCCGACTCGCAGGGTCCTTGGTCGAACTGATTTGGCCGCGTGCCTACGAAGTGCCTGCAGGTAAACCGCGGACCGGAGTAACGCCCGTTCTCGTGTCGCCTCCGCGAGGTCTAGGTCAACGAGCCGCTCGATTTCCTGGTTGACGGAGTCGACCAATTGCACCCTTGGGGAACCCAGGACAACTTCTGCAGGCAAAATGGCCTCTGCACTGTAGACAAGTTGGAACGGGGTTTCACCCATGGCCCGACTTGCAGTGGTGCGAATCGACCAAAGAACAGAGGGTAGCTCGTCCACCCACTCCTGCTTGTGCTGATTGAGGTTCTTAAAGACCCTCTTTTTTATGCCTTGGATTATTTGCCTATTTGCTCGTTTGGCTGCCCCATTGCTCTGTGGATGTGCCACAGAGGCGAAGCAAACCTTGGTCCTGACCTCCTCGCAGTAAGCTTGGAACAATTCACTGGTGAATTGAGTTCCGTTGTCTGTGATGAGACGGTTGGGTATCCCAAACCGAGTTACCACATTGCTTCGGAGGAACCTCTTGGCCGCTTGAGCCGATATGGTCGACATGGGCTCGGCCTCTATCCACTTGGTGAAAGTGTCGATGGCCACGAGCAAATACTTGCAGCCTTTCTGACCTCGGGGAAAAGGCCCGAGGATATCGAGCCCCCAGGTCGAAAATGGCCATGAAAGTGGGATGGTTTGCAGCGTATACGCTGGTTGGTGGAGATTACGGGCATGAATCTGGCATGCTCGACAACTTGTCACGATCAACCGCGCATCCGCCAAGGCCGTTGGCCAATAATAACTCAATCGGAAGGCTTTGCTCACGAGCGTTCTGAACGACGAATGAGCTCCGCACATTCCTTCATGGATATCCCAAAGAAGGTACTGGCCTTCTTCCTAGGAGACACACTTGGAGAGGACTCCTAGCGCGCCTTTGCGGTATAGGTCGCCTTCAATCAGCCTGTACTGAGAAGACCACCTTGTAAGCCGGGAACGCTCGGCTTCTTCCTCAGGCAACGTCCCGTGCGCGAGGTATTGAACGAATGGCGTCATCCAACTCGCGCTTTGCTCGAGGAGAGAGACTGTACCGCCTGTCTCTGGTGCCTCCTCTACAGAGGGAATGGAGGGCTTGTACAGGTGCACAACGAGCACCCCCGCCGGAGTGGTAGTTTGGGAGGAACCGACCTTTGATAATTGGTCGGCTAGGGTATTGTCCTTCCTGGGGATGTAGAGTACCTCGAAATTCTTAAAGTACTTCTCCATCTTCCTTACTTCAACCAGGTAAAGCGCCATTGAGGTATCGGAACACTGATACTCCTTATTTACCTGGTTTACGACCAACTGCGAATTGCCCTTCACGGTTAGCCGTTGGACTCCGAGTGATCTGCATGCTTGTAGTCTGGCCAAGAGGTCCTCATATTCTGCCGCATTGTTGGAGGCAGCAAAGTGCAGCTGAATGGCGTATTGTAACTTCTCTCCTTCTGGGCAAAACAGTACAATACCAGCCCTCGAGCGTTCGTATGCTTGGGACCCGTCGAAATACATAGTCCAATGATTTTCCCTAGACCTGGCAGGCTCGTTTGTTGACAGAGCTGGAGCCGACCATTCTGCCACAAAGACTGCCAGGACCTGGGATTTGATCGTCGTGCGAGCCAAAAATACTATTTTGAACTCGGCAAGCTCCATAGCCCATTTAGTGTAACACCCCGGCCTCTGGTGTGCCTGAATGTTACCAAACATAGATTAAACAGCATCTAAAAACCTCAGATAAAGATAAATTACAGCAAAGGAGCGAATGCTAGAACCGAAAATTTCGGCAGCATCTCCTTTGTTTATCCATGATTCGGAGCAACAACAAAATATCACATGATATATCATAATGGAAAAACATCCAAAGCAGCAATAACAGGTAATATAGCAGCAATTTAAGTCTAACATAATGAATTTAACCACTTCATGAACCAAATCGAAGTAAAGGATTGTAAACAGGCACATGAACAAATCATAATCCTAGTTTCATCACCCTAGATTTATGATCACAAATCCGAAAGGTAAATATTGTATAATTGTGTGGAAATTATGTGATATCGTGCCGCTAAGCCCCTTTCCCACATGTCGGTGTCAAGGTACCTAAGAAAAACAACATAAAAACAAGCGTGAGTTCATCACTCAGCAAGCATATTGCAATGGATCATAAAGAATAGATCAATGCCAACAGCAATACATACCATACTTTAACATCATGATCAAACCATAACCTCATCTACAACATCATAGCCATGACAAAGCACATTGTACGCAACTCATAATCATCATCATGTATGCAATGCAATGCAATGCACATGTCTCCTGGAAGCATATACCGGTATTGCTGAGTGCACTCCCGTCGGCGTGCACCCTCTTCCCCCTTCCATCCCGTAGATGGAGGGTGCCTACTCCTCGCTTCCATTCACCACGGTGGATGGAATCACGAGGTAGGACTTACTCATTGGCTCTCCGGATTAGTCATGACTTTCTCACCGACCTTGCCGGACTAGTTATGACTTTCTCACCGACCGGGCCAGATCACATGCCATGTATGCGATTATGCCATAAACATAAACAACTTGTACGAAACTAAACTAAATATGGAATAACATCATAATAATCTTTTTTTCATCATAACATGGCAAGCACTAATCATGGCAGGATATCACAACATGTAATCATGACAAGATAGCACATCATGTAAACAAAGTTGCACCTAGTCACAATTAACAACATACAACGCTACCCATTACAATACACTTGCCTTAACCTCGGGCGACGGATTGGCGAGAGGATGAGGGCACTCCCGGGGTTACACCAGCTGCACATACATACCACACACTCAAAACATGCCCCCAAAATAGAATGCAAAAGCTCGTCTACCCCGACTTCACAAACTACTCCCAAAATAAAAAAACAGAGAATCTGTCCTCCCGGGACAGCAGACTTCAATCTAGCATAACTTAGTTCTAGGACTCCGAATCGATTAAACGAGTACATCCTCGCGTAGCTTAGGAAATTTCATAACTTTTTATAAGTATTGGGAAAAGCTGATTCGGCCTCTAAAGTTGTCTAATCTAAAAAACACTACGTTCTGTCGCAGCTACGTCACAGATTTGAACACGCTCGGTAAATCGAGCATAACTTTCAAACGGCTGGGCGGAATTGGACGTTCTTTATGTCCACTGAAAGGTATTGAAGTTACCTACAACTTTCTCAACAGGCAGCCGACCAAATTCCGATTCTAAGGTCACGAAAACTCAAACCCTAGGTCGACTGCACAATCTGCCCGAAGCAGAGAACGTGGCAAACTCTAGTTTTCATCTAATCTACCCAATCACAGCTCCACCACTTGATCTAAAAGCATCCAAATACCCTATAGTACAACACCTAGACCAACCTCAAGGATTCCCCTAGCCATACCTTCGCCTGACGAACGACGAATGCCGAAATCCTTCCTCCCGGGTTCCCCGATCGTCTTCCTCGCGCCGGAACCGCCGGATCTCCTCGTCGCGGAGCTTCCCGAGGGAGGGAACAGCGGGATGGAAAGGTGAGGAGCTCTCCTAGGCCATCAAGGAGGGTGGAGAGGGGAGGGGAGGAGAGATAGCGCAAGGGGGAGGCGGCTAGAGGTGGAGGCGTGTGGGGGAGGTGGGGGAGAGAGGTGGTGGCTAGGGTTTGCAAGTGGGGCGCAGCAAGGGCAGGGGGAGGGCGCCCCAAGCCAGGAAGACCTGGTCTCCCCCTCCCTCATGGGCCCAAATACCTTCCCACTAAAGACCACGACTCATCCCCTTGGGCCCAAACTCCCCCGGAGAGGCCCAAACTCCCGAAATCGGCCCGGAAACGCAATTAAACTTCATAGCGTAAAGTTTTAACCTCCGATTTCACATTTTATAATGTTTTGACATCCCGTAGTGTCACATTCTCCCCCCCCCCTTCAACAAGATTCGACCTCGAATCCAAGACACACCAAAATCAACAACAAAGTCCCCAAGGGACAAAAGACTTCTTTGCAACACAAAACATTCACACAAAGACTCAAACCGGAACAAACAACAAGCGAGTTCTCAAAACCAGCACTAGCGAGAAAATGTTGATTTAGCTCAACTAAGTGCAACCTCTCACGGTTCCACCTTCACTTCAATTCCCAAATAGACCACGAAAGAAAACGGTCTCACACTCCTCATTCCATACATTCCTTGGCACTAGCGTGCCCGATCCCTTTAATCAAAACTACTCTCCAGAAGAACACGGTACCAGCCTCTAGAACCCTCTTCATCTCCCACGCACAAACGTGTTCCCACACCTCAACCTCTCAACTATGGTTCGCCGTATTCAAGATGACGACAAACCAGGTGGGACGTACACCCCAAGACCACCAACTATTTGAACAAACGAGGTTAAAACCTTGCAAAAGATTGATCTTCTACAAAAGACCAATACCCAACACTACCACCGAAAGGAAAGGCCTACTTTACAACCAGGGTCCTTAAACCCGCAAGAAACAGTAACAACCGAACAAAATCGCTACGGTTGACACAACCTCGCTCAACCTCAGTGACAGAAAGATCCAATAAACTCTGAAAAGGAAAAACAATTACTAGCAACCACCAAGTGGTCCACTAATAATTTAATCAACCCCACCTAGGAACACATCAATGACACAATTCTCCAAGAAGGTTTGGATTGAGTCATACACAACCTTCCTTTACTCTTCACTTTTAAACTGTTTACGATCAACTACTAGCAACATCTAATAGCTTAGGTCATTAACAACCCGCACTAGATTCCTCTTTCTAAGAAGGTTTCGTCCTCGCATTTTTCCTTTCAAAGAATCAGAACAAAGGGTACAATCATTGATTAAGCTCAACCATAAACCATAAACCCCATTGATCCACAAAACAACTCGAACCCCAAAGCGCTAAAAACCACTTTAGAAAGAATTCGGCAACATTCAATGAGCACTCATGTATTTTCCTAAGCCAAATCGCAAAGGAAACACAAATCTCCTATACCACAGCCAAAATACCAGAAATTATTCATTCTTTTCTTTTCATACTAGAAAGCAAAGAAAATCTCATTTCATGACATGAATGCACACGCTTCAAGAGCACTCCGGATTAATCATATCTCCATATATGACTTTCTCACCGACCTGGCTCATTGACTCTTTTATGATTGAATAAACATAAACGATGTCATGTTTCCTTTTCACCATTCATTCACCATGTAACAACAATACCGAGTAATCATTCACCAAACGACTACTTTCTCGGTATCACATGTTTGAAACACACATAACATCGACGGTTGCGCTGAATCATCTAACTATGACGGCAACACCGTTAACTGCAAAACACCACGTTGTGTTAGAACCCACCATCAATTGAAAACTAACCTTGCAAAACCTCACATTCTAACCAAAATCAACATTTTGGAAAAGAGCAACGACTCCAAAGTCAAACATCTGCAAACACAACCGCCACAAATTTTCTCAAAGAGAAAGGGAAACTCATTTCCAAAAAGGGAACACTTCACTAACAAAATCACTTATGAAACATTCCTGAAACCCACCTTTTGAAGCGCTTGCAAACACCACACTTTTTTTTTAATAACTCCAACTCTAACCGAAAGAGTTACAAATTAAATCTCAAGAATTTCCAACACAACCCACTATGACCATCTGCTTCCTTTTAAGCATTTATTCCAAAGGATAATTCAGTGTGAACGCGAAGGAGCGCGATCCACTCAAAACTTTTGGGTGTAAATCCATACTCATAGCACAAATTAAACAAATGGGCCAAAACCAAAAAAAAAATCGACACCAATCACTACGAGTTTTGGGGAAACTCTGAAACTCAACAAAAGGAACACCTCAACCGAAAGCATTAAACCCAAATAGCCAACAACCAAATCAGTCCAAAGGTTTTAAATACAAGCTCAACATAGACACAACCACCTCTAGTGTTCCGCTATGCTTTCTATTAAAGATTTTAAATCTTCACTATTTACGCGTCGAGAAGGCCCAACAGGACTTAACAAAAACCACATAACAAATTCTTTCTGTAATTACCTTTCCCAAACTTATAAATAAGATTTATGACGATTAACAAAAGACAACTAACCAATACTACCTCATAATGATCCCCACAGACCAACACAACATATAACAACGTATTCTCTATTTCAAACATAATACTTCAACAGATACTTAAGCATGATCAACCTATCAATTTTTATACCATCCATACGCCAACATCTTGACAATTGGAATTTGTTCAATCAATAAATGACTTCAACAAGTAAAAAATTATCTCCACAAGACAGTTTGTAAATATGATTCTAAGATATACATTCATTAAGGATAAAACTCTACATCATGTTAATTGTCCAAGGTTCACTCTTGTCACCACATGTTACAATTTCCTCCATTTAACCATGGTTTCCAGCAAGTAATCTAAACAATTACCACCACTACTAAGTCATCAATAACAACAAATAGGCATAATCATCAACCAACAACATTACTTTTAGCTACCCTATACATAGGTTATAACAAAATTACCACCACACAACATACTCCAACTATTTAAAATAGATTCAATACTAGCATTAACACCGCCCTTAACAACATCATTAACAATAAGTCTTATGTCTTCTCAATTGATATCAATACTAGCATTGTAGAGACACAACTGCATACTTCCAAATATACTAGTAGTTTGCAACAACATAAATAGCAACTCTAATCAACTTCCAAGTTAAAGTCACTAGTCAACACGATTAAATTTCTCCATTAACATGTTAATTTAGAACATCTTTAAACAACCAACCAAGTTTCTATAACCATGTTAATGGTTTACATCATCTTAATGTTCTCACTACGCATCAGGGTTTAAAACTTTAAATATTATCGGGGGTCATAGGCACTTTTACAGCAAAGCAACATATTCCAAGCCTGTACATTAACACATTTAATCATTCCCACTATGGGGTACTCTACATCACTAGAGGTTCATTTAATCTTAAGCTAAAGGTAACAATTACATTTAATTGATTCAACTCGCAAATTAACTAAGGAGTACATCATTTCCATAAATCACATTGTTACATACTACATAACATGCTAAACAACAATTTTCACTTTTGACAAGTAATTTCAGTCAAACGAATACTTACTTTATTTGCTGCATTTTTCTTTTAATACTCAACCAAAACTCACAAAGAGCTTGACTCTCAAAGTTGCAATGGGACAGACCCAAACTTGGTCATGCAAAGAGGAAATTCTCCAAAACACTTTTCAATCTCAAAAACTCCCATAGAGGAAAAAAGTTGAAAGACAATTTTCTTAAAAGGGGACCAAGCGATCAAGTAATCCTTTTCAAATAAAACCTTAACACCAAACCCCAAACTTTCACGAAACAAGAAGGGTTTTCAAAGATGATTTCTTAAACCAGTAAAGTGACGAAATCAAACACCACTTACTCCTACAAAGCCATAGGACTTCAGCCCTGACAACCAGGTTTGGCATAACGCCGCAATAACTCTTTTGACCTCGGAGAAAGACAAACACAGGAATAAATTGAATGCTTCTCCCCCATAAAGCAATCAACAAACTAAGAATCAAAGCTGGTAAGGCGACCAAAAGAAACGCAATACTAGACTCTTCTTCTTTGTCTTCACCCAAAGAAGACAAAACCAAGAAACACCGAAGGGACACTCCGCGAAAATCCAATTCCAAACACTTTTCTTTTGATTTCAATCAACCCGAGCCAAGAAAACCAACCGAAACCGACCGTTAGAATGGTAAAGAGCAACTGAAAGAATCCACCACGAACTCTTTTATTCGACACCAGCCAACTAACCGGTCTACGACAGAAAGGATAAGCACTCTTCTCCCACAGGGGTTAATAGTTCTTCAGTGATGGCGCTAACCGGCCACACCGTCAAACCACTCCCTTGCTATGAACAAAAAGTGGTGACCAAAACCCTTCGGCACCACAACCTCCCTTAATCATTATCACAGGAACAACTCAATCAATTATCTCATAAACATAGCAGCTTACATAATCAAATATAGCATTCAACAACAAGACTTAAATACAACATTTAAGCGCAAGTAACGATACCCATTCCCCTTTCCTACTGTGCATCATATTGTGTCAAGTTTTAAATTAGTTAACCAAACTATTTCAGATTTTAAGGTTATTGCCCTAAGGTCAAATTTTAACAAGTAATCCTATGCCATGTTTCTACTTTTCCAAGTCAATATTTTAGTTTACTCTAGAGTAAATTACTACATTCACATTCCACGGAAATGAAGCCCGCTCTGATACCAACTGTAACACCCCGGCATCTGGTGTGCCTGAATGTTACCAAACATAGATTAAACAGCATCTAAAAACCTCAAATAAAGATAAATTACAGCAAAGGAGCGAATGCTACACCGAAAATTTCGGCAGCATCTCCTTTGTTTATCTATGATTCGGAGCAACAACAAAATATCACATGATATATCATAATGGAAAAACATCCAAAGCAGCAATAACAGGTAATATAGCGGAAATTTAAGTCTAACATAATGAATTTAACCACTTCATGACTCAAATCGAAGTAAAGGATTGTAAACAGGCACATGAACAAAATCATAATCCTAGTTTCATCACCCTAGATTCATGATCACAAATCCGAAAGGTAAATATTGTATAATTGTATGGAAATTATGTGATGTCGTGCCGCTAAGCCCCTTTCCCACATGTCGGTGTCAAGGTACCTAAGAAAAACAACATAAACATAAGCATGAGTTCATCACTCAGCAAGCATATTGCAATGGATCATAAAGAATAGTCAACGCCAACAGCAATACATACCATACTTTAACATCATGATCAAACCATAACCTCATCTACAACATCATAGCCATGACAAAGCACATTGTACAGAACTCATAATCATCATCATGTATGCAATGCAATGCAATGCACATGTCTCCTGGAAGCATATACCGGTATTGCTGAGTGCACACCCGTCGGCGTGCACCCTCTTCCCCCTTCCATCCCGTAGATGGAGGGTGCCTACTCCTCGCTTCCATTCACCACGGTGGATGGAATCACGAGGTAGGACTTACTCATTGGCTCTCCGGATTAGTCATAACTTTCTCACCGACCTTGCTGGACTAGTTATGACTTTCTCACCGACCGGGTCAGATCACATGCCATGTATGCGATTATGCCATAAACATAAACAACTTGTACCAAACTGAACTAAACATGGCATAACATCATAATAATCTTTTTTTCATCATAACATGGCAAGCACTAATCATGGCAAGATATCACAACATGTAATCATGACAAGATAGCACATCATGTAAACAAAGTTGCACCTAGTCACAATTAACAACATACAACGCTACCCATTATAATACACTTGCCTTAACCTCGGACGACGGATTGGCGAGAGGATGAGGGCACTCCCGGGGTTACACCACCTGCACATACATACCACACACTCAAAACGTGCCCCCAAAATAGAACGCAAAAGCTCGTCTACCCCGGCTTCACAAACTACTCCCAAAATCAAAAACAGAGAATCTGTCCTCCCGGGATAGCAGACTTCAATCTAGCATAACTTTAGTTCTAGGACTCCGAATCGATTAAACGAGTACATCCTCGCATATCTTAGGAAATTTCCTAACTTTTTATAAGTATTGGGAAAAGCTGATTCGGCCTCTAAAGTTGTCTAATCTACAAAACACTACGTTCTGTCCCAGCTACATCACAGATTTGAACACGCTCGGTAAATCGAGCATAACTTTCAAACGGCTTGGCAGAATTGGATGTTCTTTATGTCCACTGAAAGATATTGAATTTACCTACAACTTTCTCAATAGGCGGCCGACCAGATTCCGACTCTAAGGTCACGAAAACTCAAACCCTAGGTCGACTGCACAATCTGCCCGAAGCAGAGAACGTGGCAAACTCTAGTTTTCATCTAATCTACCCAATCACAGCACCACCACTTGATCTAAAAGCATCCAAATACCCTATATCACAGCACCTAGACCAACCCCAAGGATTCCGCTAGCCATACCTTCGCCCGACGAACGACGAACGCCGAAATCCTTCCTCCCGGGTACCCCGATCGTCTTCCTCGCGCCGGAACCGCCGGATGGCCCAACATTACCCACTTGTCTGACTGTTGCTAAGAAATTTTGGGATACCAAACGGACTTATATGACCACTGGCGTCTTGGTTTTTCAAGATCTCCCTGAGTGGGAAGCTGGTCGGGATTACAATCTTGTGTGCTTGGAAGTAATGGCGCAGCTTTCTGGAAGCCATTAGTAGCGAGTACAAGAGCTTTTGGACCTCAGGGTAACGCTCCTTTGGTCCATGTAGTACTTCACTAACATAGTAGATGGGTCGTTGGACCTCATCCCTTTCAACCGCTAATACCGCGCTTACAGCTTGCGGGGTGGCCGCTAGGTATAATAGCAAGTTTTCCTCTGTCTTGGGGGTGACCAGGATGGGTGGCTTGGACAGGTACTGCTTTAGTTCCTCAAAGGAACGATTAGCTTCCTCCGTCCATGAGAAACCGTTGTGTTTGCGTAGGGCTTTGAATAAGGGTAACCCTCGCTCACCCAGCCGAGAAATAAAACGGCTCAAAGCGGCCATCCGACCGGTCAAGGCCTGTACCTCCTTCACGCATGTGGGTGATCTCATGTTTTCAATGGCTTCAATTTTCTCCGGATTTGCCCTGACGCCCTGCGGACCGACCATGTAGCCGAGCACCTTGCCGGCTTTTACACCGAAAACGCATTTTTCTGGGTTCAATTTTATCCGATGCTTATTGAGATTACAAAATGTTTCCTCTAGGTCGGCGACATGCTTTGGAGCGAGCTTTCTCTTGACAACTATGTCGTCTACATAGACCTCCAGGTTCCGGCCTATTTGATACGTAAAGGTTTTCTGCATGAGGCGCTGAAAAGTTGCTCCAGCGTTTCTCAGACCGAAGGACATGGTCGTGTAGCAGAATGTCCCAAACGGGGTGATAAAGGAGGTCTTCCCTTCGTCTTCACGGGATATGCTGATCTGATGATATCCCGAATAAGCATCTAGGAAGCTCATAACTTGTGACTCCGCTGTTGCATCGACCAACTGGTCTATGCGAGGTAGCGGGTAGTTGTCCTTTGGGCACGCGGCGTTTAGGCCCGTGTGGTCAACACACATGCGCCACTTGCCCCCTTTCTTCTTGACTATGACTGGGTTGGCCAGCCACTCCGAGTGCTCGACCTCTCTGATGAAGCCGGCTTTAAAAAGTTTGTCGAGTTCTTCCCGGATGATCGCCTATTTTTCCGGGGAGAATCGTCTGAGTTTTTGCCGTACTGATTTTTTATCGGGCCGAACTGCTAGCCTGTGCTCGATTACCTCCCTTGGGACTCCGGGCATGTCGGATGGTTCCCAGCCGAACGCATCCGGGTTTGCTCAGAGGAAGGTGATGAGCTCGAGTTCCTATTTGGGATCTAAGAAAGATCTCAAATGCACGACCTTAGCGGGTTCCGACTTGCTGAGCGGAACAGCCTTGGTCTCTCCTCCAAGCTGGAGGACAACTTTGGGCCGGGAGTGCTTCGGCTCTTGGTCGGGACCGCGTGTAGGCATTTGACCGACCATGTCCAACGCCCTCTCGTCGCAACTTAACGCGGACTTATGGCTCCCCCTTACGGTTATGACCCCGTTAGGTCCAGGAACCTTTAGGCATTGGTACGCGTGGTGCGTGGTGGCCATGAATTTGGCCAAAGCTGATCTGCTGAGAATGGCATTGTAGGCCGATTCTAAGTCGACCACCTCAAAGGTGATCAACTCTGTACGTAAGTTGCTCGGACTGCCAAAGGTGACGGGCAGAACGACCTGGCCCAAAGGTTTGATCGAGGTACCCGGGACTATCCCAAAGAAGGGAACCGCTATGCTTTTGATCTTGGAGCGAGGGATCTGCATCTCGTCCAAAACCTTGGCGGAAATTAAATCTAGGGAGCTTCCGGAATCTATGAGGACCTGACCGACGATGGTGTTGCTGATGGTCGGGCTCACGACCATCGAATGTTTCTGTGGTTTGGTCGTTCCAAGGGGACAATCATCCTTGGAGAACGTAAGGGATAGCTCGGACCACTTGAGATCTTGTACAGGAGGTTTTCCCTGGGTAACATGGTGTACCTCCCGCGCGACATCCTTCAAATCTCGTCAAGATCTATAGGCGGAGGAGCCCCCGAAGATAACCGCGATGTGGTTTTGGGGTTCTTGATATTCCATGTTCTCATCCTTATTCTCGACGGGTTGTTTGCCTTTGCTATTTTCGCCCTATACTGGGAGCGACGGCATGGGACCTTTGCCGCTATAAAATTGCTCCAAGCGATAGGTCCATGTTCGGCAATTCCGTAGATCATGCCCGTATGCCTGATGGAGCGGAGAGTAGAGGCCGCCCCGTTGCTCTGCTGGGTCGCCTCGATCGCGGGGCCAGTTCTGTTGTCCTCTGCCCTGAGCATTAAACCCCGGCTGCACTGGGATGCTCGGGTCATTCTGTTCTATCGCAGCGACTATGCCCGGTGAGGGTTGTTTCTTCTTCTTCTTCTTGATCATTTTGTCCACAGAATTCGAGCCTTTTTTGCTGAAGGAGGTTTCCAATCCAGGCTGAGGTGGTAGCTTTCCTTCGTCCAGCATTTTCTTCCATTGGACGGCCTCATCGGCATTGGCATACCTGTCGGCCATGCGGAAGAGCTCGTTGGCCGTTAGGTCTGGATGGATTTCCAGGTCCTGCGTGAAACGCACGTCTCGCACCCCGAACTTGAAAGCCCGGACAACGGCCTCGTTCGATATGTTCGGGATCGAATTTCGGACTTGGATGAATCTCTGGACAAACTGTCGCAGGGTCTCACCTTCCGTTTGGATCAGGCGCTCAAGGTTGCGCTCTTTTCTCGGGCGAATGTAGCAGCTCTGGAAATTCTCACGGAGTGCTGCACTGAGCTGGCCCCAAGATCGTATGGACTCTTCTTTTTGGTTGAAGAGCCAAGTGCGAGCAGCCCCATCCAGGACCGTTGGGAGATAGTTCGCCATCACCCCCTCATCGCCTCCAGCAGCCAGGATAGCGGTGGTATAGATTGAGAGAAATTCGTCCGGGTTCTGGGTCCCGTTGAATCTTTCAATATGCCCGGGCTTAAACTTGTTCGGCCACGTGACGCTCCGAAGAGAGCTCGTGAAGGCCTGACAACCAAAGCTCGAGGTCTCACGGTGGTATCCTCGGTCGTGAAAGTCTTTACGAGCGTCCCGCGTCCATCGCCCCACGCGCGGGCCAAGCCCGGAGAAGACTTCGCGAGGACGGTGTGCTGACGATTGTTCGGTCGTGGAGCGTTCGGAATGCTCATAATCCGGGTGGATGTAAGCATGTCGTTCCGAGGTAGCTCGGGAATTGCTCCGAGGTTTCTCGCGGACCGGATTAGCTGTCTGGGGCATTCTCCGAGCATGGCTCCGAGATTCGTCCCTATGTGAGCGGACGGGAGTATGCACTCGACGGTCCCGGGAAACACTCCGGGCATCCTGGTCGCGAGGAGGATCCGAGACCTTCAGGTCGGCGGCAAGCCTCTCTAGATCCTCGGCCACGACCATGCCTACGGCCTCTAAGTCCAGTTGATCGGGGAAGTTGCGTAGATCGCGCACGACTGCCGCCAAAGCCTGTAGACGTTCTCGGTTCTAGCGGACGGGCGGCGGAGAGCTCCGGCGGCGTTCTGGGACGTGATCGGGGGTACGACACTCATGAGAGTTTCCCCGGGAGGAGTTTCTTTCCCTGGAAACCCGTCTCTCTCTCGCTTGGCAGCGTATGCTCGCAAGGGTCTTACCCAAGGATGCTTCCAGGTGGTGCCTGGCCGCTTCATAGTGGTCGCGCTTAGCAGCCCCTGAGGATTCCACCTCGGGCTCGGCACGGCTCCCAGCCATGTTGTCATGGCGAGAATGAGACGAGCGTGAGGGGGACATCATCGTATCTCCTTGGGACACTGTCTCACGGTCGAACTCGACGTGGTCCGGTATGTCCAGACCATCATAGAGTCCGTCATAATCATCCTCGTCGTCACCGAGGGCAATGCACGGAGAATGGAGGGCATGTTCTCGTGCTCCGGATTCCAGGGTAAAGCTCCCAGATTTGGTATGGCCTGCGGGATCGGTCACACCGGCCACGCCGTTGCCGGCGTAGTACATGTCATCATCATCGACATCGTTGAAAGCACAGAGACTCCGAGTATCTCCCGAATTTGACATCCTTGAGGATCCCAATTCGCATGGGAATCACACTGTCGATCCCCACGGACGGCGCCAACTGTCGACGATTGGAGAACGGGCTCCCGCCGAGCTTACTTGTTGAATGAGGGATCAACAGGGGCCCCTTCGTACGAGCAAGGGGGAACGTTCGAGTAATGCCAAGATGGGAGAAACACGCGGTGTTTATCCTGGTTCGGGCCTCTCACTACCGAGATAACAGCCCTACTCCAGTGTATTGTGTTTATGTTGGATCGAAAAGTCGTCGCCCTTACAGGTGTTTTCGGGGGGATTATATACAGAAGCTCATGTCGTACAAAAGGTAACTACCCCCTAGATTTACGCTATGCGTCCATATCCGTAGCGCCCACGATCCGGAGCCCTTGATCTGCGCGTCATTTTGAATTTCCGGTGCACCTGCCCTTGATCTCCGGCTGATTGGCTGCCACTTTCCTTTCTAATGGTTTGACCGAGTCCCCCGACCATTCACCCGGGCATCCGCGTGGTCTTCACGAGCATGGTTGCTCGTGGCCGCCCGGTATGGTCGTGGGCGAACGGGTAGACACGTATGCTCGGCCGTTGTGTTGTTCGAACGCTCTCCCGAGCATTTTCTGATGGTGCCGTTTGGTCGGTACCTTTTGGATCTTCTGGAGGTACGATGGTCTTTTTATCGAATAGTCAATCCCCGACAAGTACAGACCCTCATTTGTTCTCATAAATACATAATCCTCCTAAACAACAACAGCATGCGCATCCTATTGCTTCAAATCAAATGGCAGGCTACCTCTAAGGCTCTAATGGACGTCAATTCCGCGATAAATTTCATTGTCCGTACTATGTAAATAACCATGATTTTCTGTCAAAATTTAACGAACATTTGCAAACGTACAAACATCTTGTGCCCAAATCGAGCAACAGGCCACCACAAGAAACCTTTCGTCGACAATTCTAGCATTCTTTTCCGGAACGAACGAATCACTTATAATACCTTCACAAGCATTAGGAGCAATACAAACGGCCAAGAACAACAGCGAGAGTGACGCGAACAAATCGCACCACCGAAAGAGACCCCAACCGGATCGTGGAAGGGCGGGGCGGGCAAGGTCAAGAGGGTCTCACCTGGCGCAGAGGCAGCCTCGGCGCCGGACGCGATGAGGCGGAGGCCGGAGATGACACCGCGGTTGATAGCCATCGCTGTTGTTGTCTTCTTCTCTTCCGGTGGTCGCCGCCGAGTCGCGGTGCGCGAGCGAAGAAAGGGAAAAACCGTGGGCCTGCGCGTGATAGGACCGCTATTCGCTATGTTGCATTCGTTTACATAAATTACTATAATACGCTTTCATGTGCCCCGAAGTTGATCGGTCTTTGCTCATTTACTTAAAATTGATCGATCTTTGATAATTTGCTCTATGATATCTTACTGACATGTGGCCTCAGGACCTGCGTGTTAATGAGACATTATAGAGCAAATAATCAAAAACCGATCAACTTTGAACAAATGATCAAAAACCACTTAACGTCAAGATAAATCATCAAATATTCATGGCGAATACCCTTTCACTTCCCATGGAGCCTGGACGTGGAGTCGCTCGCGAATTGGCTGCGTCATTTGCGTGGACGTGGCGGAGAGGAGTAGCCAGCGGCCGTACTCCGGCTAGCCGGATTCGTCTGTCGAGGCCGCGCTACCCCACTCCCATGTTGTCGTCTCTTTCCGCTCGGGTGAGAACTTTTTTTCGCGGTTTCTGAGTGCTTTGTGAGCAATTTTTGAGCAGTTGTATTGTAGCCTAATCCACCAGCATGTCGCGGCGCTTCCCTCTAAACGGAGCAATCTTCGTGGAGGGGTATAATTCTTCCTGAAAAAGCATAAATCTCGTCCAATTTCGTTTAAATTTGCCTAGGAGAATTTCCATTTCAAGAAGGAAAATTTCGAGGAATGTAGCATTTGTTCTGCGGAATAGCACGAGGTATTTGCCAGTTTTATTGGCAGAAGAACAGGAACAGTATTTTTTTTTTTTGAAAAAATGCAATACTAATTTCAGAACCTGTACACCAGCTTGCACTCATAGATTTAGAGTAAATTGTCAGTTAAGTGTGTGATACTAATTCTTTTTTTAGTTTTATTTTGTTTATGTAGTCTCTCTTTTTTTTTTTTGTTCACAAAAACGTAGTCTCTCTCTGAAAATCTCCTAATGCTAATTTTAATTGTACTAGTCATCAGGGTTTGTTCAGCACTGCAAGTACAGCAATTGTTTCTGGTCGGGTAGAAAGAGAAATGACTGGTTCAGAAAACCGTATAAAAACGATCATCGTCCTGTGCTCAACAGTTTGTTGCTGTTTAAGTTGATAACACTTGAAATGTGCATTTTCCAACTGGTACTCTTCACTTTGTGCTAACTGTAAATATCGATTATGAGATATTTTCATTGTAATTGTATAACCGTAAGGAACTGCTATTTGTTCACAAAAATCATTTATTCCATTGCAGATACTGGTTGTTTTGTCGACTGTTTGCAGATGCAAATAGTCTGCAGTTGGTTGAGGCCCGTAGTTGCCATGCTTCCTCTTGGTTTTCAGTCTCTTTATGCTCTTAATACAGTTCGAAGACGCAGAAGGGCATTAAAATGACCCTAAAACTTCAAAATGCATTTGAGTTGTTTTTGTTTTTATTTGAATCTTATTTGAATTTGGGTTTGAATTTTGATTTGGTTTTGGGCCAAGTCCTCCTTGCCTCTTGGGCCGAAGCCCGGTCCCCTAGCCCAGCCGGCCTCGTGCCGACCGGCCTGCTCCCGCGCGGCCCAGCCCAGCCCCCCCGCCGCCTCGTCTCCGCCCCTCGCTGTATTGCGCCGCCTCGCCACGTCGCCTGCTGCCGCGCCAGCGCCCATGCTGCCGCTGCCGCCCGCCGCCGTCGCCACGCCACGCCACATCCGGCCGCCGCCATCGCCGCCAGCCATGGACGCCTCGCCGCTTCGCCTATAAAAGCCGGCTCCGAGCCCCGTTGCAACCCGCACCCCTCGCCTCGCCTTCCCCGCGGTGAGCCCCTCCCCTCCTCGCTTCATCTCCCCCAGCCCCGGCCGCCGTCGCGCCGCCGCCCCATGGGCAAACCTTAACCCTAGCGCCCCGCCCGGCCCATCTCCACGGTGGGCGGGCAACGCCCTCACGACGAAGCTCGCCCGCGCGTGGCGACCACAACCTCGCCCCACGCCACACGGCCGCCAGGCCGCCCTATCCTAGTGAGCCTCGTCCCAGTTCGCGCGTAAAGCCAGCCCAACACTGTTTAAAACAATATTTCATTTTCGGATTTAATAAATTATTTATTTAATTCCGAAATGCGTTTTAAACTCCAGAAAATGCCCAAAAAATTCCCGAAAAATTACGTGAACCCCAGAAATGCCCCAACTACATTTTCCAAACCATCTCGACCCACTGAGTCCAAAAATAACCTCCGCTCTGCAATCTGAAACTCCAAAAATTCCCGAAATGCCCAAATTACCCACCGTTCCTTCCCAGCCCAAATTTCGGTTTCCGTTCCTTTTTCTTTTTTTCCTTTTTCGGTTATTATTTTCCACTTATTTATATCATTCGCCTCTTCTACGCTAGATTCGACCGTCGAACCGCCGTTGGAGCAGGAGCAGTTCCCGGAGCAGACGTTGGATCAGACGGAAGCCCTGTACGACTACTTCCCCTGCGATTCTTCTGATCCGATCGCCGAGCAAGGAAAGCCATACACCATTGATCATATTGAACCTATTCATGCCATGTTATACTTAGTAATTATTTTATATCGCATTATTTTACTGTATGTTGAAGTATTGAAATCCGCTAATTTAGAATGACATGATACATAGATAATGCCGAATTGCTCATAGAACTTCCTCGAAAAATATTGAAACCCAATAATCCTTGTTAACCCTAGATAATTGTAGTTAGTTCAACTGTTTAAAATGGAAATAAAATGCTGTCGAGTCACCAACTCGACTGATTTGTGAAAAGTGCCACAGTCTGGGGGACAGTATTGGATCAATCCCGAATGGATGAGATTCCAATCCCCGGCTGATGATTATGCCTTGGTTTGTCCGGTGGCCGGTACTGTGAGTACCGAAATGGGTTTGTGGATTAGGAGGCTTGGTCTTTGGCAATGTAAGGATAATAACCCCTTTGAGCAAAGTAAAGAACTTAAGTTCCCGCTCAACCACAGGTCGGACTAGTCAGTGGACCTGTATCCGACATGGCTCAGTAAATTAATCATTCCTGAAATAAAAATGTGATTAATTTGGTGGTACTATTCCCGAAGTGGAATAGGGATCGACCTCCCTGGCACGGGAATATATCGAAGGGGTGGAACAGGAATGGACCGGAGTGTCATTCGCTGATTCTCACAACGATAGGTGCTAATTGGAACTATGGGTCCAAGGTAGCGTCAGGCCTATCGGTTAACAACTAAACACAGGAATGATTAGCAAAATACTATGATCATCTCATCCCGGCCGCATGCATTTAAGTTGTATGTAAACTCGCGATTGGCATTAAAGGTTGTTGAAATCTTGTGGGTAAAGCTGAGCACCTCTGCAGAGCTAATCATGATAGTATTCGAATACGCCGTACTTCCGGTTAACGAAGTTAAGTTTGAACTGGGGTGATTGCCCGTAACTAAGCTCAAGTAATTGTTTTGGTAAATTTGTGAATGTGACTAAGTAATGTTGAACTTGTGAAACCCCTTATTACTTATTATTGGTTTGTGCTTCAAATGTAAAATAAGTTAGAAAATAAAATTGCATCCAAATACTTAAACCCTATTGCCATCCTTTGATTATTCCACTACATATAGTATTCAACCGCTTCCGTACGACTTGTTGAGTATTCCGTACTCATCCTTGCAACCCCAACCCCCCCCCCCCTTCAGACTTTGAAGAAGCTGGAGCGTACCAAGAAGTCGTAGATGGCGACTTAGTGTGGTTTTAGATCTCTTGTCTTCCGCTCAGGCCCTGCCTGTGGCATTCTTTTGGTAATGTATTATTGGAAGCTTAGATGCTTCCCTCTTGTAAAAACTCGGCCATTAAACCAAATATTTGAATAAAAGTCTGATTTTGCTTTTGCCTGGCATAATACTCGTCTTTTCCAACGGTTAGTCTTCATGGGTAACTGTTGTGAGTTCCGACTGGCCCCTAGAAAGGCGGTCCGTCACAGGCATCTTATTTTAATGTCACAATTACTATATTCAAAAACTTTTTCCAACTAGTAACTCATGTACAAATATTTTTCTTATCTGATGGGGCGTTCGACAAGAATGAGAATGTGTTCTTTCTGAAGAGCAGAGATGTATACAGTCGACACAGGAACATCAATAAATAAATTGTCTTGATTCTTCTCGTTGGGCTTCCTTTACTGTAGGTATCAATCCAGAATTGGGCGCGTGATGGAGATAAGGTAACAGTTTCCTCTTTTCCCTTTTAGGTACATGATTTTCAGGTCGATACTTGACAGCAATTAATGGGGTATATGACTAGTACAAGGATTGTTATGGTTGACATTCCAACTTCCAGGTTACCCAACGCTCGTGATGAAGAAGCTTGCAGATAACTTTGTTCTTATATCTTAATTGAATTCTGTTATCATCGCAAGGCACTTAACAGATGAGTCCATGTCCATGCTGACTATATGTGTACTTCAGAAATATGCTGTAGCTTCCAATACATCATGGATGTACCATGTCCTTTTTCCATATTGCCTAATGCCTTGATGGCTAGCAAGTTAAACTGCTGCTTGTTGCTTCCATGCTTGAACACCATTTATGCCTATACCCAACTCTATTTAGTTGGCACAACTTAATCTGTTAGGACTAACTGTACATAATAACTATGTTCCTTCTCTCATATGGGTACTTGGAAAATTCGTTGAGGATCATCTGGTCACATTGAGGTGGTAAAACCTGCAAAATTCACATCAATGGTCGTAGTAAAACACTACTATTATATCTGCACAGTAGGGATTTCTACCTTCAAATGGACCAGTTCCATTGCTTAAAATTTGTGGGGGTCCTCCATTAGCAGTTGTTTTCTCTGTTTCCATTTTTATTTCTGTTGGACTATCCACATCTGCCCTTTCTTCTCCACATGCATAACATGTACCTCAGCTTCAATTTTCAAGTACAACATACAGCTATAATTAAGTACGATGACAATGGAGGAACAGTTGAATCCAACACTGTTCTGATCAGCGAGTAGTGTGTTGTTAACAAATCATTAAAAAAAATTTCAACAACTAGATGGTATATTTCTTAACCACAATTGCGGACGTTTTGATCTGAGCAGTAACCGACAATTTGTTCTTGGAAAGTACTTCGGTGCTTTCCCAAAAAGTGAAAAAAAAAACACAATTTTTAAAGTGCTAGTTAGCTTTTGTAATCGAAACCTATGATAAAACTGACGAGTCTTAAACGGCGTCTCGTCCTGAGGTGGTACAAGATGACGGATGATGCGTCTTCGCACAGCACAACTGTCCTACTTAATTGGCGTATGTAATTCTGCATCCAGCCACATTAATTCCTCCTGTAAGTTGTATAATATCTCACCATGTACTCTCAGTGTACTTGCTTATCATTTCCTGATGTTGTGTTGCCACCTAACCTAACTCGTTACGAAATTAATGAACCGATGCTTTCTATTTCATCCTTATTACGATTGTTTGGTGTCATGCACAGTGTGCTCAACGCACAGGCTTCCCCACCGCAGGCCAATGCAACTAGGGGTATTCGTTTCAGCTTCTGGACAGCTTTTGCTTTAAAAAAAAACGGATTATTTATCAAACGTAAGGATTCTAGACAGCTTCTTTGAGAATCAGAAGCTGATTTATATATAGAATCAGAATCTAGCTCAAACCTGATTCTCATTGATTCTTGCTGATTCTCGCCGGCTCGGTCCGGAACCTAAAAATTGTAGCTGGCTCGGTCCAATTCTCCCATAATCAGGAGCAGCTTCTCCCATAATCCAGAATCTATAATCCAGAAGCTGAAATGAACTGGGCCTAGAACACAAATGATTAATCAGATACAATGTTGTCAAACAGCTGATGGATGGAACCAATGCCAATTTATTAATATTTCAATAAATAACAATGCATTTTTAGGAAATTTATAATAAAGATATTGTTAATGATTGCTTTACATATTCTAGGAGATAGCTAAGATTTCATTATAGAGGTGCTTTAGATATAGCTTTCGGAATGCACACCCTTTATGTGGCAGTATGTCCACTAGTACCCCACAATTAGCTCACCGGACCACTAAATTTGTCTCGCACCATAATCAGACGGTACAAAGCCAAAGAATCTGGAGACTTAGTAGCATTTCTTTGCCATATTATGAAGGGTTTTTCTTTTCCAATATGTGTTCTGTGAAATGGTTAAACTGCACTCTGGCCACTTTCAACAAGATTAGGTATGCCTGATACGTACTTTATAGTATTATTGTGTCTGCATATAGTAAGCTGTAAAGAACCATGATACGGGGTGTTCGATCCTCACGATATAGAATCAAGATGTGCTAAACTTGACAAATTATAGATCATCCCCGGCTGCCAATGCAATGGGCTTGAAGCTCTTTAATTCGCCTTATCACACACGTGAAGATAAATCCACTCAGACCACCAAGTGGATGATATCGATCTCTCGATTCCTGGCGGAACGATGGAATGATCTTTGGAAGAAGCAAAGCCCGAGTCGTCTCTCTATTGTGACTATGCCAATCAATGAAGAAGAACAAGTGTGTAACGATAGTAAATGCAATTTGCAATCTAAAAATATTATTTGTGGTCTCAATTTTAAAAATTCTCGGTTCTAATTGCAATAATTAATAATTAATGCTAAAATTGAGAACTTTAACAATTAAAGCCTAAATTGCCTAGGTTTTACTAATTGCACTAACAAATTAAATCAAAGCAAATTGACAATCCTAAGTACAAGAACAATTGATAAGTAAACAATGAAAGCAAATTTCTCAAATAAATACAAAAGATCAAACCGCAAGAAGATGAACACAAATTTTTATCCCATTATCTTGGGGACTTACTGGTTTCCCCTAAACTCAAGCCGACTCCATGCGCATATGAGCCTTCTGTTGGAAACATGCGCAATATTTTAATTCCAGATTTTATATTGAGGCAAATACTACAGATAAATAGTGATGCACACAGAAAATCTAATAGCAGGCTACACATTGTACTTCCAAACATGTATATTTGAAGAATACGATCAAGTTGAACGATCGCTAATGACTTACAGTTGGGCTTGATGAAGAACTGGACGATGCGCAGAATAGGTCGTGGAAGAAGTCGACGTCGAGGAAGCAGCGCAGGAGCGGTCGCGCAGTTGCGCTGCCCAGAAACCTTATTGCCGCCCCGTGCAGGTGATCTCTGCGGCAACGGCTCGGAGATACCGCTCACCCTCCTTCACGGTGCACGCCGAGGAGGAAGGTCGGCGAGGTCCAACAACTCAACACCTCAGTACAGTTCTCACAGGAGGAAGGAAAGAATGGAATTGGAAAAACTCAGTACCTTAGCCTGGACGTCTCCAGGTCTTATATAGCCTCTCACCAAGAATCGCCTCCATTACTCATCGTAATCGATGCGTTAAGCACTGTAATCGATCAATTAAATGTACTTAATGCAATCGTAATCGCCAATTCAAACACAAATAATGGTCATTATGCGATCTCGACCGGTCTGAGAAAGTTAAGCAATTACATGATTAAGCAAAATAAAAGGTGAATTCGTAGTGCCAGGAGACACACTACGACACGGCGCAAGTCACAAGTCACGTGGATTTTCACGCGAAAATCTGCGAATCTGCTACAAGCGTCGCGTGCGTCACGTCTTGCGTGTGTGTTTCTCCAAAGTCCTTCTCATACCATCCCTATGTCATGCTCCTCATAACTCAAGGAGTGGCAAGGACTCCACCTTATAAATTGCCTTCCTTCCACTTGCCTAAGCAATATGGTATTAACCATGCAATCTTTGGAATTATAGGAAGTGGGCCATACTAATGGGCCAATTCCAACAATCCCCCACCAATTCCAAAGCAAACACTAAAACAATATCAAACTTCATTGTACTGAAATGTTGTTTATATACCAGTCATTTAGTATAAGTCCCGTACGGGTTGAACTTACACCTAGATTAGCAAGATTCATCTTCTCACAGCTGCTGAATGGACTATGCCTTGAATTCATAGCTTTTTGTGATCAGATTTCACTTTCAATCACAACTGATACAAGGCTGTCAATGAACCACGCCTATACGGAGCGTTATATGGTCATGCTCCCTTATCTGCTCATGAGCTTTCTAGAGAATGCCCCATCCTCGTGAACTGCGACCACACAGTTATGCTCAAGTAGGTGTATTCATTATAGGTATCCTGTAGGCCAATACCTTTTTCTCTCATTTTGACACTAGAATACATTAAGGCTTTAAGCCAACCTTCCATACAGTCGAGAGTACTTTGTCTATTAGGACACAGGTACAATTTAATAATATGTACTCTCTTGTTACAACATCAACTTGTTTTTCCCATTACCTAATTTACGGGATCTCCGATCAGGAAGGTATGGGTTACCATTGTGTTGTAACTCAAATGGGCCTCATACCCATGTCCATAGATGCAACGGAAATCGTTTTCCTTGCAAGTCCTTTTGTAAAAGGATCTGCCAGATTTTTCTCAGTGCGAATATAATTCACAGTAATTACTCCGGAGTTTCTCAATTTTCTGACAGATTTAAGCCTGCGCTTCACATGTCTGGAGGACTTCATGTTATCCTTAGTACTCATAACCTTAATCAACACTGTTTGGTTATCGCAGTACATTAGGATCGGCGGTACTGGTTTCTCAACCAATGGCAAGTCCAACAAAAGCTCTCTAAGCCATTCAGCCTCAACAGTGGCTGTATCAAGTGCTACAAGTTCAGCTTCCATGGTTGACCTCGTTAATATGGTCTGTTTGCAAGACCTCCATGAAACTGCAGCACCAGCTAAGGTAAAAACATAACCACTTGTTGCTTTGATCTCATCCGCATCAGAGATCCAATTGGAATCACTATATCCTTCTAATACAGATGGATATCCAGTATAGTGAATTCCGTAAGATGTTGTGCCTCTCAAGTAGCGCAACACTCTTTCAAGTGCCTCCCAATGATCATCTCCCGGGTTAGATGTAAACCGGCTTAATTTGCTCACAGCAAATGAGATATCAGGTCTTGTGGCACCAGCTAAATACATAAGAGACCCAATAATTTGTGAATATCTCAATTGATCTTTCCCTAACCCTTGATTTTTCCGAAGTTTAACACTCGGATCATATGGTGTTGGGGAAATTTTGCAATTCTCAAAGCCGTACAGGCTCAAAAATTTTTCAGCATAATGGGATTGATGCAAAATGATTCCATCCTCATTCTTGATCAATTTAATATTCAGAATAACATCTGCCTCTCCCAAATCTTTCATATCAAAGCATCGAGATAAGAAAGTTTTGACCTCGTCAATTACAGCAGTGTTAGTCCCAAATATAAGTATGTCATCAACATACAAACACAAAATCACACCTTGACCCCCACCATAACGATAATACACACACTTATCTGCCTCATTAACAGCAAAACCAGCAGATGTCAAAGTTTTATCAAACTTTTCGTGCCATTGCTTAGGTGCTTGCTTTAGTCCATATAAGGATTTTAATAATTTGCACACTTTATTTTCCTGTCCAGTAATCACATAACCATCTGGTTGCTCCATATAGATTTCTTCCTCCAACTCTCCATTAAGGAAAGCTGTCTTTACATCCATTTGATGGACGTGTAGACCATGGGAAGCAGCTAAAGCAATGAGCACTCTAATGGTGGTTTTCTTTTATGCAGGGATGGTTATAAGCTAGTATTTGAGTCAAATAAAGTTGTATTATCTAAGTTTGGGAACTTTGTTGGTAAAAGCTATGAGAGCGGAGGCTTGTTCCGCTTAAGTACTCTAGAATCTTGCTATAAAATGAATATTGCAACTGGTTTGAATAAATGTGATGCCGATATTTGGCATTCTCGATTCTGTCATATTGGTTTTGATAGCATTGCTCGAATGTCCAGATTAGAGTTAATTCCAAAATGTGATATTGTCAAAGGATCAAAGTGTCAATCTTGTGTGCAAGCAAAACAACCTAGAAAACCCTTTAAAGGATTAGAGGAAGAAAAGAACTTGGCACCATTAGATCTTGTCCATTCTGACCTATGTGAAATGAATGGATTGTTGACAAACTCCTCCTCGGCGTGCACCGTGAAGGAGGGTGAGCGGTATCTCCGAGCCGTTGCCGCAGAGATCACCTGCACGGGGCGGCAATAAGGTTTCTGGGCAGCGCAACTGCGCGACCGCTTCTGCGCTGCTTCCTCGACGTCGACTTCTTCCACGACCTATTCTGCGCATCGTCCAGTTCTTCATCAAGCCCAACTGTAAGTCATTAGCGATCGTTCAACTTGATCGTATTCTTCAAATATACATGTTTGGAAGTACAATGTGTAGCCTGCTATTAGATTTTCTGTGTGCATCACTATTTATCTGTAGTATTTGCCTCAATATAAAATCTGGAATTAAAATATTGCGCATGTTTCCAACAATCCAAAAACCTTATTGCCGCCCCGTGCAGGTGATCTCTGCGGCAATGGCTCGGAGATACCGCTCACCCTCCTTCACGGTGCACGCCGAGGAGGAAGGCCGGCGAGGTCCAACAGCTCAACGCCTCAGTACAGTTCTCACAGGAGGAAGGAAAGAATGGAATTGGAAAAACTCAGTGCCTTAGCCTGGACGTCTCCAGGTCTTATATAGCCTCTCACCAGTAACTGCCTCCATTACTCACTGGTAACTGACAGCGTTAAGCACTGGTAACTGACTGAATTAAACAGACTTAATGCACTGGTAACTGCCAATTCAAACACAAATAATGGTCATTATGCAGTCTCCTGACCAGTACAGAAAGTTAAGCAATTACATGATTAAGCAAAATAAAAGGTGAATTCGTAGTGCCAGGAGACACACTACGACGCGGCGCGGTCGCTCGTCGCAAGTCACAAGTCACGCGGATTTTCACGCGAAAATACGAATCTGCTGCAGCGTGCGTGTGTGCGTCTTGTGGCGTGTGTGTTTCTCCAAAGTCCTTCTCATACCATCCCTATGTCATGCTCCTCATAACTCAAGGAGTGGCAAGGACTCCACCTTATAAATTGCCTTCCTTCCACTTGCCTAAGCAATATGGTATTAACCATGCAATCTTTGGAATTATAGGAAGTGGGCCATACTAATGGGCCAATTCCAACACCTTCCTCGATCACCAGTGGTAGCTCTTCCCCGCTTTGGGTAGGCGAGCTCCGACCTTCACAATCTGCTGGGCCTCCTCATAAGCTTCTTTGAGGAGATCACTGGTTCCACACCTCCAAGCCGTATAGGAAGCGGCAACCTCTAAGAGAATAGAAATTCAATGCTTGCTTGAGGATGATCAAGTGTCTAATGGCTCAACTAAAATGCTCACACTTGAATTTCCCTCAACAACTGACTAGATGAGGATTAAATGCTCTAGAGATGAAGAGAGAGTTGCTAGGGCTCAAAAAAATATGCAATCAATAACCAAGAGAGTGCCCTTGCTATAGGTGGGGGTTGTGTTTATAGCCCCCAACCACAAATCTTGCCGTTAGCATCAAGATTCTGAAAAAAAAAATCAACAAACTTGGTACTACAGCCCATGTAGGACCGGTAGTGCCGGTCTCAGGCTCAACGATCAACTGAAGCATTTAATGCGATTGGAAATAGCCGTTGCTACAGTTGATCAGCACTACCACCTATGGAGGTTCGGTAGTGCCGGCCCAGGGATCAAACATACCCACTTTTGAGCCCTTACTAGAAAACAACTACCGTGCATTTGCGTCGGTACTACCGCACTAGTGGCAATACTGCTCCTAGGTATGTGGTAGTGATGGCTGACAGATTAACTCCAAGATAATGCATTTTGGAAAAAAAAAAACTATCGAGTTCTAAGGCCAATACTACCGCATTGGCGATAGTACCGCTCCCAATTGATCAGTAGTGCCGACCAAGAAGCATCTACCAGAAAACGATGCACTCTGTTATGGGTGAGTATCCGCATCAAAGCACCGGTACTAAGAACGCACCTCTTTGTTTAGTAATTTTGTTTGGTATGTACATTCTATCAAGAACACTTTTCTTAAGGACTGAGCCGTAGTTCAGTTGGCAAGCACTGATGTCGTGCGTGTTGCTCGCCCTCGTTTGAACCTCCGGTTCAACGCGGATGCTCACCAACTAAAGAGAGTGACTAGGCAACGGTATACCGTTGCAACGGTATAGCCGTGAAACTTATGAAACTTATCAGTTTCAGTGCTGGTTTCATGAGTTTCAGTGTTTAGTTTCATCAGTTTCATGTTTTATCAGTTTTTAGTGCTAAGTTTCATGAGTTTCAATGCAAAAAATCGTAAGTTTCATGAGTTTCAGAGGTATACCGTTGCAACGGTATACCGTTTCTTAGTTTTTCTGCCAACTAAAACTAGATACACACACGTATACGTTTAGTGGGCCATGGAACATTCAAAAAATTCCTTAGTGTGTATGGGACGCACATGTGTGTGTAGGGGTGAAAACGGATCGGATACGGACTGATAATGGCTCTATCATATTTATTTTCAATTTTTCTTCTCAGGCGAGGTTATGGATACGGATAATCCGGATATGAATACGGATAATGTCGAATACATATACGGATCAAATACGAACCGAGTCAGATACGGTTACGAATATTTATCGGAACTTGTTAACCCCTTAGATTGTACATAAAAAATCAACGAAAACACATAACTAGTTGATTTGATCAAAACATTATTGAAAATTGAAAAAAAAAGCATTTTCACTTACTTAGATAATAATTAGATACCATGTTGCAAACAAAATTATGTAAGACTTAGTTCATCAGCACGTACGATTAATTCATCATACATGTAGATCAAAACGCAAAATGAAGGTGATCTTTGCTCAGAGAGATATAAATGGAAGCAAACATAGAACAAACTAAGATGTCTCTAAAAAACATATATAACACTTACATATAATAACCCAAGATTTTGTATTCATTGTTAAATTATGTTTAAAATAATAAATTATTTAATTTATGAGTTTTTATGCATTTTTTAGCTACTTATTTAAAATATTTTCCTATTAAGCACAACAATTTTTGAGTTTTTTTAGGAAATTTAAAATCTGATAAAATCTTGAAAATAATTTTATTAAATTATAGACTATGTTTTTTTAAAAAAAAACATAATTCTTAGAGCTAGTTTGCCAATTTTAATAATTGAAACTTGATTTATAGATTAATTAAAATAGAAAATGATTTTAAATTTAGAAACCTTTTTGGGCCAAAAAGAATAGCTTGGGCCAGCCCACATGTATATCCGGATATCCGACCCATCACTATTCGGATTATCTGAATCCGTATCCGACAGATAGTTAGCTATCGAATCCCTATCCGTATCCTACAAAAAAATATGTATCCGTATCCAATCCAATACTATCCAACAAATATCCGATCCAACAGAATCCGTATTAAAAAATTATCCGGATCGATCAAAAACTATCCGATCCGTTTTCACCTCTATGTGTATGTGTGCGCTTATGGGACGTGAGTTGCGTGCATACTTATACCCAAAAAAAAGAACACTTTTCTTTTACGATGTGGATGATAACTAATTTTTTTTGTAGTCCGAAATGCGAAGTGAAATGTTGGATTTGCTGGCAAAACAAGGCCTATCAGGATGTAGTAAGAACCTGTCTATCAGAACCAAACCGTAGAATTTCTTTGCTATCAGCCAAATTAGGTTAGGTCAGTGTGCACCACATGGCTCGTAGACAATGGTGAAAATTTAAGTTGAGAATGAAAGAAGAATCACCTCCAATTATTATGAATTGAGATTCGCCTCATTAATTGTTTATTTGTTCTTCAGGCGTTCAAGACGTGCCATATACTACAGAACACAGATCCTTTGATCTCAGGCAACCTCTAACCTGTGGTCTTGCGGTTGTCCGTTGCAAGCTGAAAACGCTCTCGTACTAGAACTGATGGAAACGACATGTATATGAGTCTGACAGAACCAGGAGAATTAAGCCATCAATCAGCATCAATCTACGGAATTGCAGCAAGAGGTGATCACTTTTCTGGTCCTATTTTCATTTTTTCTTTTTGCAAAAATAACTCCATTTTAAAAAAATTTATAAATCTAGCCCCCTCCCCCCACCCACCCACCCACCACGGAAAGCGTGGCTGCCGCGCCTGGGGATCGCAGAACAAAGGGATGCCATAGAGGGGTAGCGTGGGAGGCAGGATGCATGGCAGCAGGCGGCGAGCGTGGCTGCAAGATGCTCTGGAGATGCGGGAGGAGTCGTGGCACGCGAGCGCTGGAGCGAAGTTATGCGACTGGCGTATGCGAGAGCGGAGGCGGCGTGCGTGGGAGTGGAGGCGGCGTGCGCAGGAGGAAGGGTGTTGTGGAGGGGGCGGGAGGCGCTTCCGCGTAGAGGTACATGGAATGTGCCTTCCGTAATATATAGGATGCTATATTTGTAATTCTATTTGAAAGGAAGTTATTTTTATAACAAAAGAAGAAGAAAAAAAGAGGAAGAGGAGGCGAGAAAAGTGATCATTTCTGTGGATGCAGTTAGATGTGAGATGATTGCTGAGAAGAAAGCATGCATATACGCGCTTTCCTGGCTTTGGCTCCATCTCTCTTTCGGTTCCTTTTCTGGAGAGGTACTCGTTTGCTTTGCTTTCTGGGTATTTTTCTCTGCGGTGCTTGCTTTGCTTTCTCCTCATCGAGTTATGTTTCGTGTTGATGCGAAATGCATACGGTTGTGTGTCTGTGCTTGTGTTGGTTTTGCGCCGTGTGCATATGCGTGCATCCATGGTGCTTCCTAACAGTCTTTTCACCGTGGGAAGAAAAGAAATGGGATGCGACGGGGAGAATGTTTTGGCGTAAGCCAACAGTCTTTTCACCGTGGTCGCTTTGCTACTATTTTCTTTTTAGAAATTTTGTAATTTGCCTGCTTCACTAGCTCAGTAAAAAAAGATTGGTGTGTATATATACACACGGAAATGATTTCATACTTCTAGAAGTACGTATTATCACTTCTTATGCACCGTTTAAACAAATAAGTTGTATCTCTTTATCCTTTTAAGTATACTCTAATAATAATTATAGGATAAGTTCCATAAAAAATCCACTTTTTATAGCATAATTTATGTATATACGCCTTTTACATATGAGAAAAGAGTATATAGCAAAAATAAAATTAATGCTCCAATGAAAATTTTTCAGTCATGTGGTATTAGAGTATCTTACAATTAGTATTTAAATATACCGAAAGTGATAAGGTGTATAACACGTCAGTTTAAATGTTATTCTAACCTGTTGGCGATGGTGGAAAGCACGGAACAACAGAATTTTCAAACAGGAGAGCAAACCTCATGACGTTATTCTACAGGAAATTAAGGATGAAGCTTCCTGCTGGTCCTATGCTGGTGCCAAAGGAATCAAAAAGATTTTACTTCGACTAGTTTGATTAGCTATTCCTAGTTTGTTTTTCAGTGCAGTCTCCTGCACTCTGTACTCTTTCCTACCTTTTTTAATATAAAGTCTCGGCTTTCTTTCGGAAAAAAAAAAGATAGGAGTATGTACTCCTCGGAGTACGAAAAAGGATTTGTATATAACATTGTTGGGTGTGTGTGTGTTTAATTTAGCTAAAGAAATACAAAACGAGTGCGATCAAACATAAGTACAATTTGATTAGCTACACAGTCCCAGCTTGCATTGATTACTCATATCGTCGTGCCACGATCAGTAGCGTGTCATCTGATTAGCTACACAGTCCCAGCTGCTTGCAGATCTGCTGCAGCCTTATTTATTTATTTTTTATCAAATCAATTAAGCAGGATGTACGTAGCAATTAGCAAATAATGAACAGTCACCTAATCTGAGATCGATCGATCGATCTCAGAGTAGTTTGTCAAAGTACGTACAAAGGGAAAAGCAGGTGTACTGAAATTAAGTAGTGCCGCCGTCTCGCGTACGTGCACGCGGGGAGCGAGCGCACTAAAATACTCGCATGCATGCATGCATGCTCCTGATTACCTCTGATCGATGTGCATGCAAATTAAGCTCGAAACAAACGTGATGGAAACGTATCACCAGCTGAACCTCAGTTTGCAACGAAATATACACCTTCTGCGAGTTCGAGCTAGGTGTGAAAAGTTCAAATTGCAATGCCTTCGTGCTTTCCATCTCACTTCACGTCGGTCTTTTTTTTGTTCTTTTACTGGGGTCGATCCTCCTGGCGTTCTGCTAATGCGTTCAACGCGGTTGCATGGCGATCGGCCAAGGCAAACATCTCCCTAGCTATGGTCGGGGGTCTCTGCGTTGGCCTTTGCGATGGCTATGGTCGGAAGCCCGATCACGAGGATGCCGATTGCTATGCTCATGGTTGATGCCAAAGCGGCGCGGTCATCATCCCGGCGGCACTGCTCGTCATCCTCCCGCTCCCGCCTTCTATCATTGAGGTCTTGGCGAAGGTCGCGGTGGATGGTGGAGCGGATGTCTCTTTCGCAGGGGGACTTGCGCCGACTGCTTCTTGTCCGACTGCGACCCGTCCGACTGCTAGCCGTGTGAGTTTCTTCTCATGTATGCGGAGGTTTCGTCGTCTTGCCCCGCTGGTTGTGCTGGATCGCCGCGGCCGTCACCATGGCTTTGACCTGTGCCATGATCGGTGCGACTGGGCTGTCGGATTCGATCATGGGTTCCAAGGTATCAAGGAGTGTCTTGGTAGCCATGATGTTTTGCTGTGGAGTTTGGAAAACCGACTGGTTCCCCACTCTAGCATGCAAGATGCTGTCGTTGACATTGCGTGCTCGATTTTGAAGTGGCCGGACGTGATCGTCCGGGTCTTCATGCTGAGCAGGCTCCGTCTCGGTCTCCCCAAGTCCCTGTCGATTCTGTGATTCGGGAAGACTGCTTCGGATCACAAATACCGAACGGAAACTGGAAAAGCTCTCGGACCTGATCTGATCTAAGTTCGAGAGGATGAGGGCGACGTGTTTGTTGGCGATGAAGTGCAGACTTTCGAAGCAAAAACCCTGGCCTGGGGCAAAGGTGATGCCATCTTCGAACGCCATCGAAATCACTCGGACTAATCTTCGCGCTGCCCCTACCTGGCGCACCAACTGTCGACGTTTGGTGTCGGCAATAATCTTAGGGGGGATGTGAATTTGCGGGGCAAGGCGCTGGATTGGGATCTCGATGGTAACACAAGACAAAGGATTATACAGGTTCAGGCCCTCGATAGAGGAGGTAATACCCTAATCCTGTGTTCTGGGATTATGTGTTCTCTGTCTCGTCTCCCCTTCCCTTCCCTTATATATAGGGAGGAGGAGGGGTGGAATCCAGCTCGGTTGCTATAGCATGAGTCCGAGTTGGTTACAAGTAAGGGAGTCGTATCCTTCCTTATCTAGGATAGCTTCCTTTACGGTTACAATCTTTCTGTTCTAGTTACAACACAATCGGATCCACACGCGCGTCCTTCTCTTGGTCTGACATCTAGAATCCACACACGTGCATACCCGGTCCTCGTCTCCTCCACAATACCCTCAGTATCGGATCGTCCATCCCGCCGTGGTTCGTGTGACCCGAGTACTGTGTGGTTTTGAGAACTACCGGGTAAGTGCTAAAGAGGGGTAGTTCAACGAAAGGCTTTGATAACCTCAGCCCGGCCGCATGCATTTAAGTTGCATGTAATCCACGTGTGACATTAACGGTTGTTGATATCTTGTGGGTAAAGCTGAGCAACTCTGCAGAGTCATAATTAAAGGGTAATCGATTACGTCGTGCTTCCGGTAAATGAAGCTAAGATTGAATTGGGGTGAATCCCGTAACCTAACCCAAGTAGACTTGTTAATTCTCAACTTGACGTAATGATGAACTTGTGAAAACTCAAAATTTGCTTATTTCTGTTATGTATGGTTTGTGTTTTAAATGTAAAATGACTTGAAAAATAAAACTGCATCCACAATCATAATAACCTTATTGCCATTTCCTTTGAGAATACCCTCCACATGTAATATTCAGAATTCCTGTGCGGTTTGCTGAGTACTGTTGTGTTCTCAGTCTTGCTTTCCAACCTATTTTAGAGATTGAAGACGCCGGAGAATTCTAGGAGATCGTAGATGGCAAACCGGTCTAGTTTTAGGGTTCTTTCTCTGTGCTCAGGTCTTGCCTGTGTGGTTCTTTTGGTAATGTAATTTATTGGAGCTCGCCGTTTCCTTTTGTAAAGCTTTGGCTGTTAGGCCTTAATTGTATAAAAAATAGTTGTCTCGTTCTTATGATGGCAATGTATGACTTGGTTCCCGACAGCTAAACTTCCTGGATAGCCGTGAATGAATTTAAACGCACCCCCTGAAAAGGGCGGTCCGTCACACACCATCCATGATCCATCCTTCGTGTTTGATTACAATTGATAACCCTCTATCTTTGGGTCAGATGGGGACTAATCTGATAAAAATTGGTGCGAACAAGATGATGGCAGTCTAATAGTCACTACACTGCCCTTGATCTTGAAAGGCAATAAAGAGAGAGAAAAACGCCATCTTCTTCTAAGTCACCTTAACCAATGAGAAAATTAGGATTAAAATGTAGCTAGGTAGTGCTCGCTAATATTAATAATAACTAGCTTTATAAGGGCTAGAATTGGAGGCCAATCGGAAGGCCACGTCACCCCCTTGCAATTTGCAAAAGAACCCTCCCTTTTTATTAAATTACGGATAGGTCCTTTCAAATTACAGATAGGTCCTTCGTGATTTTTTGTGAGCAGGAAAATTGTTTCTAAATTGCGTTCAGGTCCCTTGTTTGTTACTTTACAGAAACCCCCTGGCTAAATGTAAATCTCGAACGAGCCCCTTTCTAATTTTTCAGGATAGCGAACAGGTCCAAAAAAACAAACAGGTCCTCGTTTCTTACGTCCAGGTCCTTTCTTCGTTTTTCCCGAAAAAAATGTTTTCGTCAGCAGAAATTTGTGTACAACTCTATATCTAGACTTTTTTCTCCAACTCGATCTCTGATCTCTAGATTTCTTTCCTCAACTCGATCTCTAATATTTTTCGAAACATGTATTATTACTCGGTGAACGCGTAGAGTGTTAAACTCGACAAACGAAGGTTAACATCTCGAATATTTTTCGGAACATGTATTACCCGATTGACGTATAGTGTGTTAAACTCGGCATCTATAGTTTTTTTTTTTTGCAACTCGATCTCTATTATTTTTCAAAACATGTATTATTACCCGGTGAACGCATAGGGTGTTAAACTCGGCGTCTATAATTTTTTTGGCAACTCAAAATCTAATATTTTCCGAGAAGATCTCTAATATTTCCCAGAACATATATTATTACCCGGTTAACGCATGGAGTGTTAAACTCGGCATCTAAATTTTTTTTGCAGCTTGATCTCTAATATTTAGCAAAACATGTATCATTGCCCGGTGAACGCATAGGGTGTTAAACTCGGCGTCTAATCTTTAGACTTTTCCCCCCCAACTCGATCTCTAATGTTTTTCGAAGCATGTATTATTACTCGGTGAACGCATAGTGTTAAACTCGACAAGAGAATATTGTCATCTCTTATATTTTTCGGTACATGTATTACTCGGTTAACACATAGGGTGTTAAACTCGGCGTCTATAATTTTTTTTGCAATTCGATCTCTTATATTTTCTAAAACATGTATTATTACCCGGTGACGCATAGGGTGTTAAACTCGGCATCTATAATTTTTTTGGCAACTCGAAATCTAATATTGTCCAGAACGATCTCTAATATTTCCCATAACGTGTATTATTACCGGGTGAACGCATAGGGTGTTAAACTCGGCATCTGAAATTTTTTTTGCAACTCAATCTCTAATATTTTTCAAAAACATGTATTATTACCCGTTGAACGCATATGGTGTTAAACTCGGCGTCTATAGTTTTTTTTGCAACTCAAAATCTAATATTTTTCGGAACATGTATTATTATTATTTTCTTCCAAAAAGGCTCGTTGTTTCGTAGATTCGTCGACAGTTCTTACCTAGCGTATGTTTTCCCAAAAAAATCCAAGCGAACAAAAAAACCACTTGGATATTCCTGCTTTTTTTTCAGAAATAAAAACTTGGATCAAATTTCGCACGGCGCGACGGAGCACGCAAATCTTACTAGCGAGTTTTATTCATCGGCGGGAACATGCTCTAGCCCCTCATGCGCCCAAGGTGGCTCCACCCCTACACCCTCAACACACAGCAGTGCGGAGTGGACATACTCTACCGTCAAATGGGTTGAAAATAGGTTTTACCTAGATTCGTCCTGGACCATGGTTTTAGTTTAAAACTAGTTATATGCCCGTGCGTTGCTACGAAAAACAAAATTGATAACGAAAAATAAAAAAATACTATTTCATAAGATCAAACATCTATCTTTAACGCTTCGTTTCTTGCAAAAGCTGACTAATTAAAGCAACGCTTCGTTTCTTGCGTAGGGCAATTAAGCAGGGCAATTAAGTAGGGCAATTAAGCAGGGCAATTAATGTGACGTGGGAAGAAACTCTCACTTTATATAGTAGAGATTACTATAGTTCTCAACCTTTGTTGTGTGATGTGTATACATATGTGTTCACGCTTATTGAGTGTAGTTAGGTTTGTCGGAGAAAATTGCATGTTCGAAGCCTTCGAACCATACAAGCGATACATTCGAAGCCATTGCGCTAAATTTTTTATTTTAAATGTAGTTTATTGTTGTTAGTTACTCATGGCAGTCAGTAGCACGACTAGAGTGGTTGCTGAAAACCGAAGGGAGCCACGTCAGCGTGGCCGACGCTGGGATTCATTTCCAGGCCGCCCCGTCGATGTCCTTTCCCTCCACACCCAAACACGCGCCCCATAAAACCCGACGACCGCAGCTCAGATGCTGCCCCCACCCACACGCACCCCGATGCCCTCCTCCTCGCCTCCCTCACCGCCGGCGCCGGCGATCTCCGCCGCTCCCACCCCTGGCCGGCGTCGGCGCCTCCTCCCGTCCAACTCCACCAACTCTCCCACGTCGTCCCCCTTCTCCTTCTCGCCGTCCCCGTCCACGTCCCCGTTCCACCGGTTCCTCCCCTCCCCGCTCCGGGCCTCCTCCGTGCCCTTCTCGTGGGAGCACCGCCCGGGCATCCCCAAGACGCCCGCCAGGACGCGCTCTTCCAAGGCCGGCAAACCGCTCCCCCTCCCGCCGTCGCTTCTCTCCAGGGCCGCCGGCCCCTACGCCTCCTCCGTCGTCCCCGCCGAGTACGCCGCAATGCCGCAGGAGCACAGCGGGCGCCAGCTGGGGAGGGTACGGGTCCACCGCCCAAGCCGGCTCCGGCGGCGACCGCGAGTCGCCGACGCCCTCGCCGAGTGGCTCTCCGTGCTGAGCCTCTACCGCTCCTGCAAGCGCGCCGCCGCCGCCTGCTTCGCCTCCAAGCTCAAGTCGCCGTCGGCGTGAGAGATAAGCGCCAAGTGCGCGCCATCTCTGCGTGTTCATTGCGCGCGTGCTAATCCGTGCGTGCGTGTTCATAGCAATATTACGATGCGCTTGGATTTGCGTTTGGTGTAAATTAATCAAGAGGATTTCAGTGGACACTGTTCACTCTCGAATATAAATATGCATGTGCTTGATTATTGCTCGTTCCGTAATAAAATATAAGAAATATTTTTTTAATGATCTTGTCTACAAATATAGCATGTATATCATTTTCAATGTAAAATTAGAGTAATGTTCCATCTATACCCCTAATAAATATCTAGTTTTACTTTATATTCTTTAAATACGGGAGTGTATAGGCATCATCCGGATGTTTTTGTCCCAAAAAATATCCAAACTTTCGACCGTACGATCAAAACACACATCTGTAGGATCAATTCACCTCGAATTTAGGGTAGGCATGCATTGATCTGAAAGCAAATCCAATGATCAGGAATTTGGATGATGGTTGCTAAAGAAAACATCCGGATAAAACTTATCAAAACCCAATACATAAATTAAATATAGTGCTTAGAGATAATAATTAGATCGAGCTAGTCTACTGATTTTCAACACCTCATTGATCTATATACCAAGGGGAAATACGCACAATAAATTTAGAAGGTGAGTATTACATATTGTTGTAACCCAATAATTCAGGGACCATTAGTTATAGTCAAATGTTGTGGCTGCTGGTGTGCTTTAGTAAGCATCCATTAATTGTGTTGGGTTTAGGTTTGAAGTGTTAATAAAAGAACTTGTTGTTGGGCTGCTCAAATGTGTTGGCTGGCCACTGCTGATCAAATGTGCCGCCTGTCACGATTAATTTCTGGGCTCATTTCTCATCTTGCTTTACGCCTTCCATGGTTGACAATGCAAGGTAACTATGGTTACATACTTACATAGCTTAAAGCACAAGGACACGACACTTTAAATAGTGCAAATCGGCTTTCAAAAGTCACAAAGAGCAATCACTACTGCAGACAGGTTTATATTAAACGTCTTATCACAGACGGTTTTAATAAACCGTCTATAATGAGAAACATCATTGATGATTTTATAGTACAACTGTCAGTGACAACATCACATACGGTTCTATTTAAAAATCGTCTGTGATGACTCCTGTAGTCATCACAGACGGTTCTATTTAGAAACCGTCTGTGTATACAGCAATATCACATACGGTTTTATTATTACTCCTGTAGCCATCACAGACGGTTCTATTTAGAAACCATCTGTGATATACAGCAATATCACAGACGATTTTAGTATAAAACTGTCTGTGATGACTCCTGTAATAAAACCGTCACAAATAATATTCTGCACGGTTAGTAAAAATATCATAATTTTTGACTCGTAATTCCGATCATGGCGTTCTTGTACTTTCTGGATTCAGCACGATGAGCTTTCCAATTTTTCATTCGGGCAACAAGTCTGATTCGGTTTGCAAATAGGAAATTCGAACACGTTTGGTAAAATGGTCATAACTTTTGATTCGTAACTCCGATCGGTGCGTTCTTTGGTTCGTTGGAAAGCTAAGGAGAGGTTCTCGACGCCGGCACCGACTGCTCCAGCCGTCCAAGTCGCGCCTCTAACGCCCCTCCGTGCGCCAACCTTGGCTGCAGCAGCTTCAGGCGCTCATGCCGTGCCTCGATCTGTCGACTCATCCCTCTTCAGCACATCCGTCACGACAACCACTACTACCACGACCGCCGCCATGTCGCTGGCGCACTATTGGCGCGAGTGGTAGCCTCCCAGCAGCGTTTAACGAAACAGATGAAATGACAGCTGCTGCAATAGCCCGAATCGCTGATTATCAAGTGTTCGAAGGCGAGGAGGACACGTCAAGTGATGATTGGAAGGGCATTCTTGGTGCAAAACCTATTGATCCTGTCATTACAAGGTTGCATTCGGGGAATAAATCTGAAACCAATCATCCTTCCGAGAATACTGAAGGGCATGTTAAAATACTTGAACAGAAGAATGGTGATAAGTCTCGCACTGTAAGATATACTGATTTTGTTGATGAAAATGGTGGTGGATCGCCTCTTGTTGAAAATGTTCAGGTGTCAGATGCTATTGATGGCAAGCCAAGTGTGCCTGGGGGATCCACTCGTGGAAATGTAAGACTTCTACATCCACATCAACCAGTGCATGTATCTGATGCTAGCTATGGACTAGGTGTTGATGCACTCCTGGAAGGATCTTACTGGGAAGGTGGTATCGCTGATCATGCAGAGGGCTCCATGGAGAGAAATGTCTTTTTTCCTGATGAATGCATTATGGCGGTTGATCAGCTACCACCGACAACATGCAAGGATTGGGATGGCACAACGTGGCCACACCAGGAACAGCCCATGGTTGCTGCCCCGGAGGTGTTTGACGTAATGCCTATCAAGGATGTGGTGTGGGATGAGGAGACACCACACAGCCTCGACACTCACGAGGGCATATTGCAGCAACTAGCTCGGTGTAGAGAGCACTAGGATGTTAGAAACAGGAAGCTAACTGTCGAACCAAAAACATGTGAATTTGATGGTGACAAACCAGGCATGGCCAATTGTTCTGAAACAGTTAATCTGTGCCAGAAATGTGTGTCTAAAACAGTCCATATTGAGTTCACTGCTACACATTCTCTAAGTGAAGACCCATCTTCTACCAATTCTCTTGAAGTACCTCATTCTGTCACCAGTTCACTAGTTGTAAAAGAAACAACACATGCTGTTAAAACTGATTCTCTTGAAGGGTCAAGTTCTATGGTCAGTCCAATGCTTGAAAATGATTCATTGACGTATGTTGAATCTATTTTCTTGGAAGGACCTGATTCTGTGGCCAGTCCACTGCCTGAAGAGGATGCAATTCGCATGGCTAAGCCTACTCCAATTTGTGGGGAGGGTCAACTTCATGGAGAGAAATTGCATCAGCTGAGAGAATTGAATGATCATCTTGTACCCTTCACCAAAAAGTCTATGGATATTGGTATCACTATAACAGATGAGAAATACCTTTCTGGACAAGGAACGACTAAAAGAAAGGAGCTTCATGGAACAACAAATGTGTTTGCTCTGTCAGGAACTTGGATTCATGAAAATGAAAATGCCACACTGAATACTTACAGATTTGATTTTCTTTGTGACCAAGAAGGTGAGAACTATGCTGGGTTTGCGCTCTTAATGGAATCAGTACTTGATGATGATGTGGCACATTCAAACATGGATCTCTTTCTGATCCCTAATAAAATGGTCCACACCACCTTAACTCCTTGTGGAAAAATCCAACTGAACAAAAAGCAGATAGGTAAAGCGAAGTTATTTCAAGAATTCTTCTTCAATGGGATATTTGGTAGACTGTTTCATGGTTCTCGAACAAGTGGAGTGCAAATGGAATTTCTTTTCAGAACAGGACATGATATACAATGGAGCTCAGAGGGCATGTACTTGCTTTTACCTTTGAAGCATTCTTCACATATCCAACAAGTGGAGTGCAAATTGTGTAAATCCTATTTCTTGCCTCCTTGCATTATGATTGTCTTTCCTAGATTTGATTAGTGTCATGCTTTGCTATTAAATTGCTTTCATTGTAATATATTTGATTGATTCCATTGTCATTTATTGCAATTGATAATAGGTTTGTCATCAATCACCAAAAAGGGGGAGATGGAAAGTGCAAGTGACTCTTGCAATGATTTTGGTGATTAATGACAAACGTATTTTGATGACAATCATATTAATATCAATGAAAGATGTTTTGTGCTTAATTGACATGCATATATTGTTATTGATTATGTTTATGATGCATGGCTTTAGTGTTTAATGACAAGCGCGTATTGATAGCAATCTTGTTAAGGTCATTAGTCTGTTAAGTATTTAATTCATGCCAATCCTCTAGGTTGCGTGTTAATATGAGACTAAGATGATTACTGTTTAAGATTACTCTAAGTCTCACTTTAATGAGAGGAGTTTAGTATATCTTTGGTTAAATTCCTTCATCAATTTTAAATTGAGTGCATATTGATAAATTGTATATTCATTTGAGTTCATTATGTGCTTTGATTTTAGTATGCATGTATTAACTAGAGTTAAACTTCACATTGCTATAGATTGACATGGTGCATACATGTCTTAGTTGTATATCTTCGCATTCACTTCTCTTAGTGAAGTTTAATCTAGAATTGGATCACATATTTACTCTCTTTCCGAATATTATTTGCACATGTACAATTCATGTATATTCTATCATGTGTTTCATTTAAGTAAAAATTGTGATCCTTGCCATAATTTAATTGATTCATCATATTGGCAATTATCTCTCTAGTGCATATAGATCAATTACATATTCATTTTGATATATTTAATAAAGAATCTTTCATATGTCAAGTGTTCCTAGTTGTGTCATGTTTATTTACATAGAACACTTGTGTTTTATTTGCTCACACACATTTAAATCTAATTCATACTTATTGAGCTTTTGGGACTAATATGTTTGCTGAGTGCTTTGGTAAGAATTAGGTCCGAAAGTTGTGTGTATGATGACCAAGTGGTTTGAAGGATGACAAGCGAGTCGAAGTCAATAACACGGCGGTGTCACCAAAAGTTGAGGACTAAGTCAAGATCGACTTGGTGTGGAGATCGTCGGAGAGGATGATCAAGTCAAGGTTAATAGGACGAGAGTCTCATGAGGTGAATCGAGTCAAGTTGGACAAGGCGAAAATGTCATCAATTATATGGTGAAGGTCTTCATGCATCGACATTAAGAAAGAAGACGACAAGTGACTATTTCTAGACTTGTATTATCTTTGATTTAATTTGAGTCTAAGGATTGTCGTACTATTAAGAGGGATGCGACGTCGAATGACTTTTAGATGTGTCAAGTGCTCAAATGATCCTTCCTTGTGAAACTTAGAGAGAGAGAGTGGTGTTGGTGGTGTCGAAAAGTGAGGGTTGTAGGTCTCTCTTGGATTTCGTGTGATATCTATTTTTATCCTTTGAGATTTGGGTAGTGAGACCTTGTTAGTTGTGTAGCCCTCGTTCTTAGCTTTCCGTAGAGTCCAAATTCACTGAAATCCGAGTCTGGGATCAAAAGTTGTGCCCGTTTGAATCGGGTTGCTGTATGTTGTCCGGAGTATCCAGACTATTTATCAGGAGTATCTGGATTGCCCGGAGTATCCGGATTGCCCGGAGTATCTGGACTATTTGTCCAGAGTATCCGGGTTCATCCTCTCGGTTAGGTTAATCCGGAGTATCCGGGTTAAATATCCAGAGTATCCGGACCTAGTGCAGTTCCAACGGCTAGTTTTTGGGGATGGCTATTTAAAGGCCCCTCTTGGGTAGCCGTTGGAGGATGGTTGGGAGACTGTTTTCTTGGTGCTTTGAGGTGTATTCTTAGTGATCTTGAGCTCCCAAAAGCCCCTTTAACCCTAGATCTTAGTGATCCCCTTTTGAGTGAAGGGTTGGGTGTGAGAGTGAGTAGTGCTCGGGTTGAGTGTGATTTGAGTTGTTTGAGCACTTGAGTTCATCTCCAAGTTTGTTCTTCGTGAGCATTTGTTGCTCTTGGAGGTTGAGGACTCCTAGACGGCTAGGAGGTCGCCTATGAGCCACCGTTTCTGTGGTGTGCCGTAGGAAGTTTGTAAAGGTTGGATTCCGCCTCCGAAAGGAAAGGGATCAAGAAGTGAAGCCGGCGAGTGCAAAGTGCAACACCGGGAGGACAAGGGTTGAAGGAGACCCCGACTTGGTGCCGCCTCAACGGAGACGTAGGATCCCCTCAAGGATCCGAACTTTGGGATAAAATCTTCGTGTCTCCTTCTTTATTTCGGTTTTATCCTCTTTGCTCATCCGCTTAATTTGCTCTCGATTCTTGTGATCATATTGATTAGATTGCATCTACTGTATCTATTCTTGCTTGTATCCTTACTTTGTTGTTGTAGAGTAATTTGTATATCTAGAATCGAAGAAGTGCCTAAGTTTATTACTCATACTCTGCTCTAGCCAAACCAGGCAACCCGGAGTATCCGGTACTTTGATCCGGAGTATCCGGTACTTTGATCCGGAGTATCCGGATATACCGGAATATCCGAACCAAATATCCAGAGTATCCGAGTTGACTGCCTCGGGCTGAATTGTCTAATTTGCAGAACTTAATTATACCCTTTGCTTCCGCATTATCTCTGATAGTTAAGTTTAAATTGGGTATAATTTTGTAATCGCCTATTCACCCCCCTCTAGGCCGACATCCCGGTCCTTTCAGGAAGTTTTGTTACACATAAAAGAAGCAAGGGAGAAGACACTATTCGTCTGGATAATAGATCTCTTCATTTTTTCAGCATCAAAGATTCAGTTGTGTTATCTCTTCATACTGGGAGGATATATTCTGTCCTTAACTTGATCTTTGGTACAAGTGCAGAGGACTCATTTGAGGAGATATATAATGGGAAAGCCTCACCGTTTGCTTCATTTGTGGACTATTACTATCAAAAAGATATTGGTTACACTCAACACATTCCAAGCTGTCTGATTTTGGAAGCTATCACAACTTTAAGGTGCTGTGAGATATTTTCCCTGGAGCGTTTGGAGCTATTAGGAGACTCAGTACTTAAGTATGTGGTAGGATGTGACCTGTTCCTAAGGGTTATGTACGGGAGGTATATATCTTACTGGAGATTGACATAACCTACTGGTCAAAAATTTCAAAAATTTAGTCAGCGAGTTTGGGTTCATATTCAGGTGAATGATGGCAAGTTAACAATACTTGATATTGAACTTTATATGCAATGGGATCCCGGAATTACGTAGATTCAATGTCAGGCTATACTTTTGCTTAGGGACAAGCAAAATTTCAAAGGGGGCGGTAATATAACACCGGTGCTGGATGTGGGGCCCATTGGGCAGGTGTGAGCGGTGTATAAAGACCTGTGTATCAAAAAAGGGAAGGGCAGAAATGAAAATGACGAAATGAAATATTCTCTTCTTCCTCTGTTCTTCTTATCCCTCCTGCTGTTCTTCGATTGATCTGTTCATATCTTATGTGCTAGTTGAATCCGGTGCCAAGGGGTGTAACAAGGTAGAATTCCACCTAAATCTGGACCATTCAAATTTAATCCAACATCTCTGGTTATTTACTTCCATGATTATTTACCGTATATATCTACTTTCAACGGATACTTTCCTATATATCACGTTTGAATCACGCCTGACCGGCGCCGGTGCATTTGTTTTTTATACTCCAATTTATATCAACTAAGCAGCCAGAAATAAAAAGAGAAATCGATGCGTGGATGGATCGAACGGTATCAAGGTTCGGTGGCGAGAGAATTTTAATTAATTCCTTGGGGTGTCGTTGTTAGCCAGTAGTGGATGGAACTTGACACCTACCAGTTACGACCCTGCTGATGGATCCATCCATCGATCTGCTAGCTCCATCACGAAACATGCACGCACCGGCCAGCATAGTCGTTCTAGCTAGCCATACTTCATTGTATAATTACTAAAAACATAATCGATCCATCCGATAGCTAGAGTTTGATTTCTACCAACTGTTCGTACGTTGAGTGGGTCTTCCGTGTGCATCTCCCAGGATTCGATCTCTAGCTAGACTCCATATATATTAATATATATATTCCTCACAGTACAAAATCTTAAGATAGCTTTGTTAAATGTTAACCAAAGAGAGATATAGAGAGAGAGAGAGAGGGAAAAAAACGCTACTCCATTAATTAATGTGCGGCTCTTCCTCCAAACCTAATTCCATGGTTTCGGTGATTAGGTCCTGTTTGGAAGCAAAGTTTTTTAATACCATGGTATGGAAATTGTTTTGGTATAAATACCATGGTATTACAAAACCATGCCATAGGAACTATTTGGAAGCAAAGTCTTTTGCATGATGAAGTGATGCCAAAAGCTCAAAACTCCACTATGAGTGGAGTTTTCAATATTCCAAAAATACCATGGTATTGGCAATACCATAGTTTTCAAAACAGAGTTTTTTTGGTTGCTTCCAAACACCTTATGGCCAAAAATACCATAGTATTATCTAAAACCATGATTTTATCTAGAAACTATGAAAATACTTTGTTGACAAACAGGCCCTTAAGTCTCTGATCACTAAACGCATGTATTCATCATGACGGCTAGCTAGCAAGAGATAGCTGCAAAGGCCAAGGGCAAGGGTGCACTACGAGTGCTTCCTTGGTTCCTGGACATCCTAGCTGAATTTTGTGCACTTGCATGTGATGGCTAGTAATTAATTAATTAGCCTTAGCCGCAAACATGCAGTACCGACAGAATAGCTACTCCCTCCGTTTCTTTTTATAAGGCGTATTTGGTTTCGTTAGGACAAGGTTTTGACCAACAATTACTCTATTAGCATATAATTTTTATGACACAAAATTGATATTAGCAGATTTGTATTCAAAAGTACTTATATATAATTATGATTTTGTATTGCATAAATGATATATTAATGAAGTAATCGTTGGTCAAAGTCTTGTCCTAACGAAACCAAATACGCCTTATAAAAAGAAACGGAGGGAGTATTAGATAGGAGTACTCCATAACAGAGTGACAAAAACAAGAAAGAAACCGACCGAGGAAGTATGTTCACATCCTGACGCATTTAATTACCAAGGAAAGGTGTGCTTGAAACACGGGAATTTCAAAGGAATTTAATTTATTCTAGGGCGATTTTACAGAGCGTCAATTAATTCCTGTAGGATTCTCTTGTCCAGGCATTATGTACAGCTAGTCACGACTCACCATGCATGCAGGTCTCATGGTTTCTGATCCTGTAATTTCGCCATCTCTCTCTCTTCTATAATGTACAAGGGCGATACAATCACACCGTAAGTACAACGACAATGTCGATCACGAGCAGTGCTTCTATGCTCTTCCTTTTAGTATAAGTTGTATAAATCTTAAAGCAAGCGAAGGGGTAAGTAATCACCATCTACTTTTCATTCATGCTTTAATAGTTGTGCAACTTTTAAATGGAAGAGCGTAGAAGCACTTCTGGTCGATCACATCCACCAGCTGCTACATAGCGTCATCGATCTCTCTCTCATCTCTCTTCCCCTTCGTGCCTGACAGCATGCTGATCACTTCACTCGATCGAGCGATCGGCAGTGTCCACCAAGACTCGCAGTGCCCCAGAGAAGAAGAGGATTGTTTCACAATTGTTTCTGAACATCCGCTCTGTCGATCGCATCCAGCGCCTTGATCCTGTCGATATCGAAGCCGACAACGGGTGCCACGGCGGGATACCTCCTCGTCAGGGGGAAGAGCTCGCCACTCCCTCGCAGCGGAGAATGGTTGCCGCTCTTGCTCAGCCGGTCGTTCTTGCCCAACGCCGGCTTGCTGCGAGTCGATAGCTCCTGGCTCTTGCTCTTCTTCCCGGGAGAGCGTCGCCTCGTGTACACGTCGTGCAGCATCTCCCGGTCTTCCCTGGTGAGGACAGGTGAGCTGACGGTCGCCGTTGAGGCCGCCGACGCCGCGTGTCCCGGCCGCAGTGGAGAGCGGACAGGGGATCTACTTGGTGACCTGCCTCCCGTGTTTGGCCTGCTGTAGCTGATGAGGCAGTGAAGCCACACCACCAGGTCCAGAATGCAAGCTTCCGTCTTCTCTTTGTCTGCATGGTAGAGAGTCTCGATCTTGAGCACGTCGGGTTGGCCGGGTGCCTTTCGTATCAGATCATTCCTGCATAAATTAGTTAAAAACAAGATAAGGGTTCTTGCATCTCTGTGTGTGTGTGTTTGGTAGTTTGAGGAATGGATGAACAACAGGTGAGAGCTTCTAACCCTGTGTTTGCCCACTCGCCGACCCATCCAAATCCATGGTGTGCTCTGATATAACATGCAAGCAGGGACGAACAAAAAAAGTCAACACCGGGAAAAGAATCGATGGTCCGATTGAATCTATTTTGTGTGGTTAAACAACCAGAATTTTAGTACCTGGCCGTATTATTAGCAACTGGGGCAATCCATTGCAATGTTTTCTCCATTGAAGATCTGATTTGAATGATCGGAACCTACCATAGAGAAGAAAAAAATACCAATTTAGAAAATAAACTCCAGGATGGAGCGGTTATCAATGTAGTTTACGGAGCAACCCTGTTAAGCATCAAAATACCTCTTGAGATTCTGAGCAAGTCTGTAATCTTGTTCTAAGAGCAGACTTAACGTTTGGAGGCAGTCCTTGATAGAGCGCATCTCTTGTACTTTGTGGAGGAACAGAGCTTCGGGAAACCTTAGGTAAACCAAATAAGTCAGTAAACAGTTTCGAGATTGTTCAACAAATAATTGACTTGGAGACAAGATACTTCATTGCAAGTATGATTCACGTGCTGTTCATTGTTAGCCGAATAAGATATTTAACTCCACAATTATATTTTGCAGCACAAACTTGTGATGACCAGAAAAGCAATAGTTCCAAAGAAACCTTTGCAGTTTTTTTTAAAAAGCATAGCAAGTAGCAACCTAACCGGCCTTTTGAACCTTACTCTGTCATGGACTCATGCCATTGTCCCATAGGGCCGTAACTTGGAGGAATACACAACATACTTCTTTAGAGGATATGTAAAACATACTTAAGCTGTTAGTTTCAACATAAACCAGCTATAAATCCTATGGCAAAACAAACATAGTTCACCCAAAGTAGATAACTTTAGATCATGTAACATTTATTCTTAACATGAAGTATTCAATATATATGGTAAATAACCTGAAGAAACTTACAATATTGTCAATCTGTGAAATGATATTTGCATAGTGCAGCGAAAGGCCAGCTGACCCTAACGTCTGATGGCTCTCTGAAAATTCATTCGATTGTACAACTCCATCTACAGGAACACCAAAAAACACACACATACAGGTAAGTCAACATTAATCAGGTGGTAACTATGGTCAATTGATGAATGATAAGAGTGGGAAACTAGGCATACCATAAGACCCAAAAGCATCTCGAATCTCAACATGTAAGAAATGGACAATATCTACAAGCTTCCCCATGACCTATGATTAAGGGAGAAATTGCATGATTCAAATTAATCATTAAACACAGCTAACTGGAAAGTTGTCATTATCTATATACTTCATCTTATGCAAAATACAGTACAAATTACTTACATCTTCGAGTATCTTATACCAAAGAGACTTTCTCTTCAAGTTCTGTACAAGCTTCCTTTGGCTTTTCAATTCTTGTCTTATAATCTGAACAGTATCCCCTGATCAAACATTGCACTCAATCATAAGTTCTATTGGGAGAGGACTACTGTCTTGGTTGTGAAATAGCATCTCAAGCTACAAGGGTGGGAAATATGGATGATGATAGACATACCTCTTTCAAATACAACTGATTTTTTCCCTTCCTCCAATTTACGGCGATAATCTTGTTCGAATCTATCTAATGCGTGCAATTCATGGTAGAGATCCTATGAACCAAAAAAATGAAACAGCAATTGAATCAGGAAAAGCTAGAATGAATAGTTAGAAAGAGGGTGAGGGGATGAAAGGTGCATAGCAAACAGATTGCATGATTGATGGAAACATTCACAAAAAGCATAATAAATATCACCAGATTTAGTTTTCCATTCAGTTCAACCACTATAGACACATATTTTGTTGATAGGCCACTAAATACATATTTATACTAACTTTGTCTCCGAGTAATTGATAAAGCTATCTTTCTCTAAAAAAAGACACACATGTTTATACTTGCTAATTATGGTGACTCATATCTAGTCTTTTTGGATTTAAAAAGGTAGGCTAGATGAATCTTGGTAGGATTATGATTCCTACTTTTTTAGAGCAGGATTCTTACTTGGTTTAGAGGACTAAGGGAGCTATATAAACCTATGAGGTGGTCATAGAGAATATAAGCAACCATGAAGCCACAAACCAACTCATCCAAAGCAAGAGGTGAACGAGAGGATTAGAGGCTAGATTATTCTTTAGCACTAGATTCTTGTTTAGGGCAAGAATCCAAATGTCCTAAAATATTTGAGAGGTTGTGAGAGAGCAACAATCCCTTATACTCTTTTGAGGTTGTGCTAAAAGAATTTGCGGTCAGCTTCGTCAAATCTTTTTTTTTCTCGCCGTGGTTGCTTCAATGTCGTTATTTTGGCTCTCCCTACGAGATTTATCCTTTTCGTTCTTGAGACCATGCACGTTCTTGAGACCATGCAAGGTTGTGAGGTGTCACTTTAAGGTGGAGTCATGCGAGTTAATTGCAAAAGGCAAGGGATCATGAAAAGTATATGGAGCAAGAGAGGATATCGATTGATAGGTAAATCTAAAGGAAGGGCAATCAATGGGAGGTCTGAAAAAAATCCTTATCAAAAGAAGGAACCGTGTCGTCAACGGTAGATACTCAGATCTCAACTGTAGTTATGTGCAGAACTGCAAATACGGTTGCAAAATCTAGCAAACGTAAACACGAAGGTGTGAGCTTTTGAAAGAAGGAAGACATGGCGGGACCAACCGCAAAGTACCATTGAGCAAGTGAAGCATGGAGGCGGTACAAAACTATGGCATGGAAGGCTATAGGAACAGAATGTGTGGTTAACCAAACTACACAAAGAAAATACCCTTATGTGGAGGGTTCGGACGGCCAAATCCAAACACCAACACACACATTACGGTGATGTGCATGGGCCCCCTGTGGTGGGGGCACTCCTAATTATGGGAGGAAAAAAAACGAAGCCGACTTGAAGCGAATTCTTAGAGGAGCATGATGACTTCAATAGAAAGAGTCAAGGTGAAGAATGTTAATTATGGTGATTCATATATAATTTTTTAGGATTTGAAAAGGTGTGCAACATGAATCCTAATAGGATTAGAGTTCCTACTTTCTTTCTGAGTAGGATTCCTACTTGCTTTAGATGATGACTAAAGGATCTATATAAACCTAAGAGGTGGTCATGAATAACCTAAGCAACCATTAAACCACAAACTAACTCATCCAAAGTAAGAGGTGCACGAGAGGATTAGAGGCTAGGTTATTTTTTAGCACTAGATTCTTATATAGGGTAAGAATTCAAAGGTCCTAAAATGTTTGAGAGGTTGCGAGAGAGCAACAATCTCTTGTACTCTTTTGAGGTTGTGCTTAAAAAATTTGCGATCTGCTTCGCCAAATCTTTTCTCTCTCATCGTGGTTGTTTCAACGTCATTATTTTGGTTATCTCTACGAGAATCATCCTCTTCGTTCTTGAGACCGTGCATGCTCGTGCCGTATCTTACAAAACTTTAATCTGATCCGGAGACTGTCGCACATAAGAAGGGGTATCAGAGTGTAATAATACTCACAGCTGTGTGTCGAACAAGGGTCATCAATTGTTGCATCTCTGCTTTTACTATTCCTTTTAAGTCTGGCTGTGGTGTAATTTCCGATTCCAGCCTGGAAATGAACACAAGAACAAAACTGAGTTCATCAAACCCTGATATCAATTATTAAGGCATGTAAAACAGTTACAACCTACTTGGAAAAATAGCGATCTAGGTTGTGCCACTGAGGATCTTTGCAACTATTGCCAAATCTGATCACCTCTCGTGAAAATGCTCTCATCTCTTGCCTGTGAAGAGGCAACCATTATGTGAAATTTTCATTCCTCTTTTGAAGCATGGAATTAAGGTAAATCAACTACATCAGTACATCTAATAAACTATAACACAAAATCCAAACATCTCAATGCAACTGTTGCAAACCTCTTGTCAGCTGCAGCAATCCTCATCAACTCGTTCGTGTCGCTAGAAACCAAGCGCTGTACGCCTTCTGATCGGAGGACAGCCTCCCTCAGGTATTTCAGGTTCTCTTTGGATAAAGACCGAATGAGGCCCATGCCCTTCACTATTGTGTTTGCAACCTCAAATGCAAGAATTGATACTTTGCTCCCCTTCGTTGTCACCCCCGACACAAACCCCCCTCCAGGGCTCAAACTTGACACGCTACTACTCAGTGTATCCAGAACCTCCACTGCTTTCCCAAATCCAGATGTGCTCGCTCTACCAAACACTGAGCCTTTGTCTGAAACCTGCAAAAGGACGGGACAAAATATCATAATACTGTACAAACTGGTGAAGCACACTTCTTGAGAACTACAAAAAAATCATGGAAAGCTAATCCACGCTACGCGTGCAATCAGGTCATAGTTCATGCTACACTGTAAGAGCACAATGTTCTCTGTTATGTATGAACAAGATTGCAAAAATAAGGTTGTATCTGCAAAATCATGCCATGGCTTCCAATGAAAATCATGCTACACTGTAATACAACTTTCTAGTCTCACCAGACAATCCAATCACGATTTACGCACAAATACGCAAGCTGCTTGATCATCTCATCTAAAGAGTAATGGTTCCAATGCATGAACAACGAAAACTGAGGACTTGCCTTGCTCGCGGCGGCCTTGCCGGAGGTGCTTGGCCTGGACTTCCCGGCCTTCGGCTTCTCCGAGGGGGCACGGGTCAAATGCAACTCCTTGGAGGCCGAGCGGAGCGACTGATCGCTCAACCGATCGGGCTGCGCCGCCTCCTCGACCGGCGCGGTCTTGTTCTTGCCCTGCAACTTGCCGGCGGCCGAGAAGGCCTTGAACTCCTGCTCCACCACGAACCCCATGGCCCGGAACGAGAGCTCCGTCGGTGACCTGTCCCCGGGGATCCCCGCCGAGCACACGCCGCCCATGGCAGTCAATGCCCAGAATGCGCCAACAAGTCAAATTGCCCAGCCGAACACCTGCAAGATGCAAAATTGAGGAGGAATCCGCTCAATTCCAACACCGGCGATGACAAAGAAGTAAATAGATGCCGCGAGCGAAGATCAAACCAGACGGACCCCACGCAAGTCTTGGCGCTGACGAGGCGGCCAGAGATGACGACAGCCAACGAACGCAAGGAAGAAGACCACCAAGAAACCAAGGGACGGAGGCGCCTTTTTGAGCACCAAACGAGGGAAGACGAACGGCAACAACTATCCGCCCATGTACCGAAACGAAGGGAAGAAGACAAGGCAGTCAAATGCCGCGAAAATTCTCCCGCCGATTAGTCAAGAAAACCGGCGTCAGAGTGGGAGAGAAGGGGGATAAAAAAGATTGGAAATTTGAGGCGACCCAACCGCCCAAGAAACCGTACAGAACAGCACGAGGGGAGGAGGAGGAGGAGCGGGCGAGCGACGCAGCGACGTACAGAGAGAGCAATGGCGCGACCCGCGGCGCGGCGACAGGCACCTCCCACCCGCAACGTGATGGCGGCGGCCGGCCGGACGGGGTAGGAATCCTGTGCTTTTCGGTGGTTATCCCGACGTGGATTTGATCGGAGAAATGCTTGCGCTTGCGTTTGTTTTTTTATTTTGTTTAAAATAGAAGAAAAAGGGGGATGAGTGGCAAAGTCTACGGTAGGGAGGGGATTATTAAATGTACGCTTGTCAGCCACCACCGACTTGGTGGGGGTTTGACTTTGCACTGTCTGCAGATTATCCCATTGGTTCAGCGGGTTTTACTTACAAATAGTTATCATTCTAAATATAGCTTTAATCACTATTTTTAATTATAATATATTTATAAAATATAATATAATTATAATATTATGAAAGTACTTTTTGAGACAATTTACATATATAATTTTATGCACCCAATTTAAATATTTAAAAAGATATTAATTATCAATATTTCAAAATTTTAACTGCACATATATCTATAATAATAATTATTTGTGATGTATAGAGTACATGTCAAGCACGCGCTCTCTCCCTCTCTATTGCACTATGCTATGAAATATTTCATCAATCAGGAATTCCGGATAAAGAGTTTTAGTCATATCAACTCTATTATATGAGGAGGAATTGCCGGCCAACCAGCCCTCCATGTCAATCCCTGTCGGTTTTGCAAAATAACCTCTTGGCTTCCTAAAAATTACGGATAGGTCCTTGTAAAATTACAAAAAAATCCCTCAAAAAATTTTTTAACCCAAACCTGTGAGGGTAAAAACCGTTTTTTCAAAATAGACCGTGTGTTCATTTGAATAGCGTTTAGGTCCCTCCTTCGTTATTTTATGAAAAAAACTCTCGTTAAATACAAATATCGAATGAGCCATTTTCTAATTTTTCGGAGTAGCGCTTAGGTCCAAAAAATTAACAAATAGGTCCCCATCCCTTACGTCTAGGTCCTTTCTCCATTTTTCTCGAAAAAAATATTTTCGTCAACAGAAATATGTGTACAGCTCTATCTCTAGACTTTTTTTTGTAGCACGATCTCTAATATTTTTCAAAACATGTATTATTACCCGGTGAACGCATAGAGTGTTAAACTCGACAAAAGAAGGTTGACATCTCTAATATTTTTCGGAACATGTATTATTACCCGGTTAACACATAGACTGTTAAACTCGATAAAAGAAGGTTGACCGGGTAATAATAGAGTGTTAACCAAATTCGTCAAAAGAAATATGTGTACAACTCTATCTCTATATTTTTTTGGTGACTCGATCTCTAATATTTTCTGGAAAAAGAAATTGTACAGCTATATCTCTATAGTTTTTTTGACAACTCGATCTATAATATTTTTCGAAACATGTATTATTATCCGTTGAAAGTGTTAAACTCTGCAAAAGAAGATCCTTTCTCCGTTTTTCCCGAGAAAACACAGATTCGCCAAAAGAAAATGTGCACAACTCTATCTCTATATTTTTTTGTCAACTCGAAATCTAATATTATTGGAACATGTATTATTTTTTTTTTAAAAAAGGCCCGTTGTTATTCTAATTCGTCGACAGTTCCTACCTGGCGTATTTTTTCAAAAAAAAAAAAATCAATAGAACAAAAAAAAACGCTTAGATCCTCCTACTTGTTTTTTTTTAAAAAAACTAGATCAGATTTCGCACGGCGTGGTATCGCGTGCGACACTGCTTAGTGTATCACATGTAACGAGGTTTTTATGCAACATGGTGTGAAATTAATCGTACCCACCAGATCCGATTGGTGGATGTGATATTAACTAAACTCCTCACTATTTGTCATGCAAAAATACAAGAACAATAGTACATGCAGATGATGCACAGTTAGGAGCGGAGCTGAGCCTTGGACCAATGTGTAGGGATGGAATTAGGGGGTGCTGAGTATGCCTCGGTGCCCACAAATTTTGAAGTGGTATAAGATCACATCTTTGATTAGCCAAATTTGTTGATTGAATTGGTTCTGTTTCAGTGGTTTGGGATTTTTAAGACATTACAACAATTTATATTGTGCTTTAGAAAATTTCAAATATGTGTGTTGGATTTATAATGTTATGAAATAATTATAAAGATTACAAAGTTATACGTGTGAAATAATTATAAAGACTACAAAGTAAATCGAGTGATTTTCGAGCTCCTGCCGAAGGAATTTCGTCCAAGAAGGTAAGTGCTAGTTTTGAGTATTTTGATTGAGTTTTTATCTCATTAGCTGATTGATTTGGTAGGGTTCCAAGTTTATACAGAATTTGTTCATAGAGGCATGTAGTTTATTCATGTTTGTAGGGTTTAATTGATGTTAATAAGGCTATGCAGTAATTTGTCCACTAGACAATACTTGGTGAAATTACATCTGTATGGGATGCAAATACATTTGGGGTTGTTCATGGAAATCCATTCAATACTGTCATAGTGCTATTTTGTATGGAAATCCAATTCATGCTTGTTCATGAAAACCCATTCAATACTACGTTGAACCAAGTTTAACCTCATAGTGCTATTTTGTATGATTTATGCACTACAAGATCTATTATTATTTTGTACTAGCAGATGACAGACCGTGCCGATGTTGTATGGGAGCACGGCGAAAGAGTGGGTGCTGGATTTCGATGCAAGTACTGTCACAAAGAGAAGAAAGGAGACGGTGCAACCCGATTGAAGCAGCATTTGGCAGGACGTGGCACAAATGTCGTCCATTGCAATCAAGTCCCTAAGGAGGTTCGTGATTACTTTGTGCGCGATCTAGACAGGACGAAAGATAAGAAGAAGGGACAGAGAGAGGAGAGGCTCAGAAGAGAAGAAGCAGCTGCACCTGAACATTCCCCCGCAAGAAGAAGTTCATATGCAGAGTACACGGGTGATGCTAATGAGGAGGAACAACTACAGCACGCCATGGCTACCTCAAGGGCAGAGGCAGAATTTATGAGGTGGGCAGGTGGCAGGTATGAACATGGTGGTAGCAGTGGCACGTCTAGAGGGGCTAGAGAAGGCGACGGTCTGTTGCCAAGGATGTTACGGAGTTCATCGCAACGGGACATAGTTGCTAGCTACACGAGGATTGGTCATGATGTCCACTGATGAGTACAATATGGCCAACGACCTGTACAACCAACAATACTAACCATAGCTCTAAATGTGTTAATGTATGTTTTCGAAGCACTGGATATGAATGTATTAACTTGCTTGGATATGAACGGTATTGTAATTTGAGATGTTATTTATTGATATATCGTTGCTGAATATCCATTTTACAATTTGAGATTGTCTAAAATATAACAAAGGTCATGCCGAAATTATTCATATTTTTCTACAATTGTGATATTATTGCAAAACATGTAATTTATAGTTGTGCTATTATTGCAAAATACAATTCTAACATTTTTGTAGTTTTTTTGGGCATTTATCGGGTTTTTATAATTTTTCTCTATTTTTTGTACTGTTGTCGGTTTTTGAACAAAACCGACCGGTTTTCGCCCCAAACCGGTCGGTTTTCGCTCTTACCGATCGGTTTCGACCTTTCGTTCGCCAGATTTGAATTCCGAATTTCAAATTTGAAAACCATTCGGTTTTGGTCGGTTTTCGACCGACTTTCACAAAAAATCGCTACCAAGCTGTTCCTGGTTTTCAGATCCAAAACGAAAACGTAAACCCTGGAAGGAGGTAGGGGAGCGGGAATCGAGCCAGAGAAGGACATCATCTAGCCGTCTATGGTTCGGATCTAGGTGTGGTTGCACCAGATAACACTAGCCATCTAGACAAGTCTCTCACTTGAACCCAAACTCAAAGCAATCCCTGATGAGGACATCACTTCCATGGGTATAGCCACACCTACACATCAAGTTGAAACCGATGCTGTAATACAAGGACCAACTACTCAAGCTCGCGCACGGTAATTTTCAATTACTAGGTGAATGCGTTCCTCAGGTTGCATACAAATATTTTAATGGATGGAATACTATTTAATCTTTGCGATGATTTTATGGTCCTCAGGAACTAAGGAGAAGAACCTCCAAACGTCAAGCATGAAGCCAGTTCGCCATGTGCGCGAGATCGACCAGGATTCGGCCTCCCTGACAGCACCAACTTAAAATGACCATAACTTTTGATCAATAAGGTTGTTCAGGATCCATGAGTACTTGTTTGAAAGATTTCTTCGCCCTCTTTCCAATGGATCTGGTCTCATCTTTAAATTCCATACGAGTCAACAGAAATATGCCGAACAAGTAACATCACTTTTCAAGTCCGAGATGACATGGGCCTTGGGCTTTGTAAATTGAGTTGTAATCAGCCTCCACCTGTTTTGGCCGTGTTCCCAGTGCCCCCTCTTCCTCATAAATAGCCAGCCACCGCCACTTTTAGGGTGGGTTTTATTTTATTTATTTAGCCAAGTGCAAACTTGAAGGACCATGTGGAGGTCCATCCATATTTGTAATGAGTATTTGACTTTATTTGAGCAAGGTGTGTTCAGGTTTGAGTTTGATTTGACTTGGCATTGCATGTTTGAATTAATGATAATTGTGGACTAACATGCAGGAAGAAAAAGGTATGTGTATTGTGGTATGTGCAAAATGGTTTGGTCCTTGTGGTACAGGTTATTGAGGCAGCTATGGTCGTTGTGAGTACCGGGACTAGGTTGGGAAAACCGAGGTCCGGAGCGGTCGAGGATGCCGACGAGATGGTTGGGCTCAAACCAGGATCACATGTATGTCATGGAAATGGACTTGAGGTGGCTCAAGGTTTTCGGTTCGGGTTGGAGGCTCGAAGACGTGGAAACTGAGCGGTCAAGTCCGGCGGATGAAGGCCCGTTGCATCAGGTTGACCAGGTTTTGTTTAAAACCCATGTATGGCCAATGTGGCCCATGTAAAGCCCATGTGTGGGGTGAAATGAGTGGGTTAATCCTAGCCCTTGGTGGAGTGCCCTAGGGTTTGGGACTCATCCAAGGGTGGTAGGTGGCCCTAGAGTAGTATAAATAGAGGGGGAGAGGTGCCCTCCCTCACTTGAAGGTTTGAGTTGCTCCTTTGAGCTTTGCCCAGATGAAGTGAGGCTTTGTAAACCTTCCAACCAGAAAATACAAATATTTTCTTTACATTCTTTTGAATTTAAATTCCGCATTTACATTATGTCTTTACTTTACGCAATTTAAATTCAGCATTTACTTTCCCGCATGTAAATTCTCGCAATTTACTTTCTCGCAATTTGGGTTTGCCTCCTCTTCTTCTAAATGCTGTTGATCAAGGATGTCTTGAGGGTGCTCATTTGGTTTTACATTTTCTTGCACCCTAGGATAGACTAGAGATCAAGTTTCTATCAAGATTGCAAATCTGTTCTGAACTTGTTCTTCGCGCAGCATTCAGTCTTCGTCTTTTAGAAAAATTTAGAAAAATCCTTTTTGAGTGATTGTTGTTGGAGAATGTGTTTGACTCATATATACATATGTGAAAAATTTTTGGATCCCACTGGGTGCACCGTTTGGGATCTGTGAGGTGAAAACCGAGCCCCAAATTTCCTGGTTGAAGATACTGACTATTCGTAGTTCTTGATTTTTCCTGATTTTTGTAGAAGGCTTTTGTTGGTGATTTTTGGTGGAGTGCTTCAAAACTCATCTTCTCACAAGGTGAAAAATTCCCCAAAATGTTTGAGAAACAGAAGTCCACCATCCACCTACTCTAATTGAGGATAATTCCTGAAAAATCTGCTTTTGCTTTTCTAAAAGAGGCTTTTGTGTTTTTGTTTGATCTCTTTTAGAAAAGAAGTATTTGAATTGATTCCTCTTTGCTTTGGACACTTGACAACTAGGATTGTGATTCAAAAATCCCTCACATGATTCATGGTTCTCATCCATGTAAGCTAGGGATACACATAGTTGTCTTGTCATTCCGATTTTGCGGGTTTTTGCGAGTTTGAGGAGCACCATTTTCTTTGCGGGATTGTCTTGAGTACTTTGAGTGGGGGAAATTTTATTTGGGATCATTCACCCCCTCTGATCGCCATCTCGGTCTTTCAATTGGTATAAGAGTCCGGTTTTGCTCTTTTCTAGATCTTGACCGGTCTCAAGAGCCATGGCGACGGACAAGTACTCCACTAAGCCTTCAATTTTTGCTGGAGTTGATTATCCATTCTGGAAGGTTCAGATGGAGACATACATCACTGCCCAGGGCTTTTCTATATGGCAGAAGGTAAAGCTCCCGTATGATGTTTCGGCCGATGAGAACGTCAACGCCGCAAACATGGCTAACGTTGAGGCAAACGCTAAGGCCAAGAACCTCCTCATACAGGGACTTAGCCACAGTGACTATGATCGCGTCTCTCACCTACGATTGGCTCACGAGATCTGGGTGACCCTCAATGCTTACAATGAGGGCACCACTCAAATCAAGTCCGTGAGACATGATCAATTTAAGCGTGACTACAACAAGTTTGAGCAGCACGCTGGTGAGAGCCTTGATGAGTGCTTTGCTCGTTTTGTGAAGATTCTCAGCAATCTTCGGTCAGTGGGTTGTTCATACACTGATTCGGAGAATGCGAGACATTTTCTTCGAGCACTCGATCTGAGGCTTTGGGAGATGAAGGTAACCACCATCATGGACCATACGAACTTGTCGACCTTGACTCTTGACGGGTTGTATTCCCGCCTCAAGACTCATGAGCTCGACATCGTCGCTCGCAGGACGAAGTCCCAAACGATGGCATTGGTTACCGATCCCATTGGGTCTTCCTCTTCTGGACCCCCTCTTGACTTCTCTTCTGGCTTCTCTCTTTCGGCTCTTTGCGACGTAAGCGATGACATTCTGGAACAATTTCCAGAAAACGAGCTTGCTCTTGTCGCTCGCAAGTTTTCAAACATTTATAAGAGAGTGAGAGATATGAAGAGAGGAGCGGTACGATCACTTGCTTCGAGTGTGGTGGCCCCAACCACGTTCGAGCAAATTGCCCCAAGCTGGAGAAGGGCAAGAATGAACAAGGTGGTGTGGGCAAGAACGACTACATCAACAAGAACCGCAACAAGAAGCCTCCAGCTCGCGAGCCAGCACAAGAGAAGAAGCACCGCAAGTTTGCCAAGGGCAAGAAGCTCTTTAACCGCGTCCTCGCCGCGCTTGACGACCTTGACCTCTCCGACACGGAGACATGGAGCGACGAGGACGAGGATGAACGCAAGAGAAGGCGAAGGGCGAAGGACAGGTAGCGTCCAGGCCACGCCGCTGGCAGTCAGCAGGGTGATCGCCCAACGGACAGGTGGCGTCCAGGCCACGCCGTTGGCGGTCAGCAGGGTGATCGCCCAGCGGACAGGTGGCGACCGGGCCACGCCGCTGGCAGTCAGAAGGGTGATCGCCCAGCGGACAGGTGGCGAACAGGCCACGCCGCTAGCGGTCAGTACGGCGACCGCCCAGCGGACAGGTGGCGTCCAGGCCACACCGCTGGCGGTCAGCAAGGTGGTCGCCCAGCGGACACGTGGCGTCCAGGCCACGCCGCTGGTGGTCAGCAAGGTGGTCGCCAGGCGCCGCAGCGCCAGCCCACATCATCGGGCGCTCGACTCGAGGCCACCTAGTAACCCGTGCCGCCACACAGAAGGTCAAAGACATTTAATGCGTATCATGCGCATTAAATGGGGGTAATGAAGGCCACAGTATGGCGGCGTGTGTTCCCAACGCGCGCCATTATTGCGAGTGGCGTCACGACGCAATTTCCCACCCCGGTAGAGCGGACTGAGCCGGCAGGCGCGGGGCCTAAAGCAGGGGAGAGGATGGCTGTGCCAGGGCATTAAATGTGCTATAAGAACAGTGACAGGTGCATTAAATGCTGTGTGGCAGTGTAATGGGTATGGTACACAAATGTAAACCCCCGTGCGCCCCAGCCAGCCCAAGTATAAAAGGGAGCCGGGGTGCACGGGAGAAGGGGTTCGAGGCATTCGGTTTTGCTTCTTCAACCTCTGAAGAACCATTCGGTCGGTAAAAAAGTGTCTTAGTTCCTTTTTTGCCCAAAGAACACAAGCAAGAACACACAGACAGGACTAGGTCTATTACTCTCAAGAGGGCCCGAACCTGGATAAAACCTAAGTGTCCCCTTGCAAGCTTCGTCATCATCCCCTTTCTCCATCTTTCGAGCGATCTCCACGAAAGCCCCCTATTTGAACTTCATACACACCCGATCCGGAGGTGTCTGTTGGCTCTTACGCTGACAGTGGCGCGCCAGGTAGGGGGCTCGATGGCTGGATTTCCCTTTCTTCTTCCACTTTCTTGCGAAGTTTGCCAGAAGCTTTAACGGTCGTCAGCATGGCGGCTTCACGCTCCAAGCACGACGACCTACCCGAGGAGAGCAGCGCTCGCAGCCGATCCCGGCGCTCAGCCAGGGCGTCGGACCTCCCGGGTCCCTCCGCTCAGATTGGGATGCGTGGTGCTTTCGCGCAAGGAGGACAGCCCGTTCGACGACGTCTGTTGATGGGAGACGACACCCCAGCGTGGAATCTTCACACGGCCCGACTGCTCCTCGATCACCCTCCAGTCGCGCTAGGGGGTGAAACCCCGGCCGCTCCATGGCTGCGAGACATCGCCCACCTAGTGGATGCCACCCAGCAGCAGGTAGAGGCGGCAAGTCAGCCGGGGGCTCCCGGCGTCGGGCGGCAGAACATGCGCGCGACCGATGCGCAAGCTTCTAGCTGCTCTATCAGAGTTTTTCCTGGGACAAAGGGAAGGGTGCACAGGTTGTAGCCCCCTTGGGTATAGGGGGACGTGCACATGATCCCACTCTTTCTCACGGTCCCCCCAAGCCAGCGGGGGGCCACGAGGATCTGAGGGCCCGCATAGACGAAAGGAGGTCCCAGCGCGATGGTGACTTGCGCGATGTCCTTAGGGGGCATTGTGCACGCGTGCAACGTCGCGTTGGCCACCCGATGTCTAGCGGATGGGGGGAGACCTCGCCCCCTGACTCCAGGGAGAGAGTAGAATCGCACTCCTCGACCCCATCTCGGGGCCGAGGGGCGGGCGAGCGACGCTGCTCCCCCTACAACGTTGGATGCCAGGCGTTTTCCCTCTGCCTACGCCAAGCTGCATGGCCAGAGAGGTTCCGCCCCGCGTCCATCAAAAAGTACGATGGTACCACCAACCCGGAGGAGTTCCTACAGATCTACACTATGGTGGTGCGTGCCGCGAGGGGGTCTGAAAAGATCATGGCCAACTACCTCCCGATGTCGCTGACGGGCTCTGCCCGCTCCTGGCTGCTGAATCTCCCGCGAGGCTCCGTGCACTCGTGGGAGGAGCTGTGCGACCTTTTCGTCGCCAACTTTCAGGGCTCCTACACTCAGCCGGGTGTGGAGGACGATCTCCACGCCCTGGAACAGACAAAGGGGGAGTCCCTGAGGGAGTTTATCCGGCGGTTCAGCCACTGCCGTAACACGATCCCCCGGATTTCCGAGCAATCGGTGATCATCGCATTTTGGAGGGGGGTTCGGGACCAGAAGATGCGGGAGAAGATGGCTACCCGCACCATATCGACCACTTCTGAGCTATTCTCCTTGGCGCATAAATGCCCCTGGGTGGCGGAGGCCCGGGAGCGCACGGCAGGGCCTTCCGGCCACAGCGAAGCGGCAACCTCAAAAGCCTCCGACCACAAGAAGAAGAAGAAGCGCAAAGAGGCCGGCGCTGAAGAGATCCTAGTCGCTAAGCCGGAGGCCAAGCCCCGGAGGCGTGACCGCCGGGACAGGGGGCGATCGCCGGGACTCGCATGGCAACCGCGGGGATCGCCGTTCGCCCCGCCAAGAAGACGATGTGGGCAGACCTTACTGCCCCATCCACAGGACCAACGGGCATGATCTGGCGGATTGCTAGGTCGTGTCCAAGCTGGTGGAGCAGCGGCTTAAGGAACGCCACGAAGGCGACCGCGATGACGCGGGTGAAGACCCTGCTCCGCTGGCCTTTCAGCAAGCGGAGCACACGGTGGCGTTCATTCATGGTGGCTCCGCCACCTACTCTTTAAACTCGCAGTACAAGCGAGAGTTGAGGGAGGTGTGCGCCACCGTACCAACCCCCGGGGCGAGCAGGCCACTGAAGTGGTCGGAGGAGCCGATCACCTTCAGTCGAGCCGACCACCCGGAGAGCACCTCAGGCCCAGGCCATCTCCCGATCGTGGTTTCTCCCACGTTCCGGAACGCGAGACTCGGGCGAGTGCTTGTCAATGGAGGAAGCTCCATTAACCTTATGTCAGTCGGGGCGTTCAGGGCACTCCAAATCCCCTATGAGGAGTTGCGACGGCCCCTCTCTTTTACGGAGTTGCCCCTGGGGTAGGCTTGACGCCCCTGGGACAAGTCCGGCTGCCTATTACCTTCGGAAGTGTGGAGAACTTCCGGACGGAGAAAATCAACTTCGAGATCGTTGACTTCGACCTCCCCTACAATGCTTTGCTTGGCCGACCAGCTCTGGTCAAGTTCATGACGGCCACACACTATGCCTACATGATGGTGAAGATCCCGGGGCCTGGGGGTCCAATTACTGTGAAGGTGGATCGGCTGGAAGCTCTGCGCCTCAGCAAGCAGGTACAGGACATGGCCGGCGCCACCTGCCCGGCCCGAGGCGAGGATGACTGCCCAGAGCTCCCCCCGGGCAAGGCCCGCGCCTTACCTGGTCCCTCGGGTGAGGTGAAGGTGGTCCCCGTGGGCGAGGATGGTTCTGGGAAGGTCGTGAAGATCGGCGCCAACCTCAGCATCAAATAGGAAGACGCGCTCGTCACCTTCCTCCGGTCTAATTTAGATGTGTTTGCTTGGGAACCATCTGAAATGACTGGGGTCCCTAGGGAGGTGATTGAGCACCGATTGGCAACGCTCCCTGGAGTGCACCCTGGCCGCGTAAAGTCCGAGGCAGCACCGTGAGCGGCAAGATGCCATTCGGGATGAGGTAGAGAAACTACTGCAGGCAAGGATTGTACAGGAGGTCGCCTACCCCGAGTGGCTGGCCAACCCCGTGCTCATCAAGAAGTCGAACGGGAAGTGGCGGATGTGCATCGACTTTACTGACCTCAACAAAGCCTGCCCCAAGGACCCGTACCCTCTGCCGCGAATAGACATTGTCGTCGACTCCACAGCAGGGTGCGAGGTCTTGTGCTTCCTGGACGCCTACTCCGGCTACCACCAGATCAGCATGGCGCGGGAAGACGAGGAGAAGACTGCTTTTGTGACCCCTCTAGGCGTGTACTGTTATGTCCGAATGCCATTTGGGTTGAAGAACGCTGGTTCGACCTACCAGCGAGTTATGCACACTGTATTTCGGTCTCAAATTGGAAGAAATCTTGAAGTGTATGTTGATGACTTGGTAGTGAAGACCAAAAAGACTGCCGGGCTTGTTGAAGATCTAGAGGAGACTTTCTCCCACCTCCGGCAGTATTGCTTGAAGCTGAATCCTGAGAAGTGTGTGTTCGAAGTGTCGTTTGGAAAGCTGCTTGGGTTCCTCGTGTCCAGTCGTGGAATCGAGGTCAATCCGGAAAAGATTGCGGCCATCGAGCGCATGCAGCCACCCACACGGCTCAAGCAAGTGTAATGCTTGGCTGGTCGCCTGTCGTCTCTCGGCCGGTTCATAGCCCGGCTAGGGGAAAGGAGCCTCCCCTTTTTCAATCTGTTAAAGAAGACTAACTTTTTCGAATGGACTGCAGAGGCACAACAAGCACTCGAAGATTTGAAGAAGTACCTCTCCTCCCCTCCAGTGCTAGTCGCCCCCGAGCCGAGCGAGCCGCTGCTGCTGTATGTAGCGGCCAGCTCGTCGGTTGTGAGCGCGGCGCTGGTGGCGGAGTGGGAAGGCGTCCAGCGGCTAGTTTACTACGTCAGCAAAGTGCTACATGATGCGGAAACAAGGTATCCGCAAGCCCAGAATATGGTGTACGCCATGCTGGTGGCATCCAGGAAGTTGCGGCATTATTTCCAAGGAAGGGAGATCACAGTGGTTTCAGCCTACCCCCTGCGTGAGATCCTTCACAATCGTGAAACGGAGGGCCGCATTGCCAAATGGGCTGTGGAGCTGGGGGAGTTTGGCCTCAAATTTGCCCCCCGCACTGCAATCAAGAGTCAAAGGCTGGCGGAGTTCGTCGTCGAGTGGACTCCAGCCGAGCCTGAAGTTGAAGAAACCCCCCGCGCCTTCCCCTGGACACTTTACTTTGATGGCTCCTTCAGGATTGAAGGCGCGGGGGCTGGGGTCCTCCTGGTTTCCCCAACCAGAGACCTCCTCAAGTACATGGTCATCCTGGACTTTAAGGCAACCAACAACGTTGCTGAGCACGAAGGCTTGCTAGCGGGACTTCGCGCCGCCGTAGCCATCGGTGTTCGGCGCCTGCAAGTCAAGGGCGACTCGCTGCTGGTCGTCAACCAAGAAAGAAAGGAGTTCTCCTACTCTGATCCTGTCATGACGGAGTACTTGGCAGAGGTCAGAAAGATGGAGCGACGCTTCGATGGGCTGGGGTATACCCATATCCCCCGACGCGACAACTACTTGGCGGACAGGCTCACACAGCTCGCCTCGACAAGATCCCCTATTCCGGTCTGAGTCTTTGAAGAAAGGCTTCCGCGACCGTCCATCGCAGCCCCCGTTTCTGGTGGGAACGATGGTGATGCCGCTCCAGCCCTCGTTTCGGAAGGGAGAGTAGTACCGGTGGAAACGTCTGGCCAGGCGGAGTACCCGAGCTATCACCCTATGGTCGCCACACTTGACCGAGAAGGCACATGGATGGATCCGATCCTGGCCTACCTGCGGGGTCAAGTGTGCCCCGACGATGATGCGTCAGCAGAGAAGATAGCACGAAAGGCCAAGTGCTATACCCTGGTGTGCGGGGACCTGTACCGCCGGGGTAGAAACGAAGTTCTTCTGAAGTGCATCACTCGGGAAGAGGGGAGCAGTTTGCTCTCTGATATCCATGGAGGCGTGTGCAGGAGCCATATGTCCAGTCGAACGATGGTTGGGAAAGCTTTTCGCCAAGGGTTCTATTGGCCAACCGCCCTCCAGGATGCTTGCGACCTGGTGAGGAAGTGCGAGGCATGCCAGTTCCACGCCAAGCAAATCCACCGACCAGCCCAGGCTCTTCAAACCATCCCACTGTCATGACCCTTTGCGGTCTGGGGGATGGATATCCTGGGCCCGTTCCCGCGGGCCACAGGGGGCTACACCCATCTGTTCGTCGCCATCGACAAGTTTACCAAATGGGTGGAAGCCGAAGCAGTAAGGGCGATTACCGCCACCGCTGCCATCAAATTCGTGCAAGGAATCTTCGGCTGCTTCGGGGTCGCCAACCGCATCATCACCGACAATGGTGCCCAGTTCACCAGTGCTGCCTTCTTGGGTTTCTGCGAAGAAATGGGCACCAAGGTTTGTTTTGCCTCAGTGGCCCACCCAAGGAGTAATGGCCAAGTTGAGCGGGCCAATGCGTTGGTGCTGAAGGGCCTCAAAACTAGGGTGTTTGATCGACTCCACAAGCGCGGAGCCCGGTGGACTGAAGAGCTCCCGGTGGTGTTGTGGTCGCTTCGTACCACCCCCAGCCGGGCCACCGGGGAAACTCCTTTTTTCCTGGTCTACGGTGCAGAAGCTGTTCTGCCTTCAGAGCTGGCCTTAGGGTCACCGCGCGTGGCGGCGTTCACCGAGGAAACCCAGGAAGATCTGCATCGAGAGGATGCCAATCTCCTGGAAGAAGTGCAAAATTGCACAGCCTTGCGCGCTGCCTGGTACCAGCAAAGTCTCAGGCGGTACCACACCGCCTAAGTCAGCAAGAGAACACTGGCAGTGGGCGACCTGGTCTTGCGCAGAATTCAGACGCATAATCGGTTGCACAAGCTGTCACCCCAGTGGGAGGGCCCCTTTAAGGTGGTCTCAGTCTCTCGTCCCAAGGTGGTCAGGTTGGCCACTGAAGACGGGGAGGAGCTGGCAAACTCCCAAAATATAGAGCTCCTGCGCAAGTTCTATCCGTAAATTGGCTGTAAGTACAGAGCTATATAGCCCGGCCAGCCGGTTTGAGTTTTCCTCCCCTGGGATGGTCGGGGGAAGCCTCGGTTTTAATTAAGCGTTCGTTTTCGTTCAAAGCAGTTGTCGCCTTTGCTCTCTTTTTTCTGGTTTGCGCCCCGATGGGCCGTGTCCGCGTAATCGCCCTCAGTACCTTACGGCTCTCTGAACTCTCGACGGTAAAAGTGGAACCGCTAGGTGAGCGTGGCGAGCAGGGATGGGCGATCGGATGGCTAGTTTGGCACGGTTTTCAACACGGTCATGACGCCCAGGGTGTCCCCGTGAGAACCGGCGACTCAAACACCACTATCGAGAGCCTACTACCCTGCCACACCTCACCAAGTGTTCGGTCCCAAGAGACCGCGAGAGTAATTAATTTCACAAGGTCCTAAGGTCCTGAGATAGCGACATTCCGGCACGAGGGATCCGGGCCCTGCACCTCAGCTAACCCTTAAATTGTGCGGTTGCCTTTTTGTTCACCCAGAACCAGCATAGTGGAGGCGCGGGGTCTTTTACAGAGGACGACAAAACAAAAAAGCAGGCGAAGCTAAGTCTAGAGTCTTGCGAAGCTAAGTCTAGAGTCTTTACTCCTCGTCCGCCGCGGCTTCTGCGGCCGCCTGGTCCTCTACCGGGTCGACGTCCAGCTCGAGCGCCACGTCCTCGGCCACTGCTTCCAGCGCCGGGTTGACCATCTCGAGCTGATCGGCGACCTGCTCGGCGGCGTTGCTGACCTGTGCCTCTGCGCGGGCCCAGTCCCCTTCCACTCCCTGGATGGCGGCCAGGGGGTTGAAGTTGGCGTCCCGGCGCGCGAAAGTAGCACGACGCCTGGCTCGCCGCGATCGCCGCCTTCTTGGCTGGACCGGGTGGCTAAGGCGCCGGGCAGGAGGGTGAGGAAGTCGACGATCCAGCTCATGCAGAAGGCATAGTGCCGGGCCGTCTGCTCAATCGGGGCCGGCTGCTCCAGCACCAATGGCGCCAAGCTGGCCACCATCCGGTCGAAGGCTGGGCATAGCATGGAGGTGGTCTCGGTTTCCGCGCGGAGCCTCTCGTCCTTCTCTTCGTTGCGCTCCCGGGTGATCGCCTCGACACGGAGGGCTCCTTGCTCCCTCTCCTGCTGCAGGTCCCTGTCGGGACCCCGAATTTGCAAATCCGGACCCTTTGTGTATTCAGCACTAGTCCAGGAACACGCTAGTGCACACAGTCTTAACATCGGTAAATATCACAATCATACCACTCGATACTAATAAAGTACTTTTATTTAAGTAGTCAAACTGGTTACTCGACCTTATGGTCAAGTTACAAATGTATGCCTCGCAGGGCGAAACTTATTAAGAGAGAAATAGTAGCAGCGGAAAATCAAATAACTTCGTGGCGCCATCCAGTATACCACAGGCAACTGACTGGGCTCGCTCCCTAAGTAGACGGTTCCTCTTGGAGCTCCTCCTCCAAAGCTGGTGTAGTCTCCCCTTCAACTGGTGTTGTATTGTGGCAAGGGTGAGTACTTGGTACTCAGCAAGTCATGCACAGAATGCAGGCTAATATACTATATGCATGGCTTGGTACAAAGGAATAGCTCAAGGTATATTTGCAGTAAACAGCATTTAACAAGTATCATAAATAGATTCGAAAGCAGTAGAAATAAGTAAAGCATAGATAACCTTTCAAGGAGTTTAATAAACATCTTTCCCATCCTAATCCACATTTTTTCATCAACATCATTATTAATCCAACCCAACCTTTCAAATCCAAGTTATTTTTGAGAAAATCTAACCCTTGACTGTAATTCCCGAGCGATGTCCAATACCGCGGACACGGCTATTCGAATAGATTCTACACTCTGCAGAGGTTATGCACTTTACCCACAAGATACAGTCAAACACCACAAAGGCGAGTTCCCGTAACAAAGTCTTTCGGAAACTTCTAACAATACAAGTGGTCCTCCCCGGTTATTGCACACTAACCCTTCCCTTAGCTAAGGCGAAGTTTAGGCCAATCAACCGTTAGATGGGTACTGGCCTCGGCCCGATGCGCTCCCCGTACAACTTACACAAAGGGTGTAGTTGACCTCCTGAGGTCCCACAGGTACGTTATTAGCAACTTAGTCAACTAGGTCCATCCCATTACAGACATGTGGTTGCACGTTAGACCCAGTTCAAGGCTTGCAAGGTTAAGTCCTTAGGGTGACCAGGGCAAGACTACCCGAAGAACCAAATCAACATCCCCAATGCCACAACTGGCCCACCTGATTATTCTTGCCACATGCCCCGGTCGAAAAACTATTTATCAAACCCCAGTTGATTACCATGCACCACGTGCCATCAACATCACATGATACCTTTCCAAAATAGGTTCAATATATCATTAAGTCAATATTAACATTTGTTTGTCCAAAATCATGTCATGAGCACGTAGCAGGTCTAAGCAGTTTACTACAACGGTCTAAAACCCATGTTGGCAAGTTAATAATGTCCAACTAGTAAACCACAACTAGGGTGACAAGGGGTCATGGCACATATTTAAATAATCAAGGTGCCATACAGCAAATTGGTATTTATCTAATTCCCCATATTTAAATAAAGTATTTTCTAACTGAACTAGTATGCAATAAGTTAAATCAAAATAGATTTTCAAAATAGGATCAACATGGTCAAAGCACAACTTGCCTTCAAAAAGTACTTGTTCTTGGTCTTGAGTTGGATCCTGAGTCAATACTTCTCCTTCAAATCCTTCCGGCACTTCAACGTCTACTCGTAAAGCGTGCAAATAGCAAATACACGAATAAACAATAGGCAAAAAGTATCCAATCATCCAAATAAAATCCATAAACAGAGAGAACATAATTTTATGAATTTTTAGAAACTGGAATCGTCAAATTTGGAGTTAAAACGCAAAAGTTATGATTATTTAAAGTTTAAATAATCAATTAAATAATTTTACAGAGAAAAACTTTAGTCCAAAAATTAAATAAAATTTATATTTAGGTAGATCTCAATTTTATACAAATTTAGAAATTTGAATCACTCAAATCGGAGTTGAAACGCAAAAGTTATAAGCGTTTGAAGTTTGAAACAAAATCTGAAATCATTATTTCGAATTAATAAATCATTTCTTTTTCGGAAATTAATTATTGCGTCAGCCTGGACACGTGTCAGCCTCTGATTGGTTGGCTGACGTCAGCCGGTCCATGGACTCGGTCCACGCTCGGCTTGGGTCTACCGTGGACTCGGTCCACGGCTCCTTGTGTCACTGACAGGTGGGTCCCCCTCGGGTGACGTCCTCGGCGTCGGCCGAGGCTCGACCACAATGGCCGGCAGTGGGACCCATTGTGGCGTCATTGCGACATCGGCGCTCGGTGGGACGATCGGCCGACATGCGGAGCGCCATGGCGTCGGTGTGGCGTCATGGTGCGAGGTGGTGGCGGCGACATGCCCAGCGTGTCGGCGTCACGCGCCTTGGCGTGGGCCAGCGACCGCGGCGGTCAGCCTTCCAGGCGGCGTGGCGCAATCTCGGCCGTTAATTTGAAAATCAACGGCCCAGATTAGATCGGCTCTCACGCCGTTTGGGTTAACGCGTTTGATCTGAACCGTTGGATCTAGATCCAGCGGTCGAGATTGGATCTGGGATTTTGGGCGAAATCTCACCGTGAGATGACGTGGTGCAATGGGGCGTTGGATCGAATCGGACGGCGGAAGCGAGCTCGGGGTCAGCGATGGCTTGCGGCGGCGGCTCGCCGGGATTGGGGGCAGCGACCACGGCAGCGGCGCTTGGGCGTGCTCGGCGAGGTGAGTGGTCTCCTCCGACGCGGCTTGACCTCCGATTACGATCTGACCTTAACGGCGGAGGGCAGCGGAGGCAGCGGCAATCGACGAAAAACCACGGCCGCACCTTCTCCTAACTCCGGCGAGCTCTAGCGGCGCAACCGCAGCGGCTCGGGCGGGGTGAGTTAGGGCTACTGGTGCGCAATGAAGCGGCGATCCCGACACGGGTGGCGGCGCAATAAATAGGGCCCTCGGCGTCAGTGAAACGCGCGAATCAGAGGTCATCTCCGTTGCGGCGCGAGTCCGGCGGCGACACGTAGGGTGGCGTGGCAGCGCCGCGGCCGTTGGATCGAGATCCAACGGTCGCGCGAAGTTTGGGTCCGGTCGGACTCGGCGAGCTGGCTCGGTCGGGCTCGGGCTCGGTGGCGTGGCTCAATCGTGGCCGTTGGATCAAGATCCAGCGATCGCGCTGATTAAATTCCGGCCGGGTTCGGCTTGACCACGCAGGCGGTCGGGCTCAGTCGGACTCGAACTCGAGTCTGACTCGGGCTCGATCGGATGAAACGATAGCTTAGGCTTCGGTTTGATTTTCCAGCGATTTAATATTTAAAATAAATTTCCAGTAATTCATTTAATTCATTAAAAATAGCAAAATACTCAAAAAAATTCCAAAAAAATTCTGGAAAATATTTTAGGGTATTTGGGACTCAAATAAAATATTTCCAACAAAATTTTATTTGCAAAGTTTAATTCTTTAATTAATTCAAAATGGAATAAATTCAAATAAATTCCAAATAAATCCAAATAAATTCCAGAAAATTCCAAAAATTCACCAAAGTGCCAAATCACACATGAATGTAAGAAAAGCAAAATTTTGGGGTGTTACAGTCCCACTCCAATCGCTTCGCCCGGCCGCACCAGTCCTGCGCCTCCTTGCGGAGGCGGTTGATCTCCATGGTGGCCTCCCTCAGCCTCTCCTTGCTCGTCGCGAGGTGGCCGCTCACGCTGGAGTGCAGTTCGCCGAGGGCGGCCAGTAGAGCGTTCGCGTCCGCCGAGGGGACTGAAGCGTTGGGGGCCTCCGGAGTGGGCGGCAGGCCCATCCCGCCTTCAGGCGGTAAGATGGCCGCCCCTGCGGCGGCCACCTGGTGGTCACCTGGGTCGCTTCGGTGCTCGACCGCCGCGGCCAATCTTCTTGCCGCTGCGATGCCCTGGTCGCCCGGTGGCGCAAGTAGCATACGAAGAAGGTAAAAAGGAGGTAAGCCTCTTAGATTAAAAGAACTTAACAATCTGCTGTGTGTTGGTTTAAGTACCCGATAGAAGGCCTCCTGAAGCGAGGCACGGCCGGTGGGAGCGTTAGTCCCCCTCGCGGCGCCGGTGCTGGCGGTACTTCGGCCTGCGCGGCTGGCGCAGGCGGATGAGCTAGGGCTGGCGTGTCCGGAGCTAGGGATGAGCTAGGGTTGTGATGGTCTGACTTATTAAATTTATTTTAATAGTTAGAGAATGGTGTGTAATGGCAATTTTGTTTTAACCTATGTATAGGGTAACTAAAAGTAATGTTGAGGTTTGATGATTATGCACGTTTATTGATGTTGATGACTAAGTAGTGGTGGTAACTGTTTAGATTACTCGTTGGAAAACCATGGTTAAAATAGAGGAAATTGTAACATGTTGGGATAGAGTGAACTTTGGATAATTAGCATGATGAATGATTTTATCCTTAATGAATGTATAACTTAGAGTCTCACTTACGAATTCTACCATGTGGAGATAATATTTACATGTTGAAGTCATTTGTTAACTGAATAAGTTTCGATTGTTGAGACGTTGACATATAGGTGGTATGAAATTTATTGGTTGATCATGCTGAAAGGTTTGTTGAAGTACTATGTTTCAAATGTAGAATAAGATGTATTATGATATGATGATCCGTGGGGATCATGTCGAGGTAGTCTTGGTTGGGTGTCTTTTTTGATAAGCCTCATAAATTTTATTTATAAGTGTTGGGAAAGGTAACTAGAGAAAGACATTTGTTGGTTATGCCGAAATAGGTGATGAAGAGATGTGTTTTAAGCTTAGGATAGACAGTTGTACGAATGTTGAGTCATGTTCGTTGGTAGGCCAAAAGAAGAAGTTGATATGAGTTCTATGTTGAGTTAACTGGTAAGTTAACTATGCCAAAGTTGTGAGGACGTTGTTCTCCTTGTTGATTGTCATAAGATAGACATGGTTTAGAGTTATGATATAATGACCGATGGTGGTTATTAGAAAAGTGCCAATCTTTGTTTTTGGCTAAGTTGTTTAGCTTATGTGATGATTTTGGGATTTTATACCCAAGAGTATATGACTGGATCGCGTCCTTTCGCGTACAACTTGAATTATCTTTGTAATCAGTATTTAAAGGAAGCAAATAAACCTAACGGGTTGAGTTGAAAGTTCTTGAGTTGAAAATTCTTGTAACTCTATCTTGACTAGAGTTTGGTTTAATTGAAGAAGTGTGTGGTGTTGGCGTGTGCTTCAAAAGGTAGATTTTAGGAAAGTTTCATAAGTGATTTTGTTAGTGAAGTGTTCCCTTTTTGGAAATAAGTTTCCTTTTCTCTTTGAGAAAATTTGTGGCGGTTGTGTGTGCAGATGTTTGACTTTGGAGTCGTTGCTCTTTTCCAAAATGTTGATTTTGGTTAGAATGTGAGGTTTTGCAAAATTTAGCTTCCAATTGTTGGTGGGTTATGATATGATTTGGTGTTTTCCTGTTAACGGTGCTGCCGTCATAGTCTACATGAATTTTTCGCAACCATTGATGTTAATTATGTCTCAATCATGTGATACCGAGGAACAAGTTGTTTGGTGAATGACTATTCGGTACCGTTTGTTACATGATGAATGAATGGTGAAAAGGAAACATGACAACGTCTATGTACCATTAAACATAAAAAGAGTCGATGAGCTAGGTCGGTGAGAAAGTCATATACGGATATATGACTAATCCGGAGTGCTCTTGAAAAGTTTGCATTCATGTCATGAATCGGGATTTCTATTGTTTTCTTGTATGAAAGAAGTAATGAATAACTTCTGGTATTTTGGCTGTGGTATAGGAGATGTGTGTTTCCTTTGCGATTTGGCTTAGGAAGATAAAATGAGTACTCTTTGGTTGTTGCCAAATTCTTTCCAAAGTGGCTTTTAGCGCTTTTGGGGTTCGAGTTGTTGTATGTGGATCAATTTGGGTTCATGGTTTATGGCTGAGCTCACCCAATGCAAACCTTCTTGGAGAATTGGGTCGTTGATGTGTTCCACGATAGGGTTGATTAAATTATTAGTGGATCACTTGGTGGTTGCTAGTAATTGCTTTATCTTTTCGAAGTGTATTGGATCTTTTTGTCGTTGAACTATGAGCGAGTTGTGCCAACCGAAGTGGATTGTTCGGTTGTTATTGATTTTGCGGGTTTTTAGAACCCTGGTCATAAAGTAGGCTTTCCCTTCGATGGTAATGGTGGGTGTTGGCCTAGTTGTAAAAGATCAATCTTTTGCAAGGTTTTAACCCCGTTTGTTCAAGCAATTGGTAGTCTTGGAGTGATGTGTCCCGCTTGGTTCACGTCGTCTTGTTTATGAAGAACCATAGTAGAGAGGTTGAGGTGTGAAAGCATTTTTTGCATGTGAGAGCTGAAGGGGGATCTAGAGTCGGAGTTAGAGGTTGGTACCGTGTTCTTCTGGAGAGTAGCGTTGGTTAAAGGGATTGGGCACTCTAGTGCCAAGGAATGTATGAAATGAGGAGTGTGAGATCGTTTTATTTTGTGGTCTGTTTGAGGATTTATCCTACCGCTTGGGTCGTGCTGAGGCCGTATGTGAGTGCTTTGTGTTTCAATGTTGAGTAAGATTCTGGCAAGTTTTGATCATGAGTCATCGTTAGAGCCGTCAATCTTCGAGCCTTAGCTCCTTGTCTTTGAGTTCTGGCTAGTGCAAATCGTAGGGGTTTTTGAGCGGGTTCTGAGAAGTGAACCTTAGCTCCCTTCGATTTGGCTAGTTGTGAAGTGGTGTGTCTCAGATTCAGGGTCGAATCCTGTTAAGGGGGAGAGAATGTGACACCGCAGAATGTGACATTTTAGAATTCGGCATTTCGGTACGACTTTATAGCTTGTTTTTGGGCCGTTTCCGGGTGTTTGGGCCTCTCCGGGGGACTTTGGGCCTTGGGGGTTGAGTTGGGCCTCCAGTGGAAGGGTTTGGGCCCAAGGGGGGACTTTTGGGCAGCCAAACCTAGCCCCCACCCCTTGGTGCGCCCCCCACTCCCCTCTCCCTCAACCCCAGCCGCCACCCACCCCTCTCTCCCGCATGCGCCTCCCCCATTGCCTCCCCTAGCCGCCACCTTGCTCCTTCCTCCCCACCATCTCTAGCCAGCCCTAGGCGAGCTCCACCCCCACCCCTTGCTGCCACGCTCTTCCACGCCATTGCCCTCTCCATTGGGGAGCTCCACGACGAGAGGATCCGGCGGGATTGGAGCGTGGAGGAAGATCGGGCGATCGGGAGGCGTGTTCATCGGTTCTTCATTCGTCGGGCTAAGGTATGGTGATGGGAAACCTTTGGGGTGGATTAGGTGCTGTGTTAATGGAGGATTTCATGCTATTAGATCAAAAGGTTGTGCTGCCATTGGTTAGATTGGATGAAATCTAGAGTTTGCATGGTGTTCTGTTTCAGGCAGATTGGGCGTCCGACCTAGGGCTTAAGATTTCACAATTTTAGAAGCGTTTTCTGGTTGGATGTCGAGAAATTTGTAGATAATTTCAATACCTTTCAGTGGACACCAAGAACGCATAATTCTGCCCAGCCGTTTGAAAGTTATGGTTGTTTTACCGAACGTGTTCAAAACTGTGATGTGATTGGGACAGATCGTATTGATCTGTAGATTAAAAAATTTTAGAGGCCGAATCAGCTTTTCCCAATGCTTAGAAAAAGCTAGGAAATTTCCTACGATTCGAGAAAATTTACTCGTTCGTTTGATTTGGAGTTGTTAAGCCCGAGATATGGCCTTCCGAATGCTGCTGTCCCATTGGACAGATTCTCTGTTTTTCGGTTTTGGGAGTAGTTTGCGAAGTCGGGGTAGATGAGCGATTATGTACTGTTTTGTGGGCACATTTTGAGTGTGTGGTATCCATGTGCAGGTGGTGTGACCCCGGGAGTGCCCTCATCCTCTTGCCAATCCGTCGCCCGCGGTTAAGGCAAGTGTATTGGAATCGGTAGCGTGTTGTATGTTGCTAGTCTTGAATAGATGCAAATTGTTTTCATGATATGCTATCTTGCCATGATTAGTGTTTGACCATGTTATGATGAAAATGGTATGTTATGATGCTATGCAATGACTAGTTGTTTATGTTTATGGCATATGTTGCTTACATGGCATGAAAACTGGCCCGGTCGGTGAGAAAGTCATAACTAATCCAATAAGGTCGGTGAGAAAGTTATGACTAATCCAGAGCGCCATTAATTAAGTCCTACCTCGTGATTCCATCCACGGTGGTGAATGGAAGCTGGAGTAGGCACCCTCCATCTACGGGATGGGAGGGGAAAGAGGGTGCACGCTGATGGGTGTGCACTCGGCAATACCGGTATGTGCTTGAAGGAGACATGTGCATTGCATTGCATTATATGATGATGTTATATGATGATGTCAATGAGATGCATACAATGTGAATATGAGATGTTTATGTTGTTGAATATGAAAAGTGGTGATGAAGGTATTGGAATGTGTTTTCTTGTTCCATTGCAATATACTTGCTGAGTGATGAACTCACGCTTGTGTTTAATGTTGTTTTTAGGTACCACGAAACCGGCATGCGGGAAAGGGGTTTAGCTACACTTCTTCACGTAGCTCCACACATTAGACAATTTTTATCATTTGGAGTTATGATAATAAGTTAATGTGTTGAAAACTTGGAGTATGCCTTATTGATGTGCTTGGCCATATTATTTATTTCGTTTTAGATCATGAAGTGGTTAAATTCATTATGCTAGACTTAAATTGCTGTTATGTCACCTGTTATTGCTGTCTTAGATGCTTTCCATTATGATATATCTTGAGATATTCTTGTTGTTGCTCCGTACCATGGAAAAGCAAAGGAGATGCTGCCGAAATTTTCGGTTTAGCATTTGCGCCCTTGCTGTAATTTATTGTTATTTGTGGTATTTAGATGCTTCTTATGCTATGTTTGGTGACATCCAGGGCATACTAGATGCCGGGGTGTTACAGCAAGAGAAGATAAAGAGAAGACTTTCTTCATAATCCCGTTTGAAATCTAATGGTACTAGAAAAAGGCATTTGAATGAAAAATGCTGGAGCCACATACCAGCGCTTTATGTAGAAAGCTTTCATAAGTCAAATAGGAAGAAACCTATATGCTTATGTAGATGATCTCATTGTAAAGAGCAAGAAAAGCTCTAACCACTTGTCAGATTTGGCCGAGACATTCCGTAATTTGAAAAAAAATGAAGAATAAAGTTATATTCCAAAAGTGTACTTTCGAAGTCTTTTCTGGCAAATTGCTAGGATTCCATGTTTGTTCATGCTGAATTGAAACTAATCCTGAGAAGATTCGTGTTGTTGAATCCTTAAAATCTCTTTCTTCGGTGAAGGAAGTACAAGGATTAACTAGTAGGATGGCTGCTCTCAGTCATTTTATATCTAGATTGAGAGAATGTGGATTGCCTTTTTTAAGGTAATAAGAAAATACGACAAATTTCACTCGTCGGATGAAGCAGAAAAGGCCTTCCAAGACATTAAAAATTATTTGTCAAGCCCACCAACATTGGTACACCTAATCCAGAGGAACCATTATTAACTTATCTAGTTGCTACAAATAATGTGGTTAGTGCTATCCTAATTGTTGAATGAGATAAGGTTCAAAAACTGTATACTATGTAAGTAAAGTTTTACATGGACCTAAGGAGAGGTACCCTAAGGTTTAAAAAACTACTTTATTCCTTATTATTGGCTTCGAGGAAATTAAGACATTGTTTTAAATCACATCGGATTATATTACCCTCATCTTTCACTTTGGGTAACATTCTTCATAACCAGGAAGCAACTGGTCGGATTGCTAAGTGGACAGTTGAACTTGGATCCTTTAATATCCATTTCATCTCTCGATCAGTAATCAATTCACAAATTTTAGTAGATTTTATCATTGAATGGACTAACAGTGAACCTTCTGTAGAGCATAATTCTACTGATACAGATCACTAGACCTTGTACTTTGATGGTTCTAGAGAACTAAGTGGTTCGGGGGTTGGTATAGTATTGGTCACATCGCAAGGTGATCAGTTACAATACATAATCCAGATGTAATTCCCTACTGCCAATAATGTAGCAGAGTATGAAAGTTTTCTAGCTGGGCTCTGAGCAGCTAAATCCCTTGGAGTCCCTCGGCTTTTAGCGAAAGGTGATTCACAGTTAGTCGTAAATCAGGTTAGCAAGGAATACAAGACATCCGATGAGGTAATGTCTCACTACCTAGCTGAAGTGAGGAAATTGGAAAAATACTTTATTGACTTTGAAGTCTAATACATTTTGCAAAAAGATTATCTTTTAGAAGACCTGTTATCCAAATTGGGTTCCTCATAATCACCTATTCCAATAGGTGTATTTCTTTAACATTTGTCTAAACATTCTATAGATATTTCTGTAGAAGTGTCCTCGACCAGCAATGTGATCGGAGTCCTTGAGCAAGATTCGGACTAGGCTAAACCATTTAAAGACTATCTAAAACATAGGATACTGCCTGAGGATATACACGAAAAAGGCAGATTGATTCAAAAGGAGCGAATGTACAAATTACTCGACAATACTTTTTATAGAAAGGGAACTCATGAAGTTATACACCTTGTAAAGACTTGTGAGCAATGTTAATTTCATGCTCGGTAAGTACATCAACCAGCTAATCAATTGCAAATAATACCATTGTTATGGCCATTTTTGACATGGGGCATTGATATAGTAGGTCTATTACCTAAATCAACTAATGGATACAAATTCCTATTTATTGCTATTGATACTTTCACAAAATGGATAGAAGCTGAACCTGTAGTTTCAATTACGGCGCAAGCAGCAAAGAAATTCTTTGTGAAAAATATAGTAACTAGATTTGGAATTCCTAGTAGATTAATTACTGATAATGGATCACAATTCATTAGTGGTCTATTTCAAGATTACGAGTGTTTGATCGTCTCAAGACATTGTCGGGGACTTGGGTAGATGACCTCTTTGGGCCATACGCACGATGACCAGTATAACAACTGGTGAAACACCTTTCTCACTAGTTCACAGAGCAGAAGCTGTTCAGCCCAGTGAAATTCATTTAGTTTCTGTGCAAACTAATCTTTTTTACTAGGTTAATCAAAACAGTCAATGTGAAGATGACATCAATATGGCGACCCGCATAATTAGCCCAGGGTAATTAATAGCTTCACTATCATTACACTGAGTTAGGCCATGTTTGGCATGGCTCCAGATCCTAGATTCTTCTTTGGAGTATATGGAGTTACACCAAACAGCCTAGCTCCAAAAAAAACTGAATCCGAAGTTAGGTGAATCTAGAGCAGACTGTAGTTCATTTTGTGGACCAAGAAAAAGGCTGCTCCCCACCTAAATCTGTAACCTGGTTACAAGAATACCCTTGGAGTTAGGGTAAAATTACACTCAAAATACCCCTCAACAAAACTCATCATGGCCCAGCCTTTCCGCGCAGACTCCAGCCCTTTGCCTCCCGCAATCGCCACTCATCCTCCCTCTCGAACACTACCAAGGTGACCTCGAGCCAGTGGTGGTGGCGGCGGCCCCCCGTCAGCGGTGCTTCATCCTCCTTCCCCAGGCGACGGCGCTTCATCCTGCTCCCCCGGGCAGCGGCGCTTCATCCTCCTCCCCCCGGCATCCACGTCCTCATCCCAGCATCAATGACCTCGGCCTAAGACCTCCTTCCCCCAGCTCAACAACCTTGTCGTCCTCTACCCCAGCTCGGTGCAACCTCGGATCGGCGGTGCACGAGTCATCCTCCTCCCCCCCGGCATCCACGTCCTTGGCCCAGCATTGGTGACCTCGGCATGGCAACCTCCTTCCCCTGGCTCAATGACCTTGTCCTCCTCTACCCCGGCCCGGCAACGTCCTCTCCCGCAACAGCTTGAAGGTAAGGTTCCCCGATTTGGCATCCCTAAATTTCTATGCTGTAAGTTTGTTTAAGAGAAATTTCTATCCGGTAATTGTTCATCGATAAGGTTCCCAGGACTAAAATTTTGTTTATGAGAAATTTCAATGATAAGGTCCTGCAATGAGAAATTTCTGTCCGGTATGTTAAATTATTCAATTACGCTATTTGATAAAGATTTGCCATACAAATAGTCTCTATTCTTGTTGTTGTTCCAGTGATGGCTAACCAAAGAATTGTATAATCCCTATTGCTGCTGTTGTTCTAGTGATGGTTGACCAAAGAAATCATTCCCGTAATTGCCAATCAATACACTTTCCTTTCTCTAAGTCATACTCCTTGTGTTCCAACCATGTTGGAGCATATAATTGCATCTTTTTGTTGTGGAATCATGTGTGTAAAGCCGAATTGAACACCATAGTTGATTTGGAATGGTAATAAGAGGAGTAATGATGCGCATTAGGTGTGGGCAGTGTCTTAACTTGGATTAAGCAAAAAGATGGACCAAACTATTCTACTAGGGAATTTTTTACGAACGTATGGGCAGTGGCGGAACCAGAAAAGTTGCAAGCCTCGGGCTAAACTTTTAAGCATATAACTAATAGCAATTTTTTTCCACACTACGGTACGACAATAGTTCAATACAAATGCATTGTTGACATAACACTTAAACAAAAGAAAAATATGGCAAAACAATACAGCATAAAAAACAATACATTATGATTAACTGGTTGACATGGACCCAATTGCAAATACTCCCTTCTAGCAGCATCTCTAACATCTACATCTAAATCCTCAATTTGTTTCCTAAGCCCAGGATCGGCAACTATGTCATCCGCATTAAGTACGACACGAGGGCTATTTTGCATTGTGTTACTAGCAACAGTTTCAATTGTTTCTGCAGTAGATTATTGCTCATGTGTTTGTGTTGGAAAATAAGATGATAACAGGTTTGTCCTCTTCATTATGTATTTCAAACTCCTGCGCATCAAACAAATTACAAATTGTTACTACATAAATTAGTAACAATTACTAATGCACAATTCATAATTCCTAACATCTGTTTCAAACCTAACCTTGCAAATGTACAATTCCTGATGCACAATTCATAACAAGTAATTCCTAATGCAAAATTGCAAATATACATCAAACTTGCATCACATTTCACAAATACAAATATACAATACTCAATACACATTTGTACAATTGTATCTGCATCTGAGAGAGCCGAGAGGACTGAGCCGAGCCGAGGGCCGGGCAGCAATGAGGCCGGAGAGGAGGCGCCGAGGCCGGAGGCGAGAGAGCCAGAGAGGACTGGAGCTGGAGTTGGAGGGCCGGCGGGCGGGCGGGCGGCGTGGCAGGCGGCGGCGCGCTGCGCGCAATGAGGTCGGAGAGGAGGCGCCGAGGCCGGAGGCGAGATGCGCGCCGACGCCGCCGAGGCCGGAGGCGAGAGAGCGAGAGGATCGAGCCGAGCCGAGCCGAGGGCCGGCGCGCGGGCGGCGCGGGCAGGCGGGGCGGGCGCAATGGAGGTCGAGAGGAGGCGCCGAGGCCGAGGCGGAGATGCGCGCCGACGCCGCCGAGGCCAGAGGGCGAGCTCGTCGAGGTCGGAGACGGAGCCGCACGCCGCCGGGGCGGAGACGCGAGGCGGAGTGGTGGGTCGGGTGGTCGTGGCCGGGCGCGACTGCAGAGCGCCCTGGCGGCTGGGAGCCTGGGAGTGGGAGGTGGCCATGTGGGTGGGAGTGGGTTCTAGCCTCTAGGGTTTTCTTTGGACTGGGCTATTGTTTGTTTGGGCCAAAATAGTATGGGCTAAAGATGATTTTTTGACCCAGGCTGGGCTAGATATACAGGCTATACATCAGACTAATTTCTAAGCCTGTGGTCAAGCTTGGCCGCCATGGGCCCAATTCCGCCACTGCGTATGGGGACTTTGGCACAAGTCAAACCTTTGGCAGGTCGATCGGTTGCATGAGTCTCACAAGCCGAGGATGAAGTTTTTTGCTCTAAGGTTAACTTGCTAAAATAATTACTAAACAAACTATATTGGATTTGTAAATTAGAAGTTGGTTGCTGCCTATCCCTGGCATTTTGTAACATCCCAAAATTTTGCTTTTATTAAATTTATTGAGTTATTTGAATTTTTGGAATTTTCTGGAATTTATTTGGATTTAATTTGAAATAAGTCATGTCGACGATTGGGGAACGGGCCCCCGCCGAGCTTACTTGTTGAATGAGGGATCAACCAAGGCCCCTTCGCCCGTGAAGGATTGGCGTCCGAAGGATGCTCGAGCACAGGGAGACACGGGGGATTATCCTGGTTCGGGCCTCTCGCGGTGGAGATAATAACCCTACTCCAGTGGTATCGAGTATTGATGTGTGTGTAATCGGGAGGTTGTTCTTCCCCCCCCCATCGGGGGCGAGATTAAATACTAGGTATCTTTATTTACATATGGTAACTGAGCCCTAAAATCACGCCCATTGCCGTTCTTGACGTGTCCTTGATTCTCGCCATGCTTAATTTCCTGGTATAACTTCCCTGGATCCCCGGCGAACTGGTCACCACTTTCCTGTTAGTGGGTTGACCACGTCCTTCGGCCATCGTCGAGCATTCCCTTGGTCTGGTTCGACAAACTGGTGCCTTCCCGAGCAAGGTTGCTCGTACTCGTCCTCGAAGCCTATAGCCGAACATGTTTTGTTGAGGTTTGGCGAGCATGCTCGCGGCCGAGCATGGGGTCATTCGAGGTCCTTTCTTTGGCATCCCGATCAAGGGCGTTCATGGTCGGTTGGTATCGGCCGCCGGGGCAAAAAGGTCCTTGTGGAGAATATTCCAATCCCCGACAGCCAGCCCCCGAGGCTCAAGTGGAAAGCTACTTGGCCGGGTCTTCCCCTTGAGTCTCAAAAGACCCACAGGGGGGATTGGTATCTTGTAGCGAAGAACTGTTGTAGCTGTAACATCGCCGAGTTTCGAGAAAGAAACATCGTGGAGTTTCAAGAAAGAATCGTCTCGGGGTTTCGTTCTGAGTTTCTTTGCGAATGCTTTTCTCGTCTGGGTTTTTGGTGGGCCAGTCTATTGATCTGTAGGGTTATCAATTCTTCTGGTGTGGGAGAGATCTAGACCTCTTACTCACCTACTTCACTTTTTCCCCTCCACCTAATCTCTCCCTCCCTCTCTCTCTCTTTACCCCTCCACTCGGCAGCACCCCTCCAAAAACCGAACAGCCTCCAAGCTTTGGGTTCTTCTCCTCCTTTTTCGTGTGGAGCAGCAGCAGCAGCCCTCCATGGTGGTCCTCTTCCCCAGCTGCAGCAAGGAGGCCTCCTCCCCCTCAAGCTTGGTCAGCGCCTCCTCCTCCTAAGCTACAGCCGAGCCACTTCCTCTCCTCCCTGCGCAGCAGCAGCAACAGTCGGTTCCCCCTTCTCCTTCCCTACGTAAGTGGAACCAACCCATGAATTTGTTGCTTGTGAGTTCAGATCTGGAGTCCCTAAGCTGTCTAGTGGTGGTTCTAGGGTTCTAGGGCTAGTTCTTTTGGAGGGAAAACTCATTTTGGAGGGAAAACCCTAGCTGCTATTTTCGAGCTGATTTTAGGTCCGTACTGCAGCTTGGTTTTGGGGCACTAAAGTTGGTCAAATGAGTTTTTGGTAGTAGACAAAGTTTTATATAATCGAATTACCTTTAATTGGAGTATAAGAACTCATAACTCCATCCAGCCGTTTAAAAGTTATGCCACTTTTACTGCCGGCTGTCCGGACTATGCTGTTGTGCGAGCAGTAATGTTCAACTGCGGATTAAGCTTAGCTAGAGGCCAAATGAACTCTTCTATTTGCCTATTTAAATGTAGAAAATTTCCTGTAGTTTCATAAAATATACTTGTTTTCTTTATTTGGAGTTAGGAATCAAAAGTTATGTCCATTTGAATGTGATGTACAGAATGCTGTTTTTGCTGAATGTTCAGAGTTTGGTATGAAGTTCAGAGTTCAGTATGAAGGTTTAATTTCAGTTATTGAACAAATGGCTTTGGGGAAATTGTAGTTCATCCTCTTGTGCTCATTTAGAGTCCAAGAACTTGAATTTTGGTTGAACCATTAAAAAGTTATACAAGTTTTCACTTTTGCTGTCCAAATTGTGACTATTAGTAGATTCAATTTTGAGTTGTGATTTAGAGTAAGTTGGAGGCCGATTTAGAATTTCCATTTGCCTAGAGATAGGTAGAAAATTTTATGTAGATCATGAAAATATCTTCGTTTGCCCAATTTTATGTTGTATAGCAATTTTTATGCTATAGCAAAGTAGGCTATCCAACCAGTTTTTTTGTATGAAATTCAGAGTTGGGGCAAATGTGAGTTAGGGAGTAGTATGTTGTTTGTTGTGGTTTGTTGGCTCTAGAACTTGTGAAAAAATTGAATTCGCGATGCTTATTTCAGGAGGTGTGGCTTCGGAGGTGATGTCAACCTCACGCCACATCGCTTTGTGAGGTTAAAAGGCAAGTGCATCATGCCGTTAAAATGCTAAGTATTGGATCGTGCTTCGCTTTGTGTTTTTTATCATGTTGATAATTATGATAATGCAAATGTTAAGTTCATAGATATATTGGTATGTCATATGTGTGTGAATCGTTTAGATGATTATGAAGTCCTACCTCGTAGTCCCATTCATCTAGGCACCTTCCACGGGATGGAAGGGACGTGAGGGTGCACGCCGACGGGTGTGCACTCGGCAGTACCGGTACATGCATCGAAAAGAGCATTCATGTCGCATTGCATCATAACGATGACTTTGAGTTGCATTGCTAATGTTTAATTATGCTAATGGAAATGTGAGGTGTTGGGATCGAGTCGTGGACTCCTCCCAAGAGTTGAATTAGGTATGTGTGTGAAGTAAGAAACGAGGTAAAAGAGGTAAAAGGTATTGCTATCATTGATTTCATGTATTTGTTGAGTTGGATAATAATTATGCTCATATTGTTGATTTAATTGTGTATCATGGCTTCATGATGCACTTTGCTGAGTCTTCGACTCACGCTTGTTGTTTTAATGTTTTAGGTACTCGGAGGTCGACTCGCGATGCTGGGATTTAGTTCACCTTCACTCACATCAGGACACACCTTTAAATTCATGGCTTGGAAGAATGTCTCTTGGTTATAATTAGAGTTGGATCTTTGGAATAGTATGCTTACGGTTAAGCTATTCTTGTATGGTTTATGTATGTGCTTGTGTACTTAGTTTTCTCATGTTGCATAGTAATTGCCTTTGATACGGGTCATTGAAATTGATTATGCTAACATGTCATGATGGTTGATTGATTCCATGACATGTTGATATTATTGCTATTATTGATGTTTGTGATCTCTTTGCCTGCTGAGTGAATGTCCATTTAGCAGGGGAGGTCATGCCAAAATTTTTATGGAAAAATTTAGATAGGTTTTGGTAGCACTTCGGGCACGTGATGTGCCAGGGTGTTACAGCAGCATCCGAGCATGCCGTGGTGGCGGACGAGCTTGACGGATCACGAGCGAACATCCGGCTCGGCCCCCGACCAAGCAGAATGCTTGGGCAAAGATCAGAAGGATGCGTCGATTCCTTCCCCAAGAAGCATCTTCGTAATGGTCCGGACAGTTTCTCGGGAAATGTGTTTTTACTAACCGTTACGGCTGTAACGGACACGCGTCGGTTTGTGAAAGGTCACAGTGTCATTAAATGCATCTTTTCACTGCCTTTTTAAGCCCGAATAGTGCAGCGGAGAAATCTTACCGCATTCTTGCTCGGTTTTGCTCGAAAAGAAAGATCCCCAAACTTCTTACGCTTTGCACCCTTCATTCCTCTGCATCAACGGCAAGATTAAGAGCCAGCCAGATGAGCAGGAGGAGGCTTCAGTTGCTCGTCGACGATGGCCACCTCGATGCGGGTTCGGCGCGAGCACCTGGCGGTGATACGGATCCGTCCTTGTAGGAGGGTAGATCGTCTCCTGCGAGCTCTACACCATCAACGGGCTTAGGACACCCGAGAGTGAGTTCCTTGCATCCATGCTCGCCTTCTGCAAGTTCGAGATCTTAACTTGAACCCCACTCTATCCTTGTTTTGGCGATCTTCTCGCATCTCTACGAGGGGTACATGGGCATCGTGCCCACGGCTAGCCTTTTCTTCCATTTATATTCTTCGTTCCGCACTGGCGGGAACACCTCCGCCGGCTGCATCTACTTCCGGCTTAGGTCCAACCGACCTTACGACTACCCGATCCTTTCCCTGAAGGATTCGGTGTCCGGTTGGGCCAAGCATTGGTTTTATCTGAAGAAGGCGGAGGGGAGCGACCTCCGCTATACCACGGAATCGGCCCTAGTGGTGGGGACGCCGCGTCCGCCCGTGCAACTCGAAGAGGAGCGGAGGCTAGCAATGATCAGTGAGCTCACCCAGATAGGGCTCACTAGTCGGGACATTGCCCAGGACTTCCTCAGGAACCGGGTGTCCCCGCTGCGAAGGAGGGAGCATCCCTTCTTCGAGATTACCGGGTGGCAAGACCTCACCCGTGAGGCAGACTCAAGTAAGTTCCTTTAATTCCTTTTGGATTCTGTTTTTCTTTGGTCTCCACTTGCTCGGGTTCTCACCTTTTGCTCGTGCTGTAGCCCCGCACGAGGACTGGGTAGAAGAACGGGTCGTCGAGATGTTTGGGACCCCAAACAGTAAGGAGTTGACGCGCGAGCGCCAATTTGCACGGAACGTGTTCGACCGCAGCGAGAAGGTAAGTGTTCTTTGTAAGTCATGCTTGTGGGATTCCGCCTCAAGCACCTCTGACAGCGTCCTTAATCGTGAGACAGGAGAGGATCGCCCTCGAGATTGCGATGGCCATGATCCAGGCGTTACCACGAGGGGATCCCCCTGCTGCTGTGGGTACGAGGAGAAACGTGACGACTAGGCATCGTCGTCGAACTCCTCCCCTTTCCCCTGCTCGGCGCTCCAAGAGGAAGGTCCTGATTAGGCCGCCGACCAAGCAACACCTGGAGTATGCCGATAGGCAAAAGGTAAGAGTGCTATGGTGGTGGTTTGCCAACTTCAAGAATAAGAAACCGGCTTTGACGACTCACTTGCAACAGCTGGCCGAAGAGGCCAAGAGGACTGAAGCAGCGGCCATCACCCCTGCGAGCAAGGAGCAACTGGAGGAGCAGATCGTAGCCTCCAAGCTCGGCTGGTGTAGGCGGTCACGAGCTCGGTGAAGGCAGTGTCCGAGGAGGACGAAGAGGATGATGTGCCTCTCGTCAAGAGGCGCCGAAGGTCGCCGGGCATGAGGTCGGCGCGCCAGACCTTGGCCATCGAGGGTGTTGACATGGAGGCGGTCAACCCCGCGATGGCGCAGGCCAGTGACACAGCCAAGGAAAGGGCCGAGGCCGTCATCGAGGCCTATGTCGCCGCGAGTAAGCCCGTCGCGAACGATGGCGAGGACACTGAGGATGAAGCCGCAAGGCTTGCGAAAGGTACAATTATTTGGCCCTCCTACGCGTATTTGTCGTTCTTCTCTTTTTTGGATGCTCGAGCTAACCCCACTCTAATGACGTGGGCGTGATAGCTCATCTCTTGTCTTTAGACTTAGGGCAAATAGCTGAAGGGATCCTTGACTCTGCAGCAGAGAAGGCGCTCTAGCTTACCACCGACCTGGTGATGTCCGAGGAGCTTGAGGAGCTTCCTCGTGGAAACACAGCGAAGGTCGCAGAGGCCCATGTGGCGCTGGAGGAGCAAAGCTTCCAGGGGAGCGGGCAATCTGGGGCCCCAAGTCCTGGAGTCGTCGAGGTCTCGCCTAAGGTTCCGAGCATGGAAGTTGCTCGAGATGCTATCCCGGAGGTCCTGGAGCAAGAGATTCCTCATGAGGAGCTCGTCCCCGAGGAACAATCTCCGCGCGAGGAGCCTGAGCTGGAGGAAGTGCATCCCCAACCGGGGCCCGCGGAGCGTCCGCTAGAGGAACAAGTCTTGGAGGAAGATCGTCCCCAAGAGGAGCAAGGCCTGGAGGAAGACCCTCTCCAGGAGGAGAGGGACCAGAAGGCCCTCGCTCTCATCCCCCCGAGCGTGTCGGATGCTCGAGGCGATGATAGCCCCCAACCGAGTGATTCGCCTGCTCAGGATGGGGGAGATCCTTCTCAGGCTGGGCCCGGGTTCTGAGTCCCAACCCTCAGCCGTGAGCATACTCAGAGTAATATGATCTGTCATGCCCTCCTGGTAAGACTTGGTCTTTTTTCCATGTTCTCCCTTTTCTCCAACGTTCGTGCATCTAATGTGCTCTCTTTTGCAGTTTATCGCTAAGTTCGCCAAGTACTGCGGTGAGCAAGAAGCCCGGATTGCCAAGCCCGAGCGTCGAGTGGCCGAGCTCCAAGCCTCGGGGCAACACAGAGCTGCGTCAAGCCAAGGAGTTCGCTGTGGATCTTCGGGAAAGGATTTTCCAGAGCACCCTGGACAAATCAATCCTGGAGTCCAGTCACGCTGACCTGGACGAGGAGGCGGAGAAGTTGAGGCAGGAAGTCTCCGAGCTTCGACGGGCCATGCAAGAGGCTACCGAGTCGGCCGATGCGCACTAGAAAGAAGCGCAGCGCCTTCGCCAAAGTGCCGCAGAAGGTCACGCGGCTCGAAAGCGGGTCATCGACCTTGAAGCCGAGCTTGACTCCGTTAGGAAAGAACTCATTGTTCTCCAAGCCGAGCGGCGGCGCAAGGCATAGTCGCCCATGATGTAATCCTTGTAAAGCAACTTCTTGAGTAAACTTCGCCCTTTTCTTCTTTTTCTCTGAATGCCTTTTGAATGATCTGAGATCGTCCTGTACAAAGACAAAGCAAACGAAGAGAGTAGAGAAAGCAAAAAACCTTGGAGTAGTAAAGGACGAGAGGGAATATAAGAAACACCATATTTTACTAAAAAAAGCGGTTGTTCGTCCCTACTAGCCCCCGCTATGAATGATGGCCGTGCACTGTGATTGCGAGCACGAGCTCGTCCATAGTAGAGTCAGAAAAGTTCACGCATGCCCTTGCGCACACGACCAAACACCAAATCTCCTATTTGCGAACATGGGTTAAGTCGCGAAAGGAACATACACGCGACTTCATCACCCCACGCGTCTTGACCCATGCCCCTAGATTGCGAGCATAGTCGTCCATGTGTATGGGATAAACGTGCGCCATATCGTCAATGGTCGTGGCAACTGATCACGCGTAAGTCGGGCCCGAGCTCTGGTCCATCCAGAGGGTGTCTGGTTGCGATCGTTTCATGCAGTGAAAGGCTACTGCGGACAATGATCGGCTTATGTAAACTTGGTCCTCTGGTGGCGAGCTCGGTGATGTGGCGTTTGGTGCACGCATATTGTCGTTTTGTGCACGTTTGCCAATCTTAAGAATAGTGAAATTGGAGCGAATGTTCTTGCCTGTGCCTACCCCTTCTGTCATCAAGATTATGAGGAGGGGAGTGTGCCCTTTGTGCGAGACTGGGTCGGCTTACCAATGGGCAGGGACATTTTTGAAATCTTGGGAAGGGTGGGGAACACAGAGGCGAATGAACCAAATTTTTATGGGAAAAACCCGTTAAGGATGTGAAAATGTATTAATGTATTAAACATAGAACTTATGCAATTGATCGATATTCCAGGTGCTGGTGAGCTCTCGACCATCTTCCATCGCCAGGCGAACAGCCCGCGGGCGTGTTGCTGAAATGACCGTGTAAGGACCCTCCCACCTAGGGATCAGCTTGTTGGCCTTTGACAAGTCCTGAACTCGACGTAGGACGAGGTTGCCAACTTGCAAGGTCCTTGGCCGTACTGATTTGGCCGCGTGCCTACGGAGAGCTTGTAGGTAAATCGCGGATCGGAGTAAGGCCCGTTCTCGTGTTGCCTCGGCGAGGTCTAGGTCTACGAGACGCTCAATCTCTTGGTCGGTGGAATCAACCAAGTGCACCCTTGGGGACCCGAGCACAATTTCTGCAAGCAGTATGGTCTCTGCATCGTAGATGAGCTTAAACGGGGTTTCGCCCGTGGCTCGGCTTGTCGTAGTGCGAACTGACCAGAGGACGGAAGGAAGCTCGTCTACCCAGTCATGCTTGTGCTGGTTGAGGTTCTTAAAGACCCTCTTTTTTATTCCTTGAATGATTTTCCCATTTGCTCGTTCGGCTGTTCTGTTGCTATGTGGATGTGCCACAAAGGCGAAGCAAACCTTTGTCCCGATTTCTTCACAATAAGCTTGAATAGTTCGCTGGTGAACTGGGTTCCATTATCCGTGATGAGGCGGTTGGGGATCCCAAAGCGCGTCACCACGTTGCTTTTGAAGAACCTCTTGGCCGCTTGGGCTGAGATGGTCAATACGGGTTCGGCCGCGATCCACTTTGTGAAGGTGTCTATGGCCACGATTAAATACTTGCAACCTTTCTGTCCTCGAGGGAATGGTCTGAGTATATCGAGCCCCCAAGTCAAGAATGTCCACGAAAGCGGGATGGTCCGGAGTGCGTATGCCAGTTGATGGACCTTACGAGCATGGAACTGCACGCTCGACAAGTCATCACGATTGACCGAGCATCGTCTATGGCTGTCGGCCAATAATAACCCAATCGGAAGGCTTTGCTCACAAGTGTCCTGTACGACGAGTGAGCCCCACACATTCCTTCATGGATATCTCGAAGAAGGAACTGGCCTTCTTCTTGAGAGATGCACTTGGAGAAGACTCCAAGTGCTCCCTTGCGGTATAGGGTGCCTTCGATCAGTCTATACTGAGAATATTGCCTTATAAGCCGGGAACGCTCAGCTTCTTCCTCGGGCAGTGTCCCGTGCATGAGATATTGGACGAAAGGCATCATCCAGCTCGCGCTCTGCTCAAGGAGAGAGACCTGACCGCAAGTCTTTGATGCCTCCTCTACATAGGGAATGGAGGGCTTGTATAGGTGCTTGACGAGCACCCCCACCGGAGCTGTAGTTTAGGAGGAACCGACCTTAGACAGTTGGTCGGCCGGGGTATTATCCTTCCTAGGGATGTAAAGTACCTCGAAATTCTTGAAGTACTTTTCCATCTTCCTTACTTCGACCAGGTAAAGCGCCATTGAGGTATCGGAACACTGATACTCCTTGTTAACCTGGTTCACGACCAACTGTGAATCGCCTTTCACAGTAACCCGTTGGACTCCGAGCACTTTGCATGCTTGTAGCCCAGCCAAGAGGCCTTCGTATTCCGCCGCGTTGTTGGTTGCGACGAAGTGCAAATGAACAGAATACTGGAGTTGCTCGCCCTGTGGGGAAACTAATACAACTCCAGCCCCCGAGCGTTCGTATGCACGGGACCCATCAAAGTACATGGTCCAGCGATCTTCTTTAGATTCGGCAGGCTCGGAAACGGGTGGAGCTGGGTTTGTCCACTCCGCCATGAAGTCCGCCAATATCTGGGACTTGATTGCCGTGTGAGCTGAGAATTGGATCTCTAACTCAGCGAGCTCCATGGCCCATTTGGCTATGCAACCACTGGCGTCTTGATTTCTTAGGATCTCCCTAAGCGGAAAATTGGTCAGGACCATGATCTTATGGGCCTGAAAATAGTGTCGCAACTTTTTGGAAGCCATCAGCAGTGAGTATAAAAGTTTTTGGACCTCGGGGCAACGCTCCTTTGGTCCGTGTAACACCTCGCTGACATAGTAGATAGGTCGCTGTGCCCCATCCCTTTCCACTGTTAACATAGCACTCACCACTTGTGGGGTTGCTGCTAAGTACAACAGCAAAGTCTCCCCCACTTTGGGCGTGGTCAGGATGGGTGATTTGGACAGATACTGTTTTAACTCTTCGAAAGAGCGGTTGGCTTATTTCGACCAAGTGAAACCATCATGCTTGCGTAGGGCCTTAAAGAAAGGTAGCCCACGTTCACCTAACAGGGAAATGAAGCGGCTCAGGGCGGCCATTCGTCCAGTCAAGGCTTGTACCTCCTTCACGCTGGTAGGAGTCCTCATATTCTCCATGGCCTCAATTTTCTCTAGATTCACACCAACGCCTTGTGGACCGACTATGTAGCTGAGCACTTTGCTTGCCCTCATACCGAAAACACATTTCTCCGGATTCAACTTTATTCGATGCTTGTTGAGGTTACAAAAGGTTTCCTCAAGGTTGGAGACATGACCCAAAGCGAGCTTGCTCTTGACGACTATGTCGTCCACGTAAACTTCTAAATATCGACCTATCTGGTCTGGGAAAGTTTTCTGCATGAGGCGCTGGAAGGTTGCTTCGGCGTTCCTCAGACCAAAAGACATGGTCGTGTAGCAGAAAGTCCCGAACGGGGTAATGAAGGAAGTCTTCTCTTCATCTTCAGGTGATATGCTAATCTGGTGATAACCTGAGTAGGCATCCAAGAAGCTCATCACCTGGGACTCCGCCGTTGCATCGACCAACTGGTCTATGTGAGGCAGCGGGAAATTTTCCTTTGGACACGCGGTGTTCAATCCCGTGTGATTGACGCACATGCGCCGCTCCCCCCTTCTTCTTAACGATGACTGGATTGGCTAGCCACTCTGAATGCTCGACTTCCCGAATGAAGCCGGCCTTAAGGAGCTTGTCGAGTTCCTCCCAGATGATCTGTTGCTTTTCTGGAGAGAAACACCTGAGCTTTTGCCGCACTAATTTTTTGTCGGGCTGGACCGCTAGCCTGTGCTCGACCACTTCCCTTGGGACCCCGGACATGTCAGATGGCTCCCAGGCGAACACATCTGCATTCGTTCGGAGGAAAGTGATGAGCTCGAGTTCCTATTTAGGATCCAAGGAGGACCCTAAATGTACGACCTTGGCTGGTTCCGCTTCATTTAGTGGAACGGCCTTGGTCTCCCCTCTAGGCTGGAGGGTTACTTTTGGCCGGGAATGCTTTGGCTCTTGATCGAGGCCACGCGTTGGTAGCTGTCTGACCATGTCCAATGCTCTTTTGTCACAGTTCAATGCCGACTTATGGCTCCCCTTTACGGTTATCACCCCGTTTGGGACGGGAACCTTTAAGCACTGGTACGCATGATGCGTGGCGGCTATGAATTTGGCCAGAGCTGGCCTACTGAGAATAGCATTGTAGGCTGACTAGAAGTTGACTACCTCGAAGGTGATTATCTCCGTTCGAAAGTTGCTCGGACTTCCAAAGGTTATGGGCAAAATGACCTGGCCGAGGGGCTTGACCGAAGTGCCCAGAACGATCCCATAGAAGGGAACTGCTATGCTTTTGATCTTGGATCGAGGGATCTACATATCGTCTAGGACCTTTGCTGAGATTAAATCCTAGGAACTCCCGTTGTCAATGAGCACCCTGCACGGGGACAATCATCCTTGGATAAAGTGAGGGACAGCTCGGACCACTTGAGCTGTTGCACGGGGGGCTTACCCTGGGTGACGTGATGAACTTCCCGTGCGGCCTCCTTCATGTCCCGATGGGACTTGTAGGCGGAGGTGCCCCCGAATATCACTGCGATGTGGTTTTGGGGCTCCTGATACTCCATGTCATCATCTTCGTCAGTGGGTTGCTTGCCCTTGCTATTCTCGCCCTGTTTCGGGAGCGTTGACATGAGACCTTTGCCATTGTAGAACTGTTCCAGGCGTAAGGCCCATGTTCAGCAATTTCGCAGGTCGTGCCCATGCGCCTGATGGAGCGGGCAAAACTGGTTGTTTTGTGGGGTTACCTGATAGTCACGAGCATGGTTGTTGCGACGCTAAAATGGTCGCCCCCTGCCTCGAGCATTGAACCCTCGACACTGTGGAAGGGATGCTGATCCTGCTTTTGCTCGACCGCAACAACTATATTTGGCGCAGGCTGTTTCTTCTTCTTCTTCTTGATCTTTTTCTCCACGGAGTTCGAACCTTTCTTGCTCATGGAGGCCTCCAACCCGGGTTGAGGCGGTAGCTTGCCCTCATCCAGCATCTTCTTCCACTGGACAGCTTCGTCGGCGTTCGCATACCGATCGGCCATGCGGAAAAGCTCGTTGCCCGTCAGATCCGGGTGTATCTCCAAGTCCTGCGTGAAGCGAACATCTCGCACTTCGAACTTGAAAGCTCAGACGACAGCCTCGTCCGAGATGTTTGGGATCGAATTTCGAACTTAAATAAATCTCTGAACGAACTGTCGCGGAGTCTCGCCCTCTGTCTGAATCAAGCACTCAAGGTCGCGCTCTTTCCCCAGGCGAATATAGCAGCTCTGAAAGTTTGCTTGGAGCGCAGCGCTGAGTTGCCTCCAGGAGCGGATTGACCCTTCTTTTTGATTAAAAAGCCAAGTCCAAGCGGCTCCGTCGAGGACCGTTGGGAGAAAGTTTGCCATGACTCCCTCATCGCCTCCTGCTGCCAAGATCGCTGTGGGATGTCTGAGATAGGGGCCCCGCAAGTAGGGCCTACACCCGACTGGGCCGAAGGCAGAACAGCAGGCCCAGAGCCCAGAAGCGCCACGATGGGCCCGGGGGATGTCTCGACTTGTTCCCCAAGGCAGCTCGTCGATCCTTCAGTGAAGCTTCGTGCCATGCCCAGACAACCTGTCGAAAGCGAAGCATACGGCCGGAAACCTGCAAAGCCTGTAGGCGCCGGAGCCTGACGGCGTGTCAGGTGCGGGTCGGGGAAAGCACAACTACCTCTCCAAGACGTAGTGGGGCCAAGCCGATAAGAGACAAAATATGTACTCATGAAGCCACCATGTTCAGGGCCAGGAGGCGCCCGCTCGGTGGTATGTCCTTCCCCTAGTATAAAAGGGGAAGGGAAAAAGAAAAGAAAACAGGCTCATATATCCAAGAACACAGGACTAGGGTATTATCTCCACCGTGAGAGCCCGAACCTGTCTAAAAGAGAGAGATCGCCCTTGCCTCCTGTGTTACCATCTAGCTAAGGTCCCGCACGAATCCCCTAGAATCACAAATCTCATTGCCGGCGAAATCGATCGTCGACAATCGCAATGGTGTAAATCGAGAGAAATTCATCTAGTTCTGGGTCCCATTGAATCTCTTGATGTGTCCGAGCTTGAACTTGTTCGGCCACGAGACGTTTCGGAGGGAGCTTGTGAATGCCCGGCATCCAAAAACTGGAGCATCGTAGCGATTCCTGCAAGCGCGATGATTGTCCTGACCATCGCTATTTCGTGGGCTAACGCGCGGGCCGAGCCGAGAGAAAACTTCCCTAGGCCGACGCGTTGAGGAGTGTTCCGTTGCGGAGCGCTCAAAATGCTCACAGTCAGGGCGAGCATCCCAACGATATCTCGAGGTTGCTCGGGAATTACTCTGAGAGTTCTCGTGATGAAGGTCGATCATCCATCATCCCTTCTGATCAAGACTCTGAGACTCCTCTCGGTGGGAGCGGATCGGGGTGCGCTCCCGGTGTCCCTGGGAAACACTCCGGGCGCCCTCGTCACAGGGCAGATTCGAAATCTTCAAGTCCGCGGCCAGTCTTTCCAGATCTTTGGCAACGACCACACCCATTGCCTCCAAATCTACTTGTTTGGGGAAGTTTCGGAGGCCGTGCATGACCGCCGCTAGGGCCTGTAGTCGTTCCCGGTTCCGAAGAACGAGTGGAGGCGAGTTTGGGTGACGTGCGGGTGCATGCTCTGGGGTGCGACTTCCACGGGAATTCTCGTGGGCAGTGACTCCCTATTTGGAAACTTGTTTCCCATGAGCTTAGCGTCGGAGGCTCGCCAAGGTCTTGTCTAGGGATGCTTCCAAGTGGTGTCTGGCCACCTCATAGCAGTCCTAACGAGCAGCCCCCAAGGATTCCATCTCGGGGCCGACGTCACTTCCCGCCATATTAACATTGCGGGAGTAAGACGATCGTGAGGGGGACATCATGGTGTCTCCCCGCGATGCTGTCTCTTGATCAAGCTCGATGTGGTCTGGAATATCCAAACCATCGTAGAGCCCATCGTAATCATCATCCTCGTCATCTTCGAGGGTATCGCACTGAAAGTGAAGAAATCGCTCTCGCGTTGTAGCTACCGGGGAAAGGCTCCCAGCCTCGGTGTGTCCATCTGTGTCGGTCACACCGGCCACACCATCATTGGCGTAGTACATATCGTCGTCTTCAACATCGTCAAAGGTACTAAAATCGCTTGTGTCCCCAGAGTTTGGCATCTTCGGGGACTCTTCACGGACGGAGTTTGACACAGTCGATCCCCACGGACGGCGCCAATTGTCGACGATTGGGGAATGGGCTCCTGCCGAGCTTACTTGTTAAATGAGGGATCAACCAAGGCCCCTTCGCCCGTGAAGGATTGGCGTCCAAAGGATGCTCGAGCACAGGGGGACATGGGGGATTATCCTGGTTCGGGCCTCTCGCGACGGAGATAATAACCCTACTCCATTAGTATTGAGTATTGATGTGTGTGTAATTGGGAGGTTGTCCCCCCTCCCCCCCCCCCCCCGTCGAGGGAGAGAATAAATACTAGGTATCTTTATTTACATATGGTAACTGAGCCCTAAAATCATGCCCATTGCCGTTCTTGACGTGTCCATGATTCTCGCCATGCTTAATTTCCTGGTATAACTTCCCTGGATCCCCGGCGAACTGGTCGCCACTTTCCTGTTAGTGGGTTGACCACGTCCTTCAGTCATCATTGAGCATTCCCTTGGTCTGGTTCGACGAACCGGTGCCTTCCAGAGCAAGGTTGCTCATACTCGTCCTCGAAGCCTGTAGCCGAACATGTTTTGTTGAGGTTTGGCGAGCATGCTCGCGGCCGAGCATGGGGTCACTTGAGGTCTTTTCTTGGGTATCCCGATCAAGGGCGTTCATGGTCAGTTGGTATCGGCCGTCGGGGCAAAAAGGTCCTTCTAGAGAATATTCCAATCCTCAACAAGATGGAACCTCTATCAGAAGTGATGGTTTTGGGAGCTGCATGCAATGTGTCAATCTTCTCAATGTAGATTTCAGCCAATCTATGAGCAGAGTATTTTTTATTAATGGCAATAAAGTGAGCAAATTTTGTGAGTCTGTCCATTATTACCCATATAGCATCTTTTTTGTTAGGGTTCCAGGTAGGCCAGTAATGAAGTTCATACAGGCATCCTCCCATTTCCACTCAAGGATTTGGAGAGGTTGAAACAAGCCTGCAGGATGCTGATGTTCGGCTTTAACCTTTTGACAATTATCACACTTGCTAATATACTCTACGATTTTCTTCTTCATACCATTCCTCCAGAATGTCTCTTTCAAATCCTTATACATCTTAGTGCTACCCAGGTGGATGGAATACAGAGTGTCATGAGCTTCTTTAAGGATGATCATCTTGATTTCTGGGTCATTGGGAACACATACGATTATGAAACCTGAGACTTCCATCCTTATCCAAATTAAACTCAAATGGTTGGTTGTACTTGATCATATTGGTTTCTTCTAAGATGAACTTATCTGTACCCTGCTCTTCCTTAATATGTTCCAATAAGGTAGGCTGGATAGTCATTGCTGCTAACATGGCATTAGAGAAGGATATGCCAAAGCTAATTTCCATTTTGGCCAAATCTTGTATTGGCTCAGGCATAAAGTGTTGGATGGATAGGTTGTTACATTGAGCTTTTCTGCTCAATGCATTTGCTACCACGTTAGCTTTTCCTGGGTGGTAGTTGATAGAGAGGTCATAGTCCTTAATGAGTTCCAGCCATCTCCTTTGCCACATATTCAATTCTTTTTGGGTGAAAATGTATTTGAGGCTTTTGTGGTCACTGTATAGGATACACTTGGCCCCATACAAGTAGTATCTCCAAATTTTCAGGGCAAACACTATAGCTCCCAATTCTAGATCATGGGTTGGGTAATTGACGTCATGTGTTCGTAATTGCGTGGAGGCATAGGCAATTACCCTTTTGTTTTGCATTAGTACACATCCCAACGCTAATTTGGATGCATCACAATACATCACATACTCGACTCCTTCCTCAGATAAGGACAATACTGGAGTGTATGTTAGTGCTTGCTTGAGTTTCTGGAAACTATCCTCACACTTCGGTGATGATATCTGAGAAGGCCCTTTAATGAACTAAGGTAGTACCCAGCCAAACCAAGGAAACTTCTGATCACTTTTTGGTTGGATGGTCGTTTTCATGACTTAATAGCTTCTATCTTATCTGGGTCTACTTCAATCCCTTTTCCAGATATGACATGCTCAAGAAAATACACTCGATTCAGCCAAAATTCACATGTGTTGAACTTGGCATACAGTTGGTTTTCTCTTAAAACTTGAAGTGTGGTTTTTAGGTGTTTTCGATGCTCATCTTCACTTTTGGAATGTATCAGGATATCATAGATGAATACCACTATGAATTTATCCAGATATTTCATAAAAATTTTATTCATCAGACTCATGAACACTCCTGGGGCATTAGTTAATCCTCAAGGTACTACTGTATACGCATAATGCCTATATCTGGACACAAATGCAATTTTCTCCATATCTTCTGACCTTATATTTATTTGATGATATCCAGATCTTATGTCAATGTTGGAGAAAACACAAGCACCCTTTAGTTGATCAAACAGATCATTGATCCTAGGAAGGGGGTACTTGTTTTTGATGGTGACTTGGTTAAGACTTCTATAATTCGTGCATAACCTCTGTCCACCATCTTTCTTAGGCACAAACAATATCGGTGTTCTGCACGGTGACACACTTTCCCTGATAAATCCTTCTCCTTCCGATTGCTTCTTTAGCTCTAAAAGCTCTTATGGGGTCATGCGGTAAGGTCTTTTGCATATGGGAGTGGTTTCTGGAACAAGATCTATGGAAAACTCTACCTGTCTGTCAGGTGCCATACCTAGCAGTTCCTTAGGGAATACATCAGGAAATTCCTGAACTACCAGGGAAAGAGGTAGTCCATGTGGGGACATATGGTTGAGTTTGACATCTGACTGATATTGTCCGGTCCTTCGTCCCCGATATAGGATACGGTCTCCGCTAGAAGTCCTTATAGATGTGGTTTTTAACTCGCAATCTATATTAACCCCGTTTGCAGCTAGCCAATCGATGCCTAAGATTACATCGAGGTGGGATAAACTAATGACATGTAAATTGGCTAAGAATGGAGTGTTATGTATCCTTACCATCTGATTCTTCCTAATATAGGTTACCGTAATTAATCCATCTAGTGTGCTAACCCCTAAAGGTGTTGACAAAGGCACACATTCCAATTTATTCTTACTTACAAATTCTTTAGAAATAAAGGAATGTGTTGCACCAGGATCAAACAAGATGGTACCAACAGACGGGGGAATGGGAAGCATACCCGTTGCAACATCTATGGTTCTCTCTGCTTGCTCTACGGAGATGTTGGTCAGATGGGTTGATCCTTTAGTGGGCGCTCCATGGTTGTGTCCTTGAGATGAAGTAGCAGTGGGATTCCCAGCGACACGTCCCATTACAGGTGGACGACTCTGGGATCTTCCTAGATTGTGTTGTCTTGCTTGACTAACATGATGTGGACAATTATTCTTTTTGCGTCCCATTTGACCACAAAATTGGGCATCCGTATCCACCTCATCAAGTGCATAACGAGATAACTCGTTAAATCTTTGCAAATACTCAGCGATCTTCTTATTTCCCTGAGTCAAATCCCAAAATTCCCTTCTTTTGATATCTAAAGCTCCCATGGGAATGTGGGCACTACGAAACTGGGCGGTAAACTCTACCCAAGTAACTGGTGGCTCTTTGGTGCGGGCCTCACAATAATTCTCCCACCAAATTGCGGTTGGCCTGATCAACTGATGTACTGCATACTGCACTCTCCCCTGATCTGTGCAGTTTATAGTATTCAATTTCTTCTCAATTTCTCTAATCCAATCATTTGCTTCAAGTGGTTTGGTGGCTTGAGAAAAGTTGGTTGAACAGGTTTGTAGGAACTCCCCTAAGGTTACCCTACCCCTAGGGTGATGAGGATGGACTCCAGGTACTAGATTTGTCAACAGGGCTTCTAAGAACTGGTTTTGATTTTCCTGGGCTACTCTCCTAGAGTTTTCTAGGTTAACCTAATCTTCTCTTGTAGAATTTTCCAAGTACGTAAGGACCCTCTCTAATTGATCTGGGTTCTCGGGGGTCCTAGCAGTGCTAGCTTGCCTCCTATGGGTGTTGGGTGCCTAGACCCTGGATGATCTGGCTGGTTAAGATCCTGAAGGGGTAAAAAGGTTGGTTCAGGCACACTAGGCTAACCCTGGGTGGATCCTAGCCTAAGGATCAAATCTTGCTTTACAACTTCTTGGTCTGACATCCTTCAAAAGAGAGCATTAACAGGACATAACTTTGTTAACTCTTTACCTTAAGCGAAATTTTAATCCTATTTGCCCTTCTTATAATTAGCTAGAGCAATTTTATAAGGGATGATTGGACTTGGCATTTTTCGAATTTAATTATCAGGTAAGAGGTCTTATTGTGTAGAGAAGATAAAGATTGAAGTTTTAATTAATGTCAGCATTTCATTGTAAGGTGAGAAGTGTTATTAAGTAGAGGCCGTTATGGTTTTGTTTTTAAAGAAGGGATAAGACATCAGATATTCTCGCTCTCGTTCGTCACTCCATTTCATAATTATATCCACAATCTATCTACCATCTCAGAGTAAGAGCCATAAATCGCAATTTAAGAGAAACGAAAAGAAACTTGGTGTCCGAGCACCAAGAACTCCTCGAGGATAGCACCTAGAGCCACACCTATTGCTACTAAAGAACATGAACACCACCAAGATGCAAATAAGAAAACGATAAAAAACCTAGTGTTTGAGCACCAAGAACTCCTCGAGGCCACGTGCTCGAGCACACTATGGATTCACACGTGCAAGCACGCCATAGACAACGGGTCTGAGACCGTTTCCTAGTCCTTAGCTCCTCTTTTGATTTATGTAATCAGCTAATTATATATATAGCCATATACACACATATGTACAAGAGAAATTAAATACATACTTCATTGACTAAATGTAAACCTACCTAATCCATGTTCAGATGCAACATACTAATCATGTCTACATGGCAACTGTGAGGAGCCGCCCAGATCGTCCTCGAGTTGTTGGATGAACAGTCACTCCCCTCGGATTTGGATCCTAGCAACGAATCACCGAAGGTGATCTCAGTGCTAACACCCAAGCCCAATCGAGACAACTCCAAGAAACATCCCAACAATTCGACAACCATCCCGGTATTCCCCGGTATCGTCGAACTCGCCCGGAGATCCTCACATACGGTTTCCAATGCCGTTATCAATTCAATTTGCACAAAGGGGGCAACGAACTCAAAGCTTGATCCACGACCAAGCGCTGGCGGAAACACCACGCACAAAGACAAACCAAGACGACTACCGACTCAACCGAAAAACAGCCCACAAGGACCTACAACTAGCCAAAACCCGAAAATCAACCAAGCCATCAAAAACTAGAAAATTTCGGCATGACCTTCCTAGAATATACGGACATCCACTCAGCAGACAAGAAAAACACAGTTGCAGAATATATATATCCAAAAGTAATGCAACAACCACAACAGATGATACGACCACAAGTAGAGAAAACAACCCACGGAGACGGCAGCGAGAGACTTGAATAACGACGAAACACAAATCAGAAGACTAACTATACAACAAAAGTGAATCAGATCGCAACACACAACAAAATAAAACTACTCCGGAAGTGTTCTGCCCCTGAACACTTCCGGCGTGTCTTGACGTCGCTAAGCCTCTACTCGGTGCCCCGCCCGGTCACCGAGAGGCAGTAAGGGTAGAACTCGCATTCACCCACCTGATCCTCACCTGAATACCACAAAGCAGAAGCATGAGTACAAAAGGTACTCGCAAGACTTACCCGGGGGTCCATATACGACCGACTCCAAAGGATTATGCATTTAGTTGTAGCAAGGAGTAAGCTTAGGGTAAAAGTGCGGAAAAGCATTAACATTTGTAATATAAGTGCGACCATTAGACCAATTACACATTTAAAGCAGTTATAGACCGCACGTACTTCTAGTGTGAGGTTAAAAGTAACAACAATTAAAGTAAGGCAATACATAACCATTTTAAAGCTCAAGTCCAACGACGAGCTACAAGTTCAAGTTGTTTACTACGCAGAAGAAGTTCGGATCAAGCTTGCTCATATCCGAGAGCGCGACAATTCGAATCGCTTAATTAACCCTACAGGGAAGCATTGATCGCACGACACTTACCACAAGGGCCTAGTGTCAACCCCCTCCCAATCATACCCAATCGCTGAAGCGTCCTCCTGCGGTCCGAAAACCTAGCACCCCCTCGAGCCGCCCCAAGCCCGGCTTGGCGCTCGAGAGTCGGCCTAAGCCTCGCCCTCAACCACGTCCAACCACAGGAAGTTACGGTCCATCGATTCCATATGAGAGAAAGAGTGGCTTACCGTACCATAATCGGGCATGCGACCAACCGGGGTGTGCTCAATCTTATTCCACTTACGGATCGGTCCTTAACTGACACAGACGGGGCTACACATTTGAGTCTCCATACCCAAATGAACCAACTCCCCGCCCGGTCCACACTTCATTTCTTTCCAAAACCTTTCCCAATTCCAAGTCCGACATAATGTAGCATGTGTGTAATGATAACAACCACAAGTGACAGAACCCTCCGTCACTTGGCCCGAACCCCGACCTCTAAGCAAGACTAAGCATGGACTCATAGTATTACCCCTAAGCTAGTTCCAACGGAAGTATGCACAATTTCAACGGATGGATGTGCAGCAAGTGGGATCTAGTCCTATCCCAATTCAACTCCTAATGCAAACTTAATTCACCAATTAAGCAAGTTATTTACAAAACTACAATTTAATACAGGTTCAAGATGCATAGGTGCTTGCCTTGATCTTCTGCTTGTGGGTCGGCAGTAACTGGCTCTCCGGTCGCACCCTCGGTCGCCGCGGCGTCAAGTCCCGCGGGATCGCTCTCTACACGAGTACAATGCATAATGAGATGCATGCCATGCAAATAAAACAACCACAATTGAAAATCCCCGACGAAACGACGCAACTGGACACTCGACTAAACCCGGACATACCGGCCTAACCCGGACAGTCCGGTTATTTGATCCGGATAGTCCGGATAACCCGGACACTCCGGACTGGGTGTCCGGACACTCCGGACCTGGAGCATCTGGCCCAACGCGACTTGAGGAGGGGAGCCCTACCACTTTCTACGGCTTCACATCGACCCGATCCACGACTTTTCTACAACTTGCAAGCCGGGAGAAACCCCGAGCTAGCTCAAACCGCCTAGAAACGACAACATTCTACTAGCCCAACCAAGACTAGCTCCAAGCCAAGCAATGGCTTTGCTACTACCCGATCTCTAACCTAGGCAACCTACATTCCCAAAACCCAACCCCAAAACCAACCCAAGAACCACCACTTCGCAAAACCCTAGAACTCCAAAGTTCTTCCCCAAACTCTCAAACCCAAACCTAAGTCCCAAACCCACCATGGATGGCCTTAGGATCCAAGAAACCCACGAATCAACCCCTTATAGAAAGACCTACCTCCAAAGGAAGATGGAGGAGAACAACGCCGGGTAGAGGAAGGAGAACACCGGCTTGAGATCGAGCTAGGGGACGCCGGGGAGGAGCCACGGTGGGTCAACGGCCGGTGGGAGCTCACCGGAGAGGAGCTAGGGTGGAGGAGTGAGCTCACACGGGTGGGGAACCAAAAATGGGGAGAAGAAATGAGGTGGGGAGGCCAAGAAACGGGACTTTTATTTCAACCCACGCACAATCCGGACTCTCCGGATGCTCAACCCGGAGACTCCGGGTTGGGGTCTTCGGTAGAATCAACCCGGACACTCCGGACATCTAGTCCGGACACTCCGGGTTGGGGTGTTCGGTCAGCCCAATCCGGATACTCCGGACATTTATCCGGACATTCCGGGTTGGATCCGGACACTCCGGATGCTGATCCGGATACTCCGGATGTCCTAGAACTTTTGGAACTTGGGGCCTTGACAGCAACAAATAGAAGGAGTTATGAATCAGCAGCTCTCATTATGTGAATACTATTGCACCTATCTAACCCTTAACATTCTAATAGATCATATGGCAATAGTCTATTCCTATACTACAATAATTTATGCATTAATGAACAATATGCTCATGCAAAAGCGACCTATCCATACTAGTAGAAATTTAAGGGATTAAACAGGTTGCTGATGCAATGCAACAATCCTACCATTAAAAATATATATGCATGCAAGCATTAAAATGACATGCAATGAGAATAATGCACATGCAACATTTAACTAGCATGAACAGAACAACTGTATCGCAATATTAATACAACTGTAACACCTATAGCCTCATTCACAAAGAAACCAAATATGCTTCCCTATCACCCTTAAAAGGGGATTTACTTAGTATCAGTAGTCTGACTATTATCCTCAAATCACTAAGGTTGAGCCTGCTACTATCCATGTGATCAGCCGAGAGTTATAAATATTAGTAGTGCAATATAGCAGCAAAATTCTTTTTCTTAGGTTTTCTACTGATCTCTAATTATTTAATTGTGTGGTTCTCGTAACCATTGCTTTGATACCACCTATGGCGACCCACATAATTAGCTCAGGGTAATTAACAGCTTCACTGTCATTACACCGAGTTAATTACACGAATCTCAGCACAGTAGCTAACAAAATATCGGGCATCCCGATACTTTATCAGTTACTATACCGTGTTCAGAGTGTTGCAACAGAACAATAATAAGAGACTGAAATAGGAATATATTACATGTCATGCCACGCGGGGCTTACATGTTCAAATTTAACTATAAGTCTCCAAGTACAACAAAAATATATTACAACGGTCCCATCCCATGATGACCGTCCAAAAGATAATAGTGTCTACCCAATCTTTTAGCCCTCCTGATTGTAGTAGTAGTAGTAAGCATCTTCCTGAAGATCCTAGTCCTGAGCATCACCTTCAACCCACGCCTCATTGTCGGCTCCATAAGTCTCACCTTCTAAGCAAAGGGGGAGTTAAGCAAGAGTGAGTATGGGGGTACTCAACAAGTATTAACAGCAACAATGCAATACATGATTTCTCTCTCAATCCAACTCAAATCAACTAAATGAATCCTCTCTTCTCCAAATACGTTATAATGAAATTAGTGTTGTTTTCTTAAAGAGTTGTTTATTTTAGAGTTTCTGAAATCAGCTACTAACACTGTATATGAGATAGCCTCCAATCCAAGAGACTGGCATGGATTCATGATTTTACCTTGCATAGGTTTGTACCACTTTACCCATAGTGATACCATCCTGTGATGCCCTAGAATGTTTATCACTAATCCAGTATTAGATCTCCAACTGTATTCTCGAGCTGGGAATGCCTCTCCCAGGCCATTCCCACGACTCGCAGGTACAGTTGTACTCTTGACCACCCGCCCAATATACTCCTCAAAATCGGTGGTGCATCAGGTGGTCAGTTAACTCCTCAAAGTCGGAGCTACACATCCAGACTTCAAACATACCACCCCAAATTGGTCTTGTCCCTCTGGGCCTCCCGGCGTGCCCAGAGGTCCGCCCTTAATTTTATTTACCCAATTTGGAGATACTAATACCTTCATAGGACAACCTTTTCTAACCGATTCCTCATACTATGGTTGATACTATTTTACGGCTCATTGCCCAAGTGTTATGTTGTTTAACCTTATATGCTAGCCTATGTAGAGGACCCCACCGGCATGACAAATCCTTCTCATCGGCATCCTCTCCCCACCATACACTGAGCGGAAAGTATTTAAAAGTATTGATGATAAAGCAATCATGGATCGTTTCCAAAAGATGAAATATCGTAGAATGGACTTGCCTTCCAGTCCTAGTCATAGCTAGTGGTTTTGTTGTACGTTACATTTCATTTCAATGTTTGTAATTACTCATGCTTTTTTAATTGCCTTACTAATTTAGCTATTTTTATTTTACAGATTTCTACTCGCACGCATATCGGCATATATGAGCATTCAGGGTGTTATATTCATTGCCCATGTATCTTATGTATATTTTATATTTTTACTTTGACTCTTATCTATTTACATATGAATTTCATTTGCATTAAGCATTTTGAATTACATGTGTTTTAGTATGATTTTCTTCTGTTAATGGACTTATACAAGCATCCCCTCTATTTTTGTCATACGTACGCCACTGTCCATAGCACAGGATGCAAAGTCAGATGATGTTTACAGCTGGTTGTTTGGTCAGCTTTTATGAGTGGATAGTGTGTTATACGTGTTTGATGTTACTATAGATAAATACATGTCGTGTCAGATGATGTTTTATAGCTAGTTGTTTGTCAAATATGTACCACAATTTCGTGTGTTCGATGGTTTAGCAACACAAGGTTAAGATCCATCGAAGTTCCAAGTATGAGTTGTAAAAACATGTAACCGCGAGCATGTGATTGTTAAGATGGTACAAATGGTTAAATAACAATGAATATTACACTATTTTTTTTACTTACGGATAGCGTTTTTTGTACATATTAGAATGGAACAATTGTGACAATCAAATCAATGTTTACGCGGTCTAGATCGGTAACCATAATACCGATGGGGCTACATTATTATTCTACTCACGTAGCATTGGAGAATTGCAATCCTCCCAACACTGGGATACATTGATTTTAGAAAGAAAAAAAAAAACCAACGCAAATTATGTTGTGGCTTTTACCGTTCAGAAGTTCACTCCGTAGAAAAGTAGAAAAACCATTGATAGCCAAGAGGATTTGACTGGATAAAACTTTTCAAAGAATTAAGTAACCATCATTCAATAAGAGAAAAAGAAACTATTTTTAACGAGGTTCACAATCCCATCAGCATTGTTAGACTATCTTCAGCAATTTCTCGTCATTATATTCCCTTCCCTATTCCCTCTTCATATTTATTCCATTTATTTCCTATCATCTCCAACAGCTTTTCCTCAAGAGAATTTGTGAAGGGATTGGAAAGAGAATCCCGTCCGAAGGGAATCCGCTGGAGCATCTGGGATCTGTTTGTGAAGGGATTTGGAGGCTGAAAAGAAGCTGCTGGAGATAGTCTTAACCCGACTAAAACTGAAGCTAGATAAACAGCAATAAGAAGAGTTCAGATCAACAAAATAGCACTACAAGTGTGGGCTCGTAGAAAACGTAATAGTTCAAGGCCTCGTTCGAAACACGTAAACTTTACAGAAATTTTGTACGAAACAGTGGAGTTAATTTTCATTACTTATGTTCTAAGGGAAATTTGATTATTTATAAAGCAATAATTCAAAACCGCAAACTATATCTCTACTATTATAAAACAGCAGTTGGTGGCAGTGATGAGTTCTACCCACGTCATTAATTGCCCTGCTTAATTGCCCTACTTAATTGCCCTGCTTAATTGCCCTACGCAAAAAACGAAGCGTTGCTTTAATTTGCCAGCTTTCGCAAGAAACAAAGCGTTAAAGATAGATGTTTGATCTTGTGAAATAATTTTTTTATTTTTTAATCTTTATTTTTCATTATCAATTTTGTTTTTCATAGCAACGCATGGGCATGTAAATAGTATTATTAAAATATGACATGATAAAGTGTCAAATACATCAATTTTATATAACAAATAATCAATTAATCCATTTTTATTACTTATGTTCACAGGGAGATTTAATTATTTATAAAGCAATAATCCAATATCCCAAGCTATAAATCATTAAAATATAACGTGATAAAATATTAAGGCCTTTTTTGGTAGAGCTCCAGTTCCACTAAATTCGTGAATATAATGGAGCTGGGTATTTCTAGCTCCGCCAAATCTGTGGAGTTGGAACTGTAGGTATATTAAAAGTGTTTAGATGGATCATCTTATTTACATTTTAGAATAAAAAAAAATATAATTCACTTTATTTTAGCCTACAAGTTTCAGATCTGAGATGGAGATGAGATCTGGAGCTCTGCCAAACAGGATCTAAGAGTGTTTAGATGAGTCATCTTGTTTATACTTTAAAATAAAAAAATAAATTTATTTTATTTTATTTTAATTTACAAGTTTCAGATCTACGAAACCGAAACTGAAGTTTCGTCGATCAGGGTCTATACACGTGGAATTTATATGACAAATAATCAATTGATCATGCTCAAAACAGCGTCGGGCCCAGGGTTCGCAATGCCGAACGGTTTTCGCGGATTTCGAACGAAATTCGACATTTCGAGCTCCAGCGAAATTCAATACCGAGCGAAAAACCGAGCAAATTCAAATTTAAATTCAAAAAATTTCAAAAATTTGAGAAAATTTAACCAAAACTCTCTACAATAAGTATTAATATATTTATGACTTCTGGTGTGAATATTTTTTGAAAAAAAAATTAAATTAAAGATTTTTTGAGACATTCAAATTGTAGATAATAGAAAAGGCAAAAAAAAATGAAATTAGAAGTATATTTTAATATGTTAATGTTATCTAGTATTGAAAATTTTCTTGTATTGGCATGTGACAACTTTCAATTATTTAAAATATAGCAAATGTATGTTATTTTTTTTAATATATTAGTGTTATCTTGATAGGGTATATTTTAATATTTTAATTACGTGCATGCCTTTTTGCACTTGTATTGATATGTGACAAGTTTTGATATGTGAATTGCATTTTACAAATTTTACAACATTTTTTATAATTTTTCTCACTTTTATATTTTCTTAATTGTTTTTAATATGTCGTCGAAATTTCGAGCTTTTCGATCGAATTTCGGTACTTTTCGATCGAATTTCGAGCTTTTCGATGGAAATTCGCTCATGTGTTTGACCAGTTTTCAAATACGTTTGAATTCGGCAATCATTCGATTTTTTCCGAATTTCGAACGAAATTCGACGATTTTCGCTACCGAGGCCTGCTCGAAAATTGACTCCGAAACGAAATTGCGAACCCTGGTCGGGCCTTGGTTGTACGGCCTGCCGTCCCATCCGATGCGCCGCGGCGTCGCGTTGCTCCTCTGCCGACGCGCCCGCGCCCCCACGAGTGAAGCCTTGCTCGCGTGGGGATGGGGATACGGACGGGCATGGGAGCAGGCAGGCTCCGACTCCTAGTCGCCCGGTCAACATAAGTCGCCGCCCCACATCCCAATCTCCGGCTCCTCCTGCCTAGAATCCCTAACCCTTCGCCTTCAGCCGCCGCGGGGAGACGCGACGTGATGCAGGCAGCCGCCCGCTGCTCCTACCGATGGGTCAAGGAGTGGTTCGTGCCCCCCCTCAACCCCCCGCCTCCTCTCGAGCTCTGCTAATCCGCTTCTCTTGGTTGGGGGAGCTCTGTTGGTTTCTGGTTCACGTGATTTGGATCTGATCTCCCCTGTCTGCGCTCCGGCGCCTCTCCTAGGGTTCCGCAGGACCTCGTCATCGCCGGCGGCCCGTGCGCGCTCTACAAGTGGGTGCGAGGTACGCTCCCTGCACGCCGCCGCTCCTCTCTTCTCCTTGTTGCTGTGGAAATATTTAACCTTTCTTACTGCGATGCAATGTGATTTCTAGCATCATCGTGGTTACGGTTGCAGCTTGCGATGACATTTGGGTGTGTGCTTTCGGTTTCCATTGATTGAATTCCAGCAGAGGCTTATTAGAGGCTTTAGTTTGGTTTGGCGCAGGCACACAATAGCCTAATATGCCTCGGCACAAGGATAGAATTGCCCCTGGCTTTATCTCAGAAACAATACCTTATCTAGCCCACCGGACCTCATTTTTTTTCCAAATCTGGCCCCTCCCACGAGGAAGGTGTGGCAGGCGGCACATGTCCGGCGAGTGCGGAAGCTTTCCGGCACCGAGGCAGTGCCCGGAGCGCGCGGGCGGAAGCACAAGTGTGCGCGCGGGCGAGCTTTGCTGCCGCGGCCGGGTAGCGTGGAAACTGTCCTGACATGGTAGCCCACGCTACTTCCGTGCTCGCGAGCATTGCCACGGCGCTGGCAAGCTTCTGCGCTCACCGGGCGCGGCAGGGAGCTTCTGCGCTCCCAGGCATGGTAGGGGTGGGGGAGGGGGCCAAATTGTAAATGTGTGCGCTTGGGGGTTAGATTTGCAAAAAATGAAGCCCGGGGGTCTAGATAAGCGATGGGTTTTTTATCTCATAGGTTGCCTGTTTGCTTGGTTGTGACTTCCTGAATAGCGATTATGGGGGTCTTGCCATTTGGTTGGTAATCATGCGCATTCCCATGTAAGATTAGCGATTATGGGGTCGTGAGAATTGTGCACCTGCTCTCGCAAATTGGCTAATAATTATGCACATTCCCTTCAAGGGAGGGTCCGATAGTTGTACTGCGTGGCTAATATGACCAAACAAACAAACAAGAATTGTCCCTGTTTCTTGTACCAGCTGCATCAGATATTCTTATGCCCTCTTTCGGATGTAGTCTACCGCAATCCTTTTACTTTTGGAATGGAACATATTCACAAGGCGGTTGTTAGAATTCTGTTTAGGCCTTCCAGATTTCAAAACCTGCAAACACATTACTCTTATAGTAATAAGTTCAGTTGAAACAAATAGCACAAAAAGCGAGATTTTTTTAGACTGCCATTAACACGTTAAACTATTTCTGCTAAATTCCAAGCGCTGGTATGGATATTGCATGCCTCCACATCTATTCTTTGTTTACACTTATTTCTAAACAATGTGGAGTCCAACTATTTCTGCTAAATTCCAAGCGTCTGGTATGGATATTGCATGCCTCCACATCTATTCTTTGTTTACACTTATTTCTAAACAATGTGGAGTCCTCATGCAATGCGTAAATAAGGACACACAACTAATTGAATTTCTATCTTAAACATGCTGTTTGTTTCGTGATTTAGCCTTGTCATTCAGCTGATAATGTTTTTACCTTATTCCCATTCAGAGGATAGGTTATCCGCTCTCAAAACCAAGGACAAGGAACAAGGGGCAGAAGTTGCAAAGGTCGAACCAAACACTGAGGTTCTCTTCCTGTGCAGCTTCGATGGCTGTGGGAAAACTTTTGTTGATGCAGGGGCTCTTAGGAAGCATGCTCATGTCCATGGGGAGAGGCAGTATGTGTGTCACTATGAGGGCTGTGGCAAGGTATTGTGTATTGCTTATTTTTCTCACCCAGTGTTCTAAATAAAGGCCGTTAAAAGGGTAAAAATCCCCCGCCCGTTACGTTTATAAATATGTCAAGGTTTGCCTGTTTTATTGAGCCGTTTATTCGGTTTAACGGTCGTTAATGTTTAACAGGCCTGTTTTATCGAGCGTTTATTTTCGTAAAGTTGCAATATTGCCATATGACATAAAACATTATGACATACATGAGATGAATGCTAGTTTTGCTTTTCATTGCCACTTGAGACGTTGATTCATTCAATTGTGCCTCTTTAGTTACGTTCATATTTTTTTTATTTCACCGCCATGGACAATTGTTAATAGTTTGGTATTTCCATTATATATGCATGAAAGAAGTGAATTAGATGCTTATTTTGTTATTGCAAACACATGTATATATTTATCTGAATTTTAAATAGTAAAACCGTTTACAAGGCCGATTATTGTATAAACACTAAAAGGTGGGGTGACCCTTCGTTCACCATTCACTGTCATTTAGAACATTGTTCTCGCCTACATCGCAGAGTCATTTTCCAGATCGTAGTGACATTGTCGCCTCTGAGTTGCTTAGCTAATGTTTGTTGGTGAATCCGATTTTGCAGAAATTTTTAGACAGCTCTAAGCTGAAGAGGCATTTTCTTATTCATACTGGAGAAAAGAACTTTGTCTGCCCCCATGAAGGTTGTGGCAAGGTAATTAGCATGCTCTGTCCATTGTATTTGTAACGCTTTTCTTGGCTGAAGTTTGGGTTTTTAATCATATACGAATAATATATATGTTTTCTCATAGATAGCAGGTTATCAAAAATATCTAACCATGCAGAAAGTAATTTGTGCTGAATATATAAAAGCTTGGTGCTTGGTTTCTATTTGAGTGCTACTGTTTCTCTGCTTAGAGCCTTGATTATTTAATTATGTTTCTGTTGGCTGAATTTGGCTTACGAGTTACAATGTTCTTTGTGTGTGTGTTTTATTCAATAAATGAATTATTCCGTGTGCCATATAAATTTCACGTACACACTAATGAGAAGATTGCTAAAGGGACATGATAACGTACAGATATTTTGTGAAATCTATAGTTCCTCACTGTATTTGTTGATAACTACTCTGGAGGGAATATTCAGTGCATCCCTTGTGCAACCCAACTTAATACTTTTTTGTTCAAGAAATACTAGCGGTAGGGAGGAAGAATTTCAAACACAGACTCAACCCGGAGTGGTAATACTGTAGTGCCAACAAGAGACTTACTCCCTATCTAGTATTTTTTGAGTTTTTATTTTGAAGTTTTTTAGGATGCACTGGATATGCCCAACCTTTCTAATTGGTGGAATGAATTCAGCCCCTTTCACATTTCTTGGCAATTTGTGTTGTTAATGTGCTGGATCCTGTTTATTGCAGGCTTTCTCTTTAGATTTTAATTTGAAGGCACACATGAAAACACATTCTGTGGATAACTATCATTTGTGCAAGTACCCAGAATGTGGTCGACGATTTACACAGGAATCTAAACTAAGGGCTCATATCAAGGCACAGCATGAAAAGGTAAAGATTTACAATTTTTTTTTTTTTTTGTAATTTGCCACTTATCAAAAAACACATGCTCACAAGCGGCAAGACTAATATAGGTTATCCTACAGAATTCAGGTGGCCCTGCGATGAACCGCAATGTACTAGATCACCCCCCTAACACAGTGAAATCTTTGGCAACACCACCAGCTCCCTCAGCCGAGCGCCCATTTGTCTGCCCTTACGATGGTTGTGCCAAGGCATACATTCATGAGTACAAGCTTAACCTTCACTTGAGGAAAGAGCATCCCAATCACTACCAGGACGCTGGTGCTTCTTCAAAGGGCACCATGTCGAAGAAAACCCACAGAAGCAAGCCGACCCTCGCAGCCAAGATGCCACCGCCCAAGATCCCTAAGCGCAGAGGATACACAGCACCATCTCCAGCTGTCCATATCCCCGAGGAGCACCAGTGGCCAAGGAAATTGCTGTACGAGGATGATAGCGAGGAGACCGAGGAGGAGGGAGATAATGCTGAAGAGGGGGGGTGGAGATACAGAGCTGCCAGCAGTGACGACGAGGAGACTGAGGACGAAGATTGAACCGCCTGACGATTTGCCATTGGGTAGTTGTGCATAAAGTCTATAAGCCTTGGGTTATAGTTTTGCATACCTGTACAATATTCAAATAAGACTTGACTAGTTAGGCAGGAGAAATGAGAATTGACCCCTACCTTGTGAATTAGGTAGGTGTCTCTTCCAGGTTCAAAGATGTTAGGCTATTGACTTGAAAGGATATCAATCATTGTTTGCATCCATATGTCTATGGCTGCGTGTTAGAGTGAACTCTGAATTTTTTGATTGGTCCTGTCATGGTGCAGAATGGCATGGGCAAGTGACAAGTCCAGCGACAAACCCTCTTGCACCCGGCTTCCAGACGGCTTTGAAAGAGGAAAAATAAAAAGCACAGGCATAGATTGATGTTGAGCAAAGTCTACTGCAGCCCAGAACGTTCTGGACCAGAGTGCCATATATATGCTTTTATACTCCGGCGACATGAGATCCAAACGTGAAACAGCGACTTCTTTTTCTTACGTCGTCGGTGAGGAGGTGGAGGAGCAACAAGGAGAGAGGATGGGGAGGCAAGCTGGGTTGCATTGCACGTTGCTTTTGTTTGACCATTTTAAAGCTGCTTGGGTTCTTGCCCGAGTGCTGACCGAAGCAGGGTCTACGGGGGGCCAAACACGAGGGTGACCGACTAGCGTTGATCTCTCTCTCTCTCTCTCTCTCTCTCTCTCGTCAGCGTCATCGCCCATCTCAAGATCGTGACGACAAGGAAGGATTCCGAGGATGCACTGCTGGTAGTTTTAGGGCTCTCATTGCGAAGAACTGGATCTGACACATAAAAGATCGTCTAGACCAGGTCACAGTGCGACTTTTTTCTTTCTTTCTCGCTTTGCATGTGATACGTGATTTTCGTGCTGAGACCATCTCCAACCCATTCCCGTCCCCTCCCTCATTCCCTTCGCGAAGGGATTCCCATTCCCTTCAGCGCTCCAACGGGTTCCTTCAAAGATTCCCTTCAGGATTCTCTCTCCCATTCCCTCCAGGAAGGGATTCTCTCTCCTTTCCCTATACAATTCCCTTTAAAGGGAATCTGTTGGAGATGAGTGGAAATAAAGGGAATGGGAATGGGGAAGGGAACAGGGAAGGGAATGAAATGAAGGGAATATGGTTGGAGATGGTCTGAGCTTCTGGTTCATCTCAGATCCACGCTGGAATCGTCTCATTTTTCGAGATAAATCTGTTATGATATGGCTAGAGTTCGTGTTTCTGTATGGAAGGACTCTATTCATTGGTGAGCGAATCCGAATTAACCTTCAGGGGAGATATATATATATATATATATATATATATATATATATATATATATATATATATATATATATATATATATACACATATACATATACATATACATATATATATATATATGCCATTGCCTTGTACAGAGAGATCAATCTAATAAAGAGAGGTTTTTTCCCCTATATTGTGTGCGCTCTTTTTCTTCTGTTCGTGTGATTGCTTGGCGTGCCGCGGATTGGCGTGGGTGAACGATCTTGTTTCACAACACGTTATCAGCACGAGTCTCTACCACAAGAAGCGGAGAATCATCGACTACGACGAACGACTACTACCAACGATTGATCTCCCGATCCGATCTGCAATCAACTCGCCATCAAGACGGCATCCACTCGGATTGCCGAAAAAAAAGTCCTACGCGACTCTATCCTACGCGATAGTCAACACATCCAGTATCAAGAACGTAAGTAATCGCGCTTGATCAAAATTCTGCAGATTGTCTCTTTGGATGTATTGATCTAATCTACTGTTAGAGATTATTCTTGATCTGTTACTGTCCATAAAAAAAAATTGTTTAGCACACTATTAGAAGCTACATACCCTGGGTTTATTTTCTAACTTTTGCCATGTTTAATATGTGGTAAATTGACTTTTCTGTTACACAAGTAATTCTGAAAATTGCTCAAATATTAACGGAGAATTGCAAAATTTGCTAGAAAATTTTGAGGACACGAGTAGTTGGGATTTGATTTCAGTAATGAAGGAACAGATACAAGACAATTGGTGTCTAGGAAAACACACATGAGGCTTGGTTTTTTAATTGGCACCCGGAAACGGGAAGTGCTCCCTTCCTCATGTGAGCCCTAGGGGTGGGTTGACCTGGTTATGAGTCGAGCTGACTGAGACATTCATTACCTATTTTCACTCCCAGCCAACAAGAGTTACATAAGATGTAATTAGCATTATGCTGCGTTTAATTGATGTTGGGATTTATTTTATGTTATTAAGTAATGCTGGAAAATTGCTGTAAATTAACAGAAAATTGCTATATGCTAGGAAAATTCTGGAAAAATTATGATAATTATCTACTGAATAGATATAGACCAAAACTTTATTGATTCAATGAGAATGCATGCAAAATAATATTTTACTAATAGTAAAATTTCGTATTGCTTACATATAGGATATGTCTAACATCGCAAAAAGGGAATTTGTTGTGTTTGCCCTGGATGGCAGCAATTATCTCACTTAGGCAATGGATGCCAAAATCAACATAACAGCTAGAGCACTTAGAGCTGCTATTGCCCAGCCTGAAGCTGGTGCACCTGCTGTACCCGAACCCGCAAAATGCGCTGCTTTACATTTCCTAAGGCACCATCTTCATCCGGTCCTGAAGGCCGAATACTTGATAGAGGAGAACCAACTGGTATTATAGAATTCCCTGAAGGAACGCTATAACCAGCAAAGATCTGTGTTGTTGCCAGAAGCACAACGAGAATGAACCCTCCTACGCTTTCAGGATTTCAAATCTGTGGCAGCATATAATTCTGCAATGCACAAACTTGTCGCTAAATTAACATTTTGTAACTAGAACGTTACTGGTGCTAAAATGATCGACAAAACCTTGTGCACCTTCCACCCCAACATGATGATACTACAGCAATAGTACCGTCATGCAAAGTACAAGAAGTACTCTGAGCTTATTAGTGTTATGCTAGAAGCAGAAAAACATGATGAACTCATGTTGAAGAATCATCATGCAAATGCTAATGGTAATCAAGCATTGCCCGAAGCACATGCTACCGCTCAACAGGCTAGTAATAGCCATGGTCGCGAAAAAGGTCAAATGCATAAGGGGAATAAATGGAAGAATAGCAGAAACCAAAAGGGAAGGGCAAAATCCAATGGAAAGGTACAGGGAAAGGTACTAGAACCTTCCAGAAGCAAGGTCCAGCCAATGAGGCACCTAACCCTCCTCAGTCGTGCTTTAGGTGTGGGTGCGTTGGCCATTGGTCACGTACCTGTCGCACCCCAAAGCACCTGGCGGAACTTTACATGAAATCCACTAGGAGATTCCAGAAGAATCAAGAAAAAAAAGGTTGAGGCACACTTCATTGAACAAAAAGGTGGGAAGAAGGATGACAACGTCACCGACCCTACGGCCGAGTTCAAAGAAAGCCTTCTCAGATATGGTGACTCGCCCATGGAGGAAGATGACCTTCTTGGTACTGAACTTGTGGAATTCCAGAAGAATACCAATGTTCCCCAGGAGGAGGAACATGACTTATATAGAGACTTGCAATAGTTTCCTTGTACCCCTTTTTGTTTTATATCGCATTTCCATTAGTTGAGTCTCCTTAAGAGCCTCATATTATCAGTTTGAATATTTATGTTCCTGCATGAACATTTGGTCTATGATCCTGTTGAGCAATTATCAATAATAGTCAAATAATGTGTTTTTCCAGAATATTTGCTCATTCTTGTGCTATGCTTGTCCTATATTCTAAAATTTTTCCTGATGCAATAATTGTTTGATTGTTAAGTCATACCTTTAATATAGAACAAAGTATAATCCAGCGAAGGAGGAATAGATTTATCTAGAAGACAGCTATACCACACTAAGTGATTTGAAAATTATGACTATCGCCAGAAGCGATAATCTTATAGTTGGCACTGGAAGAATGTCATATTATACCCTGAGTCCAGTTGTACTCATTTATATCTTAAAGACATTGGTCTGAATGGTACCCATATGCAGACATAGAAAGAGGATGGTATTGAATACCTAGTCATGTCTAAGTTTAATGGGTGTAATAAATGTGTGGTTGAAAAACTTCCTCCCTTCTTCTCTGGGTTATACTACACATATATAAAACTTGAAGTTTGTGTTGCGATAAAAACTTAGAGATATTTAAAGATCTTGTAGATCGACTGGGTAATCTTGAGTTGAATATTATGATAAAATAATTAGTACTTCTGCTGGCCATAGTATTGAATACCATAGCATACCCGGTAGCTGTATTCTCCACAGTAGCCCCCGAGTGCTTTGCAATTGAGTTGCTTGTGCCGAGGCCTCGTTGGTGAGCGGGAGATGCATCTAGTCACCTGGTCGGTAGCTCCTTCAAAATACCTGGCTGCAAGCAAGGAATTTGCAAGGGACTCGAAATTATCCTGCTCATCGCATGATCCGAGCAGTCTTTTTGCAATAGGGGTGCCCACGTTCGACAGCACGACTTGGAGCTCTCCGAGTTTGTGTCCATAAGGACGGTGGTGATCAGCCCGACTTGGGGTGCACCGGGGTCTCATCCAGTAGGACGCTGGTGATCAGCCTGACTTGGGGCGCACCGGGGTTGCATCGAATAGGATGTTGGTGATCAGCCCGATTTGGGGTGCACCGGGGGCGTGTCCTGCAGGACATTGGCCGAGTGGTTTTCGCGCAGTCTAGCTGATGGCGCCGTGATGGCACTATGGGTGTCCCGATCTTTCGATGAGAAACACACGATCGATTTGTTAGAGTCGACTTTGACGATCCGACTACACCGTACGACGACGATGCGCCTTAGCAATCGCTAAACCAACTCCAGTAGTTATTGATCTTGCCGTGGGCACGATCAACCTGAACACGAGGTTCAATTCCTGCAAGCAACCGAAGAACAAGCAAGAACAATAGGATAAGCAATCTGAAATTGCGGATAAAACTGGAAGCGAAACAAAGTGGAGTCTTATTGACAATCTTGACAAGGTGGTCGCCCAAAGACAACTCGCAGGATCAAGTTTGCACTTGGCTAAACTAATCAAATAAAACCCAAAACCCTAAGGAGCCGATGTCTGGCTATTTATAAGAGGTAGGGCGTGGGAAACACGTCCAAAGCGATGAGATACCAACTACAACTCTATTACAAGGCCCAAAGCCCAAGTCTTCTCGATTTGGAAAAGTGACGCCAATTGTTTTGCAGATTCCCGTTGACTCGGACGGAATTTGGGGATGGGGTCGGATCCGTTGGAAAGAGGACGTCGAAACCTTTCCAACCAGTACTCATAGACCTCAAACACCCTTGTGGATCAAAAGTTATGGTCGTTTGAAGTTGGTGCTGTCCCCGAGGCCGAATCCGAGTTGAACTTGTGCACCGGAAGAATTGGCTTCATGCTTGACGTTTGGGAGTCCTTCTCCTTGGTTCCTAAGGACAATAAAATCATCACAAGGATTAAATAGCATTCCATTCATTAAATTATTTGTATGCAACCCGAGGAACGCATTCACCTGGTAATTGAATTGTCGTGCCCGAGCTCGAGTAATTGGCCCTTGTATGATATTGTTGGTTTCCATTGGGTTTGTAAGTATGGCCGTATCCATGGTAGTGATGTCCTCATCATCCTCCCTTCTTGCATTTGAGTCGTCCTCGACTCAAGTTCATCATCCTCTCCCAAGTATGGTTTCAAATCGGTAATGTTGAATGTGGGACTAACCCCAAAATCTGCAGGCAATTCAAGCTTGTATGCATTATCATTAATCTTTGCCAATACTTTGAAAGGACCATCAGCTCGCGGCATCAACTTAGATTTTCTTAATTCTGGGAATCGATCTTTTATAAATGCAACCAAACTAAATCGCCTGGTTCAAAAGTTACATGTTTCCTTCCCTTACTACCAGAAGTTTATATTTAGCATTCATCGTTCTATGTTTTCTTTAGTTGTCTCATGCAGTTTCATAATCAAATCAGCACGTTGTTTAGCATCAAGATTCAATTTCTCCGAAGATGGTAGAGGTAACAAATCAATTGGAGCATGAGGTACAAATCCATATACAATCTCAAAAGGGCACATCTTAGTAGTAGAATGCATAGACCGATTATAAGCAAACTCAATATAGAGGCAAACATTTTTCCCACAATTTAATGTTCTTTTTCAAAACAGCCCTAAGCATAGTAGATAAAGTTCGATTAACGACCTCGGTTTGTCCATCAGTTTGGGGATGACAAGTAGTAGAAAATAAAAGTTTAGTCCCCAATTTAGCCCACAAAGTTCTCCAAAAGTGGCTTAAGAATTTAGTGTCACGATCTGAAACTATTGTGTTAGGCACACCATGTAAGCGAACAATTTCACGAAAGAATAAGTCGGCAATGTTGGTAGCGTCATCGCTTTTGTGACAAGGTATGAAGTGTGCCATTTTAGAAAATCTATCCACAACGACAAAGATACTATCCCTCCCTTCTTTGTTCTAGGGAGTCCTAAAACAAAGTCCATAGAAATATCCTCCCAAGGCACGTTAGGAATAGGCAGAGGTATGTATAAACCATGGGGATTAAGTCGTGACTTAGCTTTTTGACATGTAGAACAGCGGCGATGAAACGTTCCACGTCTCGTCTCATCCTGGGCCAAAAGAAATGGCTAGCGAGTATGTCCTCCGTCCTTTTCACACCAAAGTGTCCCATCAATCCTCCTCCATGCGCTTCTGTAGCAATAACAAGCGAAACGAGAACTAGCTGGAATACATAGTTTGTTTGCTCTAAACACAAACCCATTATTGAGGACAAATTTGTTCCAAGTTTTTCCTCTTTACAATTGAGCAACACATTTTTAAAATCATCATCATGCACATATTGCTCTTTAATCGTTTCCAAACCAAAAATTTTGAAGTCAAGTTGTGAGAGCATGGTATATCTCCTAGACAAGGCATCAAAGAATGACATTATCCTTTCCCTGTTTGTGTTTGATGACATAAGGAAATGACTCAATGAATTCAACCCACTTTGCATGTCTACGGTTCAGTTTAGCTTGACTTCTAATATGTTTTAACGATTCATGATCCGAATGTATAACAAATTCCTTGGGCCATAAATAATGTTGCCATGTTTCTAAAGTTCGAACTAGCGCATATAACTCCTTATCATAAGTAGAATAATTCAAACTTGGCCCACTCAATTTCTCACTAAAATAAGCAACAGGTTTTCTTTCTTGTAACGAACACCACCCAAACCAATTCCACTAGCATCACATTCTAGTTCAAAAGTCTTAGAAAAGTCTGGAAGCCGGAGTAAGGGTGCATGGGTTAACTTAGCTTTCGAGAATGTTGAAGGCATCTTCCTGCGGCTTGCCCCAAGCAAAAGGTACACCCTTCTTGGTGAGCTCATTCATGGAGTGCAGCGATGGTGCTGAAGTCCTTCACAAAAGCAGCGATAGAATCCAGCCAAGTCCTAGAAAACTTCGCACCTTTGTGTGGACCGTGTTAGAGTCGGCCAACTCAGTATTGCTTCAACCTTGGCTTGGTCAACTTCAATTCCTGTGGAGTAACAACATAGCCAAGAAAAGATACTCGATCCGTGCAAAAGATGCACTTCTCAAGGTTACCAAATAAGCGTGCATCGCGTAAAGCATTAAAAACAGACGCAGATGTTCAAGATGATCCTCTAAAGATTTGCTATAAATCAAGATATCATCGAAGTAAACTACCACAAATTTTCCAATGAAAACACGTAAAACCTCGTTCATCAGTCTCATGAATGTGCTAGGAGCATTAGTCAACCCGAAGGCATTACTAACCACTCATATAACCCGAACTTAGTTTTAAATGCCGTTTTCCATTCATCTCCTAACTTCATGCGAATCTGGTGATACCCACTACGCAAATCCACTTTAGAGAACATAGTAGAGCCACTTAGTTCATCAAGCATATCGTCTAACCGAGGAATAGGATGGCGATATCTAATGGTGATATTATTAATTGCTCTACAATCCACACACATGCGCCATGTTCCATCTTTCTTAGGTACTAAAATGTCTGCACAAAGACAAGGACTAAGAGATTCACGTCGTACCCTTTATCAAGCAATTCGTGAACTTGGCGTTGTATCTCTTGTGTTTCTTCAGGGTTGGTTCTGTAAGGTGCTCGGTTGGGCAAAGATGCCCCTGGAATGAGATCAATTTGATGCTCAATCCCTCTAATTGGCGGCAGCCCTGAGGGGATGTCCTTTGGAAAGATGTCGGTGTATTCTGCAAAGGTTAGTGACAACAGGAGGCAAAGAGAGGGACATCTCCTCTAGAGAAAACAAAGTTTCTTTTGCAGACCAAAGCATAGCATGTAGACCTACAAACATCCAACTCATTCAAATCAGATTTTGTTGCAAGAAAACAAGCACCTTTCAATTTAATCTCATTCGGCTTAGCACAATCAAGGTTAGATTCTTTACTGTTTATGTTGTTCAAGTCCTTTGGTGACAATCTGATTTTCACTCTTAGAATTCTCTCGATTTTTCTCTTTGCTAGATCTAGCGATTTCATCCTTTACAATGGCATCAAAGCGACATTGGGTGTAGCACAATTTTCTTTTCTTTATGCACAAAAGAGTATTGATTTGTTCTACCATGATGTAAACAATCCTTATCATATTGCCACGGTCTACCTAATAACATAGAACATGCTTGCATAGGTGCGACATCGCAATCAACATAATCATGATAGGAACCTAAAGCGAAATGTACTCTTACCATGCGAGTTACCTTGAGTTTGCCGCTGTTGTTGAACCATTGAATGTGGTAGGGCTGAGGGTGTGGTCTAGTGGAGAGTGCTAGCTTCTCCACCATGTCCATCTTTGGCTAGATTATTGCAACTCCCACCATCAATGATTATTCGAATGGATCGCTCCTTGATGACGCCTTTTGTGTAAAACAAGTTGTGGCGTTGATTTGGATCGGCCTTGAGCAATCTGAGCACTAAGCACACGTTGTGCAATAATACTCAAATATTGGTCAGCATCACCGGCGCTCACGTGTACCTCGTCGTGCTCGGCATTTGGATCGCCGTCTTCATGTTCAGCGAGCAAAGCATATGTTTCGTCATCAAGATCACTTGCCGAAGTCATACTCGCCGTCTTCACGGATTATTAGCACACGCTTGTTCGGACACTCCCTCATCATGTGACCGAAACCCTTGCAGCGATGGCATCGAACATCTTTAGTGCGTCCGTTGATGCGACCGACTTACGACGAACTATTTGTAGTAGCTTGTGTGGCACTTTTCGTCGGCGTTGGTTGTGGTGCCGAATTTGCGGTGGTGGACGCCCGTTCTGTTGATGGAAGAGGTCGGCGTGGTAGTACGGCCGGCCAGGGGCAGCAGGTGCGCGGTGTCCACGAAGTAGTTCGACTGCAGAAAAGTTAGTCTTGGCCCTCGATTGACGACCACTGCACTTCACGTTCAGCTTTGCAAGCAAGATGGAACAACCGAGTCATCGAATTATAATCCTTATAGTCTAGAATATCCTGGATTTCTCGAGTTAAACCACCTAAGAAACGAGCCATAGAAGCTTCCTCATTCTCAATTAATCCACAACACAACATGCCAATTTGCAATTCTTGGTAATATTCTTCCACCGAATTCTTACCTTCTTTGTCAGCGCTGCAATTTATTCAATAAATCTCTAGCATAGTATGAAGGAACAAATCTATGCCTCATTAGCAATTTCAAGGCTTCCCAAGTGGTGGGTATATTATTTGGATGAGCACGGCAATGTTCTCTCCACCAAACGAAGCAAAATCGGTGAACTCACTTGTGGCGACTCTAACTCTTCTATTCTCGGAAATCATGGCACGCAAATTTTTGATCCACAAGTAATTCCCAACTAAGGTAACCATCGAGGTCATATTTACCTTCAAACGATGGCATGTTGAAATTTACCTTAGGAAAACATCATCTCGTTCGTTCCTTGGTCGTGGAGGATCACGTCGCATACCTTGCTGATTGAAGCGTAGCCGTTGATGGTTACGATCATTATCGTAATGGATGGGGTTGACCTCCTCCGCATCGATGGTGTCATCATATTCGTGCTCTTCGTTCTGTTCTTCTAAATCTGTTGGGGCCTCCTGTGGAGCTGAATTGTTGCTTGGACGACGGGAGGTGGATTGGAAGCACCAGATGCAAGAATGCAAAAGTATCAAGTCTAGCCAAAATAGTAGCAAGAGTAGTGTTAGCAATCCCTTGTGCGGCCTCGATGGATCTCGAGACGGTCTTCTTGCATTGACATACGCTCATTAGTGAGCCGTACATCCTCGCTAAGACCATCGGTGGCTTCCTCGTCATCTTTTGGAAGTGAGCAATGATGCCCTTGGTTCGTGGAGAGTGATGAAGTGAACTCTCGTCACCTGACATGGTTAGTTGATGACAAGGAAAAAAAAACCACAAGTATAATGTTCCTATCAACTACTAGGTGGCAAGTCTCTCCCGCGCGCACGCCTATGACCCAAGTTCTTACAAGTTCTTACAATGCAAAGGCGGCGTTGTCGGCCGTTGGCGTTGTCAAAGGTTCTCCGAAGTTTGTGTAGAAGCGATTGCCAAGGGATCGAACGCAGACGGGTAGAAAGTGGAGCTTGGACGAGGCTTAATTTAGTAGCAAAAAGGTTAGCAATAATCCAATCGGTGAATGCAAAATTGAAGAATTGTTCAACGTCTAGTCACTGAGTTCTTTGACTCGAGGCTAGCAAGGATCGTGACTCAAAAGCGTGGTCGGCGACAGATGCAGCCTCCACAAACAGATGAAGAAACAGCGATAAAAATTCGCGAAAGAAGGGAACTATCTCAAAAGACTGGGAATCTTGTGAAAACAGGTTTAGCACATAAAAATTTTCGGATCTGTTCCAGACTCTTTTTTTTTTTTTTTTTTTTTTTTTTGGGGAACGATCCGACGCCTTTTTATTTAAAGTGCTATGCAGGCGGAAGACCAGTCGGCTATAAGGAGGGCGACGATCGAGCGACGATGGGCTATCAGTGGGCGATCGGCGGCGACGATCGAAGCGACGATGGGCTATCAGTGGCGACGATCAGCGACGATCAGGCGACGATCAGGCAGCGACGGATCAGGCGACGATGGGCTATCAGTGGGCGACCAATGAGAGGCGACGATCGAAGGGCGATCGGAGGCGACGATCGGCGGCGACGATCGGGCGACGACGATCGGCTAACAGAGGGCAACCGGTCGGACGACCAAGTGGGCGACGATCAAGCGGCGACGATCGGATGAAAAGAAAACTTCGGTCGAACACCTTTTCTTTTTTTCTCTTTTTTTCAACGATTCGAGACCGACACGGAACACAACTCAAAACGGAACACAACTCGAAAGCGGAACACAACTCGACACCGCCGTGGGAGACAAAAATTTCTTCCGACCTGGACTCCAACTAGACTAGAATTCAGCAACTCGACACGACGATGCAACCAAAAATTCAATAACGCAGCACCTTTGGAAAGGAAAATGCGAGGCTCAAATTGTTTTGGTATGGGGAGATCCAATCGATGGCGTTTCTCTGGACTATAGGAAAGATATCAATCTACTAATCTAGGGTAAAGAATTCTCACCGAGCAACCTGGTTTGCTCGATACCACTTGATGGCGCCGTGATGGCACTATGGGTGTCCCGATCTTTCGATGAGAAACACCACGATCGATTTGTTAGAGTCGACTTTGACGATCCGACTACACCGTCACGACGACGATGCGCCTTAGCAATCGCTAAACCAACTCCGGTAGTTATTGATCTTGCCGTGAGCACGATCAACCTGAACACGAGGTTCAATTCCTGCAAGCAAATCAAGAACAAGCAAGAACAATAGGATAAGCAATCTGAAATTGCGGATAAAGCTGAAGCGAAACAAAGTGGAGTCTTATTGACGATCTTGACAAGGTGGTCGGCCCAGACAACTCGCAGGATCAAGTTTGCACTTGGCTAAACTAATCAAATAAAACCCAAAACCCTAAGGAGCCGATGTCTGGCTATTTATAAGAGGTAGGGGCGTGGGAAACACGTCCAAAGCAGTAGGATACCAACTACAACTCTATTACAAGGCCCAAAGCCCAAGTCTTCTCGATTTGGAAAAGTGACGCCAATTGTTTTGCAGATTCCCGTTGACTCGGACGGAATTTGGGGATGGGGTCGGATCCGTTGGAAAGAGGACGTCGAAACCTTTCCAACCAGTACTCATAGACCTCAAACACCCTTGTGGATCAAAAGTTATGGTCGTTTGAAGTTGGTGCTGTCCCGGAGGCCGAATCCGAGTTGAACTTGTGCACCGGAAGAATTGGCTTCATGCTTGACGTTTGGGAGTCCTTCTCCTTGGTTCCTAAGGACAATAAAATCATCACAAGGATTAAATAGCATTCCATTCATTAAATTATTTGTATGCAACCCGAGGAACGCATTCACCTGGTAATTGAATTGTCGTGCCCGAGCTCGAGTAATTGGCCCTTGTATGATATTGTTGGTTTCCATTGGGTTTGTAAGTATGGCCGTATCCATGGTAGTGATGTCCTCATCACTAGCCATTGGCGTTCCCCCAAAGCTTTGACTTGGTCCGGGCCCGAAATTCTCAGCTGAACCCAAACCAAGAGCGCTCCGTGGGGTCCGCACTGTCTTTTCGCGGAAAAAGAGGGATTTCCTTCCCACCCGGAGGCGAAACCCTAACATTGTGTGGCGCTTTTAACGTGCCCTCTCAAAGTAGATCGGTTCCGATTTTCCCTTGTGTCTTGGCCTCCGCTTCTTTCTTCTTGCTTTTCTTCTTGGATCTCTTTTGCTTCACCCTTCAACCATTACCGATACTTTCCGCCGCCTCCGGGAATGGCGTTCTCCACTGCGGCTGCACCCGATGTGCCTTTCGCACCCCAGGATTGGGCCACCTCGATAACAATGGAGGCGCATCTCGAGGCGATGGCTTCCGCTGGGGTTATCCCTCCATTGGAGTTGATAGGAGCTCGCACAGCGGCGGGTGAATCTTTCCCCACTCCTTGGTCGGAAGAAGTCGTTGTTTTTGAATCTTTCTTCTGTCGTGGACTTGGCTTGCCCTCCAGCGCTTTTCTTCGTGGTCTTATTTTTTATTATGGAATCGAATTGACTCATCTTAACCCCAATTCCATCCTTCAGATTGCCATTTTTGTCCACCTTTGCGAAGCCTATATGGGCACTCGTCCTCATTTCAGCCTTTTTTGCCATCTTTTCCTTCTCAAGCCCTTCCCGAATAAGAAGGCCCCCAAGCTGGCTGGGGGTGCTGGTCTTCAGCTCCGAGATGGGTTGAAGAAATCCTACTTTGCCATCCCTTTTCGTTCTTCAAACAAGGGATGGCACCGAGAATGGTTCTACTGCTCCAACCTTGTGCCCAGGCTTCCTGCCTTCTCTGGGCGAGGACCCATCGTTGACGTTTCTTGGACCAAACTTCCACCTGGTTTTGACGAGCGTGAAGTCGGGGAGCTTATGGCCATCATCCAGCAACTGAAGAAGGATAGTTTGCATGCGGCCGGGATCGCCTCCAGCTTCGCCGTTCATCGCGTCCAGCCGCTGAAGGACCGGACTCACCCGGGGTATGAGTTCCAAGGGAGGTCAGACCCTACTCGGGAAACCCCTGACAGGATTTCGACGGGGGTTCTTGACAGTCAGCTGAATGACTTTTTCGCCCCCAACACCATGATGGATTGCAGCGGGTGTCCCAAGTCTTATAGCTTGAAACAGCCTCCTCTTCAAGTAACCTCTTGTTTCTCAGATGGGCTTTCTTTTTTGCATCTTTTACCCTAGCTGACTGGTCTTCTGTTCTGCAGGGCCGAGATGGTTACTTTTCTGATGCCCTAGTTCCTGGGTATCCTAAGACCCCGAAAGAAAAGCCAAGGAAAGGCAACGATTTCGAGTCCTTTGTCGAAGAGGACGTGGATTTAGGGTTGATGTCATCAGAGTCCTCCGGCTCCCGGAAACCCGTCACTTCTCCAGGTGCTGCCACTCACCCGAAGGCGGGCTCGAAGCGGTCGGCTCTAGCTTCTACTGCCGCACAGAGTGCCAAAAAGGTAAGGGGGTGCCTGCCCAGCGTCCCTCGGATTCTCCCGTCGCTGCCTCAGTTGCGGGCGAAGAGCTCCCAACTGTGCCGGCGCATCAAAGGGAAAGGGGGTGGCTGTGCAGGAGTCGCCGAAGTCCCGGGCCCCTTCGGTTGCTTCACGTGGTGGCCCCCTCATTCGTGAGCCCTCGGGCCAGCCTTTGACGGACCCTGCCCCGCAAGTCCAGGAGGTCAACCCACAGCCCTTGCCTTCGGGCAGTGGTTTGCCTCAACATGAAGGTGCTGGGATGAAAATACGAATTTCCACCAAGTAACATATGGTCTGCTCCCTTCGTTGGTTGTCGCTGATTTGTCAAGATGTGCTTCTGATTTTCTTGTTATACCAGAAAGCCGTCCACTGATGTTCCCGTTGATGTGCCGACTGGAAATCCCCAGGAGATCGCTCCCGAAGAGGTCCCCAGTAGGGACGGAATGCCTTCTCCGAGTGCTGCTACTCATGGGGTGCTGAGGCAGCTTCTGGGGCGATCCCGGGTGGACCGCCGCCGGGTGCGGACCCTCGCGGGAGTGCCGAAGTAGCTCCGGAAGTCGCTTCGGACATGTTGCCCCCGAGTGCGACCGCCGGAGTTGCTGCCGAGGTCTCCCCTGCCCCGTCATCTTCTCACGAGTGCCCACCGCCCCAGCGAGTGCGGAGACCCAAAGGTCAGCCGAGGGCTCTCCTCAAGTAGAGGAGATCCCGCGTTCCGAGGCGGTCGGCGGGCCCGGCCTCGTGCTCGGATCTTGGGATAGTGACGAAGAAGATTGGGATACTATTGATGATGCTGTGGAGGAGCAGGAGGTAGTGGAACTCGAAGAGTGCATCATTAGGAGTTCCCGACTGATTCGGGTAGTCCTTCGTCCCCTTCTATTCTTGATTCCTTTCTTGTTACTTCTTTATACTTATGATGTCGTGTTCAGTCTTTGGGGGACCGCTTGAAGAAGAAGTCGGACTTCCTGCGACGTGTTGTTCCCATGATTAGGACGAGCAAGGAGCATTGAGACGAGCTCAACCAAGTTCGGAACGAGCGGACTCAGGAGTTGCAGAGGCTTTGAAGTGAGGTGCAGTCGCTTCGTTTGGAGAAGATGGACGTGACCGGCACTCTCCGAGGCAATCTCCCCCCCCGACCGACTGGCTTTGACACCCCCAATCCTTCTGCGCCTTAGCTTGTGCCCAGCCTCTGCAGTCCAAGAGTCCAACCCGACTAGGAAAATGTCCCGTCGACCCATCCGGCTAGGTCAGTCCCTGAGTGTGCTTCCCGAGTGGTGAATTCTTCGAGTGCGCTGGCCGACTGGTGAGGTCACCGAGTGCTCCTTCTGACCGGTGAAGCTCCCGAGTGCATTGTCCAAATAGCAGGGCTCCTGAATGCGCTTCCCGATTGGTGCTGGATTTAGGATAAGAGAACTTGGCAAAAACGTAAGCGTGTGAGCGTGCACTTATTAAGTGTACAGGTCGTTCAGGCAGGTTAATTTTACTCAGAGGTTCATGCGTAGGAAGACGAGGGATACGTGCGCGTGCAAACACGCACTTATTAAGTGTAGCCCCCAGCTTACTGCCTAGTTGAGAAACAACTAGGCTGTAAGGCAAAAGTAACATTCGCAAATGTAAACGTGGGATACATGCGCGTGCAAACGTGCACTTATTAAGTGTAGCCCCCGGTTTACTGCCTAGTTGAGAAACAACTAAGCCGTCAGTAAGTATGAACGAGGGATACGTGCGCGTGGAGACGCGCGCTTATTAAGTGTAGCCGCTGGCTTACTGCCTAGTTGGGAAACAACTAGGCCGTAAGACAAATAATATAAGTAAATAAAGAGGGGAGAGTTTTATCGTTACCGAGATGAGTTTTATCGTTAAATAATTTAACGGTAGAGGAGAATTATGACATCACCAGGCTGCTTGCGTGGTAAGCCCAAATTTGTCTCGGGACTACTAAGTCACGTCGGCTTCCCGCCCCTTCTTCTATCCTCAGGCTCTTCTCCCTTCCGCTTTTTGTCCTTCGACCTCAAGGGTTCTGCATGGTCTCTTTTGTCTTTTTGCGGTGGCCGGTCTTCCCGACGCTCTGCCAGCGCATCCGAGGCAGCCGCATAGCGGTCAGCTAGGGTGAACATCTCGCGAGCCATGGTTGGTGGCTTCCGAGACATCTTCTTGACGAGATCGGGATCACTAACCCCCTTCTGGAAGGCAACAATGACGACCGCATCAGAGATGTCCCGAACGATGTTCTTCTTCTGCATGAATCTCTGGATGAAATCCCTCAGAGACTCGCTCTTCTTCTGGTGAAGCTGGTAAAGATCCCAAGGGGTTCCAGGCTTCTCGAAAGTGCCCCGAAAGTTCGTGATGAACTGGTCACAGAGGTCACCCCAAAAATCAATGGAATCTCTTGGAAGCCCCGTAAGCCATGCCTGCGCTGAAGGTGCGAGCATGACCAGCAAGTAATTTGCCATCACATTACGATCGCCCCCAGCCGCTTTTACAGCAAGGGAATAAACTTGCAACCAAGCCTCTAGGTCTCTTTCTCCGTCGAACTTGATGATGCCTTTTGGATTGAATCCATCGGGCCACTGCACTAGGCGAAGGCGCACCGTAAATGCCTTGATCCCATCTATGGCTTCCTCATCGTGCCTGGTATGGTGACGGCGTGGTGAAGAAACCACTTGGCTGTCACTGCTCCGCTGCGGACTACGACGGTTTCTATGTCCATCACGTCTAGCCATCGGTTCTTGGTGATGCCATCTGTCTTGGTCATGGCCAATGCCAAAACGCTCGCAGTCGTCTTTGTGTCGACGTCGCTCGTCTTCCTCCCGTTCCTGCCTCCTGGCATCCAGGTCTCGACGAAGATCACGGTGGATGGTGGAGCGGACATCCTTGTCGCGAAGAGTCCTGTGCCGACTGCTTCCCATCCGACTGCGACTGGTCTGATTGCTGGCCGTGTAAGCTCCTTCCCCTCCGCGAGGGATCTTGGTCATCTGGTCGTGCTGGTTCTGCTGGATTGCAGCAGTCGTCACCATGGCCTTGACTTGGGCCATGATCGGAGTAACCGGACTGTTTGGCTCGATCATTGTACCCAAGGTGTCCAAGAGGGTCTTGGTAGCTACAATGTTCTGCTGTGGCGTACGGAAGACCGACTGGCTTCCCATCTTTGTATGCAAAATTTCCTCATTGACAGCGCACGCTCGGTTTTGAAGCGACCTGGCGTGCGTGTCCCGTTCCTCGTCCCGGACGGGCTCCGTGTTTACTTCTTCGGCTCCCCCTCGATTATGCGATCCGGGCAAGTCTTTCCCGATCACAAATACTGAGCGAAAACCGAGCAAGTCTTCAGATCGGGTCTGATTTGCTGTGGTAGAGACGAGGACGCCGAGATCATTGGCGATAAAGCGGAGGCTCTCGAAGCAAAAAAAAAACTGCCCCGGAGCGAAGGTGATGTCGCTGCTAAAAGCCATCAAGGTCGCCTGCATTGATCTTTGCGCTCCCCTACCTGGCGCACCAATTTTTTACGTTTGGTATCAGCAATGAATGTGGGGATGTGTGTTTGCGGGGTTAGGCGCTTATATCGGGAACTTGATGGTAACACAAGACAAAAGTTTAGATAGGTTCAGGCCCTCTACGGTGGAGGTAAAACCCTAGTCCTGTGTTCTGGGATTATTTGTGCTCGTCTGTCATATTCGTGCCTCTATCTCTCTTATAAAGGGAGAGACAGAAGAGTCCGACTCAGTTACAATAGGGGGAGTCTGAGTTGGTTATAATTCGCGAGATCATGCCCTTCCTTATCTGGGACAATATCCCTTTCGGTTACAATCTTATCTATAGGGGGACGATCCCCTTCCGTTATTCCTTCCTGACTACGGAGGGGCGGTTTGCATGGCTCTGGGACCGCTCACTCAGTCCCACCTGTCTCCTTTTGCCGGGTCTTCTTTGACTCCTGTGGGCATACTCGGTAGCTGTATTCTCCACATCTACCTTCCAAAGGTACGTCAATGGCATTGGAATGAGGCGACTTAGAGATTTGCAGAGTTTAGGGGGAGTAAATCCTGAACCATAATCCCTTTTGCTCATCCTGAAGATTATAGTTTATATCTTGAAGATAATAAGTTGTGCTCTTTTTCCCTTAAGTGAGTTTTCTTGAAGTTTCTCACATCAAGGTTTTTAATGAGGCAACTAGCATAACACGGAGTGCGAGTGCAATGTACTCTTTTCTCCATCCTTTTTTCCCACGGGGTTTTTGGGAGGAATTTTTAATGAGACATGTGCATTACGCGGTATTCGCCCAATGGGGAGTGTTATGATATGGCTAGAGTCCGTGTTCCTATATGGAAGGACTCTATCTATTGGTGGGCGAATCCGAATTAACCTCCAGGGGACCTCCACTATATATATAGTGGCATTGCCTTGTACAGAGAGATCAATCTAATAAAGAGAGAGGTTTTCCCCTATATTGTGTGCGCTCTTTTTCTTCTGTTCATGTGATTGCTTGGGGTGCCGCGGATTGGTGTGGGTGAACGATCTTGTTTCACAACAAAATCTACTAATCATTTTTATACTATCAATATAAATATTTATAAATAAATACGCACATGAAAGTAGCAGATTCCATTTCACTAAGTAAAAATTCCTGCGTTTCAAACCAGTCCTTTCAACTTGCATTTCAAACCAGTCCTTTCAACCTTCGTTTCAAATCAGCACCTTGATTAGGATCATTGGATACTCATACCAACTTGCACGCTTTAGGCTCTGTGTCGAACGCTAGGATTTCACCTAAAGCGGTTTCATTTCACTAAGTAAAAATTCCTGCGTTTCAAACCAGTCCTTTCAACTTGCAGTTTGTAGTGCAGTGAAAGAAAACTTAGCCATGATTTCGAGAAAAAATAAAGGAAGCCTTAAATATATGAAATAATTGATTATTTATCACAAAGTTTACGTATATTTGAAGATTTGCCACGCCATATCTAACTATTATTTAGACCTAGATGCCATAAATCAATGAGATATAGCATGCTAAATCATTGAATGTGAAATACCGCAAAATTTCAAAAGGTTTTTTTATTTACTTGGTGTTTATTTGAATTTATTTGTATTTGAATTTGGATTTGAATTTTGTTTTCGTTTTGGGCCAATTCTTCTTGCAATTGGGCTGATCAGCCTGTTTCTCCTCGGTCCAGGCCGGCCCAGCCGCCGACCGTCTCCCAGCCGTGCCACCTCCGGCTCTAGCACCGCCCGCGCCGTCGCCCTCGTGCGTGCTCCACTGACCATGCCACCTACACGTGCCGTTGCCGCCCGGTCGCACACGCAGCACGCTAACGCGCCGACCCTGCTGCCTCCGGCTCCGAACCGCCGCACCGCCTCTCTCCCCGCCCCGAGCCCTATAAGAAGCCCCCACCTCGCCGGTGAGCCCTTCTCTTTCCCCCTCGCCTACCCCGGCTCCGTCCAACCACCGCGCCGCCAGCCCCCCTCCCCAAAACCCTAAATGCCACACTTGTTCCTCCGAACTGGGCCGGCCCAGCTCAGCCGGGCCATGCCTCCGCCCCCCGCAACAGGCCATTTTCGGCAAGGTCGGCTCACCACTGTGCGGCCTGGTCCATTTTTCTTTTTCTTTTAATATTCAGATTTTGATTAATTAATAAATTCAAAAAATCCATTTAAATTCCAGAAAAAATCCCAAAAAATCTAGAAAATTCCCGGAAACCCCAAAAATTCCACAAATACACCATCCAAACCGTTTCGAGCCACTGTGTCCAAAAACGACCCCGCTCTGCCATCCGAAGCTCCCAAAATTCTCAAAATGACCATTTTGCCCTCTAGCTCTCTCCCGACCCGTTTTCAGTTTCCATTTCAATTCCGTTTCCGTTTTCGGTTATTGTTTTCGTTTATATATCATTGTTCGTCCGTTGCGCTAGATTTGACTGTTGAGCCACCTTAGGAGCGGGAGCAGTACCCAGAGCAGGAGCTGGACCAGTCGAAAGCTGAGTACGACTACGTCCACTACGATTTAGCCGATCCCACCACCGAGCAAGGCAAGCCGCACTCCATTGATTATATTGCACCCAATCATGCCTTATATATTAGTAATTAATTTCTATCGCATTATTTTAATCTGTATGTTGAATTATTGAAAGTTGTTATATTGGAATGACATGACGCCTAGTTAATGTTGAATTGTTCTTAAACCTCCTTGATAGTATTGAACCGTATTAAAACCTTGATTAACCCTAGATGTTGATTATGCAACCATAGTTATTATTAATCTTGCTAGTTTATATTCAGAATCTTGAAAAAGGAAATAAATTGTTGGCGAGTCGCCTGCTCGAAGTTTATAAAAGTGCTACAGTCAGGGGGACAGTATTGGACTAACCACGAGGTGGATTTGAGTCCGATCCCCGGTTGATGATTAATGCCTTGGTTGGTTTGGCTGCTGGTACATGCTTGTACCAATGGGTTTGTGAATGTTATAAGGCTTGATCTTTGGCAATGTAAGGTTAATAACCCCCTTGAGCAAAGTAAATAACTTAAGTGTTGCGTTCAACCACAAGTCGGGCTGGTCAGTGGGCCTGTTTTCGACATAGCTCAGTACATTGGTCATTTCCTGGAAATTTGATTAAATTGGTGGTACCATTCTCGGTGGAGAATGGGGATCGGCTTTCCTGTAGGGAAGTAACTGAAGGGGTGGAACGGAAATGGGACGTGTAGCGCCAATCTCTGATTCTCACAACGGTAGGTGCTCATTTAGAACAGTGGGTTCTAAAAGGAGTGTTCAGACCTATCAGTTAACAACTAAATCCAAGAATGATTCAACAAAAGGCTGTGATAATCTCGGCCCGGCCGCATGCATTTAAGTTGCATGTAAATTCGTACGTTGGTATTAATGGTCACAGATGTCTTGTGGGTAAAGCTGAGAACCCCTGCAGAGTTAATTAAAATGGTAATCGATTATGCCGTGCTTTCGGTTAATGAAGCTAAGTTTGTTAAAACCCATACATGTAATATTCAGTAATTTCCGTGCGACTTATTGTGTACTGTTGTACTCACCCTTGCAACCCCCACCTGTTTCAGAGTTCCAAGACGCTGGCGAGTACCAAGAGATCGTAGATGGCGATCTTGTGTGGTTTTGGTTTTTGTCTCTTGCTTAGGCCTGCCTGTGCGGTATTTTGATATTGTAATCTATTCAAGGCTTGTAATGCCTCTTTTTTAAAAACACTCGGCCGTTAGGCCTTATATTGAATAAAATAAGATGAATTGCTTTTGTCTGGTAATGTACACTTTTCTTTTCCAACAGCTAATCTTCCTGGGTAGCTGTTGTGATGTTTCGACGTACCCCCAAAAGGGCAGTTCGTCACAAGTGGTATCAGAGCCAAGGCTTGACCATAGACTAAGGCCTAGGTTGGTATAGGATTGTCTTTCAAAAATTATTAAAACTTACAAACAAAATGGATTTAAAAAAAGAACATAAGTTTTACTGCTGGCTTCCTTCTTCGTCTGCTACCTTACCCCTCTTAGAGCTCTTTCCCCTTCTGATTTTAATTTGATGTTTTTGCACTCAACTGATTTCAAAATTCTCATTTTCTCGCAGATGGTTCTCCTGGAGCACTGAAGGATCGTTATTTTTGATCCAGTTGATTTTGATGATGAGTATTTGAAAAAGATTTGAAACCAGTTTGATATTTCGACAAGATTTATTTTTTGGTTTCTTTATTTGAAAAGATCTGAAATCAGTTTGATTATTTGAAAAGCTTTTTGATTTTTGCAAAGGTTTTTGTTCGTGTTTTGAAATCGTGTTCTTAGAATATTTAATGCAATGCACTCATGTGAGTGGTTGCATGGTTTAATGTGAGTCAAGTCGCGGACTTGTGCTCGGAATCGTTTTGTGGTTTGTTCATGTGCAGGTATTGCTCGAGGGCGAATGTGGTCGATGACGGGACTGGAACTAGGTTCATGGAGGAACTGAGGTTCGGGACTAGGTTCAGGGGGAACTGAGGGCTTGGTGGTCAAGGATGTCATGCGGGATGTTCGGGCTAAGAGAATGGTGCACATGAAGAATGGTTAGTCACGTGAGAATGCATGAGGTCATTCGCGTGCAAAGTGTTAGTCACGTGAGTATGGTAGGGTTGCCATACGCGTGCAAGAGTTGTACTCGGCCAGGTTGGGCCAAGTGGAGTTGTGTTGAATACATGCTCTTTCTAGGATTAGGAGTGGGAATCCTTTTAGGATTAGGAATCCTTCTAGGATTAGGAATCCTTCTAGGATTAGGTGTGTTTGCCTTCTTTAAATAGAGGGATTGCCTCCTGTTGAAGGCAATCAAGCTTTGAGCAAGCTTTAGGGTTGTACTCTTTTGTTTGGAGTATTTTAGACAAAATAAAGGAAAAATAAAGATCAAGTTCATCAAATCTTTCGGCGAGCTACAATTCTAGTTAGATTTATTCTCGCCATCTTCTGGAACAGTAAGCTTGAGAAGGTCATAACTTTTGATCTGTAAGTCTGATTGAGCTGATTCTTTTTGGGTTTGATTTTTATTGGAATCTAGTTTCTTGTGTCCAAATTTCAGATTGATCGGACGGTTGGATCTTCGGGAATTCGCGTTTTACCAAACCTCTATCATTCTGTTTTTTTCGAAAACGAGGCAATTATTTGGTTCTATTTTGGGGTAAACTTTTAATAGATCAAGAATTTGGTTTTAGCTTCCACACAATCATTCACCCCCCTCTGATTGCTATATTCGGTCCTACAAGTGGTATCAGAGCAAGGTTCTACTAATCCATCTTAACAGGTGATTAGTAAACGGTAAGTTATGGCAACAGAGAAATACTCGAACAAACCGCCAATCTTCGATGGCACGACTTCCCCAATCGCGGATCCGATGATCGCATATCTTCAAGCTCAAGGTAACGCGATTTGGCGCAAGGTAAAAATTCGTCTGAGCTTCCTTCTAATAATGATATTGATAAAATCGAGTTTGAAAAAGATGTTGAAAACAATAATAGAGCTAGAAACATATTGCTTCAAGGACTTGCTAGAAAAGAATTCGATAGAGTCTGTCATTTACTCACTGCTCATGAAATTTGGAAATCTCTTCAAGATTATCATGAGGGCACTGACTCTGTAAAAGAAGCTAGGCAAGATCAATTTAAAAAGGAATACACTAGATTTGAAATGAACTCTGGAGAATCTCTAGATGATTGTTTTGCTCGCTTTAACAGAATTTTAAACAATCTTAGAGCTGTAGATGTAAAGTACATCGACTCTGAAAATGCTAGACATTTCCTATCATCTCTTGATCTTAAAATCGGCAAATGAAAGTGATTGCATTTAGGAGGCTCACAAGATGAGTGAAATGACATTGGATAAATTATATTCTAGTCTCAAGACTTTTGAAATTGACATTGTTTCCAGAACATCCAATAATAACTCTTTGGCTCTTAATGCAAATTCTTCTTCATGTGATAATGCTACTAGTTCTTCATCATCATATTCCATTTCTGCCTTGAGTGCTCTTAATGATGAACAGCTAGATCAAATACCAGAAGATACACTTGCTCTTCTTTCCAAGCGTGTCAATGCAGCGTGCATGAGATCAAGGGAGAGAAGAGGAGCCTCCATCCACTGCTACAATCAAGGCAAGGCAGGGCACATCCGTGCTAAGCTGTTTCAAGAACAAAGATAGAGAGGAGAAGGAGCAAAGCAACTCCTCCAAGTCCTTCCGCCAAGAGAGAGCAAGGATAAAAATAAACAACGAACAAAGAAGATGCTCAACAAAGTCTTCGAGGCAATTGGTCGCTTAGACTTAAGCGACATTGATGACTCAATCAAGATGAGAAGGAAGCGAAGCAAACGGTTGAATGAGAAGGATCTCACCTGACTATGCTTCATGGCAAAAGGGAACACTAGTGATTCTAGTGACAACAACGACCTCCAAATGACGGTGATGAGGTAATGCCTTCAGATAATGAGCTTTGTGAAGTTTTAGTCATATTGAGAAAATCTTTAAGAAAATCTTCACTCAAAAATAAAAGCTTAGAAAAAGATCTATCCATGCTAAAATCTGAAAACTTTGATCTTAGAAATTCAAATTCTGAAAATATTTGTGATACTTGCTTAGATCTCAAATTTGAAATTAAGTCACTAAAAGAGGAACATGTGATTAAACTAGAACAAGTTTATGCTTAACAATTAAAAATGAAAAACTTGTGAAAAATATTGGTTGCTCTCTTGATAGTTTACATGATCAAATTGCTTGCTCTAAATGTTCTATTCTTGAGTTGAAATTAAAAGATGCAAATTGTAGAGTTACCCAATTAACAAATGACATGTTCACTCATGAAATTAACTCGTGTTCAAATTGCCGAAATGTAAAGCTAAAATTGACACTCCTTGTGATAATTGTTTAACTCTTGCTAAGAAGGTTGATTACTTGCAAAATTCTTTGGAACGTTTCACTGATGGCAAGAAAAACCTAAACATGATTTTGGATCAATCAAAAGTCAGCACTCGTAACAAAGGTTTAGGTTTTGATTCTTATGCTCATCATAAATCACATGCCCCCATCGTTGTCAAAACACTTGGAAGTGGAAAATTTGAAATTGTCAATGAGCCTAAGAAAAATGTCTTTAAATCTGGTGGTCTTTTATCTTCTACTATGATGAATGCAAAATGTGCTTCTACTGTTAAAGCAAAACATCATGTTAAGTACACTTGCACTCATTGTGGTAGAGATGGACATCTAGTAGACTTTTGCTTTAGACTAGCTAAACAACAAAAGAGAGAAAGGTTTAATGCTAGGTCTAATTTCATGAGCACGCTTTCATTTCTCATTATGTGCCTAGGGTGATGCAAATACCTCTTGTTGCTAAGAACACGAGAAAAGACAAATCTTCTTTTATGCATAAGAATGCTCGTGTTGTGCCAATCTGTTGTGCGTCGTGTGTCTCAAGATCGATTCCTAAACATCTTATTTCTAACCCCAGCATCTGAGACATCGACACTTTCTCGCTTCTATGTAGGCTTCTCACGCGAGGAAGGAGAACATATGGCTAGTGGATTAGGATGCTCACGCCACATGTCCGATGATAAGAATTGGTTCTCCTCCTTCACTTGTGCATCTCGTGCTAAAAGTGTTATTTTTCAAGATGCTTCCTCCACCTCTGTTTTACTTAAAGGCACTAGTCCAAATAGTGCAGGTGCAGTGCATATGTTCAGGGGGAGAGTATCTTTGTTGATGAAGATGATGATGATCTTTGTTGAGGATGAGATAATTGGAGTTCTTTGTGTGCTTGTGTGCTCGTTTTCAAGCTTCCCTGCGTGCTTCACATCGACAAGCTATCAAGAGGATTTTAAGGTATCTCCGTGGTACTCAAGATTTTGGCATTTGGCTTCGCTTCTTCACGCATTAGTTTAAGACCTTTCTCGATGCTGAATTTGGAGGATGTGGAATTGATAGAAAAAGTACATCCGGTTCATGCCACTTCTTGAGTAATTCTCTTTCTTGGACACATTGACATCAGATTTCATTTTCTTAGAGATCATGTTGAAAAAGAGCTATTGAACTGAAATTTGTTGATTCGGGTGCTCACTTTGTCGATATTTTCACTAAACCGCTTGATTTTTCTCGCTTTTGCTTTCTTACGCGGTGAACTTGGGATCATTCATCCCCATGGGTTGATTTGAGGGGGAGTCTTGAGTTTATCTCTTTTTGGGTTACTTGACTTTGGTTCCTAGAAGTGATTTTTTTATAAGTGGTATTTTGACATTACACCTCAAGTAAAAACCCTGTTTACATTGCATCATGTAGTACAAAGCTTTGGTGATTATTCTTGTGTATATAGCCAAGTTAATGCTCAATGCTTTACTTATCACTAAAAGGCTAAAATAATTCAATTTGAGATGCTTTTCGAGAATATTTTGGCTCTTGCTCATTATGGTATTGCATTTGTGAAATAGGCTTAAAAGTTTCTTGTCATCTGTTGAAAGGCTAGAGCTGATTAGAAACTATGTGTGAGTTTTTTTGTTGTACTTCAAATGATCATTATGAGTCTCAAGCAAAATCAGTGTTTTAATGTTAAAAGCAAGTTGAAAAAGATGCAAGCAAAAGCTACTTGGCTAAACACAAGTTTAGTTCAATGTGCAGCTTCCTTGCCAGGGATTTAAATGCAAAAGATGCAAGAAAAGGCTACTTGTCTAAACAAAAGTTCAGAACAATGTGAAGCCACTTGCCAATTTAAACTGAGAAAGATACACGAAAGAACTACCTACTCATACACAAGTATGGGCTAGTGTGCAGTTACTTGTCATCCCTGTTGATCACAAAGCAAAATTGTCAAACTTGCTAAAAGAGAAAAAGGAAATTCAAATGGTTGAAAAAGGCTTGAGACAAATATTAGTGAATTTGAAAGTCTCTCTATGCTCATGATAGATTTCTTTTTCGCTTTGGCAAAATCTGTTTATGACATTTTACTTGTTTGCTCTAATTTGCTTATGCAATAACTATTCTATGTGTTAGAGCCTCCATATTCTCACAATTTGCTTTCTCATTGGATAATTTGATACAAAATGAGAAAGTTCTCCTAAAAACTCTTCAAATGCTTTACTTTGATTATATACCTTGAATATACTTCAAAGCTTGAGATACTGCATTCATTAAGGGGGAGTTTTGAGATCTTGATGACTATTTTGTCAAAAAGGGGGAGAACAAGTCAAGGAGGTTTTTGAATTGGGATTTTTTGGTCTTTTGGTTCTTGCTCAATCTCTTGTCAAATCTTATATTGTGTTGATGATGAGTATTTGAAAAAGATTTGAAACCAGTTTGATATTTCGACAAGATTTATTTTTTGGTTTCTTTATTTGAAAAGATCTGAAATCAGTTTGATTATTTGAAAAGCTTTTTGATTTTTGCAAAGGTTTTTGTTCGTGTTTTGAAATCGTGTTCTTAGAATATTTAATGCAATGCACTCATGTGAGTGGTTGCATGGTTTAATGTGAGTCAAGTCGCGGACTTGTGCTCGGAATCGTTTTGTGGTTTGTTCATGTGCAGGTATTGCTCGAGGGCAAATGTGGTCGATGACGGGACTGGAATTAGGTTCATGGAGGAACTGAGGTTCGGGACTAGGTTCAGGGGGAACTGAGGGCTTGGTGGTCAAGGATGTCATGCGGGACGTTCGGGCTAAGAGAATGGTGCACATGAAGAATGGTTAGTCACGTGAGAATGCATGAGGTCATTCGCGTGCAAAGTGTTAGTCACGTGAGTATGGTAGGGTTGCCATACGCGTGCAAGAGTTGTACTCGGCCAGGTTGGGCCAAGTGGAGTTGTGTTGAATACATGCTCTTTCTAGGATTAGGAGTGAGAATCCTTTTAGGATTAGGAATCCTTCTAGGATTAGGACTCCTTCTAGGATTAGGTGTGTTTGCCTTCTTTAAATAGAGGGGTTGCCTCCTGTTGAAGGCAATCAAGCTTTGAGCAAGCTTTAGGGTTGTACTCTTTTGTTTGGAGTATTTTAGACAAAATAAAGGAAAAATAAAGATCAAGTTCATCAAATCTTTCGGCGAGCTACAATTCTAGTTAGATTTATTCTCGCCATCTTCTGGAACAGTAAGCTTGAGAAGGTCATAACTTTTGATCTGTAAGTCTGATTGAGCTGATTCTTTTTGGGTTTGATTTTTATTGGAATCTAGTTTCTTGTGTCCAAATTTCATATTGATCGGACGGTTGGATCTTCGGGAATTCGCGTTTTACCAAACCTCTATCATTCTGTTTTTTTCGAAAATGAGGCAATTATTTGGTTCTATTTTGGGGTAAACTTTTAATAGATCAAGAATTTGGTTTTAGCTTGCGCACAATCATTCACCCCCCCTCTGATTGCTATATTCGGTCCTACAAGCACCGGTACCCCTCCGTTCTTGGGGGATGGGCACAACTGCTTTGGAGGATGCAGCAGCATCTCGAAGCAGGACAACTCGACTATCCGGTGTTCTACTCAGAGGAGCAGTTCCACGGTGTCATCAGATGCTTGTGGAAGTCTTGGGTTGACTTGCACCCTTTGTCGAGTCACCCCGACGTTCCACGCCGCTTTTTAGGACATCGGATCTCTGAGCGTGACGCGATCCAGGACTCTACCAGGAGGGCAGAGAAGTACCTCCGTCGTCATTTTGAGGTGAAGTTTGACTTGAAGCCATTTCCAAATGATCCCGCAGCATGGAGATGAGCTTGGTCAGGTGGTCGTGTCCGTCCCTGAGGGCGAGACTGATCCCCGTGTTGTGGAGATCTCTGACCATGTCCTTTGTCAGGACTATCTCTATGGCTGACTTCTTTGGGAGCGCGATGACCTTCACCGCCAGCTGCACAATGCTTGGGCTGAGATCGACGAGCTACGCGACTAGTTGGAGCAGTACCAGCCACAGTACGAGCCCATGGATGAGGAGTCCGTGGACGGGCCGTTCGAGGTGATCAATCTCACCATGGTGGACAAAGAGGAGGAGGATCCAAAGGAGCGCATCATCTACATCTCCCACGACGAGTGACGCCATCTGTCTTAGTTTAGGGCGATAGTCCAAGAAGTAGCTCCACCTTTAGTAGTAGTCTTTGTATTATAAAATAGGTTGTTTAGTACCTTAAAATGGTATTGTAAAACAATCTATGCTTATTAATGAAAGTTATGTTTCCTAATTCTGTGCTATGTTGTTTTGCATTAATATCTGTATACTCTCGGCCAAACTCAAAGAGTTCTTTCCTTTCATCTTGTCCCTTACCCCTTTCTATCTCTCTGTGAAATCATGTGCTGAAAAATTGGCTTAGACTTGAACTTGCTAGAATTGCTTTTGCAAAGTGTTCTTGTGCATGTGTTGCATCATGATCTTTTGATATGCTTTTGTGTAAGTGTTCTGAAAAACAGAGTGTTTTCCTTTTTCGCCGGACCATCTTTTCTTCAGTCCGTCGAGAATGTGTTTTTGAAGTTTGATTTCGCATCTGTGCCGGACCAAGTTTCTTGAAAACAGTAAGTTTTACATGTACGCCGGACCAAAGTTTTTGGTCCGTCGTGAACGGCACATTGAGGTTGATTTCGCATGTACGCCGGACCAAATTTCTTCAGTCCGCTGTGAACGTGAAAATTAGAGTTTTGCGCCGGACCGAGTGAGCTGAGTGACAAAGAGTTTCACATGTACGCCGGACCAACTTTTCTGGTCCGTCGTGAACGTGAAAAAGGGACTTTGCCGGACCAAAATAGAAGTCATTTTATGTGTACGCTGGACCAATGTTTTCAGTCCGTTGTGAATGGCATTTTCAAGAGTTGATCTCGTGTATACACCAGACCAAAGTTTCTGGGCCGCCGTGAATGTGAATTTGAGACAAATGCGCCGGACCAAGTTTCTCAAGTAACCAATAGTTCGACATGTACGCCGGACCAATTTGTTGGTCCATTGTTAGTGACGTCGAACCAAAGTTTCGGTCCGGCGTGAACAACTTTTTGAAGGTTGATTCCTTATGTGCATCGGACTGATATTTTTGGTTCGGCGTGACTGTGATTTTCTAGGGTTTAGTCCCTGTGTGCGCTGGAACAAGGATTTTGGTCCGCCGTGAACGTGATGTGCTCGGGTTAGATTTTTGCTATTTTGAAATTGGGTTGTTTTGTATGTAATGCTCGGGTGAGTAGTTGCATGGACTAATGTTGAGTCAAGTCACGGATGTGGGGGCTCCCGTCCTGGTACAGTGATACTCCATTACTGTTGCGTGGGCCTGGTTAATCACGCAACCCGTAATGTAACGATCACGGCATCACGACAAACTCAGATTGAAATCACTTGGCTAGCGCGATACTCGAATGAGGTCACGTGCTACCCAATTGGTTCCAATTTGAGCTTCCCGCAACCATGTGATAACCACTAGTCCCTGGATCAATAGGCTAGCGTCAAATGTTGAGAAGGGACAGTCTCATCCATCCGAACGCAGTACAAGGGCAGAGGTAATATATTACAACGGTAGATAATAATATTACAACTTGTTCCTGTTTACAAAATGCCGATTGGCTTAAAGTAAACTGAAGAGAAAAACATCAGAGAAACAAAAGTAAAGCGGCCGCGGTGTGCCTCCATTCCCTCAGTAACCGGCGAGCAACTAGCTCCGCTTAGCCGCCAAACGCACCACCCACGCCTGGTCATCGAACTCCTGGTCACCTTCTTCCTCACCTGCATCTTCTGCTCCTCACGCAAATTTTCACAAAGAAGCGGTGAGTACACGTATGTACTCGCAAGACTTTATTGTTTGCAAGTATAATAATAATGCAAAGTTAAACAATGAAGATGGTTACTACTCTAGTTCGCTTTGCATGAAGTCGGGTTATTTGTAATAGACTAATAGATTGGAATACTGCACTGTTTATAAAACATTTAGCAAATGAGAGCAAATCAATACATAATGTAATTGTACATTTCATTCAACATTCGAATTCCTCCAACATATCCAACACCATCATCACATGGCAACAGGAATCAATTCCTTCAACATAACCATCACACCATCACAAGGTATTAGGAATCACCGCCAACATGATCAAATCACCAAGCCAACCGATCTTTGAGTTCAACAACTCAACATTTGCATGAAACAGCCCAACATTTAAAAGATCTACCAATTTCAAATCCTTTTCAGAAACGAAAACCAAAATACTATACTTGACAGGAAATACCCAAGATGCTCGTGACCGTGAGCACGGCTAATCGATTAGTTTGATTAATCTCTGCAGAGAATGCACACTTTACCCACACGACACATTCTAGCAATCATGTCAACCATGCCACGCGATACATACCGTATCCGTTTTGCTAGATTATGACGAAACTTTTCCAATTACCGGCATTTAGCCTTGCGTCAGCCCCGGCGATGAGCGCTCTTCGCTTTGGGTGGGGGCTCCACACACCCACACAGAGTACCCCCGGGCCAGGCGAGAGTACCCCCCTAAAATTAGGGTGGTTGGGTACCGTACACTCCAAACCTGATTCACCCACACGGTTCCAACGATGGCTAACAGCCCATCGTGCCTTTTACCCTCAGCAAAGCATCCACCGTTGTTTCACGAAAGTCTCCAACACCTGCGCGAGGTGAGGGAGTATTCTAAGCAACACCAACACGTCGGTATTGCCCAACTACTTCGACCTGCCACGGCGCAAGATCAAATTCCAGCTCCTATACTGGGTTTAGGCTATCCCATACTAGCACATGTGGTTGTACGCAAGGACTTGGTTAAAAATGTCAAGTTCAGTCCTTAGGATTGCACAGACGAGACCTCCCATCATCCATCCGGCATAAATCATCGTACACCTTTTCCTTTTTCGTCTTTTACCAACATAGCCTTTGTTTTTCCGAAACCACCATTTCCGAAATCCTAATAACGTATCGAAAAATCTTTGATTGACTGAGTCCACCGATCATTATTCAATCAGTCTAAAGCTGGGCTAAGCGTATGCAACTATTAGACTTATAACCCCCGATTTACACTTATTATAGCATCTAACCTTAATCTAGGGTTACTCAAGGATTTTAGGGTAACAACGAGATTGAGATAAGCCATCCAACCTTTAGGGTAACTACCTATTCCCACCATTTAAATATTTGTAATAATCATATGCATGCGCAATAGTTTTGCGAATCATCAAATACATTTGCAATTATAGGAGCAATATGTTCAAAGGGGGTGCTTGCCTGCTTGCTCTGAGTTTTGCGTGTCCTTTGGGTCGAAGTCCGGATCCTCGCCAACTGCTCCCGAGGCGACAACGTCTAAACGAAAGCGCGACAAAAGAAAAACGAGGGAACGATTAAGATCCATCGAGAACCAAGCAAAAAGCTCAAAGAAGCGGACAACAACCAACAAGCGAACACGAGAGAGAAAACGAAAATGAAAACCGAAACTTGAACTGGAGACCGGCAGTACCGGTGTACAAACTCCGGTAGTGCCGCTTATACGGCAAGATCGCCTTGAGGGTCGGTAGTACCGGCGGCTACGGAACCTAAACGGGGACCTCTCTGGAAAATAACTACCGGCGTTGCTGGGGCGGAAGTGCCGGCCCGAGCCCGGCAGTACCGGCCACAAGGGTCGGTAGTGCCGGCCTGAGCGGCAGTACCGGACTTACCACGTCGGTAGTGCCGGCCACAGGTCGACTGAATTTTCCAGAAAACAGGTTTTCGCACAAACGACTTGAATTTGGCGATTGCATGGATGGGTTCTCGAGATGACAAGGACCCATTTATGCAAACCACACGAGGTTCAGCCTTGTTTGGCCTAATTCCTAATCCGAGAAACTCTAAAGTCCTAAATCAAGCTAAATTCCGACTTTCTCCCCGAATCGAATTCAAACTCGATTCCTTTTGCGAAACTCGGACTTTAACGACGTCGAATACATTCTAGTGCCCTTTTCCTAGCTTTTGGAACTAGGGTTCCAAAGATTAATTCCAAAAGCTACGAAAACGACATTTAACCAAATATATCCGATAAAAACATATTTAGGGCTTCCGATTTCAGTTTTCGCGCTAACAAGAACTCTAGCACCTAACCTAGGTTTAGAAACTCAGGTAACTAAAAGTTGAGCTCTACAACATGGTTTTCTAGGGTTTTGGGCAAAAGAAAAGTTGATAGAAAAGGAGAAAAATACAGGATCAAGCTCAAGTTAACCCAGATCTGACTGAAACTTGCTTCACTTACCACAGATTGCTGCTAGGGTTTTGGGAAACGACGTCCTCCTCCGTGGCTTGCTTCACCTTGAGCTCAAGAACAGCGGAGAGAGAGTTTTAGGGAGAGGAAGAGCTTGAGAGAGAGGGAGAGAGCTCCATGGGAGAGAGAGCTAGAGAGGGAGAGCTAGAGGGTGAGGGTGAGGGTGAGAGGGAGTGAAGTGAGGGAGAGGGAGTTGGCTGGGGGAGGTGAACCCTCTAGAAAACGTGGAGGTGGCCAGGGCAGCCGGTCAGCAACGGGCGCCCTGCCTCGCTCAAGCACCCCTCGGCCAGCAAGACGGGCCAGGGTCGGCAGATCTTGCCGCCCAAGGCGACAAAACCCCAAAAACCCCCAAAAAACTCCAAAACTCAAAAACCCTTCCCGGAAACCTCTAGGATAGCTAGAGAAGGTTTGAAAACTACGGTTGCTCGGAAATTCTAACCACAGCTGGAAACGAGATTTTGGAACAACAACCAAAACGAAACAGGTCGAGCGAACAAACTCAAACACAAATAACTCCAAATAACTCTCAAAAGATAATTAACACTTTAAAAAGGCAAGTTAAAACTCAGGATGTTACAGCTCTACCCCCCTTACAATAATCTCATCCTCGAGATTACAAGGATTCAGAAAAGAAAGATGGAAACTCAGATCGAAGGCGATCTTCACGTTCCCAGGTTGCTTCTTCTTCGGTATGATTACTCCACTGAACTCGAAGCATCTTGATTACGTGATTACGAGTTAATCGTTCAGCTTCGTCCAGAACGCAAGTTGGATACTCGCGGTATGAAAGATCTGGTTGAAGTTCGATTGCGTCAGAAGGAGTGAGTTCAGTAGGAACTCGAAGACACTTTTTCAACTGAGAGACATGAAATACGTCATGCACATCCGCAAGTTGAGGTGGAAGCTCCAACTGATACGCTACTTCACCCTTCCTTGGAAGAATGCGATATGGACCGACGTATCTCGGCGCTAACTTTCCACGAACTTGGAATCGCTTCGTGCCACGTAACGGTGACACCTTAAGATAGACAAAATCGTCTACATTGAAGCTCAGATCACGGCGGCGATTATCAGCATAACTCTTTTGTTTAGACTTAGCTTCTTTTAACCGATCGCGGATTAGCCTGACTTGCGTCTCAGCTTTTTGAATCACCGTGGGTCCAAAGAACATTCTTTCACCGACTTCGGACCAGAAGAGAGGAGTTTGACATTTTCTTCCATACAGTGCTTCAAACGGAGACATTTGAAGGCTTGCTTGATAACTATTATTGTAGGAAAACTCAGCAAATGCTAAACACTTTTCCCACTTCGAGTTATACGAAAGAATACAAGCTCTGAGCATGTCTTCTAGGACTTGATTTGTTCTTTCATCATCCATCGGCCTGGGATGGTAAGTCGTCTTTGAAGAGCGACTTGGTCCCTAGAAGTTCATGCAAATTCTTCCGTAACCGCCAAGTGAATCGGGGTCCACTGGTCGACACAATGGTTTTAGGAATTCCATGTAGTCGGACGATATGGTTCAAGTAGAGTTCTGCAAGTTTAGCTCCATTGTAGGTAACGCGTACCGGTATGAAATGAGCGACTTTGGTTAACCGGTCGATGATTACCCAAATAGAGTCATGGCCATTAGCTGATTTTGGCAGGCCAGTGATGAAATCCATTCCGACCTCATCCCATTTCCATTCCGGAACCTTCAAGGGTTGAAGCATTCCAGCTGGTCGTTGGTGCTCTGCTTTAACTCGCTGACACACGTCACAAATGGCGATGTACGCAGCGATATCTCTTTTCATACCCGGCCACCAAAACTTCTTTCGAATATCTTGGTACATTTTAGTGCTTCCGGAGTGGATTGACAACGGAGTTTCATGAGCTTCCTTCAAGATCATTTCTTTGATCTCCTGATCATTCGGGACATAAATTTGATATCCACGCATGATCAGTCCATCAACTCGTTCTGAAAACTCGAATGATGTGCTTTCTTTCAAGTTGCGCTTGATTTCAGCTACTCCTTCATCTTTCAACTGAGCAGCTTGAATTTGGGATTCAAGGGTAGGTTGTAGGGTTAATGTAGCCACATACCCTTCTCCTACCATCTCCAAGTTGAGTTTACGAAACTCATCCAATATCTGGGGTTGACGAGCTCCTGACAAGGTATTACTAGTGTGTAGCTTGCGACTGAGGGCATCAGCTACCACATTAGCTTTTCCCGGATGATAATGAATTCCCAAATCATAGTCCTTGATTAGCTCCAACCACCGGCGCTGTCTCAAGTTTAGATCTGGTTGGGTGAAAAAGTATTTTAGACTCTTATGATCGGTAAATATCTCAACTCGGTTTCCGATGAGATAATGTCGCCATAACTTGAGAGCATGAATTACAGCAGCCAATTCTAGATCATGAGTCGGATAATTGGCTTCATGAGGTTTCAGTTGGCGTGAAGCATACGCCACGACTTTTCCTTCCTGCATCAGCACACAACCAAGACCTTGACGTGAAGCATCACAGAATACGTCAAAGTTTTTGTGCACATCAGGCAAGACAAGAATTGGAGCTGTTGTAAGCCTTCGCTTCAGCTCTAGGAAACTAACTTCACAAGCTGACGTCCACTCAAACTTCTTCTCCTTCTTGAGCAACTCAGTCATCGGCTTGAAAATTTTGGAAAAGTTTTCAATGAATCGCCGATAGTACCCGTCTAACCCAAGAAAACTTCGGACTTCAGGAACAGTCTGTGGCTGTTCCCAGGCAAGTACATCCTTCACCTTCTTTGCTGATCAACAAAGCAACACCTCCTTCCGAGAGAACGCGTGGCCTAAGAAGGCAACTTCTTTGAGCCGAACTCACATTTGCTGAACTTGGCATACAAATTGATGTTCACGCAATTTATCAAGCACTAAATGCAGATGGAGTTCATGCTCCTGCTCACTCCGAGAATAGATAAGAATGTCATCAATGAACACCACCATAAATTTATCTAGGTATTCCATGAATACCTTATTCATGAGATTCATGAATGTGGCTGGTGCATTGGTGAGTCCAAAAGAAACTACTGTATACTCGTACAAACCATATCGGGTAGTAAACGCAGTCTTCTGGATATCTTTCGGTCGAATTTTGAGTTGGAAGTATCCCAGTCTCAAGTCAATCTTAGAAAAGACTCGAGCTCCACTTAATTGATCAAACAAATCATCAATCCGAGGAAGAGGATACTTATTTTTGATAGTGACTTCATTTAAGGATCGATAGTCCACGCACATGCGTAAACTACCATCTTTCTTCTTGACGAAGAGCACTGGACTACCCCATGGAGACGAACTAGGGCGAACAAAACCCTTAGCTAAATGCTCCTTGAGTTGTTTCTTCAACTCCAACAACTCATCAGAGGGCATCCGATACGGACGTTTGGATAAAGGTGCTGTTCCTGGCAGCAAGTCAACAACAAACTCCATATCCCGATCTGGGGGCAATCCCGGTAATTCTTCAGGAAACACATCAGGATACTCACAGACCACTGGCACTTGACTTAATTCCGGCACCGAAAGTGAATGGAAAGAAGCCTTATGCACGTTTGATCGTCTGGAGTAATACTTAGTCTGGATTCCATCCGAATTCACCAGAGAAATGGAATGATTTGCGCAATCAATATGTCCTTGATTTTGAGATAACCAATCCATCCCAAGGATAACATTGAGTCCAGGGGTATCTATCTGAATCAGATCTCCCAAAAATAGAACTTCATTGATCACTACGGGTACTCTAAGACATATGCGCCAAATGCATAATCGAACCAGGAGAATAGACTAACATTGGATTTCGCAATCTGTTAGTCTTAACCTTATGTTCCAAAACAAACTTTGAAGAAATGAATGAATGCGGTTACTAATCAAATAAAACCAAAGTGGGTACTGAGTGTATGGAAAACATACCAACTACCACATCTGGAGCATTACTGGCCTCCTCCGCGGTCACTAGGTTAAGTCGACCACAGGCTTGACTCGGGGCTACTTTTTGGCTAGAACGCCCTCCTAAGTGTCCACCACGCCTGGTTGCAGAACCTTGTGGGCGAATCGGACCACTTGGAACTTGAGGTAGAGCAGCAACAGGACGCTTGCTCGGACAAACAGTAGAGATATGTCCCTTTTCACCGCAAGCATAGCAGGTGAGTGCGGCCATCCTGCCCCGCTTCTCCACGAAGTCTGTCCTCCACGGCCGTAAGGTTGAGCCGCAGCATGTAACAGGTTGGGGAAAGTTCCTTTGAGATCGTGGAGGCGGCGATGCCACTGACCGAAAGCACCGGGCGGTTTGCCCGTAACGCGGTCTCGGTACCAAAGACCGGCAGATTTCCGAGCCATCCACTTACGCTTCCGGCTCTCCAAAACTGCCTTGCCGCTGTCCTCAACACAAATCGCCTTGTCCACAAGCACTTGCATATTGGGGATGTCAAGTGGTGCGAGCGAATGACGAATCTCCTCATTGAGATGTTGACGAAACAAGGAGACTTTTCGGGCTTCACTGACCTCATCTGCTACATATCGAACCGTATAATTGAACTTATGCGAGATAGTCCATCATCGACATAGACCCCTGACGAAGATCATAGAACTCTCGTTTCTTTATCTCCATCAGACTAGCAGGAATGTGCACTGCACGAAAGGCTCCTTTAAATTCCTCCCAAGGCATGACCTGACCAGGTGGACGAATTGCCTTAACACTACCCCACCAAGCTGCTGCTGCACCTTGGAGATAGTGAGCAGCATACTGAACCTTCTCCTCTTTAGTACACCTCACGAGGTCAAGTTTATCTTCAACATCGCGAAGCCAATCGTCTGCATCCAGAGGATCGGTCGCAGATGAGAAGTTTGGAGGGCGAGTTCGCTGGAACTCGGCCAACCTCGATTGGGGTTGCAATGCTGCCATACCGCCATAAGCAGCGGCACCAAGATTCTCGGAATTCTGCACCAACCGTTCCAACAAACGGGTCTGCATGACAAGAACTTGGGCCATTGACGGAGGTGGAGGTAACTCTTCACTTTGGGCATCATGACGACTAAGCGATGCCTCCCGATTACCTACTGGCTCATTAGAGTGATGAGATCCTTGGCTACGGGATCTAGCCAAAGGTGGATCTTGACACTCCGGATTCGGTATTGCCACAGCTGGATCTTGGCTACTTTGAGCAACACCCCGGGCCATCACCGAACGATCAACACGTTTCTTCGGCGGCATCCTGTTAATACAAAGGCTTAGAGACAATTACCACAAGAGCCCATCGAAGAACGCGAGGATTTGCACGACAGTTGTGAAACTCAAGCACAATCCATCACATAGCAATACAAAATTTAAAGTATGCATCACAGTGAAAGGATTGCAAGGCGATAGATTTACAGATGATAACTTAGCACGTCTCTTCGCGCTACATAGGGGGTTATTTACAATACCACCAACATCAACTACCACCAGTTCCACGGGATTAATTACAACAAAAGACTTCTTCTGCCAGCTCGTAATTACAACAAAAGCGAGTCAGAGACCCTACTACCTATTAGGATAGGGATCTAGTCCTAGACACGGCCTCCGCTCACGGCAGGACATCCGAGGTGCCTGGGACTACGTAAGAAGCGATTGATTCTACTGGGAACATCAACTCGCACTCGCGTCCACCAAACAAAGAGTTACGTCCTGGCATGGCGATCGCGAAGCACTAGGGTGCACAATGAGACACGGCGACGGCCGCTACCCGAACAGACATCCTGGCACCGCGAGAGACCCGACGATACGATCCATAAGGACGGGGTAACTCCTCGAGGCTCGAGGTCATCATTCTCCCCATAGATCATCCCAAAGAGTGAAGAAACCATAGCTAACCAAGGGCGCCATGTTACTCTCTAACTCGTAGATACGGCGTCGAGCAAGCAACAGCTTCTTCACGGAGACGGCGAATATCGATCAAGGGATCTCACTAGCCCGATCGCCAAATCTGCACAGATCCGGCGGTGGATAATCTGGTACATACAAAGTTCTCTTGGCTGTCCGGCTCACGAGAGGGACAAACAGATACAATCGAGCCATTTTCGGTACATCAAAGCGAAGCCTCAGAATTGCAATATATGCTCCATCGAGTAGAGCTGCAAGAGGACTTGGCGCTGTACCATGATACTGACGGGTTTGCTCTCCTGCGTGGCGTCCGCGAATAGAAACTTCAGCCACAAACAGGGAGGAAGCGGGACTAAGTCCAGCACGTGAGATTAAATACCCTGGCGGCTCAGGAAAGCCAGCACGTTGCATCATCTCCCAGAGGGTAGCCTGAACTGAGCCCTCTAGAATCGCAGACGTGAAATAGCAGGGTTCCCAACGTCCAGACATCTAAGATTAAGAAGGAAAACAGATTAGTAACATCCTCAACAAACGGAAATTCGAAATAAACAGAAATTAAATAAACGAAAAGAAAATAAACCAACAGCGAACCAACAAGAGAAACTCACAATTTTACGCCTTAACCTTATCATTACTCAATTCTTAACTATCTTTTGAAGTGGATAAGCTTCCCAAATACTTCTAACTTGAATTTTGAATAGGATCGGGAAAATAGATCAAACCGAATACCCCTCTTGCTTTTACCCTGGAAATTTGACTTTGAAAGCTGAGATGAGAGGAAAATTTCGTTTGAAGCTCAAACCAGAAGAGATGCTACAGAAAAGAAAAGAACAAAATTCTAAGTTTTCACAGTTATAGAGTGCATATTCAAATAACTTTTAAAGGGAGAAGACTCTTCCTTAATCCTATCAAATACAAACCTTTGCTCTGATACCACTCCTTGTGGGGGCTCCCGTCCTGGTACAGTGATACTCCATTACTGTTGCGTGGGCCTGGTTAATCACGCAACCCGTAATGTAACGATCACGGCATCACGACAGACTCAGATTGAAATCACTTGGCTAGCGCGATACTCGAATGAGGTCACGTGCTACCCAATTGGTTCCAATTTGAGCTTCCCGCAACCATGTGATAACCACTAGTCCCTGGATCAAGAGGGCTAGCGTCACATGTTGAGAAGGGAGAGTCTCATCCATCCGAACGCAGTACAAGGGCAGAGGTAATATATTACAACGGTAGATAATAATATTACAACTTGTTCCTGTTTACAAAATGCCGATTGGCTTAAAGTAAACTGAAAAGAAAAACATCAGAGAAACAAAAGTAAAGCGGCCGCGGTGTGCCTCCATTCCTCAGTAACCGGCGAGCAACTAGCTCCGCTAGCCGTCAAACGCACCACCCACGCCTGGGTCACTGAACTCTTGGTCACCTTCTTCCTCACCTGCATCTTCTGCTCCTCACGCAAATTTTCAGAGCAAACGGTGAGTACACGTATGTACTCGCAAGACTTTATTGTTTGCAAGTATAATAATAATGCAGGTTAAACAATGAAGATGGTTACTACTCTAGTTCAGTTTTGCATGAAGCTGAAGTTATTTGCAATAGACTAATAGATTGGAATACTGCACTGTTTATAAAACATTTAGCAAATCAGAGCAAATCAATACATAATGTAATTGTACATTTCATTCAACATTCGAATTCCTCCAACATATCCAACACCATCATCACATGGCAACAAGAATCAATTCCTTCAACATAACCATCATACCATCACAAGGTATCAGGAATCACCGCCAACATGATCAAATCACCAAGCCAACCGATCTTTGAGTTCAACAACTCAACATTTGCATGAAACAGCCCAACATTTAAAAGATCTACCGATTTCAAATCCTTTCGTAAAACCAAAACCAAAATACTATACTTGACAGGAAATACCCAAGATGCTCGTGACCGTGAGCACGGCTAATCGATTAGTTTGATTAATCTCTGCAGAGAATGCACACTTTACCCACACGACACATTCTAGCAATCATGTCAACCATGCCACGCGATACATACCGTATCCGTTTTGCTAGATTATGACGAAACTTTTCCAATTACCGGCATTTAGCCTTGCGTCAGCCCCGGCGATGTGCGCTCTTCACTTTGGGTGGGGGCTCCACACACCCACACAGAGTACCCCCGGGCCAGGCGAGAGTACCCCCCTAAAATTAGGGTGGTTGGGTACCGTACACTCCAAACCTGATTCACCCACACGGTTCCAACGATGGCTAACAGCCCATCGTGCCTTTTACCCTCAGCAAAGCATCCACCGTTGTTTCACGAAAGTCTCCAACACCTGCGCGAGGTGAGGGAGTATTCTAAGCAACACCAACACGTCGGTATTGCCCAACTACTTCGACCTGCCACGGCGCAAGATCAAATTCCAGCTCCTGTACTGGGTTTAGGCTATCCCACACTAGCACATGTGGTTGTACGCAAGGACTTGGTTAAAAACGTCAAGTTCAGTCCTTAGGATTGCACAGACGAGACCTCCCATCATCCGTCCGTCATAAATCACCGTACACCTTTTCCTTTTTCGTCTTTTACCAACATAGCCTTTGTTTTTCCGAAACCACCATTTCCGAAATCCTAATAACGTATCGAAAAATTCTTTGATTGACTGAGTCCACCGATCATTATTCAATCAGTCTAAAGCTGGGCTAAGCGTATGCAACTATTAGACTTATAACCCCTGACGACACTTATTATAGCATCTAACCTTAATCTAGGGTTACTCAAGGATTTTAGGGTAACAAAGAGATTGAGATAAGCCATCCAACCTTTAGGGTAACTACCTATTCTCACCATTTAAATATTTGTAATAATCATATGCATGCGCAATAGTTTTGCGAATCATCAAATACATTTGCAATTATAGGAGCAATATGTTCAAAGGGGGTACTTGCCTGCTTGCTCTGAGTTTTGCGTGTCCTCTGGGTCGAAGTCCGGATCCTCGCCAACTGCTCCCGAGGCGACAACGCCTAAACGAAAGCGCGACAAATGAAAAACAAGGGAACGATTAAGATCCATTGAGAACCAAGCAAAAAGCTCAAAGAAGCGGACAACAACCAACAAGCGAACACGAGAGAGAAAACGAAAACGAAAACCGAAACTTGAACTGGAGACCGCGATGCAGGTGTACAAACTCGTAGTGCCGCTTACGATACGGGCAGATCGCCTTGAGGGTCGGTAGTACCGGCGGCTACGGAACCTAAACGGGGACCTCTCTGGAAAATAACTACCGGCGTTGCAGGGGCGGTAGTGCCGGCCCGAGCCCGGCAGTACCGGCCACAAGGGTCGGTAGTGCCGGCCTGAGCGGCAGTACCGGACTTACCACGTCGGTAGTGCCGGCCACAGGTCGACTGAATTTTCCAGAAAACAGGTTTTCGCACAAACGACTTCGGAATTTCGCGGCGATTGCATGGATGGGTTCTCGGAGATGACAAGGACCCATTTATGCAAACCACACGAGGTTCCGACCTTGTTTGGCCTAATTCCTAATCCGAGAAACTCTAAAGTCCTAAATCAAGCTAAATTCCGACTTTCTCCCCGAATCGAATTCAAACTCGATTCCTTTTGCGAAACTCGGACTTTAACGACGTCGAATACATTCTAGTGCCCTTTTCCTAGCTTTTGGAACTAGGGTTCCAAAGATTAATTCCAAAAGCTACGAAAACGACATTTAACCAAATATATCCGATAAAAACATATTTAGGGCTTCCGATTTCAGTTTTCGCGCTAACAAGAACTCTAGCACCTAACCTAGGTTTAGAAACTCAGGTAACTAAAAGTTGAGCTCTACAACTTGGTTTTCTAGGGTTTTGGGCAAAAGAAAAGTTGATAGAAAAGGAGAAAAATACAGGATCAAGCTCAAGTTAACCCAGATCTGACTGAAGCTTGCTTCACTTACCACAGATTGCTGCTAGGGTTTTGGGAAACGACGTCCTCCTCCGTGGCTTGCTTCACCTTGAGCTCAAGAACAGCGGAGAGAGAGAGTTTTAGGGAGAGGAAGAGCTTGAGAGAGAGGGAGAGAGCTCCATGGGAGAGAGAGCTAGAGAGGGAGAGCTAGAGGGTGAGGGTGAGGGTGAGAGGGAGTGAAGTGAGGGAGAGGGAGTTGGCTGGGGGAGGTGAACCCTCTAGAAAACGTGGAGGTGGCCAGGGCAGCCGGTCAGCAACGGGCGCCCTGCCCCTCAAGACTCGGCCTGCAGACGGCCAGGCGGCAGATCGCCGCCCAAGGCGACAAAACCCCAAAAACCCCCAAAAAACTCCAAAACTCAAAAACCCTTCCCGAAAACCTCTAGGATAGACTCTAGGATAGCTAGAGAAGGTTTGAAAACTACGGTTGCTCGGAAATTCTAACCACAGCTGGAAACGAGATTTTGGAACAACAACCAAAACGAAACAGGTCGAGCGAACAAACTCAAACACAAATAACTCCAAATAACTCTCAAAAGATAATTAACACTTTAAAAAGGCAAGTTAAAACTCAGGATGTTACAACGGACTTGTGCTCGGAATCGTTTTGTGGATTGTTCATGTGCAGGTGTTGCTCGAGGGCGAACGTGGTCGATGACGGGATCGGAACTAGGTTCATGGAGGAACTGAGGTTCGAGACTAGGTTCCTGAGGAATCGAGGTCTTGGTGGTCAAGAATGTCATGCGGGACATTCGGGCTAGAGAACGGTGCACGTGGAGGCTGGTTAGTCACGTGAGTGCGGCAGGTGGGTCATACGTGTGGAGAGTTGTTAGTCACATGAGTATGGCAGGGTGGCCGTACGCGTGCAAGAGTTGTATTCGGCCAAGTTGGGCCAAGTGGAGTTGTGTTGAATACAAACTCCTTCCATGTTTGGAGTGGAAGTTGTATTCAGGCTCCGTGTGTTTGCTCATTATAAATAGAGGGAGGTGTCCCCTGTTTATGTATGAGAGCTGGGAAAAAGAGTTTTGTGCGTGAGTCTTTCCTCTTGCACAGATGATAGGGTTTGTACTCTTTTGATGGGAGTATTTTAGAGAAAAAGAAATATACATCAATTCCTTCTAGATCCTCTGCGTGCTACAGTAATCTCAAAGCTACAGTGCATGTGTTGCTACAATATCTCTGTTTTGAGTGCTCGTCTGCTCATCTGATCTGGTTCTAGATTGGTTCTTTGTCTACTTTGATTCTTTGAGTTCCGTCTTGATTTGATCAATCCAAAACCTTTCTAGGGCCTTGATTTAGAGTTCCTCAAAGTTCTGTTGGTTAGTCCTTTGAAGATTTTGTTTAATCACGAAATTGATATTAGATCAATTCTCGTCATATTCTGTCACAGCAAGCTTACGAGGTTCATAACTTTTGATCTGTAAGTACAATCGAGCTAATTCTTTTTCTGTTAGATTCATATTGGAATCTAGTTTCTTGTGTTCAAATTTTAGATCAATCCGACAGTTGAATCTCTGAGAATTCGTATTTTACTGAATGTTTGTTAATCTGTTTTTGCTGAGAACCGAGGCAATTATTTGACTTCGATTTGGGTTGATTTTTTAGTAGATCAAAAATTTGATTTTAGCTTCCATGCAATCATTCACCCCCCTCTGATTGCTATATTAGTATATATCGATCCTACACTCTCCGTACCTCATATTCTAAATCTTACTTACCTTCTGCTTTCCCAAAATCCTACTACAGACCAAAAAGAGTCAAAAACTATGAATCTTGGAGAAGGATCCAGACAGAACAGTCATGAAAGTGACGCAGGAATCCGGTTGGGTTAGCACAAGTACTCGCAGCAATGGAAAAGAACTGACACCAGGCAGAACAGAGATAGACTCAGATGATAGAAAGATTCATGGAACAGATGATCGTAAGGCTGCCAGTTTTTCCCCAAGGAAACAACATTGGACACGAAGGGATGTTAGGAGGATTGCGATGGTCTGATTTCCAAAAGACCAGACCCTCTACATTCTTGGCATCAGCTGAGCATCTAGCAGCTGATGATTGGCTCAGGGATGTGCAAAGGAAGTTAGACACCGTACAATACATGGACAAGGAGAAAGTACTCTATGCATCCCACCAACTGCAAGGGCACGTAGCAGCATGATGGATGAATTTTAAAACCCTAAAAGAAGGTCAGGAGATAACCTGGCAAATGTTGGAGGAAGCCTTCAGGAAGACCCATAGTCCTGCAGGACTGATGGCTTCTAAGAGAAGAGAGTTTTTGGCACTCTATCAGGGAGGTAGAACAATGATTGAGTATCTACACCAGTTCAACATTATGTCCCGCTATGCACCTGGAGAGGTTGACACGAAAATGAAAAAGATGGAAAGATTCTTTGAAGGATTGCAGAAGAATCTGAAGTTCCACATATCTGCAATTGACTTCAAGGACTTGGCATCCATGGTAGACAAGTTGATCGTTTCCGAAGAAACCAGGAGTGACTTGGAGGATACCCAGAAAAGAAAGGCACGGCAACAGAGAATGTCAGCTTCTACTAAGTCTAGGGGAAGGGCCTCAACCTTCGCACCTAATTTCCCCAACAAGAGATCAGCAATAGGTGGATCACGACCGTGTCTCCCCACTAACCAACCTGGAGCAGTTTGGTGTTATAACTGCAATGGGAATCACTACTCTAATATGTGTCCCAAGAAGACTTCAGGATGTTTTCACTGTGGACAAGCAGGGCATATCAGGCAGTATTGCCCTAAGAAAGACTTACCTACTGATGTGGCTAGAGCATAGACGTCAGCGTTTACTTCCACCAACAGACAGCATGTACCTCGTTAGCCACAACAACAGCCGCAGGGATATTTGAAAGCCCCAATCAAGACAAAAGGATATTCCAACAGCCATGGACAGAACATGCCAAGAAACCCTCAAAGAAGAATCAATCATGTGTCAGCTAAGGAAGCCACAGAAGCTACGGACGTCATAATCAGTAAGTTTCAAATCCAAGCCAAGTCAGCTTTGACTCTATTTGACCCTGGTGCAACGCATTCGTTCATTTCGTTGGCCTTTGCTTGCAAAAATGGTTTGCCGTATTTCCCATTGACCGCTCCATATGTATTCCACACACCTGGGAGTCAGCTAATGGCTAGATTTAAGTGCAACAACTTGGAGATGGAAATCCAAGGGGTCAAGTTTAGAGCCAGCTTGTATTGTTGGAAATGGATGGTCTGGATATCATTTTGGGAATGAATTGGTTATCTAGACAAGGCCCGGATCGACTGTGAAGAGAAATCAGTAACATTAAGGAATGGCTATGGACAAGAAGTGACAGTACTGAATAACCCAAATTTGATTAAAAGGAATCAAAGTAGCATCAACGCCGTCACCCTCGGAGTGGATAGCATACCTATAGTTCGAGAATACCCAGATGTTTTTCCAGAAGAGTTACCCGGAAAACCTCCGAACAGAGGCATAGAACTGGCAATAGAGTTAGTCCCAGGGATAGCTCCTATTACAAAGCGCCCACATCCACTATCACCTCAGGAATTGAAGGAACTCAGGAAATAGTTGGACGAATTGTTGGAAAAGGGATTTATTCGACCCAGCATCTCGCCTTGGGCCGCTCCAGTTGTGTTCGCTAAGAAAAAGGATGGAGGAGCAAGACTTTGCATAGACTACCGGGCATTGAATGATGTGACCATTAAGAACAAGTACCCGTTGCTTCGGATTGATGACCTGTTTGACCAGCTCAAGGGAGCCAAGGTTTTCTCCAAGATAGATCTGGGGACAGGATATCATCAATTGAAAGTAAGCGAGCAGGACAGAGAAAAGACTGTATTTGCTACGTGGTATGGACTGTATGAGTTCACGATGGTCCCATTTGGACTCACAAACGCCCCGGCGTACTTCATGAACCTAATGAACCAAGTATGTATGGATTTTCTGAACTGGTTCATTGTAGTGTTCATAGATGACATTCTCATCTACTCCAAGACCGAGGAAGACCATAAAGAGCACCTACACCTGATCTTGGGAAAGCTTAGAGAACACCAGTTGTATGCCAAATTCTCTAAGTGTGACTTTTGGTTGGATGAGATTGCTTTCCTAGGACACATTATTACCGAGGATGGAGTGAAGATGGATCCCGAGCAAGTAAGAACTGTCATGGAATGGAAACAGCCTACGTCAGTAATAGAAGTAAGCTTTCTGGGATTAGCAGGATATTACAGACGTTTCATTGAAGGATTCTCTAAGATAGCCTAACCTCTGACATAGCTTCTCAAGAAGGATAGCCCCTACAGATGGACGGAGAAGTGTGGAAAGGTTTCCAAGAATTAAAAGCGAAACTAACCTCAGCACCAGTCCTTGTACTTCCAAACCTAGACAAAGACTTCTAGATTTACTACGATGCTTCGAAAAAGGGATTGGAATGTGTGTTGATGCAGAATGGAAAAGTGATTGCGTATACATCACGACAGCTTAGACCACATGAAGAGAATTACCCAACACATGACCTGGAGTTAGCCTCAGTAATGCATGCTTTGAAGATCTGGAGGCACTACTTGTTGGGAAATCATTGCGAAGTGTTCTCCAACCATAAAAGCCTGAAGTATGTATTCACTCGGTCGAATTCGAACATGTGACAATGAAGATGGTTAGAGTTAATCAAGGATTATGACTTGAAGATTGAGGATCATCCTAGAAAGGCTAACGTGGTAGCTGACGCCTTGAGCAGAAAGGCATACCCTCACTTAGCCTAAGAAAAGAGTATCTCTCCACAGCTAGAGTCAGAAATGCAGCAGTTAAACCTTCAGATAGTGTCAGAAGGATCAGAACATTTTCTTGAGATACAGTCTGGTCTCCTAGGACAGATCAAGTCAGCTCAGCAGATAGACTACCAAAGACTCAACAAAGATTTGATGCCATATGGGTCATAATTGATAGATTAACTAAAGTAGCCCATTTCATACCCATCAAGCAAACCTTTGGAAGGGATAAGTTGGCAGAATTGTATTTGACTCAGATCGTCAGATTGCACATAGTTCCCAAAAAAGATTATGTCAGACCGAGGAGCCCAGTTTACCTCAAAGTTCTCGGAAAGTCTACATGAAGCTATGGGAACAGACCTGAATTTCAGCACAGCTTACCACCCTCAGACAGACGGACAGACAAAAAGAGTTAACCAGATTCTGGAAGATATGTTGAGAGCCCGCGCTCTAACATATGGAGCCTCTTGGGCCACTTACCTACCATTTGCAGAATTCTCGTACAATAACAGTTACCAGGCTAGTTTAGACATGTCACCATTTGAAGCCCTCTACGGAAGAAAATGCAGAACACCTTTGAATTGGATAGAAACCGGGAAGAAACAACTCTTTGGACCACAACTTGTTCACGATGCGAAAGCCCACGTAAAGATCATCAGAGAGAATCTGAGGACTGCTCAAGGACGATGGAAAAGTTATGCAGACACGAGAAAAGACATAAGTTATCAGACCGGAGACTTCGTTTGTCTGAAAGTGACACCATTTAAACCAGTTTGCCGTTTTCAGATAAAAGGAAAGTTAGCCCCCAGATATGTTGGACCGTATCAGGTTACTGACAGAATTGGGAAGTTGCTCACAAATTGCAGTTAAGTCCAGAACTGTCCAGAGTACATAATGTGTTCCACGTGTCCCAGCTGAGAAAATGTCTCCGTCAGCCGTCAGAACAAGTGCCATTGGGAAGCATAGATCTGCAGAGTGATCTGACATACCATGAGGAACCAGTTCGGATTATTGAGACAATTGAAAGAGAACTCAAGAATAAGAACATCAGAGTATGCCGAGTGATGTGGAAGAATCACACCTTGGAAGAGACCACCTAGGAAAAGGAATCGGAACTGCAGCAGAATTTTCCCAACGTTTTCTCCTAGGAGAAGTGAATCTCAGGTACGAGATTTATTTTAAGTGGGGTAGGTTGAAATATCCCAAAATTTCAAAAGGTTTTTATTTATTTATTTATTTGGTGTTTATTTGAATTTATTTGTATTTGAATTTATATTTGAATTTTGTTTTCATTTTGGCCAATTCTTCTTGCAATTGGGTCGTCCGGCCCGTTTCCCCTCGGCCTAGGTCGACCAGTAGTGGCCGATCTCCCCACCGCCTCCATCGGCGCGCCTGCGCCGTCTTGGCGCCCTCGCACGCGCTCCGCCAACCACGCCGCTGCGTGCTGCGCCACTCGATCGCCGGCCGCCTGCCGTCGCCGCGTGGCGCGCGGACCATGTCGCCACTTTCGCCTCCACCTCCTCAGGCCCGGCCGCCGACCGCCTCTCTCCCCACCCTAAGCCTTATAAAAAGCCCCCACCCCCAGCCTTCCTCACTTGCCCAGCTCCCCCGTCTCGCCGGTCGCCTCCCCTGGCTCTGGCCGCTGCCGCTGCCTCGAGCCGCCGTCGTCCCGCCGTCGCGCGCCAAATTTCCCAAACCCTAAACACCCCTCTGTTCCCCCGAACTAGGCCGGCCAAGCTCGGCCGGGCCATGCCTTTCCCCCTCGCTTCTAGCCGTTTTGGGCCAGGCCGGCCTACCACTTTGTGGCCTGGTCCATTTTTCTTTTTCTTTTAATTTTTGGATTTTGATTAATTAATAAATCCGAAAATTCCGTTTAAATTCCAGAAAAAATTCTAGAAAACCTAAAAAATTCCCGGAAGCCCAAAACGTTCCACAAATACACCATCCAATCCGTTTCGCGCCACTGAGTCCAAAAACGACCTCCGCTCCGCCATCCGAAGCTCCCAAAATTCCTGAAATGACCGTTTTTCCCTCCGGCTCTCTCCCGGCCCGTTTTCGGTTTCCGTTTCACTTCCGTTTTCGTTTTCGGTTATTGTTTTTGTTTATTTATTGTTGTTCGCTCGTTTGCGCTAGATTCAACTGTTGAGCCACCTCAGGAGCAGGAGTAGTACGCGGAGCAGGAGCTAGACCAGTTGGAAGCTGAGTACGACTACGTCCACTATGATTTAGCTGATCCCGCCGCCGAGCAAGGCTAGCCGCACTCCATTGATTATATTGCGCCCAATCATGCCTTATATATTAGTAATTAATTTCTATCGCATTATTTTAATCTGTATGTTGAATTATTGAAAGTCATTATATTGGAATGACATGATGCCTAGTTAATGCCAAATTGTTCTTAAAGGTCCTTGATAGTGTTGAACCATATTAAAACCTTGATTAACCCTATATGTTGATTATGCAACCATAGTTATTATTAAGCTTGTTAGTTTATATTCAAAATCTTGAAAAAGGAAATAAAATGTTGGCGAGCCGCCAACTCGAAGTTTATAAAAGTGCTACAGTCAGGGGGACAATATTGGACTAACCACGAGGTGGATTTGAGTCCGATCCCCGGTTGATGATTAATGCCTTGGTTGGTTCGGTTGCTGGTACATGCTTGTACCAATGGGTTTGTGAATGTTATAAGGTTTGATCTTTGGCAATGTAAAGTTAATAACTCCCTTGAGCAAAGTAAATAACTTAAGTGTTGCGTTCAACCACAAGTCGGGCTGGTCAGTGGGCCTGTTTCCAACATAGCTCAGTACATTGGTCATTTCCTGGAAATTTGATTAAATTGGTGGTACCATTCTCTGTGGAGAATGGGGATCAACCTTCCTAGTAGGGAAGTAACTGAAGGGGTGGAATGGAAATGGGCTGTGTCGCGCCATTCTCCGATTCTCATAACGGTAGGTGCTCGTTTAGAACAGCGGGTTCTAAAAGGAGTGTTCACCTATCGGTTAAGAACTAAATTCAGGAATGATTCAACAAACCGACCACATGCATTTAAGTTGCATGTAAATTCGAACGTTGGCATTAACGGTTGCAGATGTCTTGTGGGTAAAGCTGAGCACCCCTGCAGAGTTAATTAAAATGGTAATCGATTATGCTATGCTTCCGGTTAATGAAGCTAAGTTTGAACTGGGGTCATACCCGTAACCTAGCTCAAGTAATGTGTTGGATTTGGAAGATTCGGTTAATTATGTTAAACTTGTGGAAACCCCCATTACTATTATTTATGGTTTGTGTTTCAAATGTAAAATAAGTTTAGAATTGAACCTGCATCCAAACACTTAAAACCGTATGCCATCCATTTGTTAAAACCAATACATGTAATATTCAGCAATTTCTGTGCGACTTGTTGAGTATTGGCGAGTACCAAGAGATCATAGTTGGTGATCTTGTGTGGTTTTAGGTCTTCGTCTCTTGCTCAGGCCTGCCTGTGGTATTTTGATATTGTAATCTATTCAAGACTTGTAATGCCTCTTTTGTAAAAATCCTCGGCTGTTAGGCCTTATATTGAATAAAATTTGCTAAATTATTTGTCTGGTAATGTACAGTTGTTTTTTTCGAACAGCTAATTTTCCTTCGTAGTTTTCCAAAATGACATCCGACACAGAATGCACATAAATTCTATGGTAAATAGTCATACCTTCCTTTTTATAAATAAAATGTTACCGTATCTCTGCACTGCAGTGTGTGCAATGTACAGTGTCCAGTACCTTTCCTCAAAACCTCCTCCGTCTCCGTCCCATGCAGCCGGCCATCGCATACCTCCGAAACCACGAGACAAAATGAAGATAGAGAGGATCGCCACGCCCATTTCCCTCTCCTCCTCGCCGTCGCCAATGGCCTTCGCCGCGGCCGCCGTCCTCGCCGTCGCCGTCCTCCTCCTCCCCCTCGCCGCCGCCTCCGACTCCGACCACAAGGTAACAAACCGGCCAACCTACCCCCACCTCCCATCCTCTCTCGAAGCATCGGAACCAGGCCCTGGGGTGGAGTGGTTGCCCCAGCTGTTGGTTGGGGCCGCGTGTTGCGTTCCGCCCGCCGCTAGATCTGCGCTTTCTCGGCGTCAGATCTGCGTGGCGCGGGCTCCAACGCACGGGATCTCTGGGTAGTCCTCGTGCTGGATCGGGTGGTCATTTGATTACTAGATCTTACTCCAGCTGGTGGGCAATGGATTCTTAGAAATCACATTGGCGGGGAGCAGCAGCGATGTACAGGGATTGCACTGATGACCTCCTAGAATTCGACATCATTGTTGTGCTAGCCGACATGCATGATTTGAGGAGACGATTCTTTGTTGCATCCATAAACTATTACTTGTTGTATAAATTGCCATCACTCGGCATTGTTTGGCCTTCTAATTCTGTATGTCGTGTTCTATGATGTTTGGACCTGTAGCTGCGTATGTTGGGTCTTGGGAGAGCTGTAGCTGCTCGGAGCAATTGTTGTCTCGTGCTACGGCCTTTTTGATTGATTTGTGCTCTTGTTTTGTGTAGTACCAAGCAGAGGAGCCGGTTACGCTCTGGGTGAACAAGGTTGGTCCGTACAACAATCCGCAGGAAACATACAACTACTACAGCCTTCCGTTTTGCCATCCATTGGAAAACCCTGTGCATAAATGGGGAGGGCTTGGGGAGGTCCTCGGTGGAAATGAACTGATCGATAGCCAGATTGACATAAAATTCAAAAGTAAGTGAGCCATCCCTTGTACATTTTTATTCATCCCGCTTCAGTTTTGGACATTGAAATGGGAAGGTCAAAATGCGCTGTTCAAAACTGATCATGGTTTGTCTCAGGGAATATTGACAAGGGCACCATTTGTTCAATTGAACTTGATCCTGACAAGGCCAAGCAATTATCGGATGCGATTGAGAGCTCATATTGGTTTGAATTCTTCATTGGTAAACTTCCTAGTTTCTTTTTGTTCTTTGTTGGTGTGCCTATGTACCATTTTTAATTGACAACCAAATTTATTTGTACCTCAATTTTTTGACTTAATTGCTATTCTATCTTAATATGCTGCTCTCCAATTTTGTGCTGCAATCAAGATGATTTGCCTCTGTGGGGTATGTATCCTCTTCCCTGTATTGTTTCTATGCTCTCTCTAATACCTATAACTTATTATTTTTTTAATTGAGTTTTTCAGGTTTTGTTGGAGAGGCGGATAGAAACAATGATAACAAATATTTCCTTTACACTCACAAGAATATTATCATCAGATATAATGGCAATCAGGTTTGTGTTTCAGGCGCTTGCATCATTTCCCTTCATAGAACATTCAAGTATTGATTATCATCATTTATCGTTGCTACTTTCATGCAGATTATCCATGTTAATCTTACTCAACAAAGTCCAAAGCTTATTGATGCGGGTAAGGCATTGGACATGACATATTCTGTCAAGTGGGAATCAACAAATGTAACATTTGCTCATCGCTTTGATGTATACCTTGACTATCCGTTCTTTGAACATCAGGTAATAACTAGGTTTGGTTATGTCATAAAGAAAATTTCTGCACCTTGGTACTTGTGAATTTTGTTGTTTCACTTTAATTCTTTAGCTTAAACTACATTCCTATTTATCTTGCAAAGGACATGCTGTGTACCTTATAACCGTACTAAGTTCTGATAGTTTCCTCTGACCACAATTTTTTTTTTTGACTGCAGATTCATTGGTTCTCTATCTTCAATTCTTTTATGATGGTTATCTTTCTCACTGGGCTAGTGTCAATGATATTAATGCGCACTCTAAGAAATGATTATGCGAAGTATGCCCGTGACGACGATGACCTGGAAACTCTGGTGATGATCTACACAAATAATATACAAATTCTTTTATGTAAATGATGATGTCCAGATTTTTGCACTTCATAAAGCCTCTGGCTGATATAATTTGTTTCATAACAGGAAAGAGACGTCAGTGAAGAATCTGGATGGAAGCTTGTACATGGGGATGTTTTCCGCCCTCCTCGCAGTTTAGCTCTTCTTTCAGCTCTTGTTGGTATCGGAACACAGTTGGCTGCTCTTATTCTGCTAGTGATTTTGTTGGCCATCATTGGAATGTTGTACATTGGGTATGCACTTACTTTATTTAGTTGCTACTGCTGACACCTTTCTCTTTACAAGCAGCCCCTAGTAAATGCAGCACTTCAATGAAGCCACCTGCCTTGGCCCCTGAGTTTTCTCCTGCTTGTTACTTGATGCTCCCTCCAGTATTAAAAAATATGACGTTTTGAATAGCGACACAGTCTTCAAAATATAACTTTGACCACTAATATTTATAATAATATATTTATAAAACTCAATAAAATTATAATATTATGAAAGTACTTTTCGAGACAAATCTACACATATAATTTTTATGTATCCAATTTAAATATTCAAAATTATATCGTTAGTCAAAGTTTCGGAAGTTTAACCATCACTATGTCCAAAACGTCATCTTTTTTAAGACTGAAGGGGGTACTTGCCATTTGCCAAGCCAATAGCATATATCATCTCAAGTTCTAAACACAAAATTTGTTTATCACAGATAGGACTGCGTCAGATTGTTGCTCTAAGTTCTTTCTCTGTGCTTAGGAAACTATTCTTGTTTATAATTATGACCACATGATCACATGTGATACTTTGAAGTTTGATTTTTACGAATCATGATATTGAAGTCCATAATCATAACAGGGACATAAATACCACCTTCCTCTTCTCCGTCAGGCTTATAAATTTTCTGTGTACATTGCATGCCCTTTTTTCTATTAAACTGAGTACATTTGGAGTTTGTTGAACATACTCCCAAATATCTTTCAACTTAATTGTATGTTCTCCGCTATGGATCAAATGGAAATAGATTTTCAAAATATTTGACTTGAACTTGTTTTAACTACTGCTTCTCTATGTATATGTTACTTTTAAGTTATTGAAGCATTACAACATAGTCAAATCAAATCAATGTTATTTGTACTTTTAGCTAAGGAAATCCAGTTTGCTGTGCACAGAACCAGAGAGCTGTTTGATTCTTTGATGTGCAGGAGCTTAATTAAGGAAATCTAGTCACCAAACAGCTTATGAAGTGAATTTTTTAGAGCATAGTTCTAGCTTTTTTCTGTTACTAACTCCTCATGAAGAAAAGCAGATGATTTATTACTTTATTTATTATTTTGAAGACTCTTTAAGAAACGTAGCCTCCTTTTCTTACTCTGCCCTTGTCATTTAACTACCTAGTTAAAGAGGTCCTTTGGAGCCCTTGTGCTCCATCACTATTGCTGTTTATATTTATATGGGACATTTTGCCTATATTTCACAAGCAGCTGTACTACTTTGTTATAAAGCATCCTAGTTATACTTTGTGATACCGTGCAAAAGAATCCCTCATACCTTGTATTCTTATTCTGCCAGGCGAGGAGCTATTGTCACAACATTCATTGTTTGTTATGCCCTTACTTCATTCATATCTGGATACGTCAGTGGCACGCTGTACTCACGGAATGGGGGTATGAAACCATCTTATATTAAATGACACCGCATACCTATGTTTATATAAGGTGCTCAGATCTTTTTGATGAGCAGGGAAAAACTGGATCAAGGCAATGATCATGACAGCATCACTGTTCCCGTTTATGTGCTTTGGAATCGGCCTAGTGCTCAACACTATTGCTATATTCTACCGATCATTAGCTGCCATACCATTCGGTACAATGGTGGTTGTGTTCATCTTGTGGGCCTTCATTTCTTTCCCTCTTGCTCTTTTGGGAACTGTTGTTGGTAGGAACTGGAGTGGCGCCCCAAATAATCCATGCAGAGTTAAGACTATTCCTCGCCTCATTCCTGAGAAGAAATGGTACCTCGCACCTTCTGTTATTGCCCTTATGGGAGGATTGCTTCCTTTCGGAAGTATCTTCATTGAGATGTACTTCGTCTTCACATCGTTTTGGAATTACAAGGTAAAAAAGACATCTCTATTTTGTTTGTATAAGCTTCATTACTAAGGAGCCCTGGGAGTTAACAGTTGATACTGATGCCTTCTTTCTCATCATCCATTGGCAGGTGTACTATGTATATGGGTTCATGTTGCTGGTCTTTTTGATCCTCATAACTGTCACCATCTGTGTAACAATTGTTGGTACATATTTCTTGTTAAATGCGGAGAATTACCACTGGCAATGGACTTCATTCTTCTCGGCTGCTTCCACTGCCGTGTATGTTTACCTCTACTCCGTGTACTATTACCATATGAAGACCAAGATGTCAGGGTTCTTCCAGACAAGCTTCTACTTCGGCTACACTTTAATGTTCTGCCTAGGTTTAGGAACACTTTGCGGTAAGCTATTCTGCACTAACAGCATGCACAAACCTGAGTATTGGATGGTTTCAATTGATACTGCTTGGAATTTTGGTCTAGGTGCTGTAGGATATCTTGGATCAACATTGTTTGTGAGAAGGATCTACAGGAACATAAAGTGTGACTAAAGATCAACCCCAATTTAGACAGCTGGGGAGAAACTGTATGCGAATGCCTTGTTTCGTCGAGCGAGCAGCGTTTCTATGGCCAAGAAGCCAGGGTAGTTTGTGGAATCTGATCATTCTTTGGCGACGAAGCTGGGCAGCCATGGTTTTTGTTGTCTTGTCCTTTTTGTTCTCTTTGATCCCTCTTTGGGGCAACAAATGTTCATGTTGGATTAGCATACCCGTGATCATAGTTGTTGAGTAGTAGATCTCTAGTATATACCACAATTGTTATTCATGAAACCAATGAGACCTGTGTTGCTTTCGTATAAATCTGTAAGATTCTCGACTTTTGTTGATGTTTGATGATGAACACAGCTCGGCAGAATGGTAGACATTTTCATGCTTGTGCTCTCTGGCAGGCAAAACTACAGAAAAAGTTTTAAAAAAGAAAAGTACAGAAGCACCTCTTTTGAATTGAACACATGAGCTTTTAAAATCTACTAGGAAGATTTGCGCGCTATGCCGCGCCGTGCGAAATTTAATCCAAGTTTTTATTACTGAAAAAAAGCAGGAATATCTCAGATAATACACGTTTTGAAAAATATTAGAGATCGCTCTGGACAATATTAGATTTCGAGTTGCCAAAAAAATTATAGATGTTGAGCTTAACACCCTATGCGTTCACCGAGTAATATAAGAGATTGAGTTGTAAAAAAAAATTACCTCCCTTAATTTTTCACCGTGAAAAGCGAGGAAAAACGGATAAAAACAGAGAAACGACGGACGAAAAACGAATTTCCTTTTTTTTTTTTGAAAAATGGCCAACAAAAACATCATTTTTTCAGAAAAAACGAGGAAAAACGATCAACGAAAACAATTTTCTCGGGAAAAATGAGGAAAAACGGACAAAAACGGAGAAACGACGGACAAAAAACAAATTTCCATTATTTTTTTTTTGGGAAAACGGCCCACGAAAACATTTTTCCCATGCTCCGGAGAAAACACGGATCACGAAAATATTTTTTTTCCGAGAAAAACGAAGAAAGGAAACGGTTTTTCCTTTTTTTTTTTGGGAAAATAGCCAACGAAAATGTTTTCCCCATGCTTCGAAGGAAAAACGGTTCACGAAAATATTTTTTCTGGGCAAAACAGAGAAAGGAAACGATTTTCCATTTTTTTTTTTGGAAAAACAGTAAACGAAAATATTTTTAAAACGGGCCACGAAAACAATTTTCTCGGGAAAAACGAGGAAAAATGGACAAAAACAGAGAAACGACGGATGAAAAACGAATTCCCATTTTTTTTTGGGAAAATGGCACACGAAAATATTTTTTCCATGCTCCGGAGAAAAAACGGATCACGAAAACATTTTTTCCAGGCAAAACGGAGAAAGGAAACGGTTTTCCTTTTTTTTTTTTCGGAAAATGGCCAATGAAAATATTTTCCCCATGCTCCGTAGGAAAAACGGATCACGAAAACATTTTTTCCTAGCAAAACGGAGAAAGGAAACGGTTTTCCATTTTTTTTGTAAAAACGGTCAACGAAAATATTTTTAAAACGGGCCACGAAAACATTTTTCCCAGAAAAAATGAGGAAAAACGGAGAAACGACGGACGAAAAACGAATTTTCAATTTTTTTTTTGGAAAATGGCCAACAAAAACATTTTTTCCGTACTCTGGAAAAAAAATTGATCACCAAAACATTTTTTTCCAAACAAAACGGAGAAAGGAAACAGTTTTCCATTCTTTTTTGCGAAAACGGCCAACGAAAATATTTTCCCCATGCTCCGGAGGAAAAACGGATTACGAAAACATTTTTTCCGAGCAAAACGGAGAAAGGAAACGGTTTTCCATTTTTGTTGGAAAAAACGGTCAACGAAAATATTTTTCGCATGCTCTGGAGAAAAAACGGACCACGAAAACATTTTTTTCGGGCAAAACAGAGAAAGGACCTGAACGTAAAGCGCGTGAACCTATTTGTTATAATTTTAGACCTGTTCGCTATTTCGCTATTTTGAAAAATTAGGAAAGGGCTCGTTCGCGATTCGTATTTAACGGGAGGTTCTTCCTGTAAAACAGCCAACGAAGGACCTAAACGCGAACCAGAGAAAAATATTTTCCTCTCACATAAAATCGCACAGAGACCCATTCGTAATTTCGAAGAACCGGAGGATTTTTTCGCAAAAAAGGGGTGGACACGTGTATGCCGTGGTTGGCCGGCATTCTCTTCACAAGTAAGGGTGTTAATATTGAATCAAATAGTTGGACTATTACATAGCAAAGTTGAGTGGATTTTTTTGGAAATAAAACCCCGCAAGTCATGAGTTTTTCTAGAATCTAGTGTGAGAAACACCATCACAACTTCATTTGCGCCTTAAATTTTATCAAATCTCCCTGCAAGTGGTATAAAGGGTTTACACTCCTGCTAATACATTTGAATCAAATTATAAAGGAACACATCAAATTATTTTAAAATTAAATTTACTAACACTTGATTGTTGCCCTAGATTACAACTTTGTTTTGGAAGAAAATTTGTTGCTAAATTAAACTGTTTCTTTTTATCACGTGTAGTGAACATTGAAAGTCTTGTTTGAAGCGCGAAAGTTCCAAAAAAATCATGGTGGGAACTATACTATTTTCTACGAAATTCATAGGTTCCAGCGAAGGTAATTAATAGCACTCATTGATGAGGCAACATCTACGCCCGACAATTTTCAGTCAAATTTATTATTTAACTGAAAAGAATTATTGAGTCACATTAAATATTACCAGGTGAACTTTAATTTAATTACGTTTTTATTTATTATATTTAGAGAATCAGATCTACTATTTTATTTAATTATATATAGGCCCATATTCGATCTATACAAATCCAAAGTGAAGATGTGTTTCAAAGGCCCACGAAGGAAGAGAATCATTTATCAGAATAAATGGTACCATTACCAAGATCTCATCGAGCCGATCAAAACGGATATATTATGTGCCGTATTTCGAGCTCGGATGAGAAAGATACGAAAGCATGAAGATTTAGCCGTGTTGGCCTAGCCTCACTTGTGCTACAGTACCATGCCATCTACAACACACGCACCATCCTGATTTTTGGTTGCTACAATAACCAAATAGTGCACACTACAGTCTGTGCAGTTTTGCTACAGGAATCTCAGCCATACATGCATGGACAACACAACTAATTCTCTTCCATGAATAGGCGCACATCTATAGTACCTGACTCCTGTTTTCTCTCAGGAATAGTACCCCTGAAAATCTATCTCCCTTTATATTCACATCTATTGTATTCTAGATTCTAGACTCCGGATTAATAAGATAACTACTTGCAACTATTAAGCGTTCTTCGTTTGTTCTTCCTCATTGCATACGCATAGAGTGTAAGTTCAAGCTCCGTTAGTTTTGGTGATTAATCTCTTCCGCGTCCCATTGCCATCGCGCCCCACCTGCCCCGTCTCTTCCGCCCGTCGCCGTCTTCTCGCGCGCACCCATGTCTGCACCCACCGCCTGCGCCGCGCTGTGAGGAGCCGCCCAGATCGTCCTCGAGTTGTTGGATGAACAGTCACTCCCATCGGATTTGGATCCTAGCAACGAATCACCGAAGGTGATCTCAGTGCTAACACCCAAGCCCAATCGAGACAACTCCAAGAAACATCCTAACAATTCGACAACCATCCCGGTATTCCCCCGGTATGCGACCCGAAACACGCCCATGATCCCCACATACTGGTTTCCAATGCCGTTATCAATTCAATTTGCACAAAGGGGGCAACGAACCCGAAACCTTCCAAACCACACGCAAGCGGAAACACACGGCACAAAGACGAACCCGACAAACCACCAACCAAACGGAAAACAACCCACAAAGCCCTACGACTAACCAAAACCCGAAAAAAACAACCAAGCCATCAAAAACTAGAAAATTTCGGCATGACCTTCCTAGAATATACGGACATCCACTCAGCAGACAAGAAAACACAGTTCAATATATATATATCGAAAGTAAAAGCAACATCCACAAAGACTACAAAGAAGATTAACAAATAAAGAAAACGCATACGGAACCCGACATACACTTGAACATCCATTACCAAATCCAAAAGCCCAACAACCGCATCTATCTATACAACAAAAGGGATACAATTAGCAAAAGTAAGACAAATCCCGGAAGTGTTCTGCCCCTGAACACTCCCGGGCGTAAACGGCGTCGGCAAGCCTCTACTCGGTGCCCCTTGATCACCGAGGCGATGCAGGCAGAACTCGCATCCACCCACCTGATCCTCACCTGAAAACCACAAAGCAGAAGCATGAGTACAAAAGGTACTCGCAAGACTTACCCGGGGGTCCATATATGACCGACTCCAAAGGATTATGCATTTAGTTGTAGCAAGGATTCAACTTAAGGTAAAGGTGCGGAAAAGCATTAACATTTGTAGTATAAGTGCGACAATTGGACCAATTACAAATTTAAAGCAGTTATAGACCGCACTTACTTCTAATGTGAGGTTGAAAGCAACAACAATTAAAGTAGAGCAATGCATAACCATTTTAAGGCTCAAGCCCAACGGCGAACCACAAGTTCAAGTTATTTACTACGCAGAAGAAGTTCGGATCAAGCTTGCTCATATCCGAGAGCGCGGCAATTCGAATCGCTTAATTAACCTGCGAGGAAGCATTGATCGCACGACACTTACCACAAGGGCCTAGTGTCAACCCTCCCAATCATACCCAATCGCTGAAGCGTCCTCCTGTGGCCCGAAAACCTAGCACCCCCTCGAGCAGCCCCAAGCCCGGCTTGGCGCTCGAGAGTCGGCCTAAGCCTCGCCCTCAACCACGTCCAACCACAGGAAGTTACGGTCCATCGATTCCGTATGAGAGAAAGAGTGGCTTACCGTACCATAATCGGGCATGCGACCAACCGGGGTGTGCTCAATCTTATTCCACTTACGGATCGGTCCTTAACTGACACAGACGGGGCTACACATTTGAGTCTCCATACCCAAATGAACCAACTCCCCGCCCGGTCCACAATTCATTTCTTTCAAAACCTTTCCCAAATCCAAACCAACATAAAGTAGTAGGTGTGTAATAATAATAACCGCAAGTGACGGAACCCTCCGTCACTTGGCCCGAACCCCAACCTCTAAGCAAGACTAAGCATGAACTCATAGTATTACCCCTAAGCTAGTTACAACGGAAGTATGCACAATTTCAACGGATGGATGTGCATCAAGTGGGATCTAGACCTATCCCTCAATTAAATTCCTAATGCATCACTTAACCAATCATGTAGCAGTTTATTCACAAAAATACATTTACATAAAGGTTGAATATGCTTAGGTGCTTGCCTGATGCTTCTGCCGGAGTCTCAGTGACAACTCGCTCACCGTGATCACCCTCGATCGCGGCCACTTCACCCTCCGCGTGTTCGTTCTCTACACGATTACAATGCATGAATAAGATGCATGCCATGCAATGAAACGAACACAAAAGGAAAACCCGACGAAACAACGCGACCGAACAACTTGACCCAATACGGACAGATCAGGTGAACCCGGACAGTCCGGGTATTTAATCCGGACAGTCCGGATAACCCGGACACTCCGGACTGGGTGTCCGAACACTCCGGACCTGGAGCATCTGGCCCAACGCGACTTGAGGAGGGGAGCCCTACCACTTTCTACGGCTTCACATCGACCCGATCCACGACTTTTCTACAACTTGCAAGCCGGGAGAAACCCCGAGCTAGCTCAAACCGCCTAGAAACGACGACGTTCTACTTGCCCAACCAAGACTAGCTCCAAGCCACGCAATGGCTTTGCTACTACCCGATCTCTAACCTAGGCAACCTACATTCCCAAAACCCAACCCCAAAACCAACCCAAGAACCACCACTTCCCAAAACCCTAGAACTCCAAAGTTCTTCCCCAAACTCTCAAACCCAAACCTAAGTCCCAAACCCACCATGGATGGCCTTAGGACCCAAGAAACCCACGAATCAACCCCTTATAGAAAGACCTACCTCCAAAGGAAGATGGAGGAGAACAACGCCGGGTAGAGGAAGGAGAACACCGGCTTGAGATCGAGCTAGGGGACGCCGGGGAGGAGCCACGGTGGGTCAACGGCCGGTGGGAGCTCACCGGAGTGAAGCTAGGGTGGAGGGGAGTAGCACCAAGGAGTGGGGAAACAACATGGAGGAGAAAGAATGGAGGGGAGCCACGAAATGGGACTTTTATACTAAACCCCCGCAAATACCGGACTCTCCGGACGCTAACCCGGAGACTCCGGGTTGGGGTCTTCGGTAACACTAACCCGGACACTCCGGACGTTTGGTCCGGACACTCCGGGTTGGGGTGTTCAGTCAGCCCAATCCGGATACTCCGGACATTTATCCGGACATTCCGGGTTGGATCCAGACACTCCGGATGCTGATCCGGATACTCCGGATGCTGATCCGGATACTCCGGATGTCCCAGAACTTTTGGAACTTGGGGCCTTGACACGCGCAGCGCGCCACGCCGAGCGCTCCGACCCCGCGACGTCCCGTACCCTCGCCACGACCACTCCGCCGCTCGCCCACACCGCCCGTCCCCTCGCCGTCCCGTCGCCGGTTCCCCTCTCTCCTCACCGTGCGATATACCCCCCAAGCCCTTCCTTCCTTGCCCCACTCCTTCGCCTCCCTCACTGAGCCCCCTCTCTCCGCCGTTCCCTCTCCCGGCGACAGTCGTCGTCCGCTGCCACGAGCCCCTGTAAGATCGAGGATGAGCCTAGAAGAGGGGTGAATAGGCTTTTTCAATTTTTTCTAGCACTAAAAACGCTCTAAACAGCCTTAAGGCAGAGATCACAAAGCTAGCGAAAACGTAAACTAAGACTTTGACAAACAATGCCTAAAGTATCTAGGCTCTGCTAGTGCATCAACAAAAACAGAACAGACAGGGACAGACAAGCAAGTAAAACAGATAAGGAAACTAAAACTGAATGTAAAAAGCAAGAGACACGATGATTTTTCACCAGGTTCAGAGTAACACTCCTATGTCCCCGTTAGAGCACTTCACCAGAAGTATAGCTCCACCAACAGCTATTCACAATAGCTTTGGTATCCACTTGGGTGACTTTTACCACTTCGGTGAGGTGAGCCCCAAAACCTCTCATAATCAAAGGTGGCCTTCCACAAACACTTTTGGACAGGTCGCACCAAAACTCTCCCAAGATGTCTAGGAACAAAACGTTCAAAGAGTAATAGACTATGCACAAGTCATAACTCTTGATTCACTGGCACAATAATGTTCTAGACTAAGGTTGGAGCAAGATTACTTTTGGAAAGATGATCAAAAGTGAAGTTTTGCCTCTTTGAAAGCTTTTGAGCTCAAGTATACTAAAAATGACAAAGAGATGCAAAAGTTCTTTCAAAAGAAGGTCTTGGCACATCTTATATAGCCCACAAAAGGAATATAACTGTTATTGACATTTAGTAGCCGTTGGACATTTGTTAGAATGACAAAATAATGTAAACAATATATGCTAAGGACTTTGATTAAGGTGCTTCACAATTTGATCAATGCACGACAGACCAAATTCAGTGAAAATCCCATTTACGCTGGACCGAAGATGCTCGGTTGTCGTATACCTGCTATGAGCAAAAACTCGGTCCGTCGTGAAACACTCCAAATCAACGTTTGCGCTGGATCAAAAAAGTAGGTCCGGCGTGAAACCAGCAAACAGAGCATTTGCGCCGGACTGAGAAAGTTGGTCCGGCGTACACGGGAAACTTACTGGTTTTTGACTTAGGGAAAATTGTATTTAGCGCCGGACTGAAAAGCTTGGTCCGGTGTGACTTGACAATTTGAATACTTTTCCCGAGAGAATCACATTTGCACCGGACTGAAAAACTTAGTCCGATGTGACTTGATAATTGAACGAGTGATTCTCAGCGTCGGACTGATAAAGTCGGTTCGGCGTGAACGTTGAACACTCGGTTGGAAATTTTTGAAGAAAAATATTTTAGCGTCGAACTAAAGAAGTTGGTCCGGCGTGCATGGGTTTTTGACCAAAAGAGTGAAGGACAACATTTTGAGGGGAAATGATATGAAGTGAACTTTACTCCAAATAATCTTAATGAATTTGGCCTTTGAACCGCAATTCTTACTTGTGCATAATCCCTCTTGATAGTATGGCTAATCCAAAATAATCCTAGCTACATGGCTTGAATCAACTCCCAAGCCAAAACTAGAAATAAGAATCCTTATCATTTATCCTTTAATCTGAAAAACCTTCACTTCATGAAGGGTACATTTCTTGATCATCAACACCAAAACCAATGAGAAGCAATGATAAAAAAATTAGGGGGCCTAGATGCTTTCAGCCCCGCACCGCCACCTTCGTTGCCCGCAGCCCCGGCCAAAACCCAGCCCTAAATACTCCCATGCCCACGCCCCCGCCAAACCCCAGCCCTAAATACTCCCATGTCCACGCCCCCGCCGACCCCACCCGTCGGTCTCCCTCACGCACTGGGCCCACTTGTCATTACCCTCCCTCTCTCTCTCCCACGCACGACGCTCTGTCTCCCCGGGCTCGCGCATCAACCTTTATCCATGCCGGGCCCACCGGTCAGACCCCCCCCGTGCGCATGAGCTAGGCACAAGCTCACCTCGCACGCGTCTCACCCATGGGCCATTTCGGTCGAACTGGGCCATGTCCGGTGCAGGCCCAACATTGTTCACTCTTTCTTTCTTTTTTTCTTTTTCTTTTTCAGATTTAAATACACCATCTTGGCCGTTTCGAGCCACTGAGTCCAACAATGGCCTCCACTCCGCCATCTGAAGCTCCCAAAATTCTCAGAATGCCCAAATTGCCCTTCGAACCTCTCCTGGCCCGTTTTTGTTTTTTGTTTTTGTTTTCATTTCGTTTACCGTTTATTTACCGTTTTTCATCGTTTGCGCTAGATCCAATGTTTGCACAAGACCCGGAGCCTGAGCAGTTCCAGGAGCAGGAGTGTAACACCCCGGCATTTACTATGCCTGAATGCTACCAAACAAAAGCTAAACAACATCTAAATACATAATTAAACATAAATTCCAGCAAAGGCGCACATGCTAAAAACCGAGATTTCGGCAGCATCTCCTTTGTTTTAACATGAATTGAAGCAACAACAATATTAACATGTCAATGTGGCATAACGAACGATAGCAATAACATGATCAAACGGAAAAACAGCCACCATACCACTAAGGATATAAATTCTATCCATCACATGACAAATATGGACTAATCAATTACTCATAACGACCAACGAATCATCGAAACCATAGTTTAGTTCAATGAATTAACCATAACCATAAGGGAAGGAACATGTCAATGTTTAAATGTGTGATGCTAAGTGATGATGTGTGACTAGCTCCCTTTCCTGCATGTCGGATTCATAGTACCTAAAATAAAACAACATAAACACAAGCGTGAGTTCATCACTCAGCAAATATATTGCAATGGTACAAACATAAACAATTACATAGCAATAATATCTCACATCATGTAAACCATCTCATTCATGGTCACATCTTATCATCATCATCAATATGTATGAAGTGCAATGCGATGCTCATGTCTCCTTGGAAACTCATATCGGTATGGTTGAGTACACACCCGTCGGTGTGCACCCTCTCCCCCCTTCCATCCCGAAGATGGAGGGTGCCTACTCCTCGCTTCCGTTCACCGCGGTGAATGGAATCACGATGTAGGACTTACTCATTGGCTCTCCGGATTAGTCATAACTTTCTCACCGACCTTCCCGGGCTAGTTATGACTTTCTCACCGCCCGGGCCATGTAATCATGCCATGTATGCAAATATGCCACATCATAATAAACTTGTACTTTTAACACATGGCATCATATCATAGGAAATCATTAAAGCATAGCAAGTGATCATGTCATATAATCAAGTTCATCTAGTCTCAACTAGCAATCCTACAAACCGCTATCCATTACAATACACTTGCCTCAACCACGGGCAACGGATTGGCGAGACGTAGAAGGCACTCCCGGGGTCACACCACCTGCATATGGGTACCACACACTCACAATCATGACCACAAAATAGTACGCAAAACCTCATCTACCCCGACATTGCCAACTACTCGCAAAACCCAAAAATAGAGGTTCTGTCCCGTCGGGACATCAGCCTTCCAAAAGGCATAACTCGGGTTCTAAGAATCCAAATCGATTAAACGAGTACATCCTCGCGTAGCTTAGGAAATTTCCCAACTTTTTCTAGGTATAAGGAAAAACTGATTCGGACTCTAAAGTTGTTTAATCTACAAAATACCGTGATCTGTTCCAATCACTTCACAGATTTTAACACGCTCGGTAAAACAGTCATAACTTTCAAACGACTGATCGGATTTGGACATTATTTATATCCACGGAAAGATAATGAAATTATCTACAACTTCTGCAAAAGTAGGCCGACCAAATTAGGAATCTAAAATTGCGAAAACCCAAACCCTAGGTCGACTGCACAAGCTTCCCGAAACAGAGAACGTGACAACTTCTAGATCTAATCTAATCTACTCAATTCCAGCACCACCAATTGATATAAAAACATGATAATCACACTTATAACATACCCTAGCCCAACCCCAAGGATCCCCATGGTCATACCTTCGCCCGACGCACGAAAACCCAATAGATCTCCTCCCGGTTCGCGCGATCTCCTTCCTCGTTCCAATCCCATCGGATCTCCTCGTCGCAGAGCGCTCCAACGGATGGATCTTCAAGGTGTGGAGGTGGATAACTCCCCTAGGGGAAGCAAGGGAGGTGGAGAGGTGGTGGAGCAATGGGGAACAATGGGGGAGGTGGAGGCGCCACAAGGAGGAGGTGGGGAGGTGTGGGGGGGGGGCGGCTAGGACTTGTGGGGGCGCAAGGGCAGGGGGTGGACTCCTAAAGGGGCTGGGGGAGGCCCCCAACCAGGTATCCTACTCCTATTAGGACTCAAACTCCATCCCACCAAAGCCCACGACCCTTTCCTTTAGGCCCAAACTCCCCCGGAAAGGCCCAAACTCCCGAAAACGGCCCGGAAACGCAAATTAACCTCATAACGTATGGTTTCAACCTCCAATTCCATATTTTATAATGTTTTTGACCTTAACATTCACATTTTGTAATGCCACAATCTCTAATTTCACATTTTATAAAGTCTTGGCATTCCGTAGTGTCACAAGGAGTAGGACCAAACAGGAGCTGAGTACGACTACAGTCACTATGCCCTAGATGACCCCTCAGCCCAACAAGGCAAGCCACACGCCCTTGAACATGTTGAACCAAATCATTCATAATGTTTTAGTATTTAATTTCTATCGCATTATTTTACTTGTATGTTGAAATACTGAAAAGCAATAGTTTAGAATGACATGATACTTAGCTATACCAAATGTCTCGTCTAGCCTCCTTGATTTGATGAACCCAGTTAAACCTTGAATAACCCTAGTTAATAAACTATACACCCCATAGTTAATTAATAAACTTAATAGTTCACTCAAAATCTTTAAAAGAGAAAGATTTGTGGTGAGCAGTTAGCTCGGTGGATCTTAAGATTGTTGCTACAATCAGGGGGATAGTATTGGACTAGCCACAAGGTGGATGTGAGTCCGATCCCCGGCTGATGATTAAAGCCATGGTTAGTTTGGTGGCTAGTGCCGACAGGTACCAGAATGGGTTTGTCGTTGATGGAATGGCTTGATCTGTGGCAATTAAGAACAACCCCTTGAGCAAAGTAAATAACTTAGGTTTTCGCTCAACCACAAGTTGGGATCAGTCAGTTCAGTTGAACCGTTTCCCAACGTAGCTCAGTATATTGTTCGTCCCTTGGAAATACCTACAGGTGGTATACCATTCTCAATGAGGAGAATAGGGTGCAGCATTCCCGATAAGGGAATGATTGGTGGGGTGGAACAGGAATTGATGTTGGAGCGTTATTGGCCGATTTTCACAATGGTAGGTACCCACTCAATATTGGATCGCGTCTCCCGTCTTGGCCAATGGGCTCCCAAGAATAGTGGGTCCAAGGACCTATCGGGTAGGGGCTACCAAGGGGATGTTCAACAAAAAGATGTGATTATCTCGGCCTGGCCGCATGCATTTAAGTTGCATGTAATCACGTGGCATTAACGGTCGTAGATATCTTATGGGTAAAGTTGAGCAGCTCTGCAGAATACACCGTGCTTCCGGTTAGTGAAGCTGAGTTTGAATTGGGGTGACTCCCGTAACCTAACTCAAGTAGTCTTTGGAAATTTTGAGAATTGCTGGTATGTTGAGATAATTTGTGGAACCCCCTACTATTATATATGGTTTGTGTTTCAAATGTAAAATGACAGTTCAAATAAAATTTCATCCACAGTACTTAAACCTTCTGCCAATCCATTGTAATCCCTTACATATAGTATTCAGCATTTTCTTGTATGACTTGTTGAATACGGTTGTGTACTTACCCTTGCTTAACTCACCCTTTTAGAGATCCAAGAAGCTAGAGTGTACCAGGAGTTCGTAGATGGCGAATTTGGTTTGGTTTTAAGGTCTTAGTCTTTTGCTCAGGCCTGCTTGTGTGGTGTTTTGAATGTAATCTATTGGGCCCAACCGCGTCTCCTTTCCTGTAAAAACTTGGCCGTTAGGCCTTATATTCAATAAAAATATTTGGATTCATCTTTTGTCTGGCAATGAGTTCTTGGTTCCCCACCGCTAATCTTCCTTGGTAGCTATTGAGATATTTAAACGTACCACCTAAAAAGTCGGTCCGTTACAGTTTCATCCTTTAAGTTGATTGTTGCCGAGAACATAAAAAAGAACCGATTAAAAAAAGAGAGACCGGATAGAAAATCAGAAGGAAAAAAATAGAAGAAAAAAGGAGAGAGAGAGAGAGAGAGAGAGAGAGAAAAGTTCGCTCTGTGGAATATTTAAAGAGATAAATTTTAGATTTTTTCTTGTTTTGCCAAATCCCTTTGGTGTATGTTCCTTAGTTTGATGCATTGCGTTGATATCCACATTGTTACACGTCCTATTTTGTATGCTTTATTCCATATCTTATGACAGCAACATAGGGCATTATTTACTTTTGGATTATTATTTGATTTTGCATTAACTGATTTACGAATGTATTATTCCTTGCTACATATATCCATACAAAGCTCCACTAAACCATCGCTGTTGTGCTTTGGGCTCAATCTTTTTGTTGACTACTACGATCACAAAAGTGTCAGTTTTGACCTCAATTTATTGTGGAGAGGTAAGACCTTGATTTGGTAAGAAGGGTGAGATTGAGTGATTGCATATGCACTTGCACTCATTGCATATTTCATATTTGTATACTTGTTCTTTCATTTTACCAACCATGGCAGCATATGATTATTGATTTTTTCCCTTCTATAGAAGTAATGATCCAAAAGAATATCTTTGTTGGAAAGAACAAATGGATTGGGTGTTTATAATCGAAATGACTCCAAAGGTGAACAGAGTAATAAGAGCCACTAGAGAGTTTGATGATTATGCATATAATTAGTGACAATAATTATTAGGAAAGTACCTCATCAAAACATGGAAAGATTTAAAGCTTTTCATGAGGAAAGAGTTTGTACCACAATATTACAAGCAAGAATTACTTCGTCACTTGAATAGCATCACACAAGGATCTAAATCTGTCTATGAGTACTTTAATGAGTTGGGTTGTGCACTTAGTCGTGCTGGTATTCACAGTGAGTATGACAAGAAGGTATACTTTGAGAGAAGGTTTAAATTCTAAGATAAAATTTGCACTTTTACATACATATTTTAATAGTTTGTACGACTTTGTGACATATGCAATTGATGTGGAAAGAAAAATCTAGGTGATGCATCAAAACCAAGAATTTTTTTAAATAATCATATTTTATTCTTGAAATACAAAAATATACCCTAATTTAATTTTTTTTCAAAAGTGGCCATCTGTCGCGCCATGTGACTGCGACTGGGCAACAGAGATGAGGTGGCACCAATCGTGGTGTGCTGGCATGACTGGTGTTGATGTAGTTGGGCCAGGCGTTCGGACATGGGAAAATAGGAGAGAGAGGGGGGGAGAGATTCTTAGGCGAACACGCGTTCGGACAAAAAGGAACAGGAGAGAGAGGGAGAAAGAAAAAAGAAAGAGGGAGCGGGAGAGAGAGAGAGAGAGAGAGAGGGAGCGGGAAAGAGAGAAAGAGAGAATGAGCGCCGGTGAGCAGCCGGGTTGGGGGAGCAGCAGCGACCGGAGGGCAGGAAGGAGATGAGAAGCGGCGACAGCGGCATAAGGAGAGAAAGGAGGAGAAGAAGAGGGAGGAGGGGAAGAAAAGGAAGAGGAAGAAGAGATAGTTTCAGCTATTCATCACTCGTTCTTGATTCGTCGTTGTTCGTTCTTCGTTCGTCGGTTAGTAATTTATATAATAATTTTTTCATCTGTATAATTGATATGTAGTTAGGAAAAATATAGGTAGTCTTAGAAAATTATTAGGGTAGTCTAAAAAAATATAGTACCTAATTAATTTTGTTTTACGCATTTATATAATTATTTTTTAGTCGGTATAATTGATATGTAGTTAGGAAAAATATAGGTAGTCTCAGAAAATGGTTAGGGCAGTCTAGAAAAATTACATCACAAACTAGAAAGTTTTAGGGTCGTAGTACGCTATTTTAAATTCATTATGCAAATATTGTTGGTATATTTAAACATGTTGTTTCGGTGTAATTTGAATTGTGCGATATGAATTATTGTGCAATATTTATTATGCAAATATTGTTGGTAGATTTAAACATGTAGAGCATATATGAAATGATGTTGGTTGTTGAAACGGAACAAAGATGCTAGTAAATGTATGTAGTGTGGTGGAAAAGTGGTAGGAAATCATGTTGGAAATTATTTTCTTGCACGCAGATTGTATGAATGTAGGTATGGATCTGTAGGATCGATATACACGGATATAGCAATCAGAGGGGGGTGAATGATTGTGCGAAAGCTAAAACCAAATCTTTGATCTATTAAAAGTTCACCCCAAACCAAACCAAACAATTGCCTCGTATTCAACAAAAACAGATTGATAGATGTTCGGTAAAACATGAATTCCCAGAGATCCAACAGTCAGATCGATCTGAAATATGGACACAAGACACTAGATTCCAATACGAATCGAACCCAAAAAGAATAAGCTCGATCGGACTTACGGATCAAAAGTTATGAACCTCGCAAGCTTGTTGTGACAGAAGATGACCAGAATTAATCTAACCAAAACTCCAAGATTAAACAAGAACGACAAAAGATTAATCAACTAAACTTTGAGGAACCATAAATCAATACCCTAGAAAGTTTTTTGATGAATCAAATCAAGATGAAACTCAAGGAATAAAAACCAATCTAGAACCAGAACAAGCATGCAAACAAGAACAAAACAGAGAACACTGTAGCACGCAAGGATCTGGAAGAATTGATCTTTATTTCTTTTTTCCTAAAGTACTCCAAACAAAAGAGTACAACCCTAAAACCTGCCGAAGACTTGATGCATAAACAGGAGGCGCCTCCCCCTATTTATACAGAGCAAACACATAGAGTCCTGAATACAATTCCTACACCTAATCCTAGAAGGAGTCCCACTCCTAATCCTAGAAGGAGTCTGTATTCAACACAACTCCACTTGGCCCAACCTGGCCAAATACAGCTCTTGCACGCGTATGGCAACCCAGCCATACTCACGTGACTAACAACTCTTGCACGCGTACGGCCACCATGCCATACTCACGTGACTAACCATTCTTCATGTGCATCGTCCTCTAGCCCGAACGTCCCGCATGACATCCTTGACCACCAAGACCTCGGTTCCTCCCTAAACCTAGTCCCAAACCTCATGTGACACCATGGAGTGTCGTAACCTTTTAAAAAGTGAATGATGAGGCTAAAAACATTATGAAATGTGGAATTAAGGTTAAAACCATAGGGTATGGAGGTTAATATCGTTTCCCGGCCGTTTCCGGGGTTTTGGGCCTTCCCGGGGGAGTTTGGGCCTAAAAGAGGGGGTTGTGGGCTTTGGTGGGATGGAGTGGGAATCCATTTAGGATTAGGAAAAGGTGTGGGGGCTGGTAAAAGGCCTCCCCCCTGCCCTTTTTGCGCCCCACCTCCCCATTGGGCGCCCCCCACCTCCCTTGGCCCTAGCCGCCCCTCCCCTCCCCTCCCCTCCCCTTTGGCCGTGCGCACCCCCCTTGTCCCCTTGCCTCCCCACCTCTCCACCATCTCTCCTCCACCCCCTTGCTGCCCTAGGGTAGCCTCCCCACCCCCTGCACCTCGAGGATCCATCCATTGGAGCGAGGAGCGAGGAGCGATCCGGGAGGAGTTTCGTTGGGATTTCGGTCGTCGGGCGAAGGTATGGCCATGGGACTCCTTGGGGTTGGGGTAGGTACTGTTCTAAGGGTGTTTATCATGATTTTAGATCAATTGGTGGTGCTGGACTTGAGTAGATTGGATTAGATCTAGATGTTGCCACGTTTCTGTTTTGGGACAGCATGAGCAGTCGACCTAGGGTTCAGTTTTTCGTCAATTTAGAGTCCAAATTTGGTCGTACGGATGTTGAAGAAGTTGTAGATAATTTCATTATATTTCCGTGGATATAAAGAACGTTAAATTCCGCCCAGCCGTTTGAAAGTTATGGCTGTTTTACCGAGCGTGTTAAAATATGTGACGTGATTGGAACAGATCACGGTATTTTGTAGATTAAACAACTTTAGAGTCCGAATTAGTCTTTCCCTATACCTGGAAAAAGTTGGGAAATTTCCTAAGATATGCGAGGATGTACTCGTTTAATTGATTTGGAGTCTTAGAACCCGAGTTATGCCTTTTGGAAGGCTGCTATCCCGACGGGACAGAACCGCTGTTTTCGGGTTTTGCGAGTAGTTGGCAATGTCGGGGTAGATGAGGGTTTGCGTACTGTTTTGTGGGCTTGATTGTGAGTGTGTGGTCCCTATGTGCAGGTGGTGTGACCCCGGGAGGGCCTACTACTTCTCGCCAATCCGTCGCCCGTGGTTGAGGCAAGTGTATTGTAATGGATAGCGATTTGTAGGTTGCTTGTTGAGAATAGATGAATTTGACCATATGATATGATCACTTGCCATGCTTTAATGATTGCCAATGATATGATGAGCATGTTTATTATGTTATGATGCCATGTGTTAATGTACAAGTTGATTATGATGTGACATATTTGCATACATGGCATTATTACATGGCCTGGGCGGTGAGAAAGTCATAACTAGTCCGGGAAGGTCGGTGTGAAAGTTATGACTAATCCGGAGAGCCAATGAGTAAGTCCTACATCGTAATTCCATTCACCACGGTGAACGGAAGCGAGGAGTAGGCACCCTCCATCTTCGGGATGGAAGGGGGGAGAGGGTGCACACCGACGGGTGTGTACTCAACCATACCGGTATGAGTTTCCAAGGAGACATGAGCATCGCATTGCACTTCATACATATTGATGATGATGATAATATGTGACCATGAATGAGATGATTTTTACATGATGTGAGATATTATTGCTATGTAATTGTTCCTGTTGTACCATTGCAATATGCTTGCTAAGTTTTGAACTCACGCTTGTGTTTTCTTGTTGTTTTAGGTACCATGAGAACGACATGCGGGGAAGGAAAGTAGTCACACGTCCACACGTAGCTTCACCCATTTTGATTCCACAAGTCATTCTATTAGTTGTGATAATAAACTGCGTGTGATGATTATTGCTTTAAGGTTTAGCTTTGCTATATGAGAGTTTTATTGTTCGTTTGACACTTGGAGACTTTAAGTGCTTGATAATAGACTCATATTGTCGTTAAGTCTTTAATTATTGCTGTTTTAGCTGTCTCTCATATTGCCTTATATTGCTATACTGTTGTTGCTCCTTCAATTCATGTTAAAACAAAGGAGATGCTGCGAAATCTCGGTTTTTAGCATATGCGCCTTTGCTGGAATTTATGCTTAATTGTGGTATTTAGATGTTGTTTAGCTTATGTTTGGTAGCATTCAGGCATAATAAATGCCGGGGTGTTACACCTTAGTTCCTTCATGAGCCTAGTTCTGGTCCCGTCATCGACCACGTCCGCCCTCGAGCAACACCTGCACATGAACAAACAAAACACACTTCCGAGCACAAGTCCACGACTTGACTCAAAGTCAATCCATGCAATCACTCACACGAGCATTGCATACAAAACAACTCAACCTGAGAAAAAACACGTTCACGACGGACCAAACATTGGTCCGACGCACACAGAGAGCAAAACCCTAGAAAATCCATTCACGTCGGACCAAACACTGGTCCGGCGCAACTCACGACGAACCAAAAACTTGGTCCGGCGTACACGTGAAAGTCTCTGTTACTTGTCATGTTGATCCAGCGCAAAAAACATGTTCACGACAGACTAAAGGAAATTAGTCCGGCGTACACGCGAAATCAAACCTCAAAATGCCGTTCACGACGGACCAAAGAAATTGGTCCGACGTACATGCAAAACTTACTGTTTTTGAAAGATTTGGTTCAGCACAAAATCATTCATACCACGTTCACGGCGGACCAAAGAAAATCGGTCCGGCGTACATGCGAATTTCACAACGCAAAATCTTGTTCACCATGGACCAAAATTTTGGTCCGGCGTAAAAGGAAATTTGGTCCGGCGTCAATGTACAGACTTATTATTTTTTGAAAACTTTGGTCTGGCGCAAAAGAGACACATGCACATGCACATTTTGCAAATTCAATTCTTAAGCCACTTTTTCAGCACATGATTTCACAATCTCCCCCTTGATGAAAACATTGGCAACACCACTTAGAATTGAACATTGGCATTCACTTCACAAGAAGGTTTTTGAACAAACCAAAGTGAAAAACACAAAAACTCTACCTTTGACCAATATGCAAAGTGAAAAGCTCCCCATAGGTGAAAATAAGAAAAAGATCTCCCCCTAAGAAGAAAATTGTGTGTGAATGTGCAATGTGCCAAAATCCCAAAATTCTCCCAGCTTCTTCAAACTTCTCCCCAAACTTCTCAAAAACTTCTCCAAACTTCTCAAAGATTCCCAAACTTCTCCCCCTTTGACAATGAATTCATCAAGAATACAAAAGAGAGAACAACATGTTCAAAATTCTCCCTTTTGCAATGATTTCACAAAAGAGAAACAAAGGAGTGTGAAGATAGGAAAAGATGTGCTAATTCGATCATATAACCTTATACATCACATAATATGTAAAATACATGAACTTGATGTGATTTTAACAAGTTAGAGAATGACATGCACCTCAACCTCTATACAGTCACCTATAGGCAAGTACTAAGCAAGACCTTAGCAGAAAAGCAAGGCTCAAAACTGAAGCAACTAACAACTCAGGGCGAGCAAGTAGTTTCAACTCCAATCTAGTAGGCCAATTTAATCTTTTTTAAAAATGATAAACTGCATGTGGCATGCTTGAAGCATACTTCTTTCATTTCTCGGAGTGGCATGCTTGAAGCATACATCTTGTCTTTTAGGGAATGGTATACTTGAAGCATACATCTTATCTTTTTAGGGGAAAACATGTCTGAAGCGCACAACTTGAGGCCTTTGCTTTTAACAACCCCTTTTTATTGATTCCCTTTTATTTTCCTTTTTCTTTGATTGTAAACATGCAAAGAGATTAAAAGGCCTTTTGAAAGAGTAAAGCTGAAAACACACTTGCTCCATAGCCCAAATTTGTCAAGAAGATTCAATATCAAGCCTAGAAGAGTAAGATATCACAGAGTATTTAGCTATAGGCAGTCAGACCAAGGAATTCTACAATGTCATTTTTAGTTCAAGTGGAACAATTTAGATTATCACATATTAGCTCAGTTACATAATATATAAAGAAATATGATAAAGTAAGCTCATCAAGTAAAAAAAACTTGGCAGGGAAACTCCCCCTCAAAATAAACCCATTGGATGAACAATCCCAAGTTCTCCCCGAATAAAAGCAAAACGAGAAGAAGACAAAGGTTTTGTGAAAATGTCTGCCAATTGATGTTCAGTATCCACATGGTGAAGCACAATATTTCCTTTTTCTACATGATCTCTAAGAAAGTGAAATCTAATATCAATATGCCTAAGAAAGAGAATTACTCAAGAAGTGGCATGAACCAGATGTACTTTTTCTATCAATTCTACATCCTCCAAATTCAGCATCAGAGAAAGCTCTTAAACTAATGCATGAGTAAGTAGAAAGGCAAATGCCAAAATCTTGAGTACCATGGAGATACCTGAAAATTCGCTTGATAGCTTGTCGATGTGAAGCACGCGGGGAAGCTTGAAAACGAGCACACAAGCACACAACAAACTCCAATTATCTCATCCTCAACAGCATCATCATCATCATCTTCATAAACAAAGATACTCTCCCCCCGAACATATGCACCTGTACCTGCACCATTTGGATTAGTGCCTTTTGCGAAAACAGAGGTGGAAGAAGCATCTTCAAAAATAACACTTTCAAAATGAGATGCACGAGTGAAGGAGAACCAAATCTTATCACCGAACATGTGATGTGAGCATCCAAAATTCACTAGCCATACGTTCTCCTTCCTCGCGTGAGAAGCCTACATAGAAGCAGAAAGTGTCGAGGTCTCGGTACTGGGGTTAGAAATAAGATGTTTAGGGATCCAGTACTGAGACACACGATGCACAACAGTAGGCACAACACAAGCATTCTTATGCACAAAAACAGATTTGTCTTTTCCCGTGTTCTTAGCAACAGAAGGTGTTTGCATCACCCTAGGCACATAATGAGAAACAAAGCGTGCCTATCTGAAATTAGACCTAGCCTTAGCTCTTTCTTTCTTTTGTTGTTTGGCTAGTCTAAAGCAAAAATCTACTATATGTCCATCTCTACCATAATGAGTGCAAGTGTACTTAACATGATGTTTTGCTTTAACAGTAGAAGCACATTTTGCATTCATCATAGTAGAAGATAAAACTCTATCAGACTTAAAAACAGTTTTCTTAGGCTCATTGACAATTTCAATTTTTCCACTTTCAAGTGTTTTAACAACAGTGGGAGCATGTGATTTATGATGAGCATAAGAATCAAAACATAAACCTTTGTTTTGAGTGCTGACTTTTGATTGATCCAAAATCATGTTTAGGTTTTTCTTGCCATTAGTGAAACGTTCCAAAGAATTTTGTAAGTAATCAACTTTCTTAGCAAGAGTTAGACAATTATTGCATGGAATGTCAACCTTCCCTTTTTGCTTACGATAAGTTGAGCATGAAAGAACCTCATGTGTAAGCAGATCATCAGTCAATTGAGAAACCCTATCATTTGCATCTTTCAATTTCAATTCAAGAGTTGAGCATTTAGAACAAGAAGTTGTATCATGCAAATCAATGGTAGAACAGCTAGCATGTTTAACAATTTTCTCATTTTTCTTATTTTTAGCATTTATTTGCTCTAACAAGGAAGCATGTTCTTTCCTAAGTGAAGTAAGCTCACTCCAAATTAAGTCACATGATTTGCAAGTATCGTCATCTGGAATCAAAGATCTAATTCTAACAATATCAGCATTTAATGATTCCATAATAATATCATGTTTCTTAATTTTCTTGTCACGTTTATCAAGCAATTTACCAAGACGAGCAATAGCAATAACTAATTCATCATATGAAGGATCTACCTCATTGAAGTTGCTGTCATGATCGTCCTTGGTGAAGCTATCGCTGCTTTTGGCCATGAGACACAACCCCATCAACTCATGCTTGCTTGGAGTTGCATCATCCTCGCTGCTCTCCGAATCCACATCGCTCAAATTGACTTGTTCAAGAGCAAAAAGAACTCGGTGGACAACTTTACGGTTGATGAAGTTCTTCTTCTTTTTTCTTTTGTCATTGTCCGTCTCCTCTCCTGATGCTTTACCTGCACATTTAGGAAAATTTGGACGAATATGGTCGAGATCACCACACTCATAGCATCTTGGAGGACCATCACTAATTCTCTTCCTCATTCTCACATTCTGCAAAGCTTTATTAAAGCGAGAAGAGAGTGATGCCAAGTCTTCTTTTGGAAATTCCTCAATCTGTTCATTGGTTAGTGAAGACAAGAAAGGCAAGGCAAAACTTGAAGAAGCATTATTATGAGACATGATAGATTGTGAGGTCTAAGCAATTGACTTGTGATCATTCTTCCTAGCAAGAACATCCAATTCATGAGTTTTCAGCTTAGAATACAAAATATCTAACGTGAGTGTACTCATGATAGTTGATTCTCTAATGGATGTAACTTTCATCTCCCAAATTGACATGTCTAAAGCACTAAGCAATTGTCGAGCATTTGCAGCATTAGTGTAGCTAACTCCAACAGCACGTAGATTGCTAAGAATTTTATTGAAGCGTGCAAAAAGGTCATCTACAGATTCACCAGGTTTCATCTCAAATCGCATATACTCCTTTTTGTAAATATCTTGATGAACCTCTTTGACAGTGCTAGAACCCTCATGGTAATCACAAAGAGATTTCCATACCTCATATGCGGATTTAAGATGAACTACACGATCAAAGTCGCTGCGTCCCAAGTCTTGGATGATAAGGTTGCGCGCCTTGCTGTTTGCTTCAACATGTGCACGATTTGTGTTGTTGACGTTGTCATTCTCGGGCACTTGATATGGCTTGTACAACTTCTCCCATATTGCGAAGCCCTGCGCTTGGATGAACGCCTCCATCTTGGTCTTCCAAAATTGAAAATCAACACCATCGAACACACACGGTTTTGTCGAATAACGATCCATTAATCTAATCACCGGTTAAGATAGATTAGAAAAACCTTGCTCTGATGCCACTTGTAGGATTGACATACATGGATATAGCAATCAGAGGGGGTGAATGATTGTGCGGAAGCTAAAACCAAATCTTTGATCTATTAAAAGTTCACCCCAAACCAAAACCAAACAATTGCCTCGTATTCGACAAAAACAGATTGACAAATATTCGGTAAAACGTGAATTCCTGGAGATCCAACCATCGGATTGATCTGAAATGTGGACACAAGATACTAGATTCCAATACAAATCGAACTTATAAAGAATCAGCACGATCAGACGTACGGATCAAAAGTTATGAACCTCACAAGGTTGCTGTGACAAAAGATGACGAGAATTAATCTAACCAAAACTTCAAGATTAAACAAGAATGACAAAAGATTAATCAACTAAACTTTAAGGAACCCTAAATCAATACCCTAGAAAGGTTTTTGATGAATCAAATCAAGATGAAACTCAAGGAATAAAAACCAATCTAGAACCAAAACAAGCATGCAAACAAGAACAAAACAGAGAACACTGTAGCAACGTGTGCACTGTAGCACGCAAGGACCTCGAAGAATTGATCTTTATTTCTTTTTGTCTAAAGTACTCCAAACAAAAGAGTACAACCCTAAAACCTGCCCAAGACTTGATACGTAAATAGGAGGCGCCTCCCCCTATTTATACAGAGCAAACACATAGAGTCCTGAATATAATTCCTACTCCTAATCCTAGAAAGAGTCCCACTCCTAATCATAGAAGGAGTCTGTATTCAACACAACTCCACTTGGCCCAACCTGGCCAAATACAGCTCTTGCAAGCGTATGGCAACCCAGCCATACTCACGTGACTAACAACTCTTGCACGCGTACAACCACCATGCCATACTCACGTGACTAACCATTCTTCATGTGCACCGTCCTCTAGCCCGAACGTCCCGCATGAAATCCTCGACCACCAAGACCTCAGTTCCTCCCTGAACCTAGTCCCGAACCTCAGTTCCTTCATGAACCTAGTTCCGGTCACGTCATCGACCACGTCCGCCCTTGAGCAACTCCTGCACATGAACAAACAAAACACACTTTTGAGCACAAGTCCACGACTTGACTCAAAGTCAATCCATGAAATCACTCACATGAGCATTGCATACAAAACAACTCAACCTGAGAAAAAACACGTTCACGACGGACCAAACATTGGTCCGGCGCACACAGAGAGCAGAACCCTAGAAAATCCATTCACGCCAGACCAAACACCGGTCCGGCGCAACTCACGACGGACCAAAAACTCGGTCCGGCGTACACGTGAAAGTCTATGTTACTTGTCAAGTTGATCCAGTGCAAAAACACGTTCACGACGGACTATAGGAAATCAGTCCAGCGTACACATGAAATCAAACCTCAAAATGCTGTTCACGATGGACCAAAGAAATTGGTCCGGCGTACATGCAAAACTTACTGTTTTTGAAAGATTTGGTCCGGCACAAAATCATTCATACCACGTTCACGGCGGACCAAAGAAAATCGGTCCGGTGTATATGCGAATTTCACAACGCAAAATCTTGTTCACCACGGACCAAAATTTTGTTCCGGCACATAAGGAAATTTGGTATGGCGTCAATGTACAGACTTACTGTTTTTTGAAAACTTTGGTCCGGCGCAAAAGAGAAACACATGCACATGCACATTTTGCAAATTCAATTCTTAAGCCAATTTTTCAGCACATGATTTCATAGGATCATTTATGTATGTACACAAATAATGTCCGTATGATAGATATTATTTTTTCCAACAAAATAGTTAGTTGTTGGTTGTAAGGAATAAACAAGGTGGCAAGTACGCTTAGAAAAAATTACATGTAGGCATACTTTTTGAAATGTAAATAACTCTATTACAGTAGCCATTATTTTGTATATCAAATATTACTTGCGCATGTTATAAAATTTTACTTTTGTATTCCAATAGGTATGTCTGCTATGGATGCATTCAAAGTGTTTTACGGTGAAGGAGAAATTCGGGAGGGGCCATACAGGGTTGATTTGAGTAGTTTTCATTATTTTGTTTTGTACCATCAGAATCCAGATGATATGAGTTTTGAAGATCTTTGCGGGTGGCTTTGTGATAGTATTTCATTGAATCTTGTGGTGCATGACGTGAACATTAAATGCTTGTGGCCGAGAGGTACACAGGACTCAGTATGGGTGCTTAAACCGTTGGAGCGGTTTCAGTCTTGGAGGAACAACGTCAATTCATCAAGATGACATGGTTGGGGTTTCATCCTCTTTGTGAAGGCGACGGTCAAAACAGACTTGCTAAGTGATGAAACCCCTATCGCGTTGCAGGCAGAAAGTGTGGCGGAAATCCATGAGAATATTCGGTCATGTGCTGTACCGATGGGACAAGCAGATGAAGGGGAGGAGTTGGAAGGGTTAGTTGATATGCTAGAGCAAGACAATGAGAGAGTAGTGGAGGAAGAAGAGGCACTGGCGATGGAGGAAAATGATGAATCTTCCTCGGACGATGATGGAAATATGTCTGTAGAGGTACACACTGCTTGGAATAGGGGCGACGTGCAAGATCTAGCAGTCAACGATGCCCATGACTCGACATGTGAGTGTCGACCTACTGAGGTTCGCGTGCACGCAATGTACTCGGAGAAGTCCACTTTGCAGGATGCTATAAGGGTCTGGGCGATAAGCTTGCAACGGCTGGTGAGAGTTGTGAAATCCAATAAAGACTGTTACACGGTGAAGTGTGAAAATGCAGAATATGGTTGGCATGTTCATGCCCACAAGCCCAAGTATGAGTTGAACTGGGTTGTCACGAAGGTGGTGCAGCACAGTTGTGTTCTGAGCAATGTAACATCAAGACATCGTAACCTCACATCCTCTTTCATCGCGAACGTGATGTATGGAGATATTGTCAAGAAGATTGACATGGAGGCACAATACATAGTACTTGCCATGAAGAACAAATATAAATACCAAATCAGCTATGCCAAAGCGTAGAGGGTGAAGCAGAAGGCATTGGAGAAGCTCTTTGGGACCTTTGAGGCATCTTATGACAACCTTTCCTGACTTCTGGACGTCCTGAAGGAAAGAAACTCCGGAACATATACTGTTGTACATGAAAGAGAATCTTAGAACCCCCCCGGCTTCTTGGTTATGGAGCGTGCTTTCATCGCACTTGGGCCATGTGTGGAGGCTTTTAGGCATTGTCGCCTGGTCATGTGCGTGGACGGGACTTTCCTTACTAGCAAGTACAAGGGTCAAATCCTGATGGCCATCGGTGTGGACGGAAACAACCAAATACTTCTGATAGCCTTCGCTTTTGTGGAGGGTGAAAATTACGAAAGTTGGTTGTGGTTCTTAAGGAAACTGAAGATCGGTATTGTGAATGATAGGCCGAACATGTGCATAATACATGACTTCCATGCTGGGTTGATGAAAACAATAAAGAATATTCAAGAAGATGTGGAAGAGCCCTTTCCGTTGCTAGATTTGCAGAACTAGTGGCGCATGCGACACATGGGGCTAACCTATTCAAATATTTCAAAAGTAAGAAGCTCATGAACCTATTCAAGAGGTTGTGCAAGCAAAATCAGTAGAGAAAGTTTGATGCCATATGGGAGAAGCTTGATGAGCTCACTAGCAAGCAGATACGTGACAGAGAGAGACAAGCCGGGGGCAGTAGTTCAGAGGCACCGCAGTGTTTGCAGCCCTTACCAGACATTGACCCACCAAACATCAGAAGGAGGCTTTTGAGAAACAAAAAGTGTTTCTCGCACTGGATCGAGCTAAACCGGTTGAGAAGTGGGCACTGTTGCATGACAAAAATGGGACAAGGTACGGGGTGATGACAACCAACCTAGCCAAGGTATACAACTGGGTAATAAGGGGTCTTCATGGCCTGACCCTTGTTGCTATCGTCGAAGGTGTATTGTACGGTACAGTGAGGTATTTTCGGGAATGGCACGCCACGGTAGTGTTGCATGCAAGTACCATTCAGAGTCCCTACTGCAGCGTCGTTACGGCTTGGATGGCGAAGAAGGTTGAGAAGGCCCTTCTACACTTAGTTTTCGTCATGGGTACCACGGAGTTACGATTTGAGGTAACATTCAGGAATATGGAGGGGCTAGGAATGGCAAGTGAAAGAATTACCCATGAAGTGAGCTTGGGGTATGGAATAGACCACATGTGCACCTGCACTTGCCGAAAGCCGTACCTTCTGCATAAACCATGTTTGCATATCTTGGTGGCCTGCGGGCAAATTCAGATGAGCAGTGTACAGTTTGTTTCTCTGTACTACATGTCAGAGACTATCGTTCACACGTGGTCCGGTGAACTACATGGGTTTCGTGTGCCAAAAATTTCACTGAAATTGATCATGCCACACGCAAATGGGTCCCTGACATTAACAAAGTCAAGGGTGGGAAAGGTCATCGCCAAACGCGCCACATCCGCAATGACATGGACGAGTCCGAGGTAGGAGGTCCTATCCGAAGGTGTGTCCTATGTGGAGAATACAGCCATAGGAAGAACAAATGTCGTGGGGAGAATATTTCAGATGGAGGCTCTTGACGTACATTCCTGTAAGGCATGTTGCCATGTTCGGGATTTCCTCCCCTATCTATGGAATGTAATAATCGTACAATTCCCTTACGCATGTATGTTATGTTCTTATGGTTTTTAGATGAGTGGTCGGATGTCATTTTGTCAAAACTATTATGCATGCATGTATGTTTAGTAAAGTTGCTATATTGTGGGCAGTATGCATGCGTGTATGTCATTTTTTTGTATGTTCTGTTTCCGTCGTATGTTTGGTATTGCTTATTTTTCATTTAATATAATGTCTCTCTTTTATATCACCACTAGAATTTATTAAACTGTTTGTTGTGCGCAGATATGGCAGCTGTGGGTGATCACGGCGATTGGTCGTACGGCCTTCTAGATCGCCACTTGGACGCACGTCGCCGTGGACGATTACACATTACTGCCAGAGCGGACGTGGATCCTGGTGTCTTGTCCACACGAACTCCAGCACGTACCTGGGGCCTTGACAGACACTGGTTACCCAGGTATGTAAACGTACCAAATTTTATTGTATTTAGTAGGTCATAACACGTTGTGCTCTAACTTGTAATTTATTGTTGCATGTTAGAGGCGACGGGATTACTTCCCCTTGCGCGGATGGTGGAGGCTACACAGGAGGACATCGTTGCTGGTTCGGATGGTGAGGTCGTCTTCGTGGAGAGATCCCGACGCTTTCCCTTCGACCGACCCCTCCTTACTGCCCTCGTGGACCGCTGGCGATCGGAGACACATATCTTCCACTTGCCCTGAGGAGAGATGGCGCCGACTCTGCAGTATTTTTCGATTCTGACCAGCCTCCCGATCGTTGGCCAGGTGATTGAGCCAGAGGAGGTGGATGATGACTAGCACGACAACCTTTTTGCTAGGTTCATAGTAGTCCCCCCCACACAGAGGTCAGCCAGAGTACGCCCCGCTACACCCACGACAGAAGCATGGTCCTACTCTCACGTGGCTTCACCAGTTCGAGGTACGTGTTGTCGTGGTTCAAAATTGGTATGAATTAATTTATTGGTGTAACCAACAAATTTTCTTCTTACAAGTTACTAGGATGGCTGGGGACGCCGTGGAGTACTAGGTGAGCCGGCACCTAGAGGTACCTTTTGTGGTTGTTCAGGTGGGTGATGTTCACCACCACCCATGGAGACAACGTCGACGCAAGGCTCATTCCGATCACGCACGCCATTGCTGATGCTTCCCATGGTGAGGTACCTCAGTACAGTTGGGGTTTAGCTATACTTATGCCACCTACCAGGGTCTGTGCGATGCGTGCCTTAGGACGCGCCTCGGTTCAATCCTCTCCAGCTGCCCACTCCTGCTCATGCTCTGGTCATTCGAGCGCTTCCATATCGGATGACCATGGGTTGGGGACCGAGTGTACGGCCCAGAGTTCTACAGCGACACGGAGGTGGACCGCCCTACGATGGGCTCCCTTTGGTGCCACAAATGGGTACATAAATCATTTTCGTACTATGCAATATCTCATTCCTACCTATTTTGTACTAAAATTTTGTCGGTACCTTCTGTAGCCATAGTGGGTTGGTATGCAGGTACGGAGTGTGTATGCGCACTTCATAGAGGCGTTCGACCTTTGTGGGCCGAGCATGTCCGGTAGGAGCATTACACCTTACCGGAGGTCATGGAGTGCGCGTCGCACGGCATGTCCATTCTTTGTGCACGAGATCTTCCATACTCGATCACACGGCGGAAGCTTGTGTTTGATGTCTATGTTGAGGATTACTCGGATCACCGGGTGATGAGGCAGTTCGAACTCAGGCAGGAGGTCCCTATTCCGCACGACGTGCTGGTCCCCATAGAGGCACACATGTACGTAACTTTTCTTCTCCTTACATTTTGAATTCAATTGACTACACATGCTAACGGGTTGATAACTTCCATAGGCATTCGAGGAAAGGTTTGCAGGGCCGCAGAACAAACTGGGCCATGAAGATGGCCCCTTGGGTGGAGCAGTGGAGTCATGCACTATAGGACATGATTGTAGATGGGGTTGCGTACGACATACAGGGATACCAGGAGTACTCGCAATAGTACTCCCCACTTATACATGTACACGTTTTGCCCACTGCTGACTAGGAGGATATCCTACTAACTAGTGCTGACGACACATATCCCAATCATGTTGCATCGGCGATGCACTTCATGGTACGTTCATTAGACAGTGTGCTTCAATTTTTTAATGATATGCAAGCATACATATTTCTTATGGCATATTATCACTTTAATGGTGACATGGGGACAGAGATTGGGCAGGACTTGAGGTCTGTGAGAGGTCGTTTGTGCGGGGGTTTGGAGATCTCCTGGGAGGAGTTCACAGCGTTCGTCGATCGAATGATCGTGAAGACGAGGAGGATTGTGCAGGCCGTTTCGTGCCAGCATAGGTTTGACGCTGGTGGTGCGGCCTCGCATACGGCGGGCCTACAATAGCAGGGGGTTCGGATTAATACACGACCACAGCCATCGACACCACCGTCGGATGACCCCACTGTCCGCCCATTTAGACCTCCCATCTTGTCGTACCCTCCGCCGCCGCCACAAGAGCAGCCGGGAGCACATCGTGGCATCAACCCTCATACTTCAGTCCTGATAACTTACTAACTTGCTCACTTAAATATGCATTGCATTTCGTGGTAACTAATAGTTGTGTATGATAGGCTACATGTTTGAATACCCTACCGACGCGCCATGGATTCCTCTTCCTGTCATTGTTCAGACCCCAGGTGTGTTGAATATGCATCGTAAACTAACATTGCATGAAACTTTATTTTAAAATACATGCTTTATTCCAACATGTTGTAGTACTTTTAGGTTACTGTCCGGAGGGCCCCACCACGACGTACACTCGGGCGGATGACTTTGACATGGACTATGCAGCTCCAACGCATCCAGACCTCCTATTTGGGTTTCCGAGACATCTTCTTGATGAGATTGGGATCATTGACTCCTTTCTGGAAGGCCGCGATAACGACCGCATCTGAGACGTCTCGAACGGTGTTCTTCTTCTGCTTGAATAGTCGGATGAACTCTCTCAGGGATTCATTCTTCTTTTGATGGAGCTGGTAGAGGTCCAGGGGCTTCTGGGCTTCTGGAAAGTGCCCTGGAAATTCGAAATGAACTGGTCACAGAGGTCTCCCCAAGAGTCAATGTAATCCCTTGGAAGCCCTGTAAGTCATGCTTGGGTCGAAGGAGCGAGCATGACTGGCAAGTAGTTTGCCATTACATTGCGATCACCCCCGGCCACCTTGACTGCAAGGGAATAGGCCTGTAGCCAGGCTTCTGGGTCTCTTGCTTCATCGAACTTCGTGATGCCTTTTGGATTAAAACTGTCAGGCCATTGCACCCATCGGAGGCGAGCAATGAACGCTCTGGTCCCGTCAATGGGTTCTTCGCCGCGTCGAGCATGGTGGTGGCGCAGTGAAGAATCCACTTGGTGGCCATTGTTCCGGTGCAGGCTGTGCCAGTCTCTGTGGTTGCCGTGGCTGTCACTCCGATCGTGGAGGTATCGGCTGTCTCGGTGACCAAGACAAGATAGCTCGGCGATTAGGCCCCTCTGGCCGAGCACCGGCCACGTGGCGACTGGGCGACCAGGCTGGCGACCAGATGGGTGAGCGGACGGATGACCAGGCTGGCGACCAGATGGGTGAGCAGCCGAGCAACCAGGATGGCGACCAGGACCTTCCTGCCAGGTGTCAGGACACATGACGATCGGGCAGAAAGGCAGGCGACCAAGAAGTAGAAGACCGAGGCTTCGCCCTGAAGCCTCCTCCTTCCTGACACGCTACGTCAGGGTCATTAATTGTGAGGGTGGCCTGTCCCACTGGCGCCTCGCGCCTTCCCCAGACAAACATGGGCGGCCGCACGAAGATTAAGGCGGGGAGACAAGACTAAAAGAACAATTGTAATAATGATCAATGTAATCAGTGTGACATCACCCTCTCACCTGCCCGAGTCGACCCCGTCTATATAAGGGAGCCCCGGAGCATGGAGAGGGGAGAGAGCAATCTTGATAGCCAGAGATGCCTTGTAACCATTTCCACATATAGCAAACAACGACCTAGCAGGACGTAGGGCTGTTACCCGCATTGGGGGCCTGAACCTAGGTACATCGGTGCATGGCTCATTCTTCTCCTCACCGGTGCCGTTCACTTCTCCTTTCCCTCGCTCGCCGGTGCTGAGCATAAGCTTCTTGGGCTCTAACCACCGGGATATCCCAGAAGGGACTACCAGGAGTTCCGCCTGCAAAAGCACCCCTATCGAATCAATTATCTCACTCCGAGAGATAGCCTGTCGGTCAAAAATGCCGACAGGGGCGTGCCAGGTAGGGGGCTAGCGGTTGGTTTGCCCGGACATCCCTCTAGTTGATCCCGGTCTTTTGCTAGACGGAGCCGCTTGTCTGATGATGGTAGGTTCGCACTCTCAGCATCCGGAGGCGGCGAAGGCTAGCAGCACCCAAGGCACATCCCGGCACTCTCACCGAATGGGGAGTCATCTCATGCCACCCCCACAAGGGAGCGGGGGTGCCCCTGGCTCTGCCAGGGCGCCCGGTTCAGCGGCAGCCACTCTGGCCCCGAATCTGCATGCCATTCGTGTCCTCCTAGATCACCCTCCGGTGGGACTCGCGGGAGAAACCCTAGTGGCGCCATGGCTTCGGGACTCGCCGGGCTTGTAGAGGCGGCCCAACTTTGAGTTGGGATGCTCGCTCGGTCAAGTACCATTGGCACCTCCCGATTTGTGATGCGCGCTGACCGCGCCCAAGCTTCCAGTCTCCCGAGCGGGGAGCGCTCTGGCTAGGAGGGCCAGAGAAAAGGTAAGGATACGTGAGACTCGGGTCCCAGCTCAGCAAGGAACCATGAGGACCTGGGGGCTCCTCTAGAGGAGCATCGCTAACGGTCTTGACCGGGTCCGCCCAGTCTTGGCTATTGAAGCTCCCACGGGGCTTAGTACGCTCGTGGGGGGAGTTGTGCGGCCTTTTTGTCACCAACTTCCAGGGCTCGTACACATAGCTGGGCATGGAGGATGACCTCCATGCCCTCGAATAGGGGGGAATGGAGTCATTGTGTGAATTCATCCTGCAGTTCAGCCATTGTCACAATACGATCCCCCGGATCATTGAGCAGTCGGTCGTGATCGCCTTCTGGAGGGGCGTTCGGGATTGCAAGATGTGGGAGAAGATGGCCACCTGTGAGGTCACCACTACGTCTGAGTTTTTCTTCCTGGCGCACAAGTGTGCCCGGGCTGCAGAAGCTCGGGGGCTGGTGTCCGAATCTATGAGTGGTCGCGCAGAGACGAGGCCGGAACCTCGAGGGGTTCTGGCCCAGCAGGTAAGAAGACAAGGGGGCATGAGGCGGGCGAGACCGGGAGGGTCTTGGCCATGAACGCAGACAAAGGGATACCCATCCACAAGGGCGCGACCGCCGCGACCAGCGGGCAGCCGACGTGGACAGAGGGACGACGACTGCGAGGAAAAGGAGGGCTGGCCCTTCTGCCCGATCCACCAGACTAGCGATCATGACATGGCAAATTGCTAGGTCATGACCGACATGGTGGACCGACGGCTCAAAGAGCGCCACCCTCACAACGACGATGAAGATGAAGATCCCGCTCTGCTGGCCTTCTAGTGAGCGGACCACACCGTGGCGTACATTCATGGTGGTTCGACCACCTACCCCTCCAATACGGCATTCAAACGTCTGAGGAGGGAGGTCTGTGCCACGGTGCTGAGAGCGGGAGTGGGTCGGATGCTGAAATGGTCAGAGGAGCCGATCACCTTCAGTTAGGCCGATCACCCGGAGAACACGACCAGCCTGGGTCACCTTCCGATCGTGGTTTTGCCCACGATTCGGAATGTGAGGCTAGGGTGGGTGTTGATGGATGGAGGGAGCACTATCAGCCTCCTGTCCTTTGGGGCATTCCATGCGCTCCAGATATCTCGATGAGAGTTGCGCCCGATGTTGCCCTTCTATGCGGTTGCCCCGGGGGCTGCCTGCAGCCCCTGGGCTAGATATGCCTCCCCGTCACCTTCGGGGAGGAAAGCAACTACCGGACAGAGATGGTGGACTTCGAGGTCGCCGACATCGACCTCCCATTCAACGCCTTGCTTGGCCAACCTGCGTTGGCCAAGTTTATGGCGGCAACCCACTATGCCTACATGGTGGTGAAGATGTCAGGGCCCGCTGGCCCCATAGCGATCCGGGTGGACCGGCCAGAGGCTTTGCAATGCCACAGGCACGCACTGGACCTGGCCGGCGCCACCTGTAGCAGGCAGGCCGATGCCGCTTGTCTGGGAGCCCCTCAGGGCCAGACCCGCACCTCGCTTGGCTCTTCTGACAAGGTCAAGGTGGTCTCCCTGAGCGAGGCCGAGCCCGGGAAGACTGTCTCCATTGGCGCCAGCCTTAGAGCCAAATAGGAAGACGCGCTCGTCACCTTCCTCCGGTCTAACTCCGACGTGTTTGCCTGGCAACCGTCCGACATGACTGGGGTCCCCAGGGAGGTGATTGAGCACCTATTGGCGATGCTCTTAGAAGTGCGCCCAGTCTGACAAAAGGTCCAGAGGCAGGCACCTGAGCGGCAGGACGCCATTCGGCAGGAGGTAGAGAAGCTGTTGCGCGCAGGGATTGTCAGGGAAGTCTCTCACCCCGAGTGGCTTGCCAACCCTTTGCTCGTCAAGAAATCCAATGGGGAGTGGTGGATTTGTGTCGACTTCACCGACCTCAACAAGGCCTGTCCGAAGGATCCTTACCCTCTGCCACGCGTCGATCTCATCGTTGACTCGACGGTAGGGTGCGAGCTGCTGTGCTTTTTGGATGTGTACTCTAGGTACCATCAGATTAGCATGGCGCCGGAAGACGAGGAGAAAACCGCTTTTGTAACCCCTATGGGCATCTACTGCTACGTCAAGATGGCCTTCGGGTTAAAAAATGCTGGTTCTACTTATCAGCGTGCAATGCATATCTCTTTCCGCCCGTAGATAGGGTGGAACCTGGAAGTGTACATTGATGATTTGGTCGTAAAAGTCAACAAGGGCGAAGGGATGATAGAAGACCTGGAGGAAACTTTCACCAATCTCTGGAGGATCTGCTTGAAGCTCAACCCCGAGAAGTGCGTGTTCGGTGTGCCCTCCGGCAAGTTGTTGGGGTTCCTCGTGTCCCGTCGGGGCATTGAGGCTAACCCTGACAAGATAGAGGCCATTACACGCATGAAGCCGCCGGTGAGACTCAAGAAGGTGCAGTGTCTTATGGACCGCGTACCTCCCTCGGGCGATTTATCGCCCGATTGGGAGAAAGGAGCCTGCCCCTATTCAAGCTGCTGAAGAAGACCAATCACTTTGAGTGGACCAAGGAAGCCCAACGAGCATTCGAAAACCTGAAGCAGTACCTCTCCTCCCCACCGGTACTAATCGCCCCCGGGCAGGACGAGCCGTTGCTCCTGTACATTGCCGCTACTCCTGCGGTGGTGAGCGCGGTACTAGTGATGGAGAGGGAAGGCATTCAGAAGCCGGTCTACTACATAAGCAAGGTGCTACACGAAGCGGAGATCAGATACCCACAAGCGCAAAAAATGTTGTACGCTGTCCTGGTGGCATCCAGAAAGCTACGGCATTACTTCCAAGGATGGGAGATCACGGTGGTCATGGCCTACCCTCTTTGGGAGATCCTCCATAACTGGGAGGTTGAGGGTCGTGTCGCCAAGTGGTCGGTGGAGCTGGGGGAGTTCTGCCTTAAGTTCGCCCCGTGCATTGCTATCAAGAGTCAGAAGCCGGCGAAGTTCATTGCCGAATGGACTCTCGCCACTCCAGAAGCTGAAGAAGCGCCCGCGCCTTCCCCTTAGACTCTATTCTTCGACAGCTCCTTCAGGCTCAAAGGCGCGGGGGCTTGGGTCGTCCTGGTCTCACCGACCGGTGATGTCCTCCAGTACGTGGTTGCCCTAGATTTTAGGGCCACCTACAACGTCGTCGAATATGAAGGATTGCTGGCAGGGTTGCGTGCCGCCTCGGTTTTAGGCGTCCGACGCCTCCAAGTCAAAGGCGACTCCCTGTTGGTCATCAACCAAGCACGATAGGAGTTCCAATGCCCTGATCCCACCATGGCTGCCTACCTGGCGGAGGTCAGAAGAATGGAGCATTGCTTCGAGGGATTGGGGTACACCCATATTCCTCGGCGCGATGACTATCTGGTGGACGGACTTTCGCAACTCGCCTCATCAAGATCTTTTGTGCCGGTCGGAGTCTTTGAAGAAAGACTATCACGACCGTCCATCGCTACCCCCGAAGAGGGAGAGCACAATGGTGTGGGTGTCGAGTCCTCTGGTTCAGGCTACGGGGATGACGTGCCCGTCCCTTCCCCCAGCTCCGGGGGGAAGGATGGTGCGTCGGCCTCTGCCTCCTGCTCTGAGATGGACGACGCTGGTGCCTCCCAGGCTGGGCCAGGGGAAACGCCTGGCTAAGCGGAGTACCCGGGCCATCACCACATGATCACCACCCTTGGCCGGGAAGAGCAGTGGATGGACCCCATCTGCGCCTTCCTGCGAGACCAAATGTTCTCTGATGATGATGCCTCAGTCGAGAGACTTGCACGAAAGGCGAAGTGCTATACTCTGGTAGGTGGGGACCTATATCGCCAGAGTAGAAATGGAGTCCTCCTGAAATGCAACACTCGGGAAGAGGGGAGCGCCCTGCTCTCTGATATCCATGGAGGCATGTGCGGGAGCCATATGTTAGGTCAGACGCTCGTCGGCAAAGCGTTTCGCCAAGGATTTTATTGGCCTACTGCCCTCCAAGATGCCGGCGAACTGGTGAAGCGATGTGAGGCATGCCAATTTCACGCCAAGCAGATCCACCGACCTGCCCAGGCTTTACAAACCATCCCGCTCTCATGACCGTTCGCGGTCTAGGGGCTGGATATCCAAGGCCCATTCCCGCGGGCCATAGGGGGCTTCACTCACTTGTTCATCGCTAATGACAAGTTTATTAAGTGGGTTGAAGCCGACGTGGTGCGCGCCATCACGGCGTCCGCCGCTGTCAAATTTATGCATGGAATCTTCACCCGCTTTGGAGTCGCTAACCGCATCATCACTGACAACGGCACTCAGTTCACCAGCGCGGCCTTCCTCGAGTTTTGCGATGAAATGGGGACCAAGGTGTGCTTCGCTTCGGTAGCCCATCTAAGAAGCAACGGCCGAGCAGAGCGCGCCAACGCGCTAGTACTAAAGGGCCTCAAGACCAGAGCCTTCGACCATCTCCATAAGCGGGGGGAGCGATGGACAGAAGAACTCCCGGCGGTACTGTGGTCGCTCAGGACCACACCCAACCGGGCGACTGGAGAAACGCCTTTCTTCCTGGTCTACGGAGCGGAAGCTGTCCTCCCGTCTGAACTGTCGCTCGGCTCTCCGCGCGTCTCGACGTTCATGGAGGAAGACCAGGAGGACCATCGCAGGGACCACGTCAATCTTCTACAAGAGGTGCGCGACCGGGTAGCCCTACGCACCGCTCGGTACCAGCAAAGTCTCAGGCGGTACCATGCTGCCCGGGTCCAACCGAGAACACTGGCGGTGGGTGACTTGGTCTTACGCAGGATCCAGACGCACACCGGTCTCAACAAGCTGTCCCCTGGTGGGAGGGCCCCTTCAAGGTGGCTTCGAATTCGTGACCTGGGGCGGTCCGATTGGTCACTGAGGATGGTCAAGAAGTGCCAAACTTCCAGAACCTGGAGTTGCTCCGAAAATTCTACCCCTAGATCCCCTTGGGGTTTGGAGGGTCCCTGTGCTCTCTCACTGAACAGGGAAGTTGTCTGCCTCATAGGTCTTTTAATCGATATTTTTTGGTATCCCCTTCCTACGCCCTGATGGGCAGTGATTCTAGAGTTGGTGTTCTTGGTACCATCCGTGCGGCAGCTTCTTGTTGATGAGTGATAATGCCCGGCGTTTGCGACAAGCAAGGACGGCTAACCAGGAGCGTGAGTGTGGCCCGATGGTTCACATGCGGTGAGCACGCTACGAGTCATCCCCACGAACACCGCTTGCCCGACACCCCTCCTGGGAACCCGCTACCTTATCCCGCAACGACGCTGCTCAATCCTTAGAAAACACAAGAACCTAAATCCCAAGAAAGGAGGGAACCACGACATTCCCCTTGGTGGAAGTGTGTGTTCGTTTGGCCTTCTTTCCACGCGCAAAACAAATTACTTGTGTTCGCAGCAGCTACGTATACAAGCAACGGTGGAATGCAAGAGCATCAGCCAAACTCATCGTCGCGCCATGACCAACTCAGAGGCGGATCATCCGATGATCAGATCGAGCTAACACAAGCGACATATGGCCAAGCAAGCATTCAGGAGGAGGAAGAAACATGAATAAATCAAAGAAAGGAGTGCAGCCAGGGCGATCACTCGTCGCTGGTGACTTCGATGTGCTCGGACGGGTCTTGGGCCTCCTCCACCGCCATGGTGTCGTCGGGCTCGGGGTTTGACACCTCCATCAAGCTGGAAACCTACACCGCTGCCTTGTGCACACGCGCCCGCGCCTGATCTTCGTCCCCTTCAATGCCGATCACAACAGACAGCGGATCGAAGGAAGCATCACGGCTGGCGTAGCACGCCAGCACGAATGTGGCGGTAGCCACCGCCACTTCCTGCCCTTCTAAGGTGGAATGGGCAACCAAAGCACTCGGCAAACCGCCAAGGGCCTCGGCAACCCGGGTGATGCTGTGGGCGTATTGCAGGGCCGTGGATTCGATGGGGTCACGGAGGACCACCCCCAGCGGTCCCAGGCTCCTCGCCATGCACTCAAAGGTGGGGCAGAGCATAACTATAAGATTGTGCAAGGTGCGGCGCGGCTCGGATTGCGCCTGCTCCAATCCCGCCTCCGCCTCTTGCACTCGGGTGAGTAGGGCCATCCCCGTGGCCCTCTCCTGGGCTAACAGCTCCACCCCTCGCTCCCTCTCCTGAGATAGCTCCTCGCGTAACACCGTCATCTGCTGCGACAGCTGCGCTTTGCGCTGGATGGCTGCCGAAAGGAGGTTGCTCGAGGACGCTTGCGCCACGCTGAGTTCAGATAGCAGCGCAGCCAGGCTGGAGGATGGAGGGGAGAGTATGACCGTGGCAGGCTGGGCGCCCGCAGCTGAGGTGCCTGGCAGGCCGCGGGCAGAGGTCCCCGCCGCGATGTTTGGCACTTTGGGCGTCGGTCCGACGGGGGTGATTGGAGTGGCCGCCCTGGGGGCGACCAGAAGGCAAAGGAGGCCGATGGAAGGGCGAGCCTGCCCTGGTGGACGGTCGTGGTGATTCTCAGTGTTGGTAGCGTCAGCGCCACTGGAGAGGGTGCCGCCGAGGTCAGCGTCGGCAAAACTGGCACCGCCTCAGGGGTGGCAGTGCCCGCCGCCCCGAACGAAGTTGCGGTGGGGTCGGTGGTAGCTGAAGTCTGGCCCCCGGTGCGAGGCCTCTTGGGGTCTGCACACGAGGGATCGGGAGATGCAGGCCGCTTGCCCGCACTCCGGTCGTTTGCTGGGGCCGGGTTCCTGATCCTCAAGGGACCACGGGTCGGCAACGTTGATGGCCCGTTGGGGTCCATAGAGGGAAAGGGACTCACAACGTGGAGCCTCTCCGCAAACCCCAAATCACAGAGCGGTCTGGCCCCGTCAGGGAAATCCAGACTGTCCTGCACCGGCGGGAGCAGGATGGTCAGCCATCTGGAGATGGCAGGATCACCCAGATTCCCTACACTTGAAAGACAAAGAAGAAAGACGAGCATTGGAAAAACAACAGCAACTGCATAAGAGGATGCAAATGTTTAAAGGATGGAGACTCACTGCCCGGGTACATGTGGGTCATGTTGTCATCCCCTGTATACTGCCACGCCAGGCGAGCATGCATATGGAGGGGGCTGATCCTCCGAAAAACGAAGTCCCGGACTACCATCGCCCCGGTGAGCCCGGTGTCCTGCAGGTGGCGGATGCGGGCCGCCATGGCTTGGAGCTCCACCGTGTCCTCGACGAGCGAGCCCCAGCTTTCGCCGCCTCTTGTCGGTGCAGAAGGTACCGCCAGGGCGTTGATCCCGCTGTCATCAATGGCGTACAACCAGTCGCTCCGCCATGTCTTCCAGTTGGACCTTACCTGGAAGGAGATGTAGTGAGGGACCAACCCATCGCGGAGCCGAATGTGGCAATTCCCCGCAACCTTGCTGTCAGCGATGCCACGGAGAGTGAAGAAGTACTAGAAGAGAGGGAGGTTAGGCATCACCCCCACAAACATCTCACACAAGTGTGCGAAGATGGCGAGGGTAACGATGGAGTTGGGGGTGAGATGAAGGTGGTGGATGTCATAGAAGTGAAGGATGGTAAGGAAAAACTCGAAGAAGGGCAGCACCAGGCCCGCGAGCACTCCCCAAGCAGAGATGACGATCTCCCCGGGCTCGCACCATGGCACAAGGGTCCCGCGGTGGAAGTGGAAGACACCCTCGGGTGCGAGCTGGGAGAGCACCCTCACCCTCTCCTGGTCGACGGTGGAGGAAGGGAGAGCTTGCGCCATCATAGCAGAAGGAAGTTGCCAAGGCAGAAGGCGAAAAAAGGTTGGAAGCAATAAGCGCAAGGGTCCTGAGAAGCGTAAAATCACTGGGCATGAAGATGTGTGCGTATTTATACCCTGCGCATCGACGGTTCGTGAAAAGCAGCCAAAAGACGCGACGCTTCGGGACCCGAGGGAAAACGGCGAAAGTTGAAAAAGCTGAGTCGGTTGGGGTACCCTAAGGGTCTGGCTCTATCCTGGAACATGGCGGCATTTAATATGACCTGAAGTGTAACCGGCGTACGTTCCGAGATGGACCCCGGGGCCTCTGTCGGCATACCTTATTTGGAGGTACCCTCTCCGCCGTGACCAAGACAAGATAGCTCGGTGATCAGGCCCCTCTGGCCGAGCACCGGCTCACGTGGCGGCTGGGCGACCAGGCTGGTGACCAGACGGGCGAGCGGACGGATGACCAGGCTGGCGACCAACGGGCGAGCAGCCGGGCAACCAGGATGGTGACCAGGACCTTCCTACCAGGTGTCAGGACACATGACGACCGGGCAGAAAGGCAGGCGACCAAGAAGCGGAAGACCGAGACTTCGCCCCGAACCCTCCTCCTTCCTGACACGCTATGTCAGGGTTATTAATTGCGAGGGTGCCCTATCCCACTGGAGCCTCGCGCCTTCCCTGGACAAAGATGGGCGGCCGCACGAAGAGTAAGGCGGGGAGACAAGACTAAAAGAACAAGTGTAATAATGATCTACGTAATTAGCATGACATCACCCTCTGAATTGCCCGAGCCAGCCCTGTCTATATAAGGGAGCCCAGATGCATGGATAGGGGAGAGAGCAATCTCGATAGCCAGATGCCTTATAACCATTTCCACACATAGCAAACAATGACCAAGCAGGACGTAGGACTGTTACCCGCATTGGGGGCCCGAACCTGGGTACATCGGTGCGTGGCTCATTCTTCTCCTCACCGGTGCCGTTCGCTTCTCCTTCCCCTCACCCACCGGCGCTGAGTGTAAGCTTCTTGGGCTCTAACCACCGAGATATCCTAGAAGGGACTATCGGGAGTTTCGCCCGCAAAAGCACCCCTATCGAATCAACTATCTCACTCCGAGAGATAGCCTGCCAGTCGAAAACACCGACAACCGAGTGTGCACGTCTTGGGTTTCATGTCGAATAGGCTCCGTCTCTATTTCTTTGTCTCCCCGTGGGTTCTGTGATTCGGGAAAACTGCTCCCGATCACAAATTCCGACCGAAAACTGTGAGAACTCTTAGATCGGATATGATCTGAGTCCGAAGAGACAAGTGTGTCGAGCTCATCAGCGATGAAGCGGAGGCTTCCAAAATATAAAAACTAGCGTGGAACGAAGGTAATGCCGTTTTTGAAAGCCATCGAGATCGCCTGGATTGATCTTTGCGCTCCCCTACCTGGCGCGCCAACTGTCGACATTTGGTGTTGGCAATAATCTTAGGGGGTGTGAATCTATGGGGCAAGGCGCTAGAATAGGAACTCGATGGTAACACAAGACAAGAGTTTAGATAGGTTTGGGCCCTCTACGGTGGAGGTAATACCCTAATCCTGTGTTCTGAGATTGCGTGGTGTATGGCTTTGTTTTCCTCCTTCTCCTTCTGAGTTCTCCCACCTCTCTTATATAGAGAGATAGAGGAGTCCAACTCAGTTACAAGAGAAGGAGTCCGAGTTGGTTACAAATAAAGAGATCATATTCTTTCTAATCTGGGGAGATTTCGCCTGTGATTACAATCTCTCCTTTCTACTTTTCCTGACCAGCTACGGTGAGATAGCTCACACGACACTGGGGCACCTACTCCCGATCTTGCTCGTCCCCTTCTGGCTGGTCTTCTCAGGGTCCCATGCGCACACCCGGTTCCCGTGTCCTCCACAGTGCATTTCTCAATGGCTTCAATGATGAAGAGGTGTATGTTAGACAGCCTCCAGGATTTGAGAACCCTAAGTACCCAAACCATGTCTTCAAGCTTTCCAAAGCTTTGTATGGACTTAAGCAAGCCCCACGAGCTTGGTATGAGAGGCTTAAGTCCTACCTCTTGAGTCATGGTTTTCATATGGGTCAAGTGGACAAGACTCTGTTCGTCAGACATTCTAACTCGGACTTTCTCCTAGTCCAAATCTATGTCGATGGCATCATTTTCGGTGGCTCCTCGCATTCGCTCATTACTCAGTTCTCAGATGTGATGAGTATTGAGTTCAAGATGAGCATGATCGGCGAGTTGGGCTACTTCCTTGGCTTCCAGATTAAGCAGACTCGGGAGGGTACATTTTTGCATTAAGGCAAGTACACTCGAGACCGCCTGAAACGCTTTGACATGTCTGACAGGAAGCCAGTTATGACTCCTATGGCCACCACTACAGTCCTCGAGCCTGACAAGGATGGTGAGCCAGTTGATCAGAAGGAGTTCCGAAGCATGATCGGCTCCCTTTTGTATCTCAATACCTCGAGACCTGACATACATTTTTCTGTGTGTATTTGTGCTCGATTTCAGGCTTCTCCTCGCGTCTCTCATCGCTAGAAAGCACTTCTGGTACCTGCCAATTCATTGGCACTTCTCTTGTTTCTTGGTCCTCTAGAAAGCAGTCCGGAGTTGCTCAGTCCACCACAGAGGCCGAGTATGTTGCTGCAGCCAGGTGTTGTAGCCAGGTGCTCTGGATGAGATTGACACTGCGGGACTATGGGTTAGCAGCAGAGTGTGTTCCACTTTTCTGTGATAACACTTCTGCCATCCACATTGCTAAGAACCCAGTACAACATTCTCAGACCAAGCACATTGATATCAGATATCACTTCTGTCGGAATACAATCCAACAGACCCCTTCCGGCGAGGGGTATACTAAGTTCTAACCGGGGCTTTCGTGGAGATCGCTCGAGAAATGGAGAGCTGGGGGCGAAGTGTGCAAGGAGAACTGCGGTTTGTCAGGTTCGGGCCCTCCTTAGAGTAATAGCCCTACTCCTGTATTCTTGTATTTTGGTGTGCTTGGGGGGAACTGGAAGATGAACAGCTACCCAGAGCAACCCGGATCAGCTCACCCATAATGGAGAGTCTAGTCTGAGAAAAAAATGATCGAACCCCTTCCCCCATGCACCCCAACTCCCTTTTATACTCAGGCTGGAGGGGGCGCATGGGAGGCTTACACAGCAAGCTATCTCATTACTCTACTCTTTAGCATTAAATGCCCCTGCAACACATTTAATCCCCTGGTGCAGACATCCTCTCCCCCCGCCCTTGAGCGCCGCGCTGCCTTCGGCTCGCCGCTCGTCGGGGTGGGGAAATGCACCCTGACGTCACTCGCCTTTATGGTGCATGTTGGGAACACACGCCGCCATACTGTGGCCTTCATTAGCCTCATTTAATGCGCACAACATGCATTAAATGTCTTTGACCTCTCGACCGGCCGCGCGGGCCATTAAACGTCCTCGGGAACTGGTTGCCAGCGGCATGGCCTGGTCACCACCCTCCCGCTGGCGATCGCACAGATGACCACCAGGGGCGAGGCCTGGTCGCCACCCTCCCGCTGGCGATCACAGAGCTGACCGCCAGGGGCGAGGCCTGGTCGCCACCTTCCTGCCGGCGATCACACAGCTGACCACCAGGGGCGTGGCCTGGTCACCACCTTCCTGCTGGCGGTCACTCGGCTGACCGCCGGGGACGTGGCCTGGTCGCCACCTTCCCGCTGGCTATCACACAGCTGACCGCCAGGGGCGTGGCCTGGTCGCCACCTTCCTGCTGGCGGTCACTCAGCTGACCGCCGGAGACGTGGCCTGGTCGCCACCCTCCCCCGGCGACCACTCAGCTGGCCGTCGGGGACGTGGCCTGGATGCCACGCGTCCGGCGGTGGCTGCTTTTACTAAAGTGCAGTGGGCACCCTGGTGTGGAATACACCGACGACTTCCTTAGAGACCATGTGGAGAAGGGTGATATAGTGCTTCAGTTTTTGGAGAGTGACCACCAATTGGCTGACATTTTCACCAAGCCTTTGGATAGCTCCAGGTTTGTTGCCCTGAGAGGGGAGCTGGGATTTTGAGCCCATATGGCATATCTTGAGGGGGAGCTGATCTACACTATATGTTTATATGTATATTCAACATTTTCTTTTTGCTTCTTCTGAGTGTCTATAGGATGGTTTTCATTTTGATTGATTCCACTTCACCTAGACTTCTGGCATGCTTTGGCATGGACCTCTCATCTTATGCTTTAGGATGCTATTCTCTTCTTCTTCTCGATTGAGCTCACTCACAGTCTTGTAGGTCTAGTAGGTGTTGGGCCCCCTGGGTAGACAGGGTCTGTGTTTACTCCTAAGCTGGAGTTTGAGAGTTAGTTTTCCTTTGTAAGTCATATGGGGAAGATGAGAGCGAGTCTGAGCTTAGTGGTTTCTACCATCTTTTCTATGCTCTTAGATCACCCAGTTGACAGGTTCTCTTTTTTCCTCTTCTCATTTTGGTTTCTGGTTTCAGTTGAGTTCAATTCTTTTTCTTGTAATTCAAAATTGCTAATGACTCAACTTGAATCAGATTTGTGCTTAAAATTGACTCACTTGTTGAGGGGGAGTTTAGAACTGACTTTCTTACATTGTATATAGACTTGTTTTCATTTCTAAGCTTTGTCTTTTATGCAAATGATAAAACTGTGATATGTTGCACCTAGCTACTTTCATGAATATCCTTGCTAGTCTAGGTCATATCTAATCTGGTGTATCATGTTTAAACTAGCCATCATTTAAATTGAGCTTTCTTGGAAACTTGATGAAACTTAGCTTTTACTTGCTATATTTCTTTACTAGATGCTTATGCCATGCTTAGTGAAATAGTGGGTTTGTACTAGAGTCCCTAGAGCAACTTGGGTTAGCTATATTGTTCCATTCCAGAATCCTCAATATGCTCATGAATCTAAGTGCTGAAATGATAAAAATTGACTTATTTGTGCTAAAACTGAACTCAACACTTTACATTCTCGATACTGCTTCCCATTGCACTTGGGATGAACTTGGAGTGTATCGTGTATGACCAAGACCACTCTTTTAAGTGTTGTGCTTGAGATGGTCGAATAGGGCTTGAGTCAATAAATTGAAAAATGCAAAATAAACTAGAGGAAGAGAGTGACGCCTAGGAGACCTATGTCGATGGCTCCTAGTCGATGTTGTGTTTCACTAGGATAAGCTCTCTACACCTCAAAGGTTTGCAGAGAAGAGTGAAGCTTAGGAAGCCTTTGTCGATGGCTCCTAGTCAAGGATGTGCTTCACTAGGCCTAACTCTTTGAACCGCTTGATGAGCTTTAATCAAAAGTTGCATTTAAAGACATGGTTGAGCATGAGGGTTCTCTAATGATCTTGTAACTTCCCAAAGTGTTGACTAGGTTGAACTCCAGTATATCCATTTGATCGTTAAATTGGTTTTGTGTAACACCCCAATTTTTGCTTTTCACGAATTTGAATGTCATTTTGCACTTTGGTGAATTTTTGGAATTTTCTGGAATTTATTTGGATTAAATTTGAATTTATTCCCTTTTGAAATAATTAAAGAATTAAAAGTTTTATATAAATTTTGTTGGAAATAATTTATTTGAGTCCAAAATGTCTCAAAGTATTTTCTAGAATTTTTCTGGAATTTTTCTGATTATTTTGCTATTTTTCTCGAATTATTTGAATTTATAGAAATTATTTTAATTATTTAAATTGCTGGAAAATAGCCGAGTGAGTTAGTACTGTTCATCCGACCGGGTCCGACCCGAGTCAGACATGAGTCTGACTCGGGTCGGACTCAAGCCCGACCCGAGCCAGCCAAACCCTAACGCGCGTGACCATCGGATCTTGATCCAACGGTCACGATTGCGCCACGTCACCCAGTCCGAATCCCCGTCGGATTCCGCCGCCGCCGCCGAGTGGGCCTCGGTTTCCGCGGATTTCACAGAAGCCGAGACCCCTATTTATTGCGCCGCCGCCGCCAACGTGTTCTCCTCTTCCGTGCACACTCGTAGCCCTAGGTCACCGTGCTCAAGCCGCCGCCGCCCGCCCGCAATCGCTCGCCGTAGTTGGTTGTGCGTGCCGCCGCGATTTTTCGTTGTTTTCCGCTGTCTCCACCGTTCTCCGCCGGGAACAAGTCCAGATTCGGATCCGTCACGACGAGACGCGTTGGAGGGTACCATCCACTTCGTCGGAGCACGCCCGCAACGCCGTCGGGCTCGTCATCGTCTTCATTTCCGGCCACCAAGCTCCACCGTGGACATCGCCGAACCCGCGAAGCTTCTCCGCCGTTAGATCTTCATCGCACGGCCCAGGTTCGTCCACGTCACCCCGTTCGATTTCACATTTCGGTTTTTAGATCTAATCCCAACCGTTGGATCTAGATCCAACAGCTTAGATTAAGCCACGTAGCCGTGAACTGCACCGTGCCTAGATTAGATCTCAGCCGTTAGATCTAGATTGTACGGTTAGCGTTAACCGTGTTGTAACGTTAGATGTGGTCTCAACCATTCGATCGATATCGAACGGTGTAGGTTGAGCCACGTGTCGCCGCCCGGGACATGCCACGTCGACCCTTGACGCGGTGAAACCCGATCGGATCTCAACCGTCCGATCTAAATCGTACGGTCTAGATCAACCACGTTGCATCGCAACGTGCGGAATTAGATCTGATCTGGACCGTTGGATTTCAAACCAACGGCCCAGATTGCGCCACGTGTCCGGTAGCCGAACCGGCACGGTCAGCGCTGGCGTAGCCCGGTCGCCGCTAACGTTACGCGTGACATCAGCCGGGGGCCCGCATGTTAGTGGCTTTACCCACCGTGCGGTGACGTCATCTGTGACGTGACGATGACGTAATGGTGGGGCCCGCGTGTCAGTACCGTGTGGCCGAGCGCGATGACGTCAGCGCTGACGTCATTCGAGGGGTCCCACACGTCAGTGAGACATGTACCCGTGGACCGGGTCCACGGTGAACCGAACCCGAACGGTGGACCAAGTCCATGGACCCGCTGACGTCATAATTTGATTTTTCAATAGAAAAATAATTCGGTGGAAATTCGAATTCCACGCTGACGTCATAAATGGGATTTTTCAGTAAAAAAATAAATGAATTAAATCGGTTTATTCTTTATTTAAATTTTCAAACTTCAAACGCTTATAACTTTTGCATTTTAACTCCGATTTGAGCGATTCCAATTTCTAAATTTTTATAAAATTGAGATCTACTTAAATATGAATTTTAATTAATTTTTTAATATGAAAATTTCCCTGTTTATATTTAATAAATAGATTCTTTAAACTTTAAATAATTATAACTTTTGCATTTTAACTCCGATTTGGGCGATTCAGATTTCTAAAAATTCGTAAAATTATGCTCTTTCGGTTTATGGACTTTACTTGAATTTTTGAGCAATGTGCATGTACTGTTTTAATTATTTATTGCTATTTGCACGCGCTACGAGTAGACGTTGAAGTACCCAAGGGCTTCGAATGTGAAGTGTTGACCCCGGAGCCAGCTCAAGACTAAGAGCAAGTAATTTTTGAAGGCAAGTTATGCTTTGACCATATTGCTCCTATTCTTGAAAACTAGTTTGATTTAAATTATTGCATGCTAGTTTAATTAGCAATTGTTTAAATTATTTCTGGGAATTAGATAAATGCCAAATTGCAGTATGACACCTTGACTATTTAATTATGCACCATGAACCCTTGTCACCCTAGTTGTGAATATGTAATTGGACATTATTAAATTGCCAACACTGGGTATTTAGGTTGTTGTAGTGTATTGCTTAGACCTGCTACGTGCACACGACATGATTTTTGACAATCAAATGTTAATATTGACTTAATGAAATATTGAACCTGTTTTTGAGTAGTATCATGTGTTGTGATTGTTAATGGCACGTGGTGCATGGTAATCAACTGGGTTTGATAAATAGATTTAGACCAGGGCAAGTGGCAAGAATGATGCGGTGGGCCATGAGTGGCACCAGGGATGTCATTTTGGTTCTTCGGGTAGTCTTGCCCTGGTCATCCTAAGGAGTTAACCTTGGAAGCCTTTGATCTGAGTCAAACGTGCAACCTCATGTCTGCAATGGGACGGACCTAGTGAGTAAGTTACTAATAACTTGCATGGGGTACCTCGGGGTGTCAACTACACCTTTTGTGTAGCTTGAAAGGGAAGCGTACCAGTGCTATGGCATGGTGCCCGTCCAACGGTTTGTCGGTCCCATACTTCGCCTCTGCTGAGGGAAGGGATGGTGTATGACAAAAACCGGAGAGGTTCACTTGTTTAGTTTGCGGTCTCTGAAAGGCTTTGTTACGATCACTCGCATTTGTGGTGTTTGACTGTATCTTGTGGGTAAAGTGCATAACCTCTGCAGAGTGTAAAATCTATTCGAATAGCCGTGTCAGCGTCACTGGACATTGCTCGGGGATTACAATCAAGGGTTAGAATTTCATGAAAACAACTTGGACTTGGAAAGTTTGGTTGGGTTAAATAATGACATTGATGGAAATGTGGATTAGGAAAGGAAAAGTGTTTACTTAACTCCTGGAAAAGTTATTGTTAATATCTTTACTTTTACTGCTTTCGAATCTACTTATGCTACTTGTTAATTGCTATTTTACTGCAAATGTACATGTTAGCTTATCCTTTATAATAAGCCATGCATATAGAATATTAGCTGCATTCTGTGCATTACTTGCTAAGTACCAAGTACTCAGCCTTGCTACAATACAACATCAGTTGAAGGAGAAGCGACGCCAGCTTTGGAGGAAGAACTTCAGGAGGAGACATCTACCTAGGGAGTGAGCCCAATCAGTTGCCTGTGGTATACTGGATGGCGCCACGTTGATGTTTTTATTCTACTGCAATTTATTTCACTTAATAAGTTTTCACCCTGTGTGGCGTACTTTTGTAACTTGACCATAAGGTCGAGCAACCAGTTTGGTTATCTTAATTAAAGTACTATATTACTATCGATGTGTATGATTGTGATATTTACCAATGTTGAGACTGTGTGCACTAGCGTGATCCTGGACTAGTGCTGAATACACAGAGGGTTCGGATTGGCAAATTTGGGTCCCGATAGAGGTGGAATCAGAGCCATACTGACTGTAGTCTCACCCATAGTTAGAATGGTCGTAGTGATAAAACCTATTTTCTAAAGTTAAAATCTGACAAGACAATGAATGAAATCTTGACTTATCCCCTTCTCTCCTTTCTTACTCCTTTTTCTGAATTTCTCTTGCTACTCCCTTGGTTTCAAATTTTTGAGTTCTTACATGAGTGTCTTTTGGCAGATGTTGATGAAGAACAACTACGCCGAACGTGAGGGAGGCTATGCTGCCGAGTTGTGGCGTTTGCTGCAGTTGCTTGGAGGTTTTGAGAGACCGCTCTACCGAGGGACCAACATTGTGCAGGCAGGACTGGTCATAGGATGGGACGTTAAGATCACGGTTTATGCTCGAGAGAAGACGAAGTTCAGTTGCCCTTTTCACTTCACCGCTAGGAGGTCAACATTTGAGATGGGAATCCAGGAGGTGTCACGATGGGCGATGCAGCAGATTGCTCGCACTTACTCTAGAGAGCTGGAGGGCACAGTATTTCGTCACCACCCACGCCGAGACAGCAGAGCTCAACGGAAGCCGATAGAAGATGAGAATGCTACCGTCACACACTTGGCCAGATTCGTCGTCGCCCAGGAGGAGCTTATTGACGACACAGTCCAGGGGTTGATGAAGGCTCGCGAGCAGGTGGAGGAAGGGAAAAAGCACTTAGAGAATGCTCGTGAGTACATCACCTATGCTGCGGAGAGGATCGCATAGCTGGAGACCGCACTGTATGGGCAGGGCCTGGAGCTAGTGTTGGAGTTGGACACCCTGCACCGAAGGAACCAAAGACTGAGCAGAACACCGGCCCGGCACCACACCGAGCTCGAACACGAGGATGATGCCGCTTCTTTGACTACTGTTGTTGCGGGGCATGGCGATCGCTTCGCACCTATGCCGCCGCACCCGCCACGAGGAGGCAGTGGGAGTTTTCTTGACGAGTGAACGTAGGTTTTGTAGTTGATACTCCTTCGTCGAGTCGCGTTATAGAATAAAGAGTCACCCTTAGAGGCGTTAGACTCTGGTGTTAGTTGAGTCGGATTTTCGTTGCTTGCTGAGTGTATAGTATGTGTTGCAAGGCCCTTAGGCATTGTAAGCAACCATACCAAGTTATTATTAAATAATAAAGTTGGATTTTGAGTTACACTTTCCCCCGCATAAGTTACTCTATTACTTATCTATGCTTGTTTCCCCCATTATCTCTAAACCTTGGAGCAAACGACAGATGGTGATCACCCGCGGAAACCTTGGAGGCAACGGAAGTGGTTCTCGCCCAACTAGGAACCCTAATGATGGAGCACCTGCACTACAACCAGCACCGCCAGTAGACATGCAGAACTTTGGAGCTTTCCTTGCTGCACAGACTCAGCTGATGCATGACATGATGCAACAGATGCAGCACATCACTGCTCAGGCCGCCGCTAATCAAGTCAATCGAGGACAGCGTCAGGGCTCAAGGTTGTCAGAGTTCATGAGGACTTATCCACCCATATTCTCTGGGAACGCCAATCCACAGGAGGCGGATGATTGGCTAAGGTCAATTGAGAGGAAGCTGCATATTACCCAATGTGTAGGAAATGAGAGGGTGCTCTACGCCTCTCATCAGTTGGAAGGGACCACAACAGAGTGGTGGGAGAACTTCTGCGCCATGCAGGAGAACCCACAGGACATCACATGGGAAGAATTTACCGCTGCATTTCGCCAGTATCACGTACCAGAAGGAATAATGGACTTAAACAAGGAAGAATTCGGGGCGCTGAAGCAAGGTAACCAACTGGTGTCTGAGTATCTAAACAAGTTCACACAGCTTGCACGCTACGCACCTGAAGACGTAGCGACGGACAAGGACAGACAATCTCGCTTCATGAAGGGATTGAACTCAAGACTACAGGTGGGACTGATCACCCACACCTTCCCCGACTTTCAAGAGCTGGTAAACAAAGCACTCATCCTTGAGGACAAGCGCAAGGAGCTGGATGAAAACCAGAAGCATAGGATGCAACAGCAGGGATCACGTCAGGGAGCGCAGCAACGTCTGAGGGTTGCGCCGAATCAGTTTTTGAGGTTCCAGCTGCAGAATGCAGCAAGAACACCATCGCCAGCACCGAGACCCGTCAATCAGAATTTCCAGACCCTAGCTCCAGCCAGAAACGCCGCTACGGGCAGCCAGCAGGCTATAGTGAGGCGCTGCTATACATGTAACGAGCCAGGACACTTCTCCAACAATTGCCACAAGAAGACAGCAGGAGTGACCCCAGTTCGCTTCAACTTGGGCTCCACACCAGCTAGGACACCCGCACCAGGAGCAAACCGCGGAGCAGCATAGCCAGGAGCTGTGACCCAGACCGTGGTGAGAGGCCGAGTCAATCACGTGACCGCAGATGCACTTCAGAATGCCACGGACGTCATACTAGGTAAGATACTTGTCAACTCAGTACCTGCAACAGTTTTGTTTGACTCTGGAGCTTCGCATTCGTTTGTTTCCCGAGATTTTGTTTCTAAGAATGATTTGGAGATTGTGGATCTTAAATGCATGCTTGTTGTTCAAACCCCTGGGTCAGAACTCCGATCTCAAGTAGGATGTTCTGGGGTGAGAATACTAGTAGATGGGGTAGAGTTCCTAGCGAACCTTATTATATTGGGAACCCATACCCTAGATGTTATCTTGGGGATGGATTGGTTATCCATGCACAAGGCCATGCTTGACTGTGGAAGGAGGATCATCTCGGTTGAGAGCCCGTGTGGGAAAAAGGTGGAATTTCAAGCGACCGCCGTTCGGGATGGACAGTTGATGGTCAACAGTGTGAAGGCTGTCAGCATAGAGGATGTTCCAGTGGTGAATGAGTATCCTGATGTTTTTCCTGAAGATTTACCTGGTATACCACCAGACAGAGACATAGAGTTTGTAATAGAGCTAGTACCCGGAACAACACCGATAGCAAAGAAACCTTATCGGATGTCAACCGAGGAGTTAGTAGAGATGAAGAAGCAGCTGGAGGAGCTGATGGAAAAAGGATTCATCAGACTGAATTCATCGCCATGGGGAGCGCCAGTTCTTTTCATCAAGAAGAAGGATGGGAGTTTCAGGATGTGCATTGACTACCGTGGACTCAATGAAGTCACCGTGAAGAATAAGTACCCGCTTGTAACACCCCGGCATTTAATATGCCCGAATGCTACCAAACATAGACTAAACAACCTCTAAATACCACAAAATCAAGTAAATTACAGCAAAAGCACTAATGCTCAAAACCGACATTTCGGCAGCATCTCCTTTGTTTTATCATGAATTGAAGGAAACACAATAGCATAGCAATATAAGGCAACATGAGAGACAACTAAAATAGCGATAATTAAAGACTTGACAACCATATAAGTCTAATTCCAAGCATTCAATATCTCCATGTGCCAAACGAACAATAAGACTCTCATAACGCAAAGCTAAACCATAAAACAATAAGCATCACACTTAGTTTATTATCAAAACCCAATTGAATGACTTGTGAGACGAATGAGTGAAACTACGTGTAGAAGTGTAACTATTTCCCTTCCCCGCATGCCGGTCTCATGGTACCTAAAACAACAAGAAAACACAAGCGTGAGTTCAACACTCAGCAAGCATATTGCAATGGTACAAAAGAACAATTTCATGGCTATAACAAATCACATCATGTAAATCATCTCATTCACGATCACATATCATTAACATCATCATTATGTATGCAATGCGATGCTATGCTCATGTCTCCTTGGAAACTCATACCGGTATGGTTGAGTACACAACCGTCGGCGTGCACCCTCTCCCCCCTTCCATCCCGAAGATGGAGGGTGCCTACTCCTCGCTTCCAAACACCGCGGTGGATGGAATCACGATGTAGGACTTACTCATTGGCTCTCCGGAATAGTCATAACTTTCTCACCGACCTTCCCCGGACTAGTTATGACTTTCTCACCGCCCGGGCCATGTATCATGCCATGTATGCAAACATGCCAACATCATAATTAACTTGTACACTAACACATGGCATCATAACATAATAAGCATACTCATCATATCTTTGGCAATCATTAAAGCATGGCAAGTGATCATATCATATAATCAATTTCATCTAGTCTCAACTAGCAACCTACAAACCGCTGTCCATTACAATACACTTGCCTCAACCACGGGCAACGGATTGGCGAGAAGTAGAAGGCACTCCCGGGGTCACACCACCTGCACATAGGGACCACACACTCACAATCATGTCCACAAAATAGTACGCAAACCCTCTTCTACCCCGACATTGCCAACTACTCGCAAAACCCAAAAACAGAGGTTCTGTCCCGTCGGGACAGCAGCCTTCCAAAAGGCACAACTTGAGTTCTAAGACTCCAAATCAATTAAACGAGTACATCCTCGCGTAGCTTAGGAAATTTCATAACTTTTTCTAAGTATATGGAAAATCTGATTCGGACTCTAAAGTTGTTTAATCTACAAAATACCGTGATCTGTTCCAATCACGTCACAGATTTTAACACGCTTGGTAAAACAGCCATAACTTTCAAACGACTGATCAGAATTACACGTTCTTTATACCCACTGAAAGGTATTGAAATTACCTACAACTTATTCAACAGGAGGCCGACCAAATCCCGAATCTAAATTGACAAAAACCCAAACCCTAGGTCGACTGCTCATGCTGCCCGAAACAGAGAACGTGGCAACTTCTAGATTTCATCTAATCTACTCAAATCCAGCACCACCAATTGATCTAAAAACATGATAATCACCCTTAGAACAGATCCTAGACCAACCCCAAGGATTCCCATGGCCATACCTTCGCCCGACGACCGAAAACCCAATGAATCTCCTCCCGGTTCGCGCGATCTCCTTCCTCGCTCCAATTCCGCCGGATCTCCTCGTCGCGTAGCGCTCCAACGGATGGATCTTCAAGGTGCTGGGGTGGAGAGGCTACCCTAGGGCAGCAAGGGGTGGAGGAGAGGTGGTGGAGAGGTGGTGGAGAGGTGGGGAGCAATGGGGGCGCACGGCAAGCAAGGGAGGAGCAAGGGGCGGCTAGGGCTAGGGGGGAGGGCGCAAGGGGCAGGGTGGGGGCGCAAGAAGGGGCAGGGGGAGGCACTAAACCAGGACTCCTACTCCCAATTGGACTCAAACTCCATCCCACCAAAGCCCACTACCCTTTCCCTAAGGCCCAAACTCCTCCGGGAAGGCCCAAATCCCCGGAAACGGCCCAAAAACGCAAATTAACCTCATACCGTATGGTTTCAACCTCCCATTTCACATTCCATAATGTTTTTGACCTCAACAATCACATTATATAAGGTTTCGACATTCCGTGGTGTCACACCGCTACCCAGGATCGATGATCTGTTTGACCAGTTGAGAGGAGCCGAAGTTTTCTCCAAGATTGATATGAGATCAGGGTATCACCAGTTGAAGATCCGATCAGAAGATATCCCGAAGACCACATTCTCGTCGAGATATGGACTTTATGAGTTTACAGTTATGTCCTTTGGTCTGACGAATGCGCCAACTTATTTCATTAATATGATGAATAAAGTATTATGCCCTTGAATACATCTTCACTGTTAGTGTTATGCCCTTGAGGCAATTATATGGATGATTGTAACATGACTATGTTTATGAATGATAATTTGATTGTAACATGACTATGTTTCTTTAGGCACTAGCGAGGCTTATGTAAAACGTTTGCAATCAGATAAACTCGCACCTAAATTAGAAAAATGCTTCTTTGTGGGGTATCCTAAAGAAACAAAAGGATATTACTTTTATAAAAGAAACGAGAACAAAGTTTTTGTTGCTTGAAATGGTGTCTTTTTGGAGAAAGAGTTTCTTTCCAAAGAAATCAGTGGGAGTGATGTGCATCTCGATGAAATTCGAGAATCGTATGAATATGTTCAAGCTACCACTGAACATTCACAAGATGTACAAAGTGTTGTACAACCTATGGAAGAGACACCAACCCTATGTAGGCCGGGGAGGCCGCATCATGAACCCATAAGATATGGACATGACATATTATTGTTGGACAAAGATGATCCCACGACTTACAAAGAAGCGATGATGGACCCAAACTCCGAAAAATGGCTTAGAGCCATGAGATCCGAAATTCAATCCATGCATGACAATCAAGTTTGGAACTTGGTCGATCCTCCTGATGGTGTAAAAACCATAGAATGCAAATGGATTTTCAAGAAGAAGACAGACATAGATGGAAATGTTCAGATCTATAAGGCACGGTTGGTGGCAAAGGGTTTCAAACAAGTTCAAGGAATTGAATATGATGAAACTTTTTCACCGGTAGCAATGCTCAAGTCTTTCTGGATCATTTTAGCAATTGCTGCATATTTCGATTATGAAATATGGCAGATGGACGTCAAGACAGCTTTCCTTAATGGGAATCCTTAATGGGAATCTATCTGAGGATGTATACATGATACAACCTGAGGGTTTTGTTGATCCTAAAAATGCTAAAAAGATATGCAAGCTTCAGAGATCCATTTATGGGTTAAAGCAAGCATCTCGGAGTTGGAACATTCGTTTTGATGAAGTGGTCAAAGGATTTGGCTTTATCAAAAACGAAGAAGAGCCTTGTGTTTACAAGAAGTCTAGTGGGAGCGCACTTGTGTTTTTGATCTTGTATGTGGATGACATATTATTGATCGGGAATGATATTCCTATGCTTGAAGATGTTAAGACTTCGTTGAAAAGGAGTTTCTCAATGAAGGACTTGGGAGAAGCATGTTATATCTTGGGCATAAAGATCTATAGAGATAGATCAAAAAGGTTGATTGGATTAAGCCAGGAAACGTACATTGACAAAGTATTGAAAAGGTTCAATATGCATGAATCTAAGAGAGGTTTCATGCCAATGTCACATGGCATCAGTCTAAGCAAGAATCAGTGTCCTTCGACAACTGATTAGCGAGACAGGATGAGCAAGATTCTATATGCTTCGGCTATTGGATCTATCATGTATGCCATGATCTGTACGCGCCCAGATGTCTCATATGCTCTAAGTGTCACAAGTAGATACCAAGCGGATCCCGGTGATGGTCATTGGATAGCCGTGAAAAATATCCTAAAGTACTTGAGAAGAACTAAGGGTATGTTCCTAGTCTTTGGAGGTGAGGAACAACTGGTTGTAAAAGGTTACACCGATGCAAGCTTCCAAACTGACAAAGATGATTTTTGATCACAATCCGATTTTGTGTTTACACTAAATGGAGGAGCAGTAAGCTGGAAGAGTTCCAAGCAAAGCACGGTGGCTGACTCTACGACAGAAGCGGAGTACATTGCAGCTTCGGATGCCGCAAAAGAAGCTGTATGGATAAAGAAGTTTATCTCAGAGCTTGGTGTGGTCGCTAGTGCCTCTAGTCCAATGGACATCTATTGCGATAATAGTAGTGCCATTGCACAAGCAAAAGAGCCTAGATCACATCAGAAGTCCAAACATATACTCCGACGCTTTCACCTTATTCGCAAAATTGTGGATAGGGGTGATGTGAAGATATGCAAAGTACATACGGAAGCCAATGTGGCTGATCCGTTGACAAAGCCAGTACCACAGCCTAAGCATGAGGCGCACACGAGGTCTATTGGTATTAGATACTTAATTGATTGACTCAAGTGCAAGTGGGAGATTGTTAGTGTTATGCCCTTGAGGCAATCATATGGATGATTGTAACAAGATTATGTTTATGAATGATAATATGATTATTGGTCCAATAAATGTATATCATTGTTTTGATCAACAAGTGTGTGACTTGTTTATGAAGCTCTTTACTTATTGATATAATTGGATAAATATCTCTAATCAGATATCATCATATAGGACAACGATGAATAGATCAGCATATGTATTGTTCGATGATCATGTTTCATAGATCATGGGATATGGAGATATCATCAATACATTGTGGACGCATGTTGAAGAACATGTGTTAGATAGACCCACAATGGGACACTGCGAGAATGTTACATTCTTATGTGTCATCAGTGTATCTCATACATAGTAGATGTATAATCCTTAGACCTGAGATTGTCATATTCCCTACATGTGTAATAGTTTACCTTGGGGTTACCAAACACTATTTCCTAACCGGATAGTTATAAAGGTAGCTTTCATGTTTACTATGAAACATGCAGAGGGAAGTGAGCAGTCAAGATGGAATTTGCCACTCCAATGTAACGGAGATATATGTCTAGGCCACTCGTGTGATATGATTAAGGAAGTGCATGGCCATGCCGTGATTGAGAAGTCAATCACAACTTATTAATATATCACGGATACGAGAGATGGATTGAACTGTCAAAGGATGACATGTTTCTCGCCTTGAGTTCGATCTTCATATAGTTTGGCAAAAGGATTATTACATCAGTACTTTAATCATATGCGTTTGGGAGTTGGCATGCTCTGCAAGGAGCCGCTACCGACTATTGGATTAGAAAAAGGGTTTTTCGAATCCATGTCCAAATGCGCATGAACCTACAGGGTCACACACTTAACGGGCTGGGACGCATTAATTCGGATTGGATCCGTAATTGATGGACCTCGTGGGCTTAGCGCGTAGATGGACCCTGACTGCCTAGGGTTTCACCTCGTGGCTATATAAGGAGGGGAGGAGGCTAGACGCATAATACACTTTCGTGCAGTTTAGAGGTGTTTCGCCAGAAACCCTAGCCACCTCCTCTCGTTGCCCCTGCCGAGCGACCCGGTGCTTGCACACCGATGCATGGCGTTCCATCCCCGGACGTGTGGACTGCTGTGGTGACGCTGCTGCTACTACGGCGTGGAGAGGACGATCCACAGCGAGGACGATCCGTGGCGAGGACGATCCGCGGCGAGAACGATCCGTGGCGAGGACGATCCGCGGCGAGGACGATCCACGCCGAGAACGATCCACTACAACGATGTGCGAAGGATTCCGCAACTGCGTGTCTAGTGGTAATAGATCTATGATCCCCTTCTTACGAGTAGCTTTTCTGGTTTGCGGTAGAAATTTTAATTTGTGCTAGTGTAGCATACCGCGTTCCCCAACATTCACCCAATCGGATCTGAACATGAGGCAGAGGAGATGGTTAGAATTGATCAAGGATTACAATGTTGGGATCCATTACCATCCTAGGAAGGCTAACGTGGTGGCTGATGCCTTGAGTCGGAAAAGCCATACCGTGAATATGATGATAGCCACAAGTCCGGATGAGCTATGCAAGGAGTTTCAGAGGATGCAGATTGAAGTGATACCGGAAGGATTCTTGGCTGCATTGGAGGTGAAGCCTACCTTAGAATACTAGATCCGAGAAGGACAGAAGGACGATGACAAGGTCCAGTGAATCAAGTCCAAGATGGAGGAAGGCAAGACAAAAGGCTTCAGACTAGATGATCAAGGCACGTTGTGGATTAAAGATCGCATCTGTGTGCCGAACAAGAAGGAGCTAAAGCAGTTGATTCTGGAAGAAGCTCATGACTCTAAGTATTCCATTCATCCAGGGAGTGCCAAGATGTATCAAGACCTGAAGGAAAGATTCTGGTGGCCGAGTATGAAACGTGAAGTTGCCGAACATGTTGCGTTGTGTGATGTGTGCCAAAGAGTTAAAGCAATGCATCAGAGGCCGGCAGGATTGCTGCAGCCGCTGAAGATTCCTGAGTGGAAGTGGGAGGAAATAGGAATGGACTTCATTACCGGTTTTTCGAAGACTTAAGGAGGATATGACTCCATATGGGTTATAGTGGACCACTTGACCAAGGTCGCTCATTTATCCCTGTAAAGACCACTTACTCAGGAGATAAACTAGCAGAGTTGTACATGACTAGGATCGTCTGTTTGCACGGAGTGCCGAAGAAGATTGTATCAGACAGAGGTACCCAATTTACCTCAAGGTTTTGGAATAAGTTGCATGAAGCCATGGAGACCCGTTTGAACTTCAGTTGTAACACCCCGGCATTTACTATGCCTGAATGTTACCAAACATAAGCTAAACAACATCTAAATACCACATTTAACATCAAATTCCAGCAAAGGTGCATATACTAAAAACCGAGATTTCGGCAGCACCTCCTTTGTTTTATCATGAATTTAAGGAACAGCAACAATATAGCATTATATGGCAATAAGAGAAACATCTAAAACAGCAATAAATAAAGTCTTAACGACAATAAGAGACTAACATTAAGCTCTTAAGGTTCCAAGTGTCAAACAAACAATAGAACTCTCATTAACCAAGCTAAGACTTAATTTTAAAGATCATCACACGCAATTTATTATCAAACTAAATGAATTGACTTGGGGAAACATTAAAGTGAAGCAACGTGTGAGCGTGTGACTATTCCCCTTTCCCGCATGCCGTTCTCATGGTACCTAAAACAACAAGAAAACACAAGGGTGAGTTCGAAAACTCAGCAAGCATACTGCAATGGACAACAAGCATAACAACAAGTCAATAACATCTTTCATCATGTATAACATCTCATTCATGAATACTTATCAATATCATCATCAATTTGTATGCGATGTAATGCATTGCTCCTCGACCCTCCGAACCTCATACCGGTATGGGAAGTACACACCCGTCGGTGTGCACCCTTTCCCCTTCCATCCCGAAGATGGAGGGTGCCTACTCGCTTCCAAACACCACGTGGATGGAATCACGACATAGGACTTACTCAATGGCGTTCGGACTAGTCATAACTTTCTCACCGACCTTGCCGGACTAGCTATGACTTTCTCACCGCCTCGCCCTATCTCATGACATGCATGCAACCATGCCAAATATCATATTCAATTCACATATTAACACATGGCATCATAATATGTTAAACATGCTCATCATATCATATCAATCATTAAAACATGGCAAGTGGACATATATCATGTAGGCAATTCCATCTAATTTCAACATGCAACCTACAACTTGCTATCCATCACAACACACTTGCCTCAAACACGTGCAACGGATTGGCGGGAAGAAGAGGGCACTTCCGGGTCACACCACCTGCACATAGGCATCACACACTCACAATCATAACCTCAAAACAGTACACACGCCCCATCTAACCCGACATTGCCAACTACTCGCAAAACCTAAAAACAGAGGTTCTGTCCCGGCGGGACAGCAGCCTTGCAAAAGGCATAACTTGAGTTCTGGGACTCCAAATCGAATAAACGAGTACACCGTCGCGAAGCTTAGGAATTTTCCCAACTTTTTCTAGTTATAGGGAAAGACTGATTCGGACTCTAAAATTGTTTAATCTACAGATTACCACAATCTGTTCCAGTTACGTCACAGATTTTTAGGCGCTCGGTAAAACAGCCATAACTTTCAAACGGCTGATCGGAATTTAACGTGCTTTACGTCCACGGAAAGATAATTAAATTATCTACAACTTCCTAGAAGTCCGTACGGTCGGATTCGGATTCTAAATCGACGGAAACTCGAACCCTAGTTCGACTGCTCAATCTGCCCGAAAACAGAAACGTGGACAAGTTTAGATCTAACCCAAATTACTTCAATCCAGCGCCTCCAATTGATCTAAAAACTTGATAAACACCCTAATAACAGTACCTAGATCAATCCCAAGGATCCCCAAGATCATACCTTTGGCTGACGAACAAATCTCCAATCAATCTCCGCGGATCTCCTCGCGAATCGCTCCACGCTCCTCGCTCCTCGCTCCACGGGATGACTCCGCGAGGTGCAGGGGTGGGGAGGCCACCCTAGGGCAGCAAGGGGTGGAGGGGAGGTGGTGTGGAGGTGGAGGAAGGGGTGGGGGGGCGCACGGTTTGGGGAGGGGGTGGCGGCTAGGGCTTAGGGGGGGAGAGGGAGGAGAGGTGGAGGGGGCGCAAGGGGCTGAGGTGGGGGCTCAAGGGGGGCAGGGGGAGCCCCTTTTAACAGCCCCCACACCCTGCCCTAGTCCAATAAGAGTCCCTCTCAATCCCTCCAAAGCCCACCAAGGCCCAAAACTCCCCCGGGAAGGCCCAAAACCCCGAAAACGGCCCGGAAACGGCCCGAAAAAGCTATTAACCTCCAATTCCTATGGTTTTAACCTTATTTCCACATCTCATAATGTATTTAACCTTATCATGTTCAATAATTAAGGATACGACACTCCGAGGTGTCACATTCTTCCCCCCTTCAACAGGATTCGACCTCGAATCTAAACGCACCAACACGAAATCCAGCAAAACCAAAGATAGCTAGGTTTTCACATCACATTCCTGAGGCGAAAAGCTCGGGATACTTCTCGCGCATGCGAGTTTCCAGCTCCCAAGTCGCTTCTCTCTCGGTCTGATGTGACCATAGGACCTTGACAAACTTAAGCGTCCTGTTCTTCATCACTCGCTCTGAAGTCCCTAGAATTTCCACAGGACGGGACTCGAAGGTGAGGTCCTGCTGAAGCACTAATGGTTCCAATGGAACCACCAACTCCGGATCATGCAAGTATTTCCTCAACATCGAGACATGGAACACATTATGCACACCTTGCATAGCTTCCAGTAGCCCCAGACAATAGGCCAACCTACCAACTCGGGCGATGATAGGAAAAGGCCCAACATACCTTGGACTGAGCTTTCCTTTCGTGCCAAAACGCACCACACCCTTGGTGGGAGATACTCGCAAGAGTACGTTATCACCCACCTTAAACTCCAAGTCTCGCCGCCTCACATCAGCATAGCTCTTCATGCGCTCTGCACAGCGAGAAGGTTCTCGCCGTACCTCCACCACGCGATCAACGATCTGCTGAACCCAATCCGGTCCAAGAATCGCTCTCTCGCCCACTGCATCCCAACAAAGTGGCGATCTGCACTTCCAGCCATATAGCACCTCATAAGGAAGCGGCCAGGATCTTTGGAATGATAGCCATTATTGTAAGCAAACTCGCAAGGGGCAAATGGTCTTCCCAGCTACCCTTCCAAGCCATCACACAGGCCCCGAGCATGTCCTCCAAAGTTTGGATGGTACGCTCAGGCGCCCATCTGTCTGAGGGTGAAAAGCGGTACTAAGGCGAAGCCGCTGCACTCCAAAGCACTCTGCAAACTCTCCCGAACTTGGAGACGAACTTCGCATCCCGATCGAGAGATAATGGTCTTGGGTACACCATGAAATCTCACAATCTCCCGCACATAGATGGGAGCCAACTTGCTCGCTGAATTGGTCGTGCGGATGGGAATGAAATGCGCAGACTTCTTTGCCGAGACGGTCCACCACAACCCAAACAGCATCCTTCCCTTGTGGAGTACGAGGTAAGCCAACCACAAAATCCATGGAGATGTCATCCCATGGCCATACAGAATCTCCAAGGGTCGCAGAACAGCCACGGACGCTTTATGCTCGCCTTTGATCTTCTGGCAAATCCCACAAGACGCCACATACTTGGCAATATCCACTCTCATCCTTTTCCACCGTAAATTCTTCTTCAAGTCCCTGTACATCTTGGTCTCTCCAGGATGGACCGTGTCTGGGTGCGATGAGCTTCTCTCGAATGTCTTCTTTCACTTGAGATTTCGGGGCACGCCTGCACGCCCTGAAACCTCAAAACTCCCGCATCATCCACGGTAAAGTCTCCCGACTTGCCATCCTCAAGGCGTTCCTCACCGCTGGAGCAAACGATCATCTTCTTTGTGCCTCCCGCGACACGCTCGGAATCGGCCCGACTCAAGAATCAATTGAGTTTCAGCTTGCACGGTCCCCGCAAAGCGAGAGGAGACTCCCAAACGCTCAAAATCAGCAACAAGACAATCAACAACAGGGGCATTGTCTTGCGATCGAGAGCGTCGGCCACCACATTTGCCTTCCCGGATGATACTTTGGATAGTGAGGTCATAATCCTTTATCAATTCTAGCCACCTCCTCTGCCTCAAGTTCAAATCTTTACGAGTAAAGATGTACTTGAGGCTCTTGTGATCGATAAAAATATCACAAGATTCGCCATTACAAATAATGCCTCCATATCTTCAATGCAAACACCACGGCGGCTAGCTCACGATCATGGGTGGGATAGTTCTGCTCATGCTGTTTCAGCGGCCTCGAAGCATAAGCACTCACCTTGCCAGTTTGCATGAGCACACCACCAAGTCCCAACCGAGAAGCATCAGAATAAACAGTGAAGCGCTTCCTGGTTCGGGAAGGGTAAGAACGAGGAGCAATCACTAACTTCTCCTTCAAAGTGCGTAGCCGTGCTCACACTCTGCAATCCACTGGAACTTCATCCCTTTCTCGAGTCATTTGTGAAAGTGGCTTGGCAATGATAGAGAAATCCTGCACAAAACGCCGATAGTAGCCAGCCAACCCAAGGAAACTACGCACCTCTTTGACATTGGAAGGCCTCTTCCAATCCAAAAGCTCTTGAGACTTTGCTAGGATCTACAGATATGCCCTCTGGATTGATGATGTGGCCAAGAAAACCCACTTCAAATCCGTAACTCGCACTTTTTCAGCTTAGCAAAGAATTGATTCTCCTCGTGGTACTCAAGACAAGCCTCAAGTGTCGCTCATGCTCCTCTTCTCGATTTAGAGTAAATCAGAATGTCATCGATGAACACTACCACAAACTCATCAAGGTACTTGTGTAGCATAATGTTCATCGCCTCCATAAAGACAATAGGAGCATTAGTTAGTCCAAAAGACATAACTTTAAATTCATAATGCCCATACCTAGTGGAGAAAGCAGTCTTCTCAATGTCCTGCTCCCTCACACGGATCTGATTATACCCCGATCAAGATCAATTTTGGAGAACACCTTTGCTCCTTCGCTTGGTCAAACAGATCCTCGATGCGAGGCAAAGGATACTTGTTTTTGATCATCACTTGGTTAAGAGCACGATAATCAATGCACAAACGCCAACTTCCATCCTTCTTCGAGACGAAGAGGACGGTGCTCCCCATGGCGATACGCTACGCCGAATGAAGCCTTTGGCCAACAGATCCTCCAATCGCTTCTTCAACTCGTCTTGAAAAGGTCGAGCCAAGCGGTATGGAGAGATAGAAATAGGTCGAGTGCCCGAGCAAGATCAATACGAAACTCCACATTCCTCACAGAGGTAGACCAGGCAACTCGTCAGGGAACACATCAACGAACTCCTTCACTACGTAAATCTCCTCAATGGGAATCGAGGAAGATGGCTTCTCGAGACAAAGTCATGAGGAAACCCAATAGCCTCAAACGCCGACCGGAAAACAAACTAGTCAAAGCAAAGACGGAATCGAGGGTATACCACCCTGAAAGGTCAACTCTTCACGGACGGGCCTCGCAAGGAAACTGTCTTCCGTAAACAACAGATCTTAGCACGGCATCGATGCAGCCACCCATGCCCAAAATGACATCAAAAGGAGCCAATCGATCACCATGAGATTGGCAAAGAAAACCTCATCATCAATGGCAATGGTGCAACCAGGGCAAACCCAAGAACTAGCAATCAACCCCAGAGAACTGACTAACACGGACTCGAGAAATCCGAACTCCCAACTTAGCTCTACTAGCAAACTCCGACGACACAAAAGAGTAGGATGCTCCTAATCAAATAGAACAAAGGCATCAACGGAATCCACGAGCAGAGTACGAAACCACCTCTGGATGCCCTACCGACTCGGCGGTCGACAAAGCGTACACTCTGGTGGCGCCGACGAATGAGCCCCGACTCAGCCGATGCCCCAACAAGGCTGGGGCGGAGGAGGCAATCGAGGAGGAGCAGACGCCGTGGGCACCAAGAAGCCGCCGGTGGCGCCCACGCAAAGGGCGGCCGAGAAACAGAGTAGCCATCATGTGCACCGATCCTCTGGAAGACGCCACGGAGTGGGAGGAGAAGACACCGCCTCCCACTTGATGATGCTACCGGGTTCATCCGGCAGACTCGCCCCATATGGCTGGGCTTGCCACAGTGGTTGCAACTCCCGGTCCAACCACACTCAAGCACGGTGCTCGCCACCGCACTTGAAGCACTTCATGCCCTGCCTCGGCACAGACGAACAGCCGCTCGCGAAGAAGACGATCGGGCGGCCCCATCTTAGCCACGAGGAGGAGCCCTGTCCTCCCTTGAACTTCTTGAAGGTGGGTCGCTGAGAGGACCCACCTCCTCCACCAAAGGTCCTCTTCTGCCCCGCCGGGGCCGCAGGAACCCCTAAACCTCCCGGTTCTCGCTTGTCCCGGAGAGCTCCAACTCGAGCTCCATGCCCTTCGCTTGCTCCACCACAGAGCGTAAGTCACGAGGACAGTCGCCCCATGACAACTCTGAACTCCTGGTTGAGGCCCCTACGGAACCTCCTAGCTTTCTCCCGATCGTTTGGCTGCCACAAATGCAGACGGGCGCACCACGCCGTTGAACTCCTTCTCATACTGCCACCGACCTCTTTCCTGGGAAAGAGTGGTCGAGTAAGCTCCATCCTCTCAAGGAAAGACTCGATGGAACTTGGCTCGGAGCGAGCCACAAAGTCCTCCTGTGTCATCGACCCGGATCGGGGCTCTAGCAACGTAACCCCTCCCACTAGATATCGCTTGGCCCTTCAAATTAAAAGCCACAAAGCGAGTCCTCTCGAACCGAGGTCAAATCTAGGACCTCAAACTGCCTCTCCATGTACCGCAGCCCAATCTGGACTGGATTAGCGAACCTGCTCCGTCGAAAGTGTCAAGACGGAGGGACATCCACTCCCGAGACTCATCCTCGGCTCCGGTGCAGCGGGGCAACAACAGGCCAGCAGGGGAGGCACAACAGAGGGCTGCCCGCACCGCCGGGCGCAGCTCCCGAATCTCCTCTGCAGAGCCTGAACTAAATCTTCATTTGCGCGGGCACCCTGCTCTCGACTGCAGGTAGCCGAAGCTCCTCCCGAGCTGGCCCACGAGCATTGCGAACGCTACCCTCAAGAATGCACTCCTCAACTCCCTGGGAGCCTCGCCCCTGGCCTCCATGGCCACGGCGTCCACGGCCTCTACCCCTTGGCATGGCTGCTTTAGACAGACAACCACCCAAACACGAAAGCACACAATCAAGATCATAGATCAAACATCATCATAGACATATTCCTTATCACATAATCAAGCGCGATGCAATGACGAACCAAAACCCATCCTACTGTGCATCCGAGTGTGTCAGATTTTAGATTAGTTATACCACTTTTACAAGTTTTAACGTTGCTATCCTATAACAAGGTTTTAGTTAGAACCTAAGCCATGTTTCTAAGTTATTCCACATCATATTTTAGTTGCAACTTAAGGTATGACACTAAAAATACATATTCCAAGGACATACAAATTTCGCTCGATACCAATCAGAACACCCTCGGCATTTACTATGCCTGAATGTTACCAAACATAAGCTAAACAACATCTAAATACCACATTTAACATCAAATTCCAGCAAAGGTGCATAGACTAAAAACCGAGATTTCGGCAGCACCTCCTTTGTTTTATCATGAATTTAAGGAACAGCAACAATATAGCATTATATGGCAATAAGAGAAACATCTAAAACAGCAATAAATAAAGTCTTAACGACAATAAGAGACTAACATTAAGCTCTTAAGGTTCCAAGTGTCAAACAAACAATAGAACTCTCATTAACCAAGCTAAGACTTAATTTTAAAGATCATCACACGCAATTTATTATCAAACTAAATGAATTGACTTGGGGAAACATTAAAGTGAAGCAACGTGTGAGCGTGTGACTATTCCCCTTTCCCGCATGCCGTTCTCATGGTACCTAAAACAACAAGAAAACACAAGGGTGAGTTCGAAAACTCAGAAAGCATACTGCAATGGACAACAAGCATAACAACAAGTCAATAACATCTTTCATCATGTATAACATCTCATTCATGAATACTTATCAATATCATCATCAATTTGTATGCGATGTAATGCATTGCTCCTGACCCTCTGGAACCTCATACCGGTATGGGAAGTACACACCCGTCGGTGTGCACCCTTTCCCCCTTCCATCCCGAAGATGGAGGGTGCCTACTCGCTTCCAAACACCACGTGGATGGAATCACGACATAGGACTTACTCAATGGCGTTCCGGATTAGTCATAACTTTCTCACCGACCTTGCCGGACTAGCTATGACTTTCTCACCGCCCTCGCCCTATCTCATGACATGCATGCAACCATGCCAAATATCATATTCAATTCACATATTAACACATGGCATCATAATATGTTAAACATGCTCATCATATCATATCAATCATTAAAACATGGCAAGTGGACATATATCATGTAGGCAATTCCATCTAATTTCAACATGCAACCTACAACTTGCTATCCATCACAACACACTTGCCTCAAACACGTGCAACGGATTGGCGGGAAGAAGAGGGCACTTCCGGGGTCACACCACCTGCACATAGGCATCACACACTCACAATCATAACCTCAAAACAGTACACACGCCCCCATCTAACCCGACATTGCCAACTACTCGCAAAACCTAAAAACAGAGGTTCTGTCCCGGCGGGACAGCAGCCTTGCAAAAGGCATAACTTGAGTTCTGGGACTCCAAATCGAATAAACGAGTACACCGTCGCGAAGCTTAGGAATTTTCCCAACTTTTTCTAGTTATAGGGAAAGACTGATTCGGACTCTAAAATTGTTTAATCTACAGATTACCACAATCTGTTCCAGTTACGTCACAGATTTTTAGGCGCTCGGTAAAACAGCCATAACTTTCAAACGGCTAATCGGAATTTAACGTGCTTTACGTCCACGGAAAGATAATTAAATTATCTACAACTTCCTAGAAGTCCGTACGGTCGGATTCGGATTCTAAATCGACGGAAACTCGAACCCTAGTTCGACTGCTCAATCTGCCCGAAAACAGAAACGTGGACAAGTTTAGATCTAACCCAAATTACTTCAATCCAGCGCCTCCAATTGATCTAAAAACTTGATAAACACCCTAATAACAGTACCTAGATCAATCCCAAGGATCCCCAAGATCATACCTTTGGCTGACGAACAAATCTCCAATCAATCTCCGCGGATCTCCTCGCGAATCGCTCCACGCTCCTCGCTCCTCGCTCCTCGCTCCACGGGATGACTCCGCGAGGTGCAGGGGTGGGGAGGCCACCCTAGGGCAGCAAGGGGTGGAGGGGAGGTGGTGTGGAGGTGGAGGAAGGGGTGGGGGGGCGCACGGTTTGGGGAGGGGGTGGCGGCTAGGGCTTAGGGGGGGAGAGGGAGGAGAGGTGGAGGGGGCGCAAGGGGCTGAGGTGGGGGCTCAAGGGGGGCAGGGGGAGCCCCTTTTAACAGCCCCCACACCCTGCCCTAGTCCAATAAGAGTCCCTCTCAATCCCTCCAAAGCCCACCAAGGCCCAAAACTCCCCCGGGAAGGCCCAAAACCCCGAAAACGGCCCGGAAACGGCCCGAAAAAGCTATTAACCTCCAATTCCTATGGTTTTAACCTTATTTCCACATCTCATAATGTATTTAACCTTATCATGTTCAATAATTAAGGATACGACACTCCGAGGTGTCACATCAGTACTGCATATCATCTGCAGACGGATGGACAGACGGAAAGAGTAAATAAGATTTTAGAGGATATGCTAAGAGCTTGTGCGTTGGCTTATGCTACCTCTTGGGATAAGAGTTTGCCATATGCTGAGTTCAGCTACAATAACAGCTATCAGGCTAGTCTACAGATGTCACCTTTTGAGGCACTGTATGATCGACCCTATCAGACGCCTTTGAACTGGAATGAGACAGGTGAACGTCGTATCTTTGGGCCGGACATTCTTCAAGAAGCCGAAGAGCAGATTGCCATGATCCGGGAAAGACTGAAGATAGCTCAGTCAAGACTGAAAAGTTACGCGGATAACCGTCGCCGAGACTTGAGTTTTGAACCAGAGGATTTCGTGTACCTTAGGGTTACACCTCTCAAGGGAGTTAAGAGGTTCCATGCCAGAGGAAAACTCGTACCATGTTATGTTGGGCCGTTTAAGATTCTGAGTCGCAGAGGTGAAGTTGCTTACCAGTTGGAGTTACCACAGTCGTTGGCAGGTGTGCATGATGTGTTCCATGTGTCACAGCTGAAGAACTGTCTTCGAGTACCAGATAAGCAGAGATTGGTAGAGTCGATAGAACTGCAGGAGGATCTGACCTACAAGGAGCACCCCGTGAAGATTCTGGACACCATGGATCGAGAGACGAGAAATAAATCAACCCGTTTCTGCAGAGTCCAGTGGAGCAACCATGCAGAGAGCGAAGCGACTTGGAAGCGCAAGGAGGATTTGAAGAAAGAATTTCCGAACCTATTCTTTAGTTAGCCCTGAATCTTGGGGACGAGATTCTGTTAAGGGGGGAGGTTTGTAACACCCCAATTTTTGCTTTTCATGAATTTGAATGTCATTTTGCACTTTGGTGAATTTTTGGAATTTTCTGGAATCTATTTGGATTAAATTTGAATTTATTCCCTTTTGAAATAATTAAAGAATTAAAAGTTTTATATAAAATTTTGTTGGAAATAATTTATTTGAGTCCAAAATGTCTCAAAGTATTTTCCAGAATTATTCTGGAATTTTTATGATTATTTTGCTATTTTTCTCAAATTATTTGAATTTCTAAAAATTATTTTAATTATTTAAATCGCTGGAAAATAGCCGAGTGGGTTAGTACTGTTCATCCGACCAGGTCCGACTCGAGTCAGACTCGAACCGGACTCAAGCCCGACCCGAGTCAGCCGAACCCTAACGCGCGTGACCGTCGGATCTTGATCCAACGGTCACGATTGCGCCACGTCGCCCAGTCCAAATCCCCGTTGGATTCTGCCGCCGCCACCGAGTGGGCCTCGGTTTTCGCAGAATTCACGGAAGCCAAGACCCCTATTTATTGCACCGCCGCCGCCAACGTGTTCTCCTCTTCCGTGCGCACCCGTAGCCCTAGGTCATCGTGCTCAAGCCGCCGCCCGCCTGCCCGCAATCGCTCACCGTAGTTGGTTGTGCGCGCTGCCGTGGTTTTTTGCCGTTTTTCGCTGTCTCCGCCGTTCTCCGTCGGGAACAAGCCCAGATCCGGATCCGTCGCGATGAGACGCGTCGGAGGGTACCATCCACTTCGCTGGAGCACGCCCGCAATGCCGTCGGGCTCGTCATTGTCTTCGTCTCCGGCCACCAAGCTCCGCCGTGGACATCGCCGAACCCGCGAAGCTTCTCCGCCGTTAGATCTTCATCGCACGGCCCAGGTTCGTCCACGTCACCCAATTCGATTTCACGTTTCGGTTTTTAGATCTAATCCTAACCGTTGGATCTAGATCCAACGGCTTAGATTAAGCCACGTAGACGTGAACTGCACCGTTCTTAGATTAGATCTCAGTCGTTAGATCTAGATCGTACGGTTAGCGTTAACCGCGTTGTAACGTTAGATGTGGTCTCAACCGTTCGATCGAGATCGAACGGTGTAGGGCCACGCGTCGCCGCTTGGGACATGCCACATCGCCCCTTGACGCGGTGAAACCCGATCGGATCTCGACCATCCGATCTAAATCGTACGGTCCAGATCAACCGCGTTGCATCGCAACGTGCGGAATTAGATCTGATCTGGACCGTTGGATTTCAAACCAACGGCCCAGATTGCGCCACGTGTCCAGTAGCCGAACCGGCGCGGTCAGCGCGGGCGTCGCCCGGTCGCTGCTGACGTCATGCGTGACATCAGCCGGGGGCCCCAATGTTAGTGGCTGTGCCCACCGTGCGGTGACGTCATCTATGACGTCACGCTGACATCATGGTGGGGCCCGCGTGTCAGTACCGTGTGGCCGAGCGCGATGACGTCAGCGCTGACGTCATCCGAGGGGTCCCACACGTTAGTGAGACATGTACCCGTGGACCGGGTCCACGGTGAACCGAACCCGAATCGTGGACCAAGTCCATGGATCCGCTGACGTCATGTTGACGTCATAATTCGATTTCTCAATAGAAAAATAATTCGGTGGAAATTCAAATTCCACGCTGACGTCATGCTGACGTCATAAATGGGATTTTTCAGTAGAAAAATAAATGAATTAATTTGGTTTATTCTTTTATTTAAATTTTCAAACTTCAAACGCTTATAACTTTTGCATTTTAACTCCGATTTGAGCGATTCCAATTTCTAAATTTTTATAAAATTGAGATCTACTTAAATATGAATGTTAATTAATTTTTGAATATGAAAATTTCCCTGTTTATATTTAATTAATAGATTCTTTAAAGTTTAAACAATTATAACTTTTGCATTTTAACTCTGATTTGGGCGATTCAAATTTCTAAAAATTTGTAAAATTATGCTCTTTCTGTTTATGGACTTTACTTGAATTTTTGAGCAATGTGCATGTATTATTTTAATTATTTATTGCTATTTGCACGTGCTACGAGTAGACGTTGAAGTACCCGAGGGCTTCGAATGTGAAGTGTTGACCCCGGAGCCAGCTCAAGACCAAGAGCAAGTAATTTTTGAAGGCAAGTTATGCTTTGACCATATTGCTCCTATTCTTGAAAACTAGTTTGATTTAAATTATTGCATGCTAGTTTAATTAGCAATTGTTTAAATTATTTCTGGGAATTAGATAAATGCCAAATTGCAGTATGACACCTTGACTATTTAATTATGTGCCATGAACCCTTGTCACCCTAGTTGTGAATATGTAGTTGGACATTATTAAATTGCCAACACTGGGTATTTAGGTCGTTGTAGTATATTGCTTAGTCCTGCTACGTGCACACGACATGATTTTAGACAATCAAATGTTAATGGCACGTGGTGCAGGGTAATCAACTGGGTTTGATAAATAGATTTAGACCAGGGCAAGTGGCAAGAATGATGCGGTGGGCCATGAGTAGCACCGGGGATATCGTTTTGGTTCTTCGGGTAGTCTTGTCGTAGTCATCCTAAGGACTTAACCTTGCAAGCCTTTGATCTAAGTCAAACGTGCAACCACATGTCTGCAATGGGACGGACCTAGTTGAGTAAGTTACTAATAACTTGCATGTGGTACCTCGGTGTGTCAACTACACCTTTTGTGTAGCTTGAAAGGGGAGCGTACTAGTGCTATGGCATGGTGCCCGTCCAACGGTATGTCGGTCCCATACTTCACCTCTGCTAAGGGAAGGGATGGTGTATGACAAAAATAGGAGAGGTTCACTTGTTTAGTTTGCGGTCTCTGAAAGGCTTTGTTACGATCACTCGCCTTTGTGGTGTTTGACTGTATCTTGTGGGTAAAGTGCATAACTTCTGCAGAGTGTAAAATCTATTCGAATAGCCATGTTCGCGGCACTAGACATTGCTTGGGGATTACAGTCAAGTGTTAGAATTTCATGAAAACAACTTGGACTTGGAAAGTTTGGTTGGGTTAAATAATGACGTTGATGGAAATGTGGATTAGGAAAGGAAGTGTTTACTTAACTCCTAGAAAAGTTATTGTTAATATCTTTACTTTTACTGCTTTCGAATCTTCTTATGCTACTTATTAATTGCTGTTTTACTGCAAATGTACCTGTTAGCCTATCCTTTGTAATAAGCCATGCATATAGAATATTAGCTGCATTCTGTGCATGACTTGCTGAGTACCAAGTACTCACCCTTGCCACAATACAACATCAGTTGAAGGAGAAGCGACGCCAGCTTTGGAGGAAGAACTTTAGAAGGAGACGTCTACCTAGGGGGCGAGCCCAGTCAGTTGCCTGTGGTATACTGGATGGTGCCACGTTGATGCTTTTATTCCGCTGCAATTTATTTCACTTAATAAGTTTTCGCCCTGTGTGGCGTACTCTTGTAACTTGACCATAAGGTCGAGCAACCAGTTTGGTTATCTTAATTAAAGTACTATATTACTATCGATGTGTATGATTGTGATATTTACCGATGTTGAGAGTGTGTGCACTAGCGTGATCCTGGACTAGTGCTGAATACACAGAGGGCCCGGATTTGCAAATTCGGGTCCTAACATTTTGCTTCTAGTCTTGAAATGATGCTAAGTGTTGCTATTGTTGAAATCATGCAAAATTAGTATAATGTCTTTTGAGCTAGTTAGCAAAAATTGAAATATGACATTGGATATGACTTAGAATGACATATTCTGAACTTGAGTAGCTTGGTGTCATACTTTATCTAAATGGTCACTTGCATAATCTTCAAAGCTCCTTAAGGTTGCATTTCATCCATATTTGCTTGCTTGATGCCTATATTGCCAAAAGGGGGAGAAAACATAGAAAAGGCATCGTAGAGGGGTATATATACATAAAAAAAAGCTTACTCGTGATTATGTTGAACAATTGTCCTTGCATTCGGATAATGAGAATTTGATTGAAATTTGGAGCTTTGGAAGGTTTTCAAAGATCTTAAAGCCTTTTGCGGATAACTTGTTTTTTTTTTTGGTTGAGCTCTAAATCTTGTTTCATCTACTTGGTCATGACCTTGCTTCTCTTTCAAATGAACCAAGTATGATTTTTGGCAATCAAAATTGCTTCTTTTCTTTATTTTCAAACTCAAATGATGCCTTTCGTGGATTTGTCAATATACTCATCAAGGGGGAGACTGAAGGACCATGTGGAGGTCCACTTGTGTTTGTGATGAGCATTTATGTAACACCCCGGCATCTAGTGTGCCTGAATGTTACCAAATATAGACTAAACATCACCTAAATACCATAAATAAAGATAAATTACAGCAAGGAGCGAATGCTAGAACCGAAAATTTCGGCAGCATCTCCTTTGTTTTAACATGAATTGAAACAATAGCAATATCATGGCAATATATATATCATAACATAAGACATCTAAAGAAGCAATATATATTGGATAAAGCATCGACATAAGCCAATAAAACCAAATCCAACCACTCCATAATCTATAGCTAAGCAAATAAGGATCACAAGCACACTAAATTATTCCATACACCGAGTTCATGGCACTTATTATGATCATGACTAAAAATGGTAAATGTGGCTGGAACTACGTGAAGATGTGTAGCTATTGCCCCTTCCCACATGCCGGTGTTATGGTACCTAAAAATTACATAAAACACAAGCGTGAGTTCATCACTCAGCAAGTATATTGCAATGGACCATAAAAACAATTTAATGTTATCATCACTAAATACCATGATCAACACCATGAATACCATATCATTCTCATGTCTCATCATCATTGTACTCATTTCATCATCATCATGTATGCAATGCAAATGCTCATATCTCCACGAAGCAAATACCGGTATTGCCGAGTGCACACCCGTCGGCGTGCACTCCCTTCCCCTTCCATCCTGTAGATGGAGGGTGCCTACTCTTACTGACTCGCTCCCATGTACACCCGTGGATGGGACTACGAGGTAGGTATTTCGTGTTCACTACGTGTGAACACAGAGGCCCGCATCAGCATGGGACACCTCTTCCATTATGAATGCACATATGACATAAACATGTAAATATTGGCATAAACATTAAATACCACACAATCATAATCAATATGAAATCATGTTTATCATGTCATAGGCAAACATCAATCTTAGCATCATATCATAAAGCAAGTTGCATCTAATCAAGTCTAGCAACAATCTAAACGATACCCATTCCAATACACTTGCCTTAACCTCGGGCGACGGATTGGCGAGAGGATGAGGGCACTCCTGGGGTCACACCACCTGCACATACATACCACACACTCAAAACATGCCCCCAAAATAGTACGCAAAAACTCGTCTACCCCGACTTCACGAACTATCACCAATATCGAAAAACAGAGAATCTGTCCCGCCCGGACAGCAGACTTCAAACTATCATAAATTTAGTTCTAGGACTCCTAATTGATTAAACGAGTACATCCTCGCGTAGCTTAGGAAATTTTCTAACTTTTTCTAAGTATATGGAAAAACTGATTCAGCCTCTAAAGTGGTTTAATCTACAGAATACCGTGATCTGTTCCAATCTCATCACAGTTTTGAACATGTTCGGTAAATCAAGCATAAATTTCAAACGGCTGGGCGGAATTGGACGTTCTTTATATCCACTGAAAGGTATTGAAGTTACCTACAACTTCTTCAACAGGCGGCCGACCAAAATCCGACTCTAAAATCGTGAAAACTCAAACCCTAGATCGACTGCACAATCTGCCCGAAGCAGAGAACGTGGCAAACTCTAGTTTTCATCTAATCTACCCAATCACAGCACCATTACATGATCTAAAAGCATAAAATTACCCTCTAGCACATCCCCTAGACCAACCCCAAGGATTCCCCTAGCCATACCTTAGCCCCACGAACGAAGATCCGATGAATCTCCTCCCGGTTCGCGCGATCTCCTTCCTCGCTCCAAATCCACCGGATCACCTCGTTGCGGAGCGCTCCAATGGACGGATTAGCAGGGTGGTGACATGAGGGGCTCCCCTAGGGCAGCAAGGAAGGTAGAGAGGTGGTGGAGGGGGTGGTGGCGCAATGGAGGGGAGGGGTGATGAGGGGGCGGCTAGGAGGAGGAGATGAGGGGCAGCTAGGGCACACCAAAGGGTGGGGGGCGCACAATGAAGGGGGGCTGGCACATGAAGCCCCTTGTGCTGCCCTCCTCCCCTTCATGGGCCAAGAAATCCCACCCTCGGCCCACGGGGGGTTTCCCCCTAAGGCCCAATTCGCCCCGGAGAGGCCCAAACTCCCGAAATCGGCCCGAAAACGCAATTAAACCTCAAACCGTATAGTTTTAACCTCAAATTTCACATTTTATAAAGTCACATTCTCTAATTTCATCTTTTACGGTGTCTCGACATCCCATAGTGTCACAATTTAACAGGTATTTGAGCTTGGATAGTTCATGTTTGAGTTTGATTTGAATTTGAATTCAATTTGAAGCATTTTTGTTGCTGTCAGTGTCGAGCGGCACAATTGGCCCCTTTAGGGCGGTACTGTCAGCCTCGGGCGGCAATACCGGCCAGGAGGTAGGCTGTTTTTTCCAGAGAGGGTGCGTTTTCTGTTGACCATCAGGCGGCACTACCGCCAAGGTTGAAGCGATCTTCTTGCCGAGCGGCAATACCGACTTCATGCTGCGGTAGTGCTTACGAATCAAGGTGACACCCAGAATTAAAATGAACAAAAGACTTAATGATGGATTAAATGGTTCATTCAATGCACTTTAATGTTGGGCAATGCTATGTGATGTGTTTTCTTGTCTTTGATGTGCGCAGGGCTCCGATCTAAGGTCATGTTGAGCCGGAGGATGGCCAGGACTAGGCGAGGAGCATCGGAGGTCCGGAAGGCTAGTGATCGCCGGAGGATGGCCGGAGATGGAGTGGATGCAAGTCAAAGGGTCAAGGAATCCATGAGGAAGCTAGCTTGACGCTGCACGGATCAAGGAGGGTCGTTGGATCGCGATTCATGAAGATAGTGTAGCGGTTAAGTCTAGTGGCTTTGAGAAGCGTGCAAAACCCGTTATGTTAGTGGGTTTCGGGTTAGCCCAAGAGGTGAAAGAGTGGGATTAAATCCTGGCCATAGAGGGGTAGCTTAGGATAGAAGCAACTCATCTAAAGGCTAGGGATGACTCCCCAACACTATAAATAGAGGGGAAGGGGTAGCCTCCCATCGTTGAAGTTTTTGGTGCCCCTTTGAGCTTTGCCCACATGAAGTGAGTCTTTGTAAAAACTTCAAAGGAAAAGAAATATAAAAATATTTTCCTCATTTCTGAATTTAAATTCCACATTTATGTTATGTCTTTACATTCCGCAATTTAAATTCAGTCTTTACTTTCTCGCAATTTACATTCCGCACATTGAATTTTTGCCTCCCCTCCTTCTACTTGCTCTTGGTTCTTCATGCCTATGATGAGTGATTGATCGGATGAGTCTTCCTTGAGATCATATCCCAATCCTCTAGGCAACTCTTCAAGTTTTGCGAGAAACCGATTTATTGAGCCTTCATGAACAAATCTTCATAGATTGAGTTTTTGGGTTGATTCTTGCGTACTCTAGGTTGCTGTGACTAGTGGAAGTATATCCAAGTCCATCTTGATCATTGAATCCCCACGAGCAACGCTAGATCATAAATTTGCATTTTCTCATGTTCTTGGTGCCTCTCCTCTTCAAACGGTTGAAGGTAGGAACTTTGACATCAATCCCTGCGATTGATTGTTGGAATAAGTTATTGACATCCTTAAGAGGATATCTACCAAGTTTCATGAGGTCTTGACGACTGAATCAATTGTTTTATCAATTTTGGTATTGGCCTCGGGCTGTTTTTCTGCGCCCTGTTCTTAAGCCTGGCAGTACCGCCCCTGACGAGTGGTAGTACCACCCTTGAAGAGCAGTAGTGCCGGCCAAGTGGTAGTACCGCATTTTTCACTGCGGTAGTGCCGGCCTCAGGACCTTTTGCTGACCTGTTTGCTACAAAGTTCCTGAATTCTTTTGGAGGAGATCTTCTTGGTTGTTATTTGTCCAAACAGTGGGGGAAGTTTTATTTTGGCTGATTTGGGATCATTCACCCCCCCTCTGATCGCCATTCTGATTTTTCAATACACCGCCCCTTGGAGACTATAAAAGGCCAAACCGTAGGAACACGTACATAGCTCCCACACACACTTCAGCATGGCTGGATCCTCTAGCAGAGCGTTCTCGTGGACACCTGATATGAGTGACGTAGCCCTTCATTGCACATTGAAGGTTACGTGTAATGGAAAGGATGACCTGTTCAAGGAGGAGAACCTACATCAAGTGGTGTTCAAATTGCAAGAGTGGAGTACGACATCATCGGGGCATAACGTAACAACCCCTGGCCTGAACCTTGTGACCTCCGATGACCTCAAGGAACACTTGCAATGGTGGCATCAAAGGTATTTCAGGGTGTGCGAACTAGCCGACCACCCTTCTGCGTTAGGTTTCTCTGCGAGATCTTTTAGGGTATTGATGTTGCCCGATCAGTATGCAGAGCGTATTAAGGTTAGATATTTCCTATTTATTGACCCTACCAATCTTTTTAGCGTTATCTGTAAGTTTGCTAATTCGTATGTTCTTCTTGTGTGTTAGTCATTCCCCAAGGATAAAGAGTTGCTGAACAAAGATATCCCACATTTCGTAGCGATGTATATGCTCTTTGGCGGGGTTGTGATGCCTGGTTCACGCAGAAGATGCAGAAGAAGATCTAACTGCAGGGGTAGAGGTCCACCCAACACTGTTGTAGTAGAAAGTTCAAGAAGATGTTCAACCACCACCGAAGGAGGGCTTGCTCCTAACTTTAGAAATGATGATGTCGATGATGACGGCAATTTCATGTCACCTAGACCTCGACATTCAAGCAATAATGCATCAGGTTGTGCCGAACCAAACCATACAACTAGCACTGAAGGTGGGATAGCTTCTAACCATACAAATGACGATTTCATGCCACCTAGGCCACGAACCTTGTATCCTTGGAGTCCTCCGAATTCTGATAATGATATTACATTAAGCCCTATTAGGTTTTCAAACGTAGTACCCCGTCAGGAACCAATAGATAACTATTGGTTTTTTTTATACTGGCAACCTATCCCAACAACCATGGCCATAGAATCTATGGTTTGTGACTTAGTCTTTTACTAGAGGCATATACCTATGTTGTATCCCAGTTTTATGATTTCCTCTTGTATCTTAGGTGTTGTTCACATGCCATGCTATGGTAGTTGTTGTACTTACTGCACTTTGTAATATCAATGTCACGAATTATTAAAACTTTGATTTATCGTTAAATTTAACGCACACCAAAAAGAACGAGGAAGTACAAGAGGGTACCTAGCCATAAGTACGATTAGTAAGGGTGTTTGCGTGAATGGTACTTAGCCCTAAGTAGGATTTGCATAAGAAATGGTTTACACAGGTTGGGTTTGCTTAATAAGGTAACTGACTGCATCTACGTGCTTTTCACAATGATCTTTATGACTTAAACACTTTAGTTAATGTTTTCCTAGGCTTAACTATCTATGAGTTGTTGTCGACTATAATACTTAGGGTTATTGCACTACTAGAATTTAGATGCAAAGCAAGGTGTAAATTAAATATTTTTCTAAAATATGGTAGTCCATATCAAAGAGCTAATCTGGTTCATTCTTCCTAAAAATTACATTTAAAAATGATATTTTACGGGCTTCAGAAAAGGCTTAAGCGTTTTCGAAATTTACGCGATAATGGCTCGGTTTTCGTTCTGAGTTTGTGGCTGCACCTTAAAGGATTATTGAATCATCCTTTAGGCACTGGTAGGAGGTGCCTCTAAGAGTACCACTTTTAAATGTCCCAGGATTTGGTTCCATCAAACTTTGAGTTTTTTGCGAAAGTTACGTCTATTCGAGCTATTCTATTATTGAAACTTTGACTAGACAAAAAATAATGCATACCATGGATAGACTTATATATTTTTGTATATTTGGGATCCTTGTAACCCCAGGAACACAACAAAACTAGTTTTACCAAATTTCATGTTCATTTGATCAAAATTTTAACTAGTTTATGTTGCATACAAGAGAGGCTTGTTATAGTCATTTGATTTATTCAACTGAGTTCATTCCTAACAGTTTTTTTGCAAAAATGGGACATCTAAGACCCCAGGAATAAGTGATATTTATTTCATAATTTTTGGAGCCATGGCTAGCATAGGTTATTCATAATTCATAAAAGGGTCTTCAAGTAAACTTGATTCAAACAATTTATATCTGCATAGAACATAGTAGTTTTTTATTATATAATCTGAATCCTTATAGTTTAATACAAATTTAGAAATTTATTTCGTTGGATTTGGAGCTTCCTAGCAAAAGATATAAGATATTGAATTAAAAGATCGAATTAAATTGAAAAAATGAAAAAATAAAATAAAATTTCAATCGCTAGAGGATCCAGCGACTGGGGAAAAAATTAAAAAAAGTACAAGTCGCGCGACTGAGCCGTGACTGAGCAAAAAATAAAATAAAATAATTGCAAGTCGCGCGACTGAGCCGCACGCCACCTCAACGCGATTGAGCCACAGTCACACCACCTCACCACGAGAGAAATCTATAGCGCCATGTCACCGTGACTGGCAACCTATCGCAATGATGTGGCTCGACAAATGGCCAATCTTGCAAAAAAAAATAAAAGGGGTATATTTTTGTATTTCATGAATTAAATATGATTATTTAAAAAAATTCTCAAAACCAATGTGAGAATGAGAGCCACATAGCGAAATTGAGTGAGAGTGTTAAAAAGAATAAGCTGTGTGATTCCATCATATGTGAGTTTGAGAGCATCCAATTTGAGTGTGAGAGATACACCCAAAGAAAAGAGAGAAGTAAAAGATAGGTCAAATGTTCTTAATTTTGAAACTAATAACTTAGTCTCTACTTCTAGTATTGTTGCTCATATTGTACAGGTTGACCAAGTAAATGAGGAGCTGAATGCTAAACAACTCGTACAACTAAAAAAGAAAGACAAAGAGATACCCATGGTTGAAGATGAAACACTTGTTATCACATGGTTACATCTTGAAGCAACGGTAACTACGGCATCTACAATAACTGAGGAGGATGTTAAAGGTAACAAAAATGACGTCGAGTTGGTAGTTGGTCAAGAAATGATGAGTATTTCACATTCTAATTTTAATATGTTTAATTTACATAATGTGAAAATGATTACTCATAAGGAAGTTTTTACTAGAATATTCACTCATGATTGGTGTTGTCCACCACAAATTTTTATGCATGCTTACAAAAGTCAAAGGCGACTTTTCTTGATGTGAGGGAGAATGATGTGAAATACATACATGTTAGTTCAATATTTACACTATATACATTCAATGGCTACTTAATTAAACAAATTGCACGAAACATGGTGAACAATAAAACAACTGATGACAATTATATATATACCATGCATATACGTTGTTTTCTTTATTTAGCACATTTTTAGGTTATCAAAAGCCAAGGACGGCTTTTCTTCAAGAAAGGGAGGATGATGACAACACATCCACGCTTTTCTTCAAGAAAGGGAGGATGATGCCAACCAACTTAGCCAAGACCAAAGATTGGCATGGTTCAATGAGATAAGGTATCCTGAAATCCATCAACCGATTACTTCAAAATTACTCTTTCATCCTTATTTTCAATCATCAAAGCCAGGTCCGCAACTTGACCAAAATGCAACTTAATCAGGGGAGTTCTATTGCCCACTAATCATAATGCCTTAACCAAAAGGCATGCACTCCTAGAAGATCATACAATCACAATCAATTAAAGCTGTAAACCTTTAAGAGAAGGTTCATCTCGAATCCCACCATTTCTAGTATTGCCTTACTCTTGCCATCAAAGGGTTTCATATTCACCAAAGATATCCTGAAAAGTTCAACAGGTTTGAACATAACTTACAAAACCCAATCTTCCTTTAATTACTTTCTCCTATTTATATAACCACCACTGGTCATATTATCATCAAACCCTAAACCAAGTCTATCTTATGACAATCAACAAAGAGAACCTCATTGTCACTTCTTCAGCACAAATAACTTAACAGTTAATTCAACATAAAACGTGTGCCATCAATATTTTCTTTTGGTCCACTAACCATCACAACCCATCAACCACAAAACTATCTATTCCAAGCCTAAATCACATCTCTTCAACCTTTATTTTTTGACATGATCAACAAATAACTTTCATACAACTCATAAGTCAATATTGTTGTATCCCCCAGTTCCTTCAACCAATAAATAATTATAACAACTCGATACGATCTCCACTAGACATATTTCATAAATACGGATCCCAGGCGGACATTGGTCAAGGACAAACTCAACCTTTCATACAATCATTCCATATATATATCCGTTCTTTGATTATACTTCGATCAAGTCATTTTGTCAATCCACAATTTAATTGACCCATAAACAACATAAACCAACAATCCTCATGTCTTTACACCATCACCTTACTATAATAAATTCATCAAACAGAATATTCTAGACCTTCTCAATCGTGATCAATACTAGCCATACAAGAACACAAATCTCGAACTTCCAATTAATTCCATGACTTGCAACACTTCGTATAAAACACTAATCAACTTTCACTTTAGATCACTTACCATCTCGATTATTCTTCCTCTACCAACACAATAAATTCGGTTGTCTTTAAACAACCAACAAATTCACTTTAACTGAATCAGTAACCCACATCATTTGAAAGCTCTAACTACTCATCATACACTTGATGTCTTGAACATCCTCATGGGTCACATACCCAACCTTTAAGGAAACCACAGTTCTTAAGCATGAACAACACCAATAAACATCTTTCTTTTCAGAAAAACCCAACCATAAATCACAAAGGAACTCGACTCTTGAATTCCCAAATTCTGATGTGCAACAACTCCTTAAACAAATCTCAAGATTTACAACTTTCATGAAGGAAAATGGATGCAACGGGGAAAGCTAAATGATCAACCAAATCTTTTCTGATAAAGACTTAAAACTTAACTCCACATGACTTAAGTTTTACATGAAAACTTTAGTAAATTCTTGTGAACTCAAGGAATGACAAACACGAGAACAACATTACTTTTTTCCACAAAGGAACCAACCAAACTGAACGCCAAAACGGTAATAAGAGCATTCCAAAAGGGTTCATCACTAAACCTTTCTCTTTGTCTCCTAACACCGAAAACAAAAGAAACCAACCTTCTCCACTCACTTTCTAAATTATGTCGCGAAAGACAATGACTCTCATCTACAAGAGGCTCCAAATCCTTAGGTGGTGGCTCTAACTAGCCACACCCACCACAAAGGCCCTTAACACGGCCAAAAGAACAAGGACGAAACCTTTTGACTTAACCAATTTAAATGAACATAATAATTCAATCATTTCTTTCATAAATCATAGCAATATGCATTATCAAATTTAGCATTTAACATCAAAGCTTAAATACAACATTTAAGTGTAATGCAACGATACCCATACCCCTTTCTACTATGCATCAGAGTGTGTCAAGTTTTAAATTAATTAACCACTCTACTTCAGATTTTAAGGTTATTGCCCTAAGGCCAAATTTTAAAAGTAGATACATATGCCATGTTTCTACTTTTTCAAGTTAAAATTTAAGTTTACTCTAGAGTAAATTACTACATTCACATGCCACAGACCTAAAGCCTGCTCTGATACCAACTGTAATACCCCGGCACCACACGTGCCCAAAGTGTCACTAAAAACCTATCACAAATTCTAAAAAACGACAAGATCTCCCCTACTAAATGGACATCCACTCAGCAAGCAAAGAGATAACAAAATATCATCTACAAGCATAAACAATAAGTTCTAACTCTAAACAATCACCATCAACCACACGCTAAAAATGAAGGTTGGAATCATAAACGATAGCAACTACAACCAATTATTCTCATGCATAACAACAACTAGAAAAGGATTCTAGTGAATAAAATCCAATAACAACCTTAACTCAATCTAGACCACAAATTGGACTCAACACAATACATGGTTTATTCACAAACCAAAATAACGCTTATCAATAGAACCAAGTAGTTCACATCCAAAGTTCCTCCAAGTAATGATCCAAGAGTGAACTACTAACTTAGTCAACAAGATGCAATTGCTCTCAAGTTATTTAACATGTAGGGCATGACAATGAGTGATGTGTGATGCTAAGCCCCACCCCGAAATGTCGTCCTCAGAGTACCTAAAAAAATTAACAAAACAAGCATGAGTCCAAAACTTCCAAAACTCAGCAAAGTGTATCAAATAATAATATCATAACCAATAAACGCATTTAAATCAATGCTATGATCATAATTCTTATACAAATCAACAAGTACATAAAATGTCTGATCAACACCACTTATCTCCTTTACCTCATTGCTTATTTCACACACATACCTCATTAAGCATCTTGGGAGGAGTCCATGACACTATCCCGAATCCACACCTCACCATTAACATAATAATTATCATCAGCGATGCAATACAACATGCATGCTCATAATGCACCTTTCTTAGCTCATACCGGTATAGCTGAGTGCATGCTCGTCGGTGTGCACCCTCTCATTCCCTTCCATCCTGTGGAGGGGTCTACTCTTACTATCTTGCTCCCATACATCCGCGTGCATGGGACTACGAGGTAGGACTTTCGTGCTCACTACGTGTGAGCACATAGGCTCGCATCAGCATAGGTCATCTCTTCCATTATGAATGCACCAATACAAATGGCATAAATAAATTGCAACCTACATTCATTACTATCATTTGCATAGCCATATCCAAATACGTAATCATCAACCACTTCTCACATTCATATGTTACCATTCATACTAGTCTAATCAAATTCAAGAGTAAACAACATGGTAACACATCATATCGTTTCAATCATGCGGTAAAATCATAATAAAGAGGGTCACCATTGCACTAACAAACAACATCACAATACACTTGCACATTGACATACTCTTGTATGCATAAACATAGCATTTACCTCATCGTAAACATGATCATGAGCACAAACACCATGGTACGAGGCATTTCAATTAGTTAGGACAACTAGAAATGCATTCATAAAGTAAATCATGAATCACCCAAGCATCAATCTATATGATACACTTGCCTTTAACCTCACGAAGCGTTGCGGCGTGAGGTTGATGCCACTCCCAAAGCTACACCTCCTAAAAATAACATTTGCATACCCATTTTCAAAGGCTAAATAGCTCACAACAACATAAAACACTTCTACAACCCATCTCAAAACATCCCCCAAAACCCAACAATCAAAATTCTGGACAGACTTTACTAAAACAAGCATAACTCCTACATGGTTGATCCAAATTGAGTGAACCTAGTTTCTAATTAATCACAAGAGGATAATCTACAACTTCTTCTATGGTCAAAAATTTAGAAAATGCTTCAATCATTCCCAGATTTGAAATGAACAGAGGTGACATGCATTTACACTTGTTCTGGACAATCTGCAATAAAATGGGCATAACATTTAATTGGATAAACCAAAAACTGAGTTCTTGTGCTCTAAACGATCACAAGAGGATAATCTACAATTATTATACAGCCATTTATGCAGGAGATGCCTCAAAAATTCCTAGCTGGGCAAAGAACATCGACTATCGACTACTCAGTTAAATCTGGATAGTCTTCACTAAAACTAGCATATCTCCCAAACGGTTGGGCCAAAATTGAGTTCTTGTACTCTAATGAAACTTAAGAACATGAGCTACAACTTTCTCTACAGCCAACGATTCAGGAGATGTCTCTAAATGCCTCAAATCGCACTCTGAATCGCAACCTAAAAGTTTGAACTTCGAGCAGGTTCACATTTTAGGACAGCAATTTCACAATAGCATATCTTTTGATTCTTGAATCCAAATCAAACAAACAAATAATTTTATTAATATAAAGGAAATTTCCTAACTTTCTATAGGCAAATGGAAAGTCTAAATCGGCATGCATCTAGCCTTAAACATCAGTTCAACATTTTAGCTACCAACACATGCACATTCAGAATAGCCTGCACTAAAATGAGCATAACTTTTGATTGACTTAATGGAATTTATTTTTCTTGTGCTCAAATTAAAGGGGAAATGACGATCTACAACTTTCTCTATAGCCAAAGATTCAGAATATAAACCTAACTTGCCCAAATCGCAGCTCTAATAATCGGACAGAACAAAGCCCGAAAACAACACTTTCCCTCCAAACCCTAGACCACCATTTTCTTCCAAAATCCCCAAATCCTAGAACCCTAGAACACTCAAAACCAGGGAATACCTCCCCTAGAACAGCAAGAACACCACCAAGCCCTAGGAAACCTCATCTCCAAAGCTCACAAAGAGGAGAAAGAAGAGGTTGCTGCAGCCATGGAGGGAGCTCGGTAGGGGAGGCGCCTTGGAGGAAGGGGGCAGCAAGGGGAGGGCGCCATGGGAGGAGCTCCATGGGGGGAGGAGGCCATGAGAAGGGGCTCCAATCTGCTGGGGAGGAGGAGGAGGCACCACATGAGGGAGGAGCCAGGAAAAAACCAAGGAGGCTTCGGTTTTGGGGAGAAAAAGAGAGAGAGTGAGCTCCAACATGATTATTCCCTTTTTAAGATGAAAGAAAAACTTTTCCACAAGGAGATACAAATTGTTTCATGCTAGAAACAACCACTTAGTTATTTCAGCAATTGAAGATTTGACCTTTTAACCCAAAAAAAAAACAAATACCAAAGAAATATTGAACTGTAGCTGTAATATTATAACTGCATGGCTGAAGGGCTGCATGGCTAGGCTGAACAGATTTGGTGTTTGGTAGTCTAGCTTTTTAGTATAGCTTTTGGGTGTGAGGGATGCAGATTGGGAATAAGTGTGAGAGAGGTGCGGTTTGAGATTTTATACTTTGTGGGAAGGGGTAATTTTCTTCAAACTCTAGTGGAGAATTTATAATTCCAACCCACGGAAGTCATAGGAAGCTATTTCAGACTAGCTTTCGATTTTTAGTTTCTTCTAGTATAAATAGGTTGTTGATTTCTGACTACAAAAAAAACTAACTATTTAGAATAACTTAATTTTAAAGAACAGAAATCAAAGCTAAAGCCGTTTCAAACAGCCATAGACGTGTGGTCAAATCCTTCTACTAGCGCGCGCATTGGCAGTTCACAGCGCAACCTGCAAACTTACGAAGTGCAAACCAAATTCGAGGTGGTCGCTTGCTCCCAATGTCCGCCGCCACCTACACTCACCCCAGGCTCAGAATCCCACCCACCGCCGCCGTCACCTTCTTCTCCCAGGCGCCATCCGTTGCCTGCTCCAAGCCTCCCTAACGCCGCGGGGCCCCCGCGGCCACCTCCCTCGCCCTCTACTCAAGCATCCGCGCCATCGCCCCGCCCACCCCCTTCAGCTTCTGTAGGATCGAGGATAACCGACTAGAGGGGGTGAATAGGAGGTTATAAAATTTTTCGGCTCTAATTGCAATAAGTAAGCAATTGAAACTACGAAATACAAGATTTGCAATCAATGCCTAAAATTTCTATGTCTCACTAATAAGCACCAACAAGGCTAAGACTAAAAACTATAATTCAACAAGCTAGACAACAATTCAATTTAAACGATGAACACAAGTATGATCAAACCACAAATTGAAGACACGTGATTTATCCCGTGGTGATCGGAGACTTGCCGGTCTCCCCTAGTCCATGTTGAGGTAGCTTGACTCACTTCAAGTCAGCTCCTTTGCACAATTGAGCCTTCCTCGTATAATCGGGGTAGCTCTTCCCCACTCTGGGTAGACGAGCTCCATGCCTTTACACCGATTGGGCCTTCTCACAATCTTCTTGAGAAGGTCACCAATTTCCCGCCACCAACACCGTCTAGGAGGCAGCAACCTCCAAGAGAATAGAAACCAAACAATTCACTTGAGTGTAAATCGGGTTTTCTAATTTGGCTCAAGAACACTCAAATGCAATCAATGCTTTTTCTCCTCTCAAAAGATGAAATGAATGCAAATGAGAGTTGGAGAAGTTGCTAGAACTCAAGTAATGAATAAAGGCCAGAGAGATTGTCCAAATGCAGTTGGGGGGGCATTTATAGCCTCCCCAAACAAAACTAGCCGTTAGAGACTTAAACCCTAAAAGTTTTCAGCGTGAGCGGTAGTACCGCAGGCACAAGGCCGGTACTACTGCTCCCGTACAACGGTCGACTCTGGCTACAACAGAGAGCATTAAATGCGCATTATTTTTGCATGTTACTTTGGGCCAGTAGTACCGCCGGTGTATTTGCGGTAGTACCGCACCAGACATTAGACAGGGTACGAAGAATGCCCCCCACTGGAAGTTAACTACCGCAAAAGACATATCGGTACTACCAGAAAAGCGGTAGTACCACAATTAAACCTACAGTAGTGCCGAACTAGAAATAAGGGCTAAAGTTCAAGCAAAAGACCCCTCACTGGAATTAAACTACCGCTATAGAAGATCCAGTACTACCGATATAGCGGTAGTACCTCTATTACACTTGCGGTAGTGCCGGTACTGCTTTTTTGGAGCAAGATATGCAAGAAATTACCCCCACTGGAAATTAACAACCGTGGTGTTAAACTCGGTACTACCGACTGTCCGGTAGTACCGCATTACTACCAGTGGTAGTACCGCTCGATTTAAACGCAGAGGGGGTGCTCTACTAGAAGTAATCTAACGCTGAATAAATTCCAATAGTACCGCAATTGCGGTACTACCGCACTAACAATGGCGGTAGTGCCGAGTTTTCTGCAAACCTTAAATCCAATGCATTTAACTGTTACTACATGATTCTAGAATGCATTTTGAAGCAAATTTTGAGCCAAACATCAAACCTTTGACACACTCAAGCTATTCATTTGCTTTCCCTCTTAATAGTACGGCAACTAGTCCTAGAAATCCGATCTTTTCTCCCAACACCGAGATCGGCAAAAGAAAAGAACTGTTGCAACTATTTTTGTACCTTGTCCATGAACCTTCACTTGTTCTTTTCCTCATCGCCTTACACGTTCCATGCCGTAGACAAGATAAACCTATTCTCATAATCTTAAGAGAATTTATTAGTCACTTTAAATATGTTGTCATTAATTACCAGAACCAAGGCTAAAACGGGGCCTAGATGCTTCAGCTTCTCCCTCATGCTCGCCGCCCTCGCCTCATTCCCATCCCATTCGCCCTCCTCTGGCTGCACCCGCCTCACCCATGCGCAGGCGCTCAATTGCCTCCTCAAGTCTATTGCTCCCTTGGGCTCCTCTGCCACGATCACAGGGTGTTCGACTCAGGTGCCGTGCTGGACGTCATCTCTTGGAACACACTGGTGTTTGGGTATGGGTGAGAAGGGATCTGGAGGCTGCGCGGGCGGCGTTTTGCCGAATGCCGGAGCGGAACCTGGTTTCTTCGGGTGCGATGGTCAATGCGTTCGTGCGTGCCGGGGAGTTTGGCAAGGCATTGAGGATTTGAGGGTGTTTGATCGGATGATAGGGGAGGGCTTCAGCCCGACGCGGTTATTCTGGCGAGTGTTCTCAACGCTTTGTGCACATCTGGACGCGGTTGAGAGGGGGCGTTTGGTTCATAGGTATTTGGAATCGGAGGGGTTTGGGGGAGGCGAGAAAATTGATATTATGCCACTCTCAAGAGTGGCGTAAGCTAAAATGCCACTCTCGTCGATGACTTTGTTAAAATGCCATTTTTCTCGTGCGATCCTCGTCAAAATGCCATTTTTGGATTTATAAAATAAACTTCGCTTTTGTGTGCAGTTTTATTCACTAAAAATGACCATCCTACCTTCAAGCTCTTGTCAATTTCCTTCCACCTTGAGAGTGTCGTAATATCAATTTTCTCGACGACGGGGCCCACCGCCGCCACAGGAGGAGACATGTAGCTTGTCCCCGCCGACGCCAACGGGAATGGCACCACCCTCGCCGTGCCCAAGGCCCCCTCCAAGGACCGCCACAGCAAGGTCGACGGCCGCGACCGCCGCATACGTATGCCCATCATCTGCGCCGCCCGTGTCTTCCAGCTCACCCGCGAGCTTGGCCACAAGTCTGACGGCCAGACCATCAAGTAGCTCCTCCGCCAAGCTGAGCCCTCCATCATCGCCGCCACCGACACCGGCACCACACCGACCTCCGTCTCGATCTCCTCCCCTTCCTCTCTACGCTCCCCCACCGCCCATGCCCAGCCGCTCGCCTCCCCCACCACCCACGTCCTCCCCCACGCCGCCCCTTCATCCTCGACAAGCGCGTTCGCAGCGGCGACGACGACGACATGATCCCGGCAATGGTGGGGGAAGCGTCGGCAGCCAGGGTCGGCAACTATCTCCCCATGGTGCAGGGCAACCTCAACCTGATTGCATCCTTCTCCAGCGGGCCGGGGGGCACTGCACGGGGCGAGGAGAGCGCCCGCTGAGGGGCGTCCACCACTAGTAGGGGTGCAAACGGAGCGGATATTTCCCGACCGATCCGATACCGTATTCGAAAAAAATCCGTACCGATGTTATCCGTATTCGTATCCGGAAAATCCGATGTAATATGGGTTAGGATATGGGAAGAGCAATATCCGATCCGATATTCGGTAAATATCCGACCCAATACCCGGTAAATATCCGACCCGATACCCTTGCAATATTGTTCATAATGTGTGTATTTGAATTACAGTGCTTGCTAGCTGTATTTTAGATGTTGCGTGTTGGTTATGTGCTATCTGATTAGGCAAGTTGTAATATAATGTGAAACATAGTGCTGTTATGAGCCTGTGATATAATGTGAGCAAGTTGTAATATAATTGCACTACTTTCTAGAGCAAGCTCTTATAATTGCACTACAAAATATTTCATTGCAGTTGGATGTGCTACATCATATAAGTGCATATGTTTATTGGAATTATACTTGGTTGTATATTATTCTTATGTAGGGAATGCAACTATTATTGAATTTGAAACACTTACATGTCTTGAAAGTTATAGTAAAGTTTTGTGTATGGTTGATTGATCCTAATATATGTGACATATATGGTTTTTGCTTTCACGCATTATCCAACTAACTATTCGTGACCGAGACTAACCGTATCCGGAACGACCTGTATTCGTGACCGAAGTAATCCGTATTCGTATTCGAATCCGGCACTGTCCGTATCCGATTATGTATCCGAGAAAAAATTTGAAATAGGATACGGGATGAACAAAATCCATCCGTATCCGCTCCGTTTGCACCCCTAACCACTAGCAACAAGAAAAAACAAATCTTGTTCCTTTTCTTGCAGAATCACGGGAGGTATATGTGCGTGTGATTTCTAGTCAGTCGGTGTGCTGCTGTCAAAACTCAAATGGCGTGGAAGGAAATGGATTTACCACTAGCAACAAGAAAAAACAAATCTTGTTCCTTCCGTGGCGTGCTGTTCCAACAACTGCAGCTCAGCAGCTGCTGCAATGTTTTGTCAAGGTGGAAGGAAATGGATTTACCAAGAACGAACAAGCTAGATGGTCATTTCCAGTGCCGAGAGGACAATTGACAAGAGCTCAGGGGCAGGATGGTTATTTCTCGTGGCTAAAACTGCACACAGAAGTATAAATTTATTTTATAAATCAGAAAATGGCATTTTGGCGAGGAGCGCATGAGAAGAGTTGCATTTTAACGAAGTCATCGACGAGAGTGGTATTTTGGCTTGCGCCACTCTTAAGAGTGGCATAATATCAATTTTCGGGGGGGGGGGGGGGTGGGTGGGGGAGGCAACGGAATGTCATGCTTGCGACAGCGCTGGTGGATATGTATTGCAAGCAGGGTTCCAAATTTCGGTTTCGGGTTTCATCTAGGACTCCATTGAAATTTGAAATTTCGGCGAGATTCAGAAATTTCTGATAAATTTCGGACAAAATTCAAAAGGGAGGATTCAAATCCGGGATTTTTTTCAAACGAAAAATCCGAAATCTCAGGCGAAAATGCCAAGATTTCGCCCGAGAATACCGAGATTTCGGTAAAATTCAAATGAACAAAAAATGGCTCAAACGACGTCAAAAAAATTTGAATTTTTTTTATGGTCCTGACACACCACTAATGTTCCCATAAAAATTTCAAATAGTGATCAAGTCTAAGGAATTTTTTAAAAAATCCAGGAATGCTCGGACACTCTTCAGTTGGAGATTTATTTGCACTCTTTGGTTGGAGACTTATACAAGCATTGAATGAATATGCACCGCCCTTTATCATGCATGAAATTTAACTCCTCAAATTTACTATGGTTTGGATACTATCAAATTTAACTAACTCCTCAATTTTACTATGGTTTAGATACTATCAAATTTAACTAACTCCTAAATTTGATAGTATCCAAATCATAGTAAATTGAGGCTCAAGAGGTTGTGGGTTCAAATCCCATCACAATTTTTTTCACTGTTTTTTTTTTTTTTTTTTGCAATTTTTTTACATGTGCTTCTCATAAAACGTATTTCAATGCTTACAAAAAAAAATTAAGGCAAATCCGGTCCAAAATCAATTGTATCTGGCCAAAAGAGTGCAAATTTCGGGTCAAATTACCGAAATCTGGCCTGAGATTGGCAAGATCTCGCCGAGATTAGCGAGATTATGTAGGAATTCAAAGTTTTTTGAATTTTTTTCATCCGTCTGGTTTTTTGGATCTTGGGAGGGTCCGAAATCCAAGATTTCGCTGGGATCTCGCCGGTTTTCGCCGAAATTTGAAACCTGATTGCAAGTGTGGGTGCATGCAAGAGGCGTGGTGGGTGTTTGATAGTGTTCGGTCAGGTGATCTGTTGTTGTGGAATTCAGTGATTGGAGGGGTTGCGATGAATGGCTATGGTGAGCATGCTCGAGTTGTTCCAAAGGATGTTTGAGAAGGGTTTGGTACCAAGTGAGTCAAAATTTATTGTTGTTTTGTGCATGCGCACTCACACAGGGCGTGTGGATGAAGGGAAGGAGATTTTTCAGTCAATGCGGGACCGTGGTGTTGAGCCACAGAGGGAGTAGCCGATCTCCTTGGGCGTGAGGGTGTGTTGAAGAAGATAAGGCTGTGTTACTGGATATGCCAATGGAGCCGCATGCGTCGCCATGGGGTGCACTGATGTTATCATGCCAGATGCACAACAATATTAATGCCGGCGAATGTGTAGGGAGGCGGCTCATTGAGCTAGATCCAGACCATGGTGGGCGCTATGCTGTTCTCTTCAACCTATACTTAAACAATGGTTGATGGGAAGACTCAGTAGCCATTCTGCAGATGCTGGAGGAGAGGGGAGCCAAGGATACGGGTTTGAGCTTCATAGAGTGAAATGGTTGGTTCCATGAGATCATGTCTAGGGATATGAGACACCCCCAGGCAAGGCAGATTTATGAACTGTTGGAATATACAGAGGAGGTTGCAACTGATTGGCTATGTCAAGGACACCACCCAAATGCTTATGGACATGGGTGATAAGGAAGGTAAGGGCAATACCTTATCCTACCACAGCAAGAGGCTGGCATTAGCATTTAGTATGCTCAACATTCCCATGGCATGCCTGTTAGTACTGCCAAGAATCTTTAAGTGTACCATGTGCTTGCCAAGCTTGTGTCCAAGCTCTGCCGGCATGAGATCATTGTGCACAACCGCTTCCCACCTGTTCTGAGAATGTCTATTGGTGAAAATGGTTTTATACTATTGAGTTTGTTCTTTACTGGTACACTTATTCTTCTAGTCACTAATGTTGCCTCGCTGTTAGGTATTTTTTTTTCGAAGTTTTGGCCAGGAGCTCTAGCAATCACTTAAGAAAAAGAAAAAACAACAGCCGGACTACAAACGCACACACGCCCACGCACGACCACACACCCACGCACACACACGCGCTGCACCCGACCCGTGCGCATCCGGGCGAGACCAAGTCTAGATCCCAGGCGGGCAGCATCGCACACCAGCGTTGCTGGCCAACCGAGCGCAAGCTCGCTGTTAGGTATTCGATGCGCCCTTGTGTGGATCCGTATCTCAGAACAAATTGCAAGAGAGCCGGATCATGCATGGTGCTTTCTGGAGTATTGGTGCGGTCTGCATTTCCTGATGACCAATGTATTCAGAGAACAGCTTACAGTTTCCTGAAGAAGTTCGTACCTCGGATGCCTCGTCCATTTGGGGTCCCAATGTTCGGTTGGTTTGTTTGTCAGTGCTCAAAAGTTGGAAACATGCGGGCACCTGGGCGATCTTCGGGTTGGTTCCTGATGGTTGACAATGGTCAGTACTGATCCAGGGTGAAAACGGGTGTCGGATACGGTCGGATAATAGGTGATCCCGTATCCTACCCTAATTATTTTTACTCGGATACGAATCAAATACGGATAGTTAAAAATCGGGTACGGATACAAATACGGGTAACGGGTATCCATAAACGGGTACCGGATAGTATACGGACGGGCATAATACGGATATCGGGTAATTAGTCGGGTAATTTCTTAGCCCAACCAAAGCATATACCGACAAAAATAATACAAAATATACGGTCGAACTAACGCAATACAGTTTGGTGTAAACTATTTGTGTAGAGCTAACATTGTAGCAAAATAAATTGAAAAGGCAGAGATCCTTACCTCCTTAAATCTCTCCAATTTGCTGCGTAGCTAATGCATTATACTGGCGAGTCGGAGGGCAATATGTCAACCTAGAATATTAACACATAACAAAGTAAATAAAAAAAGTAAATGTATAAATGGAGGATGAGAGAGGACACAACAGTGAAGCAGAGGATGGATATTGAGCATTAAGATGGGAGTAAGAAATCAAACAGTACATGATGCATTAAGATGGAAGGAAACGTGTGTCAGTAGTTCAACATTTGAAAAACCAATTCAAATTCAAGACTAGCCAATTTAAGATCAAGCTCAATGCGGTTTCTGATTTGAAAAACCAGTGAATCAATGGAAACTGGAAGGAAACATGTGTCAGTAGTCAGTAGCCCTCTGGAAACTAAATCAAAAGCAGATTCTGAAACCTAGCAACAAATACATTCCTTTGTTAATTTATCATCTCTTAATTACCACAGGAACAAACATTTGGTTAATATATTCCTTGGAACATCAATAAATCTGTGACAGAATTCTTCTCTATGCCTTTAGCACACAAACATTTAGTACAAGAACATATTAACCAAATGTTAGTTTTCAAATTACATAAAATAGTTCATGCATGTTTGAAGATCTCAAGCCGCGACATCGTCCTTCATCTCCGTAGCATTCATAGCATCACTTATGGTTTTAATTTCACTCTCTAAATCTGAAATTAATAGAGAACATATTAGTAGTCATCAACTGAGTCACGAAGACATATAATACAAACATAAATAAGAACACATAGTCAAGAAAATCGAACCTTGTTCCAAAGCAAGCGTCCAGTCCTTGGTACAAACCAAGGCCTCAATAATTTCAGGTTTAAGCCGGGCACGAAATGCATCAACAATGCATCCACTTGAGCTAAATGCCGACTCCGAAGCAACCGTAGACACTTGCATTGATAACACATCACGAGGAAGGGTAGAAAAAATAGGAAAATTTGTCATTTGCCCCTTCCACCATGATAGGACATCAAATGGTACATCACTTTCATTGATCTTCACTAGGCCCTCACTCATGTACACATCCAACTCTGACATCTTCTTCTCATTACTTGCGGCTTGATACAAATCATCAAGATCAACCTCATCCTCGTCCTCATCATCCATCAATCGATCATTTGGATTAGGAACAAAACCACTCTCCTTCGAGCTAGGAGCCTTATTGGCTGATTTTGCATGGATGGTTGATGAATACAAAGCAAAAAATTCTTTCACAACATTAATGAATTCCAACTTCTCTATCTCAGCCGTCTCATTGTCATACATCTTAGACATATACAACTCAGCCATCTTGTGTTTGTACCTTGGATCAAAAATACTCCCACTGCCAAAGCCATATTGTTCATTTCCCAATACTTCTCAAACTTCTGTCTCATAGAGAATGCCATAGTAAAAATTATGACATCACTATTCTCACACCATCTTGCAATAGCCATCTTTATCTTGGAAAATTTTCGAAAGAAATGATTTGTAGTAGGATATGAAGTGCCAGAGAAAAGTAATGTGACATCATAAAACTTTTTCAAACACTTGCTAATATTTATTGCATTCAACCAATCCTCATATGAAGGAGGGATATGACCATATCTATTGTGACACCACGGAGTGTCGTAACCTTATAAAATGTGAATGTTGAGGGCAAAAACATTATGGAATGTGGAATTGGAGGTTGAAACCATACGGTATGAGGTTTATTCGCGTTTTCGGGCTGTTTTCGGGAGTTTGGGCCTCTCCGGGGGAGTTCGGGCCCAAGGGGGATGTGTCGTGGGCCTTAGTGGGAGGATTTTTTGGCCCATGAGGGAGGGGGAGGCAGGTTATCCTGCCTTGGGGGCGTCCTCCCCCTGCCCACATGTGCCCCCTCAACCCTAGCCGTCTCTACCTCTTCCCCATGCGCCTCCACCTCTCCCCCGTGCGCCTCCACCTCTCCCCCATGAGCCTCCACCTCTCCCCTCTCCTCTCCACCCCCTTGCTGCCCTAGGGGATATCACCACCTCTCCACCCTGCTATCCTCTCCGTTGGGAGGCTCCGCGATGAGGAGATCCGGCGGAATCGGCGCGAGGAAGGAGATCGCGCGAACCGGGAGGAGATCCGTTGGTTCTTCGTTCGTCGGGTGAAGGTATGGCCACGGGAATCCTTGGGGTTGGTCTAGGATCTGTTCTAAGGGTTAATATCATGTTTTTAGATCAATTGGTGGTGCTGTGATTGGGTAGATTAGATGAAATCTAGAGTTTGCCACGTTCTCTGTTTCGGGCAGCATGAGCAGTCCACCTAGGGTTTGAGTTTTCGCCAATTTAGAGTCAGAATTTAGTCGTACGCCTGTTGAAGAAGTTGTAGGTAACTTCAATACCTTTCAGTGGGTATAAAGAACGTCCAATTCCGCCCAGCCGTTCGAAAGTTATGCTCGTTTTACCGAACGTGTTAAAAACTGTGACGTGATTGGAACAGATCACGGTATTCTGTAGATTAAACCACTTTAGAGTCCGAATTAGTCTTTCCGTATACTTAGAAGAAGTTAGAAAATTTCCTAAGCTACGCGAGGATGTACTCGTTTTATTGATTTGGAGTCTTAGAACCCGAGATATGCCTTTTGGAAGGCTGCTGTCCCAACGGGACAGAACCTCTGTTTTTGGGTTTGCGAGTAGTTTGCGATGTCAGGGTAGAAGAGGGTTTGTCTACTGTTTTGTGGACATGACTATGAGTGTGTGGTACCTATGTGCAGGTGGTGTGACCCCGGGAGTGCCTTTTACTTCTAGCCAATCCGTCGCCCGTGGTTGAGGCAAGTGTATTGGAATGGATAGCGGGTTGAAGTTTGCTAGATTGGTTGAGATTGAAATTGAATATATGATATGTTCACATGCCATGCTTTAATGTTTGCCATTGATATGATGAATATGTTTATTATGCTATGATGCTATGTGTTAATATACAAGTTATTTATGATGTTGGCATGTTTGCATACATGGCATGATACATGGCCCGGGCGGTGAGAAAGTCATAACTAGTCCGGGGAAGGTCGGTGAGAAAGTTATGACTATTCCGGAGAGCCAATGAGTAAGTCCTACATCGTGATTCCATCCACCGCGGTGTATGGAAGCGAGGAGTAGGCACCCTCCATCTTCGGGATGGAAGGGGGGAGAGGGTTCACACCGACGGGTGTGTACTCAACCATACCGGTATGAGTTTCCAAGGAGACATGAGCATCGCATCGCATTACATACATAATGGTGATGATAATGATATGTGATCATGAATGAGATGATAGACATGATGTGAGTTGTTGTAGCCATGTAATTGTTCTTTTGTACCATTGCAATATACTTGCTGAGTGTTGAACTCACGCTTGTGCTTTCTTGTTGTTTTAGGTACCATGAAACCGGCATACGGGGAAGGGCATTAGCTACACATCTACACGTAGCTCCACACTTATAGACAATTTATTCATCTTGGTCATGATAATTAGAGTAGTGCCATGCAACTTGGTGCAATGGTTAATTTGTGTGCTTGGTTTCCTCTTTTACTTCGTTTTGCTCATGAGATGGTTGGAATCTTTATCCTAGGCTTATACTGCTGCTAGAACCTTTATTATTGATGATTTAGATGTCATTCTTTATACTATATCCTGTGATCATATTGTTGTTGCTTCAATTCATGGAGAAACAAAGGAGATGCTGCCGAAATTTGCGGTTTTAGCATTTACTCCTTTGCTGTAATTTATCTTAGTTTATGGTATTTAGATGTTGTTTAGCCTATGTTTGGTAGCATTCAGGCATGCTAGATGCCGGGGTGTTACATCTATCCTTATCTTTTTTAGCAAGGCGATCAAAAGCATCCTTGTAATAAATGACATGTCTAACCATAATATATGTAGAATTCCGTCGTGTGGCAACATCCAAGGAAAGGGATTTTGTAGTGTCTAGATGACATTCTTTACCACACTTCTCAAATGCCTCCAACTGTTGAGGTGATCTTTTTATAATTGTTATACATTGTCTAATGTTTCTAATGGTATTTCCAATTATTGCTAACCCATCTCTAGAAACAAGGTTTAATATATGATTTGCACATCTAATATGAAATAATTTTCCACCACATACAAGTAAGCCTTTAGCATTGTCAATGATTATATCAACTGCAACTTTGTTTGCAGCGGCATTGTCCAAAGAAAGAGCAAACATTTTCTTATCGAGATTCCAATTCAACACATTTGAAAAAATGCATCACTCAATTTTATCCCTCCATAGCTGCCTTCTACATGGATAAAATTGATAATCCTTTTTTGCATGGTCTAGTTATCATCAACCCAATGCGTCGTGACATACAAGTATGACTTGTTTTGAATAGATGTCCATGTATCCATAGTGAAACTAACACGGCAAGAGAGTGTTTTGAAGTGGTCATACAACCTATTCTTTTCCTCTTTATAAAGATCAATGATGTGGGGACCCGTCCCCAGGACTCCTCTGATTCACTCAATTGCACCATACAAATCAAGTAAATCAAGGGAACCTCAGGCGTCCCGCATATATGCCCGTGTTGGTCCCAGGAAAGTTCACCAACACGCGCGACAATGCCTAACAGTTTGTATCACAACGCATACACAATTAACTGAAGCATAAGCATATTTACATACCAAAAGCAGGACTGCTATCCAAAACGACATAAGTAGTGTTATTACATCAACAAGCAGCGGAAACATAATATAAAGAACAAAAGAGTCCAGCGTAGTGTGCCATAGCCCGCAGGCAACCGACTGGAAGTAAGAACGTGCCACTAAACGTTAGCATCATCGAAATCTGCCCGATAAAGGTCTCTGGGCAGTGCCTCATCCTCACCTGCAGCAAGTGGACAATCCGATTGAGTACAAAGAGTGTACTCGCACAGTAATATAAGTTGCATACTGAGTTCTAGCTACATGTGGTGGCTAGTCAAGAGCAGGCACAAGGGTAATTTGAGCATAAGGCCATATTTGGAAAGAAACATAGACACGTATAGATTGGAACTTGCATTTAGCAAACATCTTCAAAATACATATTATAGCATCATCATAACCATATTCATCTCATGCCTCCAAGCATTCTCCGAACCATGAGTCCAATGCTCATGTCCGCTTGCACCCACGGATACTCCAATACCCGTGAAGCTCCTTCTACGAGTACTCCAATACTCGTGAAGCTCTCCTCATGAGTACTCCAATACTCATGAGACTGAGTTTTTCCCAAACCACTCAATCTTACCCGGTCCTTAATACTCGCCCAGTGACTGACAACTTAAGTGATTGTCCTTAACCATGGATGCGGCTATTCGAATATTTTATACTCTACAGAGGTACGACTGTACCCACACGACACGCCACACTTGTAAGCCAAGCTATGAGCACAATCCCTTTGATGTGCCGACCGAGGTAGACGTGACAAAACCATTTTCTAGTATGCATGATAGTGCATATAAACCACCCGGGTGACTGCGACCCTTGATCCCGCGTGCTCAGTGCTCTGTGTGTGTGGATCAAGGAGTACACTCGTTACTAAACATCCCCAACTCCACAAAGTTCGTGGGATTTCGAGGGTCATTTCCCCGACACTCCGCAAAGTTTGGGGAACTCCCGCAGACCTTCCTTGATGCTCTACAAAGCTCAAGGAACTCCGAGTGCACATGGTTTAAATACCCCCAGTCATACACAAGTACTTGGCTAAGCCGGCCCCATAAACGGCGTGTGGTTCGCACGATAGTTACTTAAAGAGACATCACCAGGATTTGATCCTTAAGATCCTTAACCAACATTGCTATACAATAACCACAATTGACCCATCATCATCATAATCATCTTTGATCATCGCGACCGATGGACTAAGTCTACCTATCGCATTTTCTAACGGTGCTCTAAGCATGGCTAAGCAATTGTACGAACCCATACATAATAATAAACCAACCACTTAGGGCGACAATGGAATACGAAAGAACATGGCAAAAGGATAACATGTCAAGAAGGTAATAACTAAGCATTCTACCCCGAACATATTTGTAATTGAAAGTAAGCATGCAATTGGTAAAATAACTTCAACGTAATTTGCAATTAATGGGATCAAGTATGCTCGAGGGGTAATTAGTGCCTTGCTGCTCACTCTTGACGCCGTAGGCGTAGTCGTACTCCGGGTTGTCCTCCGAAGCGTCAACACCTAACGGGAAAATCCAATTCCAAAGGAACACCAATCAAGAAACAAACAATAAACAACACGAGAACATGCACAATCATGCATGAAATGCATCATGATCATACTCCTAATCCTAGCATGCATGTGAGAAGCATTTTATCAACTTAGGTCCGGAGTATCCAGGTTAGGGTCCAGAATGTCCGGGTTAAACCTCTCGGTTATTCGAATGCTGACCAGTCCGGAGTGTCCGGGTTTAATATCCGGAGTATCCGGGTACCATCGGACTATCCGGGTTGGGTCTCTCGGTTTCGTGTTTCGATCTGACACATCCGGAGTGTTCGGGTCAAATATCCGGAGTGCCCGGACTGACTGTTCTGTCCGAAAATGACTATTGCACTAGGGACTCCTATACTCCAAAAAGATGATTTAGGTTGGAACCTTACCACTACTAGGGTGTTCTTGTTCTTGGTGGGAAGTTGGTTCGGCGATGGAGTGAAGAATGGCGCCGAGGTGGTGATCTTCGTTGGTTCTCTCGGTATCAACTCCTCCTCCTAGCTCATGGGAATGATGATGGCCTTGCTTGCTCGTGCTTGCAACAGCAACTATCCCTCCTCCTCAAGCTTCAGTGCGACATGCATGGCCCGATCCAACAGGGATGATGGAATGCAAGGAGAGGAAGGGAATGAGTTTCAAGGAACAAATTTTCAGGACATGGAGAGAAAAGATTTGATTAGAACTTACCGAATACTTGGAGCATCAACAATCCATTTGGATGGATTTGAAGCTCTTGATCTTGGCTTGGAGATGGTGTAACATGCACAAGCCAAAACTAGGTTTTTGTGGAGATTTGAGGGATGAAAGGAGAGGGTGGTGGAGGTGTTCTTGCTCTCCCTTTGAGCAGAATTTTAGGTTGGGGTGCAACAAATGGGGTGAATGAGGGAGGAGAAACCAAGGTAAGGGCTTATATAGCTGCCCCACTTCACCACTTACATGTGGGCCAAGGTCCCACATGTCATAGAGTGGGTGGGGGAGTGGGTAGAAGTGAATAAAGTGAGAAAAGACATGATGGGAAGTGCAGCCCACTCCTCTCTCATTTACATGTAGGGTCCACATGTCATTGACTAAGGTGGATGGAGTATGGGTACAAATGGGTAGCAACTTTTAAAAGGGTCATGAACATTACAAAGTTATACTCATTTTACCAAAATGGTGCTAGCATTTATAAAATCTTAATTAAATGTTAATCATGCCTCTAATATGAATGATATGAGCATGTTATGCACAATATGACTCGTAATTAAATTTGGGGCTGTTACAAATGATCTCTTTACAAACAGTAACACGAGACTTGAAACGAAAGGTTGGCCGCAGTGATTTGATAAATTTCACAAAATACTTATGTTGGGCGATACTAAACAGATACTCATGCATGATGATGGCATAATAAAAATGTCTCAAGCTAGTATTCTCCTCATACCGATAGGTTGCAATGCTATCCCCATTCTGACTTAGGAGTTTTTGACCTTTCAAAACACTATACTTCAATCTCAAGTGATTACTAAAAGCGTTTGTACCATTTATACTTTCAGCCCTAGCTTTATGTGTGCATCTATTGCATTTTGCCCACTTCTGCTTGATAATTGAACCATCATCCTTTACCACATCTACCTCATACCTTGTGAAATGTTGCCAAACCCATGAAGTGAGCTTTTTTCCAGTTTTGGTATCTTCTTGTTCTTCTTCTTCGTCTTGGACGTCTTCTACGCTTGCTTTCGTGCTTGCATTTGCACTTGCAGCTTGTGAAACTACGAACATAATGAGATAGAAAGGCAATTGTTAATTTTCAGCCAATTACAAAAGTAAATATACAAGACACTGATCAAAATAGGATACCTTAAGCCGGCTTAGGCATTAAAACCATGGCCATGTCCTTGCTTGACCCTGCTGCTTTGAATACGTATGCCATAAACTTGCTTGTAGGGGTACCAACAGACTTATAGTTGTTGGAGCTTGTCATCGACACCTTACCCTTCTTCAAAGGTTGAGGTGTTGGGATTTCAGCAAGTCTTCGTTGTTTCACCGGACGATGGCATGCACCCGTGGACTTCTTCTTCTTGCCCAGATCGACTTGTTGGGTGGTGGCATGCTCTTTGCTGGCAGTAGCAGCAACATCAATAGCAGCAGGGTCAATAGCAGCAGCATCAATAACAATAACATTGTCCTCCAGCTCCGCCATGTTGTCATTGATACTGGCATCACCAACTTCCTCAATTGGAACTTCAACTCCATCCTCGGTGCTAGCACAATCAGCATCCACATCCATTGTTCCACCTTATGACAGACTCTTTGAATTACAAACACACAGACACAGCTGCCTTGTAAATCACAAGTTGATATATCATAAAAGACACGAGCACAACTCATCATATAAATAGTTCCTAAAAGACAAATATTTCCTAAAAGACAAATATTTCCTAAAAGACACAGGCACACACAGACCAATATGAAGCTTACAGTTACAAGGACCTGAGGCGGCGGCGGCCTGATCCGGGAGTTGGGCCCCGAGGCAGGCGGCGACGGGGGCCTAAGGCGGTGGCTGGGCCCCGAGGTAGGCGGCGACGGGGGCCTGAGGCGGCGGGTGGTGGTGGGGGCTTGAGGCGACGGCAGTAGGGGCCTGCGGCAGGCGCCTGAGGAGGGAGCCGCGGGGTTTGAGGCGGCAGCGCGCTGCCTGAGGAGGCGCGGCGGAGTGGGAAAGCTGAGGAGGCGGCAAGGCTTAAGGCGGGGGGCTGGGGGTTGAGGGAGCCTGAGGCGGCGGGGCCCCGAGGAGGGAGGCAGGAGGCGGCAGCGCACCGCCTGAGAAGGGAGCTGGCACAGCCTGAGGACTGAGGAGGGAGACCGGAGCTGGACACGCTGCCTGAAATGCCTAGACCAAAATACCAAAACGCCTGAGGAATGAGGAGGGAGACCAAAACACGAGAAGGGAGCTCGTGTTTGTGTTGCCCAAACCCTAAAGGCCTAAACAATTTGGGCTGTGCCACTGTGGGCAACTACGAAATTGTTTTCTCAGTCATGGTTGTATTTTATACTCCCGGGTACCCGAACCCCGGGTACCCATATCTGCCCGAGATCCTCGGGTATTTGCCAAGTAGTGCTCGCTCCGAATCCGACGCTCAGCTATCCGGGTACTATCCGTATCCAAACCGATAAAAAAAATACCCATATTCATATCCGAAAAAATGGGTAAAAATACGTCACGTATCTGATACCCGCTGGGTAGTACCCGACCCGTTTTCACCCCTACTGATCCTGCTGATCCTGGATTTCATCTCCTGAATCTGGTCTCAAGTTCAGTCAGTCCCCAGCTGTCAAGGCCCCACTTTCAAAAAAAATTCTGGGAGATCCGGAGTATCCGGATGAAACATCCGGAATATCCGGATGTAATCCGGAATGTCCGGATTAAATGTCCGGAGTATCCGGATTAGCTCGCCCGAACACCTCAACTCGGAGTATTCAGACTAATTGTCCGGAGTGTCCGAGTTAGCGCTACCGAAGACCCAAACCCGGAGTCTCCGGGTTAAATTGTCTGGAGTATCCGGACTTATCGGGGGTTTTGTATAAAGTTGGTTTCTCTTGGTCCCCCACTCATTTCATCCCCTACCTCTTGCTCTCCACCTCTCCCGTGCATCTCTTCTACCCAAACCTTGTCTCCGGTGAGCTCCCCACTCCGGTGACCTCCCGTGGCTCCTCCCCGGCGACTTCCTCACCCCAGTGACCTCAAGTTCCTCCCCAAGCCGGCGTTTCCCTTCCTCAACCCGGCTTCTCCTTCCTCCTCTTCATCCTCCTTGAAGGTGAGACCTCTTCTTGGAGTTGTTTCTTGGTTCTAGGGCATCCATGGGAGTAGATTTGGGGCTTGGTGCGTAGATTTGGGGTTGGAGGTAAACTTTGGGAGTGTTAGGGTTTTGGTGGGTTGTTGGGCTTTTGGGGTGGTTTAGGCAATGTTGGGTGTTAGGGTTGTAGATCGGGGTTGGGTGATGCCGTTCTAAGCATCGGATTGAGTTTGGGCCGTGAGCTACCCAAATGTGCCTCGTTTCGTCGTGGGTTGGGTTAGCTTAGAGTTTCTCCGGCCTAGTCGTGTGTAGGAAAGTGGTAGATCGGGTTCTCGCGGGGTCGTAGAGCTTGACGGCACTTCGATCCATCGTGTTAGTTGGGCTAGTTGCGCCATGTCCGGAGTGTCCGGACAAATGGTCCGGACTGTCCGAGTCATCCGGACTATCCGGATTGAATACCCGGACTGTCCGGGTTGACCTGGTCTGTTCGGTGGGGAGGTTTCATTGTAATCTATTTCATTTGCATTGCATGCATCTCATACATGCATTATGTTCGTGTAGAGAACGAGGCCGTGGTGACTGACGTGACCGTGGTTGACGGGATTGCCGACGAGCAACTCGCCGTCGATACACCAGCAGAAGTACAAGGCAAACAGCTAAGCATATTCAACCCTATTTGTAATCTTATTTTTGAGAATGAACTGCTTATTGGATGTTAAGTATGCATTAGGAGTTTAATTGTGGGAATGGTACTAGATCCTAATTGTTGCACGTACACTCCTTTGTACTTGATAAACGCCTTCCTTGGAGCTAGTATAAGGGTAATATAATGTGTCCATGCTTAGTCTTGCTTAGATGTCGGGTACGGGCCAAGTGGTGGATGGTTCCACCGCTTGCGATTGTTCCATGTCACAATACTAGGGTTGTTGTGGTAATGATGGTGAGTAGAAATGGAAAAATGAAATGAGACCGGGCGAGAGAGTTGGGCACTTGGGGGTGGAGACCCAAGCGCGGTAGTCTCGCCTGTGTCAGTTGAGGACCGATCCGTTGTTTGCCCTTTGATCGAGCACACTTTGTTAGTCGCATGCCGGTATGGGACGGTAAAGCTATTCTTTCATTGCATGCTGTTCGATGGGGCATACACCTCATGTGGTTGGACGTGGTTGAGGGCGAGGCTTAGGCCGACTCTCGAGGGCCAAGCCGGGCTTGGGCCGCTGGAGGGGGTGCTGTAACACCCAAAAATTTTGCTTTTCTTAAATTCATGTGTGATTTGGCACTTTGGTGAATTTTTGGAATTTTCTGGAATTTATTTGGATTTATTTGGAATTTATTTGAATTTATTCCATTTTGAAATAATTAAAGAATTAAACTTTGCAAATAAAATTTTGTTGGAAATATTTTATTTGAGTCCAAAATGATCCAAAGTATTTTCTAGAATTTTTCTGGAATTTTTCTGAGTCTTTTGCTATTTTTAATGAATTAAATGAATTACTGGGAATTATTTTAATTATTAAATCATTTGGAAAATGCGAGTGGGTTTGCACTGTTCATCCGACCGAGCCCGAGTCAGACTCGAGTTCGAGTCCGACCCGAGCCACGTGTTCCGGTCGAACCTTGATCGATCCGAACCGTTGGATCGAAATCCAACGGTCGGAATTTGGCCGCACCAATCCAGCCGGATCCGGTCAGGATCCGTTGCGCCCGGGAAATCTGGGCCGTTGAGCAGGACGCGTGGACGGCCGTGATTGCGTCGTCTTCCCGTGACCGAGCCGGACTCCGCCGCCGCGTAGCCGCCGCGTCCGGTTAGGTTTCCGTCTTGTGCACGCATGCCGAGGCCATTTAAGGCGTGGGTTATCGCCCGAGGACCGCCGTTCGTGTGCGCACCTGTTGCCCTAGTTTCCAACGCCCAAGCCGCCGCCGTCGCCTCACGATTTCTCGCCGAAGTTTGGGGTGTGCCGCCGCGGTTTTTCTTCGTTTCCGGCGCCGTTCGTCATCCTCCGCCGCGTTCAAGCCCGGGTCTGTGAACCTTGCGTCAAGGTGCACCTATTGGGTGCACTCACTTGGCCGGAGACGCCCCGAAGCGCCGTTAGTGTGGTCGCCGTCCTCAGCGCCGGCAGCCGCAACGCCGCCGCGTGCCATCGTCGTCCGCGAGCTCGGTGAACCGTTGGATCAAGATCCAACGCACGAGGTGAGGCCACGTCGCCTGAATCGCTCTCGCCCCTCGATTAGGTTTCCACCGTTAGATTTAGATAAATGCGGTTGAGGTTAGTTGCGTTGTAGCTTTAGGGTTAGATCTGGACCGTCCGATCTAGATCGAACGGCCCAGATCGACGGTGCTGATTTGGAACGCGTAAATCTTAGATCTAATCGCGGCCGTTGATTTTCAAATCAACGGGCACGATCGAGCCACGTGTGCTTAGCCACGCCACGCGCGCGTGAGCGCGTGTCTCTGACACGCGGGGCCCACGTGTCAGCGGGACAACCAAACCGCACCGTGACGTCACCCAAGACGTCATCGGTGGGACCCACCTGTCAGCACCGTGGGCTGAGCCCCGCTGACGTCAGCGATGACGTCACCCGTGTGGTCCCACATGTCAGTCACACGTGGATTCGTGGACCGAGTCCACGGTAGACCCGAGCCGAGCGTGGACCGAGTCCATGGACCGGCTGACGTCAGCAGGCCAATCAGAGGCGGACACGTGTCCATGCTGACGCAATAATTAATTTCCGAAAAAGAAAATGATTTATTAATTCGAAATAATGATTTCAGATTTTGATTCAAACTTCAAACGCTTATAACTTTTGCGTTTCAACTCCGATTTGAGTGATTCAAATTTCTAAATTTGTATAAAATTGAGATCTACCTAAATATGAATTTTATTTAATTTTTGGACTAAAGTTTTTCTCTGCAAAATTATTTAATTGATTATTTAAACCTTAAATAATCATAACTTTTGCGTCTTAACTCCAAATTTGACGATTCCAGTTTCTAAAACTCATAAAATTATGTTCTCTCTGTTTATGGATTTTATTTGGATGTTTGGACACTTTTTGCCTATTGTTTATTTGTGTATTTGCTATTTGCACGCTTTACGAGTAGACGTTGAAGTGCCGGAAGGATTCGAAGGAGAAGTGTTGACTCAGGATCCAACTCAAGACCAAGAACAAGTACTTTTTGAAGGCAAGTTGTGCTTTGACCATGTTGATCCTATTTTGAAATCTATTTTGATTTAACCTATTGCATGCTAGTTCAATTAGAAAATACTTTATTTAAATATGGGGGATTAGATAAATACCAATTTGCTGTATGACACCTTGATTATTTAAATATGTGCCATGACCCTTGTCACCCTAGTTGTGGATTACTAGTTGGACATTATTAAATTGCCAACATGGGTTTTAGACCGTTGTAGTATCTTTGCTTAGACACACTACGTGCTCATGACATGATTTTGGACAATCAAATGTTAAGATTAACTTAATGATATATTGAACCTGTTTTGGAAAGGTATCATGTGATGTTGATGGCACGTGGTGCATGGTAATCAAGCGGGGTTTGATAAACGATTTTCGGCCAGGGCATGTGGCAAGAGTAATCAGGTGGGCCGTTGTGGCATTGGGGATGTTGATTTGGTTCTTGGGTAGTCTTGCCCTGGTCACCCTAAGGACTTAACCTTGCAAGCCTTTGAACTGGGTCTAACGTGCAACCACATGTCTCGTAATGGGACGGACCTAGTTGACTAAGTTGCTAATAACGTGCACTGTGGGACCTCGGAGGTCAACTACACCCTTTGTGTAAGTTGTGCGGGGAGCGTCTGGGTGAGGCCAGTACCCATCTAACGGTTGATTGGCCTAGACTTCGCCTTAGCTAAGGGAAGGGTTACAGTGCAATAACCGGGAAGGACCACTTGTATTGTTAGAGGTTTCCGAAAGACTTTGTTACGGGAACTCGCCTTTGTGGTGTTTGACTGTATCTTGTGGGTAAAGTGCATAACCTCTGCAGAGTTTAGAATCTATTCGAATAGCCGTGTCCGCGGTATTGGACATCGCTAGAATTACAAATAAGGGTTAGATTTTCTCCAAAAATAACTTGGTTTGAAAAGTTGGGTTGGATCAATGATGACGTTGATGGAAATGTGGTTTAAGTTGGGAAAAATGTTTACTCAAACTTCTTGAAGAGTTATTTAAGCTTTACTTGTTTTTACTGCTTTCGAATCTACTTATGCTACTTTTCAAATGCTGTTTACTGCAAATATACCTTGAGCTATTCCTTCGTACTAAGCCATGCATATAGTATATTAGCCTGCATTTTGTGCATGACTTGCTGAGTACCAAGTACTCACCCTTGCCATAATACAACACCAGTTGAAGAGGAGACTATACCAGCTTTGGTGGAGGAGCTCCAAGAGGATCCGTCTACGTAGGAAGCGAGCCCAGTCAGTTGCCTGTGGTATACTGGATGGCGCCACGATGTTACCTTCTATGATTTTCCGCTGCTACTATTTCTCTCTTAATAAGTTTCGCCCTGCGAGGCGTACATTTGTGACTTGACCATAAGGTCAAGTACCCAGTTTGACTATTAAATAAAGTACTTTATTAGTATCGAGTGGTATGATTGTGATATTTACCGATGTTAAGACTGTGTGCACTAGCGCGTTCCTGGACTAGTGTTGAATGCACAGAGGGTCCGGATTTGCAAATTCGGGGTCCCGACAGAGGTGGTATCAGAGCCATACTGACTGTAGGCTCAACCCTAGCTAGAATGGTCGTAGTGAGGATAAAACCTATTTTCTAAAGCTAAAAATTTGTGAAGACAAGAAATGACATCTCGACTTATCCCCTTCTCTCTTTTCTTGTCTCTTGCTGAAATTTTTCCTCACCTTGTCACAATTTAAAAATTCCGAGTTCTTACGTAAAGCACTCTTGTGACAGATGGAGGAAGAGTTCAACTACGTTGATCTCGGGAGTTGGTCACGCCATGAACTTTGGCATATGCTACAAACTCTCGGAGATTTTGAGAAGCCGCAATACCAAGTGGAAGTGATCGGACAAGCGGGATTGATCAAGGCTTGTGACGTGAAGATTGAGGTACCGCTAGGAAAAAGGGCCAGGCAATCGCCCGATACACTGCACTGCCAGGAGATCTACAATGCAGATGGGTATCCAAGAGGTATCACGACGAGCAATGCGGCACGTTACCCGTATCTACGCCAGAGAGTTGGAGAGCACGGTGTTCCGTTATCATCCGCGCAGCGATAACCTTCTTGACCCGAAGGCGATTCAGGATGAGGATGCCACGGTTACACAGTTGGCACGATTTGTTGTCGCCCAGGAGGATGTACTAGATAATACAAGCAAGGAGCTACAGAAGGCCCGCAAGGAGATCACGACAGAGAAGAACAGATGGCGGGAAGCTCAAGAGTATGTGGCACACCTTCTGCGAAGGATTGACGAGTTGGAGATGACTTTGTACGGACGAGCTACACGAGCCAGATCCAGAGGAGTCAGATCTCGATGAGGACACTGCTTCTTCGACTACCACAGAGGACACAGTTGCTGGACATGGCAATCGTTTCGCGCCTATGCCACAGCACCCGTACCCAGGCCGTGGAGGTTTTCTCGATGAGTGAGCATAGGTTCTATAGTGAGACTCCTTCGCCGAGTCGCGTCATAGAATAAAGAGTCACCCTTTAGGCGTTAGACTCCAGAGTTAGTTCGATTTGGATTTTCATTGTTTGCTGAGTGTGCAGTATGTGTTGCAAGGCCCTTAGGCATTGTAAGCAGCCATACCAAGTTATTAATAATAAAGTTGGACCTTAAAGTTACACCTTTCGCCCCGCATAAGTTCCATATTACTTGTCTATTCTTGTTTCCCTCTCATCTCTAAACCTAGAGCAAATCGACAGATGGTGAACACCCGTGGAAACTTTGGAGGCAATGGAAGTGGTTCTCGCCCAGCAGAAAACCCCAATGAGGGAGCACCAGCACCGCCACTGGATGTGCAGAATTTCGGAGCTTTTCTCGCTGCCCAGACTCAGTTGATGCATGCTATGATGCAACAAATGCAACACGTCACTGCGCAGTCCACTGCTAATCAAGTTAATCAGGGACCACGCCAGAATACAAGACTGTCAGAGTTCATGAGAACTCACCCACCCACTTTCTCTGGGAATGCCAATCCATTGGAGGCCGATGATTGGTTAAGATCAATCGAGAGGAAGCTACACATAGCTCAATGCATAGGAAATGAGAAGGTACTCTACGCTTCTCATCAGCTGGAAGGAACAGCCGCCGAATGGTGGGAGAACTTCTGTGCCACGCAAGAGAACCCTCAAGATATCACTTGGGAAGAGTTCACAACCTGCATTCCGACAAGATCACGTGCCTGAAGGAATCATGGACCTTAAGAAGGAGGAGTTCAGAGCTGAAGCAAGGTAATCAGCCGGTGGCCGACTACGAACAAGTTCACACAGCTAGCACGCTACGCACCTGAGGATGTAGCGACGGATAAATCCAGGCAGTCTCGTTTTATGAAGGGACTTAACTCGGGATTGCAAGTAGGATTGATCACCCACACCTTTCCAGATTTCCAAGAGTGGTGAATAAGGCACTTATTCTTGAGGACAAGCGCAAGGAACTGGATGAGAACAGGAAGCGCGAGGATGCAACAAAGCAAGGATCACGCCAGGAACGCAACAACGCTGAGAGTTGCACCAAATCAATTCTTGATTCCAACCACGAGAATGCAACAAGGACACCATCCCCGCACCAAGACCTGTCAATCGTAACTACTGCACCCAGCCCCGCTAGAAACACTACTCGAGCGATCGGCAAGAAGGAACAGTGAGACGCTACAATCGCAACGAGCCAGACACTTTGCCAACAGCTTGTCCAAAGAAGACAGCGAGGAGTGACTCGGCTCGCTTCAATCTAGGAACCACCCAGCTAGGACGCCAAAGACCAGAGCCACACCCTGCATCGTGGTGAGAGGCCGAGTCAACCATGTCACCGCAGATGCAACTGCAGAATGCTACGGACGTCGTCTTGGGTAAGTTACTTGTTAACTCAAGACTGCAACGGTTTTGTTTGACTCTGGAGCTTCGCATTCGTTTGTTTCGCAAGGCTTTGCTACTAGAAATGATTTGAGGATTGCAAGACTTAGATGCATGCTTTTAGTTCAAACCCCTGTTCCGAACTCCGAACGAAAGTAGGATGTTCCGGGGTGAGAATACTAATAGATGGAATAGAATTCCTAGCAAACCTTATTATTTTGGAAACCCAGACCTTAGACATCATATTGGGAATGGATTGGTTATCCAAGCACAAGGCCGTATTGGATTGTGGACGAAGGACTATCTCAGTTGAGAGCCCTTGTGGAAAGAAAGTGGAATTTCAAGCTACTGCCGTTAGAGAAGGACAGTTGATGGTTAACAGTACCAAGACAATCATCATAGAGGATGTCTCCGTAGTGAATGAGTAACCAGATGTTTTTCCTGAAGATCTACCTGGTATGCCGCACAGGGGACATAGAGTTTGTGATAGAGCTTGTACAGTACAAAGACCGATAGCAAAGAGACCCTATCGGATGTCCACCGTGGAGTTGGTTGAGATGAAGAAACAGCTAGAAGAGTTAATGGAGAAAGGATTTATCAGACCGAGCTCGTCGCCGTGGGGAGCACCAGTTTTGTTTGTCAAGAAAAAGGACGGAAGTTTCAGGATGTGCATTGACTACCGTGCACTCAATGAAGTCACCGTGAAGAATAAGTATCCGCTACCCAGGATTGATGATTTGTTTGATCAGCTGAGAGGAGCCGGAGTTTTCTCCAAGAGGGATCTGAGATCGGGATGCCATCGCTGAAGATCCGATCGAGAAGATATTCAAGATCGCATTCTCGTCAAGATATGGACATTACGAGTTCTGATTATGTCCTTTGGGTAACGAATGCGCCAGCTTATTTCATGAATATGATGAATAAGGTGTTCATGGAATATTTGGACAAGTTTGTCGTCGTGTTCATAGATGATATTCTAATCTACTCCAAAACGGAGGATGAACATGCCGGACACTTAAGGCGAGTTTTGGAAAAGCTGAGGGAACAACAACTTTTCGTCAAGTTCAGCAAGTGTGATTTTTGGAAGGACAAGGTGGAGTTTCTTGGACATGTAATGACCGCAGAAGGAGTCGCCAGTAGATCCAAGCAAAGTAGAAGCTGTGTTACATTGGGAGCGGTAGAAGACCGTGACCAGTCGGAGTTTCCTTGGAATGGCAGGATACTACCGCCGTTTCATCGAAGGCTTCTCGATAATTGCGAAACCTCTTACGCAATTGCTTGAAGAAGGAAAAGAAGTTTGCATGGGCGCTTGAGAATGTGAGAAAGGATTTCAGGAGCTGAAGAAGCGATTGACATCGCACCGGTGGTAGTTCTACCGGATGTTGCTCAAAGCTTCGATATTTCTTGTGACGCATCGCGCCAAGGACTTGGATGTGTCTTTGTCTGAGAATGGAAAGGTCGTAAACTTATGCATCAAGGCGATTGAGGCCGCATGAGGAAAATTATCCGACACATGACCTAGAGTTAGCTGCCGTAGTGCATGCTTTGAAGATATGGCGTCACTATCTGATTGGAAACAGATGTGAAGTATATACGGATCATAAGAGCCTTAAATACATATTCACCCAGTCGGATCTGAACATGAGGCAGAGGAGATGGTTAGAGTTGATCAAGGACTATAATGTTGGAATCCATTACCATCCCGGGAAGGCCAACGTAGTAGCCGATGCTCTGAGTCGGAAAAGCCATACCGTGAGTACGTTGCTAGCCACAAGTCAGGATGAGTTATGTGAGGATTTTCAGAAAATGAAGATTGAGGTTGTACCTAGCGGATTCTTGGCCGCATTAGAAGTAAAGCCTACCCTAGAGGATCAGATCCGAGAAGGATGAAGGATGATGACAAGATCCGCAGGATTAAGTTCATCAAGGAGGAAGGCAAGGCAGAGGAATTCAAGTTGGATAAGCAAGGCACGTTGTGGATGAAGGATCGCATTTGTGTGCCTAACAAGAAGGAGTTAAAGCAATCGATTACGGAAGAAGCCCATGACTCAAGTACTCAATTCATCACTGGAAGCGCCAAGATGTATCGAGGATCTCAAGGAGAGATTCGGTGGCCGAGTATGAAGCGTGAAGTTGCCGAGCATGTTGCATTGTGCGACGTATGCCCGGAGAGTCAAGGCAATGCATCGAGAGACCAGCAGGATTGCTACTTGAAAATACCTGAGTGGAAGTGGGAGGAAATCGGAATGGATTTCATTACCGGTTTGCCGAAGACTCAAGGAGGTTACGACTCCATATGGGTTATAGTGGATCGCTTGACTAAAGTAGCCCATTTTATCCCGTGAAGACCACTTACTCGGGAGATAAATTAGCGTAATTGTACATGATCGAGATTGTCTGTTTGCACGGAGTGCCAAAGAGGATTGTATCGACAGAGGTACCCAATTTACCTCAAGGTTCTGGAATAAGTTGCATGAAGCCATGGGAACCCGTTTGAACTTCAAGATGACTTATCATCCACGCAGACGGATGGACAGGCCGAAAGAGTCAATCAGATCTGGAGGATATGTTAAGAGCTTGTGCATTGGCTTATGCTACCTCTTGGGATAAGAGTTTGCCGTATGCCGAGTTCGATTACAACAATAGTTATCAGGCTAGTTTACAGATGTCACCTTTTGAGGCCTTTGTATGGTCGACCACTTGACGCCATCGAATTGGAATGAGATCAAGGCGCGCCGTGTCTTTGGGCCTGATATTCTTCAAGAGGTCAAGAGCGGTCGCCATGATTAGGGAAAGGTTGAAGATCGCCCAATCTCGACAGAAGAGTTATCTTGACAATCGTCGCGAGGATTTGAGTTTTGAACCTAAGACTTTGTATACCTCGAGTTACGCCTCTCGGGAGTTAAGAGGTTCCATGCCAAAGGGAAACTTCGCACCCGTTATGTTGGACCATTTAAGATTCTCGAGCCGCAGAGGCGAAGTTGCTTACCACCGGAGTTGCCACGATCGTTGGCGAGGAGTGCATGATGTATTCCATGTGTCCCGATTGAAGAAGTGTCTCCGAGTTCACGAGGAACAGACGCCGCTAGAGTCAATTGAGTTGCAAGAGGATTTGACTTATAAGGAGCATCCCGTGAGGATTCTAGACACAATGGATCGAGAAACTAGAAATAAGTCAACCCGTTTCTGTAGAGTTCAGTGGAGCAACCATGCAGAGAGCGAAGCGACTTGGGAGCGCGAAGAGGATTTGAAGAAAGAGTTTCCAAACCTATTCTGTAGTGAGCCCTGAATCTCGGGGACAAGCTTCTATTAAGGGGAGGTTTGTAACACATCAAAATTTTGCTTTTATTAAATTCATGTGTGATTTGGCACTTTGGTGTAAATTTTGTAATTTTCTAGAATTTATTTTTATTTTTCTGGAATTTATTTGAATTTATTCCATTTTGAAATAATTAAAGAATTAAACTTTGCAAATAAAATTTTGTTGGAAATATTTTATTTGAGTCCAAAATGATCCAAAGTATTTTCCAGAATTTTTCTGGAATTTTTCTGAGTCTTTTGCTATTTTTAATGAATTAAATGAATTACTGGGAATTATTTTAATTATTAAATCGCTGGAAAATGCGAGTGGGTTTGCACTGTTCATCCGACCGAGCCCGAGTCAGACTCGAGTTCGAGTCCGACCCGAGCCACGTGTTCCGGTCGAACCTTGATCGATCCGAACCGTTGGATCGAAATCCAACGGTCGGAATTTGGCCGCACCGATCCAGCCAGATCCGGTCCGGATCCGTTGCGCCCGGGAAATCTGGGCCGTTGAGCGGGACGCGTGGACGGCCGTGATTGCGTCGTCTTCCCGTGACCGAGCCGGACTCCGCCGCCGCGTAGCCGCCGCGTCCGGTTAGGTTTCCGCCTTGTGCACGCATGCCGAGGCCATTTAAGGCGTGGGTTATCGCCCGAGGACCGCCGTTCGTGTGCGCACCTGTTGCCCTAGTTTCCAACGCCCAAGCCGCCGCCGTCGCCTCACGATTTCTCGCCGAAGTTTGGGGTGTGCCGCCGCGGTTTTTCTTCGTTTCCGGCGCCGTTCGTCATCCTCCGCCGCGTTCAAGCCCGGGTCTGAGAACCTTGCGTCAAGGCGCACCTATTGGGTGCACTCACTTGGCCGGAGACGCCCCGAAGCGCCGTTAGTGTGGTCGCCGTCCTCAGCGCCGGCAGCCGCAACGCCGCCGCGTGCCATCGTCGTCATGAGCTCGGTGAACCGTTGGATCAAGATCCAACGCGCAGGTGAGGCCACGTCGCGTTCTTGTTCGCCCTGATTAGGTTTCAACCGTTAGATTTAGATCGTACGGTTGAGGTTAGTTGCGTTGTAGCTTTAGGGTTAGATCTGGACCGTCCGATCTAGATCGAACGGCCCAGATCGACGGTGCTGATTTGGAACGCGTAAATCCTAGATCTAATCGCGGCCGTTGATTTTCAAATCAACGGGCACGATCGAGCCACGTGTGCTTAGCCACGCCACGCGCGCGTGAGCGCGTGTCTCTGACACGCGGGGCCCGCGTGTCAGCGGGACAACCAAACCGCACCGTGACGTCACCCAAGACGTCATCGGTGGGACCCACCTGTCAGCACCGTGGGCTGAGCCCCGCTGACGTCAGCGATGACGTCACCCGAGTGGTCCCACATGTCAGTCTCACGTGAGCCGTGGACCGGGTCCACGGTAGACCCGAGCCGAGCGTGGACCGAGTCCATGGACCGGCTGACGTCAGCAGGCCAATCAGAGGCGGACACGTGTCCATGCTGACGCAATAATTAATTTCCGAAAAAGAAAATGATTTATTAATTCGAAATAATGATTTCAGATTTTGTTTCAAACTTCAAACGCTTATAACTTTTGCGTTTCAACTCCGATTTGAGTGATTCAAATTTCTAAATTTGTATAAAATTGAGATCTACCTAAATATGAATTTTATTTAATTTTTGGACTAAAGTTTTTCTCTGCAAAATTATTTAATTGATTATTTAAACCTTAAATAATCATAACTTTTGCGTCTTAACTCCAAATTTGACGATTCCAGTTTCTAAAACTCATAAAATTATGTTCTCTCTGTTTATGGATTTTATTTGGATGTTTGGACACTTTTTGCCTATTGTTTATTTGTGTATTTGCTATTTGCACGCTTTACGAGTAGACGTTGAAGTGCCGGAAGGATTCGAAGGAGAAGTGTTGACTCAGGATCCAACTCAAGACCAAGAACAAGTACTTTTTGAAGGCAAGTTGTGCTTTGACCATGTTGATCCTATTTTGAAATCTATTTTGATTTAACCTATTGCATGCTAGTTCAATTAGAAAATACTTTATTTAAATATGGGGGATTAGATAAATACCAATTTGCTGTATGACACCTTGATTATTTAAATATGTGCCATGACCCTTGTCACCCTAGTTGTGGATTACTAGTTGGACATTATTAAATTGCCAACATGGGTTTTAGACCGTTGTAGTATACTGCTTAGACCTGCTACGTGCTCATGACATGATTTTGGACAATCAAATGTTAAGATTAACTTAATGATATATTGAACCTGTTTTGGAAAGGTATCATGTGATGTTGATGGCACGTGGTGCATGGTAATCAACTGGGGTTTGATAAGCTGATTTTCGGCCAGGGGCATGTGGCAAGAGTAATCAGGTGGGCCAGTTGTGGCATTGGGGATGTTGATTTGGTTCTTCGGGTAGTCTTGCCCTGGTCACCCTAAGGACTTAACCTTGCAAGCCTTTGAACTGGGTCTAACGTGCAACCACATGTCTGTAATGGGACGGACCTAGTTGACTAAGTTGCTAATAACGCACTGTGGGACCTCGGAGGTCAACTACACCCTTTGTGTAAGTTGTGCGGGAGCGTGCGGGTGAGGCCAGTACCCATCTAACGGTTGATTGGCCTAGACTTCGCCTTAGCTAAGGGAAGGGTTAGTGTGCAATAACCGGAAGGACCACTTGTATTGTTAGAGGTTTCCGAAAGACTTTATTACTGAGGAACTCGCCTTTGTGGTGTTTGACTGTATCTTGTGGGTAAAGTGCATAACCTCTGCAGAGTTTAGAATCTATTCGAATAGCCGTGTCCGCGGTATTGGACATCGCTCGGGAATTACAGTCAAGGGTTAGATTTTCTCCAAAAATAACTTGGTTTGAAAAGTTGGGTTGGATCAATGATGACGTTGATGGAAATGTGGTTTAAGTTGGGAAAAATGTTTACTCAAACTTCTTGAAGAGTTATTTAAGCTTTACTTGTTTTTACTGCTTTCGAATCTACTTATGCTACTTTTCAAATGCTGTTTACTGCAAATATACCTTGAGCTATTCCTTCGTACTAAGCCATGCATATAGTATATTAGCCTGCATTTTGTGCATGACTTGCTGAGTACCAAGTACTCACCCTTGCCATAATACAACACCAGTTGAAGAGGAGACTATACCAGCTTTGGTGGAGGAGCTCCAAGAGGATCCGTCTACGTAGGAAGCGAGCCCAGTCAGTTGCCTGTGGTATACTGGATGGCGCCACGATGTTACCTTCTATGATTTTCCGCTGCTACTATTTCTCTCTTAATAAGTTTCGCCCTGCGAGGCGTACATTTGTGACTTGACCATAAGGTCAAGTACCCAGTTTGACTATTAAATAAAGTACTTTATTAGTATCGAGTGGTATGATTGTGATATTTACCGATGTTAAGACTGTGTGCACTAGCGCGTTCCTGGACTAGTGTTGAATACACAGAGGGTCCGGATTTGCAAATTCGGGGTCCCGACAGGTGCTAGGTGCTCGGACCGCATGAAGATGTCCCCAACGAATTGGTATGGATGGGAGGATGGTTGACACGAGGTTCCTTGTGGCACGTGTCATGCGATTAATGATCCCCTGCAGGGTGAATAAGCGATTCGAATTGCCGCGCTCTCAGATATGAGCACGCTTGGTCATCGCACATTCAACGTAGTAATGACTTGAACTTGAGGTTAGCTGGTGCGGACAAGGATACTGACGAGGATACTTGTTCCCAATGCTACTTGTTGTATCGAAATGTTAAATTCCAAGGTTAACCTTAGCGATAGGCACTTGTCCAAGAACGCTATAAAATTGTGAAACTGAGTAGAGGAATTAATTGAGCAACAAAGTTAAGCTTTCCGCACTTTTACCTTCAGCTTATTTCCTTGCTATATCCAAATGCATACTCCTTTTGAGTCGGTCGTATATGGACCACGGGTAAGACTTGCGAGTACCTTCCGTACTCAGGCTTCTGCTTTTGTGGTTTTGCAGGTGAAGACCCAGTGGGTGTGAGTTCTGCCCCTACTGCCTATCGGTGACCGGGCGGGACACCGAGTAGAGGCCTTCTACGTCGTCGCTTTCGTCCGGGAGTGTTCAGAGGCAAAACACTTCCGGAGATGTCCCACTTTTGGGTCTAGTCTAATAGATGTGTACTCTTTTGTTGTATAGTTAGTTTAAACGATGTCTTGTTGTATGGAGTACTTGATTTCTTTTGCAGTTGACCTCAGTTGTATGGCTTGCCCACTTTATCCTTTTGTTCTGTCTCTTGTCTTCGCCGGCCTTCGTGCCTTGTTGTTGTTGTGGGTTGTGGTCGTGGGGTTTTGTCTTTGTGCCGGGGTTGGTTGGTTTGTTTGTTTGGTTTTGCTTCCGCGCATGTCTAGTTGTGGGGTCTTCGAGTTCGTTGCCCCCTTTATGCAAATTGACGTGATACAAGGTTGTAAACCGGTATGCGGGATCCTGGGCGTGTTTCGGGTCGCATGCCGGGGGAATATCGGGATTGTTGTCGAGTTATTCGAAGAGCCTCACTGTCGTCTTGATTGGGCTTGGGTGCTAACGCTGCGAGCGCCCTTGACGGTCCGTTGTTAGCCTCCAAACCCGACGGGGTCGGCCGAGTCTTCAAATAACCAGAGGACGGTCTGGACGGCTCCTCTCACCAGCCTACACTTCCATCAGGTACTCCATCTTGATTCAAGGTCAGGGACCAGCACATGATTGACTGGAATCTGGAACTATCATCGACGGACCAATAACAGCAGTTCAATTCTTTTGGCATGCCGTGGAGATGCTGTTATCACCTTGGTTGTTGTTGGTAACCTTGGGAGAAATTTCGTGCTGCAAGATTGGAGGTGGTGAGTGGGCGTCGAGCAGCAGCAGCACATTTTGATGCATTGTTTAGAGCAGCGGAAACAACCAGTAACAGGGTTTGCAATATCCAAATTTGATTTTTGACTGATTTTCCACCGTGGAAAATTGGTAGAAATCGAACAAGTTGGAACTCAACTTTTTTGAACTTGGCCATCAAATAACGCCGAAAAAAAAATGAAAATCGACCAGTTTTACCAATTTTTGACCAATTTTTTTGATTTTTGACAACTTTATTTGATTTTTGGCGCACTCAAGGAAAATTGAAAAAAATCAAGGAAATTTGGGAAAAAATTGAAAATTTTTTTTGCATAAAATCTGAATAAACCGCAATTAATCTATAAACACCTCAGAGAAATTTCAACAATTTTGAATTCATTTAGTGCTTCTGAAAAATTAAAAACAACAATTAATGAAAAGGAACATACACTGTCAGATTTTTGTAAAACTTGACAAGCTTGATCATGCTCTAAAATTTTAATTGTATCATAAAAAGTGCCTAAGGATCATGCAGTAAAATTTTCAGAAATATTAAACTTCATTTAGTGCCCCTAGAAAATCAAAAACAGAAAGGCATATACAAAGACTAACACTATCAGAATTTAAAAGAATACAAAGGTCTGATCATCATCTTAAAATTTTACAGCATCATTAGTATTACCTTAGGACCTCACACAAAATTTTTCAAAAATCTATCCAAATTTCAAATTTTTTTGAATTTGAATTTGTATTGGATCGGTTTACCAACCGGTTTCAAATCTCGTGCAGGCTTGATACAATCGAAAATCGTGATTTTTGAGCTATTTTTGTCGTTTTTTGAACTCTGACCAGCAACAGCTACATCTTTTGACAGATGATTCAATCACCTATTTTGGAAACGAAGATCAGTGCCAAACCACAAGTAACTACATACACTGTTGGTTGGTAAATGCATGCGCCGTACCGCACCCAGAATGAAGACAAGGGCAGGAAAGCAAAAAAGCCCCAAACTACGGGAAATTTGAATGAATGACACTCAATTGGACTGCTGCGGACAAAATGACATTAAATTAGTCTGCCTTTCGCGAAATGACACTGTGCACTCTATTTTCATTGTGGAATGACATTTTGGGCGTTTTCTGGGCATTGTTTACATTATCCGCCGATTCGGCATGTGATGGGATGAAAATGCCCCTGAGTCGCACCTGCCTTAGCTAGTTGAACCAGTTGGGCCGGCTAGGGTTCTGCTCATTTGGGCTGGCTCGGTTCCCATTGGGTAGCATGCGCTAGGGTTCCAAGCTGAGCGGCGACGGCGACGGTGACATCTAGGCTTCGTCAGCATTGACACCGCTCCCCATCTAGTAAGCTTCGTTTGTCCCGGTTCCTCCTCCTTCCTTTATGCGGATTCCGTTAGGCCCGCTTGTGATGTGGAGTAGATGTCTCATTCCTCTAGCTTCGGTTCTAGTTGGAAATCGCCTTTGGAGCCTACTAGGTTGCCCTTGATTGTGTGTCCCTATTGCAACATCGAGAATGTGTTGGAGCTGACAGCGAAAACAGAGGCTAACAGGGGGAAGAAGTTCTACAAATGCCCGCGCAACCAAGCTTCAGTGAGTTTTGGGAGTGTTATGAAATTTTGATTTGATCGCTAGGATTCAGGAAATTTTGATTTCATGTATGCAATGAAATTTGTATGCAACCATTTCAGGTTTGCAATGAAATTTGTTTTCAGGGTTCGAATGGTTGCAAACTTTTTATGTGGCAACCCCAGTATGAGGAATACCTTGGAAGAATTGGATTGGGAAGAGAGTTTGGCAAGCATGAAGCAAGAAATGACCTGAAGGTAGATTTAGATGAAGTAAAGAAGGAGATGGCAGCACTAACAACGCAAATTGTTGTCTCGGGAAAAACTATTGTATTGTTAGGTTGTCTTAATATAGTTCTTATGATTTTGTTAGTAATTGTAATGCTCATAAAGTAGCATGTATAGGAGCATTGAATGAGCAAGTATGAAAAATGAACAAGTATGGGGAATGCAATGAATGCAGTAGCTTATGTTTTCCTCTGATTTATTTGCCAATGGTGAGATTATCCTGTTTTGTATGAATGTGTTAAATATGTTTGGCATCAATATGTTTGGCATCAGTGCGTGTTCACCAACATGACTTTGTTGGCATCAGTGCAGTTCATCAGCTTCAGATGTGTGTGAATAGAACTTCAACGATGTGAATTTCGATGTGACTTTGTTTGGCATCAGTGCATGTTCATCAGCTTCAGATGTGTGTGAATACAACTTTGTCTAGCCTCAGCTTCAAAAAATGTTAATAAAACTTCAGGCGACATGACATCAGTTTGGCATCAGTGAAATTTCAATTTGGCATCAGCTTCAACAAAAATGAAAATGAGAATAACAGTTTGGCATCAGCTTCAGTTTGGCTAATGTTCAGAATATTGGTCTTATATCAGGTTCAGACATGAAAATGTCAACAAAGTTGATGCCAAACATGAAAATGTCAACAAACCATGAAAATGTCAGCGACATGACATGAAAATGTAAATAGAATATCATCAGGTTAAGAATACAGGTCTTACATCAGGTTCATAATTGCATACAAAAGGTTTAGCAACATGCAAAAGCTAATGTTCGCCGAGCAACATGCAAAAGTACATTTTGGCCATCAGATTTCCCGTGCATACAAAATTACATTTTGGCCACCAGGTTTTGATTACATTTTGCCAAGCAACATGTTTTTTATTACACCCATTTTGAGGACTAAAAAGAAGCCCACTTGGAGTCTGTTCTTTTCTTTGGAGTCAGCTTTTTGGTCGTGGTCTGGCTAGTCCCCTCTCCAGCATCATTGCTCGTTGCCAACTGCCTGCACCAAGTAGGATGGGTACATTATAATTTGGGTACAGTCATGCAACAGAAGTGTCACATTGTCAACAAAGCAAGATTATACCTCATGGGTGTGGATTTGGTATTGTTGGTCCCTTCTCGGCTGAATGGCACCTTCCTTGCAACTGATCTTTCTTTTCTTTGAGGAGTGGTACACTCTTTTTGTTTAGGGTCACTCTTGGATCTGCTTTTCCTACAAATACATATACACAAGTTCAGGGTTTATTACATATCATATCAATTGTAATAGATTATCAGCTACAAGTACCTCTTTTTGGTCCCATTTAAGGAACATTTGGAGCTAGTCTGCCTGTGACCCAATTCACCACATTCCTTACACTTGACCTACCATTTTCCCTTACCCTTGGCCTTTCCCTTCCCTTTCTCAAGACAACCTACAATCCTTTTCTTCCTATGCCTGCCTGCTGACCTCTTTGCATTTGGTGGCAGCACCCTTGACCCAAGGTCCTAACCTCCTCCTCCTATCATATAGCTGCATAGTTTTCTTTCTTATTGCATCAGCTAGCTCAGTAGCAGGTAGGTCCTTCAGCTCCTTCACCCAGCTGTTCCAACACTCAGCTAGATTATTTGTGATATAGTCACACTTGGTCTCCTCTGAAAACCTACTTCTCATCCACGCTAGGTTGTGATACCTACGTAATCATGGCCCAACATCAGGGCATGCTTCATGTATTTTGCCCATGTAATGGTCAAACCTGTCTGCCCTAAAAGCCCTAGCAGCAGGGTACATATTTCCATAGATTGGGCCTTGGAATTTTTTGATGAAATTATCCATGAGGTGTCTGAAGCACTCTCTATGCTCTGCCCAGGGAAACACATGCTTAATTGCATTTGCTAAACCCTTGCAGGCATCCGAACTTATTGCCAAATGTGGTGGACTGCCTATGGCTTTTTGCAATTGTTGCATGAACCAGGTCCAATTATCTATGGTCTCTGCATCAAAGAACCCAAATGCTAGTGGAAACATCCAATTATGGCCATCTAAAGCTGTAGCCGAAGGAAGATGGCCATTCCATCTCCCGTTAAGTGCAGTGGAATCTATGCTAATGTATGGTTTACACCCATTCAGAAACCCATCTATGCTAGGCTTAAAACAACAGAAAAACCTATGAAAGTACATGTTCTCTCCATCATGTTGTACATCTATTTCGACTACACTTTCGGGACTTCTAGGTTCTATCTCTGCCTTGAATTTAAAAAGCATCTTAAAGCTATTCTCCCATGAACCAAAAATAATGTCCATAGCTTTCTGCCTACCAAGCCACACTGTGTTGTAAGTTAAATTTGCAGAGTACTTACTGTCTAACACAGATTTCAGTTCACTTGCTCCCATATTTGGATGTTCCTTCAAAATTGGGATTGCCTTCTCTGCTATCCACTTGTATGAAGCCATCCTTGTGCTTACTCTCCCTGTAGATGCACACACGTGCTCAAACTTATTCACTGTCACCTGCATATACAACAACTCAAGGTTATCCAAAAAAATGACAACATTAATATGATCAGAAAGAACTCCAAATAAACTAAAATTTATACCTGAATAGACTTTCCATCACGCATCAACCTTGCTACAATAGCCCATTTACACCCCTTTGCTTTGCAGTAACCCCTGTACCTATCTGACTCAGCCTTCTCTGTGGCCACCTCAAATTAATTCACAATTGCATGTTGCCTTAGAGCCATTTTAAACTCATACATAGATCTGTATGTGCTCCCCTCTGCCATTAGAGGATTTTCCTTGTCGTAGTGAACACAAGCCTCACCGGGTACGACATCTGGAATTACAGTGTCATTTGTCTCATTGTCATCATCAGCAGTAGTGAAAGGTGACGTAGCCCTACCATTGTCATCACCATGTCCTTGCTCTGCATCTCCTTCCACCCCATGTCCATGCAACCTATCTCCTTCCATCCCATATCCTTCAGGACAATCTTGTTCCCACTCAAGACTAAAACCCAACATCTCATAGATGGCATCTTCCCTAGCAACTGGATTATTACTGTCTATGTATATATCTGGATTGGTCATGACACAAAGCTTATCCCAATCGAGCGGCAATGTAGATTCATCATGTCGATGGGGGACACTTACTTGGTGGCTACATGAACCCCCGGCTCTATTGACTACCTCGCTCGACCTTGAGTTAGTACCACAAGTACTACTTGCAGCACTAGGATTGATCGTAACAACATCAAAAACACAAGCAAAAAAACACAAATGCCTGTTAGGTACAAGACCTAACAGAAATTTCTCCATGTATCAACTATTCGCGCCAATCCCGGAATCCACATTCACGAACCCTGACTCCTAACCCAACCGAGGGAAATTGACTAGCAGCTTAGCTACGACCACCGCTGCACGCTTCCATTCCGCCGTCGTCAATGCCGACCGGCGGTGCCTTCTCCGCCATCGCCGTCGCTGGAGCGAAACCCTAGCGTGTGCGAGATAGCAAATGAGCGGAACCCTAGCCGGCCCAACTGGTTCAACCAGCTAAGGCAGGTACGACTCAGGGGCATTTTCGTCCCATCACATGCCGAATCGGCGGATAATATAAACAATGCCCAGAAAACGCCCAAAATGTCATTTCATGATGAAAATAGAGTGCACGGTGTCATTTCACGAAAGACAGACCAATTTAATGTCGTTTTGTCCGCGGCAGTCCAATTGAGTGTCATTCATTCAAATTTCCCCCAAACTACAAACCTAAGAGCATCTCCAAGAAAGGGCCCTAAAAATGAGCCTTAAATTTTAATTTAGGACCCCAACTAATTGGATTTAGGGCTCCAATGAAATATTCACTCCAGCAATTAGGCCCTAAAACTCAATGAAGATAGGGCTCAATCACAGAGTTGCTAAATATAGCTACTCTCCCATGGGCCCTAAAACAATTTGATAAATTTTAACAATTTAGGGTCCTTGCTGAAGTTGATCTTTTCCCCTGAAAGCTCTATAATTCAAGTTATGACCATATTTAGGACCCCTCTTGGAGATGCTCTAAAGAAGGGCATCAACTGAATCCGAGAGATCGAGGTGCTTCCAGAGTCTCTGCACACTCCCCACCCAGGATGACCTCCGCACCGCCGCCCCTCCTGAACCCCCCACCCACCCTCTAGGGTTTCCCAGGTCCTTCTCCTGCTTGCTCATACGATTCACACGTTTCGGCGATTCGAGCGTCTTCTAGTTGTTTTACTTTTGGTGATTCTTGAACCTTACAAATAGTTATCCACAAGCGCATTGAATTCATCATAGCATTTCACCTTGGAGTAATCTAGGCCGGGTATCGTATGTTTCTCATGGTGGCTATTGGTTTCAAAATATCAATTTAATGATTTCTCCAAATATCGCTTATCTTTCCGAGACATGGATAAAAGGATAATGAGAGTAGGGGTGTCAAATCTAGATTAAGTTCCACTAGTAGATAGCTATCCGGAGTCTGTAGCTGGGAGTAGGGGTGAGTTGGTGGTTCCTGAATTGTGGTATGTATCTTTGCTAAGCCGAGTGAATTGCTACCAAATTTGGAAGCGAAACGCAACACACTAATAACTGTTTTCATGGAGGCCAGACTAAGTGCTGTCACAAACTTAGTCTAACTCTTAGGGATATAGCTAGACTTGTCCAAGAGGATCTCTGTATAGCACCTTATAGTCGTGCACTACTATAAGAGTATAAGCTTCACATATATATGATTAAAAGCGATGAATCGGGATTAAGCGCTAATAGCAAATCCTGTAGTGTGTAGTCCTTAGCATCACGCAGTAGGCAACTATACAGTGAAGGCGCTCGTCTTGGGCTCGAGAGTGTGCTAGCTTGGCCACTACAGGTCATGTGGGTTACTACTGAGACGGTCCCATGTTAATCCACAAATAAGGCAACAAACTACTAATAAAAAGATCACTTTATTTATATGATATTCACTCTTATAAGGTAAACTAGATACAGAGAGCTTGACACATACCGAATTATTGAAGAAGATGACTCTGGTACCGTTGGCGTGTAGGTCGACTCTATCTCCTACTTTCCTACCAAGCTACTAGCGACTCCAGTGTCGCTATACTACCATAGGATTTATACTAGAAGTGATGGAGATGAAATATGGATGTTTGTGAGAGTGTTTTTCTAAGGGTGGCAATGCCCCTATTTATAGTGTGTTGACTAGCTGGTGTAGGTTGGTTGGTTGGTCGGTTGGATGTCGTCTGTGTGTGCTTCGGTTGAAGGTTGGTGGAGAGGGGAGTACGTTGCTAGCCGGTGTGACTTGATGGGTCTGGCTGGCCAAGTCTGGACGATTGAGATCACCTAGGGATGGTGCGAAGCCGCCTCAAAGGGGGACGATTGAGATCACCTAGGGGGGAGCCGACTTGCCTGGCGGCCAAATCTTGGCTTGACTTAGCTAGGTCGGTGGCGGCTCGGGCTGAGGTGGCTAGATCGGCCAGCCTTGTGGGCTTGGCCGCCCGGCCTATCCATGGCTTGAGCCTCTTGCCCTGGGCCAAGCGTCGGTGGCGATGATTGGCGCTGTGCTAGGCCAGTTGGCCGGCCGGCCTAGGGTTAGGCCCGCCGGTCCACTGGTGGGTGATGCCATTTTTTCTTCAATTTTTCTTGTTTTGTTGATTTTCCTGCAAAATGTGTTGACACAAAAATATATATGGAAATAGTTGCATAATGAGCCTGAATGCAAATTAAATCATTATTGTGCCATGCCTTTTGCAGGATTTCCAGGTGTAAAATATGAGTAAAAACTGTGTTAGCATGTACTTAGCATGATTAGTTAGTTATTCCATGTGCTTGGCCGCCTTGGCGTGATCAGGGTGGATGGTGTTGTGTTGGTTGTTTCAGATTGGAGCTAGCGTGTGTTCTAAATAACGGTAAATGGTGAACGAACGATCGCCTCACATTTTGGTGTTTATACTGTAAACGGCCTTGTAAATGGTTTGACTATTTAAAATTCAAAGAAATAGATATATAGATGTGAATTTAACTAACGAATCATAATTGAACGAATGAACATCTCAAGTGGCAATGAAAAGCAAAACTAGCATTCATCTCATGTATGTCATAATGTTCTATGTCATGTGTCAATCTTGTAACTTTGCTCAAATAAATAGCCCGATAAAAGGGGCCTGTTAATCATTAATGGCCCGATAAAATGGAAAAGCATTGAAATGTCTATAAACGTAACGAGCAGAGGATCTTTACCATTTTAACGGCCTTTATTTAGAACACTGAGCATGTGGGTTCGGTATTGTCCCAATTGGGCATTTTGACGTGGCGTGTTGTCTTCGTGTGGTCGCGTTTATCGGGCTTGTGTTGGGATGGAGCAGTTTGTAGTTTATTCGTGCACTCTGCAGGTGGTAAAGCTTTAAGTTCCAGTGCACGGAGGAGGATCTGGATGATACCCTCCATGTTTGATTGTTGTATTGCTATTGCGTGAGCGATGCTACGGACTGTTTCACCACCCTTGAGGTCGAAATCATGGATTGAGTAGTGAATGGAGTCCGGTGTGGATTAATTGGCCAAGGTAATCAGGTGATCTTGTTCTTGGGTGTGGGTGTTCTAGTGCTACAAGTTTGTTTGTAGCTTGCAAATGAAATTAGTACGCCCATGATGTGCTGAATTTGTACCCAGCCATGCGCGATGCGATCTGACGTTGAGCAATAAGGTTAGATTCACAATATTGTATTAGTTTTATCAAGAGGAAGTCATCAGTTACTCTTGGTCGATGTTACAGAATGCATAATGTATGCACATTACTTGTGATTATAATTTATGCAAGTATACATGAGTTAACCTACTAAGCTGTTTTTAGGGCTGCAAATTCACTTGATCGATAACAGGAAGTGAGTTGTTGTTTCTATTACTGATGACGCGACCTATGTTGAATAATTGCATACCATCTGCTACTTTAGTATGTTGGGTCCTGATTTTGCATGTATGTAGTGCTACACAATAATCCATTTTCCTTGCTTATTGCTCCTGCTTTCCATGTTATAGAAATTTGAACAAATGTTTGGTTTGACTTCATTCTGTTTATTTTATCAGGCACACTTTTCACGTAGGCATATGAGAGCCATGAAGAAAACTGCGCAAAGTATTGCTGCTATGCCTATATACACTAGGCAAATGATTACTGTTTGGTTCAGATAGATGTGGAAAAAGATGTGAAATTTTACAAGTTCTTTGGGTTGCTGGACAAGGGATGTTCTTATGTTGCAGTGAAGCTGTTTAAAGTACTTTGCTTTGGCTAGATGACCATGACCATATTTGCTCTACACAATGACGGAAACCAAGAGATATTCGTTTCTTTGGACCCTTCCGTATCTGTATATCACCGTTTGCTAAACTAAAGTTGAATACTTCTTGTAACATACAATGAGTGCTTTAACACATAGATCTGAATTACCTGTACATAAAGTGAATTTGAATTTTATTTGCCCCTTTACTCTTAAGATATTTGGCTCATCTTTGTACAATCGTATCAATACGCCGATACATATTTAGATTGCTGCTCTCAGTGTGCTATTACATCTACTTTCTAGGCAATTTTATGCTGCTATATTCGCATGGGTGTCCCCTGGAGCATTCACATTTTAATTTGACTTGTGATTAATTGTGTAATGGCTATTGCGTTTTCATTTTATTGCATTTGGCAAAGCTGAATAAGTTTTCCTGTAACTGCCAATTTTAGAGGAAAAAAAAGCTCAAATATACAACATATAAATCAAAATAGCCAAAATGTACAACAAAAAAATAAATAACAAAAGTATCCACCGCTCCCGCCACGCCGCACGCTGCCGCCACCCCACACGGCGGCAGCCAGGTGGCTCCGTCTCGCGCTGCCACGTGTCCCCGTTTGGTTTTTTGATTTTTGTTTGATTATTTCGTCAAATTTTGTTAGTTTTCTCTGATTATTCGACCGGATCTCATTGAAATGCAAATAACTTTCGCTATACAACTCCAAATTTAATAAGAAAACTTTATAAATTTTCGCCAAATCATATGGATTAAGAATATGCTTTCGAATTGTAGTTTTAAATATTATTTTTGTACACTGTACCGATAATTTTGTAATAACTTTTTAATTTTGTATTCTTGTTTGAGTCTATTTTACCTTTGTGGAATGGTAGTATCTTTGTTGTATTTTAATGCTATACAACACCCGACTGAATAGATTATCTATAATACCGTCTCATATGAGCGGTTAGATTCATTAGCTAATTGACGGATGACACACTACATCTTACAATAGTATAGATGGCAGTTATTTATAGTATATCATTATATTATGTAAAAATAACTCATACAATAGATTATCTATAATACCGTCTCATTCTCCTTTTTCCTTCTTTGGTTTCTTCCGTATCACTTAAAATTTAGTGGAATGTTAGACTTTACCACTGTATATGACCTTACCGTCTGTCATTCGCGTCCATATTCGAGCGGTTGGCTCTGTTAGGAGGTGGGAAAAAAGGTGAAATATACAACATGTAAATAAAAAACTGTAGAAATATACAACAAGAAATAAAAATAACAAAAATACCGACGGTTCCCACCACGACAGACGGCGGCCGCCACAGTTGTTTTTTGATTTTTGTCTCATTATTTCGCCGAATTTTTTTAGTTTTCTCTGGTTATTCGACTGGATCCGATTGAAATGCAAATAACTTTCGCTATAGAACTCAAAATCTAATAAAAAAACTTTATAGTTTTTCGCAAAAGCATATGAATTAAGAATATGCTTTCGAATTGTAGTTATAATTATTATTTTTGTACACTGTACCGATAATTTTGTAATAATTTTGTTGAGACTTCGTGTAGTTTTGGTCAAAGATGTGAAATATATGTACGGTACACTCTACCGATAAATGGGCAGAAATAAGAATGTACTAAATTACGTACGGCTTATGAATGGTAAACAATAATGGCATGTACGGCACTCTACCAAGTATACCGGACTAAACCTAACATGCCTTAGGGAAAGGGAACAACAAGAAGGGCCCTTGTCGTACACTTTACTGAGAGCAGCGAGGATATTTTCCCTTACGCAATCCTTCAGCTCCTGCCGCCCTGGCCCTAGCTGCCCTCTCACGCTTTCTCTCGCACTCAGCCTCCCTCTTCGCGGCATGGCGCTGCCGTTCGGCCTCCCTCTGTGCAAGCATCTATTCCAGACGCTGCTTGCGCTTCTCCTCCTGATCCTGCTCACACCACTGCTTCTCCACCATAGCCCTCCGATGCGAGTACTCCCAATTCCGCATCCTTTCCATCTCGAGAGTTTGTTCCGCGTCGTAGAATCGGATGAACTCGCACAGTGGAGGCTACAATTGGTCACATCACATGGTGTTAGACACATGCAGGTTCGATGCAACACTAAATGCAAGTACGAACATACCGGGCTTCTCCGCCGCAGCCGCATCCCCAGCGTTGGCTCAGAGTCGTGGTTGCGGCAACTCCAGTACCTCATACCGTATGTGTATGAGTTGTCTATGGACTGCCGGAAGCGGCAAGGATCCCCGCATAGGCACATGGGGACCTCCGTGCCTTCGGGGATGGTTTGGACAACGCTGTGCCTTGGGGGCGAGGGAAACTCCATTGGTGCTGCTCGTTTGGATTGCGGGGGATGGTTCTCTTTGTTGTATTGGAGCAGTCGTTCGGTTGATGCAATGCTGGGAAGGCAGGAAGGGGGTTAAATAGCCTGAATTGATAAAGCGACAGACTTGAAGCAAGAACGAATCCGCGAGCATCGGATTCCTTTGCAGCTCTGCCTGTGCTTGGAAGCGACAAATGCATGCAGCTTTGTAGCTAGTAGGGAGGTGCCAGTCAGGCTTTGGCAGCTATGCTTTGACAGGACGACTAAGGCATTATCTGCCACACATGCATTTGATAGGACATTTCGGAAAGGCTCTGACAGCCATGCTTATGACATGATATGTCCTGCAGGCTTTGCCAGCAATGCTTTGACAGGACATCTCAGGCAGACAGTAACCTTGGCAATAAAACCCAACCGTAGTAGGGCCAATGCAACGAAAGTTTAGATGATGACAACTTAAGGGCTAATTACAATAGTCGCGAACAAATATGACAACGTAAGCATATTCAGCAGGGCGTAAAATATGACGTTTGAGTCCATTTTTTTGGAAGAATGCAGCTGATTTGCTCTTCAGTATACGGACTACGATATTATGGAAAAATATTGTAATTACACCTTCCGTTGTATGTATTTTCGGATAGTTGAAAAGGCCTAATTATAATAGTTGCGAACAAATATGACAACTTAAGCATATTCGGCAGGCCGTGAAATATCACGTTTGAGTCCATTTTTTTGGAAGAAAGCAGCTGATTTGCTCTTCAGTATACGGATTACCATATTATGAAAAAATATTGTAATTACACCTTCCGTTGTATGTATTTTGGGATAGTTGAAAAGGGCTAATTATAATGGTCGCGAACAAATATGACAACCTAAGCATATTCGGTAGGCCGTAAAATATCACGTTTGAGTCCCTTTTTTTGGAAGAATGCAGTTGATTTGCTCTTCAGTACACTAACTACGATATTATGGAAAAATATTGTAATTACACCTTCCATTGTATGTATTTTCGTATAGTTGAAAAAGCCTAATTATAATAGTCGCGAACAAATATGACAACTTAAGCATATTCGGCCGGCCGTGAAATATCACTTTTGAGTCCATTTTTTTGGAAGAATGCAGCTGATTTGCTCTTCAGTATACAGACTACCATATTATGAAAAAATATTGTAATTACGCCTTCCGTTGTATGTATTTTCGGATAGTTGAAAAAGGCTAATTATAATGGTCGCGAACGAATATGACAACTTAAGCATATTCGGCCAGCCGTAAAATATCACGTTTGAGTCTATTTTTTTGGAAGAATGCAGCTGATTTGCTCTTCAGTATACTGACTACGATATTATGGAAAAATATTGTAATTACACCTTCTATTGTACGTATTTTCGGATAGTTGAAAAGGGCTAATTATAATAGTCGCGAACAAATATGACAACTTAAGCATATTCGGCAGGCCGTGAACATAAGTGACAAAAACATGAGAGAAAATAGATAACACACATGGAACAATTGCATTGCATGATATAGATTAAAGAAGTTAACATAAGTGACGCATACAGCATGATCTAGTTCGCAATTGCAGACAAGATTATCACAAGGATAACTACATACATCATCTTCTCTAGCCACTTGATATGATCTAAAATGCGCTCCACCTTTAATGTCAGCATGTTAAGTCTTTGCTCTAGCGTTGGGTTCATCATCTGCTCGAGTGTTGGGTCCATCCTCTGCTCTAGGCCGGGAAGCATCCTCCCTGGTGCTGCGCTACTACGACGCTCCATCGATGTATTCAGGGTGTCTGCCCACTGAAAATATTGACATCCTGTAGACTACATGACGATGTCAACATATTTTCAGACCATGTAAAGAGCTGTGAACTCAGAAGAAATAGACTACTCGAAGAAGAGAACAATCATCATAACCTGGAGAAATCGAACTACGTCCCCACTTACAGAGTAATTAGGGCATTTATAAAACACCCGGCCGTAATTTGACGAAGTGGTGGAGTACAACACATTAGCTTCCACATGGCAATTAGGGCAATCGACCCGCCTTGCATTGGCAAGTGCAATGGCTCTCCGATTCGCTGAGCTCGACGTTTGAGACATGGCCTTCACACAATTGAAGAACGCAGAAGTGTAATTACGAAGAAGAGGATATCAGCAAGGTAATGTACAATGTGACTCACTGTACAAAATTACTTTTGTAAATAATACCTCTAAAACATGTACCCGGAATGAAATACTGGAAAAAAGGAAAGCTAATCTACCAGTTCTCCTGTACGCGCTATGGGGTTTGTAAACTCACTCAAACCTTTATGCACTCTGAGATATTTATAGGCAGGAAGCGAGGGAGGAACAACGCAGCTGGCGGCACATCAGCCTGCAGGGCGAGGGGCCAAGACAGGCAATCAACACGTGGCAGCGTGTGCAGTGTGCTGCGGGGGGGCCTGGCTGCAAAATCGCTGCAGTTGGCAGTGGCTTCGGAGTGGCCACCAGGTGGCGTAACGTTAGCGCACGAGGTTAGGGGCCGGGACATGAAAGCGACACGTGGCAGTGTTTGCTGCATGCAATGGGGGCCTGGTTGAAGCCAAGCTGGAGCTGGCAGTGTCCTGGCCCTAGTAATGCCCTTCGTGTAATAGTCGCGAACGAAGATGACAACTTAAGCCTATTGGGTAGGCCGTAAAATATCACGTATTACTCTATTTCTTTGGAATAAGGCAGATGATCTGCTCTTCGAAATACGAAGTAGCATGTTATTGGAAAATATTGTTTTGACACGATGCATGCAAATTACGCTAGTGCAAAAGGCCTCAGTATAACTAAGTGGCAAAGACAACTTAGTGCCATAATACATTTCATTCCGAGCACAATCTTGCACATATTAAAACATTATTGAAAGTAAAATAATGCAATCGAACGGGTTGATCAATAACGGGTTCAACGGCCTTCTGGGTTAGTGTTCCCCTTTCCTCTTCCCCTGCGCGTCCCCCTACCATGACGTTCCTGGTTATCGTAGTCGGACGGTGTGAAAGTTACGGGCGGATTGTGGATACGTAGTCCAGTCGCCTGCGCTGGACCTAACCGTGCACCTCGCGTTCCAGCGTCGAATTGCATAGGCTGCACCCCGTACGACGTGCCGCTGTAGATACCCCATCCACCCATCGACTGGTCTGCATGGTACCCTGATGCGCGGAGTACGTCCGTAGGTTGTTGCTCCTGCCAGTTCGATCCACCGGCCTCCTCGGGGTTACTGGGACGCGATTGCAACCCTAGGGATTGCAAACATGTCGTCGCAAGCAAATCTGTGAATGTAGTCCCCGAGCCCATAAGGTCATCGTACGCCCTCGACACGTCCTCCCATGTTTGTTGATGCTGGACGGGGGTACTAAAAGACTCCTGCGGCAATGATGGGGACGGTGACATGTTGATGTGTACTCCTCCTTGAACGTTCGCCCCAGCACCTATTTCAACGTAGCCGCCTCCATGGCCCCGGCCGCTCTCATGGCTCGGGACCCGGGATAAAGTCGATGCTCTGGGTTGGTCTTGATGCCGCCGAGGAGGCACAGGCGTTGCACGTCTATCCATGGACATGCTCCTCATCAGGGAGCTCGGTGGAGGCGGCGCCTAGTACGGTACATCCCCGTAATCAGGTTGGGTAGATGGCCTATGGCCACCAACATCTCTGACCGCATTTCTTATACGGTGGCCTGTGCGGTGGAGAAGGTTCCGTAGAGGATTGCTTGAATGACATTATTGTGGCTGTGACTGCGTGAGGATCTCGTCCGCCTGGTCATGCATGTACTCCGCCTAACGCCTCTGCAAATTAACACGTATCGAATTTTTAATTGGGTATATCCCCAGTTTTTAATATGTGATCGGTGCGATCCGTACCAGTGTGTGCATGCACTCTGCGTACTCCTCCGCATACCCATGTTGCACTGGCATCGCCGCAGCCCTGTCTAGGAGCACCGCCCGTGTGCGAGGTCTGTACCAGTCAAGGTACCCAAATGTGTCCGTCTCGTGGGCTGCGCCTGATGGGTTCCAGATGTCCTGAGTGGCCCTCGAGTTCCACCTCTCAATATGCAGCCTATTCCGTGCGACCCAGTTGTAGTTGTGCCCCGATGTGCTCCTCCTGCGGATCAATCCAACACGTTATTAATGGTTTCCACAGTAATCGTGAAAGTAATATGACATATAGCGACGTACCCATGGGAGCTTTCGGAGTCTATCGGAGGCGGTAGAGGGAAAGACTGCCGGTACCCAAATTGGAGCTGAACGCTCTCCGGAGAGTATGGCTCAACGGCACTCATGCACAGTATGAAGCATTTCGTCATCCAGTAATGAGGTTCCCCCTTGCACAGATTGGAGATATGGCCTCCCGACACAACCTCCTCCGCGGCCTGGGTGGAAAAGGGATCCCACGTGACCTGCGCTGATGTCAGGAAGTCTAGGTCCCCCACGAGACGGGGGTAGGAGCATGATGCGATTCCTGGGCCCATCGAAGTTTGGCATGCATCCATTTGTAACCCAAGGTTGGCCTTCCGACTGGATGCCAGTTAGCTTCATCAACGGGCACTGGGTAGTACCGCCTTAACACTCTTGGTCGCGCTATGGGTAGGTACAACCAAGACCACAACTGTAGAAGCAGCGGGCAACCTCCCATTATTGAAGTTGGTTGTGACCGGCGGCAGGCAGCACACATCTCGCGATATGTGTCTGCGAGAACTGCCGAGCCCCAGCTGTAGATGTCCGGTGCTGCATCTTCTCGCACCTGCTCGGCTAATTCCCGAGCGACCCAAACGAGGTGGGGGGCAACGGAATCACCATTTCCGTTTGTAAATAAAATTCCTGCAAGGAGGAAATAGAGGTACACCTCGAAGTGCCTATTTATTTGACCAGGGTCAGCGTTTACAGGACATGGTCCAGCCTCCGGGAGACTGTCGAGCCATGTGAAAGAGACTCCCTGATCACAGTTCCCCGTGTACGTTCTGCCAAACCTGCATCGAAGAAAATCACCTGTTAGGAAATCACGTTAGCTCCCAAATAAGTGTGGTTCGTGTGCTTTCACATTTATTACCTTTCCTCTACATAGTTCTTCCATGCCTCTTTGGAGGGCTTGCGCACTACGAGGGGTTTACCGGAAAGTGGAAGGCCAAATAACATAGCGACATCTTTGAGGGTCACCGTCATCTCACCGAAGGGGAGGTGGAAAGTATGCGTCTCCGGACGCCATCTGTCGACCAACGAGGTGATAAAGGCCCCGTCCAGTCTAGGCATCGGGGTCCGCTGGCCATCTCCTTCGTCGGCTCCATGCACCATAAATGCGAAAGCTAACAGGCCTATCCGTCCGAGGCCGTATATGAACTGAAGGTCCAATCTCTTAATGTTACAGGAGCCACGCATGCGGAGAGTGTTCAGCTGCAAGGACAGAGCAAGTAAACATACTGAGCATAACGAAAGGTGCATACGCTTGCGATACGTTACGACAGTGAAGTAATGACGTTACCGTCTGGCCGGAGGCCCACTTGCGCGCCCTGTGGTCGTCATCATACTTCGATCGCAATAGCTCTGGCAACTCCATCACAATCCTGCATAATCTCGAGGGAATGAAACAATGAAATACAAAAAAAAATCATCAGAAGAAATTACAAAACCACTCTACATGCCCAAAGAAATTTAGGTTCATAAATTACATAATTGACATTTCACGAAGAGAATGCAAAATGAAGGTAGTAAGAAGATGTTGCATGTTTAATGCGTATAGTTGAAATATTACATTGGACAACATCACCCTCTGTTTGGGAAGCCTCTACGGTCATGCCCTGTCTGCCTGTAGATGCGACAACGCCGAAGGCCATCGTCTCGCTGAGACGCATCCATGTCACCCTCAAACCGCGCGGAACGCGGTCTACCCGGCGTATCGCGCCTTAGTGTGGGGTACGGGAGCCACGTAGGGGGTTCGGAGGTCTTGTAGTTCATGTCGATGTTGAACGGTTTGAAATGGCCCGTCCATGTTGCTCTAACGGCATCCATACAGTAGTACGGTGTGACATATCGTGTGCCGTCGTTGTCCCCCATATCACGGCACGCTGCTAGCACGTGCGAGCAAGGGATGTGCTCTAGGCGAGGCTTGTTGCATGAGCAGGTCACCTGATACAGGCCGAGCTGGCATCTTTGGTTTGTGTCCCCTGCGGAGTATCCCGAACGGTGCTTGCGCTTGCACACGACGAGAAAAATGTTCTGCGCAGGGTCCAGCATGCGCGTGCGGTGGAATTGAGCTTTCTGCCTACGACGCTGTAACAAAGCCTCGACACGGGGAGCGAAGGTTGAGCCGTAGTTGTATGCCGCCCTTTGACGATCAACAAAGTATTTCGCGGTCCTAAAAAAGGTGAGCTCAATGATTGGGCAAATGGGTAGGCAACGAGCCCCCCGCAGCACATTGTTGTACGACTCGGCAAAGTTCGTCGTCATGATGGAGTATCTGCAGAAGAGAAGCATACCCCTTAGGTGCAAAATAGTGCTGTCAAATGATGTGGTACCGTACTAGAGAGGGCATTATCTTACCAAGCACCATTTGTATCGTGCGCCCAGGTCCCATCTCTCAGCGGGTTTACGAGCTATCCATTGAGCGAATGTCATCTTGCGCCGTATGGAGACTTCCGAGCCACCAATTACTTGTGTGCCCTCCATGGTCTCTTCCGCCACCAGTTCCTTTGAGCGCTCATCCAGCTGGTTAAATATCGTATCGAACTTGCGCAGTTGGTTTTGCATGCATAGGGTTTTGAATAGCTTCGCCATGTTCTTGTTCCTGCACATGGTGTACAGGTTCGCCCCCAGGTGACGCATGCACCATCTACGCTGGACGTCTCTCCACAGGCAAGGGCAATCTTCATCTTTCTCCATTCTATCGAGGGCGTTCAGCAGCCCTGCATTACGGTCCGATACAACGCACACACCGGCCCTATCCCGCACCACACGGGTCTTCACCAGGGACAGGAACCAGAACCAGCTGTCGTTGCTTTCGCTCTCAACCACGGCGAACGCCAGCGGTAGTAGCTGGTTGTTTGCATCGGTAGCTAGGGCGGTAAGTAGGGTGCCATTGTACTGGCCGGATAGAAATGTCCCATCCACGCATATAACAAGACGGCAGTTGCTGAATGCCATGATGCATGGACCGAACGCCCAGAACACCCTAAGGAGGTAGTAGTGTTCTGGAGCAGTCGTTCCATCGGGAAGCTGCACGGGTTCAACAGCAATAGCATATTCGGAGCCCGAGTTTGTTGCAGCTATCCGCCTTAGTAGGCGTGGAGCCCAATTGAATGACTCCATAAAACTACCAAACAGCATTTTCAAAGCCATCTACTTTGCTCGCCAAGCCTGTAAGTAGTTTATGGACATCCCTGTCCTGTTCTGCATCTCAGCAATTATGGTTGTGGGCCTGAGACTAATGTCGGCCTTCAGCACGTCTAACAGGATTTGCGCGATGAATCTTGATTTCACCACGCCTCTTGTGTTCCGAACAAGCGCCTCTGTGCATGTGTGCGGTGTGTACCAGTGTATAATGAAATGGTGCTGATGTTTAGGGCACTGAGCACGAACATAGAATCCGCATTGCTGCCCTTTCTTACATATAAGCTCGAAGCAGTTCGGCTCCGAGCGATGCACACGGTGGTCACGCCGGGTCACCACGGCGTAATTAGTGCAGAGGTGCATTGCTTCGTCCTTTGTGGCAAACTCCTGGTCGAGTTCTATGTCGCTATGGTCTTGCCCACGCCTAGAAATATCCTCCAAGCGGGCTAGAACACAGTTGGCCGGGTCCAGCGAGTGCAAAAATGCGATTGCTGGCCCCGGGTCCTCATCTTCGTCAGGACCATCACCATAAGTAGGGTGAGGGTCATCCCCTAGGGCATCCGCATCAACCTCAGGGACGGGCGCATCCGTCTGGCCAGTCCCTGCCAAGCCCCCTTGACCGGGGACTTGCTGCGAGCTCATGGCAATTTCCTCTTCGGGCTCGGGTTGTTCGTCCGCATTGACCCCCATGTCCTCCTCCTGGGCTCGGCTCGTCCCTGCCTCCCCAGCGGGGGTGCGAGGGACCAGCTTGACGTGAACACCTAGTGCGAACCCTTCCTGTGCGGCCTTCTCCATGTAGAACTGCCAGGCACTCGTTCTACGGAGCTCGAATAGGCTGTACACGTAAAGCGAGCTATTTGGCACTACATGGGGCTAAACCCATCTACCACGAGCTTGTACAATGTACGGTCAACACTAAGAGCGCGTGCAGCCGCTCTTGCTACTGTACGCAACTCTATCGGTGGATTTATAGTTGTCTCTATGTGTGCACAATTATGCATGCTGACAAATGGGCCCTGCAAATTTGTGGGCTCCCCCCCATGCCATATATGAAGCGGAATCGCCATCGAGGACTGTAGCATTACATAATTGTAGTCATCAATAATTGCACACACGCACCGCTAACATATTTAAACATATTGGCATTACTCAAATTTTAATTACGAAAGAATTAATGTTATGGTTACGTACAGTTAAAATGTATGCCAACATATAATTATATATATGTTATATAATATACTATCACAAGACATATGCAGTTTATGAAATCCTAAAACCACATTCCACACTCATAATATCATGTAAAATACTACTACACAGAAATGCATTGTATACTTTACATTTTAGGTTCGTACAAACTAAGTAAAACAAATATATGTAGCTAACAAATTAATTTGCTGTTTTTTCGATCTTTTTATGCGCATGTATTTCTAGGTGATACGATTAATTCACAATTTTTATGGAATGCGGGGATTTATCTACCAGGTTCGCAATATATGGTGTTCACTCGGAGAAACGCATGCATACATACATTTCATCATAACAACATAAGTTTGGTAAAAGTGTGCTAGCAGCATGATATAAGGGGAGATGCTTGCCTTGCTCTGAGTTTTCTGGAACGGCGTTGAGGTCAACGTGTGCGGTCTCTGCAGTGTCGGTACCTACATGAAGCAAAAACAACAATACGAAGTCCAATAAGTAATAAGGGAAAATAGCTTACAATGGTGCGGAACTTCGGTCCACCAATATTTAAGTCGGATTAAGTGGCTACTTTGGTTCGAGTTGTGAAGGTCAGAAAGGAGGTCAACTCCTTTCGGGTCCAAGTAGATGTTACGTCCAAAAAAACAGTCATTCGCTGCAGCGAATCATCGTGCGAAATAAATACAGTGCAACGTTCGAGTGGAAGCTCGGCAGAGGGTCCTGACCTCTGCAGAAACTCCTTTCGGGTCAAAAAAATTAAGTCAGATTAAGTAGCTACTTTGGTTCGAGTTATTAGGTTCAGAAAGGAGGTCAACTCCTTTCGGGTCCAAGTAATGATTACGTCCAAAAATAAATACAACAATACGAAGTCGAATAAGTAATAAGGCAAAATGACTTAACAAAGTCCAGAACTTCGTGCCACCAATATTTAAGTCGGATTAAGCAACAACTTTGGTTCGAGTAATTAAGTTCAAAAAGGAGGTCAACTCCTTTCGGGTCCAAGTTGTGATTACGTCCAAAAATAAACACAGTCCTTCGCTTAAGGGGAAGATCGTGTGAAATACATACAGGCCGATGGTCATCGGAGGGTCCTGCCCCCCGAGACAGCACAATGTTACCTCGGCAGAGGGTCCTAACCTCTAGATAGACTAATGGTCCCAAAATAAGGTTGTTATTTCATGTAATATTCTTACTTACGTACACATTTTTAGGTGTCACGGTTAATTCATGTTTTCCGCACATAATATCACATAGAGTACTGCTACACATATAATATCATAATAGCATTGTACTAATGTTTCCTAATACCGTCGTAACATTTCACTATAGCATAACACTACACTGTCCTCAACAATAATAAATTGCACAAACGTAAATACGACAATCTAACCTAACAAGTTGGTCACTAAAACTGCACTAACCAAAAGATACTATTATTTATGAAGATTTGTAACTAACCTTCTCCAAGTAGTACAGAAGATCAATAAAACTCGAGCTTTGAACCAATAAATGTTCGTCGAAAATACCTGCAAGATACAATCATGTATGAAATAAACAAAAAATATTAAAGTTTGTGGAAAAATAAAGAAACCACATACTAATAAATCTCCTTCACCCTCTTTGCTATGACACACTGCAAGGAGAGCGAGCCAACACTGCAAATATGTACTCACACCTTGCTCCCAAGCTGCCTACTCTCACACTGGCTCCCAGGCTCTCTGTTCTCACACTGGCTCCCAAGGTCTCTACTCTCTTGCTCTAGCACAATGCGAAGAAACGCGCAATTCCTCGGTGCCCCTGGTGGCCTGGCTTTATAGGAGCCAACGTCATCACTGTGACGTTTACGTTAATCGTGATTTACTTACGTATAACTATCTTGTTTTCTTATAATCGCGTTCATTACAACCGTTAATACCTGAAATCGCAGCTATTATGCGCTTTGGATTCGTGATTTGACGTGACGTTTCAGATTGTGCCAACCACCGGTTCCTATTCACCCATGTGCATCCATTTATCTACGCTGAAAGCAGCCAGGTATGGGAGCAAATGGCCATTTTTTAGAGCGGGCCGGCCCCCATGCACCGACGCACGCCCCGCCTCGCCGTGGTCGCCTGTCCTGCCCGTGGTCGGCACTGTCGCCGCTGCAGCCGCTGGCGGCAGCCAAAGCACGCTGCGTTTCACTCCGCCCCGACTGTCGCTTCCCACTGGCTGCCGCTGCAGCGCTGGCGGCAGCCAGGCCCCCGTGGCCCTCCCCCCGCTCTGTCGTCGCCACCTGGCTGCCGCCGTGCCACCTGGCGATAGCCAGGGCCCCCGCCGTACCACGTGGCGGCCACCGTGCCACCTGGCGGTCGCCGTGCTATTTTTGAAAAAAAAAATTTATTGTTGTATATTTTTGTAATTCTGATTTATCTGTTGTATATTTCATCATTTTTTTCCAATTTTAGAGCTATCCTGTGATATGCTCAAGCAGCAGTGTTTTCTTAGATTTGTACATGAGAAATGCAGCATTTGGCATGCTTCTCGGTGTATGGCTTCAAAAACTACCCATCTTGGTTTCAATTTACTCACCTAGTTGTTGGGTGCATTTTTAAATGGTATGTGCTGTGTCGGCATCCGTTCGAAGCAAGGTTTCAAATTTCGTTTTTGGTATATATCTCGGAGATCGCCGAAATCCGAAATTTCGGCGAGATTTCGGAATTTCGGACAAAATTCAGACGAAATCTAAAAACCAAATTTCAAATCCGGTTTTTTTTCAATCGGGATTTTTGAGATTTCGGCCAAAAACACCGAGATTTCGGCCAAAATCACCGATATCTCGGCCAAACTACTGAGATCTCGGCCTAAAATCATTGAGGGTTCAAAAAAGAGTATTTGTGGCGGTTTTTTGCTAGAACTGTCACTGATAATATTATCAGTGGCGGTTTTTGGTTAGAACCGCCACTAATAATATTTTGAATTTTTTTAAATTTTTTTTATCCGGTCGAGCTTTAAGATCTCGGAGGGGTCCGAAATCCGAAATCTCGACCGAAATTTCTGAAATTTCACCGAAATTTTAAACCTTGGTCCGAAGCCTGCGCAGCGCCAACGCCTATGTTAATCTCCTGGTATTTATTGTGCACATATATTTTCCTATTTTGCACTTGGGACATGTCTGAACTTGCCAGTTGCAGTTCTCCTGTTACGTACTCAATCCATCCTGTAATGATTCCTGATAGGTTTATGTCAATCTTTATTGTTATGTTTCCTATCAGGCACCAAATGTTCTCTGTTTGCCCATAGGAATCGGTTTGTCGTGCGGTTCTGATTCATCTTCTAGATGCTCTCTATTTTCGTGATCTATAATGCAGTTGAAACATCAGCAGCAATTCTGCTAATTGCAATATCAACAACAAACCAGCCTCAACTCCTTCATCAACAGTAACTCTGAGGTAACCTTGACTACTACCTGTGTTATGTTTTATTCATATCCCGTATTCCTTTGTCCATTTTTATCCTCAAACCCAGATATAGGTTGTTAGCCAGCTTTTCTATACAGGATACAATTTTTTTATGGCAATAAACGGGCTAACAGGCCTTAACTCTGGATTAAACTTGGATCATACAAAAGTTTATTACAATATCCCATCCATAGTTATCACGTTGGTTTTGGCTAGGCGCAGTAAGTCTGGAGCACCAGGATGTCTAGACAATGATTAAACGATGAAAATAATAAATCAGACAAAGGGAAAAGAGAAGAGGTATGGGCTATTCCACACTCAGCCCATTATCCCGCTCAAACCCAATAGCCCATGTAAACACCACTCTCTCATCGCTAGTGCCCTGGTACCATAGTCCACAGGGCTCTTTACAACGACAGATACCTTATCCTTTCCTCCATCTCTTTCTCTCTCCTCTCCAACCATAGTTGCCTTATCCTTTTGTGAGGAGCCGCCCAGACCGTTCTCGGGTTATTTGAGCGCTCAGTTATCCTAATCGGATTTGGAGGCTAACAACGGATCGCCGAGGGCGCTCGCAGTGTTAGCACCCAAGCCCAATTGAGACAACAGTGAGACCCTTCGAATAACTCGAAAACAATCCCAGTATTCCCCCGGTATGCAACCCAAAGCTCGCCCAGGATCCCCGCATAACGGTTTCCAATGCCATATCAGCTCAATTTGCAAAAAGGGGGCAATGAACTCGAAATCCCACAATCAAAGTACGCAACGCGGAAGCACAACAACAAACTCACACACGCACAAAGACAAACCCGACAAGGAACACGATCAACACCAGACAACAACCCGACAACCACCAAGCGACACGAGATTCAACGAGAAGGAAAGCACAACAGTGTATTAAAGAGTTGCAACAAGTAACCAAGTGTTTAATTAAAGACATAACAGAGTTTAAGACCAATTTGTATAGCAAAAGCGGACACACGACTACTAAACTAAATCAAAAGTACAACTCCTCCGGAAGTGTCTTGCCCTAGAACACTCCTGGGCGTAAGCCACACCGCCGGTAGCCTCTACTCGGTGCCCCGCCCGATCACCGAGAGGCAGTACGGACAGAACTCACACCCGTCCGGATCCTCACCTGAAAACCACTAAGCAGAAGCATGAGTACAGAAGGTACTCGCAAGACTTACCCGTGGTCCATATATGACCAACTCGAAAAGAAATGCATTTGGATGTAGCAAGGAATCAAGCTTACGGTAAAAGTGCGGAAAAGCTTAACCTTGTTGTTTAATTACAATCCACTACTCAATTTACAAATTTTATAGCACTTGTGGACAGCACCTATTACTAGAGTGAAATCTGAAACTTTACAAGTAACGTAAAGCAAATGTCAACATAGATAAGTATCACCACCATATCCAATTATCATCAAGTTCAAGTTATTACTATGTTGAAGTGTCGGATGATACAAGCGTGCTCATATCCGAGAGCGCGGTAATTCGAATCGCTTATTCACCCTGCAGAGGATCATCAATCGCTTGACATGTGCCACAAGGAACCTCATGTCAACCCTCCTCCCATCCATACCTACTCGTTGGTCCATCTTCATGCGGTCCGAGCACCTAGCACCCCCTCGAGTGGCCCAAGCCCGGCTTCACCCTCGAGAGTCGGCCTAAGCCTCGCCCTCAACCACGTCCAACCGCATGAGGGCATGACCCATCGGGCAGTATGGGATGAAAGAATAGTTTACCATCCCATTCTCCGGCATGCGATTAACAAGGGGTGCTTGATCAACATGGCAAACAACGGATCGGTCCTCAACTGACACAGGCGAGACTACAACACTTGGGTCTCCACACCCAAGTGATCCAATTCCCTCGCCCGGTCCCAATTTCACATTTCCAGACATAAACCCACCCGTTGAAGCCCAATATTCGTGAAGTAATTGATCTCAAGCGATGGAACCATCCACCACTTGGCCCATACCTGACTCTGAGCAAACTAAGCATGGACATAATTTATTTACCCATAGCCTAGCTCCAAGGGAGGTGTTCAACAATTATCAAGGGGTGTATGTGCAACAAATGGGTTCTAATACCACTACCACAGATCAACTCCTAATGCATAACTTAGCCAACCAATAGACAATTGATTCACAAAAATAACATTTCGTATAGGGTTGAATATGCTTAGGTGCTTGCCTGATGCTTCTGCTTGAGTACCAACAACGACTTGCTCTTCGGCAATCCCCTCAGTCACCTCCGCGCCAACCTCCGCGGAGTCGTTCTCTACACGAGTATAATGCATGAATGAGATGCATGCAATGCAAAGGAAATAGAATGTAATTGCAAACCCCTCCTGAATAGACCAGGCAAACCCAGACAGTCCGAACATTTCATCCGGACAGTCCGGATAAGTCGGACATTCCGGACACTTTGTCCGGACACTCCGGACATGGCACATTTCGCCCAATGTCTCAAGGGATTGGAGTGTCTCCGAGTCCCACGGCATCGCGAGGACCTGATCTACAAATTTCCTACACGCGGCTAAGCCGGAGAAGCTCCGAGCTAGCTCAAACACTTTGAACGACGCTTACTTCTAAAAGCACCAACCAAAACTTAATCCAACGCTTAGAATGGCATCATCTACCCCCGATCTCTCACCCTAGCACCCCAACATTCCCTAATCCAACCCCAAATCCAACTACACCCCAAAACCCTAACACTCCCAAAGTTACCCCCAAACCTCAATCTACAAGACCGAGCCCCAAATCCACTCCCAAGAATGACCCTAGAACCCAAGAACCCACGAATCAACTCCAAGAAGAGGTCTTACCTTCAAGGAGTATGAAGAAGAGGAAGGGGAAGCCAGGTAGAGGACACTACTAGAAAAACGATTATCTACGACGGGAGATACGGTCGTTAAAAGTCCACATGTGGTCGCTAAAAGTCATTAACGACCACAAAATTGTGGTCGTTAGCCGTCGTTAAAGCCTCCGTCGTTAATAGTATTAACAACCACATACAAATTTCCGTCGTTAATTTTTTTAACGATGAGATGGTGTGTCCTCGTTAATTATGTACTATCAGCAACCACATTTCTAGTATTAACGACCACTCTGTGGTCGTGGCTAGCTAACATTCAGTCTGCCACTGCTGTAGCATTAACGACCACTCTATAGTATTAACGACCACATTTTTAGTGTATAAGATTAGTCCCAGCTATACATTTTCAGTCTTGATCATTCAGAAATAATGAACACTTCTATATGTTTAAGACAACATTTTTCTGTTGTAACATCGAGGATCCACACCATGAACAAAAATCCTTTTTATTGCAATCCAAAAGTACAATTAGAGCACACACGTTCATATCAATTGTTAGCTCATAGACAGACAAGCTTTGCCTCAAAAACAGTAAGGATCTACTAGAACTGGACTAACAATCCAAAAGTAACGATATACTAACAATCCAAAAGTAACGAGGATCTACTAACAGTAACATGTACATCCATATTAGGCAAATAAAAAGAAAAAAATATATGCCGCAAAAACGATAAATTATATTCCTTCAAAGTAGCAACCTCCTAGCTAAGCTTTGCCTCCTCCAATCACTAAGAATGGTTACAGAACTGGACTGGCTGAGATTCTAGGATGTCAGTCAAGTCACCATCTATCTTCTGAAATCAGCCAAATGGTCATTGCATAGGTTGATGTGGATGAACCTCGCCAGCCCGAAGTCACCTAGCTTGGCACTGAAGGACTCGTCCAGCATGACATTGCATAGCTTGATGTTGTTGTGTACCACTCACTGCTCCCACTCCTCGTGGAGATAGAGCAGTGCAGAGTCTAGACCAAGCACTATCTTGACCCTGATGCAAAATCCATCATCACAGTGAGCGTTCATCAGAGTACACCTATTTCACTATGTTTTTTTTCTCAAGAAAACGAGCAATGGTTACCCCATTGGCCATGTCAGGAGCGTGTCCTTGCTGTACAGACTTGGTTCACCAACAGGAAAAATTGGTGATCCTCCCACCCCTGTTTAATAAAGAACACAATTAATAAGTACACAAGAGAAATTAGATAGCCACTAAGTACAGGATATAAGGACCATTCTAATGCTTTTGAAGACCCTACCAATGGAATATAACAATATGAATATCCTCCAGCAAATTTGTTATCAGTCATGATTGCTGTAGGATTTGCTGGAGGTCATCCCGGCGTAAATTTCCAGAAAATCCAGACAATTCAATCTGATATGAATCCTCCTCATCGAACCCTACACTTAATAAGTACAGACTAAAGTCCCGTACAAATAATCTGAAGGAAAATTGAATTACAATATACCTGGTCATCTAACATCTGCATTATGCTCACGAGTTGATGGCTGCATAGACAAGTAGAAAACATAATCCTATTTAGAAATTTAAGAAGAGAGGCACTGGAAAAATTATAAGAAATTCATCAACCTCTTGCTCAGATTAAGGTAATTGAAAATCTTCATCTTCATCAGACTCCTCATCGAGCATTGTCAGATGTCTACTTTGATCCATTGGAAGGCTGGTTTGCAAAGTATTTTCTTGTGCTTTTCTGCCTTTCTTAGAAGTAATAGATGGAGCCATACTAGCCATAACAGGAATCCTAGGAAACACTTGACTTACATCACTTTGTGAAAACCACTCCCTGAGCCCTGTCAGCGGTAAAAAGAAGGTGCAATTTAAGTGATAGAGCGCAGACCAACTACCCCGAAGCCAGAATATGCCAAAACTCATGTTGGGCATACATAAATGTGTGAGAATAAATGGAAGGAGTACTTAAAGTAGTGCCAGACAATAAGATTTTATATAACAAGACTACATGTTGGTAATGATATGCTATATGTTTGCTTAGTCATCACTCTAAGTTAATCACATTATAGAAAATATGGAAGATGCTTGAGTAGTCATGCACAAGAATTTTTCTGCAAATGTCTAGCAAGCATAAAGCCATAAAGAGTAGTATGGACTCTCAAAAGATATAAAGGGGCATACATGTCATATGTGGCCAGTGAATAGCAAATACCACAGAAGCGAGAATGATTAAACTTTAGACAGGCAATGTGGGACTAATCCAACCACCGCTCCACATCAGCCATATGGGCCTTCACTCTAACGGGCCGAAGTATTACAAAACCACCCGCCCAGATTAGTTACTCCAAATCCTAAACTATGTGCCAGAGTACAGCCAGACAAAACAAACATTTTCTCTTAGCACTATTTAGTAATTAGGCACATAAAATTAATTGGGTTATCCTGGAAACATTGTTCATAATGTTATTCCAGAACAAAAAGTTGTATCGACAACACTGTTCAGCATATGAAGGAGGCAATGCTGCTAAAATGAAGGTACGTAACCAACCCCCCAACCCTTCAAATCTATCTGCATAAGATGTTGTACTTGTGTTCGGATTCTTCCATTACGGGATTTCATTGGAGAAATATTGAGCCCACCACCTAAAATAAATGCAAAAGAGAAAAAAGGTCAGGCAAAGGAAACCTGATAGCTACAGTACATAAACATGAATGCAAATGATGTACTGTAGTGAATTCATCAGAGCAGCTTCTTTACTCTCAATTTGTGCTCTCACAAATCCTGGTTGCGGACCACAGTTCAGGTGCTCTCTAGATTGAAAAAACACAACTGCACATGAAAATTAATAAAGAACACAATTAATAAATACACAAGAAAAATTAGATAGCCACTAAGTACAGGATATCTGATGGTTTTGTGGTTTGGTTGGCTAATCAGGGAGTTCAAGGATGATGAATGAAGGTTTTGTTAGTGGCCAATGATAGTATGTTAAGGAATCTGATCTAAGGATACCACTGCATAGTGGGATCAGCTTCTGGGTGCTCAACTTGCCACCAATTCTAACTGTACCTCCAATCATGCTGCAACAAACGGTCGACCATTCTAACAAAACACATTCTACCACAATCATTGAAGCAATGGAGGATATTGAGATGGCAAAGGTGCAAGACATCTATGTATGACCAACAATAAGACTAACCTTGTAGCTGGGGTGACCACCTGAGCTCGAATCCCAACCAAATTGCTTTGATACTCCAAATCTTGTGGCTATCAGTAACAAAAAAAATTGATAACTTTAGTATTTTATTTTTATGAGGACCATATTCTCTAATTTACAATAGAATCTTATAATACTAAACAGCTCAGCTATTATTATGATAACAGGCTTTATGGGCAAAAGAGGAAAAGTTACTGCAACTTTTCACAATTTGCTAAGCTCATGGCTACATAAAGCAATATAAATATGGTAATGTGCTAATTTAAGTGAGCAGAATAGGGTGAAATTTAAAAATAGCCTATCCATACTTGATAGCTTATCTTGTATGAACCACCACTGGCTACTACATTTGATTAGAACCAATCCATCTTGAAAGGGGATAAAAACCAATCCATTGCACAGAGGAACAAATTCTTACAAGGAAATTTTAGTCACGTGTACACAAATTTAAACGGAAAATAGAGAATGCAACACATGGAAAAGGAAGAAGGTCCTATTGCTGCAAATAAGTGTACAAAATGGTGATTGGCACAAAGTAAGGCTATGGGCAATCCTATAGCAGCTGATGTAGCTGACACAAAGTAAGGCTATGGGCAACTAGGAGTCGAGATCATGCATCATTCAGTATGTGAAGCTTTCCCTTACTGCAAACGTGGTAATCTTTTCTACTGGAAATAAGCTACCTGGTTACATTTGGTATGGTTCTTTTCTTCGTCTGATAATTAAATTGCCGCACAAGAAGTATGTTTCATATTGAACTAATGCATAGCAAGGGAACAAAACATCTATACACTTGACATAAGGATTTCATATTGAACTACAGATTAAAATTTTATTCGTAGCTTTGACCACAAATTATAATTTAACACAGACCTATCCTCTTTGAAGAACAACCGAACCGAAATAGGAAAAACAATGCAGAATACACAAACATACAAACATAGCACTTCATGTAGAAAAGGAAGAAAGAACAAAATCATATACGGTAGTAACTTATTCATAACAAACCTATAGCACCGCTGTGAAGTGGCCGTCGCGAGGAAGGGCGCAGGGGAGGGCAGCGCAGGTGATCGAGCTGGGGACGCTGGGGATGTCAAGGGCGTGGGGGAGGGGCAGTATAGGGGCGTAGGCGATGCTGGGAATGTAGATCGGAAGGAAAGGCGCGCACGGGAGGGGAAGCTGGCCTGGGATGTCGATCGGCAGGGGAGGGGATCGGGAGGACAGAGCGCATGCCGTAGGGGACGGGATCGGCACCAAGGAGCGTAGGCCGCAGGGCACACCGGCGCTAGGGATGGCGCAGCGGAGGGGATCAGGAGGAGCAATGCGGGCGACGGCGCTGGGATGGAGATCTGGATCGGAGGGGATCGGGAGGAAGGAGCTCCGCAGGGGAGGGGATTGGGAGGAGCAATGTAGGCGACGGTGCTGGGATGGAGATCAGGATCGGACGGGATCGGGAGGAAGGATCTCAGGCCACAGGGGAGGGGATCGGGAGGAGCAGTGCAGGGCGACGGCGCTGGGATGGAGATTAGGATCGATGGAGCACAGGGAAGGAAAGAAGAGATGTATTGATTTTTGCGCCAAAAAAATTAGCTATCCCGCTTTTTTTTTCTACGCCATCCTATGAATGGGATAACGACGGGATAATAGTGGTAGTTAGTATCTATATTTTTTGGAAGGGCTACTGAACAAAATCTATTAACGACCAAAATTTTCTTATGGTTGTTATTTATTGGTCGTTAATACTTGTAATTCTAGTAGTGGGAAGGAGGACACCGGCTTGGGGAGGAGCTTGAGGTCACCAGAGTAGGGAGTCGCCGGGGAGGAGCCACGGGAGGACGCCGGCCGGTGGGGAGGCACCGAAGACGAGCTTGGGGTGGAGGAGAGCACACGGGAGATTTGGAGAGCAACAAGTGTGAGGTGAAGTGAGTGAGGAGCCAAGAAATGGGATTTTATACTCAAACCCTGCAAAGTCCGGACTCTCCGAATCATTAGCCCGGATACTCCGGGTTGGGGCATTCAGTCAACCCAATCCGGACACTCCGGATTTTAATCCGGACACTCCGGGCTTTATCCGGACATATTATCCGGATACTCCGGATTACCCAGAATTGCAGCGTAGGATCCCATCACCGCATGAGTCGAATTTTGAAATCGGGGCCTTGACAAACCCTCCCCCCTTAAGGGAATCTCACCCCGAGATTCAGAACAAGTGCATAGGTAGGATGAAATGCAATTAGATAGCATGGGCACGTACCGATCGACTTGCCTTGAACTGCGAAGCATTTGTACATAAGCACTTCACATAGTACGGATGAACTCGGGATACTCGGTCCTTAGACGCTCTTCGGGCTCCCAAGTGGCTTCGCCTTCAGTGTGATTGCTCCACTGAACTTTGTAGAACTTGAGAGTCCTCCGACGGGTCTTGCGTTCAGCTTCATCCAAAACCCGAATAGGACGCTCTTGGTAAGACAGATCAGGTTCAGGTAGAACCTCGAGTTCGTCCACCTCCAGTGACTCGAAGGGAGTACGGAGGCACTTCTTCAATTGAGATATATGGAAGACATCGTGGACCATTGCTAGAGAAGGGGGAAGCTCTAGTTGATATGCCACTTGACCATGTCTTGCTAGGATCTGAAAAGGTCCTATATAGCGAGGTGCCAATTTCCCCTTAACTCTGAAACGACAAGTGCCTCGGAGAGGAGACACCTTCAGGTAGACATAATCACCAACGTCGAAGGAGAGAGGTCTCCTACGGCGATCCGCATAGCTCTTCTGTCGTGATTGTGCTACCCTCAGATTCTCTTGAATGGTCTTCACCTTCTCTTCTGCAGCTTTAACCACATCAGGTCCAAAGAATGGTCGTTCCCCACTCTCGAACCAGTTTAGGGGTGTCCAACAGCTACGACCATAGAGTGCTTCGAAAGGAGACATTTTGATGCTGGTTTGGTAGCTGTTGTTGTAAGTAAACTCAGCATACGGAAGACATTCATCCCATTTCTTCCCATAAGACAGAACACAAGCCCTCAACATATCCTCAAGGATCTGATTGACCCTCTCAGTTTGGCCGCCAGTTTGCGGATGATATGCTGAGCTATCAAGCAGCTTGGTGCCCAATGCCTCATGCAAACTTTTCCAGAATCGAGAAACAAACTGAGAGTCTCGATATGAAACTATCCACCTTGGAACCCCATGAAGGCATACGATCCGAGAGATGTACAACTCCGCATACCTCTTGGCTTGATAGGTGGTGCGAACAGCTAAGAAATGTGCGGACTTCGTCAACCGATCGACTATAACCCATATCGAGTCGTGGCCCGAAGCGGTTGTTGGCAGGCCGGTGATAAAATCCATCCCAATCTCTTTCCACTTCCAACTTGGAATGGGCAACGGCTGAAGAGTGCCAGCTGGCTTAAGATGCTCAGCCTTCACCCTTTTGCAGACATCGCATTCAGACACATAGCGAGCAATCTCGCGCTTCATGCGAGTCCACCAAAACCGTTGCTTCAAATCTTGATACATTTTGTTGCTGCCCGAATGAATTATGAGCAAGAAGTTGTGGGCTTCATCGAGAATTTTTCTTCTCAATTCTTGGTCTTTGGGGACGACCAGGCGCTTGCCGAACCACAAAGTTTCACGGTCATCAAGATGGAATCCCGTGGCTTGGACGGCAGTTTGCTACAGATTCGGGCAATGTCCTCGTCCTTTTGTTGAGCTTCTCTAATCTGATCCAATAGTGTGGAATTCAACTCCAGATTAGCCAAGAACCCTTCTTCAACCATTTCCAAGCCGAGTTTCTGGAATTCGGCACAGAGGGTGGCACTTTGGGGTTGAAGAGTGAGGCAATTGCATCGAGCCTTGCGACTCAACGCGTCAGCCACCACATTAGCTTTTCCCGGGTGGTAATGCACTTCCAGGCTGTAGTCTTTGATCAATTCAAGCCATCTTCTTTGCCTCATATTCAAATCTGCCTGCGTGAAGATGTACTTGAGACTTTTGTGATCGGTATAGATGTTGCACTTGTTCCCCAGAAGATAGTGGCGCCAAATTTTTAAGGCATGGACCACTGCAGCAAACTCCAAGTCATGAGTGGGGTAGTGCTCTTCATGATGTTTCAATTGCCGAGATGAATCGGCAACAACCCGACTTTCTTGCATAAGCACACAGCCAAGGCCGATACCAGATGCATCGCAATAGACATCGAAAGGCTTGTGGATATCCGGCTGTGTGAGGACAGGAGCTGTAGTAAGGCGTTGTTTCAAGGTCTGGAATGCTTGCTCACAGCCCACTGACCATTTGAACTTGGCACCCTTTTTCAGTAGCTCAGTCATAGGTTTGGCGATCTTTGAGAAATCCTGAATGAATCGGCGGTAATAATCGGCAAGCCCAAGAAAACTGCGGACCTCTGTGACAGTGTTGGGCTGCTCCCACTTGAGAACATCTTGCACTTTACTTGGGTCGACAGCAACGCCTTGCTCGGAAAGGACATGTCCCAAGAAAGATACCTCCTTCAGCCAAACTCGCACTTGCTGAATTTGGCATAAAGGCGATGTTCCCGGAGTCGCACGAGAATGATGCGAAGATGCCTTGCATGCTCTTCCTCATTAACTGAATAGACTAGGATGTCATAAATGAAGATGACCACAAAAGAATCGAGTTCCTCCATGAAGATGGAGTTCATGAGGTACATGAAGTACGTCGGTGCATTCGTCAGACCGAACGACATGACGGTGTACTCATACAAGCCATAACGGGTGGAGAATGCTGTCTTTGGAATATCTTCCGCTCGAATCTTGATTTGATGGTACCCGAGCCTCAAGTCAATCTTGGAGAATACCAGCGCATCAGCAAGCTGATCAAACATGATATCGATCCGAGGCAGAGGGTACTTGTTCTTGACAGTGACGGCGTTCAGCGGTCGATAATCAACACAGAGTCGAAGGGAGCCATCCTTCTTAGTCACGAAGAGAGCCGAGCAGCCCCAAGGTGAGGAGCTCGGGCGAATGAATCCCTTGTCCATCAGTTCCTTCAGCTAAGTCTTCAGTTCGGCTAACTCATTCGGCGAGCATTCTATTCGGCCGTTTGGAAACTGGGGCAGTCCCGGGCTGAAGCTCAACTACGAACTCAATGTCCTGGTCGGGCGGCATCCCTGGCAATTCCGCTGGGAATACGTCTGGGTACTCAGAAACCACGGGAATGAACTCTAATTCTCCAACTTCAGCGCCATTCAGGGAGCAAAGAGTGGCCTCGCCAGCCTCGAGGAGCAGAGTCAGCCAGTCGCCCTTTGGTCCTTTGAGCGAGATGGAGCGATGAGAGCAATCTAGAATGGCCTGCTGTCGTGTGAGCCAATTCATGCCCAAGATGACATCCATCCCACGAAAATCAAGGAGCAGCAAATTGACAGGGAAGGGAACCCCTTGGATCATCACAGTTGCTTCTTGGACTACCAGACTCGCAACTATCTTAGAACCCGGTGCTTTAATTAGGAAAGAGGTGTGGCTGTAGCTCACCCTCATTTGATGTTGCATGGCGAATTCCTTGCTAATAAAAGAATGAGAAGCCCACAAATCAAACAAAACCCTAGCAGCATGTCCCTCAATGCACAACGTACCAGTCAGCACAGCAGCACCCTCGGGGATCGCCTCAACATCAATGTAGTTGACTCGGCCACGGTTCGGCGCAGGAAGTGGAAGTGGTGCAGTCGCGCCTTGAGGTCTTGGGGTGTTGGAATTGTTGCCCTTCCTTGGAAAGAGACAATCGCGGATGAAATGCCCCACACGCCCATAGTTGTAGCAAGGGCCCGGTCCAGAGTTCGTCACCACACGCACTCCCGGCTGTGGCTGCGGAGGCCGAGGAGTAGCGATAGGAGGCCGGGCCATCCCAGTCGGTAGGGAAGGCACAAGAGCGGGGGCCCTCGGTGGTGGAAGAGGGACAGTTCAGGCCCGCTGCGAACTGCCACCCGCCGAGAACTGCACTGACCTCTTCCGCTTCTTCTCCTCTTGATGGTTCCTCATCTTGTGCTCTACAGTGATTGCCCAACTCACCAAGGCATTGAAGTCGGCAAAGTCACACACTCAAAAGTTTGTCCTGCATCTTGGCAGACAACCCATTCATGAACCGACTCTGCTTCTTCTGATCGGTATCGACTTCCTCCGGCGCATATTGGGCCAAATAATTGAACTCTCGTGAATAGTCCATCACGGACTTGCTCAACTGCTTGAGGGCAAGAAATTGCTGCTTCTTGATATCCATGAGTCCCTTTGGGATATGGTACGCCCGGAAAGCCTCACGGAACTCCGCCCAAGTCACCTGGTGACCGGCGGGCTGCATTACCAAGAAGTTGTCCCACCAAGCACCGGCGGGACCCTGAAGCTGCTGCGCGGCAAAGAGTGCCTTCTGAGGATCCTCACAGTAGATGAGGGCAAACTTCTGCTCCATGGTGTGCAGCCAATCATCAGCCTCTAACGGATCACTGGCCCGAGAGAAGGTCGACGGCTGAGTGTGCAGGAAATCCAGATAGCCATTCGATCGGCCTCGCCCTTCACCGCGGCCACCTGGAGCAGCCTGATTCTGGACCAACATCTCCAAGATTCGGTTGGTAGTCTGCTGGTTCTGCTTTGATCGCAGCAATACATCCAGCAGTTTGGGAGGAGGAGGCGGATAGCTACCGCCAGGCTGCGATCGCCCAGCACCCCCATCATCTCCTGAAGTTCCGCAGGTCCTCATTCTGTCGTCAATCAAGGTCAGACGACAAGAGTTAGACTCCAAGCGAAAGGGATAGGCCTTAAGCTTGACAAAACCTCGAACTAAATCTAATCTAGACTGTAGCACTTCAAACTAACTCCATTGTGGGGTGCCACAAGTCCAACATACCCAAAAACACAACTCATGATGCAAGATGGCATGGCACATGCATGATATGACATGAAATGCACGATTCCAACGTAACCCTTTTTCCCCACACTCACCATTTATAAACATAGGGTGGGATATAGGCACTGCCTTCTACCTAATGCATTATGCAAGTCCTAATCAATCCCTAAGTGGTCGTCAAGTTTTGGGTTCGTCTTCATGCACCTTGCTCTGATACCAGCCTGTGAGGAGCCGCCTAAACCGTTCTCGGGTTATTTGAGCGCTCAGTTATCCTAATCGGATTTGGAGGCTAACAACGGATCGCTGAGGGCGCTCGCAGTGTTAGCACCCAAGCCCAATTGAGACAACAGTGAGACCCTTTGAATAATTCGACAACAATCTCGGTATTCCCCCGGTATGCAACCCAAAGCTCACCTAGGATCCTCGCATACCAGTTTCCAATGCCATATCAGCTCAATTTGCAAAAGGGGGGCAACAAACTCGAAACCCCACAACCAAAGTACGCAACGCGGAAGCACAACAACAAACTCACACACGCACGAAGACAAACCCGACAAGGAACACGATCAACACCAGACAACAACCCGACAACCACCAAGCGACACAAGATTCAACGAGAAGGAAAGCACAACAGTGTATTAAAGAGTTGCAACAAGTAACCAAGTGTTTAATTAAAGACATAACAGAGTTTAAGACCAATTTGTATAGCAAAAGCGGACACACGACTACTAAACTAAATCAAAAGTACAACTCCTCCGGAAATGTCCTGCCCCTGAACACTCCCGGGCATAAGCCACACCGCCGGTAGCCTCTACTCGGTGCCCCGCCCGGTCACCGAGAGTCAATACGGACAGAACTCACACCCGTCTGGATCCTCACCTGAAAACCACAAAGCAGAAGCATGAGTACAGAAGGTACTCGCAAGACTTACCCGTGGTCCATATATGACCAACTCGAAAGGATATGCATTTGGATGTAGCAAGGAATCAAGCTTACGGTAAAAGTGCGGAAAAGCTTAACCTTGTTGTTTAATTACAATCCACTACTCAATTTACAAATTTTATAGCACTTGTGGACAGCACCTATTACTAGAGTGAAATATGAAACTTTACAAGTAAAGTAAAGCAAATGTCAACACAGATAAGTATCACCACCATATCCAATTATCATCAAGTTCAAGTTATTACTACGTTGAAGTGTCGGATGATACAAGCGTGCTCATATCCGAGAGAGCGGCATTCGAATCGCTTATTCACCCTGCAGGGGATCATCAATCGCACGACATGTGCCACAAGGAACCTCATGTCAACCCTCCTCCATCCATACCTACTCGTTGGGCCATCTTCATGCGGTCCGAGCACCGAGCACCCCCTCGAGCGGCCCAAGCCTGGCTTCGCCCTCGAGAGTCGGCCTAAGCCTCGCCCTCAACCACGTCCAACCGCATGAGGGCATGACCCATCGGGCAGTATGCGATGGAAGAATAGCTTACCGTCCCATTCTCCGGCATGCGATTAACAAGGGGTGCTTGATCAACATGGCAAACAACGGATCGGTCCTCAACTGACACAGGCGAGACTACAACACTTGGGTCTCCACACCCAAGTGATCCAATTCCCTCGCCCGGTCCCAATTTCACATTTCCGGACATAAACCCACCCGTTGAGGCCCAATATTCGTGAAGTAATTGATCTCAAGCGATGGAACCATCCACCACTTGGCCCATACGCGACCTCTGAGCAAACTAAGCATGGACATAATTTATTTACCCATAGCCTAGCTCCAAAGGAGGTGTTCAACAATTATCAAGGGGTGTATGTGCAACAAATGGGTTCTAATACCACTACCACAGATCAACTTCTAATGCATAACTTAGCCAACCAATAGACAATTGATTCACAAAAATAACATTTCATATATTGTTGAATATGCTTAGGTGCTTGCCTGATGCTTTTGCTTGATTACCAAGAACGACTTGCTCTTCGACAATCCCCTCAGTCACCTCCGCGGAGTCGTTCTCTACACGAGTATAATGCATGAATGAGATGCATGCAATGCAAAGGAAATAGAATGTAATTGCAAACCCCTCCCGAACAGACCAGGCAAACCCGGACAGTCCGGACATTTCATCCGGACAGTCTGGATAAGTCGGACATTCCAGACACTTTGTCCGGACACTCCGGATATGGCGCATTTCGCCCAATGTCTCAAGGGATTGGAGTGTCTCCGAGTCCCACGGCACCGCGAGGACCTGATCTACAAATTTCCTACACGCGGCTAAGCCAGAGAAGCTCCGAGCTAGCTCAAACACTATGAACGACGCTTACTTCTAAAAGCACCAACCAAAACTTAATCCAACGCTTACCAAAACTTAATCCAATGCTTAGAATGGCATCATCTACCCCCGATCTCTCACCCTAGCACCCCAACATTCCCTAATCCAACCCCAAATCCAACTACACCCCAAAACCCTAACACTCCCAAAGTTACCCCCAAACCTCAATCTACAAGATCGAGCCCCAAATCCACTCCCAAGAATGACCCTAGAACCCAAGAACCCACGAATCAACTCCAAGAAGAGGTCTTACCTTCAAGGAGGATGAAGAAGAGGAAGGGGAAGCCGGGTAGAGGAAGGAGGACACCGGCTTGGGGAGGAGCTTGAGGTCACCGGAGTTGGGGGTCGTCGGGGAGGAGCCACGGGAGAACGCCGGCCGGTGGGGAGGCGCTAGAGACGAGCTTGGGGTGAAGGAGAGCACGCGGGAGAGGTGGAGAGCAACAAGTGTGAGGTGAAGTGAGTGAGGAGCCAAGAAATGGGATTTTATACTCGAACCCCGCAAAGTCTGGACTCTCCGGATCATTAGCCCGGATACTCCGGGTTGTTGCATTCGGTCAACCCAATCCGGACACTCCGGATTTTAATCCAGACACTCCGGGCTTTATCCGGACATTCCGGACATATTATCCGGATACTCCGGATTACCCAGAATTTCGGCGCAGGATCCCATCGTCGCGTGAGTCGAATTTTGAAATCGGGGCCTTGACACCTTTCCTCTCTCTCTCTCATGCATCATCTCCCTCACCCACACCCTCTCTAACATAGGCTTCTTCTACTGTGGTGGCAATGACTTGTGACGATGGCAACTGGGGTTACCTCCCCCCCCCTCCGATTGTGTCCCGACACCATTCCAGATCATAGAGGCAGAGCAGCTGTGGCAAGAGCAGGGGTAGTGGCGGCGGCATAGCAACCAAAAAAGAGGGAGAGGAGAAGGGCTGCAACAGCGGAGGTCAAGGCGGCATGACCTGGGCGAAGGGCCAAGTCGCCCCCCTCCAGCCGATTAAATGCCTTGGCATCGTTACGCCAAGGCAACGCCATGATAACTATGATCTCATAGATTTGCAGACATGATACAATTCTTTTTTTAGAGAAACCTCTGCAAGAAGGACGCAAGAAAGATGCTACATACAAGTTTCCATATCCCGGCGAAATTTCGGGAATTTTGGTAGAGATTTCGGACCCCTCGAGATTCTAAATCTTGGCCGGATTAAAAAATTTGAATTTTTTATTCAAAATGCTACATTATCTATCCAAATCCAAATCTCGACGAGATCTCAGTGATTTCGGCCGAAATCTCAGTGATATTAACAGGATTTCAATTTTTGTTGGCGGGATTAGATTGGATTTAGGGTCAAGACTATCCACAAAAAATTTCAAAAAATTTTGAGGTGTTTTTTTTATTATTTTTCGGTCGGTTCAATTTGAGTTGCATATATTGTGTGAAAATCTCGACATTAGAAACAATTTTAGGTGATATTGTTTTGACATTAAAAATTTTTAGACTTTTTATGTTTTGAAAACTAATTTCTTCTTAGAGATGGTATTGTTTCAATGGTGTGATCGGTGTAACTTGGTCTATCATACCGCACTTTATCGATCTTATGATGTTTTGAACACTAATTCCATTGCAGAAATATTCGTGATAAGAATGCCATGATTCTTGATGTCTTTTATGTTGTCTTTGAACCTCAGTGACTGTGTATCATTGAACCATGTGGCTCCCCTTTATCATTGAAGTTTTCCAGGAATTTTTTTTACGGTACTAATATTCATCTTACCAAGAGGATGTCTATGAATTTACCTGTGTTATGTATAATGAAGCCCAAAAAACATGTGGTTCATGTTTCATATTGTACCTATCCTAAAAGTTGAACAACACTTGTTACTAGTATAGCTGTAAATGGTATTTTATAAAGTTAAATTATTATAATAACATAACCATTTTATTATTTATCAGCACTTCTGATCAGCAAACTGTTCTCCCTTCATGATGCTAACGTTTTAAAGATCAACTTTGCTCCATACAAGAAAAGGCCAACAACACTAAATGCAAAGGCACTAAAGAATCTATTTGATTGGTGAGTCCCTTGGGTTTTGGTCTTCTAAGCTTTTAGAAAAACTTGTTTCTTTGTATACCTACTGCTTATATGTGATGCTAATGCTAAGAGTTTTTCACATATTCACAACATCAACATTAGCACTATCATAATTTTAAAAAACTCCTTAGACTTGATCAACCTCTCAAAAATTTATGGGAATATTATTAATACATTAGAATAATTCAAAAAAAAATTCAAAATTTTCTAACATGGTTTGAACTATTTTTCATTCAGTTGAAATTTGACGGTCAGTCTTCAGTAGCACTGTTAGAATTTTTAAAAAATTTTCAAGATTGATCATCATCTGAAAATTTTATGGTAATTTTATGAATATGTTAGGACCATCCATAAATTTTTTTTAAATTTTCTAACATGGTTTGAACTATTTTCCATTCGATTGAAATTTGCTGATTAGCCTTTTATTAGGACAGTAGCACTATTAGATTTGTAAAAAAATTCCACAGGCTTGATAATCATCTAAAATTTTTATGGGAACATTAGTGATGTCTCAGGACCATCCAAAAAAAGTTTCAAAATTTTTGACGTGTTTTTTTACCATTTTTTGTTTGGTTCAATTTGGACAGAAATCTCGGATTTCCCGGTTGAAAAAAAAAACTGGATTTAAAATTTGGTTTTTGGATTTTGTTCGAATTTTATTTGAAATTCCGAGATCTATTTCGGATTTCGGCCACTTTCAAGATTTATACCGAAACGAAATTTGAAACCTTACCTACGTAGCATTCTCTTAGGTTCACTGTTTGTCTGTTGCCCGATATTTTCTGGTTCCTACACATGAACAAAAAATGTTGCATCTTGTCCTGACTTAACAAGCAACGCACCAAACCAGCCAATACCATTGCACACGCTAAGCTGTCTGCCGTTGCACGGAAGAAAGCAAAAGAGAAATTACATGTGGGGGCATTGGATGCTTGCTGCTTCCCCCCCTTGCCCTTTTGTTGACTGTGGTGTACATACCTTGTCTTGTGTAATTATGGATTGTAAGTTCTCCTCCAACAACTAGTCCCCATCATTGATCACAAATCTGTTCAGTCATTCTGGCACCACCTTCTACCCTGTTTGCTCAGTACCCTATCTCATCATGCTGATCAACATTCTTACAATAACTGCAGCCTCTACAGCTTCTGTTACAGTTCTGATCTGATCTCCATCACTCCATGAGTCATATTTGGTTGTCTGAATTGAGCTCCTTGAAAGCTGAAAGCCTGGAACCAACTAAAAGCTGCACCATGCCCTCATGTTTGCTCTGCAGCATCAAACTCTACCTCCCGAGTTCTGACCTGAGCTAAAGTAAGTTCTTGCTCCTCAACATTGGTCTCACACACACATGGTCAGCAAGGCACAGAAAGTTCTTGCATCTTTTGTCCACTTCTGGATGGTACTTCCATGCTTCCTTCTTTCTTGGGGTCAACTTGGCGCCAGAGATAGAGAAAGAGAGGTGTCAGCTAGTCAGGTTATGGGGCTCGTGATGGGTGATGGATGTGTGTGTGTGGGGTGGGGGTGTTGGGCATGGGAGATCTTTCCATGGCAGCCTTGCCTGTGAATAAAGGGCTCAGGGCTTGCAGATCTTTGGTGCAGCTGCCTCAGTTCTCGCTTGTACTGCTGTTGCTCCCGAGGTCAACAAGCGGATATCATCAGACAAAAGCTTCCTGCCGCGGCAGCGGTCTTGTATCTACACTGCTACACATACTTTCAGTTTCTGATTTTGTCGTACAGAGGAAGTCCCTGTCCTACTTTATCCCTCCACTATTTCTATTCCTTTATGTTCTAGCAATCTAGCATCCTAGAATCAAACTTGGCGAGATCTCCCTCTGCCTTTTCAAAAGTCTTGCTTTGCAGCATCTTTTTGCTTGCATTTTGTTTTTTTGTTAAATAAAGAGGATCCCAATTAAGCTACTGGTAGTCTAGTACTCCTCTGTTCAGATGTTCTTGACTTGTGATGAGCGTTTTTTTCCTTCTGAAAAAGAATAATGATGCATAGGGTCAATCTCTGCACAGGGGCCCTACATGGCTAGAAATTATCCTTAGCCAGTTGTGTGACACGGTGTTATAGTGATACGCCTCATAATTAATTGTTTAATACTCCATCCAGTCGCAAAGGGCTGTCCAAAATGTCAGTTATAGTCAATTTTGAAACTTTGACTATTATTATCTTTTAAATATTTAAATTGGATAAATAAAAAAAAATCATATGTGTAGATTTGTTTTGAGAAATATTTTTATAATATTTTAATTTTATTAAGTTTTATAAATATGTTATAATAAAAATTAGTGGTTAAATATGTGCTTTGAAGGCATGTTCATATCTACGACTATTTGTGACAAGAGAGAGTAAGTATTTGGTGGCATGCCAACCCTTGGAAGTTAACCTTAATCATGCAGAAATTGAACAAGCTATGAGTAGCATCTTGGACACTGTTTGCGACCTTTTCCATCCATTTCTCTACCAGTTATGATCAGACACGTCCAGCTATTATCAACCGAGGAACCCAACAGAGAACCAAGAAGAAACACTCAAGAAACACAAGAACCAGAGCCTCTGCCGCCATTGCAAGGCGAGCGCCAGGAAAGCTTGCTGCTAGCTAATTGCTGCCGCTACAGAGGTCGAGCAGCTTCTTCCTTCCCTCCACGATCTCGTCGAACAGGTCGTCAATCAGCGCGACAATGTCCTCGCAGCCGGACCGCAGCAGCCCGGCCCACAGGCTTACCTCCTCCGCGGCCGTGGTGACGTCGCCGCCCCTGTCCATGGCCTCCTTCACCTCCTCCACCGCCGTCCTCGCGCGCCGGAACTCGTACATCATCACCCCCGCGCCGCCGGACGCCCTGTCCGCCTCCGCCGCCGCCCGCTGCTGCGCACGGGACAGCGCCGACGCGAACGCGGCGCCGAAGTAGGCGCCGCAGTCCGTGGTGGCTCCGGCGCCGGAGGCCGCGTCCGGCCAGTAGTGGAGCACGCTCCAGGAGAGGAGCGTGAGGAGGAAGGAGGTGAGCATCCGGGTTGCGCAGAGCACGCCGCGGAAGCCGTTGAAGCCGTTGAGCTTGGCGTCGGCCGGCACGCTCTCGCGGAGGCGGAGCGCGAGCGCCTCCGCCCGCGTCTCCACTAGCGCCCTGTTCTCCTCCTTGAGCGCCATGGCCTCCCTCCTGCACACCGAGATCGCCCTCGTCACCTGAAGCCACGATCAATTCACACGCAGTTCGAGGTTGGTTAGTTTGCTTAATTGCTCGGTGGTGCGAGTGCAACCGTGCGAGAAGAATACGGCGACGAAGAAGAAGAAACGCACCTGGCGGGAGAGGTGGGGGTTGGAGGGGACACCGCCGGCGGCCTGGAGGAGGGAGACGACCTGGGCGGCGGAGGCGGAGTATCCCTCGATGGCGGCGGCGCCGAGGCGGAGCGCGCGGCAGGCGTCGCAGAGGCGCGACGTCTCGTCCATGTACTCGTCGAGCCACGCGGCGCCGCCGGGGAGGTGGAGCGAGCCGACGAGGCGTGTGAGCCCAGCGTGCGCCGCGCGGAGGAGGGCCAGCGAGGCCCGGAGTGTCGGCAGCGAGAGGAACGCCGCCGACGCAAGCGAGCGGTCGAGGTCGTCGAGCCCGCGCGCCAGCGTCGCGTAGAAGGCGGCCACCGTCGAGGAGGACGGCTTCATGGCTAGCAACCCAGCTACTATACCTTGCTATACTTCCTCTTCGTCGGACTGAGAGAGGGTTAAAGGTCGAAGCTTGTTAGGTATAATAATGGCGCGAGTGCAACCGTGCGGAGTTGGCTCCGGATGGATGGCGACCTTGTTCTTACTCTCAAGCCAAGCTCAGCTAGCGGCCGAAAGCGACGGCAGCTATGTGGAGTGCAAGGAAGCAAGCAAGGCTCTCTCTCTCTCTCTCTCTCCCCTTATTTCTTCCTTTCTCTTTCATGTGGTCATGGTTGCTGTTCAAGTGTAGGTTAGAGGGTGATGCCGAGGCCTTCGGATGATGGGAGGAGAGGGGCTTCTTTGTGCTGTGTGTTATATAGGACCACCTGGGACTCGAAAACCTTTCCAACCTTTCTATACAACTACTAATTACGTGCATTACTATTTAAAAGCTGTATAGATATAAAACCACGAATAAAATATAAACTGTGATTATTTACACTTTCACTTATTTTAAGATTTATATGTAACTTATATTAGAAGCATTCAATGGTACATATAAGTACTACTCTTATATATTCGTGTCTGTGAACAGGACACTAAGCACAGAGCAGAGAGGTGAGGAGAGGATTAATGGATCGTTTGCGTCCAAGGTTGTTTCTTGTTAGTGGGAGCTGTCATCATCGATCGCATGAGAGCTATATAGCGTGCACTTAATTCCCTATGGGAATGATCCACCTGCCGGGTCACTTTTTTTTTCTTTTCCTGCGCTTTTTTGAAAGATATGTTTGTTGTTTTGACATAGTGATGCATCTATATTCCACAGTTGGGGGCACCGGCCAGACGATAAGAGAAAGTAGGGGTAATTTCTATTGACTTTTGACGCTTTCTCATCATTTATTTAGGTCCTTGTGTGGGACGGGAAGATTGTATAGAAATTCCGGAGAGACTATATCGACTCTTGCAATAAATGTTTGACGCGAACCGTCTAGGAGAAAAAACCGCTATAAAGAACATATTGTTCTGCGATCATCGCATGTTATGTGCGTGATAAAAGTGTACGAATTAAGCTATTAGTAGCAAAATTACTGTAACATCAGTAGTAATTTTAAATCGATTTAAGCCACGCCACCCACGTTAGGCTATCAGCAGCCAATCTTTCCCTGCCACTGCACTGCCGATCATGCGTAGTACCAACCATGGGCTGGGTGACTGCAGAAGATCCGAGGTTAGCAAAGATCACTGGAAAGACTAATTAGGGCGAGAAAGAGGAAATCCTATCCAGATTTTGACTGCTGACTTGACCCGAATCTTTCCTCCCGAACGGCCACCACGATGGGGCATGGGTCCCGCATGGCTGTGACTGCACACCTTCAAGGGCGCCCTTGTCTCATTCTCCTTCCGGCTAGAGGTTGGCGTCGTGCCGTGCCGGTCCGGCCCGGGCCCATTGTGCTTCGGGCCGAAACCGTGTCGTGCCACGACGGCCCATCGTGCCCACCGTGCCGGGCTGTGCCGGGCCGTGCCGGCCCGACTCACTTTTGGCGAGCCCAAGCCCGGCCCATTTGCGCTTGCAGCTCGCTTCGTGCCGTCAGTTCGACCCATTTTTACTATTGTGACGAGCAAAGAAATAAAATAAATCACTACTACTAAACTACATATTTTAATTACATAAGAGACTAATCACATCAACAAAATGTCAAACATAAATGCAATGCTTGAAGATGCCCTGAATCAACAATATCTACCAACTTTTAGGCCTTAATCCGTGATTTCGTGCCGCGTCGTACGCAAGACGGCCTGGCCCAAACTACCGCGGTGCGTGCCGCGTCGCCCGTCGTGCCTGGTTCCGGCCCAGATCGCCCGAAAGCATTGCATGCGGCCTACCTGGCATGGAACCGTGCCGTGCCGTGCTTTGCACCGGGCCATCCCATCGTGCTTCGGGCCGGCCCAAAAAAACCCGGCCTAGTGCCCACCTCTACTTCCGGCTGCTCGCAACTTGCGTGTCAGGGCAGTTATAAAAGGGTGAAGCTAGGGGACGTCCGATTTTTTTTAGATGCCGCATAATATTTTTAACGTATGAAATATTTTTTTTACTGTTTGTCAGAGAAAAATGTTTCACTACGTAGAAAAAAATATTTCATTACGTAGAAAAAAATATTTCATGCGTAAAAAAAAATGTTACAAAAAAATCAGACGTCTGATCCCTAGCAATTCCCTTGTAAAAGTGGTGACGCTTCATTCTATAATTATATATATATATATATATATATATATATATATTTTCGTTACTATTAGACTTAGTATATCGCAAAAATACAAAATATTCATCGGCGACAATCTACTAGCACATTAATATTATAAATAAGTCTAAAAAACTATAACATACTACTAAAGATAAAAACAAGTTATGAGATAATTACATTAGCCAAAGCATGCTAAGGAAGAGTCATGAATCACATTTATCACCTGCCAAACAAACAAGCAAGTTGTGAATACAATGATCATAGAAAGTAATTTCTTCTAATATTTCTAGATGCAAAGTCACTGACAATAGCATCAACATCAATCTGATCCAACATATATATCCTACTCAATGCGTAGAGTGGTCAGACTATTCAACTTTTTCGGTGGCATTGATGACCTCAAATAGCTGCAACTTTGAAAAAGCTTCTTTCAGCCGAAGCTACAATCATAGTAACGGTAAACAAGATTCGATAAGCAATTGAAACATTTGCAGCATTTTTAATTCAGAAAAAAGTTCATCTAACTAAACATCAAATGAATCATTTTGAGAAAAAGTTTTTACAAATTTAGTGCAACATTTTCTTAGTTTGACATCATCCAATGGCTTCATGTTTTTTAAGCTATGTAAAAACTCAAATATACTTTTGAACGCTATAATTTTTTTAAATTTATTCCTTCAATTTTTTTTGGTATATTCCATCTGTTCAGCTAATCCAACTATCAAACTATATTTAATCTAGAGGCTGTATACTACATACATACATCGTGTAGGGCTCCTAATTTTCGTGAGCCTTGGGCGATCGCACTTGCTGCTAGACCCATGGCGGCCCTGTTGCGAGTGTAAATGTAGATAGTCGTAATCCCTTTCATTTCTAAGGGTACTTGTTCTCCTCATCATATTCCTATCAAATACCAACTCAATATTCTGTACAAAGTACATTCCTCTGTTTCTAAATAGTACTAGTGATACGGGGATCGTATTTGGCTGCCTGTAATGTTCTTTAATTAGTTGGTAAAGACATAGCCGAACTGGTACGTACATTCGATGCCCCCCTTTTATTTTCTCATTTGGGATAAAAAAAAATGTCCTTTATCTTGTGATGGGACATGAACATCTGCATAAAAGTTGGCCTATCTCTTCATGAAGCTGCACCACTTATTATTACCCCATAAAGAAAGATTATGGAACGAAGAAAAGCATCTTTCTTCTCCTTTCTCTCAGGGGCTTACCATCTTGGGGCACTTGGTGCCACTTGGAGCAGGAGGTGCACTTTAGATCTCCCTGTCCATGTGAATTTATTAGAGTTTTTATTATTATGGTATCATAAGATACCACTAAATTACTTTTACATTCTTTTGTTGCTCTGGGTAATTTACCTTTTAAACTTTTGATGCCTCCTAATGACAGTAAAAAGTCTCATAAATACACACTGTCACACACACACATTCTACTCCCAGAAATAGTTACTCCCACCTCTGAAATACCACCTAAACAAATATAAAATAGTCATTTATCACTTTGAATACACTTACATACTAATTATAAGATATTCCAATGTGAACCGCATAAAAAAAATTGTAAAGGGGTACATAGTTTTTAACATATTTTGCAAGTACATTCATATACTCACATAAAATAGAGTATGTCTATAAAATATACATACCACCTTAGAAAAAATGTAAACACCACATAGCTAGTCTTATATACTCGTATACTAAACGTACATACCCTCCGTTGCGCGATATACTTCCTATGTTGTGAGATACAACGTAGGGAGTAACTAATCCCGAGAGTAGAAAAGAGGTACATATAGTACTAGTATTACATTGAAACTTATTGCTTTTGTTTTTAGAGGAACCCTGGACCAAGATTTCTTAATCTTGTGAAGTGATGGTGGTGGTGACGGTGATGGTAGGCTAGATAGGCCATTGATTGGTTCTCGTGCTTAGAGGAACCCCTCCTAACTCATGTAGGGAGAGACACTAGCTCCATTTGATGTGTAACATATCCAAATGATTACACATGGCATGCTAACACAAGCTTTCATTTCATTTCACTAACTTCACTCTAGGGTTAACAATACCGTTTTGACCTTATTTTTCGATGAGCCGACGGTACCAACATTTGCGAAAAACTGAACAAAATTCGAGAAAAATCAAAGGTTATCGAAAGTCAAATGAATTTGAAATCTGATCAAATAGTGGAGTGAAATTCGAACAAAAAGATCAAATTTCGCTCAAAAATATTCGAATTTTGCTTGAAAAGATGAGAGCTTTTCTCGAAAATCAGTGATATGTTAAAAAAAATTTGAGTAAAAAATGGGAAAAATTGAAAAAAAAATGTTATAAAATTTGTAAAAGGCCATTAAAGGGCCAAAAATATGGGAAAATGTTAGAAATATATAAAAAATTATGAAAAAATACCAAAAAAAATGGCATGATTTTTCCTAAATATGAAACTTTTTGGCATGATATTTCCTATATTTTACATAATTGAAAGTTGTCACATATCAATACAAGTAGAAAAATAGGCATTCGCATAATCACATAAAGTTCAATGTAAATTTAAAATGTAAGAAAATAGTAATGAAAAGAGAAGTTTTGGTAGTTCATGCATGCATACAATGAGAAGTAAATTTTTCAATGTTAGATAACATTAACATATTAAAATATACCATATCAAGATAATTTTTGTGCATACAAATATTGCTACTTGAACAAATGGTACCATTTTCGGGTGTCGTCCATTGCTACTAAATATACTTCAACAAATATTGCTACTTGACATAATTGAACAAATATTGCTACTTGACATATACTTGAACAAATATTGATTGAAAAAATATTGCTACTAAAATATGTTGAAGTAAATATTTCTACTTGACATACTTGAACAAATATTGCTATTAAAAATACTTCTAATTTCTCTTTTTGGATTTTATAATTTCTACATTTTGAATATATGGCTCAAACTCATCTCCAAATTTCGTTTTTCAAAAAAAAAAATTCGCACCAGAGATCATAAAACTATTAATACTAATTTTAGGAAATTTTTGGATAATTTTTTTTTTCAATTTTTCAATTTTTTTAATTTTAATTTGAATTTGAGTCGGTAAACTGAATGAAAATTTTTTTTCAAGAGGGAGCGGTACGCGTGAATTTCTTGAAATTCGAACAAATTTTGTCAAAAAAAGTGAACCCTGCTTCACTCTCCGTTCAGCCCCAACGATCGATGGCAATGTTGAATCCGTGCGATTGACGGTGGTTAATTTCCCTCCTGTTACCGAGACTAATCATCTCTCTTCCTGGTTTCAAGAATCAAGACCTCGGAGAATGATTCACCATGTGACCTTGACGAACGATCTCAATCCCAGCTCCTTTCCTCGTGCCATCTGTTTCAGAATCATGCAAGAGGTGACCGTGAATCAAACAAGGTTCGTCTTTTCTTCCAATTGCTCTCTCTCAAAACCCTAATTCGCGGGTTCCTTTTGCGCTCCTAGGGAAGGGGATGCATCATGCATTGCATCAAATCCATATCTCGAACCACTATGTAGATCTTCTTTTTAGATTCTCCCCTTGGCCCAAGCTCTCGGCTTTTCCTCCGGTAATTGATGCATCTTACTGGAATCCTCCTGTTTTTTTAGTGCCCACTAATAGTTATCCGGCACTTGCTTCGGGACCTTTTCTTTTTTATTCCAAAGAACAATAAAAATGTTACAAATGTATGCAACTACAAAACTTAGGCCCTATTTGATAGCAAAGTTTTTCAATATCATGGTTTGGAAATTGCTTTGACATAAATACCATGGTTTCACCTACCACCATTGAAACCATGGTTTTTCTTGAAACTACAAGCTGTTTGGCTACAAAGTCTTTTGCATAGTATTTTCAAAATATTGACACCTCTCTCTCTCTACACCTGCCCCAAAAGCCCAAAACTCCACTCTGAGTGGAGTTTTCAATACTCCAAAAATACTATGGTATTGGCAATATCAAGATTTTCAAAATAGAGTTTTTTGTTGCTTCCAAACACCTTATAGCCAAAAATACCATGGTATTCTCCAAAACTATGGTTTTGCCTAAAAATTATGAAAATACTTTGTTGCCAAATAGGCCCTAAAACTGAGGTTTGAGTGGAGTTTTCAATACTCCAAAAATACTATGGTTTTCAAAATAAAGTTTTTTGTTGCTTCCAAACACCTTATAACCAAAAATACTATGATATTCGTCAAAACCATAATTTTGCCTAGAAACTATAAAAATACTTTGTTGCAAACAGGCCCTTAGTTTCAAGCTGTGGATCCTACCAGTCCCATACATTCGAAATAAAAGAATTTTCTTGAGAAATCTGGGGTATATAGTTGCTTTGTTTCCTACATCTATGTAAAAATTTCTACGTTCCAAACTTTTCCTCCGTTGGTGTTTCAAAGCTTTGCAATGACCTGTCTACATATGCGTAATTTTTTGTTACGGGATATCGTTACTACTCACAAATGGTTGTCTCCACGGAGTGCTTCCCCCTACCCACCCACGCACACCACAAAAGATAAACAAGTGTTTTTAGGCATTTTCTGGAGGGTTCGAAAAGTTTCATGTTTTAGTGTGTTTCACGTATTTTTACAAGTTTCTGAAAGATTCCAAGACACAGTTTTAAGTAGTTTCAGATTTTCGAATTCAAGTTTCACCAAGTTTCAACCAATAAGATTGCAACAAGTTTCAGTAAATTTCAACAGGTTTCATCAGAAAAAAACAACATAAAAAGAGCAAAAAAAAAAAAACCCGGCATGCTCACATGTGGTCGATGTCCCGCCCTTGCCACTCGCCAGCACCACCTCCTGCGTCCCCTCTCGCCAGGGGTGAAGCCATAACTCGATGTTGCTTGTCACGCGCGCGACGATGAAGTTTAGCCATGAGGTGATGTTGGCAGGGTCGGTGTTGTACCGCTCTGTGACCCAGATGGGGAGGCATGTGGGGGTCGTGGGATTTGACAGATCCCGTCACTAGCGATGAGGAATATGACTAGATCGGATCCCGTGCCGGCACCCTCCTCCCCCATGTTGTCTTCGCCATGCCAGTAGCCGCCCTCCTCTACATCACCGCGCCACCTCCGTTATACCAGTTGCCACCCCGCCAACCTTTGACTAGGTGTGCAATCGGATCAGATAGATGTCGACCGACCGACCAGATTTGTCCGAATCAAATTCGAATAGTCGTGCCAGATAGTTGTCAAATTCAACATCGATTTTGGCTAGTTGATTTCGAATTCGGCATATCACTATCCGTCAAATTGAGATATTTTGATTATATTCTCGGATAATTCCGGATAACTCTATTCGAATATTTATAGCCAATATTCTAACAGCTTTAATCGGGCCCAACCAAATAGCCCTAGCTAGGCTCTCCCTCCATTGCTCCACCCTCCCACTGTTGTCCCATTTGCCATCCTGCAGTCCGGTGCTGGGCACCAATAAAGCTTGATATGCAAGAATATGCTTCTACTTTTCTATGTGAATACCTATAATTCCTTTGCAAAAACATAAAGGAATATTTGATATTTTGGCAACTTTGTTAGACTACCTAATAAAATGACTTGTTAAATTGTGATAATCCTGATGCATGTTAAACTCATACGGTTGATTAATCATTGCTATATGTATTATATGAAGCATCTTTTTTTGCACGATATCTAACAAAAATATTTGGTGCCATATCGATTCCGTTTTGTATTCGCTTCGGAATCGTGACCAATATTATCCGCATCGTATTCGTATCTGGTACTATCCGTATCCGACCCTCAAGTCTGACAAAAAATATAGTTTAAGATATGAAAAGAACAATATCCGATCGAATCCATGCTGATTGCAGCCCTATCTCCGATAGACATGCGGCTGCTCTGTGGCCTAGATTAGGAGGCAGGCGAGGGTCGTGGGATCTGGCGGATCCCATCGCCGACGACGAGGAGGACAACCAAATCCGTATGACCCAATCCCCGGCGATGAGGAAGACAACCAGATCCAGCGGATCCCACCGCCAACATCCTCCTCTCACCATGCTGCCTCCACCTCCAGATCGCCACTTGCAGCTCTTACACGTAGGCCACCGTTGCTCACAAATTTAAGGCGTGAGAAAAGAAAGAGAAGTATGGGTAAGACGTGTCTCTACTATAACTCCTCCTCGCCTGCCATCGCCGCCACTGTTGAGCTCGCTCGTTCATTTGTTGCCATAGAAGGGGAAGCATTGGGAGGAGAGAGAGAGGAACGGGCGTGTGAACGGATGAGTTAAATGGATAAAGACCACATGTGAGCTGAATTGGATAGAGCTTTGTATTGTAGGATGGGACAGTTACTACCTATGCTCGGTTTGGGAACGCACGTTTACATGTTCTCTTTAAGGCTGGTAATCGTGGGTTCTTGGAGAATGTGATGCTGGGACTCGGAGGAAGGCATGGAGGAAGGCATGTTGGTCCTTCATGCAAATCTCATTGGCTCATTAAAAAGCCTACCCTTCAGCACACTTTCACAACTCTTTAAGCTGCCCTCGAAGCATATTTTTTCTTTGTTCTTCCAAGTGAAAAAGGAAAAAACAATATATTTTCTTGGAGCCTAGTGTACTGAAGAATTTTTAATTTATAGACATAACTTCTAGTTCCGAGCTTGCTTTCCCTGCTGTTCTGTTGATTTGATTTTAAGTTACGCCATGTGACCACTCCTCATTTTATATGTTACTTACCTTAATTAGTGCCAATACCAAAGTACTCTTATTGTAAGGTGTTGGCTTGTCTTAACTCTAGTTGAAAACCAAGATAAAAGTTCCATTCTTTTAAAGATACTTCACAGTTATGAATCTTGATCTATTCATCTGCCTTACATCTCGAGTGATGAGTTCGGATCACTTCTCTCATTCTCTAGCTATGATCTGTTTTAAGTTACGAATCCTATGCATCGTCCTAGCTAATCACTTGTCTCTGTGTTCTAATAGCAATATTGTTGAAGACAACAAAGAAATGAGAGGAGTCTATAGGTCAACATCTCAGCACTTCTTCCTCCCCTTTTTCTTTCGGTGTTCTTATCCCATTACATCATTTACATGTCCACATTTTAGAGCAGATCATATGACATGTCTTGCTTCTTTTGTCTGCAAAAAGGGCTTGGACAAGACCTACATATTCTGAGCTGAACACAATGGGCCCCAAAAATTTTATTTGGAGCTTCTCGTGCACATGATGCATTCGAATCATCTTTCCTTTTGCTTGCCAGATATTCAGGACTTGTTCATTTATCGCAGCTTATTTGCGTGTTCAAACTCAGCATTCTTGGTAGCTAGTTAGACTTACCCATGGGAACATACCAAAAATTACCCTTCATATTTGCATTATGGGTGGTATATAGTACAATGTAAACCTGTGAAGTTTCAGAGATGATTGGGGGGGGGGGGGGGATATCTGAGGTAAACTTAGGTATGTGTATACTGTTTACTCGGCCAAAGTTTTATGATCCAAATCAATTTAGAAAGAACAAAGAACAGATTAACAAATTCAGCAAAAGAAGAAGATAAAACTGATGGCTATTTCAGGTCTGGAAAATATCTCGCAGATTAACTAAGATTCCTCGCCACGCATGATTGCGCTATCTGGATTTCTATCAACATTGCAAGCCCAGTTCCTTTCAGGCCGAGTTGTTGCCGGCTTACTTATTTACTCCCTCGCCTCTTTGTCACCCCCTTTCATCATCGCTTTCGTACTGGCCGTGCACTGTATTGGCCATTTCAGTTTCAGTTAATCCAGCTTCGATCGACATCGGCGGTTGCTCGTCCATCTCCCCTCTCATCTCCCCGTCGAGAGAAAATGCATGGGGACAGATAAATATCACATATTGACAACTATTGGAGCACGCGCATCTTCCTTATGGCTCTGATAATCAAGGACTCGAATCCGGTGGATCAACTCCTTTAAATTTTTCTAGGGTTTTCTGGTTAGATTATTGTTTCTATGCATCACCGTCGCAATAAAGTCGCATAGACGTTAAAACAAACGAATATGTAGATTAATAATCATCATTCACCCTTAATTCATTCTCTGCACATTATAGAGCCTTTAATAATAGTTGAGTATTGTAGAGCTTTTTTTTTTTTTGCACATTCTATAAAAAAAAACTATACATTAATGCCATGAGCGTGCTGGGTGACACCCTCTATATAATACATCCGAGAATCACAATTCTAGTCGTACGAGCTAAGCATCTCTCGCTGTTGAGTTCTACTTTTTCTTTGCATAAGATTACTCCAGAAAGATACACATATGGTGGATCCGGCCATCCTTGCCCAACATATCTCAGCCTCAAAACAGCGACGACTCCAGACACAAGCTACCGCATTTCAAGCACTGTCAATTCAACACAACTCCCTGACGCTGTCAGAATTAGGATTAATGCTACGCGTGCGAACGATTCGGGTTACTAGTTGGACTCCATGATGGGCACAATTCATGGAGGCCTAGCTATTTGGCAGTGACTGCGACCGGTATTATTAACGCTTCTCCTGTGAGAATAATTTCGTAGATGGAGTACTAGCTAACACCTTTAGTAGTTGAAGGAGACCTGCATGATGGTTAAGTCTTACAGTTACAGCTATAGCTCTAGGATAAGTCAAGAGTGCCCTTTCAGGGATTCTTAGTATTTCATCCTTTCATGTGTGTAGCAGCCAAGCCAATGCTGTGTCATGTGTGATGTCACTATTATTAAACTGTTCCTCTTTTTTTTTCCCCTTCTTCTTTTCTTTTCTTAATTGGCCACCTGAAACATTCTAAGAAAAGATTGGCTTCAACTGTGGCCTTTTTCTGTTGCTTTTGCATGATAGGTCACTCACTCACTCACACTACAATTCAGCTCAACTAAGCTAGCTTTGCTGTGGCTTGCTTTAGACATGAGCCAGGAAATCTTACCGAAATCTAGAGCAGCCGAATCCACCACCATCACCACTGATTAGTTTGGAATCTGCAAGCTTTGGGGGGAGGTACAATAATGCTCCAAATCCCCTAATCATGGCGTCCACTCCCAGCACAGCACCCCCATTGGGGTCCCCCGAGAACGCCGCCGAGCCGATTTTTCAATGACGGCGACCAGTGCGATCTCCGGACCCGCATGATCGTCGCCATCATCGTCGTCGCGGCGCTTTTCGGTAAGATATAAGGTGATCAGGGGGGGTAGATTGTGCTATAAAAAAGTGCCTCCTGCTTCACTTTGTGCCGCCGGGGGAAGCACCGCCCCCTGAGGTCGAATCAGCCATCATTCCATCCTCCTCTCCTTTCTTAAGTTGGAAGCATTTGCATCACTCTTTTAAGCCTGGGGAGGAGATGTTTGCCTTTGTTTATGTCAACTCTTCTGTTGCGTAATCGCACCAACCTGTACTGTTTAAGGATGAACAGGTCATTTATTTTTATATATGTATATACTAAAAACAGATTGCAACCAGAGGAAGCAGCTTTGGTGCAAAAGAAGTGGCTTTGAGCAAATGGTTTGGTCATGGTTCTCAGGGGATGTATGGTTTCTTTCTTGCCAGGTTAGTCTAGATCCTCATCCTGCCCAAGGGAATCGCCCAATGACTGGATGAATGATCATTGACCGGCAAAGCAGAAAGAACGAGGGCATAATGCCATCAGATAAAGCAGCCTTGCTCTTTAGGAATGCCATTATAAGCCAATGATTAGATCTGAACTTAACAAAGAAAACTTTGTAGAGCAAATGGTACACTGATATTCCGGAGGGCAAGCGGTTCTCTTTATTCTCATACAGGGGTATGTACGATCTAGTATTACAAGATCATCAACTTTACACGGTGCAATATGCAGTGGGTACGGTAGTCCCTTTTTTTTGTTGTTGTGGAAGCTGGATGTGTCAACAGTTGCCAGGGGGAAGCTTCCATCAGATGCTGACACCCATGCTCTCCTAAAAAATGAAAACCCTGCCATTTCATTGGCAGTATTGCATTCGACATTTGAATGAGAGATTCAAATGCTACACTCTGAAGGTGCTGCTTGCAAAGCATTACAGGTCTTGGCCTAAGAGGTCCCTTCTGATTTACTGTTCCTGTCAACCAATAAATAACAAACAGCCAGGTTAAAGTCGGCATATAAAGCAGACTAAAAAGCAGATATCATAACTAACGTAACACTGTGCTATATTCAGAATTTCAGAAGCTTTAGGGATTTCCAGTTAGTCTTTTAGCAAAAAAAGTAACTCCATGATATATAGTACCATAGTATATACAGAATGAGGCTATGTTATCAGAATGTCATAAAACTTTTGCAAGTGAGCACTATACGATATGAAATCATCAGAGTATTTCTGAGAAAGTATGCAACCCTCTGAATAACCAGGGCTTTAAAAAGCACCAAGAAATCATTCCTGTTACCTATCTTGTCTAAATTTTGTATAACTTTTACAAGTAAACACAACATGGTGTAAACTTAATGGAAAATATCAGAAAACCATGCAACACTCTGTAACACTCTAAACAACACAATTCCTGTTAGCTATCTTGCCTGAATTTTCTAGAAACCGGCATGAAACCATTCCTCGCCAAGTTGCTGCAGCTCTCAACCACTAGAATAGTTTAACATTTGATACTGAACACAAAGGAAAGTACAAAACAGTGAGGATGGTGGTAAGCGAAATCAAAGATGAGTGCCAGCAATGGTGAGCGGTGGGAGCTTCATGTATTGATTCTTCTAGTGATTGTAGGAATAGAGATAGAGGTAGTGGTAGCTTATTCCACGCAATTTAGCTTTCTGTTCTTGTTGGGTAGAGGTGGTCAAATCGTTATAAACTGTTACCAGTGGATTTCCAACCTTTCTTAATGAAAAAGACGCGCAGATCTCTTGCATGTTCTAAAAAGAAAAAGAACATTTGGTGAAACAATGATATGCCATTCTTGTGTTCTAGGCAGTTGCCAGTCACTGAAACTAAGGAATGATATTAAGGTACAGCTGAAATGTCGTGATAAACAAAAGGAAGGCTGGTAGTTTCTGGTGGTAATACTGATATTGGCGTTATGGGTGAAGGAAAAACGTAAAGATTCTAAGGAGACAACAAAATATAAATCAAATGCTACATCATAATGGTTTACAGGTAGCAGTTTCCTCTTTTCAACCACTTTACTTTGTGGAGGTAAATATGCCTTAATTGAAAACCATGCTTATCTTGTACAATTTGCAATTAATAGTGATTAAACAAAGAAGTTTCATATGCTATTTAATCATAACTCGATATGTTATGCGATGAAGTATGAGACAGATAGGCTTTTTAGATAATATTAACATTATTTTCTTCCATTATGTATCCATTGCTCTTGAACTGCGCCTAAGAAATTTCATATGAAGTTGCAACTTTTGAAACAATATGACTGCTGCCTGCTAGTATTCAGCTATTTGCAATGCCAGGCATTGAAGGCTTCTGTTTTTTAGAGTAACTACAATTCTAACATGGATGGCTTTCAAGCCTTCGAATGTAGCTTTGAAAAGAACATCCAATCCCAAATCTTAACACCCTTTGCCATTTAATAGTAGCCACGTTTCTTAAATGGGCTACTGCTTCCAAGTTCCCACTCCCAGCAAATCAAATACTCCATGTACTGAATTGCCCAGGCTTTTCTTTAACACAGTTTTACTTCAGCATCAATACTGGACTTGACATGATTGTTAGACGCGGGAATTAGAGATACACATCCAAGGGGAAACACAAGGAACACAAATGTGCAGGTAACACTGCCTTCGGAAACCTTCATCAGGCGTCCCTATGACATATAAATTTCAGATGCACAGAGAAAGCCAATGCTTCCCATTCTTACAGGTCAAGTTGATTGGACTAAACCATTTCACTCTTGTCTACTACCAATCGAAGCTCATACTGAGAATACTGTAGTACAGTCCCAAAGAAGCACAAAGCTTACGCAGCAAACCTCATGGCATTGTGCTAAATTTCACAGAGAGTTGACCGAAGAAAGCAGCATATAGCCTAACCAACTTTTGACATCACAATTCCAATTGCAAACAAACTATAGTAACTATGCCATTCTCATAAGGAGTCGTTGACATCAACATACAGATAACCAAATCGGGCAATACCTGGCCATACAGACACCAACCTAGTCTACAATCTACAGAACAACTATCTAAAATACTGAATCATGGTTCTAATTGAACAACAACAGATCCAAATAAGAAAAGGGCGGTGGTGGAGCGTTCACCTTTGGGCCTGGGACTGGTAGAACTTGGAGATGCGGCCGCGGTTAGGGGGCTTGGGCTTGACGGGCTTCTTCCGGCGCAGCCCGGTGATCTCCTGCACCAGCGGAACGTGAACCAGCACCGTCCTCCACGCCACGTACCAACCTGGGATACCCGCCCCGAGACGAACGAATCAAGGAAGCACCAAACCAAAGCAAAGAAACGACCCAAGGAGGACGGAGGGTGCCGTACTGAGGACGATGAGGGAGAGGACGAAAGCCACGGCGAGGAGGGGACGGAGGACGAAGACTTCGGCGAGCTCCCATGCCGCCGCAAGGCTGCCTCCGGCCATGGCGCCGGCGGCGGTCTGGCTCCAGCCTTCGGGAGAGGAAGGCGTAAAGCAATCTCGTTTTGGGAGGAAGGGTAGGGGGGCTCTATGACATGTGGGGCCTACGCTAGGAGAAGCTGTGTTGCTCGTTGGCGCGAGCAAGGAATCGTGTCCGCGATCTACAAGGCAATATACGTTGCTTGTCAACGGACAGGATTTGAAATTTTCAAATTGGGTAGTGGCCAAATCATATTCGCATATATTCAAATATGAATCGGATGTGTACTGGATATAGATTAGAATCGTAAAATCAAAGCATTCTGGTCAGGTTCAGACATTCACATAATTCGTACATCAAACTTGACAATAATAACCTTGGACACTTGCATAAAACGCAAAATAAACCATTATAATATATGCGGAATTATGTTCGTCCCGATCATATACAAAATATGAAGAATACGAACTTCTTCGATCCAAAGCATATAATTAAGCAGCTGTACTGAAGCGATCGGAAATCACATGGTACAAACTATTTGTGAGTTACAGATATAATTGCTTAGCTATCCCTGTCATCACACAAGATTTCTGTATCCATGTGTTCCAGGTGGGCAAAACCAACAGTTGAGTCTTCAAAAAAAGAATTTTGTCGGTCCAGGAACTAGTTACACCCGGGCAAAAATCAAAACCGGATTCCTAAACCCTGAATTTGGATTTTGCATTAATTGTTACATGATATACAAGTTGTTCGCGCTAAAAACGTGAGGCAGGGTTCCTAGCCTCGAACACACAAAACAAACACCGGGTTTGCAGAGCGTGCCAGTCAATTGGACCTAGAATTGACAAGGTAAAGGTTGTAGAATCAATTAGAGCTGATAAATGGACGATTATCGGCTTAACACCGGTCGGCTAATAGCCGATCAGGAGATAACTAGATCAACCAGTTACGGTTAATCCGAGGGTAAAGGTAGATCAACTTTGAAAGGCAATGCGCAACAAACAAAACAGATCGAACCTGAAAAACAAGTCGACGAGAGCAACAAATCGGCGATGCGCAACTTTTATTGATCTCGATGACTTACAGAGGAAAGATTGCTACGAACTAGAAACGGAAAATTGTAAATAGGGTTGTGTTGATTGATTGGCTGATTGTCCCTTTCGCCTCATGGTCCGTCCCCTTTTATACCACTTCGACCGATCCGAGTCCTGCATGAACACGGCAATTATATCCGTATCGGCTCTAGATTTCCTTTTCCTTGTCGGCGACAGATTCCTTGTTGGTACCGGTTTGTACTTTTGTAAACTCTCCATATTTGAATTGGGCCGCTTTTGCCACGTACGCCGAATTTTGGTGCAAACATATGCCCCTCATTTTTGGAAGATAACTTGTTGTCTTCCCAAAAATCACGTCCTAATATCATCAGTCTTTGAAATCGGCTTCTAAGGGATATCTCCGCGATGCCTGCCCCATTAATGGCGCCGTCAAAATCTCGGTGCGCTTTTAATGCAAAAACCGTTCCCGCCTGTTCACCTCTTTTACTGCGGTATAAATAGGCGGGTCCCCCTGCGGTCATTTTCACGCCTTCGAGCTCTCGATTCACCAGTAATCGGCTTTCTCCATCTTTTCGCATCAAGTTGTGTCCCTTCTCACACATCGGCTGCCATGAACCCATCCCAGGTATTTATACCGATCTCTCAGAGCGTAGATCAATTCTTCCTTGGACCAATAGGAACCATAGAAGCCGATGATGTGCTTAATAAAGAAATCCCTAGGCTTCCCCTATCGGCTGCGGGGTATAACATAAAAGAATGGGGAAAAATCTTTAGAGCCTGGCCCACAGCCCTTAAAGGATGGAGATCATGGTACATTAGGGTATCGGCCCAGAAAAGGGCAGAGTGGGAACGGCTAGGGATAGCCGAGTGTCTCCCTCTATGTTTAACCGATCCAGAAGCTAACGAACCTCTAGTAGCCACGGCTTGTTACTTCTGGTCCGACTCTTTTAATGCCTTCCTTTTTCGAACTGGTCCAGTCGGCCCAACCCTCCTTGATGTCGCTCAACTTTGTTGCCTTAGACCAGATGGCGATCAACTATCGGCTTTCAGTGGCAAACCCCGTTATAAATTGACCCATAAGAAAGGGGAAGGTTGGCGTAAGTATATCCAAAACAATAATAAGGTTAATGGGCTTGTGTCAAATGAAGAGTATGTAGCCTTCCTTAACCTTTGGCTAGATAGATTTCTCTTCTGTGGAGCTTCCCTTGGTCCGACCCAAACTTATCAACTGATAGCCGAGCAACTGGTGCAGGGTCGTCGGCTTGTCAAGAAGCAACTGGTGGATGATCGGTCTGTATTCCAAACAATGCACATCATTATGAGCCGACTTTTTTCTGGTTTAGGCAACTTCGTTGTTGGCAACGTAGGGGGTCCTTTATGGTTTGTCCAAATCTGGTTATACTACGTATTCAATCGATCCATCCTTTCTAAACCCCTAGGCGCATCGGCTTTCCCCCGCGAGGACTACCCAGAAAACGCAAATCCTCAATACAGAGCCAGCCGATCCTACGGGGAAAAGTTCATAATGTGTTCCGCTGGTGACCAAAAAAAAACTCCCGCTAGTATGCATAAGTATCTGACTTTCTTCTTGACAATAGACCGATCATCCTTTGGCCAGCAGGACTTTTTCAGTTATCTTGACGCAGCCGACCATCCTTGGCCCTCTTTTTTTCACCTAGACTCTGATAGCTCTCAGATGCCCCAATCGACCCTAGACTTCTACAAAATCTTCCTGTCTCCTAGCTTCTTTCATGTCGGCTTGAATACTAGAAACCACACTTTTCAACCATCATATGAGTTTTATCACCCTTCTGTCTATGCCCGACAATTGGGTTTCGGACAAGCTATACCTAGTTTCTCTTTGCTCGAGCGCATCCAGCCTCGCACTAAGGTAACCAATTCAACTGCGGCTGAACTCGTTCTTGAGTTGGCCGACGACCTCCAAATCTTCCATATGCCGCATTTTTTCCTTAACACTCGTCGGTCAAGCCCATTCTCTCACTGGTGGTCTCTGGTATCTGACGCCCTCCTGTTGGATAGGACTCCATCGGCTATTATTTCCTTATTCCTGCCCGATTTCCGTGAGCCGACAGTAGTATCTACCAGCAGTTCGAGTGAGAGTTTAGGTTATACCAATTCTTCAGTAGCTGTAGAGGTACCGACGCCTATATTTCTTTTCGAAGGTTTCGCTTGTGATCGGTTTTACTGAATTTTTGGCCTTTACAGGGGAGGACGGCGACGGACGCTGGTGGGCAAACAGCCGACCCAAACGCTTCTGCTAGTAGTAGCCGACAAAGACGGCTGGGCCAGACGATCGGTACTACGGGCTACTCATCGGGTACCTTAGGTATTCAAAGCCCATCTCTGTCGGATCTTGCCCGTCAGCAACGCCCTGAAAGTAAGTTGCTCCAATTGCATCGGCTTTTATATTTCTTCTTATTATTTTTGCCGACACTAACCCGTACGGTTCAGAGAGGAAGAAGAAGTCCACCAGGCGATCGCCAAGGCTTGCGAGACGCTCTGTTGACCACTCCTTGGAGCATTCGGCTACTGATGTAAATCTGGTCTTATTCCTTCATCTTGAATGAAAACTTTACGTGGTGCTAACCATCGTCTTTTGATTTCAGCAATCGCCGTCAGTGCAAGTGGCGGGGGTTCTAGCCGACCTCCAGGGTACTTCATCGGCCATCCCACCCGTGCTATCTCCGACGCTCCCTGATGTGCTACCGCCCGCAGACATCGTTCCCGTCTCCCCCGACTCAGCCGATCTTGCCAATCTTTTGGGCTTCACCCTAGACGAACTGAACGATCCCGAGGTGATGGCCACGTATGATTATCCGGCTGATGTTCGGCGGATACTCGATGCCTCCATCACTGCGTCGGCTGCTGTAACCTCCGAGCCGAGCATGCAAGACAGGCTCAATCGTCTTCTTCACGAAGTCATGCAGCCTGAAGCTAGGCTCTTGGAGAACACTCAACCACTCAGGAATGCCATGGCCACGGTTCAAGCCGATCTTCCTCCTGCGGCCATGAATGCTTTATTAGACGTTTGTCACTTGGATGACCGGAGGGAGGCGGTGCGAGCAGCTAGGTCCAGAATCGCCCAAAGGGAAGTGCAACAAGCTGATCAGAAGATTCTGGACGAGCTGGTAGCCGATGCAAGCTTAAGAAGAAGGAATTTGATCAAGGCACTGCTGCCCTCAAGCTAGCCAAAGGCAAGGTCCAAGAGTTGGAAACGGCCAAGAAAAGACTAGAGGAACAACTAGCCTTGGTGACGAAGGAGCTGATCGACTGTCAACTGAAGAATGCCTAATCGACTTCGTCCCTGGTGGACAAGAAACGGCAGATCGGTGAAGTCTTCACCAAGGTCAAGCTTCAGTCGGCCAAGGTGGTTCCCGTTCCGGGTGATGCAGCGGCCGACGAAAGACTTGTAGATAGCATCCAGACAACCATCGGGAAGGCAGCGGCGGCACTGTCGGGCTTGGGAGCTCACTTGCCCAGATCAGGGCTGTAATTTCTTAAGTTAAATGATGTTTTATGTCACCACTCGTGGTTAGATGATGGTTGAAACTTGTGGTTAACTGTTTTGGATGTTGGCATGTAATCAGTCTTATCGGCTTAGGTAGCCGATTGTTTTAATGCTTTCGTTTTCTTGTTATCTAACTGGATGTGTCTACGCTTCGATCCATATGCTAAGATAGTACGGCTTCATGTATTTTCCGTTGATCGCTTTTGGCAACACGTACCCTTCGAGAGTTTCGAGTATGTACGAGTTACCATAGGTTAGCCGACTTATTTTATATGGGCCCTCCCATGTTGGAGACCACTTACCAAATCGACTATCTTTAGAACCGACGGGCAATACAGTTTTCCACACTAAATCGGCTTGATAGAAGGATTTCGGCACCACCTTCTTGTAAGATCTGGCGACTATTTCCTTGTTCCTTTTAAGCCGATCCAGTGTGGCCAACCTTAATTCCACCAAGTCATCTAAATTATCCAGCATCAAGTGTTTGTATTCATCAGCCGATAAATTATCTTGCTCAGATACCCTGACCAAGTCGATGTTGATTTCCACGGGCAAAACAGCTTCTTGTCCGTATACTAGCTGAAAGGGTGACAGCTTAGTCGACCCATGGTAAGATAGCCGATAGGCCCATAAAGCTTCCAATAACGTTGAGTGCCAGTTCCTTGGTTTTTCCTTGATTTTTCTTTTTATCAGCTTTATCAAAGTTTTGTTTGACGACTCGGCCTGTCCATTAGCCTGAGCGTAATAGGGCAAAGAGTTGAGCAATCTGATACCCAAGCTTTTTGCGAAGTCTTGGAATTCTTTTGACATGAATACCGTCCCCTGATCGGTCGTGATTGTTTGCGGGATTCCAAATCTATGGACGATATGTTCATTGACAAACTTGATTACTTCTGTACTTGTGACTTTTTTGAGCGGTATGGCCTCCACCCACTTTGAAAAATAATCCGTTGCTGCAAGAATAAACTTATGACCCCACCTGGATGTCGGGAATATTTGGTCGATTTAGTCTATACCCCATCCCCTAAACGGCCACGGTTTGACGATCGGATGTAAAGCTGATGCTGGTACTGACTGTATATTACCAAACTTTTGGCATGTCTGGCATCCTTTGTAATACTTGAAGCAATCTTCTAACATTGTTGGCCAAAAATATCCTGTCTGTCTTAGCATCCATTTCATTTTGTGAGCCGATTGGTGTGACCCACAAATCCCCTCATGGACTTCCCCCATTGCTATCTTGGCTTCCTCAGTCCCAAGACATCTTAGCAGTAAACCTTCCATGGTTCGGAAGTACAATGTATCCTCCAGTACTACATACTTCAATGCTTTGCGCCGGACTTTCCTCTCAGTCGGCTTAGTTGGATCTAACAAATAATCCCTTATCTCTGTTCTCCAGTCAACAGGTTGAGCACACATAACCGACCCGTCGCTTAACTCAGTCGATTCCTGTCGGCTTTTACCTTTATACACTGATGCCCATTGTGCCAGTAGGTTTGCTTTGTCGTTGACCTTTCTGGGGATATGTTTTATGGAGAATGTTGAGAACGTCTCGACAACTTGGAGGCATTGATGCAAATACTGAGCCAGCACCTCATCGTTGCATCGGTATTCCCCTTTGACCTGTTGTATGATCAACATTGAATCCCCAAAGGCTTCTACGTCTCTTATCCCCATGCCTTCTAGCAGCTGTAACCCCTTGAGCAACGCTTCATACTCTGCTTGATTGTTTGAACATCCGCCATTAAGCCGATACATCAATTCAAATTCTTGTCATTTGGGTGAGATTAATACTATGCCGATGCCTTCACCCTCCTGGCAAACTGATCCGTTGTCGGGACCCCGAATTTGCAAATCCGGACCCTCTGTGTATTCAGCACTAGTCCAGGAACGCGCTAGTGCACACAGTCTTAACATCGGTAACTATCACAATCACACCACTCGATACTAATAAAGTACTTTAATTAAATAGTCAAACTGGTTACTCGACCTTATGGTCAAGTTACAAATATACGCCACGCAGGGCGAAATTTATTAAGAGAGAAATAATAGCAGCGGAAAAATAAGATAACATCGTGGCGCCATCCAGTATACCACAAGCAACTGACTGGGCTCGCTCCCTAAGTAGACGGTTCCTCGTGGAGCTCCTCCTCCAAAGCTGGTGTAGTCTCCTCTACAACTGGTGTTGTATTGTGGCAAGGGTGAGTACTTGGTACTCAACAAGTCATGCACAGAATGCAGGCTAATAGACTATATGCATGGCTTGATACAAAGGAATAGCTCAAGGTATATTTGCAGTAACAGCATTTGACAAGTAGCATAAGTAGATTCGAAAGCAGTATAAGCAAGTATAGCATAAATAATTTTTCCAAGGATTTTAATAAACATCTTTCCCATCCTAGTTCACATTTCCATCAACATCATTATTAAACCAAACCCAACCTTTCAAGTCCAAGTTATTTTCGAGAAAATCTAACCCTTGACTGTAATTCCCCAGCGATGTCCAATACCGCGGACTCAGCTATTCGAATAGATTCTACACTCTGCAGAGGTTATGCACTTTACCCACAAGATACAGTCAAACACCACAAAGGCGAGTTCCCGTAACAAAGTCTTTCGGAAACTTCTAACAATACAAGTGGTCCTCCCTGGTTGTTGCACACTAACCCTTCCCTTAGCTAAGGCGAAGTTTAGGCCAACCAACCGTTAGATGGGTACTTGGCCTCACCCAGACGCTCCCCGCACAACTTACACAAAGGGTGTAGTTGACCTCCTGAGGTCCCACAGGTACGTTATTAGCAACTTAGTCAACTAGGTCCGTCCCATTACAGACATGTGGTTGCACGTTAGACCCAGTTCAAAGGCTTGCAAGGTGAAGTCCTTAGGGTGACCAGGGCAAGACTACCCGAAGAACCAAATCAACATCCCGATTGCCACAACCGCCCACGATCATTCTTGCCACATGCCCCGGTCAAAAACTATTTATCAAACCCCAGTTGATTACCATGCACCACGTGCCATCAACATCACATGATACCTTTCCAAAAACAGGTTCAATATATCATTAAGTCAATGTTAACATTTGATTGTCCAAAATCATGTCATGAGCACGTAGCAGGTCTAAGCATTATACTACAACGTTCTACAAACCCATGTTGGCAATTTAGTAATGTCCAACTAGTAATCCACAACTAGGGTGACAAGGGGTCATGGCACATATTTAAGTAATCAAGGTGTCATACAGCAAATTGGTGTTTATCTAATTCCCCATATTTAAATAAAGTATTTTCTAATTGAACTAGCATGCAATAAGTTAAATCACAATAAGTTTCAAAATAGGATCAACATGGTCAAAGCACAACTTGCCTTCAAAAAGTACTTGGTCTTGGTCTTGAGTTGGATCCTGAGTCAATACTTCTCCTTCGAATCCTTCCGGCACTTCAACGTCTACTCGTAAAGCGTGCAAATAGCAATACACAAATAAACAATAGGCAAAAAGTGTCCAAACATCCAAATAAAATCCATAAACAGAGAGAACATAATTTTATGAATTTTTAGGAACTGGAATCGTTCAAATCGGAGTTAAAATGCAAAAGTTATAATTATTTAAAGTTTAAATAATCAATTAAATAATTTTACAGAGAAAAACTTTAGTCCAAAAATTAAATAAAATTCATATTTAGGTAGATCTCAATTTTATACAAATTTAGAAATTTGAATCACTCAAATCGGAGTTGAAACGCAAAAGTTATAAGCGTTTGAAGTTTGAAACAAAATCTGAAATCATTATTTCGAATTAATAAATCATTTTCTTTTTCGAAAATTAATTATTGCGTCAGCGAGGACACGTGGCAGCCTCTGATTGGTCTGGCGGCGTCGGTAAGTCCATGGACTTGGTCAACGATCGGCTCGGGTCTCACCGTGGACTCGGTCCACGACTCCACATGTCGCCGACAGTGGGTCCCCTCGGGTAGCGTCCTTTCGGCGTCGGCGGGGCTCGACCACGGTCGGCGGCGGTGGGACCCATCGTGGCGTCATGGGTGGCGTCCGCCGCAGATTGGGGTGGCGGCGTGCGTCGCGAGCCCGCCATGGCGTCGGCGTGGCGTCATGGTGCGGTTTAGTCACGCGTCGGCCCGACACGCGGGCCGGCGTGTCGGCGTCCACGCGAGTGCGGCCGACGCGGCGGTCGAGCTTCCCGACACGTGGCGCAATCTCGGCCGTTGATTTGAAAATCGGCGGCCCAGTTAGATTCGGCTCTCACGCGTTTGGGTTAACGCGTTTGATCTGAACCGTTGGATCTAGATCCAACGGCCGAGACTGAATCTGGGATTTTGGGCGGAATCTCACCGTGAGATGGCGTGGCGCCAATCTGGGGCGTTGGATCGGAATCGGATGGCGGGCGAGCTCGAAGTCCGGCGATGGCTTGCGCGCGCTGCTCGCCGGGATTGGGGACGACCACGGCAGCGGCGCCGGGCGTGCTCGGCGAGGTGAGAGGTCCTTCCGACGCGGCTTGACCTCCGGATTCGGATCTGACCTCAACGGCGGAGGGCGGCGAGGCAGCGGCAATCGGCGAAAAACTCTGGCGAACGCTACGGCAACTTTGGCGGCGATTGCGGCTACGGCGGCTCGGCGACGTTGTCTAGGGCTACAGGCGCGCAATGAAGTGGCGGTCACGACGGCGGCGACGGCGCAATAAATAGAGCCCTCGGCGTCCGTGAAACGCACGGAAACCGAGACCTACTCCGTTACGGCGGCGGAGTCCGGCGACGACTCGGACTGGGTGACGTGGCACGCGCACAGCCGTTGGATCGAGATCCAACGGTGCGTGAGTTTGGGTTCGGGTCGGTGTCGGGACCCCGAATTTGCAAATCCGGACCCTCTGTGTATTCAACACTAGTCCAGGAACGCGCTAGTGCACACAGTCTTAACATCGGTAAATATCACAATCATACCATTCGATGCTAATAAAGTACTTTTATTTAAATAACCAAACTGGTTACTCGACCTTATGGTCAAGTCACAAATGTACGCCTCGCAGGATGATACTTATTAAAAGAGAAATAGTAGCAGCGGAAAATCAAATAAGGTAACATCGTGGCGCCATCCAGTATACCACAGGCAACTGACTGGGCTCGCTTCCCTAAGTAGACGAATCCTCTTGGAGTTCCTCCTCCAAAGCTGGTGTAGTCTCCTCTTCAACTGGTGTTATATTGTGGCAAGGGTGAGTACTTGGTACTCAGCAAGTCATGCACAGAATGCAAGCTAATATACTATATGCATGGCTTGGTACAAAGGAATAACTCAAGGTATATTTGCAGTAAAAAGCATTGGACAAGTAATATAAGTAGATTCGAAAGCAGTAGAAATAAGTAAAACATAAATAACTTTTCAAGAAGTTTGGTAAACATCTCTCCCATCCTAAACCACATTTCCATCAACTTCATTATTAGTCCAGTCCAACCTTCAACCCAAAGTTATTTTTGAGAAAATCTAACCCTTGACTGTAATTCCCGAGCGATGTCCAATACCGCGGACACGGCTATTCGAATAGATTCTAAACTCTGCAGAGGTTATGCACTTTACCCACAAGATACAGTCAAACACCACAAAGGCGAGTTCCCGTAACAAAGTCTTTTGGAAACTTCTAACAATACAAGTGGTCCTCCCCGGTTATTGCGCACTAACCCTTCCCTTCGCTAAGGCGAAGTCTAGGCCAATCAACCGTTAGATGGGTACTGGCCTCACCAGACGCGCTCCCGTACAACTTACACAAAGGGTGTAGTTGACCTCCCGAGGTCCCACAGTGCGTTATTAGCAACTTAGTCAACTAGGTCCGTCCCATTCTGAGACATGTGGTTGCACGTTAGACCCGATTCAAAGGCTTGCAAGGTTAAGTCCTTAGGGTGACCAGGGCATGACTACCCAAGAACCAAATCAACACTCCCAATACCACAACTGGCCCACTGATTACTCTTGCCACATGCCCGGCCGAAATTGTTTATCAAACCCAGCTTGATTACCATGCACCACGTGCCATCAACATCACATGATACCATTCCAAAATAGGTTCAATATATCATTAAGTCAATATTAACATTTGATTATCCAAAATCATGTTATGAGCACGTAGCAGGTCTAAGCAGTATACTACAACGGTCTAAACCCATGTTGGCAATTTAATAATGTCCAACTAGTAATCCACAACTAGGGTGACAAGGGGTCATGGCACATACTTAAATAATCAAGGTGTCATACAACAAATTGGTATTTATCTAACCCCCATGTTTAAACAAAGTATTTTTCTAATTGAACTAGCATGCAATAGTTTAAATCAAAATAGATTTCGAAATAGGATCAACATGGTCAAAGCACAACTTGCCTTCAAAAAGTACTTGTTCTTGGTCTTGAGTTGGATCCTGAGTCAATACTTCTCCTTCGAATCCTTCCGGCACTTCAACGTCTACTCGTAAAGCGTGCAAATAGCAAATACACGAATAAACAATAGGCAAAAAGTGTCCAAACATCCAAATAAAATCCATAAACAGAGAGAACATAATTTTATGAGTTTTTAGAAACTGGAATCGTCAAATTTGGAGTTAAGACGCAAAAGTTATGATTATTTAAAGTCTAAATAATCAATTAAATAATTTTGCAGAGAAAAACTTTAGTCCAAAAATTAAATAAAATTTATATTTAGGTAGATCTCAATTTTATATAAATTTAGAAATTTGAATCACTCAAATCGGAGTTGAAACGCAAAAGTTATAAGCGTTTGAAGTTTTGAAATTCAAATCAATTATTAAACCGATTTATTAAATCATTTTCTTTTTCGGAAAATCATTTATTGCGTCAGCAGGGACACGTGTCCGCCTCTGATTGGCCTGCTGACGTCAGCCGGTCCATGGACTCGGTCCACGCTCGGCTCGGGTCTACCGTGGACCCGGTCCACGGCTCACGTGAGACTGACATGTGGGACCACTCGGGTGACGTCATCGCTGACGTCAGCGGGGCTCGGCCACCAGCGACAGTGGGTCCCACCGATGGCGTCTTGGGTGGCGTCACGGTGCGGTTTGGTTGTCCGTGACACGCCGGGCCTCGTGTTAGAACACGCGCGCTCGCAGCGCGCGTGGCGTGGCTAAGCACACGTGGCTCGATCGTGACCGTTGATTTGAAAATCAACGGCCGCGATTAGATCTAGGATTTACGCGTTCCAAATCAGCACCGTCGATCTGGGCCGTTCGATCTAGATCGGACGGTCCAGATCTAACCCTAAAGCTACAACGCAACTAACCTCAACCGTACGATCTAAATCTAACGGTTGAAACCTAATCAGGGACGGGAACAGTAACGGGGCGACGTGGCCTCACCTCGTGCGTTGGATCTTGATCCAACGGTTCACCGAGCTCATGACGACGATGGCACGCGGCGGCGTTGCGGCCGCCGGCCGAGGCAGCGACCACACTAACGGCGCTTCGGGGCGTCTCCGGCCAAGTGAGTGCACCCAATAGGTGCGCCTTGACGCAAGGTTCTCAGACCCGGGCTTGAACGCGGCGGAGGATGACGAACGGCGCCGGAAACGAAGGAAAACCGCGGCGGCACACCCCAAACTTCGGCGAGAAATCGTGAGGCGACGGCGGCTTGGGCGTTGGAAACTAGGGCAACAGTGCGCACACGAGCAGCGGTCCTCGGCGATAACCCACGCCTTAAATGGCCTCGGCATGCGTGCTCAAGACGGAAACCTAACCGAAACGCGGCGACTACGCGGCGGCGAGTCCGGCTTCGATCACGGAAGACGACGCCAATCACGGCCGCCCACGCGTCCGCTCAACGGCCCAGATTTCCGGGCGCAGCGGATCCGGGCCGGATCCTACCGGATCGGTCGCGGCCAAATTCGGCCGTTGGATTTCGATCCAACGGTTCGGATCGATCAAGGTTCGACCGGATCACGTGGCTCGGGTCGGACTCGAACTCGAGTCTGACTCGGGCTCGGTCGGATGAACAGTACTCGACCCGATTGATTTTCCAGCGATTTAATAATTAAAATAATTCCCAGTAATTCATTTAATTCATTAAAAATAGCAAAAGACTTAAAAATTCGGAAAAATTCTGGAAAATACTTTGGAACATTTTGGACTCAAATAAAATATTTCCAACAAAATTTTATTTGCAAAATTAAATTCTTTAATTATTTCAAAATGGAATAAATTCAAATAAATTCCAAATAAATCCAAATAAATTCCAGAAAATTCCAAAAATTCACCAAAGTGCCAAATCACACATGAATTTAAGGAAAACAAAATTTTGGGGTGTTACAAACCTCCCCCCCCTTAATAGAATATAGTCCCCGAGATTCGGGGCTCCTCTGAGAATAGGTTTGGAAACTCTTTCTTCAAATCCTCTTCGCTCCCAAGTCGCTTCGCTTTCTTCATGGTTGCTCCATGAACTCTCTGAAACGGGTTGACTTGTTTCTAGTTTCTCGATCCATTGTGTCTAGAATCCTCACGGGATGCTCCTTATAAGTCAAATCCTCTTGCAACTCAATTGACTCTAGCGGTGTCTGTTCCTCAGGAACTCGGAGACACTTCTTCAACTGGGACACATGGAATACGTCATGCACTCCTGCTAACGACTGCGGCAACTCCAGCTGATAAGCAGCTTCGCCTCTGCGGCTCAAAATCTTAAATGGTCCAACATAACGGGGTGCGAGTTTCCCTTTGGCATGGAACCTCTTAACTCCCCTGAGAGGCGTAACTCTGAGGTATACAAATTCTTCTGATTCAAAACTCAAATCTCGGCGACGGTTGTCAGCATAACTCTTTTGTCGTGATTGGGCTATCTTCAACCTTTCCCTAATGATGGCGATCTGCTCTTCAGCCTCTTGAAGAATATCAGGCCCAAAGACACGGCGCTCGCCGGTCTCATTCCAATTCAATGGCGTCCGACATGGTCGACCATACAGTGCCTCAAAAGGTGACATCTCAGAACTACTTTGATAACTATTGTTGTAACTGAACTCGGCATCACGGCAAACTCTTATCCCAAGAGGTAGCATAAGCCAATGCACAAGCTCTCAACATATCCTCCAGAATCTGGTTGACTCTTTCGGTCTGTCCATCCGTCTGTGGATGATAAGCTGTACTGAAGTTTAAACGGGTTCCCATGGCTTCATGCAACTTATTCCAGAATCTTGAGGTAAATTGGGTACCTCTGTCCGATACAATCCTCTTTGGCACTCCGTGCAAACAGACAATCCTGATCATGTATAATTCCGCTAATTTATCTCCCGAGTAAGTGGTCTTCACGGGGATAAAATGGGCTACTTTAGTCAAGCGATCCACTATAACCCATATGGAGTCATAACCTCCTTGAGTCTTCGGCAAACCGGTAATGAAATCCATTCCGATTTCCTCCCACTTCCACTCAGGTATTTTCAATGATAGCAATCCTGCCGGGTCTCTCGATGCATTGCCTTGACTCTCTGGCATACGTCGCACAATGCAACATGCTCGGCAACTTCACGTTTCATACTCGGCCACCGAATCTCTCCTTTAGATCCTGATACATCTTGGCGCTTTCAGATGAATTGAGTACTTGGAGTCATGGGCTTCTTCCAAAATCGATTGCTTTAACTCCTTCTTGTTAGGCACACAAATGCGATCCTTCATCCACAACGTGCCTTGCTCATCCAACTTGAAGTCCTCTGCCTTGCCTTCCTCCTTGATGAACTTAATCCTGCGGATCTTGTCATCATCCTTCTGTCCTTCTCGGATCTGATCCTCTAGGGTAGGCTTTACTTCTAATGCGGCCAAGAATCCGCTAGGTACCACCTCAATCTTCATTTTCTGAAAATCCTCACATAACTCATCCTGACTTGTGGCTAGCAACGTACTCACGGTATGGCTTTTCCGACTCAGAGCATCGGCTACTACGTTGGCCTTCCCGGGATGGTAATGGATTCCAACATTATAGTCCTTGATCAACTCTAACCATCTCCTCTGCCTCATATTTAGATCCGACTGGGTGAATATGTATTTAAGGCTCTTATGATCCGTATACACTTCACATCTGTTTCCAATCAGATAGTGACGCCATATCTTCAAAGCATGCACTACGGCAGCTAACTCTAGGTCATGTGTCGGATAATTTTCCTCATGCGGCCTCAACTGCCTTGATGCATAAGCGACGACCTTTCCATTCTGCATCAGCACACATCCAAGTCCTTGGCGCGATGTGTCGGGACCCCGAATTTGCAAATCCGGACCCTCTGTGTATTCAGCACTAGTCCAGGAACGCGCTAGTGCACACAGTCTTAACATCGGTATATATCACAATCATACCAAACGATACTATCAAAGTACTTTATTTAAATAATCAAAGGGTTACTCGACCTTATGGCCAAGTTACAAATATATGCCTTGCAAGGCAAAACTTATTGAAAGAGAAATAACAGAATGAAAATCAAATAAACTTCGTGGCGCCATCCAAGATACCACAGCAACCGACCGGCTCGCATCCCTAAGTAGACGGGTCCTCTTGGAGTTCCTCCTCCAAAGTGGCGTAATCTCCTCTTCAAGCGATATTGTGTTGAGGCAAGGGTGAGTACTTGGTACTCAACAAGTCATGCACGTAATGCAAGCTAATATACTATATGCATGGCTTGGTACAAAGGAATAGCTTAAGGTATATTTATGATAAATGACATTTGACAAGTAATATAAGTAGATTCAAAGCAAAAAACAAGTAAAGCGTAAATAACTTTTCAAAAGTTTAAATAACATTTTTCCCCATCCTAAACCATATTTCCATCATCTTCTTTGTTAAACCAACCCAACTTCTCAAATCCAAGTTATTTTCGTAAAATCTAACCCTTGACTGTAATTCCCGAGCATTGTCCAAAGATCGTGGACTCGGCTATTCAAATAGATTCTACACTCTGCAGAGGTTATGCACTTTACCCACAAGATACAATCCACTCACCACGTCGGTAGTGAATCGCCATACAAGAGTATGCGAATGAGCGATCATAACAAAGCCTTCTAAGCCTCAAACAACACAGGTGGTCCTCTCAGACGTGCTCTACACCATCCCTTCCCTTAGCCAAGGCGAAGTATGGGACCAACACACCGTTAGATGGGTACTGCCACGACCACGATCGCTCCCCGTACAATCACACAAAAGGTGTAATCGACACCCTGAGGCTCCACAAGTGAGTCCTTAGCGACTTAGTCAACTAGGGCCGTCCCATTCCAGCCATGTGGTTGCAAGTATGACCCAGTTCAAAGGCTTGCAAGGTTAAGTCCTTAGAGTGACCAGGCAAGACTACCCGAAAAACCAAATCAACACTCCCAATGCCACACTGCCCACCTGATTACTCTTGCCACATGCCCTGGCCGAAATCGTTTATCAAACCCAGGTTGATTACCATGCACCACGTGCCATCAACATCACATGATACTTTTCCAAAACAGGTTCAATATATCATTAAGTCAATATTAGCATTTGATTATCCAAAATCATGTCATGAGCACGTGCGTGCTCTAAGCGGTTATACTACAACGATCTAAACCCATGTTGGCAATTTAATAATGTCCAACTAGTAAACCACAACTAGGGTGACAAAGGGTCATGGCACATACTTAAGTAATCAAGGTGTCATATAGCAAATTGGTATTTATCTAACCCCGTGTTTAAACCAAAGTATCTTTCTAATTAAACTAGCATGCAATAGTTTAAATCAAAATAGATTTCAAATAGGATCAATATGGTCAAAGCACAACTTGCCTTCAAAAAGCACTTGCTCTTGGTCTTGAGTTGGATCCTGAGTCAATACTTCTCCTTGAATCCCTCCCAGACTTCAACGTCTACTCGTAAAAGCGTGCAAATAGCAAATACACAAATAAACACTATGCAAAGATCCCAAAACTCCAAATAAAATCCATAAACAGAGAGAACATAATTTTCTGGATTTTTAGAAACTGGAATCGTCAAATTTGGAGTTAAAAGCATAAAAGTTATGATTATTTAAAGTTTAAATAATCAATTAAATAATTTTACAGAGAAAAACTTTAGTCCAAAAATTAAATAAAATTCATATTTAGGTAGATCTTAATTTTATACAAATTTAGAAATTTGAATCACTCAAATCGGAGTTGAAACGCAAAAGTTATAAGCGTTTGAAGTTTGAATCTAAATTTGAAATCATTATTCGAATTAATAAATCATTTTCTTTTCGAAATTAATTATTGCGTCGGCATGGACACGTGGCAGCTCCTGATTGGCCTCTTGGCGTCGGTACGATCCATGGGCTCGGTCCATGCTCGGCTGGTCCACGGTGGACTCGGTCCACGGCTCACGTGGATCGACATGTGGGCCCACTCGGGTAGCGTCATCGGCCGACGTCGGCGGGCTCACCACGACAGTGGGACCCACCGACGTCATGGGTGGCGTCGGCGCTTGGCTGGGTTAGCCAGCGACATGCGGCCCTCGACACGCGGGCCAGCGTGTCGGCGTCTACTGCCACACGCGACGCGTGGGCCAGCGACCGCGTCGGTCCAACTTCCCGACACGTGGCGCAATCTCGTCCGTTGGTTTGAAAATCACCGGCGCGGATTAGATCCAGGGTTAACACGTTGAAACTACTCGATGCTCGTGGGCCGTTCGATCTAGATCGGACGGTCCAGATCTAATCCTATAATCGCACTGCTACAGCACGTGGCGATTGTGAACCGTTGGATCTTGATCCAACGGTCCGAATCTGTCGGAGTTTCTAGGGTTTGGGAAACACGTGAACTCACCGTTGCCGTCGATCTGGATCCAGCGGTGCCGCAGCTTCGAGGGCGGTGATGGCGCAGCGGCGGCGGCTTGGCCGGAGACGGGGCGGCGACCTTGCCGTCGGCGTTTACGGCGCTCGGCGAAGTGAGGTACTCGAGCAGCGTCTCGTCTTGGGGAATCCGGATCCGGGCTTGATGACGGCGGAGGGCGATGGGCCGGCGGCAATATCGGCGTTTAATCGCGGCGGAATGCAGACTTCCAACTCCGGCGAGCAATAACGGCGAGACGGTGGGGATCCTAGCGGCGCGAGCTAGGTTTCGAACCGGCGTGGGATGGCGATCCTCGGGGTATGCCGGGCATTAAATAACCTCGGCGTCCGTCTGACGGAGACCTAGCTCTCCACGGCCGGACACGGCGGCGGAGTCCAGCTTCGGACTCGGGCGGAGCGATGAAATCGTGGCCGCCCACGTGGCACAACCAACGGCCACGATCGCTGGCGCGGCCGTCCGTCGGACACGGCTCAGTGCAGGTCGGACGGATCTCGGCCGTTGGATCTTGATCCAACGGTTGGGATTGATTAGGGTTAGGAGTGGGTTCGGTCGAGTCAAGCGGCTTGGGTCGGACTCGAGTCCGACTTCGGTCGGATGAACAAGATTTCTTGACCCGAGTTGGATTTTCCAATGAATTAATATTTAAAATAATTCCCGATAATTCATTTAATTCATTAAAAATAGCAAATGACTCGGAAAAATTCCAGAAAAATTCGAAAATATTTTGGATCATTTTGGACTCAAATAAAATATTTCCAACAAAAATTTATTTGCAAATTTAAATTCTTTAATTATTTCAAAATGGAATAAATTCAAATAAATTCCAAATAAATCCAAATAAATTCCAGAAAATTCCAAAAATTCACCAAAGTGCCAAATCACACATGAATTTAAGAAAAGCAAAATTTTGGGGTGTTACAAACCTCCCCCCCTTAACAGAATCTCGTCCCCGAGATTCAGTGGCTCACTAAAGGAATAGGTTTGGAAATTCTTTCTTCAAATCCTCTTCGCTCCCAAGTCGCTTCACTTTCTTCATGGTTGCTCCACTGAACTCTACAGAATCGGGTTGACTTGTTTCTAGTTTCTCGATCCATTGTGTCTAGAATCCTCACAGGGTGCTCCTTATAAGTCAAATCTTCTTGCAACTCAACTGACTCTAGCGGTGTCTGCTCTCGTGAACTCTAAACACTTCTTTAAGCTGGGACACATGGAATACGTCATGCACTCCTCGCCAACGATCGTGGCAACTCCGGTGGTAGGCAACTTCACCTCTGCGACTCAAAATCTTAAATGGTCCAACATAACGGGGTGCGAGTTTCCCTTTGGCATGGAACCTCTTAACTCCCCTGAGAGGCGTAACTCTGAGGTATACAAAGTCTTCTGGTTCAAAACTCAAATCTCGGCGACGATTGTCAAGATAACTCTTCTGTCGAGATTGGGCTATCTTCAACCTTTCCCTAATTATGGCGTCTGCTCTTGACCTCTTGAAGAATATCGAGGCCCAAAGACACGGCGCTCACGGTCTCATTCCAATTCAATGGTGTCCGACAGGTCGACCATACAAAGGCCTCAAAAGGTGACATCGTAAACTAGCACGATAACTATTGTTGTAACTAAACTCGGCATACGGCAAACTTTTATCCCAAGAGGTAGCATAAGCCAATGCACAAGCTCTTAACATATCCTCCAAAATCTGGTTGACTCTTTCGGTCTGTCCATCCGTGCATGGATGATAAGGTACATCTTGAAGTTCAAACGGGTCCCCATGGCTTCATGCAACTTATTCCGTAACCTTGAGGTAAATTGGGTACCTCTGTCCGATACAATCCTCCTTGGCACTCCGTGCAAACAAACAATCCTGATCATGTACAACTCTGCTAATTTATCTCCGAGTAAGTGGTCTTCACGGATAAAATGGGCTACTTTAGTCAAGCGATCCACTATAACCCATATGGAGTCATAACCTCCTTGAGTCTTCGGCAAACCGGTAATGAAATCCATTCCGATTTCCTCCCACTTCCACTCGTATTTTCAGCTGTAGCAATCCTGCTGGTCTCGATGCATTGCCTTGACTCTCTGGCATACGTCGCACAATGCAACATGCTCGGCAACTTCACGTTTCATACTCGGCCACCGAATCTCTCCTTGAGATCCTGATACATCTTGGCGCTTCGGGATGAATTGAGTACTTGAGTCATGGGCTTCTTCCAAAATCAGTTGCTTTAACTCCTTTTTGTTAGGCACACAAATGCGATCCTTCATCCACAACGTGCCTTGTTCATCCAATTTGAAGTCCTCTGCCCTGCCTTCCTCCTTGATGGACTTAATCCTGCGGATCCTGTCATCATCCTTCTGTCCTTCTCGGATCTGATCCTCTAAGGTAGGCTTTACTTCTAATGTGGCCAAGAATCCGCTAGGTACAACCTCAATCTTCATTTTCTGAAAATCCTCACATAGCTCATCCTGACTTGTGGCTAGCAACGTACTCACGGTATGGCTTTTCCGACTCAGAGCATCGGCTACTACGTTGGCCTTCCCGGGATGGTAATGGATTCCAACATTATAGTCCTTGATCAACTCTAGCCATCTCCTTTGCCTCATATTCAGATCCGACTGGGTGAATATGTACTTAAGGCTCTTATGATCCGTATACACCTCACATCTGTTTCCAATCAGATAGTGACGCCATATCTTCAAAGCATGCACTACGGCGGCTAACTCTAGGTCATGTGTCGGATAATTTTCCTCATGCGGCCTCAACTGCCTTGATGCATAAGCGACGACCTTTCCATTATCGGCACACATCCAAGTCCTTGGCGCGATGCGTCACAAGAAATATCGAAGCTTTGAGCAACATCCAGGTAGAACTAACACCGGTCTTGATGTCAATCGCTTCTTGACTCTGAAATCCTTCCTCACATTCTCAAGGCGTCCATGCAAACTTCTTTTCCTTCTTCGGAATTGCGTAAGAGGTTTCGCAATTGTCGAAAAGCCTTCGATGAAACGGCGGTAATATCCTGCCATTCCAAGGAAACTCCGAATGGGTCACAGTCTTGGTTTGCTCCCAATGTAACACAGCTTCTACTTTGCTTGGATCTACTGGCGACTCCTTCTGCGGTCATTACATGTCCAAGAAACTCCACCTTGTCCTTCCAAAAATCACACTTGCTGAACTTGGCGAAAAGTTGCTTTGTTCCTCGGCTTTTCCAAAACTCGCCTTAAGTGTTCGGCATGTTCATCCTCTGTCTTGGAGTAGATTAGGATATCGTCTATGAACACGACGACAAACTTGTCCAAATATTCCATGAACACCTTATTCATCATATTCATGAAATAAATTTGGCGCATTAAATTTGACCCAAAGGACATAATCAGAACTCGTAATGTCCATATCTTGACGAATGCGCCTTGAATATCTTCTCGATCGGATCTTCAATCGATGGTATCGATCTCAGATCAATCTTGGAGAAAACTCCGGCTACTCTAAACTGATCAAACAAATCATCAAACCTGGGAAGAGGATACTTATTTATCACGTTTACTTCATTGAGTGCACGGTAGTCAATGCACATCCTGAATCTCGCGTCATTCTTCTTGACAAACAAAACTGGTGCTCCCCACGGTGACGTACTTGGTCTGATAAATCCTTTTTCCATTAACTCTTCCAAATTGTTTCTTCATCTCTACCAACTCCTCGGTAGACATCCGATAGGGTCTCTTTGCTATCGGTCTTGTGCATTACAAGTTCTATCACAAACTCTATGTCCCCTGTCGCGGCATACCAGGTAGATCTTCGAAAAACATCGGGTACTCATTCACTCTTTGGGACATCCTCTATGCTGATTGCCTTGGATCTTTGTTAACCATCAATTGTCCATCTCTAATCTGCAGTGGCTTGAAATTCCACTTTCTTCCCACACGGGCTCTCAATCGAGATAGTCCTTCGTCCACAATCCAATACAGCCTTGTGCTTGGATAACCAATCCATTCCCAATATAACATCTAAGGTGCAGGTCTCCAAAATTATAAGGTTCGCTAGGAACTCTATTCCATCTATTAGTATTCTCACCGGAACATCCTACTTCCGTTCGGAGTTCGGAACTGTGGGTTTGAACTAACAAAGATGCACTTAAGTCTTGCCATTCTCAAGTCATTTCTAGTAGCAAAGCCTTGCGAAACAAGCGAATGCTAAGCTCGAGTCAAACAAAGCCCTGCAGTCTTGAGTTAACAAGTAACTTACCCAAGACGACGTCAGAGCATTTTGCGGTGCATCTGCGGTGACATGGTTGACTCGGCCTCTCACCACGGCCTGGGGTGTGGCTCCTGATCTTTGGCGTCCTAGCTGGGTGGTTCCTAGATTGAAGCGAATCGGGTCGCTCTGCTGTCTTCTTTGGACAAGCTGTTGGCAAAGTGTCCTGGCTCGTTGCTTGATTGTAGCAGCGTCTCACTGTTCCTTCTTTGGTGCACTGGGGTAGCGTTTCTAGCGGGGCTGGGGTGCAGTAGTTTTGATTGGCGTGTCTTGGTGCCGAGGATGGTGTCCTTGTTGCATTCTCGTGGTTGGAATCAAGAATTGATTTGGTGCAACTCTCGGTATTGCGTTCCTCGACGTGATCCTTCTTTGTTGCATCCTGCGCTTCTGTTCTCATCCGGTTCCTTGCGCTTGTCCTCAAGAATAAGCGCCTTATTCACCAACTCTTGGAAATCTGGAAAGGTGTGGGTGATCAATCCTACTTGCAATCCTGAGTTAAGTCCCTTCATGAAAGCGAGGCTATGCGGATTTATCTGTCGCTACATCCTCGGTGCGTAGCGTGCTAGGCTGTGTGAACTTGTTCGTAGTCGACCAGGCTGATTACCTTGCTTGATGCTCTGAACTCCTCCTTCTTAAGGTCCATAATTCCTTCAGGCACGTGATCTTGTCGGAATGCGGTGTGAACTCCTCCCAAGTGATATCTTGAGGGTTCTCTGCGTGTACGAAGTTCTCCCACCATTCGGCCAATGTTCCTTCCAACTGATGAGAAGCGTAAAGTACCTTCTCATTCCCTATGCATTGAGCTATGTGTAGCTTCCTCTCAATTGATCTTAACCAATCGTCGGCCTCCAACGGATTGGCATTCCCAGAGAAAGTGGGTGGGTGAGTCCTCATGAACTCTGACAGCCTTGTATTCTGGCGTGGTCCCTGATTAACTTGATTAGCAGTGGCCTGAGCGGTGACGTGCTGCATTTGTTGCATCATAGCATGCATCAACTGGGTCTGAGCAGCAAGAAATGCTCCAAAATTCTGCACATCCAGTGGCGGTGCTGGTGCTCCATCATTGGGGTTTTCTGCTGGGCGAGAACCACTCCCATTGCTTCCAAAGTTTCCACGGGTGTTCACCATCTGTCGATTTGCTCTAGGTTTAGAGATGAGAGGGAAGCAAGAATAGGCAAGTAGTATAGAACTTATGCGGGGCGAAAGGTGTAGCCTTAAGGTCCAACTTTATTATTAGTAACTTGGTATGGCTGCTTACAATGCCTAAGGGCCTTGCAACACATACTGCACACTCAGCAAACAATGAAAATCCAAATCGAACTAACTCTGGAGTCTATCGCCTAAAGGGTGACTCTTTATTCTATGACTCGACTCGGCGAAGGAGTCTCACTATAGAACCTATGCTCACTCATCAAGAAAACCTCCATCTGTCACAAGAGTGCTTTACGTAAGAACTCGGAATTTTTGAATTGTGACAAGGTAAGGAAAAATTTTAGCAAGAGACAAGAAAAGAGAGAAGGGGATAAGTCGAGATGTCATTTCTTATCTTGACAAACTTTTAGCTTTAGAAAATAGGTTTTATCCTCACTACGACCATTCTAGCTTAGGGTTGAGCCTACAGTCAAGTATGGCTCTGATACCACCTCTGTCGGGACCCCGAATTTGCAAATCCGGACCCTCTGTGTATTCAGCACTAGTCCAGGAACGCGCTAGTGCACACAGTCTTAACATCGGTATATATCACAATCATACCAAACGATACTATCAAAGTACTTTATTTAAATAATCAAAGGGTTACTCGACCTTATGGCCAAGTTACAAATATATGCCTTGCAAGGCAAAACTTATTGAAAGAGAAATAACAAAGAAATGAAAATCAAATAAACTTCGTGGCGCCATCCAAGATACCACAGGCAACTGACCGGGCTCGCATCCCTAAGTAGACGGGTCCTCTTGGAGTTCCTCCTCCAAAGTGGCGTAATCTCCTCTTCAAGCGATATTGTGTTGAGGCAAGGGTGAGTACTTGGTACTCGACAAGTCATGCACGTAATGCAAGCTAATATACTATATGCATGGCTTGGTACAAAGGAATAGCTTAAGGTATATTTATGTAAACAAGATTTGACAAGTAATATAAGTAGATTCGAAAGCGGTAAAAACAAGTAAAGCGTAAATAACTTTTCAAAAGTTTAAATAACATTTTTCCCCATCCTAAACCATATTTCCATCATCTTCTTTGTTAAACCAACCCAACTTCTCAAATCCAAGTTATTTTCGTAAAATCTAACCCTTGACTGTAATTCCCGAGCATTGTCGATCACCGTGGACTCGGCTATTCAAATAGATTCTACACTCTGCAGAGGTTATGCACTTTACCCACAAGATACAATCCACTCACCACGTCGGTATGAATCGCCATACAAGAGTATGCGAATGAGCGATCATAACAAAGCCTTTCTAAGCCTCAAACAACACAGGTGGTCCTCTCCAGACGTGCTCTACACCATCCCTTCCCTTAGCCAAGGCGAAGTATGGGACCAACACACCGTTAGATGGGTACTGGCCACGACCACGATACGCTCCCGTACAATCACACAAAAGGTGTAATCGACACCTGAGGCTCCACAAGTGAGTCCTTAGCGACTTAGTCAACTAGGGCCGTCCCATTCGACCATGTGGTTGCAAGTATGACCCAGTTCAAAGGCTTGCAAGGTTAAGTCCTTAGAGTGACCAGGGCAAGACTACCCGAAACCAAATCAACACTCCCAATGCCACACTGCCCACTGATTACTCTTGCCACATGCCCCTGGCCGAAATCGTTTATCAAACCCCGCTTGATTACCATGCACCACGTGCCATCAACATCACATGATACTTTTCCAAAACAGGTTCAATATATCATTAAGTCAATATTAGCATTTGATTATCCAAAATCATGTCATGAGCACGTAGCGTGTCTAAGCGTTATACTACAACGATCTAAACCCATGTTGGCAATTTAATAATGTCCAACTAGTAAACCACAACTAGGGTGACAAAGGGTCATGGCACATACTTAAGTAATCAAGGTGTCATATAGCAAATTGGTATTTATCTAACCCTGTGTTTAAACCAAAGTATCTTTCTAATTAAACTAGCATGCAATAGTTTAAATCAAAATAGATTTGAAATAGGATCAATATGGTCAAAGCACAACTTGCCTTCAAAAAGCACTTGCTCTTGGTCTTGAGTTGGATCCTGAGTCAATACTTCTCCTTGAATCCCTCCCAGACTTCAACGTCTACTCGTAAAGCGTGCAAATAGCAAATACACAAATAAACACTATGCAAAAGATCCCAAAACTCCAAATAAAATCCATAAACAGAGAGAACATAATTTTCTGGATTTTTAGAAACTGGAATCAATCAAATTTGGAGTTAAAGCATAAAAGTTATGATTATTTAAAGTTTAAATAATCAATTAAATAATTTTACAGAGAAAAACTTTAGTCCAAAAATTAAATAAAATTCATATTTAGGTAGATCTTAATTTTATACAAATTTAGAAATTTGAATCACTCAAATCGGAGTTGAAACGCAAAAGTTATAAGCGTTTGAAGTTTGAATCTAAATTTGAAATCATTATTCGAATTAATAAATCATTTTCTTTTTCGAAATTAATTATTGCGTCAAGATGGACACGTGGCAGCTCCTGATTGGCCTGGCCGACGCCACCGGCCCATGGGCTCGGTCCATGCTCGGCTTCGGGTCCACGGTGGACTCGGTCCACGGCTCACGTGGATCGACATGTGGGCCCGCTCGGGTGACGTCATCGGCCGGCGTCGGCGAGGCTCGGCCACGGCGGCGACAGTGGGACCCAGGCGTCATGGGTGGCGTCGGCGCTTAGGCTGGGTTAGCCAGCGACATGCGGCCCTCGACACGCGGGCCGGCGTGTCGGCGTCTACACGCACGCCGCTGCGTGGGCCAGCCGGCCGCGTCGGTCCAACTTCCCGACACGTGGCGCAATCTCGTCCGTTGGTTTGAAAATCAACGGCGCGGATTAGATCCAGGGTTAACACGTTGAAACTACTCGATGCTCGTGGGCCGTTCGATCTAGATCGGACGGTCCAGATCTAATCCTATAATCGCCTTTGCTAAAGACGTGGCGATTGTGAACCGTTGGATCTTGATCCAACGGTCCAGATCTAATCGGGTTTCTAGGGTTTGGGAAACACGTGAACTCACCGTTGCCGTCCGATCTGGATCCAACGGTGCACGAAGCTCAGGGACGGTGATGGCACGCGGCGGCGCTGGCTTGACCGGAGACGGGGACGACGACCTTGCCGTCGGCGTTTCTGGCGCGCTCCGGCGAAGTGAGGGGTACTCCCGAACGCGTCTCGTCTTGGGGAATCCGGATCTGGGCTTGATGACGGCGGAGGACGACGGACGGCAGCAATATCGGCGTTTAATCGCGGCGGAACAGACTTCCAACTCCGGCGAGCAATAACGGCGAGACGGTGGGGATCCTAGCGGCGCGAGCTAGGTTTGAACCGGCGTGGGATGGCGATCTCGGGTATGCCGGGCATTAAATAACCTCGGCGTCTGCGGCAAAAACGGAGACCTAGCTCTCCACGGCGGCGGACACGGCGGCGGAGTCCAGCTCGGACTCGGGCGGAGACGATGAAATCGTGGCCGTCCACGTGGCACAACCAACGGCCACGATCGCGCGGCGCGACCGGGTCCGGTCCGGACACGGCTCGGGTCTGGGTCGGACGGATCTCAGCCGTTGGATCTTGATCCAACGGTTGGGATTGATTAGGGTTAGGAGTGGGTTAGGTCGAGTCAACTGGATTTGGTCGGACTCGAGTCCGACTCGGTCGGATGAACAAGATTTGACCCGAGTTTGATTTTCCATATAATTAATATTTAAAATAATTCCCAGTAATTCATTTAATTCATTAAAAATAGCAAATGACTCAGAAAAATTCCAGAAAAATTCTTGAAAATATTTTGGATCATTTTGGACTCAAATAAAATATTTCCAACAAAAATTTATTTGCAAATTTAAATTCTTTAATTATTTCAAAATGGAATAAATTCAAATAAATTCCAAATAAATCCAAATAAATTCCAGAAAATTCCAAAAATTCACCAAAGTGCCAAATCACACATGAATTTAAGAAAAGCAAAATTTTGGGGTGTTACACGATGCGTCACAATAAATATCAAAGCTTTGATTAACATCCGGTAGAACTAACACCGGTGCTGATGTCAATCGCTTCTTCAGCTCCTGAAATCCTTTCTCACATTCTGACGTCCATGCAAACTTCTTTTCCTTCTTCAGCAATTGCGTAAGAGGTTTCGCAATTGTCGAAAAGCCTTCAATGAAACGGCGGTAGTACCCTGCCATTCCAAGGAAACTCCGGATCTGGGTCACGGTCTTCGGTTGCTCCCAATGTAACACGGCTCCTACTTTGCTTGGATCTACGGCGACTCCTTCTGCGGTCATTACATGTCCAAGAAACTCCACCTTGTCCTTCCAAAAATCACACTTGCTGAACTTGGCGAAAAGTTGCTGTTCCTCGCCTTTTCCAAAACTCGCCTTAAGTGTTCTAAGATGTTCATCCTCCTGTCTTGGAGTAGATTAGGATATCGTCTATGAACACGATTTAAAAACTTGTCCAAATATTCCATGAATACCTTATTCATCATATTCATGAAATAAATTTGGCGCATTAAATCGATCCAAAGGACATAATCAGAACTCGTAATGTCCATATCTTGACGAGAATGCGAGTCTTGAATATCTTACGATCGGATCTTCAAGCGATGGTATCCCGATCTCGAGATCAATCTTGGAGAAAACTCCGGCTCCTCTCACCGATCAAACAAATCATCAATCCTGGGTAGCGGATACTTATTCTTCACGGTGACTTCATTGAGTGCACGGTAGTCGATGCACATCCTGAAACTTCTGTCCTTTTTCTTGACAAACAAAACCGTGCTCCCCACGGCGACGAACTCGGTCGATAAATCCTTTCTCCATTAACTCCTCTATTTGTTTCTTCATCTCAACCAACTCCTCGGTGGACATCCGATAGGGTCTCTTTGCTATCGGTCTTTGTGCAGTACAAGCTCTATCACAAACTCTATGTCCCTGTCTGGCGGCATACCAGGTAGATCTTCGGGAAAAACATCTGGGTACTCATTCACTACGGAGACATCCTCTATGCTGATTGTCTTGGTACTGTTAACCATCAACTGTCCATTTCTAACTGCAGTGGCTTGAAATTCCACTTTCTTTCCACACGGGCTCTCAACTGAGATAGTCCTTCGTCCACAATCCAATACGGCCTTGTGCTTGGATAACCAATCCATTCCCAATATGATGTCTAAGGTCTGGGTTTCTAGAATAATAAGGTTTGCTAGGAACTCTATTCCATCTATTAGTATTCTCACCCCGGAACATCCTACTTTCGTTCGGAGTTCGGAACCAGGGGTTTGAACTAAAAGCATGCATCTAAGTCTTGCAATCCTCAAATCATTTCTAGTAGCAAAGCCTTGCGAAACAAACGAATGCGAAGCTCCAGAGTCAAACAAAAGCATTGTGTATCGAGTTAACAAGTAACTTACCCAAGATCGACGTCAGTAGCATTCTGCAGTGCATCTGCGGTGACATGGTTGACTCGGCCTCTCACCACGGCCTGCAGGTGTGGCTCCTAGTGCCGACGTCCTAGCTGGGGTGGTTCCTAGATTGAAGCGAACCGGGTCACTCTCGCTGTCTTCTTTGGACAAGCTGTTGGCAAAGTGTCTCGCTCGTTGCGATTGTAGCGTCTCACTGTTCCTTCTGCCGATTGCCTGGAGTAGTGTTTCTAGCGGGGCTGGGTCCGTAGTTCGATTGACAGGTCTTGGTCTTTGGGGCGGTGTCCTTGTTGCATTCTCGTGGTTGGAATCAAGAATTGATTTGGTGCAACTCTCGGTATTTATTGCGTTCCCTGGCGTGATCCTTCTTTGTTGCATCCTGCGCTTCTTGTTCTCATCCAGTTCCTTGCGCTTTGTCCTCAAGAATAAGTGCCTTATTCACCAGCTCTTGGAAATCTGGAAAGGTGTGGGTGATCAATCCTACTTGCAATCCTGAGTTAAGTCCCTTCATAAAACGAGACTATCTGGATTTATCCGTCGCTACATCCTCAAAGCGTAGCGTGCTAGCTGTGTGAACTTGTTCGTAGTCGCCACCGGCCGATTACCTTGCTTCGATGCTCGAACTCCTCCTTCTTAAGGTCCATGATTCCTTCAGCACGTGATCTTGTCGGAATGCACCGTGAACTCTTCCCAAGTGATATCTTGAGGGTTCTCTTGCGTGGCACGAAGTTCTCCCACCATTCGGCAATGTTCTTCCAACCGATGAGAAGCGTAGAGTACCTTCTCATTTCCTATGCATTGAGCTATGTGTAGCTTCCTCTCGATTGATCTTAACCAATCATCGGCCTCCAATGGATTGGCATTCCCGAGAGAAAGTGGGTGGGTGAGTTCTCATGAACTCGACAGTCTTGTATTCTCGGCGTGGTCCCCGATTAACTTGATTAGCGGTGGCTTGAGCGGTGACGTGTTGCATTTGTTGCATCATAGCATGCATCAACTGAAGTCTGGCAAATGAGAAAAGCTCCAAATTCTGCACATCCGATGGCGGTCTTTGGTGCTCCCTCATTGGGGTTTTCATTGGCGAGACCCACTTCCATTGCCTCCAAAGTTTCCACGGGTGTTCACCATCTGTCGATTTGCTCTAGGTTTAGAGATGAGAGGGAAACAAGAATAGACAAGTAATATGGAACTTATGCGGGGCGAAAGGTGTAACTTTAAGGTCCAACTTTATTATTAATAACTTGGTATGGCTGCTTACAATGCCTAAGGGCCTTGCAACACATACTGCACACTCAGCAAACAATGAAAATCCAAATCGAACTAACTCTGGAGTCTAACGCTGTACACCCCAAAATTTTGCTTTTCTTAAATTCATGTGTGGTTTGGCACTTTGGTGAATTTTTGGAATTTTCTGGAATTTATTTGGATTTATTTGGAATTTATTTGAATTTATTCCATTTTGAAATAATTAAAGAATTTGATTTTGCAAATAAAATTTTGTTGGAAATATTTTATTTGAGTCCAAAATGATCCAAAATATTTTCCAGAATTTTTCTGGAATTTTTCTGAGTATTGTGCTATTTTTAATGAATTAAATGAATTACTGGGAATTATTTTAAGTATTAAATCGCTGGAAAATCCGAGTCGGTTACTGTTCATCCGACCGAGCCCGAGTCAGACTCGAGTTCGAGTCCGACCCGAGCCACGTGACTCGACCGAACCCACTCCTAAACCTAATTAATCCCAACCGTTGGATCAAGATCCAACGGCTGAGATTCGCCGTACCGGTTCGAGCCGTATCCGGCCCGGATCCGATCGCGCCCGTGCGATCGTGGCCGTTGATCGTGCCACGTGGACGGCTGTGCGTCGTCGTCTCCGCCGAGACCGAGCCGGACTCCGCCGCCGCGCCCGCCGCCGTGGGAAACTAGGTTTCCGTGTCCCGCGCGGACGCCGAGGCTATTTAAAGCGTGAGACGTTCCCCGAGGTTGCCCTCATCCTTGTGCACCCGTTTCCCCGAGCCATCTCGCCTGAGCCGCCAGATTGCCGTCGAGCTCGCCAGTAGTTGGAGGAAGTGACCGCCGCGGTTTTGCTCGATTCCGCCGCCGTCCGCCTTCCGCCGAGAAGGAGCCCAGATCCGGAACCACCGTGACGAGACGCACCGAAGGAAGGATTCATCTCGCCGAGCAACCCCCAAACGCCGTCGGGCTCGTCATCGCTTCGCCTCCGGTGCCCAAGCCTCGCCGCACCATCGCCGGACTTCGCGAGCTCGGTGAATCGCCGGATCTAGATCGGACGGTTGAGGTGAGTTCACGTGTCCCCAACCCGATTGGATCTGGACCGTTGGATCAAGATCCAACGGTTCACAATTGCCACGCGTCTTGGGAGTAGTGTTATTATAGGATTGGATCTCGACCGTCCGATCTAAATCGAACGCCCACGATCAACGAGTAGTTTCAACGTGTTAACCCTGGATCTAATCCGCGCCGTTGATTTTCAAACCAACGGTCGTGATTGGCGCCACGTGTCGGGAAGTTGGACCGACGCGGTCGCCGCTGGCCCACGCACGCGTGCAGGCAGGACGCCGACACGCAGCCCGCGTGTCGAGGGCCCGCATGTCACGGCTATCCCAGCCGGCGCCGACGTCACCCATGACGTCACAAGGTCCCACATGTCGCCACTGGTGAGCCCCGCCGACGTCGGCGATGACGCTACCCGAGTGGGCCCACATGTCGGGCCGACACGTGGAGTCGTGGACCGAGTCCACGGTGGACCCAAGCCGAGCGTGGACCGAGCCCATGAGCCACTGACGCCAGCCACCAATCAGAGCCGACACGTGTCCATGCCGACGCAATAATTAATTTCCAAAAGAAAATGATTTATTAATTCGAAATATTGATTCAAATTTAGATTCAAACTTCAAACGCTTATAACTTTTATGCGTTTCAACTCCGATTTGAGTGATTCAAATTTCTAAATTTGTATAAAATTAAGATCTACCTAAATAAGAATTTTATTTAATTTTTGGACTAAAGTTTTTCTCTGCAAAATTATTTAATTGATTATTTAAACTTTAAATAATCATAACTTTTATGCTTTTAACTCCAAATTTGATTTATTCCAGTTTCTAAAAATCCAGAAAATTATGTTCTCTCTGTTTATGGATTTTATTTGGAGTTTTGGGATCTTTTTGCCTATTGTTTATTTGTGTATTTGCTATTTGCACGCTTTACGAGTAGACGTTGAAGTGCCTAAGGATTCAAGGAGAAGTGTTGACTCAGATCCAACTCAAGACCAAGAGCAAGTACTTTTTGAAGGCAAGTTGTGCTTTGACCATGTTGATCCTATTTCGAAATCTATTTTGATTTAAACTATTGCATGCTAGTTCAATTAGAAAAATACTTTGTTTAAACCTGGGGGTTAGATAAATACCAATTTGCTATATGACACCTTGATTATTTAAGTATGTGCCATGACCCTTGTCACCCTAGTTGTGGATTACTAGTTGGACATTATTAAATTGCCAACATGGGTTTAGACCATTTGTAGTATCTTTGCTTAGACACCTTTCGTGCTCATAACATGATTTTGGATAATTAAATGCTAATATTGACTTAATGATATATTGAACCTGTTTTGGAAAAGTATCATGTGATGTTGATGGCACGTGGTGCATGGTAATCAATCGGGGTTTGATAAACGGTTTTCGGCCAGGGCATGTGGCAAGAGTAATCGTGGGCCGGTTGTGGCGTTGGGAATGTTGATTTGGTTCTTCTGTAGTCTTGCCCTGGTCACTCTAAGGACTTAACCTTGCAAGCCTTTGAACTGGTCATACTTGCAACCACATGGTCGAATGGGACGGCCCTAGTTGACTAAGTCGCTAAGGACTCGCTTGTGGAGCCTCAGTGGTGTCAATTACACCGTTTGTGTGATTGTATCGGGAGCGTATCGTGGTCGTGGCCGATACCCATCTAACGGTGTGTTGGTCCCATACTTCGCCTTGGCTAAGGGAAGGGATGGTGTAGAGCACGAACCGGAGAGGACCACCTGTGTTGTTTGAGGCTTCCGAAAGGCTTTGTTACGGGAACTCGCCTTTGTGGTGTTTGACTGTATCTTGTGGGTAAAGTGCATAACCTCTGCAGAGTGTAGAATCTATTTAAATAGCCGAGTCCACGGTACTGGACAATGCTCGGGAATTACAGTCAAGGGTTAGATTTTCTGAAAATAACTTGGTTTTGAAAGGTTGGATTGGTTTACTAATGAGGATGATGAAAATGTGGTTTAGGATGGGGGAAATGTTTATTAAAACTTCTTGAAAAGTTATTTACGCTTTACTTATTTCTACTGCTTTCGAATCTACTTATATTACTTGTCAAATGTCAAGCATCGCAAATATACCTTGAGCTATTCCTTTGTACCAAGCCATGCATATAGTATATTAGCTTGCATTCTGTGCATGACTTGCTGAGTACCAAGTACTCACCCTTGCCTCAACACAATACCAGTTGAAGAGGAGACTACACCAGCTTTGGAGGAGGAACTCCAAGAAGATCCGTCTACTTAGGGATGTGAGCCCAGTCAGTTGCCTGTGGTATACTGGATGGCGCCACGATGTTGCTTTCGTTGTTTTTCCGCTGCTATTATTATTTTTCTCTGAATAAGTTTCGCCTTGCGAGGCATACATTTTGTAACTTGACCATAAGGTCAAGTAACCAGTTTGGTTATTTAAATAAAGTACTTTGATAATATCGATTGGTATGATTGTGATATTTACCGATGTTAAGACTGTGTGCACTAGCGCGTTCCTGGACTAGTGCTGAATACACAGAGGGTCCGGATTTGCAAATTCGGGGTCCCGACAGAGGTGGTATCAGAGCCATACTTGACTGTAGGCTCAACCCTAGCTAGAATGGTCGTAGTGAGGATAAAACCTATTTTCTAAAAGCTAAAAATTTGTCAAGATAAGAAATGACATCTCGACTTATCCCCTTCTCTCTTTTCTTGTCTTTTGCTGAAATTTTCCCTTACCTTGTCACAATTTGAAAATTCTGAGTTCTTACGTAAAGCACTCTTGTGACAGATGGAGGAAGAGTTCAACTACGTTGATCTGGGAGTTGGTCACGCCGCGGAACTTTGGCATATGCTACAGACTCTCGGAGATTTTGAGAAGCCCCAATACCAAGTGGAAGTGATCAGACAAGCGGGATTGATCAAGGCTTGTGACGTGAGGATTGAGGTACCTGCTAGGAAGAAGGGCCCAGGCAATCGCCCGATACACTGCACTGCCAGGAGATCTACAATGCAGATGGGTATCCAAGAAGTATCACGACGAGCAATGCGTCACATTACCCGTATCTACTCCAGAGAGTTGGAGAGTACGGTGTTCCGTTATCATCCGCGCAGCGATAACCTTCTTGACCCGAAGGCGATTCAGGATGAGGATGTCACGATTACACAGTTGGCACGATTTGTCGTCGCCCAGGAGGATGTACTAGATAATACAAGCAAGGAGCTACAGAAGGCCCGCAAGGAGATCACGACAGAGAAGAACAGATGGCGGGAAGCTCAAGAGTATGTGGCACACCTTCTACGAAGGATTGACGAGTTGGAGATGACTTTGTACGGACCAGACCCAGAGCCAGTACTCGAGCTACACGAGCCGGATCCAGAGGAGTCAGATCTCGATGAGGACACTGCTTCTTCGACTACCACAGATGACACAGTTGCTGGACATGGCAATCGTTTCGCGCCTATGCCGCAGCATCCGCACCCAGGCCGTGGAGGTTTTCTCGATGAGTGAGCATAGGTTCTATAGTGAGACTCCTTCGCCGAGTCGAGTCATAGAATAAAGAGTCACCCTTTAGGCGTTAGACTCCAAAATTAGTTCGATTTGGATTTGCTTTGTTTGCTGAGTGTGCAGTATGTGTTGCAAGGCCCTTAGGCATTGTAAGCAGCCATACCAAGTTATTAATAATAAAGTTGGACCTTAAGGTTACACCTTTCGCCCCGCATAAGTTCCATATTACTTGTCTATTCTTGTTTCCCTCTCATCTCTAAACCTAGAGCAAATCGACAGATGGTGAACACCCGCGGAAACTTTGGAAGCAATGGAAGTGGTTCTCGCCCAGCAGAAAACCCCAATGATGGAGCACCAAAGACCGCCATCGATATGCAGAATTTTGGAGCTTTTCTTGCTGCCTGCACTCGATTGATGCATGCTATGATGCAACAAATGCAGCACGTCCTTTGCTCGAGCCACACGGCCAATCAAGTTAATCAGGACCACGCCGTAATACAAGACTATCAGAGTTCATGAGGACTCACCCACCCACTTTCTCCGGGAATGCCAATCCATTGGAGGCCGATGATTGGTTAAGATCAATCGAGAGGAAGCTACACATAGCTCAATGCATAGGGAATGAGAAGGTACTCTACGCTTCTCATCGCTTGAAGGGACAAATTACGAATGGTGGGAGAACTTCATGCCACGCAAGAGAACCCTCAAGATATCACTTGGGAAGAGTTCACGCGGCATTCGACAAAGATCACGTGCTGAAGGAATCATGGACCTTAAGAAGGAGGAGTTCAGAGCATTAAAGCAAGGTAATCACCAAAGGGCCGACTACCTAAACAAGTTCACACAGCTAGCACGCTACGCACTGAGGATGTAGCGGCGGATAAATCCGCATAGCCTCGTTTTATGAAGGGACTTAACTCAGATTGCAAGTAGGGTTGATCACCCACACCTTTCCAGATTTCCAAGAGTTGGTGAATAAGGCGCTTATTCTTGAGGACAAGCGCAAGGAACTGGATGAGAACAGAAGCGCAGGATGCAACAAAGAAGGATCGCGCCAGTGGAACGCAATAGCTTGAGAGTTGCACCAAATCAATTCTTCGATTCCAACCACGAGTGCAACAAGGACACCATCCCGGCACCAAGACCTGTCAATCGAACTACTGCACCCCACTTCGCTAGAAACGCTTACCTCGAGCAAACAAGAAGGAACAAGTGAGACGCTGCTACAATCGCAACGAGCCAGACACTTTGCCAACAGCTTGTCCAAAGAAGACAGCGAGAGCGACCCCGATTCGCCTCAACCTAGGAACCACCCCGGCTAGGACGCCAAAGACCAGGAGCCACACCCTGCATCAGGTGAGAGGCCGAGTCAACCATGTCACCGCAGATGCACTGCAGAATATTACTGACGTCGTCTTTGGGTAAGTTACTTGTTAACTCAAGACTGCAACGCTTTGTTTGACTCGAGCTTCAGATTCGCTTGTTTCGCAAGGCTTTGCTACTAGAAATGATTTGAGGATTGCAAGACTTAAGTGCATGCTTTTAGTTCAAACCCCTGGTTCCGAACTCCGAGCGAAAGTAGGATGTTCCGGTGAGAATACTAATAGATGGAATAGAGTTCCTAGCAAACCTTATGATTTTGGAGACCCGGACCTTAGACGTCATATTGGGAATGGATCGTTATCCAAGCACAAGGCCGTATTGGATTGTGGACGAAGGACTATCTCGATTGAGAGCCCGTGTGGGAAGAAAGTGGAATTTCAAGCCACCTGCAGCTAGAGATGGACAGCTTGATGGTTAACAGCACCAAGGCAATCAAGATAGAGGATGTCCCGGTAGTGAATGAGTACCCAGATGTCTTTCCGAAGATCTACCTGGTATGCCGCAGACAGTGACATAGAGTTTGTGATAGAGCTTGTACTGCACAAAGACCGATAGCAAAGAGACCCTATCGGATGTCCACCGAGGAGTTGGTAGAAATGAAGAAACAGCTAGAGGAGTTAATGGAGAAAGGATTTATCGACCGAGTTCGCCGCCGTGGGGAGCACCGCTTTGTTTGTCAAGAAGAAGGACGGAGTTTCAGGATGTGCATTGACTACCGTGCACTCAATGAAGTCACCGTGAAGAATAGGTATCCGCTACCCAGATTGATGATTTGTTTGATCGGCTAAGAGGAGCCGGAGTTTTCTCCAAGATTGATCTCGAGATCGGGATACCATCGATTGAAGATCCGATCGTAAGATATTCAAGACTGCATTCTCGTCAAGATATGGACATTACGAGTTTACTGATTATGTCCTTTGGATCGACGAATGCGCCAAATTATTTCATGAATATGATGAATAAGGTGTTCATGGAATATTTGGACAAGTTTGTCGTCGTGTTCATAGACGATATCCTAATCTACTCCAAGACAGAGAGTGAACATGCCGAACACTTAAGGCGAGTTTTGGAAAAGCCGAGGAACAAAGCAACTTTTCGCCAAGTTCAGCAAGTGTGATTTTTGGAAGGACAAGGTGGAGTTTCTTGGACATGTAATGACCGCATGAAGGAGTCGCCAGTAGATCCAAGCAAAGTAGAAGCTGTGTTATATTGGGAGCACCAAGATCGTGACCCAGATTCTGAGTTTCCTTGGAATGGCAGGATACTACCGCCGTTTCATCGAAGGCTTTTCGACAATTGCGAAACCTCTTACGCAATCGCCAAGAAGGAAAAGAAGTTTGCATGGACGCCGGAATGTGAGAAAGGATTTCAGAGTGAAGAAGCGATTGACGCCAAGACCGGTGTTAGTTCTACCGGATGTTGCTCAAAGCTTCGATATTTATTGTGACGACGCGCCAAGGACTTGGATGTGTCTTTGTCACGAGAATGGAAAGGTCGCCGCTTATGCATCAAGGCGATTGAGGCCGCATGAGGAAAATTATCCGACACATGACCTAGAGTTAGCTGCCGTAGTGCATGCTTTGAAGATATGGCGTCACTATCTCGATTGGAAACAGATGTGAAGTGTATACGGATCATAAGAGTTTTAAGTACATATTCACCCAATCGGATCTGAATATGAGGCGGAGGAGATGGTTAGAGTTGATCAAGGACTATAATGTTGGAATCCATTACCATCCTGGAAGGCCAACGTAGTAGCCGATGCTCAGTCGGAAAAGCCATACCGTGAGTACGTTGCTAGCCACAAGTCGGGATGAGTTATGTGAGGATTTTCGTAAGATGAAGATTGAGGTTGTACCTAAGCGGATTCTTGGCCGCATTGGAAGTAAAGCCTACCCTAGAGGATCAGATCCGAGAAGGACGAAGGATGATGACAAGATCCGCAGGATTAAGTCCATCAAGGAGGAAGGCAAGGCAGAGGACTTCAAGTTGGATGAGCAAGGCACGTTGTGGATGAAGGATCGCATTTGTGTGCCTAACAAAAAGGAGTTAAAGCAATCGATTCTCGAAGAAGCCCATGACTCCAAGTACTCAATTCATCCTGAAGCGCCAAGATGTATCGGGATCTCAAGGAGAGATTCTCGTGGCCGAGTATGAAACGTGAAGTTGCCGAGCATGTTGCATTGTGCGACGTATGCCGAGAGTCAAGGCAATGCATCGAGACCAGCAGGATTGCTACGGCCGAAAATACCTCGAGTGGAAGTGGGAGGAAATCGGAATGGATTTCATTACCGGTTTGCCAAGACTCAAGGAGGTTATGACTCCATATGGGTTATAGTGGATCGCTTGACTAAAGTAGCCCATTTTATCCCCGTGAAGACCACTTACTCGGAGATAAATTAGCGTAATTGTACATGATCGGATTGTCTGCTTGCACGGAGTGCCAAAGAGGATTGTATCAGACGAGAGGAACCCAATTTACCTCAAGGTTCTGGAATAAGTTGCATGAAGCCATGGGAACCCGTTTGAACTTCAAGATACTTATCATCCACAGCACGGACGGACAGACCGAAAGAGTCAACCAGATTCGAGGATATGTTGAGAGCTTGTGCATTAGCTTATGCTACCTCTTGGGATAAGAGTTTGCCGTATGCCGAGTTCGATTACAACAATAGTTACCAGGCTAGTTTACAGATGTCACCTTTGAGGCACTTTGTATGGTCGACCACTGTCGGACGCCATTGAATTGGAATGAGACCGGCGAGCCGTGTCTTTGGGCCTGACATTCTTCAAGAGGTGAAGAACGGTCGCTATGATTAGGGAAAGGTTGAAGATAGCCCAATCTCGACGTAAGAGTTATCTTGACAATCGTCGCCGAGACTTGAGTTTTGAACCGAAGACTTTGTTTACCTCGAGTTACGCCTCTCAGGGAGTTAAGAGGTTCCATGCCAAAGGGAAACTTGCACCCTGCTATGTTGGACCATTTAAGATTTTGAGTCGCAGAGGCGGTTGCTTATCACCGGAGTTGCCACGATGCGTTGGCGAGAGTGCATGACGTATTCCATGTGTCCCAGCTAAAGAAGTGTCTTCGAGTTCCTGAGGAACAGACACCGCTAGAGTCAATCGAGTTGCAAGAGGATTTGACTTATAAGGAGTATCCCGTTAGGATTCTAGACACAATGGATCGAGAAACTAGAAACAAGTCAACCCGTTTTTGTAGAGTTCAGTGGAGCAACCATGAAGAAAGCGAAGCGACTTGGGAGCGTGAAGAGGATTTGAAGAAGGAGTTTCCAAACCTATTCTGTAGTGAGCCCTGAATCTCGGGGACGAGATTCTATTAAGGGGGGGAGGTTTGTAACACCCCAAAATTTTGCTTTTCTTAAATTCATGTGTGGTTTGGCACTTTGGTGAATTTTTGGAATTTTCTGGAATTTATTTGGATTTATTTGGAATTTATTTGAATTTATTCCATTTTGAAATAATTAAAGAATTTGATTTTGCAAATAAAATTTTGTTGGAAATATTTTATTTGAGTCCAAAATGATCCAAAATATTTTCCAGAATTTTTCTGGAATTTTTCTGAGTATTTTGCTATTTTTAATGAATTAAATGAATTACTGGGAATTATTTTAAGTATTAAATCGCTGGAAAATCCGAGTCGGTTACTGTTCATCCGACCGAGCCCGAGTCAGACTCGAGTTCGAGTCCGACCCGAGCCACGTGACTCGACCGAACCCACTCCTAAACCTAATTAATCCCAACCGTTGGATCAAGATCCAACGGCTGAGATTCGTCGTACCGGTTCGAGCCGTATCCGGCCCGGATCCGATCGCGCCCGTGCGATCATGGCCGTTGATCGTGCCACGTGGGCGGTGTCGCGTCGTCGTCTCCGCCGAGACCGAAGCCGGACTCCGCCGCCCGCGCCGGCCGTGGGAAACTAGGTTTCCGTGTCCCGCGGACGCCGAGGCTATTTAAAGCGTGAGACGCTCCCCGAGGTTGCCCTCATCCTTGTGCACCCGTTTCCCGAGCCATCTCGCCGAGCCGCCGCTTGATTGCCGTGCGAGCTCGCCAGAGTTGGAGGAAGTGACCGCCGCGGTTTTTGCTCGATTCCGCCGCCGTCCGCCGTCTTCCGCCGAGAAGGAGCCCAGATCCGGAACCACCGTGACGAGACGCACCCGAAGGAAGGATTCATCTCGCCGGAGCAACCCCGAAACGCCGTCGGGCTCATCATCGTTCTCGTCTCCGGTGCCCAAGCCTCGCCGCACCATCGCCGGACTTCGCGAGCTCGGTGAATCGTCGGATCTAGATCGGACGGTTGAGGTGAGTTCACGTGTCCCCAACCCGATTGGATCTGGACCGTTGGATCAAGATCCAACGGTTCACAATTGCCACGTGCCGGAGTAGTGTTATTATAGGATTGGATCTGGACCGTCCGATCTAAATCGAACGGCCCACGATCAACGAGTAGTTTCAACGTGTTAACCCTGGATCTAATCCGCGCCGTTGATTTTCAAACCAACGGTCGTGATTGCGCCACGTGTCGGGAAGTTGGACCGACGCCAGTCGGGCTGGCCCACGCGACGCTGGCAGGCAGGACGCCGACACGCGGCCCGCGTGTCAGAGGGCCCGCATGTCAGCGGCTATCCCAGCCGAGCGCTGACGTCACCCATGACGTCACAGTGGGTCCCACATGTCGCCACTGCGGCCGAGCCTCGCCGACGTCAGCGATGACGTCACCCGAGTGGGCCCACATGTCAGCGACACGTGGAGTCGTGGACCGAGTCCACGGTGGACCCAAGCCGAGCGTGGACCGAGCCCATGAGCCGTACCGACGCCACCAGCCAATCAGAGCTGACACGTGTCCATGCCGACGCAATAATTAATTTCCAAAAGAAAATGATTTATTAATTCGAAATATTGATTCAAATTTAGATTCAAACTTCAAACGCTTATAACTTTTATGCGTTTCAACTCCGATTTGAGTGATTCAAATTTCTAAATTTGTATAAAATTAAGATCTACCTAAATATGAATTTTATTTAATTTTTGGACTAAAGTTTTTCTCTGCAAAATTATTTAATTGATTATTTAAACTTTAAATAATCATAACTTTTATGCTTTAACTCCAAATTTGATTTATTCCAGTTTCTAAAAATCCAGAAAATTATGTTCTCTCTGTTTATGGATTTTATTTGGAGTTTTGGGATCTTTTGCCTATTGTTTATTTGTGTATTTGCTATTTGCACGCTTTACGAGTAGACGCGTTGAAGTGCCTAAGGATTCGAAGGAGAAGTGTTGACTCAGATCCAACTCAAGACCAAGAGCAAGTACTTTTTGAAGGCAAGTTGTGCTTTGACCATGTTGATCCTATTTCAAATCTATTTTGATTTAAACTATTGCATGCTAGTTCAATTAGAAAAATACTTTGTTTAAACACAGGGTTAGATAAATACCAATTTGCTATATGACACCTTGATTATTTAAGTATGTGCCATGACCCTTGTCACCCTAGTTGTGGATTACTAGTTGGACATTATTAAATTGCCAACATGGGTTTAGACCGCTGTAGTATACTGCTTAGACCTGCTACGTGCTCATAACATGATTTTGGATAATTAAATGCTAATATTGACTTAATGATATATTGAACCTGTTTTGGAAAAGTATCATGTGATGTTGATGGCACGTGGTGCATGGTAATCAACTGGGGTTTGATAAACGGTTTTCGACCGGGGCATGTGGCAAGAGTAATCAGGTGGGCCAGTTGTGGCGTTGGGAATGTTGATTTGGTTCTTCTGTAGTCTTGCCCTGGTCACTCAAAGGACTTAACCTTGCAAGCCTTTGAACTGGGTCATACTTGCAACCACATGGCTGGAATGGGACGGCCCTAGTTGACTAAGTCGCTAAGGACTCGCTTGTGGAGCCTCAGGGTGTCAATTACACCGTTTGTGTGATTGTACGGGGGAGCGTATCGTGGTCGTGGGCCGATACCCATCTAACGGTGTGTTGGTCCCATACTTCGCCTTGGCTAAGGGAAGGGATGGTGTAGAGCACGAATCGAGAGGACCACTGTGTTGTTTGAGGCTTCCAGAAGGCTTTGTTACGGAACTCGCCTTTGTGGTGTTTGACGTATCTTGTGGGTAAAGTGCATAACCTCTGCAGAGTGTAGAATCTATTTAAATAGCCGAGTCCACGGTACTGGACAATGCTCGGGAATTACAGTCAAGGGTTAGATTTTCTGAAAATAACTTGGTTTTGAAAGGTTGGATTGGTTTACTAATGAGGATGATGAAAATGTGGTTTAGGATGGGGAAAATGTTTATTAAAACTTCTTGAAAAGTTATTTACGCTTTACTTATTTCTACTGCTTTCGAATCTACTTATATTACTTGTCAAATGCTTTGTTTCGCAAATATACCTTGAGCTATTCCTTTGTACCAAGCCATGCATATAGTATATTAGCTTGCATTCTGCATGACTTGCCGAGTACCAAGTACTCACCCTTGCCTCAACACAATACAGTTGAAGAGGAGACTACACCAGCTTTGGAGGAGGAACTCCAAGAAGATCCGTCTACTTAGGGATGCGAGCCCAGTCAGTTGCCTGTGGTATACTGGATGGCGCCACGATGTTGCTTTCGTTGTTTTTCCGCTGCTATTATTATTTTTCTCTGAATAAGTTTCGCCTTGCGAGGCATACATTTTGTAACTTGACCATAAGGTCAAGTAACCAGTTTGGTTATTTAAATAAAGTACTTTGATAATATCGATTGGTATGATTGTGATATTTACCGATGTTAAGACTGTGTGCACTAGCGCGTTCCTGGACTAGTGCTGAATACACAGAGGGTCCGGATTTGCAAATTCGGGGTCCCGACAAACGCCTAAAGGGTGACTCTTTATTCTATGACGCGACTCGGCGAAGGAGTCTCACTATAGAACCTATGCTCACTCATCGAGAAAACCTCCACGGCCTGGGTACGGGTGCTGTGGCATAGGCGCGAAATGATTGCCATGTCCAAAGAATCGTGTCCTCTGTGGTAGTCGAAGAAGCGATGTCTTCATCGAGATCGACTCCTCGGATCCGCTCGTGTAGCTCGAGTAATCTTGGCTCTGGTCCGTACAAAGTCATCTCCAACTCGTCAATCCTTCGCAGAAGGTGTGCCACATACTCTTGAGCTTCCCGCCATCTGTTACAAGAGTGCTTTACGTAAGAACTCGGAATTTTTGAATTGTGACAAGGTAAGGAAAATTTCAGCAAGAGACAAGAAAAGAGAGAAGGGGATAAGTCGAGATGTCATTTCTTATCTTGACAACTTTTAGCTTTAGAAAATAGGATTTATCCTCACTACGACCATTCTAGCTAGGGTTGAGCCTACAGTCAGTATGGCTCTGATACCACCTCTGTCGGGACCCCGAATTTGCAAATCCGGACCCTCTGTGTATTCAACACTAGTCCAGGAACGCGCTAGTGCACACAGTCTTAACATCGGTAAATATCACAATCATACCATTCGATGCTAATAAAGTACTTTTATTTAAATAACTAAATCAAGTTACTCGACCTTATGGTCAAGTCACAAATGTACGCCTCGCAGACGATACTTATTAAAAGAGAAATAGTAGCAATGAAAATCAAATAAGGTAACATCGTGGCGCCATCCAGATACCACGTGCAACTGATCGGGCTCGCTTCCCTAAGTAGACGGATCCTCTTGGAGTTCCTCCTCCAAAGCCGTGTAGTCTCCTCTTCAACTGGTGTTATATTGTGGCAAGGGTGAGTACTTGGTACTCAAAGAAGTCATGCACGTAATGCAAGCTAATATACTATATGCATGGCTTGGTACAAAGGAATAACTCAAGGTATATTTGCAGAAAAGCATTGGACAAGTAATATAAGTAGATTCAAAGCAAGAGAAATAAGTAAAACATAAATAACTTTTCAAGAAGTTTGGTAAACATCTCTCCCATCCTAAACCACATTTCCATCAACTTCATTATTAGTCCAGTCCAACCTTCAACCCAAAGTTATTTTTGAGAAAATCTAACCCTTAACTGTAATTCCCGAGCGATGTCCAATACCGCGGACACGGCTATTCGAATAGATTCTAAACTCTGCAGAGGTTATGCACTTTACCCACAAGATACAGTCAAACACCACAAAGGCGAGTTCCCGTAACAAAGTCTTTTGGAAACTTCTAACAATACAAGTGGTCCTCCCCGGTTATTGCGCACTAACCCTTCCCTTCGCTAAGGCGAAGTCTAGGCCAATCAACCGTTAGATGGGTACCTGGCCTCAGCCCCGGTACGCTCCCCCGTACAACTTACACAAAGGGTGTACCTCACCTCGTGCGTTGGATCTTGATCCAACGGTTCACCGAGCTCGCGGACGACGATGGCACGCGGCGGCGTTGCGGCTGCCGGCGCTGAGGACGGCGACCACACTAACGGCGCTTCGGGGCGTCTCCGGCCAAGTGAGTGCACCCAATAGGTGCGCCTTGACGCAAGGTTCTCAGACCCGGGCTTGAACGCGGCGGAGGATGACGAACGGCGCCGGAAACGAAGGAAAACCGCGGCGGCACACCCCAAACTTCGGCGAAATCGTGGCGGCAGCGGCGGCTTGGGCGTTGGAAACTAGGGCAACAGTGCGCATACGAGCAGCGGTCTCGGCGATAACCCACGCCTTAAATGGCCTCGGCATGCGTGCTCAAGACGGAAACCTAACGGGCCAGCGGCTCTGGCGGCGAGTCCGGCTTCGATCACGGAAGACGACGCAATCACGGCCGTCCACGCGTCCGCTCAACGGCCCAGATTTCCCGGGCGCAACGGATCCGGACGGATCCTGGATCGGTGCGGCCAAATTCCGACCGTTGGATTTCGATCCAACGGTTCGGATCGATCAAGGTTCGACCGGATCACGTGGCTCGGGTCGGACTCGAACTCGAGTCTGACTCGGGCTCGGTCGGATGAACAGTACTCGACCCGATTGATTTTCCAGCGATTTAATAATTAAAATAATTCCCAGTAATTCATTTAATTCATTAAAAATAGCAAAAGACTCAGAAAAATTCCAGAAAAATTCTGGAAAATACTTTGGAACATTTTGGACTCAAATAAAATATTTCCAACAAAATTTTATTTGCAAAATTAAATTCTTTAATTATTTCAAAATGGAATAAATTCAAATAAATTCCAAATAAATCCAAATAAATTCCAGAAAATTCCAAAAATTCACCAAAGTGCCAAATCACACATGAATTTAAGGAAAACAAAATTTTGGGGTGTTACAGTCGGACTCGGGCGAGCTGGCTGGCTCGGTCGGGCTCGGGTCCGGCGACGTGGCTCAATCGTGGCCGTTGGATCTTGATCCAATGGTCACACGGGTTTGGGTTCGGCCGAGCTGTTCTACCGACTAATCAAGCGCGAGTCGGACTCGAGTCCGACTCGGACTCGGTCCTGGCCTGATGAACAAGAAACTCCACTCGCATTTAAATAATCCAATTAAATTCCCAGAAATTCAATTAAATCATTAAAAATAGCAAAAGACTCAGAAAAATTCCAGAAAAATTCTGGAAAATATTTTGGATCATTTTGGACTCAAATAAAATATTTCCAACAAAATTTTATTTGCAAAGTTTAATTCTTTAATTATTTCAAAATGGAATAAATTCAAATAAATTCCAAATAAATCCAAATAAATTCCAGAAAATTCCAAAAATTCACCAAAGTGCCAAATCACACATAGATTTAAGAAAAGCAAAATTTTGGGGTGTTACATCCGTCAAAGTACAGTCGCCAAGGAGTGACATCGGCCATTCCAGTTAACGTGGCACTTCATGTGAGGAAATCGGCTATAACCTGTCCTTTGACGGATTTAGCTGATTCGTATGTTAGGTCGAACTCGGTTAAAGCATATGCCTATTTGCCGAGTCGACCTCGTAGAATTGGTGCGGATAGTATTTACTTAATGATGTCGGTTTTACTTACTATAGTGCATCTCGACGCCAGGATGTAGTGCCTCAATTTTGTGCAGGCGACGTACAAAGACAAGCATAATTTTTCCACAAGGGAGTTCCTGATTTCAACATCTAAAAGTCATTGGCTTAAGTAAAATATGACTTGTTCTTTGCCATCAGCTTCTTGCGTAAGGACGGCTCCTACTGCTTCTTCTTCAGCCGATATGTACATCCTAAAAGGTAAATCACTTTTTGGCGCAACCAAAACCGGAGGTTTCATTAGATAGCTTTTTATATCATCAAAAGCTTTTTGTTGATCGGCTCCCCACACAAACTCTTGGTTCCCTTTTAGTTTCAACAATGGGGTGAAGGCGCGAATTCGACCAAACAGATTTGAAATGAAGTGCCGTAGGTAATTGATCTTGCCGATCAATATCCGTAACTCTTTTTTATTTGTCGGTGGCTTAGTGTCGGCTATAGCTTTGATTTTTTCTTGATTCAATTCAATTCCTTTTTCATGCACCGTGAACCCGAGGAATTGTCCAGCCGATACTCCAAAAGCGCATTTGAGCGGATTCATCTTCAGCCCATGCGCTCTTGTGCTTTCAAACATCTTTTCCAAATCGGCTAAATGTTGCCGGTCTTCTTTTGACTTCACTACAACATCATCGATGTAGATTTCTACAGTATGGCCGATTAATTTGTGAAAAATATGGTTCATAGCACATTGGTATGTGGCCCCAGCGTTTTTTAAGCCGAATGTCATGACGGTCCATTCGTAGAGCCCTAAAGCCCCTGGGCATCGGAAGGCCGTTTTGGGTATATCGGCTTCAGCCATAAATATTTGGTTATATCTGGCATTTCCATCAAGGAAGCTTATGATTTTATTTCCGGATGCATCATCGATAAGCATATCGGCTTTTGGCATCGGATACTCGTCTTTTGGCGTGGCTTTATTCAAATCCTTAAAATCTACGCATACCCGTAGCTTACCGTTTTTCTTTTTTACGGGAACGATATTTGAGACCCACTCAGCGTATCGGCAAGGCCTGATAAAGTTGGCATCTAATAATCGTTCTACTTCCTCTTTTATGGCGTCGTGTAGTGTGGGATTAAATCGCCTCGGATATTGTTTAAATGGCCGATACCCAACTTTTATGGGTAGCCGATGCTCGACAAGCTGTCGGCTTAAACCTGGCATTTCGTAGTACTCCCATGCAAAACAATCCTTATACTTTCTAAGTATGTCGACCAACTTTGCTTTATATTCTGGATCTAGTTTAGTACTTACATAAGTTGGCCTTTTCCTATCGCCTTTTCCAATGTCAACTTCTTCGAGCGGATCGGCGGAGGTAAATCCTTGCCCTCATCTTTCTTCTTCGAAGTCTTCGATAGCTTCTTCGTACTCTATTTCTCGCCGATAGCTCCTCATCTTTTCCTGTAACTTTGTCACCGTTTTGGACTCCATCTTCTCACAACTTCATCCATCCGATCAAACATATTGGGTTTGACGCTGATCGGCTTTAAACCTAATTTCCCAATGCACATGAAATCGCAATCGTCCAAAAACTTTCCTGATATGCATTCGGCTTCTTCGTGTTGCCAGTTAGCATCAGGGCTGGCCATGGCGATATGAGCCGATGTATCGGCCGATACGACTTCAACTTCGTCATTATTCCACTGCACAAGCTTTTGGTGCATAGTTGACAGAATGCAGCAATTAGCGTGGATCCAATCTCACCCAAGGAGCACGCTGTAATTGCCTTTAGCCTCAACCACGAAGAACGCAGTCAGCAGTGTCTTATTACCGACAATTAGCTCTGTTATCATCACCCCTTTTGCTTCGGTGGGATCTCCTGTGAAGTCGTTCAGCACCATCTTGGTTTTGATCAGGTCTTCGTCGGCTTTACCCAACTTTCTGAACATGCTCAAGGGCATTAGGTTCACCGTTGCTCCGCCGTCGACTAACATCCTTGATATTGGCCAGCCATTGATGTACCCTTTGAGATACAACGGCTTCAAATGCCGATGCATGTCCTGAGATTTTTCGAATACGGCATCCTGTGCACCAAGGCACAACTGGGCGGACACCCCCTCGGCCGATTCCGCCTCAGTCCTGAATTCTGCGAGTAATGTGAATACCATGTTGATATCCATCGGTGGTGTATCGTCTCTAATCATTGGAGATTCGAAATCAACCGATTGGTCTGAATCACTATCGGCTTAATCTTTCTTCTTCCATTCCTGTCTTATGACGGGTATTGGCCGAAGCCTGCTAAAAATCTGATCCCGTTCTCTTTCTGCTCTGGTCTCTCTTTCTTCCTGTGTCTTTAATCGTTGGAGACGTCTGCGCTGTGATTTGCTAAGGCCCGAGGGACACCACCTCGGCTTGGGTTCAATCGGCTTTCGGATCTTTCCAGCCAGATTACCCACTTTGCCGATAGATTCTGGCTCAGCAGTAGTGTCGGAAATTTGTGCTTGGGGGGTTTTGGAGGATTCGCCCTTTTCTGGTACTAACAACCTCTCGAGGACTGGCCTTTATTTTTTTGGCCCTAACCGGTGTTGGCCGACTGGTTTGACTGATCCCTGAATGGGTGTTGCATGGGGCATGACTGTACTGTGGGTAGGGTCATCCCCTTCTCCCAGCAAAACTGCCAGAAAGGACATTGCTAGTGAGCTTCTTCTTCACTGCTTGGTCGATAATAGCCTTCCGGCCGATAACGCTCGTTTTATCGGCAAATATTTGGCCAATGGAAATAGCTCGGCTGATGGTAACTTTGCCGCCGATGGCTCATCTTTTCATATTTTTCCAAGAGTTGGGAGAAGGTTGGTCTTGGTTTAAGATTGGGTTTTTTTGGCGAAGTTCTCTCCGCCTTGTACCATTTTCCAATCTCCAACTCTCCCTTTGGCTTCATGGTCCTTGAGCTTCGACCACTACGGTCGGCCTCTATTTGTATTGAGCCGATAGTGATCTGTACTGTTTCGTCCCCCTTAGTGATGGACTGGACTCCGATTTTTTGCGTCAGCTTGGTGTCCTCGTCCATAGGTTCTTTGCCCTTTTTTGAGCATTGGACCATGTTGACTTGGAAACGATTCACATCTATCTGCATAGTTGATTCGTCCGCAAACTTCAATCGTCCATCAGTAATAGCCGATTGAATCTGTTGCCGAAAGATATTACAATCGTTAGTATTGTGCGAAAAAGAATGATGCCACTTGCAATATCTTCGTTTTCTGATCTCATCGGCCGATGGAATGATGTGTCCTTCCGGTAATTTTATAAGTTTTTCCTGCAACAATAAATCAAATATTCTATCGCACTTGGACACGTCAAAGGAATATTTAACCTCCGTTTTATTTTTCGTCGGTTTAAGCCAAGAGCAAACGAGTGGTTTTTTCGGACCCTTGGTCCACTCGGCTATATTCACGTTCGCTTCGTCGTCTTCGGATGTTTCGTTTGAGCTACACTGGACCATGTTCACTTTACCTTTTTCACCATTATTAGCCCTAAACTTGTCCTTAAACCCTTTGTCTGAATATCGGCTTTCTTGTGACGATAAACGATGGAGCAAATGGCCCAAGTTGGTGAACTCCTGCCCCGCGAATTTCTCCCTCAGAGGCGGAAGTAACCCTTGAAACGCTAAATCGGCCAATTGATCGTCAGGTAACATGAAACTAAAGCATTTATTTCGCACATCTCTGAACCTCCTAATGTAATCGGAAACGAACTCGCTGAATTTCTATCTGACCAAAGTTAGATCAGAAATCCTCAGTTCAGTAGTCCCGGAGAAGAAGTATTCGTGAAATCGGCTTTCCAAATCGTTCCAAACATGGACCGAATTTGGTGGTAAATTAGTGAACCATGTAAATGTTGTTCCCGACAAAGACAACGGGAACAATCTAATTTTTAATCCGTCGGACTGGGCTGCTTCGCCGCATTGAGCTATAAATCGTCCGACGTGTTCTAAAGTGGTTACGGAATCGTCGCCCGAAAACTTCGCGAAATCTAGAATCCTATAGTTTGGTGGGTAGGCCATGCGGTCGATGTAATCTGGGTATGGCTTCCTATACCCGATGACCCTACCCCTGTGCTGCAAACCAAACTGCTCCCTCAAAACAGCAGTGATCTGCTCTGCCCAGTTGATATTATCGGCTTGTGGTGCTACATGGCCTGGCCAGTTATCGTAGTTCACGCCCTGCCCCCCGAGTGCAAACTCAGGCTGTCGGCCGAACCGCATTGCCGGACACCTGGGCAATTGGTCATAATCGTTATCTCTTATAGCCGATACTTCAGGTGCGGGTGGATAAGGTTCGTCATATGAGACAACCTTGTGTGGGGCCTGATGTCTAGGCATAGTCCTTTGGAATGGAGGAACCCTGCTTACTTCAATTGTCCTAGAAGCCGATTGACCGAACCCGCTGGCCAAGGGCACGTTGGGTAGGTTCGTGTTTAGCTTAGCCTCATCCGTGTGCCCGTGGTAATGTGCAACTCCATCTACATGGGTGATAGGTTTTAACACAGTAGGTTGGGTCAGCATCATTAGGGGTATTGGAGCCGACGCATTTACTGTGTCTGTTTTCAGTGGTATCGAGTACACTGGGTACGTTGGTAGGGATTGTAATGGGTCTAGCAGACTCCCAGATACGGCCAACTCCTGGGCAATTGTTTTGACGCTATTTTCGATCATCGGCTTTAGCGTGGAGACTAGAGCCGATGATGATTGATTGGAGATTTAATAATGTTTGGGATCATTTTGTGATCATAGTTATATTCTAACCAAAGTTGATTATAACTATGTATCATACCTATTTAATGAAAACTGGGATTATGTTATGAACATAATCATATTCTGACCAACGTTGTTTATGACCATGTGTTACCCATAAGTTAATTTAGTTCTTTTTATGTCATTAGCATGTTATTAATCAGACCAACGTAGGATTAATTTCATGCAAGACATTTGCTTTCTCAAATGTTTACTGATTATGTGACACTACGGAATGGTGTGACATTATTTAATGTGAATGTTAAGGTCAAAAACTTTATGAAATATGGTATTGGAGGTTAAAACCATATGGTAGGAGGTTTAATAGCGTTTCCGGGCCGTTTCCGGGAGTTTGGGCCTTCCCGAGGAATTTTGGGCCTAGGGGAAAGTGTTGTGGGCATTGGTGGGATGGAGTATGAGTCCATTTAGGATTAGGAATCCTGTTTGGGGCTGGTAAAAGGGGCTTCCCCTGCCCTTGCTTGCGCCCCCACCACCTCTTGTGCGCCCCCTCCTCTCCCTCCTTGCCCTAGCCGCCACCCCCCACCTCCCCCTCTCCCTTGCATGCGCCCCCATTGCTCCCCACCTCTCCACCACCTCTCCTCCACCCCTTGCTGCCCTAGGGTAGCCTCTCCACCCCTGTGCCTCGGAGATCCATCCATTGGAGCGAGGAGTGAGGAGCGATCCGGGAGGAGATCTATTGGGTTTTCGTGCGTCGGGCGAAGGTATGGCCATGGGACTCCTTGGGGTTGGGCTAGGTACTGTTCTAAGGATCATTATTATGTTTTTAGATCAATTGGTGGTACTGGAATTGAGTAGATTAGATTAGATCTAGAAGTTGACACGTTCTCTGTTTCGGGCAACATGAGCAGTCGACCTAGGGTTTGGTTTTTCGCCAATTTAGAGTCGGAATTTGGTCGTACGGCTGTTGAAGAAGTTGAAGGTAATTTCAATACCTTTCAGTGGGTATAAAGAACTTTAAATTCCGCCCAGCCGTTTGAAAGTTATGCTTGTTTTACCGAGCGTATTAAAATCTGTGACGTGATTGGAACAAATCACGGTATTTTGTAGATTAAACAACTTTAGAGTCCGAATCAGTCTTTCTGTATACTTAGAGAAAGTTAGGAAATTTCCTAAGCTGCGCGAGGATGTACTCGTTTAATTGATTCAGAGTCGTAGAGCCCAAGTTATGCCTTTTGGAAGGCTGCTGTCCCGACGGGACAGAACCTCTGTTTTTGGGTTTTGCGAGTAGTTGGCAATGTCGGGGTAGATGAGTGTTTGCGTACTGTTTTGTGGACATGATTGTGAGTGTGTGGTACCTATGTGCAGGTGGTGCGACCTCGGGAGTGCCTTCTACTTCCCGCCAATCCGTTGCCCGTGGTTGAGGCAAGTGTATTGTAATGGATAGCGGTTTGTAGGTTGCTAGTTGAGACTAGATGAAATTGATTATATGATATGATCACTTGCCATGCTTTAATGATTGCCAATGATATGATGAGTATTCTTATTATGTTATGATGCCATGTGTTAATGTACAAGTTAATTATGATGTTGGCATATTTGCATACATGGCATGTTACATGGCAGGCGGTGAAAGTCATAACTAGTCCGGGGAAGGTCGGTGAGAAAGTTATGACTATTCCGGAGAGCCAATGAGTAAGTCCTACATCGTGATTCCATCCACCGCGGTGTTTGGAAGCGAGGAGTAGGCACCCTCCATCTTCGGGATGGAAGGGGGGAGAGGGTGCATACCGACGGGTGTGTACTCAACCATACTGGTATGAGTTTCCAAGGAGTTATGTGCATCGCATTGCATTACATTGCATTGCATTATATGAGGATGATATATGAGGATGATTTATGATGATGTCAATGATATGCTTACACTATGAATATGAGATGTGTATGATGTTGTATGTGAAAAGTGGTGATGAAGGTATTGGAATGTATTTTTCTTGTTCCATTGCAATATACTTGCTGAGTGATGAACTCACGCTTGTGTTTATGTTGTTTTTCTTAGGTACCATGAAACCGGCATGCGGGAAAAAGGGTTTAGCTACACATCTACACGTAGCTCCACACAAATTAAACAGTGTTATCATTTGGAGTCATGATAATGAAAGTATTGCCATGAAACTTGGACAATTGCTTAACTGTGTGCTCGGTCTTACTATTTGATTCGTTTAGCTCATGAAGTGGTTGAATGCTTTATCCTGGACTTATATTGTTGCTATGTCACATGTTATTGCTGTTTTAGATGCTTTCCATTATGATATAACTTGTGATACTTTGTTGTTGCTCCGAATCATGGAAAAACAAAGGAGATGCTGCCGAAATTTTCGGTATTAGCATTTGTTCCTTTGCTGTAATTTACTTGTAATTGTGGTATTTAGAGGTTGCTTAGTCTATGTTTGGTAGCATTCGGGCATATTAAATGCCGGGGTGTTACAGTTGGTATCAGAGCGGGCTGTAGGTCCTTGGAATGTGTATTTTTAGTGTCATGCTATAGGGTACAACTAAAATGTGATGTGTAATAACTTAGAAACATGGCTTAGGTTTCAACTAAAATTTTGTCATAGGATAGCAACATTAAAACTTGCAAAAGTGGTATAACTAAATCTAAAATTTGACACACAATGGATGCACAGTAGGAAAGGGTATGGGTATCGTTTCTTTACGCTTAAACGTTGTATTTAAGCTTTGATGTTGAATGCTTCATTTGATAAAGCATGTTGCTATGTCTATGAGATAAATGATTGAATTGTTCTTGTGGTTGTGATAAAGTGGGGTTGTGGTGCCGAAGGGTTTCGGTCACCTCTCTTTATTCATAGTAAGGGTGAGGTTTGACGGTGTGGCTGGTTAGCGCCATCACCGAAGAACTATTAACCCCTGTAGGAGAAGAGTGCTTACCCTTTACGTCAGAATCGGGTAGTTGACTGGAGTCAAATAGAAGAGTTTGGTGGTGGATTCCCTCGTATGCTCTTTACCGTTCTAAGGGTCAGTTTCGGTTGGTTCTCTTGGTTTTAGTTGATTGAAATCAAAAGAAAAGTGTTTGGTCTTGGATTTTCGCGGATTGTTCCGTATGCGGTATGTGGTTTTGTCTTCTTTGGTTGAAGACGAAGAAGAAGAGTCTAGAGTTGCGCTTCTTTTGGTCGCCTTTCCAACTTTGATGCTTAGTTTGTTGATTGCTTTATGAGGAGAAGCATTCAATTTATTCCTGTGTTTGTCTTTCTTCAAGGTCAAAAGAGTTATTGCGGCGTTATGCCAGACTTGGTTGTCCGGGCTGAAGTTCTGTGGTTTTGTAGGAGTAAATGGTGTTTGATTTCGTTATTTTACTGGTTTGAGAAATCATCTTTGAAAGCCCTTCTTGTTTCGTGAAAGTTTGGGGTTTAAGGTTAAGGTTTTATTTGAAATGGATTACTTGATCGCTTGCTTTCCTTTAAGAAAATTGTCTTTCAACCATTTTCCTTTATGGGAGTCTTTGAGATTTAAAAGGTTTTGGAGAATTCCATTGCATGACCAAGTTTGGGTTTGTCTCATTGCAATTTTGAGAGTCAAGTTTCCTTATGAATTTGGGATGAGTTTTAAAACTAAAATGCTGCAAACAAAGTAAGTAGTCTTTTGACTGAAATCGTTTGTCCCTAATAAGAATTGTTGTTTAGCATGTTATGTAGCATGTACCAATGTGGTTTATGGGATGACGTATTGTTAAGTTAATTTGTGAGTTTAAACAATTCAACGCGGTTGTTATCTCTAGCTTGAGAATAAATAGACTACTAGTGTTGTAGTTTACTCTGTAGCGAGAATGATTAAATGGGTTAATGTACATACTTAGAATCTGTTGCCTTGCTTTAAAAGTGCTTATGATCCTTGTTAATGTTAAAAGTTTAAACCTTGATGCATCGTTACAACATTAAGATGATGTAGACTGCTGTTATTGTTAAAGAAACTTTGCTGGTTGTTTAAGGTTGTTCTAATCTAACGGGTTAATAGAGAAATTTAATCATGTTGACTAGTGGCTTTAATTTGGAAGTTGATTAGAGTTGCTATTTATGTTGTTGCAAACTACTAGTATATTTGGAAGTATGCAGTTGTGTCTCTACAATGCTAGTTTTGATATCAATTGAGAAGACATAAGACTTATTGCTAATGATGTTGTTAAGAACATTGTGTTGATCTAACTTATTAAATCTAATTTAATAGTTGGAGTATGTTGTGTAGTGACAATTTTGTTGCAACCTATGTGTAAGGTAGCTAAAAGCAATATTGTTGATTGATGATTATGCAAAGAATTGATATTGATGCCTTGGTAGTGTTGTTAATTGTTGGAAACCATTGATCAAATAGAAGAAAAGTGTAAAACTGTGGTATTATGTCGAGTACATGTTGTGATGGGATGAACAATGGATAATAATCATGATGCAAGATTTGAATCTTAATGATTGCATATCTTAGAGTCCTATTTACAAATTTTATCTTGTAGAGATATTACTTATTTGTTGAAGTCATTTTATAGATTGAACAAGTTTCAATTGTCAAGATTTTGACGTATGGATAGTATAAATTGATAGGTTGACCATGCTCAAGTAGCTGTTGAAGTACTATGTTTGAAATTTAGAAGACATGGTTATATGATTTGGTGATCCGTGGGGATCATGTCAATGTAGTCTTGGTTGGGTGCCTTTGTGATAATCATTTTAAACCTTAATTAAAAGTGTTGGGAATGGTAACTAGAGAAAGAAATTGTTATGTAAGTTTTGTTAAATCCGGTTGGACTCTCTGGATGAATAAATAGTGATTATTGAATGCTTAAATTGTAAGTGTAGTGGAATACAAGTTATGGTGGGTTTCATGCTGAGCTGTTGTTTAAACCTTTTGAACTGGTGTGGTTGTTTGCCATTTTGGTTGAATGCCTTGGGTCAAGGTATTCCTTGTGTTGTGTTTCCGAGTTTCCCTAAAACCCGTAGCTATTGTTGCCAATCTTTGGTTTTGGCTATTTTGTTTAATTTGTGCTATGTGTATGGTTTTACACCCAAAAGTCTTTGAGTGGATAGCGCTCCTTCGCGTTCGCACTAAGTCATCTTTGGAGTAAATTTTAAAGGAAGCAGAAGGTCTTAGCGGGTTGTGTTGAAGACTCTTGAGATTTAAATTGTAACTCTTTTTGATTGGAGATGGATTTATTTGCATAACGTGTGTGATGTTTGCGAGTGCTTCAAAAAGGTGGATTTTATGAATGTTTTATAAAGTGATTTTGTTAGTGAGGTGTTCCATTTTTGAAATGAGTTTCCCCCTCCTTGAGAAAAATTTGTGATGGTTGTGGGAGCAGATGCTTGACTTGAAAATTTTGATGCTATCTTCCAAAATGTTGGATTTGGATGAAATGCAATGTTTTGCAAGTTCAGTTTTCAATTGATGTGGGATGTGATGTGACGTGGTGTTTTACTGTCAACTATGCTACCGTCATAGTCCAAATGAATTTCCGCAACCTTCGATGTTAATTATGTTTCCATTATTTGATGCCGAGGAAGAAGTCGTCATGTGAACCAAGACCTCAGTTCCTCCTTGAACCTAGTCCCGAACCTCAGTTCCTCCATGAACCTAGTTCCGGTCCCGTCATCGACCACGTTCGCCCTCGAGCAATACCTGCACATGAACAAACCACAAAACGATTCCGAGCACAAGTCCGCGACTTGACTCAACATTATTCCATGCAAATGCTCACATGAGCATTGCATAAAGTCCACTTCAAAACAAGCATCATGAAATTCTCACAAATTTCATAATCTCAAATTCAAACCAGAATTCAATTCCAAAATTGCTCAAAACCCTAATCGAGCAAAAAACCATTCACGCCAGAAAAAAAATCCGGTCCGGCGCAAACGTGAAAACAGCCGTCAAAAATCCAGTTCACGACGGACCAAAAATTTGGTCCGGCGTACACGCGAAACTTACTAGTTTTGGAAGTTTCAGTCCGGCTCAAAAACGTTTGAAAACACGTTCACGGCGGACCAAAAGAAACTTGGTCCGGCGCAAACGTGCCACGCTCAGTTTCAAAAGCAACTTGGTCCGACACGAAACCCTACAAAAACATATTCACGCCGGACTAAAAATTTGGTCCGGCACAAAAGCGAAGAATTGGTCCGGTACAAAGATCCCCAAATGCACGTTTACAACGGACCAAAGGTTTGGTCCAGCGTACGCGCTAAAAACGACACTCGAAAAGGCATTCACCACGGACCAAGAATTTGGTCCGACGCAGTGGTCCGTCGCTCAAGGGAAACTTACTGTTTCTTGAAAACTTGGTCCGACGCCAATGCGAAACTTACTGTTTCTTGTCAAATTGTCAAACACATGCACAAGCACATTGTGCAAATTCAATTCTAAGCCAATATTTCAGCACATGATTTTACAAAATAAAAATGCATCATACCCATTAGTTAGCGTACATCAACTGGATAAATCAGAGAAGAGCAATCAATTGAGCGATTGCAAGCCGATTAGTTTGATTTACATCGGCTAAAAGAGTACGTTTTGACTAAATATGTGACAAGGCCGATCAGCTTCTTAATTTTTGAACTATATCAATACCGCTAAAATTTGTGGGAATATATGAAGACGATGACAACAAGGGATTCAACATTCAAATTTTAACATTTGTATTAATCAGAAACTGTTTACATCATCGGCTGAAAAGAAAGGAAATTGTTTACATCATCAGCTAAAGAGTAAAGAGTTGAGAGTTGAAAATTACAGAAGGAAAAAGTAGAATTCGGTAAAATGTAACAACCCCCGAAATGAAAGGTGCTCAGGGATTGTGGCAACCTTAAAAAATAAGAAGAAAATAAATGAAAGGTGCTCAGGAATTATCTCAACACCTAAAAACTTAGTGAAGCCGACGACGCTTCCTGTCAGGGGTGGCCCCGGCTCTAGAATTATTGCTGGAGTTTGATGACTCCTGGAGGGCAGCGTCGGCAGGAGGAGCTGGTAGAGGCACTGGTTCTGTAACACCCCGGCATTTAATATGCCCGAATGCTACCAAACATAGACTAAGCAACCTCTAAATACCACAATTACAAGTAAATTACAGCAAAGGAGCAAATGCTAATACCGAAAATTTCGGCAGCATCTCCTTTGTTTTGCCATGAATTGAAGTAACAACAATATTAACATGTCAAGATAGCATAATGAACGATAGCAATAACATGACCAATCGGAAATTCAACCACCATACATCTATCCGTCACAAGTCAAATATGGCCTAATCATTTACTCATGACAAAGCATCAAAACCACAATTTAGTTCAGTGAATTAACCATCACACCTAAAGGATAGAACATGTCATTGTTTATATGTGTGATGCTAAGTGATGACGTGTGACTAGCTCCCTTTCCCGCATGCCGGTTTCATGGTACCTAAAAAAACACATAAACACAAGCGTGAGTTCATCACTCAGCAAGTATATTGCAATGGAACAACAAAATACATTCCAATACCTTCATCACCACTTTTCACATACGACATCATACACAACTCATATTCATAGTGTAAGCATATCATTGACATCATCATATATTATCCTCATATAATGCAATGCGATGCGATGCGATGCACATATCTCCTGGAAACTCATACCGGTATGGTTGAGTACACACCCGTCAGTGTGCACCCTCTCTCCCCTTCCATCTCGAAGATGGAGGGTGCCTACTCCTCTCTTCCATACACCGTGGTGGATGGAATCACGATGTAGGACTTACTCATTGGCTCTCCGGAATAGTCATAACTTTCTCACCGACCTTCCCCGGACTAGTTATGACTTTCTCACCGCCCGGGCCATGTATCATGCCATGTATGCAAACATGCCAACATCATAAATAACTTGTACATTAACACATGTCATCATAACATAATAAGCATATTCATCATATCATTGGCAATCATTAAGGCATGGCATGTGAACATATCATATATTCAATTTCAATCTCAACCAATCTAGCAAACTACAACCCGCTACCCATTCCAATACACTTGCCTCAACCACGGGCGACGGATTGGCGAGAAGTAGAAGGCACTCCCGGAGTCACACCACCTGCACATAGGTACCACACACTCACAATCATGTCCACAAAACAGCACGCAAACACTCTTCTACCCCGACATCGCAAACTACTCGCAAAACCCAAAAACAGAGGTTCTGTCCCGCCGGGACAGCAGACTTGCAACGAGCATAACTTGGGATCTAAGACTCCGAATCGATTAAACGAGTACATCCTCGCGTAGCTTAGGAAATTTTCTAATTTTTTCTAAGTATACGGAAAGACTGATTCGGAATCTAAAGTGGTTTAATCTACATAATACCGTGATCTGTTCCAATCACGTCACAGTTTTTAACACGTTCGGTAAAATGAGCATAACTTTCAAACGGCTGGGCGGAATTGGACGTTCTTTATACCCACTGAAAGGTATTGAAATTACCTACAACTTCTCCAACAGGAGACCAACCAAATTCCGACTCTAAATTGGCGAAAACCCAAGCCCTAGGTCGACTGCTCAATCTGCCCGAAACAGAGAACATGGCAACTCTAGTTTTCTCCCAAATCTACCCATGGACAGCACCACCACTTGATCTAAAAACATGAAAACGACCTCTAGAACAGCACCTAGACCCAACCCATAGATCAACCATGCCATATCTCTCCAAGAAGATCCGAAACCGATGAAGTCTTCCTTCCCACCGGCCGCTCCTTCGTCCCGATCCGCGACGGTTCGCCGGAGATTCCCGAATTCCGACGATCCTCCGAGCGGGACAGCGAGGAACACCACGAGAGAGGATGCCATAGGGCTGCTAGGAGAGGTGTGGGTGGCTTGGGAAGGGAGGGGGAGTGGAGGCGCCATGGGGGGGAGGAGATGGGAGGGGAGGCCAATGGGGGTGGCGGCTAGGGTTTCATGGGGAGGGCGCACAAGGGGCAGGAGGTGGGGTGCATGGGGGCCTTGTGCTGCCCTCCTCCCCCTCATGGGCCAAAGCAACCCTCCCTCGGCCCAAGTGGGGTCCCCCCAAGGCCCAATTCGCCCCAGAGAGGCCCAATCTCCCGAAAACGGCCCGGAAACGTGATTAAACTGCATAGCATAAAGTTTTATTCTCTAATTTCACATTTTATAATGTCACACCATTCCTTAGTGTCACAGGTTCATCATCAGAGCTAATGGAGACGACGACAGTCATTGCGACCCTAAAAGCGCTCCCGGTTGACTTGGCGTCATCCGTGGCGTCGGCTGGAGGAGGACCGGTGGCCTCGGGGGCAACCTCCACAGGAGCAGTAGCTACACCGGCTCGAGTTCCGCAACGTCGGCAGGAGGAGGGATGGCGGCTGCTGCGGGGACTTCGACGGCATCAGCATCGAACTCTTCTAGAGGGCGCGAGTGATTGCTTCATCGTCAGCCACCTCCTCTTCGGCGCGGACCTCGGTCAAAAGTTCTTCTGGAGAACTACGGCAATGGCTGAATCATCATCTGATGATGAATAATCAGAGACGGAGCCAGAGGAGGAGGAAAAATATGAAGATATGGTGTAAAAAGCAAAGGTTTATTGTGAGATTGAGTGATGAAAACTACGGAGTTGCCGGCATTTATAGGGTGAATTGGGCAATCGAAATGCCATAATACGAGGAACGAAGCGTCTCTTGAATAAATGTCGGAGAACACGAAGCGATTCGACGCGGGAGTAATGTCAATGAGGCATTTCGAGAAGATGACTGCGAGGAAGACGAAGCGATGAGGATGATGACCGGCTAGAGCATTTGCAGTTAATTTTGGGGACATGTCCGTACATATCCCAAAAATGGGGGGCATATGTTAGCACCCAAATTTTGATAACCAAAGGTTGGCCGAAACAGGTGCAGATTCGGCGCAAGCCAGGGAAAGACGACATGATTTCGGATTGATGAAAGCCGACATGTATGGTAAGACATATCTTAAAGAGGAAACCGAGGCCGGTACGACAAGGATTAGATACGATCATGCCTATGATGGCAAGAGGAGTTCGGGGCTGATACGGGCAGCTGGCTAGACCAAAATGGATACGATCGAGCCAAAGGTTATAAAAGGGGGGCGATGGACTACGTCAAAAGAGAGAACAATCATCAACACTTCCAGCATTACCTTTATTTTCTTCTGCATATGAGTAGACATTTAGCCTGTAATCTTTCCTCTGTAATTCACATTGATCAATAAAGTTGCGCATAGCCGATTATTGATCCTTGCTGCGTTACGCCAAATCAGGTTTAGTTTTTCTCCTATCTTGTTGCGCATCACCTTTTTCGGGAAAAGCAACCTTTACCCATCTGATCAACTCCGTCGGGTTGATTAGATCTATCCTTTGTGATGATCTGCTTTGGCTTCCGATTATCATCAAGAGTCTAGATCGGTTTCTTAGCCGATTTATTGACAAGTGTCTCCCTCTTGCCGATTGCAGGATCAAATCGGCTGGCCGCTCGCGACCCTAAACTTGAATCCGGCGTTCGCATGTGCTGGTGGCAATTAACCCTTCATCAAGTTTTTTGCACCAATAAGTACATGCCATTGATCGATTGATTTTTGGCAATTGTCACCTTGCTGATGTCCATGGGACAAACATTTTGGTGTGTCATTAGTTATATTTCCTGTGTTATGTAATTGTGGTTGAATCTCTGCGACATATTCTAATTTCGCACCAACCATTGCGTTCTACAAATTTTTTAATGAGAAAGATAAGACATAGTATATGTGTTACTGGTGCTTTTGGACGAGGGGATTGGAACCACAGTTTTTCAAATATGAATTGGTATGACCTTACTCCAAGAAATTGATTCATCATTGTTACCTCATTGTATAATAGGTCAGACGTTTCCCCAATTGCCTTGCTTGACAAACCTACATAGAAACATGAACAAATTATAATATTGCTATATTTTTTTGTTTTATTTTTTGTGAGAGACGTCTATTCTCTACATGAGTTATATGTGTGATAGCTTGGGTAAAATTTTCCTGACGCATATATATATACATATATGTATACGTGTGTATATGTATGTATGTATGTGTGTGTGTGTTACTTATTCAATCAGTGATTGTCATCTGAAAGATATCTAAAATAATTGGAAAAGATAACACAAAGGCTACTCAAATACACATGTTTTTTGTGCAATGCAGCATCTGATTTCGATTATACCTTGACCAATCATAACGTTCCATTGTTTTGTTTGTTCGCTAATCCAAATGTTTTGTTTGTCGCTAATCCTAATGTTCTGTATTTTGAGTGTGGTAGTTCTGTAAGCTACTATTATAGCTCTTTTGTAAACTAAGGTTACTAGTCCTATAATGCTTAATGCTCCTATTAATTTTTTTTTTACATCTACTAGTTTGTTTATCTTGAAAGTATAGTTTTTGTATGGGTCAATAACTGTTTTGTTAGCTTGTATAAAAACACGAATCTAAACTACTCAAACAATACAATATCAACCACTCACTCAAATAAAATGTTTTGTTGGTGTTTGCACCAAAATTTGGTATTTATGGGAAAATCGGTCTGAGATGGATAGAAGCGTTCGTATGGAAAGAAATCGGTGAAACAGATCGGAAGGGGAATCCGTCTCTAACAAGGAAAAGGAATCAGATCAAAGGCCGATATGGATAGACGCCGTATCCATATACAACTCGGATCGTCCGGACGTATTATAAAAAGGAGGAGACGACAAGCAGCGAGGAAATCAATCTCAACACCATACACAATATTTTTACAGCTTTTGTTTACAGCTTTTCTAGTTTAGACAATCATCCTTTTGTAAGTCGATAGATCCAATAAAGTTGCGCATCGCCGATTATTGGCTTCGTCCAGGTTCGATTTGCTTTGTGTTGTTGCGCATCGCCTCTTAAAGCCGATTCTACCTTTTACCTCCGGATTAACCGTAGTTGGTTGATCTATTTATCCCCTAATCGGTTTTCAGCCGACTAGCGAAAAGCCGATAAACATTGCTCTATCGGCTTTGGTCAAATTACAAATTCTACCTTGTCCATTTCAGGTCAGATTGACTGGCACGCTCTGCAAACCCGGCGTTTGTCTTGTGTGTTCGAGGCTGAAAAACCTGCTTCACATTTTTAGCGTGAACATATTTTGGCACGCCCGGTGGGACCGAAGAAATCAATCATGTCGTCTACCGATAAGCCCACGGCCACCGCTGATATCAACACAGATGCCATTATCGCACCTAAACTGGCCGATCTGACTCCCGAACAGCGAAAAGAAGTTGAAGATCGGAAAGCAGCACTAGAAGAGATGATGTTACCGTGCTTCCAGAAAACACGCAGAGGGGTTACTCAAAAGAACGCACTCCCAACTATCAATCCTATTGGTGGAACACCATCTGATCTGGTAAGCCGATATGCCCCCGCTCAAGCCGATCTATAAAGCATGATCGAACAATCCGTGCACCATGCACTTATCAATCAATCATCGGCTTTGGTGTTCACCTTAAAGCCGATGATCGAAAATAGTGTTAAAATGATTGCTCAGGAATTAGCCATTTCAGGGAGTTTGTTAGATCCGCTACAACCAATCCCAACATACCCAGCATATTCCATACCATTCAATACCAACACGGTAAATGTATCGGCTCTAGCAACTCATACAATGCCGATCCAACCAACCGTGTTGAAGCCCGGCTCACATAAGGGCGGAGTAGTACATTACCATGGGCATACCGATGGGGCACAGGTGAATAGGCCAGGTACGTCCAACATGGTCCCCACAAGTTGGAACGGGTTATCGGTCCATCGGCCGATCGAATTAGATCAGGCTCTTCCGTTTCAAGGAAACACAATTAGACACTCAACACCACATAGGGTGACACCGTACGGTGAGCCTTTTTTACCTACAGTCGATGCACAGACTGTTAGAAATCATGATTTTGATCCTATACCAAGACCTACGGTACGGATGGGACAGCGACCCGAGTTTGCACTCAGGGGGCAGGATATAAATAACGACAATTGGCAATATCAGGCCGTACCACAGGCCGATAATGTTAATTGGGCAGAACAAATCGCTGCAGTATTAAGGGAACAATTCGGTTTGCAACCTAAGGGAAGGGTAATCGGCTATAGAAAGCCATATCCCGATTATATAGATCGTATACCATACCCTCATAACTATAGGATACCAGACTTTGCCAAATTTTCAGGAGATGATTCCACCACCACCATCGAATACGTCGGACGATTCATGGCTCAATGCGGGGAAGCAGCACAGTCCGACGGATTGAAAATTAGGCTCTTTCCTTTATCACTATCTGGAGCGGCGTTCACATGGTTTACCAATTTACCCCCAAATTCGGTCCAACTCTGGAACGATTTGGAAAGCCGATTTCATGAATACTTCTTTTCTGGGACTACGGAACTTAGGATTTCCGATTTAAGTGTAGTCCGACAGAAATACGGCGAATCGGTTTCTGATTACGTAAGGAGGTTTAGAGGTGTAAGAAATAAATGTTTTAGTGTAACACTTCCCGATGACCAATTGGCCGATCTAGCATTTCAAGGGCTAATTCCACCATTAAAACAGAAATTAGCAGGGCAGGAATTCTCTGATTTAGGTCATTTACTCCATCGCGTATCGGTACAAGAAAGCTGATATTCGGAGAATAAAGGATTCAAGGATAAGTTTAAGTTGAATAGTAATGAGAAGGCAAAAATAAATATGGTGGAATACAATTCAAGTGATAGCTCTGAAGACGATGAAGTCAACATAAACATAGCCGAGTGGAATAAAAATGCTAAAAAGCCACTCGTTTGCTCTTTGCTCAGACCAACAAAAAATAAGACAGAAGTCAAATATTCATACGACATATCAAAATGCGATAAAATATTTGATTTATTACTACAGGAAAAACTTATAAAATTACCAGAAGGGCACATCATTCCATCGGCCGATGAGATTAAAAAGCGAAGGTATTGCAAGTGGCACCATTCTTTTTCGCATAACACTAACGATTGTAATATTTTTCGACAGCAGATTCAATCGGCTATTTCTGATGAACGATTGAAGTTCGCGGAAGAATCGGCTATGCAGATAGACACAAACCCTTTCCAAGTTAACATGGTCTAGTGCTCACGGAAAGGAAAGGAACCCATGAAAGAAAACATCAGGCCGAATAAAAATGTTGAAGTCCGATCAAAAGGGGATGACACGGTGCAAATCACTATCGGCTCAATACAGATAGAAGCCGATAAGGATGGGCAAAATTCGAGAACCGTTAAGCCAAAAGGGAACCCTGAGGTTGGCCGGTGGTACAAAGCAGAAAGAATTCCAAGGAGAACGAACTTCAAGCCAAAGCCAACATTCTCGCAGCTTTTGGGAAAATATGAAAAGATAAGTCACGCATTTAAAGTATTTAAAAACTCGACCAGATAATTATTATCGGTCAGATAGCTTTTATCAGTCGAGAACCGAAGAGGAAGAGCATCGGCAATGTCCCTTTTGGCAATTTTGCTGGGAGAGAGGAATGACTTTGCCTTCGGTGACATCATGTCCGATGCAACACTTGATTGAATATCGACAGAACCAATCGGCTAGAGACAAGTTATCTAGGTCGATCCATGATCGGCTAGGCGATAAAAGGCCGGTTCATGAAAGGTTGTCGATACCAGAACAAAAGGGGGTTTCAAGAACACAAGAGGTAGCCACCTCCGACAATACCACCAAGACTGAGTCTGACGGTGAGATAAACAATCTGGCTGGGAAAATCAGAAGGCCGATCGAGACTAAACCTAGATGGTGCCCTTCGGGTCTTAGCAAGTCGCAACGAAGACGGCTTCAGCGGCTAAAAACCCAGGAGGAAAGGGAAGCCAACAGGGAAAGAGAGAGAGATCGGATGTTTAGTAAGTTAAGGCCAATACCTGTTTTAAAAAAAGAGTGGAGAAAGAAGGAGCAGATCGATAGTGACACAGATCAATCGGTCGAATCCGGGTCTCCGATGATCCGAGACGATACACCACCAATGGATATAAACATGGTATTTGCTTTACCTGCCGAGTTCAAAACTGAAGAATTGGCTGAGGAAGTGTTCGCCCAATTGTGCCTCGGAGCGCCAGACGCTGTATTCGAAAAGCCACAAGATATGCATCGGCATCTGAAACCATTATACCTAAAAGGGCATATTAATGGCCGACCGATATCTCGCATGTTGGTCGATGGTGGGGCAACAGTTAATCTGATGCCATTAAGTACTTTCAGAAAATTGGGTAAAGCCGATGAAGACTTGATCAAAACTAATATGGTGCTAAAGGACTTCACGGGAGATCCTACTGAAGCTAAAGGCATAATGATGTCGGAATTAACAGTCGGTAATAAAACTTTGCCGACTGCATTTTTCGTAATAGAAGCCAAAGGCAATTACAGCGTGCTCCTTGGACGGGATTGGATCCACGCCAATTGCTGTATACCATCAACTATGCATCAGAAATTGATACAATGGAACGATGATACAGTTGAAGTGGTACCAGCCGACACATCGGCTCATATCGCTATGGCAAGTCCCGACACCAATTGGCCACACGAAGAGGCTGAATGTATATCGGGAAAAGTCTTGGATGATTGCGATTTTATCTGCATCGAGAAGTCGGGGTTCAAGCCGATCAGCGTCAAACCTAATACGTTTGATCGGACAGACGAAGTAGTGAGAAGATGGAGTCTAAGACACTAGCAAAGCTTCAAAAAAAGGCAAGGAGCTATCGGCAGGAAGAATACGAAGAAGCCGTTGAGGATTTTGAAGAAGAAAGGAAATGCTTAGAATTTACCTCTGCCGATTTGCTCGAAGAGATCAACACTGGAGAAAGCGATAGTAAAAGACTAACATTTGTAAGTGCTAAATTAGAACCAAGTTATAAAGCAAAGTTGGTCGAAATACTCAAGAAATATAGAGATTGCTTTGCATGGGAATATTATGAGATGCCAGGTTTGAGCCGACAACTAGTTGAACATCGGCTACCCATAAAACCTGGATATAGGCCATTTAAACAGTATCCAAGGCGGTTTAATCCTACGATGTACGACGCCATAAAAGAAGAAGTGGAACGATTGCTAGAAGCAAAGTTTATCCAGCCTTGCCGATATGCTGAATGGGTCTCGAATATCGTTCCTGTAAAGAAGAAAAATGGCAAACTTAGGGTGTGTGTGGATTTTAGAGATTTAAATAAAGCTACACCAAAAGATGAGTACCCGATGCCTATAGCCGATATGCTTATCGATGCTGCATCCGGGAATAAAATCATAAGTTTTTTGGATGGAAATGCCGGATACAATCAGATATTCATGGCCGAAGCCGATATACCCAAAACGGCTTTCAGATGCCCAGGAGCCTTAGGGCTATATGAATGGAAAGTTATGACCTTCGGTTTAAAAAATGCCGGCGCCACTTATCAGCGTGCTATGAACCACATTTTTCACGATTTGATCGGCAATATTGTGGAAATATACATTGATGATGTGGTGGTAAAGTCCAAAGAAGATTGGCGACATTTAGCCGATTTAGAAAAGATGTTCGAGAGCACGAGGTTACATGGATTAAAAATGAACCCGCTCAAATGCGCTTTTGGAGTATCTACCGGACAATTCCTTGGGTTTACCGTGCATGAAAGGGGAATTGAAGTAAACCAGGCCAAAGTAAAAGCTATAGCCGATACCAAGCCGCCGACAAGCAAAAGGAGTTGCAAGTATTGATAGGAAAATCAACTACTTGCGACGTTTCATTTCAAACTTGTCGGGGCGTATTCGGCTTTTACACCGCTGAAAGTTAAAGACGACCAAGAGTTCAAATGGGGAGCCGATCAACAAAAGGCCTTCGACAACATAAAAGGTTATCTGATGAGTCCACCAGTGTTGGCCGCACCAAAGCATGGTATACCTTTTAAACTGTATATATCGGCTGAAGGCGATACGATAGGGGCGGTCTTAACACAGGAAGCCGATAGGAAAGAACAATCGATATTTTATCTAAGTCGACGTCTTTTAGATGCAGAAACCAGGTATCCCCTAGTAGAAAAATTATGCTTATCTTTGTATTTTGCTTGTACTAAATTAAGACATTATATGCTGGCATCCAAATGCGTCATAGTCTGCAAAACCGATGTAATTAAATACATATTGTCAGCACCAATCTTGCGAGGACGGCTTGGTAAATGGGCGTACGCCTTAACTGAGTTCGATTTAACCTATGAATCGGCTAAATCCATAAAAGGGCAAGCTGTGGCCGATTTCATTGCAGGAAGTGAAACGATAGGAACGGCCGATGTGGTCCCTTGGCAGTTATATTTCGATGGATCCGTGTGCCAAGAGGGCGAAGGCATCGGCGTAATCTTAACTTCACCCAGAGGGCAGGAGTACGAGTTCATGTATCGGCTAACTAGCCGATGAAATAATCAAGCAGAATATGAAGCATTATTGAGGGGACTACAGCTGCTAGATGGCATCGGAGTAAAAGACATTGAAGCATTCGGAGATTCAATGCTAATTGTACAACAAATCAAGGGGGAGTACCGGTGCAACGATAGCACGCTAACCCAATATTTACAGCAATGCCTCCAGATTATTGAGACGTTTACTACGTTCTCTATAGAACATATCCCTAGAGGAGATAATAACAAAGCAAACAGATTGGCACAATGTGCATCAGGGTATAAGATCGAAAGCCGACAGGAACCAATCGAGCTAAATGTTTGGCCGATTTTGTGTGTCCATCCTGTCGACTGGAGAGCAGAAATAAGGGATTATTTATCAGACCCATCTAAGCCGACTGAGCAGAAGGTTAAACGCAAAGCACTAAAGTACTTTCTATTGGAGGACGTATTGTACTTTCGAACCATGGAAGGTTTATTGCTAAGATGCCTGGGAACTGAAGAAGCCAAAATAGCAATGGGAGAAGTCCATGAAGGAATTTGCGGATCGCATCAATCGGCCCATAAAATGAAATGGATATTGAGACGAACGGGATATTTTTGGCCGACAATGTTAGAAGATTGTTTCAAATACTATAAAGGATGCCAAACATGCCAGAAGTTTGGTAACATATAGTCGGCACCAGCATCGGTTTTACACCCGATCATCAAACCATGGCCGTTTAGGGGATGGGGCATAGATATAATCGGCCAGATATTTCCGTCATCTAGCAAAGGACATAAATTTATTCTCGCAGCTACAGATTACTTCTCAAAATGGGTTGAGGCTGTACCACTCAGGAAAGTTACTAGCAGGGAACTGATCAACTTTGTAAGTGAACACGTCGTCCATCGGTTTGGGATCCCGCAAACGATCACTACCGATCAAGGGACTGTGTTCATGTCAAAAGAGTTCAAAGATTTTGCAGGAAGTCTTGGGATAAAACTACTAAATTCTTCCCCTTATTACGCTCAGGCCAATGGGCAGGCCGAGTCATCGAACAAAACATTGATAAAACTAATAAAAAGAAAAATTGAGGAAGAGCCAAGGAAATGGCACTCAACACTATCGGAAGCTTTATGGGCTTATCGGCTATCTCATCACGGATCAACTAAATTATCGCCTTTTCAGTTGGTATATGGACAAGAAGCCGTTTTGCCCGTAGAAATCAACATCAGCTCAGCAAGGCTATGTGAGCAAGATAAGTTGTCAGCCGATGAATACGAACAAGCGATGCTTGACAATCTAGATGACTTGGCTGAACTAAGGCTAATCACGCTAGATCGGCTTAAAAGAAATAAAGAGAGGGTTGCCAGGTCATATAATAAAAAGGTAATCTTAAAATCCTTCAATCAAGCCGATTTGGTATGGAAAACCGTGTTGCCAATCGGGTCTAAGGATAATCGATTCGGCAAATGGTCTCCAACTTGGGAAGGGCCTTATAAGATAAATCGGCCAATCAGCGGGAATTCGTATATACTAGAATCCTTAGACGGGTTCGTCCTACCTAAAGCAATCAATGGGAAATATCTAAAGGTATATCACCCAAGCATATGGGTTGGGTCATAACTACCGGAAGGGAAACATCAAGAAAACCATGCATATAAAATCGGTCATACAGCCGACCGAGTCAGTCATTCAAACAACCATCACGGATTAAAACATTGTTTACAAAAATCGGCTACACAGCCAGTACTACAAATCAGTTCATTAAAAGAAGTCGATGCTCTGTTCTCAAATCAGTGAAGCCCGGAACCAGGCAAGTGGGCTCCCAAAGCCGATAGTGCCGCTGCCGCCCTACCAATGGTAGCTTGAACATTGTTTATCAGTTGTTGATCGGCTCCTGCATCACCCGGGACTGGAACTATCTTGGCCGATTGGTTCTTGACTTGAGCAAAAACCTCGCCAATTTGCCGCCTCTGAACGGCCAGCGAAGACGTCGAGTCGGTGATGCCGAGCTGGCATTCTGCAAGTTCTTTTGTAACTAAAGCCAGCTGTTCTTCAAGTTTGATCTTGGTCGACTCCAGCTCTTGAGCTCTGTTCTTAGCCGTTTTAAGTATAGCAGCACCCTGGTCAAATGCACTCTTTCGAGATTTGGCATCCGCTATGAGCTTGTCCAAGATCTCTTGGTCGGCTTGTTGGGCCTTCCTCTGTTCAACCCTTAGCTTGGCTGACTCCACGTCCAGCCGACGAGCGTCCAAGTGGCATACCTCTAGCAGTGCGTTCATAGCGGCAGGGGGAAGATCGGCTTGCACGGCCGCCATAGCATCCCTCAGAGGTTGCGTATTGGCCAGTAGAGCCGCCTCCGGCTGCATCACTTCGTCCAAAAGATGGTTGAGTCGCTCTTGCATGCCCGGCTCAGCGAACGGGCAGCCGATGCTGGCGCGGAAGCCGCTATTATGCGTTGAATATCGGCTGGATAGTCATCAGTGGCCATAACCTCCGGGTCATCAAGCTCGTCCAAAGTGAAGCCCAGCAAATCGGCCAGATCAGTTGATGGCGCTTTGGGGTCAGGATCAGAAATGTCAATCGTCGGGGGTGGTACGGCCGGTGGCAATGGAGAGAGCGATGGGGGGATAGCCGATGTAGCACCTTGGGGAACGGCTATAACCCCCGCTATCTGTACTGATGGAGATTGCTAGAGAACAAAAAGCAAGTCAGCAACACAAGACAAACGTAAAGCAATATGACTACACAAAGAAACTCACATCAGTAGCTCAATGCTCCGGAGAACCACCAGATGGATGCCTCACAGGTCTTGGCGAACGTCTGGTAGATTTCTTCCTCCTCTCTGTAGTGGACTCAGTTAAACCTTGATAACGCGAGTAACATAATAGCCGACACAAAAAGTGACTTACTTGGAGCGCGTTGGCGAGCCAAGTCCGATAGGGATGGACCTTGGATACCCAAAGTACCTGAGGTATATCCCGTAGTGCCGACAGATTGACCCGGACGTCTCTGTCGGCCACTACTGGCAGAAACATGGGGATCGGCTATTCGCTCGCCAAAGATCCGTGCCGCCCGAAAGATCAAAACATACTTAACGCAGCCGATAGCCAACATGGAAACAGAGATAAAGACACCGGTACCTCTACAGTGCTGAGGAGTCGATATAACCTAACTCTCGCTGGGGCCAGAAGCCACCGTCGGCTCACGGAAGTCAGGCAAAAAGGTAAGAATTATAGCCGACGGAGTTCTGTCCATCAATAAGGCCTCCGATATCCTAGACCACCATTGCGAGAATACGGCCGACCGACGGGAATTAAGATTGAAATGTGGCATAGAAAGGAGTTGAAATCCGTCAGCTACTTCGGGTACAATCTCCGCAGCAACACTATTGGTCACTCGGGAACGGGGTTCGATGCAGGACAACAAGGGAAAGGAAGGGATGGTTTGCCCAAAACCCAATTGGCGGGCGTAAACCGATGAATGATAAAATTCGTAAGAAGGCTGAAATGTCCTGTTGCGTGTATTCAAGCCGACGTGAATAATGCAGGGAGAGAGGATGATTTTATACAAGTCTAGAGTGGACTGGGGCATCAAGGAACTATCGGCATCTAAGTGAAGGAACGATGGGCACAGATAATCAGCTACGCCGATTAACGGAAAAGTCTTGTTGGCCAAAAGAGTCTCTATCCAGGGTGAGGAAGAAGCTGAGGTATTTGTGTAAGCCAACTGGATCCATTTTTAACTCACCAGCAGAAGACATGATAAATCTCTCCCCATAAGATCGGCTAGCTCTATACTGGGGGACTACATGTTCTAAATAATCTTCTCTAGGGAAGGTTGAACCCCCTGAAGGTTCAGATAAAATGGATCGGCTGAACATACAATGAAGCCATATCTGGATAAACCACAAGGGGCCCCCTATGTTACCAACAACATATTTAGCAAAACCAGAAAAGAGTTGGCTACGGATTACGTGCATCATTTGGTATACCGCTCTCAAGAACATCTTACCAAGAGCAAGCCGATGCCCCTCTACCAAGCGTTCGGCTATTAATTGAAAGGATTGGGTAGGGCCAAGGGAGGCACCGCAGAAAAGGTATCGGTCTAGCCAAAGGTTGAGAAAAGCAGCATGCTCCTCAGCCGATACCGGACCATTGACTCTATTGTTATCCTGAATATATCTGTGCCAACCCTCACCTTTCTTTCGGATTAACTTAAATATAGGTTTTCCGCTAAAAGCCGATAATTGATCTCCATCTGGCCGAAGGCAACACAATTGGGTCACGTCAAGCAAAGTAGGGCCGATTGGGCCAGATGGGAATAAAAAAGCATTGAAAGAATCCGACCAGAAATAACAGGCTGCAGCTACTAAAGGTTCGTTGGCTTCAGGGTCGGCTAGACTCAAAGATAGAGATTCAGCTATACCCATTCTCTCCCATTCTACCCTCTTTTGAGCCGATACCCTAATGAACCAAGATCTCCCCCCCCTCATATTTGTGGGCCAAGCCCTAAAACTTTTTCCCCACTCGGAGATATTGTACCCTGCAGCCGACAATGGGAGTCTAGGAATTTCATCATTAATAACCGTGTCGGCCAACATGGTACCTACCGGCCCTAAGTAGAATTGATCTAAGCTTTGAGGAATCGGAATGAATACCTGCGAAGGGTCCATTTCAGCCGATTTCAAAAAGAATGAGAGAAAGATGACGAAAGCCGATGGTGCGTGCGTCGAGAGCTTGAAAGCGTGCAAATGACCATGGGGGGACCCCCATATTTATACCACGGTGAAAAGAAGCGAGCAGGCAAAGCGATTGTGCATTTAAAACGCACCGAGATTTTTACGGCACGGTTAATGGGGTGGTTCCCAAAAAGGATTCTTCTATAAAGCCGATATGGATAAAAGCCGATAGATTCTTTTTGGAAAATAACAAGTTATCCTCCAAAAACGGGGGGCATATGTTTGCACCAAAATTTGGTATTTATGGGAAAATCGGTCTGAGATGGATAGAAGTGTTCGTATGGAAAGAAATCGGTGAAACAGATCGGAAGGGGAATCCGTTTCTAACAAGGAAAGGGAATCAGATCAAAGGCCGATATGGATAGACGCCGTATCCATATACAACTCGGATCGGCCGGACGTAATAAAAAGGAGGAGACGACAAGCAGCGAGGAAATCAATCTCAACACCATACACAATATTTTTACAGCTTTTGTTTACAGCTTTTCTAGTTTAGACAATCATCCTTTTGTAAGTCGATAGATCCAATAAAGTTGCGCATCGCCGATTATTGGCTTCGTTGGCTTCGTCCAGGTTCGATCTGCTTTGTGTTGTTGCGCATCGCCTCTTAAAGCCGATTCTACCTTTTACCTCCGGATTAACCGTAGTTGGTTGATCTATTTATCCCCTAATCGGTTTTCAGCCGACTAGCGAAAAGCCGATAAACATTGCTCTATCGGCTTTGGTCAAATTACAAATTCTACCTTGTCAATTTCAGGTCAGATTGACTGGCACGCTCTGCAAACCCGGCGTTTGTCTTGTGTGTTCGAGGCTGAAAATCCTGCTTCACATTTTTAGCGCGAACAGTTGGCTTAAGAAAATACAATGTCAGCCCTTCACACTTAAGGTTGAGATTGATATGAGAAGAGTGGTGTGGAAATAATGAGCATTGGCTAGTTGAGTTACGTGCACAACTCTGTTTCCTTCTCTGAAATTTTGAGGAGCTTAGTTGCTAGATCGGATTGTTCTTCCTGCTACTTAATTTATTTGCCGCAGAAACTTTTTATTTTTGTTTAGGAGTGAAATGTAGGCTTCAGTACATTTTGAGAAGTTGTGTTAGCAGTCTATACTTCTCTTTCAGTGAATAGTTTGTTAGGTTTTTAGTTTCAACGGATGGGTTTCCACGTTCAGCTACTCAAAATTTTTCTATTTTTTCAACTTCTATGATTTAGTCACTATCAAGCTTTGTGAGGGGTCTTTTAAGCTCATTTTTATCGATGAGAAAGTGATATTTTTTTCGTTTGACCAACCCCCCTACTTTACCTTTATTTTGGTCGAATAAGCAATTTAGATAGCATTACAACTGTGATTGGTGTAGATGAAATTGTATATTTTATATATGTGTCATCAAAGGGGATCATGAACTTATTGGGGGATCAAATGTAGCTGTACTTTGTTTATTTTTTGTTAGCCTGTTTATGTTAGTAATGTAGTTTTGTAAGGTTTATCGACTGAAAAAAAACGTGCTACTTCTGCTGGATGTCATTCGAAATATTCTGAGTTTTTTTTTTGTCGGTTGGACCAAATTCAGACAATCAAGATATTGAGAGAGTTGATTTATGAGAAATTATGGACAAATCACTACATAATCACTACTTTTTCTATTGAAGAAAGCACTAAATACACAGTGCAAGCTGGACGAAGCAATGCGGAGGACAAAAAGGAACCATGGAAGTAAAGCAAGCATGAACATGTCGATCAAATCGGGAGAGATGACATGATGCGTCCCTTTTCTTTCTTCTTGTGCTGATGCTCCATGATTTTTAGAGGGAACAATCAAAAAATAGGTATGTACCTCCAAAATCCAGCCGATCCTCCATAATTCTTCTTCTTCTTTTGTGTTGATAATCGATCTCCAATTTCTTTTTCTTTTTTCCTTGAAAGTTCGATCTCTTATTTCCTTTTCCTTTTTCTGTTGGAAGTTCCATCTCAACTCCCTCACCTTTCCTTTTCGTGACATGTGGGCCATACAGCCTAGAGCCAATTGATTTTATCTTGAAGCTGAAGTTAGGCCATGGTTTGAGACATGTGGAAACAAAGGTCTCAGGTGTATGTGATGATATCTTTGTTTTTTGGCCCATTTATAAACAAAACAGCCATTAACAGGCTTCGAATTTAGATCCATTTTCCATGAGTTGGGCCGTTAGAAGATAAATACCAGATAGACGATATTTGATCTAAAAGTTAGGATATTCGATTCTATGGTCCAAATTTTGGATGTTATTTAGAACAAAATTCGGGAGATGTCTGTACACTCCGAACAAATTGTTTACTAATGCAATATTTGGTTGAGACCTACGACAAGTTGCATTTATAAAAAAACACACAACCAAAGACAGGATTAAGCTAGTTCAACAGTGTATTGGCTTCGAATTTAGATCCATTTTCCATGAGTTGGGCCGTTAGAAGATAAATACCAGATAGACGATATTTGATCTAAAAGTTAGGATATTCGATTCTATGGTCCAAATTTTGGATGTTATTTAGAACAAAATTCGGGAGATGTCTGTACACTCCGAACAAATTGTTTACTAATGCAATATTTGGTTGAGACCTACGACAAGTTGCATTTATAAAAAAACACACAACCAAAGACAGGATTAAGCTAGTTCAACAGTGTATTAATCACAGTGCAGAAGAAGAAATGCTGCAATCATTTATCATTGAATAACGGCTCCTCTTTTGGCCTTAGAAAAATAACAGCAGATTTGGTCAAGGCACTCATGAAGTATCGGAATTAGTTCGCATGCTCATCATGTATCACAACCAATCTATGGAAAAATGGTCAATTTCAGCAAAAACGAGGCAGATTCATCAGACCAACGTTCTCAGCTCATGAACAGAGATGTCAAGAATGCCAACCCAGCAACCAAGATCATAATGTTCAGGAAGTAGTTCGACTGCAGAGGCTTGTCCGGGCTTCCTCCGAAGGCCTCGTACTCCGCCCTGATCTTCTGTTTCATCGTGGCCGACAGTTCTTTCTGCAAGTTCACAGACATTATGCTCCATAAATTTCTCGTGTTCACTTACTACTGACTACTTCATTAGCAATCCCCGTTCAAAAATCTTAGTGCTGGGCGCCTGAACCTGGATTGTACTACAAAGCTTCATAGAGTGAACAAGTGCAAACCTTTCCGTAAGAGTAATCGGCAGCAACGAAGGGCTCTGGCTGTGGTGCTGCACCGTTCTTATCATCCACTGGTGCTGATGCTGGTGCTGGTGCTGGATTCACATCCTCCTTCTCATCGGTTGGTGCAGAGCCCTTGTCCTCATCCAATGAGAATCCCTGCAGGATAATCGCATGCATTAGTTTCTTCAAGAACGAGATGGCTGGATCAGGTAAGGAAAGTTGACCCAACCGGCCATAAGAAAATTTGTTTCATCACATTGGCCCAAGAGAGACTCATCCAGTACACCTCGGGCTCCCAATATCAGTCTATAGTTCTGGTCTTACATTCCATCCATGTTTCTTTCAAGCAACAGTAGAAGATATACTCATTGTGGATACGGAATCAAAGTCATGTTCTAAAAATGCAAATAAGAGGAAGCAAATATGGCATGTCGAATGGAAGAACTAAACAACTTAGCTGCCCTACTACTTTTGCTCATTTAGGCAACTGTTTGCCAGGAAGAATAAAATGAAAAGATGGTGGATGTGGTTCTCACCTCAGGAGGATCAAACTTTGCACCAAGGTTGCTCAGTTTAGCATGAGCTTCAGCATAATCTTTGAAGAATGCCTCCTGGTCATCTGCATATTTTTCTGCATATACCTGCATGTGTCGCAGATTCTCAGTGTGTGGACTTAAGTATTATTTCATAGCATCCTCACAAGCCAAAAATTGAGCACAACCAAGTTACCCTGAATGATGGGTCCTCAAATAATGCAGCATCTGTAGGCAATATTAGAAGATCCTGATCCCTTTGCTCTTTTATGTCCTGAAGCATTGTTAACAGCTCAAATCATCAGACTCGAATGAATAATTTAATTTGTAAAGCATGACAAAAAGGTGGCACACCGCGAAGTAACTGTTATCAAACTTCAACCATTCAACTGTCCATGATTGCCCTCCTGGTTCACCAGGCCCATCCTTCTGTAAAACACAATAACAGGAACACCTCAGTACCAATCAGTTGAAATTAATCAGATCCACAGTTGTCCAGGTAAGATCAAAGTCGCAAAGAAAGTATGGAGAAGCTTGGTGAGCAAAATTTCATTGTTCAACAAAGAAGTATCAGGGGTTTTTAGCATCTTGATTCTATTTGTCATTATACACATATAAAGGAGACATAAAGAATACTAAAGTTGTCAAGTCCTACGGAGTTAAAAGTTTTATTTATATACAGAATAAGGACAAAGTATCAAAGGATTTGTAACGTACAATGTGGTCTTTAATTCTTTATTGCAAAATGATAACAAAGCTGTGCACTCTTTCCTTCCACCTCTAATATAGGATATGCAGATTGCCTGCATGCCTAAATAAAGAAAAGGTGTGCACTCTTTACCCAACATGAAGAATAATGGGCGTTCTATGGGACTGAGCATGCCCACGTCCTCCTATTAAGGAAAATAACTTATTTTCCTGTTTTAAACCTGAGCAAAGAAGCTGAGAAAAACATACAGTATATTTTGTTTCTGGCTTTCCCCAGCCACTCCGGTCAGTACGTGATCTTCCAAGTGTATGTGCTCCGGACAATGCAACAATTTCCTGCGCAAATACTCCAAAAGATCAACAACATAGCTCAAGAACAAACATGCAGACAAGTAATTAAAGTTTTTGGCATCATCCCACACCTTGTCATCAAGGCCCATTCTATAGAATACCTCCCTAAGGTGCTCAGAAGGTATACGTGGGCCAGCATCTGCAGAACAAGCGCATTTAGCAGCAGCCAATTTATTCGCCTTGATAAATACCTCTCACAAGTCATCACTTCAAACACTGATCAAACACAAAAGCAGGCATCACTAAAGAATAAAGAACTTATTTGAAACACTAACCAGGAAGCCTTCCCTCAGGTGGACATTGCTCAGGTGCTGTGACATCAACACGTCCATATTTCATTGGAATTCTCGGGCCTCCTGCTTCCTGGAAGGAGATTGGCAAAATATATGGATACATAGATAGACTCTACTGATCATCTATCAAAATGGCCTATTAAGATACTTGAGCAGAGAAAAGAATGAGACCTCAATCGACGTAGCACTCGCCAACTGGAACAAATCTGCATAAGTGATACCTGGGTATTTGTCCTTGATTGGTTGAATAAGCTTCAAAGCATTAATCAGACCTGCCAATAATCCAACCAAATCTGTTAGTTATTACCCTACACTTCGGAGTTTGGAAGATATAAGGATTAGGGAAATTAGACTGCCAAGACGAGAAAAATACCAGCATTGGCTCCATGATTCAACTCAGCATCGAATCTTAAGCTTCCATCAGCTCCGCCTCTCTGTGGCCACTCCTTGATATTCTTGTCATACGTGCCAGAATCATGCCACCCCAGACGTACCTGAACATAGCAAAAAGCATTAGCATCTGGATACAACATGACCACAGGGCCATGATGAACCTGCCTCTGTACATAGTTGCACAATTATGACTATATTTTTGGATAGATCATTAAAAAATTCAGCACTTGGGTACATGACAACCTTCCATTATATTCACAAAAACACAAACTAAGATAAGTACAGTATCGTAGACTGGCACTGATTTGGAAGATGTCAAGATAAGGAATTGATCTAACTTGTGCACTTTGACACAAAATGATGAAAGGTAGTCACTAAATAGAACAAAGGCACCTAAATTGTGATTTGAGAAAATTGGATAGCTCCTCCAATAGTAGATATTTAGATATAGCAAATGTATGGCTGTTAGTAACCAAGCGAAACTTGTGGCAGCAGCCATATGAATGTATTTGTTGCAGACCCATTCCACATTTGTGTTTAAGATAGTACAAGCATCGTCCAATCTTGTCCCTTGACTCATTGCAGTTTTTTAAAGAGACTTGTTTCATATCAGCTGACAGAATCGGCATGTCCAACTGTTTAGTTAAAATCACACTTGTGTCTATGCAAGAGATCATCTCCATCCATCTATTCATACCAAAACGTCACATGACTTGCACATACTTCCGTGATCAATGATTTTTTTACATCAATTGGCTTGACCCTTTTTCTCCCTGATCATCAAAAGCCATGAGGGGAGACTTTAATTTTCCTTGTGAGTAGCTTAAACATTTTTTTGCTCTGATCACAGCCCATCTTACATGATACGACATATGCGTTGTGCGTTAACCACGCCGCAACCCACAAGCAGGACGATTCAATTCAAATCAGGAGCACATGGTAGCATGATTAACTTAGTACATTGAGTACATCCTAAAATTTAACGAATTTAGTGAACCAGCCGCTAAATTAGGGAGCACCAAAGTACAAGGCCTACTGTGTTTGAGCATGGTATCATAATTCGCAGGAATGTGGCATCATAATTAACGATAGCAAGCAAAATGCCACCTGAATTAACTTCGCATAGAGAGTATAAAGTAGTACGTGCAAGCTCAGGGCATCATACATATATTCATACCAGGATGGGGTGGCAGTATTTGGTCTTCAGGAGCTCCTTGATGTCCTCCCTCGCGCTCTTGAGCTGCGTGGCCACCGGCGCCGCCATGCACCGGACCACCCGCAGCCCCCTGCCGGCGCCCCCGGGAACGCTTCCCGCCGCCTTCTGCGCGCACGCATCGCAATACAACAACCAACACAGGCTTAGGTCAACAACAGCCAAAGCAGCAAATCGACTAGATCAATCCAACGACGAGACCAAAGGGCGATTTTTTTTTTTTAAAAAAAAAAAAAGAAGAAGGGGGGGGGGGGGGGGCAACCGTACCCGCGAGATGCGAGACGGCGACGGACGCAGGCGGAGTACGGCGCGGGTGGTGGAGCAGGAGGGGAAGGAGGCGGCGGCGCGGCGAGTGTGCTGGGAGGGAGGGGAGGGCGAGGCGGGGAGGAGTGAAGCGGCGGCGAGGCGCTCTGCCATGGCGATGGCGCGTGGTGGGCTTTGGAAATTGGAGGGAGGAGGATGGATGGCTAGCTGGCTGGCTGGTCCACGTATTACAGGGGTTGTTTCTAGTAGTCTCCATCCCGGGCTCGCAGGCTAAGCGAGTGAGGTGGCCAGTGAGAGGCGGTGAGTTGGGGTGTCTAATCTGGGGCGCCCAATGGAGGCACGACGCGTGGCAGGTTGGACCGCGCAATGTGGAATATGATATTTTTTCCTCGTGTTTTTTCGAGAGTTGGCCGCTGTGGTAGTTCTATTCGCGCATCTTTTTTTAAAAAAAATTTATAAAAATAGCCTCTTTTATCTCGAAAGATTCAGAAAGTGACGCGTATCAATTTCTGCCGTATGGTACTACGGGAGGCAATTGCCTCCGTGGCTGCACGCGCAATGCCGCGCCGTGGGCGAGCTGGCGGGGGCGTGTGGCACATGTGGGGCGCAAGGTGCGAGCGCCAAGGCGTGTGGACCTGGGGCGAGCGCGGGTGTGTGCACCGAGGCACGCGAGAGTGGGCATGGGGCCGCGTTACGTGCTCCCAGTGCGAGGAAAGATATTTTTTGTGCTCCCCTTGCGCGAAATGTTTGCTCCGCGCTCTTCGTGCGCAGAAGGTTGGTGGCCTAGCCACACACCGCACTGGCCACTGCCTTCCGCGATACCAGACTGTGGCTCTATCACTTGTTGGGCCTTCTGCTGGTAGGATCTGTGACCCAATCTTTCGATGAGAGACGAGGTAACTCTCGATCTGATTCGAAGTTCGACGTTAGCGGTCCGACTACAACCGTCAACGATGCTTACGCCTTAGCAATCGGTACACCAATCTTTTGTTTTGTTGATCTTGCCGGAGCACGAACAACGATCCTGCACGCAATCGAGAACGAGCAAGAACAAGATAATAAGCAATCTGAAATTGCGAATATGGATATTTAAATTTAGGCAAACCAATCTGAGATTTAGAGTCTTGTTTACACGTGCGCAGACGGTCTAATCGACACGTGCTTGCATGGACAGTAGCAAAGAAGCTAAATTTATTTCAAAACAAAATCCAAGTTATTTTGGGGGCTCCTTAGCTATATATAGGAGAAATAGGATGCCAAAACTGTGCTAGGGTCGGCCAAAACACAACCATGGCCGAGTAGGACTCCTATTTCTAGTTTGACTCGGATTTGGAAAGATGACCAAACTTATTTTGCATATTCCCGTCGACTCGGAAGGAATTTGGAGGTGGGACCAGATCCGTTGGAAAGAGGGCGAAGAGATCTTTCAAACTAGTACTCATGGACCCGAACAACCTTCTGAATCAAAAGTTACAACCGTTTGAAGTTGGTACTGTCAGGGAGGCCGAATCCGAGTCCAACTTGTGCACAGGATAATTGTCCTCATGCTTGACGTTTAGAAGGTTTTCTCCTTGGTTCCTACGGACAATAATATCATCACGAGGATTAAATATATTCCATTCATTAAAATATTTGAATGTAACCCGAGAAATGCATTCACCTGATAATTGAATTGACGTGCACAAGCTCGAGTAATTGGTCATTGTATTACATCATTAGTTCCAATTTGATGTATAGGCATGGCAACATCCATGGAAGTGATGTCCTCATCATCCGCAGTGGGAAAGAGGGCAATTTTTATAATTTTTATGGGGAGGGCTATATTTGAAAAAAAAAAAAAAAGAAACGTGGAGGGGTTACTACAGTAACAATCTTTTTTTTTTTGAGGGAAAGGTATGGATTTGTTTCCTGCTACGGGCGGGACTAATTCAAGGTTTGACCCATTCCGGCCGAAGATTTTCGAGCTAATTGACATAAATTTTTTTGTAAATATGATTTTTACGTAAACTTTTTTTTAAAAATATTCTTCTCTAACCATGAACGATGTGGTGAAAGGACCCGTCTATCTAAACATTTCGCAAAGGAGGGATTAAGATAAGATGATCTGGATTACAAAAACCAGTGATCAAAGTTATTCAAAAATAAACCTTATCTACTCATTAAATAAACCAAAATGAATATACATACAAACATTGAACCTTCGTGTGTACATAAATCAATCTATGGTAATCGAACAATTAAAAATTTAATAACAATAATAAACAAATGGAAAATTACAAATAAAACAAATCAATCAATTTCATTGATCAAAAAAAATTAATTACATGAAGTTGAATTACAATACATCAAATGTAATCGTGCATCCACATACAACATATGTGTACTCGAACTAAATAATACAATTACAAGTCTAGATCACAACTCAAATGAAAGACTACATAAAGAATACAACACGCGATAGATTGTTTTCGATCAATGCTAAATCCAATGGGTCCTTCCCAATCCTCATTTGCGTTCACCTGCACACATTTGATTTGACATAGAAGTAATAATGTTCTGAATTAGAGAGAGAGAGAGAGAGAGAGAGAAAGAGGAAGGAGAAATTAGAATACAATTAGACCCTTTTTTGCATCAATTAGTTCGAGATTCCCTCATCTAGATACCTGACCATCCGGGACTGATCAGGACCCACGGTAGGTTGGGCTTTGAGCAAATTTGGGCTAAGGCGTTACATAGGGGCAGCACTGCGTGTGTCCAATGACCTCCTCGCACTCCCCGATGTGTGAAAGATCAGTTGGTATCACCAAAGTTCCACCAACCCCACTAGTGAACACCACTCTCAGATCATCATCGACCAAGGAATAACCACTCTAATTGAAACTAGCACCATATTAGTAGCCACCATAACAATCAAATGGGAAAATAATACACATAATTGAGCAAAAACTTAATCAAATTTAATATGCACCAGATTATCTCTGCCATGCACATGTATAAATTTAACAGCAATCAAAGAAATCTTGGACACCATAAAACACGTAATAATTTGATTGCCATATGAATTATAGTATTCTATAAATTTAGGAAGTGAAATAAATCCGGTAGGAGGCCACCTTCAACAACCATGGGAGGATGCCTATTTTCACTCTATTTTAGGCAAGCATCTCTTGATCATATTTAAATAGTTTCAATCAAATATATTTGGTTACACATGATATCAGCAATGCGTGGGAAAATCTCTTTTCAAGAAAACCCTAAATCGGATGCTATTGGAAAAACAGTTTTATGATGACCTGCTGAGGCAGTAATTGATTATTGATGTGTTTGAAATGGCTCGTCCAATGAAGGAACCGGTGAAGTATGTATGTATGTATGTATGTATGTATGTATGTATGTATGTATGTATGTATGTATGTGTGTGTGTGAGGTGGGTTGAGGATGCCTTTGAGAAGGGTATTGCCAGTGGGGCCCTCTACATAAGCTATAATATAAAGATAAACCACTACACTCGGACAATGAGCCATATAATTCATATCAACCATAGTGTGTGGAAACGACCAAAAAATATATTCCTATGAGGATGTTATGATCTCCACATTGGGTATGAGTAGATAACTAAGAGTGAGAAGCTGGGTAGGCCAAAAGGCCCATTTGAGGGATACTATTTTGGAAATTCAGCTACATTTTAATGTTTCGGGGCGCTATATTAAACGTTATGAGATGAGTATCAGGGCTATTGCAGTAGCATGGTACAACTGATATACTGCGAGTGGGTGGGGAGCATTGTGAAGGACACCATGATTCGTCAACTGCCAGGGTTGAAGATCTAATATATGAGTAGTGATAAAATGTTCTAGGATCTCAACGGATATTGAGATTACTATGGATAAAGTGGTACAAACCTGCGTAGGGTTAAATCATGAATTTATGACTGTCTCCTAGATTGGAGGCTATGGAAGTTGAATCTACCTCATATACGAGTGCTAATAGCTCTTTTAATAATTAAAATTTGAGAACACAACCTTTCCTAATAAAACCCTATTTTCTAAAACAAAAGGGATTTGAAAAAGGCATGTATAAGATGGTTTTGGAGGAAATTCATATGATGGATTTTGTTATTAATGCTTGCTGAGTATTTTTGTACTTACTCTTGCTTAACTCCCCCTTTACTTAGAGAATTGCTCTAGCGATCAAACGCCCAGTTGGGACACGGATCCCAATGGACTCACTTATGAGGCATGGGGTGAGGGTCACCCGCAGGATCAAAACTACAAGGATGTGGACTACCAGGAGGTTTAGGTGGTTGGGTAGATCGTACACCAGCTTTCGTCGGTCTTTGGAGTAATTAGTATTTATGTATTATATTTTTGTTGTACTTGGATCTTATGTATAATTGATGTACTGGACTTGTGGCCCTGCATGTCAATAGATTGTAATAAGTTTCAATTTCAGCCCTTAATTATTATTTATGCTGCAACACTCTGAACACGGTGTATTACTGATAAAGTATCAGGTGTTCCTGATATTTTGTTAGCTAATATGCTGAGATCAGTGTAGGTTCCTCAGAGTAATGGCGGTGTTATTGTCATTACTCTGAGTTAATTATACGAGTCACCACACGCGGCATGTGATGCATATCACCTGTTGCACCTATGTACCATAGTAGGATGAGTGACCGCAAAAGGAGGGCACTGTTGAGACTAGGGTGATCAGAACCTAGCTGTCGAGCTAGAGTAGCATGGCAACAAGCCTACCGCGGTGGGCCATCTGCCTATTGCTGTGATCGATCAGTCTCCCACTAGTCTGGGAACCTACCCTAGTACACTGAGGTGATAGCTAACATATATTACCTGTCGAGATTTCTACGGTCGAGCAAGAGACTATTTTTATAATTATATACGTAAAAGAGACAAGATTTGAAAAACATTTGTCAACGGCGCCATTTGAGGCAAGGCTTCGTCGCGGTGGGCCGAAAATTATGTCCAGGTCGTCGGCCTCGGTGTTAGCAAGAGATTTTCTCTAGATCCATATTCTCACTGTTAGACAACCTCGCTATCGAATAGTCCGGGGTTGCCTAATAGATCTAAATTGGAGAACAGAGAGGGAGAGACACAAATATGAGGATGAACTGCTCTGCTTTATTATGATTATCCGTGTACAATGGGGAAACCCCTACCTCCTATTTATAAGCTACAGTCAGAGTTTCGGTAAGAGTCCACATGGGCCACGATCGAGCCGAGTTTCCTAACATTCCCCCTTAGACTCTTTGCCGCGAGATGCATATGCCTCATTAAAACTCCAGAAAAACCCAGTGGAAAAAATACTTGGAGAAAGAGTACATAGCATACGCTTGCTGTGTTGCACGAATTGCCTCATCAAAACCTTAGGTAAGAAAACTTCAATGGAAAACTTACTAAGGAAAAAGAGTACAATCCACCCAAACTTCAATGTTAATCTTCTAGATTCACGTTGGGTACTCAAACTTCATGTTCGAGATTTATGTAAGGAGTATGTGAAAATTCTCCCCCTGAAATCTGCACTTCTCTAAGTCTCATCATCCCGATTCCTCTAACGCATCTTTCAAAGGAAGATGCCGAGAGTGACTTAGTGAATAAATCTGCGAGATTTTCACACGACTTAGTATGCAGTATCTTGACCTCGTTCATCTTATGCATTTCACGAGCATAAAAGAACTTGGGGTCGATATGCTTTGTGAGGTTACTTTTCACATATCCCATTTGCACTTGAGCAACACAAGCTGCATTATCTTCATAGATAATAGTGGGGGTTTGTTCTATGTTCAAACCACATAACTTCTGGATGTGGTGAAGCATTCTTCGAAGCCATGCACATTCTCGGGAGACTTCATACAAGGGAATGATTTCCGAGTGGTTTGTCGACGTCGAGACAAGTGTCTGCTTAGACGACTTCCAAGAGATTGCAGTTCCACCACAAAGGAAAACATACCCAGTTTGTGACTTGCCAGTATGCGGGTCCGATAGGTACCCAACATCGGCATAGCCAACCAAATTCAATTCATTGTTTCTTCTATAGAACAAGCCGAGATCTTTGCTTCCTTGGAGGAACGGAAGATATCCTTGACCCCTTTCCAATACCTTTTGGTGGGTTCTGCACTGTATTGTGCTAGCAAATTCACGGCAAACGTAATGTTCGGCCTAGTGCTATTCGCAAGGTACATGACCGCTTCAATTGCACTCAAATATGGGAATTCCGCTCCCAGGACTTCCTCCCCATCTTCTCTAGGCCTGTATGGATCTAGGTCTACTTAGAGTGACCTTTCGACCATTGGGGTCTTTGCAGGATATGCTTTTTCAAAACCAAATCTCTCCAACACTTTTTGCGTGTAGGATGATTGGTGCACCAAGATTCCACCTTGGACATGTTCAAGCTGCAAGCCTAAAAAGAACTTGGTTTTACCCAAGTCTTTCATTTCAAACTCAGACTTCAAGTATGAGCATGCTTCTTCAATTTCTTCATCCATCCCAATGATGTTCAAGTCATCTACATAGACGGAGATTATACAAAATCCATTCGGGGATCGTTTTATAAACACAAATGAACAATCTTCTCTGTTCATGTAGCCTTTCTTGCAGAGAAAGTCACTCAAGCGATTGTACCACATTCTTCCTGACTACTTTAGCCCATACAGTGATTTCTCCAATTTCACACTGTATAGGTTTCTGTTTGCTCTGTATTGGTTCGGGATAGGGATACCCTCTGATACTTTCATGTATATATCCGAATCCAAGTTTCCATACAAATATGCTGTGACAACATCCATTAGTTTCATTCTCAACTTCAAGTTGACTGCCATTAAGATCAAATACATAAAGGTAATTCCTCCCATGACCTGAGAATATGTTTCTTCATAATCAACCCCAGGACGTTGAGTGAAACCTTGAGCGACAAGCCTTGCCTTGTACCTTACCACTTCATTATTTTCATTCCTCTTCCGAACAAAAACCCATTTGTGACCTACAGGGTTTATATGGGGAGGCGTGCGGCACACAGGCCCAAACACCTCTCTTTTGTTCAAAGAGATTAACTCTGCAGTGATTGCCTTCTTCCATTCTTTCCAACCGAGCCTTTTCTTGCACTCTGCGAGAGATGCAAGCTCGGGATCATGATCAATGATTGTGGCAATCTTCTTTGCTAAATATACATCGACATTGGCTGTTGCTCTATTCATAGATTCTCCCGTTATTATAAAGTTTATGGCCATTTCGTCATGAGGTGCTTCATGCACTTCTACTTGCTCTTCCCTACTATTTCCCATCGCATGAGCTAATTCCTTTAGTTTTTCTCCGCCAATGTGTGTGCACACATTATTTCCAACGGCTTCTTCCAATGGAAGATTCATATCTGGGATTGCCTTTTCCACAGGCTTCTTTCTAGTGCCAGGTCTCAACTGGCTCCCCTTCTTGCTTTGGGACATTTTTGTGATTGGTTGTGGTAAGTCCTCTTGCCCAGTTTTTCCCAGACGTCTCTGGGTACTTTGGGTTTGAGAAGCCAGATTTCCTGTTCTTTTTTTTAGGCCTCTGAACAGGATGAGGTATACCTTCTGCTTTCTTTAGTATTTCCACCCTCTCTAGTGCATTTATTGCTGGTACATGCGACTTAACCACGCTCTTCAGTTCATAAAAATGATCAGGCAATTCATTTGCTAAATTCTGCAAATCAATTATCTTCTGGACTTCTTGATTTGCATCATTCGTAGGGATCCCAGTGAAATGCCATATTATTTCCTGGCATTTTTCATCCAATGGTTGATTCTCTCCCCCTAATGACGGGAAACGATTCTCGTCAAAGATGCAATCAGCGAATCGGGCTGTATGCAAGTCTCCAGTCATGGGTTCCAAATACCTAATTATGGATGCACTCTCATAACCAACGTATATTCTAGACTTACGAAGAGGGCACATTGAAGTCTGCTGTGAGGGTGGTATAGGTACATATACCATACAACCAAATTTTCTAAGATGGGAAATCTTCGGGGTGACCCCTTGCACTAATTGCATAGGTGGATGAATGTTGTAGGCCGATGGTCTATAATTGATGAGTGTTGTTGCGTGTAGGATTGCGTGTCCCCAACAAGTGTTGGGCAAGTTACAACTCTGCAAGAGCGGTCGGGCTATAAACTTTATCCTCTTTATTAGTGCTTTAGCTAGTCCATTTTGCGTATGGACGTGCGGTACAGAGTGCTCAACAATTATTTCAGTTGCTGTGCAATAATCATCAAATGTCTTGGAAGTAAATTTGTCGGTATTGTCCATTTGAATGGACTTTACGCGATGATCAGGAAAAACATTCTTAATTCTAATGATCTGGGAGATCAGCTTTGCGAATGCATGATTCCTTGTTGACAACAAACATACATACGACCATTTCGACGAAGCATCAATGAGCACCATGAAGTACCGAAACGACCCTGACAAGGGCTGAATCGGGGCGCAAATATCCCCTGAATGTGTTCCAGGAATGCAGGGATTTCATTTTGCACTTTCATAACAGAGGATCTAGTTATTAATTTCCCGGTGGCACATGCATGGCACACAAAATCTTCATGATTCGAATTTTTTTTAACATTAATGCTATGACCTTGTGAGTTGTTAACTATATTTCTCATCATTCTAAGACCAAGATGACCTAATCTACAATGCCATAAAGAAAATAATTCAAAGCTTCTAAAGACAGTCTTCAAAGAAGTATACACTGCGGGTGCATTGATTCTCGTGTAGTACAACGCAGATTCATATGAGGGATATTTTTCTAATACCATTTTTTCATATTCCGCGTGCTTCACAATGCACAAATGCTCTTTGCCATTTTCTTCATTGGTTTCTACGTGAAAACCATCGGCGCGGATATCTTTAAAACTTAAGAGAGTGCGAGTTGACTCAGGGTACAAGAGGGCTTCTTCAATTACCAAAGTTGTACCCATTGGCAATATAATTATGGCTCTTCCGGGGCCTATTATATGTGTATCGCTGCCTGCGATTGTCGTAATCCTTCCAGTGTTCTTCGTGATCATCTGGAAGTACTTCGACTCTCTTAAGATGGTATTTGTTGTACCACTATCAACAATGCATATTTCCTCCATTGGGCGCTGCACGATTTCTAGATGAAAAGAAATATAATTCTAATCAAACAGTGGCAAAGTAATTCAAACATTGCTTGCAAATAAAGAATACTGGAATAAAGAGTAAACTGCAATTCAATTCATGATAAAATTTCTGCTCTTCGAGAGCTTACAATTCATTATTCAAAATTCATTAACAACAACTGTTCTGTAGTCTTCAAACTTCAGGTGAACCCAATCTTGCTGTGCTTGGAGCAAGATAGTGGACTTGAGCTTCTTGAATCGCTTCTGAAATGCAGTCCATAACTCAAGTGCACTCATCTCAACCATGTATTCATTCTTCAGAGTGGCTGAAAGGTGATGCATGAGAAAAGGGCAAAGTTTGATCGTTTTGCTCAGCAGTAGGTTGTGCGTCCTTCGAGGACCCTAAGTCGGTGGCAGCTTGGAGCTTCTTGCTCGCAAGTATGATCTTCAAATCTGATGCCCATATGAGATAGTTCTGACGATTCGGGGTCAGTTCTTCAAACTCACGTTTGACAATGCCAGGTATTTGCATATTCACAAGATTATTTTATTAGATTACTTCCTGTAGTCTAATAGAGAGTGGTTGCAAGATTCATAAATGCATAATTAAATTCTCATAAATTTCCAGTAAACTAAATAAGGCAATAAGTACAAGATTCATAAATACAAGGCTCACAAATACAAAGATTCATTAATATAGCTTTGGGCATGTATGTGATCGACTTCGTGCATGCAATCAGATTCATGCGCGCGATCGGCTTCATGTATGCGATCGGATTCATGCGCACGATCGGCTTCGTGCGATCGGTTTCATATGTGAGATCGACTTCGTGCGATCGGTTTCATTTATGCGATCGGATTCATACACATGATCGACTTCGTGTGATCAGTCTCATGTGCGCGATCGACTTCGTGCGATCGGTTTCATTTATGCGATTGGCTTCATGTATGCGATGCGGTCAGTTCCATGCGCGGCGATGGCCGCTTCGTGCGGCGTGCTTCATGTGTATATAGAGAAAGAAAAGAAATAAAACTCAAATACACATGAAGCAATAATTGCAAAATGCATGAAAAAATATTCATAAAAGTAATAAAAGAAAGAAATGAGCGCGGCTTCGTGTGTGCGGGTGCCGCTTTGTGCGACGACGCGACTTCGTGCCCTACCAGTATATATGAGTATATACGAGTACTAATTAACTACCGTACGAGTGCTTCTTGTACGTATGATTGCTTCATGCATGCTTCATCTTCATGCGTTAGCATATACTAGCTTGTGCTTCATGCATATACGACAAGTGCATATACTAACTAGTGCTTCATACTAGCTAGTGCAACCTAGTATGGTTATATGCTTCATGCATACATATACTAGCTATTGCTTCATGCATATGCGTGTGTATATACATGCACATAAGCATGCATGCTACAATTCTCACGTACGCATTCTTTTCATGCATGTGCATGTGCGTATATGCATGCATATATACAATACTAGGAAAGTGAGCGCGGCGCACGCCGCACGTCGCGCACATGAACAAAAAAAAACTTGTATTGTTTTTTCAGAGAAAAAACAGACCAAGAAAACATTTTTTTGAAAAAAACAAGAAAAAATGGAACACGAAAGCATTTTTTCGGGAAAAACAGAAAAAGTTTTTTTCGGAGGAGAAACGGGCCACAAAAACATTTTTTCTAGGGAAACGAGAAAAACCGGGCCACGAAAACATTCTTCACGGATCACGAAAACATTTTTTCTAAGGGAAAACGAGAAAAAACGGGCCACGAAAACATTCTTCGCGGATCACGAAAATATTTTTTCCATGGAAAAGAGAAAAAACGGACCATGATAATATTTTCCAAGAAAAACCGCGGCGCACGCCGCACGCGTTAACGAAAAACGGATTTACATTTTTTTCGAAGAAAAAAATGGATTACGAAAACATTTTTTCGGGAAAAATGAGGGAAAACGGGGTACAAAAACAACTTTCCTGGGAAAAACGAGTAAAAACGGACAAAACGGAGAAATGACGGACGAAAAACAAATTTCCAATTGTTTTTTTTTTGGGAAAAACGGCCAATGAAAACAACATTTTTTCGAGAAAAATGGGCCAGGAAAATAATTTTCCCTGGAAAAACGAGGGAAAACGGACAAAAACAGAGAAACGGCGGACAAAAAACGAATCTTTATTTTTTTTTGAAAAAACGGCCAACGAAAATATTTTTCCAATGCTCCGGAGGAAAAACGGATTATGAAAACATTTTTTCCGGGCAAAACGGAGAAAGGAAACGATTTCCATTTTTTTTTTGGAAAAACAGCCAACGAAAACATTTTTCGTATGCTCCGAAGAAAAAACGGACCACGAATTTTTTTTTTTAGGCAAAACGGAGAAAGGACCTGAGCGTAAAGTGCAGGGATCTATTTGTTATAATTTTGGACATGTTCGCTATTTTAAAAAATTAGGAAAGAGCTCGTTCGCGATTCGTATTTAACGGGAGGCTTCTACTGTAAAACGGGGAACGAAGGACCTAAACGCAAACCGGAAAAAAAGATTTTTCTCTCACATAAAATCGCGTAGGGACCTATCCGTAATTCCGAAGAACCGGAAGACTTTTTCACAAAAATGAGAACGGACACGTAGGGGCTCTGCCTGTGCTCCTTTTCTCCCGATTGTAATGAAGATAGTATTAATAGTATTAATTAATACCGGAGGATGATTCTTTCCATGTGAGTATATATGATGTTGGTTTCATACATGCACTTTAAAGTACTGCCCGATTCGATTTTCCATCCGGCTGGCTAGGACTTCGTGTCCGACCGAATCCGGTGCGCTAGCCGAACCCAACACGCGGAGGAGGCTCCGCCAGAACCAAACACTGCAGCATCCGAAGTGAAGGAAGACGCCGAGCAGCGGTAGGAGAATGGCGAGCAGGATCTCCAGGAACGTGAAGCAACGGCCGGACGCCATTGGCATGCTCGGAACGTGCAACAACATAGGGCATCAAATCAGAGACAAATAACGTGCAAAGCAACTTGAGTGCAAAGCAACATAACGTGCTCAAAGCAGAGACAAATAGTTCTGAAGTTCCTTCTAGATTCTGTCTGATGACAGCGGCGCTTCAGTTTAGCGACGCTTCGTGCATAGCCGGCCGAGCGGTGCATTGCTTCTACGTCGGGGCACGACGGCAATGCTTGACGGCTTCGAGCCGATTCAATAATGTATATTGTAGCTTCATGCTACTGTAGATGCATTCATAATGTGTATTGAAAATCAAAACCATCTGTTTGCACCAAAATTCGGCATGTATTGAAATCGGTCTGAAAATAGAAGTATCCGTACAGAAAAGAATCGGTAAACGACTCGGAAAAGGAATCCGTTTCTATAAAAGGAAAGGAAATCGGATAAGAGGCCGATACGGGAAAACACACCGTATCCATATGCGACTCGGATCGGCCAGGCGTGTTATAAAAGGGGTGGACGCTAAGCAAAGGGGAATCAATCAATTCCAACAACACACACATCTACTTTTTACAAGCTTTTCTTTTACATTGTTTTAGCTTCATAGATCTCTCTGCAAGTCGACGGAATCAACATAGTTGCGCATCGCCGATTGTTGATTTTTGCCGATTTCACCCAGGTTTGATCTGCTTCGTTTTGTTGCGCATCGCCTTCCCGAAGCCGATTTTACCTTGTATCCGGATCAATTGTAACCGGTTGATCTAGTTATCTCCTAATCGGTTCTTACCGACTAGCGAAAAGCCGATAGATCCTTGTTTATCGGCTTCAATCAAATTACAAATTCTACCTTGTCGATTTCAGGTCAAATCGACTGGCACGCTCTGCAAACCCGGTGTTTGTCTTGTGTGTTCGAGGCCTAAAACCCCTTTCACGTTTTTTGGCGCGAACATATTTTGGGCACGACTGGGACCGCAAAAGAATGTCGTCAACCGACAAACCCGCAATCACCGCCGATATCAACACCGATGCCATAATCGCGCCCCGGATGGCCGATTTAACCCTGAGCAACGGAAAGAACTCAAGATCGAAGGCAGCTCCGAGGAAATGATGCTACGATGCTTCCGGAAAACACGCCGTGGCGTTACTCAAAAGATTGCACTCCCAAGCATCAATCCTATCGGAGATTCAACATCCGAATCGGTAAGCCGATACGCACTCCGCTCAAGCTGATTTATCAAGTATGATCGAGCAATCATCCATCACGCATTGATTAACCAATCATCGGCTCTAGTGTCTACTTTAAAGCCGATGATAGAAAATAGTGTGAAAACGATTGCTCAAGAATTAGCCGCGCCTGGAAGCCTGGCTAGATCCACCACAAACCATCCCTACGCACTCCGGTATATTCCATAGCACCCAACACCAACACAAGAACGTGTCGGCTCAAGCACCTATCATGATGCCGGCTCAACCTACTGTTTTGAAACCGAGCATACGAGAGATGGGTTCACACACTACCATGGGCACACGGATGGGGCCAAGATGGGTGCATCAAATCAATCAAGTCGCGCCTCCAATAACATCGGGTTATCGGCTTATCACCGATCGAAATGGGACAGTTCCATACCACGAGGGGCCACAACCATGAAACAAGCACCATATAGGGGGGTGCCATACGTCGAACCTTTCGCGCCCATACCCGATGCATTAGGTTTTAATCACAATTACGACGCAGCACCAAGACCTCCTGAGGTGCGAGTTGGACAAAGGCCCGAGTTTGCACTCGGGGGGCAGGGCGCAAACAATGAGAATTGGCCGTGTCCGGCTGCACCACAAGCCGACAATGTTAATTGGGCGGAACAAATTGCCAATGTTTTGAGAGAACAGTTCGGTTTACAACCCAGAGGGAGAGTGATCGGCTACAGGAAGCCGTACTCGATTACATAGACCGAATGCCGTACCCCACAACTTTAGGGTACCGACTTTGCTAAATTCTCGAGGATGATTCTATTACCACAATTGAGCATATCGGACGGTTCATGGCTCAATGTGGGGAGGCGGCACAGTCCGATGGTTTAAAAATTAGGTTGTTTCCTTTATCACTATCTGGCACTGCATTCACTTGGTTCACAAATCTACCACCTAATTCAGTTCATATATGGAACGATTTAGAAAGCCGATTCCATGAGTACTTCTTTTCTGAACTATGGAGCTTAGGATTTCGATCTTAGTTCAGTCCGGCTGTATACGCGAATCGGTCTCTCGATTATATCAAAAGATTTCGGGCGCACGGAATAGGTGCTACTGATGTAACATTACCCGACGATCAATTGGCCGACCTAGCGTTCCAAGGGTTAATCCCTCCATTAAAAGAAAAGTTGTCGTGCCAGGAGTTCCCGACTTGGGCCACCTACTCCATCGCCAGATCGGCACATGAAAGCCGGTATGCAGAGAGCAAAGGGTTTAAAGATAGGTTTAGGACAAACGGCAATGAAAAGGCCAAAGTAAACATGGTAGATTACGATTCGGCGACACCTCTGACGACGGCTATGAACATAGCCGAGTGGGCCAAAGGTTCCAAAACCACTCGTATGCTCTCTCGCTTAGGCCGACAAAGAATAAAGCGGAAGTCAAGTACTCGTGATGATGTGTCGAAGTGTGACAAGATATTTGATTTATTACTACAAGAAAAACTCATAAGGTTACGAGAAGGGCATATCATACCATCGGCCCAAGAAATTAGAAAGCGAAGGTATTGCAAATGGCATCATTCGTTCTCTCATAACACTAACGATTGCAATATTTTTCGACAACAGATCCAATCGCCATCGCCGATGGCAGGTTAAAGTTTGCGTAAGAATCGGCTATGCAGATAGATATGGGCCCTTTTCAGGTCAACATGGTTCAATGTTCACTTAAAAGAAAAGAGGCCTGGAAGAGGATAAGCCGACTAAGAGAATTATATCACGAGACGAGACAAAGCAGTAGATCACCGCCGGTTCTATACAAATAGAAGCCGATAAAAATGGACAAAACTCAAGAACGGTGAAACCAAGAGGGACTTAGAGGCTCGGTAGATGGTATCGAAATGAGAAGGCTCCAAGAAGAGCCGATTTCAAACCAAAGCCGACCTTCTCACAACTCCCGGGAAATATGAAAGGATAAGTCGAAGGTATAGCCCTCAACACCACCAGGGTTTTCATCGATCAGGGCAAAGGAGGGACGAACGTCGGCGGCCGATGTGCCACATCGGCCGATTACGTAAGAAGAGAAACATCGGCAATGTCCTTTTGGCGCTTTCTTTGGAGAGAGGGATGACCTTACCAACAGCTTGTATCTTGTCCTATGCAACACTCGTCTACATGTCGGCCAAACCAATCAGAAAAGACAAAGTTGTCCAGACCGACACACGATCGCCCGTAAAGGGGCGTAAGGCCGATCTATGAAAGGTTGTCAACATCAGAACAAGGCGAATCCTCCCAAAATCAGGAATTATCGGCTAACGCAAGAAGGGTGGAATCTGACAGCGAAATGAGCAATTTAGCTGGAAAGATAAGAAAGCCGATAGAACCCAAACCTAGATGGTGCCCTTCGGGTCTCAGCAAGTCGCAACGCAGAAGGCTTCAAATGATTAAAAACACAAGAAGAAAGGGAAGCCGAAAAGGAGAGTGAGAGGGATCGGACGTTTAATAAGTTAAGACCGGTACCGATTTTGAAAAAGGAGTGGAGAAAGAAGGAGCAGATCGATAGTGATTCAGATCAATCGGTTCAATCCAGTTCTCCGATGATCCGAGATGACACGCCACCAATGGATATAAACATGGTATTCACTTTACTCGCCGAGTTCAGAATCGAAGAATCTACCAAGAAGTGTTCGCCCAATTGTGCCTCGGAGCACCAGACGCTGTGTTTGAAAAACCACAAGACATGCATCGGCATCTGAAACCATTGTATCTAAAAGGATACATTAATGGCCGACCAATATCCCGTATGTTGGTCGATGGCGGGGCAACGGTCAATCTGATGCCGTTAAGTACTTTCAGAAAGTTGGGAAAAGCCGACGAAGACTTAATCAAGACCAACATGGTGCTAAATGACTTCACCGAGACCCAACCGAGGCTAAAGGCGTAATGGTGTCGAATCGATCGGTAATAAAACTTTGCCGATCGCGTTTTTGTGATTGAAGCTAAAGGCAATTACAAGCGTACTCCTTGGGCGGATCGATCCATGCTAATCGTTGTATACCATCAACTATGCACCGTAAATCGTGCGGTGGAATGATGATACAAGAGAAGTCGTATCACCGACACATCGGCTCATATCGCCATGGCTAGCCCCGACACCAATTGGCCACACGAAGAGGTGAATGCATATCAGAAAAGCCTTGGACAATTGCGATTTTATCTCGTATTGAGAAATCAGGATTCAAGCCGATCAGCGTTAAACCCAATACGCTTGATCGGACAGGCGGTGATAAGAAGATGGAGCGCAAGACAATAGCAAAACCGCAGAAAAAGCAAGGAGCTATCGGCAGAAGAATACGAAGAAGTCGTTGAAGATTTTGAAGAAGAAAGAAAGGGGTTAGGATTTACTTCACGATTTGCTTGAAGAGATCGATATTGGGGAAGAGGATAGCAAAAGACCAACGCTTGTAAGTGCTAAATTAGAACCCGCTTATAAAGCAAAGTTGGTCGAAATACTCAAGGAATATAAGGATTGCTTTGCGTGGGAGTATTATGAAATGCCGTGTTTAAGCCGACAAACTAGTTGAACATCGGCTACCTATAAAACCTGGCTATCGGCCGCTCAAACAAGACCGAGGCGGTTTAACCCTCACGTTGTATGACGCTATAAAGGAAGAAGTAGGACGATTGCTAGAGGCGAAATTTATCCGCCTTGCCGATACGCCGAGTGGGTCTCAAACATCGCCCCTGTGAAGAAGAAAACGGCAAACTTAGGGTATGTGTCGATTTTAGAGATTTAAACAAAGCTACGCCAAAGATTTAGTACCGATGCCCATAGCCGATATGCTTATCGATGCTGCATCCGGGAATAAAATCATAAGTTTTTGGACGGAACGCCGGATACAATCAGATATTCATGGCCGAAGCCGATATACCCAAAACGGCTTTCAGATGCCCGGGGGCTTTAGGGCTATATGAATGGAAAGTTATGACCTTCGGTTTAAAAAATGCCGGTGCTACTTATCAACGTGCTATGAACCATATTTTCCATGATTTGATCGGCAATATCGTGGAAATATACATTGACGACGTAGTGGTAAAATCCAAAGAAGACTCGGCAACATTTAGCCGATCCGGAAAAAGATGTTCGAAAGCACAAGGTTGCATGGGTTAAAATGAACCCCCTCAAATGTGCTTTCGGGGTGTCGGCTGGGCAATTTCTTGGGTTTACGGTACATGAAGGAGGAATTGAAGTAAACAAAGCCAAGGTAAAAGCCATAGCCGATACTAAACCGCCGGCAAGTAAAAAGGAGTTGCAGATATTGATTGGAAAAATCAACTACTTGCGACGTTTCATCTCAAACTTGTCGTATGCGTATTCGTGCTTTCACACCGCTGCTAAAAATTAAAGACAACCTAGAGTTCAAATGGGGAGCCGATCAAGAAAAGCCTTCGACGACATAAAAGGATATCCGATGAGTCCACCAAGATTGACCGCACCAAAACACGGTATACCTTTTAGACTATATATATCGGTGAAGGTGATTCGATTGGGGCGCTTTTAACACGTGAAGCCGATAGGAAGGAACGAGCAATATTCTACTTAAGCCGACGCCTTCTAGATGCGTAAACCAGGTATCCCCTAGTAGAAAAATTATGCTTATCATTGTATTTTGCTTGCACCAAGTTAAGACATTATATGTCGCTTCCAAGTGCGTCATAATATGCAAAACCGATATAGTAAAATACATATTATCGGCGCCAATTCTACGAGGTCGGCTTGGTAAATGGGCATACGCCTAACAGAGTTTGAGTTATCCTATGAATCGGCTAAATGTGAAAGGACAAGCTGTGGCCGATTTTATCACAGGAGTGAAACATTAGTAGGAACAACTAGTGTAACTCCTTGGCAAATTGTATTTTGATGGGTCTGCTTGCCAAGAAGGCGAAGGCATCGGTGTGGTATTAGTTTCACCTAGAAAGCAGAGTATGACTTCATGTATCGGCTAAATAGCCGATGTTCAAATAATCAAGCAGAATACGAAGCATTACTAAGGGGTCTACAACTGTTAGATAGCATCGGAGTGAGAGACGTCGAAGCTTTTGGAGATTCAATGTTAATTGTACAGCAAGTCAGAGGAGAATACCGATGCAATGATGATGCACTAACCCAGTACTTGCATCAATGCCTCCAGATCATCGAGATGTTCACTACATTTTCCATAAAACATATCCCCAGAGAAGCTAATGATAAAGCAAACCGATTGGCACAAAGTGCATCGTGGTACAAGATTGAAAGCCGACAGGACCAATCGAGCTAAACGCTTGGCCGATTTTATGTGTCCACCCCGCCGATCGAGAACAGAGATAAGGGATTATTTGTCGATCCAACTAAGCCGACCGAGCAAAGGTCAGCAAAGCGCTCAAATATGTTCTACTAGAAGACGTATTGTACTTTCTGACTATGGAAGGTTTGTTATTGAGATGTCCTGGGAACCGAGGAAGCCAAAGTGGCAATGGGTGAAGTTCATGAAGGCATTTGTGGGTCACATCAATCGGCTCGTAAGATGAAATGGGTATCGAGACGAACAGGATATTTTTGGCCGACGATGTTAGAAGATTGCTTCAAATATTATAGAGGATGCCAAACGTGTCAAAAGTTTGGTAACATACAACAAGACCAAAGATCGGCTTTACATCCGATCGTCAAGCCATGGCCATTTAGAGGATGGGGTATAGACATAATCGGCCAGATATTTCCGTCATCCAAAGAAAGGACATAAATTCATCCTTGCAGCCACGGATTATTTTTCAAAATGGGTTGAGGTGTGCCACTCAAGAAGGTTACTAGTAAAGAACTAATCGACTTTGTAAATGAACACATCGTCCATCGGTTTGGGATTCCATGACAATCACTACCGATCGTGGTACTGTGTTCATGTCCAACGAGTTCAAAGGGTTTGCGTAAAGTCTTGGGATAAAATTACTCAATTCTTCCCCTTACTATGCTCAGGCCAACTGACAGCCGAATCATCGAACAAAACATTGATAAAGCCGATAAAAGAAAAATTGAGGAAGAGCCAAGGAGATGGCATTCAATGCTATCGGAGGCTTTATGGGCTTATCGGCTATCTCATCACTTTAACAACTAAATTGTCACCCTATCGCTTGGTATACGGACAAGAAGCCGCTTTTGCCCGCTGAAATCAACATCGGCTCAATAAGGCTCCACGAGCAAGATAAGGTGTCACCGATGAATTCAAACAGCGATCTTTGGACAATCTAGATGATTTGGTCGAACTAAGGCTAATCACGCTAGATCGGCTTAAAAAGAACAAAGAGATGGTTGCCGTGTCGCATAACAAAAAGTGATTGTTAAATCATTCAATCAAGCCGATTTAGTATGGAAAACCGTGTTGCCGATTGGGTCTAGGGATAATCGATTCGCAAATGGTCTCCGACATGGGAAGGACCTTATAAGATCAATCGGCCGGTTGACGGAAATTCATATATACCGAATCGTTAGAAGGGTACGTCCTACCTAAAGCGATCAAACCAAAGTAACTGAAGCCATAACACCCAACCATATGGGTCGGCTCCTAACTATAGAGGTGAAGCCATCAGGATCAATGACAAGCACAAGCATAAAAAATTGCACATACAAATTGACCAAGTCGGTTTGAAACATCCATCCACAGATTAAAGGTTTACAAAAATCGGATGCACAGCCGATCAAGCAAGAGTTCAAAAGGCATCTCAAGTTTAAAGCAATATTACAGAGGTTGGCCACAACTGATCAGTAAAAACTAGTGAAGTCCCGACCCGGGCAAATGGGCTCCCAAAGCCGATAGTGCCGCTGCTGCCCTTCCGATGGTAGTTTGAACGCCGTCTATCAATTGTTGATCGGCTACTGCATCACCTGGGACTGGGACTATCTTGACCGATTGGCTCTTAACTTTGGCAAAGACTTCGCCGATTTGCTGCCTCTGAGACGCTAGTGAAGATGTCGCATCTGCAATGCCGATTCGGCAATCTGCAAGTTCTCTTGTAACCAAGGCCAGTTGTTCTTCAAGTTTTTTCTTGGATGACTCCAGCTCCACTGGCCTTAGCTTTGGCCGATTTCGGCATAGCAAAGACCTGGTCAAAAGCACTCTTTCGAGATTTAGCATCCGCTATAAGTTTGTCCGTAATCTCTTGGTCGGCTTGTCGGGCCTTCCTCTGCTCAATTCTTGCTTTGGCCAATTCTACGCCTAGCCGACGATCATCCGGATGGCACACTTCTAGCAAAGCATTCATGGTCGCAGGGGAAGGTCGGCTTGCATGGCCGCCATAGCGTTCCTCAAGGGCCGAGTGTTGGCCGTAAGAGCGCCTGGCTGCATCACTTCATCCAAGAGACGATTGAGTCGCTTCCTGCATACCCGGCCAATAACGGCAGCCGATGCCGGGCGCAGGTCGCTATTATGCGCTGGATGTCGGCCGGGTAGTCATCGGTGGCTAGCACTTCCGGATCGTCGAGCTCGTCCAGAGTGAAGCCCAGCAAATCGGCCAGATCAGTTGATGGCGCTTTGGGGTCAGGATCGGAGATCTCGATAGTCTGTTGCGGTATGGCCGGCGGTAATGGAGAGGATGGAGGGATAGCCGATGTAGCACCTTGGAGATCGGCTATAACTCCCGCCACTTGCACTGACGGAGATTGCTAGGGATTCAAGAGAATAAAATCAGCAATATGAAAAAATGATATTGAGCAAAGAATAAAGAATAAAACTTACATCAGTAGCTGAGTGCTCCGGAGAGCCATCGGGTTGCCGCCTCACAGGTCTGGGCGAGCGCCTGGCCGACTTCTTCCTCCTCTCTGCAGTGTTTTTGAGTTAGCAATTGTCAAAGCAAGGGGCATATTAGCCGATATGCAAAAGACTTACTTGGAGCACGCTGGCGAGCTAAGTCCGTTAAAGATGGAGCTTGAATGTCTAAATTCCCTGAAGTATACCCCGTAGTGCCGACAGATTGACCTGGACGTCGTTGTCGGCCACTGCTCGCAGAAGCATGGGGATCGGTTGTTTGCTCACCAGCGCCCGTACCAACCTGAAAAGGCCAGAGGCATTTTAGTAAAAGTTGATAACCAATGTAAAAACAGACGAATACAAGACAGTGGTACCTCTACGGCTACTGAAGAATCGCTATAATCCGAACTCGTGCTGGAACCAGATACTACCGTCGGCTCATGAAAGTCGGGAAGAAATAAGTGGATTATAGCCGACGAGTCCTGTCCATGAGTACAAATTTTCGATATTCTCGTCCACCATCATGAAAGCAAATGACCGACGGGAATTAAGAACAAAATGTGGTGTTGATAGGATTTGCAATCCATCGGCTACTTCAAGAATAACCTCAGCGGCAACGCTGTTGGTTACCCGAGCTCGGGGCTCGACGCAAGATAGCAAAGGGAAGGATGGAATGGTTTGCCCAAAGCCTAATTGACGAGCGTAAACCGAAGGGTGGTAGAACTCGTAAGATGGCTGAAATGTCCGGTTGCGGGTATTCAAGCCGACATGAAGGATGCAAGGGGTAAGGATGATTTTGTACAAATCTAAAGTAGATGGGGGCATCGAGGAACTATCATAATCAAGGTGAAGTAATTTTGGGTATGTACAATCGGCTACATCGGTATATCGGAAAAAGTCTTTTTGGCCGAAGGAAGTCCTATCTAGGAAAGGAAGAAAGCGAGGTATTTGTGCAAGCCGATCGAGTCCATTTTTAACTCTCCACCGAAGACATGATAAACCTCTCGCCATAGGATCTGGCTAGCTCTATCTTTGTGGAACAACATGCTCGGGTAGTCCTCCCGAGGGAAAGTTGAGCTCCTAGAGGGTTCGGATAAAATAGATCGGCTGAACATACAATGGAGCCATGTTTGAACAAACCACAGAGGACCTCCTATGTTGCCAACGACATGTTTGGCAAAACCAGAAAAGAGCTCGGCTACTTAATCACATACATCATTTGAAATACCGCCCCTAGGAACATCTTTCCAAGGGAAAGCCGATGACCCTCCAAAGCAGACGTTACGCCACTAATCGAAAGGTTTGGGTAGGGCCGAGGAAGCACCACGTAAAAGATATCGGTCTAACCAAAGATTGAGAAAAGCGACATGCTCTTCAAATTGACATCGACCAAGAACCCTATTGTTATTTTGGATGTATTTATGCCACCCTTCGCCTTTTGCGGATTAATTTGAAAGAAGGTTTTCCGAAAAGCCGATAACTGGTCCCCGTCTGGCCTAAGGCAGCATAGTTGGGCCACATCTAGCAGAGTAGGGCCGATTGGGCCGGACGGGAATAGAAAAGCGTTGAAAGAATCCGACCAAAAATAACATGCCGCAGCTACCAAGGGTTCATTGGCTTCAGGGTCGGCTAGACTCAAAGATAGAGACTCGGCTATACCCATCCTCTCCCATTCCACCCTCTTTTGAGCCGATACCCTAATGAACCAAGATCTCCATCCTTTCAGGTTAGTGGGCCATGCCCTAAAGCTTTTTCCCCATTCAGAAATATTATATCAAGCCGATAAGGGAGTCTAGGGATCTCGGTATTGATAATCGTGGTTCTGCCGACATACTACCTATCGGTCCTAAGTAGAATTGATTTGAACTTTGAGGAATCGGAATGAATACCGTGAGGGGTCCATGTCAGCCGATTTTGAAAAAACATGGAGAAAAGATGACAAGAGCCGATGGTGCCTGATCCGAGAGCTTGAAAGCGTGAAAATGACCGTGGGGGGACCCCATATTTATACCGCGATGAAAGAAGGCGAGCAAGGGAATCTTGCTGCATTAAAAACGCATTGAGATTATTACGCCGCTTAATGGGGTAGTTCCCGAGAAAAGATTCTTCTCAGACAGCCGATACAAGTGAAAAAGCCGATATATTCTTTTGAAAGATAACAAATTATCTTCCAAAACAGGGGCATATGTTTGCACCAAAATTCGGCATGTATTGAAATCGGTCTGAAAATAGAAGTATCCGTATTTAAAAGAATCGAGAACGACTTTAAAAGGAATCCGTTTCTATAAAAGGAAAGGAAATCGGATAAGAGGTCGATACGGAAAACACACCGTATCCATATGCGACTCGGATCGGCCAGGCGTGTTATAAAAGGGGTGGACGCTAAGCAAAGGGGAATCAATCAATTCCAACAACACACACATCTACTTTTTACAAGCTTTTCTTTTACATTGTTTTAGCTTCATAGATCTCTCTGCAAGTCGACGGAATCAACATAGTTGCGCATCGCCGATTGTTGATTTTTGCCGATTTCACCCAGGTTTGATCTGCTTCGTTTTGTTGCGCATCGCCTTCCCGAAGCCGATTTTACCTTGTATCCGGATCAATTGTAACCGGTTGATCTAGTTATCTCCTAATCGGTTCTTACCGACTAGCGAAAAGCCGATAGATCCTTGTTTATCGGCTTCAATCAAATTACAAATTCTACCTTGTCGATTTCAGGTCAAATCGACTGGCACGCTCTGCAAACCCGGTGTTTGTCTTGTGTGTTCGAGGCCTAAAACCCCTTTCACGTTTTTTGGCGCGAACACCATCGCAAACTCATAGCTTCGTGTCACGTAGATGCGTGGATAGATTCAAAACGAGCGATTAGATTCAATCTACCGTATCTCACCTTTTCTCCGGTAGAGCTTCGTGCTGATAACGTGTTAGACAACCTCGCTATCGAATAGTCCGGGGTTGCCTAATAGATCTAAATTGGAGAACAGAGAGAGAGGGAGAGACACAAATATAAGGAGGAACTGCTCTGCTTTATTATGATTGTCGGTGTACAATGGGGGAACCCCTGCCTCCTATTTATAAGCTACAGTCAGAGTTTCGGTAAAAGTCCACATGGACCACAATCGGACCGAGTTTCTAACACTCACCTCCTCAAATTCCATTCTCACCTCCTCAAATTCCAAATAATTGGAGGGTCAAAATGAAAACTCAAAACCGCTCTTCTGTCTAAGTCGAACGAACCCTCTAGTCTAGCCTCCCACCCGGACGGGGGAGGCACGGCACGATCGAGAAAGCAAGAGCCGGCGATCAAAAAAAAAAAAAAAAAACTCCAAAAGCCATCCGTAAGTTTCTGGCCCAACTGTTCTTGATCCATCTCCTTTCCTCCATGTTCTTGATCCTACCATCCTTCATCGGCTCTTCTTCTCTTCTTAGCGCGCAAGCTTTCTTCTGGGGGGGCTCTTAGCACTCATGCTGCTCGCCGGATTATTCTCCGTGAGCTGCTTTCGCCCGCGCAACCAGCTGTTAGGTCAGCTGCGACTCACATCCTTGCCTGATGGCCTGCGTTAGAGTCAGTGCTTACTGTCCTCGCGATGGGCTGATCGAGCACCTTCGTTCGTTCGTGTGCCCACAACCTGTTCGACGAATTGCTCGCTTAAGACTACCGATGGGCATACGTATGAATTCTAAGATTATTTACTATTGTCGGTAGTAACGAGGTGCAATTCTCTGTGAGCACTACATCAAACATGTGAGGAATACATGATCCTCTCCCTTCGTTTTTGTTTCTGCTATCTTTTATACCAAAAGGGTTGCTTTCTTGTGGCTAAGTGAATTGAAAGCCGATCTGACCACTTTTTGTACTGTTCGTAGAGAAACCTGATGGTGTGTTCCCGTGAAACAGCTCCACGATGAACATAGCTTGGGGTAAGAATGTCAAGGCGAAGAGGCGGCCAGCGGTAGCATCGGCTAAGCCAGGCCTGCCATTTGGTGTGGAGAGCGACAACGAAGAGGCTGAGGAGGAGGAAAGAGGAGGGGCAAACACTAGCTGCCCTGGAACCAAGCCACCTGATTCCGCCGAGTCGCTCCGACACCATGGGAACAAGCTAGCCGAGGTATCTCCATCTCTATGGGATGGAGCCTCCCAAAGTTTCATTTCATTCTTCTTAGTTTAAGGACTGATGTGTAGCTATGGTTATACGTCGTTCTTCATAGTTATAACTCCATGGGGAAGGCCGTGTGATAATTTTAAACCTCTGTCATGAAAATTAGAGCCGGTGGTTCTTACTTCTTAGTGCCCTTTTAGTCCTAAACATAAAAAGGACACACTTTTTCTCCCTTTCTTAGAAATATTTAGGAATATTGAGGATAAAAATATAGCAGTGTACGTCTAGAGGCTGCAACTTGCAACCAAGGTTTGCGAGTCGAGTCGAGTCGCTAGGGTACCGACTTGTAGACTAGTCGTGACTAGGTCAGACTAGTCGCTGACTAGTCGATACAAGTCGATGACTATGCTTTATAATTTTCTATAAATATACCAACATACTGCGTACCTTTTTTTGCCATAACAAATCATCATCAAAGAAGATCAGTAGAGCACAACTGCAGAAAAGTAGAAGAAAAAGCAGAGTGGGAGGCAGTGAGACACAATACTTGAGAGCAGAGGCAGAGTAGGTCCAGCAGGAGCAGACGGCAGATCGGCGGTGACCGGAGATGCAAAGGTGGAGCGGTGAGGGGAGAGTAAGGAGTATTGGAGTAGGGCGGGAGAGCCGCACAGCAAGAGCAATGAGGGAGAGGAAGGAGTCCGGCGGAGAGGAAGAGAAGAGGCACCTGTGTGGTGGCGTCCGACGGCGACGCTGCTTCCACCAGGCAGCGGCGGTAGTGACATACCGGCGATGACACTACTTCAACTGGACGGCAGCGTTGTTAGAGGGAGGCTAGGGTCTGCAGCACGTGAAGTAATGAATTGGATTTGGACCGAACTAGCAGAAGGCAGGCTCAAGTATTGGCTGCGCGGGCCATTTTCCTAGTCGAGCGACTTGCCAACCTTGGCTAGTCGAGACTAGTCACGTAGTCGCTCGACTAGTGTGGCAAATCGAGTCGGTAGCAGCGACTAGGTTTGCTGGACCGACTTGGCGGCTAGTCGATGACTAGTCGTGACTAGTCGCCCGACTTTAAAATAGAGCTTGCAACAGAATCTCTTGAATGCACAATCTGCAGCTTGCAGCGACAAAACATTAGTTGTATCATGTTTGCTGTTTTTTCACATCAGATTTTTTGTTGTGCTAGATTTTGATTGTCGTTCGATCTGCAGTGTTATTAACAGTTCAACGCACCAAACAAAGAAACAAAAAAAAAATGATGTCTTTTTTCCTCTTAATGAACTGCATAAGATCTCCTTTTTGTTATTTTTTTTAGGAAGGGAAGTACCATGAAGCACTCAGTAAGTGGGAGGCTGCACTTAGCTTGATGCCAGATAATGCAATAATTCACGAACAGAAAGCTCAAGTTTTACTTGAATTGGGGGATGCATGGCGTGCACTGACAGCAGCAACTAGTATGCTATATTTTTCTCTGTTTCTCCCTTTGTCTTTTCTGGTGAATTCCTTACTGAGTTAGTCAGAAGTGGGTCATTGTTTGTCTTCTGCTGTATAAGTGCATATATCATCTGATATAATTGTGGGGATTCATTTTAATTTGTAGTTGCACAATACCTATTTTGGCTTTATGCGACATCCCAATGATCCTAGCAGCATTTGTGCTAAGTCACTAATTTAGTTGCTTTGTTCTATTTTGCTACTTCAAACAAATCAGTTATCTCTGTTGGGTTTGCCTGCAGGGGCAACAAAACTGGAACCATCATGGCCCGAGGTCAGTACACGTTTCATCAGCTCAATTGTTAAATTAGTTTCCATCTATTGCTGCCTTTGCTTTACCCCTTGCATAAAACCACTGTTGCATACATTTAACCAGTTTCCCCATTGCGATCAACTGAATGAATGATATATTGATTTGCAGGCTTGGGTTACACTTGGTAGAGCACAATTAAATTTTGGAGAACCAGATAAAGCCATTGAATCTTTTGACAAAGCATTAGCAATCAAGGTACCTATACTTTTCGCTTTGCAGCCATGTTTGATGCAGAGTACCATGTGTGCATCATGGGCCATCATAATTTACTCCTCTCTTCCCGATTTGTTTGTTGGATTATGTGCACAGCCTGACTACGATGAAGCAAAAGCCGACCGTGAAGCCGCAGCCCGTCTTGTAAAAAAACGAGGGCAGTTGCATTCGTCAGGTGGTCTGAGCGCTAACAAGAGACGGTTCACAGTTGGAGAGAGAGAAGAGAAGAAAGGGTAGAGTAAAGAGGAGGAAGCAGGACTGTAGGCTGGTTAATCTGGTTTGTGTCGCTTGTGATCTTGGGATGTGAAACATGGGGGAATGATAACTGGTTTGTTTTGCATTCTCCGCAGCTGTCTCTGCAGCTGTATGAAGCTGTACAATTGAGCATTTTTTTAAGATGTACTTCTATGCTTTTCTTTTTAAAAGTTACATAAATATTAAAATATAAATTAATTATATATGATGATTATTTATTCTTTCGTTTTCTTTAAATTTGTACAATTTATATTGGAAGAGATAACATACCAGTAGTGCTCCTTTTTTCTAGGATTCAGAGATACACATAACTCACTATAACACTCACACCTTATATATGTATATACATGTGTGCACGGTTTCATATTTTTTGGAGTGCAGTATACCTATTTTTATTATTATTGAGTACAGCTCACACCTTTGACCCAAGTTCAACACGGGCGGTCCGAGGAGCGACAACCCCTCTGGCCAACTGAGCATTCTGATCTGTGGTGTTTTGAGGCCAAATGGCAATTCACCACGACGGCCGGGTCGAGCCATCTCGAGACGTGTGTCCGGCAACCCGTGTGGTTGACTGTGTATTTGCATGCCGGTGAATGGCCATGGTCGCCCAAGTTGTTGGCGCATACTGATAGACAGAAACTGCGAGATGTAGGAGTACTTAACAACTACTCAATTGTTTTACATTACTAATTTTACAAATTTAATTGCAAAAAAAATCAAAAACAATTCTCCTTCCATTGTCCCCACTCCTCTCTATATTTTAGAATGAGTAGTAAGTGTAGAAAGGTTGTACTATGTGAAGTGCATCTTACAATTACTAATTTTACAAATTTAATTGTAAAAAAAATGGAAACAGTTCTCCTTCGATTGCCCCCACTCCTCTCTATTTCTTAGGATGAGTAGTAAGCGTAGAAAAGTTGTACTATGTGAAGTGCATCAAATACAAATATACAGTATTCACTTCTTGAGCATGCTTCAACTATTTTTAAAAAAATTCTACATGCAGGGATGGGTAGTGTCACAGTGAAGGGTATATTACATATTACACTAGATGCAAAAAAGTACAAAACACATATATCATTGCCACTCCTATTTCACTACACAAATTCGATATAAAAATGTGAGTAAGGAAGCAATGGCTTGTTTGGAACATAGGATTTCGATAAAAATTTGCAAGAGCTTTGTGGGAAATGGCTCATTTCCTACCGAAGTTGGAAAAACTTATCCCATTGACACTTTCAAAACAACGTCTAATTAGAAATTCCACGTGTATAATTCAATTCCTTTATATCTTGTTTGGCTGAGCCACAATTCCAATCCATTCACATAGATGATTCGAATTTCTAATTTAAAATTATGGCACACCTACGTGGATACCGAAGGAGAATCAGGTCTCCAAAAAAAAGGTCTTAAAATCTTGAGAATTTTCTTCACTCAAAACAGTGCCTTACCGAGCTGAGAGGATCCATTCCCAAATCCTAACTTTCCATTTAGAGATAGCAAAATGGGATGTACCAAACGGGCCTGCCCACAGCCCTTAACTATGGGCACGGTATAGCCCAATAGAAAATTGGCCTTGCCGTCACGGCCCAAGAGGCTGGGCCATGCTTGGGCCGCAGCCTTGACCCCGTGGGCCAGCACGGAATGGCCCATTTATTCGGATTTCGAAAATTCTAGCCATTTTATAGCCATTGGAGGCTCAAAAAGATACCAAAATTTCAAAAAAAATCCCAAATTTTTTCCTATAAATAGGGTAGCACACCCCTCATTTCCCCACTATCAAACTTGCAATCAATTCTCTGATTTTTTTTTTGAAAATTCTCCAGCTCTTAGTAATAATTTGGCAAAATTCAAAATAGTTTTGCCAAAAATCTGAAATCTGGCTTCCAACTTCTGTCAAGAAATCAAGGTAAGAATAGTGATTTAATTTTTCAGTGGTCTTTATTGTGTTAATGGTATAAAATTACTAATAGCATAATTATTTCTTACAGTTTTCTTCATGGAGAACCAGGATTTTCCGTCCTTCTCGGCTTCTGATTTCGAGATTTCACCCGATGACCTTCTTGCATTCTATCAAGCTAAAGAAGATGTAGTACATGTACCATCATTAGACTCTACAAGTGCTACAACATCGGCAAACACCAGGGCAAAAAGATCAAGACGCAGTACATTGGAAGTCTGGCAAGATTTCGACCAAATTTTTGAGACATCAGACAGCATTCAGAGCATGTATGCTATTTGTAAATATTGTAACATAAATTAACTACGAAGTCTTCAGGTGGAACGAGACACTTGAAGAGACATGCTTAGAGCTATAGAAAAAAGCGAGAGTAGCTATGAGACATATGTAGCTGCAGTACAACAATGTTAGGCTTGCCATATTATTAATCTTATATTTAAATCTGGTTTGAGGAGGTTAGACCCATACGTTGTAACTTTTTGCACTGCAATATCTTTCTTAAATTATTTTAATCAACGAGTAGCAGCATATAAGAACTAGTGTATTGCAATGGATGTACGTCCATGTAAGTTTTTTTTGGATATGCTAGTTAGATGGAACTCTACTTACATGATGCTTAACTCACTCCTACCCTATAAGGACATTTTTCTATTTTTATTAATATGCACTATCATACTCAGGATGGTCAACCGCCACTCACAGAGCAACATTGGTATATTGCTAAACACTTGCTAACATTTTTGGAACTTTTTTATGATTCTACTGTCGCTTTATCTAGAGTTTATCACGCAACCTCTCCTTTAATTGTGCATCGTATTCTAGAAATTGTTACTGACTTAAGGAAGCACGAAAATGATAGGATTTTGTGTGAATCTGTTTGTATTATGAAAACTAAATATTTGAAATATTAGAAAGAAATTCCTACGTGTTGGCGCTAAAAACTTGACGAGGGGTTGATAGCTTCTAGCATATGCGAACGCCGGGTTCAGATTTTGGGTTGCGAGCGTGCCAGCCGATTTGATCCTACAATCGGCAAGAGGGGGACTTGTCAATAAATCGGCTAAGAAATGAATCTAGATCTTCAATGAGGAACTGGATCCTTATCGGCCAATGCAAGCCGATGCAGATCATCATAATCAGTAAATCTAATCAACTTGATGGGGGTCGATTAGATAGCGTAAAGGCTGTTCTCCCGAAAAAGGCGATACACAACAAGATCGGAGAAAAATTAAACCTGATTTGGCGTAAAGCAACAATGACCAATAATCGGCGATACGCAACTTTATTGATCAAAACGGATTACAGAGGAAAGATTACAAGTCTAAAAGTCTACTCCTATGCAAAGAAGACGAAAGTAAAAGTATTGGTAAATTGGATTGGTTGAGTTCTGGATCCCTCTGACGTAGTACGTCGTCCCTTTTTATAATCTTCGGCCTGACCGTGTTCTTCTCGATCTCTTCTAACCACCCGTATCAGCCTCAATCTCCTCTTGGTATCTTGGGCATGATCGTATCTCCCTCAATCTCTAATTTTATCCGTATCAACCTCAGTTTCCTTTTTTAGCATACTCCATGCTAAACAATCGTGACTTCTCAATCCGAAACCACATCGGCTTTCTTCACGGACTCAGTCTTCTTAGTGCTGAATCCGAATTCGTATCGGCTTACTCGTTCCAATTCCGACAGTTTACACCAAATCCGAACTCATATTAGCTTACCTTCTGTTGCCAAATTTAGGTGCTAACACTATGTTAAATGCATTTGCATTTATTTTAGATCCTAGAGCTAAAGTTCGAATATTTGGTAATGTTCTCTCACTTCCAAGTGATATGGTGGACACGAATTATTCTAGTTATTTTTTAAATATTCGTGCTAACTTATCTCAAGTTTATGTTAAGTACGATCAGAAATTTGATGGAGATCGCGTGCAGTGACCTCCACCAGTACCCATAACAAGTAAGAAGAAAACTACGTGGGAAAATATATGGGGTGCACGTGGCTCTGCCGCAAGGATTTCACATACAACAACATCAAGTACAGACATAATAACAAGTCGCGGAGTAATATCGCAGATTCTTTTCATGAGTCAGAATTTTTTTCTCAGGAGTGTGGTCGATCTATTTGGGATATACCGAGTTAGATGTTAGCTTTGCGGGCAAAATATTTCTAATTTTTCCTCCCCACCACTCCTTTTCTTTTTCCCTTCCTCCCCACTTCTTTTTTCTCCCCGACCGAGTGGCACCCTTGCTCCTCTTTTCTCCCCAGCCGACTGCCCCCTTGGGCGCCTCCTCCTCCAAGCCAGTCGTCCGGCGCCCCCTCCCCCAGCTCCGACGAGCTCCCTCCAGCGGCACTTTGGCATCGCCCCCCAAGCCGGCAGCTCTCCCTCTCCTCCAGCTGGCCAAGCACCCCTCCCATGGCCGAGCCGCTCCCCTCTTCATCCTCCTCTATTTGGGTAAGTGGAGGTATAATTTGGAGTTGCTTTTCCTGCAATAATGGAGGTCCTAGTTGGTTTGGATGGCTCTAAGGTTCCTAGATCTAAGTTTTTTTTGGAGGGAAACTAGCTCTAGATTTGGAGGGAATCCTGTATTGTTTCGAGCTGAGATTTTCCCTCTGTTGGAGCTGCGGTTTGGGCAAGATAAATTCATCCCATGAATCTTAAGCGGTAGAAGTTGTAGGTTATCCTTTCCCCTTTAATTGGAGCATAAGAACACTAAAATCCATTAAGCCAATTGAAAGTTATGACCTTTTTAGTTTGGACTATCTAGATTGTATTCTTGTTTGTACCCGAAATTGTGACACCACGGAGTGTCGTAATCTTATGAAATGTGAATGTTGAGATCAAAACATTATAAAATATGAAATCGGAGGTTAAAACTATACGCTGTGAGGTTTATTCGCATTTTCGGGCTGTTTTGGGAGTTTGGGCCTCGCCGGGGGAGTTCAGGCCCAAGGGGGATATGTCGTGGGCCTTGGTGGGAGGATTTTTGGGCCCATGAGGGAGGGGGAGGCAGGATAACCTGCCTTGGGGGCGTCCTCCCCCTGCCCACATGCGCCCCACAACCCTAGCCGCCACTCCACCTCCTCCTCCCACCACCCAAGCCGCCACCCTTCCTTTGGGCTCCTCCTCTCCCCCTTGCGCCATCCCCTCCCCTCTCCACCACCCCTTGCTACCCTAGGGAAGCCTCTCCACCTCACCACCCCAAAGATCCGTCCATTGGAGCGCTCCGCGACGAGGAGATCCGGTGGATTTGGAGCGAGGAAGGAGATCGTGCGAACCGGGAGGAGATCCGTTGGTTCTTCATTCGTCGGGCGAAGGTAGGGCCACGGGAATCCTTAGGGTTGGTCTAGGTACTGTTCTAGGGGTGGATATCATGTTTTTAGATCAATTGGTGGTGCTGTAATTGGGTAGATTAGATGAAATCTAGAGTTTGCCACGTTCTCTGTTTCGGGCAACATGAGCAGTAGACCTAGGGTTTTCGCCAAATTAGATTCGGAATTTGGTCGGCCGCCTGTTGAAGAAGTTGTAGGTAATTTCAATACCTTTCAGTGGGTATAAAGAACGTCCAATTCCACCCAGCCGTTTGAAAGTTATGCTTGTTTTACCGAATGTATTAAAAACTGTGACGTGATTGGAACAGATCACGGTATTCTGTAGATTAAACCACTTTAGAGTCCGAATTAGTTTTTCCATATAGTTAGAAAAAGTTAGGAAATTTCCTAAGCTACGCGAGGATGTACTCGTTTAATCGATTCGGAGTCTTAGAACCCGAGTTATGCTCGTTGCAAGTCTGCTGTCCCGACGGGACAAAACCTTTGTTTTGGGTTGTGCGAGTAGTTTGCGAAGTCGGGGTAGAAGAGTGTTTGCGTATTGTTTTGTGGGCATGATTTTGAGTGTGTGGTGCCTATGTGCAGGTGGTGTGACCCCGGGAGTGCCCTCTACTTCTCGCCAATCCGTCGCCCGTGGTTGAGGCAAGTGTATTGGAATGGGTAGCGAGTTGTTGATTGCTAGTTTTGTTGAGTTGAAATTGGATATAGAATATGTTCACATGCCATGCTTTAATGTTTGCCCTTGATATGATGAATATGGTTTATTATGTTTGTGATGCCATGTGTTATTGTACAAGTTATCTATGATGTTGGCATGTTTGCATACGTGGCATGATACATGGCCGGGTAGGTGAGAAAATCATAACTAGTCCGGTAAGGTCGGTGAGAAAGTTATGACTAGTCCGGGGCACCATTGAGTAAGTCCAACATCGTGATTCCATCCACTGCGATGAATGGAAGCGAGGAGTAGGCACCCTCCATCTTCGGGATGGAAGGGAGGAGAGGGTGCACACCGACGGGTGTGTACTTAACCATACCGGTATGAGTTTCCAGGAGACATGTACATTGCATCGCATTGCATACATGATGATGATGATAATGATATGTGAACATGAATAAGATGATAGACATGATATGAGTTGTTGTAGCTATGTAAATGTTCTTTTGTAGCATTGCAATATACTTGCTGAGTGTTGAACTCACGCTTGTGCTTTCTTGTTGTTTTAGGTAACATGAGACCGGCATGTGGGGAAGGGAAATAGACACACTTCTACACGTAGCTTCACTTATTTGTTCCCACAGTCGTTCAATTGGAGTCTTGATAATAAATTAAGTGTGATGCTTATTGATTTATGGTTTAGTTTTGCGATATGAGAGTCTTATTGTTCGTTTGGATCATGGAGATATTGAATGCTTGGAATTAGACTTATGTTGCTGTCATGCCGTTAATTATTGCTATTTTTAAATGCCTCTTATATTGCCATATATTGCTATGCTGTTGTTGTTCCTCAATTCTTGTTAAAAAAAAGGAGATGTTGCCGAAATTTCGGTTTTTAGCATTCGTGCCTTTGCTATAATTTACTTGTATTTGTGGTATTTAGAGGTTGCTTAGTCTATGTTTGGTAGCATTCGGGCATATTAAATGCCGGGGTGTTACAGTTGGTATCAGAGCGGGCTGTAGGTGTAACACCCCGGCATTTAATATGCCCGAATGCTACCAAACATAGACTAAGCAACCTCTAAATACCACAAATACAAGTAAATTACAGCAAAGGCACGAATGCTAAAAACCGAAATTTCGGCAGCATCTCCTTTGTTTTAACAAGAATTAAGGAACAACATCAGCATAGCAATATATGGCAATATAAGAGGCATCTAAAATAGCAATAATTAACGGCATGACAGCAATATAAGTCTAATTCCAAGCATTCGATGTCTCCATGAGCCAAACGAACAATAAGACTTTCATATCGCAAAACAAAACCATAAATCAATAAGCATCACACTTAATTTATTATCAAGACTCCAATTGAACGACTGTGGGAACAAATAAGTGAAGCTACGTGTAGAAGTATGTCTATTTCCCTTCTCCGCATGCCGGTCTCATGGTACCTAAAACAACAAGAAAGCACAAGCGTGAGTTCAACACTCAGGAAGTATATTGCAATGGTACAAAAGAACAATTACATGGCTACAACAACTCACATCATGTCTATCATCTTATTCATGTTCACATATCATTATCATCATCATCATGTATGCAATGCGATGCGATGCACATGTCTCCTGGAAACTCATACCGGTATGGTTGAGTACACACCCGTCGGTGTGCACCCTCTCCTCCCTTCTATCCCGAAGATGGAGGGTGCCTACTTGTGACACTACGGTATGGTGTGACATTTTAGAATGTGAAATTAGAGATTTAAAATCTTTCGGTTTGAGGTTTACTCGCGTTTTTGGGCCTTTTGAAGTGTTGTGACACCACAGAGTGTCGTAACCTTATTTAACGTGCATGATAAGGTCAAAAACAGTATGAGATGTGGAAATAAGGTTAAAACCATAAGGTTTGGAGGTTTTTAGCGCTTCCGGGCCGTTTCCGGGGGATTTTGGGCCTTAAAGAGGGGGTTGTGGGCTTTGGTGGGATGGAGTAAGAGTCCATTTAGGACTAGGATTCCTTGTGGAGGCTGGTAAAAGGCCTCCCCCCTGCCCTCATGCGCCCCACATGCTCATAGGGCGCCTCCCCACCCCTGCACCTCGAGGATCCCTCCATTGGAAGCGAGGAGCGAGGAGCGAGGAACGAGGAGCGAGGAGCGAGGAGCGAATCGGGTGGAGATCCATTCAGTTTTCGTGCGTTGGGCAAAGGTATGATCATGGGAATCCTTGGGGTTGATCTAGGTACTGTTCTAAGGGTGTTTATCAAGCTTTTAGATCAATTGGTGGTGCTGGATTTGAGTAATTTGGATTAGATTTAGATGTTGCCACGTTTCTGTTTTGGGACAGCATGAGCAGTCGACCTAGGGTTCACGTTTTCGCCAATTTAGACTTGGAATCTGGTCATACGGACGTTGAAGAAGTTGTAGATAATTTCATTATATTTTCGTGGATATAAAGAACGTTAAATTCCGATCAGCCGTTTGAAAGTTATGGCTGTTTTACCGAGCGTGATAAAATCTATGACGTGATTGGAACAGATCACGGTATTTTGTAGATTAAACCACTTTAGAGTCCGAATCAGTCTTTCCCTATAACTAGAAAAAGTTGGAAAATTTCCTAAGCTACGCGAGGATGTACTCGTTTAATTGATTCGGAGTCCAGAACTCAAATTATGCCTTTTGCAAGGCTGCTGTCCCGACGGGACAGAACCTCTATTTTTAGGTTTTGCGAGTAGTTGGCAATGTCGGGGTAGATGAGGGTTTGCGTACTGTTTTGTGGTCATGATTGTGAGTGTGTGGTACCTATGTGCAGGTGGTGCGACCCCGGGGGTGCCTTCTACTTCTCGCCAATCCGTTGCCCGTGGTTGAGGCAAGTGTATTGTAATGGATAGCGATTGTAGGTTGTTTGATTGATTGAGATTGAAGATTGAATATATGATATGTTCACATGCCATGCTTTAATGTTTGCCAATGATATGATGAGTATGTTTATCATGTTAAGATGCCATGTGTTAATGTACAAGTTAATTATGATGTTGGCATATTTGCATACATGGCATGATTACATGGCCCGGGCGGTGAGAAAGTCATAACTAGTCTGGGAAGGTCGGTGAGAAAGTTATGACTAATCCGGAGAGCCAATGAGTAAGTCCTACATCGTGATTCCATTCACCGCGGTGAACGGAAGTGAGGAGTAGGCACCCTCCATCTTCGGGATGGAAGGGGGGAGAGGGTGCACACCGACGGGTGTGTACTCAACCATACCGGTATGAGTTTCCAAGGAGACATGAGCATCGCATTGCACTTCATACATTTTGATGATGATGATAATATGTGACCATGAATGAGATGGTTTACATGATGTGAGATATTATTGCTATGTATTGTAGATGTTTGTACCATTGCAATATACTTGTTGAGTGATGAACTCACGCTTGTGTTTATGTTGTTTTCTTTTAGGTACCATGAATCCGACATGCGGGAAAGGGAGCTAGTCACATGTCATCACTTAGCATCACACATTTAAACAATGACATGTTCCTTCCCTTATGGTTATGGTTAATTCATTGAACTAAACTATGGTTTCGATGATTCGTTGGTCGTTATGAGTAATTGATTAGGCCATATTTGTCATGTGATGGATAGAATTTATATCCTTAGTGGTATGGTGGCTGTTTTTCCGTTTGATCATGTTATTGCTATCGTTCGTTATGCCACATTGACATGTTATTATTGTTGTTGCTTTAATTCATGTTAAAGCAAAGGTGATGCTGCTGAAATCTCGGTTTTTAGTATGTGCGCCTTTGCTGGAATTTTATGATAATTGTGGTATTTAGTTGTTGTTTTGCTTTTGTTTGGTAGCATTCAGGCATATTAAATGCCGGGGTGTTACAGTTGGTATCAGAGCGGGCTGTAGGTCCTTGGAATGTGTATTTTTAGTGTCATGCTATAGGGTACAACTAAAATATGATGTGGAATAACTTAGAAACATGGCTTAGGTTTTTACTAAAATTTTGTCATAGGATAGCAACATTAAAATTTGCAAAAGTGGTATAATTAATCTAAAATTTGACACAAATGGATGCACAGTAGGAAGGGTATGGGTATCGTTGTTTACGCTTAAATGTTGTATTTAAGCCTTGTTGCTAAATGCTATATTTGATATAGTACGTTGCTATGTCTATGAGATAAATGATTGAATTATTCCTGTTGTGGTGATAAAAGTGGGGTTTTGGTGCCGAAGGGTTTTGGTCACCTCTCTTATTTCATAGTAAGGGTGAGGTTTGACGGTGTGGCCGGTTAGCACCATCACCGAAGAACTATTAACCCCTGTAGGAGAAGAGTGCTTATCCTTTCTGTCGTTGATCGGGTAGTTGACAGGAGTCAAATAGAAGAGTTAATGGTGGTTTCCTTCGTATGTTCTTTGCCGTTCTGATGGTCAGTGTTCGTTGCTTTTCTTGGCTTTAGTAGATTTGAATCAAATGAAAAGTGTTGGGTTTTCGCGGATCGTTCCGTATGCGGTGTGTGGTTTTGTCTTCCTTGGTTGAAGACGAAGAAAAGGAGTCTAGTGTTGCGCTTCTTTTGGGCGCCTTTCCAGTTTTGATGCCTGTTGATTGCATTATGGGGAACAAGCATTCAATTTATCCCTGTGTTTGTCTTTCTCTGAGGTTAAAGGAGTTATTATGAGTTGTGCCGACACTGGCTGTCGGGGCTGAAGTTACGTGGCTTTGTAGTAGTACGTGGTGTTTGATTTCGTTATTTTACTGGTTTAAGAAATCATCTTTGAAAAACCCTTCTTGTTTCGTGAAAGATTGGGGTTTGGTGCTAAGGTTTTATTTGCAAAAGTTTATTTGATCGGTTGGTTCCCTCCTGTGGGAGTCTTTGAGATTGAAAAGTGTTTTGGAGAATTCCTTTGCATGACCAGGTTTGGGTTTGTCTCATTGCAATTTTGAGAGTCAAGTTTCCTTATGAATTTGGGATGAGTTTTAAAACTAAAATGCTGCAAACAAAGTAAGTAGTCTTTTGACTGAAATCGTTTGTCCCTAGTAAGAATTGATGTTTAGCATGTTATGTAGTAGGTAATAATGTGGTTTATGGATTGATGTGTTGCTAAGTTAAATTTTGAGTTGAATCAATTCAATGTGATTAATATCTCTAGCTTGAGAATAAATAGACTACTAGTGTTGTAGTTTACTTTTAGCGAGAATGATTGAATGTGTTAATGTACATGCTTAGAATCTGTTGCCTTGCTTTAAAAGTGCTTATGATCCTCGATTATGTTTAAAGTTTTAAACCCTGATGCATAGTTAGAACATTAAGATGATGTAGACTGTTGTTATTGTTAAAGAAACTTTGCTGGTTGTTTAAAGATGTTCTAATCTAACGGGTTAATAGAGAAATTTAATCATGTTGACTAGTGGCTTTAATTTGGAAGTTGATTAGAGTTGCTATTTACGTTGTTGCAAACTACTAGTATATTTGGAAGTATGCAGATGTGTCTCTACAATGCTAGTATTGATATCAATTGAGAAGACATAAGACTTATTCTTAATGATGTTGTTAAAGGCAGTGTTAATGCTAGTATTCATTTTTTTTTAAAAAATAGTTGGAGTATGTTGTGTGGTGGTAATTTTGTTATCACCTTTGTATAGGGTAGCTAAAAGTAATGTTGTTGGTTGATGAACATGCCCATTTGTTGTTTTTGATGACTAAGTAGTGGTGGTAACTGTTTAGATTACTCGTTGGAAAACCATGGTTAAATAGAGAAAAATTTTAACATGTTGCGATGGAGTGAGCTTTGGATAATTAACCTGATGTAGAATTGTATCCTTAATGAATGTATGCCTTAGAATCATAGTTATGAATTTTATCGTGTGGAGATAATACTTATTAGTTGAAGTCATTTTATTGATTGAACGAGTTTTAATCGTCAAGATGTTGATGTATGGATGGTATAGAATTGATACGTTGATCATGCTTAAGAATCTGTTTAAGTGCTATGTTTCAAATTTAGAATACGATGTATTATGTGTTGGTGATCCGTGGGGATCATGTCAAGGTAGTCTTGGTTGGGTGCCTTTTTGATAAGCATCTTAAACCCTAATTAAAAGTGTTGGGATTGGTAACTAGAGGAAGAATTTGTTCTGAAGCTTTTGGTTGAATTGTGTTGGGGCTCCTCAGGGAGTAGATAGTGATTATTGAAGTCTTTTATGGAAAGCGTAGTGGAGTACTAGAGATGGTTCTTTTTATGCTGAGCTTGTGTTTAAAAGCTTTTGGACTGGTTTGGTTGTTTGCCATTTTGGTTGAAGGGTTTTCGGTCAAGGTGTTCCATATGCTGTTTTTCAGAGTTTCCCTAAAACTCGTAGAAATTGGTGCAAATATTTGGTTTTGGCTAATTTGTTTAGTTGGTGCTATGAGTATGGATTTACACCCCAAAAGTTTTGAGTGGATCGCGCCCTTTCGCGTTCGCCCTGAATTTTCTTTCGGAATAAATTTTAAAGGAAGCAGTTGGACATAGTGGGTTGTGTTGGAATTTCTTGGGATTTAATTTGTGACTCTTTTTGGCTAGAATTGGAGTTATTTGGAAAATGTGTGTGGTGTTTGCAAGTGTTTCAAAAGGGTGGATTTTATGAATGTTTCATCAGTGATTTTGTTAGTGAAGTGTTCCCTTCTTGGAAATGAGTTTCCCTTTCTTGTTGAGAACATTTGTGGCGGTTGTGTGTGCTGATGTTTAACTTTGGAGTCGATGTTCTTTTCCAAAATGCTGATTTTGGGTTAAAATGTGAGGTTTTGCAAGTTTAGCTTTCGAGAAATGGTGGGTTCTGACATGACGTGGTGTGTTCCAGCTAACGATGTTGCAGTCATAGTCTATATGATTTAGCGCAGCCGTCAATGTTATGTGTGTTTCAATCATGTGATACCGAGGAAGAAGTCTTTGGGTGAATGACTTTTCGGTATTTTTGTTACATGATGAGTGAATGGTGAAAACGAAGCATGGCATCGTTTATAAATGTTCAATGATAAATGAGTTGGTGAGCCAGGTCGGTGAGAAAGTCATATATGGATATATGACTAATCCGGAGTGCTCTTGAAAAGTGTGCATGCATGTCAAGAATCGAGATGTCCATTTCTTTCTAGTATGAAAAGAAAGAATGAAGAAATTATGGTATTTTGGTTCTGGTGTAGGGGATTTATGCTCCCTTTGTGATTTGGCTTGGATGTTGCTGAATTCTTTCCAAAATGGTTGTTAACGCTTTGGGTTTGAGTTGTCGTGTGTACACTTGGGCTTGATAGCTAAGTGTTTTTGTATGAGGGCGAGACCCTCTTAAGAAAGGAACCAATTGTGGCTTGTGATGGAGGTTGATGATGTATGGGTTTAACCATTATTAAGAGTAGCGATGGGTGTAAGTGAAGTTGACGGTAGTTCGGTGATATTTGTCCTGCCGTGAGCAATTGTCATCACTAGTTGTTCTTGGAATTGAGTCTTGTCTAGGAAAGGATGGAATAAAACGTTAGTATGATCGTGTAGCGGAAGGGCAAGTGTGCCTTAATGAGTTTTTTTCCCTCGATGGAAATTTTTGGGATTGTAGAAAGGTCGTTAAAGGAATTGTGACTTCCTTTGATTATGTCATGTTGAGTTTAATGGAGTATGGTAGTCAGGTTGGTTGTGATAGAAGTATGAAGTGTTTGCCGTGAGGATTCGAGCGTTTTGGGTTGATGGAGCCCTTTGTGGTTGAAACGCAGATTCTGTTTGGGAAAGGAAGTGAAGGTCGACCTGTGAGAGGTTGCCCTTAGTTGAGCTAGATCATTACTTTTCTCGCCAAGTGTTGGTTTTGAGAACTCGCTTGTCGTTTGTTCCGGTTTGAGGTTTCGTGCAGTTGTTTTGTGCTGCAGAGAAGTCTTTTGTCCCTTGGGGATTTTGTTGTTGTTTTATTGGCGTCCTTCGGATTCGAGGTCGAATCCTGTTGAAGGGGGGAAGAATGTGACACTACGGTATGGTGTGACATTTTAGAATGTGAAATTATAGATTTAAAATCTTTCGGTTTGAGGTTTACTCGCGTTTTTGGGCCTTTTGAAGTGTTGTGACACCACGGAGTCTCGTAACCTTATTTAACGTGCATGATAAGGTCAAAAACAGTATGAGATGTGGAAATAAGGTTAAAACCATAAGGTTTGGAGGTTTTTAGCGCTTTCGGGCCGTTTCCGTGGTTTTGGGCCTTTTCGGGGATTTTGGGCCTTAAAGAGGGGGTTGTGGGCTTTGGTGGGATGGAGTAAGAGTCCATTTAGGACTAAGATTCCTTGTGGGGGCTGGTAAAAGGCCTCCCCCCTGCCCTCATGCGCCCCACATGCCCATCGGGTGCCTCCCCACCTCCCCTTGGCCCCTAGCCGCCCCCCACCTTCCTCCCCTTTGTGCCGTGCGCCCCCCTTGCACCTCTCCACCACTCCACCGCCTCTCCTCCACCCCCTTTCTTCCCTAGGGTAGCCTCCCCACCCCTGCACCTCGAGGATCTCTCCATTGGAAGCGAGGAGCGAGGAACGAGGAGCAAGGAGCGAATCGGGTGGAGATCCATTCAGTTTTCGTGCGTTGGGCAAAGGTATGATCATGGGAATCCTTAGGGTTGATCTAGGTACTGTTCTAAGGGTGTTTATCTAGCTTTTAGATCAATTGGTGGTGCTGGATTTGAGTAATTTGGATTAGATCTAGATGTTGCCACGTTTCTGTTTTGGGACAGCAAGAGCAGTCGACCTAGGGTTCACGTTTTCGGTAATTTAGAGTTGGAATCTGGTTGTACGAACGTTGAAGAAGTTGTAGATAATTTCATTATATTTCCGTGGATATAAAGAACGTTAAATTCCGATCAGCCGTTTGAAAGTTATGGCTGTTTTACCGAGCGTGATAAAATCTGTGACGTGATTGGAACAGATCACGGTATTTTGTAGATTAAACCACTTTAGAGTCCGAATCAGTCTTTCCCTATAACTAGAAAAAGTTGGGAAATTTCCTAAGCTACGCGAGGATGCACTCGTTTAATTGATTCGGAGTCCCAGAACTCAAGTTATGCCTTTTGCAAGGCTGCTGTCCCGACGGAACATAACCTCTGTTTTTAGGTTTTGCGAGTAGTTGGCAATGTCGGGGTAGATGAGGGTTTGCGTACTGTTTTTTGGTCATGATTGTGAGTGTGTGGTACCTATGTGCAGGTGGTGTGACCCCGGGGGTGCCTTCTACTTCCCGCGAATCCGTTGCCCGTGGTTGAGGCAAGTGTATTGTAATGGATAGCGATTGTAGGTTGTTTGATTGATTGAGATTGAAGATTGAATATATGATATGTTCACATGCCATGCTTTAATGTTTGCCAATGATATGATGAGTATGTTTATCATGTTAAGATGCCATGTGTTAATGTACAAGTTAATTATGATGTTGGCATATTTGCATACATGGCATGATTACATGGCCCGGGCGGTGAGAAAGTCATAACTAGTCCGGGAAGGTCGGTGAGAAAGTTATGACTAATCCGGAGAGCCAATGAGTAAGTCCTACATCGTGATTCCATTCACCGCGGTGAACGGAAGCGAGGAGTAGGCAGCCTCCATCTTCGGGATGGAAGGGGGAGAGGGTGCACACCGACGGGTGTGTACTCAACCATACCGGTATGAGTTTCCATGGAGACAAGAGCATCGCATTGCACTTCATACATATTGATGATGATGATAATATGTGACCATGAATGAGATGGTTTATATAATGTGAGATATTATTGCTATGTAATTGTAGATGTTTGTACCATTGCAATATACTTGCTGAGTGATGAACTCACGCTTGTGTTTATGTTGTTTTCTTTTAGGTACCATGAATCCGACATGCGGGAAAGGGAGCTAGTCACACGTCATCACTTAGCATCACACATTTAAACAATGACATGTTCCTTCTCTTATGGTTATGGTTAATTCATTGAACTAAACTATGGTTTCGATGATTCGTTGGTCGTTATGAGTAATTGATTAGGCCATATTTGTCATGTGATGGATAGAATTTATATCCTTAATGGTATGGTGGCTGTTTTTCCGTTTGATCATGTTATTGCTATTGTTCGTTATGCCACATTGACATGTTATTATTGTTGTTGCTTCAATTCATGTTAAAGCAAAGGAGATGCTGCCGAAATCTCGATTTTTAGTATGTGCGCCTTTGCTGGAATTTTATGATAATTGTGGTATTTAGTTGTTGTTTTGCTTTTGTTTGGTAGCATTCAGGCATATTAAATGCCGGGGTGTTACACTACTCCTCGCTTCCATTCACCACGGTGGATGGAATCACGAAGTAGGACTTACTCAATGGCGCCCCAGACTAGTCATAACTTTCTCACCGATCTTACCGGACTAGTTATGACTTTCGCACCGTCCCGGCCATGTATGCAAAAATGCCAACATCATAGATAACTTGTACAATAACACATGGCATCACAACATAATAAACCATATTCATCATATCAAGGGCAAACATTAAAGCATGGCATGTGAACATATTCTATATCCAATTTCAACTCAACAAAACTAGCAATCAACAACTCGCTACCCATTCCAATACACTTGCCTCAACCACGGGCGACGGATTGGCGAGAAGTAGAGGGCACTCCCGGGGTCACACCACCTTCTCCCGACGAACGAAGAACCAACGGATCTCCTCCCGGTTCGCGCGATCTCCTTCCTCGCTCCAAATCCACCGGATCTCCTCGTCGCGGAGTGCTCCAATGGATGGATCTTCGGGGTGGTGAGGTGGAGAGGCTTCCCTAGGGTAGCAAGGGGTGGTGGAGAGGGGAGGGGATGGCGCAAGGGGGAGAGGAGGCGCCCAAAGGGGGGGTGGCGGCTTGGGTGGTGGGAGGAGGAGGTGGAGTGGCGGCTAGGGTTGTGGGGCGCATGTGGGCAGGGGGAGGACGCCCCCAAGGCAGGTTATCCTGCCTCCCCTCCCTCATGGGCCCAAAAATCCTCCCACCAAGGCCCACGACACATCCCCCTTGGGCCCGAACTCCCCCGGAGAGGCCCAAACTCCCGAAAACAGCCCGGAAATGCGAATAAGCCTCACAGCGTATAGTTTTAACCTCTGATTTCATATTTTATAATGTTTTGACCTCAACATTCACATTTTATAAGATTATGACACTCAGTGGTGTCATATTCTCCCCCCTTAAACAGAATGTGACATTTCGGAAGGTCGTAATCTTATAAAATATGAAATTTGAGGTCAAAACATTGTAAGATGTGAATATGAAGGCTAAAAACTTTACGGTATGAGGTTTATTTGCATTTTCGGGCTGATTCAGGGAGTTTGGGTTTTTCCGGGGGAGTTTGGGCCTAAGGGAAGGGGTCGTGGGCTTTGGTGGGAAGGAGTTTGAGTCCAAATAGGAGTAGGAGACCTGGTTGGGGGCCTCCCATAGCCCTTATTGCACCCCCACCCTGCTGCTTGCGCCCCCATGGAAGCCCTAGCCGCCCCCCATCTCCTCTCTCCCTTTGCTTGCGCCCCCTTGCTCCCCATGCTCCCCATTGCACCACCACCCCTCTCCTCAACTCTCCACCACCCTTGCTGCACCTAGGGGGTTCTCCACCTCACCACCCTGAAGATCCGTCCATTGGAGCGCTCCGTGACGAGGAGATCCGGTGGATTTGGAGCGAGGAAGGAGATCGCGCGAACCGGGAGGAGATCTGTTGGGTTTTCGTTCGTTGGGAAAAGGTATAGCCACGGGGATCCTTGGAGTTGGTCTAGGATCTGTTCTAAGGGTTAATTTCATGTTTTTAGATCAAGTGGTGGTGCTATGCATTGGTAGATTTGGGAGAAAACTAGAGTGGTCACGTTCTCTGTTTCGGGCAGCATGAGCTGTCGAACTAGGGTTTGGGTTTTTGACAATTTAGATTCAGAATTTGGTCGGCCGCCTGTTGAAGAAGTTGTAGATAATTTCAATACCTTTTAGTGGGCATAAAGAACGTCCAATTCCGCCCAGCCGTTTGAAAGTTATGCCCGTTTTACCGAACGTATTAAAAACTGTGACGTGATTGGAACACATCACGGTATTCTGTAGATTAAACCACTTTAGAGTCCGAATCAGTCTTTCCATATACTTAAAAAAAGTTAGGAAATTTTTTAAGCTACACGAGGATGTACTCGTTTAATTGATTCGGAGTCTTAGATCCCGAGTTATGCTCGTTGCAAGTCTGCTGTCCCGGCGGGACAGAACCTCTGTTTTTGGGTTTTGCGAGTAGTTTGCGTTGTCGGGGTAGAAGAGTGTTTGCGTACTGTTTTGTGGACATGATTGTGAGTGTGTGGTACCTATGTGCAGGTGGTGTGACCCCGGGAGTGCCTTCTACTTCTCGCCAATCCGTCGCCCGTGGTTGAGGCAAGTGTATTCGAATGGGTAGCGGATTGTGGTTTGTTAGATTGGTTGAGATTGAAATTGAATATATGATATGTTCACATGCCATGTTTTAATGATTGCCATTGATATGATGAATATGCTTATTATGTTATGATGCCATGTGTTAATGTACAAGTTATTTATGATGTTGGCATGTTTGCATACATGGCATGATACATGGCCCGGGCGGTGAGAAAGTCATAACTAGTCCGGGGAAGGTCGGTGAGAAAGTTATGACTATTCCGGAGAGCCAATGAGTAAGTCCTACATCGTGATTCCATCCACCGCGGTGTATGAAAGCGAGGAGTAGGCACCCTCCATCTTCGGGATGGAAGGGGGGAGAGGGTGCACACCGACGGGTGTGTACTCAACCATACCGGTATGAGTTTCCAGGAGATATGTGCATCGCATTGCATTGCATTGCAGTGCATTGCATTGCATTGCATTGCATTGCATTGCATTGCATTATATGAGGATGTTATATGATGATGTCAATGATATGCTTACGCTATGAATAGGAGATGTGTATGATGTCGTATGTGAAAAGTGGTGATGAAGGTATTAGAATGTATTTTCTTGTTCCATTGCAATATACTTGCTGAGTGATGAACTCACGCTTGTGTTTATGTTGTTTTTCTTAGGTACCATGAAACCGGCATGCGGGAAAGGGAGCTAGTCACACGTCATCACTTAGCATCACACATATAAACAATGACATGTTCCTTCCTCTAAATTGTGATGGTTAATTTGTGTGCTTGGTTTCCTCATTTACTTCGTTTGGCTCATGAGATGGTTGGAAACTTTATTCTAGGCTTATTCTGCTGCTAGAACCCTTGTTATTGTTGATTTAGATGTCATTCTTTATACTATATACTGTGATCATATTGTTGTTGCTTCAATTCATGGAAAAACAAAGGAGATGCTGCCGCGGTTTTAGCATTTACTCCTTTGCTGTAATTTATCTTAATTTATGGTATTTAGATGTTGTTAAGCCTATGTTTGGTAGCATTCGGGCATTCTAGATGCCGGGGTGTTACACAGGATTCGACCTCGAATCCGAAGAACGCCAAAATCAACAACAAAGTCCCCAAGGGACAAAAGACTTCTTTGCAACACCAAAACATTCACACAAAGACTTAAACCGGAACAAACGACAAGCAAGTTCTCAAAACCAACACTTGGCAACAAAATGTTGATTTAGCTCAACAGAGTGCAATCCTGTCACGGTTCCACCTTTACTTCCAATTCCCCAATCAAATTCCTCGATTTCACCCATTAAAGGGCTCAATTGAAAAATACTACATATGCCCAAATCCTCACGTCAAACCCTTCATACTACTATCACAACCAACCTGATGATATGAGTACAACTTCTCTTTTCAACTTCATTCACAAACCTTAATTTCATTCCTCAACCTGTCTACCACATCTCATTAATCTCAACAAAACTTGAACTGACATCACAACCTTCCATCATAACCACCTTTTGAATCACAACCAAACTTCTACGCCTAGACCAAGCTAGGGTTGTAGATTCTTATCAACCACAACTGATTCTTCTTTTTTTATGAGGGTCTTGCCCTCACATTTCCTCACTCAAAAACTACCAAGCCCATGAGCATAATCTTCCATTTACTCAACAATTTCATAAGCCTTTCTATTCATATCTCAAACGAGAATGCCAACAAGAAGCAACTCCTTTTTAGCCGGATGAACCACATTCATCAACTTGAATCCAAAGCGCTACGAATCACTTTGGAACAAAGATTCGACAACATCCAAAGACCACTCCCTTTTTTCTTTTTTTTCCTAAGTCAAGCCGCAAAGGAAAAACTCAAATCTCAAATCAATGCGATACATTTCGCATCGGGGAGCACTCAAACCAAAAGAGAGACCCCACACAATTCCTTGACAGAAGTTCTCAACAATCAATGACAACTCGACTCCCTTTCACCACAGCCAAACATCCCATTTTAACCAAAACAACATTGTGGAAGAGAAAACCAATTCTCAATCAATCGAAAGAATCCACAACCGCTGTAATAACTCTCAAGGAGACAAGGAAACCCAATCCTCTTACAGCATAGCCAAATGGCAGAAATTATTCACTCTTTCTTTTCATGCTAGAGAGCAATGGAAATCTCAATTCATGACATGAATGCAAACTTTTCAAGAGCACTCCGGATTAGTCATATATCCATATATGACTTTCTCACCGACCTGGCTCACCGACTCTTTCATCATTAAACATCTATAAATAATACCAAGTAGTCATTCACAAAAAAGACTTCTTTCTCGGTATCACATGATTTAAACACAATTAACATCGATGGTTGCGAAATTCATATAAACTATGATGGCAACACCATTAACAGGGAAACATCACGTCGTAAAAGAACCCATGTCAATTGAAGAACTAAACTTGCAAAACCTCGCACTTTAACCACAATCAACATTTTGGAAAAGAACATCGGCTCCAAAGTTAAACATCTGCACACACAACCACCATAAATTTTCTCAAAGAGAAGGGAAACTCATTTCCAAAAGAGAACACTTCACTAACAGCATCACCGATGAAACATCCACAAAAACCACCTTTTGAAGCACTTGCAAGCACCACACAAATTTTCCAAATAACTCCAACTCTAGCCAAAAAAAGAGTTACACATCAAGGGCTTAACTCAAAAGTTTCCAACACAACCCATTATGACCATCTGCTTCCTTTTAAGCATTTATTCCAAAGGTAATTCAGTGAGAACGCGAAAGAGCGCGATCCACTCAAAGACTTTTGGGTGAAAACCCATACTCACAACACAAACTAAACAAATGGGCCAAAACCAAAGATCGACACCAATCACTACAAGTTTTGGGGAGACTCTGAAACTCAACATAAGGAACACCTCAACCGAAAGCATTCAACCAAGATAGCAAATAACCAAACTAGTCCATAAGGTTTTAAACACCAGCTTATCATAAATACAATCATCTCTAGTGTTCCACTACGCTTTCCATTAAAGACTTCGAAATTCACTACTTACTCATTGAGAACGTCCAACCGGATTTAACAAAATTTACATAACAAATTCTTTCTCTAGTTACCATTCCCAACACTTTTAATTAAAGTTTATGATGCTTATAAAAAAGACACCCAACCAAGACTACATTGACATGATCCGCACGGATCATCATATCATAATACATCTTATTCTAAATTTGAAACATAGTACTTCAACAAATCTTTCAGCCTGATCAACCTACAAATTTCATACCACCTATATGTCAACGTCTCGACAATCGAAACTTATTCAGTTAACAAACGACTTCAACATGTAAATATTATCTCCACATGGAAGAATTCGTAAGTGAGACTCTAAGTTATACTTTCATTAAGGATAAAATCATTCATCATGTTAATTATCCAAAGCTCACTCCATCGCAACATGTTAAAATTTTCCTCTATTTTAACCATGGTTTTCCAACGAGTAATCTAAACAATTACCACCACTACTTAGTCATCAATAACAACAAATGGGCATAATCATCAACCAACAACATTACTTTTAGCTACCTTATACATAGGTGATAACAAAATTACCACCACACAACATACTCCAACTATTTAAAATAGATTGAATACTAGCATTAACACTGCCCTTAACAACATCATTAACAATAAGTCTTATGTCTTCTCAATTGATATCAATACTAGCATTGTAGAGACACAACTGCATACTTCCAAATATACTAATGGTTTGCAACAACAAAAATAGCAACTCTAATTACCTTCCAAGTTAAGGTCACAAGCCAACATGATTGAATTTCACTACTAACATGTTAAAATTAGAACATTTATAATCAACCCACAAGGTTTCTTTAACAATATCAGTAATTTACATCACCTTAATGTTCTAACTATGCATCAGGGTTTAAACTTTAAACATTATCGGGGGTCATAAGCACTTTTAAAGCAAAGCAACAGATTCTAAGCATGTACATTAACACATTTAATCATTCCCACTATGGGGTACTCTACATCACTAGAGGTTCATTTAATCTTAAGCTAAAGGTAACATTTACATTTAATTGATTCAACTCGCAAATTAACTAAGGTGTACATCATTTCCATAAACTACATTGTTACATACTACATAACATGCTAAACAACAATTTTCACTTTTGACAAGTAATTTCAGTCAAACGAGTACTTACTTTATTTGCAGCATTTTTCGTTTAATACTCAACCAAAACTCACAAAGAAGCTTGACTCTCAAAGTTGCAATGGGACATGACTCCAAAACACATTTCAATCTTAAAGACTCCCACAGGAGGGAACCAAGCGATCAAGTAAACCTTTACGGACAAAGGCACAAAACATAAATCAACACAACTTAACTTTTTGCACACGCTTCAATAACTTCTTTTAAACTCAGAGTAAGACACACAAGAACCAAAACTATACTTTTCTTTGCAAGGCAACCAACAAAACCGGTGTCAAACCAAAAAGGCGACCAAAAGACGCGCAACACAAAACTCTTCTTCTTTGTCTTCACCCAAAGAAGACAAAACCAAGAAACACCGAAGGGACACTCCACGAAAATCCAATTCCAAACACTTTTCTTTTGATTTCAATCAACCAGAGCCAAGAAAACCAACCGAAACCGACCGTTAGAACGGTAAAGAGCAACTGAAAGAATCCACCACGAACTCTTCTATTCGACTCCAGCCAACTACCCGGTCTACGACAGAAAGGATAAGCACTCTTCTCTCACAGGGGTTAATAGTTGTAACACCCCGGCAATTAATATGCCTGAATGCTACCAAACATGAGCTAAACAACATCTAAATACCCTGAATTAAGGTAAATTACAGCAAAGGAGTAATGCTAAAACCCAAAATTTCGGCAGCATCTCCTTGGTGGAGGGGTGGTGGTGCAATGGGAAGCGAGGAGTAGGCACCCTCCATCTTTGGGTTGGAAGGGGGGAGAGGGTGCACACCAACGGGTGTGTACTCAACCATACCGGCATGAGTTTCCAGGAGATATGTGCATCGCATTGCATTTCATTGCATTGCATTATATGAGGATGTTATATGATGATGATATATGATGATGTCAATGATATGCTTACACTATGAATATGAGATGTGTATGATGTTGGATGTGAAAAGTGGTGATGAAGTTATTAGAATGTATATTCTTATTCCATTGCAATATACTTGTTGAGTGATGAACTCACGCTTGTGTTTATGTTGTTTTTCTTAGGTACCATGAAACCGGCATGCGAGAAAAGGGCATTAGCTACACATCTACACGTAGCTTCACACTATTATACAGTTTAATCAATGGGAGCCATGAAAATAATGATTAGTGCCATGAATCTTGGTGTATGGGCTTGAGTTCATCGTTTAGTTGGTTATATTTGTTGGAATGGTTGAATTCCTTATTTTAGACATAAGTGATGCTTTATTCATTGTTATTGCTGTTTTAGATGTCTTATGCTATGATATAACTTGCCTTGTTATTACTCTTGCTCCAATTCATGTTAAAACAAAGGAGATGCTGCTGAAATTTCGGTTTTTAGCATTTACTCTTTTGTTGTAATTTATCTTAGTTTATGGTATTTAGATGTTGTTTAGCCTATGTTTGGTATCAGAGCAGGCTTCAAGTCCGTGGTGTATGAACTTAGTGCAATACCATAGGGTTAACTAAAATTTTGATGTGGGATACCCTAGAAACATGGCTTAGGTTATACTTAAAAAAAAATTCATTGGATAGCAACATTAAAACTTGTTTAAGTGGAATAACTAATTTAAAATTTGACACACATGGATGCACAGTAGGAAAGGGTATGGGAATCGTTGCTTTACGCTTAAATGTTGTATTTAAGCCTTGATGTTGAATGCTACATTTGATAATGTATGTTGCTATGTTTATGAAAGAATTGAATTGTTCGTGTTACTGTGTTAAAGTGGGGTTGTGGTGCCGAAGGGTTTCGGCCACCTCTCTTTATTCATAGTAAGGGTGAGGTTTGACGGTGTGGCCGGTTAGCGCCATCACCGAAGAACTATTAACCCCTGTGGGAGAAGAGTGCTTACCCTTTCTGTCGTAGATCGGGTAGTTGACTGGAGTCAAATAGAAGAGTTTGGTGGTGGATTTCTTCGTATGTTCTTCACCGTTCTGACGGTCGGTTTTGGTGTTTTTTCTTGGTTTTAGTTGATTGAAATCAAAGGAAAAGTGTTTGGTATTGGATTTTCGCGGTTTGATCCTTCGGCGATTTGTGGTTTTGTCTTCCTTGGTTGAAGACGAAGAAGAGGAGTTTAGTGTTGCGCCTTTTTGGTCGCCTTTTGGCTTTACGTCGGTTTTGTTGTTTGCTTTGCAAAGAAAAATATAGTTTGGTTCTTATGTGTGTCTCTGTAACACCCCGGCATTTACTATGCCTGAATGCTACCAAACATAAGCTAAACAACATCTAAATACCACAAGTTACCATAAATTCCAGCAAAGGTACATATGCTAAAAACTGAAATTTCGGCAGCATCTCCTTTGTTTTAACATGAATTAAAGGAGCAACAACAGTATATCAATGTATGGATTATGAGAGACAACTAAAAACAGCAATAATTAACGACTTAGCAACAATATAAGTCTAGTTTCAAACACATAATGTCTCCAAGGGTCAAACGAACAATAAAACTCTCATATAGAAAAGCTAAACCTTAAAGCAATAATCATCACACGCAATTTATTATCAAACTAATAGAATGACTTGTGGAATCAATATGGTGAAGCTACGTGTGGGCGTGTGACTATTTCCCTTCCCCGCATGCCGTTCTCATGGTACCTAAAATAACAAGAAAACACAAGCGTGAGTTCGAAACTCAGCAAGCATATTGCAATGGACAACAAGAACAATATCATGGCAATAACATCTCCCATCATATATATCATCTCATTCATGAACACTTAACAATATCATCATCATTATGTATGCAATGTAATGCAATGTGGATGTCTCCTTGGAAACTCATACCGGTATGGTTGAGTACACACCCGTCGGTGTGCACCCTCTCCCCCCTTCCATCCCGAAGATGGAGGGTGCCTACTCCTCGGTTTCGTTCACCGCGGTGAATGGAATCACGATGTAGGACTTACTCATTGGCTTTCCGGATTAGTCATAACTTTCTCACCGACCTTCCCGGACTAGTTATGACTTTCTCACCGCCCGAGCCATGTAACATGCCATGTATGCAATTATGCCAACATCATATTTAACTCGTACATTAACACATGGCATCACAACATAATAAACATGCTCATCATATCATTGGCAATCATTAAAGCATGGCAAGTGATCATATATCATGTAGTCAATTCCATCTATTCTCAACAAGCAACCTACAAATCGCTATCCATCACAACACACTTGCCTCAACCACGGGCAACGGATTGGCGGGAAGTAGAGGGCACTCCCGGGGTCGCACCACCTGCACATAGGTACCACACGCTCACAATCATGTCCACAAAACAGTACACAAACCCTCATCTACCCCGACATTGCCAACTACTCGCAAAACCTAAAAACAGAGGTTCTGTCCCGTCGGGACAGCAGCCTTGCAAAAGGCATAACTTGAGTTCTGGGACTCCGAATCAATTAAACGAGTACATCCTCACGTAGCTTAGGAAATTTACCAACTTTCTCTAGGTATATGGAAAGACTGATTCGGAATCTAAAGTTGTTTAATCTACAGATTACCGTGATCTATTCCAATTACGTCACATATTTTATCACGCTCGGTAAAACAGCCATAACTTTCAAACGACAGGGCGGAATTTAACGTGCTTTATACCCACTGAAATATAATGAAATTATCTACAACTTCTTCAACAGGCGGCAGTCCAAATTCGGACTCTAAATTGGCGAAAACGTGAACCCTAGGTCGACTGCTCATGCTGCCCCAAAACAGAAACGTGGTAACATCTAGATCTAACCTAAATTACTCAAATCCAGCACCTCCAATTGATATAAAAACTTGATAAACACCCTTAGAGCAGTACCTAGATCATCCCCAAGGATTTCCATGGACATACCTTTGCCCGACTCACGAAAACCCAATAATCTCCTCCCGGTTCGCGCGATCCCCTTACTCGCTTCCAAATCCACCGGATCTCCTCGTCGCGGAGCGCTCCAATGGATGGATCTTCGAGGTGGTGAGGTCAAAAACTCACCTAGGCGCAGCAAGGGAGGTGGAGAGGTGGTGGAGAGGGTGGTGGCGCAAGGGGAGAGGCTTGAGGGAGGTGGAGGCGCCCAAGGAGGAGGTGGGGAGGTGTGGGAGGCGGCTAGGGCACTTGGGGGCGCAAGGGGCAGGGGGAGGATGCCCAAAAGGGCAGGGAAACGCCCCTTTAACCAGCCCTAAGCCCCTTTCCTAATCCTAAATGGATTCCCACTCCATCCCACCAAAGCCCACAACCCCCTCTTTAAGGCCCAAACTCCCCCGGGAAGGCCCAAAACCCCGGAAACGGCCCGACAACGCTATTAACCTCCATACCTTATTGTTTTAACCTCCCATATCATATTTCAATATGTTTTTGACCTCATCATGCACCTTTTATAAGGTTACGACGCTCAGTGGTGTCACAACACTTCAAAAGGCCCAAAAACGCGAGTAAACCTCAAGCCGAAAGGTTTTATTCTCTAATTTCACATTTTATAATGTCACACCATACCGTAGTGTCACAGTCTTACTCTGAGTTAAAAAGAAGTTATTGAAGTTGTGTGCAAAAACTTAAGATGTGTCGATTTATGTTTTGTGTCTTTGTCCGTAAAGGTTTACTTGATCGCTTGGCTCCCTGAAATGTGTTTTGGAGATCTTTTGCATGACCCAGTGTGAGTCATGTCCCATTGTAACTTTGAGAGTCAAGTTTCTTCGTGAAGTTTGGTTGAGTTTTAAAAAGAAAATGCTGCAAACAAAGTAAGTAGTCTTTTGGCTGAAATTACTTGTCAATAATGAGCATTGTTGTTTAGCATGTTATGTAGTATGTAACAATGTGGTTTATGAAAATGATGTACTCCTAAGTTAAATTGTGAGTTGAATTAGTTCAATGTGATTGTTATCTTTAGCTTGAGAATAAATAGATTACTAGTGTTGTAGAGTAGTACGTCTATGGCGAGAATGATTAAATGTATTAATGTACATGCTTAGAATATGTTGCTTTGCTGTAAAAGTGCCTATGACCCCCGATAATATTTAAAGTTTTAAACACTGATGCGTAGTGAGAACATTAAGGTGATGTAAACCATTAACATTGTTATAGAAACTTGGTTGGTTGTTTAAAGATGTTCTAAATTAACATGTTAGTACAGAAATTTAATCGTGTCGGTTTGTGAACCCAATTTGGAAGTTGATTAGAGTTGCTATTTATGTTGTTGCAAACTATTTGCATAATTGGAAGGATGTAATTGTGTTCTTGAAATGCTAATACAGATAACAATTGAGAAGGTAGAAGTTGTTGTTTGATGTTGTTGTAAAGAGCATTGGGATTGTCTAACTCATTAAATTTATTTTAAAATAGTTGGAGTACGTTGTGTAGTGGCAATTGTGTTATAACCTATGTATAGGGTAGCTAAAAGCAATGTTGTTGTTTGATGATTATGCAAATTATTGATATTGATGACTTGGTAGTGTGATTAATCGTTGAAAACGATTGTTAAAAATAGAGACAAACTGTAAAATGTGGTTTAATGTTGAGCATTGTTGTGATCGAATGAATAATGGATAATTATCATGATGTAAGGATTTATCCTTAATGAATATATGTCTTAAAGTCCTATTTACGAACTTTATCTTGTGGAGATGACATTTACTTGTTGGAGTTATTGATTAATGGAATAAGTTCGATTGTTGAAAAGTTGACGTATGGATGATATGAAATAGATAGGTTGATCCTCCTAAAGTACTTGTTGAAGTATTATGTTTTTAAATATAGAATATGATGAGGTAGTATTGGTTGGATATCTTTTTGATAAGCATCATAAACTTTTTAAAAAAATGTTGGGAATGGTAACTAGAGAAAGAATTTGTTATGTAAATTTTGTTAAATCCGGTTGGACCTTCTCAATAAGTAGTGAATTTTGAAGTCTTGAATGGAAAGCATAGTGGAACACTAGAGATGGTTGTATCTATGCTAAGTTGGTGTTTAAAACCTTTTTTTTGGACTGGTATGGTTGTTTGCTAGTTTGGTTGAATGCTTTCGGGCAAGGTATTCCTTATGTTGTAGTTCAGAGTTTCCCTAAATTTGTAGTGATTGGTGCCAATCTTTGGTTTTGGCTAATTTGTTTAGGTTATGATATGAGTATAGATTTGCACCCAAAAGCTTTCGAGTGGATCGCGCTCCTTCGCATTCACACGGAATGATCTTTGGAATAAATTTTAAAGGAAACAGATGGACACAGTGGGTTATGTTGAAAATTCTTGAGATTTAATCTGTAACTCTATTGGGCTAGAGTTGGACTTATTTGGAAAGTTTGTGTGATGTTTGCAAAGTGCTTCAAAAAGGTGGATTTTATGAACGTTCCATGAGTGATTTTGCTGGTGAAGTGTTTCTTTTGGGAATGAGTCTCTTTTTATTTTCTTTGAGAGAATTTGTAGCGGTTGTGGGTGCAGATGTTTGACTTGAGAATTGATGTTCTTTTCCGAAATTTTGTTTTTGGTTAAAATGCGGTGTTTATCATAAAAGAGATGATGAGCCAGGTCGGTGAGAAAGTCATATATGGATTGCATCCATATCATGAATTGAGATTTCCTGTGCTTTCTAGCATGAAAATACAGAATGGATAAATGCTGGAATTTTGGTTATGTTACAGATTTTAGATTCCCTTTCTCTTTGAGAGATACTGTGATGGTTGTGGATTCTTGTGTGTGATTTGAGAAACGGTTCCCTTCCAAAATGTTGATTTTGGTGAAAATGAGAGGTTTGGCTTTGGTGAAAGCGAGTTGAGATGCTTTGGTTGTTGAGAACTTCTGTCAAAGAATTGTGTGGAGTCTCTCTTTTGTTTGAGTGCTCCCCGATGCGAAATGTATCGCATTGTTTTGAGATTTGAGTTTTTCCTTTGCGGTTTGATTTAGGAAAAGAAAAAAAAGTGGTCTTTGGACTGTAACACCCCGGCATTTAATATGCCCGAATGCTACCAAACATAGACTAAGCAACCTCTAAATACCACAATTACAAGTAAATTACAGCAAAGGAGCAAATGCTAACACCGAAAATTTTGGCAGCATCTCCTTTGTTTTTCCATGAATTGAAACAACAATAATATTAACATGACAAGATAGCATAATGAACGATAGCAATAACATGACCAATCGGAAATTCAACCTCCATACAACTAAAGATATAAGTCTATCCGTCACTTGTCAAATATGGCCTAATCATTTACTCATGACAACCAACGAAGAATCAAAACCACAATTTAGTTCAGTGAATTAACCATCACAACTAAAGGAGAGAACATGTCATTGTTTATATGTGTGATGCTAAGTGATGACGTGTGACTAGCTCCCTTTCCCGCATGCCGGTTTCATGGTACCTAAGAAAAACACATAAACACAAGCGTGAGTTCATCACTCAGCAAGTATATTGCAATGGAACAAGAAAATACATTCCAATACCTTCATCACCACTTTTCACATACGACATCATACACATCTCATATTCATAGTGTAAGCATATCATTGACATCATCATATATCATCATCATTTAACATCCTCATATAATGCAATGCAATGCAATGCGATGCGATGCACATATCTCCTGGAAACTCATACCGGTATGGTTGAGTACACACCCGTCGTTGTGCACCCTCTCCCCCCTTCCAACCCGAAGATGGAGGGTGCCGACTCCTCGCTTCCAAACACCGCGGTGGATGGAATCACGATGTTGGACTTACTCATTGGCTCTCCGGAATAGTCATAACTTTCTCACCGACCTTCCCCGGACTAGTTATGACTTTCTCACCGCCCGGGCCATGCATCATGCCATGTATGCAAACATGCCAACATCATAAATAACTTGTACATTAACACATGGCATCATAACATAATAATCATATTCATCATATCATTGGCAATCATTAAGGCATGGCATGTGAACATATCATATATTCAACTTCAATCTCAACCAATCTAGAAAACTACAACCCGCTACCCATTCCAATACACTTGCCTCAACCACGGGCGACGGATTTGCGAGACGTAGAGGGCACCCCCGGGGTCACAACACCTGCACATAGGCACCACACACTCAAAATCATGCCCACAAAACAATACGCAAACACTCTTCTACCCCGACTTCGCAAACTACCCGCACAACCCAAAAACAGAGGTTCTGTCCCGTCGGGACAGCAGACTTGCAACGAGCATAACTCGGGTTCTACGACTCCGAATCGATTAAACGAGTACATCCTCGCGTAGCTTAGGAAATTTCCTAACTTTTTCTAAGTATATGGAAAAGCTGATTTGGACACTAAAGTTGTTTAATCTACAAAATACCGTGATCTGTTCCAATCACGTCACAGTTTTTAACACGTTCGGTAAAACGAGCATAACTTTCAAACGGCTGGGCGGAATTAGACGTTGTTTATACCCACTGAAAGGTATTAAAATTACCTACAACTTCTTCAACAGGCGGCCGACCAAATTCCGATTCTAAAATAGCGAAAATCCAAACCCTAGTTCGACTGCTCAATCTGCCCGAAACAGAGAACGTGACAACTCTAGTTTTCTCCCAAATCTACCCATGGAAAGCACCACCACTTGATCTAAAAACATGAAATAGACCTCTAGAACAGCACCTAGACCCAACCCATAGATCACCCATGCCATACCTTCGCCCGACGAACGAAAACCCAACGGATCTCCTCCCGGTTTGCGCGATCTCTGTGACACTACGGTATGGTGTGACATTATAAAATGTGAAATTAGAGAATAAAACCTTTCGGCTTGAGATTTACTCGCGTTTTTGGGCCTTTTGAAGTGTTGTGACACCACGGAGCGTCGTAACCTTATAAAAGGTGCATGATGAGGTCAAAAACATATTGAAATATGATATTGGAGGTTAAAACCATAAGGTATGGAGGTTAATAGCGTTGTCGGGCCGTTTCCGGGGTTTTGGGCCTTCTCGGGGGAGTTTGGGCCTTAAAGAGGGGGTTGTGGGCTTTGGTGGGATGGAGTGGGAATCCATTTAGGATTAGGAAAGGGGCTTAGGGCTGGTTAAAGCGGGGTTTCCCTGCCCTTTTGGGTGTCCTCCCCCTGCCCCTTGCGCACCCAAGTGCCCTAGCCGCCTCCCATACCTCCCCACCTCCTCCTTGGGCGCCTCCACCTCCCCCAAGCCTCTCCCCTTGCGCCACCACCCTCTACACCACCTCTCCACCTCCCTTGCTGCGCCTAGGTGAGTTCTTGACCTCACCACCTCGAAGATCCATCCATTGGAGTGCTCCGCGACGAGGAGATCCGGTGGATTTGGAAGCGAGGAAGGGGATCGCGCGAACCGGGAGGAGGTCTATTGGGTTTTCGTGCGTCGGGCAAAGGTATGTCCATGGAAATCCTTGGAGTTGATCTAGGTACTGTTCTAAGGGTGTTTATCAAGTTTTTAGATCAATTGGTGGTACTGGAATTGAGTAATTTGGATTAGATCTAGATGTTGCCACGTTCTGTTTTTGGGACAGCATGAGCAGTCGACTTAGGGTTTGCGTTTTCATCAATTTAGAGTCTGAATTTGGACGGCCGCCTGTTGAAGAAGTTGTATATAATTTTATTATCTTTCAGTGGATATAAAGAACGTTAAATTCCGCCCAGCTGTTTGAAAGTTATGGCTCTTTTACCGAGCGTGTTAAAATCTGTGACGTGATTGGAACAGATCACGGTATTTTGTAGATTAAACAACTTTAGGGTCCGAATCAGTCTTTCCCTATAACTAGAAAAAGTTGGGAAATTTCCTAATCTATGCGAGTATGTACTCGTTTAATTGATTCGGAGTCCCAGAACTCAAGTTATGCCTTTTGCAAGGCTGCTGTCCCGACGGGACAGAACCTCTGTTTTTAGGTTTTGTGAGTAGTTGGCAATGTCGGGGTAGATGAAGGTTTGCGTACTGTTTTGTGAACATGATTGTGAGCGTGTGGTACCTATGTGCAGGTGGTGCGACCCCGGGAGTGCCCTCTACTTCCCGACAATCTGTTGCCCGTGGTTGAGGCAAGTGTGTTGTAATGGATACCGATTTGTAGGTTGCTTGTTGAGAATAGATGGAATTGACTACATGATATATGATCAGTTGCCATGCTTTAATGATTGCCAATGATATGATGAGCATGTTTATTATGTTGTGATGCCATGTGTTAATGTACGAGTTAAATATGATGTTGGCATAATTGCATACATGGCATGTTACATGGCTCGGGCGGTGAGAAAGTCATAACTAGTCCGGGAAGGTCGGTGAGAAAGTTATGACTAATCCGGAAAGCCAATGAGTAAGTCCTACATCGTGATTCCATTCACCGCGGTGAACGAAACCGAGGAGTAGGCACCCTCCATCTTCGGGATGGAAGGGGGGAGAGGGTGCACACCGACGGGTGTGCACTCAACCATACCGGTATGAGTTTCCAAGGAGACATGAGCATTGAATTACATTGCATACATAATGATGATGATATTGTTAAGCGTTCATGAATGAGATGATATACATGATGGGAGATGTTATTGCCATGATATTGTTCTTGTTGTCCATTGCAATATGCTTGCGGAGTTTCGAACTCACGCTTGTGTTTTCTTGTTGTTTTAGGTACCATGAGAACGGCATGCGGGGAAGGGAAATAGTCACACGCCCACATGTAGCTTCACCATATTGATTCCACCAGTCATTCTATTAGTTTGATAATAAATTGCGTGTGATGATCATTGATTTAAGGCTTAGCTTTGCTATATGAGAGTTTTATTGTTCGTTTGACACTTGGAGACATTAAGTGCTTGATAATAGTCTTATATTGTCATTAAGACTTTAATTATTGCTGTTTTAGCTGTCTCTCTTATTGCCTTATATTACTATAATATTGTTGTCTCTTCGTAGCATGTTAAAACAAAGGAGATGCTGCCGAAATCTCGGTTTTTAGCATATGTCCCCTTGCTGGAATTTATGATAAATTTTGGTATTTAGATGTTGTTTAGCTTATGTTTGGTAGCATTCAGGCATATTAAATGCCGGGGGTGTTACAGTTGGTATCAGAGCGGGCTGTAGGTCCTTGGAATGCATATTTTTAGTGTCATGCTATAGGGTACAATTAAAATGTGATGTGGAATAACTTAGAAACATGGCTTAGGTCTTAACTAAAATTTTGTCATAGGATAGAAACATTAAAACTTGTAAAAGTGGTATAACTAATCTAAAATTTGACACACACTGGATGCACAGTAAGAAAGGGTATGGGAATCGTTTCTTTACGCTTAAATGTTGTATTTAAGCTTTGATGTTGAATGTTTTATTTGTTAATGCATGTTGCTATGTCTATGACATAGATGATTGAATTGTTCTTGTTGTTGTGATAAAGTGGGTTGTGGTGCCGAAGGGTTTCGGCCACCTCTCTTATTTCATAGTAAGGGTGAGGTTTGTGGTGTGGCGGTTAGCGCCACCACCGAAGAACTATTAACCCCTGTAGGAGAAGAGTGCTTACCCTTTTCTGTCGTAAATCGGGTAGTTGACTGGAGTCAAATAGAAAAGTTTGGTGGTGGATTCCTTCGGATGTTCTTTATCGTTTTGTGGTCGGTCTTGGTTGGTTTTCTTGGTTTTAGTTGATGGAAACCAAAAGAAAAGTGTTTGGTATTGGATTTTCGCGGATTGTTCCGTATGCGGTGTGTGGTTTTGTTTTCCTTGATTGAAGACGAAGAAGAGGAGTCTAGTGTTGCGCTTCTTTTGGGCGCCTTTCCAGTTTTAATGCTTAGTTTGTTGATTTCTTTATGGGGAAGAAGCATTCAAATTTATTCATGTGTTTGTCTTTCTCTGAGGTTAAAGGAGTTATTGCGGAGTTATGCCAGACCTGGTTGTCAGGGCTGAAGTTCGGTGGCTTTGTAGTAGTATGTGGTGTTTGATTTTGTTATTTTACTGGCTTAAGAAATCATCTTTGAAGAACCCTTCCTACTTCGTGAAAGTTTGGAGCTAAGGTTTTATTTGCAAAGGTTTGGTTGAGCGCTTGGTTCCCTTTCGAGAAAAAAAAAATCATCTTTCAACCTTTTCCCTTATGGGAGTCTTTGAGATTGAAAAGTGTTTTGTAGAATTCCTCTTGCATGACCAAGTTTGGGTTTGTCTCATTGCAACTTTGAGAGTCAAGTTTCCTTATGAATTTGGGATGAGTTTTAAAACTAGAATGCTGCAAACAAAGTAAGTAGTCTTTTGACTGAAATTGTTTGTCCCTAGTAAGAATTGATGTTTAGCATGTTATGTAGTAGGTAACAATGTGGTTTATGGATTGATGTGTTGCTAAGTTAAATTTTGAGTTGAATCAATTCAATGTGATTAATATCCCTAGCTTGGGAATAAATAGACTACTAGTGTTGTAGTTTACTCTTAGCGAGAATGGTTGAATGGGTTAATGTACATGCTTAGAATCTGTTGCCTTGCTTTAAAAGTGCTTATGATCCTCGTTAATGTTAAAAGTTTAAACCTTGATGCATAGTTCGAACATTAAGATGATGTAAATTAATGATACTGTTAAAGAATTCTTGCCGGTTGTTTAAAGATGTTCTAATCTAACGGGTTAATAGAGAAACTTAATCAGGTTGTCTAGTGGCTATAATTTGGAAGTTGATTAGAGTTGCTATTTATGTTGTTGCAAAATATTAGTATGGTTGGAAGTATGCAGTCGTGTTCCTAAAATGCTAGTGTCGAGGCCAATTGAAAAGATATGGGTTTTGTAGTTTGATAATATTGCAAGAACTTTGTGCTGGTCTAACTTATTAAAATTAATTTTATTGTTGGAGTATGTTGTGTAGTGACAATTTTGTTGTAACCTATCTATAGGGTAGCTAAAAGTAATGTTGTCGTTTGATGATTAAGCTCGTTGGTTGTTATTAATAACCTAGTAGTGGTGGTAATTGTTTAGATTACTTGTTGAAAACCATGGTTAAAATAGAGGAAAATTTTAACATGTTGCGATGGAGTGAGCTTTGGATAATTAACATGATGTAGATTTTATCCTTAATGAATGTATGTCTTGGAATCATAGTTATGAACTCTGTCTTGTAGAGATAATATTTACATGTTGAAGTCGTTTGTTAACTGAATGAGTTTCGATTGTCGAGTCATTGACATATAGGTGGTATGAAATTTATATGTTGATCTTGCTGAAGGATTTGTGGAAGTACTATGGTTCAAATTTAGAATAAAAAGTATTATGATTCGGTGATCCGTTGGGATCATTTCAATATAGTCTTAGTTGGGTGCCTTTTTGATAAGCATCATAAACCCTAATTAAAAGTGTTGGGAATGGTAACTAGAGGAAGAATTTGTCGTGAAGCTTTTGGTTGATTTGTGTTGGGGCTCCTCAAGGAGTAAATAGTGATTATTGAAGTCTTTAATGGAAAGCGTAGAGGAGTACTAGAGATGGTTCTTTTTATGCTGAGCGTGTGTTTAAAAGCTTTTGGACTGGTTTGTTTTGTTTGCCATTTTGGTTGAATGCCTTCGGTCAAGGTATTCCTTGTGTTGTGTTTCCCGAATTTCCCTAGAACCCGTAGCTATTGGTGCCAATCTTTGGTTTTGGTTATTTTGTTTAATTTGTGTTATGAGTATGGATTTACACTCAAAAGTTTTTGAGTCGATCACGCCCCTTTCGCATTCGCACTGAATTATCTTTGGAATAAATTTTAAAAGAAACAGATGGACATAGTGGGTTGTGTTGGAAACTCTTGAGATTTAATTTTGTAACTCTTTTTGGCTAGAGTTGGAGTTGTTTTGAAAATGTGTGTGATGTTTGCGAGTGCTTCAAAAAGGTGGATTTTATGAATGTTTTACAATGTGATTTTGTTAGTGAGGTGTTCCCCTTTTGGGAATGAGTTTCCCTCTCCTTGAGGAAGTTCGTGATGGTTGTGGGAGCAGATGCTCGCCTTGAACTTTTGATGTTCTCTTCCAAAATGCTGAATTTGGATGAAATGCAATGTCTTGCAAGTTCAGTTTTTAATTGATGTGGGTTCTTTTTCGACGTGGTGTTTTACTGTCAACTATGCTGCCGTCATAGTCTATATGAATTTCCGCAACCTTCGATGTTAATTGTGTTTCCATCATTTGATACCGAGGAAGAAGTTATTTGGTGAATGACTATTCGGTACCGTTGTTCCATGATGAATGAAGGGTGAAAAAGGAAAACGAGACATTGTTTATGCATAATTAATGATAAAAGAGTCGTTGAGCCAGGTCGGTGAGAAAGTCATATAAGGATATATGACTAATCCGGAGTGCTCTTGAAAAGTGTGCATGCATATCATGAAACGAGATGTTCATTTATTTCTATTATGAAAAGAAAGAATGAAGAAATTATGGTATTTTGGTTGTGGTGTAGGGGATTTATGCTCCCTTTGTGATTTGGCTTGGATGTTGCCGAATTCTTTCCAAAATGGTTGTTAACGCTTTGGGTTTGAGTTGTCGTGTGTACACCTGGGCTTGACAGCTAAGTGTTTTTGTGTGAGGGCGAGACCCTCTTAAGAAAGGAACCAATTGTGGGTTGGTAAAGTTTTACGATCCTAGCTTGGGGCTAGGTGTCGAACCTTAGTGGTATAAGGGTAGTTTGTGATGGAGGTTGATGATGTATGGGTTTAACCATTATTAAGAGTAGCGATGGGTGGAAGTGAAGTTGACGGTAGTTCGGTGATATTTGTCCTGCCGTGAGCAATTGTCGTCACTAGTTGTTCTTGGATTTGAGTCTTGTCTGGGAAAGGATGGAAATTTTCGGGAATGTAGAAAGGTCGCTAAAGGAATTGTGACTTCCTTTGATTATGTCATGTCGAGTTTAATGGAGTGTCGTAGCCAGGTTGGTTGTGTTAGAAGTGTGAAGTGTTTGTCGTGAGGATTCGAGCATTTTGGGTTGATGGAGCCCTTTGTGGTTGAAACGCAGATTCTGTTTGGGAATGGAAGTGAAAGTCGACCTGTGAGGGGTTGCCCTTAGTTGAGCTAGATCATTACTTTTCTCGCCAAGTGTGGGTTTTGAGAACTCGCTTGTCGTTTGTTCCGGTTTGAGGTTTCGTGCTGTTGTTTTGCGCTGCAGAGAAGTCTTTTGTCCCTTGGGGATTTTGTTGTTGTTTTATTGGCGTCCTTCGGATTCGAGGTCGAATCCTGTTGAAGGGGGGAAGAATGTGACACTACGGTATGGTGTGACATTATAAAATGTGAAATTAGAGAATAAAACCTTTCGGCTTGAGGTTTACTCGCGTTTTTGGGCCTTTTGAAGTGTTGTGACACCACGGAGCGTCGTAACCTTATAAAAGGTGCATGATGAGGTCAAAAACATATTGAAATATGATATGGGAGGTTAAAACCATAAGGTATGGAGGTTAATAGCGTTGTCGGGCCGTTTCCGGGGTTTTGGGCCTTCCCGGGGGAGTTTGGGCCTTAAAGAGGGGGTTGTGGGCTTTGGTGGGATGGAGTGGGAATCCATTTAGGATTAGGAAATGGGCTTAGGGCTGGTTAAAGGAGGGTTTCCCTGCCCTTTTGGGTGTCCTCCCCCTGCCCCTTGCACCCCCAAGTGCCCTAGCCGCCTCCCATACCTCCCCACCTCCTCCTTGGGCGCCTCCACCTCCCCCAAGCCTCTCCCCTTGCGCCACCACCCTCTCCACCACCTCTCCACCTCCCTTGCTGCGCCTAGGTGAGTTCTTGACCTCACCACCTCGCAGATCCATCCATTGGAGTGCTTCGCGACGAGGAGATCCGGTGGATTTGGAAGCGAGAAAGGGGATCGCGCGAACCGGGAGGAGATCTATTGGGGTTTCGTGCGTCGGGCAAAGGTATGTCCATGGAAATCCTTGGGGTTGATCTAGGTACTATTCTAAGGGTGTTTATAAAGTTTTTAGATCAATTGGTGGTGCTGGAATTGAGTAATTTGGATTAGATCTAGATGTTGCCACGTTCTGTTTTTGTGACAGCATGAGCAGTCGACCTAGGGTTTGCGTTTTCGTCAATTTAGAATCCGAATTTGGACGGCCGCCTGTTGAAGAAGTTGTAGATAATTTCATTATATTTCAGTGGATATAAAGAACGTTAAATTCCGCAGAGCCGTTTGAACGTTATGGCTGTTTTACCGAGTGTGTTAAAATCTGTGACGTGATTGGAACAAATCACGGTATTTTGTAGATTAAACAACTTTAGGGTCCGAATCAGTCTTTCCCTATAACTAGAAAAAGTTGGGAAATTTCCTAAGCTACGCGAAGATGTCCTCGTTTAATTGATTCAGAGTCCCAGAACTCAAGTTATGCCTTTTGCAAGGCTGCTGTCCCGACGGGACAGAACCTCTGTTTTTAGGTTTTGCGAGTAGTTGGCAATGTCGGGGTAGATGAGGGTTTGCGTACTATTTTGTGGACATAATTGTGAGCGTGTGGTACCTATTTGCAGGTGGTGCGACCCCGGGAGTGCCCTCTACTTCCCGCCAATCCGTTGCCCGTGGTTGAGGCAAGTGTGTTGTAATGGATACCGATTTGTAGGTTGCTTGTTGAGAATAGATGGAATTGACTACATGATATATGATCACTTGCCATGCTTTAATGATTGCCAATGATATGATGAGCATGTTTATTATGTTATGATGCCATGTGTTAATGTACGAGTTAAATATGATGTTGGCATAATTGCATACATGGCATGTTACATGGTTCGGGCGGTGAGAAAGTCATAACTAGTCCGGGAAGGTCGGTGAGAAAGTTATGACTAATCCGGAAAGCCAATGAGTAAGTCCTACATCGTGATTCCATTCACCGCGGTGAACGGAAGTGAGGAGTAGGCACCCTCCATCTTCGGGATGGAAGGGGGGAGAGGGTGCACACCGACGGGTGTGTACTCAACCATACTGGTATGAGTTTCCAAGGAGACATGAGAATTGCATTACATTGCATACATAATGATGATGATATTGTTAAGCGTTCATGAATGAGATGATATACATGATGGGAGATGTTATTGCCATGATATTGTTCTTGTTGTCCATTGCAATATGCTTGCTGAGTTTCGAACTCACGCTTGTGTTTTCTTGTTGTTTTAGGTACCATGAGAACGGCATGCGGGGAAGGGAAATATTCACACGCCCACACGTAGCTTCACCATATTGATTCCACCAGTCATTCTTTTAGTTTGATAATAAATTGCGTGTGATGATCATTGATTTAAGGCTTAGCTTTGCTATATGAGAGTTTTATTGTTCGTTTGACACTTGGAGACATTAAGTGCTTGATAATAGTCTTATATTGTCATTAAGACTTTAATTATTGCTGTTTTAGCTGTCTCTCTTATTGCCTTATATTGCTATAATATTGTTGTCTCTTCGTAGCATGTTAAAACAAAGGAGATGCTGCCGAAATCTCGGTTTTTAGCATATGTCCCCTTGCTGGAATTTATGATAAATTGTGGTATTTAGATGTTGTTTAGCTTATGTTTGGTAGCATTCAGGCATATTAAATGCCGGGGTGTTACAATCTCCTTCCTTGCTTTAAAATCCACCGGATCTCCTCGTCGCGGAATGCTCTAATGGACGGATCTGCGGGGTGGTGAGGTGGAGAACTCCCCTAGGGGCAGCAAGGAAGGTGGAGAGGGGAGGAGAGGGGTGGTGGCGCCATGGAGGAAGATGGAGAGGAAGGGAAGGGTGGAGGCGCATGGGGGGGCCTAGGGGGTGGCGGCTAGGGTTGGGAGAGGGAGTGGGGGCGCACCAAGGGGTGGGGGCCAGATTTGGCTGCCCAAAAGTCCCCCCCTTGGGCCCAAACCCTTCCACCGGAGGCCCAACTCAACCCCCAAGGCCCAAAGTCCCCCGGAGAGGCCCAAACACCCGAAAACGGCCCAAAAACACGCTATAAACGACATAACGTAAAGTTTTAACCTCCATTTTCACATTTTATAAAGTTTTTGACTTCAACATTCACATTTTATAAGATACGACACTCCGTGGTGTCACAACAACATCAAGAATAATTCAATCATTTATCTCATAGACATAGCAACATGCATTATCAAATGAAGCATTCAACATCAAAGCTTAAATACAATATTTAATCGTAAACAACGATACCCATACCCTTCCTACTGTGCATCCATGTGTGTCAAATTTTAGATTAGTTATACCACTTTTGCAAGTTTTAATGTTGCTATCCTATGACAAAATTTTAGTTAAAACCTAAGCCATGTTTCTATGTTATTCCACATCATATTTTAGTTGTACCCTATAGCATGACACTAAAAATACACATTCCAGGGACCTACATGGACGTTGTCAAATCTTTGTTCCAAAGTGATTTGTGGTGTTTTGGGATTCGAGTTGATGAATGTGGTTCATCCGGCTAAAGGGAGTTGCTTTTTATTGGCATTCTCGTTGAGATATGAATAGAAATGCTTATGGAACTGTTGATTATATTGGAGGAATATACTCATGGGCTTGGTTATTTTTGAGTGTGAATATGTGAGGGCGAGACCCTCTTAGGAAAAGAACCAATGGTGGTTTGGTAATAACTTTCAGCCCTAGCTTGGGCTAGTCGTAAAACTTTGGTTGTGGTTTAAAAGGTGGTTATGATGGAGGTTATAGATGTCGTGGTTTAAATTTTGTGGAAAGTACCGTTTGGTGGTAATGAAGGTTATAGAAATTGTGATGTAAAATGTTCAACATTGTCTTAGCTAGTGTCCTTGGGTATGAGATATGCCCGGAAGATGATAGAATAAAAAAATGTAGCATGGTTTGTGTTTGGAAAGGAAGTTATTGTCGATGTGGACTATGTAAATGACATTGGTTAATTGTGGTTCCTTGTGAAAAAGGTCAAATAATTGGAAGAGATGGGATTTTGTGTAATTGATTCTTTGGAGGTTCTCGTTTAGAACCCCAGTTATTAATAAGACATCGTTGGTGATTTGTTGGTAGAGAGGTTGTTAAAGGAGATGTGATTCGCTTTCTTTGTGTCATCCTAAATTTAATGGGATGTGGTAGATAGGTGGAGAAATGAAATTAAGGTTCTGTAAATGAAGTTGAAAAGGGAAGTTTTTCTGAGTTCATCAGGTTGGATGTGAGGGAAGTATGAACTGTTTGATGTGAGGAGTTGGGCGTGATAATTTGATTAAGCCCTTTAGTGGGTGAAATCGAGGACTTCGGTTGACTTCTGCTAATATTATTGGGAATTGAAGTGAAGGTGGAACCGTGAGAGGTTGCACTAGTTGAGCTAAATCAACACTTTCTCGCTAAGTATTGGTTTTGAGAACTTGTTTGTCGATTGTTCCGGTTTGAGTCTTTGTGTGAATGTTTTGTGTTGCAAAGAAGTCTTTTGTCCCTTGGGGACTTTGTTGTTGTTTTTGGCGTTCTTTGGATTCGAGGTCGAATCCTGTTTAAGGGGGGAGAATGTGATACTACGGAATGGTGTGACATTATAAAATGTGAAATTAGAGAATAAAACTATACGGTATGAGGTTTAATTGCGTTTCCGGGCCGATTTCGGGAGTTTGGGCCTCTCCGGGGGAGTTTGGGCCCAAGGGGATGAGTCGTGAGCTTTAGTGGGAAGGTATTTGGGCCCATGAGGGAGGGAGAGACCAGGTTTTCCTGGCTTGGGGCGCCCTCCCCCTGCCCTTGCTGCACCCCACTTGCAAACCCTAGCCGCCACCTCTCTCCCCCACCTCCCCCACACGCCTCCACCTCTAGCCGCCTCCCCCATGCGCCATCTATCCTCCCCTCCCCTCTCCACCCTCCTTGCTGGACTAGGAGAGCTCCTCACCTCGCCTTGCCATCCCGCTGTTCCCTCCCTCGGGAAGCTCCGCGATGAGGAGATCCGGCGGTTCCGGCGTGAGGAAGACGATCGGGGAACCCAGGAGGAAAGATTTCGGCGTTCGTTGTTCGTCGGGCTGAGGTATGGTATGGGTGTTCCTTGGGGATGGTCTAGGTGTTGTTCTAGAGGTTGATTTCATGTTTTCAGATCAAGTGGTGGTGCTGAGATTGGGTAGATTGGATGAAAACTAGAGTTTGCCACGTTCTCTGTTTCGGGCAGATTGTGCAGTCGACCTAGGGTTTGAGTTTTCGTGACCTTAGATTCGGAATTTGATCGACCGCCTGTTGAGAAAGTTGTAGGTAACTTCAATACCTTTCAGTGGACATAAAGAATATCCAATTACGCCTATCTGTTTGAAAGTTATGCCCGATTTACCGAACGTGTTCAAATCTGTAACGTAGCTGGGACAGAACGTAGTGTTTTGTAGATTAAACAACTTTAGAGTCCGAATCAGCTTTTCCATATACTTAGAAAAAGTTAGTAAATTTCCTAAGCTACGCGAGGATGTACTCGTTTAATCGATTCGGAGTCCTAGATCTAAAGTTATGATAGTTTGAAGTCTGCTGTCCCGGGGGGGGGACAGATTCTCTGTTTTTCATTTTTGGGAGTAGTTTGCGATATCGGGGTAGATGGGCAATGGCGTACTATTTCGTGGGCACATTGTGATTGTGTGGAATCTATGTGCAGGTGGTGTGACCCCGGGAGTGCCCTCCTCATCCCGCCAATCCGTCGCCCGAGGTTAAGGCAAGTGTATTGGGATGGGTAGCATGTGGTTTATTTGCTTGTCTTGATTAGATGCAATTGTTTCCATGTTATGCTATCTTGCCATGCTTAGTTTTTGCCATGATATGATAAAAAGAGAATGTTAAGATGCTATGCAATGGTTTATGGTTAATGATTATGGCATATGTTGCATACATGACATGAAACTTGGCCCGGTCGGTGAGAACGTCATAACTATTCCGGTAAGGTCGGTGAGAAAGTTATGACTAATCCGGAGCGCCATGGATGTAAGACCTACCTCGTGATTCCACCCACACGGTGAGTGGAAGCGAGGAGTAGGCACCCTCGATCTACGGGATGGAAGGGGGACGTGGGTGCACGCCGACGGGTGTGCAGTCGGCAATACCGGTATTTGCGTCGAGGAGACATGCGCGTTGCATTGCATTGCATTGCATACATGATGATGATGAAATGATTTCAATGAGGTTGAGATATGAATATGATGTTGCATATGAAGTATGACTTAATCATGATGTTAAGTTTGTTATGTAGTGATGATAATATTGAATTGTTCTGTATGACCCATTGCAATATACTTGCTGAGTGATGAACTCACGCTTGTGCTTTATGTTGTTTTTAGGTACCATGAAACCGACATGCGGGAAAAGGGCTTAGTGGCACATCTTCACAAAGTTTCACTCATTAAGATATATGCAATTTTGCCATTCGTAGTTGTAATTATAAGTTAATGCGTTGAGAACTTGGAGTATGACTTATTTGTGTGCTTGGTCATATTATTTACTTCGTTTTAGATCATGGAGTGGTTACATTCATTATGCTAGACTTAAATAGTTGCTATATCGCCTGTTATTGCTGCTTTAGATGCTTCCCATTATGATATAACTTGTGATATTATTGTTGATGCTCCGTACCATGGAAAAACAAAGGAGATGCTGCTGAAATTTTCGGTTTTTGCATATACTCCTTTGCTGTAATTTACCTTTAGATGTGGTTATTAGATGTGGTTTAGTCTATGTTTGGTGACATCCAGGGCATTTTAGATGCCGAGGTGTTACAGGTGCTGCCCTAGAACCTCCCCCACTTGGGCCTTTAGGCCTCCCACCTCTGGCCCAAGAGGACCCCCCAAGCCCACGAGGCTTCCCCAAGCCCAGAAACTCCCGGAAACGGCCCAAAAACGCGAGTAAACCTCATAACGTAAGGTTTTAACCTCCAATTTCACATTTTATAATGTTTTGACCTTCCGTAGTGTCACATTCTCCCCCCCCTTCAACAGGATTCGACCTCGAATCCAAGACACACCACTATGCAACCCAGCAACACAAAAGATAGCTAGGTTTCACATCTCATACATGAGGTGAAAAGCTCAGGGTACTTCTCGCGCATGCGAGACTCCAGCTCCCAAGTCGCTTCCCTCTCAGTTTGATGCGACCACAGGGCTTTAACAAACTTGAGCGTCCTGTTCCTTAACACTCGCTCCGAATTCCCCAGAATTTTCACAGGACGTGACTCAAACGTGAGGTTCTGAGGCTCAAAGACTAACGGCTCTAGTGATAACTCACAATCCAAACTTGCAAGAACCTTACTCAACATTGAAACACAAGGCACTCATACAAGGCCCCGGCATGACCCAAGCGATAGGATAAAATCCCAAACAGACCACGAAATAAAACGGTCTCACACTCCTCATTCCATGCATTCCTTGGCACTAAAGTGCCCGATCCCTTTAACCAAAGCCACTCTCCAGAAGGACATGGTACCAACTTCTAGATCCATCTTCCGCTCCCACGCACAAAAGTGATTCACGTCTCAACCTCTTAACTGTGGTTCGTCGTATTCAAGACGACACAGACCGAGTGATACAACACTCTAAGATTACTAACTGCTTGAACCATCGGGGTTACATCCTGATCTTTTACAATAAGACCAACACCCACACCACTACCACCGAAAGGAGAAGCCTACTTTATGACCAGGGTTCTGAAAACCTGCAAAATCAATAACAACCGAACAATCCACTTCGGTTGGCACAACTCACTCATAGTTCAGCGACAAAAAGATCAAATACACTTCGAAAAGATAAAGCAATTACTAGCAACCACCAAGTGGTCCACTAATAATTTAATCAACCCTACCGTGGAACACATCAACGACCCAATTCTCCAAGGAGGTTGGCATTGGGTGAGCCAAACCATAAACCATGAACCCAAATTGATCCACACACAACAACTCGAACCCCAAAAGCGCTAAAAGCCACTTTGGAAAGAATTTAGCAACAACCAAAGAGTACTCATTTTATCTGCCTAAGCCAAATCGCAAAGGAAACACACATCTCCTATACAACAGCCAAAATAACAGAAGTTATTCATTACTTCTTTTCATACAAGAAAACAATGGAAATCCCGATTCATGACATGTATGCAGTCTTTCAAGAGCACTCCGAATTAGTCATATATCTATATATGACTTTCTCACCGACCTGGCTCATCGACCCTTTTATGATTAATCATGTAATGATGTCATGCTTCCTTTTCACCATTTATTCATCATGTAACAACAATACCGAATAGTCATTCACCAAGAGAATTCTTCCTCGGTATCACATGATTGAAACACAATTAACATCGATGGCTGCGAAATTCATATAAACTATGACGGCAACACCATTAACAGGAAAACACCACATCGTATAAGAACCCACGTCAATTGAAAAACTAAACTTGCAAAACCTCGCACTTTAACCACAATCAACATTTGGAAAAGAACATCGGCTCCAAAGTTAAACATCCGCACATACAACCGCCACAAATTTTCTCAAAGAGAAAAGGAAACTCATTTCCAAAAGAGGAACACTTCACTAACAAAATCACTTATGAAACATTCCTAAAATCCACCTTTTGAAGCGCTTGCAAACACCATACTTTTTTTTTCTTCAAATAACTCCAACTCTAACCGAAAGAGTTACAAATTAAATCTCAAGAATTTTCAACACAACCCACTATGACCATCTGCTTCCTTTTAAGCATTTATTCCAAAGGATAATTCAGTGTGAACGCGAAGGAGCGCAATCCACTCGAAACTTTTGGGTGTAAATCCATACTCATAGCACAAATTAAACAAATGGGCCAAAACCAAAAATCGACACCAATCACTACGAGTTTTGGGGAAACTCTGAAACTCAACATAAGGAACACCTCAACCAAAAGCATTCAACCCCAAATAGCCAACAACCAAATCAATCCAAAGGTTTTAAATACAAGCTCAACATAGACACAACCACATCTAGTGTTCCGCTATGCTTTCTATTAAAGATTTCCAATCTTCACTATTTACGCGTCGAGAAGGCCCAACAGGACTTAACAAAAACCACATAACAAATTCTTTCTGTAATTACCTTTCCCAAACTTATAAATAAGATTTATGATCCTTATCAAAAGACATCCAACGAAGACTACGTCAACAAGATCCCCACGGACCAACATATCGTAATACATCATTTTCTAGATTTAGAACACAGTACTTCAACAAATACCCGAGCATGATCAACCTATCCATTTTATACCACCCATACGTCAACATCTTGACAATTGAAACTTGTTCAATCAGTAAATGACTTCAACAAGTAAAAATTATCTCCACAAGACAGTTTGTAAATATGATTCTAAGATATACATTCATTAAGGATAAAACTCTACATCATGTTAATTGTCCAAGGTTCACTCTTGTCACCACATGTTACAATTTCCTCCATTTAACCATGGTTTTCAGCAAGTAATCTAAACAATTACCACCACTACTAAGTCATCAATAACAACAAACGGGCATAATCATCAACCAACAACATTACTTTTAGCTACCCTATACATAGGTTATAACAAAATTACCACCACACAACATACTCCAACTATTTAAAATGGATTGAATACTAGCATTAACACTGCCCTTAACAACATCATTAACAATAAGTCTTATGTTTTCCAATTGATATCAATACTAGCATTATAGAGACACAACTGCATACATCCAAATATACTAGTAGTTTGCAACAACATAAATATCAACTCTAATCAACTTCCAAGTTAAAGTCACTAGTCAACACGATTAAGTTTCTCTATTAACATGTAAAATTAGAGCATCTTTAACAACAAGCAAAGTTTATTTAACAATATCAGCAGTTTACATCATCTTAATGTTCTAACTGTGCATCAGGGTTTAAAACTTTAAACATTATCGAGGGTCATAAGCACTTTAAAGCAAAGCAACAGATTCTAAGCATGTACATTAACACATTCAATCATTCTCGCTATAGAGTAATCTGCAACACTAATAGTTAATTTATTCTCAAGCTAAAGGTAACAATCACATTGAATTGATTCAACTCACAAATTAACTTAGTAATACGTCATTCCATAAACCACATTGTTCCCTACTACATAGCACGGACATAAAATTTTCAAAACACCTTCATGGGTCACCTACCTTGAAAAACAAGATGCAACCCCAACTTTATAGATAACCGCAGCTCTAGAACAAGAACGAACACCAAATAAGCAATTTCTCCTTTCCAGGCAAAGAGGAAAACAAAACTCCAACATAAATGCAAGAGAGCTCAACTCTCAAATTTCCAACTTTGATAGCCAAAACTCTTCAAGAAATCTCAAGACCTACAACTTCCAAAAAGGAAGATGGACGCACTAGGGAAAACCAAGTGTTCACCCAAATCTTTTTCTGATAAAGATTCAAAACTTAGCTCCATCCAACCTAAGGTTGGCACTAGGAGAAACTACAACACTCTTCTTAGATAGGGAGAACAACAACCACATTGGTTTCCTCCCCCAAGATAGTCCACAATAACAAACAAAAACCGAGCGTCAAAACAAAAAGTAGCGACCACAAGACGCGCAACACAAAACTCCTCTTCTTCGTCTTCAATCAAGGAAGACAAAACCACAAACCGCCGAAGGATCAATCCACGAAAATCTAATACCAAACACTTTTCTTTTGATTTCAATCAACTAAAACCAAGAAAAACAATCAAGCCGACCGTCAGAACGGTAAAGAACATACGAAGGAATCCACCACTAACTCTTCTATTTGTCTCTAGTCCACTACCCGATCTACAACAGAAAAGGTAAGTACTCTTCTCCTACAGGGGTTAATAGTTCTTCGGTGATGGCGCTAACCGGCCACACCATCAAACCTCACCCTTACTATGAACAAAAAGAGGTGACCAAAACCCTTCGGCACCACAACCCCACTTTATCTCAATAGCAAGAACAATCCAATCGATTCTCTCAATAACATAGCAACTTAGATTATCAAATATAGCGTTCAACATCAAGGCTTAAATACAACATTTAAGCGTAAAGCAACGATTCCCATACCCTTTCCTACTGTGCATCCATGTGTGTCAAATTTTAATTTAGTTATTCCACTTACACAAGTTTTAATGTTGCTATCCTAAGACAAAATTATAAGTACAACCTAAGCCATGTTTCTAGGTTATTCCACATCAAAATTTTAGTTAACCCTATGGTATTACACTAAGTTCATACACCACGGACCTGAAGCCCGCTCTGATACCAACTGTAACACCCCGGCATCTAGTATGCCTGAATGTTACCAAACATAGACTAAACAACATCTAAATACCATAAATAAAGATAAATTACAACAAAGGAGTAAATGCTAAAATCGAAAATTTCGACAGCATATCCTTTGTTTTTCCATGAATTGAAGCAACAACAATCTTAACATATCAAGATAGCATAATGAACGATAGCAATAACATGACAATCAGGAATTTCAGCCATCATACAACTAAGGATTTAAGCCTATCCGTCACATGTCAAATATGGACTAATCATTTACTCATGACAACCAACGAAGCATCAAAACCACAATTGTTCAGTGAATTAACCATCACAATTAAAGGAAAGAACATGTCATTGTTTAAATGTGTGATGCTAAGTGATGACGTGTGACTAGCTCCCTTTCCCGCATGCCGGTTTCATGGTACCTAAGAAAAACAACATAAAAGCAAGTGTGAGTTCATCACTCAGCAAGTATATTGCAATGGAACAAGAAAATACATTCCAATACCTTCATCACCACTTTTCACATACAACATCATAAGCATCTCATATTCACAGTGTATGCATCTCATTGACATCATCATATATCATCATCATATAATGCAATGCAATGCAATGCACATGTCTCCTAGAAGCATATACCGGTATTGCTGAGTGCACACCCATCGGTGTGCACCCTCTTCCCCTTTCCATCCCGTAGATGGAGGGTGCCTACGCATCGCTTCCACTCACCACGTGGGTGGAATCACGAGGTAGGTCTTACAACCATGGCGCTCCGGATTAGTCATAACTTTCTCACCGACCTTACCGGACTAGTTATGACGTTCTCACCGACCGGGCCAGCTTTCATGCCATGTATGCAACATATGCCATAAACATAAACATCTTGCTTCAAACTGAACTAAACATGGCATAACATCGTAATAGTCCATTTTCATCATAACATAGGCAAGCACTAATCATGGCATGATATCACAACATGTAAGCAATTTGCATCTAGTCACAACTAGCAACATACATTACACTACCCATTACAATACACTTGCCTTAACCGCAGGCGACGGATTGGCGAGAGGATGAGGGCACTCCCGGGGTCACACCACCTGCACAAACATTCCACACACTCAAAATGTGCCCCCAAAATAGTACGCAAAAGCTCATCTACCCCGACTTCACAAACTACTCCCAAAACCGAAAAATAGAGAATATGTCCCGCCCGGACAGCAGACTTCAAACTATCATATCTTGAGTTCTAGGACTTCAAATCAAGTAAAAGAGTACACCATCGTGAAGCTTAGGAAATTTCCTAGATTTTTTCGAAGTATTGAGAAAAGTTGATTCGGCCTCTAAAATTGTTTAATCTACAAAACACTACGTTCTGTCCCAATTACGTCATATATTTGAACATGTTCGGTAAAATGACCATAACTTTCAAACGGTTGGGCGGAATTGGACGTTCTTGGTGTCCAATTAAAGGTATTGAAGTTACCTACAACTTTCTCAACAGGCGGCCGACCAAATTCCGACTCTAAAATCGCGAAAACTCAAACCCTAGGTCGAGTGCACAATCTGCCCGAAACAGAGAAAACATGGCAAACTCTAGATTTCATCAAATCTACCTAATCGTAGCACCGTCATTCGATCTAAAAGCATCAAAACACCCTCTACCACAGCACCTAGACCAACCCCAGGGATTGCCCAGGACCATACCTTCACCGATGAACAGGAACGAAGAGTCTCCTCTCCTCCCGGTTTCCCCGATCGACCTCCTCGCGCTGGAACCGTCGGATCTCCTCGTCGCGGGGCTTCCCGATGGAGAGAACAGTGGGGTGGCAAGGTGAGGAGCTCTCCTAGGCTAGTAAGGAGGATGGGGAGGAGAGGGGAGGAGTGGTGGTGCAAGGGGGAGGAGGAGATGGGGCGCACGGCCAAGAAGGTGGGGAGGGGCAGCGGCTAGGGGGTGGGGAGGGGGAGGAGGCGCATGGGGGGCTGTAGGTGTGACACCACGGAGTGTTGTATCTTATAAAATGTGAATGTTGAGGTCAAAAACCTTAGAAAATATGAAAATGGAGGTTAAAACTTTACATTATGCCGTTTATAGCGTGTTTTTGGGCCGTTTTCGGGTGTTTGGGCCTCTCCGGGAGACTTTGGGCCTTGGGGGTTGAGTTGGGCCTCCGGTGGAAGGGTTTGGGCCCAAGGGGGGAACTTTTGGGCAGCCAAATCTGGCCCCCACCCCTTGGTGCACCCCCCACTCCCTCTCCCAACCCTAGCCGCCACCCCCTAGCCCCCCCATGCGCCTCCACCCTTCCCCTTCCTCTCCATCTTCCCCCATGGCGCCACCACCCCTCTCCTCCCCTCTCCACCTCCCTTGCTGCCCCTAGGGGAGTTCTCCACCTCACCACCCCGCATATCCGTCCATTAGAGCGCTCTGCGACGAGGAGATCCGGTGGATTTGGAAGCAAGGAAGGAGATCACGCGAACCGGGAGGAGATCCGTTGGGTTTTCATTCGTCGGGCGAAGGTATGGCATGGGTGATCTATGGGTTGGGTCTAGGTGTTGTTCTAGAGGTCGATTTCATGTTTTTAGATCAAGTGGTGGTGCTGTCCATGGGTTGATTTGGGAGAAAACTAGAGTTGCCACGTTCTCTGTTTCGGGCAGATTGAGCAGTCAACCTAGGGTTTGGGTTTTCGCCATTTTAAAGTCGGAATTTGGTCAGCCGCCTGTTGAAGAAGTTGTAGGTAATTTCAATACCTTTCAGTGGGTATAAAAAACGTCCAATTCTGCCCAGCCGTTTGAAAGTTATGGCTGTTTTACCGAGCATGTTAAAATCTGTGACATGATTGGAACAGATCACGATATTTTGTATATTAAACAACTTTAGAGTCCGAATCAGCTTTTCCATATACTTAGAAAAAGTTAGGAAATTTCCTAAGCTACGCGAGGATGTACTCGTTTAATTGATTTGGATTCTTAGAACTCAAGTTGTGCCTTTTGGAAGGCTGCTGTCCCGACGGGACAGAACCTCTGTTTTTGGGTTTTGCGAGTAGTTGGCAATGTCGGGGTAGAAGAGGGTTTGCGTACTGTTTTGTGGACATGATTGTGAGTGTGTGGTCCCTATGTGCAGGTGGTGTGACCCCGGGAGTGCCTTCTACTTCTCGCCAATCCGTTGCCCGTGGTTGAGGCAAGTGTATTGTAATGGATAGCGGTTTGTAGGTTGCTAGTTGAGACTAGATGAAATTTATTATATGATATGATCACTTGCCATGCTTTAATGATTGCCAATGATATGATTAGTATGCTTATTATGTTATGATGCCATGTGTTAATGTACAAGTTAATTATGATGTTGGCATGTTTGCATACATGGCATGATACATGGCCCGGGCAGTGAGAAAGTCATAACTAGTCCGGGGAAGGTCGGTGAGAAACTTATGACTATTCCGGAGAGGCAATGAGTAAGTCCTACATCGTGATTCCATCCACCGCGGTGTATGGAAGCGAGGAGTAGGCACCCTCTATCTTCGGGATGGAAGGGGGGAGAGGGTGCACACCGATGGGTGTGTACTCAACCATACCGGTATGAATTTCCAAGAGATATGTGCATCGCATTGCATTGCATTGCATTATATGGGGATGTTAAATGATGATGATATATGATGATGTCAATGATATGCTTACACTATGAATATGAGATGTGTATGATGTCGTATGTGAAAAGTGGTGATGAAGGTATTGGAATGTATTTTCTTGTTCCATTGCAATATACTTGCTGAGTGATGAACTCACGCTTGTGTTTATGTGTTTTTCTTAGATACCATGAAACCGGCATGCGGGAAAGGGAGCTAGTCACACGTCATCACTTAGCATCACACATATAAACAATGACATGTTCTCTCCTTTAGTTGTGATGGTTAATTCACTGAACTAAATTGTGGTTTTGATGCTTCGTTGGTTGTCATGAGTAAATGATTAGGCCATGTTTGACATGTGACGGATAGACTTATATCTTTAGTTGTATGGAAGTTGAATTTTCGATTGGTCATGTTATTGCTATCGTTCATTATGCTATCTTGACATGTTAATATTATTGTTGCTTCAATTCATGGAAAAACAAAGGAGATGCTGCCGAAATTTTCGGTATTAGCATTTTCTCCTTTTGCTGTAATTTACTTGTAATTGTGGTATTTAGAGGTTGCTTAGTCTATGTTTGGTAGCATTCGGGCATATTAAATGCCGGGGTGTTACAGTAGGCTCAAGGGGCAGCAGGGTGCTACCCTAGAACCTCCCCCACTTGGGCCTTTAGGCCTCCCACCTCCGGCCCAAGAGGTCCTCCCAAGCCCACGAGGCTTCCCCAGGCCCAGAAACTCCCGGAAACGGCCCGAAAACACGAGTAAACCTCATAACGTAAGGTTTTAACCTCCAATTTCACATTTTATAATGTTTTGACCTTCCGTAGTGTCACAAGCACATGTATTGTTCGATTATCATGTTTCATAGATCATGGGATATGGAGATATCATCAATACATTGTGGACGCATGTTGAAGAACATGGGTTAGATAGACCCACAATGGGACACTGCGAGAATGTTACATTCTTATGTGTAATAGTTTACCTTGGGGTTGCCAAACACTATTTCCTAATTGGATAGTTGTAAAGGTAACTTTCATGTTTGCTATGAAACATGTGGAGGAAAGTGAGCAGTCAAGATGGAATTTGCCACTCAAGTGTAACGGAGATATATATCTAGGCCACTCGTGTGATATGATTAAGGAAGTGCATGGCCATGCCGTGATTGAGGAGTCAATCACAACTTATTAACATATCACGAATACGAGAGATGGATTGAACTGTCAAAGGATGACATGCTTCTCGCCTTGAGTTCGATCTTCATATAGTTTGGCAAAGGGATTATTACATTAGTACTTTTTGAAAGGTTCTATCCGATTTGATCATATGCATTTTGGGAGTTGGCATGCCCTGCAAGGAGCCACTACCGACTATTGGATTTGTAAAAGGAGTTTTTCGAATCTATGTCCAAATGTGCATGAACCTACAGGGTCACACACTTAACGGGCTGGGACGCATTAATTCGGATTGGATTCGTTATTAATGGACCTCGTGGGCTTAACGCGCTGATGGGCCCTAGCCTAGGGTTTCGTTGCGTGGCTATAAAAGGAGAGGAGAAGGGTGGGCGTAATGCATCTCGTCCAGAACCCTAGCCTCCACCTCTCGTTGCCCCTGACGAGCGACACGGTGCTTGCACGCCGACGCACGTCGTTTCATCCCCGGACGTGTGGACTGCTATGGTGACGCTGCTATTACTACGACGCGAAGAGGACGAACCGCAGCGAGGATGATCCACTACATCAACGCGCGAAGGATTCCGCAACTGCGCGTCTAGTGGTAATCAATCTGTGATCCCCTTCTTGCAAGTTGCTTTCTGGTTATGCGGTAGAAATTTTAATTTGTGCTAGTGTAGCATACCGCATTTCTCAACAAGTGCACTTAGTGAGACTAGTTGATTTAGACTTTATTTATCAAAATCTTTGTTTATCCTTCCGCATCAATTATTTTTAGGTTTTGATTTAGGGGTACTTAGACGAGTAATTATTTGTAGAGAGAATTTTTAAAGCCGCCTATTCACCCCCCTCTAGTCGGCATCCTTGACCCAACATCAACTACCAAGAGCAATAAGAGGATGACTTCAACATTGTATAGTCATGGCATGAGCACAATATGACATATCTAGTGCTTTCCATATTAGCACAGGACATGTTAACAGTTCTTGTATCTACAATTTCTTCGGAGTCTTCTTTCAGTCTATCTGGAAGAATAATTGAGGAGAGGAGAACAAATCTAACAAGTGAGATGATGAAAATACTTCTCACTATGAGATTGGGAACAAGCTTATCAACGAGATCAACATACTACAGAAAATGTTGAGCTCGCGGCGACTTTTGAAAATCTTTATCTAGAAGGTCAAGAAGAATAATTGTAATCTTCACTTTTTTCCTATATCATTTAGCTATAGTGTAACACCCCAAAATTTATATATTTTGGCTTAATTAATTATTTATGATTTTCTGAGATTTTTGGTGAATTTTTTGGAATTTATAAAATGCCTTTTCTATTTTGAATGTTATAAAAATAATTTATTCGAGAAAAATAAAGCCAAATTTATGCTAAAAATAATTTTTCTAAGTCCAAAATAATTCAAAGCATTTTTTAGAATTCTAAACTTTATTTAAGTACTTTATTAAGCCTTTTTGTATTATTTTAAAATCTAAAACAAAAAAACTCCTTACCTTTTTGGGCCGAGCACGTTCGCCCGGCTTGTCTCCACCACGGCCCAGCCAGCCCGTCCCCGCCACTCTTTCTCTGTCTCTCTCTCCACCTCACTGACAGGTGGGATCGGATTCCACCTGTCGGGTCTTCTTCAACCCCCACCCCGCTCCCTCTCTCTCTCTCTTTCTCTCTCCTCTATTGCCAGTAAGGAAAAGCTTCAGATTAGCCCGATTCTACACTAGTTTTTGCCCCCTTTTTTCATTCGAATGAGAGCCCCATCTCCTCCTCTACCTTATCCCCTCGAAGTTGCGCCTAACTCAGCCCATTCCATGTCCCTTTTTCTCGATCGGCCACCGCTAATCCCACTGCCGTTGACTTGGCCCCGTGCGCCCTCCCCTCCTATAAATACCCCTGGCTCCCCTTCTCATCCTCACTCCAAAACCCCACTCCTCCTCCCCTCCCCCACGCTCTAGCGCCGCCCGAACCATCACCTCTCACCGCGACGCTGCCGCCGTCGTCGCCACCTCCCACCGTTGTCGGTCCCCCTTCGGCCCTGCCGCCACCCGTGCGCCCCTCCACCATTGCCTTCCACCCCGGCACCACCATTTCCACCACTCGCACGCCGTGCTCGTGCGTGCCCCCCATGCCCTGTTGCCATGCACCGGGTGCACGGTGCACCTGGGCGCACCCTAGACCCGATCCATGATGGTGGACCCACCCATCGGCCAGATAAATTTCCCGTTTTTTATTTAAATTTCAAAATTCTATTTATGACATCACGATGACATTATAAATTGGGATTTTCTTTTGAAAAATAATTTAGAAATCCAAAAATTGCTGCTGATGTCAGCATTGCGTAACAATTTGGATTTTCTTTAGAAAAATAATTCAAAAATCTAAAAATTGCGGTTGACATCAGTATTGCATAATAATTTGGATTTTCTTTAGAAAAATAATTCAAAAAAATTGGAAAAATTATATTTTCTTCATTTTATGTGTTTTCAAACTTCCAAGAGCCTGTTTTTGCCCGTTCAAACTCCGATTGGCTCTGTTTTTATTTATAAATTCATCCAATATCCTAAATTTTTATTTTATGCTAGTTTTGTATTTTATTTGAATTTAGGTGTTTTTTTGCGTATAGATTTCGGAGAGTTAGAGGAGTCCGTGGACGACGATTTCGAGTAGCTACTCATTGAGCGAGGCAAGCTACACTCTTGATCATGTTGATCCCAGGTTTTGAAATATATTTTGATTTAAATTATTTTATGCATAATTTTATCAGTGTAATTTAAATATCATATTTAAATGCTTAGTTAGTCCTAATTGTTATGACTCACTTTGACTTTGATGATCTTTGTACCTTATCACCTTAAGCAAAATATCACTAGTTGGTACACTAATATAGTATTGACTAGTGCTATATAATAAATGGTTTAGACATGCTTAGACCTGAATTTAGGAACATTTTTGGGAATTTGTAGCTAACAAAGATTTTCGTTGAGATAAAGTATTCCTTGGTATCGGTGTACCATATAATGTAAGAAAAGTGATATTGTTTAAAAGAATGTAAATATGGTATTTAGATCAGGCGATAACTGGTTGTCAGGGGGTGGTGCCATGTGATTCTGGGTTTGTGAAAGTCACTCCTAGTCAATTAAGGACCGCTCTGTAAGCTGCTGAATGTAAAGCTCAACCGTGCTACCACGAGTTTGGTATCGGACAGATATGGTTAACTAATTTGCAAAATCCCAATGTCTGTTATGCCATTCGGATGATGAGCGGCACAGGAGGGGGCTTCTGGACTGGGCTTTCAAACCCTACCAGCGATGAAACCTTAGCGGGGCATGACTGCATGGGATGACGCATTGCAAAGGCCTTGTCATGATCTATTTGCCGCACATCTAAGGAAGTGTGTTAATAGCTTAGCAACAAGAGATAACCACGTCTTGTGGGTAAAGTTGTAAAACCTCTACAGAGTGTGAACTAATCCATTAACCACGCCCACAGTCACGGGCACGCCGAGTTGGCCATTCGTATATTTGACTTTGGTTTTCTAAAGTGATTTCAGATAGGAAGATGATTTATATATGGAAAGGGGTTTCATCTGGAATAAAAATTGGGATTAAACTCTAGGTTTCATCACGTGTTAAAAATTGGTTTAAAACTCAGTTTTATTAATCAACTATGCATTCAAAATATTTATTGTGTTTGAAATGTTGCTTATTGCTCAAACTAACCGTATTATGCCATCCTTTATTGTCCTTACATTAAAAATGCATCTCATGTGTAACTTGCGGAGTACTTTTATTCTCACACTTGCTTACTCTGCTGATTTAAAAGAGGAGTTCTACGAGGATCTCGATGACTAGCCGCTGCCCCAGTCGATTGCCTAGGGAAGATTTGCTAGGTTAATTTATTTGTTCACACTCTGTAGATTATTTGGCCCGTGAGCCGTTTTTATTGTAAACTCTGATTATCAATAAAGTGTGTTTGACATAATATGATCTCACTTCTACTATGTGTACTAATTTTTTCTGAACTAGTATAGGATACACCGAGAATTTTGAAAGTGTTTTTTCCGAAGTTCGACATATAGGTTGTACTCTTTTTCTTTGCCAAGTTTTTCTCATGTTAAGTTTTCACTTGGCAAAGTTTTTAATGAGGCAGCCAAACATTAATAAAGATCATTATTTATTTCCAATTATTTGTCTCCTTTTAAAATTGTATTTCACATTTTTAGTTTTTCCTAATTTACATTGATTTTTAAAAAGTTTTTCTAAGTTACTTTGAGTTTTTTTAATTATTCTAATTTTTTTTGTATTTTTCAAACTTTCGCGATTTTCTTAATTTTTTTGATTTTCTCTGGAACTTTTGAATTTTTGACACCAAATGAGGTGACGCACGACCTGTCAGTCTTCAGTAGTATTGTCCAAATTTTTAAAAATTCCTCAAGATTGTCCATCATCTAAAAATTTTATAAGAATATTATGAATGTGTCAGGATCATTTGCAAAAAAAAAATTCAAAATTTTATAACATAGTTTGCACCATTTCCCGTTCGGTTCAAATTTACCAGCCAGCCTTTAATTAGAACAGTAGAAGTATTAGAATTTTAAAAATTCCTTAGGCTTGATCATTATCTAAAACTTTCTTGGGAACATTAGTAATGTGTTCGGACCCTCCAAAAAAATTTTCAAATTTTTTTTGACGTTGTTCGAATTATTTTACTGAGATTTTGGCAATTTTGCACAAAATTTCGGTTTCTTTGAACAAAATTTTGGTAATTTTGGTCTACAAAATTCCGGATTTAAATTTTACTTTTTGAATTTTGTTTAGATTTCATTCAAATTAATAAGATTTTATCAAAATTTTGAATTTGATTGAGTGACCAGATATGAACTGAAAATGAAATTTAAAACTCTGGCGCTGGACTGTCGAGGGCTCGTTTGGCCATCTCATCCGTAGTGCTACACTGTTGGTTCGAGCAAGACCTGAAAAGTTACCCATGTTATGATATGGTTAGAGTCCGTGTCCCTGTATGGTAGGACTCTATCCATTGGTGGGCGAATCCGAATTAATCTCCAGGGGTCCTCCACTATATATATAGGGCATTGCTTTGTACAGAAACAATCAATCTAATAAAGAGAGAGGTTTTCCCCTTGTATGGTGTGCTTCTCCTTCTTCTGTTCGTGTGCTTGCAGTGGCGTGTCATTGATTGGCATCGGTGAACGATCTAGTTTCACAACACATTATCAGCACGAGCCTGTACCACAAGAAGCGGAGAATCATCGACTACGACGAACGACTACTACCGGCGATTGATCGCCCGATCCGATCTGCAATCAACTCGCCATCAAGCCGGCATCCACTCGGATCGCCGAAAAAGTCCTACGCGGCTCTATCCTACGTGATAGTCAACACATCTAGCATCAAGAACGTAAGTAATCGCGCATGATCAAAATCCTGCAGATTGTCTCATTGGATGTATTAATCTAATGTACTGTTATAGATCGTTCTTGATCGTTCTTGATCAAAACCCTGGATTTATTTTCTAGCTTTTGCCATGTTTAATATTTGGTAAATTGATTTTTCTGTTACTCAAGTAATTCTGAAAATTGCTAAAATATTAACGGAGAATTGCAAAATTTGCTAGAAAATTTTGAGAACATGAGTAGTTGGGATTTGATTTCAGTATGAAGGAACAGATGCAAGACAATAAGAAAACACACATGAGGCTTGGTTCTTTAATTGGCACCCGGAAACAGAAAGTTCTCCCTCCCTCATGTGAGCCCTAGGGGCGGGTTGACCTGGCCATGAGTCGAGCTGACGGAGACATTCATTACCTGTTTTCACCCCCAACCAACAAGAGTTACATAAGATGTAATTAGCGTTATGCCGCGTTTAATTGATGTTGGAATTTTTTTTCTGTTATTAAGTAATGCTGGAAAATTGCTGTATAATTAACAGAAATTGCTAAATGCTAGGAAAATTCTGGGAGAATTGTGATAATTATCTACTGAATAGATATAGACCAAAACTTTATTGATTCAATAAGGATGCACGCAAAATAATATTTTACCAGTAGTAAAATTTCGTATTGCTTGCATATAGGATATGTCTGACATCGCAAAAGGGAATTTGCTATGCTTGCGTAGCAATTATCTCACTTGGGCAATGGATGACAAAATCAACCTAACAGCTAAAGCACTTGGAGCTGCTATTGCCCAGCCTGAAGCTGGTGCACCTGCTGTGCCCGAACCTGCAAAATGCGCTGCTTTACATTTCCTGAGGCACCATCTTCATCCGGACCTGAAGGCCGAATATTTGATGGAGGAGGACCCGCTGGTATTATGGAATTCCCTGAAGGAACGCTATAACCAGCAAAGATCTGTGTTGTTGCCAGAAGCACAACGCGAATGGACCCTCCTACGCTTTCAGGATTTTAAATCTGTTGCAGAATATAATTCTGCAATGCACAAACTTGTTGCTAAATTAACGTTTTGTAACCAGAAAGTTACTGATGCTGAAATGATCGACAAAACCTTGTGCACCTTCTACCACAACATGATGATACTACAGCAACAGTACCATCATACAAAGTACAAGAAGTACTCTGAGCTTATTAGTGTTCTGCTAGAAGCAGAAAAACATGATGAACTCTTGTTGAAGAATCATCATGCAAATGCTAATGGAAATCAAGCATTACCCAAAGCACATGCTACCGCTCAACAGGCTAGTAATAGCTATGGCCGCGAAAAAGGTCAAATGCATGAGGGGAATAAATGGAAGAATAGCATAAACCAAAAGGGAAAGGGCAAATCCTAATGGAAAGGTAAAAGGAAAGGTACTGGAACCTTCCAGAAGCAAGGTCTAGCCAATAAGGCGCCTAACCCTCCTCAGTCGTGCTTTAGGTGTGGGTGCGTTGGCCATTGGTCACGTACATGTCGCACCCCAAAGCACCTGGTGGTACATGAAATCCACTGGGAGATTCCAGAAGAATCAAGAAAAAAATGTTGAGGCACATTTTATTGAACAAAAAGATGGGAAGAAGGATGACAACGTCATCGACCCTACGGTCGAGTTCAAAGAAAGCCTTCTCGGATATGGTGACTCGCCTATGGACGAAGATGACCCTCTTGGCACTGAACTTGTGGAATTCCAGAAGAATACCAATGTTCCCTAGGAGGAGGAACATGACTTATATGGAGACTTGCAATAGTTTCCTTGTACCCCTTTTTGCTTTATGTTGTATTTCGATTAGTTGAGTCTCCTTAAGAGCCTCATATTATCAGTTTGAATATTTGTGTTCCTGCATGAACATTTGGTCTGTGCTCCTGTTGAGCAATTATCAATAATAGTCAAATAAGGTGTTTTTCCAGAATATTTGCTCATTCTTGTGCTATGCTTGTCCTATATTCTACAATTTTTTCCTGATGCAATAATTGTTTGATTGTTAAGTCATACCTTTAATATAGAACAAAGTATAATCCAGCGAAGGAGGAATAAATTTGTCTAGAAAATAGCTATACCACACTAAGTGATTTGAAAATTATGACTATCGCCAGAAGCGATGATCTTATAGTTGGCACTGGAAGAATATCATATTATACCCTGAGTCCAGTTGTACTCATTTATATCTTAAAGACATTGGTCTGAATGATACCCATATGCAGAGATAGCAAGAGGATGGTACTGAATACCTACTCATGGCTAAGTTTAATGAGTGTAATAAATGTGTGGTTGAAAAACTTCCTCCCTTCTTCTCTGGGTTATACTACGCATATATAAAACCTGAAGTTTGTGTTGAAAATCCAGAGATATTTAAAGATCTTGTAGATCGACTTGGTAATTTTGAGTTGAATATTATGATAAAATAATTAGTAATTCTGCTGGCCATAGTATAAAGACTTTCCTAGACCTGAAGATTTCTTATGCCCTGTTTGTGCTATAGGAAAACTTACAGTTAGATCCTCTAACTTTTAGAGGAACACTGAATTTTCTGGAGAAAATTCGAAGTGATATATGTGGACATTTTCAGCTCCTATCGGGCCATTTCAGATATTTTATGTCTTTTATCTACTAGGAACCATGCTTCTGCCAAAAATTAATTGCCCAGAGCCTCCTTTCCAGAAGAAAGAATCAAATCTATTCAAATAGACAATGCTAACGAGTTTAACCTCAAAAGCATTTAATGATTATTGTGCGGCCCTGGGAATTAATGCAGAACTTTTAGTACCTCATGTCCACACATTATAATGGCCTTGTAGATTCATTATTAAAGGAATAAAATTTATTGCTTAGCCATTTTGCAGAATAATAGATACCCACCGATTCTTTGGGGCCACGCAGCGTCTTTGCACCGCGATATTAATTCAACTCAAATCAACTGCATATTATGGAATTTCCCCGTTGCAGATTGTGCATGGAAGAGAATTAAGTATTTCCCATCTGCGAAGAAATTTGGCTGTGTTGTATACATGCCAATCTCTCCACCACAGCGTACCACCATGGGACTTCACCGGAAGTTGGAGATCTGTACACGGTTCGGTACACTGATTGTACTAAGGACTTTTCTGGCATTAGGGGGAGATAAGTACCACAATAAAGAATGATGAGTCCTTAGATCCACACACTAAAGAGACTGAACTTGAAGTTCAGAAAGTAATAAATCTGCAACAAATAAGCTAATAATCTGCCAAATGCCTTCACTAATCATAAGGTTGTAACACCCCGGCATCTAGTATGCCTGAATGCTACCAAACATTGACTAAACAACACCTAAATACCACAAATAAAGATAAATTACAGCAAAGGTGCAAATGCTAAAACCGAAAATTTCGACAGCATCTCCTTTGTTTTTCCATGACTTGAAGCAACAACAACAATAAGGCATGATATAGCATGATAAGAAACATCTAAAACAGTAATAATAATTGGTATAGCATCACTTATGTCTAAAATAAGGAATTCAACCATTCCACAAATTATAATGAAGCAAACGATGAACTTAAGATCTAACCAAGCCATACACCCAAAATCATGGCACTATTCTTATTATTATGACTCCAAAAGATTAATCTGTCGACATGTGTGAAACTACGTGTAGCAGTGTAGCTAATGCCCTTTCCCGCATGCCGGTTTCATGGTACCTAAAATCAACATAAAACACAAGCGTGAGTTCATCACTCAGCAAGTATATTGCAATGATACCAAAAACAATAACAATTCACATACATACTTAATGCTATTCACACATCCTGAGAATCAACTCATGAACTTCATTTATGCTCTCATATAACATCATCATAAACATCTCAAATAAATATCTTCATATGCATCTCATAGAACATCATAATCATCTCATAAACCATTTCATTCATGCAATGCAATGCAATGCACATCTCTCTTTGAAGCACATACCGGTATTGCCGAGTGCACACCCGTCGGCGTGCACTCCCTTTCCCCTTCCATCCCGTAGATGGAGGGTGCCTACTCTTACTAACTCGCTCCCATGCACACCCGTGGATGGGACTACGAGGTAGGTCTTTCGTGTTCACTACGTGTGAACATAGAGGCCCACATCAGCATGGGACACCTCTTCCATTATGAATGCACATATGACATAAACATGTAAAGATTGGCATAAATATTTAATACAACGAACTCATGATCAATATGAAATCATGTTCATCATGTCATAGGCAAACACCAATCATGGCATCATATCATAAAACATGTGTAAACCATCTCATTATCAAGCATTACGGCTCCCTAAGCCGCAACCACTACAATACACTTGCCTTAACCGCGGGCGATGGATTGGCGAGAGGATGAGGGCACTCCCGGGGTCACACCACCTGCACATAGATACCACACACTCAAACCGTGCCCACAAAAGAGTACACAACCTCTCATCTACCCCGAATTCGCAAACTACTCCCAAAGCCGAAAAACAGAGAATCTGTCCCCTGGGATAGCAGACTTCAAACTAGCATAACTTGAGTTCTAGATCTCCAAATTAAGTAAATGAGTACATCATCACGAAGCTTAGGAAATTTCCCAGTTTTTTGTAATTATTAGGAAAAACTGATTCGGCCTCTAAAATTGTTTAATCTACAAAACACTATGTTCTGTCCCAATTACGTTACAGATTTGAACATGTTCGGTAAAACAACCATAACTGTCAAATGGCTGGGCGGAATTGGACGTTCTTGGTGTCCAATTAAAGGTATTGAAGTTATATACAACTTTCTCAACAGGCGACCGACCAAATTCCGACTCTAACATTGCAAAAACTCAAACCCTAGGTCGTGTGCCCAATCTGCCCGAAACAGAGAACTATGGAAACTCTAGTTTTCATCCAATCTACCCAATCACAGCACCGCCTCTTGATCTAAAAGCATCAAAACACCATCTAGCACAGCACCTAGACCATCCCCAAGGATTACCCCTAGCCATACCTTCGCCCGACGAACGAAGAACGTTAAAGAATCTCCTCCCGGTTCTCCCGATCTCCTTCCTCGCTCCGAATCCGCCAGATCTCCTCGTCGCGGAGCTTCCCCATGGAGAGGACAGCGGGGTGGCGGGGCGAGGACCTCTCCTAGGCCAGCAAGGAGGGTGGAGAGGAGAGGGGAGGGGTGGTGGCGCAAGGGGAGGCGCAAGGGGGTGGGCGTGTGGAGGAGGAGGAGAGGGAGGGGCGGCGGCTAGGGCTAGAGAGGGGTGGAGCTGGCGCAATGGGGGCAGGGCAACAGCCTTGCTGCCCTAAAACCCCCTCCACATGGGCCCTTACTTCCCCCACTTTTGGCCCAATTCATCCCCCCAAGGCCCAACTAGCTCCCACCACTACAACACGTCGGGCTTCTAATGGCGCCTATAAATGCCTTTAAAACCTTATAAATGCCTTAAAAAGATTTTAGATGGCGTTTACATGGCGTCAAGAAAAATGGCGTCAGGAAAAGTAATTGGCGGCGCTTAATTATTCACGACGTTTATAAGTGCCGTGGAAGCCTCTAACCCGGCGTTTATAAGTGCCGTGGAAGCCTCTATAACCCGGCGTTTATAAGTGCCGGGGTTTCCTCTATCATGGCACTTTATAAGTGCCGGGGAAGCCTCTATAACCCGGCATTTATAAGTGCCGGGGTTTCCTCTATCATGGCACTTTATAAGTGCCGGGGTTCTCTCTATTTATGGCGTTTACAAGCGCCGGGGATCCCTCTATTCGTGGCATTTAAAATCAGAGGTGCACAATGACTTCCCAGGAGGTCACCCATCTTATTACTACTCTTATCCAAGCACGCTTAACTTCAGAGTTTTTATAAGATCTAGTACTTTAGTGGTGGTATGACCACATCTGATATATAATCGTCCCTCCTCCCTTAACCCGTTAAACACCCGAACACCGATTTTCAATTATTTCAAATTAGCAAATTATTGAGGTAATTAGCAAAATCATCATACGATAAGATCTCCAATTATATTCTTTTGGGCACCAACTCTAGCTTGCAAATACGAAATCCGAGCATATTTCTTAAAATAGACATAACTTTTGACTCGTACCTCCAATTGGGGCGTTCTTAGGCTAATTGGAAAGATAACGAAAAGTAGCATATGAAATTGATAAGTGTCACAAAATCAGATGTTCGAAAAATTTGAATTTTCAAACAAAATATCAACAAAAATTGAATTTTCGGACAAAATTTGAAATTTTAGACAAAATATCATCGAAAATGAAATATTTGGACAGAAATTATTGCAAATGGAATATTAGTTTAAATTATTTCAAATATAATATTATTTAATTTCAATTCTTTCAAATTCCCCGGTGTGGTATTCACGTTTATAAACGCAGTGGTAGAGTCTACCAGCGCTTATAAACGCCGGGAAATTCCACTCTATCTGGCGTTTATAAGCACCGTGCAAGACTCTAACCCGGCGTTTATAAACGCCGGTATAGAGTGGAATTCCCCGGCGTTTATAAGCACCGTGGAAGACTGTAACCCGGCGTTTATAAAAGCCGGTATAGAGTGGAATTTCCGGCGTTTATAAGCGCCGTGGAAGACTGTAACCCGGCGTTTATAAACGCCGGTATAGAGTGGAATTCCCCGGCGTTTATAAACGCCGTGGAAGATTCTAACCCGGCATTTATAAACGCCGGTATAGAGTGGAATTCCCTGGCATTTATAAGCGCCGTGGTAGACTCTAACCCGGCATTTATAAATGCCGGGGAATTAAATGCCTCGAATGATAGAAAACGCCGGCTTTAGCCTTATTAGGGGCGTTTAGATTAAACGCCGTGTAAAATAAACGCCGGGAAATCCATGTTATCTTGTAGTGCACTAGGCCGAAAAACTCCTGAAAACAGCCCGAAAACTCAATTAAACCTCATACCGTAAAGTTTTATTCTCTAATTTCACATTTTATAATGTCACATCATTCCGTAGTGTCACAAAGGTAGTGGAAAGATCTCATATACCTGCTGTATATGCACCTGAAAGAGTGGAAATATCGTAGAAGGATATTGAACCTACTCTTGACCCTCATGATAAAATGAGGGAGAGGCCTCCAGGTGCACTGGACTCAATTTCGCGGAGACGTTCACAGAAATAGAGAACCAAATAATTGAGAACACTACCCCATGACAGTGGAAGAAGCTCAACCTGATATTGGGAAAATCCCTGAAGTGAGCCATCTAGAAGATGGTAACATCCCTGAAGTGATCCATACTGAAGATGATAACCCCAGCGTATATTTGTGCGCACAATTAAACGCTGGGAAGTCGGAACACCCAGACTTTATTGTTGTGGGAAATCACGAGGAGCTGGAAGAAATTAATAAAGAGATATCCCTGGAGTGATGCAGGAGAATTATATATAAAGAAAGACTACAATTGTCAACATATTTTGCCTCTAAAAATTGCTAAAATCTGGATCCAGAACCAAAGTCCATGGCAGAGTGCCAGGAGCGCTCATATAGGGTCAAATGAAAGAGCAATTGAGGCAGCGCTCGCTTAATAAGAGAAAAGTTCTTGGTCGTGTTGACTGAACATTTCCTGAAATATTCCCTGTAGGATCAAATGGATTTTTCATCCTGAAGAGATATGAAAATATCCAGGTGGTGAGATATAAAGCGAGGCTTGTAGCACAAGGGTTTTAGCAGAGACCTATCATCGATTACGATGAAACCTGTTCTCCTGTAATGAGTGAAATAACATTCTGAAATTTAATATTGATGGCAGCAAGCTAAAACTTATCAATACAGTTGATAGATGTAGTGACCGCATATTTATATGGGTTACTGAATACGGATTAAAATAGTCGGTAAGGATGTGGTACAACCGACTTAGTAAATTCCTTCTGAAGAAGGGATATTAAAATAATGATGATTGTCCCTGTGTGTTCATAAAGAAATTCCAGAATGGATTTTGTATCATCTCGGTATATGTCGATGATCTGAATATCATTGGAACCACAAAGGAAATAAAGGAAGCAAATGCTTACCTCAAGACGGAGTTTGAGATGAAGGATTTGGGTAAAACCAAATTTTGCTTAGGCCTGCAGCTTGAGCATTTCCTAGAAGGAATTTTAGTACACCAGTCTGCCTATACCGAGAAGGTATTGGAAAGATTTAATATGTCTCATCCTTTGAAAAACCCCATGGTAGTAAGATCCCTTGAAGCGGACAAAGACCCATTTAGACCAAGGAATGAAAAATGAGAAAGTCTTTTGGACCTGGAGTCTCATACTTATATATCTTGTGAATTGCACAAGGTCTGATATTACATTCGCAATAAATTTGCTAGCATGAAACAGTATAGTTCTAACCAGAAAATATTGGGTTAATATCAAAACTTTACTCATATACCTCTAAGGTACTTAAGATCTTGGATTGTTTTTTTCTGAAGAACCAAGACTTAACCATGGGGGGAAATATGGATGTTGGCTATCTGTCTGATCCCCACAGTGACAAAATTAATGCTGGTTTTGTATTTCTCTGCGGTGGTATAGCTATTTCTTGGCGGTCTTTCAAACAGACTTTGGTAGCCACTTCTACCAACCACTCAGAGATTATATCTTTGTATGAAGCCTCACGGGATTGCGTTTGTTTGGCTAAGAAGTGTAATTAACCGCATCCAGAAGTCATGTGGTATGAATACCGTCGATACCCCTACTATTATCTATGAAAATAATGCTGCTTGTGTTGCATAAATGCGAATGGGTTATGTAAAGAGCAATATCACGAAGCATATTGCCCATAAGTTCTTATATCCTCACGAACTCCAAAAGAATAGTGAGGTAAAAATAATGCAAATTAAGTCATGTGAAAATCTAGTAGATTTATTCACAAAATCTTTGTCAAAGTCTACCTTTCAAAGGTACGTCAATGGCATTGGAATGAGGCGACTTAGAGATTTGCAGAGTTCAGGGGGAGTAAATCCTGAACCATAATCTCTTTTGCTCGATCCTGAAGATTATAGTTTATATCTTGAAGATTATAAATTTGTGCTCTTTTTCCCTTAAGTGAGTTTTCTTGAAGTTTCTCACATCAAGATTTTTAATGAGGCAACTAGTGTAACACGGAGTGCGAGTGTAATGTACACTTTTCTCCATCCTTTTTTCTCACTGGGTTTTTGGGAGATTTTAATGAGACATGTGCATTACGCGGTATTCGTCCAAATGGGAGTGTTATGATATGGTTAGAGTCCGTATCCCTGTATGGTAGGACTTTATTCATTAGTGGGCGAATCCGAATTAATCTCCAGGGTCCTTCACTATATATATAAGGCATTGCCTTGTCCAGAAACAATCAATCTAATAAAGAGAGGTTTTTCCCTTATATAGTGTGTTTATTCTTCTTCTGTTCATATGCTTATATTGGTATGTCGTTGATCGGTGTGGATGAACAGTCTAGTTTCACGACAACCCACACACGGGAGAGCGGAGGCGCCCGCCCCGTCATTGCCATCTTGCTCTCCTCTGATCTTTCCTCTCTCTCCTTACCTCTTGTGGTTTTTTTTTCTGCGAGAGCGGCGCGGAGTGATCCAGAGAGATGTGGCGGAAGGGGAACAAGCGCTTCGGCGGCGGCGGCACCGAGGGCCAGCCGCCGGCCAAGCGCCTGGCCGCGGGGGAGTACGGCCCCTCCGATAACGCCGACGACGGCATCGTCGTTGCCCAGGTGTCGATTCCGTGCTCCCTACCAACCTACTGCTTCCTTTGTTACACAAACCCTCACAAGGCAAAAACCCTAACACGGTGGATTTGGGGATCTTTGTTAGATATCGAAGAACAGGAGAGTGGCAGTGAGGAGCTGGAAGGGCAAGGTCGTCGTCGACATTCGCGAGTTCTACGACAAGGACGGCAAGAACCTCCCCTCCCGCAAAGGTGCTGCGCTCACTCTCTTCCGTAAATCCCCCGCTTGTCACTGTCTTTTAGGACAAATATGTGTATGGTCTAAATAGCACGGGATAACAGTAACAGCCTAGCTTTCGGCCACGAATTGGTAGATCTTGCGGGCAGAAGCAAGGTCTAGCATAATTAGCATTTGAGCAGATCGCCACTTGTCACTGTCTTTTAGGTTTGTTGAATGAATGCTTTACAAAGGAGCCAAATGGATCTGCAAACAGAGCTCCAGATCCTAGCTCCACTTCAGATGAAATTTGTAGGTTAAAATAAAGTGAATTAAATTAATATTTTTATTCTAAAATGTAAATGTACATTTGTTATTGTTATAAAGTTAATTCTTAATGATAATTCCTTCTGGATGTGTGATTCTTCATCGCTTGAAAGAATTGAGAGCGTGTACTTTTTAGTCAAATGACGAAGCAGGGCTCCTCTAATATAGTATTCTGATTTTCAGGGAGCATGTTGTATTTGTAAATATGTATGGGCTGCCTTACAATTCTTTAAACCGAGAACATGGGTTTTAATTCTAATGGATATTCAATAGCATTAAAAATATAGGAAATGGTGTGTTAAGTGTGTGGATGCATTCTGCTGGAATTTGGGACATCCACATAGGAGAAAACAATTGTTCATTTCCAAGCTCCAGTACCATCAGTAAAGACTGCTCAAGATGATGGCATAGCTTCTCCGCTTAGTAATATTATTCTTTGCTACATGGGGAAAACAATGGTTCACTTCCATTCAACTCCAGTACCATCAGTAACAATTGCTCAAGATGATGGCACAGCTTCTCTGCTTAGTAATATTATTATTTTTCCTTCTTTTCAGGTATATCACTCCCAATGGACCAGGTCAGTTAAATTTCCGACTTTCTATCTGCTTGGATCCTATCACATACAGCAAACCTGTTACCCTGGAAAGATAGATCATGGCTATTTTTAACTCTGCAACAAGGGCATCAATTAGCCCGTATGAAAATTTACTTGACAAGCTTCACCATCCTTTTTGGTGCATGAAGATATCCTGAACACATATGAAGATAGTGCTATGCAAGTTTTTTGGCTAATAACTTACTAGTTAAAAAGCTGAATAAATTTATTTTTAATATCCATCTCTTATGCTATCAATTCCAGGAGCATGATCACAAGAATATTAATCTGTTAAATTTGCATAGGCATATGCATAATGTTTAGTTCTAACCTCTTACCACACTTACACATACGCATGGCATGATTGTCTTCATTAATTGTTGTTCAAAGCGGAAAAGTACAATTAGTACCATGCTAGCAACTATTGTGATCTTACTTTGGTATGCAGCAGCAAGTTATCATTTCCTTCCTATAAACAGTTCACTTGTTTTCTTACATATGCAGTGGAAAATATTGAGGGATAACATCAAAGCTATAGACGAGGCCGTCAAGGAGAATGCATGATTGGGGCTGTCAAGGTGATCACGTCCGGCAAACTTTTGCTCCTTCTCTGCTAATGTATGCAAGTAGGCCATGGCTGTTGTTTGTCACTCTCGGCCTGGAATACTGCACTTTTGGTACACTGTAATTACCGCTGTCGAGAAGGTGGCCTCGTGGCAGAATGATGTAGTTTATACTTTTCTACCCCTTGTGTACTGTGTTAGTGTGGTTATCCAGAAAATGTGGCCTTGTGCTACATTCTAGCTCTAAAAATGGGTCTAAATGGTTTGATTGCTTTGTGGTTCATCGATTCTCTGCCAAGGAAGCATGTTAAGGGCATTTGTTTAGTCCCATTCTCATTTTGATCCAGTGGATATTAATTGAGCGACAGTATCAATTAGTCCTTACCCCTTAGGGGGTGCTTGGATTAGGGGTATTTCATTGGAATGTTTTAGGATTTAGTTCAAATTTGAACTAAATCCCAAAACCTCCCAAGAAATTACCACTCATCCAAGCAGGGCCTTAGCATTTACCAGGCAGGCCTGAAAGGGTTGCCCTGGTCCAGTTTGTTTTTCCTGCACAAATTGGCCTGGGGCTGGCACAGTTTGGGCCTACTTTTATTGTGCTGACATTCTCAGCCCTGAGTAGGCCATAGACCCTGGGCCGCATTCAAGATATAGGCCTGAAGGCATGTCAAGGGCTGGAAGCCTCTCCATTCGAGCTTCAATGTGCTCTCTCCGTTTCCTGCTCGCCATTTTTTGTCTGTGCGCCGATATTTAGTCAAATCATTTTTTTCCTGAGTATTGTGTAGCAAAAGTTATCACTGATAACTAACTCTACTTAATTGTGTGATGGTGTAGAGTTACACACAGTACAAAGTCCATAACTAATAAGGACAAAATGATAGACATGCATGTAGAAATGTTTAGAAAAAAATTAATCAAAAGGAGATAAGGTGTCGCCTCTGCGCTCTTTAGATGCGGTGATCAAATTTGTAAATACATACACGAGATATTACAAAAAAAAAAAAAAGCGTGATACGATACAATGTGCTAGATAAATGATGATTTTTTTTTCAAAGGGAACTGTATTCCTGCACATTTTACGAGTTGACCTATGACCTCTCATGTGCTTTAGTTCGTGCTAGTACATCGCTACGTGTAGTGAGAGTTCACTGGGGAAGTCTTGGTTGTTTACACTATCTCCGACAGCATTTTTTAAATCTAAATCTTTATATCTTGGAAAACAGTTTTTTTCAAAAACAAAACTGTATTCCTGCACATTTTACGAGTTGACCTATGGCCTCTCATGTGCTTTAGTTCGTGCTAGTACATCGCTACGTGTAGTGAGAGTTGACTGGGGAAGTCTCGGTTGTTTACACTATCTCCGACAGCATTTTTTAAATCTAAATCTTTATATCTTGGGAGAAACTAGCAGCCTGACGTTCGATTTTTTTTTGGACACCGTGCAACATTTTTTTTAAAAAAACGTATGAAACATTTTTTTAGAACGTATGGAACATTTTTTTTACTGTTTGTCGAAGAAAACTGTTTCACTACTTAGAAAAAAATGTTTCACGTGTAGAAAAAAATATTACAAAAAAATCAGACGTCTCATCTCTAACAATTCCGTTATATCTCTATATATATCATTCTTTAAAATTCTTTCCCTCTATCTCGGCTCTTTTTAATAGTATTCCTTAAATCTCACTCTCTATTTCCTCCTCATATATTATAATAATATTTTATAATCGCCATATGAGCAACAGAATTTCGCAAATCTTACCGGATTCGTCAAAGTCGACTAAGAATCCCTACCGATTTGACAGGCAAAAAGAAAAGAGAAGAGTTAGCACAAACCTTTCCTTGTGCGGGGCGGAGCAGCCTCCTCGAGGACCTCGATAGCGTAGGACGGAGCGGCAGGTGGAGCGGTCCCCTTGACGAAGCGGTGGGACGGAGCGCCGGAGTGGCCAAGCGGCCTCCTCGACGGTGTGGCACGCAGCGACGGAGCGGCCTACTTTTGGGCGCAGGACGCGCGAGCAGCCATTTCTCTCCGAGCTATGGGGAACGTGATGGGGAAGCGAGACGAAGCCTGATATTTTGGAAAACTCTCGCCTCTCGTAAAAAATACGGAATGTGATCAGCATCAGGGTTTAACATTTCGTTTCGGGATCAAATTTCGAGCACCCAGCGGGTAGCGAAATTCATCGAAAATCACTCAAAATTCGGTGAAAATCGAACGTTTGGAAGTCAAACATACGGTCAAAATCAGCTCGAAAAAAATCTCGAAATTTGTTTGAAATTCGATCGAAATTTTCAAAATTTAGATGGAAAAAATGTGGACCAAATGGGAAAATGAAAAAAATACAAGAAAAAATGCAAAAAAAATTGGGAAAAATTATAAAAATTGTGGAAAATTATAATAGCACAATATGAAAGAATATAAAAAAATTTGGCATGACATTTGATACATTTTAAACAATCTCAAGTTGCACTAATAATAACATTTCATTTCAACACTGTTCACAACTCAATTCAACATACCATACCTTTGCTATACTTTAAATATACCATAACAAGATAACATTAACATATTAAATATACTATAGAAATACAAGTAAGCTTTTCAATATTGGATAACATTAATATATTAAAAAATACCATACCTTTGCTATACTTTAAATAATTGAAAGTTGTCACATGTTAATACAAGAAATTTTTTAAATATTAGATAACATTAACACATTAAATATACCATAGCAATACAAGTAAGTTTTTAATATTGGATAACATTAATATATTAAAAAATACCATACCTTTGCTATACTTTAAATATTTGGAAGTTGTCACATATCAATTGTAACACCCCGACATCTAGTATGCCAGAATGCTACCAAACATAGACTAAACAACATCTAAATACCACAACTAATGATAAATTACAGCAAAGGCGCATATGCTAAAAACCGAAATTTCGGCAGCATCTCCTTTGTTTTATCATAATTTGAACAATAGCAATATCATAGCAAAATATTTCATAACATAAGACATCTAAAGCAGCAATATATAATGGATAAAACATCATCAAAAGCAATTAAACCAAAACCAACCACACAAACATCTATAGCTAAGCAAAGAGGATCAACAACACATTAAAATTATTCCATACACCTAGTTCAGGGCACTATTATTATGATCATGACTCAAGATTGGTAAATGTGACTGGAACTACATGAAGATGTGTAGCTAATGCCCTTTCCCACATGCCGGTGTCATGGTACCTAAAAACAACAACATAAACACAAGCGTGAGTTTATCACTCAACAAGTATATTGCAATGGTACAAACAAAAACAATTACATGGCTACAACAACTCACATCATGTATATCATCTCATTCATGTTCACAAATCATTATCATCATCATTATGTATGCAATGCGATGCGATGCGATGCTCATATCTCCTTGGAAACTCATACCGGTATGGTTGAGTACACACCTGTTGGTGTGCACCCTCTCCCCCATTCCATCCCGAAGATGGAGGGTGCCTACTCCTCGCTTCCCCACACCGCGGTGGATGGAATCACGATGTAGGACTTACTCATTGGCTCTCCGGAATAGTCATAACTTTCTCACCGACCTTCCCCGGACTAGTTATGACTTTCTCACCGCCCGGGCCATGTAATATGCCATGTATGCAAATATGCCAACATCATAATTAACTTGTATATTAACACATGGCATCATAACATAATAAGCATACTCATCATATGATTGGCATTCATTAAAGCATGGCAAGTGATCATATCATATAAGCAATTTCATCTAGTCTCAACTAGCAACCTACAAACTGCTATCCATTACAATACACTTGCCTCAACCACGAGCAACAGATTGGCGAGAAGTAGAAGGCACTCCCGGGGTCACACCAGCTGCACATGAGTACCACACACTCACAATCATGTCCACAAAACAGTAAGCAATCCCTCTTCTACCCCGACATCGCAAACTACTCACTAAACCCAAAAACAAAGGTTCTGTCCCGTCGGGACAGCAGCCTTCCAAAAGGCATAACTCGGGTTCTAAGACTCCGAATCAATTAAACGAGTACATCCTCGCGTATCTTAGGAAATTTCCCAACTTTTTCTAAGTATATGGAAAGACTGATTCGGATTCTAAAATGGTTTAATCTACAGAATACCGTGATCTGTTCCAATCACGTCACAGATTTTAACACGCTCGGAAAAACAGCCATAACTTTCAAACGGCTGATCGGAATTGGACGTTCTTTATACCCATGGAAAGATATTGAAATTACATACAACTTCTTCAACAGGCGGCCGTCCAAATTCGTACTCTAAATTGGCGAAAAACCGAACCCTAGGTCGACTGCTCATGCTGTCCGAAACAGAGAACGTGACAACTTCTATATTTCATCTAATCTACTCAATTCCAGCACCACCAATTGATCTAAAAACATGATAATGATCCTTAGAACAGTACCTAGCCTAACCCCAAGGAGTCCCATGGCCATACCTTCGCCCGACGCACGAAAACCCAATAGATCTCCTCCCGGATCGCTCCTCTCTCCAATGGACGGATCTTCGAGGTGCAGGGGTGGAGAGGCTACCCTAGGGCAGCAAGGGGTGGAGGAGAGGTGGTGGAGAGGTGGGGAGCAAAGGGGGCAAAGGGGGGGCGCACGGCCAAGAGGTAGAGGGAGGGGTGGGGCGGCTAGGGCAGAAGGGGGGGTGTGGGGGCGCACAAGGGTGGGTGGGGGCGCAATAAGGGGCTGGGGAAGCCCCTCTTACCAGCCCCAAATAGGATTCCTAATCCTAAATGGACTCATACTCCATCACACCAAAGCCCACAACCCCTTCTTTTAGGCCCAAACTCCCCCGGAAAGGTCCAAACTCCCGGAAACGCAATTAAACCTCATACCATTTGGTTTTAACCTCCAATACCATATTTCATAATGTTTTTAACCTCATCATGCACATTAAATAAGGTTACGACACTCCGTGGTGTCACATTCTCCCCTCCTTCAACAGGATTCGACCTCGAATCCAAGACATGCCACTACGCCAAACCAACAACACACGGAGATCTAATCTTCGAGGTTCAAACCTGAAGAAAAGAGCCTTGGGAAAAACTCGCCTCCATGAGACTTCAACTCCCAGGTCGCTTCTCTAAATAAAACCACTGGAATTTACACTGATCGAGACTCGATGACAGGACGCCTAGGTTCGAAGACCAACAGCTTTAACGATAACTCGCAATCAAAACTTGCGAGAACTTTACCCAACATTGAAACACAAAGTACTAACACATGGTCTCAGCACGACCCCAAGCTATAAGATAAATCCTCAAACAGCCCACAATAGAAAACGGTATCACACCCCTCATTCCCTGCATCTGATGGCGCCGTGATGGCAATATGGGTGTCCCGATCTTTCGATGAGAAACACACGATCGATTTGTTAGAGTCGACTTTGACGATCCGACTACACCGTACGACGACGATGCGCCTTAGCAATCGCTAAACCAACTCGGTAGTTATTGATCTTGCCGTGGTCACGATCAACCTGAACACGAGGTTCAATTCCTGCAAGAAAACGATGAACAAGCAAGAACAATTGGATAAGCAATCTGAAATTGCGGATAAAGCTGAAGCGAAACAAAGTGGAGTCTTATTGACGATCTTGACAAGGTGGTCGGCCCAAAGACAACTCGCAGGATCAAGTTTGCACTTGGCTAAACTAATCAAATAAAACCCAAAACCCTAAGGAGCCGATGTCTGGCTATTTATAAGAGGTAGGGACGTGGGAAACACGTCCAAAGCAGTAGGATACCAACTACAACTCTATTACAAGGCCCAAAGCCCACGTCTTCTCGATTTGGAAAAGTGACGCCAATTGTTTTGCAGATTCCCGTTGACTCGGACGGAATTTGGGGATGGGGTCGGATCCGTTGGAAAGAGGACGTCGAAACCTTTCCAACCAGTACTCATAGACCTCAAACACCCTTGTGGATCAAAAGTTATGGTCGTTTGAAGTTGGTGCTGTCCCGGAGGCCGAATCCGAGTTGAACTTGTGCACCGGAAGAATTGGCTTCATGCTTGACGTTTGGGAGTCCTTCTCCTTGGTTCCTAAGGACAATAAAATCATCACAAGGATTAAATAGCATTCCATTCATTAAATTATTTGTATGCAACCCGAGGAACGCATTCACCTGGTAATTGAATTGTCGTGCGCGAGCTCGAGTAATTGGCCCTTGTATGACATTGTTGGTTTCCATTGGGTTTGTAGGTATGGCCGTATCCATGGTAGTGATGTCCTCATCAGCATCCTTGGCACTGAAGTGCCTGATCCCTTTAAATAATTCTACTCTCCAGAAGATCACGGTACCAACCTCCCTTCTGTGGTTCCTTGTACTCAAAACAACGCGAAACAGGAGAGATACAATGCTCAAAGATTACCACCAGAAGGAACAACCTACTTTATATCCAGGGTCCTTAAGACTCGCACAACAGAAACGACTGAATGTTCCTCTGCGGTTGACACAACTCGCTCATTGCCCAACGACAAAAAGATCCAATACACCTCAAAAGGGAAAAGCGATTACTAGCAACCACCAAGTGGTCCACCAAGTGGTCCACCAAAAATTTAATCAACCCTACCGAGGAACACCTCAACGACACAATTCTCCAAGAAGGTTTGCATTGAGTCATACACAACCTTCCACTCAAAGGACCACGACAAAGGGTACAATCATTGAGTGAGCTCAACCATGAACCATCAACCTAATTGATCCACACATTACAACTCAAACCCCAAAGCGCTAAAAGCCACTTTGGAAAGAATTCGGCAGCAACCCAAGAGTACTCATTTTAATTTCCTATGCCAAGACGCAAAGGAAACGCAAATCTCCTTCACCACAACCAACACCAGAAATTATTCATTCTTGTCTTTTCATACTAGAAAGCAAGGGAAATCTTGTTTCATGACATGAATGCACATTCTTCAAGAGCACTCCGGAATAGTCATATATCCATATATGACTTTCTCACCGACCTGGCTCAACGACTCTTTTATCATTTAACATCTATAAACGATGTCTTGTTTACTTTTCACCATTCATTCATTATATAACAACACTACCGAATAGTCACTCACAAGACGACTTCATCCGCTGTATCACATAAATAAAACTCGAATAGCATCGAGGATTGCGCTAGTTCATATAAACTATGACGGCAGCATAGTTAACAATAGGGCATCACATCGTCTCAGAACCCACCAATGATAGAAAGCTAAACTCACAAAACATCGCGTTTTAACCAAAATCAATATTTGGAAAAAGACATCGGCTCCAAAGTTAAACATCTGCACAAACAACCGCCATAAATTTTATCAAAAGAGAGGGAAACTCAATCCCAAAAGAAAACTCTTCACTAAACAAATTCACTTATGTAACATTCATAAAAACCACCTTTTTGAAGCACTTGCAAACACCACTCACATTTTTTTTTCAAATAACTTCAACTCTAGCCAAAAAGAGTTACAAATTAAATCTCAAGAGTTTCCAACACAACCCACTATGTCCATCTGCTTCCGTTAAAATTTATTCCAAAGATAATTCAGGGTGAACGCGAAGGAGCGCGATTCACTCAAAAACTTTTGGGTGTAAATCCATACTCATAACACAAATTAAATAAAATAGCCAAAACCAAATATTGGCACCAATAGCTACGGGTTTTAGGGAAACTCGGAAACACAACACAAGGAATACCTTGACCGAAGGCATTCAACCAAAATGGCAAACAACCACACCAGTTCAAAAGGTTTTAAACACCAGCTCAGCATGAATCCCACCATAACTTGTATTCCACTACACTTACCATTTAAGCATTCAATAATCACTATTTACTCATCAAGAGAGTCCAACCGGATTTAACAAAATTTACATAACAATTTCTTTCTCTAGTTACCATTCCCAACACTTTTAATTAAGGTTTAAGATGCTTATCACAAAGGCACCCAACCAAGACTACATTGACATGATCCCCACGGATCACCAAATCATAATACATCTTATTCTAAATTTGAAACATAGTACTTCAACAAATCTTTTAGCATGATCAACCTATAAATTTCATACCACCTATATATTCACGTCTCGACCACCGAACCTCATTCAGTTAAACAACGACTTCAACATGTAAATATTATCTCCACAGGGAAGAATTTGTAAGTGAGACTCTAAGTTATACTTTCATTAAGGATAAAATCATTCATCATGTTAATTATCCAAAACTCATTCCATCGTAACATGTTAAAATTTTCCTCTATTTAACCATGGTTTTCCAACGAGTAATCTAAATAGTTACCACCACTACTTAGTCATCAATAACAACAATGGGCATGATCATCAACCAACAACCTTACTTTTAGCTACCCTATACAAAGGTGATAACAAAATTACCACCACACAACATACTCCAACTATTTAAAATAGATTGAATACTAGCATTAACACTGCCCTTAACAACATCATTAACAATAAGTCTTATGTCTTCTCAATTGATATCAATACTAGCATTGTAGAGACACAACTGCATACTTCCAAATATACTAGTCGTTTGCAACAACGTAAATAGCAACTCTAATCAACTTCCAAATTAAAGTCACTAGGCAACACGATTAAATTTCTCTATTAATCCATTAGATTAGAACATCTTTAAACAACCAGCAAAGTTTCTTTAACAATAACAGCAGTCTACATCATCTTAATGTTTTAACTATGCATCAGGGTTTAAAACTTTAAACATAATCGGGGGTCATAAGCACTTTTAAAGCAAAGCGACCGATTCTAAGCATGTACATTAATACCTTTAATAATTCTCGCTATAGAGTAATCTACAACACTAGAAGTTCATTTAATCTTAAGCTAAAGATAAAAATTTACGTTTATCTAATTCAACTCACCAATTAACTTAAGAGTACATCATTTCCATAAACCACATTGTTACATACTACAGAACACGGACATAAACTTTTCTAAACACCTTCATAGGTCACCTACTCTTGACGAACAGGATGCAACCCAACTTTAAAGATAACTACAGCTCAAAAACATGAACGAACACTGATAAACAACTCCTCTTTTCCAGGCAAGGAAGAAAACAAAACTCCAACAGAAATGCAGGAGAGATCAACTCTGATAGCCAAAACTCTTCAAGAAATCTCAAGATCTATACTTCCAAGAAGGAAGAAGGATGCACTAAGGAAAACCAAATGTTCAACAAAATCTTTTCCGATAAAGGTTCAAACTTGGCTCCACCCAACTTAAGGTCTGCACAAGGGGAAACTCCAACACTTTTCTCAGATAGGGAGGACAACAACCACATAAGTTTCCTCCCCAAGACAGTCCATAATAACCAACAAAACCGGGTGTCAAAGCAAAGATTACGACCAACGACGCGCAACACAAAACTTTTATTCTTTGTCTTCACCCAAAGAAGACAAAACCACAAACCACCAAAAGAACAATCCGCGAAAATCCAATACCCAAACACTTTTCTTTTGGTTTCAATCAACTAAAACCAAAAAAACCAACCAAACCGACCGTCGGGACGGTAAAGAACATCTGAAGGAATCCACCACTAACTCTTCTTTTTGACTCCAATAAACTACCCAAACTGCGACAGAAAAGGTAAGCACTCTTCTCCTACAGGGGTTAATAGTTCTTCGGTGATGGCGCTAACCGGCCACACCGTCAAACCTCACCCTTACTATGAACAAAAAAAAGTGACCGAAACCCTTCGGCACCACAACCCCACTCTATCACAACAACAAGAGCAATTCAATCATTTATCTCATTGACATAGCAACATACATTGTCAAATGAAGCATTCAACATCAAAGCTTAAATACAACACTTAAGCGTAAGGAAACGATACCCATACCCTTTTCCTACTGTGCATCCATGTGTGTCAAATTTTAGATTAGTTATACCATTTTTGCAAGTTTTAATGTTGCTATCCTATGACAAAATTTTTAGTAAAAACCTAAGCCATGTTTCTAAGTTATTCCACATCACATTTTAGTTGTAACCTAAGGTATGACACTAAAAATACACATTCCAAGGACCTACAGCCCGCTCTGATACCAACTGTAACACCCCGGCATCTAGTATGCCAGAATGCTACCAAACATAGACTAAACAATATCTAAATACCACAACTAACGATAAATTACAGCAAAGGCGCATATGCTAAAAACCGAAACTTCGGCAGCATCTCCTTTGTTTTATCATAATTTGAACAATAGCAATATCATAGCAAAATATTTCATAATATAAGACATTTAAAGCAGCAATATATAATGGATAAAACATCATCAAAAGCAATTAAACCAAAACCAACCACATAAACATCTATAGCTAAGCAAAGAGGATCAACAGCACATTAAAATTATTCCCTACACCTAGTTCAGGGCACTATTATTATGATCATGACTCAAGGTTGGTAAATGTGACTGGAACTATGTGAAGATGTGTAGCTAATGCCCTTTCCCACATGCCGGTGTCATGGTACCTAAAAAAAACATAAACACAAGCGTGAGTTCATCACTCAGCAAGTATATTGCAATGGTACAAACAAAAACAATTACGTGGCTACAACAACTCACATCATGTATATCATCTCATTCATGTTCACAAATCATTATCATCATCATTATGTATGCAATGCGATGCGATGCGATGCTCATATCTCCTTGGAAACTCATACCGGTATGGTTGAGTACACACCCGTCGGTGTGCACCCTCTCCCCCCTTCCATCCCGAAGATGGAGGGTGCCTACTCCTCGCTTCCCCACACCGCGGTGGATGGAATCACGATGTAGGACTTACTCATTGGCTCTCCGGAATAGTCATAACTTTCTCACCGACCTTCCCCGGACTAGTTATGACTTTCTCACCGCCCGGGCCATGTAACATGCCATGTATGCAAATATGCCAACATCATAATTAACTTGTACATTAACACATGGCATCATAACATAATAAGCATACTCATCATATGATTGGCAATCATTAAAGCATGGCAAGTGATCATATCATATAAGCAATTTCATCTAGTCTCAACTAGCAACTTACAAACCGCTATCCATTACAATACACTTGCCTCAACCACGAGCAACAGATTGGCGAGAAGTAGAAGGCACTCCCGGGGTCACACCAGCTGCACATGAGTACCACACACTCACAATCATGTCCACAAAACAGTAAGCAATCCCTCTTCTACCTCGACATCGCAAACTACTCACTAAACCCAAAAACAGAGGTTCTGTCCCGTCGGGACAACAGCCTTCCAAAAGGCATAACTCGGGTTCTAAGACTCCGAATCAATTAAACGAGTACATCCTCGCGTATCTTAGGAAATTTGCCAACTTTTTCTAAGTATATGGAAAGACTGATTCGGACTCTAAAATGGTTTAATCTACAGAATACCGTGATCTGTTACAATCACGTCACAGATTTTAACACGCTCGGTAAAACAGCCATAACTTTCAAACGGCTAATCGGAATTGGACGTTCTTTATACCCATGGAGAGATATTGAAATTACATACAACTTCTTCAACAGGCGGCCGTCCAAATTCGTACTCTAAATTGGCAAAAAACCGAACCCTAGGTCGACTGCTCATGTTGTCCGAAACAGAGAACGTGACAACTTCTAGATTTCATCTAATCTACTCAATTTCAGCACCACCAATTGATCTAAAAACATGATAATGATCCTTAGAACAGTACCTAGCCTAACCCCAAGGAGTCCCATGGCCATACCTTCGCCCGACGCACGAAAACCCAATAGATCTCCTCCCGGATCGCTCCTCGCTCCTCGCTCCAATGGACAGATCTTCGAGGTGCAGGGGTGGAGAGGCTACCCTAGGGCAGCAAGGGGTGGAGGAGAGGTGGTGGAGAGGTGGGGAGCAAAGGGGGCAAAGGGGGGCGCACGGCCAAGAGGGAGAGGGAGGGGTGGGGCGGCTAGGGCAGAAGGGGGGGGGTGTGGGGGCGCACAAGGGTGGGTGGGGGCGCAATAAGGGGCAGGGGAAGCCCCTCTTACCAGCCCCAAACAGGATTCCTAATCCTAAATGGACTCATACTCCATCCCACCAAAGCCCACAACCCCTTCTTTTTGGCCCAAACTCCACCGGAAAGGCCCAAACTCCCGGAAACGCAATTAAACCTCATACCATATGGTTTTAACCTCCAATACCATATTTCATAATGTTTTTAACCTCATCATGCACATTAAATAAGGTTACGACACTCCGTGGTGTCACATCAATACAAGAAAAATTTTCAATATTAGATTACATTGACACATTAAATATACCATAGCAATACAAGTAAGTTTTTTTCTTGTATAAAATTCCGGATCACAGTACAATTTTTTTTCAATGTTGTAAAATCGGTTATGGTGCAAAAATGTCTAAAAACTTTAATTTTTCAACCAATTTTCATCCAAAAGGTTACAAAACTAATAATACTTATTTTAGAGAGTTTTTGGTTAAATTTTCTCAAATTTTTAAATTTTTTTTAATTCAAATTTGAATTTGCTCGGTTTTTCGCTCGGTTTTGAATTTCGGTTCGGCTCGAAATACCGAATTTCGTTCGAAATTCGGGAAAATCGAACGGCATTTGTAACCCTGATCAGCATTCAGTTGGAGCGTGTTTTGGTGATACTGTAGCACGCATTTCCTATTTTTAGGGGTAAAAAATAGCTATAGATAAACTGTTGAAGTTGGTCTTACTTGCTGCTCCGATCTTTCAGAATCCACTACTGCTTTTCCTGACGTCACATCCAAAATTTTTTCAGAAAAATCGATAAACTTTTTCGACGGATATTTTTATTGACACATCAGTCAACGAAGAGGGTCACCGACTAACATATACTAGAAATGTGCACGACACGCCGCATAAGGGAACATATACGATTAATTTAGTAATTCATGAAATGAGTCAATAAGTTAGAGTGTTTGTTTAAATTGATAATGTTAAAATATAGCGGTAACGTTTTATATAATTATGTAAGTTTGTCTGAGAGCAAAACGTTGTGCATAGTAATTTCGCTATGTTTTGATTACGGTAGTGATAAGAACGATGGAGAGCTGACCAGGGTATGGTTGAAGATCTGTTTTTTTTCCTGCTGATATTTGTCGTAATGTATTTTAAGTGGAAAAAGTGTGGTAGGTGTATATGGATAGTAGGGAGTTTATTTGAAAGAAAGTGTCGGTATGTATTAAAACCAGGGTGGATTGCGCACTACGCCGCGCCTTATGGCATAACATGGTCAATAGTGTAACAAGATATAGCAATGATAATTCATTATAAGCAGCGAGTAATATAGACTAATCAGTAAATCATAAATAGACTTTAGAACATAAAGCACGAGTGAAACTATGTGGGTAGCGCAAAAATTATCAAAGAACTATAGAGCGGGAGATTAATTAAATAGGGAACAACCGCATATATAGCTTATTGCTATAAGTTATATGATTGCTATCCTGGATGCATTCCTTCAAACAAATCGCAGTAGATGGAACATCAAGATGTAACTGAAGAAAGATATGAATGATGGGGAACGCTGGAGCTGCACAGGAGGACATGCAAAGCAAGGATTGTTCTTCGGAAAGAACGTACTGTTCTATGGATGTATCATCCTCTTAAGAAATTTTCTATTATGGTGCTCTACTTGGTGTGATACAAAAAAAAACACAGATAATAATAGAAATAAAGATAATCCAGTTAAAATCACAATAGCAAAAGATAGTGTTTATATATTAGAGCATCTTTTTTAAAAGAAATATGAGAGCAAGTTTGATTTGTCAAGTTGGACTAGCATGATTGATGTTGACACTTAGTCTTCAATTATGAGATACAGCGCTACTTCTCACTATAGAAATAACACCTCTGTTAGGAAGATTCTGAAGCTCAAATGGGTTTCTCTTGCAAACATCACTACTAAAGAACTGGGCATCACAAGCGGGCTATTACAAGCAGTTTGGTGCGAACCGCTTCTGGCCTGCGCACCAGAAGCGGTTCGTGAGCAACAGGTGGGAGAGGATTTCCAGAAGCGGTTTGTAACACCAACGCTTGTGTTGAGAAACCACCACAAGCGGTTCGTTTCCCAAACCGCTTCTGAAATATCACAAGCGGGTTTAGACCCCAACCTCTTGTAGACATATATATTTAGAAGCGGTTAGTGTCTCAAACCACGTCTGGAAGCGTTCCACCCATTTAAACTCTTCCTTCCTCCCCGAGCTCGCAGACATGAACAGGGAAGGGCCTGGCACTGTTCTTGGGGGGCGGTGTTGTCCAAATTTTTGAATGTGATGATTTAGCTTCAAATTAAGTGAATCAAGGTTAGTAACACCGTGCTACCATCCTTCTCACCAATATATTGTTGTTTCTTTTGCATTTAATGTGGAGAAAAAATTGATGATTGTTGGAGGTTTTTATTGCTAGCTCACTCCATAAATTTAATTTTAGACAAGACCATGATGAATCATGGTAGTTATTTTTAGGTTTAGAATCTTCAATGTAACACTCCCTCTCTTCTATCTCACTCTATAACTTTAATTTTAGGTAGGTCGACCATGATTAACATGTAGGGAGTTGTTACAAAAGTTGTTATCTTTACAATCTTTAATATGACACTCCTCCCGTCAATGTAACAATAGTAGATCTAGGTTTGGAAGGAAATTATTAATGTTTTATGAAATAAAATAGGAAAAAATTTAAAGGGACAAAATGATTAGTTAAATTAAGTTAAAAAGGTAGAAGGATAAGAAATTTTTTGAAAAACCACTCCCTCCATCGTAAAATATATGGCATATAAATTCTTGCCACGGTATTAATTAAAAGTAATGCATTAACTATTAATTTCTTTTCGATTATGTCTTGTACAACTATAAAACTAACAACATGTTTGAGTAGTTTTAATTACAAATGTAACTATATGACATGCATATATAAAATAAGGGCCTGTTTGGTAGGGCTCCAGATCCTGGATTCTCATCCAATGAAGTCGAAGCTGAACCAAACGCTGTAATTTAAAAAAAGTGATCCACGGATCCGAAGAAGGAGCGGAGCTGAAAGTGCACTATTCGCGTGGAGCGACCTTTTTCCTGATCCACGGGCGGATCCAACACATAGAAACAAAAATACCCCTTGAAGTTCAACCTAATTACCCACTTTTGCCACTCCGTTACCCCCGTGGAAAACTCCCACCCCGATTGCCCCCGTTCCTGCCCCGTGCGAATCCTTCGTTCTCATCTGCTCGGGCAACAACATCGGTGATTCGGGGCAGGCTCCCGCCGGCGAATCGGGGTGTCCTCCAGCGAGCCGGCGAATCGGGGCGTCCTTTAGCGGCAGCGACGGCGACCTGCTGCAGTCCTCATTTTTTTGTACAAGTATTCTGTCAAAAATTGTAATCCTCGTGTTTTTATACAAGGATTCTGTAAGTGAGAAGATAAACCCTAACCCTAATTATTGAAATCATGTCTTTGTGAATGGTTATCCCTATCATATAATCTGTGAATGGTTAGCTATACCAAATTTGTGAATGGTTAGCTATGATTGGTTCGTTCAATTTTATGATTGGTTTGTTCTAGTTAGCCGTAAACTCTCTTCTTAACCTGAATTTCGCTTGGTACTGCTAGTCATGTTGTATCAATCCAAATATCATTTTTCTGTTAAGCCAGAATATGGCTAAAATTAGCCCTATTTTGCACTTGCACATGTAGATCAATTCTGTTAATATCATTTGCAACTTTTGAGATGCTTATTTGGAAGCTTTAAGTATATGCAAACAAAGACACGATAGTCATGCAATTTGTTCTCAACACAACAAGAGAATTCTACTCCTATTGAGCGCATCTGGCATCATCACCACTTGCTTTATTTTGTTTTTCTGCTATTAAATGTGGTACCTCTCACACGATAGCTGCAACTGGAATGGGTTTAGTTGTTTATCATTCTAGGAACAAATGAATGCATAAAATCCAGTGATATTAGTTTGTTTTGTTGTGGCTGTCCATGGCATGCACTCGCCACTGCTATTCAACATCACATTGTAGCATCTAGCCTACTACTATTTATACCATTTTAGGTTTTTTAACTGTTGAAAATGGAACAATGCAGATGGATAGTGCTGAGTGGAATGACCACAACACTAGAATAGTGTGTGAGCTTTTTGTTGAACAGGTAGCGGCCGGGAATCGTCCTAATACCCATTTATGCAACACTGGTTATGATGTTATCATAGAGATTTGCAGAGAGAACTGGTCTGCGTTATACCAAGCGACAATTTAAGAACAAATGGGATAAACTTAGAAGTGAGTACCACACTTGGAAGAAACTATTGAAACAGACAGGTTTAGGTTGGGATGAAGATAAGAAAACAGTGCAGTGCTCACATGAGCGATGGCAGAAACTTAAAAAAGTAAGTCATTATTTCTTTTAGATTAGCTTTAAGTTTGCCAATTTGCCTTGCATATTCTAATATGTGAGGTTTTATAGGAGTTGCCTGGCTGTAGCAAGTTCCAAAAGGTTGGGCTGCAAAATGAGCCATTGTTGTCTAGAATGTTTGAAGATATTCGCAACATCGGTGAAGACCATTGGTCTCTTTCTATGGGTACCATTCCTGAGAGTAGTTCGCACCCATGCCCTACAATTGATGCCGATGAGCATGAAGATGGCAATGACAACAAAGAAGACAATGAAGAGGAGGATGAGTCACCGATGATCGCTGGGAAAGGAAAGAGAGCTCGTTGTCCTAAAAATGATAAGTTGAAAAAGTATAGGAGAGGGTCTTTGGTGATGCAAGAAGAAATTAAGCGTGTTGTCGAGTTGAGTGAAAAATCATTCTCATCACTCGAATCATTTGCAAGAAAGAGAGGAATCATCGGGCTATACTATCAAAGATGTGATGGACTTGGTAGATGAGTGTGGGGCTGTTGAAGGGAGTAATGAGCACTTCATTGCAACTGAAATTTTTGTGAAGAAGGAACAAAGAGAGATGTTTATGACTTCATTGCGCAGCCCTTCAGCACGTTTTGAATGGTTTAAAAGGAAGTATGAAGTCAAGTATGGCAAGTAGATGAGCAAGGGATTCTACTTTATTTGAGAACAATTTATCTCTACTTTTGTACTCTATTTATGTAATGTTTAAACTGGGTTGTACTCTTTATGTGATAACAATTTATCTGGCTTATAATATATTTATGTAATGTTTAAACCGGTATACGTTACTCTTTATTTATGTAATGTTTATCTGGCATGTACTCTATTTATGTGTTGCTTATTGTGATGCACAGATGTCCTCATATGAAAGTGAGAGTGAAGGGACTAATTCCTCTGATGATGAACATGAGTGTGATTTGCATATGATGTGCCTGTATTATCAGATTTCAACCAACCTTCTTGTTGCTGCAAATATTGTGGATAAGTATCACTCGACATACTTGGACAAGAATGAGACTAGGACTTCACGTCTCAGCGGAATAGGAGTACCACACACTCACAATCATGTCCACAAAACAGTAAGCAAACCCTCTTCTACCCCGACATCGCAAACTACTCACTAAACCCAAAAACAGAGGTTCTGTCCCGTCGGGACAGCAGCCTTCCAAAAGGCATAACTCGGGTTCTAAGACTCCGAATCAATTAAACGAGTACATCCTCGCGTATCTTAGGAAATTTTCCAACTTTTTCTAAGTATATGGAAAGACTGATTCGGACTCCAAAGTTGTTTAATCTACAAAATACTGTGATCTGTTCCAATCACGTCACAGATTTTAACACGCTCAGTAAAACGATCATAACTTTCAAACGGCTGATCGGAATTGGACGTTCTTTATACCCATGGAGAGATATTGAAATTACATACAACTTCTTCAACAGGCGGCCGTCCAAATTCGTACTCTAAATTGGCGAAAAACCGAACCCTAGGTCGACTGCTCATGCTGCCCGAAACAGAGAACGTGGCAAACTCAAGATTCCATCTAATCTACTCAATTCTAGCACCACCAATTGATCTAAAAACATGATAATCACCCTTAGAACAGATCCTAGACCAACCCCAAGGATTCTCATGGCCATACCTTCGCCCGACGACCGAAAACCCAACGGATCTCCTCCCGGTTCGCGCGATCTCCTTCCTCGCTCCAAATCCACCGGATCTCCTCGTCGCGGAGCGCTCCAATGGACGGATCTTCGAGGTGTTGAGGTGGAGAACTCCCCTAGGGGCAGCAAGGGAGGTGGAGAGGGGAGTAGAGGGGTGGTGGCGCCATGGGGGAAGATGGAGAGGAAGGGGAAGGGTGGAGGTGCATGGGGGGCTAGGGGGTGGCGGCTAGGGTTGGGAGAGGGAGTTTGGGGCGCACCAAGGGGTGGGGGCCAGATTTGGCTGCCCAAAAGTCTCCCCCCTTGGGCCCAAACCCTTCCACCGGAGGCCCAACTCAACCCCCAAGGCCCAAAGTCCCCCGGAGAGGCCCAAACACCCGAAAACGGCCCAAAAACACGCTATAAACGGCATAACGTAAAGTTTTAACCTCCATTTTCACATTTTATAGAGTGTTTGACCTCAAGATTCACATTTTATATGATACGACACTCCGTAGTGTCACATTCTCCCCCCCTTCAACAGGATTCGACCTCGAATCCAAGACACACTAATACGCAATCCAGCAAAGCAAAAGATAGCTAGGTTTCACATCTCATACCTGAGGCGAAAAGCTCGGGGTACTTCTCGTGCATGCGAGACTCCAGTTCCCAAACCGCTTCTCTCTGACTAAAGCCCCTGGAACTACACTGATCGAGACCCGATGGTAAGATGCTTAGGCTCGAAGACCCACAGTTCTAACGATAACCCACGATCAACCTCTTGCAAGAACTTTACTCAACATTGAAACCCAAAGCACCCATACAAGGCCTCGGCATGACCCAAGCGATAGGATAAAATTGCAAACAGACCACGAAAGGAAACGGTCTCACACTCCTCCTTCGATACATCCCTTGGCACTAAAGTGCCCGATCCCTTTAACCAAAGCCACTCTCCAGAAGGACATGGTACCAACTTCTAGATCCATCTTCCGCTCCCACGCACAACAGTGATTGACGTCTCAACCTCTCAACTGTGGTTCGTCGTATTCGCGATAACGCAAACCAAGTGAGACACAACACTCTAAGATTACTAACTGCTTGAACCATCGGGGTTACATTATGATCTTTTACAACAAGACCAACACCCGCCCCACTACCACCGAAAGGAGAAGCCTACTTTATGGCCAGGGTTATGAAAACCAGCAAAATCAATAACAGCCGAACATTCCACTTTGGTTGGCACAACACGCTCAATAGCCCGGCGACAAAAAGATCCAATACTCTTCGAAAACCGAAAGCAATTACTAGCAACCACCAAGTGGTCCACTAATAATTTGATCAACCCTACCGAGGGACACATAAACGGAAACAATTCTCCAAGAAGGTTTGAATTGGGACATAGACAACCTTCCTTTACTCTTTACTTCTACACCATTTACGATCAACTACTAGCCACACCAGATTTCTCTTACTAAGAAAGCCTCGTCCTCACATTCTTCCTTTCAAAGAATCAGAACAAAGGGTACAATCATTGAGTAAGCACAACCAAAACCCATGAACCCAAAATGATCCACATACAACAACTCGAACTCCAAAGCGCTAAAAGCCACTTTGGAAAGAATCCGGCAACAACCAAAGAGTACTCATCTTATTTTTCCTAAGCTAAGATGCAAAGGAAACACAAATCTCCTACACCACAACCAACATACCAGAAAGAAATAGAAGTCTCGATTTATGACATGCATGCACATTTTTCAAGAGCACTCTGGATTAGTCATATATCCATATATGACTTTCTCACCAACCTGGCTCATCGACTTTTTCATCATTAAACATCTATAAACAATGTCATGCTTCCTTTTCACCATTCATTCTTCATGTAACAACAATACCGAATAGTCATCCACCAAAAGACTTCTTCCTCGGTATCACAAGATTGAAACACAATTAACATCGATGGCTGCGAAATTCATATAAACTATGACGGCAACACCATTAATAGGAACACCACATCGTATAGGAAGCCACGTCAATTTGAAAACTAAACTTGCAAAACATCGCATTTTAACCAAAATCAACATTTTGGAAAAGAACATCGACTCCAAAGTCAAACATCTGTACACACAACCGTCACATATTTTTCTCAAAAGAAAGGGAAACTCATATCCCAAAAGAGAACACTTTGCTAACAACATCACCGATGAAACATCCATAAAACCACCTTTTAGAGCACTTGCAAACACCACACACGTTATGCAAATAAATCCAACTCCAGTCAAAAAGAGTTTCAAATTAAATATCAAGAGTTTCCAACACAACCCACTATGTCCATCTGCTTCCGTTAAAATTTATTCCAAAGATAATTCAGGGTGAACGCGAAGGAGCGCGATCCACTCAAAAACTTTTGGGTGTAAATCCATACTCATAACACAAATTAAACAAAATAGCCAAAACCAACGATTGGCACCAATAGCTATGGGTTTTAGGGAAACTCGGAAACACAACAAAAGGAATACCTTGACCGAAGGCATTCAACCAAAATGGCAAACAACCACACCAGTTGAAAGGGTTTTAAACACCAGCTCAGCATGAATCCCACCATAACTTGTATTCCACTACACTTACCATTTAAGCATTCAAAAATCACTATTTACTCATCAAGAGAGTCCAACCGGATTTAACAAAATTTACATAACAATTTCTTTCTCTAGTTACCATTCCCAACACTTTTAATTAAGGTTTAAGATGCTTATCACAAAGGCACCCAACCAAGACTACATTGACATGATCCCCACGGATCACCAAATCATATAACAACATATTCTATATTTCAAACATAGTACTTCAACAGCTACTTGAGCATGGTCAACCTATAAATTTTATACTATCCATACGTCAAAATCTTGACAATTGAAACTTGTTCAATCAATAAAATGACTTCAACAAATAAGTAATATATCTACAAGATAAAATTCGTAAATAGGATTCTAAGATATGCATTCATTAAGATTAAAATCTTACATCATGTTAATTATCCATGGTCCACTCCATCACAACATGTACAATAACCTCCATTTTTAACAAGGATTTTTCAACAATTAATCTAAGCAATTACCACCACTACTAAGTCATCAATATCAATAATTTGCATAATCATCAATCAATAACATTACCTTTAGCTACCGTATACATCGGTTATAACAAAATTATCACCACACAACATACTCCAACTATTTCAAAATACATTGAATACTAGCATTAACATTGCCCTTAACAACATCATTAACAATAAGTCTTATGTCTTCTCAATTGATATCAATACCAGCATTGTAGAGACACAACTGCATACTTCCAAATATACTAGTAGGTTGCAACAACATAAATAACAACTCTAATCAACTTCCAAATTAAAGCCACTAGTCAACATGATTAAATTTCTCTATTAACCCGTTAGATTAGAACATCTTTAAACAATCGGCAAGGTTTCTTTAACAGTATCATTAATTTACATCATCTTAATGTTCTAACTATGCATCAAGGTTTAAACTTTTAACATTAACAAGGATCATAAGCACTTTTAAAGCAAGGCAACAGATTCTAAGCATGTACATTAACCCATTTAATCATTCCCACTATGGGGTACTCTACATCACTAGAGGTTCACCTAATCTTAAGCTAAAGGTAACAATTACATTTAATTGTTTGAACTCGCAAATTAACTTAACAATACGTCATTCCATAAACCACATTGGTACATACTACATAACATGCTAAACAACAATTCTCACTATTGACAAACGATTTCAGTCAAAAGACTACTTACTTTGTTTGCAGCATTTTTTTTTAAAACTCAACCCAAATTCACACGGAAACTTGACTCTCAAATTTGCAATGAGACAAACCCAAACTTGGTCATGCAAAAGGAATTCTCCAAAACACCTTTCAATCTCAAGGACTCCCATAGAGGAGAATGGTTGAAAGACAATTTTCTCGAAAGGGAACCAAGCGATCAAGTAATCCTTTTCAAATAAGACCTTAACACCAAACCCCAACCTTTCACGAAATAAGAAGGGTTTCCAAAGATGATTTCTTAAACCAGTAAAATGACGAAATCAAACACCACCTACTCCTACAAAGCCACAGGACTTCAGCCCTGACAAAAGGTCTGGCATAATGCCGCAATAACTCTTTTGACCTTGGAGAAAGACAAACACAGGAATAGATTGAAAGCTTCTCCCCCATAAAGAAATCAACAAACTAAGCATCAAAGCTAGAAAGGCGACCAAAAGAAACACAACACTAGACTCTTCTTCTTCGCCTTCAACAGAGGAAGACAAAACCACACACCGCATACGGAACAATTCGCGAAAAATCCAATGCCAAACACTTTTCTTTTGGTTTCAGTCAACTAAAACCAAGAAAACCAACCAAGATCGACCACAGAACGATAAAGAAGATCTGAAGGAATCCACCACCAAACTCTTCTATTTGCCTCCAGTCAACTACCCGATCTACGATAGAAAAGGTAAGCACTCTTTCCCCACAAGGGGTTAATAGTTCTTCAGTGATAGCTTTAACCGGCTATACCGTCAAACCACACCATTACTATGAACAAAAGTGGTGACCGAAACCCTTCGGCACCACAACCCCACTTTATCACCACAACAAGCACAATTGAATCATTTATCTCATAGACATAGCAACATGCATTATCAAATGAAGCATTCAACATCAAAGCTTAAATACAACATTTAAGCGTAAAGAAACGATACCCATCCCCTTTCCTACTGTGCATCCATGTGTGTCAAATTTTAGATTAGTTATTCCACTTTTGCAAGTTTTAATGTTGCTATCCTATGACAAAATTTTAGTTAAAACCTAAGCCATGTTTCTAAGTTATTCCACATACACATTCCAGGGACCTACAGCCCGCTCTGATACCAACTGTAACACCCCGGCATCTAGCATGCCTGAATGCTACCAAACATAGGCTAAACAACATCTAAATACTACAATTCCGGTTCGCGCGATCTCCTTCCTCGCTCCAAATCCACCGGATCTCCTCGTCACGGAGCGCTCCAATGGACAGATCTTCGAGGTGTTGAGGTGGAGAACTCCCCTAGGGGCAGCAAGGGAGGTGGAGAGGGGTGGTGGTGCCATGGGGGAAGATGGAGAGGAAGGGGAAAGGTGGAGGCGCATGGGGGGCTAGGGGGTGGCGGCTAGGGTTGGGAGAGGGAGTTTGGGGCGCACCAAGGGGTGGGGGCCAGATTTGACTACCTAAAAGTCCCCCACTTAGGCCCAAACCCTTCCACCGGAGGCCCAATGTAACACCCCGGCATCTAGTATGCCTGAATGCTACCAAACATGAGCTAAACAACATCTAAATACCCTGAATTAAGGTAAAATACAACAAAGGAGTAAATGCTAAAACCCGAAATTTCGGCAGCATCTCCTTTGTTTTAACATGATTTGAAGGAGCAACAACAGTATAGCAATATATTGAATATGAGAGACAACTAAAAATAGCAGTAATTAACAACTTAGCAACAATATAAGTCTAGTTTCAAACATGTAATGTCTCCAAGAGTCAAACGAACAATAAGACTCTCATTTAGCAAAGCTAAACCTTAAAGCAATAATCATCACACGCACTTTATTATCAAAAACTAATTGAATGACTTGTGGAATCAAATGAGCGAAGCTACGTGCGGAAGTGTGACTATTTCCCTTCCCCGCATGCCGGTCGCATGGTACCAAAAACAACAAGAAAACACAAGCGTGAGTTCGAAACTCAGCAAGCATATTGCAATGGTACAACAAGAACAATTACATGGCAATAATATCTCACATCATGTGAACCATCGCATTCATGATCACATATCATTATCATCATCATTATGTATGCAATGCAATGCTATGCTCATGTCTACTTGGAAACTCATACCGGTATGGTTGAGTACACACCCGTCGGTGTGCACCCTCTCCCCCCTTCCATCCCGAAGATGGAAGGTGCCTACTCCTCGCTTCCGTTCACCGCGGTGAATGGAATCACAATGTAGGACTTACTCATTGGCTCTCCGGAATAGTCATAACTTTTTCACCGACCTTCCCCGGACTAGTTATGACTTTCTCACCGCCCGGGCGATGTAACATGCCATGTATGCAATTATGCCAACATCACATTTAACTTGTACATTAACACATGGCATCATAACATAATAAACATGCTCATCATATCATTGGCAATCATTAAAGCATGGCAAGTGATCATATCATATAGTCAATTTCATCTATTCTCAACAAGCAACCTACAAATCACTATCCATTACAATACACTTGCCTCAACCACGAGCAACGGATTGGCGGGAAGTAGAAGGCACTCCCGGGGTCACACCACCGGCACATAGGTACCACACACTCACAATCATGTCCACAAAACAGTACGCAAACCCTCATCTACCCCGACATTGCCAACTACTCGCAACACCAAAAATAGAGGTTCTGTCCCGTCGGGATAGCATCCTTCCAAAAGGCATAACTTGAGTTCTGGGACTCCGAATCAATTAAACGAGTACATCCTCACGTAGATTCGGAAATTTCCCACCTTTTTCTAAGTATAAGGAAAGACTGATTCGGACTCTAAAGTGGTTTAATCTACATAATACCGTGATCTATTCCATTCACATCACAGATTTTAACACGCTCGGTAAAACAGCCATAACATTCAAACGGCTGATCGGAATTGGACGTTCTTTATACCCACAGAAAGATATTGAAATTATATACAACTTCTTCAACAGGCGGACAACCAAATTCGGAACCTAAATTGGCGAAAAACTAAACCCTAGGTTGACTGCTCATGCTGTCCAAAACAAAGAACGTAGCAACTTCTAGATCTAATCCAATCTACTCAATTCCAGCACCACCAATTGATCTAAAAACATGATATTGATCCTTAGAACAGTACCTATCCCAACCCCAAGGATTCCCATGGCCATACCTTCGCCCGAAGACCGAAAGCCCAACGGATCTCCTCCCGGTTCGCGCGATCTCCTTCCTCGCTCCAAATCCACCGGATCTCCTCATCGCGGAGCACTCCAATGAACGGATCTTCGAGGTGTTGATGTGGAGAACTCCCCTAGGGGCAGCAAGGGAGGTGGAGAGGGGAGGAGAGGGGTGGTGGCGCCATGGGGGAAGATGGAGAGGAAGGGGAAGGGTGGAGGCGCATGGGGGGGCTAGGGGGTGGCGGCTAGGGTTGGGAGAGGGAGTTTGGGGCGCACCAAGGGGTGGGGGCCAGATTTGGCTACCCAAAAGTCCCCCCTTGGGCCCAAACCCTTCCACTGGAGGCCCAACTCAGCCCCCATGGCCCAAAGTCCCCCGGAGAGGCCCAAACCCCCGAAAATGGCCCAAAAACACGCTATAAACGGCATAACGTAAAGTTTTAACCTCCATTTACATATTTTATAATATTTTGACCTCAACATCCACATTTTATAAGATTACGACACTCCGTGGTGTTACACCCAACTCAACCCCCAAGGCCCAAAGTCCCCCGGAGAGGCCCAAACACCCGAAAACGGCCCAAAAACACGCTATAAACGACATAATGTAAAGTTTTAACCTCCATTTTCACATTTTATAAAGTTTTTGACCTCAACATTCACATTTTATAAGATACGACACTCCGTAGTGTCACACTTTTCTACAGTCCATAGCAGAATTAGAAATGATCATCACATGTGGCCACATTTTAAGGATTGTATCGGAGTTATTGATGGAACTCATATTCTAGCTGTTGTTCCCGTAGAAGAACAAGTTAGATATATTGGTAGATCACGATCTATAACTCAAAATTTGATGGCAGTGTGTGATCATGATATGAGATTCACATATGCATCTATTGGGCAACTAGGATCAATGCATGACACAACTGTCCTATATCATGCATTGGAAGTTGATAGATATACCTTTACACATCCTCCTCAAGGTAAGCTGTACTTGTTTATTTTCTTTGTACTTTTTATACATTGAGTACTCATATGGCATCTACATTGCATGTTTCAGGTAAGTATTATCTTATGGATGCTGGTTATCCTAACCGTCCAGGGTACTTAGCGCCATACAAGGGCCGAAGGTACCACATGCCAGAGTTTCGAAGAGGTTCAGCACCAAGTGGTAAAAAAGAAAAATTCAACCAATTGCACTCAAGTTTACGCAATATCATTGAGAGATGCTTTGGTGTATGGAAGATGAAATGGAAAATTCTTCTGAAGATGCCAAGCTATCCAATGTCAAAACAAAAGATGATTATAGCCGCTACTATGGGACTGCACAACTTCATACGTGACCATGATGCGCCAGACAGGGATTTCAAAAGGTTTGATCTGGATCCAGACTACGTGCCTACAATACCATCAAGATATGCAAGATATGTCATTTCTCAAGATGCATCAGATGCATCAACATCAGATAGGAGTGATTCATCTATGGACGCATTTCGTGATGAGCTTGCACAGACAATTGCAGGATGATTGATATATTACTTGTGATATTTCCTTATTGTTGAATAATAATGTTATTTAATTTGGTTACCGTCGAACAATAATGTTATTCTGCACCTTTGGCTATGAATATCTATACAAAGAATCTCTATTGTTCTTGAAATATTTGCCGCCAAGCATATTGAAACAAGAGGATGTTACAGATGAAACTAGACTAACAATGTTTGTACAATCACACATCAGTAAGTAGCATTTAATTTCTCTTACATCATAAAATGACATGGATTAATTGCTGTATATTGGTCTCAGCCATCAATGTAAAGTTAATGACGGGTTTTGGTAATAAAGGAATAATTAACAACTAATAAGAACAAAAAGAGAAGAAAAGGTTCACACAGAAGTGCAGACGGTAAATTTTTTTTACGATGCTCATTTAGCAAAGTAGCCTTACACAGCCTATTATTCAATATAGCATTATAGCTTCAACAACATAGCAGATTAATGCCCAACGAACTGCACTATCGGACATTGATGGCTGGGAATACACATAGAAAGAAACAATAAATAAATAAAAATGAATAGTTACAATCAAGGGTAGCATGGTCTTTTTGTATTCAATCCCCCCTTCAAGATCTCTGGAGCAAATATCTTAGCCAAACGCTTTTGTTAGACGGATCCAGCTTCTCAGCGAAGTAGATCCTGCAGGAAGCAAGATCTGGATCTAGAAAAGCAGGATCTGGAGCCTTACCAAACGGGCCCTAAGTATATTAATTATTACCTTTGATAATAGCCAAAACATGGAAACAATGACTTTTGTAAATATGTATCAAAGTACTTTGGAATGGAATTTTCCTACAATGTTATTTATGAAAAATAAAAGTGATTTTATAAATAACACTTTAGTGAAAGATCTTTGAAGGTATCTGAAAATTAGATCTTTGTGTAGATGAACCGGCAATGGATGTACAATGCGGATCGTCGCTCCAGAGAGTTCATTGATGGCGTGAAGGCATTTCTTGATGCCGCCGTTGCATTCTTGCCTCCAGACAGCTTCATATGTTGTCCGTGCGTAGACTGCAAGAATAACAAGGAGCACTCCCAACGCTTTCAGGTTATGACCCATTTGATCACGAGAGGTTTCATGCCAAACTACCTATTAGACCAAGCATGGCGAAGTACAGGGGAGCAGCCAGGAAGACGATGAAGAAGATGGTGAAGAAGAAGAGGTATTCAACAGTATGGCATACGCAACGAATTATTGTTCTGTGGAAGATACAGTCGGCGATCTTGGTGATGACGAGCTAGACCAGATGCTGCGTGATGGAGAGGGGGACTACACAGATGAAAGACAATTCGAGAAGTTTCAGCGCATGGTAGAGGACCATAGGACACCTTTGTACCCAGACTGTGGGAAGGGCCACACGAAACTCCGTACGACACTGAACTTAATGCAATGAAAGGCCAGAAATTATGTGTCAGACAAGGGATTCAATGAATTGTTATCACTCATAGAGAATCTACTTCCAGAAGATAACACGCCGCCTGAATCTACATATGAAGCCAAGCAAGTCATCTATCCTTTGGGATTAGAAGTACAGAAGGTACACGCATGTCGTAACGATTGTATCCTATATCGCAATGAGTATGTGGATTTGGATGCTTGTCCAGTGTGCAAAGAATCACGTTACAAGACGAAGCGTGAAGACCCAGGTGAAATAGATGGGGAGTGTAAGAAGAAGAGACCTCCCGCTAAGGCGGTGTGGTATTTCCCTGTGATCCCCCGATTAAAGCGTCTTTTTGCTAACAAAATGCATGCCCAGATGGTGCGTTGGCACAAAGAAGAGCCTAAGGATGACGGGATACGCACCCCGCTGATGGGTCCCAGTGGAGGAAAGTCGATCGAACATTCCCAGACTTTGCAAATGAGGTGAGAAACATAAGGTTTGGGTTGAGTACCGATGGTATGAATCCTTTTGGCGACCTGAGCAGTAGCCATAGCACCTGGCCTGTTACACTATGTATCTATAATATTCCTCCTTGGCTGTGCATGAAGCGAAAATATACCATGATGCCATTATTGATCCAAGGGCCGAAGCAACCTAGAAACAACATCGATGTCTATCTGAAACCATTGATGGAATATCTTGTAAAGTTGTGGGAGGATGGTGTACGGGTATGGGATGAGTACAAGAGGGAGTATTTCACCCTACATGCACTGTTGTTCGTAAAGATCAACGACTGGCCCACGCTCGGTAACCTGTTTGGGAATACTACCAAAGGATATAAAGCATGCTTGCAATGCTTAGATGAAACCGACAGCTTGTACCTGAAAAATTCTTGAAAGATTGTGTACATGGGCCATCGTAGGTTTCTTGTAAAGAGGTACCCATTGCGGAAAAAAGGAAGTTATTTTGATGGGAAAGCAGACCATCGTGATAAGCTTGAGCATCGTAGTGGGCCACATGTGTTTGCCATGGTAAAAGATCTTAAAATAGTGTTTGGAAAGGGTTCTGGAAGCAAAACTGTCCTGAACGGGGAAGGTCAGGCACCCATCTAGAAGAAGAGATCAATATTTTGGGACTTGCCATATTGGGAAGTTTTGGAGATCCGTCACTCACTTGACTTCATGCACATCACGAAGAATGTTTGCTTGAACCTGCTAAGATACTTGGATATGTACGGCAAATCGAAAGATACACTACAAGCTCGGAAGGACCTACAAGTTTTGGAACTGAGGGATCGTCTACATCCAGAAAAGAGAGAGAAAAGACATTACCTAAATCCTGCGAGCTACACTCTAAGCAAAGAAGAGAAAAAAAAAGCATGATAGAGTGCTTGAACAGTGTGAAGGTCCCTTCAGGATACTCGTCAAATGTGAAGAGACTCATAAACATAAAAGAGAATAAATTCGTACACCTGAAAGCTCATAACTGTCTTGTATTGATGACACAGTTGCTCCCAGTGGCTTTGAGAGGTAGTTTGCCTGAGTGGGTCCGGGTGACAATCATAAAGCTGTGTACCTTTTTCAACGCGGTTTCGCAGAAGGTCATCGATCCACATAAGCTAAGTAATCTACAAGATGACGTGGTACAGAGTGTGGTCAGCCTTGAGATGATCTTTCCTGCTGCATTCTTTGATATTATGATTCATCTCACTGCTCACATTGTCAAAGAGATAGGTATTCTTGGGCCCGTGTTTCTTCACAACATGTTTCCTTTCGAGAGGTACATGCAATCCTAAAGAAGTATGTCCTTAACCGTTCACGTCCCGAAGGATGCATTGCGGAGGGTTATGGGACCGAGGAGGTGGTTGAGTTTTGTTTGGATTACATTGAGGATCTACATCCTATTGGCGTCCCTATATCATGCAATGAGGGGAGACTACGGGGAAAAGGGACACTAGGACGGAAAACAATTGCATGCAATGATCTCCTAACTTTTAAGCAAGCACATTTCACTGTTCTAAAACAATCAACCCTAGTGGCCCCGTACGTCCTTCAGCATAAGAGTATTCTACGCCGCGAATTCCCAGGGAGGTCCGAGGATTGGATCATAGTGAGGCACATGGATACTTTCGACGCTTGGTTACAAAACTACATCCTTGTCAATGGGTTAGAAAATGAACAGTTGCAGCACTTGGCTCGGATGCCATCTAGTGAAATCGTCACATTTCAGGGCTACGAGATAAATGGTTACACCTTCTACACAAAATGGCAGGATACCAAGAGCACCAACCAGAACAGCGGTGTTCGTATAGACGCCATTGACAACAAAGGCAATGTTGACACATATTATGATTACATAGAAGAGATATGGAAGCTCGACTATGGACCATTGAAGGTCCCTCTATTTAAGTGCCAGTGGGTCAAACTGACTTCAAGCGGCGTGAAGATAGACAAATACGGCATGACAACCGTCGACCTAACAGAAGTTGGCTATAGGCGCGAACCATTCGTCCTTGCCAACGATGTGAGACAAGTTGTAACACCCCGGCATTTAATATGCCCGAATGCTACCAAACATAAGCTAAACAACATCTAAATACCACATTTAAACATAAATTCCAGCAAAGGTACATATGCTAAAAACCGATATTTCGGCAGCATCTCCTTTGTTTTTCCATGAATTAACACCATATCAATATCATGGCAAGATATATCATAGCACACGACATCTAAAACATCAACATAAATGGATATATCATCAAATTACGCCAATAATACCACGCTCAACCACTTCATAAACTAAAACGAAGCAAATAAGGAATCACTAGCATGCTAAATTAAACCATACATTAAGTTTAAGGCACAGCTCTTAATATCATGTCTCCAAGTGATTAATTATGGACTATGATGGTGGAGCTACGTGTAGAAGTGTAGCTAGACCCCTTTCCCGCATGCCGATCTCAAAGTACCTAAAAACAACATAAAACACAAGCGTGAGTTCGAAAACTCAGCAAGCATATTGTAATGGACAACAAGATCATTTACAAGACAATAATACCTTACATCACATATAACATCTCATACTTGAGCACATAACAACATCATCATCATTAAATATGTATTGCAATGCAATGCAATGCAATGCAATGTTATGCTCATATCTCCTTGGAAACTCATACCGGTATGGTTGAGTACACACCCGTCGGTGTGCACCCTTTTCCCCCCTTCCATCCCGAAGATGGAGGGTGCCTACTCCTCGCTTCCATTCACCACGTGGATGGAATCACGATGTAGGTCTTACTCAATGGCGTTCCGGACTAGTCATAACTTTCTCACCGACCTTGCCGGACTAGTTATGACTTTCTCACCGCCTCGCCCTATCTCATGTCATGCATGCAACTATGCCAATTATCATATTTCACATGTACATAAACATATGGCATCTCATCATGACAAATATTACACATGGCATCGAATCATGATAAGTATAGACACATAGCATCATATCATGATAATCATACTCAATATATCATTGGAAAACAGCAAGCAAGGCAAGTGATCATAGCAAGTATTCAATCTTTCATCCAATATCAACAAGCAACCTACAATCCGCTATACATTACAACACACTTGCCTCAACCGCGGGCGACGGATTTGTGGGAAGTCGAGGGCACTCCCGGTGTCACACCACCTGCACATAGGCATCACACACTCACAATCATGCCCACAAAACAGTACACAAATCCCCATCTAACCCGACATTGCCCACTACTTGCAAACCTAAAAACAGAGGTTCTGTCCCGGCGGGACAGCAGCCTTGCAAAGGCCATAACTTGAGTTCTGGGACTCCAAATCGATTAAACGAGTACACCATCGCAAAGCTTAGGAAATTTCCTACCTTTTTCTAGTTATACGGAAAGACTGATTCGGACTCTAAAATTGTTTAATCTACAGATTACTACGATCTGTTCCAATCGCGTCACAGATTTTAACACGCTCGGTAAAACGGCCATAACTTTCAAACGGCTGATCGGATTTTAACGTGCTTTATGTCCACGGAAACATAATTAAATTATCTACAACTTCTTTTAAGTCCGTACGGACAGATTCGGATTCTAAGTCGACGAAAACTCGAACCCTAGCCCGATTGCTCAATCTGCCCGAAAACAGAAACGTGGCAACGTCTAGATCTAACCCAAAGAACTCCAACCCAGCACCACCAATTGATCTAAAAACTTCATAAACACCCTAAGAACAGTACCTATATCAAACCCAAGGATCCCCATGATCATACCTTTGTCCAACGAACGAATCTCCAACAGATCTCCTCGCGGATCGCTCCTCGCTCCACGCTCCTCGCTCCTCGCTCCTCGCTCCAACGGATGGATCCACAAGGTGCAGAGGTGTGGAGACCACCCTAGGGCAGCAAGGGGGTGGAGGAGAGGTGGTGGAGAGGTGGGGAGCAATGGGGCAAAGGAGGGGGAGGCGCACGGCCAAGGGAGGAGGGAGGCGGCTAGGGCAAGGGCAAGTGGGGGGGGGAAGGGCGCACAAGGGGCAGGGGTGAACGCCCAAGGGCTGGTGGGGAGCCCTTTTACCAGCCCCCACACCCAATCTTAGTCCATTACGGAGACCTACTCCATTCCACCAAAGCCCACTTAAGGCCCAAACTCCCCCGGGAAGGCCCAAAACCCCGAAAACGGCCCGGAAACAGCCCGGAAACGTTATTAACCTCCATACCTTATGGTTTTAACCTGCCATACAATATTTCATAAAGTTTTTGACCTTAACATGCACCATTTAAAAGGTTACGACACTCCGTGGTGACACATCACTTCAAACGGCCCAAAAACGCGAGTAAACCTCAAGCCGAAAGGTTTTATTCTCTAATTTCACATTCTATAATGTCACACCATACCGTAGTGTCACACAAGTCTTCTACATAATGGACATGTCAAGCAAACCAAAGAAGCACAGGGAGAAGCAAAAGGATTGCAGTAGTAAGCCAAAGCGACACGTGGTTCTCCATGGCAAACGAAGGATTGTTGGTGTTGAGGACGTCACAGACAAGGAAGAGTATAATCAGTTCGACGAGCTCCCTCCCTTTGCGGTAGATGTTGACATAAGTGTCCTAAATGTAATAGAAGTCGATGCTCCTTATGTACGTCGCGATCACGCCGAAGGAACACTTGTAAAGACAAAGTGATCATTAATTCATGTGATTAAATAATTTTTGAATGGACTTACTAATTTTTGGATGCACTAACTATTTTTTATTGCACTCACTATTTTTTGAATGCATTAAATAATGTTTGAAAGGAATAAACAATTTTTGAAGGGATTAAATACTTTTTGAATGCATTAAAAAGTTTGTGAAGGGATTAAATAATTATGGAATGCATTAAAAAGTTTGTGAAGGGATTAAATAATTTTTGAATGCATTAAACAATGTTTTAAAGGAATAAATAATTTTGAATGCATTAAACAATGTTTGAAAGGAAAGAAAAAAGAAATAGCAGAGGGCGCGAGTGGGACTCGAACCCCTGAAGCCGTAGGTGAGTCCACGCTCGAGCGCCACTCGCTAGCCAAGGGGGAGGAAGATTTATGTCGAGCATGAACGGTGTCAAACCTTTTTGACTCCTAAGTATCTACAAGCGGTTGGTATTACGAACCGCTTGTAGATGTCCCTCCCTCGTTGCGGTGAAGGGGTTTCTACAAGCGGTTTGTATTACGAACCGCTTGTAGAGGTCCCTCTCTCGCTGCGGTGAAGGGGTTTATACAAGCGGTTTCTATTATGAACCGCTTGTAGAGGTGTGTTCTACACGCGGTTTCTATTACGAACCGCTTGTAGATAGGTTTCTACAAGCAGTTTCTATTACAAACCGCTTGTACAGGTGCGCTTATAAATAGCTGTTTTCTCCCCGCGCATCACAGACTCAGCTCGAAAATTTTCTAAGTCCCAGTGTGTGACACTACAGAATGACGGTTTGAGTCATTCTCAATGTTGGCATTTAGGTATGACTTTGGTATTATGTTTTTGGACCTCTCCTGTGAATTTGAGCCTTTCCGGGGAAGATTTTGGGCCTTCTGGGGGAGTTTGGGCCTTGGGGGACCTAACTCGGGCCTTGGGGGACCCTCGTGGGCCGATGGTGGGAGTGTTTTGGGCCATGTGGTGGAGTTTTTGGGCAGCAAAGGGCTGCTGCCCCACCCTCCATGCGCCCCCCTCATGTGCCCCCTCCTCCCTAAACCCTAGCCGCCACCCACCCCCTCTCCCCGCTATGCGCCCCTCTCCTCTCCCCACCTAGCCGCCACCTCTCCTCCTCCTCTAGCCGGCCCTAGAGCCTCTCCCTCCGCAAGATCTCGCTGTCCGGGAACTCTCCGTCCAAGCGGATCCGGCGATCCCAGCAATTCCGGCATTCCCGGCGATTGGAGGAGAGATCGGGTTGCGAGGAGAAGACGTTCGTCAATCGGGTGATCCGTCAAGAAGAGGTACGGATTTGGGGTCTTGTTCAGGGTGGTCTAGGTGCTGTTAGATGGGTAATTTCATGGTTAAATTGGTGTTTAGGTGCTGTTCCTAGATGAGATTAGGGAGATTGCTTTTGCTGTCCCACGTTCTGTTTCGGGCAGATTGGACGTCCGATCTAGGGTTTGAGTTTTCGCAATTTTAGATTCAGAATTTTGTCAGCCGCCTGTTGAGAAAGTTGTAGATAATTTCAATACCTTTCAGTGGACACCAAGAACGCGTAATTCCAATAATCCGTTTGAAAGTTATGGCTATTTTACCGAACGTGTTCAAAACTGTGACGTGATTGGGACAGATCGCGTTGTTCTGTAGATTAAACAATTTTAGAGGCCGAATCAGCTTTTCCCAATACTTAGAAAAAGCTAGGAAATTTCTTAAGCTTCGAGAAAATGTACTCGTTTGTCTGATTTGGAGTTGTTAAGCCTGAGTTATATTCTTTCAAAGGCTGCTGTCCCGTTGGACAGAACCCCTGTTTTTGGGTGTTGGGAGTAGATCGCGAAGTCGGTTTAATTAAGCATTCTTGTGTGGTCTTGTGTGCATATGGTTGAGTGTATTGAAACCTTGTGCTGGTGGTGTGACCCCGGGAGTGCCCTTATCATCTCGCCAATCCGTCGGCCGCGGTTAAGACAAGTGTATTGGAATGGGTAGCGTGTTGTATGTTGCCAGTCTTGATTAGATGCAAATTGATTACATGATACGCTATCTTGCCATGAGTAGTGTTTGCGCATGATATGATGATAATGCCTTATTATGATGCTATGCAATGATTAGTTGGGTTATGTGCAAGTTGTTTATGTTTATGGCATGTTGCATATATGGCATGAAAGCTGGCCCGGTCGGTGAGAAAGTCATAACTAGTCCGGTAAGGTCGGTGAGAAAGTTATGACTAATCCGGAGCGCCATTGAGTAAGACCTACCTCGTGATTCCATCCACAGTTGTGAATGGAAGCGAGGAGTAGGCACCCTCCATCTATGGGATGGAAAGGGGAAAGAGGGTGCACGCCGACGGGTGTGCACTCGGCAATACCGGTATGTGCTTCAAATAGACATGTGCATCGCATTGCATTGCATGGATGACATTGTTTTATGAGATGCTTATGATGTTCTGTGAGATGCATATGAAGATGATTATGACAATGTTATATGAGAGCTTGAATGAAGAAGTTTATGAGTTGATTCTCATGATGTGTGAATAGCACAAAGTATGTATGTGAATTGTTATTATTTTTGTACCATTGCAATAAACTTCGCTGAGTGTTGAACTCACGCTTGTGTTTTTATGATGTTTTTAGGTACCATGAAACCGGCATGCGGGAAAGGGAGCTAGTCACACGTCATCACTTAGCATCACACATTTAAACAATGACATGTTCCTTCCTTTAATTGTGATGGTTAATTCATTGAACTAAATGGTGGTTTTGATGCTTCGTTGGTCGTCATGAGTAAATGATTAGTCCATATTTGACATGTGACGGATAGGCTTATATCCTTAGTTGTATGGTGGCTGAAATTCCTGATTGTCATGTTATTGCTATCGTTCATCATGCCATCTTGATATGTTAATATTGTTGTTGCTTCAATTCATGGAAAAACAAAGGAGATGCTGCCGAAATTTTTGGTTTTAGCATTTATTCCTTTGCTATAATTTATCTTTATTTATGGTATTTAGATGCTTCTTCCATCATGTTTGGTGACATTCAGGGCATACTTGATGCCAGGGTGTTACACAACGCCATTGTCGCACTCCTCCGCCACCTTCAGCGCCATCGCCTGTGACCTCGCCGTCGACTCCTCCGCCACCGCGCCGTCATCTGTGACCTCGTCGACGCCTCCTCCGCCACCCGAAGGGCCTAGGTTAGCCTGCTCCTATGCTAACACCCCTCTTTTTCTCGCTGCCCACAACGTGTTCGACAAAATGCCCACAAGATAAATGCATTGATATCATTGATATACATTGATATATATTGGTATACATTGATATAGATTGATATACATTGATATAGATTGATATAATTGATATAGATTGATATACATTGATACATTGATATATATTGGTATACATTGATATACATTGATATACATTGATACATTGATATACATTGATATATATATTGATACATTGATATGCTTAAACAATTTTTCATAATTATACATTTATATACATTGATATATTTATACATATACATTGATATACTTATACATATATATATCAATGTATACATTGATATACTTATACATATATATACATTGATATACATTGATATACATTGACACATTGATATAGATTGATATATATATTTATACATTGATATGCTTAAACAATTTTTCATAATTATACATTTATATACATTGATATATTTATACATATATATTGATATACATATACATTGATATACATATACATTGATATATTTATACATTGATATACATACTAATTAAACGATTTTTCCATAATTAAATAGATGGTGACACCAAGGCGTGATGCTCCTAATTTCGAGATGGAAGAACAGTTTTTGCTAGACATGATCGCTGTCGGTGGATCTGGTGATGCCAACGTTGTCGACACTGCAACCGGTGGATTCAGTGACGCCAACGTTGTCGACACCGCAGCCGGTGGATCCGGTGATGCCGTGGACGATGAGGGAAGCGAGGTAATGCCACGAGAATCTGGACAAACCCTTTAATCGTATTTAACCAATTAATATAAACGGCTCTGACATGAAAAATTCACATCTCTATCCATTTTCAGCCCGGTACATTGAGCACCCAAACCAAGCGAGGAGCTAACAAGAAGCCTCCTACAAAGTTTGTTTTCACCAACGTCGACAATGACGGGAAGCCAATTGCCCCTCTTTCTGTAGTAGGCCCATTTAACAATGCATGTGGTTTCCACATTAGGGATCATGTCCCAGTTAGCATCAAGAAATGGCCTGAAGTTCCGCAAGCAACCAAGGAGCTCCTTTGAAAAGATATCAAGGAGAACTTCAAATTTCCTGAAGGATACGAGAACAAGGTTAAGAAATACACTTTGAAGAAAATGGCAACCCAATTTCAGTCGTGGAAAGTTCACTTGAACAACAAGTATGTCAAGAAGGCAGAGGTCAGGTGGCCATATGAGCTGGGCCGGGAGTTGGTTGCACCGAAAAAGATAAAGGATCTGCCAACCAAGATGCGGCAATTTCATGAATGGTACATGGAACAGTCCACTGAAGGAAGAACAATGTTCCCCGTCCATATAAAAGAGATAGATTTCTATCGTGAGGATCAACTCATATGGATGGAATTCGAGCACTTGCACCAATTTTACCATCGAGATGCCGTCAACGTGTCTCTAATGAGCTACTGGTGTCTGTAAGTACTTCCAGCTAATCATTGAGTTTACCATATATATATGTTAATTTCGCCGTAGTTCAAGCTGCAAAATCTAATAACTCATCCCCTTTGTATGTAGAATGGAGATACAACGATGTAGAAGAGAGACTATCTTCGACATCAGCTTCATCGATCCATTAATTGTCAACGAGACTACATGTAAAGGCATCCCAAAAGAAATTGAAGAATACATTCTGAAAGCTCTTTCAGAACAGTACTACAAAACGCACATACTTCTGCCCTTCAACTTCATGTACGTATATATACATGTCATCACACAACCTCTCATTTATCCTTTTTCAAGACATTCATAATATGACTAATTACATATAAGTTGCAATACATATATATGAATAGGTTTCACTGGATCCTACTTATTATCAATGTCGATAGTGCGAAGATCATTGTGCAAGACTCAAAAAGAAAACCACAAAAAGATTTTTAGTTTATCATTGATATTCTAAAAAGGTAATATTGACATGCCAACCTACATATATTTAAGTACTTCGAATACTCATAATTACTATTCATATAATAACGCATGACAGGGCATTTGCCACGTTCCGAACGAAGCATAGAGGAAAGAGTTCTAGGAATGAATTCACAGTGCAATTGAGCACTCGAGTACGCACTACAAAATATCAATTAAAGAATATATATGGCGTAAAAATTTATCTTCTCAATAATTAATTGCATTCTTTTCAAATATATCACTCCAGGTTCTACAGCAATCGGCTGGAAACAACATATGTGGCTATTATGTGTGCCTCTTCATGCAAAATCTTACCCACGGCGATATGCGATGACTGGACAACAAAGTGCGTGTGTGTTAAAAACAAATTTTTTAATACACTTATACTTCACATATTCAAAGATTTATTTATTTCTTTCTTTTCGTAGCCCGGCATCGATGAGACAGGCGTGATCCCTTCGCATCGGGTTGAAGCAGTCCAAGAACAACTTATTGGCTTCATTGTCGATGAGATTATAACCCCCAGAGGCGAGTTCTACGCAAAGGGATGGAGAGATTGTCCTTCAATAAGGACAGGTGAACTTACGGAATCTTCGTCTATGGACGCAAAGAGTGATGCACGCAAGAAATGATCGCAAGATCACCACCTTTGTACTCTTCGAAAGTTGTAAAATGTTTGCTTGTGCTCATTATTTCATGTATTGTAAAACGTGTGTGTGTATATGCATTTAATTTGTAAATACATTATAAGTTCATACTATTTGTGCAAGCAAACTAATGGTTTTCTCAATTATAATATATATTTAATTATGCAGAAATAAACTTGTAGTTGTATTTAATTTCAATGCCAAAATTCATATTGGAAAGCCTAGGTCAAAAGGTGACAGTCTCTCCACAAGCGGTTTGTAACAACAACCGCTTGTGGACAGAGCACACGTGGCGTCTCTCGCCACCAAAGATGGAATATAGCTCAGGGGCTGTGACACTACGGAATGACAGTGTGAGTCATTTTCGATCTCAGCCTTAAGATACTACTCTTGTATCGTGTTTTTGGGCCGTTTCTAGGAGTTTGGGCCTTTCCGGGGGATTTGGGCCTTTCCAGAGGGGAATTGGGCCTTCCGGGGGAGTTTGGGCCTTGGGGGAAATAGTTCGGGCCTTGTGGGATCTATTTGGGCTGAAGGTGGGACATCTTTGGCCCATGTGGAGGTGGAATAGGATAGTCTGCTTCCCTATGTCCCATGCGCCCCCCCATCTCCCCACAACCCTAGCCGCCTCTCCACTCCACCCCTTGCAACTCCCCCTTTCATCCCCTAGCCTCCACCTTCCTCCCCACCTCCCCTAGCCAGCCCTAGGCGAGTTCCACCCCTTCCCCTTGCTTCCACGCCCTTCCATACCGTTGTCCTCGCCATTGGGAAGCTCCGCGATGAGAGGATCCGGCGGGATTGGCGCGTGGAAGGAGATCGGGCAACAGGGAGGAGTTTTCGTCGGTTCGTCGTTCGTCGGGCTAAGGTATGGTGATGGGAGACCCTTGGGATGGATTAGGTGCTATGCTAGTGGTGTTTTGATGCCTTAGATCCATGTTTAGGTGCTGTTTCTAGATGAGATTAGGGTGTTTGCAATTGTTGTCCCACGTTCTATCTCGGGCAGATTGGGCGTCCGACCTAGGGTTTGAGTTTTCGCAATTTTAGAGTCGGAATTTGGTCGTCCGCCTGTTGAAGTAGTTGTAGATAATTTCAATACCTTTCAGTGGACACTAAGAACGTGTAATTCCGATCAGCCTTTCGAAAGTTATGGTCATTTTAACGAACATGTTCAAAACTGTGTTGTGATTGGGACAGATCGGGTTGATCTGAAGATTAGGCAATTTTATAGGCCGAATCTGTAACACCCCGGCATCTAGTATGCCCGAATGCTACCAAACATAGACTAAACATCAACTAAATACCATACATGAAGACAAATTTCAGCAAAGGCACAAATGCTAAACACCGAAATTTCGGCAGCATCTCCTTTGTTTTATCATGATTTGAACAATAGCAATATCATAGCAAAATATTTCATAACATAAGACATCTAAAGCAGCAATATATAATGGATAAAACATCATCATAAACAATTAAACCAAAACCAACCACACAAACATCTATAGCTAAGCAAAGAGGATCAACAGCACATTAAAATTAATCCATACACCTAGTTCATGGCACTATTATTATGATCATGACTTAAGGTTGGTAAATGTGACTGGAACTACGTGAAGATGTGTAGCTAATGCCCTTTCCCACATGCCGGTGTCATGGTACCTAAAAAAAAACAACATAAACACAAGCGTGAGTTCATCACTCAGCAAGTATATTGCAATGGTACAAACAAAAACATTTATATGGCTACAACAACTCACATCATGTATATCATCTCATTCATATTCAGAAATCATTATCATCATCATTATGTATGCAATGCGATGCGATGTGATGCGATGCTCATATCTCCTTGGAAACTCATACCGGTATGGTTGAGTACACACCCGTCGGTGTGCACCCTCTCCCCCCTTCCATCCCGAAGATGGAGGGTGCCTACTCCTCGCTTCCCCACACCGCGGTGGATGGAATCACGATGTAGGACTTACTCATTGGCTCTCCGGAATAGTCATAACTTTCTCACCGACCTTCCCCGGGCTAGTTATGACTTTCTCACCGCCCGGGCCATGTATCTTGTCATGTATGCAAATATGCCAACATCATGAATAACTTGTACATTAACACATGGCATCATCATGGATAGCTTGTACATTAACACATGGCATCATCACATAATAAACATATTCATCATATCAATGGCAAACATTAAAGCATGGCATGTGAACATATCATATATTCAAATTTCAATCTCAATCAATCAAACAAACTACAACCCGCTACCCATTCCAATACACTTGCCTCCACCACGGGCGACGGATTGGCGAGAAGTAGAAGGCACTCCCAGGGGCACACCACCTGCACATAGGTACCACACACTCACAATCATTTTCTCAAAACAGTACGCAAACCCTCATCTACCCCGACATTGCCAACTACTCGCAAAACCCGAAAACAGAGGTTCTGTCCTGTCGGGACAGCAGCCTTCCAAAAGGCATAACTCGGGTTCTAAGACTCTGAATCAATTAAACAAGTACATCCTCGCGTAGCTTAGGAAATTTTCTAACTTTTTCTAGGTATAAGGAAAAGCTGATTCAGACTCTAAAGTTGTTTAATCTACAAAATACCGTGATCTGTTCCAATCACGTCACAGATTTTAACACAATCGGTAAAACAGCCATAACTTTCAAACGGCTAATCGGAATTTCACGTTCTTTATACCAACAGAAATATATTGAAATTACCTAAAACTTCTTCAACAGGCGGCCGTCCAAATTCGGACTCTAAATTTGCGAAAAACCAAACCCTAGGTCGACTGCTCATGCTGTCCAAAACAGAGAACGTGGCAACTTCTAGATCTAATCTAATCTACTCAATTCCAGCACCACCAATTGATCTAAAAACATGATAATGACCCTAAGAACAGTACCTAGACCAATCCCAAGGGGTCCCATGGCCATACCTTCGCCCGACGCACGAAAACCTAATAGATCTCCTCCCGGTTCGCGCGATCCTTTTCCTCGCTCCAAATCCACCAGATCTCCTCATCGCGGAGCGCTCTAATGGATGAATCTTCGAGGTGCTGAGGTGAGGATCTCCCCTAGGGGCAGGAAGGGAGGTGGAGAGGGGAGGAGAGGGGTGGTGGCGCCATGGGGGAAGCTGGAGAGGAAGGGGAAGGGTGGAGGCGCATGGGGGGGCTAGGGGATGGCGGCTAGGGTTGGGAGAGGGAGTTTGGGGCGCACCAAGGGGTGGAGGCCAGATTTGGCTGCCCAAAAGTCCCCCCCTTGGGTCCAAACCCCTCCACCGGAGGCCCAACTCAACCCCCAAGGCCCAAAGTCCCCCGGAGAGGCCCAAAACACCCGAAAACGGCCCAAAAACACGCAATAAACGGCATAACGTAAAGTTTTAACCTCTATTTACATATTTTATAATGTTTTGACCTCAACATCCACATTTTATAAGATTACGACACTCCGTGGTGTCACAGAATCAGCTTTTCCCAATACTTAGAAAAATCTAGGAAATTTCCTAAGCTTCGCGATGATGTACTCATTTAATCGATTCGGAGTCCTAGAACTAAAGTTATGCTAATTGGAAGCCCGTTGTCCCGAAGGGACAGATTCTCTGTTTTGGGGTTTTAGGGGTTGTTTGCGAAGTTGGGTAGGGGATCGTTCTTGTACTGTTTTGAGGGCACGTTTCGAGTGTGTGTGGTACTTATGTGCAGGTGGTGTGACCCTGGGAGTGCCCTCATCCTCTCGCCAATCCGTCGCCCATGGTTAAGGCAAGTGTATTGTAGTGGTTGTGGCTTAGGGAGCCGTAATGTTTGATATTGAGATGGTTTACACATGTTTTATGTTATGATGCCATGATTGACTCTTACTTGCGATATGATGAAAATGGTAATATGATGCTATGCCATGTTTTGTTGAGTTTATGTGCAAGTTGTTTATGTTTATGTCATATTTGCATACATGGCATGAGAACTGGCCAGATCGGTGAGAAAGTCATAACTAGTCCGGTAAGGTCGGTGAGAAAGTTATGACTAATCCGGAGCGCCATTGAATAAGACCTACCTCGTGATTCCATCCAAAGTTGTGAATGGAAGCGAGGAGTAGGCACCCTCCATCTACGGGATGGAAGGGGAAAGAGGGTGCACGCCGACGGGTGTGCACTCGGCAATACCGGTATGTGCTTCAAGGAGACATGTGCATTGCATTGCATTGCATTATATGATGATGTTATATGATGATGTCAATGAGATGCATACAATGTGATTATGAGATGTTTATGATGTTGAATATGAAAAGTAGTGATGAAGGTATTGGAATGTGTTTTCTTGTTCCATTGCAATATACTTGCTGAGTGATGAACTCACGCTTGTGTTTATGTTGTTTTTCTTAGGTACCAGGAAACTGGCATGCGGGAAAAGGGTTTAGCTACACATCTACACGTAGCTCCACACAAATTAGACAATATTATCATTTGGAGTCATGATAATAAAATTAATGCCATGAAACTTGGAGAATTGCTTAACTGTGTGCCCGATCTTATTATTTGATTCGTTTAGCTCATGAAGTGGTTGAATGCTTTATCCTGGACTTATATTGTTGCTATGTCACCTGTTATTGCTGTTTAGATGCTTTCCATTATGATATAATGTGATACTTTATTGTTGCTCCGAATCATGGAAAAACAAAGGAGATGCAGCCGAAATTTTCGGTTTTAGCATTTGCACATTTGCTGTAATTTATCTTTATTTGTGGTATTTAGATGTTGTTTAGTCTATGTCTGGTAACATTCAGGCATACTAGATGCCGAAGTGTCACAGGGGCTCTACAAGCGGTTGGTAACACCAATCGTTTGTGATTTGCCTCCACGTGGCTGCTCCACTGCGCTTCTTGGACGCCTTCCGAACCGCTTGTGGTGCCGCACCACAAGCAGTTCGTGGAACCTTGAGTGATACCCTTTGGGTATCACTCTCGGTTGCGTACAAGCGGTTCGATAACTGTGGCGGCTTGAATCCGTCTTGGTTCGTCTTAGTTCCCTCTTTCTTCTTTTCATGTAATATCGCTGTCGGCGTATTCTACACCAGGGTACCCGCTCCCCCGCAGTTAACACGGTCGCCGGGCGGGCAGGGCGCGTCCGAGCCCCACCGCCGCGGCGAGCAGTAGGGTCGCAAGGTGGTCGCCCAGTGGACAGGTGGCGATCAGGCCACGCCACTGGGCGCCCAGTAAGGTGGTCGCCCGGTGGACAGGTGGCGAGCAGGCCACGCCACTGGGCGCCCAGTAAGGCGGTCGCCCGGTGGACAGGTGGCGAGCAGGCCACGCCACTGGGCGCCCAGTAAGGCGGTCGCCCGGTGGACAGGTGGCGAGCAGGCCACGCACTGGGCGCTCAGTGAGGTGGTCGCCCGGTGGACAGGTGGCGTACGGGCCACGCCACTGGCGCACCACCCCCAAGGCGGCGTTGCCAGGATCAAGGGCATTTAATGCGAATCGTGCGCATTAAATGCCAAGCGTGGAGGCTACAGTATGGCGGTGCGCCTTCCCCAGGCGCGTATTAATTACGGATGACGTCACGGCAGCACTCCTCCCCCTGACGGAACGGGCGGCGTTGGTGGGTGTGGGGCCCCAGGCAGGGGTGTGACGGCTGCGGCAGGCATTAAATGGGATGTAAGGACAGTGACGGGCGCATTAAATGCGCCCGTGGCAGTGTAATGAGTATAGCTTGTTGTGTAAGCCTCACATGCGCCCCCGCCAGCCCAAGTATAAAAGGGAGCCGGGGTGCATGGGAGAAGGGGTTCGATTCTTTCAGGCTAGGTTCCATTCTCTCAAGTTAGGATTCCAGTGGATATCCCACAACACAAGCAATCACAAGAAAAGCAGGACTAGGGCTGTTACTCTTCGGAGGGCCCGAACCTGGGTAAACCCTAGCGTCCCCAGTCTTCCAAGCTTCCCCGGCACTCCGGTTTCTCTCCCTCCAGCGATTGCCCCGAAAGCCCCCCCGTCTGAACCTCATAAGCACCCGATTCGGAGGTGCCTGTTGGCTAGAACGCCGACAATCGCCCTACTGCGTTGATCTCTTCTTCTCTACCTTTTATAGGGTTGAGGAGGGGACATGCATGCACCGGTCGGCTTCTTTTTAATTGTCTTTGTCTTCGGGTCACAGGCTTTTTTCGTGGTCTCCCAGTCCTTCATTTCCACCTGTCCCTAACCAAGGGCTAGCTGGGCCTTACGTGGCATTTTTTGTCCTTGCTTTACATTTTTACCCTTTTGTTTTATTTCCACCCCAAGGGCTTTGATGGGATATCACGTGCTTTAGGGCCCTAGACTCCCCTGGCTACGCTTGGGGTTTCCCTGTGGCTCTGGCACGATGTCAGGTCTGAGCGGGCCCTACCCTGGTAATTTTTATGGGGGATGGAGGAGGTGGGTTTCCTCCGCCGACCTCCGCCGCTATTCTTCTCGTGGCTTCGGGTTTCTTCTTGGTCCGGTTATTTTTTATTGCATGCCTCTGGCCTTTTTCGCCGCTTCGTCTGGGGTATCACCTCCAGGGGCAGGTGGTTCTTACTTCGCTTGTTGGAGAGGGAATAGGTATAGCGGACATGTTTCCTCGATCCAGATGGAGGTGTGAGCCTGGCTTCGCCTGCCAAAATGAGTGGATTCATTGGGCCTACAACAATAACCGCTTGTGAAAGCGCTTACGAACCGCTTGTGTTGCACTGTTCCCTGGTAGTGCATGATAAGAAGCATAGGTTGCAATATGATTGTGATGTGGTTTGAACTTTTCGGCATTTAAGATATGACAAAAGAAATCTGAAATAAGCTTGGCAAGCTGGTTAGGAATCTTTGTGTAACATCTCAAAATTTACGGAACAGTAAATTTAAAATGTTAAAATATAAATTTGATTTATTGTTACCTTTCCTAAAATTTAGAAGCTTTTAATAGATATCTTGCTTAAAGGATAATTAATGTAACACCCCGGCATCTAGTATGCCCGAATGCTACCAAACATAGACTAAACAACATCTAAATACCACAAATTAAAGTAAATTATAGCAAAGGAGTAAATGCTAAAATCGAAAATTTCAGCAGCATCTCCTTTGTTTTAACATGATTTGAAGCAACAACAATAGCATAGCAAAATATGGCATAATACGAGACATTTAAAACAACAATAGTAAATGACATGACAACAATATAAGTCCAATTTAAGCATTCAAACTCTTCATGCGCCAAACGAAACGATTAAGGCACTTATAGCACACAACAAAATCATAAACCAAGTTGCAACACACTAAATTTATTATCAAGACTCCAGATGAATAGACTGTGGGATCAAATGCGTGAGCTACGTGTAGAAGTGTGACTAGTTCCCTTTCCCGCATGCCGGTCTCATGGTACCTAAACATCAAGAAAGCACAAGCGTGAGTTCATCACTCAGCAAGTATATCGCAATAGGTCATAAGGAATAAATCAAGGCCAACAACAATACATACCATACTTTAACATCATGATCAAATCATAATTTCATCCACAACATCATAGCCATGACAAAGCACATCGTTCACAACTCATTTTCATCATCATGTATGCAATGCAATGCGATGCACATGTCTCCTGGAAGCATATACCGGTATTGCTGAGTGCACACCCGTCGGCGTGCACCCTCTTCCCCCTTCCATCCCGTAGATGGAGGGTGCCTACGCATCGCTTCCACTCACCACGTGGGTGGAATCACGAGGTAGGTCTTACAACCATGGCGCTACGGATTAGTCATAACTTTCTCACCGACCTTACCGGACAAGTTATGATGTTCTCACCGACCGGGCCAGCTTTCATGCCATGTATGCAACATATGCCATAAACATAAACAACTTGCATCAAATTGAACTAAACATGGCATAGCATCATAATAGTCCATTTTCATCACAACATTGGCAAGCACTAATCATGGCAAGATATCACAACATGTAAGTGTTGGGGAACGCGGGATGCTACTCTAGCACAAATTAAAATTTCTACCGCAAACCAGAAAAGCTACTCGCAAGAAGGGGATCATAGATCTATTACCACTAGACGCGCAGTTGCGGAATCCTTCGCACGTCGTTGTAGTGGATCGTTCTCGGCGTGGATCGTCCTCACCGTGGATCGTCCTCGCTGTGCATCGTCCTCGCTGCGGATCGTCGCCGCGGATCGTCCTCCCCACGGATCGTCCTCGCTGCGGATCATCCTCTCCACGCCGCAGTAGCAGCAGCGTCACCACAACAGTCCACACGTCCGGGGATGGAACGCCGTGCGTCGGTGTGAAAGCATTGGGTCGCTCGGCAGGGGCAACGAGAGGAGGTGGCTAGGGTTTTTGGCGAAACACCTCTAAACCGCAAGAAAGTCTATTCTGCGTCCAGCCTCCTCCCCTCCTTATATAGCCACGAGGTGAAACCCTAGGCAGTCAGGGCCCATCTACGCGCTAAGCCCACGAGGTCCATTAATTACGGATCCAATCCGAATTGATGCGTCCCAGCCCGTTAAGTGTGTGACCTTGTAGGTTCATGCGCATTTGGACATGGATTCAGAAAATCCTTTTTCTAATCCAATAGTCGGTAGCGGCTCCTTGCAGAGCATGCCAACTCCCAAACGCATATGATTAAAGTACTGATGTAATAATCCCTTTGCCAAACTATATGAAGATCGAACTCAAGGCGAGAAGCATGTCATCCTTTGACAGTTCAATCCATCTCTCGTATCCATGATATATTAATAAGTTGTGATTGACTTCTCAATCACGGCATGGCCATGCACTTCCTTAATCATATCACACGAGTGGCCTAGACATATATCTCCATTACATTGGAGTGGCAAATTCCATCTCGACTGCTCACTTCCCTCTGCATGTTTTATAGTAAACATGAAAGCTACCTTTATAACTATCCAGTTAGGAAATAGTGTTTGGTAACCCCAAGGTAAACTATTACACATGTAGGGAATATGACAATCTCAGGTCTAAGGATCATACATCTACTATGTATGAGATACACTGATGACACATATGTCGGGACCCCGAATTTGCAAATCCGGACCCTCTGTGTATTCAGCACTAGTCCAGGAACGCGCTAGTGCACACAGTCTTAACATCGGTATATATCACAATCATACCAAACGATACTATCAAAGTACTTTATTTAAATAATCAAAGGGTTACTCGACCTTATGGCCAAGTTACAAATATATGCCTTGCAAGGCGAAACTTATTAAAAGAGAAATAACAGCAGCGGAAAATCAAATAAACTTCGTGGCGCCATCCAGTATACCACAGGCAACTGACTTGGCTCGCATCCCTAAGTAGACGGGTCCTCTTGGAACTCCTCCTCCGAACCGCGTAGTCTCCTCTTCAAGCGGTATTGTGTTGAGGCAAGGGTGAGTACTTGGTACTCAAGAAGTCATGCCTGAGAATGCAAGCTAATATACTATATGCATGGCTTGGTACAAAGGAATAGCTCAAGGTATATTTGCAGATGCTTGACTTTTGACAAGTAATAAAAGTAGATTCGGAAGCGGAGAAATAAGTAAAGCATAAATAACTTTTCAAGAAGTTTAACAAACATTTTTCCCATCCTACACCATATTTCCATCACCTTCCTTGTTAAACCAACCCATCTTTTCAAAACCAAGTTATTTTCGTAAAGTCTACCCCTTATTTGTAATTCCGAGCATTGTCGATCACAGTGGACTCGGCTATTCAAATAGATTCTACACTCTGCAGAGGTTATGCACTTTACCCACAAGATACAATCAAACACCACAAAGGCGAGTTCCTCGTAACAAAGCCTTTCGGAAGCCTCAAACAACACAGGTGGTCCTCTCAGGTTCGTGCTCTACACCATCCCTTCCCTTAGCCAAGGCGAAGTATGGGACCAACACACCGTTAGATGGGTACTGGCCACGACCACGATACGCTCCCCGCATAATCACACAAACGGTGTAATCGACACCCTGAGGCTCCACAAGTGAGTCCTTAGCGACTTAGTCAACTAGGGCCGTCCCATTCCAGCCATGTGGTTGCAAGTATGACCCAGTTCAAAGGCTTGCAAGGTTAAGTCCTTAGAGTGACCAGGGCAAGACTACCCGAAAAACCAAATCAACACTCCCAATGCCACAACTGGCCCACCTGATTACTCTTGCCACATGCCCTGGCCGAAATCGCTTATCAAACCCCGCTTGATTACCATGCACCACGTCAAGTCAACATCACATGATACTTTTCCAAAACAGGTTCAATATATCATTAAGTCCATATTATCATTTGATTGTCCAAAATCATGTCGTGAGCACGTAGCAGGTCTAAGCAGCATACTACAACGGTCTAAACCCATGTTGGCAATTTAATAATGTCCAACTAGTAAACCACAACTAGGGTGACGAGGATCATGGCACATACTTAGATAATCAAGGTGTCATACAAAGAAATTGGTATTTATCTAACCCCCATGTTTAAACAAAATATCTTTCTAATTGAACTAGCATGCAATAGTTTAAATCAAAATAGATTTCGAAATAGGATCAACATGGTCAAAGCACAACTTGCCTTCAAAAAGTACTTGCTCTTGGTCTTGAGTTGGATCCTGAGTCAATACTTCTCCTCGAATCCTTCCCGGCACTTCAACGTCTACTCGTAAGCGTGCAAATAGCAAATACACAAATACACACTAGGCAAAAACATCCCAAAACTCCAAATAAAATCCATAAACAAAGAGAACGTAATTTTCTGGATTTTTAGAAACTGGAATCATCAAATTTGGAGTTAAAATGCAAAAGTTATGATTATTTAAAGTTTAAATAATCAATTAAATAATATTACAGAGAAAAACTTTAGTCCAAAAATTAAATAAAATTCATATTTAGGTAGATCTCAATTTTATACAAATTTAGAAATTTGAATCACTCAAATCGGAGTTGAAACGCAAAAGTTATAAGCGTTTGAAGTTTGAATCTAAATTTGAATCAATATTTCGAATTAATAAATCATTTTCTGTTTCGGAAATTAATTATTGCGTCAGCATGGACACGTGGCAGCCTCTGATTGGCTGGCTGACGTCAGCCGGTCCATGGACTTGGTCCACGCTTGGCTCGGGTCTACGGTGGACACGGTCCACGGCTCAAGTCTCTGACACGCGGGACCCAGCTGTCAGCGACCCCGTGCGTGTGTGCGGTGCGGTGCGGCCGTGCCACGCGGCACGTCCCGGCGTGTGACACATGGGTGCATCACAGCCCTTGATTCCCGATCGAACGGATATGATCCACCCGAATTCAATCTACGCGATATAGCCCTGGCCGTTGGATCTAAATCCAAGGGCTGAGAATAGATCTAACCTAGGTCGCACGATTTCCATCTAACGGTTTAGATCTAATCTGGTTTTTCTACGGTGTGATGTGGGCTAACCTGGACCGTTCGATGAAGATCGCACGGCGGAGAAGCTTTGCGAGTCGGCGGTGGCGCGCGGCGGCGTGCAGCTGCCGGAGTGGAGGGGGACGACCACGGGCACAGCGATTTGATGCCCCTCCGACGAGGTGAGTGCGCCCCTCGGTTGCGGCTTGGCTTGACGGGCTCGGAACTGGCCACGGGGACGGCGGAGGAGCTCCGGTGACGGCGGAACGCAACAATGACCGAGGTGAAGCCCTAAGCAACTTCTGGCGAGGGATTGCAGCCTCGGCAGGCGCTACTGGCGAGAGCGGCTAGGGAAAAAGCGGCGCGGGGTCATGGCGATCCTCGTGCGGGGTCTCGGTCATTAAATAGGCCACGGATTCCGCGGAATCCTCGAACCCTAACGGAGTTCGGTCATGGCGCGGTGGCGGAGTCCGCCCCGGACACGGGAAGACGACGCGCGCCCGGCCCACGTGTTCAGAACCAGCGGCTAGGATCGAACCGGCATGACCCGGTCCGACCCGGACACGGTACGGCGACGTGGCAAGCTCTTAGCCGTTGGATCGAAATCCGACGGTCCACGTGCCCCGGGTCTGGCCCGACTCGTTGCGGCTCGAACGTGGTTCGGTCGGACTCGGACTTCGAGTCGACTCGGGCTCGATCGGATGAACGAGACAAACCCACTCGTATTTTCCAGCGATTTAATATTTAAAATAATTCCCGATAATTCATTTAATTCATTAAAAATAGCAAAAGACTCGAAAAATTCGGAAAAATTCTGGAAAATATTTTAGATCATTTTGGACTCAAATAAAATATTTCCAGCAAAATTTTATTTGCAAAATTAAATTCTTTAATTATTTCAAAATGGAATAAATTCAAATAAATTCCAAATAAATCCAAATAAATTCGAGAAAATTCCAAAAATTCACCAAAGTGCCAAATCACACATGAATTTAAGAAAAGCAAAATTTTGGGGTGTTACAAACCTCCCCTTAATAGAATCTCGTCCCCTAGATTCGTGGCTTACTAAAGGAATAGGTTTGGAAACTCTTTCTTCAAATCCTCTTCGCTCCCTAAGTCGCTTCGCTTTCTTCATGGTTGCTCCACCGAACTCTCTGAAACGAGTTGACTTGTTTCTAGTTTCTCGATCCATTGTGTCTAGAATCCTCACAGATGCTCCTTATAAATCAAATCCTCTTGCAACTCAATTAACTCTAGCGACGCCTGTTCCTCAGAACTCGGAGACACTTCTTCAATCGGGACACATGGAATACATCATGTACTCCTCGCTAACGATCGTGGCAACTCCGGTGGTAAGCAACTTCGCCTCGGCGACTCAAAATCTTAAATGGTCCAACATAGCAGAGTGCGAGTTTCCCTTTGGCATGGAACCTCTTAACTCCCCGAGAGGCGTAACTCGAGATAAACAAAGTCTTACGGTTCAAAACTCAAGTCTCGGCGACGATTGTCGGATAACTCTTACATCGAGATTGGGCTATCTTCAACCTTTCCTAATCACGGCAATCTGCTCTTGACCTCTTGAAGAATATCAGGCCCAAAGACACGGCGCTCACGGTCTCATTCCAATTCAATGGCGTCCGACAGGTCGTCCATACAAAGGCCTCAAAAGGTGACATCGTAAACTAGCCTCGATAACTATTGTTGTAATCGAACTCGGCATACGGCAAACTTTTATCCCAAGAGGTAGCATAAGCCAATGCACAAGCTCTTAACATATCCTCCGAATCTGGTTGACTCTTTCGGTCTGTCCATCCGTCTGTGGATGATAAGGTATCAAGTTTAAACGGGTTCCCATGGCTTCATGCAACTTATTCCATAACCTTGAGGTAAATTGGGTACCTCTGTCCGATACAATCCTCTTTGGCACTCCGTGCAAACAAACAATCCTGATCATGTACAACTCTGCTAATTTATCTCCCGAGTAAGTGGTCTTCACGGGGATAAAATGGGCTACTTTAGTCAAGCGATCCACTATAACCCATATGGAGTCATAACCTCCTTGAGTCTTGACAAACCGGTAATGAAATCCATTCCGATTTCCTCCCACTTCCACTCGTATCTTCGGCGGTTGTAGCAATCCTGCTGGTCTCTGATGCATTGCCTTGACTCTCTGGCATACGTCGCACAATGCAACATGCTCGGCAACTTCACGTTTCATACTCGGCCACCAGAATCTCTCCTTCAGATCCTGATACATCTTGGCGCTTCCAGGGTGAATTGAGTACTTGGAGTCATGGGCTTCTTCCAAAATCAGTTGCTTTAACTCCTTTTTGTTAGGCACACAAATACGATCCTTCATCCACAACGTGCCTTGCTCATCCAACTTGAAGTCCTCTGCCTTGCCTTCCTCCTTTCTGGACTTAATCCTGCGGATCTTGTCATCGTCCTTCTGTCCTTCTCGGATCTGATTCTCTAGGGTAGGCTTTACTTCTAATGCGGCCAAGAATCCGCTAGGTACTACCTCAACCTTCATTTTCTGAAAATCCTCACATAACTCATCCTGACTTGTGGCTAGCAACGTACTCACGGTATGGCTTTTCCGACTCAGAGCGTCGGCTACTACGTTGGCCTTCCCGGGATGGTAATGGATTCCAACATTGTAGTCCTTGATCAACTCTAACCATCTCCTCTGCCTCATATTCAGATCCGACTGGGTGAATATGTACTTAAGGCTCTTATGATCCGTATACACTTCACATCTGTTTCCAATCAGATAGTGACGCCATATCTTCAAGGCATGCACTACGGCAGCTAACTCTAGGTCATGTGTCGGATAATTTTCCTCATGCGGCCTCAACTGCCCTGATGCATAAGCGACGACCTTTCCATTCTGCATCAGCACACATCCAAGTCCTTGGCGCGATGCGTCACAATAAATATCGAAGCTTTGAGCAACATTCGGTAGAACTAACACCGGTGCTGATGTCAATCGCTTCTTCAGCTCCTGAAATCCTTTCTCCATTAACTCTTCTAGCTGTTTCTTCATCTCTACCAACTCCTCGGTAGACATCCGATAGGGTCTCTTTGCTATCGGTGCTGTACCAGGTACAAGCTCTATCACAAACTCTATGTCCCTGTCTGGCGGCATACCAGGTAGATCTTCGGGAAAAACATCGGGGTACTCATTCACTACTGGGACATCCTCTATGCTGATTGCCTTGGTACTGTTAACCATCAACTGTCCATCTCTAACCGCAGTGGCTTGAAATTCCACTTTCTTCCCACACAGGCTCTCAACTGAGATAGTCCTTCGTCCACAATCCAATACGGCCTTGTGCTTGGATAACCAATCCATTCCCAATATGACGTCTAAGGTCTGGGTCTCCAAAATTATAAGGTTTGCTAGGAATTCTATTCCATCTATTAGTATTCTCACCCCGGAACATCCTACTTCCGTTCGGAGTTCGGAACCAGGGGTTTGAACTAAAAGCATGCACTTAAGTCTTGCAATTCTCAAGTCATTCCTAGCAGCAAAGCCTTGCGAAACAAACGAATGCGAAGCTCCAGAGTCAAACAAAACTGTTGCAGTCTTGAGTTAACAAGTAACTTACCCAAGACGACGTCCGTAGCATTCTCGCAGTGCATCTGCGGTGACATGGTTGACTCGGCCTCTCACCACGATGCAGGGTGTGGCTCACTGTCTTTGGCGTCCTAGCTGGGTGGTTCCTAGATTGAAGCGGCTGGGTCGCTCTGCTGTCTTCTTCGGACAATCATTGGCAAAGTGTCCTGGCTCGTTCTTGATTGTAAGCGCCTCCTTGTTCCTTCTTGATTGCACTGGAGTAGTGTTTCTAGCGGGGCTGGGGTTTGGTAGTTCGATTGGCGAGTCTTGGTCTTTGAGGATGGTGTCCTTGTTGCATTACGTGGTTGGAATCAAGAATTGATTTGGTGCAACTCTCAGGCGTTGTTGCGTTCCCTAGCGTGATCCCTGCTGTTGCATTCTGCGCTTTCTGTTCTCATCCAGTTCCTTGCGCTTGTCCTCAAGAATAAGTGCCTTATTCACCAACTCTTGGAAATCTGGAAAGGTGTGGGTGATCAGTCCTACTTGTAGTCCTGAGTTAAGTCCCTTCATGAAGCGAGACTGTCTGGCTTTATCTGTCGCTACATCCTCGGTGCGTGGCGTGCTAGCTGTGTGAACTTGTTCAGTAGTCGGCCATCGCTGATTACCTTGCTTGATGCTCTGAACTCCTCCTTCTTAAGGTCCATGATTCCTTCAGGCACGTGATCTTTGTCGGAATGCGGTAGTGAACTCTTCCCAAGTGATATCTTGAGGGTTCTCCTGCGTGTACGAAGTTCTCCCACCATTCGGTATGTTCCTTCCAACCGATGAGAAGCGTAAAGTACCTTCTCATTCCCTATGCATTGAGCTATGTGTAGCTTCCTCTCAATTGATCTTAACCAATCGTCGGCCTCCAATGGATTGGCATTCCCAGAGAAAGTGGGTGGGTGAGTTCTCATGAACTCGACGACCTTGTATTCTGGCGTGGTCACTGATTAACTTGATTAGCGATGGCACGAGCGATGGCGTGCTGCATTTGTTGCATCATAGCATGCATCAACCGAGTCTGAGCGACAAGAAAGGCTCCAAAATTCTGCATATCCAATTGGCGGTGCTGGTGCTCCTCATTGGGGTTTTACTGGCGAGAACCACTCCCATTGCTTCCAAAGTTTCCACGGGTATTCACCATCTGTCGATTTGCTCTAGGTTTAGAGATGAGAGGGAAACAAGAATAGACAAGTAATATGGAACTTATGCGGGGCGAAAGGTGTAGCCTTAAGGTCCAACTTTATTATTAGTAACTTGGTATGGCTGCTTACAATGCCTAAGGGCCTTGCAACACATACTGCACACTCAGCAAACAAAGCAAATCCAAATCGAACTAACTCTGGAGTCTAACGCCTAAAGGGTGACTCTTTCTTCTATGACGCGACTCGGCGAAGGAGTCTCACTATAGAACCTATGCTCACTCATCGAGAAAACCTCCACGTCCTGGGTACGGGTGCTGTGGCATAGGCGCGAAACGATTGCCATGTCCAGCAACTGTGTCCTCTATGGTAGTCGAAGAAGCAGTGTCCTCATCGAGATCTGACTCTTCTGGATCTGGCTCGTGTAGCTCGATCTTGGCTCTGGAGTGCAGTCCGTACAAAGTCATCTCCAACTCGTCAATCCTTCGTAGAAGATGTGCCACATACTCTTGAGCTTCCCGCCATCTGTTCTTCTCTGTCGTGATCTCCTTGCGGGCCTTCTGTAGCTCCTTGCTTGTATTATCTAGTACATCCTCCTGGGCGACAATAAATCGTGCCAAGCGTGGTAACCGTGGCATCCTCATCCTGAATCTCCTTCGGGTCAAGAAGGTTATTGCTCTTGTGGATGGTAGCGGAACACCGTACTCTCCAACTCTCGGGCGTAGATACGGGTAATGTGCCGCATTGCGTCGTGATACTTCTTGGATACCCATCTGCATTGTAGATCTCCTGGCGGTCTGCAGTGTATCGAGCGATTGCACAGGCCCTTCTTCCTAGCAGTACCTCAATCTTCACATCACAAGCCTTGATCAATCACCTTGCCTGATCACTTCCACTTGGTATTGGGGCTTCTCAAAATCTCCGAGAGTCTCAGAGCATATGCCAAAGTTCCGCGGCGTGACCAACTCCCAGATCAACGTAGTTGAACTCTTCCTCCATCTGTCACAAGAGTGCTTTACGTAAGAACCCGGAATCTTTAAATTGTGACAAGGTAAGGGAAAATTTCAGCAAGAGACAAGAAAAGAGAGAAGGGGATAAGTCGAGATGTCATTTCTTGTCTTCACAAATTTTTAGCTTTTAGAAAATAGGTTTTATCCTCACTACGACCATTCTAACTTAGGGTTGAGCCTACAGTCAAGTATGGCTCTGATACCACCTCTGTCGGGACCCAGAATTTGCAAATCCGGACCCTCTGTGTATTCAGCACTAGTCCAGGAACGCGCTAGTGCACACAGTCTTAACATCGGTATATATCACAATCATACCAAACGATACTATCAAAGTACTTTATTTAAATAATCAAAGGGTTACTCGACCTTATGGCCAAGTTACAAATATATGCCTTGCAAGGCGAAACTTATTAAAAGAGAAATAACAGCAGCGGAAAATCAAATAAACTTCGTGGCGCCATCCAGTATACCACAGGCAACTGACTGGGCTCGCATCCCTAAGTAGACGGGTCCTCTTGGAACTCCTCCTCCGAAACTGGCGTAGTCTCCTCTTCAACTGGTATTGTGTTGAGGCAAGGGTGAGTACTTGGTACTCGACAAGTCATGCCTGAGAATGCAAGCTAATATACTATATGCATGGCTTGGTACAAAGGAATAGCTCAAGGTATATTTGCAAGAAATGACTTTTGACAAGTAATAAAAGTAGATTCGAAAGCAGTAGAAATAAGTAAAGCATAAATAACTTTTCAAGAAGTTTAACAAACATTTTTCCCATCCTACACCATATTTCCATCACCTTCCTTGTTAAACCAACCCATCTTTTCAAAACCAAGTTATTTTCAGAAAGTCTACCCCTTGACTGTAATTCCCGAGCATTGTCCAAGATCTGTGGACTCGGCTATTCAAATAGATTCTACACTCTGCAGAGGTTATGCACTTTACCCACAAGATACAGTCAAACACCACAAAGGCGAGTTCAGTAACAAAGCCTTTGGAAGCCTCAAACAACACAGGTGGTCCTCTCAGGTTCGTGCTCTACACCATCCCTTCCCTTAGCCAAGGCGAAGTATGGGACCAACACACCGTTAGATGGGTACCTGGCCACGACCACGATACGCTCCCCGTACAATCACACAAGCGGTGTAATCGACACCCTGAGGCTCCACAAGTGAGTCCTTAGCGACTTAGTCAACTAGGGCCGTCCCATTCCGACCATGTGGTTGCAAGTATGACCCAGTTCAAAGGCTTGCAAGGTTAAGTCCTTAGAGTGACCAGGGCAAGACTACCCGAAAAACCAAATCAACACTCCCAATGCCACAACCGCCCACTGATTACTCTTGCCACATGCCCGGTCGATCGTTTATCAAACCCGATTGATTACCATGCACCACGTCACGTCAACATCACATGATACTTTTCCAAAACAGGTTCAATATATCATTAAGTCCATATTATCATTTGATTGTCCAAAATCATGTCGTGAGCACGTGAGTCTAAGCGACATACTACAACGGTCTAAACCCATGTTGGCAATTTAATAATGTCCAACTAGTAAACCACAATTAGGGTGACGAGGATCATGGCACATACTTAGATAATCAAGGTGTCATACAAAGAAATTGGTATTTATCTAACCCCATGTTTAAACAAAATATCTTTCTAATTGAACTAGCATGCAATAGTTTAAATCAAAATAGATTTCGAAATAGGATCAACATGGTCAAAGCACAACTTGCCTTCAAAAGTACTTGCTCTTGGTCTTGAGTTGGATCCTGAGTCAACACTTCTCCCTCGAATCCTTCCGGCACTTCAACGTCTACTCGTAAAGCGTGCAAATAGCAAATACACAAATAAACACTAGGCAAAAACATCCCAAAACTCCAAATAAAATCCATAAACAGAGAGAACGTAATTTTCTGGATTTTTAGAAAGCTGAATAAATCAAATTTGGAGTTAAAATGCAAAAGTTATGATTATTTAAAGTTTAAATAATCAATTAAATAATATTACAGAGAAAAACTTTAGTCCAAAAATTAAATAAAATTCATATTTAGGTAGATCTCAATTTTATACAAATTTAGAAATTTGAATCACTCAAATCGGAGTTGAAACGCAAAAGTTATAAGCGTTTGAAGTTTGAATCTAAATTTGAATCAATATTTCGAATTAATAAATCATTTTCTTTTTAATTATTGCGTCAGCATGGACACGTGGCAGCCTCTGATTGGCTGGCTGACGTCAGCCGGTCCATGGACTTGGTCCACGCTTGGCTCGGGTCTACGGTGGACACGGTCCACGGCTCAAGTCTCTGACACGCGGGACCGGTATCGGCGACCCGTCGCGTGTGTGCAGTGCGGTCTTGGCCGTGCCACGCGGCCCGTCGGCGTGTGACACATGGGTGCATCACAGCCCTTGATTCCCGATCGAACGGATATGATCCACCCGAATTCAATCTACGCGATATAGCCCTGGCCGTTGGATCTAAATCCAAGGGCTGAGAATAGATCTAACCTAGGTCGCACGATTTCCATCTAACGGTTTAGATCTAATCTGGTTTTTCTACGGTGTGATGTGGGCTAACCTGGACCGTTCGATGAAGATCGCCTGGCGGAGAAGCTTTGCGAAGTCGGCGGTGGCGCGCGGCGTGCAGGCTGCCGGAGTGGAGAGGGGCGACCACGGGCACGGCGATTTGATGCCCCTCCGACGAGGTGAGTGCGCCCCTCGGTTGCGGCTTGGCAGCGGGCTCGGAGCGGCCCGCGGGGGCCGGAGGAGCTCCGGTGTGGCGGACGCAACAATGACCGAGGTGAAGCCCTAAGCAACTACGGCGAGGATTGCAGCCTCGGCCAGGCGCTCTGGCGAGACGGCTAGGGAAAAAGCGGCGCGGTGTCTTGGCGATCCTCGTGCGGGGTCTCGGTCTTTAAATAGGCCACGCAGTTCGCGGAATCCTCGAACCCTAACGGAGTTCGGTCATGGCGCGGTGGCGAGTCCGCCGGACACGGGAAGACGGCAGCGCCCGGCCCGTCCACGTGTTCGTAACCAACGGCTAGGATCGAACCGGCATGACCCGGTCCGACCGGACCGCGATGCAGCGGCGTGGCAAGCTCTTAGCCGTTGGATCGAAATCAAGCGGTCCACGTGCCCTGAGTGCGGCCCGACTCGTTGCGGCTCGAGCGTGGTTCGGTCGGACTCGGACTCGAGTCGACTCGGGCTCGATCGGATGAACAAGACAAACCCACTCGTATTTTCCAGCGATTTAATATTTAAAATAATTCCCAGTAATTCATTTAATTCATTAAAAATAGCAAAAGACTCAGAAAAATTCCAGAAAAATTCTGGAAAATATTTTAGATCATTTTGGACTCAAATAAAATATTTCCAGCAAAATTTTATTTGCAAAATTAAATTCTTTAATTATTTCAAAATGGAATAAATTCAAATAAATTCCAAATAAATCCAAATAAATTCCAGAAAATTCCAAAAATTCACCAAAGTGCCAAATCACACATGAATTTAAGAAAAGCAAAATTTTGGGGTGTTACAACATAAGAACGTAAAATTCTCGTAGTGTCCCATTGTGGGTCTATCTAACACATGTTCTTCAACATGCGTCCACAATGTATTGATGATATCTCCATATCCCATGATCTATGAAACATGATCATCGAACAATACATGTGCTGATCTATTCATCGTTGTCTTATACGATGATATCCGATCAGAGATATTTATCGAATTATATCAATAAGTAAAGAGCTTCATAAACAAGTCACACACTTGTTGATCAAAACAATGATATACATTCATTGGACCAATAATCATATTATTATTCATAAACATAGTCATGTTACAATCATCCATATGATTGCCTCAAGGGCATAACACTAACAATCTCCCACTTGCACTTGAGTCAATCAATTATCTAATACCAATAGACCTCGTGTGCGCCTCATGCTTAGGCAGTGGCAGTGGCTTTGTCAATGGATCAGCCACATTGGCTTCTGTATGTACTTTGCATATCTTCATGTCACCTCTATCCACAATCTCGCGAATAAGGTGATAGCGTCGGAGTATATGTTTTGACTTCTGATGTGATCTAGGCTCTTTTGCTTGTGCAATGGCACCACTATTATCGCAATAGATGTCCATTGGACTAGAGGCACTAGCGACCACACCAAGCTCTGAGATAAACTTCTTTATCCATACAACTTCTTTTGTGGCATCCGAAGCCGCAATGTACTCCACTTCTGTCGTAGAATCAGCCACCGTGCTTTGCTTGGAACTCTTCCAGCTTATTGCTCCTTCATTTAGTGTAAACACGAAACCGGATTGTGATCGAAAATCATCTTTGTCAGTTTCGAAGCTTGCATCGGTGTAACCTTTTACAACCAATTCTTCCTCTCCTCCAAACACTAGGAACATACCCTTAGTTCTTCTCAAGTACTTTAGGATGTTTTTCACGACTATCCAATGACCATCACCGGGATCCGCTTGGTATCTACTTGTGACACTTAGAGCATATGAGACATCTGGGCGTGTACAGATCATGGCATACATGATAGATCCAATAGCCGAAGCATATGGAATCTTGCTCATCCTATCTCGCTCATCAGTTGTTGAAGGACACTGATTCTTGCTTAGACTGATGCCATGTGACATTGGTATGAAACCTCTCTTAGATTCATGCATATTGAACATTTTCAATACTTTGTCAATGTACATTTCCTAGCTTAATCCAATCAACCTTTTTGATCTATCTATATAGATCTTTATGCCCAAGATATAACATGCTTCTCCCAAGTCCTTCATTGAGAAACTCCTTTTCAACGAAGTCTTAACGTCTTCAAGCATAGGAATATCATTCCCGATCAATAATATGTCATCCACATACAAGATCAACCTCGGGCGACGGATTGGCGAGAGGTTGAGGGCACTCCCAGGGTCACACCACCTGCGCAAACATATCACACACTCAAAACGTGCCCCCAAAACAGTACGCAAAAGCTCGTCTACCCCAACTTCACAAACTACTCCCAAAATCGAAAAACAAAGAATCTGTCCCGCCCGGACAGCAGACTTCAATCTATCATAACTTTGGTTCTAGGACTCCAAATCGAGTAAATGAGTACATCATCGCATAGCTTAAGCAATTTCCTAACTTTTATAAGTATTGGGAAAAGCTGATTCGGACTCTAAAATTGTTTAATCTACAAAACACTACGTTCTGTCCCAGCTACGTCACAGATTTGAACACGTTCGGTAATTCGAGCGTAACTTTCAAATGGCTGGGAGGAATTGGACGTTCTTTATGTCTAATTAAAGGTATTGAAGTTACCTACAACTTTCTCAACAGGCGACCAACCAAATTCCGAATCTAAAGTCGCGAAAACTCAAACCCTAGGTCGACTGCACAATCTGCCCGAAGCAGAGAACGTGGCAAACTCTAGCTTTCAACCAATCTACCAAATCAAAACACCCCCACTTGATCTAAAAGCATCCAAATACCCTCTATCACAGCACCTAGACCAACCCCAAGGATTCCCCTAGCCATACCTTCGCCCGACGAACGATAAACCGACGAATCTCCTCCCGGTTCACGCGATCTCCTCCCTCACTCCAAATCCACCGGATCCTCTCATCGCGGAGCACCCCAACGGTGAGGACAACGGAGAGGAAGGGTGTGGCAGCAAGGGGTGGGGGTGGAACATGTGGGGGCTCCCGTCCTGGTACAGTGATACTCCATTACTGTTGCGTGGGCCTGGTTAATCACGCAACCCGTAATGTAACGATCACGGCATCACGACAGACTCAGATTGAAATCACTTGGCTAGAGCGATACTCGAATGAGGTCACGTGCTACCCAATTGGTTCCAATTTGAGCTTCCCGCAACCATGTGATAACCACTAGTCCCTGGATCAGTAGGCTAGCGTCACATGTTGAGAACGGAGAGTCTCATCCAAACGAACACAGTACAAGGGCAGAGGTAATATATTACAACAGTAGATAATAATATTACATCTTGTTCCTATTTACAAAATGCCGATTGGCTTAAAGTAAACTGAAGAGAAAAACATCAGAGAAACAAAAGTAAAGCGGCCGCGGTGTGCCTCCATTCCCTCAGGCAACCGGCGAGCAACTAGCTCCGCTAGCCGTCAAACGCACCACCCACGCTGGTCATCGAACTCTTGGTCACCTTCTTCCTCACCTGCATCTTCTGCTCCTCACGCAAATTTTCAGAGCAAACGGTGAGTACACGTATGTACTCGCAAGACTTTATTGTTTGCAAGTATAATATTAATGCAGGTTAAACAATGAAGATGGTTACTACTCTAGTTCAGTTTTGCATGAAGCTGAAGTTATTTGCAATAGACTAATAGATTGGAATACTGCACTGTTTATAAAACATTTAGTAAATGAGAGTAAATCAATACATAATGTAATTGTACAATTCATTCAACATTCGAATTCCTCCAACATATCCAACACCACCATCACATGGCAACAGGAATCAATTCCTTCAACACAACCATCATACCATCACAAGGTATCAGGAATCACCGCCATCACGATCAAATCACCTAGCCAACCGATCTTTGAGTTCAACAACTCAACATTTGCATGAAACAGCCCAACGTTTAAAAGATCTACCGATTTCAAATCCTTTTCAGAAACCAAAACCGAAATACTATACTTGACAGGAAATACCCAAGATGCTCGTGACCGTGAGCACGGCTAATCGATTAGTTTGTTTAATCTCTGCAGAGAATGCACACTTTACCCACACGACACATTCTAGCAATCATGTCAACCATGCCACGCGATACATACCGTATCCGTTTTGCTAGATTATGATGAAACTTTTCCAATTACCGGCATTTAGCCTTGCGTCAGCCCCGGTGATGTGCGCTCTTCGCTTTGGGTGGGGGCTCCACACACCCACACAGAGTACCCCCGGGCCAGGCGAGAGTACCCCCCTAAAATTAGGGTGGTTGGGTACCGTACACTCCAAACTTGATTCACCCACACGGATCCAACGATGGCTAACAGCCCATCGTGCCTTTTACCCTCAGCAAAGCATCCACCGTTGTTTCACGAAAGTCTCCAACACCTGCGCGTGGTGAGGGAGTATTCTAAGCAACACCAACACGTCGGTATTGCCCAACTACTTCGACCTGCCACGGCGCAAGATCAAATTCCAGCTCCTGTACTGGGTTTAGGCTATCCCATACTAGCACATGTGGTTGTACGCAAGGACTTGGTTAAAAACGTCAAGTTCAGTCCTTAGGATTGCCTGACGAGACCTCCCATCATCCGTCCGGCATAAATCACCGTACACCTTTTCCTTTTCGCTTTTACCAACATCGCCTTTGTTTTTCGAAACCACCATTTCCAAATCCTAATAACGTATCGAAAAATCTTTGATTGACTGAGTCCACCGATCATTATTCAATCTGTCTAAAGCTGGGCTAAGCGTATGCAACTATTAGACTTATAACCCCTGACGACACTTATTATAGCATCTAACCTTAATCTAGGGTTACTCAAGGATTTTAGGGTAACAACGAGATTGAGATAAGCCATCCAACCTTTAGGGTAACTACCTATTCCCACCATTTAAATATTTGTAATAATCATATGCATGCGCAATAGTTTTGCGAATCATCAAATACATTTGCAATTATAGGAGCAATATGTTCAAAGGGGGTGCTTGCCTGCTTGCTCTGAGTTTTGCGTGTCCTCTGGGTCGAAGTCCGGATCCTCGCCAACTGCTCCCGAGGCGTCGACGTCTAAACAAAAGCGCGACAAAAGAAATAACGAGGAAACGATTAAGATCCAATGAGAACAAGGCAAAAAGCTCAAAGAAGCGGACAACAACCAATAAGTGAACACGAGAGAGAAAACGAAAACGAAAACCGAAACTTAAACTGGAGACCGGCAGTACCGGTGTACAAACTCCGGTAGTGCCGCTCTACAGTCGGCAGTACCGGCCTTGAGGGTCGGTAGTACCGGTGGCTACGAAACCTAAAGGAAACCCTCTCTGGAAAATAGCTACCGGCGTTGCAGGAGCGGTAGTGCCGGCCTGAGCCCGGCAGTACCGGCCACAAGGGTCGGTAGTGCCGGCCTGAGCGGCAGTACCAGACTTACCACGTCGGTAGTGCCGGCCACAGGTCGACTGAATTTTCCAGAAAACAGGTTTTCGCACAAACGACTTCGGAATTTCGCGGCGATTGCATGGATGGGTTCTCGGAGATGACAAGGACCCATTTATGCAAACCACACGTGGTTCCAACCTCGTTTGGCCTAAATCCTAATCCGAGAAACTCTAGAGTCCTAAATCTCGCTAAATTCCGACTTTCTCCCCGAATCGAATTCAAACTCGATTCCTTTTGCGAAACTCGGACTTTAACGACGTCGAATACATTCTAGTGCCCTTTTCCTAGCTTTTGGAACAAGGGTTCCAAAGATTAATTCCAAAAGCTACGGAAACGACATTTAACCAAATATATCCGATAAAAACATATTTAGGACTTCCGATCTCAGTTTTCGCGCTAACAAGAACTCTAGCACCTAACCTAGGTTTAGAAACTCAGCTAACTAAAAGTTGAGCACTACAACTTGGTTTTCTAGGGTTTTAGCTAAAAGAAAAGTTGATAGAAAAGGAGAAAAGTACAGGATCAAGCTCAAGTCAACCCAGATCTAACTGAAACTTGCTTCACTCACCACAGATTGCTGCTAGGGTTTTGGGAAACGACGTCCTCCTCCGTGGCTTGCTTCACCTTGAGCTCAAGAACAGCGGAGAGAGAGTTTTAGGGAGAGGAAGAGCTTGAGAGAGAGGGAGAGAGCTCCATGGGAGAGAGAGAGCTAGAGAGGGAGAGCTAGAGAGTGAGGGAGTGAAGTGAAGGGGAGGGAGAGGGAATCGGCTGGGGGAGGAGACTTAGAGGGGAAGACACCAGAAGGTGCTGAGGTGGCTAGGCAACGGGCAGCAGGGAGGGCTCTGCCCCCTGCCGCCACTGGCCGGCAGATCTGCCCGGCCGGGCAGATCGCCGCCCAAGGCAGAAAAAACCCCAAAAACCCCCGAAAAACTCCAAAACTCAAAAACCCTTCCCGCAAACCTCTAGGATAGCTAAAGAAGGTTTGAAAACTACGGTTGCTCGGAAATTCTAACCACAGCTCGAAACGAGATTTTGGAACAACAACCAAAACGAAACAGGTAGAGCGAACAATTCCAAAAACAATTAACTCCAAATAACTCTCAAAAGATAATTAACAATTCAAAAGGCAAGTTAAAACTCAGGATGTTACAGAACACGCCTAGGGCCGGCTAGAGGAGGTGGGGAGAAAGGGGAAGGGGTGGCGCAATGGGGGAGGAGAGGGCAAGGGGTGGTGGCGGCTATGTGGGGAAGGGGGCGCACCACACAATGGGCTAGGGGGCTGGGGCACATAGGGGTGGAAACCCTAAGGGGTGGCAGGTTTTTCCCCCACATGGGCCAAAGAAACCCTCCACCGACGGCCCATTTGCTTCCCCCAAGGCCCAACTAGCTTCCATAGGGCCCAAACTCCCCCGGAAAGGCCCAATTCTACCCCGGAAAGGCCCAAACTCACAGAAGAGGTCCAAAAACATAATACCAAAGTCATACCTAAATGCCGACATCGAGAATGACTCAAACCGTCAATCCGTAGTGTCACAATCTCGCCCCCTTAAACAGGATTCGACCTCGAATCCGAAGAACACCAAGTCCACAAGGGACCCAACCTTCGATGCTAAAACCAAGCAACTGAAACTGTAACACCCACGCAAAGGCTTCAAATAGAAACAACCAACAAACCAACTCTCCAAATCCAACTGTTGACAAAAGTGTCTTGACTTAGCTCAACTAAGCACAACTTGTCACGATTCCTCATTTACTTCAATTTCTATCAAAAATTCCAAGGGGCAAAAATTCCCTAGCAATCTGGATTATAATAAATTTCCTGAACCAGATATCTCATCCCACTATCTTAAAAAAATCGATTTGACACAACTCAGACTAGATTTTTCTTTATCACTAAAACACACTATACCTCTTACTCGATTATTCTTCTCAACAAAAGAGGGTATCAATTTCTAAACTCTACAGAAGTCTAATCTCCTCTTTCTAGCAATCTATCAAGATTCATAAAACTCAAAATGACACAATCATCGTGAGACACATCCCTTTAACAAGCATTTAACCCTTTTTCATCATTAGTATTAGAACGGTCAACCGAGGTTCCAAACTTGAACCCCCAAAGAAACATTTACGCAAAATCCCATCTCTTCCAATTATTTAACCTTTTTCACAAAGAATCAAAATTAACTAATGTCATCTACGTACATAGCCTACATCGACAAGACTTTCCTTTCGACTACAAACCACGTTCCACCTTCATTCTATCCACTCCCAGGCATAACACACACCCAGGGATAACAAGCTAAGACAATGTGCACGATAGAACACTTTATTTCAAATTACCATCACCTTTTTTTTTACAACCAACCATAATGACCACCTTTTGAACCACATTCATCAACTGGAACCCAAAACGTCGCAAACCACTTTGGAAAGAATTTGACAACATCCAAAGATCACTCTTTTTCTCTTCCTAAGTAAAGCCGCAAAGGAAAACTCAAATCTCAACTCAATGCGATTCAATTCGTATCGGGGAGCACTCAAACAAAACAGAGACTCCACACAAATCTTTGACAGAGAAAACCGATTCTCAAATCAAATAAAAGAATCCACAACCGCCACAATAACTCTCAAAGACAAAAGGAAACTCAATTCTCTTACAGCATAGCCAAATGCCAGAAATTATTCACTCCTTCTTTTCATGCTAGAGAGCAATGGAAATCTCGATTCATGACATGAATGCAAATTTTTCAAGAGCACTTCGGATTAGTCATATATCCCTATATGACTTTCTCACCGACCTGGCTCAACAACTCTTTTATTTAGGCAACTCATTTTCACAAAGGCAAACACCGAGCCTTTACTAAGTCAAAACATCTCTTGAACAACTACAGAGCATTTATGAACAATCATAAGTTCATACTTGTGAAACACTTGCAAACACCACACACTTCTTCAATTAAACCAAACTCTAGTCAAGATAGAGTTACAAGAATTTTCAACTCAGGAACTTTCAACACAACCCGTTAGGTTTATTTGCTTTCTTTAAAGTTTATTCCAAAGATCATTCCGTATGAACGCGAAGGAGCGCGATCCACTCAAAAACCTTTTGGGTGTGAATCCATACTCATAGCACAACCTAACCAAATTAGCCAAAACCAAAGATTGGCACCAATCACTACAAGTTTTAGGGAAACTCTGAAACAACGGAAGGAATACTTTAACTGGAAGCATTCAACCCAAATAGCAAACAACCAAACCAGTCCAAAGGTTTTAAACACAAGCTCAACATAAATACAAGCACCTCTAGTGTTCCACTATGCTTTCTATTAAAGATTTTCAATATTCACTATTTACGCGTTGAGAAGCCCCAACAGGACTTAACAAAAACCACATAACAAATTCTTTCTGTAATTACTGTCGGGACCCAAATTTGCAAATCCGGACCCTCTGTGTATTCAGCACTAGTCCAGGAACGTGCTAGTGCACACGGTCTCAACATTGGTAAATATCACAATCATACCACTCGATACTAATAAAGTACTTAATAGTTAACCAAACTGGTTGCTTGACCTTATGGCCAAGTTACAAATATACGCCTCGCAAGGCGAAACTTAGTAAAAGAGAATTAACTACAGCGGAAAATAAGATAACTTCGTGGCGCCATCCAGTATACCACAGGCAACTGACTGGGCTCGCTTCCTAGTTAGACGGATCTTCTGGGAGCTCCTCCTGCAAAGCTGGTGTAGACTCTTCTTCAACTGGTGTTGTATTGCGGCAAGGGTGAGTACTTGGTACTCAGCAAGTCATGCACAGAATGCAAACTAATACACTACATGCATGGCTTGGTACAAAGGAGTAGCTCAACGTGTATTTGCAGTAAAACAGCATTTGACAAATAGCATAAGTAGATTCGAAAGCAGTAGAAACAAGTACAAGATCAATAACTTTTCCAGGAGTTTAATAAACATCTTTCCCAAATCCTAACATTTCCATCAACATCATTAATAAACCAAACCCAACCTTTCAAATACAAGTTATTTTCAAGAAAGTCTAATCCTTGACTGTAATTCTTGAGCGATGTCCAATATCGCGGACACGGCTATTCGAATAGATTTTTACACTGTGCAGAGGTTATGCACTTTTCCCACAAGATACAGTCAAACACCACAAAGGCGAGTGTCCGTAACAAAGTCTTTCGGAAACTTCTAACAGCACAAGTGGTCCTCCCCGGTGTTGCACGCTAACCCTTCCATTAGCGAAGGCGAAGTTTAGGCCAATCCACCGTTAGATGGGTACCTGGCCGCAGCCCCGGTACGCTCCCCCGTACAACTACACAAAAGGCATAGTTGACAACCTGAGGTCCCACAGGCACGTTATTAGCAACTTAATCAACTAGGTCTGTCCCATTACAGACATGTGGTTGCACGCTTGACTCAGTTCAAAGGCTTGCAAGGTTAAGTCCTTAGGGTGACCAGGGCAAGACTACCCGAAGAACCAAACCAACATTCCCAGTGCCACAACTGGCCCACCCGATCATTCTTGCCACATGCCCCGGTCGAAAACTATTTATCAAACCCCAGTTGATTACCATGCACCACGTGCCATCAACATCACATGATACTTTTCCAAAAACAGGTTCAATATATCATTATGTCCATATTAACATTTGAGTGTCCAAAATCATGTCATGAGCACGAAGCAGGTCTAAGCAATACTCTACAACGACCTAAATTCCCATGTTGGCAATTTAGTAATGTGACACTACGGTATGGTGTGACATTATAAAATGTGAAATTAGATAATAAAACCTTTTGGCTTGAGGTTTACTCGCGTTTTTGGGCCTTTTGAAGTGTTGTGACACCACGGAGCGTCGTAACCTTATAAAAGGTGCATGATGAGATCAAAAACATATTGAAATATGATATGGGAGGTTAAAACCATAAGGTATGGAGGTTAATAGCGTTGTCGGGCCGTTTCCGAGCCGTTTTCGGGGTTTTGGGCCTTCCCAGGGGAGTTTGGGCCTTAAAGAGGGGGTTGTGGGCTTTGGTGGGATGGAGTGGGAATCCATTTAGGATTAGGAAAGGGGCTTAGGGCTGGTTAAAGGGGGGTTTCCCTGCCCTTTTGGGCGTCCTCCCCCTGCCCCTTGCGGCCCCAAGTGCCCTAGCCGCCTCCCACACCTCCCCACCTCCTCCTTGGGCGCCTCCACCTCCCCCAAGCCTCTCCCCTTGCGCCACCACCCTCTCCACCACCTCTTCACCTCCCTTTCTGCGCCTAGGTGAGTTCTTGACCTCACCACCTCGAAGATCCATCCATTGGAGCGCTCCGCGACGAGGAGATCCGGTGGATTTGGAAGCGAGGAAGGGGATCGCGCGAACCGGGAGGAGATCTATTGGGTTTTCGTGCGTCGGGCAAAGGTATGTCCATGGAAATCCTTGGGGTTGATCTAGGTACTGTTATAAGGGTGTTTATCAAGATTTTAGATCAATTGGTGGTGCTGGAATTGAGTAATTTGGATTAGATCTAGATGTTGCCACGTTCTATTTTTGGGACAGCATGAGCAGTCGAACTAGGGTTTGCATTTTCGTCAATTTAGTATCCGAATCTGTCCGTATGGATGTTGAAGAAGTTGTATATAATTTCATTATATTTCAGTGGGTATAAAGCACGTTAAATTCCGCCCAGCCGTTTGAAAGTTATGGCAGTTTTACCGAGCGTGATAAAATCTGTGACGTAATTGGAACAGATCACGGTAATCTGTAGATTAAACAACTTTAGAGCCCGAATCAGTCTTTCCATATACCTAGAGAAAGTTGGGAAATTTCCTAAGCTACACGAGGATGTACTTGTTTAATTGATTCGGAGTCCCAGAACTCAAGTTATGCCTTTTGCAATGCTGCTGTCCCGACGGGACAGAACCTCTGTTTTTTAGGTTTTGCGAGTAGTTGGCAATGTCGGGGTAGATGAGGGTTTGCGTACTGTTTTGTGGACTTGATTGTGAGTGTGTGGTACCTATGTGCAGGTGGTGCGACCCCGGGAGTGCCCTCTACTTCCCGCCAATCCGTTGCCCGTGGTTGAGGCAAGTGTGTTGTGATGGATAGCGATTTGTAGGTTGCTTGTTGAGAATAGATGGAATTGACTACATGATATATGATCACTTGCCATGCTTTTATGATTGCCAATGATATGATGAGCATATTTAATATGTTATGATGGCATGTGTTAATATGTGAGTTAAATATGATGTTGGCATAAATGCATACATGGCATGTTACATGGCTCGGGCGGTGAGAAAGTCATAACTAGTCCGGGAAGGTCGGTGAGAAAGTTATGACTAATCCAGAAAGCCAATGAGTAAGTCCTACATTGTGATTCCATTCACCGCGGTGAACGGAAGCGAGGAGTAGGCACCCTCCATCTTCGGGATGGAAGGGGGGAGAGGGTGCACACCGACGGGTGTGTACTCAACCATACCGGTATGAGTTTCCAAGGAGACATGAGCATTTCATTACATTGCATACATAATGATGATGATATTGTTAAGTGTTCATGAATGAGATGATATATATGATGGGAGATGTTATTGCCATGATATTGTTCTTGTTGTCCATTGCAATATGCTTGCTGAGTTTCGAACTCACGCTTGTGTTTTCTTGTTATTTTCGGTACCATGAGAACGGCATGCGGGGAAGGGAAATAGTCACACGCCCACACGTAGCTTCACCATATTGATTCCACAAGTCATTCTATTAGTTTGATAATAAATTGCGTGTGATGATTATTGCTTTAAGGTTTAGCTTTGCTATATGAGAGTTTTATTGTTCGTTTGACCCTTAGAGACATTATGTGTTTAAAACTAGACTTATATTGTTGCTAAGTCATTAATTATTGCTGTTTTTAGTTGTCTCTCATAATCCATACATTGCTATACTGTTGTTGCTCCTTTAATTCATGTTAAAACAAAGGAGATGCTGCCGAAATTTCGGTTTTTAGCATATGTACCTTTGCTGGAATTTATGGTAACTTGTGGTATTTAGATGTTGTTTAGCTTATGTTTGGTAGCATTCAGGCATAGTAAATGCCCGTGTTACTGATTGGTATCAGAGCGGGCTGTAGGTCCTTGGAATATGTATTTTTAGTGTCATACCTTAGGTTACAACTAAAATGTGATGTGGAATAACTTAGAAACATGGCTTAGGTTTTTACTAAAAATTTTGTTATAGGATAGCAACATTAAAATTTGCAAAGGTGGTATAACTAATCTAAAATTTGACACACAATGGATGCACAGTAGGAAAGGGTATGGGTATCGTTTCCTTACGCTTAAATGTTGTATTTAAGCTTCGATGTTGAATGCTTCATTTGATAATGCATGCTGCTATATCGATGAGATAAATGATTGAATTGTGCTTGTTGTGGTGATAAAGTGGGGTTGTGGTGCCGAAGGGTTTCGGTCACCACTTTTGTTCATAGTAACGGTGTGGTTTGACGGTATGGCCGGTTAAAGCCATCACCGAAGAACTATTAACCCCTGTAGGAGAAGAGTGCTTACCCTTTACGTCAGAATCGGGTAGTTGACTGGAGTCAAATAGAAAAGTTTGGTGGTGGATTCCTTCGGATGTTCTTTATCGTTCTGTGGTCGGTCTTGGTTGGTTTTATTGGTTTTAGTTGATGGAAACCAAAAGAAAAGTGTTTGGTATTGGATTTTCGCGGATCGTTCCGTATGTGGTGTGTGGTTTTGTCTTCCTTGGATGAAGACGAAGAAAAGGAGTCTAGGGTGGCGCTTCTTTCGGGCGCCTTTCCACTTTTAATGCTTAGTTTGTTGATTTCTTAATGGGGAAGAAGCACTCAATTTCATTCCTGTGTTTGTCTTTCTCCGAGGTTAAAGGAGTTATTGCGGAGTTGTGCCAGACCCAACTGTCAGGGCTGAAGATCTGTGGCTTTGTAGGAGTAAGTGGTGTTTGATTTCGATATTTTACTGGTTTAAGAAATCATCGTTGAAAAACCCTTCTTGTTTCGTGAAAGTTTGGGGTTTGGTGTTAAGGTTTTAATTGCAAAGGTTTAATTGAGCGCTTGGTTCCCTTTCGAGAAAATTGTCTTTCAACCATTTTCCTCTATGGGAGTCCTTGAGATTTAAAAGTGTTTTGGAAAATTCCTTTTGCATGACCAAGTTTGGGTTTGTCTCATTGCAATTTTGAGAGTCAAGTTTCCTTATGAATTCGGGATGAGCTTTAAAACTAAAATGTTGCAAACAAAGTAAGTAGTCTTTTGACTGAAATCGTTTGTCCCTAGTAAGAATTGATGTTTAGCATGTTATGTAGCATGTACCAATGTGATTTATGGGATGATGCATTGTTAAGGTAATTTGTGAGTTGAAACAATTCCATGCGGTTGTTATCTCTAGCTTGAGAATAAAAAGACTACTAGTGTTGTAGTTTACTCTTAGCGAGAATGATTGAATGTGCTAAAGTACATGCTTAGAATCTGTTGCTTTTCTTTAAAAGTGCTTATGACCCTTGATAATGTTTAAAGTTTTAAACCCTGTTGCGTAGTTAGAATATTAAGATGATGTAAAGTGCTGATAGTGTTAAAGAAGCTTTGCTGGTTGTTTAAAGATGTTCTAATTTAAACATGTTAGTAGAGAAATTTGATCATGCTAGCTTGTGACCTTAACTTGGAAGTTGATTAGAGTTGCTATTCATGTTGTTACAAAATATTAGCATGATTGGAAGTATGCAGTCGTATTCCTAAAATGCTAGTTTTGATATCAATTGAGAAGACATAAGACTATTTGTTAATGATGTTGTTAAAAACATTGTGCTAATCTAACTTATTAAATCCAATTTAATAGTTGGAGTATGTTGTGTGGTGGAAGTTTTGTTATAACCGATGTATAGGGTAGTTAAAAGCAATGTTGTTGATTGATGATTTTGCAAAGAATTGATATTGATGCTTTGGTAGTGTGGTTAATTGTTGGAAACCATTGATCCAATAGAAGAAAAAGTGTAAAACTGTGGTATTATGTCAAGTACATGTTGTGATGGGATGAACAATGGATAATAATCATGATGCAAGATTTTAATCTTAATGATTGCATATCTTAGAATCCTATTTACGAATTTTATCTTGTAGAGATATTACTTATTTGTTGAAGTCATTTTATAGATTGAACAAGTTTCAATTGTCAAGATTTTGACGTATGGATGGTATAGATTGATAGGTTGACCATGCTCAAGTAGCTGTTGAAGTACTATGTTTCAAATTTAGAGTAAGAAGTATTATGATTTAGTGATCCGTGGGGATCATGTCAATGTAGTCTGGGTTGGGTGCCTTTGTGATAAGCATCTTAAACCTTAATTAAAAGTGTTGGGAATGGTAACTAGAGGAAGAATTTGTTGTGAAGCTTTTGGTTGATTTGTGTTGGGGCTCCTCAAGGAGTAAATAGTGATTATCAAGTCTTTAATGGAAAGCGTAGTGGAGTACTAGAGATGGTTCTTTTTATCTTTGAGCTTGTGTTCAAAAGCTTTTGGACTGGTTTGGTTGTTTGCCATTTTAGTTGAAGAGTTTTCGGTCAAGGTGTTCCATATCTTTGTGTTTGAGTTTCCTAAAACTCGTATAAATTGGTGCAAATATTTGGTTTTGGCTAATTTGTTTAGTTGGTGCTATGAGTATGGATTTACACCCCAAAAGTTTTTGAGTCGATCGCGCCCTTTCGTTAGACCGAATTATCTTTGAAATTAATTTTAAAAGGAAGCAGATGGTCATAAAGGGTTGTGTTGGAAACTTTTGAGTTAAGCCCTTGATGTGTAACTCTGTTTGGCTAGAGTTGGAGTCATTTGGAAAATGTGTCTGGTGTGCGGATGTTTCACAAGTCTGGATTTTTATGAATGTTTCATAAGTGAATTTGGTTAAAGAGTTTTCTTTTGGGATTGAGTTTCCCTCTCTTTTGATAAAATTTATGGCAGTTGTTTGTGCAGATGTCTAACTTTGGAGTCAATGTTCTTTTCCAAAACGTTGATTTTGGTTAAAATTAGCTATCTATCGTTGGTGGGTTCCGATTTGATGTGGTGCCTTACTGTTAACTATGTTGCCATCATAGTCTATATGATTTAGCACAACCGTCAGTGTTATGGGTATTTCAATCATTTGATACCGAGGAAGAAGTTATTTGGTGAATGACTATTCGGTACCGTTGTTCCATGATGACTGAATGGTGAAAAGTAAACATGACATCGTTTTTACATGTTAAATGATAAAAGAGTCGTTGAGCCAGGTCGGTGAGAAAGTCATATATGGAGATATGACTAATTCGGAGTGCTCCTAAAGAATGTGCATTTATGTCATGAAACGAGATTTCCCTTGCTTTCTAGTATGAAAAGAAAGAATGAAGAAATTATGGTATCTTGGTTGTGGTGTAGGGGATTTATGCTTCCTTTGTGTGCTCTTTGGATGTTGCCGAATTCTTTCCAAAATGGTTGTTAACGCTTTGGGTTTGAGTTGTCGTGAGTACACTTGGGCTTGATAGCTAAGTGTTTTTGTGTGAGGGCGAGACCCTCTTAAGAAAGGAACCAATTGTGGTTTGGTAAAGTTTTTACGATCCTAGCTTGGGGCTAGGTGTAGAACCTTAGTGGTATAAGGGTGGTTTGTGATGGAGGTTGATGATGTAAGGATTTAACCTTTATTAAGAGTAGTGATGGGTGGAAGTGAACTTGACGGTAGTTCGGTGATGTTTGTCCTGCCGTGAGCAATTGTCGTCACTAGTTGTTTTCGATTTGAGTTTTGCCTGGGAGAGGATAGAATGAATGTTAGCATGATCGTGTATCGGAAGGGCAAGTGTGCCTTAATGAGTTATTCCCCTCGAGGGAATTTTTCGGGAATGTAGAGAGGTCATTAAAGGAATTGTGACTTGCTTTGATTATGTCATGTTGAGTTTAATGGAGTATGGTAGTCAGGTTGGTTGTGATAGAAGTATGAAGTGTTGGCCGTGAGGATTCGAGCATTTTGGGTTGATGGAGCCCTTTGTGGTTGGTACGCAGATTCTGTTTGGGAATGGAAGTGAAGGTCGACCCGTGAGAGGTTTCCCTTGGTTGAGCTAGATCATTACTTTTCTCGCCAAGTGTTGGTTTTGAGAACTCGTTTGTCGTTTGTTCCAGTTTTAGTCATTGTGCGAATGTTTTGAGCTGCAGAGAAGCCTTTTGTCCCTTGGGGACTTTGTTGTTGATTATGGCGTCCTTCGGATTCGAGGTCGAATCCTGTTGAAGGGGGGAAGAATGTGACACTACGGTATGGTGTGACATTATAAAATGTGAAATTAGAGAATAAAACCTTTCGGCTTGAGGTTTACTCGCGTTTTTGGGCCTTTTAAAGTGTTGTGACACCACGGAGCGTCGTAACCTTATAAAATGTGCATGATGAGGTCAAAAACATATTGAAATATGATATGGGAGGTTAAAACCATAAGGTATGGAGGTTAATAGCGTTGTCGGGCCGTTTTCGGGCCGTTTCCGGGGTTTTGGGCCTTCCCAGGGGAGTTTGGGCCTTAAAGAGGGGGTTGTGGGCTTTGGTGGGATGGAGTGGGAATCCATTTAGGATTAGGAAAGGGGCTTAGGGCTGGTTAAAGGGGGGTTTCCCTGCCCTTTTGGGCGTCATCCCCCTGCCCCTTGCGCCCCCAAGAGCCCTAGCCGCCTCCCACACCTCCCCACCTCCTCCTTGGGCGCCTCCACCTCCCCCAAGCCTCTCCCCTTGTGCCACCACCCTCTCCACCACCTCTCCACCTCCCTTGCTGTGCCTAGGTGAGTTCTTGACCTCACCATCTTGAAGATCCATCCATTGGAGCGCTCCGTGACGAGGAGATCCGGTGGATTTGGAAGCGAGGAAGGGGATCGCGCGAACTGGGAGGAGATCTATTGGGTTTTCGTTCGTCGGGCAAAGGTATGTTCATGGAAATCCTTGGGGTTGATCTAGGTACTGTTATAAGGGTGTTTATCAAGTTTTTAGATCAATTTGTGGTGCTGGAATTGAGTAATTTGGATTAGATCTAGATGTTGCCACGTTCTGTTTTTGGGACAGCATGAGCAGTCAACTTAGGGTTTGCATTTTCGTCAATTTATAATCCGAATCTGTCTGTACGGATGTTGAAGAAGTTGTAGATAATTTCATTATCTTTCAGTGGGTATAAAGAATGTTAAATTCCGCCCAACCGTTTGAAAGTTATGGCTGTTTTACCGAGCGTGATAAAATCTGTGACGTAATTGGAACAGATCACGGTAATCTGTAGATTAAACAACTTTAGAGTCCGAATAAGTCTTTCCATATACCTAGAGAAAGTTGGGAAATTTCCTAAGCTACGTGAGGACATACTCGTTTAATTGATTCGGAGTCCCAGAACGCAAGTTATGCCTTTTGCAAGCCTGCTGTCCCGAGGGGACAGAACCTCTGTTTTTAGGTTTGGCGAGTAGTTGGCAATGTCGGGGTAGATGAGGGTTTGCGTACTGTTTTGTGGACATGATTGTGAGCGTGTGGTACCTATGTGCAGGTGGTGCGACCCCGGGAGTGCCCTCTACTTCCCGCCAATCCGTTGCCCGTAGTTGAGGCAAGTGTGTTGTGATGGATAGCGATTTGTAGGTTGCTTGTTGAGAATAGATGGAATTGACTACATGATATATGATCACTTGCCATGCTTTTATGATTGCCAATGATATGATGAGCATGTTTAATATGTTATGATGCCATGTGTTAATATGTGAGTTAAATATGATGTTGGCATAAATGCATACATGGCATGTTACATGGCTCAGGCGGTGAGAAAGTCATAACTAGTCCGGGAAGGTCGGTGAGAAAGTTATGACTAATCCGGAAAGCCAATGAGTAAGTCCTACATCGTGATTCCATTCACCGCGGTGAACGGAAGCGAGGAGTAGGCACCCTCCATCTTCGGGATGGAAGGGGGGAGAGGGTGCACACCGACGGGTGTGTACTCAACCATACCTGTATGAGTTTCCAAGGAGACATGAGCATTGCATTACATTGCATACATAATGATGATGATATTGTTAAGTGTTCATGAATGAGATGATATATATGATGGGAGATGTTATTGCCATGATATTGTTCTTGTTGTCCATTGCAATATGCTTGCTGAGTTTCGAACTCACGCTTGTGTTTTCTTGTTATTTTAGGTACCATGAGAACGGCATGCGGGGAAGGGAAATAGTCACACGCCCACACGTAGCTTCACCATATTGATTCCACAAGTCATTCTATTAGTTTGATAATAAATTGCGTGTGATGATTATTGCTTTAAGGTTTAGCTTTGCTATATGAGAGTTTTATTGTTCGTTTGACCCTTGGAGACATTATGTGTTTGAAACTAGACTTATATTGTTGCTAAGTCGTTAATTATTCCTATTTTTAGTTGTCTCTCATAATCCATACATTGCTATACTGTTGTTGCTCCTTTAATTCATGTTAAAACAAAGGAGATGTTGCCGAAATTTCGGTTTTTAGCATATGTACCTTTGCTGGAATTTATGGTAACTTGTGGTATTTAGATGTTGTTTAGCTTATGTTTGGTAGCATTCAGGCATAGTAAATGCCGGGGTGTTACAAGTAATGTCCAACTATTTAATCCTCAACTAGGGTGACAAGGGTCATGGCACATATGTAATTAACCAAGGTGTCATACAACAATTTGGCTTATATCTAATTACCCATAATTAAGTAAAGCATTTTCTAATTAAACTAGCATGCAATAGCTTAAACCAAATTAATTTGAAATTGGGATCAATAGTCAAAGCACAACTTGCCTTCAAAAAGTACTTGCTCTTGGTCCTGAGCTGGCTCCTGGGTCAACACTTCACCTTCGAAGCCTTCGGGCACTTCAACATCTACTCGTAAAGCGTGCAAATAGCAATAAATAAATAAACAGTAGACAAAAAGTGTCCAAACATCCAAATAAAGTTCATAAACAGAGAGAGCATAATTTTATAAATTTTTAGAAACTGGAATCATCAAATTCGGAGTTAAAACGCAAAAGTTATAAGCGTTTAAAGTTTAAATAATTATTCAGAGAACAACTTTAGTACAAAAATTAAATAAAATTCACCATTACGTAGATCTCAATTTTATACAAATTTAGAAATTTGAATCACTCAAATCGAAGTTAAAATGCAAAAGTTATAAGCGTTTGAAGTTTGAATCAAATTCTGAAATCAATATTTCGAATTAATAAATCATTTTCTTTTTCGGAAATTCATTTATTGCGTCAGCACGACACGTGTCAGCTCCTGATTGGTCCACGTCAACCTTGCTGACGTCAGCACCGGCCGAACCCCACGATGACGTCAGCATGACGTCATCATGCCACGTGGCACCACCCGGGTGCTGCCACGTGTCCTGGTCTACGGACGCGGTCCACGTACACTGCTCGGTCCACGGTGGCTCTGGTCCACCGGACCGGTGTCACTGACAGGCGGGCCCGCCGGCGGCTCGGTTCACACACAGCTGGGCGTGGCTGACACGTGGGCCCTCTGACACGCGGGCCCCGCGTGTCAGAGACACGCGCCTCGCGCATGGGCGCGGTTATGGCACACGTGGCGCAATCTCGCCCGTTGATTTGAAAATCAACGGTGCGGATTAGATCTAAGGTTTACGCGTTTGGAATAACGCGGTGAATTTGGGTCGTACGATCTAAATCGGACGGTCGAGATTGGATCTAATGCGGTGCAACGCGTGCTACGCGACTTGATCTAAGCCATTGGATCTAGATCCAACGGTTGAAAATAGATCTAGGGTTTACAACGGAAATAACGTACAGCGACGTGGCCGAACGTGGGCCGTTGGATCTTGATCCAACGGTCCAGATCTAATCTGGAGGGTTAGGGTTTTGGGAACACGTGGCTTACCGTGGCCGTTTGATCTTGATCCGACGGTGCACGGAGCTCGCGGGCGGTGATGGCGTCGCGGCGGAGCTGGGTGGCCGGAAGCGGTGACGAAGACGAGCCCGACGGCGCTTGGGGGCATCTCCGGCGAGGTGAGTTGGCTCCATGTGTGCGGCTCGTCGTGAGGACTCCGGATCTGGGTTCTGCTGCGGCGGAGAACGGCGGACGGCGGCGGGGCGAGGCAAGAACCGTGGTGGAGGAGAGCGCTAACAACGGCGAGCAATAGCGGGTCGACGGCGGCGGCTAGTGCTAGGGCACGTGGGGCAAACGACGCGAACGGCAAAGGTGAACCTCGGGCGTGCAACCGGGCATTAAATACCGGCACGGACGCCAAGATCCTCGCGGAATCCGCGGCGAAGCCGGTACGGGCGGCGGAGTCCGTTCTGGACACGGCGAGGTGACGTGGACGCACGTGAGCCGTCCACGTGGCGCGATCAACGGCGGAGATTGGCTCGGCGCGGCCGTGCAAAGCGCGGGTTGATCCTGACCATTGGATTTCGATCCGATGGTCCGGATTGACCCCAGGTTAGGGTTAAGTGCGGTTCACGCACGTGGGCTACGTGGGCCAACGTGGGCCGTTGGATCTCGATCCGACGGTCCAAGGGGGTTAGGGTTTGGACGCGGTTCGATCGAGTCGCGTGGTGCGGTCGGGTCCGGGTCAGACTCGGACTCGAGTCTGACTCGGGCTCGGTCGGAGGAACAGTACAAACCCACTCGCTATTTTCCAGCGATTAAATAATTCGATAATTCGTAGATAATTCAAATAAATCCGGAAAAATAGCACATAAATCAGAAAAATTCCAGGAAAATTCTGGAAAATATTTTGGAACATTTTAGACTCAAATAAAATATTTCCAGCAAAATTTTATTTGCAAAGTTAAATTCTTTAATTATTTCAAAATGGAATAAATTCAAATAAATTCCAAATAAATCCAAATAAATTCCAGAAAATTCCAAAAATTCACCAAAGTGCCAAATCACACATGAATTTAAGAAAAGCAAAATTTTGGGGTGTTACAAACCTCCCCCCTTAACAGAATCTCGTCCCCGACATTCTGGGCTTACTAAAGAATAGGTTCGGAAACTCTTTCTTCAAATCCTCTTCGCGCTCCCAAGTTGCTTCACTCTCCGCGTGGTTGCTCCATTGAACTCTGCAGAAACGGGTTGACTTGTTTCTCGTCTCTCGATCCATGGTGTCCAGAATCTTCACGGGGTGCTCCTTGTAAGTCAGATCTTCTTGTAGCTCAATTGACTCTAGCGGTGTCTGTTCCTCAGGTACTCGGAGACACTTCTTCAACTGGGACACGTGAAACACGTCATGTACTCCTGCTAGTGATTGCGGTAACTCTAGCTGGTAAGCAACTTCACCTCTGCGGTTGAGAACCTTGAATGGTCCAACATATCTCGGCACGAGTTTTCCTTTGGCATGGAATCTCTTAACTCCTCTAAGTGGTGTGACTCTGAGATACACGAAGTCTTCCGGTTCGAAACTCAGGTCTCGGCGACGGTTGTCAGCATAACTATTCTGTTGTGATTGGGCTATCTTCAATCTCTCCCTGATCATGGCAATCTGTTCTTCGGCTCCTTGGAGAATATCAGGTCCAAAGACACGACGTTCACCCATCTCGTTCCAATTCAACGGTGTTCGACAAGGTCGACCGTATAGTGCTTCAAATGGCGACATTTGCAAACTTGCTTGATAGCTATTGTTGTAACTGAACTCCGCGTACGGCAGACTCTTATCCCAAGAGGTAGCATAAGCCAATGCACACGCTCTTAACATATCCTCCAAAATCTGATTGACTCTTTCTGTTTGCCCATCCGTCTGCAGATGATATGCTGTACTAAAGTTCAAACGGGTTCCCATGGCTTCATGCAGTTTATTCCAGAATCTTGAGGTAAACTGGGTACCTCTGTCCGATACAATCTTCTTCGGCACTCCGTGCAAACAGACGATCCTGGTTATGTACAACTCAGCTAACTTATCTCCCGAATAAGTGGTCTTTACTGGAATAAAGTGGGCGACCTTAGTCAAGCGGTCTACTATAACCCATATGGAGTCATATCCTCCTTGAGTCTTGGGTAAACCGGTAATGAAGTCCATTCCGATTTCCTCCCATTTCCACTCAGGTATATTCAACGGCTATAGCAATCCTGTTGGTCTCTGATGCATTGCCTTGACTCTCTGGCATATGTCGCACAGCTCAACATACTCGGCAACTACACGCTTCATGCTCGGCCACCAGAATCTTTCCTTCAAATCTTGATACATCTTGGCACTTCCAGGATGAATTGAATACTTGGAGTCATGGGCTTCTTCTAGAATCAATTGCTTCAGCTCCTTCTGGTTTGGCACACAGATTTGATCCTGCATCCATAACGTGCCTTGTTCGTCCAACTTGAAGTCCTTTGCCTTGCCTTCATCCATCTTGGACTTGATCATGTGGATCTTGTCATCTTCCTTCTGTCCTTCTCGGATCTGATCTTCTAGGGTAGGTTTTACTTCTAATGCGGCCAAGAATCCTTCTGGTACGACTTCAATCTGCATTCTCTGGAATTCCTCACATAGCTCATCCTGACTCGTGGCTATCAACATGTTCACAGTATGGCTCTTCCTACTCAAGGCATCGGCCACCACGTTAGCCTTTCCTGGATGGTAATGGATTCCAACATTATAATCCTTGATTAACTCTAACCATCTCCTTTTCCTCATGTTCAGGTCTGATTGGGTGAAGATGTACTTAAGATTCTTATGGTCCGTATATACTTCACATCTGTTTCCAATCAAATAGTGACGCCATAACTTCAAAGCATGCACTACGGCAGCTAACTCTAAGTCATGCGTCGGATAATTCTCCTCATGTGGCCTCAACTGCCTTGATGCATAAGCGACGACCTTTCCGTTCTGCATCAGCACACATCCAAGTCCTTGGCGCGATGCGTCACAATAAATGTCAAAGCTTTGATTGACATCCGGTAGAATCAACACCGGCGCTGATGTCAATCGCTTCTTCAACTCTTGAAAACCTTTCTCGCACTCTGGCGTCCATGTAAACTTCTTCTCCTTCTTCAACAATTGCGTAAGAGGTTTCGCAATTGTCAAAAAGCCTTCAATGAAGCGGCGGTAGTAACCTGCCATTCCAAGGAAACTCCAGATCTGGGTCACAGTCTTCGGCTGTTCCCAATGTAACACAGCTTCTACCTTGCTTGGATCAACGGCGACTCCTTCTGCGGTCATTACATGTCCGAGGAACTCCACCTTGTCCTTCCAAAAGTCACACTTGCTGAACTTGGCGAAAAGTTGTTGTTCCCTTAGCTTTTCCAAAACTCGCCTCAAGTGCTCTGCATGTTCATCCTCTGTCTTGGAGTAGATTAAGATATCATCTATAAACACAACGACAAACTTGTCCAAATATTCCATGAACACCTTATTCATCATATTCATGAAATATGCTGGCGCATTCGTCAAACCAAAGGACATAACTGTAAACTCGTAATGTCCATATCTTGACGAGAATGCGGTCTTCGGGATATCTTCCGATAGGATCTTCAACTGGTGGTATCCCGATCTCAGATCAATCTTGGAGAAAACTCTGGCTCCTCTCAGCTGATCAAACAGATCATCGATCCTGGGTAGCGGATACTTATTCTTCACGGTGACTTCATTGAGTGCACGGTAGTCAATGCACATCCTGAAACTTTCGTCCTTCTTCTTAACAAACAGAACTGGCGCTCCCCACGGCGACGAACTCAGTCTGATAAATCCTTTCTCCATTAACTCTTCAAGCTGCTTCTTCATCTCTACCAACTCTTCGGTGGACATCCGATAGGGTCTCTTTGCTATTGGCGCTGTACCAGGTACAAGCTCTATCACAAACTCTATGTCCCTGTCTGGCGGCATACCAGGTAGATCTTCAGGAAAAACATCTGGATACTCATTCACTACTGAGAGATCTTCTATGCTGATTGCCTTGGTACTGTTAACCATCAACTGTCCATCTCTAACGGCGGTAGCTTGAAATTCTACTTTTCTTCCACATGGGCTTTCAACTGAGATAATCCTTCGACCACAATCCAAAACGGCCTTGTGCTTGGATAACCAATCCATTCCCAAAATAACATCTAAGGTCTGAGTTTCCGACAAAATAAGGTTTGCTAGGAACTCTATTCCATCTATTAATATTCTCACCCCAGAACATCCTACTTTCGTTCGGAGTTCAGAACCAGGGGTTTGAACTAAAAGCATGCATTTAAGTCTTGCAATCTCCAAATAATTTTTAGCAGCAAAGCCTTGAGAAACAAACGAATGCGAAGCTCCAGAATCAAACAAAACTGTTGCAGGTACTGAGTTAACAAGTAACTTACCCAAGACGGCGTGGTGGTATTCTGCGGTGCATCTGCGGTGACATGGTTGACTCGGCCTCTCACCACGATGCAGGGTGCTGCTCCTGGCTGTCTTTGTCCCTCGGTTGGCTCTGGCGGCGTCTGGTGGTGTGGATCCCAGATTGAAGCGGACTGGGGTCACTCCTGCTGTCTTCTTAGGACAACTGTTGGCGAAGTGTCCTGGCTCGTTGCAGTTGTAGCAGCGTCTCACTATCCCCTGTTGACTGCCTGAAGTGGCGTTTCTGGCTGGTCTTTGAGTTACGATAGTTCGATTGGTATTCTTGGTGCTGGTGATGGTGTCCTTGTAGCATTCTGCGGCTGGAATCTGAAAAACTGATTTGGCGCAACCCTCAAACGTTGCTGCGCTCCCTGACGCGATCCCTGCTATTGCATCATGCGCTTCCTGTTCTCATCCAATTCCTTGCGCTTGTCCTCAAGAATAAGCGCCTTATTCACAAGCTCCTGGAAATCTGGAAAGGTGTGGGTGATCAGTCCCACCTGCAGTCCTGAGTTAAGTCCCTTCATGAAGTGAGACTGCCTGGCTTTATCTGTCGCTACATCCTCAGGTGTGTAGCGTGCAAGCTGTGTGAACTTATTCAGGTATTCGGCCACAGGCTGATTACCTTGCTTCAGTGCTCTGAACTCCTCTTTCTTGAGGTCCATGATTCCTCTGGCACGTGATACTGACGAAACGCAGCTGTGAACTCCTCCCAAGTGATGTCTTGAGGGTTCTCCCGTGTAGCACAGAAGTTCTCCCACCATTCGGCGGCTGTTCCTTCCAACTGATGAGAAGCGTAGAGTACCTTCTCATTTCCCATGCATTGAGCGATGTGTAGCTTCCTCTCAATTGACCTTAACCAGTCATCAGCTTCCAACGGGTTAGCATTCCCGGAGAAAGTGGGTGGATGAGTCCTCATGAACTCTAACAGTCTTGTATTCTGGCATTGTCCCTGATTGACTTGGTTAGCGGTGGCCTGAGCAGTGACGTGCTGCATCTATTGCATCATAGCATGCATCAACTGAGTCTGAGCAGCAAGAAAAGCTCCGAAATTATGCATGTCAACTGGCGGTGCTGGTGCTCCATCATTGGGGTTTCCATCTGGGCGAGAATCACTTCCATTGCCTCCAAGGTTTCCGCGGGTGTTCACCATCTGTCGATTGCTCCAAGGTTTTAGAGATGAGAGGGAATAAGAATAGACAAGTAGTAGGGAAACTTACGCGGGAAAAAAATGTAACTCAAAATCCAACTTTATTATTAATAATAGTAATAACTTGGTATGGTCGCTTACAATGCCTATGGGCCTTGCAACACATACTGCACACTCAGCAAACAATGAAGATCCAACGCCTCTAAAGGTGACTCTTATTCTATAACGCGACTCGACGAAGGAGTCTCAACCTCAACGCCTACGCTCACTCATCGAGAAAACCTCCACTGCCTCCTCGCGGCGGGTGCGGTGGCATCGGCGCGAAACAATCGCCATGCCCTGCAACTACAGCTGTGGTTGACGACGCGGCGTCTTCCTCTGACTCTGGATCTGGCATTCTTTGTGGGTGTGGCGCGGTGCAGTGGCGCCTCTTACGGTCCTTCTTACGGGTGCAGGCGTCCAACTCCAACACTGGATCGGGACCCTGACCATACAGTGCAGTCTCCAATTCTGCGATCCTTTCCGCAGCATAAGCGACATACTCTTGGGCATTCTGCAAGTGCTTCTTCTCCTCCTCGACCTGTTCGCGAGCCTTCTTCACCTCCTGAACTTTGTCTTCGATCAGCTCCTCCTGAGCGGCGATGAATCTGGGTAAGTGAGTGACGGTAGCATCCTCATCTTCTATCGGCTTCCGTTGAGCTCTGCTGTCTCGGCGTGGGTGGTGATGAAACACTGTGCCTTCCAGCTCCCTGGAGTAAGTGCGAGCGATCTGCTGCATTGCTCGACGCGACACCTCTTGGATTCCCATCTCAAAGGTAGACCTCCTGGCGGTGAAGTGGAAAGGGCGACTGAACTTTGTCTTCTCTCGAGCATACACCGTGATCCGGACGTCCCATCCTACGACCAGTCCTGCTTGCACAAGTGTAGTCCCTCGGTAGAGCGGTCTCTCAAAACCTCCAAGAAACTGAAGCATACGCCACAACTCGGCGGCATAGCCTCCTTCACGCTCGGCGTAGTTGTTCTTCATCATCATCTGTCAAAAGATACTTGCGTAAGAACGCAACACTTTAAAATCAATGTGGCAGACGAAAAGAACTCAGCAAGGGGTATGAACAAGGAAGAAAGGGGTAAGTCAAGAATTCATTCATTATCTTGTCAAATTTTATCTTTAGAAAATAGGTTTTGACCTCACTACGACCATTCTAACTATGGGTGAGCCTACAGTCAGTATGGCTCTGATACCACCTCTGTCGGGACCCGAATTTGCAAATCCGGACCCTCTGTGTATTCAGCACTAGTCCAGGAACGCGCTAGTGCACACAGTCTCAACATTGGTAAATATCACAATCATACCACTCGATACTAATAAAGTACTTAATAGTTAACCAAACTGGTTGCTTGACCGTATGGCCAAGTTACAAATATACGCCTCGCAGGGCGAAACTTAATAAAAGAGAATTAACTGCAGCGGAAAATAAGATAACTTCGTGGCGCCAACCAGTATACCACAGGCAACTGACTGGGCTCGCTTCCTAGTTAGACAGATCTTCTGGGAGCTCCTCCTCCAAAGCTGGTGTAGACTCTTCTTCAACTGGTGTTGTATTGCGGCAAGGGTGAGTACTTGGTACTCAGCAAGTCATGCACAGAATGCAAACTAATACACTATATGCATGGCTTGGTACAAAGGAGTATCTCAAGGTGTATTTGCAGTAAAACAGCATTTGACAAATAGCATAAGTAGATTCGAAAGCAGTAGAAACAAGTACAAGATCAATAACTTTTCCATGAGTTTAATAAACATCTTTCCCAAATCCTAACTCACATTTCTATCAACATCATTAATAAACCAAACCCAACCTTTCAAATACAAGTTATTTTCAAGAAAGTCTAATCCTTGACTGTAATTCCCGAGCGATGTCCAATACCGCGGACACGGCTATTCGAATAGATTTTTACACTGTGCAGAGGTTATGCACTTTTCCCACAAGATACAGTCAAACACCACAAAGGCAAGTGTCCGTAACAAAGTCTTTCGGAAACTTCTAACAGCACAAGTGGTCCTCCCCGGTGTTGCGCGCTAACCCTTCCCTTAGCGAAGGCGAAGTTTAGGCCAATCCACCGTTAGATGGGTACCTGGCTGCAGCATCGGTATGCTCCCCCGTACAACTACACAAAAGGCATAGTTGACAACCTGAGGTCCCACAGGCACGTTATTAGCAACTTAATCAACTAGGTCCGTCCCATTACAGACATGTGGTTGCACGCTTGACTCAATTCAAAGGCTGGCAAGGTTAAGTCCTTATGGTGACCAGGGCAAGACTACCCGAAGAACCAAACCAACATTCCCAGTGCCACAACTGGCCCACCCGATCATTCTTGCCACATGCCCCGATCGAAAACTATTTATCAAACCCCAGTTGATTACCATGCACCACGTGCCATCAACATCACATGATACTTTTCCAAAAACAGGTTCAATATATCATTATGTGAATATTAACATTTGAGTGTCCAAAATCATGTCATGAGCACGTAGCAGGTCTAAGCAATACTCTACAACGACCTAAATTCCCATGTTGGCAATTTAGTAATGTCCAACTATTTAATCCTCAACTAGGGTGACAAGGGTCATGGCACATATGTAATTAACCAAGGTGTCATACAACAATTTGGCTTATATCTAATTACCCATAATTAAGTAAAGCATTTTCTAATTAAACTAGCATGCAATAGCTTAAACCAAATTAATTTGAAATTGGGATCAATAGTCAAAGCACAACTTGCCTTCAAAAAGTACTTGCTCTTGGTCCTGAGCTGGCTCCTGGGTCAACACTTCACCTTCGAAGCCTTCGGGCACATCAACGTCTACTCGTAAAGCGTGCAAATAGCAATAAATAAATAAACATTAGACCAAATAAAGTTCATAAACAGAGAGAGCATAATTTTATAAATTTTTAAAAACTGGAATCGTCAAATTCGGAGTTTAAACGCAAAAGTTATAAGCGTTTAAAGTTTAAATAATCAATTAAATAATTATTCAGAGAAAAACTTTAGTCCAAAAATTAAATAAAATTCACCATTAGGTAGATCTCAATTTTATACAAATTTAGAAATTTGAATCACTCAAATCGGAGTTAAAATGCAAAAGTTATAAGCGTTTGAAGTTTGAATCAAATTCTGAAATCAATATTTCGAATTAATAAATCATTTTCTTTTTCGGAAATTCATTTATTGCGTCAGCACGACACATGTCAGCTTCTGATTGGTCCACGTCAGCCTTGCTGACGTCAGCACCGGCCGAACCCCACGATGACATCAGCATGACGTCATCATGCCACATGGCACCACCCAAGTGCTGCCACGTGTCCTGGTCTACGGACGCGATCCACGTACACGGCTCGGTCCACGATGGCTCTGGTCCACCGGACCGGCGTCACTGAAAGGCAGGCCCGCCCTGTCAGCGGCTCGGGTTCACGCCTGCGTGGGCGTGGCTGACACGTGGGCCCTCGGACTCGCGAGCCCCGCGTGTCAGAGACACGCGCCCTCGCGCGTGGGCGCGGTTATGGCACACGTGGCGCAATCTCACCCGTTGATTTGAAAATCAACGGCGCGGATTAGATCTAAGGTTTACACATTTGGAATAACGCGGTGAATTTGGGCCGTACGATCTAAATCGGACGGTCGAGATTGGATCTAATGCGGTGCAACGCGTGCTACGCGACTGGATCTAAGCCGTTGGATCTAGATCCAACGGTTGAAAATAGATCTAGGGTTTACAACGGAAATAACGTACGGCGACGTGGCCGAACGTGGGCCGTTGGATCTTGATCCAACGGTCCAGATCTAATCTGGAGGGTTAGGGTTTTGGGAACACGTGGCTTACCGTGGCCGTTTGATCTTGATCCGACGGTGCACGGAGCTCGCGGGCGGTGATGGCGTCGCGGCGGAGCTGGGTTGCCGGAAGCGGTGACGAAGACGAGCCCGACAGTGCTTGGGGGCGTCTCCGGCGAGGTGAGTTGGCTCCACGGGTGCGGCTCGTCGTGAGGACTCCGGATCTGGGTTCCGCTGCGGCGGAGAACGGCAGACGGCGAGCAATAGCGGGTCGATGGCGGCGGCTAGGGCTAGGGCACGTGGGGCAAACGACGCGGACGGCAAAGGCAAACCTCGGGCGCGCAACCGGGCATTAAATACCGGCACGGACGCCGAGATCCCCGTAGAATCCGCGGCAAAGCCGGTACGGGCGGTGGAGTCCGTTCTGGACACGGCGAGGTGACGTGGACGCACGTGAGCCGTCCACGTGGCGCGATCAACGGCGGAGATTGGCTCGGCGCGGCCGTGCAAAGCGCGGGTTGATCCTGACCATTGGATTTCGATCCGACGGTCCGGATTGACCCCAGGTTAGGGTTAAGTGCGGTTCACGCACGTGGGCTACGTGGGCCAACGTGGGCCGTTGGATCTCGATCCGACGGTCCACGGGGGTTAGGGTTTGGACGCGGTTCGATCGAGTCGCGTGGCGCGGTCGGGTCCGGGTCGGACTCGGACTCGATTCTGACTCGGGCTCGGTCGGAGGAACAGTACAAACCCACTCGCAATTTTCCAGCGATTAAATAATTCGATAATTCGTAGATAATTCAAATAAATCCAGAAAAATAGCACATAAATCAGAAAAATTCCAGGAAAATTCTGGAAAATATTTTGGAACATTTTGGACTCAAATAAAATATTTCCAGCAAAATTTTATTTGCAAAGTTAAATTCTTTAATTATTTCAAAATGGAATAAATTCAAATAAATTCCAAATAAATCCAAATAAATTCCAGAAATTTCCAAAAATTCACCAAAGTGCCAAATCACACATGAATTTAAGAAAAGCAAAATTTTGGGGTGTTACAATTACCTTTCCCAAAACTTATAAATAAGATTTATGATGCTTATCAAAAACACATCCAACCAATACTACCTCATCCTGATCCCCACAGACAAACACATCATAAAACATCATATTCTCAATTTAAAACATAATACTTCAACAAATACTTTAGCATGATCAACCTATCAAATTTACACCATCCATACGTCAACATCTTGACAATTGAAACTCGTTTAATAAATAAATGACTTCAACAAGTAAATATTATCTCCATAAGACAAAGTTCGTAAATATGATTCTAAGATATACTTTCATTAAGGATAAAATTCTACATCATGTTAACTATCCAAGGTTCACTCCATCACAACATGTTACAATTTCCTCCATTTAACCATGGTTTTCAGCAAGTAATCTAAACAATCACCACCACTACTAAGTCATCAATATCAATAAATGGGCATCATCATAAAACCACAACATTGCTTTTAGCTACCCTATACATGGGTTATAACAAAATTGCCACTACACAACATACTCCAACTATTAAAATGAACTTAATAAGTTAGACCATCTTAATGCTCTTAACAACATCATTAACAACAAATCCTATGTCTTCACAATTGACATCGAAACTAGCATTGTAGGGACACAACTGCATACTTCCAAATATACTAATAGTTTGCAACAACATAAATACCAACTCTAATCAACTTCCAAGTTAAATTCACTAGCCAACACGATTGAATTTCTCTATTAACACATTAAAATAGAACATTTTTAAATAACCAGCAAGGTTTCTTTAACAATATCAGTAGTTTACATCATCTTAATGTTCTAACTATGCATCAGGGTTTGAAACTTTAAACATTATCGAGGGTCATAAGCACTTTTAAAGCAAAGCAACAGACTCTAAGCATGTACATTAACACATTTAATTGGTTCAACTCGCAAATTAACTTAAGAGTACATCATTTCCATAAACCACATTGTTACATACTACATAACATGCTAAACAACAATTTCCACTTTTGACAAATAATTTCAGTCAAATGACTACTTACTTTATTTGCAGCATTTTCTTTTTTTAAAAAAAAACTCAACCAAAATTCACAACGAAACTTGACTCTCAAAGTTACAATTGGACATGACTCACACTGGGTCATGCAAAAGATCTCCAAAACATATTTCAATCTTAACGACTCCTACAGGAGGGAACCAAACGATCGAGTAAACCTTTACGGACAAAGGCACAAAACATAAATCGATACATCTTTTTTTTTTGCACACAACTTCAATGACTTCTTTTAAACTCAGAGTGAGACACACAAGAACCAAACTATACTTTGCTTTGCAAAGCAACCAACCAAAACCGGTGTCAAAGCCAAAAGGCGACCAAAAAGGCGCGCAACACAAAACTCTTCTTCTTTGTCTTCACCCAAAGAAGACAAAACCAAGAAACACCGAAGGGACACTCCACGAAAATCCAATTCCAAACACTTTTCTTTTGATTTCAATCAACCAGAGCCAAGAAAACCAACCGAAACCGACCAATAGAACGGTAAAGAGCAACTGAAAGAATCCACCACGAACTCTTCTATTCAACTCCAGCCAACTACCTGGTCTACGATAGAAAGGATAAGCACTCTTCCCCCACAGGGGTTAATAGTTCTTCGGTGATGGCGCTAACCGGCCACATCGTCAAACCACACCCTTACTATGAACAAAACGAGGTGACCGAAATCCTTCAGCACCACAACCCCACTTTATCACAACAACAAGAACAATTCAATCATTTATCTCATAGACATAGCAACATGCATTATCAAATGAAGCATTCAACATCAAAGCTTAAATACAACATTTAAGCGTAAAGAAACGATACCCATACCCTTTCCTACTGTGCATCCATGTGTGTCAAATTTTAGATTAGTTATTCCACTTTTGCAAGTTTTAATGTTGCTATCCTAGGATGAAATTTTAGTTAAAACCTAAGCCATATTTCTAAGTTATTCCACATCACATTTTAGTTGTACCCTATAGCATAACACTAAAAATACACATTCCAAGGACCTACAGCCCGCTCTGATACCAACTGTAACAACCCGGCATCTAGTATGCCCGAATGCTACCAAACATAGACTAAACAACATCTAAATACCACAAATTAAAGTAAATTACAGCAAAGGAGTAAATGCTAAAACCGAAAATTTCGGCAGCATCTCCTTTGTTTTAACATGATTTGAAGCAACAACAATAGCATAGCAAAATATGGCATAATACGAGACATTTAAAACAGCAATACTAAATGACATGACAGCAATATAAGTCCAATTTAAGCATTCAAACTCTTCATGCGCCAAACGAAACGATTAAGGCACTTATAGCACACAACAAAATCATAAACCAAGTTGCAACACACTAAATTTATTATCAAGACTCCAGATGAATAGACTGTGGGATCAAATGCGTGAGCTACGTGTAGAAGTGTGACTAGTTCCCTTTCCCGCATGCCGGTCTCATGGTACCTAAACATCAAGAAAGCACAAGCGTGAGTTCATCACTCAGCAAGTATATCGCAATAGGTCATAAGGAATAAATCAAGGCCAACAACAATACATACCATACTTTAACATCATGATCAAATCATAATTTCATCCACAACATCATAGCCATGACAAAGCACATTGTTCACAACTCATTTTCATCATCATGTATGCAATGCAATGCGATGCACATGTCTCCTAGAAGCATATACCGGTATTGCTGAGTGCACACCCGTCGGCGTGCACCCTCTTCCCCCTTCCATCCCATAGATGGAGGGTGCCTACGCATCGCTTCCACTCACCACGTGGGTGGAATCACGAGGTAGGTCTTACAACCATGGTGCTACGGATTAGTCATAACTTTTTCACCGACCTTACCGGACTAGTTATGATGCTCTCACCGATCGGGCCAGCTTTCATGCCATGTATGCAACATATGCCATAAACATAAACAACTTGCATCAAACTGAACTAAACATGGCATAGCATCATAATAGTCCATTTTCATCACAACATTGGCAAGCACTAATCATGGCAAGATATCACAACATGTAAGCAATTTGCATCTAGTCACAATTAGCAACATACATTACACTACCCATTACAATACACTTGCCTTAACCTCGGGCGACGAATTGGCGAGAGGTTGAGGGCACTCCTGGGGTCACACCACCTGCGCAAACATATCACACACTCAAAACGTGCCCCCAAAACAGTACGCAAAAGCTCGTCTACCCTGACTTCACAAACTACTCTCAAAATCGAAAAACAGAGAATCTGTCCCGCCAGGACAGCAGACTTCAATCTATCATTAATTTGGTTCTAGGACTCCAAATCGAGTAAACGAGTACATCATCGCGTAGCTTAAGCAATTTCCTAACTTTTTATAAGCATTGGGAAAAGCTGATTCGGACTCTAAAATTGTTTAATCTACAAAAAAATATGTTCTGTCCCAGCTACGTCACAGATTTGAACACGTTCGGTAATTCCAGCATAACTTTCAAATGGCTGGGAGGAATTGGACGTTCTTTATGTCCAATTAAAGGTATTGAAGTTACCTACAACTTTCTCAACAGGTGGCCGATCAAATTCCGACTCTAAAGTTGTGAAAACTCAAACCCTAGGTCGACTGCACAATCTGTCCGAAGCAGAGAACGTGGCAAACTATAGTTTTCAACCAATCTACCCAATCATAGCACTCCCACTTGATCTAAAAGCATCCAAATACCCTCTATCACAGCACCTAGACCAACCCCAAGGATTCCCCTAGCCATACCTTCGCCCGACGAACGATGAACCGACGAATCTCCTCCCGGTTCACGCGATCTCCATCCTCGCTCCAAATCCAGTGGATCCTCTTGTGGCGGAGCTCCCCAACGGCGAGGACAACGGAGAGGAAGGGTGTGACAGCAAGGGGTGGGGGTGGAACACGCCTAGTGCCGGCTAGAGGAGGTAGGGAGGAAGGGGAAGGGGTGGTGCAATGGGGGAGGAGAGGGTAAGGGGTGGCGGCGGCTATGGGGGGAACGGGGCGCACCACACAATGGGCTAGGGGGTTGGGGCGCATAGGGGTGGCAGGTTTTTCCCACCCATGGGCCAAAGAAACCCCCCACCGACGGCCCATTTGCTTCCCCCAAGGCCCAACTAGCTTCCACAGGGCCCAAACTCCCCCGGAAAGGCCCAAATTCTACCCCGGAAAGGCCCAAACTCACGGAAGAGGTCCAAAAACATAATACCAAAGTCATACTTAAATGCCGACATCAAGAATGACTCAAACCGTCAATCCGTAGTGTCACAATTAAATTATAGATTTCAGGGAAAGGAGATTGATAGGAGATAATGGTAAAAAGATAAAGTAAACCAATTGCCATTTCCTAATCAAAAGTAATCATTGCAAAGGATTGAACTGCAACACAAAGTTTATTAATACATCGTAGTTTGCATTTACAATAAAAAGGAATTACACAAATCTTTATAATAACATACAACAATTACTTGAGTTACAACTCATACAACTATTTGATTACATGTCTGATACAATAACATGATTAGTTACATCTCGAAAATAGATTAAAAGATCATAAGTTAGAAACTACTGTGTTAGCTTGACCTGTATTTGTGAACCTGCATGTTCAAATACACACATAAGAATAAGAATAAAATGAATGCATTAGATAAAGTACAATAATTAGAAAAGAAGAATTGCCATCAGCCAAAGTATATTCAGTAATCGCTCAGTGAGGTACCCTAGATTGTCCGGGGGCCAATCTGGCTCCTCTCGCGATTAGGTTTTGCATCATTCGACAATATACAAACCTGTTTAAGCCATAGACGCGAGTATTTAGAAAATATTGCAAGATAGAAATATTTTACCACAGTAAAATAGTAAGACCATAGTGAAAAGAGATAAAGCCTCGGCACTGTGCCCATAAGACAGCTCACACCGTTCCAGACCCAACTGGGAGTCGCTAGAGCAAAGCCAGCCGGCCACTCAAACCATCAAAGCAATGCAACCCAGCCATTTTCTCAACCGAACCCTCCAAGGAAAATGTCCAGCCGAAATCACCAGAACACTTGAGACCAAGGTATGGTACACCAAGCCTGAGCCAAAGACTAAAGCTAAAACCAAGGCCAATACCAATGCACTGACAAAGCTAATTAATATGTGCAATCATTCCAATCGCAAAGACATAGTCTTATCCAAGTAAAATCACAAGGCTAAGATCAAGCCGCATAAGCATGCAATCTCAGCCGAACTCCCCAGAACAGCCAGTCGGCCAAGCATGGGTCAAGACTAAGATGAATGCACTGACGGGTAATAAATATGCCATCAGTCCAGTCGCAATATCAAGCCCCATTCAAACACAATTGATCTTCCAGTGTCATGCTATAAGTTGGCCCAAGCCTTATCTAAGGAATCAAAAAGCCAGCCACCCCAATGATCACCACCCAGTACAAAGCAATAATCAAGCCATTGCCCAGAGCATATCCACTTGAGTTAGAAGAAGCCAGGAAAGGCAAGTTTTAGAAACCAACGCAACAAGTAGCTAGCTGGAAGTCAGGAGAACCGAATCCCAGGAGCAAGAAGGGGAAATCAAGCCGCACAGATATCCATCCATCCCCTTTTCACATAAGTAAGTTTTTACAAAATTCGATTCCATTAGAATCAATGTATTATACCCAGTAAGAGTAAAAGTGAACTAGAAATGAATATAGAAGTAGAAGATTGAAGTAAAGATATGAGAAAGTAGTTGGTCTCAGCTTTAAATTTATTTATTTTTATTGTGGGGGTTGCACCGTGCGTTCCCTAAAGCTTATTTGTGCTCCCCTGGCGCACAGCAAAGCTTAGGGCATCGTCGCGATGCCATCCATCCCATGTATCATCCTTTAATCAACGTTATTATTTGCATCATCGACCGTAAGCGAATCTAAACCAATCTCGATTAGTGGTTGCAAATAAGCGATATCATACGTCCCTATGGTAATGTCTCACTCCCTGGTGTGTGACAATAACCATAGGTATCGCCATGATACCATTATTTGCCATCCAACTAAAGTTAACCAACATAATCCTACTATTTGGCCTAGTACCAATTTATCATTTACTAAACCAATCCGTTCATGAATGAAGTTCTGAAAAACCTCCCACAAATACCCTCAGATCATGATCCATCAGAATATAATCATGGCCATTAAGCGATTAGCGGCATCAAAACCATCATCTGCCATGTAAACGAATCAAAGCCACTGTCAACACGCCCTGAATCTATATTCAAGAATCATTACAGACTATGGCAAGAAATCAATCTATGTAAGCCAACTACGCATATAACCAATCTCCAATGCATCAGTGCATAGCACAACTCAATCATTCAGACAGGGCAGTAACAAGCATAAAAGGATCTTGTTTATCCCAGTGACACGACTTTAACCCCTCTCCATTTTAAGCATATGAGTAGCAGGCACAAACATTACTCATCATTTTAGGATTTCATACATGACAATAGCTCCATGGAATCCAGTAGGAAAAAGGTATATTAATCATTCGTTAACCAAAGTATATGTCGGATTGGCTGCTCAATAACTGGAATATCTAACAGGAGTGGAAATAGCATATTGATCTAATAGCACCCGATATTTAGGCTCCTAAAGATTTAATGCAAGGTTAAGCATATTGATACAATACTTAGATCGAAAAGTGAAGAGCAACTAAATGATTAGGCATAAACCACTTTGACTCATTCTCTGCCCAAATATGGCTATAATATTCTTAGACCCATGCATAATATGGATTAGCATATTACAGCTTTTGCACATTCAGATAATGTTTCATATAGGAGACAGGCAACACATATACATATACTACCTGCTCCTCAGATGCAAAACTAGCAGCACATAAGATTTTCAAGAAAACCAGCAGAATATCTAGATAGAGATAATGATGCATTAGCGATAAATCCAAATATAAGCTACTCATATCTGCATGCTTATTATAAAAAGCTCAAAAAGCTCATTACCACAACGCAAAGAATGGATTCATTACTCGCTAGATCCACTTCTACACTTTATCACATCATGCATCACAATTAGTTGCATACGGTGAAGACAGAAGAGAATAGAAGGATCGATAATAGACAAGCCCTAAAATGAGTAATTCATAGTAAAAAAATTGGACCTTACCCTTAATTTTTGAACTGCTTGGTAAACATTCTATGCATCAAACTACCAATTCCTAATAGGAAATTGGAAACCAGACAAGGAAGGAGGAAAAAGGCATTTGAAGGATCATTGTTTTTTGATCCATGTGTTTTTGATGATGAGTATTTGAATATTCGAAGAGATTTGAAAAGATTTGAGTTGATTTGATTTTGGTTCAGTATTTGAAAAAGATTTGAAACCAATTTGAAACGATTTATTTTTTGGTTTCTTTATTTGAAAAAAATCTGAAACCAGTTTGTTTATTTGAAAAGATTCAGATTTTGCAAAAGAGTTTGGTCTGATTTTTAATTATGTTTTTGGTTGATTTTATTTGATGCAATGCGCTCGTGTGAGTGGTTGCATGGATTAACTTGAGTCAAGTCGCGGACTTAGGCTCGGAAATTGTTTTTGTGTTTTTGTTCACGTGCAGGTGTTGCTTGAGGTCGAACATGGTCGATGACGGGACCGAGACTAGGTTCAGGGAGGAATTGAGGTCGTGAGGGTCGAGGATGTCATGCGAGATGTTTGGACTAGAGGACAGTGCACGTGAGGTCGAAATCGTTGCAGCGTAGTGGCAGGTGGCCGTACGCGTGTATATGAATTTTTTTTGAAACAGTGTATGCAGGCAAATGCAAGTGTATGTGTGTGCATACATGTGCATGTATGTGCATGCCATGAGAGAGAGAGTGGTGTATGTGCATTTAATGCATGTGTGTGTGTGTGCATTTAATGCCATGCATGGTGTGTGCGTGTGTGAGTAGTGCACATGGAGTGTGTGTGTGCATGCATACGAATGCATGTGTTGCATGCATGTGTGTGTGAGTGCATCGTGAGTGTGTGTCTGCATGCATGTGTCGTGTGTGTGCGTGGCGTGAGTGTGCTGTGAGTGCGTGTGTGCATTTAATGCTTTGCGTGTGTGTATTTGAGTCGGCAAGGAGGTTGGGTCGGCAGGTGAGAATCCGAGTGGAGGCTGGAAAACAGCAGGCTGCCGTGAGGTACAATCCGAGTTGCTGTGTCAGAGTAGATTTTCTTCCGAGTGCAAGTCGGCTGGCACATGGAGAAGGGCCGGCGCAAGCAGTGTTCGAGTCAACATGAAGATGAAGAATAGGAAAAGGATTCCTGTTCTCTTGTCCTTTAAATAGGGGTTCTAGGTGTTTAGAATCAATCAATCGATCAAGCGAACAATTGTTCAATCAAGCACAAGGTGCAAAGAAGAGCTTGTATGCTCTATTAGTTTGTTTAGGGTTTTCTAATCGTTGAAGATTAGAAGATTTTTGGTGTCATCTTGTTGAAGATGGCTTTGGAATAAAAAGATAAGTTTATGCAATATTCTCTTATATTTTTTTCGCTTTGATTCTTGATTAGAAGGTTTGTTCGATTTTTGATAGAACTAGTTTTGATTTATGTTCGACTTGTCTCGCTAATTAATCTAGGGTTTTGATCTCTACGATATTAGATATTCTTCCGCTATTTAGGGGTCTTTAATTTTCCGAAAGAAATAGTTGAATTTTATTCGGCATCTATTCACCCCCCCCCTCTAGTTGCCTACTCGGTCCTACAAGTGGTATCAGAGCAAGGTTCTACTAATCCATCTTAACAGGTGATTAGTAAACGGTAAGTTATGGCAACAGAGAAATACTCGAACAAGCCGCCAATCTTCGATGGCACAGACTTCCCCCACTGGCGGATCCGGATGACTGCATATCTTCAAGCTCAAGGTAACGCGATTTGGCGCAAGGTAAAAATTCCGTACGAGCTTCCTTCTAATGATGATATTGATAAAATCGAGTTTGAAAAAGATGTTGAAAACAACAATAGAGCTAGAAACATATTGCTTCAAGGACTTGCTAGAAAAGAATTCGATAGAGTCTGTCATTTACTCACTGTTCATGAAATTTGGAAATCTCTTCAAGATTATCATGAGGGCACTGACTCTGTAAAAGAAGCTAGGCAAGATCAATTTAAAAAGGAATACACTAGATTAGAAATGAACTCTGGAGAATCTCTAGATGATTGTTTTGCTCGCTTTAACAGAATTTTAAACAACCTTAGAGCTGTAGATGTAAAGTACACTGACTCTAAAAATGCTAGACATTTCCTATCATCTCTTGATCTTAAAATCTGGCAAATGAAAGTGACTGCATTTAGGGAGGCTCACAAGATGAGTGAAATGACATTGGATAAATTATATTCTAGTCTCAAGACTTTTGATATAGACATTGTTTCAAGAACATCCAATGATAACTCTATGGCTCTTAATGCTAATTCTTCATATGATAATGCTACTAGTTCTTCATCATCATATTCCATTACTGCTTTGAGTGCTCTTAGTGATGAACAACTAGATCAAATACCAGAAGATACACTTGCTCTTCTTTCTAAGCGTGTCAATGCAGCTTACATGAGATCAAGGGAGAGAAGAGGAGCCTCCATCCACTGCTACAACTGCGGCAAGGCAGAGCACATCCGTGCTAACTGCTTCAAGAACAAAGATAGAGACGAGAAGGATCAAAGCAACTCCTCCAAATCCTTCCGGCCAAAAGAGAGCAAGGACAAAAATAAACAACGAACAAAGAAGATGCTCAACAAAGTCTTCGCTGCAATTGGTAGCTTAGACTTAAGCGACATTGATGACTCAGCGGCGATGAGAAGGAAGCGAAGCAAGCGGTTGAACGAGAAAGATTTCACCGGACTATGCTTCATGGCAAAAGGGAACACTAGTGATTCTAGTGACAACGACAGCACCTCCAGCGACGGTGATGAGGTAATGCCTTCATATAATGAGCTTTGTGAAGTTTTAGTCATATTGAGAAAATCTTTAAGAAAATCTTCACTCAAAAATAAAAACTTAGAGAAAGATCTATCCATGCTAAAAACTGAAAACTTTGATCTTAGAAATTCAAATTCTGAAATGACATGTGATTCTTGCTTAGATCTCAAATTTGAAATTAAATCTCTAAAAGAGGAACATATGATTAAACTAGAACAAGTTTATGCCAAACAATTGAAAAATGAAAAACTTGTGAAAAATGTTGGTTGCTCTACTAATGGTTTACATGATCAAACTCCTTGTTCTAAATGTTCCATACTAGAATTGAAGTTGCATGATGCAGATGCTAAGATTACTCAATTGTTTAATGATTTGCTTACACATGAAGTTCTTTCATGCTCAACTTGTCGCAAGCAAAAAGGAAAAATAGATATTCCCTGTAATAATTGTTTAACACTCTCTCGAAAAATTGATTACTTGGAAAAGTTTTTAGAACGTTTTACTAAAGGAAAGAAAAATCTAATTATGATTTTGGATCAATCAAAAGTCAGCACTCATCACAAAGGTTTAGGTTTTGATCCTTATGCTCATCACAAATCATATGCTCCTACTATTGTTAAAACTCTTGAAAGTGGAAAGTTTGAAATTGTCAAAGAACCTGAGAAAATTGTCTTCAAATCTGCTGGAATTTTATCTTCTACTATGATGAATGCAAATGTTGCTTTTGCTTCTAAAGTCAAACCATTTGTTAAGTACAATTGCACTCATTGTGGAAAAGATGGTCATTTGATGAATTTTTGTTTTAGACTAGCCAAACAACAGAGAAAGGAAAATTCAAAGGCTAAGTCTAACTTTAGACAAACACGTATCATTTCTCCACATGTTCCGCTAGTGAAAGCAAACAAAATACCTAGAAATTCATCTACTTTGCATTCACAAGCTTTTATACGATCACCTCCTCGTCAAGTGATTCGATCTTTGGATACCTAAATCATATTTCTCTAACCCTTGTTGAATCCTCGACATCTTCATTCATAACATGTAGGTGAGTACGAGAAGGGAAGGAGAACATCTGGGTTGTTGATTCAGGATCTTTGCCAACACATGACAGGCAACCCAAGTTGGTTCTCCTCCTAATAAAAGCATCTGAGAGCAAGCTTGATCACTTTTGGAGATGCTACTCTTTGGGCGCGTCATTGCAAAGGTGCAGTGAAGGTGAATGATCACTTTACTTTAAAGAATGTCTCTTTGGTGTGTAAACTGAAATTCAACCTTACATTCAGATCTCAATTGTTGGATGAAAACTTTGAAGTGAGTTTTAAACCAAATGCTTGTAGAGTACTCGATGCTTCTGGAAACTTGACTCTTGAGATATGTAGACTTGGAAAAATTTTCATAGCAAATTTTAGCAATGCTTCAAGTTCACATTGTTTTGTTGCTTCAGAATCTAGAAATCTCAATTTTTGGCATCGTCGGTTAGGTCACATGGGCTTTGATCTGTTATCTAGATTGAGTGGTCTAGACTTAATTCGTGGCTTGCCAAAATTAAAATCTTGCAAAGACATTGTTTGTGCTTCCTGTCGACATGGTAAGATGGTTGGAGCCCCTCATGCTCCTGTCTCTCTTGTAATGACCACTTGGCCCGGTCAACTTCTTCACATGGATACGAGTGGGACCATCTAAGTACAATCGGTAGGAGGTAAGTGGTACTTTCTAGTAATAGTTGATGATTATTCGAGATACTCTTGGGTGCATTTTCTATCTTCAAAAGATGAGATTTTTGGACTCTTTCATGTCTTCATTAAGAGATTGATAAATGAATTGCCTAACTCATTGAAAGCCATAAGAACAGATAATGGTACAGAATTCAAAAATGCCTTGTTTCTATCTTTTGTGAAACTAATGGGATTGAACATCAATTTTCTTCGCCATATTCTCCCTCACGAGAATGGTGTTGTAGAAAGGAAAAATAGAACTTTGATTCAAATGGCTAGAACTATGCTAGATGAATACAACACTTCAAGAAAATTTTGAAATTTGAGGCAATTTCTTACCTTGCTATATATCAAATAGGGTCTATCTCAGAGCTTTACTTGGTAAAACATCTTATGAACTGAGATTTGATCGTAAACCATCTGTTTCTCACTTACGAGTGTTTGGTTGCAAATGTTTTATTCTTAAACATGGAAATCTTGATAAATTCGAAGCTCGTAGTACAGATGGTATTTTCCTTGGCTATTCGTTGCACTCTCGTGGATATCGTGTACTTGATTTATCAACTAACAAATTGTTGGAGACATGCGATGTTACTTTTGATGAGGCTAGCCACAGGCTAGACCCGACATTTCAGGTTCACGAGAAGATTTAGAGCCAATCTTTTTGGATAAAAGATTCGAAGAAAATGATGAAGATAATGATGATGATGAGCTCATACCTACAGAACGGGAAGATGTTCCTGAACCAATTGATGTGACTACTACTTCAGATTCTCCTACACCTCCCACGACGATCGAAACAAGCTGGACCTCCCCTTGCTGTTCTAAAGAACCATCCTCCTGAACAATTATTGGAAGTCTTCATGAAAGGGTGACACGTTCTAATTCATCACAAACTCTTTTATGCATGCATTCTGCTTTTGTTGCAAATTTTGAACCGAAGAATATTACACATGCTTTAACTGATAGTTCTTGGGTTGTTGCGATGCATGAGGAGTTAGAGAATTTTGAACGAAATAAAGTTTGGTCTTTAGTGGAACCTCCTAAAAGTCAAAACATTATTGGAACAAAATGGGTTTTTAAGAACAAGCTGAATGAAGATGGAATAATTGTTAGAAACAAAGCTAGACTTGTAGCTCAAGGTTACTCCCAACTTGAAGGAATTGATTTTGATGAAACTTTTGCTCCTGTTGCTCGTTTAGAAGCTATTCGCATTCTTTTGGCGTTTGCAGCTTCAAAAGGTTTTAAGTTATTTCAAATGGATGTGAAAAGTGCTTTTCTAAACGGTTTTATAGAAGAAGAAGTTTTTGTGAAACAACCTCCTAGCTTTGAAAATGAAAAATTTCCTAATCATGTATATCGTTTGTCAAAAGCTCTTTATGGATTAAAACAAGCCCCTCGTGCTTGGTATGATAGATTAAAAGGCTTCTTGCTTCAACATAATTTTGAGATGGGAAAAGTTGATAAAACTCTATTTACTCAAAATTCAAATGACCAATTTCTTGTGGTGCAAATTTATGTGGATGATATTATCTTTGGAGGATCCTCCCACTCTCTTGTGTTGCATTTTTCTGAGCTAATGTCCAGGGAATTCGAGATGAGTATGATGGGAGAGTTGACATAATTTCTTGGATTTCAAATCAAGCAAGCGAAAGACGGGATCTTCCTGCACCAATCCAAGTATACAAAGGAGCTACTAAAGAAATTCGATATGGGAGAAGGAAAGTCAGTATCTACTCCAATGAGCACAACAACAATTTTGGATCTGACGAAAATGGTGTCGAGATGGACCAAAGGAATACTGAAGCATGATTGGATCATTCGTACTTGATCGCCGAGGCCTGACATACATTTTGTAGTATGTTTGTGCGCTCGATTTCAAGCCTCTCCTCGAGAATCACATCGACAAGCAATTAAAAGAATTTTCAGGTATCTTCGCTCCACTTCTGAATTTGGTATTTGGTATTCTTGTTCTTCTTCACTTACACTCCTAGGATATTCTGATGCTGATTTTGTGGGGTGTAGATTAGATAGAAAGAGTACTTCTGGCACATGTCATTTTCTTGGCACTTCACTTGTTTCTTGGTCTTCTAAGAAACAGTCCTCAGTTGCTCAATCTACTGCTGAAAATTTGAATACGTTGCAGCCGCTAGTTGTTGTTCACAAATTCTTTGGATCACTTCAACTCTTAAAGATTACGGCATTAACTTTAATAGTGTTCCACTTCTTTGTGATAATACTAGTGCAATTCACATCGCTAAAAATCCTGTTCAACATTCAAGGACTAAACACATTGATGTTCGATATCATTTTCTTAGAGATCATGTTGAAAAAGGAGCTATTGAACTGAAATTTGTTGATTCGGATGCTCAAATTGCTGATATTTTCACTAAGCCGCTTGATTCTTCTCGCTTTGCTTTCTTACGCGGCGAACTTGGGATCATTCATCCCCATGGGTTGATTTGAGGGGGAGTCTTGATTTTAACTCTTTCATTTGTGTTACTTGACTTTGGTTACTACAAGGAGCTATTTTGACGTTACACTTAAAGAAAACTCCCCTGTTTTCATTGCATCATGTAGTACAAAGCTTTGTTGACTATTCTTGTGTATATAGTCAAATTAATGCTACATTGCTTCACTTCTCACTAAAAGACTAAAATAATTCAATTTGAGATGCTTTTCGAGAATATTTTGGCTCTTGTTCATTATGGTATTGCATTTGTGAAATAGGCTTAAAAGTTTCTTGTCATCTGTTGAAAGGCTAGAGCTGATTAGAAACTATGTGTGAGCTTTTTGTTGGACTTCAAATGATCATTATGAGTCTCAAGCAAAATCAGTGTTTCAATATTAAAAGCAAGTTGAAAAAGATGCAAGCAAAAGCTACTTGGCTAAACACAAGTTTAGTACAATGTGCAGCTTCCTTGCCAGGGATTTAAATTCAAAAGATGCAAGAAAAGGCTACTTGTCTAAACAAAAGTTCGGAACAATGTGAAGCCACTTGCCAATTTAAACTGAGAAAGATACAAGAAAGAACTACCTACTCATACACAAGTATGGGCTAGTGTGCAGTTACTTGTCATCCCTGTTGATCACAAAGCAAAATTGTCAATCTTGCTAAAAGAAAATTTTTTTTTTTGAAAAGGCTTGAGACAAACATTAGTGAATTTGAAAGTCTCTCTTTGCTCATGATAGATTTCTTTTTAGCTTTGGCAAAATCAGTTTATGACATTTTACTTGTTTGCTCTAATTTGCTTATGCAACAACTACTCTATGTGTTAGAGCCTCCATATTCTCACAATTTGCTTTCTCATTGGATAAATTGATACAAAATGTGAAAACTCTCGTAAAAACTCTCCAAATGCCTTACTTTGATTATATACCTTGAATATTCTTCAAAGCTTGAGATACTGCATTCATTAAGGGGGAGTTTTGAGATCTTGATGACTATTTTGTCAAAAAGGGGGAGAGCAAGTCAAGAAGAAGAAAAATAAAAAGAAAGGAGAAATTCAAACTGTTTGAGAATTTGGATTTACTTGGTCTTTACTTGGTCTTGGAATCTTTTTGGTCTCAAACTCTCTCAAACTCTCATTTGGTATTTTTCTATACCTTTGTCAAATCTTATATTGTGTTTTGTCAAATTACTCATCAAGGGGGAGATTGAAGGATCATTGTTTTTTGATCCATGTGTTTTTGATGATGAGTATTTGAATATTCGAAGAGATTTGAAAAGATTTGAGTTGATTTGATTTTGGTCCAGTATTTGAAAAAGATTTGAAACCAATTTGAAACGATTTATTTTTTGGTTTCTTTATTTGAAAAAAATCTGAAACCAGTTTGTTTATTTGAAAAGATTCAGATTTTGCAAAAGAGTTTGGTCTGATTTTTAATTATGTTTTTGGTTGATTTAATTTGATGCAATGCGCTCGTGTGAGTGGTTGCAAGGATTAACTTGAGTCAAGTCGCGGACTTGGGCTCGGAAATTGTTTTTGTGTTTTTGTTCACGTGCAGGTGTTGCTTGAGGTCGAACATGGTCGATGACGGGACCGAGACTAGGTTCAGGGAGGAACTGAGGTCGTGAGGGTCGAGGATGTCATGCGAGATGTTTGGACTAGAGGACAGTGCACGTGAGGTCGAGATCGTTGCAGCGTAGTGGCAGGTGGTCGTACGCGTGTATACGAATTTTTTTTTGAAACAGTGTATGCAGGCAAATGCAAGTGTATGTGTGTGCATACATGTGCATGTATGTGCATGTCATGAGAGAGAGAGTGGTGTATGTGCATTTAATGCATGTGTGTGTGTGCATTTAATGCCATGCATGGTGTGTGCGTGTGTGAGTAGTGCACATGGAGTGTGTGTGTGCATGCATACGAATGCATGTGTTGCATGCATGTGTGTGTGAGTGCATCGTGAGTGTGTGTCTGCATGCATGTGTCGTGTGTGTGCGTGGCGTGAGTGTGCTGTGAGTGCGTGTGTGCATTTAATGCTTTGCGTGTGTGTATTTGAGTCGGCAAGGAGGTTGGGTCGGCAGGTGAGCATCCGAGTGGAGGCTGGAAAACAGCAGGCTGCCGTGAGGTACAATCCGAGTTGCTGTGTCAGAGTAGATTTTCTTCCGAGTGCAAGTCGGCTGGCACATGGAGAAAATTTGGCGCATAGCGATGTTCGAGTCAACATGAAGATGAAGAATAGGAAAAGGATTCCTGTTCTCTTGTCCTTTAAATAGGGGTTCTAGGTGTTTAGAATCAATCAATCGATCAAGCGAACAATTGTTCAATCAAGCACAAGGTGCAAAGAAGAGCTTGTATGCTCTATTAGTTTGTTTAGGGTTTTCTAATCATTGAAGATTAGAAGATTTTTGGTGTCATCTTGTTGAAGATGGCTTTGGAATAAAAAGATAAGTTTATGCAATATTCTCTTATTTTTGTTCGCTTTGATTCTTGATTAGAAGGTTTGTTCGATTTTTGATAGAACTAGTTTTGATTTATGTTCGACTTGTCTCGCTAATTAATCTAGGGTTTTGATCTCTACGATATTAGATATTCTTCCGCTATTTAGGGGTCTTTAATTTTCCGAAAGAAATAGTTGAATTTTATTCGGCATCTATTCACCCCCCCCCTCTAGTTGCCTACTCGGTCCTACAGCATTCAACTAGAGATTTCCAAACCTAGGTAAATCCATGCCGAACAGAGTAGGAGCAAGGAGGCAAACCCGAGCCAAAGAAAGCGAGTTGGGTGCGGCGTAGCACCAGGAATCGAGCGGACGGGATGCGGGTGACGCTGTAGTTGGCGTAGGGTCGAGCCGAAGCAAGCCAAAGAGGTCGGGGGAGAGAGGCGCCGCTGTGAATCAGTGCAGATGGCGAACCGGAGGATCCAGGACACCGACCAGGTAAGGGAATCGGCAGTAGCAGCCGACCCAACAAAGGGGAAAGAAGAAGAGAAGAGTAGAACCAAATAGAAGACGCCAGAAAGGGTTCGGCCGAATGGATAAGAAAAGAAAAAGGAAAAGTGGGGAATGGATATGGAGAAGAGAGAGAGAAATAATAGAGAAAGGAAAAGAAAGGAATAAGAAAGAAAGAAATAAGGAAAAAGAAAGGAATGGAAAAGGAGAAAATAAAAAGGATAATAGGAATAATAATAATAATGATATATGTTTCTAGGAAAATTAAGTAATTCTAAATGTGCAAGAAGATCATTTGATTGTTTAAGGTTGTGTTAAGCTGGTAAATAATCTTGCTTTCGTAATCTATATGCTTAGAATAAAATCGTGGCAACTATATGAGTAAATGTACGTCTATTATACATCTAGCCCTTAATTGACATAGGCCCCCATCCGATAAAGAAAGAACATTAGCAATAGGCTCCAATACTTGTAAGATCAACCAAGGCATGAAAATCTTAATCTATATAAGTATTTTATTATAACTTGCTTTGCATCTGAATCCTATGAAAGACATGACCCTACGTGAGACCAATTCTAAGATCTGTAATAACAATGCATATACATGAATTTAACCTGACAATCTATACTTACTCTCACAACCACTGTTTTATGTACTAATTGGTATTAGTACAAACAACTTCACACCCTGAAAATGAATTTTAGTATATTTACTCTCACGATCTTAGCTTCTTGAATTTGTAAATTAAAATAAAATAATACATAAATAGAAGTAGCATGCTCGCTTATACGGTCGTGAAACCCTAACTACAACCATGTTTGTTTTATGTAATGATTTTTATTTGATTTTCCATCTGATTTCCTTTTGCCCTTATTGAAAGTGTTATTTGCTATTTGCTATTCTTTTCCGTTATTCGACGTATAGAAACCAATGACTCGGACTTCGTCGTCGACAATCTCAAGATTACGTCTTCAACTCGTCGCTAAAGACAACAAAAAGCAAGGCAAGCACCCCTTGATCATTTTGATCCTAGTTTTCATTACCACTAAAAATGTTGATTAATAATCTGCCTGCATGCTTATGTTCTACAAACCACGTACTTTATGGATACTGGTAGATATACATTATCATTGATAAATTTCCTCAATTGGCATTGATATGTGAACCTTGATAACCCTAACTCGTGGATAGACACGTGATGTCAAAATGGGTATATTCGATTATTACATGCATATGCTTAGCCATGCTTTAGACTGGGAACACGAATGGATGGTTATACTATTCGTGATAAACTAAAATTGTTGGACATGATGAACATTAATCTTGAACCTGTTAAAATATTATGGTTATTGATATTTTCTTTTTCTTGGAAATAAAACTATGATTTCGACGTGGGTGATTATTGGCAATAGCCGGATGTACATGTTTTAACGTATACGTAGATAGGGTGAAGTACTGCCCATGTCACTTTAAGGATCGAACGTAGTGTTGCATGATCCAAGTATAACTGTACATCCACAAGTGTTGGGATGGGGCAGCCTTAACCAATTAAAATTATTTGGAACTAGCTTTGCGCATTGGTAGGCAGTTGTAGCACGGGCATTCCGGATATAGGTTTGCTCGAGGGAGGTGTCATCACCGAGGTGTTGGCATCTACTGTTGTAACGGTGTACGCCTGGCTATGATTTGGGGCTGTTATGATTCCTGGTGAGTCACTGGCTCCGTAATAATTTTTACCTTTTTGGGTTCCATCATAGTCAGGGTGAGTCAACATCGGGCTAGTGCAAAGTTAGGTTCAGGTAATCGAACGGTTTCGTAATGAAATCTCTGTGTAGCACCCTGGCATTTAATATGCCTGAATGCTACCAAGCATAAGCTACACAACATCTAAATACCACATATAAACGTAAATTCCAGCAAAGGTACATATGCTAAAAACCGAGATTTCGGCAGCATATCCTTTGTTTTAACATGAATTGAAGGAACATCAACAGCATAGCAATATATGGCAATATGAGCGACAACTAGACAGCAATAATTAAAGGCTTAAATAACTAAATAAGTCTAGTTTCAAACATGATATGACTCCAAGAGTCAAATGAATAACAAGATACTCAAATAGCAAGCTAATTATTAAAACAATAACCATCACACGCAGATTATTAACAAAGTCTAAATGAATGACTTGTGGAATCAATAAGTGAAGCTACGTGCGGACATGTGGCTAATCCCCTTCCCATCATGACGATCTCAAGGTACCTAAAAACAACATAAAACACAAGCGTGAGTTCAAAACTCAGCAAAGTGTATTGTAATGGAAAAAAACAAAGATCAAGTCAACAATCCATCATCACCAATCTCCAAAAACACATCATAACACAACATGGTTAGCATTCCAAACATCTTTTAAGCATCCATGTATTCATCTCGTGAGCAACTCATAAGTATTCACATCGTCATCTCATAAACATCATCATATACATATTTCATTAATGCAATGCAATGCACATGTCTCCTTGGAAACTCATACCGGTATGGTTGAGTGCACACCCGTCGGCATGCACCCTTTTCCCCCTTCCATCCCGAAGATGGAGGGTGCCTATCACTCGCTTCCATTCACCACGGTGGATGGAATCACGATGTAGGTCTTACTCAAGAATAGCCCCGGACTAGTCATAACGGTTCTCACCGACCCTCCCGGAATAGTTATGACTTATCTCACCGGCCGGCCATGAAAATATGCCATGTATGCAAAATGGACAACAACGTACACATATATAGGAGTATTGCATATCATCACATGGCATGTAATCCACTTATCAACAATAAGTACATTTAAATCATGGCATAATGGCTTCATATCAAGCAATACATGTAATTCATGGCAAGACAACATGTTATCTATTCCAAATACTATGAAGCACAACTAGCAACACATATAGCATACAATCCACACAACACACTTGCCTTCAATTGCGGGCAACGGAGTGACGAGAGGTTGAGGGCACTCCCGGAGGCACACCACCTGCAAACACGTGCCACACACTCAAATCAAGCCCATAAAACAGTACACATACATCCCACTACACCGACTTCGCTTACAACTCATAAAATCAGAAAACAGCAAATCTGTCCCTTCGGGACAGCAGCCTTCCAAAGGGCATAACTTCTGTTCTAAGACTCCAAATTGATTAAACGAGTACACCATCGCGAAGCTTAGGAAATTTCCTAGCTTTTCCTAAGTATTGAGAAAAGCCAGATCGGCCTCTAAAATTGTTTAATCTAACGTTGAACATAAACCGTCTCAATCTCGTCACAGATTTGACAGCGCTTGGTAAAACGGCCATAACTACCAAACGGCTCAGTGGAATTTCGACTTCTTGTACTCCAATTAAAGATAATTCAATTATCTACAACTTTCTCAACAGGCGGCCGTCCAAATTCGGATTCTAAATTAGTTTAATCTAATGTTGAACATAGACTGTCCCAACCTCGGCACAGATTGGGCAGCGCCCACCAAAACGGCCATAACTTTCAGACCGTAACTCCAAAAATTCTCAAAAAAATACACAAAATAGGTCTTGATGATACCTACAACTTATTCAACAGTCGGTCGGCCAAATTCCGAAGATAAAATTGCGAAATCGCACCCCCTAAAACGGACTCCAAATCTGCCCGAAACTGAGTACAATACGAATTCTAGTTCTTTTCAGATCTACTCCATGGCAGCACGTCCTCTTGATCTAAAAACTCCAAATCTACCATGATAACAGCACCTAGACCTTCCTCAAGGTTTCCCCATGGACATACCTTAGTCCGACGAACGACGAACACGAAGAATGTCTCTCGATCACCCGATCTCGCTCCCACGCGCCAAATCCTTCGGGATCCCTTGTCGCGGTTCTTCCAAACAGCGAGGGCAGCACGTAGACATGTCGTGGCAGCGAGGGGAGGGGTTGGATCACAGCCAAGGTCTTTGGCTAAAGTTGGAGGCGCCACAAGGGGAAGGAGATGGGGTGGCTAGGAGGGGAGGGAGTGGGGCGGCGGCTTGGGGAGGAGAGCAAGGGGGTGGGGCGCCCTAGGGCATGGGGAGGGGGCGCATGGGCAGGTGTTTTGCTGCCCCCCTCCCCCACATGGGCTAATAACTCCCCCCTTTGGCCCAAGTGGGTTCCCCCCAAAGGCCCAATTCGCCCCGGAAAGGCCCAAACTCCCGAAATCGGCCCGGAAACGCGATTAAACTGCATACCGTAAAGTTTTATTCCCTAATTTCACATTTTATAAAGTCACACTCTCTAATTTCACCTTTTACGGTGTCTCGACATTCCGTAGTGTCACACTCTGGCGGCACACCAAAGGAAGTGTGTCTAATATGCATTGCCACAAAGGCAGAACATTTCTTGTGGGTAAAGTTGTACAAACTCTGCAGAGTCTAAAACTATTCGAATAGTCGTATCCACGGTCATGGATGACTTGGTGAACCCACACTAGTTAGTTGTTTTATAAATGTTTGGTGAGCTTACCCTTACAGATGATTCAAACTTGACATTACGTTGGCAAGGTTGAATTCAGCTGTTGTGCCCTGTGTGGACAAAAGTTTATTCTTCAGATAATATCTCATATGATGGGAATGGACGTTTTATCACTCACGAAGGGATGTGGGTACTTGGTTACATTTTATTCACGAAGGGCTGTGAGTTATCTATCTCTTCTTATTGCTTTTATGTACATACTTGTAACTTTACTTATTTATGTACTTTTACAATTGTCGCTTTCAATCTATTATTCATTATTTACAATTCAAATTCGCTTTATGCAAAACAACCGTACAAACCCGCTTTCTATTCAGCCTACATATATTTCAGGTTTTGCACACACTACAAGTCTTGCTGAGTACACAATGTACTCACCCTTGCTATTATTGTTGCTTTTAGGCTAAGAAACCTCGACAGTAACTCGAACGCAGGAAAACGGGATTATTAACGATAATTCTTTCTAAGGCTTTACATTGTCAGTTGCATGTGGATTATGTGGCAAACTACAAGACTTCTAATTCTTTTGTTATGTACTTAGTCGACCTCATCGGTCATATTGTATCAATACTTCCGCTGAAATAAAATATAAAACTTTTGCATGGTTGTGATTTCAATTGTGTTTGTGCGTGCTAGCTACAGATCATATGACTAGCACAGTATGCACTTTAGAACCTCTCTTTTATGTTATACTGTAGCATAAAATGGAGGGTCTCACACTTTGAAATGTTTATAAATATTTACCTTTGCAGTCTTTTCAGCACTATCATCCCCTTGCTTGAAACAAGACCACAGTGTTTGCTCATCAATGTGCAAGTTCCCCAAGTTACCAATCTCAATTAGTTTCGCATGCTGATGACAACAGAATATTTTTATAACGGTCCTTTACTTTGTCCACCTATACAAATAGTTTATACCACTGTAACACCAATAGATGCACAACAGAATATGCAGACATGTGTTTTTCTATTAACATTCTCCATTTTATCTTGTTCCAATTAATAAAGTTGACGCATAAGAAAGACTAAGACGTATCGTGTTCTTGTTTAGCTGACTATTTGAACAATCAGTGATTTGCTAGAGTGCTGGCAGCTCAACTTGGATAGTCAATTAGGTAGGTGAATAGTATGAGGTAATCTGAAATATGTAGGGGCGTCGTGCGTTTGAAATAACAAATGGAGCCAGCGCATCATTGGCGACACATGTTGACAGTGTGTGAGGGCCTTGTTGCCAGGTTTAGGAGAACCCAGTTTTTAGAGCTGTATATGTTACTTACGGGGTGTTTGGTAGAGCTCCAGCTCCACTAAATTCGTGGAGTTGGTGGAGCTGGGTATTCTTTAGCTTCACTAGATTCATGGAGCCAGAGCTGTGGGTATATTAAGGGCCTATTTGGGAGAGATCTGCTCCTCAATTTTCAGCTCCACTCCAACTTCGTGTAGCCAAACACCTCAGTTACACAGAACTCCGGCTTCAGAAAAAATGTGAATCTAGGGGGATGCTTCATGGTTTTTGTGGAGCTCCTCAAGGGGTACTCCAAGAAACACTGTTTCATACCCACTCGTGAAGTTCATAGGTAATTACCCACCTTTGCCACTAGTTACACATATGAGGTAATTACCCACCTCCATTCAACATCCAAGGGCACAAATGGGTATCCACATCAAACCCATCTATTCTTGAAGCTAGATCTAATTTGCAAACCAAACACCTCCCTTCTCTACTTCAACTTTATGATGGAGCTACTCTATGGTGAAGTTGGTGGAGTGAAGCTGATTTTTTTGGAGTGGAGCTCTCCCAAACAGGCCCTAATGGGGTGTTTGGCTCCAGCTCCACCAAATTTTTAGAGTTGGTGGAGCTGGGTATCCCTAGCTTGCTATGGGTATATTAAGAGTGTTTAGGTGGGTCATCTTGTTTACATTTTAGAATAAAATTATAAACTTAAGTCACTTTATTTCAGTCTACAAGTTTCAGCTCTGAGGTGGAGCTGGGATCTGGAGCTCTGCCAAACAGGGCCTAAGAGTGTTTATGTGGGTCATCTTGTTTACATTTTAGAACAAAATTATAAACTTAAGGAGAGGTGCTTCTATGCTCTTCCTTTTTAAAGTTGCACAAATATTAAAGCATGAATGAAGGATAGATGAGGATTACTTATCCCTTCGTTTGCTTCAAGATTTGTGCAACTTATATTAGGAGGGAAAGCATAGAAGCACCTCTCAAACTTAAGTCGCTTTATTTTAGCCTATAAGTTTCAGCTCTGAGATGGAGCTGGGATCTAGAGCTCTACCAAACAGGGCAGTTTGAAACACTTAAGTTTGAACTTCGAAAAAAAAGACCAGTCGAAATTGCCTGGGCTCTAAGCGATGGTTCCTTTTCACTCCCTAAATGGCTTTAAAAAACCTGCTTGTTGTAATGACGACATATCCATTAAACATAACTTCAGTAAGGAAAATCATAAAATAGTTTAGCTAGCATGATAATGGTAAGTATTTTTATTTGTTCTAGGATAAGGACAAACAAAAGAGCATTACACAGAGATAATTCATAATTGTAGTCTCAGTGTAATACACCATGGTACAAATAACTTTAGAATGTCCTTCAAACATATTAATGTTGTAACCCAAAAAAGGAGCAAACATTACATGTTCAGGCTTCAGGGATGTCTAATTTGGAACAATTTCACTCATAAAAGAAATTTCTCTATTGTATGTTTTATTAAGACTTTTTATTTTCTAGAAGGTCACTTTCGAAAGCCAATCTCAAACAAACTAAGCTCCTAAGAAAGAATTCAATCACAAATTCATCGTATATAATCAATCTCTCCATTCATGCCATAGTAATTTAAATATAGCAGGGAGATCTACTTAACTACTTATCTACATTATCCTTGAATGAAGTTCCATCTTCAGTAGTAATTGAAGGAAAAGGTAGCATGGAATTACGTACTGTTCTTTTTTAGGAGCCCAAGTGTACAACTGAGGAGGTTTCTTGCTCAAGCGAGATAATGAGATCATTACTAACAACTAAAGACGTATAGGTAACACAAATAAGAAACACTAACTGAAGTAAAAGCCATGAGAAGTTTTAGCACACATAAATCAAAATGCGTAAATGTCTCAGAAACAAAGGTGCTTTGAGTAGAAATACCAGTAGTGTTGGCAAAATGTGTATTTATTATATTGATAAAGCGTTCTTCTGCATAGTTCTCATCATGATTTGTTTACCAGATCCTTTGGTTCAAGCGTCTTGCACTATTGCCTAATGATTTTCCTACCTTCATGGCATCCTAATTTTTTTTTTAAATAAATAGAATTGCCGCATGAAATAAAAGTGACTCCACGACATTAAAAAGTGATGAGAATCTAGATATAGTGTTTGATATTTTGCTGCTCTTCAGTACAATAACTTTCTTACGAAGTTGAAGATATACATTTATTTCCAGAAAAAAAAAAGAGAGGAGAAAATAAGTTGTTACAACTGGGCATGTAGAATAAAAGGTTAGAAACTTTAAAACAAAGGAAGCTGGAAGCATGTGGCAAAACCACACAGCCTTTTCTATGAGTTACACTGCTATACTTATATGACTATTTGAGGTAGCAACCATAGTCAATATAGGGGCAAATGCCATATACTAATACCAGTGTGGTACCCTGTGACCTACTGGCCTGTCCAGCACCATTACCGGCTGGAATCGTAGACAATACTCCCTCCGTTTCTTTTTGTAAGGCGTATTTGGTTTCGTTAGGACAAGACTTGACCAACGATTACTTCATTAATATATCATTTATGTAATACAAAATCATAATTATATATAAGTACTTTTGAATACAAATCTGCTAATATCAATTTTGTGTCATAAAAATTATATGCTAATAGAGTAATTATTGGTCAAAGCCTTGTCCTAACGAAACCAAATACGCCTTATAAAAAGAAACGGAGGGAGTACCATCGTATAATTTAGGGCCAAGTTGCACAGTAAAAAGATAAACGTATTCTAAGGTAGAGATGATATTCAGAAAGTGCAACAATTTGTAGGAAAAAGTTAGTGCAGAGTTCCATGAAATATTAAAAATGGAACACACACATATATAATTTCTTCATGCTCTTAGAAAATCGAAATTTGTCAAACCGGGGAAGGGTAGTGTGGTGGGAACAAGCCCATGCACAGAAACAGGTCTACCCCCGGATGGCGTGATGCCTTCTACGGATCGATCGGTTCACTCTCCCAGGAACAGCTCGGTTGGAACTCTCACCCCCTGGGCTGGCTGAGCTCGCTGACGGTAGGATCACCTGCCTTCTGGAAGAAAAAAGCCCCCCCCCCCTTATTGATGACATCCTGCCCCTTTTATACTGGGACAAACTGTTTCAAGATACCGCCCTCTAGTCCCGGGCCTAACCGTGGCATTTACGATCTCGCCCTTCCATTTACGGTTGTGCACCATCCTGTCATGGCCTAACGCCTACTCGAGTGCTCTAACGGGGTTGCAGGTCCGATTGTGCGACCCGTCTAGTCGGCTCCATAAAGGGCGACGGAGACCGCCCCGTCGCCCTTCTACGTGCCTCGCCTCGCCCCTCTACCCGTGGTACCCCCGCTCCCCCGGGCTCCGCACATGCTCTGAGCTCCGCCCGCTCCCAATGCTGCTTCACGTATGCCCCGCACTCGGTTCGAGGGATGCGGGGTTGCGTCCTCGCTCCATAATCGAAGGGGGGTGCTCACCCTAGGCCTAAAATAGGTAGGGCTATAAAGTAGGACCCATAATGGATAAGTAGAAAATTAAGCTATACAAAGAAATATAACATGCAGTAACAAATATGCAAATGTTTAGATGGGGGAAAATGCACATACAATGGCAGGAAAAGCAATTTCAACCAATATACCATTTTCACATTGGTATGCTTTCATTACTGTATGTAGTGCTGTACTTTTATCATGTCTGCGTAAGTGGAAACAGTTAAGAACACTTGGAAAATGATCGGAACAACCAGAGTGAGCTAACATTCTAGAACTGGCTAGTAGTCCTTTGTTTCGGTGAATATTCTATTAAATTGTTGCATGTGGTAGCACAAAAACATTTCGAAATTTGAACGCAAACAGATTTATACTGATTCTATTGAACAACATTAAGCAATTTCGTACATTAGAAACAGGATGAGAGCATCAATTAAGATTCCCCTACAGCATGAAAGCAATGCTTTAGCTCACAGATAACAGAACAATTAAAAAAAAGTAAGCAGAAAGAATTTTGAATTTTAGGGAAAATGACTAGTAGTTAACTGATAATAACAAAGCCTAGAACAGCTAGTGGCAAATGGTTTGACAACACAAAGATCCAAGAGTCTAGGGCAAAAGTGTAATATTAAGACTAAGAAAATATTTTATTTTGTAAAATAATTTTAGGTTGGATTGAATTGATGAACCAAATTGTCTATATGGATGTCAGGATTCGTCTGGACCAGCCTGTACACGACCAATTGATTAACTAAAGGCATGCATACTACAAATTGCCTATAGGGATGTCAAGATGCCAAAGGAATTTCATATCTCACATATAATGTTGATATTTACTTTCATCTATTCATTTCGTACTTTGGAATTTTAAAATAAAAGTGCAGTCATTCTGTATAGGTAAACTATGAATTTACGAAATATTAGTAACACCTAGAAAACATGGAATTGGAAATAAGGCCAATGTGGAATTTATGTGTTGCACAATTAATAGGTGATCCATGCTTTTCCACAGATGCCCATCTTTAAACCATCCAGGATAAGTTTTTTCAGGTATGCAGCTAAATGTAACATTTTACCATGTCAAAAGAAAGCATAGTAAACACGCTGTGGATGACAACATAGGGTATTTACAACATGATTGTGCTACAAACTTAAAATATAATTTCATAAGCAATATATATAAAATCAAAGTAGTGATTTTGCTGAGAAAATTTCAAAAATTACAGCAGTTTCAGATTTTGTAGCTGAAGAATAGAAGAGAACAACCCTCTTTTTTGTTCGACAGGGCTAACTAACTTTTGCTAGTTTTCTTATATATCAAGCGCAAAGTAAAGCGAAGCTATGAAACGAAAGGAAACACAAAACGGATCAATACATCACAAATAGGAAAATATTCAGGAGATAGGTGGTGACATAAGTGTAATGTACCTCTAAAGTGGCACCTGATCGATGAAAACTGTAGTCAAGAATCTGCAGCACAGAAGTAATACCAGATCAAAAAAGGTTAAAAAAATATCAAGATATGTTCATTACAAAAACACTAAAGTCTAGAGTGTAAAATATCATCATTCTGAAATAAGCTTATAAGCAGTTACATGCTGCACTTTAAATCATTGAAACATAACAATTGTAATTGTCATCTAGTGTCATTATAAGGGCTGCATGAACTGTGAGGAAAATGATAATTCATTGGTTATAGAATGGAGGCAATACTCATAGCAGAGAGTTTAAAGGTGGTAACAAATGGTGAGCAAATCGATGATCTTGTGCAATGAAAAGATTTCGTTAGAGCAGGATTAGTGCCCCCAACAACTGTGATAGTTTGACCTATTGCATAGAGAATAAATTGTAGTCAGCTAATGGAGGCAATATTCATAGCAGAGGGTTTAAAGGCAGTACCAAATGGTGAGCAAATTGATGATCTTGTGCAACAAAAATATTTCATTAGAGCAGGATCAGTGCCCCCAACAACTGTGATAGTTTGACATACTGCATAGAGAACAAATTGCGGCTAGCTGAAGCAATAACAAAACGACAAGGGGAAATATGACATTACTTGACCAAACTAATCAAGAACAAGCAGAATCAAATGTTGAAGACGAAGAGAGCGGGGCCTGGCCTGGGTTGGATCGGGAAGGCGAGGGCGGAGGGAGGACGGCGCGCGGCATGGAGGGATCCAGAAAGGCGGCGGCGACGCTTAATGGGTCGAGAGGAGGAAGAGGAGAGTGAGACAAAGAGGGCGGGGGCTTGCCTAGGTTGGATCGGGAAGGCGAGGGCGAAGGGAGGATGGCGCGTGGCATGGAGGGTTCCGGAAGGGCGACGTCGGCGCATGGTGGGTCGAGAGGAGGAAGAGGAGGGTGAGCGTCAGGTGTATGGCTAGTTCAGGAAGGGGAAAGAATGGGAAGGGAACGGAAGGACCACAAAGGAAGTGAGGTGGCACGCGGGCAACAGAGCGAGTGAGCGAGCGGAAGCGTCGACGAGTAATTTTGGATTACATCAGGGGTTTTTTCACAAAGAAGGCGACGTGGAGGGGCCAAGCGTCGCCAAAACCTCCCAATTTTGTTATATAGACTATACTGTAGGCTCGGGCATGTTGAGAGGAGCCGCCCAGACCGTCCCCGAGCTATTTGGAGGTCCAGTTATCCTAATCGGATTTGGAAGCTAACAACAGATCGCCGAGGGCGCTCGCAGTGTTAGCACCCAAGCCCAATTGAGACAACAGTGAGACTCTACGAATAACTCGACAACAATCCTGGTATTCCCCCGGTATGCGACCCGAAACACGCCCAGGATCCCCGCATACCAGTTTACAACGTTGTATCACATCAATTTGCATAAAGGGGGCAACGAACTCGAAGACCCCACAACCAGACATGCGCGGAAGCAAGACCAACCAAACCAATCAAACAAACCCCGGCACAAAGACAAAACCCCACGACCACAACCAAAAACAATAGGACACGAAGGCCAACAAAGGAAGAAACAAGAACACAAGTACGAGGCGGGTAACAACATACATCAAGTGTTTACTACAAAAGAAACCAAGTATCCAAGGTAATTAAAGCATCGTTTCAAACTAACTATACAGCAAAAGAACCCACATCTATTAAGCTAGACCCAAAAGTAGTTCATCTCCGGAAGTGTTCTGCCACTGAACACTCCCGGGCGTGTGCGACGACGAAGGCAGCCTCTACTCGGTGCCCCGCCCGGTCACCGAGAGGCAGTACGGACATAACTCACATCCGTTCGGATCCTCACCTGAAAACCACAAAGCAAAAGCATGAGTACAGAAGGTACTCGCAAGACTTACCCGTGGTCCATATATGACCGACTCGAAAGAATATGCATTTGCATGTAGCAAGGAATCAAGCTTACGGTAAAAAGTGCAGAAAAGCTTAACTTTGTTGTTTAATTACATTCCACTACTCAATTTCGCAGGTTTTAGCACTTGTGAACAGCACCTATCTCTAGGATGAAATCTGAAACTTTACAATTGACATAAGGCAAGCCAACATAAACAAGTACCGCCCCCATCCACATCCATCATTAAGTTCAAGTTATTACTACGTTGAAGTGTGCTAAGATCAAGCGTGCTCATATCCGAGAGCGCGGCAATTCGAATCGCTTATTCACCCTGCAGGGGATCATCGATCGCACGACATGTGCCATAAAGAACATCATGTCAACCCTCCTCCCATCCATACCAACTCGTTGGGCCATCTTCATGCGGTCCGAGCACCTAGCACCCCCTCGAGCGGCCCAAGCCCGACTTGGCCCTCGAGAGTCGGCCTAAGCCTCGCCCTCAACCACGCCCAACCGCATGAGGGCACACCCCATCAAATTAGCATGCGATGAAAGAATAGCTTACCGGCCCATTTCCGGCATGCGACCAACAAGGTGTGCTCGATCGAAGGGCAAACTACGGATCGGTCCTCAACTGACATGGGCGAGACTACCACACTTGAGTCTTCACACCCAAGAGAACCAACCTCTCGCCTGGTCTCATTTCAATTTCCATTTCTCCTCATAACCATAACAATTACAACCAATTGATTGTGAAGTAAAAACTCACAAGCGGCGGAACCATCCACCACTTGGCCCATACCCGACACCTAAGCCAAACTAAGCATGGACACATATAATTACCCATAAACTAGCTCCAAAGGAGATGTTTAACAAGTTCCAAGGAAGATAAGTGCAGCAATTAGGTTCTACTTTCAATTCCCCAAATCGACTCCTAATGCATACTTAAACATCCAATAAGCAATTCATTCTCAAAAATAGAATTACAAATAGGGTTGAATATGCTTAGGTGCTTGCCTTGTGCTTCTGCTTGCGTATCAACCACGACTTGCTCTTCGGCAATCCCTTCGACCACGGCCACGTCAGTCACCGCGGTCTCGCTCTCTACACGAGTACAATGCATAATTAAGATGCATGCCATGCAATGAAATGAAATACAATGCAAACCCCGCTGAAAAACAGTGCAACCAACGAAAACTGCGCGAGTTACAGACCAGCCAACCCGAACAGTCCGGGTTTAATATCTGGACAGTCCGGATAAGCCAGACATTCCGAACCATTTATCCGGACACTCCGGATGATCCAAGACTTGGAAAATGGAGCGCAAAGACTGAGGTGCTCCCAAGTCTTACGGCACCGCGAGAACCCGATCTACAACTTTCCTACACGCGGCCAAGTCGGAGAAGCTCCGAGCTAGCCCAAACACGATGAAACGACGCTCACTTCTAAAAACTCCAACCAAAACCTAATCCGATGCTTAGAACAGCATCATCTAACCCCGATCTCTCACCCTATACCCAAGTATTGCCTAAACCACCCCAAAATCCAACCACCCACCAAAACCCTAACACCCCAAAGTTTACCCCCAACCTCAAACTACAAGATCAAGCCCCAAATCTACTCCCATGGACGCCCTAGAACCCAAGAACCACGAATCAACTCCAAGAAGAGGTCTTACCTTCAAGGAGGATGAAGGAGAGGAAGGGGAAACCGCGTAGGGGAAAGAGGATGCCGGCTTGGAGAGGATCTTGAGGACACCGGGGTGGGGAAATCACCGGGGAGCAGCCACGGGAGGACGCTGGCTTGACGGGGAGCCGCCGGAGATGAGCTCGGTGAAGGAGAGCACGGGAGTGGTGGAGAGCAACAAGTGTGAGGTGAGGTGAGTGAAGAGCCACGAAATGGGATTTTATACTCAAGTCCCGCAAAGTCCAGACTCTCCGGACCATTAGTCCGGATACTCCGGGTTGGGGTGTTCGGTCAACCCAATTCGGACACTCCGGACATTTTTATCCGGACATTCCGAGTTAGGGCTTTCGGTATACCCAGTTCGAATACTCCGGATGATTCATCCGGATACTCCGGGTTATATCTGGACATTCCGGATGTTTAATCCGGATACTCCAGATTTCCCAAATTTTTTTTGAAATTGCGGCCTTGACACATGTAAAGATGGGTATGGTTGTAAAACGATGACATCCGTCACTGATCAATATAATACACTGATAGATAGTAAAAATAAATAAAAAGAGTTCATATAATATAGGAAGACAAAACTATCTTCTTTCTTTATTAGATTAATTCTTTTTTACATGGGGTACCATATTTATAGTAGAAGCCAATAGAGATGGATATGAGTTCACCCACAACGAGATAGAGTCTAATTATGTATGAACCATCATGACTGAGAGTTATAATATATCTCAAGATTCTCAACACTATTCTTGGGCGAATACCGCATAATGCACATGCCTTATCAAAAACACCTCCCAAAAAACCCAATGAAAAAATGGTGGAGAAAAAAGTACATTGCACTTGCATTGTGTTCACTTATTGCCTCGTTAACAACTTTCATGTAAGAAAACTTCAGTAAAATTTACCAAGGGAAAAATAGTACAATTTATAATCTTCAAGATTTAAAGTAGTGTCTTCAGGATCATGGTAAGGGCCATGTATATCTAAGTCATCTCATTCCAATATCCTGAACACATCTTTGGAAACTAGATGTTGATAAAAACTTAGTGAATAAATTTGACACACAATTTATAATCTTCAAGATTTAAAGCAGTATGTTTATATCACCACCCTTCTAGAGTTCATGAGGATAGAAAAGTTTGAGGGCAATATGCTTCATGATATTTCTTTTAACATAACATATTTGTATTTGTGCAACACAAGCAGCATTATCTTCATAGATAATCATGATGTATCGACGGTATTAATGCCATATGACTTCTGGATATGGCAAATCACATGTCTCAGCTAAACACTCATGTGAGCCTTCATATAATGCTATTATCTCTAAGTGATTGGTAGAGGTAGTTACCAAGGTCTTCTTAAAATACCACCAAGAAATGGTTGACCATCGCTATGAAACACAAACCCAGTATAAGATTTTGCAATGTGGAGATCAAATAGATATCTAGTATCCGTATATCCCACCATGATTGAGCCTTGGTCCTTTAGGTAAAATAAGCTAAGATTTTATGTACCTTGGAGGTATCTGAGTAAAATCTTGACACCATCCCAGTGCCTTCTGGTTGAGGCTGCACTGTGTCTAGCTAGTGAATTTACTGTAAATGCAATGTCATGTCTAATGCAATTTGTAAGATACATAAGTACCCCCTATGGCACTTAAGTATAGAACTTCAAGTCCTAAGATTTTCTCATTTTCTATCCTCGGTCTGAATGGATCTTTTATCCACTTCAAGGGATTTTATTACCATTGGGGTCTTCGAAGGATGAGATTTATCTATATTAAAAATTTTCAATATCTTGTTCGTTTAAGTTGATTGGTGCACAAAGATTCCTTGGAGAAAATGCTCTAGTTGCAGGCCCAAACAATATTTGGTTTTACCCAAATATTTCATCTTAAACTAAGTCATAAGGTTAGAACTTGCTTCTTTTATGTTTTCTGTGGTTTCGATGATATTAAGATCATCAACATAGATTGAGATGATTAGAATCCATTCTGGGACATCTTTATGAATATATTGGGATAATCATCATTATTGGAGTATCCCTTCTTTAGGAGGAACTCACTAAGTCAGTTGTGCCATATTCTCCCTGATTGTTTTAATATATATATATATATAGCGGCATCTGTAGTTTGACGCTATACATGTTATGATTTCTTTTATTATGATCTAGAATTTAAACTCCTTCAGGGGCTCTCATATAAATATCAGTGCCCAGTGACCCGTATAAATATGATGTCACTACATCCATCAACTGCATTGTCAAGTTCATGCTATCTGCCATTAATATTAAATATCGAAATATTATTCCACTCATTACAAGAGAGTAAGTTTCATTGTAATCGATGTAGGGTCTCTGTGTGAAATCTTATGCTACAAGCCTCGTTTTATATCTCACCACCTGGTTGTTTTCATTTCTCTTCTGGATGAAAACCCATTTGGGTCCTAAGGGAACACTTTAGAAGGTGTTAAGCCAACGAGACCGAACACTTTCCTTTTGTTTAGTGAGTGCAATTATGCCTCAATTGCTTCTTTTCATTTGACCTAATCTGAGCGCTTCTGGCACTCTGTCATGGACTTTAGTTCTAGATCTAGATCAAGAGTTTAGTAATTTTTGAGACAAAATATATGTTGACAATTTTAGACTTTCTTTTATATAACTATCTTGAATACACACAATTAGTGGATATTTCTTTATTAATTTCTTCCAACTGCTCGTGCCTCCCACAATGATGGAATCTGGACATTCCAATCTTCTAGCATCAGATTATGCGCGCAACTATTAGTTGGGGTTATCTTCTTCAGGATGACTCACTTTAGGGATTTTCTCAATAATAGGTTGAGCTTATTCCACTATTTTGAATCGTGATTTGACTTGTTGGGTTCGCTGTTTCTACGGATGACTCCACGGAATTGAGTCTCCTACTCTCAGAGGTCTCTCCCTCTTCTTATCATGAGAGGTAAGAGTGGATTTAATATCCTTTTGGGGTATTTTCACTCTTTCTAGTGTGTGTTACTGTAGATACATGAGATTTTATCACTCTCTTATGATTATTGAAAGTATCTGGTAGATTATTAGCTATTTATTGTAGATTTATTATCCTTCGAACTTTAAGTTTGAATTCTTTAGTGTGTAGGTCTAAGGACTGAATGCCCATGACAGTCCAATATATTTCCTGACATTCTTTTGAGTGGTACTTTTCTTCCCGTAATGTTGGAAAATTGTCCTCTTCAAAGATATAATCAACGTACTAAGTTGTATGCAGATCCTTTATCATAGGCTATAGGTATTTAATAATTGATGAAGTTTCATAACCTACATAGATCCACAACTTCTGGTGAGGGCTATGGATGTACGCTATGGTGGTGCGATTGGCACGTATACAACACAACCAAATTTCCGCAGATAAAAAATACTTAGTTCTTTCCCACACACTATCTCCAATGGAGAAAATTCATATTATACAGATGGTCTGAGTTGAATTAATACAATAGTGTGCCAAACAACTAGTGGATAGCCTACAATTCTGTAAGAGGAACCTAGCAATAAGTTTTATTCCTTTTGCAAGGTAATTTTGTGTATGGACATAAAGTATCTAATGCTCTACATTAATGTCGAGAGCCATATAATAATCATTAAATGCCTTTGAGGTAAACTTACCAGCATTATCTATTCTGATGAACTTCATCCTTTCATCTGGAAAGGAGGTTCTTAATTTAATAATTTGGACAATTAATTTAGCAAAAGCATGGTTCCGAGTAGATAATAGAGACCATTTTGTAGAAGCATCTATCAGTACTATAAAGTATCTGAAGGGGCCCAAAAAGAGCTGGATAGGTCCATAAATATCACCCTGAATTCTCTCTAGGAAGCCCGGTCATTCTTCCCTCACTTTCATATGAGAGGGTCTAATATGAGTTTTCCTTTAGCACAAGCAGGCCATAAGAAATCTTTAGGTCTAAGAAAGTTTGTAGTTTATATGCTTTGGCCAGTAGAATTATTAATGATTTTTCTCATCATATTCAACCTGCCATGGCTTATTCGATCATATCAGCTCTTAAATATTTCTGGGTTGTTAAGTATTATCTTCATCGCAATAAAAACTTTAGGTTTTATATATGTATAGTATGATCCTAAGGAGAAGGAAGAAAGTTTTTCAGCCACAGGTTTGTTATACCCGTTAAACTTAGTCATGAGTAGGTATTGTGTACCATCCTCTTTTTATGTCTCCATGTGGAAACCATTCAGACGGATGTCTTTGAAACTTAATAGAGTATGATTGGACTCAGTGTGCAAGAGAGCATCCTCTATTATTATATGAGTACCCATAGGGAGGTTTACGATGGCTCTTCCCATGCCAATAATAAGGGCATCACTTTTGACAGTGGTTATAATATTTTCAATTTTATTAGTCAAAGTCTAAAAATATTTAGTTTCCCTATGAATTGAATTTGGGGTGCAACTATCTACAAGACAAATTTTCTCATTCGTCATTTGATCATATGTTGTTCTACATTGAAAGTATGATATAACAATCTGTCGAAGGTTAGAAATTGATAATAAACTTATATTCGGGTACCTTCGAGGATGCAGGGTCAACCAAGGAATCAATGGCACACAATATAGATAGGTTCGAGCATCAGGATCGAGTAATACCTTACTCTTGTGTGGATGTACTAGGACGTTGCCGAGAACGGATTTACAGCACGGGGAGATCAAGCTCCCGTTTACAATGAAGATTGCTTTTGCGAGGTGGCTAAACCCTAGCCTAGCTGCTAACCTAGGAAGATTACTTGCTGCCTATTCTGACTGGGGTATGAGGATGCTCAAGTCTCGGCTAGTCTGCTTGCGTTGTGCTCGTATTGCCTCCACCCCCTTCTCCTGGATGTCTACCCCCTTATTTATACGATCAGGGTAGCCTCCTGTCGAATCGTAGTCGGCTAGGAATACCGATCGTACTCGATGAGGAGTCCTTGGCTCCAGGATCTTCGTGGCGTATCAGGATTTCTCGTTCCCTTCGGTGTATCCGGATTGGTTTCCTCGTAACGGGAACATGACCGAATCCTTCCCAAATATGGGCATACTCTTTTCCGCGTATATCTTATCCCGCGTGATCTGGGCCTGAGATATTATTAAATTCCTGACACATGTGTTACCATGTGTAATCCAATATCTGAGTTTTCCATGTATGCATGTAACACCCCGGCATTTAATATGCCCGAATGCTACCAAACATAGACTAAACAACATCTAAATACCACAAATTAACATAAATTACAGCAAAGGAGCAAATGCTAAAAACCGAAAATTTCGGCAGCATCTCCTTTGTTTCTCATGCTTCGAAGTAACAACAATAGTAAGACAAGATATAGCTTGGTAAATGACAACTAAAACAACAATAAAAATTGATATGGCAACACTTATATCTACAAACAGCGAATTCAACCATTTCACCAATTATAGTAAAGCAAAAGATGAACTTAAGCTCAAAACCAAGCCGAGCACTAAGTTTCATAGCACAAATCTTATTATCATGTCTCCAAGTGATTAAACATAGACTATGAATGTGGAGCTACGTGTAGAAGTGTAGCTAAACCCCTTTCCCGCATGCCGGTCTCAAAGTACCTAAAAACAACATAAAACACAAGCATGAGTTCATCACTCAGCAAGTATATTGCAATGGGCCAAAAAAACAATTCAATGTAACATCACTATATACCATGCTCAACTTCATGGTCAAGTCATAATCTCATATTCAACATCATATTCATGTCTCAAAATCATTGTTCACATATCATCATCATCATGTATGCAATGCGATGCAATGCAATGCTCATATCTCCTGGAAGCTTATACCGGTATAGCTGAGTGCACACCCGTCGGCATGCACCCTCTCCCCCCTTCCATCCCGTAGATGGAGGGTGCCTACTCCTCGCTTCCATTCACCACGTGGATGGAATCACGATGTAGGTCTTACTCAATGGCGTTCCGGACTAGTCATAACTTTCTCACCGACCTTACCGGACTAGTTATGACTTTCTCACCGCCCTCGCCATGTCTCATGCCATGAATGCAAAGATGCCAACATCATAAAATAATTTGCACATTTACTTAAACCAATCATGGCATAGAATCATAATGGATCATTTTCATCATACCAATAGCAAGCATTAAAGCATGGCATGTTATCGCATCATAAATTCAATTTCAACTCATCAAAACTAGCGATCTACAACTCCAACTCGCTACCCATTCCAATACACTTGCCTTAACCTCCGGCGACGGATTGATGAGAAGTAGTGGGCACTCCCGGGGTCACACCACCTGCACATAGGCATCACACACTCACAAATATGCCCACAAAACATTACACAACATTCATCTAACCCGACTTCGCACCCTACTTGCAAAAACCCAAAAATAGAGGCTCTGTCCCGCCGAGACAGCAGACTTCCAATGGCCATAACTTGAGTTCTAAGACTCCAAATCAATTAAACGAGTACATCCTCGCGTAGCTTAGGAAATTTCCCAACTTTTTCTAGTTATAGGGAAAGACTGATTCGGAATTTAAAGTTGTTTAATCTACAAAATACCGTGATCTGTTCCAATCACGTCACAGATTTTAACACGCTCGGTAAAACAGTCATAACTTTCAAACGGATGATTGGAATTTAAAGTTCTTTTTGTCCACAGAAAGATAATTAAATTACCTACAACTTCTTCAACGTCGGTACGACCAGATTCCAAATCTAAATTGGCGAAAAACTGAACCCTAGGTCGACTGCTCATGCTGTCCCAAAACAGAAACGTGGCAACATCTAGATCTAATCCAATCTACTCAAGTCCAGCACCACCAATTGATCTAAAATCATGATAAACACCCTTAGAACAGTACCTATCCCAACCCCAAGGATTCCCATGGACATACCTTCGCCTGACAACCGAAAACCCAACGGATCTCCTCCTGGTTCGCGCGATCTCCTTCCTCGCTCCAAATCCACCAGATCTCCTCGTCGCGGAGCGCTCCAATGGACGGATCTTCGAGGTGTTGAGGTGGAGAACTCCCCTAGGGGCAGCAAGGGAGGTGGAGAGGGGAGGAGAGGGGTGGTGGCGCCATGGGGGAAGATGGAGAGGAAGGGGAAGGGTGGAGGCGCATGGGGGGGCTAGGGGGTGGCGGCTAGGGTTGGGAGAGGGAGTTTGGGGCGCAACAAGGGGTGGGGGCCAGATTTAGCTGCCCAAAAGTCCCCCCCCCCTTGGGCCCAAACCCTTCCACCGGAGGCCCAACTCAACCCTCAAGGCCCAAAGTCCCCCGGAGAGGCCCAAAACACCCGAAAACGGCCCAAAAACACGCTATAAACGGCATAACGTAAAGTTTTAACCTCCATTTACACATTTTATAAAGTTTTTGATCTCAACATTCACATTTTATAAGATATGACACTCCGTGGTGTCACATTCTCCCCCCCCCCCTTCAACAGGATTCGACCTCGAATCCAAGACACACCAATACGCAACCCAGCAAAGCAAAAGATAGCTAGGTTTCACATCTCATACCTGAGGCGAAAAGCTCGGGGTGCTTCTCGCGCATGCGAGACTCCTGTTCCCAAACTGCTTCTCTCTGACTAAAGCCACTGGAACTACACTGATCGAGACCCGATGGTAAGATGCTTAGGCTAGAAGACCCACAGTTCTAACGATAACCCACGATCAACCTCTTGCAAGAACTTTACTCAACATTGAAACACAAAGAACTCAAACAAGGCCTCAGCATGACCCAAGCGATAGGATAAAATCCCAAACAGACCACGAAATAATACGATCTCACACTCATTCCATGCATTCCTTGGCACTAAAGTGCCCGATCCCTTTAACCAAAGCCACTCTCCAGAAGGACATGGTACCAACTTCTAGATCCATCTTCCGCTCCCACGCACAAAAGTGAATCAAGTCCCAACGTCTCAACTGTGGTTCGTCGTATTCGAGACGACGCAAACCAGGTGAGACACAACACTCTAAGATTACTACCACTGAAAGGAGAAGCCTACTTTACATCCAAGATCCTTAAGACTCGCTCAATAGATACGACCGAACGTTCCTCTGCGATTGACACAACTCGCTTCTTGCCCAACGACAAAAGATCCAATACACTTCAAAAGGAAAAGCGATCACTAGCAACCACCAAGTGGTCCACTAACAATTTGTTCAGCCCTACCGAGGAACATCTCAACGACACAATTCTCCAAGAAAGTTTGCATTGAGTCATACACAACCTTCCACTCAATGGACCACGATAAAGAGTACAATCATTGAGTGAGCTCAACCATAATCATGAACCCAATTGGTCCACCTACAACAACTCAAACCCCAAAGCGCTAAAACCACTTTGGAAAGGATCTGGCAACATCCAAAGAGCACACATTTCTTTCTTTTTTTTTCTAAGCCAAATCGCAAAGAAAACTCAAACTTCTAACACCACAGCCAAAATACCACAAATTATTCATTCTTTCCTTTCATACTAGGAAGCAAGGGAAATCTCGTTTCATGACATGAATGCACATTCTTCAAGAGCACTCCGGATTAGTCATATCTCCATATATGACTTTCTCACCGACCTGGCTCAACGACTCTTTTATCATTTAACATCTAAAAATGATGTCTTGTTTACTTTTCACCATTTCTTCATCATGTAACAACACTACCGAAAAGTCATTCACACAACGACTTCTTTCTCGGTATCACATGAATAAATCTCGAATAACATCGAGAGTTGCGCTAATTCATATAAACTATGACGGCAGCATAGTTAATAGTAAGGCACCACATCATATCGGAACCCACCAACGATAGATAGCTAAACTTGCAAAACATCGCATTTTAACCAAAATCACCATTTTGGAAAAGAACATCGACTCCAAAGTCGTACATCTGCACAAACAACCACCATAAATTTTCTCAAAGAGAAAGGGAAACTCATTTTCAAAAGAGAACACTTCACTAACAGCATCGCCGATGAAACATCCACAAACCACCTTTTGAAGCACTTGCAAACTCTACACAGATTTTTTTTTCCCAAATAACTCCAACTCTAGCAAAGAAAAGATTACAAATTAAACCTATTGAGTTTTCCAACATAACCCTTTATGTCCATTTGTTTCCTTTAAAATTTATTCCAAAAGATAATTCAGGGCGAACGCGAAAGGGCACGATCCACTCAAAAACCTTTGGGGTGTAAATCCATACTCATAGCACCAACTAAACAAATTAGCCAAAACCAAATATTTGCACCAATTTCTACGAGTTTTAGGGAAACTCTGAAACACAGCATATGGAACACCTTGACCGAAAACCCTTCAACCAAAATGGCAAACAACCAAACCAGTCCAAAAGCTTTTAAACACAAGCTCAACATAAAAATTACCATCTCTAGTACTCCACTACGCTTTCCATAAAAGACTTCAATAATCACTATCTACTCCCTGAGGAGCCCAAACACAATTCAACCAAAAACTTCACAACAAATTCTTCTTCTAGTTACCATTCCCAACACTTTTAATTAGGGTCTATGATGCTTATCAAACAGGTACCCAACCAAGACTACATTGACATGATCCCCATGGATCACCAAAACATAATACATCTTATTCTAAATTTGAAACATAGCACTTCAACAGATTCTTAAGCATGATCAACGTATCAATTTTATACCATCCATACATCAACATCTTGACGATATAAACTGGTTCAATCAATAAAATGACTTCAACAAATAAGTATTATCTCTACACGATAAAATTCATAACTATGATTCTAAGACATACATTCATTAAGGATAAAATTCTACATCAGGTTAATTATCCAAAGCTCACTCCATCGCAACATGTTAAAATTTTCCTCTATTTTAACCATGGTTTTCCAACGAGTAATCTAAACAGTTACCACCACTACTTAGTCATTAATAAAAACAAATGGGCATAATCATCAACCAACAACATTACTTTTAGCTACCCTATACATAGGTGATAACAAAATTACCACCACCCAACATACTCCAACTATTTAAAATAGATTGAATACTAGCATTAACACTGCTCTTAACAACATCATGAACAATAAGTCTTATGTCTTCTCAATTGATATCAATACTAGCATTGTATAGACACAACTGCATGCTTCCAAATATACTAGTAGTTTGCAACAACATAAATAGCAACTCTAATCAACTTCCAAATTAAAGCCACTAGTCAACATGATTAAATTCCTCTATTAACCCGTTAGATTAGAACATCTTTAAACAACCGGCAAGGTTTCTTTGACAGTATCATTAATTTACATCATCTTAATGTTCTTACTATGCATCAAGGTTTAAACTTTTAACATTAACGAGGATCATAAGCACTTTTAAAGCAAGGCAACAGGTTCTAAGCATGTACATTAACCCATTCAATCATTCTCGCTAAGAGTAAACTACAACACTAGTACTCTATTTGTTTTCAAGTTAGAGATAACAACCGCATTGAATTGTTTCAACTCACAAATTAACTTAACAATGCATCATCCCATAAACCGCATTGGTACATGCTACATAACATGCTAAACAGCAATTCTTACTAGGGACAAACGATTTCAGTCAAAAGACTACTTACTTTGTTTGCAGCATTTTAGTTTTAAAGCTCAACCCAAATTCATAAGGAAACTTGACTCTCAAAATTGCAATAAGACGAACCCAACTTGGTCATGCAAAAGGAATTCTCCAAACACTTTTAAATCTCAAAGACTCCCACAAGAAGGGACCAACCAATCAAATAAACCTTTGCAAATAAAATCTTAACACCAAACCCCAATCTTTCACGAAACAAGAAGGGTTTTTCAAAGATGATTTCTTAAACCAGTAAAATGACGAAATCAAACACCACTTACTCCTACAAAGCCACAGAACTTCAGCCCTGACAACCAGGTCTGGCACAACTCCGCAATAACTCTTTTAACCTCGGGGAAAGACAAACACAGGAATAAATTGAATGCTTCTTCCCCATAAAGCAATCAACAAACTAGGCATCAAAACTGCAAAGGCGCCCAAAAGAAGCGCAACACTAGACTCCTCTTCGTCTTCAACCAAGGAAGACAAAACCACACACCGCATACGGAACGATCCGCGAAAAATCAATACCAAACACTTTTCTTTTGGTTTCCATCAACTAAAACCAAGAAAACCAACCAAGACCGACCACAGAACGATAAAGAACATCCGAAGGAATCCACCACCAAACTCTTCTATTTGACTCCAGTCAACTACCCGATCTACGACAGAAAGGATAAGCACTCTTCTCCCACAGGGGTTAATAGTTCTTCGGTGATGGCGCTAGCCGGCCACACCGTCAAACCACCCCCTTACTATGAACCAAAAAGAGGTGACCGAAACCCTTCGGCACCACAACCCCACTTTATCACCACCACAAGAACAATTCAATCATTTATCTCATAGACATAGCAACATGCATGATCAAATGAAGCATTCAACATCAAAGTTTAAATACAACATTTAAGCGTAAAGAAACGATACCCATACCCTTTCCTACTGTGCATCCATTGTGTGTCAAATTTTAAATTAGTTATACCACTTTTGCAAGTTTTAATGTTGCTATCCTATGACAAAATTTTAGTAAAAACCTAAGCCATGTTTCTAAGTTATTCCACATCATATTTTAGTTGTACCCTATAGCATAACACTAAAAATACACATTCAAGGGACCTACAGCTCACGCCTGTACTAATCAGAATACACCCGGCATTTAATATGCCCGAATGCTACCAAACATAGACTAAACAACATCTAAATACCACAAATTAACATAAATTACAGCAAAGGAGCAAATGCTAAAAACCAAAAATTTCGGCAGCATCTCCTTTGTTTCTCATGCTTCAAAGTAACAACAATAGTAAGACAAGATATAGCTTGGTAAATGACAACTAAAACAGCAAAAACAATTGATATGGCAACACTTATATCTACAAACAGCGAATTCAACCATTTCACCAATTATAGTAAAGCAAAAGATGAACTTAAGCTCAAAACCAAGCCGAGCACTAAGTTTCATGGCACAAATCTTATTATCATGTCTCCAAGTGATTAAACATAGACTATGAATGTGGAGCTACGTGTAGAAGTGTAGCTAAACCCCTTTCCCGCATGCCGGTCTCAAAGTACCTAAAAACAACATAAAACACAAGCGTGAGTTCATCACTCAGCAAGTATATTGCAATGGGCCAAAAAAACAATTCAATGTAACATCACTACATACCATGCTCAACTTCATGGTCAAGTCGTAATCTCATATTCAACATCATATTCATGTCTCAAAATCATTGTTCACATATCATCATCATCATGTATGCAATGCGATGCAATGCAATGCTCATATCTCCTGGAAGCTTATACCGGTATAGCTGAGTGCACACCCGTCGGCATGCACCCTCTCCCCCCTTTCATCCCGTAGATGGAGGGTGCCTACTCCTCGCTTCCATTCACCACGTGGATGGAATCACGATGTAGGTCTTACTCAATGGCGTTCCGGACTAGTCATAACTTTCTCACCGACCTTACCAGACTAGTTATGACTTTCTCACCGCCCTCGCCATGTCTCATGCCATGAATGCAAAGATGCCAACATCATAAAATAATTTGCACATTTACTTAAACCAATCATGGCATAGAATCATAATGGATCATTTTCATCATACCAATAGCAAGCATTAAAGCATGGCATGTTATCGCATCATAAATTCAATTTCAACTCATCAAAACTAGCGATCTACAACTCGCTACCCATTCCAATACACTTGCCTTAACCTCCGGCGACGGATTGATGAGAAGTAGTGGGCACTCCCGGGGTCACACCACCTGCACATAGGCATCACACACTCACAAATATGCCCACAAAACATTACACAACATTCATCTAACCCGACTTCGCACCCTACTTGCAAAAACCCAAAAATAGAGGCTCTGTCCCGCCGACACAGCAGACTTCCAACGGCCATAACTTGAGTTCTAAGACTCCAAATCAATTAAACGAGTACATCCTCGCGTAGCTTAGGAAATTTCCCAACTTTTTCTAGTTATAGGGAAAGACTGATTCGGAATTTAAAGTTGTTTAATCTACAAAATACCGTGATCTGTTCCAATCACGTCACAGATTTTAACACGCTCGGTAAAACAGTCATAACTTTCAAACGGATGATCGGAATTTAACGTTCTTTATATCCACGGAAAGATAATTAAATTACCTACAACTTCTTCAACGTCGGTACAACCAGATTCCAACTCTAAATTGGCGAAAAACTGAACCCTAGGTCGACTGCTCATGCTGTCCCAAAATAGAAACGTGGCAACATCTAGATCTAATCCAATCTACTCAAGTCCAGCACCACCAATTGATCTAAAATCATGATAAACACCCTTAGAACAGTACCTAGCCCAACCCCAAGGATTCGCATGGCCATACCTTCGCCCGACAACCGAAAACCCAACGGATCTCCTCCCGGTTCGCGCGATCTCCTTCCTCGCTCCAAATCCACCGGATCTCCTCGTCGCGGAGTGCTCCAATGGACGGATCTTCGAGGTGTTGAGGTGGAGAACTCCCCTAGGGGCAGCAAGGGAGGTGGAGAGGGGTGGTGGCGCCATGGGGAAGATGGAGAGGAAGGGGAAGGGTGGAGGCGCATGGGGGGGCTAGGGGGTGGTGGCTAGGGTTGGGAGAGGGAGTTTGGGGCGTACCAAGGGGTGGGGGCCAGATTTGGCTGCCCAAAAGTCCCCCCCTTGGGCCCAAACCCTTCCACCGGAGGCCCAACTCAACCCCAAGGCCCAAAGTCCCCCGGAGAGGTCCAAAACACCCGAAAACGGCCCAAAAACACGCTATAAATGGCATAACGTAACATTTTAACCTCCATTTACACATTTTATAAAGTTTTTGACCTCAACATTCACATTTTATAAGATACGACACTCCGTGGTGTTACATTGCATATATCCCATATTTAGATATTCGACAGTAGCCCCCGAACTCTGCTCAGCGAAGGGTCTTTGCCGAGTGCTTGGTCAGTTATCGACCAAGCCCTGACCTGGTCGGATTAAGCGTTGCCAGCTCGTGGTCAATTGTTTCGAGTAGCGCAAGATCGCCAAGTATCGAGTAAGGATATGTTAGGTTGAGCGCCCAACGTTTAGGCCTCCTCAAGTCATGCAAAAGCTGTATCGTCTGGGCACAAAGCCTTCTTTTCAACTTCCTTTACGATTCTTGCTCCATGTAGGGGGGATGAACGATGCCTGTTGGCGAAGAAAAGCTTTTATAAATTTCCATACCCGGTATTGTAGCCGTTACCTGCTCCTTCAAGAATTCAGCTTCTCTTTTTTTATCCCTTCTTCCTCCAGCCCAAACTTTTCCATTCCTCTCCTAATGCGTCCAGCTCCGGCACTGCCGATAAAGACATTCCGCCATCGAAGGATGTGAAGTCAGCCGAGGCGGTCTTTGAAGATGAAGGCTTCGTGAATTTTTCGCAGACTTTGATCATGACTGAGGATCGCCTCGCCGATATGGAGGCGGATGGCTTCATCCCTCCTCGGGCTCTTGTGCGCTGGAGGCCATCTATCGATGAGCCATTTCCTACCCCTGAGAACGAAGATGAGACCGTTGTTTTTGAGGCCTTCTTCGGCTGTGGTCTGAACTTTCCACCTTCTCCTTTTTTGCGCAAAGTTTTAGATTTTTATTCTCTTCAGCTTTTCAATCTGAACCCAAATTCGATCACGATGCTCAGTGTGTTCGTCCAACTTTGCGAGGCCTATTTGGGCATCAAGCCCAACCTCAATCTTTTTCTCCATTTTTATAGCTTGAAAAGAACCAAAAGGGATGTCGTAGGGGGATCCGTGTTCCACCTCCGTAATAGGAAATCCGGAGGTTACATTCATGTCCCTGTCACTTCTTCTTGGCAATCTAACTGGAAGAAAAAGTGGTTCTACATCATTTCTTCAGACATCGTCAATTGTCCTTTTACCTATCGCCCTCTACTTCTACATCCAACCGACCTCTAGACGAAAACCCACAGTCAACCGTCCGCAATGCGCATTACATTGCGAAGACCAGGGAGCTGAAGGAGCGAGATCTGACGGGTGGGATGTGGCTAAACACTTCATCGTGTGCCGCATAAGCCCGCTGAAGTGTCGCATCCACCTGGCTTGGGATTATTCTAGAGTCTACGATGCCATCAGGGATACTCCTGATAGTAAATGCCGAGAATACTTGTTGTTCTTTTTTTTCTAACAGGGCTGACCTTTCATTCCGCCAGACCTGATGAGCTCGATCGTTGCTGCAAGGCTGAACAAGATGTTTCATGACCCTGATCCAGGGGTATGTAATATCTTTCCATATTCGCGGAGCAATCCTCGGCCAGAGATGAGTACCAATTTATGGCTTGTAATGCATCGTTCGTGCATTTGTTATCCATTCTGATCCAGCATCTCCTCATGAGCCAAGGTTGGATGGCACGAGTGGTTCACTGGAGGGGGTTGTCGACCTGGCAGATGAAGAGCAAGCTTGGGAGGACGATCGAGCATCGACCTCTACTTTTGACGAAGCAGCTTCTCCTCCGGGTGTCCCAGCCCCCAAGGCTGCCATCCCTGACAAGGGCGAGACTGCTCCGGGTCTAGTGGTGCTCAACTCTCCTCGTGAGCAAAGATCCCCATCCCTGTCGATCGCTCGCCCTACCAAGCGGGGTCGTACACGAGCGCCAGGGGCATCCAACCAGGTGATCTTCAACCTCTCGCTCGGATGTTACAAATTCCCTTTCGATTTTATTCAGCAACTAATGGATGAGCAACGGGATGCCTGGAAGGCCGATTTGCAGAGTCGATGACGCCTCCGCTGACTCCTCCTTGGGCAAGATCTCCATCACCCAAGGTGGTCGAGCAGGTAGTTCTACTCATCGTGTTGCTCCGGGTCGAGCATTGCTTTGGTAGTCTTTGTTAATTACGACTTCTTTCCTCAGCCTTTGCCATTGACCGATTGCCGGACCTCACCAGGCCGGTTAAAGCTGCAACGATTCTACCGGTTGAACAACAGGACGTCCGAGTGCAATTCCGCCTGTCCAAGTGAGTTATCCTCCTTTTCTTTTGATTGTGTCTTACTATTCTTGAGAATATGTCTGATGATAAAAGATCCCTGCAGGAAGAAGGCGACTGTTGACGCCGTGGGCAGTGCTACTATGACTGCCCCGCAGTCCTCCAGCGTCACTCCAGGTGCTCCGGTTCTTCCAGCAGCTTCAGCTCCGCCAGCATCTTCTCAAGATCCTCCAAGAACTTAATCCGCTCTAAGGCCTCGCTCCCAAGTTTGTAGCATTGATTGACCTGATTTTGGTCCTTGCCTCAACTAGCTTTAGACAATGTTCACTCTTTTGCAGGCGGTCTTGTGCGATCTCAAGGCCCTTTTGGAACAGGCTCAACAAAAGGAGCAACTCGATCAACAAGCGCATGAAAGAAAAGATGTCGAGCTGGCAACTCTCAAGGTCAAGGCTAAAGAGTTGAGGAAGGAGGTGGAGAAGCTCAGGGCCGAGAAAGCTGCTGCTGAGGTGGGTCAAGTACGGGCGGTCACTACATACAACAATGCACAATCGGCTACCTTTCGGCATATGACCAAGTCAGCCCGCTTCGCAGCCTCCCACATGCTTGGTATGCTGAGGAATCACTTTCCAAGCATGGATTTTTCAGTCCTAAATAAGGGATTTGTGGGCAAGCTATCTGACGCTGCTGACCATGTAAAATACTTTGAAAGCTTTACCGCGACTTTTGTAGACGGATTGGGTCTCACACTCGAGGATACTCGAGGCGCGAGCTAGAATTCTTTAGGAATATTTTTGTTCTTGTATGATTTTTCTGGTATTGCATTGGTCGTGTGCAGCAATACTAGTTTGTTTGCTTGTCTATCGTGCATTGTCTGCTATCCCCTTGTCAATGAGATAGAGTAGCATGAGTAGATGCAAACTTGACCTAGTATCCGCGGACCTCTATTGGATAGTTTCATTGCCGGTTCGACCTGCTTTCTGTGCACAAGGCTAGAAAAACATGCGTTAAACAGTCAAGCCCCCAAGCTTGTGCTCGGGCGGGCTATAGAGCTCTTATCTATCTGGAGACAGAAAAAGTCACATGCCCTTTTGCATGTCTTTGTCGATCTTATTGCTTGAGCTTTGCAGCAAACGTGAACACAATGAATAGCGCGTGTAGAACTAACTAGAGACCTCGTCCCCTGCCGACCGTTGGACGTTAGATGTCTAACAATCGGTGCCCATATGCGTGCAAGATAGATTTTGCTCGTCATCGAGTTCAGGCATGGCTATACACAAGCTCGATCTGCTAGCGTGCTAAGTGCTTGATCGCGTAAATGCATGCAAAAGATGCCTATGCAGGAAATTTTGAAAAACAAGAGATGAAAAATAGAAAGTATTGGACTAAAGATGTCAGGTTACCTGTAGCCCTCGACTCCTTACTTGATGCAGTCGTCGAGTAGGGAGTGAAGTAGTTCCTGACTTTCTGATCTGGTCGATAGGATTTCCATGCCAAGGGTACCTTGAAAAATGCCAGGCAACATCCGCAACTTCGTGCTCGATGGGCTCGGCGAGTTGGGCGTGTGCCTTGAAAATTGCCGAAACAGCCTCTGGCTTTTCACTCGATGGACCTATCAAGTGGAAAGTTTGGCTTATACACCGGGAATTGTGGTTTCCTTGACCTCTGTGCAATGTTGCTTCCCGTCGCAATAAATTTATGTCGCGTTGGTTTTCGCATGTTGCGTGGTGTGGTGACGAATGCCTTGGGGATTTGGAGCGACGTGACGTAACTTGTTCCCAAATCTATAACTAGACAGGACTTGCGATCACTTCGCCTTACACCGCTTCCTTCTTTCACTTTTTACTAGAGGGACTTTGATCTTTACCATGTACCCATTGGCTTCCATTTCTCCGACCTCTCCTTCAACACCTCCTGAATAGTCTTCTTCTTTGCCTTCTTAGGCGATCGTTTCCCCTAGTTGAATCGTTATTTTTTCCAATGCACGGGATGAGGTTGACTGGGAAGCCTTCGGGAAGCAGTTGTGTCCATAAGAGGAAGAGGTGATCAGTCGAGCTGAACGTCGACTCCGGACGGGAGACCATTGAGAAGAGGTCGACCGTGCCGCTGTCGGAGGGGAGAAGTGAAGCCCAACATGAGTTTTGCTTCTCTTGCCCCTTTGGCTCCTGCTGCTGCCGCCACCATGCGAGGAAATGGGGGCGAAGCTCAGCACGTTTTCATCAGCCCAACATCCTCGGTGATCTGGATTCCGTTAGCGTTTTTGGGCTTCTGATGGCATAGGGGATGTTATTACCGAGGGCCCTGCTTTTTGACTGCTCGAAGATGCTTGAAGGATCTAGGTTTTGAATGTTCCTCTCGACTACTTCAGGGGAGGCGACGCCATGGTTTCGAGGGAAAAGGGTATCGGTGGAATTTTTATTCTGTAATGTAATAGGATAGACTTTTGTTATGTAAATGTTAATGAAATTATACTTACCTTACTCTTTGCTGTGAGGCGTGAATTATCGTTGATATGTGTGTCATGATGTAGCCCCCGACTCTCGACTCAATGTGTACATCGAGTGGAGAGTTGAGCATAAGAATCGAAAATACCCAATGTAGCCCCCGACTATCGACTCGATATGTACATCGAGTGGAGAGTTGAGCATAAGCATCGAAAATACCCGATGTAGCTCCCGACTATCGACTCGATGTGTACATCGAGAGGAGAGTTGAGCATAAACATCAAAAATATCCGGTTTAGCCCCCCTACTATCGACTCGATGTGTTCATCGAGTGGAGAGTTGAGCATAAGCATCGAAAATACCTGATGTAGCCCCCGACTATCGCTCGATGTGTACATCGAGTGGAGAGTTGAGCGTAAGCATCGAATAGGTCTTTTTGATTCTCCTGTAACGTTGTGCTCAATGGTGGGCCGAGCGTCGCTTTGGTTTTTGCTCCCGGTCGTGGTGCGTTAGTGAGCATCTTGGGAATTTGGAACATCTTGATTTGACGCATCTCCAGGGCTATAAATGGATGGACTCGTGGTCACTTTGCCTCAGTTTTGCCTTTGTCTCTTCACTCATCTTCTTACTCGCTTCCGGAGCTCTTTCCTCTTGAGATCCTTGAGGGCTCTGTTCCTACAACGCCCCCGGTCGATGTCTCGCCTAGTCGAATCGTCATCTCATCCGACACGGATGATGAGATTGATTGGGAGACCATTGGGATGGAGTTGTGGCCGGAGGAGGAGGAGGTGTTCATCAAGCTTAAACATGACTCGAAGATTTCTATGGAGGGGTTGCTGTCGCCTCTGTCGAAGAAGAGGATGTGGCTCTTGGCGGCTACTCCCCGTCCGGCGCCGTGGTCTATCGCGGGGTGGAAGGATGTTCTTGTTGTTGCCGCTCTTTCACCCATCAAGTCACGTAAGCCTTGAGCTTATCGAATACCCGGGTTTTGATCCCCTGTAGGACGATACCATCAGCGCGTTCAACTTGACCGTTACTTTGAGAATGAGCTACGGAGGTGAAGCAGAGTTTGATGCCCAATTCTTCGCAAAAGTCCATGAAAGCATTGCTTTTGAATTGAGTGTCATTATCTATGATTACTCGATTAGGAATGCCGAATCGAGTAATGATGCTCCTCACGAATTTCTTGGCTGCTTCCGAGGTGATGCTCTTGACAGGCTCGGCCTCGATCCACTTGGTGAATGTGTCGATTGCCACGAACAAAAATTTGTAACCTCCTTGGGCTCTTGGGAAAGGTCCTAGGATATCCAAGCCCTAGACGGAGAAGGGCCAAGACAGAGGAATAGTTTGCAATACTTGGGCTAGTGGGGTGGTTTGCTTGCCAAAAAATTGGCAGCTTTCGCACCTTTTTCACCAGCTCGCAAGGGTCCTAGAGGGTATTCGGCCAATAGAACCCTTGCTGGAAAACTTTTCCGACAAGAGCGCAATAGGACGTGTGGTTTCCGTAGAATCCTCCATGGACATCGAGCAATATTTTATTGCCCTCTTCCTGAGTGATGCACTTCATGAAGACTCCGTTACTCCCCTTTTCGGTAGAGCTTGCCGTCTACCAAGACGTAGAGCTTGGACTTATGCGTAATTTTCTCGGCTAAGTCATCATCATCAGGGACTTCTCTACCTTTGAGATAGGCTTGGAATGGTGTCATCCAAGTCGGCTTGCGTTTGAGTAGCGCGGCTTTCGTGTTTGTGGGTTCTGCCTCGCTGACTCAACTAGACTGCTGATCGAGTTGGGCAGCATCCATTCCCGTTTTAGGGGAAACAGATGGTTTGAGGAGTTTCTCGGCGAAGACTCCTATTGGGGCCAGTGAACGAGACGAAGCGAGCCTGGCAAGTTCATCGGCGATGGAATTATCACTTCATCGGATGTGCCTTACCTCGAGTCCTTCGGGCTTGTGCTCTTGCTTGTGAACCTTGTTCAAGTATGCCACCATGTTGTCACCCGAGCATTGATATTCCTTTTGTTCTTGGTTTACGACCAGCTCTGAGTCCCCTTTCATGAGCAATCATTTTATGCCAAGTGATGCAGCTATCTTGAGATCGTTGACCAGTCCTTCGTATTCTGCAGCATTATTTGAAGCTGGAAAATCAAGCTGGATAACATATTTGAGTTCCTCACCTGTCGGGGATTTGAGCATGACTCCGGATCCTGAGCCCTAAAGTGTAATTGAGCTGTCGAAGAACATGGTCCAATGGTTATTAACCTCCTCGCGCTCCCTTTCCTCAACGTGCGTCCATTCCGCGATAAAGTATGCTAAGATTCCGGAATTGACACTGGTTCATGGAGCGAACTCGACCTTGAACTTGTTGAGTTCGACTGCCCACTGTGCGATTCACCCTCTTGCTTCTCGGTTATGTATTACTTCCTTGAGTGGATAAGTCATCATGACCGTAATTTTGTGAGCTTGGAAGTAGTGTCGCAATTTTCGAGAGGTCATCAGGACAGCGTATAGCATCTTTTGCACTTGAGGATATCTTAACTTAGCATCATGCAAGACTTCACTCACATAGTACACCGGCTTTTGAACTTTGGTCTTTTTCTCAGGGCAATCCCGTTCAACTACCAGGACCGTACGTACTTACTACTTGAGGGGTGGCTGCAATGCACAAGAAAAATCCTCTTTTTCATTAGGCGAAATTAGAATTGAGGGAGATTATAAATATCTTTTAAAATCCTTAAAAGCTTCATTCGCCTCTTTGGTCCACTCGAAGACTTCTTGTTTCTTGAGTAGTTTGAAAAAGGGTAGCCCTCGCTCGCCCAATCGGGAGATGAATAAACTAAGAGCTGCAATACAACCAGTAAGCTTTTGTACCTCCCTTAGCGTCCCCGGGGGATGCATTTGGTCTATATCTAAGATCTTATGTGGGTTGGCCTCGATGCCTCGACCAAACACCAGGAACCCGAGAAACTTGCCGGACGGGATGCCGAATGTGCACTTCTCAGCGTTAAGCATCATTCGATACTTCTTGAGGTTGTCAAATGTTTCCTCGAGGTCACTGATTAGAGGGCTCTTGGTCTTCGATTTTACCACAATATTGTCGACGTACCTTCTACATTGCGCCCGATTTGGGGCTTAAGACAATTTTGGATGCACCGCTGATACGTAGCACTGGCATTCTTTAGACCAAAAGGCATTTTAACATAACAGAATACACCCAACAGAGTGGTAAATGTAGTTTTTCATCATCTTCTGCTGCCATGCCAATTTGGTGATACCCCGAATAGGCATTTAGAAAACTTAGCAATTCATAACCCGCAGTCGAGTCCACTATTTGGTCGATGCGGGGGAGAGGAAAAGGATCTTTGGGACATGCTTTATTTAGGTCGATGTAGTCGACGCACATTCTCCATTTGTCATTGGGCTTTTTGACCAAGACGGGGTTTTCCATTCACGTTGGGTGACGAGCCTCTCGAATGAAGCTTGCCTTTAGGAGCTTGTTGACCTCCTCTTGTGATCTACCGTGAATCTACGCTATTTCTGCACCACAGGTTTGGTGCTACGTTCAACCGCTAGTCGATGCTCAATCACCTCCTTGGGGACTCTAGGCATGTCGGAGGGTTGCCACGCAAACACATCGCGATTTGCCTGAAGGAAGGTGACGAGCTCGAATTCCTATTTGGGATCGAGGTCGATGCCCACCTTGATCACTTTAGACAGTTCGGATGGATCCCAAGGGATTTTCTTGACTCCTCCATCAGTCTTCTTGTCCTTTTTACCGTCGATGGCGACGCTATCGGACATCGAAACACTGTCAGTGTCCTTGGGTCTTCGTCGCTAGCCGGGGTAGCGTCCAGATGAACGTCTTCGACCATCTCCAGGCTGATTTTGTCGCACCGGATTGAGCTCGCAGATCTCCCTTAATCATGAGGATTCCCTTTGGTGCCGGTATCTTGATGACCTGGCAGGCATAGTGTGCTGCCGCCATGAATTTGGCCAACATTGGGTGGCCCAAGATCACGTTGTACGCGATTTCAAAATCTGCCACATCGAAAAGGATCTTTTTGGTGCGGAAGTTGTCCGGCGTGCCAAACATGACTGGCAGCTCGATCTGGCCAAGGGGTATGGAGGACCAATGCGAGGTTATACCATGGAACGGTTGTCAAGGCCCCACTTTCCAAGAAATTATAGGACATCCGGAGTATCTGGATCAACGTCCGGAATGTCCGGATACAACCCGGAATGTCCGAATATATTGTCCGGAGTATCCGGATTAGCCTGACCGAGCGCCTCAACCCGGAGTATCCGGACTAATTGTCCGGAGTGTCCGGGTTAATGTTACCGAAGACCCCAACCCGGAGTCTCTGGGTTAAATGTCCGGAATGTCCGGATTGTGCGGGGGTTTTGTATAAAAGTCCTATTTCGTGGCTTCCATTCCTCTCTACTCCTCTCCACTTGCTCTCCACCCCTCCCGTGCTCTCCTCCACCCCAAAACTCCTCACCGGTGAGCTCCCCACCGGCCGGCGACCTCCGGTGGCTCCTTCCCTGGTGAGCTCCTCTTCCTCGGCGCTCTCAAGCTCTTCTCCAAGCCGGTGTCTTCCTCCTCCTACCCGGCTTCCCCTCCTTCTCCTTCCCTTCTGTGAAATCATGTGCTGAAAAATTAGCTTAGGATTAAATTTGCAAAATGTGTTTGTTCATGTGTTTTGACAATTTGACAAGAAACAATAAGTTTCGCTTTGGCGCCGGACCAAACTTATAGAAAATAGTAAGTTTCCTGTACAATGAGACCAACTTTTTGGTTCTTTGTAAACTTGCTTTTGACAACCTCATTCTTCCATGTACAATGCACCAACTTTTTTGGTCCGTCGTAAATGTGCTTTTGAAGGTTGTTGTGCCGCACAAGTTATTGAAAACAAGAAGTTTTACATGTACGACGGACCAAGTTTTTGGGTCTGTCGTGGACGTGTTTTTCAGATCATAAGTTTAACTCTATTTTACAAGAAATCAAGAAGTTTTGCATGTACAACGGACCAAGTTTTTGGGTCCGCTGTGAACGGGCGCTTTGAGGATTGATTTCGCATGTACAATGTGATCGATTTTGTTGGTCCGTCGTAAACGTGTTTTCACCGAATGATTTCTTTTGGAACCGAGAGTTTCACTTGTACAACGGACCGATTTTGTTGGTCCGTCGTGAATGGACTTTTTCTAGGGTTTTTGATTTTGGTCCGTTGTAAACGTGTTTTGCTCGGTTTGGATGTTTTGCAAGATTTGAAATGGTTTGAATTTGAGATTATGAAATTTGTGATGATTTCATGGTACTTGTTTTGAAGTGGACTTTATGCAATACTCATGTGAGTAGTTGCATGGATTGACATTGAGTCAAGTCGTGGACTTGTGCTCGGATTTGTTTTGTGGTTTGTTCATGTGCAGGTATTGCTCAAGACGAATGTGGTCGATGACGGACCGAACTAGGTTCATGGAGGAACCGAGGTTCGGGACTAGGTTCAGGAGGAACCGAGGTCTTGGTGGTCAAGGATGTCATGCGGGACGCTCGGGCTAAGAGAATGGTGCACATGAAGAATGGTTAGTCACGTGAGAATGGCAGGAGGTCATTCGCGTGCAAAGTGTTAGTCACGTGAGTATGGCAGTGGCCATACGCGTGCAAAGTGTTAGTCACGTGAGTATGGTAGGGTTGCCATACGCCGTGCAAGAGTTGTACTCGGCCTGGTTGGGCCAAGTAGAGTTGAGTTGGATACGGATTCCTTCTAGGAATAGGAATCGTATTCAGAACTCCTTGTGGGTTGGTGCTTTAAATAGGTGGGGGGTCTCCTGTTGAAAGGCACCAAGGAGAGCTGAGCGCATCAAGCTTTGAGCTTGGTTTTAGGGTTTGTACTCTTTTGATGAGAGTATTTTAGACAAGAAATAAAGATCAATTCTTCCAAGATTTTTATGCTACAAGAACCACGCTGCTACATGTTGTTTTCTGCTTTGGTTCTTGTTTGCATGCATGTTCTAATTCTAGATTGGTTTTTGATTATTGAGTTTCATCTTGATTTGATCCATCAAAAACCGTTCTAGGGTATTGATTTAGAGTTTCTCAAAGTCTAGTTGATTAATCTTTTGAAGATCTTGTTTAATCTTGAAGTTTTGATTAGATTGATTCTCGTCAAGTTCTGGATCAGCAAGCTTGCGAAGCTCATAACTTTTGATCCGTAAGTCCGATCGAGCTGATTCTTTTTGGGTTCGATTCGTATTGGAATCTAGTTTCTTGTGTCCAAATTTCAGATCAATCTAACGGTTAGATCTCCGGGAATTCTCATTTTACTAAACCTCTGTCATTCTGTTTTTGTCGAAAACGAGGCAATTATTTGGTTCTGTTTTGGGGTGAACTTTTAATAGATCAAGAATTTGGTTTTAGCTTCCGCACAATCATTCACCCCCCCTCTGATTGCTATATTCGTATCTTTCGATCCTACAAGTGGTATCAGAGCAAGGTTTTTCTAATCTATCTTAATCGGTGATTAGATCAATGGATCATTATTCGACAAAACCTTGTGTGTTCAATGGTGTTGATTTTCAGTTTTGGAAGGCCAAGATGGAGGCGTTCATCCAAGCTCAGGGATTCGCAATTTGGGAGAAGGTCTACAAGCCATATGAAGTCCCTGCAAACGACAACGTCAACGACACCAATCGCACACAAGTTGAAGCAAACAGCAAGGCGCGCAACTTGATCATCCAAGGCTTGGGACGCAGCGACTTTGATCGTGTGGTTCATCTTCGATCCGCATATGAGGTATGGAAATCTCTTTGTGATTACCATGAGGGTTCTAACACTGTCAAAGAGGTTCGCCAAGATATTTACAAAAAAGAATACATGCGTTTTGAGATGAAACCTAGTGAATCTGTAGATGATTTCTTTGCACGTTTCAATAAAATTCTTAGCAATCTACGTGCTGTTGGAGTTAGCTACACTGATGCTGAAAATGCTCGACAATTGCTTAGTGCTTTGGACATGTCAGTGTGGGAGATGAAAGTAACATCTATACAAGAATCTACTACCATGAGCACACTCACCTTAGATGTTCTTTATTCCAAGTTGAAAACTCATGAATTAGATATTCTTGCTAGAAAGAATGATCATAAATCAATTGCTTTGACATCTCAATCTAGCATATCTCATAATGGTGCTGCTTCAAGCTTTGCTCTATCTTTCTTGTCTTCACTAACCGATGAACAGATTGAGCAATTCCCAGAAGAAGACTTGTCACTACTCTCTTCTCGCTTTAACAAAGCTTTACAAAATGTGAGAATGAGAAAGAGAGGTGGTGGTGGCCCTCCAAGATGCTATGAGTGTGGTGATCTCGACCATATTCGTCCAAACTGTCCTAAACTTGCAGGTAAAGCATCAAGGGAGGAGAAGGACAACGACAGAAGAAAAGAGAAGAAGTTCTCTTCAAGTAATAGAAAGAAGAAGAGCTTCATCAACAGCAAAGTTGTCCACCGAATTCTTTCCGCTCTTGAACAAGTCAATTTGAGCGATGTGGACTCGGAGAGCAGCGAAGAGGATGCAACTCCAAGCAAGCATGATTTGATAGGATTATGTCTCATGGCCAAAAGCAGCGACAGCTTCACCGAGGGCGATCATGACAGCGACTTCAATGAGGTAGATCCTTCTTACGATGAATTAGCTATTGCTGTTGCTCGTCTTGGTAAATTGCTTGATAAACGTGACAAGAAAATTAAGAAACATGATTTTGTTGTTGAATCATTGAATGCTGAAATTGCTAGACTTAAAACTTTGATTCCTGATGATGATGCTTGCAAATCATGTGACTTAATTTGGAATGAGCTTACTTCGCTTAGGAAAGAACATGCTTCCTTGATTGAGAAAATTAATGCTGAAAGTGAGAAAAATGAGAAACATATTAAACATGCTAGCTGTTTCACTGATGATTTGCATGGTTTAACTTCTTGTTCTAAATGCTCAACTCTTGAATTAAAATTAAAAGATGCAAATGCTAGGGTTTCTCAATTGACTGATGATCTGCTTACACATGAGGTTCTTTCATGCTCAACTTGTTGTAAGCAAAAAGGAAAAGTGAATGTTCCTTGCAATAATTGTTTAACTCTTTCTCGAAAAGTTGATTACTTGGAAAAATCATTAGAACGTTTCACTAAAGGAAAGAAGAACCTAAACATGATTTTGGATCAATCAAAAGTCAGCACTCATAACAAAGGTTTAGGTTTTGATTCTTATGCTCATCATAAATCACATGCTCCCACTGTTGTCAAAACACTTGAAAGTGGAAAATTTGAAATTGTCAATGAGCCTAAGAAAACTGTCTTTAAATCTGCTGGTCTTTTATCTTCTACTATGATGAATGCAAAATGTGCTTCTACTGTTAAAGCAAAACATCATGTTAAGTACACTTGCACTCATTGTGGTAGAGATGGACATTTAATAGACTTTTGCTTTAGACTAGCTAAACAACAAAAGAGAGAAAAGTTTAATGCTAGGTCTAATTTCAGAAAGGCACACTCTACTTCTCATTATGTGCCTAGGGTGAAACAAACACCTTTTGTTTCTAAAAACACGGAAAAAGGCAAATCTGTTTTTGTGCATAAGAATACTCGTGTTGTGCCAATCACAGCGTCAGGTGTCTCAAGATCGATTCCTAACCATCATATTTCTCACCCCACGACCGAGACCTCGACACTTTCTGCTTCTATGTAGGCTTCTCACGCGAGGAGGGAGAACATGTGGCTAGTGAATTTCGGATGCTCACTTCATATGTTCAGTGATAAGATTTGGTTCTCCTTCACTCGTGCATCTCATGCTGAAAGTGTTGCCTTTGGAAGATGTTTCTTCCACTTCTGTTTTCGCAAAAGGCACTAGTTCAAATGATGCAGGTACAAGTGCATATGTTCAGGGGGAGAGTGTCTTTGTTCATAAAGATGATGATAATGCTGTTGAGGACGAGATAATTAGAGGTTTACATGAGAGACTCTTCCCACGTGCTTGTGTGTGCTTGTTTTCAAGCTTCCCACGTGCTTCACATCGACAAGCTATCAAAAGGATTTTCAGGTATCTTCATAGAACTCAAGATTTTGGCATTTGGCTTTCTGCTTCCTCATGGATTAGTTTAAGAGCTTTTTCTGATGTTGACTTTGGAGGATGTTGATTTGATTTGGTTCGTGCCACCTCTTGAGTAATCCCCTTTCTTGAGCATATTGATACTGGATTTCACTTTCTTAGAGATCATGTTGAAAAAGAAAATATTGTGCTTCATCATGTGGATACTGAACATCAATTGGCAGACATTTTTCACAAAACCTTTGTCTTCTTCTCGTTTTGCTTTTATTCGGGGAGAACTTGGGATTGTTCATCCAATGGGTTTGTTTTGAGGGGGAGATTCTTTGACAAGTTTTTTCACTTAATGAGCTCACTTTATCATATTTCTTTATATATTATGTAATTGTGCTAATATATGATAATCTAAATTGTTCCACTTGAACTAAAAATGATATTGCGGAATTCCTTGGTTTGATTGCCTATAGCTAAATACTCTGTGATATCTTACTCTTCTAGGCTTGATATTGAATCTTCTTGACAAATTTGGGCTATGAAGCAAGTGTGGTTTCAACTTTATTCTTTCATAAGACCTCTTAATCACTCTTGCATGTTTTACAATCAAAGAAAAAGAAAAGAAAAGGGAATAAAAAAGGGGTAGTTAAAAGCTAAAGCTTGAGTTATTTGCTTCAAGCATGCTTCCCTTAAAATGGTTAAGATGTATGCTTCAAGCATGCCATTCCCTCAAAAACAAGATGTATGCTTCAAGCATGCCAATCCAAGGAAATAAAAGAAGTATGCTTCAAGCATGCCACATGCAGTTTACTGTTTAAAGATTAATTTGGTCTACTAGATTGGAGTTGAAATCACTTGCTCGACCAGAGTTGTTAGTTGTTTCAATTTTTGAGCTTTTGTTCTTCTACTGAGATCTTGCTTAGTACTTGGCTATAGTTGACTGAATTGAGGTTGAGATGCATGTCATTCCCTAACTTGTTAAAATCACATCAAGATCATGTATTTTACATATTATGTGATATATAAGGTTATATGATCGAATGAGCTCATCTTTTCTATTTTGGCACTCCTTTGTTTCCTTTTGTGAAATCATTGTTTCAGAATAATTTTGAACATGTTTTCTCTTTTGTACTCTTGATGAATCCATTGTCAAAGGGGGAGAGAAATTTGGGAATCGTTGAAAAATTTAAGGAAAAAGGGGGAGAAAAAAAAGGGAGTTGTTTTTAGTAATTTGAGGATTTTGGGAGAAGTTTGGAGAATTTTGAAATTTTTGGGCACATTGCACATTCACACACATTTTCCTTCTCAGGGGGAGATTTTGTTTCGCATTTTGGTCAAAGGGGTAATTCTGTGTTTTCTCTTTTTGGTCCTTGATCCTTTGAAATTCAAAATCTTTGTAAAGTGAATGCCAAATGTTCAATTCTAAGTGGTGTTGCCAATGTTTTCATCAAGGGGGAGATTGTGAAATCATGTGCTGAAAAATTGGCTTAGGATTAAATTTGCAAAATGTGTTTGTTCATGTGTTTTGACAATTTGACAAGAAACAATAAGTTTCGCTTTGGCGGACCAAACTTATAGAAAATAGTAAGTTTCCTGCATAAATGCACCAACTTTTTGGTTCTTTGTAAACTTGCTTTTGACAACCTCATTCTTCCATGTACAAATGCACCAACTTTTTTGGTCCATCGTAAATGTGCTTTTGAAGGTTGTTGTGCCGCACTGCTATTGAAAAACAAGAAGTTTTACATGCGACGGACCAAGTTTTTGGGTCTGTCGTGGACGTGTTTTTCAGATCATAAGTTTAACTCTATTTTACAAGAAATCAAGAAGTTTTGCATGTACAACGGACCAAGTTTTTGGGTCCGTAAGTGAACGGCGTTTGAGGATTGATTTCGCATGTACAATGTGATCGATTTTGTTGGTCCGTCGTAAATGGCGATGTTTTCACCGAATGATTTCTTTTGGAACCGAGAGTTTCACTTGTACAACGGACCGATTTTGTTGGTCCGTCGTGAATGGACTTTTTCTAGGGTTTTTGATTTTGGTCCGTTGTAAACGTGTTTTGCTTTCGGTTTGGATGTTTTGCAAGATTTGAAATGGTTTGAATTTGAGATTATGAAATTTGTGATGATTTCATGGTACTTGTTTTGAAGTGGACTTTATGCAATACTCATGTGAGTAGTTGCATGGATTGACATTGAGTCAAGTCGTGGACTTGTGCTCGGATTTGTTTTGTGGTTTGTTCATGTGCAGGTATTGCTCGAAGACGAATGTGGTCGATGACGGACCGGAACTAGGTTCATGGAGGAACCGAGGTTCGACTAGGTTCAGGAGGAACTGAGGTCTTGGTGGTCAAGGATGTCATGCGGGACGCTCGGGCTAAGAGAATGGTGCACATGAAGAATGGTTAGTCACGTGAGAATGGCAGAGGTCATTCGCGTGCAAAGTGTTAGTCACGTGAGTATGGCAGGTGGCCATACGCGTGCAAAGTGTTAGTCACGTGAGTATGGTAGGGTTGCCATACGCGTGCAAGAGTTGTACTCGGCCTGGTTGGGCCAAGTAGAGTTGAGTTGGATACGGATTCCTTCTATGGAATAGGAATCGTATTCGTAACTCCTTGTTGGTTTGTGCTTTAAATAGGTGTGTGGTCTGCTGTTGAAAGACATCTAGGAGAGCTGAGCGCATCAATCTTTGAGCTTGGTTTTAGTGTTTGTACTCTTTTGATGAGAGTATTTTTGACAAGAAATAAAGATCAATTCTTCCAAGATTTTTATGCTACAAGAACCACGTCGCTACGTTGTTTTCTGCTTTGGTTCTTGTTTGCATGCATGTTCTAATTCTAGATTGGTTTTTGATTATTGAGTTTCATCTTGATTTGATCCATCAAAACCGTTCTAGGTATTGATTTAGAGTTTCTCAAAGTCTAGTTGATTAATCTTTTGAAGATCTTGTTTAATCTTGAAGTTTTGATTAGATTGATTCTCGTCAAGTTCTGGATCAGCAAGCTTGCGAAGCTCATAACTTTTGATCCGTAAGTCCGATCGAGCTGATTCTTTTTGGGTTCGATTCGTATTGGAATCTAGTTTCTTGTGTCCAAATTTCAGATCAATCTAACGGTTGGATCTCCGGGAATTCTCATTTTACTAAACCTCTGTCATTCTGTTTTTGTCGAAAACGAGGCAATTATTTGGTTCTGTTTTGGGGTGAACTTTTAATAGATCAAGAATTTGGTTTTAGCTTCCGCACAATCATTCACCCCCCCTCTGATTGCTATATTCGTATCTTTCGATCCTACACCTTCCCTTGAGGTAAAGCCCTCTCTTGGAGTCTATTCATGGGATTCTTGGGTTCTAGGGCTTCCATGGGGTTGGATGTAGGGTTAGGTTTGTAGATTTGGGGTTGGGGTTGAACTTTGGGAATGTTAGGGTTTTTGGTGGGGTTTTTGGTTTGGGGTTGGTTTAGGCAATGTGGGGTGCTAGGGTTAGAGATCGGGGGTGAGTGATGCTCTCTTAAGCTTTGGATTAGGTTTGGTTGGAGGTGTTAGAAGTGAGCCCCGTTCGTCGTGGTTTGGACTTAGCTTGGAGCTTCTCTGGCTCGACCACGTGTAGGAAAGTCGTAGATCGGGTCCCCACGGTGCCATAGGACTTGGCGGCACCTCGATCCGTCGAGTCATAGGGTGAAACTCGCCAGGTCCAGAGTGTCCGGGTAAGCCGGACTGTCCGGATAAAATGCCCGGACTGTCCGGGTTCACCTGGTCTGTTCGGCTTGTGTTGGTCTGTCCGGTTGCGTCATTTCGTCGGGGGTTTTCATTCTAGTTGTTTTCATTGCATTGCATGCATCTTATTGTTGCATTACATTCGTGTAGAGGACGAAAAAGCGGAGGGTGATACCGCTGTGGTCGAGGGAGTTGCCAAGGGGCAAGTCGCTGTCTGTCCGCGAGCAGAAGATCAAGGCAAGCGCCTAAGCATTTTGAACCATAATTATAATCTATTTTTGCGAATTAACTGCTTATTGGTTGATTAAGTGTTGCATTAGGAATTGAAATGTGGGATAGGCTAGATCCTATTTGCTGTATGTACCCTTCTTATTGTTGCTTGTTGAACACCTCCTTGGGAGCTAGATTATGGGTACTAATTGTGTCATGCTTAGTATGCTTAGGAGTCGGGTTTGGGCCAAGTGGTGGAGGGTTCCACTGCTTGAGGTCTTACACTTTACAGTTTGCAGAACGGCTTGGTTATGGTTGTGTGGTGGAAAAAGGTATAATTGGAGACCGGGCGGGAGAGCTAGACATTTGGGTAAGGAGACTCAACTGTGGTAGTCCCGCCTGAGTCAGTTAAGGACCGATCAGATGTTTAACCGTAGCCGAGCACACTTTGGTTGATCGTATACCGAAAATGGGCCGGTAAAGCAATTCTTTCATCGCATGCCGTCCGATGGGGTATGTGTGGATGTACGTGGTTGAGGGCGGGGCTTAGGCCGGCTCTCGAGCGCCAAGCTGGGCTTGGGGCCGCTCGAGGGGGTGCTAGGTTTCCGGACTGCATGAAGATGTCCCCAACGAATTGGTATGGATGAGAAAATGGTTGACACGAGGTTCTTCGTGGCACGTGTCGTGCGGTCAATGCTTCCCTGCAGGGTTAATTAAGCGATTCGAATTGCCGCGCTCTCGGATATGAGCACGCTTGGTTACATGTTACTACACGTAGTAATAACTTGAACTGAAGTTCGCCTTTGGGCTTGAGCTCAAAAATGCTTGTGAATACTTGTCTGTACATGCTTAATGTTGACTTCACCATAGAATTAGGTGCTGTTATAACCGCTTTAATGAACTGGTGAAATGAGTAGCTAAATAACTAAATAACGAATGATAAGCATTTCTGCAAAGGTTCACCTCGAGCTTATTCCCTTGCTACATCCAAATGCATGTCCTTTGATTGTGTCGGTCATATATGGACCACGGGTAAGACTTGCGAGTACCTTCTGTACTCAGGCTTCTGCTTTGTGGTTTTGCAGGTGAGGACCCAGCGGGGTGTGAGTTCTGCCCCTACTGCCTATCGGTGATTGGGCGGGGCACCGAGTAGGGGCTACTGTCGTGCTCGTCCGGGAGTGTTCAGAGGCAGAACACTACCAGAGACGATTTACTTTTGAGTTTAGTCTGATAGTGGGACACTCTTTTGTTGTATAGTTAGTTCAAACGATGTTTTAATTGCTTGAAGTAATTGGATCTTTTGCGATTCACTTCAGATGCGTGTCTTGTCCACTTTATAATTGTGTTCTACTTTTGTCCTTGCCGGCCTTCGTGCCTAGCTGTCGTTGTTGTGGTGGTGGTCGTGGGGTTTTGTCTTTGTGCCGGGTTGTTTGGATTTGGTTGGTTCTGCTTCCGCGTTTGCGTTCCTGGTTGTGGGGTCTTCAAGTTCGTTGCCCCCTTTATGCAAATTGATGTGATACAAGGGTGTGAACCGGTATGCGGGGATCATAGGCGTGTTTCGGGTCGCATACCGGGGGAATACCGGGGTTGTTGTCGAGTTAATCGAAGGGTGTCACTGTCGTCTCGATTGGGCTTGGGTGCTAACCCTGCGAGCGCCCTCGGCGGTCCGTGGTTAGCCTCCAAATCCGATTAGGATGACTAAACCCTCAATTAGCCCGAGGACGATCTGGGCGGCTCCTCACAGCGCTGGTATCAGAGCAAGGTGCATGAAGACGAACCCGAAACTTGACAACCACTTAGGAAACTGTTTAGGACTATCATTATGCATTAGGTAGAAGTCAATTCTTGTACCCCGCCCTAGGTGTATATATGATGAGTGAAGGATACGTTGGAACCGTGCATCTCATGCCATGTTATGCATGTGCCATGCCGTTTGCATCATGAATTGTGTTTGTTGAGCATGTTAGACTTGTTGGACTCCAGAGCGGAGTGCTACAGTCTAACTTGGGTTTATGTTGCGGGTTTATTCAGTTTAAGACATGTCCTTCCATGGAGTCTAACTCTTGTTGTCTGACCTTGACTGGCAACAGAATGAGGACCCGAGGCGGTTTGGGAGGTGATGACGGCGCTGGGCGATCACAGCCTGGCGGTAGCGATCCGCCTCCTCCGCCTAACCTTTTGGATGTTCTGATGCGGTCAGAACAGAACCAGCAGACCACCAACCGCATTCTGGAGATGCTTGTCCAGAATCAAGCTGCTCCGGTTGGCCGTGGTGACGGACGAGGCCGACCGAACGGCTACCTGGACTTCTTGCACACCCAGCCGCCGGTCTTCTCCAGAGCCAGTGACCCCTTGGAGGTCGGACGAACGCCGCGATGGAGCGTGATTCGCTCTCATCCAGTGTGAGGACCTCCAAAAGGCTCCCTTCACAGCGCAGCAGCTTCAGGGTCCCGCTGGAGCATGGTGGGCCAATTTCTTGGTGATGCAGCCCGCCGGTCATCAGGTGACCTGGGCTGAGTTCTGTGAGGCCTTCTGGGCATACCACATCCCGAAAGGACTCATGGATATCAAGAAGTAGCAGTTTTTGGCCCTCAAGCAATTGAGCAAGACGGTGGTGGACTATTCGAGGGAGTTCAACTACCGGCCCAGTATGCGCCGGAGGAGGTTGATACTGATGAGAAGAAGCAGAGCCGCTTCATGAATGGGTTGACGGCGAAGATGCAAGACCGACTCTCTGTGTGTGATTTCCCCGACTTCAATGCCTTGGTGAGTCGGGCAATCACTGTGGAGCACAAGATGAAGAGTCATCAAGATGAGAAGAAGCGGAAGAGGGCAGTGCAATACTCAGCAGGCGGCAGTTCACAGCGAGCCCGAGTCACTTTTCCACCACCGAGGGCCCCTGTCCCTGCACCTCCCCTGTCGGCTGGAGTGGCTCGTCCTCCTGCCGCTGCTCCTCGCCCCCAGCAGCCACAGCCGGGAGTCCGTGTGGTGACAAGCTCTGGGCCAGGCCCATGCTATAACTGCGGGCGTTCGGGACACTTCATTCGCGACTGTCCATTCCCAAGGAGGGGCAACAACACCACCGCCCCACGGCCTCCGGTTACGACTGCACCACCTCCACTTCCTACGCCGAGCCGTGGCCGCGTCAACTACGTGGATGCTGAGGCGATTCCCGAGGGCGCCACTGTGCTGACTGGTACGTTATGCATTGAGGGGCATGCTGCTAGGGTGTTGTTTGATTCGGGGGCTTCTCATTCCTTCATCCGCAAGGATTTTGCTGCGCATCACTAGTTGGAAGTGAGTTGCAGCAAGACCTCATTCTTGATTGAAGCACCGGGTTCTCAGATGGCTGCAAATCAAATGGTCCAAAAAGCCGTTGTGCAAATCCACGGGGTTTTCTTCCTTGTCAACCTGCTGCTCCTTGACCTTCATGGGATGGATGTCATTTTGGGCATGAACTGGCTCACAAGACAGCAGGCCATTCTTGATTGCTCTCGTCGTTCCATCTCGCTCAAGGGACCGCGGGGCGACCGGTTAACCCTGCTTCTCAAAAATGGCGAGGTGGCCCTTGTTTCCTTGAATGGCACCGAAGTTGTGGAGCTAGAGTCCGTTCCCGTGGTGTCGGGGTACCCGGATGTGTTCCCAGCGGAACTGCCAGGGATGCCACCCAATCGGGACATCGAGTTCGTCGTCGAACTTCAGCCCGGTACTGCTCCGGTCTCTAAGCAGCCATATCGGATGTCACCAAATGAACTGGCTGAGCTGAAGAAGCAACTGAAGGAACTAATGGATAAGGGATTCGTTCGCCCGAGCTCCTCACCTTGGGGCTGCTCGGCTCTGTTTGTGACAAAGAAGGACGGCTCCCTTCGGCTCTGTGTTGATTATCGGCCGTTGAATGCGGTCACTATCAAGAACAAATACCCTCTGCCTCGGATTGATATCCTGTTCGATCAGCTTGCTGGTGCACGGGTGTTCTCCAAGATTGACCTGAGGCTCGGGTACCATCAGATTAAGATCCGGGCCGAAGACTGCCTTCTCCACCCGATACAGGTTGTATGAGTACACCGTTATGTCGTTCGGCTTGACGAACGCGCCGGCGTATTTTATGTACCTCATGAACTCCATTTTCATGGAGGAGCTGGATTCCTTTGTCGTCATCTTCATCGATGACATCCTCATCTATTCAGCCAATGAAGAAGACCATACCAGGCATCTTCATGTTGTTCTCGGGAGACTTCGAGAGCACCGCCTGTACGCCAAATTTAGCAAGTGTGAATTCTGGCTTAAGGAGGTATCCTTTTTGGGTCATGTCCTCTCTGAGCGAGGCGTGGCTGTCGATCCAAGCAAAGTGCAGGACGTGCTCAAATGGGAGCAGCCCAAGTCTCATCACGAAATCCATGACCCAAAGTCTGCATCACCGAAATCCATGATTTCCTCGGGCTGGTAGCTATTACCGCCATTTCATTCAGACTTCTCCAAGATAGCCAAGCCCATGACAGAGTTGTTGAAGAAGGGCACGAGTTCAAATGGTGCTCAGGTCGTGAGCGAGCATTTCAGACTCTGAAGCAGCGCCTCACTACAGCTTCAGTTCTTACCCAGCCTGATATTCACAAGCCGTTTGATGTGTATTGCGATGCATCTGGCATTGGACTCGGCTGTGAGCTTATGTAGGACAGTCGGGTTGTCGCTTACGCGTCTCGGCAACTAAAGCGTCATGAAGAGCGCTACCCGACCCATGATTTGGAGCTTGCAGCCGTGGTCCATGCTTTGAAGATTTGGCGTCATTATCTCCTGGGGAACAAGTGCAACATCTATACCGATCACAAAAGCCTCAAGTACATCTTCACTCAGGCAAACCTGAACATGAGGCAACGAAGGTGGCTCGAGTTGATTAAGGACTACAGTTTGGAAGTCCATTACCACCCGGGAAAGGCTAATGTGGTGGCAGATGCATTGAGTCGTAAGGCTCAATGCAATTGCGTCACATTTCGACCCCAAAGCACCACTCTCTGTGCCGAGTTTCAGAAACTCGGCTTAGAAATGGTTGAAAAAGGATCCTTAGCAAATCTGGAATTGAATTCCACGCTGTCGGATCAGATTCGGGAAGCTCAAAAGGAAGATGTGGGTGTTACCCAAATTCGCGACAAGGTGAATTCTGGCCAGGCTGCTGAATTCTGCCTAGACGATCAGGGGACTTTGTGGTTCGGCCAGCGCATAGTTGTCCCGGATAACCAAGAATTGAAGCGGACGATCCTCGATGAAGCCCACAACTCCTTGCTTACAATTCATCCGGGCAGCAACAAGATGTACCAAGACCTGAAGCAACGGTTTTGGTGGACACGCACTGCCCATCCCAAGTTGGAAATGGGAGGACATCAGTATGGACTTCATTACCGGCCTGCCCTTGACTTCTACGGGTCACGATTCGATTTGGGTGATAATCGACCGGTTGACCAAGTCCGCACATTTCCTAGCCGTTCGCACCACCTATAAATCCAAGAGGTATGCGGAGTTGTATATTTCCCGGATTGTGTGCCTTCATGGAATACCCAAGCGGATAGTTTCAGATCGAGGCTCCCAGTTTGTTTCTCGATTCTGGAGAAGTCTGCATGAGGCCTTGGGTACCAAGCTGTTACACAGTTCAGCGTATCACCCACAGACCGATGGGCAGACCGAGAGGGTCAATCAAATCCTAGAGGACATGTTGAGAGCCTGCGTCCTATCCTATGGGAAGAAGTGGGAGGACTGTCTCCCATATGCCGAATTTGCCTACAACAATAGCTACCAAACCAGTATCCAAATGTCTCCTTTCGAAGCATTGTATGGTCGTAGCTGCCGAGCACCTCTCAACTGGTCAGAGAGTGGAGAACGATCATTTCTTGGGCCGAAACTGGTCACGGAGGCAGAAGAAAAGGTGAGAACCATTCAGGAGAATATGGGGATAGCACAATCGCGGCAGAAGAGTTATGCCGATCGCCGTAGGAGACCTCTCTCCTTCGATGTTGATGACTTCGTCTATCTGAAGGTGTCTCCTCTCCGAGGCACTCGTCGGTTTGGGATTAAAGGAAAACTGGCACCTCGCTACATCGGGCCATTCCGGATCCTTTCAAAGCGTGGTCAGGTGCCCTATCAGCTAGAGCTTCCTCCCTCGCTTGAGATGGTCCACGACGTCTTCCGCGTCTCACAGTTGAAGAAGTGCCTCCGTACTCCCTTTGAATCGCTGGAAGTAGATGAACTTGGAGTTCAGTCTGAGCCTGATCTGTCCTACCAAGAGCATCCTATTCGGGTTTTGGATGAAGCTGAACGCACGACCCGCCGAAGGGCTCTCAAGTTCTATAAGGTCCAGTGGAGCAATCACACTGAAGACGAAGCTACTTGGGAACCAGCGGATTGTTTGGAGGCCGAGTATCCCGAGTTCTTCCAAACCATGTAAGTGACTAATATGCAAACTCTCCGCAATCCTAAGCTTGTCGATCCGCACGTGTCTGCACTTTTATCCGTATTTCGCGTTCGTCCAGAATCTCGGGGCGAGATTCCTTTAAGGGGGAGGGTTTGTCAAGGCCCCACTTTCCAAGAAATTCTGGGACATCCGGAGTATCCGGATCAATGTCCGGAATGTCCGGATACAACCCGGAATGTCCGGATATATTGTCCGGAGTATCCGGATTAGCCTGACCGAGCGCCTCAACCCGGAGTATCCGGACTAATTGTCCAGAGTGTCCGGGTTAATGTTACCGAAGACCCCAACCCGGAGTCTTCGGGTTAAATGTCCGGAATGTCCGGATTGTGCGAGGGTTTTGTATAAAAGTCATATTTCGTGGCTTCCATTCCTCTCTCCACCTCTCCACTTGCTCTCCACCCCTCCCGTGCTCTCCTCCACCCCAAAACTCCTCACCGGTGAGCTCCCCACCGGCTGGTGACCTCCGGTGGCTCCTTCCTCGGTGAGCTCCTCTTCCTCGGCGCTCTCAAGCTCTTCTCCAAGCCGGTGTCTTCCTCCTCCTACCCGGCTTCCCCTCCTTCTCCTTCCCTTCCCTTGAGGTAAAGCCCTCTCTTGGAGTCTATTCATGGGATTCTTGGGTTCTAGGGCTTCCATGGGGTTGGATGTAGGGTTAGGTTTGTAGATTTGGGGTTGGGGTTGAACTTTGGGAATGTTAGGGTTTTTGGTGGGGTTTTTGGTTTGGGGTTGGTTTAGGCAATGTGGGGTGCTAGGGTTAGAGATCGGGGGTGAGTGATGCTCTCTTAAGCTTTGGATTAGGTTTGGTTGGAGGTGTTAGAAGTGAGCCCCGTTCGTCGTGGTTTGGACTTAGCTTGGAGCTTCTCTGGCTCGACCACGTGTAGGAAAGTCATAGATCGGGTCCCCACGGTGCCATAGGACTTGGCGGCACCTCGATCCGTCCTCGGTGGTCCGTGGTTAGCCTCCAAATCCGATTAGGATGACTAAACCCTCAATTAGCCCGAGGACGATCTGGGCGGCTCCTCACAACGGTTTAGCCCTGGCTTTGATCTCCATCCGGGGGATTCCCATGTTATCCAATGTCTTCACAAAGATGAGGTTCAACGAGCTGCCTCTATCGACTAGGGTTCGGATGACCTTGACGTTGCGGATGGTGGGTTCAACCACCACGGGATATGAACCCGGTCGCGAGACCACTACTGGGCGGTCGGACTGGTCGAAGGTGATCGGCACCTCGGACCACTTGAGGAGTCAGGGAAGGGCTGGTATGACCATACTAACCTCCCTCTCAACTACCTTGTACTGTCCCTTGGACTCGTACGTGGCGGAGCCTCCAAAGATGTGGGCAAGCTTATGGTCAGCCCCGTGGTACTTGGGCTCTTTGTCTTCGGGTTTGCCCTTGGCCTGCTTGATCCCGCGCTCGGCGAGGGCAGGCTTGAGCTTTTCTTGACCTTCTTGCTGATCACTTGGCATTTGTCAAAGTCATGCTTGTCTGTGTGGTGGACGGGGCAATACTTGTTTCCTCCGCGACTTCGGCCTTTGTTGTCGCCGGTGTTGCGTGTTTTGCCCCTTTCAACTACGGCGATGGTTGAGTCACCTTTTCGTTTTTTGTTGTGGTCCTTGTTCTTCTTTGCCCCTTGCTTGGACACCCCAGGCTTATCGTTGTCAGGCTTGGGGTTATCGAGGTAACCTCATGCTTCTGCCCTTATGGAGTACTTGTCTGCCAGCTCGAAAAGTTCTTTCGTAGTTCTGATCTTTTAAGTGGCTAGTTTCCTTTTATCTCCCTATCCCTGACACCATTCTCGAAAGACATTATAATAGCTTCGTTTGAGATGTCGGGTATTAGGTTGCGCTTATTGCTGAAGCGCTAGATGAAATCGTGTAGTGACTCCACTAGCTCCTATATCACCCGATGTAAGTCGCAGTGAGTTCCGAGGTGTTCGTAAGTGCCTTGGAAATTAGCAACAAACTGGGCCCATAACTCCGCCCACAATGATATAGATTTAGGTGGAAGATTAAGCAGCCAAGATCTGGCTGCACCATCCAGGGTGGTGAGCAGATAGTTGGCCATCACATTCTTGTTTCCTCTAACTGCCCTCATGATCATGGTGTAGATTTGCAGCCATTCAACTGGATTGATTTTGCTAGAATATTTTTCCACTGGACCCGGTTTGAACTTGTCCGACCATCTGACGACACGTAGTTCGGCAGTGAAGGCCTTGCATCCTTCGTCGATTTCTTCGGGGCTCTTTGGCCTGGTGTCTGGCTTCATCTCTTGCTGAGGAGGGTACCTATATCGTATCAGTGAGCGGCCCCTCGAGGAGGAGGAATCGCCTCTTTGAGCCCGGCACTCAGGAGAGTGATCCCTCGGGGAGGAAGACTCCCTCTCTCGTCTTTCGTGCTTTCATTCCTCCCTTCGGTTTTGGATAGCGAGGCGTAGATCCTGTCGATCGTGAGGGATGCAATCCCGAAGATCACCATGATGTCTTTGGTGAGAGTTGGGATGATGTGTCCTAAAACTCCTATGGCCAGAGCTAGCCACAGCTGACCCCGCTGCCCGATGGCTTGGGTGAGATAGTCCTGGCCGCTGGTTGGAGGCCCATTTTTGATAGGAACGCCCGAACCTCGAGTTGGCAACCCGAGTGGTTTGGGCCTGTGCTGCGTCGCGCAGTGTCCACATCTGGTCAAGTACTGGAGTCATCGGGTTGTTTGGGTCCGATGGCGGGAGTGATCTCAGCAGCATATGTGTGCACTAGACATTCGCTTCAGGTGTACTGAAGATGTCACCGCTGCGCTGTTGCCAAGGCATTGCCTCTGGAACGTGGCTGGGGCAGTTGTTGTGGTCATGTTGTCGAAGGTTTTGTTGCCCTTGGTAATCCGTCCCCCTTGGATGGGGTGTTGTTGGATTATTGTGGTCGAATTGCTTCAACAAGTTGGACATGGTCCTAGCTGCTGCCATGATTTTGGATCTCACCGATGATCTGCAGTATTAGGGACAACTGCGGGTCTTGAGGTGTACCTGGAGAAATTTGGTGTCCTCGGCTGTCCATGGTATCTGCTCCTGAAACTCTTTCTTGAGAGTTTTCGGTAGTAGTACCGCTCTTGGCCCCAACCATGAACACGTAGCGATCCGTGCTACTACCGCGACTCCTGACATCAGCACTATCGCTTTCGCTGTCAGTGTCGATGTACTTGAGGACACTGGGCTCCTTTAGGTCGAAGTCGATGAAGGACACCTCTCGGCATGCATTCCAAGAGCAGGGCTCGATGGAGCCGATGAGATCGAGTCCCCCATTGGGTCTCCAACAGAAGAGTATGGTCCTGAAGACGATCTCAAATCCAATCATGGGGGCATGGTCGATATGAGCCCTCGAGCTGACATCGTTGCGGTGGTTGATGCGATAAGATCTGTCATAGATGCCTATTCTGACTGGGGTGCGAGTATGCTTGAGTCTCGAATAGTCTACTTGTGTTGCGCTCGTATTGCCTCCTCCCCGTTTCTCCTGGACGTCTACCCTCTTATTTATACGATCAGGGTAGCCTCCTGTTGAGTCATAGTCAGCTAGGAATACCGATCGTACCCGATGAGGAGTCCTTGGTTCCAGGATCTTCTTGGTGTATCAGGACTTCTCGTTTCTTCCGGTGTATTCGGATTGGTTTCCTCATAAGGGGAACATGACCGAATCCTTCCCAAATACGGGGATGCTCTTTTCCGTGTGTATATTATCCCGCATGAACCGGGCCCGAGATATTATTAACTTCATGACACATGTGTTACCATGTGTAATCCAATATCTGAGTTTTCCATGAATGCATATATCCCATATTTAGATATTTGACACAATCAAACAATTGTTACTTCAGGAACATATTATAAAATATAGAATAAATATAGCATAATAAATGAATGAAATATCCTAGGAAAGAACAATTTATTCAACTTTAAATGATAATCGCTCAATAGAAGCGTAGACAATGTTCATTCATGAAGTAAAACTAAACTGATAAAACAACTCTTAAGGAGACTCATAAGGAATATGTGATATCGTCTAGAAAAGTGAAAGAATATTTAGGATACTAGTTCAAGTCTCCATATAAGTCATAGATGTCCTTTTGGGACCCCTCAAACTTAGACCCAAGAAGATCACCTTATTTGAAGCATTTTTATATCTGAGAATGTCCTTATGGAGCTTCTCCGTAGGATCAAGAACCATATCATCACTCTCCTCGTCGTCCGTGTCAACAACATGTTGAGCAGTGAAGTGTACCTCAACATTATTCCCTAGATATTTTTTTATTTTACCAGTGGATTGCATGTAATAAATCACTAGATGCTTGGAGGTGCGGCAGTTGAGTGACCAATGGCCAATGCATCCACACCTAAAGAAGGATTGTGTAGGGTAAGTAGCCTTTTGCTGAGTCTTGCTTCTGAAAACTCCCTAGTATTTTACCTTTACATCTCTATTGGGGCTTGTCTCTTCCATTCTGTATTTCACCATTATTCTATTTTCCCTTTGATGCCGTTGGCCTTTTTTGTGGCCACGGCTATTGCTAGCCTGCTGAGCATTGGCATGTGCTTCGGGTATTGCATGTGTTGTATTGAAAATAATATGATGATTCTTCATTAGGAGTTCATTATGTTTCTCTACTTCTAGCAAAGTGTACATAAGCTCAGAGTATTGCTAGTACATAGCATGATGTTATTGTTACTACAGTATCCTCATGTTGGGCCGGAAGGTACACAATATCTTGTCTATCATTTCAGTATCTGTAACTTTCTGTTACATAACTGCAGTTTGGAGACAAGATTGCGCATGTGGAGTTGTATGCTACCACAGTTTAATAGTCCTCGAAGCATAAGAGGGCCTATTCGCGATGTGCTTCTGGTAGCAGGGCCGATCTTTGCTAGTTATAGCATTCCTTCAAGGAATTCTATAGTGCCAATGGTTTATCCTCTATTAAATATTCAGCCTTCAAGTCCGCATAGAAATGGTGCCTCAGGAAGTGCAGAGTTGCACACTTGATGGTTTTAGAAAGAGCAGGGGTGTTAGCTTCAGGCTGGGTAATAGTAGCTCCACGAGATCAAACTACCTGGTTAATCTTGGCATCCATTGCATAGTTATCAATACCGTTATACACCGGCCGATATAGCCGGTATGTACCATTTTAGTACCTAAACTGGTACAAAGTAGCTTTATGTACCATACTGGCCTCGATACCGATCATACCAGTCCGATACCAGTTAATACTGATCAATACCGATCAATACTAGTTATGCCGTTAGAATTGATAATATGGTCTATTGAACTATATGTTATATTTGATGGTACTACTATGTGTTTAGAGTAATATTATAAGTGAACTTTGGTGTACATATAATTAAACATGTGTATACTTATAAATATATACTATTATACTAAACCCAAAATGTTGCATAGGTATAGATAGGTACCGGATCGTACCATTCCAAGAGGCAACAGGTACGACCTTCGGTATAGTATTGACAAGTTTGTTCTATTGCCCAAGTCAGGTAATTGTTGCCATTCAAGTCGAGCTCAATAAATTCTTTCTTCACGATGTCTGACATATCATATGTTATATTCATGCAAAAATGAATTTTACTACTAGTAAAATCAACATATTGTATGCTCACTCTCGAATTACTAAAGATTGATCTATCTATTTAGTTATAATTATCTAAATTTTTTCAAAATTTCCCTATCATTTTTTCATAATTTTCTATTAATTATCGAGCAATTTTAAGAATTACCCAAATAACAGAAAAATAAAATCAACATACGTATAAACATGGAGTTATGCTAGAAAAGTAAATCTAGTGATATGAACCTTCCAATGTGTGCTAGGTCTAAGTTTCAATAATTTACGAAAGGCCATATACCTAGAAATTCAGTTTTTAGGATTTAAAATAAATTTTTAGAATATATTAACTATTTTTAGGGACTACTTGAAACTTCATGGTGCAAAATGTAAATTTTTTATAATTTTTATAATTATGCTGAACTTCAAGTTCTTTTTGCAAAAACTACCACATATGTTAGAATACTTGAAAAATATGGGCGTTAAACCACAAAAGTAACGCGACCCAAAATAATTTGGTCTTTGGGCCAAGTTGTTGATGAGCCATGTAGCATGTTCATGGGTCAAACCGGTCTTGCCAGAATGTATTTTGCTGAATCCTTTTCTTCTTTCTTTCTTGGTCGAAATTTTAAAGGTCGTAGTGGCCCACATGACGCCCGGCCAAATAGGCTGACAGGCTAGTTTTTTATTAGAGGATTTGAACTCCTTTTTTAACCCTAGCCCAGTCATTGTGGGATGCCACCTCGCACAATCTTTCTTTTTTATTAGAGGATTTTGACTTTTTCTTTTTTAAGCTTAGCACAGTCATTGCGGGGCACGTCGAGCGACGGTTTTGGGCGGTGCTTCGGGTGCACGTGGGTGGTGGTTGACGTTCTTGGGGTGGGCAACGATGATTTTGGCGGCACTTTGGGCGCAGTTTTGAGCATTGCTTCGGGCGCACGTGGGCGGTGGCAGACGTTCTTTGGAGGCACGTAGTGGCGACATCCACTTTACATGCTGTGACGATTTCGGTTATGAAAAATGCAAAGCGTCAAGCTCGCGTAGCAACGGCGGATGCGCATGCGGTGCGGAGCGACGAGCTTGCGCGGGCCAAAAAGGCTAATGGGGCTAGGTTTTTTTAAGGGTTTTAACTCTTTCTTTTTTTAACCCTAGCACGATCGTTACGAGGCACATAGAGCGAGCGCACATGGACTATGCCATGAACAGTAGCCCCTATGTACAATAAATCAATATGGAACCCTAATTAGTAATAAAACCATCTATGGTCTATATAGTAAACATTAATATGCAGGATTAATCTAATAGCATAGGATTGAAAAGAGGGAATCTGATGACATACCGTTAGATCTTGGAGAGACTCGTGCCGATAATGTATTGAATAATAAATTGATGTTCATAAATTAATCTCAATGCTAATCAAGAATATTGTGAAAACCCAAAGAACAATCATAATATATTAACACAAGATAGGAGATATTAACTCTTTTTGCTCATTATTAATTGTAGATTGATTCTTTTGTACAATATGTATTATATTTATATTCATAACTCTTTAGATGTAGTTTTAGAATTTATTTACTAAAATTAAGAGTCCCAGTGTATCTTAATTAAGACAAGCGTCCGATTATATCTGGAAAAAAAATAATAGCAATAAATCAGTTTGAGCCCACCGCCCATGTAGACCTGGGCGAAACCACACAGGCAGTCGGTGGGGCATGCGCCGATCCGCTCCCACCCACGCCATCGCCACGCGGGCCACGGCTTACGCCCGCAAAGCCAACCTCTTCCGCAACTGATTCCCCGATCCCACGCAAGAACTGTCCCCACGTGTCAGTGGAATCGCGCGCCATCGCTGTGTGTGCGTAGCGCCGCCGGAGATAAGGATGCCCGCCCTCCTTTTCAGTTTCACACCTCAACGAACCCATACACTAAGGTTATGTTTGGATCCCTAGACTAATTATTACTCCCTCCGTTTCTTTTTATAAGGCGTATTTGGTTTTGTTAGGACAAGACTTTGACCAACGATTACTTCAATAATATATCATTTATGCAATACAAAATCATAATTATATATAAGTACTTTTGAATACAAATCTGCTAATATCAATTTTGTGTCATAAAAATTATATGCTAATAGAGTAATTGTTGGTCAAAACCTTGTCCTAACAAAACCAAATACGCCTTATAAAAAGAAACGGAGGGAGTAGCTTGCTAAAAATTAGTCCTAATCTGTCCAAATACGGAAACTAATAGGTGGGCTAATTTTTAGCCAACCTCTCAGCTAACAATTAGTCCATTAGCTGGTGGGTGGGAGCTAATTTGGGCTAATATCAGGTAACACTCTGGGAAAAGTCTAAAATACCCTCGCGCTGGTCTTATCCTCACTTCCTCACCAGTGCGTTCGCTAGAGGCAGACATGACTTTTCTAAGAAATTAGTCCAACCATTAGCCATGTATCCAAACAGTCGTGAGCTAATTTTAGATAGACTAATTATTAGCTGACTAATTATTAGCTCTAGCCATTAGCTAGCTAACAATTATCTTTAGCCCATCCAATCATGGCCTAATTAATCTATCTCTACCACGTAGGGTACTATGTATATACTTTTCTTTTGGAGGGGGCATGTATTACGTAGAGTTTGTGTAAATAATTTGTTGTGCACGAAATCGAGGAGACGCGTGATGTGTACAATAGAGTTGTATGCTTTCACGGTTTAATAGTTCTTGAAGCGTAAGAGGTTTTATTTGGGATGTACCTCTGGTAGTACAGCGAATCTTTATTAGTTATAGCTCAGGAAATTCTATAATGTGGGTCTTCCTCCATTAAATACTTGGTCCTTATGTTTGCATGGACACAATACCTTAGGAAGTACAGAGATGCACACTTGGCGGCTTCAGGAAAATCAGAGGTGCAAGCTTTGGTTCGGGTAATAATAGCTTCAAGAGATTGAACTTGTCAGATCCCGAAAAAATACTTTCGGATTCCTCTGTGTAACCTATACTAGTCGAGAAAAGCTAGTACATACAGTAAAAATGAAATCACAGCATATCAAATGTACTTTATAAATATCAATTGTCCGAAATTACAAAATAAATGGTACGCATCCCAATAAATAAATAAGCAATTAAAACAAAATAAATGGTACTTTTTTAAAATATCTTTAACTAAAGAATCACTTCTAAAACTAACCAAAATTTCCCATAATGGACTCACTCCATCCCAAACTCATTTTCCAAAAGATTAATTTTAAATTACCAAATTCTAGTTTGTGAAAGACAGGCTCAGCATGCCCATGACCGTGGGCGCAGCTAATAAATTAGTTTTACACTCTGCAGATGTTATACATCTTTTACCCAAAAGACATGATTATGTACTTTTGCCAAAATACACACTACCTTTGGTGTGCGGTAGAGAAAATCACGATAAGGCCCTTATGAGATTTCATCCTAAGTAATTATGCATGCTAAGGTTCCATCGCTGGTAGGGTTAAAAATGCCTAGTCTAGAAGCCCCCTCTTATGCCGTGTGATAGACTAACCATCCTCACATTCAACCCAATGGCATAACTAACATTGGAATATTACTAAACAGACAGCCATGTTTGTCCCATACCGGACTTGTGGTAGCAATGTTGCGCTTTACGTTCAACAGCTCATAGACTGGTCTTTAATTGACTAGGTGAGCTTTCAGCAACCCAACAACCACCAGTCTAACCATTCTCGTCCAATCTAAACCATATTTTCATTTTAACCATAACATTTCCTGGGAATATTGAAATCATGCCTTTTTATTTTAAGAGAATGTCATTTTTGGCACAAATTTCCTAAAACATCCTAATTTCAATTCTAAGCATGTCTAAGCAATTTCTAAGTATAATCACATACTAAATATTATTTTCTTGTGGTTACAACATCATAGGGATTCAAATTTCAATGGTGATTTAACAATTTTGGGCATAATTATTAATTTAAAACTGGGATATAAATATAATTATAAAAAATTACGCATACAATAATTTATATTTAAAATATAATTTAAAAACTGGGATCAACATGATGAAGGAGGTGTAACTTGCCTTGCTCGACGGATAGATGCTCGAAGTCGTTTTCCGCGAACTCCTCCGACTCTCCAAAATCTATACACAAAGAACGTCCAAATTCAAATAAAATACTAACTAGCATAAAACAGAAATTTAGGATTTTAGATGAATTTAAAAAGAAAAACGGAGCCAAACGGAGTTCGAACGGGCGAAAATGTGTTCTGAAAGTTTAAAAAATCTTAAAATAAAGAAAATATAAATTTTCTGAATTATTTTTTTAAAGAAAATCTAAATTATTGTGCAATACTGATGTCAGCGGCAATTTTTATTTTCCAAATTATTTTCAAAATAAAACCTGCTTTATGACATCATGCTTGCGTCATAAAATGATTTTTGCGAATTAATAGAAATGGGAGAATTTCCCCCTTTGATCGACAAGGGTGCCCGGTCGATGGATTAGGTCCATGATTGTCGGGACCCCGAATTTGCAAATCCGGACCCTCTGTGTATTCAGCACTAGTCCAGGAACGCGCTAGTGCACACAGTCTTAACATCGGTAAATATCACAATCATACCAATCGATACCATAAAAGTACTTTATTAAAATAATCAAACCGGTTACTCGACCTTATGGTCAAGTTACAAATATATGCCTCGCAAGGCGAAACTTATTCAGAGAAAAATAATAGCAGCGGAAAATCAAATAACTTCGTGGCGCCATCCAGTATACCACAGGCAACTGACTGGGCTCGCTTCCCTAAGTAAACGGATCCTCTTGGAGTTCCTCCTCCAAAGCTGACGTAATCTCCTCTTCAACTGATATTGTGTTGAGGCAAGGGTGAGTACTTGGTACTCAGCAAGTCATGCACAGAATGCAAGCTAATATACTATATGCATGGCTTAGTACAAAGGAATAGCTCAAGGTATATTTGCAGTAAATAGCATTTGAAAAGTAATATAAGTAGATTCGAAAGCAGTAGAAATAAGTAAAGCATAAATAACTTTTCAAAAAGTTTAATAAACATTTTCCCCATCCTAAACCACATTTCCATCATCTTCATTATTAAACCATCCCAACTTTTCAAACCAAAGTTATTTTTGAGAAAATCTAACCCTTGACTGTAATTCCCGAGCATTGTCGATCACAGTGGACTCGGCTATTTAAATAGATTCTACACTCTGCGAGAGGTTATGCACTTTACCCACAAGATACAGTCAAACACCACAAAGGCGAAGTTCCTCAGTAACAAAGCCTTTCTAAGCCTCAAACAACACAGGTGGTCCTCTCAGGTTCGTGCTCTACACCATCCCTTCCCTTAGCCAAGGCGAAGTATGGGACCAACACACCGATTAGATGGGTATCGGCCACGACCACGATCGCTCCCCGCATAATCACACAAACGGTGTAATTGACACCCTGAGGCTCCACAAGTGAGTCCTTAGCGACTTAGTCAACTAGGGCCGTCCCATTCCACCATGTGGTTGCAAGTATGACCCAGTTCAAAGGCTTGCAAGGTTAAGTCCTTAGAGTGACCAGGGCAAGACTACCCAAGAACCAAATCAACACTCCCAATGCCACAATGGCCCACTGATTACTCTTGCCACATGCCCTGGCCGAAAATCATTTATCAAACCCCGCTTGATTACCATGCACCACGTGCAATCAACATCACATGATACTTATCCAAAACAGGTTCAATATATCATTAAGTCAATATTAACATTTGATTGTCAAAAATCATGTTATGAGCAAGAAGCAGGTCTAAGCAGAATACTACAACGGTCTAAAAACATATAGGCAATTTAATAAAGTCCAACTAGTAATCCACAACTAGGGTGACAAGGGTCATGGCACATACTTAAATAATCAAGGTGTCATACAGCAAATTGGTACTTATCTAACCCCCATGTTTAAACCAAGTATTTTTCTAATTGAACTAGCATGCAATAGTTTAAATCAAAATAGATTTCGAAATAGGATCAACATGGTCAAAGCACAACTTGCCTTCAAAAAGTACTTGCTCTTGGTCTTGAGTTGGATCCTGAGTCAACACTTCTCCTTCGAATCCTTCCGGTACTTCAACGTCTACTCGTAAAGCGTGTAAATAGCAAATACGCAAATAAACAATAGACCAAAACATCCCAAAACTCCAAATAAAATCCATAAACAGAGAGAACATAATTTTCTGGATTTTTAGGAACTGGAATCGTTCAAATCGGAGTTAAAATGCAAAAGTTACGATTTATTAAAGTTTAAATAATCAATTAAATAATATTACAGAGAAAAACTTTAGTCCAAAAATTAAATAAAATTCATATTTAGGTAGATCTCATTTTTATACAAATTTAGAAATTTGAACCACTCAAATCGGAGTTGAAACGCAAAAGTTATAAGCGTTTGAAGTTTGAAACAAAATCTGAAATCATTATCTCGAATTAATAAATCATTTTCTTTTTCGGAAATTAATTATTGCGTCAGCATAGACACGTGGCAGCCTCTGATTGGGCGGCTGACGTCAGCCGGTCCATGGACGTGGTCCACAGTTTGGCTCGGTCCACCGTGGACTCGGTCCATGGCTCACGATCGGCCCGGCGGTGGGGCCTCTGAGATGAGCGTCATTCTTGGCGTCGGCCTGCTCTTTGAGGCGCTGGCGACAAGCGGGCCCCACCGTGGCGTCGGCGATAGCGTCATGGTGCGGTTCATTGTCCCGGCCCGCGGGCCGCCGTGTCGGTGTCTCACGCGAGTGCGACGCGGCGTCAAGCTTCCGACAGCGTGGCACAATCTCGGCCGTTGATTCGAAAATCAACGGCCCAGATTGGTTCGGGTGACGACGCTCGGGGTGGGCGTGGCCAATGCCGACCGTTGGATCTAGATCCAACGGCTGATTAGATCCGAGGATCTAAACGTGATCTCACCGTGACGGCCGATCTTGATCGGACGGCCGTCCGAAGTTCGCGAGGGTGATGGCGGCGGCGTTGGCTTGACCGGAGACGAAGACGGCGACCTCCCGCGGCGCGTTTCCGTGCAACTCCGGCGTGAAGGCCGGCACTCCCAGCGCCGCGCGACACGGCGATCTCGGCCTGGCTTGGTGGCGTCGGAGAACGGCGAGGCGGCGGAGATCAACGAAAAACCCGCGGCGGAAGACTTCCTCTACTTCGGCGAGCAATTGCGGGACGACGGCAGCGGCTCAGGCGAGGTGAGAAGGGGGCTCGGGTGCGTACGGTTGTGCGCTTCCGATGGCGATGGCGGCGTATTTAAAGGGGCCTCGGCCCGTGTAAGCGCGAAACCGAGGTTGACACTGACGGCGGAGAACTCCGGCTCGGATCCGGCGAGACGACGAAATCGCGGCCGCCCACGTGGCGCGATCGACGGCGAGGATGGCTTTCAGCTGCCGTTGTCACGCGCGAAATGATCCTAACCGTTGGATCTGGATCCAACGGTTGGGATCGATTGGGGTTGAACGGGTTCGGTTGAGTCAACTGGCTCGGGTCGGGTTCGGGTCGGACTCGAACTCGAGCCTGACTCGGGCTCGGTCGGATGAACAGTACAAACCCACTCGCTTTTTCCAGCGATTTAATAATTAAAATAATTCCCAGTAATTCATTTAATTCATTAAAAATAGCAAATGACTCAGAAAAATTCCAGAACAATTCTAGAAAATATTTTGGATCATTTTGGACTCAAATAAAATATTTCCAACAAAATTTTATTTGCAAAATTAAATTCTTTAATTATTTCAAAATGGAATAAATTCCAAATAAATCCAAATAAATTCCAGAAAATTCCAAAAATTCACCAAAGTGCCAAATCACACATGAATTTAAGAAAAGCAAAATTTTGGGGTGTTACAAACCTCCCCCCCTTAATAGAATCTCGTCCCCGAGATTCAGGGCTCACTACAGAATAGGTTTGGAAACTCTTTCTTCAAATCCTCTTCGCGCTCCCAAGTCGCTTCGCTTTCTTCATGGTTGCTCCACTGAACTCTACAGAAACGGGTTGACTTGTTTCTAGTTTCTCGATCCATTGTGTCTAGAATCCTCACGGGATGCTCCTTATAAGTCAAATCCTCTTGCAACCCAATTGACTCTAGCGGTGTCCGTTCCTCAGGAACTCGGAGACACTTCTTCAACTGGGACACATGGAATACATCATGTACTCCTGCTAACGACTGCGGCAACTCTAGCTGGTAAGCAACTTCGCCTTTGCGACTCAAAATCTTAAATGGTCCAACATAACGGGGTGCGAGTTTCCCTTTGGCATGGAACCTCTTAACTCCCCTGAGAGGCGTAACTCTGAGGTAAACAAAGTCTTCTGGTTCAAAACTCAAATCTCGGCGACGATTATCAGCATAACTCTTCTGTCGAGATTGGGCTATCTTCAACCTTTCCCTAATCATGGCGGTCTGCTCTTCAGCCTCTTGAAGAATATCAGGCCCAAAGACACGGCGCTCGCCGGTCTCATTCCAATTCAATGGCGTCCGACAGTCGACCATCTGATGCCTCAAAGGTGACATCTGTAAACTAGCCTGATAACTATTGTTGTAATCGAACTCGGCATACGGCAAACTCTTATCCCAAGAGGTAGCATAAGCCAACGCACAAGCTCTCAACATATCCTCCAGACCTGGTTGACTCTTTCGGTCTGTCCATCCGTCTGTGGATGATAAGGCATCTTGAAGTTCAAACGGGTTCCCATGGCTTCATGCAACTTATTCCGTAACCTTGAGGTAAATTGGGTACCTGTCCGATACAATCCTCTTTGGCACTCCGTGCAAACAGACAATCGATCATGTATAATTACGCTAATTTATCTCCGAGTAAGTGGTCTTCACGGGAATAAAATGGGCTACTTTAGTCAAGCGATCCACTATAACCCATATGGAGTCATAACCCTTGAGTCTTCGGCAAAGCCGGTAATGAAATCCATTCCGATTTCCTCCCACTTCCACTCGTATTTTCAACTACCAGTAGCAATCCTGCTGGTCTCGATGCATTGCCTTGACTCTCGGCATACGTCGCACAACGCAACATGCTCGGCAACTTCACGTTTCATACTCGGCCACCGAATCTCTCCTTGAGATCCTGATACATCTTGGCGCTTCGGGGTGAATTGAGTACTTGGAGTCATGGGCTTCTTCCAAAATCAGTTGCTTTAACTCCTTTTTGTTAGGCACACAAATCCGATCCTTCATCCATAACGTGCCTTGCTCATCCAACTTGAAGTCCTCTGCCTTGCCTTCTTCCTTGATGGACTTAATCCTGCGGATCTTGTCATCATCCTTTTGTCCTCCTCGAATCTGATCCTCTAGGGTAGGTTTTACTTCTAATGCGGCCAAGAATCCGCTAGGTACAACCTCAATCTTCATTTTCTGAAAATCCTCACATAACTCATCCTGACTTGTGGCTAGCAACGTACTCACGGTATGGCTTTTCCGACTCAGAGCATCGGCTACTACGTTGGCCTTCCCGGGATGGTAATGGATTCCACATTGTAGTCCTTGATCAACTCTAACCATCTCCTTTGCCTCATATTCAGGTCCGACTGGGTGAATATGTACTTAAGGCTCTTATGATCCGTATACACTTCACATCTGTTTCCAATCAGATAGTGACGCCATATCTTCAAGGCATGCACTACGGCAGCTAACTCTAGGTCATGTGTCGGATAATTCTCCTCATGCGGCCTCAACTGCCTTGATGCATAAGCAACGACCTTTCCATTCTGCATCAGCACACATCCAAGTCCTTGGCGCGATGCGTCACAATAAATATCGAAGCTTTGAGCAACATCTGGCAGAACTAACACCGGTGCTGATGTCAATCGCTCCTTCAGCTCCTGAAATCCTTTCTCACATTCCGGCGTCCATGCAAACTTCTTTTCCTTCTTCAGCAATTGCGTAAGAGGTTTCGCAATTGTCGAGAAGCCTTCGATGAAACGGCGGTAGTATCCTGCCATTCCAAGGAAACTCCGAACGGGTCACGCCTTCTACCGCTCCCAATGTAACACGCCTTCTACTTTGCTTGGATCTACGGCGACTCCTTCATGCGGTCATTACATGTCCAAGAAACTCCACCTTGTCCTTCCAAAAATCACACTTGCTGAACTTGGCGAAAAGTTGTCGTTCCTCGCCTTTTCCAAAACTCGCCTCAAGTGTTCGGCATGTTCATCCTCTGTCTTGGAGTAGATTAGGATATCGTCTATGAACACGACGACAAACTTGTCCAAATATTCCATGAACACCTTATTCATCATATTCATGAAATAAGTGGCGCATTTGTCACCCCAAAGGACATAATCAGAACTCGTAATGTCCATATCTTGACGAGAATGCGCCTTTGAATATCTTCCGATCGGATCTTCAATCGATGGTATCCCGATCTCAGATCAATCTTGGAGAAAACTCCGGCTCCTCTTAGTTGATCAAACAAATCATCAATCCTGGGTAGCGGATACTTATTCTTCACGGTGACTTCATTGAGTGCACGATAGTCAATGCACATCCTGAAACTCCCGTCCTTCTTCTTGACAAACAAAACTGGTGCTCCCCACGGCGACGAACTTGGTCTGATAAATCCTTTCTCCATCAACTCCTCTAGCTGTTTCTTCATCTCTACCAACTCCTCGGTGGACATCCGATAGGGTCTCTTTGCTATCGGTCTTTGTACTGTACAAGCTCTATTACAAATTCTATGTCCCTGTCTGGCGGCATACCAGGTAGATCTTCGGGAAAAACATCGGGGTACTCATTCACTACTGAGACATCATCTATGCTGATTGCCTTGGTACTGTTTACCATCAACTGTCCCTCTCTAACTGCGGTGGCTTGAAATTCCACTTTCCTTCCACACGGGCTCTCAACTGAGATAGTCCTTCGTCCACAATCCAATACGGCCTTGTGCTTGGATAACCAATCCATTCCCAATATGACGTCTAAGGTCTGGGTCTCCAAAATTATAAGGTTTGCCAGGAACTCTATTCCATCTATTAGTATTCTCACCCCGGAACATCCTACTTTCGTTCGGAGTTCGGAACCAGGGGTTTGAACTAAAAGCATGCACTTAAGTCTTGCAATCCTCAACTCATTTCTAGTAGCAAAGCCTTGCGAAACAAACGAATGCGAAGCTCGAGTCAAACAAAATCATTGCAGGTGTCTCGAGTTAACAAGTAACTTACCCAAGACGACGTCCGTAGCATTCTCAAGTGCGTCTGCGGTGACATGATTGACTCGGCCTCTCACCACGGCCTGGGTGTGGCTCCTGATCTTTGGCGTCCTAGCTGGGGTGGTTCCTAGATTGAAGCGAATCGAGTCACTCTCGCTGTCTTCTTCGGACAAGCTGTTGGCAAAGTGTCCTGGCTCGTTGCGATTGTAGCAGCGTCTCACTGTTCCTTCTTGTTGCACAGAGTAGCGTTTCTAGCGGGGTGAAGTGCAGTAGTTCGATTGGTGGTCTTTGTCTTTGAGGATAGTGTCCTTGTTGCATTCTCGTGGTTGGAATCGAAGAATTGATTTGGTGCAACTCTCAGCGGTATGCATTCCCTGGCGTGATCCTGTTTGTTGCATCCTGCGCTTCTGTTCTCATCCAGTTCCTTGTGCTTGTCCTCAAGAATAAGCGCCTTATTCACCAATTCTTGGAAATCAGGAAGGTGTGGGTGATCAACCCTACTTGCAATCCTGAGTTAAGTCCCTTCATAAAATGAGGTATGCGGATTTATCTGTCGCTACATCCTCAAAGCGTAGCGTGCTAGCTGTGTGAACTTGTTCGTAGTCGCCACCTTGGTGATTACCTTGTTTGATGCTCTGAACTCCTCCTTCTTAAGGTCCATGATTCCTTCAGGCACGTGATCTTGTCGAATGCGGTGTGAACTCTTCCCAAGTGATATCTTGAGGGTTCTCTTGCGTGGCACGAAGTTCTCCCACCATTCGGCCAATGTTCCTTCCAGTGGTGAGAAGCGTAAGTATCTTCTCATTTCCTATGCATTGAGCTATGTGTAGCTTCCTCTCGATTGATCTTAACCAATCATCGGCCTCTAATGGATTGGCATTCCCAGAGAAAGTGGGTGGGTGAGTTCTCATGAACTCTGATAGTCTTGTATTCTGGCGTTGTCCATGGTTAACTTGATTAGCAGTGGCCTGAGCAGTGACGTGTTGCATTTGTTGCATCATTGCATGCATCAACTGAGTCTGAGCAGCAAGAAATGCTCCAAAATTCTGCATATCAACTGGCGGTGCTGGTGCTCCATCATTGGGGTTTTACGTAGGCGAGAACCACTTCCATTGCCTCCAACGTTTCCACGGGTGTTCACCATCTGTTGATTTGCTCTAGGTTTAGAGATGAGAGGGAAACGAGAATAGACAAGTAATATGGAACTTATGCGGGGCGAAAGGTGTAACCTTAAGGTCCAACTTTATTATTAATAACTTGGTATGGCTGCTTACAATGCCTAAGGGCCTTGCAACACATACTGCACACTCAAAGAAGCAATGAAAATCCAAATCGAACTAACACCGGAGTCTAACGCCTAAAGGGTGACTCTTTATTCTATGACGCGACTCGGCGAAGGAGTCTCACTATAGAACCTACGCTCACTCATCGAAAACCTCCACGGCCTGGTACGGTGTCTTTGTGGCATAAAGCGAAACGATCGCCATGTCCAGCCATCGTGTCCTCTCGTGGTAGTCGAAGCGATGTCCTCATCGAGATCGACTCCTCCGATCTCGCTCGTGTAGCTCGAAATCTTGGCTCCGGGTCTGGTCCGCATAAAGTCATCTCCAACTCGTCAATTGTCGGGACCCGAATTTGCAAATCCGACCCTCTGTGTATTCAAGACTAGTCGAGAACGCGCTAGTGCACACGCCTTAACATCGGTATATATCACAATCATACCAAACGATACTATCAAAGTATTTTATTTAAATAATCAAGGGTTACTCGACCTTATGGCCGAGTTACAAATATATGCCTTGCAAGGCGAAACTTTAAAAAGAGAAATAACAGCAATGAAAATCAAATAAACTTCGTGGCGCCATCCAAGATACCACAGGCAATCGACCGGGCTCGCATCCCTAAGTAGACGGGTCTTCTTGGAAATCCTCCCAGCTGGCGTAATCTCCTCTTCAACTGGTATTGTGTTGAGGCAAGGGTGAGTACTTGGTACTCGGAAGTCATGCACAGAATGCAAGCTAATATACTATATGCATGGCTTGGTACAAAGGAATAGCTCAAGGTATATTTGCGATGTGACTTTGACAAGTAATAAAAGTAGATTCGAAGCGGTAGAAATAAGTAAAGCATAAATAACTTTTCAAGAAGTTTAACAAACATTTTCCCCATCCTAAACCATATTTCCATCATCTTCTTTGTTAAACCAACCCAACTTTTCAAATCCAAGTTATTTTCGTAAAGTCTAACCCTTGATCAGTAATTCAGAGCATTGTCGATCTCGTGGACTCGGCTATTCAAATAGATTCTACACTCTGCAGAGGTTATGCACTTTACCCACAAGATACAGTCAAACACCACAAAGGCGAGTTCAGTAACAAAGCCTTTGGAAGCCTCAAACAACACAGTGGTCCTCTCAGGTTCGTGCTCTACACCATCCCTTCCCTTAGCCAAGGCGAAGTATGGGACCAACACACCGTTAGATGGGTACCTGCCACGACCACGATACGCTCCCCGCATAATCACACAAACGGTGTAATCGACACCCTGAGGCTCCACAAGTGAGTCCTTAGCGACTTAGTCAACTAGGGCCGTCCCATTCCGACCATGTGGTTGCAAGTATGACCCGATTCAAAGGCTTGCAAGGTTAAGTCCTTAGAGTGACCAGGGCAAGACTACCCGAAAAACCAAATCAACACTCCCAATGCCACAACTGGCCCACTGATTACTCTTGCCACATGCCCTGGCCGAAATCATTTATCAAACCCCGCTTGATTACCATGCACCACGTCGTCAACATCACATGATACTTTTCCAAAACAGGTTCAATATATCATTAAGTCCATATTAGCATTTGATTGTCCAAAATCATGTCATGAGCACGTAGCAGGTCTAAGCAGTATACTACAACGGTCTAAACCCCTGTTGGCAATTTAATAATGTCCAACTAGTAAACCACAACTAGGGTGACAAGGGATCATGGCACATACTTAGATAATCAAGGTGTCATACAAAGAAATTGGTGTTTATCTAACCCCATGTTTAAACAAAGTATCTTTCTAATTGAACTAGCATGCGATAGTTTAAATCAAAATAGATTTCGAAATAGGATCAACATGGTCAAAGCACAACTTGCCTTCAAAAAGTACTTGCTCTTGGTCTTGAGTTGGATCCTGAGTCAACACTTCTCCTTCGAATCCTTAGGCACTTCAACGTCTACTCGTAAAGCGTGCAAATAGCAAATACACAAATAAACACTAGGCAAAAAGATCCCAAAACTCCAAATAAAATCCATAAACAGAGAGAACATAATTTTCTGGATTTTTAGAAACTGGAATCGTCAAATTTGGAGTTAAAAGCATAAAAGTTATGATTATTTAAAGTTTAAATAATCAATTAAATAATATTACAGAGAAAAACTTTAGTCCAAAAATTAAATAAAATTCATATTTAGGTAGATATCAATTTTATACAAATTTAGAAATTTGAATCGCTCAAATCGGAGTTGAAAGCATAAAAGTTATAAGCGTTTGAAGTTTTGAAATTCAAATCAATTATTAAACCGATTTATTAAATCATTTTCTTTTTTCGAAATTAATTATTGCGTCGGCATGGACACGTGTCGGCTCTGATTGGCTGGTGGCGTCGGTGGTCCATGGACTTGGTCCACGCTTGGCTCGGGTCTCACGGTGGACTCGGTCCACGGCTCCACGTGAGATCGACATGTGGGTCCACTCGGGTGACGTCATCGGCGACGTCGCGAGCTCGGCCCACGGTCGGCGGTGGGGTCCATCGTGACGTCATTCTTGGCGTCGGCGCCGCAGTGGGGCGACCAGCGACATGCGGGCGCCATGGCGTCATCGTGACGTCATGGTGCGATTTGGCCGGCGTGACATGCGGGCCCGGCGTGTCGAGACACGTTCTCTGCTGGCCCGCCGATGGCCAGCGGTTGGCCTTCGCCACGTGGCTAGATCTAGGCCGTTGATTTGAAAATCAACGGCCCGGATTGAATCTGGTGTTACGCGTTTGGGGTGAACGCGGTTAATCTGGACCGTTGGATTTAGATCCAATGGTTGAGATTGGATCTAGAGATAAATAACGAAACCTCACCGTGCGATGGCGTGGCAAGATCTGGATCGTGCGATCTTGATCGGACGGCCGAGATAGCTCAGCGGCGGCAATGGCGTCGGCGCGGCTTGCGGCGGCCGAGCCGATGATTTATGACACGCCCGACGGCCGGCAGGCTCCTCCGGCGAAGTGGATGGTAAACGCAGTGCGCCTTGACGCAAGGGATGCGGATCTGGGGTCAACGTCGGCGGAGGATGGCGGACGGTGGCGAAGCGGCGCGAAACCGCGGCGGAGTGCTTTACCAACTCCGCGAGCAATAGCGGCGAGCGGTGGGGATCCTAGCGGCGTGAGCTAGGGTTTCGGACGGCGTGGGATGGCGATCCTCGGGTGCGATCCGGGCATTAAATAGCCGGAGGCGTGCTCGGCGGAACCCGATCGGTCACTGGCGGCGCTCTCACCGAGTCCGGCTCGGACTCGGCGGAGACGACGCATGTCGCAGCCCGCCCACGTGGCGCGATCAACGGCCCCGATCGCCGCGGCGCGGCCGGTCCGGTCGGACACGGCTTCCGGGTCGAAGTCGGTGGATCTCGGCCGTTGGATCTTGATCCAACGGTTGGGATTGATTAGGGTTAGGAGTGGGTTCGGTCGAGTCACGTGGCTCGGTCGGACTCGAACACGAAGTCGACTCGGGCTCGATCGGATGAACAAGATGCTTGACCCGAGTTTGATTTTCAATGATTTAATATTTAAAATAATTCCTAGTAATTCATTTAATTCATTAAAAATAGCAAATGACTCCAAAAATTCGAAAAATTCTGGAAAATACTTTGGATCATTTTGGACTCAAATAAAATATTTCCAACAAAAATTTATTTGCAAAATTAAATTCTTCAATTATTTCAAAATGGAATAAATTCAAATAAATTCCAAATAAATCCAAATAAATTCCAGAAAATTCCAAAAATTCACCAAAGTGCCAAATCACACATGAATTTAGGAAAAGTAAAATTTTGGGGTGTTACAAACCTCCCCCCCTTAATAGAATCTCGTCCCCGAGATTCAGGGCTTACTAAAGGAATAGGTTTGGAAATTCTTTCTTCAAATCCTCTTCTATCTCCCAAGTCGCTTCGCTCTCTGCATGGTTGCTCCACTGAACTCTACAGAAACGGGTTGACTTGTTTCTAGTTTCTCGATCCATTGTGTCTAGAATCCTCACGGGATACTCCTTATAGGTCAAATCCTCCTGCAACTCAATTGACTCTAGCGGTGTCTGTTCCTCAGGAACTCGAAGACACTTCTTCAACTGGGACACATGGAATACATCATGTACTCCCGCTAACGACTGTGGCAACTCCAACTGATAAGCAACTTCGCCTCTGCGGCTCAAAATCTTAAATGGTCCAACATAACGGGGTGCAAGTTTCCCTTTGGCATGGAACCTCTTAACCCCCACGAGGCGTAACTCGAGGTATACAAAGTCTTACGGTTCAAAACTCAAATCTCGCGACGATTGTCGGATAACTCTTTTGTCGAGATTGGGCTATCTTCAACCTTTCCCTAATCATGGCGATCTGTTCTTGACCTCTTGAAGAATATCAGGCCCAAAGACACGGCGCTCGCCGGCCTCATTCCAATTCAATGGCGTCCGACAGGTCGACCATACAAAGGCCTCAAAAGGTGACATCTGTAAACTAGCCTCGATAACTATTGTTGTAATCGAACTCGGCATACGGCAAACTCTTATCCCAAGAGGTAGCATAAGCCAATGCACAAGCTCTCAACATATCCTCGAATCTGGTTGACCCTTTCGGTCTGTCCATCCGTCTGTGGATGATAAGTCATCTTGAAGTTTAAACGGGTTCCCATGGCTTCATGCAACTTATTCCGAACCTTGAGGTAAATTGGGTACCTCTGTCCGATACAATCCTCTTTGGCACTCCGTGCAAACAAACAATCCTGATCATGTACAACTCGCTAATTTATCTCCGAGTAAGTGGTCTTCACGGGGATAAAATGGGCTACTTTAGTCAAGCGATCCACTATAACCCATATGGAGTCACAACCTCCTTGAGTCTTGACAAACCGGTAATGAAATCCATTCCGATTTCCTCCCACTTCCACTCAGTATCTTCGGTAATTTGTAGCAATCCTGTGGTCTCGATGCATTGCCTTGACTCTCTGGCATACGCCGCACAATGCAACATGCTCGGCAACTTCACGTTTCATACTCGGCCACCGAATCTCTCCTTGAGATCCTCGATACATCTTGGCGCTTCCAGGATGAATCGAGTACTTGGAGTCATGGGCTTCTTCGAGAATCGATTGCTTTAACTCCTTGTTGTTAGGCACACAAATGCGATCCTTCATCCACAACGTGCCTTGCTCATCCAACTTGAAGTCCTCTGCCTTGCCTTCCTCCTTTTTGGACTTAATCCTACGGATCCTGTCATCATCCTTCTGTCCTTCTCGGATCTGGTCCTCTAAAGTAGGCTTTACTTCCAATGCGGCCAAGAATCCGCTAGGTACCACCTCAATCCTCATTTTCTGAAAATCCTTACATAACTCATCCTGCCTTGTGGCTAGCAACGCACTCACGGTATGGCTTTTCCGACTCAGAGCATCGGCTACTACGTTGGCCTTCCCGGGATGGTAATGGATTCCAACATTATAGTCCTTGATCAACTCTAGCCATCTCCTTTGCCTCATATTCAGATCCGACTGGGTGAATATGTACTTAAGGCTCTTATGATCCGTATATACTTCACATCTGTTTCCAATCAGATAGTGACGCCATATCTTCAAGGCATGCACTACGGCGGCTAACTCTAGGTCATGTGTCGGATAATTTTCCTCATGCGGCCTCAACTGCCTTGATGCATAAGCGACGACCTTTCCATTCTGCATCAGCACATCCGAGTCCTTGGCGCGATCGTCACAATAAATGTCGAAGCTTTGAGCAACATCCGTAGAACTAACACGGTCTTGATGTCAATTGCTTCTTCACTCTGAAATCCTTTCTCACATTCCGGCCCATGCAAACTTCTTTTCCTTCTTCAGCAATTGCGTAAGAGGTTTCGCGATTGTCGAAAAGCCTTCGATGAAACGGGCGGTAGTATCCCGCCATTCCAAGGAAACTCCGAATGCAGGTCACGCCTTCTTGCTCCCAATGTAACACGGCTTCTACTTTTCTTGGATCTACTGAGAATCCCTCTGCAGTAATTACATTTCCAATATACTCCCCCTTGTACTTCCAAAAATCACACTTGTCGAACTTGGCGAAAAGTTGCTGTTCCTCGGCTTTTCCAAAACTCGCCTTAAGTGTTCGGCATGTTCATCCTTTGTCTTGGAGTAGATTAGGATATCGTCTATGAACACGACGACAAACTTGTCCAAATATTCCATGAACACCTTATTCATCATATTCATGAAATAATTTGGCGCATTAAATCGATCCAAAGGACATAATCAGAACTCGTAATGTCCATATCTTGACGAGAATGCAGTCTTGAATATCTTCTGATCGGATCTTCAATCGATGGTATCCCGATCTCGAGATCAATCTTGGAGAAAACTCGGCTCCTCTTAATCGATCAAACAAATCATCAATCCTGGTAGCGGATACTTATTCTTCACGGTGACTTCATTGAGTGCACGGTAGTCAATGCACATCCCGAAACTCCCGTCCTTCTTCTTGACAAACAAAACTGGTGCTCCCCACGGCGACTAACTCGGCCTCGATAAATCCTTTCTCCATTAACTCTTCCAATTGTTTCTTCATCTCTACCAACTCCTCATTAGACATCCGATAGGGTCTCTTTGCTATCGGTCTTGTGCATCTTGACAAGCTCTATTACAAACTCTATGTCCCCTGTCAAGCGGCATACCTGTAGATCTTCGGGAAAGACATCTGGGTACTCATTCACTACTAAGACATCCTCTATGCTGATTGCCTTGGTACTGTTAACCATCAACTGTCCATCTCTAACTGCAGTGGCTTGAAATTCCACTTTCTTCCCACACGGGCTCTCAATCGAGATAGTCCTTCGTCCACAATCCAATACAACCTTGTGCTTGGATAACCAATCCATTCCCAATATAACATCTAAGATCCGGGTCTCCAAAATTATAAGGTTTGCTAGGAACTCTATTCCATCTATTAGTATTCTCACCCGGAACATCCTACTTCCGCTCGGAGTTCGGAACCAGGGTTTGAACTAAAAGCATGCACTTAAGTCTTGCAATTCTCAAGTCATTTCTAGTAGCAAAGCCTTGCGAAACAAACGAATGCGAAGCTCGAGTCAAACAAAATCAAGCAGTATCGAGTTAACTAGTAACTTACCCAAGACGACGTCCGTAGCATTCTCAGTGCATCTGCGGTGACATGGTTGACTCGGCCTCTCACCACGGTGCAGGGTGTGGCTCCTGGTCTTTGGCGCCCTAGCTGGGTGGTTCCTAGATTGAAGCGAACTCGGGTCACTCCTGCTGTCTTCTTTGGGCAATCGTTGGCAAAGTGTCTGGCTCGTTGCGGTTGTAGCGGCGTCTCACTGTTCCTTGCCGATCGCTCGAGTAAGCGTTTCTAGCGGGGTCCGATAGTTCGATTGGCGTGTCTTGGTGCTTTGGGAGGGTGTCCTTGTTGCATTCTCGTGGTTGGAATCAAGAATTGATTTGGTGCAACTCTCAAGCGCCGCTATGCGTTCCTCGACGTGATCCTTCTTTGTTGCATCCTGCGCTTCTGTTCTCATCCAGTTCCTTGCGCTTGTCCTCAAGAATAAGCGCCTTATTCACCAACTCTTGGAAGTCCGGAAAGGTGTGGGTGATCAACCCTACTTGCAATCCCGAGTTAAGTCCCTTCATAAAACGAGGTATGCGGATTTATCTCGTCGCTACATCCTCAAAGCGTGGCGTGCTAGCTGTGTGAACTTGTTCGTAGTCGGCCATCGGCCGATTACCTTGCTTCGGTGCTCGAACTCCTCCTTCTTAAGGTCCATGATTCCTTCGTGCACGTGATAATCGCTTAATGCAACAGGAACTCTTCCCAAGTGATATCTTGGGGTTCTCTCGTGTGGCACGTAAGTTCTCCCACCATTCTGGCCGTTTCCTTCCAACCGATGAGAAGCGTAAAGTACCTTCTCATTCCCTATGCATTGAGCTATGTGTAGCTTCCTCTCAATTGATCTTAACCAATCATCGGCCTCCAATGGATTGGCATTCCCAGAGAAAGTGGGTGGGTGAGTTCTCATGAACTCGACACCTTGTATTCTCAAGCGTGGCCCCGATTAACTTGATTAGCGGTGGCCTGAGCAAAGGACGTGCTGCATTTGTTGCATCATAGCATGCATCAACCGAGTCTGGGCAGCAAGAAAGGCTCCAAAACTCTGCATATCAACCGGTGGTGCCGGGTGCTCCATCATTGGGGTTTTCTTGGCGAGATCCACTCCCATTGCTTCCAAAGTTTCCACGGTGTTCACCATCTGTCGATTTGCTCTAGGTTTAGAGATGAGAGGGAAACAAGAATAGACAAGTAATATGGAACTTATGCGGCGAAAGGGGTAACTTAAGGTCCAACTTTATTACTAATAACTTGGTATGGTCACAATGCCTAAGGGCCTTGCAACACATAATGCACACTCAAGAAACAAAGCAAATCCAAATCGAACTAACTCGAGTCTATCGCCTAAAGGGTGACTCTTTATTCTATGACTCGACTCGTGAAGGAGTCTCACTATAGAACCTATGCTCACTCATCGAGAAAACCTCCATCTGTCACAAGAGTGCTTTACGTAAGAACTCGGAATTTTTAAATTGTGACAAGGTAAGGGAAAATTTCAGCAAGAGACAAGAAAAGAGAGAAAGGGATAAGTCGAGATGTCATTTCTTGTCTTCACAAATTTTTAGATTTAGAAAATAGGTTTTATCCTCACTACGACCATTCTAGCTAGGGTTGAGCCTACAAATAAGTATGGCTCGATACCACCTCTGTCGGGACCCCGAATTTGCAAATCCGACCCTCTGTGTATTCAAGACTAGTCCAGAACGCGCTTAGTGCACACAGCCTTAACATCGGTATATATCACAATCATACCAAACGATACTATCAAAGTACTTTATTTAAATAATCAAGGGTTACTCGACCTTATGGCCGAAGTTACAAATATATGCCTTGCAAGGCGAAACTTTAAAAAGAGAAATAACAAAGCAATGAAAATCAAATAAACTTCGTGGCGCCATCCAAGATACCACAGCAATCGATCGGGCTCGCATCCCTAAGTAGACGGGTCTTCTTGGAAATCCTCCCCAAAATCTGGCGAAATCTCATCTTCAACAGGTATTTTGTTGATTCAAGGGTGAGTACTTGGTACTCGAGAAGTCATGCACGTAATGCAAGCTAATATACTATATGCATGGCTTGGTACAAAGGAATAGCTCAAGGTATATTTATGTAAACAGCTTTTGACAAGTAATAAAAGTAGATTCTAAATCAGTAGAAATAAGTAAAGCATAAATAACTTTTCAAGAAGTTTAACAAACATTTTCCCCCTCCTAAACAATATTTCCATCATCTTCTTTGTTAAACCAACCCAACTTTTCAAATCCAAGTTATTTTCGTAAAGTCTAACCCTTGATCAGTAATTCCCGAGCATTGTCCAAAGACTGTGGACTCGGCTATTCAAATAGATTCTACACTCTGCAGAGGTTATGCACTTTACCCACAAGATACAAACAAACACCACAAAGGCGAGTTCCTCAGTAATAAAGCCTTTCTAAGCCTCAAACAACACAGTGGTCCTCTCCTGTTCGTGCTCTACACCATCCCTTCCCTTAGCCAAGGCGAAGTATGGGACCAACACACCGTTAGATGGGTACCTGCCACGACCACGATACGCCCCCGCATAATCACACAAACGGTGTAATCGACACCCGAGGCTCCACAAGTGAGTCCTTAGCGACTTAGTCAACTAGGGCCGTCCCATTCCACCCATGTGGTTGCAAGTATGACCCAGTTCAAAGGCTTGCAAGGTTAAGTCCTTAGAGTGACCAGGCAAGACTACCCGAAAAACCAAATCAACACTCCCAATGCCACAACTGCCCACCTGATTACTCTTGCCACATGCCCTGGCCGAAATCGTTTATCAAACCCCGCTTGATTACCATGCACCACGTGTCGCCAACATCACATGATACTTTTCCAAAACAGGTTCAATATATCATTAAGTCCATATTAGCATTTGATTGTCCAAAATCATGTCATGAGCACGTAGGTGTCTAAGCAAAGATACTACAACGGTCTAAACCCCTGTTGGCAATTTAATAATGTCCAACTAGTAAACCACAACTAGGGTGACAAGGGATCATGGCACATACTTAGATAATCAAGGTGTCATCTGACAAAGAAATTGGTGTTTATCTAACCCCATGTTTAAACAAAGTATCTTTCTAATTGAACTAGCATGCGATAGTTTAAATCAAAATAGATTTCAAATAGGATCAACATGGTCAAAGCACAACTTGCCTTCAAAAAGTACTTGCTCTTGGTCTTGAGTTGGATCCTGAGTCAACACTTCTCCTTCGAATCCTTCCCAGACTTCAACGCCTACTCGTAAAGCGTGCAAATAGCAAATACACAAATAAACACTAGGCAAAAGATCCCAAAACTCCAAATAAAATCCATAAACAGAGAGAACATAATTTTCTGGATTTTTAGAAACTGAATCACAAATTTGGAGTTAAAACGCAAAATTTATGATTATTTAAAGTTTAAATAATCAATTAAATAATATTACAGAGAAAAACTTTAGTCCAAAAATTAAATAAAATTCATATTTAGGTAGATCTCAATTTTATACAAATTTAGAAATTTGAATCGCTCAAATCGGAGTTGAAACGCATAAAGTTATAAGCGTTTGAAGTTTTGAAATTCAAATCAATTATTAAACCGATTTATTAAATCATTTTCTTTTCGAAATTAATTATTGCGTCGGCATGGACACGTGTCGGCTCCTGATTGGCTGGTGACGCCGGCCCATGGACTTGGTCCACGCTTGGCTCGGTCTACGGTGGACTCGGCCCACGGCTTCCACGTGAGACCGACATGTGGGTCCACTCGGGTGACGCCATCGCCGACGTCACGTGAGCTCACCACGGTCGGCTGTGTGGGGTCCATCGTGACGTCATTGTCGACGCCAACAAGACACCGGACAACATCGACATGCGTTCGCCATGACGTCATCGTGACGTCATGGTGCGCTTTGGCCGGGCCGACATGCGGGCCCAGCCAGGTCGAGACACGCTTCTCTGTGGCGCCGACCGCCGATCAGCGCGGTTGGCCTTCGCCACGTGGCTAGATCTAGGCCGTTGATTTGAAAATCAACGGCCCATTGAATCTGGTGTTACGCGTTTGGGGTGAACGCGTTAATCTGGACCGTTGGATTTAGATCCAATGGTTGAGATTGATCTAGAGATCGAATCGAAACCTCACCGTGCGATGACGCGTGGCAAGATCTGGATCGTGCGATCTTGATCGGACGGCCGAGATAGCTCAGCGACGGCAATGGCGCGGCGGCTTGGCGCGGCCGGAGTTGATGACGATGACACGCCCGACGGCGCCGCAGGCCCCTCCGCGAAAGTGGATGGTAGGCACGGTGCGCCTTGACGCAAGGGATCTGGATCTGGGTCAACGTCGGCGGAGGATGGCGACGGTGGCGAACGGCGCGAAATCGCGGCGGAGTGCTTTACCAACTCCGGCGAGCAATAGCAATGAGACGGTGGGGATCCTAGCGGCGTGAGCTAGGGTTTCGGACCGGCGTGGGATGGCGATCCTCGGTGCGATCCGGCATTAAATAGCCCCGGAGGCGTGCTCGGCGGAACCCGATCGGTCACGGCGGCGCTCTCACCGGAGTCCGGCTCGGACTCGGCGGAGACGACGCATCGCAGCCGCCCACGTGGCGCGATCAACGGCCCCGATCGCCGGGCGCGGCCGTCCGGTCGGACACGGCTCGGTCGGGTCGGCGGATCTCGGCCGTTGGATCTTGATCCAACGGTTGGGATTGATTAGGGTTAGGAGTGGTTCGGCCGAGTCACGTGGCTCGGTCGGACTCGAACACGAAGTCCGACTCGGGCTCGGCCGGATGAACAAGATTTGACCCGAGTTTGATTTTCCAATGATTTAATATTTAAAATAATTCCTAGTAATTCATTTAATTCATTAAAAATAGCAAATGACTCGTAAAAATTCGGAAAAATTCTGGAAAATACTTTGGATCATTTTGGACTCAAATAAAATATTTCCAACAAAAATTTATTTGCAAAATTAAATTCTTCAATTATTTCAAAATGGAATAAATTCAAATAAATTCCAAATAAATCCAAATAAATTCCAGAAAATTCCAAAATTCACCAAAGTGCCAAATCACACATGAATTTAGGAAAAGTAAAATTTTGGGGTGTTACAAACCTCCCCTTAATAGAATCTCGTCCCCGAGATTCAGGCTTACTAAAGGAATAGGTTTGGAAATTCTTTCTTCAAATCCTCTTCGCTCCCTAAGTCGCTTCGCTCTGCATGGTTGCTCCATGAACTCTACTGAAACGGGTCGACTTGTTTCTAGTTTCTCGATCCATTGTGTCTAGAATCCTCACTGATACTCCTTATAGGTCAAATCCTCCTGCAACTCAATTGACTCTAGCGGTGTCTGCTCTCAGAACTCAAGACACTTCTTCAATCGGGACACATGGAATACATCATGTACTCCCGCTAACGATCGTGGCAACTCAATCGATAAGCAACTTCGCCTCTGCGGCTCAAAATCTTAAATGGTCCAACATAACGGGTGCAAGTTTCCCTTTGGCATGGAACCTCTTAACCCCCGAGAGGCGTAACTCGAGGTATACAAAGTCTTCTCGTTCAAAACTCAAATCTCGGCGACGATTGTCAAGATAACTCTTTTGTCGAGATTGGGCTATCTTCAACCTTTCCCTAATCATGGCGACCGTTTCTTGACCTCTTGAAGAATATCAGGCCCAAAGACACGGCGCCACGGTCTCATTCCAATTCAATGGCGTCCGACAGGTCGACCATACAAAGGCCTCAAAAGGTGACATCTCAGAACTAGCCTCGATAACTATTGTTGTAATCGAACTCGGCATACGGCAAACTCTTATCCCAAGAGGTAGCATAAGCCAATGCACAAGCTCTCAACATATCCTCCAGACCGTTGACCCTTTCGGTCTGTCCATCCGTCTGTGGATGATAAGTCATCTTGAAGTTTAAACGGGTTCCCATGGCTTCATGCAACTTATTCCGTAACCTTGAGGTAAATTGGGTACCTCTGTCCGATACAATCCTCTTTGGCACTCCGTGCAAACAAACAATCCCGATCATGTACAACTCGCTAATTTATCTCCCGAGTAAGTGGTCTTCACGGGATAAAATGGGCTACTTTAGTCAAGCGATCCACTATAACCCATATGGAGTCACAACCTCCTTGAGTCTTCTACAACCGGTAATGAAATCCATTCCGATTTCCTCCCACTTCCACTCGTATCTTCAAGTAGCAATCCTGCTGTCTCTCGATGCATTGCCTTGACTCTCTGGCATACGTCGCACAATGCAACATGCTCGGCAACTTCACGTTTCATACTCGGCCACCGAATCTCTCCTTCGATCCTCGATACATCTTGGCGCTTCGGGATGAATCGAGTACTTGAGTCATGGGCTTCTTCCGTAATCGCTTGCTTTAACTCCTTTTGTTAGGCACACAAATGCGATCCTTCATCCACAACGTGCCTTGCTCATCCAACTTGAAGTCCTCTCGCCTTGCCTTCCTCCTTTTGGACTTAATCCTACGGATCCCGTCATCATCCTTCGTCCTTCTCGGATCTGGTCCTCTAAAGTAGGCTTTACTTCCAATGCGGCCAAGAATCCGCTAGGTACCACCTCAATCCTCATTTTCTGAAAATCCTTACATAACTCATCCTGCCTTGTGGCTAGCAACGCACTCACGGTATGGCTTTTCCGACTCAGAGCATCGGCTACTACGTTGGCCTTCCCGGGATGGTAATGGATTCCAACATTATAGTCCTTGATCAACTCTAGCCATCTCCTTTGCCTCATATTCAGATCCGATCGGGTGAATATGTACTTAAGGCTCTTATGATCCGTGATATACTTCACATCTGTTTCCAATCAGATAGTGACGCCATATCTTCAAGGCATGCACTACGGCGGCTAACTCTAGGTCATGTGTCGGATAATTTTCCTCATGCGGCCTCAACTGCCTTGATGCATAAGCGACGACCTTTCCATTCTCAGACAAGACACATCCGAGTCCTTGGCGCGATGCGTCACAATAAATGTCGAAGCTTTGAGCAACATCCCAGTAGAACTAACACCTGGCCGATGTCAATTGCTTCTTCACTCTCAAATCCTTTCTCACATTCCGGCCCATGCAAACTTCTTTTCCTTCTTCAAGCAATTGCGTAAGAGGTTTCGCGATTGTCGAAAAGCCTTCGATGAAACGGCGGTAGTATCCCGCCATTCCAAGGAAACTCCGAATCTGGGTCACGCCTTCTACCGCTCCCAATGTAACACGCCTTCTACTTTTCTTGGATCTACTGGCGACTCCTCTGCAGTCATTACATGTCCAAGAAACTCCACCTTGTCCTTCCAAAAATCACACTTGCTGAACTTGGCGAAAAGTTGCTGTTCCTCACTTTTCCAAAACTCGCCTTAAGTGTTCGGCATGTTCATCCTTTGTCTTGGAGTAGATTAGGATATCGTCTATGAACACGACGACAAACTTGTCCAAATATTCCATGAACACCTTATTCATCATATTCATGAAATAAGCCGGCGCGATTCGTCACCCAAAGGACATAATCAGAACTCGTAATGTCCATATCTTGACGAGAATGCGCCTTCGAATATCTTCTCGATCGGATCTTCAATCGATGGTATCCCGATCTCGCATCAATCTTGGAGAAAACTCCGGCTCCTCTTAATCGATCAAACAAATCATCAATCCTGGTAGCGGATACTTATTCTTCACGGTGACTTCATTGAGTGCACGGTAGTCAATGCACATCCTGAAACTCCCGCCCTTCTTCTTGACAAACAAAACTGGTGCTCCCCACGGCGACTAACTCGGCCTCGATAAATCCTTTCTCCATTAACTCTTCCAATTGTTTCTTCATCTCTACCAACTCCTCGGTAGACATCCGATAGGGTCTCTTTGCTATCGGTCTTGCATCTTGCACAAGCTCTATTACAAACTCTATGTCCCCTGTCAAGCGGCATACCGTAGATCTTCTGAAAGACATCTCGGGTACTCATTCACTACTAAGACATCCTCTATGCTGATTGCCTTGGTACTGTTAACCATCAATCGCCCATCTCTAATCGCAAAGGGCTTGAAATTCCACTTTCTTCCCACACTGCTCTCAATCGAGATAGTCCTTCGCCCACAATCCAATACAATTGTGCTTGGATAACCAATCCATTCCCAATATAACATCTAAGATCCGGGTCTCCAAAATTATAAGGTTTGCTAGGAACTCTATTCCATCTATTAGTATTCTCACTTTAACATCCTACTTCCGCTCGGAGTTCGGAACCAGGGTTTGAACTAAAAGCATGCACTTAAGTCTTGCAATTCTCAAGTCATTTCTAGTAGCAAAGCCTTGCGAAACAAACGAATGCGAAGCTCCAGAGTCAAACAAAATCAAGCTGTGTATCGAGTTAACTAGTAACTTACCCAAAGACGACGTCAGTAGCATTCTCGCAGTGCATCTGCGGTGACATGGTTGACTCGGCCTCTCACCACGGCCTGGTGTGGCTCTCGTGCCGGGCGCCCTAGCTGGGTGGTTCCTAGATTGAAGCGAATCGGGTCACTCTCGCTGTCTTCTTTGGGCAATCATGGCAAAGTGTCCTGGCTCGTTGCGATTGTAGCAGCTGCCTCACTGTTCCTTCTTGTTGCTCGAGTAAGCGTTTCTAGCGAAGTGGGGTCGATAGTTCGATTGGCGTGTCTTGGTGCCGGGAGGGTGTCCTTGTTGCATTCTCGTGGTTGGAATCAAGAATTGATTTGGTGCAACTCTCAAGCGCCATTGCGTTCCTCGACGTGATCCTTCTTTGTTGCATCCTGCGCTTCTGTTCTCATCCGGGTTCCTTGCGCTTTGTCCTCAAGAATAAGCGCCTTATTCACCAACTCTTGGAAGTCCGGAAAGGTGTGGGTGATCAACCCTACTTGCAATCCCGAGTTAAGTCCCTTCATAAAACGAGACTGCCTGGATTTATCCGTCGCTACATCCTCAAAGCGTAGCGTGCTAGCCGTGTGAACTTGTTCGTAGCTCGGCCATCGGGCCGATTACCTTGCTTCGATGCTCAACTCCTCCTTCTTAAGGTCCATGATTCCTTCAGGCACGTGATAATCGCCGGAATGCAACCGTGAACTCTTCCCAAGTGATATCTTGGGGTTCTCTGCGTGCACGAAGTTCTCCCACCATTCGGCCGTTTCTTCCAACCGATGAGAAGCGTAAAGTACCTTCTCATTCCCTATGCATTGAGCTATGTGTAGCTTCCTCTCAATTGATCTTAACCAATCATCGGCCTCCAATGGATTGGCATTCCCAGAGAAAGTGGGTGGGTGAGTTCTCATGAACTCGACACTTTGTATTCTCAAGCGTGGCCCTGATTAACTTGATTAGCAAAGTGGCCTGAGCAAAGGACGTGCTGCATTTGTTGCATCATAGCATGCATCAACCGAGTCCGGGCAGCAAGAAAGGCTCCAAAACTCTGCATATCAACCGGTGGTGCCGGGTGCTCCATCATTGGGGTTTTCTGGCGAGATCCACTCCCATTGCTTCCAAAGTTTCCACGGGTGTTCACCATCTCGCCGATTTGCTCTAGGTTTAGAGATGAGAGGGAAACAAGAATAGACAAGTAATATGGAACTTATGCACGAAAGGGGTAACTTAAGGTCCAACTTTATTACTAATAACTTGGTATGGCTGCTTACAATGCCTAAGGGCCTTGCAACACATACCGCACACTCAAAGAAACAAAGCAAATCCAAATCGAACTAACTCTGGAGTCTATCGCCTAAAGGGTGACTCTTTATTCTATGACTCGACTCGTGAAGGAGTCTCACTATAGAACCTATGCTCACTCATCGAAAACCTCCATCCTGTCACAAGAGTGCTTTACGTAAGAACTCGGAATTTTTAAATTGTGACAAGGTAAGGGAAAATTTCAGCAAGAGACAAGAAAAGAGAGAAAGGGATAAGTCGAGATGTCATTTCTTGTCTTCACAAATTTTTAGATTTAGAAAATAGGTTTTATCCTCACTACGACCATTCTAGCTAGGGTTGAGCCTACAGTCAAGTATGGCTCTGATACCACCTCTGTCGGGACCCCGAATTTGCAAATCCGACCTCTCGTGTATTCAGACTAGTCCAGAACGCGCTAGTGCACACAGTCTTAACATCGGTATATATCACAATCATACCAAACGATACTATCAAAGTACTTTATTTAAATAATCAAAGGGTTACTCGACCTTATGGCCGAGTTACAAATATATGCCTTGCAAGGCGAAACTTTAAAAAGAGAAATAACAGCGGAAAATCAAATAAACTTCGTGGCGCCATCCAAGATACCACAGTAATCGACCGGCTCGCATCCCTAAGTAGACGGGTCTTCTTGGAAATCCTCCCAAATCAAGCGTAATCTCCTCTTCAACTGTATTGTGTTGAGGCAAGGGTGAGTACTTGGTACTCGACAAGTCATGCAGAATGCAAGCTAATATACTATATGCATGGCTTGGTACAAAGGAATAGCTCAAGGTATATTTATGTAAACAAACTTTTGACAAGTAATAAAAGTAGATTCGAAGCGGTAGAAATAAGTAAAGCATAAATAACTTTTCAAGAAGTTTAACAAACATTTTCCCCATCCTAAACCATATTTCCATCATCTTCTTTGTTAAACCAACCCAACTTTTCAAATCCAAGTTATTTTCGTAAAGTCTAACCCTTGATCAGTAATTCCGAGCATTGTCCAAGATCAGGACTCGGCTATTCAAATAGATTCTACACTCTGCAGAGGTTATGCACTTTACCCACAAGATACAAGTCAAACACCACAAAGGCGAGTTCCTCAGTAATAAAGCCTTTCTAAGCCTCAAACAACACAGTGGTCCTCTCCTGCTCAGGTTTCTACACCATCCCTTCCCTTAGCCAAGGCGAAGTATGGGACCAACACACCGTTAGATGGGTACCTGGCCACGCCCACGATACGCCCCGCATAATCACACAAACGGTGTAATCGACACCCTGAGGCTCCACAAGTGAGTCCTTAGCGACTTAGTCAACTAGGGCCGTCCCATTCCAGCCATGTGGTTGCAAGTATGACCCAGTTCAAAGGCTTGCAAGGTTAAGTCCTTAGAGTGACCAGGGCAAGACTACCCGAAACCAAATCAACACTCCCAATGCCACAACTGCCCACCTGATTACTCTTGCCACATGCCCTGGCCGAAATCATTATCAAACCCCGCTTGATTACCATGCACCACGTCAGTCAACATCACATGATACTTTTCCAAAACAGGTTCAATATATCATTAAGTCCATATTAGCATTTGATTGTCCAAAATCATGTCATGAGCACGAAAGTGTGTCTAAGCGATACTACAACGGTCTAAACCCTCGTTGGCAATTTAATAATGTCCAACTAGTAAACCACAACTAGGGTGACAAGGGATCATGGCACATACTTAGATAATCAAGGTGTCATACAAAGCAAATTGGTGTTTATCTAACCCCCATGTTTAAACAAAGTATCTTTCTAATTGAACTAGCATGCGATAGTTTAAATCAAAATAGATTTCGAAATAGGATCAACATGGTCAAAGCACAACTTGCCTTCAAAAAGTACTTGCTCTTGGTCTTGAGTTGGATCCTGAGTCAACACTTCTCCTTCGAATCCTTCCCAGACTTCAACGTCTACTCGTAAAGCGTGCAAATAGCAAATACACAAATAAACAAAAGGCAAAAAGAAACCAAAACACCAAATAAAATCCATAAACAGAGATAACATAAATTTCTGAATTTTTAGAAACAGGAATCACAAATTTGGAGTTAAAACGCATAAAAGTTATGATTATTTAAAGTTTAAATAATCAATTAAATAATATTACAGAGAAAAACTTTAGTCCAAAAATTAAATAAAATTCATATTTAGGTAGATCTCAATTTTATACAAATTTAGAAATTTGAATCGCTCAAATCGGAGTTGAAACGCAAAAGTTATAAGCGTTTGAAGTTTTGAAATTCAAATCAATTATTAAACCGATTTATTAAATCATTTTCTTTTTTCTGTAATTAATTATTATACAAAGATGGACACGTGTCGGCTCTGATTGGTGGTCGACGTCACCGGTCCATGGACTTGGTCCACGCTTGGCTCGGGTCTCACGGTGGACTCGGCCCACGGCTCCACGTGAGATCGACATGTGGGTCCACTCGGGTGACGTCATCGGCGTCGGTGAGCTCGGCCGCAGTCTTGGCGGTGGGGTCCACCGTGACGTCATTCTTGGCGTCGGCGCCACCGGGCGACCATCGACATGCGGGTGCCATGACGCTCATCGTGACGTCATGGTGCGCTTTATTGGGCCGTGACATGCGGGCCAGCGTGTCGAGACACGTTCTCTGGCCGCGGCCGCGGCCGGCGCGGCGGTTGGCCTTCGCCACGTGGCTAGATCTAGGCCGTTGATTTGAAAATCAACGGCCCATTGATCTCGTGTTACGCGTTTGGGGTGAACGCGGTTAATCTGGGCCGTTGGATTTAGATCCAATGGTTGAGATTGGATCTAGAGATCGTAACGAAACCTCACCGTGCGATGACGCGTGGCAAGATCTGGATCGTGCGATCTTGATCGGACGGCCGAGATAGCTCAGCGACGGCAATGGCGTCGGCGCGCTTCGCGCCGAGTCGATGATGACACGCCCGACGGCTGCCGCAGGCCCCTCCGGCCGAAGTGGATGGTAGGCACGGTGCGCCTTGACGCAAGGGATCTCGATCTGGGTCAACGTCGGCGGAGGATGGCGGGCGGTGGCGAACGGCTTGGCCGCGGCGGAGTGCTTTACCAACTCCGGCGAGCAATAGCGGCCGAGACGGTGGGGATCCTAGCGGCGTGAGCTAGGGTTTCGGACCGGCGTGGGATGGCGATCCTCGGTGCGATCCGGCATTAAATAGCCGGAGGCGTGCTCGGCGGAACCCTAGTCGGTCACGGCGGCTCTCACCGGCGGAGTCCGGCTCGGACTCGGCGGAGACGACGCAATCGCAGCCGCCCACGTGGCGCGATCAACGGCCCCGATCGCCGCAGCGCGGCCGGTCCGGTCGGACACGGCTCGGGTCGGTCGGCGAGATCTCGGCCGTTGGATCTTGATCCAACGGTTGGGATTGATTAGGGTTAGGAGTGGGTTCGGCCGAGTCACGTGGTTTCTGCCTGACTCGAACACGAAGTCCGACTCGGGCTCGGTCGGATGAACAAGATTTGACCCGAGTTTGATTTTCCAGCGATTTAATATTTAAAATAATTCCTAGTAATTCATTTAATTCATTAAAAATAGCAAATGACTGAAAAATTCTAAAAATTCTGGAAAATACTTTGGATCATTTTGGACTCAAATAAAATATTTCCAACAAAAATTTATTTGCAAAATTAAATTCTTCAATTATTTCAAAATGGAATAAATTCAAATAAATTCCAAATAAATCCAAATAAATTCCAGAAAATTCCAAAAATTCACCAAAGTGCCAAATCACACATGAATTTAGGAAAAGTAAAATTTTGGGGTGTTACATCAATCCTTCGCAGAAGGTGTGCCACATACTCTTGAGCTTCCCGCCATCTGTTCTTCTCTGTCGTGACCTCCTTGCGGGCCTTCTGTAGCTCCTTGCTTGTATTATCTAGTACATCCTCCTGGGCGACGACAAATCGTGCCAACTGTGTAACCGTGGCATCCTCATCCTGAATCGCCTTCGGGTCAAGAAGGTTATCGCTGCGCGGATGATAACGGAACACCGTACTCTCCAATTCTCTGGCGTAGATACGGGTAATGTGCCGCATTGCTCGTCGTGATACCTCTTGGATACCCATCTGCATTGTAGATCTCCTGGCAGTGCAGTGTATCGGGCGATTGCCTGGGCCCTTTTTCCTAGCAGGCACCTCAATCCTCACGTCACAAGCCTTGATCAATCCCGCTTGTCTGATCACTTCTACTTGGTATTGGGGCTTCTCAAAATCTCCGAGAGTTTGTAGCATGTGCCAAAGTTCTGCGGCGTGACCAACTCCCAGATCAACGTAGTTGAACTCTTCTTCCATCTGTCACAAGGGTGCTTTACGTAAGAATTCGGAATTTTTAAATTGTGACAAGGTAAGGGAAAATTTCAGCAAGAGACAAGAAAAGAGAGAAGGGGATAAGTCGAGATGTCATTTCTTATCTTGACAAATTTTTAACTTTTAGAAAATAGGTTTTATCCTCACTACGACCATTCTATCTTAGGGTTGAGCCTACAGTCAAGTATGGCTCTGATACCACCTCTGTCGGGACCCCGAATTTGCAAATCCGGACCCTCTGTGTATTCAGCACTAGTCCAGGAACGCGCTAGTGCACACAGTCTTAACATCGGTAAATATCACAATCATACCAATCGATACCATAAAAGTACTTTATTAAAATAATCAAACCGGTTACTCGACCTTATGGTCAAGTTACAAATATATGCCTCGCAAGGCGAAACTTATTCAGAGAAAAATAATAGCAATGAAAATCAAATAACTTCGTGGCGCCATCCAGTATACCACAGGCAACTGACTGGGCTCGCTTCCCTAAGTAAACGGATCCTCTTGGAGTTCCTCCTCCAAAGCTGACGTAATCTCCTCTTCAACTGATATTGTGTTGAGGCAAGGGTGAGTACTTGGTACTCAGCAAGTCATGCACAGAATGCAAGCTAATATACTATATGCATGGCTTAGTACAAAGGAATAGCTCAAGGTATATTTGCAGTAAATAGCATTTGAAAAGTAATATAAGTAGATTCGAAAGCAGTAGAAATAAGTAAAGCATAAATAACTTTTCAAGAAGTTTAATAAACATTTTCCCCATCCTAAACCACATTTCCATCATCTTCATTATTAAACCATCCCAACTTTTCAAACCAAAGTTATTTTTGAGAAAATCTAACCCTTGACTGTAATTCCCGAGCATTGTCCAGTACCGTGGACTCGGCTATTTAAATAGATTCTACACTCTGCAGAGGTTATGCACTTTACCCACAAGATACAGTCAAACACCACAAAGGCGAGTTCCCGTAACAAAGCCTTCTAAGCCTCAAACAACACAGTGGTCCTCTCCGGTCGTGCTCTACACCATCCCTTCCCTTAGCCAAGGCGAAGTATGGGACCAACACACCGTTAGATGGGTATCCGGCCACGCCCACGATACGCTCCCCGCACAATCACACAAACGGTGTAATTGACACCCTGAGGCTCCACAAGTGAGTCCTTAGCGACTTAGTCAACTAGGGCCGTCCCATTCCACCATGTGGTTGCAAGTATGACCCAGTTCAAAGGCTTGCAAGGTTAAGTCCTTAGAGTGACCAGGCAAGACTACCCGAAGAACCAAATCAACACTCCCAATGCCACAATCGCCCACTGATTACTCTTGCCACATGCCCCTGGCCGAAATCAGTTTATCAAACCCCGCTTGATTACCATGCACCACGTGCCATCAACATCACATGATACTTTTCCAAAACAGGTTCAATATATCATTAAGTCAATATTAACATTTGATTGTCCAAAATCATGTTATGAGCACGTGTGTGTCTAAGCGATACTACAACGGTCTAAACCCATGTTGGCAATTTAATAATGTCCAACTAGTAATCCACAACTAGGGTGACAAGGGTCATGGCACATACTTAAATAATCAAGGTGTCATACAGCAAATTGGTACTTATCTAACCCCCATGTTTAAACCAAGTATTTTTCTAATTGAACTAGCATGCAATAGTTTAAATCAAAATAGATTTCGAAATAGGATCAACATGGTCAAAGCACAACTTGCCTTCAAAAAGTACTTGCTCTTGGTCTTGAGTTGGATCCTGAGTCAACACTTCTCCTTCGAATCCTTCCGGTACTTCAACGTCTACTCGTAAAGCGTGCAAATAGCAAATACGCAAATAAACAATAGACCAAAACATCCCAAAACTCCAAATAAAATCCATAAACAGAGAGAACATAATTTTCTGGATTTTTAGGAACTGGAATCGTTCAAATCGGAGTTAAAATGCAAAAGTTACGATTTATTAAAGTTTAAATAATCAATTAAATAATATTACAGAGAAAAACTTTAGTCCAAAAATTAAATAAAATTCATATTTAGGTAGATCTCATTTTTATACAAATTTAGAAATTTGAACCACTCAAATCGGAGTTGAAACGCAAAAGTTATAAGCGTTTGAAGTTTGAAACAAAATCTGAAATCATTATCTCGAATTAATAAATCATTTTCTTTTCGAAATTAATTATTGCGTCAGGCATAGACACGTGGCAGCCTTCTCGATTGGGCGGCCGACGTCACCGGTCCATGGGCGTGGTCCACGCTTGGCTCGGTCCACCGTGGACTCAGCCCATGGCTCACGGCCGCCGACAGCGGGCCTCTGAGATGACGTCATTCTTGGCGTCGCCAAGACACCGGCTGGGCAATGGCCGACAAGCGGGTTTCACCGTGACGCCGCCGATGACGTCATGGTGCGGTTCATTGTCCGCCGACGCCGCTGGCCCGCCGTGTCGATGTCTCACGCTACGGCGCTGACCGCGGCGGTCAAGCTTCCCGACGCGTGGCACAATCTCGGCCGTTGATTCGAAAATCAACGGCCCAGATTGGTTCGGGTGACGCACGTTCTGGGGTGGACGTGGCCAATCTGGACCGTTGGATCTAGATCCAACGGCTGGGATTAGATCCGAGGATCTAAACGTGATCTCACCGTGACGGTCAGATCTTGATCGGACGGCTGTCCGAGTTCGCGAGGGCTGATGGCGGCGCGGCGGCGTTGGCTTGACCGGAGACGAAGACGACGACCTCCCGTGCGGCGTTTCCGTGCAACTCCGGCGTGAAGGCTGGCACTCCCAGGCGCGGCGCGACACGGCGATCTCAGTTCTGGGCTTGGTGGCGTCGGAGAACGGCGGAGGCGCGGAGATCAACGAAAACGCGGCGGAAGACTTCCTCTACTCCGGCGAGCAATTGCGGACGACGGCGCGCGGCTCAGCGAGGTGAGAAGGGGCTCGTGCAGACGGCCAGCGCTTCCCGATGGCGGTGGCGGCGTATTTAAAGGGCCTCGGCCGTGTAGAGCGCAAACCGAGGTTGACACTTGATGGCGGCGGAGAACTCCGGCCGGATCCGGCGGAGACGACGAATCGCGGCCGGCCCACGTGGCGCGATCGACGGCGAGGATGGCTCGGCGCCGCCGTTGTCACGCGAAATGATCCTAACCGTTGGATCTGGATCCAACGGTTGGGATCGATTAGGGGTTGAACGGGTTCGGTTGAGTCAACTGCCTCGGCCTGTTCGGTCGGACTCGAACTCGAGCCTGACTCGGGCTCGGTCGGATGAACAGTACAAACCCACTCGCTTTTTCCAGCGATTTAATAATTAAAATAATTCCCAGTAATTCATTTAATTCATTAAAAATAGCAAATGACTCAGAAAAATTCCAGAAAAATTCTGGAAAATATTTTGGATCATTTTGGACTCAAATAAAATATTTCCAACAAAATTTTATTTGCAAAATTAAATTCTTTAATTATTTCAAAATGGAATAAATTCCAAATAAATCCAAATAAATTCCAGAAAATTCCAAAAATTCACCAAAGTGCCAAATCACACATGAATTTAAGAAAAGCAAAATTTTGGGGTGTTACAATGATGCCATCCGGGTGCACCGTGCACCTGGCGCATGGTGGCGCAGTGCAGAGGTGGGGGATTGCGGCAAGGGGGTGCACCGACTACTCGGCAAGGCGGCGATGGGGGGGCTAGAGAGGGGCTGATGGCAGTGGGATTTGGTGACGACAGGCGTTGCTAGAGCCGAGAGAGAGAGAGAGAGAGAGAGAGAGAGAGAGAGAGGCGGCTCTTGGGTGTGGGAAAGAGGACGGGGAGGAGAGGAGTTGGTGCGGGGTGAAGAGAGAGGCGGCTCATGGCCGTATTTATAGCCTTTGGGAGGAGCTCGATTCTGGCAAGAGTGGGGATAAGGGAAGTGACCGATCGGTGGATAAGGTCGGAGGGGTGGGTGGAGCTATATCCACACGAATAAATGGGGAAAATCGGTGCAAAAATGGGGGGAAGGGAGCCCAGTTTGGCGGCCATGGAGCAAGAGAGAGAGAGAGAGTGAGGGAGTGGCCAATCGGAGGTAGAAGACGAATGATAGGTGGGGTTTGGTCCCACCTGTCGGTCTGGAGAGAGGAGGGTGAGGGGGGTGGTGCAAGATGGGCCACCTTGGGCCGAAAAATAGGCAGTTGGGAGGGCGGGGGTAACTAGGCCGGACGAGTGGAGAGGGAGTGGGCCGAGCGATCGGGCTCAGCACAAAGGTAAGGAGGGTTTCTCTCTCTCTCTCTCTAAATAATCAAAAAATACAAAATAGTTTTAAATAAATATCAAATACGGTTTAAAAATTCTAGAAAAATTCTTAAAAATAGTTTGAATTTTTTTTAACTTAAAAAATTATTTTTATCAAATGATATATTTTTATAACATTGAAAATAGCAAAAGGCATTTAACAATTTCGAAAAATTCATACAAATCTCAAAAAATCACAAATAAAAAATAAAACGCAAAAAGAAAATTTCAGAGTGTGACAAAACTGGTAGGTTAATCTTGGCATCCATTGCCCAGGTTAGGTAATTACATCCATTCAGGGCGAGCTCGAAAAATTCCCACTTTGCGATGTCTGACATATCCTATATTATATTCATGAAAAAATGAATTTTACTATTGATAAAATCAACATATTGCATGCTCACTATCAAATTAGTAAAGATTGGTCTATATCTATTTAGTAGATAATTATCTAATTTTTTCAGAATTTTCCCTATCATTTTTTCATAATTTTTTACTAATTATCGAGAAATTTTCAAAATTACCCAAATAACAGAAAATATATTCAGCATATGTATAAACATGGAGTTATGCTAGGAAAGTAAACCCAATGATATGAAGCTTCCAATGTATGGTAGGTCTAAGTTTCAACAATTTATGGAAGGACATATACCTAGAAATTCAGTTTCTAGGATTTAATATAAATTTTTAGAATATATTACCTATTTTTGGGATTACTAGAAACTTCAGGGTACAGAATGTAAAATTTCTTTATCCAGATAAATTTCTATAACTACGCAGAACTTCAAGGTCTTTTTGCAAAAAATACCGCATATGTTAGAATACTTTAAAACCTAGGGGTTAAACCGCAAAAGTAACATGAAAGAATTTGGTCTTCAGGCCAAGTTGCCGATGAGCCTTGTAGCCTATTTAAGTACATGGGTCAAATCTGATCTAGCCAGACCGTATTGGCTTGAATCCTTTTTTCCCTTTCTTTTCTTTCTTTGCCGAAATTTTAACGGGCTGTAGCGGCCCACAGGCCGCGTGGCCAAAGAGGCTAATGGGGCTAGTTTTTTTATTAGAGGATTTGAACTCCTTTTTTTAATCCTTGGGGTTGGGCTTTAGGCTCACGCGGGCGGTGGCCAGCGCACTTCGGGGGTGTGCGGTGGTGACAGCCGCTCTGCATGTTGCGACGATTTCAATTACAGGCGGTGCGGAGTGTCAGGCTCGCACAGCAATAGTGCACGTGCGTGCGCGATGTGGAGCGACAAGCTCGTGCGGACATGCTATGTTTTTTTAAGGGTTCCAACTCTTCCTTTTTTTTAACCCTAGCCCGTTCGTTGCGGGGCACGTATCGGCAAGCTCACATGAACTAAGCCATGAATAATAACCCTATATATGCAATAAATCAATATAGAGCCCTAATTAGTAAGAAAATCATCTATGGTCTATATAGCAAAAATTAATCTATATAATTAATCTAATAGCATGTGGATTGAAAAGAAGGAATCCGACAACATATTGTTAGGCCTTGGAGAGACTTGTGTTGATAATGTATTGAATAATAAATTAATCATTTTAGATCAATATCAATGCCAACCACGAACATTGAGAATACCCAAAGAACAATCATAATAGATAATCACAGGATATAGAGAATATCAACTCTTTTCGCTCTTTATTAATTATAGATTGATTCTTTTGTATAATAGGTATTATATTTATATAACTCCTCATAGGTAGTTTCAGAATTTGTCCACTAAAATCAAGAGTCAGAATATGGCCCTGTTTGGCAGTGTTCTAGATCTCAGCTTCATTTTAGATCTAAAACCTATAGGCTAAAATAAAGTGAATTAAATTTTTATTTTTATTTTAAAAATGTAAACAAGATGACCCACTTAAACACTTTTAATATACCCACACCTCCAGCTCCATGAATCTGTTAGAGCTAGAGATATACAGCTCCACCAGATTCACGAATCTAGTGAAGCTGGAGCTCTGCCAAACAGTCCTATATTTTGCAAAAAAAATAATAGCAATAAATCAGTTTGAGGGCCCACCGCCGGCGTAGACCTGGGCGACGCCACGCAGGCAGTCAGTGGGGCATGCGCCGATCTGCTCCCATCCACGCCATCGCCACGCGGCCCACGGCTTACGCCCGCAAAGCCAGCCTCTTCGGCAACTGACTCACCGATCCCACGCAAGAACTGTCCCCGCGTGTCGGTGGAATCGCATGCCATCCCAGTGTGTGCGTAGCGCCGCCGGGCCCGCCCTCCTTTTCAGTTTCACCCCTCCAACTAACCGATACTAATCTATCTCTATCGCGTAGGAGTGCTATGTATATACTTTTCTTTTTGAGGTGGTAGAGTATGTATGTACTACGTACTCGTGTAGTTGGAGTTTGTGTAATCGTTTCGTCAATAATTTGTGCACGAAATCGATGCGACGCGAGTGGCGTCCCTATGATGAGGCCGCCGGTTACCCCCAGCCCCCCCCCCCCCCCCCTCCCCTTTTTTTTTGGTTCTCTCTCTTGACATGTTTCATTTGGAGTTAACTCCCTCTCACCCCCTCCGGTCTGCAAGCCTTTCAACCGTGGATGTTTCTTCTTTCATTAACTTCTTTTATGTTACCTTTCTCACACAGAGGTTTCATACCAAGAGTATAATTCAGACCCATAGATTCTTTCATGTTACCATTCCATACTACACGATGTAAATATCACGCGTCACACAGTTGTAGTCGCAACAACAGTTTACTTTCTAGAGTACAGATAAATGGCCATTATCATGATCTTTTTAGTTTGAAGCTAACTTTGTCATGTTTAAACTTAATCGTGCTATAGATTCTTAGCCCGATGTTTGGCTTGTTACCACAACTGTAACTTACTACACTTTCTTAGCCCCATGTCTCGCACGTTTAGGTCCCATTTAGCACAGCTCTAGATCTCAACTCCATCTCAGATTTGAAATTTGAAGGTTAAAATAAAGTGAATTAAGTTTATATTTTTATTCTAAAATATAAACAAGATGACCCATCTAAACGCTATTAATATACCCACAGCTCCAGCTCCGCAGATTTGGTAGAGCTAGGAGTATCCAACTCCATCAGATTCATGAACCGGTGGAGTTGGAGCTCTGCCAAACACCCCCTTAGACACAATTTTTTTACCAAATTTTGTCACACTCGTATGTTTTATTATTTTGCCACAAAATATGTGACAAGCCACACTTAACGTATGTTAGTGATAACAAATTAACTTCACGAGCAATACTTTTATGCTTTTCTTCTAATACAAATCGCATAAATCATAAAGTAAACGAAAGGTAAATAATCACTATCTACCATTTATTTATGCTTTAATATTTATACAATTTAAAAAAAAACATAGAAGCACATCTCTTTTAACTTCACAGCAAACAGACTCTTGGTTCTCAATCTAGATCGTGTGCGTTCCTTTTCACGTGAACAATGAGAAAAAAACCGAACTCGCAAGTTATTCCTCGCTACTATTCCATGTATCTGTATACACTTAGGTCCTGTTTGGAAGCAAAGTTTTTCAATACCATGATATTACAAAGTCATAGCTTAGAAATTGTTTTGGCATAAATACCATGGTTTTACCTACCACCATTGAAACCATGGTTTTTCTTGGAACTACAAACTGTTTGGCTACAAAGTTTTTTGCATGGGATTTTCAAAGTATTGACACCTCTCACTCTCTACACTAGCACCAAAAGCCCAAAACTCCAATCTGAGTGGAGTTTTCAATACTCTAAAAATATCATGGTATTGGCAATACTATGGTTTTCAAAACAGAGTTTTTTAGCTTGCTTCCAAACACCATGTTGCCAAAAATACCACGGTATTCTCCAAAACCATGGTTTTGCCTAGAAACTACGAAAATACTTTGTTGCCAAACAGGCCCTTAGCTGTAAATGCAATTTTTCTAAAAAATACTGCACATAATAAGATACGCATGCCATACCACCCATTTACTTCCAAATCCAAAAAATACACGGATTCCCACGCCTTCTCCACCTACTCTTCTCCCCCATCTCTCTCTACCTTGCAAACTTGCAACCGTCAGAAAAACTCGGAAGAACAAAACAACACAGAGGAGAGGAAACACGCGCACACCTCCTCCTTTTCTATATACCCCTCTTCGTCATCCCCCCCTCCCTCCGCCGTCTCCTCCCTACTCGGTGGCGGCGACCGCTTACTCGCCGCTGGCTCAGGCGCCTCCTCGCTCCTCTTCCGCCGCGCGTCGCTGGAGGCCGCCAGACGCCGCAGGACGCGGCCACCGCCGGCCGCCAATCCGCAGGCATTTGCCGCCCTGCGCCCCTCCAAGGTTCGTTCGCTCCACGTTTCGTTTCGGTGGTGGTAGAGCCGTGCCGTTGGTCCGCGGAATTCTGATCGGGTTAGCCTTTCTGTCTCGCCTTACGGCACCTTGAAATTTAGGGTTTTTGCGGGCCGCGGCGTGATCGGCGGTGGGGGTGACGAGGTGAAGGGCGTGCATTGAATGGTCTCGATCCGTACGGCTACCTGCTGACCACCTGCTGCAATGGAGGAGCCTGACGCGGACGAGCGCAGCCGGGAGGGTCATGTTGCCGCCGGGCGGTTGGAAGGAGCGGACGGTGCTGGTGACGGTGGTCTGGCTATGCCCGCCTCGCCTGAAGTGGGCGATGGGTTAGGTGATGATAAGATGGCCTGCGGTGCTCAGGAGAGACGCCTGTCCACATATGAAGATGAAGAGAAAAACAAACAATCAGTGGAGTCTGTTGAGGCTGTTCCTGCCCCCTTTGAAGGAAGGGGTCAGATAGGCGAGGCGAAGGGTTCTTGTTTGGAGGAGAGGCCCATGGACGTCGATGAAGAGAAGAGAGGTAGTTTTCCTGTGGAATCAGGGGAATCTGCTGAATCTGGCAATTTGCGGACCTGTCATCTGGCCAATGACGGGCTGTCGGATAAGACGTTGTGTGTTACTTGTGGAGAAGCATTTTGTTCCAAGGATGTCGGATGCGTGCATGACATGATGGACAAAGCGACAGAAGGGAGCCAATGTGAGCGGGGGTGCTTGGCAGGTAGCCAAGGTTATTGGGTTGGCGGGACGGAGGTAGAGACACACACAGCATATTTACAGGTGGTTTGCGAGGAAGCACACCGTGATGATGAGGGTTTGTCGAATTCAAAGAAGCATGATAGCAAGCGACGGCCACGTGGGGTTCATGCCGTGGGGTTTATGACAGATGCTAATAATGATGAGCTAAAACAAGATGATTTGATGCCAAAAATTGAAGCTGAGGTATCTAGGCCAGTGCATGAACATTCAGTTCCTTCTGTTTCTGGGAGCATTGATGTTTCTTTATATGGCAAGGCAGGTCGGGTTAGTGAAATAACTGGTGATTTGGTGACGTGTCATGTGGCTGATGGCGGGGTGTGGAAAAAAGGGTTATGCACCCCTTTTGGCGAAGGATCTCAGACCAAGGATGCTGGATGCATGTATGACACTGTGGACAAGGCAACAGAGGGGAGTCAATGTGAGCAGGACAGTTTGGCGGGTGAGGGAGGTGTTTTGTGTGATGGATTGGAGGTAAAGACAAGCCTAGAGGATTTACAGATGTTTTGCAAGGAACCACATTGTGATAATGAGGGCTTGTCAGATTCGGTAAAATTTGATATCCAGTGGCTGCCAGATGGCATGGATGTCATTCGTTTGAAGAACGATGCTAATCATGAGCTGGACAAGGATGGTTTGTTGCCAAAAGTTGGAGCAGAGGTGTCTAGACCTGTGCATGAAGATCCAGTTTCTTCAATTCCTGGGAGCTACATCGTTGTTTCTTTAGATAGCAAGGCTGGTGAGATTGGTGAAATATCTGAACATAGAACAGCCATGGATAAACTGGCTTGTGGCTCACAGGGTGGAGATATGCTTTCCCGTGAGAGTGGGTTTTGGAAAGAGGCTCCTGGAGATGAGAATCGGCATTCCAGAATGGAGGTGAAGACAAGTGAAGAGCACTTACAGACATGTTGGATGGAAGCATGTCGTGACAATGGGGGCTTGTCGGATTCGGGGAAGCATGGCACCAAAAAATTGCCATGTGGTGCTGATGGCCTGAGATTGATGACTGAGGCTTCTGGAGATGAGAATCAACATTCCACGATGGTGGTTTCAATGGGGTTGACTTCTTCTGCTTGTAAAGAAGCAAACATGGAGAGTTTAAACGCCTGTGATCCTTATGCTGAAAGAGAGATTCCACTCCCACAGACTGACCAAAAATATGGGACCTCTGAAATACCCCCAGAGAGAGACCCGACTAGTTCTTCCTATAACCAACCTTGCGATGATGAACCTTGTTGTAGTGGCAGGGAATTATCTGCTCCGTGCCTGGGCCATCAAGACAATCAAGATTTTGCTGGTGTCGAATCGGATTATTCAGACCATTTGGCACAAGAGCTCAATGCATGTAATTGTGCCATTGACAAACCTTGCTCTGTTGATTTGGTCAAGAATGGTAATGATGGAGAATTGCAAAACCAAAAGTCAGCACCATTAATTGTCTTCAGACGTAGGAATCCAAGAAGAGCCGCCTCATCAAGAAATCCTAATCTTGAGAAGCACGATCAAATAAACAAAGCAAGCAATAGCACACGCAAATCTAAGAAGGTCGAGAGTTCAACCTCATTACTTCAAAGCACCATGATTAAGTTCCCAAACAAAACCACAAAGGGAAGAAGTGGCATCAACAGGCCACTGAAATCTTTTGCTTGGGGCGGTGTACAAAAGCTAATGGATAGTTTCGGTCAGAACTGCGGGCCTTCAACTTCTAATTCTCATCTGACTTGCCTGGACGAAGGAAAACCAGATAAAAGATCTGATGAGAAGAGACAGTCAAGTATTCGGAGAAGTCGAAGTTCAAGATGTTCAAAAAATAAATGCGCTGCCTTTTCAGTTACAACTGATACCAATGCTTCCTCGGAAGGTCACTTAGGAAACATTCCAAAATTGGCTCCTCGTGCATTGGTTAATGTTTCTGATGATGCTCGCAAAACTGCACAATGTACTGAAGGGAATTGTACACTGAAATTAATGTCTATACAGACTGACAGACAGCAGTTAGACAAGGGCTTGGAGAATGTTACTAAAGAAACAGGCCCTGCATACATCCATGGAGAGTGTGCTATTTCAACTTCCAAACCTTCTCTGAACAATGCCGATGTTGGATTTTCGCCGGACTCTGTTTTGGAGGTAGCTTCTGTTACATGTGAAAACAACACTCCTGCAAGCCATGATGTTGTAGTTTGTGAAAACCTGTCCAATTCTGGTGCATTGACTGGAGGTGGTCTTCATGCATCTGCTTTATCTACTTCTGACTTTGGAAAAATTCTTGCTTCATCAGCAATGGATTTGGAGCAGCGGGCCACAATTGTGAGGGGGAATGAGAACACAAGAAAGGAAGAAATCAGTCCATCTCACACCAAATTAGACAATGATATTGGTGAAGGAAAAATGCAAGCCTTAGAGAAGTCCAATACAATGAGGAAAAATAAAAATTTGGGAAAGCAGGAACGCCAAAAGAAAGATGGAATAAAGGGAAAGAGCATGAGAAATAGAAGTTCCACTGAAATTTCTTCAAGTGAAACTTCAAAACTCAGGGCCTCCTCTACTGATTCATCTTCACATGATCCATCTGATTTACTGCTTTGTACAAGACCTCCAAAGATTGGTTCTTGTTTTGAGGCTGCCACACAGGACCTCAGTATGCATGAACACGGCAGTACGCAGGGTCCTTCTGTAACTGACAATGAGAAATCAGTAAGGCGCAAGAAAAAAGATGAGCATAGAAGGAAGAAGGGTAAGGAGCGGGATCCACATGTGAAGGGAAAAAGCAAGAAGAAAAATATTGCAGATGACTCTTTACTTGATTGTGGGTCGTTTAGTTTACCTTCTCAGCTGGCTACTGACCGTGCAGCATCTCATATGGATGAACAGAGTATGTCTGCTTTCATTGTTCGATCTTTTTTTCACTTTCATATACCAAGTAGCTTCAATAGATTTTGACACTGTTATTTATAGGTAATCTTAGTCCTGCTATGGAACTTGCATTCAAGAACTCTGCTGCTATATCTACTGAATTGCCTAGAAATGTTGCTTGCAAAACAGATGGGGCATCTGCACCACCACAGCTGCGTGCTGCATGGGTGTGTTGTGATGATTGCCAAAAATGGCGCTGCATACCAGCTGAACTGGCAGATATCATTGGAGAAACAAATTGCAGATGGTATAGGTTTCCTTCCTGTTATCTTAGTTGATCATTTTTTCATGGTTGCACCAGCCTGCTAATCTAATTGAGAAACCATATACTGAAATCTGGTACTGCATTGTTCCACTCCATGGAAGTCTGTATTATATAATTTGGAAATCCTTTTTTGTTTACACTGTTTCAAGTTTTTTGGATGTTAATCCAGAATCTCCTACTTGAAATAGAAAGCATTTTGCTAAAACGGAAAATGACTTCTTTTTTCTTTATGAAAATGATGGAAATACTTATCACACATTCACACTGCATTCCTTCTCATGTGTTGTGTAAAGCTGACATGTTGATACTATCTTTATGCGATTTCTAGAGGAAAATTTATATTTCATAGTTGTCTAAAGTCTAATTATCTTGTCATTAGCTGGCCAGCTGCTAGCCAGTTACCCACAGGAAGAAAAATGCTCCTTGCATGTCCGATATGCCTATGTTCGTATTATTGTTCTCTGTGCAAACAGTGACAGCGCTATAATTTTGCACCTGTGGGTTCTAATAGATAGCTACACATCTGTGGGGGGATATATTCCTCTAAATAATTTGTGTTTCAATGGCGTTTCATGAATGCTCATGCATGTTAAGTCTTTTTGCAAAAAATGTTGTGGGGGACCCCACAACCTAACATGTGTCTCTGCCACTTCGCAAATCTATATTTTAGGCCTTCCACTTATTTTTTTTATTCTTAATTTATTCTGTTCAGTTGACATTTTTTTGTGTGATGTGTTTGTATATTCATTTTAAATTCTTGTTCATATATTGAATGGTTCATGCTTCTGATTCATCCTTTCTTCTTGTTACTATGAAGGACTTGTAAGGACAATCGTGACAAGGCGTTTGCCGATTGTTCTATACCACAAGAGAAGACAAATGCGGAGATTAATGCTGAGCTTGAGCTTTCAGATGCTTCTGCTGATGAAGCCGACAATGATGGATCAAACTCGAAAGGTTTTGAACCTCTGCATATTTTTTTTTCTTCTTTACACTTTCTGGTCATATAATACAAAAATGCTCCCTTATTTTGTGCCTCCATCTTTTCTGATTTTATGACACCCTTTTGCATCTTGCTGTTTTTTAGCTTCTAGAGCACCATCCTGGAATCATGTTAGGTCAAACTTGTTTCTACATCGTAACCGCAGGACACAATCCATTGATGAGGTATGTGCTAATCCACCCACTTTTAATTTCTGAATAGATATCTTTTTCTGCTATTTTTTCGTTATATCAATCTAGTTTTTTTATTGTGGTGCCTTTTTATTTGTCAGGACAGTTAGTTAATAAAATCCATATAGACTCACATAGTTTATGTATTGGATCCAGAAACTTGCATTGTTATAAATCTTTGTGGGGATTAATGTGGTACACACTTTTTAGATTCATAATAATTTCCAATCTTCCTCCACTTCCACATATTTCTACTTCTCAGTTCGCACTTCCACTTGCAGGATGAGCAGCAAAAAGCTGTTGGCAACGTGGATGAAAAGTTAAACATGTGTACCATAGTCACTCCAAAAATTTACAACCATCCTCTGCTTGCACATTGTTCCATTTCCCACTTCTACTTGTAGGATGATTAGTGGAAGGTAGAAACTGTTAGTAAAGTGCATAAAAAGTAAAACAATTGCACCCTAGTCACTCCTAATATTTTTTTCCTTTGTTTTCCCTATACATTTGGTACATTTTTTTTAGTTTCTGCTCCTGTCCCCTTCTCAAGAAATACATTTTTCTCCTAATATTATTCTTCTAGTTCATTGTAGATTTAACTGTCTTGGACCATTATACATAATATATTGATTATTTGTTCTTGGTTTCTTATGGCTTGAATGCTAGTTGAAATTTCAAAAGAATAACCTAATTTTTTCATCTTATGTTTTGTCATTCAATACTATCAGAGCATGGTATGCAACTGTAAGCCTCCTCAAGACTGCCGAATGGGTTGTAGAGATGGCTGCTTGAACAGGATGCTCAACATTGAATGCGTCAAACGTACATGTCCATGCGGGGAGCACTGTTCCAATCAGCAGGTAATTGCTTTATTACTTTTTCCTAGTTTTAAATTTTAATGCATACTTTTCTGCACTACATTGGGTTTGACCTTATAAAATCTGTGGGAACAGTTTCAAAGGCGGAGCTATGCAAAACTTGGTTGGTTCCATTCTGGCAAGAAAGGCTATGGATTGCAGTTGCAAGAAGATGTATCTGAAGGACGGTTCCTTATTGAATATGTTGGAGAGGTACCAGTTCAGACTGCTATTATTTTTTCTTTCCCCCTTTCTGCTCTTGGTGGTGGTTCCACGGGACAGGTTGGAGGTGGGTGTTATTGTGCGCTGGTGGCGCTTTCCCACGGGAGCTGGTGTTTGGTGTTGCTGATACCATGTTTGTGCTGATCCCATGGAGGCATTTGTTTTTCCTTTTCACATGCAAATTTGATTCTAGTGAAAATTCAAAAGGAACAAAAGGGAGAATAATTCGAACTAATCAATCCTTTCATGGTACCATTCCATCCATTTATGTGTGTTGTACATGTGAATCGTCTATTTTAGGACAACTGTAATTCTATTAGCATCTTGTTGTTTTTCAAACATACAAATAAATTCCATGCCACACTTTATAATCCAAATCTGCAACCCACTGGGATACAAATCTTCTCTACTTTTCTGTTCCATTAAAAATCCAAAAATGTGGTCATCTATGCAATCTACTCGGTCCCTCATTTTTTTTTACAATATTGTAAATGATACCTGTCAATGATAATGTCTAATATGTTTGTCGACTTGTTTACTTGTTGTCTCAGGTCCTTGATATAACGGCTTATGAATCCCGCCAAAGATATTATGCTTCTAAAGGCCGGAAGCATTTCTACTTCATGGCGCTAAATGGTGGTGAGGTATGCCTTCTGACTTCCTATTGTTATATTTTGTCAATCATCTCTTTTTTCTATGACATTAGATGTTACTTCCTCCATTTCTTGTTGAAAGCCTCTCACCTTTTTCTCTTGTTCTATAATGTCAGATGAGAAATTATCAAATTATTTCCCTGTATATCTGTCCCTCTACCTTCAATAGATGATCTCATACACATAAACCTGTGTGACACTCACTTTTCTTAAGTCATTTGTCTTGATGCTAACACACTTAGATAAATTCGTTGATGCCACTTTTAATCACTTGCTTTGAATGCTTCCAGGTAATAGATGCTTGCACTAAGGGAAACTTGGGCCGGTTTATCAATCATAGCTGCAGTCCTAATTGTCGTACAGAGAAGGTGGGACTTTGCTTTATTTGGTTTTGTTATTTGTATTGTTGCCCATGTTCCTTGCCCTTGTTGGTTAAAATGTCCTGATAATCTCCAATATTACTTCATCTGTTGCATGCACAAATCAAAATACTGATGGCGCTTGAAATAGTGATCAAGAGTGTTACTGCCATTGTGAGTTTACTAAATTATTTCCCTTTTTTGTTTTCTTGAAAATAGTGGATGGTCAACGGAGAAGTCTGCATTGGAATATTTTCTATGAGGAACATCAAGAAGGTAAGGCTAGAAATCATCAATAAACTTAACTGTTTGCGTCTAAGGACATGGTGCAGCTCCTAGAAGAAATAGACTGAGGATTTTCTTTGTTTATAATTTAACTTGCACCAATGAAATGTCTTCTGGTATTCAACTATATCTATATGCTGCATGTAATGGATATTTATCTTCTCACAGGGTGAAGAATTGACATTTGATTACAACTATGTTCGTGTATCCGGTGCTGCTCCTCAAAAATGCTTTTGCGGTACTGCCAAATGCCGGGGTTATATTGGTGGAGACATACCAGGGGCTGATATCATTGCTCAAGATGATGTAGAAGCAGAGCATTTTGAACCCATGGCTGTTGACAAGGATGCTGAGGAAGTGCTTGGTGCAAATGGGTCTTGTTCTCATGGCGTAGATGCAGATATTGTTGAGCATGAAACTTCTATTCGAAGAGAAGATTCAAATGATTGCCCATCTGCAATTCCAGAATTAGAACCTCACCAACAAACTTCAGGAACCTTATTTGACATTAGTGAAGCAGAAAATTCCTTGGAAGTGTTGAGCCCGCAGCATGCTGAAGATGTCATCCGTACACCTGTCCATGTGTCCCAGACAATTGAGAGTTCTTTGCAGCAGTTTTCAACATATGGCACTCAGTCACCAGAATTTTTGCAAAAGACTCCAAATACAATGGATGGATCAAAGGCTGCAAATGTAATGAATGAATCAATGCCTAGTTCTGATTTGGGGAGAAACCTGGTACCTGGTTTCCATGCTAAGAAAAACAATGTAAAACATCATAGGAATGCGAAACCATCGTCATCTCCTACTGACAATGAGCATATTTTGGGAGGTAATAGTGTGTTGCCAAATGTATCTCTCTTGCCGCCTAAGATAAATAGGATAGTGTTAATGATCTCTCCTTTGTATCTGTAGTCGAAGGGAGACTGAACAACCTGCTGGATGGAGATGGAGGTATCAGCAAGCGAAAAGTATGTACCATCTTTATCCCTTTTATTGTATAAACTCTTAAATACTAGACTTAGACCGGGCAATTTGTTGTGTTTTTTGTGTGGTGACTTGTAATAGGATACATTGCCATTTGCAAGATATAAAACATAATAGATATTATTTAGGAGATTAGGAGAACTTTAGATTAGTGGTGCTCACATTTCTGGAGTGGAAATGCTCAAGAACGTAGTGTGTGTATGAAAATGAAAGATAGATTAGTGGTGGTCACATTTCTTCAGTACAAGAGCTCAAGAATTTAGTGTATGAAACACCTTTTGATTGATTGAATTTCTACTATTATTGGACCAATTTATGTTTGAAATATTTTTTGATTGCCTAGACATGGCGTTGTTAGTAGCACTATTCTTACTATCATCGAGAGAGAGAATGACACACTGAATTGGGGCAATTTTCTGATTATTCTTACTATCATCGAGAGAGAGAATGACACACTGAATTGGGGCAATTTTCTGAATTTTATTGCTCATACCAGTGCTATTGCCACCCTAAGGGGTTGGGCAAGTGCCATATTTATAGGCCGGCGCGCAAAGATATACTAATACTAGTCTAAAGGCTGCCCACAAAGGCTGCCCAAAAGCTAGTCAAAAGCTGCCTAAAAGCTGCCCTAAAGGCTGCCCAAAAGCTAGTCAAAAGCTGCCTAAAAGCTGCCCTAAAGGCTGCCCAAAAGCTAGTCAAAAGCTGCCTAAAAGCTGCCCAAAAGGCTAGTCAAAAGCTGCCCACAAATGACCAAGACTTATTCCATCATTCTCCCCTAAGTCTTGTGCATGCGTTTTGTGGGAAAGTTGGACCATCCGGTCTGGGCGTAGCTCAAGAAACTTGATCCTCCCAAGGGGCTTGGTGGCGAAAGGTGTCCGCAAGCCGGGTCCTTGGTGTTGATGTAGCTTGCCTTGATGCTTCCTTCCTCCAGACAGCTTCGGATGAAATGATATCTCACCCGGATGTGCTTGCTCCGCTCATGAAAAACGGGGTTCTTTGCGAGGGCTAGAGCGGACTTGCTGTCTACCCTGAGCTCCACCGTGCTGGTGTTTCTGCCAATGAGATCACCAAGATCAGGCGAGCCAGAGTGCCTGAGTTGCAGAGGTGGAGGCCGCTATGTACTCGGCCTCAAAGCTAGACTGGGCCACCACCTGCTGTTTGACAGACTGCCTGACGACGAGACACTTGCCTAGGAAGAAGAGCATCCCGCTCGTGCTCTTCTTGAGTGTCAACGTCGCCGGCGTGGTCGCCGTCGGCCGCATGCAGCGAAGTGTGCCTCCCAGTGGCACCTCGGGTAGTGGAGACCGTGATCGAGAGTCCCCGCAACGTAGCGGATGATTCTCTTCACGGCCGGGTGCTCCGTTGTCGATTCTTTGCATGAACCGGCTAACGTGGCCGACGGAGAATGCCAAGTCCGGCCGTGTGTGGGTGAGGTAGCGAAGGCTCCCACAAGGCGCCAGATCGTGTAGCGTCCACCTCCTCTGTTGTCTTTGTCGCGGCTCGGCTTGACCTCCTCCATCGGAGTGGGAGCCGGGTTGCAATCGGTGAGCCCACTAGCTCAACGACGCGCTGGCGTGCGATCTGTTGAAGTGACATCCGAGTCGTCTGGTGCACCTCGATCCCAGGTAGAAGGAGAAGCCCTGTGTCGCTCATTTGGAAGGTGGCCTTCATTTCTTCTTTGAATACCGCCACCTCCGCATCCTTGGTGCCGTGATCACCAAGTCGTCGACGTAGACACCCACCGCCAGGCATTTCCTCCATTGGCCCGCGTAGATGGCCGCCTCGTCGCGAGCTTTGCTCGAGGCCCATCCCCTTGAGCGTGGAATCTAACTTGGCATTCCATGCCCTTGGTGCCGCCGCAAGCCATAGAGAGCCTTGTGCAAACGCAAAGACACCTTGCCCTCCTTGCCGGATCGCAAATCCCGTGGTGGTGCACGTAGACCTCTTCCTTCAAATCTCCGCTCGTAAATGCCGACTTGACGTCCATGTGGTGAACACCGCCACCCTCTGGCGGCCCGGTCGAGGAGGAGTCGACGGATTCCAACCTGCTTACGGGCGAAGGCATCGTCGGTCGATCCTCCTCCGCCGCACGAAACCACGTGCCACCAAGCGAGCCTTGTGTTTGACAATGGCGCCGGCTTCATCCTCTTCGGCTTGAACACCCACTTAAGGGTGATCGCGCGGTGACCACGGGAAGATCGGCAAGCTCCCAGTGCGGTTCTTCTTAACTGCGTCCATCTCCGTCTGCATCGCGGCACGCCATCTTTGCGTGTCTTTCGGCCTCTGCGAAAGACCGAGGCTCACCATCGCCGCCGCGCAAGATGCAATCTGCGCCTCCAGATCGTGAGGCACCGATCCTGGCACCGGTGGTCGCGAGAAGGTCCTCCATCGTCACGATACATAGCGGCTCGCCGTCGTGGTGCCTGCGTCGATCGCGCTCCTCGTCGTGGGAGAGTAGATAACGAACTCCAGATTTGTGCTAAACCGGTAGTGTCGGAGAAGGGCGTGCTGGAGGGTAGCTTAGTTGGTCTTTGGAGTAAGCGGTAGCCGGAGTCTGTGGGGTTCGGGGGTGGGGTAGGCGCGTTCGGCGAAGAGAGTCTTTGCCTACTCCCCAGCTCCTCGAAGTGGGCGTACTCAATGGTGAAGTCGTCGTGACGTCGAGTCGAGCCATTGTCAATCGCCTTGTCCACGCCCATCCTCGCCCTTCGTTGAACACAACGCCGCGCGCCGCGGCGCACACGCCGCCTTTGGGTCGAGAATGCAGAGGCCTTCGAGCCCTCCGCAGAATCGATAAACACTCCGAGTGCTCTGTCATCGAGCTTGCCAACATGTCCAAGCTCCTTGGCGACGCGAGGCGTAAAACCCGTAGGTGAGAGACCGCCGGCTATGCGTCCGTGCCAGGCCTCGTCACGGCGATCTGCCGTTGAGAGCCTTGGTAGGTGGCGGTTGAGGATGTAGATCGCCGCTACCATCGCCTCTCCCTGCAGAATAGCCGCATCCTCTCGCTGGAGGGCCCGAGCCATCCCCACAATCGCCTGATTACGCTGCCGACGACGCCATTCGCGGCCGTCAGACGGCGGAATAGTGGCGCCGAATGCCTCATCCGCGCAATACGATAGCAACTTCACCGCCGTGGAATTCGCCCGCCGTTGTCGGTCAAGAAGACACGCACCGCGCGCTCTGCCTCGCGGCGACTGCGTCGCTGATGGCTTCCGCAGCCTCTCCGCTTTGCCGAGGACCGTTACCCACATGTAGCGGGTGAGGTCGTCGACGAGTAGCGAGGAAGTAGCGTCGTTCTCCGGTGTGGCGGTGTCACTGCCACAGTCCCGTCTGCACGAGCTCGAGCCGCCTTGGCTCGGAAGTTCGGCTGGGAAAGGAGCCGCCTGCCGTTATTCTGCAGATGTCGCAGAAGCTTCCACGTGGTCGAGACACGGCAGGCCTCGTACCATCTCCTTGGCACCGAAGTCGCCAGAGCCTCGGTGAAAGGTGTCCGGCGCTCGTGCCATCGCTGCCACGCCTCGCCGTCTCCGACGAGCGGCGAGGCAGGGGTTGTGCCACCGTGACGTTGAGGATGTAGAGTCGATTGGTGCCTCTGGTTACCTTGGCAAGAAAGCGGCGATGGCGATCCCAAATCCTCATGACTCCGTTCTTTACTAACACACCGAACCATTCTCATCCACCGTCCCAAGTCGATGATAGAGTTCCTCAACGCGGGGATGTAGTAGACTCGGTGAGTGTGCTCACCAGACTTGGCGGTGAGGATGACGGAGCCGACACCCTGGATCTCCACGCCGAGGCGCCCCCAAACTTGACGAGCCTCGGACGTTAGAGTCAAGCTCGGTGAAGAACTCCGTCGGCCGGTCATGTGATGGGTAGCGCCCGGTGTCGAGGTACCACCCGTCGATCTTGTCATCTTTGGGTATCGCCAAGGAAGGCGTGTGCTCTCGGCTCATCAAGGTGGAGGAGATTCGCTGCGGCCGATGCCGCCGAGATAGCTTCGATGCTTGCGTTTGCTAGGAAGCGAGCCGGCTCTTCTTCCTCCACTTGTGCGACGTGGACTGGCCACGTCGTGGTAGCGACACTCCTTGGCCCAATGGCCAAGCTTGCCTGATTGTGGCGAGAGTAAATCTCGTCTTGCGGCCTTTGGTTCTTGCGGCGCCGCCACTGGCGCCTCGCGGTGTCGCCCTTGGCACGTCCTCGCGCCACCGACGCTGGGCAGCGTCGCGCGCCTTGCGCGGCTTGGCGTGCTGCGGCGCTGTCGCGGCAGAGGACTCCCCTTCTTCCCGTCACCCTGGCTAGCCTCCCACTATTCCGAGTGAGATGTAACTTCCCGCCAATGGTGATAGGCCCCGAGAGAGGCCGTGGCTCGTCATTGCCGACGACCTTGAGACGACCTATTGCCTCTTCGATCGACATCGTGGAGAGGTCCAATAGAGACTCGATTGAGCGAGCGATCCGCTTGTACTTCGGGGATGCAACGGAAGAGCTTCTCGATGGCTCTCTCCTCATCGTAGGTGTCGCCACCGAACCGCACCATCTTCTCGTAGTAGAGTGTTAAGGCGGAGAGCAAAATCATCAACATCCTCACCTGGCACGAAGGCCAAGTTCTCCCACTCCTTGCGAAGTGCTGCGGTGTGGTCTTGCGGCGCGATCGGCTGCCGATGCGTCTTGCGCGGCGATGGCATCCCAAGCCTCCTTGGCGATCCGCTTCTTGGAAAGCGTGAATCGCATCTCGGACGGATCGCGGCGATGAGGGCATCCAGCGCCGTCGATCCTCGTCGTAGTCGACGTCGCCGTCTGATCGCCTCCCACATGTGCCGCACTGGAGCCTTATCCTCATCACCGCGCCCACTCGACATAGTTGGTCTTGGTGAGGGTAGGCCACCCACTACCGGGGCCGATGTCCACGATAATGGCACTGGGCCCGCTGTGACCATGGTATCGGTCAGGGAGGAGAGCGCGCCGCTGTAAGGGCCACGATCTCCGTCGGCCAGCCCGGCTCTGCCGGAGCTGATCGCCGCCCAGCCTCGTCCAGAAGCTCTGCCGGGGCCGCGCCCGCCGCGTCCCCGGAGCTCTGCCGGCGTCTGCGCTGTCTGGGCTCCTATCGCTCATGAGGGTGGGCAAGCGCCCATCGCGCGCCGCTCACTTGCTACCTCCCTCTCCCGCTTGAGCTCGCCGTCGGCCGCCGTCGGCAGCAGCCGCTGGAGCTCTTGCCTTGAGCCTCGAAGCTCTGCTTGCGCCTGTATTTGCATCGCGGCCGCTTTGCTTCCACCTCTGCTCTTGCCGCCGCGATTCGCCCGCCAGACTTTGCCGCCCTTGCGCCGTCGGCTGCGATCTCTCTCTTTGCTCGCTCGCTGATCTCTGCGCCAACAACCGGCCTCTGCCAGCGCTGCGACCGAAGCGCCGAGGCTGTCGCTTCGACATGGCACGCTAGTGGGGCCGTTAGGGAAGAAGTCGCCTCGAGGCATTTCTTTGCTCATTATTCGAGAAGATGAAGGGTGAGCGAAAATTGCTAGTATTCTTCGCTTCTTTGAGCGAGGAGGAGCGTGGGAAGGAGATGAGCAAGAGATGTTTAGGCTGCAAGAAAGAACGGCTCTGATACCACTTGTTAGTAGCACTATTCTTACTATCATCGAGAGAGAGAATGACACACTGAATTGGGGCAATTTTCTGATTATTCTTACTATCATCGAGAGAGAGAATGACACACTGAATTGGGGCAATTTTCTGAATTTTATTGCTCATACCAGTGCTATTGCCACCCTAAGGGGTTGGGCAAGTGCCATATTTATAGCTGCTGGCGCAGCATATACTAATACTAGTCTAAAGGCTGCCCACAAAGGCTGCCCAAAAGCTAGTCAAAAGCTGCCTAAAAGCTGCCCTAAAGGCTGCCCAAAAGCTAGTCAAAAGCTGCCTAAAAGCTGCCCAAAAGGCTAGTCAAAAGCTGCCCACAAATGACCAAGACTTATTCCATCAGGCGTGGCTTGAACTTCAAGGTTCTGTTATATGCATGTGTTGTTGCATCAATCATACCTCTAACAGTGCAAAAATCTGTTTCCATTTTACCCTTGCTTATACATTCTAACTGGTGTCAGCAACATTTTTTTTTCCGAACAGGATGCAACAAATGGATACTTGAAGCTTCTCCTTGTGACTGCAGCGGAAGGTGACAATGCTGGGGGCTCATCTAAAAGGTTTGATTACCAGTTGACGTGTCAAACAAGTTTTGCTTTGCCCACTCTAAATGTGTTATTGTTTTTTCTCTCTCAGTGTAAGGGATCTTTCGTTGATTCTTGATGCACTTGTAAAAACAAAATCACATTCTGTCCTGCTGGATATCATCAGCAAGAATGGTATATTTCCTCGCCTTTCTGCAACATTCAAGATGAAAGAAAATCTTTTATAACTACTGACTAGTGCACTATTTTGTTCTATTCTATGATAGGATTGCAAATGCTTCATAATATATTGAAGCAGAATAGAAGCAAGTTCCATCGGATACCAATAATCCGGAAGCTTCTGAAGGTTCGCACTTTACCGGTTTGATGTTATCAATTACTACATTCACCTGTTGTTTTGTTTCCAATTGATATATTCATGCGAAATTGTATTCGGTCTAATGTCACCATCACCTGTTGTTATTTCCTGTGTAAAAGAAAAAGAGATCACATTTATATCACAGGATTATAGAAACAAAGCCATATATTTTGTCCTTATGAATGTTGGCGTCTTCCTTCAGGTATTGGAGTTTCTAGCTTCGAAGGGAATTCTGACATCTGAACATATAAATGGTGGTCCTCGATGTGCTGGAATGGAAAGGTTAGATTATTCAAACTTGTCTTTTCCTCCACTTTATTAAATACTAATATTTGCCCCCCCCCCCCTCCCATTTTTACTCCATTATACATTTTTCTATATTTTCTTGTGTAACAACTTCTTTATTTTTAAGCCTACATAGTTTTTGTTTAAGAAAGCAATTCTTGCTTTTAGTTATTTCTGTTGTATGTTTGATCATTGAGCTTTCGGGTTTCCTAAAATACCTTGTTGTATGGCCTTTTCTTATGCAACAAGCTGTCACTTGAAGTCTGGTTAGACCTATTTTCTAATCCTGCCTTGGAGTGAATAATATGCAAGTGAAGCCTTTTTGGAGGAGCTGATCTTGAGTTTAGAACTTTACATAGGTCTTGATTTACATCTATGTGCAGTTCCAGCACTGTGTTACGCTGGACCCTGTTACTAAGCCTTAGCCAGTGCGATAACAAGCCATGGAAAAATCTCCATTGCTGTAGAAAATAGCTTCTATTGTTGTTCTTTTTAAAGCTTCAGTTACACAATTGTCATTACTTTTTTTTTCTTTCTGGAATTTGCATTGCAGCTTCAGGGACTCAATGTTGAGCTTGACCAGGCATAGTGACACACAGGTAATGGATATACCAGTGATAATGCATGCCTTTCAACTTATACTGTGGACTAATGTATGGAAAGACAGACAATCTTTTGATTTATATTTACAAACGAATTGAACAAATGATTAATCCTGGAGGAAAGTTCTGCTGTTATGAAAAGCATAGATTAGGCGACATCAATGCATGCTTTTCAACTTCTATTTTGGATATATTATTGTATATTGCTTCCTTGTTAAGTTGTAAATGCATACCTTATCCGTGGACTAACGTATAGATTTTGCAAATAACAAATTTATTAATGTGAGAACTGCTGCTGAGAAATGCACATGAACATCACCATATGTACAACATGGATAGTTGTATTATTTAAACCTTCACTTATCTTGGTGTTCATAAAACCATTCCAGGTCCCCAAACCCCCATTCCCTGTCCTGACTACACTAGAGACCAACTTGTGTACCATTTATTATTATTATCATTTGCAAAAAAATCATACCGATAAGTGAGTTACAGTTTCCCCCCATTCGAAAATAATGTTATGAGCCTCTCATGAAATAGCATGGTGAAACCCAACTGCTCTAAGGTTTACCAGTTTTGGCCCTCACAGGAAAAATCTCGGAACTGCTTGCTACTTGTTGGTTTACAATATTTATTATTCTCTTACCCAACCCCCGTTGATCCTTTTTATAGGTTTTCCAATAAGAATTTGATATGTGATTACTCTCTGCATGCATAGGCTTAGGTCGCTATGACTCACTCTGTCAAGCCTAATCTAGTTTCTCCAATATGTCAAGTGACCTGTTTAGTTTCGGTGATGATTTTAATAGGTTCATCAGATTGCTCGGAACTTCCGTGATAGATGGATCCCTCGTAATATAGCAAGAAGCGAGCCAACAGAGTACCCACATGCATCCACATCTGCACAGGATATCCAGGGAATTTCTGCAGCTGGTGGACCTGTTTCAACTTCAAACTGTTATACAGAGTGGAATTTCACTAGAAGAAAACGCAAGAGTCGTTGGGATTATCAACCAGATGACCACTATAAAATGGTTGGATTAAAAATTCAGAAAGTTTGTTCTGGACATAGTGAATTGGATCTTCAGACTGGCTTGATGAGAGATAAATTGCAGGCGAATTCGGGAACAAACAGCTATCATAATGATGTGCCTGTTATGGGAAGTTCAACAGAGGATGCAGATGACGAAGTACCTCCTGGGTTTGAGTCTCAACAGGAATGTCAGCCTGCACAAGCTTCTTTAGACCAGGGGGTTGCTCTGGGATTCTCCATGGAGAGGTATCAACCTAACTTGAGTATTTCATATGGGGTTCCGGTTGCTCTTGTTCAGCACTTTGGAACCCCAGAAGTTGAAGGAGGCCAGTGTCGCCAAAAATGGAAAGTCGCACCTGGTGTGCCTTTTAATCCTTTTCCACCGCTGCCACCCTATCCACGAGGGAGTCCTTGTCCTTCCACTTCGTCAACTCAGATGTCTCAGCATGATGGAACACTCACCATGAAACACAACAGTTCAGGATATTGTGGAAGGACCGCGGACAGAGGCGGAAGAATGCATAGGAATTGGCGGAATGGGCAAAGAACGAGATGGCCATACAATTATCAAGGAAGGAGATTTCCAAGTTACCATCATAGATTTGAAAGATGCCGGCTTCCAAGGCCTCAGGAGCATGGTGATTCAGGATTTAGGGGCAGATAATGACCCCCAGTCCTGGTTTTGGAACCACAAATAGTGGTACACATGGTAATTCTTGTTTGTCAGAAGTGTAACAGAAATTGTGTGAGCCTTTATTTCTGTTTAACAGGAGAGGTTGTTACTGTCATTTCATTAGAAGTAGGACATATGCTGCAAGTGGGTCATTGTCATTGCAGTTTTCTTACTAATTAATTTGCTCATTGGCCAATGTGTAATCTCAATAGGAATAATTGATTTGATTCAAATCGTTTTACAGGCTAAATGGCTAATTGATTCATTGACAATCTTCTCCATGCTCATGTTCTGCGCTTCATTTTCCTTTTGTTTTGCTGCCTGCTGCAGCTTTGTTTGCTGCAAAGCGATCTCTGCTTTGATATTATCTTGAGCCTTTAAGATGTTCAGGCTTTTGCTTTCTGTTCCTGTATGTGCATCTGTCATGCCGACAATATTCCTAGTTTGGCTGTATTATGAGTCCATATCATTGTGGTTTTCTGTACTTTATATTCAGTAGAAAGCAAGTTATTTCTTTGAATCATGTATATGAAAGGTGAATTAACTTTTGTATTTCGTCGATTTTTGAAACGGCCAATTGATTTGGAGGGCTCGTAACTTTTAGGCCTCCTGTTACTTGTTCGTTTTAGGTCTTGAGCTGTCTCTCTGTAGCTTAAGGTTGATTCCTGCCCCTTCTATACACTATGGTCACGCGCACGGGCAGGCAGAAAATTGTAGAAACTTCAAGGCATGTCAGGTAAAGTCCTGAATCTAAATTACATGGCATGTTCTCTGAAGATTTTTCTCATTTTTTTTTTCTGTATTCAAGTTCTAGTTGTGTTTTACAGTATGCATGTCAACGGCGAGATTTTCTGGACACTGTGTGACGATGATCTGCTCAAATTTACTGATGCTTGCTGTTATTTATCTATGCTTTATTTATTTATTTATTTTTGCTGGAATGATTGACTCTGGGAAAGAAGACGTACATACTGGTACTATACGGTCATGCAAATGTTTATCCTTCTCTGCCGTCGCAAGTACTAATGGCTGGTGAATCGTCTCATGCCTGATGCACTTGGATATTTCGATGTCAAGTAACAATCAGAAAAAAAATGTATATATCGGCTCCTGCGTTTCACTCGTTACCAGTGAGAAAAATGAATGAATTGTCTGCATCAAGGTTGTTGAACGGAATGTTGTTGAAGCTACATGTATATACTTGTTCTCTGATCTAAATTTGATTTTCTTGGGAGAGGAACCGGTATGCTCGCTATGCAAGGAACACTTCGTCTATATTCGAGTGTCTGATCCGAGCATTGGTATCCTCAATTAGAGATTAACAGACCGAGACAGACTAATCCTACTCTTGCTTGTGTATGGAACAGAGGCGGGGCTACTGCTCATCGATATGCAGCAATGGAGGCTCGGCATGCAAATACTCCTTTATCACCTTAGATACACTTATATACTAATTATAAGATATTCTAATGAGATATACATGAAAAAATTGCAAGGGAGTACATAGTTTTTAGCGTGTTTTGCAAATACCTTCATATACGCATATAAAAAGGAGTATGTCTGAAAAGTGTACATACCACCTCCGAAAAAAAATGTAAATACCACCTAGATGATCTTATATACTTGTATACTACACAAACATACCCTCTGTTGCATGAGATACTCCCTATGTTGTGAGATATGACATAGGAAGTAATTACTCCCGGGAGTAAAAAAGAGGCTTATATAATATATATATAGAAAACCCGTTTTGTACTCCCAGGTGTATGTACTCCCTACCTCTATTTGGTTAATAATAACTTCCTAATTAAACGGAACCAGTTAACAACTGCCATTTATAGAATGTGCTTCCACTTGCGTAACACAAGTTAATGCACAGAGAGTAGGGAGTACATACTCCTAGTAGTATGGAAACATTTTCATATATATATATATATGAAAAATACTTTCTACTCCCAGGAGTAATTACTCCCATCTCCGAAATACCACTCAAACGAACTTGAAATACTCCTTTATCATTTTGGATACACTCATATACTAATTATAAAATATTCCAATAAGATCTACATGAAAAAATTGCAAGGGAGTACATAGTTTTTAGCGTATTTTGCAAATACCTTCATATACGCCATAAAACGGAGTATGTCTAAAAAGTGTATATATCACCTCTGAAAAAAATGTAAATACCACTTAAATGATCTTATATACTTGTATACTACACGTACATACCCTCCGTTGCTCAAGATACTCCCTACATTGTGAGATACGACATAGGGAGTAATTACTCCCGGGAGTAGAAAAGAGGCTATATATATATATATATATATATATATATATATATATATATATATATATACTACATATATATAGGAAACCCAATTTGTACTCCCGGGTGTATGTACTCCCTACCTCTATATATATATATATATATATATGAAAATGGTTCCGTACTGATAGGAACGGTGGCCCGATCTTTCGGTGAGAGTATGATAACCACGATTTGGGTTGGAGTTCGACGTTGGCGGTCCGACTACAATCGTCAACGACGTTGCGCCTTAGCGACCGGTACACAAATCTCCAAAGGGTTGATTTTGCCAGGGCACGATCAACGTTCCTACACGCAATCGAGAATGAGCAAGAACAAGATAACAAGCAATCTGAAATTGTGAATATGAATATTTAATTTAGGCAAAACCAATCTGAAAATTTGGAGTCTACCATGCTTAGGGTTGTGTTAAAAAAGAACACTATCTACCAATCAGCACGTTGTTAATAGAATACTATCTACCATGCTTAGTGTTGTGTTAAAAAAAACATTAAAATATGGGAAGAATGCTTGCCTCATGTTGAGTTTGCTTACAATAGATCAATGCATTCTACTACCAAGATGTGCCCATTTGAGATTGTATACGGTTTTGTGCCTCGTGCTCCAATTGATTTATTGCTACTACCATCTTCTGAAAGGATTAATTTTGATGCTAAACAACGTGCTGATTTGATGTTAAAAATGCATGAGTCCACAAAACAAAACATTGAAAGAATGAATGCTAGATATAAACTTGCTGGTAGTGAAGGTAGAAAGCATGCAACTTTTGAACCTGGTGACCTTATTTGGTTGCATTTGCGTAAAGATCATTTTCCTGGTTTAAACAAATCTAAATTAATGCCAAGAGCTGATGGTCCATTTAAAGTTCTTGAAAGGATTAACGATAATGCATATAAGCTTGAGTTGCCTGCAGATTTTGGGGTTAGTCCCACATTTAACATTGCAGATTTGAAGCCATACTTGGGTTCCGAGGAGGAGCTCGAGTCGAGGACGACTCCGTTGCAAGAAGGGGAGGATGATGCAGACATCACACTCTTTGATGCAGCCACGACGTCACCTACACGTGAAGAGGAAATGATGAAAGGACCAGTTACGCGAGCTCGTGCACGCCAGCAAATGGTCAACATGGTGCTCACAAATTACGGAGAAGTACCGATATAATACCAGATCAAAATGGGCCCAAACATGTTGAAACAAGGAGGCGCTAAAGCCCATGGGCCAGAACATGTTGAAAGAAGTCGATATTTATCCTTCTCATCGAAAGATCGGGACCGTTGTTGCTATCACGTACCCCTGGGAGTATGTACTCCCACTCTCAATATACCGCTTAAATGATGTTATTATACCTCTTTATTCTTCTAAGTATACTCTAATACTGATTATAACATGCTCCAAAGTGAGTTCTATGAAAAATTTTATCAAAGTCCACATGTACATCATAATTTATTTATATACTCTTTTTATATATGGAAAAGGGTATATAGTAAAAAAATAAATGGCTCCGATGAATTTTTTCAACAATATCGCATTGTAGTATTTTATAATTATTATTAGAGTATACTGAAAGTGATAAAGGAGTATAACACATTCATTTAAATGGTATACTGGAGGTGGGAGTATGTACTCCGAGAGTACAGAAAAGACTTCCTCTATATATATGTGTGTTTAGACGAATATATCAAACTAAAGGGACTCGACCCTCTTGTATGGGGTAGATTTTTTTTTGGATAACTCCTATTTTTTTCGTGAGGTATTTTGTAGTAGCTCTCGTAGGTTGAGAAATTATATGCTAGCGATTCCACCTCAATCATTTATGTGATGTTAGTGCGGTAATGAGGAAATGGCACGGTGACTGATCGACTGTGAGACCCCGGATCGGCTATCCGAAATCTCCTGTGTATTTTCGTACTAGTCCCAGATCAGTAGCTAGTACACACAGTCACAGTGATACTTCATTGCCGAACATAACGAAAATTGTAATATAAATATTCAAGTATGGGCCACATGGCCACTTATTACAATACTCGGTCCAACGACCGGACACAAAGCAGCGGAAAACGAAAGCAAAAAGAATAAGCGAACGCCACAACGCCACAGGCGACGACCAGAAACGCAACTAGTTCTCCGGGCAATCCTCCTCGTACTCCTCCTGGAAGAACTCGCCCTCCTGGGTAGCGTCTTGAAAATTCTCTGATGATGACAATGTTGTTGTAGCACGTGAGTACAAAGGTACTCAGCAAGTCGGGAAAGGATGATCATGTGGGGCTTTCCAAAGGAAACTTAGTAGGGTTCATTTGCAGAAAGCCACATTTTATTAAACCGTACTTAAGTAATAAATTTCACAAAGCATCTTTTACAATTCTTTTTAATAATTGAATTATTTAATATTGTAGTGAGGTTCTATCCACCATCACTAGCATAAAGGCTCTATCCGCCACCAGTTAAAAGATCAAGGTTAATCTTGTGACTCCATCCGTCAAGTGTAAAACAGGTTCTATCCACCTGGTTGGCTCTATCCGCCAATCAACATCCGAGAGTTCTAACCACTCCCGAACCCCAAAACAAAACCCTTTTCAGTTTTAAAAACAAAATCAAAGTCTACCAATATGAAAACATTCTTCGCTTTGCCCTTGACCGTAAGCACGCTATTCGAATAGTTTTAACTCTGCAGAGGTGTACAACTTTACCCACAAGACAAGATATACCCTTGGTGCCATGCAATTAACACACTTCCTTGGGTGTGCCGGCAGGGATATCTTGACAAGGCCGTTACAATGTATCTACCTAACTAGACCCACCCGCTGAGGTTTCACCGCTGTTAGGGTTCCATCCGCCTAGTACAGAAGCTCCCTCTTGCGCCGTGTGAGAAAAACAACACTGCCTCTATCCGGCACTCACATTCAACTGAGTGGTGAGTCTAAGCTAGGCTCCTACAAATTAGTTGGTCAGGTCGTACCATTATAGACATGTGGTAGTATGGTTATGCTTAGAATGGACAATCACAAGCGTTGGTCCTTAATTGACTTGGGGCGATACTTGCACAAGACAGCTAGTGCTCCATCCGCACCCACCCGACAATCCAATCCGCCCAAGTCCAAACCATTTTCCTTTTCTTTTATTTTAGAAAAACAGTACTAAAATCATAATAATAACTTCCAAATCACATTTGAAATCATTCTTTTTTAATAATCCCACCCAGGGGTTGTTTTCATCGGAAAAAGTCCTAAGCAATTCTACCGTACTACGTAGCAAAGGATACCATATAAGCATAAGCATGGTATAAACAATGTCCTAGGTTTACAATGGATATGATTAACAATGCCAAGGAGGAATCAACAATTTCGGAATAACTAGCACTTATATTTGACATATTTTATTAAACATAGCCATGCAACTTTGTAAACAATTTAAATCATTTCACAATCGTAGGATCAAAATGCGTTAAGGAGACTTGCCTCCTGTCACGGCAGAGGTGTTGAACTCGCAAAACTCGGCGGCGGAATCGGCGGTCGCGGCGGGATCGTCGACTACACGCAAATTGAGGCAATAAATAAATAACGGAAAATAAATAAAATCTAAAAATTACAAAATTAGTACTGACAGGTAGATCTTGATTTTAGATGAATTTAGAAATTTGAATGGAGTCAAACGGAGTTCGGACGGAGAAGTTATGAGCTTCCGAAGTTTGAAATTCGAAAAATTGGAAAATCGGGAATATTCCCGGAATATTCCATTTTGACTGGTCCACTGTTTGACCGATGACTTTGACTTTGACTGGGTCTCCTCTCTATGGCAAGTGGGGCCACTATGTCATTGAGTGGAGGGCTTTCTTCAAGCTTGGGCCTCTCCATGGCCATGGTTGTGTGAGGTGGAGCTTGGAGGGGGGGGATTGGGGCCATGGCCGGCAAGGGGCGGTGGCGGCGGCGAGGGCGGCGACGGCGGCACGTCGGCCGGCCGGCGACGGCCAGCCGGCCAAGGCAAGCGGCGGGCACGGGCCCAAGCATGGCGGCGGCGACCCCACGCAAGCACAGTGCCCTTTCACAAGAACAGAGAGCAAAGAAAAATGGCCAAGGACCCAACTTCATCCAAAAATCCGATTTTCACCTCATTTTTGCACGGATTTGATCCGAACAAAAGCCTAGAACCTCTAGATTACATCCTTAGGAACCTAGAGAAGGAAGGAATTGAACCAAACCTCGCCGGATTCAGAGAAATCAACGAAGAACGGAGGTTCGGCCGGAATGAGAAAATCTCGAAATTCGTCGCCAACTCTTGATCAAACCTAAAATTGATGATTGGGTTAGATTCTAGACTCATCCACGGTCACAAAGAACCAAGTGGCACGAAGAATGGCTCACCGGAGAAGGATCTACAAGCACGAACTTGAAGAACATCGAAAAAGTTCAACACAACGCCGGTTTTCTTGATCTCACGGGCACACGAGTGGAGTAGAGGGAAAGGGGAGCACACTCCCGGAACGGGGACTTTTATACGAAGAGAATGGAGGTGGTGGTGCGGCGTTTGGAGTTGAAACGGCCGAGATAATGGAGATTAAGTGCATTTCGGTTTTTCTTGAATGGGGCCGTTTCCGGCGAGATTGACGGCTCATCAAGGTGGGGAATGGCAAGAGATCGTCGTCGCGGATCCAACGCAACCGATCTATTGATTTGATTGCAAATGTGCATGTTGCTTTGTTTCCTGTCGTTACTAACATTTTGCAGGACAATATGATGGAGTCAAGGACGATTCCACTTCAAGAAAGGGAGAATGATGAGACCATTCTCATTATGGACAGAACCAACACCGCATACATCAGTTCATCACCAAGTCTTGCTGCAATTATATCAACTACGTCCCCCTTATTCCATTACGTTTGTGACAAGTTGGCGACACTTCACGGCATCCTCTACTTCGTATACATCTACTACGATGGCTCCATCTGTATGGCTCCATCAGCCCACACCTTGGCCATCCTTCTCCATCTTTTCGTATATATCAACTTCGATGGCTCCATCCGCATGGCTTCATCGGCCCCCACCATGGCCATCCTTCTACATCTTCGCCGGTTCAAGGACCATTGACTCGAGCTCGAGCCCGTCAACTCAATTATCAGGTAAAGTCGTTCTCAAGCATATCTAATTGCACTTTTGAGAATAATTCAGTACCTGATGTGTGTAATGTGCGTAAACACTTAGGAACCATGGTTTGGATCAACAAGGATGCACATCTACATCAAGCAAAGTTAGAGATCAAGTGTGCCACGTTTTCTAAGCCAACTCGGCCTCCGGATCACAGCGTGAAGTAAAACGAGCATAACTTTTGCATACGGAGTCCAATTGATGCGTGCTTATACTTGTTTGAAAGCTAAATTCGTCCTCTTTCAAAAGGATCTAACCTCATCTCCTAATTCCTTACGAGTTGACGGGAATATGCAAAACAAGTTGGGTCAACTTTCGATTAGAAACACACGATCGATTTGGATGGAGACGACTTTGACGATTCGACTACGCCGTACACCGACGATGCGCCTTAGCAATCGCTAAACCAACTCCGGAGGATTATTGACCTTGCCGTGGGCATGATCAACTTGATCACGAAGATCAATTCCTGCAAGCAATCGAAGAACAAGCAAGAACAAAGCAAAGTAATCTAAAATTGCAAATATAGATGAAGGATTGATAAGTTGGGGTTCTGATACAGGGAGCTTCTTAGGTGGCTATTGTGCACGTCTGAAAAGACTCAAAATATTAGCAATGGCTAAATATCAAATAGACGACGAAACCTTTCAAACAAGTACTCATAGACCTCGAACACCCTTGTGGATCAAAAGTTATGGTCATTTTAAGTTGGTGCTGTTCAGGAGGCCGAATCCGAGTTGAGCTTGTGCACTTGAAGAACCGGCTTCATTTTTGACGTTTGGTGGTTCTTCTCCTTGGTTCCTAAGGACAATAAAAATCATCACAAGGATTAAATAGTATTCCATTCATTTAATTATTTGTATGAACGTTTGGTGGTCCTGCTGGTGATCTGTGGGATTCAAAGGTTAGGTGTGGTGAGAAATCTGGTATTCTTCTATTTATTTTTCCCCCACCTAACCTTATCCCTCTCTCCCTCTTTTCTCTCCCTCCCCATTCGGCTGGTTTTTCCCCAGCCCGACGCCGCCCCTCTCCCTCCACGCCTGGTGACGCTGCCGCCCCTCCCCAACCTGGCTAACGCCGCCACTCCTCCCCACCCCGGCCGAAGCCGCCCCTCCTCCCCAACTCGGTGACGCCGCCTCCCCTGGCTTCTCCCCCGAGCTCGACGCAACTCAGCCCAGCCCTCGCCGGTCCTCCCTCCGAACTCAGCGCAGCTCGACGCCCCCTGGTCTCCCCCGAGCTCGGCACCGCACCCTTGCTCCTCCTTCCTACCGACTGCCTCCCTGGCCGACTGTGGGGGCTCCTGTCCTGGTACAGTGATACTCCATTACTGTTGCGTGGGCCTGGTTAATCACGCAACCCGTAACGTAACGATCACGGCATCACGACAGACTCAGATTGAAACCACTTGGTCAGCACGTTACTCGAGTAATGAGGTCACATGCCAGCCAATTGGATCCAATTTGAGCTTCCCGCAACCATGTGATAACCACTAGTCCCTGGATCAGTAGGCTAGTGTCACATGTTGAGAAGGTAGAGTTTCATCCAAACGAACGCAGTACAAGGGCAGAGGTAATATATTACAACGGTAGATAGTAATATTACAACTTGTTCCTGTTTACAAAATGCCGATTGGCTTAAAGTAAACTGAAGAGAAAAACATCAGAGAAACAAAAGTAAAGCGGCCGCGGTGTGCCTCCATTCCCTCAGTAACCGGCGAGCAACTAGCTCCGCTTAGCCGACAAACGCACCACCCGCGTGCAGGTCATCAACTCCTGGTCACCTTCTTCCTCACTGCATCTTCTCGCTCCTCACGCAAATTTTCAGAGCAAACGGTGAGTACACGTATGTACTCGCAAGACTTTATTGTTTGCAAGTATAATAATAATGTAGGCTAAACAATGAAGATGGTTACTATTCTAGTTTAGATTTGCATGAAGCTGAAGTTATTTGTGATAGACTAGTAGATTGGAATACTGCACAATTTATGAAACATTTAGTAAATGAGAGTACAGCAATACATAATGTAATTGTACATTTCATTCAACATCCAAATTCCTCCAACATATCCAACACCACCATCACATGGCAACAGAATCATTTCCTTCAACATAACCAACACCATCATCACATGGCAACAGAATCACCAAGAAGATGATCAAATCACCAAACCAACCGATCTCTGAATCCAACGACTCAACATTTGTATGATACAGCCCAACATTTACAAAATCTACCGATTTCAAATCCTTTTCAGAAATCAAAACCAAAATACTATACTTGACAGCAAATACCCAAAATGCTCGTGACCGTGAGCACGGCTAATCTATTAGTTTGATTAATCTCTGCAGAGAATGCACACTTTACCCACACGACACATTCTAGCAATCATGTCAACCATGCCACGCGATACATACCATATCCGTTTTGCTAGATTATGACGAAACTCTTCCAATTGTCGGCATCTAGTCTTGCGTCAGCCCCGGCGATGTGCGCTCTTTGCTTTGGGTGGGGGCTCCACACACCCACACAGAGTACCCCCGGGCCAGGCGAGAGTACCCCCCATTTAAGGTGTTTGGGTACCTTAAACTCCAAACCTGATTCACCCACACGGATCCAACGATGGCTAACAGCCCATCGTGCCTTTTACCCTCAGCAAAGCATCCACCGTTGTTTCACGAAAGTCTCCAACACCTGCGCGTGGTGAGGGAGTATTCTAAGCAACACCAGCACGTCGGTATTGCCCAACTACTTCGACCTACCACGGCGCAAGATCAAATTCCAACTCCTGTACTGGGTTTAGGCTATCCCATACTAGCACATGTGGTTGTACGAAAGGACTTGGTTAAAAACGTCAAGTTCAGTCCTTAGGATTGCACAGACGAGACCTCCCATCATCCGTCCAGCATAAATCACCGTACACCTTTTCCTTTTTCATCTTTTACCAACATAGCCTTTGTTTTTCCGAAATCACCATTTCCGAAATCCTAATAACGTATCGAAAATCTTTGATTGACTGAGTCCACCGATCATTATTCAATCAGTCTAAAGCTGGGCTAAGCGTATGCAACTATTAGACTTATAACCCCCCGATTTACACTTATTATAGCGTCTATCCTTAAACTAGGGTTACTCAAGGATTTTAGGGTAGCAACAAGATTAAGATAAGCCATCCAACCATTAGGGTATCTATCTATTCCCACCATTTAAATACTTGTAATAATCATATGCATGCGTAATCATTTTGCAAAACATCAAATACTTTTGCAATTATAGGAGCAATATGTTCAAAGGGGGTGCTTGCCTACTTGCTTTGGGTTTTGCGTGTCCTCTGGGTCGAAGTCCGGATCCTCACCTACTGCTCCTGAGGCGTCGATGTCTAAACGAAAGCGCAACAAAAGAAATAACGAGGAAACGATTAAGATCCAACGAGAACAAAGCAAAAAGCTCAAAGAAGCGACAACAACCAATAAGCGAACACGAGAGAGAAAACGAAAACGAAAACCAAAACTTGAATTGGAGACCGGCAGTACCGGTGTACAAACCCCGGTAGTGCCGCTCCACAGTCGGCAGTACCGGCCTTGAGGGTCGGTAGTACCGGCGACTACGAAACCTAAACGGGGACCTCTCTGGAAAATAACTACCGGCGTTGCGGGAGTGGTAGTGCCGACCTAAGCCTGGCAGTACCGGCCACAAGGGTCGGTAGTGCCGGCCTGGCAAGCGATCAGAACTTACCACGTCGGTAGTGCCGGCCACAGGTCGACTGAATTTTCCAGAAAAAGGATTTTCGCACAAACGACTTCGGAATTTCTCGGCGATTGCATGGATGGGTTCTCGGAGATGACAAGGACCCATTTATGCAAACCACACGTGGTTCCGACCTCGTTTGGACTAATTCCTAATCCGAGAAACTCTAAAGTCCTAATCCATGCTAAATTCCGACTTTCTCCCCGAATCGAATTCTAACTCGATTCTTTTCGCGAAACTCGGACTTTAACAACGTCGAATACATTCTAGTGTCCCTTTCCTAGCTTTTGGAACCAGGATTCCAAGGTTTAATTCCAAAAGCTACGAAAACGACATTTAACAAAATATATCCGATAAAAACGTATTTACGGTTTGTGATCTCAGTTCTCGCACTAATAAGAACTCTTGCACCTAACCTAGGTTTAGAAACTCAGCTAACTAAAAGTTGAGCACTACAACTAGGTTTTCTAGGGTTTTAGCTAAAAGAAAAGTTGATAGAAATGGAGATAAATTCAAGATCAAGCTCAAGTCATCACAGATCTGACTGAAACTTGCTCCAGTCACCACAGTGCTCGTCTAGGGTTTTGGAAAGCGACGATCTCCTCCGTGGCTTGCTTCACCTCGAGCTCAAGAACACCGGAGGGAGAGGTTTAGCTGGAGGGAAAACTCGAGAGAGAGGTAGAGAGCTCCATGGGAGAGAGAGCTATGGGAGAGAGAGCTAGAGGGTGAGGGTGAGAGTGAGAGGGAGTGAAGTGAGGGAGAGGGACTAATACGGCTGGGAGAGGAGGCTTAGATAGTAAGGCTCCAAGAGCTGAGGTGGCTGGGCAGCAGGCGTGAGAGAGGGCTCGCCCCCTGCCGTCGCCTCGGCCCGGCCCGATCTGCGACCAGGGCCAGTGATCGCCGCCAGGTAGAAAACCCCAAAAGACCCCGAAAAACTCCGAAACTCCAAAAACCCTTCCCGGAAACCTTTAGGATAGACTCTAGGATAGCTAAAGAAGGTTTGGAAACTACGGTTGCTTAGAAATTCTAATCGCAACACGAAACGAGATTTTTGGAGCAAAAACTAAAACAAAACAGATAGAGCGAACAAATCCAAAAACAATTAACTCCAAATTGAAATCCAAACAACTCCCAAAGGATAATTAACATTAAAAAGGTAAGTACAAACTCAGGATGTTACAGCTCTACCCCCCTTACAATAATCTCGTCCTTGAGATTACAAGGATTCCGAAAAGAAAGATGGAAACTCGGATCGAAGGCGATCTTCACGTTCCCAGGATGCTTCTTCTTCAGTATGATTACTCCACTGAACTCGAAGCATCTTGATTACATGATTACGAGTAAGTCGTTCACCGGCCCGTAACGCCGAATTGGATATTCACGGTATGTAAGATCTGGTTGAAGTTCAATTGCATCCAGAGGAGTGAGTTCAGTAGGAACTCGAAGACACTTCTTCAACTGAGAGACATGAAACACGTCATGCACATCCGCAAGTTGAGGTGGAAGCTCCAACTGATAAGCTACTTCACCCTTCCTTGCAAGAATGCGATATGGACCGACGTATCTCGGTGCTAACTTTCCGCGAACTTGGAATCGCTTCGTGCCACGTAACGGTGACACCTTAAGATAGACAAAATCGTCTACATTGAAGCTCAGATCACGGCGGCGATTATCAGCATAGCTCTTTTGTCTAGACTTAGCTTCTTTTAACCGATCGCGGATTAGCCTGACTTGCGTCTCAGCTTCTTGAATCACTGTGGGTCCAAAGAACTTTCTTTCACCGACTTCGGACCAGAAGAGAGGAGTTTGGCATTTTCTTCCATACAGTGCTTCAAACGGAGACATTTGAAGGCTTGCTTGATAACTATTATTGTAGGAAAACTCAGCAAATGCTAAACACTTTTCCCACTTCGAGTTATACGAAAGAATACAAGCTCTGAGCATGTCTTCTAGGACTTGATTTGTTCTTTCAGTCTGTCCATCGGTCTAGGATGGTAAGCTGTGCTGAAGAGCAGTTTGGTCCCTAGAAGTTCATGCAAATTCTTCCAGAACCGCGAAGTGAATCGGGGTCCACTACGAGACACAATGGTTTTAGGAATTCCATGTAGTCGGACAATATGGTTCAGGTAGAGTTCTGCAAGTTTAGCTCCATTGTAGGTAACGCGTACCGGTATGAAATGAGCGACTTTGGTTAACCGGTCGATGATTACCCAAATAGAGTCATGGCCATTAGCTGATTTTGGTAGGCCAGTGATGAAGTCCATTTCGACCTCATCCCATTTCCACTCCGGAACCTTCAAGGGTTGAAGCATTCCAGCTGGTCGTTGGTGCTCTGCTTTAACTCACTGACACACGTCACAAATGGCGACGTACGCGGCGATATCTCTTTTCATACCAGGCCACCAAAACTTCTTTCGAATATCTTGGTACATTTTAGTGCTTCCGGGGTGGATTGACAACGGAGTCTCATGAGCTTCCTTCAAGATCAATTCTTTGATCTCCTGATCATTCGGGACATAAATTTGATATCCACGCATGATCAGACCATCAACTCGATCTGAAAACTCAGATGATGCGCTTTCTTTCAAATTGCGCTTGATTTCAGCTACTCCTTCATCTTTCAACTGAGCAGCTTGAATTTGGGATTCAAGGGTAAGTTGTAGGGTTAATGTAGCCACAAATCCTTCCCCTACCATCGCCAAGTTGAGTTTACGAAACTCATCCAGCAACTGGGGTTGATAAACACCCGACAAGGTATTACTAGTGTGTAGCTTATGCATCGAGGGCATCGGCTACCACATTAGCTTTTCCTGATGATAATGGATTCCCAAATCGTAGTCCTTGATTAGCTCCAACCACCGGCGCTGTCTCAAGTTTAGATCTGGTTGGGTGAAAAAGTATTTCAGACTCTTATGATCAGTAAATATCTCAACTCGGTTTCCGATGAGATAATGTCGCCATAACTTAAGAGCATGAATTACGGCAGCCAATTCTAGATCATGAGTCGGATAATTGGCTTCATGAGGTTTCAGTTGGCGTGAAGCATACGACACGACTTTTCATTCCTGCATCGGACACACAACCAAGACCTTGACGTGAAGCATCACAATCACGTCAAAGTTTTTGTGCACATCAGGCAAGACAAGAATTGGAGCTGTTGTAAGCCTTCGCTTCAGCTCTAGGAAACTAACTTCACAAGCTGACGTCCACTCAAACTTCTTCTCCTTCTTGAGTAACTCAGTCATCGGCTTGGAAATTTTGGAAAAGTTTTCAATGAATCGCCGATAGTACCCGGCTAACCCAAGAAAACTTCGGACTTCAGGAACAGTCCGTGGCTGTTCCCAGGCAAGTACATCCTTCACCTTCTTTGGGATCAACAAAGAACACCTCCTTCCGAGAGAACGTGGCCTAAGAAGGCAACTTCTTTGAGCCAGAACTCACATTTGCTGAACTTGGCATACAGCTGATGTTCACGCAATTTATCAAGCACTAAATGCAGATGGAGTTCATGCTCCTGTTCACTCCGAGAATAGATAAGAATGTCATCAATGAACACCACCACAAATTTATCTAGGTATTCCATGAATACCTTATTCATGAGATTCATGAATGTGGCTGGTGCATTGGTGAGTCCAAAAGAAACTACTGTATACTCGTACAAACCGTAACGAGTAGTAAACGCAGTCTTCTGGATATCTTCCGGTCGAATTTTGAGTTGAAAGTACCCCAGTCTCAAGTCAATCTTAGAAAAGACTCGAGCTCCACTTAATTGATCAAACAAATCATCAATCCGAGGAAGAGGATACTTATTTTTGATAGTGACTTCGTTTAAGGATCGATAGTCCACGCACATGCGTAAACTACCATCTTTCTTCTTGACGAAGAGCACTGGACTACCCCATGGAGACGAACTAGGGCGAACAAAACCCTTAGCTAATTGCTCCTTGAGTTGCTTCTTCAACTCCAACAACTCATCAGAGGGCATCCGATACGGACGTTTGGATAATGGTGCTGTTCCTGGCAGCAAGTCAATAACAAACTCCATATCCCGATCTGGGGGCAATCCCGGTAATTCTTTAGGAAACACATCAGGATACTCACAGACCACTGGTACTCGATTTAATTCCAGCACAGAAAGCGAATGGAAAGAAGCCTTAAGCACATTTGATCGTCTGGAGTAATACTTAGTCTGGATTCCATCCGAATTCACCAGAGAAATGGAATGATTTGCGCAATCAATATGTCCTTGATTTTGAGATAACCAATCCATCCCAGGGATAACATTGAGTCCAGGGGTATCAATCTGAATCAGATTTCCCAGAAATAGAACTTCATTGATCACTATGGGTACTCTAAGGCATATGCGCTCAGCTCGCATAACCGAACCAGGAGAATAGACTAACATTGGATTTCGCAATCTGTTAGTCTTAACCTTATGTTCCAAAACAAACTTTGAAGAAATGAAAGAATGCGAAGCGCCCGAATCAAATAAAACCAAAGTGGGTACTAAGTGTATGAAAAACATACCAACTACCACATCTGGAGCATTACCGCCTCCTCATGATCACTAGGTTAAGTCGACCACAGGCTTGACTCGGGGCTACTTTTTGGCTAGAACGCCCTCCTAGGTGTCCACCACGCCCGGTTACAGAACCTTGCAGGCGAATCGGACCGCTTGGAACTTGAGGTCGAGCAGCAATAGGACGTTTGCTCGGACAAACAGTAGAGATATGTCCCTTCTAACCGCAAGCATAGCAGGTGAGTGCGGCCATCCTGTCCTGCCCTCCACGAATCTGTCCTCCGCGGCCAGAAGGTTGAGCCGCAGACAGAACAGGTTGGGGAAAGTTCCTCTGAGATCATGGAGGCGGCGATGCCACGGACTGAGCAATGGCGATTTGCCCAGAACGCGGTCTCGAAGAACCGGCACCGGCAGATTTCCGAGCCATCCACTTACGCTTCTGGCTCTCCAAAACTGCCTTGCCGCTGTCCTCAACACAAATCGCCTTGTCCACAAGCACTTGCATATTGGGGATGTCAAGTGGTGCGAGCGAATGACGAATCTCCTCATTGAGATGTTGACGAAACAAGGAGACTTTTCGGGCTTCACTCGGGACCTCATCTGCTACATATCGAACCAGATAATTGAACTTATGCAGATAGTCCATCACTGACATAGACCCCTGACGAAGATCATAGAACTCTCGTTTCTTTATCTCCATCAGACTAGTAGGAATGTGCACTGCACGAAAGGCTCCTTTAAATTCCTCCCAAGTCATGACCTGACCAGGTGGACGAATTGCCTTAACACTACCCCACCAAGCTGCTGCGCCTTGGAGATAGTGAGCAGCATACTGAACCTTCTCCTCATCAGTACACCTCACGAGGTCAAGTTTATCTTCAACATCGCGAAGCCAATCGTCTGCATCCAGAGGATCGGTCACAGATGAGAAGTTTGGCGGGCGAGTTCGCTGGAACTCGGCCAACCTCGATTGGGGTTGCATTGCTGCCAAACCACCATAAGCAGCGGCACCAAGGTTCTCGGAATTCTGCACCAACCGTTCCAACAAACGGGTCTGCATAACAAGAACTTGGGCCATTGACAGAGGTGGAGGTAACTCTTCACTTTGGGCATCGTGATGACTAAGCGATGCCTCCCGATTACCTACTGGCTCATTAGAGTGATGAGATCCTTGGCTACGGGATCTAGCCAAAGGTGGATCTTGACGCTCCGGATTCGGTATTGCCACAGCTGGTTCTTGGCTATTTTGAGCAACACCCCGGGCCATCTGTAACACCCCGGCATTTACTATGCCTGAATGTTACCAAACATAAGCTAAACAACATCTAAATACCACATTTAACATCAAATTCCAGCAAAGGTGCATAGACTAAAAACCGAGATTTCGGCAGCACCTCCTTTGTTTTATCATGAATTTAAGAAACAGCAACAATATAGCATTATATGGCAATAAGAGAAACATCTAAACAGCAATAAATAAAGTCTTAACGACAATAAAAGACTAACATCAAGCTCTTAAAGTTCCAAGTGTCAAACAAACAATAGAACTCTCATTAACCAAGCTAAGACTTAATTTAAAGGCCATCACACGCAATTTATTATCCAACTAAATGAATTGACTTGGGGAAACATTAAGGTGAAGCAACGTGTGAGAGTGTGACTATTCCCTTTCCGCATGCCGTTCTCATGGTACCTAAAACAACAAGAAAACACAAGGGTGAGTTCGAAAACTCAGCAAGCATACCGCAATGGACAACAAGCATAACAACAAGTCAATAACATCTTTCAGCATGTATAACATCTCATTCATGAATACTTATCAATATCATCATCAATTTGTATGCGATGTAATGCATTGCTCCTCGACCCTCTGGAACCTCATACCGGTATGGGAAGTACACACCCGTCGGTGTGCACCCTTTCCTCCCTTCCATCCCGAAGATGGAGGGTGCCTACTCGCTTCCAAACACCACGTGGATGGAATCACGACATAGGACTTACTCAATGGCGTTCGGATTAGTCATAACTTTCTCACCGACCTTGCCGGACTAGTTAAGACTTTCTCACCGCCCTCGCCCTATCTCATGACATGCATGCAACCATGCCAATTATCATATTTAATTCACATATTAACACATGGCATCATAATATGTTAAACATGCTCATCATATCATATCATTCATTAACACATGGCAAGTGGACATATATCATGTAGGCAATTCCATCTAATTTCAACATGCAACCTACAACTTGCTATCCATCACAACACACTTGCCTCAACCACGTGCAACGGATTGGCGGGAAGAAGAGGGAACTCCCGGGTCACACCACCTGCACATAGGCATCACACACTCACAATCATAACCTCAAAACAGTACACACGCCCCATCTAACCCGACATTGCCAACTACTCGCAAAACCTAAAAACAGAGGTTCTGTCCCGGCGGGACAGCAACCTTGCAAAAAGCATAACTTGAGTTCTGGGACTCCAAATCGAATAAACGAGTACACCGTCGCGAAGCTTAGGAATTTTCCCAACTTTTTCTAGTTATAGGGAAAGACTGATTCGGACTCTAAAATTGTTTAATCTACAGATTACCACAATCTGTTCCAGTTACGTCACAGATTTTTAGGCGCTCGGTAAAACAGCCATAACTTTCAAACGGCTGATCGGAAATTAACGTGCTTTACGTCCACGGAAAGATAATTAAATTATATACAACTTCCTAGAAGTCCGTACGGTCTGATTCGGATTCTAAATCGACGGAAACTCGAACCCTAGTTCGACTGCTCAATCTGCCCGAAAACAGAAACGTGGACAAGTTTAGATCTAACCCAAATTACTTCAAACCAGCGCCTCCAATTGATCTAAAAACTTGATAAACACCCTAATAACAGTACCTAGATCAAATCCAAGGATCCTCATGTTCATACCTTTGCCCAAAGCGCAAAACTCCAATCAATCTCCGTGAATCTCCTCGCGAATCGCTCCTCGCTCCACGTTCCTCGCTCCTCGCTCCTTGCTCCTCGCTCCTCGCTCCACGGGATGACTCCACAAGGTGCAGGGGTGGGGAGGCCACCCTAGGGCAGCAAGGGGTGGAGGGGAGGTGGTGTGGAGGTGGAGGAAAGGGAGGGGGTGCGACGGTTTTGGGGGGCTAGGGCTTAGGGAGGGGAGGAGGAGGGGCGCAAGAGGGGAGGTGGGGCGCAATAAGGAGGTGGGGCGCAAGGGGCTGGGGAAGCCCCTTTTATCAGCCCTCAACCCAATCCTAGTCCGTTCTGAGTCCTAATCCATCCCACCAAAGCCCACCAAGGCCCAAAACTCCTCCTCGGGAAGGCCCAAAACTCCCAAACGCCCTAAACGGCCCGGAAACGTTATTAACCCCGATCCTTATGATTTTAACCTTATTTCCACATCTCATACTGTATTTAACCTTATCATGTTCAAAAATTAAGGATACGACACTCGAGGTGTCACATTCTTCCCCTTCAACGGGATTCGACCTCGAATCTAAACGCACCAATCACGAAACCCAGAAACCAAAGACAGCCGGACTTTCACATCACATACCTGAGGTGAAAAGCTCGGGATACTTCTCGCGCATGCGAGATTCCAGCTACCAAGTCGCTTCTATCTCGGCCTGATGTGACCACAAGACCTTGACAAACTTAAGCGTCTGTTCTTCATCACTCGCTCTGAAGTCCCTGAATTTCCACAGGACGGGACTCGAAGGTGAGGTCCTGCTCAAGCACTAATGGTTCCAATGGAACCACCAACTCCGGATCGTGCAAGTATTTCCTCAACATCGAGACATGGAACACACTATGCACACCTTGCATGGATTAGGTAGCTCTAGGCGATAGGCCAACCTGCCAACTCAAGCGAGGATAGGAAAAGGCCCAACATACCTTGGGTGAGCTTTCCCTTCGTGCCAAACGCACCACACCCTTGGTGGGAGATACTCGCAAGAGTGCGTTATCACCCACCTCAAACTCCAAGTCTCGCCGCCTCACATCAAGATAGCTCTTCATGCGCTCTGCTTCATGCGAGAAGGTTCTGCTGCACCTCCGCCACGCGATCAACGATCTCTGCTGAACCCAATCCGGCCCAAGAATAGCTCTCTCGCCCACAAGATCCCAACAAAGTGGCGATCTGCACTTCCGACCATACAAGACCTCATAAGGAGCAGCCAGGATCTTTGGAATGGTAGCTGTTATTGTAAGCAAACTCTGCAAGGGGCAAATGGTCTTCCAGCTACCCTTCCAAGCCATCACACAGGCCACGAGCATGTCCTCCAAAGTTTGGATGGTACGCTCAGACGCCCATCTGTCTGAGGGTGAAAAGCGGTACTAAGGCAAAGCTGCGTACCCAAGGCACTCTGCAAACTCTCCCTAACTTGGAGACGAACTTCGCATCCCGATCGAGAGATAATGGTCTTGGGTACACCATGCAATCTCACAATCTCCCGCACATAGATGGGAGCCAACTCGCTCATTGAATTGGTCGTGCGGATGGGAATGAAATGCTTGCAGACTTCTTTGAGACGGTCCACCACAACCCAAACAAAGATCCTTCCTCGTGGAGAACGAGGTAGACCAACCACGAAATCCATGGAGATGTCATCCCATGGCCACACAGAACCTCCAATGGCTGCAGCAGACGGCGGGGACGCTTATGCTCGGCTTTGATCTTCTGACAGATCCCACAAGACGCCACATACTTGGCAATATCCACTCTCATCCTTTTCCACCAGAAATTCTTCTTCAAGTCCCTGTACATCTTGGTCTCTCCAGGATGGACCGTGTACGGGGTGCGATGAGCTTCTCTCGTAATGTCTTCTTTCACTTGAGATTTACGGGGCACGCCTGACGGCCCTGAAACCTCAAAACTCCCGCATCATCAACAGTAAAGTCTCCGGACTTGCCTTCCTCGGCGTTTCCTCACTGCTGGAGCAAACGATCATCTTTGTTGTGCCTCTCGCTGCACGCCAGAATCGACTCAAGAATCAATTGAGTTTCAGCTTGCACGGTCCCCGCAGCGATAGGAGACTCCCAAACGCTCAAAATCAGCAACAAGACAATCAACAACAGGGGCATTGTCTTGCGATCGAGCGTCGGCCACCACATTTGCCTTCCCGGATGATACTGGATAGTGAGGTCATAATCCTTTATCAATTCTAGCCACCTCCTCTGCCTCAAGTTCAAATCTTTACGAGTAAAGATGTACTTGAGGCTCTTGTGATCGATAAAAATATCACAAGATTCGCCGTACAAATAATGCCTCCATATCTTCAATGCAAACACCACTACGGCTAGCTCAAGATCATGGGTGGGATAGTTACGCTCATGCTTTTTCAAGCGCCTCGAAGCATAAGCAATCACCTTGCCCTCTTGCATGAGCACACACCCAAGTCCCAACCGAGAAGCATCGGAATAAGCAGTGAAGCGCTTCCCGGCTCGGGAAGGGTAAGAACGAGGAGCAGTCACTAACTTCTCCTTCAAAGTGCGTAAGCTGTGCTCACACTCTGCAGACCACTGGAATTTCATCCCTTTCTGAGTCAGCTGTGAAAGTGGCTTGGCAATGATAGAGAAATCCTGCACAAAACGCCGATAGTAGCCAGCCAACCCAAGGAAACTACGCACCTCTTTGACATTGGAAGGCCTCTTCCAATCCAAAATTGCTGAGACTTTGCTAGGATCTACAGATATGCCCTCTGGATTGATGATGTGGCCAAGAAAACCCACTTCAAATCCGAACTCGCACTTTTTCAGCTTAGCAAAGAATTGATTCCCTCAGGGTACTCGGCACAAGCCTCAAGTGTCGCTCATGCTCCTCTTCCGATTTAGAGTAAATCGAATGTCATCGATGAACACTACCACAAACTCATCAAGGTACTTGTGTAGCATACTGTTCATCGCCTCCATAAAGACAAAGGGAGCATTAGTTAGTCCAAAAGACATAACTTTAAATTCATAATGCCCATACCTAGTGGAGAAAGCGGTCTTCTCAATGTCCTGCTCCCTCACACGGATCTGATTATACCCGATCAAGATCAATTTTGGAGAACACCTTTGCTCCCTTCGGTTGGTCAAACAGATCCTCGATGCGAGGCAAAGGATACTTGTTTTTGACTCGCTCACTTGGTTAAGAGCACGATAATCAATGCACATACGCCAACTTCCATCCTTCTTCGAGACGAAGAGGACGGGTGCTCCCCATGGCGATACGCTACGCCGAATGAAGCCTTTGGCCATGAGATCCTCCAATCGCTTCTTCAACTCGTCTTGAAAAGGTCGAGCTAAGCGGTATGGAGAGATAGAAATAGGTCGAGTGCCCGGAGCAAGATCAATACGAAACTCCACATTCCTCACAGGAGGTAGACCAGGCAACTCGTCGAGGAACACATCAACGAACTCCTTCACTACGTAAATCTCCTCAATGGGAATCGAGGAAGATGGCTTCTCGAGACAAAGTCATGAGGAAACCCAATAGCCTCAAACGCCACCAGAAAACAAACTAGTCAAAGCAAAGACGGAATCGAGGGTATACCACCCTGAAAGGTCAACTCTTCCGGACCAGGCCTGCAAGGCAACTGTCTTCCGAAACAACAGATCTTAGCACGGCATCGATGCAGCCACCCATGCCCAAAATGACATCAAAAGGAGCCAATCGATCACCATGAGATTGGCAAAGAAAACCTCATCATCAATGGCAATGGTGCAACCAGGGCAAACCAAAGAACTAGCAATCAAACCCCAGGAGAATCGACTAACACGGACTCGAGAAATCCATTTGAACTCCCAACTTAGCTCTACTAGCAAACTCCGACGACACAAAAGAATAGGATGCTCGGAATCAAATAGAACAAAGGCATCAACGGAATCCACGAGCGAGTACACGAAACCACCTCTGGATGCCGGTGACTCGGCGGTCGGCAAAGCGTACACTCTGGTGGCGCCGGGACGTAAGAGCCCGACTCGGTGATGCCCCATCAAGGTTGGGGCGGAGGAGGCAATCGAGGAGGAGCAGACGGCTGCGGGCACCGATGGCCGCTGGTGGCGCCACGCAAAGGGTGGCCGAGAAACAGAGCAGCCATCATGTGCACCGATCCTCTAGAAGACGCCACCGAGTGGGAGGAGAAGGCACCGTCTCCCACTTGATGATGCTACCGGGTTCATCCGGCAGACTCGACCCATATGGCCGGGCTTGCCACGGTGGTTGCAATTCCGGTCCAACCACACTCAAGCACGGTGCTCGCCACCGCACTTGAAGCACTTCATGCCCTGCCGGGCACAGATCTAACACCGCTCGCGAAGACGACGATCGGGCGACCCATCTTAGCCCTCGAGGGGAGCCCTGTCCTCCCTTGAACTTCTTGAAGGTGGGCCGAGAGGACCCACCTCCTCCACCAAAGGTCCTCTTCGGCCCCGCTGTCGCAGGAACCCCTGAACCTCCCGGGTTCGCTTGTCCCGAGAGAGCTCCAACTCGAGCTCCATGCCCTTCGCTTGCTCCACCACAGAGCAGAAGTCACGAGGGACAGCGCCCCATGACAACTCTGAACTCCTGGTTGAGGCCCCTACGGAACCTCCTAGCTTTCTCCCGATCGTCGGCTGCCACACAGTAGACGTAAGCGCACCACGCTGTTGAACTCCTTCTCATACTCTGCCACCGACCTCTTTCCCTGGGAAAGAGTGGTCGAGTAAGCTCCATCCTCTCAAGGAAAGACTCAGGTGGAACTTGGCTCGAGCGAGCCACAAAGTCCTCCCAGTGGATCGACCCAGATCGGGGTTCTAGCGGCCGTAACCCCTCCCACCAGATATCGGCTTGGCCCTTCACCGGTGAAAAGCCACAAGCGAGTCCTCTGAACCGAGGTCAACTCTAGGACCTCAAAGCGCCTCTCCATGTACCGCAGCCAATCTGCGGACTGGATTGGCGTGCTGCTCCGTCGAAAGTGTCAAGACGGAGGGACATCCACTCCAGGAGACTCATCCTCGGCTCCGGTGCAGCGGGGCAACAACAGGCCATCGCAGGGGAGGCACAACAGCAGGGGCTGCCCGCTGGCGCGCAGCTCTGAATCTCCCTCTGCAGAGCCTGGACTAAATCTTCATTGGCGGCGGGCACCCTGCCCTCGACACAGTGGAAGCTCCTCCTGAGCTGGCCCACGAGCATTAAGCGAAACGCTACCCTCAAAGAATGCACTCCTCAACTCCTGGGAGCCTCGCCCCTGGCCTCCACGGCCACGGCGTCCACGGCCTCTACCCCTCGGCATGGTGCTAGGCAGACAACCACCCAAACACCAAAGCACACAATCAAGATCATAGATCAAACATCATCATAAGCATATTCCTTATCACATAATCAAGCGCGATGCATTGATGAACCAAAACCCATCCCTCTTGTGCAACCAAGTGTGTCGATTTTAGATTAGTTATACCACTTTTACAAGTTTTAACGTTGCTATCCTATAACAAGGTTTTAGTTAGAACCTAAGCCATGTTTCTAAGTTATTCCACATCACATTTTAGTTGTACCCTATAGCATGACACTGGAAAATTCACATTCCAAGGACCTACTGACCGCTCGATACCAATCAGTAACACCCGGCATTTACTATGCCTGAATGTTACCAAACATAAGCTAAACAACATCTAAATACCACATTTAACATCAAATTCCAGCAAAGGTGCATAGACTAAAACCGAGATTTCGGCAGCACCTCCTTTGTTTTATCATGAATTTAAGAAACAAAGCAACTATATAGCATTATATGGCAATAAGAGAAACATCTAAACAGCAATAAATAAAGTCTTAACGACAATAAAAGACTAACATCAAGCTCTTAAAGTTCCAAGTGTCAAACAAACAATAGAACTCTCATTAACCAAGCTAAGACTTAATTTAAAGGCCATCACACGCAATTTATTATCCAACTAAATGAATTGACTTGGGGAAACATTAAGGTGAAGCAACGTGTGAGAGTGTGACTATTCCCCTTTCCGCATGCCGTTCTCATGGTACCTAAAACAACAAGAAAACACAAGGGTGAGTTCGAAAACTCAGCAAGCATACCGCAATGGACAACAAGCATAACAACAAGTCAATAACATCTTTCAAAGCATGTATAACATCTCATTCATGAATACTTATCAATATCATCATCAATTTGTATGCGATGTAATGCATTGCTCGACCCTCTGGAACCTCATACCGGTATGGGAAGTACACACCCGTCGGTGTGCACCCTTTCCTCCCTTCCATCCCGAAGATGGAGGGTGCCTACTCGCTTCCAAACACCACGTGGATGGAATCACGACATAGGACTTACTCAATGGCGTTCGGATTAGTCATAACTTTCTCACCGACCTTGCCGGACTAGTTAAGACTTTCTCACCGCCTCGCCCTATCTCATGACATGCATGCAACCATGCCAATTATCATATTTAATTCACATATTAACACATGGCATCATAATATGTTAAACATGCTCATCATATCATATCATTCATTAACACATGGCAAGTGGACATATATCATGTAGGCAATTCCATCTAATTTCAACATGCAACCTACAACTTGCTATCCATCACAACACACTTGCCTCAACCACGTGCAACGGATTGGCGGGAAGAAGAGGGAACTCCCGGGTCACACCACCTGCACATAGGCATCACACACTCACAATCATAACCTCAAAACAGTACACACGCCCCATCTAACCCGACATTGCCAACTACTCGCAAAACCTAAAAACAGAGGTTCTGTCCCGCGGGACAGCAACCTTGCAAAAAGCATAACTTGAGTTCTGGGACTCCAAATCGAATAAACGAGTACACCGTCGCGAAGCTTAGGAATTTTCCCAACTTTTTCTAGTTATAGGGAAAGACTGATTCGGACTCTAAAATTGTTTAATCTACAGATTACCACAATCTGTTCCAGTTACGTCACAGATTTTTAGGCGCTCGGTAAAACAGCCATAACTTTCAAACGGCTGATCGGAAATTAACGTGCTTTACGTCCACGGAAAGATAATTAAATTATCTACAACTTCCTAGAAGTCCGTACGGTCTGATTCGGATTCTAAATCGACGGAAACTCGAACCCTAGTTCGACTGCTCAATCTGCCCGAAAACAGAAACGTGGACAAGTTTAGATCTAACCCAAATTACTTCAAACCAGCGCCTCCAATTGATCTAAAAACTTGATAAACACCCTAATAACAGTACCTAGATCAAATCCAAGGATCCTCATGTTCATACCTTTGCCCAAAGCGCCAAAACTCCAATCAATCTCCGCGAATCTCCTCGCGAATCGCTCCTCGCTCCACGTTCCTCGCTCCTCGCTCCTTGCTCCTCGCTCCTCGCTCCACGGGATGACTCCACAAGGTGCAGGGTGGGGAGGCCACCCTAGGGCAGCAAGGGGTGGAGGGAGGTGGTGTGGAGGTGGAGGAAAGGGAGGAGGGGTGCGACGGTTTTGGGGGGCTAGGGCTTAGGGGAGGGGAGGGAGGAGGGGCGCAAGAGGGGAGGTGGGGCGCAATAAGGGGAGGTGGGGCGCAAGGGGCTGGGGAAGCCCCTTTTATCAGCCCTCAACCCAATCCTAGTCCGTTCTGAGTCCTAATCCATCCCACCAAAGCCCACCAAGGCCCAAAACTCCTCAGGAAGGCCCAAAACCCCAGCGGCCCTAAACGGCCCGAAACATTATTAACCCCGATCCTTATGATTTTAACCTTATTTCCACATCTCATACTGTATTTAACCTTATCATGTTCAAAAATTAAGGATACGACACTCAGGTGTCACATTCTTCCCTTCAACGGATTCGACCTCGAATCTAAACGCACCAATCACGAAACCCAAAGAAACCAAAGACAGCCAGACTTTCACATCACATACCGAGGTGAAAAGCTCGATACTTCTCGCGCATGCGAGATTCCAGCTCCCAAGTCGCTTCTCTCTCGGTCTGATGTGACCACAAGACCTTGACAAACTTAAGCGTCCTGTTCTTCATCACTCGCTCTGAAGTCCCCAGAATTTCCACAGGACGGGACTCGAAGGTGAGGTCCTGCTCAAGCACTAATGGTTCCAATGGAACCACCAACTCCGGATCGTGCAAGTATTTCCTCAACATCGAGACATGGAACACACTATGCACACCTTGCATGGATTCCGGTAGCTCTAGGCGATAGGCCAACCTGCCAACTCGGGCGAGGATAGGAAAAGGCCCAACATACCTTGGACTGAGCTTTCCCTTCGTGCCAAAACGCACCACACCCTTGGTGGGAGATACTCGCAAGAGTACGTTATCACCCACCTCAAACTCCAAGTCTCGCCGCCTCACATCAGCATAGCTCTTCATGCGCTCTGCAGGCTGCGAGAAGGTTCTCGCTGCACCTCCGCCACGCGATCAACGATCTGCTGAACCCAATCCGCCCAAGAATAGCTCTCTCGCCCACAAGATCCCAACAAAGTGGCGATCTGCACTTCCGACCATACAAGACTCATAAGGAGCAGCCGGATCTTTGGAATGGTAGCTGTTATTGTAATCACTCTCTGCAAGGGGCAAATGGTCTTCCCAGCTACCCTTCCAAGCCATCACACAGGCCCTGAGCATGTCCTCCAAAGTTTGGATGGTACGCTCAGACTGCCCATCTGTCTGAGGGTGAAAAGCGGTACTAAGGCAAAGCTGCGTACCCAAGGCACTCTGCAAACTCTCCCAGAACTTGGAGACGAACTTCGCATCCCGATCAGAGATAATGGTCTTGGGTACACCATGCAATCTCACAATCTCCCGCACATAGATGGGAGCCAACTCGCTCGCTGAATTGGTCGTGCGGATGGGAATGAAATGCGCAGACTTGCTGAGACGGTCCACCACAACCCAAACAGCATCCTTCCCTCGTGGAGAACGAGGTAGACCAACCACGAAATCCATGGAGATGTCATCCCATGGCCACACAGGAACCTCCAATGGCTGCAACAGACCGGCGGGACGCTTATGCTCAGCTTTGATCTTCTGACAGATCCCACAAGACGCCACATACTTGGCAATATCCACTCTCATCCTTTTCCACCAGAAATTCTTCTTCAAGTCCCTGTACATCTTGGTCTCTCCAGGATGGACCGTGTACGGGGTGCGATGAGCTTCTCTCAGAATGTCTTCTTTCACTTGAGATTTCTGGGGCACGCACAGACGGCCCTGAAACCTCAAAACTCCCGCATCATCAACAGTAAAGTCTCCAGACTTGCCTTCCTCCAGGCGTTTCCTCACCTGCTGGAGCAAACGATCATGCTGTTGTGCCTCTCGCACACGCTCAGGAATCGCTGACTCAAGAATCAATTGAGTTTCAGCTTGCACGGTCCCCGCAAAGCAGTAGGAGACTCCCAAACGCTCAAAATCAGCAACAAGACAATCAACAACAGGGGGCATTGTCTTGCGACTGAGAGCGTCGGCCACCACATTTGCCTTCCCCGGATGATACTGGATAGTGAGGTCATAATCCTTTATCAATTCTAGCCACCTCCTCTGCCTCAAGTTCAAATCTTTCTGAGTAAAGATGTACTTGAGGCTCTTGTGATCGATAAAAATATCACAAGATTCGCCGTACTAATAATTCCTCCATATCTTCAATGCAATCACCAATTCGGATAGCTCAAGATCATGGGTTGGATAGTTCTGCTCATGCTTTTTCAAGCGCCTCGAAGCATAAGCAATCACCTTGCCCTCTTGCATGAGCACACACCCAAGTCCCAACCGAGAAGCATCGTAATAAACAAGTGAAGCGCTTCCCGGCTCGGGAAGGGTAAGAACAGAGGCGATCACTAACTTCTCCTTCAAAGTGCGTAAGCCGTGCTCACACTCTGCGATCCACTGAACTTCATCCCTTTCGAGTCACCGTGAAAGTGGCTTGGCAATGATAGAGAAATCCTGCACAAAACGCCGATAGTAGCCACCAACCCAAGGAAACTACGCACCTCTTTGACATTGGAAGGCCTCTTCCAATCCAAAATTGCTGAGACTTTGCTAGGATCTCTGAGATATGCCCTCTGGATTGATGATGTGGCCAAGAAAACCCACTTCAAATCCGTAACTCGCACTTTTTCAGCTTAGCAAAGAATTGATTCCCTCGTGGTACTCGGACAAGCCTCAAGTGTCGCTCATGCTCCTCTTCCGATTTAGAGTAAATCGAATGTCATCGATGAACACTACCACAAACTCATCAAGGTACTTGTGTAGCATACTGTTCATCGCCTCCATAAAGACAAATAGAGCATTAGTTAGTCCAAAAGACATAACTTTAAATTCATAATGCCCATACCTAGTGGAGAAAGCAGTCTTCTCAATGTCCTGCTCCCTCACACGGATCTGATTATACCCCGATCAAGATCAATTTTGGAGAACACCTTTGCTCCCTTCGCTTGGTCAAACAGATCCTCGATGCGAGGCAAAGGATACTTGTTTTTGACTGTCACTTGGTTAAGAGCACGATAATCAATGCACATACGCCAACTTCCATCCTTCTTCGAGACGAAGAGGACGGGTGCTCCCATGGCGATACGCTACGCCGAATGAAGCCTTTGGCCAATGATCCTCCAATCGCTTCTTCAACTCGTCTTGAAAAGGTCGAGCTAAGCGGTATGGAGAGATAGAAATAGGTCAAGTGCCCGGAGCAAGATCAATACGAAACTCCACATTCCTCACAGGAGGTAGACCAGGCAACTCGTCAGGAACACATCAACGAACTCCTTCACTACGTAAATCTCCTCAATGGGAATCGAGGAAGATGGCTTCTCGAGACAAAGTCATGAGGAAACCCAATAGCCTCAAACGCCGAGGAAAACAAACTAGTCAAAGCAAAGACGGAATCGGAGGGTATACCACCCTGAAAGGTCAACTCTTCCCGGACGGGCCTGCAAGGCAAGCTGTCTTCCGAAACAACAGATCTTAGCACGGCATCGATGCAGCCAGTCCATGCCCAAAATGACATCAAAAGGAGCCAACTGGATCACCATGAGATTGGCAAAGAAAACCTCATCATCAATGGCAATGGTGCAACCAGGGCAAACCAAAGAACTAGCAATCAAACCCCAGGAGAATCGACTAACACGGACTCGTAAATCCATTTGAACTCCCAACTTAGCTCTACTAGCAAACTCCGACGACACAAAAGAATAGGATGCTCCGAATCAAATAGAACAAAGGCATCAACGGAATCCACGAGCAGAGTACACGAAACCACCTCTGGATGCCCTACCGACTCGGCGGTCGGCAAAGCGTACACTCCTGGTGGCGCCGACGTATGAGCCCCGACTCAGCCGATGCCCCATCAAGGTTGGGGCGGAGGAGGCAAGCGAGGAGGAAGCAGGCAGCTGCGGGCACCGATGGCCGGTGGCGCCACGCAAAGGGTGGGTGAGAAAGCAGAGCAGCCATCATGTGCACCGATCCTCTAGAAGACGCCATCGGAGTGGGAGGAGAAGGCACCGTCTCCCACTTGATGATGCTACCGGGGTTCATCCGGCAGACTCGACCCATATGGCCGGGCTTGCCCACGGTGGTTGCAATTCCGGTCCAACCACACTCTCAAGCACGGTGCTCGCCACCGCACTTGAAGCACTTCATGCCCTGCCGGCACAGACGAACAACCGCTCGCGAAGACGGCGGCCCGGGGCGACCCCATCTTAGCCCCCGAGGGGAGCCACATCCTCCCTTGAACTTCTTGAAGGTGGGCCGAGAGGACCCACCTCCTCCACCAAAGGTCCTCTTCGGCCCCGCTGGGCCGCAGGAACCCCTGAACCTCCGGGTTACGCTTGTCCCGGAGAGCTCCAACTCGAGCTCCATGCCCTTCGCTTGCTCCACCACAGAGCGAGAAGTCACGAGGGCAGTCGCCCCCATGACAACTCTGAACTCCTGGTTGAGGCCCCTACGGAACCTCCTAGCTTTCTCCCGATCGTCGCCACACAGTACGAAGCGCACCACGCCGTTGAACTCCTTCTCATACTCACACCGACCTCTTTCCTGGGAAAGAGTGGTCGAGTAAGCTCCATCCTCTCAAGGAAAGACTCAGGTGGAACTTGGCTCGGAAGCGAGCCACAAAGTCCTCCTGTGTGATCGGGACCCAGATCGGGGTTCTAGCGGCCCGAACCCCTCCCACCGGATATCGGCTTGGCCCTTCGGTGAAAAGCCACAAAGCGAGTCCTCTGAACCGAGGTCAACTCTAGGACCTCAAAGCGCCTCTCCATGTACCGCAGCCAATCTGGATCGATTGGCGTGCTGCTCCGTCGAAAGTGTCAAGACGGAGGGACATCCACTCCCGAGACTCATCCTCGGCTCGGTGCAGCGAGGGCAACAACAGGCCAGCTGCAGGGGAGGCACAACAGCAGGCTGCCCGCACCGCCGGGCGCAGCTCACGAATCTCCTCTGCGAGCCTGGACTAAATCTTCATTGGCGGCGGGCACCTGCCCCCGACCGCACAGGAAGCTCCTCCCGAGCCGCCCACGAGCATTAAGCGAAACGCTACCCTCAAAGAATGACTCCTCAACTCCTGGGAGCCTCGCCCACGGCCTCCACGACCACGGCGTCCACGGCCTCTACCTCGGCATGGTCGCTTAGACAGACAACCACCCAAACACCAAAGCACACAATCAAGATCATAGATCAAACATCATCATAAGCATATTCCTTATCACATAATCAAGCGCGATGCATTGATGAACCAAAACCCATCCTCTTGTGCAACCAAGTGTGTCGATTTTAGATTAGTTATACCACTTTTACAAGTTTTAACGTTGCTATCCTATAACAAGGTTTTAGTTAGAACCTAAGCCATGTTTCTAAGTTATTCCACATCACATTTTAGTTGTACCCTATAGCATGACACTTTGAAAATTCACATTCCAAGGACCTACCCGCTCGATACCAATCAGTAACACCCGGCATTTACTATGCCTGAATGTTACCAAACATAAGCTAAACAACATCTAAATACCACATTTAACATCAAATTCCAGCAAAGGTGCATAGACTAAAACCGAGATTTCGGCAGCACCTCCTTTGTTTTATCATGAATTTAAGAAACAAACAACAATATAGCATTATATGGCAATAAGAGAAACATCTAAACAGCAATAAATAAAGTCTTAACGACAATAAAAGACTAACATCAAGCTCTTAAAGTTCCAAGTGTCAAACAAACAATAGAACTCTCATTAACCAAGCTAAGACTTAATTTAAAGGCCATCACACGCAATTTATTATCCAACTAAATGAATTGACTTGGGAAACATTAAGGTGAAGCAACGTGTGAGAGTGTGACTATTCCCCTTTCCCGCATGCCGTTCTCATGGTACCTAAAACAACAAGAAAACACAAGGGTGAGTTCGAAAACTCAGCAAGCATACTGCAATGGACAACAAGCATAACAACAAGTCAATAACATCTTTCAGCATGTATAACATCTCATTCATGAATACTTATCAATATCATCATCAATTTGTATGCGATGTAATGCATTGCTCTGACCCTCTGGAACCTCATACCGGTATGGGAAGTACACACCCGTCGGTGTGCACCCTTTCCTCCCTTCCATCCCGAAGATGGAGGGTGCCTACTCGCTTCCAAACACCACGTGGATGGAATCACGACATAGGACTTACTCAATGGCGTTCCGGATTAGTCATAACTTTCTCACCGACCTTGCCGGACTAGTTAAGACTTTCTCACCGCCCTCGCCCTATCTCATGACATGCATGCAACCATGCCAATTATCATATTTAATTCACATATTAACACATGGCATCATAATATGTTAAACATGCTCATCATATCATATCATTCATTAACACATGGCAAGTGGACATATATCATGTAGGCAATTCCATCTAATTTCAACATGCAACCTACAACTTGCTATCCATCACAACACACTTGCCTCAACCACGTGCAACGGATTGGCGGGAAGAAGAGGGAACTCCGGGTCACACCACCTGCACATAGGCATCACACACTCACAATCATAACCTCAAAACAGTACACACGCCCCATCTAACCCGACATTGCCAACTACTCGCAAAACCTAAAAACAGAGGTTCTGTCCCGGCGGGACAGCAACCTTGCAAAAAGCATAACTTGAGTTCTGGGACTCCAAATCGAATAAACGAGTACACCGTCGCGAAGCTTAGGAATTTTCCCAACTTTTTCTAGTTATAGGGAAAGACTGATTCGGACTCTAAAATTGTTTAATCTACAGATTACCACAATCTGTTCCAGTTACGTCACAGATTTTAGGCGCTCGGTAAAACAGCCATAACTTTCAAACGGCTGATCGGAAATTAACGTGCTTTACGTCCACGGAAAGATAATTAAATTATCTACAACTTCCTAGAAGTCCGTACGGTCTGATTCGGATTCTAAATCGACGGAAACTCGAACCCTAGTTCGACTGCTCAATCTGCCCGAAAACAGAAACGTGGACAAGTTTAGATCTAACCCAAATTACTTCAAACCAGCGCCTCCAATTGATCTAAAAACTTGATAAACACCCTAATAACAGTACCTAGATCAAATCCAAGGATCCTCATGTTCATACCTTTGCCCAAAGCGCAAAACTCCAATCAATCTCCGAGAAACTCCTCGCGAATCGCTACTCGCTCCACGTTCCTCGCTCCTCGCTCCTTGCTCCTCGCTCCTCGCTCCACGGGATGACTCCACAAGGTGCAGGGTGGGGAGGCCACCCTAGGGCAGCAAGGGGTGGAGGGAGGTGGTGTGGAGGTGGAGGAAAGGGAGGGGGTGCGCACGGTTTTGGGGGCTAGGGCTTAGGGAGGGGAGGGAGGAGGCGCAAGAGGGAGGTGGGGCGCAATAAGGGAGGTGGGGCGCAAGGGGGCTGGGGGAAGCCCCTTTTATCAGCCCTCAACCCAATCCTAGTCCGTTACAGAGTCCTAATCCATCCCACCAAAGCCCACCAAGGCCCAAAACTCCTCCGGGAAGGCCCAAAACCCCGAAAACGGCCCGGAAACGTTATTAACCCCCGATCCTTATGATTTTAACCTTATTTCCACATCTCATACTGTATTTAACCTTATCATGTTCAAAAATTAAGGATACGACACTCCGAGGTGTCACACCATCACCGAACGATCAACACGTCTCTTCGGTGGCATCCTGTTGACATAAAGACTTAGAGACAAGTACCACAAGAGCCCATCGAAGAACGTGGGGATTTTGAACAACAGTTGCGAAACTCAAGCACAATCCATCACATAGCAATACAAGATTTAAAGTATGCATCACAGTGAAAGGATTGCAGGGCGATATATTTACAAATGATAACTTAGCACGTCTCTTCGCGCTACAGGGGGTTATTTACAATACCACCAACATCAACTACCACCAGTTCCACGAGAGTAATTACAACAAAAGGTTTCTTCCACCAGCTCGTAATTACAACAAAAGCGAGCTGTAGATCCTACTACCTATTAGGATAGGGATCTAATCCTAGACACGACCACCGTTCACAGCAGGGACAACTGAGGTGCCTGGGGCTACAGAGGAAGCAGTTGACTCTGTGGGGAACATTAACTCGTACTCGCGTCCACCAAACAGCAGGTTATGTCCTAGCATGGCAGTCGCAGAAGCACTAGGGCGCACAGCCGAAACACGGCGATGGCTGCTACCACGAACAGACATCCTGGCACTGCGAGAGACCCGACGATAAGATCCATAAGGACGGGGTAAGTCCTCAGCAGGCTCGAGATCATCATTCTCCCCATAGATCATCCCAGTAGTAAAGAAACCATAGCTAACCAAGGGCGCCATGTTACTCTCTAACTCAGAGATACGGCGTCGAGCAAGCAACAGTTCTTCACGGAGACGAAGCACATATCGATCAAGGGACCTCACTAGCCCAGTTTGCCAAATCTGCACAGGATCCGATAGTGGATAATCTGGCACATACAGGTTCTCTTGGCTGTCCGGCTCACGAGAGGGACAAACAGGAAACAACTGAGCCATTTCCGGTACATCAAAGCGAAGCCTCAGAATTGCAATATATGCTCCATCGAGTAGAGCTGCAAGAGGACTTGGCGCTGTACCATGATCTTGTGGGTTTGCTCTCTGCGTGGCGTCGCGAATAGAAACTTCAGCCACATACAGGGAGGAAGCGGGACTAAGTCCAGCACGTGAGATTAAATACCCTGGCGGCTCAGGAAAGCCAGCATGCTGCATCATCTCCCAGAGGGTAGCCTGAACTGAGCCCTCTAGAATCGCAGACGTGAAGTAGCAGGGTTCCCAACGTCCAGACATCTAAGATTAAGAAGGGAAACAGATTAGTGACATCCTCAACAAACGGAAATTCGAAATAAACAGAAATTAAATAAACGAAAAGAAAATAAACCAATAGCGGACCAACAAAAGAAACTCACAATTTTAAGCCTTAACCTTATCATTACTCAATTCTTAACTATCTTTTGAAGTGGATAAGCTTCCCAAATACTTCTAACTTAAATTTCGAATAGGATCGGGAAAATAGATCAAACCGAATACCCCTTTTGCTTTTGCCCTGGAAATCTGACTTTGAAAGCTGAGATAAGAGGAAAATTCTCGATCTATTGATTTGATTGCAAATGTGCATGTTGCTTTGTTTCCTGTCATTACTAACATTTTGCAGGACAATATGATGGAGTCAAGGACGATTCCACTTCAAGAAAGGGAGAATGATGAGACCATTCTCATTATGGACAGAACCAACACCGCATACATCAGTTCATCACCAAGTCTTGCTGCAATTATATCAACTATGTCCCCCTTATTCCATTACGTTTGTGACAAGTTGGTGACACTTCACGGCATCCTCTACTTCGTATACATCTACTACGATGGCTCCATCTGTATGGCTCCATCAGCCCACACCTTGGCCATCCTTCTCCATATTTTCGTATATATCAACTTCGATGGCTCCATCCGCATGGCTTCATCGGCCCCCACCATGGCCATCCTTCTACATCTTCGCCGGTTCAAGGACCATTGACTCAAGCTCGAGCCCGTCAACTCAATTATCAGGTAAAGTCGTTCTCAAGCATATCTAATTGCACTTTTGAGAATAATCCAGTACCTGATGTGTGTAATGTGCGTAAACACTTAGGAACCATGGTTTGGATCAACAAGGATGCACATCTACATCAAGCAAAGTTAGAGATCAAGTGTGCCACGTTTTTTAAGCCAACTCGGCCTCCGGATCACAGCGTGAAGTAAAACGAGCATAACTTTTGCATACGGAGTCCAATTGATGTGTTCTTATACTTGTTTGAAAGCTAAATTCGTCCTCTTTCAAAAGGATCTAACATCATCTCCTAATTCCTTACGAGTCGACGGGAATATGCAAAACAAGTTGGGTCAACTTTCGATTAGAAACACACGATCGATTTGGATGGAGACGACTTTGACGATTCGACTACGCCGTACACCGACGATGCGCCTTAGCAATCTCTAAACCAACTCCGGAGGATTATTGACCTTGCCGTGGGCATGATCAACTTGATCACGAAGATCAATTCCTGCAATCAATCGAAGAACAAGCAAGAACAAAGCAAAGTAATCTAAAATTGCAAATATAGATGAAGGATTGATAAGTTGGGGTTCTGATACAGGGAGCTTCTTAGGTGGCTATTGTGCACGTCTGAAAAGACTCAAAATATTAGCAATGGCTAAATATCAAATAGACGACGGAACCTTTCAAACAAGTACTCATAGACCTCGAACACCCTTGTGGATCAAAAGTTATGGTCATTTTAAGTTGGTGCTGTTCAGGAGGCCGAATCCGAGTTGAGCTTGTGTACTTGAAGAACCGGCTTCATTTTTGACGTTTGGTGGTTCTTCTCCTTGGTTCCTAAGGACAATAAAAATCATCACAAGGATTAAATAGTATTCCATTCATTTAATTATTTGTATGAACGTTTGGTGGTCCTGCTGGTGATCTGTGGGATTCAAAGGTTAGGTGTGGTGAGAAATCTGGTATTCTTCTATTTATTTTCCCCCCACCTAACCTTATCCCTCTCTCCCTCTTTTCTCTCCCTCCCCATTCGGCTGGTTTTTCCCCAGCCCGACGCCGCCCCTCTCCCTCCACGCCTGGCGACGCTGCCGCCCCTCCCCAACCTGGCTAATGCCGCCACTCCTCCCCACCCCGGCCGAAGCCGCCCCTCCTCCCCAACTCGGTGCCGCCGCCTCCCCTGGCTTCTCCCCCGAGCTCGACGCAGCTTGGCCCCGCCCTCGCCGGTCCTCCCTCCGAACTCAGCGCAGCTCGACGCCCCCTGGTCTCCCCCGAGCTCGGCACCGCACCCTTGCTCCTCCTTCCTACCGACTGCCTCCCTGGCCGGCTGTGGGGGCTCCTGTCCTGGTACAGTGATACTCCATTACTGTTGCGTGGGCCTGGTTAATCACGCAACCCGTAATGTAACGATCACGGCATCACGACAGACTCAGATTGAAACCACTTGGTCAGCACGTTACTCGAGTAATGAGGTCACATGCCAGCCAATTGGATCCAATTTGAGCTTCCCGCAACCATGTGATAACCACTAGTCCCTGGATCAGTAGGCTAGTGTCACATGTTGAGAAGGTAGAGTCTCATCCAAACGAACGCAGTACAAGGGCAGAGGTAATATATTACAACGGGAGATAGTAATATTACAACTTGTTCCTGTTTACAAAATGCCGATTGGCTTAAAGTAAACTGAAGAGAAAAACATCAGAGAAACAAAAGTAAAGCGGCCGTGGTGTGCCTCCATTCCCTCAGGCAGCCGCGAGCAACTAGCTCCGCTTAGCCGACAAACGCACCACCGCGTGCAGGTCATCGAACTCCTGGTCACCTTCTTCCTCACCTGCATCTTCTGCTCCTCACGCAAATTTTCAGAGCAAACGGTGAGTACACGTATGTACTCGCAAGACTTTATTGTTTGCAAGTATAATAATAATGCAGGCTAAACAATGAAGATGGTTACTATTCTAGTTTAGATTTGCATGAAGCTGAAGTTATTTGTGATAGACTAGTAGATTGGAATACTGCACAATTTATGAAACATTTAGTAAATGAGAGTACAACAATACATAATGTAATTGTACATTTCATTCAACATCCAAATTCCTCCAACATATCCAACACCACCATCACATGGCAACAGGAATCATTTCCTTCAACATAACCAACACCATCATCACATGGCAACAGGAATCACCAGCAGCATGATCAAATCACCAAACCAACCGATCTCTGAATCCAACGACTCAACATTTGTATGATACAGCCCAACATTTACAAAATCTACCGATTTCAAATCCTTTTCAGAAATCAAAACCAAAATACTATACTTGACAGCAAATACCCAAAATGCTCGTGACCGTGAGCACGGCTAATCTATTAGTTTGATTAATCTCTGCAGAGAATGCACACTTTACCCACACGACACATTCTAGCAATCATGTCAACCATGCCACGCGATACATACCATATCCGTTTTGCTAGATTATGACGAAACTCTTCCAATTGTCGGCATCTAGTCTTGCGTCAGCCCCGGCGATGTGCGCTCTTTGCTTTGGGTGGGGGCTCCACACACCCACACAGAGTACCCCCGGGCCAGGCGAGAGTACCCCCCCATTTAAGGTGTTTGGGTACCTTAAACTCCAACCCTGATTCACCCACACAGATCCAACGATGGCTAACGACCCATCGTGCCTTTTACCCTCAAAGAAAGCATCCACCGTTGTTTCACGAAAGTCTCCAACACCTACGGCGTGGTGAGGAGTATTCTAAGCAACACCAAAGACGCTGGTATTGCCCAACTACTTCGACCTACCACGGCGCAAGATCAAATTCCAACTCCTGTCTTGGGTTTAGGCTATCCCATACTAGCACATGTGGTTGTACGAAAGGACTTGGTTAAAAGCGTCAAGTTCGGTCCTTAGGATTGCCTGACGAGACCTCCCATCATCCGTCGACATAAATCACCGTACACCTTTTCCTTTTCATCTTTTACCAACATAGCCTTTGTTTTTTCCGAAATCACCATTTCCAAAATCCTAATAACGTATCGAAAATCTTTGATTGACTGAGTCCACCGATCATTATTCAATCAGTCTAAAGCTGGGCTAAGCGTATGCAACTATTAGACTTATAACCCCTGACGACACTTATTATAGCGTCTATCCTTAAACTAGGGTTACTCAAGGATTTTAGGGTAGCAACAAGATTAAGATAAGCCATCCAACCATTAGGGTATCTATCTATTCCCACCATTTAAATACTTGTAATAATCATATGCATGCGTAATCATTTTGCAAAACATCAAATACTTTTGCAATTATAGGAGCAATATGTTCAAAGGGGGTGCTTGCCTACTTGCTTTGGGTTTTGCGTGTCCTCTGGGTCGAAGTCCGGATCCTCGCCTACTGCTCCTGAGGCGTCGATGTCTAAACGAAAGCGCAACAAAAGAAATAACGAGGAAACGATTAAGATCCAACGAGAACAAAGCAAAAAGCTCAAAGAAGCGACAACAACCAATAAGCGAACACGAGAGAGAAAACGAAAACGAAAACCAAAACTTGAATTGGAGACCGGCAGTACCGGTGTACAAACCCCGGTAGTGCCGCTCCACAGTCAGCAGTACCGGCCTTGAGGGTCGGTAGTACCGGCGACTACGAAACCTAAACAGGGACCTCTCTGGAAAATAACTACCGGCGTTGCGGGAGCGGTAGTGCCGGCCTAAGCCCAGCAGTACCGGCCACAAGGGTCGGTAGTGCCGGCCTGGCGATCAGAACTTACCACGTCGGTAGTCTGCCGCCTGTGTCGACTGAATTTTCCAGAAAAAGGATTTTCGCACAAACGATTTCGGAATTTCTCGACGATTGCATGGATGGGTTCTCGGAGATGACAAGGACCCATTTATGCAAACCACACGTGGTTCCGACCTCGTTTGGACTAATTCCTAATCCGAGAAACTCTAAAGTCCTAATCCATGCTAAATTCCGACTTTCTCCCCGAATCGAATTCTAACTCGATTCTTTTCGCGAAACTCGGACTTTAACAACGTCGAATACATTCTAGTGTCCCTTTCCTAGCTTTTGGAACCAGGATTCCAAGGTTTAATTCCAAAAGCTACGAAAACGACATTTAACCAAATATATCCGATAAAAACGTATTTACGGTTTTTGATCTCAGTTCTCGCACTAATAAGAACTCTTGCACCTAACCTAGGTTTAGAAACTCAGCTAACTAAAAGTTGAGCACTACAACTAGGTTTTCTAGGGTTTTAGCTAAAAGAAAAGTTGATAGAAATGGAGATAAATTCAAGATCAAGCTCAAGTCATCACAGATCTGACTGAAACTTGCTCCAGTCACCACAGTGCTCATCTAGGGTTTTGGAAAGCGACGATCTCCTCCGTGGCTTGCTTCACCTCGAGCTCAAGAACACCGGAGGGAGAGGTTTAGCTGGAGGGAAAACTCGAGAGAGAGGTAGAGAGCTCCATGGGAGAGAGAGCTATGGGAGAGAGAGCTAGAGGGTGAGGGTGAGAGTGAGAGGGAGTGAAGTGAGGGAGAGGGAGTAATACGGCTGGGAGAGGAGGCTTAGATAGTAAGGCTCCAAGAGCTGAGGTGGCTGGGCAACGGGCAGCAGAGAGGGCTCTGCCCCCTGCCCGGTCGCCTCGGCCTGAAGATCGGGCCAGGGCCCGGTATCGCCAGGTAGAAAACCCCAAAAGACCCCGAAAAACTCCGAAACTCCAAAAACCCTTCCCGGAAACCTTTAGGATAGACTCTAGGATAGCTAAAGAAGGTTTGGAAACTACGGTTGCTTAGAAATTCTAATCGCAACACGAAACGAGATTTTTGGAGCAAAAACTAAAACGAAACAGATAGAGCGAACAAATCCAAAAACAATTAACTCCAAATTGAAATCCAAACAACTCCCAAAGGATAATTAACATTAAAAAGGCAAGTACAAACTCATGATGTTACAGCTCTACCTCCCTTACAATAATCTCGTCCTCGAGATTACAAGGATTCCGAAAAGAAAGATGGAAACTCGGATCGAAGGCGATCTTCACGTTCCCAGGATGCTTCTTCTTCAGTATGATTACTCCACTGAACTCGAAGCATCTTGATTACATGATTACGAGTAAGTCGTTCAGCTTCGTCCAGAACGCGAATTGGATATTCACGGTATGTAAGATCTGGTTGAAGTTCAATTGCATCCAGAGGAGTGAGTTCAATAGGAACTCGAAGACACTTCTTCAACTGAGAGACATGAAACACGTCATGCACATCCGCAAGTTGAGGTGGAAGCTCCAACTGATAAGCTACTTCACCCTTCCTTGCACGAATGCGATATGGACCGACGTATCTCGGTGCTAACTTTCCGCGAACTTGGAATCGCCGTGCCCGCATGCGGTGACACCTTAAGATAGACAAAATCGTCTACATTGAAGCTCGAGATCACACGGCGATTATCGGCATAGCTCTTTTGTCTAGACTTAGCTTCTTTTAACCGATCGCGGATTAGCTCGACTTGCATCTCGGCTTCTTGAATCATGTGGGTCCAAAGAACTTTCTTTCACCGACTTGGACCGTAAGAGAGGAGTTTGGCATTTTCTTCCATACAATGCTTCAAACGGAGACATTTGAAGGCTTGCTTGATAACTATTATTGTAGGAAAACTCAGCAAATGCTAAACACTTTTCCCACTTCGAGTTATACGAAAGAATACAAGCTCTGAGCATGTCTTCTAGGATTTGATTTGTTCTTTCATCATCCATCGATGCAGGGATGGTAAGGTCTTTGAAGAGCAGCTTGGTCCCTAGAAGTTCATGCAAATTCTTCCAGAACCGCGAAGTGAACTGGGGTCCACGGTCAGACACAATGGTTTTAGGAATTCCATGTAGTCGGACAATATGGTTCAGGTAGAGTTCTGCAAGTTTAGCTCCATTGTAGGTAACGCGTACCGGTATGAAATGAGCGACTTTGGTTAACCGGTCGATGATTACCCAAATAGAGTCATGGCCATTAGCTGATTTTGGCAGGCCAGTGATGAAGTCCATTCCGACCTCATCCCATTTCCACTCCGGAACCTTCAAGGGTTGAAGCATTCCAGCTGGTCGTTGGTGCTCTGCTTTAACTCACTGACACACGTCACAAATGGCGACGTACGCGGCGATATCTCTTTTCATACCAGGCCACCAAAACTTCTTTCGAATATCTTGGTACATTTTAGTGCTTCCGGGGTGGATTGACAACGGAGTCTCATGAGCTTCCTTCAAGATCAATTCTTTGATCTCCTGATCATTCGGGACATAAATTTGATATCCACGCATGATCAGACCATCAACTCGATCTGAAAACTCAGATGATGCGCTTTCTTTCAAATTGCGCTTGATTTCAGCTACTCCTTCATCTTTCAACTGAGCAGCTTGAATTTGGGATTCAAGGGTAAGTTGTAGGGTTAATGTAGCCACAAATCCTTCCCCTACCATCTCCAAGTTGAGTTTACGAAACTCATCCAGCAACTGGGGTTGATAAACACCCGACAAGGTATTACTAGTGTGTAGCTTGCGACTGAGGGCATCAGCTACCACATTAGCTTTTCCCGGATGATAATGGATTCCCAAATCGTAGTCCTTGATTAGCTCCAACCACCGGCGCTGTCTCAAGTTTAGATCTGGTTGGGTGAAAAAGTATTTCAGACTCTTATGATCAGTAAATATCTCAACTCGGTTTCCGATGAGATAATGTCGCCATAACTTAAGAGCATGAATTACGGCAGCCAATTCTAGATCATGAGTCGGATAATTGGCTTCATGAGGTTTCAGTTGGCGTGAAGCATACGACACGACTTTTCCTTCCTGCATCAGCACACAACCAAGACCTTGACGTGAAGCATCACAGAATACGTCAAAGTTTTTGTGCACATCAGGCAAGACAAGAATTGGAGCTGTTGTAAGCCTTCGCTTCAGCTCTAGGAATCTAACTTCACAAGCTGACGTCCACTCAAACTTCTTCTCCTTCTTGAGTAACTCAGTCATCAGCTTGGAAATTTTGGAAAAGTTTTCAATGAATCGCCGATAGTACCCGGCTAACCCAAGAAAACTTCGGACTTCGGGAACAGTCCGTGGCTGTTCCCAGGCAAGTACATCCTTCACCTTGCTGGGATCAACAGCAACACCTCCTTCCGAGAGAACGTGGCCTAAGAAGGCAACTTCTTTGAGCCAGAACTCACATTTGCTGAACTTGGCATACAGCTGATGTTCACGCAATTTATCAAGCACTAAATGCAGATGGAGTTCATGCTCCTGTTCACTCCGAGAATAGATAAGAATGTCATCAATGAACACCACCACAAATTTATCTACCTTATTCATGAGATTCATGAATGTGGCTGGTGCATTGGTGAGTCCAAAAGAAACTACTGTATACTCGTACAAACCACAACGAGTAGTAAACGCAGTCTTCTGGATATCTTCCGGTCGAATTTTGAGTTGAAAGTACCCCAGTCTCAAGTCAATCTTAGAAAAGACTCGAGCTCCACTTAATTGATCAAACAAATCATCAATCCGAGGAAGAGGATACTTATTTTTGATAGTGACTTCGTTTAAGGATCGATAGTCCACGCACATGCGTAAACTACCATCTTTCTTCTTGACGAAGAGCACTGGACTACCCCATGGAGACGAACTAGGGCGAACAAAACCCTTATCTAATTGCTCCTTGAGTTGCTTCTTCAACTCCAACAACTCATCAGAGGGCATCCGATACGGACGTTTGGATAATGGTGCTGTTCCTGGCAGCAAGTCAATAACAAACTCCATATCCCGATCTGGGGGCAATCTCGGTAATTCTTTAGGAAACACATCAGGATACTCACAGACCACTGGTACTCGATTTAATTCCAGCACAGAAAGCGAATGGAAAGAAGCCTTAAGCACATTTGATCGTCTGGAGTAATACTTAGTCTGGATTCCATCCGAATTCACCAGAGAAATGGAATGATTTGCGCAATCAATATGTCCTTGATTTTGAGATAACCAATCCATCCCAGGGATAACATTGAGTCCAGGGTATCAATCAATCGATTTCCAGAAATAGAACTTCATTGATCACTATGGGTACTCTAAGGCATATGCGCTCAGCTCGCATAACCGAACCAGGAGAATAGACTAACATTGGATTTCGCAATCTGTTAGTCTTAACCTTATGTTCCAAAACAAACTTTGAAGAAATGAAAGAATGCGAAGCGCCCGAATCAAATAAAACCAAAGTGGGTACTAAGTGTATGAAAAACATACCAACTACCACATCTGGAGCATTACTGGCCTCCTCCGCAGTCACTAGGTTAAGTCGACCACGGGCTTGACTCGGGGCTACTTTTTGGCTAGAACGCCCTCCTAGGTGTCCACCACACCCGGTTACAGAACCTTGCGGGCGAATCGGACCGCTTGGAACTTGAGGTCGAGCAGCAACAGGACGTTTGCTCGGACAAACAGTAGAGATATGTCCCTTCTCACCGCAAGCATAGCAGGTGAGTGCGGCCATCCTATCCTGCCCTCCACGAATCTGTCCTCCGCGGCTAGAAGGTTGAGCCATAGATAGAACAGGTTGGGGAATGTTCCTCTGAGATCGTGGAGGCGGCGATGCCACGGACTGAGCAATGGCGGTTTGCCCAGAACGCGGTCTCGAAGAACCGGCACCGGCAGATTTCCGAGCCATCCACTTACGCTTTCGGCTCTCCAAAACTGCCTTGCCGCTGTCCTCAACACAAATCGCCTTGTCCACAAGCACTTGCATATTGGGGATGTCAAGTGGTGCGAGCGAATGATGAATCTCCTCATTGAGATGTTGACGAAACAAGGAGACCTTTCGGGCTTCACTCGGGACCTCATCTGCTACATATCGAACCAGATAATTGAACTTATGCAGATAGTCCATCACTGACATAGACCCCTGACGAAGATCATAGAACTCTCGTTTCTTTATCTCCATCAGACTAGTAGGAATGTGCCTTTGCCACGAAAGGCTCCTTTAAATTCCTCCCAAGTCATGACTGACCAGGTGGGACGAATTGCCTTAACACTACCCCACCAAGCTGCTGCGCTGCCTTGGAGATAGTGAGCGACATCTTGAACCTTCTCCTCATCGGTACACCTCACGAGGTCAAGTTTATCTTCAACATCGCGAAGCCAATCGTCTGCATCCGGAGGATCGGTCGCAGATGAGAAGTTTGGCGGCGAGTTATTGGAACTCGGCCAACCTCGATTGGGGTTGCATTGCTGCCAAACCACCATAAGCAGCGGCACCAAGGTTCTCGGAATTCTGCACCAACCGTTCCAACAAACGGGTCTGCATAACAAGAACTTGGGCCATTGACAGAGGTGGAGGTAACTCTTCACTTTGGGCATCGTGATGACTAAGCGATGCCTCCCGATTACCTACTGGCTCATTAGAGTGATGAGATCCTTGGCTACGAGATCTAGCCAAAGGTGGATCTTGACGCTCCGGATTCGGTATTGCCACAGCTGGTTCTTGGCTATTTTGAGCAACACCCCGGGCCATCACCGAACGATCAACATGTCTCTTCGGTGGCATCCTGTTGACATAAAGACTTAGAGACAAGTACCACAAGAGCCCATCGAAGAACGTGGGGATTTTGAACAACAGTTGCGAAACTCAAGCACAATCCATCACATAGCAATACAAGATTTAAAGTATGCATCACAGTGAAAGGATTGCAGGGCGATATATTTACAGATGATAACTTAGCACGTCTCTTCAAGGCCTACAGGGGTTATTTACAATACCACCAACATCAACTACCACCAGTTCCACGAGAGTAATTACAACAAAGGTTTCTTCCACCACTCGTAATTACAACAAAAGCGGCTGTAGATCCTACTACCTATTAGGATAGGGATCTAATCCTAGACACGACCACCGTTCACAGCGAGGGACAACCGAGGTGCACGGGGCTCTGAGAGGAAGCGATTGACTCGTGGGGAACATTAACTTCGTACTCGCGTCCACCAAACAAAGCAGGTTACGTCCTAGCATGGCGATCGCGAAGCACTAGGGCGCCTGGTAAACACGACGACGGCTGCTACCACGAACAGACATCCTGGCACTGCGAGAGACCCGACGATAAGATCCATAAGGACGGGGTAACTCCTCAGCAGGCTCGAGATCATCATTCTCCCCATAGATCATCCCATTAGTAAAGAAACCATAGCTAACCAAGGGCGCCATGTTACTCTCTAACTCAGAGATACGGCGTCGAGCAAGCAACAGTTCTTCACGGAGACGAAGCACATATCGATCAAGGGACCTCACTAGCCCAGTTTGCCAAATCTGCACAGGATCCGATAGTGGATAATCTGGCACATACAGGTTCTCTTGGCTGTCCGGCTCACGAGAGGGACAAACAGGAAACAACTGAGCCATTTCCGGTACATCAAAGCGAAGCCTCAGAATTGCAATATATGCTCCATCGAGTAGAGCTGCAAGAGGACTTGGCGCTGTACCATGATACTGACGGGTTTGCTCTCCTGCGTGGCGTCCGCGAATAGAAACTTCAGCCACATACAGGGAGGAAGCGGGACTAAGTCCAGCACGTGAGATTAAATACCCTGGCGGCTCAGGAAAGCCAGCATGCTGCATCATCTCCCAGAGGGTAGCCTGAACTGAGCCCTCTAGAATCGCAGACGTGAAGTAGCAGGGTTCCCAACGTCCAGACATCTAAGATTAAGATGGGAAACAGATTAGTGACATCCTCAACAAACGGAAATTCGAAATAAACAGAAATTAAATAAACGAAAAGAAAATAAACCAATAGTGGACCAACAAAAGAAACTCACAATTTTAAGCCTTAACCTTATCATTACTCAATTCTTAACTATCTTTTGAAGTGGATAAGCTTCCCAAATACTTCTAACTTAAATTTCGAATAGGATCGGGAAAATAGATCAAACCGAATACCCCTTTTGCTTTTGCCCTGGAAATCTGACTTTGAAAGCTGAGATAAGAGGAAAATTCTCGATCTATTGATTTGATTGCAAATGTGCATGTTGCTTTGTTTCCTGTCATTACTAACATTTTGCAGGACAATATGATGGAGTCAAGGACGATTCCACTTCAAGAAAGGGAGAATGATGAGACCATTCTCATTATGGATGTAACCAACACCGCATACATCAGTTCATCACCAAGTCTTGCTGCAATTATATCAACTACGTCCCCCTTATTCCATTACGTTTGTGACAAGTTGGTGACACTTCACGGCATCCTCTACTTCGTATACATCTACTACGATGGCTCCATCTGTATGGCTCCATCAGCCCACACCTTGGCCATCCTTCTCCATATTTTCGTATATATCAACTTCGATGGCTCCATCCGCATGGCTTCATCGGCCCCCACCATGGCCATCCTTCTACATCTTCGCCGGTTCAAGGACCATTGACTCGAGCTCGAGCCCGTCAACTCAATTATCAGGTAAAGTCGTTCTCAAGCATATCTAATTGCACTTTTGAGAATAATCCAGTACCTGATGTGTGTAATGTGCGTAAACACTTAGGAACCATGGTTTGGATCAACAAGGATGCACATCTACATCAAGCAAAGTTAGAGATCAAGTGTGCCACGTTTTTTAAGCCAACTCGGCCTCCGGATCACAGCGTGAAGTAAAACGAGCATAACTTTTGCATACGGAGTCCAATTGATGTGTTCTTATACTTGTTTGAAAGCTAAATTCGTCCTCTTTCAAAAGGATCTAACATCATCTCCTAATTCCTTACGAGTCGACGGGAATATGCAAAACAAGTTGGGTCAACTTTCGATTAGAAACACACGATCGATTTGGATGGAGACGACTTTGACGATTCGACTACGCCGTACACCGACGATGCGCCTTAGCAATCGCTAAACCAACTCCGGAGGATTATTGACCTTGCCGTGGGCATGATCAACTTGATCACGAAGATCAATTCCTGCAATCAATCGAAGAACAAGCAAGAACAAAGCAAAGTAATCTAAAATTGCAAATATAGATGAAGGATTGATAAGTTGGGGTTCTGATACAGGGAGCTTCTTAGGTGGCTATTGTGCACGTCTGAAAAGACTCAAAATATTAGCAATGGCTAAATATCAAATAGACGACGAAACCTTTCAAACAAGTACTCATAGACCTCGAACACCCTTGTGGATCAAAAGTTATGGTCATTTTAAGTTGGTGCTGTTCAGGAGGCCGAATCCGAGTTGAGCTTGTGCACTTGAAGAACCGGCTTCATTTTTGACGTTTGGTGGTTCTTCTCCTTGGTTCCTAAGGACAATAAAAATCATCACAAGGATTAAATAGTATTCCATTCATTTAATTATTTGTATGAACGTTTGGTGGTCCTGCTGGTGATCTGTGGGATTCAAAGGTTAGGTGTGGTGAGAAATCTGGTATTCTTCTATTTATTTTTCCCCCACCTAACCTTATCCCTCTCTCCCTCTTTTCTCTCCCTCCCCATTCGGCTGGTTTTTCCCCAGCCCGACGCCGCCCCTCTCCCTCCACGCCTGGCGACGCTGCCGCCCCTCCCCAACCTGGCTAACGCCGCCACTCCTCCCCACCCCGGCCGAAGCCGCCCCACCTCCCCAACTCGGTGCCTCCGCCTCCCCTGGCTTCTCCCCCGAGCTCGACGCAGCTCGGCCCCGCCCTCGCCGGTCCTCCCTCCGAACTCAGCGCAGCTCGACGCCCCCTGGTCTCCCCCGAGCTCGGCACCGCACCCTTGCTCCTCCTTCCTACCGACTGCCTCCCTGGCCGATCGTGGGGCTCTGTCTGCATGCGGTGATACTCCATTACTGTTGCGTGGGCCTGGTTAATCACGCAACCCGTAATGTAACGATCACGGCATCACGACAGACTCAGATTGAAACCACTTGGTCAGCACGTTACTCGAGTAATGAGGTCACATGCCAGCCAATTGGATCCAATTTGAGCTTCCCGCAACCATGTGATAACCACTAGTCCCTGGATCAGTAGGCCAGTGTCACATGTTGAGAAGGTAGAGTCTCATCCAAACGAACGCAGTACAAGGGCAGAGGTAATATATTACAATGGTAGATAGTAATATTACAACTTGTTCATGTTTACAAAATGCCGATTGGCTTAAAGTAAACTGAAGAGAAAAACATCAGAGAAACAAAAGTAAAGCGGCCGCGGTGTGCCTCCATTCCCTCAGGCAACCGGCGAGCAACTAGCTCCGCTAGCCGACAAACGCACCACCCGCGTCTGGGTCACTGAACTCCTGGTCACCTTCTTCCTCACCTTCATCTTCTGCTCCTCACGCAAATTTTCAGAGCAAACGGTGAGTACACGTATGTACTCGCAAGACTTTATTGTTTGCAAGTATAATAATAATGCAGGCTAAACAATGAAGATGGTTACTATTCTAGTTTAGATTTGCATGAAGCTGAAGTTATTTGTGATAGACTAGTAGATTGGAATACTGCACAATTTATGAAACATTTAGTAAATGAGAGTACATCAATACATAATGTAATTGTACATTTCATTCAACATCCAAATTCCTCCAACATATCCAACACCACCATCACATGGCAACAGGAATCATTTCCTTCAACATAACCAACACCATCATCACATGGCAACAGGAATCACCAGCAGCATGATCAAATCACCAAACCAACAGATCTCTGAATCCAACGACTCAACATTTGCATGATACAGCCCAACATTTACAAAATCTACCGATTTCAAATCCTTTTCAGAAATCAAAACCAAAATACTATACTTGACAGCAAATACCCAAGATGCTCGTGACCGTGAGCACGGCTAATCGATTAGTTTGATTAATCTCTGCAGAGAATGCACACTTTACCCACACGACACATTCTAGCAATCATGTCAACCATGCCACGCGATACATACCATATCCGTTTTGCTAGATTATGACGAAACTCTTCCAATTGTCGGCATCTAGTCTTGCGCCAAATTTCCGGCGATGTGCGCTCTTTGCTTTGGGTGGGGCTCCACACACCCACACAGAGTACCCCTGCCAAAGGCGAGTACCCCCATTTAAGGTGTTTGGGTACCTTAAACTCCAAACCTGATTCACCCACACGGATCCAACAATGGCTAACCCCATCGTGCCTTTACCCTCAAAGAAAGCATCACCGTTGTTTCACGAAAGTCTCCAACACTGCGGCGTGGTGAGGGAGTATTCTAAGCAACACCAGCACGTCGGTATTGCCCAACTACTTCGACCTACCACGGCGCAAGATCAAATTCCAACTCCTGTACTGGGTTTAGGCTATCCCATACTAGCACATGTGGTTGTACGAAAGGACTTGGTTAAAAACGTCAAGTTCAGTCCTTAGGATTGCACAGACGAGACCTCCCATCATCCGGCCCAAAGATAAATCACCGTACACCTTTTCCTTTTTCATCTTTTACCAACATAGCCTTTGTTTTTCCGAAATCACCATTTCCGAAATCCTAATAATGTATCGAAAATCTTTGATTGACTGAGTCCACCGATCATTATTCAATCAGTCTAAAGCTGGGCTAAGCATATGCAACTATTAGACTTATAACCCCTGACGACACTTATTATAGCGTCTATCCTTAAACTAGGGTTACTCAAGGATTTTAGGGTAGCAACAAGATTAAGATAAGCCATCCAACCATTAGGGTATCTATCTATTCCCACCATTTAAATACTTGTAATAATCATATGCATGCGTAATCATTTTGCAAAACATCAAATACTTTTGCAATTATAGGAGCAATATGTTCAAAGGGGGTGCTTGCCTGCTTGCTCTGGGTTTTGCGTGTCCTCTGGGTCGAAGTCCGGATCCTCGCCTACTGCTCCTGAGGCGTCGATGTCTAAACGAAAACGCAACAAAAGAAATAACGAGGAAACGATTAAGATCCAACGAGAACAAAGCAAAAAGCTCAAAGAAGCGACAACAACCAATAAGCGAACACGAGAGAGAAAACGAAAACGAAAACCAAAACTTGAATTGGAGACCGGCAGTACCGGTGTACAAACCCCGGTAGTGCCGCTCCACAGTCGGCAGTACCGGCCTTGAGGGTCGGTAGTACCGGCGACTACGAAACCTAAACGGGGACCTCTCTGGAAAATAACTACCGGCGTTGCGGGAGCGGTAGTGCCGGCCTAAGCCCGGCAGTACCGGCCACAAGGGTCGGTAGTGCCGGCCTGAGCGGCAGTACCGAACTTACCACGTCGGTAGTGCCGGCCACAGGTCGACTGAATTTTCCAGAAAAAGGATTTTCGCACAAACGACTTCAGAATTTCTCGGCGATTGCATGGATGGGTTCTCGGAGATGACAAGGACCCATTTATGCAAACCACACGTGGTTCCGACCTCGTTTGGCCTAATTCCTAATCCGAGAAACTCTAAAGTCCTAATCCATGCTAAATTCCGACTTTCTCCCCGAATCGAATTCTAACTCGATTCTTTTCGCGAAACTCGGACTTTAACAACATCGAATACATTCTAGTGTCCTTTTCCTAGCTTTTGGAACCAGGATTCCAAGGTTTAATTCCAAAAGCTACGAAAACGACATTTAACCAAATATATCCGATAAAAACGTATTTACGGTTTCTGATCTCAGTTCTCGCACTAACAAGAACTCTTGTACCTAACCTAGGTTTAGAAACTCAGCTAACTAAAAGTTGAGCACTACAACTAGGTTTTCTAGGGTTTTAGCTAAAAGAAAAGTTGATAGAAATGGAGAAAAATTCAAGATCAAGCTCAAGTCATCACAGATCTGACTGAAACTTGCTCCACTCACCACAGTGCTCGTCTAGGGTTTTGGAAAGCGACGATCTCCTCCGTGGCTTGCTTCACCTCGAGCTCAAGAACACCGGAGGGAGAGGTTTAGCTAGAGGGAAAACTCGAGAGAGAGGGAGAGAGCTCCATGGGAGAGAGAGCTATGGGAGAGAGAGCTAGAGAGAGAGCTAGAGGGTGAGGGTGAGAGTGAGAGGGAGTGAAGTGAGGGAGAGGGAGTAATACGGCTGGGAGAGGAGGCTTAGATAGTAAGGCTCCAAGAGCTGAGGTGGCTGGGCAATGGGAAGCAGAGGGCTCGCCCCTGCTGGTCGCCTCGGCCCAGGTAATCACGGCCGGGCAGATCGCCGCCCAGGGTAGAAAAACCCCAAAAGACCCCGAAAACTCCGAAACTCCAAAAACCCTTCCCGGAAACCTTTAGGATAGACTCTAGGATAGCTAAAGAAGGTTTGGAAACTACGGTTGCTCAGAAATTCTAATCGCAACACGAAACGAGATTTTTGGAGCAAAAACTAAAACGAAACAGATAGAGCGAACAAATCCAAAAACAATTAACTCCAAATTGAAATCCAAACAACTCCCAAAGGATAATTAACATTAAAAAGGCAAGTACAAACTCTGGATGTTACACCGGCTCTTCTTCACTAACCCGGCACCGCGTGTGCCTTGAATGTTACACCCTCAACTACAACTAGCCCGAGACACTAGAATAGTTTAGCAAAGGAAGCTAACGTACTAGAAAGTTGCCGAATTTCTTAAAAATTTCGGCAGCACCTCCCCTATAACTAGGACATCCACTCAGCAGACAAAACAGCATGTAATATAACAACAACATATAGCAACTAACGATAACCAACCAAGCACAAACATGGGTCATGGTATCAACCAACCATCAGGACCCAACGAAGCACATACAACTACCACAACTTAATTACAAGATATGAACTCATTGAGATTAGACGTGAAAATTAACATGAAACTGTGGTGATGCAAAACGTGTTCGTGCCACTACTCTCATCCATGCATGTCAGCTTCAAGGTACCTACAAACAATAAATAAACAAGCATGAGTCGAAGACTCAGCCAAGTAAAACAAATAGCAATGACAATAACAATATCAATTAAAGTATTTAAATCAATAACATGCTCATATCGCTCATACCAAATTAACAAGTACGTAACACAAAGAAAACACCATCTGTTACCTCATCAACTACAATGCTCATTTATTCCCCATACCTCATGAGCCAACATTGGATGAGTTCACAACTCGACCCATCCTTAACCTGAAAAAATCCCTCAACTCAAGGACCATCCATTACCATTCATCATTAGTAATAACATGCAATGCATCAGACATCATCATAATACACACAATTTGTCTCAACCACACGTTGACCATCACTCCCTTGGCAATGTTATGCAATGCAGTTATGCTTGAATGCTCATATGCACCTTTTAAAGCATATACGGTATAGCTAGGTGTGCACCCGTTGATGCCACACATTGCCCCGTCCTTTTTCATACGGGGTCAAATCCTCCATTCCCGTGGAGTCCCTACAGAGTTCCCATTCCCATGGAAACTACCTCTGTAGGACTTTTTTGGAGCACCCAGGTATAGTCATATAGCTTTCTCACCGACCTGGCCCAAAGAGCTCTCGGGTCAAAATAATATATCTTTCTCATTGACCCAACCCGTGGTACTCCGGACTAGTTATATGACTTTCTTTGACCTGGATCCTATGCACATGAATGGATATGATGCAACCACAGCTCTTACCATTATGTCGACCCATACAGCAAGGTCGATTTGTAAGCATCATTCACAAGTGGGAAAATTGACTTCACATAATATTACAAGCAATATCGGTATATCTCTTCTAATTAAATATGCGCTTGCAATCATAACAATCAATAATCTATCTACAACGCTCATCGTAAGGTACTTGCCTTAACCGCGGGAAGTAGAGTGACGCACGAAGTAGGGGTTACTCCCCCCTGAAAATAGAAATCATCACAACACAACTTACGGATCAACAATTAATCACAAATTGAATGAACTCAGATTCTAATTAGTCACAAAGGAATAATCTACAACTCTACTACAGCCATTCATTCAGTAAATGCACCAAAAAAAATCCCAAATTTGCAATTGACAAAAACAATCATTTTAAGACAGGAGAGATCACAAAGTGATTGCCCAAATTAGCCGGGTATTCTTTCTAATAAGCTGAAACTGAGAAATACTAGCAGTGCTAAGTAATGCTACCAACACCAGTGCAAACATGGAAGAAACTTCTGTACTCCCAAGTCCATCGTAAACAAAATTCATTAAGTGATTTCGAGTGCTTGAGGCTAATGATCAAATACACAAGGATTGCAGTAACATTCCAACTATAGTAACAATTTAGTGAAGGTGCCAGAGATATCAGAGCAAGGCATTGACATAATGTTGTTGAAGAAATAAAATCAATAACTTAGTGCACAGTGTAAGAGGACAAGGTGAACATAGTTGCATAGTAAGATCACACAAATAAGACTAATGCAATAGATCTCTAGATAAATGGAGATTGGCCCAGATAGTTTTCAATGGAGATTTCAATAGAACCAATCGTGCACACAAATAAACAAGTGTACATGGACAATTCAATCATGCAGATACACATTTGATCCAAGTTACAAATTCCAAATATCAAATTTTCTATCAATGAACCACCAATCAGGCATGCATTTTCACAACCACCACTCCAAGTTATACATTTCATGAAGTTTCACAAACACCGGTCCAAGTGTTCATGGACAAAGTAATCAATCATGCAAGACTCCATCAGAAAAATAACCTCATAGAGAATGAGCATGAATTTAATCCATAATTACATACCATACATCTACCATATATCCCCTTATTTCCCGAATCCATTTCCGTAATGCATCATTGCGATGTCGGGTGATTACATTGCAAGCTCATATATACCGAATTCTGAGATGGATGAACCTTTTGAATAGTGGGGTCTGTTTCTTTCCTAGTAATCGTTCTCATGCATGTTAGTGTTAGGGAAGGAGCTCATTCTTTCATCAGAGGGCATAGATACCACCATAATCAAACATTGCCAATGTAAACTTGAGATGATGAACTAATAGCTCTTGCAAGCATTTCCACAAACACTTGACATGCACAAATTAAATCACATGCTAGAACCTTACATGCCCTTACCACAAGAGAGGAGAGGAAGGAGGAGGTGCCGGCTTGGGGATGAGCTGCAGCAGGGGAGGTGGCGCCGGCTAAGGAGGGGCCAGGGAGGGCGAGCTCGGCTAGGGGCGGCACGCCGGAGGGAAGGAGCCAGGGCGGGTCGCACTCGGCTGGACCAAGGGGAGGCCAAGAGAGGCGACGCGCCGGCCGGGAGGAAGAAGACCGGGGGCAGCGGCGCTTGTTCGGCTGAGGAGGAGCGGGAGCGAGCCAGGGGAGGCGTCGGGCATAGGGAAAGCCCCACCCGAGTGGGGCGGGGGGAAGAGAAAGGAGAGAGAGAGTGAGGTGGGAAAAACATTAAAAAAGAATAAGCGATCTCTCTCTCCACCTACTCTCTACCCCACAGATCACAAGCAGGAGAACTAAACGCCTAGACCAGAAACCCCAGACTCGGATATCCAATCGCGATATTACAACAACTTTCGATTCGAGTTGAACGGGTTGTTGTTTTGCTTAGCCATTCCTATGGTTTGAATGATGGATATGGTGAATGAGTTGTAGATGGTCACTTTTGAGTATTGGCTTGAAACTCATGTTGATTACTAGAATTGGGTTACTGATTACTACATGCACTGAGATTATTGTGGCATAAAGGAATTTAATACATGATGAATTGAAGCTATGTTATGCTCTGATGTTCCTAATGCTTGGTTATGGCATGCTGACAGTGACTTCGATTAGTTGCATAGTAAATGATGAAATTGATGCTATGTTTTGCGATTGAGTTGTTCCCTTTTTGTCCGTGATCATTCGCTAGTTAGTGATTTTCCCTCAGTTGGATGGCGCTGCGGCGATTATCTTAACCCGCAATTGCGCTGGGGGGGAGTATTTGTGAGTTGAGGGAACGCGTAGTGCAACCCTGGTGATTTCTTTTACCAAGGCCGAAATCATTTAAGTTTCGTGTAGCCGTTTAAAAGTTATTCTATTTAGTAGTTGCGGTCCTGAAATTTGGATTCTGCAACAAGTTCAAATTTAAGCTGAGTTTTAGAGTACGATTCGAGGTCCTTTATGGTACCTCTTGCATGAATTGTTGTAGTAATGTTGTAGATTATTCTCTTGTGATTAATTAGAATCTAAGTGTAACACCCTGGCACCTAATATGCCGCAAATGTCACCCAAACGATACTAGAAGCAACCAAAAACACATATTTAACAATAAATTACAGCAACTACGATAATTACTTAAACAAAAATTCGGCAGCATATCTTTTGTTTTCCATGGTTTGAAACAACAATAATATTATCATAACACAATAGCATAACAGATGACCTCTAAAACAGCAATATCAGGAGTTATAGCATCATTTCAAGCCCAGAATATAAACTCAAACGTGTCATGACCTAAATACGAAGTGAACAACAAAATCAAGCACACAATATAGCATAATCCAATTTTAGCGCAATAAAATAACCATCACAATTACGAATGAGAGTGTGTAGTTGTCTAGATGAATGAAGCTAAGTGGAGACGTGACGCTAACTCCCTTTCCCGTATGCCAAATTCATGGTACCTAAAAACTACAAAAAACAACAAGCGTGAGTTCATCACCCAGCAAAGTGTATTGCAATGGAATAAAACAATAACAGTACTCATTAGCACTCTCTTCAACATCTCATGAAACATGATCATTAGCTTTTCATTCATGCAATGCAATGCACATGTCTCATTGCTTAGCACATACCGGTATTGCCGAGTGCACACCCGTCGGTGTGCACCATCTTTCCCTTCCATCCTGCGGAGGGTGCGTACTCTTACTGACTCGCTCCCATTCACAACCGTGGATGGGACTACGAGGTAGGTCTTTCGTGTTCACTACGTGTGAACACAGAGGCCCACATCAGAATGGGTCACCTCTTCCATTATGAATGCACATATGTCATAAACTTGTATGAAGTTGTATAACTACTCAATATGACAATTGCATAGCCATTATCTAATCATATTCGTCATATCACAAGCAAGGAGGAAACATGGCAAATTAATACATATGTACTTATATTGCAACTCTACAATTTAAATGGCCACCCAAGCCCAAACTATCCCAATACACTTGCCTTCAACCGTGTGAGACAGAGTGGCGAGATGTGGAAGGCACTCCCGGGGTCACACCATCTGCACCAAGGTATAAAACACTCAAAAACATGCCAACCAACCAACCAACTAGGAAACTCACTATAACAACGATTCTACACGTCACTCCGAAAACCTGAAAAATAGAGAATCTGTTCAACAGCACAGCAGGCTTTCCAACAAGCATATCTTGAATTCTACAACTCCAAAACCTCAGAAAATTTTCCATCTTTTTCTAAGTATTTGCAAAAACTGATTCGGCCTCTAAAATCCTCTAAGCTACAGTTGATCACAGACTGTACCATTCACGTCACATATTGGACATCGCTCGGTAAAACGACCATAACTTTTAAAAGCCTGAACGGCATTTAGCGTTTTCGGTTCCCAATTAAAGGTAATTCGATTACCTGCAAGTTTAGCAACAGCCGGGCCTCCATAAAATGCCTCTAAAATTGTCTAATTCGCGTCCGAAGACCGATGACCTAATCTGTCCGAGGATAGAATGCAAGACCGAATTGCAATCTTCCTAAATACTTCTAATCACAACACCTAAAGACCAAATTTAACCATTATCTTCCCATCTAACCAGCGCCAAAACTCTACAAATGAATCTACAATCACTTACCTCGCTTGAAGAATCCAACGAACGACGAACTCCTCCTCTCCTCGGTCCAATCCTCCCTCCAGTCGCCGAAAACGCTGGGATCGCCGGATCCCGATGGATGGAGGGATTCCAACCCGTGCGAGGGTAGAGTGGGTGGGCACTAGGGCCTGCTAGAGGAGGGGAGGGGAGGGGCAAGGGGATGGGGGCGTGCGGCTTGGTGGGCAGGGGGAAGGGGGGCGCACACAATGGGGGTGTGGCGGCTAGGTGGCTAGTGGAGAAGGGGGGAGGGTAGGGGCGCACCAAGGCTAGGGTTGGCAGGAAAAATCCCCCCACTTGGGCCAAAAACGCCCCACCAACAACCCATTTAATTCCCCCAAGGCCTAAACTAGCTCCCGCAAGGCACAAACTCTCCCGTAGAGGCCCAAACACCCGGAAAAAGCCCAAAAACACGGTATAACCTCATACCATAATGCCGCATTCTATAATGTCACATTCTCTCCGCCTTAACAGGATTCGACCCCGAATTCGAGACAAGCCACTACGCAAACATCCAAAACAAAAAGAGCTAAGCTTCACGATTCATACATGATGAGAATAGCTCTGGGTATTGCTCGCGCATGCGAGACTCCAACTCCTAGGTCACTTCTCTCTCAGACTGGTGCGACCACAGGACTTTAACAAACTTGAGCGTTCTGTTCTTCAACACTCGCTCTGAATTTTCCAGAATTTTCAAGGGCCGGGACTCGAAAGTGAGGTTCTGATCGAGCACCAATGGCTCCAAAGGAATCACCAACTCTGGGTCATGCAAGTACTTCCTCAGCATGGAAACATGAAACACATTGTGGACCCCTTGCATCGACTCCGGTAGCTCCAAGCGATAGGCCAACTTACCAACTCGAGCTATAATAGGGAATGGGCCGACATACCTCGGACTCAGCTTCCCTTTGGTGCCAAAAAGAACCACACCCTAAGTGGGAGACACTCGCAAGAGTACACTATCACCGATCTCAAACTCTAAATCTTGCCTTCTCACATCAGCATAGCTTTTCTGTCTGCTTTGAGCTACAAGAAGATTTTGTCGCACCTCTGCCATCCAATCAACAGTTTGCTAAACCCAATGCGGTCCAAGGACCGCTCTCTCTCCCACTGCATCCCAGCAAAGCGGTGATCTACATTCAACATCAAAGCTTAAATACAACATTTAAGCGTAAGCAACGATACCCATACCCTTTTCCTACTATGCATCCATGTGTGTCAAATATTAGATTAGTTATACCACTTTTGCAAGTTTTAATGTTGCTATCCTATGATAAAATTTTAGTTAAAACCTAAGCCATGTTTCTAAGTTATTCCACATCACATTTTAGTTGTACCCTATAGCATGACACTAAAAAAAATACACATTCCAAGGACCTACAGCCCGCTCTGATACCAACTGTAACACCCCGGCATTTAATATGCCCGAATGCTACCAAACATAGACTAAGCAACCTTTAAATACCACAATTACAAGTAAATTACAGCAAAGGAGCAAATTCTAATATCGAAAATTTCGGCAGCATCTCCTTTGTTTTTCCATGAATTGAAGCAACAACAATCTTAACATATCAAAATAGCATAAAGAACGATAGCAATAACTTGAGAAAACAGGAATTTCAGCCATCATACAGCTAAGGATACAAGCCTATCCGTCTCATGTCAAATATGAACTAATCATTTACTCATGGCAACCAACAAGCATCAACACCACAGTTTAGTTCAGTAAATTAACCATCACAATTAAAGGAAGGAACATGTCATTGTTTATATGTGTGATGCTAAGTGATGATATGTGACTAGCTCCCTTTCCCGCATGCCGGTTTCATGGTACCTAAGAAAAACAACATAAACACAAGCGTGAGTTCATCACTCAGCAAGTATATTGCAATGGAACAAGAAAATACATTCCAATACCTTCATCACCACTTTTCACATACGACATCATACACATCTCATATTCATAGTGTAAGCATATCATTGACATCATCATATATCATCATCATATAACATCCTCATATAATGCAATGCAATGCAATGCGATGCACATATCTCTTGGAAACTCATACCGGTATGGTTGAGTACACACCCGTCGGTGTGCACCCTCTCCCCCCTTCCATCCCGAAGATGGGGGTGCCTACTCCTCGCTTCCATACACCGCGGTGGATGGAATCACGATGTAGGACTCACTCATTGGCTCTCCGGAATAGTCATAACTTTCTCACCGACCTTCCCCGGACTAGTTATGACTTTCTCACCGCCCGGGCCATGTTTCATGCCATGTATGCAAACATGCCAACATCATAAATAACTTGTACATTAACACATGGCATCATAACATAATAAACATTTTCATCATATCAATGGCAATCATTAAAGCATGGCATGTGAACATATCATATATTAAATTTCAATCTCAACTAATCTAGCAAACCACAACCCGCTACCCATTCCAACACACTTGCCTCAACCACGGGCGACGGATTGGCGAGACGTAGAGGGCACCCCCGGGGTCACAACACCTGCACATAGGCACCACACACTCAAAATCATGCCCACAAAACAATACGCAAACACTCTTCTACCCCGACTTCGCAAACTACCCGCACAACCCAAAAATAGAGGTCCTGTCCTGTCGGGACAGCAGACTTGCAATGAGCATAACTCGGGTTCTAAGACTCCGAATCAATTAAACGAGTACATCCTCGCGTAGCTTAGGAAATTTCCTAACTTTTTCCGTGGTCTAATCTATAGAATACCGTGATCTGCAGAATACCATGATCTGTTCCAATCACGTCACATTTTTTAACACGTTCGGTAAAACAAGCATAACTTTCAAACGGATGGGCAGAATTGGACGTTCTTTATACCCACTGAAAGGTATTGAAATTACCTACAACTTCCTCAACAGGCGTCCAACCAAAATCCGAATCTAAATTGGCGAAAACCAAAACCCTAGGTCGACTGCTCATGCTGCCTGAAACAGAGAACGTGGCAAACTCTAGATTCCATCTAATCTACCCAATTACAGCACCACAAATTGATCTAAAAACATAATATTAACCCTTAGAACAGAACCTAGACCAACCCCAAGGATCCCCGTGGCCATACCTTCGCCCGACGAACGAAAACCCAACGGATCTCCTCCCGGTTCGCGCGGTCTCCTTCCTTGCTCCAAATCCACCAGATCTCCTCATCGCGGAGCGCTCCAATGGACGGATTTGCGGGTGGTGAGGGGGTGGTGGCGCCATGGGGGAAGATGGAGAGGAAGGGGAAGGGTGGAGGCGCATGGGGGGGCTAGGGGGTGGCGGCTAGGGTTGGGAGAGAGAGTGGGGGGCGCACCAAGGGGTTGGAGCCAGATTTGGCTGCCCAAAAGTCCCCCCCTTGGGCCCAAACCCTTCCACCAGAGGCCCAACTCAACCCCCAAGGCCCAAAGTCCCCCGGAGAGGCCCAAACACCTGAAAACGGCCCAAAAACACGCTATAAACGACATAACGTAAAGTTTTAACCTCCATTTTCACATTTTATAAAGTTTTTGACCTCAACTTTCACATTTTATAAGATACGACACTCCGTGGTGTCACATATTTTCCATGATTGGTGATCGGTATGATGTATCACTACAACACGGATATAGCTTTCGGGGCATTTAATTTTACATGGCATTTGAGGCAAATGCCACTAAATAAAGCTTTTGCAGCATTTATTTGGATTTAGGGGCGTTTAATTGTCTGGCACATAATATTGCCGTTGAAAGAATTTCCTGGCATAAAATATATGTCAGCTTATCATTTAATTAAGGGGGCATTTATAAATGTCGGCTTGAAATATATGCCGACATATATTTTTTGCCGAATAATATGGAAAGAGGGGCACATAACAAATGCCGAGATAGAGTAAGGATGGCACTTTTTATATGCCGCATAATGTAAATGCCGTGGATACTCACTTTTAGGCGCGAACGAAAACAACAGGGCGCGCGCGGGAGGAAAACAACCCTAAACCTAAACCTATTCGATCGGCTTCCCCATTCCCCACAGCCGCCTCGATCCCTCCATAGCCGTCCCCGCACGCTGCTCCCGTCACTACCACCCACTGCCTGAATCAGTAACTTATCAGAAGAATACTGCAGAGGAGTTGTAGGTGTAGTGACCATGGCGGCTTGGTTGTTCATTTGTTGTATCATCAATTGCATGAGCTGAGTCTGAGTCCTAAGAAACTGATTCATATTCTGAAGAAATGTTGTTAACACCTCGGAGGGTTGCTGGTTGAGCTCAGTAGTAGCACTGACATTGACAACCGGAACTTCACTGGAGTTAGCATTGATGTTTTTCATATCATTGGGATGTGATGCCTTAGCTTCTTGATTGAGGTTAGCACTGCGATTCTTCTCCATCTGATGGTAGAACAAGGCTTCCAGATGAGAGGGAAAAGCACAAACGAGGGAGACAGGGGAGGTTCTAACAACACCAGAAACCAACTGCCCAGGCAAAGGACAACACAAAACGAAAATCAAAACACATTTTTTTTCACCACCAAGCAAATCAACTCGTCTACTCGATCAAACTACTCACTCCAACAGAACAAGGCGGCTCAAACACAGAATGAACCTGGACCAACTTAACCTATAGGGTTAGTCTAAGATCAAACTTGCTTCTTTGGTCTTCATCGATCAAAGGTTGAATCCTCACCATGAAGACGCACAACTTCACTAGAAACTTTTGCAGAATTGCTCCTCTTGAGTCATCAAGCCTTGAAATCGAAAGTGGGAACTCGATTACCCTAATATAGAAGTTTTTAAGGGAGGTATAGTCCAATTTACATTCCAAAATAGTGAAGAAGCAATCAATACGGTGAAGATAAGAAACAACTTCCATGACGAAGATAAGAATAGAAAGAGAGAAAAGGAGAGAATAACACTTTATTAGATTTTTCTTTTTAGAACATAAGTTTTGAAGCTTCCTAAAAATGATCATTCTAACTAGGGACACGTCCTACAGTCGATATGGCTCTGATACCACCGCTGTGAGACCCCGGATCGACTATCTGGAATCCCCTGTGTATTTCTGTACTAGTCCTAGATCATTAGCTAGTACACACAGTCAAACATTGATGAATCAACAGTCATATCACGATTTCATATAACCAGATAATAATAACACCAAATAAAAGCAAAGACCTTATGGTCGAGGTTTACCATTACGGCCTTAACAAGCTGAACAATTTGAACAACCGCAGCGGAAGACGATAACACCAAGTGGTGACCCATCCATATGCCCACAGGCAATCGAGTGGGGAGCGCATCCTAGTCCTCGGAATCTCCTTTGACAGCTTCAATCACTTCTGAGATATGTTTAGAGTGTAGCATGTGAGTACATAAAGTACTCAGCAAGTCTGGGAAAAATGCATAATGTAGGCTATCCAAACATGGCTTAATACGGTTCTTTTGCGCAAAGCAACACTTTCAAAAACTTTACATGTAATATGTTCACAAAGCCATTTTAACAATTATTGTACAGTTGAAATTATTAATAACTCTAGCGAAGGTTCTAGCCATCAATCACTAGTATACAGGCTCTATCCGCCACATCTCAAAAAGATCAGGGTTTAATCCATCCACATGGCTCTATCTACCATGGTTCACAAAACAGGTTCAATCCACCTACCTGGCTCTTGCTGCCAGGAGCACACCTGAGAGTTCTAACCACTCCCGGATCCCAAATCATTAGTTTTTGAAACAAATACAAAAGTCTACCAATATGAAAGCATTCTTCGCTTTGCCTTTGACTGTAGGCATGGCTATTCGAATAGTTTTAACTCTGCAGAGGTGTACAACTTTACCCACAAGACATGATATTCTCTTGATGCCAAGCTATTAGCACACTTCCTTAGGTGTGCCGGCAGAGATATCATGACAAGGCCTTTACAATGTATACGCCTAACCCGACTCACCCGCTGAGGTTTCACCGCTGTTAGGGTTCTATCCACCCAGTACAGAAGCCCCCTCTTGCGCCGTGTGAGAAAAACAGTCTTGCCTCTATCCGGCACTCACATTCCACCATCTGGTGAGTCTAAGTTAGGTTTCTACAAATTATTCAGCCAGGTCGTACCATGTTAGACATGTGGTTGTACGGTAATGCTTAGAATGGAGACAGTCATAAGCGTCGATCCTTAATTAACTTGGGGCGGTACTAGGGCGACAAAGGATCATGGATAATAATAACAAGGAGGTATGAACAACAGGTATAACTAATAGCCTAACGTTAACATCGTCCTTTTATATAAATAGCAATGCAATTTGTAAAACATGGTAAAACATTTATAAAGCATAAGATCAACATGCGTCAAGGAGACTTGCCTCGGTCACAGCGAGAATGTCGAACTCTTGAAGTCACCCGTGGCTCATGACTTCGGGATCGTTGGCTACGCGCAAAACGATACAATAAATAAATAATAATAAAATAAATAAAATCCAAAAAATATAAAAGTAGTACTGGCAGGTAGATATTGAATTTATATGAATTTAGGAATTTTAACGGAGTCAATCGGAGTTCGGACGGGAAAGTTATGAGCCTCCGAAGTTGGAAAATGTTGGAAAATAGAAAAACGAGGAATATTCCTCGGAATATTTCTTTTCCTGATTTTTCTGATTTTTGGATGGAGATGGGTCTATGACTTGTGGGACCAACATGTCATACAAAGGGAGCTTCTTCCCCATGCCTTTGGCCATGGCCAAGAACAGAGGAAGCCTTGGCTTGGGCGCCACGGCCAGTGAGCGGCGGCGCGCGCCACCGGTTGGCGGCCGGCGATGGCGCTGGTGGCGCGGTGGTGGCGTTGTGGGTGGTGCGGGCGGCGGCGCTGCCACTGCGCTGCAAGGCGGCGGTCGGGAGCGGCGACGCTGTCGGGGAGACCGGCCGCGGCTTGGTCGGGCATTAGGCGCCGAGGCGTCGGCGGCGAAGCAGACGGGCAGCCAAGGCGCACTGCGGCAGCTGGAGGCCGGCGGCAGCGCAAGCGCGCGCGAACGGGGCGGCGTGGGGTGGCGGCGCACCGGCCGGAGGGGCGGCGCCGGTGCCGGCGATGCCGGCGGCATGCGCACGGTGGGGCAAGAACACAGAGGACCCAAAGAACCTCCAAAATCCAAAATTTCTCAAAGATTTTGAACACGACCTCAACAACTAATTGATGAAACATCCCAAGCACATCTAGAGGGACTCATGATTGCAAGGAATTGAACCCAAACTCACCGAGCAAGATGAATTTGGCGATGAACAGAGGTTCGGCCAAAGTGACTCAATCACGAAATTCGTCGCCCACACTTGAGGAACCCTAAAATTAGTTGATGGGTTAAAATCTAGACATCTATACGAACACAAAGGAACAAACGGAATTGGATTTGGCTCACCGGAGAGGAAGATATGAGGATGAACACGAAGAACACAAAAATGCGGCTTCCTCGTTGGTTCTCTCGATCTAGCGGCCGAACGAGTTGGAGATGCAAAAGAAGAGTGCGTGCTCTGGAAAGAGGTCTCCCCCCACGAAGGTTTGAGAGGTGGAAGTGCGGGATTTGGTGAAGAAACGGCCGAGTTAATGCCATTAAAGCAATTTTTGGTTTTTGGGTTACTGTTCACATTCCGGCGAGATTTGGGGCTAATGACCACCGGGAATGGAAAGGTCTCGTCACCACGAATCCAACGGATCCGGCCGTTCGCGATTTAGAGCATTCAGTAGGAATTTATGAGGATTTGAATGGATGAACAATTAATGGAGCTCTCTCTGTTCTTCCCTGGAAGCAACCAACGGGAGGTTGAAGAAGCTGAGATAGTGCCGCCATGTGTGACTTCCTCATTGGCCGCGGTTTACGCGAAAGTGACGCCCCAAAGAAAAATTAGCAAAAATGGTCTAAAAATTTCGGAAAAATTCCTAGAACCATTTTGGAATATTTGGAGCCCAATAAAATTGGTTTCGCGGAATTTGGATGAAATTTGGAGATTTGAATATTCTGGAGCGAATAGCGGGCATTAAACAAAAGCCACGCGAGTTAAAATGCAAAAGAGCCTCCAAAAATCTTGGAAAAATTCCCAAAATGTTTTTAGAATATTTGGGACCTAATGCAATATGTTCCAGGATTTCTGGAGCATTTTTGAACTCGGGCGGAATTTCGGGTACTGACGGGAATCTGGAAATTGGATTTTTCAAATGGAGGGGAATTGAATCCCAACTTTGGAAGGGAAAGGATGCCAGGTTAAATTAAACTCCAAGGAAAATCCAAATTTTGAATTTAACTAATTTAAATTAGATTTTTCCAGAAGGCCGAAAACGAGGATGTTACAATAAGGTTCTGGTTGATCAAAGGAAACTAGTTGGTCTTAAGACTCATGCTTGTCATGTTATAATGCTGGACTTGCTCCCTTTAGCCATAAGAAGAATTTTGCCTGAACAAGTTTGCACAGCGCTAATTCGTTAAAGCAACTTTTTCAAACAGATGTACTCCAAAGTTATTAATGTGAGTGATATGGAAAAATTAGAATTTGAAATTGCTGAAACACTTTGTTTCCTTGAGAAGATATTCCCACCATCATTTTTTGATGTCATGGTTCATTTGTGCATCCATCTTCCAACTGAAGCTAGGCTAGCTGGACCAGTCCACTACAGAAATATGTTGTGACACTACGGAATGCCGAGACTTTATAAAATGTGGAATTAGAGATTGTGGCATTTCAAAATGTGAATGTTAAGGTCAAAAACATTATAAAATATAGAATTGGAGGTTGAAACCATACGTTATGAGGTTAATTTGCGTTTCCGGGCCGTTTTCGGGAGTTTGGGCCTTTCCGGGGGAGTTTGGGCCTAAAGGAAAGGGTCGTGGGCTTTGGTGGGATGGAGTTTGAGTCCTAATAGGAGTAGGAGACCTGGTTGGGGGCCTCCCCCAGCCCCTATAGGCGTCCACCCCCCTGCCCTTGCGCCCTCGCAAGTCCTAGCCGCCCCCCCCACACCTCCCCACCTCCTCCTTGTGGCGCCTCCACCTCCCCCATTGCTCCCCATTGCTCCACCACCTATCCTCCTCCCTTGCTTCTCCTAGGGGAGTTCTCCACCTCCACACCTCAAAGATCCATCCGTTGGAGTGCTTCGCGACGAGGAGAACCAGCGGGATTGGAGCGAGGAAGGAGATCGCGCGAACCGGGAGGAGATCTATTGGGTTTTCGTGCGTCGGGCGAAGGTATGTCCATGGGAATCCTTCGGGTTGGGCTAGGTACTGTTCTAAGGATGTTTATCAAGTTTTTAGATCAATTGGTGGTGCTGGATTTGAGTAGATTGGATTAGATCTAGAAGTTGCCACGTTCTCTGTTTCGGGCAGCATGAGCAGTCGACCTAGGGTTCGGTTTTTTGCCAAATTAGATTTGGAATCTGGTCGTACGGACATTTAAGAAGTTGTAGATAATTTCATTATCTTTCCGTGGATATAAAGAACTTTAAATTCCGCTCAGCCGTTTGAAAGTTATGGCTGTTTTACCGAGCGTGTTAAAATTTGTGATGTGATTGGAACAGATCACGGTATTTTGTAGATTAAACAACTTTAGAGTCCGAATCAGTCTTTCCCTATACCTATAAAAAGTTGGGAAATTTCCTAAGCTACGCGAGGATGTACTCGTTTAATTGATTCGGAGTCTTAGAACCCGAGTTATGCCTTTTGGAAGGCTGCTGTTCCGACGGGACAGAACCTCTGTTTTTAGGTTTTGCGAGTAGTTGGCAATGTCGAGGTAGATGAGGGTTTGCGTACTATTTTTTGGACATGATTGTGAGTGTGTGATACCTATGTGCAGGTGGTGCGACCCCGGGAGTGCCTTCTACTTCCCGCCAATCCGTTGCCCGTGGTTGAGGCAAGTGTGTTGTAATGGATAGCGACTTGTAGGTTGCTTGTTGAGAATACATGAGATTGAATACATGATATATGATCACTTTCCATGCTTTAATGATTGCCAATGATATGATGAGCATGTTTAGTATGTTATGATGCCATGTGTTAATATGTGAGTTAAATATGATGTTGGCATAATTGCATACACGACATGTTACATGGCCCGGGCGGTGAGAAAGTCATAACTAATCCGGGAAGGTCGGTGAGAAAGATATGACTAATCCGGAGAGCCATTGAGTAAGTCCTACATCGTGATTCCATCCACGTGGTGTTTGGAAGCGAGGAGTAGGCACCCTCCATCTTCGGGATGGAAGGGGGGAGAGGGTGCACACCGAGGATGTACTCGTTTAATTGATTCGGAGTCTTAGAACCCGAGTTATGCCATTTGGAAGGCTGCTGTCCCGACGGGACAGAACCGCTGTTTTCGGGTTTTGCGAGTAGTTGGTAATGTCGGGGTAGATGAGGGTTTGCGTACTGTTTTCTGGACACGATTGTGAGTGTGTGGTACCTATGTGCAGGTGGTATGACCCCGGGAGTGCCCTCTACGTCTCGCCAATCCGTCGCCGTGGTTGAGGCAAGTGTACTGGAATGGGTAGCGGATTGCAGGTTATTGATTGATTGGGATTGAAGTTTGAATATATGATATGTTCACATGCCACGCTTTAATGTTTGCCATTGATATGATGAATATATTTATTATGTGATGATGCCATGTGTTAATGTACAAGTTATCCATGATGATGCCATGTGTTATCGTACAAGTTAATTATGATGTTGGCATATTTGCATACATGGCATGATTACATGGCCCGGGCGGTGAGAAAGTCATAACTAGTCCGGGAAGGTCGGTGAGAAAGTTATGACTAATCCGGAGAGCCAATGAGTAAGTCCTACATCGTGATTCCATTCACCGCGGTGAACGGAAGGGAGGAGTAGGCACCCTCCATCTTCGGGATGGAAGGGGGGAGAGGGTGCACACCGACGGGTGTGTACTCAACCATACCGGTATGAGTTTCCAAGGAGATATGAGCATCGCATTGCACTGCATATATATTGATGATGATGATGATATGTGACCATGAATGAGATGGTTTACATGATGTGAGATATTACTGCTATGTAATTGTTTATGTTTGTACCATTGCAATATACTTGCTGAGTGATGAACTCACGCTTGTGTTTATGTTGTTTTCTTTTAGGTACCATGAATCCGACATGCGGGAAAGGGAGCTAGTCACACGTCATCACTTAGCATCACCCATTTAAACAATGACATGATAATGAAAGTATTGCCATGAAACTTGGAGTATTGCTTAACCGTGTGGTCGGTCTTATTATTTAATTCGTTTAGCTCATGAAGTGGTTGAATGCTTTATCCTGGACTTATATTGTTGCTATGTCACATGTTATTCCTGTTTTAGATGCTTTCCATTATGATATAACTTGTGATAATCGTTGTTGCTCCTTCAATTCATGTTAAAACAAAGGAGATGCTGCGAAATCTCGGTTTTTAGCATATGCGCCTTTGCTGGAATTTTTGTTTAATTGTGGTATTTAGATGTTGTTTAGCTTATGTTTGGTAGCATTCTGCATATTAAATGCCTGGTGTTACAATTGGTATCGAGCGAGTTTGTAGGTCCTTGGAATGTGTATTTTTAGTGACATGCTATAGGGTACAACTAAAATGTGATGTGGAATAACTTAGAAACATGGCTTAGGTCCTAACTAAAATTTTGTCATAGGATAGCAACATTAAAACTTGCAAAAGTGGTATAACTAATCTAAAATTTGACACACACTGGATGCACAGTAGGAAAGGGTATGGGTATCGTCTCTTTACGCTTAAATGTTGTATTTAAGCTTTGATGTTGAATGCTTCATTTGATAATGTATGTTGCTATGTCTATGAGATAAATGATTGAATTGATCTTGTTGTTGTGATAAAGTGGGGTTTTGGTGCCGAAGGGTTTCGGTCACCTCTTTTTGGCTCATAGTAAGGGTGAGGTTTGACGGTGTGGCCGGTTAGCGCCATCACCGAAGAACTATTAACCCCTGTAGGAGAAGAGTGCTTACCCTTTTCTATCGTAGATCGGGTAGTTGACTGGAGACAAATAGAAGAGTTGATGGTGGATTCCTTCGGATGTTCTTTATCGTTCTGTGGTCGATTTGGTTGGTTTCCTTGGTTTCAGTAGATGGAAACCAAAAGAAAAGTGTTTGGTATTGGATTTTCGCGGATCGTTCCGTATGTGGTGTGTGGTTTTGTCTTCCTTGGTTGAAGACGAAGAAGAGGAGTCTGGTGTTGCGTTTCTTTTGGGCGCCTTTCCAGTTCTGATGCCTAGTTTGTTGATTGCTTTATGGGGAAGAAGCATTCAATTTATTCCTGTGTTTGTCTTTCTCCAAGGTTAAAGGAGTTTTTTTTCAGAGTTGTGCCAGACCTGGCTGTCAGGGCTGAAGTTCTGTGGCTTTGTAGGAGTAAATGATGTTTGATTTTGTCATTTTACTGGTTTGAGAAATCATCTTTGAAAGCCCTTCTTGTTTCGTGAAAGTTTGGGGTTGGAGGTTAAGGTTGTATTTGAAATGGATTACTTGATCGCTTGGTTTCCTTTAAGAAAATTATCTTTTAACCATTTTCCTTTATGGGAGTCTTTGATATTGAAAAGTGTTTTGGAAAATTCCTTTTGCATGACTAAGTTTGGGGGTTGGTCTCATTGCAATTTTGAGAGTCAAGTTTCCTTATGAATTTGGGATGAGCTTTAAAACTAAAATGCTGCAAACAAAGTAAGAAGTATTTTGACTGAAATCGTTTATCCCTAGTAAGAATTGTTGTTTAGCATGTTATGTAGCATGTACCAATGTGGTTTATGGGATGACGTACTGTTAAGTTAATCTGTGAGTTGAAACAATTCAATGCGGTTGTTATCTCTAGCTTGAGAATAAATAGACTACTAGTGTTGTAGTTTACTCTTAGCGGGAATGATTGAATGGGTTAATGTACATGCTTAGAATCTGTTGCTTTGCTTTAACAGTGCTTATGACCCTTGATAATGTTTAAAGCTTTAAACCCGTTGCATAGTTGAAACATTAAGATGATGTAGACTGCTGTTATTGTTAAAGAAACTTTGCTGGTTGTTTAAAGATGCTCTAATCTAATGGATTAATATAGAAATTTAATCGTGTTGCCTAGTGACTTTAATTTGGAAGTTGATTAGAGTTGTTATTTATGTTGTTGCAAACTACTAGTATATTCGGAAGTATGCAGTTGTGTCCCTTCAATGCTAGTATTGATATCAATTGAGAAGACATAAGACTTATTGTTAATGATGTTGTTAAGGGCAGTGTTAATGATAGTATTTAATCTATTTTTTTTAAATAATTGGAGTATGTTGTGTGATGGTAATTTTGTTATCACCTATGTATAGGGTAGCTAAAAGTAATGTTGTTGGTTGATGATTATGCCGTTTGTTGTTATTAATAACCTAGTAGTGGTGGTAATTGTTTAGATTACTTGTTGAAAACCTTGGTTAAATAGAGGAAAATTTTAACATGTTGCGATGGAGTGAGCTTTGGATAATTAACATGATAAATGATCTTATCCTCAAAAAAGTATAACTTAGAGTCTCACTTATGAATTCTTCCCTGTGGAGATAATATTTACATGTTGAAGTCGTTGTTTAACTGAATAAGGTTCGGTTGTCGAGACGTGAATATATAGGAGGTATGAAATTTATATGTTTAATCTTGCTGAAAGATTTGTTAAAGTACTATGTTTCAAATTTAGAATAAGAAGTATTATGATTCGGTGATCCATGGGGATCATGTCAATATAGTCTTGGTTGGGTGCCTTTTTAATAAGCATCATAAACCCTAATTAAAAGTGTTGGGATTGGTAACTAGATGAAGAATTTGTTGTGAAGCTTTTGGTTGATTTGTGTTGGGGCTCCTCAAGGAGTAAATAGTGATTATTGAAGTCTTTAATGGAAAGCGTAGTGGAGTACTAGAAATGGTTCTTTTTTGCTGAGCTTGTGTTCAAAAGCTTTTGGACTGGTTTGGTTGTTTGCCATTTTGGTTGAAGGGTTTTCGGTCAAGGTGTTCCATAGGCTGTGTTTCAGAGTTTCCCTAAAACTCGTAGAAATTGGTGCAAATATTTGGTTTTGGCTAATTTGTTTAGTTGGTGCTATGAGTATGGATTTACACCCCAAAAGTTTTTGAGTCGATCGCGCCCTTTTTCGTTCGCACTGAATTATCTTTGGAATTAATTTTAGAAGGAAGCAGATGGTCATAATGGGTTGTGTAGGAAACTTTTGAGTTAAGCCCTTGATGTGTAACTCTGTTTGGCTAGAGTTGGAGTCATTTGGAAAATGTGTCTGGTGTGCGGATGTTTCATAAGTCTGGTTTTTTATGAATGTTTCATAAGTGAATTTGGTTAGTGAAGAGTTTTCTTTTGGGATTGAGTTTCCCTCTCTTTTGATAAAATTTATGGCGGTTGTGTGTGCAGATGTTTGACTTTGGAGTCGATGTTCTGTTCCAAAGGGTCGAGTTTGATTTTGCAAGGTGTTGCAAGGTTAGTTTTAAATGGATGATGGGTTTTCACACGATGTGGTGTTTTGTTGTTAACGTTGTTGCCATCATAGTCTATATGATTTAGCGCAACCGTCAGTGTTATGTGTATTTCAATCATGTGATACCAAGGAAGAAGTCTTTTGGTGAATGACTTTTCGGTATTGTTGTTATATGATGAATGAATGGTGAAAAGTAAACAAGACATCGTGTATAGATGTTAAATGATAAAAGAGTCGTTGAGCTGTGTTTCATGAGAAAGTCATATATGGAGATATGACTATTTCGGAGTGCTCTTGAAGAATGTGCATTCATGTCATGAAACGAGATTTCCCTTGCTTTCTAATATGAAAAGAAAAGAATGAAGAATTACGGGTGTTGGTTGTGGTGAAGGGATTTGTGTTTCCTCTGCGTTTTGGCTTAGGAAATTAAAATGAATACTCTCTGGTTGTTGTCGAATCCTTTCCAAAGTGGTTTTAACGCTTTGGGGTTTGAGTGTTGGATGAGGGCCACTTGGGTTCATGTTTGTGATACTATGGAATGTCGAGACTTTATAATTTGTGATAATAGGTTATAAAATTTGGTAAAATGGGATAAGTTGGGGATTTTGCAACTAAAACCCTGAGATTTCACGTTTTAACGTGTTTCGGGCTGTTTCCGGGCTTCCGGGCCTCTCCGAGGTCGATTTGGGCCTTGGGGGGAATTCGTGGGCCGGAGGTGGGGCACTTGGGCCCATGTGGGAGTAGTGGGGGGGCAGCACACCCTGCTGCCCTAGCCCCCACCCCTCCATTGCGCAGCCCCCATCCCCTCATCTCCCATCTCCTCCTCCCTCTAGCCCCTCCTCCTCTTCCTCCACACCCCAAGCCGCACCACCCTCCTCCTTGCGCCTCCTCCCCCACCACCACGTGCCCTTGCTGCGTCCCCCTCGCTGCCATGTCACGCCATGGTGCTGCCCTCGCCGGTAGGAGGATCCGCGACGAGGAGAACCGGTAGCCACATCGCGTGGGGAGAGATCGGGTGGAGTTCGCGCGAAGGAGAGCGATCGATTCGTGGTTCTTCAAGAAGGTAATGGGGGAAACCTTTGGGGATTGATTAGATGCTGTGTAGTGGTGGATTATCATGTTTTTGGATCATGGGAGGTGCTGCCATGGGGTAGATTTGTTGAAAACTAGAGTTGTATTCGCGTTCTGATCGGGCAGATTGGGAACCCGAACTAGGGCAGGCGTTTTCGCCAATTTCGTGTTTGAATCTGACCGTACGGACTTTTAGGAAGTTGTAGATAATTTCCTTATCTTTCCGTGCATATAAAGAACGTTAAAATCCGCCTAGCATTTTGGGAGATATGGCCGTTTTACCGAGCGCTGTCAAATCGGTGACGAGATTGGGACAGTTCGTGTTCAACGTTAGATTAAACAACATTAGAGTCCGAATTAGTCTTTCCCTATAACTAGAAAAAGTTGGGAAATTTCCTAAGCTACGCGGGGATGTACTCGTTTATTCAATTTGGAGTCCTAGAACCGAAGTTATGCCCATTGGAAGGCTATTGTCCTGAAGGGACAGGTTTGCTGTTTTCTGATTTTAGGAGCTGTAAGCGAAGTCGGGTAGTGGGATTTATATGTGTGCTGTTTTGTGGACTCGATTTGAGTGTGTGGCACGTATTTGCAGGTGGTGTGCCTCCGGGAGTACCCTCTACGTCCGGCCACTCTGCCCCCCTCGGTTGAAGGCAAGTGTGTTGCGTGGATTGTATGATATACGTGTTGCTAGAATTGCTTGTTAGTATTTGGAATAGATAACATGTTGACTTGCCCTGAATTACATGTTATATTTGATATGATGTTCTTAGGCCATGATTTAAATGTTGACGATGATATGATGTCCTCATGCCATGATAAAACATATGCTTGTTGTTTACAAATGATTCACATGCCATATTTTGAATGGCTACCGTCGATGTTTGAGATTAGTTAGCATATAATGTCTCGGTTGATGAACTTGTTATAGCAAGAAGATGGTGTGAAATTCTGCCTATTGTAGCTGGTGGGTCAGTTAATATTGTGGGTCGACAATGTGACTTAAAATTACGTGTAATCAATTAATGGGGATATATGGAATGATTGTAGGAAAGGTTGAATTATTCTTGATGGATGTCCGCATGCAGGATCCGTATTTATGAGGGATGTCTAGTGGAGATCGTGTCGCGTGGTTAGTATTAATTATTGGTGGAATGAACAGGTGATATGGAATAGGTGACTTAGGGATTATACCCAGGGTAATTGTTAATTACGCCGGAATAATTGTAAAGAGATGTGTGCTACGCTTGGGATAATAAGTTGCATGAATAATGGTTCGTCATGGTTAGTAGACCAAAAGAAGTTGTTGATATGCATCTTATGTTGGATTAACTGATAAGTTAATTGTGCTGGAGTTGTGAGAACGTGGTTCTCCTTGTTGGTTGTCATACGGTAGATATGGTCTACGGTTTGTTGGTAATATAATCAATTGTGGTTATATGAATAGTGAAAAGTGATTTTATCAAGAGCAGATGTTGTATCTTGTGTGCAAATGTTGGACTTCTCGGGATTTGGGTGATTATGACATCCGTTTTGGCTAAGAGTATTGAACCATGCCAATCATTGGATTTGGGTTAATCTGTTTAGTCTATGCTATGAGTATGGGTTAACACCCAAAGCGTTGGAGTGGGACGCTCTCTTTAGCGTTCAACTGATTTATCTTTGGTAACCACGAGTTAAGCGCTTAAATTGTAATTTTATCGTGACTAGAGTTGGATGTATTTGGGAAACGTGTGTGGTTTTTAAGTAGCGTTTCAAAAGGTGAGTCTTATGATTGTTTCATAAGTGATTTTGTTGGTAAAATGATCCATGCAGGGAATCTGTTTCCTTTCTCAATAAGAGAATTGGTAGCGGTTATTAGGCGTAGATGATTGATATTAGAGTAGATGCTATCTTACATTATTGGCTTTGGTTAAAATGCGATGTTTTGCACGCATTGCGTCGCGATGGTTGTTGGGTTGTGATGCGATATGGTATTTTTCGGTTAACGCCGTCGTAGGTTATGCGAATTTGAGCAACCATCGATGTTGTTGGGTGTCAATCATGTGACAAAGAGAATGAAGTCTCTGTGTGAATGGTTAATGGTATCATGGTTACATGATGAATAAATGGTGAAAAAGATTCATGACATCGTTTTTATATGCATAAAAGAGTTGTTGAGCCAGGACGGTGAGAAAGTCATATAGAGACATATGACTAATCCGGAGTGCTCTTGTAGAATTCGCATTCGTGTTATGAATCGAGATTTTCATTGCTCTCTAGCATGAAAATGAATGAATGGATAAATCTTTGGTATTTTGGTTTTGTTATGCAAGGGATTTGAGTTTCCCTTTCTCTTCGAGAGTTTTTTGTGGCAGTTCTCTTCCAAGATGTTGATTTTGGTTAAAGTGAAAAGTTTGGCTGTGGTGAAAGCGAGTCGAGTTGTCTTTAATTGTTGAGAACTTCACAAGAGAATTGTGTGGAGTCTCTATTTGTTTGAGTGCTCCCCGATGCGAATTGTATCGCGTTGATTGGAGATTTGAGTTTTCCTTTGCGGCTTGACTTAGGAAAAGCAAAAGGGTGGTCTTTCAATGTTATCAGGGTTCTTTCCAAAGTGATTTGTGGCGCTTTGAGGTTCGAGTTGTTGTATGTGGTCTACTTGGATTCAAAAGAATCGTACTTCTTTTGCACTATTGATAGGAGCGAGAATAAGAAGGGCATCGGGTTATTGTTGAGTATAATCTAAGAGCTATACTCGTGGGCTTCGTTGTTTGTGTGAATGGTTTGTGAGGGCGACATCCTCTTGGGAAAAGTGCCAATTGAGATTTGGTAGTGAGTTACGGTCCTAACTTGGGCTAGGTGCTGGACATTAGTGAGGGTGGATGATGATGGAGGTTGTTGATGTCGTGGTTTCAATTTGGTTGAAAGTATCGTTGGGTGGAAGCAAATGTTATAGAAATTATGATGTAAAATGCTTTGTCGTGGACATTGTCTTAGCTAGACGTCCCTGGGTGTGCGTTATGCCTGGGAGAGGATAGAATGAAAAGTGTAATGTGGTTGGCAGTCGAAAGGAAAGTATGGTTGATGTAGGCTATGAGTGAAGATGACATTAGTAAATTTTGATTCCTTGCGAAAAGGGGTCAAATAATTGGAAGAGATGGGGTTTTGCGTAAATGGTCTTTTTGGGGGGTTCAAGTTTGGAACCTCGGTTGACTGTTTTAATACTAATGATGAAAAAGGGATGTGTTTCAAGATGATTGTGTCATTCGGAGTTTGTGAATCATGATAGAGATTGAAGTAAATGAGGAATCATGTCAAGTTGTGCTTAGCTAAGCTAAGTCAAGTCACTCTTGTTAATAGATGGATTTGGAGAATTGAGTTGTCGTTGCTACTGTTTGAGTCTTTGCATGGGTGTGTTGAGTTCGCAAAGAAGATGAGTCCCTAGTGGGCATGGTTTTAGAGTTGACGTGTAAGATTCGAGGTCGAATCCAGTTAAGGGGTGTAGAATGTGATACTATGGAATGTCGAGACTTTATAATTTGTGATAATAGGTTATAAAATTTGGTAAAATGGGATAAGTTGGGGATTTTGCAACTAAAACCCTGAGATTTCACGTTTTAACGCTGCGTTTGAAGCTTCAAGCTTAGGGCCTCTCCGAGGTCGATTTGGGCCTTGGGGGGAATTCGTGGGCCGGGGGTGGGGCACTTGGGCCCATGTGGGAGTAGTGGGGGGGCAGCACACCCTGCTTCCCTAGCCCCCACCCCTCTATTGCGCAGCCCCCATCCCCTCATCTCCCATCTCCTCCTCCCTCTAGCCCCTCCTCCTCTTCCTCCACACCCCAAGCCGCACCACCCCTCCTCCTTGCGCCTCCTCCCCCACCACCACGTGCCCTTGCTGCGTCCCCCTCGCTGCCATGTCACGCCATGGTGCTGCCCTCGCCGGTAGGAGGATCCGCGACGAGGAGAACCGGTAGCCACGTCGCATGGGGAGAGATCGGGTGGAGTTCGCGCGAAGGAGAGCGATCGATTCGTGGTTCTTCAAGAAGGTAATGGGGGAAACCTTTGGGGATTGATTAGATGCTGTGTAGTGGTGTATTATCATGTTTTTGGATCATGGGAGGTGCTGCCATGGGGTAGATTTGTTGAAAACTAGAGTTGTATTCGCGTTCTGATCGGGCAGATTGGGAACCCGAACTAGGGCAGGCGTTTTCGCCAATTTCGAGTTTGAATCTGACCGTACGGACTTTTAGGAAGTTGTAGATAATTTCCTTATCTTTCCGTGCATATAAAGAACGTTAAAATCCTCCTAGCAGTTTGGGAGATATGGCCGTTTTACCGAGCGCTGTCAAATCGGTGACGAGATTGGGACAGTTCGTGTTCAACGTTAGATTAAACAACATTAGAGTCCGAATTAGTCTTTCCCTATAACTAGAAAAAGTTGGGAAATTTCCTAAGCTATGCGGGGATGTACTCGTTTATTCAATTTGGAGTCCTAGAACCGAAGTTATGCCCATTGGATGGTTGCTATCCCGAAGGGACAGATTTGCTGTTTTCTGATTTTAGGAGTTGTAAGCGAAGTCGGGTAGTGGGATTTATATGTGTGCTGTTTTGTGGACTCGATTTGAGTGTGTGGCACGTATTTGCATGTGGTGTGCCTCCGGGAGTACCCTCTACGTCCCGCCACTCCGCCCCCCTCGGTTGAAGGCAAGTGTGTTGCGTGGATTGTATGATATACGTGTTGCTAGAATTGCTTGTTAGTATTTGGAATAGATAACATGTTGACTTGCCCTGAATTACATGTTATATTTGATATGATGTTCTTAGGCCATGATTTAAATGTTGACGATGATATGATGTCCTCATGCCATGATAAAACATATGCTTGTTGTTTACAAATGATTCACATGCCATATTTTGAATGGCTACCGTCGATTGTTGAATACGGTCCTACATGTTGAGATGCCATGTGTTGAAGTGCAATATTTATATTTATGTATACGTTGCTGTCCATTTTGCATACATGGCATATTTTCATGGCCGGCCGGTGAGATAAGTCATAACTATTCCGGTAGGGTCGGTGAGAACAGTTATGACAAGTCCGGGGCTATTCTTTCGAGTAAGTCCTACATCGTGATTCCATCACCGAGGTGAATGGAAGCGAGTGATAGGCACCCTTCATCTTTGGGATGGAAGGGGGAAAAGGGTGCATGCCGACGGGTGTGCACTCAACCATACCGGTATGAGTATTCCAGAAGACATGTGCATTGCATTGCATGAATGAAATACATAAATGAAGATGTTTATGAGATGGTGATGAGAGTACTCATGAGATGCTCATGAGATGAATAGCATGTTGTTTTAAAGGTTGTATATAATGTTAAATATGATGTGTTGTGATATAACTGTGGAGACTGGAATGGTGGTTTGTTGTCTTGATCCTTGTTGATCCATTTCAATACACTTTGCTGAGTTATGAACTCACGCTTGTGTTTTATGTTGTTTGTTTATTTAGGTACAATGAAATCGGCGTGCGGGAAAGGGATCTAGCTACACTCCTCCACGTAGTATCATAATTTAGCTAATTCACCTGTTTTGGAAACACAGCATTAAGTATTACAATAATCATTAGTGTATGGTCTGTATGTTTGGTTGTTTCCCTCATGTGTATCATGTGGGGCTATGGAGGGAGTTGTTTTAACTTCCTAGATTTAAATTGATGCTTATTATTTTGCTATCGATGCTTATTGATGTTTTAGTTGATGATTAGCTATCCTTATCGCTGCGTATGGATATCTCGTTTGTCTTACATATTGATATGATATTGTGATGTTCAAATTTATGCTAAAACAAAGGAGATGCTGCTGAAATTTCCCATTTAATCATGGTATTAATTGTTGTATGGTCTATGTTGGTGACATTCTGGGCTTAGTAGAAGCTGGGGTGTTACAATGTTATGGTTGAGCTCACTCAATGATTGTGCTCTTTATCGTGCTCCTTTGTGTGGAAGGTTGTGTATGACTCAATGCAAACCTTCGTGGAGAATTGTGTCATTGAGGTGTTCCTCGGTAGGGTTGATTACATTTTGATTGGACCACTTGGTGGTTGCTAGTGATCGTTTTTCCTTTTGAAGTGTATTGGTGCTTTTGTCATTGGGCAAGAAGCGAGTTGTGTCAAACCGCAGAGGAACGTTCGGTCGTTTCTGTTACGCGAGTCTTACGGATCCTCGTTAAAGTAGGTTGTTCGTTCTCGTGGTAATCTTAGAGCGTTGCCAGGTCTCCTCGGCTTCAAGGCTGCCTTGAGTACAAGGAACCACAGAAGGGAGGTTGGTACCGTGTTTTTCTGGAGAGTAGCCTGAGTTAAAGGGATCGGGCACTTCAGTGCCAAGGAATGCTTAGAACGAGGAGTATGAGACCGTCTTCTTTCGTGGTCTGTTTGGGATTTTATCCTATCGCTTGGGTCATGCCGAGGCCTTGTTTGAGTGCTTTGTGTTTCAATGTTGAGTAAAGTTCTCGTAAGTTTTTGATTGTGAGTTATCGTTAGAGCCGCCGCCTTGATCCTTAGCTCCTTGCCTCTGAGTCTTTGGTGGTGCAAATCGTAGGGGCTTCTAAGCGGGTTCTGAGGCGTGAACCATAACTCCCTATGATTTGGTTGTTTGCGAAGTGGCGTGTCTCGGATTCGGGGTCGAATCCTGTTGAAGGGGGGAGAATGTGACACTACGGAATGCCGAGACTTTATAAAATGTGGAATTAGAGATTGTGGCATTACAAAATGTGAATGTTAAGGTCAAAAACATTATAAAATATGGAATTGGAGGTTGAAACCATACATTATGAGGTTAATTTGCGTTTCCGGGCCGTTTCCGGGAGTTTGGGCCTTTCCGGGGGAGTTTGGGCCTAAAGGAAAGGGTCGTGGGCTTTGGTGGGATGGAGTTTGAGTCCTAATAGGAGTAGGAGACCTGGTTGGGGTCCTCCCCCAGCCCCTATAGGCGTCCACCCCCCTGCCCTTGCGCCCCCGCAAGTCCTAGCCGCGCCCCCCACACCTCCCCACCTCTTCCTTGTGGCGCCTCCACCTCCCCCATTGCTCCCCATTGCTCCACCACCTCTCCACCACCTATCCTCCTCCCTTGCTGCCCCTAGGGGAGTTCTCCACCTCCACACCTCAAATATCCATCCGTTGGAGCGCTCCGCGACGAGGAGAACCGGCGGGATTGGAGCGAGGAAGGAGATCGCGCGAACCGGGAGGAGATCTATTGGGTTTTCATGCGTCGGGCGAAGGTATGGCCATGGGAATCCTTGGAGTTGGGCTAGGAACTGTTATAAGGGTGTTTATCAAGTTTTTAGATCAATTTGTGGTGCTGGATTTGAGTAGATTGGATTAGATCTAGAAGTTGCCACGTTCTCTGTTTCGGGCAGCATGAGCAGTCGACCTAGGGTTCGGTTTTTTGCCAAATTAGATTTGGAATCTGGTCGTACGGACGTTGAAGAAGTTGTAGATAATTTCATTATATTTCTGTGGATATAAAGAACTTTAAATTCCGCCCAGTCGTTTGAAAGTTATGGCTGTTTTACCGAGCGTGTTAAAATCTGTGATGTGATTGGAACAGATCACGGTATTTTGTAGATTAAACAACATTAGAGTCCGAATCAGTCTTTCCCTATACCTAGAAAAAGTTGGGAAATTTCCTAAGCTATGTGAGGATGTACTCGTTTAATTGATTCGGAGTTTTAGAACCCGAGTTATGCCTTTTGGAAGGCTGCTGTCCCAACGAGACAGAACCTCTGTTTTCGGGTTTTGCGAGTAGTTGGTATTGTAGGGGTAGATGAGGGTTTGCGTACCATTTTGTGGACACGATTGTGAGTGTGTGGTGCCTATGTGCAGGTGGTATGACCCCGGGAGTGCCCTCTACGTCTCGCCAATCCGTCGCCGTGGTTGAGGCAAGTGTACTGGAATGGGTAGCGGATTGTAGGTTGTTGATTGATTGAGATTGAAGTTTGAATATATGATATGTTCACATGCCACGCTTTAATGTTTGCCATTGATATGATGAATATATTTATTATGTGATGATGCCATGTGTTAATGTACAAGTTATCCATGATGATGCCATGTGTTATCGTACAAGTTAATTATGATGTTAGCATATTTGCATACATGGCCCGGGCGGTGAGAAAGTCATAACTAGTCCGGGAAGGTCGGTGAGAAAGTTATGACTAATACGGAGAGCCAATGAGTAAGTCCTACATCGTGATTCCATTCACCGCGGTGAACGGAAGCGAGGAGTAGGGACCCTCCATCTTCGGGATGGAAGGGGGGAGAGGGTGCACACCGACGGGTGTGTAATCAACCATACCGGTATGAGTTTCCAAGGAGACATGAGCATCGCATTGCACTGCATACATATTGATGATGATGATGATATGTGACCATGAATGAGATGGTTTACATGATGTGAGATATTATTGCTATGTAATTGTTTATGTTTGTACCATTGCAATATACTTGCTGAGTGATGAACTCACGCTTGTGTTTATGTTGTTTTCTTTTAGGTACCATGAATCCGACATGCGGAAAGGAGCTAGTCACACGTCATCACTTAGCATCACCCATTTAAACAATGACATGATAATGAAAGTATTGCCATGAAACTTGGAGTATTGCTTAACCGTGTGCTCGGTCTTATTATTTAATTCATTTAGCTCATGAAGTGGTTGAATGCTTTATCCTGGACTTATATTGTTGCTATGTCACATGTTATTCATGTTTTAGATGCTTTCCATTATGATATAACTTGTGATACTGTTGTTGCTCCTTCAATTCATGTTAAAACAAAGGAGATGCTGCCGAAATCTCGGTTTTTAGCATATGCGCCTTTGCTGGAATTTTTGTTTAATTGTGGTATTTAGATGTTGTTTTGCTTATGTTTGGTAGCATTCAGGCATATTAAATGCCGGGGTGTTACATATGTATCCTATCGAGAGGTGCGTATTGGCTAAATTATATTAATCTATTCATATTTATGGACTTGTGTATCGACTAAAGGGATAGGTTTAAATTGTAGGTACCTTAAGAAGTTAAAATCAATGGTTAAGACACGGAGTCACCCGGAAGGATCCATTACCGAAGGCTATCTGCTAGATGAAAGCATTACCTTCTGCTCACGTTACCTTCATGGTTGTCAAACTAGGTTCACCCGCAGGTGTCGTAATGATGACAATGGTGATAGCTGCACAAGTGAACTACCATACCTTAAAAGATTAGGCCGTCCCTTGGTTGGTAGTTATAGTACCAGTTTGGACAACATACCATGGGTTCAAGCTCACAGATATGTTTTAACAAACTATGAACACATTGGGCCATATGTCAAGTATGTTATCCTCATTTGAGTTCCATATTACTTATTTTGCTTTACTTGCACTAATTTTTAAAATAAATGCAGAAAACATCTTGATTTTCTATCAAAAGGCAAACATCTTAGAAAGCGAGACATAAATAGAATTCATCATGAATCATTCCACACATGGTTCACTGAATATGTAAGTATATTTTTTATCTTGATGAGACATGTATAAGAGTTGTCGTATGTTGTTGTAATATGCTATTATTATTTATCATAGGTCAAACAACTGCTTAGTCAAGGTAATGAAGTTCCAGAGGAATTACAGGTCCTAGCCAACAAACATTATATAATCGTGACCAAACATAGCAGCTATGCTATAAATGGCTATAAGTTTCAAACAAAGTGTTACTGTGCTGATAAGGCTACCCAAAATTTTGGTGTAGCCGTTGTTGCACAAACATCAAGTTTTTCTAGTGCTAAAGATCAGAATCCAGTAACATCAGGAGTTGCGTACTATGGTATTATTAATGAAATTATTGAGCTCAATTACTCTGACAAGGGATCAATAGTGTTGTTCAAGTGTGACTGGGTTGATACAGTTCAAGGTAGTGGTATTTGAAAAGATAAATTTGGTATTACGCCTGTGAATTTCAATTATTTGCTAACCACCGGCAACAAGATCTATGATGAGCCATTTATACTTGCCACACAAGCCACACAAGTATACTATGTGCAAGATCCCATAGACATAGAATGGCATGCTGTGGTTTTTGCAAAGCCAAGAGATATTTTTGACTTGGACTCAAGAAATGACAATGAAAAGGATGAATACTTTTGTATTGAACCAAGAGAGCCTTTAATTGAAACAATATCTATTGATGTTGGTGATGGCGATAATTGTGCTAGGATAGACATTAATGGGCTAACTATTGATGAGCCATTGGATGAAGCAATTAATTTGAAACAGTACAAGCTCTATTCATAACATCTCTTTTATTTTTATATGCTATTATACCTTATTTTCTTTAATTTTTAAATGCTATTATACTTCCGATATTGTAGGAACAAAGATGTCAGGAAAAGGAAGAGAACAAACCAATAGTAAAACTCCTTATGAGCTGAAGCGTGATGAAAATATTAGAAATAATAATGCATTCCTTAAGAAGTTGAAACTTAAAATAATGTTGATTCCTGGTGAAAATCCTTCTTAGCTTCAAGACACGGACAATTTGGTAAAAACACTATGCTTTTATTGCAGGCTAAGAAGTTGAAACTTAGAATAATGTCTTACTAATTTGTTAATATATGATTTAACATGATTTTTTATGCAGGCTTCCCTTCCTAACATGGATGACATTGCAGATCCAAACTGTGTTATGGAAAATGAAGAAACAGATGATGAAAATGATGGCGATAATGATGCTGTGGATAGCAATGAGGAAGATGAAGTGTACTTTGAACCAGTAAACAAAAGAAGGAATGTAAGAGGTCCTACAACGATGAAGTCAGTCATTGCAACTCAGGGAAAGCTCAAAATGAATGTGAAGATCAATAGGTATGGCCAACCATGTGGGATAAAAACTAGTAATTTCACAAATTTCATTGCTGTCCTAGTCAAGGGAGGTGATGTATCCTTAAAACACAAAGATTGGAGGATGGTTCCAACTGATGACAAGGAGAAGATTTGGACTCTAGTTAATGTAATGTATCCTTGTTATTTTGTTACTTCTATTTTATATGTATCTATTGCATTTTCTTTAATGTTCATATTCTCACTACATTATAAAAATTGCAGAAATATTTTACAATTGATCCCATATGTAAATAGTGGGTTATGGCATCTGCTGCAAACAAATGGCATGATTTTAAAAACACATTGAAGAAAGCATACTTTGATGAAAATCTATCTAAAGAGGTGAATATTAAAAATGGTTGTAACAATAGGATTCCAGGTCCAGAATGGGCATGGCTGATGGAGCATTGGTACAAAGAAGAAATAATGGTTTGTATGTTTTAGATGCAATGAAAATTTTCAAATATTTTTATGAGTAATGTGTACTGTTATGCTATTAAAAAGCACTTTATTTATGTCAGTTTAAAGCTCAAAGAAATAAAGTAGTCCATCAAAACCAAGTCAATGCACTTCATACATGTGGATCAAGAAGTTATGCTGTAGTATCTCACCAATTGGTAAGCACAAGTTCATATCATATTTTTTTTACTGCTTCTTTTCTATTACAGACTATGTGAATAATGTATCTTATGTAGGAAAATGAATTTGGCCGTGAACCATCCAGAACTGAACTGTATGTTGTTACGCATCTAAAGGCAAATGGAGAATCCCTTAATGAAGATTGTCAACAAAAAATTGTAAGCTTCATAGCATGTGCAAATTTATTGCTTCCTTATTCACTAATTCTTGTTTACTTCTAGTCAATAAAATGTTAGTTGTTCATTGAGAAGAAAGAAAGGTTGATTGTAATATGTGATAAACTAAAATGTTAGTCAATAAAATGTAATACGTGATCACATCAAGTTCATTGATCTAACTTTGCATATCATAAGGCAGCAAGAATTGTCCTATGTCAACCTTTTTTGCAGCAGATAAACTATCTAATAAGTTCCTATGGTTGTCAACGGTAAAATTTGAAAGTTGTTGTGCTTGTATGGAACTTGCCCTGGCCATCATACAACGTAATGCATCCAGCAATTGCGGCACAAGTTTATAATTTGTAAAATACTACATTATGTGATCTCACTGTTTGTTCTGTTTATATTTTGTAAAATACTAATAAGATTTCCCTTCATGTAATATATGAACAACATTTGTAGGATGCCATAGGAGAACGGATTGAGAATGATGAGAGCCTTGCAACAAAATCAATAGAGGATGGTGATTTGTATGCTGATTTGTTTCCAAATAAGCAAAAAGGAAGAATTTGTGGGCTAGGTTTGTTACCAGGTGGATCTAAGTCTGTTGCTCTTGCAAGAGCTACTGCAGCCATCAGGCAAATGGAGGTTGAAAATGCAGAACTCAGAGAGAGGATGGAGAATGCAGAGCGAAGGTGTGCAATATCTGAACAACATTACACTAAGCTAAAGAACATGCTACTAGCCATGCAAGCAGCAGGATCACCGGGAGTAGGATCTACTCTTGCTAACAATGGAGCAGAACCTGTTGGTCTAGATGATTGTGCAAGGTCTAGTGGGGCTGACCAAAATGGACCAACAGATGTTGCTATAGATAGAACTACTATTAACATGGATAAGGGAAGTGGAAGGTCTAGTACTGGGGCTAACCAAAATGGACCAACAGATGTTGCTATAGATAGAACACGTATTAACGTGGATAAAGGAACCACATCTGTTGGTGTCAGAAATGGAGGACAATCTTTGTGACACCACGGAGTGTCGTAACCTTATATAATGTGAATGTTGAGGTAAAAAACTTTATGAAATATGAAATTGGAGGTTGAAACATATGTTATGTGGTTAATTTGTGTCTTGGGCTTTCCGGGAGGGAAAATGGGCCTTCTAGGGAACATTGGGCCTTGGGGAACCCACGTGGGCCGAAGGTGGGAGGCCTTTGTCCCAAGTGGGGGAGGGTTTAGGGCAGCATGCTGCTGCCCATGTGCCCCCACCCTGTTTTGGGCGCCTCCACCTCCCTCCCTCCCACCTAGCCGCCACCCCCTACCTCCCTCCTTGCTGTGCGCCCCCACCACCTCTCCCCATTGCGCCACCACCCCTCCACCACCTCTCCACCTCCCTTGCTGCCCATATGGGAGTTCTCCACCTCAATACCTCGAAGATCCATTCGTTGGAGCGCTCCGCGACGAGGAGATCCGGCGTAATTGGAGCGAGGAAGGAGATCGCGAACCGGGAGGAGATCCGTTGGGTTTTCGGTCGTCAGGCGAAGGTATGGCCACGGGGATCCTTGGGGTTGGTCTAGGATCTGTTCTAAGGGTTAATATCATGATTTTAAATCAATTGGCGGTGCTGGAATTGAGTAGATTAGATAAAATCTAGAAGTTGCCACGTTCTCTGTTTCGGGCAGCATGAGCAGTCGACCTAGAGCTTGGGTTTTCGCCAATTTAGAGTAGGAATTTGGTCGGCCACCTGTTGAAGAAGTTGTAGGTAATTTCAATACCTTTCAGTGGGTATAAAGAACGTCCAATTCTGTCCAACCGTTTGAAAGTTATGCTAGTTTTACCAAAAGTATTAAAATCAGTGACGTGATTGGAACAGATCATGGTATTTTGTAGATTAAACAACATTCGAGTCCGAATCAGCTTTTCCATATACTTAGAAAAAGTTAGGAAATTTCCTAAGCTACGCGAGGATGTACTCGTTTATTCGATTCGGAGTCTTAGAACCCAAGTTATGCCTTTTGGAAGGCTGCTGTCCTAACGGGACAGAACCTCTGTTTTTGTGTTTTGCGAGTAGTTTGCGATGTCGGGGTAGAAGAGGGTTTGCGCACTATTTTGTGGACATGATTGTGAGTGTGTGGTACCTATGTGCAGGTGGTGTGACCCTGGGAGTGCCTTCTACTTCTCGCCCATCCGTCGCCCGTGGTTGAGGCAAGTGTATTGGAATGGGTAGCGGGTTGTAGTTTTCTAGATTGGTTGAGATTGAAGTTGAATATATGATATGTTCACATGCCATGCTTTAATGTTTGCCATTGATATGATGAATATGCTTGTTATGTTATGATGCCATGTGTTAATGTACAAAGTTATTTATGATGTTGGCATGTTTGCATACATGGCATGATACATGGCCCGGTCGGTGAGAAAGTCATAACTAGTCCGGGGAAGGTCGGTGAGAAAGTTATGACTATTCCGGAGAGCCAATGAGTAAGTCCTACATCGTGATTCCATCCACCGCGGTGTATGGAAGTGAGGAGTAGGCACCCTCCATCTTCGGGATGGAAGGGGGGAGAGAGTGCACACCGACGGGTGTGTACTCAACCATACCGGTATGAGTTTCCAAGGAGACATGAGAATCGCATCGCATTGCATACATAGTGATGATGAAAATTTTATGTGATCATGAATGAGATGATAGACATGATGTGAGTTGTTGTAGCCATGAAATTGTTTCTTCTGTACCATTGCAATATACTTGCTGAGTGATGAACTCACGCTTGTGTTTATGTTGTTTTTTTTAGGTGCCGTGACACCGGCATGTGGGAAAGGGCATTAGCTACACATCTTCACGTAGTTCCAGTCGTATTTACCAAATTTTGAGTCATGATCTTAATAATAGTGCCATGAATCTTGGTGTATGGATTAAATTGTGTGGTCGGGTCCCTTGTTTGCTTCGTTATAGTTTATGGAGTGGTTGAACTTGATAATATTGCCTTATGTTGTTGCCATATCCATTTACATTGCTTCTTTAGATATCTTATGATATTATGTTACTTGCATGTTATTGCTATTGTCTCAAATCATGTTAAAACAAAGGAGATGCTGCCGAAATTTTCGGTTTTAGCATTTGCTCCTTTGCTGTAATTTGTCTTTATTAGTGGTATTTAGGTGTTGTTTAGCCTATGTTTGGTAGCATTCGGGCATACTAGATGCCGGGGTGTTACAGTCTTTTGCCAAAGGAAATAGAAGTTTTGCTCCTAATAGACATAAAGAAGGAACAATCACCAATAACAATGTGTTGGTATTGTACTTTAATTGTTTTGTACAAAAAAATTTAGTTTATTATTGTTAGTGACTTATTAAAAATTGTAGGGTATGACTGGAACAAATGGCCTGCATCTGTCATCATCATCTTCTGACAATGGACTTCTTGTACATGGCTTGGATCAAGCAAGGATAAGGAAGCGTGGACAAAAACAGGATGAGGTATAGATTGTTGCAAAACTCAATTATAAAGTTGGCATGATGATGGAGACTAATTTATAAAATTGACAATTATTTTGTAGGATATTAAGGAAGTTACTTTGCGTTCTTTAACTGGTTCTATGATTGTGGCATACGGTAGACTTAAATGCACTAACAAAAAGGCTAAAGGTTTGGATGGACTGTCCTTAGGTGATTATTATGAGGTCATAGTTGATGTTGTGCTTGATACAAATGTGTTACTACCTCGAGTGCAAGGGCAAGCTACCAAGTTGGGTGCTGCTATTGGTTGTTGCATTGCTTGGCCATTCCAAAATGTATGGATTGAACTTTATGGATTAACCAAATATATTACTTGTGCATAATTCTTACTGATGGCCTATCATTCTTGTTTATAGGTTGTTCAAAAAGATGGATCACCACTAAACAAGTCCAAGCATGCAATAGGTAACTACCACATGATGTGCAAAATTCTGAATAACAAGTTTGCAAAAGTACCACTTAGTCCTAATTTTTTTTTATCTTTGCAGATTTTCGAAAGACATGAGATGGATGCAATGAACCTTTTGCTAAAGGAGGGTTAGCTTAGTAGTAGAGTACTATGACTTTTGTGAATGCAATCCAAAGCAAGACTTATTCTTTTGTCCTGCTTAACTAAGGTAGCAGGAATGTATATATAGAGTAAAAACTATTTGGTGCCTTTTGCTACATATACTTCAGTTTGGAGGCCAAGGTTAGCTTTAGCAGTGGAGAACTATATATTTGGCCATGTCTGAAATGTTTTGAAACATTGGATGCTATTTGTAGTGTTTGTAATTTACTTGGGCATGTCATCTTATATATATGAACAACCGATGAAGTGTTAGCTTGCTTCTCAAATACATGATTATTTGCTATTGTGCTATTCCCTGTTGTATGGGCTATTGTGCTATTCCCTGTTGATTATATTGAAATGGGATAATTTGCTATGACCTATATTTATCAATGAAATGGGCATGTGACCAACATTGAAACCGTGTTTATTATGTGCCACAAATAGATACCACGGCATTTCTAATGTGCCACAACTTAAATTACATGGCATTCCTCATATGCCTTGGTAGAAACTTCTAGGCACTAATTAAGTGCCATCGATAACTATATCAAGGCATTACATATGTGCCACCCTTTCTCTAAGATGGCATATAATACATGCCGTACTAGACCATACCGGCTTTTTATATGTGTCACCTTTCCTCTAAGATGGCATCTAATAAATGCCGTACTAAATCATTCCCGGCATTTGATATGTGCCATCAGTAGGCAACCCCGACATTTTTTGTGTGCCATCAATGGACAACCCTGGCACCTAATATGTGCCATCGATAGGCAACGCCGGCATTTGTTATGTGCCGTCGATAGGCAACACCTGCTGTCTTTATGGAGGCGATGAACAGTATGCTACACAATTGCCTTGATGAGTTTGTGCTAGTGTTCATCGATGACATTCTAGTTTACTCTAAATCAGAAGAAGAACATGAGCAGCATTTGAGATACCACCTCTGTCGGGACCCGAATTTGCAAATCCGGACCCTCTGTGTGTTCAACACTAGTCCAGGATCACGCTGGTGCACACAGTCTCAACATTGGTAAATATCACAATCATACTCCACGAAATAGAAAGTACCTTAATTATAGTAACCAAACTGGTTGCTTAACCTTTAGGGTCAAGTTACAAAAGTACGCCTCGCAGGGCAAAAGTTTAATAAAGAGAGATAATAGCAACGGAAAATAAGATAACTTCGTGGCGCCATCCAGTATACCACAGGCAACTGACTGGGCTCGCTCCCTAGATAGATGGTTCCTCTTGGAGCTCCTCCTCCAAAGCTGGTGTAGACTCCTCTTCAACTGATGTTGTATTGTGGCAAGGGTGAGTACTTGGTACTCAGCAAGTCATGCACAGAATGCAAGCTAATATTCTACATGCATGGCTTAATACAAGGGATAGCTTATGGTTCATTTGCAGTAACAGCATTTAACAAGTAACATAAGTAAATTCGAAAGCGATAGAAACAGTGTAATATCAATAACCTTTCCAGGAGTTGAATAAACATCTTTCCCATTCCTAATCCACATTTCCATCAACATCATCATTTAACCAAACCAAATCTCCCAAGTTCAAGTTATTTCCAAGAAAATCTAACCCTTGACTGTAATCCCCGAGCAATGTCCAATACTGTGGACACGGCTATTCGAATAGATTTTACACTCTGCAGAGTTTATGCACTTTACCCACAAGATACGGCCAAACACCACAAAGGCGAGTGATCGTAACAAAGCCTTTCGGAAACGGCTAACTACACAAGTGAACCTTTCCGGTTTTTGCCATACACCATACCTTCCCTTAACAAAGACGAAGTATGGGACCGACATACCGTTGGACGGGTACCATGCCATCGCATTGGTATGCTCCCCTTTCAAGCTACACAAAGGGTGTAGTTGACACCCGAGGTATCACATGCAAGTTATTAGTAACTTACTCAACTAGGTCCGTCCCATTACGGACATGTTGTTGCACGATTAACTCAGTTCAAAGGCTTGCAAGGTTAAGTCCTTATGTTGACCAGGGCCTACCCGAAGAATCAAACCATCGCTCCCGATGCCACAACTGGCCCACCCGATCATTCTTGCCACATGCCCCGGTCGAAAACTATTTATCAAACCCCCAGTTGATTACCATGCACCACGTGCCATCAACATCACGACACATGATACCTTTCCAAAACAGGTTCGATATATCATTAAGTCAATATTAACATTTGATTGTCCAAAATCATGTCATGAGCACGTAGCAGGTCTAAGCAATATACTACAACGATCTAAATTCCCATGTTGGCAATTTAATAATGTCCAACTATTTAATCCTCAACTAGGGTGACAAGGGGTTCATGGCATTCAATTATCTATGTCAAGGTGGCATACAGCAACTAGGTAATTAACTAATCTCCCAAAATCAATTAAAGCATTTTATAATTGAACTAGCATGCAATAATTTAAATCAAATTAATTTCAAAATGGGATCAACATGGTCAAAGCACAACTTGCCTTCAAAGAATACTTGATCTTGGTCCTGAGGTGGCTCCTGGGTCAACACTTCACCTTCGAAGCCTTCGGGCACTTCAACGTCTACTCGTAACGCGTGCTGATGTAACACTGGGTGTCCCGATCTTTCGATGAGAATGATAACCTTCGATTTGGGTGGAGACGACTTTGACGATCCGACTACAACGTACAACGACGATGCGCCTTAGCAATCGTTAAACCAACTCCAGAGGGTTATTGACCTTGCCGTGGGCACGATCAACCTGATCACGAAGATCAATTCCTGCAAGCAATCGAAGAACAAGCAAGAACAAGGCAAAAGCAATCTATAATTGCAAATATAGATGATGTATTGATAAGTTGGGGTTCCGATAGAAGGAGCTTGTTAGGCGGCCGTTGAGCACGTCTAAAAGACTCAAAATAGTAGCAAAAGGCTAAACTATCAAATAACCAAAACCCAAGTTATTTTGGGGGGACTCCCTAGCTATTTATAGGAGAAATAGGAGGCCAAAACCAGGCTTGGGGCGTCCAAAACACCTCCATGGCCGAATAGGACTCCTATTCCTAGTTTGACTCAGATTTGGAAAGATGACCGAACTTGTTTTGCAGATTCCCATTGACTCGTAAGGAATTTGGAGGTGGGGCCAGATCCGTTGGAAAGAGGACGTCGAAACCTTTCAAACCAGTACTCATAGACCTCAAACACCCTTGTGGATCAAAAGTTATGTTCGTTTTAAGTTGGTGCTGTTCCGGAGGCCGAATCCGAGTTGAAGTTGTGCACCGGAAGAATTGGCTTCATGCTTGACTTTTGGGAGTCCTTCTCCTTCGTTCCTAAGGACAATAAAATTATCACAAGGATTAAATAGCATTCCATTCATTAAATTATTTGTATGCAACCCGAGGAACGCATTCACCTGGCAATTGAATTGATGTGCGCGAGCTTGAGTAATTGGCCCTTGTCATTGTTGGTTTCAATTGGGTTTGTAGGCATGGCTGTATCTATGGTAGTGATGTCCTCATCATCCTGCCCTTCTTGCATTTGAGTCGTCCTCGACTCAAGTTCATCATCTTCTCCCAAGTATGGCTTTAGATCTGATAATTGAGTTGACGGGCTCGAGCTCGAGTCAATGGTCCTTGAACCGACGAAGATGTAGAAGGATGGCCAAGGTGGGGGTCGATAAAGCCATGCAGATGGAGCCATCGTAGTAGATGTATACGAAGTAGAGGATCCCGTGAAGTGTCGCCAACTTAATGGTCCTGGCCAAGGTGGGGGTCGATGAAACCATGCGGTTGATATAATTGCAGCAACACTTGGTGATGACCATATGTATGCAGTGTTAGTTCTGTCCATGATGAGCACGGTCTCAACACGTGCAAATAGCAATAAATGAATAAAATAATAGACAAAAGTGTCCAAACATCAAAATGAAGTCCATAAACAGATAGAGCAAAATTTTATGAATTTTTAGGAATTTGAATCGGCGAAATCGGAGTTAAAACGCAAAAGTTACAAGCGTTTAAAGTTTAAATATTCAATTAAATAATATTACAGAGAAAAAATTTGGTCCAAAAATTAAATAAAATTCACCATTAGGTAGATCTCAATTTTATACAAATTTAGAAATTTGAATCACTCAAATCGGAGTTAAATTGCAAAAGTTATAAGCGTTTGAAGTTTCAAAATTCAAATAAATCAATAATCCTAATTAATTCATTTATTTTTATACTGAAAAACCGAATAATGACGTCAGCATGGATTTTGATTTTCCACCGAATTATTTTTCTATTAAAAAATTGATTTATTGCGTCAGCCAGTCTATGGACGTGGTCCACGGTTCGGTTTGGGTCCACCGTGGACCCGGTCCACGAATACATGTCTCACTGACATGTGGGCCCCATCGGATGACGTCAGTGGTGACGTCATCACGCTTCCGGCGAGGATGGTCGATACCGGTTCCACCGTGACGTCAGCGGTGACGTCATGGTGCGGTTCGGCTGAGTCGCTGACACGCAGGCCCCACGTGACGTCACGGCTGACGTCAGCGGCGACCGGCGTGACCTCGCTGACCGCGACGGTTAGCCTCCTAGCCACGTGGCTAGATCTCGGCCGTTGATTTGAAAATCAATGGCCCAAATCGGATCTGGCTTAACGCAATAGGAAAATTACTCGGCTGACCTGGACCGTTCGATCTTGATCGGACGGTCAAGATCTAATCTAACGCTATAACATGGGTTAGTGCTAGCTGTACGATCTAGATCTAACGGCTGAGATCTATCCTAGCATGGTGCGGTTACGGCTACGTGGCACGATCTAAACCGTTGGATCTAGATCCAACGGTTGGAATTAGATCTAGAGATTAACACGTGAGATTTTACCGAGGATGACGTGGACGAATCTGGGCCCTTGGATCTTGATCGGACGGTTGGGGGAGCTCGAGCGACGGTGATGGCGTGCGGCGGAGCTGGCTCACCGGAGACGAGGACGACGACCACGGCAACGGCGTTGCGGGGCCCCTCCGGCGGAGTGGATGGTACACTCCGACGCGGCTTGACCTTGCGGTTCCGGATCTGGACTCAACGGCGGCGAAGGACGACGCTTAACCGCGGCGGAACCCTAACGCAACTACGGCGAGCGATTGCGGTGCAACCACGGCGGCTTGAGCTCGGTGAGTTAGGGCTACGGGTGCGCAAGGAAACGGAGAACACGATGGCGGCGGCGGCGCATTAAATAGGACCCTCGGCGTCCGTGAAAATCGCGGAAACAGAGGTCCACACGGCTGCGGCGGCGGAATTCGAAATGGATTCTGACTGGGTGACGTGGCTCAACGTGAGCCGTTGGATCTAGATCCAACGGGCAATGAGTTTGGGCTCGGGTCCGGCTCGGTGACTTGACTGGCTCGGTCGGAGTCGGGCACGGGTGACGTGGCGCGATCGTGGCCGTTGGATCTTGATCCAACAGTCACGCGGTTTAGGTTAGGTTGGACTCGGGTTCGGCTCGAACGCGGCTCGGGTCGGACTCGAGTCTGACTCGGGCTTGGGCTCGATAGGATGAACAGTAAAACCCGGTTTGGGTTTTTCCAGCGATTAAATAATCAAATTAATTCCCAGAAATTCATTTAATTCATTAAAAATAGCAAAGCACTCAGAAAAATTCCAGAAAAATTCTAGAAAATATTTTGGAACATTTTGGACTCAAATAAAATATTTCCAACAAAGTTTTATTTGCCAAATTAAATTCTTTAATTATTTGAAAAGGGAATAAATTCAAATAAATTCCAAATAAATCCCAGAAAATTCCAAAAATTCACAAAAGTGTCAAATCTCATTTAAATTCATGAAAAGCAAAAATTGGGGTGTTACACTTGTGCTGAGTACATTGAGGGAGAATCAGTTCTTTGCTAAGTTGAAAAAGTGCGAGTTCTGGATTTCAGAAGTAGGTGTTCTTGGCCACATCATCAATCCAGAGGGCATATCTGTAGATCCTAGCAAAGTCTCAGTAGTCTTGGACTGGAAGAGACCTTCCAATGTTAAAGAGGTGAGCTCAAGGGCATATTTAGATATAGGCAATCAGACCAATGAATTCCGCAATGTCATTTTTAGTTCAAGTGAAAAATTTTAGATTATCATATATCAACTCAATTACATAATATATAAATAAATATGATAAAGTAAGCTCATCAAATAAAAGAATTTGGCAAGGAAACTCCCCCTCAAAACAAACCCATTGGATGAACAATCCCAACTTCTCCCCGAATAAAAGCAAAACGAGAAGAGGACAAATGCTTTGTGAAAATGTCTGCCAATTGATGTTCAGTATCCACATGATGAAGCACAATATTTCCTTTTTCTACATGATCTCTAAGAAAGTGAAATCTGATGTCAATATGTTTTTTCCTTGAATGTTGCACAAGGTTCTTAGTAATGTAAATTGCACTAGTGTTATCACACAAAAAAGGAACACTTTCCAAATTAACTCCATAATATTTAAGTGTAGCTACTATCCAAAGAATTTGAGAACAACAACTAGCAGCAACCACATATTCAGATTCAGCAGTTGATTGTGCAACAGAAGATTGTTTTCTAGATGACCATGCAATAAGAGAATTGCCCAAGAAATGACATGTACCAGATGTACTTTTTCTATCAATTCTACATCCTCCAAAATCAGCATCAGAGAAAGCTCTTAAACTAATGCATGAGGAAGCAGAAAGCTAAATGCCAAAATCTTGAGTACCATGGAGATACCTGAAAATTCGCTTGACAGCTTGTCGATGTGAAGCACGTGGGGAAGCTTGAAAACGAGCACACAAGCACACAGCAAATTGTATATTCGACCTTGATGTAGTGAGGTACAAAAGTGAACCTATCATGCTTCTATATTCCTTTTGATCAACCGGCTCACCATCTTCATCCAGATCAAGTGTGCAAGTGCTTTTCCATAGGTGTCATGATCGGCTTGCTGTTTTCCATCCCAAAATGATGCAACAAGTCTTTTGTGTATTTTCTTTGATGCACAAAAGTACATTCCTTAGTTTGCTTGATTTGCAGTCCCAAAAAGTATGTCAACTCACCCATCATACTCATCTCAAATTCGTCCCTCATGGTTTCTGAAAACTTAGACACTAAAACATGAGAGGAACCAACAAAGATAATATCATCAACATAAATCTGAACGAACAGTTGATCATTGCCTTGCTTGAGTAAAAAGAGAGTTTTGTTAACTTTTCCCATTGAAAACCCCTTTGCAAGTAAAAAAGCTTTTAACAGTTTGAACACATGATATGGAAACTTTGGATTTTCAAAACCAGGTGGTTGCTTGACATAAACCTCCTCATTTATGTAGCCATTAAGAAAAGCACTTTTCACATCCATTTGATACAATCTAAAACCTTTAGATGCAGCAAATGCTAAAAGAATTCTAATGGCTTCAATTCTAGCAACAGGAGCAAAGGTTTCATCAAAATCTAAGCCTTCAACTTGGGTAAAACCTTGAGCAACCAATCTAGCCTTGTTTCTAACAACAACACCATCCTCACTTTGTTTATTTTTGAAAACCCATCTAGTTCCAATGACATTAAAATCAGGAGGTGGTGAAACTAGCTTCCAAACTTTATTTTGATCAAAATTCTCTAATTCTTAATGCATGGCATTGATCCAATAATCGTTAGATAATGCATGAGATATATCTTTGGGTTCAAAAGAAGCAACTAAAGCAGAATGAGCATGAGTATCAGAATGGATAAACCTGGATCGGGTGATTCTCTCATTTAGGTCTCCAATCATTTGTTTAGATGGATGCATTTTCTGAATATGAAAGGGAGCTTTGGCTTTTGAAACTTCTTCTTCTTCATTTTCAGCATGTACAGATGATGTTATAGCTTAAGGATGGTAAGCTGTAGGTGATGTAGTAGTACGTGCCAAAGGTGCTACAGCTTGTTGTGCATTAGGAAGAGTCAAGACCTCATCTTTAACATCATCATCACCATTATCTTCAAAGATTTTCTCCCCCTGAATATATGCGCCTGTACCTGCATCACTTGGACTAGTGCTTGGACTAGCTCATCAAAAGTAACTTCACAAGTTTCCACAATCTCGTTAGTCTCCGAAACAAGCACACAATAGCCATGAGTATGAGCAGGATATCCAAAAAAATGACATCCATTGATCTAGCTTCAAATTTATCAAGATTTCCAGATTTCAAGACAAAGCATTTGCATCCAAAAACCCTAAAGTGAGAAATAGTAGGCCTATGTCCAAACCGAAGCTCATATGGAGTCTTACCCAATTTTGATTTGAAAAACACACGGTTTGAAATATAGCAAGCAGTTGAAATCGCTTCAGCCCAAAATTTCCTAGGAGTAAGATGTTCATCTAGCAAAGTTCTAGCCATCTCAACCAACATTCTGTTTTTCCTTTCAACAACACCATTCTGTTGAGGCACTATATGTGATGAAAATTGATGATCAATTCCTTTTTAAGCACAAAAGTGATCAAAAGAAGAATTTTTAAACTCAGTTCTATTATCACTTCGAATAGCTCTAAGAGCTCCTGAAAGATCTACAAAAAGCCTAAGCACAAGACTTCTAAAATGACTAAAAGCCTCATCCTTAGATGCCAAAAAGTATATCCAAGAGTATGTAGAGTAATCATCAACAATAACAAGAACATACCATTTGCCTCCAAAAGATTGAACTCGAGATGGTCCAACCGTGTCAAGATGCAATAGCTGTCCTGGAGCGTTTGTCATCACCATGGTAAGAGGTGGATGTGAACATGCAATCATCTTACCATGTGTACAAGAAGAGCATACTAGATCGCTATCACCCTTAAGCTTAGGCAAGCCACGTATGTGATCTAAACCACTTATACGAGTAAGGTGATCAAAACCAACATGACCAAAGTCATGTTGGCAACTAGACACCTATGCTTAGAAGAAGGTGATACATCAAAGTCAGCTTTAAATACTCTTCCAAAGCGTGAAATTCTGAAAACAATGTCACCTGAAGCATCTAACACTTTGTATTCATTTTTCTTAAAGCTTATTTCAAGATCTTCATCAATCATTTGTGAGACAGAAAGCAAGTTATATTTCAAGTTTTCAACCAAAGCCGCATCCTTGAACATAAACTTGTCACTCATCTTAACTGTACCTTTTGCCACAATAGAAGAGGTAGAAGCATCTCCAAAGGTAACACTTTCAGCACGAGATGCACGAATGAGGGAGGAGAACCAATTCTTATCACCGGACATGTGGCGTGAGCATCCGGAATCCACTAGCCATATGTTCTCCTTCCTCGTGCGAGAAGCCTACATAGCAAAACATGTCGAGGTCTCAGTACTGGGGTTAGAAATCAGATTTTTGGGAATCCAGTACTGAGACACACGACGCAACAATGCAACACCCCGGCATCTAGTATGCCCTGGATGTCACCAAACATAGACTAACAGCAATTAAATACCACAAATAAAGCTAAATTACAGCAAGGTGCAAATGCTAAAACCTAAAATTTCGGCAGCATCTTCTTTGTTTTTCTATGATTCGGAGCAACAACAAAGTATCACAAGTTATATCATAATGGAAAGCATCTAAAATAGCAATAACAGGTGACACAGCAACAATATAAGTCCAGGATAAAGCATTCAACCACTTCATGAGCTAAACAAATCAAATAATAAGACCGAGCACACAGTTAAGCAATTCTCTGAGTTTCATGGAATTACTTTTATTATCATGACTCCAAATGACAACACTGTCTAATTTGTGTGGAACTACGTGTAGATGTGTAGCTAAACCCTTTTTCCCGCATGCCGATTTCTTGGTACCTAAGAAAAACAACATAAACACAAGCGTGAGTTCATCACTCAGCAAGTATATTGCAATGGAACAAGAAAACACTTACTTAATGGCACTCTGGATTAGTCATAACTTTCTCACCGACCTTACCGGACTAGTTATGAATTTCTCACCGACCTGACCAGTTCTCATGCCATGTATGCAATTATGCCATAAACATAAACAACTTGCACATAACTCAACTAATCATTGTATAGCATCATAATAAGGCATTCTCATCATATCATGGGCAAACACTAAACATGGCAAGATAGCATATCATGTAATCAATTTGCATCTAATCAAGATTAGCAACATTCAACACGCTACCCATTCCAATACACTTGCCTTAACCGCGGGCGACGGATTGGCGAGAAGATGAGGGCACTCCTGGGGTCACACCACCTGCACATAGATACCACACACTCAAACCGTGCCCACAAAAAAGTACACAATCGCTCATCTACCCCGACTTCGCAAACTACTCCTAAAGCCAAAAAACAGAGAATTTGTCTCCTGGGACAGCAAGCTTCAAACTAGCATAACTTGAGTTCTAGTTCTCCAAATTAAGTAAACGAGTACATCATCGCAAAGATTAGGAAATTTCCTAGCTTTCTCTAAGTATTGGGAAAAGCTGATTCGGCTTCTAAAATTGCCTAATCTACAGATCAACCCGATCTATCCCAATCACGTCACAGATTTGAACATGTTCGGTAAAACAATCATAACTTTCAAACGGCTGGGCGGAATTGGACGTTCTTGGTGTCCACTGAAAGGTATTGAAATTATCTACAACTTTCTCAACAGGCGGATGACCAAATTCCAAATCTAAAATTGCGAAAACTCAAACCCTAGGTCATATGCCCAATCTGCCCGAAACAGAACACTATGCAATCTCTAGTTTTCATAAATTTTATCCAATTGCAGCACCTCCTTTCGATCTAAAAACACCAAAACCTCTATTAACACATAACCTAAACCATCCCAAGAGTTTCACATCTCCATACCTTATCCCGACGAACGACGATCCGATGAAAACTCCTCCCGGTCCCCCGATCTCCCTCCACACGCCGATTCCGCCGGATCTTCTCGTCGCGGAGCTTCCCAACGACGAGGACAGTGAAGAGGAGGGGTGTGGCAGCAAGGGGTGGGGGTGGAACTCGCCTAGGGCTGGCTAGGAGTGGTGGGGAGGAAGAGGAAGGGGAAGCGCAAGGTGGGGGAAAGGGGGTGGCGCATGGGGGAATTGGAGGGGGGCGGCTAGGGTTTTGGATGGGGGGCGCACCAAGCATGGGCAGCAGGTTTGTTGCCCAATTCCACCTTCTCATGGGCTTAAACTACCCCCACCTTCGGCCCAAAACAGTCCCCTAAAGCCCAAGCTCCCCCAGAAAGCCCAAATTCTCCCCCGGAAAGGCCCAAACTCACGGAAAAGGCCCAAAAACATGACACCAAAATCGTACCTTAATGCCGACATCGAAAATGACTCATACCGTCATTCCGTAGTGTCACAAACAAAGTAGGCACAACATGAGTATTCTTATGCACAAAATCAGATTTGCCCTTTCTCGTGTTTCTAGCGACAAAAGGTGTTTGCTTCACCCTAGGCATATAATGAGAAATGAAACGTGTCTGTTTGAAATTAGACCTAGCCTCATTCCTTTCTATCTTCTGTTGTTTGGCTAGCCTAAAGTAAAAATCTACTAGATGTCCATCTCTACCACAATGAGTACAAGTATACTTAACATGATGTTTGGCTTTAACGGTAGAAGCACATTTTGCATTCATCATAGTAGAAGAAAGAAAACCAGCAGATTTAAAAGCAATCTTTTTAGGCTCATTAAGAATCTCAATTTTGTCATTGCAAGGAGCATGAACAACAGTGCGAGGTTTAGTTTCAAATGAAGCATGAAGATCAAAACCTAAACCCTTTTTATTTGATCTAACCTTTGATTTATCCAAAATCATGTTCAAATTTTTCTTGCCATTAGTGAACCGTTCCAAAGAATTTTGCAAGTAATCAACTTTCTTAGAAAGAGTTAAACAATTATTGTAGGGAACATTCACTTTTTCTTTTTGCTTACGACAAGTTGAACATGAAAGAACCTCATGTGTAAGCAAAGCATCTGTCATTTGAGAAACCCTATCATTTGCATCATTCAACTTCATTTCCAGTATGGAGCATTTAGAACATGGAGTTGTATCATGCAAATCAATAGTAGAACAGCTGGCATGTTTGGCATGTTTCTCATTTTCTTCATTTTGATGTAACAAAAGAACATGTTCTTTCCTAACCAAGGTGAGCTCATTGTAAATTAAGTCACATGATTTGCAAGCATCATCATCAGAAATCAAAGTTTTAAGTCTAGCAATTTCAGCATTCAACGATTCAACAATAAACTCATGTTTCTTAATTTTTCTATCACGTTTGTCAAGCAATTTTCCAAGACGAGCAACAGCAATAGCTAATTCATCATAAGAAGGATCTACCTCATTAAAGTCGTTGTCATGATCATCCTCGGTGAAGCTATCCTTGCTGCTTGCCATGAGACACAACCCCATCAAATCATGCTTTCTTGGAGTTGCATTGTCCTCGTTGCTCTCCGAATCCACATCGCTCAAATTGACTTGTTCAAGAGCAAAAAGAACTCGGTGGACTACTTTGCGGTTGATGAAGCTCTTCTTCTCTTCTATCACCTGAAGAGAACTTCTTTTTCTTCTTTCTTCTGTCTTCTTTCATTGTCTTTTTCCTCCCTTGATGCTTTACCTGCAAGTTTAGGACAATTTGTGCGAATATGGTCGAGATTACCACACTCATAGCATCTTGGAGGACCACCACCACCTCTCTTTCTTATTCTTACATTCTGCAAAGCTTTGTTAAAGCGAGAAGAGAGTAGTGCCAGATCTTCTTCAGGAAATTCTTTAATTTGCTCATATGTTAAAGAAGACAAGGAGGACAAAGCAAAACTAGAAGAAGAATTTGCATTCGATATGTTAGGGTTAGATATCAAAGCAATTGATTTAAAGTTACCCTTCCTGGCAAGAACATCTAATTCATGAATCTTCAGCTTAGAATAAAGAATATCTAATGTAAGTGTACTCATGACAATTGATTCTCTAATGGATATAAATTTTATCTCCCAAATAGACTGTGACACCACGGAGTGTCGTATCTTATAAAATGTGAATGTTGAGGTCAAAAACTTTATAAAATGTGAAAATAGAGGTTAAAACTTTACGTTATGCCGTTTATAGCGTGTTTTTGGGCCGTTTTCGGGTGTTTGGGCCTCTCCGGTGGACTTCGGGCCTTGGGGGTTGAGTTGGGCCTCCGGTGGAAGGGTTTGGGCCCAAGGGGGGAGACTTTTGGGTAGCCAAATCTGGCCCCCACCCCTTGGTGCGCCCCCACTCCCTCTCCCAACCCTAGCCGCCACCCCCTAGCCCCCCCATGCGCCTCCACCCTTCCCCTTCCTCCCCATTGTTCCCCATTGCACCACCACCTCTCCACCACCTCTCCACCTCCCTTGCTGCCCCTAGGGGAGTTCTCCACCTCAACACCTCGAAGATCCATCCGTTGGAGCGCTCCGCGACGAGGAGATCCGGCGGGATTGGAGCGAGGAAGGAGATCGCGCGAACCGGGAGGAGATCTATTGGGTTTTCGTGCGTCGGGCGAAGGTATGGCCATGGGAATCCTTGGGGTTGGTCTAGGATCAATTCTAAGGGTGATTATCATGCTTTTAGATCAATTGGTGGTGTTGGAATTGAGTATATTAGGTTAGATCTAGAAGTTGCCACGTTCTCTGTTTCGGGCAGCATGTGCAGTCGACCTAGGGTTCGGGTTTTCGCCAATTTAGAGTCGGAATTTGGTCGTACGGCTGTTGAAGAAGTTGTAGGTAATTTCAATATCTTTCCGTGGGTATAAAGAACGTCCAATTCCGCCCAGCTGTTTGAAAGTGGCTGTTTTACCGAGCGTGTTAAAATCTGTGACGTGATTGGAACAGATCACGATATTTGTAGATTAAACAACTTTAGAGTCCGAATCAGCTTTTCCATATACTTAGAAAAAGTTAGGAAATTTCCTAAGCTATGCGAGGATGTACTCGTTTAATTGATTCGGAGTCTTAGAACTCAAGTTGTGCCTTTTGGAAGGCTGCTATCCCGACGGGACAGAACCTCTGTTTTTGGGTTTAGTGAGTAGTTTGCGATGTCGGGGTAGAAGAGGGTTTGTTTACTGTTTTGTGGACATGATTGTGAGTGTGTGGTCCCTATGTGCAGGTGGTGTGACCCCGGGAGTGCCTTCTACTTCTCGCCAATCCGTCGCCGTGGTTGAGGCAAGTGTATTGGAATGGGTAGCGGGTTATCGTTTGCTTGATCGGTTGTGATTGAAATTTAATATATGATATGTTCACATGCCATGCTTTAATTATTGCCAATGATATGATGAATATGCTTACTATGCTATGAAGCCATGTGTTAATGTACAAGTGATTTACGATGTTGGCATGTTTGCATACATGGCATGATACATGGCCCGGGCGGTGAGAAAGTCATAACTAGTCCGGGGAAGGTCGGTGAGAAAGTTATGACTATTCCGGAGAGCCAATGAGTAAGTCCTACATCGTGATTCCATCCACCGCGGTGTGGGGAAGCGAGGAGTAGGCACCCTCCATCTTCGGGATGGAAGGGGGGAGAGGGTGCACACCGACGGGTGTGTACTCAACCATACTGGTATGAGTTTCCAGGAGATATGTGCATCACATTGCATTGCATTATATGAGGATGTTATATGATGATGATATATGATGATGTCAATGATATGCTTACGCTATGAATATGAGATGTGTATGATGTTGTATGTGAAAAGTGGTGATGAAGGTATTAGAATGTATATTCTTGTTCCATTGAAATATACTTGCTGAGTGATGAACTCACACTTGTGTTTATGTTGTTTTTCTTAGGTACAATGAAACCGGCATGCGGGAAAAAGGGCATTAGCTACACATCTACACGTAGCTTCACATTATTATACAGTTTAATCAGTGGAAGCCATGATAATAATGATGAGTGCCATGAATCTTGGTGTATGGGCTTGAGTTCATCGTTTGGTTGGTTATATTTGTTGGAATGGTTGAATTCCTTATTTTAGACATAAGTGATGCTTTACTCATTGTTATTGCTGTTTTAGATGTCTTATGCTATGATATAACTTGCCTTGTTATTACTCTTGCTCCAATTCATGTTAAAACAAAGGAGATGTTGCCGAAATTTCGGTTTTTAGCATTTACTCCTTTGTTGTAATTTATCTTAGTTTATGGTATTTAGATGTCGTTTAGACTATATTTGATAGCATTCGGGCATATTAAATGCCGGGGTGTTACATAGACATGTGTAATGCACCAAGCAATTGTCTAGCATTATCAGCATCGTCAAAGCTAACTTCAACAGCACGCAAATTGCTAAGAATTTTATTAAAGCGTGCAAAGAAATCATCTAGCGACTCACCAGGCTTCATCTCAAATCGCATGTATTCTTTCTTATGTATATCCTGGAGAACCTCTTTGACAGTGTTGGATCCTTTATGGTAATCACAAAGAGATTTCCATACCTCATATGTGCATCGAAGATAAACCACTCGATCAAAGTCGGTGCGTCCCAAGCCTGGGATGATCAAGTTGCGAGCCTTGCTGTTTGCTTCAACATGTGCGCGATTGGCGTCATTGACGTTGTCATTTGCAGGGACTTCGTATGGCTTGTAGACCTTCTCCCAAATTGTGAAGCCCTGCGCCAGGATAAATGCCTCCATCTTGGCCTTCCAAAACTGAAAATCAACACCATCGAACACACACGGTTTTGTCGAATAATAATTCATTGATCTAATCACTGGTTAAGATAGATTAGAAAAACCTTGCTCTGATACCACTTGTAGGATCGATATATACGGATATAGCAATCAGAGGGGGGTGAATGATTGTGCGAAAGTTAAAACCAAATTTTCAATCTACTAAAGTTCACCCAAAATCTGAACGAAAAAGTTACTTCGTATCCGACAAAAATAGATTGATAGACATTCGGTAAAACGCGAATTCCCAGAGATCCAACCTCGGATTGATCTGAAATTTGGACACAAGAAACTAGATTCCAATAAGAATCGAACCCAAAATGAATCAGCTCGATCGGACTTACGGATCAAAAGTTATGAACCTCGCAAGCTTACTGTGACAGAAGATGACGAGAATTGATCTAATCAAAACTTCAAGATTAAACAAGAATGATAAAAGATTAATCAACTAAACTTTGAGGAACCCTAAATCAACACCCTAGAAAGGTTTTTGATGGATCAAATCAAGATAAAACTTAAAGAACAAAAACCAATCTAGAACCAGAACAAGCATGCAAACAAGAACAAAAACAGAGAACACTGTAGCAACGTGGTTACTGTAGCACGCAAGAATCTGGAAGGAATTAATCTTTATTTTTTTGGTCTAAAGTACTCCCATCAAAAGAGTACAAACCCTAAAGCTCTGGATTGATCTCAATCCCTGGATGTGTCTGAACAGGAGACACCCCTCCTATTTAAAGGAGCAAACACAAAGAGTACACATACATGTCCACTTGGCCTAACCTAGCCCAATACATGTAAGCTACCCCAAACGACTACAACTCTGCACGCGTATGGCCCGCCTGTCATACTCACGTCACTGACAACTCCTCATGCGCACCATTCTCTTAGCCCGTACGTCCCGCATGACATCCTTGACCACCAATACCTTAGTTCCTCCCTGAACCTAGTTTCGAACCTCAGTTCCTCCATGAACCTAGTTCCGGTCCCGTCATCGACCACGTTCGCCCTCGAGCAACACCTGCACATGAACAAACAAGAAACGAATCTGAGCACAAGTCCACGACTTGACTTAAAGTCAATCCATGCAATCACTCACACGAGCAGTGCATACAGAACAACTCAACCTGAGAAGATTGCGTTCACGATGGACCAAACATTGGTCCGACGCACACAAGGCAAAAACCCTAGAAAATCCATTCATGCCGGACCAAACTCCGGTCCGGCGCAACTTACGACGGACCAAAAAACTCGGTCCGGCGTACATGCAAAATTTACTGCTTTTGAGAATTTTGTCCGGCGCAAAAACATCAAATTCACGTTCACGGTGGACCAAAAAAAATTTGGTCCGGCGCACACGTGAAAACAGCCTTCAAAAAGTTGTTCACGACGGACCAAATTATGGGTCCGACGTACATGCACAAATGGGCTTCAAAAGACCGTTCACGACGGACCAAATATTTAGTCCGGCATGAACGAAAAAAGCAGTCCGGCGTAAAATAGAAACTTACTGCTTTTGTAAAATTTAGTCCGACGCAAATACGTAAACAGCGCTCAAAATCCCGTCCACGACGGACCAAACATTTGGTCCGGCATAAACAAAGAAACGCTCCGGCGCAGATGGGGAACTTACTGTTTTTCCAGGTTTGGTCCAGCGCGAAAAAGAACCACACATGCACAAGCACATTTTGCAAATTCAATTGTAAGCCAATCTTTCAGCATATGATTTCACATTTAATTCTAAGCCAATTTTTTAGCACATGATTTCACAACCTTAAGCAATACCTGCACATGAACAAACCATGAAACAATTTTTTGAGCATAAGTTCTTCTCAACTTGACTCAACATTAGGCCATGCAATCACTCACACGAGCGCATTACATCAAGCAAAATAATTATCATGCTATCACAAGCATATGGAGTAATCATCTGAAACAGCACATGCACGAGCACCACACATGCCATGAGCATAACCACTTTGCTGTGACACTACGGTATGGTGTGACATTATAAAATGTGAAATTAGAGAATAAAATTTTACGGCTTGAGGTTTACTCGCGTTTTTGGGCCTTTTGAAGTGTTGTGACACCACGGAGTGTCGTAACCTTATTTAACGTGCATGATAAGGTCAAAAAACAATATGAGATGTGGAAATAAGGTTAAAACCATATGATTTGGAGGTTAATAACGTTTTCGGGCCGTTTCCGGGGTTTTAGGCCTTCCCGGGGGATTTTGGGCCTTAAAGGGGGGTTGTGGGCTTTGGTGGGATGGATTATGAGTCCATTTAGGACTAGGATTCAGAGTAGGGGCTGGTAAAAGGGGGCCTTGCTGCCCTTGGTGCGCCCACCCCCCATTGAAGTGCGCCCCCTCCACCTCTCCTTGCCCTAGCCGCCCTCCACCCCATTGTGTTGGTCGTGCGCCCCCCCTTGCTCTCTCCTCTCCACCTCTCCACCTCCCCACCTCTCCTCCACCCCCTTGCTGCCCTAGGGTGGCCTCCCCACCCCTGCATCCTCGTGGATCCGTCCGAGGAGCGAGGAGCGAGGAGCGAGGAGATCTATTGGAGTTTTCGTACGTCGGGCAAATGTATGATCATGGGAATCCTTGGGGTTGATCTAGGTGCTGTTCTTAGGGTGTTTGACAAGTTTTTAGATCAATTGGTGGTGCTGGATTTAAGTAATTTGGATTAGATCTAGATGTTGCCACGTCTCTGTTTTGGGACAGCATGAGCAGTCGACCTAGGGTTACGTTTTTTGTCAATTTAGAATCCGAATCTGTCCGTACGGACGTTGAAGAAGTTTTAGATAATTTCATTATCTTTCCATGGATATAAAGAACGTTAAATTCCGATCAGCCGTTTGAAAGTTATGGCTGTTTTACCGAGCGTGATAAAATCTGTGACGTGATTGGAACAGATCACGGTATTTTGTATATTAAACCACTTTAGAGTCCGAATCAGTCTTTCCCTATAACTAGAAAAAGTTGGGAAATTTCCTAAGCTACGCGAGGATGTACTCATTTAATTGATTCGGAGTCCCAGAACTCAAGTTATGCCTTTTGCAAGGCTGCTATCCTGACGGGACAGAACCTCTGTTTTTAGGTTTTGCGAGTAGTTGACAATGTCGGGGTAGATGAGGGTTTGCATACTATTTTGTGGGCATGATTGTGAGCGTGTGATACCTATGTACAGGTGGTGCGACCCCGGGAGTGCCTTCTACTTTCCGCCAATCCGTTGCCCGTGGTTGAGGCAAGTGTGTTGTGATGGATAGCGATTTGTAGGTTGCTTGTTGAGAATAGATGGAATTGACTACATGATATATGATCACTTGCCATGCTTTAATGATTGCCGATGATATGATGAGCATGTTTATGATTTTATGATGCCATGTGTTAATATATGAGTTAAATATGATGTTGGCATAATTGCATACATGACATGTTACATGGCCCGGGCGGTGAGAAAGTCATATCTAATCCGGGAAGGTCGGTGAGAAAGATATGACTAATCCGGAGAGCCAATGAGTAAGTCCTACATCGTGATTCCATTCACCGCGGTGAGCAGGCGAGGAGTAGGCACCCTCCATCTTCGGGATGGAAGGGGAGAGGGTGCACACCGACGGGTGTGTACTCAACCATACTGCATTATCGTTTCCAAGGAGACATGAGCATTGCATTACATTGCATACATAATGATGATGATATTGTTAAGTGTTCATGAATGAGATGATGTATATGATGGGAGATGTTATTGCCATGATATTGTTCTTGTTGTCCATTGCAATATGCTTCTTTGAGTTTGAACTCACGCTTGTGTTTTCTTGTTGTTTTAGGTACCATGAGAACGGCATGCGGGGAAGGGAAATAGTCACACGCCCACACGTAGCTTCACCATATTGATTCCACAAGTCATTCTATTAGTTTGATAATAAATTGCGTGTGATGATTATTGCTTTAAGGTTTAGCTTTGCTATATGAGAGTTTTATTGTTCGTTTGACCCTTGGAGACATTATGTGTTTGAAACTAGACTTATATTGTTGCTAAGTCATTAATTATTGCTGTTTTTAGTTGTCTCTCATAATCCATATATTGCTATACTGTTGTTGCTCCTTCGAATCATGTTAAAACAAAGGAGATGCTGCCGAAATCTCGGTTTTTAGCATATGTACCTTTGCTGGAATTTATGGTAAATTGTGGTATTTAATTGTTGTTTAGCTTATGTTTGGTAGCATTCAGGCATATTAAATGCCGGGGTGTTACATTTGCAATGTCAAATTCATCACTGAGCCAATTTTTCAGTACATGATTTCACAAAAACCAATACGAACTATGTTTTGTGAGTCCAAAGAGGACACGGTCAGTCCAAACGGTATAAAAGAAGATGACGGGCAATATAGACGATAGAACTAATCAACCAACTTGCTCTACTTTTTTACTTTACTTTTCGTCGATTAGGAGTAGAATTTTAGATTTGTAATCATTCCTCTGTAATTCGCTTGATCGATAAAGTTGCATATCGCTGATTATTGGTTTCGTTGACTTACAATACTTAGGTCTGCTTTTTCTCTAATTTTGTTGCGCATCACCTTTTTAGGGAAAATCTACCTTTATCCTTGCCTAATCAGCTCGATCAGGTTGTTTAGATTTATCAATTACATTTCATCTAATCGATATGAATAGATGTTTAGATTAGATTAGATCGTAATTGAAAGAATTAATCGACTTAACGGCTAATTGAATCACATATTGTTTTCTCTTGCCGATTACATGATCAAATTGGCTGGCACGCTCGCACCCAGACTAAACTCGGTGTTTGCGTGTGCTGATTGCCGATTAACCATTCGTCAAGTTTTCGACATCAACAACTTCCTTCTTTCTTTAATCGAGCCAATAAGATTCAACCTTCTGGTTGGCCAAATTTACTTTAAAGTTGTAATCTCCGTCTATTTCTTGAGTCCAATTCTATCTTTAGATATCTTAGGAGGACTAGATAAGCCAATATATCATGTCCTTGTAAGGGTAACCATGAATTTTCAAACTAAAGATTTACTCTTGATTCTATGGCTTATTTTCCAATACCCATTAGAATAGGGAGTGCTTATATGAAATTTTCCCTCATTGTTCTTGCAACTTCTTCCGGATGATTGCAAGGAAGCGTGCATCTACTTTCGTGTGGTCAAATAGACAAGGATTAAAGCATGTTCTTGGGTGAATTCACGTGTCACAGGTTGCCGTATCGAGATGGTGGTTGGTGCTAATGTTCGTCAGGGTTCATGGGTCTAAGTTATCATATTTGTCATTGCAAGCCCCTATCAGATGAGCTAATGGGGAGTTAAGGCCTTGATTGCACACTTAAGTGAAGAAAAAATGATCGAGGAGTGCGACAATTGGATCTCGGATGAAATGGCCATGGCATCGGGTGCTGCGGAGAAGAAGATGGTAGTACTGGTAGGTGGGGATTGCTGGGCCAGCATGGCAGAGAGGAAGAGAGGGGAGGAGACGAGCAGGTCGGGCCAAGCGGCTTGGGCTAGGGAGAAAAGGGACAAGGGCTAGGCCGGAGAGAGAATTAGGCCAGGGAGAAAAGGATTCAGCCCAAGAGTAAAACAAATAATTTTAAAAAGGAATTTCGAAGTAAAATAATTATAAATAATTTAAATGGCCTTCAAAAAATAGCAAATAGAGTGCAAAAATTTAGAAAAAATTTATTGAGACATTTTGAACTCAATAAAATTATTTCTAACTTACAGTTAGTTCTTATTTTTATACATAAATCACTTTTTATTTTTAAAAATAAGAAAAACCTTTTTGAAATGCAGAAAATTCCAAAAAAATTAGAAATAAATAATTAAACAATATTATACAAATTTTGGGTGTTACAATGATATAGTTTTTTTTAGGATGACATGATATGATTGGAATCTAGACCATTGTTGGATTAAAAAAAAATGAGAGATGGTTAGAATTGGTTGTCCATTTGTAGGATATGGAATGAATATTAGCCGATTAATCAAGTTGACTGTAGGGTAGGAATGCTTTATGTGTACATAACTGTTGGGGAATGGGTAGGCTGCTGTAGAACAACATAAAAAATTTCTACCCCATAATCTAAGAACCGTTGCATGTAATAGATCATAGAATTGCCACTAGATGTGTAGACCCGTAGTGAAAGTAGAGTCGATGAAGTGTAATAGATCATAGAATTGACTAGATCCTACCAGCGCTGACTAGTTCATCAACTAGGTCAGATAAGCTCCGACCAGCTTCCTAACCAGAAACTGTCAGCACCGACTAGTCTGTCGAGCAGATCGGGTCAACCCCGACCAGTTTGCCAACCAGACGTTGTAGACTTGCGCCTCCTTCACGAACCTTTCGTGACGCTCAGATTTCGGATCGTCCTAGAGTTGAAGTCTTGCAGCAACTCCTCTAAGGTATCCACACGTACAGGGAGGAACACCACATGTCGGAATACTAGTTCTAGCCGTACGGATTAAACAAGAAGGGAGAGCGGTGGCTAGGGTTTCAAGAGTTCCGAATTCCTGATGTGTCTAACACAATTATCTTCATCACCCTTATCAGCCACCACCCCTCCCTTTATATAGATTTCTCATAATGGGCTCTATTAGAGCCCATTATGAACTCTAGACTCACACGAATTCGGATCACCATCCGAATTCTGTTCCAACTCTGATCACTATCAGAGTTCGGTTTCAACCCCTTAAGCGTGCGACCCCATAGATTCACGTGTACTTGGACATGGCCTGAGTACTCCTACTCGATCAATAATCGGTTGCGGTTCCTAGTAGAACGTGTCGACTCCCAAGTATACGTAAAGATCACATCGGATGAACCTTAACAATGTTCAGTTATATGCATTTCCCTTTGCCTCACGATATCGGTCAAGCTCAAGGTGAGTATATGTCATCCTTGTTTAGTTAGCTCGACCACTCTTTCTCAATCATGTGACTCGGAATCCCCAACCATGGTTAACTCTTAACCGCAAGTAGCATATCCATGCATTTTCGGAATTCGATCACTCGAGAGCCCTAGAGATATCTCTCCCATTGTATGAAAGGGCAAATCCCATCTTCACCGACCACATCTTGCAGCATGCTTCATAACAGACTCGAAGCTACCTTTATAACCACCTAGTTACATAGTAGCATTTGGCAACCCCTAAGTAAGTCATTACACATCTCAAGAACATACGTCAATCTTAGGTCTAAGGATATAGCATACACATTGTTCTAAGATCAACTAATGATAAGAAGAATACAACATTCTCGTGGTGTCTCAGGATGGGTCGATCCAACTCCATATTCTCTAAAATGAGTCCATATGGTTTGGTATCTCCATATCCATGACCCGTGAAACATGGTCATCAACCAATACATATGCTAGTCTATACATATGTGTCCTCATATGATTATCAACTAGGGATCACTTCAGAATAATCATCATGTGGTCATTATAGAGTTTCACTAACAAGTCACATACTTACCAAATCAATAATGATGAGATTATTTAGGGAACAAGATGATAAATTATGAACATTAGGAAATATAATCATTTCTACGATTGCCTCTAGGGCATATTTCCAATAATAACATGTTTTCTCTCTTGCACATCACTTAAATTCTGATATATCTATATATACACACACACATACACACACAACTAAAGAGTTCACTCTAATTGACTATATAGTATCTCATAATTTGTACGTCAAATACATAGAATACAAATGGTATGGATATAATAGAAAAAAATGTATATAAAAGGCCTAACAGACCATCTATTCCATATGAGACGCCTTTTTTTTCTTTCTTCTAATTCTCTCCTTTCCATCTCATGAGAAATTTTGTGGATTGATGCCGCTCGTGTCGTTAAACTAAACTTTAACTACAAGTGTCCGTTTGTCGGTGAGAGCGCCAACTTTGTCTCTTAAGGTTTAGTATAACGTAGATCTGAATCTGGATCTGATCCACGAACGGCACAAGTCCAGGTTCTGTGCTATTCCAAACCCCAGCCCCAATGGCGACGGCCTCCTCCTTCGCCGCCGTCTTCATCAGCAGCGCCCTCGCCGCCTGCTTCGCTGAGGTACACCTCATTCTGATCTCTCTCAATCCTGGCTGGGCTGACACATCACATCAATTGGGAATTGGGAAGAATGCCTACTAATTAACAAGAAAAACATCGCGGCTTTGAGCCGAGTCGTTCTCTACAATACAAGAATTTGTCTTTAAAGTGGAGTAGCAAATTTTTATTAGCACCTACCCCGATATGTTTTTTGTTGCCAAGAAGATAGGAGAGACTGAATCATTTCGGCCGAGCTACAGCACACTTGGCTTAGGGTTTGCCGCCCTACCTCGATACGATTCTTTCTTATCATAACTATGTGTCGATTGATAAGATGTGATTATTGTTGTGATCAGGTGTGCACCATTCCTTTGGACACAGCCAAAGTGCGGCTTCAGCTGCAAAAGAAAGCAGCCGCAGTTACAGGGGGAGGAGGGGGTGCTGGAGGAATGCTGGGCACGATGATCTTCATCGCGAGGGAGGAAGGGGTAGCCGCACTTTGGAAGGGCATCATCCCTGGCCTTCACCGCCAGTGCCTGTATGGTGGTCTCCGGATCGGCTTGTATGAGCCCGTCTGTGCTCCTTCTATTTCACATTTCCTTCTTTGCAGGCATGACCCTCCCTCCTTCAAAGTGACTTGCTGACAATCGCACTCTCCCCTACCTTTCCTTGCAGATGAAAGCTTTTTTTGTGGGGATTACTCTTGTGGGTGATGTCAATTTATTAAACAAGATTCTGGCTGCTCTCACAACTGGTAGGTATATCCTCCTCCCTCCACTTGGAAATAGTTCACTCCTTTCACAACACGGTCACCTTATCTCTCATTTGCTGCACTTGCTCGGTAATTTATCATGCCATCTTAGTATTATCTAACTACATAAGTCATGATTCACTTGTTTAACCATTATATCTCAGTTTGAACTGTGCTTTTAAATTCACTTGTTTAGTTTGCATATCTGAAGCATGAATTTCTTGTTTCATGTCGAGTTCATCACATAATAAAGTGCCTTTTTTAAGATCATAGCTAAATGCAAGAAATCATGAACATATCATGTGAGAATTAAAAGATTTTGCTGTAACCAATCTTAAAATTTAAAATGTCACTGCCCTCTTGTTTGTTTGTAGCAATAGTAGCGGTGGTTATCTTAGTGCAAGATCTGCACATCTTCCTCATGCAATAATTAAATAACTTGATTAGCTTCCGAAAAGAACCTGGCTGAACCAATGCAACGAATCAATTAACTCCCAATACATCCAAATTTCATGCGATGGCTGTACCTAGCCAGCCTGGTCCACTTTTAAGGGGCCAGGCTAGGTCAATATGGAGAACCAAACACACCCTAAATGAATTATCTATATATGCATAGGTGTCATAGCGATTGTTGTTGCGAATCCAACTGATCTTGTTAAAGTGAGATTGCAAGCTGATGGAAAGGCTACCGCTGTCAAGAGGCACTATTCTGGAGCCCTTAATGCGTATGCTACCATAATCAGACAGGTTGCTGCTACAATTCATGGTGATAATGTCAGTAAGTTTACAAGGTTATTCCTCTTTCCCACATCCTGTAATCTCTTTATATTTCCAGGAAGGTATTGGAGCTTTGTGGACTGGCCTTGGTCCAAATATCGCACGGAATGCCATAATTAACGCTGCCGAGTTGGCCAGCTACGACCAATTCAAACAGGTTCCTGTTGATTCTCTTTTGTCTTTTGGTCATTGTCTTTAATTATCACTGTTCATCATTTTGTTCTGTTCATGCAGATGTTTCTAAAACTCCCTGGGTTCACTGATAGCATTTTTACCCATCTTTTAGCTGGACTTGGTGCCGGATTTTTTGCTGTTTGCATTGGCTCCCCAGTGGATGTGGTACGCACTGCAAATGCTGTTTAGGCACAGTATTCCTTGTGTTTTGAATATACCAATTTCCCATTTACAATATGTGCTTAGCAGTTTAGCTCACTATTCCCATTATCTTCTACATTGATGAATACTGATGTGGGAATTTAACTATGTGTGACTTCTATGTAGGTGAAATCAAGAATGATGGGTGATTCAACATACAGAAGTACACTTGACTGTTTTGTCAAGACATTAAACAATGATGTACGCCAAACCTCTTTCCCTGACTTTTCAGAATTCTGTTGTTGTATACCAGCAAGTCTTCGAGAATTTCATGACAGATGAATTTTTCTATTGTACCACCAATCTTCAAACACTTCAACTTGTAGCGAACAACAGAAGTCATATCCCCTTGGGGACTTCCTTGTCAAGCTCATATGTATATATCCAATATCCATTATGTCAATACCTCTGCCCTAAATACCTGTCGCTTTTAAATTCATCCATACTGAAAAGAGAGAACATAGCTGATATTTCATTCTAAATAGAAATTCACCTCAAGTAGGTTGGATTGCTTTTTTGCCACAAGCGTCTAGTTGGGTTGGTCAGCTTATGCATAGTGGGAGTCGAGTTAGGCAACAACTCAGCCTCTTTCTCATTGTGCTGATGCTGCTACTGCAATGTGGGGAGGTCATGAAGCCATTGGATGTTGTGGGGATGGGGAATACTATCAATGTGATCTATGTTGCTGTCACCGGTGCAGTTGGCTTCGTGCTCCTAATCCAATCAAATATTTCATGTCTCCTGTCCTTAGTCCCCAATCTTTCCCCCATCACCCCATTCCCCTAGAAATAGCCCATGGACACATACAGAACAGTTAAACTGTCATAAGAAGGCTTGCCTTTGTGGGTTTCTAAGCAATGGGATATACATTATGGAATTGGATGGATCACAGTAAAATTAGGGAATATTTTTGTGTTTTTATATATTTCCATTATAACTATTACAAACCTGCAAGGTTGGGTGATTTTTTAGTCCTCCATAGGGTACTTGTGGATTCAAAAGCTCAAGAAAAGCATCAGCCTATTATGGTCTAAGGATTCTTGTGGTTCCGGGGACTCCGGCTACAGGAGAACTAGGAAAGGGGAACTCTCCATTTTTACGTATGACCCTTGAAATATCATCAATACCTCTCTCTAATTGGCAAGTAAAATGGTAGAAATCAAATTAAATTTACTGAGGTTATTACTAAATTCATCCAGGATAGTTATAGATGTACTACAAAATTGTTAGTTCCATTTCTATGTGTCTTGTTCATGCAAGGCAACACTCCCTGGGAACATTATTTTTGGTCCAGAAAATTTAATTATGGTGATTGATGTTAGAAAGGGAACTATCTATTTAATCCGGCCTGTGATGGGCATAAAGAGTGTTAGTGATAAGACTTAGTGATATATCAAGCTTAGTAAGGATAAACCCAGCATTTAGAGTTTTAGCAAGGGAACTAGTTGGAATCACCAATTTCAAAATAGACTCTTATAGTGGAAGAGATGGCTTCATCAATGGTTGGTGGTTCACAACGGCATAAGCAGTACAGTTTCATATTTCAGTTGGACATAATGAAATGTCCAAAACTTAGTGGATCCTATATACTCCCTCCGTTTCACAATGGTTGTAGTTCTAGCATTCAAAATTTGTATCAAAATGGTTGTAGTTTTCACATTCCAATGCAATTTTAGAGGTAATATGACCTTTGTACCCTTCATCAATGCAGCCATTTGTTTAACTAATCTGTTCAGCTATCCTTCATTAATCACAAAGGGGATGAATTAAATGAGGGTAAACAAGTCATTTTCCACGTCTCCTTATTTTGTGTGAATTTAGCTAGAACTACAACCATTGTGAAACGGAGGGAGTATATATATATGCTATTATATAGCTGCGTGTAGAAAAGGGTATTCTAAGCGCTAGCCAGTTTTCCAATCCGACCGAAACCCCACGCATGGCATTAATTAGCCGAACTAAACCCCATCAACCAGCTAATATGGGTATGGGCCTAGAACGTAAATGGTATTTCTAAAAAGCCCATGTATTGTATGTTGCAGTGTAATTACGAAATTATGTCAATCGTAATTTTTGTTTTGCAGTATGTTCTGAACTACGGATTCAAATAGAATGCAATGTTTTGTTCACTGCGGTTTGCATACAATTGTAAATATACATATGAAAGTAGTAACCGTGGTAGTTCTACGAATTTTCTTTTAAAATAATATCTTTTTTTATTCGAATTGCAAAAATATACATCGATTCAAAAAAATTACAAAAACATACCTATGTCGCCATTTCAGTTTCTGTAGTTATTTCAATTGGCGACAGAGACTGTTTTGTCGCGGATTGAATTTGGCCGACGGATTATTTTGTTGTAGATTCATTTAGTTGACAAGGTTGAGGTCTCTGTCGTCATTTGAATTGGCGACAGGGGCCTGTCGCCAATTCAAATGGCGACAGGGGCCTGTCGCCAATTCAAATGGCGACAAAGGTATATTTTTGTAATTTTTTTGAATAGAAGTATAATTTTGCAATTTGAATAAAAAAAGATATTATTTTTTTTAAAAAAATTTGAACGAAATAGTAAAGTAGAATAGGTGGTTAAGTTTGGCGTTGATATAATGTAGTAATCGCATGTATAATAGAAAGTAATATGGTGTTTATGTAATAGTGAAACTTGTATCAATCGAGTGTATGTGATATAGTAAACTGTATACAGGCGCGCTGATGGTGTTTACGTGCTGACACATATATGAAGTTTAATTTTGATTAATTATGATATAAGTTATGAAATTTATTTGCGATTACCAGACTACTTTATGTGAGTACATATCACTGGCGGGATAGACTGGTATTGAAGGAGCATTTATTACGGCGATTACGAGTTTCAAAAATTTTTACTAGCTTATGCAGATATGTTATTATCATTGCATGAGCGAAATTATAACTATGAGTTATAGTAATGTAATATGCACTCAGTAGTAAGATGGAGTGAGGTCCTTGCGCCGTACATAAATATGAACGTTGTCGATGGGCTAAAGGCCCATTTTGTTAGACTCATTGTCATATATAGCATGAGCGTTAGGAATTTAGTCCCACTAGGGTTGAAAATGGAATTGAAAGTTTCCAACTGCTCGAGAAAACTAAATGTAAGCTCTTTTCTAAACGGAAATAGAAAATACCAGATTTTAAACTAAACGGGTGAGCCAATTCTGATGGAAATGGAAACGGAAATTCCATATAAGTGAAACCAAAAATTAAAAATGGAAACGGATCGGAAAGGGAGCCCAAAAAGAGAAGGCAGAGTGTACATTTATTTTTGAATTAAAATAATTTTATAAATACAAATGGCTTTATATAAAATATCAAATAGAGTTCAAAAATTCCAAAAAAAATTCTCAAAATTACTTTAGAACATTTTGAACCTAGGAAAAATTTTTTCAGCATAATTTTGTTTTTATTTTTTATGAATAAATTACTTTTATAAATCTAAAAATAGCAAAATGATATTTATAAACTCCAGAAAATCCAGGATAAATATCAGAAAAATCATAAATGAACATCGAACAATAATATACAAATTTTAGGCTGTTACACTTTTGTAGTTGGTGGAGCAAGAGGATGTCGATGATAATGATATCGATGAGGACATGATAGTTTGATATGAGAGACAAATAACGAGCCTTCAGCTGATAAACTTGAAAAAAAACTTTATAGTGATACCGGTGAATATAGCACTATTCTTGTGTCCACCTTAGAGGTAGAATGAGTTACATTGTTCTTGTGGTAATGTATATTGTGATTCTGTAATATGTTCTTGTGGAATTTTCCGCTTTCGTTTCCGTATCCGCTCCATTCTGTTCCGCATTCGTTTCCGACACTATCCGTTTCCGATTTCATTTCCGGGGTTTTTGATTTCGTTTCCGTTACCGGTAAAAAATGTGGAAACGGAAACGGAACAGCCATTTACCGACTTTTTTCATACCGTTTTCATCCCTAAGTCCCACATCGCTTTCGGAGGTTCATCTGTACCTGTTTATATACCCATATTGGGATAGACTTTTCGATCAGAGTGATACGTGTAATGTTAGTAAGGGTAGGGCTATGTCTATGGGCCCGACTGCACTATGTGCTGGTGGTGACGGACCCGGACACCTTACCATTTAACGCCACCATGATTGTTTTTGTGTGTTTTCTTTCGCTGTCTTTTTGCCACGTGCTTGAGCGGCATCCTTGCTAGCACCGCCAAGGTCTTTGAATCTGGCACCATCGTTGATAGAAACCTTTAATATTGTTGGTTTATAATACTACCAACTCTAACAATATTGTTTACTACTGTGGAAATAATTTTTTAAAAAACGCTCAGTCAACACTTCTGTGTGTGTTACTAACGGACATGCATGATTTTATTAACGTGGTTATAACTACCATTAAAAAACGTAACTTTTACTTGCTTATTCATATTTTTACTGATGCATATGGATGTAATTCGTGCTACCAACTTGTCGGTGTTTCGTGCACCGGCAATACGAATTTTTGGTTAGTGGGGTCGCGCGTTCCCTCTCCTCGAATGGCCTGACTCAGTGAGCCCAAGATGTATACTGGTTCGGGCCGAATGTCCCTACTCCAGTCTGTGAGGTGGGTGTATTGTTTCCGGGAGCGAATAGTTACAGGTGTTACAAGTGAGAGCGTGTTTCTCGTTGTTCGTCCGATCGGTCTCTGGTTTGATCGATCGGGGGTGTCCTCCCGCTGGTGTCCTGCCTCTCCTTATATACACGGAGGTGGCAGGTTACATGGGAGTTTGGAAAGAAAAAGAAGAAGTCTTATGCGCCTCGGTCTGCAGTCTTGATCTTGTTGTTAAATCTGGCCTTCGGTTCCCATACTGGCTGGTTGGTAGGCTCGCCGAGGGGGTCGAGTCGATCCAGCTTGGAGAAGTGACGACCGCCCGCACATCCATCCGGGCGCCCGCATCATGACGTTTGACTCTGGTGCTTTGCCTCGGGAAGGCGCCCACTCTGCCGTGTGACAGATGATGGGACCGGTGCTTGACTTTTCGGTGGCCCTTCTGACATCTCAGGAAGGTGCTACCTACCCTAGCACGGACGTCTTGAGACGTCAAGTCGGGCTTGGGCGATCGCTAGCGCGGACTCTGTCCCGATCGGCCGCGAAGGCGACCCCAACCGGATCGGAACTGTGGAGCGTCCTGCCCAAGCCGGGGTCGGAGCCTGCCGAGTGCTTCGTCCCTGGGGTTCGGAATGCTCCAAGGCTGGCCCAGGTCGGGACTGAGTCTCTTTTGCGGCTCACGGGCCCTTCGTCAAAGCTGGGCTTTAAAAGGCAGCCCGCTCGTTGTTCCGGGCTGCTGGGGGTACCCATGGTACGTGTATCCATCAGTAGCCCCCGAGCCCCCGAGTGCGTTGTCAGAGGCGATCGAGGGTTGCTTCAGTTGGAGGTGGCCAATCGGGTTACAAGAGTACCTAATCGGCCACTTCGGCCGGCGCGCGCACCCGCGAGTGTAAGTTTCGAGCCCCCGAGCGCTCAAGGAGCCGGCCGGGGCTAACTCGATCGGGCGGCCAATCGGGTTACAAGAGTACCCAATCGGCCACTTGGCAAGGCATGGCGCGCCGGTGGTGTAGTCCCCGAGCCTCGAGCGGCTCGAGTGAGCCTGGCCGAGGTTAACCCGGCCGAGGCGGGCCTCGGAGGCTTCTTCGGATTGGGATCTTTGCAGCGGACTGTTCCCCTGTCAGACTTTCGGCTTGTCGAGGGCGTCCGTTTCGTCGGGGCGACGCTGGAAACGTTTGGTGGGTCGGGTTCTTGCCGCATCGATCTCAGCCTTCAGCGCAAATCCTTGTCCCGTCTGTCGCCTCGGGACCGCGACGGTTCAATTAATCCGGCGGTTGTACGGGCGGCCCCGGGGTCGGAGCCGAGGGGCGGCGCTGTTAGTAGCACAATTCTTACTATCATTGAGATAGGATGACAATAGGAGTTGGGGCAATTTTTTCTGGTTTATTTCTCACACAATGCCATGCCAACCTGAGGGGTTGGGGTTACATATTTATAGCCGGTAGGGTAGTCAAGCTAGTCCTAAAGCTAGTCTAAAAGCTGCTAGAAGTGCTGTCCTAAAGCTAGTCTAAAAGCTGCTAGAGATGCTGTCCTAAGGCTGCTAGTCTTAGTCTAAAAGCTAGTCCAAGATGCCCTAAAAGCTGCCCACAAAGACCACAAGGACAAAGACCAGACCACAAGGACAAAGCTGCCCACAAAGACAAAGACCAGACTTATTCCATCATTCTCCCCTTAAGTCTTGTCCATCGTCTTGTGGGAAAGTTGGACCATCCCGATCCTAGAGCGTAGCTCAAGAAACTTGATCCTCCCAAGGGGCTTGGTGAGCAGGTTCGCCAGCTGGTCCTTCGTGTTGATGTAACGCGCCTTGATGCTTCCTTCGTCCAAGCAATCCCGGATGAAATGGTACCTCACCCGGATGTGCTTGCTCCGTTCATGAAAAACGGGGTTCTTTGCCAGGGCCAGAGCGGACTTGCTGTCCATCCTGAGTTCCACCGCCTCAGTATCTCTGCCGAGGAGATCACCAAGCAGTCGAGCAAGCCAAAGTGCCTGAGTCGAAGTGGTGGAAGCCGCTATGTACTCGGCCTCGCAGCTGGACAGGGCCACCACTTGCTGCTTAACTGACTGCCAGCCAACAAGGCACTTGCCGAGGAAGAAGAGAGTCCCGCTCGTGCTCTTGCTGGTGTCGATGTCGCCGCCGTGGTCGCTGTCGCTGTAGCCGACGAGGTGTGCCTCTCCAGGCTTGGCGGTGAAGAGGACAGAGCCGACGCCCTTGATCTCCACGCTGGAGGCGTCCCCAAACTTGACGGAGCCTCGGACGTTGGAGTCAAGCTCGGTGAAGAACTCTCGTCGACCGGTCATGTGATGGGTAGCGCCAGTGTCGAGGCACCACCCGTCAATCCTGTCGTTGCTTGAGCTGTCGCCAAGAAAGACGTGTGCTCTCGGCTCATCAAGGTGGAGGAGATTTCTTTGCGGCGCCGTCTTTGCCGGAGATAGCTCGATGTTTGCGTGTGCCAGGAGCGTAGCCGGCTCTTCTTCCTCCACCGCTGCGACGTGGACTGGCCACGCCGTGGTCGGGCGACACTCCTTGGCCCAATGGCCAAGCTTGCCTGATTCTTGGCGGGACTTGTCTCGTCTTCGCTTTTGGTTGCCGGTGGCGCCGCCTTGGGCGCCTCCATGGAGAAACACCACGGCACGACCACGCGCCCACCTGGGACGCGTCAGCGCTCTTTCTTGTGCTTAGCGGCGCTGCGGCCGCCTGTTGTGGAAGAGAACTCCCCCTTCTTTCCTACACCCTGGCAGGCCTCCCACTGTTCCCGAGTGAGATACAGCTTCCCGCCGATGGTGATAGGCCCCGAGGGGGATTGTAGTTCGTCGCTGTCGACGACCTTGAGACGACCTATCGCCTCCTCGATCGACATCGTGGAGAGATCCAGCAGAGACTCGATCGAACGAGCGATCTGCTTGTACTTCTCGGGGATGCAACGGAAAAGCTTCTGGACGGCTCTCTCCTCGTCGTAGGTGTCGTCGCCGAACTGCACCAACTTTTGCAACAGAGTGTTGAGACGGAGAGCAAAGTCATCAACGTCCTCACCTGGCTTGAAGGCCAGGTTTTCCCACTCCTTGCGAAGTGCCTGCAGGGTGGTCTTGCGGGCGCGATCGCTGCCGATGCGTGCCGCAGCGATGGCATCCCAGGCCTCCTTGGCAGTTCGCTTTTTGGAAAGCGAGAACTACATCTCGGCGGATCGCAGTTTATGAGTGCATCCAGCCGCCGATCCTCGTAATGTAATCGACGCCGTCTGCATCGAATCGCTTCCCACATGTGCCGCACTGGGCCAGAATCGCATTACCGCGACCGCTCGGCGTAGTTGGTCTTGGTGAGGGTAGGCCATCCACCGCCGGACCGACGCCCCGACAATGGCCTGGATCCCGTGGTGACCATCGTATCGATCGTGGGAAGGAGAGCCGCGCCGTAAGGGCCGCGATCTCCGTCGACCGATCGCTGCCGGGAGCGCCGTTGGCGTCGTGCGCTATCTGGCTGCCACCGCGCACATGGGGATGCGCGATACCATCATCGCGCCGCCTGGCCGTTTCTCGCTACCTTGAGCCCCACGTCGGTGCCGCTGCTTACCGAGGCAGAGCCGCTGGAGCTATCGCCGCAGAGCCTCGAGCTCGCTGCTGCCGCCGCGACGCTGGCCAGATCTTCGCTGCCGCTGCTTTACTTCGCTTGCCGACGCTTCTTCCGCCACCACGGTTTGCCGCTTGCTGCCGCTAGCTTTCTGCCGCTCATGATCTCTTCGCTGCGGGTAACCTCGGCCTCGCCGGCCGCGACTCGAGGCGATCGAAGGCCGAGATCGTTTTTCGGACATTGCGCGCTAGTGGGGGACTGCTGCGAGGGAAAGAAGCTGCCTCAGACAATTTAGCCGCCGCCGATCGCTCAAAAGATGAAGGTTGAGCGTAAACAATTGTTGCCGCCGCTAGCCGAGCAAGGGGGAGCGTGGGAAGGAGATGAACAAGAAATATTTAGGCTGCAGGAAAGAACGGCTCTGATACCACTTGTTAGTAGCACAATTCTTACTATCATTGAGATAGGATGACAATAGGAGTTGGGGCAATTTTTTCTGGTTTATTTCTCACACAATGCCATGCCAACCTGAGGGGTTGGGGTTACATATTTATAGCCGGTAGGGCAGTCAAGCTAGTCCTAAAGCTAGTCTAAAAGCTGCTAGAAGTGCTGTCCTAAAGCTAGTCTAAAAGCTGCTAGAGATGCTGTCCTAAGGCTGCTAGTCTTAGTCTAAAAGCTAGTCCAAGATGCCCTAAAAGCTGCCCACAAAGACCACAAGGACAAAAACCAGACCACAAGGACCAGACCAGACCACAAGGACAAAGACCACAAGGACAAAGCTGCCCACAAGGACAAAGCTGCCCACAAAGACAAAGACCAGACTTATTCCATCAGGCGCAACGCTTCATCCGAGGCGATGTCTTTTACTTTGCCGCGTCGCCCGTCGCAGTGTCTGCGCAGGGAGAAACGGAAGGGCGCCACGTGTTACCAAGGCTCTCGGCGCGATGAGAGCAGTGCTCGGATTTCAAGGCCTCGTGCGTGCAGCGTGCGTATAACGACCATGCCTGGTTGTTCGAACCCGCTCCCCCGCCTTACTTCCCGTCGGCCTCCTCTACCGCCCCGGAGTTTTCTGAAGAGTCGATGGCGAGCGGAGGCGACGGTTCTGGCGGCGACCGGCGGGCTGGCAAGCGCCCAGCAGACGATGCCTCTTGGGGCCAGGACCCCAAGAGACCCCGCCTCGACTCCGGGTCAACCTCTGCTCCAGCGGAAGTTTTCTTTGCCTCAGCTGTCGGATGGGCTTGGTTTCCTTCATGGCTGATGTTAGCTTGTTCTTCGTTGCTTTTCCCCGCTTAGCGGTTCGGCAGGCTCGGCCCGCTTTGTGGTGCCCCGCGATCGTCGTGGCGAAGTGCGGCAGTCTTGCCGGTCGTCCTCTGGCCCCGTCGCGCTTCGAAGCGATGTCCGAGATAAGGGCCCGGCCGTCTGTCGGTGGCGGCGGCGATGCAAGCCTCACTGAGCGCCAGTGCCATGGCCTCCGCCAGAGGCGAGCCGATAGCGCGGCAGCAGCCCAGTGCCGGCGAGCTCGCAGGGCTCGCACAGATCTTTTCGCCATGCTCCGCCCCGCGTATGAGAGCCTGGCGAGGAGCCTAGAGCCGCTCGGAGTGAGGTTGGGCGAGCCTCGAGCGTCTTGCCCGCGCGATCGCCTTCCACCTTACTCGAGCGGCAATGGACCCGTGGTGGCGTGGCGGATCAGGCCAGCGACGCCTCAGCAGCGACTACGAGGGCAGCGCCTCTCCTTGAAGATCCTCGGGGCGGCCACTGCAAGAATAATTTTATCTTTTTGTACTTCGCTCCCCTCCCGCTCTTCTTTGAACAATATATGTATGTATATATTATGGTGTTGGCCGGTCGTGGCGCTTGCCCCGGCTTCATTTTCTGTGGTCTTTGTTTTTCGCAATGGTTGCTGGGGGGATGAGTGCTGCGCTTGGGTTGCTTGAACGTAGGAGCGCTAGCGTTTTCCGAGGAGGATGCGTGAGGGAGCGCGGTTTTCTGCTGGTCGGGGCGTTGTAGGGACATTCCTTCGATCGAATGCGCCGGAGCAGGTTTGCGGGCCTCTCGCGGCACAGACCGTTTACGTGTGTTTGCGCGGGGGAGGAGTGTTCCCGACCAGCCGCTTGATTGTGCCGCTTGGGCGCTTCTTCCGCGGAGTGCCACTTCGCAACCGTAGCCGCCGGGGCGTAGGCCGTGGCACTCGGGTCGAGAGGGCTACCGCTAGGGAGGACCGAGCGGCCAGTCGGGTCACCAACCCGCGCGAACGCACGTTAAGGTTCGCGAGCGTCCGTAGCACGAAGCGTTCATGGGTGTTTCGCGGGAAAGAGATGTTTCCGACCGACCGTGGACCACTCCTCATGGGTGATCCCTTCTTCCGGGAGGGGCTACTTCGCGACCGTAGCCGCTGGGGCGTAGGCCGTAGCGCCTGGGTCGAGAGGGTTACCGGGGAGAGCCTGACGATCGACCGGATTGTCTTTATCGGCGCACACTCATGAACTGACGTGGAATCGCATCTCTGCCTTAGTCGGTTGGGGGAATGTTCCGACTGCCTTAGTCGGCGCGGGTGCCCAGATGCCTTTAGCAAGATTCTGGTGCCCGAGTGCTCGTTTTGCGTCGTAGCTGGACGGTGCCTTAGTTGGTGCGGGTGCCCAGATGCCTTTAGCAAGGTTTTGGTGCCCGATTGCTCGTTTTGCGTCGTAGCTGGACAGTGCCCGAGTCGGCGCGGGTGCCCAGATGCCTTTAGCAAGGTTCTGGTGCCCGAGTGCTCGTTTTACGTCGTAGCTGGACGAGTCAGTCGTGCTCGTTTTGTGACGGAGCTAGGCGGGTCAGTCGTGCTCGTTTTGTGCCGGAACTAGGCGTGTGGCGTCCATGGGTCCTCATCTGGTGAGGCTATCTGTGGGAGTAGCCGCTGTCTGTCCCACGTATATGCCTCATCCGCAGGTGTGGGACCTGGAGGGGGTGAGCGGACACGCGTTTGCCAAACGTCGGCTTGAACGCCGTGCTCGCGTGAGCTGCTAAAGGGTTAATCCGAGTGGGACCTGGAGATCCCTCCCGAGGGGGATCTTTCTTAGCAGACAATTCGCAGCGTGGGTGTCTGGCCTTCTGGGGACGTCCCATTAGAAACCTTTCTTTACTCAATCCCGTATCGGACCCTGGGTCGTCCGCCGACCTAGGGCGCAGCTGGCTGCCACCCACCGAGGGGTTCCGCGGGAGTGTGAAGTATGGTCTCGGACGCGAGTAGGGGCGATTGGGTTGTCCGCCGACCCAACTTGAGGCCCACCGAGGGCTCGCCCCATTCTCGCCCCTCGCTCAATTTCCACTGGGGCGGCGCTAAATCCGCTTGGCGGGCCAAGACATGGAACCCACAGCGTTAGGTCGGACCTCGGCGAGAGCCATTAAGCTCTTCTGCCTCGGCCGAAGTGGCCCGATGGGCCTTGCGTACTGTTTGAGGAAGTCGGCCCACTTCACGGCGAGACCACGAGGCTGGGCGTCTGCCGCTGGCGTGGTGTCCTCGCTCTGGTATCTGTCGGAATTTAATGCGTAGTGGGGTATTGGGAACCGTCGCGGCTTCTGGCGGCTCGGTAGTGGGTGGCAGTCTGACGGTCGTTCGGTAACGCCGCGAGGCGTCCGTTAGGCGTGACGCCTGTTGGGCTCGCGTCCGTTCGGCTCGCGTCCGTTGGCGCCTATAAGTTCGGAGTGGCGGGTGCTGAGACCGGTACTCGCATTTGCTTTTCTCGTCTCCTTGCCTGCTCCTACCAAAGAAGAAAACGAAAGAGGCAAAGAGGGGAACTGATTTTGGGAAAGCTTCTGCTTACCTGTCTTTTAGCCCTCGGAGGATGTCCTGGCCGGTGTGCTCTATCCAATCCAGCCGCGCGCTTGGGTTGGAGAAGAAGGGCCTCCTCTCCCCGCGGGGGGAGCTGCGGTGGATGGTGCCAACGGGGGCCGGTATCCCTACGTCGGGCGACGGGGAAATCGTAGTGCCCGCCTCTTTCTTCGGCCGGCCGGGCTCCTCCACTCCTTGGTCGTCAGCGAACTCTGCACTTCTACGGGGTGGAAGTGCATCACCTGAACCCCAATGGCGTGCTCCACATAGCGGTCTTCATCACGCTATGTGAAGCCTTTCTGGGGATCGAACCCCACTGGGGGCTCTAGAGGTACTTCTTTCAGGTGCGGCTGTGGAGGGACAGGCCGTCGGATGAGGCCGCGCCCTTCGGCGGCGCAATCCTCCATTTGCGGGGCGGCCGTGCGGCGGACTACATCGAAGTGAAGCTGCCGTCGTCGAACCGGGGGTGGCACCCTGAGTGGTTCTACGTCTAGAACCCAGGGGGCAGCGCCCCGGCCTTCTCCGGCCGACTCCCTGAAGCGTGGCCCCAATGGAGCTGGGGTCCTGAGAAGAAGGAAAGGAAAAAAGTGGCGGTGATCATCAAGCGGATCAGGGCCTTGCGGGCGCAGGGCTTGACCGGCGACGTCGTTGTGCGCGCATTTATGGGGATGCGCGTTCAACCCCTCATGGATCGGGTGCGCCCTATGTTTGAATATGTGGGGGCATCTGATCCCATGAGGATGTCAGAGTTGGAGCTCCCGGCGTTGGAGCTCGGAGCTCAGGTCGTTGCCGTCATCGGCGTAGGGGCCACCGAGGCGGTGAGCGGTGTCCCTGCGCCGTTCTCGGCGCGTAATCTGCCGAACCTGGTGAGTAGTGCGGTCCCCTTCTCCTTGCCCCCCTTTTTGGCCTTTGTAGGCGGTTTTTTGAACGCGTCCTTGCAGGGGCTCGGCGGGATGGTCTCCCGGGGCGCGCTGCCCGGGGAGGAGCTGAGGGGCGGCACGTGGCCTCCGAGCGGCGCGACTCCGCCCGCAGGAAGCGGAAGGAGAAGTGGAAGAGGAGGGTGGAGGAGAAGAAGCAGGAGCGCTCGGCCAGGGCCGCGCGTGGCGAGGAAGTTTTCGATCCTACTTCTGGCGAGGGACAGTCAGGGGTCGACCTCGAGCGGGAGCAGCGAGGATGGCGGAGATGATCCGAGCCGCTTGCTCGGGCCCGTGCTGTCGCTAGGCGGCGGCCTGGCGAAGGGCACCGGCCAGATCGAGGGCTCCATTGAACCTCAGGAGGAGATAGCGCTGGCGAGGGCGCCGCTGAGGAGACTGAGGGTCGACACGTCCTCTCGCGGCGGACCGTCGAAGTGGGCGTGACGGCAGCGACCCTGCTCGTTGCAGTAGGTGTCCCCTTTTTCTTAGGGACTATTGTTAATTCGAGTTATCCCGCACAGCTTTCTTACTGATTGCTATGTGCAGACTCTACGCCGGGGCGGCCTTGGAGGTGACGAGTCCGACCGCGGCGACAAGAGTTCTAGTGCCTTCGCCGCTTCGCTGGTGATCGAGCGATAGAGGTCGAGGGACGACGAGCCGTGGCGCTTCCGGAGGCTGCCAGTCGCCCGCGACGGCAACGGGAGAGGTGGAGCTGCCGAGCGAACCGGCACGCGGGGAACCCTCGGCTCCTGCCACTGAGCCGGTAGCTCACCCAGGGGCCGAGGGAGGCGAAGAATCGCCGCCACCGCCGGTGGCGAGCCGCCGGCCATCCGGCGCCGGAGGGGCCTGTCCCCGTTTCGGACGCACTGCCAGGGCGGCCCAAGAGTTAGTGGCAGGCGCCTTGAATCCCGAGGGTCTCCGGCAGCCGCTGAGCCAAGGCGATCGCATCGGAGGTCGCCCGATCCCACCACTGCTTACCTGCCACCGACGACGGCCCGAGGGGCCGTTGTCTCAGGCCGACGACGTGGCGAGCACGAGTGGGAGGCCCTTCAGAGGCGCGACGAGTCAAGGGCGAGGTTGAACAGATCCGTAAATGTCTGGCCCTCGCCCTCGAGTCCTCCAGCAGGGTGCTGGATTCTATTGCCGGAGGACTTTACCCTACCAGGGCGGTAAGGCCTATCCAACCTGTCTTCGTAACCTTTGAACAGGCTCGCGGTCGACTGAACGTTTTGCAGATGCGGTCCGTGGAGAAGTCCGGGTTCCTCGAGGCGCTGCTGCGCGACGCCCAGGAGGACATGGAGTGGGCGAATGATGCCAAGGCCTCCGCCATTGCCGCAGAGGGGTCCGCTCGGTTGGAGGCGACCCGCCTTCGGGACGAGCTGGATTCGGCACGAGGGGAGGCCGACCGACTACGCTCCAAGTGGGACTCCGCCCGAGAGGAAGTATCTTCGGCAAGGAAGCTTGCCGAAGACGCGGAAAAAAGTCTTCGTGACTTGGAGGCTTCCGCAGCCGGTAGGTCACCCCAACCTTTGGTCTCGTGACCGTGGTCGGGGGGAGCAGCTTTCTGACGTGGTCTCGAATTCGCAGAGCTGCAGAAGAACTTGGCTGACGTTGCGGGTGCGCGGATGCTGGCGGTGGAGTGTGACACGCAGTCCGCAGCCAGCGGGGCCAGCTCTAGCGGCCAGGCGAAGCGGAAAGGGAGCGCTCCGAGTTGGCCACCGAATTGGCAACCCTTCGGGAGGTCGGCCAGGGTGTTTGTGACCGGGTGCTCGGGCTCACCGTGGGCCGAAGCCCCCTTACCACCGTGCTGGCGGGCGTGTCGGAGCACGTCGAGGCCTCGGTGAGCGAGGCAGCCACGCTCGGTGCTTCGTCGGCGCTGGTCAACGCCGTGTCCTTCTACGACGGCATCGACCTGGAGATGGTTAGCAGCGGGATCGCCGGGAATCGGACCGAAGAAGAAATCGACGAGTTTGAGTCCCGGATCGATCCATACGCCCGTGTGATCGCCGAGAAGATTCCGCTGCGTAGCATCCTCCACGGGGAGCATGAAGGGAATTAGTTTTTTTGCTTTTCGTTTTTGTAGCGCAAAGAAACTGTGTAAATGAACTTTAAACTAATCGTAAGGCTTTGGCCGTTCGGGCCGGTCTAAGTGGGCTTTTTGATCGTTTCTGTGTTCTTTCGACATGGCGAACAGCTGACAACCATAGCCACAAGAACCGCGGGAGTTGCCTGAGCGCGGGTGGGTTGTTGTGTTGCACAGTGTCGAGGGAACGCAAGGAAATGACTTAAGCTTAGACCGCTCACCTCGCGCGAAAGGAGTATTTTCGACCGACCATGGAGCACTTCCCGCGGGCACCCCCTTCTTCCGCGAGGCACTACTTCGCAACCGTAGCCGCCGGGGCGTAGGCCGTAGCACTCGGGTCGAGAGGGTTGCCGTGAGGGAAGACCGATCGGCCGGTTAGACTGCCGATCTGAGCGAGTGTGTGAGCAAAGCTTTACTTGCGTTTACGCGGGGAAGGAGTGTTCCCGGCCGACCATAAGTGGCTCTACTCGGGCAGTCCCTTCTTCCACGGGGCGCCACTTCGCAACCGTAGCCGCCGGGGCGCAGGCCGTAGCACCCGGGTCGAGAGGGTTACCGCGGAGTAGGACCAAATGGCCATGTTGGGTCATCGACCTGCGTAAGCATAAGTAGCCCCCGAGTGATGTGTGGGGCTTGGGTAGCAGTCGCCACACATCACTTTGAACTCGGAGGAGGGGAGAAGAGACGTGAAAAAACGAAAGAGTTTAGAAGGATAGGGTCGCCTTAACTTTTTGATGCCCGTGCTCTTGTTGGAGTTGGTGCAGGGCGCTTCGGCTTCTGGGCCTTGTACTTACTCGAGCCTCTTCGTTTTCCACGCCTTGGGGTATAAAAGGTGCCGGATGCATTAGTAATGCAGCCACCTTCATCTCTTCTTCTCGTCGCCTTCACTAATTTTCCACTACCTCTTCATGGCCGACCGTCCGCCATTTGACTTGCCGCCTGCCTTCAACTACGAGGAGGCGTGGAGACAGATCGTAGCGGACGTGGAGGGGGCCTCGATTAGGCGGGACACGGAGCAGGTTGACGCGCTCATCCGGGCCGTCCCCCGCCTCCGCGAGATGAGGCAGGCCCTGATCGAGGCGGTTGTCCGCAAGCGCCGCGAGGTGGATGGGTGGATCGGGGGGGGGGGGGAGTGATGGCGCAGGGTCCTTCGCTCTCCCCAATGTAAATATTTTTGATGAAATAAAATTTTCATTTCGTCGAAGAACTGCCCGCTGTTTTTCTTGTTCTTGCTTGTTTGCTGTGAATTCACACTCAGTGACCGTAGCCTTTTAGGGACCGCAGGGGTCAGGCGTGAGTCGGAGCGTTTGCATTTTTTAGCACAAAGCATGAGTAAACGGACGTGAACTCAAGTACAGGCGGGCATTTACATGGACGAAAGAAGTTTCTAAGGATAAAATTTCCTCAGTTTCTTTATATTCCACGCGTTGGGGAGGACGTTGCCCTCGGCATCCTTTAGACGAAAGGTGCCAGGTCGGAGGACCTCCACGACGGTGAAGGGGCCCTCCCACGGTGGTGAGAGCTTGTCTGCCCTTATCGGACTGCGCCTGGCGCAGGACCAGGTCGCCAACACTGAACGACCGGCCGCGAACTTGTTGATTGTGTTAGCGTCGCAGAGTTTGCTGGTACTTGGCCGATCGGAGGACTGCTACGTCACGCGCCTCGTCGAGTTGGTCGATGGCGTCTTGCTGTGAGTCAAGCCGCCGAGTGACGTCAAAGGCTTGCACTCTCGGGGCGTCATACTCCAAGTCGGTGGGCAAAACGGCTTCGGCGCCGAACACCATGAAGAACGGTGTGAACCCAGTTGATCGGGTTGGCGTGGTTCATAGGCTCCAGAGAATAGAGGGCAACTCGGTCGCTCATCTCCCCGCGAACTTCTTCAGTCGACTGAAGATCCGTGGCTTGAGTCCTTGGAGGATCATGCCGTTGGCCCGCTCGGCTTGGCTGTTGGCGCGGGGATGCGCCACTGCTGCCCAGTCGACGCGAATGTTGAAGTCGTCGCAGAACTCGAGGAAATCCTTCCCCGTGAACTGTGTCCCGTTGTCGGTGATGATGGAGTTCGGGACTCCGAACCGGTAGACGATGTTGCGAAAGAAATTCGCCGCCTGCGCTGAAGTGATGGTCGCGAGCGGCTTGGCCTCTATCCACTTGGTGAACTTATCCACCGCGACGAGCAGATGAGTGAAGCCCCCGGGCGCCTTTCTGAAGGGCAGAGCGGATCGAGTCCCCAGGCATCGCGAATGGCCACGTGATGGGGATCGTCAGAAGGCTTCTTGGCCGGAAGATGAGTCTGCCGGCGAAGAATCGACATGCTTCAGCAGTGCGGACGATCTGCGGCATCGACGCGCCATCGGCCAAGAGAAACCTTGTCGGAAGGCTTTCCCTAGTAAGGACCGGGGCACGGCATGGTGTCTGCAGATCCCGTAGTGAGCGTCGGCGGCATTGCCTCCTTGGCTCGGTGGGCGCACCTTTGGAGGATCCGGAAGGCGCTGGCCCGAAGTGATGGTCACGAGCGGCTTGGCCTCTATCCACTTGGTGAAACTTATCCACCGCGACGGCGGATGGTGAAGCCCCGGCGCTTTTCTCAAGGGGCCCGACCAGATCGAGTCCCAGGCCGCGAATGGCCACGTGATGAGGATCGTCTGTAAGGCTTGCGCAGAAGATGAGTCTGGCGAAGAATCGACATCCTTCGCAGTGCGACGACGATGCACGGCATCGGCCACAGCGGTTGGCCAGTAGAAACCTTGTCGGAAGGCTTTCCCTAGTAAGGACCGGGGCGCGGCATGGTGTCCGCAGATCCCGCCGTAGACGTCGAGCAGCAGCTGCCTCCCTTGGTCGGCTGGGACGCACCTTTGGAGGATCCCGGAAGGGCTCCTCTTGTACAGGTCCTTCTCGACTAGGACAAAGGATTTGGCCCGCCGAGCGAGGCGTCGGGCCTCGGTCGGGTCGGCGGGGAGTGATCCGTTGATCAGTCGGTCGATGAAGGGCTGCCTCCAGTCGGAGTCGGATGTGAGCACATTTCGGTCCGGCCCAGGCGGGTCCGCCACCGATCGATCAACGGTCGGGGCGGTCGCCTTTAGGGGGCCGGATGTGATCTCAACCGTCGAGTCCAACCGGATGGATGGCTTGTGCAGATCGGAGATGAAGATCCCGGGAGGAACCGGGCCTTTGCTGGAGGTGAGATTGGCGAGGGAGTCGGCCTCACCGTTGTAGCATCTGTAGCTGTGGTGAAGCTCGAAACCCTTGAACCTTTCTTCGAGCTTGCTCACCTCCAAGCAGTAGGCCGCCATACGGGCGTCGCGAGGCTCCGTGGCTTTCATGACTTGGTCGACGACGATCTTGGAGTCTCTGTGTACGTAGGGTCGCCGGGCACCGAGGTCGGCAGCGATCCGGAGACCGTTGACGAGGGCCTCGTACTCGGCGACATTGTTGGTCGCATCGAAGAGTAGTCGGATGGCGTACTGGAGCTTGTTGCCGAGCGGGGAGACGATGATGACTCCAGCCCCTACTCCGTTCTTGGTGTAGGATCCGTCGAAGTACATTGTCCAGTACTCGGGGTCTTCAATCGTTGGCGGAGCTTGAGCTTCAGTCCACTCGGCGACGAAGTCGGCCAAAACCTGCGACTTGATCGCTGTCCTGGGGACATATGAGATGTCGAGGCCATTGAGCTCAAGCGCCCACTTGGCTATCCTTCCCGTGGCGTAGCGGTTGTGGACGATCTCGCCGAGTGGTGATGAAGTCACCACGGAAACTGGGTGCCGGTCGAAGTAGTGTACCAGCTTTCTCTTCGTGATGAGCACCGCGTACAACAGCTTCTGTATCTGCGGATATCGGGTCTTTGTCTCGGATAGCACTTCGCTGACAAAGTAGACCGGCCTCTGTACCTTGAATACGCGGCCTTCCTCTCGCCGCTTATTAACGAGCACCGTGACCGATTTACCTAGGTCGTGGCGGCGATATAGAGGAGCAGAGGTTCTTCCGGCGTTGGGGCGACCAATACCAGGGGCAAAGTCAGGAATTCCTTCAGCAGACTGAGGGCTTCCTGAGCTTCTTGCGTCCAGCTGAAGTGGTCGGATTTCTTCAGCAGCTTGTAGAGCGGCATTCCGCGCTCGCCGAGCCAAGACACGAAGCGACTTAGAGCCGCAAGACACCCTGTCAGCCACTGGACTCCCTTCAGGTTGTTGATCGGCCCCATCTTCATGATAGCAGAGATCTTCTTCCGATTGGCTTCGATGCCGCGCTCGGAGACGATGAAGCCGAGCAGCTTCCCTTTCGGGACCCCAAAAACACATTTTTCGGGGTTAAGCTTTATGCGGAACCGTCGAAGGTTCGAAAGTCTTCTAGGTCGGTGACGAGGTCGTCAGCCTTCCTAGTCTTGACAACGATGTCGTCGACATATGCTTCGATGTTACGGCCTATTTGGTCGAAAAAACACGTCTGCATACACCGTTGGTAGGTAGCACCCGTGTTTTTCAGACCGAACGACATCGTTACGTAACAATACGAGCCATATGGGGTGATGAAGGAGGTCGCGAGCTGGTCGGACTCCATCGCGATCTGGTGGTAGCCTGAGTAGGCATCCAGAAAAGAGAGGGACTCGCACCCAGCGGTGGAGTCAACAACCTGGTCAATACGAGGCAATGGGAACGGGTCCTTCGGACAGGCCTTATCGAGGCTCGTGTAGTCAACGCATATTCTCTATTGCCCGTTTTTCTTTTTTACAAGGACGGGGTTGGCGAACCACTCGGGGTGGCGCACCTCCCTTACAAATCCGGCGGCCCGGAGTTTGGCGATCTCTTCTCCAATGGCCTTGCGCTTTTCTTCGTCGAAACGTCGCAGGCGTTGGGCGACCGGTCTGGAGCCCGGTCGGATGTTCAAGGAGTGCTCGGCGACTTCCTTCGGGATCCTTGGCATGTCGGAGGGCTTCCATGCGAAGACGTCCCGGTTGGTTCGGAGGAAATCGACGAGCGCGCCTTCCTATTTGGCGAGGAGCGTGGCTCCGACCCACACAGTCTTTGCGGGATCCTCGGGATCGACCGCGACCTCCTTGGTGTCCTCGGCGAACTTGAAGGAGCTGGGCCCCAACTTACTGGAGTGGGGGACGGACTCGGGGACCGTCTCTCGAAGGTCGGCGAGCTCGGCGGACGCGATGACCACCGATGCTAACTCGCAACTGCTTCGTTCGCAGTTGTAGGCGAGCTGGAAAGATGAGGCCACAGTGATCACTCCCCGCGGCCTAGACATCTTCAGCTTCAGGTAGGTGTAGTTGGGGATCGCCTGGAAGTTACCGACGAAGAGGTTCGTCAGGTCCGCCCAACTCCTGACGGTGTCCGCGGGCAAATACTCGAGCTAGGCTCGAGCAGAGTCCGCGAGGTAGATGGGAAGGTACTGGATGATGAAGAGATCATGAACCGCTCCCCCCGCCCGGCAGGCGAGCCGGTAGTCTTCCAGCCAAACACTGGGGTTTGTCGCCTTTGTGTATTTGGCTATGTTGACTTGGGCCCGAAACCTGGCCGGGAAGTCGGCGTTGCGGATGGCGCGAGCGAATGCCCGCGGTCCCGGGCCATCGGGGCTCGGACCGCGGTTGTTGCGCTATCCGCAACCTGCGACTGTGCTGCCGCGTCAGCAGCTCTTCTCCGCGCCTCGAGAGTGGCGCGGAGGTCATGGTTGTCCCCCAGGCGATGGCGCACCGGAGTGCGCGATGTCCGCCGCTCAGCGTAGCCATCTTCGCCGGCTTTGGCGGCCCGAGCGAGCGACGAGGCGGCTTCGATGTCGTGCCCGAGTAGTGGGAGTCGGAGCCTGCAGCGTCTTTGCGGCGACACGCTCCATCGGCCGGAGGTTTTGATGCGTGACCTTGGCCTCGGTGCATTGGCTCGAGAGCCACGGAGCGACATCGCGGTGCGGCGGCGTTTTGGCTCGCATGGGGAAGAACGGAGACCGTCAGGCCCTCGGCGAAGCCGGGTGATGTACCTGGCGCTTGTGCCGGATATAAGTGGTGGATCGAGCCAATCTTTGCTCCAGTCGGCACTGGAGCTTGTCGAGCTTCGGCCTTGCGGGCCTCAAGCTCCTCGTGGCTTGCTGGAGCTCGGCGGCGAGCTTGGAGGTGCGCGGGGTTTCACGCCCGGTCCTCATCGTCCGCGCCGGTGCGCGAGGAGAGTTCCGGGGCTCGCGAGGTGGCGGAGGGTCGCCACGCTGCCATGTTGCACTCGCGAGTGCAAGTCTGGCCGGCGGTGCTCCTATCGGGCTGGAGCCGTGGTGGAGGAGTCCCAAGCAAGTCGTGGAGGCCGACGCGTAGCCGATCATTGCCACGAGTAGGAACCGTGGAGCGGGGCGCCGCCCATTGTTACCTACGCATGGCGCCGCTAGAAGCGATGCCCGCAGTGGAGTAGCTCCGTTGTCGAGGCCCGTGCGGAAGCCTCGAGGCGAAGGTTGCTGAGGATGTCGGCAACTGCGTCCAGGCTCGTGGAGGAGGCTTGGTCACGGACAGCGGTGGGGATGAGCACGAGCTCTCCTGTCGTAGGAGCGACGAAGTCAAGGGCGCCGAAGCGGATCCAGCCCCTCGATGCTGGTGCGCCGTCGTGTGAGAAGGAAGCCATCGGGGAAGTAGATGGTAATCTGGAAACGATGGTGATGATGACGCGCGAAAAGCCCCTACCTGGCGCGCCAACTGTCGGTGTTTAGTGCATCGGCAATACGAATTTTTGGTTAGTGGGGTCGCGCGTTCCCTCTCTTCGAATGGCCTGACTCAGTGAGACCAAGATGTATACTGGTTCGGGCCGAATGTCCCTACTCCAGTCTGTGATGTGTGCATTGCTTCCGGGAGCAAATAGTTACAAGGTGTTACAAGTGAGAGCGTGTTTCTCGTTGTTCGTCCGATCGGTCTCTGGTTTGATCGATCGGGGGTGTCCTCCCGCTGGTGTCCTCCCTCTCCTTATATACACGGAGGTGGCAGGTTACATGGGAGTTTGGAAAGAAAAAGAAGGGGTATTGTACGCCTCGGTGTCTGGTCTTCGGTCTTGTCGTTCATCCTGGCCTTCGGTTCCCATACGCTGGGTTGGTAGGCTCGCTGAGGGGGTCGACAGCTGATCCAGTTGGAGAAGTGATGCACTGCTCCGAACATCCATCTGGCGCCTACATCGTGACGTTTGACTCTGGTGCTGCCTCGGGAGGGAGCGCCTCACTCTGCCGTGTGACAGGATGATGGGACCGGTGCTTGACTTTTCGGTGGCCCTTCTGATATCTCGGGAAGGTGCTACCTACCCTAGCACGGACGTCTTGAGACGTCAAGTCAGTAGGGCAGTCGGCCAAACGCTAGTGCGGGACTCGGTGTCCCGATTGCTGGCGAAGGCGAGCCCGACCGGATCTGAACCGTGGAGCGTCCTGCCCAAGTTGGGGTCGGAGCCTGCCGAGTGCTTCGTCCCAGGGGGGGTCGGAGCCTGCCGAGTGCTCCGTCCCTGGCGGTCGGAATGCTCCAAGGCTGGCCCAAGTCGGGACTGAGTCTCTTCTGCGGCTCACGGGCCATTAAATCATTTGGGCTTTAAACGCAGCCCGCCATTGCTCCGGCCGCCAGGGTACCCATGGTACGTGTATCCATCACAACTATAGATGAATCACAGTATAACCATTCTCTACTGCATGTAGTAGTGTTTACCATCGGGTGTAAACAGAAGTTGTGTAGAAAGTTGTTTGTGTGAGTAAATACAAGTTGTGTTGAAAGTAATTTTAGTGGGTAGTTGTAAAAAATGTATTTTTTGTATTTCTTGTTAGGCTTAATTTTTTCATGAATACTTTTTGGCTGTTTGAGTGTATGGTTATTTGACCATGTACTAAATATTTTTCGTAAGTAAAACTTATCGCACGCTTTTCGAGTAGTTGCCTTTTATCGATTTGCATTAACGTTGTTTCGGTGCCCTTTACATATTCTCTCTCCAGAGTCAAGTTGTTTTATTATAAATTTAGTATTGTAAATAAAGATGATTGAGTTAGTATTATCGTATATTTTTAATAGTAAATTTGAGAATTTAGAGGCTGGATGAAACATTCAGTCGTAGTGTACATGTGTTGTAGTAAACACAAGTTTATAGTCAGTAATGTTTTATAAAAGATCATAGTAATATAATAGAAGACCTCTCATGCGTGAAATGTATTTGGAAATAAATTTAATCGAGTGGTTTAGGGAAGTTGCCTTTTATCGATATTCGGTCTCGTCGTTTAACTCCTAGTTTTTCTTTAGTCATTTTTATTGGCTGATTCAGATAAATGTTTAAATTTGGTAAATTACGATGCTTTAAGAAATAGTTTACTTTATATGTTAGTAAATTTTACTTGCTATTACTAAACATAAGCTTGTTGAATATATATAACTGACAGAGTGACGGGAGAGTAAGAGTCCGGTATTCAAGGAGGATTTATTACGGCGATTACGAGTTCCCAAAAATAAGGGATTTTTTCTCTTTCGTGGGATTTGCATTTGGATTTGTCACTGCTTTTATTTATGTATTGAGTTTTACTAGCTGCTGCATGTGCCAAGCCAATATTACTAGTTGATTGAGATATATAGTGTTATTTCATTTAATTACGATGCATAAAACTATGCCCTACTATCCATATAATATATTTTTACGAACTGTTATTTCATCATTGTTTGATTGGGATTCTTACTATGAGTTACAGTAATGTAATATGCACTCAGTAGTAAGATGTAGCAAGGAATGCACACCTAAGTACGTGTGGATGTTGGCGAAGATTATAAGGTAGATGAGCTAAAGGCCCATTTTATAAGACCCATCGTCGTATATAGCACAAACGATAGGAATTTAGTCCCACATCGCCCACTGTGGTTCATCCATATCTGTTTATATACTGAAATTGGGATAGATCTTCTGATCAGAGTGATACATATAATGTTACTAAGGGTAGGGCTATGTTCGTGGACCCTGCTGCACCATGTGCTCGTGGTGACGTACCCAGGCACCTTACCCTTTAACATCAAGATCATTGATACGCTCCTCTATGCGAGTCCTCCGAGGTGCGTTCCTCAACCCCGGACACAGCTGGACGGATGACGGATTGCTACGCACGAAGGAGCGGGTCACCGGACGTCGGCCTGGAGTATCGCTGGGTGACGCCGTAGCGGAGCAGCGAGCTAGAGGATCGATCGGCTGTTAGTCGGTGCCACCGCCTGGAGTATTTGCGACAACTTAAAAAGCTGCCTTTTCTTCTATTTCTGACATCATTATATAATAGCTCTTACAGAGTTCGATTATGGCTCTACTTCCTGAGTTCCGATTACAATACGGATTTATTTATAGAATACTAAGTAGGAAAGCTTCTTCATACTCCTTTTGCTGTGTCTTGCTTCCTGAAATACACACGGTCCCATCCTTGATCCGTATCATTACTCCCCCCCTGGAAATTAAGCTTGTCCTCAAGCTTACAGTTAGGAAACTCCCGCCGCAAGGTGATGGCGTCAACCCAAGTTGCTTCTTCCTGTGACTGGCCTGTCCAATTTACCAAGAATTGGCGATGCCCACGCAAAAAACGTTGCGCTAACAATTGATGTGGTTCCGGCTTCGCGGCGTCCGTTGCTGGGCTGACATTCGCTGGCAAGGACGGGACCTGATTAGGCGGGGTTCCTTTGGAGGGCTTGAGAAGAGAAACGTGAAAGACATTGTGGATTCGTGCGTCCGCCGGCAGTTTCAGTTGGTAGGCAACCTGCCCGACACGTCCGTCGACCAAGAACGGTCCATAGAAGCGTGGTTCCAGTTTATGGGAGTGTTGAGTGCGGACTGAAACTTGGCGATACTTCTGCAATTTAAGCCACACCCATGACCCGACTTCGAACTGTACTCCCCGATGATCATCGTATTTTTGCTTCATTCTGTTTTGGGCCTGGACCAAATGTTGTTTAGCTTGAGCGAGAAGTATATCTCGATCGACCAGTTGACAATCAGTAGAATCAATGTTGGACATGCCTTGCTGATACGGCAGAAGAGATGGGGGGGAACGCCCATAAACCAATTCAAATGGAGTCATCTTCAAACTGGAATGGAATGATGTATTGTAACAAAATTCGGCCCATGGCAACCACTTCACCCAAGTTGATGGATGATCAGCCACCAAACATCGTAAATACATTTCGATGGTGCGATTAACTACCTCTGTTTGGCCATCCGTTTGCGGATGGTAGGAAGAAGAAAACAATAGCGATGTTCCACTTCTTTGAAATAAATCTCGCCAAAATGAACTTAAGAAGACCGGATCCCGATCGGAAACTATGGACTCGGGAATCCCATGGAGCCGGACGACTTGATCAAAGAAGACTTTGGCTACTGAAACTGCTGTATAAGGCTTAGTCATGGCGATAAAATGAGCATATTTAGATAATCTATCCACAACCACAAAAAGTACCGTCTTCCCCTGTGATTTAGGCAATGATGTAATAAAATCCATTGAGATATCCGCCCACACCTGTAAGGGAATCGGTAATGGTTGAAGGAAGCCGGCCGGAGACAGTGTGCTGTTTTTAGCTTGTTGACATGTGATACAGTGCGCCACAAATGTTTCCACCGTTTGGCGCATATGCTTCCAAAAGAACAAGGAGCGGAGACGGTGCAATGTCTTCAGACTTCCTTCATGCGTGAGGTTGTGTACTGATGCTATGATCGAGTCTATGAGTGTAGAGCCGGCCGGAACAAACAGCCGGTCCTGAAAATAGATTAGTCCCTCCTTGACCTTCCAGCGGTTGAACCCAGCTTGCTGCCGAGAGTGTTCCGAACTTGCAGAAATGAGCTCGTGAAGTTGCGGCGCTGTATCTCTGGGTCAGCTCGTAAAGTTGCCTGCCATGTGTCGTGGGATACTGCCTGGGGAAGTGATAATGCCGCACAGACCGGTGATGGTTGAAAAGCACGGGATAATGCGTCCGCCGCAAGGTTGGATTTGCCCGGTTTGTATTCAACCGTAAAATCAAATCCCATCAATTTGCTCAGCCAATGTTGTTGGGGTGGTGTGACTAAGGCTTGTTCCAATAGAAATTTGAGACTGCCATGGTCTGTTCGCACAGTGAAGGAATGTCCCCATAAATAAGGTCTCCAATGTCGTATTGCCTTGGATAAGCCGATCAGTTCTCGCTCGTAGGCGGCACTTTGTGTGACGGTCTGCTAACTTCCGGCTATAATAGGCTATCGGATGTCTCGATTGTTGCAGCACGGCTCCAATCCCTGTGCCGGACGCATCACATTCAACAATGAAGGGTGTTGAAAAATCTGGCATCTGTAGTACCGGTGCCGTTGTCAACGAGTGTTTGAGAGTTTCAAAGGCTTGTTCGGCTAGTGCATTCCAGGCAAAGTTCTGACGACGTAATAAGGCTGTCAAGGGCTCCGCAATAGATGCAAAATGCTTGATAAAGCGTCGATAATACCCCGTCAATCCGAGAAACCCGTGTAAAGCCGAGACCGATAGTGGGCGAGGCCATTCCGATACGGCTTGTAGCTTCACGGGGTCGGCGGAAACTCCATTGTGGGAGATAATATGGCCGAGGTATGCAATACGTTTTTGGGCAAAGGCGCATTTAGATTTCTTTAGGAAGAGCTGCTGAGTACGTAGCTTGGCCATTACCAACCCGAGATGCGTGAAATGATCCTCTTCAGTGTGACTATAGATTAAAATGTCGTCGAAGAATACCAGCACAAATTTCTGGAGGAATTCTTTGAACACCTCATTCATCAAGGACTGGAAGGTGGATGGTGCATTTGATAATCCAAACGGCATCACCAAAAATTCATAATGTCCGTGGTGGGTGCGAAAAGCCGTTTTACCAATGTCTTCCTCATACATGCGAACCTGATGATACCCAGATTTGAGGTCTAGCTTGGTAAAAAATTGAGCACCGTGCAACTCGTCCAATAGTTCCTCGACCACTGGGATGGGCAATTTGTCTTTGATAGTCTGGGTATTGAGTTCGCGATAATCCACACAAAAGCGCCAAGTGCCATCGGCCTTTTTTACTAAAAGAACGGGGGACGAGAAGGGTGATCGGCTGGGACGGATTATTCCTTGTTGAAGCATCATCTCACATTGTTGTTCGATTTCATCCTTTTGCTTAAAAGGATAGCGGTAGGGACGAACCACAATCGGGTTTGTGCCTTCCTTTAAGCAAATGCGATGATCACATGGGCGCTGCGGGGGTAGTCCTCGTGGTTCAGCAAAAATGTCGTGGTAACCCTCCAAGAAGTGTTGTAGGTGCGAGTTGTCTAACAACTGAGTGGACAACAAGTGAGGTTGCCTTTCCCGCTGCAATCCGTGGAGCAGTACTGGAGCTTTATTGTAAGAAAATGACATGGTGAGATCTTCGAAGTTCCACTTGATCTCGCCCAAGGAACGAAGCCACTGGATGCCCAAGACCACATCAAAAATCTCGAGTGGAATCACAATGAAAGGTGCCGCAAAATCATGGTTGTCTATGGCAAATTGTAAATCGGGCACTGTTCCCAGACATGGCAATTGGCCCCCACCTGCTACCCGCACATGATAATGACGGCTGCTGTTTCCAATCAAGCAAGGAAGCCACATAACTACTGACAAAATTATGGGTACTGCCACTGTCCACTAGGCCATGCAATTGCCGGCCCTGAGCATTGATGATCACTTGCATTGTATTGCCTTGTTTGGGTGAACTGCCAGCATTGACAAGGATGGATCCTCTTCTGATATGGGTTCCTCCTGGTTCGAGTCCTCCTCTGCTACTTCTAAGAAAAACAAACGCTTACATCGATGTCCTCGTGTAAAAATCTCATCACAGTTATAACAAAGACCCTTCGCTCTTCGGTTAGCGATTTCATCTGCTGACAAGCGACGTCGTACTGGCGGCAAGGAAGGAGGTCCCCCACTTTTACTGGTTGTGCTGTACCCACTGCGCTCTATGGGAGCTTCTACTGTGGTCAATTTGTGTTCAGAACTTGGTCCTCCTGTTGTCGGTTGGTGCACTGTAGCTGTTAAGGAAAAAGCCGTGCCCCTACTGTAAGGTGGGCGCTGCCGGGCTACCACTGTTGACCCGGGACGTGCTTCGGCTAGCCAGAGATCGCGTCGAACCTCTGCTTCACGCGCAAGACTAATTGCTTCTGCCAAATCCCGTGGTCTTTCTCTGCGTACCTCGGCTGCCAATGTAATGGCTAAGCCTGCCGTAAAAGTTTCAATCTGGTCTTGTCGGCGCATGCGGTGAGTCTTGGCAAGAAGTCGCTGAAATTCCCGGGCGTATTCATCGACCCTTGTTGATCCTTGTTTTAGATTAACCAAATCTCCCAACGGACCCATACTGGAATGCTGTGTGAAGCGTTGAACAAAAGAATCAAAGAAGTTGTCCCACGGAATCCACGGATCCTCCAGCTGCATGTTGTCCAGTACTTCCAAAGCTTCTCCCCGGAGATGAATGCCGGCCACCTCGACGTACTCCGATGCAGGAATACGGTGAAAGCGAAAGAACCGCTCGCACAACTTAAGCCAGCCCAAGGGGTCCTCGGTACCGTCATATTCCGACAATTCAAAACGCGGAGGACGTGGGGTCCATCGGCGCTCATCCTCGTCGTGGTCACGCCCTAGGCCTGATTGGCGCCGATTCCCCACTGGAATTTGCCCTGTTCGTGGATCATGTTTATCCAGCTGACGATCCTGTCGTTCCTCGCCACGGACGGGGAGGCTACTGTGGACCGCCGGCCAGGATTCGTCACCACAACTTTTCGCTGAGATTTGTTGGAGCACTAATTGCTGAGCTTCCAATTGTTTACGGACTTCATCCAGCAGACGGTGTGTTTCTTGTCCCGTGATCTCTAGCTTTGTGATGCGATCCTCCATGGAAGCAGAAGTGGACATCCCCCCAGGGTCGGATGAATCTGATACCAACTTGATACGCTCCTCTATGCGAGTCCTCTGAGGTGCGTTCCTCAACCCCGGACACAGCTGGACGGATGACGGATTGCTACGCACGAAGGAGCGGGTTGCCGGACGTCGGCCTGGAGTATCGCTGGGTGACGCCGTAGCGGAGCAGCGAGCTAGAGGATCGATCGGCTGTTAGTCGGTGCCACCGCCTGGAGTATTTGTGACAACTCAAAAAGTTGCTTTTTCTTCTATTTCTGACATCATTATATAATAGCTCTTACAGAGTTCGATTATGGCTCTACTTCCTGAGTTCCGATTACAATACGGATTTATTTATAGAATACTAAGTAGGAAAGCTTCTTCATACTCCTTTTGCTGTGTCTTGCTTCCTGAAATACACACGGTCCCATCCTTGATCCGTATCAATCATTTTAACTCTTTCTTACCATGTGCTTTAGCGGCATCCTTTCGACACCGCCACGGCCGTGACACCGGCACCATCGTTGGTAGTAACACTACTGTCGTTCGTTGATGATTTTACCACCTATAATAGTACCATTTACTATAGTCCCTTTTATCACCTTATTTATGCACTCTACCGCATATTTGTAATTTGTACTACCGAAAATACATGGTTTTACTATACATACAGCCTGTTACGAAAGACGAGTCCCTCCCGGACCTCCCAACGGACGGCTGTGGCCGATGCTGAAGAGGGAACAGCCAGCCCCGATGGCCTGTTGTTGACGGCGGTGAAGGTGTTGACATTGTTGATTAAAGCTCCTCCCGTGGATGCGCTGCTTGTTCTTCCCGCATGACCATCCTGCCGTTGAGCTGCGCACGCAAGCGGTCGGCTAGAAACTGGTTCTCTGGATCCTGACGTAACACGTCGAGCCACTGGCTGCGAGTCACGTTCTCGGGTCGTGAGACGGCTGCACATTGTGGTTCCCCTGGGTCGACCCTAGACAACGCATCGGCCACTGTATTGTGTCGCCCTGGTTTATATTCCACCTGAAAATCAAAGCTCATTAATTTGCTAAGCCAATGTTGTTGAGGCGGTGTGATCAGAGCTTGTTCGAGGAGGAACTTGAGACTCCCATGGTCAGTGCGCACGACGAAGGGCCGCCCCCATAAGTAAGGTCGCCAGTGTCGCACGGCTTTGGATAGCCCAATTAGCTCGCGCTCATATGCTGCCAACTTCATGTGCCGCTTACGGCTGAAATATGCGATGGGGTGGCCATTTTGTTGAAGCACGGCCCCGATGCCCGTGCCCGATGCATCACACTCCACTATGAAAGGGGCGGTGAAGTCCGGCATTTGCAATACAGGAGCGGACACCAGGGCTTGTTTGAGTCGCTGGAAAGCCTCGTCCACCGACTCATTCCATACAAAGTTATTTCGGCGAAGCAGTGCCGTGAGGGGCTCGGCAATCACGGCATAGTTCTGAACGAAGTGCCGATAATACCCAGCCAGCCCCAAGAATCCCTAGAGGGCCGACACCGTCGATGGCCGAGGCCAGGAGGTCACCGCTTGGAGCTTCTCAGGGTCAGCGGACACCTCGTTGTAAGAAATCACATGTCCCAAGTATTCCACTCGTTCTTGGGCGAAGGCGCACTTAGAACGCTTGAGGTAGAGTCGATGGAGCCGGATACACTTGAAGACTTGATGCAGATGCTCCCGATGCTCTTCTTCCGAACGGTTGTACACCAGGATGTCGTCGAAGAAGACAAGCACGGATTTGTGTAAAAAATCATGCAATACCTCATTCATCAGGGCCTGAAAAGTAGAAGGTGCATTAGATAATCCAAAGGGCATCACGAGGAACTCGTAATGTCCATGGTGTGTCCGGAAGGTTGTCTTGGCGATGTCATCAGCCCACATCCGGACTTGGTGGTAGCCCGAGCGCAAGTCCAGCTTGTTGAAGAAATGAGCGCCCCTGAGTTCGTCGAGTAGCTCCTCCACGACGGGAATGGGAAATTGATCTTTGATCGTGCATGTATTGAGTTCACGGTAATCTATGCAAAAGCGACATGTTCCATTGGCCTTCTTGACTAGCAACACGGGTGATGAAAAGGGTGAACGGCTGGGCCGAATAATCCCCTGCTTCAACATGGCTGCACACTACTGCTCAATCTCATTTTTCTGATGATAGGGATACCTATATGGCCGCACCACCACCGGGTTCGTGCCATCGGCCAACGTGATGTAGTGGTCACACTGTCTTGGCAGCGGTAGTCCCTGCGGCTCAACAAACACATCAGCATATGCCTCCAACAGGCATTGGATCTGGATGGCTTTCGTCTCCTTCAAGCCGACGTGCATCAGGGAGGTATGCGGCGGTCGCCGCATACCCTGTAGCCGCACGTGCGCACCCGCTCTCTCGAACTCCATCGAGAGGTCACTGAAATTCCATCGAATGTTTCCGAGGGTTCGCAGCCATTGCACTCCCAGGATGACGTCGAACCAGTCTATGGGTAGGACGATGAATGGAGCTGTGAAGTGTTGTCCTTGGATGTTGAAGTTCGTCGCGACATGGCCCAAGCACGGAAGATGTGTCCCTCCGGCCACTCGCACCCGCTGCGGCATCCCTTTTGCCGATATCTCAGTTGTCGACTCTCCCATGTCATGGCGAGCCGCATACGCACTCAAGAAATTGTGTGTGCTTCCACTATCAATGAGGTTGAGCCATGACTTTCCATGAATGAGCCATGACTTTCCATGAATAGTGTCTCCATGCTTAGGCCCCATACCGCTATCATTGATAGTGATGCATCGTCTCCTACTCCTCGGCTGCTCCAGAAGGAACAACCTTTTGCACCGGTGCCCGGGGAAGTATACCTCATCGTAGTTGTAGCAGAGGCCTTTCGCCCGACGTTCTGCCATCTGGTCAGCTGTCAGTCGAAGCCGAACCGGCGACGACGCAACACTGCTTTGCATGCTCGTTGCCTGAACTGCTCATGTACCAGGATTATGGCCGCCTCCTGCCGTTTGTTTGGAGCCGCTCTGTATTGTCGTATTTGCTCCCACCGTGCGCCCTCCAGCCATGGCCCCTCCGAGTGGCGTCCATGCCGGTGTAGGCTGCTGCGAATGGTGACGAATGGAGCGCTTGCCGCCTGATTGCGGTGGAATGAGCCACGCCCCCGGCTAATTCTCGTCACGCCTTGGATTGCCTCGGCAATCCATGCAGACTTGTGAGCCTCCGCCTCTCGTGCAAATCCTATTGCCTCGGCCAAGTCCCGCGGCTGCTCGCGACGGACATCCGCACAGAACGCCAAGGCTAGCCATGAATGTCTCCACCTGATCTGCTCTCTTCATCATCGACGTGCGGGCCAAAAGCCATTGGAACTCCTGTGCATACTCGTCCACCCCACTAGTCCCTTGTTTAAGGTTAACAAGATCGCCCAGTGGTCCGACGCTTGAGTGGCGAGTGAAGCGCTGGTTGAATGCTTCGGAAAAATCTTCCCATGTAATCCACAGCTCCTCCCTTTGCCAGTTGTCTAAGACCTCTTGTGCTTCTCCCGAGAGATGGAGGTCTGCAATCTCTACGTACTCCTCTGCGGGAATGCGATGAACACGGAAGAAACGTTCGCATCGACGTAACCAACCGAAAGGATCTCCTTGCCCGTCGTATTCGGGAAGTTCGAAGCGTGGTGGTCGGGGAGTCCACCGGCGGTCGTCCTCCTCCCCTCGCCCAAACCCACGCTGTCCGTTGTACGCCCGCTTGTCGTGCTTGCGACCCGCACGCACACGCGTGTGCGCCGCTCCCTTTGGTCTTTCTCCGGCGTGACCACCAGCTGCAGCGTTGCTTGCCTCAGCCCACGAATGATGCACTGGGGCATCACCCTCCACCTCCTTAACCGTCAAGATCTTCATCACCTCTGCTAGCATTGCCTTCATGTCCTTTACATCAGTTTCCAGGGCCACAACATGGTCCTCCAATGGATTCGCCATGGTCTTAGAACCGCTCGGCTTTGATACCAAATTGTTACGAGCCACTCAAGTTGAGTAAGTTCGTAAGCACGGGTCCCCGGTCGGAGACCGGGTCGCAAGCTTGACGACGAGGATGAACTCGCCGCAACGGCTTGCGCCTTGGGTAACTTGGTTGTTTTCGGAGCCACCGGCTGAGATTGGTTTGCAACACAGAAAACGTGCCCTTTCCTCCTTTCTATTTCCCTTTTTATCTCTGAGTACATCTCACACTTTAGCTAACAAACTCTTGAACTCACGCCAACAATCTTAACCCATCAAGTAACAAACTCACACACCTAGCTAATTACGACTCCTACTCACACAACCAACTCACGCATCTTTATCCTGCATGGGACTGAGCATGCATGGATTCTCCGGCCACAAGCACGCTCGGTGTTGACTCCGGTCCCGCAGTCCTTCCTGGCGCAACCTCCTCCACGCTCTCCCGTAGACTCCGTTTTCCTCGGCGCCGGACGTATACGCAGTCCAGATGCGTACGCATATCATAGGTGGAGGTTGAACTGTGATGGATAGCTTTTCTGCAGATTGAGATATTCTGCTAGCAAGTTTGTTTTAGGATTTTTGGACTATGTATTATCCAGGAGGAAAATACTCTTTTATTGCTGACTACCTGTTTGCTGGATTGTTTGAGGGCAGCTTGGCTGCATTTTGCAGCAGCGCACTTACTAAGCATGTGCATGGCTATAATTTGTTCCCTTTAGTCTGTTCTCATGTTTGTAATGGTGTTCCAAACAGGCCTATATTATAGTTTGGAGTTAGCCTAGCCTTTCCTATGCACTAGAGAATTTTAGAGCTATCAGATAGTATGTCTGCCATCGGAAAAAACCAATAAGGACAAGAAAAGGTATTTAAAAATTGTACTCGTATATTTGTGCCTCTTTGCCCATTCCAATGTTTGCTTTCGTAGCTAATTGTGACCATATTATTTAGTGGGAGATTGGGAGTAAATTTCGTAGGTTGGTCTCCATTCTTCACTCAATTTCGTCTTTCTCAGACAAAGGAGACAACCATATTACATCTCCCGCCACCGAAAAACAGATAGCCTAAGTTTCAGAACCAATTTCGGCGATTAAGTCCCCACACTTTGGTTTCAGTTTCGATTGCAATCCCTTAACAGTTTTGGTGATATGGCATGTCACATCAGTTGGGGTTTGATGAAGTGGCATGCCACATTAGCAAAAATTGATGAAATGGCATGCCATGCCATCACCGGGTGCCCACTTTTAATGCCACTCCAGTGTAAAACACTTTCTATAAGGACATACCTCCGTTGGGAACATGTTGCAGCGACTTGTGATTCTATTAACCATAGCTTTTTTGGTTACTGATCTGCTTGGATGCTGCGGATGCTTGTGCTTGAGGAATGGGTTGCATTCTCCACTGATTTAGCATGTGTAGTGTCATATAGATGTTTTTCAGCAAATCATCACTATATCCATATGGTGGTTCTTTTCTGCAGGGTCTTCCTGCTTTCTATAAGGGGTTCATTGCAAACTTTTGTCGAGTTGGGTCATGGAATGTGATAATGTTCTTAACTTTGGAGCAGGTAACCTTTTTGTTCTACTCTGTTTTATTTTTATAACATTAAAGGATTATGAAGTCCTAGTTCTCTACTCTCATTACGGAACCCCAACATGCTTACAAGTTACAACTACAATTTGTGCACTGAGTTTTTTATGATCTCTCTGTCCTGGGAAAGCTACTGATTCTTTTTCCCCCTTCGGTTGAATGCAAAAAGGCTAGAAGATTCTTTCCGTAAGGTTTTTGGACAAGCAAATGATATGACCTGTATCACTGCATTATTCAACTTCAGCTTCTGAAGCGATTGACATATGCATGTGTATGATTCGGATATTCATTGTACAGGATAATGCTTTCTCAAGTTGTAATTTGATATATCTGATGATTACGGCCCAATCACTGTATAAACCTTTTGTAGCAACACGGGATTGAACGAATCAGTGTAACATCCCATTTGCTCTCATTTGCCTCCGCGGTCCGCTTCAATTGTTTATCTTTTGAACCATGAGCAAGCTGAGCTTTTGTAAGGTTTTTATTGTGGCTTTGGAACTTATGAGGAAAAACTTGTTCTTTCTTGTGTTAGCTCCATTCTACATCTTGTCAACATGGTTATGTCCCCTTCCTTTCTTTCAAATGGACCATGTGCGGCTCTTACAACTCTTCATTTTAAATTAACTAGCAGGGTGACTGCGTTGTAACAGATATTAAAAGTAGGTTGCTACAGATACTAAAAGTAGGGTGATACATATTAGTATGTTGATCCTAAACCGTACAATAAATTCTTGGACAAACAAATCAATTGAAATATATGCAAGCTAGTAAATAAATCAAATTGTAAACAAATGTTTTATATTGAGACTTGTCTAACATAAATACAAACAAAACATCTTTCAATTCTCATAACATATACGACGAAAGGACAACTTTGTGGACGATTTTCTTGGTAAATGTCTGAGCTGACTTGAAGCCTGTATTCATTGCCCGTGTAGCAAGTATTTTAAGATCGCTCGTAGTAGTAGCTTGTGAGAGTACGACGTAGAGTTGTCCATGGGAGAAAATCAGATCAGAGAGGTAGACACCTACATTATGAATAGTCTGCCCATGTGCCTTGTGGACAATCACACCAATTTGTTATTTAAAACTCCTTGGAAATTTAGGTCAAAAACATTTAGGTGCTGCACATTCTCAATATTACCAGTAGAGTGCCAGTAGAGTGCCTGTGCGTTACAACGGAATATCAAAAGAGGAGTGATATATGTCATCACATATGACCTGAATCATACAATCAATATTCAAATTCTTTTTACACGTATCAAGTAGAGCATATATCTACATATTTAGTGTATGCACGAAGAAATTATCCCACACAAGGGGAAAGCATGTGTATGCATGAAGAAATATAGTAGGATTCTTGTAGAACGTTCAATTGAATCAATTGAACGGCCTCGAACTTGGGCAACTATGGCATCACAAAATCCTATTATGGGTGCTAATTTCATAATCCAGCACAGTAAATAACATTTCATATTAAACAAACTGCCATATATTTTGAAATGAAAATAGCATTAGCAACATAAACAATTGGCAAGAATGACGAAACTTCCTTTTCACGCTTTGGTCAACCTTCAAGGAACCATGCCACCACTGTTCTGCTTATCAACCAGCGTCGGCAATGAAGTGTCCGGTCCACCGCTTTCCCTATGGAGTAAACATCATGGTTCAGTTTGTTTTGAGAAAGGATCAAAGTATCAAACACATGACAAAAGAATGTTTGATGGCATCTGTGCTACTGAGAAGCATGATGCAGATCCGGTATTTCCTTGTGGTGCGATATAGAGAAAGCTGAAAGTATGATAAAAACACGAAAAGTACACATAAAGGCGCTAAATTGGAGGTAAAATGTGACAGACCGCTTTTTCAGGGTGCATCTAAATACCTCGACAGCTACCCAGGAAGATTAGCTGTCGGGAACCAAGCATCCATTGTCAGACAAAGAATTTAACTCCAACTATTTTTTATTGAATATAAGGCCTAACGGCCGAATTTTACAAAAGAGGGCGCAGCGGGGCCCGAATATATTACAATCAAAACACCACACAGGCAGGGCCTGAGCAAAAGACTAAGACCTCAAAACCAAACCAAATCGCCATCTACGTATTCTTGATAGGCTCCAGCTTTAGGAAATTCTGAAAGGGTCGGTTTAAGCAAGGGTGCGTACAACAGTACTCAACAAGTCGCACAGGGAATTTCTGAATACTATATGCAAGGGGTTAACAAGACGATGGAACAGGTTTAAGTAGTGGATGCAGTTTTATTTTCTAACATCATTTTACATTTGAAACACAAACCATAAATAATAGTAAGGGTGGTTTTCCAATTTTAACACAATTAACCAATTCTCCCAAATTCCAAAACATTACTTGAGCTAGGTTACGGGCGTCACCCCAATTCAAACTTAACTTCATTAACCGGAAGTACGGCGTAATCGATTACCATTAAGATTAACTCTGCAGAGGTGATTAGCTTTACCCACAAGATATCTACGGCCGTTAATGCCAAGCGCTAAATTACATGCAACTTAAATACATGCGGCCGGGCCAAGACCATCATAGCCTTTTGATTGAACATCCCCATGGTAGCTCCTACCCGATAGGTACTCGGGAGAATGGGGAGCGGCATTCCTGGAGTGAAATGACCGAAGGGTTTGGTGGAATGGGAATGAGGTGTCATTCGCCGATTCTCACAACGTAGGTTGCCTACTCGGTCTTGGAACACAGCTCCCGCGTTGGCCAGTGGGGTCCCAAGGACGGTGGGCCTGAATACCTATCGGGTAGGAGCTACCATGGGGATGTTCAATCAAAAGGCTATGATGGTCTCGGCTCGGCCGCATGCATTTAAGTTGCATGTAATTTAGCGCTTGAAATTAACGGCCGTAGATATCTTGTGGGTAAAGCTGAGCATCTCTGCAGAGTTAATCTTAATGGTAATCGATTACGCCGTACTTCCGGTTAATGAAGTTAAGTTTGAATTGGGGTGACGCCCGTATCCTAGCTCAAGTAATGTTTTGGAATATTGGAGAATTGGTTAATTGTGTTAAACTTGGAAAACCCCCCTTACTATTATTTATGGTTTGTGTTTCAAATGTAAAATGATGTTAGAAAATAAAACTGCATCCACTACTTAAACCTGTTCCATCCTCTTGTTAACCCCTTGCATATAGTATTCAGAAATTCCCCGTGCGACTTGTTGAGTACTGTTGTACTCACCCTTGCTTAAACCGACCCTTTTAGAGTTTCCTGAAGCTGGAGCCTATCAAGAATACGTAGATGGCGATTTGTTTTGGTTTTGAGGTCTTAGTCTTTTGCTCAGCCCTGCCTATGCGGTGTTTTGATTGTAATATATTCGAGCCCCGCTGCACCCTCTTTTGTAAAACTCGGCCGTTAGGCCTTATATTCAATAAAAATAGTTGGAGTTGAACTCTTTGTCTTGCAATGAATGCTTGCTTCCCGACAGCTAATCTTCCTAGGCAGCTGTCGAGGTATTTAGACGCGACCTGAAAAGGCGGTCCGTCACAAGTGGTATCAGAGCTTAGGCTTTACCATAGATTTAAGACCTTAGGTTGGTTTAGGAAAAATCTTTTCAATTTTTTTTTACTTATAAACAAAATGAATTGCAAAAATATAAGTATTATTGCTATCTCGTTCTTCCCCTGCTACCTTATCTTCTTTAGGGCTTCTTATCCCGTCTCTGTTTTGATTTGAGTTCTGCTTACTCAACTAAACTTCAAAACTTTAGTCGACCTTCGCCAGCAGCTTGAAGACAACGCCGTCAGTAGTTAGGTTCGCTAGTCGTAGAAGTTGTACCCTTTTTGCATTAGGTTTTTGTAATGTAAAATGGGTTATGCCGAACCTTAAAACGGTTTTTGCGTATGATCCATATCCTATAAAATGCTAAGTTCTCTATCCCTGTGATTTTGGTTGCCTTAATTATCTATATATTTCTGCCAAATTCAAAATATTCCTTCATTTCGTCTAAGTCTCATCTATTCTTGCTACTCTCGTCTCATACCCTAATTCTTACTCGTCTTCTGCCTTATCAAAAAAAAACCTACTGCAGACAGGAAAGAGAGTCAAAATTAAGACCGTGCGAGACTTTGGAGCAAGATCCCAGCCCAATAATGCAGGCAGTGATGAAGAGTCAGTTGGCAACCCAGTCAACCTAGCACAAGTACTGGCAGCGATGGAAGGGAACCGACATTAGGCAGAACAACAACAAGAGCAGATGATGGAAAGGATATTGGAACAGCTGGTTGTAGGACCTCAGGGTTATAATCAAGGAAATCTCAATGGACAAGACCGAAATATAGGTGGATCCAGATGGTCTGAGTTCCAAAATACCAGGCCCCCTATCTTTTCGACACCAGTTGATCCTTTGGTAGCTGATGATTGGATCCGAGATACTCGGAGGAAATTGGACACGATCTAGTGCACTAACAAGGAAAGAGTTCTTTATGCATCCCATCAGCTGCAAGGACAAGCAGCAGCGTGGTGGATGAATTTCCAAGCAATGAAAGATGGACAAGAGATCACATGACAGGAATTTGAGGATGCTTTTAGGAAAGCCCACATACCAGCCGGATTGATGGCCTCCAAGAGAAGGGAATTTTTAGCTCTCCACCAGGGAGGATTGACCGTGATTGAGTACCTCCATCAATTCAACTACCTGTCCCGCTATGCACCGACAGAAGTTGACACTTAAGCCTAGAAGATGGAACGATTTTTCGAAGGATTACAAAAAAACCTAAAATTCCATATATCAGCAATAGATTTCAAGGATTTATCGTCCATGGTGGATAAATTAATAGTCTCGCAAGAAACCAGGAATGATTTAGAGGACACTAGAAAGAGAAAAGCTCATCTACAAAGGATGCAATCTTCTGCCCAATACGGAGGAATGACCCCAGTCTTCGCTTCCGGATTCCCAAACAAGAGACCGACAATAAGTGGACAGCAATCATGTTCTACAACCACTCAGTCCAGAGCAGTGAGGTGTTATATTTGCAATGGAAATCACGTTACCAATGACTGTTCGCAGAAGCCATTAGGATGTTTTCGTCACAAGAAGGACACATCAGACAGTATTGCCCACGGAGGGACCTGTCAATTGTGGTGGCCAGGACACAGACATCAGCCTTCGCCTGGACAAACAGGCAGCTAGTGACTCATCAACCACAGCAACAGACACAGGGATACCAAAAAGGAAAGGCACCAGTCAAGATAGAAGGAAAAACCAGTAGTAGAGGCCAGAACACCCTAGGACACATCCAAGGAAGGATCAACCATGTCGCAGCTAAGGGAGCAACAAGGGCGACAGACGCCATTACTGGTGATTTTCAGACTCGGGAATAATTATTATGGTCTACCGGGTGCTGTGGAAGAATCACACCTCGGATAAACCTCATGGAAAAAGGAATTAGAAGTGCAGCAGTATTTTCCATCCGTTTCCCCAGGAGAGGTAAATCTCGGGGACGAGATTTATTTTAAGTGGGCTAGGTTGAAATGACCCCAAAAATTCAAATGAATTTAAACTTGGATTTGAAATTTTATTTTATTTTGAATTTTGTTTTCTTTCTCCCTCTACTTTTTGGGGCAATTTTCCTTTTGGGCCTTTTGGCCCATCTCCCTTTGGCCTGCTCCAGCCAAGCCGGCCTGGCCGCCCGCCTAATCGCCCAGCCTGCCTCTCGCGCCCGGCCACGCCGCTCGCCGCCTTGCCGCCTGTCTGTCGCAAGCCGCCGCCGCCGCCGACCACGCTTGGCGTGCACCACATGCCTTGCTCCGCCACCGCCAGATCTCGCACTCCGCTGCCGCCGCCCAAGCCCTATAAAGGCCGCTCGCCCGCCTCATTCCTCGCTCCGCCCGCCTCATTCGTCGCCCGCCCTCCGCCCCGACGGTGAGGCCTTCCTCTCCGGCCGGCCGTCGCGCCGTCACGGCTCGGCGCCACCACCGCCGTCTCCCGAGGAAACCCTAGGGTTCCCTCCTCGCCGAGATGGGCCGGCCCACTGCCACAGCTGTGGGCGAACGGCCGCATGGGCCTCGTCCCGAACGGCCCAGCACTGTTCTTTTCAATTTCTTTTTCTTTTTGGATTTTAATTAATTCAATTAAATCCAAGAAATCCATTTTAAATTCCCAAAAATTCCAGAAAAAACCCAGAAAATTCCAAAATGCCCCAAAATACATATTTCAAACCGTTTCGCACCACTGAGTCCAAAAATGACCTTCAATCCGCAATCCGGAGCACCCAAAACTCCCAAAATGCCATAAATGCCCTCTGACTCTCTCTCGGCTCGGTTTCGATTTTTTGTTTTCAGTTCTCATTTCCGTCTTCGTTTCATTTTTCATTTGTTTATTGTTGTTCATCCTTTTCGCGCTCGATTCAGCAGTTGAGCAGTTCGTGGAGTAGCAGCAGTACCTGGAGCAGGAGCCGGACCCGATAAGAGCCAAGTACGACGACAATCTCTTCGACCGAAACGTTCCCGTCGCCCAGCAAGGCAAGCCGCACTCCATTGATCATGTTGAACCCAATCATGCCTGTTATAATTAGTAATTAACTTCTATTGCATTATTTTACTGTATATTGAAATATGGAAACTCGTTATTTTAAGAATGACATGATACCTCGATAATGCCGAAATGTTCATTAAGCCCACTTGATAATGTTGAGCCTTATTTAAACCCTTGTTAACCCTAGACTTTAATTATGCCATGTTAGTTAATTGCTATTAATTCTGTTAGTTAGCTCAAATGTTTTAAAATGGAAATAAAATGCTGCCGAGTTGCTGACTCGAAGTTTGTGAAAAGTGCTACAGCCAAGGGGATAGTATTGGGCTATCCACGAGGTGGAATTGAGTCCGATCCCTGACTGATGATTAATGACATGATTGGTTTGGTGGCTGGTATGTGCAGGTACCGGATTGGGTTTGTGGTTATGTGGCTTGATCTTTGGCAAATTAATGTTTAAACCCCACTTGTGCAAAGTAAATAACTTAAGTTTCCGCTCAACTGCGAGTCGGACCGGTTGATTGAACCGTTTTTCGACATAGCTCAGTAACATTGTTTGTCCCCTAGGAATACTTACACTTGGAGGATACCATTCTCAGTGAGGAGAATGGGGAGCGGTATTCCCGGAGTGGAATGACCGAAGGGTTAGGTGGAACATGAATGAGGTGTCATTCGCTGGTTCTCAAAACGTAGGTTGCCTACTCAGTCTTGGAACACGGCTCCTGCGTTGGCCAGTGGGGTCCCAATGATGATAGGCCCGAGTACCTATCGGGTAGGAGCTACCATGGGGATGTTCAATCAAAAGGCTATGATGGTCTCGGCCTGGCCGCATGCATTTGAGTTGCATGTAATTTAGCGCTTGGCATTAACGGCCGTAAATATCTTGTGGGTAAAGCTGAGTACCTCTGCAGAGTCTTCAATTAAAATGGTAATCGATTACGCCGTGCTTCCGGTTAATGAAGCTAAATTTGAACTGGGATGACACCCGTAACCTAGCTCAAGTAATTTTGGTGAATTTGGAAATTTGGCTAAGTGGTGTTGAACTTTGGACCCCCCCGGTTACTATTATTTATGGTTTGTGTTTCAAATGTAAAATGATGTTAGAAAATAAAAATGCATCCACAATACTAAAACATGTGCCATCCATTGTTAATTCCGTGCATATAGTATTCAGTATTTTCCTGTGCGACTTGTTGAGTACTGTTGTACTCACCCTTGCAAACCCCCGACCCTTTCAGAGTTTCCAGAAGCTGGAGCGTATCAAGAAATCGTAGATGGCAATCTTGTTTGGTTTTAGGTCTTAGTCTTTTACTCAGGCCCTGCCTGCGTGGTGTTTTGGTTGTATTATATTCAGGCCCCGCTGCGCACTCTTTTGTAAAAACTTGGCCGTTAGACTATATATTCAATAAAAAGAGTTGGTATTTAATTCTCTGTCTGGCAATGAGTGCTTGGTTACCGACAGTTAATCTTCCTAGGTAGCTGTCGAGATATTTAGACACGCCCCTAAAAAGGCAGGTCGTCACATAAAAGAATATAAATGGCAGGAAAATTACACTGTACTGTGATACCTCAGTTGCTCTGGCGAGCACAGTGAGACGATGAGGCCACCGTTCTTGTATTGATCTAGACTATCCAAGAAAAGAATGCAAAACCTATCAAACAGAGATAACAAAGGCGTCATGTGAGCCACAACACTAATAGATAGAATGATTAAATGGTTGTGCAAATCAAATCTGCCAAAATCTTCCTCGTTGGCATTTTCTTTGGCAGTTCGGATATGCCTGATTAGCCATGAAACACCTAAAAAAATGTTCGATTTTTTTGCAGAGATGTTAAAGAACACATTCAGTGCAACAATTAACTACAGTACTTGCCTAATAAAGTGACAGTCATACATAGGATAAGCAATGCCAGAAAATAGGTTCGGAGTCTACTCCATACACATTACTATGCAGTATGCATGACAAAGTTCCATATGACATGAACGGCAATCGGATAAAACAAAAACAATGTGGGTCATGTTAGTGTGGGGGCTCCGGTCTTTGTAACAGTAATTCGGTTATTTACTGTTGCGTCGGACTGGTATTGATGCAACCCGTCAGTAATCCGATCACTAATTACAAACCGTACCCAGATTGAGGCCAATCAATCGGCATGACACACTCTGTTCGTGGTCGTATGCCAATCGATTGATTCCAACCCGAGCTTCCCCGAGATATGTGTCTAGTGCTAGTTTCCTGGATCAGTAGCCTAGCACCCACATATTTTCCACAATATGTCGCATCTCAACTCTTAACAATAAAATGGTTACAATAGTGCTGGTTTAATAACAACAAAATAATAATACACGAAAGAAAACTCCGCCAATTGGCTACCACAACAAAAGAAAGAACCTAATCTGCAGCAACGGCAGCGGTGTGCCTTTCCATACCCAAAGGCAACCGACTGGGGGCGAAAGTCCCAGATAACTGCTCAAATCTCGAGACCCGCTTCAAGGAACTCGTCGTTCGACGCTTCTTCATTTCCATCGACGCCATCTTCTATGCATGTTGTTAATATGGAGCAAACGGTGAGTACACGTATGTACTCACAAGACTTTAGTGTATGGAAATATTAATATAGATGCAGGCTATAACAAAGAATACAAGTTTCTACACTAAGTCTGTTTTGAGCACAAAGCAAGATTTATTTGCAATAACATATTGGATTCGAAACATTCGCAATTTGTAAAGCAATTGTAAAGAGATTATTTTAATGAGAACAATAAACATAAACATTTATCCATAAACCAAATTTTACAACCATTCCATTCCCACGAACCAGTAGCCAAACTAACCTACCCTACCAAATCCATTTTCCAAAACCAACTTCCGACCATTCCCATTAACCAATTCAACACCCAACCAAGTTCCAACCAAAACCGTCACCAGAACTGAACCAAGACCAAACCAGAACCAACACCAGAAATTATATACTTGACAGTACTTCCCAAGCTGCTCATAACCGTGAGCACGGCTAATCGATTAGTTTATTTATATCTCTGCAGAGATTGCACACTTTACCCACATGACACGTTCAAGCAATCATGTCATCCATGCCACGCGATACTCATCGTATCCGTTTTGCTAGATTGTGACGAGACCTTTCGATAGGTTAGGGTTAAACCTTGCACCAGCCCGGTAATGTGCATCTCTTGCTACGGTCCCAGAGGATGGCCACTAGTGGTCCCTACGGGCCACCACTAGCCCATAACCTCCCCATAGAAGGCATTATCATTGTATTGGGCAAACTCCCCCTCGATGCCTCGACGAGGGAGTCCCTAGAACACACCGACACGGCAGGTGTGTCCATACTCTCCCGCCTCCTAATGATGCAAGACCCAAATCCTTTCCAATTTACTAAGTCAAGGCCATCCCATACTGGCACATGTGGTTGCACTGTTTGACCCAGTAATAGCATCAAGTTCAGTCCTTATGGTGACTCGGGCGAGACCTTCCATACCACTTGCTATGGCCATAGAGGATCGACACTAGCGGCCCCTCGGAGCACACACTAACCCGCAACCTCCCCATAGCAAGGAACCAACCGAAACCAAGCCTCAGGCTTGCAATCCAATCCAATAACCATTCCAAATCCAACCAGACCAACCAAAACAAATTCCGAACCACCAATCACCATACATCTCGCCCGTGTCTAAATACTCCTTTTCCATTTTCCAAAACACCAACATGACCATTTTCCAAACTAAAACCCAACTCCGAACCATGGACCAAAGCCAACCAAATCGACAAATTTCCAGGAAGAATTGTAATTGATTGAGCTGTAAAGTCATACAATACATTCTACAGCATAACTAAGCATATGCGAATATTACTCATTATTACCCGTCTGGCATTTATTTTTATGTATAGGTTTTTAGCCTAAGGTTCAACAAGGTTCACAGATCAATTAAGATTAAGGAAATCTACCAATTCGGGTCTAACTACCAAGTTTTCCCACAACTAGCATCTTTACTGAACATATACCCATGCATAATAGTTTTGGCAATTCAACATAGAATTTGCAATTATAGGATCAAAATGGTCAAAGGAGGTGCTTGCCTGTTTGCTCTTTAACAAGGTCCAATCTGGAACGTGGTCGGAATCGTCGTCTACCGAATCGTCAACGCCTGACAAAAAGTAATAAGAACCATCAACGATGAAGCAAACCAAGCGATTAAGAACCAAATACAAAAGCGAATCAAATCTGAGAAACCCAGATCAAAAGGACTTGAAAAGGGTTTAAACTTCTCATCTCACGCCGGCAATATCGACACACAATTCCCGGTAGTACTGTTCAATCAGTAGCACCGACCTTACGGCAGTACTGCCGACCCCCGGTAGTACTGTACCATCGGGACGATAATGTCGACGGCCGAGAACTAAAATGGAATACTTTCTGGAAAATACTGCTGGAATGTTGCCCACAGTACTTCCGCTCATGCGGTCGTACCGGCCCCATGCATCAGCAGCGCAAGAATTCCAAAGGCCGAGATTAGCGCGCTTTGGAAAATAGCTACCGGCTTGTTGCTCACAGTACTCCCGCTGACGCGGTAGTACTGGCCCCAAACACTGGTAGCGCCGCGGCTCCAAAGGCCGAAGACAGCTCACTCTGAAAATCAACTACCGGTGTTATAGCCACGGTACTACTGCTCGGGCGGTGGTACCGAGACTATCACGGCGGTAGCGCCGGTTTTCCAGAAAAAGCCGGAATGCGAGAAAGGGGTTTTCGTTCAAACGAGATCGGAATTCCGGTACGAGCACCAGGTCATGGTCCTAGCATGTGACACCACGGAGTGTCGTAACCTTATTTAATGTGACTGTTGAGGTCAAAAACAGTATCAAGTGTGGAATTAAGATTAAAACCATAGGGTATGGAGGTTAATAGCGTTTCCGGGAGTTTGGACCTTTCCGGGGAGTTTTGGGCCTAGGGGAAAGGGTTGTGGGCTTTGGTGGGATGGAGTATGAGTCCATTTGGGATTAGGATTCCTGTTTTGGCTGGTATAAGGGGCTCCCCCTGCCCCCTTGTTGCGCCCCACCCTGCCCTTGGGCGCCCCCACTTCCCCCTTGTGCCCTAGCCGCCCCCACCTCCCCTCTCCTCTTGGCCGTGCGCTCCCTTTGCCTCCCCCTTTGCTCCCCACCTCCCCACCACCTCTCCTCCACCCGTTGCTGCCCTAGGGTAGCCTCTCCACCCCTGCACCTCGAAGATCCGTCCATTGGAGCAAGGAGCGAGGAGCGAGGAGCGAACCGGGAGGAGATCCATTGGTTTTTCTTGCGTTGGGCGAAGCTATGGCCATGGTAATCCTTGGGGTTGGTCTAGGTACTGTTCTAAGGTTCATTATCATGTTTTTAGATCAATTGGTGGTGCTGGAATTGAGTAGATTAGATTAGATCTAGAAGTTGCCACGTTCTCTGTTTCGGGCAGCATGAGCAGTCGACCTAGGGTTTGCGTTTTCGTCAATTTAGAGTCGGAATTTGGTCGTATGGCTGTTGAAGAAGTTGTAGGTAATTTCAATACCTTTCAGTGGGTATAAAGAACGTCCAATTCTACCCAGCCGTTTGAAAGTTATGATCGTTTTACCGAACGTATTAAAATCTGTGACGTGATTGGAACAGATCACGGTATTTTGTAGATTAAACAACTTTAGAGTCCGAATTAGTCTTTCTGTATACTTAGAAAAAGTTAGAAAATTTCCTAAGCTACGCGAGGATGTACTCGTTTAATTGATTTGGAATCGTAGAGCCCGAGTTATGCCTTTTGGAAGGCTGCTGTCCCGACGGGACAGAACCTCTGTTTTTGGGTTTAGCGAGTAGTTTGCGATGTCGGGTTAGAAGAGGGTTTGCCTACTGTTTTGTGGACATGATTGTTAGTGTGTGGTACCTATGTGCTGGTGGTGTGACCCCGGGAGTGCCTTCTACTTCTCACCAATCCGTTGCCCGTTGTTGAGGCAAGTGTATTGTAATGGATAGCGGTTTGTAGGTTGCTATTTGAGACTAGATGAAATTGATTACATGATATGATCACTTGCCATGCTTTAATGATTGCCAATGATATGATGAGTATGATTATTATGTTATGATGCCATGTGTTAATGTACAAGTTAATTATGATGTTGGCATATTTGCATACATGGCCCGGGCGGTGAGAAAGTCATAACTAGTCCGGGGAAGGTCGGTGAGAAAGTTATGACTATTTCGGAGAGCCAATGAGTAAGTCCTACATCGTGATTCCATCCACCGCGGTATTTGGAAGCGAGGAGTAGGTACCCTCCATCTTCGGGATTGAAGGGGGGTGTAACACCCCGGCATTTAATATGCCCGAATGCTACCAAATAAAGACTAAGCAACCTCTAAATACCACAATTACAAGTAAATTACAGCAAAGGAACAAATGCTAATACCGAAAATTTCGGCAGCATCTCCTTTGTTTTTTTCCATGATTCGGAGCAACAACAAGATATCACAAGTTATATCATAATGGAAAGCATCTAAAACAGCAATAACATGTGACATAGCAACAATATAAGTCCAGGATAAAGCATTCAACCACTTCATGAGTTAAACGAATCAAATAGTAAGACCGAGCACACATTTAAGCAAATCTCTAAGTTTCATGGCAATACTTTCATTATCATGACTCCAAATGATAACACTGTCTAATTTGTGTGGAGCTACGTGTAGATGTGTAGCTAAACACTTTTTCCCGCATGCCGGTTTCATGGTACCTAAGAAAAACTACATAAACACAAGCGTGAGTTCATCACTTAGCAATTATATTGCAATGGAACAAGAAAATACATTCCAATACCTTCATCACCACTTTTCACATACAACATCATACATATCTCATATTCATAGTGTAAGCATATCATTGACATCATGATAAGTCATCCTCATATAATGCAATGCAATGTAATGCAATGCGATGCACATATCTCCTGGAAACTCATACCGGTATGGTTGAGTGCACACCCGTTGGTATGCACCCTCTCCCCCCTTCTATCCCGAAGATGGAGGGTGCCTACTCCTCGCTTCCGTTCACCGCGGTGAATGGAATCACGATGTAGGACTTACTCTTTGGCTCTCCGGAATAGTCATAACTTTCTCACCGACCTTCCCCGGATTAGTTATGACTTTCTCACCACCCGGGCCATGTAACATGCCATGTATGCAAATATGCCAACATCAAAATAAACTTGTACATTAACACATGGCATCATAGCATACTCATAATATCATAGGAAATCATTAAAGCATGGCAAGGGATCATGTCATATAATCAAGTTCATCTAGTCTCAACTAGCAACCTACAAACCGCTATCCATTACAATACACTTGCCTCAACCACGGGCGACGGATTGGCGAGAAGTAGAAGGCACTCCCAGGGTCACACCACCTGCACATAGGAACCACACACTCACAATCATGCCCACAAAACAGTACGCAAACCCTCTTTTAACCCAAGATTGCAAACTACTCGCGAAACCCAAAAACAGACGTTCTGTCCCGTCGGGACAACAGCCTTCCAAAAGGCTTAACTTGGGTTCTGGGACTCCGAATCAATTAAACGAGTACATCCTCGCGTAGCTTAGGAAATTTCCTAACTTTTTTAGGCATACAGAAAGACTGATTCGGACTCTAAAGTTGTTTAATCTATAAAATACCGTGATCTGTTCCAATCACGTCACAGATTTTAATACGCTCGAAAAAACAAGCATAACTTTCAAACGGCTGGGCGGAATTTAAAGTTCTTTATACCCACTGAAAGGTATTGAAATTACCTACAACTTCTTCAACAGCCGTACGACCAAATTCCGACTCTAAATTGACGAAAACACAAACCCTAGGTCGACTGCTCATGCTGCCCGAAACAGAGAACGTGACGACTTCTTGATCTAATCTAATCTACTCAATTCCAGCACCACCAATTGATCTAAAAACATGATAATGACCCTTATAACAGTACCTAGACCAACCCCAAGGATTCCCATGGCCATACCTTCGCCCAACGCACAAAAACCCAATGGATCTCCTCCCGGTTCGTTCCTCGCTCCTCGCTCCAATGGACGGATCTTCGAGGTGCAGGGGTGGAGAGGCTACCCTAGTGCAGCAAGGGGTGGAGGAGAGGTGGTGGAGAGGTGGGGAGCAAAGGGGGAGGCCAAGGGGGCGCACGGCCAAAAGAGGGTAGAGGAGAGGTGGCTAGGGCATGGAGGGTGTGACACCACGGAGTGTCGTATCCTTATAAAAAGTGAATGCTGAGCTTAAAAACATTATGAAATATGGTATTGGAGGTTAAAACCATATGGTAGGAGGTTTAATAGCGTTTCCGGGCCGTTTCTGGGGCCGTTTCCGGGGTTTTGGGCCTTTCCGGGGGAGTTTGGGCCTAAAAGAGGGGGTTGTGGGCTTTGGTGGGATGGAGTAAGAGTCCATTTAGGACTAGAATTCAGGTTTGGGGCAGGTAAAAGGGGGCTCCCCTGCCCCTTGTGCGCCCCCATCCCCTTGTGTGCGCCCCACCTCTCCTCCCCTTTGGCCCTAGCCGCCCCACCCCTCTCCTCCCCTTGTGGCCGTGCGTCCCTCCCCATTGCCCCCTCACCTCTCCACCTCTCCTCCGCCCCCTTGCTGCCCTAGGGTAGCCTCCCCACCCCCTGCACCTCGAAGATCCATCTGTTGGAGCGAGGAGCGATCCGGGAGGAGATCTTTTGGGTTCTCGTGCGTCGGGCGAAGGTATGGCCATGGGACTCCTTGGGGATGGGCTAGGTACTGTTTTAAGGGTCATTATCAAGTTTTTAGATCAATTGGTGGTGCTGGAATTGAGTAGATTGGATTAGATCTAGAAGTTGCCACGTTCTCTGTTTCGGGCAGCATGAACAGTCGACCTATGGTTTGGTTTTTCGCCAATTTAGGTTCGGAATTTGGTCGTACAGCTGTTGAAGAAGTTGTAGGTAATTTCAATACCTTTCAGTGGATATAAAGAACTTTAAATTCCGCCCAGCCGTTTGAAAGTTATAGCTGTTTTACCGAGTGTGTTAAAATCTGTGACGTGATTGGAACAGATCACGATATTCTGTAGATTAAACCACTTTAGAGTCCGAATCAGTCTTTCCTTACACTTAGAAAAAGTTGGGAAATTTCCTAAGCTACGCGAGGATGTACTCGTTTAATTGATTCGGAGTCCCAGAACTCAAGTTATGCCTTTTGGAAGGCTGCTATCCCGATGGGACAGAACCTTTGTTTTTGGGTGTTGCAAGTAGTTGGCAATGTCGGGGTAGATGAGGGTTTGCGTACTGTTTTGTGGTCATGATTGTGAGTGTGTGGTACCTATGTGCAGGTGGTGTGACCCCGGGAGTGCCTTCTACTTCCCGCCAATCCGTTGCCCGTGGTTGAGGCAAGTGCATTGTAATGGATAGCGGTTTGTAGGTTGCTAGTTGAGACTAGATGAACTTGATTACATGACATGATCACTTGCCATGCTTTGATGATTTCCTTTGATATGATGAGTATGCTATGATGCCATGTGTTAATGTACAAGTTTATTATGATGTTGGCATATTTGCATACATGGCATGTTACATGGCCCGGACGGTGAGAAAGTCGTAACTAATCCGGGGAAGGTCGGTGAGAAAGTTATGACTATTCCGGAGAGCCAAAGAGTAAGTCCTACATCGTGATTCCATTCACCGCGGTGAACAGAAGCGAGGAGTAGGCACCGTCCATCTTCGGGATGGAAGGGGGGAGAGGGTGCATACCGACAGGTGTGCACTCAACCATACCGGTATGAGTTTCCAAGGAGACATGAGCATCGCATTGCACTGCATACATATTGATGATGATGATGATATGTGACCATGAATGAGAAGGTTTACATGATGTGAGATATTATTGCTATGTAATTGTTCTTGTTGTACCATTGCAATATGCTTGCTGAGTTTTGAACTCACGCTTGTGTTTTCTTGTTGTTTTAGGTACCATGAGAACGGCATGCGGGGAAGGGAATTAGTCACACGTCCGCACGTAGCTTCACCCATTTTGATTCCACAAGTCATTCAATTAGTTTTGATAATAAACTGCGTGTGATGATTATTGCTTTAAGGTTTAGCTTTGCGATATGAGAGTTTTATTGTTCGTTTGACTCTTGGAAACATTAAGTGCTTGATAATAGACTTATATTGTAGTTAAGTCTTTAATTATTGCTGTTTTAGCTGTCTCTCATATTACCTTATATTGCTATACTGTTGTTGCTCCTTCAATTCATGTTAAAACAAAGGAGATGCTGCCAGAATCTCGGTTTTTAGCATGTGCGCCTTTGCTGGAATTTGTGTTTAATTGTGGTATTTAGATGTTGTTTAGCTTATGTTTTGTAGCATTCAGGCATATTAAATGCCGGGGTGTTACAGTTGGTATCAGAGCGGGCTGTAGGTCCTTGGAATATGTATTTTTAGTGTCATACCTTAAGTTGCAACTAAAATATGATGTGGAATAACTTAGAAACATGGATTATGTTCTACCTAAAACTTTGTCACAGGATAGCAACATTAAAACTTGCAAAAGTGGAATAAGTAATTTAAAATTTTGACACACTTGGTTGCACAGTAGGTTGGGGTTTTGGTTCATCATTGCATTGTGCTTGATTATTTAATGAATATTATGTCTATGTGTTCTTGATTATATGATGTTGTGTTTATGGTTATGTGATCGGACGGTTGTCTATCTGTAGCAGTCATGCCAAGGGGTAGAGGCCGTGGTCGCCGTGGCCGTGGAGGCCAGGGGCGAGGTTCTCAGGGAGTTGCGGAGTTTGTTGCTGAGGGTAGCGTTTCGCTCAATGCTCATGGGCCAGCTCAGGAGGAGCTTCTAGCGGCACAGTCAGGGGCGGAGGTACCCGCCGCCAATGAGGATTTAGTTCAGGCTCTGCAGAGGGAGATTCAGGAGCTGCGCGCCGGCCATGGCAGCCCTCGTTGTGCCTCCCTACAGCCCCAGCTTGTTGCCCCCGTCTGGAGCCGAGGATGAGTCTCCGGGAGTGGATGTCCCTCCGTCTTGACACTTTTGACGGAGCGAGCACGCCGATCCAATCCGCAGATTGGCTGCGGTACATGGAGAGGCAGTTTGAGGTCCTAGAGTTAACCTTGGTCCAGAGGGCTCGCTTTGTGGCCTTTCAGCTGAAAGGCCAAGCCGATATCTGGTGGGAGGGGGTTCTGGCTGCTAGAGCCCCCGATCTTGGTCCAGTCACCTGGGAGGACTTTGTGGTTCGCTTCCGAGCCAAGTTCTACCCAGAGTCTTTCCTTGAGCGGATGGAGCATACTCTGACGACTCTTTCCCAGGGAAAGAGGTCGGTGGCAGAGTATGAGGTGGAGTTCAACAGCGTGGTGTGCTTCGTGCCGGCTGTGGTAGCCGACGATCGGGAGAAGGCAAGGAGGTTCCGTAGGGGCCTCAACTAGGAGTTCAGAGTTGTCATGGGGGTGACTGTCCTTCGTGACTTCTGCTTCGTGGTGGAGCAGGCGAAGGGCATGGAGCTCGAGTTGGAGCTCTCCCGGGAAAGGCAGAACCCGGGTGGTTCAGGGGTTCATACGGCCCCAGGCGGGGGCCAGAAGAGTACCTTTGGTGGAGGAGGTGGGTCTTCTCAGCGACCCACCTTCAAGAAGTTCAAGGGGGGACAGGGCTCCTCCTCAGGGGCTAAGATGAGGCCGCCCCAGTCGTCTTCCTCGCGAGCGGCTGTTTCGGCCCTGTGCTCGGGCAGGCATGTTGTGTTTCAAGTGTGGTGGTGAGCACCGTGCTTCAGAGTGTGGTTGGACCGGGAGTTGCAACCACTGTGGCAAGCCTGGCCACATGGGACGAGTCTGCCGGATGAATCCCGGTAGCATCATCAAGTGGGAGACGGTGCCTTCTCCTCCCACTCCAGCGGCGTCTTCCAGAGGATCGGTGCACATGATGGCTGCTCTTGCTCCTCAGTCGCCCTTTGCCTGGGCGCCACCAGCGGCCATCGTGCCCGCGATCGTCTGCTCCTCCTAGCTTGCCTCCTCCGCCCCAGCTCTGTTGGGGCATCACCGGGAGTCGTGGCTCATCGTCCCGGCGCCACCAGAGTGTATGCTTTGCCGACCGCCGAGTCACCGGGCATCCAGAGGTGGTTTCGTACTCGCTCGTGGATTCCATTGATGCCTTTGTTCTGTTTGATTCCGGAGCATCCTATTCTTTTGTGTCGCCTCGAGTTTGCTAGTAGAGCTAAGTTGGTAGTTCAATGGATTTACGAGTCTGTGTTAGTCGGTTCTCCTGGGGTTTGATTGCTAGTTCCTTGGTTTGCCGGGTTGCACCATCGCCATTGATGACGCAGGTTTTTTCACCAATCTTATGGTGATCCGGTTGGCTCCTTTTGATTTCATTTTGGGCATGGATTGGCTGCATCGATCGTGCCAAGATCTGTTGTTTTGGAAGACGGTTGCCTTGCAGGCCCGTCGGTAGAGTTGACCTTTCAGGGTGGTATACCCTCCAGTTCCGTCTTTGCTTTGGCTAGTCTGTTTTCTGGTTGCCGTTTGAAGCAGTTGGGTTTGCTCATGGCTATGTCAGAAAAGCCATCTTCTTCAGTTTCCATTGAGGAGATTCCTGTAGTGAAGGAGTTTGTTGATGTGTTCCCTGACGAGTTGCCTGGTTTACCTCCTGTGAGGAATGTGGAGTTTCGTATCGATCTTGTTCCTGGCACTCGACCTATTTCTATCTCTCCATACCGCTTGGCTCATCCTTTTCAAGATGAGTTGAAAAAGCAGTTGGAGGATTTGTTGGCCAATGGCTTTATTCGGCGTAGCGTTTCGCCATGGGGAGCACCCGTTCTCTTCGTCTCGAAGAAGGATGGAAGTTGGCGCATGTGCATTGATTATCGTGCTCTTAATCAAGTGACAGTCAAGAACAAGTATCCTTTGCCTCACATCGAGGATCTGTTTGACCAACTGAAGGGAGCAAAGGTGTTCTCCAAGATTGATCTTCAGTCCGGGTACAATCAGATCCGTGTGAGGGAGCAGGACATTGAGAAGACTGCTTTTTCCACTAGGTATGGGCATTATGAATTTAAAGTTATGTCTTTTGGACTAACTAATGCTCCTGCTGTCTTTATGGAGGCGATGAACAGTATGCTACACAAGTACCTTGATGAGTTTGTGGTAGTGTTCATTGATGACATTCTGGTTTACTCTAAATCAGAAGAGGAGCATGAGCGACACTTGAGGCTTGTGCTGAGCACCTTGAGGGAGAATCAGTTCTTTGCTAAGCTGAAAAAGTGCAAATTCTGGATTTCAGAAGTGAGTTTTCTTGACCACATCATCAATCCAGAGGGCATATCCGTAGATCCTAGCAAAGTCTCAGCAGTTTTGGATTGGAAGAGGCCTTCCAATGTCAAAGAGGTGAGTAGTTTCCTTGGGTTAGCTGGCTACTATCGGTGTTTTGTGCAGGATTTCTCTATCATTGCCAAGCCACTTTCGCAGCTGACTCAGAAGGGGATGAAATTCCAATGGATTGCAGAGTGTGAGCACAGTTTCTGCACTTTGAAGGAGAAGTTAGTGACTGCTCCTGTTCTTACCCTTCCCGAGCCGGGGAAGCGCTTCACTGTTTATTCTGATGCTTCACATTTGGGACTTGGTTGTGTGCTCATGCAAGATGGCAAGGTGATTGCTTACGCATCGAGGCAGCTAAAAAAGCATGAGCAGAACTATCCCACGCATGATCTTGAGCTAGCCGCTGTGGTGTTTGCATTGAAGATATGGAGGCACTATCTGTATGGTGAATCTTGTGATATCTTCACTGATCACAAGAGCCTCAAGTACATCTTTACTCAGAAAGATTTGAACTTGACAGAGGAGGTGGCTAGAATTGATAAAGGACTATGACCTCAGTATCCAGTACCATCCGGGTAAGGCAAATGTGGTGGCTGACGCTCTCAGTCGCAAGACAATGCCCCCTGTCGTTGATTGTCTTGTTGCTGATTTTGAGCGTTTGGGAGTCTCCTACTGCTTTGCAGGGACCGTGCAAGCTGAAACTCAATTGATTCTTGAGTCAGCGATTCCCGAGCGTGTGCGAGAGGCACAACAGCATGATCGGTTGCTCCAGCAGGTGAGGAAACGCCTTGAGGATGGCAAGTCTGGAGACTTTACCGTTGATGATGTGGGAGCTTTGAGGTTTCAGGGTCGTTTGTGCGTGCCTCAGAAATCCCAAGTGAAAGAGGACATTCTGAAAGAAGCTCATCGCACCCCTTACACGGTCCATCCTGGGGAGACCAAGATGTACAGGGACTTGAAAAAGAATTTCTAGTGGAAAAGGATGAGAGTGGATATTGCCAAGTATGTGGCGTCTTGTGGGATTTATCAGAAGATCAAGGCTGAGCACAAGCGTCCCGCTGGTTTGTTGCAGCCATTGGAGGTTCCTGTGTGGCCATGGGATGACATCTCCATGGATTTCGTGGTTGGCCTACCTCGTACTCCACGAGGAAAGGATGCTGTCTGGGTTGTGGTGGACCATCTCAGCAAATCTGCGCATTTCATTCCTATCCGCACTACCAATTCTGCGAGCGACTTGGCTCCCATCTATGTGCGGGAAATTGTGAGACTGCATGGTGTACCCAAGACCATTATTTCTGATCGGGATGCGAAGTTTGTCTCCAAATTCTGGGAGAGTTTGCGGAGTGCTTTGGGTACGCAGCTTCGCCTTAGTACCGCTTTTCACCCTCAGACGGATGGGCGATGAAAGGCGTACCATCCAGACTTTGGAAGACATGCTCAGGGCTTGTGTGATGGCTTGGAAAGGTAGCTGGGAAGATCATTTGCCTCTTGCAGAGTTTGCTTACAATAACAGCTATCATTCCAGCATCCGGGCTGCTCCTTATGAGGTACTGTATGGCCGGAAGTGCAGATCGCTACTTTGTTGGGATGCTGTGGGTGAGAGGGCAGTTCTTGGATCGGATTGGGTTCAGCAGACTGTTGATCGCGTGTCGGAGGTTCGGTATAACCTTCTTGCAGCGCAGAGCCGACAGAAAAGCTACGCTGATGTGAGGAGGCGAGATTTGGAGTTTGAGGTGGGTGATAGCGTACTCTTGCGAGTATCTCCCACCAAGGGTGTGGTGCATTTTGGCACCAAAGGAAAGCTCAGTCCGAGGTTTTTTGGGCCATTTCCTATCATCGCCCGAGTTGGTAGGCTGGCCTATCGTCTGGAGCTACCGGAGTCTATGCAAGGTGTGCATAATGTGTTCCATGTCTCGATGTTGAGGAAATACTTGCATGATCCGGAGTTGGTGGTTCCATTGGAATCATTAGTGCTTGAGCAGGACCTCACCTTCGAGTCCCGTCCTATGGAAATTCTGGGGACTTCGGAGCGAGTGATGAAGAACAGGACGCTTAAGTTTGTCAAGGTCCTGTGGTCACATCAGACCGAGAGAGAGGTGACTTGGGAGCTGGAGTCTCGCATGCGCGAGAAGTATCCCGATCTTTTCACCTTAGGTACTGAAGGGTTTCGAAGCATGGAAAACAAAAATTTTCCTACGATTGCAACCAAACACCAAGATCATATCTAGGAGATGCAAGTAAACGGTTTCAGAAGGACTCACCCTCGTAGACCGAAAGCGGGAATAACGTTCCCGCAAACAAACGTGGTTGATGTAGAGGTACACTCCCGACTTCGAAGTCGCGAAGATGAGCGCCACAAATGGCAGCGCCTCCGTACTTGGTCACACGTACGGATCAACGATGACCTCCAATCCCTCGTTCCAGCGGGGCAGCGGAAGTAGTGGATCCCCGGAAAACTCCAACAACACTACAGCTTAGTGGTGGTGGTGGTGGAGAAATAATTTCAGCAGCGCCGCATAAGCCACGGCTCAAAACGGATCGCCAGGAGGAGGGAGAAAGGACCAACCAAAGGGTCAAATGGATGAACACCAAAGAGAGGAGCTCCTCCTCCCTTTTATAGGAGGAGGAGGAGAACCCCAAGGGGTGGCCGGCGCATGGGGTGCCCCTTGCCCTCCTCTCTCTTCATGTGAGTGATCTCTCCACTCAACCCACTTTGGTTTCCATTAAAACCCCACTCAAGAAATGAAAGGTTTTCTCCCATAAACATTTTTATTTCAGATTTAATATTTGTTAATTCTTTTAATTAACAAACATTAACATATACCCCTTTAACTATTCCGATATCCCGAAACTATTCCGCGATACTAAAATAGTCCCCTATCTTATCCATACTTTTCTCCGGTGTTTCAGATCCACTCAAATGCATCGATGAACCTTAAGTGTGTCACCCTACGGTTCGTGAATAAAATGGACATGATTGAGACTCCTCTCGATCAATAATCATCGGCGGGATCCGAGATCCATAATGACTCCCATTCACTCAACGATGAACTAGTGATCGCGTAAACCAGAAACGACATAACCAATTCCTTTTGTCTCACGATATTTTACTTGTCCGAGATCCGATCATCAGTATCAACTATACCTAGTTCGATCCCGTTACCGACAAGTACTCTTTACTCGTTCCGTGATATAACATTCTTGTGACCTAGTCACATGCTTGCAAGCGATGTCAATGTGATATCACCGAGAGGGCCCAGAGTATATCTCTCCGTCATCTGGATGGACAAATCCCACTCTTGATGCATGAGCCTCAACTAATACTTTCATAGTACCCAAATCCATCTTTATAGTCACCGTGTTACGGAGTGACGTTTGATGTCATCAAAGTACTCTTCCGGAATTAGTGATTGACATCATCTCATGGTCTAAGGAAAAGAGCTATTTCGAATGTGTTTGATACAGCAACAAACTAAATGACTTGATCGTATTTGCTATACCAACTTGAGTGTGTGTTCATCACATCATTCTTCTAATGACATGACCCCGTTATTAACAACATCCAATGTTCATGATCAGGAAACCTTGATCATCAGTTAATCAACGAGCTAGTTTAAAAAGAGGCTTTACTAGGAACCTTTTTGTTTATTAAACACACATGTATTAACGTTTCCGATTAATACAATTTTAGCATGAGAAATAAACATCTATTATAAACATGGAATATGATAATAAACAATTTATTATTGCCTCTCGGGCATATTCCCTTCAGTCTCCCACTTGCACTAGAGTCAATAATCTAGATTACATTGTGATGATTCTAACACCCATTGAGTTCTGGTGTTGATCATGTTTTGCCCATGGGAGAGCTTTAGTCAACAAGTCTGTCACATTCAGATCCGTGTGCACTTTGCAAATCTTTATATCGCCATCCTTGACATGTTCACGGATGGAGTGAAACCGGCGCTTAATATGCTTGGAATTCTTGTGTGACCTTGGTTCTTTAGCATTGGCTATGGCACCATTATTGTCACAATAGATAACCATCGGGTCCAACGCACTCGGAACCACACCTAGTTCGGATATGAACATCTTCATCCAAACCGCTTCTCGCTACGCTTCAAGCGACAATATATTCCGCCTCTGTTGAAGATCCCGCCACCACAGATTGCTTGGAACTTCTCCACTCACGCTTCCTCCATTCATTTCAAAAATGTACCCGGATTGAGACTTAGAGTCATCCGATCGTTGTCAAAGCTAGCGTCGACGTAACACTTTGCGACGAGCTCTTCTTCACCACCATATATGAGAAACATATCCTTAGTTCTTCTTAAGTACTTAAAGATATTCTTGATCGCCGCCCAGTGTTCAAAACCTGGATCGACCGTACCGCTAGTCAAACTAATAGCATGTGCCACATCCGGTCTTGTACACAACATAGCATACATGATAGAGCCTATGGTGAAGCATAGGGAATCTTATTCATTACTTCTCTATCTTCTGTGTAGCTGGACTCGAGTCTTACTCAACGTCTTGCCTTGCATCATAGGTAAGAACCCTTTCTTACTTTCGTCCATTCTAAACTTCTTTAGAATCTTGTCAAGATATGTACTTTGTGATAGCCCAATCAAGCGTCTCGATCTATCTCTATAGATTTTGATGCCTAAAATATATGCCGCTTCACCAAGGTCCTTCATTGAAAACTTACTGTTTAAGTAATCTTTTACACTTTTCAAAAATTCTATATCATTTCCTATCAACAATATGTCATCCACATATAATATAATAATTGCTTTAGAGCTCCCACTCACTTTCTTGTAAACACAAGATTCTCCGTAAGTTTGGACAAATCCAAAACCTTTGATTACCTCATCAAAACGGAGATTCCAACTTCGTGATGCTTGCTTCAGTCCATAAATGGATCGCTGAAGTTTGCATACCTTATTAGCATCCTTAGGATCAACAAAACCTTTGGGTTGTATCATATACAACTCTTCCTCAATGTTTCCATTAAGGAACGCAGCTTTGACATCCATCTCGCCAGATTTCATAATCGAAAAATGCAGCAATTGCTAACATTATCCTTACAGACTTTAGCATCGCTACGGGTGAGAAAGTCTCATCGTAGTCAACTCCTTGAATTTGTCGAAAACCCTTTGCGACAAGTCGAGCTTTATAGACGGTCACATTACCATCAGCGTCTATTTTCCTTTTGAAAATCCATTTGTTCTCAACGGCCTTACGGTCATTGGGTAGGTCCACCAAAGTCCATACTTGGTTTTCATACATGGATCCCATTTCGATTTCATGGCTTCTAGCCATTTGTCGGAATCTGGGCTCATCATCGCTTCATCATACGTCGCAGGTCATTATTCTCAACTACCATGACATTCATAGTAGGAACATAAAAGTCGTGAGCATTATGCGCTCTTGTTGACTCGCGAGGTGCGGTAGTGTTCTCTTCGGAGTTTCATGATCCTTATCATTAGTTCCCTCTTCATTTGGTGAAGTCAACTCCGAAACAACTTCCGGCGCTGCTGCACTTGCCATTCCATGAAGAGAAGGTTCAACAACCTCGTCGAGTTCTACCTTCCTACTACTCACACCTTTCGAGAGAAACTCTTTCTCCAAAAAAGATCCATTCTTAGCAACGAAAACCTTGCCCTCGGATCTGTGATAGAAGGTGTACCCAATTGTTTCTTTAGGGTATCCTATGAAGACGCATTTTTCCGCTTTGGGTTCGAGTTTATCAGGTTGAAGTTTCTTCACATAAACATCGCATCCCCAAACTTTTAGAAATGACAGCTTAGGTTTGTTGCCAAACCATAATTCATACGGTGTCGTTTCAACAGATTTAGATGGTGCCCTATTTAAAGTGAATGCAGCTGTTTCTAGTGCATGACCCCAAAATGAAAGTGGCAAATCTGTAAGGGACATCATAGATCGAACCATATCCAATAAAGTACGATTACGACGCTCGGATACACCATTACGTTGTGGTGTTCCAGCAGGAGTGAGTTGTGAAACTATTCCACATTGTCTCATGTGTGTGCCAAACTCGTAACTAAGATACTCTCCTCCACGATCAGATCGTAGAAATTTGATCTTTCACACGATGATTTTCTACTTCACTCAAATTCTTTGAACTTTTCAAATGTTTCAGACTTGTGTTTCATTAAGTAAATATATCCATATCTACTCAAATCATCCGTGAAAGTAACTTAACGATATCCACCACGCTGGCCGACACACTCATTGGACCACACACATCGGTATGTATGATTTCCAATAAGTCGGTTGCCCGCTCCATTGTACCGAAAACGGGTTCTAGTCATCTTGCCCATGAGGCATGGTTCACATGTCTCAAATGATTCATAATCAAGTGATTCTAGTAGTCCATCAGAATGGAGCTTCTTCATGCGTTTAACACCAATATGACATAAGCGGCAATGCCACATATATGCAGCAATATCATTATTCAACTTAATTCTTTTGGCATTCACATTATGAACATGTGTACTATTATCAAGATTCAAAATAAACAAACCATTCTTTTCAGGTGCATGACCATAAAAGATATTATTCATATAAATTGAACAACCATTGTTCTCAGACTTGAATGAATAACCGTCTCGCATTAAACAAGATCCGTGATATGATGTTCATGCTCAACGCAGCACTAAATAACAATTATTTAGGTTTATAACTAATCCTCGATGGTAATTGGATAGGTAGCGTCCGACAAATGATCACATCAACTTTTGATCCATTGCCGACGCCGCATCATTACCTCATCCCTTGCTAGTTGTCGCTTATTCCTTAGCTCCTGCTTTGAGTTACATATGTTAGCAACCGAACCGGTATCAAATACCCAGGCACTATCGCGAGTACTAGTAAGGTACACATCAATAACATGTATATCATATATACCTTTGCTCACTTTCCCGTCCTTCTTATCACCAGATATTTTGGGCGATGCGCTTCCAGTGCCCGGTGCCCTTTGCAAGAAAAACATTCAAGATTCGACTTAGGGCCAGCCTTGGTCTTCTTCTCGATGTAGCAACAGACTTGCCCTTCTTCTTGAAGTTTCCCTTAGCCTTGCCTTTCTTCTTGAAATCGATAGTCTTTTGGACCATCAACACTTGATGTTCCTTCTTGATCTCCACTTCAAAGCTTTCGGCATTGTGAAGCTCGGGGAGAGACTTCTTCATGCCCTCGCATGTTGTAGTTCATCACAAAGCTCTTGTAGCTTGGTGGCGTAGAGACTCGAGAACACGATGAATTCCTAGCTCAATGGGGATCGTTATTCCCAAAGCTATGAGTTTATCGGCATACCTGCACATTTTGAGTACGTGCTCACTAACGGAGCTGTTTTCCTCCATCATGCAGCTAAAGAACTTTTCTCAAGCTTCATAACTCTCATCGCGGCATGGGTGTCGAAGATCATTTTCAACTCTCTCATTGTATCAAAAGCATTCTTTGTGCTCAAACGCGTTTCGCGGCTCGGGCTCAAGGCCATACAAAATGCCGCATTGAACTAAACTGTGGTCCTCCTTGCGAGTCAAGAAAACATTTTTCTCCTCCTCGGGGCATCATCACGGCGGGGCACCCAGGTGGCGCTTCTAGCACATAGCTCCTTTGAGCGCCACTGAGGAGAATCCTCAGTTAAGGGCCCAGTTGGTAAAGTTGCTACCATTGGTGGCTAGTTTCTCTTTCTCCATGAACAGATTGAAATTGAAAGTAGGGGGTGCCATCTACAACGATTTGCAAAGTTATTTAGACTAAGTTCATAATAGATTAAGTTCAAGTTTAATTCAAAATTACTACGAGAACTCCCACTCAAAAACAACATACCTCTATTCATCTTTAGTGATTACACGAACCAAATTCACTATACCGAAACCGATCATCACGTGAGACGGCATAGTTTCAAAGGCGAACATCAATATGTTCATCATATCATCCATATGACTCATGCTTTACCTTTCGGTTCGTGTTCCGAGGCCATGTCTGTACATGCTAGGCTCGCCAAGTAGAACCAAAGTATTTGCGTGTGTAAATCTGGCTTACACCCGCTGTATGCGAACGTAGAGTCTATCACACCCGATCATCACGTGGTGCTTCGAAACGACGAACTTTCTTAACGGTGCATACTATGGAAGAACACATTATTATCTTGATATTAATTTGGAGGGATCATCTTATAGTGCTATCGACGTGATCATAATCAAGCAAAATAAGATGCATAAAAGGATTAACATCACATGCATGAATAAAGTGATATGATATGGTCCTTTCAGCACTTGATCTCCATCTTGTGCGACATGGTATGATCTCCATCATTCCACCAGCATGGCACCAAGGTCCATGATGCTGCCATCTTGATTGTCTTCCTCCATTACAATATATCACATGGACATATACTTAGCACGCAGGCCATACAAAGAAAAACAACCAAATACTTCTCGCCGGTTGTTTAAATTTACAATAAATTTCATTTCATACAACAATCTTTGTATCAATGACCATATCACATCACAAGCCCTCGCAAAACAAGTTAGACGCCTCTAATTTATTTTTGCATATTTTACGTGGTTTTGGGCTTTATAGGAAAAACTATTCTTACCTACGAACAAGAACCACAACGGTGATAAAAACATTATTAGCAAACCGTTATAAATTAGATCATGACTATAGTAGGAGAAATCGACACCCGCAAAGCCACTTATGCAATACTAGTTGCATGTCGAGTGTGGAACAAGTCTCATGTGCGAGGACATGTAAGGTTAGTCCGGCCGCTTCAAATCCCACTATGCCACCATGATCCAAAATACACGAAAGTATGCAATAACATGATCATCAACGCCCACATCCACATGTGTTTTAAAACCGTACAAAACATCTACGCATAGACACGGCTCTGATACCACTGAAGGGTTACGAAGCATGGAAAACAAAAATTTTCCTACGATTGCAACCAAACACCAAAATCATATCTAGGAGATGCAAGTAAATGGTTTCAGAAGGCCTCACCCTCGTCGACCGAAGCGGGAATAACGCTCCCGCAAACAAACGTGGTTGATGTAGAGGTACACTCCCGACTTCAAGTCGCGAAGATGAGCGCCACAAACGGCGGCGCCCTCCGCACTTGGTCACACGTGCGGATCAACGATGACCTCCAATCCCTCGTTCGGGGGCAGCGGAAGTAGTGGATCCGGAAAACTCCAACAACACTACAGCTTAGTGGTGGTGGTGGTGGAGAAATAATTTCAGCAGCGCTTCGCATAAGCCACAGCTCGAAAAACGGATCAGCAGGAGGAGGGAGAAAGGACCAACCAAAGGGTCAAATGGATGAACACCAAAGAGAGGAGCTCCTCCCTCCCTTTTATAGGAGGAGGAGGAGGAGAACCCCAAGGGGTGGCCGGCGCATGGGGTGCCCCTTGCCCTCCCTCTCTTCATGTGAGTGATCTCTCCACTCAACCCACTTTGGTTTCCATTAAAACCCCACTCAAGAAATGAAAGGTTTTCTCCCATAAACATTTTTATTTCAGATTTAATATTTGTTAATTCTTTTAATTAACAAACATTAACATATACCCCCTTTAACTATTCCGATATCCCGAAACTATTCCGCGATACTCGAAATAGTCCCTCAGATCAGCCCATACTTTTCTCCTGTTTCGTATCCACTCAAATGCATCGATGAACCTTAAGTGTGTCACCCTACGGTTCGTGAATAAAATGGACATGATTGAGACTCCTCTCGCATCAATAATCATCACGGGATCCGAGATCCATAATGACTCCCACTCACTCAACGATGAACTAGTGATTGCGTAAACCGTAAACGACATAACCAATTCCTTTTGTCTCACGATATTTTACTTGTCCCGGATCCGATCATCAAGATCAACTATACCTAGTTCGATCCGTTACCGACAAGTACTCTTTACTCGTTCCGTGATATAACATTCTTGTGACCTAGTCACATGCTTGCAAGCGATGTCAATGTGATATCACCGAGAGGGCCCAGAGTATATCTCTCCGCCATCCGGATGGACAAATCCCACTCTTGATGCATGAGCCTCAACTAATACTATCATAGTACCCAAATCCAACTTTATAGTCACCGTGTTACGGAGTGACGAATGATTTAATCAAAGTACTCATCCGGAATTAGTGATTGACATCATCTCATGGTCTAAGGAAAAGAGCTATTTCGAATGTGTTTGATACAGCAACAAACTAAATGACTTGATCGTATTTGCTATACCAACTTGAGTGTGTGTTCATCACATCATTCTTCTAATGACATGACCCCGTTATTAACAACATCCAATGTTCATGATCAGGAAACCTTGATCATCAGTTAATCAACGAGCTAGTTTAAAAAGAGGCTTTACTAGGAACCTTTTTGTTTATTAAACACACATGTATTAACGTTTCCGATTAATACAATTTTAGCATGAGAAATAAACATCTATTATAAACATGGAATATGATAATAAACAATTTATTATTGCCTCTCGGGCATATTCCCTTCAGGTATGTGATGTGAAACCTAGCTATCTTCGGTTTTGCTGGGTTGCGTTTTGGTGCGTTTTAGATTCGAGGTCGGATCCTGTTAAAGGGGGGAAGAATGTGACACCACGGAGTGTCGTATCCTTATAAAAAGTGAATGTTGAGCTCAAAAACATTATGAAATATGGTATTGGAGGTTAAAACCATATGGTAGGAGGTTTAATAGCGTTTCCGGGCCGTTTCCGGGGTTTTGGGCCTTTCCGGGGGAGTTTGGGCCTAAAAGAGGGGGTTGTGGGCTTTGGTGGGATGGAGTATGAGTCCATTTAGGACTAGGATTCAGGTTTGGGGCTGGTAAAAGGGGGCTCCCCTGCCCCTTGTGCGCCCCCATCCCCTTGTGTGCGCCCCACCTCTCCTTTGCTTTGGCCCTAGCCGCCCCACCCCTCTCCTCCCCTTGTGGCCGTGCGCCCCTCCCCATTGCCCCCTCACCTCTCCACCTCTCCACCACCTCTCCTCCACCCCCTTGCTGCCCTAGGGTAGACTCCCCACCCCCTGCACCTCGAAGATCCATCCGTTGGAGCGAGGAGCGAGGAGCGATCTAGGAGGAGATCTTTTGGGTTTTCATGCGTCGGGTGAAGGTATGGCCATGGGACTCCTTGGGGATGGGCTAGGTACTGTTCTAAGGGTCATTATCATGTTTTTAGATCAATTGGTGGTGCTAGAATTGAGTAGATTGGATTAGATCTAGAAGTTGCCACGTTCTCTGTTTCGGGCAGCATGAGCAGTGGACCTATGGTTTGGTTTTTCGCCAATTTAGAGTCGGAATTTGGTCGTACGACTGTTGAAGAAGTTGTAGGTAATTTCAATACCTTTCAGTGGATATAAAGAACTTTAAATTCCGCCCAGCCGTTTGAAAGTTATAGCTGTTTTACCAAGCGTGTTAAAATCTGTGACGTGATTGGAACAGATCACGATATTCTGTAGATTAAACCACTTTAGAGTCCGAATCAGTCTTTCCTTATACTTAGAAAAAGTTGGGAAATTTCCTAAGCTACGCGAGGATGTACTCGTTTAATTGATTCGGAGCCCCAGAACTCAAGTTATGCCTTTTGGAAGGCTGCTATCCCGACGGGACAGAACCTCTATTTTTGGTTGTTGCGAGTAGTTGGCAATGTCGGGGTAGATGAGGGTTTGTGTACTATTTTGTGGTCATGATTGTGAGTGTGTGGTACCTATGTGCAGGTGGTGTGACCCCGGGAGTGCCTTCTACTTCCCGCCAATCCGTTGCCCGTGGTTGAGGCAAGTGCATTGTAATGGATAGCGGTTTGTAGGTTGCTAGTTGAGACTAGATGAACTTGATTACATGACATGATCACTCGCCATGCTTTGATGATTTCCTTTGATATGATGAGTATGCTATGATGCCATGTGTTAATGTAGAAGTTTATTATGATGTTGGCATATTTGCATACATGGCATGTTACATGGCCCGGGCGGTGAGAAAGTCATAACTAATCCGGGGAAGGTCGGTGAGAAAGTTATGACTATTCCGGAGAGCCAAAGAGTAAGTCCTACATCGTGATTCCATTCACCGCGGTGAACGGAAGCGAGGAGTAGGCACCGTCCATCTTCGGGATGGAAGGGGGGAGAGGGTGCATACCGACGGGTGTGCACTCAACCATACCGGTGTGAGTTTCCAAGGAGACATGAGCATCGCATTGCACTGCATACATATTGATGATGATGATGATATGTGACCATGAATGAGAAGGTTTACATGATGTGAGATATTATTGCTATGTAATTGTTCTTGTTGTACCATTGCAATATGCTTGCTGAGTTTTGAACTCACGCTTGTGTTTTCTTGTTGTTTTAGGTACCATGAGAACGGCATGCGGGGAAGGAAATTAGTCACATGTCCGCACGTAGCTTCACCCATTTTGATTCCATAAGTCATTCAATTAGTTTTGATAATAAACTGCGTGTGATGATTATTGCTTTAAGGTTTAGCTTTGCGATATGAGAGTTTTATTGTTCGTTTGACTCTTGGAAACATTAAGTGCTTGATAATAGACTTATATTGTAGTTAAGTATTTAATTATTGTTGTTTTAGCTGTCTCTCATATTGCCTTATATTGCTATACTGTTGTTGCTCCTTCAATTCATGTTAAAACAAAGGAGATGCTGCCGGAATCTTGGTTTTTAGCATGTGCGCCTTTGCTGGAATTTATTTTTAATTGTGGTATTTAGATGTTGTTTAGCTTATGTTTGGTAGCATTCAGGCATATTAAATGCCGGGGTGTTACAGAGGGGGAGGCCAAGGGGCACACCAAAGGGGGTGGGGCGCAACAAGGGGGCAGGGGGAGCCCTTTAAACTAGCCCAAACAGGAATCCTAAACCCAAATGGACTCATACTCCATCCCACCAAAGCCCACAACCCTTTCCCCTAGGCCCAAAACTCCCCGGAAAGGCCCAAACTCTCGGAAACAGCCCGGAAACGCTATTAACCTCCATACCCTATGGTTTTAACCTTAATTCCACATTTCATAATGTTTTTGACCTGAATATTCACAGTAAATAAGGTTACGACACTCCGTGGTGTCATAGGGGGAGAGGGTGCACACCGACGGGTGTGTACTCAACCATACCGATATGAGTTTCCAAGGAGACATGAGAATCGCATCGCATTGCATACATAATGATAATGATATGTGATCATGAGTGAGATGATATACATGATGTGAGTTGTTGTAGCCATGTAGTTGTTTTTGTTTGTACCATTGCAATATACTTGCTGAGTGATGAACTCACGCTTGTGTTTATGTTGTTTTTCTTTAGGTACCATGACACCGGCATGTGGGAAGGGGCAATAGCTACACATCTTCACGTAGTCCAGCCACATTTTCTATTGTTTAGTCAAGTTCATCATAAGTGCCATGAACTAGGTGTTTGGAATAATTTTTGTGTGCTTGTGATCCTTATTTACTTAGCAATAGTTTATGGAGTGGTTGGCTTTAGTATTATTGACTTGTGTTGATGCTTAATTCATTTATATTGCTGCTTTAGATGCCTTATGTTTTGCTATGAATTGCCTTGTTATTGCTATCACTTCAATTCATGTTAAAACAAAGGAGATGCTGCCAAAATTTCGGTTTTTAGCATATGCGCCTTTGCTGTAATTTATCGTTAATTGTGGTATTTAGATGTTGTTTAGTCTATGTTTGGTAGCATTCGGGCATACTAGATGCCGGAGTGTTACATAGCAGCGCCATGAACTCATCTAACCTGGTCCGAACGAATTCCGAGCTCGTTTGACCGATTTACCGCTTTCCGATTCTGAGCTCTGAAACTACTCCCCAACATCGGTTTTTGAAAGAAAAGAACCAACGAAAACAATTCAAATGGGGAAAGGAGAGACCTAACACGAAACCGAGAAAATGAAAACTCAAAGCGCAAGGGAAATCGGGATTTTCCCCCAAATCTGGCAGTACCGGCTGTTATTATGCGGTAGTACCGCCCTAGGCCGGTAGTACCGCACCAATAACCCGGTAGTGCCGCTGGTCGGGGATCGAAATGGGGTGCTCTCTGGAAATTAATTACCGGGGTGCTACCTCCGGTACTACCCCTAACGCGGCAGTACCGGCCCCACGACCCAGTAGCACCGGTCGCCAGAGACCAAAAAGGTGCCTCTCTGGAATTTAACTACCGGTGGTGTGTGAGTGGTACTGCAGCTGGGGGCGGTAGTACCGGCCTCACAGCGTCGATAATGCTGGCTTTCCAGGAGAAAATATTGCAAAAAGGGGAATTTTGCGCAATTGAGTCCAGAACTTCGAAGCGATGGCATGACTAGGTTCCTAGGGACACTAGGGACCCATTCACGTTGGTTTCGTCAAGTTCCGAGCTCGTTTGCTCAATCCCACCCTTTTTGACTTTACGAACCCCGAAAACGACTCGAAAATGGATTTCGACTCAAAAGTGGTCCAAATCCGATTTTCGTCGCAGCAATGGTACTTCTACGGCATCAGGGGCCAATACAAGCTAGTTCCAGGGATTTTGGAACTTTGGAATGTGGAACTGTCCCGAAGGCCCAAAATGCACCTCTTCGCAAATCGAGCCAATACAGCTACTTGAGCATGGTCAACCTATCAAGTTTATACTATCCATACGTCAAAATCTTGACAATTGAAACCTGTTCAATCAATAAAATGACTTCAACAAATAAGTAATATCTCTACAAGATAAATTTCGTAAATAGGATTCTAAGATGTGCATTCATTAAGATTAAAATCTTGCATCATGATTATTATCCATTGTTCATCCCATCACAACATGTACTCGACATAATACCATAGTTTTACACTTTTCTTCTATTGGATCAATGGTTTCCAACAATTAACAACACTACCAAAGCATCAATATCAATTCTTTGCATAATCATCAATCAACAACATTGCTTTTAGCTACCTTACACATAGGTTGCAACAAAATTGTCACTACACAACATACTCCAACTATTAAATTAGATTTAATAAGTTAGATCAGCACAATGTTCTTAAAACAACAACCAGACCTATGTTTTTTTTTTCCAATTGACATCGATACTAGCATTAACACCGCCCTTAACAACATCATTAACAATAAGTCTTATGTCTTCTCAATTGATATCAATACTAGCATTGTAGAGACACAACTGCATACTTCCAAATATACTAGTAGTTTGCAACAACATAAATAGCAACTCCAATCAACTTCCTATAACACCCCAGCTTCTACTAAGCCTAGAATGTCACCAAACATAGACCATAACACATTTAATACCATAATTTAAAGTAAATTACAGCAAGTAATCATTTAGAATAATTGAAAATTTTGACAGCATCTCCTTTGTTTTTGCATGAAACTTAACAACATAATCATCATATCAATAAGTAGGATAAACAAGACCTTCACACGCAGCGATAATGATAACCAATCATCAATTAAAACATCAATATGCATCGCTAGCAAAAGAATAAGCATCAATTTCTAGGAAGATATAACGATTCACTCCATAGCCCCACATGATACACATGGGGGAAACAACCAAACATTAAGACCATAAACTAATGATTATTGCAATGTCTCCAAAACAGGTGAATTAGCTAGATTATGATGCTACGTGGAGGAGTGTAGCTAAATCCCTTTCCCGCGCGCCAATTTCACGGTACCTAAAGAAACAAACAACGAAAAACACAAGCGTGAGTTCAAAACTCAGCAAGGTGTAATATAATGAATCGACAAGGATCAAAACAACAAACCATCATACCAGTCTCCACAGTTATACCACAACACATCATACTTGACATTATACACACTCTTTAAAACAACATGATAATCATTTCATGAACACCTCATGAGTACTCTCATCATTAATTCATAAACTTCTTCATTCATGTATATCATTCATGCAATGCAATGCACATGTCTCCTGGAATTCTCATACCGGTATGGTTGAGTGCACACCCGTCGGCATGCACCCTTTTCCCCCTTCCATCCCGAAGATGGAGGGTGCCTATCACTCGCTTCCATTCACCGCGGTGGGTGGAATCACGATGTAGGTCTTACTCAAAAGTTTAGCCCCGGACTAGTCATAATAGCTTCACCGACCCTACCGGAATAGTTATGACTTATCTCACCGGCCGGCCATGAAAATATGCCATGCATGCAAAATGGACAGCAATGTATACACAAATAGAAATATTGCATATCAACACATGGCATCTCAACATGTAGGACCGTATTCAACCATCGACGGTGCCCATTCACAACATAGCATGTAAATCACTTATCATCATCAAGCATTTTAATCATGGCATGAAGACATCATATCATCGACAATATTTAAAACATGGCATAAGGACATCATATCAATTATAACATGTAGTTCATGGCAAGACAGCATGTTATCTATCCCAAACACTATCAAGCAATTCTAGCAACACGTATAATGTTCAATCCACACAACACACTTGCCTTCAACCGCGGGCAACGGAGTGACGAGAGGTTGAGGGCACTCCCGAAGGCACACCACCTGCAAACACGTGCCACACACTTAATTCGACTCCTCAAAACAGTACCCACTACACCTAATACGCTAAATACTCCAAAACCCCGAAATCACAGATTTTGCCCCGTTCTGGACAGCGGCTTCGAAAAATCATAACTTGAGTTCTAGAACTCCAAATTGAATAAACGAGTACATCCTCGCATATCTTAGGAAATTTTCCAACTTTTTCTAGTTATAGGTAAAGACTGATTCGGAATCTAATGTTGTTTAATCTAACGTTGAACACGAACTGTCTCAATCTCGTCACAGATTTGACAGCGCTCGGTAAAACAGGCATAACTTCCAAACGGCTGGGCGGAATTTCAATTTCTTTATATGCACTGAAAGATATTGAAATTATCTACAACTTACTAGAAGTCCGTACGGTCAGATTCGAAATCTAAATTAGTTTAATCTAATGTTGAACACAGACTGTCCCAACCTCGACACAGATTGGACAGTGCCCACCAAAACGGCCATAACTTTCATACCATAACTCCAAAAATTCTCAAAAAAATACACAAAATAGTTCTTGATGATAACTAGAACTTCTTCAATAGGAGGTCAGCCAAATTCCGACTCTAAAATTGCGTAATCGCACCCCCTAAAACGGACTCCAAATCTGCCCGAAACTGAGTACAATACGAACTCTAGTTCTTTTCAGATCTACTCCATCGCAGCACGTCCTCTTGATCTAACAACTCCAAATCTACCATGAGAACAGCACCTAGACCTTCCCCAAGGTTTCCCCATGGACATACCTTAGTCCGACGAACGACGAACACGAAGAATGCCTCTCGATCGCCCGATCTCGCTCCCACGCGTCGTGGCCACCGGTTCTCCTCGTCGCGGATTCTCCTACCGGCGAGGGCAGCACCATGGCGTGGCATGGCAGCGAGGGGGACGCAGCAAGGGCACGTGGTGGAGCAAGGGGAGGCGCAAGGGTGAGGGAGGGGTGGCGGCTAGGGAGGAGGAGGCAATGGGGTGGAGGGGAAACAAGTGGGGGCTAGGGCTAGGGAGGGGACTTGTTTGGGGCGCAGGTAGGGCTAGGGCAGCAGTTTTGCTGTCCTAGACCACCTCCAAAAGGCCCAAATATGTCCCACCTTCGGCCCATATGGACCCCCCAAGGCCCGAACTCCCCCGGAAGGCCCAATTCCCCTCCGGAAAGGCCCAAAATCCCCCGGAAAGGCCCACACTTGCAGAAACGGCGCAAAAACATGTTACAAGAGTCGTACCTTATGGCCAAGATCGAAAATGACTCATACCGTCATTCCGTAGTATCACACTTCCAAATTAAATCCACTAGTCAACATGATTAAATTTCTCTATTAACCCGTTAGATTAGAACATCTTTAAACAACCGGCAAGGTTTCTTTAACAGTATCATTAATTTACATCATCTTAATGTTCTAACTAGGCATCAAGGTTTAAACTTTTAACATTGACGAGGATCATAAGCACTTTTAAAGCAAGGCAACAGATTCTAAGCATGTACATTAACCCATTTAATCATTCTCGCTACAGAGTAAACTACAACACTAGTAGTCTATTTATTCTCCAGCTAGAGATGATAATCACATTGAATTGATTGAACTCAAAATTTAACTTAGCAACACATCATTCCATAAACCACATTGTTACCTACTACATAGCACGGACATAAACTTTTCTAAACACCTTCATGGGGCACGAACTCTTGACAAACAGGATGCAACTCAACTTTTAAAGATAACCACAACTCAAGAACCAGAACGAACACCGGTAGAAAATTTCTCCTTTCCAAGCAAAGAAGAAAAACAAAACTCCGACAGAAATACAGGAGAGCCCAACTCTAAAATTCCCAAATTTGCCCACAAAACTCTTCAAGAAATCTCAAGATCTATACTTCCAAGAAGGAAGAAGGATGCACCAGGGAAAATCAAATGTTCATTAAATCTTTTTCGATAAAAGATTCAAACTTAGCTCCACCAACTCAAGGCCTGCAAAAGGGAAACTCCAACACTTTTTCCTAGATAGGTAGAACAACAACCACACAAGTTTCCTCCTCAAGACAGTCCGCAATGACCAACAAAACTGGTGTCAAAGCAAAAATAGCGACCAACAGATGCGCAACACAAAACCTTTCTTCTACGTCTTCAACCAAGGAAGACAAAACCACAAATCGCCTACGGAACAATCTGCGATAAATCAAATACCAAACAATTTTCTTTTGATTTCAATCGACTAAAAAACTAAGAAGACCAACAAAAACCGACCGTCAGAACGGTGAAAAGCATCCGAAGGAAACCACCATCAACTCTTCTATTTGTCTCCAGTCAACTGCCCGATCTACGATAGAAAAGGTAAGCACTCTTTCCCCACAAGGGGTTAATAGTTCTTTGGTGATGGCTTTAACCGGCCATACCGTCAAACCACACCCTTACTATGAACAAAAGTGGTGACCGAAACCCTTCGGCACCACAACCCCACTTTATCACCACAACAAGCACAATTCAATCATTTATCTCATAGACATAGCAACATGCATTATCCAATGAAGCATTCAACATCAAAGCTTAAATACAAAATTTAAGCGTAAAGAAACGATACCCATACCCTTTCCTACTGTGCATCCATGTGTGTCAAATTTTAGATTAGTTATACCACTTTTGCAAGTTTTAATGTTGCTATCCTATGACAAAATTTTAGTTGAAACCTAAGCCATGTTTCTAAGTTATTCCACATCACATTTTAGTTGTATCCTATAGCATGACACTAAAAATACACATTCCAAGGACCTACAGCCCGCTTTGATACTAACTGTAACACCCCGGCATTTAATATGCCCGAATGCTACCAAACATAGACTAAACAACCTCTAAATACTACAAATACAAGTAAATTACAGCCAAAGCATGAATGCTAAAAACCAAAATTTCGGCAGCATCTCCTTTGTTTTAACAAGAATTGAAGGAACAACAACAGCATAGCAATATATGGCAATATAAGAGGCATCTAAAATAGCAATAACTAAAGGCATGATAGCAATAAAAGTCTAATTCCAAGCATTCAATGTCTCCATGAGCCATACAAACAATAAGACTCTCATAACGCAAAACTAAACCATAAATCAATAAGCATCACACTTAGTTTATTATCAAGACCCAATTGAATGACTGTGGGAACAAATGAGTGAAGCTATGTGTAGAAGTGTGACTATTTTCCTTTCCCTCATGCCAGTCTCATAGTACCTAAAACAACAAGAAAGCACAAGCGTGAGTTCAACACGCAGCAAGTATATTGAAATGGTACAAATGAACAAATACATGGCTACAACAACTCACATCATGTCTATCATCTCATTCATGATCACATATCATTATCATCATCATTATGTATGCAATGCGATGCGATGCTCATGTCTCCTTGGAAACTCATACCGGTATGGTTGAGTACACACCCGTCGGTGTGCACCCTCTCCCCCCTTCCATCCCGAAGATGGACGGTGCCTACTCCTCGCTTCCATACACCGCGGTGGATGGAATCACGATGTAGGACTTACTCATTCGCTCTCCAGAATAGTCATAACTTTCTCACCGACCTTCCCCGGACTAGTTATGACTTTCTCAACGCCCGGGCCATGTATCATGCCATGTATGCAAACATGCCAACATCATAAATTACTTGTACATTAACACATGGCATCATAACATAATAAGCATATTCATCATATCAATGGCAATCATTAAAGCATGGCATGTGAACATATCATATATTCAATTTCAATCTCAACCAATCTAGCAAACTACAACCCGCTTCTCATTCCAATACACTTGCCTCAACCACGGGCGACGGATTGGCGAGAAGTAGAAGGCACTCCCGGGTTCACACCACCTGCACATAGGTACCACACACTCACAATCATGTCCACAAAACAGTACGCAAACACTCTTCTACCCCGACATCGCAAACTACTCGCAAAACCCAAAAACAGAGGTTCTGTCCCGTCGGGACAGCAGCCTTCCAAAAGGCATAACTCGGGTTCTACGACTCCGAATCAATTAAACGAGTACAACCTCGCGTATCTTAGGAAATTTCCTAACTTTTTCTAAGTATACGGAAAGACTGATTCGGACTCTAAAGTGGTTTAATCTACAGAATACCGTGATCTGTTCCAATCACGTCACAGTTTTTAACACGTTCGGTAAAACGAGTATAACTTTCAAACGGCTAGGCGGAATTGGACTTTCTCTATACCCACGGAAAGGTATTGAACTTACCTACAACTTCTTCAACTGGCGGATGATCAAATTCTGACTCTAAATTGGAGAAAACCCAAACCCTAGGTCGACTGCTCATGCTGCCCGAAACAGAGAACGTGGCAAACTCTAGATTTCATCTAATCTACCCAATTACAACACCACCAATTGATCTAAAAACATGATATTAACCCTTAGAACAGATCCTAGACCAACCCTAAGGATCCCTGTGGCCATACCTTCGCCCGACGAACGAAAACCCAACGGATTTCCTCCCGGTTCGCGCGATCTCCTTCCTCGCTCCAAATCCACCGGATCTCCTCGTCGCGGAGCGCTCAAATGGATGGATCTTTGGGGTGGTGCGGTGGAGAGGCTTCCCTAGGGCAGCAAGGGGTGGTGGAGAGGGATGGGGAGGAGAGGGGCGCAAGGGGGCGGCTTGGGGAGGTGGAGGCGCTACAAAGGGGAGATGGGGGAGGTGAGGGGCGGCTAGGGCATGGGGGGGCATTTGGGCAGGGTGTGGGGTGCAAGAAGGCTGCGGGAGGCACACCAACCAGGTCTCCTACTCCTACTTGGACTTAAACTCCATCCCACCAAAGCCCACGACCCTTTCCCTTAGGCCCAAACTCCCCCGGGAAGGCCCAAACTCCCAGAACCGGCCCGGAAACGCAAATAAACCTCATACCGTATGGTTTCAACCTCCAATTCCACATTTCATAATGTTTTTGCCCTCAACATTCACCTTTTATAAGGTTACGACACTCCGTGGTGTCACAGAAAATCTCTGAAAAATTCGGGAAACGACTTTCTAGAGCAAATAAATCCAACAAGGGGTAGATCAGGGTTTCCAGAACGAATCCATCGCGCAAAAGAATTCTTCTAACCCTAACCTAGGTCTAGCAACCTGATAAAACAATGATTTACTTCTCGATCTAGGTTTTCTAGGGCTAAATAAGCAAGAAAAGAAAAGTGAAAAGGAGAGTGGAGGCTAGGGTTTGAGATTAACTCTAGGGATTGAGCTCCAACCTTGAATCCACCGGTTGTGCAGCCTCCTAGGGGTCTTGGGGATGCTCCAACACACCTCAATCTTGCTCCACTTGCACTCCTTGAGCTCCAACCAGCCGGCAAACGGAGGGGGCAGGGTGAGCTCGCGATGAGGAGAAGGAAATGGAGGAGGAGAGGAAAAAGGAGAGGGTGAGGGAGTGAAATGAGGGAGAGGGGGAGAGGAGGAGCTCTCCCTCCTGCTTTTGGCGACCAGGGGCGGCGCAAGGACCGAGGCAAGGAGGCATGGCCGGCGATGTGCAAAACAGGGGCTTGTCCCCCACGCCCGTAGCCCTCGGCCGGCATCGCCGGATGGGGACAGATCTTGCCGCTGCGGACCGGTAGTACCGCGGTTTAGCTGGCCAGTACTCACATTCCAAAGAAATTGAAACTTCCCGGTTTCTTCGTGATCCTTTACTCCAACTTCGGAATTGATCCTCGGGGATCCAAGGGAAGGGTTTTAGGGTTCCAAAGAAAGGTTTTTGGGATTAGTTTTACTAACAACTTCGAAGGATTTCGACCTGACTCGAAACTCGGGGTTTCAGGTCAAAACCGATCGAAACGACAAAAACACTCCAAAAACAAATAACTCCAAATTAAGATGCAAATAACAAATTAGAACGCAATCAAACACTCAATTAGCATAATTAAACCTAATTATTCTTAATTACAAATTCAGGGTGTTACAGTTAGCATTATTCTATTTGCAAGAGATCAAACAGTGATCAAATTTGACTAATCATACACAAAACATATCAAGGTAGCTAGGGTATGGATGAATTTATAAACTCTAGACATTGATGAATTCACCTCATGCAAGGTAAGCAAGAATGCTATTAAATATTAATTCTAGTACGAATTGTTGTTAGAAGACAACCTTTAACTGAACTTTTCCTAAGCAAACAAGGTCACAATCGATAGAATATAATTTGTTCAATTGACATATTAGCTTAACACAAGTATTTTTGTAGGATCGATGTATATGAATATAGCCATCAGAGGGGGTGAATAATTGTGCGGAAGTTAAAACCAAATCTTTGATCTACTAAAAGTTCACCCTAAACCAAACCAAATAATTGCCTTGTATTCGACAAAAATAGATTAATAGATATTGGGTAAAATGCGAATTCCTGGAGATCCAACCGTCGGATCGATCTAAAATTTGGACACAAGAAACTAGATTCCAATACGAATCGAACCCAAAAAGAATCAGCTCAATCGGACTTACGGATCTAATGTTATAAACCTCGCAAGCTTACTGTGACAGAAGATGGCGAGAATTAATCTAACCAAAACTTCAAGATTAAACAAGAACGACAAAAGATTAATCAACTAAACTTTGAGGGACCCTAAATCAATACCCTAGAAAGGTTTTTGATGAATCAATTCAAGATGAAACTCAAGGAACAAAAACCAATCTAGAATTAGAACAAGCATGCAAACAAGAACCAAAACAGGAAACACTATAGCAACGTGGTTACTGTAGCATGCAAGGATCTGGAAGAATTGATCTTTATTTCTTTTGTTTAAAGTACTCCCATCAAAAGAGTACAAACCCTGAAACAAAGCTCTAAGCTCTCAATGTCTGGATTGCATAAACAGGAGGCGTCTCCCCCAATTTATACAGAGCAAATACATTCAAATACGACTCCTAATCCTAGAAGGATTCCCACTCCTAATCCTAGAAGGAGTATGTATTCAACGCAACTCCACTTGGCCCAACCTGTCCAAATATAGCTCTTGCATGCGTATGGCAACCCAGCCATACTCACGTGACTAACAACTCTTGCACACGTACGGCAACCATGCCATACTCACGTGACTAACCATTCTTCATGTGCACCGTCCTCTAGCCCGAATGTCCCGCATGACATCCTTGACCACCAAGACCTTGATTCCTCCCTAAATCTAGTCTCGAACCTCAGTTCCTCCATGAACCTAGTTCCGGTTCGATCATCGACCACGTTCGCCCTCGAGCAACACATGCACATGAACAAACCACAAAATGATTCCGAGCACAAGTTCGCGACTTGACTCAACATTAGTCCATGCAAATACTCACACGAGCATTGCATAAGTTCAAAACATGCATTATGAAATTCAAACAAATTTCATAACCACAGATCAATCACCAAACAATTTTCAAAATCACAAAAAACAACCTCGAGCAAAAACCATTCACGCCGGACCAAACATCGGTCCAGCGCAGCTCACGACGGACCAAAGTTTTTGTCCAGCGTACATGCGAAAGTCTCGGTTAGATTCAGAGAAAACATGTTCAAAAGCACGTTCACGACGAACCAAACTTTCTGGTACGATGTACATGCAAAAGCAACGCTCAAATATGCATTCAGGATGGACCGAAAATTTGGTTTGGCGTGCATGGTCCGGCGTAACATAAAGACTTACAGTTTTTCAACAAATTTGGTCCGACACAAGTATTCAAAAAAGTGCGTTCACGACGGACCAAAACTTTGGTCCAGCGTGCATGTAGAAACAGTCGTCAAAAACGCAGTTCACCACGGACCAACAATTTGGTTCGGCGTAGATGTGAATTCAGGCCTTAAAAACATGTTCACGGCGGACCGAATATTTAGTCTGGCGTAGATGCAAGAAACGGTCCGGCGCAGATGGGAAACTTACTGTTTTTCCAGGTTTGGTCCGGTGCCAATGCGAAACTTGCTGTTTTTGTGAAATTCAGTCCGGCGCTAAAAGAACCACATGCACACACATTTGTAAATTCAATTCTAAGCCAATTTTTCAGCATATGATTTCACATTTTTCCATAACACATTGGTTCCTTAATGATGCTCACTAATGATATGCTTAGTTTGGAAACTTTAGACTGGAAAAGAATGATTGGAAAACTTAGACTGGAAGATGTATATGCAAGCAGCTATGAACTCAAGCTTTTCATTTTTTAAAAATGAAGTTAAACAGACTGAAGATAGAAATGACAAAAAAATAGACCACCATATGCATTCTATGGATATATATAAGGGAAGCAAAAGTAGCAACATAGCCAAACAGACACTCATCATATGCATAGGCAAAAAGGTGCTCATCATCTTTATGAACTTAGAGTTACTTCTAGTTATCCTTTTGCAATTTCTTACATTGAGTGGCATCACATAAAATGAGAAAAGGCCTCACAATAAGAAAGAAGAATTAAAGAAAGTCTACTTAAAAGTGGCACACTGCATCAAAACTTCTAGACATATCCTTACTACAGTTTCCCGAAAGAGAAAATACATATGTTAATGTTACAGAAGCGCAATTCACTGCAATCTATAGCACAATGTTGCTGCGAAGAAGGGGGTTGAGAGACAAACTAATAATCACCACCAAGTAATGTATACACAACTGCAGGAAACATAGCAACAATTTTAAATCCATATCGCATTACCTTGGCCACCAGGAGAAAGCAGGGCAATGGCGGTAAAGCAACTAGAGCTATCCATCTGAGGGAAGCTAATGTGACGACCTGCCTTTTTAGGGGCGTGTCTAAATGTGACGACCCGGGTAATTAGCCCAGAGTAATTAACAATAACCTATCATTACCCTGAATTAATCACACGAATCTCGGCACAGTAGCTAACAAAATATTGGGCGTCCCGATACTTTATCAGTTACTATACCGTGTTCAGAGTGTTGCAGCAGAACAATAATTAGAGACTAAAATGGGAATATATTACATTTCATGCCACGCAGGGCTTACATGTTCCATCTTAATTATACATCGGGTCCAAGTATAACAAAAATACCTTACAACGGTCTCATCCCTGATGACCGTCCAAAAGATAGTACTGTCTACCCAATCCTCTAGCTCTCCTGATTGTAGTAGTAGTAGTAAATATCTTCCTGAAGGGCCTAGTCCTGATCATCACCTTCAACACACGCCTCATTGGCGGCTCTATCCTTCTCACAATCTAGCAGAGGGGGAGTTAAGCAAGAGTGAGTACAGGAGTACTCAACAAGTTGTGACACTACGGAATGGTGTGACATTATTTAATGTGAATGTTAAGGTCAAAAACTTTATTAAATATGAAATTGGAGGTTGAAACCTTACGGTATGAGGTTTATTTGCGTTTCCGGGCCGTTTCCGGGAGTTTGGGCCTTTCCGGGGGAGTTTGGGCCTAAGGGAAAGGGTCGTGGGCTTTGGTGGGAAGGAGTTTGAGTCCATGTGGGAGTAGGATACCTATTTGGGCTGGTAAAAGGGGCCTCCCCCTGACCTTGCTTGCGCCCCCACCACCCCTTGTGCGCCCCCCACCCCCCTTAGGTGCCCTAGCCGCCACCTCCGTCCCTCTCCCTTTGCTTGTGCCTCCCCCTTTGCCCCCATTGCTCCCCACCTCTCCACCACCTCTCCTCCACCCCCTTGCTGCCCTAGGGTAGCCTCTCCACCCCAGCACCTCGAAGATCCGTCCTTTGGAGCAAGGAGCGAGGAGTGAGGAGCGAGGAGCGAACCGGGAGGAGATCCATTGGGTTTTCGTGCGTTGGACGAAGGTATGGCCATGGGAATCCTTGGGGTTGGTCTAGGTACTGTTCTAAGGGTCATTATCATGTTTTTAGATCAATTGGTGGTGCTGGAATTGAGTAGATTACATTAGATCTAGAAGTTGCCACGTTCTCTGTTTCGGGCAGCATGAGCAGTCGACCTAGGGTTTAGGTTTTCGTCAATTTAGATTCGGAATTTGGTCGTACGGCAGTTGAAGAAGTTGTAGGTAATTTCAATACCTTTCAGTGGGTATAAAGAACGTCCAATTCCGCCCAGCCGTTTGAAAGTTATGATCGTTTTACCGAACGTATTAAAATCTGTGACGTGATTGGAACAGATCACGGTATTTTGTAGATTAAACAACTTTAGAGTCCGAATCAATCTTTCCATATACTTAGAAAAAGTTAGAAAATTTCCTAAGCTACGCGAGGATGTACTCGTTTAATTGATTCAGAGTCCCAGAACTCAAGTTGTGCCTTTTGGAAGGCTGCTGTCCCGACGGGACAGAACCTCTGTTTTTGGGTTTTGCGAGTAGTTGGCAATGTCGGGGTAGAAGAGGGTTTGCGTACTGTTTTGTGGGCATGATTGTGAGTGTGTGGTCCCTATGTGCAGGTGGTGTGTCCCCGGGAGTGCCTTCTACTTCTCGCCAATCCGTCGCCCGTGGTTGTGGCAAGTGTATTGGAATGGGTAGCGGGTTATTGTTTGCTATATCGGTTGTGATTGAAATATCGTATATGATATGTTCACATGCTATGCTTTAATGATTGCCAATGATATGATGATTATGCTTACTATGTTATGATGCCATGTGATGATGTACAAGTGATTTATAATGTTGGCATGATTGCATACATGACATGTTACATGGCCTGGGCGGTGAGAAAGTCATAACTAATCCGGGAAAGGTCAGTGAGAAAGTTATGACTATTCCGGAGAGCCAATGAGTAAGTCCTACATCGTGATTCCATCCACCGCGGTGTGGGGAAGCGAGGAGTAGGCACCCTCCATCTTCGGGATGGAAGGGGGGAGAGGGTGCACACCGACAGGTGTGTACTCAACCATACCGGTATGAGTTTCCAAGGAGATATGAGCATCGCATTCCATTGCATACATAATGATGATGATAATGATATGTGATCATGAATGAGATGATATACATGATGTGAGTGGTTGTAGCCATGTAATTGTTTTTGTTGTACCATTGCAATATACTTGCTGAGTGATGAACTCACGCTTGTGTTTATGTTGTTTTTCTTAGGTACCATGAAACCGGCATGCGGGAAAAAGGGGTTTAGCTACACTTCTACACGTAGCTCCACACAAATTAGACAGTGTTATCATTTGGAGTCATTATAATGAACGTAATGCCATGAAACTTGGAGAATTGCTTAACTGTGTGCTCGGTCTTATTATTTGATTCGTTTAGCTCATGGAGTGGTTGAATGCTTTATCCTGGACTTATATTGTTGCTATGTCACCTGTTATTGCTGTTTTAGATGCTTTCCATTATGATATAACTTGTGATACTTTGTTGTTGCTCCGAATCATGGAAAAACAAAGGAGATGCTGCCGAAATTTCGGTTTTTAGCATTTACTCCTTTGCTGTAATTTATCTTTATTTATGGTATTTAGAGGTTGTTTGGTCTATGTTTGGTAGCATTCGGGCATATTAAATGCCGGGGTGTTACACAAGTATTAATAGCAACAATGCAATACATGATTTTTATCTCAATCCAACTCAACTCTTCCAGAGAACACCTCTTTCCTCCAATTACCTTTTTAATGAAAATAGAGTTTTTTTCTTAAAGAGTTGTTCATTTTAGAAATTATGAAATCAACTACTAACACTGTATGTGAGACAGCTTTGGCTTCCGTAGTCTCTAATCCAAGAGACTGGCATGAATTCATGATTTTTACCATGCACAGGTTTGTACCACTTTACCAATAGTGACACCCTCAAGTGATGCCCCAGAACGTTTATCACTAATCCAGTATTAGATCTCCACCCTGTACTCGAGCAGGGAACACCTAACCCAGGTTGTTCCCACTACTCGTAGATACAGTTGTATCCCTGACCACCCGCCAATGACTCCATCTCGAAATCGGTGGTGCATCCGGTGGCCAGTTAACTCCATCTCGAAATCGGAGCTACACATCCGAGCTTCAAATATACCGCCCCAAGTTGGTCCTGTCCCTCTGGGCCTCCCGGCGTGCCCAGAGGTCCGCCCTTAATTTACTTACCCATTGTGGAGATACTAATACCTTCATAGGACAACCTTTGCTGACTGATTCTCGTACTATGGTTGATACTGTTTTACGGCTCATTGCCCAGGTGTTAGTTTGTTTGACCTTATATGCTAGCCTATGTATAGGATCCCACTGACATGACAAATCCTTCTCATCGGCGTCCTCTACCCACCATATTACTCACACAACTATTCCATGACCCAAATGTCCAATCCAACAACATACTTGGGTTCCAACCCGCCAACTCATTTCTTTCCATTCCACAATTCTCACCATGTCACAATTTAGTGTTTTCCAAATGTAAAATAATTTCCAATGCAATGATGACATTTATGATACAAAAAGTAATTAGAAAACCTTTAATAAAATTCATGAGCAAAGGGAACTTGCCTGGTATAATATTAGAATGTACGTCCTCGCTCGAATAATGGGGTTGGTCCAGTTGATTCAAATCTGGTCCTGAAATTAATTAAACTAATCTTACATGCTAATTTTGAATCTGATTAATGGCGTCCAACAGATTAAGCAACAACAAGATTAATTAACCCCTACTTGCTAGACCTTTTGATGTTTAGACTAACAGCTAACTAGTTTATCTATCCTAATTACAGATCGCGAAGAAGTAACCCCATTTCCTAATTTTTCTTCCTTCTCTCTTTTTCTCTTTTCTTTTCTCTTCTTCCCTATTCCTTTTTCATCTTTTCCCTCCTTCTGTTCTTTTTCTCTTCCTCTCTTTCTTTCCTCTGTTCTTTTTCTCTTCTGACCGAACAACAGCCTGGCTTCTCTCCTTTTCCTCTCCTCCCAGCCAACTCAACCCATTCGACACCTCTCCTCCCAGGCGACACCGACGCCTCCCTCCAGCTTCCCTACGGCGCGGCTCCTCCCAGCGACTCCCTCTACTCCTCTACTGCACCTCTACTGCAGCAGCACCTCCCTCTCCTCTCTCCCTCTATCTCCCTCTATCTCTACCCAGACCGAGTTCCCCCTTGGTTCTAGGGTTTTAGTTGCTATTGGATTCCTAAGTTTGGCTATGGATTTGCTACCAGGTATGGCTTTGGGGGGTCAATGATGATCAAAGAGCATGAAATCCATTGTGGCATGGTGTGTGCTGGGAGATCAATGCTCATCCAAAGGAATGAACATCCAGGTACACGCGCATCCATTCCTTTACTGCCATAATCTGAGACCCATGGGTTTGAAACCCGATGTACTCTCTACTTGATCTTTTCAAAGCACAAACTACATTTCATTCTACTGCCATTCACTACTTGCTACTGCTGCTTGAGCACCTGGTTTGGTTGGTGAAGCTTTGAAACGAAGAAGGGGTTGGGGAAGAGGTAGCAGGCCTTAAGCTTCTTGCTTGGCCTCCAGCTCGATCCCCTCCTCTTTGCTTGGTTAGGATTGGCTGAGGGTTGAGGCGGTCAGTCTTCTCTCCTGGATCTGCAGTTTCCCTACTTGGCCAGCCCTTCTTCCTCCTTTGATTCTTGCTCCTCTGGCTTCCTCCCTCTTTCTCTCACTCGGCTGGGAAGGAGAAGGTGAGGGGAGAGAGGTGGCTGGCTTCAGAAGAGTAGAATGGGGAGAAGAGTCAATGAGAAGGCTGAGAATGAGCTGTGCGTGAGTTGGCTTGGTCTTATGCCTTCCTTGCTCCACAATTACCCTTCTACCCTTGGGTCCAACACAGTCTCTTCCAAGGCACAAGGGCATTAATGTCCTTCTTTCATTCTATTGCAAAATCAGTTGCCCTACCCCCTTTTGCACACTGCCACTTCAATTTGCTGTTTAATTACATGCTAAAGAACTGATTAGGAGATGATCTAATTGTGACACCACGGAGTGTCATAACTTTATTTTACGTGCTTGATATGGTTAAAAACAGTATGAGATGTGGAATTAAGGTTAAAACTATAGGTTATGGAGGTTAATAGCTTTTCCGGATCGTTTCCGGGCCGTTTTCGGGGTTTTGGGCCTTCCCGGGGGAGTTTTGGGCCTTGGTGGGCTTTGGTGGGATGGATTAGGTCTCCGTAACGGACTAGAATTGGGTGTGGGGGCTGGTAAAAGGGGTTTCCCTGCCCCTTTGGGGCGCCCACCCTGCTGCCTTTGCGCCCCTTGAGGCCTTGGTGCGCCCCCCTCACCTCCCCCCACTTGCCAAGCCCTAGCCGCCCCTTCCCTTTGAGCCTTGCGCCTCCCCCTTGCTCTCCTCCATTGCCCCACCTCTCCACCACCTCTCCTCCACCCCCTTGCTGCCCTAGGGTGGTCTCCACACCTCTGCACCTTGTGGATCCATCCGTTGGAGCGAGGAGCGAGGAGCGAGGAGCGAGGAGCGTGGAACGAGGAGCGATCCGCGAGGAGATCTATTGGAGATTCGTTCGTTGGGCAAAGGTATGATCATGGGGATCCTTGGGTTTGATCTAGGTACTGTTCTTAGGGTGTTTATGAAGTTTTTAGATCAATTGGTGGTGCTGGGTTGGAGTTCTTTGGGTTAGATCTAGACGTTGCAACGTTTCTGTTTTCGGGCAGATTGAGCAGTCGGGCTAAGGTTCAAGTTTTCGTCGATTTAGAATCCGAATCTGTCCGTACGGACTTAAAAGAAGTTGTAGATAATTTAATTATATTTCCGTGGACATAAAGCACGTTAAAATCTGATCAGCCGTTTGAAAGTTATGGCCGTTTTACCGAGCGTGTTAAAATCTGTGACGCAATTAGAACAGATCGTAGTAATCTGTAGATTAAACAATTTTAGAGTCTGAATCAGTCTTTCCGTATAACTAGAAAAAGGTAGGAAATTTCCTAAGCTTCGCGATGGTGTACTCGTTTAATCGATTTGGAGTCCCAGAACTCAAGTTATGGCCTTTGCAAGGCTGCTGTCCCGCCGGGACAGAACCTCTGTTTTAGGTTTTGCGAGTAGCGGGCAATGTCGGGTGAGATGGGGATTTGTGTATTGTTTTGTGGGCATTATTGAGAGTATGTGATGCCGTTGTGCAGGTGGTGTGACCCCGGGGGTGCCCTCTACTTCCCACAATCCCGTCGCCCACGGTTGAGGCAAGTGTGTTGTAATGAATAGCGGAATTGTAGGTTGCTTGTGGAGATTAGATGAAAGATTGAATACTTGCTATGATCACTTGCCATGCTTGCTGTTTTCCAATGATATATTGAGTATGATTATCATGATTCGATGCCATGTGTTAATATTTGTCATGATGAGATGCCATATGTTTATGTACATGTGAAATATGATAATTGGCATAGTTGCATACATGACATGAGATAGGGCGAGGGCGGTGAGAAAGTCATAACTAGTCCGGCAAGGTCGGTGAGAAAGTTATGACTAGTCCGGAACGCCATTGAGTAAGACCTACATCGTGATTCCATCCACGTGGTGAATGGAAGCGATGAGTAGGCACCCTCCATCTTCGGGATGGAAGGGGGGAAAAGGGTGCACACCGACGGGTGTGTACTCAACCATACCGGTATGAGTTTCCAAGGAGACATGAGCATTGCATTACATCTCATACATATTGATGATGACAATGTTAAGTGTTTATGAATAAGATGATTTACATGAAGGGAGATGCTATTGCCATATTGTTGTTCTTGTTGTCCATTGCAATATGCTTGCTGAGTTTCGAACTCACGCTTGTGTTTTTTTCTTATTGTTTTAGGTACCATGAGAACGGCATGCGGGAAAAGGGAATAGACACACGCCCACACGTTGCTTCACCTTAATGTTTCCCCAAGTCAATTCTTTTAGATTGATAATAAATTGCGTGTGATGGTCATTAAATTAAGGCTTAGCTTGGTTAATGAGAGTTTTATTGTTCGTTTGACACTTGGAACTTTAAGTGCTAAATGTTAGTCTTTTATTGTCGTTAAGACTCTATTTATTGCTGTTTTTAGATGTTTCCCTTATTGCCATATAATGCTATATCGTTGTTGCTCCTTAAATTCATGATAAAACAAAGGAGGTGCTGCCGAAATCTCGGTTTTTAGCCTATGCGCCTTTGCTGGAATTTTATGTTAAATATGATTTTTGGATGTTGTTTAGCTTATGTTTGGTAGCATTCGGGCATATTAAATGCCGGGGTGTTACACTAATGCATTATCTTGATGGAATTTTCAGGGTCCTTACATCCTATCCCCCTTAAAAGGGATTTCGTCCCCGAAATCCGAATGACCTGAACAGATGCGGGTAGGCTTCCTGCAGTTCTACTTCCTTCTCTCACGTAGCTTCCTTAAGGATGGTCAACTTGATTTCTGGGTCATTTGGAACACATATGCGGTTATGCAGCCTGAGACTCCAATCCTTATCCAAATTAAATTCAGAGGGTTGGCTGGACTTGATTCCCTTAGTTTCTTCCAAGATGAACTTATCTGTAACCTGCTTTTCCTTAATTTGTTCCAATAAGGTGGACTTGATAGTCATGGTAGCTAGCATGGCATCAGAGGACGATATGGTAAAGCTAATTTCCATCTTAGCCAAATCTTGAATTAGCTCAGGCATAAAGTTTTAAAGGGATAATCTGTTACATTGAGCCTTCCTACTTAGTGCGTCAGCTACCACGTTAGCTTTTCCGGATGAATTCTTTTCCTTCTAATTCTGCTAATCGTTTCTTTAACTCTACAAGCTCTCGTGGGGCCATGCAGTAAGGTCTTTTGCATAAGGGAGTGATTCCTGGAAAAAGATATTTGGAAAACTCTAGCTCTCTGTCAGGTGGTATACCTGGCAGTTTCTTGGGAAATACATCAGGAACTCCTGAACTACCGAAGGAAGAGGTAGTCCTTGTGGGGACACATGGTTGAGTTTGAATTCTGACTGATATTGCACGGCTCTACATCCCCGATACAAGATACTGTCTCCACTAGAAGTCCTTATAGATGCAGGTTTTAGCTCGCAATCTATAAACTCCATTTGCAACTAGCCAATCCATGTCCAAATTTACGTCTAGATGGGACAAATTGATGACATGCAAATTGGCTAAGAACGGAGTATCCTGTATTTTTATCATCTGATTCTTCTTAGAAGAGGTTATCGTGATTAGTCCAACAGGTGTACTAACCCCTAAAGGTGGTGATGAACTCACATATTCCAATTTATTCTTACTTACAAACTCTTTAGAAATAAAGGAATGTGTTGCATCAGGATCAAACAAGATGGTACCAACAGATGAGGGAATGGAAAGCATACCCGTTACCACAGCTGTGGCTCCCTCAGCTTGCTCTACGGAGATGTTGTTCAGATGGGCTGATCCTGCAATGGGCACTCCACGGCTGTGTCCTTGAGATGAAGCAGCAGTAGGATTTCCAACGACACGTCCCACCTGTAACACCCCGGCATTTAATATGCCCGAATGCTACCAAACATAGGCTAAGCAACCTCTAAATACCACAATTACAAGTAAATTACAGCAAAGGAGCAAATGCTAATACCGAAAATTTCGGCAGCATCTCCTTTGTTTTTCCATGATTCGGAGCAACAACAAAGTATCACAAGTTATATCATAATGGAAAGCATCTAAAACAGCAATAACAGGTGACATAGCAACAATATAAGTCCAGGATAAAGCATTCAGCCACTTCATGAGCTAAACGAATCAAATACTAAGACCGAGCACGCAGTTAAGCAATTCTCCAAGTTTCATGGCATTACTTTTATTATCATGACTCCAAATGATAACACTGTCTAATTTTTGTGGAGCTACGTGTAGATGTGTAGCTAAACCCTTTTTCCCGCATGCCGGTTTCATGGTACCTAAGAAAAACAACATAAACACAAGCGTGAGTTCATCACTCAGCAAGTATATTGCAATGGAACAAGAAAATACATTCCAATACCTTCATCACCACTTTTCACATACGACATCATACACATCTCATATTCAAAGTGTAAGCATATCATTGACATCATCATAAATCATCCTCATATAACATCCTCATATAATGCAAATGCAATGCGATGCACATATCTCCTGGAAACTCATACCGGTATGGTTGAGTACACACCCGTCGGTATGCACCCTCTCCCCCCTTCCATCCCGAAGATGGAGGGTGCCTACTCCTCGCTTTCGTTCACCACGGTGAATGGAATCACGATGTAGGACTTACTCATTGGCTCTCCGGAATAGTCATAACTTTCTCACCGACCTTCCCCGGAATAGCTATAACTTTCTCACCGCCTGGGCCATGTAACACGCCATGTATGCAAACATGTCAACATCATAAATAACTTGTACACTAACACATGGCATCATAACATAATAAACATATTCATCATATCATTGGCAATCATTAAGGCATGGCATGTGAACATATCATGTATTCAAATTCAATCTCAACCAATCTAGCAACTACAACCCGCTACCCATTCCAATACACTTGCCTCAACCACGGGCGTCGGATTGGCGAGAAGTAGAAGGAACTCCCGGGGTCACACCACCTGCACATAGGTACCACACACTCACAAACATGTCCACAAAACAGTAGGCAAACCCTCTTCTTACCCAACATCGCAAACTACTCGCTAAACCCAAAAACAGAGGTTCTGTCCCATCGGGACAGCAGCCTTCCAAAAGGCATAACTTGGGTTCTAATACTCCGAATCGAATAAACGAGTACATCCTCGCGTAGCTTAGGAAATTTCCTAACTTTTTGTAAGTATACAGAAAGACTGATTCGGACTCTAAAGTTGTTTAATCTACAAAATACCGTGATCTGCTCCAATCACGTCACAGATTTTAATACGTTCGGTAAAACGATCATAACTTTCAAACGGCTGGGCGGAATTGGACGTTCTTTATACCCACTGAAAGGTATTGAAATTACCTACAACTTATTCAACATCCGTACGACCAAATTCCGAATCTAAATTGACGAAAACCCAAACCCTAGGTCGACTGCTCATGCTGCCCGAAATAGAGAACGTGGCAAACTTAAGATTCCATCTAATCTACTCAATTCCAGCAGAACCAATTGATCTAAAAACATGATAATACCCCTTAGAACAGATCCTAGACCAACCCCAAGGATCCCCGTGGCCATACCTTCGCCCGACGACCGAAAACCCAACGGATCTCCTCCCGGTTCACGCCATCTCCTTCCTTGCTCCAATTCCGCCGGATGTCCTCGTCGCGGAGCGCTCCAACGGATGGATCTTCGAGGTGTTGAGGTGGATAACTCCCCTAGGGGCAGCAAGGGAGGTGGAGAGTTGGTGGTGAGGTGGTGGAGCAATGGGGAGCAATGGGGGAGGTGGAGGCGCCACAAGGAGGAGGTGGAGAGGTGTGGGGGCGGCTAGGGCACTTGGGGGCGCAAGGGACAGGGGTGGGGGCACAATAAAGGGCAGGGGGAGGCCCCCAACCAGGACTCCTACTCCCAATTGGACTCAAACTCCATCCCACCAAAGCCCACGACCCCTTCTCTTAGGCCCAAAACTCCCCGGAAAGGCCCAAACTCCCGGAAACGGCCCGAAAACGCTATTAACCTCCATACCTTATGGTTTTAACCTTAATTTCACATTTCATAATGTTTTTGACCGCAACAGTCACAATATATAAGGTTACGTCACTTCGTGGTGTCACACCACCACGGGTGGACGACTCTGGGATCTTCCTGGGTTGTGTTGTCCCACAACGGCAGTGGGGCGCGGCTGGCGGCACGGCTTGCCAGCGAATCCAAGCGACGAGCGTCGCGCGAGGTGGCGTGTCGCCGGAGGCGGCGGGGACGGAGGCTGGGCCGAGCGGCCAGGCCGGCTGGGCTAGAGCAGGCCGAAGGGAGATGGGCCGAAAGGCCCAAAAGGAAAATTGGCCCAAAAAGCAGAGGGAGAAAGAAAATAAAATTCAAAATAAAAGTCAAATAAAATTTCAAATCCAAGTTTAAATTCATTAGAATTTTTGGGGTCATTTCAGCTAATCTCCTTTGTAGCCATAATAGTAGTTAGGTGGTCTTGGTCCTCTCGAACTGGCTAGGTGGACATCAGCAGCACTTGGCTGCATTAGCCTGATTAGAGGAGCTCAACCGCTATCGTCCACACCGATACTTTCACATTCTTTGTGCATCGTTGCAATCAATGACGACCATAGAACAAATCTGCCCAATATGCTAACATATATCTCTCAATGCGTTGATTAGGAAAAAGAAAAACAATGTTCTTCATATAGTTCAATAGCAAGAAGGAATACAACTGACCCTAACTTCAAGGTGTTGTGGATGGTGAGGAGATCTGCGATGGCGCGTATGGACATAGTAAGTGGTAGTGGGAGAGCCACCGGTAGATGCCAGTGTTCTCTAGATAATGTAACAGTTCCATCTCTCTAGTTCTCCATCCTAATTTCAAAATCACACTGTGCAAAAATGCGCTCATTTATACTTCTGCAAACCCAACACATCCATAAGTATGCATGCATTGTTTACAGTGCATTAGTCAAATTTTGAGTCCCAGGCTAACAATGAGAAATTAAAGGAGTTACTTATCTAAAAGGAACTTGGCTACTCCTAAGAATCACAAGTTTAACTTGGTTGATTTCAAGAGCATGTTTGTTTGTTATGTACAAGTCATGCACATCAGCATCTGCAAGGTATACAAGAGAATTTACTATTATATTTCACCTTGAGTATATTTCTAAAAGAGGTCAGAAAGAAATAATCACCACCAGAACAGAGAAAATTGATGATATGCATATAATGACTGGAAAGGGCATGGCGAAATCAAGTGAAATAAAGGTTTTCTTTGGAACCAAACAGTGACAACAACCAGATTAAGAGTGGAAGCTAAATGTATCAGCATTTGGAATGGTCAACATCAAGATTGCAATTACAAGGATATACTTCCAAATATAGAAAGTAACCTAGTTCAAATTTTTGGCATCTACTTCGTTTAATTTTTTTATTTTAAAGCGATACTACAAAGCTATTCTCTATCAGAAATGAAGTGACATGGAACCTTACAACTGGACTAATTAGGACATCAATCCATAATAAACTACCAGTTGTTTAAATAGAGCATTATAAAACATGAACAACACAAGCATCACAGCGCAATTAATAAAAACACACTCAATTAACAAAATATGCAAGCATTACCAACCAAAATGCATTAATTTCCTGCTAGAAATTTGTTAAGAACCAAATCAAATAGAGTATATTGGTGGTGATTTATTTGAATTGATTGAAATGGGGAACCAATGTTTTTTCCATTTGTCTTGGTTTGAACCCCACGGAGGGTTTCAATTTCTAATCATGCACTACTCAAGGAAGTGCAAAATGTTTAGCTGGATTCCAATTGGTAGGCCATCTTTCTCAAGGTGATTGAGAACCCCAAGCAAAGACAGGGAGGAAAGACCAACACACTAAGTAGGAGAGAAATAATGGATAAAAAGTTATGCCATTAAATCTTAAAGGCATGACATGCATAATTGATGATCCTTCTTTGTTCCAGATATCCTACTTTGTTCTAGGCATAGACAACCAAATATTATCAAAACAACTTTCTTCATAATCATCAATGATGGAAAGCCTCTGAAATTTGTTGTTTCTAGATTATTGATGACAATTTTTGCATGGTCTCGTCCTCGAAATAATGAGATTGATCCAAATATAAATGAAGAAATGGATTAGCTGTGGTGAAAATAGATGTATTCAAGGGTTACAACGTACTGCTGCTGCTGCTCTGCTGATGCCAACTAAATAAGATACCAGACGGAAAGGCAGAAATTCTTGATGAAGAATGAGTGCTCCAGCTAAACAGGTTTGCCTTTTGCATACCTCTCTTTGTAGCACTCATCAGGAGGTATCGCCGATGAGGTTACCCCCACCACTGCCCTGCTCCCCGCCATCGGCCGCATGGCGGCTGGGCGTATGGGCCTCACGGATGTTAAGAGTGTGCGGCCGAGGCGACGGCAGCTTGCTGTGCTTTCCGCCGCCACAGCTGGCTACCTCGTCCTGGTCCTGGACATCATCGGTGTCCTCCGACGCAGGGCTTGTGGCCACCGCCGAGGAGCTCCTGCTCTTGGTATGCCCAATGCGACTCCACCTCGCAGAAGCCCCCCTCCAGCACCATGGCTTCCGCTTCCTTGTTACAGAGACCCATTCCTGCTGTAGTTCCTACAAGAATTATTGGATGCGCCAAGAATCAAGAACAAAGGGAGTTGCTCTATTTCCTCCTCCTCCTCTCGAGATTTATACAGCTAGCTTCGCTTTGATCTATGGAGAGAGAAGAAAGAAAACGAATTGACCAATAAATCGTCAAGAACAACGGATCAAGAAATGGAGTTCTAAAGAAACCGTAACCAAAAGAGACACGTCGAAAATCGACACCAACCAAACCCATCCCCCATGAATTCACCCCCAGGAACCAAATCCAGAACCCCCAAATCCCAAACCAATCCATCCAAGAACACCAAAACAAATCTCTCTTATGGCAAGAAGCGCACCTAGAGAGAGCCCTTCCGATACCTTGAACCGCAGAGAGCAGGCGGTAACGGCGGCGGTCTCGTGCAGTGCAAAACCTCCACATGCCCGATGCGAGCTCGTGACGCCGTGCACACCCAACATCCAGGCTTCGGCTCAGCGCAGCGTGGGGGACGATGGGCGAGGGCGCGTGCATCGGGAGCGAGGGGGCCGATGGCGAGAGGGTTGGGCGGGGGGCAAGGGCCGAGGAAAACAGCCGTGGAGCGCGGGGTTGATCCGAAGACATGGGATGGTGCAGTTGTGGGCCGGGGTGAGATGAAGACATGGGATGGTGCAGTTGGGGCCGTGCGAATACACGGAGGAAAGGGTGGGGCGCTCGTCCAACTGCTGAGCGGAGGAAAGGGAGGACAATGTACAATTTAATGGGCTAGAGCTGAGTCTTACGGATGGGTTGGATGATCCACTAAAGAAGGGTAAACTCCTTTTATTAGTTTAGAAATTGATACACAACTACACGATTTAGGTTCCTAGAGAGTATGCAAGAAGGATAGTCCATACGCTAATTTTTTACTTTCATTATCGCTTTGTGCAATTTATTATTTTGGAGCAAAAAAATAAGCAATCTATTATCAACCATCAACCAAAGGAATATATGTATTTTAGGAGGGCAATTGATATCAAACTTTTGAAATAATGACACCCCTAAAACTAAATATATGCAAACCATTGGAAATGAGCTTCCAAATAGATTAATATTCATCCTCATGTAGTTGCATAGATTTAACAATTCTCCCTTCTCATAATCTTATACCATACATGCATAAGTCTTTGCTCTACAACATACATATGAGATAGACCAAAATCTCCATGCCAAACGTAACCAAATTTTGCTTTTGCCATGGATAGAACCAATATCATGCTCTCTTTTACTTCCATGGATAGAAACATGTATAGAACTATTTTTGTTGTTTGCCATTTATAGAGCTGATTAGGGTTAGAAAATTTTGGATCTGATCTCAAATGTGCTATGTATAGAGTATGAATGAGAAAGCCTGACCTTGCAGCTGGGGAACAGGCGCTTGTCACGGTGCTAGTTCCTCCTAAAGATACTCAGCCTACTATTGTAGACTCACCTACAACCACATAATTTTTTTAAAATAATACTAATTTAATAAAAAATTTATAGGAAAAATATACTGATTAAAAAATAACAAAAATACCCCTGTCACTGTTTTGAATGGCGACAGAAGGTGTATCATCATTTTAAATGGCGATTGAAAGAATCTAGGCCCCCTAATTCTTAAGTAATGTTTTTAATGGGTTTTGGTGTTGATGATCAAGACAATTACCCCTTTGAGATAAGAAGAATTCTTGGAATGAAGGACAAAAGATTAAGGACCCTTGTTACTAGTTTTGGCTTGGGAGTTGATTCAAGCCAAGTAGCTAGGGTAGTTATAGATTGGCCATACTACAAAGGGGGATTATGCACAAGTACCTTGTTTCATAGGTCAAATCTTTTAGATCACTTGGAGCTAAGGTCACTTCATTTTATTTCCCCACAAAACTCAGTCCTTCACCCATATAGACAAAATCCTATAAACGCCGGACCTAGTCTTCCTTGTTTATTCCTTAGTCCGACGCCTTCTCAGCAAAATTCCGTTCACACCGGACCATGTTGTTTTTGGTCCGGCACTGAAAACTCTTATCCAAGAATCAAACTGAGCCTACACCGTTCAGGCCGGACTAACTCGATCATGTCTGTTTTTCAGTCCGGCGCACAATATTTTTACGCCGGACCTTGTCTTTTTGGTCCAGCACTAAAAACTAAGTATCCAAAAAAACAAACCGAGCGTACACTGTTTACGACGGACCCTTTTCCGCTGAACTTCAAATTCAGTCAAACGTCAAATTTGTATGTACGTCGGACCAACTTTTTCGGTCCAGCACAAACTAGCTTTTGCCATATTTCACGACGGACACAATTCTTCTCAAATCATGTGTACGATGGACCTTGCTGGTTGGGTCCGGCACAAATAGGTTTCTCAATTCTAATGGTCTGCAGGACGCTAAACAAATTATGAAGCTTATCAAACTAAGTCTGGACCACATTTGTTTAGCCAATTTTTGACAATCTGTCACATCCAACGGCTCTGGAACAGTATAACGACTATATTCCTTTTGTTGGCTATATAAGCTGTGCCAAGATAGTGTTGAAATATAACTTTTTGATATCCTTGATATTTTAGCATACTAGAGCCTTCAAGCTATCAAGGTGTGAACCAACTCTCTAACACGTTCGGACTTAGTTTGATACTTGATATGTCGGGACCCAAATCTGCAAATCCGGACCCTCTGTGTATTTTGTACTAGTCCAGGATCACGCTAGCACACACAGTCAAATAGGGTTAAATATCACATCCATACACAGCAGAAATAATAAAATAAAGTACTTCAAACATTAAATAAACTGGTTACAAGACCTTAAAGCCAACTTACAAATAGTCTGCCACGCAGGGCTTATAATAACAAAAGTAAATAATCAGCAGCGGAATGAAGAACATCGGTGACTCCCATCAATATGCCACACGCAACTGACAAGGTTCAACTCCTAGATATTTGCCTCCTCACGGAACTTCTTCTCCTTTGAAGTTGTAGTCTTCTCCTCAACTGATGATTGTGTTGGAAGCAAGGGTGAGTATACAACATACTCAGCAAGTCATGCACAGAGGTGCAGTTCTATTACTATATGCATGGCTTCTTTCAAATGAATGGCTTAAGTGGTTATTTTGCATCAAGCCGCATTTTGCTTTTACCAAATAATCTTAATTGATTCAAAAGCAGTGAAACCATATTAGATAATAAGTTATCAATCTCTTTTCCAAACAGTTTGGCACAAAGCCCTAAATCACTTTAGCAATTATCTCTGGCATACAACCACCCATTCCCACATTGTTATTTTGGAAAATCTAACCCTTGACTGTAATCCCCGAGCGTTGTCCAGTACCGTGGACTCGGCTATTCGAATAGTTTTGACACACTCTGCAGAGGTTGTACACTTTCCCTACATGATACAGTCGCACACCACAAAGGCAATTGACCGTAACGAAGTTTTTCAGAAACTTCCATCTACACCTATGACCCTCTCCGGTATTGCCTTCACTACCACTTCCCCCATGAAGGATCGAAGTGTAGGACCGACAAAAACCGTTGGATAGGGTACCAAGCCGTAGCTCCAGTACGCTCCCTCACACAGTTACCCCGATGTAACTGTCACCCTGAGGTATCAAAGGTAAGATTTCAGAATCCTACTAAACTAAGACCGTCCCACTCCAGCCATGTGGTTGTACGTAAGGCCCAGTTCAAAGGCTTGCAAGGTGAAATTCTTAACTGTCCAGGGCAAGACATCCTTCCCTTAGAACCCTGGCATAAAGCCCCTCACATCACTCATCCCTTTGCCATAAAGGCTGTTGCCTCGAAGGCTGTTATCCCAAAGACTGTTGCCACGAGGGCCCACCTGGCATGAAGCCTCTTACCACTTGCCCCAGACTAAATCTCTTCCCACCCCAGTTTGATTATTGTGCAACACATGCCAACAATAATATCAATTACCATGTAGAACCACAAAGGTACCTACACTTCACATCATCACATGGCAAGATTACACTGATTCCAAAATTCATTCCATATAACATTAGTCAATATTATTTTGCCATTTGAAACACATTTCACATAAGCATGGCTAAGCAACTATTCACGGTCTAGCCTCCCGTGTTGGCACAATTATTTCATCCAACTATTTTAAACCCAACTTAAGTTGATAATGGATACATGGCATACAAATTTTAACATCAAGGGTGGAATTAACAAATAGGTGAATTAGCTACTTTATCCCAAATTAATTTAAATCATTTTAACAACATAACATGCATAATTTAAATCAAAATACATTTCAAAAACTAGGGCAATATGGTCAAAGCACAACTTGCCTTCGAAAAATAGCTGGTCTTGGTCCTAAGCTTGATCTTGGTCCTGATCTTCACTTCCGACAGTGTCACACAACTCGACGTCTACGCATAGCAAATAAAGAACCAAATAAACACTCGGAACAACGTATAAACACACATTCGAAAACAATGCTACAAATCAAACTAGTTTATAATCCCCATACAAATTTCTAGATAATTATTTTAGCATTTTCTAAGATTTATAAAATTTATTTTAGAATTTTTGAACGTATAGTTTAAGAGATATAAATTTCGTAAGTTTGGACTTTTCGCAATTAATTTAACAGTATAAATTTATTTATAAAATTTCAGTAAAATTAAAATAGCTAGGTATTAATTTTTACTAATTTACAAAATTTGTTGCAAGCGATTTGGACTTAGAACAAATTTGTAGCGAAAAAGTCAAAATTCTCAAATCCTGGAAATTAATACGTACAAACTAACTTTCGTTCCTCTGCAAGGTACTGTTGATGCGTATAGGTGTATGCTTCAAATGCTCGGCCAGACTACGAGAGAGGAAAACCGAATCAAGTAGCTTCTCTACAATACATATGTATGCATGCTAAGCTATTAGGAACACATGCATGCACCTGACCTGTATTTCGGTACATGCCTATAATGCAGTCCGTCTCACAAATATTAGCGTGTACATGTTGAAACATTCAATCCTAATATATCTACATGTATACGCATATATATGTACAACAGAGTGTATATATATACGGATACATGCTGCGACTGTTATAAATTCATGCTGCGCTGTAATATCGTGATATGTGGAATTGAAAAGTTAAAGGGGGTGAGAAAACTAGTACTCCTATTTAATATTTCCCCCCACTCCCTCCCACCTAATCTTCTCTCTCTCTTCCTTTCCCCATCCACCCAGTGGGCTTAGAGCATCTCCAAGAGAGGGCCCTAAAAATGAGCCTTAAATTTTAATTTAGGACCTCAACTAATTAGATTTAGGGCTCCAATGAAATATTCACTCCAGCAATTAGGCCCTAAAACTCAATGAAGATAGGGCTCAATCACAGAGTTGCTAAATATAGCTACTCTCCCATGGGCCCTAAAACAATTTGATAAATTTTAACAATTTAGGGTCTTTGCTGGAGTTGATCTTTTCCCCTAAAAGCCCTATAATTCAAGTTATGGTCATATTTAGGGCCCCTCTTGGAGATGCTCTTAACCCCAACTCCCAGCCCGACGCCCCTACTCCTTCCCCCGTCGACGCTGCCCTGGCCGCCTCCTGTGCCGCCTCCTACCGGCCACCGCGCCCCCAATTGCCGCCTCCCCGGCCTCCCCTCGGCCCGGCGCTGCCACCCGTCGGCCGACGTCGTCTCCCCGTCTTCCCCCTGTGCCCTGGCCGAGGCTGGCCTCGCTCCCCTACTCCTCCACTGGTAAGCGGCGCCCCACCGGCGCACCTCCTGGAGCTCCTCCAGCCCGAGCCAGTGACTCCTCCCTCCCCTCTTGCCTTCCCTTGTGGTGAGGACTTAAGCCATGGTAGATTGAGGTGTATAGCTCCTTTGTGCATGCCACGTGTTTGTTGTTATGCCTTGAAGGTTATGGTGGTAGCATCTTGTTCTTGAGTATTGGTTTGTGAGTTTGTGTATTAGATGTTGCATCCTAGGTTTAGTTGGATGGGTGTTGCAATGAGGATAGCAAAGTATCTGATGAAATAACAAAATGAAATTGATGAGTTGTTTGGAATCATGCAGAGCATAATGGTCATTTGACTTGTTGTAGTTCTTCATCTGTATGCCACCTTGGTTACTCTATTACTCTGGTTATGTTACTTGGAAAAAAATTGGTTTTTGTGCCATCAATTACTCCGAAATGACAATAATCCAAATTTGTTATCCAAATGCGCTTAATAATGTGCTTTGTTTGAACAACTGAAATTTTCCCTTCAAAGTAGACAATAACATGATGATTAGCAAAAATGTTCTTTATGCTAGAATTGATTATCACTGTCATTTTGTACCGATAGTGGAATACTCTTTATGTTGGAATAGAAAAGCTAGCATTTTTGCATTTTTCCGTCATTTTCAATGGCTAATCAATTGTTTGGTAGGAAAGATGTGATCAGTTAACTGCTTTTATGTATTAATTGCTAGAACTGTGAATTGGATTAAGTAGGTGACTTGTAGCTCGTGTATTTGTCTATGTGGTGCAGAATATTGTGTTGAATTTGTGGTCTAAGATTTTCCATGATTTCCTAAAATGTTTTCTCAAAAATAAATTTAGCTGAGAGTATGTTTCTACTTGGAAGAATTTAAGGTTTAAGAAATTGCCTCCTGAGGTAGTTTGTGCATCTAAGAATTTGTTGAGACGAATATGCTACTTAAGCCAAAGAGCTGATGCATTTTCCAAATCATTTATAAATTATCCTGCCTTTGTATAACTATGGAGGAATAGCAGTATAGCACTGAGTGTGTCCTGCTTCAACTGTTGATAGTTTTATTTTGCTGCTAGTATTTTGGTTATGGCAACAAGACTCGTATTACTTGTTGTATGCGTCATTTAGCATGAAACATTGTTCTTAGTTGAATTTGCTACTAGTGTGCAGTACATTCACGGATATGGTGCTTATCTTGTGTTCTAATTTTTATTTGTTGCACTTGTAACCTGCTCATTTTGGCGTGGCGAAGTTCTTAAAAATGTTCAGTTACTTATCAATCTAAGGTTAACTTTGGTGTGAGAATTGTGTCTATTTGTTATAGGCTACCTATTAGATCATCTTATTCACATTTGCAAGATTCAAAGGATTTACCTCGTGTGAAATTTGAGTAGTATATATATATATCTGTTGTTTGATGATGTTAGAATCTTGTATTATTGAGATAGGGAGTAATGCTGATCACTAGAGTTTTATTGCCGAACTAGTGGCATTATTCACTTGAGGAATGGATTTTGAGTATTGTTGTATTTCTCTAGGGTCGAAGGTCTCTATTACTGCAAATCGGACGTTAGTTATCACCGAGGTTAAAGGCAAGTGCATGTAGAATAGTAGGATGATTTAGGATATTTAATGCTAAAGCCTAATATCCTGTTCCTTTCTCTTACTGTTGTTGATTGTTCATACTTGCTTATACGACGAATATGAAATGCTTATGGGATGAAGAGTATTGCTATATGGTTAAATGAACGGTAAAGTATAAACTGAGAACACATTCATCATTCCCCTTCATATCCAAGAAATTGCATGGGCCAGGTCAGTGAAAACGTCAAACTAATCCGGTGAGGTCGGTGAGAAAGTTATGACTAATCCGGAGTGCCCCATAGTAAGTCCTTCCTCGTAGTCCCATCCATCGAGGTGGATGGGAGCGAGACAGTAAGAGTAGGCACCTCCACGGGATGGAGGTAGAGGGTGAACATCGACAGGTGTTCCCTCAGCCATACCGGTATGAGAAATGAAAGGTGCATGTTGAGCATGAATTCATAAGTGCATTGCATAGCATGGAAAAGACGAGTATTGGTCAATGGGTTGATTGCAACAAATTAAGTGCATATCCATTGAGTTGTTCATTTTCGAATATACCTATCGCATTGCATGATATTACTATTGATAAATGGTAATTGATTAACCTTGAGTTGATGGCAGTATTTAGGTGAAGAATGGATCGAGTCATGGACTCATCCAATGTTATCTAATGAGGTAGGTGAAATAAAGATGCAATGTAGTTGATGAGGTAACCGACGGTGATTGTTTTTCTGTGTTATGTCTTTGTTATTTTGGTTTAAGAGATATGAGCATGTTATTGATTTAAATGCGATTATTTGATATGGTTATTGCTATTTGCTGTACCTTGCTGAGTCTTCGACTCACACTTGTTGTTGTTTGTTTGTAGGTACCTTGAGGCCGACATGCATGGGTGGGAGTAGTGACACGAACACGCTTGCATCACCACAGCTTCATTTTAATTTATTGTTGCTAATCTTAATGAATTCTTGGCTTGTAATTAATTTTGTGGTAGTTATATGGGTTTCGTTGGGTCCTGTTGGTTGGTTGATGCCATGACCTGTGTTTGTGCTTGGTTGGTTGTAGTTAGCTGCTATATATTGTTGTTGTATTAAATGCTATCTTTTGTCTGCTGAGTGGATGTCCTAGTTTTAGGGGAGGTGCTGCCGAAATTTCTAGTAAGTTCGGCAACCCACTAGCATGTTTAGGTTGTTTCGCTGTTTCTCTTGTGTCTTCGTTCATTTCGGGGTTGAAGGGGTAGCACTTGGGGCACGGGGTGTGCCGGGGTGTTACAGTTGGTATCAGAGCGGGCTTTAGGTTCATGGTATGTGAATTTAGTAATTTACTCTAGAGTAAACTAAAACTTTGCTGTGTGGAATTAGAAACATGGCATAGGTATCTACTGTTTTAAAATTTGGCCTTAGGGCAATAATTTTAAAATCTAGAATAGCTTGGTTAATTAACTTAAAACTTGACACACAGCTGCACAGTTGGAAGGGTATTGGGTATCATTGCATTACGCTTGAATGCTGTATTTAAGCTTTGATGTGGAATGCTAAAATTAATAATGTTTGTTTCTATTTCTACCGTTGTGGCGTTCGGATTGGTTGGTTGTTTTGCGGAGAAGGGTAAGGTATTGTACTCGTGTTTGACGTTCTTTGAGTTCATAAGAGCTTATATGAGTTTTCTTGGTGCAAAACTTAAGCCATGTGGAATTTTTTTGATGTTAAGCTTTACTAGAAAAGGGTTGGTGGATCGCTTGATTCTTCCTTTTCGTGGGAGTTTCTTTGCCTTGCCCTCCTTCGAGGAAGTTCTCAAGTTGAATTGTTTTGAGGAAATTTTTGAATATTAGAGTTGGGTCTTGTTTGCTCGTGGCTTGAGAATTGAGTTTCCTTGTATGTTTTGGGTGAGCTTCCCTTCATAATGCTTTGAAGAGATGGCCGTAGTAGGAGTAGTGAGTAAATTTTGGGTCACGCCCTGCTTGTGAAGGGTCGGTGATCATCGAGAAAGTTGATTAGAGTTATTACAAATGGTTGTGAGTCATGGGATTGATTGCAAGTTCAAGATTTGTGTTTCGGTAAGTCTAGTGTTGATCATAATTGTGAGGGTCTAGAAATCATCTATGGATGAAATTATCATAGTAAAGTATCGGAGTATATTGACGTAAAGATATGAGAGTTGTTGATTTATGTTGCTTATGGGTCAAGTGAGTTGCGTGTCCACGAAATGACTTAATCGATGTGTATTTATAGAATGGGTATATATATATGAAATTATTGCACGAAAGATTGAGCTTTATTCTTGATAACTGGCTGTCTGGTCCGTAATTATGAAATAGGGCTAGCGGAGATCGTATCGAGTGGTTAGAATCTTTGATTGGGTGAATGAACCTAGGATATTAAAATGTTGACTTAGGGGTTGTACGAAAGTTAATTGGAGACCATCCTGAAATTATTGTTGAAAAGATGGATTTTAAGTTTGGAATCGATATTTGTATGATTGATGGTTTGTTATAGTTAGTAGACCAAAAGAAAATGTTGACTCGTATCTTAGGTTGAGCTAACTACTAAGCTATAGTGCTGAAAAGGTGATGATGTAGTTCTCTTTGTGATTTTCATAAGATAGGCTTGGTTTAGGGTTGGATGACATGACGATCGGTGGTGGTTATATTTATTGGAAAGGTAATCAAAGGAAGATTAGTTATGAAATTCATGATAAATTTTGATGGAGCTTCTAAGTGTGTAAATTGATAGCACTTGATAGCACTTGAGTGCCCGATCTTTCGGTGGAGCGATACTTTTGATTGGTTGTAGTGAAGACCCTCACGACTCGACTACCTTCGAACACGTCGATGGCGCCTTAGCAATCGCTGAACCTCCTCCACGTGGTTATTGACTCACGGATAAGCGTAATCAACCTGAACACGAAGTTCAATTCTTGTTGGTAATCAAAGAACAAACAAGAACTTAATGAAAACTGAATTTCAGATCTGAATTAAAGAGTAGAATAGTTGGGATTTCGTTTCTTCTCAAGGTGGCTATCTAGCACAACTTGCGTATGAGGTTTGCACAAAGGCTAAACACAAATCAACAAAAATTCCCTCCCTTAGCCTCCTATGGCGCCTCTTATATAGGGAACAAGAAAGGCTAGTTCAAAAGACTAAGCAATATGGTATTAACACTCTAAAACAAAGTTGGGCCTTCTTGGGCCAAAGGAAGCACTAATTCCCACTTGGACTAAGGGGGTGGCGCCATCTCCTTGGGGGCGAGAGCCCCTCCATCTTGTCTTGGCTTGGGCAGCCCAAGAGTTGGGCGCCTGCTTTGGGCTTCTCCTTGGCCTGGCTCTGTTTCTTCCTTTGGTCGTACGGTTCCTTCTTGTGTCGGGCCGTGGAATCATCTACTTCATTCCTAAGCACAATAAAGACATCACAAGAATTAAATAGCAATCTATTCTCGTGAATTAATCGTATAAGAACTTAGAAACGAGTTGACTCGATAATTGAGTCATCGTGCTTTGGCACGAGTAATAGGTCCTTGCACATGGATCAATTGTATGCCTGGAAGAGATGTCCTCATCATCCTCCCCTTCTTGCATTCGAAGTCGCCCACGACTCGACCTCATCGTCCGCCTCCCAAGTAAGGTTTCAAATCTGCAATGTTAAATGTGGAATCGACCCCAAACTCTGCCAGGCAAGTCAAGTTTATATGCATTATCATTAATTTTTGTAATACTTGGAAAGGACCAGCAGTATGAGGCATCAACTTGGATTTGCGTAACTCAGAAATCTATCTTTGCGCAAATGTAGCCGGACTAACTCGCCCAGGGTTCAAAAGTAACATGCTTTCGGCCCTTACTACCAAGAAGCTTGTATTTAGCATTCATGAGCTCTATATTAGATTTAGTTGTCTCATGCATTTTACAAATCAAATCAAGACGTTGTGTTGCATCCGAATTGAAATTGTCTCAAGAATGAGGAGTTAACAAATCAATAGGAGCACGGGAACAAAACCATAGACAATCTCAAAAGGGCATAGCTTAGTAGTAGAATGTCTTGAACGATTATAAGCAAATTCAATATGAGGCAAACATTCTTCCCACAATTTGATGTTCTGTTTTAAAATGGCCCTAAGCATGGTAGATAAAGAACGATTGACAACTTCAGCTTTGTCCATCGGTTTGGGGATGACAAGTAGTAGAAAATAACGACTTAGTCCCCAATTTAGCCCACAAAGTTCGCCAAAAATGACTTAAAAATTTAGTATCGCGATCTGAAACTATAGTGTTGGGCATACCATGTAGACGCACAATTTCACAAAAGAACAAGTCAAGAACATGTGTAGCATCATCACTTTTATGACATGGTATAAAATGAGCCATTTTAGAAAATCTAGCCACCACCACAAAAATGCTATCCCTCCCTTCTTTGTTCTAGGTAGACCTAAAACAAAGTCTATTGAAATATCCACCAAGGCATGCTAGGAACAGGAAGAGGCATGTATAGACCATGTGGATTAAGTCGTGACTTAGCTTGTTGGCATGTAGGGCAATGAGCGACAAATCGCTCCACATCCCTTCTCATCTTTGGCCAAAAGAAATGGCTAGCAAGTATGTCCTCCGTCTTCTTCACACCAAAGTGTCCCATGAGGCCTCCTCCATGCGCCTCTGTAGTAACAACAAACGAACGGAGCTAGCCGGAATGCATAGCTTGTTAGCGCGAAACACAAAACCATCACCAAAACAAACTTGTTCCACGGTTTGCCCTCCGAGCAATGGAGCAAAACATCCTGAAAATCAAGATCCTGGTCATATTGAGCCTTAATTGTTTCTAAGCCGAAAATTTTGAAATCAAGCTGTGTAAGCATGTTGTATCGTCGAGATAAAGCATCGACAATAATATTATCCTTGCCCTTTTTGTGTTTAATAACATAAGGGAAAGACTCAATGAATTCAACCCATTTAGCATGTCTTCGATTTAAGTTTGCTTGACTACGAATGTGCTTTAAGGACTCATGATCGGTATGTATGATGAATTCTTTGGGCCACAAATAATGCTTTGCCATGTTTGTAAAGTTCGAACTAGAGCATATAATTCTTTGTCATAAGTAGAATAGTTCAAACTAGGCCCACTCAACTTCTCACCGAAATAAGCCACCGTTTTCTATCTTGCAACAAAACACCACCTAACCCAATTCCACTAGCATCACATTCGAGCTCAAAGGTCTTAGTAAAATCAGGAAGTTGGAGAAGAGGGGTATGTGTGAGCTTATCTTTGAGTGTTTGGAAGGCGTGTCAGCTGTGCATCTCCCCAAACAAAAGGAACGCCTTTCTTAGTAAGCTCATTCAACGGTGGCAAAGAATGGTGCCGAACGCCCGCACTAAACGACGATAGAAACCAAAGAAGGCCTAAAAACTACGCACTGCAGGTGACAGCTTGTAGGGTCGGCCAGCTCTGAATGGCGACCACCTTGGCTTGATCCATGCGATGCCCTGTGGAGTCACAACATATCCAAGAAAAGAAACGCGATCCGTGCAAAAGGTGCACTTCGCAAGATTACCAAATAACCGAGCATTGCGTAAATCATCCAAAACAAAGACGTAAATGGGTAAGGTGATCATCCAACGAAAGGTCAGAGATTAGAATATCATCAAAATAAACCACTACAAACCTACCAATGAAAGCTCGCAAAACTTCATTCATCAATCGCATGAAAGTGCTAGGTGCATTAGTTAAACCAAAAGGCATTACTAACCACTCATATAGACCGAACTTAGTTTTAAACGCTGTTTTCCACTCATCACCCAATTGCATGCGAATCTGGTGGTACCCACTACGCAAATCAATTTTTGAGAAAATTTTTGAACCACTAAGCTCATCAAGCATATCATCTAATCGAGGAATAGGGTGACGATACCTAATGGTGATATTATTGATTGCTCGACAAATAACACACATGCGCCACGAACCATCTTTCTTAGGAACTAAAATGACCTAAGACAAATAAGAAGGGCTAAGAGACTCACGTACATACCCTTTGTCAAGCGGTTCTTGAACTTGGCGCCAGATCTCCTTAGTCTCTTCCGGATTTGTTCTCAGATGGGCCGCGATTGGGAAGGGATGCGCCAGGGATGAGGTCAATTTGGTGCTCAATGCCTCGAGTCGGTGGCAGCCTGTGGTACCTCCTCGGGAAACACGTCCATGTATGCCTGCAAAAGGTTAGTGACGAAGGAGGCAAAAGAGGAGGCAGATCTGCAAATGAAAACAACGCCTCTTTGCAAATTAGAGCATAACAAATTGAATCACTAACATGTAACTCATGTAAATCAGATTTGGTAGCGAGAAAACACGCACCCTTTAATTGAATTGCAGCGGTGTGTCATGAACAGGCTTAGGTTGTTTTTTAAGGTGCGTTTTGATGTCTTGTGCTACAATCTGATTTTCGCTTTGTGAGTTGTCCCTAGTGTTCTCTCTATTAGCCCTATCAAGTTCATCTTTGAAAATAGCATCGAGAGACATTGGATGTAACACAATTTTCTTTGTCTTTATGCACAAAAGAGTATTGATTTGTCCTACCATGATGTAAACAAGTTTTATCATATTGCCATGGTCTACCTAACGAGCATGGAACAAGCTTGCATAGGTACGACATCGCAATCAACATAATCATGATAAGAACCTAAAACAAAGTTCACTCTTACCAAACGTGTTACCTTAAGTTTGCCGTTGTTGAACCACCTGGATGTAGTATGGTTGAGGGTGTGGTCGCGTGGGTAGAGACAAGCTTTTTCCACCATGTCCAAGCTAGCGAGATTATTGCAACTCCCACCATCAATGATGATGCGAATTGCGCGTTCTTTGACGACGCCTTTAATATGAAACAAATTGTGGCGCTGATTCTCGTTTCGCCATCGGGCAATCTGAGCACTAAGTGCGCGTTGAGAAACGATACTTAGGAATTTGTCGGCGTCGCTACCGATGTGCTCTTCTTGTAGCTCGTAGTCGGTATCATCATCTGCATTGTTAGCAAGCAAAGCATATGTATCTTCATCTAAATCACTTGCGGAATCGTACTCACCATCTTCACGAACGATAAGCACACGAGTGTTAGGGCAATCGCGCATGATATGACCAAAACCCTTGCAATGATGGCATCAATATCTTTTGTACGCCCTATGGAAGCGATCGATGATGATGAACTCTTTGGAGGCGCCTGAGTGGTTCGTGTAGTTGGAAGTGATGCGTCGAGGCCGAATTGATGTTGTCTTGTTGTTGGAGGGACTCGGTGAAGGAGTACGACCGGATGGGGCAGCAGGGGGTGCGGCGCCAGGAGGTAGTACGACCGCAGAAAGGTAGTTTTGGCCCTCGCTTGTCGCCCCTGCACTTCACGCTCAGCTTTGCAAGCAAGATGGAATAATCGAGTCATCGAATTGTATTCTTTGTAATCTAGAATGTCCTGGATTTCGTGATTTAAACCACCTAAGAAACGAGCCATAGATGCTTCCTCATTTTCAATTAAACCACAACGCAACATGCCAATTTGTAATTCTTGATAATATTCTTCGATCGAACTTTTACTTTGGCGTAAGCGTTGTAATTTATTAAGTAAATCTCTAGCATAATAAGAGGGAACAAATCTATGTCGCATGATCAATTTTAAAGCTTCCCAAGTGGTGGGTATGTTATTTGCATGAAGTCGGCAATGCTCTCTCCACCAAACAAGCAAAATCAAGAAACTCACTTGTAGCCGCCTAACTCGCTTATCCTCGTGAAATTCATGGCAAGCATACTTTTGATCAACTAATAATTCCCAACTAAGGTAAGCATCCGGATCGTATTTACCGTCAAATGTAGGTATAGTGATTTTCACTTTTGAAAACATGTCATCACGATCACGCATCGCACGTCGTATGGGATCACGACGCATACCTTGTTGATTGTATCGTAGTCGGCGATGGTCACGGCCGAGTCGAATAACTCATCGTCGGACTCCATGGTGTGGGGTGCGCATTGTCACCATCGTGGTCATCTATCTCCACGCCCGTGGCTAAAGGAAACCGAGACGTGCTAGCGAGGTGTATCGGGCTTGATTGAAGCAACGGGACCATGCCGAATGGGTGGGGCTGCCATGGGCGCCCGTTGTACACGTAACACGCCCGGTGTTGTTGCGAGGTGGATGACTGGAAACACCAGTGCAGCAGCTGCAATCACATCAAGTCTAGACAAAATATTAGCTAAAGCGATGTTAGCAACTCCTTGCGCGGTCTCAATGGATCGGAGACGATCCTCTTGGAGTGACAGCGCTCATTAGTGAGTCGTACATCCTCACTAAGGCCCTCGGTAGTGATCTTCGCCATCCGCTCAAAGTGTGCAATGACGCCCTTAGTGCGGGGCGATTGATGGAGAGAACTTTCGTCACCGACATGGTTAGTAGAAGAACAAACAAAAATACCGGCAAGTATGACGTGCCTAATGACTAATGAGATGGCTAAGAAACACTCAAAACTCACTGCTTTACCAAAAGCTCTTGTAAGTTCTTACCACCAACATAAAGATGTGCCACCAGGTGTGAACCAGGGAGAAAGCTAAGCGATTGCCAGGTGACACAAACCCTGTTCAAGTAGTTATATGTGTAGCTTGGGTAGGTTTAACTATAGTAGCAAGGAAAAACACTAGAACCAAAAGCGAAAGTAAATTGAATAAACGTTCAACGATATGTATATGCTGGTCCTAGTCTAGAACAAATTAGAGACGCAAGCCGAGACACCAATGATGTCACCGAACGTAAAACAAAAGACCGCAGATGAACAGAGGAATGGACAAAAGATGAAAAAGGCGCGAATGAAGGGACTGTCTCAAAGGACTCTGAACACCTAAAAATAGGTTTGGAATAAAAAATTGTCTGAGCGATTCCATACTTTTTTTTTTTTTTTTTTTTTTTTTTTTTTTTAGAGATCCAAACCGATCTCTCTCGAACCGAAACCGAACTCTCTTCTCTGTTTCCTTTTCTAGCGCTAACCAAGATCGGCAATACAGATCACTTTCTTATTTTGCTTGTGCACTTGCCTCTTTTGTTGATTTGGTGCGGCTTTTGTTTGTGCACTTGCCTTTTCTTTTGTTGTTGCGGTTTGGAAGGAGGCGACAAGCTCGACTCAACCCAAACAATGGGGAAAAAGGCGCAAGGTGAACACGGCCAGGGAAAATATGGTGGAGCGCACGGCCTGGGGTGTGGTGCACGGCCAGGGAAGATGGCTCACGGCCGGTGGTGGTGCACGGCCAGGAAGGTGGCGCGCAGTCGAGGAAAGTGGCGCCACGGCCAGGTGGTGCACGGCCAGGGGATGTGGCACGGCCAGGTGGGGGGTAGAGTGGTGGCTAGGGTTTGTGGGAAGGGTGGCGGCTAGGGTTTAGAGGAGGGTGGCGGCTAGATGAAAAAGATGACAAATTATGAAACGAACTTGAAACTCTAATGAACTAGCATGAAGACCAGCATTAACATAATGATGTAACGAAAATTCAAAGAACTGCGCAATTAGTAATAATGGTTGGCACGAGAATGGTTTGGAATTTCGAATTGCACAAAATTTTTGTGGGCTGTTTTCTAGATCTTTAGGAAAATAAAAGACGAACAAGAAACTCTCACCGAGCAACCTCGGGAATCGATACCACTTGATAGCACTTGATAGCACTTGAGTGCCCGATCTTTCGGTGGAGCGATACTTTTGATTGGTTGTAGTGAAGACCCTCACGACTCGACTACCTTCGAACACGTCGATGGCGCCTTAGCAATCGCTGAACCTCCTCCACGTGGTTATTGACTCCACGGATAGCTGAATCAACCTGAACACGAAGTTCAATTCTTGTTGGTAATCAAAGAACAAACAAGAACTTAATGAAAACTGAATTTCAGATCTGAATTAAAGAGTAGAATAGTTGGGATTTCGTTTCTTCTCAAGGTGGCTATCTAGCACAACTTGCGTAAGGAGGTTTGCACAAAGGCTAAACACAAATCAACAAAAATTCCCCTCCCTTAGCCTCCTATGGCGCCTCTTATATAGGGAACAAGAAAGGCTAGTTCAAAAGACTAAGCAATATGGTATTAACACTCTAAAACAAGGTTGGGCCTTCTTGGGCCAAAGGAAGCACTAATTCCCACTTGGACTAAGGGGGTGGCGCCATCTCCTTGGGGTGGGCGTAGCCCCTCCATCTTGTGCGGCTTGGGCAGCCCAAGAGTTGGGCGCCCCTTGGCTGGCTTCTCCTTGGCCGGCTCTGTTTCTTCCTTTGGTCGGCCGGTTCCTTCTTGTGTCAGCGTGGAATCATCTACTTCATTCCTAAGCACAATAAAGACATCACAAGAATTAAATAGCAATCTATTCTGTGAATTAATCGTATAAGAACTTAGAAACGAGTTGACCTGATAATTGAGCTGTCGTGCTTTGGCACGAGTAATAGGTCCTTGCACAGATGGATCAATTGTATGCCTGGAAGAGATGTCCTCATCATAAATTGTGAGTATTGAAATCTTTAATGGCAAGAGTATTGGAATACTAGAAAGGGTGGGATTCGAGTGAACCTTCTTATAAAGGTCTACGAATGCAATTGACGTGTAATCGGTTGATGGAGTCTGGATTATTGCGCCACTTATTGTTCAAAAGAGTTATTGCTGGTTTATGAGTTAAAGGAAATGGCTAAATTAAGGTAATGATTTAGAAGTTCGTGTTGGGAGGAATTAGTATCTCTTTTCCAACTAGAGTTGGATTTTAGTAGAGGGTGTGGTATTTGTGATTCTGTCAAAAGGATGAAACTTATGATTGTTTCATAAGTGATCGGTGATTAATTAAGATGTTTCTGCGGGAAAATTGAGTTTTCCTTCTTTTCAAGACTTGTTGGTTGTTGGTTGGATGTGGATTGATTCTTCAATCAGTTTCTTTTGGGAATGAATTATTTCATGCTAAAAGAGAGACGTTTTACCTTGGCAAAGGCTTGATGTGTTGTACTCGTGGAAGTGAGTTGTTTCGATAAAAGTTTTGAGTGGTGTTGTTCTTCTCTTACTGGGATTTTCTGTGGTAAGTCTGCATCCTTGGATTTAAATGGTTGAAATTGGGTTGAGTGGTTGAGGGGAATCAAAAGAAGGTGAGTGATCTGGGTTTTTTTTTGGTAGGGTTTGTGAGAGAATTACACCCTCGATTTGGTTCTTTGAATGGAAGATGTGGGGATGAAATCTTCTTAGAAGAAGTAACAGGTGTGGTTTGGTTTCGATCGAAGATCCTAAATTGGGTTAAAATGGTTGTAGTGAAGGATTTGATAATCTGATGAGAAGTGTTCTGTAGTGAACATTGGCCTTGAGTAGTGGTCCCTTGGGGTGAAGTAGGTTTGATAGAAGAAATATCGAAAATTATATTATGGTTCAATTGGTCCAAAAGAATTGTACTTCTTTTGCATTCGAGATGGAATTTAGAATATGAATTTTTGTGGTTTGAAAGGTGGTGTATGATGGAGGCTTAAGAGGTAGCATGTTATTGATTTAAATGCGATTATTTGATATGGTTATTGCTATTTGATGTACCTTGCTGAGTCTTCGACTCACACTTGTTGTTGTTTGTTTGTATGTACCTTGAGGCCGACATGCATGGGTGGGAGTAGTGACACGAACACGCCTGCGTCACAACAGCTTCATTTTAATTTATTGTTGCTAATCTTAATGAATTCTTGGCTTGTAATTAATTTTGTGGTAGTTATATGGGTTTCGTTGGGTCCTGTTGGTTGGTTGATGTCATGACTCGTGTTTGTGCTTGGTTGGTTGTAGTTAGCTGCTATATATTGTTGTTGTATTAAATGCTATCTTTTGACTGCTGAGTGGATGTCCTAGTTTTAGGGGAGGTGCTGCTGAAATTTCTAGTAAGTTCGGCAACCCACTAGCATGTTTAGGTTGTTTCGCTGTTTCTCTTGTGTCTTCGTTCATCTCGGGGTTGAGGGGGTAGCACTCGGGGCACGGGGTGTGCCGGGGTGTTACATGCGCCTAGTATATACGTATACAGACTAACCATATATATGCACACGTCATATATATACATACATATATACAGAGGTTCATGACTAGTGGGTGTATATATATTATAAATGCATGTGCCTAACAAGTATTTATATACATGTCTACACCTACATGTCTATACGGCATGCGTACGGCACGATCAAGTATATATATTTACACATATACTTGCGTATGATCCTAATATATACATATATATATATACGTTCTAACCTGTAGTATAAATATATATACCGGTGTGCGGCTTAACATATACGTGGGTATGATTACATACTAATAATGCATACACGCGTAAATACACACGACGAGATCCACTGAACTATAGAGATAGAGCGCGCGCGAAAGGAAGGAGAGAAAAGGAATACCGTTCGGCGCAGGCAGTAGCGCAGACCGTCGGCGTAAAAGAAGGCAAGGTCGGAGAGTGCGTCGGGGGTGACATAGACGGCGGCGTCGATGGCAGTGATGACGACGGCGGCGGCTCCAATGGCGACGACGACGTAGACGGCGGCGTCAACGGCGGTACACAGCGGCGACGGCGACAGCGGCTACAGCGACGGCGATGAGACGACAGCGGCGGCGTTGTTGACGGCATGGAAATGAAATGGGATCGGTAGAAGAGTGGAGGAAAAGCAAAAAGGATCGGAACTGATGATATTATATATGTGACAAGAACTGATGGAATGAAGACTAAGAACTGATGGAATGAAGAGAGGCAGAAGGAACGGCTGGAAATAAAGTCCCACTACGGGCATGCTTGATTAGCTAGTATACGTATGGGTCGATAGGCAGGAGAGGAAACATGGCTCACACGTTACTACTCAACTATTAGTGATCACACTACTAGTTCATGAATGCTAGAATGAAAGAGCACTACAATACTAGTCCATGCATTGGAAACGGCTGGAAGAAAGAAAATGGGAATCGGCTGGAAAGGAAACGTACAGGAAGTGAAGGATAAATCATGCATGCTGGCGCATTGAGCCATTCACGTCCATGCTAATGAGCCAATTACTAGTGGTAATTAACATGCAATGAAGTATGAAACGGCTGGAGTAAAATCAATGGAGAGAATTGTATGCTAGTAAATGGTAACGTTGCTAGTAGTGCAAAACGGCTAGCAACTCAAGCATTGCCTAAAAATGAAATGGCTGGAAGAGGCAACGCCATCCTGGTGTACACACGTGCATGCAACGGCCGGAGAGGAATCGTTCTCCTTGAATGAAACGTCCAGGTATTATGTATACAAGTATATACACGTATATGTTCCCAAAACATGTTGAGAAAAAAAATAACAGAGAGGTTCTAAAAATCTGGAAAACTCCTCTAAAATACTAGGAACTATTTGGAACTTAACAAAGTTGGTTTCGTGATTTTTCGACGTATAGATTTTTCGTAAAAATTCTTTTAGTGAATCAGACACCTGAATGGATTTTTGTAAAATCAACGACTTACGTGATATAACATGTTTTTCGAAAATATTTGAAAAGAACACTCACATTTTCAAATTATCTTTATTTTAAACAAAATTTAGATTTTATGCTTATGCGAAAATGCGAGATCTTTATTTAATGCGAATAGTTCAATAAGCTTGAATCCAAATAAATTCCAGAAAATTCCAAATAATCTCAGAAACACACTAAATATATTAAAAGCAAATTTTGAGATGTTACATGATATATTTGAATTCAAAACTCCAACTCTCTAAGTGATCTTGCTCCAAGCTTAGTATAGTTAATATTGTGCTAGTGAACCAAGAGACTGGGCTTGTGGATAGTCTATTACTCTTGGAACTAGGTGTTCCTAGACGGCTTGGAGGAGTTTTGGTGCGACTTGTCCAACAGGGATTGTGGAAGGCCACCATTGTTGTGAAAGGTTAGGACTCACCTCACCGGAGTGGTGAAAGAGTCACCCTAGTGGAATACCAAAGCTACTGCGACTAGCTTTTGGTGGAGCTATACTTCGGAAGAAGTTCTCTAACGGGGACGTAGGAGTGTATCTCTGAACCTTGGTGAAAAATCTCTTGTGTCACTTTCTTTATTTCTGTTTTTGCGCTCTTTACTTATTCATTGCAGTAGTATTCTGTTTTAGTTATACAGTAATTGTGTTTTTCTTGTCTCATTTGCTTTTGAGCTGCTTAGGCTTATGTGTATTAAGTGTTTAAAAGTCTGATCTTTAATCTTTTTGCAAAAGGTTGCCTATTCACCCCCCCTTTAGGCCAACCCGATCCTTTCAAGTGGTATCAGAACAAGTTTACCCTATTTTGCTTAATCAGCTTGGGTAAATGGCAGAGGGTAACGGGTCTGCTACAGTTAATGTAGGAAGAGTACCTGTGTTTGATGGTATTAATTATGCTTACTAGAAAATTCGCATGAGACGTTATCTAGAGGCTGTTGATATGATGTTTGGAGGGTCACAAAGAAACCCTTGCCGCCATGGATCATACCCGAAGGGCAAGCCTGTAACACCCTGGCACCTAGTATGCCGCGAATGTCACCACAAACAATACTAGCAACAACCAAATCACATATTTAACATTAAATTACCGCAACTACGCTAGTAACTTCAATGAAAATTCGGCAGCATATCCTTTGTTTTTCTATGGTTTTCAGCAACAGTAATAGAAGCATAACAAGATATCATAATTGAAGACAACTCTAACATGGCAACTACAGATTTCAACAATGATTCAAGTCCAAACCATAACTTAAATGTAGCATACCGATAGAGAATTTAAACATTTACTCATGACAACCAACAAAGTAATAAAACCAACTTAGTTCCATAAGATAACCATCAAAACTATGGAAAGGGTTTGACATTGTCTATTTGTGTGATGCTAAGTGAAGACGTGATTCTAGCTCCCTTTCCCAAACGTCGGATTCAAGGTACCTAAAAAAACATAAACAACAAGCGTGAGTTCATCACTCAACAAAGTGTATTGCAATGATACAAAAACAATAACAACTCACATACATACTTAATGCCATTCACATATCCTGAGAATTAACTCATGAACTTCATTTCTGCTCTCATATAACATCATCATAAACATCTCAAATAACATCTTCATATGCATCTCATAGAACATCATAATCATCTCATAAACCACTTCATTCAGTAATCCTTTTCAAATAAAACCTTTTCAAATAAAACCTTAACACTAAACCCATAAAGGAATTCTCCAAAACACTTTTCATTCTCAAAGACTCCCATAAAGGAAAATGGTTCAAAGACAATTTTCTTAAAAGGGAACCAAGCGATTTAGTAATCCTTTTCAAATAAAACCTTAACACTAAACCCCAAACTTTCATGAAACAAGAAGGGTTTTCAAAGATGATTTCTCAAACCAGAAAAATGACGAAATCAAACACCACTTACTCCTACAAAGCCACAGAACTTCAGCCCTGACAACCAGGTCTGGCATAGCACCTCAATAACTCCTTTAACCTCGGAGAAAGACAAACACAGAAATACATTGAATGCTTCTTCCCCATAAAGCAATTAACAAACTAAACATCAAAACTGGAACGGCGCCCAAAAGAAGCGCAACACTAGACTCCTCTTCTTCGTCTTCAACCAAGGAAGACAAAACCACACACCGCATACGGAACTATCCGCGAAAAAAAACAATACCAAACACTTTTTCTTTAGGTTTCCATCAACTAAAACCAAGAAAACCAACCAAGACCGACCACAGAACGATAAAGAACCTCTGAAGGAAAATCCACCACCAAACTCTTCTATTTGACTCCAATCAACTACCCGTTCTACGACAGAAAGGGTAAACACTCTTCTCCTACAAGGGTTAATAGTTCTTCGGTGATGGCGCTAACCGGCCATACCATCAAACCTCACCCTTACTATGAACCAAAAGAGGTGACCGAAACCTTTCGGCACCACAACCCCACTTTATCACCACAACAAGCACAATTCAATCATTTATCTCATAGACATAGCAACATACTATATCAAATATAACATTTAGCAACAAGGCTTAAATACAACATTTAAGCGTAAACAACGATACCCATACCCTTCCTACTGTGCATCCATGTGTGTCAAATTTTAGATTAGTTATACCACTTTTGCAAGTTTTAATGTTGCTATCCTATGACAAAATTTTAGTAAAAACCTAAGCCATGTTTCTAAGTTATTCCACATCACATTTTAGTTGTACCCTATAGCATGACACTAAAAATACACATTCCAAGGACCTATAGCCCGCTCTGATACCAACTGTAACACCACGGCATTTAATATGCCTGAATGCTACCAAACATAAGCTAAACAACATCTAAATACCACATTTAACATAAAATTCCAGCAAAGGCGCATATGCTAAAAACCGAGATTTCGGCAGCATCTCCTTTGTTTTAACATGAATTAAAGGAGCAACAACAGTATAGCAATAAGGCAATATGAGAGACATCTAAAACAGCAATAATTAGAGTCTTAACGACAATATAAGACTATCATCAAGCACTTAATGTCTCCAAGTGTCAAACGAACAATAAAACTCATTTAGCAAAGCTAAGCCTTAAAGCAATGATCATCACACGCAATTTATTATCAACACTAATTGAATGACTTGTGAAATCAAAAGAGTGAAGCTACGTGTGGAAGTGTGACTATTTCCCTTCCCCGCATGCTGGATTCATGGTACCTAAAAGAAAACAACATAAACACAAGCGTGAGTTCATCACTCAGCAAGCATATTGCAATGGACAACAATAACATGACAATAATGTCTCACATCATGTATATCATCTCATTCATGAACACATAACATTATCATCATCATTACGTATGCAATGCAATGCTCATGTCTCCTTGGAAACTCATACCGGTATGGTTGAGTACACACCCGTCGGTGTGCACCCTCTCCCCCCTTCCATCCCGAAGATGGAGGGTGCCTACTCCTCGCTTCCAAACACCACGTGGATGGAATCACGATGTATGACTTACTCAATGGCTCTCCGGATTAGTCATAACTTTCTCACCGATCTTCCCCGGATTAGTTATGACTTTCTCACCGCCCGGGCCATGTAACATGCCATGTATGCAATTATGCCAACATCATATTTAACTCGTACATTAACACATGGCATCATAACATAATAAACATGCTCATCATATCATTGGCAATCATTAAAGCATGGCAAGTGATCATATATCATGTAGTCAATTCCATCTATTCTCAACAAGCAACCTACAAATCGGTATCCATTACAACACACTTGCCTCAACCACGGGCAACGGATTGGCGGGAAGTAGAAGGCACTCCCGGGGTCGCACCACCTGCACATAGGTATCACACACTCACAATCATGTCTACAAAACAGTACGCAAACCCTCATCTACCCTGACATTGCCAACTACTCGCAAAACCTAAAAACAGAGGTTCTGTCCCGTCGGGACAGCAGCCTTCCAAAAGGCATAACTCGGGTTCTAAGACTCCGAATCAATTAAACGAGTACATCCTCGCGTAGCTTAGGAAATTTCCCAACTTTTTCTAGGTATAGGGAAAGACTGATTCGGACTCTAAAGTTGTTTAATCTACAAAATACCGTGATCTGTTCCAATCACGTCACAGATTTTAACACGCTCGGTAAAACAGCCATAACTTTCAAACGGATGGGCGGAATTTAACGTTCTTTATATCCACGGAAATATAACGAAATTATCTACAACTTCTTCAACGTCCGTACGACCATATTCCAACTATAATTTGGCGAAAGGTCGACTGCTCATGCTGCCCAAAACAGAGAACGTGGCAACTTCTAGATCTAATCCAATCTACTCAATTCCAGTACCACCAATTGATCTAAAAACTTGATAAACACCCTTATAACAGTACCTAGACCAACCCCAAGGATTCCCATGGCCATACCTTTGCCCAACGCACGAAAACCCAATAGATCTCCTCCCGGTTCGCGCGATCTCCTTCCTCGCTCCAATCCCGCCGGATCTCCTCGTCGCGGAGCGCTCCAACGGATGGATCTTTGAGGTGTGGAGGTGGAGAACTCCCCTAGGGGCAGCAAGGGAGGAGGAGAGGTGGTGGAGAGGTGGTGGAGCAATGGGGAGCAATGGGGGAGGTGGAGGCGCCACAAGGAGGAGGTGGGGAGGTGTGGGGGGGGGCGGCTAGGACTTGTGGGGGCGCAAGGGCAGGGGGTGAACGCCTAAAGGGGCTGGGGGAGGCCCCCAACCAGGTCTCCTACTCCTATTAGGACTCAAACTCCATCCCACCAAAGCCCACGACCCTTTCCTTTAGGCCCAAACTCCCCTGGAAAGGCCCAAAACCCCGGAAACGGCTCGAAAACGGTCCGGAAACGCTATTAAGCCTCCTATCATATAGTTTTAACCTCCAATACCATATTTCATAAAGTTTTTTGACCTTAACATTCACGTTAAATAATGTCACACCATTCCGTAGTGTCACAGCTACCAACAAAACACATCACAATACACTTGCCTTCAACCGCGGGCGATGGATTGGCGAGAGGTTGAGCGCACTCCCGGGGTCACACCACCTGCACATAGGTACCACACACTCAAAACGTGCCCACAAAATAGTTCAAGATCGAACCTCTAACCCGACTCTGCAAACTACCCCTAAAACCCAAAAACAGAGAATCTGTCCCAACTGGACAGCGGGCTTACAACTAGCATAACTTGAAATCTAAGACTCCAAATTAAGTAAACGAGTACATTTTCTCGAAGCTTAGGAAATTTCCTAGATTTTTCTCAGTATTTGGAAAAACTGATTCGGCCTCTAAAATGTTCTAATCTACAGATCAACACGATCTGTCCCAATCACGTCACAGTTTTGAACACGTTCGGTAAAACAGCCATAACTTTCGAACGGATGGACGGAATTTAACATTATTGGTGTCCAATTAAAGGTAATTCAATTACCTACAACTTTCTAAACAGGCGGATGACCAAATTGCGACTCTAAAATTACGAAAACGCAAACCCTAGGTCGGCCGTCCAATCTGCCCGAGACAGAACGTGGGACAATCATAGCAAACTCCCTAATCTCTTCTAGAGGCAGTACCTAAACATCAAATTTAACCCCAATATCCCCCATCTAGCAGCACCTATACCACCCCAAAAAGGATCACAAATCCTTACCTCAACTTGGAGAATCGAACGACGACGAAATCCTTCTTCCACCCTCGATCTCCCTCCAAACGCCGAAACCGTCGGTTTCTCTTGGTTGCGGAGCTTCCCAACGGAGAGATCAATGGAGGAGAGGGTGTGGCAGCAGTGGGGGGAGAGGGAACCCTAGCTAGGGCCGGCTAGGGTGGAGAGGGGAGGCGCACAGCCAAAGGGAGGGAGGGGTGCATGGCTTGGAGAGGGATGGAGCGGCGGCTAGGTTTGGGGGAAGGTGGAGGCGGCTAGGGGGAGGGAGTGGGGCACTCACCCAAGGGAAGCAGGAAAAAGTAGGTTTTCCTCCCCCTCATGGGCCCGAACATCCCCCACTGAAGGCCGAAAACTCAATCTCCTAGGCCCAACTACTCCCGGGAAGGCCCAAACACCCGAAAACAGCCCGAAAACACGATATAAAGCCGTACCGAAAAGCCGAAATCTATATTGTCACATTCCGTAATGTCACATTCTCTCCCCCCTTAACAGAATTCGACCTCGTATCTAAAGAACACCAGCTCGAAACACCAAGTCCACAAGGGACCCAAACTTCGAAGCTAAAACAAAGCAACTGAAACACCCACGCAAAGACTTCAACAGAAGTAAACAACAAACCAACTCTCCAAATCCAACTAATAAAGAAGTGACTTGACTTAGCTCACGTAAGCGCAACTTGTCTCGATTTCTCAATCGCCTCAATTTCTACTAAAAAAGTATATTCAAGGGACAAAAACTCCCTAGCAATCTGGATTCCAAAGAATTTCCCAAACCAGGAATCTCACACGACTTTTGTCAGCAATCAACCCCTATACCTTCACTTAAGGACTCAATTATAATAATGGATATGCCACACTTCCAAATCTAACATACCATACCACTAACTTATGAATCAGTCTGACATACTCAGACTAGGCTTTCCTTTAGCACTAATACACACTATACCTTTTTCTCGATTATTCTTCTCAACAGAAGAGGGTATTAACTTCTAAACTCAACAGGGCTCTAATCTCCTCTTTCTACCACTCTATCATGATTCATCAAGCGCAAGATGGCACAATCATCGTGAGACACATCCATTTAACAAGCATTTAACCATTTTCACCATTAGTATTTGAATGGTCAGCTAAGGTTCCAATCTTGAACCCCCAAAGAATTAATTACACATAATCTCCTCTTTTCCAATTATTTGATCTTTTTCACAGAAAAAACCTTAATCAACTAATGCCCTCGAAAGAATTTGCTCATTTGTGGCAAAATTTTCCTTTCCAATCACAAACTACATTATATTTTCATTCTATCTTCTCCTAGGCATACCTCACACCCAGAGACAACTAACCAAGACAATGTTCACGATAGATCTTTTTATATCACAATTTCTATAACATTTAACAACACCAAACGAAAAGCCCAAGCTAGGATCGTAGAACCTTACCAAACCACAATTGGTGCTTTTCCCAAGAGGGTTTCGCACTCACATACTCTCACTCACATAAACCAAGCCCACGAGTATAATCCTCCATTATACTCAACAATTCCATAAACATTCATATACTTATCTCAAACTAGAATACCAGCAACATAGCAATCCTCTTTAGCCGGGTGAACCACATTCATGTACTTGAACCCAAAGCGCCACAAATCACTTTGGAACAAAGATTCGACAACATCCAAAGATCACTCTATTTCTTTTCCTCATTCAAGCCGCAAAGAAAAAACTCAAATCTCATATCAATGCGATACAATTTCGCATCGGGGAGCACTCCAACAACAGAGAGCCTCCACACAAATCTTTGACAGAAGTTCTCAACAATCAAATACAACTCAACTCGCTTTCACCCAAGCCAAGCCTCTCATTTTAACCAAAAACACATTTAGGAGGAGAAAACCGATTCTCAAATCACACACAAGGATCCACAACTGCCACAAATACTCTCAAAGAGAAAGGGAAACTCAAATCTCTTATAGCATAGCCAAATGCCAGAAATTATTCACTCTTTCTTTTCATGCTAGAGAGCAATGGAAATCTCGATTCATGACATGAATGCAAACTTTTCAAGAGCACTCCGGATTAGTCATATATCCCTATATGACTTTCTCACCGACCTGGCTCAACAACTCTTTTATGGTTATAAATATAAATAAACGATGTCATGTTTCATTTTCACCAAAGCAGCAACATACTCATGGGGAAAAACTCCATTAGAAGAGAAACACCGATGAAACTTTATTAAGTAACTCACTTTCACAAAACAAACATCAAGCTTTTACCAAAGCAAAACATCTCTTAGACAACCACAAAGCACTTATGAAACAATCATAAGTTTCACATTTTGAAGCACTCGCAAACACCACATACTTCTTCAATTAAACCAAACTCTAGTCAAGGTAGAGTTACAAGTATTTTCAACTCAAGAGCTTCCCACACACCTGTTATGATTAATTGCTTCCTTTAAATACCGATTGTAACACCCCGGCATTTAATATGCCTGAATGCTACCAAACATAAACTAAACAACATCTAAATACCACAATTAAACATAAATTCCAGCAAAGGCGCACATGCTAAAAACCGAGATTTCGGCAGCATCTCCTTTGTTTTAACATGAATTAACACAATAACAATATCATGGCAAGATATCTCATAGCACACGACAAATAAAACATCAACATAAATGGATATATCATCAAATTACGCCAATAAAAGCATGCTCAACCACTTCATAAGCTATAACCAAGCAAATAAGGAATCACAAGCATGCTAAATTAAACCCTACATTAAGTTTATGGCACAACTCTTAATATCATGTCTCCAAGTGATTAATTATGGACTATGATGGTGGAGCTACGTGTAGAAGTGTAGCTAGACCCCTTTTTCCCGCATGCCGATCTCAAAGTACCTAAAAACAACATAAAACACAAGCGTGAGTTCGAAAACTCAGCAAGCATATTGTAATGGACAACAAGATCATTTACAAGACAATAATACCTTACATTACATATAACATCTCATACTTGAGCACATAACAACATCATCATCATTAAATATGTATTGCAATGCAATGCAATGCTATGCTCATATCTCCTTGGAAACTCATACCAGTATGGTTGAGTACAACCCGTCGGTGTGCACCCTCTCCCCCCTTCCATCCCGAAGATGGAGGATGCCTACTCCTCGCTTCCAAACACCACGTGGATGGAATCACGATGTAGGACTTACTCAATGGCTTTCCGGATTAGTCATAACTTTCTCACCGACCTTCCCGGACTAGTTATGACTTTCTCACCGCCCGAGCCATGTAACATGCCATGTATGCATTTATGCCAACATCATATTTAACTCACATATTAACACATGGCATCATAACATATTAAACATGCTCATCATATCATTGGCAATCATAAAAGCATGGCAAGTGATTATATATCATGTAGTCAATTCCATCTATTCTCAACAAGCAACCTACAAATCGCTATCCATCACAACACACTTGCCTCAACCACGTGCAACGGATTGGCGGGAAGTAGAGGGCACTCCCGGGGTCGCACCACCTGCACATAGGTACCACACGCTCACAAACATAACCACAAAACAGTACACAAATCCCCATCTAACCCGACATTGCCCACTACTTGCAAACCTAAAAACAGAGGTTCTGTCCCGGCGGGACAGCAGCCTTGCAAAGGCCATAACTTGAGTTCTGGGACTCCAAATCGATTAAACAAGTACACCATCGCAAAGCTTAGGAAATTTCCTACCTTTTTCTAGTTATACGGAAAGACTGATTCGGACTCTAAAATTGTTTAATCTACAGATTACTACGATCTGTTCCAATCGCGTCACAGATTTTAACACGCTCGGTAAAACGGCCATAACTTTCAAACGGCTGATCGGATTTTAACGTGCTTTATGTCCACGGAAAGATAATTAAATTATCGACAACTTATTTTAAGTCCGTACGGACTGATTCGGATTCGAAATCGAGGAAAACTCAAACCCTAGCCCGACTGCTCAATCTGCCCGAAAACAGAAACGTGGCAACGTCTAGATCTAACCCAAAGAACTCCAACCCAGCACCACCAATTGATCTAAAAACTTCATAAACACCCTAATAACAGTACCTAGATCAAACCCAAGGATCCCCATGATCATACCTTTGCCCAACGAACGAATCTCCAATAGATCTCCTCGCGGATCGCTCCTCGCTCCACGCTCCTCGCTCCTCGCTCCTCGCTCCAACGGATGGATCCACAAGGTGCAGAGGTGTGGAGACCACCCTAGGGCAGCAAGGGGGTGGAGGAGAGGTGGGGAGCAATGGGGCAAAGGGGGAGGTGGAGGCGCACAAGAGGGAGAGGGAGAGGGGGGTGGCGGCTAGGGCTTAGGAGGGGGAGGGAGAGGGGCGCACCAATGCTGCATGGGGCGCAAGGGGGCTGGGGGAAGCCCCTTTTACCAGCCCTCAACACAATCCTAGTCCGTTACGGAGACCTAATCCATCCCACCAAAGCCCACCAAGGCCCAAAACTCCCCCGGGAAGGCCCAAAACCCCGAAAACGGCCCGGAAAGGCTATTAACCTCCATAACCTATAGTTTTAACCTTAATTCCACATTTCATATTGTTATTAACCTTATCATGCACGTTAAATAAGGTTACGACACTCCGTGGTGTCACAACACTTCAAACGGCCCAAAAACGCGAGTAAATCTCAAGCCGTAAGATTTTCTTCTCTAATTTCACATTTTGTAATGTCACACCATAACGTAGTGTCACACCGATTACAAAGATAATTCAGGTTGCACGAGAAAGGGTGCGATCCACTCATATACTCTTGGGTATAAAACACCAAAATCAACACGTAAGATAAACAGCTTAGCCAAAAACAAAGATTGGCACTATTCACATAACCACCATCGATCATGTTGTCATAAACTCTAAACCAAGTCTATCTTATGATAATCAACAAGGAGAACCACGTTCTCACAACTTCGGCACAATTAACTTACCAGTTAACTCAACATAAGACTCATATCAACTTTTATTTTGGTCTACCAACCAATATGACTCATCTTTCATACAACTGTCTATCCTGAGCTTAAAACACATCTCTTCATCTCTTAATTTGGCATAATCAACCAGTGCCTTTCGCACAACCCTTAAGTTACTTATTTAATATCCCTAGTTCATCAACCACTAAATAATTCTAACCACTCAATACGATCTCCACTAGACATCTTTCATAACTACGGATCCTGCATGCACATCCACAAGAATAATTTCAACCTTTCCTACAATCATTCCATATCCCTATTCTTTGATTACACATCAATTAAGTCGTTTTACCGACTCACAGTTTAATCGACCCCTAAACAACAAAACCCAACAATCCTCAAGTATTTACACCATCCTACTCCGGTGCTTTACACCATAACCTTGCTATACTAATTTGTCACTCAGAAAAATTCTAGACCTTCTCCACCAGAATCACTACTTACTAATCTCGAACTTCCAATAACTCTCATAACTCACAACACTTTGCATAAAACACTAATCGACTTTCACTTTGGATCACTTATCATCTCGATTAATCTTTCTCTATCAACACAATCAATTAGGTTGTCTTTAAACAGCCAACAACCTCACTTTAATTGGATCAGTAATTTACTTCATCTCAATTTCCCAACTACCCATCACAGACTTAACGTCTTGAACACCCTCGCGGGTCACGCACCCAACCTTCGAGTAAGCCACAGCTCCTAAGCTTAAACAAACAACAAGAAATACAGCCTTCTTTCCAGAAAACCCAATCAAAAACCGCAACAGAGGTCAACTCTTAAATTTCCAAATGCTGACACACAACTACTCCACAAATCTTGATATCAACAACTTTCACAAAGGAAGATGGATGCAAGAGGGAAAACCAAGCGATCAACCAAATCCTTTTCAAATAAAGCCTTAGCACCAAACTCCAAACTTCCACGAAACAAAAAGGGTTTTCAAAGATGATCTCCCAAACCAGTAAAACGAAGAACTCAAACACCACTTACTCTTACAAAGTCACAGAACTTCAGCCCTAACAACCAGGTCTGGCATGACACCGCAATAACTCCTTTAACCTCGGAGAAAGACGAACATAAGAATAAATTGAAAACTTCCTCCGTAAAGCAAGCAACAAAACCGGGCATCAAAGCTGGAAAGGCGACCAAAAGAGGCGCAGCCCTATAATCTTCTTCTGTGTCTTCAACCAAAGAAGATAAAACCAAACAACTGCCGAAAGAACAAATCAGTGAAAACTCAATACCAAACACTTTTCTTTTGATTTCAATCAACTAAAACCAATAAAACCAACCAAAACTGACAGTCAGACTGGTAAAGAACATCCGAAGGAATCCACCACCAAAATCTTCTATTTGACTCCAGTGAACTACCCGATCTACGACAAAAAGGGTAAGCACTCTTCTCCCTCAGGTGTTAATAGTTCTTCGGTGATGGCTCTAACCGGCCACACCGTCAAACCACACCCTTACTATGAACAAAAAGGTGACCGAAACCCTTCGGCACCACAACCCCACTTTATCACAATAGCAAGGACATTTCAATCAATTCTTTCATAAACATAGCAACATGCATTATCAAATGAAGCATTCAACATCAAAGCTTAAATACAACATTTAAGCGTAAAGCAACGATACCCATACCCTTTCCTACTGTGCATCCATGTGTGTCAAATTTTAAATTAATTATTCCACTTACAAAAGTTTTAAAGTTGCTATCCTATAACAAAATTTTAAGTACAACCTAGGCCATGTTTCTAGGTGAGCACATCAAAATTTTAGTTAACCCTATGGTATTACACTAAGTTCATACACCACGGACCTGAAGCCCGCTCTGATACCAACTGTAACACCCCGGCACCTAGTATGCTGCGAATGTCACCACAAACGATACTAGCAACAACCAAATCACATATTTAACATTAAATTACCGCAACTACGCTAGTACCTTAAATGAAAATTCGGCAGCATATTCTTTGTTTTTCTATGGTTTTCAGCAACAGTAATAGAAGCATAACAAAATATCATAACTGAAGACAACTCTAACATGGCAACTACAGATTTCAACAACGATTCAAGTCCAAACCATAACTTAAATGTCGCATACCGATAGAGAATTTAAACATTTACTCATGACAACCAACAAAGTAATAAAACCAACTTAGTTCCATAAGATAACCAACAAAACTATGGAAAGGGTTTGACATTGTCTATTTGTGTGATGCTAAGTGAAGACGTGATTCTAGCTCCCTTTCCCAAACGCCGGATTCAAGGCACCTAAAAAAACATAAACAACAAGCGTGAGTTCATCACTCAACAAAGTGTATTGCAATGATACAAAAATAATAACAACTCACATACATACTTAATGCCATTCACATATCCTGAGAATTAACTCATGAACTTCATTTCTGCTCTCATATAACATCATCATAAACATCTCAAATAACATCTTCATATGCATCTCATAGAACATCATAATCATCTCATAAACCACTTCATTCATGCAATGCAATGCAATGCACATGTCTCTTTGAAGCACATACCGGTATTGCCGAGTACACACCCGTCGGTGTGCACCCTCTTTCCCCTTCCATCCCGTAGATGGAGGGTGCCTACTCTTACTGACTCGCTCCCGTACAACCACGTGTATGGGACTACGAGGTAGGACTTTCGTGTTCACTACGAGTGAACACAGAGGCCCGCATCAGAATGGGACGCCCCTTCCATTATGAATGCACAAATGCAATACTCATGATAAAATAAAACTTACAATCGCTATTAGCATTTTCATAACCTCATTCATAAACATTCATCCATTCATCATTCATGCCAATCTATTCCCATTCAACAACTAATCACGTGGTAAAGCAAACATTACTCCTACCATGCTATTATAACATGTCATTCACAATTTCATATTGCTACCAACAAAACACATCACAATACACTTGCCTTCAACTGCGGGAGATGGATTGGCGAGAGGTTGAGGGCACTCCCGGGGTCACACCACCTGCACATAGGTACCCCACACTCAAAACGTGCCCATAAAATAGTACAAGATCGAACCACTAACCCGACTCCGCAAACTACCCCTAAAATCCGAAAACAGAGAATCTGTCCCAACGGGACAGTGGGCTTACAACTATCATAACTTGAGTTCTAAGACTCAAAATTAAGTAAACGAGTACATTTTCTTGAAGCTTAGGAAATTTCATAGCTTTTTCTAAGTATTGGGAAAAACTGATTCGGCATCTAAAATGGCCTAATCTACAGATCAACACGATCTGTCCCAATCACTTCACAATTTTGAACACATTCAGTAAAACAGCCATAACTTTCGAACAGCTGGACGGAATAAAATGTTCTTGGTGTACAATTAAAGGTAATTCAATTACCTACAACTTTCTCAACAGGCAGACGACCAAATTCCGACTCTAAAATTGCGAAAACTCAAACCTTAAGTCGGCCGCCCAATCTGCCTAAGACAGAACGTGGGACAATCATAGCAAACTCCCTAATCTCACCTAAATATCAAATTTAACTCCAATCCCCCACATCTAGCAGTACCTAGACCACCCCAAAAAGGATCACAAATCCTTACCTCAACTTGGAGAATCGAACGACGACGAAATCCTTCTTCTTCCACCCTCGATATCCCTCCAAACGCCGAAACCGTCGGTTTCTCTCAGTTGCGGAGCTTCCCAATGGAGGATAGGGTGTGGCAGCAGTGGGGGGAGAGGGAACCCTAGCTAGAGCCGGCTAGGGTGGAGAGGGGAGGTGCATGGCCAAGGGGAGGGTGGGGCGCATGGCTTAGAGAGGGATGGAGCGGCGGCTAGGGTTGGGGGAAGGTGGAGGCGGCTAGGGGGAGGGAGTGGGGCACCCAGCCCAATGGCAGCAGGAAAAAGCAGGTTTTCCTCCCCCTCATGAGCCCGAACATCCCCCACTGACGGCCCAAAACTCAATCCCCCAGAGCCAACTTGATGAGGACATCACTATACCGGATGCACTCATGACCTCAACTCCACCATCCCCTATGCAAGGTCCTATCACAAGGGCACGTGCACAACAGCTAAATCAACAGGAACCTGGGCAAGGATCATCAAGGGAGCATTAATCTGCCAACACAAGTCATAAAGCAATGTGGGAATGTGAAAGGTTTCAACTCGGCCTCCAATGACCAATCTGACTTTAAATGCTCATAGAAAATGCAAACGGACTCCGATTGGGGCGTGTGAGTACTTGATTGAAAGATAATTTCGTCCTCTTTTCAATGGATCCAGCCTCATCACCAAATTCCACATGAGCTGAACGCAGTAGCCAAAAAGGTGTGACGATTTCAGACTCTTCGGGTGCTGCACCACCATTAATTTTTGGGTTGTATTCCCATTGCTGTGAGAAAGCTCCCGTTATCTATATATAGGATAGTTTCCTTTCATTTCTCTTCAGGTTTTGTTAAGTTTAGTTGCCCCCATGTGTGGAACTATAACCTTGTTCTCCTGACTCGGCTAGAGCAGCAGTAAACAAGTTTCAAAACCTCAACTTGTGTGTGAGCTTTATCATTGTTCTTGTTGGTTCTTCGATTGTTTGCAAGAATAGACCTTCGTGGTCAGATCATCCGGGCTTTTGGCACGGTTGATAACAACTAGGAGTGTGGTTTAGCGATTGCGGGCACTTATCCTTGTGTGGTTCGTAGCCAAATCGTCAAAGTCATCCTCCGCCTAATCGAAGTTATCCTCTCACCGGAAGATCGGGCACCCGTGTGCACATCATTTGGTATTAGAGCGAAGGTTTACCGGTCAGTTTTTAGTTGTTTGATTGTGTTCTTCCTATAGTCTAGAAAATTTGCCCCACAAAAAGATTGTTTTCCTGCTGTCCAAACCTTCTTTGTGCCTTTCAATCTATTAATTTCGGTTTGTTAAATTGAGTTTGTGTTCGTTCTAGAGTTGTCTTGTTGCTGTTCATCCTTTTGTTCATCTCCCCACGCTAAAGTCCCTTCATATTCCCCCAAATCAAAATTTTTAAACTCGGCTAGAAATTTCCCTTTCTGCAGCCACCACCAAAAACACCATAAATCCCAATTGCCTTATCCTTTTTTAGTGCAACCAAAAAGAGAAGATGCACAACTTGCTGCCAAGTTTCAAGTCCATACATGGAGGCATTAAGGAATTATGAACGTTTGATTCAGACCTAGTTGCTATTCTGAAATCTGCAGCTGAGCGCATTTGTGAATTTTTCAGTTGGTTTTCTGAAATTTCGCACGAAATAAAAGGTTTTGGAAAAGTCGTCAAGAAGAATAGAAAAAAAGAATCTTTGCAAAAGAGGCTTCTGACAAAAAGTTATGGCCAAAATACCAATCTGCTATCCGGTGGACAGAAAACAGCAAGTTACAAAGTTGGATCAATTTTGTGCTTTCATGTTTCCAATTGCATATCTTTGTGTTGCTATGTGTTTACCACTTGTATCCATTTCCACATATTTGCTTTAGCCTATTTTCCATCCTTGTTGATCAGCAACAAAGGCGAAGTGCTAGTTCCGAACAATTATTCAATTTGTGCAAATCTGAGATTTGCTGATTGTTTCCTTTGCTACTAAATACATAGCCTGTCCAAGCTCCACTCTCTACTAACCTCACAGGTGATAGCCTTGCAATCGCTTTGCTCATGCTTGAGATCAGTTTATCACGAACCAGCCACCAGTTGCACTGCTTGCTGCATTAGTAAGAATTGGTAAGAGCTTGAGAGGAAGTGCCCTGATCAATTTCACCAATTAGTAGTGGATAGGGAACTTCATATCTTTGTGTGCTTTCCTATTATTACTAACCATGGCAGATGAAGGAGGCAGTAATGAGGGAAATCGAGCTGATGTTCTCACACCCCGTTCGAGAGGAATCATATAACACTTCACACAATTACTTAATGAATATGCTGAAAATCATGAAAACGCATTGGCTCAGATCAACGAAAACCTCGCCACCATCCGTGATCGAGTTGATCATCTTGAGGGACAACAACCACCACTTGCTGAAAACGTGGCCAATGATGCACAAGAACAAAATGACGCACATGGACGCCAACCGCGGTACGCTCATCGTGCCTGGGCAAATGAGGTAGAGAACAATTATGTTGCTGACACTGAGGATGATGATGGATTTAACTCTAATAATGATTGAGATCATCGGCGACTTCGACACAATCGGGAACGTATGGGTAGAAATCAGTGAGAATCTCGAGAGGTACATAATGATCCCATGGGAAATATTAAGTTTACAATACCTTCATTTGATGGAAAATATAACCCTGATGCTTATCTTGATTGGGAGCTAGCGGTAGAACAAAAATTTGCATGCTATGACTTTCCTGAAGATAGAAAAGTTAGGGCTGCCACTAGTGAGTTCATCGCTTTGCCTCCATTTGGTGGAGTGAGGCTTGTAGAAATCATGATAACATACCTAGAACATGGAATGCACTAAAAAGAATGTTGAGAGCTAGATTTGTTCCTTCTTACTATGCTCGTGACTTGCTCAACAAATTGCAACGATTAAACCAAGGAAGCAAATCTGTAGAAGAGTATTATCAAGAAATGCAAATTGGTGAGTTACGATGTGGTCTAGAAGAGAATGAAGATGCTAAGATGGCTAGATTTCTAGGTGGGCTTAACCGTGAAATTCAGGATATACTTGATTATAAAGAATACAACTCTATCACTCATTTGTTCCATCTTGCTTGTAAAGCTAAAAGGGAAGTACAGGGACGACATGCCAAGCTAAGAGGGAATTTTGGAGGTTCCTTTTCGACACGACCAAACCAAGTGCAAGCAAAGTCTCCACCCACCACTTTTGGTCGTGTACCTCCACACTCCAACTGTGGGCGCCCTATTACCTCCACTTCCACTCCATCACATGTCTCCGAAACAAAATTAGCCACCGTGCAGGCTCCTACAAAGAGTGCTTCCTCAGCTGCATCCATGGGCCGCACTCGCGATGTGCAATGCCATCGATGCAAAGGATTTGGACACATGATGCGTGATTGTCCAAGCCAACATACTCTAATTGTGAGGGACGATGGTGAGTATACCTCTGCTAGTGATATTGAAGAAGATCTTGCTTTAGCTGCAACTAACCCTGCAGGTGAGAATGAAGAGAATGAAAATGAGGAGCAGCATTTGGGTGCTGACATTTCAGACAAGTACATGAGCATCATTGTAAAGCGTGTACTTAGTGCTCAAATGGAGAGTGTTGAACAAAATCAGCGCCACAACTTGTTCCAAACTAAATTTGTCATCAAAGAGCACTCTGTGCGAGTCATCATTGATGGAGGGAGTTACAATAATCTTGCTAGCATGGATATGGTCGAGAAGCTTGGTTTGACCACAACACCACACCCACATCCCTACTACATTCAATGGTTCAATTATAGTGGAAAGATAAAGGTATCACGAATGGTGAGATTGCACTTTTCACTTGGTTCATATCATGATCATGCTGATTGCGATGTTGTCCCTATGCAAGCATGCTCTTTGCTGTTAGGTAGACCTTGGCAATATGATAAAGATGCTTCCCATCATGGTAGAACTAATCCATACACTCTCATGCATAAAGGAAAGAAAATTGTTTTGCTTCCTATGACCCCTGCTGCAATTCTAAAAGATGACTTGGAGAGAGCTGAAAGAGAAAAGGAAAGTGCTAAAAGTGAAAATCAGAGTGCAGCCAACAAGTTAGCACAACCAAGGAAGAAAGAATCTAATCCTAAGAAAACTGAAATCAAGTTAAAAGGTGTTGTCATGCTAGCTACAAAATCTGATTTGAATGACATGATAGGAAGCAATGCTGAATGCTATGCTTTGATTTGCAAGAATGCTTTGTTTTGCTTGGATGATATGCCTTCCTCTTTGCCTCCTGAGGTTGCTAACCTTTTGCAGGAGTTTGAGAATGTGTTTCCCGATGAGGTACCCCTAGGGCTGCCACCAATTAGGGGAATTGAGCATCAAATTGACTTGATTCTGGGGGCATCCTTGCCCAACCGTGCGCCGTATTGGACAAATCCAGAGGAGACTAAGGAAATTCAGAGTCAAGTGCAAGACTTGCTTAACAAAGGGTATGTACACGAGAGCCTTAGTCCTTGTGCTGTTCCTGTGGTTTTAGTGCCAAAGAAAGATGGATCATGGCGTATGTGCGTGGATTGTAGAGCTATCAATAATATTACTGTCAGGTATCGTCACCCTATTCCTAGGTTGGATGATATGCTGGATGAATTAAGTGGTTCTATGGTGTTTTCTAAAGTTGATTTGAGAAGTGGCTACCACCAAATTCAAATGAAACTTGGAGATGAATGGAAGACAGATTTAAAACTAAATTTGGCTTATATGAGTGGTTAGTTATGCCTTTCGGGTTGACTAATGCCCCTAGTACATTTATGCGTTTGATGAATGAAGTTTTGCGCCCTCTCATTGGAAAATATGTGGTGGTGTACTTTGATGATATTTTGATTTATAGCAAGTCACTTTCTGAACATCTTGACCATTTACGTGCTGTTTTTAATGCTCTACGTGATGCACGTTTGTTTGGTAACCTTGAGAAGTGCACCTTTTGCACCGATCGAGTCTCTTTTCTTGGCTATGTTGTAACCCCGCAGGGAATTGAGGTAGATGAAGCCAAGATTGAAGCAATCAAGAGTTGGCCGACTCCTAAAACGGTCACACAAGTGTGGAGCTTCCATGGACTTGCTGGATTTTATCGCCGCTTTGTGAAGAATTTCAGCACCATAGCCGCCCCATTGAATGAATTGACAAAGAAAGGTGTTGTGTTCCATTGGGGACAAGCTCAAGAAGATGCCTTCAACCTGTTGAAAAAGAAGCTTACCAATGCACCACTACTCCAACTTCCAGATTTTGGTAAGACCTTTGAGCTTGAATGTGATGCTAGCGGTATCAGCATTGGTGGTGTATTGATACAAGAAGGTAAGCCTGTTGTTGCCTATTTCAGCGAGAAATTGAGTGGACCTGTTCTTAATTACTCCACGTATGATAAGGAATTATATGCTCTTGTACGTTCCTTAGAAACGTGGCAACATTATTTATGGCCCAAAGAATTTGTTATACATTCTGATCATGAATCACTTAAGCACATTCGAAGCCAAAATAAGCTGAACCGTAGACATGCTAAGTGGGTGGAATTCATTGAATCTTTTCCCTATGTCATTAAACACAAGAAAGGAAAGGATAATGTGATTGCTGATGCTTTGTCACGAAGATATGCAATGATGTCCCAATTTGATTGTAGAATTTTTGGATTATAAACTATAAAGGATTTATATGCTCAAGACAATGAATTCAAGGAACCCTTGCTAAATTGTAAGGATGGAACGAGTTGGAATAAATTTGTGAACAATGATGGCTTCTTGTTTAGAGCTAACAAGCTATGCATTCCAGCTAGCTCTGTTCGACTTTTGTTGCTACAGGAGGCTCATGGAGGAGGATTGATGGGGCACTTTGGAGCCAAAAAGACGGAGGATGCGCTGGCAGCCCATTTCTATTGGCCTAAGATGAGACGTGATGTCGAGCGCTATGTGGCACGCTACACCACATGCCAAAAGGCCAAGTCCCGGTTGAACCCCCACGGTTTGTATATACCTCTTCCTGTCCCTAGTGTTCCATGGGAGGATATTTCAATGGACTTTGTTCTAGGATTGCCTAGGACAAAGAGGGGGAGGGATAGCATATTTGTTGTTGTTGATAGATTCTGAAAAATGGCACACTTCATTCCATGCCACAAGAGCGATGATGCCACTCACATTGCTGATTTGTTCTTTAAAGAAATTGTACGCTTGCATGGTATGCCTTCCACTATTGTTTTAGATCGTGACGCCAAATTATTAAGCCATTTTTGGAGGACCCTATGGAACAAATTGGGGACCAAGCTGCTATTCTCCACCACTTGTCACCCCCAAACATATGGCCAAACTGAAGTTGTCAACCGCACTTTGTCAACAATGTTACGGGCTGTTTTGAAGAAGAACTTGAAAGAGTGGGAGGAATGTCTTCCTCATGTGGATTTTGCTTACAATCATGCAATTCATTTCACTACAAAGGTCAGCCCTTTCCAGGTAGTGTATGGTTTTAACCCTCATGCTCCCATAGACTTGTTGCCTCTTCCTTCTACCGAGAGGGTGAATTTAGATGCAAAAAAACGTGCTGATTTTATTCTCAAATTACATGAAACTATAAAAGACAACATTGAGCACATGAATGAGAAGTATAGAGTTGCTGGTAGCCATGGTAGGAAACATTTAACATTTCAACCTGGTGATCTTGTCTGGCTACATTTGCGCAAAGAAAGATTCCCTAAATTGAGAAAATCTAAGTTGATGCCACGTGTTGATGGCCCTTTTAAGGTGCTAGAACGAATAAATGATAATGCATATAAGCTCGAACGAATAAATGATAATGCATATAAGCTCGAACTACCTGCAGAATTTGGGGTTAGCCCCACCTTTAACATTGCAGATTTGAACCCTTATTTGGGTCAAGAAGATGAGCTTGAGTCGAGGACGACTCTCGTTCAAGAGGGGGAGGATGATGAGGACATCACTATACCGGATGCACGCATGACCTCAACTCCACCATCCCCTATGCAAGGTCCTATCACAAGGGCACGTGCACGACAGCTAAATCAACAGGAACCTGGGCAAGGATCATCAAGGGAGTATTAATCTGCCAACACAAGTCATAAAGCAATGTGGGAATGCGAAAGGTTTCAACTCGGCCTCCAATGACCAGTCTGATTTTAAATGCTCATAGAAAATGCAAACGGACTCCGATTGGGGCGTGTGAGTACTTGATTGAAAGATAATTTCGTCCTCTTTTCAATGGATCTAGCCTCATAACCAAATTCCACATGAGCTGAACTCAGCAGCCAAAAAGGTGTGACGGTTTCAGACTCTTCGGGTGCTGTGCCACCATTAATTTTTGGGTTGTATTCCCATTGCTGTGAGAAAGCTCCCCTTATCTATATATAGGATAGTTTCCTTCCATTTCTCTTCAGGTTTTGTTAAGTTTAGTTTCCCCCATGTGTGGAACTATAACCTTGTTCTCCTGACTCGGCTAGAGAAGCAGTAAACAAGTTTCAAAACCTCAACTTGTGTGTGTGCTTTATCATTGTTCTTGCTGGTTCTTCGATTGCTTGCAAGAATAGACCTTCGTGGTCAGATCATCCGGGCTTTTGGCACGGTTGATAACAACTAGTAGTGTGGTTTAGCGATTGCGGGCGCTTATCCTTGTGTGGTTCGTAGCCAAATCGTCAAAGTCATCCTCCGCCTAATAGAAGTTATCCTCTCACCGGAAGATCGGGCACCCGTGTGCACATCACAACTACTCCAGGGAAGGCCCAAACACCCGAAAACGGCCCGAAAACACGATATAAAGCCGTACCGAAAAGCCAAAATCTATATTGTCACATTCCGTAACGTCACAAAGCCTCAGCCTCGGAACCTACACCCAGGGAGATAAAAAACATGCAAAATGATGCTCAAGCTAGAAATGCTTACTTTTCAAAGGATGAGAACTAGCAATTTGTTTGCCAGCTTGACAAGCACTACGTAACTTGTTTTTCTCAAACTTCACATCCTTTAAGCCCACAACTAAATCATTTTTGAAAAGCTTTTTAACTTAAATCATTCCAACATGAGCTAGTCTTTTGTGCCATAACCATCCGAAGGATGTTTTTTGATGCGCACACGAGGGTGCCTGATCTTCTGATGAGAACGATACATTAATTTGGAGAGTTGATGAACTCGTGATCTTGGCTTCCAACCAGCGAGGATAGGAAACCAGCAACCGTAATGCCACCAACGCGAGTTGATAAACCACGCTTAGACGTGATGGATCTTTATCCTTGCTAGCAATCGAGAAACTTGCAAGAACAAGTGAGAAGCAATCAAAAAATTGGATACCAATAAAACTCATGAACACAAAGTTCAAGTTCTGTTTCTCATCTTGGGCGGTCTAGTCGACACGCGCAATCACAAGGAGCGACGCACACGGGGTCTACCAAACACAACAAAATCTAAAGAACAACGTATGGGGGTGGTTGCCATATAAAGCGGTGCGGACAGGGGTGGGGCGCCCAAGTTAAGGGCATCCACCACCAAACCCAAAAGATACAAGGGCCATAGGCCCAAAAATACGGTGATGCAGCACCGGACAGATTTGGCCTGTGACACTCTTCTGTGTTTTCCCATCGATCTGGAGCGAATTTAGACATGGGGCTGGATCCATTGCAAAGATTATCTCGTAAGCTTTCAAACAAGTGGTCGTACATCGAAAACGGAGTTCAGGAGCCCGAGATATGCCCATTTGAAGTTGAGGTGCTACTGGATGGCCGAACCGGACTCGGCGACGAATTGGGCTTCATCATGGGCCTTCCTTGGCATATGGGCTGTCCTTGGTGAGTGGTCTTAATGCGTTGGGTCAGCAAAGGTGGATGGAAAGGCCGAGCTTCTGGATTAAGCCCTCCATGCCACGCAGACGAAGTGGCGGCCGAAACACTAAAGTGTGGCAACGAAGGTGTCACCAGGAGAGAAATGGCAGCGGTGTATCCATGGTTGGGATGTCCTCATCATCCTCCCCTTCTTGAATTAGAGTCATCCTCGACTCCTTCTCATGCTCCTGCAAAAGATTAGTGGCAACAGGAGGCAAAGCAATAGATAATTGCAATGGTTCTATACTAGCAATGTTATCTTGTGAGAGAACTTTTGTAGCCAACAAAACTTTACCCTTCAACTTCAGATCATGTTTTTGAGCAACTGATGTACTTGAATGGGTTGATTTAGTAGCTACACTTTTATTTCCACTCTCTGCCTTTTCTTTCTGAGCTCTTTTTACATCAATTTTTCTCAATTCTAAGGGAGACATGGGTTCCAAAGTAAATTTCTTTCCCTTGAAAGTAAAGGTGTACTGATTGGTCCTACCATGATGTATGTCATCTATATCATATATCCATGGTCTACCCAATAAAAGAGAACAAGCATCCATGGGTATAACATCACAAACAACAATATCATGATAAGAACCAATAGAAATAGGTACTTGTACTGTTTTTTACCTTAACCTTACCATTAGAATTGAGCCATTCAATTTCATATGGTTGTTGTAGTGGACATGTGGCCAAGCTAAGCTTCTCGACCATGTCCACACTAGCAAGGTTGTTGCAACTACCACCATCAACAATAACATGCACTGCTCGTTCATTGACTAGAAACTTTTTTTGGAAGATGGTATGGTGCTGATTTGGCTCATCACGTGTGGGTTGCGATGCAACACACGTGTGACAACAAGAGCTGGGTATCTATCTGCTGAGGCCGCATCACAAATCTCTTCTTATTATGCAGTGTTAGTGGCAACAAGAGCATATTCATTTTTATTAATGTCACTAGCACTAGAGTACTCACCATTTTCTCGAATTATCAGAGCACGTTGATTTGGGCAGCTCGCATCACATGGCCATGTCCCTTGCATCGAAAGCATTGCATGTCTCTTATACGACCAGTAGATGCAACAAATGATGCACTCTTCGCCGGAGCTTGTTGTGCAGCTGATTTACCAGACTCCAGGGTGGGTGTTGGTGTGGACGAAGTAGGGGCAGCATGTGAAGAAGCACGTCCTAGAGTGTAAGATGATGCCTTGGTACGGTTTTCTGTCGTTCGTGATGAAGAAAAGCCTCCAAAATTGCTTCTTGTCTTGGATTGATGTCCCTGCACTTCGCTTTCTGCTTTCAAAGCAAGATGAAACAAACGGGTGATAGAATTGTATTCTTTATACTCAAGTATGTCTTGAATTTCTTGATTAAGCCCACCCAAAAATCTAGCCATTTTAGCATCTTCATCCTCTTCTAACCCACAACGTAACATGTCAATTTGCAATTCCTGATAATATTCTTCAACAGATTTACTACCTTGATTGAAGCGTTGCAATTTGTTAAGCAATTCACATTCATAATATGAAGGAACAAATCTAGCATGCATTAATCACTTCAATCCATCCCAAGTTGTAGTCATGTCCCCATTGATTCTACGAATTTCTCGCCACCAAACATATGCAAAACCCGTAAATTCACTAGTGGCAGCCCGAACCCTCTTACGTTCAAAGAAATCATAGCAAGAAATTTTTGATCTACTGCTAACTCCCAATCAAGATAAGCATCAGGGTCATATTTACCATCAAAGCAAGCATAGTAAATTTCATTTGCGCAATAGAATCATTACCTTCTTCCCTTTGTGCATGCTGATTTCTACCCATACCTTGTCTGTTGTGGCAGAGTCGACGATGTGCTCGATCGTTGTTCATGTTCACGAGGTTGTCGTCCTCTGAATCAGCAATGTAGTCGTTCACCTCATGTTCCACCCCACGTAGAGAAGCATGGCCAGCGGGTGGAACTTGTCCGGCGGGACCGCGTGCAACATTCTTTAGAGCTAGCAGTTGTGCTAGTTGTCCATGGATTTTAGCATATTGTCCACGCATTTCATCAATCTGCACACGAGTCCTCATCTCATGCCTGTCCAACTGACCCTGGAAGTGGTTCACCCATCGTCGCTGCTTTGGAGAGAGGGGATCATCTGGTTCACTTTCGAAGCCATTTCTTCGAACACTTGAATGATCTATCATGGTTTAGTAGACACAAAAGGAAATCTCACAAGAATATGATTAGTCCTATAAGCTACTGAACTATGACAGTTTACTATGCTCTCACACTCAAGCTTCTACAAAAATTCTTACAATTTCTTACCCTGCAACTAGGAAAGATGCAATCAATATCTGTACGCAGAAGGTGTCAATGCGATTGCAAGTCCTTGTTCCTGTATGGTTAGTAGAAGTGGAGCTTGGATAGGTATTTTCTTTGTAGCAAAGGAAAAACCTCTAATATGTTAGTAGTCATTATGTCATACCTAGCGATGTCCTTGTCATGTAGCAAGGACCACTTCTCCATGTCTGGAGCATGCAACTGTATTCATTGTGAGAAGTTGTTGACTTGGCACTCCCCAGACGCCGTCGTATGCTTCGAGTGTAACACCCCGGCATCTACTATGCCTGAATGCTACCAAACATAAGCTAAACAACATCTAAATACCACAATTAAACATAAATTCCAGCAAAGGCGCACATGCTAAAAACCGAGATTTCGGCAGCATCTCCTTTGTTTTAACATGAATTGAAGCAACAACAATAATAACATGTCAATATGGCATAATGAACGATAGCAATAACATGATCAAACGGAAAAACAGCCACCATACCACTAAGGCTATAAATTCTATCCATCACATGACAAATATGGACTAATCATTTACTCATAACGACCAACGAACCATCGAAACCACAGTTTAGTTCAATGAATTAACCATAACCATAAGGGAAGGAACATGTCATTGTTTAAAAGTGTAATGCTAAGTGATGACGTGTGACTAGCTCCCTTTCCCGCATGTCAGATTCATGGTACCTAAAAAAAAACAACATAAACACAACCGTGAGTTCATCACTCAGCAAGTATATTGCAATGGTACAAACATAAACAATTACATGGCTTCAACAACTCACATCATGTATATCATCTCATTCATGATCACAAATCATTATCATCATCATTATGTATGCAATGCGATGCAATGCTCATATCTCCTTGGAAACTCATACCGGTATGGTTGAGTACACACCCGTCGGTGTGCGCCCTCTCCCCCCTTCCATCCCGAAGATGGAGGGTGCCTACTCCTCGCTTCCGTTCACTGCGGTGAATGGAATCACGATGTAGGACTTACTCATTGGCTCTCCGGAATAGTCATAACTTTCTCACCGACCTTCCCCGGATTAGTTATGACTTTCTCACCACCCGGGCCATGTATCATGCCATGTCATGTAAGCAAATATGCCAACATCATAAATCACTTTTACATTAACACATGACATCATAACATAGTAAGCATATTCATCATATCATTGGCAATCATTAAATCATGTCATGTGATCATATCATATAACAAATTTCATCTATTCTCAACAAGCAACCTACAAACCTCTATCCATTACAATACACTTGCCTCAACCACAAGCAACGGATTGGCGGGAAGTAGAAGGCACTCCCGGGGTCGCACCACCTGCACATAGGTACCACACACTCACAATCATGTCCACAAAATAGTACGCAAACCCTCATCTACCCCGACATTGCCAACTACTCGCAAAACCCAAAAACAGAGGTTCTATCCCCTCGGGACATCAGCCTTCCAAAAGGCATAACTTGAGTTCTGGGACTCCGAATCAATTAAACGAGTACATCCTCGCGTAGCTTAGGAAATTTCCCAACTTTTCTAGGCATAGGGAAAGACTGATTCGGACTCTAAAGTTGTTTAATCTACAAAATACCGTGATCTGTTCCAATCACGTCACAGATTTTAACACGCTCGGTAAAACAGCCATAACTTTCAAACGGCTGGACGGAATTGGACGTTCTTTATATACACTGAAAGATAATGAAATTTTCTACAACTTCTTCAACAGCTGTACGACCAAATTCGGACTCTAAATTGGTGAAAAACCGAACCCTAGGTTGACTGCTAATGCTATCCGAAACAGAGAACGTGACCAACTCAAGAATCCATCTAATCTAATCAAATCCAGCACCACCAATTGATCTAAAAACTTGATAATCATCCTTAGAATAGTACCTAGCCCAACCCCAAGGAGTCCCATGGCCATACCTTCGCCCGACGCACGAACACCCAATAGATCTCCTCCGGGATTGCTCCTCGTTCCCCGCTCCTCGCTCCAATGGACGGATCTCCGAGGCACAGGGGTGGAGAGGCTACCCTAGGGCAGCAAGGGGTGGAGCAGAGGTGGTGGAGAGGTGGGAAGCAATGCGGGCGCATGCAAGGGAGAGGGGAAGGTGGGGGGCGGTTAGGGCATGGAGGGAGAGGAGGGGGCTCACAAGAGGGTGGGGGCGCAAGGAGGGCAGGGGGGAGGCTCTTTAACCAGCCCACACAAGACTCCTAGTCCTAATTGGACTCATACTCCATCCCATCAAAGCCCACAACCCTTTCCCCTAGGCCCAAAACTCCCCGGGAAGGCCCAAACTCCCTGAAACGGCCCGGAACCGCTATTAAACCTCCTACCATATGGTTTTAACCTCCAATACCATATTTCATAAAGTTTTTGACCTTAACATTCACATTAAATAATGTCACACCATTCCGTAGTGTCACATTCTTCCCCCCTTCAACAGGATTCGACCCCGAATCCGAGACACGCCACTTCGCAAACAACCAAATCAAAGGGAGTTATGGTTCACGCCTTAGAACCCGCTTAGAAGCCCCTACGACTTGCACCAGCCAGCACTCAGAGGCAAGGAGCTAAGGATCAAAGACTGACAGCTCTAAAGATAACTCACAATCAAAACTTGCGAGAACTTTACTCAACATTGAAACACAAAGTACTCACACACGGTCTCAGCACGACCCCAAGCGATAAGATAAAACCTCAAACAGCCCACAAAAGAAAACGGTCTCAAACTCCTCGTTCTAAGCATTCCTTGGCACTGAAGTGCCTGATCCCTTTAACTCATGCTACTCTCCAGAAAAACATGGTACCAACCTCCATTCTGTGGTTCCTTGTACTCAAGACGACGCGAAACAGGAGAGACATAACGCTCTAAGATTACCACCAGATCGAACAACCTACTTTATATCCAGGATCCGTAAGACTCGCTCAACAGAAACAACCGAATGTTCCCTTGCGGTTGACACAACTCGCTTCTTGCCCAACGACAAAAGAACCAATACACTTCAAAAGGAAAAGCGATCACTAGCAACCACCAAGTGGTCCACTAATAATGTAATCAGCCCTACCGAGGAACACCTCAACGACACAATTCTCCACGAAGGTTTGCATTGAGTCATACACAACCTTCCACTCAAAGGACCACGATAAAGAGCACAATCATTGAGTGAGCTCAACCATAAACATGAACCCAAGTGGCCCTCATCCAACAACTCAAACCCCAAAGCGCTAAAACCACTTTGGAAAGGATTCGACAACAACCAGAGAGTATTCATTTTAATTTCCTATGCCAAGACACAAAGGAAACGTAAAATCCCCTACACCACAACCAACATACCAGAAATTCTTCATTGTTTCTTTTCATACTAGAAAGCAAGGGAAATCTCGTTTCATGACATAAATGCACACTCTTCAAGAGCACTCCGGATTAGTCATATTTCCATATATATGACTTTTTCACCGACCTGGCTCAACGACTCTTTAATCATTTAGCATCTAAAAACGATGTCATGCTTACTTTTCACCATTCCTTCATCATGTAACAACACTACCGAAAAGTCATTCACATGACGACTTCTTCCTCGGTATCACATGATTGAAATACACATAACACTGACGGTTGCGCTAAATCATATAGACTATGACGGCAACATCGTTAACAACAAAACACCACATCATGTGAAAACCCATCATCCATTTAAAACTAACCTTGCAAAACCTCGCAAAATCAAACTCAACCCTTTGGAACAGAACATCGACTCCAAAGTCAAACATCTGCACACACAACCGCCATAAATTTTATCAAAAGAGAGGGAAACTCAATCCCAAAAGAAAACTCTTCACTAACCAAATTCACTCATGAAACATTCATAAAAATCAGACTTGTGAAACATCCGCACACCAGACACATTTTTCAAATGACTCCAACTCTAGCCAAACAGAGTTACACATCAAGGGCTTAACTCAAAAGTTTCCAACACAACCCTTTATGACCATCTGCTTCCTTTTAAAATTAATTCCAAAGATAATTCAGTGCGAACGCGAAAGAGCGCGATCGACTCAAAAACTTTTGGGGTGTAAATCCATACTCATAGCACCAACTAAACAAATGAGCCAAAACCAAATATTTGCACCAATTTCTACGAGTTTTAGGGAAACTCTGAAACACAGCATATGGAACACCTTGACCGAAAACCCTTCAACCAAAATGGCAAACAACCAAACCAGTCCAAAAGCTTTTGAACACAAGCCCAGCATAAAAAGAACCATCTCTAGTACTCTACTACGCTTTCCATTAAAGACTTCAATAATCACTATTTACTCCCTGAGAAGCCCCAACACAATTAAACCAAAAGCTTCACAACAAATTCTTCCTCTAGTTACCATTCCCAACACTTTTAATTAGGGTTTATGATGCTTATAAAAAAAAAAGCAACCAACCAATACTATATTGACATGATCCCCACGGATCACCGAATCATAATACTTCTTATTCTAAATTTGAAACATAGTACTTCAACAAATCTTTCAGCAAGATCAACATATAAATTTCATACCTCCTATATATTCACGTTTCGACAACCGAACCTTATTCAGTTAAACAATGGCTTCAACATGTAAATATTATCTCCACAGGGAAGAATTCATAAGTGAAACTCTAAGTTATACTTTCATTAAGGATAAGATCATTTATCATGTTAATTATCCAAAGCTCACTCCATCGCAACATCTTAAAATTTTCCTCTATTTTAACCATGGTTTTCCAACGAGTAATCTAAACAGTTACCACCACTACTTAGTCATCAATAACAACAAAAGGGCATAATCATCAGCCAACAACATTACTTTTAGCTACCCTATACATAGGTGATAACAAAATTACCACCACACAACATACTCCCACGATTTAAAATAGATTGAATACTAGCATTAACACTGCCTTTAACAACATCATTAGCAATAAGTCTTATGTCTTCTCAATTGATATCAATACTAGCACTGTAGAGACACAACTGCAGACTTCCAAATATACTAGTAGTTTGCAACAACGTAAATAGCAACTCTAATCAACTTCCAAATTAAAGTCACTAGGCAACACGATTAAATTTATCTATTAATCCATTAGATTAGAGCATCTTTAAACAACCAGCAAATTTTCTTTAACAATAACAGCAGTCTACATCATCTTAATGTTTCTACTACGCATCAGGGTTTAAAACTTTAAACATAATCGGGGGTCATAAGCATTTTTATAACAAAGCAACAGATTCTAAGCATGTACATTAACAAATTTAATCATTCTCGCTAAGAGCAAACTACAACACTAGTAGTCTATTTATTTTCAAGCTAGAGGTAGCAACCGCATTGAATTGTTTCAACTCACAAATTAACTTAACAATACGTCATCCCATAAACCATATTGGTACATGCTACATAACATGCTAAATAACAATTCTTACTTGGGACAAACGATTTTTTGTCAAAAGACTACTTGCTTTGTTTGCAGCATTTTAGTTTTAAAACTCATCCCAAATTCATAAGGAAACTTGACTCTCAAAATTGCAATGAGACCAACCCCCAAACTTAGTCATGCAAAAGGAATTCTCCAAAACACTTTTCAATCTCAAAGACTCCCATAAAGGAAAATGGTTGAAAGACAATTTTCTTAAAGGAAACCAAGCGATCAAGTAATCCATTTCAAATAAAACCTTAACCTCAAACCCCAAACTTTCACGAAACAAGAAGGGCTTTCAAAGATGATTTCTCAAACCAGGAAAATGACGAAATCAAACACCACTTACTCCTACAAAGCCACAGAACTTCAGCCCTGACAGCCAGGTCTGGCACAACTCCGAAAAACTCCTTTAACCTCGGAGAAAGACAAACACAGGAATAAATTGAATGCTTCTTCCCCAAAAAGCAATCAACAAACTAGGCATCAAAACTGGAAAGGCGCCCAAAAGAAGCGCAACACCAGACTCCTCTTCTTCGTGTTCAACCAAGGAAGACAAAACCACACACCACATACAGAACGATCCGCGAATATCCAATACCAAACACTTTTCTTTTGGTTTCCATCAACTAAAACCAAGAAAACCAACCAAGACCGACCACAGAACGATAAAGAACATCCGAAGGAATCCACCACCAAACTTTTCTATTTGACTCCAGTCAACTACCCGATTTACGACAGAAAGGGTAAGCACTCTTCTCCTACAGGGGTTGATAGTTCTTCGGTGATGGCGCTAACCGGCCACTCCGTCAAACCTCACCCTTACTATGAAATAAGAGAGGTGGCCGAAACCATTCGGCACCAAAACCCCACTTTATCACAACAACAAGAACAATTCAATCATTTATCTCATAGACATAGCAACATGCATTATCAAATGAAGCATTCAACATCAAAGCTTAAATACAACATTTAAGAGTAAAGAAACGATACCCATACCCTTTCCTACTGTGCATCCAGTGTGTGTCAAATTTTAGATTAGTTATACCACTTTTGCAAGTTTTAATGTTGCTATCCTATGACAAAATTTTAGTTAAGACCTAAGCCATGTTTCTAAGTTATTCCACATCACATTTTGGTTTTGTGACACTACGGTATGGTGTGACATTATAGAATGTGAAATTAGAGAATAAAACCTTTCGGCTTGAGGTTTACTCGCGTTTTTGGGCCGTTTGAAGTGATGTGTCACCACGGAGTGTCGTAACCTTTTAAATGGTGCATGTTAAGGTCAAAAACTTTATGAAATATGGTATGTCAGGTTAAAACCATAAGGTATGGAGGTTAATAACATTTTCGGGCCGTTTCCGGGCCGTTTTCGGGGTTTTGGGCCTTCCCGGGGGAGTTTGGGCCTTAAGTGGGCTTTGGTGGGATGGAGTAGGTCTCCGTAACGGACTAGGATTGGGTGTGGAGGCTGGTAAAAGGGCTCCCCACCAGCCCTTGGGCGTTCACCCCTGCCCCTTGTGCGCCCTTCCCCCCACTTGCCCTTGCCCTAGCCGCCTCCCTCCTCCCTTGGCCGTGCGCCTCCCCCTCCCTTGCCCCATTGCTCCCCACCTCTCCACCACCTCTCCTCCACCCCTTGCTGCCCTAGGGTGGCCTCCCCACCCCTGCATCCTCATGGATCCATCCGAGGAGCGAGGAGCGAGGAGCGAGGTGCGAGGAGCGAAGAGCGAGGAGATCTATTGGAGTTTTCGTGCGTCGGGCAAAGGTATGACCATGGGAACCCTGGGGATTGATCTAGGTACTGTTATTAAGGTGTTTATCAAGTTTTTAGATCAATTGGAGGTGCTGGATTGGAGTAATTTGGGTTAGATCTAGATGTTGCCACGTTTCTGTTTTGGGACAGCATGAGCAGTCGGGCTAGGGTTCGAATTTTCGTCGATTTAGAATCCGAGTCTGTCCGTACGGATGTTGAAGAAGTTGTAGATAATTTAATTATCTTTCCGTGGACATAAAGCACGTTAAATTCCAATCATCCGTTTGAAAGTTATGGCTGTTTTACCGAGCGTATTAAAATCTGTGACGTAATTGGAACAGATCACGGTAATCTGTAGATTAGACAACTTTAGAGTCCGAATCCGTCTTTCCATATACCTAGAGAAAGTTGGGAAAATGTCCTAAGCTACGCGAGGATGTACTCGTTTAATTGATTCGGAGTCCCAGAACTCAAGTTATGCCTTTTGCAAGGCTGCTGTCCCGCCGGGACAGAACCTCTGTTTTTAGGTTTTGCGAGTAGATGGCAATGTCGGGGTACATGAGGGTTTGCGTACTATTTTGTGGTTATGTTTGTGAGCGTGTGGTACCTATGTGCAGGTGGTGCGACCCCGGGAGTGCCCTCTACTTCCCGCCAATCCGTTGCACGTGGTTGAGGCAAGTGTGTTGTGATGGATAGCGATTTGTAGGTTGCTTGTTGAGAATAGATGGAATTGACTACATGATATATGATCACTTGCCATGCTTTTATGATTGCCAATGATATGATGAGCATGTTTAATATGTTATGATGCCATGTGTTAATATGTGAGTTAAATATGATGTTGACATAAATGCATACATGGCATGTTACATGGCTCGGGCGGTGAGAAAGTCATAACTAGTCCGGGAAGGTCGGTGAGAAAGTTATGACTAATCCGGAAAGCCATTGAGTAAGTCCTACATCGTGATTCCATCCACGTGGTGTTTGGAAGCGAGGAGTAGGCACCCTCCATCTTCGGGATGGAAGGGGGGAGAGGGTGCACACCGACGGGTGTGTACTCAACCATACCGGTATGAGTTTCCAAGGAGATATGAGCATAGCATTGCATTGCATTGCAATACATATTTAATGATGATGATGTTGTTATGTGCTCAAGTATGAGATGTTATATGTGATGTAAGGTATTATTGTCTTGTAAATGATCTTGTTGTCCATTACAATATGCTTGCTGAGTTTTCGAACTCACGCTTGTGTTTTATGTTGTTTTTAGGTACTTTGAGATCGGCATGCGGGAAAAAGGGGTCTAGCTACACTTCTACACGTAGCTCCACCATCATAGTCCATAATTAATCACTTGGAGACATGATATTAAGAGTTGTGCCATAAACTTAGTGTAGGGTTTAATTTAGCATGCTTGTGATTCCTTATTTGCTTGGTTATAGCTTATGAAGTGGTTGAGCATGCTTTTATTGGTGTAATTTGATGATATATCCATTTATGTTGATGTTTTATTTGTCGTGTGCTATGACATATCTTGCCATGATATTGATATTGTGTTAATTCATGTTAAAACAAAGGAGATGCTGCCGAAATCTCGGTTTTTAGCATGTGCGTCTTTGCTAGAATTTATGTTTAATTGTGGTATTTAGATGTTGTTTAGTTTATGTTTGGTAGCATTCAGGCATATTAAATGCCGGGGTGTTACAGGTTTTACCCTATAGCATGACACTAAAAATACACATTCCAAGGACCTATAGCCCGCTCTGATACCAACTGTAACACCCCGGCATCTACTATGCCTGAATGCTACCAAACATAAGCTAAACAACATCTAAATACCATAATTAAACATAAATTCCAGCAAAGGCGCACATGCTAAAACCCGAGATTTCGGCAGCATCTCCTTTGTTTTAACATGAATTGAAGCAACAACAATAATAACATGTCAATATGGCATAATGAACGATAGCAATAACATGATCAAACGGAAAAACAGCCACCATACCACTAAGGATATAAATTCTATCCATCACATGACAAGTATGGACTAATCATTTACTCATAACGACCAACGAACCATCGAAACCACAGTTTAGTTCAATGAATTAACCATAACCATAAGGGAAGGAACATGTCATTGTTTAAAAGTGTGATGCTAAGTGATGACGTGTGACTAGCTCCCTTTCCCGCATGTCAGGTTCATGGTACCTAAAAGAAAACAACATAAACACAAGCGTGAGTTCATCACTCAGCAAGCATATTGCAATGGTACAAACATAAACAATTACATGGCTTCAACAACTCACATCATGTATATCATCTCATTCATGATCACAAATCATTATCATCATCATTATGTATGCAATGCGATGCAATGCCCATATCTCCTTGGAAACTCATACCGGTATGGTTGTGTACACACCCGTCGGTGTGCACCCTCTCCCCCCTTCCATCCCGAAGATGGAGGGTGCCTACTCCTCGCTTCCGTTCACCGCGGTGAATGGAATCACGATGTAGGACTTACTCATTGGCTCTCCGGAATAGTCATAACTTTCTAACCGACTTTCCCCGGATTAGTTATGACATTCTCACTGCCCGGGCCATGTATCATGCCATGTCATGTATGCAAATATGCCAACATCATAAATCACTTTTACATTAACACATGGCATCATAACATAGTAAGCATATTCATCATATCATTGGCAATCATTAAAGCATGGCATCTATTCTCAACAAGCAACCTACAAACCGCTATCCATTACAATACACTTGCCTCAAACACAAGCAACGGATTGGCGGGAAGTAGAAGGCACTCCTGGGGTCGCACCACCTGCACATAGGTACCACACACTCACAATCATGTCCACAAAACAGTACGCAAAACCTCATCTACCCCGACATTGCCAACTACTCGCAAAACCCAAAAACGGAGGTTCTGTCCCGTTGGGACAGCAGCCTTCCAAAAGGCATAACTTGAGTTCTGGGACTCCGAATCAATTAAACGAGTACATCCTCGCATAGCTTAGGAAATTTTCCAACTTTTTCTTGCTATAGGGAAAGACTGATTCGGACTCTAAAGTTGTTTAATCTACAAAATACCGTGATCTGTTCCAATCACGTCACAGATTTTAACACGCTCGGTAAAACAGCCATAACTTTCAAACGGCTAGGCGGAATTGGACGTTTTTTATATCCACTGAAAGATAATGAAATTATATACAACTTCTTCAACAGCTGTACGACCAAATTCGGACTCTAAATTTGTGAAAAACCGAACCCTAGGTCGACTGCTCATGCTGTCCGAAACAGAGAACGTGACCAACTCAAGAATCCATCTAATGTAATCAAATCCAGCACCACCAATTGATCTAAAAACTTGATAATCATCCTTAGAACAGTACCTAGCCCAACCCCAAGTAGTCCCATGGCCATACCTTCGCCCGACGCACGAACACCCAATAGATCTCCTCCCGGATTGCTCCTCGCTCCTCGCTCCAATGGACGGATCTCCGAGGCGCAGGGGTGGAGAGGATACCCTAGGGCAGCAAGGGGTGGAGGAGAGGTGGTGGAGAGGTGGGGAGCAATGGGGGCGCATGCAAGGGAGAGGGGAAGGTGAGGGGGCGGCTAGGGCATGGAGGGAGAGGAGGGGGCTCACAAGAGGGTGGGGGCGTAAGGAGGGCAGGGTGAGGCTCTTTAACCAGCCCACACAAGACTCCTAGTCCTAATTGGACTCATACTCCATCCCATCAAAGCCCACAACCCTTTCCCCTAGGCCCAAAACTCCCCGGGAAGGCCCAAATTCCCGGAAACGGCCCGGAACCGCTATTAAACCTCCTACCATATGGTTTTAACCTCCAATACCATATTTCATAAAGTTTTTGACCTTAACATTCACATTAAATAATATCACACCATTCCGTAGTGTCACATCGAGGTCTCCTCGTCCAGTACCCTCCATATTGCCTCGAACTTCCGACTCTGGTTTTTCATGCACAACCTCTTGAATGTCTTCATGACTTCCATACTGTGGAACCTCCTATGCAAGTCCGCGGCAAGATACCTCATACACCAGCGATTGATGATGTCATTCCATTGCTACGGTGGCTGCGTCCCTCCTTGCATGGTGCTGATGGCAGACATTAACCCAGCATGCCTGTCTGTGATGAGGCATACGTTCGGTCGGTCTTGGACGACAGCTATCTTCACATTTACTAGAAACCACACCAGCTCTCTGTGTTCCCACTTTCCACGATTGCATAAGCCACCAGGAGTAGCTGGTCATTCGCATCTGCCACTACCGCCATCAGTACGGTGCCCTTGTACTTGCCGAACATGGAAGTGTCATCCATGGTTAGTACAGACTGGCAGTACTTGAAGCCTTGTATGGCTGGTCCGAATGCCCAGAACACACGATCCAGGATGAACCAGTTCGAACCCTTCATGGGATGCGGTCTATCCATCTTGTTGATGTATGTCTTAGGATTGGCTTCAGCAATCTGGTGAAGCATGCAAGGAACAAGGTTGTACCCCTCTTCGTACGTGTCGTACATCATCTCTATAACTTTCTTCTTCGCTTGCCACACCTTGCCGTAGCTAACAGTATATCCCACCATGTTAACCACGTCAGCTATCAGTATCTTCGGTGAAACGATCATGTTCGCCGTGACCAAGTGAGAAATCAGGCTGGCCACATATGAGGACGTGACATTTCTGTGCTTCTGTAGTGGCTCAGCAAGCACACAAGTGTGTTCCATTAGGATGGTTATCCTGAAGCCCAAACTCGTGCCCTTGAACTTTTGGGCACGGATCTTGCCAGGACACTCAGGATCCATGCACTTCACAATGTAGGTCTCCTAGTTCGACCTACACACTCGGTATGTGCGGCTGATGTTCACCGCATATCTAGCAATTGCCTGCTAGACGACACTCTTCATAGGGAAGCATTGCCCTACCAGCAGAGTGTCTCGATGGAAGGCCCAATCATTTTCGGTTTCTTCCGGCAACACGAGCAAAGACATTGCCAGAGCATCTAGGCGTGAAGACACATACTCCACCTCAGTGGACACAATGCCACCGGTGGGAGTTGCATCATCATCTTCACTGCTTTCGGTGTCCACATCGTCATCATCATCGAATATTTCTTCATCGACCAGGGCTTCCAGGTGCTCATGGCAGTCAATGCGAGCAGACCACCAATGCCCGGCATCTTCTTTCGTCTCAAAATCATCCGCAGCAGTGTCCTCATGGATGCCCCGAGAGGATGCTTCGACGGTGATGCTAGTGTCCCTAGGACTTGATGTAACACCCCATAAATCTAAACTGTTGTACAAGAAAAATTCGACAGCATTTCCCCTAAAACAGGATAATACGGAAGCAATTCATAAAAACAAGGTCCATGATAAGCAATTCAAATAGGAATAATATCACGACATCAATACTAGAGACAACAAGTCTAAATCAACCAGGAATCAACCATAAACATAACACATCTCTAAAGGGACAACCATAAACGAGAACAAGTTTAAAGGGAACAACAATGGGTCTATTTGTAATAAAATTTCATCCAACTAATGAATTATTTAAAGCACTAGATCATGTGAGTCGTGATGACATCAGAAAATTTATTGTGTTGCTAGCCCACCCTTCATGCTTACGACTCACGTGCGCTACCTGAAAACATCAAAACAGCAAGTAGTGAGATTGGGTAATCTCAGCAAGCGGAACAACTAATACAAATAACACATCCACCATATATCTAGCATTCCGCATTCCTCATATACAATACCACATCAAAGAGTCCACACCACTTCAGTAAAATGCATATGATTGATGCACATGCTTATGCCATATTCCTCCTCACCGTGCCCTTTCTCAGGAACACACGATGTTGTACTGCACGGTCGCCGCGCCAAGGCGTCGACAAACTTCCAATGCATGATTATGCAGTTAATGCTTCATGCATGAATTCATTCATAACCCCTCCCACTGAGTCCACATGTTTGCATATCATCATATAGCATGGATAGAAAGCAAATATCATAGAGATGAAATGTTTAGACAATTCATCCAGTAAACAACATCATTCTTCACCTTACTCATGATTCATAGCTAAACCACAACATCACAATGCCAGTCAAGATATTGCAATCCTCAAAGCAAGTGATTAAACCATGTATGATTGCTGTAATTGGAGTTTATAGTGAAGGCGAAGCAAACAAAAATGTATAGCTTAACAATACAACTACTTCCACTTGCCTTTACCGACGTGGGCGATGAACCTAGTTACGCCCAGCAATGGCACCACCTGAACAAACATTATTTCAGTACATAGCGACATCACAATTCATCACACAATTCAAACACACGCTTCCTACTCCCCGATCCCATTTAAACGCCAAAAACCCCGATCTGTCCGGATCGAACAGCAGAACCCTCTCTTCCCAATTTCGTATCTTTTTTTTTACTATTCATAAAAATACAAAAAAATTACAGTTGCTAGATATTGATGAGATCTACAACTTTCATGAAGGTCAAAAATTTCAATTCCGCTGTTAAACATGCCTAAACAACCGTCCAACATAGTGGACGAAATCTGTTTCCAGATTCTGTTCGTCATCTTCCAACAGAGATAACTTTCAGACCGACGCCCCAAAAATTCTGAAAAAATTACAGAAGCTAGTTCGCGACGTTATCTAAAACTTTCTAGTTATAGGTTTCTGCAGGAAAAATCGTCTAGGTCACGTAAAACGCGAAACAATCCATGCTGCACAATCTCCCCTCTCAGAAACAGCACCACGTGAACAACTACCCTTCTCCCCCATCAAAATCCATCCAAACCAAACACCACCAGATCTAATACTCTCCTAATCCCTAGGTAGAACAGGGGTAAAAGATTGGAAATTTTACCTTGAGTTCTCCCTTGAGAACCCACAAAGATTGCGCGACGATCCCCGAAACAGAAATCTATCCTCCTCTCGAATTTTCCTTCGCGAACCGCGGTGGATCCTCGAACCACCACGCCGGGAAGGAGAAGGGGAGGGGGCGGCTGCCTAGGGGAGGGAGTGGTGGCTGCCAAGGGGAGGAAGTGGTGGCGCCTAGGGTTTGGGGGAGGGGGTGGTGCCACTAAGGGAGAGGTGGGCCGGCCCACCAAGGCGTGGGGAGGGGGAAGGTGGGAAGGGAATTCCCGGCCCAGGCCAGTTGCCTCATTCAGCTAAAACTAGCCCAAAACTCCAATTTTTTTAATATTAATTGCAGCATAAAACTCAATTATTTCATCTCTCAACATTTCCTTCATTCCTTCCGAAATCGAAACAAGGGAGAAAAAACCCCCCTACGGTAACTCCCAAATTCTAAGGCATCACACTTGAGGTTTCTCCTCTGTCCAGGAAGCGCACGTACACCATCGACCGATGGTGTATCATCCTGAGGGTTCATTACAATTTGCATGTATTCCCCCCAACATTGCGTTTCCCACAATCTTGTGCAGCTCCCATTTATAGTCCGCCGAACCTTCCACAAGTCTGGCATGTAGAGCCTCGATTCTAAGCTTCTTTCGAGTGGTCTCCTCATCAAATGCGCTCCTCACGCATCTACGTAGCTCGACTAGACCCATCTTCGTTAGACCTAGAGTCCGGATCACCTTCCTTCTGTAGTTCGAAACGTCCACCTCATATGGACCAACGCGAACAACACCGTCACTGTAAAACACAACAAATCTAGAATATCTACCATGTAGTGCCTACCATAGGAAATCGGTATCGGTTAAATAATCTCAACATATGTATCTACTTTTTTCTTTTTATCGTAGGTGGTGGCCTGAACTATATATTGCTGCGAAAGGATTCTAAGAGCATATGTTGTACCAAAGTTTGTGATCTTCCAATAGAAGTATAAGTTGATCATAATTTTTCCAAATGGTGATTCTAGCGAGTACTTCATATACTTGCTTGGACCAAAACTATGGGTGAATACAGATTTTTTTCATGTTTTCTATCGCCTGTAAGTAAGCAATATGTTCTATTTTTTTATTCCACAATCTACTAGCTCTATTTTGCTAGTATTGTTAGATTCAGGTCCTTCACCTTCCACATCCATGAATTTAGCTAAAATTATATTTTTTTCCATATTTTTTCTCTTTTCTTTTCTCTTCTTTTTTTTAATCCATTTAGTGCCAATTATTTATACACGATTACTAGCATTGGAATTAAGTTATTATTCTTTTCCCCAACTAATTACACAATTTTATGTGCTACCATTTTTAGGGCCAGTTTGGCGTCACAGATATTGTGTAGTGATGCACTGTGTAATCTTAGGTAACATAATTTTTATTAGTTCTAGTAATAAATTATTTCTGTTGTAGCTCTAAAAGATGTTTTCAATTAGGTAATATTTACAATAGTAATAAAATTAGGGTGGCACATTGCATGAGTTAGGAAATAACATAGCATGAATTTGGCCATTATTAACACACTTTACCGTTATTTTATGTACTGCTATTTACATTAATATTATCATCGCAAGTACTAATACCGTTATTTTAGGCACTAAGTACACACCATTAATTATTTCAACTGCTACTACTCCAACTAGCATCACACAAATCATACTAATTATGTCAAATCATTTCATGAACTACTAATTATGTCAAACCATACTGGTACTAACCTAGTCTTATAATATCCGTACTAATATTGCATTAACCTAGTACACACGTTTTACGTTATTTATGTACTGCTAATCATATTAATATTATCATTAATTGCAATAAAATCACACTAAGTACACACCATTAATTTTTATGCATTCGGTCCTCATTTCATGAACTGAGTATTATGCCAACAGATTAATTTCACCTACTACTACTTCCACTAACCTCACACCAGTCATACACCGTTTTACGTACTACTTAGTACAACTCTACTGTCATCTCATCTAATACAGGGAGCACAATTACCGTCATATCATGTACTAATTGTTCTACTAATACTTAGTTCTATGTACTGCTGGTTATAATAATATCCTAATGATTATACTAATATTACAACAATATTATACTACTATTCCAGAAGATCTCAAACTAACCTCTCTGAAGATGTATTGAAGATTGGTAAATCTCGAGCACCATACAAAATAACCTTTGTAAAAGAATACATGCAAAATACGAATCCCGAATCAAATACTCGAAAAAAAGTTACCTCTAAATAAATTCGACAAAATTATGAACAGCATCGCAGTGCATGAGATGCAGGGCCTGGACAGCAAACGCAGCACATACACTGAGGCTATTTTCCAAAACAATAATTTTTACCATGCCAAAACTGTAAAAATTTCCTACTACAACTACTCATGATGCCAACATAGTCAGTTCGACTACTACTAGTTACACTAACATCACACAAGTCATACACCAGTTTACATACTACTCATTGCATCACTACTTTCATCTAATCTAATACAAGGAGCACAATTACCGTCATATCATGTACTACTTCTTCTACTAATACTGAGTTTTATGTACTTCTGCTTATACTAATAGTTTAATGATTATACTAATATTACAACAATATTATACTACTATTCCAGAAGATTTCAAACTATCCTCTCTGAAGATGTACTGAAGATCGGTAAATCTCAAACACCGTACAAAATAACCTTCGTAAAGAATACCTGCAAAATACAAATCCCGAATCAAATACTCGAAAAAAGGTTACCTCTACATAAATCCGACCAAATTATGAACACCAACTAAATTGCTCCGGAATTTCGATTTTAAATTCCATTTCTTTTTGCCTCGCTATTTTTTCTGGACCTTCTCTTCGCGCTCCCGAACTAACTCGCTCTACCCTTCTATCTCGCGCTCGTGTCTGATGCAAATGCATTTGGAGCGCTCAGTTTATAGCAAAAGGACGACTTCATGCGCCGGAGAGACATGCCTGCATGCATGACAATAATTTTGCTTGCTTTCGGCGCTTCGATTGGTTAGCAAAAACAACAGCTAGCAACGTCGTGGCAGCACATCAATGCGTGAGGCGGGGGGTCGAGATAACAAAATCAGCAGGTGGCAGCAGGTGGCAACGTCGTGGCAACACTGCGCGGAGGGCCGGTCGGCGTGCAGCGGCTTGCAGCACTCGGCGTGCGCTGCAGGTGGCTTGCAGCAGACGCAAAGCGCTACAAGCCCCTACAGCACATGGTCTCCGCTGCAAGTTTGTCCCCGGGGCTACTTTCACTAAAAACACAACGCAGCAGCTACTTCGGTAAAAAAGCGAAACTAGGGAGCCAAAAGCAGCGAGTGTTCGTGAAAAGACTCACATGGTAACTCCGTCCTCATCAAGGTATTTATCGCCAGAGTCCAATTGATTAATAATCTTTTCATTCGAGAGCTCCATGCCCAGTCGATGTTTGGACCGACGTACGAGAATCTGTCCTATGGTAAGTTGCGATCAAGCATTAATTCCCGACAAAATACTCGTGGTTAACTCAGTACAGAATCAACAGCGATGGCATGACTCGGTAGTAGGTAGATGGCGAGGCACTTGCTAGATGGGAACTAATCACTCCCATTACAACCACTTGTACGAGGAAGAGAGAGAGAAAGAGTGGCTCCACTCGATCTAGATCTGCATGCCATCCGGCTGACGGTGATCGATCTTGATTTTCTCAAAGGAACAAGCAAGAGATCCATCCCTCCTACTCCATCTATTCTTTTGCTTGGAATCTTGTTGGAACGACGAAAGCTTTGCATATGCAGCGGTCGATGCAGGTGCAAATGCGAATACGGCGCTGTCGCATCATGTTGATCCGATATTTGCAGAGTTAATTTCAATTGTTTCAAACTATTATACATGCGTGTATATTCAATAAATTCGCTATATTTTGGGAATTGGTAGATAAACCCAAGATTCTGTGGATTACCTCACTTATGATTGTCATGTGAACCTTGTTAAATGCTAAGTTAGGATTAGACATTATTGTAAATGTCAGAAAGATATAATCGATTAGTAATTGCATACGCTTAGTCAAGCTGTAGAAATAATGATGTCAGATTGGTGGAATATCCTGATTAAAATCTCATTGGGACATAAAACTTAGTTGGAAAATTGAGGTTTGAATAAGTGGATATGATGGTAAAAATGGAAAATAAAAGGGGTAAAAGTGTATTTTAGACCGGACGGATGTCTAAAGGTCTCACCTGTGTCACCCTAAGGACTGAACTTGATGCTATCCCTGAGTCAAACAGTACAACCACATGTGCTATTATGGGATAGCCCTAACCTAGTACAATTGTTGGAATTTAGCCTTGCATGTTGGTAGGTCGAAGTAGCAGGACAGTCAACGTCGGCTCAGGTTGTAGGATCGATAAACACGGATATAGCAATTAGAGGGGGGTGAATGATTGTGCGGAAGAAAAAACCAAATCTTTGATCTATTAAAAGTTCACCCCAAACCAAAACCAAACAATTGCCTCGTATTCGACAAAAACAGATTGATAGACGTTCGGTAAAACGCAAATGCCCGGAGATCAAAATCGTCAAATTGATCTCAAATTTGGACAAAAGAAACTAGATATCAATACGAATCGAACCCAAAAAGAATTAGCTTGATCGGACTTACGGATCCAAAGTTATGAATCTTGCAAGCTTGCTGTGGCAGAACTTAACGAAAACTGATCTAATCAAAACTCGTAGATTAATCAAGAACGACAAAAGATTAAAAAAACTAAACTTTGAGGAACTCTAAATCAATACCCTAGAAAGATTTTTGATGGAACAAATCAATATGAAACTCAAATAACAAAAACGAATCTAGAACCAGAACAAGCATGCAAACAAGAACAAAACAGAGAACACTTTAGCAACGTGGTTACTGTAGCACGCAAGGATCTGGAAGAATTGATCTTTATTTCTTTTTGTCTAAAGTACTCCAAAGAAAAGAGTACAACCCTAAAACCTGCCCAAGACTTTGATGCATAAACAGGTGGCGCCTCCCCCTATTTATACAGAGCAAACACATAGAGTCCTGAATACAATTCCTACTCCTAATCCTAGAAGGAGTCTCACTCCTAATCCTAGAAGGAGTATGTATTCAACACAACTCCACTTGGCCCAACATGAATAAATACAGCTCTTGCACGCATATGGCAACCCATTCATACTCACGTGACTAACAACTCTTGCACGCGTACGGCCACCATGCTATACTCACGTGACTAACCATTCTTCATGTGCACCGTCCTCTAGCCCGAACGTCTCGCATGACATTCTTGACCACCAAGACCTCAATTCCTCCCTGAATCTAGTCTCGAACCTCAGTTCCTCCATGAACCTAGTTCCGGTCCCGTTATCGACCACATTCGCCCTCGAGCAACACCTGCACTTGAACAAACCACAAAACGATTCCGAGAACAAGTCCGTGACTTGACTCAACATTAGTCCATGCAAATACTCACACGAGCATTGCATAAGTTCAAAACATGCATTATGAAATTCAAACAAATTTCATAACCACAGATCAATCACCAAACAATTTTCAAAATCACAAAAATCAACCTCGAGCAAAAAAACCATTCACACCGGACCAAACATTTGGTCCGGCGCACAAATGTCTCAAAACCCTAGAAAAATCAGTTCACGCTGGACCAAACACCGGTCCGGCGCAACTCACGACGGACCAAAAACTCGGTCCGGTGTACACTTCAAACTCTCGGTTGAATGTAGAAGTTGATCCAGCGAAAAACATGTTCACGACGGACTAAAGGAAATCAGTCCGGCATACACGCGAAATAAAACCTCAAAATGCCGTTCAAGTCGGACCAAAGAAATTGGTCCAGCGTACATGCAAAACTTATTATTTTGAAAGATTTGGTCCGGCACAAAATCATTCATACCACGTTCACGGCGAACTAAAGAAAATCGGTCCGGCGTACATGCGAATTTCACAACGCAAAATCTTGTTCACAAGGGACCAAAATTTTGGTCCGGCGTAGAAGAAAATTTGGTCCGGCGTCAAAGTACAAACTTACTGTTTTTTGAAAACTTTGGTCCAGCGCAAATGACCCCAAATGCATGTTCACGGCGGACCAAAAAGTTTGGTCCGGCGCAAACATAAAAATGGTCCAGCGCCAATGCGAAACTTACTGGTTTGGAAATTTGGTCCGGCATAGAAGAGAAACACATGCACATGCACATTTTGCAAATTTAATTCTTAAGCCAATTTTTCAGCACATGATTTCACAATCTCCCCCTTGATGAAAACATTGGCAACACCACTTAGAATTGAACATTGGCATTCACTTCACAAGAAGGTTTTTGAACAGACCAAAGTGAAAAACACAAAAACTCCCTCTTTGACCAATATGCAAAGTGAAAATAAGAAAAATCTCCCCCTAAGAAGAAAAAATGTGTGTGAATGTGCAATGTGCAAAACTCCAAAATTCTCCAAACTTCTCCCAAAATTCTCCAAACTTCTCCCCCAAACTTCACCAAACTTCTCCCCCTTTGACAATGGATTCATCAAGAATACAAAAGAGAGAATAACATGTTTAAAATCTTTCCTTTAGCAATGATTTCACAAGAAAAACAAAGAGTGCCAAGATAAGAAAAGATGAGCTCATTCGATCATATAACCTTATATATCACATAATATGCGAAATACATGAACTTGATGTGATTTTAACAAGTTAGGGAATGACATGCATCTCAACCTCAGTACAGTCACCTATAGGCAAGTACTAAGCAAGACATTAGCAGAAAAGCAAGGCTAAAAACTGAAGCAACTAACAACCCAGGGCGAGCAAGTAGTTTTAACTCCAATCTAGTAGGCCAATTTAATCTTTTAAGAACGATAATCTGCATGTGGCGTGCTTGAAGCATACTTCTTTTATTTTCTCGGAGTGGCATGCTTGAAGCATACATCTTGTCTTTTAGGGAATGGCATGCTTGAAGCATATATCTTATCTTTTTAGGGGAAAGCATGTCTGAAGCGCACAACTTGAGGCCTTTGCTTTTAACAACCCCTTTTTATTGATTCCTTTTTTTTCCTTTTTCTTTGATTGTAAACATGCAAAGAGATTAAAAGGTCTTATGAATGAGTAAAGTTGAAAACACACTTGCTTCATAGCCCAAATTTGTTAAGAAGATTCAATATCAAGCCTAGAAGAGTAAGATATCACAGAGTATTTAGCTATAAGCAATCAGACCAAGGAATTCTGCAATGTTATTTTTAGTTTAAGTGAAACAATTTAGATTATCACATATTAGCTCAATTATATAATATATAAAGAAATATGATAAAGCAAGCTCATCAAGTAAAAAACTTGGCAGGGAAACTCCCCCTCAAAACAAACCCATTGGATGAACAATCCCAAGTTCTCCCCGAATAAAAGCAAAACGAGAAGAAGACAAAGGTTTTGTGAAAATGTCTACCAATTGGTGTTCAGTATCCACATGGTTGTAATACCCCAATTTTTTCTTTTCATGAATTCAAAGAAGATTTTGCACTTTTGTGAAAATTTGGAATTTTCTGGAATTTATTTGGATTTAATTTGAATTTATTCCCTTTTGAAATAATTAAATAATTAGAAGTTGCAATAAAATTTTGTTGGAAATATTTTATTTGAGTCCCAAATGCCCTAAAATATTTTCTAGAATTTTTCTGGAATTTTTCTGAGTATTTTACTATTTTTCTCGAATTAATTGAATTTCTAGAAATTATTTTGAATATTAAATCGCAGGAAAATGCCGAACGGGTTTTACTGTTCAAGCAACCGAGCCCGAGTAAGACTCGAGTCCGAGTCCGACCCGAGCCACGGTTAAGCTGGACCGAGCCGGAACCTAACCCTAAACCCTCGACCTTTGGATCGAGATCCAACGGCCGAGATCGTGCCACGTAGCCCGTGTGGAGTGCGGATCGAACCCGTGCGCTCCCGTGCAATCACGGCCGTTGATCTTGCCACGTGTGCGGCCGAGATTGCGTCGTCTCCGCCGAGTCCGATACGGACTGCGCTGCCGCGTTCTCCGCCGCGTTCGTTAGGGTTTCGGATTGAGCGCGGAAGCCGAGGCTATTTAATGCGTGGGTCATCACCCGAGGTTACCCTTTCCCGTGCGCACGTGTTGCCCTAGCTCTCCGAGCCCTAGCCGCCATCACGTAGCCACAATTGCTCGCCGTAGTTAGATCTCACCTCCGCCACGGTTTTCGCTTCGCCCCGCCGTTATCCGCCGCCCTCCGTCGTCACCGAGCCCAGATCCGAACTCCTCGCGTTGAGGCGCTTCCGGGAGTACCACTCACCTCGCCAGAGCACGCCCCAAACGCCATTCGAGTGGTTGCCTTCCTCAGCGCCGACAGCCGCAGCTCCGCCGTGAAGCCATCGCCGCCTCCGAGCTCGCCCAACCGTCCGATCAAGATCCAGCGGCCAGGATTCGTCCACGTCACCGCGGGTAAGCCCACGTGTTACTGTTTTAGATCTAATCTCAGCCATCGGATCTAGATCCAACGGCTCTCGATTGCGCCCCGTAGCCCATAACCGCACCGTGCTAGGATTAATATCAGCCGTTAGATTTAGATCGTACGGTTAGGGTTAGCCACGTTGTAAATTCTAGATTGGATCTTGACCGTTCGATCAAGATCAAACGGTCCAGATGGACCGAGCTGTTTCCTAACGCGCTAAGCCAGATCCGATTTGGGCCGTTGATTTTAAAATCAACGGCCGAGATCCAGCCACGTGGCCGGAAGCGTGACCGTCGCGTTCAGCGCGGGGCCGCCCGGTCACCGTGGCGTCACGCAGCGTGGCGTCGGCGTGCCAGCGTGTCGGCGGCCCGACCAAACCGCACCATGACATCAACGCGTGCGTCCGCGGTGGGGCCCGGTATCGGTATCCTCGGCCGTCGCGTGATGGCGCCATCTTCGGCGTCATCCGAGACCCGCCGTCGGTGAGACATGTCTTGCGTGGACCAAGCCAAACCGTGCGTCGGATCCATGGACCCGAGGCGACGTGGCGGCCTCTGATTGGTCCACATGTCATGCTGACGCAATAAATCATTTTCGGAAAAAGAAATTATTTATTTAATTCGGTTTATTGATTTCAAATATAGATTCAAACTTCAAACGCTTATAACTTTTGCAATTTAACTCCGATTTGAGTGATTCAAATTTCTAAATTTGTATAAAATTGAGATCTACCTAAAGGTGAATTTTATTTAATTTTTAGACCAAAGTTTTTCTCTGTAATATTATTTAATTGAATATTTAAACTTTAAACGCTTGTAACTTTTGCGTTTAAACTCCGATTTTGCCGATTCAGATTCCTAAAAATTCATAAAATTATGCTCTCTCTGTTTATGGACTTCAGTTGGATGTTTGGACACTTTTTTGTACTGTTTTATTCATTTATTGCTATTTGCACGCGTTACGAGTAGACGTTGAAGTGCCCGAAGGCTTCGAAGGTGAAGTGTTGACCCAGGAGCCACCTCAGGACCAAGATCAAGTACTCTTTGAAGGCAAGTTGTGTTTTGACCATGTTGATCCCATTTTGAAATTAATTTGATTTAAATTATTGCATGCTAGTTCAATTATAAAATGCTTTAATTGAGTTTGGGAGATTAGTTAATTGCCTAGTTGCTGTATGCCACCTTGACATAGATAATTGTATGCCATGAATCCCATGTCACCCTAGTTGAGGATTAAATAGTTGGACATTATTAAACTACCAACATGGGTATTTAGACCGTTGTAGTATAATGCTTAGACCTGCCACGTATACGGGACATGATTTTGACAATTACTTGTTAACATTGACTTAATGAGATATGGAACATGTTTTTGAGAAGTGTCTTGTGTTATTGATGATGATGTTGATGGCACGTGGAGCATGGTAATCAACTGGGGGTTTTGATAAATAGATTTGGACCGGGGCATGTGGCAAGAAATGATCGGGTGGGCCAGTTGAGGCATCGGGAGCGTTGTTTTGGTTCTTCGGGTAGTCTTGCCCTGGTCAACATAAGGACTTAACCTTGCAAGCCTTTGAACTGAGTTAATCGTGCAACCACATGTCCGTAATGGGACGGACCTAGTTGAGTAAGTTACTAATAACTTGCATGTGAAACCTCGGGTGTCAACTACACGCTTTGTGTAGCTTGAAAGGGGAGCGTACCGATGCGATGGCATGGTACCCGTCCAACGGTATGTCGGTCCCATACTTCGCCTTGTTAAGGGAAGGGATGGTGTATGGCAAAAACCGGAAAGGTTCACTTGTGTAGTTAGCCGTTTTCGAAAGGCTTTGTTACGATCACTCGCCTTTGTGGTGTTTGGTTGTATCTTGTGGGTAAAGTGCATAACCTCTACAGAGTGTAAAATCTATTCGAATAGCCGTGTCCGCGGTATTGGACATTGCTCGGGGATTACAGTCAAGGGTTAGACTTTCTTGGAAATAACTTGAACTTGAGAGGTTAGGTTTGGTTTGGTTAAATTCCGATGTTGATAGAATGGGAAAGATGGTTATTTAACTCCTGGAAAAGTTATTGATATTATACATGTATTTACTGCTTTTGAATCTACTTATGATACTTGTCAAATGTTGTTTACTGCAATTATACCTGGAGCTATTCCTTTGTATTAAGCCATGCATGTAGTATATTAGCTTGCATTCTGTGCATGACTTGCTGAGTACCAAGTACCCACCCTTGCCACAAAACAACACTAGTTGAAGAAGAGGCGACGCCAGCTTTGGAGGAGGAATATCAGGAGGAGCCGTCTAACTAGGGATCGAGTCCAGTCAGTTGCCTGTGGCATATTGGTTGGCGCCACGCGTTTTTTTTATATTCCGCTGCAGATTTTATTTGAATAAGTCTTAGCCCTGTGTAACATCCCAAAAATTGCTTTTAATATATTAAGTGTGTTTCTGGGATTATTTGGAATTTTTGGAGTTAATTTAAATTCAAACCTTATTGAAATAATCGTATTAAATAAAGATCATGCATTTTTGCATAAGCATAAAATCTAAAAATTCATTTATAATTAAGATAATTGGTAGACGAGGGTGTTCTCTGCAAATATTTTTGAAAAACATGTTATATAACGTAAATCATTGATTTTACCGAAATCTGTACAGGTGTCTGATTCACTAAAAGATTTTTAGCGAAAAATCTATACGTCGAAAAATCACGAAACCAACTTTGTTAAGTTCCAAATGGTTCCTAGTATTTTAAATGAATTTTTGTGATTTTTAGAAACCCCCTGTTTTTTTTCCCAGCATGTTTTGCGAGCAAGTGTGCAGGTATACATGTATGCGTACGTGACTGTTGGCCGTCCATTTTCCATGCATGGACATTTGTTTTCCACGATTCCTTTGCTTGCACGTTCTCCACTACTAGCCATGCACTCCTTCATCCACCAGGAATGACCACATGCGTTTCCACTCAGTCCATGCGCCTACATGATTTATTCTTCACTTCCCAGACGTTTTACCTCCCATCCGTTTTGTTCTCCAGCCGTTGCCTTCACATGTGTGGGTTGGTGTTTATTTTAAGCTGCATGCATGTTCCTTCAGTTCTCTACATGCACACAAATTTCATTTCTCCAAGCCGTTACTAGCACGTTACTCCCTTAAGCAAACATCATTACCTTCCTTTAATGTTAGCCGTTTTCTTTCCAACCGATTCTCCACCTGCGTGAATAGTTTTTTCCAGTCATTTTTGTTTCCCATGCCGAACACAAGCCTTATTCCTCTGCACTCTACCCTCTATCTTCTATATACTTGTTTCGTCTACCATATACTACTTCCTTCACATCAAGGCTTCAAGTGATCAGTGATCTAGCTGTCTTCAGTTTTGCTATGATGTTTTATGAAGCCTTTTCTCTCTAGCCGTATTTCTTTGTTTGCTGTTCCTTCGTCTCCGGCGGCGAGCGCTCCAGCGAGTGCTGGCACAATCATCGTTGTTGAAGCCGCCGTAGTTGCCGTCGTCGCTTTGCCACTGCTGCTCATCCGGCTGACCACGCGCTCCTCTTGTCGTCGTCGCTGCCGTCATGTACTGCCGCCGCCGCAGTTGCTGTCGCTGCCGACGTGGTCGACGCCGTCTACGCCGCTGCCATCTCGTCGCCACTGTCATCGTCGCCGTTGAACCCGCCGCCGTCATCACCGTTGACACCGCTGTCGCCGTTGTACTTGACATCGCCACCACCGTTTATGTCGCCGCTGCCGTCTACATCGCTGCCGCCGTGTACGTCGCCGCCAGTACTCACCTTCCCCTGCGTCACCGCCGTTGTTACGTCCACACTGACGTGCTTTCCGGCCACGTCATCGCCTGTGCCGACGGTCTGCGTTGCTGCTACTGCCGCCGACCGATAGTCCCTCATCTCTCTTGCGCACGCTCTGTTCCTATTTTTATCTCAGTTATATATTCGCGTAGGTATATATATACATAGGTATATAGTTGAAAAGACGCATATATTCATGTATATAAAATTCTCGCTAGGCGCATGCATGTTTTCATATTAGTCGTCGCGTGTATATATATATATATATATATATATATATATATATATATATATATAGCTATACTCGGTTGTTCTGTAGGCTTATATATTAGATCGGTTCGCTAGTGCAACCTTCCATTTGCATGTATGCGTGTATATATATTTAAAGTGTAGCTTAAGTCACCCAATGTGCAGGCGAGACTTGTGTTCAGCCGTGCCAAACAAACATGAACAGTAGCATGCACTAGAAAAGCTAGGTAACTAGTTATATGTGCTAATTTCCAGATTTTGCAAATTTTGTCTTTTTTGTTACAAATTCGTTCTAGGTCCGAATAGTATGCGACAAATTTTGTTAATTAGTAGGAATTAATACCTTTCTACAGTAATTTTTATGAAGTTTTGCAATTAAATTTATACTGTTAAATTATTTACGGAAAGTCTAAACTTATGAATTTTGTATCTCTTAAACTACGCGTCCAAAAATGTCGAAATAAATTTTATAAATCCTAGAAAATGCCAAAGTATTTATTTGGAAGTTTTTGTGAAATTACGCATTAGTTTGATTTGCAGCATTTCCCGAATGTGTGTTTATTCGTTGTTTTTGGATGTTTTTCTGCTACACGTAGACGTTAAGCTGTGCGAGGGTGTTGAAGAAGACCAATCTCAAGTGTTGGACCAAGAACATCAACTATTTGAAGGCAAGTCATGCTTTGACCATTTTGCCCCTAGCATTTTAAATAGTATTTTGATTCAAAGTATGCATGATTATGTGACTAAATAATTAATTTAATTTTGGGAAAACTAGTTAAATGCCATAATTGTTAATTCCAACCTTGTATTATGAATTGTATGCCATGTATCACTTTTGTCACCCTAGGTCTGGGAAATTTAATATGTTGGATGCTAGGTATGTGCCAACACGGGAGGCTAGACCGTGACTAGCTGCTTAGAAATGCTTATACGATGATATTTCCAAAACAAAGAAAATAATCTTGACTAATGACAAATGAACTGATTTTGGAATGCTAAGTGTGAGCTTGTCATGGATTGACGTGAAGTGTAGGTACCTTCGTGGTTCTACACAGAATCGAAAATCTTGTTGGCATGCGTTGCCTGATAGATGAACAAGGGTGGGATTGATTTAGCCCGGGGCAAGTGGTAAGAGGCTTTATGCCAGGTGGGCCTTCGTGGCACTGATAATTAATAAACGGCCTTCGTGTCCGTGGGATGAGTGTTGTGAGTTGTTTGGGTCGTGATGAGTGATGAATGTCTTGCCCTGGGCGATTAAGGACTTAACCTTGCAAGCCTTTGAACTGGGTATTCCGTACAACCACATGGCCGAGGTGGGACAGTCTTAGTCTAGTAAGTTTCAAGTCTTACTTTTGATACCTCGGGGTGGCGATTACGTCGGGTAATCAGATGGGGAGCGCATCGGTGCTACGGCTAGGTACCCTGTCCAACGGTGTTTGTCGGTCCTACACTTTGTCCTTCGTGGGGAAAGTAGTAGTGAAGGCAAACCGGCGAGGGTCATCGGTGTAGATGGAAGTTTCAAGCTTCGTTACGGTTGATCGCCTTTGTGGTGTGAGATCAGTATCATGTGGGGAAAGTGTACAACCTCTCAGAGAGTGTATCAATCTATTCGAATAGCCGAGTCCACGGTACTGGACAAAGCTCGGGGATTACAGTCAAGGGTTAGATCTTCTGAAAATAAAATGTGGAATTGGGTGGCTTCGTGCCGATGAGGAATTTGACTAGGGCTTTGTGCCAAACCATTGATGAAAGACTTTGAAATTCATATTATAGTATGGTTTTATCAATTTGAATCTAGTATGAGTATTTGAAAGTAAAATGCTGTTTTATGCAAAAGAACTAAATGAGCCTATCCTTTGGAATAAACCTGCATATAGTTATTAGACATGCACTTCTGCGCATGACTTGTTGAGTATGTTGTATACTCACCCTTGCTTTCAAACAAAATCATCAGTTGAGGAAAAGACTACAACTTCAAAGAAGGTGAAGTTCCACGAGGAGGCGATTATCTAGGAGTTGAACCTTGTCAGTTGCCTGTGGCATATTGATGGGAGTCACCGACGTTCTTCCTTCCGCTGCTGATTATTTACTTTTGTTATTGTACGCCCTGCGCGGCAGACTATTTGTAAGTTGACCTTAAGGTCTTGTAATCAGTTTATTTAATGTTTGAAGTACTTTATTATTAATTCCGCTGTGTATGATTGTGGTACTTCATCCCTGTTTAACTGTGTGTACTAGCGTGATCCTGGACTAGTACAGAATACACAGAGGGTCCGGATTTGCAGATTCGGGTCCCGACACCCTGCGAGGCGTACTTTTGTAACTTGACCATAAGGTCGAGCAACCAGTTTGGTTATCATAATTAAAGTACTTTATTATTATCGATGTGTATGATTGTGATATTTACCAATGTTGAGACTGTGTGCACTAGCGTGATCCTGGACTAGTGCTGAATACATAGAGGGTCCGGATTTGCAAATTTGGGTCCCGACAGAGGTGGTATCAGAGCCATACTGACTGTAGGCTCAACCCTTAGTTAGAATGGTTGTAGTAAGGATAAAATCTATTTTCTAAAGCTAAAAGTTGCCAAGATAATGAATGAATTCTTGACTTACCCCTTCTCTCTTTTCTTACCCCCTTGCTGAATTTTTCCCTTACCCTCATCACAATTTGAAATTTGTTCTTACGTGAGCATTTTGTGGCAGATGGAGGGAGAGATCAACTACGTCAATCTTGAGGTTGGCCACGCCGCGGAACTTTGGCGTATGCTGCAGTTTCTTGAAGGTTTTGAGAAGCCGCAATACCAAGTGAACATCATCAGACAAGCGTGACTGATTAAGGCTTGTGATGTGAAGATCACGGTACATGCCAGGAAGAAGGGCAAGGACAGCCGTCCGATATACTACACCGCCAGGAGGTCAACAATGCAGATGGGAATTCAGGAGGTATCACGACGAGCAATGCGACACATCGCCCGCATCTACGCCAGTGAGCTGGAGGGCACGGTGTACCGCTACCATCCACACAACAACAACTTGCTTGACCCGAGACTGATTCAGGATGAGAATGCCACGGTCACACAGCTGGCATGACTTGTCACCGCTCAGGAGGATGTGCTTGATGATACAAACCAGGAGCTACAGAAGGCTCGCGAGGAGGTCACGGTAGAGAAGAACCGATGGCGGGAGGCTCAAGAGTATGTGTCCCACCTTCTGCGAAGGATTGATGAGTTGGAGATGGCATTGTACGGACCAGGACCAGAGCCGGTACTTGAGTTACATGAGCCGGACCCGAAGGAGCCAGATCTCGAGGAGGAACCGCTTCTTCGACTACCACAGTTGCAGGGCATGGTGATTGTTTCATGCCGATGCCACCGCACCCGCACCCGGGCAGAGGAGGTTTTCTTGATGAGTGAGCCTAGGTTTTGTAGTTGAGACTCCTTCGTCGAGTCGCGTTCTAGAATAAGAGTCACCCTTAGAGGCGTTAGACTCCAGTGATAGTCGATTTGGATTTTCATTGCTTGCTGAGTGGGCAGTATGTGTTGCAGGCCCTTAGGCATTGTAAGCAACCATACCAAGATATTATTATGGTATAATTAATAAAGTTGGATTTTGAGTTACACCTCCCCGCATAAGTTACTCTACTACTTGTCTATGCTTGTTTCCCTCTTGTCTTTAAACCTTGGAGCAATCAACAGATGGTGAACACCCGCGGAAAACTTGGAGGCAATGGGAGTGGATCTCGCCCAGCTGGGAACCCTAATGGTGGAGCACCTGCACCCCACCCAACACCGTCAGTTGACATGCAGAACTTTGGAGCTTTTCTTACTGCACAAACCCAGCTGATGCATACCATGATGCAACAGATGCAGCAGGTCACTGCTCAGGCCACCGCTAACCAAGCAAATCAGGGGCAACGACATGGAGCAAAGTTGTCGGAATTCATGAGGACTCATCCACCCACATTCTCTAGGAATGCCAATCCACCGGAGGCGGATGATTGGCTAAGGTCAATATAAAGGAAGTTACACATTGCCCAATGTATGGGAAATGAGAAGGTTCTTTACGCCTCTCATCAGTTGGAAGGGACCGCCGCTGAATGGTGGGAAAACTTCTGCGCCATGCGGGAGAATCCACAGGACATCACATGGGAGTAGTTTACGGTTGTGTTTCGTCAGTATCATGTGCCAGAAGGGATCATGGACCTTAAGAAGGAAGAGTTCAGGGCATTGAAGCAAGGTAATCAACCAGTGTCAGAATACCTGAACAAGTTCACACAGCTTGCACGCTACGCACCTGAAGATGTAGTGACAGATAAGGCCATACAGTCTCGCTTTATGAAGGGACTCAACTCAGGACTGCAGGTGGGACTGATCACCCACACCTTTCCAGATTTTCAGGAGCTTGTGAACAAGGCACTTATTCTTGAGGACAAGCGCAAGGAGTTGGATGAGAACAGGAAGCGCAGAATGCAGCAGCAAGGATCACGTCAGGGAGCGCAGCAGCGTCTGCGGGTTGCGCCAAATCAGTTTTTCAGATTCCAATCGCAAAATGCAGCGAGAACACCGTCGCCTGCACCGAGGCCGGTTAATCAGAATTATCAGACTCCAGCCCCAGCTAGGAACGCCGCTACAAGCAACCAGCAGGGCACAGTGAGGCGTTGCTATACATGCAACGAGCCAGGGCATTTCTCCAACAACTGCCCCAAGAAGACAGCAGGAGTGACCCCAGTTCGCTTCAACTTGGGATCCACACCAGCCAGGACACCTGCACCAGGAGCAAACCGCGGAGCAAAGACAGCCAGAGCCGCACCTGCACCGTGGTGAGAGGCAGAGTCAATCACGTGACAGCAGATGCACTTCAGAATGCCACGGACGTCATACTGGGTAAGATACTTGTCAACTCAGTACCTGCAACAGTTTTGTTTGACTCTAGGGCTTCGCATTCGTTTGTTTCCCGAGATTTTGTTTCTAAGAATGATTTGGAGATTGAGAATCTTAAGTGTGTGCTTATAGTTCAAACCCCTGGGTCAGAACTCCAATCTCAAGTAGGATGTTCCGGGGTGAGAATACTAATAGATGGGGTAGAGTTCCTAGCAAACCTTATTATATTGGGAACCCAGACCCTAGATGTTATCTTGGGAATGGATTGGCTATCCAAGCACAAGGCCGTATTGGATTGTGGGCGAAGGATTATATCAGTTGCGAGCCCATGTGGAAGAAAAGTGGAATTTCAAGTGACCACCGTTCGCGATGGACAGCTGATGGTCAACAGTGCGAAGGCAATCAGCATAGAAGATGTTTCAGTAGTGAATGAGTATCCAGATGTTTTTCCTGAGGATTTACCTGGTATGACGCCCGACAGAGACATAGAGTTTGTGATAGAGCTTGTACCTGGTACAGCACCGATAGCAAACAGACCGTACCGGATGTCCACCAAAGAGTTGATAGAGATGAAGAAGCAACTTGAAGAGCTGATGGAGAAAGGATTTATTAGACCAAGTTCGTCGCCGTGGGGAGCGCCAGTTCTGTTCGTCAAAAAGAAGGATGGGAGTTTCAGGATGTGCATTGACTACCGTGCACTCAATGAAGTCACCGTGAAGAATAAGTACCCGCTACCCAGGATCGATGACCTGTTTGACCAGCTAAGAGGAGCCGGAGTTTTCTCCAAGATTGATCTGAGATCGGGATACCACCAGCTGAAGATCCGATCGGAAGATATTTCGAAGACCGCATTCTCGTCAAGATATGGACATTACGAGTTTACTGTTGTCCTTCAGTCTGACAAATGCGCCAGCTTACTTCATGAATATGATGAACAAGGTTTTCATGGAGTACTTGGATAAGTTTGTCGTTGTGTTCATAGATGACATTCTCATCTACTCCAAGACAAAGGAAGAACATGCAGAGCATTTGAGGCTAGTTCTTGAGAAGTTGAGAGAACAACAACTCTTCGCCAAGTTCAGTAAGTGTGATTTTTGGAAGGACAAGGTGGAATTCCTTGGACATGTAATGACCGCAGAAGGAGTTGCCGTAGATCCAGGCAAGGTAGAAGCTGTGTTACATTGGGAGCAGCCAAACTAGATATGAGATTTTGAAGGTTGAGTATGACTCACTTCAAAAGAATTATGATGTTCTTAAGGAAAATCATGAAAGTATCCTTCTCAAGGAATTCATTAAGCCTAGAGTAGACATTAGTACTCAATGTGATTTAATTGATATGTCTACCTCTAGCATTGCTTTGCCTTGTTGCTCTAACATTGCTTCTAGTTCCTCTAGTTGTTTAGATGCTAATCTTGTAGAGGAAAACAATGAGCTCAAGGCCCAAGTCATTAGATTGGAAAATGACTTGGAGAAGTGCTACAAGGGCAAAGCCGTCCTCGACAAGATCTTGAGCGAGCCTCGGGCACCTCAAGATAGAAGAGGACTTGGATACATCTCCAAGAGGGAGAAGAGCAAGAAGAAGCACAATGCAAGAATGAAGACGATTGTGTTCTTCGGATGCAATAAGAAGGGCCACTTCGCCTCCGTGTGCCCCAATAAAGTGGATAACAAGGCCACAACTCCAACCTTGAGGCAAGCTGGCAAGAAGCAAGACAAGAGGAAGAGACGTTCAAAGCCCACTTGCTTCAATTGTCGGGAAAAAGGGCACATTGGTAAGAATTGCCCTAAAGGTTTAATCCCTAAGCCTACTCATCACTCTAATGATTACTTGCTTAGGAAGGACAAGAATGGCAATTTATTTGCCAAGCTTGTCAAGTCCCCTATGCCTGCTAAAAATGATAATATTCATTTGCATAGGAAGAGTAAGTTTAGAAATGGATTTGCTAAAATTGTTAGGACTCCTAAGCCCACTCAAAGCAATTCCAACAAATTGCTTAGGAGAAATAACAATAGCAATCAATTTGCTAGACTTGCTAGATCCTCTAAGCTTTTCTATTATGATGATCATCATATGCTTAGAAGGGAGCAAACTAGAAATAGTTTTGCAAAGTATCATTGTCCTCCTAAGCCTTGTTATAAAAATGCCAATCAATTGCTTAGGAGGAACAATTATCACAAACCTATTACTAGTTATGTTAGTCAAGTCAATAATGCAAATATTAGGACCATTTGGGTTCCTAAGTCTATTGTGACTAACATTGTTGGACCCAACAAAGATTGGGTACCAAAGAGTGCCTAAAAAAAATTATTAGCTACTAAGAGATGGATTGGATGCTTGATCTCCACAAGAAGAAAAATGAACTATCAATTGCAATTGGAGCCAAGCATGAAGATAATCAAGTCTATCTTAAGCCAATGCTATCTCGGTAACAAGTATTTAAATTGATTATATTATTGCTTCTAGCCTTGTGTAGGTTTAGATGTATTAGTATCATGAAAATCGATTTAATTGCTTGTTAGTAGTACTTGCTCTTGCTTTTAGTATTATTCCCTTATTGCAATCTTGAGCAAGTTAAATAGTGGCACATTTAGGGGGAGTGCTAATTCATATTCATATGTATCACATCCCTACATGTGCCCATATGTATATAAGTGCATAATATAATTTCAAAATCAACCTTTTAGCCAAAACTCAAAATTTGTGTACTTACTAGAATTCTTTTTTGGAAAACTAGTTGAAATTTGTATACAAATGTCTTTGAAATGTTTTCCAAATGTTTTGGCTTCCCAAAATTCTATTTTGAAAAGAAAATGAGTTTCAAGCCCAAAATCTAGATAGTAGTATCTTGTTTTGGATTTAAACTTATAATTTTCATAGAATTGAAAGTAAAAGGATTTTGAAAATAATCTTAAAGCAAAACTCCTAGAGTTGGTCATTCTTAATATCTTTTGTGTTCAAAACTTTTTCAAAAGACCAACCAAACAAAAACTATTTGCTTTCGAAATTCCCCAAAAATCTTGGTTTGACCTATATCGGTCAAAATATTGCACTTAATGAGTACTGCCATTTGAACCGGATCCTTTGCAATATCTAAGTCCAAAATGGTATTTCAAACTCATACATAAAGTTTCAAATCTCTAACTCTTATCCCATTCTCTTAAGATGGATTTGATTCTTTGTGTTAATTGAATTTGACTTTGTTGGTTTTCATTTGGTTCTTCAAAAGGACCTTCTTTGGACAAAAGTCAAAATCTTGTTTAAAAGGCCTAAATTTGCAAAAAGGTTTGTAAAACTATCCTACTTTGTATTTGAAAGGTTTTACAAGCTTTGGAAATAAAAATTTCCTATTCTAGAAAATATTTTGGCCTAAAACAATTTGTGCTTTAACTCAAACATACCTAATATAGGATTTTGGCTTTCAAATCAGATTCTATTGTTTTTATAAGTGGTCATGGCTTCAAAATGTATTTCAAATCCTTCAAGCCATGAGGGTTCAATTGTGGATGAAATCCGAGTTGAAATTGCACTTTGAGGACTTTTCGAGTTTCGATTTCATTTTTATGTGTAACACCCCAAAATTTTGCTTTTCTTAAATTCACGTGTGATTTGGCACTTTGGTGAATTTTTGGAATTTTCTGGAATTTATTTGAATTTATTTGAATTTATTCCATTTTGAAATAATTAAAGAATTAAACTTTGCAAATAAAATTTTGTTGGAAATATTTTATTTGAGTCCAAAATGATCCAAAATATTTTCCAGAATTTTTCTGAGTCTTTTGCTATTTTTAATGAATTAAATGAATTACTGGGAATTATTTTAATTATTAAATCGCTGGAAAATGCGAGTGGGTTTGTACTGTTCATCCGACCGAGCCCGAGTCAGACTCGAGTTCGAGTCCGACCCGAACCCGACCCGAGCCACGTGACTCGACCGAACCAGCTCTAAAACCCAATCGATCCCAACCGTTGGATCAAGATCCAACGGTCAGGATTTCCCCGTACCGCTTCGACCGGATCCGGCCCGGGTCCGATCTCGCGCGCGCATCGTGGCCGCTGATCGTGCCACGTGGACGGCTGTCCGTCGTCGTCTCCGCCGTCCGGCCGGACTCACGCCGCCCGCCGCCGCCGTGGGAACTAGGTTTCCGTTTCCGCGCGAAGCCGAGGCTATTTAATGCCCGGATCACACCCGAGGACCGCCTTGACCTTGCGCGGCCGTTACCCTAGCCGTCGCCGCCGCGGTGCCAGCCTTTTCTGTCGCTCGCCGGTCGTAGCACCCCTCCGCCGCAGATTACGCGCGTCGCCGCCGTCCGCCGTCGCCGTCCCCCGCCGCCATTGACCCCAGATCCGGACTCACCGCGACGAGACGCACCCGAAGGGACCACTCACCTCGCCGGAGAAGGCCGCAAACGCCGTTGCCCGTGTCGCCGTCCCCAGCTCCGGCCAGCTAGCTCCGCCGCACGCCATCGCCGTCGCTCGAAGCTTCTCAGCCGTCCGATCAAGATCCAACGTCCCAGATCACGCCACGTCATCTCACGGTGAGATTCCGTCCAAAACCACTAGATCCAATCTTGACCGTCCGATCTAGATCCAACGGTCCAGATCAACCGCGTTTACCCCAAACGCGTGAGTTCAGATCCAATCTGGACCGTTGATTTTCAAATCAACGGTCGAGATCTAGCCACGCGCGGAGATCGACCGCCCGCGGCCACGCCGCCAGCTGCGTGAGCGCTGTCTCGACACGCGGCCCGCAAGTCACGCCGCCAATGAAATCGCACCATGACGTCACGCCGACGCGTCATGGCGAACGCATGTCGGCGGCTATCCCGGCCAGCGCCGACGTCGGCGATGACGTCACAGCGGTCCCACTGTCGGCGTGGTCGAGCCCGCTGACGTCAGCAGTGACGTCACCCGAGGGGGACCCACATGTCAGTGACACGAGGAGTCGTGGACCGAGTCCACGGTAGACCCGAGCCGAGTGTGGACCAAGTCCATGGACCGGCTGACGTCAGCCAACCAATCAGCGGTTGCCACGTGTCCATGCTGACGCAATAATTAATTTCCGAAAAAGAAAATGATTTATTAATTCGTAATAATGATTTCAGATTTTGATTCAAATTTCAAACGCTTATAACTTTTGCGTTTCAACTCCGATTTGAGTGATTCAAATTTCTAAATTTGTATAAAATTGAGACCTACCTAAATATGAATTTTATTTAATTTTTGGACTAAAGTTTTTCTCTGTAAAATTATTTAATTGATTATTTAAACTTTAAATAATCATAACTTTTGCATTTTAACTCCAAATTTGACGGTTCCAGTTTCTAAAAATTCATAAAATTATGTTCTTTCTGTTTATGGATTTTATTTGGATGTTTGGACACTTTTTGCCTATTGTTTATTCGTGTATTTGCTATTTGCACGCTTTACGAGTAGACGTTGAAGTGCCGGAAGGATTCGAAGGAGAAGTATTGACTCAGGATCCAACTCAAGACCAAGAGCAAGTACTTTGTGAAGGCAAGTTGTGCTTTGACCATGTTGATCCTATTTCGAAATCTATTTTGATTTAACCTATTGCATGCTAGTTCAATTAGAAAATACTTTATTTACATTTGGGGAATTAGATAAATACCAATTTGCTGTATGACACCTTGATTATTTAAGTATGTGCCATGACCCCTTGTCACCCTAGTTGTGGATTACTAGTTGGACATTATTAAATTGCCAACATGGGTTTTAGACCGTTGTAGTATACTGCTTAGACACACTTTCGTGCTCATGACATGATTTTGGACAATCAAATGCTAATATTGACTTAATGATATATTGAACCTGTTTTGGAAAGGTATCATGTGATGTTGATGGCACGTGGTGCATGGTAATCAACTGGGGTTTGATAAATAGTTTTCGACCGGGCCATGTGGCAAGAGTAATCAGGTGGGCCAGTTGTGGCATTGGGGATGTTGATTTGGTTCTTCGGGTAGTCTTGCCCTGGTCACCCTAAGGACTTAACCTTGCAAGCCTTTGAACTGGGTCTAACGTGCAACCACATGTCTGTAATGGGACGGACCTAGTTGACTAAGTTGCTAATAACGCACTGTGGGACCTCGGGAGGTCAACTACACCCTTTGTGTAAGTTGTGCGGGGAGCGTCTGGCCGAGGCCAGTACCCATCTAACGGTTGATTGGCCTAGACTTCGCCTTAGCTAAGGGAAGGGTTAGTGCGCAATAACCGGAGGACCACTTGTATTGTTAGAGGTTTCCGAAAGACTTTGTTACTGAACTCGCCTTTGTGGTGTTTGACTGTATCTTGTGGGTAAAGTGCATAACCTCTGCAGAGTGTAGAATCTATTCGAATAGCCGTGTCCGCGGTATTGGACATCGCTCGGGAATTACAGTCAAGGGTTAGATTTTCTCAAAAATAACTTGGATTTGAAAGGTTGGGATGGATTAATAATGATGTTGATGGAAATGTGGATTAGGATGGGAAAGATGTTTATTAAACTCCTTGAAAAGTTATTTATGCTTTACTTGTTTCTACTGCTTTCGAATCTACTTATACTACTTGTTAAATGTCATTTCTTGCCAAATATACCTTGAGCTATTCCTTTGTACCAAGCCATGCATATAGTATATTAGCCTGCATTCTTTGCATGACTTGCTGAGTACCAAGTACTCACCCTTGCCACAATACAACACCAGTTGAAGAGGAGACTACACCAGCTTTGGAGGAGGAACTCCAAGAGGATCCGTCTACTTAGGGAAGCGAGCCCAGTCAGTTGCCTGTGGTATACTGGATGGCGCCACGAAGTTATTTGATTTTCCGCTGCTACTATTTCTCTCTGAATAAGTTTCGCCCTGCGAGGCATACATTTGTAACTTGACCATAAGGTCGAGTAACCAGTTTGACTATTTAAATAAAGTACTTTATTAGTATCGAGTGGTATGATTGTGATATTTACCGATGTTAAGACTGTGTCCACTAGCGTGTTCCTGGACTAGTGCTGAATACACAGAGGGTCCGGATTTGCAAATTCGGGGTCCCGACAGAGGTGGTATCAGAGCCATACTGACCGTAGGCTCAACCCTAAGCTAGAATGGTCGTAGTGAGGATAAAACCTATTTTCTAAAGCTAAAAATTTGTCAAGATAAGAAATGACATCTCGACTTATCCCATTCATTCTTTTCTTGTCTCTTGCTGAATTTTCCTTACCTTGTCACGATTTAAAAATTTCGAGTTCTTACGAGAGCACTCTTGTGACAGATGGAGGGAGAGTTCAACTACGTCGATCTGGAGGTTGGTCACGCCGCAGAACTTTGGCATATGCTACAAACTCTCGGAGATTTTGAGAAGCCCCAATACCAAGTGGAAGTGATCAGACAAGCGGGATTGATCAAGGCTTGTGACGTGAAGATTGAGGTACCTGCTAGGAAGAAGGGCCCAGGCAATCGCCCGATACACTGCACTGCCAGGAGATCTACAATGCAGATGGGTATCCAAAAAGTATCACGACGAGCAATGCGGCACATTACCCGTATCTACGCCAGAGAGTTAGAGAGCACGGTGTTCCGTTATCACCCTCGCAGCAATAACCTTCTTGATCCGAAGGCGATTCAGGATGAGGATGCCATGGTTACACAGTTGGCACGATTTGTTGTCGCCCAGGAGGATGTACTAGATTATACAAGCAAGGAGCTACAGAAGGCCCGCAAGGAGATCACGACAGAGAAGAACAGATGGCGGGAAGCTCAAGAGTATGTGTCACACCTTCTGCGAAGGATTGACGAGTTGGAGATGGCTTTGTACGGACCAGAACTGCAGCCGATTCGAGCTACGAGCGAGATCCGGAGGAGTCAGATCTCGATGAGGACACTGCTTCTTCGACTACCACAGATGACACAGTTGCTGGACATGGCAATCGTTTTGCGCCTATGCCGCAGCATCCGTACCCAGGCCGTGGAGGTTTTCTCGATGAGTGAGCATAGGTTATATAGTGAGACTCCTTCGCCGAGTCGCGTCTTAGAATAAAGAGTCACCCTTTAGGCGTTAGACTCCAGTGTTAGTTCGATTTGGATTTTCATTGTTTGCTGAGTGTGCAGTATGTGTTGCAAGGCCCTTAGGCATTATAAGCAACCATACCAAGTTATTAATATCAATAATAAAGTTGGACCTTAAAGTACACCTTTCGCCCCGCATAAGTTCCATATTACTTGTCTATTCTTGTTTCCCTCTCATCTCTAAAACTTAGAGCAAATCGACAGATGGTGAACACCCGCAGAAACTTTGGAAGCAATGGAAGTGGTTCTCGCCCAGCAGAAAATCCCAATGATGGAGCACCAGCACCGCCACTGGATATGCAAAATTTCGGAGCTTTTCTCGCTGCCTAGACTCAGTTGATGCATGCTATGATGCAACAAATGCAAAACGTCACTGCTCAGGCCACAGCTAATCAAGTCAATCAGGGACAACGCCAGAATACAAGACTATCAGAGTTCATGAGAACTCACCCACCCACTTTCTCTGGGAATGCCAACCCATTGGAGGCCGATGATTGGTTAAGGTCAATTGAGAGGAAGCTACACATAGCTCAATGCATAGGAAATGAGAAGGTACTCTACGCTTCTCATCAGTTGGAAGGAAACATTGGCCAGAATGGTGGGAGAATTTACGTGCCACGCTAGAGAACCCTCAAGATATCACTTGGGAGTAGTTCACAGTTGCGTTCCGTCAGTATCACTTGACTGAATGAATCATGGATCTTAAGAAGGAAGAGTTGAGCACTGAAGCAAGGTAATCGGCCGGTGGCCAACTACGAACAAGTTCACACAGCTAGCACGCTACGCACCTGAGGATGTAGTGACAGATAAAGCCAGACAGTCTCGTTTTATGAAGGGACTTAACTCAGGGTTGCAAGTAGGATTGATCACCCACACCTTTCCAGATTTCCAAGAATTAGTGAATAAGGCGCTTATTCTTGAGGACAAGCGCAAGGAACAGGATGAGAACAGGAAGCGCGAGAATGCAACGAGGATCACGCCAGGGAATGCAACGGCGTCGAGTTGCACCAAATCAATTTTTCGATTCCAGCCACGAATGCTACAAGGACACCGTCACCGGCACCAAGACCTGTCAATCGAACTACTGCACCCACTTCGCTAGAAACGCCGCTCCGAGCGATCGGCAGGAACGATGAGACGTCGCTACAATCGCAACGAGCCAGGACACTTTGCCATGATTGTCCAAAGAAGACAGCGAGAGTGACCCGATTCGCTTCAATCTAGGAACCACCCCAACTAGGGCGCCCGGCACCAGGAGTCACACCCAGGCCGTGGTGAGAGGCCGAGTCAACCATGTCACCGTAGATGCACCGCAGAATGCTACGGACGTCGTCTTGGGTAAGTTACTTGTTAACTCGGTACACCTGCAGATTTTGTTTGACTCTGGAGCTTCGCATTCGTTTGCTTCACAAGGCTTTGCTACTAGAAATGATTTGAGGATTGCAAGACTTAGATGCATGCTTTTAGTTCAAACCCCTGGTTCCGAACTCCGAACGAAAGTAGGATGTTCCGGGGTGAGAATACTAATAGATGGAATAGAGTTCCTAGCGAACCTTATTATTTTGGAAACCCATACCTTAGATGTCATTTTGGGAATGGATTGGTTATCCAAACACAAGGCCGTATTGGATTGTGGACGAAGAACTATCTCAGTTGAGAGCCCGTGTGGGAAGAAAGTGGAATTTCAAGCTACCACCGTTAGAGATGGACAGTTGATGGTTAACAGTACCAAGACAATCAGCATAGAGGATGTCTCAGTAGTGAATGAGTACCCAGATGTTTTTCCCGAAGATCTACCTGGTATGCTTGAGGCAGGGGACATAGAGTTTGTGATAGAGCTTGTACAGTGCAAAGACCGATAGCAAAGAGACCCTATCGGATGTCCACCGAGGAGTTGGTAGAGATGAAGAAAGCAGTTAGAAGAGTTAATGGAGAAAGGATTTATCGAGGCCGAGCTCGTCGCCGTGGGAGCACCGATTACGTTCGTCAAGAAAAAGGACGGGAGTTTTAGGATGTGCATCGACTACCGTGCACTCAATGAAGTCACCGTGAAGAATAAGTATCCGCTACCCAGGATTGATGATTTGTTTGATCAGCTGAGAGGAGCCGGAGTTTTCTCCAAGATTGATCTGAGATCGGGATACCATCAGTTGAAGATCCGATCAGAAGATATCCCGAAGACTGCATTCTCGTCAAGATATGGACATTACGAGTTTACAGTTATGTCTTTTGGTCTGACGAATGCGCCAGCATATTTCATAAATATGATGAATAAGGTGTTCATAGAATATTTGGACAAGTTTGTCGTCGTGTTCATAGACGATATCCTAATCTACTCCAAAACGGAGGATGAACATGCCGAACACTTAAGGCGAGTTTTGGAAAAGCTGAGGAACGACAACTCTTCGCCAAGTTCGGTAAGTGTGATTTTTGGAAGGACAAGGTAGAATTTCTTGGACATGTAATGACCTTGAAGGAGTCGCCAGTAGATCCAAGCAAAGTAGAAGGCGTGTTACATTGGGAGCGTAGAAGGCGTGACCCAGATCCGAGTTTCCTTGGAATGGCGAGGATACTACCGCCGTTTCATTGAAGGCTTTTCGACAATTGCGAAACCTCTTACGCAATTGCTGAAAAAGGAAAAGAAGTTTGCATGGGCGCTTGAGAATGTGAGAAAGGATTTGGGGCTGAAGAAGCGATTGACATCGGCGCCGGTGTTAGTTCTCTGGGATGTTAATCAAAGCTTTGATATTTATTGTGACGCATCGCGCCAAGGACTTGGATGTGTCTTGTCTGCGAGAATGGAAAGGTAAAACTTATGCATCAAAGCGATTGAGGCCGCATGAGGAAAATTATCCGACACATGACCTAGAGTTAGCTGCCGTAGTGCATGCCTTGAAGATATGGCGTCACTATCTGATTGGAAACAGATGTGAAGTGTATACGGATCATAAGATCCTTAAATACATATTCACCCAGTCGGATCTGAACATGAGGCAGAGGAGATGGTTAGAGTTGATCAAGGACTACAATGTTGGAATCCATTACCATCCCGGGAAGGCCAACGTAGTAGCCGATGCTCTGAGTCGGAAAAGCCATACCGTGAGCATGTTGCTAGCCACAAGTCAGGATGAGCTATGTGAGGATTTCCAGAGAATGAAGATTGAGGTGGTACCTAGCGGATTCTTGGCCGCATTGGAAGTAAAGCCTACCCTAGAGGACCAGATCCGAGAAGGACAGAAGGATGATGACAAGATCCGCAGGATTAAGTCCATCAAGGAGGAAGGCAAGGCAGAGGACTTCAAGTTGGATGAGCAAGGCACGTTGTGGATGAAGGATCGCATTTGTGTGCCTAACAAGAAGGAGTTAAAGCAACTGATTTTGGAGGAAGCCCATGACTCCAAGTATTCAATTCATCCTGGAAGCGCCAAAATGTATCAGGATTTGAAGGAAAGATTCTGGTGGCCGAGCATGAAGCGTGAAGTAGCCGAGCATGTTGCATTGTGCGACGTATGCCAGAGAGTTAAGGCAATGCATCAGAGACCCGGCGAGGATTGCTCACGACCACTTGAAAATACCTGAGTGGAAGTGGGAGGAAATCGGAATGGATTTCATTACCGGTTTGCCTAAGACTCAGGGAGGTTATGACTCCATATGGGTTATAGTGGATCGCTTGACCAAGGTAGCCCATTTTATCCCCGTGAAGACCACTTACTCGGGGGATAAATTGGCAGAATTGTACATGATCAGGATCATCTGTTTGCACGGAGTGCCAAAGAGGATCGTATCGGACAGAGGTACCCAATTTACCTCAAGGTTTTGGAATAAGTTGCATGAAGCCATGGGAACCCGTTTAAACTTCAGTACAGCTTATCATCCACAGACGGATGGACAGACCGAAAGAGTCAACCAGATTCTGGAGGATATGTTAAGAGCATGTGCATTGGCTTATGCTACCTCTTGGGATAAGAGTTTGCCGTATGCCGAGTTCAGTTACAATAATAGTTACCAAGCTAGTTTACAGATGTCACCTTTTGAGGCCTTTGTATGGTCGACCTGTCGGATGCCATTGAATTGGAACGAGGCCGTGGCCGTGTCTTGGCCTGATATTCTTCAGGAGGGTGAGGAAGCGGTGCCATGATTAGGAAAGGTTGAAGATCGCCCAATCACGATAGAAGAGTTATCTTGACAACCGTCGCGAGACTTGAGTTTTGAACCGAGAAGACTTTGTATACCTCGAGTTACGCCTCTCGGGAGTTAAGAGGTTCCATGCTAAAGGGAAACTCGCACCCGTTATGTTGGACCATTTAAGATTTTGAGCCGCAGAGGCGAAGTTGCTTATCATTTGGAGTTGCCACGATCGTTAGCGAGGAGTACATGACGTATTCCATGTGTCCTAGTTGAAGAAGTGTCTCCGAGTTCCTGAGAACGCAGACAGCTAGAGTCAATTGAGTTGCAAGAAGATTTGACTTACAAGGAGCATCCCGTGAGGATTCTAGACACAATGGATCGAGAGACCGTAAATAAGTCAACCCATTTACTGTAGAGTTCGATTGGAGCAATCATGAAGAAAGCGAAGCGACTTAGGGAGCGAAGAGGATTTGAAGAAAGAGTTTCCAAGCCTATTCTGTAGTAAGCCCTGAATCTCGGGGACGAGATTCTATTAAGGGGGGAGGTTTGTAACACCCCAAAATTTTGCTTTTCTTAAATTCACGTGTGATTTGGCACTTTGGTGAATTTTTGGAATTTTTTGGAATTTATTTGAATTTATTTGGAATTTATTTGAATTTATTCCATTTTGAAATAATTAAAGAATTAAACTTTGCAAATAAAATTTTGTTGGAAATATTTTATTTGAGTCCAAAATGATCCAAAATATTTTCCAGAATTTTTGGAATTTTACGAGTCTTTTGCTATTTTTAATGAATTAAATGAATTCTGGGAATTATTTTAATTATTAAATCATTTGGAAAATGCGAGTGGGTTTGTCTTGTTCATCCGATCGAGCCCGAGTCGGACTCGAGTTCGAGTCCGACCCAACCCGACCGAGCCACGTGACTCGGCCGAACCAAATTTAAAACTCCAATCGATCCCAACCGTTGGATCAAGATCCAACGGTCAGGATTTCCCCGTACCGCTTCGACCGGATCCGGCCCGGGTCCGATCTCGCGCGCGCATCGTGGCCGCTGATCGTGCCACGTGGACGGCTGTCCATCGTCGTCTCCGCCCGAGTCCAAGCCGGACTCCGCCGTGGGGAACTAGGTTTCCGTTTTCCGCGTGGAAGCCGAGGCTATTTAATGCCCGGATCACACCCCGAGGACCGCCTTGACCTTGCGCGTGCCCTAGCTGCCGCCGCCGCGCGTTCGACGCACTCGCACCGCTCGCCGGAGTCGTAGCACCCCTCCGCCGCGGTTCTGCTTGATTCCGCCGCCGTCCGCCGTCGCCGTCCCCCGCCGCCATTGACCCCAGATCCGGACTCACCGCGACGAGGCGCACCGAAGGACCACTCACCTCGCCGGAGAAGGCCGCAACGCCGCGTTGCGTGTCGCCGTCCCGGCTCGGCCAGCTAGCTCACCGCGCCATCGCCGTCGCTCGAAGCTTCTCGGCCGTCCGATCAAGATCCAACGTCCCGAGATCACGCCACGTCATCTCACGGTGAGATTCCGTCCAAAACCACTAGATCCAATCTTGGCCGTCCGATCTAGATCCAACGGTCGAGATCAACGCGTTACCCCAAGCGCGTGAGTTGAATCAATACGGGCCGTTGATTTTCAAATCAGCGGTCGAGATCTAACCACGTGTCGCGGGAGATCGACCGCCGCGGCCTGCCACGCTGGCGTGGCGCGTGTCTCTAACACGCTGGCCCGCAAGTCGCCAGAAATCGCACCATGACGCCACGCCGACGTCATGGCGGGCTCAAGATGTCGGCCGCATCGGCTGAAGCGCCGACGCCGATGACGCCAGAGTCCCACCGTGGCCATTGGCTGAGCCTCGCCGACGCCAAGCGACGTCACCCGAGGGACCCACATGTCGATGACACGAGGAGTCGTGGGACCGAGTCCACGATGAACGAGCCGAGTGTGGACCAAGTCCATGGACCGGCTGACGTCAGCCAACCAATCAGCGGTTGCCACGTGTCCATGCTGACGCAATAATTAATTTCCGAAAAAGAAAATGATTTATTAATTCGTAATAATGATTTCAGATTTTGATTCAAATTTCAAACGCTTATAACTTTTGCGTTTCAACTCCGATTTGAGTGATTCAAATTTCTAAATTTGTATAAAATTGAGACCTACCTAAATATGAATTTTATTTAATTTTTGAACTAAAGTTTTTCTCTATAAAATTATTTAATTGATTATTTAAACTTTAAATAATCATAACTTTTGCATTTTAACTCCAAATTTGACGATTCCAGTTTCTAAAAATTCATAAAATTATGTTCTTTCTGTTTATGGATTTTATTTGGATGTTTGGACACTTTTTGCCTATTGTTTATTCGTGTATTTGCTATTTGCACGCTTTACGAGTAGACGTTGAAGTCTTTGGAAGGATTCGAAGGAGAAGTATTGACTCAGGATCCAACTCAAGACCAAGAGCAAGTACTTTGTGAAGGCAAGTTGTGCTTTGACCATGTTGATCCTATTTCGAAATCTATTTTGATTTAACCTATTGCATGCTAGTTCAATTAGAAAATACTTTATTTACATTTGGGGAATTAGATAAATACCAATTTGCTGTATGACACCTTGATTATTTAAGTATGTGCCATGACCCCTTGTCACCCTAGTTGTGGATTACTAGTTGGACATTATTAAATTGCCAACATGGGTTTTAGACCGTTGTAGTATCGCTTAGACACTTTCGTGCTCATGACATGATTTTGGACAATCAAATGCTAATATTGACTTAATGATATATTGAACCTGTTTTGGAAAGGTATCATGTGATGTTGATGGCACGTGGTGCATGGTAATCAAGCGGGGTTTGATAAATAGTTTTCGGCCGGGCATGTGGCAAGAGTAATCAATTGGGCGGTTGTGGCATTGGGGATGTTGATTTGGTTCTTGGGTAGTCTTGCCCTGGTCACCCTAAGGACTTAACCTTGCAAGCCTTTGAACTGGGTCTAACGTGCAACCACATGTCTCAGTAATGGGACGGACCTAGTTGACTAAGTTGCTAATAACGTACTGTGGGACCTCGGAGGTCAACTACACCCTTTGTGTAAGTTGTGCGGGGGGCGTGCAGTGAGGCCAGGTACCCATCTAACGGTTGATTGGCCTAGACTTCGCCTTAGCTAAGGGAAGGGTTAGTGCGCAATAACCGGGGAGGACCACTTGTATTGTTAGAGGTTTCCGAAAGACTTGGTTACGGGAACTCGCCTTTGTGGTGTTTGACTGTATCTTGTGGGTAAAGTACATAACCTCTGCAGAGTGTAGAATCTATTCGAATAGCCGTGTCCGCGGTATTGGACATCGCTCGGGAATTACAGTCAAGGGTTAGATTTTCTCAAAAATAACTTGGATTTGAAAGGTTGGGATGGATTAATAATGATGTTGATGGAAATGTGGATTAGGATGGGAAAGATGTTTATTAAACTCCTTGAAAAGTTATTTATGCTTTACTTGTTTCTACTGCTTTCGAATCTACTTATACTAGTTGTTAAATGCTGTTTACTGCAAATATACCTTGAGCTATTCCTTTGTACCAAGCCATGCATATAGTATATTAGCCTACATTCTGTGCATGACTTGCTGAGTACCAAGTACTCACCCTTGCCACAATACAACACCAGTTGAAGAGGAGACTACACCAGCTTTGGAGGAGGAACTCCAAGAGGATCCGTCTACTTAGGGAAGCGAGCCCAGTCAGTTGCCTGTGGTATCTTTGGATGGCGCCACGAGTTATTTGATTTTCATTTGCTACTATTTCTCTCTGAATAAGTTTAAGCCTGCGAAATCATACATTTGTAACTTGACCATAAGGTCGAGTAACCAGTTTGACTATTTAAATAAAGTACTTTATTAGTATCGAGTGGTATGATTGTGATATTTACCGATGTTAAGACTGTGTGCACTAGCGTGTTCCTGGACTAGTGCTGAATACACAGAGGGTCCGGATTTGCAAATTCGGGGTCCCGACATTATGCCTCAAAGCGCATTTCGCCAAAGTTGAGTTAAAAGAAAATTCTTTTAAAGCATAACTTGTTTCAAAACCTTCAAAATGTCCAAAGTTTGTTCCCTAAAATTTTCAAATCATTTGGACTTCATTTGAATCAAATTTGACAATTTGCAAAAAGTTTCAGTTCAGTCGTGCCAAAGTCGGCACTACCTTTGAGCAGCGGTAATCTGGATCCCAGCACTCTCTTGGCGTTGTGTCTTGTGATAGTGCCGGTCTGGCCGACAAGACTGAAAATTCTGAAAATTTCGGATTTTCGAATTTGGTTTTGGGATATCTTTAATTTGGTACTTCCTTTTTCAAGAATTCTTTTTGGAAAAAGATTCTTGCAATCCCAAAGCATCTTTTTGCACAAATTCAAATGTTTTTGAAAATATTTGAAGTAGTTTACTAGTGGTATCAGTTTTGAGGAGTTATTTGGTTGCAAGGGGATCTGTTCTTTTCAAGTGGTTTCCTTGTACCCCTTTGCTTGTTCTCAAATTTTTTCAGCTCTGATACCTTTCTAAATCTTTGTGATTTAGATTTTCTTTTGTTTGCATTTGCCCTGTTACCTGTCAGTGTTTATTGCTCTGATACCCTTCAAGCTTATCGATTTTCTTTTAAGTGGTATCATTGGCTAGACAAAACTTGAGCAATTCAAATGCAAAATAGCTCCATGATTCTTTTATTGAATATCTTGAGGAGCGTACTTATGTCAAGTTTTGGGCATTTACATGTTTGCAAGTGGTATCCTCATTTGTTTGACTCTAAAGCTTTAAAGTTTCTCTTTGATACCCTTAAATGGTTAATTGCTCTGATATTCATCGATTCAATCAAATATCTTTTTTTTTCTTTTGGTATCAATATCTTTGTGATTTGATCCAATAAGAAGTATCAAAAGAGCATTATTCATTTATCGTGTTTCCAAATAGCATCATTTTATTTGAGTTATCCATTTGGTATCAATGAACTTCAAAGTTTCCTACAATTGGTATATGTTGCCTCTTTGTAGCATTGCTTTGATACCCAAAGTCTTTTGAGTTGGATTCTCCATAAGCTTAAATTGTAAGTTCAATCGCTTAAGAACTCTCTATGTAAAGTTCTTTATGAATTGAAATACATAAAGAGGAGAAATTCCATTTGAGCATTGTTCTCTTTGAAAATTTCTTTATGCTCTTTCTCGAAAGAAGTTCTTCAAGCATCTCCCTTGAGATAGTTTTTTCAATTGGTATCTAATTTCTCAAGTGTTATCTGCATTGGGTTTCTCGCTTAACCCTATTAAGCAAGAGTTTGGATTCTGCAAGAGAATCACGATGTTTGTCGTAAAGCCTAATAAAATGAAGTGAGTTATTTGAATTAGTTTCAAATAACCTTGAGATACCTTCCTTTGCTTTGAGCTTTAGTTTTTTCATTTGGTATCTTGGAAAGCCTTTCAAGGATGAAAACTAAGCGAGCTTTTTCATTGCTCCAAGCTTCTAAGTGGAGCTTATAAATTTAAGTTTTCATTCTATTGAAAGTGCATCCTTTGGCTAAGTTCTTTTAGAAAATGGACTTAATTGTATCTTAGCCTCAAAGCGTTTCCTCTTTTGAATGAATTGAAGTTTTATTGCTAAAAGAGGTGTAACACCCCGGCATTTAATATGCCCGAATGCTACCAAACATAAGCTAAACAACATCCAAATATCATATTTAACATAAAATTCCAGCAAAGGCGCATAGGCTAAAAACCGAGATTTTGGCAGCACCTCCTTTGTTTTATCATGAATTTAAGGAGCAACAACGATATAGCATTATATGGCAATAAGGGAAACATCTAAAACAGCAATAAATAGAGTCTTAACGACAATAAAAGACTAACATTTAGCACTTAAAGTTCCAAGTGTCAAACGAACAATAAAACTCTCATTAACCAAGCTAAGCCTTAATTTAATGACCATCACACGCAATTTATTATCAATCTAAAAGAATTGACTTGGGGAAATATTAAGGTGAAGCAACGTGTGAGCGTGTGTCTATTCCCTTTTCCCGCATGCCGTTCTCATGGTACCTAAAACAATAAGAAAAAAACACAAGCGTGAGTTCGAAACTCAGCAAGCATATTGCAATGGACAACAAGAACAACAATATGGCAATAGCATCTCCCTTCATGTAAATCATCTTATTCATAAACACTTAACATTGTCATCATCAATATGTATGAGATGTAATGCAATGCTCATGTCTCCTTGGAAACTCATACTGGTATGGTTGAGTACACACCCGTCGGTGTGCACCCTTTTCCCCCCTTCCATCCTGAAGATGGAGGGTGCCTACTCATCGCTTCCATTCACCACGTGGATGGAATCACGATGTAGGTCTTACTCAATGGCGTTTTGGACTAGTCATAACTTTCTCACCGACCTTGCCGGACTAGTTATGACTTTCTCACCGCCCTCGCCCTATCTCATGTCATGCATGCAACTATGCCAATTATCATATTTCACATGTACATAAACATATGGCATCTCATCATGACAAATATTAACACATGGCATCGAATCATGATAATCATACTCAATATATCATTGGAAAACAGCAAGCATGGCAAGTGATCATAGCAAGTATTCAATCTTTCATCTAATCTCCACAAGCAACCTACAATTCCGCTATTCATTACAACACACTTGCCTCAACCGTGGGCGACGGGATTGTGGGAAGTAGAGGGCACCCCCGGGGTCACACCACCTGCACAACGGCATCACATACTCTCAATAATGCCCACAAAACAGTACACAAATCCCCATCTCACCCGACATTGCCCGCTACTCGCAAAACCTAAAACAGAGGTTCTGTCCCGGCGGGACAGCAGCCTTGCAAAGGCCATAACTTGAGTTTTGGGACTCCAAATCGATTAAACGAGTACACCATCGCGAATCTTAGGAAATTTCCTACCTTTTTCTAGTTATACGGAAAGACTGATTCGGAATCTAAAATTGTTTAATCTACAGATTACTACGATCTGTTCTAATTGCGTCACAGATTTTAACACGCTCGGTAAAACGGCCATAACTTTCAAACGGCTGATCGGATTTTAACGTGCTTTATGTCCACGGAAAGATAATTAAATTATCTACAACTTATTTTAAGTCCGTATGGACATATTCGGATTCTAAATCGACGAAAACTCGAACCCTAGCCCGACTGCTCAATCTGCCCGAAAACAGAAACGTGGCAACGTCTTGATCTAACCCAAAGAACTCCAACCCAGCACCACCAATTGATCTAAAAACTTAATAAACACCCTAAGAACAGTACCTAGATCAAACCCAAGGATCCCCATGATCATACCTTTGCCCAACGAACGAATCTCCAATAGATCTCCTCGCGGATCGCTCCTCGCTCCAACGGATGGATCCACAAGGTGCAGAGGTGTGGAGACCACCCTAGGGCAGCAAGGGGGTGGAGGAGAGGTGGTGGAGAGGTGGGGCAATGGAGGAGAGCAAGGGGGAGGCGCAAGGCTCAAAGGGAAGGGGCGGCTAGGGCTTGGCAAGTGGGGGGAGGTGAGGGGGGCGCACCAAGGCCTCAAGGGGCGCAAAGGCAGCAGGGTGGACACCCCAAAGGGGCAGGGAAACCCCTTTTACCAGCCCCCACACCCAATTCTAGTCCGTTACGGAGACCTAATCCATCCCACCAAAGCCCACCAAGGCCCAAAACTCCCCCGGGAAGGCCCAAAAACGGCCCGGAAACGGCCCGGAAAAGCTATTAACCTCCATAACCTATAGTTTTAACCTTAATTCCACATTTCATACTGTTTTTAACCATATCAAGCACGTAAAATAAAGTTATGACACTCCGTGGTGTCACATTCTTCCCCCCTTCAACAGGATTCGACCTCGAATCTAAACGCACCAACACGCAACCCAGCAAAACCGAAGATAGCTAGGTTTTCACATCACATACCTGAGGTAAAAAGCTCGGGATATTTCTCGCGCATACGAGACTCCAGCTCCCAAGTTGCCTCTCTCTCGGTCTGATGTGACCACAACACTTTAACGAACTTGAGCGTCCGGTTCTTCATCACTCGCTCCGAAGTCCCCAGAATTTCCACGGGGCCGGGACTCGAAGGTGAGGTCCTGCTCAAGTACTAATGGTTCCAACGGAACCACCAACTCCGGATCATGCAAGTATTTCCTCAACATCGAGACATGGAACACATTATGCACACCTTGCATAGCTTAGGTAGCTCCAGACGATAGGCCAACCTACCAACTCGGCGATGATAGGAAAAGGCCCAACATACCTTGGGTGAGCTTTCCTTTAGTGCCAAACGCACCACACCCTTGGTGGGAGATACTCGCAAGAGTACGCTATCACCCACCTCAAACTCCAAGTCTCGCCGCCTCACATCGAGATAGCTCTTACATGCGCTCTGTGGCTGCGAGAAGGTTCTGCCGTACCTCCGCCACGCGATCAACGATCTGCTGAACCCAATCCGGTCCAAGAAGCGCTCTCTCGCCCACTTGCATCCCAACAAAGTGGCGATCTGCACTTCCGGCCATATAGTACCTCATAAGGAGCAGCCGGATCTTTGGAATGATAGCTGTTATTATAAGCAAACTCCGCAAGAGGCAAATGATCCTCCCAGCTACCTTTCCAAGCCATCACACAGGCCACGAGCATGTCTTCCAATGTCTGGATGGTACGCTCAGGCCGCCCATCCGTCTGAGGGTGAAAAGCGGTACTAAGGCGAAGGCTGCGTACTCCAAAGCACTTTTAAACTCTCCGAACTTGGAGACGAACTTCGCATCCCGATCGGAAATAATGGTCTTAGGTACACCATGCAGTCTCACAATCTCCCGCACATAGATGGGAGCCAACTCGCTCCTTGAGGTGGTCGTGCGGATAGGAATGAAATCTTGCGCAGACTTCTTTGAGGCGGTCCACCACAACCCAAACAGCATCCTTCCTCGTGGAGAACGAGGTAGACCAACCACGAAATCCATGGAGATGTCATCCCATGGCCACACAGAATCTCCAATGGTCGCAACAGAGGCCGTGGGACGCTTATGCTCGGCTTTGATCTTCGACAGATCCCACAAGACGCCACATACTTGGCAATATCCACTCTCATCCTTTTCCACCAGAAATTCTTCTTCAAGTCCCTGTACATCTTGGTCTCCCGGGATGGACCGTGTATGCGGGTGCGATGAGCTTCTTTCAGAATGTCTTCTTTCACTTGAGATTTACGAGGCACGCCTGACGGCCACGAAACCTCGGAACTCCCGCATCATCAATGGTAAAGTCTCCGGACTTGCCATCCTCAAGGCGTTCCTACTTTCTTTGGAGCAACGGTCATGCTCTTGTGCCTCCCGCTGCACGCTCGGGAATCGCGACTCAAGAATCAATCGAGTTTCAGCTTGCACGGTCCCCATAAGCGGTAGGAGACCCCCAAGCGCTCAAAATCAGCAACAAGACAATCAACAATAGGGGCATTGTCTTGCATCGAGAGCGTCGGCCACAACATTTGCCTTCCCGGATGATACCGATAGTAAGGTCATAATCCTTTATCAATTCTAGCCACCTCCTCTGCCTCAAGTTCAAATCTTTACGAGTAAAGATGTACTTGAGGCTCTTGTGATCGATGAAAATGTCACAAGACTTGCCGTCTGAGTAATGCCTCCATATCTTCAATGCAAACACCACGGCGGCTAGCTCAAGATCATGCGTGGGATAGTTACGCTCGTGCTTTTCAAGCGCCTCGACGCATAAGCAATCACCTTGCCCTCTTGCATGAGCACACACCCAAGTCCCAACCGAAGCATCGAATACACCGTGAAGCGCTTCCAGGCTCGGGAAGGGTAAGAACGAGGAGCGATCACTAACTTCTCCTTCATAGTGCGTAAACTGTGCTCACACTCTGTAGTCCACCGGAATTTCATCCCCTTACGAGTCACCGCGAAAGTGGCTTGGCAATGATAGAGAAATCTCGCACGAACGCCGATAGTAGCCACCAACCCAAGGAAACTACGCACCTCTTTGACATTGGAAGGCCTCTTCCAATCCAAAACTCTTTGAGACTTTGCTAGGATCTACAGATATGCCCTCTGGATTGATGATGTGGCCAAGAAAACCCACTTCAAATCGTAACTTCGCACTTTTCAGCTTAGCAAAGAACTGATTTTCCCTCAAGGTGCTCGGCACAAGCCTCGAGATGTCGCTCATGCTCCTCTTACGATTTAGAGTAAACGAGAATGTCATCGATGAACACTACCACAAACTCATCAAGATACTTGTGTAGCATCTTTGTTCATCGCCTCCATAAAGACAGCAGGAGCATTAGTTAGTCCAAAAGACATAACTTTAAATTCATAATGCCCATACCTAGTGGAGAAAGCAGTCTTCTCAATGTCCTGCTCCCTCACACGGATCTGATTGTACCCCGACTGAAGATCAATCTTGGAGAACACCTTTGCTCCCTTCAGTTGGTCAAACAGATCCTCGATGCGAGGCAAAGGATACTTGTTCTTGACTGTCACTTGATTAAGAGCACGATAATCAATGCACTTATGCCAACTTCCATCCTTCTTCGAGATGAAGAGGACGGGTGCTCCCCATGGCGAAACGCTACGCCGAATGAAGCCCTTGGCCAACAGATCCTCCAACTGCTTCTTCAACTCGTCTTGAAAAGGACGAGCCAAGCGGTATGGAGAGATAGAAATAGGTCGAGTGCCAGGAACAAGATCAATACGAAACTCCACATTCCTCACAGGAGGTAGACCAGGCAACTCGTCAGGGAACACATCAACGAACTCCTTCACTACAGAAATCTCCTCAATGGGAATCGAGGAAGATGGTTTCTCGAGACAAAGTCATGAGGAAACCCAACAGCCTCAAACGCCGACCAGAAAACAAACTAGTCAAAGCAAAGACGGGCTGGAGGGTATACCACCCTGAAAGGTCAACTCTTCCCGGGACGGGCCTGCAAGGCAAGCTGTCTTCCGAAACAACAGATCTTAGCACTGCATTGATGCAGCCGGTCCATGCCCAAAATGACATCAAAAGGAGCCAACTGGATCACCATGAGATTGGCAAAGAAAACCTCATCATCAATGGCAATGGTGCAACCAGGGCAAACCAAAGAACTAGCAATCAACCCCAGGAGAATCGACTAACACGGACTCGTAAATCCACTGAACTCCCAACTTAGCTCTACTAGCAAACTCCGGCGACACAAAAGAATAGGATGCTCAGGAATCAAACAGAACAAAGGCATCAACGGAATCCACGAGCGTAGTACCTGAAACCACCTCTGGATGCCCGGTGACTCGGCGGTCGGCAGCGTACACTCTGGTGGCGCCGACGTATGAGCCCCGACTCGGTGATGCCCCATCAAGGCTGGGGCGGAGGAGGCAATCGAGGAGGAAGCAGGCAGCTGCGGGCACCAAGATGCGCGCTGGTGGCGCCCACGCAAAGCGGCTGAGAAGCGAGGCAGCCATCATGTGCACCGATCCTCTGGAAGACGCCGGCTGGAGTGGGAGGAGAAGGCACCGTCTCCCACTTGATGATGCTCTTGGGATTCATCCGTGACTCGTCCCATGTGGCCGGGCTTGCCACGATGGTTGCAACTCCGGTCCAACCACACTCTGAAGCACGGTGCTCACCACCGCACTTGAAACACTTCATGCCCTGCCGGGCAAAGGACGAACAGCCGCTCGCGAAGAAGGCAGAGGCGGCCCCATTTTAGCCCACGAGGAGGAGCCCTATCCCCCTTGAACTTCTTGAAGGTGGGTCGAGAAGACCCACCTCCTCCACCAAAGGTCCTCTTCGGCCCCGCTTTGGGCCGCAGGAACCCCTGAACCGCCCGGGTTTTGCTTATCCCGGGAGAGCTCCAACTCGAGCTCCATGCCCTTCGCCTGCTCCACCACGGAGCAGAAGTCACGAGGGACAGTCACCCCCATGACAACTCTGAACTCCTGGTTGAGGCCCCTACGGAACCTCCTCGCCTTCTCCCTGTCGTCGGCTGCCACGGCCGGCACGAAGCGCACCACGCTGTTGAACTCCACCTCATACTCTGCCACCGACCTCTTTCCCTGGGAAAGAGTCGTCAGAGTATGCTCCATCCTCTCAAGGAAAGACTCCGGGTAGAACTTGGCTCGGAAGCGAGCCACAATGTCCTCCCGGTGGTGGACCAAGATCGGGGGTTCTAGCGGCGGAACCCCTTCCCACCAGATATCGGCTTGGCCTTTCAGGTGAAAGGCCACAAAGCGAGCCCTCTGGACCGAGGTCAATTCTAGGACCTCAAAGCGCCTTTCCATGTACCGCAGCCAATCTGCGGACTAGATCGGCGTGCCGCTCCGTCAAAAGTGTCAAGACGGAGGGTCATCCACTCTCGGAGACTCATCCTCGGCTCGGCGCAGTGGGCAACAAGCTGGGCCCTTTGCGAGGAGGCACCACAGCGAGGGGCTGCCCGCAGCTGTGGCGCAGCTCTGAATCTCCCTCTGCAGAGCTGAACTAAATCATCATTGGTGGCGGGCACCCCTTCTCGGTGCAGCTGGAAGCTCCTCCTGGCTGGTCCACGAGCATTGAGCGAAACGCTACCCTCACGAATGAGACTCCTCAACTCCTGGGAGCCTGCGCCCTGGCCTCCACGGCCTCGGCGTCCACGGCCTCTACCCCTCGGCATGGCTGCTTGAGACATGACAACCATCCAAACACAAAAACATAAACACAACATCACACAACCAAGAACATAGATCAAACATCATCATAGCATAGTCTTCATCAAATAATTAAGCGCAATGCAATAATGAACCAAGACCCCATCCTCTTGTGCAACCAAGTGTGTCAAATTTTAGATTAGTTATACCACTTTTGCAAGTTTTAATGTTGCTATCCTATAACAAAGTTTTAGTTAGAACCTAAGCCATGTTTCTAAGTTATTCCACATCATATTTTAGTTGCAACTTAAGGTATAACACTAAAATACTTATTCCAAGGACCTACAACCTCGCTCGATACCAATCAGTAACACCCAGGCATTTAATATGCCCGAATGCTACCAAACATAAGCTAAACAACATCCAAATATCATATTTAACATAAAATTCCAGCAAAGGCGCATAGGCTAAAAACCGAGATTTCGCAGCACCTCCTTTGTTTTATCATGAATTTAAGGAGCAACAACGATATAGCATTATATGGCAATAAGGGAAACATCTAAAACAGCAATAAATAGAGTCTTAACGACAATAAAAGACTAACATTTAGCACTTAAAGTTCCAAGTGTCAAACGAACAATAAAACTCTCATTAACCAAGCTAAGCCTTAATTTAATGACCATCACACGCAATTTATTATCAATCTAAAAGAATTGACTTGGGGAAACATTAAGGTGAAGCAACGTGTGGGAGTGTGTCTATTCCCTTTTCCCGCATGCCGTTCTCATGGTACCTAAAACAATAAGAAAAAAACACAAGCGTGAGTTCGAAACTCAGCAAGCATATTGCAATGGACAACAAGAACAACAATATGGCAATAGCATCTCCCTTCATGTAAATCATCTTATTCATAAACACTTAACATTGTCATCATCAATATGTATGAGATGTAATGCATTGCTCATGTCTCCTTGGAAACTCATACCGGTATGGTTGAGTACACACCCGTCGGTGTGCACCCTTTTCCCCCCTTCCATCCCGAAGATGGAGGGTGCCTACTCATCGCTTCCATTCACCACGTGGATGGAATCACGATGTAGGTCTTACTCAATGGCGTTTTGGACTAGTCATAACTTTCTCACCGACCTTGCCGGACTAGTTATGACTTTCTCACCGCCCTCACCCTATCTCATGTCATGCATGCAACTATGCCAATTATCATATTTCACATGTACATAAACATATGGCATCTCATCATGACAAATATTAACACATGGCATCGAATCATGATAATCATACTCAATATATCATTGGAAAACAGCAAGCATGGCAAGTGATCATAGCAAGTATTCAATCTTTCATCTAATCTCCACAAGCAACCTACAATTCCGCTATTCATTACAACACACTTGCCTCAACCGTGGGCGACGGGATTGTGGGAAGTAGAGGGCACCCCCGGGGTCACACCACCTGCACAACGGCATCACATACTCTCAATAATGCCCACAAAACAGTACACAAATCCCCATCTCACCCGACATTGCCCGCTACTCGCAAAACCTAAAACAGAGGTTCTGTCCCGGCGGGACAGCAGCCTTGCAAAGGCCATAACTTGAGTTCTGGGACTCCAAATCGATTAAACGAGTACACCATGGTGAAGCTTAGGAAATTTCCTACCTTTTTCTAGTTATACGGAAAGACTGATTCGGACTCTAAAATTGTTTAATCTACAGATTACTACGATCTGTTCTAATTGCGTCACAGATTTTAACACGCTCGGTAAAACGGCCATAACTTTCAAACGGCTGATCGGATTTTAACGTGCTTTATGTCCACGGAAAGATAATTAAATTATCTACAACTTATTTTAAGTCCGTACGGACAGATTCGGATTCTAAATCGATGAAAACTCGAACTCTAGCCCGACTGCTCAATCTGCCCGAAAACAGAAACGTGGCAACGTCTAGATCTAACCCAAAGAACTCCAACCCAGCACCACCAATTGATCTAAAAACTTCATAAACACCCTAAGAACAGTACCTAGATCAAACCCAAGGATCCCCATGATCATACCTTTGCCCAACAAACGAATCTCCAATAGATCTCCTCGCTCCACGCTCCTCGCTCCAACGGATGGATCCACAAGGTGCAGAGGTGTAGAGACCACCCTAGGGCAGCAAGGGGGTGGAGGAGAGGTGGTGGAGAGGTGGGGCAATGGAGGAGAGCAAGGGGGAGGCGCAAGGCTCAAAGGGAAGGGGCGGCTAGGGCTTGGCAAGTGGGGGGAGGTGAGGGGGGCGCACCAAGGCCTCAAGGGGCGCAAAGGCAGCAGGGTGGACGCCCCAAAGGGGCAGGGAAACCCCTTTTACCAGCCCCCACATCCAATTCTAGTCCGTTACGGAGACCTAATCCATCCCACCAAAGCCCACCAAGGCCCAAAACTCCCCCAGGAAGGCCCAAAACCCCGAAAACGGCCCGAAAACGGCCCGGAAAAGCTATTAACCTCCATAACCTATAGTTTTAACCTTAATTCCACATTTCATACTGTTTTTAACCATATCAAGCACGTAAAATAAAGTTATGACACTCCGTGGTGTCACAAGAGTATTTCAAAGTTGAATGTGTTTCAATCCTTCTTGTAAGTTAATATTACAAGATCTTCAATTGGTATCTTAAATTTGAAAAATTGCATGCAAGTAGTACTATCATGCTTATCATCTATATCTTGCATAGTGCATTTAGACATTATCAAACTAACTTGGGTCAAGTTGAAAGATATTTGTTCCCGGAAATTGTGTGCTTGTCTGTTGATGTTCAAGGTTTCGGAAAAGGTGTCAACTTCGACGGTGAGATGAAGGAAAGGAGTGTAGCTCCAAAGTCCGAGGGATCCGAGGCCGTGCGACTTGACCATGACCGATTCGAACATGCAATAGACAAGAACCGACTGAAGGGACGTATTTCTTTCTGATCATATTTAATAATGTCTTTGTACACCATTATGCTAATTGTCTTAAATTTTAAATGGTGTAATGTTTATCATGTTAAATCTTCCAATTGATATCAATTCTTTCAATCATTATGTATTTCAATTGGTAATTAGATTGCTTTGATACTACTTCAATTGCTTATCAATTGGTATCCTCTCATTGTAAATTGCATTTTCTCTCTATTTAAGTGTCATCTAACTTTTTGCCATATAGTATGATTGGTATGGATGACACCTTGCTTAAGGAGGAGGAAATGTAAGTTCAAGAACACATTAGTAAGAGGTATACCTTACTCTTTACATTGATCATAATGTAATTCACTTCCATACAGTGGCTATATGATATTGATAGTTATTATGCTCTGATACACATATTTGCTATATAATCTTTGTCATGATTTAAGCATCTCTTACATTCTTGTGAATCATGACTTCATTTTAATTGGTATCATCAATTGGTATCTTATTCAATTGTCATGTTTGACCTTCACTTATATCTTGTTAATCATGACAACTTTAAATTTGTTCAATTGGAAATATCAATCACCTAAATCTTGGATATAATTGATATCATATCTTGCCTAGATTTAGGGGGAGCTTAATATCATTGATATCATTGTCTTATTACTAGCTCCTCTGTTTTATTTTGTTCTTCCTAATCCTTTTATTGAGTGTTCAATCTAGAGGGAGAAAAAGTTATTCTTTTTGGGATTAATGACAAAGGGGGAGAATTTATGGATTTATCAATTGCCCCCTAATCGATTGACAAAACGAGGGAGAACATTTGGGGAGAATTTATGGACTTATCAAATGCTCAATAATCGATTGACAAAAAGGGACAATGAAAAAGAGGGAGAATATTTGTAAGTATGATCTCTTACTCATTTTCCGGATTCATTTCAATGCTGAATATCTTTATATTGTCCTTTGGTGCATTTGTTAAATCGTTTGTCATAAATCACCAAAAAGAGGGAGATTGAAAGTGCATCTAGCACTTATGTTGTTTTGGTGATTAATGATAAACGATTAATGACAAATGCATGTAATGTCAATCAATGTAATTGTACAAATGCTTAACTTAATGCTTAACAAAAGACAAACCTCTAATATATTTATATTGTTATGAGACTAACATGTTTATTGCCTAGTTGAATATTAGTCTCATCTATTTTAGAGGAAAATCAATTGGGATGGTTAAGCAAAAATGAGGTATGCAATATCGGTATTCCTTCCATATTTGTCATTGCATTCCTCTTTAGCAAATGCATATTGAACTCTAAGTAACTTGTTGATTTCATATGTGCACATTGATTCATGTCAAAATTGCTTGTGCATATATATATATATATACATATATATATATATATATGGCAACATATCTAGTGCAAACCCCCTTTACCGTGAAAACTCCATGAAACCCACGTGTAAAAGTTTTGAAAAAATCTCAAAAAATTATCATACGTAGGGGAGATGAGGTTCTACAACCCTGTGAAATTTGAAGATCAAACTCAATTGCATTTGAAAGATATGAAAAAGACAAATTGCAAAATGAATAGTGCTAAATAGTGAAAAATCACTATTCATACTGAATTTGTCTTTTTTATATCTTTCAAATGCAATTGAGTTTGGTCTTCAAATTTTACAGGGTTGTAGAACCTCATCTCCCCTACGTATGATAATTTTTTGAGATTTTTTCAAAACTTTTACACGTGGGTTTCACGGAGTTTTCACGGTAAAGGAGGTTTGCACTAGATATCTTGCCTATATATATATATATACATATATATATATACATACATATATATATATATATTCATTTGAGTTCATTATGTGCTTTGTTTTTAATATGCTTGTGTTAACTAGAGTTAAACTTCATTGCTTCATATTGACTTGGTGCATACATGTCTTAGTTGTGTATCTTCTAATGCACCTCTCTTAGTGAAGTTTAATCTAGAATTGGATCACATCATTTACTCTCATTCCAAATATTGTTTGCACATGTGTAATTCGTGTATATTCTATCATGTGATTCATTTAAGCAAAGTATGTGGTCCTTGCCATGATTTAATTGATTCTTCATATTAGCAATTATCTCTCTAGTGCAGTTAGATCAATCATATATTCATCATGATGCACTTAGCAGAGAATATTTCTATTGTCAAGTGTTTCCATTCATATTGTGCTTCTTGATATGAAACACTTGTTATTATCAATTTATTCAATATATCTTTTAAGCTTGTGGGACTAATATGTTTGCTGAGTGCTTTGATAAGAGTTAGGTCCCAAAGCTGTGTGTATGATGACCAAGATGGTTTGAAGGATGACAAGCGAGTCAAAGTCAAATAAGACGGCGGTGTCACCAAGAGCTGAGGACTAAGTCAAGAACGACTTGGCGTGAGGATCGTCTTGGTGATGATCGAGGTCAAGGTCGGAGAGGACGAGAGTCTCATGAGGTGAATCGCGTCGAGGTTGACAAGACAAAGGGCGTCATCAATCTTTGTGGAAGCGTCATCATGCACCGTGCATCCAAGAAGTCGGCATGTAAGCTTAGTGAAAGACTTAGATTTTTGTGTTTAAATTTGAGTCTAAGGATTGCCGTACTATTAAAAGGGATGCAATCGTTGAAATCACTTAGACAAGTCTCAAGTGCTCAAAGTGGTCTATCCTTGTCTAAAGATTGAGAAACCCAAGTCACACTTTGTTCACCTAGGTGTAGGTGGGTTGGTGTGAGGGTTAGAAGTGTTGGTGGTGCCGGAAAGTGAGGGTTGTAGGTCTCTCTTGGATTCCTTGTGATATCAATTTTTATCCTTTGGGATTTGGGTAGTGAGACCTTGTTAGTTGTGTAGCCCTCGTTCTTAGCTTTCCGAAAAGTTCGAATTCGTCGAAATCGGAGTCCGGGATCAAAAGTTATGCCCGTTTTCGTCCGGCTGCTGCGTCTTTGGAGGAGATCCGGAGTATCCGGATTAAATGTCCGGAGTCTCCGGATTATCCGGTGTATCCGGACAATCCGGAGTATCCGGATGATCCGGAGTGTCCGGGTTAAATATCCGGAGTCTCCGGGTTGCCCAGTTCGGTCCCAACGGCTAGTTTTTGGAGTTCCTCTATTTAAAGCCCCCTTCTTGCCCACTTCAAAGTAGCCGTTGGGGGATGTTTTGCTGGGTATTAGAGGTGTTCTTTGTGAGTGTTTGAGCCCCCAATACTCCTCCCTACTCCTTAGATCTTAGTGATCCCCTTTTGTGAAGGGTTGGGTAGTGGAGAGAGGTGTTTGGATTGAGGATTGATTTGAGGAGTGGAGCTAGTTCCTTGGTGCTTTGAGGTGTTCTTCTTAGTGATCTTGAGCTCCCAAAAGCCCCTCTAACCCTAGATCTTAGTGATCCCTTTTGAGTGAAGGTGTGGGTGTGAGAGTGGGTAGTGATTGGGTTGAGTGTGATTAGTGTGTTGAGCACTTGAGGTGGACTCTAAGTGAGTTCTTCGGGAGCATTTGTTGCTCTTGGAGGTTGAGGTCTCCTAGATGGCTAGGAGTTGCCGGTGAGCTTCCAAGCTTTGTGTGGAAGGCCACCGAAGGTTTGTGAAGGTCCGATTCCGCCTCCGCAAGGAAAGGAATCAAAGAAGTGAAGACCGGCGAGTGCATTGTGCAACACCGGGAGGAAGAGGGTTGAAAGAGACCCTGGCTCAAGTGTGACCGAGCTGCCTCAACGGAGACGTAGGATCCCCTCAAGGATCCGAACTTTGGGATAAAATCTTCGTGTCTCCTTCCTTACTTCGATTTCCTCTTTTGCTCATCCGCTTAATTTGCTTTCGATTCTTGTGATTAGATCAATTAGATTGTATCTACTGCATCTATTCTTGCTTATATACTTGATTCATTGCAGTAGAGTAATTTGTATCACTAGAATCAAAGAAGCGCTTCAATTTATTATCCTACTTTGTTCTGGCCGAAACAGGCAACCCGGAGTATCTGGTATATTGATCCGGAGTATCCGGACTAAATATCCGGAGTCTCCGAGTTGACTGTCTCGGGCTGAATTGTTTAAGTTGCAAAACTTAATTATCCCAATTGCTTCCGTATTATCTCTGATAGATTAATTTAAATTGGGTATAATTTTGTAATCGCCTATTCACCCCCCTCTAGGCCGACATCTCGGTCCTTTCAGGAAGCCAATGACTCCAAGTATTCAATCCATCCAGGAAGTGCTAAGATGTATCAGGATTTGAAGGAAAGATTCTGGTGGCCGAGCATGAAGCGTGATGTTGCCGAGCATGTTGCGCTGTGCGACATATGCCAGAGAGTCAAGGCAATGCAACAGAGGCCAGCAGGATTGCTACAGCCGTTAAAGATACATGAGTGGAAGTGGGAGGAAATCGGAATGGACTTCATTACCGGTTTGCCGAAAACCCAGGGTGGATATGACTCTATATGGGTTATAGTGGATCGCTTGACTAAGGTCGCCCATTTTGTCCCCGTGAAGACCACTTACTCGGGAGATAAGTTAGCAGAATTGTAGATAACCAGGATCGTCTGTTTGCATGGAGTGCCGAAGAGGATTGTATCAGACCGAGGTACCTAGTTTACCTCGAGATTCTGGAATAAGCTGCATGAAGCCATGGGGACCCATTTGAATTTCAGTACAGCTTATCACCCTCAGACGGATGGATAGACCGAAAGAGTTAACCAGATTCTAGAAGACATGTTAAGAGCTTGCGCGTTAGCTTATGCAACCTCTTGGGATAAAAGTCTGCCGTATGCTGAGTTCAGCTACAACAATAGCTATCAAGCAAGTTTACAAATGGTACCATTTGAGGCACTATACGGTCGACCTTGTCGAACACCGTTGAACTGGAATGAGACAGATGAACGCCGAGTCTTTGGGCCGGACATTCTTCAAGAAGCCGAAGAGCAGATTGCCATGATCCGGGAAAGGCTGAAGATAGCACAGTCAAGGCAGAAAAGCTACGCCGATAACCGTCGCCGAGACTTGAGCTTTGAACCAGAGGATTTTGTGTACCTTAGGGTTACACCACTCAAGGGGGTCAAGAAATTCCATGCCAAAGGAAAACTCGCGCCAAGATATGTTGGGCCATTCAAGGTTCTCAGCCGTAGAGGTGAAGTTGCATATTAGCTAGAGTTGCCGTAGTCATTGGCAGGGGTACATGACGTGTTCCACGTGTCCCAGCTGAAGAAGTATCTTCGAGTACCAGACGAACAGACACCGTTGGAGTCGATAGAACTGCGAGAGGATCTCACTTACAAGGAACATCCCATTAAGATTTTGGACACCATGGATCGAGAAACGAGAAACAAGTCAATCCGTTTCTGCAGAGTTCAATGGAGCAACCATGCCGAGAGTGAAGCAACTTGGGAGCGCGAGGAGGATTTGAAGGAAGAGTTTCCGAACCTATTCTTTAGTAAACCCTGAATCTCAGGGACGAGATTCTATTAAAGGGGGGAGGTTTGTAACACCCCAATTTATGCTTTTCATGAATTCAAAGAAGATTTTGCACTTTTGTGAAAATTTGGAATTTTCTGGAATTTATTTGGATTTAATTTGAATTTATTCCCTTTTGAAATAATTAAAGAATTAAAAGTTGCAAATAAAATTTTGTTGGAAATATTTTATTTGAGTCTCAAATGCCCTAAAATATTTTCTAGAATTTTTCTGGAATTTTTCTGAGTATTTTACTATTTTTCTCGAATTAATTGAATTTCTAGAAATTATTTTGAATATTAAATCGCTGGAAAATGCCGAACGGGTTTTACTGTTCAAGCGACCGAGCCCGAGTCAGACTCGAGTCCGAGTCCGACCCGAGCCACGGTTAAGCCGGACCGAGCCGGAACCTAACCCTAACCCCTCGACCGTTGGATCGAGATCCAACGGCCGAGATCGTGCCACGTAGCCCGTGTGGAGTGCGGGTCGAACCCGTGCGCTCCCATGCAATCACGGCCGTTGATCTTGCCACGTGTGCGGCCGAGATTGCGTCGTCTCCACCGAGTCCGATACGGACTACGCCGCCGCATTCTCCGCCCCGATCGTTAGGGTTTCGGATGAGCGCGGAAGCCGAGGCTATTTAATGCGTGGGTCATCACCCGAGGTTACCCTTTCCCGTGCGCACGTCTTGCCCTAGCTCTCCGAGCCCTAGCCGCCGTCACGTAGCCACAATTGCTTGCCGTAGTTAGATCTCACCTCCGCCACGGTTTTCGCTTCGCCCCGCCGTTATCCGCCGCCCCCCGTCGTCACCGAGCCCAGATCCGAACTCCTCGCGTTGAGGCTCTTCCGGGAGTACCACTCACCTCGCCGGAGCACGCCCCAAACGCCGTTCGAGTGGTCGCCTTCCTCAGCGCCGGCAACCGCAGCTCCGCCGTGAAGCCATCGCCGCCTCCGAGCTCGCCCAACCATCCGATCAAGATCCAGCGGCCAGGATTCGTCCACGTCACCGCGGGTAATCCCACGTGTTACGGTTTTAGATGTAATCTCAGCCGTCGGATCTAGATCCAACGGCTCTCGATTGCGCCCCGTAGCCCATAACCGCACCGTGCTAGGATTAATATCAGCCGTTACATTTAGATTGTACGGTTAGGGTTAGCCACGTTGTAAATTCTAGATTGGATCTTGATCGTTCGATCAAGATCAAATGGTCCAGATGGACCGAGCTGTTTCCTAACGCGCTAAACCAGATCCGATCTGGGCTGTTGATTTTCAAATCAACGGCCAAGATCCAGCCACGTGGCCGGAAGCGTGACCGTCGCGGTCGGGCGCCGCCGCCCGATCGCCACGCCGGCGTCGCTGCGCGTGGCGTCGGGGCCCCGCGTGTCAGCGGCCCAGCCAAACCGCACCATGACTTCACCGTGACGTCAAGGTGGGGCCCAGCTGTCAGCTGTCCTCAACCGTGCGTGATGATGTCACTGCTAACGTCATCCGAGGGGCCCACCTGTCAGTGAGACACGTGCGCCGTGGATCGGGTTTTTCTCTGTAATATTATTTAATTGAATATTTAAACTTTAAACGCTTGTAACTTTTGCGTTTAAACTCCGATTTTGCCGATTCAAATTCCTAAAAATTCATAAAATTATGCTCTCTCTGTTTATGGACTTCATTTGGATGTTTGGACACTTTTTGTCTACTGTTTTATTCATTTATTGCTATTTGCACGCGTTACGAGTAGACGTTGAAGTGCCCGAAGGCTTCGAAGGTGAAGTGTTGACCCAGGAGCCACCTCAGGACCAAGATCAAGTACTCTTTGAAGGCAAGTTGCACTTTGACCATGTTGATCCCATTTTGAAATTAATTTGATTTAAATTATTGCATGCTAGTTCAATTATAAAATGCTTTAATTGAGTTTGGGAGATTAGTTAATTGCCTAGTTGTTGTATGCCACCTTGACATAGATAATTGTATGCCATGAATCCCTTGTCACCCTAGTTGAGGATTAAATAGTTGGACATTATTAAACTGCCAACATGGGTATTTAGACCGTTGTAGTATAATGCTTAGACCTGCCACGTATACCGGACATGATTTTGACAATTACTTGTTAACATTGACTTAATGAGATATGGAACATGCTTTTTAGAAGTGTCATGTGTTATTGATGATGATGTTGATGGCACGTGGTGCATGGTAATCAACTGGGGGTTTTGATAAATAGATTTGGACCGGGGCATGTGGCAAGAAATGATCGGGTGGGCAAGTTGAGGCATCGGGAGCGTTGTTTTGGTTCTTCGGGTAGTCTTGCCCTGGTCAACATAAGGACTTAACCTTGCAAGCCTTTGAACTGAGTTAATCGTGCAACCACATGTCCGTAATGGGACGGACCTAGTTGAGTAAGTTACTAATAACTTGCATGTGAAACCTCGGGTGTCAACTACACCCTTTGTGTAGCTTGAAAGGGGAGCGTACCGATGCGATGACATGGTACCCGTCCAACGGTATGTCGGTCCCATACTTCGCCTTTGTTAAGGGAAGGGATGGTGTATGGTAAAAACCGGAATGGTTCACTTGTGTAGTTAGCCATTTCCAAAAGGCTTTGTTACGATCACTCGCCTTTGTGGTGTTTGGCTGTATCTTGTGGGTAAAGTGCATAACCTCTGCAGAGTGTAAAATCTATTCGAATAGCCGTGTCCGCGGTATTGGACATTGCTCGGGGATTACAGTCAAGGGTTAGACTTTCTTGGAAATAACTTGAACTTGAGAGGTTAGGTTTGGTTTGGTTAAATTGTGATGTTGATGGAAATGTGGACTAGGAATGGGAAAGATGGTTATTTAACTCCTGGAAAAGTTATTGATATTATACTTGTATTTACTGCTTTCGAATCTACTTATGATACTTGTCAAATGCTGTTTACTGCAATTATACCTGGAGCTATTCCTTTATATTAAGCCATGCATGTAGTATATTAGCTTGCATTCTGTGCATGACTTGCTGAGTACCAAGTACTCACCCTTGCCACAAAACAACACCAGTTGAAGAAGAGGCGACGCCAGCTTTGGAGGAGGAATATCAGGAGGAGCCGTCTAACTAGGGATCGAGTCCAGTCAGTTGCCTGTGGCATATTGGTTGGCGCCACGCGTTTTTTTTATATTCCGCTGCAGATTTTATTTGAATAAGTCTTAGCCCGGCGAGGCGTACTTTTGTAACTTGACCATAAGGTCGAGCAACCAGTTTGGTTATCATAATTAAAGTACTTTATTATTATCGATGTGTATGATTGTGATATTTACCAATGTTGAGACTGTGTGCACTAGCGTGATCCTGGACTAGTGCTGAATACATAGAGGGTCCGTATTTGCAAATTCGGGTCCCGACAATGGTGAAGCACAATATTTCCTTTTCCTACATGATCTCTAAGAAAGTGAAATCTGATGTCAATATGTTTTGTCCTTGAATGTTGCACCGGGTTTTTAGCAATGCAAATTGCACTAGTGTTATCACAAAAGAGAGGAACACTATCCAGATTAACCCCATAATCTTAAGTGTAGCTACTATCCAAAGAATTTGAGAACAACAACTAGCGGCAACCACATATTCAGATTCAGCAGTTGATTGTGCAACAGAAGATTCCTTTCTAGACGACCATGCAATGAGAGAGTTACCCAAGAAATGGCATGAACCAGATGTACTTTTTATATCAATTCTACATCCCCCAAAATCAGCATCAGAAAGCCAAATGCTAAAATCGTAAGTAGCACAGAGATACTTGAAAATCCTTTTGACAGCTCAAAGATGTGAGGCACGCGGGGAAGCTTGAAAACGAGCACACCAGCATACAACAAACTCCAATTATCTCATCCTCAACAGCATCATCATCATTATCTTCATGAACAAAGATACTCTCCCCCTGAACATATGCACATGTACCTACACCATTTGGACTAGTGCCTTTTGCGAAAACAGAGGTGGAAGAAGCATCTTCAAAAATAACACTTTCAGCACGAGATGCACGAGTGAAGGAGAACCAAATCTTATCACCGAACATGTGGTGTGAGAATCTGGAATCCACTAGCCATATGTTCTCCTTCCTCATGTGAGAAGCCTACATAGAAGCAGAAATTATCGAGGTCTCGGTACTGTGGTTAGAAATAAGATGTTTAGAAATCTAGTACTAAGACACACGACGCATAACAGTAGGCACAACACGAGCATTCTTATGCACAAAAACATATTTGCCTTTTCCCATGTTTTTAGCAACAAAAGATGCTTGTTTCACCCTAGGCACATAATGAGAAGCAAAGCGTGCCTGTCTAAAATTAGACCTAGCCTTAGCTCTTTCTTTCTTTTGTTGTTTTGCCAGTCTAAAGCAAAAATCTACTAGATGTCCATCTCTACCACAATGAGTGCAAGTGTACTTAACATGATGTTTTGCTTTAACAGTAGAAGCACATTTTGCACTCATCATAGTAGAAGATAAAACTCCAGTAGACTTAAAAACAGTTTTCTTATGCTCATTGACAATTTCAAATTTTTTCACTTTCAAGTGTTTTAACAACAGTGGGGGCATGTGATTTATGATTAGCATAAGAATCAAAACCTAAACCTTTGTTCTGAGTGCTGACTTTTGATTGATCTAAAATCATGTTTAGGTTTTTCTTGCCATTAGTGAAACGTTCCAAAGAATTTTGCAAGTAATCAACTTTACGAGAAAGCATTAGACAAATATTGCATGGAATGTCGACCTTCCCTTTTTGTTTATGACAAGTAGAGCATGAAATAACCTCATGTGTAAGCAGATTATCAGTCAATTGAGAAACCCTAGCTGTGACACTACGGAATGGTGTGACATTATTTAACATGAATGTTAAGGTCAAAAAACTTTATGAAATATGGTATTGGAGGTTAAAACAATATGATAGGAGGCTTAATAGCGTTTTCGGGCCGTTTTCGGGCCATTTCCGAGGTTTTGGGCCTTTCCGGGGGAGTTTGGGCCTAAAGGAAAGGGTCGTGGGCTTTGGTGGGATGGAGTTTGAGTCCTAATAGGAGTAGGAGACCTGGTTGGGGGCCTCCCCCAGCCCCTTTAGGCGTTCACCCCCTGCCCTTGCACCCCCACAAGTCCTAGCCGCCCCCCCACACCTCCCCACCTCCTCCTTGTGGCGCCTCCACCTCCCACATTGCTCCCCATTGCTCCACCACCTCTCCAACACCTCTCCTCCTCCCTTTCTGCCCCTAGGGGAGTTCTCCACCTCCACACCTCAAAGATCCATCCGTTGGAGCGCTCCGCGACGAGGAGATCCGGCGGGATTGGAGCGAGGAAGGAGATCGCGCGAACCGGGAGGAGATCGATTGGGTTTTCGTGCGTTGGGCAAAGGTATGGCCATGGGAATCCTTGGGGTTGGTCTAGTTACTGTTCTAAGGGTGTTTATCAAGTTTTTAGATCAATTGGTGGTACTGGAATTGAGTAGATTGGATTAGATCTAGAAGTTGCCACGTTCTCAGTTTCGGGCAGCATGAGCAGTCGACCTAGGGTTCGGTTTTTCACCAAATTAGATTCGGAATCTGGTCATACGGACGTTGAAGAAGTTGTAGATAATTTCGTTATCTTTCCGTGGATATAAAGAAAGTTAAATTCCGCCCAGCCGTTTGAAAGTTATGGCTGTTTTACCGAGCGTGTTAAAATCTGTGACGTGATTGGAACAGATCACGGTATTTTGTAGATTAAACAACTTTAGAGTCCGAATCAGTCTTTCCCTATACCTAGAAAAAGTTGGGAAATTTCCTAAGCTACGCGAGGATGTACTCGTTTAATTGATTCGGAGTCTTAGAACCCGAGTTATGCCTTTTGGAAGGCTGCTGTCCCGATGGGACAGAACCTCTGTTTTTAGCTTTTGCGTGTAGTTGGCAATGTTAGGGTAGATGAGGGTTTGCGTACTGTTTTGTGGACATGACTGTGAGTGTGTGATACCTATGTGCAGGTGGTGCAACCCCGGGAGTGCCTTCTACTTCGCGCCAATCCGTTGCCCGTGGTTGAGGCAAGTGTGTTGTAATGGATACCGATTTGTAGATTGCTTGTTGAGAATAGATGGAATTGACTACATGATATATGATCACTTGCCATGCTTTAATGATTGCCAATGATATGATGAGCATTTTTATTATGTTATGATGCCATGTGTTAATGTACGAGTTAAATATGATGTTGGCATAATTGCATACATGGCATGTTACATGGCCCGGGCGGTGAGAAAGTCATAACTAGTCCGGGGAAGGTCGGTGAGAAAGTTATGACTAATCCGGAGATCCATTGAGTAAGTCCTACATCGTGATTCCATCCATGTGGTGTTGGGAAGCGAGGAGTAGGCACCCTCCATCTTCGGGATGGAAGGGGGGAGAGGGTGCACACCGACGGGTGTGTACTCAACCATACCGGTATGAGTTTCCAAGGAGACATGAGCATTGCATTGCATTGCATACGTAATGATGATGATAATGTTATGTGTTCATGAATGAGATGATATACATGATGTGAGACATTATTTCCATGTTATTGTTCTTGTTGTCCATTGCAATATGCTTGCTGAGTGATGAACTCACGCTTGTGTTTATGTTGTTTTCTTTTAGGTACCATGAATCCGGCATGCGGGGAAGGGAAATAGTCACACTTCCACACGTAGCTTTACTCTTTTGATTTCACAAGTCATTCAATTAGTGTTGATAATAAATTGCGTGTGATGATCATTGCTTTAAGGCTTAGCTTTGCTAAATGAGAATCTTTTCGTTCGTTTGACTCTTGGAGACATTATATGTTTGGAACTAGACTTACATTGTTGCTAAGTCGTTAATTAGTGCTGTTTTAGATGCTTTCCATTATGATATAACTTGTGTTACTGTTGTTGCTCCTTCAATTCATGTTAAAACAAAGGAGATGCTGCCGAAATATCAGTTTTTAGCATGTGCGCCTTTGCTAGAATTTATGTTTAATTGTGGTATTTAGATGTTGTTTAGCTTATGTTTGGTAGCATTCAGGCATATTAAATGTCGGGGTGTTACAGTTGGTATCAGAGCGGGCTGTAGGTTCTTGGAATGCGTATTTTTTTAGTGTCATGCTATAGGGTACAACTAAAATGTGATGTGGAATAACTTAGAAACATGGCTTAGGTCTTAACTAAAATTTTGTCATAGGATAGCAACATTAAAACTTGCAAAAGTGGTATAACTAATCTAAAATTTGACACACACTGGATGCACAGTAGGAAAGGGTATGGGTATCGTTCCTTTACGCTTAAATGTTGTATTTAAGCTATAATGTTTAATGCTTCATTTGATAAAGCATGTTGCTATGTCTATGAGATAAATGATTGAATTGTTCTTGTTATTTGTGATATAGTGGGTTGTGGTGCCGAAGGATTTCGGTCACCTCTTTTTGTTCATAGTAAGGGTGAGGTTTGACGGTGTGGCCGATTAGCGCCATCACCGAAGAACTATTAACCCCTGTAGGAGAAGAGTGCTTACCCTTTCTGTCGTAGATCGGGTAGTTGACTGGAGTCAAATAGAAGAGTTTGGTGGTGGATTCCTTCGTATGTTCTTTATCGTTCTATGGTCGTTCTTGGTTGGTTTTCTTGGTTTTAGTTGATGGAAACCAAAAGAAAAGTGTTTGGTATTGGATATTCGCGGATTGTTCCGTATGTGGTGTGTGGGTTTGTCTTCCTTGGTTGAAGACGAAGAAGAGGAGTCTAGTGTTGCGCTTCTTTTGGGCGCCTTTCCAGTTTTAATGCCTAGTTTGTTGATTGTTTTATAGGGAAGAAGCATTCAATTTATTCATGTGTTTGTCTTTCTCCGAGGTTAAAAGAGTTTTTGCGGAGTTGTGCCAGACCTGGCTGTTAGGGCTGAAGTTCTGTGGCTTTGTAGGAGTAAGTGGTGTTTGATTTAGTCATTTTACTGGTTTGAGAAACATCTTTGAAAAATCCTTCTTGTTTCGTGAAAGTTTGGGGTTTGAGATTAAAGTTTTATTTGAAATGGATTACTTGGTCGCTTGGTTTCCGTTAAGAAAATTGTCTTTCAACCATTTTCCTTTATGGGAGTCTTTGAGAATGAAAAGTGTTTTGGAGAATTCCTTTTGCATGACCAAGTTTGGGTTTGTCTCATTGCAATTTTGAGAGTCAAGTTTCCTTATGAACTCGGGATGAGCTTTAAAACTAAAATGTTGCAAACAAAGTAAGTAATCTTTGGACCGAAATCGTTTGTCCCTAGTAAGAATTGCTCTTTAGCATATTATGTAGCATGTACCAATGTGGTTTATGGGATGATGCATTGTTAAGTTAATTTTTGAGTTGAAACAATTAAATGCGGTTGTTATCTCTAGCTTAAGAATAAATAGACTACTAGTGTTGTAGTTTACTCTTAGCGAGAATGATTGAATGTGCTAAAGTACATGCTTAGAATCTGTTGCTTTGCTTTAAAAGTGCTTATGACCCTTGATAATGTTTAAAGTTTTAAACCCTGTTGCATAGTTGAAACATTAAGATGATGTAGATCTTTGTTATTGTTAAAGAAACTTTCTTTGGTTGTTTAAAGATGCTCTAATCTAATGGATTAATAGAGAAATTTAATCGTGTTGCCTAGTGACTTTAATTTGGAAGTTGATTAGAGTTGCTATTTACGTTGTTGCAAAATACTAGTATATTTGGAAGTATGCAGTTGTGTCTCTACAATGCTAGTATTGATATCAATTGAGAAGACATAAGACTTTTTGTTAATGATGTTGTTAAGGGCAGTGTTAATGTTAGTATTCAATCTATTTTAAATAGTTGGAGTATGTTGTGTGGTGGTAGTTTTTGTTATCACCTTTGAATAGAGTAGCTAAAAGAAATGTTGTTGGTTGATGAACAAGCCCATTTGTTGTTATTGATGACTAAGTAGTGGTGGTAACTGTTTAGATTACTCGTTGGAAAATCATGGTTAAATAGAGGAAAATGTTAACATGTTGCGATGGAGTGAGCTTTGGATAATTAATATGATAAATGGTCTTATCCTTAATGAAAGTATAACTTAGAGTCTCACTTACGAATTCTTCCCTGTGGAGATAATATTTACATGTTGAAGTCGTTGTTTAACTGAATAAGGTTCGGTTGTCGAGACGTGAATATATAGGAAGTATGAAATTTATATGTTGATCTTGCTGAAAGATTTGTTGAAGTACTATGCTCCAATAGAGAATAAGAAGTATTATGATTCAGTGATCTGTGGGGATCATGTCAATATAGTATTGGTTGGGTGCATTTTTGATAAGCATCATAAACCCTAATTAAAAGTGTTAGGAATGGTAACTAGAGGAAGAATTCGTTGCGAAGCTTTTGGTTTAATTGTGTTGGGGCTTCTCAGGGAGTAAATAGTGATTATTGAAGTCTTTAATGGAAAGCGTAGTGGAGTACTAGAGATGGTTCTTTTATATCTTTGAGCTTGTGTTCAAAAGCTTTTGGACTGGGTCGGTTGTTTGACCTTTTGGTTGAAGGGTTTTCGGTCAAGATGTTCCATATGCTGTGTTTCAGAGTTTCCCTAAAACTCGTAGAAATTGGTGCAAATATTTGGTTTTGGCTAATTTGTTTAGTTGGTGCTATGAGTATGGATTTACACCCCAAAAGTTTTTGAGTCGATCGCGCCCTTTCGCGTTCGCACTGAATTATCTTTGGAATTAATTTTAAAAGGAAGCAGATTGTCATAAAGGGTTGTGTTGGAAACTTTTGAGTTAAGCCCTTGATGTGTAACTCTATTTGGCTAGAGTTGGAGTCATTTGAAAAATGTGTCTGGTGTGCGGATGTTTCACAAGTCTGGTTTTTATGAAAGTTTCATAAGTGAATTTGGTTAGTGAGGAGTTTTCTTTTGGGATTGAGTTTCCCTCTCTTTTGATAAAATTTATGGCGGTTGTGTGTGTGCAGATGTTTGACTTTGGAGTCGATGTTTTGTTCCAAAAGGTTGAGTTTGTTTTTGCGAGGTGTTGCAAGGTTAGTTTTAAATGGATGATGGGTTTTCACACGATGTGGTGTTTTGTTGTTAACGTTGTTGCCGTCATAGTCTATATGATTTAGCGCAATCGATTGTTATGTGTATTTCAATCATGTGATACCGAGGAAGAAGTCTTTTTGTGAATGACTTTTCGGTATTGTTGTTATATGATGAATGAATGGTGAAAAGTAAACAAGACATCGTGTGTAGATGTTAAATGATAAAAGAGTCGTTGAGCTGTGTCGGTGAGAAAGTCATATATGGAGATATGACTAATCCGGAGTGCTCTTGAAGTATGTGCATTCATGTCATGAAACGAGATTTCCTTTGCTTTCTAGTATGAAAAGAAAAGAATGAATAATTTCTGGTGTTGATTGTGGTGAAGGGATGTGTGTTTCCTTTGCGTTTTGGCTTAGGAAATTAAAATGAATACTCTCTGGTTGTTGTCGAATCCTTTCCAAAGTGGTTTTAACGCTTTGGGGTTTGAGTTGTTGGATGAGGGCCACTTGGGTTCATGTTATGGTTGAGCTCACTCAATGATTGTGCTCTTTATCGTGGTCCTTTGAGTGGAAGGTTGTGTATGACTCAATGCAAACCTTCGTGGAGAATTGTGTCATTTAGGTGTTCCTCAGTAGGGTTGATTACATTTTGAGTGGACCACTTGGTGGTTGCTAGTGATCGTTTTTCCTTTTGAAGTGTATTGGTGCTTTTGTCGTTGGGCAAGAAGCAAGTTGTGTCAAACCGCAGGGGAAAGTTCGGTCATTTCGGTTACGCGAGTCTTACGGATCTTAGTTAAAATAGGTTGTTCGTTCTGTGGTAATCTTAGAGCGTTGTGTCTCTCCTGCTTCGCGTCGTCTTGAGTACAAGGAACCACAGAAGGGAGGTTGGTACCGTGTTTTTCTGGAGAGTAGCCTGAGTTAAAGTGATCGGGCATTTCAGTGCCAAGGAATGCTTAGAACGAGGAGTATGAGGCCGTTTTCCTGCGTGGTCTGTTTGGGATTTTATCCTATCGTTTGGGTCATGCCAAGGCCTTGTTTGAGTGCATTGTGTTTCAATGTCGAGTAAAGTTCTCGCAAGTTTTTGATTGTGAGTTATCTTTAGAGCTGTCAGTCTTTGATCCTTAGCTCCTTGCCTTTGAGTGTTGGCTGGTGCAAGTCGTAGGGGCTTCTAAGTGGGTTCTGAGGTGTGGACCAAAACTCCCTTTGATTTGATTGTTTGCGAAGTGGCGTGTCTCGGATTCGGGGTCGAATCCTGTTGAAGGGGGGGAGAATGTGACACTACGGAATGGTGTGACATTATTTAACGTGAATGTTAAGGTCAAAAAACTTTATGAAATATGGTATTGGAGGTTAAAACCATATGATAGGAGGTTTAATAGCGTTTCCGGGCCGTTTCTGGGGTTTTGGGCCTTTCCGGGGGAGTTTGGGCCTAAAGGAAAGGGTCGTGGGTTTTGGTGGGATGGAGTTTGAGTCCTAATAGGAGTAGGAGACCTGGTTGGGGGCCTCCCCCAGCCCCTTTAGGCGTTCACCCCCTGCCATTGCGCCCCCACAAGTCCTAGCCGCCCCCCACACCTCCCCACCTCCTCCTTGTGGCGCCTCCACCTCCCCCATTGCTCCCCATTGCTCCACCACCTCTCCACCACCTCTCCTCCTCCCTTGCTGCCCCTAGGGGAGTTCTCCACCTCCACACCTCAAAGATCCATCCGTTGGAGCGCTCCGCGACGAGGAGATCCGGCGGGATTGGAGCGAGGAAGGAGATCGCGCGAACCGGGAGGAGATCTATTGGGTTTTCGTGCGTTGGGCAAAGGTATGGCCATGGGAATCCTTGGGGTTGGTCTAGGTACTGTTCTAAGGGTGTTTATCAAGTTTTTAGATCAATTGGTGGTACTGGAATTGAGTAGATTGGATTAGATCTAGAAGTTGCCACGTTCTCTATTTCGGCAGCATGATCAGTCGACCTAGGGTTCGGTTTTTCGCCAAATTAGATTCGGAATCTGGACGTACGGACGTTGAAGAAGTTGTAGATAATTTCGTTATATTTCCGTGGATATAAAGAACGTTAAATTGCGCCCAGCCGTTTGAAAGTTATGGCTGTTTTACCGAGCGTGTTAAAATTTGTGACGTGATTGGAATAGATCACAGTATTTTGTAGATTAAACAACTTTAGAGTCCGAATCAGTCTTTCCCTATACCTAGAAAAAGTTGGGAAATTTCCTAAGCTACACGAGGATGTACTCATTTAATTGATTCGGAGTCTTAGAACCCGAGTTCTGCCTTTTCGGGACAGAACCTCTGTTTCTAGGTTTTGCGTGTAGTTGGCAATGTCGGGGTAGATGAGGGTTTGCGTACTTTTTTGTGGACATGATTGTGAGTGTGTGATACCTATGTGCAGGTGGTGCGACCCCGGGAGTGCCTTCTACTTCCCGCCAATCCGTTGCCCGTGGTTGAGGCAAGTGTGTTGTAATGGATACCGATTTGTAGATTGCTTGTTGAGAATAGATGGAATTGACTACATGATATATGATCACTTGCCATGCTTTAATGATTGCCAATGATATGATGAGCATGTTTATTATGTTATGATGCCATGTGTTAATGTACGAGTTAAATATGATGTTGGCATAATTGCATACATGGCATGTTACATGGCCCGGGCGGTGAGAAAGTCATAACTAGTCCGGGGAAGGTCGGTGAGAAAGTTATGAATAATCCGGAGAGCCATTGAGTAAGTCCTACATCGTGATTGCATCCACGTGGTGTTTGGAAGCGAGGAGTAGGCACCCTCCATCTTCGGGATGGAAGGGGGGAGAGGGTGCACACCGACGGGTGTGTACTCAACCATACCGGTATGAGTTTCCAAGGAGACATGAGCATTGCATTGCATTGCATACATAATGATGATGATAATGTTATGTGTTCATGAATGAGATGATATACATGATGTGAGACATTATTGCCGTGTTATTGTTCTTGTTGTCCATTGCAATATGCTTGCTGAGTGATGAACTCACGCTTGTGTTTATGTTGTTTTCTTTTAAGTACCATGAATCCGGCATGCGGGGAAGGGAAATAGTCACACTTCCACACGTAGCTTCACTCTTTTGATTTCACAAGTCATTCAATTAGTGTTGATAATAAATTGCGTGTGATGATCATTGCTTTAAGGCTTAGCTTTGCTAAATGAGAATCTTTTCGTTCGTTTGACTCTTGGAGACATTATATGTTTGGAACTAGACTTACATTGTTGCTAAGTCGTTAATTAGTGCTGTTTTAGATGCTTTCCATTATGATATAACTTGTGTTACTGTTGTTGCTCCTTCAATTCATGTTAAAACAAAGGAGATGCTGCCGAAATCTCGGTTTTTAGCATGTGCGCCTTTGCTGGAATTTATGTTTAATTGTGGTATTTAGATGTTGTTTAGCTTATGTTTGGTAGCATTCAGGCATATTAAATGTCGGGGTGTTACACTAGCATTTGCATCTTTCAATTTCAATTCAAGAATTGAACATTTAGAACAAGAAATTGAATAATGCAAATCATCAGTGGAACAGCTATCATGTTTAACAAGTTTCTCATTTTTCTCATTTTGTTGTAACAAGGAAGCATGTTCTTTCCTAAGCGAAGTAAGCTCATTTCAAATTAAGTCACATGATTTGCAAGCATCATCATCAGGAATCAAAGTGTCGACGATTGGAGAACGGGCTCCCGCCGAGCTTACTTGTTGAACGAGGCATCAACCGAAGCCCCTTTCTGCCAAAGGTGTAGCATCAAAGACGCGGGAGATGGTCCCTTAGAACAGACAGAAACACAAGGATTTTATCCTGGTTCAGGCCTCTCATGATCGAGATAATAGCCCTACATCCAGTCGCCCAATGGCGTTTATCTATATTGAAATGATGGATACAAGTACGTGGATCTCCCCACGGGATCCCCTTTCTCTGTTGATGGAGAGAGGATTAAATATGAAGGGAATATGCCCGAGAGGCAATAATAAATTGTTTATTATCATATTCCATGTTTATAATAGATGTTTATTTCTCATGCTAAAATTGTATTAATCGGAAACGTTAATACATGTGTGTTTAATAAACAAAAGGGTTCCTAGTAAAGCCTTTTTTTAAACTAGCTCGTTGATTAACTGATGATCAAGGTTTCCTGATCATGAACATTGGATGTTGTTAATAACGGGGTCATGTCATTAGAAGAATGATATGATGAACAAACACCCAAGTTGGTATAGCAAATACGATCAAGTCATTTAGTTTGTTGTTGTATCTAACACATACGAAATAGCCCTTTTTCCTTAGACCATGAGATGATGTCAATCACTAACTCCGGAAGAGTACTTTGATGACATCAAACGTCACTCCGTAACACGGTGACTATAAAGATGGATTTGGGTACTATGAAAGTATTAGTTGAGGCTCATGCATCAAGAGTGGGATTTGTCCATCCAGATGACGGAGAGATATACTCTGGGCCCTCTCGGTGATATCACATTGACATCGCTTGCAAGCATGTGACTAGGTCACAAGAATGTTATATCACTAACGAGTAAAGAGTACTTGTCGATAACGGGATCGAACTAGGTATAGTTGATACTGATGATCGGATCCCGGACAAGTAAAATATCGTGAGACAAAAGGAATTGGTTATGTCGCTTTACGGTTTACGCGATCACTAGTTCATCGTTGAGTGAATGGGAGTCATTATGGATCTCCAGATCCCGCTGATGATTATTGATCTGAGAGGTGTCTCAATCATGTCCATTTTATTCACGAACCGTAGGGTGACACACTTAAGGTTCATCGATGCATTTGAGTGGATACGAAACACCGGAGAAAAGTATGGATAAGATCTGGGGACTATTTCGAGTATCGCCGGAATAGTTTCTGATATCGGAATAGTTAAAGGGGTATATGTTAATGTTTGTTAATTAAAAGAATTAACAAATATTAAAATATCTGAAATAAAAATGTTTTATTTATTTATGGGAGAAAACCTTTCATTTCTTGAGTGGGGTTTTAATGGAAACCAAAGTGGGATGTTTTAAAGTGAGTGGAGAGATCACTCACATGAAGAGAGGAGGGCAAGGGGCAGCCCCATGCGCCGGCCACCCCTTGGCCTAGCCTCCTCCTCCTCCTATAAAAGGGAGGGAGGAGCTCCTCTCTTTGGTGTTCATCCATTTGACCCTTTGGTTGGTCCTTTCTCCCTCCTCCTGTTGATCCTTTTCAAGCGAGCTTGGCTTAAGCGGCCGCTGAAATAGTTTCTCCACCACCACCACTAAGTCGTAGTGTTGCCGGAGTTTCCGAGGATCCACTACTTCCGCTGCCCCGAACGAGGGATTGGAGGTCATCGTTGATCCGTGCGTGTGACCAAGTACGGGCGCCGCCGCTTGTGGCGCTCATCTTCGCGACTTTGAAGTCGGGAGTGTACCTCTACATCAACCACGTTTGTTTGCGGGAACGTTATTCCCGCTTTCGGTCTACGAGGGTGAGTCCTTCTGAAACCGTTTACTTGCATCTCCTAGATATGATCTTGGTGTTTGGTTGCAATCGTAGGAAAAATTTTTGTTTTCCATGCTACGAAACCCTTCAGTGGTATCAGAGCCAGGTTTATGCGTAGATGTTTTGTACGGTTTAAAACACATGTGGATGTGGGCGTTGATAATCATGTTATTGCATACTTTCGTGTATTTTGGATCATGGTGGCATAGTGGGATTTGAAGCGGCCCGGACTAACCTTACATGTCCTCGCACATGAGACTTGTTCCACGCTCGACATGCAACTAGTATTGCATAAGTGGCTTTATGCGGTGTCGATTTCTCCTACTATAGTCATGATCTAATTTACAACGGTTTGCTAATAATGTTTTTATCACCGTTGTGGTTCTTGTTCGTAGGTAAGAACAGTTTTTCCTAGAAAGCCCAAAACCACGTAAAATATGCAAAAATAAATTAGAGGCGTCTAACTTGTTTTTGCAGGGCTTGTGATGTGATATGGTCATTGATACAAACATTGTTGTATGAAATGAAATTTATTGTAAATTTAAACAACCGGCAGGAGCCATTTGGTTGTTCTTATTTCTTTCATGGCCTGCGTGCTAAATATATATGTCCATGTGATATATTGTAATGGAGGAAGACAATCAAGATGGCAGCATCATGGACCTTGGTGCCATGCCTTGGTGGAATGATGAAGATCATACCATGTCGCACAAGATGGAGATCAAGTGCTGAAAGGACCATATCATATCACTTTATTCATGCATGTGATGTTAATCCTTTTATGCATCTTATTTTGCTTGATTATGATCACGTCGATAGCACTATAAGATGATCCCTCCAAATTAATATCAAGATAATAATGTGTTCTTCCATAGTATGCACCGTTAAGAAAGTTCGTCGTTTCGAAGCACCACGTGATGATCGGGTGTGATAGACTCTACGTTCGCATACAACGGGTGTAAGCCAGATTTACACATGCAAATACTTTGGTTCTACTTGGCGAGCCTAGCATGTACAGACATGGCCTCGGAACACGAACCGAAAGGTAAAGCATGAGTCATATGGATGATATGATGAACATATTGATGTTTGCCTTTGAAACTATGCCGTCTCACGTGATGATCGGTTTCGGTATAGTGAATTTGGTTCATGTAATCACTAAAGATGACTAGAGGGATGTTGTTTTTGAGTGGGAGTTCTCGTATTAATTTTGAATTAACATTGAACTTAATCTATTATGAACTTAGTCTAAATAACTTTGCAAATATGTTGTAGATGGCACCCCCTATTTTCAATTTCAATCTGTTCATGGAGAAAGAGAAACTAGCCACCAATGGTAGCAACTTTACCAACTGGGCCCTTAACCTGAGGATTCTCCTCAGCTGCTCAAAGGAGCTATGTGCTAGAAGCACCGCTAGGTGACCCGCCACGATGATGCCCCGAGGAGGAGAAAAATGTTTTCTTGACTCGCAAGGAGGACCACAGTTTAGTTCATCATGCGGCATTTTGTATGGCCTTGAGCCTGAGCCACAAAACGCTTTCGAGAACAAAGCAATGCTTTTGATACAATGGGAGAGTTAAAATTGATTTTTGACACCCATGCTGCAGATGAGAGTTATGAAGCTTCGTAAAAGTTCTTTAGCCGCATGATGGAGGAAAACAGCTCCGTTAGTGAGCATGTACTCAAAATGTTCAGATGCAGCCGATAAACTCATAGCTTTGGGAATAACGATCCCCAATGAGCTAGGAATTCATCGTGTTCTCCAGTCCCTGCCACCAAGCTATAAGAGCTTTGTGATGAACTACAACATGCAGGGCATGAAGAAGTCTCTCCCCGAGCTTCACAATGCTGAAAATCGCTGAAGTGGAGATCAAGAAGGAACATCAAGTGTTGATGGTCCAAAAGACTATCGATTTCAAGAAGAAAGGCAAGGCAAAGGGTAACTTCAAGAAGAAGGGCAAGTCTGTTGCCACATCCGAGAAGAAAACCAAGGCTGGCCCTAAGTCGAGCATCGAATGTTTTTCTTGCAAGGGCACTGAGCACTTTGGAAGCGCAATCGCCCAAAATATCTGGGTGATAAGAAGGACGGAATGTGAACAAAGGTATATATGATATACATGTTATTGATGTGTACCTTACTAGTACTCGCGATAGCGCTGGTATTTGATACCGGTTCGGTTGCTAACATATGTAACTCAAACAGGAGCTAAGGAACAAAGCGACAACTAGCAAGGGATGAGGTGATAATGCGCGTCGGCAATGGATCAAAGGTTGATGTGATCGCCGTCGAACGCTACCTATCCAATTACCATCGAGATTAGTTATGAACCTAAATAATTGTTATTTGGTGCTGCGTTGAGCATGAACATCATATCTGGATCTTGTTTAATGCGAGACGGTTATTCATTCAAGTCTGAGAACAATGGTTGTTCAATTTATATGAATAATATCTTTTATGGTCATGCACCGAAAAGAATGGTTTATTTATTTTGAATCTTGATAATAGTACACATGTTCATAATGTGAATGCCAAAAGAATTAAGTTGAATGATGATATTGCTGCATATATGTGGCATTGCCGCTTATGTCATATTGGTGTTAAACGCATGAAGAAGCTCCATTCTGATGGACTATTAGAATCACTTGATTATGAATCATTTGAGACATGTGAACCATGCCTCATGGGCAAGATGACTAGAACCCCGTTTTCCGGTACAATGGAGCGGGCAACCGACTTATTGGAAATCATACATACCGATGTGTGTGGTCCAATGAGTGTGTCAAAGACGTGGTGGATATCGTTACTTCGTTACTTTCACGGATGATTTGAGTAGATATGGATATATTTACTTAATGAAACACAAGTCTGAAACATTTGAAAAGTTCAAAGAATTTCAGAGTGAAGTAGAAAATCATCGTAATGTGAAAGATCAAATTTGTACGATCCGATCGTGGAGGAGAGTATCTTAGTTACGAATTTGGCACACACATGAGACAATGTGGAATAGTTTCACAACTCACTCCTGCTGGAACACCACAACGTAATGGTGTATCCGAGCGTCGTAATCGTACTTTATTGGATATGGTTCGATCTATGATGTCCCTTACAGATTTGCCACTTTCATTTTGGGGTCATGCACTAGAAACAGCTGCATTCACTTTAAATAGGGCACCATCTAAATCTGTTGAAATGACACCGTATGAATTATGGTTTGGCAACAAACCTAAGTCATCATTTCTAAAAGTTTGGGGATGCGATGTTTATGTGAAGAAACTTCAACCTGATAAACTCGAACCCAAAGCGGAAAAATGCGTCTTCATAGGATACCCTAAAGAAACAATTGGGTACACCTTCTATCACAGATCTGAGGGCAAGGTTTTCGTTACCAAGAATGGATCCTTTTTGGAGAAAGAGTTTCTCTCAAAAGGTGTGAGTAGTAGGAAGGTAGAACTCGACGAGGTTGTTGAACCTTCTCTTCATGGAATGACAAGTGCAGCAGCGCCGGAAGTTGTTTCGGAGTTGACTTCACCAAATGAAGAGGGAACTAATGATAAGGATCATGAAACTCCGAAAGAGAACACTACCGCACCTCGCAGGTCAACAAGAGCGCATAATGCTCCTGACTTTTATGTTCCTACTATGAATGTCATGGTAGTTGAGAATGATGACCCTGCGACGTATGATGAAGCGATGATGAGCCCAGATTCCGACAAATGGCTAGAAGCCATGAAATCCGAAATGGGATCCATGTATGAAAACCAAGTATGGACTTTGGTGGACCTACCCAATGACCGTAAGGCCGTTGAGAACAAATGGATTTTCAAAAGAAAATAGACGCCGATGGTAATGTGACCGTCTATAAAGCTCGACTTGTCGCAAAGGGTTTTCGACAAATTCAAGGAGTTGACTACGATGAGACTTTCTCACCCGTAGCGATGCTAAAGTCTGTTAGGATTATGTTAGCAATTGCTGCATTTTTCGATTATGAAATTTGGCAGATGGATGTAAAAACCGCGTTCCTTAATGGAAATATTGAGGAAGAGTTGTATATGATACAACCCAAAGGTTTTGTTGATCCTAAGGATGCTGATAAGGTATGCAAACTTCAGCGATCCATTTATGGACTGAAGCAAGCATCACGAAGTTGGAATCTCCGTTTTGATGAGGTAATCAAAGGTTTTGGATTTGTCCAAACCTACGGAGAATCTTGTGTTTACAAGAAAGTGAGTGGGAGCTCTATAGCATTTCTGATATTATATGTGGATGACATATTGTTGATTGGAAATGATATAGAACTTTTGAAAAGTGTAAAAGATTACTTAAACAAGAAGTTTTCAATGAAGGACCTTGGTGAAGCGGCATATATTTTAGGCATCAAAATCTATAGAGATAGATCGAGACGCTTGATTGGGCTATCACAAAGTACATATCTTGACAAGATTCTAAAGAAGTTTAGAATGGACGAAAGTAAGAAAGGGTTCTTACCTATGTTGCAAGGCAAGACGTTGAGTAAGACTCGTAGTCCAGCTACAGCAAAAGATAGAGAAGTAATGAATAAGATTCCCTATGCTTCAGCCATAGGCTCTATCATGTATGCTATGTTGTGTACAAGACCGGATGTGGCACATGCTATTAGTTTGACTAGCAGTGTACTACCGATCCAGGTTTTGAACAACTGATTTGCGGTCAAGAATATCTTTAAGTACTTAAGAAGAACTAAAGATATGTTTCTCATATATGGTGGTGAAGAAGAGCTCGTCGCAAAATGTTACGTCGGACGCTAGCTTTGACACTGATCCGGATGACTCTAAGTCTCAATCTGGGTACATTTTTGAAATGAATGGAGGAGCGTGAGTCGAGAAGTTCCAAGCAATCTGTGGTGGCGGGATCTTCAACAGAGGCGGAATATATTGCTGCTTCGTAAGCGGCGCGAGAAGCGGTTTGGATGAAGATGTTCATATCCGAACTAGGTGTGGTTCCGGAAGTGCGTTGGACCCGATGGTTATCTATTGTGACAACAATGGTGCCATAGCCAATGCTAAAGAACCAAGGTCACACAAGAATTCCAAGCATATTAAGCGCGGTTTCACTCCATCCGTGAACATGTCAAGGATGGCGATATAAAGATTTGCAAAGTACACACGGATCTGAATGTGGCGGACTCGTTGACTAAAGCTCTCCCAAGGGCAAAACATGATCAGCACTAACTCAATGGGTGTTAGAATCATCACAATGTAATCTAGATTATTGACTCTAGTGCAAGTGGGAGATCAAGGGAATATGCCCGAGAGGCAATAATAAATTGTTTATTATCATATTCCATGTTTATAATAGATGTTTATTTCTCATGCTAAAATTGTATTAATCGGAAGCGTTAATACATGTGTGTTTAATAAACAAAAGGGTTCCTAGTAAAGCCTTTTTTAAACTAGCTCGTTGATTAACCGATGATCAAGGTTTCTGATCATGAACATTGGATGTTGTTAATAACGGGTCATGTCATTAGAAGAATGATATGATGAACAAACACCCAAGTTGGTATAGCAAATACGATCAAGTCATTTAGTTTGTTGTCAGATCAAACACATACGAAATAGCCCTTTTTCCTTAGACCATGAGATGATGTCAATCACTAACTCCTAAGAGTACTTTGATGACATCAAAGCGTCACTCCGTAACACGGTGACTATAAAGATGGATTTGGGTACTATGAAAGTATTAGTTGAGGCTCATGCATCAAGAGTGGGATTTGTCCATCCGGATGACGGAGAGATATACTCTGGGCCCTCTCGGTGATATCACATTGACATCGCTTGCAAGCATGTGACTAGGTCACAAGAATGTTATATCACTAACGAGTAAAGAGTACTTGTCGATAACGGATCGAACTAGGTATAGTTGATACTGATGATCGGATCCCGGACAAGTAAAATATCGTGAGACAAAAGGAATTGGTTATGTCGTTTACGGTTTTACGCGATCACTAGTTCATCGTTGAGTGAATGGGAGTCATTATGGATCTCCGGATCCCGCCGATGATTATTGATCTCGAGAGGTGTCTCAATCATGTCCATTTTATTCACGAACCGTAGGGTGACACACTTAAGGTTCATCGATGCATTTGAGTGGATACGAAACACCGAGAAAAGTATGGACAATCTGAGGGACTATTTTGAGTATCGCCGGAATAGTTTCGGGATATCGGAATAGTTAAAGGGGGTATATGTTAATGTTTGTTAATTAAAAGAATTAACAAATATTAAAATATCTGAAATAAAAATGTTTTATTTATTTATGGGAGAAAACCTTTCATTTCTTGAGTGGGGTTTTAATGGAAACCAAAGTGGGATGTTTTAAAGTGAGTGGAGAGATCACTCACATGAAGAGAGGGAGGGCAAGGGGCAGCCCCATGCGCCGGCCACCCCTTGGCCTCGCCTCCACCGCCTCCTTTAAATGGTGGGAGGAGCTCCTCTCTTTGGTGTTGTTCCATTTGACCCTTTGGTTGGTCCTTTCTCCCTCCTCCTGTTGATCCTTTTTCAAGCAAAGTAGCTTAAGCGGCTTGCTGAAATAGTTTCTCCACCACCACCACTAAGTCGTAGTGTTGCTTTGGAGTTTCAGGATCCACTACTTCCGCTGCCCCGCTGGAACGAGGGATTGGAGGTCATCGTTGATCCGTACGTGTGACCAAGTACGGAGGCGCTGCCGTTTGTGGCGCTCATCTTCGCGACTTTGAAGTCGGGAGTGTACCTCTACATCAACCGCGTTTGTTTGCGGGAACGTTATTCCCGCTTTCGGTCTACGAGGGTGAGTCCTTCTGAAACCGTTTACTTGCATCTCCTAGATATGATCTTGGTGTTTGGTTGCAATCGTAGGAAAAATTTTTGTTTTCCATGCTACGAAACCCTTCAAAATACTAGGTGCCTATGTACATACATGGTAACTGATTCCTAAGATCACGCCTGTTGCCCTCTTTGGACGTGTCCATGATTCTCGCCAAGTTTGAATTATTGGTATAACTCCTTGGCGAAATAGTCGCCATTTTCCTGTTTTATGGGTTGACCACGTCCTCCGGCAATCTCCGAGCATGCCTTTGGTCTGGCTTCTACTATCCCGCGTCCTTTCCGAGCATGGTTGCTTGGGCACGTCTTTGAGGCTTATAGCCGACCATGCTTTGCTTCGATATTACGAGTATACTTGTGCCCGAGCGTGATAATGCCCGAGGCTCACGCTTGGGTATCGCATCCAAGCCCATGGTCGGGAGCTGCTCGGCCGTCGGGGCAGAATGGTCCTTATAGGAAATAGCCCAATCCCCGACAGTTAGTCCCCGAGGCTCAAGTGAGATGGGTCATCTCCTTGAGACTGAGAAGTCCAAGGAGGGATTGAATTCTTGATGGTGAAGCACTTACCTAAGCATCTGGGCATGAAATGACCTGGAAAAGAAATTGATAGATGAGACAGGCTCATACTATCACATCTCGAGCGAACCACGATCAGGGAAAAAAGGTCGGCACGAGCTGCGCTGAACGAGAAAATAAAACGCGATCGAACCTCGTCCCGAGTATGGGTCAGATGCCCAGGGGAACTAGGCATAGATCGGACGCCTAGGATAAAGGTAACTAGCAGACTGTGAACAAACACATGCTGCCGCATCCCATGCATGGATCAGATGCACTGGGGACCTAGGCATGGATCAGACGCCAAGGATAAAGGTAACTAGCAGACTGTGAACAAACACATGCTGCCGCATCCCATGCATGGATCAGATACACAGGGGAACTAGGCATGGATCAGACGCCTAGGATAAAGGTAACTAGCAGACTGTGAACAAACACATGCTGCCGCATCCCATGCATGGATCAGATGGACAGGGGAACTAGGCATGGATCAGACGCCTAGGCTACTAGCGGATTGCGAGCGGACTCACATTGCCACATCCCAAGCATGGGTCTAATGCTCGAGGAACTGACAAACGAGCCAGGCTCGAGCAGCCGCATCCTGGACATGGACCAGACGTCCAGGGAAATAAACTTGGAGGACCTGTGCTCAAACGCAAAGCGTGCTCGGCGCGAAACACAAACCGTCTCCGAGCGTAACGCGTGCTCGGAGGAAGAGACTCGCGCCCGAGCGTAGTGCCTGCTCGGCGCGGAACAGGAACAGTCCCTGAGCGAAACACGTGCTCGGAAGGAGAGACTCGCGCCCGAGTGAAGTACGTGCTCGGCGGAACAGAAACGATCCGGCCGAAACGCAGCGTGCTCGGAGGAAGAGACTCGCGCCCGAGCGAAGTGCGTGCTCGGCGCGGAACAGGAACAATCACGAACAATCCCCCGACCGAAACGCGTGCTCGGAGGGAGAGACTCGCGCCCGAGCGAAGTGCGTGCTCGGCGCGGAACAGGAACAGTCCCCGAGCGAAACGCGTGCTCGGAGGGAGAGACTCGCGCCCGAGCGAAGTGCGTGCTCGGCGCGGAACAGGAACAGTCCCCGAGCGAAACGCGTGCTCGAAAGGAGAGACTCGTGCCTGAGTGAAGTACGTGCCCGGCGCGGAACAGGAAGTCCCCGAGCGAAATGCATGCTCGGAGGAAGAGACTCGCGCCCGAGCGTAGTACGTGCTCGGTGCGGAACACGAACAATCCCCCGAGCGAAACGCGTGCTCGGAGGGAGAGACTCGCGCCCGAGCGAAGTGCGTGCTCGGCGCGGAACAGGAACAGTCCCCGAGCGAAACGCGTGCTCCGAGGAAGAGACTCGCGCCCGAGCGAAGTACGTGCTCGGCGCGGAACACGAACAATCCCCCGAGCGAAACGCGTGCTCGGAGGGAGAGACTCGCGCCCGAGCGAAGTGCGTGCTCGGCGCGGAACAGGAACAGTCCCCGAGCGAAATGCGTGCTCGGAGGAAGAGACTCGCGCCCGAGCGAAGTGCCTGCTCGGCGCGGAACAGGAACAATCCCCGAGCGAAACGCGTGCTCGGAGGAATATGAGCAATTTTTAAGATATAACAAGATCAATTCCCGAGTGCAATGCCCGTCCGGTGTGAAGAAACACACGTCCGAGCTAAAAAGTTACTCAGTACAGATTCGAGCGAAAAGCCTGCTCGAGCAAGGGGATGAAATTTGCGCTCGAGCGAAGAACTTGCTCGGCGCAAAACAGAAACGACTCGCCTAAGCACAGTTTGCTTGAGGTAAAGAACTTTTTTTTTACATATCTTACCTCATCATAAGTTGTGCAGTATCGGTCATCAGATGTGGAAGATGACGCCTTCGGGATTCCCTTGGCAAAGAATCCGTCGATCCCCATGGACGGCGCCAGCTGTCGACGATTGGAGAACGGGCTCCCGCCGAGCTTACTTGTTGAATGAGGGATCAACCGAAGCCCCTTTCTGCCAAAGGTGTAGAATCGAAGACGCGGGAGATGGTCCCTTAGAACAGACTGAAACACAAGGATTTTATCCTGGTTCAGGCCTCTCATGATCGGGATAATAGCCCTACATCCAGTCGCCCGATGGCGTTTTTCTATATTGAAATGATGGATACAAGTACGTGGATCTCCCCACGGGATCCCCTTTCTCTGTTGATGGAGAGAGGATTAAATACTAGGTGCCTATGTACATACATGGTAACTGATTCCTAAGATCACGCCCGTTGCCCTCTTTGGACGTGTCCATGATTCTCGCCAAGTTTGAATTATTGGTATAACTCCTTGGCGAAATAGTCGCCATTTTCCTGTTTTATGGGTTGACCACGTCCTTCGGCAATCTCCGAGCATGCCTTTGGTCTGGCTTCTACCATCCCGCGTCCTTTCCGAGCATGGTTGCTCGGGCACGTCTTTGAGGCTTATAGCCGACCATGCTTTGCTTCGATATTACGAGTATACTTGTGCCCGAGCGTGATAATGCCCGAGGCTCACGCTTGGGTATCGCATCCAAGCCCATGGTCGGGAGCTACTCGGCCGTCGGGGCAGAATGGTCCTTATAGGAAATAGCCCAATCCCCGACACAAAGTTTAAGTCTAGCAATTTCAGCATTCAATGATTCAATAATGAAATCATGTTTCTTAATTTTCTTGTCACGTTTGTCAAGCAATTTTCCAAGACTAGCAACAACAATAGCTAATTCATCATAAGAAGGATCTACCTCATTGAAGTCGTTGTCATAGTCATCCTCGGTGAAGCTATCCTTGCTGCTTACCATGAGACACAACCCCATCAAATCATGCTTGCTTGGAGTTGCATCATCCTCGCTGCTCTCCGAGTCCACATCGCTCAAATTGACTTGTTCAAGAGCGGAAAGAACCCGGTGGACAACCTTACGGTTGATGAAGTTCTTCTTCTTTCTATCGCTTGAAGGGAACTTCTTTTTCTCTTTTCTGTTGTCCTTCTCCTCCTTTGATGCTTTTGCTGCAAGCTTAGGATAATTTGAGCGCATGTGGCTGAGATCACCACACTCATAGCATCTTGGAGGACCACCTCTCTTTCTCATTCTCACATTCTGCAAGGCTTTGTTAAAGCGAGAAGAGAGTAGTGACAGATCTTCTTCAGGAAGTTCTTCAATTTGCTCATCTGTTAAAGAAGACAAGGAGGACAAAGCAAATCTAGAAGAGGAATTTGGATTAGACATGTTAGGGTTAGAGATCAAAGCAATTGATTTGAGTTTACCTTTCCTGGCAAGAACATCCAACTCATGAGTTTTCAACTTAGAATAAATTTAAAGAACATCTAAAGTAAGTGTACTCATGACAGTTGATTCTCTAATAGATGTTACTTTCATTTCCCAAATTGACATGTCTAAAGCACCAATCAATTGTCTAGCATTAGCAGCATCAGTGTAGCTAACTCCAACAGCACGTAGATTGCTAAGAATTTTATTAAAGCGTGCAAAGAAGTCATCTACAGACTCACCTAGTTTCATCTCAAATCGCATGTATTCCTTTTTGTAGATGTCTTGGCGGACCTCTTTGACAGTGTTAGAACCTTCATGATAATCACAAAGAGATTTCCATACCTCATATGCAGATTTAAGATGAACCGCACGAACAAAGTCGATGCATCCCAAGCCTTGGATGATCAGGTTGTGCGCCTTGCTGTTGTTTGCTTCAATATGTGCACGATTTGTGTCGTTGACGTTGTCGTTCTTGGGCACTTCATATGGCTTGTAGACCTTTTCCCAAAATGCGAAGCCTTGCACCTGGATGAACGCCTCCATATTGGCCTTCCAAAACAGAAAATCAACACCATCGAACACACATGGTTTTGTCGAATAGCGATCCATTAATCTAATCACCGGCTACGAGATTAGAAAAACCTTGCTCTGATACCACTTGTAGGATCAATAAACACGGATATAGCAATCAGAGGGGGGGGGTGAATGATTGTGTGGAAATTAAAACCAAATCTTTGATCTATTAAAAGTTCACCCCAAACCAAAACCAAACAATTGCATTGTATTCGACAAAAACAGATTGACAGATGTTTGGTAAAACACGAATTCCCGGAGATCCAACCGTCGGATATATATGATATTTATACACAAGAAACTATATTCTAATAAGAATCGAACCCAAAAAGAATTAGCTCGGTCGGACTTACAAATCAAAAGTTATGAACCTTGCAATCTTGCTATGACAGAATTTGACGAAAACTGATCTAATCAAAACTCGTAGATTAATCAACAACGACAAAAGATTAATCAACTAAACTTTGAAAAACTCTAAATCAATACCCTAGAAACATTTTTGATGGATCAAATCAAGGTGAAACTCAAAGAACAAAAACAAATCTAGAACCAGAACAAGCATGCAAACAAGAACAAAATAGAGAACACTGTAGCAACATGGTTACTTAACACGCAAGGATCTGGAAGAATTAATCTTTATTTCTTTTTGTCTAAAGTACTCCAAACAAAAGACTACAACCCTAAAACCTGCCCAAGACTTTGATGTATAAACAGGAGGCACCTCCCCCTATTTATACAGAGCAAACACATAGAGTCCTGAATATAATTCCTACTCCTAATCCTAGATGGAGTCCCACTCCTAATCCTAGAAGGAGTATGTATTGAACACAACTCCACTTGGTCCAACCTAGACAAATACAACTCTTACACGCGTATGGCAACCCAGCCATACTCACGTGACTAACAACTCTTGCACGCTTACGGCCACCATGCCATACTCACGTGACTAACCGTTCTTCATGTGCACCGTCCTCTTGCCCGAACGTCCCGCATGACATCCTTGACCACCAAGACCTCAATTCCTCCCTGAATCTAGTCTCGAACCTCAGTTCCTCCATGAACCTTGTTCCAATCCCGTCATCGACCACGTTCACCCTCGAGCAACACATGTACATGAACAAACCACAAAACGATTCCGAGCACAAGTCCGTGACTTGACTCAACATTAGTCCATGCAAATACTCACACGAGCATTGCATAAGTTCAAAACATGCATTATGAAATTCAAACAAATTTCATAACCACATATCAATCACCAAACAATTTTCAAAATCACAAAAATAAATTTCGAGCAAAAAACCATTCACGCCGGACATGTTTGGTCCGGCGCACACATGTCTCAAAACCCTAAAAAAAATCAGTTCACGCCGAACGAAACACCGGTCCGGCACAACTCACGACGGACCAAAAACTCGGTTCGGCGTACACTTCAAACTCTCGGTTGATTGTAGAAATTGATCCAGCGAAAAACATGTTCACGACGGACTAAAGGAAATCAGTCCGACGTACACGAAATCAAACCTCAAAATGCCGTTCACGACGGACCAAAGAAATTGGTCCAGCGTACATGCAAAACTTACTGTTTTTGAAAGATTTGGTCTGGCATAAAATAATTCATACCATGTTCACGACGGACCAAAGAAAATCGGTCCGGCGTACAAACGAATTTCACAATGCAAAATCTTGTTCACAACGGACCAAAATTTTGGTCCGGCGCCGAAGTACAAACTTACTGTTTTTTGAAAACTTTGGTCCATCGCAAATGACCCCAAATGCATGTTCACGGCGGACCAAAAAGTTTGGTCCGACGCAAACATAAAAATGGTTCGGCGCCAATGCGAAACTTACTGGTTTGGAAATTTGATCCAGCACAGAAGAAAAACACATGCACATGCACATTTTGCAAATTCAATTCTTAAGCCAATTTTTCAGCACATGATTTCACACAGGTGTTGTTCTAGGTACTCCCTCTTCGAGGCATCAGGGTCGGAGTTGTCCAATACAACGGTGAATGCCTCGCTATGGGAAAGGACAAAATAGGGGCCCGTGTGGACCATCATTCCGGGTTAGTGCGACAGTGCCCCCTTGGTGCTTGTGGCCATCGCCGATGCTTCGCGCCCACAGTCCTGTGTTGGACGAGTTGTAAAACCACCATATCAAGGGATGCACATCCTCCGGTGCTGGTGTGAGGTTCAAACTCTAGCGAGCGGAAAGGTTTCGTCACAGTCTAGCAAAACGGATACGTTCAGTATCACGTGGCATGGTTGGCATGATTGCTAGAATGTGTTGTGTAGGTAAAGTGTACAATCTCTGCAGAGAATTAAACCTAATCGATTAGCCGTGCTCACGGTCATGTGCAGCTTGAAAAGTAATGTCAAGTATATACTTTTGGTTTTAGTTTTCAGAATTGTTTTCGGGAAAATGGTTTTGGTTGGATAGTTCTGTGAGTCTCGTAGAAGTTCTCAGTTCATGTTGATGATTGCCTTACTATGGGGAGCTGTGGACTAGTGTGTGCTCTAAGGGCTGCTAGTGCCATCCTCTTTGGCCATAGCAAGGAAGAATTTGCCCAAGTCGTGGCAATGGCTTCGGTGGATTAGATTGGTTCTGGAAAAATTGAATTGGGTTTGGAACTGAGAAACTGGATTGGAAATTGGATTATGGATGTTGGCACGGTTGATTGGATTCCGAATGGATGGGTTATGATTGGTTGATATTGCGGTAAAGCAAAGTATCGTTTGGGGCATGGTGATCCTATGGATTGGATTATGATATGAATGAATTGGATTGATGATTAAAATGTCTAATTATGCTTTAACTGCTTATTTACAATTGCTCTTTCAAAGTCCAAATTGTTACGAAATTATTATTCTATTGCAAATAAATCTTGCTTCGCGCAATTAAAACTAGTGTAGAAACCTATCTCTTGACTTAGCCTGCATATTATTATACTTGCAAACACTAAAGTCTTGTGAGAGTACATACGTGTACTCATCGTTTGCTCAAAATTGATTATCAAGCACAGAAGATGACGCCAAAGGTGAAGAAGATGAGCCTGAAGTCGGATTCTACGATTCGGAGCCCGACGGGTTTTGAAGCGGGTTGTCTAGGTCTTCTCCTCAGTCGGTGTAGTTGCCTTTGGGAATGGGAGGCACACCGCTACCGTTGCTGCAGTTTTTGTTTCACTACTACAGAATGACACATTACTATCGCTTCATCTGTGTCGGTTCTAAACTTTTGACTTCAGAACCGATTGTGATAAGCATATTCCATTTGGAAATCTTGGTAACAGGTTATCACAATCGGTATTTGGAGAACAGCGGGGAGATGCTGCCGAAATTTTCTCTAGAGTTGTACAACAGCTTAGGAACTTGCTCGAACCACATATCCTCGAATGGGATTAGGACCTAACCTAATTAGAGATTAGGAGTCATCGTTGGTAATGCACGCATTACTTAGTCGGTCTACAGATAGACATGTGAAATGCTTTCTATTATGTGAAATTTGAATTGCTTCCTCTCATGAAGTTTAGGTTTGACAATATACGTACTTACTTCGAAATGTCGCAAAGAGAGAGCACCGGCTCAACGCCAGAGAGAGAAGAAGGTCCTGCTACCCCTTCGAGGAAGGTTAGAAAGGCCAGAGGACCGAATAAAGGAGCCACAGGGAGAACGCCGCAAGTGCTCCAATTCAATGCCAGGGGGGTTTGCACGGGTCCTGGCCCGTTTAAGGGGCGCTACTCCTCTTTTATCGGCCAATTGGTGAGGGAGCGAGTGCCGATCACAATTAAGGACTGGAGGAAGGAAGTAAGCGACGAGCAGAAGAACCGACTGTGGGACGAAGTTAAGGGAAAATGGATTATACCAGAGGAAGATGAAATCAATGCGAGACGGTACGCCTTGAAGAGAATGGGTGTGGCTTTGAGGCATTTCAGGGTGACCATGCATGCCGAGTTCGTGTTGAAAGACCGTACTCCCTTCCAAAGGTATCCTTTTGTTACACCCGAGGTTTGGGAGGAGTTCGCAAGGATGAGGAGTACGCCCGAGGCGGAGGAGCTGAGAGAGAAGAATATCGCTATACAGAGGCGTAACACACACGCGCACCACCTCGGTTCCGGTGGGTACGTAGGGAAGAAGGCAGAGTGGGTGCGACTAGCCTCTGAGTGTGCCACCTCTGGGACAACGATGCCTTACTCCCACATATGCGAGGAGCGGGCACGCGACTGGGTATTAGCGAGGACGAAGAAAACATCTGACGGTCAGATTGTCATTCCAAACCCCGCGACCGCACAGATCGTCACGACCATCGTAAGATATCTAACATAGTACATTGCATATTATATTCCCATTGTATTTTAGTAATAATTTATATTTGCGCTTTGCAGGAGGAGGTAAGCCTGCGGAAAGAGCAAGGAGCATTTGAAAGCCAAGGGTCACGGGACATCCTGTCTTCGGCAATCGGGAAGCCCGATCATAAGGGGCGGGTGCTTGCCGCAGGTGCGGGGTATACGAAGAGGTCCTTCTTTGTAGAGGAGAGCGCGTCCAGCGTCTCGGCAAGATCATGGGAAGCACGTGAGGCGCGGATCCGTTTGCAGATGAAGGAGGAGTTGAAGGAGGAGTTAAAGGCTGAGATGATGGCTGAGATGATGGCGATGTTCTCGCAGAATCAGATTCCTCAACCATCGCCTATGCTACGCCCTAGCAGCTGCGCTTCCAATAAGGAACTGTGCATTCCACACCTCAAGGTAATAATCAAGCTGCACCAAAAGGTACATGAGTAAGCTTAACACAGATTATGATGAAGATGCTGATCACTTCTTGCAGGGTCCTACCAAGTGCCGGCTAGTCCTGGTCGACGACGGAATACAAATTGAGGCTGCGCGCGGGGTTGCATTTCCAAGCAAGGAGGATGACACGGTGCATGGTATACCTTTGGGGATGGGCTACATGAGGGTGCAGGTGGACTATGTCCACGATGTTTACATGTCTCATGCCCTGGAGTTCCCCCCGAACGAAGATATCACCACTCTCGGGCAAGCACGGATGTCGTTCATCAAGTGGCCCGCGACGGGTGTCGTAGTGCAAGCACCTCCTCCTGCTGCCACTTCTGCTACTGCTGGTACAACTGCTGGCCGCTATCACTGCCATCGCTACTCTACCGGTATCGCTATCGCTATCGCTGCTATCAAGCTATCGGTATCATTGCTATCACTATCGCTATTGCTGCTGCTACTACTCAATATCGCTAGTACCGGTGCAGCCATCGGTGTCGCTTCCTCATCGCTCTCGCTTCCTGTTCGCTCCTCGTACTCACCGATGCTCGCTTCCTGCATCGCTATCGCCGTACTACCGCCGCTGCTTCCTGGTACTACTCCTGCTGCCGCCGCTGCTCCTGCTCCTCCTACTACCGCCGCTCCTGCTCCTCCAACTATCGCCGCTTCCCGCCTCGCCGCACATGCTCCTGCTCCGCTGCACATGCTCCTGCCTCGCTACACAACTCGCACCTCGCCGCAGCTGCACCTCCTGCACCTACGCCGCAGCCTACAAATGTTGGTGCGCAGTGGGGCGCAAAGGACTTCTACCACGATGACGAAAGATACAAAGCGAGTTCGAGAGTCCCTCCGTGAAGAAGGCAAAGTTGTCAGAGGGCACAGAGCACCCTGATGATCACAAGCGGTACATACATGGAAAGCCCTTTCTCCCAAGCCAAGAATTGAATTCTTTGGGCTTGTTCAGTCGACACCTACATGGATGGTACATCGATAGGTCACATGAGGCCGAGTCTCGCCACGATTTCATAGTGAAGTATCGAGCGGGCCAATTCCACCGCAAGGAGGATGGGACCTTTCCATCGATTTGAGGATCTCAGACTTTATGTATAGCTTGAAAGCCGTCGATATTTCTACCATACGATCCTGGACGCCATTTGTGAGTCTCGCACCATACTCAATCAGATGACTATTTATTGATTTTGTATTATATTTTTTAACAATTGACATGAATTGCAGGTTCATGAGGCAGCGAGCCGTGACGGGTCAACACCCTGTCGGGTTTGTCGACCCCGAGATGGTGTCTGCGACCATGGCTAAGTATCAATCGGAGTTCCTTGCAGGATACATCAAGCAGGCATTGCATGAGGAGGCAAAAAAGGACTTCATTCTCTTCCCATACCACCAGGAGTATGTACTACTATACAATTCAATTACATGTACACACTTCAACCTTGTATTAACTTATTCTCTTGCATTGTGTACCGTTTAATAAGCAACCATTGGGTTCTACTTGTGGTTGTTCCGAGTCAAAACAAGGTCTACACGTTGAACTCACTCGAAAATAGACCGATGGACTATGCGATCGAGCCTGTTTTGCAGAAGTAAGTACATTCCTCTAACCTAACACTTTACATATTGAACTACGTTGGTATTTTTAACCTCAATAGCATCTCTCCCAATGTATAGGGCTTTCATGTCTTACGTTGCTGAACGTGGCCGACACAATGATAAACAAGGCACCAAACTCGAGTGGAAGCGCTTCAAGGTACAAGTGTCTATCATAGGATTTTTTTCTTGCACCTATTTTTAATTCGTCTCCTAATTTAAGTTTCTTTGTTCACAGTGTCATCAACAAGGGTGCGATGATCTGTGTGGCTTTTACGTGATGCATCACATGCTGAATTTGATTGGTCGCTCACATGTTTTCCCTAAGGTATAAAGCAGATTATTTGCAATACTGTCTATTTGATATTTGTTTACAAGCATAATACTATCAGCATGTTACAATACCAATTTAAGCCTTAAATATATTAGTGCACTACTATCTATTTTGCAGGTCCTTGATATCAGCCGGAAGAGCCTAACCAACACTGATCTCAAGAAATTACGAGACTATTTATGCCAGTGGTACTGGACAGAAGTTATAGCAGATGATGGTAGATATAGAGACAATTCAAGCAAATACTAGTCCATAAAGTGTAAACAAAATTTATCTGAATGTGAATGTGATCTGTTACAGATCGAAAACAATATTAATTTGAATGTAATGTGTGTAGATTGTGATGTATATGTTCTGTGATTCTGTGGATTGTCATGAATGTGTCATATTGTCAATGCGAGGCCATTTTCGGACGATGTGCAGTAACATCATCACAATCGGTTCTTACTGGAACCGATTGGGATATGTTTCGTATCGCAATCGGTTTGCATAAAGAACCGATTGTGATAATGTAATAATTTGAATCGGTTCTACAAATAAACCGATTGTGATATTATTCTTATCCCCATCGGTTCTACAAATGACCCGATGGTGATAATGTAATAATTTGAATCGGGTCTACAAATGAACCGATTGTGATATTATTATTATCCCCATCGGTTCTACAAATGAACCGATTGCGATAATGTAATCATTTGTATCGGTTCTAAAAAGAACCGATTGTGATATTATACTTATCGCAATCGGTTCTAAGATAAAACCGATGGTGATAAGTGTAATATCACAGTCGGTTCCTGTTGAGAACCGACAGTGATAATGTATTATTAGTGTCGGTTAAAAACCGACTGTGATATATCTACCTTATCACTGTCGTTGGACTTTGTATCGCCACTAAAACCGACTGTGATGACCAAAAAGAACCGATTGTGATGTACGTTTCTGTAGTAGTGTTTCATGGTTGCTGTTACAGCCAGTCGACTGAGTTGTAATCTTATGTTTTAAAAACATTCGTAATCGAACTAGCACTATTGTATCCATTACTTTTGTGTATGTGAAATGAAGCATTGCTGTGGAAAATCATATGTGGTGCTAGGCTACTGATCTTAAGGGAACTAGCACATGATCACATATTGCGGGAAACTCGGATTGGAATCAACCAGTTAGCATATGACCACCGTTGGCGTGGGTCGTGCCGATTGATTGGCCTCAATTCAGATACGATTTTGAAAAGTGATTAGGAATCTTACGGGTTGCGCTAATCTCCCAATCCAGCGCAACAGTAATGACTCGAATTCTAGGATCGGAGCCCCCACAAGACTTGACTCATATTCTTATTATAAAAATATTAGTACCTTTTAAAGTACCATATTTTTATGATTTATTTGGATGTGATTTATATTATATACATATTTAATTTTTCTAATTTTATAATACTAAAAATGCGATAAAGGATAGCTTTCGTGATAGTTACAACAGCTTTTCTGAGACTTAATTACCGTGAAGCCGTGAAAATCACAATTTAATACCTGGTATTTAGGAACGGATGAGTAATCGGCGACATTGCCCATCCTATGCACCCTGCTCCTGCTAGCAGCCTCCTATTTGTGCTCGAGTGCAGGCAGCACAGCCTAGCGCTCCATCTTGTACTTGCAAACTCTCACTCTTAAACTGCTGCTTCCATTTGGCCGATTCCAGCCGGCCATCTAGCTAGCGTGCAGCTGAGATAATCAATCAGGATACATATATAAATGGAGGTGGAGGCGCAGGTGGCCGCCGACGAGGCGGTCCCGGAGGCGCCGAAGCAGTCCGTCGTCCTCATATCACTCCATCGCACTGCTCTGTAAGCTCGCACGCCATCCATATATACCTTGCTTCGCCTTTTCATCTTACTTCTCCCGCGACCGCGTACGTACGTGTTAATTTCTACGTACGTTCTTTGTTGCCTTGGTCATTTCGTCGACCACCTCTCTCTCTCTCTCTCTCTCTCTCTCTCTCTCTCTCTCTCTCTCTCGTGGGTTGTACATGCACGTTGCAGCCGGCAAGCTGGTGTGCTCCTGGGGCCGCGGCGAGGATGGGCAGCTCGGGCACGGCGACGTCGAGGACCGGCCGGTGCCGACGGTGCTGAGCGCCTTCGACGCGCCCGGCATTGTGTCTTCGTCATCTGCGGGGCCGACCACACCACCGCCTACTCGGACGACGAGATGCAGCTCTACAGCTGGGATGGTACGTACGCTCTCATTTAATTTGGCGTACGATTTGCTGACCAGCTTGTGCGCTTGCTTCTGTGATGTGCAGGGGAGACTTTGGAAGGTTGGGCCATGGCAACTCCAGCGATGTGTTCAACCCCCAGCCCATCGAGGCGCTGCAGGGCCTCAAGGTCAAGCAGATCGCCTGTGGGGATAGCCACTGTCTTGCTGTCACTGTCACTGTCACTGGGCAAGTGCAAAGGTACCTACTCTACTTCGTTGCAGCGAAACCTTCCATTGTTCTTCCCTCAGCTTTTCAATTCATGCCCTGAATGGCTTCACAACGGATCTCACATACTTCTTTTTGAAAAAGAGTACTACAGCAATGGCTACATGCAATTCATGAACATATTGTCTACAGGTTCATGATTAATTGTATATAAGAAAAAAAATATCTGAAGGAAAGATGAATCTTTGATTTGTTGTTTCGAGAAATAATGCCCATATTCAGCAGATTCTTGGGAGGTTGTTAACTCCCACATGGTTCAAGCAGCTACATATTCACTTTATTGTGCCATGTCTCAGTTAACGACTGCCTAATTTCCTGCTGGCTAATTTGTTCCAGTTGGGGGCGCAATCAAAATGGGCAACTCGGCCTTGGGAACACAGAGGACTCTTTATTCCCACAAAAGATTCAAGCCTTTGAGGTATGAAATGTCTCCTAGTTCTGCTGTTAGAACAGGCAAGAAATTTTGTTCGCCTGATACCATCTAGGATTCTGGGGGACAATAATTTGGTGTCCATGGTTCCTAGTGGGAATCTTTGCATTCTACTATTCCCTCGGGATAGATGTCAATTACGCCTATTCATTAGGGTCATTAGGGGTGGAATTTTAGCTCGAGGCTTGAGGCTCGGCTCAAGCTCGGCTCGGCTCGGTGCGGCTCGGCTCAGCTCGCATGGCCAACGAGCCGAGCCCGAGCCTACCACCTGGCTCGCTTGGCCAACGAGCCGAGCCCGAGCCAGCTCGTGAGCGGCTCGTTAGGCTCGTTAGGCTCGACAGTCATTCAGTCATATAAGGTTTGAATTCACAATACAGTAATCAGTATACCCAATACTAGACATCTAATGAGCAATGCTTGCCTTACCTTACTTTTTGAGTTTACTATTCTTAGTACTTCAAATGTCTTGTATTGGGTCTACTGATTACTTTTGCACAGATAAAAGTAAGCGGAGTATTCTTTTTCCAGATTACATGTTTGCAGTTTTATGTAGCTGTTTGATGTATATTAATTTAATTATATGCTTGTTTGATGTATATTAATTTAATTTAATAGCGGTACATAACAAAATGAAACGAATAAATCTTCTAAATAATTAAAAATGCTAGATGGATATTTAAATAGCGAAAAAGGTTTGATGTATTTTAATATAGACAAAATTGCTAGATGTATTTGTAAATCTAATCATTTACAATTATATTGTTATTTGCAGTTATGTGCTTATAATGTGTTTATCGTTAGAATTAATTAGCACTGCATGACTAATGTAAACAATAAATTATTTGTAGATGGACCGAAGGTGGATGTATGACACAGACCGTTGCGGTCCAAAGTTCTTTAATGGTGTGACTTGTTTTCTGAATGAGGCTGCGGCACACAAATCGAGGAATATGGCGGACTATATGTGTTATCCATGCGTTGATTGCAAAAATGAGAAGCTATTTTCTAACATAGAGTCTATACGTGCACACTTACTGAGAAGGGGTTTCAAGGCTGGCTATACCTGTTGGACCGAGCAAAGTGAAGATGATACTATACATGAAGGGCAACACATTAATGAAGATGATATTGTACATCAAGGGCAACACATTGATGAAGATGGTAGAGACAACGATATGATGACGGTGGAAGATACGTTCATTCATAGCCACGAAGATGATCTAGATCAAATGTTGCGTGATGGGGAGGGGGACTTCATGAGTGAAAGGGAGTTTCAAAAGTTCCAGCGTATGGTAGAGGACTCTACAACGCCATTGTACCCGGCCTGCAAGGAGGAGCACAAAAAGTTGCATACTGTGCTTTCACTACTGCAGTTGAAGGCAAGTAATGGTTGGTCCGATAAGAGCTTTACTGAGCTGTTATGTCTCTTGGGGGACTTGCTTCCAAAGGGTAACGTGTTGCCTACAACTACGTACCAGGTCAAGCAGATTGTCTGCCCGTTGGGACTGAAAGTACAAAGAATACACGCATGTCCAAACGATTGCATATTGTATCGCAATGAGTTTGCAGACATGTATGCTTGTGTTGTTTGCAAAGCAAAGCGGTATAAGGGCAACGATGATGATATTGAGAACGATGATGCTAGGGTTAAGCGTAAGAAGAAGAGGCCCCGTAAGGTGCTATGGTATTTCCCTATAATTCCCCGTCTGAAGCGATTGTTTGCGAACAGAAGGCATGCCCAATTGCTACGATGGCACGCCAAAGAGCGTAAGAAGGATGGAATGCTCAGACACCCTACTGATTCTGTGCAATGAAGGAATATCGATAGAAAATATAAAAAGCACTTTATATATGATGTGAGGAATATAAGGTTCGGATTGAGTGCGGATGGGATGAATCCTTTTGACAACATGAGTAGTCGTCACAGCACTTGGCTGGTGACTTTATGTATCTACAACCTTCCTCCATGGCTTTGCATGAAGCGAAAGTACATTATGATGCCACTACTGATTCAAGGGCCCAGGCAACCTGGCAATGATATCGATGTGTACCTCAAACCATTGGTTGAAGATCTTCTAATATTGTGGAACGATGGTGTACGTGTGGGGACCCGTCCCCGGGATTCCATTGATTCACTCGGTGGCATCACACAGCCCAAGTAAATCAAGGGAATCTCGAGCGGCCCGCATACATGCCCGTGTTGGTCCCAAGAAAGTTCACCAACACGCGCGACAATGCATAACAGTTTGGATCATATCTCACACAATAACAGGAATTTAAACATTTATATTACATACCAAAAGTGATACAGTAGTTCACAACGACATGCACATAGAGTTTTTCATTAACAAGCAGCGGAAATAAACATAAACGAAAAAAGTGTTATCCAGCGTAGTATGCGCCAACCCTCAGGCAATCGGCTGGGGGTTAAGAACGACCCTCTTAACGTTATCGTCGGAGGCATCGGCCCGGTAAGGATCCACGGGCGACGTCTCAACCTCACCTGCAGTAATGGACAATCCAGTTGAGTACAAAAGGTGTACTCGCACAATAGGATAGATTATGCATTGAACCCTACTTACATGAAGTTGATTCAACAAGGAAGGCAATAGGTAATTTCAGCATAAAGCAACATTTGAGTAAAATCATAGACACTTATAGATTGAAATTTGTTGTTTGATAAACATTTGCAAAATCTTAATACATAAAGTAATTGTAATCATGCCATGTCCTTTTTCATGCCTCCAAGCATTTCCGAGACGCGAGTCTGATGCTCGCGCTCATCACACCCACGGATACTCCAATACCCGTGAGTCTCCTTCCACGAGTACTCCGATACTCGTGAAGTTCCTCCCATGAGTACTCCAATACTCACTAAACTTTTCCCACACCATTCATCTTACCCGATCCTTAATACTCGCCCAGTGACTGACAAATTAAGCGATCGTCCTTAACCATGGACGCGGCTATTCGAATAGTTTAAACTCTGCAGAGGTACGACTTTACCCACATGATACGCCACACTCGTAAGCCAAGCTATTAGCACAATTCCTTTGATGTGCCGGCCGAGGTAAACGTGACAAAACCATTTTCCAGTATGCATGGTAGTGTATTTAAACCACCCGGGTGACTGTGACCCTTGATCCTGCATGCTCAGTGCTCCGTGTGTGTGGACCAAGGAGTACACCTGTTATTGAACATCCCTGATGCCACAACGTTGAGGGATTTCGAAGGACATTCCCCGACACTCAGCAAAGTTCGAGGAACTCCCGTGGACCTTCCTTGACGCTCACAACGCTCAAGGAATTCCGAGTGCACGTGGTTTAAACACCCCTAGTCATACATAATAAGTACTTGGTTAAGCCGGCCCCATAAACGGCGTGTGGTTCGCACGATAGTTACTCAAAGAGACGTCACCAGGATTTGATCCTTAAGGTCCTTAGCCAACCTCGCTACTCAATAATCACCATTTAAACCATCATCATCATCATAATTCTTTGATCATTGCGACCGATGGACTAAATCCATCTATCGCGGTTTCTAACGATTGTTCTAAGCATGGCTAAGCAATTCGTACAAACCCATATGTAATAATTAAACCAACCGCCTAGGGTGACAATGGATCACAAAGGAAATATGGTAAAAGGGGTATAGTGACAACAAGGTAATAACTAAACATTCTATCCAAACATAATTGTAAATGAAAGTAAGCATGCAATTGATAAAATAACTTCAAAGCATAATTGGTAAGTAATGGGATCAACATGATCGAGGGATAGATTAGTGCTTTGTTGCTCATCTGGGGCGTCGAAGATTATATCGTACTCCGGGTTGTCCTTCGAAGCGTCGACACCTAAAAAGAAAATCCAATTTCAAAGAACACCAATTAAGAACCAAACAATGAACAACACGAGAACATGCTCAATCATGCATGGGATGCATCATGATTATACTTCTAATACTAGCATGCATACGAGAAGCATTTTATCTAATTGGGTCCGGAGTATCCGAGTTTCAACCCGGAATGTCCGAGCTAACCTTCTCGGTCCTCTAGTGCTGTCTAACCCGGAGTATCTGGGTTTAACCCCGGAGTATCCGGGTACCCCGGACTATCCGGATGGAACCCCGGAGTATCCGGGCTGGGTTTCTCGGTTCAATTCTTTGTTTCGTACTGACACATCCGAAGTGTTCGGGCCAATGTCTGGACTATCCGGACTGGCTGTTCTGCCCGAAAATGACTATTGCACAAGGGGCTCCTACATTCCAAAAAGGTGACTTAGGGTGGAACCTTACCACTTCTAGGGTGTTCTTGTACTTGGTGGGAGGTCGGTTCGTCGACAGGATGAGGAATGGCTTCACGGAATTGCTCGTTGTGCTTTCCCCCGGCATCAACTCCTCCTCCTCGCTCCCAGGAACAATGCCTTCACTCCTGGTGCTTGCAGCAGCTTCTACTCCTCCTCCTCAAGCTAGCAAACTATCATGCACGGCCCGATCGTCGACGGAAACATGATTTTCATGGGGGAGGAGATGAATGAGTCCCAAGTAACACATTTTTAGCAAAAGGAGAGGCAAAAATTGATTAGAACTTACCTAATTTTTGGAGCATCAACAATCCATTTGGATGGATTTGAAGCTCTTGATCTTAGCTTCAAGATGGTATAACATGCACAGCTTGAATCTCAGTTTTTGGAGATTTTTGGCGAAGAATGGAGGGTGGATTGGATGGGGTTCTTGCCCTCTTCCTTGTGTGCAGAAATTTTGGTGGAGTGGGGGCAGGGAATGGAGCTTGAAGGAGATTCCAAGGTGGGTAAGAAGCTTATATAGCTGCCCCCTTCCACCACTTACATGTGGGCCAAGGTCCCACATGTCAAGGAGAGGTAAGGAAGTGGGTAAGGAGTGGGTAGAGTGAGAAAAATGAAGCAGTTTTGTGCAGGATTCTCTCTCTCTCTCTTACTAGTGGGGCCCTCATGTCATTGACTCATGGTGGGTGAAGTTTAGGTATAAATAGTAGCAGTTTTACCAAGGGTCATGAACATTATAATGTCATACTTATTTATCTAAAATGATGTTAGCATCTATATAACCCTAATTAAGTGTTGATCATGACACTAATATGAATTATATGAGAATGCCATGCATAATTAATTGATAATTAAATTTGAACTGTTACAGTACGGGTATGGGATGAGTATAAAAGAGATAACTTTATCCTACAGGCATTGTTGTTCGTAACCATCAATGATTACCCTGCTCTTGGCAACCTGTTGGGCCAGACGACAAAAGGCTTCAATGGATGCGTCCAGTGCTTGGATGATACAGCTCGCCGGTGGCTGAAGAATTGCCGAAAAATGGTTTACATGCAGCATCGTAGGTTCCTCCGCAAGGATCACCCATACCGCAATAATAAGAGAGCATTTGACGGGACAAAGGAGACTGCCTTAGCTCCAAAGAATCACACTGGGAAACAGATATTTGCGGTCGTAAAGGATCTTACAATTATTCACAGAAAGGGAGTTAGTAGTACATCTATCCTGAGTTCCCGGGATAAGGCTCATTTGTGGAAAAAGAGATCAGTATTTAGGGTCCTACCTTATTGGTAGCACCTGGAAGTTCGACACGCAATCGACATCATGCACATAGAGAAGAACATGTGTGATAGCTTGCTTGGTATCTTACTGGACATACCTGGCAAAACGAAAGATACACTCCAAGCAAGGATGGACCTCAAAGATATGAAACTCAGGAAGGAGCTGCATCACAAAGAAATGTATACAGACAATAATGTTATAGCATTTGGGTTTGTTTTTTTGAACATAGTCAAATTTTAGGGACCATATCAATGTCCAGAATTGAAACTTCAATGACTTATGTCAAAATGTTTATTTCAGGTGAAGAATCTTAGACTGGCATCTGCTGTTTGAGTAGCCTCCCCGCCGTCGCCATCGGTAATCCTTTATTTTGGCGATAACGTGAGAAAACAGTATGTATATATGTGGGGAATTGAAGCAAGCTTTTAATTGTAGTGTTCATTTGAAGAAATGTGAATGTAAACACTTGGCGATTAATTTCTCTTCCATGTTTTTATGCTTAGTTATGTGCTTGTATGTGTGTTAACATTAGATTGAATGTTGTCTTTTGTCTGCTGAGTGGATGTCCACTATTTTAGGGGAGGTGCTGCCGATTTTTTTTAAGTTCAGCAACCTCTCTAGTGTTTTGTAATTGTTTTGTATCTAGTTTGTAGTGTGCAGTGGCTATCCTAGATCAGATGAGTAACTAATATAGTTAGGTGATAAGATTGTTTAGTAGTTGTGATAAATGCTAATTTCTTTATCTGTACGGATGCACTGCATCAAAAAACAGCAAAAATGAAGATTATGAAATATTGACAATATGTACGTTCTTGAAAGATGTATACCGCTGATAAACTTGCCAATCTGCTGCTTGCTCTCTTCAATTATCCCCACCTAAAATTTTACAAGAACATTCGAAAACATTATCATGTGTCTATGCCATCGTGTATGTGTGTTAATTTGAAATTTCTGATAAACTTCCTAGGAATGGCCTCTAATCAAGGACAAGTGCCAGAGGGAGTTCCGTCTTCGAATATAGACAAAGTAGGAATGGGTAGCCCATCGTACTTCCTAAGCCTACAGGATATTGATATGGACCAACCTGGCGCCACTGCCAGGGACCAATCTGGTGCCACTGCCATGGACCAAGTTGACGCCACTAACATAGGCGAGGTAAAGTATTAGTACATTGTGACTGAAAGTGATGTTGCTGAACAACTTCATGCTCATGAGGCAGGTCTAAGGTGGAGGTTCGTTTTGGGGCAACTGCTGGTAGAACCAGCTCATTTAGACCACCTAACAACACAATTGCGGTGCGTCCATCAGTGATACATGCAGCGGTGCAAAAATGGTGTGGAGGCATTGCAAGTCAGATACAAAGAATCGGATTTTCACAATAGGGATAATACCTTCTGGGTGTTATTCATCGAATTGTATATGTTTTACCAGCAAGATGCCCTGGACATGAATATACTCAGAGTGTGGACTTTGTAAGTTTCTCTTTATATTATTGTATATTCCTGTACCGCTTAACTTCATATGTAACTTCTTTCTTATATATGTAGAATGGAGATACATACATGTAGAAGAAATGGCAATGAAAACTTAGGATTTCTCGATCTAGGGATTGCCAATGAGAAAATTGTCCTACATGATCCAAATTTTCTTGAAGACTATTTATTTAATACTTTCTTGAAGCTGCAATACAAAACCTCCATACTTTTACCCTATAACTTTAAGTACGTATTACCCTACTTCTAATATCGTTTTACTATTTTTCCGTGACACGATGTGGGACTAATAGGCTATGTTAACATTTATGACCAAATTTCACTGGGTCCTCCTCGTCATCGAGTTAGATGCTAGTAGGATTTTTGTCCTGGACTCAATGAGAAAACCCCTTGATCTATATCAAGACTTTTGGGATATGATGAACAGGTAAACTCGATCGTTGCGTTATTGCTATAGTAATATTCCATTCTATTGCGTTTAGCCTTAATTACTATTTAAAATCATTCACAAGGCATTTACACGATATTGCAAGAAAAATCTTCGGCATCGTCCCTACAAGAAAGATTTTCAAATAATAACGGACTTTCCATGCATGAGACAGGACCCGGAAAATAATTTATGCGCATACTATGTATGTTTAAATATGCATTCAATTGGTACGGAGAGTGTCGGCTATAACGAAGCCATGGTATATAATTACACATTGATACCTACTTTTATTTCATTTAACATATACCATCATTAATTTAATTTCTCTTTCATTCAATAATAGTGCTCCAGGTTGAAAACCAATAAGTTACTGCTAACAGAAATTTTAGCAATTCAAGAATAGATGGCTGGATTCATTCACGATGAGATCATCAATCCAAATGGTGAGTTCCATGATTAACTTTAATTCTACTGGAGTTGTTGAAAAATCAAAGTGGATGAGATGTACTCACACTATAGTTGTAAACAGACTATTGTAAAAACTAAATATTGTGATGCTTTAATATATTGGAATTACGATTTAACGATGCTTTATATACTATATATTTGAAGGCAATATCTTGTGCACACAGGGCTTCTTGTGTACACACCGTGCACACCACCTAATAACAGTGATGAAAAACTCTAAAAAAATTTGCACATGTACTTCGTAGATGACTCTACATATGTATAAAATTGCAGGTTCAAATTCAGTACTTACGAAGAGTTACAAAAAAAAAGAAAATAAACACAAGTATGTTAGAATTTTCTCTTTTTTGTAACTCTTCGTATGTATTGAATCTGAACCTGCAATTTTATACATAGGGAGAGTCATCTACGAAGTACATCTGTAAATTTTTCAGAGTTTTTCATGACTTTTATTACGTGGTGTGCACGGTGTGTGCACTGGAAGCCCTGTGTGCACATTATATGTTGCCATATTTGAATTATAATTTAATGATACTTTACATTAACACATCGTAGAAAATATGTGTTTCAAAATATATAATGCAAAAAAAATCTCACTGCCGGTTCGTGCAAGAACCGGCAGTGATACCTACCTATCTTGCCAGATTTTAGTGTAGGCCGGCAGTGATAGATAGATATCACTGCCGTTTTTTGGTTTTAGCTGGCAGTGATAGATAGATATCATTGCCGGATTTTGTATGAGCCGGCAGTGATAGGTAGGTATCACTGCTGAATTTGGTGTGAGCCAGCAGAGATATCTATTATCACTGTCGGTTCAGGAACTAGCAGTGATAATCCCGAGTATCACTGCCAACCAATCACTGCCGGCTCCGATAACCTGCAGTGATAGCATTTCGGAACCGGCAGTAGTGTATTGTTCTGCAGTAGTGGGTGCGTTTGGTTCATGGGATGAGGTTGAACGGGATGGGATAGTCCTATACCATTTGGTTCCATTATTTTGGATGAATGAGATGGTTCAGCATCTAGAGGGAATATTCTTCAAATTTGTATCACTTGATCCAGGATGGGATGGTTCCATTCAAGCAACCAAACGTATGGATAGCTTTTTTCTTGAACCATCTCATACATGTACCACTTGGTACAGGCAACCAAACGCACCCTAGATAATTTATTGTTCATTGGATGGTGTATCTTACTCTGGTCCATAGTAGTAATTGTTATTGAAAATAGCTAAAAGGAAAGGTTATACAAGGGGAAAAAATGGTAAAAAGTTTTCTCGAATTGTAGATGATATATATTTAGGAACAAAATTTAAAAGCTAGAATTCCATGTATTCATAAATGGAGGGATCAATAGTAATTAGACTCTACACATGTGATCCACCTGAAGATCTCTTTGGTGATGGTTGAACAGTCTCTATAGTCTACATACAGGTGCTTCTTATTGGCTGGTGTAACACGCCAGCATTTAATATGCCCGAATGCTACCAAACATAGACTAAGCAACCTATAAATACCACAATTAAAAGTAAATTACAGCAAAGGAGCAAATGCTAATACCGAAAATTTCGGCAGCATCTCCTTTGTTTTTCCATGAATTGAAGCAACAACAATCTTAACATATCAAGATAGCATAAAGAACGATAGCAATAACTTGAGAAAATAGGAATTTCAGCCATCATACAGCTAAGGATATAAGCCTATCCGTCTCATGTCAAATATGGACTAATCATTTACTCATGGCAACCAACAAAGCATCAACACCACAGTTTAGTTCAGTGAATTAACCATCATAATTAAAGGAAGGAACATGTCATTGTTTATATGTGTGATGCTAAGTGATGATGTGTGACTAGTTCCCTTTCCCGCATGCTGGTTTCATGGTACCTAAGAAAAACAACATAAACACAAGCGTGAGTTCATCACTCAGCAAGTATATTGCAATGGAATAAGAAAATACATTCCAATACCTTCATCACCACTTTTCACATACGACATCATACACATCTCATATTCATAGTGTAAGCATATCATTGACATCATCATATATCATCATCATATAACATCCTCATATAATGCAATGCAATGCAATGCGATGCACATATCTCTTGGAAACTCATACCGGTATGGTTGAGTACACACCCGTCGGTGTGCACCCTCTCCCCCCTTCCATCCCGAAGATGGAGGGTGCCTACTCCTCGCTTCCATTCACCGCGGTGGATGGAATCACGATGTAGGACTTACTCAATGGCGCTCCGGACTAGTCATAACTTTCTCACCGACCTTACCGGACTAGTTATGACTTCCTCACCGACCCGGCCATGTATCATGCCATGTATGCAAACATGCCAACATCATGGATATCTTGTACATTAACACATGGCATCATAACATAATAAAACATATTCATCATATCAATGGCAAACATTAAAGCATGGCATGTGAACATATCATATATTCCATTTCAATCTCAACAAAACTAGCAATCTACAACCCGCTACCCATTCCAATACACTTGCCTCAACCACGGGCGACGGATTGGCGAGACGTAGAGGGCACCCCCAGGGTCACAACACCTGCACATAGGCAGCACACACTCAAAAACATGCCCACAAAACAATACGCAAACACTCTTCTACCCCGACTTCGCAAACTACCCGCACAACCCAAAAACAGAGGTTCTGTCCTGTCGGGACAGCAGACTTGCAACGAGCATAACTCAGGTTTTAAAACTCCGAATCGATTAAACGAGTACATCCTCACGTAGCTTAGGAAATTTCCTAACTTTTTCTAAGTATATGGAAAAACTGATTCAGAATCTAAAGTGGTTTAATCTACAGAATACCGTGATCTATTCCAATCACATCGCAGTTTTTAACACGTTCGGTAAAGATTTTGTTTATGTAATAACAGAACATCCTGCATGTTTTTCCTATATATACCAACAATGTGCATTGCGACTGACAGTACTGAATGTGTTTAGGGAGTCTATGTAAAAATGATTGCTGCTGAGCATACTGCCGCGGTAATAGAAGATGGCACTACTACAGGAGGGCTCATATTAGACACCTCATCACAGACGGTTTAACATAGACACCGTCTGTGATGAGTCCAAGGAACATCACAGACGGTTGTAAAACTGAACAGTCAGTGATGATTTCCTTATCACAGACGGTTTGTCCCACAAACAGTCTGAGATAAGGGTCCACCACATCACAGACGGTTTTATAAACAAACTGTCTGTGATCAAGACCGATACACCGACGGTTTGATAGAAAATCCGTCTGTGATATGGGGGACCCTTATCACAGACTGTTTGTGTTTCAAACCGTCTGTGATAAGGAAATCATCACAGACTGTTCTTTAATACAATTGTCTATGATGTGTTTGTGAACTTATTGCTATTGTAAATTATAATTACATATGTTCGTTGGTCACTAGCTAGCAAGCACTGTTGTAAATGCATGATAGATCAGGTAAACAGACGAACGAATAGACAAACTGATCGAAGCTATATATCGCATTATAACTAACAAAAGCATATTTAATTAAGTACATGACATAATTAATAAACATAAAATACATTATATTATATAGTACTTAATTAATTACAATACAAATATATATATTTATAGTGGTGGCATTGATCGCGCGAGCGCGATCACCGCCACCACTCCTCTTCGTCCTCCTCGTCGTCGTCGTCCACTGGCCACTTGTAGTCATCGTCGTCGTCGTCGTTGCCGCCGTCGTCGTCGTCGTCGTCGGAGGAGGAGGTAGTCCTGCTCCCGCGGCTCCAACGGATGAGGTAGCACTCCTCCTCCTCATCATCCTCGTCCTCGTCATCCTCGTCCTCGTCCTCGTCGTCCTCCTCCTCCTTTGCCTCCTCCTCCTCGGGGGAAAAGAGGTGGCATATTGGGCATTGCCCGGGGAAAAGGGGGGGAGGATTGCACTGGCATATGAATGTCGGCAGAGGGGGTGATGGAGGGGCGGAGAATGAGGCAGAGGACCCGGTGGAAGGAGGAAGATCAGCTGCCATGGATGGAGTATTGTTCAATCGATATGTGTGTGGAGAGATGATCGAGTAGTAGTACTGCCGCCCGGTCTAGGAAGAATATATAGGCAGTGGCAGGCCGAGAGGATGAAGACGTAGTTAATTGCGTTGAAGACGAAGAGTTTCTGATGATGGTTGGAAAGGCACGCGTGCGGGAAATGATGAGACAGCCTTTTAATCTGTGCAGTTCATCACAGACGGGTTTATTTTAAAACCGTCTGCAAAGTATATCATCACAGACGGTTTTAAATAAAACCCGCCTGTAATTAATGTCATCATAGACGGTTAGAAAAATAAACCGTCTGTAAATTTTTCCCTATCAGAGACGGTTGTATAAAAATAACCATCTGTGATGATGCTTCATAAGAGCCCCCAACCCAATCGACCTACTCTGTTAGACAGATGGTTGGTGTAATAAACCGTCTGTAAATTTTTCCCTATCATAGACGGTTGTTTAAAAATAACCGTCTGTGATGATGCTTCATAAGAGCCCCCGACCCGATCGACCTACTCTGTTATTTTAGGGTTTCCAAGCATTTTTTGATACGCCGCCCCGACGCCCTACCGATAGGACAAGCTGTCTCCCCACGGTAATCTTATAACTTGTGGTTTAGGGTTTGAATAAATTGTTGTGGCTGTGGGGTTACATTCTCTGTGTGAGGATTCGGCATTGTGAGATAGGTTGTGACAGTATAGGAGAAAGCTGAATTTAGTTTGCTATTGCATTCTTGTCAAATTCAATTACTTTGCATAGTGGCTAGACTCTGTGAGGATTCGGCATTGTGAGTTCAGTGGGCTAGTATATATGCTTGAACTAGTAATTTGCATAATAAGCTGACAACAAGCAAATTGATTTTTGAGGTGGCTGTGATATTAAGAGGCGATCTGGTGGAATGCGACCCTAGATTTGGAGTTGTGATTGTAGATACTTACATTCTAAGTTATCCAATGTTCGTAATTGGTTTAAATTTGCAATCTATGTAAGGAGAATACATTTGTTCTTTGTCATTATTTAAGTGTACTTGATTCATTATCTAACACATATTGTTATATACGTAGCGTAGATGGACCGAATGTGACACCACGGGGTGTCATAATCTTATAAAATGTGCAATATGGGGTTAAAACCTTACGGTATGAGGTTTATTTGCGTTTTCGGGCCGTTTTCGGGAGTTTGGGCCTTTCCGAGGGAGTTTGGGCCTAGGGGAAAGGGTCGTGGGCCTTGGTGGGGAGGAGTTTGAGTCCATGTGGGAGTAGGAGACCTGTTTGGGCTGGTAAAAAGGGCCTCCCCCTGCCCTTGCTTGCGCCCACCTCCCCTTGTGCGCCTCCCCCACCCCCTTGGGTGCCCTAGCCGCCCCCCAACTCCTCCTCCTAACCGCCACCCCTCCACCACCTCTCCCCATTGCTCCACCACCCCTCCACCACCTCTCCACCTCCCTTGCTGCCCCTAGGGGAGTTCTCCACCTCAACACCTCGAAGATCCATCCGTTGGAGCGCTCCGTGATGAGGAGATCCGGCAGGATTGGAGCGAGGAAGGAGATCGCGCGAACCGGGAGGAGATCCGTTGGGTTTTCGGTCGTCGGGCGAAGGTATGGCCATGGGATTCCTTGGGGTTGGTCTAGGATCTGTTCTAAGGGTTCTTATCACGTTTTTAGATCAATTGGTGGTGCTGGAATTGAGTAGATTAGATGAAATCTAGAAGTTGCCACGTTCTCTGTTTCGGGCAGCATGAGCAGTCGACCTAGGGTTTGGGTTTTCGCCAATTTAGAGTCGGAATTTGGTCGTATGGCTGTTGAAGAAGTTGTAGTTAATTTCAATACCATTCAATGGGTATAAAGAACGTCCAATTCTGCCAAGCCGTTTGAAAGTTATGATCGTTTTACCGAACGTATTAAAATCTATGACGTGATTGGAGCAGACCACGGTATTTTCTAGATTAAACAACTTTAGAGTCCGAATCAGTCTTTCTGTATACTTAGAAAAAGTTAGGAAATTTCCTAAGCTACGCGAGGATGTACTCGTTTATTCGATTCGGAGTCTTAGAACCCGAGTTATGCCTTTTGGAAGGCTGCTGTCCCGTTGGGACAGAACCTCTGTTTTTGGGTTTAGCGAGTAGTTTGCGATGTCGGGTTAAAAGAAGGTTTGCCTACTGTTTTGTGGACATATTTGAGAGTGTGTGGTACCTATGTGCAGGTGGTGTGACCCCGGGAGTGCCTTCTACTTCTCGCCAATCCGACGCCCGTGGTTGAGGCAAGTGTATTGGAATGGGTAGCGGGTTGTAGTTGCTAGATTGGTTGAGATTGAATTTGAATACATGATATGTTCACATGCCATGCCTTAATGATTGCCAATGATGTGATGAATATGTTTATCTTTACCCCTTTATAATTTACCAGTTAATTCTTTTCTACATGCACACATTATTCTGCCCCCACAGAGGATATTTTTTCTTTGTTCACCCTAAAACGTGCACCCAGAAATCCTACTTCCTCATAATTAAGGGCTAAGATGTTTTATCACATCACTTCATCAAATCTAATGGACAAAATCACCTGGTTCATCCCATCAAACTTTCTGAACCTCCCATGCCCCAATCGCGCCTAAACACCAGCGCCCCCAACGCCCCGATCGCCGCCGCCTCCCCTACTCCCATGCGCCTCCTAGGGTTTTTACCCCCATGACGATTAAGGCGCGCGATCCTCCTCTGCCCGGCTCCCGCCGCGCATCTCGCTTCCTCCGCCGCTAGCCGCCGCGCGACCTCTGACGGCGGCGCCCTCGCCCGATCCGGCCGCGGCGGGCGATGCGGTGCCAGCGCAGCCGGCAACGTCGTCGCTGCGGGACTCGTCCCCCAACTGGAGCAACTGCCCGCCCAAGGAGACGATCCTCCTCGACGGTGCGACTTCGAGCACTGGCGGTGCGGTGGATTGGATGGGCAGCTGCTCTTTACTTAAACTCTCGCGATAGATTGCAGTGCAGCTCTGTGGGATCTGTTGAATTAGGCTTTTGTCTTTATCCCTTTATAATTTACCAGTTAATTTTTTTCTACATGCACACATTATTCTGCCCCCACAGAGGATATTTTTTCTTTGTTCACCCTAAAACGTGCACCCAAAAATCCTACTTCCTCATAATTAAGGGCTAAGATGTTTTATCACATTACTTCATCAAATCTAATGGACCAAATCACCCGGTTCATCCCATCAAACTTTCTGAACCTCCCGTGCCCCAATCGCGCCTAAACACCAGCGCCCCCAACGCCCCGATCGCCGCCGCCTCCCCTACTCCCGTGCGCCTCCTAGGGTTTTTACCCCCATGACGATTGCGTCGCGCGCAGTCCTCCTCTGCCGGCTCCCCGCCGCCGCATCCCGCTTCCTCCGCCCGCTAGCCGCCGCGTTTCCTCTGCCGGCGGCGCCCTGCCAGCTCCGACGGCGTCTGGCGGCGATGCCGCAGCGCAGCCGCTGCTTGTCATCGCTGCGAGACTCGTCCCCAAGCTGAACAATGCCGCCCAAGGAGACGATCCTCCTCGACGGTGCGACTTCGAGCACTGGCGGTGCGGTGGATTGGATGGGCAGCTGCTCTTTACTTAAACTCTCGCGATAGATTGCAGTGCAGCTCTGTGGGATCTGTTGAATTAGGCTTTTGTGTCTGTAACTTTGCAGCTCCCGATTGCTCGGTCTACTCTTGGTTTCAGTAGTAAATGTGAGATTCATTTCTTTCGATGCAGAGTGGACGCTTTACGAGCAGGTGGCAGTGGCGGCCATGGATTGGCAGCGTCTTGATGTTGCAAAGGTGAGATTTTTTTTGTCACTTACCGACATCCTTTTGTGATGTTTTGTGGTTCAGTTCTTGCTCTCTGATTGAGCACAACTTTATTTGGCCCACTAAAAATTCAGATTTTTTTTGTGTTGGGATGGTGGTGGTGGGGGGGGTTACATAATTTCTTGATGAAGTAACTTCTTTTCGTGGATTTGCAGGATTGTGTTGGAATCCTCTCCAGGCAGTTTCCTGCCAGCGCACGGGTTTGTAAGTTCTTTTGGAACATAGGCAAGCAGTTTGCAGCTTTAGTGAGAACTGAGAACACCATATTTTAACAGCAAAACTAGATCTTAAACCTTGTATGTGAATGTACATATGCAACATGTGGTCGAGGAAAGCTATGTTTTCAGAAGTGTTTACTATTATATTCAAATAGAAAAAGAGTATGTTCAAAGATATGACTAAACTATGACATGAAACTTTAAAAGATATCATCTATTCTGTTCCATAAATTTATGAAAGGTTACGATTTGGGTCAACAATGGTTTGCTCCGTCAACAGCCTTAAGTGAGATTGAAGGTGGCATATGTGAAATGTTTGTTAATTAAGGACTGATGATTACCTAAATCTTGGTGGACACAAAAAGTGCTAAGATCAAAACCCCTTATTTTCTATTTAAGTGTGCAAAGTATCGATTTCTGCTAAGTCATGTGATGCTGGTTCTTACGGCCATCTTTCTGTATATGCTGAACACACCTTGCTCTAAAATGCAGGCCAGCTGGAAGCCCTGCTGTTCGAAGCAAAGGGTGAATGGGCTGAAGCTGAAAGAGCATATGCGCTTATTCTGGAAAACAATCCATTTGATCAGGTATGATAGTTTGTGGTTCTGATGATGATTCTGGTTTTCATGTTGTGAACTTGGTGCGCAAGAGGAATCTGATTTCCTTAGTCTCTAGAACCAATCAGATGCTAAGGGTGATAGTTTTACAAACCTTAATATTATGTTATTTGAGACTATATTGAATGTTTTCCTTGTGTGTTTGCCAGATTGTCCACAATAGAAAAATTGCTATTGCAAAAGCACAAAGTGACATGTCATTAGCTGTTGATTATCTCAAAAAGTATTTGGAACTGTAAGTATATGCATCCACTTTGTGTTATGAACTAGATATTGTTATCTCAATTGTCCTTTTGGTGTAAAATAATAACTCTTTCCCTGTGTTAGATTTATGGCAGATCACGATGCCTGGAGAGAACTTGCTGAAATATATGTTTCCTTACAAATGTGAGATATTCGATCTTGATTCATTTAACCTAATCGGCTAGGATGTGATTATGTGATAATACTAAGTTTTATGATTTATCAGGTATAAACAAGCTGCCTTTTGTTATTAGGAGCTAATATTGGCTCAACCAACCATTCCACTTTATCATCTAGCCTATGCTGAGGTAAGTGGACCATCCCAAACACAGCCTCTCCTCTCTCAAAAGAATGGAAAAATAAGGAGTCACTAACAATTTATAAAATTTCTCGTTATTCTTTGGAGTGTTTCACTGATGATTCCATTTTTTCCAGTGAACTAATGCTCATCATAAGACGACAATAAACATCGAGAAGCCAATAAAAATTAAGCACGCTAAAGTCGCTGTTCATGTTAATAAAAAGGTTACTTGATAGAGAATTTAAACTTTTGTGTACAGAGTGATCTAATGGAAAAAAGTTCAAATGGATAGATTACATCTTTGTAACAACTCTAGGGAATAGCTGAGGAAGTATTTTTGGCATTACAGCTTTGCAAATGTACGAATTATCTTAATTGGCAGTGAATTGACATGATTCAATGATTTCATCAACTGCCTATATTCTGTTGTTTACTAATTACATGATCAAGGGAGTGCCGGGAAGCAAGGCGGTGACGACGCGGGGAAGAACAAGGCGCGGAAAGACGAGGTGATCCGGAAAGTTTTCTTTTTTGAGCAAGCATAAGACAATTTTTTAGTCTACACAGGTTATTGTTTAGTCTTCTATTAGAAACTTAACCACCTGTTCTGAGTTAGTTTTTGATAACTTTTAGGATCATACGTTCTGATTCAGTGCACAAACACAACAACCTCTCATGATCATGACTTGATTTGTATTTTGTTGGAGTTCTAAACCATTTTTTCCTGTTGCAGCTGTTACTTGGGATTTAATAAAATGACCTTTGTTTCTAAACCATTCAGCTATAAATGGAACCCCCAAATATATAGCTTTCTTTCCAAGCTCCTTGGCAGCTTGTCTTGAATATACATAACCAATAGTACTCAGCATATCGACTCCATATGCTGTAGGATAAAGCAAACAGTCGAGAAAGAACACAGAGTTATTCGAAGTCAGGGCCAGGAAAAATGAATGTGTTGCTGTTTCAGACATATAGGAAAATACACAAGAAGAAAAGGGTGAAAAGGTTCCAGATCTATTGAGTAGTTGAATAGACTAAACACTTAGCAATTGAGTAGTATTCAAGTATGAACCAAACTCATCACCGACTTGCACATCATCCTTTTACCATCAATTTGCATTGTGAGTACTATTATTTATTTATTATACTTTTTCTTACTGTAGCACAATTAATATTTTCTGATGATGGTCCATAATAATGCATGTATAGGATGGGAAGCTGTTGATGGCTAAGTTTCTCATGAGCCTATTGAACTACAATGAGAATGAATCGAAAGACAACATTCCTGAAGTTATACGAGAAATCCTTAAGCGTATCAGGGATTAGATGGTTTTTAATGATAAACAGCTGCTATGTTACCTTATGCACTTGCTTATGTAATCAACGATATAATAAATATTTGTATCTTTCTTTTGTGCACATCTTACGACACTTGATTACCAAAACATATAACACCTTTTGCTTATTTGAATTGTATTACCAAATATCGCCGTAGCGTTAGCACGGGCAATATACTAGTTATGTTATGATGCCATGTGTTAGTGTACAAGTTATTCATGATGTTGGCATGTTTGCATACATGGCATGTTACATGGCCCGGGCGGTGAGGAAGTCATAACTAATCCGGGGAAGGTCGGTGAGAAAGTTATGACTATTCCGGAGAGCCAATGAGTAAGTCCTACATCGTGATTCCATTCACCGCGGTGAACGGAAGCGAGGAGTAGGCACCCTCCATCTTCGGGATGGAAGGGGGGAGAGGGTGCACACCGACGGGTGTGTACTCAACCATACCGGTATGAGTTTCCAAGGAGACATGAGCATCGCATGCATAATGATGATGATATTGATTTGTGATCATGAATGAGATAATAGACATGATATGAGTTGTTGAAACCATGTAATTGTCTTTGTGTACCATTGCAATATGCTTGCTGAGTTTTGAACTCACGCTTGTGCTTTCTTGTTGTTTTAGGTACCTTGAGATCGGCATGCGGGGAAGGGAAATAGTCACACTTCTACACGTAGCTTCACTCAATTGTCCCACAAGTCGTTCAATTGGGTTTTGACAATAAACTAGTGTGACGCTTAATGCTTTATGGTTTAGCTTTGCGTTATGAGAGTCTTTTTGTTCGTTTGGCTCATGGAGGTATTGAATGTTTGGAATTAGACTTATTTGGTTGTCAAACCTTTAATTATTGCTATTTTAGATGTCTCTCATATTGCCTTATATTGCTATGCTATTGTGTTTCCTTCAATTCATGTTAAAACAAAGGAGATGCTGCCGAAATTTTTCGGTTCTAGCATTTACACCTTGCTGTAATTTATCTTAATTTATGGTATTTAGATGTTGTTTAGCCTTTGTTTGGTAGCATTCGGGCATATTAAATGCCGGGTTGTTACACCGAAGCTGGATGTACGCTGACAACCGAGCGAGCGCCGAGTACATTAATGGTGTCTCCGCTTTTATAAGAGCTGCGGAGGAAGATATGTTGAACAAGGGGGTGGAATTTATGTCTTGTCCATGCATTGATTGTGAGAATATAAGGATGTTTCGAAACCCATCCCAAATCGAAGCACACTTGATTCTACGGGGTTTCAAAAGGGGGTATTCATGTTGGACCAGTCACGGTGAAGAGCAGATTATGCAGGCATCAATTAGTCAATGCATCGTCGACGAAGTCAATAATACACCGGATGATATCGACTGTACCTTCGATAAGGATATTTCTCCCGATGACAATTTGGATCAAATGCTACGGGATGCAGAAGGGAACCGTGATGGGCAGGAGTATGTAAAATTCTGGGGTTTGATGGATGACTCAGAGAGACCTTTGTTCCCGGGCTGCAAGTCCAAATATACAAGGTTGTCATCTGTGCTGGAACTGCTGAAATTAAAGGCAAGCAACGGTTGGTCTGACAAGAGTTTCACGGCGCTGTTGGGCCTGTTAGCGGACATGCTTCCGGAGGGAAACGAGTTGCCGACAACCACCTACAAAGCCAAGAAGGTTCTTTGTCCCTTAGGATTGGAAGTAGAAAGAATAGCTGCCTGTCCGAACGATTGTATCCTCTACCGCAAAGAGTATGCAAACTTGCATATATGTCCGGTATGCAGCTCATCCCGGTACAAGCATAAAGATAGATCAGATGATGACAACGAGTGTATCGAGGCGAAGAAAGGACCTCCTGCTAAGGTGGTGTGGTATCTGCCTATAATCCCCCGTCTGAAACGTTTGTTTTCAAACTCAAAAGAGGCAAAACTGCTTCAGTGGCACTCAGATGAGCGCAAAAATGATGGAATGATAAGGCACCCTGCTGATTCCACCTAGTGGAGAAACATCGATAGGAGGTTTGAAGAATTTGCATCGGATCCGAGAAATATAAGGTTCGGTTTGAGTACAGACGGAATGAATCCTTTTGGCAACATAAGCAGCCGTCATAGCACTTGGCCTGTTAATCTCTGTATATACAATCTTCCTCCCTGGTTGTCTATGAAGTGGAAGTATATTTTTTTTGTCTATACTCATCCAAGGCCCAAAGCAAGCTGGAAACGATATTGATGTGTACCTAGCACCATTGATGGAAGATCTGAACACGTTGTGGGCTCCTAGGGTAAAGGTATGGGATGCTCACAAACGAGAGTATTTCACATTGCATTGCCTGTTGTTCTGCACCATAAATGATTATCCAGCCCTTGCTAACTTGTCGGGGCAGAGTACAAAAGGAGCCAAAGCCTGCACTCACTGCTTGCATGCTACCGAGAGTGTGTGGCTCAATCACTCACGCAAAACTGTGTACATGAGTCACCGTAGGTTCCTTCGGAGGAATCACCCATACCGCAAGATGAAGAAACAATTCGACGGAACGACTGAAGATGGATTAGCTCCAAAGCATTTAAGCGGGACGGACATTCATGATATGGTTAAGAACTTGGAGGTTGCTCTGGGAAAGGGACGTCAATCGAGGACCCGTGAGAAGCGCATGTGGAAGAAGAGATCAATATTTTGGGACCTACCTTATTGGGAGCACCTTCAAGTTCGGCATTGCATCGACGTGATGCATGTAGAGAAGAATGTATGTGACAGCTTGATTGGTCTCTTACTGAACATTAAGGGAAAAACAAAGGACGGTATGAACTCACAGCTTGACTTGGTTGATATGGGCATTAGACTTGAGTTAGCACCGAAAGAGAGCGACAAAGGCCGAACTTATTGCGAACCTGCTTGCTACACTTTGTCCAAGGCCAAGAGAACTGAACTGTGCCAATGCTTGCATGGTGTTAAAGTTCCGTCCGATTACTCGTCCAATATGAAGAGGCTTGTTTCAATGCAGGACTTGAGTTTAAATGGCATGAAGTCTCATGATTGCCATGTGCTTATGACACAGATGCTTCCTGTGGCAATTAGAAGCATCTTACCAACCAATGTCCGGGAGACAATCACAAGGTTATGTTATTTCTTTAACACAATTGCTCAGAAGGTCATCGATCCCGACGGACTAGATGCTCTGCAGGCCGAGGTGGTAATGACCATATGTAATCTTGAGATGTATTTCCCTCCATCATTTTTTGATATTATGGTCCATCTCATTGTTCACCTAGTTAGGGAGATAAAGTTATGCGGGCCCGTGTTCCTACGTAGCATGTACCCATTCGAGAGGTACATGGGAATTCTCAAGTCTTACGTACGGAATCGATCTCGACCGGAGGGTAGCATTGTCAAAGGTTATGCAACCGAAGAGGTCGTCGAGTTTTATGTGGATTACATGGCACAGGTCGAGCCGATTGGTGTGCCTCGATCCCGCCATGAGGGAAGGCTCCAGGGTGCCGGGACCATCGGAAGAAAATCAATCACGCCTGATCTAGCTGCGAGCGCTAAAGCCCATTTCACAGTTTTGCAACACATGAATTGTGGCCCCGTATATCGAGGAGCATAAGAACTGGCTACGGCAAGAGAATCCATCGTGGTTGGAGTCCTGGATCATCAGACAACATAACCTTCAATTCAACAGATGGCTGAAGGACCGCCAACCCATCATTGGAAGCTCGGCCGAAGGTCTGCTAACATGGTTGGCAAAAGGGCCAGCATTTATGGTTGTAACATGGAAAGGATACGACATAAATGGGTACACATTTTACACGAGGGATCAGGACATGAAGAACACAAACCAGAATAGCGGTGTTCGCATAGATGCGCTGAATATTGCTGGGTTGACGAGGAGGTCGTACTATGGGTTCATTGAGGAAATTTGGGAGCTTGACTACATACTATTCAAAATCCCCCTATTTCGGTGCCGTTGGGTTCACCTGCAGCAGGTGAAGGTTGACAAGTACGTTGCCACTACTGTGGACCTTGAATGTGTCGGATACCAAGACGAACCGTTTATTCTTGCTAACCAAGTTTTTCAAGTCTTCTATGTAACCGACCCATTGAACAAGAAGCGCCACGTGGTTCTACAGGGAAAAAGGAGGATTGTCGGAGTCGAGAATGTGGTAGATGAGGAAGAATACAATCAGTTACATGAGTTGCCTCCTATTGGTACTGGAATCATGGTCCAGGAAGAGCACCCTGAGGAAGCTAGCTACACACGCGTTGATCATCGTGGAGGGCTAATTTTTGTACGAAATAATAAGCAAGTGGCCGATTAATGATGAGATCCTTATTTATATTCCAAGTGTCGGATTCCAAGTGTATGTGTGCTTGTAATCAAATGTTTAGGTAATAACTAATGGGATGTACATATGTCTATATTATAATTACTGATCAGATGCATGTACGTATTATAATTGATGAGATGCATGTTTTGTTTTTGTATTACAATTATTTATATTACAATTAATCATAATTATATGTGACACTACGGTATGGTGTGACATTATAAAATGTGAAATTAGAGAATAAAACCTTTCGGCTTGAGGTTTACTCGCGTTTTTGGGCCTTTTGAAGTGTTGTGACACCACGGAGCGTCGTAACCTTATAAAAGGTGCATGATGAGGTCAAAAACATATTGAAATATGATATGGGAGGTTAAAACCATAAGGTATGGAGGTTAATAGCGTTGTCGGGCTGTTTCCGGGGTTTTGGGCCTTCCTGGGGGAGTTTGGGCCTTAAAGAGGGGGTTGTGGGCTTTGGTGGGATGGAGTGGGAATCCATTTAGGATTAGGAAAGAGGCTTAGGGCTGGTTAAAGGGGGGTTTCCCTGCCCTTTTGGGCGTCCTCCCCCTGCCCCTTGCGCCCCCAAGTGCCCTAGCCGCCTCCCACACCTCCCCACCTCCTCCTTGGGCGCCTCCACCTCCCCCAAGCCTCTCCCCTTGCGCCACCACCCTCTCCACCTCCCTTGCTGCGCCTAGGTGAGTTCTTGACCTCACCACCTCGAAGATCCATCCATTGGAGTGCTCCGCGACGAGGAGATCCGGTGGATTTGGAAGCGAGGAAGGGGATCGCGCGAACCGGGAGGAGATCTATTGGGTTTTCGTGCGTCGGGCAAAGGTATGTCTATGGAAATCCTTGGGGTTAATCTAGGTACTATTCTAAGGGTGTTTATCAAGTTTTTAGATCAATTGGTGGTGCTGGAATTGAGTAATTTGGATTAGATCTAGATGTTGCCACGTTCTGTTTTTGGGACAGCATGAGCAGTCGACCTAGGGTTTGCGTTTTCGTCAATTTAGAATCCGAATCTGTCCGTACGGATGTTGAAGAAGTTGTAGATAATTGCATTATCTTTCAGTGGGTATAAAGCAAGTTAAATTCCGCCTAGCCGTTTGAAAGTTATGGCTGTTTTACCGAGCGTGATAAAATCTGTGACGTAATTGGAACAGATCACGGTAATCTGTAGATTAAACAACTTTAGAGTCCGAATCAGTCTTTCCATATACCTAGATAAAGTTGGGAAATTTCCTAAGCTACGCGAGTATGTACTCGTTTAATTGATTCGGAGTCCCAGAACTCAAGTTATGCCTTTTGCAAGGCTGCTATCCCGACAGAACAGAACCTCTGTTTTTAGGTTTTGCGAGTAGTTGGCAATGTCGGGGTAGATGAGGGTTTGCGTACTATTTTGTGGACATGATTGTGAGCGTGTGGTACCTATGTGCAGGTGGTGCGAGCCCGGGAGTGCCCTCTACTTCCCGCCAATCCGTTGCCCGTGGTTGAGGCAAGTGTGTTGTGATGGATAGCGATTTGTAGGTTGCTTGTTGAGAATAGATGGAATTGACTACATGATATATGATCACTTGCCATGCTTTTATGATTGCCAATGATATGATGAGCATGTTTAATATGTTATGATGCCATGTGTTAATATGTGAGTTAAATATGATGTTGGCATAAATGCATACATGGCATGTTACATGGCTCGGGCGGTGAGAAAGTCATAACTAGTCCGGGAAGGTCGGTGAGAAAGTTATGACTAATCCGGAAAGCTAATGAGTAAGACCTACATCGTGATTCCATTCACCGCGGTGAACGGAAGCGAGGAGTAGGCACCCTCCATCTTCGGGATGGAAGGGGGGAGAGGGTGCACACCGACGGGTGTGTACTCAACCATACCAGTATGAGTTTCCAAGGAGACATGAGCATTGCATTACATTGCATACATAATGATGATGATATTGTTAAGTATTCATGAATGAGATGATATATATGATGGGAGATGTTATTGCCATGATATTGTTCTTGTTGTCCATTGCAATATGCTTGCTGAGTTTCGAACTCACGCTTGTGTTTTCTTGTTATTTTAGGTACCATGAGAACGGCATGCGGGGAAGGGAAATAGTCACACGCCCACACATAGCTTCACCATATTGATTCCACAAGTCATTCTATTAGTTTGATAATAAATTGCGTGTGATGATTATTGCTTTAAGGTTTAGCTTTGCTATATGAGAGTTTTATTGTTCGTTTGACCCTTGGAGACATTATGTGTTTGAAACTAGACTTATATTGTTGCTAAGTCGTTAATTATTGCTGTTTTTAGTTGTCTCTCATAATCCATACATTGATATACTATTGTTGCTCCTTTAATTCATGTTAAAACAAAGGAGATGCTGCCGAAATTTCGGTTTTTAGCATATGTACCTTTGCTGGAATTTATGGTAACTTGTGGTATTTAGATGTTGTTTAGCTTATGTTTGGTAGCATTCAGGCATAGTAAATGCCGGGGTGTTACATTATAATTATGCTTGTTTTGTTTTTGTTGGTCAGGACATCACAGACGGTTAAATTGTTAACCGTCTGTAATATAGTGGTCATCACGAACGGTTCAATTTTGAACCGTCTGTGATCATCTATTTTTAACCGTCTGTGATGTAGTGGTCATCACAAACGGTTCTATTTTTAGCCGTCTGTGATATAGTGGTCATCACATACGGTTCTAAGTATAGCCGTCTATGATATAGTAGTCATCACAGACGGTTATATTTTTAGCCGTCTGTGATATACAGTCATCACAGACGGTTTATTCATTAACCGTCTGTGATATACTCATCTCAGACGGTTAAAATTAAACCGTCTGTGATCAGCGAAACCCTAATATTAATACCCCCACCATTTTTCGTTGGCGGCAAACCATTTTTTGTTGGCGGCAAAACCCTTACTTCCCCTTGGTGACGCCTCCACGGCCGTGCCGTCCCGACGCCCTGCAGCTGCGACACCCCGACACCCCGACGCCACGCCGCCCAGGCCGTGCCGTCCCGACTCCCTGCAGCGCCGCCGCGCAGCCCCAACACCTCCCGATCGACCACCTCGTCCTCCTCCTCACCTCCGAGCCGATAGGTGTGCCGCCCTGACGCCCCGCCGATAGGCCACCGCCTCCTCCTCCTCCTCCTCCGACGGTAATCTTATAACTTGTGGTTTAGGGTTATAATAAATTGTTGTGGCTGTGGGGTTACATTCTCTGTGAAGATTCGACATTGTGAGATAGGTTGTGACAGTATAGGAGAAAGCTGAATTTAGTTTGCTATTGCATTCTTGTCAAATTCAATTACTTTGCATAGTGGCTGGACTCTGTGAGAATTCAGCATTGTGAGTTGATTTTCTTAATAGGCTGAGAATAGGCAAATTGATTTTTGTAAGTTGAGAACTGAATTTAAGATTTTGGTTACTGTCACAACATGTCAATGATCACAAGTCATAGTGGCGAGGAAGTAAGGCTAACCTTTTGGTTAAGCAAGCCGACATCTGAGAGAAATAATAATAAAGACCTCTTGAGTTTTATATTTAAGTTGTCCATTTGATTATTTTGGTAGTACCGCAATTACTTAAAAAATGCATAAAACAATTCTCAGTGAGGATACTTACCTTTCTTTCCTCTTCTATGACCCACTTGTCCTAGCCATGCTGATCTCAACTTTCTTTCCTCTACTATGACCTTCATTACAAGATGTCGATGTCTCCGCATTCTTCATCGCCGAATGGATCGGATGAGGCGCCCAACGTAGAAAAACAGAGGCACGCTCCAAGAGGGCTTAGTAAAAGGCCGCAGAGCCGAGATACCATTACTGCGGTTGATCCTCAGGATGGGTCCCCTACCGCACCTGCTAAAGCCGCGCAAGCATTCCGTACATTGTGCGGGATCGTTGGGCGTGAAAGGTTCCCCATCATGTATCCATCGTGGAAGACGCTGACTGACGAGGAGCGCGACAGCCTGGTGACAGAAATTTTTGGGTCGTTCGAGCTCCCACAAGACTCCCTGAACGCACTGCGACGGTACGCGCTTCTAGTGGCTGGAAAGGCATGGAAGAACTTCAAGAGCTGCCTCGTCACTCATTACGTGAATAAGGAAATGACTCCGTTCCACAAGTATGGGTTCATCACTGAAGATGTGTGGGAACAATTTGTTCAAATGAAGAAGACCAAAGAGTTCGTGAGCATAAGTACGGCGCACAAGGTTATCCAGTCAAAAAACACCCACCCCCACAGACTCGGCTCCACTGGGTACGCGGGCAAGGTGAAGCAATGGATAAGGGAGGACAACGAGGCAATACAGAAGGAGGTCGCACTACCGTTTGCCTCGATATTGGACCCGCGCGCTCGAAACTGGGTAAGAGCGAGGTCACATCCCACGTCTTCGGGCGAGATGTCATTTGCCAACACCGCTGACGAGGAAGTGTCACAACGCTTAATATCGCTGAGCACGAAATCTTCCCAGGGCTCTTTCGCTCCAGACAGAGAGAAAGATATACTCTCTGCGGCATTAGGAAACAAGGAGCACCCGGGTCGGACCCGAGGCCTAGGTGTTTTCGTTCCCTAGAAAATGGGATTCCCACAGGACTCCGAGTCTTACCGGTGTAGGAAGGAAGCAAAGCCGAGCGTGAGGCACGGCTAGTAGCCATGATTGAGGAAAGGGTAAATGAAAAGTTTTAGGAAAGGATGAAAGCGCAATTAGAGTTCAGCTAAAATGCTTTGAGGAAAAGATGACACAAATGAACACTGTGGACAGGCATGAACAGAACGTGCAAGGCCAAGAAGCACATGGACAAGTCAGCCCAACTGATCGCCCGAGCAGCTGCGTGTCTGTCCCTCAGACGGATGTGGACGAAGTCAGATTTCCTCCCGACGACACCAAGGTAATATACATGTTATTTCTGCAATGCTTCTTAAATGGACCTGTTTGGTGTGTAAGCTAATTAATTGTGTATCATAATGTAGGAGGCCATGATGTGCAATCTCAATCTCGAAGTGAGGCTTGGCGATGCCTCTATTCCTTTGCAGGCTGCTTGGGGGCGTGCGTATCCATCCATTGAAGGGGCACTTGTGCACGGTCGTTCCTTAACTTCAGGCTATGCGAAGGTTCATGTCGACGGTGTACATGAAATTTGCAAGGGCATCACGTTGGAGATGCCTCCAAATGACGAGATCGTGACAATAGAGGATGCCGTCGACACATTCATCCAATGGCCAAAGAAGTCCATCTATGGTGCACCGAATCATATGCTAGCACCAGCAGAGCCCACCAAATTGCCTATGGTGTCCTATGAGCCACAGCCGCTCGCATCGTTTCCCGTGAAGACAACATTTAGTAGACGACGAGGCAGCGATAAGGGCAAATCAAAAAAGAAGACCAACTTAGGCTTGTTGCAAATTCCGTTTGTCCCGTTGGTGCGGCAATTTGAGCTGGGAAAGCCGTTCGTACTGAAAGAGAACCCGATGACGCTTTCATTAGCCTGCGTTAGATTGCAAGATTGGTGCATGTTACAGGCGACCAAGCCGCTGCCAGAACGGGCAACTAGTATCACGGTTCGCTTCAAGGAGCAGCATTTCTTACACGAGAATTCAGGTGGCTACTTCGTGGTTGGCTTCAATGGCATTAGCTTGTCTCAATTAGACCTGGCAATCTTACAACTTTATTTACAATACAACCATTCTTGATGATCTTAACGCATGTAATTTGTTCCATGTGTGTCGTCGTCACCACTAAGTGCTTACTTATAAATATGCTGAAAACCTCAAATGAGGGAAAATAGAGGTGAAATTTCCTCAAGCTGGGGCTTCAACTTACCCTCTTAATACACATCCTCAAGGATTTCAGATTTTCTCCCCCAAGTCTAAGTTTCAACAAGAGTATGTTCTGTTTTTCGGGGTGGCGACGGTTTTTTTTTTTTGCTCTAGAACACCAACAGAGGAGAGTTCATCCCGAAAGAATATAAAACCTGATGATGATTCTTATCACAATCGGTTCTTTCTCAGAACCGATTGTGATAACCTATCACCAAAATTTACAAATGACATACATGTATCACAATCGGTTTTTTAGTCAAAAGTTTGGAACCGACACATATGAAGCGATAGTGATGTATCATTCTGTAGTAGTGAGATTTAGGCCCCGTTTGGCAACTTGGAACCGAGCTGTTTCTACTAGAATCTGGGAGAAACCCAGCCAAACGGGCTAAAACTCAGAACGATTCTCCTCGGAACGTTTCTTCTTTTTCCACGTCGTGGCTGAATCACCCTCAACCCCGTTTCTACTTGTTTCTATTTTAGAAATCAACTTTGATCCCACATTACAATGTACACCGCATCAATTTCAGAAATAAACACAAATGGAAGTCTTGCAAATTGAATTCAAAACTACAGTCTTGCAAATTCACAACTCATCAAGCTTGGTTTGCATGGAATTTGAAGCTTGGATTAATGACATCACGATTCAAAAAGGCACAGAGTTGTCCTCGAATACTTAGTAGGTCAGCCTGTTCCAATGCAAGTTCAACGCATTGCCACCTCTGCCAATGGGAAGAGTAAAGTCTTTGCTTGTACAAAAAATAAATAAGTGGAAACACATGGTTCAAGATTGACAAACCTCTAAGTCATTGGTCTTCTTTGTACCAACGAGGAGACCAAACGGGCTAAAGCTTGGAACGATTCTGCTCGGAACGTTTCTTATTTTTCCATGCTGGGGCCGAATCGCCTTCAACCCCGTTTCACCCCGATTCTCAGAATCAAGACAGCTAGCTAAACGGTTTCCAGACAGTGATTCTGATTCTACTTGAAACGTTTCTACTAAGAATCTAGAACCGTTTCCGTTTCTACTAAGAATTTGGAACCGTACCAAACGGGGCCTTCCTCTTTTGATCATGCATCTGTAAAAATTCTCACCACTGTACCATAGAGCTTCTCTTAGGTTTTTCATTTGCTTTTTTTTTTCTTTTTATTCGACCTTTTCCTGTGCCTCTAGTACACCTTAATTACTGTCACTACCATTCGCGGTACGTACTTGCCTCCACCATCAAATCTGCGCGCGCCCTACCGTACCCACCACTTCAGCATGCCACCAAACACCACTAGCATCACCTCGATCTTGTGGTCTTTGAAGTGTGCGAGTGTTATTTAGGGGAATAAAATGAAGTAGGAGTCTATGTCATTACTTTGAATTTGAGTTTCGAAAATCAGTTGGAATTCTGTTCCCGGCATGCTTAAACCATTGTGCATCAATTACCTCCATGACGGTCGTTATTGCCACCTCTGCTGATCCTGCCTCGTGTGTTGAATATGTAGTTTGGACAGGTTGGTGTTGCTGATAATGTAGATCACTGTTCTCCCGTACAGGTCAATTTTCCGAATGAACAGGTGAGTGATAGTATACCTTAATTAGAGAAATAGTGCTAAAACTTTTGCTCAGATAAAATAATTCCATGATATAGTTTTTGACCGCATTTTTTATGATTGAAGTTGTCTCATTGATTAATTCATGCGGACAAGGATTCAGTCAATTGACGTTATGAGTTTCCCATCTTCAGTCGTTCATTTATTTACGGGCACAATTGCAGAAAGTTGCTCAAGTTGCTTGTGGATCACTACAAGATAACATGGATTTCCCGGCGTTTATTTTACACGGCGTTTAATCTAAACGCCCCTAATAAGGCTAAAGCCGGCGTTTTCTATCATTCGAGGCATTTAATTCCCCGGCATTTATAAATGCCGGGTTAGAGTCTACCACGGCGCTTATAAATGCCAGGGAATTCCACTCTATACCGGCGTTTATAAATGCCGAGTTAGAATCTTCCACGGCGTTTATAAACGCCGGGGAATTCCACTCTATACCGGCGTTTATAAACGCCGGGTTACAGTCTTCCACGGCGCTTATAAATGCCGGGGAATTCCACTCTATACCGGCGTTTATAAACGCCGGGTTACAGTCTTCCACGGTGCTTATAAATGCCGGGGAATTCCACTCTATACCGGCGTTTATAAACGACGGGTTACAGTCTTGCACGGTGCTTATAAACGCCGGTATAGAGTGGAATTCCACGGCGTTTATAAGCGCCGTGGTAGACTCTACCACGGCGTTTATAAACGTGAATACCACACCGGGGAATTTGAAAGAATTGAAATTAAATAATATTATATTTGAAATAATTTAAACTAATATTCCATTTGCAATAATTTCTGTCCAAATATTTCATTTTCGATGATATTTTGTCTAAAATTTCAAATTTTGTCTGAAAATTCAATTTTTGTTGATATTTTGTTTGAAAATTCAAATTTTTTCGAACATCTGATTTTGTGACACTTATCAATTTCAGATGCTACTTTTCGTTATCTTTCCAATTAGCCTAAGAACGCCCCAATTGGAGGTACGAGTCAAAAGTTATGTCTATTTTAAGAAATATGCTCGGATTTCGTATTTGCAAGCTAGAATTGGTGCCCAAAAGAATATAATTGGAGATCTTATCGTATGATGATTTTGCTAATTACCTCAATAATTTGCTAATTTGAAATAATTGAAAATCGGTGTTCGGGTGTTTAACGGGGTTAAGGGGAGGAGGGACGCATTATATATTAGATGTGATCATACCACCACTAAAGTACTAGATCTTATAAAAACTCTGAAGTTAAGTGTGCTTGGACAAGAGTAGTAATAAGACAAGAGTAGTAATAAGATGGGTGACCTTCTGGCACTTATAAACGTCGTGGATAATTAAGCGCCGCCAATTACTTTTCCTGACGCCATGTAAACGTCATCTAAAATCTTTTTAAGGCATTTATAAGGTTTTAAAGGCATTTATAGGCGCCATTAGAAGCCCGACGTGTTGTAGTGGATGGAGGCATACTCTTGCTTTTACAGAAAATAAGAACGTCTTCTCATGGGGAAGGGGCACCAGTGGACAGCTTGGTCATGGTGAAATAGTCGACAGGTAATTCACCTAAGGTATTTAAACATGTCTGAAGGGCCAGCTTGCTTTCCTAATGTGTATATAATGGCTAAATTGAGGAAATATCACGGTTCATGAAGGAACACACCCAAGATGATCGATGCCTTAAACTCGGATGGATCTGCTTGCAAGCATCTGGAGTCATCAAAAGCAGTTCCAATGGCAGGTTTGCATATTCATGGTTACATTTGTTACACAGACAGACAACTTACAGCATACGTACCTACGATGTTTTCAGCCAAAGTCTGGGTCTCGCCTTCGGAGCGATACGCCATCGTCCCTGATAAGAATGTGAGCTCACTGCCTTAATTTAAAAGAATACGCTCCCTTCGAACCATTTCAATCAAGAACATGCATGTGGATCATTTTGGTAGGATTGTCACTGATGGATCACTCCACATTTCCTGCTTGTAGTTTCTTAAATCAGGCGAAGGCGTTCCCAGTGGCAATGGAACTGACACACATTTGCCGCAGTACGATGCGAAGAGAATGCGCGTCTGAGGCTCTGAGCATATGTTCTTCTTCCACCCTCCTTAACCCTAGCGGTATACAATAACCTTGGGCCACCCTTTTCTCCTCCGCTTCGCCATCTAGTACGTATATGTTGCTCAATCTTAGTTCATTGCTTTACGCTTTGAGTACCTACTACCACTGTGGCCATGTAATGAACTGTAGTGCCTATAGCCTCCGGCCGGCTGATATGATGTTTGCCTGCAAGTATGCAACTACTACTCTATGGTACCATGGAGAACGTAATCAGTACAGCCATAGCTGAAAGCCTTGAAGGGTATTGCAAGCTAAGCATGCATCAATTAAGATGCATTGGTTTTGAGTTTTCTTTTCTGAAATTCTGGTAAGAAAAGCTAGTACATCATATATGGATGCTTGTGTGACTGTGACGTTTAATTAGTAGCTTAATTTATATAACGTCCGATCAATTACGTACTGGAAAGATCATGATGATTGTGACAAGCACAGGGTGAACTTAAATTGTTTGGTTTCGAATTTTCTTTTCTGAAGTTCTGGTAAGAAAAGGAAGTAGAAAACCTGTAGAGGTCCACCATACACAAAGATATATAGTATCATAATCACATAATGGGACTTGGCCAAGGATATGCACAAAAGCTTGCGGTTAATACTCGATACAAAGTCTGGCAATGCATACAAACAGAAGTCCATGTATTAGCTGATCACTTTCTTGAAAAATTAACGTACCTTCTACCAAACAACTTCTCCAGAAAATACACATGAACTTGCTAACAGAAAGCAAACATCAGGAAGCGAAAATGCAGAACACCCGTTTGGAATGTAGGATTTTCGTAGAAAACCCCAGATCCAGTAAAAGTGGATCTTTCCTTTCCTGCGAAATTCCGGGCGATCCAAACGGAGCCCTTACACTCTTATGCAGCTACTGCAGGGTGCAGCTTATGAACCATATATATATATATATACATATATACATATATACATATATACATATATACATATATATATACATATATATATATATATACATATATATATATATATAGGAGAAGAAGGCACTTCAAAACCAAAAAAGCTCAGAGAAAATTTAAAGAGATGTCGGTATAAATAAAGCACGTGTATGAATGATCCCTTGATCAACTGGACTTGTCTTTCTTGGAGAAGATGCCTCCAACCAACGAGATCCCATTCTTCTTCTGCTTCTTGTGCTGCTTCTTCTTGGCCTTCTTCACCTTCCTCTCCTTCCTTCCTCCCTTGTCATCCTCAATCATCTTGATAGTCAGTGCCTCTGACAGGCTTGGCAGATACTCCAGGCTCGCCATCCACTCCTCGGCCCGGCTTTCGTCCCACAGGTCGCTGCGAACCCGGCCATCGTCTTCTTCCTCTCGGATAGCCGCGCCGGCGCCGACGGCTATCTCCTTGCCTTTCTTGAGGTCGGAGAAGATGGCGAGGCCATTGCTGAACTGCACGCTGACGCTGGACACGGCCATCTCCATCTGTGACTGCCTCTGCTTGAGCTGCACTAGCTCAGTCTTGGCCTCCGCCAGGTCTGCCTCCAGCTTCTTCAGGTAGTCCAGAACTATGGATGGTGAGGAAGAAGCTGGAGGCACACTGAACTTGGAGCTGGATTCACTGCCTGCGTGGGAGCTGCCGCCAGCGGCACACCGCTCGCCGAAGACCTCGACGGCCTCCCTGACCGACTGGAACGGCCGGGAGGTGTCGATCTCGGCGCGGCCCGCGACGGCGGTGATCTCCATGAAAGTGGTTGCTGGCAATGCTGGTGAGGAGATGATGGACTGATGGGACTGCAACAATGTGAGGGGTGAAGTAGACATATGTGGGCTCTTTTTTTTTCTTTTTTTTTTGTCTTTTGTCTTTTTTTTTTTTTTTTTTTGTCTTTGCTTCTACTTCAAACACCAACCGGAGTAGCGGCAGAACAGGCCTTGTGTCAAGGTCAAGTAAAACCGGTAGAGGGAAAAGAAGGGGACTTGTTACCAAAGGCAGGAAAGGTATTAGACATTCTTTACATCTCGATCCCTATATATCTGTATACAAAATTCCTCTAAAAAGTTCATTATCCGTATATCTCATCTCTCTTCAACAGCATTCTTTAAATCTCATTCTCTATTTTCTCCATCCTATATTATAATAATATTTCATAACCGTCGTATGAGCAATATTTATTTTTACTGGGAAAAATTCGAATGGTTATTTTTAAATATGGAAATTTAGAATTTGAAATTTATTCTAACGGCCATCGTAACGGCTATATTGTAGCGGACACCTTCATTTTTTTTTGCAATGACTATGTTGTAACAGCTATATTTTTTGGGCTATATATACATAGCCATTTGCATATAGTCATTCATATCGCTCATCTGTTGAGTCGAGGATGCCAACTAGAGAGGATGAATGGGCGGTTTTAAAAATTCTTCTCTATCAATAATTACTTGCCTAAGTACATCTAAATCAAAACCTTAACAATAAATAATGTGGAAGCGATAAACAAAGGTTTTGACAATTAAAAACCTAAATCAACTAGGCTCATTAAATGCACTAACTAATTATGTCTCTAACAAGAATAAGCATTACAAATACAATCAAGTAATTTAATTCTAGAAATGTAAATTACAACTATGTAAATAAGGAATTTCAAGTAAGCACAAAGAGACACACCGGCATTTTTACCATGGTGTTTGGAAATTTGTCGGTCTCCCCTAATCCACGTTGAGGTAAGCCCAAACCACTTTCGACTGGCTCCACAAATTGAGCATATGCCTTGATTCTACTAATGGTAGCTCTTTTCCCCTCTAGGTAGGTGAGCTTCAACCTTCACAATTTGTTGGGGCTTCTCACAACCTCCATTGAGAAGCTCATCGCGCACGACGCCTCCACATGTTGTTTAGGTGTTCGCAAACACTAAGAGTAATAAGTCAAGCCTTCTAGCTTGAGCTCCACCAAGTACAACACATGTACAATGCTCCTCTCCAAGTGCAACACATGCACAAGAATCCCCTCAAGTGCAATACATGCGCAAGAGGCTCTCAATCCACTCCTAATTGCAACACTCACAACTAGGGTTCACTCTTAGCTTAAAAACCAAATGGGAGAGCAAACATGCGCACAACTCCCACAAACCTTTCCCAAAGTCAGCAAGCACATATGCCAGCTCTTGGCATCCTTTTATGACCCCCCCCAATACGAAGGCTAGCCATTGGGGGGGCAACTACCGCCCTGTAGGGCCCGGTAGTACCGGCCTCCAGTTCAACAGCTAGAAAACTAGCCGTTGCACAGGAAACTCGGTACTACTACATGTTAAAACTCGATAGTACCGCTAGAGCGGTAGTACCGCAGCCACGAGCGGTACTGCCAGCCTCAGCACAACTCCAAAAATACTTCTCTGGAAAATAACTACCGGTGGTTTGGGGCCGGTACTACCGCACCTCCGGTAGTACCACCCTTGAGCCCCAGTAGTGCCAGCCAAGAGATGGGCATAAATACATGACACTGGAAAATAACCGACCTCTGGCAATACCGGCCTCTGACCGTGGTACTACCGCACCTTTGGCAATACCTGCTATATCACTGCGATAGTGCCTACCTTCACGGAAAAAACCTAATTTCACACGGAAATCAAATTCTTTTCAAATCAAGATTCAATAAAGATTAATTCTTTGATCCATATGATGATCAACATATCATCAAGTTAATTTACAAAATACATTTGCAAACCCTATTCGCATGCTCCAAAGAATCACTTAAAACTCAAACTTATTTGCAAATAAACCAAGAACCTATGAGATCAATCCTCTTAGCCATGTAATGATCAACTTATGATCAAGTCAATTTGCAAGCCTATTTGCAAACCCTATTCACATGCTCTAGGATCGAAACCCTTAACCTCCAGTCCATTTACAAAACACATTTGCAAATAACAAATTAATTTCATAAAAGCAAATATTGAGCAATGAGATGATCAACTCATGATCAAGTCAATTTGGAAACCCTATTCACATGCTTCAAGATAAGACTCGATAAAACCAACAGTTTGCAAAAACTCATTTTGCCAATACAAAGCATAAATATTTCTTAGCCTTGTGATGATCAACACATGATCAAGTCACAAGCTAAGACTCCAATGCATGAGCTCTCTATTTGCAACACATACAAATCTTAGCTCCACGCAAACAACAACCATTAAAATCAAGTTGTATGAACTCTATCCTTTTGCAAAACATGCAAAACTTAACTTCTTGCAAAATCCACTTAAACTAAATGGCATGAGCTATCATTTTTTTTGCAACACATGCAAATCCATATCTCTGCGCAAACACAAATCAATTAAGAAGCAATTTGAATAACCAAGCATGAACTTCAATATTTGCAACATATGAAAATATGAGTTTAATGCAAAAACCAACTAGGAGTGTGAGTTAGAGTGAGCTGGATTGAGTTCATCAATACATGATGAAGTTCAAGCTAATTGACTCAACCCCTCTTAATAGTACGGTAACCTAAACTAGAAACCCAATCTTCCAACCAAACACCAAGATCGGTAAAAGACTATGAACACATCCTTAGTGTATCTAGCTATACCTTTGCCACATAGCCACTTGTTCATGAACTCATTATGCTCAACTCTTCTCTTTTCTTCTTTTCGGGATATCCTCTTGAAGCTCATTAACACATATTGACTTCTTTCTAATTTTTTATCATCGTTGGACTCAACCTACTTCACAACTCATGGAAGGTTGTTGTCCAACAAACATGGTTGTCTGAATAATCAATTACACTCCATTAACACATAATGGATGCACCAAGATCGATTGAGCACAATCCAAATCAATTTAAATGAATTAGATGTGTTTGAGTACATTGATGCAACTAGTGCTTCATTATACTCAGGAACTTTCCGTTTGTCCTTAATCAATAAAGAATACCATCAAAATATGATGAAAGCATTCTTTGATTGATTGAAAGACAACCATACTCAATTTAAATTTCATTTAAATTGATATGAGTATATATTAACTACACAAGTTTCATATACTCAATTTGATGAAATCTCAAAGTAATGATCCAATAATATGTGAAATACATAGAAATGGATCAATACTCCTGAGACCATTAACTATAGAATAAACTCCATAAAAACTTGTGCATATAAATAATTAAATTTGAATTAATATGCATAATTTCTGTTTGAGAAAGCATTGAAGTTTATCCAAAGATGCCATGGGTATACTACACCTAGGCAAGTTGATCTATACTCAAGGTTTTGTTTCAACGTAATAATTCTTAATATTATTTGGCAAGACAAATTAGATCAATACAATTGAAATATTAAGTTAAAGTACAAACTCCCCCTATATGTGTGCATCCATGTAATATATGAAATAGGAAACATAATGCACATATTTAGGTTTAAACAATGGAAGATTTCATCCTTTAACTTGAATCCAAAATATGCGATAGGATAATAAGATGAATACGAGTGCATACCTTGGGTTTTTCATTTTTCATCTAAATTTGAGACTAATAAGAATAAAACTCAATAACCATGTTAGTCTCATAGTGATTAGATTTGTCATTAAATAATAATTAAGCATTAATCTAAAACCAATCACCAAAATCAATGGAGCTTGAACTTACATCATCTTTTTTTTCCCTCTCTTTCATAATCTCAAGTTCTCTCTTTTCCTTTCTCAAATTTTCTAATGCCTTCATATAAAGATTTAGTGTTGGAACACTTTCATTACCTCGGCGTCCCCTCTCCGCTTTACGTCCAATTGGTTTTCTTAAGTCATCATTTTCTGCACTAGGAGAATCCCCATCAAGATGAACTACATTGGAGCTAACAGGACTAGAAGATTCCGGACTTGCACTACTTGATGTCTTTTGCTTCTTCTGTAATAACCGAGTACACCACATGGGATGGTGTTGTAAAACATTCCAGTAATGCAAGAATGCAAACGATCGCACTTCTTCCTCCTGGTACACAAAGAACCATATGAGCAAACCATCTATTACAATTCAAGAAAGGGTTATAGATCATGGACCAACTTGCCCAGCTCAGTTATCACGATTTGATTTTGATGCTCAATCCGATCATGACACCCACAAAACTTGTTAACCGCTTCTTAAATAACAGATCAACAGTGTGTAAGAGAATCCTGTGAATGATCCGAAGTGAAAGTCTTTTTCTCATGGAAGTAGTCATATATTCTTCTCCAATAAGTGGCATAGATTGTTGGTTCCCTTGCACTACATCGATACTAACGTTAAGCCATATGAATACCAACAAATTGTCTTCCTTCTTAGAGAATATTTTTTTTATATCTTCTGTTGTTTGTTCTCATTTGGGAACTATCCACATGCACTGGAGGCGATTGTGAACCAACTGGGCTTTCCTGTGGAGAAGGTTGAGAACCATCCCAATTGAACGCATTCTCTTCTGGTTGAAAATGAAAACAGAATTTTCAACCATTTTGGAGAAAAACAAAAACGGAAGGTTTTTTGTTCATAAACAAAAACAAAAAATGTCGGTACGAAAACAGAAATGGAATTTTTTTTCCAGAAATGGAAACGGAAACAGGATAGCTAGTTCTGACAGAAACAGAAACAGAAATTTCGTATAAATGAAACCGGAAATTTTGTTTTCTAATTTAAATAATAATAGAAATATATATTACTTTATAGAAAATATCAAATAGAGTTAAAAAGAACTTAGGAAAATTATTTCCAGCAAGATCTTGGTTTTATTTTTTCAAATATTTTACTTATTTAAATTATAAAAATAGCAAAAATCATTAATTAAATAATGAAAATTCAAGAAAAAATTCATAAAATCCAAATTAAATGCTCAATTAAAGAATTTGCAAGTTTTTAGGTTGTTACAACTGGGAACATACATGGATGAAATTTTTCTCTTTCGTTTTCGTATCTGCTTTGTCTGTTTCGCCTTCGTTTCCATCACTATCTATTTCTGTATCCTTTTCTGGGTGCCGGCGTACTTTACGCCCGGGGTACCCTCTCCGCCGTAATCAAGACAGATGGCCCATCGAGCAGGCGGGCGACCAGGCCCCTCTCAGCGGGTGCCGACCCACGTGGCGGCCTGGCGAGAAGGCAGGCGACTAGGCCCCTCTCGCTGGGCGCTAACCCACGTGGTGACCAGGCGAGCAGGCGGGCGACCAAGAGGCGGAGAAGAAGGCTTCTCGCCGAAGCCTCCTCCCCCTGACACGCTATGTCAGGGCCATTAATTGTAAAGACGGCCCGTCCCTCTAACGCCTCACACCTACCCCGGGCGGACCGGGCGGGGATGGGCGGCCGCACGAAGAATGAGGCTAGAAGACAAGACTGAAGTGACAGGTGTAATAATGATTTGTAGTTCAGCATGACGTTACCCTCTCACCTGCCCGGACCAGCCCTGCCTATATAAGGGAGCTCGGGTGCATGGAAAGAAGGGGATGATTATGGCTTCTTCTTGCTTGAGACTGGACTGAGCTCAAAGCCGGCTCGGTAAGGGAGAAGCCTTGTAACCACCTCTACTCATATCAACCACGACCAAGAAGGACGTAGGGCTATTACCCACACCGGGGGCCCGAACCTAGGTGCATCGGCGTGCTGCTCGATCTTCTCCTCGCCGCGCTGCTCGCTCCTTCTTCTTCTCACCCTCTGGCGCTACGAGCGCATTCCTCAATCCACGACCACCGGGATCCCCCGAGAGGGTCTTCCTGGGTGTTCCACTCACAAAAGCACCCCCTATCGAACTAACTTTCCCCCTTCGGGAGATATCCTGCCGGCCAAAAACGCCGATAGGGAGGGGGCTAGCGGTTGGTTCACCCGGACATCTCTCCGGTTGATCCCAATCTCCTGTCGGAAAGGATCGCTCATCTAGAGATGGAGGGTTCGCGCTCTCAGCATCAGGAGGTGGCGAAGGCTAGCAGCGCTCAGGGCACATCCCGGCCATCTCGCCGGACGGGGGATCGTCTCACGCCACCCCCGCAGGGAAGTGGGGGCACCCCTGGCTCCAGTGGAGCATCCGGTTCGGCGGCAGCTGAACCTGGAAGCGGCCACTCCAGTCCAGAATCTGCATGCAATTCGTCTCCTCCTTGACCACCCTCTTGTGGGACTTACGGGAGACGCCCTGGCGGCGCTGTGGCTCCGGGACCTTGCTTGGCTTGTGGACGGACCCAACTCCGTGTGGGGACACCCGCCCTGTCAGGTACCGTCTCACCTCTCGATCGAGGGCACATGCTGACCGTGCCCAAGCTTCTAGCCTCCCGAGCGAGAAGCACTCTAGCTAGGAGGGCCAGAGCAAAGGTAAGGGTACACAAGACACGGGTCCCAGCTCCGTAAGGAGCCGCGAGGACTTGAGGGTTCATCTGGAGGAGCATTGCCGGTGGCGCGACGATGATCTACACGATCATCTGCAACGCCGTCGTGCCCAGGGGCAAGGCCGCAACAGGCAGGTAGCCCATGGGGACGAGATCTCCTCCCATGTGTCATGGCCCCGAATTTAAATTTGACTCGCGCGGCAAACTTAAGCCCTAACCAGCCTATAGCCGCGATTGGGTTCGAGTAATAACTCCCTAGGGTATCCTAAACCATCCCTTAGAAGTGTCCAAAGCTCAACCGCAAGTTTGGAGCTTGAACACTCTAATCCGCAAATGTGTTTCCATCCAAATTTTGGGCTTTACAACTTGGGATCCGGAATGATCCAAGATGCGTATGTCGCTTGGTTGCAAACTAGAAACTTTTCTCTCCGACATGGGAGGTTTGCGCCGAGATCCTACATCTAACCCTAGTTCGAACTTGGCGAGAAAAATCGAATCATGCGCTGAAAATTCTGGGCAATCCGGAGTATCCAGACAAAAGGTTCGGAGTGTCTGGGTTGATGTGACTGAAGGACTCAACTCGGAGTATCCGGATTAAATGTTCGGAGTATCCGGATTAAATGTTCGGAGTATCCGGATTGGGTCGACCGAAGACCCTAACCCGGAGTATCCGGACTAAACATCCGGAGTGTCCGGACTTTGCAGGGTTTGAGTATAAAATCCCATTTCTTGGCTCCTCACTCACTTCACCTCATACTTGTTGCTCTCCACCTCTCCCATGTGCTCTCCTCCACCTGAGCTCATCTCCGGCGTCTCCCCACTCCGGTGACCTCCCGTGGCTCCTCCCCGATGACTCTCTACTCCGGTGACCTCAAGCTCCTCCCCAAGCCGGCGTCTTCCTTCTCCTACCCGGCTTCCCCTTCTTCTTCATCCTCCTTGAAGGTGATACCTCTTCTTGGAGTTGATTCGTGGGTTTTTGGGTTCTAGGGTGTCCGTGGGAGTGGATTCGGGGCTTGGTATGTAGGTTGGGAGTTGGGGGTAACTTTGGGAGTGTTAGGGTTTTTGGTGTGTGGTTGGATTTGGGATGGATTAGGCGACGTATGGGTATAGAGTATGGGATCGTGTGGTGGTGACGCCATTCCTTGGGTCGGACCTTGTTTTGGCCATGGACTACTCAAGTGAACGTCGTTTCGTCGTGTTTGTACTAGCTCGGAGCTTCTCCGGCTTAGCCACGTGTAGGAAAGTTGTAGATCGGGTCCACGCGGTGTCGTAGAGTTTGGAAGCACTCCGATCCATCGAGTCGTGTGGGCAAGTTGCGTGGCGTCCAGAGTGTCCGGACAAAACGTCCGGAATGTCCGGCTTATCCGGACTGTCCGGGTTGTCTAGGCTGTTCGGCGGGGAAAATGCATTCGTGTTATATTCTATTGCATTGCATGCATCTCATTCATGCATTATGCTCGTGTAGAGAACGACTCCGCGGAGGTTGGTGCGAAGGTGACTGAGGGGATTGCCGAAGAGCAAGTTGTGGCCAATCCTCAAGCAGAAGCATCAGGCAAGCACCTAAGTATATTCAACCCTATATGAAATGTTATTTTTGTGAATCAATTGTTTATTGGTTGGCTAAGTTATGCATTAGGAGTTGAATTGTGGGGATGGTGTTAGAACCCACTTGTTGCACGTACACCCTTTGATAATTGTTGAACACCTCCTTTGGAGCTAGTCTATGGGTAAATATATTGTGTCCATGCTTAGTTTTGCTTAGATGTCGGGTATGGGCCAAGTGATGCATGGTTCCATTGCTTGAGATCAATTTACTTCACAAATGTTGGGAATGGTTGTGTTTATGTTTGGAAATGTTGAATTGAGACCGGGCGAGAGAGTTGGATCATTTGGGTGTGGAGACCCAAGTGTGTAGTCTCGTATATGTCGGTTGAGGACCGATCCGTTGTTTGCCCTTTGATCGAGCACACTTTGTTGATCGCATGGCTAATAATGGTATGGTAAGCTATTCTTTCATCGCATACTGCCCGATGGGTCATGCCCTCATGCGGTTGGGCGTGGTTGAGGGCGAGGCTTAGGCCGACTCTCGAGGGCCAAGCTGGGCTTAGGCCGCTCGAGGGGGTGCTAGGTGCTCGGACCGCATGAAGATGGCCTAACGAGTTGGTATGGATGGGAGGAGGGTTGACATGAGGTTCCCTGTGGCACATTGTAACACCCCAAAATTTTGCTTTTCTTAAATTCATGTGTGATTTGGCACTTTGGTGAATTTTTGGAATTTTTTGGAATTTTCTGGAATTTATTTGGATTTATTTGGAATTTATTTGAATTTATTCCATTTTGAAATAATTAAAGAATTTAATTTTGCAAATAAAATTTTGTTGGAAATATTTTATTTGAGTCCAAAATGTTCCAAAATATTTTCCGTAATTTTTCTCGAATTTTTCGAAGTCTTTTGCTATTTTTAATGAATTAAATGAATTACCGGAATTATTTTAAATATTAAATCGCTGGAAATCCAACTCGGGTCAAGTATCGCTCATCCGACCGAAGTCGGAACCCGAAGTCGGACTCGAACCCGACCGAGCCGCTTGACTCGACCGAACCCACTCCTAAACCTAATCAATCCCAACCGTTGGATCAAGATCCAACGGCCGAGATCCGCCCTGCACGGCTCGAAGCGTAATCGGCCGGATCCGATCGCGCCCGCGGCGATCGTGGCCGTTGATCGCGCCACGTGGGACGGGCCACGATTTCGTCGTCTTCGCCGAAGTCCGAGCCGGACTTCGCCGCCGCGCCCGCCAGTAGCGAACTAGGTTTCTCGTTTAGGCACGGACGCCGAGGCTATTTAAAGCGTGAGACGCCCCCCGAGGTTGCCCTCATCCTTGCGCACTGCTCCCGAGCCATCTCGCCGAGCCGCCACCGTTGAGCCGCAATCGCCGGAGTTGTCTCTTCCCTCCGCTGCGGTTTGCGCCGGTTTCCGCCGTCGTCCGTCGTCTTCCGCCGAAGGAGCTCAGATCCGAGTCCTCGCGACGAGGACGCACCGAAGGAGGCTTCATCTCGCCGAGCACGCCCCACGCCGTCGGGCTCGTCGTCGTCCGTCTCCGGTCAAGCCAGCGCCGCCGTGAAGCCATCGCCGTCCGCGAGCTCGGAGGACCGTCGGATCCAGACGGACGGCTGAGGTGAGCTCACGTGTTCCCAAACCCGATTAGATTCGGATCGCTGGATCAAGATCCAACGGTTCACAATTGCCACGCGTCTTTGTAGCAAAGGCGAATATAGGATTAGATCTCGACCGTCCGATCTAGATCGAACGGCCCACGAGCAACGAGTAGTTTCAACGTGTTAACCCTGGATCTAATCCGCCGCCGCTGATTTTCAAACCAACGGCCGAGATTGGCGCCACGCGTGTCGGGAAGATGGACCGCCGCGGTCAACGCCGCCCACGCTGGCAGGCAGGACGCCGACGCCAAGGCCCGCGTGTCGAGGGGCCGCATGTCGCTGGCTGACCCGCCAGCGCCGACGCCACCCATGACGTCACAATGGGTCCCACTGCCAAGACTGCGGCCGAGCCCCGCCGACGCCGGCGATGACGTCACCCGAGAGGGCCCACATGTCGGCCGACACGTGAAGTCGTGGACCGAGTCCACTGAGACCCAAGCCGAGCGTGGACCAAGTCCATGGACCGGCCGACGCCAGCAGGCCAATCGAGGCTGCCACGTGTCCATGCCGACGCAATAATTAATTTCCAAAAGAAAATGATTTATTAATTCGAAATATTGATTCAAATTTAGATTCAAACTTCAAACGCTTATAACTTTTGCGTTTCAACTCCGATTTGAGCGATTCAAATTTCTAAATTTGTATAAAATTGAGATCTACCTAAATATGAATTTTATTTAATTTTTGGACTAAAGCTTTTCTCTGTAAAATTATTTAATTGATTATTTAAACTTTAAATAATCATAACTTTTATGCTTTAACTCCAAATTTGATTTATTCCAGTTTCTAAAAATCCAGAAAATTATGTTCTCTCTGTTTATGGATTTTATTTGGAGTTTTGGGATCTTTTGCATAGTGTTCATTTGTGTATTTGCTATTTGCACGCTTTACGAGTAGACGTTGAAGTGCCTGGGAAGGATTCGAGGAGAAGTGTTGACTCAGATCCAACTCAAGACCAAGAGCAAGTACTTTTTGAAGGCAAGTTGTGCTTTGACCATATTGATCCCATTTCAAATCTATTTTGATTTAAACTATTGCATGCTAGTTCAATTAGAAAGATACTTTGTTTAAACCTGGGGTTAGATAAATACCAATTTGATATATGACACCTTGATTACTTAAGTATGTGCCATGACCTTTGTCACCCTAGTTGTGGTTTACTAGTTGGACATTACTAAATTGCCAACATGGGTTTAGATCGTTGTAGTATAACGCTTAGACCTCGCTTACGTGCTCATGACATGATTTTGGACAATCAAATGATAATATGGACTTAATGATATATTGAACCTGTTTTGGAAAAGTATCATGTGATGTTGACGGCACGTGGTGCATGGTAATCAATCGGGTTTGATAAACAGATTTCGATCGGGCATGTGGCAAGAGTAATCAGTGGGCCAGTTGTGGCATTGGGAGTGATGATTTGGTTTTTCGGGTCGTCTTGCCCTGGTCACTCTAAGGACTTAACCTTGCAAGCCTTTGAACTGGGTCATACTTGCAACCACATGGCTGGAATGGGACGGCCCTAGTTGACTAAGTCGCTAAGGACTCACTTGTGGAGCCTCAGGTGTCGATTACACCTTTTGTGTGATTGTACGGGGAGCGTATCGTGGTCGTGGCCAGTACCCATCTAACGGTGTGTTGGTCCCATACTTCGCCTTGGCTAAGGGAAGGGATGGTGTAGAGCACGAACCGGAGAGGACCACCTGTGTTGTTTGAGGCTTCCAAAGGCTTTGTTATGATCGCTCATTCGCATACTCTTGTATGGCGATTCACTACGGTGACGTGGTGAGTGGATTGTATCTTGTGGGTAAAGTGCATAACCTCTGCAGAGTGTAGAATCTATTTGAATAGCCGAGTCCACTGCATCGACAATGCTCGGGAATTACAGTCAAGGGTTAGATTTTCTGAAAATAACTTGGTTTTGAAAAGATGGGTTGGTTTAACAAGGAAGATGATGGAAATATGGTTTAGGATGGGAAAAATGTTTATTAAACTTCTTGAAAAGTTATTTATGCTTTACTTATTTCTACTGCTTTCGAATCTACTTATATTACTTGTCAAAAGTCAAGCATCGCAAATATACCCTGAGCTATTCCTTTGAACTAAGCCATGCATATAGTATATTAGCTTGCATTCTGTGCATGACTTGCTGAGTACCAAGTACTCACCCTTGCCTCAACACAATATCAGTTGAAGAGGAGATTACGCCAGCTTTGGAGGAGGAACTCCAAGAAGACCCGTCTACTTAGGGATGCGAGCCCAGTCAGTTGCCTGTGGTATACTGGATGGCGCCACGAAGTTTATTTGATTTTCCGCTGCTGCTATTTCTCTTTTAATAAGTTTCGCCTTGCGAGGCATATATTTGTAACTTGGCCATAAGGTCGAGTAACCTGTTTGGTTATATAAATAAAGTACTTTGATAGTATCGTTTGGTATGATTGTGATATATACCGATGTTAAGACTGTGTGCACTAGCGCGTTCCTGGACTAGTGCTGAATACACAGAGGGTCCGGATTTGCAAATTCGGGGTCCCGACACACATGTCGTGCGATCGATGATCCCCTGTAGGGCGAGTAAGCGATTCGAATTGCCGCGCTCTCGGATATGAGCACGCTTGGTCATCGCACATTCAACGTAGTAATAACTTGAACTTGATGATAGTTGAATGTGGTGGTGATACTTTTTTGCGTTGACACTTGCTTTACTTTAAATTGTAAAGTTTCAGATTTCACTCTAGTAATAGGTGCTGTCCACAAGTGCTACAAAATTTGTAAATGGAGTAGTGGAATGTAATTATATGACAAAGTTAAGCTTTCCTACACTTTTACCGTAAGCTTGATTCCTTACTACATCCAAATGCATATTCTTTCGAGTCGGTCATATATGGACCACGGGTAAGTCTTGCGAGTACCTTCTGTACTCATGCTTCTACTTTGTGGTTTTCAGGTGAGGATTCGGACGGGTGTGAGTTCTGTCCGTACTGCCTCTCGGTGACCGGGCGGGGCACCGAGTAGAGGCTACCGGCGACGTTGCTTACGCCCGGGAGTGTTCAGGGGCAGGACACTTGTAACACCCCGACATTTAATACGCTTGAATGCTACCAAACATAAGTTAAACAACATCTAAATACCACAATTAAACATAAATTCCAGCAAAGGCGCACATGCTAAAAACCGAGATTTCGGCAGCATCTCCTTTGTTTTAACATGAATTGAAGGAGCAACAACAGTAACACAAGTTATATCATAAATGGAAAGCATTTAAAACAGCAATAATTAACGACTTAGCAACAATGTAAGTCTAGTTCCAAACATATAATGTCTCCAAGAGTCAAACGAACGAAAAGATTCTCATTTAGCAAAGTTAAGCCTTAAAGCAATGATCATCACACGCAATTTATTATCAACACTAATTGAATGACTTGTGAAATCAAAAGAGTGAAGCTACGTGTGGAAGTGTGACTGTTTCCCTTCCCCGCATGCCGGATTCATGGTACCTAAAAGAAAACAACATAAACACAAGCGTGAGTTCATCACTCAGCAAGCATATTGCAATGGACAACAAGAACAATAACATGGCAATAATGTCTCACATCATGTATATCATCTCATTCATGAACACATAACATTATCATCATCATTACGTATGCAATGCAATGCAATGCTCATGTCTCCTTGGAAACTTATACCGGTATGGTTGAGTACAAACCCGTCAGTGTGCACCCTCTCCCCCCTTCCATCCCGAAGATGGAGGGTGCCTACTCCTCGCTTCCAAACACCACGTGGATGGAATCACGATGTAGGACTTACTCAATGGCTCTCCGGATTAGTCATAACTTTCTCACCTACCTTCCCCGGACTAGTTATGACTTTCTCACCGCCCGGGCCATGTAACATGCCATGTATGCAATTATGCCAACATCATATTTAACTCGTACATTAACACATGGCATCATAACATAATAAACATGCTCATCATATCATTGGAAATCATTAAAGCATGGCAAGTGATCATATATCATGTAGTCAATTCCATCTATTCTCAACAAGCAACCTACAAATCGGTATCCATTACAACACACTTGCCTCAACCACGGGCAACGGATTGGCGGGAAGTAGAAGGCACTCCCGGGGTCGCACCACCTGCACATAGGTATCACACACTCACAATCATGTCCACAAAACAGTACGCAAACCCTCATCTACCCCGACATTGCCAACTACTCGCAAAACCTAAAAACAGAGGTTCTGTCCCGTCGGGACAGCAGCCTTCCAAAAGGCATAACTCGGGTTCTAAGACTCCGAATCAATTAAACGAGTACATCCTCGCGTAGCTTAGGAAATTTCCCAACTTTTTATAGGTATATGGAAAGACTGATTCGGACTCTAAAGTTGTTTAATCTACTAAATACCGTGATCTGTTCCAATCACGTCACAGATTTTAACACGCTCGGTAAAACAGCCATTACTTTCAAACGGCTGGGCGGAATTTAACGTTCTTTATATCCACGGAAATATAACGAAATTATCTACAACTTCTTCAACGTCCATACGACCAGATTCCGACTCTAATTTGGCGAAAAGCCGAACCCTAGGTCGACTGCTCATGCTGCCCGAAACAGAGAACGTGGCAACTTCTAGATCTAATCCAATCTACTCAATTCCAGTACCACCAATTGATCTAAAAACTTGATAAACACCCTTAGAACAGTACCTAGACCAACCCCAAGGATTCCCATGGCCATACCTTTGCCCAACGCACGAAAACCCAATAGATCTCCTCCCGGTTCACGCGATCTCCTTCCTCGCTCCAATCCCGCCGGATCTCCTCGTCGTGGAGCGCTCCAACGGATGGATCTTTGAGGTGTGGAGGTGGAGAACTCCCCTAGGGACAGCAAGGGAGGAGGAGAGGTGGTGGAGAGGTGGTGGAGCAATGGGGAGCAATGGGGGAGGTGGAGGCGCCACAAGGAGGAGGTGGGGAGGTGTGGGGGGGCGGCTAGGACTTGTGGGGGTGCAAGGGCAGGGGGTGAACGCCTAAAGGGGCTGGGGGAGGCCCCCAACCAGGTCTCCTACTCCTATTAGGACTCAAACTCCATCCCACCAAAGCCCACGACCCTTTCCTTTAGGCCCAAACTCCCCCGGAAAGGTCCAAAACCCCGGAAACGGCCCGGAAACGCTATTAAGCCTCCTATCATATGGTTTTAACCTCCAATACCATATTTCATAAAGTTTTTTGACCTTCATTCACGTTAAATAATGTCACACCATTCCGTAGTGTCACATACTTCCGGAGATGTTATTTTGTTTTAATTCAGTGGTCGGGTGTCCACTTTTGATGTATAGTTAGTCTTAAAGCTATGTCATGTCTATACTTGAACATCTGGATACTTTCGTTGCAATCTTTAGTGTACTATTGTAATTGTGTCTTGTCTCGTTGTTCCTTCATTGCTTGGTGGTTGTCGTGGGGTTGTTTCGGCTTGGTTTGTGTTCTTTTGGTCGGGTTTTGTCTTCGTGCGTGTGTGTGTTTGTTGTTGTGCTTCCGCGTAGCGTGTTGGTTGTGGGGGTTTGAGTTTGTTGCCCCCTTTATGCAAATTGGGCTGATATGACAGTAAAAACCGGTATGCGGGGCGATCCTGGGCGAGCTTCGAATCGCATACCGGAGGAATACCGGGATTGTTGTCGAGTTATTCGGAGGGTATCACTGTTGTCTCAATTGGGCTTGGGTGCTAACACTGCGAGCGCCCTCGGCGGTCCATTGTTAGCCTCCAAATCCGATGGGGATGACTGAGTCTTCAAATAGCCCCTGACACCATGAACCTCACCTTCGGAGGATGTCGGGACCCCGAATTTGCAAATCCGGACCCTCTGTGTATTCAGCACTAGTCCAGGAACGCGCTAGTGCACACAGTCTTAACATCGGTAAATATCACAATCATACCACTCGATACTAATAAAGTACTTTCATTTAAATAGTCAAACTGGTTACTCGACCTTATGGTCAAGTTACAAATATATGCCTCGCAAGGCGAAACTTATTCAGAGAAAAATAATAGCAGCGGAAAATCAAATAACCCGTGGCGCCATCCAAAGATACCACAGGCAACCTGACCACTCGCTTCCTAAGTAGACGGGTCCTCTTGGAACTCCTCCTCCAAAGCTGGTGTAGCCTCCTCTTCAACTGGTGTTATATTGTGGCAAGGGTGAGTACTTGGTACTCAGCAAGTCATGCACAGGATGCAGGCTAATATACTATATGCATGGCTTGGTACAAAGGAATAGCTCAAGGTATATTTGCAGTAAACAGCATTTGACAAGTAGCATAAGTAGATTCGAAAGCAGTAGAAACAAGTAAAGTATAATTAACTTTTCCAGGAGTTTAGTAAACATCTTTCCCATCCTAATCCACATTTCCTCAACATCATTATTAATCCAACCCAACCTTTCAAATCCAAGTTATTTTGAGAAAATATAACCCTTGACTGTAATTCCCGAGCGATGTCCAATACCGCGGACACGGCTATTCGAATAGATTCTACACTCTGCAGAGGTTATGCACTTTACCCACAAGATACAGTCAAACACCACAAAGGCGAGTTCCCGTAACAAAGTCTTTCGAAAACCTCTAACAATACAAGTGGTCCTCCCCGGTTATTGCACACTAACCCTTCCCTTAGCTAAGGCGAAGTTTAGGCCAATCAACCGTTAGATGGGTACTGCCTCACCAGATGCGCTCCCGTACAACTTACACAAAGGGTGTAGTTGACCTCCTGAGGTCCCACAGGTACGTTATTAGCAACTTAATCAACTAGGTCCGTCCCATTACAGACATGTGGTTGCACGTTAAACCCAGTTCAAAGGCTTGGGAACTCTTTCCTCAAATCCTCTTCGCGCTCCCATGTCGCTTCGCTTTCTTCATGATTGCTCCACTGAACTCTACAGAAACGGGTTGACTTATTTCTGGTCTCTCGATCCATTGTGTCTAGAATCCTCACGGGATGTTCCTTATAAGTCAAATCTTCTTGCAATTCAATTGACTCTAGCGGAGTCTGTTCCTCAGGTACTCGGAGACACTTCTTCAACTGGGACACATGGAATACGTCATGTACTCCTGCTAACGACTGAGGCAACTCCAGTGATAAGCAACCGCCTCTGCGATTCAAAATCTTAAATGGTCCAACATAACGGGTGCGAAGTTTCCCTTTAGCATGGAACATCTTAACTCCCCGAGAGGCGTAACTCGAGGTATACAAAGTCTTCTCGTTCAAAACTCAAGTCTCGGCGACGGTTGTCGGCATAACTCTTCTCATCGTGATTGGGCGATCTTCACCTTTCCTAATCATGGCAATCGCTTCTTCACCTCCTGAAGAATATCAGGCCGAAGACACGGCGCCACGGTCTCATTCCAATTCAATGGCGTCCGACAGTGGTCGACCATACAAAGGCCTCAAAAGGTGACATCTCAGAACTAGCCTCGATAACTATTGTTGTAATCGAACTCGGCATACGGCAAACTCTTATCCCAAGAGGTAGCATAAGCCAATGCACAAGCTCTTAACATATCCTCCGAATCTGGTTGACTCTTTCGGTCTGTCCATCCGTCTGCGGATGATAAGTCAGATCTTGAAGTTTAAACAGGTTCCCATGGCTTCATGCAACTTTTTCCAAAACCTTGAGGTAAATTGGGTACCTCTGTCCGATACAATCCTCTTTGGCACTCCGTGCAAACAGACGATCCTGGTCATATACAACTCTGCTAACTTATCTCCCGAGTAGGTGGTCTTTACGGGGATAAAATGGGCTACCTTGGTCAAACGATCTACTATAACCCATATGGAGTCATAACCTCCTTGAGTCTTAGGCAAACCGGTAATGAAATCCATTCCGATTTCCTCCCACTTCCACTCAGGTATTTTCGGCGGCTGTAGCAATCCTGCTGGTCTCTGATGCATTGCCTTGACTCTCTGGCATACGTCACACAATGCAACATGCTCGGCAACTTCACGTTTCATACTCGGCCACCAGAATCTTTCCTTCAAATCTCGATACATTTTGGCGCTTCCAGGATGAATTGAGTACTTGGAGTCATGGGCTTCTTCCAAAATCAGTTGCTTTAACTCCTTCCTGTTCGGCACACAAATCCGATCCTTCATCCATAACGTGCCTTGCTCATCCAACTTGAAGTCCTCTGCCTTGCCTTCTTCCTTGATGGACTTAATCCTGCGGATCTTGTCATCATCCTTCTGTCCTTCCCGGATCTGATCTTCTAGCGTAGGCTTTACTTTTAATGCGGCCAAGAACCCACTAGGTACCACCTCAATCTTCATCCTCTGGAAATCCTCACATAGCTCTTCCTGACTTGTGGCTAGCAACATGCTCACCGTATGGCTTTTCCGACTCAAGGCATCGGCAACTACGTTGGCCTTCCCGGGATGGTAATGGATTCCAACATTGTAATCCTTGATCAACTCTAACCATCTCCTTTGCCTCATATTCAGATCCGACTGGGTGAATATGTATTTAAGGCTCTTATGATCCGTATACACTTCACATCTGTTCCCGATCAGATAGTGACGCCATATCTTCAAGGCATGCACTACGGCAGCTAACTCTAGGTCATGCGTTGGATAATTCTCCTCATGCGGCCTCAATCGCCTTGACGCATAAGCGGCGACCTTTCCATTCTCGTGACAAAGACACATCCAAGTCCTTGGTGCGATGCGTCACAATAAATATCAAAGCTTTGATTAACATCCTAGGACTAACACCGGCCGATGTCAATCGCTTTTTCAGCTCCTCAAATCCTTTCTCACATTCTCGACGTCCATGCAAACTTCTTTTCCTTTTTCATGCAATTGCGTAAGAGGTTTCGCAATTGTCGAAAAGCCTTCAATGAACGGGCGGTAGTATCCTCGCCATTCCAAGGAAACTCCGGATCTGGGTCACGCCTTGGCTGCTCCCAATGTAACACAGCTTCTACTTTGCTTGGATCTACGGCGACTCCTTCTGCGGTCATTACATGTCCAAGAAACTCCACCTTGTCCTTCCAAAAATCACACTTACCGAACTTGGCGAAAAGTTGCTGTTCCCTCAGCTTCCAAAACTCGCCTCAAGTGTTCGGCATGTTCATCCTCCGTCTTGGAGTAGATTAGGATGTCATCTATGAACACGACGACAAACTTGTCCAAATATTCCATGAACACCTTATTCATCATATTCATGAAATATGCTGGCGCATTCGTCAGTCCAAAGGACATAATCAGAACTCAGAATGTCCATATCTTGACGAGAATGCAGTCTTGAATATCTTACGATCGGATCTTCAATCGATGGTATCCCGATCTCAGATCAATCTTGGAGAAAACTCCGGCTCCTCTCAGCTGATCAAACAAATCATCAATCCTGGGTAGCGGATACTTATTCTTCACGGTGACTTCATTGAGTGCACGGTAGTCAATGCACATCCTAAAACTCCCGTCTTTCTTCTTGACGAACAAAACTGGTGCTCCCCACGGCGACGAACTCGGTCTGATAAATCCTTTCTCCATTAACTCCTCTAGCTGTTTCTTCATCTCTACCAATTCCTCTGTGGACATCCGATAAGGTCTCTTTGCTATCGGCGCTGTACCAGGTACAAGCTCTATCACAAACTCTATGTCCCTGTCTGGCGGCATACCAGGTAGATCTTCGGGAAAAACATCTGGGTACTCATTCACTACGGAGACATCCTCTATGCTGATTGTCTTGGTACTGTTAACCAACAACTGTCCTTCTCTAACGGCAGTAGCTTGAAATTCCACTTTCTTTCCACACTGCTCGATCGAGATAGTCCTTCGTCCACAATCCAATACGGCCTTGTGCTTGGATAACCACCCATTCCCAAAATAACGTCTAAGGTCCGGGTCTCCAAAATAATAAGGTTCGCTAGGAACTCTATTCCATCTATTAGTATTCTCACCCGAACATCCTACTTTCGCTCGGAGTTCGGAACTGTGGGTTTGAACTAAAAGCATGCACTTAAGTCTTGCAATCCCCAAGTCATTTCTAGTAGCAATGCCTTGCGAAACAAACGAATGCGAAGCTCCGTAATCAAACAAAATCAAGCAGTGTATCGAGTTAACAAGTAACTTACCCAGTACGACGTCCGTAGCATTCTGCAGTGCATCTGCGGTGACATGGTTGACTCGGCCTCTCACCACGGTCTGGGATGTGGCTCCTGGTGCGGGCGTCCTAGCGGGGGTGGTTCCTAGATTGAAGCGAACTGGGGTCACTCCTGCTGTCTTCTTCGGACAACTGTTGGCGAAGTGTCCTGGCTCGTTGCAGTTGTAGCAGCGTCTCACTGTTCCTTGCTGACTGCCTGGAGTGGTGTTTCTAGCGGGGGCTGGGGTCTGGTGGTTCTGATTGACAGGTCTCGGTGCTGGTGACGGTGTCCTTGTGGCATTCTGTGGCTGAAATCTGAAAAATTGATTTGGTGCAACTCTCAGACGCTGTTGCATTCCCTGGCGTGATCCTTGCTGTTGCATTCTGCACTTCCTGTTCTCATCCAGTTCCTTGCGCTTGTCCTCAAGAATAAGCGCCTTATTCACCAATTCTTGGAAATCTGGGAAGGTGTGGGTGATCAATCCTACTTGCAATCCTGAGTTAAGTCCCTTCATGAAACGAGACTGTTTGGCTTTATCTGTCGCTACATCCTCAGGTGCGTAGCGTGCTAGCTGTGTGAACTTGTTCAGGTAGTCGGCCACTGGCTAATTACCTTGCTTCAGTGCTCTGAACTCCTCCTTCTTAAGGTCCATGATTCCTTCAGGCACGTGATAATCGACTAAACGCACTGGTGAACTCTTCCCAAGTGATATCTTGAGGGTTCTCTTGCGTGGCACAGAAGTTCTCCCACCATTCGGCGGCTGTTCCTTCCAACTGATGAGAAGCGTAAAGTACCTTCTCATTTCCTATGCATTGAGCTATATTAGCTTCCTCTCAATTGACCTTAACCAATCATCGGCCTCCAATGGATTGGCATTCCCAGAGAAAGTGGGTGGGTGAGTCCTCATGAACTCTGACAGTCTTGTGTTCTGGCGTTGTCCCTGATTGACTTGATTAGCTGTGGCCTGAGCAGTGACGTGTTGCATTTGTTGCATCATAGCATGCATCAACTGAGTCTGAGCAGCAAGAAATGCTCCAAAATTCTGCATATCAATCAAGCGGTCTTTGGTGCTCCATCATTGGGGTTTTCTGCTGGGCGAGAACCACTTCCATTGCTTCCAAAATTTCCGCGGGTGTTCACCATCTGTCGATTTGCTCTAAGTTTTAGAGATGAGGGGGAATCAAGAATAGACAAGTAATATGGAACTTATGCGGGGCGAAAGGTGTAACTTTTAAGGTCCAACTTTATTATTGATATTAATAACTCGGTATGGTTGCTTACAATGCCTAAGGGCCTTGCAACACATACTGCACACTCAGCAAACAATGAAAATCCAAATCGAACTAACATTGGAGTCTAACGCCTAAAGGGTGACTCTTTATTCTATGACGCGACTCGACGAAGGAGTCTCACTATAGAACCTATGCTCACTCATCGAGAAAGCCTCCACGGCCTGGGTACGGATGCTGCGGCATAGGCGCAAAACGATTGCCATGTCCAGCAACTGTGTCATCTGTGGTAGTCGAAGAAGCAGTGTCCTCATCGAGATCTGACTCCTCCGGATCTGGTTCGTGTAGCTCGAGTACTGGCTCTGGTTCTGGTCCGTATAAAGCCATCTCCAACTCGTCAATCCTTTGCAGAAGGTGGGACACGTACTCTTGTGCTTCCCGCCATCTGTTCTTTTCTGTCGTGATCTCCTTGCGGGCCTTCTGTAGCTCCTTGCTTGTATCATCAAGTACATCCTCTTGGGCGACAACAAATCGTGCCAACTGTGTAACCATGGCGTCCTCGTCCTGAATCGCCTTCGGGTCAAGAAGGTTATCGCTGCGCGGATGATAACGGAACACCGTGCTCTCCAACTCTCTGGCGTAGATACGGGTAATGTGCCGCATTGCTCGTCGTGATACTTCTTGGATACCCATCTGCATTGTAGACCTCCCGGCAAAGGTGCTGTATCGAGCGATTGCCTGGGCCCTTCTTTCTAGCAGTACCTCAATCTTCACGTCACAAGCCTTGATCAATCCTCGCTTGTCCGATCACTTCCACTTGGTATTGCGGCTTCTCAAAATCCCGAGAGTCTCAGAGCATGTGCCAAAGCTCTGCGGCGTGACCAACTCCCAGATCAACGTAGTTGAACTCTTCCTCCATCTGTCACAAGAGTGCTTACGTAAGAACTCAAAATTTTCCAAATCGTGACAAGGTAAGGGAATATTCAGCAAGAGACAAGGAAAGAGAGAAGGGGATAAGTCGAGATGTCATTTCTCATCTTGACGAATTTTTAGCTTTAGAAAATAGGTTTTATCCTCACTACGACCATTCTAGCTTAGGGTTGAGCCTACGGTCAACCTGGCTCTGATACCACCTCTGTCGGGACCGCGAATTTGCAAATCCGGACCCTCTGTGTATTCAGCACTAGTCCAGGAACGCGCTAGTGCACACAGTCTTAACATCGGTAAATATCACAATCATACCACTCGATACTAATAAAGTACTTTCATTTAAATAGTCAAACTGGTTACTCGACCTTATGGTCAAGTTACAAATATATGCCTCGCAAGGCGAAACTTATTCAGAGAAAAATAATAGCAGCGGAAAATCAAATAACTTCGTGGCGCCATCCAGTATACCACAGGCAACTGACTGGGCTCGCTTCCTAAGTAGACGGGTCCTCTTGGAACTCCTCCTCCAAAGCCGTGTAGCCTCCTCTTCAACTGGTGTTATATTGTGGCAAGGGTGAGTACTTGGTACTCAGCAAGTCATGCACAGGATGCAGGCTAATATACTATATGCATGGCTTGGTACAAAGGAATAGCTCAAGGTATATTTGCGATGTGACATTTGACAAGTAGCATAAGTAGATTCGAAAGCGGTAGAAACAAGTAAAGTATAATTAACTTTTCCAGAGTTTAGTAAACATCTTTCCCATCCTAATCCACATTTCCTCAACATCATTATTAATCCAACCCAACCTTTCAAATCCAAGTTATTTTGAGAAAATATAACCCTTGATCAGAATTCCCGAGCGATGTCCAATACCGCGGACACGGCTATTCGAATAGATTCTACACTCTGCGAGAGGTTATGCACTTTACCCACAAGATACAGGTCAAACACCACAAAGGCGAGTTCCGTAACAAAGTCTTTCGGAAACCTCTAACAATACAAGTGGTCCTCCCGGTTATTGCACACTAACCCTTCCCTTAGCTAAGGCGAAGTTTAGGCCAATCAATGTTAGATGGGTACTGGCCTCACCAGACGCTCCCCGCATAACTTACACAAAGGGTGTAGTTGACCTCCCGAGGTCCCACAGTGCGTTATTAGCAACTTAATCAACTAGGTCCGCCCCATTACAGACATGTGGTTGCACGTTAGATCCAGTTCAAAGGCTTGCAAGGTTAAGTCCTTAGGGTGACCAGGCAAGACTACCCGAAGAACCAAATCAACATCCCCAATGCCACAATCGCCCACCTGATTACTCTTGCCACATGCCCGGCCGAAAATCGCTTATCAAACCCCAGTTGATTACCATGCACCACGTGCCATCAACATCACATGATACTTTTCCAAAACAGGTTCAATATATCATTAAGTCAATATTAACATTTGTTTGTCCAAAATCATGTCATGAGCACGTAGCAGGTCTAAGCAGTTTACTACAACGGTCTAAAACCCATGTTGGCAATTTAATAATGTCCAACTAGTAAACCACAACTAGGGTGACAAAAGGTCATGGCACATACTTAAGTAATCAAGGTGTCATATATCAAATTGGTATTTATCTAACCCCCAGGTTTAAACAAAGTATCTTTCTAATTGAACTAGCATGCATATCTAGGTAGGCCTCAATTTTATACAAATTTAGAAATTTGAATCACTCAAATCGGAGTTGAAACGCAAAAGTTATAAGCGTTTGAAGTTTGAATCAAATCTGAAATCATTATTTCGAATTAATAAATCATTTTCTTTTTCGGAAATCAATTATTGCGTCATCAAGGACACGTGGCAGCTTCTGATTGGCTGCGACGTCGGTAGGTCCATGGACGTGGTCCACGCTCGGCTCAGGTCCACCGTGGACTCGGTCCACGAATCCATGTGTCGCTGACATGTGGGTCCGCCTTGGATGACGTCACTGCTGACGTCAGCGGGGCTCAGCCCACGGTGCTGACAGGTGGGTCCCACCGATGACATCATGGGTGACGTCACGGTGCGGTCGCTGACACGCGGGCCCGGCGTGTCGCTGACTCCACGCCGCACGCCCGCTGGCGCGGCGCGGTTCGGCTCGACACGTGGCACGATCTAAGCCGTTGGTTTGAAAACCGACGGCTAGGATTGGATTCGGCCTCATGTGCTTGGGCGCACGGGTTGATCCGGGCCGTTGGATCTTGATCTAACGGTCCAGATCCAATCTAGCTTGGTGCAGTTCCTGCTACGTGGCACGACCTAAGCCGTTGGATCTAGATCCAACGGTTGAGATTAGATCTAGGATTTTCAACGGGGAACTCACCGAGGGTGACGTGGCGCGATCTGGGCCTTTGGATCTTGATCGGACGATTGGTGGAGCTCGGGGTCGGCGATGGCTTCACGGCGGAGTTGCGTGCCGTGGCCGAGGACGGGCGACCACACGAACGGGCGTTTGGGGCGCGCTCCGGCGAGGTGAAAGGTCTCTTCAGTGCGCCTGGCCGGGTTACGGATGCAGGGTCAATGACGGCGACGGCGGACGGCGGCGGAATCAAGCGTAACCGCGGCGGAGGTGCTATGACTCGGCGAGCGATTCCGGCGGATCTACGGCGGCGAGGCTCGGTGAGCTAGGCGATGGCTGCGCAAGGTCCAGCGATCCTCGGGTGTGATCCGGCATTAAATAGCCTCGGCTTCGCGGCGGACACGGAAACCTAGTTCTCCACGGCGGCGAAGCGCGGCGGAGTCCGGCTCGGATCCGGCGGAGACGACGACGGTCGACCGTCCACGTGGCGCGATCAACGGCCACGATTGCACGGGCGCGACCGGGTCCGGGTCGGATTCGATCGAAGCGGTACGGGGAAATCCTGATCGTTGGATCTTGATCCAACGGTTGGGATCGATTAGGTTTTAGAGTTGGTTCGGTCGAGTCACGTGACTCGGGTCGGACTCGAACTCGAGTCTGAGGGATGAACAGTACAAACCCACTCGCATTTTCCAGCGATTTAATAATTAAAATAATTCCCAGAAAATTCATTTAATTCATTAAAAATAGCAAAATACTCAGAAAAATTCCAGAAAAATTCTGGAAAATATTTTGGAACATTTTGGACTCAAATAAAATATTTCCAACAAAATTTTATTTGCAAAATTAAATTCTTTAATTATTTCAAAATGGAATAAATTCAAATAAATTCCAAATAAATCCAAATAAATTCCAGAAAATTCCAAAAATTCACCAAAGTGCCAAATCACACATGAATTTAAGAAAAGCAAAATTTTGGGGTGTTACAGAGGAGGGAGGAGGTCCACTCTTCCGGCTCTTCGGGGAGTTGAGATCCGCGCTCTCCGGCACGGTCTCCGCGCTGGGGTTCAGATGGACGACACGACTCCCCCTACGACGTCGGGTGCCAGGCGTTTTCCCGATGGCTGCACCGTGTGGCGTGGCTCGAGAGGTTTCGCCCGGCATCCCTCGAGAAGTACGACGGCACCACCAACCCAGAGGAGTTCTTACAGATCTACACCACGGTGGTGCGGGCTGTTGGCGGGTCTGAAAAAGCCATGGCCAACTACTTTCCAACGGCCTTGACCGGGTCCGCCCCGTCTTGGCTGTTGAACCTCCCGCGAGGCTCAGTGCACTCGTGGGGGGAGCTGTGTGGCCTTTTCGTCACCAACTTCTAGGGGCCGTACACACAACCAGGCGTGGAGGACGATCTCCATGCCCTCGAGTAGGGGAGAGGGGAGTCGTTGCGTGACTTCATCCGGCGGTTCAGCCATTGTCGCAATATGATCCCCCGGATCTCTGAGTAGTCGATCGTAATTGCCTTTCGGAGAGGCATTCGGGACCGCAAGATGCGGGAGAAGATGGCTACCCGCGAGGTCACCACTACCTCTGAGCTTTTTTCCCTGGTGCACAAGTGCGCCCGGGCAGCGAAAGCTCGGGGGCCGGTGTCCGGTTCTACGGGTAGCCGCGGCGGAGATGAGGCCGGAACCTCGAGGGGTCCTGGCCCAGCAAGCAAGAGGATGAGGGGGCGCGAGGTGGGCGAGACCAGGCGGGTCTTGGCCGCCGAGCACGAGCGAAGGAATACTCGGCCACGAGGGTGCGACTGCCGCGACCAGCGAGGCGATTGGCGTGGACGGAGAGACAACAACCACGAGGAAAAGGAGGGCAGACCCTTCTTCCTGCTCCAAAGGACTAATGACCACGACCTGGCAAACTGCCAGGTTGTGAGCGACATGGTGGAGCGACGGCTCAAGGAGCGCCGCCCTCGCGATGATGACCAAGACGAAGACCCTGCCCCACTGGCCTTCCATGTCCTTCGACGCGCTTCAGATATCTTGAAAGGGAGTTGCGCCCGGCGTTGCCCTTCTATAGGATTGCCATGGGGGCTGGCTTGCTGCCTCTGGGCCAGATACGCCTCCCCGTCACCTTTGGGGAAGAGAGCAACTACCGGATGGAGATGTGGACTTCGAGGTTGCTGACTTCGACCTCCCATTGAACGCCCTTCTTGGCCGACCAGCGTTGGCCAAGATAATGGCGGTGACCCACTATGCCTACATGGTGGTGAACATACCAGGGCTCGCTGGCCCCATAGTGATCCAGGTGGACCGGCCGGAGGCCTTGTGTAGGATCGAAGTATACGAATATAGCAATCATAGGGGGGGTGAATGATTGAGAGGAAGCTAAAACCAAAATTTTGAACTATTAAAAACTTCACCCCAAAAGAAACCAAAAGATTGCCTCGGATTTGACAAAAACAGATTAACAGACGCTTGGTAAAATGAGAATTCCCGGAGATTCAACTGTCGAAACGATCTGAAATTTGGACACAAGAAACTAGATTTCAATACGAATCAAACCCAAAAAGAATCAGCTTGATCGGACTTATGGATCAAAAGTTATGAGCTTCGCAAGCTTGCTGATCCAGAACTTGACAAGAATTGATCTAACGAAAACTTGAAAGTCAGAACCGACAAAAGTTTAATCAACTAGACTTGAGGAACTCAAAAACAATACCCTAGAACGGTTTTTGATGGATCAAATCAAGATGAAACTCAACGATCAAAAACCAATCTAGAATTAGAACAAGCATGCAAACAAAAACCAAAACAGAAAACACTGTAGCGACGTGGTTCTTGTAGCATAAAAATCTTGGAAGAATTGATCTTTATTTCTTGTCTAAAATACTCTCATCAAAAGAGTACAAACCCTAAAACCAAGCTCAAGGCTTGATGCGCTTAGCTCTCCTTGGTGCACTTCCAACAGGAGACAACCCCTCCTATTAAAAGGACCAACCTGCATCGATTCCTATTCCTAGAAGGAATCCGTGATCCAACACAACTCTACTTGGCCCAACCTGGCCGAGTACAACTCTTGCACGCGTATGGTAACCCTACCATACTCACGTGACTAACACTTTGCACGCATATGGCCACCTGCCATACTCACGTGACTAACACTTTGCACGCGAATGACCTCCTGCCATTCTCACGTGACTAACCATTCTTCATGTGCACCATTCCCTTAGCCCGAACGTCCCGCATGACATCCTTGACCACCAAGACCTCAGTTCCTCCTGAACCTAGTCCCGAACCTCAGTTCCTCCATGAACCTAGTTCCACCTCCGTCATCGACCACATTCGTCTTCGAGCAATACCGCACATGAACAAACCACAAAACAAATCCGAGCACAAGTCCACGACTTGACTCAAGGTCAATCCATGCAACTACTCACATGAGCATTGCATAAAGTCCACTTCAAAACACGCATCATGAAATCATCACAAATTTCATAATTTCAAATTCAAACCATTTCAATTTTGCTCAAAACCGCCAAAAGCATGTGTATGACAGACCAAAGTCTTTGGTCTGTCATACATGGGAAAATTTAGTTCGCTATCAACATGTGTATGACAGACCAAAGAGTTTGGTCTGTCATACATGGGCAAAATGAGTTCACTGAAAACATGTGTATGACAGACCAAAGAGTTTGGTCTGTCATACATGGGTAAAATGAAATCGCCCAAAGCATGTGTATGCAGACCAAAATCTTTGGTCTGTCATACATTGAAAAAACGAAGTCACCAAAAGCCTGTGTATGACAGACCAAAAAGTTTGGTTTGTCATACATGAGAAAATCGAGTTCGCCAAAAACCTGTGTATGGCAGACCAAAAACTTTGGTCTGTCATACATGGAAAAAATGCGATTTTTAGTTATTTGGTTCGGCGCAAAAGCAAGGTTTCTTTTTTAATGTTCGAATGTTTGGTCCAACACAGATTAATCCTAATCTTAACCAATTTCAGCACAAGATCAAACCAATTTTTCATCACATGATTCACAATCTCCCCCTTGATGAAAACATTGGCAACACCATTTAGACATGAACATTTACAGAGAAAATAAAAACTCCCCTTTTGACAAGTGAAAAATGTGTGTGGTTTGTGCAATGTGCCAAAAGCCAAAAACCAAACTTCTCCCAGATTACTCAACAACCGAAAGATACTACTCCCTCTTTTTCAACTCTTCCCAAACTTCTCAAAAACTTCTCCCCCTTTGACAATGGATTCATCAAGAAAACAACAAGAGAACATGTTCAAACTTTTTCTTGTATCAATGGTTTCATAAGCGAAGCAAGGGAGTGCCAAGATACAAAGGATGAGCTCATTCGATCATATAACCTTATATATCACATAATATGCAAAATATATGATCTTAATGTGATGTTAACAAGTTAAGAAATGACATGCATCTCAACCTCAAATCTGTCAACTATAGCCAAGTACTAAGCAAGACCTTTAGTAGAAAAACAAGGACTCAAAAATTGAAGCAACTAACAAATCAGGGCGAGCAAGTGGTTTCAACTTCAATCTAGTAGACCAAGTTTAATCTTTTAAACAATAAACTGCATGTGGCATACTTGAAGCATACTTCTTTTATTTCCTTGGAGTGGCATGCTTGAAGCATACATCTTGTCATTTGAGGGAATGGCATGCTTGAAGCATACATCTTATCTTTTAAGGAAAGCATGCCTGAAGCATACAACTTGAAGCTTTTTGCTTTTAACAATCCTTTTTATTGATTCCCTTTTTCTTTTCTTTTTCTTTGATTGTAAACATGCAAAAAATGATTAAAAGGTCTTATGAAAGAGTAAAGCTGAAAACACACTTGCTTCATAGCCCAAATTTGTCAAGAGGATTCAATATCAAGCCTAGAAGAATGAGATATCACAGAGTATTTAGCTATAGGCAATCAGATCAGGAATTCCGCAATGTCATTTTTAGTTCAAGTGAGACAATTTAGATTATCATATATTAGCTCAATTACATAGTATATAAAGAAATATGATAAAGTGAGCTCATCAAGTGAAAGAATTTGGCAAAGAAACTCCCCTCAAAACAATCCCATTGGATGAACAATTCCAAGTTCTCCCGAATAAAAGCAAAACGAGAAGAAGACAAAGGTTTTGTGAAAATGTCTGCCAATTGATGTTCAGTATCCACATGATGAAGCACAATGTTGCCTTTTTCAACATGATCTCTAAGAAAGTGAAATCTGATGTCAATATGTTTTGTTCTTGAATGTTGCACGTGGTTCTTAGCAATGCAAATTGCACTAGTGTTATCACACGTAAGAGGAACACTATCCGAAAAAACCCATAATCTTTAAGTGTAGCTACTATCCAAAGAATTTGAGAACAACAACTAGCTTGGCAGCCACATATTCAGATTCAGCAGCTTGATTGTGCAAATGTAAGATTGCTTTCTAGATGACCATGCAATGAGAGAATTTCCCAAGAAGTGACATGAACCAGAAGTGCTTTTCCTATCAATTCTACATCCTCCAAAATCAGCATCAGAAAAAGATCTCAAACTAATGCATGAGGAAGCAGAAAGCCAAATGCCAAAATCTTGAGTTCCATGAAGATACCTAAAAATCCTTTTGACAGCTTGTCGATGTGAAGCACGTGGGGAAGCTTGAAAACGAGCACACAAGCACACAGCAAATTGTATATCCGACCTTGATGCAGTGAGGTACAAAAGTGAACCTATCATGCTTCTATATTCCTTTTGATCAACCGGCTCACCATCTTCATCAGGGTCAAGTGCGCAAGTGCTCTCCATGGGTGTCATGATCGGCTTGCTGTTTTCCATCCCAAAGCGATGTAGCAAGTCTTTCGTGTATTTGCTTTGATGTAAAAAAAGTACCATCCTTCGTTTGCTTGATTTGAAATCCCAAAAAGTATGTCAACTCTCCCATCATACTCATCTCAAACTCCTTCCTCATTGTTTCTGAAAACTCAGACACTAAAACATGAGATGAACCACCAAAGATAATATCATCAACATAAATCTGAATGAATAGTTGATCATTGCCTTGCTTGAGTAAAAAGAGAGTTTTGTCAACCTTTCCCATTAAAAAGCCCTTTTCAAGTAAAAAGGTTTTTAGCCTATCATACCATGCTCTAGGGGCTTGTTTCAAACCATACAAAGCTTTTGATAGTTTGAACACATGATTTGGAAACTTTGGATTTTCAAAACCAGGTGGTTGCTTGACAAAAAACCTCCTCATTTATGTAGCCATTAAGAAAAGCACTTTTCACATCCATTTGATACAATTTGAAACCTTTGGATGCAGCAAAAGCTAAAAGGATTCTAATGGCTTCAATTCTAGCAACAGGAGCAAAGGTTTCATCAAAATCTAAGCCTTCAATTTGAGTGTAACCTTGAGCAACCAATCTAGCCTTGTTTCTAACAACAACACCATCCTCACTTTGTTTATTTTTGAAAACCCATCTAGTTCCAATAACATTAAAATCAGGAGGTGGAGAGACAAGTTTCCAAACTTTATTTCGTTCAAAATTCTCTAATTCTTCATGCATGGCATTGATCCAAGATTCGTCAGATAATGCATGAGATATATCTTTGGGTTCAAAGGAAGCAACTAAAGCAGAATGATCATGAGTGTCAGAATGAATAAACCTGGATCGAGTGACTCTCTCATTTAGGTCTCCAATCATTTGTTCAGATGGATGCATTTTTTGAATGTGCAAGGGAGCATTGACTTTTGAGACTTCTCCTTCTCCTTCTTCATTTTCAGCATGTACAGATGATGTTGTAGCTTGAGGATGGTTAGCTGTAGGTGATGTAGTAGTAGGTGCCAAAGGTGCTACAGCTTGTTGTGCATTAGGAAGAGTCAAGACCTCATCTTCATCATCATCATTATCTTCAAAAATTTTCTCCCCCTGAACATATGCGTCTGTACCTGCATCATTTAGACTAGTGCCTGGACTAGACTCATCAAAAGTAACTTCACAGGTTTCCACAATTTTGTTAGTCTCCAAAACAAGCACACGATAGCCACGAGTATGAGCAGGATATCTAAGAAAAAAACCATCCATTGATCTAGCTTCAAATTTATCAAGATTTCCAGATTTCAAGACAAAGCATTTGCATACAAAAACCCTAAAGTGAGAAGCTTGATGAGGGCCTATGTCCAAACCGAAGCTCATATGGAGTCTTACCCAATTTTGATCTAAAAAACACACGGTTTGAAACATAACATGCAGTTGAAATCGCTTCAGCCCAAAAGTTTCTAGGAGTGTGATGTTCATCTAACATGGTTCTAGCCATCTCAACCAATGTTCTGTTTTTCCTTTCAACTACACCATTCTGTTGAGGCACTCTAGGTGATGAAAATTGATGATCAATTCCTTTTTCAGTACAAAAGTGATCAAAAGAAGCATTTTTGAATTCGGTTCCATTATCACTTCTAATAGCTTTGAGAGCTCCTGGATGATCAATAGAAAGCCTAAGAACAAGACTTCTAAAATGACTAAAAGCCTCATCCTTAGATGCCATAAAGTATACCCAGGAGTATCTAGAAAAATCATCAACAATTACAAGCACATACCATTTGCCTCCAAAGGATTGAACTCGAGATGGTCCAACTGTATCAAGATGTAGAAGCTGTCCTGGAGCGTTTGTCATCACCATGGTAAGAGGTGGATGTGAACCTGCAATCATCTTACCATGTCTACAAGAAGAACATACTAGATTGCTATCACCCTTAAGCTTAGGTAAGCCACGTATGAGATCTAAACCACTTACACGAGTAAGATGATCAAAACCAACATGACCAAGTCTACGATGCCAAAAGAATAAATCTTTAGAAACATTGGCAATTAGACACCTATGTTTAGAAGAAGGTGATGCATCAAAATCAGCTTTAAAAACTCTTCCAAAGCGAAATCTTGAACACAAGATCACCTGAAGCATCTAGCACTTTGCATTCATTTTTCTTAAAGCTTATCTCAAGATCTTCATCAAGCATTTGTGAGACAGAAAGCAAGTTATATTTCAAGTTTTCAACAAGAGCCACATCTTTGAACATAAACTTGTCACTTACCTTTATTGTACCTTTTGCCACAACAGAAGAGGAAGAAGCATCTCCAAAAGTAACACTTTCAGCACGAGATGCACGAGTGAGGGAGGAGAACCAATTCTTATCACCGGACATGTGGCGTGAGCATCCGGAATCCACTAACCATATGTTCTCCTTCCTTGCACGAGAAGCCTACATAGCAACAAAACATGTCGAGGTCTCAGTACTGGGGTTAGGAATGAGATTTTTGGGAATCCAGTACTGAGACACACGACGTACAACAGTAGGCACAACACGAGAATTTTTATGCACAAAATCAGCTTTTCCTTTTCCCATGTTTATAGGAACAGAAGGTGTTTTCAACACTCTAGGCGCATAGTGAGAAGCAAAGTGTGCTCTTCTGAAGTTAGATCTAGCCTTAGTCATTTCTTTCCTTTGCTGTCTGGCTAGTCTAAAGCAAAAATCTACTAGATGTCCATTTCTACCACAATGAGTGCAAGTGTACTTAGCATGAAGTTTGGCTTTAACAGTAGAAGCACATTTTGCATTCATCATAGTAGAAGAAAGAAAACCAGCAGATTTAAAAGCAATCTTTTTAGGCTCATTAAGAATCTCAATTTTGCAAGGAGCATTAACAACAGTGCGAGGTTTAGTTTCAAATGAAGCATGAAGATCAAAGCCTAAACCTCTCTTGTTTGAGCTAACCTTAGATTGATCCAAAATCATGTTCAATTTTTTCTTGCCATTAGTGAATCGTTCCAAAGAGTTTTGCAGGTAATCAACTTTCTTAGCAAGAATTAAACAATTATTGCAGGGAACATCTATTTTTCCTTTTTGCTTGCGACAAGTTGAGCATGAGAGAATTTCATGTGAAAGCAGATTATCAGTCAATTGAAAAACCCTAGCATTTGCATCTTTCAATTTTAATTCAAGAGTTGAGCATTTAGAACAAGAAGTTGAACTATGCAAATCATCAGTGGAACAGCTAGCATGTACAACATGTTTCTCATTTTTCTCATTTAGATGCAACAAAAGAGCATGTTCTTTCCTAAGCAAGGTGAGCTCATTGTAAATTAAGTCACATGATTTGCAAGTATCATCACTAGGAATCAAAGTCTTAAGTCTAGCAATTTCAGCATTCAATGATTCAATAATGAAATCATGTTTCTTAATTTTCTTATCACGTTTGTCAAGCAATTTTCCAAGACGAGCAACAGCAATAGCTAATTCATCATAAGAGGGATCTACCTCATTGAAGTCGCTGTCGTGGTCGTCCTCGGTGAAGCTATCCTTGCTGCTTGCCATGAGACACAATCCCATCAAATCATGCTTGCTTGGAGTAGCATCATCTTCGCTGCTCTCCGAGTCCACATCGCTCAAATTGACTTGTTCAAGAGCGGAAAGAACTCGGTGAACCACCTTGCGGTTGATGAAGTTCTTCTTCTTCCTATCATTTGACGAGAACCTTTTCTTCTCATTCCTTCTGTCGTTGTCCTTCTCCTCCTTTGATGTTTTTCCTGCAAGCTTAGGACAATTTGTGCGAATATGGTTGAGGTCACCACACTCATAGCATCTTGGAGGACCACCTCTCTTTCTCATTCTCACATTCTGCAAAGCTTTGTTAAAGCGAGAAGAGAGTAGTGCCAGATCTTCTTCTGAAACTCTTCAAGTTGCTCATCATTAAAGAAGACATGGAAGACAAGGCAAAGCTAGAAGAAGAATTTGCTTTTGACATGTTAGGGTTAGAGATCAAAGCAATTGATTTAATGTTACCCTTCCTGGCAAGAACATCCAACTCATGAGTTTTCAACTTAGAATAAAGAACATCTAAAGTAAGTGTACTCATGGTAGTAGATTCTTGTATAGATGTTACTTTCATCTCCCACACCGACATGTCCAAAGCACTAAGCAATTGTCTAGCATTAGCAGCATCATCAAAGCTAACTCCAACAGCACGCAAATTGCTAAGAATCTTATTGAAACGTGCAAAGAAGTCATCTACAGATTCACTAGGTTTCATCTCAAAACGCATGTATTCTTTTTTGTAAATATCTTGGCGAACCTCTTTCACAGTATTAGAACCTTCATGGTAATCACAAAGAGATTTCCATACCTCATATGCGGATCGAAGATGAACCACACGATCAAAGTCGCTTCGTCCCAAGCCTTGGATGATCAAGTTCTTGGCGCCTTCTTTGTTTGCTTCAACTTGTGTGCGATTGGTGTCATTGACGTTGTCGTTTGCAGGGACTTGGTATGGCTTGTACACCTTCTCCCAAATTGTGAAGCCTTGTGCTTGGATGAATGCCTCCATCTTGGCCTTCCAAAACTGAAAATCAACACCATCGAACACACAAGGTTTTGTCGAATAACGATCCATTAATCTAATCACCGGTTAAGATAGATTAAAAAAAACCTCGCTCTGATACCACTTGTAGGATCGAAGTATACGAATATAGCAATCAGAGGGGGGTGAATGATTGAGCGGAAGCTAAAACCAAAATTTTGATCTATTAAAAACTTCACCCCAAAAGAAACCAAAAGATTGCCTCGGATTTGACAAAAACAGATTGACAGATGCTTGGTAAAATGAGAATTCCCGGAGATTCAACCGTCGAAACGATATGAAATTTGGACACAAGAAACTAGATTTCAATACGAATCAAACCCAAAAAGAATCAGCTCGATCGGACTTATGGATCAAAAGTTATGAGCTTCGAAAGCTTGCTGATCCAGAACTTGACGAGAATTGATCTAACGAAAACTTGAAAGTCAGAACCGACAAAAGTTTAATCAACTAGACTTGAGGAACTCAAAAACAATACCCTAGAACGGTTTTTGATGGATCAAATCAAGATGAAACTCAACGATCAAAAACCAATCTAGAATTAGAACAAGCATGCAAACAAAAACCAAAACAGAAAACACTGTAGCGACGTGGTTCTTGTGCATAAAAATCTTGGAAGAATTGATCTTTATTTCTTGTCTAAAATACTCTCATCAAAAGAGTACAAACCCTAAAACCAAGCTCAAGGCTTGATGCGCTTAGCTCTCCTTGGTGCACTTCCAACAGGAGACAACCCCTCCTATTAAAAGGACCAACCCAGAATACGATTCCTATTCCCTAGAAGGAATCCGTATCCAACACAACTCTACTTGGCCCAACCTGGCCGAGTACAACTCTTGCACGCGTATGGTAACCCTACCATACTCACGTGACTAACACTTTGCACGCATATGGCCACCTGCCATACTCACGTGACTAACACTTTGCACGCGAATGACCTCCTGCCATTCTCACGTGACTAACCATTCTTCATGTGCACCATTCCCTTAGCCCGAACGTCCCGCATGACATCCTTGACCACCAAGACCTCAGTTCCTCCTGAACCTAGTCCCGAACCTCAGTTCCTCCATGAACCTAGTTCCAGTCCCGTCATCGACCACATTCGTCTTCGAGCAATACCTGCACATGAACAAACCACAAAACAAATCCGAGCACAAGTCCACGACTTGACTCAAGGTCAATCCATGCAACTACTCACATGAGCATTGCATAAAGTCCACTTCAAAACACGCATCATGAAATCATCACAAATTTCATAATTTCAAATTCAAACCATTTCAATTTTGCTCAAAACCGCCAAAAGCATGTGTATGATGACCAAAGTCTTTGATGTCATACATGGGAAAATTTAGTTCGCTATCAACATGTGTATGACAGACCAAAGAGTTTGGTCTGTCATACATGGGCAAAATGAGTTCACTGAAAACATGTGTATGACAGACCAAAGAGTTTGGTCTGTCATACATGGGTAAAATGAAATCGCCCAAAGCATGTGTATGCAGACCAAAATCTTTGGTCTGTCATACATTGAAAAAACGAAGTCACCAAAAGCCTGTGTATGACAGACCAAAAAGTTTGGTTTGTCATACATGAGAAAATCGAGTTCGCCAAAAACCTGTGTATGGCAGACCAAAAACTTTGGTCTGTCATACATGGAAAAAATGCGATTTTTAGTTATTTGGTTCGGCGCAAAAGCAAGGTTTCTTTTTTAATGTTCGAATGTTTGGTCCAACACAGATTAATCCTAATCTTAACCAATTTCAGCACAAGATCAAACCAATTTTTCATCACATGATTCACAATCTCCCCCTTGATGAAAACATTGGCAACACCATTTAGACATGAACATTTGGCAGTTTTTTTTTAAAAAAAGAACAGAGAACATAAAAACTCCCCTTTTGACAAGTGAAAAATGTGTGTGGTTTGTGCAATGTGCCAAAAGCCAAAAACCAAACTTCTCCCAGATTACTCAACAACCGAAAGATACTACTCCCTCTTTTTCAACTCTTCCCAAACTTCTCAAAAACTTCTCCCCCTTTGACAATGGATTCATCAAGAAAACAACAAGAGAACATGTTCAAACTTTTTCTTGTATCAATGGTTTCGCAAATGTATAAGGGAGTGCCAAGATACAAAGGATGAGCTCATTCGATCATATAACCTTATATATCACATAATATGCAAAATATATGATCTTAATGTGATGTTAACAAGTTAAGAAATGACATGCATCTCAACCTCAAATCTGTCAACTATAGCCAAGTACTAAGCAAGACCTTTAGTAGAAAAACAAGGACTCAAAAATTGAAGCAACTAACAAATCAGGGCGAGCAAGTGGTTTCAACTTCAATCTAGTAGACCAAGTTTAATCTTTTAAACAATAAACTGCATGTGGCATGCTTGAAGCATACTTCTTTTATTTCCTTGGAGTGGCATGCTTGAAGCATACATCTTGTCATTTGAGGGAATGGCATGCTTGAAGCATACATCTTATCTTTTAAGGAAAGCATGCCTGAAGCATACAACTTGAAGCTTTTTGCTTTTAACAATCCTTTTTATTGATTCCCTTTTTCTTTTCTTTTTCTTTGATTGTAAACATGCAAAAAATGATTAAAAGGTCTTATGAAAGAGTAAAGCTGAAAACACACTTGCTTCATAGCCCAAATTTGTCAAGAGGATTCAATATCAAGCCTAGAAGAATGAGATATCACAGAGTATTTAGCTATAGGCAATCAGATCATGGAATTCCGCAATGTCATTTTTAGTTCAAGTGAGACAATTTAGATTATCATATATTAGCTCAATTACATAGTATATAAAGAAATATGATAAAGTGAGCTCATCAAGTGAAAGAATTTGGCAAAGAAACTCCCCCTCAAAACAATCCCATTGGATGAACAATTCCAAGTTCTCCCCGAATAAAGGCAAAACGAGAAGAAGACAAAGGTTTTGTGAAAATGTCTGCCAATTGATGTTCAGTATCCACATGATGAAGCACAATGTTGCCTTTTTCAACATGATCTCTAAGAAAGTGAAATCTGATGTCAATATGTTTTGTTCTTGAATGTTGCACAGGGTTCTTAACAATGCAAATTGCACTAGTGTTATCACACAGAAGAGGAACACTATCCAGAAAAAACCCATAATCTTTAAGTGTAGCTACTATCCAAAGAATTTGAGAATAACAACTAGCAAGACCACATATTCAGATTCAGCGATTGATTGTGCAACAGAAGATTGCTTTCTAGATGACCATGCAATGAGAGAATTTCCCAAGAAGTGACATGAACCAGAAGTGCTTTTCCTATCAATTCTACATCCTCCAAAATCAGCATCAGAAAAAGATCTCAAACTAATGCATGAAGAAGCAGAAAGCCAAATGCCAAAATCTTGAGTTCCATGAAGATACCTAAAAATCCTTTTGACAGCTTGTCGATGTGAAGCACGTGGGGAAGCTTGAAAACGAGCACACAAGCACACAGCAAATTGTATATCCGGCCTTGATGCAGTGAGGTACAAAAGTGAACCTATCATGCTTCTATATTCCTTTTGATCAACCGGCTCACCATCTTCATCGTCAAGTGCGCAAGTGCTCTCCATGGGTGTCATGATCGGCTTGCTGTTTTCCATCCCAAAGCGATGTAGCAAGTCTTTCGTGTATTTGCTTTGATGTAAAAAAAGTACCATCCTTCGTTTGCTTGATTTGAAATCCCAAAAAGTATGTCAACTCTCCCATCATACTCATCTCAAACTCCTTCCTCATTGTTTCTGAAAACTCAGACACTAAAACATGAGATGAACCACCAAAGATAATATCATCAACATAAATCTGAATGAATAGTTGATCATTGCCTTGCTTGAGTAAAAAGAGAGTTTTGTCAACCTTTCCCATTAAAAAGCCCTTTTCAAGTAAAAAAGTTTTTAGCCTATCATACCATGCTCTAGGGGCTTGTTTCAAACCATACAAAGCTTTTGATAGTTTGAACACATGATTTGGAAACTTTGGATTTTCAAAACCAGGTGGTTGCTTGACAAAAACCTCCTCATTTATGTAGCCATTAAGAAAAGCACTTTTCACATCCATTTGATACAATTTGAAACCTTTGGATGCAGCAAAAGCTAAAAGGATTCTAATGGCTTCAATTCTAGCAACAGGAGCAAAGGTTTCATCAAAATCTAAGCCTTCAATTTGAGTGTAACCTTGAGCAACCAATCTAGCCTTGTTTCTAACAACAACACCATCCTCACTTTGTTTATTTTTGAAAACCCATCTAGTTCCAATAACATTAAAATCAGGAGGTGGAGAGACAAGTTTCCAAACTTTATTTCGTTCAAAATTCTCTAATTCTTCATGCATGGCATTGATCCAAGATTCGTCAGATAATGCATGAGATATATCTTTGGGTTCAAAGGAAGCAACTAAAGCAGAATGATCATGAGTGTCAGAATGAATAAACCTGGATCGAGTGACTCTCTCATTTAGGTCTCCAATCATTTGTTCAGATGGATGCATTTTTTGAATGTGCAAGGGAGCATTGACTTTTGAGACTTCTCCTTCTCCTTCTTCATTTTCAGCATGTACAGATGATGTTGTAGCTTGAGGATGGTTAGCTGTAGGTGATGTAGTAGTAGGTGCCAAAGGTGCTACAGCTTGTTGTGCATTAGGAAGAGTCAAGACCTCATCTTCATCATCATCATTATCTTCAAAAATTTCAAAATGGGATCAACACGGTCAAAGCACAACTTGCCTTCAAAGAGTACTTGTTCTTGGTCTTGAGCTGGCTCCTGGGTAACACTTCTCCTTCGAAGCCTTCGGGCACTTCATCGTCTACTCGTAACGCGTGCAAATAGCAATAAATAAATAAACAGTACACGAAAGTGTTCAAAAGTTCAAATAAACTCCATAAACAGAGAAAGCACATTTTTATAAATTTTTAGAAACTGGAATCGTCCAAATCGGAGTTAAAATGCAAAAGTTATAATTGTTTAAAGTTTAAAGAATTCATTAAATAAATATAAACAGAGGAAAAATTCCTATTAAAAAATTAATTAAAATTCATATTTAAGTAGATCTCAATTTTATAAAAATTTAGAAATTTGAACCACTCAAATCGGAGTTAAAACGCAAAAGTTATAAGCATTTGAAGTTTGAAAATTCAAATAAATCAATAAACCGAATTAATTCATTTATTTTTATACTGAAAAATTCGATTATGATGTCAGCATGACGTCAGCACAGGATTTTTAATTTCCACCGAATTATTTTTCTATTGAAAAATCGATTTATTGCGTCAGCCAGTCCATGGACTCGGTCCACGGCTCGGCTTGGGTCCACCGTGGACTCGGTCCACGGACGCACGTGTCACTGACACGTGGGACCCATGAGGACGTCAGCTGCTGACGTTAGCAACTGTAGGATCGAAGTATACGAATATAGCAATCAGAGGGGGGGTGAATGATTGTGCGGAAGCTAAAACCAAATTCTTGACCTATTAAAAGTTCACCCCAAAACAGAACCAAATAATTGCCTCGTTTTCGACAAAAACAGAATGACAGAGGTTTGGTAAAACGAGAATTCCCGGCGATCCAACCGTCGAAACGATCTGAAATTTGGACACAAGAAACTAGATTCCAATACGAATTGAACCCAAAAAGAATCAGCTCGATCGGACTTACGGATCAAAAGTTATGAGCTTCGCAAGCTTGCTGTTCCAGAACTTGACGAAAACTAATCTAATCAAAACTTCAAGATTAAACAAGAACGACAAAAGATTGATCAACTAGACTTTGAGAAACACTAGATCAATACCCTAGAGAGGTTTTTGATGGATCAAATCAAGATGAAACTCAACGATCAAAAACCAATCTAGAATTAGAACAAGCATGCAAACAAGAACCAAAACAGAAAATACTGTAGCGACGTGGTTACTGTAGCACGCAAAAATCTTGGAAGAATTGATCTTTAATTCTTGTCTAAAATACTCTCATCAAAAGAGTACAAACCCTAAAACCAAGCTCAAAGCTTGATGCGCTCAGCTCTGCTTGGTGCCTTTCAACAGGAGACCCCCCACCTATTTAAAGCACCAACCCACAAGGAGTTCTGAATACGATTCCTATTCCCTAGAAGGAATCCGTATCCAACTCAACTCTACTTGGCCCAACCAGGCCGAGTACAACTCTTGCACGCGTATGGCAACCCTACCATACTCACGTGACTAACACTTTGCACGCGTATGGCCACCTGCCATACTCACGTGACTAACACTTTGCACGCGAATGACCTCCTGCCATTCTCACGTGACTAACCATTCTTCATGTGCACCATTCTCTTAGCCCGAACGTCCCGCATGACATCCTTGACCACCAAGACCTCGGTTCCTCCTGAACCTAGTCCCGAACCTCAGTTCCTCCATGAACCTAGTTCCGGTCCCGTCATCGACCACATTCGTCTTCGAGCAATACCTGCACATGAACAAACCACAAAACAAATCCGAGCACAAGTCCACGACTTGACTCAATGTCAATCCATGCAACTACTCACATGAGTATTGCATAAAGTCCACTTCAAAAGAAGCATCATGAAATCATTACAAATTTCAAATTCACATTCAAAATTCAAATCCAAATCGCTCAAAACCCTAATTGAGCGAAAACGCATTCACGACGGACAAACAAAGAATTAGTCCGTTGTACATGTGAAAATCTTGGTTCCAAGAAATTATCCAAACCGAAAAAGCTTGTTCACAACGGACCAAAAAAACTGTCCGTTGTACATGTGAAAATGACTTCGGTCATGGGCTCAAAAACATGTTCACAACAGACCCAAAAACACTGTCCGTCGCAGATGGGAAACTTACTGTTTCTTGAGAGCTAGGTCCGGCGCAAAAGTGAAACTTACTGTTTCTTGTCAAATTATCAAACACATGCACAAGCACATTTTGCAAATCCAATTCTAAGTTTAATTTTTCAGTTCAAAGCCAATTTTTCAGCACATGATTTCACAATCTCCCCCTTGATGAAAACATTGGCAACACCACTTAGAATTGAATCATTTGGCATTCACTTTACAAAAGATTTTGAAATCCAAAGGATCAAGGACCAAAGTAAGAAAACACAGAAATCCCCCTTTGACCAAAATGCAAAACAAAATGTCCCCCTGAGAATGAAAATGTATGTGAGTGTGCAATGCGCCCAAAAAAATTCTCCAAACTTCTCCCAAAATTCTCAAATTTAACAACTCTCCCTTTTTCTTTAAACTTTTCAACAATTCCCAATTTTCTCCCCCTTTGACAATGGATTCATCAAGAGTAAAAGAGAGAACAGGTTCAAAATTTTTCCTGAAACAATGATTTCACAAAGAGAAACAAGGGAGTGCCAAGATAGGAAAAGATGAGCTCATTCGATCATATAACCTTATATATCACATAATATGCAAAATACATGATCTTGATGTGATTTTAGCAGGTTAGGGAATGACATGCATCTCAACCTCAATTCAGTCAACTATAGCCAAGTACTAAGCAAAACCTTTAGTAGAAAAACAAAGGCTCAAAGTTGAAGCAAATAACAAATCAGGGTGAGCAAGTAGTTTCAACTCCAATCTAGTGGACCAATTTAATCTTTAAACAATAAGTTGCATGTGGCATGCTTGAAGCATACTTCTTTTATTTTCTAGGAGTGGCATGCTTGAAGCATACATCTTATCTTTGAGGGAATGGCATGCTTGAAGCATACATCTTATCTTTTTAGGGAAAGCACCCTAAAGCACATAACTTGAGGTTTTTTGCTTTTAACAACCCTCTTTTATTGATTCCCTTTTCTTTTCATTTTTCTTTGATTATAAACATGCAAAAATGATTAAAAGGTCTTATGAAAGAGTAAAGCTGAAAACACACTTGCTTCATAGCCCAAATTTGTCAAGAAGATTCAATAACAAGCCTAGAAGAGTAAGATATCACAGAGTATTTAGCTATAGGTAATCAGTCCAGGGAATTCCACAATGTCATTGTTAGTTCAAGTGAGACAATTAGATTATCATATATTAGCTCAATTACATAACATATAAAGAAATATGATAAAGTGAGCTCATCAAGTGAAAGAACTTGGCAAAGAAACTCCCCCTCAAAACAATCCCATTGGATGAACAATTCCAAGTTCTCCCCGAATAAAAGCAAAACGAGAAGAAGACAAAGGTTTTGTGAAAATGTCTGCCAATTGATGTTCAGTATCCACATGATGAAGCACAATATTTTCTTTTTCAACATGATCTCTAAGAAAGTGAAATCCAGTATCAATATGCTCAAGAAAAGGGATTACTCAAGAGGTAGCACGAACCAAATCAAATCAACATCCTCCAAAGTCAACATCAGAAAAAGCTCTTAAACTAATCCATGAGGAAGCAGAAAGCCAAATGCCAAAATCTTGAGTTCTATGAAGATACCTGAAGATAGCTTGTCGATGTGAAGCACGTGGGAAGCTTGAAAACAAGCACACAAGCACACACAAGCACGTGGGAAGAGTCTCTCATGTAAACCTCCAATTATCTCATCCTCAACAGCATCATCATCATCTTTTATGAACAAAGACACTCTCCCCCTGAACATATGCACTTGTACCTGCATCATTTGAACTAGTGCCTTTTGCGAAAACAGAAGTGGAAGAAGCATTTCCAAAGGCAACACTTTCAGCATGAGATGCACGAGTGAAGGAGAACCAAATCTTATCACTGAACATGTGAAGTGAGCATCCGAAATTCACTAGCCACATGTTCTCCCTCCTCGCGTGAGAAGCCTACATAGAAGCAGAAAGTGTCGAGGTCTCGGTACTGGGGTTAGAAATAAGATGTTTAGGAATCCAGTACTGAGACACACGACAGACAACAGTAGGCACAACACGAGCAGTCTTATGCACAAAATAAAATTTGCCTGTTCCCGTGTTTCTAGCAACAAAAGGTGCTTGCATCACCCTAGGCACGTAGTGAGAAGCAAAGCATGCCTTTCTAAAATTAGACCTAGCCTTAGCTCTTTCTTTCTTTTGTTGTTTGGCTAGTCTAAAGCAAAAATCTACTAAATGTCCATCTCTACCACAATGAGTGCAAGTGTACTTAACAGGATGTTTGGCTTTAGAAGTAGAAGCAATATTTGCATTCATCATAGTAGAAGATAACACTCCAGCAGACTTAAAGACAATTTTCTTAGGCTCATTGACAGTTTCAAATTTTCCACTTTCAAGTGTTTTGACAACAGTGGGAGCATGTGATTTATGATGAGCATAAGAATCAAAACCTAAACCTTTGTTATGAGTGCTGACTTTTGATTGATCCAAGATCATGTTTAGGTTTTTCTTGCCATTAGTGAAACGTTCCAAAGAATTTAAGTAATCAACTTTCTTAGCAAGAGTTAAACAATTATTGCAGGAACATCTACTTTTCCTTTTTGCTTGCGACAAGTTGAGCATGAGAGAATTTCATGTGAAAGCAAATTATCGATTAATTGAGAAACCCTAGCATTTGCATCTTTCAATTTTAATTCAAGAGTTGAGCATTTAGAACAAGAAGTTGAACTATGCAAATCATCGATTGGAACAGCTAGCATGTACAACATGTTTCTCATTTTTCTCATTTAGATGCAACAAAAGAGCATGTTCTTTCCTAAGCAAGGTGAGCTCATTGTAAATTAAGTCACATGATTTGCAAGTATCATCACTAGGAATCAAAGTCTTAAGTCTAGCAATTTCAGCATTAAATGTTTCAACAATGAAATCATGTTTCTTAATTTTCTTATCACGTTTGTCAAGCAATTTTCCAAGACGAGCAACAGCAATAGCTAATTCATCATAAGAAGGATCTACCTCATTGAAGTCGCTGTCGTGATCGTCCTCGGTGAGACTATCCTTGCTGCTTGCCATGAGACATAGTCCCATCAAATCATGCTTGCTTGGAGGTGCATCATCTTCGCTGCTCTCCGAGTCCACATCGCTCAAATTGACTTGTTCAAGAGCGGAAAGAACTCGGTGAACCACCTTGCGGTTGATGAAGCTCTTCTTCTTCCTATCATTTGATGAGAACCTTTTCTTCTCATTCCTTCTGTCGTTGTCCTTCTCCTCCTTTGATGTTTTTCCTGCAAGCTTAGGACAATTTGTGCGAATATGGTTGAGGTCACCACACTCATAGCATCTTGGAGGACCACCTCTCTTTCTCATTCTCACATTCTGCAAAGCTTTGTTAAAGCGAGAAGAGAGTAGTGCCAGATCTTCTTCAGGAAACTCTTCAAGTTGCTCATCTGTTAAAGAAGACATGGAAGACAAGGCAAAGCTAGAAGAAGAATTTGCATTTGACATGTTAGGGTTAGAGATCAAAGCAATTGATTTAATGTTACCCTTACTGGCAAGAACATCCAACTCATGAGTTTTCAACTTAGAGTAAAGAACATCTAATGTGAGTGTGCTCATGGTAGTAGATTCTTGTATAGATGTTACTTTCATCTCCCACACTGACATGTCTAAAGCACTAAGCAATTGTCGAGCATTTTCAGCATCGGTGTAGCTAACTCCAACGGACGTAGATTGCTAAGAATTTTATTGAAACGTGCAAAGAAGTCATCTACAGATTCACTAGGTTTCATCTCAAAACGCATGTATTCCTTTTTGTAAATATCTTGGCGAACCTCTTTGACAGTGTTAGAACCCTCATGGTAATCACAAAGAGATTTCCATACCTCATATGCTTGGATCGAAGATGAACCACACGATCAAAGTCGCTGCGTCCCAAGCCTTGGATGATCAAGTTGCGCGCCTTGCTATTTGCTTCAACATGTGTGCGATTGGTGTCGTTGACGTTGTCGTTTGCAGGGACTTCATATGGCTTGTAGACCTTCTCCCAAATTGCGAATCCCTGAGCTTGGATGAACGCCTCCATCTTGGCCTTCCAAAACTGAAAATCAACACCATTGAACACACAAGGTTTTGTCGAATAATGATCCATTGATCTAATCACCGATTAAGATAGATTAGAAAAACCTTGCTCTGATACCACTTGTAGGATCGAAGTATACGAATATAGCAATCAGAGGGGGGGTGAATGATTGTGCGGAAGCTAAAACCAAATTCTTGACCTATTAAAAGTTCACCCCAAAACAGAACCAAATAATTGCCTCGTTTTCGACAAAAACAGAATGACAGAGGTTTGGTAAAACGAGAATTCCCGGCGATCCAACCGTCGAAACGATCTGAAATTTGGACACAAGAAACTAGATTCCAATACGAATTGAACCCAAAAAGAATCAGCTCGATCGGACTTACGGATCAAAAGTTATGAGCTTCGCAAGCTTGCTGTTCCAGAACTTGACGAAAACTAATCTAATCAAAACTTCAAGATTAAACAAGAACGACAAAAGATTGATCAACTAGACTTTGAGAAACACTAGATCAATACCCTAGAGAGGTTTTTGATGGATCAAATCAAGATGAAACTCAACGATCAAAAACCAATCTAGAATTAGAACAAGCATGCAAACAAGAACCAAAAGCAGAAAAAATCTTTGTAGCGCCGTGGTTACTGTAGCACGCAAAAATCTTGGAAGAATTGATCTTTAATTCTTGTCTAAAATACTCTCATCAAAAGAGTACAAACCCTAAAACCAAGCTCAAAGCTTGATGCGCTCAGCTCTGCTTGGTGCCTTTCAACAGGAGACCCCCCACCTATTTAAAGCACCAACCCACAAGGAGTTCTGAATACGATTCCTATTCCCTAGAAGGAATCCGTATCCAACTCAACTCTACTTGGCCCAACCAGGCCAAGTACAACTCTTGCACGCGTATGGCAACCCTACCATACTCACGTGACTAACACTTTGCACGCGTATGGCCACCTGCCATACTCACGTGACTAACACTTTGCACGCGAATGACCTCCTGCCATTCTCACGTGACTAACCATTCTTCATGTGCACCATTCTCTTAGCCCGAACGTCCCGCATGACATCCTTGACCACCAAGACCTCGGTTCCTCCTGAACCTAGTCCCGAACCTCAGTTCCTCCATGAACCTAGTTCCGGTCCGTCATCGACCACATTCGTCTTCGAGCAATACCTGCACATGAACAAACCACAAAACAAATCCGAGCACAAGTCCACGACTTGACTCAATGTCAATCCATGCAACTACTCACATGAGTATTGCATAAAGTCCACTTCAAAAGAAGCATCATGAAATCATTACAAATTTCAAATTCACATTCAAAATTCAAATCCAAATCGCTCAAAACCCTAATTGAGCGAAAACGCATTCACGACGGACAAACAAAGAATTAGTCCGTTGTACATGTGAAAATCTTGGTTCCAAGAAATTATCCAAACCGAAAAAGCTTGTTCACAACGGACCAAAAAAACTGTCCGTTGTACATGTGAAAATGACTTCGGTCATGGGCTCAAAAACATGTTCACAACAGACCCAAAAACACTGTCTGGTCGCAGATGGAAACTTCTTGTTTCTTGAGAGCTAGGTCCGCGCAAAAGTGAAACTTATCGCTTCTTGTCAAATTATCAAACACATGCACAAGCACATTTTGCAAATCCAATTCTAAGTTTAATTTTTCAGTTCAAAGCCAATTTTTCAGCACATGATTTCACAATCTCCCCCTTGATGAAAACATTGGCAACACCACTTAGAATTGAATCATTTGGCATTCACTTTACAAAAGATTTTGAAATCCAAAGGATCAAGGACCAAAGTAAGAAAACACAGAAATCCCCCTTTGACCAAAATGCAAAACAAAATGTCCCCCTGAGAATGAAAATGTATGTGAGTGTGCAATGCGCCCAAAAAAATTCTCCAAACTTCTCCCAAAATTCTCAAATTTAACAACTCTCCCTTTTTCTTTAAACTTTTCAACAATTCCCAATTTTCTCCCCCTTTGACAATGGATTCATCAAGAGTAAAAGAGAGAACAGGTTCAAAATTTTTCCTGAAACAATGATTTCACAAAGAGAAACAAGGGAGTGCCAAGATAGGAAAAGATGAGCTCATTCGATCATATAACCTTATATATCACATAATATGCAAAATACATGATCTTGATGTGATTTTAGCAGGTTAGGGAATGACATGCATCTCAACCTCAATTCAGTCAACTATAGCCAAGTACTAAGCAAAACCTTTAGTAGAAAAACAAAGGCTCAAAGTTGAAGCAAATAACAAATCAGGGTGAGCAAGTAGTTTCAACTCCAATCTAGTGGACCAATTTAATCTTTAAACAATAAGTTGCATGTGGCATGCTTGAAGCATACTTCTTTTATTTTCTAGGAGTGGCATGCTTGAAGCATACATCTTATCTTTGAGGGAATGGCATGCTTGAAGCATACATCTTATCTTTTTAGGGAAAGCACCTAAAGCACATAACTTGAGTTTTTTGCTTTTAACAACCCTCTTTTATTGATTCCCTTTTCTTTTCATTTTTCTTTGATTATAAACATGCAAAAATGATTAAAAGGTCTTATGAAAGAGTAAAGCTGAAAACACACTTGCTTCATAGCCCAAATTTGTCAAGAAGATTCAATAACAAGCCTAGAAGAGTAAGATATCACAGAGTATTTAGCTATAGGTAATCACCCAGGAATTCCACAATGTCATTGTTAGTTCAAGTGAGACAATTAGATTATCATATATTAGCTCAATTACATAACATATAAAGAAATATGATAAAGTGAGCTCATCAAGTGAAAGAACTTGGCAAAGAAACTCCCCCTCAAAACAATCCCATTGGATGAACAATTCCAAGTTCTCCCCGAATAAAAGCAAAACGAGAAGAAGACAAAGGTTTTGTGAAAATGTCTGCCAATTGATGTTCAGTATCCACATGATGAAGCACAATATTTTCTTTTTCAACATGATCTCTAAGAAAGTGAAATCCAGTATCAATATGCTCAAGAAAAGGGATTACTCAAGAGGTAGCACGAACCAAATCAAATCAACATCCTCCAAAGTCAACATCAGAAAAAGCTCTTAAACTAATCCATGAGGAAGCAGAAAGCCAAATGCCAAAATCTTGAGTTCTATGAAGATACCTGAAGATAGCTTGTCGATGTGAAGCACGTGGGAAGCTTGAAAACAAGCACACAAGCACACACAAGCACGTGGGAAGAGTCTCTCATGTAAACCTCCAATTATCTCATCCTCAACAGCATCATCATCATCTTTTATGAACAAAGACACTCTCCCCCTGAACATATGCACTTGTACCTGCATCATTTGAACTAGTGCCTTTTGCGAAAACAGAAGTGGAAGAAGCATTTCCAAAGGCAACACTTTCAAAGATGAGATGCACGAGTGAAGGAGAACCAAATCTTATCCTTGAACATGTGAAGTGAGCATCCAAATTCACTAGCCACATGTTCTCCCTCCTCGCGTGAGAAGCCTACATAGAAGCAGAAAGTGTCGAGGTCTCGGTACTGGGGTTAGAAATAAGATGTTTAGGAATCCAGTACTGAGACACACGACAGACAACAGTAGGCACAACACGAGCAGTCTTATGCACAAAATAAAATTTGCCTGTTCCCGTGTTTCTAGCAACAAAAGGTGCTTGCATCACCCTAGGCACGTAGTGAGAAGCAAAGCATGCCTTTCTAAAATTAGACCTAGCCTTAGCTCTTTCTTTCTTTTGTTGTTTGGCTAGTCTAAAGCAAAAATCTACTAAATGTCCATCTCTACCACAATGAGTGCAAGTGTACTTAACAGGATGTTTGGCTTTAGAAGTAGAAGCAATATTTGCATTCATCATAGTAGAAGATAACACTCCAGCAGACTTAAAGACAATTTTCTTAGGCTCATTGACAGTTTCAAATTTTCCACTTTCAAGTGTTTTGACAACAGTGGGAGCATGTGATTTATGATGAGCATAAGAATCAAAACCTAAACCTTTGTTATGAGTGCTGACTTTTGATTGATCCAAGATCATGTTTAGGTTTTTCTTGCCATTAGTGAAACGTTCCAAAGAATTTCGCAAGTAATCAACTTTCTTAGCAAGAGTTAAACAATTATTGCAGGGAACATCTACTTTTCCTTTTTGCTTGCGACAAGTTGAGCATGAGAGAATTTCATGTGAAAGCAAATTATCAGTTAATTGAGAAACCCTAGCATTTGCATCTTTCAATTTTAATTCAAGAGTTGAGCATTTAGAACAAGAAGTTGAACTATGCAAATCATCGATTGGAACAGCTAGCATGTACAACATGTTTCTCATTTTCTCATTTAGATGCAACAAAAGAGCATGTTCTTTCCTAAGCAAGGTGAGCTCATTGTAAATTAAGTCACATGATTTGCAAGTATCATCACTAGGAATCAAAGTCTTAAGTCTAGCAATTTCAGCATTAAATGTTTCAACAATGAAATCATGTTTCTTAATTTTCTTATCACGTTTGTCAAGCAATTTTCCAAGACGAGCAACAGCAATAGCTAATTCATCATAAGAAGGATCTACCTCATTGAAGTCGCTGTCGTGATCGTCCTCGGTGAGACTATCCTTGCTGCTTGCCATGAGACATAGTCCCATCAAATCATGCTTGCTTGGAGGTGCATCATCTTCGCTGCTCTCCGAGTCCACATCGCTCAAATTGACTTGTTCAAGAGCGGAAAGAACTCGGTGAACCACCTTGCGGTTGATGAAGCTCTTCTTCTTCCTATCATTTGATGAGAACCTTTTCTTCTCATTCCTTCGCCGTTGTCCTTCTCCTCCTTTGATGTTTTTCCTGCAAGCTTAGGACAATTTGTGCGAATATGGTTGAGGTCACCACACTCATAGCATCTTGGAGGACCACCTCTCTTTCTCATTCTCACATTACGCAGCTTTGTTAAAGCGAGAAGAGAGTAGTGCCGATCTTCTTCAGAAACTCTTCAAGTTGCTCATCTGTTAAAGAAGACATGGAAGACAAGGCAAAGCTAGAAGAAGAATTTGCATTTGACATGTTAGGGTTAGAGATCAAAGCAATTGATTTAATGTTACCCTTCCTGGCAAGAACATCCAACTCATGAGTTTTCAACTTAGAGTAAAGAACATCTAATGTGAGTGTGCTCATGGTAGTAGATTCTTGTATAGATGTTACTTTCATCTCCCACACTGACATGTCTAAAGCACTAAGCAATTGTCGAGCATTTTCAGCATCAGTGTAGCTAACTCCAACAGCACGTAGATTGCTAAGAATTTTATTGAAACGTGCAAAGAAGTCATCTACGTGCTCGCCACTCTTAGCCGGGAAGGTCAGTGGATGGATCCCCTCCACGCCTTCCTGCGAGATCAAGTGATCCCCGACGATGATGCCTTAGTCGAGAAAGTTGCACGAAAGGCCAAGTGCTATACTCTGGTAGGTGGGGACCTATATCGCCAGAGTAGAAATAGAGTTCTCCTGAAGTGCATCACTCGGGAAGAGGGGAGCAGCCTGCTCTATGATATCCATGTCGGCATATGCGGGAGCCATATGTCAGGCCGAACGCTCGTCGGCAAAGCATTCCGCCAAGGATTTTATTGGCCTACTGCCCTCCAGGATGCCTGCGAACTGGGGAAGCGATGCGAGGCATGCCAATTCCACACCAAGCAGATCCACCGACCCGCCCAGGCTCTACAAACCATCCCGCTCTCTTGGCTATTCGCGGTCTGGGGGCTGGATGTCCTGAACCCATTCCCGCGGGCCACAGGGGGCTTCACCCATTTGTTTGTCGCCATCGAAAATTTTACTAAGTGGGTTGAAGCCGACGCGGTGCGCGCCATCACGGCATCCGCCGCCGTCAAGTTTATGCATGGAATCTTCACCCGCTTTGGAGTCGTCAATCGCATCATCACCAACAACGGCACTCAGTTCACCAGCGCAGCTTTCCTTGAGTTTTGCAACGAAATGGGGACAAAGGTGTGCTTCACTTCGGTGGCCCATCTGAGGAGCAACGGCCAAGTGGAGTATGCCAACGCGCTGGTACTGAGCGGCCTCAAGACCAGAGCCTTCGATCGGCTCCATAAGCGGGGGGGGCGCAATGGATGGAAGAACTCCTGGCGGTGTTGTGGTCGCTTCGGACCACACCCAACCAAGCGACTAGAGAGACCCCTTTCTTCCTGGTCTACGGAGCGGAAGCTGTCCTCCCGTCCGTGCTGTCGCTCGGCTCCCCGCGCGTTTCGACATTCGTGAAGGCCAGGAGGACCGCCGTAGGGATGACGTCAACCTTCTGGAGGAGGTGTGCGGCCGGGCAGCCTTGCGTGCTGCTCGGTACCAGTAGAGCCTCAGGCGGTACCACGCCGCCCGGGTCCAGCTGAGAACATTGGTAGTGGGCGACTTGGTCTTGTGCATAATCCAAACGCATGCCGGTCACAACAAACTGTCCCCCCGGTGGGAGGGCCCCTTCAAGGTGGCCTTAGTCTCGCAACCCGGGTCGGTCCGGTTGGTCACTAAGGACGGTCAAGAGGTGCTAAACTCCCAGAGCCTGGAGCTGTTGCGAAGGTTCTACCCCTAAGTCTTCTTGGGGTTTTATGGGTTCACGCCCTCTTATTGATCAGGGAAGTTGTTTGCCTTATAGACTTTTGCTTGTCCTTTTTGGTGTCCCTTTCTTGCGCCCCGATGGGCAGCGTCCTAAAGTGGGTGTCATTCGTACCGCCAGTGCGACAGCTTCTTGTTGATGTGTGGTAACACCCGGCGTTCACGTCGAGCAGGGACGGCTGACCAGGGGCGCGAGTGCGGAACGGTGGTTCAAATGCGGCGAGCACGCTACAAGTCGCCCCCGCAAACACCGCTGACCCAATACCCCTCCTGGGAGCCCGCTACCTTGACATGCAACACCGCCGGTTGACCCCAAAATCACAAGAGCCTAAGTCCCAAAAAGAAAAGGACCATGACAACCCCTCGCAAAGACTTGCTTCTTGTTGATGTGCAGTAACACCCGACGTTTGCGTCGGGCAGGGACGGGCGACCAGGGGCACGAGTGCGGCACAGTGGTTCAAATGCAGCGAGCACTCTACGAGTTGTCCCCGCGAACACCGCTGACCCAATACCCCTCCTGGGAGCCCACTACCTTGACACGCAACACCGTCGGTTGATCCCAAAATCACAAGAGCCTAAGTCCCAAAAAGAAGGGAACCACGACCACCCCCTGCGGGAACTTATATTCTTTCGGCCTTTTTTCCCGCGCGTAAACAACTACTAGTATTTGCAGTGGCTACATGCATGCGCCAATGGAATGTCGAAGCACTGGCCAAACCTATCATGCCGGATCGCATCACGGCAGGCCTGGGGGCTGGTCGCCCGACGATCGGATCAAGCTAACACAAGCGAATGCGATCAAGCAAGCGTCCAGGTAGAGTCCAAAAGTACTAACTTCATTGGGCTTACTAAGATAGTCTTTTACATGTAGAAAAGAAAAACAAGTAAAAAGGAATGAACGAGATAAAGGACGCGGCCCGAGCGGTCACTCATCGCCGGCAACTTCGATGTGCCCGGCAGGGTCCTGGGCCTCCTCCTCTCCCGCGGTGTCAAGCCCGGGGTCTGCCACCTCCATCAGCCCGGCCACGTGCTCCGCCGCCTCGCGCACGTTCGCCTGCGCCTGGGCTTCGTCCCCTTCAATGCCGGCCATGACAGCCATCAGGTCGAAGGAGGCGTCGCGGCTGGCGCAGCATGCCAGCACAAACGTGGCGGTGGTGACTACCACTTCCCGCCCTTCTCGGGCGGAGCGAGCGTCCAACGGTCCAAGGCGTCCGGCAAGCCGCTGAGGGCCTCGGTAACCCGAGTAATGCCGTGGGCATACTGCAGGGCCGTGGACTCAATCGGGTCGCGAAGGGCCACCCCCAGCTCGGTCCCCGCCTGCTCCTGCGCTCGAAGGGTGGGCGGAGCATGACCGTGAGGTTGTACAGTGTGCGGTGCAGCTCGGTCCCCGCCTGCTCCTGCGCCGCCTCAGCCTCCTGCGCCCGGGCGAATAGGGCCGCCCCAGTCGCCCTCTCCTAGGCCAGCAACTCCGCCCCTCGCTCCCTCTCTTGGGATAGCTCCTTGCGCAGCGCCGCCATTTGCTGTGACACCTGCGCTTCGTGCTAGATGGCCACTGTGAGGAGGATGCCCGAGGAAGCTTGTGCCCCGCTGAGTTCAGCGAGTAGCGCAGCCAGGTTGGAGGGTGGAGGGGCGAGGACGATCGCGGTAGGCTAGACGATGGCACCAGTACCGGCGGTGTCCGTCGAGGCCACGGCGACGACGCCTAGCAGACCCTGAGCGGAAGTCCCCGCCACGTCTGTTGACGCCGCGGGTGCCCGCCCGGGCGAAACGCCTTGAGTGGCCATCCTTGTGGGTGACCGAAAGGCGAAGGAGGCCGCCGGGAGAGCGAGCCCGCCCTTGTGGACGGTGGCATGAACCCTCGGCGCTGAGGGGGTCAGCGCCGAGGGGAGGGCGCTGACGAGGTTGGCACCGACAAAGACGGAGACAAAAGAGTTGGCGCCAGCAGAACCAATGCCGCCTCCAGGGCGGCAGTGTCCGCCGCCCCGGGTGAAGCTCCCGCCGCCCCGGACGCACTTGTGTCACGGTAGGGTCAGCGGCGGTAGAAGTTTGGCCCCCGGTGCGAGGCCTCTTGGGGTCTGCACGTGGGGCGTCCGGAGACACAGGCCGCTTGCCTGCACTTCGGTCATCCGCCGGAACCAGGTCCCTAATCATCAAGGGACCATGGGCCGGCAGCATCAACGGGGCCGGTGGATTCCATGGCGGGGAAGAGCCTCAAGATCCGGAGGCGCTCCGCTGACTCCAAGTCGCAGAGCGGTCTGGCCCCGTCGGGGAAGTCCAGGCTGCCCTGCACTAGCGGGAGCAGGATAGCCAACCATCTAGAGATGGCGGATGTCAGCGTATTCTACACCGGGGTACTATCTCCGCACTTAAAAGAAGAAAGAAATGGGGCGAGGAGGCCCACGTGGCCACATGGCGACCAGCGCTCCCGAGCCCTCCTCGCGGGGTGAGGAGGCCCACGTGGCTGCGTGGCGACCAGCGCTCCAAAGCCTTCCTCGCGGGGCGAGGAGGCTCACGTGGCATCACGGGATGTAAAGCTGAAGAAGGCTTCTCCCAGAAGCCTCCCATGGGGCAGGGTGTCAGGGCATTTAATGTGGGGTATGGCGATAGACCCTTTCCCTAACGTATCACATCTGACCCGTCTTGGGAAGCGCACAGCCATGACGGCTCGTGGTGTAGCGGCACAAAGAAGGAGGCCCCAAGATGGGATTGTTAGTGTTATGCCCTTGAGGCAATCATATTGATGATTGTAACATGACTATGTTTATGAATAATAATATGATTATTGGTCCAATGAATGTATATCATTGTTTTGATCAACAAGTGTGTGACTTGTTTATGAAGCACTTTACTTATTGATATAATTGGATAAATATCTCTGATCGGATATCATCGTATAGGACAACGATGAATAGATCAGCACATGTATTGTTCGATGATCATGTTTCATAGATCATGGGATATGGAGATATCATCAATACATTGTGGACGCATGTTGAAGAACATGTGTTAGATAGACCCACAATAGGATACTACGAGAATGTTACATTCTTATGTGTCATCAGTGTATCTCATACATAGTAGATGTATGATCCTTAGACCTGAGATTGTCATATTCCCTACATGTGTAATAGTTTACCTTGGGGTTACCAAACACTATTTCCTAACCGGATAGTTATAAAGGTAGCTTTCATGTTTACTATGAAACATGCGATGGAAATGAGCAATCAAGATGGAATTTGCCACTCCAATGTAACGGAGATATATGTCTAGGCCACTCGTGTCATATGATTAAGGAAGTGCATGGCCATGCCGTGATTGAGAAGTCAATCACAACTTATTAATATATCACGGATACGAGAGATGGATTGAACTGTCAAAGGATGACATGCTTCTCGCCTTGAGTTCGATCTTCATATAGTTTGGCAAAGGGATTATTACATCAGTACTTTAATCATATGCGTTTGGGAGTTGGCATGCTCTGCAAGGAGCCGCTACCGACTATTGGATTAGAAAAAGGGTTTTCCGAATCCATGTCCAAATGCGCATGAATTTACAGGGTCACACACTTAACGGGCTGGGACGCATTAATTCGGATTGGATCCGCAATTAATAGACCTCGTGGGCTTAGCGCATAGATGGGCCCTGACTGCCTAGGGTTTCACCTCGTGGCTATATAAGGAGGGGAGGAGGCTAGACGCAGGATACACTTTCGTGCGGTTTAGAGGCGTTTCACCAGAAACCCTAGCCACCTCCTCTCGTTGCCCCTGCCGAGGGACCCGGTGCTTGCACACCGACGCACGGCGTTCCATCCTCGGACGTGTGGACTGCTGTGGTGACGCTGCTGCTACTATGGCGTGGAGAGGACGATTCGCGGCGAGGATGATCCGTGGCGAGGACTATCCGCGGCGAGGACGATCCGCGGCGAGGACGATCCGCGGCGAGGACGATCCGCGGCGAGGACGATCTGCGGCGAGGACGATCCACGCCGAGAACGATCCACTACAACGACGTACGAAGGATTCTGTGACTGCGCGTCTAGTGGTAATAGATCTATGATCCCCTTCTTGCGAGTAGCTTTTCTGGTTTGTGGTAGAAATTTTAATTTTTGCTAGTGTAGCATACCGCGTTCCCCAACAGTGGTATCAGAGCCATCTCGTGTAGATTTGTGATCTGGATGTTGCACATATGGTATGTGAGGATAGTAGATTGGATCTATTATATGTTCAACCGATTCATGTGATGAATTGGTGGAGGCAGCCGTCGATGAGATCGATCGGTTTAGGGTTTGAGGAAAGTGCAAACTGAATCAATCTTGATTTGGGTGAGTCCGTTCATGGTACGACGTTGCCCTTACCGGTCGGGTTACCGCCATCAGGGTTTACGAATCGCAACCATATGGGACCAAGCTAATCAGATTGAATCGGATTTGGTCAATCTGATTGATCCGTGGAGATTTTGAGGGTGTTTTCTTTTAATAGAACACATGCCTCTAAAAAAATCCGTGGATCACCGCCAGGGGCGCTGCCCCTTGAACCCCGCCTTGGGTGCTACCCCTGGACCCCGCTAGGGGCGCTGCCCCTTGGAACCCCGCTGTCGTAGAATCTATTTTGTTTAACTCGTTTTTGCAGGATGTTGTGTGAAATAGTATGGCCTATGTGTATGTGATGCATGTAATATTTACATGGATCACGTCTTTGTGTCAAGCCATAAGGCTATTTCAATCTAAAATGTATAACGACCTGCGTGTCGACTTGTGATGTTTCAAACCCTCATGTAATATTCATTATCAAAGTTGTAAGGAGTTGCATCTACAATGATGAAGATGGTGGCATCAAGCATGATGGCAAGGTGAACAATCAAGCATGATGATGGAGATCCTAATGCTAAGGGCCATACTATTTCACATCTTAATTTGATTATGTGTGGATGTGTGTTTAGTCCTTTCTATTTTCTTTATGCTCATTGCATGTGATGCCATGTTCATAGTAGATATTGTTCATCCCTATAGTTAAAATTTTAAATCACACTTGTCCATCCAATTGTTGCACCGATCAAGAATTTAGATCATTATTGATATGACTGCCAAAGTAGTATATCAATGACTATCTGAATAGATGATAGGGATGTGTTGGACACATCGCGCATAACAAATGGTTGATTTAACTAAGCTATCAAAACGGTTTTGGGCTTAAGGACATAAGTGGTTGGAATATGATTTCAGTAATGAAGGAACGGATACAAGACGATTGGTATCTAGGAAAACACACATGAGGCTAGGTTTCTTAATTGGCACCCGGAAACGGGAAGTGCTCCCTCCCTCATGTAAGCCCTAGGGGCGACTCAAGTTGACGGAGGCATTCATTACTTGTTTTCATGCTCAACCAACAAGAGTTACACAAGATGTAATTAGTAAAGATGTTGCTTACCTATGTCATTAGATTTCTAGCAGTGATGCCAAAGCTCACTAGTGTTTGATGAATATGGATCTTGAATACTCACCATGTGTCCATAAAGGGGGCACATGATAGGAGTTTATTTTGTTAAAATGTTTAATAAAAGTATTACAGAAACATAGTGCTTAGAAACTTTGCATGTTTTTGTTGTAGTTCAATGGCACCTCCTGCTGCACCTGGTTTTGCTTTGAGACCGGTTTTGGAAAGAGAAAAACTAAATGGAACAAATTTTGTGGATTGGTATCGCAACTTGAGAATTGTTCTCAAACATGAAAAGAAAGAATATGTTCTAGAGAGTCCGATTCCTGATGAACCAGCCGAAAATGCTCCTCGGAATTTGAAGGCTGACTATGAAAAACATGTTAATGCCTCTGTAGAGGTCAGCTGTCTCATGCTTGTCACCATGGACTCTGAGCTGCAAAAGCAATATGAGGACCAGGATGCTTACAATATGATTGTGGGCTTGAAGGGCATGTTTAGGAATCAAGCAAGGGCTAAGAGGTATGGTATCTCAAAGCTCTTGTTTGCTTGTAAGCTGGCTGAAGGCAGTCTGGTCAGCCCACATGTAATCAAGATGATTGGCTACATTGGGAGATTGGAAAAGCTTGAGTTTCCCCTTAGCATTGGTCTGGCTACAGACGTAATTCTCCAGTCTCTGCCTCAGAGCTTTGAGCCATTCATTATGAATTTTCATATGAATAGCATGGAGAAGAGCCTGACCGAGCTACATGGGATGCTCAAGGCTGCCGAGGAAAGCATTAAGAAGAAACCCAATCATGTGATGATGGTTCGTAAGACAACCGCCTTCAAAAGAAGAAAGCCAAGGCTTGGGGAAAGGAAAGGGTAAGGGCAAGGCTCAAGATGAGATCACGAGCCTCAAAACTAAGCTTCAGAAGCTCAAAGTCGGCCCTCAACCCGAAACCCAGTGCTTCTATTGCAAGAAGTCAGGACATTGGAAACGGAATTGCGAGAAGTACCTGGCAGATAAAAGGAATGGGAGTGTGACTTCCACTTCAGGTATTAATGTTATAGAAATTAATCTTGCTACTTCTTATTCCAGCTCTTGGGTATATGATACCGGATCGGTTGCTCACATTTGCAATTCGATGCAAGGGCTGACAAAGAGTAGAGACTTGGCAAAGGGAGAAGTGGATATTCGCGTGGGGAATAAAGCAAGAGTTACTGGTCTTGCCGTTGGCACCTACCCATTGCATTTGCCTTCAGGATTAGTTTTAGAACTTAATAATTGTTATTTTGTTCCATCTATGAGTAGAAACATTATTTCATCTTACTGTTTGGAACATGAAGGTTATGAATTCAGAATAAAGAACTTTGTTTGTTCAATATTTTTGAATGATATGTATTATGGTCGTTGTCCCATGGTGGATGGGTTATACGTCCTTGAACTCAAAGAAAAACATGTCTATAACATTAATGTCAAAAGGCCTCGACCAAATGATTTGAACCCTACCCTTTTATGGCATTGTCTCTTGGGTCACATAAATGAGAAGCGCATGAAGAAGCTCCATGGTGATGGACTTCTCACCTCATTTGATTTTGAATCATTTGAAACATATGAGTCTTATTTACTTGGCAAGATGACAAAAACCCCTTTCACAGGTTTTAGTGAGAGGACGAGTGAATTGTTGGCCCTAGTACATACAGATGTATGTGGACCAATGAGCTCGATTGCTAGAGGTGGGTTTCAGTACTTTGTAACTTTTACTGATGACTTTAGTAGATATGGATATATCTATTTAATGAGGCATAAGTCTGAAACCTTTGAAAGGTTCAAAGAGTTTCAGAACGAAGTACAAAATCAACTTGGCAAATCAATAAAACACTTACAATCAGATCATGGTGGCGAATACTTGAGCCAAGAGTTTGGTGATCATCTAAAGTAATGTGGAATCGTTCCACAACTTACTCTGCCAGGAACGGCTCAATGGAATGGCGTATCCGAACAACAGAATCGAACTTTATTGGATATAGTTCGGTCAATGATGAGCCAAACAGATCTGCCATTATCCTTCTGGGGGTTCGCTCTAGAGACAGCTGTGTTCACATTAAATAGGGTCCCATCAAAATCCATTGAGAAGACACCATATGAGATATGGACCGGGAGAAGTCCCATATTGTCATTTCTCAAGATATGGGGATGCGAGGCTTATGTAAAACGTTTGCAATCAGATAAACTTGCACCTAAATCAGAAAAATGCTTCTTTGTGGGGTATCCTAAAGAAACAAAAGGATATTACTTTTATAAAAGAAACGAGAACAAAGTTTTTGTTGCTCGAAATGGTGTCTTTTTGGAGAAAGAGTTTCTTTCCAAAGAAATCAGTGGGAGTGATGTGCATCTCGATGAAATTCGAGAATCGCATGAATATGTTCAAGCTACCACTGAACCTTCACAAGATGTACAAAGTGTTGTACAACCTATGGAAGAGACACCAGCCCTACGTAGGTCGGGGAGGCAGCATCATGAACCCATAAGATATGGACATGACATATTATTATTGGACAAAGATGAGCCCACGACTTACAAAGAAGCAATGATGGACCCAAACTCCGAAAAATGGCTTGGAGCCATGAGATCCGAAATTCAATCCATGCATGACAATCAAGTTTGGAACTTGGTCGATCCTCCTGATGGTGTAAAAACCATAGAATGCAAATGGATTTTCAAGAAGAAGACAGACGTAGATGGAAATGTTCAGATCTATAAGGCACGGTTGGTGGCAAAGGGTTTCAAACAAGTTCAAGGAATTGACTATGATGAAACTTTTTCACCGGTAGCCATGCTCAAGTCTGTCCGGATCATTTTAGCAATTGCTGCATATTTCGATTATGAAATATGGCAGATGGACGTCAAGACAGCTTTCCTTAATGGGAATCTATCTGAGGATGTATACATGATACAACCTGAGGGTTTTGTTGATCCTAAAAATGCTAAAAAGATATGCAAGCTTCAGAGATCCATTTATGGGTTAAAGCAAGCATCTCGGAGTTGGAACATTCGTTTTGATGAAGTGGTCAAAGGATTTGGCTTTATCAAAAACAAAGAAGAGCCTTGTGTTTACAAGAAGGCTAGTGGGAGCGCACTTGTATTTCTGATCTTGTATGTGGATGACATATTATTGATCGGGAATGATATTCCTATGCTTGAAGATGTTAAGACTTCGTTGAAAAGGAGTTTCTCAATGGACTTGGGAGAAGCATGTTATATCTTGGGCATAAAGATCTATAGAGATAGATCAAAAAGGTTGATTGGATTAACCCAGGAAACGTACATTGACAAAGTATTGAAAAGGTTCAATATGCATGAATCTAAGAGAGGTTTCATGCCAATGTCACATGGCATCAATCTAAGCAAGAATCAGTGTCCTTCGACAACTGATGAGCGAGACAGGATGAGCAAGATTCCATATGCTTCGGCAATTGGATCTATCATGTATGCCATGATCTGTACGCGCCCAGATGTCTCATATGCTCTAAGTGTCATAAGTAGATACCAAGCGGATCTCGGTGATGGTCATTGGATAGCCGTGAAAAACATCCTAAAGTACTTGAGAAGAACTAAGGGTATGTTCCTAGTCTTTGGAGGTGAGGAAGAACTGGTTGTAAAAGGTTACACAGATGCAAGCTTCCAAACTGACAAAGATGATTTTCGATCACAATCCGGTTTTGTGTTTACACTAAATGGAGGAGCAGTAAGATGGAAGAGTTCCAAGCAAAGCACGGTGGCTGACTCTACGACAGAAGCGGAGTACATTGCGGCTTCGGATGCCGCAAAAGAAGCTGTATCGATAAAGAAGTTTATCTCAGAGTTTGGTGTGGTCGCTAGTGCCTCTAGTCCAATGGACATCTATTGCGATAATAGTGGTGCCATTGCACATGCAAAAGAGCCTAGATCACATCAGAAGTCCAAACATATACTCCGACGCTTTCACCTTATTCGCGAAATTATGGATAGGGGTGATGTGAAGATATGCAAAGTACATACGGAAGCTAATGTGGCTGATCCGTTGACAAAGCCACTACCACAGCCTAAGCATGAGGCGCACACGAAGTCTATTGGTATTAGATACTTAATTGATTGACTCAAGTGCAAGTGGGAGATTGTTAGTGTTATGCCCTTGAGGCAATCATATGGATGATTGTAACATGACTATGTTTATGAATAATAATATGATTATTGGTCCAATGAATGTATATCATTGTTTTGATCAAGAAGTGTGTGACTTGTTTATAAAGCTCTTTACTTATTGATATAATTGGATAAATATCTCTGATCGGATATCATCGTATAGGACAACGATGAATAGATCGGCACATGTATTGTTCGATGATCATGTTTCATAGATCATGGGATATGGAGATATCATCAATACATTGTGGACGCATGTTGAAGAACATGTGTTAGATAGACCCACAATGGGACACTACGAGAATGTTACATTCTTATGTGTCATCAGTGTATCTCATACATAGTAGATGTATGATCCTTAGACCTGAGATTGTCATATTCCCTACATGTGTAATAGTTTACCTTGGGGTTACCAAACACTATTTCCTAACCGGATAGTTATAAAGGTAGCTTTCATGTTTACTATAAAACATGCAGAGGGAAATAAGTATTCAAGATGGAATTTGCCACTCTAATGTAACGGAGATATATGTCTAGGCCACTCGTGTCATATGATTAAGGAAGTGCATGGCCATGCCATGATTGAGAAGTCAATCACAACTTATTAATATATCACGGATACGAGAGATGGATTGAACTGTCAAAGGATGACATGCTTCTCGCCTTGAGTTCGATCTTCATATAGTTTGGAAAAGGGATTATTACATCTGTACTTTAATCATATGCGTTTGGGAGTTGGCATGCTCTGCAAGGAGCCACTACCGACTATTGGATTAGAAAAATGGTTTTCCGAATCCATGTCCAAATGCATATGAACCTACAGGGTCACACACTTAACGGGCTGGGACGCATTAATTCGGATTGGATCCGCAATTAATGGACCTCGTGAGCTTAGCGCATAGATGGGCCCTGACTGCCTAGGGTTTCACCTCGTGGCTATATAAGGAGGGGAGGAGGTTAGACGCAGGATACACTTTCGTGCGGTTTAGAGGTGTTTCACCAGAAACCCTAGCCACCTCCTCTCGTTGCCCCTGCCGAGCGACCCGATGCTTGCACACCGACGCACGGTGTTCCATCCCCGGACGTGTGGACTGCTATTATGACACTGCTGCTACTGCAGCGTGGAGAGGACGATTCGCGGCGAGGACGATCCGTGGCGAGGACGATCCGCGGGGGGACGATCCACGCCGAGGACGATCCACTACAACGACGTGCGAAGGATTCCGCAACTGCGCCTCTAGTGGTAATAGATCTATGATCCCCTTCTTGCGAGTAGCTTTTCTGGTTTGCAGTAGAAATTTTAATTTATGCTAGTGTAGCATACCATGTTCCCCAACAGGGATGGCATTAATCAAATGTAATTAATGAGCCACGCAGCGGCATAGTTTTGCCACCCCACTTGCCCAAACCGGCTGGGGGTATATAATGGCGGTTTGGTGCATGGGAAAGGGGGCGGATGGTGAAAGAACGCAAGGTGAGATCGTAGGAAGAGAGGAAACCCTCAACCAGAGTTCGGTTGAGGGAGACTGAGGTTCTGAGAGGGAAACTCGTTTTTTCAAGGGTAACAAAGGCTTAAGGCAGGACGTAGGGCTATTACCCATCTTGGGGGCCCGAACCTGGGAAAACCATGTGTGTCTATTGTTTATCTTCTCCAAGACGGCAGGGAGAGAGCGATCGGGTTAAGTTTCCGCTAAGCACACCCCCAAACCGAACTAAAACCTCCCTCGCGGGAGGATCCTGTCGTAAAAAACACCGACAGCGGAACCGTCCATGTTCCCTGCACCTGAAAGACAAAGGAGGAAAGCAGAAGTTGTTGAAGTGGCGACGACCACGTAAGAGAATATGAGTGTATGAAGAACGAAGACTAACTGCCCAGGTGTGTGCGGGTCATGTCGTCATCCCCCGTATACTACCATGCCGGGCGAGCACAGATACGGAGGGGGATGATCCACCGGGTGATGAAGTCCCAGACTATCATTGCCCCGGTCAACCTGGCATCCGGCAGGTGGTGAATGCGGGTTGCCATTGCTTGGAGCTCCGCCGTCTCCTCGACGAGCGAGCCCTAATTCTCATCGGCTCTTGCCGGTGCGGACGGCATCGCCAGGGCGTCGACCCCGCTGTCATCGCTGGTGTACAGTGTCGGGACCCGAATTTGCAAATCTGGACCCTCTATGTATTCAGCACTAGTCCAGGATCACGCTAGTGCACACAGTCTCAACATCGTTATATGTCACAATCATACTCAACGAAATAGTAAAGTACTTTATTAAAAAGGGAAATATAACTGGTTGCTTGACCTTATGGTCAAGTTACAGAAGTACGCCTCGCAGGGCTGAAGTCTTACTCAAATAAATCTGCAGCAGAATGTAAAGAAAACGCGTGGCACCAGCCGATATGCCACAGGCAACTGACTGGGCTCGTCCCTAGTTCGTAGGCTCTTCCTGGAACTCCTCCTCCAGAGCTGGCGTTGATTCTACTTCAACTGATGTTTCTATTGTGGCAAGGGTGAGTACTTGGTACTCAGTAAGTCATGCACAGAATGCAAGCTAATATTCTACATGCATGGCTTATTAGAAAGGATAGGCTCATGGTTCATTTGCAATAAAGCAACATTCATAAATACAATAATAGATTTCAAAACAGTAAAAGAATAGTAAAGGTAATAACTTTCACAATCATTGTACAAGTAAGTCATTTCACAACCTAAGACCCATTCTCAGTTCCAACCCAACCATTTTCAAACCAAGTTATTTTCATGAAAGTCTAACCCTTGACTGTAATCCCCGAGCAATGTCCAATGCCACGGACTCGGCTATTCGAATAGATTTTTACACTCTGCAGAGGTTATGCACTTTACCCATAAGATACAGTCAAACACCACAAAGGCGAGTGATCATAACAAAGCCTTTCAGAAACCGTAAACTTTACAAGTGAACCTCTCCGGTTTTGCCATACACCATCCCTTCCCTCAATGGAGGCGAAGTATGGGACCGACATACCTTTGGACGGGTACCATGTCGTAGCCCTGGTACACTCCCCCTTCAAGCTACACAAAAGGTGTAGTTGACACCCCGAGGTCCCACAAGCAACTTATTAGCAACTTATTCAACTAGGTCCGTCCCATTACAGACATGTGGTTGCACGTTTGACTCAGATCAAAGGCTTGCAAGGTTAAGTCCTCAGGATGACCAGGGCAAGACTACCCAAAGAACCAAAACGAATTCCCCGGTGCCAATCATGGCCCACCCAATCATTCTTGCCACTTGCCCCAGTCCAAATCTATTTATCAAACCCAGCTGATTACCATGCACCACGTGCCATCAACAACATCACAACACAGGATACTTCTCAAAAACAGGTTCAATATCTCATTAAGTCAATATTAACATTTGATTGTCCAAATCATGTCATGTGTACATAGCAGGTCTAAGCAATATACTACAACGGTCTAAATACCCAATGTTGGAAATTTTAATAATGTCCAACTATTTGGTCCACAACTAGGGTGACAAAGGGTTCATGGCGCATAATTATATAATCAAGGTGTCATACTACAATTTGGCATTTACCTAATTCCCAGAAGTAATTAAAACAATCTCTAATTAAACTAGCATGCAATAATTTAAATCAAACTAATTTTTTGAAAATAGGAGCAATATGATCAAAGCATAACTTGCCTTCAAAAAGTACTTGTTCTTGGTCTTGAGCTAGCTCCTTGGTCAAAACTTCACCTTCTAAGCCTTCGTGTATTTCAACGTCTACTCGTAACGCGTGCAAATAGCAATAAATAGTTAAACAATAGACAAAAAGTATCCAAAAACTAAAATAAAATTCATAAACAGAAAGAGCACAATTTTATAAATTTTTAGAAATTTGAAACGTCCAAATCGGAGTTAAAACGCAAAAGTTATAACCGTTTAAAGTTTGAAAAATCAATTAAATAAATATAAACAGAGGGAAACTTATGTCCAAAAATTAAATAAAATTCACCATTAAGTAAAGCTAAATTTTATAAAAAATTAGAAATTGGGATCACTCAAATCGGAGTTAAAACACAAAAGTTACAAGTGTTTGAAGTTTGGAAATTAAATAAAAGAATAAACTGAATTAATTCATTTATTTCTCTATTGAAAAACTGATTTATTGCGTCATCATGACACATGGACTAATCAGAAGCCACCACGTCTCCTCTGGTCCATGGACCCGGCGCACGGCTCGGCTCGGGTCCACTGTCGACCCGGTCCACGGGCGCATGTCCCTCTGACAAGCGGGCCCGGCTAGGTGATGTCAGCGCTAACGTCAGCACGGCTCGGCCGAAGGGACGGCTGACACGCGGGCCCCACCATGACGTCATCATGACGTCACCGTGTGGTTTGCTGAGCCGCTGACACGCGGGCCCACGCTGTTGTCATGGGTGACGTCAGCGACGACCGGCTATGGCCGCGTCGACCGCGTCGCTTCGGTTTCTGGCCACATGGCTTGATCTGGGCCGTCGGATTGAAATCCGACGGTCCGGATTGGATCTAACCTCACGTGTTTTGGAATAACGCGGTCGATCTGGACCGTTCGATTCGAATCAGATGGCTAAGATTGGATCTGGTTTACCACGTCACTGGGGGGTGACGTGGCATGACTCGGGTGGCGACACGTGGCGCGCTATACGCCGTTCGATCTCGATCGGACGGCTAAGATTGCATCTAGTACTACAACGTGAGTCAAAACCAACCATACGATCTAGATCTAATGGATAGTATTGAATCTAGCACGGTGCAATTCAAGGCTACATGGCTCAATCTAAGCCGTCTACCCTAGATCTAACGGCTGACAACAGATCTAGACCTACAAGCTAGATCTAATCTGGTTCGTTGGATCTAGATCCTACGGCTAGGGTTGGATCTAGATCATCACCGGGAAGGGGCTACATGGCGTTACCTGGAACGCACGATATGGATCGGACGGTTGACGTAGCTCGAGGGCGTTGATGGCGGCGCGGTGGCTTGCGGCTGCCGGCACCGAAGACGATGACCTACGGGACGGCGCTTCGGGGCAGATCCGGCGAAGGGAGTGGTCGGGGTCGACGCGCCTTGGTCTAGGGATCTCGGATCTGGGCTCGAAGGCACCTGGGAAGGCTCAACGGCGGCGGCAAACAGCCAAAACCGCGGCAGCTGCTTCCTCAACTTCGGCGAGGAATCGAGAGGCGACGGCGACGGCTAGGGCGTCCAAACCTAGGGCAAATGGCGCGGGGCGAAACGGGCTATGCGGTGCGCACACCCATGCTTTAAATGCTGGTACGGACGCCGAGATCTACCCGGATTTTGCGGGGCGACCGTTGCGCGGCAGCGCTGTCCGATGGGGACACAGAGAGGTAGCATATCCCAAGAGGTAGCATAAGCCAATGCACAAGCTCTTAGAATATCCTCTAGAATTTGATTAACTCTTTCAGTCTATCCATCAGTCTGCGGATGATATGCTGTACTGAAGTTCAAACGGGTCCCCATGGCTTCATGCAGCTTATTCCAGAATCTCGAGGTAAATTGGGTACCTCGGTCCGACACGATCTTCTTCGGCACTCCGTGTAAACAGACGATCCTTGTTATGTACAATTCTACTAACTTATCTCCCGAGTAAATGGTCTTTACAGGGATAAAATGAGCGACCTTAGTCAAGCGGTCCACGATGACCCATATGGAATCATATCCTCCTTGGGTCTTTGGCAAACCGGTAATGAAGAGGAGCCGCCCAGACCGTCCCCGAGCTATTTGGAGGTCTAGTTATCCTAATCGGATTTGGAGGCTAACAGCGGATCGCCGAGTGCGCTCGCAGTGTTAGCACCCAAGCCCAATTGGGACAACACTAGAACCCTTCGAATAACTCGACAACAATCCCGGTATTCCCCCAGCATGCGACCCGAAACACGCCCAGGATCCCCGCATACCGGTTTACAACTTCATATCACATCAACTTGCATAAAGGGGGCAACGAACTCGAAGACCCCACAACCCGACGCGTGCGGAAGCAAGACCAACCAAACCAACCAAACAAAACTCCGGCATAAAGACAAAACCCCACGACCACAACCCACAACAACAACAGCAAGGCACGAAGGCTGGCAAAGACAGGAGTAGAACAATAAGGTAAGGTGGGCAAAAACATACAACATAAGTCAACTACAAAAGAAACCGAGTACACCATGCGAAAAGACATCGTTTAAACTAACTATACAACAAAAGAGTGCACAACTATAAAACTAGGCCCAAAAGTAAAGCATCTCCGGAAGTGTTCTGCCTCTGAACACTCCCGGGTGTGCACGACGGCAGTAGCCTCTACTCGGCGCCCCGCCCGGTCACCGAGAGGCAGTACGGACAGAACTCACATCTGCCCTGATCCTCACCTGAAAACCACAACAGTAGAAGATGAGTATAGAAGGTACTCGCAAGACTTACCCGTGGTCCATATATGACCGACTCGAAAAGAGTATGCATTTGGAAGTAGCAAGGAAATCAGCTGAAGTTAAAAGTGCGGAAAGCTTAACTTTGTTGATTATTTAGTATCGCTAATCAATTCACAATTTAAAACAGTTGTAACGGCACCTACTTCTAGAGTGGAGTTCAACATTTAACATTAACAGAACAAGTGATCTCATAACATTTTCGAGCTCAAGCCCAAAGGCGAACTTCAGTTCAAGTTGTTACTACGTGAAGTGTCTGATAACCACGCGTGCTCATATCCGAGAGCGCGGCAATTCGAATCGCTTAATTAACCCTGCAGGGAAACATTGACCGCACGACATGTGTCACAAGGAACGTCATGTCAACCATCCTCCCGTCCATACCAATCTGTTGGGGACATCTTCATGCGGCCCGAGCACCTAGCACCCCCTCGAGCGGCCCAAGCCCGGCTTGGCCCTCGAGAGTCGGCCTAAGCCTCGCCCTCTCCCACGCCCAACCACATGAGGTGTATGCCCCATCGAACGGCATGCGATGAAAGAATAGCTTTACCGGCCCATTTCCGGCATGCGATCAACAAAGTGGTGCTCGGTCACAGGCAATCATCGGATCGGTCCTTAACTAACACAGGCGAGACTACCACACTTGGGTCTCCACACCCAAGTGATCCAACTCTCTCGCCCGGTCCCATTTCATATTCCATTTATACTCATAACCACAACCATTAGCATTGCAACCCAAAGTTTGCAAAGTGGAACAATCTCAAGCGATGGAACCATCCATCACTTGGCCCATACCCGACTCCTAAGCAAACTAAGCATGGACATAATATATTTACCCGTATACTAGTTCCAAGGAGGTTTTAAGCAAGTTTCAATGGATGTAAATGCAGCAAATAGGTTCTACTTTCAATCCCACAATTAACTCCTAATGCATAACTTAACATCCAATAAGCAATTGATTCACAAAATAGAATTACGATTAGGGTTGAATATGCTTAGGTGCTTGCCTTGTGCTTCTGCTTGCGTATCGACGGCGACTTGCTCTTCGGCAATCCCCTCGACCACGGTCACGTCAGTCACCGCGGTCTCGTTCTCTACACGAGTACAAGGCACAATCAAGATGCATGCGATGCAATGCGAAGGAAGAGAAAATACAAATACAAACCCCCGCCGCAAAACAACTCAACCGACGAATACTGCGCGAACCGCAGATCAGCCAACCCGGACAGTCCAGGTTTAATATCCGGACAGTTCGGATCATCCGTACATTCCGGATAATCCATCCGGACACTCCGGACGACCCAGGACTTGGAAATCGACGAGCGACATTGGAGTGCTCCCAAGCCCTGCTACTTCGCGAAGGCCCGATCTACGACTTTCCTATACATGGCTAAGCCGGAGAAACTCCGAGCTAGCCCAAACCACGACGAACGAAGCTCACCTCTAAAGGACCCAACCAAAACCCAATCCAATGCTACGGACGGCATCATCTACCCCCGATCTCTCACCCTATAACCCACATTGCTTAAACCACCCCAAAACCAACCACCCACCAAAAACCCTAACATTCCCAAGGTTTACCCCCAACCCCAAATCCACGCACCAAGCCCCAAATCTACCCCCAACGAACGCCCTAGAACCCAAGAACCAAGGGATCAACTCCAAGAAGAGGTCTCACCTTCAAGAAGGACGAAGGAGAGGAAAGGAAGCCGGGTAGAGGGAAGGAAACGCCGGCTTGGGGAGGAGCTTGAGGACACCGGGGTGAGGTGGTCGCCGGGGAGGAGCACGGGAGGACGCCGGGGTGAGGAGCTCACCGGAGACGAGCTTGGGTGGAGGAGAGCACACGGGGAAAGTGGAGAGCAACAAGGATGAGGTGAGGTTAGTGAAGAGCCACGGAATGGGATTTTATACTTAAGTCCCGCAAGGTCCGGATACTCCGGACGTTCAACCCAGAGACTCCGGGTTGGGGTCTTCGGTAGGATTAACCTGGACACTCCGGACAATTAGTCTGGATACTCCGGGTTGAGGCGTTCGGGCGAGCTAATCCAGATACTCCGGACATTTAACCCGGACATTCCGGGTTATATCCAGACATTCCAGATGTTCAATCTGAATACTCCGGATTTCCCAGAATTTTTTGAAATCAGGGCCTTGACACTCTCCCACTTCCACTCAGGTATCTTTAGCGGTTGTAGCAATCCTGCTGGTCTCTGATGCATTGCCTTGACTCTCTGACATATGTCGCATAACGCAACATGTTCGGCAACCTCACGTTTCATGCTCGGCCACCAGAATCTTTCCTTTAGGTCTTGATACATCTTGGCACTTCCTGGATGAATTGAATACTTGGAGTCATGGGCTTCTTCCAGAATCAACTGCTTCAGCTCCTTCTTGTTCAGCACACAGATACGATCCTTTATCCACAGCGTGCCCTGCTCATCCAGTCTGAAGTCTTTTGCCTTGCCTTCCTCCATCTTAGACTTGATTCTTCGGATCTTGGCATCATCCTTTTGTCCCTCTCGGATTTGGTCCTCTAAGGTTGGCTTTACTTCCAACGCGGCTAGGAATCCTTCCGGTATCACTTCAAATTTCAGCTTCTGAAACTCCTTACACAGCTCGTCCTAACTCCCTATTCACAGTGTGGCTTTTCTGACTCAAGGCATCGGCTACCACGTTGGCCTTTCCAGGATGGTAGTGGATCCCAACATACGCTTCAATCAGCAAGGTATGCGACGTGATCCTCCACGACCAAGGGAACGAGAACGAGATGATGTTTTCCCTAAGGTAAATTTCAATATGCCACCCTTTGAAGGTAAATATGACCCTGATGGTTACCTTAGTTGGGAATTACTTGTTGATCAAAAATTTGCATGCCATGATTTCCCTGAGAATAGAAGACTTAGGGCTGCCACAAGTGAGTTCACTGATTTTGCTTTTGTTTGGTGGAGAGAACATTGCCGTGCTCATCCAAATAATATACCCACCACTTGGGAAGCCTTGAAATTGCTAATGAGGCATAGATTTGTTACTTCATACTATGCTAGAGATTTATTAAATAAATTGCAGCGCCTACACCAAGGTAAGAATTCGGTGGAAGAATATTACCAAGAATTGCAAATTGGCATGTTGCGTTGTGGATTAATTGAGAATGAGGAAGCTTCTATGGCCCGTTTCTTAGGTGGTTTAAATCGAGAAATCCAGGATATTCTAGATTATAAGGATTATAATTCGATGACTCGGTTGTTCCATCTTGCTTGCAAAGCTGAACGTGAAGTGCAGGGTCGTCAATCAAGGGCAAAGACTAACTTTTCTATAGGTCAAATTACTTTGTGGATACCGCGCACCCCTGCTGCCCCTACCGGCCGTACTACCACGCCGACCTCTCCCATCAACAGAACGACGTCCGCTACCGCAAATTCGGCACCATGACCAACACCGACGAAAAGTGTCACACAAGCTCCTACAAAAAGCTCGTCGTCGTCGGTCGCCTCAACGGGACGCACCAAAGATGTTTTGTGCCATCGCTGCAAGGGTTTCGGTCACATGATGAAGGAGTGTCTGAACAAGCACGTGCTAGTAATCCGTGAAGACGGTGAGTATGACTCAGCAAGCGATCTTGATGAAGAAACATATGCTTTGCTCGCTGAACATGAAGACGGCGATCCAAATGCCGAGCATGACGAGGTGCACGTGAGCGCTGGTGATGCTGACCAATATTTGAGTATTATTACACAACGTGTGCTTAGTGCTCAGATTGCCCGCGCCGATCCAAATCAACGCCATAACTTGTTTTTCACAAAAGGCGTCGTCAAGGAGCGATCCATTCGAATAATCATTGTTGGTGGGAGTTGCAATAATCTAGCCAGCATGGACATGGTGGAGAAGCTAGCACTTTCCACTAGACCACACCCTCAGCCCTACCACATTCAGTGGTTCACCAACAGTGGCAAACTCAAGGTAACTCGCATGGTAAGAGTACATTTTGCTTTAGGTTCCTATCATGATTATGTTGATTGCGATGTCGTACCTATGCAAGCATGTTCTATGTTATTAGGTAGACCGTGGCAATATGATAAGGATTGTTTACATCATGGTAGAACAAATCAATACTCTTTTGTGCATAAAGAAAAGAAAATTGTGATACACCCAATGTCGCCTGATGCCATTGTAAAGGATGAAATTGCTAGATCTAGCAAAGAGAAAAATCGAGAGAATTCTAATAGTGAAAATCAGATTGTCGCCAAAGGACTTGAACAACATAAACAGAGAGAATCTAACCTTGATTGTGCCAAGCCGAATGAGATTAAATTGAAAGGTGCTTGTTTTCTTGCGACAAAATCTGATTTGAATGAGTTGGGGGTGTTTGTAGGTATACATGCTATGCTTTGGTCTGCAAAGAAACGTTGTTTTCACTAGAGGAGATGTCTCTCTCTTTGCCTCCTATTGTCGCTAACCTTTTGCAGGAATACACTGACATCTTTCCAAAGGACATCCCCTCAGGGTTGCCGCCAATTAGAGGGATTGAGCATCAAATTGATCTCATTCCAGGGGCATCCTTGCCCAACCGAGCACCTTACAGAACCAACCCTGAAGAGACACAAGAGATACAACACCAAGTTCAAGAATTGCTTGATAAAGGGTACGTACGTGAATCTCTTAGTCCTTGTGCTGTACCAGTCATCTTAGTACCTAAGAAAGATGGAACATGGCGCATGTGTGTGGATTGTAGAGCAATTAATAATATCACCATTAGATATCGCCATCCTATTCCTCGGTTAGACGATATGCTTGATGAATTAAGTGGCTCTACTATGTTCTCTAAAGTGGATTTGCGTAGTGGGTATCACCAGATTTGCATGAAGTTAGGAGATGAATGGAAAACATCATTTAAAACTAAGTTCGGGTTATATGAGTGGTTAGTAATGCCTTTCGGGTTGACTAATGCTCCTAGCACTTTCATGAGACTGATGAACGAGGTTTTACGTGCTTTCATTGGAAAATTTGTGGTAGTTTATTTTGATGATATCTTGATTTATAGCAAATCTTTAGAGGATCATCTTTAACATTTACGTGTTGTTTTTAACGCTTTACGCGATGCACGCTTATTTGGTAACCTTGAGAAGTGCACCTTTTGCACGGATCGAGTATCTTTTCTTGGCTATGTTGTTACTCCACAGGGAATTGAGGTTGACCAAGCCAAGGTTGAAGCGATACAGAGTTGGCCGACTCCTAACACGGTCACACAGGTGCGAAGTTTTCTAGGACTTGCTGGATTCTACCGTCGTTTTGTGAAGGATGTCAGCACCATCGCTGCACCCTTGAATGTGCTCACCAAGAAGGGTGTACCTTCTGTTTGGGGCAAGTCGCAGGAAGATGCCTTCAACATTCTGAAAGCTAAGTTAACCCATGCACCCTTACTCCAACTTTCAGACTTTTCTAAGACTTTTGAACTAGAATGTGATGCTAGTGGAATTGGTTTGGGTGGTGTTCTGTTACAAGAAGGAAAACCTGTTGCTTATTTTAGTGAGAAGTTGAGTGGGCCAAGTTTGAATTATTCTACTTATGATAAGGAGTTATATGCGCTAGTTCGAACTTTAAAAACATGGCAACATTATTTATGGCCCAAGGAATTTGTTATACATTCTGATCATGAATTGTTAAAACATATTAGAAATCAAGCTAAACTGAACCGTAGACATGCAAAGTGGGTTGAATTCATTGAGTCATTTCCTTATGTCATCAAACACAAAAAGGGAAAAGATAATGTCATTATTGATGCCTTGTCTAGGAGATATACCATGCTCTCACAACTTGACTTCAAATTTTTTGGTTTGGAAACGATTAAAGAGCAATATGTGCATGATAATGATTTTAAAAATGTGTTGCTCAATTGTAAAGAGGGAAAAACTTGGAACAAATTTGTGCTCAATAATTGGTTTGTGTTTGAGCAAGCAAACTGTGTATTCCAACTAGTTCTGTTCGTTTGTTATTGCTACAAGAAGCGCATGGAGGAGGATTGATGGGACACTTTGGTGTGAAGAAGACGGAGGACATACTCGCTAGCCATTTATTTTGGCCCAAGATGAGACGAGACGTGGAACGTTTCATGGCTCGCTGCACTACATGTCAAAAAGCTAAGTCACGACTTAATCCACATGGTTTATACATGCCTCTGCCTGTTCCTAGCGTGCCGTGGGAGGATATTTCTATGGACTTTGTTTTAGGACTTCCTAGAACAAAGAAGGGGAGGGATAGTATCTTTGTCATTGTGGATAGATTTTCTAAAATGGCACACTTCATACCTTGTCACAAAAGCGATGACGCTACCAACATTGCTGACTTATTCTTTCGTGAAATTGTTCGCTTACATGGTGTGCCAAACACAATAGTTTCAGATCGTGACACTAAATTCTTAAGCCACTTTTGGAGAACTTTGTGGGCTAAATTGGGGACTAAGCTTTTATTTTCTACTACTTTTCATCCCCAAACTGATGGACAAACTGAGGACGTTAATCGAACTTTATCTACCACGCTTAGGGCTATTTTGAAAAAGAACATTAAATTATGGGAAGAATGCTTGCCTCACATTGAATTTGCTTATAACCGATCAATGCATTCTACTACTAAGATGTGCCCTTTTGAGATTGTTTATGGATTTGTGCCTCATGCTCCAATTGATTTGTTACCTCTTCCATCGTCGGAGAAATTGAATCTTGATGCTAAACAACGTGTTGATTTGATTGTGAAAATGCACGAGACAACTAAAGAAAACATAGAGCGCATGAATGCTAAATATAAACTTGTTGGTTGTAAGGGAAGGAAACATGTAACTTTTGAACCAGAAGATTTAGTTTGGTTGCATTTGTGGAAAGATCGTTTCCCTGAATTGAGAAAATCTAAGTTGATGCCTCAAGCTGATGGTCCTTTCAAAGTATTGGCAAAGATTAATGATAATGCATATAAGCTTGAATTGCCTGCAGATTTTGGGGTTAGTCCCACTTTCAACATTGCCGATTTAAAACCATACTTGGGAGAAGATGATGAGCTTGAGTCGAGGACGACTCAAATGCAAGAAGGGGAGGATGATGAGGACATCACTATCATGGATACGGCCATGCCTACAAACCCAATTGAAACCAACAATGTAATTCAAGGACCAATTACTCGAGCTCGCACACGTCAATTCAATTACCAGGTGAATGCGTTCCTTGGGTTGCATATAAATATTTTAATGGATGGAATACTATTTAATCCTTGTGATAATTTTATTGTCCTTAGGAACCAAGGAGAAAGACTCCCAAGCATCAAGCATGAAGCTAATTCTTTCGTTGCACAAGATCAACTCGGATTCGGCCTCCGGGACAATTCCAATTTATAACGATCATAACTTTTGATCCACAAGGGTGTTCGGGGTCTATGAGTACTGGTTTGAAAGGTTTCAACGTCCTCTTTCCAACGGATCTGACCCCATCCCCAAATTCCTTCCGAGTCGACAGGAATCTGCAAAACAATTGGCGTCACTTTTCCAAACCGAGAAGACTTGGGCTTTGGGCCTTGTAATAGAGTTGTAGTTGGTATCGTACTGCTTTGGACGTGATTCCCACGTCCCTAGCTTTCATAAATAGCCAGACATCGGCTCCTTAGGGTTTTGGATTTTATTTGATTAGTTTAGCCAAGTGCAAACTTGATCCTGCGAGTTGTGCTGGATAGCCACCTTGTCAAGATCGTCAATAAGACTCCACTTTGTTTCGCTTCCACTTTTATCCGCAATTTCAGATTGCTTATTCTATTGTTCTTGCTTGTTCTTCGGTTGCTTGCAGGAATTGAACCTCGTGATCAGGTTGTTTGTGCCTACAGCAAGATCAATAACCCGCCGGAGTTGGTTTAGCGATTGCTAAGGCGCATCGTCGTCATACGGTGTAGTCGGATCGTCAAAGTCGACTCCAACAAAATCGATCGAGTGTTTCTCATCGAAAGATCGGGACACCCACAGTGCCATCATGAGCCATCTTAGAAAATCTATCAACCACCACAAATATACTATCCCTCCCCTTCTTAGTTCTAGGCAATCCTAAAACAATGTCCATTGAAATGTCTTCCCAAGGTAAAGAAGGAACAGGGAGAGGCATATACAAACCGTGGGGTTGAAGACGAGATTTTGCTTTCTGACAAGTTATGTAGCGAGCTACATACCTTTCAACGTCTCTTCTCATCTTGGGCCAATGAAAATGGCTAGCAAGTAAATCCTCTGTCTTTTTGACACCAAAGTGTCCCATCAAAGCACCTCCATGTGCTTCCTGCAAAAGCAACAAACGAACGGACCCAGTTGGAATGCACAGCTTGTTAGCTCTAAATACAAACCCATCATTAATGAAAAATTTGTTCCAAGTTTTTCCTTCTTTACAATTCAACAATACATCTTTAAAATCATCATCATGCACGTATTGTTGTTTAATCGTCTCTAATCCAAAGATTTTGAAATCAAGCTGTGAAAGCATGGTATATCTTCGAGACAAAGCATCAGCAATAACATTATCTTTTCCTTGCTTGTGTTTTATGACATAAGGAAAAGATTCAATGAATTCAACCCATTTTGCATGTTTACGATTTAGTTTAGCTTGACTTCGAATATGCTTTAATGATTCATGATCAGAGTGAATGACAAATTCTTTGGGCCATAAATAATGTTGCCATGTTTCCAAAGTTCGAACTAGAGCATATAATTCCTTATCATAAGTAGAATAGTTCAAACTAGGCCCACTCAACTTTTCACTGAAATATGCAATAGGTTTTCCTCCCTGTATGAGCACACCACCCAACCTGATTCCACTAGCATCACATTCTAATTCGAAAGTCTTAGAAAAGTTTGGTAGTTGGAGTAAGGGTGCATGTGTTAACTTATCTTTTAAGGTATCGAAGGCATCTTCGTGTGCTTTGCCCCAAACAAATGGCACACCCTTCTTGATGAGTTCATTCAACGGTGCGGCGATTGTGCTGAAATCCTTCACAAAGCGACGGTAGAACCCAGCAAGTCCTAGAAAACTTCGCACCTGTGTGACCATGTTAGGAGTCGGCCAACTCTGTATTGCTTCAACCATGGCATGATCAACTTCAATCCCCTGTGGAGTAACAACATAGCCAAGAAAAGACACTCGATCCGTGCAAAAGGTGCACTTCTCAAGGTTACCAAATAAACGCGCATCTCGTAAAGCATTAAAAACAGCACGCAAATGGTTAAGATGCTCCTCTAATGACTTGCTGTAGATCAAAATGTCATCAAAATATACAACCACAAATTTTCCAATGAAAGCACGCAAAACCTCGTTCATCAATCTCATGAAGGTACTAGGTGCATTAGTTAACCCAAAAGGCATTACTAACCACTCATATAGTCCGAACTTAGTTTTAAATGCCGTCTTCCATTCATCTCCTAACTTCATGCGAATCTGGTGGTACCCACTACGCAAATCAACTTTAGAGAACATAATAGAACCACTTAATTCATCAAGCATATCGTGTAACCTAGTAATAGGGTGACGATATCTAATGGTGATATTATTAATTGCTCTACAATCAACACACATGCGCCATGTTCTATCTTTTTTAGGCACTAAAATGACCGAAACAGCACAAGGACTAAGAGATTCACGTACGTACCCTTTATCTAGCAATTCTTGAACTTGGCGTTGTATCTCTTTGGTTTCTTCTGGATTGGTTCTATATGATGCTCGATTGGGCAAAGATGCCCCTGGAATGAGATCAATTTGGTGCTCAATCCCCCGGATTGGTGGCAGCCCTGGAGGAATGTCCTTCGGGAAGACGTCAGCATACTCCTGCAAAAGGTTAGCGATGACAGGAGACAAAGAAGAACACATATCCTGCAGTGAAAACAAGGTTTCTTTGCAAACCAAAGCATAGCAATGAGAAATACTAGCATCCAACTCATTCACATCAGATTTAGTCGCAAGAAAGCAAGCACCTTTCAATTTAATCTCATTTTTCTTCTCAACATCAGAGTTTAATTCTTTCTTTTTAGGTTGCTCAATCCCTTTTGCTACAATTTGATTCTCACTCTTTGCATTCTCTCGAATTTTCTCTTTTCTAGCCCTAGCAATCTCATCTTTTAAAATAGCCTCAGGAGTCATAGGATGCAACACAATTTTCCTTTCTTTATGCACAAAAGAATATTGATTGGTTCTACCATGATGCAAAGAGTCCTTATCATATTGCCAAGGTCTACCTAACAACATAGAACATGCTTGCATAGGTACGACATCGCAATCAACAAAGTCATGATATGAGCCAATAGCAAATTGTACTCTCACCAACCGTGTTACCTTTACCTTAACACTGTTGTTGAACCATTGGATGTAATAAGGCTGAGGATGCGGTCTGGTGTTAAGTGAGAGCTTCTCGACCATGTCGGAGCTGGCGAGGTTATTGCAGCTTCCGTCATCAATAATCACACGGCATGCGCGTTCCTTGATCACACATTTGGTTTGGAACAAATTGTATTGTTGATTTTGCTTCGCCTTGCCCATTTTAACGCTCAACAAACATTGCACAATGAGACTCTCATAGCGATCTGCATGCTCAGCGTCAATGTGCTCTTCTGCTTGATTAAGCTCATCTTCACTACCTGCATGGTTAGCTGCAAGCATAGCATAGGTATCTTCGTCTAAATCAGTAGCAGAGGAAAACTCACCATTATCCCACACAATCAGTACCCGTTTGCTTAGACATTCACTCCTCATATGGCCATACCCTTTGCATTGATGACATTGAACATCTCTCGTTCTCCCTGTTGAAGTAACAGAAGAACTCTTGGCGGGTGTTTGGACAGGCCCCTTTAACAACTCGGAGGGCCTAGGTGTTGGACTGGACGACGAAGGATGCGGCTTATTGTTGGGGGGAAGTCCTGTAGTTTGGCGACTCGTGGGAGCAGCAGATGTACGGGGAGATCAAGTGCTAGCACGGCCTGCAGAAACGTTAATCCTGGTGTTTGCGCGTCATCCCTGCACTTCTCTTTCAGCTTTGCAAGCAAGATGAAATACATGAGTGATAGAATTATATTCTTTGTAATCTAGAATGTCCTGAATTTCACGGTTCAACCCACCCATGAATCTAGCCATAGAAGCCTCCTCATTTTCCTCTAATCCACAACGAAGCATTCCTATTTGCAACTGCTGGTAATAATCTTCTACACTTTGATTACCTTGTCTTAATTGTTGCAATTTATTTAACAGATCACGCGAGATTGTGCTGGTAATAATCTTCTACACTTTGATTACCTTGTCTCTATTTCGTTCTTTCTTTTCGAGTAAAAAGTTTATTTATTTCTTTTTATACAATATTGTATATCTACTGCCTCGGTTTGTTTCATTCCAAATCTTAAAAATAATAGTGCTGCTTACGTTGTGTAACAGCGATATAAGAAAAGGAAATGTTGGCAAAATTGGGGATAGAAGTTCCTCCGCACAAATCAATGCTTTTTGTAATTAGGACTAGTTATATGCCCGTGCGTTGCTACGAAAAACAAAATTGATAACGAAAAATAAAGATTAAAAAATAAAAAAAATACTATTTCATAAGATCAAACATCTATCTTTAACGCTTCGTTTCTTGCAAAAGCTGGCTAATTAAAGCAACGCTTCGTTTCTTGCGTAGGGCAATTAAGCAGGGCAATTAAGTAGGGCAATTAAGCAGGGCAATTAATGTGACGTGGGAAGAAACTCACACTTTATATAGTAGAGATGGGTGATTTTGTTTTGTTTTCTTGAAGGAAGATTTACTCATCCTTGAAAAGGAGAAAAATCTTGAGCTTGAAATGAGTCTCGCTCTTGAAAGAAAGAAAAACGAGGAATTGGTCAAAATTTTGAAGTTGACCAAATCCGAAATAGTTAGTCTTGAGATCACCAATGCTTCACTCATAGAGCAACTCGCTCAAGCTAAGGATGCTTGCAAGGCTCTTGAAGTGAAGCTTGTTGATCTCTCGAATAACTCCTCTACCTCAAGTAACAACTCCAATATTTCAATACCCTCAACATGCAGGAAGAAAAAAGTGAGTGTATTTTGCAATGTGCAAAATGATTTGTTCCTTGTGGTACAGGTTCATGAGGTAGCTATGGTCGTTGGTGAGTACCGAGACTAGGTTGGGAGAATCGAGGTCTGGAGCGGTCGAGGATGCCGACGAGATGGTTGGGCTCAAACCAGGATCACTTGGACGTCATGGAAATGGACTTGAGGTGGCTCAAGGTTTCCGGTTCGGGTTGGAGGCTCGAAGAGGCGGAAACTGAGCGGTCAAGTCTGGCGGATGAAGGCCCGTTGCATCGGGTTGACCGGGTTTTGTTTAAAACCCATGTATGGCCAATGTGGCCCATGTAAAGCCCATGTGTGGGGTGAAATGAGAGGGTTAATCCTAGCCCTTGGTGGAGTGCCCTAGGGTTTGGGACTCATCCAAGGGTGGTAGGTGGCCCTAGAGTAGTATAAATACAGGGGGAGGGGTGCCCTCCCTCACTTGAAGGTTTGAGTTGCTACTTTGAGCTTTGCCCACATGAAGTGAGGCTTCGTACACCTTCCAACTAGAAAATACAAATATTTTCTTTACATTTTTGTGAATTTAAATTCTGCATTTACATTATGTCTTTACTTTACGCAATTTAAATTCAGCATTTACATTCCCGCATGTAAATTCTCGCAATTTACTTTCTCGCAATTTGGTTTTGCCTCCTCTCCTTCTAAATGCTGTTGATCAAGGATGTCTTGAGGGTGCTCATTTGGTTTTACATCTTTCTTGCACCCTAGGATAGACTAGAGATCAAGTTTCTATCAAGATTGCAAATATGTCCTAAACTTGTTCTTCGCGCAGCAGTCAGTCTTTGATTTTTAGAAAAATATATAAAATTCCTTTTTGATTCATTCTTATTGGAGAAGGTGCGTGACTCATATATCCATCTGTGGAAAAAATTTTGAGTCCACTGGTTGCACTATTTGGGAGCTATGAGGTGAAAACCGAGCCGCAAAATTCCTGATTGAAGATCCTGACTGTTCGTAGTCCTTGATTTTTACTGATTTTTGTAGAAGGCTTTTAGTGGTGATTTTTTTTGGAGTGCTGAACGACTCATCTTCTCACAGGGTGCAAAATTCCCAAAAATTTTGGAGCAACAGAAGTTCACCATTCTCCTGCTCTAAGTGAGGACATTTCCTGAAAAATCTGCTTTTGCTTTACTAAAAGAGGCTTTTGTGTTTTGGCTTGATCTCTTTTAGAAAAGATGTATTTGAATTGATCCCTCTTTTCTTTGGACACTTGACAACCAGGATTGTGATTTAAAAAATCTCTCACATGATTCATGGTTCTCATCCATGTAAGCTAGGGATACACAGAGTTGTCTAGTCGTTCCCGATTTTGCGGGTTTTTGCCAGTTTGAGGAGCACCATCTTCTTTGCGGGATTGTCTTGAGTACTTTGAGTGGGGGAAATTTTATTTGGGATCATTCACCCCCCCCCTCTGATCACCATCTCGGTCTTTCAATTGGTATCAGAGCTGGTTTTGCTCTTTTATAGATCTTGACCGGTCTCAAGAGCCATGGCGACGGACAAGTACTCAACTAAGCCTCCAATTTTTGCTGGAGTTGATTATCCGTTCTGGAAGGTTCAGATGGAGACATACATCACTGTCCAGGGCTTTTATTTATGGCAGAAGGTGAAGCACCCGTATGAGGTTCCGGCTGATGAGAACGTCAACGCCGCAAACATGGCTGACGTTGAGGCAAACGCTAAGGCCAAGAACCTCCTCATACAGGGACTTAGCCGCAGTGAGTATGATCGTGTCTCTCACCTACGATCGGCTCACGAGATCTGGGTGACCCTCAATGCTTACTATGAGGGCACCACTCAGATCAAGTCCGTGAGATAGGATCAATTTAAGCGTGACTACAACAAGTTTGAGCAGCACGCTGGTGAGAGCCTTGATGAGTGCTTTTCTCGTTTTGTAAAGATTCTCAACAATCTTCGGTCAGTGGGTTGTTCATACACTGATTCGGAGAATGCGAGGCATTTTATTCGAGCACTCGATCTGAGGATTTGGGAGATGAAGGTAACCACCATCACGGACCATACGGACTTGTCGACCTTGACTCTTGACGGGTTGTATTCCCGCCTCAAGACTCATGAGCTCGACATCGTCGCTTGCAGGACGAAGTCCCAAACGATGGCATTGGTTACCGATCCCACTGGGTCTTCCTCTTCTGGACCCCCTCTTGACTTCTCTTCTGGTTTTTCTCTCCCCGCTCTTTGCGACGTAAGCGATGACGTTCTGGAACAATTTCCAGAAGACGAGCTTACTCTTGTCGCCCGAAAATTTTCGAACATTTACAAGAGGGTGAGAGATAGGAAGAGGAGTGGCAAGTTCACTTGCTTTCAGTGTGGTGGCCCCAACCACATTCGGGCAAACTGCCCCAAGCTGGAGAAGGGCAATAATGAACAAGGCGGTGCGGGCAAGAACGACTACATCAACAAGAACCGCAACAAGAAGCCTCCAGCTCGGGAGCCGGCGCAAGAGAAGAAACACCGCAAGTTCGCCAAGGGCAAGAAACTCTTTCACTGCGTCCTCGCCGCGCTCGACGACCTTGACCTCTCCGACACGGAGACATGGAGCGACGAGGACGAGGATGAACCACAAGAGAAGGCGAAGGGCGGCGATGACTTCTCCGACATGTGCTTCATGGCCTCCAATGCCATGGAAGTACCCGACACCGAGTCAGACAAATGACACGGAGGAGGTACCTTCTTATGATCAGCTCCATGATGCTTTTATCAAACTAGGAAAATTTCATTCCAAGTCTAGAGCTAGGTGTTTGGATCTAGAGAAGGAAGTAGGTACCTTATATCGGGAGTTAGCTTCACTTAGATCTTGTTCCTCCCGAGACTCTGATAGCTGTACTTTGTGTGATGCTTTGCTTGTGGAGTTGAAGAACCTAAGGACTCTACATGATAGTGTGGTTTCTGATCTTGAGTCACTTAGGTCGAAGGATGCTAGTACATGTCCAGTAGATCCTATTCCTATTGATGCTAGTTTTCTTCACACTCACACAAATGCATCATGTGCTAATTGCCCTAAGCTTCTCGCTGAAATTGATGCCATGTGTTGTCACCTTAGGAAGCTATCTGCTAGAAATGATGAACTTGAAAAGCATGCTTCTAAGGACCCAATCAGCTCATGTGAGGGCTGTATGCAACTAAAAAATGCTTATGATGACTTGGTGCTTGAAAACTCAAAATTTGCTAAGGATCTACTAGCTAAGTCACAAAATGGTTGCATGCTGTGTGTTGGGGTAGCAGAGGACATGAATCAAATTCATGTAGAGCTTAGGAAGAAGCTCAAAGCCCAGGTGGGTAGGATTAGAGACTCTCCCTGTGTTTCTTGCGAGTCCCTCAAGATTGAGGCTGCTTTTTATAGGGAGAGATTTGATCGTTCAGTTCGCTCTTCTCCATCTGGCTCTTCCCCTGCTACTCATTCCCCTTGCTCTTCTTGTGCCTTACTTTTTCGAGAGTGTCAGTACCATAGGAGCACTCTCGAGAAGTTTGTTGGAGGTAAGAAGAAACTCAATCTTATCCTAAATCAGTCCAAGATTAGCAGATTCAATCAAGGTCTAGGGTTTGATGCCTTGGAGCATACACGGGCGCATCCGCCCACTGTTGTGCATGCCTCCAAGAGCAGAGACATAGTGGGTGGCTCCACGGGTGAGCACCACTATGTTTAGATCAGCAGGGATTGTCCACGGGACGTCTGACGAGAAGGGTGCTTCTCATGCTACTTCAGCCCCCAAGGCGAAGTATACATGCACCTTCTGTCAGAAGGATGGACATATAGCTGATTTCTTCTTCAGACGCGCCAAGATCTCTCGGCGTGAGCGTGTCCGTGCCCTTAGGGGTATTCAGGGTCATCCCCAGACTCTGAGTGCGCCTAAGGCACACACGGCTTCTAGACAGGATAGACAAGCTAGAGAGTCTCCTGTTTTTGGACAGCGCATGGGGCTTGGTTTTCAGGCTTCTACTTCTGGTTTTCACCCCAGAGCTGTCCCGAGTCAGTCTTTCCGCCGTCCTCTTGATATTCCTCGTTTTTCCCATCGAGGTAGATATCAGCGGCGTGAGTTTGTTTTCCCCAGCGGGAGGTCTGGGCAGCAGCACTGGGATGGTCCGGCCTTTGCACCTCGGCGGACCAACCCGGCACCTGCTCCCAGACGTCCGACTGGAGCGGAGTCTGAGTTTGTGAGAGTCGAGTCACGGAGAGGTGCCAGATTGCATTCTTCTACTCCGTTGACTGTTTCGTCTACTGCACAGTTGACTCAGTATTGGGTTCCTAGATCTGCACTAATCTATTGTCGGGACCCGAATCTACAAATCCGGACCCTCTGTGTATTCAGCACTAGTCCAGGAACGCGCTAGTGCACACAGTCTCAACATTGGTAAATATCACAATCATACCACTCGATACTAATAAAGTACTTTAATTAGATAAACAAACTGGTTGCTTGACCTTAGGGTCAAGTTACAAATATACGCCTCGCAGGGCGAAACTTATTAAGAGAGAAATAATAGCAATGAAAAATAAGATAACCCGTGGCGCCATCCAGTATACCACAGGCAACTGACTGGGCTCGCTCCCTAAGTAGACGGTTCCTCTTGGAGCTCCTCCTCCAAAGCTGGTGTAGTCTCCTCTTCAACTGGTGTTGTATTACGGCAAGGGTGAGTACTTGGTACTCAGCAAGTCATGCACAGAATGCAAGCTAATATACTATATGCACGGCTTGATACAAAGGAATAGCCCAAGGTATATTTGCAGTAAACAGCATTTAACAAATAATATAAGTAGATTCGAAAGCAATAGAAACAAGTATAAGGTCAATAACTTTTCCAGGAGTTTAATCAACATCTTTCCCATTCCTAATCTACATTTCCATCAACATCATTATTTAACCAAACCCCACCTTTCAAGTCCAAGTTATTTTCAAGAAAGTCTAACCCTTGACTGTAATTCCCGAGCGATGTCCAACACTGCGGACATGGCTATTCGAATAGATTTTACACTCTGCAGAGGTTATGCACTTTACCCACAAGATACAGTCAAACACCACAAAGGCGAGTTCCCGTAACAAAGTCTTTCGGAAACTTCTAACAATACAAGTGGTCCTCTCCGGTGTTGCACACTAACCCTTCCCTTAGCTAAGGCAAAGTTTAGGCCAACCAACCGTTAGATGGGTACCTGGCCGCAGCCCCGGTACGCTCCCCCGTTCAACTTACACAAAGGGTGTAGTTGACATCCTGAGGTCCCACAGGTACGTTATTAGCAACTTAATCAACTAGGTCCGTCCCATTACAGACATGTGGTTACACGTTTGACCCAGTTCAAAGGCTTGCAAGGTTAAGTCCTTAGGGTGACCAGGGCAAGACTACCTGAAGAACCAAACCAACATTCCCGGTGCCACAACTGGCCCACCCGATCATTCTTGCCTCATGCCCCGGTCAAAAACTATTTATCAAACCCCAGTTGATTACCATGCACCACGTGCCATCAACATCACATGATACCTTTCCAAAACAGGTTCAATATATCATTAAGTCAATATTAACATTTGATTGTCCAAAATCATGTCATGAGCACATAGCAGGTCTAAGCAATATGCTACAACGATCTAAATTCCCATGTTGGCAATTTAGTAATGTCCAACTATTCAAACCTCAACTAGGGTGACAAGGGGTCATGGCACATATTTAATTAACCAAGGTGTCATACAGCAATTAGGCATTTATCTAATTCCCATAATTTAAATAAAGTATTTTCTAATTAAACTAGCATGCAATAGTTTTGAATCGAATTAATTTGAAATTGGGATCAACATGGTCAAAGCACAACTTGCCTTCAAAAAGTACTTGCTCTTGGTCCTGAGCTGGCTCCTGGGTCAACAATTCACCTTCGAATCCTTCCGGCACTTCAACGTCTACTCGGAACGCGTGCAAATGCAACAAATGAATAAAACAGTAGGCAAAAGTGTCCAAACAACCAAATAAAGTTCATAAACAGAGAGAACATAATTTTATGAATTTTTAGAAACTGGAATCGTCAAATTCGGAGTTTAAACGCAAAAGTTATAGCATTTTGAAGTTTAAATAATCAATTAAATAATATTATAGAGAAAAACTTTAGTCCAAAAATTAAATATAATTCATCATTAGGTAGATCTCAATTTTATACAAATTTAGAAATTTGAATCACTCAAATCGGAGTTAAAATGCAAAAGTTATAACCGTTTGAAGTTTGAATCAAAATCTGAAATCAATAATTCGGATTAATAAACCATTTTCTTTTTCGGAAATTCATTTATTGCGTCAGCAGGGACACGTGTCAGCCCCTGATTGGGCGGCTGACGTCAGCCGGTACATGGACGTGGTCCATGGTTTGGCTCGGGTCTACCGTGGACCGGCCCACGGCTCCGTGAGGCGACAGTGGGACCCACTGGGGTAGCGTCATTCTTGGCGTCGGCGGGGACTCACCGTTATCGGCAGTGGGACCCACTGGTGACGTCATTGCTGGCGTCACCGCATGGCTGGGGTGGCCGCTGACAGATGGGCCCCCATGACGTCAGCATGACGTCATGGTGCGGTTTTGGCCGCTGGCCGACATCGCGCCCGCGGCGTGTCGGGCCACACGCATGCGTCTGCGCCGACCGCCGGTCCAACTTCCTCCCACATGGCGCAATCTTGCCCGTTGATTTGAAAATCAACGGCGCGGATTAGATCTGAAGTTTACGCGTTTGGAATAACGCGGTGAGTTTGGGCCGTACGATCTAAATCGGACGGTCGAGATCGGATCTAGTGCGGTGCAACGCGTGCTACAAGATTGGATCTACGCCGTTGGATCTTGATCCGACGGTTCAGATCTAATCTGGAGGGTGAGGGTTTTGGGAACACGTGGCTTACCGTGGCCGTTCGATCTTGATCCGACGGTGCACGGAGCTCGCGGGCGGTGATGACGTTGCGGCGGAGCTGGGTGGCCGGAGGCGGTGACGAAGACGAGCCCGACGGCGCTCGGGGGCGTCTCCGGCGAAGTGAGAGGTACCCACGGGTGCGCCTTGGCTTGAGGACTCCGGAACTGGGCTCCAACGCGGCGGAAGACGGCGGACGGCGGCGGGACGAGGCAAGAACCGTGGCGGAGGCTTCTCCAACTACGGCGAGCAATAGCGAGTCGACAGCGGCGGCTAGGGCTAGGGCACTTGGGGCAAACGACGCACGAGGCAAAGGCGAACCTCGGGCGCGGGTCCGGGTATTAAATACCGGCACGGACGCCGAGATCCCCGCGGAATCCGCGACGAAACCGGTACGGGCGGCGGAGTCCGTCCCGGACACGGCGAGGCGACGTGGCTTGATCTCAGCCGTCCACGTGGTGCGACGGACGGCTGGGATCGCTCGGGTGCGGCCGTGATCTCGCGCGGGTTGATCCTGACCATTGGATCTCAATCCAACGGTCGGGATCGATTAGGGTCCGGGTTGGGTTCGGTCGAGTCAACTGGCTCGGGCCGGACTCGAGTCCGACTCGGGTTCTGACTCGGTCGGATGAACAGTACTCAACCCGATTGATTTTTCCAGCGATTTAATAATTCGATTAATTCCCAGAAATTCATTTAATTCATTAAATATAGTAAAATACTCAGAAAAATTCCAGAAAAATTCTGGAAAATATTTTGGAACATTTTGGACTCAAATAAAATATTTCCAACAAAATTTTATTTGCAAAGTCAAATTCTTTAATTATTTCAAAATGGAATAAATTCAAATAAATTCCAAATAAATCCAAATAAATTCCAGAAAATTCCAAAAATTCACCAAAGTGCCAAATCACACATGAATTTAAGAAAAGCAAAATTTTGGGGTGTTACATCTATCCTGGTACTGAGACATCTGCTTTTCGCTCTCTTTGACTCAGGTCCATAGGACAAGGAAGGGGGAGGTTTGGATTGTAGACTCCGGCTGTTCTCGCCACATGACCGGAGACTCCCGTTGGTTTTCTTCCCTGGACCGAGATCCCGGTGATGAGGTGATCACTTTTGGGGATGCTGCGTCGAGTAGAGTCATCACTAAAGGTACCGTCTGCATTAACGATCATTTCATTCTTAAGGACGTTGCCTTAGTCAGTAAGCTGCATTTCAACTTGCTTTCTGTCTCTCAGCTTCTTGATGACGATTTTGAGGTCAATTTTAAGAGGAGCTCTTGTAGGATCCTCGATTCTTCTGGGGAGTTTGTTTGCAGGATTTCTCATTTTGGGAGAGTCTTTCGTGCTAATTTTTCTTCTTCCTCTAGAGACTCTCGCCATTGCCTTATTGCTTCAGAGTCCTGTGATCTCTCTTTTTGGCATAGGATACTTGGTCACATTGGCTTTGATCATTTGACTCGAGTTAGCGGCCATGATCTCATTCGTGGCCTGCCTAAACTCAAGATGGTCAAAGATGTTGTATGTTCTCCTTGCCGACATGGCAAGATGGTTGCTGCCTCCCATCCTCCAGTCACCCGAGTGATGACTGATGCACCAGGACAGCTGCTACACATGGACACTATTGGTCCAGCTCGAGTGCAGTCAGCAGGTGGGAAGTGGTATATTCTTGTCATTGTCAATGATTTTTCGAGGTACTCTTGGGTGTTTTCCATGGCCTCGAAGGATGAGTCTTTTTCACACTTCAGGGGTTTGGTCCGTAGATTGTCCGTTGAGCTCCCAAGTGCCTTACGAGCGATCCGCAATGACAATGGCACGGAGTTCAAGAACTCCTACTTTAGTAGCTTCTGTGAGGAGTTAGGCTTAGAGCATCAGTTCTCCTCTCCATACGTCCCTCAGCAAAATGGCATAGTGGAAAGGAAGAACATGACCCTGGTTGAGATGGCCAGGACGATGCTAGACGAGTACAATACTCCTAGGAAGTTTTGGGCTAAGGCTGTAGCTACGGTATGCCATGTTGCCAACAGAGTTTTTCTTAGGGCTCACTTGCCTTGCACTTCTTATGAGTTGAGATACAGGCGAAAGCCTAGTGTATCTCATTTTCGTGTTTTTAGTTGCAAGTGCTTCTTCTAGAAGTCTGGGAACCTAGATAAGTTCGAGTCACTCTCTGCTGACGGGATCTTTCTGGGTTACTCGACTTCTGCCCGTAGCTACAGGATTTGGGCTGTAGACTTGGGTAGGATCATAGAGACCTGTGAGGTGACTTTTGATGAGGCTAGTCCCGGTGCTAGACCAGACATTTCAGGCTCTTCTCCTCTTTCTCAATCTATCTTCTCAGAGGAAGTTGATGACGGAGATTAAGGCGCCTTGCCTGATCCAATCACCAGTCCTGCTCCCGAGGTGCCTCCCATTCCTCCCATTTCCATATCTGCACCTCAGGGAGATCAGCCCTTACCCTCAGACTCTTCAGCAGCTAGTGGCTCTGTTCCTACCGCTCCCACGCGAGGAGTAGAGGTCACTTCTGCTTCTGGACCTCCCCGCCACATTCAGCAGGCTCATCCACCTGACCAGATCATTGGAGATTTGTTTGAGCGAGTCACTCGCACTAAGTCAGCTCTGTCCACTTTCTGCCTCCACTCTGCCTTTATTGCCTCTTTCGAGCCGAAGGATGTTTCTCATACATTATCTAATGAGTCATGGATTAATGCCATGCATGAGGAGCTTGAAAACTTCGAGAGGAACAAAGTTTGGAAGCTTGTCGAGCCCCCTTCTGGTCACAACATCATCAGGACCAAATGGGTGTTCAAAAACAAGCAGAGTGAGGATAGCGTTGTAGTTCAAAACAAGGCTAGGCTAGTCGCTCAGGGTTTCTCTCAGGTCGAGGGTCTCGACTTCGAGGAGACTTTTGCCCCTGTAGCCAGACTAGAGGCCATCCGGATCCTACTCGCATTTGCGGCATCCAAGGGCTTCAAGATTTTTCAAATGGATGTCAAGAGTGCATTCCTCAATGGCTTCATTGAGGAAGAGGTGTATGTCAGACAGCCTCCAGGATTTGAGAACCCTAAGCACCTGAACCATGTCTTCAAGATTTCCAAAGCTTTGTATGGACTTAAGCAAGCTCCACGAGCTTGGTATGAGAGGCTTAAGTCCTACCTCTTGAGTCATGGTTTTCATATGGGTCAAGTAGACAAGACTCTGTTCGTCAGACATTCTGATTCGGACTTTCTCCTAGTCCAAATCTATGTCGACGACATCATTTTCGGTGGTTCCTCGCATTCGCTCGTTACTCAGTTCTCAGATGTGATGAGTACTGAGTTCGAGATGAGCATGATGGGTGAGTTGAGCTACTTCCTTGGCTTCCAGATTAAGTAGACTCGGGAGGGTACATTCTTGAATCAAGGCAAGTATACTCGAGACCTCCTGAAACGCTTTGACATGTTTGATGGAAAGCCAGTCATGACTCCTATGGCCACCACTGCTGTCCTCGAGCCTGACGAGGATGGTGAGCCAGTTGATCAGAAGGAGTTTCGGAGTATGATCGGCTCCCTTTTATACCTCACTGCCTCGAGACCTGACATACATTTTTCTGTATGTCTTTGTGCTCGGTTTCAGGCTTCTACCCGTGTAACACCCCAATTTTTGCTTTTCATGAATTTAAATGTTATTTTGCACTTTTGTGAATTTTAGGAATTTTCTGGAATTTATTTGGATTTATTCCCCTTTTGAAATGATTAAAGAATTTAAATTTTCAAATAAAATTTTGTTGGAAATATTTTATTTGAGTCCCAAATGCCCTAAAATATTTTCTAGAAATTTTCTGGAATTTTTCTGAGTATTTTGCTATTTTTCTTGGATTAAATGAATTTTTGGAAATTGTCTTGAATATTAAATCATTGGAAATTGCCGAGTCGGTTTCACTGTTCATCCGACCGAGTCGGACTCGAGCCCAACCCTAACCCTAGGATCGCGACCGTTGGATCACGATCCAACGGCCGTGCTTGCGCCACGTCACCCGAGCCGGTGACCGTGCGAACCCACTCGCACCCGGCGTGATCCGGGCCGTCGATCGTGCCACGTGGACGGCCCCCGTGCGTCCACGTCGCCCGTCCGAGTCCCCGCCGGACTCCGCCGCCGCCCGTGCGTGGGGCCTCGTTCTCCGCGATTATCACGGACGTCGAGGGCCTATTTAATGCGCCGCCACCCGTGTCGGGACCCCCTCTTCCGTGTGCATCGTTTGCCCCAACCCACGCCGGTCAAGCCGCCACCGCCAGCCCGCGAGAGCTCGCCGAAGTTGGAGCTTCGTTCCGCCACGGTTATCCGCCGATTGCCGCCGACTCCGCCGTCCTCCGCCGTCACCGAGCCCAGATCCGAGATCGTCGCGTCAAGCCGCACCTGGGAGTACCACTCACCTCGCCGGAATCGTGCCCAAACGCCGTCGGGCGTGTCATCGTCCTCGTCTCCGGTGACCTAGCCCCGCCGCGTCGCCATCGTCGCCATCGAGCTCGGACAACCGTTCGATCAAGATCCAGCAGCCACGGTGAGTCCACGTGTTCCCTAACCCGTAGAAACCAGATCAGATCTAGACCGTTGGATCTAGATCCAACGGCCCTCGTTCGTCCATGTCGCCGCAACGGAATCCACGTTGCGGTAATTAGATCCAATCTCGACCGTTCGATTCGGATCCAACGCACGAGATTGAGCCACGTAGTTATAGCCGCACCGTGCACGGATAGATCCCAGCCGTTCGATCGAAATCGAACGGCATAGATTGAGCCACGCGTCGGCCACCGGGACATGCCACACGTGCGCGGCCCAGATCCAATCTGGACCGTTGATTTTCAAATCAACGGTCCGAATCAAGCCACGTGTTCGGAAGTTGGTCCGGCGCGGTCAGCACGGTCGCACCCGGTCGCCGCTAACGTCAGCGTGGGACCCGCGTGTCAATGGCTGCCAAACCGCACCATGACGTCATCCGTGACGTCATGCTGACGTCACGGTGGGGCCCGCGTGTCAGCTGACCCTCGGCCGAGCGCGATGATGTCAGCGCTGACGTCACCCGAGGGGTCCCACATGTCAGTGAGACATGTGCTCGTGGACTGGGTCCACGGTGGACCCAAGCCGAGCCATGGACCGAGTCCATGGGCCGGTTGACGCAACAAATCGATTTTTCAATAGAAAATTAATTCGGTGGAAATTAAAATCCCGTGCTAACGTCATGCTGACGTCATAATCGGATTTTTTAGTATAAAAATAAATGAATTAATTCGGTTTATTGATTTATTTGAATTTTCAAACTTCAAACGCTTATAACTTTTGCGTTTTAACTCCGATTTGAGTGGTTCAAATTTCTAAATTTTTATAAAATTGAGATCTACCTAAATATGAATTTTAATTAATTTTTTAATATGAATTTTCTCTGTTTATATTTATTTAATGAATTCTTTAAGCTTTAAACAATTGTAACTTTTGCAATTCAACTCCGATTTGTGCGATTCAAATTTCTAAAAATTTGTAAAATTGTGCTCTCTCTGTTTATGGAGTTTATTTGAACTTTTGAACACTTTTGTGTACTGTTTTATTTATTTAATGCTATTTGCACGCGTTACGAGTAGACGTTGAAGTGCCCGAAGGCTTCGAAGGTGAAGTGTTGACCCAGGAGCCAGCTCAAGATCAAGAACAAGTGCTTTTTGAAGGCAAGTTGTGCTTTGACCATGTTGATCCCATTTTAAAATTAATTTGATTTAAATTATTACATGCTAGTTTAATTAGAAAATGCTTTAATTAATTTTGGGAAATTAGTTAAATGCCAACTTTGCACTATGACACCTTGACTATTATTTATGTGCCGGACCCCTTGTCACCCTAGTTGTGGATTATTAGTTGGACATTATTAAATTGCCAACATGGGTAGTTAGACCGATGTAGTATGCTTAGCCTTGCCACGTTAAATGTTTTGGACAATTACATGTTAATATTGACTTAATGAGATATGGAACCAGTTTTGGAAAAGTGTCATATGTTCTTAACGATGATGTTGACAGCACGTGGTGCATGGTAATCAACTGGGGTTTGATAAATAGATTTGGACCGGGGCATGTGGCAAGAATGATCGGGTGGGCTAGATGTGGCACTGGGAATGATGATTTGGTTCTTCGGGTAGTCTTGCCCTGGTCACCTTAAGGACTTAACCTTGCAAGCCTTTGAACTGAGTCAATCGTGCAACCACATGACCGGAGCGGGACGGTCCTAGTTGAGTAAGTTACTAATAACTTGCATGTGATACCTCGGGTGTCAACTACACCTTTTGTGTAGCTTGAATGGGGAGCGTACCAAGGCTACGGCATGGTACCCGTCCAACAGTATGTCGGTCCCATACTTCACCTCTGTTAAGGGAAGGGATGGTGTATGGCAAAAACCGGTAAGGTTCACTTGTGTAGTTAGCAGTTGCCGAAAGGCTTTGTTTCAATCACTCGCTTTTGTGGTGTTTGGCTGTATCTTGTGGGTAAAGTGCATAACCTCTACAGAGTGTAAAATCTATTCGAATAGCCGTGTCCGCGGCATTGGACATTGCTCGGGGATTACAGTCAAGGGTTAGACTTTCCTGAAAACAACTTGGACTTGAAAAGTTTGGTTGGGTTTAATGATGACGTTGATGGAAATGTGGATTAGGAATGGGAAAGATGTTTATTTAACTCCTAGAAAAGTTATTGATGTTATGCTTGTTTTTATTGCTTTCGAATCTACTTACGCTACTTGTCAAATGCTGTTTTATTGCAATTATACCATGAGCCATTCCTTTGTATTAAGCCATGCATGTAGTATATTAGTTGCATTCTGTGCATGACTTGCTGAGTACCAAGTACTCACCCTTACAACATCAGTTGAAGGAGAAGCGACGCCAGCTTTGGAGGAAGAATTTCAGGAGGAGCCGTCTACTTAGGGAGCGAGCCCAGTCAGTTGCCTATGGTATACTGGATGGCGCCACGTTGATGCTTTTATTCCGCTGCAATTTATTTTCTTAATAAGTTTTCGCCCTGTGTGGCGTACTTTTGTAACTTGACCATAAGGTCGAGCAACCAGCTATATTTCCTTTCAGTAAAGTACTTTAATATTTCATTGAGTATGATTGTGATATTTACCAATGTTGAGACTGTGTGCACTAGCGTGATCCTGGACTAGTGCTGAATACACAGAGGGTCCGAATTTGCAAATTCGGGTCCCGACACCCCGCGTCTCTCATCGTCAGGCGGTGAAGCGCATCTTCAGGTACCTTCGAGCTACCATTGACTATGGTATCTGGTACTCTACTTCCTCCTGTCTATCTCTAAGAGCCTTCTCCGATGCAGACTTTGCCAGCTATAGGATAGATAGGAAGAGCACTTCTGGCACTTGCCAATTCATTGGCACTTCTCTTGTTTCTTTGTCGTCTAGGAAGCAGTCCGGTGTTGCACAGTCCACCGCTGAGGCCGAGTATGTTGCTGTAGCGAGTTGCTGTAGCCAGGTTCTCTGGATGAGATCGACCTTGCGGGACTTTGGGTTAGTAGCAGATTGTGTTCCACTTTTCTGTGATATCACGTCTGCCATTCACATTGCTAAGAACCCAGTCAAAGACACTCTCATTTAAGCACATTGACATTCGCTATCACTTCCTTAGAGACCATGTGGAGAAGGGTGATATAGTGCTTCAGTTTGCGGAGAGTGACCACCAGTTGGCTGACATTTTCACCAAGCCTTTGGATACCTCCAGGTTTGTTGCCCTAAGAGGAGAGCTTGGGATTATGAGCCCCTATGGCATATCTTGAGGGGGAGCTGGTTTGTATTATTTGTTTATATGTATATTCAGCATTTCCTCTTTCTGGGTATCTTTGGGATGGTTTTCATTTGGTTGAGTCCACTTCACCTAGACTTCTGGCATGCCTCGGCATGGACCTCTCACCTTATGCTTTAAGGTGCTATTCCTTTGTTCTTCTCGATTGAGCTCACTCACAGTCTTTTAGGTTTAGCAGGTGTTGGGCCCCCTGGGTAGACAGGGTCTGTGTTTGCTCCTGGGTTGGAGTTCGAGATGTAGCTTTCCTATATAAGTCATATGGGGAAGGTGAGAGCGAGTCTGAGTGTTAGTGTTTCTCTTCATGTTGTCTATGCTCCTAGACTACCCATTTATCATTTTCTTGATTCCTTCTCATTTCTGTCTTTCTGGTTTCAGCTGAGTTCAATTCGTCTTTTTGAATCTAGAATTGCTAATAACTCAACTTGAATCAGATTTTGTGCTTAATCGACTCACTTGTTGAGGGGGAACTTGGAATTGATTCTCTTGTATTGCATATAGACTTGTTTTTCATTTACGAGCTTTGTCTATTCTGCAATTGATAAAATTGAGATATGTTGCACCTAGCTACTTTTCTGAAGATATTTTCTAATCTAGGTCATATCCAATTTGGTATATCATGTGAAACTAGCCAACATTTTAAAATTGAGCGTTCCTGAAAACTTGATGAAACTTGGCTTTTACTTGCTATACTTCTTCACTAGATGTTTATGCCATGCTTATTGAAATAGTGGGTTTCTACTAGAGTCCCTAAAGCAACTTGGGCTAGCTACATTGTTTCATTTTAGAATCCTCAACAATGCTCATGAATCTAAGTGCTGAAAATACAAATTGACTCTTTTGTGCTAAAATTGAACTCAACACTCTTCATTCACGAGACTGCTTCCCATTGCACTTGGGATGAACTTGGAATGAAGTGTGTATGACCAAAACCACTCTTTTAAGCTTCTTGCTTGAGATGGTTGCTAATGGCTTGAGTCAATACACCGAAAAATGCAAAAAGAACTAGAGAAAGAGAGTGATGCCTAGGAGACCTATGTCGATGGCTCCTAGTCGAGGTTATGTTTCTCTAGGATAAACTCTCTAAACCCTCAAAGGTTTGTGGAGGAGAGTGAAGCTTAGGAGGCCTTTATCGATGGCTCTTAGTCGAGGATGTGCTTCACTAAGCCTAACTCTCTCATACCGCTTTATGAGATTTAATCTAAAAATTTGCATTTAAAGAGATGATTGAGCATGAGGCTTCTCTTATGGACTTGTAGTTTTCCAAAGTGTTGACTAGGTTGAACTCTAGTATATCCATTTGCTCGTTTGGTTGGCTTTGCTTCTAGTCTTGAAGTTATGCTAAGTGCTGCTATTGTTGAAATCATGCCAAAGTAATATAACTTCTTTTGAGCTAGTTAGCAAAAATTGAATTATGCCATTGGATATGACTTAGCATGACATAATCTGAACTTGAGTAGCTTGGTGTCATACTTTGTCTAAGTGGTCACTTGCATAATCCTCAAAGCTCTTCTAGGTTGCATTTCATGCAAAAAATTGTTCTCTTGATGCCTATATTGCCAAAAGGGGGAGAAAACGTAGAAAAGGCATCTTAGAGAATTAAAAAAAATGCTTTCTCATGATCATGTTGAACAATTGTCCTTGCATTTGGATCATGAGTAATATTGAGCTTTTTGAGAGATTTCTTGGTTTTGGAGCTCTTGTCGAAAAAGTGTTCTTTCTTGTGTTGAGCTCCGAAAATCTTTTCATCTATTTGGTCATGATCTTTCTTTCTCTTTCAATTAGACCAAATATGATTTTGCAATCAAATTGCTTTTCTTCCTTCGTTTTCAAACTCAAATTTATGCCTTTTGTGTGGTTTGTCAATATATTCATCAAGGGGGAGATTGAAGGACCATGTGGAGGTCCATCCATATTTGTGATGAGTATTTGACTCGGTATTGCATGTTTGAATTTATGATAATTGTGGACTAACATGCAAGAAGAAAAAGGTGAGTGTATTTTGGAATGTGCAAAATGGTTTGTTCCTTGTGGTACAGGTTCATGAGGCAGCTATGGTCGTTGGTGAGTACCGGGACTAGGTTGGGAGAGCCGAGGTCCGGAGCGGTCGAGGATGTCGACAAGATGGTTGGGCTCAAACCAGGATCACTTGGACGTCATGGAAATGGACTTGAGGTGGCTCAAGGTTTCTGGTTCGGGTTGGAGGCTCGAAGAGGCGGAAACTGAGCGGTCAAGTCCGGCGGATGAAGGCCTGTTGCATCGGGTTGACCGGGTTTTGTTTAAAACCCATGTATGGCCAATGTGGCCCATGTAAAGCCCATGTGTGGGGTGAAATTAGAGGGTTAATCCTAGCCCTTGGTGGAGTGCCCTAGGGTTTGGGACTCATCAAAGGGTGGTAGGTGGCCCTAGAGTAGTATAAATAGAGGGGGAGGGGTGCCCGCCCTCACTATAAGGTTTGAGTTGCTCCTTTGAGCTTTGCCCACATAAAGTGAGGCTTTGTAAACCTTCCAACCAGAAAATACAAAGATTTTCTTTACATTTTTGTGAATTTAAATTCTGCATTTACATTATGTCTTCACTTTACGCAATTTAAATTCAGCATTTACTTTCCCACATGTAAATTCTCGCAATTTACTTTCTCGCAATTTGATTTTGCCTCCTCTCCTTCTAAATGCTATTGATCAAGGATGTCTTGAGGGTGCTCATTTGGTTTTACATCTTTCCTGCACCCTAGGATAGACTAGAGATCAAGTTTCTATCAAGATTGCAAATCTGTCCTGAACTTGTTCTTCGCGCAGCAGTTAGTCTTTGATTTTTAAAAAATATAGAAAAATCCTTTTTGATTGATTCTTCTTGGAGAAGGTGTGTGACTCATATATCCATCTGTGAAAAATTTTGGAGTCCACTGGTTTCACCATTTGGGAGCTATGAGGTGAAAACCGAGCTCCAAAATTCCTGATTGAAGATCCTGACTGTTTGTAGTCCTTGATTTTTCCTGATTTTTGTAAAAGGCTTTTGGTGGTGATTTTTGGTGGAGTGCTTCACGACTCATCTTCTCACAGGGTGACAAATTCTCAAAAATTGTGGAGCAACAGAAGTTCACCATCCACCTGCTCTAAGTGAGGACAATTCCTGAAAAATCTGTTTTTGCTTTTCTAAAAGAGGCTTTTGTGTTTTGGCTTGATCTCTTTTAGAAAAGATTTATTTGAATTGATCCCTCTTTTCTTTGGACACTTGAAAACCAGGATTTTGATTTAAAAAATCCTTCACATGATTCATGGTTCTCATCCATGTAAGCTAGGGATACACATAGTTGTCTAGTCATTCCCGATTTTGCGGGTTTTTGCGAGTTTGAGGAGCACCATCGTCTTTGCGGGATTGTCTTGAGTAATTTGAGTGGGGGAAATTTTATTTGGGATCATTCACCCCCCCCCCTCTAATCGCCATCTCGGTCTTTCAATTGGTATCATACCTGGTTTTGCTCTTTTATAGATCTTGACCGGTCTCAAGAGCCATGGCGACGGACAAGTACTCAACTAAGCCTCCAATTTTTGCTGGAGTTGATTATCCATTCTGGAAGGTTCGGATGGAGACATACATCACTGCCCAGGACTTTTCTTTGTGGCAGAAGGTGAAGCACCCGTATGAGGTTCCGGCCGATGAGAACGTCAACGCCGCAAACATGGCTGATGTTGAGGCAAACGCTAAGGCCAATAACCTCCTCATACAGGGACTTAGCCGCAGTGAGTATGATCGCGTCTCTCACCTACGATCGGCTCACGAGATCTGGGTGACCCTCATTGCTTACCATGAGGGCACCACTCAGATCAAGTCCGTGAGACAGGATCAATTTAAGCGTGACTACAACAAGTTTGAGCAGCACGCTGGTGAGAGCCTTGATCAGTGCTTTGCTCGTTTTGCAAAGATTCTCAGCAATCTTCGGTCAGTGGGTTGTTCATACACTGATTCGGAGAATGCGAGGCATTTTCTTCGAGCACTCGATCTGAGGATTTGGGAGATGAAGGTAACCACCATCACGGACCATACGGACTTGTCGACCTTGACTCTTGACGGGTTGTATTCCCGCCTCAAGACTCATGAGCTCGACATCATCGCTCGCAGGACGAAGTCCCAAACGATGGCATTGGTTACCGATCCCACTGGGTCTTCCTCTTCTGGACCCCCTCTTAACTTCTCTTCTGGTTTTTCTCTCCCCGCTCTTTGCGACGTAAGCGATGACGTTCTGGAACAATTTCCAGAAGACGAGCTTGCTCTTGTCGCTCGAAAATTTTGGAGCAACAGAAGTTCACCATCCACCTACTCTAAGTGAGGACAATTCCTGAAAAATCTGCTTTTGCTTTTCTAAAAGAGGCTTTTGTGTTTTAGCTTGATCTCTTTTAGAAAAGATGTATTTGAATTGATCCCTCTTTTCTTTGGACACTTGACAACCAGGATTGTGATTTAAAAAATCCCTCACATGATTCATGGTTCTCATCCATGTAAGCTAGGGATACATATAGTTGTCTAGTCGTTCCCGATTTTGCGGGTTTTTGCGAGTTTGAGGAGCACCATTTTCTTTGCGGGATTGTCTTGAGTACTTTGAGTGGGGGAAATTTTATTTGGAATTATTCACCCTCCCTCTGATCGCCATCTTGGTCTTTCTGTTTAAAGCTTGAATGGGTTCCTCGTCATCTTGAGAAACATTTGAACCATCTTGAGCTTGCTTGGATGAGGATGGAACATCACCCGGAGCACCATCATCCGGAGTATCCGGTATTGGACCCGGAGACTCCGGACCAGTCCGGATACTCCGGGTTGGAGTGCTCGGGTTTCACCTCTCCAATTGCCAACTTCTTGATAGCTTCGCAAGGTGGTTATTTCCTATCAATTATAGCACGATCAACTGGTTCTACTTGAGAACCATTAGTCTTATCAAAATTAACATCACGCGAGATTTCAACCACACCGGTGGTGTTGTTGAAAACCCGGTACGCATAAGCATTAGATCCATAACCAAGTAAGAAACCTTCATCTACTTTAGGAGCAAATTTAGAAGACTTAGCTCTTTTGTTGAGGATGTAGCATTTGCTTCCAAAGACTCGAAAATAGGATACATTTGGTTTCTTCCCGGTGAGCAATTCATATGCCGTCTTCTTCAAGATCTTGTGCAAATAGAGACGGTTGGTGCTGTAGCATGCGGTGTTGATGGCTTTCGCCCAAAAACTATCAGAAATCTTGTACTCGTCAAGCATAGTCCACGCCATCTCGATGAGAGTCTGATTCTTCCTTTCGGCCACCCCATTTTGTTGAGGGGAGTAGGGAGCCGAAAATTCATGCTTGATTCCTTCTTCATCGAGAAACTCCTCAACACCAATATTTTTGAACTCGGTGCCGTTGTCGCTTCGAATTCTCTTGATCTTCACCTCAAACTCATTTTGGGCTCTTCTCATGAACTTCTTTAGTGTCACTTGGACTTCACCTTTATTATGCAAGAAAAACACCCAAGTGAAGCGAGAAAAGTCGTCAACAATAACTAAACCATACTTACTTCCCCCGATGCTTATGTATGCGACTGGACCGAAAAGATCTATATGAAGCATCTCCAACGGTCTTGAGGTTGTCATCACATTATTTAAATGGAAGTCACTTGATATAGAGATTTTACCCAATCCAATTACTTCTCCTTTTCCATTGTCTCCAAACACGATGCTTTCACTATTTGATCCATTTGAGTCCAAATGTGCGAACATAGCTTTCTCTCCGGTCATATGATGCGTGCATCCGCTATCCAAGATCCAACTTGTTCCACCGGAGATATAAGTCTACAAAAAGAAATTTAGAATTTGCTCTTTGGTACCCAAACTTGTTTAGGTCCACGCACATTAGTGACAAGAGACTTAGGGACCCAAATAGAGCGAACAAAAGAAGCATATCTAGGTTTGCGCCCAATATGATATGCAACTACACGACCAAGATTAGTTCTCTTAAGTACATATGATGGATCGTAAGGGCCTTCTCAACCCCAAAAGCTAGATTAAGAGGTGAGGGACTCCCCCACTTATAAGTTAGGTCCTTTGCCCTTCCACAACCAATGTGGGACTATTCTAACAATCCCCCCTTCACACATTGGTATCTCTGCCCCTTCACCGTACACCGACGGTCCCTCAGGGACACGGTCCATCAGGCCTTCACACCCTAGTGTCCATCCGGCCAAAGATGTTAGAACCGGGCTCTGATACCAATTGATGGATCGTAAGGGCCTTCTCAACCCCAAAAGCTAGCTTAAGAGGTGAGGGACTCCCCCACTTATAAGTTAGGTCCTTTGCCCTTCCACAACCAATGTGGAACTATTCCAACACAAACTCAACTGTACCTCACCCAAGAGTTCATGAAAGCATTCAAAGAGATCATCCGGTCAACAACATACTCGAAGACATCCATAAGGGAGTATCTACTAGATCTCGAGTTGCAAATTTTTGTCAATTTTACTCGTTTGTATCCTCTCTTGAGCCTCTTAAGGTAGATGAAGCACTCGAATATCCGGATTGGGTGATGGCTATGCAAGAGGAGTTAAACAACTTCAAGTGAAATCAAGTTTGGGAACTTGTCGAGAGACCTAAGCAAAATGTCATTGGTACAAAATGGGTCTTCCGTAACAAACAAGACGAACATGGGATCGTGACGAGGAACAAAGCACGATTGGTTGCTCAAGGCTACACACAAATTGAAGGTTTGGACTTCGATGAAACATATGCTTCTGTAGCTAGACTTGAGTCTATTAGAATATTACTTGCTTTTGCTACTCACCATGATTTTAAGTTGTATCAAATGGACGTGAAAAGCGCCTTCCTAAATGGACCACTTTCTGAGTTGGTCTACGTCGAGCAACCACCCGGCTTTGAAGACCCCAAACACCTAGACCATGCCTATCTACTTCATAAGGCACTATACGGACTCAAGCAAGCAACAAGAGCATGGTTCGAGTGTCTACGAGATTTTCTACTCGAACAAGGTTTTGTAGTCGGAAAGGCCGACCCTACTCTCTTTACCAAACACATTGATAATGATTTATTTGTGTGCCAAATATATATCGATGACATCATATTTGGATCTACTAATGAACATTTGTGTAAAGAGTTTAGCAAGACAATGACTAAAAGATTTGAGATGTCCATGATGGGAGAGTTGAAGTTCTTCCTCGGTTTTCAAGTCAAACAACTCAAGGAAGGAACATTCATTTGCCAAACCAAGTACATCAAGGACATGTTCAAGATGTTCGGAATGGAGGACGCCAAGCCTATAAACACACCTATGCAAGCGAACGGGCACCTCGACCTCGACAAAGAACGTAAACCGGTCATCCAAAAGGTATATCGTTCGATGATCGGTTCTCTCCTTTACCTTTGTGCATCTAGGCCCGATATTATGCTTAGCGTTTGTATGTGTGCACGTTTTCAAGCCGCTCCTAAAGAGTGCCACATGGTGGACTTTAAGAGAATCTTAAGATACTTAGTGCGCACTCCTCACTTTGGACTTTGGTATCCGAAAGGATCTTCTTTTGAATTAGTTGGATTTTCCGATGCGGATTATGCCGGTTGCAAAGTGGATAGGAAGAGTACCTCGGGGACTTGCCAATTTTTTGGTAGGTCTCTAGTCTCGTGGTCTTCCAAGAAACAAAATTCCGTAGCCCTATCCACCGCCGAAGCCGAATACATTGCTGCCGAGAGTTGTTTTGCACAATTGCTTTGGATGAGACAAACGTTAAATGATTATGGCCTATCCTAAGAAAGAGTTCCACTATTGTGTGATAATGAGAGTGCCATAAAGATTGCTAACAATCTCATCCAACACTCTCGAAAACACATTGATATTCGCCATCACTTCCTAAGAGACCACTCAACCAATGGCGAAATTGATATCCAACACGTGAGCACAAATAATCAATTAGCCGATATTTTTACCAAGCCTCTTGACGAGAAAAGGTTCTGCGAGTTGAGAAGTGGTCTAAATATTTTGGATTCTCGTATCGTGGCTTGAGAAGTGCTCACATCTTGCTTGATGAGTGGAAAATGAATTTCAAAATCTTAGTTATCTTTTTCCTTGAATTTATTTTGTGTGGTTGGTTCTTTTTCCTCAGATCGTGTCATTGCTATGTGACTATAGCTTGATTGCTTGTTTGTTGCTAGTCACATAGTAAGTGGACTCCCTAGGGTATCTTTCGTCCTCTCGTTCTACCGAAATCTAGAACCTCCTTGAAATCATCTTTCCTTCCCGAGCAGAGGAACCCGGAGTATCCGGGGTTTTTACCCGGAGTGTCCGGATTGTCCGGAGTTTCCGGACTAAATGTCCGGAGTCTCCGGACTAAATGTCCGGAGTCTCCGGACTAAATGTCCGGAGTCTCCGGGTTGGGCGGTTCGGGTTTAACCCAAAACCCCCGCGCGGTTTCACATTCCTCTCCCATTTCCACCGCGCCTCTCTCTCTCTCCCGTTCTCACCTTGTGCAAAGGCGGTTCTCCTTCATCCTCCCTCATCCACGGGTTCTAGGAGCCCCTCCTTCCTATTGGATTTTAAGATCAAAGGTGAGGACGCTTTGCCCTAATCGTCTCTTTCCGGGTTTGTTTCGTTTTTCCTCATCTTAGGGCAGTTCTCTCGTCTTCAACATTTCTAGGGGACGTGGTTACTCCTTCTATTGGACCTCAAGACCGAAGAATCTTCATTCTCTCTCTCAATTTCTTGTTCTTCAACTTCTTGAGGTGAGTTCAATTTCCTTGCCCGATCTCGCGAAATTTTTCGCTAGATTGTCTTTATCTACCTCTTGGTCATCATCTTTGTGGTAGATATCCAATGCGAGTCGTGTTCATGTTGGATTCCATGGATTCACTCTCGCCGTGCGTGTTTTCTGGCACATCCAGAATATCCGGATGATTTTATCCGGAGTATCCGGTATATCCGGACATTCCGGACAAAATATCCGGAGTCTCCAGGTTGTGTGCCTCGGCCAGAATCTGATTCGTCCTACTTTTCAAGGCGCTTCGCGGCTAATTCCTTTCATCTATCTTGCCTGGTCAGATGGATCCTTCTCAAGGCAACTCTAGAGGCGGCAACCCTCCCCAGGACTCACCTCCTCACTCTCCGCCGCCGAAGAAGCAAAGGCATGCTGTGGGTAAAATGCCCACTTCAAGAGGTCCTCGACTTCTTGGTGCCACCTCTGCTCCTTCTCAACAGCCTCAGCCTGATCTGGATGAGCACCCAGCAGATGCTCATGCCAGACTGCGTGATCAGAAACGGAGAGATTTTCGGTAGTCAGGGCATTTCATTGGACCTTTGGCTAAGGCCAAGCCTGTGTGGAGGTACCCTGGGTCAGTAAACCCAATGCGCATCATTGATTATCGGATTGGTCCAGGCAAAGGCAAAGCAATTGTTGAGAACAGAAAGAAAGATCCTTTGGAGTTTCATCAGGATGAGTATGTGGATCGACGGTTCTGGAACAGATTCCAGTCAGATTACTATGAGACAATCCTCTACCCTCTTGAGCATCCTGTGGTCAGATTAAAGACTATTGATTGGGATTACATGGCAGGAGCTAAGAATGCTGTGTTTGATCAAATTATCCAGATTTGTGAGCAGCAGCAAATCAAGAATCTCATGGCTTTCAAGTATGATTGGAACAATGAGCTAGTCATGTAGTTCTATGCTACGCTCTACTTTGACAAGAATGAGGAAGCCATCTGGTGGATGACTGACAGTATCTGGTATGTGGCTAACAAGAAGAGATTTGCTAGAGTGCTCAACCTCAGAGTGGATGATAGGAGTCCTAAGCTACATGCAAAGAAGGTGATGACTCCAGAGCAGATTGAGGCACTTTATGACACCTCGCAGCACTTCACTGTTGGGACCATTAAGGGTTTGAAGGAAGTGCCAGCTGTTCTCTATAGGATGCTTCGGGTCACTCTTTGGCCCAAGAAGGGAGATGTGTCTGTCATCAGTTCCTATGGTAGGAACTTGTTGTTTCACCTTGTTGAGTGCTCCCACCCCTTTGACATTGTCGATTTTTTGTGGGAGACTAGAGGCAGAATGCACAGAGCAACATGAGCAGCTGCAGCTATGCACCGTTTGTGATTGCGCTGATCGCCAATGTTAGTGGGCTCAAGTTTATCAGAGATGTGGAGCACTTGTCCTACAAGGTCCGACCTCCATCTGCTCCTCCTGCTCCAGCAGCCGCAGGGCCTACTGCTAGGCCTCCCAGAGGTCATAGGCCCACTCATCCAGGAGCCAGCTCGTCCTCCGCTCCAGCTACTTCCTCTGTTGTTCCCCCTGATCCTTCCTCTACCTCCAGTAGCACGCTACAGAAGATGTTGAAGCACATTTTCTGTCTTTGTCGCGACATCTCCACTCAGCAAAAGGAGCTTCGCAGGGAGGTCAAGAAGAACGGCAAGGGGATTCGTGGTATTCATCGCCATCTAGGTGAGGCGATCTCTCCCAGTGACTCTTCAGGATCTTCAGAGGAGGGCGGTGAGGAGTCGTCTGTCAACAGATTGTTTGGCATTATCTCCTCTCCACCTTCAGCGACTGGCAATGGCGACGGCAGCGGTGGATCTGAGTATGAGGGCTCCGGCGATGACGAAGGCGACGACGAGTGATCTCTTGTGTCCTCCTCTCTTTTGGTGTCTTGATGCCAAAGGGGGAGTGATTTCCTTTAGTAGTCGTTGTCTTTGTCGTTGTCTTTATCGTTGTTGGGGATGGATGTTTTCGTTTTGTTTTTTGTCGTCGTGGATCTTATTAACTTTTGTTATGGATCATGTTTATCTACTTTGGTTTATTGTGTTATGGCATTATGCTTGATTATTGTCTTGATCATTCCTATGCAAAGATATAGGGGGAGCTCTTGCTATTTCTCGCAAAATATGTGCATTTGTTCTACCTCAAAAATTTTCCAATGCACACATTTAGGGGGAGCTCCACTATATATTTGGTATTCAAAAAGTTAAGTCAATCCCTTAGTATATCTAAATTGCATTTAATTGTGTTGTCATCAATTCACCAAAAAGGGGGAGATTGAAAGTGCATCTAGGCCCCTTAAAATGTTTTGATGATTAATGATGACACAATTAAAGAGATCTAATGTTTTAACTAGAATTGATGCAGATATCGAGAACATATTGGTTTCGGAATGAGATTGGACGCCCCTACAAATATTCAAAGTTGAAAAGATGGCATCAAGACAAGAATTGTAATTTTCATTTTATTTGAATCCTAAGGATAGCCGTACTATTAAGGGGATACGACGGGAAATCATTCTTAGGATGATCATGTGCTCAAAGATCAATCATGCATTAAAATTGGCACCTAAAATACTTGCATTTCCCTAAAAACAGTTTTTCAAACTGAGCTGCCAAACCCGGAGTATCCGGATATTTTATCTAGAGTGTCCGGATTGAGTCCAGAGTCTCCGGACAAAAGATCCGGAGTCTCCGGGTTAGACCCTTCGGTCAAAAGTACTCTTTCAGCCTATCCGGAGTATCCGGACTTTTCGAAATAGAGGGTAACGGCTAGTTTTTCAAAGCATATTTAAAGCCCCCTCCCTCTCCCAACGGCTAGAACATTCATTGGAGCTTATTCATTGCTTGTTCTAGCCCTCTCTCACTCATTCAATACTCTCAAAAGAGCTCAATCTTCCTCCTCCATTAATTTGAGTGTGGATTCAAATCTTTGTGTGAGGAGGAAGTAGATTAAAGTGCAAAGTGCATTCATTCCATCTTTTGAGCACTAGTTCATCCTTCAAGCGATTTCTCGGGGTGTTATTACTCTTGGAGGTTGAAGGTCTCCTAGACGGCTAGGAGTCACCGGGAGCAACCAAGACTTGTGGTGTGCCCCGGTCGTTTGTGAAGGCAAGTCTCGCCTCCGAAAGGGAAGAGACGCTAAGTGAAGCCAGCGAGTGCATTTGTGCAACACTGGGAGGAAAGTGGGTTGAAAACGACCCCGGCTCAAGTGTGACAGCCACCTCAACAGAGACGTAGGATTCCCTTCAAGAATCCGAACTTCGGTAAAAATTGTGATCTTCTCTCTTACTTTCTACTCTAGCTGAATTTGTGTTGCTTTGATCTTGTGGAGCCCCGATCTACTTTTCTCTGTTGCTTTGCTCCAGATCTGTGCTTGCTTAAGGTACTTGACTGCTTTTAGATTGTTTTCATTCAAGTAGCTTGTTGCAAATCTGAGTAGATTTATTTTTTTGTTGTGCTCGAGCTGGTTTATCCGGACTATCCGGATATATACCCCGGATACTCCGGACCATTCGAAATATCCGAACAATTCATCTGGAGTCTCCGGGTTGACCTACTCGGGTAGATTTAATTCCGCTTCAAATTTTTAAAATGCCTATTCACCCCCCCTCTAGGTGACATCTCCGGTCCGTTCAGCCGATGAAGCCATGCAGTTGATATAATTGCGGCAACACTTGGTGATGACCATATGTATGTATTGTTAGTTCTATCCATGATGAGCATGGTCTCATCAGTAGTGCCTTTTGCGAAAACAGAGGTGGAAGAAGCATCTTCAAAAATAACACTTTCAGCATGAGATGCACAAGTGAAGGAGCACCAAAACTTATCACCGAACATGTGGTGTGAGCATCCAGAATCTACTAGCCATATGTTCTCCTTCCTCGCGTGAGAAGCCTACATAGAAGCAAAAAATGTCGAGGCCTTGGTACTAGGGTTACAAATAAGATGTTTAGGAATCCAGTACTGAGACACACGACGCACAACAGTAGGCACAACACAAGAATTTTTATGCACAAAATCAGAATTGCCTTTTCCCGTGCTTCTAGGAATAGAAGGTGTTTTCATCACTCTAGGCGCATTAGAAGTAAAATGTGCTTTGCTGAAATTTGACCTAGCCTCAGTCATTTCCTTCTTTTGTTGTTTGCCTAGTCTAAAGCAAAAATCTACTAAGTGTCTATCTCTACCACAATGAGTGTAAGTGTACTTGACATGATGTTTAGCTTGAACAGTAGAAGCACATTTTGCATTTATCATAGTAGAAGATACAAAACCAGCAGATTGAAATGCAATTTCTTAGGCTCATTAGGAAACTCAATTTTGCAAGGAGTCTGAACAACAGTGCGAGTTTTAGTTTCATATGAAGCATGAAGATCAAAACCTAAACCTTTCTTGTTTGAGCTAACCTTAGATTGATCCAAAATCATGTTCAACCTTTTCTTGCCATTAGTGAATCGTTCCAAAGAACTTTGCAAGTAATCAACTTTTTTAGCAAGAGTTAAACAATTGTTGCAAGGAATATCAACCTTCCCCTTTTGCTTACGAAAAGTAGAGCATGAAAGAACCTCATGTGTGAGCAGATTATCAGTCATTTGAGAAACCCTAGCATTTGATCTTTTAACTTCAATTCAACAGTTGAGCATTTAGAACAAAAAGTTGAACCATGCAATTCATCAGTGGAACAGCTAGCATTTTTAACATGTTTCTCATTTTTCTCATTTAGATGTAACAGAAGAGCATGTTCTTTCCTAAGCAAGGTGAGCTCATTTCAAATTAAGTCACATGATTTGCAAGTATCATCATCAGGAATCAACGTCTTAAGTCTAGCAATTTCAGCATTCAATGACTCCACAAGAATATCATGTTTCTTAATTTTTCTATCACGTTTGTCAATGAATTTTCCAAGACGGGCAACAACATTGGCTAATTCATCATAGAAGGATCTACCTCATTGAAGTCACTGTCGTTGCTGTCCTCGGTGAAGCTATCCTTGCTACTTGCCATGAGACACAATCCCATCAACTCATGCTTGCTTGGAGTTGCATCGTCCTCGCTGCTCTCCGAATTCACATCGCTCAAATTGACTTGTTCAAGAGCGGAAAGAACTCGGTGTACAACTTTAGTGTTGATGAAGCTCTTCTTCTTTTTATCATTTGATGAGAACTTCTTCTTATCTTTTCTTTTACCATTGTCCTTCTCCTCCTTTGATGCTTTACCTGCAAGTTTAGGACAATTTGGATGAATATGGTCGAGATCTCCACACTTATAGCATCTTGGAGGACCACCACCACCTCTCTTCCTCATTCTCACATTCTGCAAAGCTTTGTTAAAGCGAGAAGAGAGTAGTGACAAGTCTTCTTCTGGGAATTGCTAATTTTGTTCATCGGTTAGTGAAGACAAGAAAGATATAGCAAAACTTGAAGCAGCACCATTATGAGATATGCTAGATTGAGATGTCAAAGCAATTGATTTATGATCATTCTTTCTAGCAAGAACATCCAATTCATGAGTTTTCAACTTGGAATAAAGAACATCTAATGTAAGTGTACTCATGATAGTAGATTCTCTAATGGATGTAACTTTCATCTCCCAAATAGACATGTCTAATGCACCAAGCAATTGTCTAGCATTAGCAGCAGCATCAAAGCTAACTCCAACAGCACGAAGATTACTAAGAATTTTATTGAAGCGTGCAAAGAAGTCATCTAACGACTCACTGGGTTTCATCTCAAATCGCATGTAATCCTTTTTGTAAATATCTCTGCGAACCTCTTTGACAGTGTTAGAACTCGCATGGTAATCACAAAGAGATTTCCATACCTCATATGCCGATCGAAGATGAACCACTCGATCAAAGCCGCTGCGTCCCAAGCCTTGGATGATCAAGTTGCGCGCTTTGCTGTTTCCTTCAACATGTGCGCGATTGGCGTCGTTGACGTTGTCGTTTGCAGGGACTTCGTATGGCTTGTATACCTTCTCCCAAATTGCAAAGCCCTACGCCTGGATGAATGCCTCCATCTTGGCCTTCCAAAACTGAAAATCAACACCATCGAACACACATGGTTTTATCGAATAACTGTCGGGACCCGAATTTGCAAATCCGGACCCTCTGTGTATTCAGCACTAGTCCAGGAACGCGCTAGTGCACACAGTCTTAACATTGGTAAATATCACAATCATACCACTCGATACTAATAAAGTACTTTAATTAAATAGTCAAACTGGTTGCTCGACCTTATGGTCAAGTTACAAATATACACCTCGCAGGGCGAAACCTATTAAGAGAGAAATAATAACAGCGGAAAATAAGATAATATCGTGGCGCCATCCAGTATACCACAGGCAACTGACTGGGCTCGCTGTAACACCCCAAAATTTTGCTTTTCTTAAATTCATGAGTGATTTGGCACTTTGGTGAATTTTTGGAATTTTCTGGAATTTATTTGGATTTATTTGGAATTTATTTGAATTTATTCCATTTTGAAATAATTAAAGAATTTAATTTTGCAAATAAAATTTTGTTGGAAATATTTTATTTGAGTCCTAAATACCCTAAAATATTTTCCAGAATTTTTCTGGAATTTTTCTGAGCATTTTGCTATTTTTAATGAATTAAATGAATTACTGGGAATTATTTTAAATATTAAATCGCTGGAAAATGCGAGTGGGTTTGTACTGTTCATCCGACCGAGCCCGAGTCAGACTCGAGTTCGAGTCCGACCCGAGCCAGCCGACTCGACCGAACCACGTTCGAACCCAAACCCACGGGGACCGTCGGATCGAGATCCAACGGTCATGATCGACCCGACCCCGACCCGAGCCGTGTCTGGACCGGACCCGGTCGCGCCCGTGCGATCGTGGCCGCTGATCGTGCCACGTGGACGGTTCTCCGTCGTCGTCTCCGCCCGAGTCCGAGCCGGACTCCGCCGCCGCGCCGCCGTGGGAACTAGGTTTCCGTTTTACGCGGAAGCGAGGCTATTTAATGCCCCGCTCACACCCGAGATCGCCTTGACCTTGCGCACTGTAGCCCTGAACAACGCCGCTGAGCCGCCGCGTTGAGCCGCAATCGCTCGCCGGAGTTGCCTCTTCCCTCCGCCGTGGTTCTTTGCCGGTGCGGCCATCTCCGTCGTCCTCCGCCGCCCGTTGTGCCCGAAGCCGGACTCCTCGCGTCGGCGCACCGGCTACCTCTCACTTGGGAGGGCCCCGCAACGCCGTTGCCGTAGTCGTCGTCTCCAACTCCGACAAGCCAGCGCCGCCGTGGGCCATCGACGGACTTCAAGCTCCCTCAGCCGTCGGATCTTCATCCAAGGGCCCAGATTGCGCCACGTCATCTCACGGTGAGATTTCGTCCAAAATCCCAGATCCAATCTCAGCCGTTAGATCTAGATCCAACGGTCCAGATCAAACGCGTTAACCCAAACGCGTGAGAGCCAGATATAATCAGGCCATTGAATTTCAAATCAACGGCGAGATTGCGCCACGCAGCGTCGGGGAGGCGACCGTCGCGGTCGATGCCGTCCGCAGCGTGCGTGTGACGCTGACACGCGGGGCCCGCGTGTCAGCGACGTGACCAAACCGCACCATGACGTCACGCTGACGTCATGGCGGGCCCGCATGTCAGCGGCTGTCCCAGCCGAGCGCTGACGTCAGCAATGACGTCACAGCGGGTCCCACCTGTCGGTATGTGGTGAGTCCGGCCGACGTCGGCGATGGCGTCACCCGAGGGGGACCCACCTGTCAGTCTCACGTGAGCCGTGGACCGGGTCCACGGTAGACCCAAACCGAGCGTGGACCGAGTCCATGGACCGGCTGACGTCAGCCAACCAATCAGAGGCTGACACGTGTCCAGGCTGATGCAATAATTAATTTCCGAAAAAGAAAATGATTTATTAATTCGAAATAATGATTTTAGATTTTGATTCAAACTACAAACGCTTATAACTTTTGCGTTTCAACTCCGATTTGAGTGATTCAAATTTCTAAATTTGTATAAAATTGAGACCTACCTAAATATGAATTTTAATTAATTTTTGGACTAAAGTTTTTCTCTGTAAAATTATTTAATTGATTATTTAAACTTCAAAATGCTATAACTTTTGCATTTTAACTCCAAATTTGACGATTCCAGTTTCTAAAAATTCATAAAATTATGTTCTCTCTGTTTATGGATTTTATTTGGATGTTTGGACACTTTTTGCCTATTGTTTATTTATGTATTTGCTATTTGCACGCTTTACGAGTAGACGTTGAAGTGCCGGAAGGATTCGAAGGAGAAGTATTGACTCAGGATCCAACTCAAGACCAAGAGCAAGTACTTTTTGAAGGCAAGTTGTGCTTTGACCATGTTGATCCTATTTCGAAATCTATTTTGATTTAACCTATTGCATGCTAGTTCAATTAGAAAATACTTTATTTACATTTGGGGAATTAGATAAATACCAATTTGCTGTATGACACCTTGATTACTTAAATATGTGCCATGACCCTTGTCACCCTAGTTGTAGTTTACTAGTTGGACATTATTAACTTGCCAACATGGGTTTAGACCGTTGTAGTATATTGCTTAGACCTGCTACGTGCTCATGACATGATTTTGGACAATCAAATGATTAATATTGACTTAATGATATATTGAACCTGTTTTGGAAAGGTATCATGTGATGTTGATGGCACGTGGTGCATGGTAATCAACTGGGGTTTGATAAATAGTTTTCGACCGGGGCATGTGGCAAGAATGATCAGGTGGGCTAGTTGTGGCATTGGGGATGTTGATTTGGTTCTTCGGGTAGTCTTGCCCTGGTCACTGTAACACCCCAAAATTTTACTTGTCCTAAATTCATGTGTGATTTGGCACTTTGGTGAATTTTTGGAATTTTCTGGAATTTATTTGGATTTATTTGGAATTTATTTGAATTTATTCCATTTTGAAATAATTAAAGAATTTAATTTTGCAAATAAAATTTTGTTGGAAATATTTTATTTGAGTCCAAAATGATCCAAAGTATTTTCCAGAATTTTTCTGGAATTTTTCTGAGTCATTTGCTATTTTTAATGAATTAAATGAATTACTAGGAATTATTTTAAATATTAAATCGCTGGAAAATCAAACTCGGGTCAAGTACTGTTCATCCGACCGAGTCGGAACCCGAGTCGGACTCGAGTCCGACCCGAGCCACGTGACTCGACCGAACCCACTCCTAACCCTAATCAATCCCAACCGTTGGATCAAGATCCAACTACCGAGATCCGCCTCGACTCCAGAGCCAGCCGTGTCCGACCGGACCGGTCGCGCCGCGGCGATCGTGGCCGTTGATCGTGCCACGTGTCACGGCTCTCCGTCGTCGTCTCACTTGAGTCCGAGCCGGACTCCGCCAGCCGTGTCGCCGCCGTGGAAAACTAGGTCTCCGTTTTACGCACGGACGCCGAGGTTATTTAAAGCCCGGCATACCTCGAGACCGCCGTGATCCCGCGCCCTCCCTTCTCTACTTCACCGAGGCAAAGCGCCGCCCGTTTAAGCCGTGCAAGCTTCGCCGTAGTTGCGCCGCCGCTCATACGATCTTTGCCCGTTCGCCGCGTCGCCGTCCCTGCCGCCCGTTGACCTCGAATCCCGGACTCACCGCGACGAGACGCACCCGAAGGGACATCTCACTTCGCCGGAGGAGGCCGCAAACGCCGTTGGCCGTGTCGCCGTCCCCAGCTCCGGCCAGCCAGCTCCGCCACACGCCATCGCCGTCGCTCGAAGCTTCTCCGCCGTCCGATCAAGATCCAACGTCCCAGATTGTGCCACGTCACCGCACGGTGAGATCCCGTCCAAAATTCCAGATCTAATCTCGACCGTCGGATTTAGATCCAACGATCCAGATCAAACGCGTTAACTCAAGCGGCGTGAAAGCGAATCTAATCTGGGCGTCGATTTTCAAATCAGCGGCCAAGATTGCGCCACGTCTTAGGGCAGCGTGTCGGCCGGCGTGGCCGAACCGCACCATGATGTCATGCTGACGTCATGGCGGGCCCGCATGTCAGCGGCTGTCTCAGCCGAGCGCTGACGTCACCCATGACGTCATCGGTGGGACCCACTGCCGCCGACTGGGCCGAGCCCACGACGCCGACGCCGATGACGCTACCCGAGTGGGCCCACATGTCGATCTCACGTGGAGTCGTGGACCGAGTCCACGGTGGACCCGAGCCGAGCGTGGACCAAGTCCATGGACCGGTGACGTCGGCCGCCCAATCGAGGCTGCCACGTGTCCTTCTTTGGCGCAATAATTAATTTCCGAAAAAGAAAATGATTTATTAATTCGAAATATTGATTCAAATTTAGATTCAAACTTCAAACGCTTATAACTTTTGCGTTTCAACTCCGATTTGAGTGATTCAAATTTCTAAATTTGTATAAAATTCAGATCTACTCAAATATGAATTTTATTTAATTTTTGGACTAAAGTTTTTCTCTGTAATATTATTTAATTGATTATTTAAACTTTAATAAATCATAACTTTTGCGTTTTAACTCCAAATTTGTGATTCCAGTTTCTAAAAATCCAGAAAATTATGTTCTCTCTGTTTATGGATTTTATTTGGAGTTTTGGGATGTTTTTGCCTATTGTTTATTGGGTACTTGCTATTTGCACGCTTTACGAGTAGACGTTGAAGTGCCGGAAGGATTCGAGGAGAAGTGTTGACTCAGATCCAACTCAAGACCAAGAGCAAGTACTTTTTGAAGGCAAGTTGTGCTTTGACCATATTGATCCTATTTGAAATCTATTTTGATTTAAACTATTGCATGCTAGTTCAATTAGAAAGATACTTTGTTTAAACATGGGGTTAGATAAATACCAATTTGCTATATGACACCTTGATTACTTAAGTATGTGCCATGACCCTTTGTCACCCTAGTTGTGGTTTACTAGTTGGACATTATTAAATTGCCAACATGGGTTTAGATCGTTGTAGTATCTTTGCTTAGACACACTCGTGCTCATGACATGATTTTGGATAATCAAATGCTAATATTGACTTAATGATATATTGAACCTGTTTTGGAAAAGTATCATGTGATGTTGATGGCACGTGGTGCATGGTAATCAAGCGGGGTTTGATAAACAGATTTGGCGGGGCATGTGGCAAGAGTAATCAGTGGGCCATTGTGGCATTGGGGATGTTGATTTGGTTTTCGGGTAGTCTTGCCCTGGTCACTCTAAGGACTTAACCTTGCAAGCCTTTGAACTGGGTCATACTTGCAACCACATGGGTGGAATGGGACGGCCCTAGTTGATTAAGTCGCTAAGGACTCACTTGTGGAGCCTCAGTGGTGTCAATTACACCGCTTGTGTGATTGTGCGGGGAGCGTGTCGTGGCTATGGCCGGATACCCATCTAACGGTGTGTTGGTCCCATACTTCGCCTTGGCTAAGGGAAGGGATGGTGTAGAGCACCTGACAGGAGAGGACCACTGTGTTGTTTGAGGCTTAGAAAGGCTTTGTTCACTGAACTCGCCTTTGTGGTGTTTGACTGTATCTTGTGGGTAAAGTGCATAACCTCTGCAGAGTATAGAATCTATTTGAATAGCCGAGTCCACGGTCTTTGGACAATGCTCGGGAATTACAATCAAGGGTAAGACTTTCTGAAAATAACATGGAATTGAAAAGTTGGGTTGGATTAGTAATGAAGTAGATGAAAAAGTGGTTTAGGATGGGGAAAAAAGATTATTAAATTTCTTGAAAAGATATTTATGCTTTACTTATTTCTCGCTTTCGAATCTACTTTTATTACTTGTCAAATCTTGTTTCTTGCAAATATACCTTGAGCTATTCCTTTGTACCAAGCCATGCATATAGTATATTAGCCTGCATTCTGTGCATGACTTGCTGAGTACCAAGTACTCACCCTTGCCTCAACACAACACCAGTTGAAGAGGAGACTACGCCAGGTTCGGAGGAGGATTTCCAAGAGGACCCGTCTACTTAGGGATGCGAGCCCAGTCAGTTGCCTGTGGTATACTGGATGGCGCCACGAAGTTATTTGATTTTCCGCTGCTATTATTTCTCTCTGAATAGGTTTCGCCTTACGAGGCATATATTTGTAACTTGGCCATAAGGTCGAGTAACCCTTTGATTATCTAAATAAAGTACTTTGATAGTATCGTTTGGTATGATTGTGATATATACCGATGTTAAGACTGTGTGCACTAGCGCGTTCCTGGACTAGTGCTGAATACACAGAGGGTCCGGATTTGCAAATTCGGGGTCCCGACAGTCACCCTAAGGACTTAACCTTGCAAGCCTTTGAACTGGGTCTAACGTGCAACCACATGTCTGTAATGGGACGGACCTAGTTGACAAAGTTGCTAATAACGTACCTGTGGGACCTCAGGAGGTCAACTACACCCTTTGTGTAAGTTGTACGGGGGAGCGTACCGGGGCTGAGGCCAGGTACCCATCTAACGGTTGAGTGGCCTAGACTTCGCCTTAGCTAAGGGAAGGGTTAGTGTGCAATAACCGGGGAGGACCACTTGTATTGTTAGAGGTTTCCGAAAGACTTTGTTACGGGAACTCGCCTTTGTGGTGTTTGACTACTTGTTAAATGTTGTTTACTGCAAATATACCTTGAGCTATTCCTTTGTACCAAGCCATGCATATAGTATATTAGCCTGCATTCTGTGCATGACTTGCTGAGTACCAAGTACTCACCCTTGCCACAATACAACACCAGTTGAAGAGGAGACTACACCAGCTTTGGAGGAGGAGCTCCAAGAGGAACCGTCTACTTAGGGAGCGAGCCTAGTCAGTTGCCTGTGGTATACTGGATGGCGCCACGAAGTTATTTGATTTTCCGCTGCTACTATTTCTCTCTTAATATGTTTTGCCCTGCGAGGCATACATTTGTAACTTGACCATAAGGTCGAGTAACCAGTTTGACTATTTAAATAAAGTACTTTATTAGTATCGAGTGGTATGATTGTGATATTTACCGATGTTAAGACTGTGTGCACTAGCGCGTTCCTGGACTAGTGCTGAATACACAGAGGGTCCGGATTTGCAAATTCGGGGTCCCGACAGAGGTGGTATCAGAGCCATACTTGACCGTAGGCTCAACCCTTAGCTAGAAAGGTCGTAGTGAGGATAAAACCTATTTTCTAAAAGAATAAAATTTGTCAAGATAAGAAATGACATCTCGACTTATCCCCTTCTCTCTTTTCTTGTCTCTTGCTGAATTTTTCCTTGCCTTATCACGATTTAAAAATTCCGAGTTCTTACATGAGCACTCTTGTGACAGATGGAGGGAGAGTTCAACTACGTCGATCTGGAGGTTGGTCATGCCGCGGAACTTTGGCATATGCTTCAGACTCTCGGAGATTTTGAGAAGCCGCAATACCAAGTGGAAGTGATCAGACAAGCAGGATTGATCAAGGCTTGTGACGTGAAGATTGAGGTACCTGCTAGGAAGAAGGGCCCAGGCAATCGCTTCGATACACCGTGACCGCCAGGAGGTCTACAATGCAGATGGGTATCCAAGAAGTATCACGATGAGCAATGCGGCACATTACCCGTATCTCGCCAGAGTTGGAGAGCACGGTGTTCCGTTATCACCCGCGCAGCAATAACCTTCTTGACCCGAAGGCGATTCAGGATGAGGATGCCATGGTTACACAGTTGGCACGACTTGTTGTCGCCTAGGAGGATGTACTCGATGATACAAGCAAAGAGCTACAGAAGGCCCGCAAGGAGATCACGACAGAGAAGAACAAATGGCGGGAAGCTCAAGAGTATGTGTCACACCTTCTGCGAAGGATTGACGAGTTGGAGATGACTTTATACGGACCAGAACCAGAGCCAGTACTTGAGCTACACGAGCCAGATCCGGAGGAGTCAGATCTCGATGAGGACACTGCTTCTTCGACTACCACAGATGACACAGTTGCTGGACATGGCAATCGTTTCGCGCCTATGCCGCAGCATCCATACCCAGGCCGTGGAGGTTTTCTCGATGAGTGAGCATAGGTTCTATAGTGAGACTCCTTCGCCGAGTCGCGTCATAGAATAAAGAGTCACCCTTTAGGCGTTAGACTCCAGTGTTAGTTCGATTTGGATTTTCATTGTTTGCTGAGTGTGCAGTATGTGTTGCAAGGCCCCTAGGCATTGTAAGCAACCATACCAAGATATTAATATCATTAATAAAGTTGGACCTTAAAGTAACACCTTTTCGCCCCGTATAAGTTCCATATTACATGTCTATTCTTGTTTCCCCCTCATCTCTAAAACCTAGAGCAAATCGACAGATGGTGAACACCCGCGGAAACTTTGGAAGCAATGGAAGTGGTTCTCGCCCAACAGAAAACCCCAATGATGGAGCACCAGCACCGCCACTGGACATGCAGAATTTTGGAGCATTTCTTGCTGCTCAAACTCAGTTGATGCATGCTATGATGCAACAAATGCAACACGTCACTGCTCAGGCCACAGCTAATCAAGTCAATCAGGGACAACGCCAGAATACAAGACTGTCAGAGTTCATGAGGACTCACCCACCCACTTTCTCCGGGAATGCCAATCCATTAGAGGCCGATGATTGGTTAAGGTCAATTGAGAGGAAGCTACACATAGCTCAATGCATAGGAAATGAGAAGGTACTCTACGCTTCTCATCAGTTGGAAGAACATTGGCCGAATGGTGGGAGAACCGTGCCACGCAAGAGAACCCTCAAGAGATCACTTGGGAAGAGTTCACGCTGCGTTAAAATCGTATCACGTGCGAGAAGGAATCATGGACCTTAAGAAGGAGGAGTTCAGAGCAGAAGCAAGGTAATCGGCCGGTGGCGAATACCTGAACAAGTTCACAGCTTGGCACGCTACGCTTTGAGGATGTAGCGACGGATAAAGCAGGCATACGTTTTATGAAGGGACTTAACTCGGGATTGCGGTGGGATTGATCACCCACACCTTTCCAGATTTCCAAGAGTTGGTGAATAAGGCGCTTATTCTTGAGGACAAGCGCAAGGAACCGGATGAGAACAGAAGCGCAGATGCAACAACGAGATCACGCCAGGAACGCAATGGCGTCGAGAGTTGCACCAAGTCGCTTCAGATTCCACCACGAATGCTACAAGGACACCGTCACCAGCACCAAGACCCGTCAATCGTAACTACTGCACCCCCGCTAGAAACGCCGCTGCTCGAGGCAAATAAGAAGGAAACGATGAGACGCTGCTACAATCGCACGAGCCGTGACACTTTGCCAACAGCTTGTCCGAAGAAGACAGCAGGAGTGACCCCGATTCGCTTCAATCTAGGAACCACCCCGCTAGGACGCCAAAGATCAGAACCACACCCCGTGTGGTGAGAGGCCGAGTCAACCATGTCACCGCAGATGCACCGCAGAAATGCTATGGACGTCGTCTTTGGGTAAGTTATTTGTTAACTTTCAAGACTGCAATGATTTTGTTTGATTCTGGAGCTTCGCATTCATTTGTTTCGCAAGGCTTTGCTACTAGAAATGATTTGGGGATTGCAAGACTTAAGTGCATGCTTTTAGTTCAAACCCCTGGTTCCGAACTCCGAACGAAAGTAGGATGTTCCAGGGTGAGAATATTAATAGATGGAATAGAGTTCCTAGCGAACCTTATAATTTTGGAGACCCAGACCTTAGACGTTATTTTGGGAATGGACTGGTTATCCAAGCACAAGGCCGTATTGGATTGTGGACGAAGGACTATCTCAGTTGAGAGCCCGTGTGGAAAGAAAGTGGAATTTCAAGCTACTGCCGTTAGAGAAGGACAGTTGATGGTTAACAGCACCATGGCAATCAGCACAGAGGATGTCTCAGTAGTGAATGAGTACCCAGATGTTTTTCCCGAAGATCTACCGGGTATGCCGCCAGACAGGGACATAGAGTTTGTGATAGAGCTTGTACCTGGTACAGCACCGATAGCAAAGAGACCCTATCGGATGTCTACTGAGGAGTTGGTAGAGATGAAGAAACAGCTAGAGGAGTTAATGGAGAAAGGATTTATCAGACCGAGCTCATCGCCGTGGGGAGCACCAGTTTTGTTTGTCAAGAAGAAGGACGGGAGTTTCAGGATGTGCATTGACTACCGTGCACTCAATGAAGTCACCGTGAAGAATAAGTATCCGCTACCCAGGATTGATGATTTGTTTGATCAGTGAGAGGAGCGAGTTTTCTCCAAGATTGATCTCGAGATCGGGATACCATCGATTGAAGATCCGATCGGAAGATATTCAAGATCGCATTCTCGTCAAGATATGGACATTACGAGTTCTGATTATGTCTTTTGGTATGACGAATGCGCCAGCATATTTCATGAATATGATGAATAAGGTGTTCATGGAATATTTGGACAAGTTTGTCGTCGTGTTCATAGATGATATCCTAATCTACTCCAAGACAGAGGATGAACATGCCGAACACTTGAGGCGAGTTTTGGAAAAGCTGAGGGAACAGCAACTTTTCGCCAAGTTCAGTAAGTGTGATTTTTGGAAGGACAAGGTAGAATTTCTTGGACATGTAATGACCGCAGAAGGAGTCGCCGTAGATCCAAGCAAGGTAGAAGCTGTGTTACAATGGGAGCGTAGAAGGCGTGACCCGGATCCTGAGTTTCCTTGGAATGGCAGGATACTACCGCCGTTTCATTGAAGGCTTTTCGACAATTGCGAAACCTCTTACGCAATTGCGAAAAAGGAGAAGAAGTTTGTATGGGCGCTTGAGAATGTGAGAAAGGATTTCAGAGTGAAGAAGCGATTGACATCGGCGCCGATGTTAGTTCTACAGGATGTTAATCAAAGCTTTGATATTTATTGTGACGATCGCGCCAAGGACTTGGATGTGTCTGATGCAGAATGGAAAGGTCGTCGCTTATGCATCAAGGCAGTTGAGGCCGCATGAGGAAAATTATCCGACGCATGACCTAGAGTTAGCTGCCGTAGTGCATGCCTTGAAGATATGGCGTCACTATCTGATCGGGAACAGATGTGAAGTGTATACGGATCATAAGAGCCTTAAATACATATTCACCCAGTCGGATCTGAACATGAGGCAGAGGAGATGGTTAGAGCTGATCAAGGACTACAATGTTGGAATCCATTACCATCCCGGGAAGGCCAACGTAGTTGCCGATGCCTTGAGTCGGAAAAGCCATACCGTGAGTAAGTTGCTAGCCACCAGTCAGGATGAGTTATGTGAGGATTTTCAGAAAATGAAGATTGAGGTGGTACCTAGCGGATTCTTGGCCGCATTAGAAGTAAAGCCTACCCTAGAGGATCAGATCCGGAAAGGACAGAAGGATGATGACAAGATCCGCAGGATTAAGTCCATCAAGGAGGAAGGCAAGGCAGAGGACTTCAAGTTGGATGAGCAAGGCACGTTATGGATGAAAGATCGCATTTGTGTGCCCAACAAGAAGGAATTAAAGCAACTGATTTTGGAAGAAGCCCATGACTCCAAGTATTCAATTCATCCTGGAAGCGCCAAAATGTATCAGGATTTGAAGGAAAGATTCTGGTGGCCAAGCATGAAGCGTGAAGTTGCCGAGCATGTTGCATTGTGCGATGTATGCCAGAGAGTCAAGGCAATGCATCAGAGACCAGCAGGATTACTACAAATGCTGAAAATACTCGAGTGGAAGTGGGAGGAAATCGGAATGGATTTCATTACCGGTTTGCCTAAGACTCAAGGAGGTTATGACTCCATATGGGTTATAGTGGATCGTTTGACCAAAGTAGCCCATTTTATCCCCGTGAAGACCACCTACTTGGGAGATAAGTTAGCAGAGTTGTATATGATCAGATCGTCTGTTTGCACGGAGTGCCAAAGAGGATTGTATCGGACAGAGGTACCCAATTTACCTCAAGGTTTTGGAATAAGTTGCATGAAGCCATGGGAACCCGTTTAAACTTCAAGATGTACCTTATCATCCACGCACGGATGGACAGGCCAGAAAGAGTCAACCAGATTCGAGGATATGTTAAGAGCTTGTGCATTGGCTTATGCTACCTCTTGGGATAAGAGTTTGCCGTATGCCGAGTTCGATTACAACAATAGTTATCAGGCTAGTTCTACGATGTCACCTTTTGAGGTCTTGTATGGTCGACCACATCGGACGCCATTGAATTGGAATGAGACCGTGAGCGCCGTGTCTTGAACTGATATTCTTCAGAGGTGAAGAGCGATTGCCATGATTAGGGAAAGGTTGAAGATCGCCCAATCACGACAGTAAGAGTTATCTTGACAAATCGCCGAGACTTGAGTTTTGAACCAGAAGATTTTGTATACCTCAGAGTTACGCCTCTTAGGGGAGTTAAGAGGTTCCATGCCAAAGGGAAACTCGCACCCCGTTATGTTGGACCATTTAAGATTTTGAGCCGTAGAGGCGAAGTTGCTTATCAGCTGGAGTTGCCACAGTCGTTAGCAGGAGTGCATGACGTGTTCCATGTGTCCCAGTTGAAGAAGTGTCTCCGAGTACCTGAGGAACAGACACCGCTAGAGTCAATTGAGTTGCAAGAAGATTTGACTTACAAGGAGCATCCCGTAAAGATTTTGGACACTATGGATCGAGAGACCAGAAATAAGTCAACCCGTTTCAGAGAGTACAAAGGGAGCAACCACACGGAGAGTGAAGCAACTTGGGAACGCGAAGAGGATTTGAGGAAAGAGTTTCCAAACCTATTCCTTTAGTAAGCCACGAATCTCTGGACGAGATTCTATTAAGAGGAGGTTTGTAACACCCCAAAATTTTGCTTTTCTTAAATTCATGAGTGATTTGGCACTTTGGTGAATTTTTGGAATTTTCTGGAATTTATTTGGATTTATTTGGAATTTATTTGAATTTATTCCATTTTGAAATAATTAAAGAATTTAATTTTGCAAATAAAATTTTGTTGGAAATATTTTATTTGAGTCCGAAATACCCTAAAATATTTTCCAGAATTTTTCTGGAATTTTTCTGAGCATTTTGCTATTTTTAATGAATTAAATGAATTACTGGGAATTATTTTAAATATTAAATCGCTGGAAAATGCGAGTGGGTTTGTATCTTGTTCATCCGATCGAGGCGAGTCAGACTCGAGTTCGAGTCCGACCCGAGCCAGCCGACTCGACCGAACCACGTTCGAACCCAAACCCACGGGGACCGTCGGATCGAGATCCAACGGTCATGATCGACCCGACCCCGAGCCGAGCCGTGTCTAGACCGGACCCGGTCGCGCCCGTGTGATCGTGGCCGCTGATCGTGCCACGTAGACGGTTCTCCATCGTCGTCTCCGCCCGAGTCCGAGCCGGACTCCGCCGCCGTGGGGAACTAGGTTTCCGTTTTCTGCGCGGAAGCCAAGGCTATTTAATGCCCGGTTCACACCCCGAGGATCGCCTTGACCTTGCGCACCGCAATCGCTCGCCGGAGTTGCCTCTTCCCTCCGCCGTGGTTCTTTGCCGATTGCGGCCATCTCCGTCGTCCTTCGCCGCCGTGGTTCTTTGCCGATTGCGGCCATCTCCGTCGTCCTTCGCCAACCAATCAGAGGCAGACACGTGTCCAGGCTGATGCAATAATTAATTTCCGAAAAAGAAAATGATTTATTAATTCGAAATAATGATTTCAGATTTTGATTCAAACTTCAAACGCTTATAACTTTTGCGTTTCAACTCCGATTTGAGTGATTCAAATTTCTAAATTTGTATAAAATTGAGACCTACCTAAATATGAATTTTAATTAATTTTTGGACTAAATTTTTTCTCCATAAAATTATTTAATTGATTATTTAAACTTCAAAATGCTATAACTTTTGCATTTTAACTCCAAATTTGACGATTCCAGTTTCTAAAAATTCATAAAATTATGTTCTCTCTGTTTATGGATTTTATTTGGATGTTTGGACACTTTTTGCCTATTGTTTATTTGTGTATTTGCTATTTGCACGCTTTACGAGTAGACGTTGAAGTGCCGGAAGGATTCGAAGGAGAAGTATTGACTCAGGATCCAACTCAAGACCAAGAGCAAGTACTTTTTGAAGGCAAGTTGTGCTTTGACCATGTTGATCCTATTTCGAAATCTATTTTGATTTAACCTATTGCATGCTAGTTCAATTAGAAAATACTTTATTTACATTTGGGGAATTAGATAAATACCAATTTGCTGTATGACACCTTGATTACTTAAATATGTGCCATGACCCTTGTCACCCTAGTTGTAGTTTACTAGTTGGACATTATTAACTTGCCAACATGGGTTTAGACCGTTGTAGTATATTGCTTAGACCTGCTACGTGCTCATGACATGATTTTGGACAATCAAATGATTAATATTGACTTAATGATATATTGAACCTGTTTTGGAAAGGTATCATGTGATGTTGATGGCACGTGGTGCATGGTAATCAACTGGGGTTTGATAAATAGTTTTCGACCGGGCATGTGGCAAGAATGATCAGGTGGGCCAGTTGTGGCATTGGGGATGTTGATTTGGTTCTTCGGGTAGTCTTGCCCTGGTCACCCTAAGGACTTAACCTTGCAAGCCTTTGAACTGGGTCTAACATGCAACCACATGTCTGTAATGGGACGGACCTAGTTGACAAAGTTGCTAATAACGCACTGTGGGACCTCGGAGGTCAACTACACCCTTTGTGTAAGTTGTGCGGGAGCGTCTGGGCCGAGGCCAGTACCCATCTAACGGTTGATTGGCCTAGACTTCGCCTTAGCTAAGGGAAGGGTTAGTGTGCAATAACCTGGGAGGACCACTTGTATTGTTAGAGGTTTCAAAGACTTTGTTACTGAACTCGCCTTTGTGGTGTTTGACTGTATCTTGTGGGTAAAGTGCATAACCTCTGCAGAGTGTAGAATCTATTCGAATAGCCGTGTCCGCGGTATTGGACATCGCTCGGGAATTACAGTCAAGGGTTAGATTTTCTCAAAAATAACTCGGATTTGAAAGGTTGGGTTGGATTAATAATGATGTTGATGGAAATGTGGATTAGGATGGGAAAGATGTTTATTAAACTCCTTGAAAAGTTACCTATGCTATACTTGTTTCTACTGCTTTCGAATCTACTTATGATATTTGTCAAATGATGTTTTACTGCAAATATACCTTGAGCTATTCCTTTGTACCAAGCCATGCATATAGTATATTAGCCTGCATTCTGTGCATGACTTGCTGAGTACCAAGTACTCACCCTTGCCACAATACAACACCAGTTGAAGAGGAGACTACACCAGCTTTGGAGGAGGAGCTCCAAGAGGAACCGTCTACTTAGGAGCGAGCCCGATCGATTGCTGTGGTATCTTTGGATGGCGCCACGAAGTTATTTGATTTTCCGCTGCTACTATTTCTCTCTTAATATGTTTTGCCCTGCGAGGCATACATTTGTAACTTGACCATAAGGTCGAGTAACCAGTTTGACTATTTAAATAAAGTACTTTATTAGTATCGAGTGGTATGATTGTGATATTTACCGATGTTAAGACTGTGTGCACTAGCGCGTTCCTGGACTAGTGCTGAATACACAGAGGGTCCGGATTTGCAAATTCGGGGTCCCGACACTCGCTCCCTAAGTAGACGGTTCCTCTTGGAGCTCCTCCTCCAAAGCTGGTGTAGTCTCTTCTTCAACTGGTGTTGTATTGCGGCAAGGGTGAGTACTTGGTACTCAGCAAGTCATGCACAGAATGCAAGCTAATATACTATATGCATGGCTTGATACAAAGGAATAGCTCAAGGTATATTTGCAGTAAACAGCATTTGACAAGTAGCATAAGTAGATTCGAAAGCAGTAGAAACAAGTAAAGCATGACTAACTTTTCAAGGAGTTTAATAAACATCTTTCCCATCCTAATCCACATTTCCGTCAACATCGTTATTAATCCAACCCAACCTTTCAGGTCCAAGATATTTCTGAGAAAATCTAACCCTTGACTGTAATTCCCGAGCGATGTCCAATACCGCGGACACGGCTATTCGAATAGATTTTATACACTCTGCAGAGGTTATGCACTTTACCCACAAGATACAGTCAAACACCACAAAGGCGAGTTCCCGTAACAAAGTCTTTCGGAAACTTCTAACAATACAAGTGGTCCTCCCTGGTTGTTGCACACTAACCCTTCCCTTAGCTAAGGCGAAGTTTAGGCCAACCAACCGTTAGATGGGTACCTGGCGCAGCCCAGACGCTCCCGTACAACTTACACAAAGGGTGTAGTTGACCTCCTGAGGTCCCACAGGTACGTTATTAGCAACTTAATCAACTAGGTCCGTCCCATTACAGACATGTGGTTGCAAGATTAACTCAGTTCAAAGGCTTGCAAGGTGAAGTCCTTAGAGTGACCAGGGCAAAACTACCCGAAGAACCAAACCAACATTCCCAATGCCCCAACTGGCCCACCTGATCACTCTTGCCACATGCCCCAGTCGAAAACTATTTATCAAACCCCAGTTGATTACCATGCACCACGTGCCATCAACATCACATGATACCTTCCCAAAACAGGTTCAATATATCATTAAGTCAATATTAACATTTGATTTGTCTAAAATCATGTCATGAGCACGTAGCAGGTCTAAGCCATATACTACAACGATCTACAAACCCATGTTGGCAATTTAGTAATGTCCAACTAATAATCCACAACTAGGGTGACAAGGGGTCATGGCACATATTTAAGTAATCAAGGTGTCATACAGCAAATTGGCATTTATCTAATTTCCCATAATTAAGTAAAGTATTTTCTAATTGAACTAGCATGCAATAATTTGAACCAAAATAGGTTTCAAAATGGGATCAATATGGTCAAAGCATAACTTGCCTTCAAAAAGTACTTGTTCTTGGTCTTGAGTTGGATCCTGAGTCAATACTTCTCCTTCGAATCCTTCCGGCACTTCAACGTCTACTCGTAACGTGTGCAAATAGCAACAAATGAATAAAACCGTAGAAAAAAAGTATCCAAACATCCAAATAAAGTTCATAAACAGAGAGAACATAATTTTATGAATTTTTAGAAACTGGAATCGTCAAATTCGGAGTTAAAATGCAAAAGTTATAGCATTTTGAAGTTTAAATAATCAATTAAATAATATTACAGAGGAAAATTTTAGTCCAAAAATTAAATAAAATTCATAATTAGGTAGATCTCAATTTTATACAAATTTAGAAATTTGAATCACTCAAATCGGAGTTGAAACGCAAAAGTTATAAGCGTTTGAAGTTTGAATCAAAATCTGAAATCATTATTTCGAATTAATAAATCATTTTCTTTTTCGAAAATTAATTATTGCGTCAGCGAGGACACGTGGCAGCCTCTGATTGGGCGGCTGACGTCAGCCGGTTCATGGACGTGGTCCATGGTTTGGCTCGGGTCTACCGTGGACCCGGTCCACGGCTCACGTGCGGCTGACAGGTGGGACCCACTGGGGTGACGTCATTGCTGACGTCAGCGGGGACTCAGCCCGTTGCGCTGACAGGTGGGACCCACTGTGACGTCATGGGTGACGTCACCGCACGGCTGGGGTGGCCGCTGACAGGTGGACCCGTGCTGACGTCACGGTGCGGTTGCGGCTAAGCCGCTGACACGCGGGCCCGGCGTGTCAGCGTCGTCGCTGGTCGCTACTTGGCCGGCCGTGGCGGTCGGCCTTCCTGGGCAGCGTGTACGATCTCGGCGACCGTTGATTCGAAAATCAACGGCCCGGTCGTCGGGCTTTCACGCGTTTGGGTTAACGCGTTTGATCTGGGACCGTTGGATCTAGATCCAGCGGTTGAGAATGGATCTGGAGGCGCCGCGTGGTTCTCACCGAGGGATGACGTGGCGCACCCAGAGCGTTGGATCTGGATCGGACGGTGGAAGCGAGCTCGGTCCGGCGATGGCTTCTTGGCGCGGCGCCGCTTGCCGGGGTTGGGGACGACGACCACGGCAACGGCGCTTCGGGCGTGCTCCGGCAATGTGAGTGGTGCTCACCGACGCGGCTTGATCTCACGGTTCCGAATCTGGGGTCAATGGCGACGGAGGACGGCGGACGGCGGCGGGATTCGACGAAAACCGCGGCGGCTCCTTCTCCTTACTCCGGCGAGCTCTAGCGGCGCAACCACGGCGGCTCAGGCGAGGTGAGTTAGGGCTACGGGTGCGCAATGAAGTGGTGGTCCCGACACGGGTGGCGGCGCAATAAATAGAGCCCTCGGCGTCAGGTAAACGCCGCGAAGCGAGACTGCTCGGTTGCGGCAGCGCACATCCGTTGGATCGAGATCCAGCGGTCGCGTGGGTTTGGGTTCGGTCGACTCGGCGGTGGTGGCTCGGTCGGGCTCGGGCTTTCGGGTGGCGTGGCTCAATCGTGGCCGTTGGATCAAGATCCAACGGTCACGCGGAGTTGGGTTGTAGAAGCGGGTTAATTTGGACCAAGCTAGCGCGAGTCGGACTCGAGTCGACTCGGACTCGAATCGATCGGAGGAACGATAAAACCAACTCGATTTAATTAATCCAATTAAATTCTCGTAAATTCAATTAAATCATTAAAAATAGCAAAAGACTGAAAAATTCGGAAAAATTAACGGAAAATATTTTGGAACATTTTGGACTCAAATAAAATATTTCCAACAAAATTTTATTTGCAAAGTTTAATTCTTTAATTATTTTAAATGGAATCAATTCCAAATAAATTCCAGAAAATTCCAAAAATTCACCAAAGTGCCAAATCACACATGAATTTAAGGAAAGCAAAATTTTGGGGTGTTACAATAACGATCCATTAATCTAATCACCAGTTAAAATAGATTAGAAAAATCAAGCTCTGATACCACTTGTAGGATCGAAGTATACGAATATAGCAATCAGAGGGGGTGAATGATTGTGCGGAAGCTAAAACCAAATTTTTTATCTATTAAAAATTCACCCCAAAACGGAACCAAATAATTGCCTCGTATTCGACAAAAACAGATTGATAAGAGGTTTGGTAAAACATGAATTCCCGAAGATCCAACCGTCGGATCGACCTGAAATTTGTACACAAGAAACTAGATTCCAGTACGAATCGAACCCAAAAGGAATCAGCTCGATGGGACTTACGGATCAAAAGTTATAAACCTCGCAAGCTTGCTGTGACAGAACTTACGAAAACTGATCTAATCAAAACTTGTAGATTAATCAAGAACGACAAAAGATTAATCAACTAAACTTTGAGGAACTCTAAATCAATTCCCTAGAAAGGTTTTTGATGGATCAAATCAAGATGAAACTCAAAGAACAAAAACCAATCTAGAACCAGAACATGCACGAAAACAAGAACCAGACAAAGAACACTGTAGCAACGCGTGCACTGTAGCTTCGTGATTACTTTAGCACGCAAAGGATCTGAAAGAATTGATCTTCATTTCTTTTTGTCTAAAGTACTCCAATCAAAAGAGTTCATACCCTAAAGCTCTAACTGATGCCCTTCAACAGGAGACAACCCCTCCTATTTAAAGGAGCAAAACACAAGGAGTCCTGAATACAATTCCTAATCCTAGAAGGAGTCACACTTCTAATCCTAGAAAGAGTATGTATTCAACACAACTCCACTTGGCCCAACCTGGCCAAATACAGCTCTTGCACGCGTATGGCAACCCAGCCATACTCACGTGACTAACAACTCTTGCATGCGTATGGCCACCATGCCATAGTCACGTGACTAACCATTCTCCATTTGCAGCATTCTCTTAGCCCGAACGTCCCGCATGACATCCTTGACCACCAAGACCTCAGTTCCTCTCTGAACCTAGTCTCGAACCTCAGCTCCTCCATGAACCTAGTTCCGGTACCGTCATCGACCACATTCGTCTTCGAGCAATACCTGCACATGAACAAACACAAAGGTATGCGAGCACAAGTCCGCGACTTGACTCAAATCAGTCCATGCAACTACTCACATGAGCATTGCATACAATCAACGCAATTTCAATTCTTGGAAAACATCCAAAACCAAGCCAAACACGTTCACGACGGACCAAACATTGATCCGGTGCACACAGGGCAAAAACCCTAGAAAAGTCCATTCACGCCGGACTATACACCGATCCGGCGCAGCTCACGACGGACCAAAAACCTGGTCTGGCATACACGCAAAATTCTCGGTTTCATGTCAGCAAAAAAACGTTCAAAACAACGTTCACGGCGGACCAAAAATTTGGTCCGTCGTAGATGCGAAATTTACTGGTTTCTTGGAAAATTGAGTCCGGCATAGGAGCTCAAAAGCACGTTCACGACGGACTAAATGTTTGGTCCGGCGTAGATGCAAAAACATGAGTCCGGCGCCAAAGGAAAACGAAGTCTATTTTGATCTGGCGCTGATGTGAGTACAACATCCAAAATACCGTTCACGCTGGACTAAAAATTTGGTCCGGCGTGCATGGTCTGGCGTAAAATAGAAACATACTGTTTTTGCCCAAAGTTTGTCCGGCGCAAATGTCTCCAAACGCATGTTTACGACGGACAAAAGAATCAGTTCGGCGCAAACATCAAATCGGTCCGGCGCAGATGGAAAACTTACTGTTTTCGAGAAATTGGTCCGGCGCGTGAAAAAAACACTGTTTCTTGTCAATTTGTCATACACATGCACATACACATTTGGCAAATTCAATTCTTAAGCCAATTTTTTAGCACATGATTTCACAACATTGGGTGTCCCGATCTTTCGATCAGAATGATAATCTACGATTTGGGTGGAATTGACTTTGACGATCTGACTACAACGTACAATGACGATGGGCCTTAGCAATCGCTAAACCAACTCTAGATGGTTATTGACATTGCCGTGGGCACGATCAACCTGATCACGAAGATCAATTCCTTCAAGCAATCAAAGAACAAGCAAGACAAGGCAAAAGCAATCTAAAATTGCAAATATAGATGAAGTATTGAAAAGTTGGGGTTCCGATACAAGGAGCTTATTAGGCGGCCGTTGAGCACGTCTAAAAGACTCAAAATAGTATCAAAAGGATAAACTATCAAATAACCAAAACCCAAATTATTTTGGGGGACTCCCTAGCTATATATAGGAGAAATAGGGGTCCAAAACCGTGCTAGGGTCGGCCAAAACACAACCATGGCCGAGTAGGACTACTATTCCTTGTTCTACTCGGATTTGGAAAGATGACCGAAATTGTTTTGCATATTCCTGTCGACTCGGAAGGAATTTGGAGATGGGGCTGGATCCGTTGGAAAGAGGACGAAGAGATCTTTCAAACTAGTACTCATAGACCCCAAACAACAATCTGGATCAAAAGTTATGGCCGTTTGAAGTTGTTGCTGTTCAGGTGGTCGAATCCGAGTAGATCTTGTGCACCAGAAGAATTGGCTTCATACTTGACATTTGGAGGTCCTTCCCCTTGGTTCCTAAGGACAATAAATTCATTACAAGGATTAAATAGTATTCCATCCATTAAATTATTTGTATGCAACCCGAGGAACGCATTCACCTGGTAATTCAATTGATGTGCACGAGCTCGAATAATTGGTCCTTGTATTATATCATTGGTTTCAATTGGATGTGTAAGCGTGGTTCTATCCATGGTAGTGATGTCCTCATCATCCTCCCCTTCTTGCATTTGAGTCGTCCTCGACTCAAGCCCATCCTCTTTTGCCAAGTATGGCTTTAGATCTGTAATGTTGAAAGTGGGACTAACCCCAAAATTTGCAGACTGCAGGCAGCTCAAGCTTATATGCATTATCATTAATCCTTTCCGATACTTTGAAAGGACCATCAGCTCGAGGCATCAAATTAGATTCTCGTAACTCAGGAAAGCGATCTTTTCGCAAGTGCAACCAAACTAAATCTCCAGGTTCAAAAATAATATGCTTCCTTCCTTTGCTACCAGCAAGTTTATATTTAGCATTCATGCGCTCTATGTTTTCTTTAGTTGTCTCATGCAATTTCATAATCAAATCAGCACGTTGTTTAGCATCAAAATTCAATTTCTCCGAAGATGGAAGAGGTAACAAATCAATGGGAGCACGAGACACAAACCCATACACAATCTTAAAAGGGCACATTTTAGTAGTAGAATGCATTGATCGATTATAAGCAAACTCAATATGAGGCAAACATTCTTCCCACAATTTTATGTTTGTCGACGATTGGAGGACGGGCTCCCGTCGAGCTTACTTGTTGAATGGGGGATCAACAGAGCCCCGTCGAACGGACCGAGGGAGTCGTCCGAGGAATACCAGGTTGGGAGAAGGGGGACACGGTGTTTATCCTGGTTCAGGCCTCTCACTGCCGAGATAACAGCCCTACTCCAGTGTATTGTGTTCTATCTCTGAGTCCCTCCCTGTTACAGATCTTCAGGGGGGTTTAAATACTATGACTAGAGGTACAAAGAAGGTAACTACCTCCTGGGATCACGCCATGTATCCATATTTGCGATCCGTCGTCCTTGATCCGTGCGCTGTTTGAATTTCGGGTAAGATTTCCCTTGATCTTCGGTTGATTGGTTGTCTCCTTCCTTCCTCGTAGCACTCGCTGGGCCCACCGACCAAACACCTGAGTAGGTCGTGGTCTCTACGAGCATGCTTGCTCGTGGGGGGGCGTTTGGTATGGCCGCGAGTAAAGGTGCGGACGCGTATGCTCGGAGGAAGAGGAGGGATGCTCGTTTCATTTTCCCGAGCATCTTCTTTCAGTATTGCCTGGTCGGTGGGCTCAGCTTTTCACGGGGGTATTGTGGTCTTTTGCCAGATAGCCAATCCCCGACAGCTAGCCCCCGAGGTTCAAGCGGGGAACCATCGGGCTTCCCCTTGAGCCTAAGAAGACTTGAAGGGGCGATTGAATTTCTTTTGGTCGTGGCTTACGACCATTTTACGTCGGGAGGCGACCTTTTTACCCGCCGTGCGCTTGCTCCGCGTGGGCGCGTCGTTTGGTTGTTCTGCGGTTCCTTCTCTGAGAAGCCTCCCTGTAACGGTACGGCAGTTTCTTGGAAAGTGCGCTTTCACCGGGCAGATGTCGCTACGTGATAGGCGGCGATTTTTAACCTGTCCCTTCGCTGCCTTTTTAACTTTGTCTACCGGGAGAGGTCGGAGTTACACCGTGTTTCTTTGCTCGCCTTCGGCCAAAAACCTTCTAGGAGTCCTAGCGCCCAAGAACCCCTTTTCGTTCTCCTTCCTCATTTGGCCATGGCGCGTTTCAAAGTTAGCCAGATGACTCACAGGAGGCTCCAGGTGCTCATGAACGAGGGGTACGTCGACCCAAGCTCGGGTCGAGTGCCCGGGAGCGACGCTGGCCCGGCACGCGCGAGGCGGAGATCGTCTCTGTGGTATCTGCCGTCAACGGGCTCCGCCTGCCCGAGAGCGATTTCCTCGCCTCCGTGCTTGCCTTTTGTGGGTGCGAAATCTCTCATCTCCACCCCAACTCCATTCTCGCCCTCGCGGTCTTCTCCCACCTCTGCGAGGCGTTCGTGGGTGTGATACCCACCGCCAGCCTTTTCTTCCATTTCTACTCTCCCTTCCGCACCGGTCGGGATGGTCCCGCCGGCTGCGTTTACCTTCGTCTTCGGCCCAACCGACCATACGAGTATCCCCTTGTTTCTTTGAAGGACTCGGTGTCGGGTTGGGCCGACCTTTGGTTCTATCAGAAAAAAGCGGAGGGGTCCCAGTTGATCTATCTTTGGGAGCACGCCCTAAATCAAGGCAGCGCGCCCGCCCATGCGGCTGAGGAGCGGGTGCTCAGGACGATCAGTGAGCTTGCCCAAATGGGGCTCACTGGTCGGGACATTGCCCGGGATTTTTCCTTCAACCAGGTGTCCCCCCTGCGACGCCGCGAGCATCCTTTCTTCGAGGTGACCGGGTGGAACGACATCACCCGCGAGGACAACGCAGGTATGTTTTGGTCGCTTCTTCGGGTATTGCTGTTTTCCGGCGCTTGGTCTTATTCTTTCTCCGAAATTTTTTGGTTGTGTCACAGCTCAGGGCCAATTTGGGTCGACCAAAGGTCGCCGAGATGTTCGGCGCCCGAAGAAGAAGGCGACGCCCAATCGTCAGGTCCCCAAGAACATTCTTGAACGTAGCGACGTGGTAGGTACTTCTGCTTGCTCCTGCCTGCGGGCACATTTTCCGAGCTCATCTTTCCCTGTTTCTGTTTGCAGGAGAAGGTCGCCCTCGAGCTCGCCGTGTCGAGCACCGCGTCGCTGCCGCAAGCTGACACCCCGGCCAGAGGTTCCCGCAAGAGGTCGGCGGGTCGGACCCGCCAAGCGTCTGCCTCGCCTCCTCGCGCCAAGCGGTCGAAGCGCCGATCTTCGACCAGGACTCCTCCCACACGACACCTCGAGTACGCCGATCGCCGGGAGGTAAGCGAGCTTCGAATCTGGTTTGATGACTTCAAACGGAAGAGACCGGAGCTGATGGGCCGACTGGAACAGCTCGCCGAGTAGGCGAAGAAGGCCGAGGAGGAGGCCAGGTCCCCCCCGAGCAAGGAGCAACTGGAGAGAAAAATCAAGGCTCTTCAGGACCAGCTCGCTCAGGTGGTCGAGGACCCTGAGGAGGAGGAAGAGGAGGAAGACGCCTACGCTCTGATCAGGAGGAGCAGGAGGTCGACTTCTCGATCAACCTCTGCATTGGAAGGGGTCGACATGGACAATGTCGACTCGGCGATGGCGCGAGCCAGCGGCGCCGCGGAAGATCGCGTCGTGGCCGTCACTGAGGCCTACGAGGCCGCCGCGGGTAGGACGCACGTGGCCCGAAGTGAGGAGATCGAGGAGGATGACGCTGCTCGCCGGGCGGAAGGTAAGCCTCGCTTGGTCCTCTTATTTGATTTCTCCGTTCTTGTCTTGCGATTTTTTCCAGGCTAACCCCACTCCGTTTGGCGTGGGTGTGATAGCTCGGATGTTGCTCTTGGACTTTCGTCAAATGGCTGAGGAGATTATCGACTCTGCAGTTGACGCCGAGCTCGACCGCGTTTTCGACCAAGTGATGGCCGAGGCGGAGGAGGAGTCGGTGCCGGCTGCGCCCTCAGCGGAGTCCGAGCTTCCCTCGGCGGAGCCCGAGCTTCCCTCGACGAAGCCCGAGCTTCCCCAGCGGATGTGGAACCTATTCCAGCCGCGGAGGAGCAAGAGCCGCAGGGGGCCGAGGACCAGGAAGCCTTGGCCCTGGTCCCCTGCGAAGGGGCAAGCACAAGCGAGGCCAGGCACGGCGAACTCCGATGGTCAAGGGTTGGTGGCTCGACCCACAGCCCTTGGCCGCGAGTCAAGAAGAGGAGTCGGTCATTTGTCGGCCGGGCCTCGGTAGTGGACCAAGGGGGAGAAGTGGTCGTGATCGACCAGCCGCCCCTGGCCGGGGACCGAGGAGAAGAGGTGGTCGTCGACGACCAGTTGCCTCCAGCCGCGGACCACGGGCAGGAGGTGGTCGTCCTCGACCAATTGTCTCCGGTCGTGGAGCACCAATCGCCTCCGGCCGCGGAGGTGCAAGGAACCTATTCCAGCCCCCGAGCGTAGCGGCCGAACAGGAGGAAGGCGGCCATGAGCCGCCTGTTGTTGAGGAATACCAACCTCAGGGCGACCTGGGGTTGGTCGAAGGAGGAAACGCCGTTGCCCTCCTGGGAGCACCGGGTGCCCAGGAGGGGCAAGATCTTGACGCGCCAGCTCGGGATCAGGATGATCCTGCGTGGGTCAACCCCTTTTTCCGAGCTGGCGCTACCGACCGCCACCCGGACAAGCCGTCACCGGGCTCTTCAGTAAGTCCTTTGCTTCTATCTTTTTCCATAAAGCGAGCAATCTTAGGAGGTTCTTTTTACTTTTCTTCCTTTTAGCTCGAAGTTATTCGCGAAGGCTATGGAGGACATTGACACCTCCATGATTCAGCCGAGAGGAATCTTGGGCGTACCACCGCGAGCAAGACGCCAAGATCGCTGATCTCGAGCTTCGGGTCTCCGAGGTGCGCGAGGCCGACCTGAAGGAACTGGAGTCGGCGAGGAGCCTCATCGTCGGGCTTCGGGACCAGCTCTTCGAGAGCGAGACGGCGAAGAGCACTTCGGAACGGAAGTGTGCCGAGCTCGAGGAGGAACTGGTGAAGCTGCGGCAGGAGGTCCCCGACCTGCGCCGCGACCTTCAGCGAGCCCGGGAGCGCGAAGAAACCCAACTCAAGGAGGTGCAACGCCTTCGGGACAGCGCGGCTGAAGGTCGCGCGGCTCGGCGGAAGGTTTTGGACCTAGAGGCAGAGGTCGACTCCCTTAAGGAGGAGCTTGCTGCCCTCCAGGCCGAGCGTAGGATTTAGCTCTTCTTCTTTTTTCTTTTTAGCTCGTGCAAATCCTGTAGAAAAGAAACAACCTTTTGGGTTAAATGAGCAAAATCACAGATGTTTGGGACCTTGCCTGTTTTTCTCGAGTCCGCTTTCAATGTATGCTCGCACGAACCCGGTTCTGCAGAAAAAAAACCAAGTCCCTGCATAAGAGCATATAATATGGATACGAGCGAAGAATCCTCGAAAAGACCAAGTCCCTACATAGGAGCATATAACATGGATACGAGCAAAGAATCCTAGAAAAAAGGATGGAACGTTCCTATCATACGGAGCCCCCGCCATGGACAAAGGCCGTGCCTCTACTATTGCGAGCACGAGTTTGTTCATGGGAAAGCTGAGGGATACTTTGATCGTAACGCTTTTTGAACGATTTAAACAGGTCAATTGCGTTGAGAGAAGTATGAGCGCGAGCATTGTTACGTGCGCAGAGTAGACGGGCTTTAAGCCAACTATACGTAGAGTTGCCATACCCGAGTGGTCGCTGTACCGGGCTTAAATGGATGCTCGCGACCGACCACACATACAGCGAAGAGCTACTGTGGAAAGTGATCGGATGGGTGAGCATCCGGCCGGAGGCCAAGAGGGATGGTGTGCACATATTCGTTGGATAAGCTCGCCTGCAGTGCCGGTAAACGACGATGCTCGTTTGATAAAGTGAGGACAAAAATCAGAAGGAAAGGAAATGTTTTATAGGAAGAAACGCAAGGGGTGTGAGATGGGGGTACGCGTCTAAACGTAGAATTTACGTAGTTGGTCAATGTTCCAGTCTTTGGCGAGCTCTGGCCGTCCTCCATCGCGAGGCGAAACGGCCCGGGCGTCTTTGTGGACACGACCGTGTAGGGTCCCTTCCATCTTGGGGTCAGCTTATTGGCTTTCGACAGGTCTTGAAGTCTTCGTAAGACCATGTCACCAACTTGCAGGGACCTTGGTCGGACTGACTTGGCCGCGTGCCTACGAAGAGCTTGTAGGTAAATCGCAGACCGGAGCAGCGCCCGTTCGCGTGTTGCTTCGACGAGGTCTAGGTCGAGGAGACATTCATTTTCCTGATCGATGGAATCGATCAGTTGCACCCTTGGGGAACCTAGCACAATTTCGGCAGGCAAAATGGCTTCCGCACCATAGACGAGTTGGAAAGGCGTTTCGCCTGTGGCTCGACTCGTCGTGGTGCGGACGGACCAAAGAACGGCGGGAAGCTCATCCACCCACTGCTGCCTGTGCTGGTTGAGGCTCTTAAAGACCCTCTTTTTTATGCCCTGGACTAACTGCCCATTTGCTCATTCGGCTGCTCCATTGCTCTGTGGATGTGCCACAGAGGCGAAACAGACCTTGGTCCCGACCTCCTCGCAGTAACTTTGGAATAGTTCACTAGTGAACTGGGTCCCATTGTCCGTGATGAGATGGTTGGGTATCCCGAACCGAGTTATCACATTGCTGCGGAGGAACCTCTTGGCCGCCTGGGCTGAGATGGTTGAGATGGGCTCGGCCTCTATCCACTTAGTGAAAGTGTCGATGGCCACGAGAAAATACTTGCAGCCTTTCTGACCCCGGGGAAAAGGTCCAAGGACGTCGAGCCCCCAGGTCGAGAATGGCTACGAAAGCGGTATGGTTTGCAGGGCGTATGCTGGTTGACGGGCTTTGCGAGCATGGAACTGGCATGCTCAACAGGTCGTTACGATTCACCATGCATCCATCAAGGCCGTAGGCCAGTAGTAACCCAATCGGAAGGCCTTGCTCACAAGCGTTCTGAAAGACGAGTGAGCTCCGCACATTCCTTCATGGAAATCACGAAGAAGGTATTGGCCTTCCTCCTGAGAGACGCATCTGGAAAGGATTCCTAATGCGCCTTTTCGGTATAGGTCGCCTTCGATCAGTTTGTACTGAGAAGATCGCCTTGTTAGCCGGGAACGCTCGGCTTCTTCCTCGGGCAACGTCCCATGCGCAAGGTATTGGATGAATGGCGTCATCCAACTTGCACTTTGCTCAAGGAGACCCTACCGTCGGCCTCTGATGCCTCCTCTTCAGAGGGAATGGAGAGCTTATATAGGTGCTCGACAAGCACCCCCGCTGGAGCGGTAGTTTGAGAGGAACCGACCTTAGACATTTGGTCGGCCAGGGAATTATCCTTCCTGGGGATGTAGATTACTTCGAAATTCTTGAAGTATTTCTCCATCTTCCTTACTTCGGCCAGGTACAGCGCCATTGAGGTATCGGAACACTGATACTCCTTGTTGACCTGGTTCACGACCAACTGTGAATCGCCCATCACAGTGAGCCGTTGGACTCCTAATGATTTACATGCTCAAAGTCCGGCCAAGAGGCCTTCGTATTCCACCGCGTTGTTAGTCGCAGCGAAATGTAGTTGGATGGCGTACTGGAGTTGTTCTCCATCCGGGGAGACCAAGACGACGCCAGCCCCCGAGCGCTCATATGCTCGGGATCCATCGAAATACAAGGTCCGGGATTTTTCCCTTGAACCGGCGGTTTATTTGGCTGGTGGTCTGGAGCCGACCGATTCTGCCAAGTCGGCCAGGATCGGTGATTTGATCGCCGTGCGGGCCGAAAATGTTATCTCGAATTCAGCGAGCTCCATGGCCCACTTGGCTATGCGACCACTGGCGTCCTGGTTTTTCAGGATTTCCCTGAGCGGGAAGCTGGTCGGTACCACAATCTTGGGCGCTTGAAAGTAGTGGCGTAACTTCCTGGAGGCCATCAGCAACGAGTACACTAGTTTCTGGACCTCGGGGTAACGCTCCTTTGGTCCATGAAGTACTTCGCTGACATAATAAATAGGTCGTTGGAAGCCACCTCTCTCTACTGCTAACACCGCGCTCACCGCCTGCGGGGTTGCCGCCAGGCATAGTAGCAATTCTTCCCTTGCTGCAGGTGTGACGAGGACGGGCGGTTTGGAAATGTACTGCTTCAGCTCTTTGAACGAGCGGTCAGCTTCCTCCGTCCATGTAAAGCCGTTGTGTTTGCGGAGAGCTTTAAAGAAAGGCAGTCCTTGCTCCCCCAGCCGGGAAATGAACCGGCTTAACGCGGCCATTCTCCCAGTCAGAGCTTGTACTTCCTTCACGCATGTGGGCGACCTCATGTTCTCAATGGCTTCGATTTTCTCCGGATTTGCCCCGACGCCTTGTGGTCCGACCATGTAGCCGAGCACCTTGCCGGCTTTCACGCCAAACACGCATTTTTCTGGATTTAACTTTATTTGATGCTTATCGAGGTTACAAAATGTTTCTTTCAAGTCAGCAACGTGACTCGAGGCGCTCTTGCTTTTTACCACTATGTCGTCGACATAGACCTCCAAATTTTGACCCACTTGGTCTGCGAAAGTTTTCTGCATGAGGCGCTGAAAGGTTGCTCCCGCATTTCTTAGACCGAAAGACATGGTCGTATAGCAGAAGGTACCGAACGGGGTGATGAAGGAAGTCTTTTCTTCGTCTTCGCGCGACAGGCTAATCTGATGATAGCCTGAATAAGCATCTAGGAAGCTCATGGTTCGCGATCCCGCTGTCGCGTCGACCAATTGATCTATGCGAGGCAACGGATAGTTGTCTTTCGGGCATGCCGCGTTTAGACCCGTGTGATCGACGCACATGCGCCACTTGCCTCCTTTCTTTCTGACCAAGACTGGATTGGCTAGCCATTCGGAGTGTTCGACCTCCCTAATGAAGCCAGCTTTTAGGAGTTTGTCGAGTTCCTCCGGATGATCGCTTTGTTTTCCAGGAAAAGCGTCTAAGTTTACATCGCTTGGTTTTGTCGGTGAGCGCTAACTTTGTGCTCAATCACCTCCTAGGGACCCGGGCATGTCGAGATGGTTCCCGTGCGAGCATCCGAGCTTGCCCGGAGGAAGGTGATGAGCTCGAGTTCCTATTTGGGATCTAAGGAGGATCCCAAATGCACGACCTTGGCCGGTTCAGACTCGTTGAGCGGAACAGCCTTGGCCTCTCCTCCAGGTTGGAGGGCAAGTTTAGGTCGGGAATGCTTTGGCTCTTGGTCAGGGCCGCGAGTGGGTAACTAACTGACCATATCCAACGCCCTTTCGTCGCAATTGAGTGCGGACTTGTGGTTCCCCTTCTGATTATGACCCGTTTGGCCGGGAACCTTCAGCAGCGATACGCGTGATGCGAAGCGGCCATGAACTTGGCCAAGGCCGGCCTGCCGAGGATGGCGTTGTAGGCCGATTCGAAGTCTACCACCTCGAAGGTGATTAGCTCCGTTCTGAAGTTACTCGGGCCGCCGAAGGTCACGGACAGGACGACCTGCCCCAGAGGTTTGATCGAGGTGCCCGGGACTATCCCGAAGAAGGGTACGGCTATACTTTTGATTTTGGAACGAGGAATCTGCATCTCGTCCAAAACTTTAGCTGAAATAAGGTCCAAAGAGCTCCCGGAGTCTATGAGGACCCGACCAACGACAGTGTTGCTGATGGTGGGGCTCACGACCATCGGAAGCTTATGTGGTTTGGTCATTCCAAGGGGACAATCGTCCTTGGAGAAGGTGAGGGACAACTCGGACCATTTGAGTTGCTGCACTGGAGGCTTGCCTTGGGTGACATGGTGTACTTCCCTCGTAGCGTCCTTTAAATCCCGTCGAGATTTGTAGGCGGAGGAGCCCCCGAAGATAACCGCGATGTGGTTCTGTGGTTCTTGATATTCCATGTCATCTTCGTTTTCTTCGACGGGCTGCTTGCCCTTGCCGTTTTCACCCTGCTCTGGAAGCGACGGCATGGGACCCCTGCCACTGTAAAACTGCTCCAGGCGGTAGGTCCACGTTCGGCAATTCCGTAGGTCATGCCCGTGTGCCTGGTGAAGCGGACAGTAGAGGTCGCCCCGTTGATCTGTCTGGCCACCTCGGTCGCGATGCCTGCATGGTTGTCCTTTTCCCCGAGAGTTAAACCCCCGGCGCTGCGGCTGGGTTGCTCGGGGCTGTTGCTGTTCCACCGCGGCAACCATGGCCGGTGGGAGCTGTTTCTTCTTCTTCTTCTTGATCTTCTTATCCACGGAGCTCGAGCCCTTTTTACTGGCGGAGGTTTCTAGCCCGGGCTGAGGCGGTAGCTTTCCTTCATCCAGCATTTTCTTCCACTGGACGGCCTCATCCGCGTTGGCATACCGATCAGCCATTCGGAAGAGCTCGTTTGCCGTCAGATCCGGATGGATCTCCGTGTCTGCGTGAAGCGCACGTCCGTACCCGAACTTGAAAGCTCGGACGGCGGCCTCGTCCGATATGTTTGGGATCGAAGTTTCGGACCTGGATGAATCTCTGACGAAGCGTCGCGGGGTTTCTCCATCCGTCAGTATCAGCGCTCAGTCGCGCTCCTTTCCCGGCGGATGTAACAGCTCTGGAAATTTGCTCGGGCCTTGGTCTTTGGCTGCCCCGAGGATTGTATGGACCCCTCTTTTGGTTGAAGAGCCATGTGCGAGCAGCTCGTCGAACCGTCGGCGGATAATTCGCCATCACCCCTTCATCGCCTCCGGCGGCGAGGATGACGGTGGTATATATCGAGAGAAATTCATCCGGGTTCTGGGTCCCGTTGAACCTCTCGATGTGGCCGGGCTTGAACCTGTTCGGCCATGCGACATTCGGAGAAGAGCTCGTGAAAGCCTGGCGCCAAGCTTCGGGCCGTGGTGAAATCCTCGGTCGTAACGGCCTCGCGTGTGTCTTCCGCCCAACGCCCGTGCGGGCGAGTCGAGAAGACTTCATGCGATGGTCGTCGCCGACGACCGCTTCGGTCGTGGAAGCGTTGTAGCGCTAAATGTCTGGACGATTGTAGAGGTCTCGTCCCGAGGTCGCTCTGGAACTGTTCCGGGGCTTCTCCCGTATCAGGTTAGCGGCCTGGGGCGGTCTCCGAGCATGGCTCCGGGATTCATCTCTGTGCGAGCGCATGGGGGAGCGCCTGCGATGGTCCCGGGAAGCACTCCGGTCATCCCGGTAGTGAGAGGGGTCCGAGACTTTCAGCTCGGCGGCAAGCCTTTCCAGATCTTCGGCCACGACCTTGCCCACGGCCTCTAGGTCCAGTTGTTCGGGGAAGCTACGTAGGTCGCGCTGGCGCCGCCAAGGCTCAGAGCCGTTCGATTACGGTGAACCGGCGGCGGTGAGCTATGACGGCGTTCCGGGACGCGATCGGGGGTTCGGTACTCGCGAGAGTTCCTTTCCGCAGAAGCCCGCCTTCCTTTCGCTTGGCGGCGTATGCTCGCGAGGGTCTTTCCCAAAGACGCCTCTAGGTGGAGTCTGGCCGCCTCATAGTGGTCACGCTTAGCAGCATCCGAGGATCGTACCTCGGGCTCGGCACGGCTTCCGGCCATGTTGACGTGACGAGAGTGGGATGAATGCGACGGGGACATCATCGTATCCCCTTGAGATGCGGTCTCTCGGTCGAACTCTAGGTCGTCTGGTATATCCAGGCCATCATAGAGTCCGTCATAGTCATCCTCGTGGTCTCCAAGGGTAATGTCTGGGGAACGGAGGATCTGTCCTCGCATCCCAGGGTCCGGGGAAGAGCTCCCGGACTCGGTGTGACCGATGGGATTGGTCACGCCGGCCACGCCGTCGCCGGCGTAGTACATGTCGTCGTCTTCGACGTCGTCAAAGACACAAAGATTCCGAGTATCCCCCGAGTTCGGCATCCTCGAGGATCTTGATCCGCACGGGAATCAAGCTGTCGTTCACCACGGACGGCGCCAGCTGTCGACGATTGGAGGACGGGCTCCCGTCGAGCTTACTTGTTGAATGGGGGATCAACAGAGCCCCGTCGTACGGACCGAGGGAGTCGTCCGAGGAATACCAGGTCGGGAGAAGGGGGACACGATGTTTATCCTGGTTCGGGCCTCTCACTGCCGAGATAACAGCCCTACTCCAGTGTATTGTGTTCTATCTCTGAGTCCCTCACATTCTGAGATCTTGAGGGGTTTAAATACTACGACTAGAGGTACAAAGAAGGTAACTACCTCCTGGGATCACGCCATGTATCCATATTTGCGATCCGTCGTCCTTGATCCGTGCACTGTTTGAATTTCGGGTAAGATTTCCCTTGATCTTCGGTTGATTGGTTGTCTCCTTCCTTCCTCGTAGCACTCGCTGGGCCCACCGACCAAACACCTGAGTAGGTCGTGGTCTCTACGAGCATGCTTGCTCGTGGGGGGGCGTTTGGTATGGCCGCGAGTAAAGGTGCGGACGCGTATGCTCGGAGGAAGAGGAGGGATGCTCGTTTCATTTTCCTGAGCATCTTCTTTCAGTATTGCCTGGTCGGTGGGCTCAGCTTTTCACGGGGGTATCGTGGTCTTTTGCCAGATAGCCAATCCCCGACAATGTTCTTTTTCAAAACAGCCCTAAGCATGGTAGATGAAGTCCTATTAACGACTTCAGTTTGTCCATCTGTTTGGGTATGACAAGTAGTAGAAAATAAAAGCTTAGTTCCCAACTTAGCCCACAAAATTCTCCAAAAATGACTTAGGAATTTAGTGGCACGATCTGAAACTATTGTGTTTGGCACACCATGCAAGCGAACAATTTCACGAAAGAATAAATCAGCAATGTTAGTAGCATCATCGCTTTTGCGACAAGGTATGAAGTGTGCCATTTTCGAAAATCTATCCACCACAACAAAGATGCTATCCCACCCTTTTTTTGTTCTAGGAAGTCCTAAAACAAAGTTCATATAAATATCCTCCCAAGGTACGCTAGGAACAGGTAGAGGCATGTATAAACCATGTGGATTAAGTCGTGACTTAGCTTTTTGACATGCCGTGCAGCGAGTGACGAAGCGTCCCACGTCCCATCTCATCTTGGGCCAAAAGAAATGACTAGCAAGGATGTCCTCCGTCTTCTTCACACCAAAGTGTCCCATCAGTCCTCCATGCGCTTCCTATAGCGATAACAAACGGACAGAACTAGCTGAAATGCATAGTTTGTTTGCTCTAAACACAAACCCATTATTGAGGACAAATTTATTCCATGTTTTTCCCTCTTTAAAATTTAGCAACACATCTTTAAAATCATCATCATGCACATATTGCTCTTTAGTCGTTTCCAATCCAAAAATTTTGAAATCAAGTTGGGACAGCATGGTATATCTTCTAGACAAGGCATCAGCAGTAACATTGTCTTTTCCCTTTTTGTGTTTGATGACATAAGGAAAAGACTCAATGAATTCAACCCACTTTGCATGTCTACGATTCAGTTTAGCTTAACTTCTAATGTGCTTTAATGATTCATGATCAGAATGTATAACAAATTCTTTAGGCCATAAATAATGTTGCCATGTCTCTAAAGTTTTAACTAGTGCATACAATTCCTTATCATAAGTACAATAGATCAAACTAGGTCCACTCAACTTCTCACTAAAATAAGCAATAGGTTTTCCTTCTTGTAACAGAACACCACCCAAACCGACTCCACTAGCGTCACATTCTAGTTCAAAAGTCTTAGAAAAATCTGGAAGTTGGAGTAAGGGTGCGTGCGTTAACTTATCTTTTAACGTATTGAAGGCATCTTCCTGTGTCTTGCCCCAAACAAAGGGCACACCCTTCTTGGTGAGTTCATTCATCGGTGCGGCAATGGTGCTGAAGTCCTTCACAAAGCGATGATAAAACCCAGCAAGTCCTAGAAAACTTTGCACTTGTGTGACCGTGTTAGGAGTCGGCCAACTCTGTATTGCTTCAACCTTGGCTTGATCAACTTCAATTCCCTGTGGGGTAACAATATAGCCAAGAAAAGAGACTCGATCCGTGCAAAAGGTGCACTTCTCAAGGTTACCAAATAAATGTGCATCGCGTCAAGCATTAAAAACAGCACGTAAATGTTCAAGATGGTCCTCTAAAGATTTGCTATAGATCAAGATATCATCAAAGTGAACCACCACATATTTTCCAATGAAAGCACGTAAAACCTCGTTCATTAATCTCATGAAAGTGCTAGGAGCATTAGTCAACCCGAAAGGCATTACTAACCACTCGTATAAACCAAACTTAGTTTTAAATGTTGTTTTCCATTCATCACCTAATTTCATACGAATCTGGTAGTACCCACTACGCAAATCAACTTTAGAGAACATAGTAGAGCCACTTAATTCATCAAGCATATCGTCTAATCTAGGAATAGGATGACGGTATCTAATAGTGATATTATTAATTGCTCTACAATCCACAACATGTGCCATGTTCTATCTTTCTTAGGTACTAAAATGACCGGAATAGCACAAGGACTAAGGGATTCTCGTACGTACCCTTTATCAAGCAGTTCTTCAACTTGGCGTTGTATCTCTTTAGTCTCCTCAGGATTGGTTATGTATGGCGCTCAGTTCGGTAAAGATGCCCCTGGAATGAGATCTATCTGGTGCTCAATCCCTCTAATTGGCGGCAACCCAGGAGGAATTGTCAAGGCCCCAATTTCAAAAATCCTGGGAAATCCGGAGTATCCGGATTAAACATCCGGAATGTCCGGATATAACCCGGAATATCCGGATAAGCTCGCCCGAACGCCCCAACCAGGAGTATCCGGACTGATTGTCCGGAGTGTCCGGGTTAATCCTACCGAAGACCCCAACCCGGAGTCTCCGGGTTGAGCATCCGGAGAGTCCAGACCTTGCGGGACTTGGGCATAAAATCCCATTTCGTGGCTCTTTTCACTCACCTCGCCTCACATTTGTTGCTCTCCACCTCTCCCGTGTGTCTCCTCCACCCCAAGCTCGTCTCCGGTGAGCTCCCTACCTCGGCCGGCGTCCTCACGTGCTCCTCCTCGGTGACTTCCTCACCCCGGCGTCCTCAAGCTCCTCCTCAAGCCGGTGTTCTCCTTCCTCTACTCGGCTTCCCCTTCCTCGCCTTCATCCTCCTTGAAGGTAGGACCTCTTCTTGGAGTTGATTCGTGGGTTCTTGGGTTCTAGGGTCATCCTTGGGAGTGGATTTGGGGCTTGGCTTGTAGATTGGGGGTTGGGGTAAAACCTTGGGAGTGTTAGGGTTTTGGTGGGTGGTTGGATTTGGGATGGTTTTGTCAATGTAGGGTGTAGGGTGGGAGATCGGGGTTAGATGATGCTGTTCTAAGCATCGGATTAGGTTTTGGTTGGAGTTTTTAGAAGTGGGCGTCGTTCCGTCGTGTTTGGGCTAGCTCGGAGCTTCTCCGGTTTGGCCGCGTGTAGGAAAGTTGTAGATCGGGTTCTCGTGGTGCCGTAGAACTCGGAAAACACTCCGATCCCCCTAGTCATTGGGCGAAATGCGCCATGTCCGGAGTGTCCGGACAAATTGTCCGAAATGTCCGAGTTATCCGGACTGTCCGGATTAAATATCCGGACTATCCGGGTTTACCTGGTCTGTTTCGTCGTGGAATGCATTGTATTTCATTTCATTTGTATTGCATACATCTTATTCATGCATTATATCCGTGTAGAGAACGTGTAACACCCCAATTTTTACTTTTCATGAAATTAGAAGTTATTTTACACTCTGGTGAATTTTTGGAATTTTCTGGAATTTATTTGGAATTAATTTGAATTTATTCTATATTGAAATAATTAAAGAAATAAAAATTTCAAATGAAGTTTTGTGGGAAATATTTTATTTGGGTCCAAAATGTTTCAAAATATTTTTCCATAATTTTTCTGGAATTTTTCTGAGTATTTTGCTATTTTTCTTGAATTAAATGAATTTCTGGAAATTATTTTAATATTTAATCGCTGGAAAATCAAAATCGGGTTTTACTGTTCATCCGACCGAGTCCGAGTCAGACTCGAGTTCGAGTCCGACCCGAGCCACGTGATCGAGCCGAACCCGCTCGGCCGAACCCTAACCACGTGACCGCTGGATCGAGATCCAACGGCTCACGTTGAGCACGTCGCCCTCTCCGTGTCGCCGCCGGACTTCGCCGCCGCCCGTGCATGGGACCTTGTTTTCCGCACATTTCACGGACGTCGAGGGGCTATTTAAAGCGCCGCCACCCGTGTCGGGACCGCCTCTCCCGTGCGCACCCGTAGCCCTAGACAACGTCGCCCAAGCCGCCGCCGTTTGCCCGCGAGAGCTCGCCGTAGTTGATGTAGGGTTCCGCCGCGGTTTTCGTCGATTTCCGCCGCCGTCCGCCGTCCCCCGCCGCCGTTGAGCCCAGATCCGGAACCGGGAGGTCGAGACGCGTCCGTGAGTACCACTCACCTCGCCGAAGAAGCCCCGCAGCGCCGTTAGCGTGGTCATCGTCCTTGGCTCCGGCCACCATGCGCCCGCCAGCGCCATCGCCGGACCGAGCTCCCTCGGCCGTCGAGATCTCCATCCAAGGGCCCAGATTTTGCCACGTCATCCGCGGGTAAGATTCACGTCACGAACCCGAGATCCAATCTCGGTAGTTAGATCTAGATAAATGCGGTTAGCGTTAAGCGCTTTGTGCAGCGTTAGATTGGATCTCGGCCGTCCGATCGAGATCCAGCGGTCGGATTAACTGCGTTCACCCCAAACGCATGAAACCAGATCGAATCAGGCCGTTGATTTTCAAATCAACGGCGAGATCGCGCCACGTGGCCGGAGGCGGCCGTCATGATCGGCGCCAGCGTGGGATGTCTCGACACGCGGGGCCGCGTGTCGAGGGCCCATGTCGGCGCGCCGCTTCAGCGTGAGCCTGAGCGGCGAGCGGGCCCGCTGTCGATGGCACGGCATCGGTGGACCGCGCCCGCGTGGACCGGGTCCATGCGCCGGCGCCGATGTGGCCGCTCCAGAGAGCGCCACGTGGCATGACGTCATCGTAAGGTTCGGCCGGTGCTGACGTCAGTAGGGCTGACGTGGACCAATCAGGTGCTGACACGTGTCACTGCTGACGCAATAAATCTTTTTCCAAAAAAGAAATAATTTATTTAATTCGGTTTAATGAATTCGAATATGATTTCACACTTCAAACGCTTATAACTTATGCAATTTAACTCCGATTAGAGTGATTCAAATTTCTAAATTTGTATAAAATTGAGATCTACCCAATTGTAAATTTTATTTAATTTTTGGACCAAAGTTTTTCTCTGGAATATTATTTAATTGATTATTTAAACTTTAAACGCTTGTAACTTTTGCGTTTTAACTCCGATTTCGCCGATTCAAATTCCTAAAAATTCATAAAATTATGATCTCTCTGTTTATGGACTTCATTTGGGTGTTTGGACACTTTTTGTCTACTGTTTTATTCATTTATGGCTATTTGCACGTGTTACGAGTAGACGTCGAAGTGCCCGAAGGCTTCGAAGGTGAAGTGTTGACCCAGGAACCAGCTCAGGACCAAGATCAAGTGCTTTTTGAAGGCAAGTTGTGCTTTGACCATGTTGATCCCATTTTGAAATTAATTTGATTTAAATTATTGCATGCTAGTTCAATTATAAAATGTTTTAATTAATTTTGGGGAAATTAGTTAAAATGCCTAGTTGTTGTATGCCACCTTGACATAAATAACTGTATGCCATGAATCCCTTGTCACCCTAGTTGAGGATTAAATAGTTGGATATTATTAAATTGCCACCATGGGAATTTAGATCGTTGTAGTATATTGCTTAGACCTGCTACGTGCTCATGACATAGTTTTGGACAATCAAATGTTAATATTGACTTAATGATATATTGAACCTGTTTTGGAAAGGTATCATGTGTGGTGATGGTGATGGCACATGGTGCATGGTAATCAACTGGGGGTTTGATAAATAGTTTTCGACCGGGGTATGTGGCAAGAAATGATCAGGTGGGCCAGTTGTGGCATCGGGAGCGATAGTTTGGTTCTTCGGGTAGTCTTGCCCTGGTCAACATAAGGACTTAACCTTGCAAGCCTTTGAACTAAGTTAATCGTACAACCACATGACCGGAATGGGACGGTTCTAGTTGAGTAAGTTACTAATAACTTGCATGTGATACCTCGGGTGTCAACTACACCCTTTGTGCTTGAAGGGGGAGCGTACCGATGCGATGGCATGGTACCCGTCCAACGGTATGTTGGTCCCATACTTCGCCTCCGTTAAGGGAAGGGATGGTGTATGATAGAAGCCGGAGAGGTTCACTTGTTTTGTTTGCGGTCTCTGAAAGGCTTTGTTACGATCACTCGCCTTTGTGGTGTTTGACTGTATCTTGTGGGTAAAGTGCATAACCTCTGCAAAGTGTAAAATCTATTCGAATAGCCGTGTCCACGGCATTGGACATTGCACGACGATTACAGTCAAGGGTTAGACTTTCATGAAAACAACTTGGATTTGGAAAGTTTGGTTGGGTTTAATGATAACGTTGATGGAAATGTGGATTAGGAAAGGGAAGATGTTTATTTAACTCCTGAAAAAGTTATTGATAATATATTGTTTCTACCGCTTTCGAATTTACTTATGTTACCTGCTAATTGCTGTTTACTGCAAACGAAACATGAAACATTCCTTGTACTAAGCCTTGCATGTAGAATATTAGTTTGCATTCTGTGCATGACTTGCTGAGTACCAAGTACTCACCCGATGTAGCCAAAAACTAAACACTAAGCAATGTGGTACTAAACTTGTAGTCATGCAACTTGGGCCTTCGTGGGCCGGTGGAGAGAGGAAGTGGTGCCACACTTCATGGGCCATGCCTCCTTAGCCCATCATGGTTGGACCTCCTTGTTTCAACATATTCTGGCCCATCATGGTTGGGCCTCCTTGGCCCATCATGGTTAGGCCTCCTTGTAACATATCCTGGCCCATCATGGTCGGGCCTCCTTGGCCCATCATGGTTGGTGCCTCCTTCATGGGCCAACTTGGGCTACCATTTTCTCCTCCTTCATGGGCCAACTTGGGCCAGCCCATCTTGTCGATGTTGGGCTACCATTAGCTCCTCCATAATTTGTGAGCACCATGTTGACCATTTGTTGGCGTCCACGAGCTAGCGTAACAGGACCTTTTATCATTTCCTCTTGACGTGTAGGTGACGTCGTGGCTGCATCAAAGAGAGTGATGTCCGCATCAAATAGACAAATAGTATTCCATCCATTAAAATATTTGTATGCAACCCGAGGAACGCATTCACCTGGTAATTGAATTGACGTGCACGAGCTCGAGTAATTGGTTCTTGTATTATATCATTGGTTTCAATGTGATGTGTAGGCATGACCGTATCCATGGTCGTGATGTCCACATCATCCTCCCTTTCTTGTATTTGAGTCGTCCTCGACTCAAGCTCATCATCTTCTTCAAAGTATGGCTTTAAATCTGACCAAGGTGGGGGTCGATAAAGCCATGCAGACGAAGTAGAGGATACCATAATGTGTTGCCAACTTAATGGTCCTGGCCAAGGTGGGGGTCGATGAAGCCACGCAGTTGATATAATGGCAGCAACACTTGGTGATGACCATATGTATGCATTGTTAGTTTTGTCCATCATGAGCATGGTCTCATCATCCTCCCTTTCTCGAAGGGAGTCGTCCTCGACTCCGTCATATTGTCCTGGAAAATGTTAGGAGCGACAGGAAACAAAGCAACATGCACATTTGCAATCAAATCAATGGATCGAGAAGCTCTATCAACCATATACTCCCTTTCTTGAAAACTATTTTGTGACTTGTAAGTTGAACCAAAAGTACTTGGTTTGACATGATTAGTGATATGGCACTTATCAAATTGATGACATTGTTCCATAGCAAGCGGAAGTTTAAAATCTGAATAAATGTAAATTCGATGCGCTTTATACTCTCCTTTCTCACTATTTTTGCCAATAACAAAGAAAATATTTCGCGATAACCAGGACAAATCAGAATGTACAAAAAGTCTCTCCTCTAAATAATTCAGATCACACGAAACATCAAATTCAATGTAACCTAATGTATCTAAAGAAGACATCAATTTCAACTCATCATTTTCACTTGCAACGTGAATGGCATGTTTATTTTCAGCATAAGTATCTAGTGTGTTAACAAAAGTAGCATGTCCATTCATTAGTTGTGTCATGGATATAAGTGAAGTATTATCACACAACTCTTCTTTATCACAAGAAATAGCAAGCAAATCATCTAAGAAAGCAAAATCAGCAATCGGTTCCACGAATATTTGCTCAACGATAGCATGATTTGTGGACAGTTTTAGCTCTTCAAAATTATTTTCTCCATTTGTAAAGTCCATACCTGTTACATTACCTTGTAAGTTCTCATCAGCTGTTGTAGACGTTTCTTCAACTATTATCTCTTCACTTACACATGGGGTAGTATCGATCGTTTCTTTCTCCATGTGCTCTTCTACATCGTTCTCTCGATGGTGCTCACTTGTCTGCAAAATGTTAGCTACAAAAGAAGGTGCAACAATGGGCGCCTCAAATGAAACTAATGATTCTTTCAAGGATCCAGCAAGCATTTTTTTCAACTCTACAAGCACATACAACCAATTCTGAAAGAAAACTATATGTTTCATCAACAAGAGCATCCTGAATTTCTTGATTAAGTCCATGTATGAACCTAAGCTCTATTGCTTCTTCACCTTCAACTAAACCACAACGCAATAAATGATTTTGCAATTGTTTATAGTATTCCTTAACGCACTTATTTCCTTGTTTGAAGCATTGGAGTCTAGTATACAAAAATTCAGTATGATATTCAGGAACATAATCAATTCTCATAAGTCTTTTCATGGCATTCCAATTTTCAGGTTCTCTCTTTTCTACAAATATGCTTCCACCATGTTAAGGCAAATCCAATAAACTCACTAGCAGCAATCTTGATCTTTTCATTTTCAAACAAATCATACTTGCCAAATTCTTTGTCTACTGCTATCTCCCAATTAATATAGGCATCAGGATCATATTGACCATCAAAAGGTGGAATTGTTAATTTAGTCTTACCATACGTGGCTTCTTGTGCACGTACCTCATGTCGAAGCGGAGCCATACCAGTGTGGTTTCTTTGAAGTCGACGTTGTAGACGTGCATCGGTAGTCGCCACGTGAGAAGTATTTGGAGCACCCAAATCATCAAGTCTTGTGAGAATTTGAGCAAGCGAAGCATTGACAGCTGTTAGAGACAAATTAGTGTCTATTTGTGAGGCTTTGAGCTGACCAAGGCGCTCATTGGTCATTCGCACATCTTCTACCATGTTCTTTTTACGCGTCCTCACTTGGCGATCGAAGTGTTGAATAATGTGTCGTGTTCGGGGTGACAATGGAATGGTGTTATCTTCTGCGCCTGACATGGTTAGATGAAAGCAAAAGAACAAAACAAGCAAGAGTAAGAGTTAAAGTGCCCTATGAACTACTAGGATGTGGCTAACAAAGCATGCAACTCTCTAGTTGTATATCAAGTTCTTATCAATTCTTACCAAGCGAAGCAGTAGTTGTCGGCCACCGACAAATCAAGCTTCAAAAGGATTAAATGTACCGGTGCATGTTGCAAGTGTCGTAAACAGTTGTAGTTTATATGTAGCTATGGGTGGCTTATATGGTAGCAAAGGAAAAACGCTAGAGCCAAAATAGATACATAAATAGAAAAAGAATTCAACCTTAATTGAAATGCCGGTCCTAAGCCTACAAATGACTAGAGACGCGAATCGAAATCACCAATGTAGTCACGAGGAGCCAAAGACGCAGCACAAAACGATGCAACGAACAAAGTCGTTCATTTTGGTCTAGTTCTCCCTTTTTTTCACAACTAGCTCTTTGCTGCACTTTTTTTTAAATAGTGCGACTTTTGCTTTTTATGCACCTTTTTTACTTTTTATTTTTTTAATTTTATTTTTAAAATCAGCAAGACAAGCTAGCAAACTGTAGTTCTATGGGACTTGGCCGATTTACACAAAGGAGATTGAATACAACATGCTTGTGTATGATTTTGACTCGGTTTGAATAGCGGCAAAACACCGGCAAACTACGCACAGCTATGCGTAAAGAATAGCGGCAATGGTGCACAACAACAAAAACGTGACTTAATATGATTCGAATTCGAAACTCTAGCAAGTATAGACGCTATGACCAGCAAATAATCAAAGCCGTAATGCAAATTCAATCTATAATCTAAAATAGCAATAGCGTAGGCTCAAAATTTGGCTAGGAATTGGAATTATAATGTGGCTATATGCTGGACGATAGGAAGTAAAAACCAATCTATTAATTTAGCGAGGTGTAGAATTTCTCACCGAGTAATCCAACAGCTCTGATACCAAATGATAGGGGCGGTGGCCCGATCTTTCGGTGAGAGAATGATAACCACGATTTGGGTTGGAGTTCGACGTTGGCGGTCCGACTACAACTGTCAACGACGTTGCGCCTTAGCGACCGGTACACCAATCTCCGAAGTGTTGATCTTGCCGGGGCGCGACCAACGTTCTTGCACGCAATCGAGAACGAGCAAGGACAAGATAACAAGCAATCTGAAATTGCTAATATGAATATTTAATTTCCAACTGAAATTTGGAGTCTTGCAATTACGTGCGCAGGCGGTCTAATCGACACGCATTTGCACGGACAGTAGCAAAGGCTAAACTGATTTACAAAGCAAAATTCAAGTCTCTTAGGTGGCCTATTGCCTTTCTTATATAGTGGTGGGATATAGCCAAAAACTAAACACTAAGCAAGGTGGTACTAAACTTGTAGTCATGCAACTTGGGCCTTCGTTGGCCGGTGGAGAGAGGAAGTGGTGCCACACTTCATGGGCCATGCCTCCTTGGCCCATCATGGTTGGGCCTCCTTGTTTCAACATATTCTGGCCCATCATGGTTGGGCCTCCTTAGCCCATTATGGTTAGGCCTCCTTGTAACATATTCTGGCCCATCATGGTTGGGCCTCCTCGGCCCATCATGGTTGGTGCCTCCTTCATGGGCCAACTTGGGCTACCATTTTCTCCTCCTTCATGGGCCAACTTGGGCCAGCCCATCTTGTCGATGTTGGGCTACCATTAGCTCCTCCATAATTTGTGAGCACCATGTTGACCATTTGTTGGTGTGCACGAGCTCGCGTAACAGGTCCTTTTATCATTTCCTCTTGACGTGTAGGTGACGTCGTGGCTGCATCAAAGAGAGTGATGTTCGCATCAAATAGTATTCCATCCATTAAAATATTTGTATGCGACCCGAGGAACGCATTCACCTGGTAATTGAATTCACGTGCACAAGCTCGAGTAATTGGTCCTTGTACTATATCATTGGTTTCAATGTGATGTGTAGGCATGGCTGTATCCATGGTCGTGATGTCCACATCACTGTGGACCGGGTTGATCGTCTGGAGCACCTCCCGTGCATGGCTCCGAGACTCGTCCCTGTGTGACCGGGCGAGAGCGTGCTCTCGATGGCCCCGGGAAACACTCCGAGTACCCCGATCATGAGACGGATTTGAGACTTTCAAGTCTGCGGCGAGCCTTTCCAGGTCCTCGGCCACGACCATACCAACCGCTTCCAAACCTACTTGGTCGGGAAAGCTGCGGAGGTCGCGCATGACTGCTGCTAAGGCCTGCAGGCGCTCCCGGTTTTGGAGGACGGGTGGCGGAGAACTCTGGCGGCGCTCGAGGATGCGGTCAAAGGTTCGACATCCGTGAGAGTTTCCTCGGGAGGAATTCCTCTCCCTGGAAGTGTGCCTTTCTCGCGCACGGCGACGAATGCTCGCCAAGGTCCTGCCCAAGGATGCCTCCAGGTGGTGCCTAGCTGCTTCATAGCGGTCATGCTTAGCGGCCCCCGATGATTCCACCTCAGGTTCGACATGGCTCCCGGCCATGTTTACGTCGCGAAAGTGAGATGGGTGGGAGGGAGACATCATCGTATCTCCCTGAGACGCTGTTTCGCGATCGAACTCTGTATGTTCTGGTATGTCCAGACCGTCATAGAGCCCGTCATAGTCATCCTCGTTATCAACGAGGGCAATGCGCGGAGAACAAATGGTCCGTCCTCGCGCTTCAGACCCCGGGGTAAGGCTCCCGGGTTCGGTGTGGCTTGCTGGATCGGTCACGCTGACTACGCCATCGCCGGCGTAGTACATGCCGTCATCCTCGACATCGTCGAAGGCACAGAGACTCCGAGTATCTCCCGAATTTGACATGCTCAGGGATTCCTCTCGAACGGAGATCACGCTGTCGATCCCCACGGATGGCGCTAACTGTCGACGATTGGAGAACGGGCTCCTGCCGAGCTTACTTGTTGAATGAGGGATCAACAGGGGCCCCTTCGCTCGAGAGGGGAGTTGCGTCCGAGTGGTGCTCAGAAGGTCGGGGACACACGGTGTTTATCCTGGTTCGGGCCTCTCAGCGTGGAGATAACAACCCTACTCCAGTATATTTGGTTTTTGTTCTGTGAAGATGCGTACACTGTACCCCCTGTACCACAGGGGTCAGGAGGGTTTAAATACAAGGCTTTGAGTTGCATACATGGTAACTACCCCCTATAATTACGCCATGATTCCATATCTTCCGCGCCCGTGATCCGGGGTCCTTGAATCGCGCCTTGTTTTGAATTTCTAGCGCACTCGTCCTGGATCTTCGGCGGTTTGGCCGCCACTTTCCTTCCTGGTGATTTGAATGAGCCCCCCGACCATTCACCCGAGCATCCACCAGGCATATCCGAGCATGGTTGCTCGTATTTGCTCAGCGTGCTTGCAGACGAGCATTCGGCACTTAGTGGGCGAACACGTATGCTCATTGTCCGAGCATAAAGTTGCTCGGACGCTCCCCTCAGGCATTCCCCGAGGGCATTGTGTGATCGGTGGCTTTCGAGCCGCCAGGGTGAGATGGTCCTTATGGTAAAATAGTCCAATCCCCGACACTTACATGAGGTTGATACATCAAGGAAGGCAATAGGCAATTTCAGCATGAAGCAACATGGAGAGGAGTAAATCAATTGAAACTCACCCAAATTTTGGTGCATCAAAAATCCATTTGGATGGATTTGAAGCTCTTCATCTTGGCTTTGAGATGGTGACATGCGCTAGCCAAAACTGAATTTTTGGAAGGATTTGGATGATCAAAAGAGAAAGGTGTGGGAGAGAGTGAGAGGGTTTTTGCTCTCTCTCTCTCTCCCTTTGTGCAGAATTTCAGATTGAGGGTGAGCAGGAAAATGGAGCCTTGGAGGAGATTCCAATGTGGGGTAAAGCCTTTTATAGCTGCCCCCTTCCATCACTTACATGTGGACCAAAGTCCCACATGTCAAGGAGAGGTAAGAAAGTGTGTATGGAGTAGGTAAAGTAAGAGAGTAAAGTAGGTGTGTGCAGAATTTTTCTTTCTCACTTACAAGTAGGGTCCACATGTCATTGTATAAGGGTAGATGGAACATGGGTACAACTGAGTAGCAGTTTTAAAAGGATCATGAACATTATAAATTTATACTTATTTTAACTAAAATGATGCTAGCATTTATAAAGTCTTAATTAAGTGTTAATCATACCACTAATATGAATGATATGAGCATGTCATGCACAAATTAGCTATCAACAAATTTTGGGCTGTTACAATATATGTCTAGTAAAACTTACCACATGATTTGCATGCGCCCAATATAGCCATACTTTTTTCAAGTTAGGTCGAATTTTGATTGCACATATTTCAAACCAATGTTCTAAATAACGGTAAACGGTTAACAACAAACACCCTACCTTTTAGTGTTTATACGATAAGCAATCTTGTAAACAGCCTTATAAACTGTTTTAATGTTTAAATCTTTGAGAAATATGCACATGTGTTTGCAGTATGAAAATAAGTATCTATTCATCTTCTTTCCAGAATATAGAACGGAACCAGGGTTCACCTTATCGTGGAAAATCGTGATTATCGACCTTATCAGTGGGGTAAGGTATGAAAAATCGGTTAAATTCAAAAATAATTCAAAAAATTTATACGTTGTAAATATCGAGATCATCAGTGAAAATCAATAGAAAAACCGGCTATGAGAAACATTCAATTGGCCGGTCAAAATATCGCAATTATCGGCGAAAATCGTGAGAAAATCGGTCAAATATCGTGATTATCAGTAATTTTTTATTTTTTAAATTTGTTTCTCCAAAAAATTGGATTTCGAAGCCATACAGTTTTTGGCGATTTTCGAAGAAAATCGGTACCGGGCTAAGATCGATTTTCTAGTTGATTTCGGTAAGGTGAACCCTGAATGGAACTACCAAGCTCTCAGCAAATGTCCACTGTGGTAACATAAAGAAAGGAGATTTGACAATGTTCTACACTTCTATTTGCTAAATACTTCACATGAGATGTTCATGTTGTGCCATTAGTCATCTTACCCATGGTGTGAATGTAATCGGGCTAAGTACCAACGATAAAACAGGCCTAGTAATCGTTAACGACATTAAGCCGTATAAACGGAGCGAGGTAACGGACCAACCTTGAAATCTAAATAAATAAAAAAACAGGAAGGCCAGCTTTAACGTTTTAACGGCCGTTTACAAGGCCTTAAAAGGCTTTATTTAGAACACTGTTTCAAACTACACTTACTGTACACTTTGGAGAAGTAGAATATTTCAAAAATAAGTTCAGAAGTGACATTAAGATGTTGGATGGAAGGCACATGAACTCGTTTTACACATGGAGTTCTAACAATTCTTCAATATATCAAGAGGAAACATAATAACGCAGGTAAGAAGAATGGTATACCATATAAAGGCTTGACAACACCACAAAGGTTTAGTCCATCAATCCTATCAATATGTTTGTCACCTCCTTCTTTGTGTCAGCTCGACGGATCTGCAGCTTAACCTCTGCTAAGTTTTGCTTCTTGATCTTAGATTCCAGAGCGCAAGCCTTCTCATCGCCAATTAACTCAAATGCTCTCTTCAGTGTCTCCCCACACGGATGCTGGGCCTCGATCCTCTCCACATATGAAGCAAGGTTGGGATACAAGCTCTGCAACTCATCAAACCCCCTGTGTATGCCTTGCACATGACCATCTTTGTCCGTTTCCTCTTTCTGAGTTTCCCCTTACTCTGAGTCAGAGTGCCACCATTTCGAGTGGTAGTTGTTGCCTCCTTTGGCACGACACTACCTGCATCTCCATCCATTTTCTCTTTGTCAGTCTTGCCCCTCTTACCCCTAATCAAAGTGCCGCCACCATGAGTGGCAGCAGTGGTGGTCTCCTTTGATGTGCCACTCTTTGCATCTTCGTCCAATTCCTCTTTGTGACTTCCCTGCTTCTTACTCTTAGCTAGAGTAGCGGTAGTGGTAGCCTCCTTTGTCGGCTTGCTCTTTGTAAATTCGTCTATCTTCTCTTTGGTGGCCTGCCCCCTCTTACTCCCTGTCAGAGTAGCACTATTTTCATTGGAGGTAGTCTGCCCCTTCTTACCCTTTGACAGAGCACCATTATTTTGAGATATGCAGGCAGAGGCAACCTCCTTTGCATTCTGTCCCCAGACTGCCTCCGAGAGCTTGTACATTCGGAGGTCATCATCTTCGCCTGGTAAGGCATCTGTGCTCGCTACTTTCTTGGCAGTGATCTCATACCGCTGCTTGAGCCTTCGCACCTTCTCATACATTTCCGTTCGGTTGCAGTTCTTCCTGTCAAGGTTATCACCAACAGCAGCAATAAGATCATCAGCCTTCGGATACACGCCCTCACTCTTGATGTGCGCGACAAGGGCCTCCAGGATCTTGATCTCGTCCTCCGTCTTCCACCGCGAGGGTTTCTCAGATTTGCTGAACAGCGAGAAATCCGGTGCTGCCTTCTCCGGCTTGGCCCTGGGCTTCTTTGCCTTGCCGGACAGAGTGGGCTCAGCGGCCGCCTTCTCCACCCCGGCCTTAGCCGTCTTGATCTTGCCGGACGGATTGGGCTCAGGCGCCGCTTTGTCCACCTCGGCCTTCGCCTTCTTGGCCTTACCGGACAAAGCAGGCTCAGGCGCGGGCCTCTTCTTCTCCGCCTTGGCCTTGAACTTCTTCGCCGCCTTCTTCTGGACCGGCTCCAGGTTGGTGGGCTCGGACTCCGACGAGTCCCCCTGTTCCTCCTCCTCATCGGCGTCGGCTTCGGATTTGGATGTCGGAGCCGGCGGCTTGCTGGGGGAGCGGGCAACCTGGCGCAGCTGGAAGGCTTGGGTGTCAACTTCCGAGTCAGAGGACTCTCCCGTCTCCTTCTCCTCGTTGCCTCCCTCCGACGAGTCGATGTCGTAGTCGTTGGCCGCGGCGGCGGAAGGGGGTTTAGGGTTTTGTGGGGGCTTTTGCGGTGCGGGCGTGCCTTCAGCCGCCTCCTCCTCCGAGGACTCCTGCGGCGGCGGCGGCGGCGCGCGGCGCTTGCGGGCCATGGCTAGCCGCTAGGGTTTGGAGGCGGAGAGCAGGAATGGGAGAGGCGCGGCGGCGTGTGTCGTTTCGGGGAAATGGCCTGCGACCAGGGCCTCTCGTGGACTCTTTGGCTTCTGGACCTCACCTTAGGATGTGATCGGATCGGATACGGTCGAATATCGTCCTATTCATATTCGTATCCGTATTTTTTATCGAATACAGAATCGAATACGAATAGTATCGAATACGAATTATACAGGATAATATCGGTTACGAATACAGATCGAATACGGATCGGAATCAACATGGATACGAATAATATTAGTCGGATATTTTAAAATCCAATTTCAGTTTTTTTCCAAAATCGGTCCAAATTTAAATTCAAAATTCCAAAAGAAATATATTTGTATGTCTTTTTTTTGCCTTTTTATCCCTAGCTTGTCATACATGTGACTCTGTGAGTAACAATGTACCACATTGCAATAATTGAACCAAATGAGTAGCCCTCCTGAAACGCCACTTGCCAATTTCTGTACCACCTTTACCCAAATATCTCCAAATTAGCATCTAGCACACATGAACACATTATATCTTGTCATCCAATGCAGACCACAGTCTCTGAAACAGTGAAACATATTAAATTGTTAATGTGTTATTCTGAAACGTGTTATTCGGATAATATCCGTATGTCATATTCGGATATTATCCGAACAAAAACTCGGATATTCCGTATCCATCGGATAATCAGTGTTCCATATCCGTATCCGTATCCATGTAAATTGTCTGTATCCATATCCTTATCCGAGAAATCAACTGGATATCTGTGAAACTATCCAAATCATCATCCAAATCAATTCGGTCGGTCGGTCGGTCGGAAAATATCCGTACCAGTTCCATCCCTACTCACCTGGTTGGGTGGTGGTTCGAGTGGTGTTCGTTTAAATTTTGTGGCAGTTTAGTGAGTTTGTATTTTTTTAATGGTTTTTAAGCAATAGTAATTGTAATTTTTGTCGGTTTGGGAATAGGTCCGAGCCAAAAATGCCCAGGCTAGCCTAAAACTAGGTTTAAGGTCAGATATCGGAAGTAATATTGAATTAATCTACTGTTTTCTTTACCTATTTTTCATTCTAGGATATGCCGGCCAGGGTTCCACATACCGAATTTCAAAAATCGGCTCGAAAATCGAATTTCGAAAATCGACAAAATCGAACCGAAAATCGGTCGAAAATCGATAAAAATCGAATGGTTTGAAAATTCAAATTTTTTGAAAAAAAAAATTCAAAAATTTCGATATTTGGTTGATAATCGCGATATTTGGTCGATAATCGCTCGATATTGCTCGATTATCTCGATATTTTCCTCGAAAATTAGCCGATTACGTGAACTTCCCCGTCGGTCGATTTTTTGAGCGATTTTCGGTCGATATACCTCGATAATCGCTCGATATGGCTCGATTATCGCGATATTTGTGTTGGACAAATGTTTTCAAATTTTTTGAATTTTTTGAATATAATCCTAAGCTAGTAAGGTGCCCGAGCATTACGATGGTGTCTTAAGTAAGGATGATAAATATCATCAAATGTGATCCAAAACCAGTGACGGCTCGTCTTTTTAGGGGTAGAACCGTACGCCTCGACAACTACCCAGGATGATTACCTGTCGAGAACCAAGCATATTATTGCCAGGCAAAGAGTTAATTCCAAACATTTTTTATTAAATATAGGGCTTAACGGCCGAGGTTTTTACAAAAGAGGGTGCAGTAGGGCCCGAATAACTTACAAGCAAAACACCGCATAGGCAGGCCTGAGCAAAAGACTAAGACCACAAACCAACTCAAATCGCCATCTACGAAATCTTGAAACGCTCGCTTCTTCAAACTCTGAAAGGGTCGGGGTTTGCAAGGGTGAGTACGGGAGTACTCAACAAGTCGTACGGGAGATACTGAATACTATATGCAAGGGATTAACCAATGGATGGCACAGGTTTTAGGTATCTGGATGCAGTTTTATTTTCCAACTCATTTAACATTTGAAGCACAAACCAATAAAGTAGTAATAATTTGGGGGTTTTCAGGGTTAACCACAACCACTTTAACAAATTCCACCAATTCCAAACAATAACTTGAGCTTGGTTACGAGTATCACCCCAGTTCAAACTTAACTTCATTAACCGGAAGTACGGCGTATTTGAATACCATTATGATTAACTCTGCAGAGCTGCTCACTTTACCTACAAGATATCAACGACCGTTACTCACAGACAACTAGAATACATGCGATCGGTCGAGATGATCACAGCATTTCGTTAATCATTCCTGTTGTTTTTGTTGTTTACCAATAGGCTAGCGCTACCCTGGACCTGGTTATTCCAATCATAGTACCTACCATTGTGAGAAGCAGGGGATGACACTTTGGACCATTCCTGTTCCACCCCTCCGGTATACTTCCCTGCCGGGAAGGCCGGTCCCTATTCTCCAAGAGAATAGTAGCCACCAAAATGAATCCAATTTTAGGTTCAGGAATGATTAATTTACCGAGCTATGTCGGAGATAGGCCTACCGACCAGTCCGACCTGTGGTTGAGCGGGTACTTAAGTTATTTACTTTGCTCAAGGGGTTTATTATCCTTATATTGCCAAAGACCAAGCCTTCATCTACAAACCCAATCCGGTACTCACAGTACCGGCCACCAGACAAACCAAGGCATTAATCATCAGTCGGGGATTGGAATCTCATCCACTCCGGGATTAATCCAATACTGTCCCCCAGACTGTAGCACTTTTCTTAAACTAATCGAACCAGTGGTTCGACAACATTTTCTTCCATTTCCAAGATTTTGAATTTTACTAACCTAGCATAATATCTAACTTAATATGGAATAATTATCACCTAGGGTTACAAGGAGTTTATTGGGATTCAATATTTTTCAAGGAAGTTCCATGAGCAATTCGGCATTATCTAGGTATCATGTCATTCTAAAATAATTGATTTCAATATTTCAACATACAGTAAAATAATGCGATAGAAAATAATTAATACTATAACATGGCATGATTCGGATCAACATGATCAAAGGTGTACGGCTTGCCTTGCTTGGCGATCGGATCGGGAGAACTGCAGTTGATGTGGTCGAAATCGGCTCCTGTCAGGTCTGGCTCCTGCTCCGGGAACTACGGCTACTCCTGGAACTGTCCAACGTCCGGATCTAGCGCGAAAGAACGAACGAAAATAACTAAACGAAAAAGGGAGAAAATGAAAACGAAAACCGAAAACAGGCCGAGAGAGAGAATGAAGGGCGATTTGGGCATTTTGGAATTTTGGAGACTCCAGATTGCAGAACGGAGGGCATTTTTGGACTCAGTGGATCGAAACGGTGCGGAATATGTATTTGGTGGGTTTCTGGACTTCTGGAATTTTCGAGGATTTTTCTGGGATTTTCTGGATTTTAAAAACGGATTTTCAGATTAATAATCAAATTTATTAAACCGAAAATTAAAAACACTGTTTTAACAGTGTTGGGCCGTCTTTTGCTGGGCTAAGTGGGCCAAGGCCCACGGGGCGGGGCGGCGTTCGGCCTGGCCGAGCTGGGCCAGGCCCACGCGAGCGAGAGGCGGCGGGCCGGCTAGGGTTAAGCGCGGCGAGGCGGTCATGGCGGTGCGAAGCACTGGCCGGGCCGGAAGACAAGGGCGCGGGGAGGGGGAGGCCTTACCAGCGGAGGAAAGCGGCGAGGCGGGGCGAGGAATGAAGGGGCGGGGGGCCACAGCTTTTATAGCCACGGGAGAGAGAGGGGGCGGTGATAGGCGGCCGGGAGTGGAGGCGGCGGCGCGACAGCGCGAAAGCGGCGAGGGCGTCTGGCTCACGCGCGGGCGGCGGCTGAGGCGGCGGCAGGGAAGATCAAACTGGCCATGGCGCGCGGCAGCGGGCATGCAAGGCGCACGCTGTGGCAGCGGCGCGCCGAGCCGAGGAGGCGGCTGGGTTGGGGAGCTGGGCCGCTGGGCCGGATAGCCCAAACGCAAGGAAATCGGCCCAAAATGAAACCGAATTCAAATCCAAAATTCAAAAATCAAAACAAATCCAAATGAAGACCAAATTTAAATTCAATTTGAATTTAGGGCTATTTCAAAACCTATAATAAACATTAATTTTATCTTACACACATATTAAGCAAAACATATATATGTACAAGTTTGTAAACTTCTTTTATTAGTTAAGATAGGAAAGACATGCACATTTTTGCGTGTTCCGAGAAAACAACCCTGCGCACAAATTTTCTTCCACGCTAGACCAAGACTCCAACCTAGATAGTTCTTATAGTTTTTAATTCCTCAAAAGAGAATAATTAGATTGAACATAAATATGGATTTTTGGCCAAGCTAAGCATCTGCTCGCGCAATCTAAGCTGTCTATTTTGCATAGAGATTTGTGCATGCTACATGTATACTACAGATACATAATCCAAAATATCGAGCAATAGTACATACACCACATGGTGAACCCCACCGTACACACCCAAAGTTAAAGGAGAGGGATGCTTGGCAGTCCTGTGGGGATTGCTTATCCAGTCCTCACAGGCGTGAGCCGTCCAATCGAGCAATCGAATGGTTAAAATCGTCCAAATTAATTTGCTACAGTGTTTTGTTATAGTACTATTTGCTACATACTTTGGGGTCGATCTGAGCCGTCGCTTTCTGATCCAACGACTGGCACGCAACTACTTAAGTTGGAGTTATACTACCAACTACACCTGATCTCTATCCAAGCTAAAGATACATAATCTAAACTCTCTCTCACCTCTCAAACTCTCCCTCAGTGTGTCTCTCTTGCTCTCTCTCTCCACCACCAGACACGAGCGGCGATGTAGCCGGTGATGGAGGAGGAAGCACACGATGTTGACGGAGGAGAGGGCAACAGGATGAGCGCCGGCGGTCAGGGTGAGCGGAGGTGGTGGCGTGCACCATTCACCTCGACCGCATCGTTGCCACTGGTTCTAGCTGTCCCTGGCCACTGTGTTGCTAGATCAGGCCATCCCGCGATGATGGCAAGGACCTCAACCGCATCACCATCGATGAGGACGCTGCATCCGGCGACCAAAGGTGAGAAAGACGGTGACATCCTACGACGGCGAGCTCTGTTTATACAATCTAGTAATGGTGGGCTCTATTCGTGCAAATCCGGTGGCGTGAGGACAATGTTGCAATACTTACACAGCTAACGCAAATTAGAAGGTGGCAACAGTGCGATGTTCGATTAGGATGAGGAGGACGTGGTTTGAGGAACTCGAGATGATGGCTCGGCGACGGAAGGACATCATCATCTTTGGCTTTTGCTCGTGCATCATCGTTGTCGATGTTCAAGACACGGGGATCCTTAGATCAAGCTTACGAATGTAATTCTAGTTACCTTGTATCTATAAAACAATATTAAAAGGGACTAAAGAATGGACAAAAAATGGGTGGGAATTGTATTACAGAAACTTTTTTATAGAGTACAGAATATCAATACGTGTTAGTCTATTGAATGTATTGATCTTCGTGAACACAACGAACTTCTATCTCCAAATCTTGGCGGGACTAGCCTATTTATAACATCGAATGGATGTCAGTTGCCGTCTTCGGAGAGATATCTTCCCACCAAAGGGTGTCTCTTGGTCAAAAGGTGTCTTTCTCGCTGAAAAGGTGGTTTTCGTCAGAGGGCACCTCTTCTGTTGAGGTAACTTCCAAGCGGTTGTATGTACCTATCAGAGAAAAACTTCTTTTACATGTAATCCCTAAGCAGAGATTCTTTGTCAACCTAGTTTAGGTCGAGGCAAGAGTTACCCGAATATTGTTTAGGTCAGTGTGTCGAAAGACATCTATACCAACCCGAAAGGATTTTTTTCAGGTTGGCTTATTTCCGATATGGTCTTTTTCCGAGCTGGTAAGATCTCGGGCTTTGTCTAACCTACATTCTAGGTCGGCGTTTATTTTCATAGTCAATAGAGATTTTGACCGATGTATTTAATGTGTCTCTTTATTATATGGGCCACATTTATGTGGACGTGACTGACTCCTCAAAAGTTGTAATCATTAATGGTCTTCAGACAACCATCGTTAGCTAGTCCCCAAATCTTAAAAGAACACGTGTATTCTCTTAAGGCTTTTCAACTTCTGAGCGTTTGGGATATCGCACTAATCATGCCACTAGGACGCCTCAAGAAAATCTTTTTGATTTCCTCGAAATTCAAAGCAATTGCAAAAAAAGTATAAATATAAGGGAGAGGTTTCTCTTATACGCTTCACGCTATCAGCAATTCGAAAAATTGCTTTCTGTAGTTCTCTTGATTCTTTCTCAGTTCTTCGAAACTCTTTTGCTCGTTTTTTTCTTTCTTTTGCAATGGAGAAATCGATACTCACCAAAGCAAAAATTCAAGAGCTTGTGGATGATGGTTTGATTCCTTCGCATGAAATACTGCGCTGGGATCCTAGTGGAGACGACAAAAAAACCTGTCCCAAAAGAAGTGCGGATTGTTCTCTTCGCTGCTTTTGTCAGGTTAGGGCTTCGTATCCCTGAAAGCGAGATTGTAGCCGACATTCTTGATCACTATAAGATCAAACTTCATCATCTCTCACCCAATTCTATTTTGATTTTGAGTGTTTTTCTCACATTTTTGCGAGGCTTTTCTAGGTATTCCTCCCTTCGTTCGTATTTTTTGTTATTTTGACCAATTTACTCATATCCCATAGGCCCCCTGCACGCTGTCCTTCAGGATCGCACAGGTATAGTAACACGGCTCCCAGCGTCCAGACATCTAAGGACAAGAAAAGGCATAGGTTAACAAGACCTTATATGGACAGGAAACAAATAGGTAGGGGAAAACACAGCAACCAAACCAAACAATCGGCCACAGCCTATCTGCCTTATCCCTACTAATACTCGATACATGTCTACCCTTTTGAGTTAGGTAAGTCCTCCAACAATTCTATTCCTGACTTTTGAACAAGTGAAGAAGTAGGATGAAATCTATTTTTCACCTTTCATCACTTTCTTAGAAAGCCACTTTTGAAGCTCAAGATAAGGGCAATTCCATTTTGAAGATTTCAAAATCAGGAAAGGTGCTAGAGGGGTAAGAACATCAATCTAAATTTTCACAATTAGGATTTGATACCAAAATAGCATTTGAGGAAAAGGACTCGTCCTTAGTCTATCGACCATTCTACCTAGGGCCTTCCTGCAGTCGTCTGTAGCTCTGATACCACCTCTTGTGGGGGCTCCGGTGTTAGATTAGCAATCCAGTTCCTTACTGTTTCGTCGGACTGGCATTAAATGTAACCCGCAAGGAAATTGATTGCTTAACTAAAACCATACGCAGATTGAGGCCAATTGATCGGCAGGCACTTGTCTCAGGTCCTTGGGAGCCAATCTATTGAATACAATCTGAGCTTCTTGCATATGTGTGTCTAATGTTTGTTCCCTGGATCAGTAGCCTAGCATCCACACATTTTCCAATCGAGATGCATCACAGTCATACACATACATATAATTTTTGGTTCATAAATTAAATGGTAGAGCCATTACAGGTACTTTTAAGTTTACAGCTTACGGTTGACCGGCAAATACAAACCAAAAGGAGTTCAACAGTAGCGGAAATCCAATAGAAGCGACAAAAGACTTTGCGGCGTGCCATCACCACCCATAGGCAATCGACTGGGGAAGGACACAGTTAACCCTCGGCGGATCCAACGAACTCTGACGCGAGCTGAGAATCGTCGATCGAATCTGCAATACCTTCTTCTAGCCAAAATTTTTTAGAGCAAACGGTGAGTACACGTATGTACTCGCGAGACTTTAGTGTATGGAAACATTAATATAAATGCAAGGCTACAACAATGGATGCAAGTTTCTACACTAAGTCTGTTTGAGCACAAAGCAAGTTTTATTTGCAATAGTGTAAGTACTTTCGAAATCATCCGCAGTTTACAATATCAGCTTCAGAAGAGCAACACAAAGTAATCATTTGCATGCTACCTTTAAACCATAAACCATTCGACCAACCATTCCAAAGCGCTTGACCTTCTCCAAACCAAACTAACAAACCAAACAAACCCATTTCCCAACCATAGAACATTTCCGAACCAACCCATCTTCTAAACACTTTTTCTCACACAAAAACCGAAACCAAAACTAGAACCAACACCATAGTCTATACTTACCAGTACTTTCTGAGCTGCTCATGACCGTGAGCACGGCTAATCGATTAGGTTTATTTCTCTGCAGAGATTGTACACTTTACCCACATGTCACTTTCTAGCAATCATATCAACCATGCCACGCGATACTCATCGTATCCATTTTGCTAGATTGTGACGAGACTTTCCAAAAGGTTGGGATTTACCCCTTACACTAGCCCGGTAATGTGCGTCCCTTGCTATGGTGGCAGGGGTCACTAGCCCGCACCCACTGTGTTCATGACGGACTCGCGCCACATCGCCCTCTCCCTTCCCATAGCCAGGCATTCACCGTTGTATTAGCAAACTCCCACGTCGACGCCTCGACGAGGGAGCCCCTAGAACACACCGAAACCACAAGTGTGTCCATACTCTTCTGCCTCCTAATAGTGCAAGGCCAAATCCTTCCCAATTTACTAAGTCAAGGCTATCCTATACTAGCACATTTGATTGCACTATTGACTCGGTGATAGCATCAAGTTCAATCCTTAGGGTGACTCATGCGAGATCTTCCAATTCCACTTGCTATGGCCATAGAGAATGGTCACTAGCGACCCCGTGGAGCTCCCACTAGCCCATACCTCTCCATAGCAAGGCAACCACCGCACAGCTCCTTCATGTACGTTTGAACCAAACACCAAACCAAACCACCATTGTACGAGTCCACATCTCGCACAGCCCAACTCCACACATCTCGCCCGTGTCTAAAACACACCTTTGTTTCCAGTACACCGACACAACCATTTTTTCGCCCAATGAAACCAACATTTCCAGTTTAAACCATCCCAACCATAATCCAATCCCAAACCAAAGATCAAATCCAAACCATTGACGAATTCCAAGAGGGGTTATATTATTTGAATTACAACCTCTTGCAATCAGTACTATTGCGCTTACTAAGCATATGCAAATACTGTTCATTATTACCTAGTTGACATTTATTCTTATGTCTAGGTATAGTCTAAGGTTTAGCAAGGTTCTCAGGTCAATTATGATTAAGAAAAACCATTTATTCCAGGTTTAACTACCAAGTTCCCACAACTAGTAGTTTTATTGAACATACACGCATGCATAATAGTTTTGACAATTCAAAATAGAACTTTGCAATTATAGGATCAAAATGGTCAAAGGAGGTGCTTGCCTGTTTGCTCTTCAACAAAGTCCGACTACGGAACGTAGTCGGGATCGTCGTCTACGGAAACGTCAACGTCTGGCGAAACGATAAGAGCGAATAACAATGAATCAAAACAAGGCGATTAAGAACCAAACACAAAAGCGAATTAACTTCGGAAAGTTAAAGTCGAGAGAGTTTGGAAAAATTCAAAATCAACAGCTCACGCCGGTAGTACCGACACACAAAACCCGGTAGTACCGCTCAACCGGCAGTACCTGCTTACAACGGCGGTACTGCCGACCTTTGGTAGTACCGTACCCTTAGGACGGTAGTGCCGACGGCCGGGAACCAAAATGGGCGCTCTCTGGAAAGAAGGTACCGGAGTGTTGTCCACGTACTACCGCTCGTGCGGCAGTACCGACCCCAAACACTGGTAGTGTCTGGTTTCCAAAGGCCGCAAGCAACACGCTCTGGAAAATAACTACCGATGGTGTAGTTGCGATCTACCGCTAGGGCGGCAGTATCGGCAATTGCACTGCGGTAGTGCCTGCCTGACTGATTTCAGACTCTTGCAAAAAGGGGAAATCGCGCAAACGAGTTTGGAACTTCACGACCAAAGCACGGTTAGGTTCCTAGCAACGCTAGGGACCCATCCACGTAGGTCTCGCCAAGTTTCGACTTCGCTTACTTAGTTTACCAAATTTTGAACACGAAAATCCTAATTACTTCCGGATTTCGATTTTCGACTCGAATCGAGTTCAAACTCGATTCTTTTTACGAAAATTGAATTGTAGTGGCATCGGATATACTCAAGAGTCGTTTCCTTGACTTTTGGAGCTAGGGTTCCAAGGAAAACTCCAAGAACTCAAGAAAATGACTTTTGGATGAATAAATCTGACAAAAAGCCGATTAGGGTTTTTGGATCAAATCTTTCACGCTAACTATTTCTTTTGAGCCCACACTAGGTCTAGCAACTCGATTAAACAATGATCTATCACTAGAGCTAGGGTTTTTAGTGCTAAACTAAAAGGAAGGAAAAGAGGAGCTAGGGTTTGGGTCAAAACCTTGTGGATTGAGCTCCAAATCCAAAGCCACCGAACTTGAAGCTTCTTGGGGACTTGGTGAAGCTTGCCAACACATTGTTGCTCGTCCTCCTTGCTCCACTTATGCTCCCATCGGCCGGAAATGAAGAGGAAGAGGGAGGAGCTTGGTGGAAGGTAGAAAAGAGAGAGGAGAGTTTGAGGGAGAGGGTGAGGGAGTGAATGGGGGGTGAGAGGGAGGCTGGGGGAGGCTCTCCCTTGGCTTAATGGCGATGTAGGAGGGCACACCACTGTGTGTGCACTGACTCGTCGGCCGGCAGTACTGGCCTCCTTGGTACTGTCGTTCGGCCGGCAGTACCGCATATTTGCTTGCGATACTGTCGCCCAACAGCAGAAAAATCAAGAAAAGCGCGGCTTCGCTTCGGCGCTTAACCAATTGACTTGGGGATTCTTGGAAAAGGTTTGGGGGATTCTAATGGAGGCTTTGGAGTTTAGGTTCTAGATCTAACGGAATCGGTTTAGGGTTTTGTCGGTGTTTCGTGCACCGGCAATGCGAATTTATGGTCGGAGGGGGTCGCGCGCTCCCTCTCCCCGAATGGTCGACTCAAGAGGCCTGGTGTTTATACTGATTCGGGCTGAACGTCCCTACTCCAGTTCGTGTGAGGTGGATTGTATTGATTCTTGATCGTTCGTCCTCTTCACATGCTCGCTCCTCCCCCCTTTATATAGGCGAGGAGGAAGGTTACACTGTTGGTTAGAAAAAAGAGGAAAAGACTGTGCTCTCGGTCGTCCGAAAGTGGCGGGTTGATGGGACTGGCCGCCGACTCCCCCTGCCCTGCTGTAGGTCGCCGTAGTTGCTGCGTCGCTCGCAGTAAATGCGAGGGTCGGGAACTTGTGCCGCTACGTCATCGTTATTATGGCCGGCATTTAATGCGCTCGATACGCAATAAATGCCGTCGCTTCTCTGGGATATCGGAGACCTGGTCGCGACTTCGGACCTTGCCGTGATCGTGACTTGGCCTCAATCGCCTGGCTCGCCTGCGTCGTCTTTGGCCGCTGGGTACCCATGGTACAGGTACTCGTCAGTAGTCCCCGAGCCCCCGGGCAGGTCGGAGAGATGCCCAGGGGTTTACCCGGTCGAAGGCGGCCGTTGACCTGGAGGTCGGCGACGCTCGGTTGGCGCGATCGCCGGGTCACCAGGCCAAAGGGTCTTGGCAAGGAGCGCACCGGTGGTGTAGCTCTGAGCCCGGCGGGTCGAAGAGCGGCCTGGGGTTTACCGCCGGCGGCCACGACGGTCGGCGACGCTGGCGCGATCATTGGGCAATGCGCTGTTTGGCTCCGGTGCGAGCGCACCCGGCTGGTGTAGCTTGAGCCCCCTGGCGGTCGAAGAGCCGGCCGGGGTTTACCCGATCGGCGGCGTCACGACCTTCGGTTAGTCGGCGATTGGTGCGATTGCTGTTAAAGGGCCCGGGTGCAAGGAAGATCTTGGCAGTGTAGTTTGAGCCTCCGAGCGGGTCGGAGAGCCGGTCGGGGTTTACCTTGCCGAAGGCGGGCCACGACCGAGGTCGGCGACGCCGGCTGCGCGATCGGGCAAATTGGTTGTTTGGGTGTGCTTGCCAAAGGCGAGCGCACCCGGTGGGTGTAGCCCCCGAGCCCCCGGGCGGGTCGAAGAGCCGGTCAGGGGTTTGCCCGGTCGGACTCTGGTTGGCCATGGTTATGGGACCTTTTAGAGTCATGTGAGCGAACGCGCGTTTACCTACGTCGGTTTGAACGCCGTGCTCGCGCGAGCTACAAACGGGTAATCCGGGTGGAATCTTGGCGATCCCCCTCGAGGGGGTCGTTCCCAAGCGGACGTAACCCCCGGCGTGGGGCGTCCGACCCACTGTGGGCATTCCATGAGAACCTTTCCTTACTCGATCCCGTATCGGGCTACCGGGTCGTCCGCCACGACCGGGCGCGGGCCGCTACTCATGGATGAGCTCATGAGAGTGTGAGGTATGGTCCGGATGCGGGTTAGGGTGATTGGGTCGTCAGCCGACCCAACCGAGGCCCAGGAGCTCACCCGCCCGCCTCGCTCGATTTTATCTTTGGCGGCTTTAGTTCCGATGGCCGGACTAGGCCTTCAGAATCCCAAAGACGGTGCCGGGCTCGGTGTGAGCCCGAAGGCGATCCACCGTCCCCGAGGCCGGGTGGCCTAGCGGGCCGTTTCATACCTTTTTTCGGGTTGCTTTGGCCTAGTTTTGCCCGGCGGAGTGCGCAGCGCTGCGCGGCGTGCGGCGCGAGGCGCGAGGCGGCCGTCCTGTCAAAGCAGTTAATGCTTAGTGGGATTTAGATGGGCTGCGGCACGTTACCGGAGTAGTGGGCGAGGTGGCAAGCGGACGGTCGGCGACCGCGTTGGTTCGCGTGAGGAGACGTTGGTTGGGCGTGAAGACGCGTCTGTTCCCGCCCAGCGCCTATAAAGGAGGGCGAGTGCGGCGTGGGGAGGAAGACTTCCGCTCATGTTTTCTGCAAAGGAAAAGGAAAGGAGAGAGAGAGAGAGAGCACAAAAAGGCTTCCTGCGTCCTTGCGCCGCGTCCCGCCTCTTTGCCTTCATCGGAGATGTCGCTGGTTTCGCACTCGTCCGCGCCCGGCCGCTTCCTCGGCTTGGAGAGGAAGGGGTTCCTCCCTCCGCGAGTCGAGTCCGGCTGGCGGACGCCGCCGGCCGGGACCGAGGTCCCCGAGGTGGGAGACGGGGAGATAGTCTCGCTGGCCGCCTTCTACGAGCGCGGATTTGGCCTCCCGCTCCACCCGTTCGTCCGAGGGCTGCTGTACTTCTATGGGGGGGGAAGTCCACCACCTGAATCCAAATGGGGTCCTGCATATCGCGGTCTTCATCACGCTGTGCGAGGCCTTTCTGGGGATCGAACCCCATTGGGGGCTCTGGCGCCATTTCTTCTTCGCGAGGCTGCCGTCGGACGCCGCCGGTCTCCTCGGTGCCCTGGCGATCCAACTGCGCCCCGGCCGCCGGCCGTTTTATATCGACGTGAAGCTTCCGACGTCGAACCGGGGCTGGCACAGCGAGTGGTTCTACGTCCGGAACCTTGGCAACAGCGCCCCGGCCTTCAGTGGGAATCTGCCGGTGCAGAGTCCCCGCTGGACTTGGGGTCCCGATTCGAAGGACAAGAGGAAGGTGGAGATAGTCCTCGAGAAGCTCGAGGTTCTGAAGCGGCGGGGCCTCACGGGCAAGGTGGTCATCAGCACCTTCATGGAGAGGCGCATCCAACCCCTTAGGGACCGGTTGCCCCCTATGTTCGAGTACACTGGATTGTCCGACCCCACGAGGTCGTCTGAGCGAGAGCTCGCTGCGTCGGAGGTTCTTGCGCGCGTGACTGCGGTGTCCCTCCTAGGCGACACCGAGGCGGTGGGCGAGGCGCCTGCGCCGTTCTCGGCGCAGAACCCGCAGAACTTGGTATGTCGGATGATTTCTGGTTTTTTCTTCTCTCGCTCCCCCGCCCCCTTACACGAGTGCGTTTTCGCAGGGGCTTGGCGGCATGATCTCCCGGGCCTTGCTTCCGGGAGAAAAGGAGGTGAGAGCGGCAGCGCGCCTCCTCAGGGACCAGCGTGACGCCGCCCTCCTAGCGGACAGGGAGGCCGCGAAGGCACGGAAGAGGAAGGAGCGCGCGGACCGGGCCGCGCGCGGCAAAGAGGTCTCTAACGAGACCCTGGGCGACCACGACGGAGAATCGTCGTCGAGCGAGGAGGGCTCGAACGCCGGGGGCGACTCGGGCGGTTCCGGCGCGGGTTCCGACCACGGGGTCGGCGACCGCGATTCTGGGGACGACGCCGCAAGCTCAGGGTTCGTCCTGAGGAGACGGAGGTCTCTCACGCCCCCTCGCAGGGGCCCGGCGAAGAGGGCGCGTCAGGCGCTACTCGTTCGTTCTTCACGGTAAGCGTCTCGCGCGTGCTCCGATCGATCTTTGCCGGACCGTTTTTGTAGGATCGAAGTATACGAATATAACAATCAGAGGGGGGGTGAATGATTGTGCGGAAGCTAAAACTAAATTCTTGATTTATTAAAAGTTCACCCCAAAACAGAACCAAATAATTGCCTCGTTTTCGACAAAAACAGAATGATAGAGGTTCGGTAAAACACGAATTCCCGGAGATCCAACCGTTGGAACGATCTGAAATTTGGACACAAGAAACTAGATTCCAATACGAATCGAACCCAAAAAGAATCAGCTCGATCGGACTTACGGATCAAAAGTTATGAGTTTCGCAAGCTTGCTGATCCAGAACTTGACGAGAATCAATCTAATCAAAACTTCAAGATTAAACAAGAACGACAAAAGATTGATCAACTAGACTTTGAGAAACACTAGATTAATACCCTAGAGAGGTTTTTGATGAATCAAATCAAGATAAAACTTAAAGAACAAAAACCAATCTAGAACTAGAACAAGCATGCAAACAAGAACCAAAAAGAGAACGTTGAAGCAATGCGGGAACTAGAAGAATTGATCTTTATTTCTTTTGTCTAAAGTACTCCCATGAAAAGAGTACAAACCCTAAACTTTGAGCCCAAGGCTCTATGCGCCTAGCTCTCCTCAATTCGATGCTCTTCAACAGGAGACAACCCCTCCTATTTAAAGCACCAACCCACAAGGAGTTAGAATACGATTCCTATTCCCTAGAAGGAATCAGATCCAACACAACTCTACTTGGCCCAACCTGGCCGAATACAACTCTTGCACGCGTATGGCAACCCTACCATACTCACGTGACTAACACTTTGCACGCGTATGGCCACCTGCCATACTCACGTGACTAACACTTTGCACGCGAATGACCTCCTGCCATTCTCACGTGACTAACCATTCTTCATGTGCACCATTCTCTTAGCCCGAACGTCCCGCATGACATCCTTGACCACCAAGACCTCAGTTCCTCCCTGAACCTAGTCCTGAACCTCGGCTCCTCCATGAACCTAGTTCCGGTCCCGTCATCGACCACGTTCGTCTTCGAGCAATACCTGCACATGAACAAACCACAAAACAATTCCGAGCACAAGTCCACGACTTGACTCACATCAATCCATGCAAATACTCACACGAGCATTGCATAAAGTCCACTTCAAAGAAGCATCATGAAATTCTCACAAATTTCATAATCCCAAAATGAATCAAACACAATTCCAATTTTGCTTAAAACCCTAATCGAGCAAAACGCATTCACGACGGACAAACAAAATCGGTCAGGTGTACAAGTGAAAGTCTCGGTTTCAAGAAGAAATCATTTCGCGAAACACGTTCACGACAGACTAAAAGAAATCAGTCCGTCGTACATGCGAAATCAATCCTCAAAAAGCCGTTCACGACTGACCAAAGAAATTGGTCCGACGTACATGCAAAACTTACTAGTTTGAGAGTTTGGTCCGGCACAAAGGATGACTTCACTGTTTGCTGTCAAATTGTCAGACACAAGCACAAACACATTTTGCAAATTCAATTCTAAGCCAATTTTTCAGCACATGATTTCACAATCTCCCCCTTGATGAAAACATTGGCAACACCACTTAGAATTGAACATTTGGTATTCACTTTACAAAAGATTTTGAAATCCAAAGAATCAAAGACCAAAGTAAGAAAACACAGAATTCCCCCTTTGACCAAAAAGCAAAACAAAATCTCCCCCTGAGAAGGAACATGTGTGTGAATGTGCAATGTGCCCAAAAATTCCAAAATTCTTCAAACTTCTCCCAAAATTCTCAAATTTCCAAACACAACTCCCCCTTTTTCTTCTCCCCCTTTTTCCTTAAACTTTTCAATGATTCCCAAATTTCTCCCCCTTTGACAATGGATTCATCAAGAGTACAAAAGAGAGAATTTGTTCAAAATTTTTCTTGTAGCAATGATTTCACAAGAAGAAACAAGGGAGTGCCAAGATAGAAAAAGATGAGCTCATTCGATCATATAACCTTATATATCACATAATATGCAAAATACATGATCTTGATGTGATTTTAACAAGTTAGGGAATGACATGCATCTCAATCTCAATTCAGTCAACTATAGCCAAGTACTAAGCAAGATCTTAGCAGAAAAAACAAGGCTTTAAAAATTGAAGCAACTAACAACTTAGGGCGAGCAAGTAGTTTCAACTCCAATCTAGTAGACCAATTTAATCTTTAAACAATAAATCGCATGTGGCATGCTTGAAGCATACTTCTTTTATTTTCTAGGAGTGGCATGCTTGAAGCATACATCTTGTCTTTTGAGGGAATGGCATGCTTGAAGCATACATCTTATCTTTTAGGGAAAGCATCCTGAAGCACATAACTTGAGGTTTTTGCTTTTAACAACCCTTTTTTTTAACTGATTCCCTTTTCCATTATTTTTTGATTGTAAACATGCAAGGAGATTAAAAGGTCTTTTGAAAGAGTAAAGCTGAAACACACTTGCTTCATAGCCCAAATTTGTCAGGAAGATTCAATAACAAGCCTAGAAGAGTAAGATATCACAGAGTATTTAGCTATAGACAATCAGTCCATGGAATTCCACAATGTCATTTTTAGTTCAAGTGAGACAATTATATTATCATATATTAGCTCAAATACATAACATATAAAGAAATTTGATAAAGTGAGCTCATCAAGTGAAAGAACTTGGCAAAGAAACTCCCCCTCAAAACAGACCCATTGGATGAACAATCCCAAGTTCTCCCCGAATAAAAGCAAAACGAGAAGAAGACAAATGGTTTTGTGAAAATGTCTGCCAATTGATGTTCAGTATCCACATGATGAAGCACAATATTTTCTTTTTCAACATGATCTCTAAGAAAGTGAAATCCAGTATCAATATGCTCAAGAAAGGGGATTACTCAAGAGGTGGCACGAACCAAATCAATTCAACATCCTCCAAAGTCAACATCAGAATAAGCTCTTAAACTAATGCATAAGGAAGCAGAAAGCCAAATGCCAAAATCTTGAGTACCATGGAGATACCTGAAAGTTCACTTGAACGCTTGTCGATGTGAAGTACGTGGGAAGCTTGAAAACAAGCACACAAGCACACAGCAAACTCCAATTATCTCATCCTCAACAGCATCATCATCATCTTCATCAACAAATATACTCTCCCCTGAACATATGCACCTGTACCTGCACTATTTGGACTAGTGCCTTTTGTGAAAACAGAGGTGGAAGAAGCATCTTGAAAAATAACACTTTTAGCACGAGATGCGCGAGTGAAGGAGAACCAAATCTTATCACTGAACATATGAAGTGAGCATCCGAAATTCACTAGCCACACGTTCTCCCTCCTCGCGTGAGAAGCCTACAAAGAAGCAGAAAGTGTCGAGGTCTCGATCAGGGTTAGAAATAAGATGTTTAGGAATCGATCTTGAGACACACGACGCACAACAAGATGGGCACAACACGAGTATTCTTATGTACAAAAACATATTTGCCTTTTTCCGTGTTTTTAGAAACAAAAGGTGTTTGTTTCACCCTAGGCACATAATGAGAAGTAGAGTGTGCCTTTCTGAAATTAGACCTAGCATTAAACCTTTCTCTCTTTTGTTGTTTAGCTAGTCTAAAGCAAAAGTCTACTAAATGTCCATCTCTACCACAATGAGTGCAAGTGTACTTAACATTATGTTTAGCTTTGGAAGTAGAAGCAACATTTGCATTCATCATAGTAGAAGATAAAAGGGCAGCAGATTTGAAGACAATTTTCATAGGCTCATTTGAAATCTCAAGTTTGTCATTGCAAGGAGCATAAACAACAGAGCGAGGTTTAGTTTCATATGAAGCATGAAGATCAAAACCTAAACCTTTCTTGTTTGAGCTAACCTTAGATTGATCCAAAATCATGTTCAACTTTTTCTTGCCATTAGTGAATCGTTCCAAAGAGTTTTGCAAGTAATCAACTTTATTAGCAAGAATTAAACAATTATTGCAGGGAACATCCACTTTTCCTTTTTGCTTGCGACAAGTTGAGCATGAGAGAATTTCATGTGAAAGCAAATTATCAGTTAATTGAGAAACCCTAGCATTTGCATCTTTCAATTTTAATTCAAGAGTTGAGCATTTAGAACAAGAAGTTGAACTATGCAAATCATCAGTGGAACAGCTAGCATGTACAACATGTTTCTCATTTTTCTCATTTAGATGCAACAAAAGAGCATGTTCTTTCCTAAGCAAGGTGAGCTCATTGTAAATTAAGTCACATGATTTGCAAGTATCATCACTAGGAATCAAAGTCTTAAGTCTAGCAATTTCAGCATTCAATGATTCAATAATGAAATCATGTTTCTTAATTTTCTTATCACGTTTGTCAAGCAATTTTCCAAGACGAGCAATAGCAATAGCTAATTCATCATAAGAGGGATCTACCTCATTGAAGTCACTGTCGTGGTCGTCCTCGGTGAAGCTATCCTTGCCGCTTGCCATGAGACATAATCCTATCAAATCATGCTTGCTTGGAGTTGCATCATCTTGCTGCTCTCCGAGTCCACATCGCTCAAATTGACTTGTTCAAGAGCGGAAAGAACTCAGTGAACCACCTTGCAGGTTGATGAAGCTCTTCTTCTTCCTATCATTTGTGAGAACCTTTTCTTCTCATTCCTTCATCGTTGTCCTTCTCCTCCTTTGATGTTTTTCCTGCAAGCTTAGGACAATTTGTGCGAATATGGTTGAGGTCACCACACTCATAGCATCCTGGAGGACCACCTCTCTTTCTCATTCTCACATTCTGCAAAGCTTTGTTAAAGCGAGAAGAGAGTAGTGCGAGATCTTCTTCAGAAACTCTTCAAGTTGCTCATCCGTTAAAGAAGACATGGAAGACAAGGCAAAGCTAGAAGAAGAATTTGCATTTGACATGTTAGGGTTAGAGATCAAAGCAATTGATTTAATGTTACCCTTCCTTTAAAGAACATCCAACTCATGTGTTTTCATATTATAGTAAAGAACATCTAATTTTATTTTTCTCATTGTATTAGATTCTTGTATATATTTTACTTTCATATCCAACACCGACATTTCCAAAGAAATAAGCAATTGTCGAGCATTTTCAGCATCGGTGTAGCTAACTCCAACAAAGACGTAGATTGCTAAGAATTTTATTGAAACGCAAAGAAGTCATCTACTGATTCACTAGGTTTCATCTCAAAACGCATGTATTCTTTTTGTAAATATCTTGGCGAACCTCTTTGACAGTGTTAGAACCCTCATGGTAATCACAAAGAGATTTCCATACCTCATATCTTGGATCGAAGATGAACCACACGATCAAAGTCATTTGCGTCCCAAGCCTTGGATGATCAAGTTGCGCGCCTTGCTATTTGCTTCAACATGTGTGCGATTGGTGTCGTTGACGTTGTCGTTTGCAGGGACTTCATATGGCTTGTAGACCTTCTCCCAAATTGTGAAGCCCTGTGCTTGGATGAATGCCTCCATCTTGGCCTTCCAAAACTGAAAATCAACACCATCGAACACACATGGTTTTGTCGAATAACGATCCATTGATCTAATCACCGGTTAAGATAGATTAGAGAAACCTTGCTCTGATACCACTTGTAGGATCGTAGTATACGAATATAACAATCAGAGGGGGGGTGAATGATTGTGCGGAAGCTAAAACTAAATTCTTGATTTATTAAAAGTTCACCCCAAAACAGAACCAAATAATTGCCTCGTTTTCGACAAAAACAGAATGATAGAGGTTCGGTAAAACACGAATTCCCGGAGATCCAACCGTTGGAACGATCTGAAATTTGGACACAAGAAACTAGATTCCAATACGAATCGAACCCAAAAAGAATCAGCTCGATCGGACTTACGGATCAAAAGTTATGAGTTTCGCAAGCTTGCTGATCCAGAACTTGACGAGAATCAATCTAATCAAAACTTCAAGATTAAACAAGAACGACAAAAGATTGATCAACTAGACTTTGAGAAACACTAGATTAATACCCTAGAGAGGTTTTTGATGGATCAAATCAAGATAAAACTTAAAGAACAAAAACCAATCTAGAACTAGAACAAGCATGCAAACAAGAACCAAAAAGAGAACGTTGAAGCAATGCGGGAACTAGAAGAATTGATCTTTATTTCTTTTGTCTAAAGTACTCCCATGAAAAGAGTACAAACCCTAAACTTTGAGCCCAAGGCTGTATGCGCCTAGCTCTCCTCAATTCGATGCTCTTCAACAGGAGACAACCCCTCCTATTTAAAGCACCAACCCACAAGGAGTTACGAATACGATTCCTATTCCCTAGAAGGAATCTGTATCCAACACAACTCTACTTGGCCCAACCTGGCCGAATACAACTCTTGCACGCGTATGGCAACCCTACCATACTCACGTGACTAACACTTTGCACGCGTATGGCCACCTGCCATACTCACGTGACTAACACTTTGCACGCGAATGACCTCCTGCCATTCTCACGTGACTAACCATTCTTCATGTGCACCATTCTCTTAGCCCGAGCGTCCGCATGACATCCTTGACCACCAAGACCTCGGTTCCTCCACGAACCTAGTCCTGAACCTCGGCTCCTCCATGAACCTAGTTCCGGTCCCGTCATCGACCACGTTCGTCTTCGAGCAATACCTGCACATGAACAAACCACAAAACAATTCCGAGCACAAGTCCACGACTTGACTCACATCAATCCATGCAAATACTCACACGATCATTGCATAAAGTCCACTTCAAAAGAAGCATCATGAAAGTCTCACAAATTTCATAATCCCAAAAATGAATCAAACACAATTCCAATTTTGCTTAAAACCCTAATCGAGCAAAAACGCATTCACGACGGACAAACAAAATCGGTCCGGTGTACAAGTGAAAGTCTCGGTTTCAAGAAGAAATCATTTCGGCGAAAACACGTTCACGACAGACTAAAAGAAATCAGTCCGTCGTACATGCGAAATCAATCCTCAAAAAGCCGTTCACGACTGACCAAAGAAATTGGTCCGACGTACATGCAAAACTTACTAGTTTGAGAGTTTGGTCCGGCACAAAGGATGACTTCACTGTTTGCTGTCAAATTGTCAGACACAAGCACAAACACATTTTGCAAATTCAATTCTAAGCCAATTTTTCAGCACATGATTTCACAGTTTTACACGGTTCCTGACTGATTGTCGTGTGCAGGGGTCATTCCAGCGTGGGAAGGGCGCTGAGCCCCACCTCTGTGGTGAGAAGTCGCGCGCTCCCGCCCCCGCCAACGGGGTCCGCGGCGGCGGTTGTCGGGAGTGAAGGTCCCGCAGGTGCGCTTCCCACGGCGGAGCCCGCTGGTGAAGTGATACCGTCGGCGGGAGGGGCACCGGGACCTCTGCCGGCCGCGACACCGGCGGGGGAGGTCCTGGCGGGCTCGCCTCCCCCACAATGGCGCCGATCGTGGTCGTCGGCGAAGACTGCCGCCCTTGCGAAGAGGAACCGCTACTGGCGGTTCGGCGCCTGAAGACCCGCAGCCGTCGCCGTGGGCGCCGGTAGGAGCAAGATCTTGGTCGGTCTGGCCGCCGGTTGCCGTCTTGGCCGGGTAAGCGATCCACTTGCGGCGTCTAATATCGAGGCGGTGGGAAAGTCGAGCTTCGCCAGCGCTGCATGGTCGAGGAGCATCGCGGAGGAAGCTGCGTGATGCCCGTAAGGCGCTTGTCGCCGAAAGCAAGAAAAGGCCGCCATGGGCCGGTCGGTGGAGGAGGTCACTGCAGCCTTGCGAGAGGCTCAGCGACTTACGGAGTCGTTGACCAGCGAGGGGGAGAGGGCCAGGTCGGCCCTGGCGGAGGCCGAAAGGGCCAAGACTTCTGCGGTTCGCGCAGAGGAGTCTGCCCGGGCGGAGGCCATCTTCTTTCGAGAGGAACTCGAGTCGGCCCGAAGAGAGGCTGACCGGCTGCGTGGCGAGCGGGACCTTGCTCGAGGGGAGCTCGCGTCCGACCGGGATGCGCGCGGCAAGGTCGAGGAGGAGCTTCGCGCCAAGGAGGCCTCCGTGACCGGTGGGTGGTCCCACCTCTCGGTAGTTTGTTGTAGTGGGTGTCTTCTGACGCTGTTTCGTCCTTGCAGAGCTACGGAAGGAACCCAGCGACATGCTGGAGTCGCGGAGGAGGGCGGTGGAGCAGCGGGATGCGGCGGTCGAGTCACGAGACTCGGCCCTCTTGGACAAACGGGTGGCGAAGAGGGACGCGGCCGACACGACGGCCCAGCTGACAGCCCTCCAGGTGGCCAGCCAAACCGTCTACGACCGGATGTTTGGGCTTACCCCCGGCCCCGGCGTCATCTCCACCATCCTCGGGAGGGTCCCGGGGCACGTCGAGGCGTCGATGCGGGAGGCGGCGGTGCTTGGCGCCTCCTCGGCCCTAGTTAACACCGTCTCTTACTATGACAGTGTCGACCTTGAGGTGGTCGGGAGCGGCGTTGCCACCGATCGGAGCGACGAAGAGGTCGAAACATTTATGGCCCAAGTCGACCCCTGTGCCCAGGAGATCGCCAGCCGAATCTCACCGCGGGACATCCTCCACCGCGGAGAAAGAGACAATTAATTTTTTGTTTTTTCTCTTGCAATATGTAATGAACATGACTGCTTCGAACGAATCCGACCTGTCGGGTCGCTTTAAGTTTTTTGCCTGTCTACGTCATGCTTCCTCTGTGATCTGGACAATCTTACGACCGTAACTACAGGGCCCGTGGGGGGTGCCCTGAGAGCGTAGGTGTTGTGCCAATTACGTCTGGAAAAACACCGGATAAGACAGGCGACTTAGAGCGCTTGCTTCGCGGAGGAGAAGTGCTTGGCTGCGACTGTCTCCTTCGTGGAGCCTCCGTTTGGTCAGTTGGAACGCTGACCTAGGTCGGAGTGTTCCGACCGACCATAGCGTCTCTTGCTCGGAGGACCAGTTTCCCCAGGGTGCCACTTTGAAGCCGTAGCCACGGAGGCGTGAGGCGCGACACCTCGGTAGAAGCGGCCGGCCGCGAGGTAGATGGCTTGGTCGGTCGAGTTACGGCCTAGGTCAGCGGCTCGTACACCTTTTAGCGACGTCCCAGGTCGGACTGCCCTGGCCGATCAAGCTATCTTCTGTTCGGGCAACTCCTTTTTTCGCGGAATGCTACTCGGGGGCCGTAGCCACGGAGGCGTAGGCTGCAGCATCCGGTTTGAGGAGATCGCCGCGAGGAAGATCGTTTGATCGGTCGGGGTTTCACTAGGTCACCGACCCCTAGGATGGTTAGCAGCCCCGAGTGGTGCGTGGGGACTGGAGGTGCAGTCGCCGCGCACCGCTTGAGCCCGCGCTAGGCGCGTGATAATATTGAGAGGTGGATTTTTGGAGATAAGGCCGGATTAACTCGCCTGGAGGACCGCGCCGACTTCGGAACTAGTGCTGGGCACTTCGGCTTCCGCTTCATGACGTAAGATTGGCGCGCTTCGTCTTCCGTGTCGCGGGCTATATAAAGAGAGGCGCTGGTGTCAAACTGACTCTCTTCAAGTGCCATGGCGGACCGCTACACACAGCTCCGAGAGGAAGTAGGCGCCCAGCAGGCCTGGCTGCGGGAGGTGGCGGAGGTCGAGGCCGAGGCCGTGCGTGAGGACGCACGGCGAGTTGGCGTCCTCGTCGCGGGCGTTCCCGATCGCGGAGAGTGAAGCGCCGTGCCAGTGCAGGCGGTGACTGAGGGACGTCGCGCGTCGTCCAACTGGCGGGGCGCACACCAAGACCGTAGCGGGCGGTTCTTTCTCGGTTGGGGCGATGTTCCTCCATAAATAAATAAAGCGCTTCTTTGCTCCCTGTTTCTTCTTCTTCTTCAAGAATTTCGCGCTCGCGATCGCCCACATCCGTAGCCTTTTGGGACCGCAAGGGATCCGGCGTAGGTTGGAGGCAGTACTTTGCGTGCGTTCGTTGGAACAAAGCGGCCTGACCAGCCATGAGTCGGTCGTCCTCATATTTGCGGACTTTGCGATCCGCAGAGTACTACTTCGGGACCTCTGCTTTCGGGGCGGGGGTCGTAGTACTTGTGGTGAATCGAGAACGGGAGAGATTTCGAGGGAGAGAGAGAGACGTCCGACTGCCGTGGCTTCCTTTGCTTAGTTATCTCTCGAGTGGTACAAAAAAAGGGGGGAGAGGCCGATTATGAATAGAACCTTCTCAGCTTCTCTATGTTCCATGCATTAGTCACGAGATTTCCTTCAGCGTCCTTGAGACGGAAGGTGCCGGGTCGGAGGACTTCTGCGATGGTGAAAGGGCCCTCCCAGGGCGGAGAGAGCTTGTGTCTGTCGCCGTGGGATGAGCTTGTCGTAGCACTAAGTCGCCGACTTCGAACGACCGGTTGCGAACCAGCCGACTGTGGTATCGGCGCAGAGTTTGCTGATATTTGGCCGAGCGCAGGACTGTGACGTCTCGTGCTTCGTCGAGTTGGTCGAGGTCGTCTTGCTGCGCCTCTAGGCCCCGTGCGCCATTGTAGTTTTGTACTCTTGGCGCGCCGTACTCGAGGTCGGTCGGGAGGACGGCCTCCGCTCCGAACACCAAGAAGAATGGCGTGAACCCGGTCGATCGGGTCGGCGTGGTTCGTAGGCTCCAAAGAACGGGAGGCAGCTCGGCGGCCCACCGTCCCACGAATTTCTTCAGTCGACTGAAGAATCGCGGCTTGAGTCCTTGGAGGATCATGCCGTTGGCTCGCTCGGCCTGGCCGTTGGCCCGGGGGTGCGCGACCGCCGCCCAGTCGACTCGGATGTTGAAGTCGTCGCAGAACTCGAGGAACTCCTTCTCTGTGAACCGCGTCCCGTTGTCGGTGATGATCGAGTTAGGCACCCCGAAGCGGTAGACAATATCGCGGAAAAAACCCGTCGCCTGTGCCGAGGTGATAGTTGCCATCGGCTTGGCTTCTATCCACTTGGTGAACTTGTCCACGGCGACGAGCAAGTGAGTGAAGCCCCCGTGCGCTTTTCTGAAGGGCCCGACCAGATCGAGCCCCCAGATCGCGAAGGGCCACGTAATAGGGATTGTCTGTAAGGCTTGCGCGGGCAGGTGCGTCAGCCTGGCGAAGAATTGGCACCCCTCGCAGGCGCGGACGATTTGCGTCGCGTCCGCCACGGCAGTCGGCCAGTAGAAACCTTGTCGAAAGGCTTTTCCTACCAGGGACCGTGGCGCAGCATGGTGTCCGCAGACCCCGTCGTGGATGTCGAGCAGAAGGTGCTTCCCTTGGTCGGCTGGGATGCACTTCTGAAGGATTCCGGATGGGCTCCTCTTGTAGAGGGAGTCGTCGACCAGGACAAATGACTTGGCCCGCCGAGCGAGGCGTCGAGCCTCGGTGGTATCGGCGGGGAGTGACCCGTCTGTCAACCGGTCGATGAAGGGCTGTCTCCAGTCGGTTTCGACGTTCAGGACATCCAAATCCGACTCGGGCGGGTGAGCATCTGACCGAGGATTGGGCGGAGCGTCCGTCTTCCGGGGGTCGGCGGTGCCCTCGGCACTCGGGTCCATCTGGATCGATGGTTTATGGAGGTCGGAGACGAAGATCCCGGGGGGTACCGGCCCTTTGTCGGAGGCAAGGTTGGCAAGGGAATCGGCTTCACTATTGTAACGCCGGTAACTGTGATGGAGCTCGAATCCCTTAAACCTTTCCTCAAGCCTGCGGACCTCCAAGCAATAGGCGGCCATCCGAGCGTCGCGGGGCTCAGCGACTTTCATCACTTGGTCGACGACCAACTTGGAGTCGCCGTGAACGTAGAGCCGTCGCGCGCCGAGGTCGGCGGCGATCCGAAGACCGTTGACGAGGGCTTCGTACTCGGCAATATTGTTGGTGGCGTCGAAGAGCAGGCGGATGGCGTACTGGAGCTTGTTGCCGAGCGGGGCGATGGCGACCCCGCGACCGCCCGTTCTTGGTGTAGGACCCGTCGAAGTACATTGTCGATTACTCGGGTCCTCGGCCGCCGTAAAGGACTTAGGCCTCGGTCCACTCGGCGACAAAGTCCGCCAAGACTTGTGACTTGATCGCCGTCCTGAGGGCGTCACGATATGTCGAGGCCGTTGAGCTCGAGAGCCCACTTGGCGATTCTTCCGGTGGCGTCGCGGTTGTGGACGATTTCTCCGAGCGGTGAGGAGGTTACCACGGAGATGGGGTGTCGATCGAAGTAATGAGCGAGCTTCCTCTTGGTAATGAGCACCGAGTCAAAGCAGCCTTATTTGGGGATATCGGACCTTTGTTTGGAGAGTACCCTCGGCGAAGTAGGCCTCTCTGCACCTTGAAGACGCGGCCTTCCTCACTTCGCTCCACAACAAGCGCCCTTGGCCAGCGACTGAGTCGTGGCGGTGATGTAGAGGAGCAAAGGCTCCTGTGGCTCGGGCGACCGGAGGCCGGGCGAGGTCGAAAGCTTCGATCGGCGAGAGCTTCCCGAGCCGTGGAGTCCAACGAAGCGGTCGGACTTCTTCATCGGCTTGTAGAGTGGCATCCCGCGCTCGCCGAGGCGGATCTGAAGCGACTTAGTGCCGCGAGGCACCCCATCGACCTCTGGACCCCTTCAGATCGTTGATTGGCCCCATCCTTGTGATGGCGGAGATCTTATCACGGTTGGCCGATGCCGCGCGGAGACGATGAATCCCAAGAGCCTTGCCCTTGGGGACCCGAAGACGCATTTCTCGGGGTTAAGCTTTATCTTGGCCGTCGGAGGTTCGCAAAGTCTCCTCCAGGTCGGTGATGAGGGCATCGGCCTTCCTGGTTTTGACAACGATGTCGCCGGCGTGAAGCTTCGATGTTCACGGCCAATTTGGTGCGAAAAACATGCTGCATACACCGTGGTATGTGGCGCTGCGTTTTGGACCAAAGGCATTGTGACGTAACGATGCTGGCCGTGCGGGGTGATGAAGGAGGTCGCGAGCTGGTCGGACTCCTTCATCGCTTCTGGTGATAGCCGAATAGGCATCTAAAAAAGAAAGGGACTCGCACCCGGCGGTGGAGTCCACGACCTGATCGATGCGAGGTAACGGGAATGGGTCTTTTGGATAGGGCTTGTTGAGGCTCGTGTAGTCAACACACATTCTCCATTGCCCCGACTTTTTCTTTACAAGGACGGGATTGGCGAGCCACTCGGGGTGACGCACCTCCCTTACAAAGCCGGCGGCCAAAAGTTTGGCGATCTCTTCCCCAATGGCCCGACGCTTTTCTTCGTCGAAGCAGCGGCGTTGGGCGGCAGTGTCCAGATCCCGCTCGGATGTTGAGGAATGCTCGCGACCTCCTTCGAACTCCGGCATATCCGAGGGTCTCAAGCGAAGATGTCTCGGTTTGCTCGGAGGAAGTCGCATTTGAGCCGCTTTCCTATTTGGCGTTGAGGGCGGCCCCGATCCGCACGGGTCTTGGCGGGATCTTCGGGATCAATCGTGACTTCCTTCGTGTCCTCCGCGGACTTGAAGGAGCTTGGCCCCGACTTGCCGAGTCGGGGCGGATTCGAGGCCTTCTCCTGGGTGGCGAGCTCGTGAGCGGCGATCACGAGACCGGCTCATAATCGCTCGCTTGATTATAAGCGGTGAAAAAGCGTGGCCGCAGTGATGACACCTGCGGCCCTGGCATCTTGACTTGAGATAGGTGTAGTTGGGGACCGCCATGAACTTCGTAGCATGGCCGTCCCAAGATAGCGTGGTAGGAGCCGGAAAGTCCACAACCTCGAAAGTGAGGCTCTCGGTGCGGAAGTTGTCCTGCTCCCAAAGGTGACGGCAAGCCGACCTGCCAGGAAGGGTGGGCTGTTGGCCTGGGGCGACGCCAGTGGAAAGGCGCCTTGCTCGGCCGGAGGCGGGCGAGGACCCCAAGGCATCCAGGGTCTCAACATACATGATGTTGAGACTGCTGCCGCCGTCCATGAGCACCTTGGTCAGGCGCTTCGTCCCCACGATGGGGTCGACGACGAGCGGGTAGCGTCCCAGGTGCGGGATGTGGTCGGGGTGGTCGGTCCGATCGAAGGCGATCGGGCACTCCGACCACCTTAGGTAGGAGGGTACGGCGGGGGTAGCCGTGTGAACCTCTCGGTGGGCGAGTTTTAGCCGTCGCTTGTCGGCGTAGCACTCTGCCCCTTCAAAGATCATGAGGCAACCGTCGAGTTGTGGGAACTCGTCGGCTGGCTCATCGCCCTTCGCCCGTCGGAGTCTTGGGTCGCGCTTCTTCCCTTACCCCGCGACGTCGTGGGGTTCCCAGAGAGAAACCGCTTCAAGACTTCGCAGTCCCGATACTTGTGTTTGACGGGATAGTCGTGGTTCGGGCACGGACTATCCATCAATTTTTCGAAGCGGTCGGGCGTCTGCCGGGCCTGCTGTTTGGCAGGTCGGTCGGCAGCGGCGACCATTCGGCCTTCGCGGCCCTGCTTCCCCTTCCGCTTCCTTTTGTCAGGGCGGTCGGAAGAAGCGGCCTCGAGGTGGGTGCTGCGGGCCGTCTTCCTTTCGAAGATGACCCCACGGCCTCCTCGCCGGAGGCGTGATTGAGTGGCGATGTCGAGGAGCTCCTTGGTGGTCGGGGTTTCGCAGCCCAACTTGTGGACCAGGGCCTCGCCGCGTGGTGCCGTAGATGAAACGCCGAAGCGGCGTCGGCGTCACGGATGTCGAGAGCTCGTTGCATTCTTTGGGAGAAGCGGCGGATGTAGTCCGGAGGGTTTCCCATTTCGCTTGCGGCTCTTGAGTCCCAGGAGTTGCCGGGCGTTTGTATGTGCCACAGAAGTTCCCGACGAAAGGCTCGTCAGTCGGCCCGGTGCCGATGGTGTCTGTGGCGAGTACTCGAGCCAGGCTCGGTGAGTCCGCGAGATAGATGGGGAGATACTGGATGATGAAGGAGTCGTCCGTCGCCCCCCGCTCGGCAGGCGAGCCGGTAGTCTTCTAGCCAGACACTGGGGTTGGTGGCCCCTGTGTATTTGGCTATGTTGGTCGGGGCTCGGAATCTGGTCGGGAAGCCGGCGTTGCGGACGGCAGCGTGAGCGCTCGTGGCGGGGCCATCGGGACCACAGTCACGGTGCTCGCGCGATCCGCTATCGGCGACTGCGAGGGTGCCGCCAGCGTCGGCAGCTCTCCTTCGCGCCTCGAGGGTGGCGCGAAGATCATACTTGTCCCCAGGCGGTGGCGCGCGGGGTGTATGATGCCTGGGGAGCTCGTGGAGCGGGCCGTCTTGGCCGGGCTCTGTCGACCACTGTGAGAGTAGCCCGAGCGGCGAGGTGGCGCGGCCGTCGGGAGCCGGAGCCTTGGGCGTCTTGAATGACGGCACGTTCTACCGATCCCGGAGGTTACGGTAGGTAGCGTTAACCACGGCTCCGTTAGCTCAGCGATCCGGAAGCGGCATTGCCGCCGCAGCGATGTTACGGTTGGCGTGGGGAAGAACGAAAGATCGCCGCCCTCACCGGTAGCGGTGATGCACTGGCGCGCGGCGTGCGCGCCAGGGACGAGTGGCGGCTTTCGGTATCGTTGCTCGAGTCGGCCTGAAGTTTGTCGAGCTCGGCCTTTCGGGCCTCCAGCTCCTCGCGCCGCTGACGGAGGTCGGCGAGGCGTCGCTGGTGGCGCGCGTCGTCTTCCCGTTGGGATTCCTCCCGCCGCGCTTCGTCGCGCGGGAGGAGGGTCCCGAGGGTAGCGGGGGTGGAGGACGGTTTCGCCACCGTCATGTTGCACTCTCGAGAGTTCATCCCGGCGAGGGGTGCTCCCTGTCGGAGCTGGAGCCGTGGCTGGAGGAGTCCCCCAGTAGGTCGTGGAGGGAGGTAGGCGCGTAGCCAGCCATGGCCACGAGCCGGGAACTCGCGGAGGGCGAGATCCTTGCTCGTGGCGAGTCGCGCGTGGCGTTGTCGGAGGCGGTGCCGTCGCGCGACGAGGCCGCCGAGGAGGCCCGTGGCGGGGTCTCGAGGCGGAGGTTGCCGAGAACGTCGGCGACCACATCCAAGCTCGTGGAGGGCGCCCGGTCTCGGAGGGTGGCGGGGACGAGGACAAGCTCCCCTGCCGCGGTGACGATGAAGTCGAGGGCTCCGAAGCGGATCCATCCCCTCGACGCCGGCGAGTCGTCGCGAGCGAAAGAAGCCATCGGGGAGGAAGATGGGAACCCGAAGGAGGATGTGGCGATGGCACGCGATGGCCCCTACCTGGCGCGCCAACTGTCGGTGTTTCGTGCACCGGCAATGCGAATTTATGGTCGGAGGGGGTCGCGCGCTCCCTCTCCCCGAATGGTCGACTCAAGAGGCCTGGTGTTTATACTGGTTCGGGCTGAACGTCCCTACTCCAGTTCGTGTGAGGTGGATTGTATTGATTCTTGATCGTTCGTCCTCTTCACATGCTCGCTCCTCCCCCCTTTATATAGGCGAGGAGGAAGGTTACACTGTTGGTTAGAAAAAAGAGGAAAATACTGTGCTCTCGGTCGTCCGAAAGTGGCGGGTTGATGGGACTGGCCGCCGACTCCCCTCTTTGTAGGTCGCCGTGAGTTCTTTGCGTCGCTCGCAGTAAATGCGAGGGTCGGGAACTTGTGCCGCTACGTCATCGTTATTATGGCCGGCATTTAATGCGCTCGATACGCAATAAATGCCGTCGCTTCTCTGGGATATCGGAGACCTGGTCGCGACTTCGGACCTTGCCCGGCGGTCGTGACTTCGGGCCTCGACTGGCCTGGGTCGGCCCGTGCGTCTTTTTGGGCCGCTGGGGGTACCCATGGTACGGGTACTCGTCAGGTTTCGACCAAAATCGAAACTTAGGGTTTCGAACGGAGAAATTGATCGAACGAAACAACAAACGGGTTCCGAAAGCAAATAACTCCAAATTAAGATCCAGAAATCGAATCAGAGCACAATTAGACACTTAATTAACTTAATTACTCTTAAATACGAAACCAGGGTGTTACAATTTTTTTTGGGAAAAAATAGACCGGGACGAAAAAATGGACAAAGACACATTTTTTTAATTTTAGGAGGGTTTTTTCACGTTTTTTCTAGGGAAAAATGGACCGGGATGAAAAATGGACAAAGACGTACTTTCCAAATTTTTGGAGAGCCTTTACCAACGGCGGAAGGACCTAAACGTAATTACGCATTTGTACGGGGCTTTCATTGAATGGCAACACGTGGCGTAGTTGAGCTTCAAAAGCTCCAAACTTTCCTGGATAAAGCATCAGCCCCGCTAACTCTAACAGAGAATAGGGATATGTACAATAGTCACAGTCAGCTGTCTATAAGAGATGCTATGTAGGATTTTAAGTGACGTGGAGGAGAGAGAAGGAGAGAGAAAGCTGCTGTCTACTATTTAATAGACAGTCTTATAGATAGCTTCACATGTTGTGTACTATTGTATAGATAGCCTGTTAATTGAATGAGAGATAATTACAGACAGATAATTACAGACAGATAATTACAGACAGCTATATAGATGATCTATTGTATGAGTTGTTTTTGGTGCCGTCTGTAAATGACGTAAATATATTATAGACAGCTGTTGCCTGTACATTGTATGCCGGGAGGTTGACGGGGGAGTCGGTGGAGGTTGACGGGGAAGGGAGCGAGAAAAAGCAGTTGTTGAAGATCTACCGCTGCGCGGAGTAAATTTTTTTTATTAGTTAAGATAAAGATAATAACGTGATTTTCTCTTGTTTCACCGGAGCCCTCCATGATCTTCCCTCGCCACCGGCTAGCATCCGCTTGCCCCGTACGCGATCAAATCAACCCAACAGCCGTCTCTGCCCGATCCGGCGACTGGGTAGAGGATGGCGATGATGAGCCGGACGCGGGATCTGCTGATGGAAGGGTTCGAGGGGCTTGTGCGGGAGGGGTCATTCAAGTGGGCCCTCCCCCGCCGCGCGGCTGCGCTGGTGGACGACGACGAGGACCTCGATCACTCACCCTCCTCCGGCAAGCGTGCGTCCGTCCGCGGCCTCTCTCCCAAGGCCAACGCCGTCGTCGCTCGCTGCTCCCGGTAATTGCCTAGACAAACGGATGGGAGAACAACCACTTACTCGATTCGCTTCGCGTTAGTGTTTCGTGAGTTTGGGAAGGGGAAATTCTCTGGGATGCAGTTTATTTCTTTCTTAGGTTGCAGGGTTAAGAGAAGCTCATTCCGGGAGCTTGTGGGAGTTCTTTGATGTGGAACCGGCATGAACTTTTTGCAAAGGAATTAGATCATTGCGAAAAGCCAAGCTTGTTCTTTCTTTTTTGTGGAATTGGTTAGTACTACTGCTGTCTAAACTACAGGCATGGCGACAGAGGTGGCAATAATCTGAAAATCTTCCTTTTTTCTTTTTCTTTTTTTTTGGCTATGAGTTCAACCCTGGCATCCAAAGAGACAATGACACCCTGGATGCCAGTATGCCACACGTGGACTATCTCTATAGTAGGAACTGATATTAGGTTGCTTATTATGATTCGTTACATGAGCCCATGGGTACTGCGTTCTGGGGAGCTATTATGGTATATTTGTCTGAATTCCTATGAGTTAGTGTTGGATCTGAATTGGGTTTGATTTATGGTGTGGGACTAGTGACTGGTGTGAGCAGTGTAGTTTGTTGTATGCACTGTGGCTGCTCGGTAGAATTAAGGGCTTTTTGTGAACCATAGGATCACATAGGATTATGTGAACTGGACGTGTTTGAGAGAAAGAGTTGACATGAACACGTATGAAACTGCAGCTGTTTGAGATTCTGATGAATCAGGTTTTCTTTCAGATATATGGATGCTTATCATTCTGGGTTAATTAAATCAACATGTTGTGTGAACTAATATAGTTTATCTCCTATATTTCATGGAACCAGTAATGTTATTTGCTTTTGACCTTGTTTTGTGTCGTACAGCCACAGTTAATCAGACATGGCTGTGCAGTATGGTAATTTATTCTAATTTTTATGTCATATAACCGAAATTTCCTTTTCTTAGTTACATATTAATGTCAGTTTTGCTTCCATTAGATGTTGAACAGTTGCTTTTTGTGCTAATTACCTTTCAGACTTCTCGATGTTTCTATCGGTGACCTGCAAAATGACTTTGATATGCAAGCACATGATTCCATAAAGCAGCCAAGAAACTATGCAAGAAACTTTTTGGAATATTGCTGCTTCAGGGCGCTTGCGCAAGTCTCACAAGTTGCAGGGTATATTGCTGACAAAAGCTTTCGTCGCCTAACATTTGATATGATGTTAGCTTGGGAAGTTCCCTCCTCTTCAAGCCAGCTCGCTGTTAAGGTAGAAGCTTTGTATTACTTACTTTCTCTAGATAACATGTGTCTTACAGAATTAGTTGGGTTTGCACTACAATCATCTGTCACAGGTGTCTTTTTTACATAAAGGATTTAAAGAATCTCTCTATTATATTGAATTTCATCCCTGTTCGTTTGCAGGTTGAGGTAGATGACACAGTTACCTCAGAGGCTTTCTCAAGAATAGCACCTTCCATTCCAACAATCGCTGATGTAGTAACTTGTTCAAATCTCTTTGATGTACTTTCATCATCATGTGGAGGCCGTCTTTCATTTCCTGTATATGATAAGTACCTTGCAGGTTTGGACAGGTCATGTTCTGTATTATAATGCTGTCTAATAATCATACACAATGGCTTGTTCAAATATTGACCACTAGCAATTTCATCTTTTGTGTACCCTGATTGCTCTATCAAAACAGCAAAATTTGTGCCTATCTTTATGATACAATGCTTATTAGTTCTTATTAGCTCCCATTTTGATTTTTTTCTTTGTGTTCATTGTATCTGTTTATCCCGTGGTGCAAATTATTACCTTTGTAGAGTATAGATAGGTCATCATTCTACTCTTCATATGATGGATGGGCATGTTGAGTACTACAAACTCTATATTGCTGAATTCAGTCCAGATAACAGGAATGAATCATTTTGTGCATGCATGCTAATGTATTACTACCACTGGTGACTAGTATTAATAAAGGAATGGACTTATGGACATATATGGCACAACATAGTTAACCACAGCTAATTTCTTCTGCCCCCCATGATATAAAAATATTTTTTATCTTAATTGTTGCGAAAACACATACATACCTGCATTATGCATCTGATATCTTCTGTTCTCACTGCTTATTCTCAACAAACATAATCCACTACCGCGAATTAAGATGGAGGTATTTTGGGCAATCGCTAAGTGAGCTGTTGTGTTCAAATCATTTTACATGCTACACCCTTGCAGTAGATATCATTCTGTGGTCATTCTCTTCCTCTTTCACCCTGCGGTAGTAGATCCACCAGCTTGAATTAAGATGGATGTATTGTGAGCAAATGACAACTGCACTTTTGCCTGCTTCAAGCTTCAAGTTGTACTTGCTACTGCAGGGTGTAGAGTATTGTTGTATGGCATTGTGATTGTAGAAGTTGCACAAGTATACCATAGTACATAGCATGATTGGAGAGAATGCATACTTGTACCATAGTACATAACATGGGCGATGTTTCCTTCTGCCAAGTGCAGTGGTAGCAAGCATGTTATCCAAATGTTGACTATCTATACCTCCTTGTTCACATAAACAGACCATTTTTCCATCTGTTAAAAAACGTATAAGTGTTAATGCATATTCTAAAGTAGATCGTAAGTAAATGCATGAGATAGCATGACTACTAACTTTTATTATCAAACAAAGTTACACTCTTTTTTTCTCTTAATATAGGTCACGTAAGCATGAATTTCTGTTGGATCTTGCTTGGTAAAGACAGAACTGAGAATATGTTTTTATCTCATATAGAGCAATCAAGAAAATGAAGGCACAATCTGAGTCATCGTTTCTATCGGGCATCCGATCTCAGAGAGAAGAAAGGATTTTAGAAGTAGATGGAACATTGACCACTCAACCAGTACTTCAACATGTTGGGATTTCGACATGGCCAGGTGTGTCTAGTTTATTGATGGAGCTGATCAAGATGCTGTCCTGTTTGATTACTTATTAGTGAATCGGTGTGAACTTGCCTTGTTCTTTTTGTTATATCACTGGTTTTCAACCTTTGCTCATGCAGGAAGGTTGACACTTACGGATCATGCTCTTTACTTTGAAGCTCTTCGGGTTGTGACCTATGATAAGCCCAAAGCTTATGAACTTGCAGAAGATGTAAAGCAGGTTGTTAAACCTGAGCTGACTGGTCCATGGGGTTCACGGCTATTTGATAAAGCCATTATGTATAAATCAACAACATTGTAAGTTTTCACACTTAACAAAGCAAATATGCAATATTACATAAACTGAATATAGCTTGTGCTTGTAATGGTCTTTTACTCTTTAGTTTTAACTTTTAACTTGGAGCTTCTTTCTGTTTATCCTCAAAAATTTCCTTTCTATTAGGACCTAGTAGCAATGTGCTTCCCTCAGCTGGTGTCCTGTTCTTATTACCTTTTGATCACATGGCTTGATAATGTTGAATGCAGAACAGAACCAGTGATCATAGAATTTCCAGAGTTGACTGGCCACTCCCGCCGTGATTATTGGTTGGCCATTATATCTGAAGTTCTTTATGTTCACAGATTTGTTAGAAAGTTTGACATAACTGGAATTGATAAAGACGAAACAATTCTGAAGGCTGTATTCAGCATTCTGCGGTTACAAGCCATTGAAGAGTTATCTTTTCCAGTTTCCAATCGATATGAGTCTCTTTTGATGTTCAATCTATGCGACAAACTTCCTGGAGGTGATGTAATACATGAAACACTAGCCAATACTATATCATCAAGAAGTTCAGCTCAAGCTAACCAACCTGGCATGAGCAGTGGAATGCATTCAATGTCCGCCTTTGCTGTCCTGTCAAACTTGGGTGTGGTATCACCGGTTAATAATGGCGAGAGACTCTTTGTTGGTGAGATAGTTGTTGGGGAAATGAGTTCGTTGCAGAAGGCAGTTACTGACTCAATGAACAATTATAAGAAGGTTGAATTGGCCCAAGCTACAGTTGATGGAGTCAAAGTTGATGGGCTTGATACAAACTTGGCAGTGATGAAGGTAAACTGAGAACAAAAATTAGCCTCTTCATCTGCTGACTACTTAGTTTAGATTGTGTCGCCTCGCCAAGCATTATCACCTGTTCAAGCAGGCTCTTCCTTAATTTTTCTTCAGTTTGGACTTTGTGTTGTTCTGAACCAGATACTTGTTTCAGTGTTTATTGAACATTGTTTTAATGAAAGTTTTGGAAACTGGAATTCTACACATGCATGATATGCATGTCTCACGGAAGTCCTAGATGGAGAGGAAAGAGTTCAGGGTTGCAATTTTTCTGTCATCCTTTTCATGTTCAAAACATAATCTTTTGAGAACTTGCATGTTGAGCAGGTTATTATGTCAACAAGATTTAAAGAAAAATTGGAGCGGGTGTAGTCTTATCCCTAGTTTAAGCCATCAATTTGCTTTACTCACAGTTGCTCCACTTGTAACTAAAAGAATAAGCATTGCTACTAGTCTAATCTGTAACAGAAAGTATAGATAGAATCTCTCTTTCTGGCTTCGAGTTCATGTATCTTTTAGTGTAACTGCTCCATGTCAAATAGGAGATAAAATCTCAATGTCAATTAAGAGGTAACATGACTTGGCCTTGTTTGTAGCTGCTAAATATTTGTTTAGTATGGTAATAGGATTAGCCCGGGCTTTCTTTATATGCTGTCCACCAAATGCATTAGGTATTTGGACTCCATCGAGATCCTCACTTTCCAGTTGATGAAATATCTATATTTCTGTTGGAGAAATTTGCTGTGTGCACCAGCAATTTCTAGTTTTTATTTCTGCATGCACTTTAAATTTTGCATATTATTACCTCTATTTTTAAGATTGTACATGAACTAGAATTTACCATCTTGGCTCCAGTTTTTGAAGTTGTGAATTTAGTCATTTCCAGTTTCAAAATGAGATAACAAATTTAGTCATTGACAAAAACTCAAAAGCTATAATTGGGTTTGGTGCAATTTTCTCTTCTTGTGATGTGTATTTTCTATATCTCATTTTTCACTGAAGGTTTTTGTTTACAATATTATGCCACCGACCATGTCTGGCTAGTATCAAAATTTTGGTTTCCTATAGATTTTTTAATTTAATTTTTAATTGTATTTAGGAGTTGCTATCTCCGGTAAGTGAGCTTTGGAGGGTTTTGGTATTGCTTGCATCATGGGATGAGCCTCTGAAGTCTATGGTGTTTTGCTTGATATCTTCTTATGTTATCGTCAGGTATACTACTTTCTCCATGGATATTTTCATTGTAACTTTATGTTAGGCATGATGCTTTGTCACTGTAGTATTCTGTATTGGTTAGTTTGTATTATATAACTTACTGATAGAACATAATTAAAATTTAAAAGCATGAACTATGTTCTGCAACAGCTCATGGTACAAGGAGCCTGCCAAAATAAACTCTAGGGATTTTCAGCGACGAATATGTTTTTAGGGTCTCTTTGAGTCAAAGGAATTTCAAAGGAAAAAATGGAGGAATTCAATCCAAAGGAAAATTTTCTGAGGGGTGTTTGTTTTTTAGGATTGTTTCAAAGGAATTTCATAGGATAAGAAAATTTCCTACAAGGAATTGTAGCATGAGGTCTAACCTCATGTTAGCAATTCCTTTGAGAGTTCCAATGCACCTTCTCTCTTCCTCTCTCCATTCTCTTTCTAATCAATTAACATATAATCTCAAAATTCCTATATTTTTCCTGCGAGGCATCCAAACACATGTTTTGAACAATTTCTGTGGTTCGGTTTCCAGCGGGATTCAACATGTCACATCATTCCAATCCTGCGTTTTTCCTATTCATGTGTTTTTAGAATCCTGCGAATCAAATAGGCCCTTAAGGAGTGTGGATGGTTGCAGTTTGCGTAGAATTGAAGCAATCGTTTTAGCTGTCTGCTCTTCTGCCCCTCCAATGAAATAAGAATTTTTGTGGTTCTTGGGGAGCTATGTCAGGCATGCTTTTTCCATTCGATAGGCAACAAAACACATGTGGTTGGCAAAATAGCTAAGTAGATCGCTATCCGCATGCTGTGATGTTTGGGCCCTTTGAATTGTGTTAATAAAACAATTCCCGAACACATGTGCGGGTGAACTCATGCATCTGGAATTACGTGTTGAGGCCTGGACCCATGTATTTTCTGAACGGTAACATGTAGGAGAGCCACTTGCTGTATTACAGTTGAAGAAAGACCAAAGCTAATGAAAGTGAGTGGTCTAGTTGGTCCCTGTTGCTGGGCCGACGAATACCAAAAGTCTAGGAGCAAGATTGTGACCTTTGAACCCAAATTCAGTTAACCAATTTTTCAAGTTGGACGGTTCACGTTCTATACTAACAACAGTTCTCAAGTTTATGAAATGTAGTTGATTACTGTAACAGCCCAGTCTACTGATTCAGTTAATATTATTACTCAGCCTACAAGTTATAATTGAGAGTTTGAGTTAGTTCAGGATCAGGATCTTATCTCTAGTAGTTTGTTTGTTTAGATTGGATTGTTAAGAGAGATTTTGAATCTTAGGCCATTCACAGTGTGCTTCCAAACAAATGCTAAGTTGCTAACTCATTTCTGGAACAAATGCCTGCCACTGGAGTACAGCGATGCTAGGCAAAAAAACATGGAATGATGCATGTAGGTGCTTTGACGCTAGCAAAATAAAAAAATGGCTGGCCCCACCTTGTTTGGTGTGAATATATAGAAAGGAGGGGTAGGGTAGGGGAGGGAAGATGTTGGGGTGTTTCTTTTGCTTCTTTTATTATGAGATGTCGTACGTTGGAGAAAAAAAGAAGAAAATTTAGCTCATGCGTGACGTGATGGTGATATGGCAAGCTTAACTTTGCCTACATTGGAGATGTCAGTAGAGGGTAAATTCGAGTCAGCCCTATAAAAGGCTATGCATTGTAATTTATGAAATCAAGCAAGAAAAAATTGTTAAGGATATATTACCTTATATAGGCTTTCCTTTCGTACCCTCTTGTAACTCTATATATTCTGGCCTATTGGCCTTATATTGAATACAACAAGTGCTATTCATAACATGGTATCGGAGCCCTAAGTTTTTTCCTAGCTTCATCCTTATGCTGCTAGCGTTGCTGCCCCTAGGTGAAGCAATCTCCACTCCCAAGGGCGGTCACATCTTTCCAATCGGCGTGGGCGTTGGCCCTGGCTGCCGTTGGCCTCCTTGTTGCGGCCCGCACCGCCGTGCGCCTTGTGCTCTGGGTTTATGCTACGTTCCCCTGCGATCGAGCGAGACCTTGTGTCGGGCCAAGCCTCCACGTTGTTAGCTCCGATGCAGCAGCAACACGTCACCTCCGGTCGGTCCTTCGGTATGGATGGCTCCCACTTGTCCTACCGCTTGGATCGGCTCCTCATCAACTCCTGACGAAGCTGGTCCGTCCGCTGCCTGACGCTATCTCGTCCCTCGTGTGGCCAAGCCACTGTCGCGCCGGGCAGTAGCAGCACCTGACACCGTCCGTCAGATCTCCAAGGTCCGTCACCCGACGCTGCTCCGCGACGCCGCCCTTCGACTTAGGAACGCCGACTCCGGATCTGGCTGCCTGGAGGTCGAGGATGGGGAGTGGCCACTGGATCTGGCCATGGTGGTGCTTGTAGCCGCCGTCGTGGTGCGTCATGGTCTTCTTCTAATCGCTGCTCGTCTCTCCTGGCTTCTTCCTCGTGGCTGTCACCATGCTGCTCCGGAGAGCTCTCTGCCGCCGGATCTCGTCGCCCCACCTCAATGTCATGCTCCCGTAGGTCGCTTGGAGATCGGATCTGGGAGGAATGGAGTGCGGGGGAAGGATATGGTGGATCTTGCTGGTTGGCTGTTGCTGTGCTTCTGCCCTTCTTCTTGGTGCTACACAAGCTGCTATTTGGGCCGATGTTGGGCCACTGTTAGTGCTGCTATTTGGACTAAGGACCTTTGTTGACTCAGCTCCTACATTGGCTTGGCTCAGCTTTTCGTCGGCTCCGACTCTTTGGCTCACCTCGGCTCCGGCTCTGTCTCATTAAGTCGGCTCTGGCTCTTCGGCTCATTTAGTTGGCTCGGTTCTTCGTCATCTTGGCTTGCTGGCTCTCCATTGGTTGCTGCTGCTAGTATTTCTAGTTATCTGAGTCTATTATTAGCGTCATTGCTTCCGTTGCGCCCATCCAAGTCCTTAGCATCTTGGTTCTTTCGTCGGCTCAACTCTTTTATCGGCTCGACTCATTATATCGACTTTGATTTCCGACTTACTCACTCGACTCTTTTTATCAGCTCAGCTCATTCCGTCGACTCCGATTTCTAGTCTGTTTCAGCTCGGCTCATTCTGTCGGCTTAGCTCCTTTTTTGGCTTTTCTTTGTCGATTTCGGCTTCTTTGTCGGCTCGGTTTTTCAAGAGTTGGATGCTATAACGACTACTTCAAAATTAGGACTTTTGATTTTCCCTATTTTAGTGTCAACCTTCGAAATGCAGTGCTATTGCATATGCCTTGCATTTGTGGGGGTTTATTAAGGATATATTACCTCATATAGGCTTTTCTCTTATATAAGCTTTCCTTTTGTACCCTCATGTAACATATTGTCCTATTGGCCTCATATTGAATACAACAAGTACTATTCATGATAAAAATAATTAGTTATGGACATTGTTATTGTACTGCTTTTTAAAAAGCATCTTAATTATATCGTCCAACAATCTTTCTTTTTAGAGCAGTAACACAACAAATTCGTTGAACAACACATTGCAGCACAGCTAGAACTGCATAGCAATGCCAAACTGGCAGTAAGAGGGACATTTTCAGTTGATAGGCACCCAGATAGTTGTGTCAAGCTATGTCTACCGATACCAAATGTCCCTAGTCAAAGTACTAGTGTAGCTGCTACTAGTAATCCAACTTTTAGTACATTTAACAAGTTGTTGGCTATGATGAGTCTTAATTCAATTTGTTAAGTAATAGATGATTTTTCGTCGGTAACATGTGCTTCTTAGCATTCTTCATGATTGTGATGTCCTTATGTTTCTATGCTGACACAGGGGATGGTTAGTCTATTTTCTTGTTATGGTGCTATTGTTTTCGGCAACGTTCATGTTCCTCACTAAACTAACTAGCCAAGGCAAGCCAATGACTGAGGTCAGGGTGACATCTCCACCTCCAATGAACACAATGGAGCAGCTCTTAGCTGTTCAAACTGGTATTTCCAAAGTTGAAGAGCTTGTTCAGGATGCGAATATTGTTCTTCTGAAGATAAGAGCTCTACTGTTGGCTTTTCCCTCCCAGGTAATTATATCTTCTAGTTCTCACTCTTCCATCCTTCTTAGGAATTACTTTATATTGTTGCTTTATTTCTTAGGCTATGATACCGGTAATGTACCGAGAACATAGCGTGCGCTATACATTGTGTTACATGTTATTGTGCAAAGAAAACCCTGAGTCTCACTTTTGCTTGCAAATGAATACTTCGTCTAGTGAGAAAATAATGATAAGTTAATTCAAACTATATAAAACATGCTTTCTTTCATAAAATTATTATTCAGTACTGAAGGCTCACCTAGAAGTGTTTGCAACTTAATAACCAGAGTACCAGACCATACTGAGCCAAAATAGCTGAATTTACAGTTCTTTAGTTACATTCGTTTCGTTCAGTTTTTTATTTCACAAAACCCAAATAATGAATATTGATATTAACATGGTTGTTGAGGTGTCACCTAGGCGTCGCCTAGGCGTCCAGGTGTCGGGAGTTCGCACGCCATGGCCGCTTGCCTTGCCTGGGGTAAGGCGGATGCCTGGACATTCCAGGCGTCGCCCGGGGCGTCCAGGTGTCGCCAGGCGAGTAGGGGTGAAAATGGGTCGGGTAATTCCCGAGCCGTATCCGTAGTTTAAGGAAAAACTATCCGAAACAGACGGGTAATACCCGTACCGAAAATAAACGGGTAGTATCCGCACTGCCGTGCCGATCGGATGCATACGTGCGGGTAGGATACGGATGAGCAATACCCGATACTATCCGAGATAAAGCGAATTGAATGCGAATTGCCGATCTTTTTGCATTTTCTGCACCGATTATCTTTTTTGCTTTGGAAATGGAGGACATTCATGAGACTTGATATCTTGATGCATGCATGATGATCCTTGTTTTGTGTGTTCATTTATGTTAAGTAAACTCTATTTATCACTATGTGTTGAACTACATGTGTAATTTTTAATCTATGTGTTGGACTATGTTGGACTCTATGCGTCTTTGTTGGACTCTATACGTCTTGTTGGGTTATGTATTAATTGGACTCTATGCGTCTTGTTGAACTCTGTTGGATTATATTTTACTTGGACTGCTATATGTTAAACTACATGATTATTGAACTATATGTTTCATCACTTGTTCTCATTCTACCTATTTCGTGTACTATCCGACAAAATATCCGATACTCGTTTTTTACCCGCTCGTTAATACCCGGTATCCGTTGTTAACCCGCTCAGAAATACCGTATCCGCATTCGCATTCGGCCCAGTATTTTCATTACCCGTACCCGTCCCGTATCCGAGAAAAAAATATTAGGGTAGGATATGGGATAACCTATTACCCGCCTGTATCCGACCCGTTTTCACCCCTACAGGCGAGGTCAGGCTGGGCGACATGGCGCTGGGTTGAAGGGGAAAGGGCACGAGCTGATGGGGAGTTGGGGACAAGTCAGGTTGAGTTTGCTGACCTAGCGCGTGGAGAGGGAGAGCTCTGCCGCGGCGCCGCCACCACCTTTGTCGCCTCTACCGCTGGTGGCGCTGCCACCACCTCTGTCGCCTCCACCGTCGGTGGCTGTAGATCCGGTAAGCTACTCTGCTCCACCGTCGTTCCACCGCCGGCTCCTTTGCTTTGCGTCGTCGGCTCGCCACTGCTCTGCGTCGCTGGTGTCGGCGTTTTTGGCCGGCAGGATATCTCCCGGGCGGAGAAATTTGGTTCGGTAGGGGGTGCTTTCGCGGCGGGACACCTGGCGGTACTCTGTCGAGGGATCCCGGCGGTCGACAGACCAAGGAACACACACAACACCAGAGGGCGGGAAGGAGCAGCACACCGATGTACCCAGGTTCGGGCCCCCGGTGCGGGTAACAGCCCTACGTCTTGCTAGATCGTTGTTGATGTATATCGGAGTGGTTACAAGGCTTCTCCCTTACAATCGAGCACTAGAGCTTCGACCGACTTCTCTCTCCATGCACCCGAGCCCCCTTATATAGGCGGGGCTGACTCGGGCAGGTGAGAGGATGATATCATGCTGAACTACGATTCATTTATTATACACGTCACTTCAATCTTGTCTCCCAGCCTCATTCTTCGTGTTGCCGCACGACTTCGCCCGGTCCGCCCGGGTTAGGTGCGAGGCGTCAGAGGGACGGGCAGTCTTTGCAATCAATGGCCCTGACACAGCGTGTCAGAGGGAGGAGGCTTCGGGGCGAAGCCTCCTTCTCATCCCTTCGGTTGCCCACATGGCCTGGCCGCCTGGCGAGTGGGGCCTGATCGCCCGCCTGCTCGCAAGGTCGCCACATGGGTCGACGCCCAGCGAGAGGGACCTGAACGCCCGCCTGCTCGCTAGGCCTCCATGTGGGCCGGCTGGCCGCGGGAGGGCTCGTCGCCGCCGCCAAAGCCGCCACATGGGCCGACGCCTGGCGAGGGGCCTGGTCGCCCGCTTGCTCGCCTGGCCATCTTACTCGTCCACGACGGAGAGGGTACCCTGGCGTAAAGTACGCCGATAGTAGCCCCCGGGTCCGTCCCGGAACGCACACCAGTTGCTTTTTAGACCTCATTTAATACCGGCACGTTCCTGGATGGATCCATCTCTTCAGGGTACTTCAACCGCCTCGGTCCTCCCGACTTCCGCCGTTTCTTCTCGGGACCCGAAACGTCATGTCCTTTCGCCATCCTTGCGAACCGTCGGCGTGAAGGGTATATACACACACATTCACGCCCAGCGGTTCACGCTCTTTCAAACTCCCGCGCACATTGCTTCTTGCTCTTCTAACACTTTGTCTAGAGTCCTCGCTTCCGCTCCAATGGCGCAATCTCTTCTGTCTTCCACCGCCGATAGGGAGAAGGCGTGGGCGCTCTCCAAACTCGCGCCCGAGGGTTCCCTGCACTTCCGCCATGGAACCCTCGTGCCGCGGTGCGAACCCAGGGAGATCATCGTCTTCTCCTGGGGAGTGCTAGCGGCCTTGGTGCCGCCCTTCTTTGAGTTCTTTCTCACCATCCACTTCTACGAGATCAATCACCTTCATCCCACCCCCAACTCTGTCGTCACCCTTGCCATCTTCGCACACCTCTGCGAGATGTTCGTAAAGGTGAAGCCCAATCTTCCTCTCTTCCGTCATTTCTACACTCTTCGCGGCCTTGTCGACGGTGGGGTCGTGGGGAGTTGCCATTTCCGCCTCCGCGATGGGTTGGCCCTCCGCCACATCCTCTTCCAGGCGAAGTCCAACTGGAAGTCGTGGCAGAGTGACTGGCTGTATGCCAGTGACGACAACAGGGTCGATGCCCTCATGATGCCTTCCGCACCGGCGGACGCCCGCGAGAGTTGGGGCTCGCTCGTCGAGGAGACGGCAGAGCTCCAAGCAATGGCGGCCTGCATCAACCACCTGCGGGACGCCGGGCTGACCGGGGCGCTGGTGGTCCGGGACTTCGTAGCCCAGAGGATCAGCCCCCTCCGTTGTCGTGCTCGCCCGACGTGGCAGTACACAGGCGACGGCGACATGACCCGCACGCACCCGGGCAGTGAGTCCTCGTTCTTCATGAATTCATACTTTTTCGCGTGGTCGCCACCAATCCAACAACCTTGTCTTCTTTTTTTCGTCAGGTGCAGGGAACTTGGATGGCCCCGTCATTTCCAAATGGCTAGCCGTACTGCTCTTGCCGGTGCAGGGCGGCCTGGATTTCCCCGACGGGCCCCGGCCGCTCTGCGATCTGGAGTCCGTGGAGCGCCTCCGGATCGTGAGGCTTTTCCCCGCCATGGACTCCACTGGCCCGTCGGTGCTGTCGGCCAGTGGTCCCTTGGTGATCAAGGACTCGGCCCCGGCTGACGATCGAAGTGCAGGCAAGCGGCCTCTCTCCGGACGCCTCGCGTGTAGACCCCAAGAGGCCTCGCACCGGGGGCCAGACCTCCGCTGCCGCTGACCCCGCCGCGATTCTAAGCGCGTCCGGAGCGGCGGGGTCTTCATCCGGGGCGGCGGCGTCCACCGTCCCGGATAACTCCTTTGGTGCCATCCCCGTTGGCGCCGACTCCCTCGGCGCCAAGGGTCCCAGTGGCCGCCTTCGTCTTCCGGTCACCTCCAAGGGTGGCCGCCCAAGGTGCCTCGGCCGAGCGGACGCCCGCGACGCCAATAGACGCGGCGGGGACTCCTGCCCAGGGGCCACTCAGCGCCTCCGAAGCGGCCCCAACGGACGTCGTCGGTGCCGGCACTGTCGCCCACCTCGCTTCGGCCGTCGCCGCAGCTTCATCCTCCCACTTGGGTGCGCTACTCGCCAAGCTCGGCGAGGCGCACACATCCTTGGGCGCCTTCAGCGGCCATCCAGCGTGAAGCGCAGATGTCGCAGCAGATGGCGGCCATGAGGAGCTCGAGGAGGAGGAGGCGCCATCGCCCAAGAGAGGCGGCGGCCTCGCCACCGGGCATAGAAGTAGGCCGAGGCGCAGAGCAGCGCGCGGAGGAATCTGCGTCGCACCGCACAACCTCGCAATGCTTCGACCAAATTTTCTAGCGCATGGCACGGTGCTTAGGGCTGCTAGGGGTGGTCCTTCACGACCCGCTCGAGTCCACAGCTGCAGTACGCCCATGGCGTTACTTGGGTTACCGAGGCCCTCAGCGGCTTGCCGGCCTTGGCGCTTCCGCCTCGGGAGAAGCGCTTCGATCGCCACCGCAACGTTAAATCTTTGGCGTCTTAGCGCCAGCCGTGACGCCTCCTTCGACCCGATGGCCATCGTAGTCGGCATCGAGGGAGACGAGGCCCAGGCGCAGGCGCGCGTGCGCGAGGTAGCGGAGCACGTGGCTGGGCTGATGGAGATCACCGACCCCTCCGCCGACGTCGCGTCGCTGGAGGAGGAAGCCGAGGACCCTGCCGGGTAGATCCAAATCGCTGGCGACGAGTAATCGCCCAAGCAGTTGCCTTCGTTTCCTCCATTTCTTCTTTTATTTGCTTTTCTTTTCTGTACGCAAGAACTATTTTAGTTATCGAATGAAGTTAGTCTCTTTGGACTTTTACCTGGATGCTTGTTTGGCTGCATTTGCTCGTGTTTGCTTGATCCAACCATTGGGAGATCAGCCCCTAGGCTTGCCGCGAGGCGGTCCCAATCGTTTACATTAGGCCAGTGCTTCGACACTTCATCTATAGCCACTGCAAACACAAGTAGTCATGGTCCCTTTCTTTTTGGAACTTAAGCCCTTGTGATTTTTCTCGGAACCAGCCCGCGGCGTTGCATGTCAAGGTAGCGGGTTCCCAGGAGTGGTATTGGGCCTGCGGTGTTCGCGGTGACATCTCGAGGTGTGCTAGCAGCATTGAACCACCGTGCCGCACTCGCGCCCCTGGTCGCTCGTCCCTGCCCGACGCAAACGCCGGGTGTTACCGCTTATCAACAAGGAGCTGCTAAACTGGCGGTACCGATGACACCCACTCCAGAATGCTACCCACCGGGGCACAAGTATGGGACACAGAAAGGACAAAGCAAAAGCCTCTAAGCAAACCACTTCCCTGACCGTCAGCAATCGTTGCCGATCAGCTGGGGGAGCCGAGCAGCAGCTCGGACGAAAGGACGGCTTCTGCCCCTTAGTCCAACAAGAGGGTGCGAAACCCATCAAACCCTAAGAAGCTGCCATGGTCGCCATCGCCATTGAACCAGATATTCGGCCGCCGCCGGGGGGGTGGGGGGGGCACCACCTTTTCGGCTGATCGGAGCGAACCACCAAGCACTCTTACAGTTCTCAGGGGTAAAACTTTCGCAACATCTCCAGATTATGGGAGTTCGCCAGTTCCTGACCGTCCTCGGTGACCAACCGAACCGCCCCGGGTCGACAGATTAAGACCACCTTAAAGGGGCCCTCCCACCAGGGAGATTGTTTGTTGCGACCGGCATGTGTTTGAATTCTGCGCAAGACCAGGTTGCCCACTGCCAGTGTTCTCTGCTGAACCCGGGTGGCGTGGTACCGTCTGAGGCTCTGCTGGTACCGAGCTACGCGCAAGGCTGCACGGTCGCGCACCTCCAGAAGGTTGACTTTTTTCTGTGGTGGTCTTCCTGGCCCTCCTCACTGAATGTCGAAACGCGTGGGGAGCCGAGCGACAGCTCGGACGGAAGGACAGCTTCTGCCCCGTAGACCAGGAAGAAGGGTGTTTCTCCAGTCGCCCGATTTGGTGTGGTTCGAAGCGACCACAACACCGCCGGGAGTTCTTCCATCCACCGCGCCCCCGCTTATGGAGCCGATCAAATGCTCTGGTCTTGATGCCCCTCAACACCAGCGCGTTGGCGTGCTCTGCTTGGCCTTTACTCCTCGGATGGGCCACCGAAGCAAAGCATACCTTGGTGCCCATCTCATCACAAAACTCCAGAAAGGCCGTGTTGGTGAATTGAGTGCGGTTGTCCGTGATGATGCGATTGGCGACTCCAAAGCGGGTGAAGATTTCATGCATGAACTTGACAGCAGCGGCTGCCGTGATGGCGCGCACTGCGTCGGCTTCAACCCACTTGGTAAACTTGTCGGCGGCGACGAACAGATGGGTGAAGCCCCCTGTGGCCCACGGGAACGGGCCCAGGATATCCAGCCCCCAGACCGCGAACGGCAAAGAGAGCGGGATGGTTTGCAGGGCCTGGGCCGGTCGGTGGATCTGCTTGGCATGAAACTGGCACGCCTCGCATCTTCTCACTAGCTCGCAGGCATCCTGGAGGGCAGTAGGCCAATAAAATCCTTGGCGGAACGCTTTGCTGACTAGCGTCCGGCCGGACATATGGCTCCCGCACATACCTCCATGGATATCAGAGAGCAAATTGCTCCCCTTTTCCCGAGTGATGCACTTCAGAAGAATTCCGTTTCTACTCTGGTGATATAGGTCCCCACCTACCAGAGTATAGCATTTGGCCTTTCGTGCAATTTTCTCGGCTGAGGCATCATCGTCGGGGATCACTTGGTCTCGCAGGAAGGCATGGATCAGATCCATCCACTGACCTTCCTGGCCAAGTGCGTCGATCACGGGGTGATCGCCCGGGTACTCCGCCTGGCCAAGCGTTTCCCACGGCACCGCACCAGCGGCGCCGGCGTCCTCCCTCCCGGAACAGGGGGCTGAAGCTGGCGCGCTGTCCTCCCCTCCAGGATTGGGGGCTGGGACAACCACGCCTCCCTCATCGCCTGAATCGGAGGCCGAGACACCCACACCGTTGTCCCCTCCATGTCCGGGGGCTGCGATGGACCGTCGTGATAGCCTTTCTTCAAAGACCCCGACCGGAACAGAAGATCTTGATGACGCGAGCTGCGAAAGCTCGTCCGCCATATGGTTGTCGCGTCGAGGGATATGGATATATCCCAGTCCTTCGAAGTGGCGCTCCATTCTTCTGACCTCCGCCAAGTACGCGGCCATGGTGGCGTTAGAGCACTGGAACTCCTTTCGCGCTTGATTAATGACCAGCAGGGAGTCGCCTTTGACTTGGAGGCGCCGAACGCCTAACGCCGAGGCGGCGCGCAACCCTGCCAGCAGGCCTTCGTATTCGGCGATATTGTTGGTGGCCAGTCTAGGGCAACCATTTACTGGAGGATGTCAACGGTCGGGTAGACCAAGACAACTCTAGCCCCCCGCGCCTTAAGCCTGAAGGTGCCGCCGAAGAATGAAGTCCAGGGAGAAGGCGCGGGTATTCCTTCAGCTTTAGGAGCGACGGGAGTCCATTCGGCAACGAACTCTGCCAGCTTCTGGCTTTTAATGGCGGTGCGGGGTACAAAATTGAGGCAGAATTCCCCTAGCTCCACCGACCACTTGGCGACACGGCCTTCAGCTTCCCGGTTGTAGAGGATCTCTCGCAGAGGGTAGACTATGATCTCTCGTCCCTGGAAGTAGTGCCGCAGCTTCCTGGATGCCACCAAGACAGCGTACAACATCTTCTGTGCTTGCGGGTACCTGGTCTCCGCCTCGTGCAACACCTTGTTGATCTAGTCCGGCTTCTGGACGCCCTCCCTCTTTGCCACCAGTACCGCGCTCACCACCGCAGGGGTAGCGGCGATGTACAGGAGCAACGGCTCGCCGGGCCTAGAGGCGGCCAGTATTGGCGGGGAGGAGAGGTACTGCTTCAAGTCTTCGAACGCTCGTTGGGCCTCTTCAGTCCACTCGAAGTGGTTGATCTTATTCAGCAGCTTGAATAGGGGCAGGCTTCTTTCTCCTAACCGAGCGATAAATCGCCCGAGGGACGCTAGGCGACCAGCAAGGCACTGCACCTGCTTGAGTTGACCTGGTGGCTTCATGTACTCGATGGTTGCTATCTTGTTAGGATTGGCATCAATGCCCCGACTGGACATGAGGAATCCCAGCAGCTTCCTAGAGGGCACGCCGAACACACACTTCTCGGGGTTGAGCTTCAAACGGACCCTTCGGAGTTTAGCGAAGGTTTCTCCCAGGTCTTCGATGATTTCTTCACTCTTCTTGACCTTCACAACCAAGTCGTCTACGTACACCTCCAGATTTCGCCCTATCTGTGGACGGAAAGAAATATGCATGGCGCGTTGATAAGTAGAACCAGCATTTTTTAACCCAAAAGCCATTTTGATATAGCAATAAACACCCACGGGTCTTCGCTAGAGGGGCTCCCGGACAGGCGGCATAAGCCTGCCTGTTGAAGGTGGCGTCGGCCAGATCCAATGCGTGCTTGTGGCAACGCAGGGCTTCCGGCCTGTCCACCTGGATCACTATGGGGCCACCGGGCCCTGGCATCTTTACCACCACGTAGGCATAGTGGGTCACCGCCATGAACTTGGCCAACGCCGGTCGGCCAAGCAGGGCGTTGTACGGGAGGTCGAAATCGGCGACATTGAAATCCACCATCTCCGTACGGTAGTTGCTTTCCTCCCCGAAGGTGACGGGGAGGCGTACTTGGCCCAAGGGCACCGAGCCAGCCCCTGGGGCAATTCCATAAAAGGGCAGGGCCGGGTGCAACTCCTGCCGTGACATCTGAAGCGCCCGGAATGCCTTCGAGGACAGGAGGTTGATGGAGCTCCCTCCGTCCACTAGCACCCGCCCCAGCTTCACATTCCGGATCGTGGGCAAAACCACGATCAGAAGGTGACCTAGGCCGGCAGTGCTCTCCGGGTGGTCGGCCCGACTGAAGGTGATTGGCTCCTCCAACCACTTCAGCATTCGACTCGTCCCTGTGCTCGGCACCATGGCACAGACCTCCCTCAGACGTTTGTACGTCGTGTTGGAGGGGTAGGTGGTTGAGCCACCATGAATGTATGCCACGGTGTGATCCGCCCGCTGGAAGGACAGCGGGGCGGGGTCTTCGTCCGGGTCGTCGTCGCGGGAGTGGCGCTCCTTAAGCCGCTGCTCCACCATCTTGCTCACAACTTGGCAGCTGGCCAGGTCGTGGGTGTTGGGTCCTGTGGATCGGGCAGAAGGGCCTGCCCTCCTCGCGGTCATTGTTCTTCCGTTCCCAACGATCATCTCGCTGGTCACGGCGGTCACGCCCTTGCGTCCTGGTATCCCTTCGCTCGTGTTCAGCGGCCAAGACCTGCCTGGTCTCACCCGCCTCGCGCCTCTTTGCCTTCTTGTTCGTGGGGCCGAGACCCCTCGAAGTTTCGGCCTCATCTCCGCCGTGGCCACCTGCGGAACCGGACACCGGCCCTCGAGCTTCTGCCCCCCGCGCACACTTGTGCGCCAGGGAGAAAAGCTCGGAGGTAGTGGTGATGTCGCAGGTAGCCATCTTCTCCCGCATCTTGCGGTCCCGAATGCCTCTCCGAAAGGCGATGACGACCCACTGCTTGGAGATCCGGGGGATCGTATTGCGACAATGGCTGAATCGCCGGATGAAGTCGCGCAACGACTCCCCTCTCCCCTGCTCGAGGGCATGGAGATCGTCCTCCACGCCCGGCTGCGTGTATGAACCTTGAAAGTTGGCGACAAAGAGGCCACACAACCCCTCCCACGAGTGCACCGACCCTCGCGGGAGGTTCAACAGCCAGGACCGGGCGGACCCCGTCAAGGCCATTGGGAAATAGTTGGCCATGGCCTTTTTAGATCCGTTAGCGGCAAGCACCATCGTGGTGTACATTTGCAAGAATTCCTCCGGGTTGGTGGTGCCGTCGTACTTTTCGATGGATGCCAAGCGAAACCTTTCAGGCCACGCCACATGGCGCAACCTTCGGGAAAACGCCTGGCACCCGACGCCGTAGGGGGAGCCATGCCGTCCACTTGAACCCCGGCCCGGAGACCGTGCCGAGGAGCGCGGATCTCGACTCCCCAAAGAACCGGAGGAGTGGGGAGGAGTGGACCTCCTCCCTCCTCCGAAGGTGAGATTCATGGGAGGAGCTTTCATCCCCAGGAGCCATCCGCCTGTCGCGGCCTTGCCCCTGGGCGCGACGATGTTGCAGATGATCACGCAAATCATAGCCACGGCGCTGGCGATGCTCCTCCAGATGAACCCTCAGGTCCTCACGGCCCCTCACGGAACCAGGACCCGCGTCTTGTACGCCCTTTCCTTTGCTTTGGCCCTCCTTGCTAGAGCGCTTCCCACTCGGGAGGCTGGAAGCTTGGGTGCGTTCAGCACACGCCCTTGATCGAGAGGTCCAGCAATATCCCGAAGCCACGGCGCCGCCAGGGTGTCTCCCGCGAGTTCCGCCTGAGGGTGGTCCAGGAGGAGACGGACTGCATGCAGGTTCTGGGCCGGAGTGGCCGCCTCCATGGCCAACCGTCGCCGAACCGGATGTCCCGCCGCCGCCAAGGGCGCACCATCGCCTCCCCACCGGGGCGGCGTGAGACAATCCCCTGTCCGGCGGGAGTGCCAGGACGTGCCCTGAGCGCTGCTAGCCTTCGCCGCCTTGTGGTGCTGTGAGTGCGAACCCGCCATCACTAGATGCGCGGTCCTTCCCAACAGGAGACCGGGATCAGCCGGAGAGATGTCCGGGTGAACCAACCGCTAGCCCCCTACCTGGCGCGCCCCTGTCCGCGTTTTTGGCCGGCAGGATATCTCCCGGGCGGAGAAATTTGGTTCGGTAGGGGGTGCTTTCGCAGCGGGACACCCGGTGGTACTCTCTCGAAGGATCCCAGCGGTCGACAGACCAAGGAACACACAACATCAGAGGGCGGGAAGGAGCAGCACACCGATGTACCCAGGTTCGGGCCCCCGGTGCGGGTAACAGCTCTACGTCCTGCTAGATCGTTGTTAATGTATATCGGAGTGGTTACAAGGCTTCTCCCTTACAATCGAGTACCAGAGCTTCGACCTCTCTCTCTCTCTCCATGCACCCGAGCCCCCTTATATAGGCAGGGCTGACTCGGGCAGGTGAGAGGATGATATCATGCTGAACTACGATTCATTTATTATACCCGTCACTTCAATCTTGTCTCCCAGCCTCATTCTTCGTGTTGCCGCATGATTTCGCCCAGTCCGCCCGGGTTAGGTGTGAGGCGTCAGAGGGACGGACAGTCTTTGCAATCAATGGCCTTGACATAGCGTGTCAGAGTGTAAGAGAGAAAGGATTGGGAAAATCCACACAGGTAAGGGTTTGTGCGTGCCTAATATTTATACAATGTATATGCACTATACATGGGAACACATCTCTAAGGATGGAAATGATAAACATGATAGGAAACCTATATCAACCATATATGAGGCGCCAACTATGCACATATATGGGCCATAAATAGAGGATTGCAATCCTATCTTAATAAAGAGGGTTAGATTGTTAACACCCCCCCGCAGTCACAGCGGGAGGCTCTCGAACGCCAAGACTGGAATGAAAGTCAAAGAACAGCTTGGATGGCAATCCTTTGGTCATGATGTCGGCGAATTGGGAGCTTGATGGCACATGCAAGATGCTTGATATGACCAAGGGAAACTTTTTCCTAACAAAATGAATATCAATTTCAATGTGCTTGGTACATTTGTGTTGAACAGATTAGCCGCCATGTAGATCAGACCGATATTGTCACAGAAAACCACCGTAGCCTGCTGCAAGGGAAGGTATAATTCCTGGAGTAGTTGGCGAACCCAACAACATTCAGCCACGGCATTAGCAACAGCCCGATATTCTGCCTCAGCACTAGAGTGAGAGACTGTAGGTTGCCTCTTTTGACGACCAAGAAATCAAATTGTCCCCTAGATAGATACAATAGCCTGAAGTGGAGCGTCTAGAGTCGGGACAACCAGCCCAATCAGCATCCGAATAAGCAGTTAAGGTAGAAGGCGAACAGACTGAGAAATGCAGGCCGAAATGGAGTGTACCCTTGACATATCGAAGGAAGCGTTTGACAAGAGCTAAATGAGACTCCCGGGGGTCATGCATAAACAGACAGGCTTGCTGAACCGCATAACAAATATCCGGTCGTGTCAAGGTAAGATATTGTAAAGCACCGGTGAGGCTTCAGACTCGAAGGATCAAGCAATACCGGACTATCAAGTCTTTGAAAGCTTGGACTGAGTGTCAACTGTAGTAGTGGTGGGGTGACAGTCACTCATGCCTGCTCGCCGAAGAAGATCAATAGCATACTGATGCCGAGAGAGTTCCATGCCAGAGGCAGACCGCTGAACCGAGATCCCAAGAAAGTAATGAAGATCACCAAGGTATGTGTCATGAACTCGCGGTGCAAGGCAGAAATCAGCCGTGTCTGGAGAACAGTAGAGGAAGCAGTGATGATGATATCGTCCACATAGAGTAGAATATATGCAGTCTCGTCTCCAGAGCGAAAGACAGGATGTATCAGAGATAGCAGCGGAAAATCCCAGAGAGGTGATATAAGAAGCAAAACGCTGGTACCAAGCACGAGGTGCCTGTTTGAGACCGTAAAGGGACTTGAGCAGACGACACACATGATGAGGATGTGCGGTATCAAGGAAACCCGATGGCTGCTCACAGTACACAGTCTCAGTGAGGGTGCCATTGAGAAAGGCATTTTTAACATCCATTTGGCGAACAGGCCAACCACGGGAGATTGCAATGCTGAGAATAATCCGAATGGTCGCTGGTTTGACAACAGGGCTGAAGGTTTTGTCATAGTCAATGCCCGGTTGTTGAGAAAAACCACGAACAACCCAGCGTGCCTTATAGCGAGCCAACGATCCATTATAGTTAAATTTGTGGCGGAACACCCATTTGCCGGTGACAATATTTGCTCCAGGAGGTCAAGAAACAAGAGACCAGGTGCCATTGTCAACAAGAGCCTTGAATTCGTCAGTCATGGCTGCTCTCCAATGAGGATCTTTAAGAGCAGCAGCGTAAGTTTTCGGAATTGGAGAGAGGCCCAATGTAGTAGTTGTAAAGCCATAGCGCTGGAGCGGAGTGACAATGCCGTCCTTGGCTCTGGTGTGCATGGTGTGAGGACCAGCGCCTGGTCGAGCAACAGCCGTAGAGGACCGAACGGCAGAGGGGATGAGCTGACCGACAGGGACTGAAGCAATGGGCGATGACATAGAGGAGGTCATACCGCGCGAAGGTGGTAAAGCGGCGGCCATTGTGGAAACAGATCGCAGATGGTCTGCAGGTGGAGGGCGGTGAAGACGCCGGTGGCAGGCGGCCCGGTGAGGCTCGCAGTCAGCCGCAAGTCAACAACAGGCGGCGTCAGTGAAGAAGCGCCAGGCTGCTGCACAATAGCCGGCGCCGGGCGGGGCCGATGTGTATAAACTAGTCGGACCGGCGGCTTAGGGAAAGCAGCTGGTGCTTGTTCAGAGACTGTTGCTGGACAGCGGTAAGGAAGATCTGCAAAGTCCTGCAAAAAATCCAAGTCTCGTGCCAACGGAGTTGGGGACGAGGTGAGTGAAGCGTATGGGAAAGACGATTCATCGAAGGTAACGTGGTGAGAAATAATGATGCGGCGACTATGTGGATCAGAGCAGCGATAGCCGCGATGATTTGGAGGATAGCCGAGGAAGATACATGGGAGAGAACGTGGCTGTAATTTATGCGTAGCCGTAGCACTTGTGTTAGGATAGCAAAGGCAACCAAAAACTCTCAAATGATCATAGAAGGGATGAATTTTGTGGAGCTGGTAGTAAGGCGTGGCAAATGACAAGGCTTTGGAAGGACGCCTGTTGAGCAAATATGTAGTAGTGGCAAGCGCTTCGGCCCAAAAGCGCGAGGGAAGTTGTGCTTGAAACAAAAGAGTGCGCATAACGTCATTAATTGTACGAATAGCACGCTCGGCCTTGCCGTTTTGTTGAGATGTATAGAAGCGAACTACAAAGAAGACACCAAGGTGATTGAAGAAAGAGGTTGAGGTATGGTTGACAAACTCTTTACCGTTGTTGGTCTGTATAGAGCGAATGCGAGTGCCAAATTGGGTGTGAACAAATGAGAAAAATTGTTCTAGTTTAGAGAAAACTTCAGACTTAGTGTGAAGAGGAAAGGTCCAGTAAAAGTGGGAGAAATCATCAATAATGACAAGGTAATATTGATAACCAGAGATACTAGGAACTGGAGATGTCCATACATCACAATGAACTAAATCAAAAGGAGCACTCGACGATGAACTAGACTGACTAAAGGGCAACCGGACTTGCTTGCCAAGCTGACAAGCATGACACACTGAACTGCAAGGCTTGATGGCGGAAGTATAGAGACGCTGAAGCAGCAACGTGGTGTCCCGACCAGGGTGACCGAGACGACGATGCCAAACATCGGGGGATGCGGTGGTGGACATGAAGGCAGACGGTGGCGGATGACTGGTGGAGGCGAAGGTGTACAGGTAACCTGTACTATTGCAGCGATGGAGGATAGCCTTCGTGCGGAGATCCTTTACAGAAAAACCAATTGGGTCAAATTCAATAGAGCATGAATTATCACGTGTGAACTGTCGAATAGATAAAAGGTTACGAACAAGAGAAGGGACATGGAGAATGGTGTTCAGCCGGAAAGAAGAACCAGAGGGAGAAGTGAGAGTGGCATGACCAGAGCGAACAATGGGAATTGAATTGCCATTGCCAACCGTGACAGAAGCGGAGTAAGGGGTGGAGTTGTGGAGTATACCGTCATCGGGAGTCATATGAGCAGATGCGCCTGAGTCAACAACCCAGTTCCCTTGTCCCATCTGGAGGTTGTTCATGGCAGAGATGAGGCTGGTGCTGTCCCAAGCAGGTTGAGCGCCAGATTGATGTTGCGGGATGGTGACGAAGGCTTGAGGGCGAGCGCCAAGGATGCCGGGGTCACCACGACCCATTTGCTGAGGAAGGGATGGCATGGACCACTGCCCCTGGCCAGGATTAAAGCAGAACCAGGGGCCTGGAGGAAGAGAGCCACGGGGAGTAGTAGTGAAGCTGGCCGGAGTAGCAGCAGATTTGCCGCCCTTGTTCTTCCACTTGTTTTTGGGCTTGGTGGAGACGGGAGGGGCAGAGGAGGAGCCCCCATTGCGGCAGGAATCACCAGAGCATGGAGTTGGCTTGGTGGTGTTGGTGAAGAAGACATTTGCAGCTTCTGTTTGGGCAGCAAGACCGAGGCGCATCTCTTCTTTGAGAAGGGCCGCACGGGTGGTGATGAAGGTTGGGAACGACGACGTCATGGCGATGACAGTGGCAGCAGGCGCCATGGTCTTGTTCAGGCCTCGCAGGACATTGAGGACTAGAGTACGATCCTCAATCGGAGAGTCGGCGTCGCGAAGGGCATCGGCCAGACGCTTCTGCTCCTTGCAATAGGCAGTGATGGAGAGATCACCTTGCTGGAGGCTGTGGAAATTAGCAAGGAGTGTGATTGCACGGCTCTCCTTGTTGCCACAAAGAAGGTCTTCAGCAGCAAGCCAGAGGGCCCTGGCGGTCTACCCTTTGTCGAGGATGATATCCAAGACTTCCTGGGTCATAGAACCGTACATGACAGATGAGACGTCATAGTCATCGGAGACCCAGGTGGCATCCGTAGGGCGAGCAGGGGTAGAGCCATCAACGTGATGGAGAAGACCATGACGACCAATCAGGGCCTTGAAGATGTCCCACTTGGTGAAGTTGCTGGCAGCAAGATCCAGTAGGATTGGAAGAGGAGCGCGCGAGGCAGAGGAGAGAGCAGCGCCTCCGGTGGGAGGAGGGACACCGGCGACAGCCCCTGGAGGAGAATCAGCAGCAGGCGCAGCCGGATCAGAGGAGTTAGGTGGTGCGAAGGAGCCAGAGGAGAGGGTGGACATGGCGACTTGATTCAAAGGTAGAGAACCTAGTCTTCTGATACCATGTAAGAGAAAGGATTGGGAAAATCCACACAGGTAAGGGCCTGTGCGTGCCTCATATTTATACAATGTATATGCACTATACATGGGAACACATCTCTAAGGATGGAAATGATAAACAGGATAGGAAACCTATATCAACCATATATGAGGCGCCAACTATGCACAGATATGGGCCATAAATAGAGGATTGCAATCCTATCTTAATAAAGAGGGTTAGATTGTTAACACAGAGGGAGGAGGCTTCGGGGCGAAGTCTCATCCCTTTGGTCGCCCACATGGCCTGGCCGCCCGGCGAGTGGGGCCTGATGGCCTGCCTGCTCGCAAGGCCACCACGTGGGCCGGCGCCCAGCTAGAGGGACCTGAACGCTCGCCTGCTCGCTAGGCCTCCATGTGGGCCGGCGCCCGGCGAGGGCCTGTCGCCACTTTGCTCGCCAGGCCGCCACGTGGCGATGCTCGGCGGAGGCCTGGTCGCCCGCCTGCTCGCCATGCCGCCACGTGGGCCGGCGCTCGGCCAGAGGGGCCTGGTCGCCTGGCCATCTTACTCGCCCACGACGGAGAGGGTACCATGGCGTAAATGCGGCAAGCGGTGGCTCAGATATCGCCACCATCGCGATCATTTATTGCTGCGATAAGGCGGTGGCGTCGCTGGAGATCGGGGACGGTGGGGTGGGTCGCGGGCACGTGGAGGCAAGGGGTGGTATAGAGCTTTGCGCCTGGAGCTAAGGTTGGGGTTTGGTGATGGGGCCGCCAGGGGCAGTTGATGGCTTGATGCTTGTTGGTGTGATGCTTGTGCTGTTGATGCTTGGTCGCTGCGCTTGACTGGCCCTCGCCTCGCCTTGTCGCCTTGACAACCATGATATTTTGTAGATTTAAGAATAATAAGTGATGGATAATGCGTTCATAATGGTCAGAACTAATTGTTTGAAGTTAAATTGTATTATGTTTCACTTTAAAAATTATCGCAAGAGATGCAGTATAGTTATCTTTTCTGATGCACTCGAGTGTTGAACACTGTATATGATTGAATTAATAGGGTATTAAAAATTTATTTCTTTTTTTTCCTGGATGGTTTGTTGTGGAATGGCTTTTCATGTTTTCTAAAAAATTTCCTTTATAATTAGAACTCTAAGAGCATATTATGCATGTTATTTAAATTTTCAAATTTGTGTAGTCCTTTGGAAATAATTTCAAAATATTCTGAGATATATCCTAAAAATTACAGGAAAATGTAAATTTTTTGAAGGAAGAGTAGTATCCTTGAAAGGAGTATTACCGTAAACATCTTAATTTTCCAATGTTAGTTGAATGCTGATGTGTACTATTTTGTGTTGCCATCATGGCATCCGTTGAAATGAACAGTAATACTAGGTTTACTGTGCTACATCTTCTTTCTTTATCCTTACTAAACTTCAGTTTGTACGCTGGCCTTAGTTTCTGCCTTACTGTCACCTTTCTGCCCTGGCTTAGCCTTGTGTTGGTCTTACCTTCTCGGTCTTGTGATTGCGTCCTAGAAATATAAGCTGGCATCATTAGTAGTAGTTTCAAAATGTTAAATGATGTTGCAACTTGCAACTGTTTGATAGGTATTTTTGCATTGTCTGAACTTTGCTGGGATAGATAAACCTCATGACATCCAAGTTATTCACAATAACAACAATTTTGACATTTCCTGCTGCTTTCTTTTACCTCTTGCGCCCTTCAGTTTATGGTCTCAATGACTTGTGAAGCAAACTTCAAAATTACCTTCCCTAGTGAGTCATCCCTCCAAATTGAGGCAATCTTATTGATATAGGGTGTCTGATCTTCATGATGTAGGATCAGGATCCGTACAACCTGACGAAACGATGGCATCAACCTATGGTTATCACGACGCCCCGGCAAGGCGAGTCGCCTCCGGGACGCCTATGCGCCTAGGCGCCAATTAGGCGACCATTGGAGCTTGAACTAGTTTGCAGGTATAGCCTTCAACCAGTTAGTAAAATATTAACAATTAGGAAGTGCAAAGAAGAAAACTCACATACTAGGGATTACTGGAAGTTATTTCATCACATATCCAGAATAAACAATGTATACCTTGAAAACATGGAGTTCATCACATACTCAGGGATGAAATACTAGGTTGTTGGATACATGGAGTTCACATAAACTACAAAAATATCTTGAAAACAGAAGTGGATATCTTGGATACATAGACAGACATTCAAACATGGATATAATGTTCCAAGGACAGGGACTTCAAACATTGATATAATCATATAATGTTCCAAGGACAAGGACATTCAAACATCGATATCTAAGTCTATATCATCTTGACTCTCATCAGTTGATCCACTCACGAGTAGTAGGTGGCGCTTGGCCATAATCATCTTCGATGTCTAGATCATCAACCACCAAAGGTTTATAGATTTCATCATCTTCTGATCCTTGCTCCTCCTTCAGTTGTTGAGCCTAAATTTGCACCATGTCGAGAGTACGTCCTAGTCATCCTAGCAAGATTGCGACCCCGAAGCGCTAGTGATGCACTGGTGCCATTCATTGTCCAATTGAAACTCTTCTAAGATTAAAGGGTTGAAATTTGTTCCTTCTACATGCCCTTTTGAAAACATTCTGCAATCTTTCGATTGTATTGAATGTAAACCAAATCATTCAATCTTTGGTGCTCTAACCGGTTTCTTTTTTTTTTATATAGATCTGAAAAGCAATTACTAATCAATAACATAAAATTATATAACCATCCATAAAATAAAGACAACTTAAATGCTAGTTGCTCACAAATTTGAAGGTGCTCCAATTGCGCTTACAATCGGAGGCCGAACAGCAAAGACCAAGGATGCGTCTTGCAAACTTTTGAAGCTCTCTAGCAAGGCTCCAACAACATCAGAGCAAGGGATCGCATTCGACTCAGAGCAACAGACCAAGCACTCAAGGCTCCAACCGACCATCAGGGCAACAGATCAGTCATTCACAGCATCGCCATCAAGCATTCAAGGCTCAGAGCAAGCTCTAGCCGACCAGCTGTCGCCCCACGCTATGCTTTGCTCCAGCTGTTGCCGCTCTGCCTTTCGTGCGCGCGGTGTGGGGCAACGGCTGGTCGGGTGGAGCTTGCTTCACTTATCGTCGTACCGATATGAGCCGTCGGCGGTGGAGGCGAGTGGGCGACGGAGGTGTTGGCGAGTGGTGACGACGGCGGAACTCCTCCCTCTCTGCGCCAAACTCGCACCCTAGCCACGCTGCCTGACCTTGCTAGCCGTCGGAGGTGGTGGCGCGACGGCGGATCTCCTTTGGTTCTCCCTCTCCACGCCAAGCCTCAGGAGTCAGCTTTGAAGTCGGCGCCGCCGAGTCCAGTTGCTAGGTTATTAGAACACACCCCCTCCAGAGCCAGCCCTAGTCGCGTCGCCTGGCGACGCCGGGACGACCGGGCGACGCCTGGTAGACATGACGAGACTATTGTAAAACCAAGGATTCGCAAGAACAACGGCGGCGAGAAACTCCCAATTCCGTCAAAGGTGCACTTGGCTAACCTAGGAAACAAGAGTATACTTCTCAAATATTTAATCATGATCGGAGGACCCAAAAATTACGTACAAGGTGTTTATATAAGGCCAAGTGGCCAACTCAAACATGGAAACAATGACTACAACTCAAAGACTTCCTAAACATACTTGGTTTGGACTTAATACAAAAAGGAAATTAGATTACATGACCGATAGCACTCGATGACACGTAGGCCTACAATTTCACAATTCAGTTTTTTCTCTCTTCCACGTGTGTTTCCTCTCCTTAGCTGGCATGGTCGATGTGCTATGGTAGGCGATGCGTCTGCCGACAGCGACACACTGGTCGACAATTACGCATTGGTCGACGACGATGATGCACTGGTCGGTGATGATGCATTCGTTGAAGACACTATCACATTGGTCAGCATTGTTGTCAAGTCGTTGTCTAGGCGCCGACAGCCATCTGCCTTATTTGTCACCTCTCCTGGCCGGGGAAAGACGGGGGCGCTTGAAGGCCCAGGCGTCGCAGGCGCTCTTGGGCGGGGAGATTGGGCCGCGGTGGAGGAAATATGGGTGGGGACAAGTGGAGGAGAGGATAAGGCAAAGCAGGGTACATGTGGGCGGGGCAACTGGGGTGAAGAGAAGCAAACCCTAGCGTGTGGGAGCTCCACCGCGGTGTCGCCACCTCCATTGCTGCCACCTCCAGTGTAAGATCTGTTTCTCGTCGGTGGCTCCTTGTCTCGCCTCCCCTCCAGGCCCACCATCCGTCACAGAGGAACCGGCGGTGGATAGCCTAGAGGGGAGGCGAGACAAGGAGCCACCGCCGCCCATATCTGTTACTGCCCGCGCCTTTGCCATTGTCGGTCGCTTTTGGTGTTGTTGGTCTACCGGGCTTACACAGGTCCAAGTGAATAATTGTGTGCATGTGTGGCTTTGTATAGGTTCATGGCTATTGCTGACCTTCGCCTAGCCACCTAGTCGTATAGGTGCTCGGCTGGCGCCTCGCCTTGTCGCCTTGACAACCATACTGGTCAGTGATGATGCATTGGTTGACAGCATTATCACACGGGTCGGTTTTGCCTCTATGCTTACCATCTTCTCTTCATGCACCCCTGCCTCCCACACCTCCCATGGGTCACATGCATTTGTACACATCATTAGACACTTGTTCATGAGACCAGCATCAATTATATGCTCCTCAATGTCCTTCGTGAGAGCAACATCTGCATGCTCCTTGGATTCCCATGGTGCTTGGCTTTACCCCAAGGCCCAGTCTAGCTTCGCTTAGCTCGCATCATGTCTCCTCTGCCGTGCTTAGCCTGCACTGCATCCTTAACTCTGCCGCTATGCATGGCCGAGCTCCGGTGCAACCCACGTTGTGCCTCCACCGCTGTGGAAGTAATTTGCAATGGAGATAAAAAATTATGTTGCATGCTATAATACACCAAAACATTATAAATGATGTCGACAGAGTCTGCAAAACATCTCAACATCAACTTGATCCCTGTTAACAAGGTTCTTTTTAGTTGTTAACACACAAGTATTACTCGTGTTCAAATTTGAAATCAAAACCAAAATTGAACATGCATGCTTCAAGAAGGGTTTAAGACATGGATGCATGGGCTGACATCCTTGGGGACTCGTATGGTCTCATGAGACAAGCTAGGTGACAAAATAAGGGTTGGCAATACATAATGAAGGTATGAAACCATTATATATATTGCCTTACTGTGTGAAGCGAATCTAGGATAGGAGATGATGTGTAAATTTGTTCGATGGATTTGTTTGAATACATAAGGGCAGTAAGTTGTTTGAAGAGATGGGATAGATTTTGTTAGGAATTCGTTAAGGAATTTGGTTTTTAAGGAGAGGTGGGATGGGACATGGGAAGGTGGATGAGAGAACGGACGACCACCAACTCCTTTTAAGTGGTATATGGAGAAAAGTGATCTCAACTGGTCACTGATGTAACATTGGGTGTCCCGATCTTTCGATGGGAGTGATAATCTTCGATTTGGGTGGAATTGACTTTGACGATCCGATTACAACGTACAACGATGATGCGCCTTAGCAATCGCTAAACCAACTCCAGATGGTTATTGACCTTGCCGTGAGCACGATCAACCTGATCACGAAGATCAATTCCTGCAAGCAATCGAATAACAAGCATGACAAGGCAAAAGCAATCTAAAATTGCAAATATAGATGAAGTATTGAAAAGTTGGGGTTCCGATACAAGGAGCTTGTTAGGCGGCCGTTGAGCATGTCTAAAAGACTCAAAATAGTAGCAAAAGGCTAAACTATCAAATAACCAAAACCCAAATTATTTTGGGGGACTCCCTAGCTATATATAGGAGAAATAGGGGTCCAAAACCGTGCTAGGGTCGGCCAAAACACAACCATGGCCGAGTAGGACTACTATTCCTTGTTCTACTCGGATCTGGAAAGATGACCGAACTTGTTTTGCATATTCCCGTTGACTCGGAAGGAATTCGGAGGTGGGGCCGGATCCGTTGGAAAGAGGACGAAGAGATCTTTCAAACTAGTACTCATAGACGCCAAACAACCTTCTGGATCAAAAGTTACGACCGTTTGAAGTTGGTGATGTCCAAGAGGTCGAATCCGAGTAGATCTTGTGCACCGGAAGAATTGGCTTCATGCTTGACGTTTGGAGGTCCTTCCCCTTGGTTCCTAAGGACAATTAAATCATTACAAGGATTAAATAGTATTCCATCAATTAAATTATTTGTATGGAACCCGAGGAACGCATTCACCTGGTAATTCAATTGACGTGCACGAGCTCGAGTAATTGGTCCTTGTTTTACATCATTAGTTTCAATTGGATATGTAAGCGTGGCCGTATCCATGGTAGTGATGTCCTCATTAGTCACCTCTGACCATGAGCACTGAGAAGATCCATATTGGGCACACCCGGCATTGTAAGCGCCGAGCATCATCCGCGAAACTAAGGAAGAAAAATGGAAACGGTATTTGTATAAATAATATAATTTCATATATCTTGCAACGTAATTGAAGTGCATTTTTAACTCATCAGAAAGCCGATCACACCGATCACGAAGGAAATTGAAACAATCAGCAAAGAAAAAACTTTAATTGTTATAAATGAAGAATTCAAATCAAAAGTCAAAGTTAATTGACCTGTTTGGAGCAAGAGATGAAGGAGAGAGGAGACATAATGGGAACGCCGCAGTGGAGCTAGATCAAATGTAAGATGTAGCGGCAGTGTAAGAAGCGGTGACACTATGGCTATGGAACTAGGTCCAGATCTGAATCCATTGGTTCTGGCGCACAATTTGAGGGTTGAGGTAGTGGCCCACCAGCAGTGGTCACGAGATGCCTGAGCACTTAAACCCTCACGGATAGCCCATTCACTGCTTTTGCTTGCGCCCTCAATGTCGTCTACGACAATGACAAGGACGTCGAGGCCAGGGCCTCTGGCAGCACGATACCGGAGGAGTGGGTAGTTAGTATCAGACCATAGCAGCAGGGCCACCTCCTCCAAGCTAACTGCATAGACTGAACAGAGGACTGTAATCGGTTTTGAGGTCCTCTTGAAAACCGATTCGGTTTTCTTGAGAAACTAAAAAACCAAACTATTTTTCTTCCTGTAACCACCGGTATCTGGTTCGGTGGTTCGTTTCCTTGACTGAACCCCACCGGTTTTTGGTTCAGTGGTCCGTTTTCATGGCTGGACCGTATGGCCCATAGACCAACACGTCAAGTGCCATCCAGACGTACTTGCAACCAATTGGAGTCCAACTCCATGTGGTTGCCATCCTCCCACACCTCCCTCGGGTTTCCACCATTGCACGATAATGTGTAATGACTCCATGAAACATCTTCGATACGTTTGTATCTAATAATTAGCAAACACTCACTATTTTTAATTCTTATGTAGTAAAGGGAATTGACGATGGAGAAGATTCACCTGTTGTTACACAGCTCGCATAGCTCGTGCCCTAGTGCTAAGGATGTCCTCATCACCAGGGGATCAGGACTTGGCTGAAGGCAAGGCCACATAAGGATGGGATCGAAGCATGGGGGCAGAGTGGCATGCTGCACAGTGTGTGGCGAGTGAAAGATCTCAGGAGATGCTACGTTGAGAGAGGAGTGACGAAGGAATAATGCGATGGCCCCACCAACCGGCGGGTGGTGTAGTAGAAGAGTTGGAAGGAGGAGGCAACAAGATTTGACAGAGGAGGCCATGCCATTTGGGAGGAGGGGCAGCGAGATTGTAAGCAGCGGGTTCGGGATTAGGAACGAGGGCGCGAGGCGTGGTTGGCAAAGGACCCACACGTTTGTGCTAGGGAGTTTTTACGAGAGAAGGGAGGGGTACGACGTACCATCACCGTCACCACCACCACGACATTCTTTTTAAGTAATAAAGATGCGAGTACTGATGTATTTTGCAAGGTTAATGACTATACAAGCGTTTGAAGATAATATACAGTTTTCATTACTATTGGGAAAAATTGTGTTCGTATGCGTATTTGTTGCGAACATTATTTGTGCATATGTGATTGGGAACATAACATATTGGTTCATTGTTGGAATGCTCTAATGATCTGTACGTTCCCTTGTGCTACAGAACTTGAGGATGGTCCATTTGGTGCTTCCATAGTAGAGAGGCCAGAGGTTTTAAAAATCACGCTTGGATGTTTCTGTCAGAATGTTTTACCGGTTTAAATTATTCCCCATCAAACGCCTCAAACTGGACCGGACCTGGCTTTGGTTCTGGTTTTTATTGGTAAACGGTTTCTCTCGCCTGTCTTTAGAACCAAGCCTCCAAGTTGAACGTATCTACACAGCTTTTGGATTTTCTTTTGCTAAGACAAAAAAAAAAAACAAGTTCTAATCTTTTAGTTGATCCTAAACAAGTTGGATTTTATGGTCAGTGTCACCATTTTAATCAGCACTTGATTACTTGCATTGTTTACCAGGTTTTCCAACAAATGTTGTACTATCTTGTTATTTACGAGTTGTAACAAGTTTTCCAAATGGTTGAAACCTTCTTGATTATTTCATAGTCTCCCTTAGCTTTGGTGCCTACATTTTTTTTAACTACTGTATTTCACAGGCCACCGATAAAGCTATTCTTGCCCTGCTAGTAATGGCCCTAAGCCTTGCCGTCCTGCCCACAAGATTGCTTAGCCTGGTGATATTTCTGGAGGTATTCACGAGCAACTCGTCGCTAAGGAAAGCAAGCACAGAAAGGTGGACCAGAAGGTTAAGAGATTGGTGGTTCAGCATACCTGCAGCTCCAGTAGTGGTGGAGCCTAGAGAAGACAAGAAAACAAGATGAAATCAGTATGTGTATATTCAATGTAATTGTATGTCCTGTTTGGCCCATGCATTCGCCCACTGTGTACAATGACTCAGAATATGTTGACAGTAAAAGCAGCTAGTATGTTATTTTAATAAAAGGTGAATTCCCCCTTCATGGAATTGCCCTACTAGATCTCTCCAAATTATCGGTTATTTGGTAGCGCGTTTGACTCTGCACGCTATTGCGTGCTTGCTTGGCGCGACCTACTAGACCGCTCCATTGCTATTCAAGGATAGTCCTTGGTTTCATGTCGTACGCACTAGGGACATGACCCGCCGGCCCACTTAGGCTTCATGTCTGATTTCTATTCCGTATGAACCGTTGTGTTGCTTATGATCTTAATAAAACATGACCAATATTTCATACATTTTAGAGATATAATGATTAGATGGATTCAGGGGCGTACCTGAGATTTGGGGGCCTCATGCTAAATTGAAAATTAGGCACCACGCTTTAGAAAAGTTCATTAAATAGAAAAAAAAAATCTCATTTAGAACTAGGCCCTAACAATTAACTCTTTGGTTCCTTTTTTTTTGTCTTATGCTTTTCATAACAAGATTCGTTCGAGCCTCCTAATTTTAGAACAGATAGATGAAAGCTGGAACAACACAGAGATACATAGATGCAAGAAAGAGTAATAATAGTAGGTCTTAGAATATTAACATCCTTTATAGGCCCTGGAATTGGCGAGCTCCCAGCCACCCACGTGGCACTCCACGGCGTTTTGCGAAAAAACCCTTCCGTTCCTTGAAATTACGAATAAGTTCTCGCAAATTTACGAATAGGTCCTTTGTAATTTTTTGTGAGGGGAAGAAAAAATTTCCCGGATCGCGTTTAGGTCCCTAGCTCGCTACTTTACAGAAAAAGCCTCCGTTAGATGTAAATCACGAGCGAACCCTTTCTACTTTTTCGGAATAGCGGTGAGGTCCAAAACTATAACAAATAGGTCCCCGATTTTTACATCCAGGTCCTTTCTTCGTTTTCTCCGAAAAAAATATTTTCGTCAACAGAAAGATGTGTACTTTTTTTCGGCTCGGTCTCTAGGGTTTCTCGAGCCTCCAAAAAATTTGAAAATACGTCTAAGTCTACTTTTTCTCCGGGAAAAAAGCAAAAGCATTTTTCGTTCACGTGCGCGGCGTGCGCCGCGCTTATGGGCCCATGTCCTTTCTTTGTTTTTCCGAAAAAAATATTTTTATCAACAGAAAGATGTGTACTTTTCTTCCAGCTCGGTCTTTAAGGTTTCTGAGTCTCAAAAAATTTTGAAAATACGTCTAAGTCTATTTTTTCTTCGAAAAAAAAGATGCAAAATCATTTTTCCCCGGAAAAAAGCAAAATCATTTTTCGTTCACGTGCGCGGCGTGCGCCGCGCTTACGGGCCCATGTCCTTTCTTCGTTTTTCTGAAAAAAATATTTTCGTTAACAGAAAGATGTGTACTTTTCGTTCGGCTCGGTATCTAAGGTTTCTCGAGCCTCCAAAAATTTTAAAAATACGTCTAAGCCTTTTTTTTTTTTTGAAAAAAAACGCAAAATTATTTTTCGTTCGCTTATATCTTCCTAGTTTAGTAACAAAGCTGAAGTTCTAGACTCCTAGTTTGGCAATGGTAAGTGGCTACGAGATGGGACTGAACAAACTAATTTATGCGGTGCATATGTCTCCTGTAATCTAGGATGTAGCACCACAGGCCTGCTTCGGCAACCAAGCAGTGTACACAAGAACCCCAAAGTTGAAGATCAGGAGAATGAGAGAAAAACATAAATTAATTGTTCGAGTTCACATAAAACACCATAATGAGTAGATGAGAATAGAGTAGATTTATTCATCGCGACCAGCACGGAAATCACGAGTAAATTTTCACTGCCAAATAAAAGATAAGGATGGTAGTGCGAAAGCAAAGGGGAACGAAGAGAGCAATAAAGAGGCTTGATTCTCACAGTAAGAAGGGAATACAAAGACTTAGATTAACTCTTTATCTCACAAAAGATTGACTACAGTAGTAATATTATATTTCTTAAGATATTTCTACACTAATCTAGACAAGCTACCTTTGTTCATATTTATGAAATTATTCTTGAATATTTTCAAAAATCATTACTGCATGGAAAAAGTATATTTCAAAGTAAAATCCTAAATTGGATGTTGTTGAAAAGCTGGATATTGCTGAATTGCTGTGTAATGTTTGGTTATTGATAATGGGAAGTGTTGATGAACTGCTTGTGTAGTCAATTGGATTTTGATTATGTTGAAGTAACTCATCTGATGGATGAAGTCAGTGTGGTATATATATTTATGAGGTGGGTAGAGGGTGCCTTGAGATGAGTATTGACGGTGGGACCCTCTACATAGGAAATGATACAAGGATAAACCACTACACTCGGGCAATAAACTGTATTAATCATATCAACCATAGTGTGTGGAAACGGCCAGAAAAGGTTGTTGTCGACGGTTGGTGCCGTCGGCAATGAGATTTGTGATTCGTGGGGATTCGTGCGAGATCAGAGCTAGATGGTAACACAGGATGCGAGAGCGATTTTTAGACAGGTTCGGGCTCTCTCGGTGGAGATAATACCCTAGTCCTGTGTTCTTGTTGGTATGAGTTTCTCTTCTCTTTTTTTCTTTCTCCTCCTTTTACAGGGTTGTCCCCTCCCGCCTTATATACTGGGGGGAGGGCACATTACAAAGGGGTGCCACCTGGCCTTGGACCAAGGGGACTCATGAGTATCTTATTTGTCTCTGTTTGCCGAACCCAACTATTGCCAGGAGATTTGGTCGTCTCTTTCCCGACCCGTGCCTGCTGATCCGCCAGGGTCTGGTGGCTGCAGGCTGCAAGCGCCAGGCTGCAGGCTTTACTTTAGGCGGGGTTGTCCTGACGTGAAATGAAGCTTCGTCGGGGAGGTAACCAGCTGCCTTGGAGAAGAAGTTGGGCCCTGGCTATGGGCTCTTTGTGGCGCTCCCGAACTTTAGGCCCGGAGCACCGTCCTAGCCCAGTCGGCCATGGGCTTCTCTGAGGGACCTCGGTCTCGGACATCCCACAGTAGCCCCCAAGTGCTTTAAGATCGGATTTCCTCATCCTGTCATGTCAAAAACACTTCTGTAGGTAAGGAGATCATAAAGGACTTGTTAGTTTTCGGGATTATTGTCAACGTTTCCCGACTCATGTCCGAGTAGCGCTTGTGCTCGTTTATTCGACCTTCATGGGGTATACCGAAGAATGGGTCGGCTCGTGGCCGAGTGGCTCGGGGCCGAGTGGTACCCGCACCCGTTTGCGGTGTGCGGCAATTGGCTCATAAAGCACAATTGACCCTCTTGGGGCATACCTAAAGTCGATCGGCTCGTGGCCGAGTGGCTCGGGGCCGAGTGGTACCCGCACCTTTTTACGGTGTGCGGCAATTGGCTCATAAAGCACAATTGACCCTCTTGGGGCATACCTAAAGTCGATCGGCTCGTGACCGAGTGGCTCGGGGCCGAGTGGTACCCGCACCCGTTTACGGTGTGCGGCAATTGGCTCATAAAGCACAATTGACCCTCTTGGGGCATACCTAAAGTCGATCGGCTCGTGGCCGAGTGGCTCTGGGCCGAGTGGTACCCGCACCCGTTTACGGTGTGCGGCAATTGGCTCATAAAGCACAATTGACCCTCTTGGGGCATACCTAAAGTCGATCGGCTCGTGGCCGAGTGGCTCTGGGCCGAGTGGTACCCGCACCCGTTTACGGTGTGCGGCAATTGGCTCATAAAGCACAATTGACCCTCTTGGGGCATACCTTGGTCATTCAGAGTAATGCCCGTGGCCGTTTACGGTGCACAGCTTTAGACTCTCATGGAGCGCATTCTTAAGACCGTTTTGGTTAAATCCTCCCGCGGTACCCAATCACGCCAAGCAGCAATGACCAGCAATTGACCCCAAATTATGGGGTGTATCGCTAGAGGATGTTCGGAAAGTGCCCAGTCCCAATCTTCCGTGGCGACCGGCGTTCAGGCCCATCGTGGGGCGCACTCTATGCCAAACCTCCAACCAGACTTGACATCTGGTCGCGACTTGCGCGACACAGCAAATGGCCAATCGTGGGGCATGACCTAGATCTGGCCCAGCATTACGTACGGGAGCCCGTACCGCCTTCCCGCCGCGAGGCGAAAACCAAGCTCACCTCTTATAAACTAAGAAACCCTTATTGGGGGAAAGACACCTTTGCCCCTCCACCAACACAGCTGAGAAATCTCCAAAACTCCTTGGGCGATCTTGGTAGCCTAGGGTTTGCGGTTTCGCGCCTAAAACTTCTCCCCAGAAGCCCCACTCCGCCAAGATGTCTTCTTCTTCATCGTCGGAGGAGATCACGGGTCCAGCGGCCGCAGGATGGGAGGCCTCCGTGTCTACGGAGGCTCGCCTGGAGGAGCTTATCGCCGCCGGCGTTCTTCCACCTCTCGAACTGATCTCCGCCCGGCCCACAGCAGGTGAAGCCTACCCCACTCCTTGGGCTAACGAAATTGTGGTCTTCGAATCCTTCTTTTGGCGGGGTTTAGTGTTCCTGGGAGCGCTTTCTTTCGGGGGCTTCTTCATTTTTACTGGATCGAATTGATCAACCGAAACCCCAACTCCATTCTTCAAATCGCCATATTTGTCCAACTCTGCGAGGCGTATCTTGGGATCCGTCCTCATTTTGACTTATTCCGCTCCCTTTTCCTGCTTAAACCTCATCCAACTCGGAACGCTCCCAGTACAATTGGGGGAGCCAGACTCCAACTGCGGGAGGGCCTGAAGAAACATTACTTCACCATCCCCCTCAAAACTTCCCTCAAAGGTTGGAAGCGGGAGTGGTTCTATTGCGCCAACATTGATCCTTTTCTCGCTCCCTTCACCGGCCGTGCTCCTACAGTCTTTCGATGCTGGAGCGATCCCCCAAAAGGGCCGCGGATTGGACCAAGTCACCGAGCTTCTGGCGCTGGTTGATGGTCTGAAAAGCCAGGGCTTGACCAGCGTTGGGATCGCCATCAGCTTCGCCAAGCGCCGGGTGCAACCCTTGAAGGAGCGAATCCATTTGGGGTTCCGGTATAGTGGGACTCAGAATCCCACTCGGGAGACGAACGCGCCCCTTCTGAGAGATGTCTTGGCGGCGCGGGTGATTGATTTCTTTGCTCCGGGCACCGAGATCACCAATAGAGGTTGTCCGGGTAAGTTTTCAGCGCAGAAGGCTCCTCCTTGTGTGAGTATTCCTCACTCTTGAGAAGTCGCTTCATAGTTTTTGTCTGATTTGCGATTCTGACAATATGTGATCATTCACTTTTCAGGAGCGTGAAACCTTCATTTCTGACGCTCCGGCTGTCGTCCTTTCTCGGCTGAGGAACATTCCGACCAAGCGGCCGGCTGATTCTTCAGCTGAGGAGCAGGGATCTTCTAAGAGGTAATAAACATCAGTGGAGGAGGCTCCTGCTAGGGCTGGGCATCAACTGTTGTTAGCCCCGGGGAGCAAGATTCCGGAGCTCCATCTTCCGAGCCGGCACCAGCCCTGAAGGTTGGCGTTGACTTGGGGCCCCCTCCGAGTGGTGCTGGGGTCCGTAGAAAGCCTGGGATGAGATTCAAGAAGTCCAAAAGGTATGCTACCTCTTGACTCTTGTTTTTGTCTCTTCGTATTTGTCCCGACACGCTCGCCCTTTGGTGAATCAGGGCTCCCTCTACGGATGTTCCAGTGGAGGCATCTTCTGAGAGGGATCCTCCAAAGTCGACTTCTCCAGGGAGGGCTGCTTCACTCGCTGCCTCACCGGCAGAGGATGTACCGACGGAGGAAACACGTTCGACCGCTGAGCCATCCGGGGGCCCCGGACACGAGGAAACTACCGGTCCTTCATTCCCTGAAGCGGAGGAAATTCATCGCGAACCCCCACCGCTTGGTCCTCTCCCGAAGCCCTCGACTCGAACAATGTGGTGGGGAGGAGATTCCAGTTGGGACGGAATGGAGGAGGATGAGAAAGAGGAGGTAGCTGCCCGAACGGAGCTTTATGAACTCACAATGAAGTGTAGCCGGCTGGTCCGGGTAAGTCTTTCGATCTCCCCTTCTTCAGCATATCTTTGAAGTGCTAACCCCTTACCGGTACTCTGCTATGACGCCCAGGATATGGGGACCCGCTTCAAGAAGAGATCCGACTTCTTTAAGAAGGTGCTGCCCAGGCTCAAGGATCAGCAGAAGTATGAGGACGAGCTAAATGAGCTCAGTCGGGAAAGGTGGGAGAATGTTCACGTGCTTGAAGCTCAATGCCTGGCCCTTTGCGAGGAAAAGGCGGAACTTCAGTGGTCACTTCAAGGTACGAGTCTCTTCGGGCCGGCGCAGATGCTTTCTTCTTGAGTGGTTGGAGGCACGACTGACTTCCCATGTTTTCAGAGCGTGACTCGACAATTGCCGAGGTCAGAGCGCAGCTGGAAACCTCAATAAACTTTGACCTTCAAACTCGGACTAGCTTGGAGAAGACTCAGCGAGAACTGGAGGGTAAGCTACCCAATTCCGATTCGACTTGCTTAAGCCGGATGCGCACTCTGGTGACAGCTTGGCTTTCGCGCAGAGTACAAGGAGAGGGCAACCATTTCCGAACGAAGCCGTGCCGAGCTCCGTGATGCCTGTGAGCCAGTCCTACACCTTCTACGCGTCGAGGGAGCCGAACCGGACCAGGGGGACGACGCCGTTTCGCTTCTTCTAGGAGGAGCTGACAAGATCAAGTCTTACGCGAAGGAGTCGGCGACCATGAGTGCAAATCAGGCGCTTGCAGTGGTCAAATCTCATTATCCGAGAGTTGACCTTGAGGCTGTTAAGGAGGGTTTCGCTTGTGATGAAGACAAGGCCGACACGCTCCTTGAAGAGGTCTCCAGTACGTCGCAGGCTTTACTGGAAAACCTTGAATTCTGAGTTTGATGTAAATCCTCATATCGAACGCTGACCCTTGTCTGAGACATTGTTCAATATTTCCATATGATTTGTCTCATTTGCACTTTGTTTGGTCGAATGACTGTTCTAACGCTCTCCTTGGCTAGTCTAGTACTCGGGCTAGCGCTTATCCGAGTCGCCGCCCTAGCCAACTGGTCCAGTCCCCGAGCGCCGGGACTTGGCTCATGGCCTTTTCGTCCCAGACACGCTTCTCCGAGTGGCTGAAGCTCGCCGTTCTAGACGACTGGTCCAGCCCTCGAGCGCTGGGACTTGGCTCATGGCCTTCTCGTCCTAGACACACTTCTCCGAGTGGCTGAGGCTCGCCGTCCTAGCCGACTGGTCTAGCCCCCGAGCGCCGGGACTTGGCTCATGGCCTTCTCGTCCCAGACACGCTTCTCCGAGTGGCTGAAGCTCGCCGTTCTAGACGACTGGTCCAGCCCCCAGCTTGCCGCTTAGTTGAACCAAGTGAGCGGGAAGGAAAATTTGTCATGTGTCTTTCAAAATATCTTTTGACTCTGTTCAACGTGTTGATCTTCTTCGGTATCTGCGAAGTTGCTTTGTATTCTGTGCTTCATTGATTGCGCGACGCTTCGATTTTCGGAGCTGGGGTTGGCTTATAAATAGGGCGTCATCGCTAGTAAAGCGATCGTCCCTTTCTCAAGCCTTCTCCCCCATCTTCTTCAGGAGTGTCTCCTGCAATGTCGGATAGCGATTCGGAGAACGCAGAGGCCTGGGAGGACCTCGACTTCGCCATGATGGAGTTGGAGGAGGAGAAGGCGGCGGCGAAAGATGCGGCTGCCGTTGCTGCTCTCGTCGAGGCCGTGCTGGCGCTGGGGGAGGTGGAGGACGTGCTGAAGGAGATCCTCGGGCGGGAGCGTCACGATGCCGCCGCCGTGGAGGCCCTTCTTCGGCTTGTGCCCTCACTTTGGGTGGTTGCGGACTTGATCCGCGAGGCTCTGGGCCACGCGCGTCGCGGTTAGCTCCCTCAGCGCCTGTCTCCCTGCACCTGGCTCCCTACACCTGGCTCTCTGCACCTGGCTCCCCCCTCTTTTTTTTAGCGCGAGAAAATGAAAAAAGGTCAGTAATGTAAATTACTAGTATGGAATAAAACATGAGTTATCAAGTAATCTCGTGCCGTTTTCATTTTTCTGGGCTTAAACGTCCTTTCCTTTGTCGTTTGCCTTGGCCAGTCACTCCAGCCCCCGCAGCTAGGTGCTGGAGGTCCGAATTTCTGACGGCTAGCGGCTAGGACTTCCGTGCCAGAGATTTTGGAACTGCGAATCAATGTTCTCGAGTGGTTAATACCTTCTTCTAACTTTATCTTTCCTATTTCGTGTGCTGATATTAACGTTCAGATTTTGCCGCTTGTCGCGGCCAACCGCACAATTTGTACCGGCACGACTCGGATTAGACGTTGTGTTATTCAGGCGGTAACCACTCGGAATTGATTTGGTCACAGTTAAGACAAATCGAAAATTGAAACAATTTACGACTTTATTTAATGCGCGGTAGCTGGGTACGTAACTTAGGCGTAGAAGCGGCGTAGCTATTCGACATTCCAAGTGTTCACCAGGACCGCGCCGTCTTCACGCTTGAGTCGATAAGCTCCCGAGCGAACTACCTCCTCGACAATGTAAGGGCCTTCCCAGATCGGGGAGAGCTTATGCTCACTTTTTTGGCTCTTTCTGAGGACCAAATCTCCCTTGGAGAAGGTACGACTTCGGACATTGCGAGAATAGTAGCGCCGGAGGCCCTGGAGATACTTGGCCGACTGGATCGCTGCGACATTTCTGGCTTCCTCGAGTCGATCAAGCTCTTCCAATCGGCTTCCCTCCGACTCGGCCTCTTTGTGATTTCGGACCCTTGGGGACCCGAATTCCAGTTCCGTCGGTAAGACCGCCTCCGAACCGTACACCAAGAAAAAGGGAGTTTGCCCAGTTGCTCTGCTAGGAGTGGTTCTGAGCCCCCAGAGCACTGATGGCAACTCTCTTTCCCATCGCGCTGCGTATGGTTTGAGGCGATCGAAGATCCTGGCTTTCAGACCTTGAAGGACTAGACCATTAGCTCGCTCGACTTGCCCGTTGCTTCGTGGATGTCCTACTGAAGCGAAGCAAATCTTGATTCCCATGTCGTCGCACCACTCTTGAAATTCTTCACCCCATAATTGTGTGCCATTATCCGTAATGATCCGGTTCGACACGCCAAATCTGACCACAATATCCTGGAAGAATTCCTTGGTCTTGACCGCCGTGATTGTGGCGATTGGTTTGGCTTCAATCCACTTGGTGAATTTGTCGATGGCCACAAAGAGGTAGGAGAAACCACCTTGGGCCTTCTTCAGGGGTCCGACTAAGTCGAGCCCCCAGACTGCGAAGGGCCAGGAGATAGGGATGGTTTGCAGCTCCTGCGCCGGCAAATGCGTCTGTCGGGCGTAGAACTGGCAGCCTTCACACGTGCGGACGATTTCTTTGGCATCTGTTACCGCTGTGGGCCAGAAGAAACCTTGTAGGTAGGCCTTGCCAACCAAAGCACTCGATGCGGCATGATGGCCACACACTCCCGAGTGGATTTCCTTGAGTAGATCCCTTCCCTCTTGCTCTGAAACGCACCGCCTGAGGAGACCGGAGGTGCTCTTTCGAAAGAGCTCTTCTCCAATCACCACGTAGGACTTGGCTTGTCGTGAGATGCGCTCGGCCAGGGTGGAAGTTTCGGGGAGCTTGTCCTTCAAGAGATAATCCAAGTACGGGGTCGTCCAGTCGGGATTAATGACTAGGACTTCTGCCTCGGGGACCTTACTCAGCTCTCGTCGTTTGGTAGCCGTGGGCTCATAAAGCTCCTGGGCGACCACGCCGCTTGGGACTTCCGCCCGAGTGGCTCCCATCTTTGCAAACTCATCTGCCACTTCGTTGTTACGGCGCAAGACGTGAACCAACTCCAATCCATCGAACATGTTCTCCAATTCTCGGACTTGCTGACAATATGCCGTTATAGTCTGATCGACACACGACCAGTCTTTCTGCACTTGGCTCACTACTAATTGGGAGTCTCCGCGAACCGTCAATCATCGGATTCCGAGCAATATGGCGATGTGGAGCCCATGAATGAGTGCCTCGTATTCTGCGGCGTTGTTCGAGGCCGGGAAATGGATGCGGAGGACGTACTTGAGCTGATCTCCCTTCGGCGAAATGAGCAGAATTTCGGCTCCTGCGCCGCTGAGCATGAGATATCCGTCAAAATACATTGTCCAATAATCCAGCTCCTGTTTGACGAGGGGGGCCTGGAGCTCGGTCCACTCTGCCGTGAAGTCAGCTAGGGCCTGTGACTTGATGGTGGTGCGCGGCTTGAATGAGATATCAAAGGCTCCAAGCTCGGCCGCCCATTTCGAAGTTCTCCCAGTAGCTTCCCGATTATGGAGAATATCTCCTAGCGGGAAGGAGGTCACTACTGAAATATGGTGCCCCTGGAAGTAATGCTTCAATTTCCGCGATGCAACCAGCACGGCGTACAGCAACTTCTGGACTTGAGGATACCGTACCTTGGATTCGCCCAATACTTCGCTAACGAAGTAGACCGGGCGCTGCACCCCGTAGCGGTGTCCTGGCTCCTCCCACTCCATGACTATCGCGGCGCTGACTACATGAGTCGTTGCCGCTATGTAAAGTAGGAGAAGCTCCTCTGGCATCGGCGAGACTAGGATCGGATGGGTGGAAAGGAACACCTTGAGCTCCTCGAAAGCTTTGTTGCGCCGGGTCCACTCAAAACGATCCTGTTTCTTGAGGAGCTTAAAGAAGGGCAACCCCCGAGTCCCCAGTCGGGAGATGAACCTACCGAGTGCCACCATGCAGCCCGTGAGCTTCTGGACGTCCTTTTGACTAGAAGGAGGCACCATTCTCATGATGGCCTTGATCTTTTCAGGGTTTGCCTCGATGCCGCGGTGGGAGACGATGAACCCGAGTAATTTCCCGGACGAGACTCCAAAAACACATTTCTCTGGGTTCAGCCTCATTCGGAACGCCCTCAGGCTTTCAAATGTCTCGGCTAGGTCGGAGGTGAGGTTCTCCCTCGCTCATGTCTTAACCACCACATCATCCACGTATGCCTCCACGTTGCGCCTGAGCTGGTTGTGAAAACACCGCTGTATCGCGCGCTGATAAGTCGCGCCAGCGTTTTTCAGCCTGAACGGCATCGTGACGTAGCAATACGCTCCGAATGGAGTGATGAACGAGGTCTTCTCACAGTCTTCATCTCGAAGCCGGATTTGGTGGTAGCTGGAGTAGGCGTCTAGGAAGCTAAGGAGCTCGCACCCAGCGGTTGAATCTACCACTTGGTCGATACGAGGTAACCCAAAGGGATCCTTTGGGCACGCCTTGTTGAGGTCGGTATAATCAACACACATGCGCCAACTTTTATTCTTCTTTTGGACAAGTACAGGATTTGCTAACCAGTCGGGGTGGTACACCTCTCTGATGAAGCCTGCTGCTAACAGCTTTGTGATCTCCTCTTTGATGGCGTCTCGGCGATCCTGGGAAAACTGCCTCAACCTCTGCTTGATGGGCTTGGCCACTTCGTGCACGTTCAGCGCATGCTCAATCACCTCCCTGGGAACTCGGGCATATCAGACGGCTTCCAAGCAAAGACGTCCTTGTTTGCCCGAAGGAAGGTGACGAGCGCGTCTTCCTATTTTTCTCCGAGCCCTGTCCCAACCAAGGCTGTTTGAGCCGAGTCGGACGGGTCGAGGGTGATCATCTTGACGCCTTCTTCGGGACCCATTCCGGGCTTCGGGGCTTTCCGAGCCGGGATGCTTGCTCCCTCCTTAATTGATTCTGCCATTAGCCGGATCCGCTCACGGCCAGCTTGTGCCCCCAGCGTCTCGGCCGTCTCGCAGCTCTCCCTGTCGCAGGAGAAAGACTGCTTGACATCACCACGCAGCGTGATAACACCACTCGGCCCCGGCATTTTTAATGCCAGGTACGCGTAATGGGGCACCGCCATGAATTTGGCTAGTGCCGGCCTCCCCAAGATGGCATGATACGCCGTCGCGAAATCAGCCACCTCGAAGCTGAGGTTCTCAGTCCGATAGTTTTCTCTCGTGCCGAAAGTGATCGGCAGAGTGATCTGCCCAAGTGGTGTCACCGATGTCCCGGGAATCACTCTATGGAACGACGACGACCCACATTTCAGCTCCGACCGAGAGATCCCCATATCGTTGAGAGTTTTGACAAAGAGGACATTGAGGCCGCTTCCCCCGTCAATCAGCACCCTCTTGAGCTTGATGCCATGAATAACTGGCCCCAAGACAAGAGGATACCTGCCGGGAAATGGGACCCGGTCCGGGTGATCTGAGCGATCAAAAGTAATCGCAACCTCGGACCACCGTACCTATCGGGGGGTCTCCGGTGTGATAGTGTTGATGTCCCGAGCGGTGAGTTTTTGCTTCCGCTTGGACTCGTACGCGACCGAGCCCCCGAAGATGTAATTGAGCTCCAGCTCAGCTTCTTGATAGTCTTCCTCCGCCGTGAGGAGGCGACTTCGACCGCCCGCTTTGATCCTGCCCGGCTTGCCTCTTGCTTTCCCGGGTGAATCTTTTCAAAGTGAAGTAATCTTTTGCAGCATGCCTTCCCTTTGGGTGGAAGGGACAAAGCGAGTTCATCACTTTGTCATACCCATCTATTTTTGGCATGCCTTCCCTTTCGGTCTGAGCTTGCTGGACTGCTGCTGCCGTCACCATGGCCTTTATTTGGGTCACGATCGGGGCAGCAGGGCTACCGGCCTCCAGCATTGGGCTCAAGGTGTCTAGGAGCGTCTTGGAGGCGACGATATTCTGCTGTGGGGTATGGAAGACAGCTTGGTCCCCCATTTTGGCCTGCAGAATGTCTTCATTCACATCACGGGCGCGACCTCGAAGGGCTTGCGCCCGCGCGTCAAGCTCCGCGTTGCGGCCGCCGTAGTGCTCAGCGGCCTCCAAGTCGTTGTGGCGCTGCTGTGGTTCCGTACGCGAGCCCTCGATCACACAGACTCTGCGGAAGTTCCAGAAACTCTCCAGGCTTCCTTCTGACTCGGCCGGCGAGCTGGAAGAGCCTGTCGAAGATAGCTCAAGGTGATCGGAGGTCCCGAGTGGTCTAGCAGTGAGAACTCCCACCATCCGTGACTCGGCGCCTGTTGAGTCAACTACCTGGTGAAACCGGGGTTTCAGCCCCTCGCCTGGTGCTTGTGAGCACGAGGCGGGGAGACACCCCGATCCAAGCAATGGTCGCAACGATGGCTCCCGGGAGGCCTCTCCATGCAGCGGCGCGCCCGCCTCAAAGAGAGGGAGGCTCCCAAGGTCATCAGCGACGAAGACCAGGCTTCCAAAATGGAAAACCTAATCCGGGAGAAAAACTGTAGAAACTTCGCTCGTTGCAGCCATCAGGCTCGACGGAGGTCTTCACACGCTGCCCCTACCTGGCGCGCCAACTGTCGACGGTTGGTACCGTCGGCAATGAGATTTGTGATTCGTGGGGATTCGTACGAGATCAGAGATAGATGGTAACACAGGATGCGAGGGCGATTTTTAGATAGGTTCGGGCTCTCTCGGTGGAGATAATACCCTAGTCCTGTGTTCTTGTTGGTATGAGTTTCACTTCTCTTTTTTCTTTCTCCTCCTTTTACTGGGTTGTCCCCTCCCGCCTTATATACTGGGGGGAGGGCACATTACAAAGGGGTGCCACTTGGCCTTGGACCAGGGGGACTCATGAGTATCTTATTTGTCTCTGTCTGCCGAACCCAACTATTGCCAGGAGATTTGGTCGTCTCTTTCCCGACCTGCGCCTGCTGATCCGCTAGGGTCTGGTGGCTGTAGGCTGCAGGTGCCAGGCTGCAGGATTTACTTTAGGCGGGGTTGTCCTGACGTGAAATGAAGCTTCGTCGGGGAGGTAACCAGCTGCCTTGGAGAAGAAGTTGGGCCCTAGCTATGGGCTCTTTGTGGCGCTCCCGAACTTTAGGCCCGGAGCACCGTCCTAGCCCAGTCGGCCATGGGCTGCTCTGTGGGACCTCGGTCTCGGACATCCCACAGTTGTCCTATGAAGGTATTATGATCTCTACATTGGGTATGAGTAGATAACTAGTGGTGGAAGTTGGGTAAGCCGGAAGGCCCGCTGAGACTACAGATTTTGAGAATTCAGCTGAGGGTTGAAATTGTTAAAACTCAGCTAAGGGCTGAGATCGTAGGACTCAACTGAGGGTTGAGAATAGTCTCGACTGAGGATCGATATGTAGGACTCAACAAGGGTTGAAATGTAGGACTCAATGAGGGTTGAGATTCAGCTGAGGGTTGAAATTTTAGATAGAAATAGTTAGAGACAGTAGACTTCAGCCAAGGGTTGAACTTGTTGGAACTCAACTGAGGGCTAAGTATTTTTGAGGCACTATATTTAAAGCCTTGGGTTGAGTATCAATGCTGTTACGGTAGCATGATACAATTGTTAGCTCCGATTAGGTGGGATGGCCTGGGGAGGGCATCCTTGGCTTGAATTAGCAAGGTTGGAGATCTAATATTGAAATAGTGATAAACATTCTGGGTTCTCAACTACTGTTGGGTTCATTATGGGTAAATTGGTACAAACCTGCGTAGGGTGAAAATCATGGGTAAATTTTACGAGTGCTAGTAGCATTTCTGGCTAATTAAAATCAACAACTTTCCTAATGAAACTATTTTATGAAACTGGTTTTGAGGAGAGGTTACACCAGATGATTGTCAGAAGTATTTGAGATGGATATGGAAGGAAAAATTCATCTAATGTATTTTACTATTAATGCTTGTTGAGTACTTTTGTACTCACTCTTGCTAAATCCTCTTTTGCTTAAAGAATAACTTCGGAGGTCAAGTAGTTGGCTGGGACAGGGATCCCAATGGTTTTGTATACGGGTCATGTAGTGAGGAGAACACATAGGGTTAGGGTTCCTACGAAGAGGATTACAAGGAGGTTCAAGGTGTTCAGTAGACTGCTACGACATCGTCAATCCTTGGAAGCAATTAGTTCTTTTGGTATTTTATGTTGGTTGTAATTGGATTCTATGTTTAATTATTGTGCAGTCTACGTGGTAATGGAATGCAATATATTTTCAGTTCAGTCTCTAATTATTATTCTGTTGCAACACTCTGAACACGGTTTATTAGTTGATAAAACGTTGGGTGCGCCCAATGTTTTGATCAGTTAGTATGCCAAGATTAGTGTAATTATCTCAATATGATGACAGTGTTACTGTTATTACCCTAGGCTAATTATGTGGGTCATCACAAGTAGTATCAGAGCAATGGTTAGAGAACCATGCATTTAAATAATTAGAGACTAGTAAGGAAGCCTAAGGGAAAGATTTCACTGGCTATATGGCACTAGTTATATTATAATTCTCATCCTCTAAATAATAGTTGTAATACTTTGCGGAACAAAAGCTAGACTGCCAATATTGAGTAGATACTTTTTAAGGGGGTAGCTAAGACCCGAAGGTGGCACTAGAGCGTTAGGTTAGGTTGGTATATTATTAAATACTTGAATATGGGGCATTCTTTGGGGCATTCTATGGTATATTATTAATGTACTAACAACAGGTATTAGTATTTAGTTATTGTAATGAAACTTGCAATGTATGTTAAATGCTAAAATGCTAAGGATGTTAATGTATAATTGTTTCTATTTTCCAGGAGCTAGTAGTCATGACTGCATTTACAATGATCCATGATTGCATTTCAGTGGTACTTTAATTGTTCTAACCTAGGTTACATAGGTTTCATTTAAAAAATTATACTTATACCTATTTAGATATCAAGTACTCAATCAACGCCATACACTACATCTGGATTTCTAATAATTGCATTATCATTATGTTAATATTCCAAACATAGGATGATAGGTTTGATAGATTCATGTAATTAATGATTCATGTTATTCATTGCTATAAAGGCCAGATAGTATATGATTTATATTCTAAAATGCAATGCATATCTATGTGTGATTAAATAGCTGAGTACAGCAAATAAAAATAGGAGCTAAGGATAGGAAATGCTCTCGAATGCAGAATCCGTGGCTTACTTGGATATGCGAATCCAAGCATTGCTCGAGCATGTAGCTCAAGGAGTTCTTGGTGCTCAGACATCAAGATTCCTTTGAAGAGGAACACGGTATGCTACTCTAGCACAAATTAAAAATTCTATCGCAAACCAGAAAAGCTACTCGCAAGAAGGTGATCATAGATCAATTACCACTAGACGCGCAATTGCGGAATCCTTCGCGCGTTGATGTAGTGGATCGTTCTCGGCGTGGATTGTCATCGCCGTAGATCGTCCTTGTCGCGGATCGTCCTCGCCGCGGATCGCCCTCGCTGCGAATCTCTTCTCCACGTCGCAGTAGCAACAACGTCATCATAACAGTCCATATGTCCGGGGATGGAACGCCGTGCATCGGCGTGGAAGCACCGTGTCGCTCGGCAAGGGCAACGAGAGGTGGAGGCTAGGGTTCTGGACGAAAGAGATGTGTGACGCCCACCCTTCTCCTCTCCTTATATAGCCACGCGACGAAATCGTAAGCCAGGGCCCATCAGCGCATTAAGCCCACAAGGTCCATTAATTATGGATCCAATCCGAATTAATGCGTCCCAGCCCGTTAAGTGTGTGACCCTGTAGGTTCATGCGCATTTGGACATCGATTCGAAAAACCCTTTTCTAGTCCAATAGTTGGTAGCAGCTCCTTGCAGAGCATGCCAATTCCCAAACACACATGATCAAAGTACTGATGTAATAATCCCTTTGCCAAACTATATGAAGATCGAACTTAAGGCGAGAAACATGTCATCCTTTGATAGTTCAATCCATCTCTTGTATCCGTAATATATTAATAAGTTGTGATTGACTTCTCAATCACGGTATGGCCATGCACTTCCTTAATTATATCACACGAGTGGCCTAGACATATATCTGCATTACACTAGAGTGGCAAATTCCATCTTGGCTGCTCACTTCCCTCTGCATGTTTCATAGTAAACATGAAAGCTACCTTTATAACTATCCGGTTAGGAAATAGTGTTTGGTAACCCCAAGGTAAACTATTACATATGTAGGGAATGTGACAATTTCATGTCTAAGGATCATACATCTACTATGTATGAGATACACTGATGACACACAAGAATGTAACATTCCGCAGTGTCTCATTGTGGGTCTATCTAACCCATGTTCTTCAACATGTGTTCACAATGTATTGATGATATCTCCATATCCCATGATCTATGAAACAAGATCATCGATCAGTACATGTGCTGATCTATTCATCGTTGTCCACTACGATGATATCCAATCAGAGATACTTACAGAATTATATCAACAAGTAGAGAGTTTCATAAGCAAGTCACATACTTGCTGATCAATATAATGATATACATTCATTGGACCAGTAATCATATTATTATTCATAAACATAATCATGTTACAATCATCTATATGATTGCCTCAAGGGAATAACACTAACAATCTCCTACTTGTACTTGAGTCAATCAATTAAGCATCTAATACCAATAGACCTCGTGTGCGCCTCATGCTTAGGCTGTGGAAGAGGCTTCGTTAACGGATCAGCCATATTAGCTTCCATGCCTACTTTGCATATCTTCACGTCATCTCTATTCACAATCTCGCGAAATAGGTGAAAGCGTCGGAGTATGTGTTTGGACTTCTGATGTGATCTAGACTTTTTTGCTTGTGTAATGGCACCACTATTATCACAATAGAGATCCATTGGACTAGAGGCACTAGCAACCACACCAAGCTCTGAGACAAACTTCTTTACCCACACAGCTTCTTTTGCGGCCTCTGAAGCCGCAATTTACTCCCCTTCTGTTGTAGAGTCGGCCACAGTGCTTTGCTTGGAACTCTTCCAGCTTACTGCTCCTCCATTTAGTGTAAATACAAACCCAGATTGTGATCGAAAATCATCTTTGTCAGTTTGGAAGCTTGCATCAGTGTAACCCTTGACAACCAGTTCTTCCTCACCTCCAAAAACTAGGAACATATCCTTAGTTCTTCTCAAGTACTTCAGAATATTTTTCACGGCTATCTAATGACCATCACCGGGATCCGCTTGGTATCTGCTCGTGACTCTTAGAACATATGAGACATCTGGGCGCGTACAGATCATGGCATACATAATAGACCCAATAGCCGAAGCGTACGGAATCTTGCTCATCCTGTCTCGCTCATAGTTGTCGAGGGACACTGATTCTTGCTAAGACTGATGCCATGTGACATTGGCATGAAACCTCTTTTGGATTCATGCATATTGAATCTCTTCAATACCTTGTCAATGTACGTTTCCTGGTTTAATCCAATCAACCTTTTTGATCTATCTCTATAGATCTTTATGCCCAAGATTAACATGCTTCTCCTAAGTCCTTCATTGAAAAACTCCTTTTCAACGAAGTCTTAACATCTTCAAGCATAGGAATATCATTCCCGATCAATAATATGTCATCCGCATACAAGATCAGAAACACAAGTGTGCTCCCACTAGCCTTCTTGCACTACAAGAAAAGTGACTATCTGTGATGAAAACGTCGTGACGTTGTCATCTTTTGTCATGAAAAATATATTTTCTGTGACCACTTGTTTAAGTTCGTCATTAATTGTATCAGGCACCGTCGCCCCATGTACTTTTGTGACGAAACATAAAATTTCGTCATGAAACCATACTACAAATTGTCATAGAAAATGAATGGTTGTTTGTCTTGGACGGACGTCAAACATATGTTTGTATTGTGACGATATGCTTTGTCGTCACGGAGGCATGGCCTATCACAAAGTGGGGCAATGTGGACCTATATGTGGGTTACACCTTACACGCTGTCAGTTGTGGGTGATGTGGGACCCACAGTTTGGGTCGTCAAGTTTTTTTGTGCTTAAAAAAAGTAAAAATTGGTAAGATGGTGACCTGAACCCGTTGGTCTACGTGCTTTACCATACTGCAAACTGGAATAATGTTTCTCTTAACAATGTTATCCTTGAGAAGATATTTTTTCATGCTGCTTTTGTCTTCAATAAAATTTATTTCGATTTACATATGCTAAACTGGTTGTCACATTACCCAATTGATATGGAAAGCTATATTAGGCCTGGTTGTGTCATTCTAACTATTTACCCTCGTCTCCATAATTGGATGTGGGATAAGTTATCTTTATACAAAACGTGCTCTAGATATGCATCTCTTCCCTATGGTGAATAAACAAAGATACTAATGCAACCTCTAAATGATAAAGAAGTATACTTGTTAATTCTTGTTATTTTTCTCGTCTGAATTTGTCTAAAGCTTGATGCCGATCCAACTCCTTGGATAGAAAAGCTTATTAGCATATTCATTGATAAGCTATTTGGAGAAACAGGTTGGGTGTAGGATAGGGTGCAGGACTGCCTGACATTGAGTTGCAATGGTTTGTTCGCCTTATTTGGAATACTTATTTTGCTCTGGTTCATCCCTGTTCCTTAAAGATTTTATTTTCATATACTTGAGCACCAGCTTCTAATATTTTGTTGTTTCCCTTGTTTTGTCTGGTAGGTTTATTTTAGTGTCTCCCAGGCAACCCGTAATATGTGACAAGCATCATATATTGATCTAGATGTTGTAAAGAAGTTTCTGGACACCTTGTTCCAGGGTAATATTGATCTAGATGTGCAGTTACCAATCGCTAGGCTTTTTCAGGCCACCACAGCTACCGATCGGTACGTGTTTCGTGCCATCACAACTGCTGATCGCTAGCATCGCACCGCCGTTGGCTAGTTCTTCACACTGCTGTCAGCTGGTTCTTCACGCTACTGATCGGCAACCAACAAGTACGCATGGATGCTAGCTGCAGCGCTGCACAACTCCATGGCTAAACCAAGTGCTCACTTTAAAAATACGGACTTCACATTAATACACCAGTTTCCTCCACAAGCTGTTCTTCCCTCCAATAAACCACATGCACACCTAATATAACAAACTCAAAACTATCCTGAACTTCAATGTGCCTATTCGAAGTATATACAAGATTCAACTCATTTCAGAATGTCAAGAGTCATGTAGATATTAGTAATCTAACTGTGTTAGCCCATGTAGCCCGTGAGACCAACTAATCCTGTATAGATATATGACTTCCCAATGATGAATAAGATGCATAGGTGTGAGTAGCAAAACATTTCTTCTATTGTCTAAAATTTTCCAAGAACAGTGTCCTATCCAGTTTCTGATCATCTAAACCAAACTGAATTCTAAGCTGCAAACTACACCACTTCTCGTGTACCAAGCAAAACTACCAATTCTTTCTTCCCTCAATATCTCAAATTGCAGTCCGTGGCTCCCACTTTCGCAGAGCAGAAAACAGATAACATGCCTGCATTAACTTCCAGATCAAAAGCAACTGATCTTTTAGGCTCTATGATAGCAACTCGTCACCGTAAGCACACATCCTTAGAAATGCAAAATCCAAATTAATATGCGGCCAATCTGGATAATATGAACTCAGGATGCATCATACATGCGTTGAGTCCAAGAACACGTTTCAGACAGAATTTTATGAAAAGGATATCAGCATGCATAGCACATTTGGACCTGCAAGACGGGAGAGGAACCACCTATTTCATCATCAGTAACTTATTTACATGCCTATAGAATTCAAAAGTCAAGTGTAGTTTATAAATTTGCCAAGAAAGTTAATAGGAAAAGGAAGAAACAACATTTTCTGAAAAAACAACATGTAAAGGGAAGTAGACTAATGGTTATCAAAACCAACAGAAAACAAAGTCTTTATGCTTTTGGAAACCAAAAGCATGAACATGAACAGATTTGGATCAGTGGTTAAATTCCACACAAGATTGGATCAGTGGTTAAATTCCACATAAGATTGGATCATTCTAGTTGGACAAGAGAATAGCTAACCCTCCGTATTTTTACGCTCTGAGAATCTCTTACCGAGCCAAATACTTTTGAGATCACAGATTTGGACAAAACAACCTTTTGGAGAAGTGACATCGAGGTCAACAACCGATCCATCACCACCAACACACGAGGACGTTGGGAGCCCTCTTCTGCTACATGGAAGCCACCAAATGTGAGATCTACTACCATCCAAGGAAGTGACACACACGGAAAAATGAATCAACTGTGAGGATTGTCTAATTCTAACCCTAACATTAGTAGTAGGAATTCTAACCCTAACATTAGCAGCAGGAATTGAATCAACTATGAGGAGCTTTGTGAGGGCATATGTGCTTGGTGAGGAGCACGATGGCCATGTTGATGCCGTAGCCTAGCATCTTGTTGCCGTCGTCGCCCCAGACCCGCTGGCGAAGCCATCTCCCATGTCGCCTGGAAGGCGAGCCCTCCAAAGCTCCCCTCCACCTTCGCCTTCGCCGATCCAGTCGGGCCCCACGAGGAGGTGGCTCGATGCCTTCTCCACCCGCGTCGCCGCCTACTACGCCGGAGCGGCAGCCGCCGCCGTCGGGTACATCACTGGAGGCCGCGGGCGAGGAGTAGCTAGGGTTTCAGCTCCCGCGTGTAAGGCATTGAGGCGGTCATTTCCTTCGCCGATCTAGATTTGGAGAAACCGAGTCTGTGGTCGGAGAAACCGAGTCTCTCTCTAGCCGAAGAAACCGAGTCGACGTTCATAGTTTGTAACTAAATCGGACTCTGTAATCTGTAATCTCTCCTTTAAATATGTGCAATACAATCTCAGAAAAGCTGTGAATAGAGATAGAGCAACGAAAACAGAGAGTAAAGTTTTCGGATCTGGGAGTTCTGTATTTCAAAAGTACAAGCTATTGCCCTTCTCTTTTGCAATTACAGTTCTTGAATTCAATTTCTGGCTAATTGTGGTTTTTGACATATTGTTTGCCATGTTCAATTATCTATTTTCTCAGATGGACAGAAGTTGGATTCAGGGTAAACAATTTACCCCCGCATATATCAAAGGTGTGGGAGAGTTCATGCAATTTGTTAAAGACAGATTTGATGAGAATGTTCAAATACTTTGTCCATGCCGTGCATGCCTTAATCATATATCAAGACCTCGATCCAGGATGTGCATGATCATATTCACATACATGGGATGTCAAGTGCATACACAAAGTGGGTTTATCATGGAGAATATGTTGATGCTGATGTGCATGAATCTCAAGTACATTTTGATGAAAATGTTGAGCATATGGAAAATTCTGTTACCGATGGGTTGTGTGCGGGTGAGGATGACAACGACGATGATGGTGGATTGCCAGAGATGATAGAAGAGATGTACACTGCTTGGGACCAAAGTGGAGAACATCCAAAGTTTGCTAGAGTGCTTGAAGATGCAAAACGTGGTCTTTGCCCAGAATCTAAATTATCAAGATTCTCTTTTCTTGTGAAGTTACTTCATGTCAAATCATACTATCGAATCAGCAATGTAGCATTTGATGGAATATTGAAGTTGTTGGAGTTAGCATTTCCACATTGCAAACTTCCCAAATCATATTACGAAGTAAAGCAATATCTCCTTGAGTTGGGTCTTGGATATGATTCTATCCATGTGTGCATGAATAATTGTGTGCTATTTCGGAAAGAGTATGAGTATAGAGATGAATGCCCGGTATGTGGTACATCAAGATGGAGAGATGCTGATGGTAAAAAGAATGTCCCTCAAAAGGTGTTGAGACATTTTCCATTGATACCAAGATTGAAGAGGTATTTTTCTTCAAAAAAGACAGCAGAGGACACACGATGGCACAAGATGAAAAGAAAACCAATTGATAATGAAATGAGCCATCCAGCTGATGGCGAGGCGTGGAAAGACTTCGATAGGAAATATCCGATGTTTGAAAAAGATGCAAGAAACATGAGGCTTGGCATAGCTACAGACGGTTTTAATTCATTTGGCACTATGAGCACCTCATATAGCATGTGGCCAGTACTTGTGATGCCTTACAACATGCCACCATGGATATGTACGGATCAATCCAACTGTATGATGGTCTTACTCATACCAGGTCCAAAATGTCCCGGGAAGGATTTTGATGTATTCTTGGAACCTCTCATAGAAGAGTTGAATGAACTATGGAACGGTGTCCCTGCTTATGATGCATTCACCGCTACGATGTTCCAACTGCATGCTGCAGTACTTTGGTGCATACATGATTACCCTGCTTTGAGCACTTTATCGGGGTGAACTACAAAAGGTTATTATGCATGCATTCACTGTGACAAAGATCCATTGTCACGGGCCATAAGGAACAAAATATGTTACATTGGTCATCGTCGTTACCTCCCAATGAGCGATCGTTTGCGAAAAAGCTTAGTTTTTGATGGACATCATGAAAAGCGTGACAAGCCAAGAAAGTTTAGTAAAGAGGAACTTTTACAACAATTAGAGAAGGTGAAAGATGTTAGACCAGGGAAGCATCCTCCAAATAAGAAAAGAAAGCGTCAACAGAAGGATGAGCCAAAAATATTTAGCCGGAGGGGTATATTGTTCGATTTGCCATATTGGATAGAATTGATGCAGCCACACAATCTTGATGTCATGCACATCGAGAAAAATATATGCATGAACCTTCTAGGCACAATCGATATAGAGGGAAAGACAAAAGACACTATCAATGCTAGACTTGATTTGCAAGATATGGGCATAAGAGGTGAATTGCACTTACAATATAAAGGCAGCACATATAGCATGCCAAATGCATGCTATACCTTGAAAAAGGAGCATAGAATTGCATTTTGTGAATTTATTAGAGAGATCAAATTTCCAGATGGTTTTGCTTCCAACTTATCTAGATGTATAAGTCTTTGATGGATGCAAGTTACAAGAATTGAAAACTCATGATTGTCACATACTCTTGCAAAGAGTTTTACCTGTTGGCCTTCGTGGTTATGTGCGCAAAGAAATATATGAAGCAATTGCAGAGTTGGGGAACTTTTTTAGAGAGCTGTGTTGTAGAAATCTGGATATTGATGTACTGCATCGACTTAAAGCACAAATCCCAATAATTCTATGCAAGCTTGAGAAAATATTTCCTCCGGCCTTCTTTGATGTCATGGTGCATTTGGCTGTTCATCTACCGGATGAGGCAATTCTTAGAGATCCAGTACAATTTGGATGGATGTACCCAATTGAGCGTCGACTTTGCACTCTAAAAGGTTTTGTGAGGAACAGGGCTAGACCTGAAGGGTCTATTGCAGAGGCATATGTAGCCGATGAGGCCATGACATTTTGCTCAAGGTACATGGACAATGTTGAAACTAGATTTAATCGGGACACAAGTGGGGATGGATCTCTAGAAGATCTTGTCGGTTGTGACATTTCTGCTTTTAATCTGTAACATCCCAAAATTTGCTTTTAATATATTTAGTGTGTTTTTGGGATTATTTGTATTTTCCGAATTCACTTGGAAGCCTCACGAGTAATTCGGGGTCAAGTTTATTGAAATAATCGCGTTAAATAAAGATCATGCATTTTCGGATAGGCGTAAAATCTAAAATTTTGTTGATAATTAAGATAGTTGGTAGACGAGAGTGTTCGCTTCAAATATTTTCGAAAAATATGTTATATAACCTAAGTCATTGAATTTACAAAAATCGGTACAGGTGTCTGAGTCACGAAAAGAATTTCTACGAAAAATCTATACTTCGAAAAATCACGAAACCAACTTTGTTACGCTCCAATTAGTCCTTAGTATTTTAGAGGATTTTTTTCGGATTTTAGAACCTCTCTATTTTTTTTCTCAACACCTCTTTGCAACGTATATGCGTATATACCTTGTAACACCCCGGCATTTACTATGCCTGAATGTTACCAAACATAAGCTAAACAACATCTAAATACCACATTTAACATAAAATTCCAGCAAAGGCGCATAGACTAAAAACCGAAATTTCGGCAGCACCTCCTTTGCTTTATCATGAAATTAAGGAACAGCAACAATATAGCATTATATGGCAATAAGAGAAACATTTAAAACAGCAATAAATAAAGTCTTAACGACAATAAGAGACTAACATTAAGCTCTTAAGGTTCCAAGTGTCAAACAAACAATAGAACTCTCATTAACCAAGCTAAGACTTAATTTTAAAGACCATCACACGCAATTTATTATCAAACTAAATGAATAGACTTGGGAAAACATTAAGGTGAAGCAACGTGTGAGTGTGTGACTATTCCCCTTTCCCGCATGCCGTTCTCATGGTACCTAAAACAACAAGAAAACACAAGGGTGAGTTCGAAAACTCAGCAAGCATACTGCAATGGACAACAAGCATAACAACATGGCAATAACATCTTCCATCATGTATATCATCTCATTCATGATTACTTATCAATATCATCATCAATTTGTATGCGAAGTAATGCAATGCTCCTGACCCTCTGGAACCTCATACCGGTATGGGAAGTACACACCCGTCGGTGTGCACCCTTTCCTCCCTTCCATCCCGAAGATGGAGGGTGCCTACTAAACTTCCAAACACCACGTGGATGGAATCACGACATAGGACTTACTCAATGGCGTTCGGATTAGTCATAACTTTCTCACCGACCTTGCCGGACTAGTTAAGACTTTCTCACCGCCTCGCCCTATCTCATGACATGCATGCAACCATGCCAATTATCATATTTAATTCACATATTAACACATGGCATCATAATATGTTAAACATGCTCATCATATCATATCATTCATTAACACATGGCAAGTGGACATATATCATGTAAACAATTCCATCTAATCTCAACATGCAACCTACAACTCGCTATCCATCACAACACACTTGCCTCAAACACGTGCAACGGATTGGCGGGAAGAAGAGGGCTCTCCCGGGGTCACACCACCTGCACATAGGCATCACACACTCACAATCATAACCTCAAAACAGTACACAAACCCCCATCTAACCCGACATTGCCAACTACTCGCAAAACCTAAAACAGAGGTTCTGTCCCGGCGGGACAGCAGCCTTGCAAAAGGCATAACTTGAGTTCTGGGACTCCGAATGAAATAAACGAGTACACCCTCGCGTAGCTTAGGAAATTTCCCAACTTTCTCTAGGTATAAGGAAAGACTGATTCGGCCTCTAAAGTTGTTTAATCTACAGATTACCGAGATCTGTTCCAATCGCGTCACAGATTTTTAGGCGCTCGGTAAAACAGCCGTAACTTTCAAACGGCTTATCGGAAATTAACGTTCTTTACGTCCACGGAAAGATAATTAAATTATCCACAACTTCCTAGAAGTCCGTACGGTCGGATTCGAAATCTAAATTGACGATAACTCGAACCCTAACTCGACTGCTCAATCTGCCCGAAAACAGAAACGAGAACAAGTTTAGATCTAACCCAAATTACTTCAAACCAACGCCTCCAATTGATCTAAAAACTTGATAAACACCCTAATAACAGTACCTAGATCAATCCCAAGGATCCCCATGATCATACCTTTGCCCGACGAACAAATCTCCAATCAATCTCCGCGGATCTCCTCGCGAATCGCTCCTCGCTCCACGCTCCTCGCTCCTCGCTCCACGGGATGGATCCACGAGGTGCAGGGGTGGGGAGGACACCCTAGGGCAGCAAGGCGTGGAGGGGAGGTGGTGTGGAGGTGGAGGAAGGGGAGGGGGGCGCACGGTATGGGTGGGGCGGCTAGGGCTTAGGGGAGGGGGAGGGAGGAGAGGTGGAGGGAGGGGGCGCATGGGGCTGATGTGGGGCGCAAGGGGGGGCAGGGGGAGCCCCTTTTACCAGCCCCCACACCCTGCCCTAGTCCAATAAGAGTCCCTCTCAATCCCTCCAAAGCCCACCAAGGCCCAAAACTCCCCCGGGAAGGCCCAAAACCCCGAAAACGGCCCGGAAACGGCCCGGAAAAGCTATTAACCTCCAATTCCTATGGTTTTAACCTTATTTCCACATCTCATAATGTTTATAGCCTCATCATGCTCAATAATTAAGGATATGACACTCCGTGGCGACATAACACTTCAACCGGCCCAAAAACGCGAGTAAACCTCAAGCCGAAAGGTTTTAACCTAAATTCCACATTCCATAGAGTTTTTGTCCTCAACCTTCACATTGTATAAGGTTGCGACACTCCGAGGTGTCACATTCTTCCCCCCTTCAATAGGATTCGACCTCGAATCTAAACGCACCAATCACGAAACCCAGCAAAACCAAAGATAGCTAGGTTTTCACATCACATACCTGAGGCGAAAAGCTCAGGATACTTCTCGCGCATGCGAGATTCCAACTCCCAAGTCGCTTCTCTCTCGGTCTGATGTGACCACAGGACCTTGACAAACTTAAGCGTCCTGTTCTTCATCACTCGCTCTGAAGTCCCCAGAATTTCCACAGGACGGGACTCGAAGGTGAGGTCCTGCTGAAGCACTAATGGTTCCAATGGAACCACCAACTCCGGATCATGCAGGTATTTCTTCAACATCGAGACATGGAACACATTATGCACACCTTGCATGGATCTCGGTAGCTCTAGGCGATAGGCCAACCTGCCAACTCGGGCGAGGATAGGAAAAGGCCCAACATACCTTGGACTGAGCTTTCCTTTCGTGCCAAAACGCACCACACCCTTGGTGGGAGATACTCGCAAGAGTACGTTATCACCCACCTCAAACTCCAAGTCTCGCCGCCTCACATCAGCATAGCTTTTCATGCGCTCCGTGCTTTGCGATAAGGTTCTCGCCGAACCTCCGACACCACGATCAACGATCTGTTGCACCCAATCCGGTCCAAGAATAGCTCTCTCGCCCACAGATCCCAACAAAGTGGCGATCTGCACTTCCGCCATACAAAGACCTCATAAGGAGCAGACCAGGATCTTTGGAATGATAGCCGTTATTGTAAGCAAACTCTGCAAGGGGCAAATGGTCTTCCCAGCTACCCTTCCAAGCCATCACACAGGCCCCGAGCATGTCCTCCAAAGTTTGGATGGTACGCCAGATCGCCCATCTGTCTGAGGGTGAAAAGCGGTACTAAAGGCGAAGCCGCTGCACTCCAAGGCACTCTGCAAACTCTCCCAGAACTTGGAGATGAACTTCGCATCCCGATCAGAGATAATGGTCTTGGGTACACCATGCAATCTCACGATCTCCCGCACATAGATGGGAGCCAACTCGCTCGCTGAATTGGTCGTGCGGGTGGGAATGAAATGCGCAGACTTGCTGAGACGGTCCACCACAACCCAAACAACATCCTTCCCTCGTGGAGTACGAGGTAAGCCAACCACAAAATCCATGGAGATGTCATCCCATGGCCATACCGGAATCTCCAAAGGCTGCAACAGGCCAGCGGGACGCTTATGCTCAGCCTTGATCTTCTGGCAAAACCCACAAGACGCCACGTACTTGGCAATATCCACTCTCATCCTTTTCCACCAAAAATTCTTCTTCAAATCCCTGTACATCTTGGTCTCCCCAGGATGGACCGTGTACGGGGTGCGATGAGCTTCTTTCAGGATGTCTTCTTTCACTTGAGATTTCTGGGGCACGCACAGACGGCCCTGAAACCTCAAGGCTCCCGCATCATCAACAGTAAAGTCTCCAGACTTGCCATCCTCAAGGCGCTTCCTCAGCTGCTGGAGCAAACGATCATGCTGCTGTGCCTCTCGCACACGCTCAGGAATCGCTAACTCAAGAATCATTTGAGTTTCAACCTGCACGGTCCCCGCAAAGCAGTAGGAGACTCCCAAACGCTCAAAATCAGCAACAAGACAATCAACAACAGGGGGCATTGTCTTGCGACTAAGAGCATCGGCCACCACATTTGCCTTCCCCAGATGATACTGGATAGTGAGGTCATAATCCTTTATCAACTCTAGCCACCTCCTCTGCCTCAAGTTCAAATCTTTCTGAGTAAAGATGTACTTGAGGCTCTTGTGATCAGTGAAAATATCACAAGACTCACCGTACAGGTAATGCCTCCATATCATCAATGCAAACACCACGGCGGCTAGCTCAAGATCATGCGTGGGATAGTTCTGCTCATGCTTTTTCAGCTGCCTCGAAGCATAAGCAATCACCTTGCCCTCTTGCATGAGCACACACCCAAGTCCCAACCGAGAAGCATCAGAATAAACAGTGAAGCGCTTCCCCGGCTCGGGAAGGGTAAGAACAGGAGCAGTCACTAACTTCTCCTTCAAAGTGCAGAAGCTGTGCTCACACTCTGCAGTCCACTGGAACTTCATCCCTTTCGAGTCACCGTGAAAGTGGCTTGGCAATGATAGAGAAATCCTGCACAAAACGCCGATAGTAGCTAGCCAACCCAAGGAAACTACGCTCCTCTTTTACATTGGAAGGCGTCTTCCAATACAAAATCACGAGACTTTGGTAGGATCTACTGAGATATGCCCTCTGGATTGATGATGTGGCCAAGAAAACCCACTTCGAAATCCGAACTCGCACTTTTTCAGATTAGCAAAGAATTGATTCCCCCTCGGGTACTCGGCACAAGCCTCAAGTGTCGCTCATGCTCCTCTTCCGATTTAGAGTAAATCGAATGTCATCGATGAACACTACCACAAACTCATCAAGGTACTTGTGTAGCATACTGTTCATCGCCTCCATAAAGACAACGGGGCATTAGTTAGTCCAAAAGACATAACTTTAAATTCATAATGCCCATACCTAGTGGAGAAAGCGAGTCTTCTCAATGTCCTGCTCCCTCACACGGATCTGATTGTACCCGATCGAAGATCAATCTTGGAGAACACCTTTGCTCCCTTCAGTTGGTCAAACAGATCCTCGATGCGAGGCAAAGGATACTTGTTCTTGACTGTCACTTGATTAAGAGCACGATAATCAATGCACATACGCCAACTTCCATCCTTCTTCGAGACGAAGAGGACAGGTGCTCCCCATGGCGAAACACTACGCCGAATGAAGCCCTTGGCCAATAGATCCTCCAACTGCTTCTTCAACTCGTCTTGAAAAGGACGAGCCAAGCGGTATGGAGAGATAGAAATAGGTCGAGTGCCAGGAACAAGATCAATATGAAACTCCACATTCCTCACAGGAGGTAGACCAGGCAACTCGACAGGGAACACATCAACGAACTCCTTCACTACAGAAATCTCCTCAATGGGAACTGAGGAAGATGGTTTCTCAGACAAAGTCATGAGGAAACCCAACAGCCTCAAACGCCGACCAGAAAACAAACTAGTCAAAGCAAAGACGGGCTGGAGGGTATACCACCCTGAAAGGTCAACTCTTCCTGACGGGCCTCGCAAGACAACTGTCTTCCGTAAACAAAGCAGATCTTAGCACGGCATCGATGCAGCCACCCATGCCCAAAATGACATCAAAAGGAGCCAACTGGATCACCATGAGATTGGCAAAGAAAACCTCATCATCAATGGCAATGGTGCAACCAGGGCAAACCCAAGAACTAGCAATCAACCCCAGAGAATCGACTAACACGGACTCGTAAATCCGCTGAACTCCCAACTTAGCTCTACTAGCAAACTCCGACGACACAAAAGAGTAGGATGCTCCGGAATCAAATAGAACAAAGGCATCAACGGAATCCACGAGCGAGTACGAAACCACCTCTGGATGCCCTACCGACTCGGCGGTCGGCAAAGCGTACACCCCTGGTGGCGCCGGGACGTATGAGCCCGACTCAGCCGATGCCCCAACAAGGTGGGGCGGAGGAGGCAACTGAGGAGGAGCAGACGGCCGCGGGCACCAAGTATGCAGCGGGTGGCGCCACGCAAAGGGCGGCCGAGAAACAGGGGCAGCCATCATGTGCACCGATCCTCTGGAAGACGCGCGGCTGAGTGGGAGGAGAAGGCACCGCCTCCCACTTGATGATGCTACCGGGTTCATCCGGCAGACTCGCCCCATATGGCCGGGCTTGCCCAAGTGGTTGCAACTCCCGGTCCAACCACACTCTAAAGCACGGTGCTCGCCACCGCACTTGAAGCACTTCATGCCCTGCCCGGCACAGATTTAACAGTCGCTCGCGAAGAAGACGACTGGGACGGCCCCATCTTAGCCCCTGAGGAGGAGCCCTGTCCTCCCTTGAACTTCTTGAAGGTGGGTCGCTGAGAGGACCCACCTCCTCCACCAAAGGTCCTCTTCTGGCCCCCGCCTGGGGCCGCAGGAACCCCTGAACCTCCCGGGTTCTGCTTGTCCCGGGAGAGCTCCAACTCGAGCTCCATGCCCTTCGCTTGCTCCACCACAAAGCAGAAGTCACGAGGGACAGTCGCCCCCATGACAATCTCTGAACTCTTGGTTGAGGCCCCTACGGAACCTCCTAGCTTTCTCCCGATCGTCGGCTGCCACAGCCAGTACGAAGCGCACCACGCTGTTGAACTCCTTCTCATACTCTGCCACCGACCTCTTTCCCTGGGAAAGAGTGGTCAGAGTAAGCTCCATCCTCTCAAGGAAAGACTCTGGATGGAACTTGGCTCGGAAGCGAGCCACAAAGTCCTCCTGTGTCATCGACTGCATCGGGGCTCTAGCAATGTAACCCCTCCCACCAGATATCGGCTTGGCCCTTCGGTTGAAAAGCCACAAAGCGAGTCCTCTGAACCGAGGTCAAATCTAGGACCTCAAAGCGCCTCTCCATGTACCGCAGCCAATCTGGATCGATCGGTGTGCCCGCTCCGTCAAAAGTATCAAGACGGAGGGACATCCACTCCCGGAGACTCATCCTCGGCTCCGGGACAGCAGGGGCAACAACTGGGGCCACTGCAGGGGGAGGCACAACAGCAAGGGCTGCCCGCATCGCCGGGCGCAGCTCCCGACCTCCTGCAGAGCCTGAACTAAATCTTCATTTGCGGCGGGCACCCGCCCCGACTGCAGCCGAAGCTCCTCCCGAGCCGCCCACGAGCATTAAGCGAAACGCTACCCTCAAGAATGCACTCCTCAACTCCCTGGGAGCCTCGCCCCTGGCCTCCACGGCCACGGCGTCCACGGCCTCTACCCCTTGGCATGGCTGCTTTAGACAGTCAACCACCCAAACACGAAAGCACACAATCAAGATCATAGATCAAACATCATCATAAGCATATTCCTTATCACATAATCAAGCGCGATGCAATGACGAACCAAAACCCATCCTACTGTGCATCCAAGTGTGTCAGATTTTAGATTAGTTATACCACTTTTACAAGTTTTAACGTTGCTATCCTATAACAAGGTTTTAGTTAGAACCTAAGCCATGTTTCTAAGTTATTCCACATCATATTTTAGTTGCAACTTAAGGTATGACACTAAAAATACATATTCCAAGGACATATAAACCTGGCTCTGATACCAACTGTAACACCCCGGCATTTACTATGCCTGAATGTTACCAAACATAAGCTAAACAACATCTAAATACCACATTTAACATAAAATTCCAGCAAAGGCGCATAGACTAAAAACCGAAATTTCGGCAGCACCTCCTTTGCTTTATCATGAAATTAAGGAACAGCAACAATATAGCATTATATGGCAATAAGAGAAACATTTAAAACAGCAATAAATAAAGTCTTAACGACAATAAGAGACTAACATTAAGCTCTTAAGGTTCCAAGTGTCAAACAAACAATAGAACTCTCATTAACCAAGCTAAGACTTAATTTTAAAGACCATCACACGCAATTTATTATCAAACTAAATGAATAGACTTGGGAAAACATTAAGGTGAAGCAACGTGTGAGTGTGTGACTATTCCCCTTTCCCGCATGCCGTTCTCATGGTACCTAAAACAACAAGAAAACACAAGGGTGAGTTCGAAAACTCAGCAAGCATACTGCAATGGACAACAAGCATAACAACATGGCAATAACATCTTCCATCATGTATATCATCTCATTCATGATTACTTATCAATATCATCATCAATATGTATGCAGTAATGCAATGCTCCTGACCCTCTGGAACCTCATACCGGTATGGGAAGTACACACCCGTCGGTGTGCACCCTTTCCTCCCTTCCATCCCGAAGATGGAGGGTGCCTACTCGCTTCCAAACACCACGTGGATGGAATCACGACATAGGACTTACTCAATGGCGTTCCGGATTAGTCATAACTTTCTCACCGACCTTGCCGGACTAGTTAAGACTTTCTCACCGCCCTCGCCCTATCTCATGACATGCATGCAACCATGCCAATTATCATATTTAATTCACATATTAACACATGGCATCATAATATGTTAAACATGCTCATCATATCATATCATTCATTAACACATGGCAAGTGGACATATATCATGTAAACAATTCCATCTAATCTCAACATGCAACCTACAACTCGCTATCCATCACAACACACTTGCCTCAAACACGTGCAACGGATTGGCGGGAAGAAGAGGGCTCTCCCGGGGTCACACCACCTGCACATAGGCATCACACACTCACAATCATAACCTCAAAACAGTACACAAACCCCCATCTAACCCGACATTGCCAACTACTCGCAAAACCTAAAACAGAGGTTCTGTCCGGCGGGACAGCAGCCTTGCAAAAGGCATAACTTGAGTTCTGGGACTCCGAATGAAATAAACGAGTACACCCTCGCGTAGCTTAGAAATTTCCCAACTTTCTCTAGGTATAAGGAAAGACTGATTCGGCCTCTAAAGTTGTTTAATCTACAGATTACCGAGATCTGTTCCAATCGCGTCACAGATTTTTAGGCGCTCGGTAAAACAGCCGTAACTTTCAAACGGCTTATCGGAAATTAACGTTCTTTACGTCCACGGAAAGATAATTAAATTATCTACAACTTCCTAGAAGTCCGTACGGTCGGATTCGAAATCTAAATTGACGATAACTCGAACCCTAACTCGACTGCTCAATCTGCCCGAAAACAGAAACGAGAACAAGTTTAGATCTAACCCAAATTACTTCAAACCAACGCCTCCAATTGATCTAAAAACTTGATAAACACCCTAATAACAGTACCTAGATCAATCCCAAGGATCCCCATGATCATACCTTTGCCCGACGAACAAATCTCCAATCAATCTCCGCGGATCTCCTCGCGAATCGCTCCTCGCTCCACGCTCCTCGCTCCTCGCTCCACGGGATGGATCCACGAGGTGCAGGGGTGGGGAGGCCACCCTAGGGCAGCAAGGCGTGGAGGGGAGGTGGTGTGGAGGTGGAGGAAGGGGAGGGGGGCGCACGGTATGGGTGGGGCGGCTAGGGCTTAGGGGAGGGGGAGGGAGGAGAGGTGGAGGGAGGGGGGCGCATGGGGCTGATGTGGGGCGCAAGGGGGGCAGGGGGAGCCCCTTTTACCAGCCCCCACACCCTGCCCTAGTCCAATAAGAGTCCCTCTCAATCCCTCCAAGGCCCAAAACTCCCCCGGGAAGGCCCAAAACCCCGAAAACGGCCCGGAAACGGCCCGGAAAAGCTATTAACCTCCAATTCCTATGGTTTTAACCTTATTTCCACATCTCATAATGTTTATAGCCTCATCATGCTCAATAATTAAGGATACGACACTCCGTGGCGACATAACACTTCAACCGGCCCAAAAACGCGAGTAAACCTCAAGCCGAAAGGTTTTAACCTAAATTCCACATTCCATAGAGTTTTTGTCCTCAACCTTCACATTGTATAAGGTTGCGACACTCCGAGGTGTCACATACCTATTCGCTTGCACCAGGATGTGAGCCTTCTAGCCGTTTCTCACTTACTAAGCCACGCATGCACATTTTCCACTTCCTTTACGTTTCCTTTTGCCAACCGTTTTCATGCATTAGCTAACAATACACTAAGAGCTTGATGGTTCAGTTGGTTGGATGTTACTCTTGTGTTCAAGTGGTCGTGAGTTTGAGTTTAGTTGGTGGTTGTTTTCCAGTCGTTTTCACGTATTAGTGCCAGCCATTTCCATGCATTAGATGCCAGCCGTTTCTATGCATGCACCTTTCAACTCTAGCAACGTCTGCCTGTCTTGGCCGTTTCGTCTCCTACGCACACACTAGTAACGTCAATACTCTTCAGGACTTCTAAAGCAATTCATTTTGAGTTGTGTTGCTAGAGAGTGCAATGCAAGTCCTGAATGTTTCTAGCTCCCACGCATGAAGCATTTCCCTTCTAGTCATTCACATTCCATCCTCTCCATTCACTAGTAAACTTCCAGCCATTTCCATTGCATCCACGTCTCCCTGCCATTTTCCTTGACGTCGTCGCCATCGTCGTTGCCGCCCCGTTTATGCCGTTGCCGCTGGCGCACTCTCCGGCCTCGCCTTCTTCCGCGCCGACGATCCGTGCTACTTCCGTCGCCGCTATTTACGTCGCCGCCGCTGTCGTCGCAGTCGCCTTCCCTTGCATCGCCGCCGTCGCCGACGCTGCCATCGTCTCTGTCGTGGCCGCCGTGTACGCCGCCATCATCGACGTTGCCACCACCGTCGTCGCCGCTGTTGGTCGCCGCCGCATCCATCGTCGTCGCCGTCGACGCTGCCGCTGCTCCGATCCAGCTGATCCTGTGCTTGCCCGTTCCCAGTACGATTTTTATTCTTCTCCATTACATGCAACCATTTCCCATCCGTTAACACTCTCTCGCGTAGCCCTCATGCTAAGAGAATATGCATATACACCATGAATAGTGCCATGCAAAGGAATGAGAAGTTAGTATACGTGTTAATTTCAGGAAATTGCGAAATTTATCTTTTTAATTTCAAATTCGTTTTAGCTCCAAATAGTACGCAACAAATTTTGTTAATTAGTAAAAATTAATACCTTTCTATGATAATTTTATTGAAATTTTATAATTAACTTTATACTGTTAAATTATTTGAGGAAAGTCCAAACTTACGCTTTTTGTAGCTCTTAGACTATACGTTCAAAAATTCCAAAATAAATTTTATAAATATTAGAAAATGCTAGACTAATGATCTGGAAGTTTTCATGTGATTACGAATTAATTTGTTTCTTTGTATTTTCCGAATGTCTGTTTATTCGTTGTTTTTCGTTTAATAGAAACGCTAGACATCGACTCCGTCGCAGAACCGCAGGAAGACAACGCTCTCATCACCGACCAAGGCAAGTTTCCGCAAGTTCCCGCAAGTTTTCGCAAGTTCCCGCAAGTTTCCAATACGTTCCCTTGAAGCATGTTGATCCATGTTTTGAAATGTTTTATAGATTTACTAACTTGCATGCTATGGTTGTTTATATAAAATGATATGTTATGATAGAGTATAGTTATATACCTTGTTAATATGTATGTTTGCTACATATTAATCTATCTATCCTTTGGTTGCCCTAGAATGATTAATTGTATGGCTTAACACCCTTGTTTAGTCTACTAGTAGTGCCTAGTTATGCTAAATACTATTCGTATGTTTAATTGAAAGCTTGTTATTTGAAATTCCAAATGATTGAGCAAAAATGTTATTTTAAAAAGGGCAGTTGGTGCTGCCAGCTTGGTAAAACCAAAGAAAAGGGAAACTTGGAATTTCAAAACTTGAATAGGGTGGAAAGTTGCAAGGCGGGTGCAGTATGCACGAGACTCGGGTTTGAGGATGTGCCACCCTAGTCACCTTAAGGACCGATTCCTTGTGATTGTCAAACAATGTACAATAGTGCGACCGCGGGTTCCGGTCTGGGACGGGCCTGGCTGAGTAACTAGTGAAAACTTAATTAAGGCATGCCAAACGGTGGAGTGGGCGTGGTTGTAGCCACAGTAGTCCTACCGGCGCAAGAGGGGGCTTCCAACTTGGTTGTAGCCATTTGGCGGTGAAACCTCAGCGGGCGTGACTTAGTTAAGATGTAGCTAAGGAAATGACCTTGTGATTTTCACTTGGGGTTATATGCCAAAGGAAGCAAATGACCAAAAAGAGTGAAATATCTCTCGCGGGTAAAGCGTGCAAGCTCTGCAGAGTGAACAAACTATTCGAATAGCCATACCCACGGTCAAGGGTGGACAAAGTGCGCTGTCGCCAGGTAGATTTTCTCTATTTGATTCCAAAATCAGACTTTACAAAAGAAAAGCACAGTTGTAGCCGTGAATGTTATGATTTGATAAAATTCGTGGTTGTAGCCACGAGGAAAAGATTTCCAAAGTATTCTTAAAATAAAACCATGGTCGATGCCATGCTTGTTTTGATTTCCACGGTTGGAGCCGTGTTCCGAAAAGTTTAAACTATGATTTCATAAAGGAAAATTCCTTTGAAAACTGCTCTTAAAAATTTTAGGACCAAATCTTCAAAGTTGGCTTTTCGCAAATTAACCAATACCTTCCCTTGAATCAAATTGCATATTGCATTTCTTACCGGACTTGTTGAGTATGTTGCATACTCACCCTCGCTTTTTATTGCGGGGCTGCTTATTCCATGAAGCAGATCAGGAAGACAAAGATAGCTACCCAAGAGCCTGCGTTCCACCATTCGATATCTGCAATGAAGACTTTGAAGAGGAAGATTATCAGGACATCTAGGATCATGTTATCTTCAGTCTTTGCCTGTGGTGTTTCTGAACTTCATTTTATCATGTTAACTTGATAGTTTAATATTTCCGCTGCTATATGACCTACGGGTCCAACTTTTGTAATAATGGGCCTTGTTGGCCAGTACTATGTATTCAACTTTATTTATCGCATGGTGATGATCCATACTGTTATGATCTGTGTGTACTAGCTATTGATCCAGGGACTAGTACAGGTAAACACAGGTGGGCCCGTGTCCTATTGCGGGTTCCGACATAATCATAGTGTTAATTTAGTAGGATCATGTCGAGTTACTTACCTTGATGATGAAATTGATAAGCTTGTTTGGTATGTGTTGAATAACAGTGAAGAGGTTGATCCATATAAGAAGTGAGTACAATATTTTCATGTACATATGAATTTCATGCTACATATAACTAACTTATCTGTAGGAAATATTTAACGATATGCTTGATTTTTCCTTTTTGTAGGATGTTCACCGAAGAGTTAGAGAAAGAAGGGTCAGATGATATTGACAAAAGATTGATGAGTGGATTTGCTAAATGGTTTAAGAACCATATAAGCGAGAAGTCGGATTGGGTTAGTGATCACCTACGTGCACTCTCATGTGGTCCAGATCTACGTGTCAGAATATATTCAGCTTGCACTGTTAATGGTGTTCGATACAACACCGTTGGTCGTGAGAAAAACTTGAAGACTCAAAATAGTTCCATTATGGTCGATGGTACACATAATGGGCAGCCTACTGAATTTTATGGTTCATTGAAAGAGATTATTGAGTTGGTGTATAACTCGGATCTACACGTTCGTCGATTGGTGGTCCTATTTCGATGTGATTGGTATGATCAAAATGGCAAGATGAGAGCAATCAAAGATGATGGGTATTTCAAATCCATCAATATTGAGGGGTTGTGGTACAAGACTGATCCTTTTATTTTGGCTACTCAATCAAAAAAGGTATTTTACCTGCAAGACACGCTATTAGGGAAAAAATGGCGAGTTGTACAGAAGTTTGAGCATTGACATCTATATAGTGTGGCTGAAATTGACATGACCAACAATGCTGGTGCATATCAAGAAGAAGATAGTTCCGATACCGAATATAATGTGCAATCTAGTAATGCACCTTCAGAGAGTTTGCGCCGCCATGACGAGGATATAGTCTTAGCTGTTGATGCTAATTTAGTGCATAATGTGCACAGCACCGATGGAAATGAGGACAATTCGTGCGAATCTGAAGAAAAAGATGACACTACAGTGCAGTTTGTCAGTGACAATGAGCATGAAGATATTCCGTTATGTGGCACCGATGAGGATTAGTTCTACAACAAAAAAATAAATAAAAGCGAAAACATGGCGGCAATATGTCCCGCTAAAATTTTTTCGCACCGCCACCTCTCCCCAGGTTTGTCCATCGGTTCCACCCCCAAACCACATCGCGCACAACCCCTATTCACCCGAAATCCCCCAAATCGCCTAAGCCCATCTCCCAACTTCCGCCAAAATCCCCAAATCACCTTTTTCACCCACAACCCTACTCCCACCGAATCCCCAAATCACCGTCGCCCACAACCCTACTCCCACCCCCAAATTTCCGTCGCCCACCTCCCGACTTCCTCCAATATTGTCATCTCCCACCAGGCTTCCTCCCGACGCGCGAGCAAGAGCGTCTCAAGGCCGAAGCTGGTGAAGGGGGATCTGCCAGCGCTGTCTCCGTCCGTGACTTGCCAGCGCCGTCTCCGTCCGCGACTCCGCGACTCGCCATCGCCGTCTCCGTCCGTGACTCGCCAGCGCCACCGCCTTCTCCGTCCGCGACCCGTGTGGCGGCAATCAAGAACACGTGAGTTTTTTTTTGAGCTTACCGATCTAATGTATTGCTCTTAGTTTTAATTAGATTTACATGCTTTTCATTTTTTTTCCTTGTTGATCAATTTTTTTGTACTACATATTGATTATATATGCGTTGGGCACTAGTTAGCTCAGATGGCTCTCCATCACTTCTTTGTAAGAAAAAGGGCAAAATCAACTTCCTGGGTTTTAAGTTTTTGCTTGTGCTGTGTCATTCCATTCTGTTGGCCCTAATGCAGCAAGCGCTCAATACTGTTACTTGTTGATCAATACTGTTACTTGTTGATCAATACTGTTACTTGTTGATCAATACTGTTAATTTACATGGTAGTTCATGCAGCAGATTTCAGTTTATCTCTTGCTACCTTCCAAATGTATGATTGCTGAAATAATGTACTGCTATCTATCCTGCAATAGAATGTTATGCAGCTTTACTGTTCCTCCCAGAAAAGTAAAAACAAAGCATTACTACATATTTTCATACTTACTCCATTTTGTAGGTTGTAAGTTTACCCTAAATTTTACCCTGGCCCCGGCGTAATTGTTGAGCTCAATGAAAACACGCAATCAAGTTAGAGGTAGTCTTCCTCTACTTGTCTTTTTTTGAAATTATCATTGTTCTTGTGTTATATACTGCAATGCATATTATATTGTGACACTACGGAATGGTGTGACGTTATTTAACGTGAATGTTAAGGTAAAAAAAAACTTTATGAAATGTGGAATTAAGGTTAAAACCATAGGGTATGGAGGGTAATAGCGTTTCCGGGCCGTTTTCGGGCCGTTTCCAGGGTTTTGGGCCTTCCCGGGGGAGTTTGGGCCTAAAAGAGGGGGTTGTGGGCTTTGGTGGGATGGAGTAAGAGTCCATTTAGGACTAGGAATTAGATTTAGGGCTGGTAAAAGGGGGGTTCCCCCTGCCCTTGGGGCGCCCCATGCCCTCTTGTGCGCCCCCTCGTCTCCCTCCAAGCCCTAGACGCTCCCCACCTTCCCCTCTCCCTCTTGTGCGCCCCCTCTCCCTTGCCCCCATTGCTCCCCACCTCTCCACCACCTCTCCTCCACCCCCTTGATGCCCTAGGGTGGCCTCCCCACCCCCTGCACCTCGAGGATCCATCCATTGGAGCGAGGAGCAAGGAGCGAGGAGCGAGGAGCGTGGAGCGAGGAGCGAGCCGAGAGGAGATCCTTTCAGATTTCGTGCGTCGGGCAAAGGTATGGCCATGGGAAACCTTGGGGTTGATCTAGGTACTGTTCTAAGGATGATTATCAAGTTTTTAGATCAATTAGTGGTGCTGAATTTGATTAGATTAGATGGATTCTTGAGTTGGTCACGTTCTCTGTTTCGGACAGCATGAGCAGTCGACCTAGGGTTCGGTTGTTCGCCAATTTAGAATCCGAATTTGGTCATATAGATGTTGAATAAGTTGTAGATAATTTCATTATCTTTCCGTGGATATAAAGAACGTTAAATTACGCCCAGCCGTTTGAAAGTTATGGCTGTTTTACTGAGCATGTTAAAATCTGTGACGTGATTGGAACAGATCACGGTATTTTGTAGATTAAACAACCTTAGAGTCCGATTCAGTCTTTCCCTATACCTAGAAAAAGTTGGGAAATTTGCTAAGCTACGCGAGGATGTACTCGTTTAATTCATTCGGAGTCCCAGAACTCAAGTTATGCCTTTTGGAAGGCTGCTGTCCCGACGGGACAGAACCGCTGTTTTCGGGTTTTGCGAGTAGTTGGCAATGTCGGGGTAGATGAGGGTTTGCATACTGTTTTGTGGGCTTGATTGTGAGTGTGTGGTCCCTATGTGCAGGTGGTGTGACCCCAGGAGGGCCTACTACTTCTCGCCAATCCGTCGCCCGTGGTTGAGGCAAGTGTATTGTAATGGATAGCGATTTGTAGGTTGCTTGTTGAGACTAGATGAAAATGGATTATATGATATGATCACTTGCCATGCTTTAATGATTGCCAATGATATGATGAGTATGTTTATCATGTTAAGATGCCATGTGTTAATGTACAAGTTAATTATGATGTTGGCATATTTGCATACATGGCATGATTACATGGCCCGGGCGGTGAGAAAGTCATAACTAGTCCGGGAAGGTCGGTGAGAAAGTTATGACTAATCCGGAGAGCCAATGAGTAAGTCCTACATCGTGATTCCATTCACCGCGGTGAACGGAAGCGAGGAGTAGGCACCCTCCATCTTCGGGATGGAAGGGGGGAGAGGGTGCACACCGATGGGTGTGTACTCAACCATACCGGTATGAGTTTCCAGGAGATATGAGCATCGCATTGCATTGCATTATATGAGAATGTTAAATGAGGATGATTTATGATGATGTCCATGATATGCTTACACCATGAATATGAGATGTGTATGATGTTGTATGTGAAAAGTGGTGATGAAGATATTGGAATGCATTTTCTTGTTCCATTGCATTATACTTGCTGAGTGATGAACTCACGCTTGTGTTTATGTTGTTTTTCTTAGGTACCATGAAACCGGCATGCGAGGAAAAGGGTTTAGCTATACATCTACACGTAGCTCCACACAAATTTGACAGTGTTATCATTTGGAGTCATGATAATGAAAGTATTGCCATGAAACTTGGAGTATTGCTTAACTGTGTGCTCGGTCTTATTATTTGATTCGTTTAGCTCATGAAGTGGTGGAATGCTTTATCCTGGACTTATATTGTTGCTATGTCACATGTTATTGCTGTTTTAGATGCTTTCCATTATGATATAACTTGTGATACTGTTGTTGCACCTTCAATTCATGTTAAAACAAAGGAGATGCTGCCGAAATCTCGGTTTTTAGCATGTGCGCCTTTGCTGGAATTTATGTTTAATTGTGGTATTTAGATGTTGTTTAGCTTATGTTTGGTAGCATTCAGGCATATTAAATGCCTGGTGTTACAGCTTGGTATCGAGCGGTCAGAGGTCCTTGGAATGTGTATTTTTAGTGACATGCTATAGGGTACAACTAAAATGTGATGTGGAATAACTTAGAAACATGGCTTAGGTCTTAACTAAAATTTTGTCATAGGATAGCAACATTAAAACTTGCAAAAGTGGTATAACTAATCTAAAATTTGACACACACTGGATGCACAGTAGGAAAGGGTATGGGTATCGTTTCTTTACGCTTAAATGTTGTATTTAAGCTTTGATGTTGAATGCTTCATTTGATAATGCATGTTGCTATGACTATGAGATAAATGATTGAATTATTCTTGTTGTTGTGATAAAGTGGGGTTGTGGTGCCGACGGGTTCGGTCACCTCTTTTTGTTCATAGTAAGGGTGAGGTTTGACGGAGTGGCCGGTTAGCGCCATCACCAAAGAACTATTAACCCCTGTAGGAGAAGAGTTCTTACCCTTTCTGTCGTAGATCGGGTAGTTGACTGGAGTCAAATAGAAGAGTTTGGTGGTGGATTCCTTTGGATGTTCTTTACCGTTCTGACGGTCGGTTTTGGTTGTTTTTCTTGATTTTAATTGATTGAAATCAAAAGAAAAGTGGTTGGTATTGGATTTTCTCGGATTGTTCCGTATGCGGTATGTGGTCTTGTCTTCCTTGGTTGAAGACAAAGAAGAAGAGTCTAGTGTTGCGCTTCTTTTGGCCGCCTTTCCAGCTTTGATGCTTAGTTTGTTGATGGCTTTATGGGGAAGAAGCATTCAATTTATTCGTGTGTTTGTCTTTCTCCGAGGTTAAAGGAGTTATTGCGGAGTTATGCCAGACCTGGCTGTCAAGGCTGAAGTTTTGTGGCTTTGTAGGAGTAAGTGGTGTTTGATTTCGTTATTTTGCTGGTTTAAGAAATCATCTTTGAAGAACCCTTCTTGTTTCGTGAAAGTTTGGGGTTTGGTGTTAAGGTTTTATTTGCAAAGGTTTATTTGATCGCTTGGTTCCCTCCTGTGGGAGTCTTTGAGATTGAAAAGTGTTTTGGAAAATTCCTTTTGCATGACCATGTTTGGGTTTGTCTCATTGCAATTTTGAGAGTCAAGTTTCCTTATGAATTTGGGATGAGTTTTAAAACTAAAATGCTGCAAACAAAGTAAGTAGTCTTTTGACTGAAATCGTTTGTCCCTAGTAAGAATTGTTGTTTAGCATGTTATGTAGCATGTACCAATGTGGTTTATGGGATGACGTACTGTTAAGCTAATCCGTGAGTTGAAACAATTCAATGCGGTTGTTACCTCTAGCTTGAAAATAAATAGACTACTAGTGTTGTAGTTTGCTCTTAGCGAGAATGATTAAATGTGTTAATGTACATGCTTAGAATCTGTTGTTTTGTTATAAAAAAAATGCTTATGACCCCGATTATGTTTAAAGTTTTAAACCCTGATGCATAGTTGCAACATTAAGATGATGTAGACTGCTATTATTGTTAAAGAAACTTTGCTAGTTGTTTAAAGATGCTCTAATCTAATGGATTAATAGAGAAATTTAACCGTGTTGCCTAGTGACTTTAATTTGGAAGTTGATTAGAGTTGCTATTTACGTTGTTGCAAACTACTAGTATATTTGGAAGTCTGCAGTTGTGTCTCTACAATGCTAGTATTGATATCAATTGAGAAGACATAAGGCTTATTGTTAATGATGTTGTTAAGGATAGTGTTAATGCTAGTATTCAATCTATTTTAAATAGTGGGAGTATGTTGTGTGGTGGTAATTTGTTATGACCTATGTATAGGGTAGCTAAAAGTAATGTTGTTGGTTGATGATTATGCCCATTTGTTTTTATTGATGACTAAATAGTGGTGGTAACTGTTTAGATTGCTCGTTGGAAAACCATGGTTAAAATAGAGGAAAATTTTAACATGTTGCGATGGAGTGAGCTTTGGATAATTAACATGATAAATGCTCTTATCCTTAATGAAAGTATAACTTAGAGTCTCACTTATGAATTCTTCCCTGTGGAGATAATATTTACATATTGAAGTCGTTGTTTAACTGAATAAGGTTCGGTTGTCGAGACGTGAATATATAGGAGGTATGAAATTTATATGTTGATCTTGCTGAAAGATTTGTTGAAGTATTATGTTTCAAATTTAGAATAAGAAGTATTATGATTCGGTGATCCGTGGGGATCATGTCAATATAGTTTTGGTTGGGTGACTTTTTGATAAGCATCATAAACCATAATTAAAAGTGTTGGGAATGGTAACTAGAGGAAGAATTTGTTGTGAAGCTTTTGGTTTAACTGTGTTGGGGCTTCTCAGGGAGTAAATAGTGATTATTGAAGTCTTTAATGGAAAGCGTAGTGGAGTACTAGAGATGGTTCTTTTTATGCTGAGCTTGTGTTCAAAAGCTTTTGGACTGGTTTGGTTGTTTGCCATTTTGGTTGAAGGGTTTTCGGTTAAGGTGTTCCAGATGTCTTTGTTTCGAGTTTCCTAAAACTCGTAGAAATTGGTGCAAATATTTGGTTTTGGCTAATTTGTTTAGTTGGTGCTATGAGTATGGATTTACACCCCAAAAGTTTTTGAGTCGATCGCGCCTTCTTCGTTAGACCGAATTATCTTTGGAATTAATTTTAAAAGGAAGCAGATGGTCATAAAGGGTTGTGTTGGAAACTTTTGAGTTCAGCCCTTGATGTGTAACTCTGTTTGGCTAGAGTTGGAGTCATTTGGAAAATGTGTCTGGTGTGCGGATGTTTCACAAGTCTGATCTTTTTATGAAAGTTTCATAAGTGAATTTGGTTAGTGAGGAGTTTTCTTTTGGGATTGAGTTTCCCTCTCTTTTGATAAAATTTATGGCGGTTGTGTGTGCAGATGTTTGACTTTGGAGTCGATGTTCTGTTCCAAAGGGTTGAGTTTGATTTTGCGAGGTGTTGCAAGGTTAGTTTTAAATGGATGATGGGTTTTTTTCACACGATGTGGTGTTTTGTTGTTAACGATGTTGCCGTCATAGTCTATATGATTTAGCGCAACTGTCAGTGTTATGTGTATTTCAATCATGTGATACCGAGGGAGAAGTCTTTTGGTGAATGACTTTTCGGTATTGTTGTTATATGATGAATGAATGGTGAAAAGTAAACAAGACATCGTGTATAGATGTTAAATGATAAAAGAGTCGTTGAGCCAGGTCAGTGAGAAAGTCATATATGGAGATATGACTAATCCGGAGTGCTCTTGAAGAATGTGCATTCATGTCATGAAACGAGATTTCCCTTGCTTGCTAGTACGAAAAGAAAAGAATGAATAATTTCTGGTGTTGGTTGTGGTGAAGGGATTTGTGTTTCCTTTGCGTTTTGGCTTAGGAAACTAAAATGAATACTATCTGGTTGTTGTCGAATCCTTTCCAAAGTGGTTTTAGCGCTTTGAGGTTTGAGTTGTTGGATGAGGGCCACTTGGGTTCATGTTTATGATTGCGCTCTTTATCGTGGTCCTTTGAGTGGAAGGTTGTGTATGACTCAATGCAAACCTTCGTGGAGAATTGTGTCGTTGAGGTGTTCCTCGGTAGGGTTGATTAAATTATTAGTGGACCATTTGGTGGTTGCTAGTAATCACTTTTCCTTTTGAGGTATATTGGATCTTTTTGTCGTTGGGCAATGAGCGAGTTATGTCAACCGCAGAGGAACGTTCGGTCGTTTCTGTTACGCGAGTCTTACGGAAGTAGGTTGTTCGTTCTGGTGGTAATCTTAGAGCGTTGTGTCTCTCCTGTTTCGCTTCGTCTTGAGTACAAGGAACCACAGAATGGAGGTTGGTACCGTGTTTTTCTGGAGAGTAGCATGAGTTAAAGGGATCGGGCACTTCAGTGCCAAGGAATGCTTAGAACGAGGAGTTTGAGACCGTTTTCTTTTGTGGGCTGTTTGAGGTTTTATCTTATCGCTTGGGGACATGCTGAGATCGTGTGTGAGTACTTTGTGTTTCAAGGTTGAGTAAAGTTCTCGCAAGTTTTGATTGTGAGTTATCTTTAGAGCTGTCAGTCTTTGATCCTTAGCTCCTTGCCTCTGAGTGCTGGCTGGTGCAAGTCGTAGGGGCTTCTAAGCGGGTTCTGAGGCGTGAACCATAACTCCCTTTGATTTGGTTGTTTGCGAAGTGGCGTGTCTCGGATTCGGGGTCGAATCCTGTTGAAGGGGGAAGAATGTGACACTACGGAATGGTGTGACATTATTTAACGTGAATGTTAAGGTAAAAAAAAACTTTATGAAATGTGGAATTAAGGTTAAAACCATAGGGTATGGAGGTTAATAGCGTTTCCGGGCCGTTTCCAGGCTTTTGGGCCTTCCTGGGGGAGTTTGGGCCTAAAAGAGGGGGTTGTGGGCTTTGGTGGGATGGAGTAAGAGTCCATTTAGGACTAGGAATCAGATTTAGGGCTGGTAAAAGGGGGGTTCCCCCTGCCCTTGGGGCGCCCCATGCCCTCTTGTGTGCCCCCTCCTCTCCCTCCAAGCCCTAGCCGCTCCCCACCTTCCCCTCTCCCTCTTGTGCGCCCCCTCTCCCTTGCCCCCATTGCTCCCCACCTCTCCACCACCTCTCCTCCACCCCCTTTCTGCCCTAGGGTGGCCTCCCCACCCCCTGCACCTCGAGGATCCATCCATTGGAGCGAGGAGCGAGGAGCGAGCCGGGAGGAGATCCTTTCAGATTTCGTGCGTCGGGCAAAGGTATGGCCATGGGAAACCTTGGGGTTGATCTAGGTACTGTTCTAAGGATGATTATCAAGTTTTTAGATCAATTGGTGGTGCTGGATTTGATTAGATTAGATGGATTCTTGAGTTGGTCACGTTCTCTGTTTCGGACAGCATGAGCAGTCGACCTAGGGTTCGGTTGTTCGCCAATTTAGAATCCAAATTTGGTCGTACGGATGTTGAAGAAGTTGTAGATAATTTCATTATCTTTCCGTGGATATAAAGAACGTTAAATTATGCCCAGCCGTTTGAAAGTTATGGCTGTTTTACCGAGCGTGTTAAAATCTGTGACGTGATTGGAACAGATCACGGTATTTTGTAGATTAAACAACTTTAGAGTCCGATTCAGTCTTTCCCTATACCTAGAAAAAGTTGGGAAATTTCCTAAGCTACGCGAGGATGTACTCGTTTAATTCATTCGGAGTACCAGACCTCAAGTTATGCCTTTTGGAAGGCTGCTGTCCCGACAGGACAGAACCGCTGTTTTCGGGTTTTGCGAGTAGTTGGCAATGTCGGGGTAGATGAGGGTTTGCGTACTGTTTTGTGGGCTTGATTGTGAGTGTGTGGTCCCTATGTGCAGGTGGTGTGACCCCGGGAGGGCCTACTACTTCTCGCCAATCCGTCGCCCGTGGTTGAGGCAAGTGTATTGTAATGGATAGCGATTTGTAGGTTGCTTGTTGAGACTAGATGAAAATGGATTATATGATATGATCACTTGCCATGCTTTAATGATTGCCAATGATATGATGAGTATGTTTATCATGTTAAGATGCCATGTGTTAATGTACAAGTTAATTATGATATTGGCATATTTTGCATACATGGCATGATTACATGGCCCGGGCGGTGAGAAAGTCATAACTAGTCCGGGAAGGTCGGTGAGAAAGTTATGACTAATCCGGAGAGCCAATGAGTAAGTCGTACATAGTGATTCCATTCACCGCGGTGAATGGAAGCGAGGAGTAGGCACCCTCCATCTTCGAGATGGAAGGGGGGAGAGGGTGCACACCGACGGGTGTGTACTCAACCATACCGGTATGAGTTTCCAAGAGATATGAGCATCGCATTGTATTACATTGCATTGCATTATATGAGGATGTTAAATGAGGACGATTTATGATGATGTCCATGATATGCTTACACCATGAATAAGAGATGTGTATGATGTTGTATGTGAAAAGTGGTGATGAAGGTATTGGAATGTATTTTCTTGTTCCATTGCATTATACTTGCTGAGTGATGAACTCACGCTTGTGTTTATGTTGTTTTTCTTAGGTACATGAAACCGGCATGCGGGGAAAAGGGTTTAGCTATACATCTACACGTAGCTCCACACAAATTAGACAGTGTTATCATTTGGAGTCATGATAATGAAAGTATTGCCATGAAACTTGGAGTATTGCTTAACTGTGTGCTCGGTCTTATTATTTGATTCGTTTAGCTCATGAAGTGGTGGAATGCTTTATCCTAGACTTATATTGTTGCTATGTCACATGTTATTGCTGTTTTAGATGCTTTCCATTATGATATAACTTGTGATAGTGTTGTTGCTCCTTCAATTCATGTTAAAACAAAGAAGATGCTGCCGAAATCTCGGTTTTTAGCTTGTGCGCCTTTGCTGGAATTTATGTTTAATTGTGGTATTTAGATGTTGTTTAGCTTATGTTTGGTAGCATTCAGGCATATTAAATGTCGGGGTGTTACATATATATACTAGTAAATCAAAATTCATCTATGTTAATGTGGTGTCAAATATCGTATTTACAGTATTCTTACCATTTCAAATAATATTAATAATATCAATGGTTTCATAATAGAACATCAACTGTGTGAATATGAGAAGTTGCGGCTTGCCAATATCGCGGAGATTCGTGCCAAATTTAATTTTCTGGGCATCCCTTTAGTAAAAAATGCTTTGAATGGATCGACTACTTCCCATTCACCTATAAGGACAAGCAATCCGAGCTTAGAACACGGTGAAGACTCCGATTCAGATTATGATCCTGAAGAGGACAGGGGGACCGAGAATGATGCAAATGACAAGATTCCTTCGTATGAGGAGCAGCGGATGGAAGTGCGAACTGTAGCCACTATATCAGCGTTAAAGGTGCTTTGTCTATTCTGTTGGGGGCTCAGGATTTTGGTGTACTTGTGTTTTGCATTGCTTCTGTGGTTCTTGTGTTGGTCTTCATTTATTTCAAGTGATATGTTGACATTGCTGTTTATTCTTTTGTATCAGAGTAGATCATATAAAAGAACTGCTAAAAGGCCTGCTTTAAGGGCCAATAAAAGGGACAAGATGGCTCCAGGTGGCACAAGACCTTCCAAGAGAGTGAAAGCAACTCAAACAATAGAGCAACCTACTCGGGTGTCAACAAGGTCAACATCAAATAATTTAGCCTTGGGACAACATACTAAAGATAGAACCACTGCAGCATCTGATCAATTGGCACATCAAGTTCATAGCCAAGGACAAGAACCTATTGTGGAACCTAGGAGTCCTGTTAGGGACTGGTCTTATGAAGGAGAAAGTTTAGATGCGGACGAAGGTGGTGAACCTGTTGCCCCTAATGAGAACAACCAGTCAAACAATGCAGGCATGTTGTTTTACCTTGCTCCTTTAATGATCTGTATAGTTCTTGTTCTCTAACTCTTTCGATGAAGTCCGGTCACAGATTGGACCTATCTGGCAGATGATACAAACCAGCATCAAGAGGATGATGCAGACCAACACCAAGATGATGAAGGCAAGTTATTTTTGGGCATTCTTCTTTTCAGCTTTATTACACTTGTGACTAAGAACAATATTTCAGATTGTTTTCACAGATTACAAACATTAATCAGTTAACTAATCTCTTCAATGCCTTTTTCGTAGATAACTCAAATACTTCTAAAAGAGGGAAGAGGGCATCAACAATGGGGAAAATGCTTGAGAAGATGACTAGAACTATGGGAAAAAGGTTGCCCGTCCAATTTGCCGAGGGGATGAGAAGGCCACATAAGCCGTTGGAAGCTGCAAAGTTTGCATCGGAGGTCATGCTCAAATTAGGCATAATGTCCCTATCCTCACTAGTTGGAAAGAGTATAAGAACAACACGACTCATTTGGATAATTTCATGGGAAAACTGTCTGTAAGTGGTTTCATTCTTGGGCATGAACAATTACTCTTCTTCCACACTAGATTGCATAACTTATTAATGTGATTCATTTAACTTGCTAGACAAGGCTAGCCTTGGACACCAGTGATAGGACAACCAAGGATGCATGTGCTGACATTTTGAAGGGTGGGGTGCGGCAAACTAGGTATTTGCTGAAGAAGCGGTTTTTCGATGGTATCCCAGCAAATGAAATATGTGCAACTAGTCCAGTACCTAACATGACAGATGAGGAGTGGATAAAACTCATCCAAAAATGATCTGACCCGAAAAGCAAGGTAAGATTTCTGAACATATTCAGATTCCATTCATGAATGTGCCTAACTAAACCGTCTTTTGTAGGAAATATCTGAAAAGAACAAGCAAAATCGTGCCAAAGTCAAATTCCATTAGGCCACAGGGTCTCGTAGTTACATTGCACACTGCCATGCTCTGGTAAGTACTGTTCGCTGTCTCATTATTCATTTTGGATCCACAAAACTTGGTAGGAATTACACATACATCACTTGTTACTTGATAACCAAAGAGAGGATTTTATATGCTCTTATTGAGTTGAAGCCCTGCCTATAATAAAGCCATATGTAGCTAGGAAGAACTTTTCTACTTGATACATTTTATTATGTTTCTTCTTCCAATTGTAGAAAGAGAGAAATAAGGATCAACAGTTCACTGCTGTGGACTTGTTCAAGGAGTGCCACAACAGCAAGAAGAAGGGACTCGTTGAACCTATGCAACGCGCAGTTGTAAGACCCTACATTTCCTCCTTGTTCTTCTGCCATTCTATCCTGCAGATGATCAATTTAGTTTTCCATCATTTAGATTCAAGATATTGTATCTAGGTATGTTAAGAAAAATCTGGTTGAGATACTGATAGGCCTCCTTGCCTTGCAATCTGGAGAAGCGTATGAATTCTGGGCAAACACATGAATGTGTTCATACGATGATTATTTTTGTTTCTTGTACATACTTTGAAAGAGTTGGTTGATAGTTATTCAAACAAATAAAGGCACTCTGTTGTGCTTGCTTAGACATAACAAATATGACCATGCTACAGTTGTCCCTGTGAATTAGGTTGTAATCTTTGTAAACTTGTGGAGTCAAGTGTGTGATATTAATTGGTACTTCTAATAGTCCACAGCTAAGCATAGGTATGTCAATTTTTGTGCAAATACCTTCAACTCCAAATTTTGCATCTTTCTTTCTTATTGGAATTGAAATGCTCATTTATGTTGTAAATATTTCATGGTCCTAGGGGCCTATGTTGTTGTATTCTCTCAGCATTTCAAATTTCACAGCTTGACAAAACCCAAGAGCTTCTTGCTCACGCATTGCCAAACAAAAAACTAACCTCGCATCAGTTCTGTTGCTTTACTTTCTATTACATCATGAATTAATGTTTCAATTCAAGCCTGGTAAACATGCTAGGAGGAAATGTGTCCTAACTAGTGTGGCTGCATGACTCCAGTCCTTGGTAGTTTTAATCATCCCAACTCTATGCTCTCATCAAATATTCGTTTTTACTATAAGCATTAAGCAACAACAGTCCCTCTATGTTTTTTTAACAACACTCCTTTGGTAAGCTTGCGAAGACTTCAAGCACTTGGTGTATAGTCTGTCAAATCTATGTCAGAAATTACAGAATATAATTGTTGAGTAAAGAATCGGAGATATGTTATTTCCTTATCTGTTAAAGCCAGGTTGTGCTCAATTAAATCCGCGTACTTTCATAGTCATTAGCCATTTGATATATAAATTAATTAATTATCAGATGTACATGAAAAAGCTCGTATTGGCATAAGGCATCATGTTTTCTCATACTGTATCTTGCATGACTATGATGAAAATTTCATTTGTATATGCCTTATTTTCCCCATTTCAGTATTGATTCTGTTATGTTCTATATATTAGGCTGAGATGGAAGCTATGATGGAGCCTGATGCAGAGGGCCAGGCAACAATGTCTAGTACTGAGATTGTTGACAAGGTTCTATCTCAAAACAACGCCACAAGCAAATTCTTGAAGAATGTTGGATTACAATCAACCACTACAAACTCTGCAAAGGGCTCCAAAGAACAAGTTCTTGAGGAACAGCTTGAGGAGGAGAGACGAGGAGCTGCTGAACTTCGAAAGACCGTTGAGCAACAACAGCAAGAAGTAGAAGACTTGAAGAAAAAAGCTCAAGCATCAGATGATGCACTGATCAGAACCCAAAAGGAAATGGAAGATATAAAGAAGAGGCAAGAAGAGAATGATGCAATTATTTGCCGTCTCATGCGAATGGCTAGTCAAGCCAACTTGTGAGTTTATGAATCTGTTCAATAGTAACATGTGGATCTATTTAGACAAGGATATTTATTTTTGCATGGCTGGTTACTTGGATAAATGGTACTAGCTTGAAGTGGTGGTTTAAGTACTGTGAACACATTTTGTGACACTTAATGCATCTGTGGATATTTCGTGCTGCTTTGTGAAATGTATTGATTGGTATCCTCAAAATATTGTGTGATGTGGATGAAATTTGTGTTGTGGTTGTAAAAATGAATCATATGTGAGCTGACAGAGGTGTTAAATGACGAAACTTCATGCGATGCTACATTTATCTATTACGAAATTATTCATCATGGAAAATGACAGATGCTACTTTCATGACGAAAATTCATGTCCACGTGACAATCTTCAGTGACAAAACATTTGGGTCACAAGACGTGCCACGTCACCCCACACCCTGGCTGCTGACGTGGCATTGGACTGTTCCATGACAAAAATGCGTGTCCACGTGGCACTAATTGCGGATTTAAACATTTGCGTCACAAGAAGTGCCACGTCCCCACACACCTAGGCTGATTACGTGGCACTAGGGTAATCCATGACGAAAATATATGACTTTTTGGGTACAATTAATGACGGCTATAGTCGTCATAAAATTGAACTCTTCGATGACGGAAATGTAATTCGTCACAGAACAGTTGATTTGTTATGACGAAAATAAGCAATTCGTCATTGAAAACTTTCTATGACGCACTTTCTATGACAAATTGAATTTTGTCATAAAGTCGTCATAAAAAACCTACAATGACGATTTCGGGACTAATGATGACGAGTTTGGACCGTCATTAAAAATCACTTTTCTAGTAGTGTTGTAAACACAAGGCTCTTCTTCGTTTTTGATGAAGTCAAATCCTTTGACTACTTTGTCAAAACGAATGTTCCAACTCTGAGATGTTGCTTCAACCCATAAATGGATCTCTGAAGCTTGCATACCTTTTTAGCATATTTAGGATCAACAAAACCTTCAGGTTGTATCATGTATACATCCTCATATAGATTCCCATTAAGGAAAGCTCTTTTGACGTCCATCTGCCATATTTCATATTCAAAATATGCATCAATAGCTAAAATGACCTGGACAGACTTAAGCATGGCTACCGGTGAGAAAGTTTCATCATAGTCAACTCCTTGAACTTGTTTGAAACCCTTTGCCACCAACCGTGCCTTATAGATCTGAACATTTCCATCCATGTCTATCTTCTTCTTGAAAATCCATTTGCATTCTATGGTTTTTTTTACACCATGAGGAGGATCAACCAAGTTCCAAACTTGATTATCATGCATGGATTGAATTTCGGATCTCATGGCTCCAAGCCATTTTTTGGAGTTTGGGTCCATCATCGCTTCTTTATAAGTCGTGGGCTCATCATTGTCCAACAATAATATGTTATGTCCATATCTTATGGGATCATGATGCGGACCCCCCGACCTACGTAGGGCTGGTGTCTCTTCCACAGGTTGTACAACACTTTGTACATCTTGTGAAGGTTTAGTGGTAGCTTGAACATATTCATGCGATTCTCGAACTTCATCGAGATGCACATCACTCCCACGGATTTCTTTAGAAAGAAACTCTTTCTCCAAAAAGACACAATTTCGAGCAATAAAAACTTTGTTCTCGTTTCTTTTGTAAAAGTAATATCTTTTTGTTTCTTTATGATACCCCACAAAAAAGCATTTTTCTGATTTAGGTGCGAGTTTATCTGATTGCAAATATTTTACATAAGCCTCGCATCCCCATATCTTGAGAAATGACAACATGGGACTTCTCCCAGTCCATATCTCATATGACGTCTTCTCAATGGAATTTGATGGGACCCTATTCAATGTGAACGCATCTGTCTCTAGAGCGAAACCCCAGAAAGATAATGGTAGATCTGTTTGGCTCATCATTGACTGAACCATGTGTAACAAAGTTCGGTTCCGTCCTTCGGACACGCCATTCCATTGAGGCGTTCCTAGCGGAGTAAGTTGTGGAACAATTCCACATTGCTTTAGATGATCACCAAACTCTTGGCTCAAGTATTCGCCACCACGATCTGATCATAAGTGTTTTATTGATTTGCCAAGTTGATTTTGTACTTCGTTCTGAAACTCTTTGAACTTTTCAAAAGTTTCAGATTTATGCCTCATTAAGTAGATATATCCATATCTACTAAAGTCATCGGTAAAAGTTACAAAGTACTGAAACCCACCTCTAGCACTTGAGCTCATTGGTCCACATACATCTGTATGTACTAGGGTCAACAATTCACTTGCCCTTTCACTAAAACCTGTGAAAGGGGATTTTGTTATCTTGCCAAGTAAACAAGACTCACATGTTTCAAATGATTTAAAATCAAATGAGGTTAGAAGTCCATCACCATGGAGCTTCTTCATGCGCTTCTCATTTATGTGACCTAAGCGACAATGCCATAAAAAGGTAGGGTTACTTGGATATGCGAATCCAAGCATTGCTCGAGCATGTAGCTCAAGGAGTTCTTGGTGCTCAGACATCAAGATTCCTTTGAAGAGGAACGCGGTATGCTACTCTAGCACAAATTAAAAATTCTACCGCAAACCAGAAAAGCTACTCGCAAGAAGGTGATCATAGATCAATTACCACTAGACGCACAATTGCGGAATCCTTCGCGCGTTGATGTAGTGGATCGTTCTTGGCGTGGATCGTCCTCGCCGCGGATCGTCCTCGTCGTGGATCGTCCTCGCTGCAAATCGTCTTCTCCACGCCGCAGTAGCAGCAGCGTCACCACAGCAGTCCACACGTCCGGGGATGGAACGTCGTGCGTTGGCGTGCAAGCACCGTGTCGCTTGGTAGGGGCAACGAGAGGTGTAGGCTAGGGTTCTAGACGAAAGAGATGTGTGACGCTCACCCTTCTCCTCTCCTTATATAGCCACGCGACGAAACCGTAAGCCAGGGCCCATTAGCGCGTTAAGTCCACAAGGTCCATTAATTACGGATCTAATCCGAATTAATGCGTCCTAGCCCGTTAAGTGTGTGACCCTGTAGGTTCATGCGCATTTGGACATAGATTCGAAAAACCCTTTTCTAATCCAATAGTTGGTAGCGGCTCCTTGCAGAGCATGCCAACTCCCAAACACACATGATCAAAGTACTGATGTAATAATCCCTTTGCCAAACTATACGAAGATCGAACTCAAGGCGAGAAGCATGTCATCCTTTGACAGTTTAATCCATCTCTCGTATCCGTGATATATTAATAAGTTGTGATTGACTTCTCAATCACGACATGGCCATGCACTTCCTTAATCATATCACACGAGTGGCCTAGACATATATCTCCGTTACACTGGAGTGGCAAATTCTATCTTGACTGCTCACTTCCCTCTGCATGTTTCATAGTAAACATGAAAGCTACCTTTATAACCATCCGATTAGGAAATAGTGTTTGGTAACCCCAAGGTAAACTATTACATATGTAGGGAATGTGACAATCTCAGGTCTAAGGATCATACATCTATTATGTATGAGATACACTGATGGCACACAAGAATGTAACATTCTCGCAGTGTCTCATTGTGGGTCTATCTAACCCATGTTCTTCAACATGTGTTCAAAATGTATTGATGATATCTCCATATCCCATGATCTATGAAATATGATCATCGATCAGTACATGTGCTGATCTATTCATCGTTGTCTACTACGATGATATCCGATCAGAGATACTTACAGAATTATATCAACAAGTGGAGAGTTTCATAAGCAGGTCACATACTTACTGATCAATATAATGATATACATTCATTGGACCAATAATCATATTATTATTCATAAACATAGTCATATTACAATCATCTATATGACTGTCGCAAGGGCATAACACTAACATCTTTGCCACTTCTCTTATCTTATTTTGATATATGTGTTGTATTCTTCTCTAGGTCTAGTCGTGGACTCGAGCAGGTCAGTCTTGAGGAGTTTATGGTAATTGGACATCATGTTTCTTTGTCGTTTCCTTACTTGATCCTGATTGTTGTGTTATATTCTTCCCAAGTTTCTTTTATTTCATCTTAATTACTTCTTTATTCATTGTTCATATTTTACCTTAAGACGATTAGATAGATGATATTTCATGATTCTAAAAAGGAGTAACGAAAGAGAGCAAAACGATATTACTTCCTTCCTTTTATATATATATATATATATATATATATATATATATATATATATATATATATATATAATCATAATCTTCTTAGCATAATCCATTATCACTAAAACGCTGATATATTAACAGCTTTGGAAACAGGCAAACTGTCAATGGGACTTTGAGATCTAGTGGGGGATTGTTGGATTATTTGGGCCAAAGCCCATTTAATTGAGAGAATAATCCTAGAAAATCTCAAAGGCCCATCTCATGTGGAGGTACGTGTACTAACAATTGTCCTACATTGCTAGTCTAAAGTGGTGAACATTAACTTATATAATGTAGTGTGATCCACCATGGTAGAGTTATGTGGGAGAGAGGAAGAGAGAACACACGCCCGCGCGCTCGCTCGCCTGGCCTGGCCACGTCAACGAGTAACGCTCGACTGCATATCTTCGAGTAACGCTCAACTGCATGTCTTCGAGTAATGTTTGGTTACGGTTCTATATTTACTGGGCCACTGTAACCGGGATGTAGAAGAGAGTTTGCCAGTTTTCTCGCTGCGCTGTCTTCTGGTCTACTCCGTTCCAAATGCCGGCGTGCACCAGCGAACGGGAGAGCTGGTCTCCGGAACCATTCGTCCTCGAGTTCTTGCACCGGGAGAGGGCGAATAAGGTTTTTGGGAAGCGCTTGGCGCGATTGCTCCAAAATCTTCACACGGCTCGTCTTCCTCCACATTCATGCGCTACTGCTCGACGTCGCGTTCGGCATCAGTGTACTTTCGTTTTCAACGTTGTACGTACTACGACGGCTACTACTTCCTCTACACACGAACAGTACGTACTCGCTATGATGTTTCTATTGATTATTTCTAATCTACTGGTTGTGAGCGTACTACATGAATATATAGGTAGTCTCCTTGCATATAAATTTAGGGTATGCTCCTGTTATTTGCTACCAATCATCTATCAGATGTTATTTATAATTTATTCTTGGATTAAATTAAACTTCAAGGTGTCCTTATTTCTATCAAATATCACAATCGGTTCTTAAGATAAAACTGATTGTGATTTAGCATTAGGCACATAACAATCGGCTCATCCTACGAACTGATTGTGATGATTTCTTGCTAATTATGTTTTTTATTTTTCACCTCGCTGAATCTGCTATCACAATTAATATAAAAAATTAGGAACTAACGCAGATGAATTGATAGTGTTATGACATTCTATAATGATCTGAGTTGTCCATTTGGAACCCAAAAACTCGAAGTCTCTTGAGGGAACCCCGCCAGTGCTTATTCAGTTCAAACGCAGCAACATGCGTTGAATTTGTTAGTATAGATGCCGAGTGTTCTCATTATTGTTGGTTGGTTCGTGTCGTTAATTTCACGTATTTAAATGGTGAGCACGGCTCACAATATCGATGAAAATTGCGAAAAATTCGCGATTTTCGACCTTATCAAAAAGATACGACATCTAAAACCGGCTAATAAATTGGTTAAATTCAAAAAAAATTATGAGATATAAATATCACGATAATCGGTAAAAATCACTCAAAATCGGGCTTTAAGAAGCATTTAAATGGCCAATCAAAATTGACAAGAAATTGGGGAAAACCGGGAGAAAATCGGTCAAAATCGAGCGATAATAGGTCAAAATAGGAAGATTTTTTATTTTATTTTTTTCAAAATTTTGGATTTCAAAACCATATGATTTCTAACGATTTTTAAGCGATTTTTTTTTCCGATAATAAAAAATCGGACGATTTTTTTAAATAAGATAAGTTGAACCCTGATGGTGAGGTTTTTGCTACAAACTTTTGTTCTAGTACTTTTGAGTCTTTTGAGTCCCTTAAACTATGTATTTCAAGTGTCCTGATCATCAGTTGAGTTCTTTCTATAGGGTTTCCTTAATGCACATTTTAATGGAGCCGTTTCGTATGACAGGGTTTGCTTAGTGCTTCATATATCCCTTGGGCAACAACATATCCTCTGCCTTTGCTAAGTGAAGGCAAAGACGCATAGGGGCTGTTTGGTTGTCTTCTCAGCTCAGCCAGGCTGCATGAGCTCAGCCAGGCTGGTGGGAGTCAGGCTGAGTGGATGCAAGGAGATGTTGTTTGGTTGGTTGTATGAGGTTGGACAGGCTGCACAGAGATGTTGTTTGGTTGGCTGCACTGGAATGCAAGTGTGATAGGCAAATTCAAGAGAGGGATAAAATAAATTTTAAAAATACTAGAAAATCAATAATTTCACAAACAAAAATAAAAAGTTTTAAAATATATTCTAGAAAATCAATAAATTGAAAAACTAAAATTTTAATCTTTTGAAATTTATATAGCAAGTATGGTCTAGTTTTGTGTGAAAAAATATCAGGAACACATAGGTGAAATCGGTTCGTTAATCGGAGATGTTAATCAAAAGATATAGCAAAGAAAAGAAGAAAATTATATAGTAAATCTTGATGTCGGCATGCATGCATGGTTTCAGAGCCTGGCTCTAGGGAAACAGTGGATTTTCTCGTTTCCCTGGAGCCAGGCTGAAAGGGGTGTTTTGCATCTGTAGAGCCAGGCTGAGTTGAATGAGAAGGCAACCAAACACCCATCTTTTGCATCTGCAGATGCAAATCTCTTTAGATGCAGCCAACCAAACAGCCCAATAGTGCTTTCCGTCAGTGAAGGCAGAGGCGTGTAGTGCAGCATCGTAGAAAAAGTCGAGAAAGGAATGGCAAATAATGTAGCGCACAGCAAAAGGCAGTATAGCGACCACTGTACCGGAAAAACATTATAGCAAAAATACCATTTTGCACTATAGTAAGATCTTGTAGCAATGGATATTAGACGTTTGCCTGAAATCCAACATGCTATTGCTGAGGAGAGGGAAAGGCTAAGATATTGTGTTTTGCTTATGCAAACGCAAAGGATTTGCTTACAGCAAATCTGCCGCCACCCCTAGGGCATGTTTGGCATGAATTCTCCATAAACTCTCCAACTTTAAATCCAAACGGATCGTAGAATACTAAAATATATGAAATAACCCAAAAAAATTTTAAAATGAATTCAACTGGTTTTTGAATTGGTTTTGAATTTGATTTGCTAAATTTTGGGCCATCCTTACCTGTGGGCCTCCCAGCCCATCTTCCCCGTCCGGCCTACCCGGCCCAGTAGCGTCGCCTGGAGCCGGCCACCGTCTCCGCCTCTGGCTCGCCGCCGCCTACGCCGCGCCGGTCGCCGCAACCACGCATCCCGCCGCATTTCGCGCCACTCCGTGCCGCTCGTGCGTCCCATCCGTGCCGCTCCGCGCCACCCACTGACTCCCGCCATGCGCATCGACCGCACGTCACCACACCGCTCCGGCCGCCCTCGCGTGCTCGCCGCTCGCCTCTCTCCTCCCCACGCGATATAAATCCCCCCAGCTCACCGTTCTCCTGGCCCTTCTTCCTCTCGCCCGGTGAGACCACCCCCTCCCCACCGTCATGCTCACCTTCCCTGGCACCGGCTGGCCTTGCTGCCGTAATCGCCGCGCCGCCGTCCCCAGCTCGGCCAAACCCTAGCCATCCCCAGTGCCTCGCCCGCTTTGCCCCAATTCGGCCCCACTAGTCATAGGCTTCGCGCCCGGCCCCACCACTATCAGCACCCCCTCGCGCCTCAACCCAGCAGTCAGCTGCCTCCCCCGCTAGGCCCATCTGTCGGCCACCCCCACGCGTTTCGTTGGCCGGACCAGCGCCGCGGGCGTGCACGCTGCGCTCGTGGGCTGTGCCTTGGGTGCAACCCAACACTATTCATCTATTTTCTTTTTTTTCCCTTTTTTCGGATTTCAATAATCCAAAAAATTATGAAAAATCCAGAAAATTCCTGAAAAATTCCCAAAAATTCAAAAAAGCCGAAGAATACACCATCTTGACTGCTTCGAGCCACCAAGTCCAAAAAAGTCCTCCGCTCCACCAAATGAAGATCCCAAATTTTTCGGAATGCCCATTTTGCCCTCCGAATCTCCTCTGGCCCGTTTTTGTTTTCTGATTTTGTTTTCCGTTTCGTTCTCTGTTTTTGTTTTTTGTTTTCGTTCATCGTTTTCATTTCGTTTATCGTTTGCGCAGTACTCAGAGCCCGAGCAGTGCCCAGACTAGGAGCAGATCAGACCGGAGCCGCGTACGACTACATCGGCTATGACCTAGATGATTCATCAGCACAGCAAGGCAAGCCGCATATCCTTGAACATGTTGAACCCAATTGTTCATAATATTTTAGTATTTAATTTCTATCGCATTATTTTACTTGTATGTTGAAATACTAAAATGCTATAGTTTAGAATGACATGATATTTAGCTATACCCAATTTCTCGTCTAGCCTCCTTGATGTTGATGAACCTAGTTAAACCTTTGAATAACCCTAGTTAATAAATTATACACCTATAGTTAATTAATAAATTTAATAGTTTACTCAAAATCTTTTAAAAGAGAAAGAATCATGGTGAGCAGTTGGCTCGATGCATTTTAAAAATTGTTGCTATATTCAGGAGACAGTATTGGACTAGCCACGAGGTGGATGTGAGTCCAATCCCCGGATGATGATTTAAGCCATGGTGGGTTTGGTGGCTGGTGCGGGCAAGTAGCAGTTTGGTTTGTGGTTGGTGGGACGGCTTGCTGTGACAATTAAGAACAACCCCCCTTGAGCAAAGTAAATAACTTAAGTTTTCGCTCAACCACAAGTTAGGACCGGTTAGTTCAGTTTGAAGGAACATATGGAGATCCATCCATATTTGTGATGAGTATTTGACTTTATTTGAGTAAGGTGTGCTCAGGTTTGATTTTGATTTGAATTAGAATTCAAAAGGAAGCATTTGAGTTGTGTTAGCTTCTTGCAGACATGATAAACGAGACATGATGAATTGTGATAAATTGAATGATTATTGAATATGACTATTGGACAATGCTATGTGATGTGTTTCCCTGTCTTTGATGGTTGCAGGGCTACGGTGCTAGGTCATGATGATGCGGAGGATGGTCGGGACTAGGCGAGGTGTAACACCCCAAAATTTTTCTTTTCTTAAATTCATGTGTGATTTGGCACTTTGGTGAATTTTTGGAATTTTCTGGAATTTATTTGGATTTATTTGGAATTTATTTGAATTTATTCCATTTTGAAATAATTAAAGAATTTGACTTTGCAAATAAAATTTTGTTGGAAATATTTTATTTGAGTCCAAAATGTTCCAAAAGATTTTCCAGAATTTTTCTGGAATTTTTCTGAGTATTTTACTATATTTAATGAATTAAATGAATTTCTGGGAATTAATTGAATTATTAAATCACTGGAAAAATCAATCGGGTCGAGCATCGCTCATCCGACCGAGTCGGAACCCGAGTCGGACTCGATTCCGACCCGAGCCAGCTGACTCGACCGAACCCAATCCTAACCCTACTCGATCTCGACCGTTGGATCGGATTGGACCGCACCGGTTCGAGCCGTGACCGGGCTGGATCCGGTTCCGCCCGTGCGATCGTGGCCGTTGATCGCGCCACGTGGACGGTCGCCCATCGTCGTCTCCACCGAGTCTGAAACGGACTCCGCCGCCGCGCCCGCCGCCGTGTGGGCCTAGGTTTCCGTTTTCCGCGCGGACGACGAGGGTATTTAATGCCCGGGTCGCACCTCGAGGACCGCCTTGACCCCACGCAGCCATTGCCCTAGCCGCCGCCCGTAGTGCACCGTCGCGCCCGCGATTGCTCGCCGTAGTTGCGTGAAGCACCACCGCGGTTCTTCGTTGTTCCTGCTGCCGACGACCCCAGTTTCGAACTCCCTGCGACGAGGCGCACCCGAAGGGAGAACTCACCTCGCCGGAGCGCGCCCGAAACGCCGTTGCCCGTGTCGCCGTCCCGCCTCGCCGCCAAGACTGCCGCACGCCATTGCCGGGACTCGAGCTCCCTCAGCCGTTGGATCACAATCGCACGGTCCAGATCACGCCACGTCGTCACGCCGGTGAGATCCCGTTCCAAACCCCAGATCCAATCTCAGCCGTTAGATCTAGATCGTACGGTTAGCGTTAGCAGCGTTTTACGCGTTAGATTGGATCTCAACCGTTGGATCTAGATCCAACGGTCCAGATTGGCCACGTTCACCCCAAACGTGCGTCACCAGATCCAATCTGGGCCGTTGATTTTCGAATCAATGGCCGAGATCGCGCCACGTGGCTAGAAGTCTGACCGTCGCGGTCAGCGCCGCGCGTGGGAGCGTGTCTCTGACACGCGGGGCCCGCGTGTTAGAGGGCCCACCTGTCAGCCACGCCGTGCGCGCGTGAACCCAGCCGCTGACAAGGCAGCCCACGCCGTCGATGGCGCCACCCATGACGTCACCGTGGGTCCCACTTATCGCAGCGGCCGAGTCCCCGCTAACGCCGCAATGACGCTACCCCAAAGGTCCCACTGCCGCCTCACGGAGCCGTGGATCGTCCACGGTGACCCGAGCCAAACCATGGACCACGCCCATGGATCGGCCGACGCCACCGCCCAATCAGGGGCTGACACGTGTCCCTGCTGACGCAATAAATGAATTTCCGAAAAAGAAAATGATTTATTAATCCGAATTATCGAATTCAAATTTGATTCAAACTTCAAATGCTTATAACTTTTGCATTTTAACTCCGATTTGAGTGATTCAAATTTATAAATTTGTATAAAATTGAGATCTACCTAATGATGAATTTTATTTAATTTTTGGACTAAAGTTTTTCTCTGTAATATTATTTAATTGATTATTTAAACTTCAAAATGCTATAACTTTCGCGTTTAAACTCCGAATTTGACTATTCCAGTTTCTAAAAATTCATAAAATTATGTTCTCTCTGTTTATGAACTTTATTTGGATATTTGGACACTTTTTGTCTACTGTTTTATTCATTTGTTGCTATTTACACGCGTTACGAGTAGACGTTGAAGTGCCGGAAGGATTCGAAGGAGAAGTATTGACCCAGGAGCCAGCTTAGGACCAAGAGCAAGTACTTTTTGAAGGCAAGTTGTGCTTTGACCATGTTGATCCTATTTTGTAGTTAATTTGATTTAAATTAATGCATGCTAGTTTAAATTAGAAAATGCTTTACTTAATTATGGGTAATTAGATAAATGCCAAATTGCTGTATGACACCTTGGTTAATCATATATATGTGCCATGACCCTTGTCACCCTAGTTGTGGTTTACTAGTTGGACATTACTAAATTGCCAACATGGGATTTTAGACCGTATAGTATACTGCTTAGACCTGCTACGTGCTCATGACATGGTTTTTGGACAATCAAATGTTAATATTGATTTAATGATATATTGAATCGTTTTGGAAAGGTATCATGTGATGATTGATGGCACGTGGTGCATGGTAATCAACTGGGGGTTTGATAAATAGCTTTTGACTGGGGCATGTGGCAAGATTTATCGGGTGGGCCAGTTGTGGCACCGGGAACGTTGGTTTGGTTCTTCGGGTAGTCTTGCCCTGGTCACCCTAAGGACTTAACCTTGCAAGCCTTTGAACTGGGTCAAACGTGCAACAACATGTCTGTAATGGGACGGACCTAGTTGATTAAGTTGCTAATAACGTACCTATGGGACCTCAGGATGTCAACTACACCCTTTGTGTAAGTTGAACGGGGGAGCGTACCGGGGCTGCGGCCAGGTACCCATCTAACGGTTGGTTGGCCTAAACTTCGCCTTAGCTAAGGGAAGGGTTAGTGTGCAACACCGGAGAGGACCATTTGTATTGTTAGAAGTTTCCGAAAGACTTTGTTACGGGAACTCGCCTTTGTGGTGTTTGACTGTATCTTGTGGGTAAAGTGCATAACCTCTGCAGAGTGTAAAATCTATTCGAATAGCCGTGTCCGCGGCATTGGACATCGCTTGGGGATTACAGTCAAGGGTTAGACCTTCTCAAAAATAACTTGGACTTGAAAGGTTGGGTTTGGTTTAATAATGATGTTGATGGAAATGTGGATTAGAATTGGGAAAGATGTTTATTTAACTCCTGGAAAAATTGTTAATACTTGTTTCTACTGCTTTCGAATCTACTTATATTATTTGTTAAATGTTGTTTACTGCAAATATACCTTGAGCTATTCCTTTGTATCAAGCCATGCATATAGTATATTAGCTTGCATTCTGTGCATGACTTGCTGAGTACCAATTACTCACCCTTGCCGTAATACAACACCAGTTGAAGAGGAGACTACACCAGCTTTGGAGGAGGAGCTCCAAGAGGAACCGTCTACTTAGGGAGCGAGCCCAGTCAGTTGCCTGTGGTATACTGGATGGCGCCACGAAGTTATCTTATTTTTCCGCTGCTATTATTTCTCTCTTAATAAGTTTCGCCACTGCGTGATATTTGTAACTTGACCATAAGGTCGAGCAACTACTTGACTATTTAATTAAAGTACTTTATTAGTATCGAGTGGTATGATTGTGATATTTACCGATGTTAAGACTGTGTGCACTAGCGCGTTCCTGGACTAGTGCTGAATACACAGATGGTCCGGATTTGCAAATTCGGGTCCCGACACGAGGTGCGTCGGAGGTCCGAAAGGTTGGGGATTGCGAAAGATGACCGGAGACAGAGTCGGTTTAAGCCAAGGAGGCAAGGGAACAGACTGAATGCTAGTTGGAGCTACTCAGATCAAGAAAAATCGTTGGATTACGGTTTAGAGGATGGAGTAGCAGTCAAGTTAGCTTAGCGGATAAACCCTGGTTGTTAGTGGGTTTCGGGTTAGCCCAATAGTGGAGTGTGTGTGATCAAATCCTAACTCTTGGAGGTTAGCTTAGGATTGAAACAACCAATCCAAGGGTGGAGGATGACTCCCTTGCACTATAAATAGAGGGGAGAGGGTGGCCTCCTCCCCCAAACTTATAAGAGGAATTCTTGTGTTGCTTTAATGAAAGCTTTGCCCACCTAGTTATGAGGCTTTAGAATTTATCTTCTCTAAGCAATGCGAATTTAATTTTATGCAATTTAATATCAGTATTTAAATTACGAATTTACATTCTCGCAATTTACTTTCATGCAAGTTGGATTTGACTGCCTTCCTTTTACTTGCTTGTGCTTCTTTTTGCCGAAGATGAATGATTGACTAGATGAATCTTCTCTTAGATTAAATCCCAATCCTCTAGGTAAACTTGACTTTATCTTTGCGAGAAACTGATCTTTTGGCTCTTCCATGAAGATTTCTTTTGTAGATCGTGTTTGAGGTTTTCTACACAACCTCTTTCTGTTGTCTGTTTTCTCTGTGCAGCAGTCCTTGTTTATTTTGTGGAAAAATCATGCGATGTGTGTTTGAAGTGATTATTGTTGGGTTAGAGTTATAACTTCCATAGGTTCTTGTGATAAAAATTTCATAGGCCCAAGAGCCACGGTTTAAGAGCTATGGAAGTTTTCCCAAGCCCTAAATGTTCTGTTTGAGTTCTTCGTACAATAGAGCTTATTATTTTCATCAGAATTTTACATTTCTTTATCTTGATCCTATTTTTTTTGGGTAGCTGCGTGACTCCCTGATCAGTAGACAAAAATTTTGAAATTCAAATGAGTCACAGATTAGGAGATATCACCTTTTGACTGAGCTACTGTTGTGCTAGAAATTCACTTTTGCTTTTCAAAAGCAGCAGAGCTTATTTTATTTATCTCTTTTTTCTTAAAGGTGATTTTGAATTGATTTCATTTCTAGTGGACCCTCAACATCCAGGAGTACCAGTGGAAAAATCCCCATTGTCATATGAGCCACGAATTTTTATTCATGGCAATTTTATTTAGAGAGATGTGTTGCTGATTCATGGTTGATCTTTATTTTTGAGGCTTTCCTTCCTTGGTTTGATTATTTGACTTGGTTCTTGAGGCTCGTTATTGGAGAACGCATCAATCTTGTCCAAAAGGTGAGAATTTTGGAATTGGGAATCATTCACCCCCCTCTGATTGCCATCTTGATCTTTCATAGTTGAACCGTTTCCCAACATAGCTTAGTACATTGTTCGTTCCCTGGAGATACCTACAGGTGGTATACCATTCTCAGTGAGGAGAATGAGGTGCAGCATTCCCGGTAGGGAAATGACTGGTGGGGTGGAACGAGAATGGATATTGGAGCGTCATTCACCGGTTTTCACAACAGTAGGTACCCACTCATTGGATCGCGGCTCCCGCCTTGGTCGGTGGGGTCCCAAGAATAGTGGGTCCATGAGGGTGTTCAATCAAAAGGATGTGATGGTCTTGGCCCGGCCACATGTATTTAAGTTGCATGAAATCGCGTAGCATTAACGGTCGTGGATATCTTGTAGATAAAGCTAAGCAGCTCTGCAGAGTCAATCATCGTATTCGAATATATATGCCGTGCTTCCAATTAATGAAGCTAAGTTTAATTGGGGTGACTCTCGTAAACAAGCACAAGTAATCTTTAGAAATTTTGAGGAATGGTGATGTGTTGAGATAACTTGTAGAATCACCCCCTACTATTATTTATGGTTTGTGTTTCAAATGTAAAATGAAATTGGGAAGAAAACTGCATCCACAATAGAACTTATGCCAACTTTTATTAATCCCTTGCATGTAGTATTTAGTATTTCTCGTGCGTCTTGTTAAGTACGATTGTGTATTCATCCTTACTTAACCCAAACCTTTTAGAGATCCAAGAAGCTAGAGTTTATTAGGAATTCGTAAATGATGATTTGGTTTGATTTTAATGTCTTAATTTCTTGCTCAGGCCTACCTATAAGGTATTCTGAATGTAATCTAATTGGGTCCAGCTGCGCCTTCTTTTATAAAAAAAAAACTTGACGTTAGGCTTATATTCAATAAAATATTGGATTCATCCTTTGTCTGATAATATGTACTTGATTTTTTGACAACTAATCTTTCTGAATAGCTGTTGAGGTATTTAAATACACCACCTAAAAAGACGATCCGTTACCATATATATTTCTCCCGTAATACGTGACTAGTCATAGAAGAAGCATGAAACGAGCCACCGACATCGATGCGTGAAGCGAGCCATGCATGGGCGGCAGCACTATATGAACTGCTGTGACGTTACATGTACCTACCCACGACCACCTCCCATTTTTAGAGCTCGGTCCAGAGTCCAGACATCACCATCAGCTGCATCGATCTTCACAATTAGCTCGGCTGCAACCGTGAACATGGAAGCCCAGAACCAAGAGGTGGCCGCCCTGCTGCGAAAGATCACCGGCCTCCACGCCGCCATCTCCAAGCTGCCGTCGCTGATCCCGTCCCCCGAGGCCGACGCGCTGTTCACCGCCCTCGTCGCCGCGTGCGCCCCGCCGAACCCCGTCGACGTGGCCAAGCTGGGTCCGGAGGCCCGGAGGATGCGGGAGGAGCTTGTCCGCCTCTGCTCTGACGCCGAGGCGCAGCTCGAGGCGCACTACGCCGACGCGCTCGCTGCCCTCGATGACCCGCTCGACCACCTTGGCCGCTTCCCGTACTACAGCAGCTACGTCCGCCAGAACGAGCTGGAGCACGAGCTCCTAGCACACTACGTGATGCCGGGCCTCGCTGTGCCGGCGCGTGTTGCGTTCGTCGGGTCGGGCTCGATGCCGCTCAGCTCGCTCCTGCTCGCCGCGCGCCACATGCCGGGTGCGGTCTTCGACAACTACGACCGGTGCGACGTTGCCAACGACCGGGCGAGGAGGCTAGTGCGCGCTGGCGGCCACGACGACAAGGGTGGCGTGGGCGCACGCATGTCGTTCCACACGGCCGACGTCACAGACCTGACGCGCGAGCTCGCTGCGTACGACGTCATCTTCCTGGCTGCGCCCGTCGGCGTGGCGGCGAGGGAGAAGGTCCGGGTGATAGGGCACCTGGGCAGGCACATGGTGGCCGACGCGGCCCTCGTTGTGCGGAGCGCGCACGGGGCGCGAGCATTCCTGTGCCCCGTCGTGGAGCCCGAGGACGTCATGCGGGGTGGGTTCGATGTGCTGGCCGTGTACCACCCCGACGACGACGAGGTGATCAATTCCGTTATCGTCGCGCGTAAGGCGGCGGGCGGACAACACCGCAGCGGGCACCCGCCGGCGGTGGTGAGCCTAACATGCAGGTACTACAAGACGGAGGCGGCGCGCTCCGGGAGGAGGAGATGGCCGCCAAGGAGCTGCCATCTTGACGCGATGGACGAAATGCGGAGACGCGCATGATGATTGATTGTCAGTTGTTGTCTGATCACTTCAACTCCTCTCGTGGTACGTACCATGCCTACCAGCCTACGTAGTAAGAAGGCAGAGTACCAAATGCCAAGGAAGACCAGGTGTTTGTAACTGTAATAACTGTGGAAAATAAAAAGGAACTCTTCCTTCATGTGTAGTATTACTGTATTCGTGGCTGTATTATTGATCTCTGGACATTTGTTCTGGCGTCAGTCAGTGACCCACTGGTTGCTTCATGAGCTTCAAACCAAATGAAAATGAAGTGCTTTAAGAAACATGGATGCAAAACATTCAATCCTACGTGCTAAATGTTTGTGAAAACAAAAGGACGATCAAACACGTGAGTTTATCAAATCCCATTCATTAATTCCGTATCAAATATTTAAAATTACATGTCCATGCGGGAGTTCATCTTTTGTCTTCCGCGTCTTTGCTTAAGGAGTGTACCAACTGGATATTGCATATTCCGTTGATTCCTACCTTCTTTGCATGGCGTCTGGTTAGTTACATCTATAGACTTGGCCTACATAATACCTCTGATTAAGCAACGATGTGGCAGTCGTCTTTATATTTATATTGCTTGTACATATATATATGTATGATGTTGGTATAGATGCAGATGGTGAAGATGTAGACATGATGCAGGTGGCTTTGTTTCGCCGATGGCCGGTCACAATATGCTATCGTTAAAGGTTTGCGGATAGGAAACATCGATGAAGATTATTTTCTCCTTGTCGGTGCCCAATCATTGTATGCTTGCCTTTATTGGATGCAGATTGTGCGCCTCGGTAATGCAGTGGGCGATATGTGTATGATGTATTAGACAATGCTTGCTTTGAAGCATTAAACAATTCTGCTCCTATGCGAGGGGCAAAAATCAATATAATATGATACCCTCTTGTTTTATTGTGCCTTTTAAATTTTTAAGAATTTTGTAAAATTTATTTGAGATTATTTTAGTTATGCCTTTTGGTAAAACACATTAAAGAATTTGTAAAGTTTAAAAGAAGTTTTATTAGAAATATTTTATTTGAGTTCAAAATGTCTCAAAATATTTTCCAATTTTTTTTGAAATTTTTACTATTATTAAAGCTTAATTGATTTTCTAGAATTATTTTAAATAAAAAAGCAAAGAAATTCTTAATCAGTGTTTGGGCCAAAACCCTAATTGGGCCAACCCAAAAGTCCAGCCCAAACCTACCGCCGCCACCTGCGCAGCCCGCTTAGCGCAAAACCCTAACTCAAATTGATTTCCACCGTGGATCTTGAAGCGTGCGGCTGTGAGTTGGCCACATCACGTGTGTTTGTCCACCAGTGGATTTTGTTTGGACGGCAGAGATCAAGCGTGGTTAATCCAAACCTTATCAGGTTGTAGCCGTTAGATCTTTTGTGCGGTCTGGATTAATGTGACAATACGGAATGACGGTGTGAGTTGTTTTCGATGTCGGCATTAAGGTATGACTTTGGTATCATTTTTTTGGGCCTCCGGGGGAGTTTGGGCATAGCGGGAGCTAGTTTGGACCTTGGGGGATGAAGTGGGCCGTTGGTGGGGGTGTTTTTGGGCCCATGGGGGAAGGAATTCTGCCAAAACCTCCCCCCATGAGCCAGCCCACCCTTGGTGCACCCCCCACTCCCTCTCAACCCTAGCCGCCACCCCCCTAGCCCCCCCATTGCGCCTCCATCTCTCCCCCTTGCTCCTCCACCTCCCCACCTCCCCTAGCCGGCCCTAGGAGGGATCCATCCCCACCCCTTGCTGCCACACCCCGCCAATCCATTGCCCTCACCATTGGGAAGCTCCGCGACGAGGGGATCCGACGGTTTTGGCGCGAGGAAGGAGATCGGGGGACCGGGAGGAGAAGAATTCGACGTTCGAGTGGTTCTTCGAGGGTGGTAAGTGTTTGCAATCTCTTTGTAGGGTTGTGGTGCTGGTTAAGAAGGGGAAATTAGTCCTAGAATTCATATTTAGGTGCGGGAATTAGAGGTATGGATTCGTTTAGTAGATCTGTTTCGCGCTGTAGCCTCAGCCAATTCCGGACAGTTGACTTCGGTCGCAGTTTTGGGGGTTTTTAGATTCAAAATTTGGTCGGCCGCCTGTTGATAAAGTTGTAGATAATTTCAATACCTTTCAGTGGACACCAAGAACGCATAATTCCGATCAGCCGTTTGAAAGTTATAACCGTTTTACCGAACGTGTTCAAAATTGTGACGTGATTGGGACAGATCGTGTTGATCTGTAGATTAATCAATTTTAGAGGCCGAATCATTTTTACCAATACTTAGAAAAAGCTAGAAAATTTCCTAAGCTACGAGAAAATCTACTCGTTTACTTAATTTGGAGTCCTAGAACTCAAGTTATGCTAGTTGGAAGCCCGCTGTCCCGTAGGGACAGATTCTCTGTTTTCGGGTTTTAGGGGTTGTTTGCGAAGTCGGGGTAGGGGATCGTTCTTGTACTGTTTTGAGGGCACGTTTTGAGTGTGTGGTACCTATGTGCAGGTGGTATGACCCCGGGAGCGCCCTCATCCTCTCTCGCCAATCCGTCGCCCGCGGTTGAAGGCAAGTGTATTGTAGTGGTTGCGGCTTAGGGAGCCGTAATGTTTGATAATGAGATGGTTTACACATGTTTTATGATATGATGCCATGATTTGACTCTTGCTTGCGATGTGATGAAAATGGTTTATTATGAGGCTATGCAATGATTAGTTGAGTTTATGTGCAAGTTCTTTTTGTTTATGACATATTTGCATACATGGCATGAGAATTGGCCAGGTCGGTGAGAAAGTCATAACTAGTCCGGTAAGGTCGGTGAGAAAGATATGATTAATCCGGAGCGCCATTGAATAAGACCTACCTCGTGATTCCATCCACAGTTGTGAATGGAAGCGAGGAGTAGGCACCCTCCATCTACGGGATGGAAGGGGAAAGAGGGTGCACGCCGACGGGTGTGCACTCGGCAATACCGGTATATGCTTCAAGGAGACATGTGCATTGCATTGCATACATGATGATGATAATGAGATGTGTACAATGAGTTTTGAACATGGTTATGATGTTAAGCATGATACATACAGATATTAGCATTGAACTGTTCGTTTTGTTCCATTGCAATATTTGCTGAGTGATGAACTCACGCTTGTGTCTTTTGTTGTTTTTAGGTACCATGAAACCGGCATGCGGGAAAGGGGTTTAGCTACACTTCTACACGTAGCTCCTCACATATAGACAATTTTTATCATTTGGAGACATAATAATAAGATTAGTGCCATGAAACTTGGAGTATGGCTTGATTGTGTGCTTAAGTTCATCTTTTGCTTCGTTATAATTTTGGAGTGGTTGGATTCATTATTCTTATACGAAAGATGTTGCCATATCAATTGTTATTGCTGTTTTAGATGTCTCATATTATGCTATACATTGCCATATTATTGCTGTTGCTTCAAATCATGGAAAAACAAAGGAGATGCTGCCGAAATTTTCGGTTTTAGCATTTGCACCTTTGCTGTAATTTACCTTTATTTGTGCCATATAGATGTTGTGTCTATCATGTTTGGTGACATCCATGGCATACTAGATGCCGGGGTGTTACAGTTGGTATCAGAGGCGGGCTTTAGGTCCTTGGAACATGTATTTTAGTGTGAAACCTTAGGTTCAACTAAAATTGTGACTTGGGATAACCTAGAAACATGGCTTAGGTTATACTTAAAATTTTGTCATAGGATAGCAACATTAAAACTTGTGTAAGTGGAATATCTAATTTAAAATTTGACACACATGGATGCACAGTAGGAAAGGGTATGGGTATCGTTGCCTTACGCTTAAATGTTGTATTTAAGCCTTGATGTTGAATGCTATATGTGATAATGTATGTTGCTATGTTATTGAGAGAATTGATTGGATTGTGCTTGTTATTGTGATAAAGTGGGGTTGTGGTGCCGAAGGGTTTCGGTCACCTCTTTTTGTTCCTAGTAAGGGTGTGGTTTAACGGTGTGGCCGGTTAGAGCCATCACCGAAGAACTATTAACCCCTGAGGGAGAAGAGTGCTTACCCTTTCTGCCGTAGATCGGGTAGTTGACTGGAGTCAAATAGAAGAGTTTGGTGGTGGATTTCTTCAGATTTTCTTTAACCGTTCTAACGATTGGTTTGGGTTGGTTTTCCTTGGTTTTAGTTGATTGAAATCAAATGAAAAGTGTTTGGTATTGGATTTTCGTGGATTGATCCTTCGGCAGTTTGTAGTTTTGTCTTCCTTGGTTGAAGACGAAGAAGAAGAGTTTAGTGTTGCGCCTTTTTGGTTGCCTTTTGGCTTTGACACCGGTTTTGGTTGGTTGCTTTGCAAAGCAAAGTATAGTTTGGTTCTTGTGTGTCTCACTCTGAGTTTAAAAGAAGTCATTGAAGTTGTGTGCAAAAAATTTAAGATGTATCGATTTATGTTTTGTGCCCTTGTCCGTAAAGGTTTACTTGATCGTTTGGTTCCCTCTTGTAGGTGTCGTTAAGATTGAAATATGTTTTGGAGATCTTTTGCATGACCCAGTGTGAGTTATGTCCCATTGTAACTTTGAGAGTCAAGTTTCTTTGTGAATTTTGGTTGAGTTTTTTTTTTTTAAAAAAAATGCTGCAAATAAAGTAAGTAGTCATTTGACTGAAATTATTTGTCAAAAGTGGAAATTATTGTTTAGCATGTTATGTAGTATGTAACAATGTGGTTTATGGAAATGATGTACTTCTAAGTTAAGCTGTGAGTTGAACCAATTAAATGCAATTGTTATCTTGAGCTTAAGATTAAATAAATGTCTAGTGTTGTAGATTACTCTATAACGAGAATAATTAAATGTGTTAAGGTGCATGCGCAGAATCTGTTGCTTTGTTTTAAAGTGCCCATGACCATTGACAATGCTTAAAGCTTTAAAACTTGATGCACAGTTAGAATACCGAGATGATGTAACGTACTGTTATTGTTAAAGAAACTTGGTTGGTTGTTTAAAGAAGTTGTAATTCAATGTGTTAGTACAGAAATTTTAATCGTGTTGGTTTGTGACCTTAATTTGGAAGTTGATTAAAATTGTTATTTATGTTGTTGCAGACTGTTAACATAATTGGAAGTATGCAGTTGTGTCCCTACAATGCTAGTATCGATGTAAATTGTGAAGACATATGATTTGTTGTTAATGATGTTGTTAAGAGCATTGAGATGGTCTAACTTATTAAGTTCATTTTAATAGTTGGAGTATGTTATGTAGTGGCAATTTTGTTATAACCCATGTATAGGGTAGTTAAAAGCAATGTTGTGGTTTTATGATGATGCCCATTTATTGATATTGATGACTTAGTAGTGGTGGTGATTGTTTAGATTACTTGCTGAAAACCATGGTTAAATGGAGGAAATTGTAACATGTCGTGATGGAGTGAACCTTGGATAGTTAACATGATGTAGAATTTTATCCTTAATGAATGTATATCTTAGAATTATATTTATGAACTTTGTCTTGTGGAGATAATATTTACTTGTTGAAGTCATTTATTGATTGAGTAAGTTTCAAATTGTCGAGAAGTTGACGTATGGATGGTATAGAATTGATAGGTTGATCGTGCTAAAGTATTTGTTAAAGTACTATGTTTTAAATATAGAATATGATGTATGTTTTGATGGTCCGTGGGGATCATGATGAGGTAGTCTTACTTGGATGTCTTATGATAAGCACCAAAAACTTTATTTTTGAGTATTGGGAAAGGTAATTCCAGAAGGAATTTGTGTTGTGGTTTTTGTTAAGTCCTGTTGGGGCTTCTCAATATGTAAAATAGTGGATTACTAGGTGTGGTGGGATCTATGCTGAGCTTGTGTTTAAAACCTTTTGGACTGGTTTGGTTGTTTGCTATCTTGGTTGAATGCTTTTGGTCAAAGTGTTCCTTCCGTTGTTTCAGAGTTTCCCTAAAACTCGTAGTGATTAGTGCCAATCTTTGGTTTTGGCTAATTTGGTTAGGTTGTGCTATGAGTTTGGATTCACACCCAAAAGTTTTTGAGTGGATCGCACTCTTTCGCGTTCACACGGAATGATCTTTGGAATAAACTTTAAAGAAAGCAAATAAACCTATCGGGTTGTGTTGAAAGTTCCTGAATTGAAAATTCTTGTAACTCTATCTCGACTAGAGTTTGGTTTAATTGAAGAAGTGTGTGGTGTTTGCAAGTGTTTCACAAGTGTGAACTTATGATTGTTCATAAATGCTCTATGGTTGTTCAAGAGATATTTTGACTTAGTAAAGGCTTGGTGTTTGCCTTTGTGAAAATGAGTTGCCTAAATAAAAGAGTTACTGAGCCAGGTCGGTGAGAAATTCATATAGGGATATATGACTAATCCGGAGTGCTCTTGAAAAATTTGCATTCATGTCATGAATCGAGATTTTCATTGCTCTCTAGCATGAAAAGAAAGAGTGAATAATTTTTGGCATTTGGCTATGCTGTAAGAGAATTGAGTTTTCTTTTCTCTTTGAGAGTTATTGTGGTGGTTGTGGATTCGTTTGTCTGGATTGAGAATCGGTTTTCTCTTCCAAAATGTTGATTTTGGTTAAAATGAGATGTTTGGCTGTGGTGAAAGTGAGTCGATGTCTTTGATTGTTGAGAACTTTTGCTAAAGATTTTTGTGGAGTCTCTCTTTTGTTTGAGTGCTCCCCGATGCGAATTGAATCGCATTGATTTGAGGTTTGAGGTTTTCCTTTGCGGCTTCATTTGAGAAGAGAAACAGAGTGATCTTTGGATGTTGCCGATTTCTTTACAAGGTGGTTTGCGACTTTTTGGGTTCCAGTTGATGAATGTGGTTCATTCGTCTAAAGAGGATTGCTATGTTGCTGGCATTCTAGATTGAGATGAGTATAGGAATGTCTATGGAATTGTTGAGTATAATAGAGGACTATACTCGTGGGCTTGAGTTAGTTGAGTGAGAGTATGTGAGGGCGAAACCCTCTTAGGAAAAGAACCAGTTGTAGTTTGGTAAGAAATTACATCCCTAGCTTATGCTAGATGTAGAACTTTGGTTATGCTTTAAAAACAATGGTTATGATGTAGGTTGTTGATGTCTTGGTTCAATTTGTGTTGAGTATCGGTTGGTGGTAATAAAGATTATAGAAATTGTGATGTAAAGTGTTCTGTTATGAACATTGTCTTAGTTAGTTGTCTATGGGTATGAGATATGCTTGGGAGAGGATGGAATGAAATTATAGCATGGTTGTGAATCGGTTAGGCAGTTGTGACTTCGTGAGTTATTTCTTTCGATAACTTCTCCCGGTTTTGGTCTGTTCGATTTAAAAGGCAATCAATTGTAAGAGTTGAGAACCAGCGTTTTATTGGTTCTTAGGGGGGGGGCTCAAGTTTAGAACCCCAGTTATTAATAAGATACCATTGGTGATTTGGTGGTAGAGAGGTTGTTAAAAGAGATGTAACTCGATTTGATTGAGTCATTTTGAGTTTTATGAATCTTGATAGTATTAGAAAGAGGAGGTTAGACTTCTGTAGAGTTTAGAAAATTGATACCCTCTTTTGTTGAGAAGAATAATCGAGTAAGAGGTATAATGTGTTTTAGTGATAAAGGAAAATCTAGTTTGAGTTGTGTCAGATCGATTCTGACGATAGTGGGATGAGATATCGGGTTCAGGAAATTCAATGTAATCCAGATTGATAGGGAATTTTTGACGAGTACACGTACCATGGGTACCCCCAGCAGCCCGGGACAGTGAATGGCCTTTGAGGCCCAGTTCTGACCAAGGGCCCGTAGGCCACGAAGGGATCTTGTCCCTGGTCAAGCACAAATGCAGACACGCTCCGACCCCCCAAGGGTCGGGGTGCCCAGCTCGCTCCGACCCCCTGGGTTGGAGTGAGCAGCGGCTCCTTCGAAGCATTTGGTCACCTGCCCTACAGGCGTAACGTCCCAAAACGTCCGCACCAGGGTAGGTGGCTCCTTCCCAAGGTGTCAGCAAGGCCGCCTAAGAAGTCAAGCTCTGATCCCGTCATCCTGACACGCAACAGAGGGGAGCGCCCCCTCCCGAGGCCACGCTGAGGTCAAATACCATTAATGCCGGCGCCTGACGACAGTACGGAGCAGTGCGTCACTTCTCCAACCCGGCCGAGAATCCCCCGCCTCAAGACTACCAACTCGGCATGGGGATGGACGGAGGCCGGTCGGACAACAAGACCGAAGACCAGATTCCAAGACGTAGGACACCCCCTTTCTCTTTCTTTTTCCCATTCCAAACTCCCATGTAACCTGCCGCTTCTGCCTACATAAGGAAAGGCAGGGCCTCGAGGGCAGAGAGGGAGAGAGAGGGAGATCGATCGATCGGTCGGAAAACACAACAAGAAAAAACACCCACACACGAAAAGAAGAAAGATCGTCCGGCTCTTCTTCCTCCCGAAGGAAGACGCCCTTGTAACCCCCCTAAAGGGCAATATACACTCACATCACGAACTGGAGTAGGGACGTTCAGCCCAAACCAATATACATCTTGGACTCCTAGAGTCAGGCCATTCGAGGAGAGGGAGCGCGCGACCCCACTAACCAAAAATTTGTATTGCCGGTGCACGAAACACCGACAGTTTGCGCGCCAGGTAGGGGCTTTTCGCGCATCATCGTCACCGTCGTCTCCAGATTCCCATCCACTTCCCCGATGGCTTCCTTCTCACGTGACGGCGCACCAGCGTCAAGGGGCTGGATCCGCTTCGGCACCCTTGACTTCGTTGCTACTACGACGGGAGAGCTCGTGCTCATCCCGGCCGCTATCCGCGACCAGGCCTCCTCCACGAGCCTAGACGCAGTTGCCAACATCCTCGGCAACCTCCGCCTCGAGGCTTCCGCGCGGGCCTCGACAACGAAGCTACTCCACGGTGGCATCGCCCCTGGCGGCGCCACGCGTGTGCAATAGCAGGCGGCGGCCCCGCCCTCCACGGGTTCCCAGCTCGTGGCAATGACCGGCTATGTGCCGGCCTCCCTCTACGACTTGCTGGGGGACTCCTCCAGCCACGGCTCCAGCTCCGATAGGGAGCACCACCCGCGCCGGCTGCACTCTCGCGAGTGCAACATGGCAGGTGTGGCAGACCCCTCTACCACCCCCGCGAGCCCCGGAACTCTCCTCCCGCGCACCGAAGAGTGGGACGATGAGGACCAGCGTGAAAACCCTGCGCACCTTCAAGCTCGCCGCGCTGAGCTCCAGCGGCAGCGCGAGGAGCTTGAGGCCCGCAAGGCCGAGCTCGACAAGCTCCAGGCCAACCTGGAGCAGCGTCGGCTCGATCCACCACTTGTATCTGGTGTGCGCGCGCGCCAGGTACATCACCAGCTCACCGAGGGGTCGGACGGTCTCCCGTTCTTCCCCCATGCGAACCAAAATGTCGCCGCGGCTGCGATGCTACTCCATGGGCTTCCTGAGCTGATGGACCAGGAGGCCAAGGTAAAGTACCAAAACCTCTGGGGGCTAATGGAGTGTGCTGCCGTGCAGCACGCGTAGGGCTCCGGCTCCCACCACTCGGGTGCAACCTCGAGCCGCCCGGGTCGCCCGTCCTCGCGGGGCTAGCAGAGCCCGGCGAAGACGGCGCCACAGCTCGAGCGGCCCCAGGCATCGCGTACCCTGGTGCGCCAACGCCTGGGTGACAACCATGATCTCCGCGCCACTCTCGAGGCGCGAAGAAGAGCTGCCAATGCGGCAGCACAGTCGCAGGTTGTGGATAGCGGACGGCGCGACAACCGCGGTCCAAGCCCCGATGGCCCGCCGACTTCCCGACCAAGTTCCGGGCCCCAGTCAACATAGCTAAATACACAGGGGCAACAAACCCCAGTGTTTGGCTGGAAGACTACCGGCTACTTTCTTTGGCGGAGGCGGTTGATGATCTCTTCATCATCCAGTACCTCCCCATCTACCTCGCGGACTGTGCTCGAGCCTGGCTCGAGTATTTGCCTGCGGACACCGTCAGGAGTTGGGCGGACCTAACGAACCTCTTTGTCGGTAACTTCCGGGGCACGTACAAGCTCCCCGACAACTCCTGGGACCTGAAGAGCTGCAAGCAGTAGCCAAGGGAGACCCTTCGGAACTACATCCGACGCTTCTCCCAGCAATGCAACGAGCTCCCCGACGTCCGCGACGACGATGTCGTCGGGGCATTCATCTACGGCACCACCTGCGAGGCCTTGGTACATAAGCTGGGCTGTGCCAAGCCCAGGACCACCAAGGAGCTCCTCGACATCGCCACCAACCACGCCTCCAGCGAGGAGGTAGTGGGGGCCAACTTTGACAAGAAGAAGGCCAATCGAGCGCCCGGCGTCGAAGCCGGCGCCACCTCTGACCGCTCCGACAAACGAAAGTGGAAGGGGAAGCAAGGCCGCGAAGGCCGCATGGTCGCTGCCGCCGACCGCCCTGCCAAGCAGCAGGCCCGGCAGGCGCCCGACCACTTCGAAAAATTGATGGATAGTCTGTGCCCGAACCACGCCTATCCCGTCAAGCACAAGTACTGGGACTGTGAAGTCCTAAAGCGCTTCCTCTCTGGAAACCCCACGACGTTGTGGTGCAAGGGGAAGAAGCGTGACCCGGCACCGGATGCTGGGGCTAAAGGGGAGGAGGCGGACGACGAGTTTCCGCAACTCGACGGCTGCCTCATGATCTTCGGCAGAGCCACGTGCTACGCCAAAAAGCGTCGGCTGAAGCGCGCCTATCGCGAAGTTCATACGGTCACTCCCGCTGTGCCCAGCTACCAACGATAGTCGGAGTTCCCGATCGCCTTCGATCGGACCGACCACCCCAACCATGTCCTGCATCTGGGACGCTACCCGCTCGTCATCGATCCTATCGTAGGGACGAAGCGCCTGACCAAGGTGCTCATGGACGGCGGCAGCGACCTCAATATCCTATATGTTGAGACCCTCGATGCAATGTGGGTCCCTCGCTAGAGTCTCCAACCAAGCAAGGCGCCTTTCCACGGTGTTCTCCCGGGCCAACAGGCCCATCCGCTCGGGCAGGTCGACCTGCTCGTCACCTTTGGGGGCCTGGATAACTTCCACATCGAGACCCTCACTTTCAAGGTCGTGGATTTTCCCGGCTCCTACCATGCCATCTTGGGGTGGCCATGCTACGCCAAGTTCATGGTGATCCCCAACTACACCTACCTCAAGCTGAAGATGCCGGGGCCACGAGGAGTCATCACCGTGGCCACGTCTTTTCAGCTCGCCTACAACTGCGAGCAGAGTAGTTGCGAGTTAGCATCGGCGGTCATCGCATCCGCTGAGTTCGCCGACCTCCAGGGAAAGGTCCCTGGATCCACCCCCGACTCCAGCAAGTCGGGGCCAAGCTCCTTCAAGTCCGCGGAGGACACCAAGGAGGTCGCGGTCGATCTCGAGGATCCCACCAAGATGGTGCGGGTCAGAGCCACGCTCCCCGCCAAATAGGAAAGCGCGCTCGTCGACTTCCTCCGGGCAAACTAAGACGTCTTCGCCTGGAGACCCTCGGACATGCCAGGAATCCCAAGGGAAGTCGCCGAGCACTCCTTGAACATCCGACCAGGCTCCAGACCAGTCACCCAACGCCTGCGCCGTTTCAACGAAGAAAAGCGCAAGGCCATTGGAGTGGAGATCGCCAAACTCTTGGCCGCCGGATTTGTACTAGAGGTTCGCCACCCCAAGTGGCTCGCCAACCTAGTCCTTGTAAAAAAGAAAACCAGGCAATGGAGAATGTGCGTTGACTACATGAGCCTCAATAAGGTCTGTCCAAAGGACCCGTTCCTATTGCCTCGTATTGACCAGGTTGTTGACTCCACCGCAGGGTGTGAGTCCCTCTCTTTTCTGGACGCCTACTCAGGCTACCACCAGATCGCAATAAAGGAGTCCGACCAGCTCGTGACCTCCTTCATCACCCCGTATGGCTTGTACTGTTACGTAACGATGCCATTCGGTCTGAAAAACGCAGTGCTACCTACCAGCGGTGTATGCAGACGTGTTTTTCCGACCAAATAGGCCGTAACATCGAAGCATACATTGACGACATCGTCGTCAAGACTAGGAAGGCCGACGACCTCGTAACCGACCTAGAAGAGACTTTTGCGAACCTTCGGCGGTTCCGTATAAAGCTCAACCACGAAAAATGTGTTTTTGGGGTCCCGAAAGGGAAGCTGCTCGGCTTCATCGTCTCCGAGCGCGGCATCGAAGCCAATCGGGAGAAGCTGACACCCTGTCAGCTTCTGGACACCCTTCAGGTTGCGAGGTGCTATTCGAGACAAAGACCCGATATCCGCAGATACAAAAGCTACTGTACGCGGTGCTCATCACGAAGAGGAAGCTAGTCCACTACTTCGACCGGCACCCAGTTTCCGTGGTGACTTCATCACCACTCGGCAGATCGTCCACAACCGCGACACCACGGGAAGGATAGCCAAGTGGGCGCTTGAGCTCAATGGCCTCGACATCTCGTATCTCCCTAGAACAGTGATCAAGTCGCAGGTTCTGGCTAACTTCGTCACCGAGTGGACCGAAGCTCAAGCTCCGACAACGATTGAAGACCCCGAGCACTGGACGATGTACTTCGACGAATCCTACACCAAGAACGGAGCAGGGGCTAGAGTCGTCATCGTCTCCCCACTCGGCAACAAGCTCCAGTACGCCATCCGACTACTCTTTGATGCGACCAACAACATCGTCGAATACGAGGCCCTCGTCAACGGTCTCTGGATTGTTGCCGACCTCGGCGCCCAGTGACTTTACGTGCATGGTGATTCCAAGCTCGTTGTTGACCAAGTAATGAAGGCCACAGAGCCCCGCAACGCCCGCATGGCAGCCTATTGCTTGGAGGTATGCAATCTCGTGGAAAGATTCAAAGGTTTCGAGCTTCACCACAGCTACAGACGCTACAACGGTGAGGCTGACTCCCTCGCCAATCTCGCCTCCAGCAAAGGCCCGGTTCCTCCTGGGATCTTCGTCTCTGACCTGCACAAGCCTTCCATCCGGTTGGACTCGTCGGGCGAGACCACATCCGACCCCCTAAAAGCGGTCGCCCCGACCGCTGGTCGGTCAGAGGCGGACCCGCCTAGGCCGGACCGAAATGTTCTCGTGACTGATTCTGACTGGAGACAGCCCTTCGTCGATCGACTGACCAAGGGGTCACTCCCCGCCGACGCGACCGAGGCCCGACGCCTCGCTCGGTGGGCCAAATCTTTTGTCCTAGTCGAGAAGGACTTGTACAAGAGGAGCCCTTCCGGGATCCTCCAAAGGTGCATCCCAGCCGACCAAGGGAGGCACCTGCTGCTCGACATCCACGGCGGGATTTGCGGACACCATGCCGCGCCCCAGTCCTTAGTAGGGAAGGCCTTCCGATAAGGTTTCTACTGGCCGACCGCTGTGGCCGATGCCGTGCAGATCGTCCGTACCTGCGAAGGATGTCAATTCTTCGCCCGATAGACTCATCTTCCGGCGCAAGCCTTACATACGATCCCTATCACGTGGCCATTCGCGGTCTGGGGACACAATCTGGTCAGGCCCTTCAGAAAGGTGCCCGGGGGCTTCACTCATCTGCTTGTCGCGGTGGATAAGTTCACCAAGTGGATAGAGGCCAAGCCGCTTGCGACCATCACTTCAGCGCAAGCAGCGAACTTCTTCTGCGACATCGTCTACCGGTTCGGAGTCCCGAACTCCATCATCACCGACAACGGGACGCAGTTCACGGGGAAGGAGTTCCTCGAGTTCTGCAACGACTTCAACATCCACGTCGACTGGGCGGCAGTAGCGCATCTCCGTGCCAACGGCCAGGCAGAGCGGGCCAACGGCATGATCCTCCAAGGACTCAAGCCACGGATCTTAAGTCGACTAAAGAAGTTCGCGAGGCGATGGGCGACTGAGTTACCCTCTGTTCTCTGGAGCCTGTGAACCACGCCAACCCGGTCGACCGAGTTCACGCCGTTCTTCATGGTGTTCAGAGCAGAGGTTGTCCTCCCGACCGACCTGGAGTACGGCGCCCCAAGACTTCAAGCCTACAATGAGACACAGGGGCTTGAAGCGCAACAAGACATCATCGTCCAGCTCGACGAGGCACACGATGTCACCGTTTTGCGATCGGCCAAATACCAGCAAGCCCTGCGACGATACCATAGTCGTCAAGTCCGCGGCCGGTCGTTCGGTGTTGGCGACCTGGTCCTGCGCCAGGCGCAGTCCAATAAGGGCAGACAGAAGCTCTCACCACCGTGGGAGGGCCCCTTCACCGTCGCGGAGGTCCTCTGACCTGGCACCTTTCGTCTAAAGGATGTCGAGGGCAACGTCCTCTCCAACGCGTGGAATATAGAGAAGCTAAGGAAGTTTTATCCTTAGAAACATCTTGTACTTGAGTTCGCGTTCGCTTTCTCATGCTTTGCGCTAAAAATGCAAATGCTCCGACTCACGCCTGACCCCCGTGGTCCCTAAAACGCTACTGTCGCTGAGTGTGAATTCGCAGCAAAAAAGGCAAGAACAAGAAGAACAGCGGGCAATTTTTTGACGAAAAGAAAATTTTATTTCGTCAAAAATATTTACATTGGGGGGAGCGAAGGACCCTGCGCCATCACCCCCCCACCCGCCCACTTCGCGGCGCTTGCGGACAACCACCTCTATCAAGGCCTGCCTCATCTCGCTGAGGCAGGGGACAGCCCGGATGAGCGCGTCGACCCGCTCCATGTCCCGTGTAATCAAGGCCCCCTCTACGTCCGCTACGATCTGCCTCCATGCCTCCTCATAATCGAAGGCGAGCGGCAGGCCAAATGGCGGACGGTCGGCCATCAAGAGGCAGAGGAAAACTACTGAAAGTGACGAAAAGAAGAGATGAAGGTGGTTGCAATGCTGATGCATCCGGCACCTCCTCTTATACCCCGAAGCATGGAAAACGAAGAGGCTCGAGTAAGTACGGGGCCCAGAAACCGAAGCACCCTGTACCAACTCCAACAAGAACACGGGCATCAAAATGATAAGGCGATCCTATCCCTTAAACTTCTTCCGTTCCGTGACCCGACCGACCGCTCGGTCCTACTTCGTGGCGACCCTCTCAACCCAGGTGCTACGACCTACACCCCAATGGCTACGGTTACGAAGTAGCGCTCTGCGGAAGAAGGCAGTACCCGAATAAGAACACTCGTTGTCAGTCGAAAACACCCCTTCCCCGTGCAGACACGAGTAAACGCTTTGCTCACATGCTCGTCCGGATTGGTGATCCGACTGGGTTCGCCCTCGCAGCAACCCTTTCGACCCAAGTGCTACGACCTACGCCCCGGCGGCTACGATTGCGAAGTAGCGCTTCGTGGAAGAAGGAAGTGCTCGAGTGGGGCGACCGTTCGCCAGTCGAAAACTTTCCTTTCCCACGAGGTGAGCGGTCTAAGTCTAAGCTCTGTTTACGTTCCTCCCGAGGGTGATAAACACGGTAACCCACGCCCAGGTAACCCCTGCGGTTCCTGGCGCTACGGTCGTCAGGTGTTCATCACGTCGAAAAAACGCAAAAACAGACAAAAAGCCAACTTAGATCAGCCCGAACGGACAAAGCCTTACGATTAGCTTAAAGTTCATTTACACAGTTTCTTTGTGCTACAAAAACGAAAAGCAAAAAACTAATTCCCTTCATGCTCCCCGTGGAGGATGCTACGCGGCGAAATCTTCTCGGCAATCACCCGAGCGTATGGATCGATTCGGGACTCGAACTCGTCAATTTTTTCTTCGGTCCGATTCCCGGCAATCCCGCTGCTGACCATCTCCAGGTCGATGTCGTCATAGAAGGACACGGCGTTGACCAGTGCCGAGGAAGCACCGAGCGCGGCTGCCTCGCTCACCGAGGCCTCGACGTGCTCTAGCACGCTCGCCAGCACGGTGTCAAGGGGGCTTGGGCCCACGGTGAGTCCGAGCACCCGATCGCAAACACCCTGACCGACCTCTCGAAGGGTCGCTAATTCAGTGGCTAGCTCAGAGCGCTCCCTTTCCGCCCACTGCTGGGCCGCCAGAGCTTTGTCCCGCACCGTGACCGCCGTGTCACTCTCCCCCAACGCCAGCATCGGCACACCAGCAACGTCAGCCAAGTTCTTCTGCAGCTCTGTGAATTCGAGACCATGTCAGAAAGCTGCTCCCCCGACCGCGGTCATAAGATTGAGGGTTGGGGCGACCTACTGGCTGCAGAAGCCTCCATGTCATGAAGACTTTTTTGGCCTCTTCGGCAAGCTTCCTCGCTAAAGATACCTCCTCTCGGGCGGAGTCCCGCTCGGAGCGTAGTCGGTCGGCATCCCCTTGTGTCGAATCCAGCTCGTCCCGAAGGCGGGTTGCCTCCGACCGAGCGGACCCCTCTGCGGCAACGGCGGAGACCTTTGCGTCGTTCGCCCGCTCCAGAGCCTCCTAGGCGTCACGCAGCAGCGCCTCGAGACGAGCGCGATCTGCCTCGGTAGCCACCCTCCGGCCGAACAATTACCGAAGGAACCTGGACTTCTCCACGGACCGCGTCTGCAAGCGCTGCAAAGCACAATCCATTCAGTCGACCGCGAGCCTGTTCAAAGGTTACGAAGATGGGTTGGATAGCCTTACAGCCCCGGTAGGGTGAAGTCCTCCGGCAATGGAATCCAGCGCCCTGCTGGAGGACTCGAGGGCGAGGGCCAGACCTTTACGGATCTGTTCGACCTCGCCTTTGACTCCCCGTGCGCCCTCCTGAAGGGCCTCCCACTCCTCATGCTCTGCCGCGTCGTCCAGCACGAACGACGGCCCCTCGGACCAATCGTCGGCTGGCCAGGTAAGCACAAGCGGCGGGACCGGAGCAGCCTCCGACGCGACCGCTCCGGCGGCTCGTGCTGCCGGAGACCCCTCCGGGGGATTCAAGGTGCCCGCCACTAACTCTTGGGCCGCCCCAGTTGGTGCTTCCTCGAGCAACGGTGACAAGGCTCCCTTCGGCGCCCGTATGGCCCCGGCTGGCGGCTCACCGGGCGACGGTGGTGGGAGTTCTTCTTCGCCTCCCTCGGCCCCCGGGTGAGCTACCGGCTCGGTAGCAGAAGCCGAGGGTTCCCCGCGTGCCAATTCGCTCGGCAGCTCCACCTCTCCCGTTGCCGCCGCGGATGCCACGGGCGGCGCCGGGAGCGCCTCCGCAAGTGGCCGTACAGGCTCATCGTCCCCATCTTCTATCACTTCGGGCCCCGCCGGGGGCGGCGGTGGTACCAGAACTCTTGTCACCGTGGTCGGACTCGTCACCTCCAAGGCCGCCACGGCATAGAGTCTACACACAGCAATTAGTAAGAAAGCTGCGCAGGATAACTCAAATTAACAATAATCCCTAAGCAAAAGGGACACCTACCGCAACAAGCAGGGCCGCTGCTGTCTCGCCCTCTTTGATGGTCCGCTGCGAGAGGACGTGTCGGCCCTCCGTCTCCTCAGCGGCGCCCCCGCCGGTGCTATCTCCTCCTGAGGTTCGATGGAGCCCTCGGTCTGGCCGGTGCCCTCCGCCAGGCCGTCGCCCAGCAACAGCATGGGCCCGAGCGAGTGGCTCGGATCATCTCCGCTGTCCTCGCTGCTCCCGCTCGAGGTCGACCCCTGACTATCCCACTCACCGGAAGTCGGGTCGGAAACTTCCTCACCACGCGCGGTCCTGGCCGCGCATTCCTGCTTCTTCTCCTCCACCCACATCCTCCACTTCTCCTCCTTCCGTTTCCTGTGGGTGGAGTCGCGCCGCTTGGAGGCCCCGCGGGCGGCAGCCCTCAGCTCCTTCTCCCCGGGCAGCGTGGCCCGGGAGACCATTCCGCCGAGTCCCTGCAAGGACGTGTTCAAACAACCGCCTACAAAGGCCAAAAAGGGGGGACCCGAGGAGAAGCGGACCGCTCTACTTACCAGGTTCGGTGGATTGCGCGCCGAGAACGGCGCAGGGACACCGCTCACTGCCTTGGTGGCCCCTACGCCGATGACGGCAACAACCCGAGCTCCGAGCTCCGACGCCGGGAGCTCCAACTCTGACATCCTCATGGGATCAGACGCCCCCATATATTCAAACATAGGGTGCACCTGATCCATGAGGGGTTGGACGCGCATCCCCATAAATGCGCGCACGACGACGTCGCCGGTCAAGCCCTGCGCCCACAAGGCCATGATCTGCTCGATCACCACCGCCACTTTCTTCCTCTCCTTCTTCTCAGGACCCCAGCTCCATTGGGGCCGCGCTTCAGGGAGTCGGCCGGAGAAGGCCGGGGCGCTGCCCCCTGGGTTTTTGACGTAGAACCACTCGGGGTGCCACCCTCGGTTCGACGATGATAGCTTCACTTCGATGTAGTCCGTTGCACGCCCCCCCCGCAACTGGAAGATTGCACCGCCGAAGGGCGCGGCCTCATCCGACGGCCTGTCCCTCCATAGTCGCACATAGAAGAAGTACCTCCAGAGCCCCTAGTGGGGTTCGATCCATAGAAAGGCTTCACATAGCGTGATAAAGACCGCTATGTGGAGGACGCCATTGGGGTTCAGCTGATGCACTTCCATCCCGTAGAAGTGCAGTAGACTGCGGACGAACGGGTGGAGGGGGAGCCCGAAGCCGTGCTCGAGGAAAGAGGCAGGCACCATGATTTCCCCATCGCCCGGCGTAGGGATATCGGCCCCCGTCGACACCATCCACCGTAGCTCCCCTCGATGGGAGAGGAAGCCCTTCTTCTCCAACCCAAGCGCGCGGCTGGACTGGATAGAGCACACCGGCCACGACATCCTCTGAGGGCTAAAAGACAGGCAAGCAGAAGCTTTCCCAAAAATCGGTCCCCCTTTTCTTTCTCTCTCACTTTCTTCTTTGGCAGGAGCAGGCAAGGAGACGAGAAAAGCAAATACGAGTGCCGGTCTCAGCACCCGCCACTCCGAACTTATAGGCGCCAATGGACGCAAGCCGAACGGACGCGAGCCCAACGGGCGTCACGCCTAACGGATGCCTCCTCGGGCGAAGCGCCGGGCGAATTGCCGTTCACGGCTGACCAGCCCACTACCGACCCGCCGGTAAGCCGCGACGATTTCCAATACCCCCACTACGCATTAAATTCCAACAGGACAGCCCAGAGTGAGGACACCACGTCAGGCAGCGCACGCCCGCAGCCCCATGGTCTCCGCCGGTGGGGGTGGCCGTCTTCCTCAAATAGGTACGCAAGGCCCACTGGGCCATTTCGGCCTCGAGGCACCAAAGAGCTTAACGGCTCCAGCCCGAGGCCCGACCTAACGTTGTGGGCTCCTTAGGCCCGGTCCGCCAAGCGGATTTAGCGCCACCCCAGTGGAAATTGAGCTAGGGGCGAGAATGGGGCGAGCCCTCGGTGGGCCTCAAGTTGGGTCAGCAGACGACCCAATCGCCCCTACTCGCGTCCGAGACCATTCTCTAAACTCTCCCGCGGAACCCCTCGGCGGGTGGCAGCCAGCTGCGCCCTGGGTCGGCGGACGACCCAGGGTCCAATACGGGATTGAGTAAAGAAAGGTGTCTAATGGGATGCCCCCAGAGGGCCAAACACCCACGCCAGGAATCGTCTGCTAGGAAAGATCCCCCTCGGGAGGGATCTCCAAGTCCCACTCGGATTACCCGTTGGCAGCTCACGCGAGCACGGTGTTCAAGCCGATGTTTGGCAAACGCGCGTCCGCTCACCCCCTCCAGGTCCCACACCTGCGGATGGGGCGTATACGTGGGATAGATAGCGACTACTCCTCCCACAGATAGCCTCACCAGATGAGGACTCATGGACGCCGCTCGCCTAGCTCCGGCACAAAACGAGCACGACTGACCCGTCCAGCTACGACGTAAAACGAGCGCTCGGGCACCAGAAGCTTGCTAAAGACACCTGGGTGCCCGCGCCGACTAAGGCAGTCGGAACATTCCCCAGCCGACTTGGCACTCGGAGACGCAGGGATGCGATTCCACGTCGGTTCATGAGCGTGCGCCGATAAAGATGATCCGGTCGGCCGTCGGGCTCTCCCCGGTAACCTTCTCGACCCAGGTGCTACGACCTACGCCCCAGCAGCTACGGTCGTGAGGTAGCGCCTCCAGGAAGAAGGGAACGCCCATGGGGAGTGGCCCACGGTCGGTCGAAAACATCTCTTTCCCGCGAAACACCCATGAACGCTTCGTGCTACGGACGCTCGCGAACCGTAACGTGTGTTCGCGCGGGTCGGTGACTCGACTGACCGCTCACTCCTCACTAGCGGTAGCCCTCTCGGCCCGAGTACCATGGCCTACGCCCCGGCGGCTACGGGTGTGAAGTGGCACTTCGCGGAAGAAGGAAGCGCCCGAGCAGAACGATCAAACGGCTGGTCGGGAACGCTCCCCTCGCGCAAACACACGTAAACGGTCCGTGCTGTGAGATGCCCGCAAACCTGCTCCGAGCGCATTCAATCGAAGGAGTGTCCCTACGACGCCCCGACCGGCAGAAAAACCGTGCTCCCTCGTGCATCCTCTTCGGAAAACGCTAGCGCTCCTATGCTCAAAAAACCCAAGCGCGACACTCATCCCCCCAGCAACCATTGCGAAAAACAAAGACCACAGAAAATGAAGCCGGGGCAAGCGCCACGACCGGCCAACACCATAGTATATACATACATATATTGTTCAGAGATGAGCGGGAGGGGAGCGAAGCACAAAAAGGAAAAATCATTCTTGCAGCGGCCACCCCGAGGATCTTCAAGGGGAGGCATCGTCCTCAGAGCTACCGCTGGAGGCGCTCGCTCGCAGCCGATCCGCCACGCCCGCCACAGCGTCCGCCGCCCAGGTAAGGTGGAAGGCGTACTGCGCAGTGGTACACTCCAGAGGCTCGCCCAACCTCACTCCGAGCAGCTCTAGGCTCCTCGCCAGGCTCTCGTAGGCGGGGCGAAGCATGGCGAGAAGACCTGCGCAAGCCCTAACAAGCTCCGCCTCGGTAGCCTAGGCCCGAGCCCGCTGCGCTATTAGCTCCGCCTCCTGGGCAGAGGCCATGGTGGCCTGAGCGCTCTGGGAGGCTTGCAGACCCAACAACGCCGCCGACAGATGGGCCGCGCGGGCCGCTATCCCCGGGACATCACCTTGAGCGGGCGGCAGGGCCTGGAGGGCGACCCCGGCACCCGCTGCACCCCTCGCCACGACGACTGGCGGGGGCTCCACCGGGGGTGGGGCCGAGCCAGAGCCGGAGCCGCTAAGCGGGAAGAAGCAACGAAGAACAAGCCAACATCAGCCAAGAAGGAAACCAAGCCAATCCGACAGCTGAGGCAAAGGAAACTTACGATGGAGCAGAGGCCGACCCGGAGTCGAGGCGGGGTCTCTTGGGGTCCTGGCCCCAGGAGGCATCGTCCGTTGAGCGCTTCCCAGCCCGCTGGTCGCCGTCAAAGCCATCGCCTCTGCTCGCCGTCGACTCTTCAGAAAACTTCGGGGCGGTGGAGGAGGCCGACAGGAAGTGAGGTGGGGGAGCGGGTGCGAACGATCAGGCGTGGTCATTCTCGCGCTCCCCCCGTGCCTTACTTATACACGCGCATGAGGCCACAAAATCCGAATAGCTTCTCCCTACTGCGCCCAGCCTCGGCAACACGCGACGGTGCCCTTTCGCTCTCCCCACTGCGCGTTAATTGCGGCGGGGCGGCGGCAGGCGAAAAGACGGCACCTCGGAAGAAGCATTGCACCGCCCCTCGGCTCCGGCCCCAGGGCCGCCCGTACAGCCGCTGGATTAATCGAACCATCGCAGTCCCAAGGCGAAAGACGGGACAAGGATTCGCGCTGAAGGCTGAGATCGGCGCGATAGGAACCCGACCCACCAAATGGATCCAACGTTGCCCCGACGAAATGGATGCCCTCGACAAGCTGAAAGTCTGACAGGGGGACAGTCCGCTGGAAAGATCCCAATTCGAAGAAGCTTCTGAGGCCCGCCTCCGACCCAAGATCACCCACCGGGTGTGCTTGCGCGCACCCGAACGAAAAGACCGACTGAGAGCGTTCGCACGCACTCGGTCAGGCCTGCATTGACAAGTTCACCCCCCGACCGGCTCTCCGACCCGCTCGGGGGCTACACCCACCGGGTGCGCTTGCGCACACCCGGACGAAAAGATCGACTGAGAGCGCTCGCACGCACTCGGTCGGGCCTGCATCAACAAGCTCACCCCCGACCGGCTCTCCGACTGGCTCGGGGGCTCGGGGGCTACACCCACCGGGTGCGCTCGCGCGCACCCAGGCAAAAAGACCGGCTGAGAGCGCCCGCACGCACTCGGTCGGGCCTGCATCGACAAGTTCACCCCCCGACCGGCGCTCCGACCCGCTTGGGGGCTCGGGGGCTACACCCACCGGGTGCGCTCGCGCGCACCCGGATGGACCGACGGACAACATCCAACCGAATGGCAAAACAGGCAAACCCCCGATCGCCTCTAGCGAAGCACGCTCGAGGGCTCGGGGGCTACTGACGAGTACACGTACCATGGGTACCCCCAGCAGCCCAGGACAGTGAACGGGGATGCCTTTGAGGCCCAATTCCGACCAAGGGCCCGTAGGCCACGAAGGGATCTTGTCCCTGGTCAAGCACAAATGCAGAAACGCTCCGACCCCCCGATGGTCGAGGTGCCCAGCTCGCTCCGACCCCATGGGTCGGAGCGAGCAGCGGCTCCTTCGAAGCATTTGGTGACCTTTCCTACTAGCGTAACGTCGCAAAACGTCCGCACCAGGGTAGGTGGCTCCTTTCCAAGGTGTCGGCAAGGCCGCCTAAGAAGTCAAGCTCCGGTCCCGTCATCCTGACACGCAACAGAGGGGAGCGCCCCCTCCCGAGGCCACGCTGAGGTCAAATACCATTAATGTCGGCGCCTGACGACCGTACGGAGCAGTGCGTCACTTCTCCAACCCGGCTGAGAACCCCCCGCCACAAGACTACCAACTCGGCATGGTGGTGGATGGAGGCCGGTCGGACGACAAGACCGAAGACCAGATTCCAAGACGTAGGACACCCCCCTTTCTCTTTCTTTTTCCCATTCCAAACTCCCATGTAACCTGCCGCTTCCGCCTATATAAGGAAAGGCAGGGCCCCGAGGGCAAAGGGAGAGAGAGGGAGATCGATCGATCGGTCGAAAAATGCAACAAGAAAAAACACCCACACGCGAAAAGCGGAAAGATTGTCCGGCTCTTCTTCCTCCCGAAGGAAGACGCCCTTGTAACTCCCCGAAAGGGCAATATACACTCACATCACGAACTGGAGTAGGGACGTTCAGCCCAAACCAGTATACATCTTGGACTCCTAGAGTCAGACCATTCGAGGAGAGGGAGCGCGCGACCCCACTAACCAAAAATTCGTATTGCTGGTACACGAAACACCGACAATTTTTGTCCCATGGAAATGTTTGATTGAAATTGAAGTAAATGAGGAATCGTGACAAGTTGTGCTTAGTTGAGCTACATCAAGACACTTTTGTCAACCGTTGGATTTGGAGAGTTGGTTTATTGGTTGTTTCTGTTTGAAGCCTTTGCGTGGGTGTTATAGTTTCAGTTGCTTGGTTTTAGCTTTGAAGTTTGGGTCCCTTGTGGACTTGGTGTTTTCGAGCTGGCGTTCTTCGGATTCGAGGTCGAATCCTGTTTAAGGGGGGAGTATGTGACAATACGGAATGATGGAGTGAGTTGTTTTTTATGTCGGCATTAAGGTATGACTTTGGTATCACTTTTTTGGGCCTCCGGGGAAGTTTGGGCCTAGCGGGAGCTAGTTTGGGCCTTGGGGGGATGAAGTGGGCCATCGGTGGGGGTGTTTTTGGGCCCATGGGGGAAGGAATTCTGCCAAAACCTCCCCCCATGCACCAGCCCACCCTTGGTGCGCCCCCCACTCCCTCTCAACCCTAGCCGCCACCCCCTAGCCCCCCATTGCGCCTCCACCTCTCCCCCTTGCTCCTCCACCTACCCTAGCCGGCCCTAGGAGGGATCCATCCCCACCCCTTGCTGCAACACCCCTCCAATCCATTTCCCTCACCATTGGGAAGCTCCGCGACGAGGGGATCCAACGACTTTGGCGCGAGGAAGGAGATCGGGTTACCGGGAGGAGAAGAATTCGACGTTCGAGTGGTTCTTCGAGGGTGGTAAGTGTTTGCAATCTCTTTGTAGGGTTGTGGTGCTGGTTAAGAAGGGAAAATTAGTCCTAGAATTCCTGTTTAGGTGCTAGAATTAGAGGTGTGGATTTGTTTAGTAGATCTGTTTCGCGCTGTAGCCTCGGCCAATTCCGGATAGTCGACTTCGGTCGCGGTTTTGGGGTTTTTAGATTCAGAATTTGGTCGTACACCTGTTGAGAAAGTTGTAGATAATTTCAACACCTTTCAGTGGACACCAAGAACGCATAATTCCGATCAGCCGTTTGAAAGTTATAGCTGTTTTACCGAACGTGTTCAAAACTGCGACGTGATTAGGACAGATCGTGTTGATCTTTAGATTAATCAATTTTAGAGGCCGAATCATTTTTACCAATACTAAGAAAAAGCTAGGAAATTTCCTAAGCTACGAGAAAATCTACTCGTTTACTTAATTTGGAGTCCTAGAACTCAAGTTATGTTAGTTGGAAGCCCGCTGTCCCGTAGGGACAGATTCTCTGTTTTCGGGTTTTAGGGGTTGTTTGCGAAGTCGGTGTAGGGGATCATTCTTGTACTGTTTTGAGGGCACGTTTTGAGTGTATGGTACCTATGTGCAGGTGGTATGACCCCGGGAGTGCCCTCATCCTCTCGCAAATCCGTCGCCCGCGGTTGAAGGCAAGTGTATTGTAGTGGTTGCGGCTTAGGGAGCCGTAATGTTTGATAATGAGATGGTTTACACATGTTTTATGATATGATGCCAAGATTTGACTCTTGCTTGCGACATGATGAAAATGGTTTATTATGAGGCTATGCAATGATTAGTTGAGTTTATGTGCAAGTTGTTTATGTTTATGACATATTTGCATACATGGCATGAGAACTGGCCAGGTCGGTGAGAAAGTCATAACTAGTCCGGTAAGGTCGGTGAGAAAGATATGACTAATCTGGAGCGCCATTGAATAAGACCTACCTCATGATTCCATCCACAGTTGTGAATGAAAGCGAGGAGTAGGCACCCTCCATCTACGGGATGGAAGGGGAAAGAGGGTGCACGCCGACGGGTGTGCACTCTTCAATACCGGTATGTGCTTCAAGGAGACATGTGCATTGCATTGCATACATCATGATAATAATTAGATGTGTACAATGAGTTTTGAACATGGTTATGATGTTAAGCATCACATATAGAGATATTAGCATTGAACTGTTTGTTTTGTTCCATTACAATATACTTGCTGAGTGATGAACTCACGCTTGTGTCTTATGTTGTTTTTAGGTACTGCCGGGACCCGAATTTGCAAATCCGGACCGTCTGTGTATTCAGCACTAGTCCAGGAATGCGCTAATGCACACAGTCTCAACATTGGTAAATATCACAATCATACTCAACGAAATAATAAGGTACCTTAATTAGTTAACAAAGCTGGTTGCTCGACCTTAAGGTCAAGTTACAAATATACACCTCGCCGGGCGAAAACTGATTAAAGGAGAAATAATAGCAGCGGAAAATAAGAAAACTACGTGGCACCATCCAGTATACCACAGGCAACTGACTGGGCTCGCTCCCTAGATAGACAGTTCCTCTTGGAGCTCCTCCTCCAAAGCTGGTGTAGACTCTTCTTCAACTGGTGGTGTATTGTGGCAAGGGTGGGTACTTGGTACTCAGCAAGTCATGCACAGAATGCAAACTAATATACTACATGCATGGCTTAGTACAAAGGAGCAGCTCATGGTATAATTGCAGTAAAACAGCATTTGACAAGTAACATAGGTAGATTCGAAAGCAGTAAAAGCAAGTATAAGGTCAATAACTTTTTCAGGAGTTAAATAAACATCTTTCCCATTCCTAATCCACATTTCCATCAACGTTATTATTAAACCAAACCAAACCTTCCAAGTCCAAGTTATTTTCAAGAAAGTCTAACCCTTGACTGTAATTCCCGAGCAATGTCCAATGCCGCGGACACGGCTATTCGAATAGATTTTACACTCTGCAGAGGTTATGCAGTTTACCCACAAGATACAGCCAAACACCACAAAGGCGAGTGTCCGTAACAAAGTCTTTCGGAAACATCTAACAGCACAAGTGGGCCTCCCCGGTTATTGCAAACTAACCCTTCCCTTAGCGAATGCGAAGTTTAGGCCAATCAACCGTTAGATGGGTACCTGGCCGTAGCCCCAGTACGTTCCCCACGTACAACTACACAAAAGGTATAGTTGACACCCCAAGGTCCCACAGTTACGTTATTAGCAACTTAATCAACTAGGTCCGTCCCATTGCAGACATGTGGTTGCACGTTTGACTCAGTTCAAAGGCTTGCAAGGTTAAGTCCTTAGGGTGACCAGGGCAAGACTACCCGAAGAACCAAATCAACATTCCTGGTGCCACAGCTAGCCCACCCGATCATTCTTGCCACATGCCCCGGTCGAAAACTATTTATCAAACCCCCAGTTGTTTACCACGCACCACGTGCCATCAATATCATCATCAATAACACATGACACTTCTCAAAACAGGTTCCATATCTCATTAAGTCAATGTTATCATGTAATTGTCAAAAACATGTTACGTGGCAAGGCTAAGCATACTACATCGGTCTAATTACCCATATTGGCAATTTAATAATGCCAAACTAATAATCCACAACTAGGGTGACAGGGGTCATGGCACATAAATAATAATCAAGGTGTCATAGAGCAAAGTTGGCATTTAACTAATTTCCCAAAATTAATTAAAGTATTTTCTAATTAAACTAGCAGGCTATAAATTAAATCAAAATAATTTCAAAATGGGATCAACATGGTCAAAGCACGACTTGCCTTCAAAGAGTACTTGTTCTTGGTCTTGAGCTGGCTCTTGGGTCAACACTTCACCTTCGAAGCCTTCGGGCACTTCAACGTCTACTCGTAATGCATGCAAATAGCAATCAATAAATAAAACAGTACACAAGAGTGTTCAAAAGTTCAATTAAACTTCATAAACAGAGAGAGCACATTTTTATAAATTTTTAGAAACTGGAAATCATCCAAATTGGAGTTGGAATGCAAAAGTTATAACCGTTTAAAGTTTAAAGAAAACATTAATTAAATATAAACAGAGAAATATTCATAATAAAAAATTAATTAAAATTCATATTTTAGTAGGACTCATTTTTATGAAATTTAGAAATTTGAATCACCAAAATCGGAGTTGAAACGCAAAAGTTATAAGAGTTTGAAGTTTGAATATATATTTAAAATGAATAAACCGAATTAAATAAATAATTTCTTTTTCGAAAAATGATTTCTTGCGTCAGCATGACAGTGGACCAATCAGAGGCCGCCACGTCGCCTCGGGTCCATGGACCCGGCGTAAGGTTCGGCTCGGTCCACCGTGGACCCGGTCCACGGCACGTGTGCTTCTGACAGGTGGGCCCCTCAGGTGACGTCAGCGCTGACGTCAGTGCACAGCTCGGCCGAGGGCTCTGACACGCGGGCCCCACCGTGACGTCAGCATGATGTCATGGGTGACGTCATGGTGCGGTTCGGCGGTCACTGACGAGCGAGTCCCACGCTGACATCACGTGCTGACGTCAGCGGCGACCGGGGCTGACCGCGACGGTCAGACTTTTGGCCACGTGGCTCGATCTCGGCCGTTGATTTGGAAATCAACGGCCCAGATCGGACCTGGGTTTCACGCGTTAGGAAACTACACGGTCGATCTGGACCGTTCGATCTTGATCGGACGGTCAAGATCCGATCTAAAGCTGACAACGTGGCTAACCCTAGCCTCACGATCTAGATCTAGAGGCTGAGAACTATCCAAGCACGGTGCAGTTATGGCTACGTGGCACGATCTAAACCGTTGGATCTAGATCCAACGGTTGAAAACAGATCTAAAAACTAAAACGTGAAAATTACCCGAGGATGACGTGGACGAATCTGGGGCCTCGGATCTTGATCGGACGGTGGAGAGAGCTCGAGAGACGGCGATGACGTGCGGCGGCGCTAGCAGACCGGGGTTGGGGACGAAGACCACGACAACGGCGTTGCGGGGCTCCTCCGGCGGAGTGAGTGGTAGTCTCCGACGCGTCTTGTCCTTGCGGTTCCGGATCTGGGCTCGGTGGCGGCGGAGGACGGCGGACGGCGGCGGAAACAATGGAGAACCGCGGCGGAAGCCTAACCCAACTACAGCGAGCGATTGCGACGCAACCAAGGCAGCTCAGGCGTGATGGACTAGGGCTACGGGTGCGCAAAGAAACAGAGAACACGATGGCGGCGGCGGCACATTAAATAGGGGCCTCGGCTTCCGTGAATCTCGCGGATACCGAGGTCCACCCGGCTGCGGCGGCGGATTCAGTGACATGGCTCAATGTGGACCATTGGATCAAGATCCAACGGGCACGGGGTTTGGGCTCAGGTCTGGCTTGGCGACCTGGCTAGCTCGGTCGGGTTCGGTTCGGGTGACGTGGCACAATCGTGGCCGTTGGATTTCGATCCAACGGTCACACGGTTAGGGTTAGGTTGGGCTCGGGTCTGGCTCAAACGCGGCTCGGGTCGGGCTCGAGTCCGACTCGGGTTCGGGCTAGCTCGGATGAACAGTGCAAACCCGATCGATTTTTCCAGCGATTAAATATTCAAATTAATTCCCAGAAATTCATTTAATTCATTAAAAATAGCAAAACACTCAGAAAAATTCTAGAAAATATTTTGGACTAAAATAAATTATTTGCAGCAAATATTTTATTTCTGGCAAAATTTTATTTGTAAAATTAAATTCTTTAATTATTTCAAAAGGGGAATTAATTCAAATAAATTCCAAATAAATCCCAAAAAATTCCAAAAATTCACAAAAGTGCCCAGTCTCATTTAAATTCATGAAAAGCAAAAAATGGGGTGTTATAAACCTCCCCCCCCTTAACAGAATCTTGTCCCCGAGATCCAGGGCTTACTAAAGAATAGGTTTGGAAACTCTTTCTTCAAATCCTCCTCGCACTCCCAAGTTGCTTCACTCTCTGCATGGTTGATCCATTGCACTCTGCAGAAACGGGTTGACTTATTCTTTGTCTCTCGATCCATGGTGTCCAGAATCTTCACGGGGTGCTCCTTGTAAGTCAGATCCTCTTGCAGCTCAATTGACTCCAGCGGTGTCTGCTCATCTGGTACTCGAAGACACTTCTTCAGCTGGGATACGTGGAACACGTCATGTACCCCTGCCAACGACTGTGGCAACTCCAGCTGATACGCAACTTCACCTCTGCGGCTCAAAATCTTAAATGGTCTAACATATCGGGGTGCGAGTTTTCCTTTGGCGTGGAACCTCTTAACTCCCTTAAGGGGTGTAACCCTTAGGTACACGAAATCCTCTGGTTCAAAGCTCAAGTCTCGGCGACGGTTATCGGTGTAACTTTTCTGTCTTGACTGTGCTATCTTCAGTCTTTCCCCGATCATGGCAATCTGCTCTTCAGCTTCTTGAAGAATGTCCGGCCCAAAGATACGGCGTTCACCTGTCTCATTCCAGTTCAACGGTGTTCGACAAGGTCGACCATATAATGCCTCAAATGGTGACATTTGCAAACTTGCTTGATAGCTATTGTTGTAACTGAACTCAGCATACGGCAGACTTTTATCCCAAGAGGTTTCGTAGGCCAATGCACTAGATCTTAACACGTCCTCTAAAATCTGATTAACTCTTTCGGTCTGTCCATCCGTCTGCGGATGATATGCTGTACTAAAGTTCAAACGGGTCCCCATGGCCTCATGAAGTTTATTCCAGAATCTCGAGGTAAACTGGGTACCTCTGTCCGATACAATCTTCTTCAGCACTCCATGCAAATAGACGATCCTGGTCATGTACAATTCAGCTAACTTATCTCCCGAGTAAGTGGTCTTTACTGGAATAAAATGGGTGACCTTAGTCAAGCGGTCTACTATAACCCATATGGAGTCATATCCACCCTGAGTTTTCGGCAAACCGGTAATGAAGTCCATTCCGATTTCCTCCCACTTCCACTCAGGTATCCTTAATCTGGCCGCAGCGATCCGCTGGCCTCTGATGCATTGCCTTGACTCTCTGGCATATGTCGCACAGCGCAACATGCTCGGCAACTTCACGCTTCATGCTTGGCCACCAGAATCTTTCCTTTAAATCCTGGTACATCTTGGCACTTCCCGGATGAATTGAATACTTGGAGTCATGGGCTTCTTCTAGGATCAGCTGCTTCAGTTCCTTCTTGTTCGGCACACAAATTCGATCCTTCATCCATAACGTGTCTTGCTCATCCAGGTTGAAGTCTTTGGCCTTGCCTTCCTCCATCTTGGACTTGATTCGCTGGACCTTTTCATCGTCCTTCTGTCCCTCTCGGATCTGATCTTCCAGGGTAGGCTTTATCTCCAGTGTGGTCAAGAATCCTTCTGGTACTACTTCAATTTGCATTCTCTGGAAATCCTTGCATAGCTCATCCTAACTCGTGGCTATCAACATGTTCGCAGTATGGCTTTTCCGACTCAGAGCATCGGCCACCACGTTGGCCTTTCCAGGATGGTAATGGATTCCGACATTATAATCCTTGATCAACTCTAACCATCTCCTCTGCCTCATATTCAGGTTTGATTGAGTGAAGATGTACTTAAGACTCTTATGATCCGTATACACTTCACATCTGTTTCCAATCAAATAATGACGCCACAACTTCAAGGCGTGCACTACGGCAGCTAACTCTAGGTCATGCGTCGGATAATTCTCCTCGTGCGGTGTCAACTATCTTGATGCATAAGCGACGACCTTTTCGTTCTGCATCAGCACACATCCAAGTCCTTGGCGCGATGCATCACAATAGATATCGAAGCTTTGATTAACGTCTGGTAGAACTAACATCGGGGCTGATATCAATCGCTTCTTCAGCTCTTGAAAACCTTTCTCGCACTCCGGCGTCCAGTTGAACTTCTTCTCCTTTTTCAACAATTGCGTAAGAGGTATCGCAATTGTCGAGAAGCCTTCAATGAAACGGCGGTAGTAACCTGCCATACCAAGGAAACTACGAATCTGGGTCACGGTCTTCGGCTGTTCCCAATGTAACACAGCTTCTACCTTGCTCGGATCAACGGCGACTCCTTCTGCGGTCATTACATGTCCGAGGAACTCCACATTGTCCTTCCAAAGTCGCACTTGCTGAACTTGGCGAAGAGTTGTTGTTCCCTCAACTTCTCCAAGACTCACCTCAAGTGCTCTACATGTTCATCCTTCGCCTTGTAGTAAACTAAGATGTCATCTATGAACACAACAACAAACTTGTTCAAATATTCCATGAACACCTTATTCATCATATTCATGAAGTATGCTGGCGCGTTCGTCAGACCGAATGACATAACTGTAAACTCGTAATGTCCGTATCTAGACGAAAACTTGGTCTTCGGAATATCCTCTGATCGGATGTTCAACTGGTGGTATCCCGATATCAGATCAATCTTGGAGAAGACTCCGGCTCCTCTCAGCTGGTCAAACAGATCATCGATCCTAGGTAGCGGGTACTTATTCTTCACGGTGACTTCATTGAGTGCACGGTAGTCAATGCACATCCTGAAGCTCCCGTCCTTCTTCTTGATGAACAGAACTGGCGCTCCCCACGGCGACGAACTCGGTCTTATGAATCCTTTCTCCATCAGCTCTTCAAGCTGTTTCTTCATCTCTACTAATTCTTCAGTGGACATCCGATAGGGTCTCTTTGCTATCGTATTTGTGCAGTACCAGCTCTATCACAAACTCTATGTCTTTGTCTGGCGGCATACCAGGTAGATCTTCAGGGAAAACATCGGGATACTCATTCACTACTGAGACATCTTCTATGCTGATCGCCTTCGCACTGTTAATCATCAACTGTCCATCTCTAACGGTTGTGGCTTGAAATTCCACTTTCCTTCCACACGGGTTCTCAACTGAGATAATCCTTCGTCCACAATCCAGCACAGCCTTATGCTTGGATAACCAATCCATTCCCAAAATAACATCTAAGGTCTGGGTTTCTAGTATAATAAGGTTCGCTAGGAATTCTACCCCATCTATTAATATTCTCACCCCAGAACATCCTACTTTAGTTCGGAGTTCGGAACCAGGGGTTGGAACTAAAAGCATGCATTTAAGTCTTGCAATCTCCAAATCGTTTTTAGAAGCAAAGCCTTGAGAAACAAACGAATGCGAAGCTCCAGAGTCAAACAAAACTGTGTGCAGGTACTGAGTTGACAAGTAACTTACCCAGCACGACATCCGTGGCATTCTGGAGTGCCTCTGCGGTGACATGGTTGACTCGGCCTCTCACCACGGTTTGGGGCGTGGCTCCCGGCTGTGCTGTCCCGCGGTTTGCTCCGGGTGTAGGCGTCCTGGCTGGTGTGGATCCCAGATTGAAGCGGACCGGGGTCACTCCTGCTGTCTTCTTGGGGCAACTGTTGGAGAAGTGCCCTGGCTCGTTACATGTGTAGCAGTGTCTCACTGTCCCCTGTTGACTGCCTGAAGCGGCGTTTCTGGCTGGAGTTGGGGTCTGATAATTCTGGTTGACGGGTCTCGATGCTGGTGACGGTGTCCTTGTTGCATTCTGCGGCTGAAACCTGAAAAACTGATTTGGCGCAACCCTCAAGCGTTGCTGCGCTCCCTAACGTGATCCCTGCTGTTGCATCCTGCGCTTCCGGTTCTCATCCAGTTCCTTGCGCTTGTCTTCAAGAATGAGCGCCTTGTTCACAAGCTCCTGGAAATCTGGAAAGGTGTGGGTGATCGCCCCACTGCGATCTGAGTTAAGTCCCTTCATAAAGCGAGACTGTCTGGCCTTATCTGTCGCTACGTCTTCAGGTGCATAGCGTGCAAGCTATGTGAACTTATTCAGATATTCTGACACCGGTTGATTACCTTGCTTCAGTGCCCTGAATTCTTCCTTCTTTAAGTCCATTATTCCTTCAGGCACGTGATACTGACGAAATGCGGTCGTAAACTCCTCTCAAGTGATGTCCTGAGGGTTCTCCCACGTGGCGCAGAAGTTCTCCCACCATTCTGCGGCGGTCCCTTCCAACTGATGAGAAGCGTAGAGTACCTTCTCATTTCCCATGCATTGGGCAATGTGTAGCTTCCTTTAAATTGACCTTAACCAGTCATCGGCCTCCAACGGATTGGCATTTCCAAAAAAAAGTGGGCGGATGAGTCCTCATGAACTCTGACAACTTTGCTCCCTGTCGCTGTCCCTGATTTGCTTGGTTAGCGGTGGCCTGAGAAGTGACCTGCTGCATCTGCTGCATCATTGCATGCATCAAATAGGTCTGTGCGGCAAGGAAGGCTCCAAAGTTCTGCATGTCAACTGGCGATGCTGGCTGGGGTGCAGGCGCTCCATCATTGGGGTTCCCAGCTGGGCGAGACCCACTTCCATTGCCTCCAAGGTTTCCGCGGGTGTTCACCATCTGTCGATTACTCCAAGGTTTCAGGGATGAGAGGGAATAAGAATAGATAAGTGGTAGGGAAACTTATGCGGGGAAAAGTGTAACTCAAAAATCCAACTTTATTATTTAATAATAATACTTGGTATGGTTGCTTACAATGCCTAAAGGCCTTGCAACACATACTGCACACTCAACAAGCAATGAAAATCCAAATCGTCTCACACTGGAGTCTAACGCCTCTAAGGGTGACTCTTATTCTATAACGCTACTTGACGAAGGAGTCTCAACTTCAACGCCTACGCTCACTCGTCGAGAAAACCTCCACTGCCTCCTCGGGGCGGGTGCGGCGACATAGGCGCGAAACAATCGCCATGCCCTGCCACTGCAGCTGTGGTTGACGACGCGGCGTCCTCCTCTTGCTCTGGATCTGGCTGTTGCTGTGGTTGCGGCGCGGGTGCAGGTGGAACCTCTTCTGGGTCCTCCTCTGGCTCTGGGGCGTCCAACTCCAACACTGGGTCGAGGCCCTGTCCATACAGTGTAGTCTTCAGCTCTACGATCCTTTCCGTAGCATAGGCGACGTACTCACGAGCAATCTCTAAATGCTTTTTCTCTTCCTCAACCTGCTCGCGAGCCTTCTTCAACTCCTGAACTGTGTCATCGAGAAGCTCCTCCTGGGCGGCGACGAATCTGGCTAAGTGAGTGACGGTGGCATCCTTGTCCTCTATCAGCCTTCGCTGAGCTCTGTTATCCTGGCGTGGGTGGTGACGAAATACTGTGCCTTCCAGCTCCCTGGAGTAGGAGCGAGCAATCTGCTGCATTGCTCGACGCGACACCTCCTGGATTCCCATCTCAAAGGTAGACCTCCTGGCGGTGAAGTGGAAAGGGCGGCTGAACTTCGTCTTCTCTCGGGCATACACTGTGATCCTGACGTCCCATCCTATGACCAGTCCGGCCTGCACGAGTGTAGTCCCTCGGTAGAGCGGCCTCTCAAAACCTCCAAGAAACTGAAGCATATGCCACAACTCGGCAGCGTAGCCTCCCTCACGCTCGGCGTAGTTGTTCTTCATCATCATCTGTCAAAAGACGTTCGTGTAAGAACGCAAAATTTTAAAATCAAAGTGGAAGACAAAAAGGAACTCAGCAAGGAGTATGAACAAGAAGGAAAGGGGTAAGTTGAGAATTCATTCATTATCTTGACAAATTTTATCTTTAGAAAATAGGTTTTATCCTCACTACGACCAATCTAACTATGGGTGAGCCTACAATCAGTATGGCTCTGATACCACCTCTGTCGGGACCCGAATTTGCAAATCCGGACCCTCTGTGTATTCAGCACTAGTCCAGGAGCGCGCAAGTGCACACAGTCTCAACATTGGTAAATATCACAATCATACTCAACGAAATAAAAAGGTACCTTAATTAGTTAACAAAGCTGGTTGCTCGACCTTAAGGTCAAGTTACAAATATACACCTCGCAGGGCGAAAACTTATTAAAAGAGAAATAATATCAGCGGAAAATAAGATAACTTCGTGGCGCCATCCAGTATACCACAGGCAACTGACTGGGCTCGCTCCCTAGATAGACGGTTCCTCTTGGAGCTCCTCCTCCAAAGCTGGTGTACACTTTTCTTCAACTGGTGGTGTATTGTGGCAAGGGTGAGTACTTGGTACTCAGCAAGTCATGCACAGAATGCAAACTAATATACTACATGCATGGCTTAGTACAAAGGAGCAGCTCATGGTATAATTGCAGTAAAACAGCATTTGACAAGTAACATAGGTAGATTCGAAAGCAGTAAAAGCAAGTATAAGGTCAATAACTTTTTCAAGAGTTAAATAAACATCTTTCCCATTCCTAATCCACATTTCCATCAACGTCATTATTAAACCAAACCAAACCTTCCAAGTCCAAGTTATTTTCAAGAAAGTCTAACCCTTGACTGTAATTCCCGAGCAATGTCCAATGCCGCGGACACGGCTATTCGAATAGATTTTACACTCTGCAGAGGCAGCCAAACACCACAAAGGCGAGTGTCCGTAACAAAGTCTTTCGGAAACTTCTAACAGCACAAGTGGGCCTCCCCGGTTATTGCACACTAACCCTTCCCTTAGCGAAGGCGAAGTTTAGGCCAATCAACCGTTAGATGCGTACCTTGCCGCAGCCCCGGTACGCTCCCCCCGTACAACTACACAAAAGGTATAGTTGACACCCGAGGTCCCACAGGTACGTTATTAGCAACTTAATCAACTAGGTCCGTGCCATTACAGACATGTGGTTGCACGTTTGACTCAGTTCAAAGGCTTGCAAGGTTAAGTCCTTAGGGTGACCAGGGCAAGACTTCCCGAAGAACCAAATCAACGTTCCTGGTGCCACAGCTGGCCCACTCGATCATTCTTGCCACATGCCCCGGTCGAAAACTATTTATCAAACCCCCAGTTGTTTACCACGCACCACGTGCCATCAATATCATCATCAATAACACATGACACTTGTCAAAACAGGTTCCATATCTCATTAAGTCAATGTTATCATGTAATTGTCAAAAACATGTTACGCGGCAAGGCTAAGCATACTACATCGGTCTAATTACCCATGTTGGCAATTTAATAATGCCAAACTAATAATCCACAACTAGGGTAACAAGGGGTCATGGCACATAAATAATAATCAAGGTATCATAGAGCTAAGTTGGCATTTAACTAATTTCCCAAAATTAATTAAAGTATTTTCTAATTAAACTAGCATGCAATAAATTAAATCAAAATAATTTCAAAATGGGATCAACATGGTCAAAGCACGACTTGCCTTCAAAGAGTACTTGTTCTTGGTCTTGAGCCGTCTCCTAGGTCAACACTTCACCTTCGAAGCCTTCGACCACTTCAACATCTCCTCATAATGCGTGTAAATAGCAATCAATAAATAAAACAGTACACAATAGTGTTCAAAAGTTCAATTAAATTTCATAAACAGAGAGAGCACATTTTTATAAATTTTTAGAAATTGGAATCGTCCAAATCGGAGTTAAAATGCAAAAGTTATAACCGTTTAAAGTTTAAAGAAAACATTAATTAAGTATAAACAGAGAAATATTCATAATAAAAAATTAATAAAAATTCACATTTTAGTAGGCCTTATTTTTATGAAAATTTAGAAATTTGAATCACCGAAATCGGAGTTGAAACGCAAGAGTTATAAGCGTTTGAAGTTTGAATCTATATTTAAAATCATTAAACCGAATTAAATAAATAATTTCTTTTTCGGAAAATGATTTATTGCGTCAGCATGACACGTGGACCAATCAGAGGCCGCCACGTCGCCTCGGGTCTATGGACCCGGCGCACGGTTCGGCTCGGTCCACCGCGGACCCGATCCACGGCACGTGTGCCTTTGACAGGTGGGCCCCTCGGGTGACGTCAGCGCTGACGTCAGCGCACGGCTCGGGCGAGGTCTCTGACATGCGGGCCCCACCGTGACGTCAGCATGATGTCATGGGTGACGTCATGGTGCGGTTCGGCGGTCACTGACGCGCGGGTCCCACGCTGACGCCACGCGTCGACGTCTTTGTCGGCGGCCGGTGGCGGCGGCGGCCGTGACGGTCAGACTTCTGGCCACGTGGCTCGATCTCGGCCGTTGATTTGAAAATCAACGGCCCAAATCGAACCTGGGTTTCACGCGTTAGGAAACTACACTGTCGATCTGGACCGTTCTATCTTGATCGGACGGTCAAGATCCGATCTAAAGCTGACAACGTGGCTAACCCTGGCCGCACGATCTAGATCTAACGGCTGAGATCTATCCAAGCACGGTGCAGTTACGGCTACGTGGCGCGATCTAAACCGTTGGATCTAGATCCAACGGTTGATAACAGATCTAAAAACTAAAACGTGAAAATTACCCGAGGATGACGTGGACGAATCTGGGCCCTCGGATCTTGATCGGACGGTGGAGAGAGCTCGAGAGATGGCGATGGCGTGCGGCGGCGCTAGCAGACCGGAGTTGGGGACGACGACCACGGCAACGACGTTGTGGGGCTCCTCCGGCGGAGTGAGTGGTAGTCTTCGACGCGCCTCGTCCTTGCGGTTCCGGATCTGGGCTCGGTGGCGGCGGAGGACGGCGGACGGCGGCGGAAACAACGGAGAACCGTGGCGGAAGCCTAACCCAACTACGGCGAGCGATTGCGGCGCAACCACGGCGGCTCAGGCGTGATGGACTAGGGCTACGGGTGCGCAAAGAAACGGAGAACACGATGGCGGCGACGGCGCATTAAATAGGGGCCTCGGCTTCCGTGAATCTCCCGGAGACCGAGGTCCACCCGGCTGCGGCGGCGGAATCTGAATCCAATTCGGATTCGGTGACGTGGCTCAACGTGGACCGTTGGATCAAGATCCAACGGGCACGGGGTTTGGGCTCGGGTCTGGCTTGGCGACCTGGCTAGCTCGGTCGGGTTCGGTTCGGGTGACGTGGCACAATCGTGGCCGTTGGATTTCGATCCAACGGTCACGCGGTTAGGGTTAGGTTGGGCTCGGGTCCGGCTCAGACGCAGCTCGGGTCGGGCTCGGTCGGATGAACAGTGCAAACCCGATCGATTTTTTCAGCGATTAAATATTCAAATTAATTCCCAGAAATTCATTTAATTCATTAAAAATAGCAAAACACTCAGAAAAATTCCAGAAAAATTTTAGAAAATATATTGGAACATTTTGGACTAAAATAAATTATTTTCTGCAAAATTTTATTTGTAAAAATAAATTCTTTAATTATTTCAAAAGGGGAATTAATTCAAATAAATTCCAAATAAATGCAAATAAATCCCAGAATATTCCAAAAATTCACAAAAGTGCCAAATCTCATTTAAATTCATGAAAAGCAAAAATTGGGGTGTTACAGGTACCATAAAACCAGCATGTGGGAAAGGGTTTTAGCTACACTTCTACACGTAGCTCCTTACATATAGACAGTTTTTATCATTTGGAGACATAATAATAAGATTAGTGCCATGAAACTTGCAGTATGGCTTGATTGTGTGCTTAAGTTTATCTTTTGCTTCGTTATAATTTTGGAGTGGTTGGATTCATTATTCTTATACGAAAGATGTTGCCATATCAATTGTTATTGCTGTTTTGGATGTCTCATATTATGCTATACATTGTCATATTATTGCTGTTGCTTCAAATCATGGAAAAACAAAGGAGATGCTGTTTAAATTTTCGGTTTTAGCATTTGCACCTTTGCTGTAATTTACCTTTATTTTTGCCATTTAGATGGTGTGTCTATCATGTTTGGTGACATCCAGGGCATACTAGATGATGGGTTGTTACAATTAGATCGAGTGCGATGGCATCCAATCTGTTCGTACCATGTTGGTTAGGATCCCATATCTTACGTGGCAGTTGAGGTCCTTAAAAGCCAGCCAGACAAGTCCCCGAGGTTCATTAGAGCATTGCGCAATTTTTCCCCGATCAGATCTACCCGAGACGTCTTTGTTCGTGAGGAATTTCTTGCCGTCGATCTCAGCATCACCGCGGAGAAAGCTCGTCTTCTAGCGTGGTTCATGATTTGGCTAGTAGCGTTTGCTTTGTCTTGTCGAGATCTGTTATGTGCACGCTCAATTGTTGCTGTAAGATCATCGAACTGTCGCACGAGCAGTCGTCTTCTTCGAGTCTAGTAAGTCGCCACCATCCCTTCACAATCGTTCATCATTGTGAACCTTAGCCATAGGATTCACACATGTAGGGACGTGCCACGCAGTTTCACTCTGTGCTTGCCGCGTGTCATGTAGTCGCTCAACAGTCGCATGGTAGCAACCATCCGATCTGAGACGTACAGCCATGATTCACCGCAGCCTGCGCCAATCCGGTGATGCCACACTTTAAAACAGAAATCGAGGCGTCGCTCGTGCCCGATCGTCGCTGACGTCATCCCTAACGTCAGCAGTGACGTCAACCACGGGTGGTTATTTTAGATTTGTTTTATTTCTGTTAATTGGGTTTATGATGTCAGCAATGATGTCATAAATAGGGTTTTTTAGTAGAAAAGTAATTCGATTGGAAATTCAAATTAGAATGACACGTGTAGACTGATACAGTAGGATTTTATCCTTAGCTAGCATATTTGTTGTTTTCATTCCTATCCAGAAAAAGGCATACAAAAATATTGCCCTTTGCCATAGTTTCAATTGAAAATTTTAGTGAGTTTTGCTAGGTCTTTATCCATTAAAGCCTTGCTTACTTGCTGATCCAAAATTTTTATTTATCTTTTTATTTAAGCCACTACGTCAAGTACCCCAATCAATTATGCTCTCTGTTTTTGTATTGGAAAACTAGGGTTGGTCAAACTGCCAACTAATTTTTGTCTGACTGTCGGTGCATTTCCAGAAGTTAGTTAAAAAAAAAACTACACTTATAAATTTAGCGAGCCCCTTCAATCCTTTTGTGAATACTTTGATCGTAATTAAAGATTAGACTTAGGGTATTACTTGGGCAGTGCACACTTGATACTATTATTTGAAATCAAATTGTCGGATATCTCATGAGCGATATATGTGTTGTCCTTGGTGCAAAAGAAAGAAAGAAGAAGAAAATACAAAACAAAAAGCAAAGAAAGCAAATTGAAAAGGAAAGAAAAGAAGTGTTTTGGCCAATACCTGTATCAAGTACGAATTATATTCCAAAGTTTAATGTATTGTGTGATTCTTGAAGTGCAAATCAGTAGTTCATTGACAACAATTGCAATCAAGCTAGCGTCTTTCTATAACTTGTGCAACACGAGCTATTTATTCTTTACTTAAATCTTTTGCTATAGCTCAGTCCTTTGGTTGCATTAAGTTTCATTATCTTTGTGTGTGAGTTGCTATAATCTTCACTTATAACTAAAGGTTGGCAAATAGGCATTGGAATTCTAGCTTGGGCCACCACTTATCATTATAACATCTAGAATTTCAATTGCATAGGAGTTATAATAACCCTCCAAACTACACAAAATAGCATTTCTCAATTATGGCACTTAGACCTAAATTTACTTAATTCATCACCTTCATATTTTTTACCATCACAGAAGTACACCTAATTCTTTAATCCAAAAAAGGGGCCGTAAGAACTTCAGTTGGTAAGGATAGAGTGAGGATGAGTGATTCCGCACATACATATTGCTTTTGCTTGCTACTAATCATACCAGGTTACGAGTACAAAGAACTTCCAGTCTATGGAAGTAATGATCTACAGAAATATCTCACTTAGGAAGAACAAATAGATAAAGTGTTCAAATATCAAAAGCTTCTTTGATGCGAGCCACTATCAAGTTAGAGAACTATGCTTATAGTTGGTGGCAACAATTTTTTTGGGAAAAAGCCTCATTACATCTTGGTTGGATTTAAAGATGATTATGCGAAGTGAGTTTGTGTCATGTTATTATGAGCAAAAGCTACTTCACCACTTGGAGGGCATTACCAAATGGTGCAAATCAATCCAAAATTATTATGTTGAGTTGAAATGTACAATGCAACGTGCCGGTATCATTAGTGTATTAAAATAGAAGGCATATTTTAAAAAAGGTTTGAATTTCAATATCACCACTGCACTTCAAAGTATTTCAGTAGCATATTTGATCTTGTCGATTGTGCTATTGAGGAGGAAAGAAAAATTAAAGTGTCTTATACCTAGGTTTAATCATAGGGCAGCAATTCATGAGAGCCACATAGACAAAATAACTGAGATGCTGAAAAAAAAAATTAGCATGTGATCCCACAATATGTGAGATTGACAACATCAAAACTAAAAGTGTAAGAGATACACCAAAGAAATGAGAGAAGATAAAAACAAAAGTAGGTTATTTATGGAACTAACAACTTACTCTCTACTTCTAATGTTGCTTCTCACATTATGCAGGTTGACCAAGGAGATGATAAATTGAACCATTAACAACTTGCATCACTTGAGGAGAATGATGAGGAGACCCACGGTTGGTGATGGAACACTTGTTGTCTCGTGGTTAGATCATAAAGCTATACTACGTACAACATCTATATCATCTAAGGAGAACATTAAAGGTAATTACAATGGTGTTGAATTGGTAGTACATCAAGAAAAGGTTAGGGAAAGTGAGAATTCTTGTGTCCAATTAAAGATTCCACATTCTGAATTTGATATGCTTAATTTACATAATGTGGAATTGATTACTCATAAATAAGTTCTTACTAAAATATTTCCTGATAATTATATCTCTACTATTCTAAAGCAGCACTTGGTGGCAGTGGTCCGTTCTTCCCACATCATTAATTGCCGCTTAATTGCCCTGCTTAATTGCCCTACGCAAGAAATGAAGCGTTGCTTTAATTAGCCAGCTTTCGTAAGAAACGAAGCGTTAAAGATAGATGTTTGATCTTGTGAAATAATTTTTTTATTTTTTAATCTTTATTTTTCGTTATCAATTTTGTTTTTCGTAGCAACGCACGGGCTGTAACACCCCAAAATTTTGCTTCTCTTAAATTCATGTGTGATTTGGCACTTTGGTGAATTTTTGGAATTTTCTGGAATTTATTTGGATTTATTTGAAATTTATTTGAATTTATCCCATTTTGAAATAATTAAAGAATTCAATATTGCAAATAAAATTTTGTTGGAAATATTTTATTTGAGTCCAAAATGATCCAAAATATTTTCCAGAATTTTTCTGGAATTTTTCTGAGTCTTTTGCTATTTTTAATGAATTAAATGAATTACTGGGAATTATTTTAAATATTAAATCGCTGGAAATTCAACTCGGGTCAAGTATCGTTCATCCGACCGAAGTCGGAACCCGAGTCGGACTCGAGTCAGACCAGAGCGATTGACTCGATCAAACCCGGCTCAAAGCCACTAATCAATCCCAACCGTTGGATCAAGATCCAGCGGTGAGATCCGCCCGTCTGGATTCGAGCCGTATCCGGCCGGATCCGATCGCGCCCGTCGCGATCGTGGCCGTTGATCGTGCCACGTGGGCGGCTGTCGTCGTCGTCTCCGTGAGACCGAGCCGGACTCGCCCGCCGCGCCGCCGTGTAGAATTAGGTTTCCGTCTCGCACGCACGCCGAGGCTATTTAAAGCCCTGGTCACGCCCGAGGTTGCCCTCATCCTTGCGCACCCGTTCCCGAGCCATCTCGCTGAGCCGTCGCCGTTTGCCGTCTGAGTTCGCCGGAGTTGGAACTCTGTTGCGCCCTTGATTTCTTGTAGATTTTCGCCGTCGTCCGTCATCTTCCGCCGAAGAAGCCCGGATCTGGAACCCCGGCCAGGCGCACCGAAGAGACCTTTCACTTCGCCGAGCTGCCGCGGACACGCCGCGTGGGAGGTCGTCGTCTACGTCTCCGGTGCCCAAGCCTCGCCGCGCCATCGCCGGACCTCGCGAGCTCTGTGGACCGTCCGATCTTGATCGTGCGGTTGAGGTGAGTTCACGTGTTCCAAACCCGATTAGATCTGGACCGTTGGATCAAGATCCAACGGTTCGCAATTGCCACATGCTGTAGTAGTGTTATTATAGGATTAGATCTGGACCGTCCGATCTAGATCGAACGGCCCACGATCGGCCACGTCCGCTCCAACACATGAGCCTAGATCTAATCCGAGCCGTCGGATTTCAAACCAACGGCCGGGATTGCGCCACGTGTCAGGAAGATGGACCGACGCGGTCAGCGCCGTACGCGTGTGAGCGCGTGTCCCTGACACGCGGGCCCCGCATGTCAGAGGGCCCGCATGTCAGTGGCTAATCCAGCCAAGCGCTGACGTCACCCATGACGTCACAGTGGGTCCCACATGTCAGCACCGTGGGCTGAGTCCCCGCTGACGTCAGCGATGACGTCACCCGAGTGGTCCCACCTGTCAGTCTCACGTGGAGTCGTGGACCGAGTCCACGGTGGACCGAGCCAAACCGTGGACCAAGCCCATGAGCGGTGGCGTCGACCAGCCAATCAGGAGCTGACACGTGTCCATGCTGACGCAATAATTAATTTCCGAAAAAGAAAATGATTTATTAATTCGAAATATTAATTCAAATTTAGATTCAAACTTCAAACGCTTATAACTTTTGCGTTTCAACTCCGATTTGAGTGATTCAAATTTCTAAATTTGTATAAAATTCAGATCTACTCAAATATGAATTTTATTTAATTTTTGGACTAAAGTTTTTCTCTGTAATATTATTTAATTAATTATTTAAACTTTAATAAATCATAACTTTTGCGTTTTAACTCCAAATTTGACGATTTCAGTTTCTAAAAATCCAGAAAATTATGTTCTCTCTGTTTATGGATTTTATTTGGAGTTTTGGGATGTTTTTGCCTATTGTTTATTTGCGTATTTGCTATTTGCACGCTTTACGAGTAGACGTTGAAGTGCCGGAAGGATTCGAAGGAGAAGTGTTGACTCAGGATCCAACTCAAGACCAAGAGCAAGTACTTTTTGAAGGCAAGTTGTGCTTTGACCATGTTGATCCTATTTCGAAATCTATTTTGATTTAAACTATTGCATGCTAGTTCAATTAGAAAAATACTTTGTTTAAACACAGGGTTAGATAAATACCAATTTGCTATATGACACCTTGATTACTTAAGTATGTGCCATGACCCTTTGTCACCTTAGTTGTGGATTACTAGTTGGACATTATTAAATTGCCAACATGGGTTTAGACCGTTGTAGTATCTTGCTTAGACACCTTTCGTGCTCATGACATGGTTTTGGACAATCAAATGTTAATATTGACTTAATGATATATTGAACCTGTTTTGGGAAAAGTATCATGTGATGTTGATGGCACGTGGTGCATGGTAATCAAGCGGGGTTTGATAAACGATTTTCGGCCAGGGGCATGTGGCAAGAGTAATCAGTGGGCCGGTTGTGGCATTGGGGATGTTGATTTGGTTCTTGGGTAGTCTTGCCCTGGTCACTCTAAGGACTTAACCTTGCAAGCCTTTGAACTGGTCATACTTGCAACCACATGGCTGGAATGGGGCGGCCCTAGTTGACTAAGTCGCTAAGGACTCACTTGTGAAGCCTCGAGGGTGTCAATTACACCGTTTGTGTGATTGTGCGGGGAGCGTATCGTGGGCGTGGCCGATACCCATCTAACGGTGTGTTGGTCCCATACTTCGCCTTGGCTAAGGAAGGGATGGTGTAGAGCCTGAACCGGAGAGGACCACTGTGTTGTTTGAGGCTTCCGAAGGCTTTATTCTGAGGAACTCGCCTTTGTGGTGTTTGATTTGTATCTTGTGGGTAAAGTGCATAACCTCTGCAGAGTGTAGAATCTATTTAAATAGCCGAGTCCATGATCTTTGGACAATGCTCGGGAATTACATCAAGGGTTAGACTTTCTAAAAATAACTTTGGTTTGAAAGGTTGGGTTGGTTTAATAATGAAGATGATGGAAATGTGGTTTAGGATGGGGAAAATGTTTATTAAACTTCTTGAAAAGTTATTTATGCTTTACTTATTTCTCTTTGCTTTGAATCTACTTATATTACTTGTCAAATGCTTTGTTTCTTTGCAAATATACCTTGAGCTATTCCTTTGTACCAAGCCATGCATATAGTATATTAGCTTGCATTACGTGCATGACTTCTTGAGTACCAAGTACTCACCCTTGCCTCAACACAACATCGGTTGAAGAGGAGACTACGCCCGACTTTGGAGGAGGAACTTCAAGAGGATCCGTCTACTTAGGGAAGCGAGCCCGATCGATTGCCTGTGGTATACTTGGATGGCGCCACGCAAGCTATTTGATTTTCCGCTGCTATTATTTCTCTTTTAATAAGTTTAGCCTTGCGAGGCATACATTTGTAACTTGACCATAAGGTCGAGTAACCGATTTAGTTACTTAAATAAAGTACTTTGATAATATCGATTGGTATGATTGTGATATTTACCGATGTTAAGACTGTGTGCACTAAGCGCGTTCTGGACTAGTGCTGAATACCTGAGGGTCCGGATTTGCAAATTCGGGTCCCGACAGAGGTGGTATCGAGCCATACTTGATTTGTAGGCTCAACCCTAGCTAGAATGGTCGTAGTGAGGATAAAACCTATTTTCTAAAGCTAAAAGTTTGTCAAGATAAGAAATGACATCTCAACTTATCCCCTTCTCTCTTTTCTTGTCTCTTGCTGAAATTTTTCCTTACCTCGTCACAATTCAAAAATTTCGAGTTCTTACGTAAAGCACTCTTGTGACAGATGGAGGAAGAGTTCAACTACGTCGATCTGGGAGTTGGTCACGCGGAACTTTGGCATATGCTCTGAGACTCTCGGAGATTTTGAGAAGCCCCAATACCAAGTGGAAGTGATCGGACAAGCGGGATTGATCAAGGCTTGTGACGTGAGGATTGAGGTACCGCTAGGAAAAAGGGCCAGGCAATCGCCGATACATCTGCCTTTGCCAGAAGATCTACGATGCAGATGGGTATCCAAGAAGTATCACGACGAGCAATGCGGCACATTACCCGTATCTACGCCAGAGAATTGGAGAGTACGGTGTTCCGTTACCATCCGCGCAGCGATAACCTTCTTGACCAAGGCGATTCGGGATGAGGATGCCACGGTTACACGATTGGCACGATTTGTCGTCGCCAGGAGGATGTACTAGATAATACAAGCAAGGAGCTACTGAAGGCCCGCAAGGAAATCACGGACAGAGAAGAACAGATGGCGGGAAGCTCAAGAGTATGTGGCACACCTTCTACGAAGGATTGGCGAGTTGGAGGTGACTTTGTACGGACCGGACCCGAGCCGATTACTCGAGCTACGAGCGAGATCCGGAGAGTCGAGATCTCGATGAGGACACGCTTCTTCGACTACCCACAGAGGACACGATTCTTTGGACATGGCAATCGTTTCGCGCCTATGCCACAAACCGTACCCAGCCGTGGAGGTTTTTCGATGAGGAGCATAGGTTCTATAGTGAGACTCCTTCACGAGTCGCGTCATAGAATAAAGAGTCACCCTTTAGGCGTTAGACTCCGAGTTAGTTCGATTTGGATTTGCTTTGTTTCTTTGAGTGTGCATTATGTGTTGCAAGGCCCTTAGGCATTGTAAGCAGCCATACCAAGTTATTAAATAATAAAGTTGGACCTTAAAGTTACACCTTTAAGCCCCGCATAAGTTCCATATTACTTGTCTATTCTTGTTTCCCTCTCATCTCTAAACCTAGAGCAAATCGGCCAGATGGTGAATACCCGTGGAAACTTTGGAAGCAATGGGAGTGGTTCGCCCGCCAGAAAACCCCAATGGTGGAGCACCGGCACCACCGATTGATATGCAGAATTTTGGAGCATTTCTTGCTGCTCGGACTCGATTGATGCATGCTATGATGCAACAAATGCAAAGACGTCACCGCTCAGGCCATCTTTGCTAATCAAGTTAATCGGGGACCACGCTTGAGAATACAAAGGTGTCGAGTTCATGAGAACTCACCCACCCAATTTCTCTGGGAAAGCCAATCCAATGGAGGCCGATGATTGGTTAAGATCAATTGAGAGGAAGCTACACATAGCCCAATGCATAGGAAATGAGAAGGTACGCTTCGCTTCTCATCAGCTGGAAGGAAGAGCCGCCGAATGGTGGGAGAACTTATGTGCCACGCAAGAGAACCCTCAAGATATCACTTGGGAAGAGTTCACGGTGCATTCGACAAAGATCACGTGCTGAAGGGATCATGGACCTTAAGAAGGAGGAGTTCAGAGCACTGAAGCAAGGTAATCGGCCGGTGGCCGACTACGAACAAGTTTACACAGCTAGCACGCTACTCACCTGAGGATGTAGCGACGAGATAAATCCAGGCAGTCTCGTTTCATGAAGGGACTTAACTCAGATTGCAAGTAGGGTTGATCACCCACACCTTTCCAGATTTCCAAGAGTTGGTGAATAAGGCGCTTATTCTTGAGGACAAGCGCAAGGAACTGGATGGGAACCGGAGCGCGAGGATGCAACAAAGAAGGATCACGCCAGGAACGCAATGGCGCTGAGAGTTGCACCAAATCAATTCTTGATTCCAACCACGAGTGCGACAAGGACACCATCCCCAAGACCAAGACCTGCCAATCGTAACTACGGACCCAGCCCCGCTAGAAACACTACTCGAGCGATCGGCAACAAGAAGGAATGCTGAGACGCCGCTACAATCAGAACGAGCCGGACACTTTGCCAACAGCTTGTCCAAAGAAGACAGCAGAGTGACCCGATTCGCTTCAACCTAGGAACCGCCCAGCCTAGGGCGCCAAAGACCAGAGCCACACCCCAGACCGTGGTGAGAGGCCGAGTCAACCATGTCACCGCAGATGCACTGCGAATGCTACTGACGTCGTCATCTTGGGTAAGTTACTTGTTAACTCGATACACCTGCAGTTTTGTTTGACTCTGGAGCTTCGCATTCATTTGTTTCGCAAGGCTTTGCTACTAGAAATGATTTGAGGATTGCAAGACTTAGGTGCATGCTTTTAGTTCAAACCCCTGGTTCCGAACTCCGAACGAAAGTAGGATGTTCCGGGGTGAGAATACTGATAGATGGAATAGAGTTCCTAGCAAACCTTATAATTTTGGAAACCCAGACCTTAGACGTTATATTGGGAATGGATTGGTTATCCAAGCACAAGGCCGTATTGGATTGTGGACGAAGGACTATCTCAGTTGAGAGCCCGTGTGGGGAGAAAGTGGAATTCCAAGCCACTGCAGTTAGAGATGGACAGTTGATGGTTAACAGTACCAAGGCAATCAGCATAGATGATGTCTCAGTAGTGAATGAGTACCCCGATGTTTTTCCCGAAGATCTACCTGGTATGCCGCTAGACAGGGACATAGAGTTCGTGATAGAGCTTGTACCGGGTACAGCACCGATAGCAAAGAGACCCTATCGGATGTCCACCGAGGAGTTGGTAGAAATGAAGAAACAGCTAGAAGAGTTAATGGAGAAAGGATTTATCAGACCGAGTTCGTCGCCGTGGGGAGCACCAGTTTTGTTTGTCAAGAAGAAGGACGGGAGTTTCAGGATGTGCATTGACTACCGTGCACTCAATGAAGTCACCGTGAAGAATAAGTATCCGCTACCAGTGATTGATGATTTGTTTGATCGATTGAGAGGAGCCGGAGTTTTCTCCAAGATTGATCTGAGATCGGGATACCATCGATTGAAGATCCGATCGGAAGATATTCAAGATCGCATTCTCGTCAAGATATGGACATTCTGAGTTCTGATTATGTCCTTTGGGGTGACGAATGCGCGACTTATTTCATGAATATGATGAATAAGGTGTTCATGGAATATTTGGACAAGTTTGTCGTCGTGTTCATAGACGATATCCTAATCTACTCCAAGACAGAGGATGAACATGCCGAACACTTAAGGCGAGTTTTGGAAAACTGAGGAACAGCAACTTTTCGCCAAGTTCAGCAAGTGTGATTTTTGGAAGGACAAGGTGGAGTTTCTTGGACATGTAATGACCGCAGTAAGGAGTCGCCAGTAGATCCAAGCAAAGTAGAAGGCGTGTTACATTGGGAATGACCAAAGGCGGTGACCAGTTCGGAGTTTCCTTGGAATGGCGAGGATACTACCGCCCGTTTCATCGAAGGCTTTTCGACAATTGCAAAACCTCTTACGCAATTGCCGAAGAAGGAAAAGAAGTTTGCATGGGCGCGAGAATGTGAGAAAGGATTTCAGGAGCTGAAGAAGCGATTGACATCGGCATCGGTGTTAGTTCTACCTGGATGTTGCTCAAAGCTTCGATATTTATTGTGACGCATCGCGCCAAGGACTTGGATGTGTCTTGTCTGAGAATGGAAAGGTCGCCGCTTATGCATCAAGGCGATTGAGGCCGCATGAGGAGAATTATCCGACACATGACTTAGAGTTAGCTGCCGTAGTGCATGCCTTGAAGATATGGCGTCACTATCGATTGGAAAGCAGATGTGAAGTATATACGGATCATAAGAGCCTTAAGTACATATTCACCCAATCGGATCTGAATATGAGGCGGAGGAGATGGTTGGAGTTGATCAAGGACTACAATGTTGGAATCCATTACCATCCGGGAAGGCCAGCGTAGTAGCCGATGCCCTGAGTCGGAAAAGCCATACCGTGAGTACGTTGCTAGCCACAAGTCGGGATGAGTTATGTGAGGATTTTCAGAAAATGAAGATTGAGGTAGTACCTAGCGGATTCTTGGCGCATTAGAAGTAAAGCCTACCCTAGAGGATCAGATCCGAGAAGGGCGAAGGATGATGACAAGATCCGCAGGATTAAGTCCATCAAGGAGGAAGGCAAGGCGAGAGGACTTCAAGTTGGATGAGCAAGGCACGTTGTGGATGAAGGATCGCATTTGTGTGCCTAACAAAAGGAGTTAAAGCAAGCGATTACGGAAGAAGCCCATGACTCTAAGTACTCAATTCATCCACAGGCGCCAAGATGTATCGGGATCTCAAGGAGAGATTACGGTGGCCGAGTATGAAACGTGAAGTTGCCGAGCATGTTGCATTGTGCGGCGTATGCCAGAGAGTCAAGGCAATGCATCGAGAGACCAAAGGATTGCTACAACCACCGAAAGTACCGAGTGGAAGTGGGAGGAAATCGAATGGATTTCATTACCGGTTTGCCAAAGACTCAAGGAGGTTATGACTCCATATGGGTTATAGTGGATCGCTTGACTAAAGTAGCCCATTTTATCCCCGTGAAGACCACTTACTCGGGGGATAAATTAGCAGAATTGTACATGATCAGGATTGTCTGTTTGCACGGAGTGCCAAAGAGGATCGTATCGGACGAGGTACCCAATTTACCTCAAGGTTCTGGAATAAGTTGCATGAAGCCATGGGAACCCGTTTGAACTTGATGCTGACTTATCATCCACAGACGGATGGACAGACCGAAAGAGTCAACCAGATTCTGGAAGATATGTTAAGAGCTTGTGCATTGGCTTATGCTACCTCTTGGGATAAGAGTTTGCCGTATGCCGAGTTTAGTTACAACAATAGTTATCGAGGCTAGTTCTGAGATGTCACCTTTTGAGGCCTTTGTATGGTCGACCACTGTCGGACGCCATTGAATTGGAATGAGACCGTGGCGCCGTGTCTTTGGGCCTGATATTCTTCAAGAGGTGAAGAGCGGTCGCCATGATTAGGGAAAGGTTGAAGATAGCCCAATCACGACAAAAGAGTTATCTTGACAATCGTCGCCGAGACTTGAGTTTTGAACCGAGAAGACTTTGTATACCTCGAGTTCGCCTCTCAGGGAATTAAGAGGTTCCATGCCAAAGGGAAACTTCGCACCCGTTATGTTGGACCATTTAAGATTTTGAGCCGCAGAGGCGAAGTTGCTTATCACCGAGTTGCCACAATCGTTAACGAGTGCATGACGTGTTCCATGTGTCCCAGTTGAAGAAGTGTCTCCGAGTTCCTGAGGAACAGGCACCGCTAGAGTCAATTGAGTTGCAAGAGGATTTGACTTATAAGGAGTATCCCGTGAGGATTCTAGACACAGTGGATCGAGAGACCAGAAATAAGTCAACCCGTTTTTGTAGAGTTCGATTGGAGCAACCATGAAGAAAGCGAAGCGACTTGGGAGCCTTGAAGAGGATTTGAGGAAAGAGTTTCCAAACCTATTCCTTTAGTAAGCCCTGAATCTCGGGGACGAGATTCTATTAAGGGGGGGAGGTTTGTAACACCCCAAAATTTTGCTTCTCTTAAATTCATGTGTGATTTGGCACTTTGGTGAATTTTTGGAATTTTCTGGAATTTATTTGGATTTATTTGGAATTTATTTGAATTTATCCCATTTTGAAATAATTAAAGAATTCAATATTGCAAATAAAATTTTGTTGGAAATATTTTATTTGAGTCCAAAATGATCCAAAATATTTTCGTAATTTTTCCGAATTTTTACGAGTCTTTTGCTATTTTTAATGAATTAAATGAATTATCGGGAATTATTTTAAATATTAAATCGCTGGAAATTCAACTCGGGTCAAGTATCGTGTTCATCCGACCGAAGTCGGAACCCGAAGTCGGACTCGAGTCCGACCGAGCGATTGACTCGATCAAACCGGCTCAAAGCCCTAATCAATCCCAACCGTTGGATCAAGATCCAACGATCGAGATCCGCCCGTCTGGTTCGAGCCGTATCCGGCCGGATCCGATCGCGCCGTCGCGATCGTGGCCGTGATCGTGCCACGTGGGCGGTGTGCGTCGTCGTCTCCGCCGAGACCGAAAGCCGGACTCCGCCGCGCCGCCACGCCGTGTAGAATTAGGTTTCCGTCTCGCACGCAGGCCGAGGCTATTTAAAGCCCTGGTCACGCCCGAGGTTGCCCTCATCCTTGCGCACCCGTTCCCGAGCCATCTCGCCGAGCCGTCGCCGTTTGCCGTCTGAGTTCGCCGGAGTTGGAACTCTGTTGCGCCGCGGTTTGCGTCGTTTTCCGCCGTCGTCCGTCATCTTCCGCCGAGAAGAAGCCCAGATCTGGAACCCCCGAAGCCAGGCGCACCCGAAGAGACCTTTCACTTCGCCGGAGCTGCACGGACACGCCGCGTGGGAGGTAAATGCGTCTCGTCTCCGGTGCCCAAGCCTCGCCGCGCCATCGCCGGACCTCGCGAGCTCTGTGGACCGTCCGATCTTGATCGTGCGGTTGAGGTGAGTTCACGTGTTCCAAACCCGATTAGATCTGGACCGTTGGATCAAGATCCAACGGTTCGCAATTGCCACATGCTGTAGTAGTGTTATTATAGGATTAGATCTGGACCGTCCGATCTAGATCGAACGGCCCACGATCGGCCACGTCCGCTCCAACACATGAGCCTAGATCTAATCCGAGCCGTCGGATTTCAAACCAACGGCCGGGATTGCGCCACGTGTCAGGAAGATGGACCGACGTGGTCAGCGCCGTACGCGTGTGAGCGCGTGTCCCTGACACGCGGGCCCCGCATGTCAGAGGGCCCGCATGTCAGTGGCTAATCCAGCCAAGCGCTGACGTCACCCATGACGTCACAGTGGGTCCCACATGTCGACGCCGTGGTGAGTCCCCGACGTCGGTGATGACGTCACCCGAGTGGTCCCACCCGCTGGTCTCACGTGGAGTCGTGGGACCGAGTCCACGGTGGACCGAGCCAAACCGTGGACCAAGCCCATGAGCGGTGGCGTCGGCCAGCCAATCGAGGCGACACGTGTCCATCTTGACGCAATAATTAATTTCGAAAAAGAAAATGATTTATTAATTCGAAATATTAATTCAAATTTAGATTCAAACTTCAAACGCTTATAACTTTTATGCTTCGACTCCGATTTGAGTGATTCAAATTTCTAAATTTGTATAAAATTCAGATCTACTCAAATATGAATTTTATTTAATTTTTGGACTAAAGTTTTTCTCTGTAATATTATTTAATTGATTATTTAAACTTTAATAAATCATAACTTTTGCGTTTTAACTCCAAATTTGACGATTTCAGTTTCTAAAAATCCAGAAAATTATGTTCTCTCTGTTTATGGATTTTATTTGGAGTTTTGGGATGTTTTTGCCTATTGTTTATTTGCGTATTTGCTATTTGCACGCTTTACGAGTAGACGTTGAAGTGCCGGAAGGATTCGAAGGAGAAGTGTTGACTCAGGATCCAACTCAAGACCAAGAGCAAGTACTTTTTGAAGGCAAGTTGTGCTTTGACCATGTTGATCCTATTTCGAAATCTATTTTGATTTAAACTATTGCATGCTAGTTCAATTAGAAAAATACTTTGTTTAAACCTGGGGGTTAGATAAATACCAATTTGCTATATGACACCTTGATTACTTAAGTATGTGCCATGACCCTTTGTCACCTTAGTTATGGATTACTAGTTGGACATTATTAAATTGCCAACATGGGTTTAGACCGTTGTAGTATACTGCTTAGACACCTTTCGTGCTCATGACATGGTTTTGGACAATCAAATGTTAATATTGACTTAATGATATATTGAACCTGTTTTGGGAAAAGTATCATGTGATGTTGATGGCACGTGGTGCATGGTAATCAACTGGGGTTTGATAAACAGTTTTCGACCGGGGCATGTGGCAAGAGTAATCAGGTGGGCCAGTTGTGGCATTGGGGATGTTGATTTGGTTCTTCGGGTAGTCTTGCCCTGGTCACTCTAAGGACTTAACCTTGCAAGCCTTTGAACTGGGTCATACTTGCAACCACATGGCTGGAATGGGACGGCCCTAGTTGACTAAGTCGCTAAGGACTCACTTGTGAAGCCTCAGGGTGTCAATTACACCATTTGTGTGATTGTACGGGGGAGCGTATCGTGGCTGTGGCCAGATACCCATCTAACGGTGTGTTGGTCCCATACTTCGCCTTGGCTAAGGGAAGGGATGGTGTAGAGCACGAACCGGAGAGGACCACCTGTGTTGTTTGAGGCTTCCGAAAGGCTTTATTACTGAACTCGCCTTTGTGGTGTTTGACTGTATCTTGTGGGTAAAGTGCATAACCTCTGCAGAGTGTAGAATCTATTTAAATAGCCGAGTCCGCGGTACTGGACAATGCTCGGGAATTACAGTCAAGGGTTAGACTTTCTAAAAATAACTTTGGTTTGAAAGGTTGGGTTGGTTTAATAATGAAGATGATGGAAATGTGGTTTAGGATGGGGAAAATGTTTATTAAACTTCTTGAAAAGTTATTTATGCTTTACTTATTTCTCACGCTTTGAATCTACTTATATTACTTGTCAAATGTCAAGTTTCTGCAAATATACCTTGAGCTATTCCTTTGTACCAAGCCATGCATATAGTATATTAGCTTGCATTACATGCATGACTTGCCGAGTACCAAGTACTCACCCTTGCCTCAACACAACATCGCTTGAAGAGGAGACTACGCCCGGCTTTGGAGGAGGAACTTCAAGAGGATCCGTCTACTTAGGAAGCGAGCCCATCGGTTGCCTGTGGTATACTGGATGGCGCCACGAAGCTATTTGATTTTCCGCTGCTATTATTTCTCTTTTAATAAGTTTCGCCTTGCGAGGCATACATTTGTAACTTGACCATAAGGTCGAGTAACCAGTTTGGTTACTTAAATAAAGTACTTTGATAATATCGATTGGTATGATTGTGATATTTACCGATGTTAAGACTGTGTGCACTAGCGCGTTCCTGGACTAGTGCTGAATACACAGAGGGTCCGGATTTGCAAATTCGGGGTCCCGACACGGGCATATAAGTATATAACTAGTGTGCTATCATGTTTGATGAACCTTCAGAGTGTGATTGAAGAAGTTTCTAAAATTGTATGCTTAAAATCGCTAGTTAGTAGGCTTACATTTATAAAACCAATTTGATTGGAGATCATGGTGTAGACAATAAATTTCATGTTCATCGAATATGCATTACCTGTGATAGGCATGCTGAATTGAAATAGCATATTTTGGACAAGACAACCCATCTTTTGTGAGATATTTATGTAATCGGAGTAGCGCAGTTGAAGCATGGAATGCGCTAATTTTTTTTACTCATATTAGAATGATTTGATGCATTGTTGTTCACTACTAACTTGTATATAGACTTACAAAAGACGAGGATAACTTTTCTTGTTGTGAGGGGGGGATGATGTGGATAAATTGAAATGTATATGTACTAGTTCAACATATACATTGTATGTATTTTATACATCTTATAGCAGTTTAGTTACACAAATTGTGAGGAACATAGGGAGCAATAAGAAAATTGACAATAGATGTATATATCATGCATATACGTTGTTTCCTATATTTGCAACCATTTATTTATTATATTCATCCAATAAATGTTGTTGTGCTAAATATCACATGCAAAGGAGTGATAAAATATTGACCTCTTTGTTTGGTACAATTTCAGGTTATCAGAAGCCAAGTCAAAAGCCGAGGACGGTTTTTCTTGAAGAATGGGAGGATGATGTGGATATGCTTACGTATAGTACTTTTGATGAGGCTCCAAACATATTTCAAGGATCAATAACATGATCACATGCCAAGAATCTAGCTCTAAATGTTGCTTTGCTTTTAATTGATCATAACCTAACTTTCAATGAGAATTGGATATTTCTTTTTTGCAACTACTTTGTATGTTTTCATATTTGAAAGTACTAGAACGTGGTGTGTCAAAAGGGAGTTGAGGGAGCACGGACATCAAAAGAAAGAACCAAAACCAAAGTCTGGACAGGGGATGAAAAACGACCTGATATTTTGAAGAATTCAATTCTAAATCTGTTTACCGTAGCACCAACGTACTGTAGCGCTGGTCTACTGTACAACCGACATATTGTAGCATCAAAAATTCTATAAAAGGAGGGCATGGGGCACCCCTCCATTGTAATTGAGTCTTCGATATTCAGAAATATATGTTCATGTTCTAGGATTTATTAGCCTATTTGGTTGCCTTCTCAACTCAGCCAGGCTGTATGAGTGGAGCCAGGCTGACAAGAGATGTTGTTTGGTTCATTGTATGAGCTTGATGCAGGCTGACAAGATAACGTGTTTGGTTCAGGAATGCAAATTTTCCAAGGTAGCGTATTTTCTTGGTGTAAATCCGAATTTCCTCAATGTTGACGAGAAAATAGCAGATGGTATAGGGAATGTGGACAGAAGGCCTTTTCCAAGGTAGCGTATTTTCTTGGGAAGATGGTTTGGGCTAAAGGTTATAGAGAAATGATAGATTTGTTATCCAAACACAAAAATGACTTGGAAGGCTTCAAGTTAGATGTGTATGGAAATGGTGAGTACTCACAAGCGGTCCAGGCTGCTGCTAGGAAGTTGTATTTGAGCATCAATTTTTTCAAGAGAAGGGATCATGCAGATGATTCATTCCATGGGTGAGTATCAAGCAAGCTGCTAAAATAAATTCTAGTGTTAATGAAACAGTGAGTATCATGCAGTTGATTCATTCCATGGGTGAGTATCAAACAGTGATCTCTTTTTTTTCCTCTTGTTAAATTTCAGGAACAAAGTTTTCATTAATTCTAGTGTTAGTGATGTCCTATGCACAGCAACAGCTGAGGCTCTTGCAATGGGGATATTTGTTATCTGTGCAGATCATCCATCAAATGATTAAATAACAACAAACAAAAGTTCATAGCCAGAAAAATACAAAACACAACGTATAGAAATTATCAGATGCACGTTGAACTCATCAAGCATAGATAAATAACAGCAAGGATCAGTAAATTTGAGCCATCCAAAATGATATAAAAGTTCATAGCCATCCAAAACACATGTTTAGTCATGCAATACATTTCAAGTCCATCCAAAATGTTTAGTAATAGCAAAATAAAAGTTCATAGCAACATCCAAAATGATATAAAAGTTCATAGCAACATCACAGTGACTCAGACTTGGTTCAGTACCATCTAGAAGGCAAAATGAAAATTTCCATGGCCACATCAGAGTGTTTCAAAGGTTATGTTTCGCGCAAAATGACCGCAGCCACATAGCACGATGGTTCTCATTCATAGTCACAAATGTAGCACCTTGCGCCCTGTTATCCACCAAGTAAGTGAAAGCATCAAACAAGACATCCTCCATGAACCCAGTCATGTTCATGACAGCCCCATACAAGTCAGGATGCACCTCATGCATGGCGGTCTCTCTAATGGCAGCTGCGACATTATTGACTGCCTCAGTCATGCCAGACATCAGAAGGGTTTCCTCATCAGACATAAATCTCTTCCTTTTCTTATCCCTTTTGGACGCACTACCTGCATCTTTAGTTTTTGGATTGGTCTTGTTTGAAATCTCGTGGCTTTCATTGCTAGGCTCGTCATTTGGATTGTACATGAAGTCACTTGGGTCCCCAAGTGCCTCATTAGATCCCATGGCATACTTTCCAGTAGCCATACCACTCCCAAATATAGCCATAATTGCCACATAGTTGTCGATGGGTTTGTTCAGATACTCAGCATCCTTAGGATGTGCCTACAAATACAAGAAACAGTAAGAAGGCTTTAAAATACATGTGATTTCTGTACCAGTTTCAGCATGTTGTCCCATTCTTTAGAACCAGTGTATTCTGCTTATAATTGCATAGAGAACTTCACATGCGGGTATTAGCAGTGTAGACACTTAATACTAAAAGCCATCATGAATGTGAATGCCGAGTTATATAGGCTTAATGTAGACTATGTGAAATGCTCATATAATGCTTAAGGAGGTACTAATAAAGTTAGGCTTAATCACATACCTTAATGTGACCCATATAGTGCTCCTCCTCCAACACTATCATGTGGTTAACCTCATCCCAGTTTGCTCCACTCAAATCTCTAAGCTTAGTAACCTTCACCCACTTTTGACGCCATTTACGAAGATGATTGTACACTTGTGTACCACTCACATCATTGCCAGCAAATTCTTTGAGATCCTTCGCCACTTTGTTGTAGTGAACCTCTTTGAATCCTTTATCACTTCTTACCCCACTTTTTATAAGCTCACTCATGCGACGAAGGACAAATGAAGACATCACATTGGTCCACCTCATTTGATCCCTTCCAGACTTCCCGTTGTCATCGGCACCACCTCCAATATCAATAATCTCCTCAGCCATAGTCTGCAATAAATAGAAGGAGCAAAAACATGATTGGACAATACTTAACCATATTAAGAGCACCAACATGATTGGACGAAAAACATCATTGGACATCACTTAACCATATTAGAGGAGCACAAAATTACAATAGTTGTAAAAAATGCAGTCTAATAAATATTACAATAATTATTACAATAGTTGTCCAAAATGGAGTCCCATAACTAGAATTATTACAACAACTCATCACACATGAGAATTGCCTCTATTAGCCCACATGGCGTTAGCCCACTCACCCCTCTTGGTTGCCCAAGCAGAGTTATCTTCAGAAGAGGAAGCCTCGACATTGGCATGTTGGACAACACTAAATCATTGTTGGGCACCCAATCTTCCTCTATTGGAACCATCTCATCTTTCCCATGTAGAAGAATCCAATTGTGTAAAATGCAACAAGCCAAAACTAACTTCACTTGGGTCTTGTATGGGTGAAAAGGCTTGTTGTCTACAATGCAAAAATGATTCTTCAATGCCCCAAAATCTCTCTCAACCGTGACACGAAGGCCGGAATGTCTTAAGTTAAAAAACTCTTTTGGATTAGTAGGATAGTGCCTTCCGTCGAACTCATTTAAATGGTACCTAGTAGCCCGATAAGGTGGCAAAAACCCAGGTCGACATGCATATCCAGCATCTACCAAGTACCATTTCCCTATCAATTCAACAAAATAAATTAGTTTTTGTGTTATCGAATAGGTCTTAATAACAAATGCACCTACTAGTTATGTTAAACATTACCTGGTGCAACCCGTAACCCATCATTTCGTTCTAATGCATCGGCAAGAATTGTCGCATCGTGTGCCAATCCCTCCCAACTAGCTAGTACATAGGTGAACCTTAGATCAAAATCGACGGCAGCTAGCACATTTTGGGTGGGATATGGTTTTCTACCCCTAAAAGCAGCAACATTTGCCTTTGGAACTCTTGCACGCACATGAGTACCGTCAATAGCACCCACTTAGTCCTATATCAATCAAAGCGATTATTACAAACCATATAAGCAAACAACACAAACTAAACCTAACAAAATGTCGCATGTATTACCTTAAAATAGGGATATCACCTCGAACTCGAGCTGATCTTTACGGGTGTCTCATTAGAGGGGGGCCTAATCATCTCATCTCGCAGCTCTCCAATAGCATATAACACTTCCTTGAAGTACCGACTCACTGTTTCTATGGATCGCCTAAATGTGTGGTGGATAACTCTGAATCTTTGGTTATGCCCAACTACATGGAGGAACATTGCAACTTGCTCCTCTATACATGTGTGTGTGCTATCACGTAGGAAATTCCTATCCCTAAATAGATTGCATAGGCGAAAAAAGGGGCTCTTCTCATGCGCAACATGTTGACACACTCGATATCACTAGAGTTAAAAATTAGATTTAGATTGGCTTGGCGTTCAATGTCTCTATTGCACATAGGACCATAGGTGACTGAAGGTCTATTTAATCTAGCCAATCTAAGTCTATTAACACAAAATGCATGCATGACCGTAACAAGTGCAACTGCTTGAATAATAAGCTTCCTTCGTCGACTTTGCATATCCATCTGACAAATAATAGATGACTATATGTTAATAATACAAGGAAGCTTTCCAACATCCATAGTTCAGCAAAATGTAATTAAATATAATTGTCACGAAAAATCACGATTAAGAAAAGCAGCAATTGTCACGAATGTATTGATGATATTTCAGATATTTGTAAATTCCACATGAAAACGAAGGCTTGGCATATTAATAGTTGAAATTCATAAAAATGTGGCATATTAACGGTTGAAATTCAGAAAAATGTAATCATGCATGCGGCAAGGACTTCTAGAGCAAGAAGCAAATTGGCAAGTTAAGCAAATAGCAAAGTTAGTTTCCCTTTTAAGTTATCAATTAAGGCTGCAGATTAAGCAAAATAGCAAAATTGCTTCTTGCTACATGCAGAAGCTTCTATTATGGGACACCTACAAAGGTTCACCACAGATCTACAAGCAGACCTACATGGTGGAAGCAATCAACATATTCTTATGACCTATAGAGACGATTTCACCACAGATCTATAGAGCAGACACGACGGATCTATTGCTCAGAGAAGACCTACAGAGACGACGGATCTACAGAGCAATAGATGCAAAAAGGAAATGGATATCTAATCTTCTTGAACACATACCACTGATGGATCTATTGCTCAGAGAAGGCCGGCTGGAGACTGGCGCGCACGGGAGTCGGAGAAGGGCGGCTGGAGGCGCGCGCGGGGGTCAGAGACGGCCGGCTAGAGGCACGCACGGGGCGGAGACGGCCGGCTAGAGGCCCGCGGGGATCGAAGATGGGCGGATGGAGGCGCGCGCGGCCAGATCTGCGCCGGCGGAGGCGGATGGAGGCGCCGGCGGAGGAACCCTTGCGTGCGAGGCGGCCGGGGAGAAACCCTTGCGTGGGGGTCCTGGGGGATGAGACCGTGTGAGGCGGCTGGGGAGACCCGGCCCTGCGGATCCGAGTGTTTGCACCAGCGGAGCCAGGTCCGGCGGAAACGCCCAATTTTTTCGTTTCTACGGAGCCTGGCTCCAGGGGGCAAGTTGCATCGTGGGAGCTTGGCCCAGGGACTTGAGAAGCCAACCAAACAGTGAAATGTTGCATCCTCAGTGCCAATTCCCTCTAGATGCAGCCAACTAAACAGCCCATATGTGAAGATACAATTTTATCCCGATAGAATTGGGAATTCACTGAGTGTCTTGACTCCGTCGCTCTTGCGATTACCTCGGTGATTGCTTGAACACGTTTACTCCACGTGAGTGAGTAGACAAACACTACTACAGATTATAACATCTTAGACGGTTTAGAACCGCTGTCACAGATGATTTTTCAAACCGTCTGTAACTATGTATCAGTGATATAACGGCACATCTAAACCATCTGTGATACACATATCACAGCGGATCTTAACCAGAACCGTCTGTGATAGCACCTGTTGGCCAATCACAGAAGCTTACAGCATTGACAACATTGCAGTTCAAGTGGATCACATATTCACAAGCAGGTTTGACAACACTAATCGGTCCTATACCTAAAGTGAAGATAAAAAGGAAAACTCTTACAAAAATATAGAAACAATCAAAAGCAGGTCGGACACCTATTTATGATTATTCAATAAAAAAGGATAATTCTAATTACAAGTAAAACAGGAAGCAAAATCCGTGAGTTTCCAGAAAAATGAGTTCTCAAACCTTTAGCTAAATTCCCTGTTGTTTGAGTAGCTTCCACTGAAACAGCCAAATTAACATCTGTAACAAGCTGCAACAGAAAAAAAAAAAAAGAAAAAAAAGAAAAACCAGAAAAGCAAATGAATCAGAATTAACAAACATGATTAGAACCAAGAACCTCATGATAGAACCCAGGCTCCTGAATACCTCTCTGGCAGATCAAACTAACAACAATAGATGGGCAAGAAAACAGAAGAATGAGAAAATAAATCAAAGGCTTGTTCTATCACAAAATGATTCCACAATAAGTCGAAGGACTTCTAAAACAACATAATACAACATCCCAAAGAATGTTTCCTGCGGAGGAATTTTCTTATAAAATATAATGAAACAAAGAAAGATAGAGATGACTATATGAGTTACAATTCACAGCAAACTTTTATTTTTTGTTCCTCCAATGAGAAAGAAAGGAAAACATAGTTGCCATCAAGAAAGCAACTTTGAAACAAAATCATATACAATGTCATCCTAACAAAGAACGAGTAAAGTTCGTGTATAAAATGGACGTCAATTTTGATGTATGGAAATATGATAGACTTTAAGCCCAGATTAACCTTTTTAAGTTTTCGACAAACTTCATGAAAATCACCTGGAGCAATTTTTTTTTGTTGAGGCGAGCTTAGGTAGGCCCCGTTTGGTACGGTTCCAGATTCTCGTAGAAACGAAAACGGTTCCAGATTCTTAGTAGAAACGTTTCAGGTAGAATCAGAATCACTTTCTGCAAACCGTTTGGTACGGTTCCAGATTCTTGTAGAAATTAGTAGAAACAGAGTTGAGGGTGATTCAGCCACGGTGTGGAAAAAGAAGAAACGTTTCGAGGAGAATCGTTCCGAGTTTTAGCCCGTTTGGTTGGGTTTCTCTCAGATTCTAGTAGAAACACCTCGGTTCCAAGTTGCCAAACGGGGCCTTAGCTCCGCCGCAGCATCCCTTCTCTCGGACCATTTAGTTGCTTTCTGGCATTACATAGAACACATGACATCAAAATTGATATAACAATAACAATCTTTTGCTATGATGTGTGAACAGTATGTATGCAAGTCAGATCACATAAACAAGAGTCGTCAAAAAATCAATACATCTCTTAGGGCACAAAAACATATCGAACAAAGCCAAAACATCATTACATTTCTTGGGGCCTAGAAACTAACATTTTTTTGCAGCACCCATACAGAACACTCAGAAGAAGGTATTAACCAAGTTGTGGATGTACCACATGCTTTGCCCCCCGTCGAACCATCCTATGATATTTCACTTCAAATCAGTAGAAGTAGCATATTTCAAATATGTAGTTGATTTCTCTACACTTACAATCTCTACTATATAAAGTGAGAGTTTCTTCCCACGTCACATTAATTGCCCTGCTTAATTGCCCTACTTAATTGCTCTGCTTAATTGCCCTACGCAAGAAACGAAGCGTTGCTTTAATTAGCCAGCTTTTGCAAGAAACGAAGCGTTAAAGATAGATGTTTGATCTTATGAAATAGTATTTTTTATTTTTTAATCTTTATTTTTCGTTATCAATTTTGTTTTTCGTAGCAACGCACGGGCATATAACTAGTCATTATTAATGCATGAGAATGAGAGCTAACAAAACAAACAGCACATAGGTGCAACCAAAGAGTAAAGCATAGCAGATTCTATATTTGGTGGTTTGGTCTATGCAGCAAGCATGAGAAATTCTTTGGCTAATATATCATAGTTTGGTGGTATTTTTATCATAGCATGAGAATCTACTCTAACAAAACAATCAGACAGACTCAAACATAAAGGCATTCAAAACATATTATGTCGCATTTTATCATAGTTCTTGTAGAATTATAATACAGCCTGAACCTAGCATTTAGATGTCTATTTGCAAAGGTTAGGTCAGAAATTTCACCACAGCCATAAATATCAGACAGAGATATATTCTCTAAAAAAAATCACCTTATCTTGCGAGTTGGTTTAGCAATTCCCGAGACGTTTGCTAGCTCTGCTTCCAACTCTTTTTTCTACAAACAGAAAGAAGCATGGTTATACCATTGACTTGTAATAAACATGATCAATATTCCATCTATTATGTTGGAAAGAATTGGAGCCCTCTCAAGCCATCCACCTCACCCCTCATGCCATTTTGCAAAAAAACCCTCTATGTTATTTAAATTACGGATAGGTCCCTGTAAATTACAAATAGATCCTTTGCGATTTTTTGTGAATATAAAAAAAACTTTTTCAAATATTCCATCTATTATGTTGGAAAGAATTGGAGCCCTCTCAAGCCATCCACCTCACCCCCATGCCATTTTGCAAAAAAACCCTCTATGTTATTTAAATTACGGATAGGTCCCTGTAAATTACAAATAGGTCCTTTGCGATTTTTTGTGAGTATAAAAAAACTTTTTCAAATTACGTTTAGGTCCCTGGTTCGTTACTTTACAGCAAAGGCCCCCGCTAAATACAAATCTAGAACGAGCCCTTTTCTAATTTTTTATAATAGCGATTAGATCCGAAAATATAACAAACAGGTCCCCGGCCCTTACGTCCAGGTCCTTTCTCCGTTTTCCCCGAAAAAAATATTTTCGTCAATAGAAATATGTGTACATTTTCTCAACTCAATCTCTAATATTTTTTGAAACATGTATTATTACTCGGTGAACGCATAGAGTGTTAAACTCGATAAAAGAAGGTTGACATCTCTAATATTTTTGGGAACATGCATTATCACCCTGTTAACACATAGAGTATTAAACTCGACAGAAGGAGGTTAGTCGAGTAATGATAAAGTGTTAACCAAATTCATCAAAAGAAATATATGTCTAGGTTCTTTCTTCGTTTTTCCTAGAAAAAATATTTTCATCAACAGATATATGTGTACGGCTCTATCTCTAGATTTTTTTCTCCCAACTCGATCTTTAATCTCTAGACTTTTTTCCAAACTCGATTTCTAATATTTTTTGAAATATGTATTATTACTCGGTGAACGCGTGGATTGTTAAACTCGACAAAAGAAGGTTGGCATCTCTAATATTTTTTGGAACATGTATTATTACCCGGTTAACGCATAGTGTTAAACTCGACAAAAGAAGGTTGACGGGTAATAATAAAGTGTTAACTAAATTCGTCAAAAGAAATATGTGTGCAACTCAATCTCTCTATTTTTTTGTAAATCGATTTCTGATATTTTCCGGAATAAGAAATATATGTATACAACTGTATCTCTGTAGTTTTTTTTGCAACTCGATCTATAATATTTTTTGAAAAATGTATTATTCACCGGTGGACATATAGAGTGTTAAAATCGCTCTGAAAAAAAAATATTTAGGTCCTCCTACAGTTTTTTTAAGAAAAAAATAGATTAAATTTTACACGGTGTGGCGTGCGCCGCACATTCTGGCTAGTATAAGTATTGCACTGGTACAAATAATCCCACTATTGTATCTCTCATCTTCTCAAATAAAATTGCCTTTACGGGTTCTTTGCAAAGATGTTTTTTCCACTCCTAGAAATGAGAAATGTGACGGACCGCACTTTTCAGAGGGTGCGTTTAAATCCGCAACGGCAACCCAGGAAGATTAGCCGTCGGGAACCAAGTCATACATTGCCAGCATAAGAACGAAATCAACTGCTTTATACAAATAAGGCCTAACGGCCAGAGTTTACAAAAGGAAGCGGCGAGCTCCAATATAATACATTACCAAAAGACCACACAGGCAAGGCCTGAGCACAGAAAAAGAACCCTAAAAACTAGACTAATTCACCATCTACGATCTTCTGGAGTTCTCCGGCGTCTTCAAAATCTAAAATAGGTTGAGAAGCAAGACTGAGTACACAACAGTACTCAACAAACCGCACAGGAATTTCTGAATATTACATGCTGGGATATTCTCAAGGAAATGGCAATAAGGTTAATATGATAGTGGATGCAGTTTTGTTTTCCAAGTCCTTTTTTTTACATTTGAAACAAAAACCATACATAATAGAAGTAAGCAATCTTTGAGTTTTCACAAATTCATCATTACGTCAAGTTGGAAATAACAAGTCTACTTGGGTTAGGTTACGGGATTCACCCCAATTCAAACTCAGCTTCATTGACCGGAAGCACGACGTATTCGAATACCATTTAAACATGACTCTGCAGAGTTGCTCAGCTTTACCCACAAGATATCTACGATCGTGAATGCCACGCGCGAACTTACATGCAACTTAAATGCATGCGGCCGGGCCGAGATTATCAAAGCTTTTCGTTGAACTACCCCTCTTTAACACTTACCCAGTAGTTTCAAAACCACACAGTCCTCGGGATCCCACGGGCCACTGCGGGATACACGATCCGATTCTGTCGGTATCTACCGTTGTGAATTTCGGCAGGCGACACCACCGGTCAACCTCCATTCCACCACATTCCTTCCGCGGGCATACTGTCCAACGCCCACAATAAGGAACCTCTCTCCTATAAGTATTCCAAGGGGGAGTTCAAGTACCGAACTAGGTTGGATCGAGTCAACGAGGCCGACCGACCCAACTTGTGGTTGAGTGGGATCTAAGTTATTTGCTTTGGCTAAGGTTGTGATTACTTAAAATTATGCCTAAGACTTAACCAATTCCAAACCAACAATCCACACCACACACATTGGCCTCGTCATCGGTCAAGGATCGGGCACGTAGCCATCTAGTGGTTTGCCCGCCAAAGTCCTCTCACCATAGCACATTTTTGAATATAGACTACATCAAGCCTCCCGCTTGATGGTTTTATTTTAGTACACAAGCTTTTAATGTTCAACTAATTAATTAACTACTAGCATACGAGGTTCAAATAGCTAAGTCTAGGGTTTGCAAAAGAAATATGTCACAACAAACAAAGTGGGTCTTTAATCAAGCTAGGTACTAACTATGTCATCATGGCATTCTAAAATAAACCTTTCTAGCATTTAACATGCTAACATAATGCAATATTAAAATAATTAATACTACAATATTATCATGGGTTCAACATGTTCAAGGAGTGCGGCTTGCCTTACGAGGCGAGGGGAAGTCCTATGTTGTCGTCGACGTAGTCGATCTCAGTGCCGGTCGTGTCTTGCTCCTGCTCCTGCTCCGGCTCCTCGTACTGCTCCTGGACGGGCTCCAAGGTCGGATCTAGCGTACAAGAGGCAAGCACTAAATAAACGAATAAAGCAACAAAGAAAAGAAAAGAGCAAAACAAGAAAAAGGGAGAAATAAAAACGAATTGAGAGAGAAAGGGCCGGAGAGGGTTTCTAGGGCACTTTGGGTATTTAGGAATTTTGTGGACTTCAAACGGTGAAACGGAGAGTGTTTTTGGACTCAGTAGCTCGAAACGGTTGGGATAGTGTATTTCGGCTATTTTTGGACTTTCTAGGGATTTTCTTGGATTTTTGAAATTAAACAAAGGATTTTTCAGATTTTCTAAATCCCAAAAGAAAAGAAAAAAGCGGAAAAAAGTCCTCGGGCCGTATCGGGGCACGGCCCACTCGGGCGAAGGCCCAAGGCGACGCGCGCATGGGGTGAAGCAGGGCCGGCCCAGAGCGCTCGGGTGACCGGCCTGACAGGCGGGCCCGGCAAGGTAGTGGTGTGGGCTGACGGGTGGGGCCGCGACACAGTGCCGCTGACCGGTGGGCCCAACGGAGCATGCGAGGTGTGAGGGTTAAAGGGACTGGCCGGTGGGACCGGCGTGGCAGTCAAGCAGAGTTCGATCAATCGATCGACCGGGCTATGGTTAGGGGTGAGGTTAGGGTTGAGCGAGGCGGCGACGAGGAGAAGGGGTGAAGGTGGCCAGGGTTGGGGGAGCTGAGGGTGGTGGCGGGGTTTGGGGGGAGACAAAGAAGCTAGGGCTAGGGATTCGGGGAAGACGAGCGGGCGAGGGAGTTCTTTGGCCAGGGTGGGAGACGAAGAGGGGTGGCAGCGAGGCAGGGGCTCGGGGCTGAAGGAGAGAAGGAGGGAGCAGCAGTGCTCACCACGGGAGGGGAAAAGGTGAGCGCGAGGGAGGCGAGGGCTTTGGTGCGCGGCTTTTATAGCGGCGCTCGGCATGGGCGGAGGCAATGGGAGGCGAGCGCGGTGATGCGAGGCTGGCGAGGGGAGCAGGCGAGGGAGGCGACGGGGCAGGCGGAGGCGATGGGAGCAAGCGGCGACGAGTTCCAATGCGATGGCGCAGCATGACGCGAGACGCAGAGGTGACGGCTCGGGGGGCAGGCGACTGTGGCATCCGAGGAACTGGCCGGCGCGAGAGGGGCCAAGCGGGGAGGACAACGATGCGACGAGGGCAGCTCGGAGGTGACGCGGGCGGGCGTCACGCGAAGCGACGGGGCGACCGGCGGTCCACGCGAGGGAGACAGGTAAGTTTTCAACCACTCCCCCCCTTTTTTTCCAAATCCCCCAAAGAATCCAAGAACTGGGATTAAGAACTAAGAACTCGAACTAAACTCCAATAAAAATGCAATTAGTGTTCGCAATTAGGTTTTGGAAATTTTTGGGGCATTTCAAGAAACACCTACATGAATCGTAGAGTAATATCGCCTGCAAGTTGCATTGCATCATTCCACTGAACTCATTGACCAATACCCATCCTTTTGTAGCATATCAGCCAGCTAAAGTCAAACGCGATGCAAATAAAGAATGCACATATACAAGAATACGTGAAGTCCCCAAAGTCGAACCGTCCGAAGATCTCGTCGTTTCCCCCTGAGCCGGCCCGTCATCGCGGGCGGCGAACAGGTGTAGATCGAGGCACAGGATGGAGGCATGGAGCATGACGCCGCAACGCCGCCAAACACCTACGCGTAGTCCCCCGGCACCCTAGCGAACGGCGCCGTCAACCGCTCCCCGTACGCCGCCCACGCCTTAGAGTCCGACGCTTTCCTCAAGTGCCTCCGCTCCCAGTGCCGCAGAGGCGGCATCGTGGCGAGGTCTTCCACCGCCACTGCCGCCTCGCTCCCTAGTGCAAGGACTGCCTTTCCAGTGGTAGTTCAGATACCTCGATAGCTACCAAAAAAGATTAGCTGTCTGATGAGACCATGCTCATCATGGACAGAGCTAACAATGCATACATATGGTCATTACCAAGTGCTGCTGCAATTATATCAACTGCATGGCTTCATCGACCCCCACCTTGGCCATGACCATTAAGTTGGCTACACTTCATGGCATCCTCTACTTCGTATGCATCTACTACGATGGCTCCATGTACATGGCTTTATCGACCCCCACCTTGGCCAGATTTAAAGACATACTTGAGAGAAGATGATGAGCTTGAGTCGAGACGACTCAAATGCAAGAAGGGGAGGATGATGAGGACATCACTACCATGGATGCGGCCATGCGTACAAACCCAATTGAAGCTAACAATGTAATACAAGGGCTAATTACTCGAGCTCGTGCACGTCAATTCAATTGCCAAGTGAATGCGTTCCTCGGGTTACATACAAATAATTTAATGAATGGAATGCTATTTAATCCTTGTGATGATTTTATTGTCCTTAGGAACCAAGGAGAAGGACTCCCAAATGTCAAGCATGAAGCCAATTCTTCCGGTGCACAAGTTCAACTCGGATTCGGCCTCCGGGACAGCACCAATTTAAAACAGCCATAACTTTTGATCCACAAGGGTGTTTGAGGTCTATGAGTACTGGTTTGAAAGGTTTTGACATCCTCTTTCCAATGGATCTGGCCCCACCTCCAAATTCCTTACGAGTCAACGGGAATCTGCAAAACAAGTTTGGTCATCATTCCAAATCCGAGTCAAACTAGGAATAGGAGTCCTACTCGGCCATGGATGTGGTTTGGACGCCCCTAGCCTGGTTTTGGCCTCCTATTTCTCCTATATATAGCTAGGGAGTCCACCAAAATAACTTGGGTTTTGGTTATTTGATAGTTTAGCTATCGGTGTTTCGAGCACCAGCAATATGATTTTTCGGTCTTAGGGGAGATCGCGCGTTCCCTCTCCTCGAATGGCCTGACTCAAGGGAGCCCAAAGTGTGTACTGGTTCGGGCTGAATATCCCTACTCCAGTTCGTTTCTTGTGTATATGCCCTTTCGGGGTACTACAATCGTCGCTTCCAAGGGGAAGCTAGGGCTGGTTCATTGTCCAAACACCCTTTCTGAATATGTTCTTCTATCTTCTTGCTCTCTTTTTCGTCGTCCCCCTCCCCAGGGTCCCGTTCTCCCTTATATAGGTTGGGAGCTGCGGGTTACACGGGAATTCCTCTAAAGAAAGGAAAAGTAGGAGCCGGGGTGTCTTGTCTCGGGGTTCGGTCTTCGGCCTTGGCGTCCGACCGGCCTCCACCTCCCTGCGTGCTTGGTCGGCAGACTTGCGGTGGAAGGCTTGGTCCTGTGGAGGAACATGACGCGCCGCCCCGCATGCTTTGTCAGGCGGCTGGTTTTAATGGCGAATGACCCTTGATGCTTTTGGTGGAGACGTTCCCTTCTGTTCCGTGTTAAAGCGATGGGACCGGTGCCTAGCTTTGCAGGCGGCTCCTCTGACGCCTTGAGAAGGAACCACCTACCCTAACACGGACGTCCCGGGATGTCACGTTTGGCAGAACAGGTACTTGAGTACCGGAGCGCCCAACCGAGGGAGGCCCTTCGACCTGGGTGGTCGGGGAAGGTTGGACGGAGTGCTCGAGCCGAGGCCTGGTCGGGAACTGAGCTTGCCTGCGGCCCGCCAGTCTCCGGCTGGAGCTAGGCCTTGAAGGCAGCCCGCTCGAGGTTTCTGGGCTGCTGGGACTACCCATGGTATCAGTATTCGTCAGTAGCCACCGAGCCCCCGGCCGCGCCCTCGTCAGGAGCAATCGGGGGTTTAGCCTTGTCTTGGCAAACTTGTTCTGCCAACTGTCCCGGGTGCGTGCGAGCGCACCCGGTGGGTGTAGCCTCCGAGCCTCCGAGCGGGTCAGAGATTCGGTCGGAGGGTTACCCAGTCGGTGCTCCTCCAGCCGAGCGAGCGCGTCGCGCACTCGACTGGTTGCTTCTTTCTAGGTGCGCGCGAGCGCACCCGGTGGGTGTAGACCCCGAGCCTCCGAGCGGGTCGGAGATCTGGTCAGAGGGTTACCTGGTCGGAGCTCCTCCAGCCGAGTGCGTGCGACGCGCACTTGACTAGTTGCTTCTTTCTGGGTGCGCGCAAGCGCACTCGGTGGGTGTAGCCCCCGAGCCTCCGAGCTGGTCGGAGATCCGGTCGGAGGGTTGCCTGGTCGGAGCTGACCTGGCCAAGCGCGCGTGTGACGCACGCTCCACCTTGTTGCTCCTCGCTGGGGTGCGCACGAGCGCACCCGACGGGTGTTGCCCCCGAGCCCTCGAGCGGGTTGGAGAGCCGGTCAGGGGGGTTTCCCGGTCAGAGTTTGGACCAGTCAAGCGGATGTGAGGCACACTTGACCGACTGCTTTGGGCCTTGGTCATTGGGGCGCCCTTGTTTGAGGCTGAGGTTGTCTGCTTCGTAAGGGGCCCGCCGCTTTAGGCTTTTCGTTGTCCGGGCACCTGGACGGCCCAGCGGGCCTCCGCCTTCTCCCTTTGGATTGCTGCGGTGCGGTAGACCTGGTGGTCGTAGCGGAGGAGTTGAGGCAGTTGTTCCGAGGCAACGCTGCCTTGGCTTCTACCGTCGCACTGCGAATTTAATGTGAAGCCGGGGGTGTAGAGTGATGCGCCTCCTCGATCAACGAAGTGGCCGTCCAGATTCTACCGTTCTGTTTCCCGCACCCGTCTATAAAACGAGGGGGGCGTGAACGGTTTCTGCCACCGCCTCCCACGTGCTGCTTCTTTTGCTTCTGCTTCCTTCTCGCCTCAGCACCCTTCTCTTCTCGAGCATCGATGGCGAGCGGAGGTGACGATGCCGGGGGCGGCCGCGGTGGCGGTAAGCGCCCTGCACCCGCGAACCAGCTGGGCTCGGACCATCAACGGCCCCGTTCCGATGCCGTGGCTTCTACTGGCGCGGCGGGGGCGAGCTTGTGCTGCCTTCGTACTCCTTCCGCGTGCGGGATCCGCCTCCTGGGTGAGTTTTTGTCGTCGGTTTTTGGGTTGAACTTCGGCCCTTTTTCTGACTCTGGCTCGTTTTTCTTGCCTTCTTTAGTGTTTCCAGCTTGGGCGTTCGTTCACCGCCAGCGGTGCCTTCATCGGCGGCCGCGGCCGTGGTGGGGGGAGCGGATGCTCCAGGCGCCACCGCCCATGCTGCTCCGTCCGCCCTGGGCAGCCCTTCCGAAATAAGGTTGCGGACGTCCGCCCTGACAGACGCGCTAAAGAGGCTCTAGGCCACCTTGACTTCCCAGGCCGAGGTCGTTAGTGCTCGCGAAGTGGAAGCGCTGGCCCAGCGGGCTCATGCCGAGGCGAAGCTCTCCTCGACGTACCAGGAGCTCACCGCCATGCTTCGCCCGACCTTCGAGGGCATGGCCAGGGCCCTGGCACCACTAAACGTGTGGCTGGAGGAGCCCTCGGAGCCTACCGCGGCGCAGTATGCTCTTGGGTTCGTCCAGGCGGATGGGGCCTTGGCTGCACTGCCCCGCACTCTCCACCAGAGCTCGGTCCGCGAGGGACGGGACACCGCACTTGCGGTGGTGGAGCACGTGTTGGCTCGGTGCACCAGCCGCGACGCCTCCTTCGACCCGATGGCGGTTGTGGACGGGCCCGAGGGGGACGCGGGCCACGCCCTGCCGGGAGTTCGGATGGCGGCGGAGATACTGGCGCAGTGGCCGTGCGTGGGGACCCTGGGCGCGTCCTTCGAGAGCGACGAGGGCAACGCCTAGGGATGCACACCTGGGAGCTTTTCGAGCTCGCCCCGTCGTCGCCCTTTGTTTTTGTGTTTTGGTGTCTTTTTGGTTTTTAAGCAGCTGCCAGCTGGCCATCTTTGTACTTGTTTTGACGAATGGGAACGGGTGATGATCCTTGCTTCAGCAGACACTTCTTGCTACCCGTAGCTGCTAGGAACCTGGTAAGGCTCCCGAGCGCAGGTCGACACTTCTTGCTCCCGTAGCTGCTATCCGTAGTTGCTGCCGTCTTCCTTTCCCCAACGCTGACATTGCTAGTCGTAGGGTTGGCTCGGTTCACCAGGAGCCGTCGAGCTTGTGGTCCTGTCGTGGACCACCCCTCGAAGGAAATGCCCGGCGGACGCCGACGCGGGACGCTCTCCGCTAGGGGTAGAGATCATGTTAGACCATTTCACTTTACGGCGAAACGATTTTTAGCAAGCAACGCGCTAGGGCTCTTGTGCTTCGACCTTTGCAATGAGCGAGGCGTGAAAGAAAGCAGGCTGCTCGGGTGCGAAGCGCTCCGATGGCTTGCGCGAGGGATGGTATTCTCGATTTAGCCAAGGATCGCTGCCTTTCGGGTACTTCCTTCTTCCACAGGACGTTACTTCGGAACCGTAGCCACCGGGGTGTAGGTCGCAACGCCTGAGTCGAGAGGGTTACCGTTGGGTGGAATTCGAGGGTTAATCGGGTCGCCGCCTCGTGTAAGCATGGGGAGCAGCTATCCTTCTTCCGCTCACATGGGAAGAGGACGTTCCGATCCGACCTCGGACTACTCCGCTAGGGCACTTCCTTCTTCCACGATGCACTACTTCGTAACCGTAGCCGTGGGGGCGTAGGTTGTAGTGTTCGGGTTGAGAGGGTTACCGTCGACGACGGTTCCGAAGGTTAGTCGGATTTCCTTCCCAAGTGCGCGCAAAGAAAGGCGGCCGAGATCCGATTTCTTAGCGCAACGAAATCTATGCAAAGGACTTTCTGCGGGTTGCGCAAGTGACTTTTGGCCGACTGGCCCAGTCTAAGTGCTGGCTTTTTGTCTGCCTTTGCATTTCTCGTTGCGATAGGCACCTGGCGACCATAGCTGTGAGAACTGCGGGGTTGCTCGGGCGTAGGTTGCCAGGTTTATCGTGCTTGAAAGAAACAAAGACAGATCTTACTTAGACCGTACACTATGCGGGAACGGAGTATTCCTGACCGGCTTGGAGGTCGCCCTTCTCGAGCGTCTGCTTCTACCGCGAAGTGCTACTTCGCAACCGTAGCCGCTGGGGCGTAGGCCGTAGCGCTTGGGTTGAGAGCGTTACTACTAGGAGGAGCCAGGTGGTCGGTCGGGTCACCAGCCCGAGTAGGTGTGAGCAGCCCCCGAGTGGGGCGTGAGGACTGGTTCGCAGTCATCACGCGCCGCTGAAAAACTCATAAGGCAGAAAAAAGGAAAAGATTCGAGGGTCAAAGCTGACTTATCTTTTGTGTGGTTGGTTTTTTGGTCGAAGGCGGCTTGGGGTGCTCCTGCTTCGGAGCCTGGCCCCTGGCGTTCCGTCGGGAAGAAGATGTTCAGTGCGTCCGGCGCACCCCTTTCTCTCCTTCTCGTTCTTCGAGGCGAACCACTCTTCTTAGTCGCGGTCGGAGTCCGTCCGTGGGGCGAATCGGCGTGTCGTACACGTGCGTCAACGGCATCGCGGAGGCCGCAGCATCTGAGACGAGGAGGATGTCAAGAGGGTGACCAGCGGCTCGGCCGGACTACCAAACAGTTACAAGCTCCGTGAACTGAAAACATCTCGAGCAATACAATGGTGGAAACAAATTGTCTAAGGATAAAATTTCCTTAGTTTTTCTATGTTCCAGGCGTTGGGGATAGCGTTGCCCTCGGCATCCTTCAGCCGGAAGGTGCCGGGTCGAAGGATTTCCGAGATGGTGAAGGGACCTTCCCATGGCGGAGAAAGCTTGTGTTTGTCTTTGTTGGATTGGACTTGGCGTAGGACCAAGTCGCCGACGCTGAAGGACTGGCTGCGAACTTGGCGACTGTGGTATCGCCGAAGGGTCTGTTGATACTTTGTGGATCACAGGGTGGCGATGTCACGTAGTTTGTCCAGCTGGTCGATGGCATCTTGATGTGCTTCGAGCCCCCGAGTCTCGTCGTAGGCTTCAAGTCTTGGAGCACCGTATTCTAGGTCGGTCGGGAGAACAGCTTCTGCCCCAAATACCAGGAAGAACAGCGTGAACCCGGTCGACCAGGTCGGCGTGGTCCGCAGGCTCTAGAGAACGGAGGGCAGCTCGGCCGGCCATCGTCCTGCGAATGTCTTTAGTCGACAGAAGATTCGCGGCTTTAGCCCTTGGAGGATCATGCCGTTTGCTCGTTCCGCCTGGCCGTTGGCTCGGGGATGCGCTACTGCTGCCCAGTCGACGCGGATGTTGAAGTCGTCGCAAAACTTGAGGAACTCCTTCCCCGTGAATTGCGTTCCGTTGTTGGTGATGATGGAGTTAGGGACTCCGAATCGGAAGAAGTTCGCCGCTTGCACCGAGGTGATGGTTGCGATCGGCTTTGCCTCTATCCATTTGGTGAACTTATCCACCGCGACAAGTAGATGAGTGAAGCCCCCGGGCGCCTTCCTGAAGGGCCCAACCAGATCAAGTCCCCAGACCGCAAAAGGCCAGGTGATACGGATTGTCTGTAGAGCTTGCGCCGGGAGATGCGTCTGGCGAGCGAAGAACTGACATCCTTCGCAGGTGCGGACGATCTTCTCGGCGTCGGCCACGGCGGTCGGCCAGTAGAAGCCCTGTCGAAAGGCCTTTCCTACCAGGGACCATGGCGCGGTGTGGTGGCCGCAGATGCTGCCGTGGATGTCGAGCAGCAATTCCTTCCCTTGGTCGGCCAATATGCATCTCTGAAGAACCCCGGAAGGGCTTCTCTTGTAGAGCTCTTTCTCGACCAGGATGAAGGATTTCGCCCTTCGAGCGAGGCGTCGGGCCTCGGTTGGGTCAGCGGGGAGCGATCCGTCTGCCAACCGGGCGAGGAAGGGCTCCCTCCAGTCGGAGTCGATGGTGAGCACGCTTTGGCTTGACCCAGGCGGGCCCGAGCCCGACTGCTCGGCGGTCGGAGCGGTCGCCTTCAGGGGGTCGGACGTGCTCTCGACTGATGAGTCCAATCGGATGGATGGCTTGTGGAGATCGGAGATGAAGATCTCAGGGGGGATCGGTCCCCTGCTGGAGGCAAGGTTGGCAAGCGCATCGGCTTCACTGTAGTTGCGTCAGTAGCTGTGGTGAAGCTCGAAACCCTTGAACCTTTCCTCGAGCTTGCGCACTTCCAAGCAATAGGCCGCCATGCGAGCGTCGCGAGGCTCCGTGGCCTTCATCACTTGGTCGACGACGAGCTTGGAGTCGCCGCGGACGTAGAGTCGTCGGGCACCGAGGTCAGCAGCGATTCGGAGACCGTTGACCAAGGCCTCGTACTCGGCGACATTGTTGGTTGCATCAAAGAGCAGTCGGATGGCGTACTGAAGCTTGTTGCCGAGCGGGGAGATGATGACGACTCTCGCCCCTGCTCCGTTCTTGGTGTAGGACCCATCGAAGTACATCGTCCAGTACTCCGAGTCTTCCATCGTCGGCGGGGCTTGAGCTTCGGTCCACTCGGCGACGAAGTCGGCCAGGACCTGCGACTTGATCGCCGTCTTGGGTACGTATGATATGTCGAGGCTATTAAGCTCAAGCGCCCATTCGGCTATCCTCCCAGTGGTGTCCCAGTTGTGGACGATCTCGCCGAGTGGTGAGGAAGTCACCACTGAGACTGGGTGTCGGTCGAAGTAGTGGACCAGCTTCCTCTTTGCGATAGCACCGCGTATAGCAGCTTCTGTATCTGCGGGTACCGGGTCTTTGTCTCAGAGAGTACTTCGCTGATGAAGTATACTGGCCTTTGCACCTTGAGCACACGGCCTTCCTCAGCTCGCTCTACGACGAGTGCCGCGCTGACGACCTGGGTCGTGGCAGCGATGTAGCGGAGTAAAGGTTCCCGTGGCGCCGGGGCGACCAGCACTGTAGGCAAAGTCAGGAAAACCTTCAGTCGACTGAGGGCCTTCTGAGCTTCTTGCGTCCAGACGAAGCGATCGGATTTCTTCAACAGCTTGTAAAGTGGCATCCCGCGTGATAGGAACGGTGGCCCGATCTTTCGGTGAGAGAATGATAACCACGATTTGGGTTGGAGTTCGACGTTGGCGGTCCGACTACAACTGTCAACGACGTTGCGCCTTAGCGACCGGTACACCAATCTCCAAAGTGTTGATCTTGCCGGGGCGCGACCAACATTCCTGCACGCAATCGAGAACGAGCAAGAGCAAGATAACAAGCAATCTGAAATTGCGAAAATGAATATTTAATTTCCAAACTGAAATTTGGAGTCTTGCAAATACGTGCGCGGGCAGTCTAATCGACACGCGCTTACACATACAGTAGCAAAGGCTAACCTGATTTACAAAGCAAAACTCAAGTCTCTTAGGTGGCCTATTGCCTTTCTTATATAGTGGTGGGATGTAGCCAAAAACTAAACACTAAGCAAGGTGGTACTAAACTTGTAGTCATGCAACTTGGGCCTTCGTGGGCCGGTGGAGGGAGCAAGTGGGAGCAAGTGGTGCCACACTTCATGGGTTGGCCTGATAAGGAGTGGTGCCATGATGGGCCTTAGTGCCTCCTTGGCCCATCATGGTTGGGCCTCCTTGTTTCAACATGTTTTGGCCCATCATGGTTGGGCCTCCTTAGCCCATCATGGTTAGGCCTCCTTGTAACATATTCTGACCCATCATGGTTGGGCCTCCTTGGCCCATCATGGTTGGTACCTCCTTCATGGGCCAACTTGGGCTACCATTTTCTCCTCCTTCATGGGCCAACTTGGGCCAGCCCATCTTGTCGATGTTGGGCTACCATTAGCTCATAATTTGTGAGCACCATGTTGACCATTTGCTGGCGTGCACGAGCTCGCGTAACAGGTCCTTTTATCATTTCCTCTTGATGTGTAGGTGACGTCATGGCTGCATCAAAGAGAGTGATGTCCGCATCAAATAGTATTCCATCCATTAAAATATTTGTATGCAACCCGAGGAACGCATTCACCTGGTAATTGAATTGACGTGCACGAGCTCGAGTAATTGGTCCTTGTATTATATCATTGGTTTCAATGTGATGGGTAGGCATGGCCGTATCCATGTCCACATTATCCTCCCTTTCTTGTATCTTCTTCCAAGTATGGCTTTAAATCTGGCCAAGGTGGGGGTCGATAAAGCCATGCAGACGAAGTAGAGGTTGCAATAATGTGTTGCCAACTTAATGGTCCTGGCCAAGGTGGGGGTCGATGAAGCCACGCAGTTGACATAATGGCAGCAACACTTGGTGATGACCATATGTATGCATTGTTAGTTCTGTCCATCATGAGCATGGTCTCATCATCCTCCCTTTCTTGAAGTGGAGTCATCCTCGACTCCATCATATTGTCCTGGAAAATGTTAGGAGCGACACGAAACAAAGCAACATGCATATTTGCAATCAAATCAATGGATCGAGAAGCTCTATTAACCATATACTCCCTTTCTTGAAAACAATCATGTGACTGGTAAATTGACACGAAAGTACTTGATATGACATGATTAGTGAAATGGCAATTATCAAATTGAAAACATTCTTGCATAGCAAACTGATGTTTAAAATCTGAACAAATGTAAACTCGATGTGCATTATACTCTCCGTTATCATCATTTTTGCCAATAACATGAAATGTATTTCGCGATAAACAGGACAAATCAGAATGTACAAAAAGTCTCTCCTCTAAATAATTCACATCACACGGAATATCAAGTTCAATGTAACCTAATATATCAAAAAAAGACATCAATTTCAACTCATCATTTTCACTTGCAATGTGAATGACATGTTTATTTTCAGCATAAGTGTCTAGTGTGGAAGCAAAAGTAACATGTTCATTCACTAGTTGTGCCATGGATATAAGTGAAGTATTATCACACAACTCTTCTTTATCGCAAGAATTAGCAAGCAGATCATCCTGTAACAAAGCAAAATCAGTAATTGGTTCCACTACTTGTTTCTCTACGATAGCATGATTTGAGGACAGTTTTACCTCTTCAAAAAACTTTTGTCCATGAGTAAAGTCCATACCTTTGACATTACCTTGTAAGCTCTCGTTAACTATTGTAGGTGTAACTTCAATTATTATCTCTTCGCTTAAACATGGTGCATTACTTATCGTTTCTTTCTTCATATGCTCTTCTTTGTCATTCTCTCGATGGTGCTCACTTTTCTGCAATGTGTTAGCTACGAAAGAAGGTGCAACAATGGGCACCTCAAATGAAGCTAATGATTCTTTCAAGGATTCAGCAAGCATTTTTTCAACTCTACAAGCACATTTAATTAATTTTGAAAGAGAACTATATGTTTCATCAGCAAGAACATCCTGAATTTCTTGATTAAGTCCACGTATGAACCTAAGCTCTGTTGCTTCTTCACTTTAGACTAAACCACAACGCAACAAATTATTTTGCAGTCGTTCATAGTATTCCTTAACACATTTATTTCCTTGTTTCAATCATTGGAGTCTAGTATACAAAAATTCAGTATGATATTCAGGAACATATTCAAGTCTCGTAAGTCTTTTCATGGCATTCCAATTTTTAGGTTTTCTCTCTTTTCTACAAACATGCTTCCACCATGTTAATATAAATCCAATAAACTCACTAGCAGCAATCCTGATCTTTTCATTTTCAATCAAATCATACTTGCCAAATTCTTTGTCTACTGCTATCTCCCAATTAATATAGGCATCAGGATCATATTGACCATCAAAAGGTGGAATTGTGAAGTTAGTATTACCATGCGTGGCTTCTTGTGCACGTACCTCATGTCGAAGTGGAGCCATACCAGTGTGGTTTCTTTGAAGTCGACGATATAGACATGCATCGATAGTCGCCACGTGAGAAGTATTTGGAGCACCTAAATCATCAAGTCTTGTGAGAATTTGAGCAAGCGAAGCATTGATAGCTGTTAGAGACAAATTAGTATCTATTTGTGAGGCTTTGAGCTGACCAAGGTGCTCATTGGTCATTCGCACATCTTCTTCCATGTTCTTTGTACGCGTCTTCACTTGGCGATCGAAGTGTTGAATAATGTGTCGTGTACGGGGTGATAATGGAATGGTGTTATCTTCTACGCCTAACATGGTTAGATGAAAGCAAAAGAACAAAACAAGCAAGAGTAAGAGTTAAAGTGCCCTATAAACTACTGGGATGTGGCTAACAAAGCGCTCAACTCTCTAGTTGTATATCAAGTTCTTATCAATTATTACCAAGCGAAGCAGTAGTTGTCGGCCACCGGCAAAGCAAGCTTCAAAAGGATTAAATGTACCGATGCATGTTGCAAGTGTCGTAAACAGTTGTAGTTTATGTGTAGCTATGGGCAGCTTATATGGTAGCAAAGGAAAAATGCTAGAGCCAAAATAGATACACAAATTGAAAAAGAATTCAACCTTAATTGAAATGCTGGTCCAAGGCCTACAAATGACTAGAGACGCAAACCGAAATCACCAATGTAGTCACGAGGAGCCAAAGACGCAGCACAAAACGATGCAACGAACAAAGTCTTTCTTTTTGGTCTAGTTCTCCTTTTTTTTTACAACTAGCTCTTTACTACACTTTTTTTTAAATGGTGCGGCTTTTGCTTTTTATGCACTTTTTTGCCTTTTTTATTTTTATTTTTAAAATCAGCAAGACAAGCTAGCAAACTGTAGTTCTATGGGAGTTGGCCGATTTACACAAAGGAGATTGAATACAACATGCTTGTGTATGATTTTGACTCGGTTTGAATAGCGGCAAAACACCGGCAAACTACGCACAGCTATGCGTAAAGAACAGCAGCAATGCTGCACGACAAAAAAATACGTGACTTAATATGATTCGAATTCGAAACTCTAGCAAGTATAGACGCTATGACCAGCAAATAATCAAAGCCATAATGCAAAATCAATCTATAATCTAAAATAGCAATAGCGTAGGCTCAAAATTTGGCTAGGAATTGGAATTATAATGTGGCTATATGCTGGATGATAGGAAGTAAAAACCAATCTATTAATTGAGCGAGGTGTAGAATTTCTCACCGAGTAACCCGACGGCTCTGATACCAAATGATAGGGACGGTGGCCCGATCTTTCGGTGAGAGAATGATAACCACGATTTGGGTTGGAGTTCGACGTTGGTGGTCCAACTACAACTGTCAACGACGTTGCGCCTTAGCGACCGGTACACCAATCTCCAAAGTGTTGATCTTGCCGGGGCGCGACCAACGTTCCTGCACGCAATCGAGAACGAGCAAGAACAAGATAACAAGCAATCTGAAATTGCAAAAATGAATATTTAATTTCCAAACTGAAATTTGGAGTCTTGCAAACACGTGCGCGGGCGGTCTAATCGACACGCGCTTACACGTACAGTAGCAAAGGCTAAACTGATTTACAAAGCAAAACTCAAGTCTCTTAGGTGGCCTATTGCCTTTCTTATATAGTGGTGGGATGTAGCCAAAAACTAAACACTAAGCAAGGTGGTACTAAACTTGTAGTCATGCAACTTGGGCCTTCGTGGGCCGGTGGAGGGAGCAAGTGGGAGCAAGTGGTGCCACACTTCATGGGTTGGCCTGATAAGGGGTGGTGCCATGATGGGCCTTAGTGCCTCCTTGGCCCATCATGGTTGGTCCTCCTTGTTTCAACATGTTTTGGCCCATCATGGTTGGGCCTCCTTGGCCCATCATGGTTAGGCCTCCTTGTAACATATTCTGGCCCATCATGGTTGGGCCTCCTTCGCCCATCATGGTTGGTACCTCCTTCATGGGCCAACTTGGGCTACCATTTTCTCCTCCTTCATGGGCCAACTTGGGCCAGCCCATCTTGTCGATGTTGGGCTACCATTAGCTCATAATTTGTGAGCACCATATTGACCATTTGCTGGCGTGCACGAGCTCGCGTAATAGGTCCTTTTATCATTTCCTCTTAACGTGTAGGTGACGTCATGGCTGCATCAAAGAGAGTGATGTCCTCATCAAATAGTATTCCATCCATTAAAATATTTGTATGCAACCCGAGGAACGCATTCACCTGGTAATTGAATTGACGTGCACGAGCTTGAGTAATTGGTCCTTGTATTATATCATTGGTTTCAATGTGATGGGTAGGCATGGCCGTATCCATGTCCACATCACCGCGCTCGCCGAGGCGAGACACAAAATGGCTCAGGGCTACGAGGCTCCCTGTCAGCCTTTGGACTCCCTTCAGGTTGTGGATTGGCCCCATCTTTACGATGGCGGAGATCTTCTCGCGGTTGGCTTCGATGCCGCGTTCAGAGACGATGAAGCCGAGCAACTTTCCCTTCGGGACCCCGAAGACGCACTTCTCGGAGTTAAGCTTTATGCGAAACCACCGAAGGTTCGCAAAAGTCTCCTCCAGGTCGGTGACGAGGTCGTCGGCCTTCCTGGTCTTAATAACGATGTCATCGACGTATGTCTCGATGTTACAGCCTATTTGGTCGGAAAAACACGTCTGCATACATCGCTGGTATGTAGCTCCCGCATTTTTCAGACCAAATGGCATTGTTACGTAACAAAACGAGCCATGCGGGGTGATGAAGGAGGTCGCGAGCTGGTCGAACTCCTTCATCGTGATCTGGTGATAGCTCGAGTAGTGTAACACCCCAAAATTTTACTTGTCCTAAATTCATGTGTGATTTGGCACTTTGGTGAATTTTTGGAATTTTCTGGAATTTATTTGGATTTAATTGGAATTTATTTGAATTTATTCCATTTTGAAATAATTAAAGAATTTAATTTTGCAAATAAAATTTTGTTGGAAATATTTTATTTGAGTCCAAAATGATCCAAAGTATTTTCCAGAATTTTTCTGGGATTTTTCTGAGTCATTTGCTATTTTTAATGAATTAAATAAATTACTAGGAATTATTTTAAATATTAAATCGCTGGAAAATCAAACTCGGGTCAAGTACTGTTCATCCGACCGAGTCGGAACCCGAGTTGGACTCGAGTCCGACCCGAGCCACGTGACTCGACCGAACCCACTCCTAACCCTAATCAATCCCAACCGTTGGATCAAGATCCAACTTACCGAGATCCGCCGACCCCGACCCGAGCCGTATCCGGCCCGGATCCGATCGCGCCCGTGCGATCGGGGCCGTTGATCGTGCCACGTGTACGGCTCTCCGTCGTCGTCTCCGCCCGAGTCCGAGCCGGACTCCGCCGCCGTGGAAAACTAGGTCTCCGTTTTCTGCACGGACGCCGAGGCTATTTAAAGCCCGGGGCGTACCCCGAGGACCGCCGTGATCCCGCGCCCTCCCTTCTCTACTTCACCGAGGCAAAGCCGCCGCCGTTTAGCCGCGGCGAGCTCGCCAGAAGTTGCGCGCCGCTTCCGCCACGGTCTTTGCTTGTTCCGCCGCCGTCGCCGCCCCTCGCCCGTTGACCCCAGATCCGGACTCACCGCGACGAGACGCACCCGAGGGGATCTCTCACTTCGCCGGAGCGCGCCAGAAACACCGTTGGCCGTGTCGCCGTCCCCCTCGGCCCGGCCAGCGCCGCAAGCCATCGCCGGATCATGAGCTCTCTCGGCCGTCCGATCAAGATCCAACGCCGAGATCACGCCACGCCATCGCACGGTGAGATTGCGTTATTTATTTCGAGATCTAATCTCGACCATCGGATCTAGATCCAACGGTCCGAAATCAATGCGTTAACCCAAACGCGTCAACACCGATCTAATCCGCGCCGTTGATTTTCAAACCAACGGCCGTGATTGCGCCACGTGTCGGGAAGTTGGACCGACGCGGCCGCTGGCCCACGCGACGCTGGCAGGCGACGCCGACACGCCGCCCGCGTGTCGAGGGCTCGCGATGTCGCCGCCGTCCCAGCCGAGCGCCGACGCCACCCATGACGCCACAGGTCCCACATGTCGCCACCGTGGCCGAGCCTCGCCGACGCCAAGAATGACGCTACCCGAGTGGACCCACATGTCGGGCCTCACGTGGAGCCGTGGACCGAGTCCACCGTGAGACCCGAGCCAAGCGTGGACCAAGTCCATGGACCGGCCGACGCCAGCCAGCCAATCGAGGCTGCCACGTGTCCATGCCGACGCAATAATTAATTTCCAAAAGAAAATGATTTATTAATTCGAAATATTGATTCAAAATTTAGATTCAAACTTCAAACGCTTATAACTTTTATGCGTTTCAACTCCGATTTGAGCGATTCAAATTTCTAAATTTGTATAAAATTGAGATCTACCTAAATATGAATTTTATTTAATTTTTGGACTAAAGTTTTTCTCTGTAATATTATTTAATTGATTATTTAAACTTTAAATAATCATAACTTTTGCATTTTAACTCCAAATTTGACGATTCCAGTTTCTAAAAATCTAGAAAATTACGTTCTCTCTGTTTATGGATTTTATTTGGAGTTTTGGGATGTTTTTGTCTATTGTTTATTGGGTATTTGCTATTTGCACGCTTTACGAGTAGACGTTGAAGTGCCGGAAGGATTCGAGGGAGAAGTGTTGACTCAGGATCCAACTCAAGACCAAGAGCAAGTACTTTTTGAAGGCAAGTTGTGCTTTGACCATGTTGATCCTATTTCGAAATCTATTTTGATTTAAACTATTGCATGCTAGTTCAATTAGAAAGATATTTTGTTTAAACATGGGGTTAGATAAATACCAATTTCTTTGTATGACACCTTGATTATCTAAGTATGTGCCATGATCCTTTGTCACCCTAGTTGTGGTTTACTAGTTGGACATTATTAAATTGCCAACATGGGTTTAGACCGTTGTAGTATGCTGCTTAGACCTGCTACGTGCTCATGACATGATTTTGGACAATCAAATGATAATATGGACTTAATGATATATTGAACCTGTTTTGGAAAAGTATCATGTGATGTTGACGGCACGTGGTGCATGGTAATCAAGCGGGGTTTGATAAACGCTTTTCGGCCAGGGCATGTGGCAAGAGTAATCAGGTGGGCCATTGTGGCATTGGGAGTGTTGATTTGGTTTTTCGGGTAGTCTTGCCCTGGTCACTCTAAGGACTTAACCTTGCAAGCCTTTGAACTGGTCATACTTGCAACCACATGGCTGGAATGGGACGGCCCTAGTTGACTAAGTCGCTAAGGACTCACTTGTGGAGCCTCAGGTGTCGATTACACCGCTTGTGTGATTGTACGGGGAGCGTATCGTGGTCGTGGGCCAGGTACCCATCTAACGGTGTGTTGGTCCCATACTTCGCCTTGGCTAAGGGAAGGGATGGTGTAGAGCACGAACCTGAGAGGACCACCTGTGTTGTTTGAGGCTTCCAAAGGCTTTGTTACTGAACTCGCCTTTGTGGTGTTTGACTGTATCTTGTGGGTAAAGTGCATAACCTCTGCAGAGTGTAGAATCTATTTGAATAGCCGAGTCCACTGTGATCGACAATGCTCGGGAATTACAGTCAAGGGGTAGACTTTACGAAAATAACTTGGTTTTGAAAAGATGGGTTGGTTTAACAAGGAAGGTGATGGAAATATGGTGTAGGATGGGAAAAATGTTTGTTAAACTTCTTGAAAAGTTATTTATGCTTTACTTATTTCTACCGCTTTGAATCTACTTTTATTACCTGTCAAAAGTCACATCGCAAATATACCTGAGCTATTCCTTTGTACCAAGCCATGCATATAGTATATTAGCTTGCATTCTCAGGCATGACTTGTCGAGTACCAAGTACTCACCCTTGCCTCAACACAATACCAGTTGAAGAGGAGACTACGCCGCTTCGGAGGAGGAGTTCCCGGAGGATCCGTCTACTTAGGATGCGAGCCCGGTCGGTTACTGTGGTATACTGGATGGCGCCACTAAGTTTATTTGATTTTCCGCCGCCGATATTTCTCTTTTAATAAGTTTCGCCTTGCAAGGCATATATTTGTAACTTGGCCATAAGGTCGAGTAACCCTTTGATTATTTAAATAAAGTACTTTGATAGTATCGCTTGGTATGATTGTGATATATACCGATGTTAAGACTGTGTGCACTAGCGCGTTCCTGGACTAGTGCTGAATACACAGAGGGTCCGGATTTGCAAATTCGGGTCCCGGCAGAGGTGGTATCGAGCCATACTTGACTCGTAGGCTCAACCCTAAGCTAGAATGGTCGTAGTGAGGATAAAACCTATTTTCTAAAAGCTAAAAATTTGTGAAGACAAGAAATGACATCTCGACTTATCCCCTTCTCTCTTTTCTTGTCTCTTGCTGAAATTTTCCCTTACCTTGTCACAATTTAAAAATTCCTGTTCTTACGTAAAGCACTCTTGTGACAGATGGAGGAAGAGTTCAACTACGTTGATCTGGGAGTTGGTCACGCCGCGGAACTTTGGCATATGCTCTGCACTCTCGGAGATTTTGAGAAGCCCCAATACCAAGTGGAAGTGATCAGACAAGCGGGATTGATCAAGGCTTGTGACGTGAGGATTGAGGTACCTGCTAGGAAAAAGGGCCCAGGCAATCGCCCGATACACTGCACTGCCAGGAGATCCACAATGCAGATGGGTATCCAAGAAGTATCACGACGAGCAATGCGGCACATTACCCGTATCTACGCCCGAGAGTTGGAGAGTACGGTGTTCCGTTACCATCCGCGCAGCGATAACCTTCTCGACCCGAAGGCGATTCAGGATGAGGATGCCACGGTTACACAGTTGGCACGATTTGTCGTCGCCCAGGAGGATGTACTAGATAATACAAGCAAGGAGCTACAGAAGGCCCGCAAGGAGATCACGACAGAGAAGAACAGATGGCGGGAAGCTCAAGAGTATGTGGCACATCTTCTGCGAAGGATTGACGAGCTGGAGATGACTTTGTACGGACCGCACCCGAGCCAAGATTTGAGCTACACGAGCCAGATCCAGAGGAGTCGATCTCGATGAGGACACCGCTTCTTCGACTACCACAGAGGACACGATTCTTTGGACATGGCGATCGTTTGGCGCCTATGCCACAAAGACCCGCATCAGGCCGTGGAGGTTTTCTCGATGAGTGAGCATAGGTTCTATAGTGAGACTCCTTCGCCGAGTCGCGTCATAGAAGAAAGAGTCACCCTTTAGGCGTTAGACTCCGAGTTAGTTCGATTTGGATTTTCATTGTTTGCTGAGTGTGCAGTATGTGTTGCAAGGCCCTTAGGCATTGTAAGCAGCCATACCAAGTTATTAATAATAAAGTTGGACCTTAAAGTTACCCCTTTCGCCCCGCATAAGCTCCATATTACTTGTCTATTCTTGTTTCCCTCTCATCTCTAAACCTAGAGCAAATCGACAGATGGTGAACACCCGTGGGAACTTTGGAAGCAATGGGAGTGGATCTCGCCCAGCAGAAAACCCCAATGATGGAGCACCAGACCGCCACTGGATATGCAGAATTTGGAGCATTTCTTGCTGCCCGCACTCGATTGATGCATGCTATGATGCAACAAATGCAGCACGTCAACTGCTCAGGCCATCGCTAATCAGGTTAATCAGTGACCACGCCGTAATACAAGGTCGCCGAGTTCATGAGGACTCACCCACCCACTTTCTCGGGAATGCCAATCCATTGGAGGCCGATGATTGGTTAAGATCAATTGAGAGGAAGCTACACATAGCTCAATGCATAGGGAATGAGAAGGTACTCTACGCTTCTCATCGGTTGGAAGGAACAAATGGCCGAATGGTGGGAGAACTTCGTGCCACGCAGAGAACCCTCAAGATATCACTTGGGAAGAGTTCACACCGCATTCGACAAGATCACGTGCCTGAAGGAATCATGGACCTTAAGAAGGAGGAGTTCAGAGCACTGAAGCAAGGTAATCAGCCGGTGGTCGACTACCTGAACAAGTTCACTCGGCTAGCACGCCACGCACCGAGGATGTAGCGACAGATAAATCCGCAGTCTCGTTTTATGAAGGGACTTAACTCGGGATTGCAAGTAGGGTTGATCACCCACACCTTTCCAGATTTCCAAGAGTTGGTGAATAAGGCACTTATTCTTGAGGACAAGCGCAAGGAACTGGATGAGAACAGAAGCGCAGGATGCAACAAAGAAGGATCACGCCAGTGAACGCAATGCTTGAGAGTTGCACCAAATCAATTCTTCGATTCCAACCACGTAATGCAACAAGGACACCATCCTCAAGACCAAGACCTGCCAATCGAACTACCAAACCCCAGCCCCGCTAGAAACACTACTCCGTGCAAATAGAAGGAACAAAGGAGGCGCCGTTACAATCAAGCAACGAGCCAGACACTTTGCCAACAGCTTGTCCGAAGAAGACAGCAGGAGCGACCCGGGCCGCTTCAACCTAGGAACCACCCCAGCTAGGACGCCAAAGATCAGAGCCACACCCTGCATCGTGGTGAGAGGCCGAGTCAACCATGTCACCGCAGATGCACCGCAGAATGCTACTGACGTCAGTCTTGGGTAAGTTACTTGTTAACTCGATACACTGCACATTTTGTTTGACTCGAGCTTCGCATTCGCTTGTTTCGCAAGGCTTTGCTGCTAGGAATGACTTGAGAATTGCAAGACTTAAGTGCATGCTTTTAGTTCAAACCCACAGTTCCGAACTCCGAACGAAAGTAGGATGTTCCGGGTGAGAATACTAATAGATGGAATAGAGTTCCTAGCAAACCTTATAATTTTGGAGACCTGCACCTTAGATGTTATATTGGGAATGGATTGGTTATCCAAGCACAAGGTCGTATTGGATTGTGGACGAAGGACTATCTCGCTTGAGAGCCCGTGTGGGAAGAAAGTGGAATTTCAAGCCATCACGGTTAGAGATGGACAGCTGATGGTTAACAGTACCAAGGCAATCAGCATAGAGGATGTCCCAAAGAGTGAATGAGTACCCGATGTTTTTCCCGAAGATCTACCTGGTATGCCGCCAGACGAGGACATAGAGTTTGTGATAGAGCTTGTACTGCACAAAGACCGATAGCAAAGAGACCCTATCGGATGTCTACCGAGGAGTTGGTAGAGATGAAGAAACAGCTAGAAGAGTTAATGGAGAAAGGATTTATCGACCGAGTTCGTCGCCGTGGGGAGCACCAGCTTTGTTTGTCAAGAAGAAGGACGGGAGTTTCGTGGATGTGCATTGACTACCGTGCACTCAATGAAGTCACCGTGAAGAATAAGTATCCGCTACCCAGGATTGATGATTGGTTTGATCAGTTAAGAGGAGCCGGAGTTTTCTCCAAGATTGATCTCGAGATCGGGATACCATCGATTGAGGATCCGATCGAGAGGATATTCAAGATCGCATTCTCGTCAAGATATGGACATTACGAGTTTACGATTATGTCCTTTGGGGTCGACGAATGCGCCAATTTATTTCATGAATATGATGAATAAGGTGTTCATGGAATATTTGGACAAGTTTGTAAATCGTGTTCATAGACGATATCCTAATCTACTCAAGGACAGGAGGATGAACATGCCGAACACTTAAGGCGAGTTTTGGAAAAGCCGAGGAACAAAGCAACTTTTCGCCAAGTTCAGCAAGTGTGATTTTTGGAAGGACAAGGTGGAGTTTCTTGGACATGTAATGACCGCATGAAGGAGTCGCCGTGGATCCAAGCAAAGTAGAAGGCGTGTTACATTGGGAGCAAACCAAGACTCGTGACCCAGATTCGAGTTTCCTTGGAATGGCAGGATACTACCGCCGTTTCATTGAAGGCTTCTCGACAATTGCGAAACCTCTTACGCAATTGTCAAGAAGGAAAAGAAGTTTGCATGGACGCCTTTAATGTGAGAAAGGATTTCAGAGTCAAGAAGCGATTGACATCAAGACCGGTGTTAGTTCTACCGATGTTGCTCAAAGCTTCGATATTTATTGTGACGCATCGCGCCAAGGACTTGGATGTGTCTTTGATGCAGAATGGAAAGGTAAATCGCGTATGCATCAAGGCGATTGAGGCCGCATGAGGAAAATTATCCGACACATGACCTAGAGTTAGCTGCCGTAGTGCATGCCTTGAAGATATGGCGTCACTATCTGATTGGAAACAGATGTGAAGTGTATACGGATCATAAGAGCCTTAAGTACATATTCACCCAGTCGGATCTGAATATGAGGCAGAGGAGATGGTTAGAGTTGATCAAGGACTACAATGTTGGAATCCATTACCATCCCGGGAAGGCCAACGTAGTAGCCGACGCTCTGAGTCGGAAAAGCCATACCGTGAGTACGTTGCTAGCCACAAGTCAGGATGAGTTATGTGAGGATTTTCAAAAAATGAAGATTGAGGTAGTACCTAGCGGATTCTTGGCCGCATTAGAAGTAAAGCCTACCCTAGAGGATCAGATCCGAGAAGGACAGAAGGATGATGACAAGATCCGCAGGATTAAGTCCGTCAAGGAGGAAGGCAAGGCAGAGGACTTCAAGTTGGATGAGCAAGGCACGTTGTGGATGAAGGATCGTATTTGTGTGCCTAACAAAAAGGAGTTAAAGCAACTGATTTTGGAAGAAGCCCATGACTCCAAGTACTCAATTCACCCTGGAAGCGCCAAGATGTATCAGGATCTAAAGGAGAGATTCTGGTGGCCGAGTATGAAACGAGAAGTTGCCGAGCATGTTGCATTGTGCGACGTATGCCAGAGAGTCAAGGCAATGCATCAGAGACCAGCAGGATTGCTACAACCCGCTGAGATACCTGAGTGGAAGTGGGAGGAAATCGGAATGGATTTCATTACCGGTTTGCCGAAGACTCAAGGAGGTTATGACTCCATATGGGTTATAGTGGATCGCTTGACTAAAGTAGCCCATTTTATCCCCGTGAAGACCACTTACTCGGGAGATAAATTAGCAGAATTATACATGATCGTGGATTGTTTGTTTACACGGAGTGCCAAAGAGGATTGTATCGGACGAGGTACCCAATTTACCTCAAGGTTCTCGAATAAGTTGCATGAAGCCATGGGAACCCGTTTAAACTTCAAGATGCCTTATCATCCATGCAGACGGATGGACAGGCCAGAAAGAGTCAACCGGTCTCGGAGGATATGTTAAGAGCTTGTGCATTGGCTTATGCTACCTCTTGGGATAAAAGTTTGCCGTATGCCGAGTTCGATTACAACAATAGTTATCAGGCTAGTTTACGATGTCACCTTTTGAGGCATCAGATGGTCGACCTGTCGGACGCCATTGAATTGGAATGAGACCGTGGCGCCGTGTCTTTGGGCCTGATATTCTTCAAGAGGTCAAGAGCGGTCGCTATGATTAGGGAAAGGTTGAAGATAGCCCAATCTCGACAGAAGAGTTATCTTGACAATCGTCGCCGAGATTTGAGTTTTGAATCGAAGACTTTGTATACCTCGAGTTACGCCTCTCGGGAGTTAAGAGGTTCCATGCCAAAGGGAAACTTGCACCCTGCTATGTTGGACCATTTAAGATTTTGAGCAGGGGCTAAGTTGCTTATCACCGGAGTTGCCACAATCGTTAGCGAAGTACATGATGTATTCCATGTGTCCCAGTTAAAGAAGTGTCTCCGAGTTCCTGAGGAACAGACACCGCTAGAGTCAATTGAGTTGCAAGAGGATTTGACCTATAAGGAGTATCCCGTGAGGATTCTAGACACAATGGATCGAGAAACTAGAAACAAGTCAACCCGTTTTTGTAGAGTTCAGTGGAGCAACCATAAAGAAAGCGAAGCGACTTGGGAGCGCGAAGAGGATTTGAAGAAAGAACTTCCAAATCTATTCCTTTAGTAAGCCCTGAATCTCGGGGACGAGATTCTATTAAGGGGGGGAGGTTTGTAACACCCCAAAATTTTACTTGTCCTAAATTCATGTGTGATTTGGCACTTTGGTGAATTTTTGGAATTTTCTGGAATTTATTTGGATTTAATTGGAATTTATTTGAATTTATTCCATTTTGAAATAATTAAAGAATTTAATTTTGCAAATAAAATTTTGTTGGAAATATTTTATTTGAGTCCAAAATGATCCAAAGTATTTTCCAGAATTTTTCTCGATTTTTCTCGAGTCATTTGCTATTTTTAATGAATTAAATAAATTACTAGGAATTATTTTAAATATTAAATCGCTGGAAAATCAAACTCGGGTCAAATCGTTCATCCGACCGAAGTCGGAACCGAGTTGGACTCGAGTCCGACCGAGCCACGTGACTCGACCGAACCCACTCCTAACCCTAATCAATCCCAACCGTTGGATCAAGATCCAACTACCGAGATCCGCCGACCCGACCGAGCCGTATCCGGCCCGGATCCGATCGCGCCCGTGTGATCGGGGCCGTTGATCGTGCCACGTGTACGGCTCTCCGTCGTCGTCTCCGCCCGAGTCCGAGCCGGACTCCGCCGCCGTGGAAAACTAGGTCTCCGTTTTCTGCACGGACGCCGAGGCTATTTAAAGCCCGGGGCGTACCCCGAGGACCGCCGTGATCCCGCGCCCTCCCTTCTCTACTTCACCGAGGCAAAGCCGCCGCCGTTTAAGCCGTGCGAGCTCGCCGTAATTCTTGCGCGCCGCTCGCCACGGTCTTTGCTTCGTTCGCGCCGTCCGCCGTCCCTGCGCCGTTGACCCCAGATCCGACTCACCGCGACGAGACGCACTCGAGATCTCTCACTTCGGAGCGCGCCCGAACGCCGTTGGCGTGTCGCCGTCCCGGCTCGGCCATCGGCTCCGCGCAAGCCATCGCCGGATCAGCGAGCTCTCTCGGCCGTCCGATCAAGATCCAACGCCGAGATCACGCCACGCCATCGCACGGTGAGATTGCGTTACGATTTCAGATCTAATCTCGACCATCGGATCTAGATCCAACGGTCCAAATCAATGCGTTAACCCAAACGCGTCAACACCGATCTAATCCGCGCCGTTGATTTTCAAACCAACGGCCGTGATTGGCGCCACGTGTCGGGAAGTTGGACCGACGCGTCGGCGCTGGCCCACGCACGCTGGCAGGCAGGACGCCGACACGCCGGCCCGCGTGTCGAGGGGCTCAAGATGTCGGCCGCCGTCCCAGCCGAGCGCCGACGTCACCCATGACGCCGCAGTGGGTCCCACATGTCGCCACCGTGGCTGAGCCTCGCCGACGCCAATGACGCTACCCGAGTGGACCCACATGTCGGGCCTCACGTGGAGCCGTGGACCGAGTCCACCGTGAGACCCGAGCCAAGCGTGGACCAAGTCCATGGACCGGCCGACGCCACCAGCCAATCGAGGCTGCCACGTGTCCATGCCGACGCAATAATTAATTTCCAAAAGAAAATGATTTATTAATTCGAAATATTGATTCAAAATTTAGATTCAAACTTCAAACGCTTATAACTTTTATGCTTCAACTCCGATTTGAGCGATTCAAATTTCTAAATTTGTATAAAATTGAGATCTACCTAAATATGAATTTTATTTAATTTTTGGACTAAAGTTTTTCTCTGTAATATTATTTAATTGATTATTTAAACTTTAAATAATCATAACTTTTGCATTTTAACTCCAAATTTGATTTATTCCAGTTTCTAAAAATCCAGAAAATTACGTTCTCTCTGTTTATGGATTTTATTTGGAGTTTTGGGATGTTTTTGTCTATTGTTTATTGGGTATTTGCTATTTGCACGCTTTACGAGTAGACGTTGAAGTGCCTAAGGATTCGAGGGAGAAGTGTTGACTCAGGATCCAACTCAAGACCAAGAGCAAGTACTTTTTGAAGGCAAGTTGTGCTTTGACCATGTTGATCCTATTTCGAAATCTATTTTGATTTAAACTATTGCATGCTAGTTCAATTAGAAAGATATTTTGTTTAAACATGGGGGTTAGATAAATACCAATTTGCTGTATGACACCTTGATTATCTAAGTATGTGCCATGATCCTTTGTCACCCTAGTTGTGGTTTACTAGTTGGACATTATTAAATTGCCAACATGGGTTTAGACCGTTGTAGTATGCTGCTTAGACCTGCTACGTGCTCATGACATGATTTTGGACAATCAAATGATAATATGGACTTAATGATATATTGAACCTGTTTTGGAAAAGTATCATGTGATGTTGACGGCACGTGGTGCATGGTAATCAACTGGGGTTTGATAAACAGTTTTCGACCGGGGCATGTGGCAAGAGTAATCAGGTGGGCCAGTTGTGGCATTGGGAGTGTTGATTTGGTTTTTCGGGTAGTCTTGCCCTGGTCACTCTAAGGACTTAACCTTGCAAGCCTTTGAACTGGGTCATACTTGCAACCACATGGTGGAATGGGACGGCCCTAGTTGACTAAGTCGCTAAGGACTCACTTGTGGAGCCTCAGGGTGTCGATTACACCGCTTGTGTGATTGTACGGGGAGCGTATCGTGGTCGTGGCCAGTACCCATCTAATCGGTGTGTTGGTCCCATACTTCGCCTTGGCTAAGGGAAGGGATGGTGTAGAGCACGAACCTGAGAGGACCACCTGTGTTGTTTGAGGCTTCCAAAGGCTTTATTCTGAGGAACTCGCCTTTGTGGTGTTTGACTCAGATCTTGTGGGTAAAGTGCATAACCTCTGCAGAGTGTAGAATCTATTTGAATAGCCGAGTCCACTGTGATCGACAATGCTCGGGAATTACAGTCAAGGGGTAGACTTTCTGAAAATAACTTGGTTTTGAAAAGATGGGTTGGTTTAACAAGGAAGGTGATGGAAATATGGTGTAGGATGGGAAAAATGTTTGTTAAACTTCTTGAAAAGTTATTTATGCTTTACTTATTTCTACTGCTTTCGAATCTACTTTTATTACCTGTCAAAAGTCAAGCATCGCAAATATACCCTGAGCTAATCCTTTGGACCAAGCCATGCATATAGTATATTAGCTTGCATTCTGTGCATGACTTGCTGAGTACCAAGTACTCACCCTTGCCTCAACACAATACCAGTTGAAGAGGAGACTACGCCAGTTTCGGAGGAGGAGTTCCCAGAGGATCCGTCTACTTAGGGATGCGAGCCCAGTCAGTTGCCTGTGGTATACTGGATGGCGCCACGAAGTTTATTTGATTTTCCGCTGCTGATATTTCTCTTTTAATAAGTTTCGCCTTGCAAGGCATATATTTGTAACTTGGCCATAAGGTCGAGTAACCCTTTGATTATTTAAATAAAGTACTTTGATAGTATCGTTTGGTATGATTGTGATATATACCGATGTTAAGACTGTGTGCACTAGCGCGTTCCTGGACTAGTGCTGAATACACAGAGGGTCCGGATTTGCAAATTCGGGGTCCCGACAAGTAGGCATCCAGAAAAGAGAGGGACTCACACCGGCGGTGGAATCCACTACTTGGTCGATGCAGGGCAATGGAAACGGGTCTTTGGGACACGCCTTATTCAGGCTTGTGTAGTCAACGCACATTCTCTATTGCCCGTATTTCTTTTTTACAAGGACGGGATTGGCGAGCCACTCGGGGTGGCGTACTTCCCTTATAAACCCGGCAGCTAAGAGCTTGGCGATTTGTTCTCCGATGGCCTTGCGCTTTTCTTCGTCGAAACGGCGCAGGCGCTAAGCAATCGGCCTGGAGCCCGGCCCGATGTTCAAGGTGTGCTCGGCGACTTCTCTCGGGATCCCGGGCATGTCCGAAGGTGTCCACGCGAAGACGTCCCGGTTTGCTCGGAGGAAGTCGACGAGCACGCTTTCCTATTTGGCGAGGAGCGTGGCTCCGACCCGCACCATCTTGGCGGGATCCTGGGGATCAACCACAACCTCCTTCGTGTCCTCCGCGGACTTGAAGGAGCTTGGCCCCGACTTGCTGGAGTCGCGGGTGGATCCGGGGACCTTCCCCTGGATGTCGGCGAGCTCGGCAGACGCGATGACCGCCGATGCCAGCTCGCAGCTGCTTTGCTTGCAGTTGTAGGCCAGCTGAAAAGACGAGGCCACGGTGATGACTCCTTTTGGCCCCGGCATCTTCAGCTTGAGGTAAGTATAGTTGGGGACCGCCATGAACTTGGCGTATCATGGCCTCCCTAGGATGGTGTGGTAGGAGCTGGGGAATTCCACAACCTCAAAGGTGAGGTTCTCAGTGCGGAAGTTTCCTGGGCCCCCGAAGGTAACAAGCAGGTCGACCTGCCCGAGCGGATAGGCCTGTTGGCTAGGGACGATGTCGTGGAAAGGCGCCTTGCTCGGTCGAAGACTCGAGCGAGGGACCCTAGGGCATCGAGGGTCTCCACATAGAGGATGTTGAGGCCACTCCCGCCGTCCATCAGCACCTTGGTCAGGCGCTTCGTTCTCACGATGGGATCGACGATGAGCGGGTAGCATCCTGGAAGTGGGACGCGATCGGGGTGGTCAGTCCGGTCGAACATGATCGGGGATTCTGACCACCGTAGGTAAGTGGGCACGGCGGGGGTCACCATGTGGACCTCGCGATAGGCGAGCTTCGATCGGCGTTTGTCGATGTAGCATGCTGCCCCGCCGAAGATCATGAGGCAGCCGTCGAGCTATGGGAACACGTCGTTCGCCTCTTCCCCCTTCGCCCTGGCATCTGGCGCTGAGTCCCGCTTCTTCTCCTTCCCCCGCGACGTCGTGGGGTTTCCGGAAAGGAAGCGCTTCAGGACCTCGCAGTCCCGGTACTTGTGCTTGACTGGATAGGCGTGGTTCGGGCATGGTTTATCCATCAGCTTTTCGAAGTGGTCGGGTCCCTGCTGGACTTGCTGCTTAGCAGGACGATCGGTGGCAGCGACCATGCGGCCCTCGCGGCCTTGCTTCCCCATCCACTTCCGCTTGTCGGGGCAGTCGGAGGCGGCTCCGTCTTCGGGGCCAGGTGCTTGGTTGGCCTTCCTCTTGTCGAAGATGGCCCCCACGGCCTCCTCGCCGGAGGCGTGGTTGGTGGCGATATCGAGGAGCTCCTTGGTGGTTCTGGGCTTAGCGCAGCCCAACTTGTGCACCAATGCCTAGCAGGTGGTGCCGTAGATGAACGCCCCGACGACGTCAGCGTCGCGGATATCGGGGAGCTCGTTGCACTGCTGGGAGAAGCGCCGGATGTAGTCCCGGAGCGTCTCCCCCGGCTGCTGTTTGCAGCTCTTTAGGTCCCAAGAATTGCCAGGGCGTTTGTAAGTGCCCTGGAAATTCCCGACGAAAAGATCCGTCAGGTCCGCCCAACTCCCGATGGTGTCACTTGGCAGATACTCGAGCCAGGCTCGAGCGGATTCCGCAAGGTAGATGGGGAGGTACTGGATGATGAAGAGGTCATCCACCACTCCTCCTGCCCGGCAGGCGAGCCGGTAGTCTTCCAGCCAGACATTAGGGTTTGTCTCCGCTGTGTACTTGGCTATGTTGGTCGAGGCCCGGAACCTGGCCGGGAAGACCGCGTTGCGGATGGCGCGAGCAAACGCCCGCGGTCCTGGGCCGTCGGGGCCCGGACCACGGTGGTCGCGTCTTCCGTTGTCTGCAACCTGTAAACGGGACGCCGCGCTGGTGGCTAACAAGGATCCGCCCAGACCGTCCTCAGGTTATTTGAAGACTCGGTCAATCCCCATTGGATTTGGAGGCTAACAACGGACAGCCAAGGGCGCTCGTAGTGTTAGCACCCAAGTCCAACTAAGACGACAGTGAGACTCTTCGAATAACTCGATAACAATCCCAGTATTCCCCCGGTATGTGACCCGAAACACGCCCAGGATCCCCGCATACCGGTTTACGACCTTGTATCACGTCAATTTGCATAAAGGGGGCAACGAACTCGAAGACCCCACAACCAGACACGCGCGGAAGCAAAACCAACCAACAAACCAACAAACCCTGGCACAAAGACAAAACCCCACGACCACCACCCACAACAACAGGGCACGAAGGCCAACAAGGAAGAAACAAGAACGCGAACACGAGGCAGTCAATAACATACACGAGTGTTCACTACAAGAGACCAAGTATCCCAAGATAGAAGGACACAGTTCGAAACTAACTATACAACAAAAGGATATACAACTGCCAAGTTAAAACCCAAAAGTAAAGCATCCCCGGAAGTGTTCTGCCTCTGAACACCCTCGGGCGTGTACGACGGTGGTAGCCTCTACTCGATTGCCCGCCTTGGCAGTCGAGAGGCGGTATAAGCGAGAACTTCGCATCCGCCCTGATCCTCACCTGAAAACCACAACATCAGAAGCATGAGTACATAAGGTACTCGCAAGACTTACCCGTGGTCCATATATGACCGACTCAAAAGGAGTATGCATTTGGAAGTAGCAAGGAAATCAGCTGAAGTTAAAAGTGCGAAAAGCTTAACTTTGTTGATTATTTAGTATCGCTATTCAATTCACAATTTAAAGCAGTTGTAACGGCACCTACTTCTAGAGTGGAGTGCAACATTCAACATTAACAGAGCAAGTGATCTCATAACATTTTCGAGCTCAAGCCCAAAGGCGAACTTCAGTTCAAGTTATTACTACGTTGAATGTGCGATGACCAAGCATGCTCATATCCGAGAGCGCGGCAATTCGAATCGCTTATTCACCCTGCAGGGGATCATCAATCGCATGACATGTGCCACAAAGAACCTCATGTCAACCCTCCTCCCACCCATACCAATTCGTTGGGGCATCTTCATGCGGTCCGAGCACCTAGCACCCCCTCGAGCGGCCCAAGCCCGGCTTGGCCCTCGAGGGTCGGCCTAAGCCTCGCCCTCAACCACGCCCAACCGCATGAGGTCATGGCCCATCGAACGGCATGCGATGAAAGAATAGCTTTACCGTCCCATTCCGGCATTCGACTGACAAGGTGTGCTCGATCAAAGGGCAAACAACGGATCGGTCCTTAACTGACACAGGCGAGACTACCACACATGAGTCTCCACACCCAAGTGCCCCAACTTTCCCGCCCGGTCCCATTTCATGTTCCATTTCTACTCATAACCACAACCATTGCCATTGTAATCCAAAGTTTGTAAAGCGGAACAATCTCAAGCGATGGAACCATCCATCACTTGGCCCATACCCGACTTCTAAGCAAACTAAGCATGGACACAATATATTTACCCGTACTAGCTCCAAGGAGGTGTCAAGCAAGTTCCAACGGATGGGAGTGCAGCAATTAGGTTCTACTTTCGATCCCACAACTTAACTCCTAATGCATAACTTAACATCCAATAAGCAATTGGTTCACAAAAGTAAATTACAAATAGGGTTGAATATGCTTAGGTGCTTGCCTGATGCTTCTGCTTGCGGATCGACAACAACTTGCTCTTTGGAAATTCCCTCAACCACGGCCACGTCAGTCACCGCGGTCTCGTTCTCTACATGAATACAATGCATAATGAGATGCACGCAATGCGAAAGAAACAAAATAAAATGCAAACCCCCACCGAACAGACCAAGTAAACCCGGACAGTCCGGGTTTAATATCTGGACAATCCGGATAAGCCGGACATTCCGGATAATTAGGTCCGGACACTCCGGACATGGCGCATTTCGCCCAACTAACACGAGGGATCGAAGTGCTACTGAGTTCTACGGCACTGCGAGAACCTGATCTACCACTTTCCTACACATGGCTAAGCCGGAGAGGCTCCGAGCTAGCTCAAACCACGACGAACGAGGTTCATTCCTAACATCCCCAACCAAAACCTAATTCAATGCTTAGAACGGCATCATTGAACCCCGATCTCTAGTCCTATACCCTAGCATTGCCTAATCCAACCCAAATCCAACCCCATGGAAGCCCTAGAACCCAAGAACCACAAATGGACTCCAAGATGAGGTCTCACCTTCAATGGGGATGAAGGAGAGGGAGGAGAAGCCGGGTTGAGCGAAGAGGACGCCGGCTTAGGAAGGGGCCCGAGGTCACCGGAGTGGAGGAGTTCGCCGGGGAGGAGCCACCGAAGGTCGCCGGAGTGGGGAGCTCACCGGAGACGAGGTTGGGGTGGAGGAGACGCACCAAGGAGTGGGGAGCAAATGGGGAGGAGAAGAAATGAGGTAGAGGTTAAGGGAAATGTAACACCCCAAAATTTTGCTTTTCTTAAATTCATGTGTGATTTGGCACTTTGGTGAATTTTTGGAATTTTCTGGAATTTATTTGGATTTATTTGGAATTTATTTGAATTTATTCCGTTTTGAAATAATTAAAGAATTAAACTTTGCAAATAAAAATTTGTTGGAAATATTTTATTTGAGTCCAAAATGTTCCAAAATATTTTTTAGAATTTTTCTGGAATTTTTCTGAGTATTTTGCTATTTTTAAGGATTTAATTGAATTTCTGAGAATTTAATTGGATTATTTAAATGCGAGTGGGTTTTACTGTTCCTCCGACCGGACCCGAGTCCGAGTCAGACTAGAGTCCGACCCGCGCCAGTTGGTCCAAATTAACCCGCTTCGGCCAACCCAAACTCAGCGTGACCGTTGGATCTTGATCCAACGGCCACGATTGAGCCACGTCACCCGAGCCCGAGCCCGACCGAGCCCGGCTACCGCCGAAGTCGACTCGAACCCAAACCCACGCACCGTTGGATCTTGATCCAACGGCTGTGCGCGTGCCACGTCACCCTCTCCGTGTCGCCGTCGGACTCCGCCGCCGCAACGGAGTGGGCCTCGGTTTCCGCGCGTTTCACGGACGCCGAGGGCCCTATTTAATGCGCCGCCACCCGTGCCGTGACGCCGACTTCCGTGCGCACCCGTAGCCCTAGACAACGTCGCCTGAGCCGCCGCCGTCTAGCCGCAATCGCTCGCCGTAGTTGCCGTAGCGCTCCGCCGCGGTTAAGTGCTGTTTCCGCCGCCGTTGAGGTCAGATCCGGAACCGGGAGGTCAAGCCGCGTCGGAGGAGACCTCTCACTTCGCCGGAGCACGCCCGTAGCGCCGTTGCCGTGGTCGCCGTCCTCAACTCCGGTAAGCTTGGCGCGCCAAGCCATCGCCGGACCCCGAGCTCGCTCCACCGTCCGATCCAGATCCAACGCCCCAGATCACGCCACGTCACCCGCCGGTGAGATCCACGTGCTAAACCCCTTATCCAATCTCAGCCGTTAGATCTAGATAAATGCGGTTAGCGTTAAGCCGCGTTATCTGGCGTTAGATTGGATCTCAGCCGTTAGATCTAGATCGTACGGTCCAGATTGACCACGTTCACCCCAAACGTGCGTCACCAGATCCAATCTGGGCCGTTGATTTTCGAATCAACGGCCGAGATCGTGCCACGCGTCCAGGAAGGCTGACCGCCGCGGTCAGCGCGGCCAACGCACCCACGTGCGTGTCGCTGACACGCCGGGCCCGCATGTCAGCGGCTCAGCCACAACCGCACCGTGACGTCAGCACGGGCCCACCTGTCAGCGGCCACCCCAGCCGTGCGGTGACGTCAGCGATGACGTCACCAGTGGGTCCCACCTGTCAGCGCAACGGGCTGAGTCCCCGCTGACGTCAGCAATGACGTCACCCCAAAGGTCCCACCTCGCCGCCTTCGAGGAGCCGTGGACCGGGTCCACGGTAGACCCGAGCCAAACCATGGACCACGTCCATGAACCGGCTGACGTCAGCAGACCAATCAGAGGCTACCACGTGTCCTCACTGACGCAATAATTGATTTCTGAAAAAGAAAATGATTTATTAATTCGAAATAATGATTTCAGATTTTGTTTCAAACTTCAAACGCTTATAACTTTTGTGTTTCAACTCCGATTTGAGTGATTCAAATTTCTAAATTTGTATAAAATTGAGATCTACCTAATTATGAATTTAATTTAATTTTTGGACTAAAGTTTTCCTCTGTAATATTATTTAATTGATTATTTAAACTTCAAAATGCTATAACTTTTGCATTTAAACTCCGAATTTGACGATTCCAGTTTCTAAAAATTCATAAAATTATGTTCTCTCTATTTATGAACTTTATTTGGATGTTTGGATACTTTTTGTCTACTGTTTTATTCATTTGTTGCTATTTGCACGCGTTACGAGTAGACGTTGAAGTGCCGGAAGGATTCGAAGGAGAAGTATTGACCCAGGAGCCAGCTCAGGACCAAGAGCAAGTACTTTTTGAAGGCAAGTTGTGCTTTGACCATGTTGATCCCATTTTGAAATTAATTTGATTTAAATTATTGCATGCTAGTTCAATTATAAAATGCTTTAATTAATTTTGGGAGATTAGTTAATTACCTAGTTGCTATGTGCCACCTTGACATAGATAATTGAATGCCATGAACCCCTTGTCACCCTAGTTGAGAATTAAATAGTTGGACATTATTAAATTGCCAACATGGGAATTTAGATCGTTGTAGCATATTGCTTAGACCTGCTACATGCTCATGACATGATTTTGGACAATCAAATGTTAATATTGACGTAATGATATATTGAACCTGTTTTGAAAGGTATCATGTGATGTTGATGGCACGTGGTGCATGGTAATTAACTGGGGTTTGATAAATAGCTTTCGACCGGGGCATGTGGCAAGAATGATCAGGTGGGCCAGTTGTGGCACCGGGAACGTTGTGTTGGTTCTTCGGGTAGTCTTGCCCTGGTCACCCTAAGGACTTAACCTTGCAAGCCTTTGAACTGGGTCAAACGTGCAACCACATGTCTGTAATGGGACGAACCTAGTTGATTAAGTTGCTAATAACGTACCTGTGGGACCTCAGGATGTCAACTACACCCTTTGTGTAAGTTGAACGGGAGCGTCTGGTCATGCGGCAGTACCCATCTAACGGTGGATTGACCTAAACTTCGCCTTTGCTAAGGGAAGGGTTAGTGTGCAACACCGGAGAGGACCACTTGTATTGTTAGAAGTTTCCGAAAGACTTTGTTACGGGAACTCGCCTTTGTGGTGTTTGACTGTATCTTGTGGGTAAAGTGCATAACCTCTGCAGAGTGTAAAATCTATTCGAATAGCCGTGTCCGCGGTATTGGACATCGCTCGGGAATTACAGTCAAGGGTTAGACTTTCTCAAAAATAACTTGGACTTGAAAGGTTGGGTTGGATTAATAATGATGTTGATGGAAATGTGGATTAGGATGGGAAAGATGTTTACTACACTCCTTGAAAAGTTATTTATGCTTTACTTGTTTCTCGCTTTGAATCTACTTATGATACTTGTTAAATGCTCCTTCGCAAATATACCTTGAGCCACTCCTTTGTATTAAGCCATGCATGTAGTATATTAGCTGCATTCTGTGCATGACTTGCTGAGTACCAAGTACTCACCCTTGCCGCAATACAACACCAGTTGAGGAGGAGACTACACCAGCTTTGGAGGAGGAGCTCCAAGAGGAACCGTCTACTTAGGGAGCGAGCCCAGTCAGTTGCCTGTGGTATCTTTGGATGGCGCCACGAGATTATCTTTTTTTTCCGCCGCTATTATTTCTCTCTTAATAAGTTTTAGCCTGCGTGTAGTATATTTGTAACTTGACCATAAGGTCGAGCAACCAGTTTGACTATTTAATTAAAGTACTTTATTAGTATCGAGTGGTATGATTGTGATATTTACCGATGTTAAGACTGTGTGCACTAGCGCGTTCCTGGACTAGTGCTGAATACACAGAGGGTCCGGATTTGCAGATTCGGGTCCCGACAGGAAATGAGGCTTTATACTAAACCCCCTGACAAGTCCGGACACTCCAGACGTTGAACCCGGAGACTCCTAGTTGGGGTCTTCGGTCGTACTAACCCGGACACTCCGGGCAATTTGTCCGGATACTCGGGGTTGAGGTGTTCGGGCGAGCTAATCCGGATACTCCGGACAATTGATCCGGACATTCCGGGTTATATCCAGACATTCCTGACATTTAATCCGGATACTCCGGATTTCCCAGAATTTTTGAAAGCGGGGCCCTAACAGAGGCTCTCCTCCTTGCTTCGAGGGTGGCACGGATGTCACGGTTGTCCCCCAGACGAAGGCGCATCGGGGTGCGCGAGGCCTGGGGTCGCTCGTGCTGCGACATCGTCTTTGCCGGGTCCTGCTGGTCACCCGAGGACGGGCGACCCAGGCGGCTCGATGTTGCGCCCGAGTGGTGAGAGGCGGAGCCTTGCGCGTGCTGAACGGCGGGACGCTCCATCAGCCCCTGGAGGCTTTGGTACGTGACCTTAGCCTCCGGGTCCGTGGGCTCAGGGAGCCCACGGAGCAGCATTGCAGCTGCGGCGACGTTTTGGCTCGCGTGGGGGAAGAACGGGAGGCCGTCCGATCCCTCGACGAGCTGGTGGTCTACTTGGCACGCACGCGCGCGCGCTGGATGAAAGTGGGGGCTCGAGCTGACGTTGCTCCAGGTCGGCCTGGAGTTTGTCGAGCTCAGCCCTACGGGCCTCCAGCTCCTCGTGCTGCTGCTGGAGCTTGTCACGGCGAGCCTGGAGGCGCGTGAAGCTCTCGCGCCGGTGCTCATCCTCCTGCGCTTCGGTGCGTGGGAGGAGAGCGCCGGGAGTTGGGGGAGTGGCGGCGATGTCCGTCACGCCCGCCATGTTGCACTCTCGAGAGTGCAACCTGTGGGGGGCGTGTTCCTTACCGGAGCTAGAGCCGTGGCTGGAGGAGTCCTCCAACAGGTCGTGGATGGTGGACGGTACGTAGCCGGTCATTGCCACGAGTCGAGAACCCGTGGGAGAGAAGGCCGTCGCCCGTTGCTCCATCGTCGAGGCCTGCGCGGAGGCCTCGAGGCGGAGGTTGCCGAGGCGGGCGGCAACCGCGCTCAGACCCCCGGAGGGGGCCCGGCCATGAACGGCGGTGGGGATGAGCACAAGCTCTCCCGTGGTGGTGACGATGAAGTCAAGGGTGCCGAAGCGAATCCAGCCCTCCGGCGCAGGTGCACCGACGTGGATGATGGAAGCCATCGAGAAGGCGAAGTGGGAGATGATATCGACGCGCGAAGATCCCCTACCTGGCGCGCCAACTGTCAGTGTTTCGAGCACCGGTAATATGATTTTTCGGTCTTAGGGGAGATCGCGCGTTCCCTCTCCTCGAATGGCCTGACTCAAGGGAGCCCAAAGTGTGTACTGGTTCGGGCTGAATATCCCTACTCCAGTTCGTTTGCTGTGTATATGCCCTTTTGGGGTACTACAATCGTCGCTTCCAAGGGGAAGCTAGGGTTGGTTCGTTGTCCAAACACCCTTTCTAAATATGTTCTTCTATCTTCTTGCTCTCTTTTCGTCGTCCCCCTCCCTAGGGTCCCATTCTCCCTTATATAGGCCGGGAGCTGCGGGTTACACGGGAGTTCCTCTAAAGAAAGGAAAAGTAGGAGCCAGGGTGCCTGTCTCTGGATCGGTCTTCGGCCTTGGCGTCCGACCGGCCTCCACCTCCCCGCATGCTTGGTCGGCAGGCTTGCGGTGGAAGGCTTGGTCCTGTGGAGGAACGTGACGCGCCGCCCCGCACGCTTTGTCAGGCGGCTGGTTTTAATGGCGAATGACCCTTGAGGCTTTTGGTGGAGACGTTCCCTTCTGTTCTGTGTCAGAGCGATGGGACCGGTGCCTAGCTTTGTAGGCGGCTCCTCTGACGCCTTGGGAAGGAACCACCTACCCTGACACGGACGTCCTGGGATGTCGCGTTTGGCAGAACAGGTACTTGAGTACCGGAGCGCCCAACCGAGGGAGGCCCTCCGACCTGGGTGATCGGGGAAGGTTGGACGGAGTGCTCGAGCCGAGACCTGGTCGGGGACTGAGCTTGCCTGTGGCCCGCCAGTCTCCGGTTGGAGCTGGGCCTTGAAGGCAGCCCGCTCGAGGTTTTCGGGCTACTAGGACTACCCATGGTATCAGTATTCGTCATTGGCCTTTTGCTACTATTTGAGTCTTTTAGACGTGCTCAACGGCCGCCTAACAAGCTCCTTGTATCGGAACCCCAACTTTTTCTATACTTCATCTATATTTGCAATTTTAGATTGCTTTTGCCTTGTTCTTGCTTGTTCTTCGATTGCTTGCAGGAATTGATCTTCGTGATCAGGTTGATCGTGCCCACGGCAAGGTCAATAACCCTCTGGAGTTGGTTTAGCGATTGCTAAGGCGCATCGTCGTTGTACGTTGTAGTCGGATCGTTAAAGTCGTCTCCACCCAAATTGAAGGTTATCACTCTCATCGAAAGATCGGGACACCCAATGTTACATCACTGTCCGAAACCAAACACTTGTTGCTAGCTAAATGATGAATTCAACTGCTTTTATAGAATCTAAGGCCTAATGGCCAAGTTTCTTACAAAAAGAAGACGTAGCTGGACCCAAATAGATTACATCCAAAACACTGCATAGACAGACCTGAGCAAAAGACTAAGACCTTAAAATCATACCAATTTTCCATCTACGATTTTTTGATAAACTCCTATTTCTTGGATCTCTGAAAGGGTTGGGTTAAGCAAAGATGAGTACACAGCCGTACTCAACTAGTTGCATGAGAAAATGCTGAATACTACATACATGGGATTAATAAATAGTTGTACAGGATTTAAGTATTTGTAGATGCAGTTTTATTTGTTATATCATTTTACGTCGTCCTCTCCCCCTCTCTCTCTCTCTCTCTCTCTCCACGCGCGCAGCACGACCTTTTCTCAAGTGCTTTGACAGAACAAGCTGGAACCAGGTTTCCTAACCTGTTTCCCAACCAGCGTCTACCAACTATGCCGCTATCGGGTTCTTCGCCACCTCCCTCGCTCCCACGCCCGTCGCCTGTCGGCTCCCTCCGCGCCGCCGAACGCCGCCTCCCTCGCTCCCAACAAATCCTCGATGAATTGAACCTGAGCCGTTCCGACCAGTCGCGATGGCGCTAGAGTGGGTGGTGTTGGTCGTTGATGCTGGTTGTTCCCTTCTGCCTCGTCCCCACCTGCGGCGACGAGCACGCCTACACCCCCTCCGAGCACCTCCGCCACCAAAAGTCCACCATGAAGTCGCAACGCAACGCTCTCCTCATCGCCGCCACGCTCCTTCTCTATTGGATCCTTTTCTTCTTCACCTCCCTCATCGTCAGGCTCGACCAGCTCCAGCAGCACGTCGATAGGCTCAAGAAGCGCGACGACTGATTCGGTCCGTCGAGGATCGCAACCCTTTCCTGTCCTAGCCGATGGTGTCATTGTTTCTTCTTCTTATTACTTGTTTCTGCTCCTAGATATATCCGGTGACACATGTGGTTTGTTTTTTTAGTTGGATGCTTGGGATCTTGATCAAGATTTGAGCGTTCTACCACCTCCGCCTCAAAATCCACAGCGAAGCGAAAAAATCCACGGCGGCATCAGGATGCTGATGGCGGTCCTCGTGAGTCCATCGCTAAAAGTGGTGGTGCTCCATGTCAGACTCCAACATCTGGGTGCATGATGCAATATCAGATCGGTCGCCTCAGCAACCGCCGAGCTTGTCAGCCACTTTTGTTGCCTCAGCAACCGCCTCCACCTCCACGAGCTCGACACTACTTAAAAACCAATTCTTATGGTTCCACTTCTCACATACCTCCAATATATTTGGGACGAGGTAAATAATTCCCCCTGGTATCTCTTTCCATCTTATTTCTCGCTCTTGCATTCATCTTCTTTCTTCTTTCTACTTCTGCAAGATTTTAGTGGATCGACGCAAGTTGGATCATATTCCACACAAGTACAACAACAACAAGGTAATTAATTGTTCTATGTATATTAATACGCATTTTGTTCTATGACCAATCCCCAAACTGGTAATTTCCTTGGAAAATGGGTATGGGCGTACGTCATTGATTGTCTGTTACTGACAGTATACAAATTATTTTAGGGTTCTGTTGTGTCGATATTGTCACTGCTCTTGATTCCTTTGAAGTGTTCAGTACATACTATTTGGTAATGTTCTGTATCCAATTTTGTAACAAATGTGTTTTAATTTATCACAGTCAACTATTTGTTTGTGGTGGATTAACAAGTTTTGCTATACTCCCCAATATATCATCACTAATAGTTTTTGGCAAATCACCAATTGTTCAATGAAGTACTCATTCCTTTAAGTAAGGACATTATATTAAACTATATAGATAGTGTTTGTGGAATTTCTAGGTGGCAGCAGCATTAATAACTTAATTGTGGGTTGAATTTTTTACCAGTTACACATGTATCCCAGTTTCTAATATCACCAGTTTTGTCTGAATTGCTGATTGCCGAAAGGGAAGAGAATGGGAAGGTCTACACCAGTACTGTTATGGGATAATGGACATTTGATTATGATGCGAGTCCGCTCGTAATGAGCAGCCTCGTATGCTCGAGTCCCCGGACGACTTCCGGCGCGAACGAGATTAGACGACGAGTCTGCCCTAGCAGCCCGTGCCGTCGGCAGTTTGGCTGTTGTCAGCGCCACCGCCTGTGCTCAATTGGTTGTGACAATCAAGCATGCCACTTTTCTTATTTCTTTACCCTTATATAGATTCTTTGTTACAGACTCCGAAACCTTAATGTAATCCTAACGACAGTTTGGACTTTCCAAACTGACCCCAACAAGACTTAAAAAGCTACGTATAATAAGTAACCAGATCAAGCGTCTGTATCAGAAATAGCTACGGATTCGTATTCCTTTCATCCGCTGTCGCATCCGGACCTGACCCGGCTTCCGGTTCTGGTGCTCTTTCCCGCTCTGTTGCTTGCCCACGACGTCTGTAGAATACTCTATCAAAGCGCTTGCTTGCATCAATACTCCCCCCTTGAAAAACAAGCTTGTCCTCAAGCTTGCATTCAGGATGATTCTTCCGAAGGATCACAGCATCTACCCAAGAGGCATCATCCGCAGATTCCCCCGTGCAGTGCACTAAGAACTGGCGTTGCCCGTTCACAAATCGTTGCGCCAACAGCTGCTGTGGTTGGGCTCTGACCTGCTCGACTGAAACCGGTTGATCCTCTGGTAGTGCTGATGGAGAATCAGGCGGGAGCCCTTTGAATTCTTTGAGAAGGGAAACGTGGAACACATTGTTAATATGTGAACCACTTGGTAGAGCAAGACGATACGCCACCTGGCCGACTCGTGCTTGTATCTTATAAGGTCCATAAAAACGTGGTGTCAGTTTGTGAAAGGGATTATGGCGGACCGTAGCTTGCCAATACTTCTGTAACTTTAACCACACCCACGCTCCCACGTCGAACTGAACTTCACGATGTCCCTTATCATATTGTTGCTTCATTCTGTGTTGGGCGCGCGTTAAATGATGTTTGGCGGTCTGGAGCAGAGCATCTCTGTCCACTAGTTGACAGTCAACCTTGTCAACACTAGTGGCCCCTTGTTGATATGGCACCAATGGTGGAGGAGGTCGACCATAAACCAACTCAAAAGGTGTCATACGAGTTGCAGAATGAAAAGAGGTATTGTAACAGAACTCGGCCCACGGCAACCACTTAACCCAAGAAGTTGGTTTATCCGCCGTTAAACAGCGTAAGTACATCTCAATGGTTCGGTTGACCACTTCTGTTTGTCCATCAATCTGAGGATGATACGCCGAGGAAAATAACAATGTGGTACCACAACGTTTGAACAAGTCCTGCCAGAGAGTGCTGAGGAAGACCGGATCACGGTCCGAGACGATGGATTCTGGAATTCCATGTAATCTAACCACCTGATCAAAGAAAAGATTGGCGACCTGTTGTGCGGTGGTTGGTCGTGTGATTGTCATGAAATGTGCATATTTAGATAGTCGGTCCACAATGACAAAAAGAGCAGTTTTGCCCTGAGATTTTGGGAGCCCTGTAATAAAATCCATAGATACGTCCGTCCACACATGGCGGGGAATGGGCAAGGGCTGAAGGAGGCCACCCGGAGCTAGAGAACTCACTTTGTTGTGCTGACAAATCATACATTGGCTGTGAATTGTTCGACTGTCTGACGCTGCTTGGCCCAAAAAAACTCCCGTTTTAAACGGCGGAGAGTTTTCAACCCACCTTCATGAGTGAGGTCATGCACTGAAGAAATGATGGAAGAAATCAGGGGTGATGCGGCAGGCACATAGAGGCGGTTTTGATAATATACCAGCCCGTCCCGGTGTTGCAATTGATCGAAGCTCGTCCCGGCTGGCGTGCTTGTGGTGCCCGGCGCGGTTATGGTCGCCTGGAGCTCCTGGGAACGGCGTTGCACCTCGGGATCCTACCGTAGGGCTGTCAGCCAATCCGCCCGAGTGACGCTTTGGCTTAATGTGAGAGCCTCGCACCGTGAGTCGACGCCTGGAACACGTGATAGTGCGTCGGCCACCTGGTTCGTCTTGCCCGGCTTGTATTCAACCTGAAAATCATATCCCATTAGTTTGCTTAGCCAGTGTTGCTGCGGTGGTGTCACTAAGGCTTGGTCCAGGAGGAACTTAAGGCTGCCATGATCCGTGCGGACAACAAATTGATGACCCCATAAATACGGCCGCCAATGTCGCACCGCCTTGGATAACCCGATTAACTCCCTTTCATATGCTACCAACTTGGTGTGTCGTTCGGCAAGTTTACGGCTGAAGAAGGCAATCGGGTGGCCGTTTTGCTGTAACACCGCTCCGATGCCGACTCCGGACGCGTCGCATTCAACAACAAAAGGTTTCGTGAAGTCAGGCATCTGTAGAACGAGCGCCATCAGGAGCTGCTGTTTGAGACGTGAAAAGGAAGCGTCGGCGCTGTCAGACCAGCCAAATTGGTGACGGCGTAGTAGGGTAGTGAGAGGCTCGGTGATGGACGCGTAATCTTTGATGAACCGACGGTAGTAACCGGTTAGTCCCAAAAAACTGCGCAGCGCCTTGACTGATGCCGGACGAGGCCATTCCGAGACTGCTTGGAGCTTTGCAGGATCTGCCGACACACCGTTGTGGGTAATGATGTGACCCAGGTAATGCACACTTGTTTGGGCAAACATGCATTTAGACTTCTTGAGGAAAAGGCGGTGAAGGCGTAGCCAGTCGAACACGTGCCGTAGATGCTCAAGGTGTGCCTCCTCTGTCCGGTTATAAACCAATATATCATCAAAGAACACGAGGACAAATTTACGCAAGAAGTCCTGGAGTAACTCATTCATGAGCGCCTGAAAGGTAGACGGAGCATTTGACAAGCCGAATGGCATCACGAGAAATTCAAAATGCCCATGGTGAGTTCTGAAGGCTGTTTTGCTGATATCATCTAGATGCATACGGACCTGGTGATACCCCGAGCGAAGATCGAGTTTAGTAAAGAAGCGCGCACCGTGCAATTCATCCAATAATTCTTCCACCACAGGGATTGGGAACTTATCTTTGATGGTGTGGGCGTTTAGTTCCCTGTAGTCTACACAAAAGCACCAAGTGCCATCCACTTTCTTGACTAATAAAACTGGGGAGGAAAAAGGTGAGCGGCTCGGTCGAATTATACCCTGTTGAAGCATCGCGGCACATTGTCTTTCAATCTCGTCCTTCTGCCGATATGGATAGCGATAGGGTCGGACGACCACGGGGTTCGTCCCTTCTGCCAGACAAATACTGTGATCACAATTTCTGGGGGGCGGTAATCCCTGGGGTTCGGCAAAGACCTCTTGGTAGGTATCCAGTAAGCTATGCACCGCCGAAAGGTGGAGAACTTCAGCCTGCAGCACATGTGGCGAGTTCCTATGGAGACCCTGTAAGAGAATAGTGACCCCACCGTGCTGGAACGACATAGTCAGGATGTCAAAATCCCACTCGATTTTGCCCAACGTGCGAAGCCACTGAACTCCAAGTATCACATCGAAATTATCCAGCGGAATGACGAGGAATGGTGCGCTGAAGGTGTGATCGGCAATAAGGAATTCCAGCGTTGGTACTGCTCCCAGGCACGGTAGTTGACCTCCTCCTGCGACCTCGACATTCATGGACGCTGTTGTCGCCTGTGTATCCATCCAATTGGCAGCGTATGTACTCATGAAGTTGTGGATACTCCCGCTGTCAATGAGACCCAAGAACCTATGTCCAGCGATCGTGATCCACACTTGCATGGTGTTTCCTTGTTTAGGACCTAACACAGCCATCATGGATAGGGATGGGTCCTCGTTGTAAGTTGCCTCGTCCTCCTCCTCGGTGCCTTCTTCCGCGTCTTCAACCTCTAAATGGAAAAGGCGCTTGCACCGATGGTTGCGAGTATACATCTCATCACAGTTATAGCAGAGGCCTTTGGCCCTTCGGTCGACGATTTCATCTGCGCTGAGACGGCGACGAGTCGTCATGGAACCCGAGTTAGCCACGGACCCTGCAGGTGCATGCACAGAGGCGGTCCGGGGTACGCTCGCGTTTGACGGAGGTGAAGCTGCATGCTGTGGAAGAGAATTTGTGCCTCCGCGACTTCCTCCCAGACTTGCAGTGACCGACGAAGCAGACGCAGCGCTAAGGGCTGGTGGGCTGCGGTGGAATGGTGGACGCGCTCGGGTCGCCGCAGAAATTCCTTGGGTAGCCTCTTCGACCCACAGGTCTTTGCGTATTTCAGCTTCCCTAGCGAAGCAAATTGCTTCAGCTAGATCCCACGGACGCTCGCGGCGCACGTCAGCCGCTATCGCAGCTGAGAGACCCGCCGTGAAGGTTTCGATCTAATTCGCGCGACTGAGTCGCGGTGTCCGTGCGAGCAAGCGCTGGAATTCTCGAGCATAGTCATCCACCTTGCCAGGTCCTTGTATCCAATTTACCAAATCGCCCAAGGGTCCCGCCGTGGAGTGTCGGGTGAATCGTCGCACAAAAGTTTCTTGGAAGTCTTCCCAAGCTATCCAAGGTTCCTCCAATTGCCAATTATCTAGGACGTCCTGAGCCTCTCCTTGAAGATGAAGACCTGCCACTTCAACGTACTCTTCCTCCAGAATCTGATGCAGGCGAAAAAACCGCTCGCACTTACGCACCCAACCGAGTGGATCTTGCACGCCATCATAGTCTGGAAGATCAAAACGAGGTGGTCGAGGCACCCACCGCCGGTTGTCGTCGGCAGTTCGGTCGCGACCCCCATCCGGGCGTCGGCACTCAGGGTCGGTGCGTGGCAGCATGGGTAACAGCCGAGGTTCTCTGCGATGCCGCATCAGACTGTCAGGCGGCAGCGTGTTGTTGGCGACCGACGTGTCCCCGTCTGGAGGAGGAGCCGGCTCTTTTCCTTTGTCCATTAACCCTGCTATCATGGTTTTCATCTGCAGCAGCTCTCCCATCATAGTCTTCATCTCTTTCATGTCTGCCTCCAAGTTGCCGATGCGATCCTCAGCGGAAGCCATGAGGTCAGGACCGGTGGAATCTGATACCAACTTGATGCAAGTCCGCTCGTAATGAGCAGCCTCGTATGCTCGAGTCCCTGGACGACTTCCGGCACGAACGAGATTAGACGACGAGTCTGCCCTAGCAGCCCGTGCCGTCGGCAGTTTGGCTGTTGTCGGCGCCACCGCCTGTACTCAATTGGTTGCGACAATCAAGCATGCCACTTTTCTTATTTCTTTACCCTTATATAGATTCTTTGTTACAGACTCCGAAACCTTAATGTAATCCTAACGACAGTTTGGACTTTCCAAACTGACCCCAACAAGACTTAAAAAGCTACGTATAATAAGTAACCAAATCAAACGTCTGTATCAGAAATAGCTACGGATTCGTATTCCCTTCATCCGCTGTCGCATCCGGACCTGACCCGGCTTCTGGTTCTGGGGCTCTTTCCCGCTCTGCTGCTTGCCCACGACGTCTGTAGAATACTCTATCAAAGCGCCTGCTTGCATCAGATTGAAAAATCAATTCCTGATAATAGGGTCAACAAAATGGGTTCGTAGAACCAAGTTGGGTTGTGTTTAAAATTCAACCATATAGATAAGGATTGTGCTGATCAGAAAAGGTAGTACACTCATACTTGAATGGTGTATCTCCAGGATTCGTCTGTCGTGTGATGTTTTCAAACTATCTCCCATTTTTGGCAACAAAGCTTGCTAATTTGTCAGTGACTTGCCTCACTGTCATATCTTTTGGTGGTGGTGACGCTGCATGTCACTTAAAGAAATGATTAATGTCAAGCGTGAACAAGGGGATGCAAATTACTACAGTAGTAGTAATGTAGTAATGCCACATTTCCAACTCGTTCAATCAATGGGTTACTTCCACCTCTTTGGTTCGTTTAGGTTAAACTGGAGGAGTGCTCTAATTTAGGAAAAATGAGATCTTGGCTTCTCTAAACGTTATATCTCAGTACCAATCACAAATAGATCGGGCATGGATCCTAATTTTCGTAGTACCTCCTAGACAAAAAAGACCCAGTCACAAATATTTTGCTGCATGAGTAATGATTTAAACTAATTTCAGAGTAATCATAGCCAAAGAAACATGAAAATATATTGTGTTTCTTTCCGTAACAGACAATCATCACAATAAGTTCAGGAATTGTAGTGTGATTATTAGTTGTTGTTGTTGCCAACTATATCAATGTTTGTTGCCGGCTATAGTTGTATCAAATATGGTTGCTCTATTTCGCAATTGCAACTTTAGAATAGTGATTCATAATGTCAAGACACCACATTTGGATAGAAAGGAAATTAATTCCTATTAGAAGAACATCTGGCTGCATTGATAAGCTCATCTGCAAGGCATTCCGCAATGGTCTTGATGTTCCTGAGCTATTTCTTTCTTGCTATTGCTAGCGGAAATATGGTGCTGCATAACTGTGTCCCAATGCCCATTCCCTCAATGTCCCTGAAGTAGTGAAATGCCACATGGATTGTAGAAAATTTCCACTATCAGCTTCGATTTACTGGAACGAATTTGAATGTCAGTTAATGACTTTGAAGGTCCTCTTTTCATGAATTAAACTATTAGGATTATGGAACCGCATACAGAGTCCATTTTTCCATCTTTTCTTTTTTTATATATACAAAAGAAAGGATCATTGTTTGTATGGCCTCTTGTTACTTAAGTGAGATTACTGTTAAGCTTGTCATGTGATGTATTCTTTTTTTGTAGGTCGAAAGGCACAAAGAATACAAGCAGAGGATACTCCACCTTTATTAGGTTTGCACTTTTAGCATTATCTGGCATTTTCTCTAAAATATTTTTACCATTGCCTTACATTTATGAGGCATGCTATGAAGTACACACAACGTTGAAGAAAACCTCTTGCGTTGCTATATAAAGTTTTAACAAATATGGATCAATGTTTCATCAACTTCTGTAGGTTGTGTCCATTTATGAATAATGTTTCATCAACATTTTTAAAATTGGTTTAGTTTGATGGCTCACGTGACTTCAGTCCAAACTAACAGAAGCATGGTTGAACTGTTGAAACTGTTCTATTTGGCCTGTGCAAATCGTTTCCAAATTGAACTGCAATGTGCTGTGTGGTGAAAGCATCCAGTATATTTCTTCAGTATATTTTGTTATGACTTTAGATTGCTTTTCCAGTATTCTATTAGTTTTCTATCTAGTTCTCAGAATCAAGCCAAACAAAATGAACTCCCCCTCTTCTTGCATGTGCACACACTTGTTTTCGATGCTTTATTCTTGTGATGGATTGTTGTTTATTAGTAATTCGTTTGTTACTGACAGTATAAAAATTCAAGACTGCTTTGGATATTAATGTCAATACTAAATTGAACCTTCCCAAAATACAGATTATGCGGTTTACATGACTTCACATTTTTTTTAGTTTATTTTGATGTCCAATCATATGTTGTGTTCCCACAGAAAACAAAATTTAGACATAAAACTATTTAAATTCTTCTAGCAGCTTAGTATTAGTAGCATATAAACATGGCTCTGATTTTGGACTGTTATGGATTGATTTTGGGAGAGGGTAGCTGCGGTACAAAATTGTAGAAAGAGATTGAGCAGCAAGAAGAACATGGGAAGTAGGGGTGAAAACGGATCGAATACGGACGGATAATGGCTCTACCATATTTGTTTTCATATTTTTTCTCGGATTCGGATACGAATACGGATAGTCCGGATACGAATACGAATACGAATAATGTCGAATACGGATACGGATTGAATATGAATCGAATCGGATACGGTTACGAATATTTATCGGAACATAATAATCCCTTAGATTGTACATAAAAAATCAACGAAAATACATAACTAGTTGATTTGATTAAAACATTATTGAAAATTGAATAAATATAAGCATTTTCATTCACTTTGACAATAGTTAGATACCATATTGCAAACAAAATTATGTAAGACTTAGTTCATCACGTACATACAATTAATTCATCATACATGTAGATCAAAACACAAAATAAATGTGATCCTTGTTCAGAGATACAAATGGAAACAAATATAGAACATACAAAAAGTTTGATAATACTTAATTACCATATCTCTAGAAAACATATATAACACTTACATGTAATGACCCCAAGATTTGTATTATTTGTTAAATTATACTTAAAATAATAAATTATATATTTTATGAGTTTTTATGCATTTTAGCTACTTATTTAAAATATTTTCCTATTAAAGACAACAGTTTTTGAATTTTTTAGAAAATTTAAAATATGATAAAATTTTAAAAATAATTTTTTGAAAAATTATAGACTATGTTAGGAATTTTATCAAAAAATTTCTGTGAAATCATGTGCTGAAAAATTGGCTTTGAACTGAAAAATTAACTTAGAATTGGATTTGCAAAATGTGCTTGTGCATGTGTTTGACAATTTGACAAGAAACAGTATTCGCTTTGGCGCCGGACCAAACTTAAAGAAAACAGTAAGTTTCCCATGTACAACGGACCAACTTTCTTGGTCCTTTGTAAACATGCTTTTGACAACCTAATTCTCCCATGTACAACGGACCAACTTTCTTGGTCCTTCGTAAACATGCTTTTGACAACCTCATTCTCCATGTACAACGGACCAACTTTCTTGGTCCTTTGTAAACATGTTTTTGACAACCTCATTTTCCCATGTACAACAGACCAACTTTTTTGGTCTGTCGTAAATGTGTTTTTGAAGGTTGTTGTGCCAAACCAAGTTATTGAAAAAGCGATAAGTTTTACATGTCACCAGGACCAAATTTTTTGGTCCGTCGTGAATGGGTTTTTGAGCGATTTTGAGATTGAAATTTGAATTTGATTTTGAGATTATGAAATTTGTGATAATTTCATGATACTTCTTTTGAAGTGGACTTTATGCAATGCTCATGTTGCATGGATTGACATTGAGTCAAGTCGTGGACTTGTGCTCGAATTTGTTTTGTGGTTTGTTCATGTGCAGGTATTGCTCGAAGACGAATGTGGTCGATGACGGGACCGGAACTAGGTTCATGGAAGAACTGAGGTTCGGGACTAGGTTCAGGGAGGAACTGAGGTCTTGGTGGTCAAGGATGTCATGCGGGACGTTCGGGCTAAGAGAATGGTGCACATGAAGAATGGTTAGTCACGTGAGAATGGCAGGAGGTCATTCGCGTGCAAAGTGTTAGTCACGTGAGTATGGCGTGGCCATACGGCGTGCAAAGTGTTAGTCACGTGAGTATGGTAGGGTTGCCATACGCAGCGTGCAAGAGTTGTACTCGGCCAGGTTGGGCCAAATAGAGTTGTGTTGAATCTGATTCCTTCTAGGGAATAGGAATTGTATTCAGAACTCCTTGTGGGTTGGTCCTTTAAATAGGAGGGGTTGTCTCCTGTTGAAGGGTATCCAACCAAGTAGAGTTGAGCGCATCAAGCTTTGAGCTTGGTTTTAGGGTTTGTACTCTTTTGATGAGAGTATTTTAGACAAGAAATAAAGATCAATTCTTCCAAGATTTTTGCGTGCTACAGTAACCACGTCGCTACAGTATTTTCTGTTTTGGTTCTTGTTTGCATGCTTGTTCTAGTTCTAGATTGGTTTTTGTTCTTCAAGTTTTATCTTGATTTGATCCATCAAAAACCTCTCTAGGGTATTGATCTAGTGTTTCTCAAAGTCTAGTTGATCAATCTTTTGTCGTTCTTGTTTAATCTTGAAGTTTTGATTAGATTGATTCTCGTCAAGTTCTGGATCAGCAAGCTTGCGAAGCTCATAACTTTTGATCCGTAAGTCCGATCGAGCTGATTCTTTTTGGGTTCGATTCGTATTGGAATCTAGTTTCTTGTGTCCAAATTTCAGATCGTTTCGACGGTTGGATCTCTGGGAATTCTCGTTTTACCAAATCTCTGTCATTCTGTTTTTGTCTAATTCGAGTCATTTATTTGGTTCTGTTTTGGGGTGAACTTTTAATAGGTCAAGAATTTGGTTTTAGCTTCCGCACAATCATTCACCCCTCTGATTGCTATATTCGTATACTTCGATCCTACAAGTGGTATCGAGCAAGGTTTCTCTAATCTATCTTAGCAGGTGATTAGATCAATGGATCGTTATTCGACAAAACCATGTGTGTTCGATGGTGTTGATTTTCAGTTTTGGAAGGCCAAGATGGAGGCGTTCATCCAAGCATAGGGCTTCACAATTTGGGAGAAGGTCTACAAGCCATATGAAGTCCTCAAAGCGACAACGTCAACGACACCAATCGCACACATGTTGAAGCAAACAAAGAAGGCGCGCAACTTGATCATCCAAGGCTTGGGACGCAGCGACTTTGATCGTGTGGTTCATCTTCGATCCGCATATGAGGTATGGAAATCTCTTTGTGATTACCATGAAGGTTCTAACACTGTCAAAGAGGTTCGCCAAGATATTTACAAAAAGGAATACATGCGTTTTGAGATGAAACCTAGTGAATCTGTAGATGACTTCTTTGCACGTTTCAATAAAATTCTTAGCAATCTACGTCTTTGTTGGAGTTAGCTACACTGATGCTGAAAATGCTCGACAATTGCTTAGTGCTTTGGACATGTCAGTATGGGAGATGAAAGTAACATCTATACAAGAATCTACTACCATGAGCACACTCACATTATATGTTCTTTACTCTAAGTTGAAAACTCATGAGTTGGATGTTCTTGCCAGGAAGGGTAACATTAAATCAATTGCGTTGATCTCTAACCCTAACATGTCAAATGCAAATTCTTCTTCTAGCTTTGCCTTGTCTTCCATGTCTTCTTTAACAGATGAGCAACTTGAAGAGTTTCCTGAAGAAGATCTGGCACTACTCTCTTCTCGCTTTAACAAAGCTTTGCAGAATGTGAGAATGAGAAAGAGAGGTGGTCCTCCAAGATGCTATGAGTGTGGTGACCTCAACCATATTCGCACAAATTGTCCTAAGCTTGCAGGAAAAACATCAAAGGAGGAGAAGGACAACGGCGAAGGAATGAGAAGAAAAGGTTCTCGTCAAATGATAGGAAGAAGAAGAGCTTCATCAACCGCAAGGTGGTTCACGAGTTCTTTCCGGCTCTTGAACAAGTCAATTTGAGCGATGTGGACTCGGAGAGCAGCGAAGATGATGCAACTCCAAGCAAGCATGATTTGATAGGATTATGTCTCATGGCAAGCGACAAGGATAGCTTCAAGGGGCGACCACGACAAATGACTTCAATGAGGTAGATCCCTCTTATGATGAATTAGCTATTCTTTGTTGCTCGTCTTGGAAAATTGCTTGACAAACGTGATAAGAAAATTAAGAAACATGATTTCATTATTGAATCATTGAATGCTGAAATTGCTAGACTTAAGACTTTGATTCCTAGTGATGATACTTGCAAATCATGTGACTTAATTTACAATGAGCTCACCTTGCTTAGGAAAGAACATGCTCTTTTGTTGCATCTAAATGAGAAAAATGAGAAACATGTTGTACATGCTAGCTGTTCCAATCGATGATTTGCATAGTTAAACTTCTTGTTCTAAATGCTCAACTCTTGAATTAAAATTGAAAGATGCAAATGATAGGGTTTCTCAATTAACTGATAATTTGCTTTCACATGAAATTCTCTCATGCTCAACTTGTCGCAAGCAAAAAGGAAAAGTAGATGTTCCCTGCAATAATTGTTTAATTCTTGCTAAGAAAGTTGATTACCTGCAAAACTCTTTGGAACGATTCACTAATGGCAAGAAAAAGTTGAACATGATCTTGGATCAATCTAAGGTTAGCACAAACAAGAGAGGTTTAGGTTTTGATCCTTATGCCACATACGAAACTAAACCTCGCCTTTGTTGTTCAGGCTCCTTGCAAAATTGAGTTATCTAATGAGCCTAAGAAAATTGCTTTTCAATCTGCTGGTTTTTATCCTCTACTATGATGAAAGCAAAATGTGCCTTTCTTGTTAAAGCTAAACATCATGTCAAGTACACTTGCACTCATTGTGGTAGAGATGGACACTTAGTAGATTATTGCTTTAGACTAGCCAAACAACAAAAGAAGGAAAGAAGCGAGGCTAGGTCAAATTTCAGCAAAGCACATTTTACTCCTTATGCGCCTAGAGTGATAAAAACACCTTCTGTTCCTAGAAACATGGGAAAAGATAAATTTGATTTTGTACATAAAAATTATCGTGTTGTGCCCTCTTGTTGTGCGTCGTGTGTCTCAAGATCTTTGGATTCCCAAAAATCTCATTCCTAACCCAGATCGAGACCTCGACATGTTTTGTTGCTATGTAGGCCTCTCGCGAGGAAGGAGAACATATGGCTAGTGGATTAGGATGCTCACGCCACATGTCAGTAAAAAGAATTGGTTCTCCTCCTCACTCGTGCATCTCGTCTTTGAAAGTGTTACTTTTGGAGATGCTTCTTCCTCTTCTGTTGTGGCAAAAGGTACAAGAAAGGTAAGTGACAAGTTTATGTTCAAGGATGTGGCTCTTGTTGAAAACTTGAAATATAACTTGCTTTCTGTCTCACAAATGCTTGATGAAGATCTTGAGATAAGCTTTAAGAAAAATGAATGCAAAGTGCTAGATGCTTCAGGTGATCTTGTGTTCAAGATTTCTCGTTTTGGAAGAGTTTTTAAAGCTGATTTTGATGCATCACCTTCTTCTAAACATAGGTGTCTAATTGCCAATGTTTCTAAAGATTTATTCTTTTGGCATTGTAGACTTGGTCATGTTGGTTTTGATCATCTTACTCGTGTAAGCAGTTTAGATCTCATACGTGGCTTGCCTAAGCTTAAGGGTGATAGCAATTTAGTATGTTCCTCTTGTAGACATGGTAAGATGATTGCAGGTTCACATCCACCTCTTACCATGGTGATGACAAATGCTCCAGGACAGCTTCTACATCTTGATACAGTTGGACCATCTCGAGTTCAATCCTTTGGAGGCAAATGGTATGTGCTTGTGATTGTTGATGATTTTTCTAGATACTCTTGGGTATACTTTATGGCATCTAAGGATGAGGCTTTTAGTCATTTTAGAAGTCTTGTTCTTAGGCTTTCTATTGATCATCCAGAGCTCTCAAAGCTATTAGAAGTGATAATGGGAACTGAATTCAAAAATGCTTCTTTTAATCACTTTTGTCTTGAAAAGGAATTGATCATCAATTTTCATCACCTAGAGTGCCTCAACAGAATGGTATAGTTGAAAGGAAAAAGCAGAACATTGGTTGAGATGGCTAGAACCATGTTAGATGAACATCACACTCCTAGGAACTTTTGGGCTGAAGCGATTTCAACTGCATGTTATGTTTCAAACCGTGTGTTTTTGAGATCAAAATTGGGTAAGACTCCATATGAGCTTGGTTTGGACATAGACCTTCATTTCTCACTTTCGAGTTTTTGGATGCAAATGTTTTGTCTTGAAATCTGGAAATCTTGATAAATTTGAAGCTAGATCAAGCGATGGCATTTTTCTTGGATATCCTGCTCATACTCGTGGCTATCGTGTGCTTGTTTTGGAAACTAACAAAATTGTGGAAACTTGTGAGGTTACTTTTGATGAGTCTAGTCCAGTACTAGTCCAAGTGATGCAGTGCAAAGCATACATTCAGGGGAGAAAATCTTTGAAGATAATGATGATGTTGAAGATGATGTCTTGACTCTTCCTAATGCACAACAAGTCTGTAGCACCCTTGGCACCTACTACTACATCACCTACAGCTAACCATCCTCAAGCTACAACATCATCTGTACATGCTGAAAATGAAGAAGGAGAAGGAGAAGTCTCAAAAGCCAATGCTCCCTTGCACATTCAAAAAATGCATCCATCTGAACAAATGATTGGAGACCTAAATGAGAGAGTCACTTTCCGATCCAGGTTTATTCATTCGACACTCATGCTCATTCCGCTTTAGTTGCTTCTTTTGAACCCAAAGATATATCTCATGCATTATCATGAATCTTGGATCAATGCCATGCATGAAGAAATAGAGAATTTTGAGCAGAAATAAAGTTTGGAAACTTGTCTCACCTCCTCCAGTTTTAATGTTATTGGAACTAGATGGGTTTTCAAAAATAAACAAAGTGAGGATGGTGTTGTTGTTAGAAACAAGGCTAGATTGGTTGCTCAAGGTTACACTCAAATTGAAGGCTTAGATTTTGATGAAACCTTTGCTCCTGTTGCTAGAATTGAAGCCATTAGAATCCTTTTAGCTTTTGCTGCATCCAAAGGTTTCAAATTGTATCAAATGGATGTGAAAAGTGCTTTTCTTAATGGCTACATAAATGAGGAGGTTTATGTCAAGCAACCACCTGGTTTTGAAAATCCAAAGTTTCCAAATCATGTGTTCAAACTATCAAAAGCTTTGTATGGTTTGAAACAAGCCCCTAGAGCATGGTCTGATAGGCTAAAAACCTTTTACTTGAAAAGGCTTTTTAATGGGAAAGGTTGACAAAACTCTCTTTTTACTCAAGCAAGGCAATGATCAACTATTCGTTCGGTTATGTTGATGATATTATCTTTGGTGGTTCATCTCATGTTTTAGTGTCTAAGTTTTCGAAACAATGAGGAAGGAGTTTGAGATGAGTATGATGGGTGAGTTGACATACTTTTTGGGATTTCAAATCAAGCAAGCGAAGGATGGTACTTTTGTACATCAAAGCAAATACCACGAAAGACTTGCTACATCGCTTTGGAATGGAAAAGCGACAAGCCGATCATGACACCCATGGAGAGCACTTGCGCACTTGACCACGATGAAGATGGTGAGCCGGTTGATCAAAAGGAATATAGAAGTATGATAGGTTCACTTTTGTACCTCAACTGCATCAAGGCCGGATATACAATTTCTTTGTATGCTTGTGTGCTCGTTTTCAAGCTTCCCCACATGCCTCACATCGACAAGTCATCAAAGGATTTTCAGGTATCTTCATGGAACTCAAGATTTTGGCATTTGGCTTTACTGCTTCCTCATGCATTAGTTTGAGATCTTTTACGATGCTGATTTTGGAGGATGTAGAATTGATAGGAAAAGCACTTCTGGTTCATGTCACTTCTTGGGAAATTCTCTCATTGCATGGTCATCTAGAAAGCAATCTTCTGTTGCACAATCAAGCTGTGAATCTGAATATGTGGTAGCTGCTAGTTGTTGTTCTCAAATTCTTTGGATAGTAGCTACACTTAAAGATTATGGGGCTATTTTGGATAGTGTTCCTCTTACGTGTGATAACACTAGTGCAATTTGCATTGCTAAGAACCCTGTGCAACATTCAAGAACAAAACATATTGACATCAGATTTCACTTTCTTAGAGATCATGTTGAAAAAGGCAACATTGTGCTTCATCATGTGGATCTTGAACATCAATTGGCGGACATTTTCACAAAACCTTTGTCTTCTTCTCGTTTTGCTTTTATTCGGGAGAACTTGGGATTGTTCATCCAATGGGTTTGTTTTGAGGGGAGTTTCTTTGCCAAGTTCTTTCACTTTATGAGCTCACTTTATCATATTTCTTTATATATTGTGTAATTGTGCTAATATATGATAATCTAAATTGTTCCACTTGAACTAAAAATGACATTGCGAAATTCCTTGGTCTGATTGCATATAGCTAAATACCTTGTGATATCTTACTCTTCTAGGCTTGATATTGAATCTTCTTGACAAAATTGGGCTATGAAGCAAGTCTGTTTTAGCTTTACTCTTTCATAAGACTTTTTAATCACTTTTGCATGTTTTCAAAGAAAAATGAAAAGAAAAGGGAATCAATAAAAAAGGGTTGTTAAAAGCAAAAGCCTCAAGTTATGAGCTTCAGGAATGCTTTCCCTAAAAAGATAAGATATATGCTTCAAGCATGTCATTCCCTCAAAAACAAGATGTATGCTTCAAGCATGCCAATCCAAGGAAATAAAAGAAGTATGCTTCAAGCATGCCACATGCGATTCTTGTTTAAAGATTAAATTGGTCTACTAGATTGGAGTTGAAATCACTTGCTCGCCCAGAGTTGTTAGTTGCTTCAATTTTTGAGCTTTTGTTCTTTTACTGAGATCTTGCTTCGTACTTGGCTATAGTTGACAGAATTGAGGTTGAGATACATGTCATTCCCTAACTTGTTAAAAATCACATTAATATCATGTATTTTGCATATTATGTGATATATAAGGTTATATGATCAAATGAGCTCATCCTCTTCTATCTTGGCACTCCTTTGTTTCTCTTTGTGAAATCATTGTTTCAGAAAAATTTTGAACATGTTCTCTCTTTTGTACTCTTGATGAATCCATTGTCAAAGGGGGAGAAAATTGGGAATTGTTGAAAAGATTAATGAAAAAGGGGGAGAAGAAAAAGGGGGAGTTGTTTCTGGAATTTTTGGGAGAAGTTTGGAGAATTTTGGAATTTTTGGGCACATTGCACATTCACACACATTTTCCTTCTCAGGGGAAGATTTTGTTTTGCATTTTGGTCAAAGGGGGAATTCTGTGTTTTCTCTTTTTGGTCCTTGATCCTTTGGATTTCAAAATCTTTTGTAAAGTGAATGCCAAATGTTCAATTCTAAGTAGTGTTGCCAATGTTTTCATCAAGGGGGAGATTGTGAAATCATGTGCTGAAAAATTGGCTTTGAACTGAAAAATTAACTTAGAATTGGATTTGCAAAATGTGCTTGTGCATGTGTTTGACAATTTGACAAGAAACAGTAAGTTTCGCTTTGGCGCCGGACCAAACTTAAAGAAAACAGTAAGTTTCCCATGTACAACGGACCAACTTTCTTGGTCCTTTGTAAACATGCTTTTGACAACCTAATTCTCCCATGTACAACGGACCAACTTTCTTGGTCCTTTGTAAACATGCTTTTGACAACCTCATTCTCCATGTACAACGGACCAACTTTCTTGGTCCTTTGTAAACATGTTTTTGACAACCTCATTTTCCCATGTACAACAGACCAACTTTTTTGGTCTGTCGTAAATGTGTTTTTGAAGGTTGTTGTGCCAAACCAAGTTATTGAAAAACAGTAAGTTTTACATATGCAGCCGGACCAAATTTTTTGGTCCGTCGTGAATGGGTTTTTGAGCGATTTTGAGATTGAAATTTGAATTTGATTTTGAGATTATGAAATTTGTGATAATTTCATGATACTTCTTTTGAAGTGGACTTTATGCAATGCTCATGTGAGTAATTGCATGGATTGACATTGAGTCAAGTCGTGGACTTGTGCTCGAATTTGTTTTGTGGTTTGTTCATGTGCAGGTATTGCTCGAAGACGAATGTGGTCGATGACGGGACCGGAACTAGGTTCATGGAAGAACTGAGGTTCGGGACTAGGTTCAGGGAGGAACTGAGGTCTTGGTGGTCAAGGATGTCATGCGGGACGTTCGGGCTAAGAGAATGGTGCACATGAAGAATGGTTAGTCACGTGAGAATGGCAGGAGGTCATTCGCGTGCAAAGTGTTAGTCACGTGAGTATGGCAGGTGGTCATACGCGTGCAAAGTGTTAGTCACGTGAGTATGGTAGGGTTGCCATACGCGTGCAAGAGTTGTATTCGGCCAGGTTGGGCCAAGAGGAGTTGTGTTGAATACGGACTCCTTCTAGATTAGGAATTGTATTCAGAACTCCTTGTGTTTTGCTCCTTTAAATAGGAGGGGTGTCTCCTGTTGAAGGGCATCCAACCAAGTAGAGCTGAGCGCATCAAGCTTTGAGCTTGGTTTTAGGGTTTGTACTCTTTCGATGAGAGTATTTTAGACAAGAAATAAAGATCAATTCTTCCAAGATTTTTGCGTGCTCTGATAACCACGTCGCTACAGTATTTTCTGTTTTGGTTCTTGTTTGCATGCTTGTTCTAGTTTTAGATTGGTTTTTGTTCTTCAAGTTTTATCTTGATTTGATCCATCAAAAACCTCTCTAGGGTATTGATCTAGTGTTTCTCAAAGTCTAGTTGATCAATCTTTTGTCGTTCTTGTTTAATCTTGAAGTTTTGATTAGATTGATTCTCGTCAAGTTCTGGATCAGCAAGCTTGCGAAGCTCATAACTTTTGATCCGTAAGTCCGATCGAGCTGATTCTTTTTGGGTTCGATTCGTATTGGAATCTAGTTTCTTGTGTCCAAATTTCAGATCGTTTCGACGGTTGGATCTCTGGGAATTCTCGTTTTACCAAATCTCTGTCATTCTGTTTTTGTCGAAAACGAGGCAATTATTTGGTTCTGTTTTGGGGTGAACTTTTAATAGGTCAAGAATTTGGTTTTAGCTTCCGCACAATCATTCACCCCCCTCTGATTGCTATATTCGTATACTTCGATCCTACAATTTCATAATTTTTGGAGCTAGTTTGCTAATTTTAATAATTGAAACTTGATTTATGGATTAATTAAATTAGAAAACAAGTTAAAATTTAGTAACCTTTTTGGGCCAAAAGAGTAACTTGGCCCAGCCCCGGATATCCGATCCATCACTATCCAGATTATCCGAATCCGTATCCGTATCCGACGGATAGTGAGTTACCGAATCCGTATCCGTATCCGACAAAAAATATCCATATCCGTATCCGATCCGATACTATCCGACAAATATCCGATCCGATAGAATCCGTATCCGAAAATTATCCGGATCGGTCGGAAACTATCCGATCCGTTTTCATCCCTAGGAAGAAGGAGCCTTTGGCAGGGAGAGAGACACATGTAAAGGGATAGTAGATTGGTTTATTCTTGCATAACTTAGAGTAGATGCGGTAGCCTTAAGTAGACACCCCTGACATGATTACTCTGAATGGAATATCTTGTTAGACAGTATCTAAGGACTAAGTCTTGATCTTTATCTAGCCTAGGTCATGATCACTAGTATGCGGAAATTGAGCATTAGATAACCCGGAGATGAAGATGATGCCATTAGGGTTTTGCCGATGGCGTCCTTAGCATCAGTGAAGGAGAAGTGAGACACCGAGATCAACTTGGTGAGGGCGTCGGTCTTCAGTTGCCTTGCGCGATCTTCCCGATCGAATGGAATTTTTGGGAGGGATTAGACTTGACAGTGAAAATGTGAATGTACAAATCCCAACCTCTCCCCTTTTAATGTTAGCCCTGGCAACCGGGACCGAAACCAACGATATGGTGCACTCCTGGTCATTGCGCAACTAATTTAGTGGTGTTAATTAGATCCGTAATTTTCGGATCCGTTACTTGCCTAAGATCACCACTAACATTCTCCCACTTGATCGAAAGGCTAATAACATAAGTCCATACTCAACAGATCAGCACCAAGATAAAGTATTATAGCGGTTAATAAAGTCATCGCTAAAACCCCAGTATCTATAGTGTACAATTCTATCTCAACGGAATAATTACTTATTCTTAACGGGAATTGGTTTGTTCTTATGGTCCTTGTTTCCAGAATCAGAGACTTTCCAATAAACCCATGCCGGCAACATGCTCTCGAAAGAGATTAGGTGGTAAGCCTGTAGTAAGCGGATCCGCAAGCATATACTTAATACTTATATGCTTAACATCAATTGTCTGATCCTGAATTCTATCTTTCACAACATAATATTTAATGTCAATGTGTTTGGCAGCACCACTTGACTTGTTGTTACTTGAATAGAAAATTACGGCTTTATTATCGCAGTATACTGTTAGTGGTTTAGATATACTGTCAATCACCCTTAGTCCGGGAATAAAGTTTTTAAGCCATACAGCCTGCCCAGTAGCCTCATAACATGCCACAAACTCAGCCTGCATCGTTGATGATGTAGTAAGGGATTGTTTGGAGCTTTTCCACGATATGGCTCCTCCTGCGAGTGTGAAGATATAACCTGACGTGGATTTCTTAGTACCAACACAACCCGCAAAATCAGCGTCTGAATAACCCACAACTTCAAGGTTATTAGACTTCTTATATATGAGCATGTAGTGCTTAGTGCCTAGCAAATAACGCAAGACTTTCTTAACAGCTTTTCAGTGGTCCAACTCTGGATTTGATTGATATCCGCCAAGCATACCAGTTATGAATGCTAAATAAGGGTGAGTACAGACTTGAGCATACATAATGCTTCCGACAGCTGAAGCGTAAGGAATCCCCTTCATCTGATCAATTTCTAATTGATTCGTTGGACATTAGAATGTTCTAAACTTATCGCCCTTTACAATAGAAGCAGGCGTGACAGAGCAGCTATGCATATTATATCTCTTAAGCACTCTGTCAATATATGCCTTTTTGGGATAAGACTAATATCCCTTTGGATCTATCTGTGAATTTCAATGCCCAAAACATAAGAGGCATCACCAAGATCATTCATGTCAAAATTTGCGGAAAGAAATCTTTTGGTCTCATGCAGCATATCCTTATCGCTGCTAGCCAATAAAATATCATCCACATGAAGCATTAAGATTGTAAATTTGCTCCCCTTAATCTTAATATATATGCAATCGTCCACTTCATTTTCTTTGAAACCAAAATTTCTTATGGTCCCATCGAACTTCAGGTACCATTGTTTATTGTTTTAGTCTATAGATGGATTTCTTAAGTCGACTCCCATAAGTTAATTGCCTTCCACGACAAAACCTTCCGGTTGAGCCATGTAAACATTCTCATGCAAGTCACCATTAAGGAATGCAGTTTTAACATCCATCTAATGTAGCTCTAAATCGTAATGAGCAATAAGCGCCATAACAATTCTTAACGAACCTTTCTTTGAGACGGGAGAAAAAGTATCAACATAATCAATCCCCTCTCTTTGTGTAAACCCTTTTGCCACAAGCCTTGCCTTGAATCTTTCGACATTTCCCTTAGAGTCGTGCTTAGTTTTGTAGACCCATTTGCAGCATATTGTTTGACTCTATCAGGAATTTCTACTAGATTCCAAACGTCATTAATGCTCATAGACTTTATTTCATCATGCATGGCCTCAAGCCACTTGGATGAATCTTTAGTCATCATAGCCTCCTTAAATGATGTAAGATCATCCACCTTCCCTATGTCACATACATCTTCATTCATGTATACAACATAATCATTAGGGATGGCTGATCTTCTTTCCCGCTGTGATCTTCTTAGTGGTTCATTAGTTATCACAGGAGGCTGTTGAGGCTCATCATTAGGTGATGTACTGTTGATACCTGAATCATCTGGTGGGGGCTCAACCCCAGGATTCTCAGTTCGAGGTATAACTGTATGAGGTACATGAATAATAGTCTCTTGGATTATCGGTAATGGTACATAAGTCCGAACTTTCTCAAGATCTATTTTTCTAACCTCTGAGCTCCCACTGATTTCAACATTCTCTAAGAATACAGCATGATGGGTTTCCACAAATTTAGTGATACGATCTAGACAATAAAATCGATATCCTCAGATCTTTTAGGATATCCAATAAAATGGCAACTTATTGTCTTAGGATCTCATTTTCCAATATGTGGATTGAAAATTTTAGCTTCGCAGGACAACCCCAACACGTAAGTATTTTAAACTCGGTTTTCTGCCAGTCCATAATTCATAAGGGGTTTTAGGGACTGATTTACTGGGAACCCGATTAAGTATGTGTGCAGCTGTCTTTAATGCTTCCATCCACAGACTAGTTGGTAAACTAGAGTAACTCATCATGCTACGCACCATATCAATTAGTGTGTGATTACGCCTTTCAACTACTCCATTTTGTTGAGGTTCACCAGGTGTTAAATATTGGGTTACTATGCCATTTTCTGAAACAAACTTGGCAAATGGACCAGGAATTTGTCCATAAGGAGCATGTCTCTCATAATATTCTCCACCACGATCTGAGCTCACTACCTTAATTTTTAAGTTATGATTATTTTTTACTTCAGCCTTAAATATTTTGAACTTATCGAGTGATTCAGATCGATCACGAATGGGAAAAATATAACCATAACGGGAGAAATCATCAGTGATTGTGATAAAGGAATCATACCCATCTACTGAAGTAACAGGAAATGGTCCACATATGTCAATGTGGATTATTTTTAAGATTCTTGTGCTTCGTGTGGCTTCTTTTCTTAATTTGTTTTACATATTTCCTCTTAATGCAATCAATACAATGATCTGAATCAGAGAAGTCTAAAAGGTGGAGTATCTCTCCCTTAATGAGATGTTCCATTCTCCCATTCGAAATGTGGCCTAAACAATAGTGCCACAATTTCGATGAAGTCTCATCGCCTAGACCTCTCTTTCGCTTATTGGTGGCATCACACACATTCATTGATACAGGAGATTCAGAGAGACGAAGCATATAGAGTTTGTCTCATCGAGTCGTGAGACCAACATTATTCGAATTAAATCTTACAATGCATTTATTGTTCCCAAAAATACAAGTGTATCCATCATCATCTAATAAAGAAACTGAAATAAGGCTTCTCCTCATACTAGGAACATAAACAACATTATTCAAAAGAAGGGTAAAGCCACCATCTAATGTTAATGATAGTGTGCCAACGGCTTCAACTTCAGCCTTATTTCCATTAGCGACTCTAAGGCTTCGCTCCCCCTTTCTTACCATCTTCACTGTAAGGAATCCCTGTAATGAATTGGAAATGTGCACAGTGGCACCTGAGTCAATCCACCAGGTATTAAGGGAATCATTAGCATAAAGTGATTCATCAACAAAAGAAATTTCATCATTATCCTTTTTAGCAAGCCATTTCATAAAGCCTGCACAATCCTTCTGAATGTGCCCACTGGTTTGCAGAAACGACAGATGGGCCCATCAGAGGAAGCAGAATTATGTGTAGTAGGGGCCTTCTCCTTTGATTTTGACTTGCTTGACTCAGCCTTAGAAGAGAAATGCAGCTTCTTCTTAGACTTATAGTCCCCTTGGAACTTTCTTTTGCCATGACCGATATGGAAAACATGGTCTTTTCTTTCGGTCTTTATCCTCTCCTCCTCCTGGACACATATAGCGATCAATTCACTCATGGTCCACTGTTCCCTCTGAGTGTTGTAATTGATCTTTAAAACGTTATACTTAGAAGGAATGGATGTCATAATGAAGTGGACTAAAAAGCCATCAGAAATAGCCATGTCCATGCTCTTAAGTTTGGCAGCCATATCAGTCATCATCATGATATGCTCACCAATACCACTGGAGCCATCATACTTAGTTGTGAGCATCGTCATGATTAAAGTACTGGCATATACTTTTGAGGAGCCCTTAAATTGCTCCTCTACTGAGGCCAAGTACTGCTTAGTGTTGTCGGATTTCAGGGATTGCTCCCCTTATCCCAACAGATATGGTGCTCTTCATAATCATCAAGGACATGCGATTGGATCGCTCCCACTTCTCTGTTGTTAAGTCATAGATTTTCTTTTTCTCAGCGAAACTCTCATCATCAGCGGAAGGAGCTATGGGAGCATTCTCACGTAATGCATAGTCCAAGTCTATGACTCCAAGGACAATCCGAATCCTTTCCTTCCAAGAGGGAAAATTTATCCCAGTTAGCTGCTCAATGTCGTTCAAATAAGCGGCAACATTAGTGTTGTTCATGGTTGAATCAAGAAACAAAATATAGTCAGTAAACATTAGAGAAATAAATGTTTTGCATGAAATTAACCCTATGTTGGTCTGATTAATAACAAGCTAATGACAGGAAAATTAATAGTTATAACTTGTATCTGTAACACCCCGGCACCTAGTATGTCGCGAATGTCACCACAACCAATACTAGCAACACCCAAACCACATATTTTACATTAAATTACAGCAACTACGCTAAATGCTTAACCGAAATTTCGGCAGCATATCCTTTGTTTTTCCATGGTTTCAATCATCAACAATATGAATATATCAAGATAGCATAATAAATGACAACAATAACATGATAATCAGGGATTTTAGTAAGAATTCAACTAAGGATATAAATCTATCCGTCACATGATAATATGGACTAATCCTTTACTCATGACGACCAACAAGACATAAAAACCACAATTTAGTTCAATGAGGTAACCATCACAACTAAAGGAAAGTTTGACATTGATTAAATGGGTGATGGTAAGTGATGACGTGTGACTAGCTCCCTTTCCCACATGTCGGATCCAAGATACCTAAAAAAAACATAAACAACAAGCGTGAGTTCATCACTCAGCAAAGTGTATTGCAATGGTGCATAAACAATAACAGTTCACATACATACTTTATGCCATTCACACATCATGAGAATCAACTCATACACTTATTCATTTATGCTCTCATATAACAACGTCATAAACATTTTCATATGCATCTCATATAACAACTTCATTCATGCAATGCAATGCACATGTCTCTTTGCTTAGCACATACTGGTATTGCCGAGTGCACAACCGTCGGTATGCACCCTCTTTCCCCTTCCATCCCGTAGATGGAGGGTGCCTACTCTTACTGACTCGCTCCCATACACAACCGTGGATGGGACTATGAGGTAGGCCTTTCTCAGAGGCGCTCCGGATTAGTCATAACTTTCTCGTCGACCTTACCGGATTAGTTATGACTTCCCCACCGTCCTGGCCTGTCCTCATGCCATGAATGCACACATGCCATAAACATGAATAAACTTGCATATGCACTCAATTCAACAATTGCATAGCCATTTAACATCTATAATCATCATAACACAAGCAAGTATCAAACATAGCAACTTAGCCCTTCACATGAGTTTGCATAAATACTCAGATTAACCATTGCATGGCCATTTAACAACTATAATCATCATAACATAAGCAAGTATCAAATATAGCAAAGCATTATAGCCAACCAAACCACAACCACCACAACACACTTGCCTTCAACCACGCGAGACGTAGTGGTGAGATGATGAGGGCACTCCCGGGTCACACCACCTGCACATAGGTATAATACACTCAAAACAAGCCCACAAAGCAATACAAGAACTATCATCTACATCGACTTCACAACCCACTCCCAAAACCAGAAAAACAGCTCTTTGTCCAACCAGGACAGCAGCGCTCCAACGACCATAACATGAGTTCTACCACTCCAAATCAAGTAAATGAATACATTTTATCGAATCTTAGGAAATTTCCCAACTTTTCCTAAGTATTCGCGAAGACTGAATCGGCTTCTAAAATTTTCTAATCTACAGTTGAACACGATCTATCCCAATCGCATCACAGGTTTGACAACGCTCTATAAAATAGCCATAACTTTTAAACGGCTGAACAGAATTTAACGTTCTTGGTGTCCAATGAAAGATAATTGAATTACCTACAACTTTCGTAACAGTCGGATGATCAGGAAATGCCTCTAAAATTGCCAACAACGCGTCCCAACACCGACTATAAAACATGGCCGAGAGCTACTCGCGAGACAGATCTAGAATCCAATTCAATCCCTCTAATCATAGCACCTAAATATGAGTTCTAGGCATGGATTCTCCCATATAACCCGCATCACAACCCTACAAAATAAACTACAAGCACTTACCTCCGTTGAAGAACCACTCGAACGACTAAATCCTTCTCTTCCCGCCCTCGATCTCCGTCCAAGCGCCGAATCCGCCGGTTCCTCTTGGTTGCGGAGCTTCCCAATGGAGAGATCAACAGCGGGGGAAGGTGTGGCAGCAAGGAGGGGATGAATCCCTGCTAGGGCCAGATAGGGGGTGGAGGAGAGGGAGGGGGTGGCGCAAGGGAGGGAGGAAGAGGCGTGCGGCCAAGGGGGGAAAGGAGGGGGGTGGTGGCCACCCAAGGGGAGGGGTGGGGCGTAGCTATGGGGAGGGGTGGGAAAACCCTAGGGTATGGCTGCCTTTCCACCCACACATGGGCCAAAAACCCCCCACCAAAAGCCCAAACTCCCTCGGAAAGCCCAAAGCTCAATCCCCCAAGGCCCAAACTCTCCCGGAGAAGCCCAAAAACCCTGAAAAGCCCAAAAACACGATATAATCTCGTACCGTAATGCCGTATTCTATAATGTCACATTCCATGATGTCACAGTATCACCTTTGGGCAGAAACGAAAAGAACTAAAATTATCTTATGGGAGACACATGTTCATAAACAATGTTGGTCAGAATATGATCATTGCCATGACATAATCCCAGTTTTAAACATTAAATAATACTCTCTAATTAAAACTTCCCGTTGGTTCCATTTTAATTAAAGACAACACTCAAACATAAACATCATATAAAATAATCATCAGATTAATTAATCGTCCTAGAAGATAATCATGAAAATTAATAAAAAATTATGCCCAGGAAATGAAAATATTTGAACAACATTTATTGATGATTTAACTGAGGCAGAATGAACAAATTGAAAAGGAGCTAAACAATAATCATCAAAATAGTAAAGGGCCTTAAACAGTAAAGCCAAAATAGTACAGGGCCTTCAGCCCAGCTGGAAAAGGTGGCCCACACGTAGGCGCACGGCCCAAAACACTGGCGGCCCACATGAGTGCGCTCGACAGCCCACGCGTCGGTGAGGCCCAACTGCCGCGCAGCCTGCGCGAGCGCGAATCCAAGCTGTCGAAGAAAATGGATGGCCGGGATCGACTTGGATCCGAACAAAACCGGTGCGACGGTTGATGAGCCCTAACCCTAGCCAGTTCATTCTCGATCCGGAAAAGCGGGTGAAGTGGCGGCGACGAGCAATGCACGCAGCGGCGACGCGCACGAAGAGCGCGCGCGGGGGGAGCTGATGTCCCGTGTGGCTCCAGCGAGGTGGAAAGGCGGCTCACGTGCGGGCGCAACGATGGCGCGCGCAAGCGCGGGACGACGCCGAACGCATGGGGTGCTCCCGTGTCGAGGCTTAGGCCCGTGAGGATGATGAGTGAGAGCAGTAGCAACCGAGCAAAACAGATTCGGTAAGCCCCCAAACCCCTCTGATCTTTTGATTTTTTTTTTCATGTATTCGGGATTTTGGGGGAAAAAACCGAATGGGGATTTTGAGGATTAGGGTTTGGATCTCTTATCCCCTCCTTCTAAATGCTAGCCAACCCATCAGAACACTAAATCAAGACTCATCCGAAGTTAATTAACCCTAATTCAAGCCAAATCAAAACTAAGCCGAGATTAATCAACCCTAAGCCAATGAACAAGAACTAAACCGACACTAATCTGGGGTGATTTGGACCATGCTAAGGCTAGATGTGCTCTGATACCAAATGTTAGACATTATCTAAGGACTAAGTCCTGATCTTTATCTAGCCTAGGTCATGATCACTAGTATGCGGAAATTAAGCATTAGATACTAACCCGGAGATGAAGATGATGTCATTAGGGTTTTACCGGTGGCGTCCTTAGCGTCGGCGAAGGAGAAGTGAGACACCGAGATCAACTTGGTGAGGGCGCCGATCTTCGGTTGCCTTGCGCGATCTTCCCGATCGGACGGGATTTTTGGGAGGGATTAGACTTGACAGTGAAATTGTGAATGTACAAGTCCCGACCTCTCCCCTTTTAATGTTAGCACTGGCAATCGGGACCGAAACCAACGGTATGGTGCGCTCCCGATCATTGCGCAACTAATTTAGTGGTGTTAATTAGATCCGTAATTTTCGGATCCGTTACTTTCCTAAGATCACCACTAACATATCTAAGTAAATGCCAAACTAAATTTTTGGCTGAACTCACTTACTCATGTGTGCCCTTGATTGTCAACCAATTCACAGCTGTGCTGGTCGTGCCATGCTAAGAATGAAGTGGTACGAAAATATTTAATACGGGAAAGCTTTCTTTACATGGTGTCTGAAAAACAAAGTACCGAACATATTTAATATGGGAAAGCTTTCTTTACATGGTGTCTCATGCAATTCCTAACAAAAGTTATGAATGCCCAATTTGTTGGCCACCGTAGATTACTAAGAATGAAGTGGTACGAGGAGCTTGCTACCTTGTAAGAACTTGTCCAGTTTGTAATTAAATAAGGATTTGTGTATACAACGGTTAGATTTTCTGTACAACATGTGACTATTTTTTCCCTTGAAAAATATTTAGATTTATTAACCATCGGATGGAGATCCAACACCTCAGATCAACCCACCACATCCTGTAAATAACATTGGTGTTATTTACGTACCAACGAACATGATTTAAATTGACGCTGTTTTTTCTGACATAATTATTTTAATATAGATTTACAGATTTCTATTATTTAATATCAGAATACTTGCTGTGCCAAAAAAAATGGGAGCTTCAATTCCGCTGGCACATTTACTAAGAACATTATCTACAAAGATGTTCTAACATCCTAGATGCCTTATGTATTTGATTTATCATTCTAATTTATCATTTGGTTTGTTGTCATTTTACAATATGGTTTCACAGTTATTTATATGTATTAAAGTATATTGCACTTAAATAATCTTTATTTAGATATTTAACAACTACTATTCTACATGATTGTGTACCAAGTGTGAATATTAAATTTACTCTCGTAATGATGCAAAAGAAAAATCATGTGCGCTTTGTACATGTCTATTTTCCATTGCAACGCATGGACACCTTACTAGTAAATAGTAAAGGGGGGTTCCACATAGTTATCACCATTAAGCCACATTCTCAAATTCTCGAAAGGCTACTTGAGCTAGGTTACGAAAGTCACCCCAATTCAAACTTAGCTTCATTAACCGGAAGCACGACATATTCGAATACCATCGATTAGACTCTGCAGAGCTGCTCAGCTTTACCCACAAGATATCTACGACCGTTAATGCCAAGCGCTAATTACATGCAACTTAAATACATGTGGCCGGACTGAGACCATCATAGCCTTTTGATTGAACATCCCCATGGTAACTCCTACCCGATAGGTCCTTGGACCCACTGTTCTTGGTACTCTACTGGCTAACGCAGGAGCCATGCACCAATACTGAGTGGGTACCTATCGTTGTGAGAACCAGCGAATGATGCCTCATTCCCGTCCCACCAAACCCATCAGTCATTCCCCTGCTGGGAATGACTGCTCCCCATTCACCTTCCGAGAATGGAACCACTATGCAATCTAAGTATTTCCAGGGGATGAACAATGTACTGAGCTATGTCGAAAATGGTTCAGTTGAACTGACCGATCTGAACTGTAGTTGAGCGGGAGCTCAAGGGGGGGTTTAAGCTTATATTGCCAAAGATCAAGCTATACAACCATCCACAAACCAATCTAGTACCTGCTCGTACCAGCCACCGAACCAACCATGGCTCACGTCATCGATCGAGGATGGGACTAGCATCCACCTCGTGGTTAGTCTAATACTGTCCCCCTGATCGTAGCACATTTTTAAATACTCCGAGCCAACTGCTCGCCATAATTTCATTTCTCAATTAAGAATTTTGAGTGAAACTAATGAGACTAATCTAATTAACTAGGTTGTGTATGATCATTAACTATAGTTAATCAAAGTTTAATAGGGTTCATCAATGTCAAGGAGGCTAATCGTGAAACTGGGTATAGCTAAGTTGCATGTCATTCTAAACTAGCGATTTTCAGTATTTCAACATACAATTAAAATAATGCAGTAGAAATTAAATACTATAATATTATAAATAATTAGGTTCAATATAATCAAGGATGTGCGGCTTGCCTTGTTGGGCTGAGGGGTCGCCTAGGGCGTAGTTGTTGTAGTCGTACTCGGCTCTTGTCTGGTCCGGCTCTAGGAACTGCTCGGACTCTGAGTACTGCGTGAGCGTCGGATCTAGCGCAACGAACAAAAAACGGTAAATAAACGATAAAAGGAACAAAAATGACGAACGAAAATGGAAAAGCAGGCCAGAGTATATTTGAGGGCGATTTGGGTATTTTTGGAATTTTGGGAACTTCAAAAGGCGAAACAAAGGCCGTATTTGAATTCAGTGGCTCAAAATGGTCAAGATGGTGTAATTTTTTGGCTTTTTTTTTTGGAATTTTTGGTGATTTTCTGGACTTTTTGGATTTCTGGAATTTCTCGGATTAATTAAACCTGAAAAAGGAAAAAGGAAAAAAAGAAAAACAGTCAAACAGTACTGGGCCGCACTCGGGCACACCCAGCTTGGTCGAACGGCCCACATGCGAGAATCGCGCGTGCACGCGGAATGGGCCGGCCCAAATGGCACGGCAGGCAGGACTGACACGCGGGCCTGGCAGGGCAGAGACGCTAGCGTGCGGGTCGGGCGTGACGTGTGGTAGTGGAGGCGATGCGACGTGTGGTAGTGGAGGCGATGCGACGATGGGCCGGCGGCGGTCGGCGGACCGGGAGAGGCGATGCGACGGTGAGGTGCGAGCGGCGAGCAGCGGCGGTGGCGACTGGAGGCGAAGCTGGCGGACCGGAGGGGAACGGCCAGAGGCGAGGGAGAAGAAGGAGAAGGCCCAAAAACAGGTCAAGATCCAAACTGAAATCCCGAATCAAATTCGAAGCTGAAAAAGATTTTTTTTTTGAAATTTCTTTGAATTTTTGGGGCATTTCACCTAGCCTCCTTTCCGCACGGTGAATTAGAGAGGGAAGGGGCAGTGAAGCGAGGAGGGAGCACCGGCTTCGGTACGGGTTTAGTCGTGGTGATTTGATTTCGAAAATCAAATAGCTTTGGTACGCATGGAATTTGGGGGGTTTGGAATTTCGGTACACCAGGGAGGAGGGCGACACCGGGTGATGAGGATGCCAGGGGAGGAGGATGTTGAGGGGATAGGGTTTGGGGTAGGTCCATCTGCGCGAGGTACCGATTATGGTGTATTGTAACGCGAGGAATAGCTTAATATCACCGTAGTATGATCTTAAACGGTTATAAGGAATAACTTTATATAATATCAGTTCATATTATAAATAATTTTTGTTAAAATTGTTAGGGTGTGTAAAGTGATATAGATGACAGCTGTCTATAATACATATTTATATCAGGCAGCACTAAAAATAACTCATACAATGGATTGTCTATATAGTTATCTGTAATAGTCTCTCATTCAATTAACAGACTGTCTATACAATGGTACACAAAATGTAAAGCTGTCTATAAGACTATCTAGTAGACAACAGCTTTCTCTCTTCTTCTTCTCTCTCCTCCATGTAACACCCCAAAATTTTGCTTTTCTTAAATTCATGTGTGATTTGGCACTTTGGTGAATTTTTGGAATTTTCTGGAATTTATTTGGAATTTATTTGAATTTATTCCATTTTGAAATAATTAAAGAATTTAATTTTTCAAATAAAATTTTGTTGGAAATATTTTATTTGAGTCCCAAATACCCTAAAATATTTTCCAGAATTTTTCTGGAATTTTTCTGAGTCATTTGCTATTTTTAATGAATTAAATGGATTACTGGGAATTATTTTAAATATTAAATCGCTGGAAAATGCGAGTGGGTTTGTACTGTTCATCCGACCGAGCCCGAGTCAGACTCGAGTTCGAGTCCGACCCGAGCCACGTGGTCGAGCCGAACCGCTCGCCAGAACCTAACCCACGCGGCCGCTGGATCAAGATCCAACGGTTGTGATCTTATCCACGTCGCCCTAGTCGAGACCGAGTCGAACCCGTTCGTGCCCGTCGCGATCGTGGCCGTCCGTCGTGCCGCGTGGGCGGCTAGGATTGAGCCGCGTCGCCGCCGCGTGTCCGGCCGGACTCCGCCGCCCGTCTCGCCTCGCCATGGAAACCGTCGCATCTCGACGTCGAGCCAGATTTAAGGCGTGAGTGCGTGCCGAGATCACCGTCACCGTCGCACCTTTGCCCTAGCCGCCACTCGGAGAGCTCCTCCGTGCTCACGATTCCTCGCCGGAGTTGATTAGGGTTAATTTAGGGTTTTGGCGTCGTTCGCCGCCCACCGCTTCTCCGTCGTGTTGGTGGCGGATCCGAGACCGCAAGGACGCAGGCGCGTCTGGGAGTAGCGATCCGCCGCCGGAGACGCCCTCAACGCCGTGTGGGAGGTCGCCTTCCCGACTCCGACGAGCAGCGCCGCGCCAACACCATCGTCAACCCCAAGCACGCCAACCGTCCGATCGAAATCCAACGATCCCAGTGAGCCACGTGTAACCAAAACCTCGGAACCCAGATCGGATCTGGACCGTTGGATTAAGATCCAACGGCCCATGATCGCCACGTCGCTTCCAACACATGAGCCTAGATCCAATCCGAGCCGCTTGATTTCAAACCAACGGCCAGGATAGCGCCACGTGTACTCTAGCTGCGTACACTCGCGTGAGCGCCGTGTCTCGACACGCGGGCCGCGTCGTCGGGCCCACGCCGCCCACGCCCGCGCGCCAAAGATGAGCCCAAGCCGGACAAGTGGGGTCCGTGATGTCGATACGGTCCGGTGGACCGGATTCACCGTGGACCAAGCCGTGCCGTGCGCCGATCCACAAAGACAAGATGCGACACGTGTCATCACCCGGTGATGCCACGCGTGGCATGATGACGTCATCTTTGGCGTCATCGTGGAGCCGTTCGGTGCCGACGTCAAGAAACACTGTGGACCAATCAGAGACTGCCACGTGTCCATGCCGACGCAATAATTAATTTCGAAAAGAAAATGATTTATTAATTCGAAATATTGATTCAAATTTAGATTCAAACTTCAAACGCTTATAACTTTTGCGTTTCAACTCCGATTTGAGTGATTCAAATTTCTAAATTTGTATAAAATTAAGATCTACCTAAATATAAATTTTATTTAATTTTTGGACTAAAGTTTTTCTCTGTAATATTATTTAATTGATTATTTAAACTTTAATAAATCATAACTTTTGCGTCTTAACTCCAAATTTGATTTATTCCAGTTCCTAAAAATCCAGAAAATTATGTTCTCTCTGTTTATGGATTTTATTTGGAGTTTTGGGATGTTTTTGCCTATTGTTTATTTGTGTATTTGCTATTTGCACGCTTTACGAGTAGACGTTGAAGTGCCGGAAGGATTCGAGGGAGAAGTATTAACTCAGGATCCAACTCAAGACCAAGAGCAAGTACTTTTTGAAGGCAAGTTGTGCTTTGACCATGTTGATCCTATTTCGAAATCTATTTTGATTTAAATTATTGCATGCTAGTTCAATTAGAAAAATACCTTGTTTAAACCTGGGGGTTAGATAAATACCAATTTGCGATATGACACCTTGATTATCTAAGTATGTGCCATGACCCTTGTCACCCTAGTTGTGGATTACTAGTTGGACATTATTAAATTGCCAACATGGGTTTTAGACCGTTGTAGTATACTGCTTAGACCTGCTACGTGCTCATGACATGATTTTGGACAATCAAATGTTAATATTGACTTAATGATATATTGAACCTGTTTTGGGAAAAGTATCATGTGATGTTGATGGCACGTGGTGCATGGTAATCAACTGGGGTTTGATAAACAGTTTTTCGACCGGGGCATGTGGTAAGAGTAATCAGGTGGGCCAGTTGTGGCATTGGGGTTGTTGATTTGGTTTTTCGGGTAGTCTTGCCCTGGTCACTCTAAGGACTTAACCTTGCAAGCCTTTGAACTGGGTCATACTTGCAACCACATGGCTGGAATGGGACGGCCCTAGTTGACTAAGTCGCTAAGGACTCACTTGTGGAGCCTCGAGTGTCGATTACACCGTTTGTGTGATTGTGCGGGGCGTATCGTGGCTGTGGCCAGATACCCATCTAACGGTGTGTTGGTCCCATACTTCGCCTTGGCTAAGGGAAGGGATGGTGTAGAGCACGAACCTGAGAGGACCACCTGTGTTGTTTGAGGCTTCCAAAGGCTTTATTACTGAACTCGCCTTTGTGGTGTTTGACTGTATCTTGTGGGTAAAGTGCATAACCTCTGCAGAGTGTAGAATCTATTTAAATAGCCGAGTCCACGGTACTGGACAATGCTCGGGAATTACAGTCAAGGGTTAGACTTTCTGAAAATAACTTGGATTTGAAAGGTTGGTTTGGTTTAATAATGAAGATGATGGAAATGTGGTTTAGGATGGGGAAAAATGTTTATTAAATTTCTTGAAAAGTTATTTATGCTTTACTTATTTCTACTGCTTTCGAATCTACTTATATTACTTGTCAAAAGTCATTTCGCAAATATACCTTGAGCTATTCCTTTGTACCAAGCCATGCATATAGTATATTAGCCTGCATTCTGTGCATGACTTGCTGAGTACCAAGTACTCACCCTTGCCTCAACACAACACCAGTTGAAGAGGAGACTACGCCAGCTTTGGAGGAGGATTTCCAAGAGGACCCGTCTACTTAGGGATGCGAGCCCAGTCAGTTGCCTGTGGTATCTTTGGATGGCGCCACTAAGTTTATTTGATTTTCACGCTATTATTTTTCTCTGAATAAGTTTCGCCTTGCAAGGCATATATTTGTACCTTGGCCATAAGGTCAAGTAACCCTTTGGTTATTTAAATAAAGTACTTTGATAAGATCGATTGGTATGATTGTGATATTTACCGATGTTAAAGACTGTGTGCACTAGCGCGTTCCTGGACTAGTGCTGAATACACAGAGGGTCCGGATTTGCAAATTCGGGGTCCCGACAGAGGTGGTATCAGAGCCATACTTGACTGTAGGCTCAACCCTAGCTAGAATGGTCGTAGTGAGGATAAAACCTATTTTCTAAAAGCTAAAAATTTGTCAAGACAAGAAATGACATCTCGACTTATCCCCTTCTCTCTTTTCTTGTCTCTTGCTGAAATTTTCCCTTACCTTGTCACAATTTAAAAATTCCGAGTTCTTACGTAAAGCACTCTTGTGACAGATGGAGGAAGAGTTCAACTACGTTGATCTGGGAGTTGGTCACGCTGCAGAACTTTGGCATATGCTCTGCACTCTCGGAGATTTTGAGAAGCCCCAATACCAAGTGGAAGTGATCGGACAAGCGAGGATTGATCAAGGCTTGTGACGTGAGGATTGAGGTACCGCTAGGAAGAAGGGCCTGTGCAATCGCTCGATACACCGCACCGCCAGGAGGTCTACAATGCAGATGGGTATCCAAGAAGTATCACGACGAGCAATGCGGCACATTACCCGTATCTACGCCAGAGAATTGGAAGTACGGTGTTCGTTACCATCCGCTGCAGCGATAACCTTCTTGACCGAAGGAGATTCGGGATGAGGATGCCACGGTTACACGCTTGGCACGATTTGTCGTCGCCAGGAGGATGTACTAGAAAATACAAGCAAGGAGCAACAGAAGGCCCGCAAGGAGATCACGACAGAGAAGAACAGATGGCGGGAACCTCAAGAGTATGTGGCACACCTTCTACGAAGGATTGACGAGTTGGAGATGACTTTGTACGGAATGCACCCAGAGCGATGCTCGAGCTACACGAGCCCGACCCGGAGGAGTCGGATCTCGATGAGGACAATGCTTCTTCGACTACCACAGATGACACGATTCTTTGGACATGGCAATCGTTTCGCGCCTATGCCGCAAAGATCCGCACCAGCAGCCGTGGAGGTTTTCGATGAGTGAGCATAGGTTCTTTAGTGAGACTCCTTCGCCGAGTCGCGTCATAGAAGAAAGAGTCACCCTTTAGGCGTTAGACTCGAGTTAATTCGATTTGGATTTGCTTTGTTTCTTTGAGTGTGCATTATGTGTTGCAAGGCCCTTAGGCATTGTAAGCAGCCATACCAAGTTATTAATAATAAAGTTGGACCTTAAAGTTACCCCTTTAAGCGCGTAAGTTCCATATTACTTGTCTATTCTTGTTTCCCTCTTATCTCTAAACCTAGAGCAAATCGGCGAGATGGTGAACACCCGTGGAAACTTTGGAAGCAATGGGAGTGGTTCTCGCCAGCGAAAACCCCAATGATGGAGCACCAGCACCGCCATGGATATGCAGAATTTCGGAGCTTTTCTTGCTGCCCGGACTCGATTGATGCATGCTATGATGCAACAAATGCAGCACGTCACCGCTCAGGCCACCGCTAATCAAGTTAATCAGGACCACGCCGTAATACAAGGTGTCGAGTTCATGAGGACTCACCCACCCACTTTCTCTCGGGAATGCCAATCCATTGGAGGCCGATGATTGGTTAAGATCAATCGAGAGGAAGCTACACATAGCTCAATGCATAGGAAATGAGAAGGTACTCTCGCTTCTCATCACCGGAAGGAACATTTGCCGAATGGTGGGAGAACTTCGTGCCACGCAAGAGAACCCTCAAGATATCACTTGGGAGGAGTTCACAGTGCATTCCGACAGTATCACGTGCTGAAGGAATCATGGACCTTAAGAAGGAGGAGTTCAGAGCATCAAGCAAGGTAATCAGCCGGTGGCCGACTACTGAACAAGTTCACACAGCTAGCACGCTACGCATTTGAGGATGTAGCGACAGATAAATCCAGGCAGTCTCGTTTTATGAAGGGACTTAACTCAGATTGCAAGTAGGATTGATCACCCACACCTTTCCAGATTTCCAAGAGTTGGTGAATAAGGCGCTTATTCTTGAGGACAAGCGCAAGGAACTGGATGAGAACAGAAGCGCAGGATGCAACAAAGAAGGATCACGCCGAGCATAGCAGCAGCGCTTGAGAGTTGCACCAAATCAATTCTTGATTCCAACCACGTAATGCAACAAGGACACCATCCCGGCACCAAGACACATCAATCGTAACTACCAGACCCACCCCGCTTAGAAACGCTTACTCGAGCGATCGGCAAGGAACAGTGAGACGCTGTTACAACCGCAACGAGCCAGGACACTTTGCCAACAGTTGTCCAAAGAAGACAGCAGGAGTGACCCGATTCGCTTCAATCTAGGAACCACCCAGCTAGGGCGCCAAAGACTGAGAGCCACACCCCAGACCGTGGTGAGAGGCCGAGTCAACCATGTCACCGCAGATGCAACTGCGGAGATACTCTGAGACGTCGTCTTTGGGTAAGTTACTTGTTAACTCGATACACCTGCAGCTTTGTTTGACTCTGGAGCTTCGCATTCGTTTGTTTCGCAAGGCTTTGCTACTAGAAATGATTTGAGGATTGCAAGACTTAAGTGCATGCTTTTAGTTCAAACCCACAGTTCCGAACTCCGAACGAAAGTAGGATGTTCCGGTGAGAATCTTGATAGGTGGAATAGAGTTCCTAGCAAACCTTATAATTTTGGAGACCCGGACCTTAGACGTCATATTGGGAATGGATTGGTTATCCAAGCACAAGGCCGTATTGGATTGTGGACGAAGGACTATCTCGATTGAGAGCCCGTGTGGGAAGAAAGTGGAATTTCAAGCCACTGCGATTAGAGATGGACAGTTGATGGTTAACAGTACCAAGGCAATCAGCATAGAGGATGTCCCAAGAGTGAATGAGTACCCGATGTTTTTCCCGAGGATCTACAGTATGCCGCCAGACAGGGACATAGAGTTTGTGATAGAGCTTGTACAGTACAAGACCGATAGCAAAGAGACCATATCTTATGTCTACCGATGAGTTTGTAGAGATTATGAATCAGCTAGAAGAGTTAATTGAGAAATGATTTATCAGTCCTAGTTCGTCGCCGTTGTGATCACCAGTTTTTTTTGTCAAGAAAAAGGACGGGATTTTCAGGATGTGAATCGACTACCGTGCACTCAATGAGGTCACCGTGAAGAATAAGTATCCGCTACCCAGATTGATGATTTGTTTGATCGCTTGAGAGGAGCCGAGTTTTCTCCAAGATTGATCTCGAGATCGGGATATCATCGATTGAAGATCCGATCGTAAGATATTCAAGACTGCATTCTCGTCAAGATATGGACATTACGAGTTCTGATTATGTCCTTTGGATCGATTTAATGCGCCAAATTATTTCATGAATATGATGAATAAGGTGTTCATGGAGTATTTGGACAAGTTTGTCGTCGTGTTCATAGACGATATCCTAGTCTACTCCAAGACAGAGGATGAACATGCCGAACACTTAAGGCGAGTTTTGGAAAAGGCGAGGAACAAAGCAACTTTTCGCCAAGTTCAGCAAGTGTGATTTTTGGAAGGACAAGGTGGAGTTTCTTGGACATGTAATGACCGCAGAGGGAGTCGCCAGTAGATCCAAGCAAAGTAGAAGGCGTGTTACATTGGGAGCACCAAGATCGTGACCCAGATTCTGAGTTTCCTTGGAATGGCAGGATACTACCGCCGCTTCATCGAAGGCTTCTCGACAATTGCGAAACCTCTTACGCAAGCTGAAGAAGGAAAAGAAGTTTGCATGGACGCCTTTAATGTGAGAAAGGATTTCAGAGCTGAAGAAGCGATTGACGTCGACACCGGTGTTAGTTCTACCTGATGTTGCTCAAAGCTTCGATATTTATTGTGACGCATCGCGCCAAGGACTTGGATGTGTCTTGATGCAGGATGGAAAGGTCGCCGCTTATGCATCAAGGCGATTGAGGCCGCATGAGGAAAATTATCCGACACATGACCTAGAGTTAGTCAGTAGTGCATGCTTTGAAGATATGGCGTCACTATCTCGATCGGAAAGCAGATGTGAAGTATATACGGATCATAAGAGCCTTAAGTACATATTCACCCAGTCGGATCTGAATATGAGGCAGAGGAGATGGTTAGAGTTAATCAAGGACTACAATGTTGGAATCCATTACCATCCCGGGAAGGCCAACGTAGTAGCCGATGCTCGAGTCGGAAAAGCCATACCGTGAGTACGTTGCTAGCCACAAGTCGATGAGTTATGTGAGGATTTTCGTAAAATGAAGATCGAGGTTGTACCTAGCGGATTCTTGGCCGCATTAGAAGTAAAGCCTATCCTAGAGAATCAGATCCGAGAAGGATGTAGGATGATGACAAGATCCGCAGGATTAAGTCCATCAAGGAGGAAGGCAAAGGCAGAGGACTTCAGGTTGGATGAGCAAGGCACGTTGTGGATGAAGGATCGCATTTGTGTGCCTAACAAAAGGAGTTAAAGCAATCGATTCGAAGAAGCCCATGACTCTAAGTACTCGATTCATCCTGGAAGCTCCAAGATGTATCAGATCTCAAGGAGAGATTACGGTGGCCGAGTATGAAACGTGAAGTTGCCGAGCATGTTGCCTTGTGCGATGTATGCCGAGAGAGTTAAGGCAATGCATCGAGACCAACAGATTGCTACAACCGCTGAAAATACCTGAGTGGAAGTGGGAGGAAATCGAATGGATTTCATTACCGGTTTGTCGAAGACTCAAGGAGGTTATGACTCCATATGGGTTATAGTGGATCGCTTGACTAAAGTAGCCCATTTTATCCCGTGAAGACCACTTACTCGGGAGATAAATTAGCGTAATTATACATGATCAGATTGTTTGTTTGCACGGAGTGCCAAAGAGGATTGTATCAGACGAGATGTACCCAATTTACCTCAAGGTTCTGGAATAAGTTGCATGAAGCCATGGGAACCCGTTTGAACTTCAAGATCTGACTTATCATCCACAGACGGATGGACAGACCGAAAGAGTCAACCAGATTCTGGAGGATATGTTGAGAGCTTGTGCATTAGCTTATGCTACCTCTTGGGATAAGAGTTTGCCGTATGCCGAGTTCGATTACAACAATAGTTATCAGGCTAGTTCTGGATGTCACCTTTTGAGGCCTTTGTATGGTCGACCCTGTCGGACGCCATTGAATTGGAATGAGACCGTGGCGCCGTGTCTTCGGCCTGATATACTTCAAGAAGTCAAGAAGCAGATTGCCACGATTAGGAAAGGTTGAAGATAGCCCAATCACGACAAAAGAGTTATCTTGACAATCGTCGCCGAGACTTGAGTTTTGAACCGTAAGACTTTGTATACCTCAGAGTTACGCCTCTCAGGGGAGTTAAGAGGTTCCATGCCAAAGGGAAACTTGCACCCCGTTATGTTGGACCATTTAAGATTTTGAGTCGCAGAGGCGAAGTTGCTTACCAGCTGGAGTTGCCACAGTCGTTGGCAGGAGTGCATGATGTATTCCATGTGTCCCAGTTGAAGAAGTGTCTTCGAGTTCCTGAGGAACAGACACCGCTAGAGTCAATTGAGTTGCAAGAGGATTTGACTTATAAGGAACATCCCGTGAGGATTCTAGACACAATGGATCGAGAGACCAGAAATAAGTCAACCCGTTTTTGTAGAGTTCAGTGGAGCAACCATGAAGAAAGCGGCGACTTAGGGAGCGAAGAGGATTTGAGGAAAGAGTTTCCAAACCTATTCCTTTAGTAAGCCCTGAATCTCGGGACTAGATTCTATTAAGGGAGGTTTGTAACACCCCAAAATTTTGCTTTTCTTAAATTCATGTGTGATTTGGCACTTTGGTGAATTTTTGGAATTTTCTGGAATTTATTTGGATTTATTTGGAATTTATTTGAATTTATTCCATTTTGAAATAATTAAAGAATTTAATTTTTCAAATAAAATTTTGTTGGAAATATTTTATTTGAGTCCCAAATACCCTAAAATATTTTCCGTAATTTTTAGAATTTTTCTCGAGTCATTTGCTATTTTTAATGAATTAAATGGATTATCGAATTATTTTAAATATTAAATCATTTGGAAAATGCGAGTGGGTTTGTACTGTTCATCCGATCGAAGCCCGAGTCAGACTCGAGTTCGAGTCCGACCCGAGCCATGTGGTCGAGCCGAACCCGTTCGCCCGAACCCTAGCCACGCGACCGTTGGATCAAGATCCAACGGTTGTGATTGCGCCACGTCGCCCTAGTCGAGACCGAGTCGAACCCGTTCGTGCCCGTCGCGATCGTGGCCGTCGTCGTGCCGCTGCGGACGGCTAGGATTGAGCCGCGTCGCCTCGCCGTGTCCGGAAGCCGGACTCGCCGCCGTCTCGCCTCGCCATGGAAACCGTCGCATCTCGACGCCCGAGCCGGTATTTAAGGCGTGAGTGCGTGCTCGAGGATCACCGCCACCGCGGCGCACCTTTTGCCCTAGCCGCCGCCACTCGGAGAGCTCCTCCGTGCTCACGATTCCTCGCCGGAGTTGATTAGGGTTAATTTAGGGTTTTGGCGTCGTTCGCCGCCCACCGCTTCTCCGTCGTGTTGGTGGCCGATCCGAGACCGCAAGGACGAGGCGCGTCTGGGAGTAGCAGCCGCCGGAGACGCCCTCAAACGCCGTGTGGGAGGTCGCCTTCCCGACTCCGGACGAGCGCCGCCCGCAACACCATCGTCAACCCGAAGCACGCCAACCGTCCGATCGAAATCCAACGATCCAGGTGAGCCACGTGTAACCAAAACCTCGGAACCCGGATCGGATCGGACCGTTGGATTAAGATCCAACGGCCCACGATCGCCACGCGTCGCTTCCAACACATGAGCCTAGATCCAATCCGAGCCGTCGGATTTCAAACCAACGGCCAGGATAGCGCCACGTGTACTCTAGCTGCGTACACTCGCTGCGTGGCGCGTGTCTCGACACGCGGGGCGCGTCGAGAGGCCGCACGCGTCGCCCACGCCGCGCCAAAGATGAGCCCCAAGCCGCCGACAAGTGGGGTCCGCATGTCGATGACACGGTCCGGTGGACGGATTCACCGTGGACCAAGCCGTGCCGCGGCGCCTACCCACAAAGACAAGATGGGACACGTGTCATCACCCGGTGATGCCACGTGGCATGATGACGCCATCGGCGCCATCGTGGAGCCGTTCGGTGCTGACGTCAAGAAACACTGTGGACCAATCAGAGACTGCCACGTGTCCATGCTGACGCAATAATTAATTTCCGAAAAAGAAAATGATTTATTAATTCGAAATATTGATTCAAATTTAGATTCAAACTTCAAACGCTTATAACTTTTGCGTTTCAACTCCGATTTGAGTGATTCAAATTTCTAAATTTGTATAAAATTAAGATCTACCTAAATATAAATTTTATTTAATTTTTTGGACTAAAGTTTTTCTCTGTAATATTATTTAATTGATTATTTAAACTTTAATAAATCATAACTTTTGCGTCTTAACTCCAAATTTGACGATTCCAGTTCCTAAAAATCCAGAAAATTATGTTATCTCTGTTTATGGATTTTATTTGGAGTTTTGGGATGTTTTTGCCTATTGTTTATTTGTGTATTTGCTATTTGCACGCTTTACGAGTAGACGTTGAAGTGCCGGAAGGATTCGAGGGAGAAGTATTAACTCAGGATCCAACTCAAGACCAAGAGCAAGTACTTTTTGAAGGCAAGTTGTGCTTTGACCATGTTGATCCTATTTCGAAATCTATTTTGATTTAAATTATTGCATGCTAGTTCAATTAGAAAAATACCTTGTTTAAACCTGGGGGTTAGATAAATACCAATTTGCGATATGACACCTTGATTATCTAAGTATGTGCCATGACCCTTGTCACCCTAGTTGTGGATTACTAGTTGGACATTATTAAATTGCCAACATGGGTTTTAGACCGTTGTAGTATCTTTGCTTAGACACACTACGTGCTCATGACATGATTTTGGACAATCAAATGTTAATATTGACTTAATGATATATTGAACCTGTTTTGGGAAAAGTATCATGTGATGTTGATGGCACGTGGTGCATGGTAATCAACTGGGGTTTGATAAACAGTTTTTCGACCGGGGCATGTGGTAAGAGTAATCAGGTGGGCCAGTTGTGGCATTGGGGTTGTTGATTTGGTTTTTCGGGTAGTCTTGCCCTGGTCACTCTAAGGACTTAACCTTGCAAGCCTTTGAACTGGGTCATTCTTGCAACCACATGGTCGAATGGGACGGCCCTAGTTGACTAAGTCGCTAAGGACTCACTTGTGGAGCCTCAGGGTGTCGATTACACCGTTTGTGTGATTATGCGGGGAGCGTATCGTGGCTGTGGCCGGATACCCATCTAACGGTGTGTTGGTCCCATACTTCGCCTTGGCTAAGGGAAGGGATGGTGTAGAGCACGAACGAGAGGACCACCTGTGTTGTTTGAGGCTTCCGAAAGGCTTTGTTACTGAACTTCGCCTTTGTGGTGTTTGACCGTATCTTGTGGGTAAAGTGCATAACCTCTGCAGAGTGTAGAATCTATTTAAATAGCCGAGTCCACTCTTGGACAATGCTCGAATTACAGTCAAGGGTTAGACTTTCTGAAAATAACTTGGATTTGAAAGGTTGGTTTGGTTTAATAATGAAGATGATGGAAATGTGGTTTAGGATGGGGAAAAATGTTTATTAAATTTCTTGAAAAGTTATTTATGCTTTACTTATTTCTCGCTTTGAATCTACTTATATTACTTGTCAAAAGTCATTTCTGCAAATATACCTTGAGCTATTCCTTTGTACCAAGCCATGCATATAGTATATTAGCCTGCATTCTCAGGCATGACTTGCTGAGTACCAAGTACTCACCCTTGCCTCAACACAACACCAGTTGAAGAGGAGACTACGCCAGCTTTGGAGGAGGATTTCCAAGAGGACCCGTCTACTTAGGGATGCGAGCCCAGTCAGTTGCCTGTGGTATACTGGATGGCGCCACGAAGTTTATTTGATTTTCCGCTGCTATTATTTTTCTCTGAATAAGTTTCGCCTTGCAAGGCATATATTTGTACCTTGGCCATAAGGTCAAGTAACCCTTTGGTTATTTAAATAAAGTACTTTGATAAGATCGATTGGTATGATTGTGATATTTACCGATGTTAAAGACTGTGTGCACTAGCGCGTTCCTGGACTAGTGCTGAATACACAGAGGGTCCGGATTTGCAAATTCGGGGTCCCGACACTCCATATCACATAAAATCCTACGTGACATCTCTTATAGACAACTAACTGTGAACCAATGTACATGCCTTTAGTGATATTAATTAATATCACCACTGACAATTTTAACCAAAATCTTTTGTGATGTGAATTTAAATCACTGATGGCTTTAGATTAAAACCGTCAGTGATGCCTATTGATGGCATCACTAACAGTTTTAGTTAAAAATTGTCTATGATTATATGTAACATAGATGATTTTTAAAACCGTATATGATGAGATGTCTAATATAAGTTTTTATGTAGTCGTAAAAAGGATTGAAACATGTGGTTGTGTGAATCGGGTGTTGCAGATTACCGTAATAGCTACGATGAATGATGGTGTCATTCATCAGGTTTTACAGATCCAGTTATCTCCAATCCTAAGACTGACTTGCAACTGTTTTGACTCAGTTCCATAGATGTTACCGATCGCTTTTGATGTTATCAACTGGAGCTACTTTCATAATCGTAGTGGTTCGGCTATAAGTTAACATCCCAAGTGTTCAACAACCGCCACTCTCTTCCTCACATCATCTGTGCTCTTTTGAATTCTTTTGCGCATCTTATCTTCTCCTTTGAATCATTGGCGCCATTTCAGACGTGCCGGCAAAATAACCTGTAGAAATCCCATATTAATTGAGAAGTGAGGAGGTGGTCTCTTTCTACCCACTACTACAGAACTGGGCATCACAAGCGGTATATTACAAGCGGTTAGGTGCGAACCGGTTCTGGCCCACGCACCAGAAGCGGTTCCTGAGCAACGGGCGGGAGGGGGTCACTAGAAGCGGTTGGTCATACGAACCGCTTGTGTTGACAAGCATCACAAGCGGTTCGTTTTCCAAACCGCTTATGAATTATCACAAGCGGTTTGAGACCTCAACCGCTTGTAGAGATTTATATTTAGAAGCGGTTCGTGTATAAAACCGCTTCTGAAGTCTTAGTTTTAGTAGCGGTTTGTTTGTCAAACCGCTTCTACAAAGTCAGAAGCGGTTTGACATACAAACCGCTTCTAGAACTCAACCTTCGTGCGGTTTGTATATGAAACCGCTTCTAGAATCCCTCCCGCCAAAGACTTTAAACTTCTTCTTCCTCCCGAGCCAACATCGATGAATGAGAGAAGGGCCGAGCACTGTTCTTCCGGGAGGTGCTGCCCAAATTTTTGTTTTGAAATTGCTGGTGATTTAGCTTCAAATTAAGTGTTTTAAGGTCAAGAAGAGCATGTTAGCATCTTTCTCACCTACATATTGCTGTTTTTATGCATTGGATGTGGAGAAATCATGATTTATTCATGTTGAAATGTGTTGCTTTGCTAGGTAGAACATGTTGAAATGTGTATGGTATGAAGTTGTTCCCCAAAATTTATTTTGTATGCTTGTTGTTGTTATGGTATGAAGATGTATGGTGATCTAGTTCAAAATATGACATTGCAATGAAGTAATTAGTAGTGTATAAAATAAAATAAGGATAAAAAATAATTAGAAAGGTAGAAAGGGATAAAAAAAATTTAGAAAGGTAGATCTTTAATTGCATGAAGGTGTAGGTGGGGTTGTTTTTCTTGGAGAAGAAAAAAATATATGAAATTATTACTTTATTGTAGATGAACCCAAGAATGGATGTACAATGCGGACCGTCGATCGAGAGAGTTCATTGATGGCGTGCAGGCTTTTCTCGATGCGGCCATTGCATTCCTGCCTCCAGGCAGCTTCATATGTTGTCCGTGCGTAGATTGCAAGAACGAGAAGGAGCACTCACAGCGATGGCAGGTTATGAACCATTTGATGATGAGAGGTTTCATGCCAAACTATGAACGTTGGACCAACCATGGCGAAGACGAGGAAGACAAGGAAGAAGACGAGGAAGAAGACGAGGAAGAAGAAGAGGGATTCAAAAATATCTCGGACGCCACGCAATGCTATTCCGTGGGAGGTACACTCAGTGACTTTGGTGATGATGAGCTGGACCAGATGCTGCGTGACGGTGAGGGAGACTACACAGATGAAAGACAGTTCGAGAAATTCCAGCGCATGTTAGAGGACCAAAGAACTCCTTTATACCCAAATTGTGGGCAGGACCACAAGAAGTTGCGTACCACACTTGAACTTATGCAATGGAAGGCCACAAATAGTGTGTTGCAGATAAGGGATTCGATGAGTTGTTGACACTCATAAAGAAGTTGCTTCCAGAAGATAACACTCTGCCTGAATCTACATATGAAGCAAAGGAAGTAAATGCATCCTTTGGGACTGAAAGTACAGAAGATACACGCATGTCGTAACGATTGCATCCTGTATCGCAATGCGTATGCCAATTTGGATGTTTGTCCAGTGTGCAAAGAATCACGGTATAAGGTGAAGAGAGATGATCTAGGTGAAATAGATGGGGAGCGTAAGAAGAAGAGACCTCCAGCTAAAGTGTTGTGGTATTTTCCAGTGATTCCCCGATTGAAGCGTATGTTTGCTAACAAAGCGCATGCCCAGATGATGCGTTGGCACAAAGAAGAGCGTAAAGATGACGGTATGCTTAGACACCCTGCAGATGGATCACAGTGGAGGAAAGTCGATCGGACGTGCCGCACTTCGCACAAGAGGTGAGAAACATAAGGTTTGGGTTAAGTACCGATGGGATGAATCCTTTCGGAGAGTTGAGCGGCAACCATAGCACCTGGCCTCGTTACACTATGTATGTATAACATTCCTCCATGGTCAGCATGAAGCGAAAGTACATCATGATGCCGTTGTTGATCCAAGGCCCCAAGCAACCTGGAAATGACATCGATGTCTACCTGAAACCATTGGTTGCAGATCTTGTGACGTTGTGGGAGGATGGTGCGGGTATGGGATGAGTACAAAAGGGAGTATTTCACCTTACGTGCATTGTTATTTGTAACAATCAACGACTGGCCTGCTCTCTGTACCTGTCTGTCCAAACTATCAAAGGATATAGAGCTTGTGTCCAATGCTTAGATGAAACGGACAGCATGTACCTGAAAAACTCTCGAAAGGTTGTCTACATGGGCCACCGTAGGTTTCTTCCTCTGAGTCACCCATGGCGGAAGAAGTGCAGGAAATTTAACGGGCAAGTAGACCTTCGTGCTAGGCCTCAAAGATCGCATCGGGCCACATGTACTTGCTATGGTAAAGAATCTGAAAGTAGTATTCGGAAAGGGTCCTGGAAGCAAACACATGCGTAATGAGGATGGTCAGCGCCAATGTGGAAGAAGAAGTCAAGATTTTGGGACTTGCCTTATTGGGAAGTCTTGGAGGTTCACACTCACTTGACTTCATGCACATCACAAAGAATGTTTGCTTAAACCTGCTAGGCTACATAGATATGTATGGCCAATCAAAAGATACACTGCAAGGTCGGAAGGACCTTAAACTCTTGGAACTGAGGAACGACCTACATCCGGAAAAGAGAGAAAAAGGACAACATGACCTACATCCTGCGAGCTACACTCTAAGCAAAGAAGAGAAAAAGCATGATAGAGTGCCTGAATAGTGTGAAGGTCCCTTAGGATACTCATCAAATGTAAAGAGACTCATAAACACGAAAGAGAATAAAATCGTACACACGAAATCCCATGACTGTCTTGTGTTGATGACACAATTGCTCCCGATGGCTATAAGAGGTATAATTCCCGAGTGGTTACGGGGGATAATCACAAAGCTGTGTTCTTTTTTCAATTCGATTTTTCATAAGTTCATCGACCCATTTAAACTAAGTAATCTGCAGTATTACGTGGTACAAAGTGTTGTTTGTATTTAGATGATATTTCTTCCTGCGTTCTTTGATATTATTGTTCATCTAACTGTTCACCTTGTCAAAGAGATAGGTATTCTCGGACCGTGTATCTGCACAACATGTTCCCTTTCGAGAGGTACATGAGTGTGCTAAAGAAGTATGTTCAGAATCGTTCTCGTCAGGAAGGATGCATTGCCGAGGTTATGGGACAGAGGAGGTGATTGAATTTTGTGTGGATTACATTAATGATCTAAATCCGATCGGCGTCCTGTATCACGCCATGAGGGCAAAGCTACGGGAAAAGGGACAGTAGGAAGGAAAGCAATTGCATGCAATGATCTTCTTACATTTAAGCAAGCACATTTCACGGTTTTGAAACAATCAACTGTGGTGGCCCCGTATGTTGTTGAGCACAAGAGTATTCTACGCCGTGAATTCCGTGGGAGGTCCGAGGATTGGATAACACTGAAGCACATGGATTCTTTCGGCGCTTGGTTACAAAACTATATCCTTTTCAAAGGGTCAGACAATGAACAATTGCAACGATTGGCACGGGGACCTTCTAGTGAAATCGTGACATTCAAGGGGTACGAGATAAATGGTTACACATTTTACACCAGATCCCAGGATGACAAGAGCACCAATCAGAACAGCGGTGTCCGTATAGATGCCGAAGACAACAAAGGAAAGGTGGACACATATTATGGTTTCATAGAAGAGATATGGGAGCTTGACTATGGACCTTTAAAGGTCCCTCTATTTAAGTGCCAATGGGTCAAACTGACTTCAAGCGGCGTAAAGGTCGACAAATATGGCATGACAACCGTTGACCTCACGCAAGTCGGCTATAGGCGTGAACCGTTCGTCCTTGCAAATGATGTGAGACAGGTCTTCTATGTAATAGACATGTCAAGCAAGCCTAAGAAGCAGAAAGATAATAATAACAATAAGCCAAAGCGACACGTGGTTCTCCAAGGCAAACGAAGGATTGTCGGAGTTGAGGACGTCACAGATGAGGAAGACTATAGTCAGTTCGACGAGCTCCTCCATTTGCGGTGGATGTTGACATAAGCCTCCTGAATGACACAACTGGATGCTTATATACGTCACGATCATAACGAAGGAAGACTTGTAAAGACATAGTATGGTACTACTTAAAATGTAGTATTACTGTATGAACTTATTTATTTGAACTTTTGTGATCATTTTTAGACGTGTCTTATACTGTACGTGTTTATTTGAAATAAACCTCATGAAATAAACCCCTAAAAATAAACCTTATGGAATAAACAATAAATAAATAAAAAATATAAACCTCAAGAAGTAAACAAAAAAGAAAGGTAAAGAAAGTAAAAAAAAATAGAAAGGTTTAACAAATGAAGAATATAAACAAAAACAATAAAGAAATAAACCTTATGGAATAAAGAATAAAGAAAGTAAAAAAAAAAGAAAGGTAAAGAAACTAAAAAAAAAGAATATAAATGAAGAATATCAACAAAAAAGAAAGGTAAAGAAAGTTAAAAAAAAAAGGTAAAGAAACTAAAAAAAAAGAATATAAATGAAGAATATCAACAAAAAAGAAAGGTAAAGAAAGTAAAAAAAAAAGGTAAAGAAACTAAAAAAAAAAGAATATAAATGAAGAATATCAACAAAAAAGAAAGGTTAAGAAAGTAAAAAAAAAAAGGTAAAGAAACTAAAAAAAATGAAAGGTAAAGAAAGTAAAAAAAAAAGGTTTAAAAGAAAAAAAAAAGAATGGCCGGCGGGGAGCGAGTGGGGCTCGAACGGGCGACCTCGAGCCCGCACTCAAGCGCCCGCGCTAGCCAGGGGGGAGAGGAGAGTTCTTGTTAACCGTAATAGGCAACACACTCTTTTAAGTAGTATGTATCGGTTCCAATAATAACCGCTGAGATGGCTTCTACAAGCGGTTTGTATTAATAACCGCTTGTAGAGATATCTCTACAAGCGGTTCCAATTAATAACCGCTTGTAGAGATCTCTCTTTACAAGCGGTTATTAATTAGAACCGCTTGTAGAGATCTATCTTTACAAGCGGTTTGTATTACGAACCGCTTGTAGAACAGTTTACAAGCGGTTTGTATTAAGAACCGCTTGTAGATCTCACGTTTACAAGCGGTTTGTATTAAGAACCGCTTGTAGAGGTGGCTGCCTTTATACACGCTCGCGCTCTCTCCCTTCGTCAAACCTCCAAATTTTCCTAAGTCCCCGCGCTACTGCAGCTCACGCCGTCTCGTCGCTTCATGCACGCGCCTCCGCCGCTCCGCCACCGCGGGCGCTCGCCTCACCGCTGGCGCCGCGCCACTGCGCCACCCCACCCCGGAGGAGGTAGGTATAGCTGTGTGTACCCCCCCACCTCCTCCTGTTACAGTCGCCCATAAGGTGTTCGATGAAATGTCCACAAGGCATTTTCATATATGTATTATTGATATGTTGGTATGTATGTTGTTAATTATGTTCATATATGTATTTGGTATGTTGGTATGTTGGTATTGTTGGTATTTGGTATGTTGGTATTTGGTATTGTTGGTATGTTGGTATTTGGTATTGTTGGTATGTATGGTATTTGGTATGTTGGTATTTGGTATGTTGGTATGTTGGTATTGTTGGTATGTTGGTATGTATGGTATTTGGTGAGAGACATTGTATTTGGTATGTTGGTATTAATTGGTATGTATGGTATTTGGTATGTATGTTCATATATATATTGAGAGACATTGTATTTGGTATGTATGGTATTTGGTATGTTGGTATGTGTGTGTATGTTGTTGGTGATGGTGTATGGTATTTGGTATGTTGGTATTTGGTATTGTGTATATATATTGAGAGACATTGTATATATATTATTGGTATGTTGGTATGTATTATTGGTATGTTGGTATGTATGGTATTTGGTGAGAGACATTGTATTTGGTATGTTGGTATTAATTGGTATGTATGGTATTTGGTATGTATGTTCATATATATATTGAGAGACATTGTATTTGGTATGTATGGTATTTGGTATGTTGGTATGTGTGTGTATGTTGTTGGTGATGGTGTATGGTATTTGGTATGTTGGTATTTGGTATTGTGTATATATATTGAGAGACATTGTATATATATATATATATGTGTGTGTGTGTGTGTGTGTGTGTGTGTGTATGTTGTTGGTGATGGTGTATGGATCGGCTTGGCTCGTTAGCTCAATTCCAAAAATAAATTGAATTTTGCGGTAGATCGGCTCGTTAGCTCAATACCATATATATATTGAAATTGAATTTTGCGCTAGATCGGCTCGGTTCGTTAGCTCAATTCCAAAAAAAAAATGATATTAAATTAAACTATGTTAATTTTAAAAATGACCGAAAAAATGTGAACTTGACTCATTTCCACCCCTACCTCCACAACAACTCCTGTGAGATCAGTTCTTTCACCGACGTCCCCTTTCCTCCTCATGTTGGTATATGTATACCTATATATATATGTTGTTATAGATGTTTTCGAATTTAAGTTTACATTATATCAACATTTATAGATGGCACAACCAACACGTGGTGACCCTAATTTCGACGAGGAAGAACAGTTCCTGTTAGACTCCATCGCCGACTATGAAGGTTATCCTGCAGCCGCTGTGGCCGGTAACACTGGTTCCGGCGAGAATGTGGACACCGTTAACACCGAGGTATGGTCAGAAGAAAATAATTCCTGTGGGCATGTTAATTAATCGCAATTCATTATTAGAATACACCCTGACATGTTATATATATGTTTGTTTATTTAAAGCCTGTTACATCGAGCAACCAATCCAAGAATCGGGGACCTAACAAGAAGCCGTCCACAAAGCATGTGTTTACCGAAATTGACAACGATGGGAAGCCGATTGCGCCTCTTTTCGCTAGCTTGGGCTGCTCAACAACGCTGTGGTTACCACGTAAGAGATCACGCCCCAATTAGCATCAAGAAATGGGCTGAAGTTCCTCAAGCTACCAAGGACCTCCTCTGCAAGATATTCGAAAATTTCACATTTCCTCAAGGGTTTGGAGACAAGGCCAAGAATTATACGTTGAAGAAGATGGCACTCTCATTTCAGTCATGGAAGTCGGCTCTCAAGAAAAAGTACGTGCAGAAGGGAGAAAGACCTGACTTCAACCAATTTCCTTATCCGCCGATCACCGAAGCATTCGAGGAGTACAAGATGTCACCAAGGCCAGCCGCAAGTCGTAAGAATAAGACCAATGCACGTAAGAAGAAGTACCACCACCATCTCGGCACCGGTGGTTACCTCAAGGTCAGACCGAAATGGGACAAGAAAGAAGAAGAATTATTGGCCAAGGAAGTCACACCGTTCTCGCTTTGTGGGAAGAGCGCTGCGCAATTGGTTCATGGGTCACGGGGAGCCTTGCAGATGATGGCGCTTTGGTGATGCTACCAAATGTACAAGATGTTGGCCAGAGAATTGTACAAGCCGCCGAGCAGCCTCAGTGTGCTCTTTTGTGGTAGACAGGAGAACGATGAGCTAACACATGCCCTCCAAACCCCGAGCACCGGGACGGACACGAGGTTTTGGCAAGACGCCATGGAAGTACGGTTTCGTGAAGGATACGCTGCACAGAGCCGCCAGAGAACCAAAACAAGAGAAGCAAATAAAATGGCTCAATTGGAACGGGAGCTTAGAGCAACCAGGCTAGCATTGGAGAACTAGTGGCGCAACAAGTTGCGCAACAAGTGCGGTAGCTCTCAAGAACCTTTCGGGATCAAGAGTTCAATCAATCACCGACGCCATGATCAGCCCGTCACAAGCGAGCAGTACCGCGCGTCCACCTGGCCCTCAAGGGGACGAAGACTTGCAAGCCCATTATCCCGTTGATGACATAAGGGTTCGCCGCCGATGTGAGCTACACATCGATGCGCCGCAACCTCTCCATCGTGGTGGCTTACGGCATGGCATTGCCGGTGTCACGGGTTGCACCTTCCACTGCAACACAATACCCATGGGTTACTCGAAGGTCGCAGTGGAGGAGGTGCTGAGCGGATTTGAAGAACTAGTACTCGATATTGCTGGAGGCGACGACGTTACCAAGCTTGGGCAGGCCCTCCACAATATCATCCTCTGGCGAAAAAGGTTGATCATATTTCCAGATGGCGTGGAGGTGTCATCTCCGGAGCCGCCGGTAGGGAAGCCTGCCTCCTCCACAACGACAACCCACGCCTCCTCGACAACCGACGCCTCCTTCAGCGTCGCCTCCTCCACAACGACAACCGACTCCACAACAACAACAGACGCCTCCTCCACAACGAGAACAGACGCCTCCTCCACAACGACAACCGATACCTCCACCATCTCCTCCGAGGAAGAAGCTCAAGAGCCATACTACTCCACCTGCTCCCACGAAGGCACAGTCTAGCCGGTCAAAAAGGGTAAAGGAACCTCCAAAGAGGGCATATGATAGGACCGACGAGGAGAATTACGCGATCGTCACCGAAGAAGTGGCTGCACACTTCGCACCAAAGAAGTCAGCTGACCCAAACGGCCAAGTTGATCCACCAGTGATGGAACACTTCTTGACCTGTCGTGCAATGCCACTCCTCGTGCCGCCCAACTATGAACGCATAATAATAAAGGCTACGGAAGAGTAAACGGGTCAAAGCGGCGGCGGCAAAGCAGAAGAGAGATCAAGATCACCAAGGCAAGATCAGAGAACCTTGAGAGATTTATGAAGGAGGCAGGACTCACTTCCGTAGTCGCCGCTCTAGGATCGATGTTCTCCCAATGGCGTAAGTCGATGGCAATATAAGCTTGGCCGAGTTAATTGATCCAAATAAGATAAAGGACTCACAACCAAGATGCGACAATTTCATGAATGGTACATGATAGAGTCTCGCTCAACAAAGAAATGTTCCTCTCCGGTCGACAAGAAGATTTCTATCGTGGGGACAACACCATATGGCTCGAATTCGAAGACATATACAATATCTACCATAGCGACTCTATGAACGTGTCTCTCATGAGTCAGCCGGTGCCTGTAAGTATCAAGCTCATAACTTTACCATTTACTTCCTTGTACCATAGAAGTGCAACTCTAATAACTTATACATTTCTACGTAGAATGGAGATACAACGATGTAGAAAACAGAACATATTCAACGTGGGCTTCCTCGACCGGAAATTGTCAATGAGATCGTATTTGATACAGCGCTAAAGCTCTTGAGGATTACGTTCTAGATGCATTCATGGGACAACACTACAAACCATACATACTTCGCCCTTCAACTTCATGTACGTATATTTACGTGTTCTCATAACGCATTAATAAACTTTTCTTTTCCAAGGCATTGATAATACTGCTAGCTAGTTATATATATGTCGCAATATATGACCAGGTATCATCGATCCTTTTGGTCATCAAGCTTGATAGTAGCAAGATCATTGTTCAAGACTCAAAAGGGGACCTGGTGGAACAATATCGATATATCATTGATGTCCTAAACAGGTTTATAGCAAATATATATACAATTGTTTCCTTATTATATTGAAATACCTTGCTAATTCCAAGTCCGATAATTGCTATTCATAATAACGCGTCACACACAGGGCATTCGCAAGGTTTCGCAAGAAGCAACAAGGACAATTCGAGAATGAATTCACCATTCAAATAAGCACTCGAGTATTAAAACAGACAGATGGAAACAACTTATGTGGCTATTATGTGTGCCACTACATGCAAAATATTACCCACGGCGATGTGCCCATGGCGACAACGAGGTGAGTGCACATATCAATTAATACTTACACTTTAATTACATGCTCAAAGATTTATTAATTTCGTTCTTTGTCACCCCAACATCGATGTGCAAGATGTGATCCCGCCGCACCGGTTGAAGCACTTCAAGAACAACTCATTGGCTTTATTGTTGACGAGATTGTATCCCCGACGGCGAAGTTCCACACACCGGGTTGGAGAGATTGTCCTTCTATAAGGACAGGTGATCTCGACATCAACGTCGACTAAGGACGTAAACAAATGATGCACGCAAGAATTAAATCACTCGAGATTCACCCTTTTATTCTTTCAAACTTGTAAAAGTTGCTTATGTGTAAATCAAACTTGTAAAAGTGCTCATTATTTCATGTAATCTTGTCCATCAAACCTATCCATCTTTTAGTCTATTAAGTTCGTGATTTTTCTCAGAATGATCTCGTGATTATTTCAATGAGTACGTATGAGTAATATATATTTAATTGTATACAAAAACCAAATATTTCTATGTATTTTTAATGTCAAAATCCATACATATTGATACCCTACTCAAAAACATATTATATATTGAATATATAATATTACAATGCCTCTCCACAAGCGGTTATTATCTCCAACCGCTTGTGGAGAGAGCACCTCCACAGGCGGTTTGTAATACGAACCGCTTGTGGAGAGAGCACCTCCACAGGCGGTTTGTAATACGAACCGCTTGTGGAGAGGAAGTCTTCACAAGCGGTTTATAACACAAACCGCTTGTGAAGATCTCCCACGTGGCGCTCCCCCGAGCCTTCCTGGACGCCTTTCGAACCGCTTGTGGTGTCTCACCACAAGCGGTTGTCCGAACCGCTTGTGATACCCCGAAGGGTATCACTCCCGGTTGCTTACCAGCGGTTCTAAAACCGCTTCTGAAAGCGGTTACGAACCGCTTGTGATGACCGGTTCTGTAGTAGTGACCGGAAACTAATGAGGAGAAGGTAGTATCTTTGTGCGATCATTTAGGGACGACATGGTTAGGAGAAAATAGCAGGTGAATTTTCAATGGCATCTCCATGTACAGTTTGTTATCATATTCATTCTTAAAACCCAGCAACCGGGAGGGATCGAATTTTTTTTTTAAATAATACTTTTTTTAAACCAAATTGCGTTTTTAATATACGGAATAAAAAATTTGCAAAAATAATATGTGGTCGCCAAACCGTACGGCGAATACCCTATTTTCGCCGAACCGTGCGGCGAATACCCTATTTACGCCACACGGTTCGGCGAAAATAGGTTAATTGCGCTATTAACCGGCCGCACGGGAATCAAGGGTATTTTCGCCACACGGTACGGCGAACACCCAGTTTTCGCCAAACCGTACGGCGAACACAGAGTTTTCGCCAAACCGTACGGCGAAAATAGGTTGTCGCCGCACGGTGTGGCGAAAATAGCACGGTAAAATTTGGCCCACGCCAGATCGATCGAATCGATCGATCTGTGTCCTGTTCGGCGCCGAAGCCAGAGAAGAAAAGAGAGGGCGCCGCCGGCCGGAAGAGAGGGAGAGAGAGAAAGGGAAGGAGAGAGGGAGAGAGAGGAAGAGGAGAAGAAGAAGAGGAGGAGGAGGAGAAGAAGAAGAGGAGGAGGAGAAGAGGAGGAGGAGGAGAAGAAGAAGAAGAGGAGAAGAAGAAGAGGAGGAGGAGAAGAAGAGGAGGAGGAGGAGAAGAAGAAGAGGAGGAGGAGAAGAAGAAGGAGGAGGTAACATCGCATCGCCATTTCGTTTAATTTCCTGTTTTTTAATTTTGAGTACCGATATAGAGTAGTGCAATCTAGAGTAGCGATTTAGATCAATGCAATCTAGAGTAGCGATATAGATCAGTGCAATTTACAGTAGCGATATAGATCAGTGCAATTTAGAGTAGCAATTCTAGTTCTTTAGTTTAGAGTAGCAGTTTTAGTTATTTAATTTACAGTGGTGATATTAGTTTGCATATTTAAATGTTTTGAAATGTACAGTAATGAAATTTAATTATTAGCATTGTTGAAGAAATCATAAATCGGTAGCTAATTGGTCGACCTAGGATTAACTGAACAAATCGGTCAATTATTGAAAAAGTGATTAATCCCGTTTTATCGATCGGTCGGCCACGCTCTATCACCGTAAACTTAAAAAATAGAATCTTTAGGTCTTCGATCACGAGCCAATCGGCCAGTTAATCGGGTAACCGGCCGATTTTTTCGAACATTTAGCAAATAGACATATTAGACATGCGCTATAATATTATACGAATATAGTATCGATAGCGCGGTAGTTAATTAGCGCTGTAGGGAAGGAAAAATTAATTATGTCTATGTCTATGTCGTCGCAGTGATGTCAGAACCAGTGAAATTCAGGGTATATTATGGCGATGGTGAAGTAAAAAATGGGCAGAATGGAGTGGATTTAAGCTGCTTTGCGGTCACCATGGCCGAGCACTTGTCCCCCGATACTGTTAGCATTCGTGATATAAAACTTTGGTTGACCCAATTTTTTTCCCTGGATCCAAGTGTTTATTCTATTAGCATCCAAATCGTATACACGCGTAGCAAGGGTGACCCGGCTGTGTGGGAGTTGAAGACAGTAGATCGAACACAGTTGTGGCAGAAATGGTTAAGATGGTGCAAGGGATCTAGCCTCGATTGTGTGATGCTGGTGCAAGCTTGCCCTAGGGAAGAGGTGAGTACTACTGGTGTGAGCGAGAGCAGCACATCGGCTACAGCTGAACAAGTTCAGCCATGGTGTCGGTTGAGGCAAAGCGGCGGGGATGATCACATGGATGCAGCAAGCGCAGAAGGCCTGGGCCGATGAAGGGAGGATATCGATCAACTTGTAGATCAATTGGAACGAGACGACCGCATGGCGGCGTAAGAGGAAGCCGAAATGTTGGACCCAATGATACCATCGGCGAAGATGATGACCGGAAGAAGATGATGAAATGCATGGTAGCACTCGCTCAGCGGAGGTACCCATCCCCGATGAATGGAACAGGCAGAACAAAGCGGGTATGGAAGCTTTGTGGGGCCATGACTCGCATTGTGAGTATGGTACTGGTGCCATTCGGTTGAATCAAATGTTCCCGAACAATTCAGAATTGAAGTTGGGCAGTGAGCTTGTGGGCACTATCGCTGCAAAGAGAGTTTCGGTTGTCCTGTCTAGCCCAGATAAGTACACAGTGAAGTGCGTAATCGATGGTTGTGAATTTAAAGTACATGCATACAAGCCGAAGTGTGAGACATATTGGATTGCATCAAGAGTGGACGAGCACACATGCAGACTAGAAAATGTTCTTGTCAAACACCGTAACTTGAATGCGGCTGTAATAGCCAGCGTGATGTTTAATGAAATAATTGAGAAGCGGGATATCGAGTGTTCAGATATTCGTAAAGCAATGTTACGAACATTTAAGTATCGATAAGCTACTCCATGGCCTGGCGTAGCGGCGTAAAGCATTAGAGAAGAGGTTTGGCACATACGAGGCATCGTATTGCAACCTACCTCGTGTGCTTGAAGTAATCAAGCAAACCAATCCTGGCACATACACCGCTTTCAAAGAAAGCGGCGTATGCAAATGGGATCTGTACATTTCGCCGTGCTTTCTTTTCATTGGGGCCTTGCATTGCGTCATTCAGTCTTGTCGTCCATTGCTTTGTGTTGATGGCACATTTTTGACTCGGAAAATACAAGGGGCAGATTCTAACGACCATTGCAATTGATGCGAACAACCACATACTTCCATTGGCCTTTGCTTTTGTTGAGGGTGAGAATCGATAGTCGGGCCGTGGTTTTTCGCACATCCAAGGTGGGGGTAGTTGGTGATCGGCCCAGCATGTGCATCATTCATGATCGTCACAAAGGTATCCTCTCGGCAATCAAGACTCTACAGGAGGACCGACATGAACCATCTTCAAAAGCAAGAAACTGATGAATCTGTTTAAGAGGTTATGCAAGCAGAATCAGGCACGTAAGTTCAACGCGCTATTTGCCGAGTTGGATAAGCACACCAGTGCGCATATCGAAGAGATGAAGAAGCAACCACCTACGCCGAACGAATGTCCACCCAAAAGGCTAACACCCCTTGGGGAGCTCGATCCTCCTAATATGAGGAGACGAACGTCAAGGAACATTAAGTGTTTCTCGCACTGGATAGAGGCTGAGCCTCTAGAGAAGTGGGCATTACTCCATGACACCGGAGGCGCCAGGTTAGTATGGTACATTAAAATATCAAAACAGCGCTAAACAATTTGGCATGTTGTTCTAAACTGTTTTGCGTTGAACAGGTTTGGCGTGATGACAACGAACATAGCCGAGGTTTACAATTGGGTCATCCGAGGCCTCCGTCCGCTTCCGCTTGTGGCCATCCTTGAAGGCATGTTGCACGGCATCGTTAGCTACTACCAAAAAAGGCATGCGAAAGCGGTACTTCATGCCTCCACATTGCAAACGCCGTATTGTTCGTGGATGATGACCTACATGGAGGAACGAACCATGAAAGCTCAGCAGCATATGGTGCGTAGCTACGGGGTCACTAAATACCGCTTCGAGGTGACTCTTCGGTGCAAAAGGGGATTGGGAACCGACACAGCGGTTATTACGCACGAGGTTAATCTAGGCCAAGGGGTAACTCCAAGGTGTGAATGCAGCTGCAATAAGCCAAGACTTCTCCATATTCCTTGCTCACACGTGATGGCTGCTTGTGGGCAAATTGGGATGAACACGTCGCAATACATGTCCCCTTTCTACTTGAAGGATCATGTTGTCCATATCTGGTCGGGTGAGTTTCGTGGTTTTCGTGCACACGGTGATTTCACTGCGATTAACAGAGATGAGGGCATCTGTTTGCTGGATCCAACCTTGCGGAGGTGTGCGGAAGGGCAGTCTGGTCGTCCACAGACTAGGCGCATTCGCAACGACATGGATGAATCTGAAGTGGGTGGCCCTCTTAGGAGGTGTTCTGAGTGCGACGAGTATGGTCACAAGGCAAACCAGTGCACGTAGGGTGTATGTTCTGAAAGTGGTGGTGGCTATGTATCGAAATATGTTATTATATGCACGTTAGATGTTTTTTATTGTAATATTGACGCGATTGGGTGTCTTTTATTCATGTATGTTGTGTCTCTCACATGTTGTGTACTTTTATTTATGTTCACCCCTTATGTCTTTTATACATATATGTATTGTAATATTGACGTGATTGGTTGTCTTTTATTCATATATGTTGTGTCTTTTATTCGGATATGTTGTGTTTGTCACATGTTGTGTACCTTTATTTATGTTCAACCCTCATGTCTTTTATTATTATACGTTGTGTACTTTTATTCACATATGTCGTGCTTGCCGTACGTTGTGTAGTATGATTTATGTTGAAACATTTCTATGTGCGTGGATGGAGCAGGTCGACTCATTCCTGGACTGTCTTGGATGCGCGGCACCGCGGCGCACGTCCACACGACAGAGGGGAATGACAAGTTGCCCTTATTGCGGATTCGTGTGCCTAACAAGGCATGGTGCGTTGACGCTCGCTTCCACACCAGGTTAGTTGCAGTACTTGTACATGTTCCATTGTTCGTACAATTAGTGTTCATTACATTCAATTCATTCAACTCTGTGGTTCTTCGTTAGGCTTGCACGCGTCTGCCGCTTCCGCTTAGTCCGCATGGTGGAGGGTTCACCGACGACCCGTCGAGCATGACCCCAGGCACGTGGTGACGACCCGCACGGCCGCGGTAGTTTCCACGACCACTCGGCCGTTAGCGTGTTTGGTCGATCACCGGAGGCCGGAGACGCACACTTTTCACCGCCTGTCGGGAGATGACGGTGACGCTGCAGACGCCGCCATGCTCATCGGATTGCCGATCGCCGGCAGCGATCGGCCCCTCGTGGCTCTGTTGGGTGGGGGCGGACTTCTTGCTGCGCCTTAGCGGGTCGTGGAGATAGACCCAGAGATACCGGTAGGCACGAAGCACGGGCCATCGAGGAGGTGGTTGGCACAGTTCGAGGTTAGTGATTGTACATATTACTATGTTACTCCAGCTTTGCATAGCATTAACGTGATATCTCTCTCTTTCAATTGTTGCAGTGCGGCGGATGGCGGCCGAGCCCACGGACTACCAGGTTGCTAGGCACCTCGAGGCCTATCTGCTTTGGTTGTTCGGCAGGGTGATGTTCACGTCGAGTCACGGCGACACCGTGGACGCACGTTGGATAGCCTACGCACGGGCTATTGCGGACTCAGAGCCTGACGATGTACCGGCGGTATCCTGGGGTTCGGCGGTTCTTGCTTTCACGCATCAGCGCCCTTTGCGACGCGTGCGTGAAGAAAGGCAGAACTCCAATCGGCCGGATGCCGCTTCTTCTTCGCCTTTGGTCATTCGGCGCTTCTCGTGGGTCGACCCACTGGTCGACCCTCGGCTACACCGCCGACATGTACGGCGGTGATGCTACCGGACCGACCGACGATGGGCTCGCCTCGACCAGGCGACGGGTACATGTTCTTACTCATTAATGCAATTGTAATTTCAATGCCATCCGCTACGATTATTTCTACTCTATTGCAGCCACACGGTGGGCGGTGTCCAGTGCGTCGCGGCGTACCTCGCCTTCCACGGAGGCCTTCGACCACCCGAGGGACGAATGTCGTCGGGACCCCTACAAATGACGAGCCGCGTGTAGGAGAGAGAGTGCGGGGGCCTGTCCATGCTCGTGACAGGACCACCTTCTTTGGAAGACGAGGAGGAAGCTCGTCTTCGACGTCTTCAGAGGACTACGCGCCGCACCGAGTCCTCGTGCGCTTTGGACTACGCCAGGTGGTCCCTGTTCCTTTGGGGGAACGCTGCGGCCGAAAGTGCACTCGTGAGTTACTCGCCACTACAGAATGCTAAGTGCTTACGACATATTTGTAGTAATGAGGTCTTTTGTGCGTGTTCTCCACCCAGGGACCCAAGAAGGCCATGGTGACCTTGTCTGCAGAGGATGGCGCCGTGGCTTGCGCCGCTTGAGGGGGCGCTGAGGACGTTGTCGAGGAGGTCGTGCCCTCGACCCCTCCTCCTACCAGGAGTACTTATCCGGCACGTGCCGGACCGTGCACTTGTCTCCCTACGCGAGGAGCAGCCGGCCCAGTGTTTCTTTGGCATCGCAGACTTGTACTCGAGCCACGCAGATCGGGCACTGCACTGCATGGTAAGTCTCGTTGTATTTTTACTCATTAATGCAATTGTAATTTCAATGCTATGTCGTTATGTTTAATGTTTGTTTGTACGTGATAGGTGGACGAGGCGAGGGCTTGCAAAGAAGATGTCGACTTTCTGTCTAGGCTGCAGCCAGGACCACTTTCACAGTCAAGCAGTTAGCCTATCAGAGGCCATGCGGCATATCGAGCTGCACTCCCGACGGATCGTGGAGCTTGGTGGTGTTTGGCAGGCCCCAGTCCCAACTGTTTTGGCTGGCACCTCGTCTAGGCCGCCACCCGGTCTCAGCTCCTGGACACCACCTTCTCGACCACCGCTACAGCCAGGGTCCAGCTTCCACACCCAGTGCCTCCGGCTCAGTGCACTACGGAGGATCCAGCTGGCGACGCCACCACGCGGGCCTACCATGGTCCCCACACCCGATAGCCGATAAACATTCGATTGATCCCGCTTTGAATCTAATCTTCTCACTATAATTAAATGTTAATGTCTGCATCGTAGGCCTCGTGAGGACATGCCTCTACTGACACCCGGTCGAGGCACGGCGTCCCGACCATCGCCCGATCGCTTCTTCGCGAGGGCTTCGTTCACGCAGCCTCCGACCCACGCAAAGACACGCCGCCTCCTCCACCACGCGAGATCACGCAGCCTCCTGCCAGACTGCTGCCTCCCGCCTGCGTGTCCCGCCGGTTCGGTACAGCCCTTCGGACTACGGCCAAAGGGACCATCGCGGTGCTTCGCCCACGACCTCTCGACGATGCACCCCTTCTGCCAAGGCCCGCGAAGGAGAGCTAGGGGTCGTGGCAGTGGTCGTAGCTACCACCGGGGTGATCAGGCTTAGGATGTGTGTTATTTTTGGGTACTTTGTCCTATTATGCTTTACTATCTATTTTGTGTACTTCCTCATATACGTGGTCTATTATATATTTCATCATCTTTAGTCATATCAACCGCGTGTCATTATTGCTTTTTAGCTTTTGCCATATCAACTTTTCCACTTTGTCATTTCAATGCATAATGCTGCCAAAAGCCGGCTATGGCGTAGATTCCTGTTTAAAGTTGTGGGCATAGCCACGCCATGTCATCATGAGCTGCGAAGCATCCGATGCTCGCGGATTTGAAATACTCAAGTCCGCGAGACTCTCCTTTGGTTGCCCCTTCGCCAGCTTTATAAACCCACCGAGGAGGGATATGTGCATCACACACCATAACTTCCATAAACTTTAGTCTGCTTTTTCCCACACACACGGTAGGCCACGATGTCGTTCTACCGTCGCCTCTTCAAAGAAGCGAAGGCTAACCCCCAATACCCGGATGAGAGTAGCGTTGACGCCCTTGATTCTGCCGGAGTTGCCACGCCGAAATGTGGCGCAACCTGGTGGCGAAGGTTACGCAGCTTCACGCACGGAGATACGGCCTCCCGCGCTCACTCATTGTTGTGCGCGGCCGGGTAAACCAAATGTTGTCCATACCCTAATTACGGTAATGATACCATTTCATGCATCGTTATTTGTTTTTTAGGACGACGACCGTTGTTGCTTTTTCCAATGGATCGACGGGCCGAACGACGTGATTACTTAATTTCTCTACAATCGCCACGACGCCTACCCCACTTCGCCAGAGAACTTCACACGGTGGGAGAGGCCGCCGGGATATGTCCCCTACCTAGATCGACCGGAGTTAAGGGCCGGTGGGCAAGGGACGAACCAATCGGTCAGTTTCACGTGCCTCATGTTTCAGCTACGATGTACCCATTCTAAATCAATTCATCGCATACAGGACTTCAAAAAGAAGTTTGCAAAATGGCTCAAGTCAAGGCAAGAAAATCCTCCTCAGGGGCCAACGCAAAGCCAGGAACTGTGCGACCACGGCCTCCAGGCAGTGGTTGATACCGGCGACGAGGATCTAGCGGACAGAAGATTCTACCGGTGCCCTTTGTCCGAGGATGCATGGTGCTGGTACTTCAACTGGGTGGACCCGGAGACGTACCACCCACATCTCAAACTTCCCGTATTTGATAACTGGGGAGAGCAACCCTCGCCGTGGTGCTACTACCTCCCAGAAAAGCCAGACCCCGAGTACGCAAACGGTATTCTCCAACCACCACAACGGGCATACTGCATTGACTGCAGGGCACGTTTTCGGTTGTACAACAAGAAGCCCAACACACACCTCCTGGACCATATCGTGGAGTGCGAGCCAAACAGAGGAGGCGTCTCGGCAAGTCTCCTAAGGGCAAGAGGGTTCGCCCTCTCGAATGGTACTGGATAAGGGGAAGCACCGGCCGAGGTCCGCAAAGACGCAACAAATCCTTGACGACATTACAAAGGCCATCCGCAACCCCGGTGGTATTAACATAGGGGCGCCGGAAATCGGGAAGGCATGCCCATATGGGAGGGCAGACTCCACGTAATGCACACAAACAAGTTACTTCTTACACCCGGAGACGTATGGCATAGGCTACCCATTCGGCGATACCGAGCATCGCGCACACCATGGAGCTCTTTCATAAGAGAGATTGAGCGGTGTCCGAGAACAAATCGCACAAGATTGACAGTGATGTAATATGTAGAAAATGTATGGCATCATTCCCACTCTACGAACATAGGCGGAACGATCACTTGTTCCACCATTACAATCGCTGTTATTGGCACTTCTCCTAGCAATGCCGTCACTGTTTAATATCCGCTGTATCTGTAGTACTAAGGTTGAGTTTGCGTACTAAGATTGTCGGGTCGCATCTACATGCTTTTGTTATTGTCCTTTCTCATATTATGTCTTACCATTTAATTCTATCAGCGTAAACAACGGCGTAGATGAAAAATTTTCCCATAATATGGTAGTCCATATATCAAAGAGCAAATCATGGGTATTCGTCTTGGGAAAATACATTCGAACGAGACATTTTACAAAGCCGAAAAGGCTTAAAAGTTATTGTTGACAATAGTACTTAGGGTTATTGTGGCGGTATATTTTTGTAGTGAACAAAGGCGTAGATGAAAAATTTTCCCATAATATGGTAGTCCATATATCAAAGAGCAAATCTGCGGTATTCGTGCTTTAAAAATACATTCGAACGAGACATTTTACAGGCTGCCGAAAAGGCCTAAAAGTTATTGTTGACAATAGTACTTAGGGTTATTGTGGCGGTATATTTTTGTAGTGAACAAAGACGTAGATGAAAAATTTTCCCATAATATGGTAGTCCATATATCAAAGAGCAAATCTGCGGTATTCGTGCCGGAAAATACATTCGAACGAGACATTTTACAGTCACTAAAAGGCTTAAAAGTTATTGTTGACAATAGTACTTAGGGTTATTGTGGCGGTATATTTTTGTAGTGGACAAAGGCGTAGATGAAAAATTTTCCCATAATATGGTAGTCCATATATCAAAGAGCAAATCATGCGGTATTCGTGCTTAAAAATACATTCGAACGAGACATTTTACAGTCACTAAAAGGCCTAAAAGTTATTGTTGACAATAGTACTTAGGGTTATTGTGGCGGTATATTTTTGTAGTGAACAAAGACGTAGATGAAAAATTTTCCCATAATATGGTAGTCCATATATCAAAGAGCAAATCATGCGGTATTCGTGCGAGAAAAATACATTCGAGCGAGACATTTTACAGTCTAAAAGGCTTAAAAGTTATTGTTGACAATAGTACTTAGGGTTATTGTGGCGGTATATTTTTGTAGTGGACAAAGGCGTAGATGAAATATTTTCCCATAATATGGTAGTCCATATATCAAAGAGCAAATCATGTATTCGTGCCGAAAAATACATTCGAACGAGACATTTTACAGGCTGCCGAAAAGGCCTAAAAGTTATTGTTGACAATAGTACTTAGGGTTATTGTGGCGGTATATTTTTGTAGTGAACAAAAGCGTAGATGAAAAATTTTCCCATAATATGGACTCCATATATCAAAGAGCAAATCTGCGGTATTCGTGCCAAAAAATACATTCGAACGTGACATTTTACAGGCTGCAGTATATTTTTGCAGTGAACAAAGGCGTAGATGAAATATTTTTCCATAATATGGTACGATACCTACATATTTTTGCATAAATGGAACATCCAACACTATATGCATGTGGTATAATTATTTTATTCCATATTTTATACATTTTCGTCGTACGGCTTGGCGACTACCTATTTTCGCCATACGGCTTGGCGAACTATATATTTTTGCCGTATAGTATGGCGACTACCTATTTTCGCCGAACGGTGTGGCGAATACCCTATTTTCGCCACAACGTACGGCGAAAATAGCCTAACCCATGTTTCTGAACAATTAATAGCGCAATTAGCCTATTTTCGCCGAACCGTGGCGACGGCACATTATTTTTGCAAATTTTTTATTCCGTATATTAAAAACGCAATTTGATTTAAAAAAAGTATTATTTAAAAAAAAAATTCGGGAGGGATCAAATCCCAAAAGTCTCGTAATAAACCGACTATGGCGACTTTAAGTCGACTTCAGCTTCTAAAAAGTCAATAAGTCCCTCCAAACCGCTCAGCTTTTAAATTGATTTTGGCATAAGCTATAAGCCAAATATATCTAGCAAAAGCTAAATGCTGAAAGCTGTGTAAGACCTACTTTTGCGGTTTATTACCGAGAAAAATTAGTTGTTTGCCAAACGATCTCTTATAGAAAGCTACAGCTACTTTTCAGCCTACAAAACTAAAAAATAGCTTTTCAGAAAAGCTACAGTTCCCAAACAGGATATGTATATATAGAAACGCTATTCTTCAGCTGTGTGTAAAGTAGTATTATGCACGTCGGCCAGTTTACAAAATCCAACTGAGCCGAAATACCCGCATTTATTACTTGCGCATGAGTGCATAGAGCATTTATTACTTGTGCATTATCTATCAACGTCGTAACTACATATTACTGATATGGTAATATTGATTCAATAGAGCATTAAATACGTACCCAACAGATAGTAATATTGATTCATCATATTGCATCAATTACGTACGTGGTCAAACCGACTACTTATTGTGCTTTGTAGTTTGTACATGAATATGTTTTCTCTTTGTTTTAGCTATACCTTTTTATTAGCAGCTTCGATTTGTAAATAGTTTTCACCAGTAGCTTACTGACGACAAGAGGAACATAATAATATAAGTCTCGCTAATAAATAATAATTTTGTCGACTGGTAACAGAAATTATTGTATCTATAACTAGAAATTACTACATCTATAACATAAAATTATTATCATACAGTAATAAATTTATTAGTGAGGATTATATCATATTGTTCATCTCGTCATCAGTAATCTAATGGTGAATTTCGTTTTTGAATCGGAGCTGTGAATAAAAAGATATGACTAAAACAATATAAAAAAACCAATTCATGCACAAACTAGAATAGGCGTTCTCTTTATAGTGATCAACTAGTAAACGCGTTTACTTTTTTTTTTACATAAATCAGTTGTATCTTTGTTTTAGCCAAACTTTTTATTGAAAGGTCCGATTTATAAATAGTTTTTACCAATAGCTTACTGACAACGAGATGAACATAATGATATAAGTTTCGCTAACAAACAGTAATTTTGCCGTCTAATAACAGAAATTACTATATCTATAACTAGAAATTACTACATCTATAACATTAAATTACTATACTACAGTAGTGAATTTATTAGCAAGGCTTATATCATGTTGTTCCTCTCGTCGTCAGTAATCTAATGGTGAATTTCGTTCGTGAATCGGAGCTGCGAATAAAAAGAGAGGAGGACTAGCTAACAATATACCGTTGGAACGGTATACCAGAGTTTAATGAGTTTCAGTGTTTAGTTTCATTAGTTTCAGTGTAAAATTTCACGAGTTTCATGAGTTTCAGTGCTATACCGTTGGAACGGTATACCGTAGAATAGTTTTTCTGTAAAAAGATATGGCTAAAACAATGTAAAAATTGATTCATATCCAAACTAGAAAAGATGTTCTCGGTACAGTGACCAATTAGTAAACGCATCTACTTTTTGTACATGAATCTGTTGTTTCTTTATTTTAGTCATGATTTTTTTTGGAAGCTCCGATTTGTAAATGGTTTTCACCAATAGCTTACTGACGACGAGAGGAAGAGAATGATATAAGTTTCGCTAATTAGTAACAGAAATTATTATATCTATAACTAGGAATTACTACATCTATAACATGAAATTACTATCATACAGTAGTGAATTTATTAGCGATGCTTATATCATATTATTCTTCCCATCATCAGTAATCGAATGGTGAATTTCGTTTGTAAATCAGAGCTGCGAATAAAAATATATGGCAAAAACTAAAAAGAAACAAATTCATGTACGAACTACAAAACGTATTAAATAATTGGTTTGACCACGTAACTGATTCGGTAGTATGTAGTTGCATCTGTAGCCGTCAACCACAACTAATTGGACTAGTCACCGGTGGATTCACATCCAGGGGTGAAAATGAGTCGGGTAATACTTGACCCGTATCCGTACTCGTGCTGCGCATTACCTTAATTTTCAGCAGGGTATTTGTACCTGTCGGGTTCGGGTACTACTCGGTTATTTTCTGGTCGGGTGTGGATTGAATACGGGAGAAGTAGTACCCGATGGATATAGGTCGGATACGGGTACCCGTATAAAAAATTCCATCCGGTACCCGGATTGTAACAGGCCCAGTCCTCTCTCCTCTTCGGTCATCACAGAACCACTCTCGAGTCTCCACTCTCCGCATGCGCCCTGCCGCCACCCTCCGGAGCCTCACCCCGCCCTCCGCGACCCTGCCCCGCCCTCCGGTGCCCCACCTCGCCCTCTATCTGCCACGCGGGGTCCACTACCGCGCATGCATTCATTCATTCATTCCTCCGATCGATCGCCTCGGCCTCCTCGCCGCTGCTTTGGTTAGGGCAGACGCAGGGGGGTTGAGGGTGGGGCCATGGCGAACGCGGCGGCGCTGCCGGCGGCTGCGACAGCGAGGGACAAGGACGACCGCCGCCGCTGGTCGACCAGGTGCGGCTTCGCGGTCCTCGGCATTGTGAGCACCCTCCTCGTCTACGGCGTCCTCCAGGTGCCCTACCCCTCCCTCCCTCTCTAATCGAATTATTACTATCAATGCCCAATTTCCCCACCGACGAATGCCATCGAGTGCGATGCTGTATTCGAATTAGGATCGATCTATCGTGTCTGTTCTTCCTTCAAGCTGACCAGCCAGTAGCACATTTCGGGGATTCATTCGATTCAACTGACCCAGGGATGCGTTTCCCTTTCCTTTGCCTACATCAAACATGTGACTTAAATTGTTATTGCGTGCTATGCTTGTTGGGTGGAAGATCTACATGCTTACTTGTTTCCATCGGGGAGCTGAGTCTTGTCCTGGAAATAAGTTGCCAGCATGGATGATTCCTTCATGTTCTAAGTTTCACATGAACTCCCCTGATTTTGCCCGATATACCTCTTTTTTTTCTAGTTTGCATCGTCACAATTCATATTGAAAGAAACTTTGCAAAAATATATCAATTCGGTAGTAGTACTAATACTGTTGATTGACTGTTCATGCCAGCTTCCTTCCAAATTCTGCTAGCTTGTGCCACATAGATGAATTAAATGCATATCTCAATGTTCTGTTCTCATTCTTCTGATTGGAAAATAAAGATTGTACTTTAGTGAATGGTGTATTCATAAACTTGTCCTTTTGATGTTCTTTAACTAAATTGAAAATATCCTATTGCTCTTTCACACTACGTAATCTTGTACATTATCACTTACTAGTAAGTTGCCCGTGCGTTGCAACGGATTTTCAAAAGATGACAATAGATCCTAAACCGTACAACGAACATTAATTTTCTAAAGAACAATGATGTTACAAGTATGCTCCGGTTGAGCACTGAACAAACGCGATAAACAATTAAAAATGCAAAATTTAATATTATCCTTCTCCGTGGTACACTCCACAAACATCAACCCAGCCTCTCAGCTGTATATGCGCTCATCGATCATTACCAAGAGCAGAGTTCGTTTCCACCAATACTGCAAGTAATTGTTCTGACTTAACAACCATTTGTCCAAATCCCAACAATTGCAATAACTTGAATAACGCACAAAGAGAGTAGCTGACAAAGAATGAAATGATTAAAATTACAAGCACCGTATCACCACTATCTTATCCTTGTAGTGAGAGAACCATTCAATAGCCACAGCAAGCCGATTTCTGTGCCGTTGTTGCATCGGCTTCCCCGTCCGTTTTGATCTTGATAGTTCAATCCTGAAACCAAGAGATGACTGCTAAGGCGCTATGCAGAAGAGAGTGCAAACATGTCAAACCAATGAGAAGGGTTGTATGTACATCAGGCTTGGAATCAGTCTCTCTCAGTCTCTGTTTAATATCTCTTGCTATAGAAAAGAAAACCTGCTCAACATTCAGGTTTGTCTTGGCACTCTGCAGGAATAATAATATATATAAAATTATGCATGGACAACGAAGGCAAAAGTATCGACACCAATGTTTAGAAAAGTGCCGCATTAAGCAACATTAAATTTCACTGTTATGTAACAATAAAGGAATGCCAAAACAGAAGCTGTGAATTCTCACTAACCGTTTCAAAGAACGTGATCCCATATTCATCAGCAAGCGCTTGCCCCTTTGAAGTGGGCACAGCCTACACGGAAGCAATTGAGCAGATAAGAGAGCTAAGATGACTCAACATGAATGAAGCAGTGGATGGGATTAAATTATACAAGGAACATTTCAGTTGGCTTGTTTGTTTTGGTTGTTTCAAAGAAAGGTGGAGCCGTGGAGTTTAAGGTAGGCAATCTGGCTGTCTGTTTTTTCCGTGTAGAGAAGTTGTATATAGCATGATTAGTGAGACATGAAGCAACTTTGCTTGTTGCAAACCTAACAAACTCCTTACCATCTTTTTTTGCCCTGTAATCATATTCATATTGATGTCTGATAAAATGTGCTTCAACTACCCCAAGCTCACTAATTAATCAGCAAAATGATGAGTAGCCTGAAATCATTGGTAATGACAAATATGACCCGTTAAGTATAAGCTCATCAGTTAAGCTAAGCACTAAGAATTCATGATGGCTCAATGTTTTGAGTTTTAAAATTATCAACTAAAATTTAAAGGAGGAAGAAGTGCTAATTAGGATTTGCATTCTGCAAACAGTAGTAATAAGCACTATTAGAGAGCATACCTCTCAGCCGATGATTGAATGAAGGAAACTTTGTTCATGAAATAGCAACTCAAAGATTCATGAAACCAAGCTTCTGTGCTACGCCAAGAATATTAAAAATGGTAAGTCATGAAACAATAATTTTCTTGTCACACAAAATTGATGGCAGAAAATAACAGAACGTGTCCATAGCAATGACAAACATTTTGCATAAATGTCTTTTTTGATCTCCTCGTACTGCTCCATCCTAAAAACTTCAAATGGTAATACATGTCAAAAAATCAAAAAAAATCTTGGTGGATTGCTTGTTCATGAGATGAGAAATTCGTGAAGTACTACATGACTACCATACAAACATTCAAGATGTTTAAGAAACACTAATTAAGGCATTATACACGTTAGCTGGATAACAACAGGGATTAGATAACATACATAGCCAGCAAGCAGTGCATAAACGAGAATAACTACACCATGTTCTGTTGTTCATCGAGATGCAATGATACCTTTGCTCCATTTTGGAAAAGGAAAGCTAGTTTCATCTCTAAAAGCGCAAGATGGTTCTATCTTGCATTCTTGCCAACTGAATTCATGCATGGTATGACATGAAAAACAAGTAGAAAGCTCTAGCAGAACTATTCCTATCTGCCAAAAAATAATCCACCATCTGTACGCTAATTCAGATGTCTTACTTATTCAATACCCAATGTAGAAACAGAGAAGCTAAGAAAATTTTTATTAAAAAATAGGTATGAAATGTTTAGAAACAAAGGATTTCTTCACACTACACGTTAAACCATAATGATCCATTCAAGATATAGTTTTTATAATAAAACAATTTTGAAGTACAAATCTGCTCTGTTTACTAAAAATTTGCAAGGCTACGACAGTTTCGTTGTCCATCAAATAAATATGTAATTCAGGATATGATTGCAAAATAGAATTTTAGCACTGTGTTGTCTATTAATGGACTCATCACCGAAAATCTCACCTGAATTCAACACCATGGAAGACGCTGCGACGGCCGCCGCGGACCTCACCATATCCAGGTTATCGACCGAGTTGTCCAGCATATCAACCGCCGCCGCCTTTGCGCCCGCAGCCGCCGACGCCGCCCCGTCCTCTCAGCCTACCACCACCACACAGCAACAAAATCAAATCGACCGCCCCAAAAATCTACAACATACAGACACATGCACGGCCATATGGCAACCTTCGCTGGGCCATAGCGGTGGAGCGTCCTCTGCAGCCGACAGCAATCTTCCTCTTGAATAAGCACTTCAGCCAATAACTAATAAATCTAAGAACTCACTAAATATTTCACGAATGCCATGTTATTTCCTTCCTGGTCATAGCTCATCACAACAAAGCTCATATTAAAAGATTTGACCAGAAAATGAAGGCCAATTTGTCCAACATTACGTTGACCACACACACTTGCAAGCCAAAAAAAAACCTAAACAAGCACTTGAAAACATACCCGACTATATCAAAGTGTTTCATACATTTCAGAAGTATACTGATTGGTAAGAAAGGAGCTTCGTTCTCATCATAGAAGTTCATGCTAATGAAGTTTCCGCTAGAACCAATAAGGGGGCCACCAATACCAGCCTAGCACATAATTGCAATAACAATAAACAAGTGTGGCACTAAAGATTTCCAAATTCCCCATGTTATGGATATGGATCCAAGGGCATGAGATGCATTGTCCAACATAAACCAGCCACATGCTAATAGGAATGAAAGGATTAGCAACATAAACATGGCATACCACAATTTTAAGTGCTCAAATAAAGTTCCAGAAAAAAGTGAAGAGAACAAACGGAGAGAAAAAGAATCAGACAGTGGAAATAAAAAACTCACGAGATATAACAGTTGGCATAGGATAGGAACGGGGATTTAGACTCCTGCAGAACATGTGCGAGAGGTCTAGTGCAATAGGAATGAAAGGATTAGCAATGCATTTCATATGCAAGTTATAGGATGACGGGTGTTAAAATAAAACTAACCATATACTTTGGGCGGCGAATCTGAAAATGATAAGCCATGAATAGCATTAATACTACATTGCAAGTACTTGCACTATAATCCAAAAATCATTGGACACCTGAAATGTGATAGCACTTTGTTCACCTTCCGGCACAGAGTCAGAATGTGAGAGAGTCTTCTGCTTCTTACTTGTGCTTGCTCCTCCTCCTACGCTTCCACATCTTCTATTCTTTCTCAACATCTTCTAAATCCTGTAGCAAAATAAAGTCCAAATCATGTAACCGTCCGCGAGGGGGAGAAGAACGAACATACTAATCATGTAACCGGAAGCACTGGACTTGATCTGAGAGAGAGACAAGGGGGAAACCCTAGGGGAAGAAGCCGAGCACGCACCTAGAAGCGGCATCGGAGATAGGCGGTGGGGTCGTGAACCATTCGGAGGACGAGGGGGCGGCGGGTGCCCATCTCGACCTCGCGGACGTTGAAGCTGAAGCCAAGGAGGGCCTCCAGGCAGTGGCGGACCCAGAAAGAAATTATAGGTGGGGCAAGTTTAAAATAGTATTAAAATGTTAAAATGAATGCAATGTACCGTAACAACAATAGTATTATTAAAGAAGCATAAATATAACGTTTAACTAATACGGTCAAAGAAGAATTAGCAAATAGGCAACATACCACTCAGTTAACAATTGGAGGGACGAGGCAATTGTATTCTCCTAGTTTTGAGGCGCTGAAATCGTCGGATGATGGCTTCATCATTAAGTGATTTGAAGATCTCTCTCTCCGTATAGCAAACCATTAAGTCATTCATCCAATTATTGGCAATCTTATTGCATTTCTTGCTTGGTACAACGTTCTATCTTTCAAATTTGTTGGGCTTATGCATATGCAGTATATACAAAATACCTGAACCTAATAAATTGTAGGTGGGGCAGCAGCCCAAGCTGCCCCACTGGTGGGTCCGCCCCTGCCTCCAGGAGGGAACTCTTCCCGTCCGATTGGCCGCCCAGGCGCCCACCGCCACGATCTCCAGGATCGGGAACTTCTCCCCGAACGCCAACGTGCTCCCGCCACCTGCAGATGGTGTACGCCTCGAACCGCGCCTTCGAGCCCGACACCGCCGCGACAGCCGCCATCGCTGCCGCGTCGACCACGGCCCGCCTGGTGGATGGGGATGGAGATGCCTTGGGACGCCGGGGAGGCATGGGGCTTGGACGGGGGGCGACGGAGAGGGAGGCGATGGGGATGCGGGGCGGCGGGGCGTGGAGAGGAAGTATTAGTTAAGATACTACTATCTGTAGAACGGACCACTGCCACCAACTCTCACTTTAGAATAGTAGAGATTGATAGGCTTTTATTTCAATGTTTTGTAGGAAAAAATCATGAGAGTTCCCTATGGAGCAGAAAAGGAGTTCTTTAGATACTCACTTTTTCTTGTTTTCTGTAACCACATCACCACATCCACGGTGTCTGCACTGGTGTTACTGGTAGATCTCTCTCTCATTCTACTTTTTGTACTTGTCTGAATCTGCCAGACTCCTAAATTCATATTCATGCAGATGAGTAAGAAATCCTTGGACCCTGTGTCTCCAATCCAAAAATATTGTGTGGTCTTTGTATCAAACATACTGATCACAACTTGCCAGTACGAGGTTATATTGGTTTCTTTCCTGCATTTCTAGTGTCATTAGTGTTGATTCATGGTAGTTGTTACTTTACTAAATATGTGACATGATTTTGTCTGGCCCTCAAGTATGTGAGTTTCCCTGTCCAAACACTTGCCAAATGTGCGAAGATGATACCTGTGATGGTAATATCTGCTATACAACAACCAGTGATCTAGTAAATGCACAGATAGGCGACGCAATTTCAAACAATCTTCATATGGTAATAGCAAGTCAGGCACATTCAAGATTTGTGAAAGTTGATGACATATTAATTTTTACTTGTAGATTAGCACATAATAAATTTTCCTACATTTTGCTAATTGCTATGTCATTCTTGCCAAAGAATTGAAAAAAGAAATAATTTGCTTGCTTTGATCTGTGGCAACTAAATAGAACTTTCTAAGGCTCATTCACTGATGCACTTGTAAGTTTATTATAATTGAAAAGATACACCGTATAATTTGTTTGAATAGGCATCACCCTAGAACCAATATCTTACTTCAATAATTAAAACATCATTGTCATGTGGTTGTTAACTTGTAAAAGAACTTTGGAGCTAACGGAATAAACAATTGTGCTCCTACTTTCGTCTGGAACTTGCCATCATCCAAGGCTACATTTCAACATCAGTAAACATCTCCCATATTTCAACATCAGTAAACATCTCCCATCAGTAAGCAGAATCACTGTTACTCCACGACATAAACTCTATATCACTATGTGTGTTAATTAGACTTTATGTGGACTGTTTGTTTTAACTGGACTATGTGTTGTATTATGTGTTATAAATAGATTAGCTGTGTTATTTGATTATGTTCATCGAATGTTTCGATTTTTAGGCAATATATGTACTATCCAACTAAGTACCCGCTACCCGTATAGTATTCGATACCCGTTTTCTACCCGTTCCGAAATACCTGTACCTGTATCCTACCCGATTTTTAACTACCCAAACTTGTATCCAAAAAAAATAATTAGGGTAAGATACGGGATCACTTACTACTCGACCGTATGAAATCTAAATTTCAAATCCAGTTTTTTTTTTACCGGAAAATTCGAAATTTCGAACGAAATCACCAAGATTTCGGCCGAAATTTCTGAGATTTCAGTACATTTTGAACCGACCACAAAATAGTCAAAACACATCAAAAAATTCTGAAATTTTTTATGGATGGTCTTCAGCCTAAATCCAATCATATCCGGCTAAACCAAATAAAATTCGGTAAAAAAATATCGAGATTTCAGCCAAAATCGTCGAGATCTCGCCGAAATTTGTATATACACTGTAGCATTTTGATTTTTTTAAAAAAAATTTACTCGGCCAAGATTTTGAATCTCGGAGGGGTCCGAAATCCGAAATCTCGGACGAGATTTAGGAAATCTCGTCGAAATTTGAATCCCTGCTTCCAAGTCTTGCCCATTTTGAATGTTCACAATTTAGCATATCTCAATAAGTCATCGTAACTTAGTCCAATATTTTCTCTCAGAAGACTCTTGGTCGAATGATGACAATGAATCTCTTCTTACAATAGCATACCTAGCATAGGTGGAAGATGAATGTGTCAATGCTCGACGTCATGGGGGTTTTGTTTTTGGCCATCAATACGTAGATCGCAATAAAGGGGAAGGGCATGCCAGGCTATATCGAGACTATTTTGCTGATCCTCCGGTCTACGACCCAACCTTCTTTCGTCGCAGGTTTGTAATGAGAAATATTTTATTTCTTTGTATTTTTTTGTCTACCATCTTGTATATGGCTCATGTTATGTGCTCGGCTACAGAGATTGTAGCGAAGAGCAGCGTGATGAATTGGAGCCTTCGATTGGCGGCGAGAGGGCGCCCGTGCTTACGTGCGAAAACCAGGAATAGAGGGATGAGAGAGAGAGAGATTTGTGGAAGACAACAGAATATCTGTTGCTTGATTTCCTTATTGATTTTCCTCCCCTTCTATAGCCAACCTTGTCCAGAGCTAAATAAGGCAATATCTAATTATAGCAACTACTTAAGACTAAGTATAGAAACTTGAAATAAAACACACGCAACCGAACCGGTGCCAAGACCCGAAACTTGAAATAAAACACACGCAACCGAACCGGTGCCAAGACCCGAAACTTGAAATAAAACACACGCAACCGAACCGGTGCCAAGACCCGATGATGCCACAATCAGATTCTAGCTCGACGCGTATAATGCGTGCCGGCGAACCTGACATCTCGCCCTTCCTCCTAGAACAGCTCGTCCACGAGCTGAAAATCAGGATGAAGCTTTTGAAATGCATCAACATGCTCCCATGTTGCTTGAGCATCCGGAAGATCCTTCCAACGAATGAGCACTTGATGATGTCCATGCACAACACGACCCCGAATTGCCTGTTCAGGAGTTAACAAGGTACGGCCCCGGACGAGCGGAGGTAATGGCGTCAGTTCCGTCGGGGGTGTACCATGGAATTTCTTGAGTAACCCCACATGGAACACATCATGAATCCTTGCTTGGGGCGGAAGATGCAGACGATAAGCCACGGAGCCAATCCGTTGCACCACTTGATATGGACCATAAAAACGCGGGCTAAGCTTTCCAGGCGTGACCTGGGGCAAGGAAGAAGCCGGTCGCTGAGAGATGCGCAACCAGACCCAATCGTTGATCGCAAAAGTCACTTCCCGATGGCGACGGTTGTAGTAGGAGGCTGCTGAGGACTGAGCTTGAAGAAGGCGATCACGAACTTCAGCTAAAAATTCATCCCGTTCCAACATTTGTGATTCCACAGCCAGAACGCGGGCTTCTCCCTTGACATAAGCGCGTAAACTGGGAGGGTCACGACCATATACCACACGAAACGGTGTAGTCTTGAGAGATGATTTAAATGAAGTGTTGTAACAATACTCCGCCCATGGTAACCAGCGAATCCATTGCTTTTGGCGATCCCCGGCAAAGCATCTTAAATACATGGCAATAATTTTATTTGTCACCTCAGATTGACCATCTGTTTGCGGATGGTAGGCAGAACTCATGTGCAAATGAACGCCGGCCAACTTAAATAATTCCTGCCAGAATGTACTAGTGAAAACCACATCTCGGTCACTGACGATGGAGGTAGGAATCCCATGGAGCCGGACCACCGTGTCAAAGAAAATCCGGCTGACAGAAACCGCCGTATATGGATGTGCCAAAGAAATAAAATGAGCTGCCTTTTAGAAACGATCAACCACTGTGAGTATGACAGTTTTACCTCCTGATTTGGGAAGGCCTTCAATAAAATCCATAGCAATATCTGACCAAACGGCCTGAGGCACCTCAAGCGGTTGGAGGAGGCCGCCTAGATGAAGATGTTCTGTCTTATTGCGTTGGCAGGTGATGCATTCTCGGATAAAGTCTTGTACAACGTGGCGAGCACGAGGAATATGGAAATCCGCCTGAACTCGATGCAGGGTCTTCTGCACCCCTTCGTGACCAATGGCGTGGCAATCGGCAATAATACTTGCTACAAACCGAGAGGAGGCAGGCAGAAAGATTCGCCCCTTGTATAGCACAAGACCGTCACAGACAGACCAGGGGGCTAGTAAACGTCCCTGTTGAATGTCGGAATAAATGGAAGCCCATTCCGCTTCTTCAGGCAGACCACGGCGAAGATCATCAAAAAGTGTCAGGGTCAGCACAGAGATTGCATGCAAGGATGCAACAAGAGCCTCACTATCACGCCGGGAGAGGGCGTCGGCCACTGTATTCAAATGACCAGGCCGGTATTCAACAGTAAAATCAAACCCAACTAATTTGCTTGCCCATTGGTGCTGCGGGATAGTGGAGATACGCTGGTCCAACAGAAATTTCAAACTGTAATGATCAGTGCGCACGATGAAAGGTCGCCCCCAGACGTATGGCCGCCAGTGACGCACTGCCTGCACCAAGCCAATTAGCTCGCGTTCATAAGCCGCCAACTTTGCATGACAAGCGGCGATAGGTCGACTGTAAAATGCAATTGGCCCATCACCTTGGTGGAGAACTGCACCAAATCCCGAGCCCAAAGCATCGCATTCAATAATGAATGAGCGGCTAAAATCCGGCAATTGAAGAACAGGGGTCGACGAAAGAGCTTGCTTGAGAATGGTGAAGGCATGAGCGGCTTCGGCACCCCAGACAAAGGCCTCCTTGCGTAAGAGACGAGTTAAAGGAGCTGCAATGGCCCCGTAGTGCTTGATGAAACGTCGATAGTAACCCGCCAATCCAAGAAAAGCTCGGACCGCCCGCACGGATGTGGGAATAGGCCAATCCCCCACCGCAGCCACCTTTTGCTGATCCATGGCAACGCCTTCAGCAGATATAACGTGGCCCAGATAAACCACAGAAGATGACCCGAAAGAGCACTTAGAACGCTTCAGGACTAGTTTATGTTTCATGAGTTCTTGCAATACCAAGCAGACATGACAGAGGTGTTCAGCCCAAGATGAACTGTAAATGAGAATATCATCAAAGAAAACAAGCACGAATCTGCGGAGAAAAAGGCCCAAAACATCATTCATGAGGGCTTGAAAAGTCGCAGGCGCGTTAGAGAGCCCAAATGGCATCACCAGAAATTCAAAGTGCCCATGATGAGTGCGAAATGCAGTCTTGTGGATGTCATCTGGATGCATGCGCACTTGATGATAGCCCGAACGAAGGTCTAACTTGGTGAAGAAGCGTGCTCCTTTTAATTCATCCAACAATTCCTCCACCACCGGTATCGGAAATTTATCCTTGATAGTTTTAACATTGAGGGTGCGATAGTCGACGCAAAAACGCCCTGTATAATCTTTCTTGCGCACCAACAAAACTGGAAAAGAAAAAGCTGAAGTGCTGACGCGAATGATACCTTGGCTGAGCATTTCGCGACATTGCGTCTGAAGCTCATCCTTCTGGATTTGGGGGTAGCGGTATGGTCGGACCGCCACGGCATCAGTTCCCTGAAGTAAATGAATCCGATGATCATAGGTACGAGACGGCGGAAGTCCTTGCGGTTGCGCAAAGACCTCCTGATGCGTATCCAATAATGCTGCCATAAGGTCTGACCCCTCCGTTGCCCAAGCTGCGAGAGGAGGGTGCTTAGCCGCTGCCCCCTGGAGCGTGATCTGACTATTGCCATGCCAGAATGTCATGGTAAGGCGCTGGAAATCCCAAGTGATGGGTCCCAATGTTGAAAGCCATTGAACACCCAGCACGAAATCAACGCCTGGTAGTGGTAATGTGTAGCAATCCAACAAAAATTCAGCCGACCCAATACTGATAGGCACTCTGCGACATTCCCCACCGCTGCTGACACGATCTCCATTTGCAACGGCGACCTGAATGGGGCTTTCCGGCTGCACCACCGCAACGCCTGCGCACGCCACCACGTTGTTCGCGATAAAATTGTGGGTGGAGCCAGAATCAACAAGCGCCATGTACTGCTGGGCCCCAAGGAGGATGGGAAGCCGCATGGTGCGTCCAGCCACAATACCCGTGAGCGCGAGAAGCGATATGGACATGATACCCCTGTCGTCCGCCTCATCGTCGCTGGGTGGTGTCTCTGGAATGACCTCTAAACAAAAGGCCTGTTGGCATGTATGGCCCGGCACGTACTTCTCATCACAGCTATAGCATAATTCTTGACGGTGTCGTTCCTCCATTTGAGCCCGGTTGAGTTTTTTAATAAACTTAGCCCCAGCTGTGCTATATGCCCCATCCTTCGATGCCTGAGTAGGCACAACCACTCCGATTGTTGGTGGTGTTGAGGTTACTGTCTTGGCGCCACCTCCCTTGGCTGCGGCCTTGTTCCAGTGTCATCCTTCGTCAGCGTCTGGTTGTTGCAGCCGCTCATGTGCTCGTGCTAAGCTCATGGCCATAGCCAGTGTTTGCGGAGCAGCCAGATCGACAGCGATCGATATACGCTCCTTCAATCCGGCCGTAAACATCTGAATCCAGTGATCGGCCCGCAGATTGGCGCGAGGCAGAAGTGCTTCGAACTCTTTTTGGTACTGCGCCACCGTCCCCGTTTGCCGGAGTTGCTTGATTTCAGCCAGGTGGTTGCGGCGGGTGGGTGGTCCAAAACGCAGGTTGACGTGCTCCCTGAAGCGTGCCCATGATGTTTCCCCATCTTCCTCCTCCTGCCACATGTACCATTGTTGAGCCTCCCCCCGCAAATGATAAGCTACCAAGCGAACCTTTTCACCTTCCGCGGTGTGCTGCCCCCGAAAAAAGAGCTCGCAAGAATTGAGCCAAGACAGCGGATCTTCGGTACCATATATCGCGAACTCCCAGCGCTGATGTTTGAATGGTTGTGGTCCCATCATGGTCGCCAATATCCCGCTGCCCATGCTGTTGCCGTCGCGGTGACTCAGTGGCACGTACACCTGTTCTTCTGATACTTTCTCTTTCCCTTTCTCTGTGGCATCCAACGTTCCGCTGCCCAGGTCTTCCATCCTGGCGATACGCGCATCGTGGCGATCCAGACGAGTGGAGACCGTGGCCAGTTGCGCCGTATGGCCATCTTGCACCATAGCCATGTCGTCTAACTTGCGGAGGACATCTTGAAGCATCTTCTTAAGGGTTTCTTCCTCAGATCTATCGCCATCATTGGTGGACATGACGCCCGCAATGAGTGGCTCTGATACCAAGATGTTATGTGCTCGGCTACGGAGATTGTAGCGAAGATCAGCGTGATGAATTGGAGCCTTCGATTGGCGGCGAGAGGGCGCCGTCGTCAGAGACGGAAGAACACAGCAGCGGTTCAGCGCCGCCCGTGCTTACGTGCGAAAACCAGGAATAGAGGGATGAGAGAGAGAGAGAGAGAGAGATTTGCGGAAGACAACAGAATATATGTTGCTTGATTTCCTTATTGATTTTCCTCCCCTTCTATAGCCAACCTTGTCCAGAGCTAAATAAGGCAATATCTAATTATAGCAACTGTCGTAGGTTCGGAAACTGGACACGGAAATGAGAGCGGACGCCGGCCGTTTCACGGGCCGTCGTCCACGAGAGTAAATGTGACACGAGGGTTTATACAGGTTCGGGCGCTTAAGGAAGACGCCCTACTCCTGTCGGTGTGTTCCCCGGGGGGAGTAGAGGGATGTCTCCTTGTCCAGACTCCCCGAGGAACACACCAGTTTTGTTTTTGCATTCAATGAGAGCTCTCTTTACATGAGGGGGTTACAGTGAGTATTTATAGGCACTCAGCCTGTTACATAAAAGTACCATTATACCCCTACTAGACTAGCCTAAGCGGGGGCATCTTAGTCATTCTGGCGGGGAGGTAGTGGGTCCCACGGGATCGTCTCGAGGGAGTGGACCCCTGACATCCGGGCCCCACAGGGGATTTGGTGACATCACTCAAGTCTCCCGTAAGGAGACTTTCCGCGGGGTATGCCCCCGGGGAGACGTCGACCTCCTGCGGGACATGATGAGAACTCCCCGCGGGGTGTGCCACGGGGTAACCTCCCGGGGAGGTTGTAGGTCTTCCGGAGGGCATGAGACCTCCCGAAGTGCCACGAGGTATGCCCACGGGGAGGATGTAGACCTCCCGCAGGGTATGTCCGCGAGGTAGGCCCCCAGGGAGGCGTAGACCCCCCGCGGGACGTGAGAAACCCCTGCGGGGTATGGGATCTCTCGCAGCAGTCTCACGGAGTACGAGATGATCTCCTGTAGCATTCCGGTGATGAATCCCGGTGGGCGGGCGCCACCCGCCATAGAGCATGAAGCCTCCCCCTCGGGGGCGGTCAGTTTTCCTCCTGGCGTGGACTTCACGTGGTGTACGAAACCTTGCCTCCGGGAGCCGGTGAGTTTATCTCCAACACCAGCCCCCCTGCCCCTTGGACACTTTAGGAAGTGTCCCAGGGTCAAGAAGATTGTTAATTTCCTTGTGGCCGAACTGAGTATCCATGCAAATTCAGAAATAAGGCCAAACTTCTGCCGGAGCGAAGCGGAGGCCCATCGCCGGCAGGCTTGGGCCGGAGCGAAGCGGACATGGGAGGCGTGGACCTCCCGCGGGACATGGGGACAACCCTCCACGGGGTATGACCCTGGGGAGGCGTGGACCTCCCGCGGGACATGGGGAGACCCCCCGCGGGGTATGCCCCCGGGGAGGCATGGACCTCCCGCGAGACATGGGGAGAACCCCCCGCGGGGTATGTCCCCGGGGAGGCGTGGACCTCCCGCGGGACATGAGGACCCCCGACGGGGTATGCCCCCGGTGAGGCGTGGACCTCCCACGGGACATGAGAACCCCGGACTCCACGGGGGCATAACCCGCGAGGTCACAGGGAGACCTCCCGTAGCACTCCCGCGGGGTCACAGGGGAACCTTCCGTGACGTGAGGTCTCTTCCTGTAGCACTCCCGCGGGGTACCGGGAGACCTCCCGGGGCGTGAGGGCACCTCCCGTAGCACTCTCGCTGGGTTACGGGGGAACCTCCCAGGACTTGAGGGCTCTTCCCGTAACACTCCCGCGGGGTCACGGGAGGGCCTCCCGTAGCACTCCCGCGGGGTCACGGGGGAACCTCCCGGGACGTGCGGGCTCTTCCCGTAGCACTCTCGTTGGGTCACGGGGGAACCTCCCGGAACTTGAGGGCTCTTCCCGTAACACTCCCGCGGGGTTACGTGGGAACCTCCCGGGACTTGAGGACTCTTCCCGTAACACTCCCGCGGGGTCACGGGGGGACCTCCCGTAGCACTCCCGCGGGGTCACGGGGGAACCTCCCGGGACGTGCGGGCTCTTCCCGTAGCACTCCCTCGGGGTACGGGGAGACCTCCCAGGGCGTGAGGGCACCTCCCGTAGCACTCTCGTTGGGTCACGGGGGAACCTCCCGGGACTTGAGGACTCTTTCCGTAACACTCACGCGGGGTCACAGAGGGACCTCCCGTAGCACTCCCGCGGGGTGACGGGGGAACCTCCCGGGACGTGAGGACTCTTCCCGTAGCATTCCCGCAGGCCACGGGGGGGCCTCCCGTAGCACTCCTACGGGGTCACGGGGAGACCTCCCGGGGCGTGAGGGCACCTCCAGTAGCACTCTCGTTGGGTCACGGGGGAACCTCCCAGAACTTGAGGGCTCTTCCCGTAACACTCCCGCGGGGTTACGTGGGAACCTCCCGGGACTTGAGGGCTCTTCCCGTAACACTCCCGCGGGGTCACGGGGGGACCTCCCATAGCACTCCCGCGGGGTCACGGGGGAACCTCCCGGGACGTGCGGGCTTTTCCCGTAGCACTCCCTCGGGGTACGGGGAGACCTCCCGGGGCGTGAGGGCACCTCCCGTAGCACTCTCGTTGGGTCACGGGGGAACCTCCCGGGGCGTGAGGGCACCTCCCGTAACACTCCCGCGGGGTTACAAGGGAACCTCCCGGGACTTGAGGGCTCTTCCCGTAACACTCCCGCGGGGTCACGGGGGAACCTCCCGGGACGTGCGGGCTCTTCCCGTAACACTCCCTCGGGGTAAGGGGAGACCTCCCGGGGTGCGAGGGCACCTCCCGTAGCGCAATCGTTGGGTCACTGGGAACCTCCCGAACTTGAGGGCTCTTCCCGTAACACTCCCGGGTTACAAGGGAACCTCCGGGACTTGAGGGCTCTTCCTCGTAACACTCCCGCTGGGTCACTCGGGAACCTCCCGGGACTTGAGGGCTCTTCCCGTAACACTCCCGCGGGGTCACGGGGGAACCTCCCGGGACGTGCGGGCTCTTCCCGTAACACTCCCTCGGGGTACGGGGAGACCTCCCGGGGCGCGAGGGCACCTCCCGTAGCGCTCTCGTTGGGTCACGGGGGAACCTCCCAGAACTTGAGGGCTCTTCCCATAACACTCCCGCGGGGTTACGTGGGAACCTCCCGGGACTTGAGGGCTCTTCCCGTAACACTCCCGCGGGGTCACAGGGGGACCTCCCGTAGCACTCCCGCGGGGTCACGGGGAACCTCCCGGGACGTGCGGGCTCTTCCCGTAGCACTCCCTCGGGGTACGGGTAGACCTCCCGGGGCGTGAGGGCACCTCCCGTAGCATTCTCGTTGGGTCACGGGGGAACCTCCCGGGACTTGAGGACTCTTCCCGTAACACTCACGCGGGGTCACGGAGGGACCTCCCGTAGCACTCCCGCGGGGTCACGGGGGAAACTCCCGGGACGTGCGGGCTCTTCCCGTGGCACTCCCTCGGGGTACGGGGAGACCTCCCGGAGCGTGAGGGCACCTCCCGTAGCACTCTTGCTGGGTCACGGGAGGGCCTCCCGTAGCACTCCTACAGGGTCACGGGGAGACCTCCCGGGGCGTACCCGTAAGGTATGCCCCCGGGAATGGCGTGGAACTCCCGCAGGACATGAGATCTCTTGCGTGAGGACCTGAGGAGATATGATCGCCACCCATAGCGCAGCACGAGGCCTCCCCTTGGGGAGTTGGTGAATTTTCCTCCAACACTAGCCCTCTTGTCCCTTAGGTGCTTTTAAGGGCGACCTAAGGGGCAAAGAAGTGAACCTTCATGACTTATCGCCCCGCGCGGTGTGAATATTTTGTCCTTGGGCAGCTTTAGTGGGCTACGCCCGCACAATAGGCTAGCGCTATTTTTGGCGCCTTAGGGCTAGTCTAGGGTACAGGCACTAGAACCAGCCTCCGACATGGGCGTTGCAAGCCTTACCCATCCTCTGGGTACCCAAGCCATTGCCTAGGTGGGAGCTTCATTTGCGCGGAAGGCTTCTTGGACGACGCCCAAACCCCCTCAAAGTAGCATTGGATCAGGGGGTCGGGATCCTTTTCTCAACATCGGAGGGTGCAAATCGGAGGCACCGCGGTAGGTCTTGAGCAGGAGTTTGGAGCATCCCCCGAATGACATCGCCCTGACCGTGCGACGAGGAAGCGGATGCTCGGGTGTTCAAGGGGCAGCAGTCATTTTGCCTGGGTGGCCCTACGGGCGTTGGATGCTTCGCCCACGGCGCCTTATCCCTTGGTACTTAATGCCCCCAGTGGGGTGTAGGCTTGTGCTGGGCGCCGGCCCCCAGTTCCCGATCGGCATATACAAGCGGAAGTAAATCGGGGGCTCGGTCGCTGCTCTTTGGCTGTGCATTGATCATCCTTGGGATGACACAAATTGGTCTCTGCACTCTCGGACGGTTCCCATGCGCTCCACGGGCCCTGAAGACAACGCCCAAGCCATATAGGGACAACTTGGTGCGGGCGTTTGCAGCAACGCCCGTGATTCCTTTGGCTATGCGGGACAAAGGGCGCACCCATCGCCCTCTTTATTTGTCCCCCTTATTTCGTCCTCCCCTCGGATGCGCTTCGGTGTTGGGCGCTGGCCTTATCGCCCGATTGCACATGCCTGGAGGGGGAGCGCGTGGCTGGCAGCGCTGGGCACACAAGAGCGGCACAGGTGAGTGTTCTCTCCGTCTGGGGTGCCCTTGCGTTGGGCGCTCGGCTAGCCCTCCCCCTCGTTTGCGTTGGGCGCTCGGCTAGCGCTCTCAGGGTGCTTGAGAGGGACATCCGGGCGTACAGGGGGCGTAACCTTCGAGCCCCATTTTTTCCCTTCTGCCTACTCTTCATTGCCTCCCCTGCAGCTCGGCAGATCAACCCTCCGGTCGGCAGCGCTCCTTCCCTGGGGTAGATCTGGCCGCTCAACCCATCTCGCCCGACACTGGTGTGCGAGGCCAGAAGGAAGGCCACGGGGGTGCGCCTTCTATGCGGATCGAGGGGGTGGCGCTGTCCGGTGGGCCGACTTCGTGCCGCCGCTCTGCGGAACGAGGGGGCTACTTCATAACCCTTTGCGTTCGTAGCTTGATTGTGTTAATGGTTCTGCTCTTGCTTGCAAGTTCCCGCCATCGTGACACCCTCGCAAAGGGCAAGATCAAGGTGGACGAGGTGGCTCCAGTGGGGGGCAAAGGCAAAAGCAAGCCCCCCGGTGGGGGTGACCCTCATGCGAGAGACATGGACATGATGGCTCCTGCCAAGTTCACCACTTTTGCGAAGGCAGTGGGGGACGAGGACGATGCTCCTACGGAGACAATAGTGGATCCTGGTCCTTGGGAGCTCACTGACGGGGAGAAGCTCTCCCTCGCTCAGCGAGGATTCGCCTCTTCCCGGGATGTGGAGTTCCTGAGCTTGGGAGAGTCCCAATCCACCATCGGGGTTCGTGGTGGCACTTAAAGCTTGGGTGGATGACTTATGTATTTTAAAATGCATTGTTTTAGGAGACGTCCTGGAGGGCAGCTGATATCCATTATAAGCGAAGTGCACAGAGGGGTCGAGTGCCTTTACGATTATGCCCGCCAAATAAGGTTCGCCGCAGAGCGGCGACTTCATGGGGTATGATCGTGTCTTGGCACCTAAAGGGGCCAAGGCACGGGCGCCCTCGAGGCCTTTTGGTTGCCTCCCCCAAGAGGGGCTCGATTTGCATCATACAGTGTGCAAAGGGGACATGTCCCCTAAGTTTATAGGAGCGAGGAACATGTCCTCCCTCTCGCATGAGAGAGGAGGTTCGACCCGGTGTGGAGATAACAACCCCGCCTTCGTTGAATTGTTTAGGTTCGGCGCCGGGCCTTACTCTGAGGAGTTGGGCGTTTAGTTCGGGCGCGACCCCAGAAGGAGGTTGTTGCGCCCCTTGTAATAGACTTCGTGCTTAGGGACGGATGTCTCCGGTTAGAACTCACAATGTAATGAGAATGTTTTCCGCGATGTTGCGGGGTTGACCGGAGGTCGCTCGGCTTATCGCCAGTGGGACCATGGGGGACTAGTCCACGGTGCACCCAATGACTTAGGCAACATGCCTTTTAAGTCGTCGCCTGCTCCCTGGGTCCAATAGGGAGGAGGCCGTCCAAGGGGGACTAGAGATGTCCTGACCGCTCGGGGCTTTTTAGGGGTAAGCCTCGGAGGCTATGCGCCCTGGAGAGTGTTGCGTGAGCTGCGTGACTCTAGCACATCCCCCAACAGCCACGCGTTGGGGGGCGGTTTTCACAAATGAAGCAATTGGCATGCGACTTGTAGGGCTCAAGCTCGTGACTTCATTGATAACCTCGGAAGGGTTTACATCATTACAAGCCAGGTGCCGTCATGACGTAGAGAAAGCGTAAGGGGACCCCTTGTGGGGTAGGCCTCCGGGGAGAGCATAGGCCTCCCGCGGGGCGTAAGGAGACCTCCCGTGAGAGGTGAGGAGACCTCCCGGGGAGACGCCCACGGGGTGTCCCGGGGGGACGCCCATGGGATGCGCCTCCGGGGAGGGCGTAGACCTCCCGTGGGGCGTAGGGAGACCTCCCGGGGGGACGTCCACGGGGTGTGCCCGGGGGGACGCCCATGGGGTGCGCCTCCGGGGAGGGCGTAGACCTCCCGTGGGGCGTAGGGAGACCTCCCGTGGGAGGTGAGGAGACCTCCGGGGACATGCCACGGTGTCCCGGGGCGACGCCCATGGGATGCGCCTCCGGGGAGGGCGTAGACCTCCCGTGGGGCGTAGGGAGACTCCCGTGGGAGGTGAGGAGACCTCCGGAGACGCCACTGGTGTCCCGGGGGGACGCCCATGGGATGCGCCTCCGGGGAGGGCGTAGACCTCCCGTGGGGCGTAGGGAGACCTCCCGTGGGGACGTCCACGGGGTGTGCCCGGGGGGACGCCCATGGGGTGCACCTCCGGGGAGGGCGTAGATAGACCTCCCGTGGGGCGTAGGAAGACCTCCCGTGGGAGGTGAGGAGACCTCCCGGGGAGACGCCCACGGGGTGTCCCGGGGGGACGCCCATGGGATGCGCCTCCGGGGAGGGCGTAGACCTCCCGTGGGGCGTAGGGAGACCTCCCGTGGGAGGTGAGGAGACCTCCGGGGGGATGCCCACGGGGTGTGCCGGGGGGACGCCCATGGGATGCGCCTCCGGGGAGGGCGTAGACCTCCCGTGGGGCGTAGGAAGACCTCCCGTGGGAGGTGAGGAGACCTCCCGGGGAGACGCCCATGGGATGCGCCTCCGGGGAGGGCATAGACCTCCCGTGGGGCGTAGGGAGATCTCCCGTGGGAGGTGAGGTGACCTCCCGGGGGGACGCCCACGGGGTGTTCCCGGGGGGATGCCCATGGGATGCGCCTCCGGGGAGGGCGTAGACCTCCAGTGGGGCGTAGGGCTTCAATTTATCAGGATTCCATGCAGGCTTGAACGGCTTGTCCTCCATGGTGGAGAAGCGGTAGGCACCCAAGCCTAGGACCGCAGAGATGCGGTAAGGTCCTTCCCACTTGGGGCGTAGCTTTCGTTGGGTGCTTGGGTGTGTGACCCTTTTCAGCACCAAGTCTCCCAGGAGGAAGGCGCGCTCTCGCACCTGCTTGTTATAGAAGCGGGCAACTTCATGCTCGTACGAGGCATGCTTGATGAGGGCACGGTCTCGGGACTCCTCCATGAGGTCCGCCTCGACTGTGGTTCTCTTTATTTGCCGCGAAGTCAATGGGTAGAGGCCTGCAGAGCATCTCCACGCGGAGGAGCAGCGGCGTACCTCTGCTGGGAGGACCGCCTCCACTCGTACACGAGCAAGAAAGGCGTCTGGCCCCGAGGAACGACTGGGAGTGGTGCGCATCCCTCAAAGCACTTTGAGGAGCTCTTTTGCCCATAGCCCCTTCTTGAGGGTGCTCTTTTTGAGTCTTCGACGGATACCCTGGAGGATCATGCCATTGGCCCTTTCCACGGCCCCGTTAGACTTTGGGTGAGCCACCGAGGTGAAGCAAAGCGTTGTGGCGATGGAGTCACAGAAGTCCTTGAAGGAGGCATCAAACTGCGTCCCGTTGTCTACGGTGATTTCCCTAGGAACCCCGAAGCAACAGACGATGTTTTTCCAGAAGAACTTTTGCACCGTCCGGGAGGTGATTGATGCCAACTGCTCCGCCTCAACCTATTTGGTGAAGTAATCCACCGCCACCACCGCAGATCCACCGTCTGCCTCGCGGTGGCTTCCACCAAGGCTTGCCACTGGGTGAGGGCCAACGCCTCGGGAGCGAGGGGCGATTGTGAAGCACCTGACCCCGTAGCTGCAGGTGTGCCTTGAATTCCCGGCCCTTGAAGCATAGCCGTTGGCGCCCGGGAGGACGAAGAGTCTCTGGGTCCCGAGGCCTGTAGCCTGTAGGACATTGTCCCCCCCGGGGGGAATGACACCAATCTCGGAGGGCAGTGCACGCCGAGGGTTACGACGGGGTGGACGATCATCCTCGCGTTCCTTGCGCTTTGGAGCCGGAGGCTTGTATTGAGTTTTCTTGAGGAGCCATAGCCTTGTTCGAGATAACTACGTTCCCCACGGACGGCACCAAGTGTCGTAGGTTCGAAAACTGGACACGGAAATGAGAGCGGACGCCGGCCGTTTCACGGGCCGTCGTCCACGAGAGTAAATGTGACACGAGGGTTTATACAGGTTCGGGCGCTTAAGGAAGACGCCCTACTCCTGTCGGTGTGTTCCCCGGGGGGAGTAGAGGGATGTCTCCTTGTCCAGACTCCCCGAGGAACACACCAGTTTTGTTTTTGCATTCAATGAGAGCTCTCTTTACATGAGGGGGTTACAGTGAGTATTTATAGGCACTCAGCCTGTTACATAAAAGTACCATTATACCCCTACTAGACTAGCCTAAGCGGGGGCATCTTAGTCATTCTGGCGGGGAGGTAGTGGGTCCCACGGGATCGTCTCGAGGGAGTGGACCCACGACATCCGGCCCCACAGGGGATTTGGTGACATCACTCAAGTCTCCCGTAAGGAGACTTTCCGCGGGGTATGCCCCCGGGGAGACGTCGACCTCCCGCGGGACATGATGAGAACTCCCCGCGGGGTGTGCCACGGGGTAACCTCCCGGGGAGGTTGTAGGTCTTCCGGAGGGCATGAGACCTCCCGAAGTGCCACGAGGTATGCCCCCGGGGAGGATGTAGACCTCCCGCAGGGTATGTCCGCGAGGTAGGCCCCCGGGGAGGCGTAGACCCCCCGCGGGACGTGAGAAACCCCCGCGGGGTATGGGATCTCTCGCAGCAGTCTCACGGAGTACGAGATGATCTCCTGTAGCATTCCGGTGATGAATCCCGGTGGGCGGGCGCCACCCGCCATAGAGCATGAAGCCTCCCCCTCGGGGGCGGTCAGTTTTCCTCCTGGCGTGGACTTCACGTGGTGTACGAAACCTTGCCTCCGGGAGCCGGTGAGTTTATCTCCAACAGCAACTACTTAAGACTAAGTATAGAAACTTGAAATAAAACACATGCAACCGAACCGGTGCCAAGACCCGACGATGCCACAATCAGATTCTAGCTCGACGCGTATAATGCGCGCCGGCGAACCTGACAGCTCATTCTTCTTTTCGACGCATGTTTAGAATGAGTCGTTCTCTATTTCCTCGCATATTGCATGCTACAGAAGCACATGATGATTATTTTGTTCAAAAAAAGGAATTGTGCTCAAGCTATTATTATCCTCTTTAGAGATGTGTATTTGAGACCTTCAAATGAGAATGATATTGCTAGATTACTTGCAATCGGTGAGGAAAGAGTTTTTTCTGGAATGCTAGGAAGCATAGATTGCATGCACTGGATGTGGAAAAATTGCTCTACAGCTTGGCAAGGCTTGTATAGTGGGCATGTACACAAGACAACAAAATTCTAGAAGTTGTTGCTTTAGAAGATCTGTGGATTTGGCATGCCTTTTTTTGGTTTACCAGGATCTCATAATTATATTAATACTCTTCACCGTTTCCCTTTCTTTGCAAAGCTAGCAGAAGGACAAGCGCTGGAAGTGAATTATATACTATCAACGGTCACAATTACACAATGGGGTACTATCTAGCAGATGGGATATATCCTGCATGGGCAATATTTGTGAAGACAATACCAGCTCCCCAAGGTAATAAGAACAAATATTTCGCCCAAGCTCAAGAGGCAGCTAGGAAGGATGTAGAACGAGCCTTTGGAGTTCTGCAATATCGTTTTGTAATTGTTCGAGGACCAGCATGTTTCTGGGATCAATAAACACTAAGAGATATCATGACAGCATATATCATCATGCACAACATGATTATTGAAGATGAGCGAGATGGAGGACCACTTGACTACAATTACGAAAGAATGAGAGAGAATTTTAGTGTCACATGAACATACACCTAAACTATATGAGTTTATTCAAACTCATCATTCCATTCGGAATAGGCAAACTCACCACCAGCTTCAAGACGGTCTAGTGGAGCACTTATGGCAGCGCTACGTAATTCTGTAGTGTTTCAATTATGTACTAATTTATATTTTATATGTATCGTAATTTGAATCTTGAAATAAAGAAGTCATAGTTGATATGATCAAACCACTATTAGGAGCCACATAATTAACCTTAATATACAAAGGTAAAATTCACTTGGTGAGAAAGACAGTTCACAGAAGAATACCACAAAATAACTATACAAGCAAATGGGGTAGTACAATGCAAAATATCAAGAGAATGCCAACATACACTTCATATACAAAGGTAAAATTCACTTGGTGAGAATGAAATAATTCCATGTACAAGCTCAAACTACAGAATCCATATGAAGAATGAAATAATTCCAACATGTCTGGAATTTAACTCCTTTTCCCTAGAATCTTCTAATGAGTTCACTAGTGCTAGAAAAATTCAGACAGATCAGATTACAAAGGTGATAGCAAATACAAACTCAGGATGCTGAAAGCAACTCTTAAACCTACTCAACAACAGCTAATTACAGATGAACAACACATATTATTTAGCCATTAGCAACTATGCAATCAGACACATCACAAATTGAATAGAGGGAATGGAAGGAGTGCTACTGACTTCTTCAATCATGGATTTCCACTTCTCCCCTCCTTCCTTTGCAACCTGTAACACACATATACATTTGATTATGTTATTCTCAACAGTTCTACAAATTTAGCTCGATTCTACTTCATCACATGATGCAACATCTGTCAATCGACCCTTTTCTGATATACAAGAATCCCAATAATCAATCTGAGGCAGTGCACTCAAAAAGTGATCTACTCAAATTTCAAACATCATATGAAATCTACTAAATGAAGTATAGCATGTTCAGATTTTCAGAGAGTAATTTACATCAATCGTATAGAATGGCATCGTTCAAACATCATTAATTCTTAACAAATGCAGATGCATATGGATTTGGAAATCAAGTATCATCAAAGAGTAATTTTGTCGACGATTGGGGAGCAGGCCCCCGCCGAGCTTACTTAGTTGACTGAGGGACCAACCGTAACCTCTTCTCACGCGAAGGGTTGCTCTGAGGAATGTCTCACTTCGCTAGATCTCGGAAAATGACACGGGATTTATCCTGGTTCGGGCCTCTCACGTAGGAGATAATAACCCTACTCCAGCGTGATGTGTATTATGTGTATGATATGAATCTCTCTCCCCTCCTCCAACGGCGGGGGGTATTTATAACTTACAAGGGTGTAGCGCCGGTTACGGCCCACGTCCTACACGTCTGACCATGTCCAACGTGGTAACAACCGGATCCTACAATCCCGCCACGTCCCTGCTGCGGACGCAACGGTCTGACGTGGTCACCGCTGTAACCGTTAGTTACCTCCACCAACCTCGTAACCGGAGCCCGAGCTCGAACCAGGCCAGATCGGCACCATCACGAGCTCCCTGCCTTAGGCCAGCGAGCTCGGTCGTTAACCGAGCGACGAGCTCACACTTGGTCGGGCAGAGAGCTCGTGCCGAACGAGCAAGCTAGGCAGCATCGTACCCCTCCTAGGTCATCCTCGGGAACGACCTCCGAGGAGCGCGGGGTCAGGACGAGCTCGGCCATCGTGGCATCCACGGTAATTAGATGGATTATCCAACCCCCGACAGCTAGCCCCCGAGGCTCAAGCTGGGAAAGGCTCGAAGGGGCCTTCCCCTTGAGCCTACTGACTTAAGTGGAGGGATTGGATCCATCACGGCGAACTACTGCCATGACCTCCGAGCTGAACACCTCCGGGGGCGAGCAATCGGCTCACCCCGGTGTGCTCGGGTATGCGAATGCGAGCCGCTCCTGCGGTTCCTTCTCAAAGAAGCTTGGTGGGGATGGTACAAACCGTTTCCTCGGGAACCGCCCCTTAACGGGATAGTTTCGATTCGCGTGTCCACGTGTCCGCCCTGGGATGGCGGACGCCCCAACTGCCCTCTGCGCTTTTAGGGCTTCCTCGATCGCAGCGGCGGGAAGTCTTTTCGCTTCCCCCTCACAACTGGATTTAAACGACCACTGAGACCTCACTTGGCACATTCCATCGTTAGAAGAGAAAACAACACTCATCCGTTCCAGCGCTCATTCCTCCTCCCGACCTCTCCTTCATTGTTCCAAATGGCCAAGTTTGGAGCGAGCAAGCTTGATAGGCAGAGACTAGAGACTCTCCAGAGGGCCAAGTACCTCGACGCCGGCTCGTGGAGGGTCCCTGGCGCCGAGGAGGAGCCACAGCCACAGGAGGGAGAGGTCGTCTCCTGCGAGCTCTACTCCATCAACGGGCTCCGAACGCCCAAGAGTGAGTTCGTCGAGTCGGTACTCGCGTACTATGAGTGCGAGATCACTCATCTCAATCCCAACTCCATCCTCATTCTCGCCATCTTCGCCCATTTCTGTGAAGGGTACGTGGGCATCTTTCCTACACCCAGCCTTTTCTTCCACTTCTACTCCCTGTCCCGCACTGGCACGGCTTCTCCGGCTGGTTGCCTCTACTTCCGCCTCCGACCCATCCACCCGTACGAGTACCCGAGCTTCACACTCAAGGACTCGGTGTCTGGGTGGGCCGTCCTGGTTCTACCTGAGGAAGGTAGAAGGGAGCTCCCTCCGCTACACCGGGGCCAACGCCCCGCGCGTCGAGACTCCCCGACCCTCCGTGCAGCCCGAAGAGGAGAAGGTGCTCATGATGATCAACGAGCTCACATGCTCGGGGCTCACGGGGTGGGACGTCGCCCGGGACTTCGTCCGGAACCGGGTGTCACCCCTCAGAAGGAGGGAACACCCCTTCTTCGAGGTCGACGGGTGGTAAGACCTCACGCGGGAGTCGCGTTCAGGTACGATCCTTACTGAGTCTCCTTCCCGAAACCGACAATAGCCGCACTCATTGTCCTTTTTTGGTTGATGTGCAGCCCCGCCAGAAGAGTGGGCGGACGTGAGGGTGGTCGAGATGTTTGGCACCCCCAGGGGCAAGGAGATCTTGGCCGGCCGCCAGATCCCGAACAACCTGTTCGACCGGACCGAGTTGGTAAGTTTTTAACTTAGACATGCCCGGGGGTCGTCCCGGAGCGGGACCTCCCTGGATATCCCTAACCCGTACGGTTTTTGCTTGGCAGGAGAAGGTTGCCCTCGAGGTCGCGGTGACGCAGCTGAAGTCGCAGCTGGGGGATCCGGGCACCAGAGCCCGAGGTTGCAAGGTCAAGAAGTTGGCGGGCCGCAAGCACCGCGACCGATCCCCTTCCGCCACGCCGTCCCCGCCCAGGCGCTCCGGCTCGGGCGGAAGCTCCCCCCTCCCGCATTTGGAGTACGCCGACCGGCGGGAGGTGAGTGAGTTAAAATTATGGATGATTGAGTACACCAGGAAAAACCCCGAGCTGATGGCCCGTTTGCACCAGCTTGCCGAACGGGCGAGGAAGGAAGCCGCGGCTGCGTCTGGTCCCGCGCGAAAGGAGGAGCTGGAGAGTAAGATAGCCGCCCTCTAGGTCGTGCTCGCGCGGGTGAGTTCTAGCTCGGCTCCCGAGCTCGAGGAGGAGGAGGAGCTGGACCCGGCGCCCTGGTCCTGAGGCGCAGGAGGTCCCCAGGCGCGCCCCAGCCGCGTCCGGCGTTGACCATTTCTGAGGTCGGTTTGGAGGAGGTCGACCCTGCGATCGTAAGGGCCGACAAGGCACGCGAGGACATGGCCACCCTCATTGTCCGTGCCCACGCCCAGGTGGCGGAAGCTGACCGAGGTAAGTTCCCGTTTTCCACCTAGTCTGTTCCCGACCTCTTCTGGCGCCACGCTGATCAAACATTGTTTATAGTGGGCGCGGTAGCCGGTAAGGAGGTATGGGACTTCGAGGCCATGGCTGACGAGATTCTTAATTCCGTGTTAGAGAGGGAGCTCGCTCGGGCCGCCGAAGCCGCGTTTGAGGAGGTCGCCCAGGAGGGGGTCGCGGCCATGGAGGCTCGGGCTGCCGAAGCCGTGGTGCCCTAGGAGGTCGCCCAAGCTGTGAGGGAAGGGATCCCTCATGTCGTAATCGAGGTCGATGACGGTGTCGAGGAGGACTAGCCTGTGGGTCGCGCGGCGGCTGAGGATCGTCGCGAAGACTCTGCTGGGGCCAGCGACATCATCGCCGAGACCCTCCAGGAGATCGCGGGGGATCCCCCACGAGCTCGAGACGCCTCGCCGAGCATCAAAGCGGGCTCGGGCGCGGGGAGCTCCATCCCAGGGAAGAACCTCTGCGCGGGACCGAGCTGGTGGTCCTGCTGGTCGTGGAGCCGAGCCCGGGCGCGGCCGGCGGGCAGGATCCACCCCCGAGCGGGGAAGCGTCCCCTAGCTCGGGGGGCTTCTCCTCGAGGGCAGGACATCTGCAGGAGGGCCTTGCCCTTGTGGATGCCGACCCCCCAGCGATGGAGGCCGACCCCCAGACTGAGGCCCCTATCTTCTCGGATGCCGAAGGGGCCCAAGCCCGGGAGGAGGAGGTGGAGCCCCCGAGCGTAGCGCCTGCTCGGGGGGGGGACTCAGACGGAGGGCCTTGCCCTCGCGGAGGTCGACCCCCAAGCAATGGAGGTCGACCCCCGGGGTCAGGCCCTTATCCTCCCAGGCACCGAAGAAGCCCAGGTCCGGGAGGAGGAAGAGTCTCCGGGCGCAACACCTGCCTGAGGGGAGGGTGCTCGCGCGGACGACCCCGCCGAGCTCTTCCAAGAAGGCCTGGAGGGGCGCCTTCGATGGGTAAGTGCCTTTCTGTTCTGATTTTGTTCGTGCAAGCCTATGGGGGTAACCTGGGGTGTTTCATCGCGCAGGTGCTCGAGGTCACCATGATGGACTTCCGGGCCGCGACCGTTCCGCTCGAAGTATTTGCCAAGCACAACGCCAAGCAAGACGTGAGGATCGCGGAGCTCGAGCGCGTGGTGCGCGAGCTGAAGGCTTCGGAGGCGGAGATCCGGCACAAGACCGAAGAGTCTGTGTTGGTCCTCAAGGAGCGCCTTGAACGGAGCGAGCAGGCGAAGTTGGGCCTGGAGGCAACGGTGGAAGAGCTACGCCGCTCCGTGCACAGCGCCGAGAGATCGGCCGATCAGCAGAAGGAGGAGGCGAAGCGGCTTCGCCAGGCGGCAAGCTAGGGGCGTGAAGCTCGGAGGAAAGTGCTCGACCTCGAGTCCGAGCTCGACGCCGTAAGAGAGGAGCTCGCCGCGCTCCAGGACGAGAATCGCGCCGGCCGCTTTTGACCTGCATACTTAGCATTGTGTAAATCAACAGTGTTCTTTTTAATGTTAAAAAAGAAGTTTCCTTCTCGCTGTGTATGTGTGCTTTGTCTTCTTCGCCCTTCTTATGTCGTGGCCGGTGGTCATCACAAAAATGGAGAAGCAACAACGAGCAACCGGGTAGAAAGCATTTAAGCAAGAAAGTAAAGTACGTTTTAGGAGTAGTACGGCGGTATGGCACCTATTAAGCCCCCGCTGTTAATGAGGGTCGTGCACCTAGGTTGCGAGCATGACCTCGTTGACAGGAGAGTAGGAATAATAACGCAGCGTAATACGACCTTCACCGAGCTGCGGGCATGGGTCGGGTCGCAAAAAAGAGTTGCGCGCGCAGTCCTATCCCCCGACGTCGTGACCCGTGCCCCTGAGTTGCGAGCACAACTGCGACGAACGCGGAGGGAGATCGTGTGGACACCCGATGTGAAGCACAATCACTGTACACAGGTCGGCCAGAACTCTGAGCCATCCGAGAGGGTGTCCGTGCGATTTGTAACTTGCAGCAAAAGTTTGCCACGAAAGGTAATCGGCTTATGCAGACGAGAGCCCCTGGGGTCGAGTTGGGTGGCCTGGTACCAGCCGGTTGCCCTTCTGATCGCTGATGCACACGATAGTTGGACTTTAGGAGACGAATTGTAGCGGACGTCCTTGCCACTTAATCAGTTTGCTTCACTTTTATTGCCGAGATCATGGGGAAGTATGCCCTTGAGCGAGGTTTAGTCGGCTTACTGGGAAGAGCAGGGACTTGGTATTGAACTGCGAGATCTGGGGAAAGGGTGTAAGCATGAGGTGGGCAATGGAACCGGATTTTATTAAAACAAGAGTGAGGGAGACAGTGGAGGTCGCAGAAAAATGGAAGGTATGGTGAATGAGAACTAGATGTGGAACTTATGCAGCTGGTTGATGTTCCAGGTGCTGGCGAGCTCTCAACCATCTTCCATCGCGAGGCGGACAGCCCCTGGGCGTGCTGTTGAGACGACCGTGTAAGGACCTTCCCATCTTGGTGTTAGCTTGTTAGCTTTTGATAGGTCTTGGACTCGGCGTAGGACGAGATCGCCGACCTGTAAGGTCCTTGGTCGTATCGATTTGGCGGCGTGCCTACGAAGGGCTTGCAGGTAAACCGCGGACCGCAGCAAGGCCCGTTCACGTGTCGCTTCCACGAGGTCGAGGTCGAGTAGGCCGCTCACCTTCCTGGTCGATGTCGTCGATTAGGTGCACCCTCGGAGATCCCAGCACGATCTCGGCGGGCAAGATGGCCTCTGCACCATAGACGAGCTGGAAATGGGTTTCCCCCATGGCTCGGCTTGTCGTGGTGCGAACCAACCACAGGACGGGGGGAGCTCGTCCACCCAAGCCTGTCCGTGCTGGTCAAGGTTTTTGAAGACCCTCTTTTTGACCCTTTGGATAATTTGCCCGTTTGCTCGCTCGGCCGCTCCATTGCTCTGCAGGTGAGCTACAGACGCGAAGCATAACTTGGTCCCGACCTCCTCGCAATAGGCCTGAAACAGTTCGCTTGTGAACTGGGTGCCATTGTCCGTGATGAGGCGATTTGATATGCTGAAACGTGTCACCACGTTATTGCGGAAAAACATCTTGGCCGCTTGGGCCGAGATGGTCGATACGGGTTCTGCCTCGATCCACTTGGTGAAGGTGTCGATTGCGACAAACAAGTACTTGCAGCCCTTCCTTCCACGAGGAAAAGGCCCGAGTATGTCGATGCCCCAAACCGAGAACGGCCAAGTTAGAGGGATGGTCTGTAGTGCATATGCCGGCTGGTGGATCTTGCGAGCATGGAACTGACAGGCCCGGCAGGAGGCCACTATCGAGCGGGTGTCGGCTAAGGCCGTAGGCCAGTAGTACCCCAACCGGAAGGCTTTGCTTGCCAACGTCCTGAAGGACGAGTGAGCTCCGCACATTCCTTCATTGATGTCGTTGAGGAGGTATTTTCCTTCCTCCTGAGTGATGCATTTGGAGAGGGCTCCAAGCTCACCTTTGCGGTATAAGACGCCTTCGACCATTTTATATGGGGAGGATCGCCTTACAAGCCGGGAACGCTCGGCTTCTTCCTCGAGCAGTGTCCCGTGTGCTAGGTACTGGATGAATGGCATCATACAACTCGCACCAGGCTCGAGGAAGGAGACGTTACCATGTGTCTCAGGTGCCTCCCCTTCGGAGGGAATGGAGGGCTTGTAAACGTGCTCGACGAGCACCCCCGCCGGGGCGGGAAGTTGTGCGGAACCGACCTTCGAGAGATGGTCGGCCAGGGAATTATCCTTTCTGGGGTTGTATAGTACCTCGAAGTTTCTGAAGTACTTTTCCATCTTCCTAACTTCAGCCAGGTAAAGCGCCATTGAGTTATCGGAACACTGATACTCCTTGTTAACCTGGTTGACGACTAGCTGCGAGTCGCCCTTCGCAGTGAGCCATTGGACCCCGAGCGCTTTGCATGCCCAAGCCCGGCTAGTAGGCCTTCATATTCTGCCGCGTTGTTTGTTGCGGCGAAATGCAACTGGAGAGCGTACTGGATCTGCTCCCCCCGGGGTGATTCCAAGACCACTCCAGCCCCCGAGCAATCGTAAGTTCGGGACCCGTCAAAATACATAGTCCAACGACCTTGCTCGTACCGGTCGGGATCTGCCCGGGGCGGAGCGGGATTCGTCCACTCTGCTAGGAAGTCCGCCAATACCTGAGATTTGATCGCGGTTCGAGCTGAGAATTCAATCTCGAACTCGGCGAGCTCCATGGCCCATTTTGCAATTCGACCGCTAGCATCCTGATTCCCTAGGATTTCCCTAAGCGGAAAGTTGGTCGGGACTCGGATTTTGTGAGCTTGAAAGTAGTGTCGCAACTTCTTGGAGGCCACAAGTAGTGAGTACAAGAGCTTTTGGACACCTGGGTAACGCTCTTTGGGCCCATGCAAAACCTCGCTGATGTAATAGATCGGACGTTGCACCCCGTCCCTTTCCACTGTTATCACAGTGCTTACCGCCTGGGGCGTGGCGGCCAGGTACAGCAGCAGGACTTCCCCTGGTCTCGGTGTGGTCAAGACCGGGGGTTTCGACAGGTATCGCTTTAGCTCTTCGAATGAGATGTTTGCTTCTTCTGTCCAAGCGAACCCGTCATGTTTACAGAGTGCCTTGAAGAAAGGCAAGCCACGTTCACCGAGCCGTGAGATGAAACGACTTAGAGCCGCCATTCTCCCGGTCAGAGATTGGACCTCCCGTACGCAAGTGGGTGGTCGCATGTGAAGGGAATATGCCCTAGATCAATCATGGTGATGATTGTAACACGTCTTTGTTCATGTAATAATGATAACTTTGTTTATCGGTTCCCTGAATATATGTTACGACTTTGTTCATTGGATACGATCTGATTGTGAAACACATTGTCAAGTGACATTATTCTAAACGGGTCCCTGATCCATATCATTACGAGGAGCGGTGATAATTTGATCAGCACATGTATTGGTTGATGGTAATGTTTCGCATACCATAGATATGGAGATATCAAACCAATAATGTGGACACATGTTAGAGAACATGGGTAGTCGGACAAGACCCACTCCGAGACGCTGTGAGTTGTTATCTCTTATAGTGCCATCAGCGTATAGTCTCGAGTGGTACGCCTATATGGTCCTTAGACCTGAGATTGTCATGGATGCCTAGCATGTAGACTTGTATGCTTTGGTATCATCAAACGCTACACCGTAACAGGGTAGTCATAAAGATGAAATACTGGGTATGCCACGATACATTGCCAAGGGTGTGATGATCAAGATGGGATTTGCCCCTCCTAGATAACGGGAGAGATACCTCTGGGCCCCTCGAGTGGATGGATAAGGAAAACGCACGGCCATGCTAATATGACTAAAGAGTTGGTAATGGTTTGTATCCATCACACTGTCGAGTGAAGTGGTCGAGCTATCAACAAGGGTGGCATGCATCTCGCCTTGAGCTTGACTGGTATCGTGTGGCGAAGAGATCGGTATGTGAGTGTATCAAGGTTCACCAATATTGATTCTCAGGCATCCGGGTCAATACGCATCGCTAGGTGTCATTGTTGATCAATGAATTGGAAACGGGTTCAATTCATAACCGACTTGCACCGAACCTAACGGGTCACACACTTAACGAGTTGGAATAGTTTACGGTTTGTGCATGGATAGGATCCGCATTGGAGATGGAAACCTAGCTGGCTTCGCCCACTAGCGTGTCTATAAAAGGGGAGGCCGGAACAAAGTGCATGGCACGGATTAGAACCCTCACCACGCTCACCGCCGTGCATCCCTCCCGCCTCCCCGTAAACCTGTCGCGCGGCGAGGTGCTAGCACACCCCGCACGCTGCTCCTCGCCAGACGCAGGTGGATACCGCAGAGGCGCCGCCATCCGTGGACGCCGCTTTTGGTTGGATCTCCGACGATCGCCATCGGCGACCACGCCGACGCAGGTCGGCGACCACGCCGACGAGGTCGGCGACCACGCGGACGAGGTCGGCGACCACGCGGACGAGATCGGCGACCACTCGGACGAGGTCGGCGACCACTCGGACGAGATCGGCGACCACTCGGACGAGGACGGCAACAACTAGGTGGAGATCGGTGCCGATCGGGAGGTGATCAACTACTTCCTCAACGCTGCGTGAATCGCTTCCACGATCTGCGCGACAAGGGTAACGATCTGTGATCCTTTACTTCCATGTGATCTTGGGTGTTCGTGGTAGAAATTTTGATTTTATGCTCGCGTAGCCTACCCATAACCCAACAAAGGGTATCGAGCCGATCATGTGTAGTTTTGGATCTGGATCACGCGCACATGTCGATGTGTCGTTATGTTTATCACGGGTTGATTGGATCAATCGGTATTGGGGAAGTATGAGGTATGAGTTGGTGGCTCTACACGATCAAAAAGATTAGTTCGTGCTCGTTTCAGATTCGTGCCATGCATTACCCCTACCGGCTGGTAACACCATCGGGTAGTAGCAAGTGCCGAACATATCGAGCCAACAGATCGAGATCGGTGTGGTCGCCACCCTCTTAAGGGGACCTCGCGATGGATCGATGAAGATCGATCCTATGGAAATCGAGACATTCGATGGCTCGGAATCGGCTTGATGAGATCAATCCGATTGAAGTTCCATAGCGCTTTCATAGATGCGATCTACGCACTTCAAAATTTTTTTACGCGCTGCTCAGACTCCACGAAGGGCGCTGCCCCTTCGAACCCCGCCCGCTAACCGGCTAGCGGGACCGCCGTGATAGTCAGCATAGTGTCCATAAATTAAAACTTGTTCACTTCCCGCGCGCTAGAATCGATCCAGCGCCTAACTTGTTTTTTAAGGGTATGTTGTGAAAAGATGGACCCTTTGTGTATTTGATGCATGATTGTATATTTAACGGCTGCGTCTGGCATTTGATGCCTTGAATCCTCATGTAATTTTGCTACTAGCTGCTAGATGTAGTAGTTTAGTACATGATCTTGGAGGCTTCAATCCAGATGGCTCGACTGTGCAAGGTTGGTTGTGGAAGATGGAGATCGCCACGTCATGGGCGATACTTGTTCACAATCTAATCGATTACTGTGATAATTTACCTTGCATTGCTATTCTTTCATGTCATATGTGGTGAATATGTTAACCTGATTGAATAGTTTCCCTCGAAAAATTAAGAGTAAGATGCCCTTTTTCAATAGCTGTGTCTATTGTCTTGTACGTTGGTGGATAAGGTCTTGACAAGTCAGGAACGCCACCCTCTTACTTGTACAATAGAGTGAGTGTAGCCTAACCCGTGCACTCACAAGCATAGTATTGGTTTGCTTAACGGAGTCATCCAAATAGGATTTGGGACTTCTGGCATCAAGTTAGCGCGGGGCATATGATGCCACCCCAACAAGCAAGAGTCACATACGATGTGATTGGCAAGGTGTTGCCTACCTATGTCACGGGTTCAAGTGGTATTGACAAGTCATTACCCGAACCGTAGTGACCATGGATCTTGTTCCATGGAGATCGCCAGAGGGAAAGTGATCTTAATGGAAGCATCTTTTATTAAAATTATTTAATAAGAGATTAACATGAACTTAGTGCTGAAACTTTGCTTATTTATGTTGTAGATGGCACCAAACGCCGTTAATGCAAACTCGTTTTAACTTGCGATCGATTCTAGAGAGGGAAAAACTCTGGGACGAATTTTATGGATTGGTATCGAAGCTTGAGAATTGTTCTCAAGGCTGAAAAGAAGGAATATGTTCTAGACGGTCCATATCCTCGATGAATTGCCTCAAAATGCATCCGCTGGCGATAAGCGTGCTTATGAGAAGCACACTAACGACGCCCTAGATGTCACCGCCCCATGCTTGCCACAATGAACTCGAGCTTCAAAAGCAATATGAGCACGCCGATGCCTACACTATGATTGTAGGCCTTAAGGGCATGTTTGAGAACCAAGCAAGGCCGAAAGATATTCGATATCTAAAGCATTGTTTTGCGTGCAAGCTGGATGAGGGTGCTTCATAGCCCTCATGTAATCAAGTTGATTGGTTACATTGAGAGCTTGGAGAAGCTTCGGTTTTCCTTGCAAAATGAGTTGGCCACGTATGTGATTCTCCGCCGCTCCTCAAGGAAGCTATGAACCGTTCATTCTGAACTTTCATATGAACGACCTGGAGAAGAATCGACCGAACTGCATGGAATGCTGAAATCATGGAAGAGAGCATAAAGAAAGGCACAAATCATGTGATGATGATTCAAAAGGATAAGAAAAGGAAGCGCAAGGCTATAAGTTGTGGTGAGGATAAAATCCAAGACCCAAAACCAAAGCCTAAAGAAAGGCCAAAGTTTGGCCCTAATGCTTCTGATAAATGTCACTACTGCAAGGGTTGTGGGCATTGGAAGAGAAATCGTCTAAAGTACGGAAGACAGAAAGAAAGGAAAGGTTCCTTCTACTTCGTATTAATGTTATAGAAGTTAATCTTGCAACTTGTCCTACCGAGTCTTGGGTATTTGATACCGGATCAATGATTCATACTTGCAAATCGTTGCAGGGGTTAAGAAGGACTAGAGATTGCAAGATTGGCGAGTTGGAAATTCGCGTCGGCAAAGGAGCAATGGTTGCTGCGAAGGCCGTTGGTGTCTATCCCTTGTCATTACCTTCTGGTTTAGTCATGGAATTGAATAATTGTTATTACATTCCTGCCTTGAGTAAGAACATTATCTCTTCTTCTTGTTTAGAGGAAGATGGATATGATTTTGTAATAAAGAACAGGAATTGTTCTATTTATTTCAAAGGCTTGCTCTATGGTAATCATCCATTGGTGAATGGGTTGTATGTTCTAGATCTTGGTAATGCTTCTATAAACAATGTTAATACTAAAAGACTCAAACAAATGATGCTAATTCCACTTATTTATGGCATTGTCGCTTGGGCCATATAAATAAAAGACGATGGAGAAGCTCCATAAAGATGGTCTTCTTGGTCCATTAGATTTGGAATCTTTTGAAACATGCGAGTCTTGTTTACTTGGCAAGATGACAAAGGCACCTTTCACCGCACAAGTGAGAGAATGCGCGAGTTGTTGGCTCTCATACATACCGATGTATGTGGACCAATGAGCTCAATTGCCGAGGTGGTTATCGCATTTCATTACTTTCACCGATGACTTTAGTAGATATGGCTATATCTATCTAATGAGGCATAAGTCTGAATCTTTTGAAAAATTCAAAGAGTTTCGTAATGAAGTAGAAAATCATTTGGGCAAGAAAATTAAATTTCTACTGGTCCGACCGTGGAGGTGAATATTTGAGCCAAGAGTTTAGTGATCATCTAAAGAGTTGTGGAATTGTTCCACAATTGACTCGCCCGACACCTCAATGGAATGGGGTATCCGAACGGAGGAACCGAACTTTGTTGGACATGGTACGGTCTATGATGAGTCAAGTCGATCTTCCATTGTCATTCGGGACACGCTCTAGAAACAAATGCGTTCATGCTTTGAATAGGGTTCCATCTAAATCCGTTGATAAGACACCATATGAGTTATGGAAAGGAAACATCCTGACTTGTCTTTTCTTAAAATTTGGGTCGTGAGGCTTATGTAAAACGATGACGTCTGATAAGCTTTACGCCAAGTCGGATAAATGCTTCTTTGTGGGGTACCCAAGGGAAACCAAAGGGTATTATTTTTATAACCTGAAGAAGGCAAAGTGTTTGTCGCCGGACTGGTGTCTTTTGGAAAATGAGTTTTTCAAAAGAGCTAGTGGGAGCAAGGTGCAACTCAAGAAGTTCGAGAAATACCTGAAAATGCTTCAGCTCCAGCTAGTCCTCGGCAGGATGAGCAACGTGTTGTTGAACTCGTTGATGAGGTGCCACCCACGGAGGTCCTCACGGGCAAGCCGCGCTCTGAGAGGTTCATGTTCCTCATGACGGAGCAACGCGATGTGTTATTATTGGAAAATGACGAGCCCAAGGATTATGAGGAAGCTATGGTGGGCCCAGACTGAGAAATGGCCGGAGGCCATGAGATCCGAAAGTTAAAGTCCATGTATGATAATCAAGTTTGGAGCTTGGTTGATCTCGCCTGATGGTGTAAAAACTATCGAGTGCAAATGGGTCTTTAAGAAGAAGATAGACGCCGATGGAAATGTTCACATTTTTAAGGCACGATTGGTGGCAAAAGGGTATAAGCAGATTCATGGTGTGGACTATGATGAAACTTATTCGCCAACGCCATGGTAAAATCTATCCGATCATGTTAGCAATTGCCGCATATCATGATTATGAGATTCGGCAAATGGATGTCAAAACGGCTTTCCTAAATGGAAACCTAAGCGAGGATGTGTACATGGTACAGCCCGAGGGTTTTGTCGATCCTACTAATGCTGGCAAAGTATGCAAGCTTAGGAAGTCCATTTATGGACTCAAGCAAGCATCTCGGAGTTGGAACCTTCGCTTTGATGAAGTGATCAAACAGTTTGGCTTCATCAAAAATGAGGAAGAGCCTTGTATTTACAAGAAGGCTAGTGGGAGCGCACTTGTATTTCTCGGTCTTGTATGTGGATGACATACTATTGATCGGAAATGATATTCCGATGTTGGATGTCGCACAATCTTATCTCGAGAAAGAGTTTCTCGATGAAAGACTTGGGAGATGCAGCATATATTTTGGGCATAAAGATCTATAGAGATAGACCAAAAGGCTAATTGGATTGAGCCAAAGTACGTACATTGACAAGATACTAAAACGGTTCAACATGCATGATTCCAAGAAAGGTTTCTTGCCAATGTCACATGGTGTAAGTCTTAGCAAGACTCGGTGTGCTTCACACCGATGAGCAAGAGAGAATGAGTCGGATCCCATACGCCGGCTATTGGATCCATCATGTATGCCATGTTATGTACGCGCCAGATGTGTCATATGCTCGAGTGTCACGAGCGGTACCAATCGAATCCTGGTGATAGTCACTGGGTGGTCAGAAGAACATCCTCAAATACTTACGAAGGACTAAGGAGATGTTCTTGGTCTTTGGAGGAGAGGAGGAGCTCGTCAGTAAAGGTTACGCCGATGCTAGCTTCCAAACCGACAGAGATGATTCGCGATCGCAATCCGGTTTGTATTCTGTCTCAACGGTGGGGCAAGTGAGTCGAAAAGTTCCAAGCAAGAGACAAGAGCTGATTCCACAACGGAGGCCGAGTACATTGCAGCTTCAAGCAAAGAAAGGAAGCAGCTTGGATCAGAAATTTATTTCTCAATTGGGAGTGGTCACTAGTGCATCCTTTCCGGTGGACCTCTATTGTGACAATAGTGGTGCCATTGCACAAGCAAAGGAGCCTAGATCTCACCAAAAATCCAAACATATACTCAGGCGATATCACGATCCGAGAGATCATTGAGAGAGGTGATATGAAGATAAGCAAAGTGCACACGGATCTAAATATGGCTGATCCGCTGACAAAGCCCCTTCCACAACCAAAGCATGAGGCGCACACAAGAGCAATGGGTATTCGGTACCTATATGATTGACTCTAGTGCAAGTGGGAGATTGAAGGGAATATGCTCCTAGATCAATCATGGTGATGATTGTAACACGCCTTTGTTCATGTAATAATGATAACTTTGTTTATCGGTTCCTCGAATATATGTTACGACTTTGTTCATTGGATACGATCGATTGTGAAACACATTGTCAAGTGACATTATTCTAAACGGGTCCTCGATCCATATCATTACGAGGAGCGGTGATAATTTGATCAAGACATGTATTGGTTGATGGTAATGTTTCGCATACCATAGATATGGAGATATCAAACCAATAATGTGGACACATGTTAGAGAACATGGGTAGTCGGACAAGACCCACTCCGAGACGCCGCGGAGTTGTTATCTCTTATAGTGCCATCAGCGTATAGTCTCGAGTGGTACGCCTATATGGTCCTTAGACCTGAGATTGTCATGGATGCCTAGCATGTAGACTTGTATGCTTTGGTATCATCAAACGCTACACCGTAACAGGGTAGTCATAAAGATGAAATACTGGGTATGCCACGATACATTGCCAAGGGTGTGATGATCAAGATGGGATTTGCCCCTCCTAGATAATGGGAGAGATACCTCTGGGCCCCTCGAGTGGATGGATAAGGAAAACGCACGACCGTGCTAATATGACTAAAGAGTTGGTCATGGTTTGTATCCATCACACTGTCGAGTGAAGTGGTCGAGCTATCAACAAGGGTGGCACGCATCTCGCCTTGAGCTTGACTGGTATCGTGTGGCGAAGAGATCGGTATGTGAGTGTATCAAGGTTCAGCCGAATATTGATTACGTGCATCCGGGGTCAATACGTCTTGCTAGGTGTCGCTGTTGATCAATGAATTGGAAACGGGTTCCGAATTCATAACCGACTTGCACTGAACCTAACGGGTCACACACTTAACGAGTTGGAATAGTTTACGGGTTTGTGCATGGATAGGATCCGCATTGGAGATGGAAACCTAGCGGGCTTCGGCCCACTAGCGTGTCTATAAAAGGAGGCGGGAACAAAGTGCATGGCACGGATTAGAACCCTCACCACGCTCACCGCCGCGGCATCCCTCCCGCTTCCCCGTAAACCTGTCGCGCGGGCGAGGTGCTAGCACACCCGCACGCAGCGTTCTGCTCGACGCGTGGATATCGTTAGAGGCGCCGCCATCCGTGGACGCCGCTTTGGATCTCCGACGATCGCCATCGGCGACCACGCGGACGCAGGTCGGCGACCACGCGACGCAGGTCGGCGACCACGCGGACGCAGGCTCGGCGACCACGCGACGCAGGTCGGCGACCACGCGGACGAGATCGGCGACCACTCGGACGAGGTCGGCGACCACTCGGACGAGATCGGCGACCACTCGGACGAGGACGGCAACAACTCGGTGGAGATCGGTGCCGATCGGGAGGTGATCAACTACTTCCTCAACGCGCGTGAATCTGCTTCCGCTGCATCTGCGCGACAAGGGTAACGATCTGTGATCCTTTACTTCCATGTGATCTTGGGTGTTCGTGGTAGAAATTTTGATTTTATGCTCGCGTAGCCTACCCATAACCCAACAGCATGTTCTCAATGGCCTCGATTTTCTCGGGGTTTTCCCCGATTCCTTATGGTCCGACCATGTAGCCGAGCACTTTTCCGGCATTGACACCAAACACGCATTTTTTTGGGTTTAACTTTATTCGATGCTTATTGAGGTTACAGAAGGTTTCCTCTAGGTCGGAAACGTGACCCGAGGCGAACTTGCTCTTGAACACTATGTCGTCTACATAGACCTCCAAGTTCCGACCTATCTGGTCCGAAAAAGTCTTCTGCATAAGGCGCTGGAAAGTTGCTCCAGCGTTCCTGAGACCAAAAGACATGGTCATATAGCAGAAGGTACCAAACGGCGTGATGAAGGAGGTTTTCTCCTCATCTTCAGGTGATATTCCGATCTGATGGTAACCTGAATAGGCATCCAAGAAGCTCATCACTTGAGATTCCGCTGTCGCGTCGACCAACTGGTCTATTCAAGGTAGCGGGAAGTTGTCCTTGGGGCACGCGGCGTTTAGTCCTGTGTGATCGACACACATGCGCCATTTGCCCCCTTCTTCTTCATGATGACTGGATTAGCTAGCCAATCGGAATGGTCGACTTCTCGTATGAAGCCAGCCTTGAGGAGCTTATCCAACTCCTCTCGTATGATAGCCTGCTTCTCCAGGGAGAAGCGCCTGAGCTTCTGCCGCACAGGCTTTTTGTCAGGCCGAACCGCTAGCCTGTGCTCAATGACCTCCCTTGGGACTCCGGGTATGTCGGACGGTTCCCAGGCGAACACGTCCGCGTTCCTCCGGAGGAAGGCCACGAGCTCGAGTTCCTATTTAGGGTCCAGAGAGGCCCCCATATGCACGACCTTATTTGGTTCCGTGTCGCACAGTGGGACGAACTTGGTTTCTCCTCCAGCCTGGAGGGTAGTCTTGGGCCGGGAACTACTCGGCTCTTGTTCGGGCCCGCGCTGGGGCAGTTGCCCAACCATGTCTAGCGCCCTCTCGTCGCAATTCAGGGCCGCTTTCTGGCTCCCTTTCACCGAGATCACGCCCCCGGGCCCAGGTACTTTTAAGCACTGGTAGCCGTGGTGCGTGGCGGCCATGAACTTGGCGAGCGCCGGTCGGCCAAGGATGGCATTGTAGGCCGATTCGAAGTCGACTACCTCGAACGTGATCAATTCTGTTCGGAAGTTGCTCGGGCTGCCAAACGTTACGGACAAGACGATCTGACCAAGCGGTCTGACCGAGGTACCCGGAACTATCCCGTAAAAAGGGACTACGATGCTTTTGACCTTGGATCGAGGGATTTGCATCTCGTCCAGGACCCTGGCGGATATCAGGTCCAGGGAACTTCCGCAGTCAATGAGCACCCGCCCCACCACGGTGTTGCTAATCGTGCGGCTCACGACCATCGGGAGCCTCTAGGGTTTCGTCATCCCCAGGGGGCAGTCATCCTTAGAAAATGTGAGGGGTAACTCGGACCACTTGAGCTGCTGAATGGGAGGCTTCCCCTGGGTAACATGGTGCACCTCACGTGTGGCTTCCTTCAGCTCTCAGTGAGATCTGTAAGCGGCGGAGCCCCCGAATATTACAGCGATGTGGTTCTTGGGTTCCTGATACTCCATGTCCTCATCCTCGTCGGCGGGCTGTTTGCCCTTGCTATTTTCGCCCTGCTCCGAGAGCGTGGGCATGGGACCCTTGCCGTTGTAAAATTGCTCCAAACGGGAGGTCCACGTTCGGCAATTGCGTAGGCTGTGCCCGTACGCTTGGTGGAGCGGACAGAAATGGGTGCTCGCCCGGCCACGTTGGTCGCCTCGGTCTTGGTCGTCCCGACCTTGGTCGTTGCGGCGTTGAGCCGGCCACCCTTTTCCCCTCGCGCCCAAACTTTTATGTGCCTGCGAGGCCGACCGCTGTCGTTGCTCGACGGGTGCTACCATGTTTGGAGCGGAGGGCTTTTTCTTCTTTTTTATTTTCTTTTCGATTGTGCTCACGCTCTTCCTGCTGGTGGATCCTTCGAGACCGGGCTGAGGTGGTAGCTTCCCCTCGTCCAGCATCTTCTTCCATTGGACCGCCTCGTCGGCGTTGGCATACCGGTCGGCCATGCGGAACAGCTCGTTGGCCGTAATGTCCGGGTAGATCTCGAGGTCTTGCGTGAAACGAACATCTCGGACCCCGAATTTAAAGGCCCGGACGACCGCCTCATCCGAGATACTCGGAATAGAGTTCCGCACCTGCATGAACCGCTGGACGAATTGGCACAAGGTCTCGCCCTCCGTCTGGATCAGGCGCTCGAGGTCACGTTCCTTGCTCGGGCGAACGTAGCAACTTTGAAAGTTCGCCCGGAGGGCGTTGCTCAATTGTCCCCAAGACCGAACCGACCCTTCTTTCTGGTTGAAGAGCCATGTCCGGGCTGGGCCATCTAGTACCGTGGGTAAGAAGTTAGCCATGACTCCCTCGTCCCCGCCGGCGGCCAGGATGGCAGTGGTGTAGATCGAAAGGAACTCGTCGGGGTTCTGCGTCCCGTTGAACCTTTCAATGTGGCCCGGCTTGAACTTGCTTGGCCACATCACACGTCGCAGGGGGTGCTGCGAATGCCCGACACCCGAAGATGGGGCTATCATGGCGGTCGCCCCGGTTGTGACGGTCGAAACGATCTCCACTGCTCGAGCCCCCGACCCATGGGCCTAGGCGGGAGAACACCTCCCGAGGTTGGTAAGAGGGGGAGTGGCCTGAAGAGGAAAATTCAGTCTGGCTCCGATCGCGGTAAGCATCCCCATGATCTCGGGAGGGCATTCGGGAATCGCTCCGAGCGTCCCCTCGGTTCCCACCACGTTCCCGTCGATCATCCCGAGCATGGCTGCTGTAATAGCACTTAATGTTGGTTCCGAGTTTAGAGCTCGCTCGTCGGGGAAAATCAGTGGACCACCGGCTGTACTGTGGGGTAGTCAATCATCTGTGGAGTGAGTCAAGACCCTAGCCATTCTTTTCCTCCCACTCCACCTTTTCCTTCCATTTCCCCTCATTTTCTCTCTCTCCCTCATTTTGGCTGGTTGCCCCCAAACCGAACCAGCCACTCCCTTGGCCTTGGCTTCTTCTCCTCCTTGGCGTGTGGGACAGTAGCACCAAGACCTTGGGCTCCTCCTCCTCCTTCCCCAGCTGCAGCAAGGAGTTTTCCCCACCTCCATGGCCGGCAGGACCCCCTCCTTCCTCTCCTAGCTGGTGGCTCCCTCCTCCTCAAGGCAGCAGCAAAGAAAGCACTGGCTGCTGCTGGTTCCTCTTCTTCTTCCCTAGGTAAGTGGAGCAAATCCCTAGTTTCCTTGCTTGTGAGCTCAGATCTGGACGTCCTACACTGCCTAGGAGTGGTTCTAGGGTTCTAGAGTTGAAACTTGTGGAGGGAAACTAGCAGATTTGGAGGGAAACCTAAAATCCATTTTCGAGCAGATTTCTGCATGTTGTTGTAGCTCGGTTTTGGGGTACCTAGGTTGGTCAAATGCATTTTCGGTAGTAGACAAAGCTGTAGGTAATCTAATTACCTTTAAATGGAGTACAAGAAGTCAAAAATCCATGAAGCCAATTAAAAGTTATGCCGTTTTTAGTGTTTGTTGTCCCGAGTAGATTGTTTTGTGAGCTGAAATGTTCAACGGGGTTTTAGACCTAGCTGCAGACCGATTGAGCTTTTCCGTTTGCCTAGATAGTTGCAGGAAATTTTCTCTAGTTTCAGAAAATGTACTTGTTTCCTTGATTTGGAGTTAGGAATCAAAAGTTATGGCACTTCAATCATGCTGTCCGTAAACACGCTTTTTCTCGAAGTCCAGCTTTGTTGAGGTTTGGGTGGCCATTTGGGGGCCTTTGATGCATTCCCTGTTTTGAGGGCTGTGGGGTATCAATAGGTTAGTCTCCTATGGTCATTTAGAGTCCAATAATATGAACTTTGTCTTAGCCATTTAAAAATTATGCTAATTTGAGTGCTTGCTGTCCAGAATTTGAAGTTTAACATGTAGCCTTAGTTCAATTCAATTTTGGGTTTAATTGGAGCTTCTCCTGCCTAAGTGGATTTGTGATTATCCTAGGTTACCCTCTTGCGGTTGTTTAGAGTATGAGAACGCGAATTTTGGTTGAACCATTAGAAAGTTATGCAAGTTTGACCTCCTTGCTGTCCAAATTGCAACTATTAGTAGATTCAATTTTGAGTTGTGATTTTGAGCAAGATAGAAGCAGAATTTGGATTTAATTTTGCCTAGAGATAGCTAGAACTTTCTGAGTAGATGCTTAAAATGTCTTTGGTTGCTCAATTTGGAGTTGTTTAGCAATAGTTTTGCTTTGGCAAAGTGGGCTACCCAAACCAGTTTTGGATGAAATTTCAAATTTGGGGCAAGTTTGACTTAGGGAGTATTTATGTGGTTTGTTGTTGTTTGTTGACTCTAGAACTTGTGGAATTGAGTATGTAATTATGTTTCCAGATGGAGTAGCTTCGGGAGTGACCTCTTCTTCACGCCACTCCATTTCTCTCGGTAGAAGGCAAGTGTGTCATTTCGATTAAATGCTAAAAAGGAATGAATCATGCTTTGCTTTGTGATTTTCATCATGTTGATATTTATGTTGATGCAAATGTTAAGTTCATAAATTTATTCATTTGTCCCTTGTGTGTGTGAATCGATTTGAGGCATATGAAGGTTAAGTATTTGTTAGTGTTTTGGTTGATTTGATGATTATATTGATGAATATGAGAATGGATTGCCATGTGTGTATTCACTTATGTCCATGTGGAAGGATAGAAATGTTTGTTTATGCAATTTAATTGTGTTAATTGCATTTGTGCATTCATAAAAGAAGAGACGACCCATTCTGATGCGGGCCTCTGTGTTCACACGTAGTGAACACGAAAGTCCTACCTCGTAGTCCCATTTATCGAGGTGAATAGGAGCGAGACAGCAAGAGTAGGCACCTTCCACGGGATGGAAGGGACGTGAGGGTGCACACCGACGGGTGTGCACTCGGCAGTACCGGTACGTGCATCTAAAAAGAGCATACATGTGCATTGCATCTCTAACGATTGAGTTTTGTGTGTTAAATGGAGTTGTGAAGAGTTGGGATCGAGTCGTGGACTCACCCAAAAAGATTCAATGAGGTATGTGTATGAAAAGGGCAATGAGGTAAGTGGTAGCGGTACAATTGTTTATGTATTGGTTGAATCTTGTAAGAGTTACATTCTTAATGATGGGTTGGAATTGCCAACTTGTTATTCATATTGGTTCGATGCACTTTGCTGAGTTTTCGAACTCATGTTTGTTTGTTAATATTTTTTTAGGTACTCGGAAGAGCGACTTGTCGGGTTTGGGGCGTAGCTGCACCTCCACTGTGTCTCACAACATGTTTCAGACTTTTGGAATCAATTAGTAAATTTGTAACTAGTTAATCTATTTGTGTAATCATGTGGTATTTAAGTTGAGTTGTTAATGAATGGATTTTTGGTAGTTATTAATTGCCTACATGTCATGATGGTTGATTGATTCCATGACATGTTAAAATTATTATTGCTATATTGACTTTTGTGATCTCTTTTGCCTGCTGAGTGGATGTCCACTTAGTAGGGGAGGTCTTGCGAAAATTTTTAGTGAAAATTAGATAGGTTTTGGTAGCACTTCGGGCACGTGAGGTGCCACGTGCGCCGGGGTGTTACAGCTGCAGGAATCAGAGCGGGCTGGCGTGGTCACAACGTGGTAACAACCGGATCCTACAATCCCGCCACGTCCCTGCTGCGGACGCAACGGCCTGACGTGGTCACCGCTGTAACCGTTAGTTACCTTCACCGACCTCGTAACCGGAGCCCGAGCTCGAACCAGGCCAGATCGGCACCATCACGAGCTCCCTGCCTTAGGCTAGCGAGCTCGGTCGTTAACCGAGCGACGAGCTCACACTTGGTCGGGCAGAGAGCTCGTGCCGAACGAGCAAGCTAGGCAGCATCGTCGGACACCTCCTAGGTCGTTCCCGATCTCCGAGGAGCGCGGGGTCGGGACGAGCTCGGCCGTCGTGGCATCCACGGTAATTAGAGGGATTATCCAACCCCCGACAAATTTACATTTACTGAAATGCACACTTATATGGATTTGGAAATCACATCAATGATTTCTTAACAAATAATAGATATGCAGAGATCCTCATGTACTACCATCATCAGATCTAGCAACAGCCGCAGCATCATGAAGCACAAATCGAGACCGAGAGATCACACAAACAAAGAAGGGAGAAAGGGATCGGACCTTGATAGCGGGGCAGTAGAGGGCGTGACGCCGGAGTCAACGGACACAGACGCCGATCTCCCACTTGAACGCGCGCTTCCGGCTGTCGAGGAAGCCATCCACCTCCTCCCGCACGACCTGCGGCGTCGACCCCAGTGGGAACAGCCGCCGGTACAACGCCTCCTCCACTACTTCTTGCTCGACTGCAGCGCTGTGTCCTTCACCCGCATCGCCATCTCTGCCTCCGCCTCCCTCTTCCTCGCCGACGCCTCGAGGCTTTTGAGGGCGGACTCTTGGAGCGGCGCCTCGCCTCCTCCTGGTTGCCGGGCTCCTCAAGGATCCTCACGGGCGCGGGAGCAGCTCTCCGAGTGGACGGGTAACACGATGGGGAACGGCGAGAGAATCCTGAAATTTTGGGATTCCCTCTCCTACCCGCAAAAATAGCGAACACGATGGAGAATCTTTTGGAGCTGTGTTTTTTAATACTGTGCTATAAATTCATCATTTTTTCAGGAAGATAAGAGGGATAAGGAAGCTCTTGAAGATGGCCTAGGAGGAAGCCCTAGTAGCAACTGAGATTCTCTGCCGTAGCGTCGGGCCACTGACATGTGGACCCAGACCCACATACCAGTGATCGTGTAGTTACGGTAGTTACGGCAGAGGATCCGGGTCCGCCCTAGTAGACATGCATGGTTCTGCCAAAGTAGTTTGTGGCTGGTGTCAAAAAAAAAATAGTTTGTGGCTAACAAGCGCTCAAGGCCAACCACGTGGATCACGAGCACGCCATCACCGCATCCCGTCCGTCCGTCCGTTCTTCCCACTACGGTCCACCTCCTCCCCGGGGGGGCCCGCCACCGCCACCAACTCCACGCCACGCCACTCCGGCGCGAGGGAGCCGACACACCGTCCGCGAAGATTCATTCCCCCGCACAGAGCACACATTCTCATCCCCACACGCCACATCAATTCCGCCGGGCCCATGGGACCAGCTACTCCGGCCCTGGCTTCCTTACGGTCCCAGGAACAAATCGGGACCAGCAGGTCGCGCTCGCTGACGGAGCGGGTCCACCCCAACCCAACTGAGAGACGCGGGCCCACACCCTGGGCGAGTGGCATTAACCCCAAGCACACAGCACATCACGACGGCACTGGACACTCGTCGTGGGAGTTTTCAGAATTTGACACTCTTTAAAATTCGCATTTCGGAATTTGACACTCTGACCCACTGTCATACACACAGACGATCCCATATGTCATCCAAATGAGCCGAAAGGCTTGCGAATTGAGTGTCAAATTCTGAAATATTCCACTCGTGGTCGCGGCGGGAGCTGTCGCGCACTTCATACTGGCAGCAGCAGGCCAGACGCTCTTCTCGTTTCCTAATCTCGCTCCCGTCTCCCCTTGCCTCTCGTCTCCGCGCGCCTCTCCGACGCCGTCCTCGGGGCTCGAGGCTCGAGTTCCACGGAAGAGCTAGACGATGCCCTTGTGGTGGCCGCGGAGGAAGTCCAAGCACAAGACCAGCGCGAAGCCCACGCCGGCGGCCTCCGCCGCCTCCTCGCCGCGGAACTCCGTCGACCTCGGCTCGTCCGCCCGCGCCTCACCGTCCACACCGCGGCGGGGGGCGAGGGCGCACGGCCTCGACTCACCAGTGGCGCAGCGGGAAGGCGCAGGCTCAGTCGCCGTCTCGCGATGCTGTGGCGGCGGGGGGAAGGGGGGCGCGGCGGCGGGGAGGGGGCAGGGGCACCCGCTCCCGCGGCCGGTGTCCAACTCGGCGCCGCTGCCCCTGGTGTCGACGCAAGCGGAGGCGGATGCGGTGGCGGCGGCGGCAGCATGCGGTGATTGCGTGTTCGCGGCGGCGTTGGTGTCCAGCGAGAGCTCGTCGGAGTCAGACGAGGCGGTCGATCACCGAATTTACAGGTACTTGGTTATTAGCGTAATTGCCACGTTTCCACTTTCCACGCGTGATTTTTATCGAAATTGATATGATCTCTCTGAGGTGATGAATTTTGTAATTACGTTGGTGAAGCTGCGTGATGCACTGTGTAAATGTACGTGAACCAGTACAAATCTTCTGTAATTTATGGGTTTTGAGTTTAGTGCGAAGTCCAACGAGTGGGAAGTGAGGTTTCGCACCAACTGCAGCCGTTGACCACTTCCATGCTTGTTCTGCTTGGACTATCCGAAACTATTATCTTTGTTTGGTAAATGCCGTGGACTTGGATAGTCAGGGTGCCAAAGCGCGTGAATTGTTCAACCATCCTTCTTTTATTCATAAATTATATTTCAGAAGTTGTAGATTGTACTATGTTGTAACTGAATACCGTCCTATGGAAAACGGTGCGAAGGCACTAATTCTAAAAACATTGTTTAATCTTGGGAAAAATATTTTGCATGAATTAGTTTATCTTTTATTACACCGTGGTAAATTTCAACACATTTATGGTGTTTTTTTCCTTCTGTCTGTAGCTGTTGAGGATGTCTATTGCTTTACCTTTGCCAGCATCGTCTATGTTGTTTGGGTTTATTTGTTCTCTGACAACTTGTTGCAGTCCTTTTATATTCTCTTATATTAGTGTTGGTTGGTGCAATCTCCAGGTATACAGATCCAGTTGCCTACCCTGAAGGAAGGATTATGCCACCTGATGGGCATAAGGGCATGGCGGAAGAGAAGCACCTTGTCTCATGTAGCGCTCCCCGGGAGCACCAGAAGTTCTTTGAGATGCCTATCGCTAATGTGAGGGAAGTGTATTTGCAAAGCTTCGAGCCTTCAACAGGTGAAGCAAGTAGTTTGCGTGGCAGAATGTTACCCAACGATACATTTGGTGCAAGAACAAGAAGTCATTCTCCTGGCCCAAGAGGGCATGCTTTTGCCACCAGTTATGCAAGTCCAAGAGATTTTGGGTTTAGCCCAAGGTCACAAGTGAAAACGACGGATGATATGAAGAGTCCGTATCAACCCTTGCCTCTTCCTCCAGTTCCTACATCTCCCATTGCTTCTACACAATCCCAATCACAGTGGAGAAAGGGGAAGCTGCTAGGTAGCGGCACATTTGGTCAGGTTTACCTCGGATTCAATAGGTATGGGGGTCTTAATATGTCGTAGCTAGGTGTAACTTGACATGCACGCGTGAATGTTTGATACTTCTGTGGACCCACATGTTCAATTCAATAAGCTAGTAAAAGGGGACAGTAAGTCATAACTATCAGATATATATGGTTCTAATTGTCTTTAAATGAAAATTTCTGTCTGGTGCACTTTTTGGGGTATCATGAAACAAAATCTTAGAACTATTTCTATGGAACTACTTCATTTTAGGCACCTCTATGATTGACATCCTGTGATTGATCTTAACTATGTGTTATGCAGTGAAAGTGGCCAGTTTTGTGTGATCAAGGAGGTACAAGTTATTTTGGATGATTCAAATTCAAAAGAACGCCTCAGACAGTTGAATCAGGTCATTTGCTTGCCCTTTTTAATTGATAAGTGGCATATTTATCAGAAGCAATTGTATTGATTTTATATCTTTAGCATGCACTTTTCTGAGATGCTGTGCAACATATATCCTGTGATTTAGTAACTTGTTATCATTCTTGTATTGACAGGAAATGGATATGCTTAGACAACTCTCACACCAAAACATTGTGCAATACTATGGAAGTGAACTGGTGAGTTCCATGTGATAACAGACAAACTATACCATTTGAGTGCCATGCAGACAAAATTTTAATATGTTGTCATCCTAGCATTTTGAATTTCATATCGTTTCTAACAGGATGGAGCTGTGGGGGAAAATAGTAACAATATTTAAAAGTGGGAGCTAATTTAATGATGTATATGCTATGCACTTTCTGTTTATAGAGAGAGCATTGAGTTGTTATTTCAATGGTTAATTGCGTATGCCTTATCTTTTTCCTCCTTTTCTTGTTATGACGAAGTAGGGTGAATGTTTGCCATTGTAAAAGAAAAAATATTAGCATTTGCATGTCCTGTATGTTATGAATAGCACTTGTATTCATTATGAGGCCAATGGGCCAATATATATACATGTACATGAGGGTATAAAGGGAAAGCCTAATATCTATACAAGGCATATCAGGATACTGTCTAACACCCCCCTCAAACTCATGGTGGATCTACAACACTGAGTTTGGAAAGGTAAAAGTGATGATAAGCTCTATTTTGTGTCTTCGTGAAGAAATCTGCTAACTGAAGCTCTGAAGGCACATACTGAAGAGCCACAACCTGATCCTGTACCTGTGACCGCATATAAGAAGCATCAACACCAATATGCTTGGTGAGTTCATGCTTCACTGGATCTCTGGCAATGCTGATAGTACCCGTACTGTCAGATAAAAGAGGAGTCGGTGTAGAAACAGAAACACTGAAATCCTCAAGCAACCACCGTAGCCAAGTAACCTCTGCTGTCAAAAGAGCCATAGCCCGCAACTCAGCCTCAGCACTCGAACGAAAAATTGCTGTCTGCTTCTTAGTCTTCCAAGCAATGAGAGAACTACCAAGAAAAACACAGTAAGCAGAAAGGGACTGACGATCAGAGTGATCAGTAGCCCATGTAGCATCAGAGTATGCCTGGAGCTGTAAAGAGCTGGTGTGTGGAAAGAAAAGACGGCGAGAGATAGTTCCACAAAGATATCGTAGAACACGAAGAAGATGACTATAGTGGAGCTGAGTGGGAGCAGAAACGAACTGACTCAGGATATGAACTGGATATGAAATGTCAGGACGAGTGACACCAAGGTAAACAAGACTCCCAACAAGATGGCGATAGCGAGTAGGATCCTTAAGAGGTTCACCATCAGTAGGTCGAAGGTGAACATTGAGCTCCATGGGAGTCTCGGCTGTACGCTCATCAGTGAGAGAAGCACGATCAAGAAGATCCTGGATATACTTATCTTGGAAGAGAAAGAAACCCTCAGATGTAGAAGAAACCTCAATCCCAAGAAAGTATCGAAGAGGACCGAGATCGGACATGAGAAACTGCTCATTGAGACGAGCCTTTACAAAGGCAATATACTAAGAATCATCGCCAGTAATAATCATGTCATCAACATATAGAAGGAGAAGAGTCTGACCACGAGAAGAAGTGTGAACAAAGAGCGCAGGATCATGAGCACTTGCAGAGAAACTAGCTGCAGTGATCACAGAAGATAAACGCTCAAACCAAGCACGAGGGGCTTGCTTGAGCCCATAAAGAGAGCGACGAAGCCGACAAACCATGCCCCCAGGAACTAAATACCCTGGTGGCGGTTGCATATAGACCTCCTCATGTAGCTTGCCATTAAGAAAGGCATTCTTTACATCAAGCTGGGAGATGGACCACTCTCGGACAGAGGCCACAGCAAGTAGAAGCGAACAGTGGTCATATGAGCCACAGGGGCAAAGGTCTTATCATAATCACGACCATGCTCCTGCTGAAAACCACGCGCCGCGCCACAAGACGAGCTTTGTAGCGCTCAAGAGAACCATCAAAGCAAGTCTTAATTTTATGGACCCACTTGCAAGTAATGGGACGGACACGTGGAGGGAGTGGAACAAGATCCCACGTGCCAGTGCGCTCAAGGGCAGCAATCTCCTCTGCCATCGCATGCTGCCATTCTTGATGAATAACAGCATCACGGTAAGAAGTCGGCTCGGCCAGAGCTGCACCAACAAAAGCAAACCGCTCAGGAGGCCGAATAGACTGTCGATCACGAAGAGCATAATGAGGAGGAGACACTGAAGAAGATGGCTCATCAGAAGAAGAAGAAGATGGCACATCAAAAGAGTCCTCAGCTGGCGGACGACGAGTGTAGTGGAGAGGATAGGGAGAAACAATATCTGAAGAGACCTGTGTAGGAGAGGATGATGGTGAAGAAACCGGCGATAAAAGAGACGTCGAGTGTGAAGGAGGAAAAGTGACAACTGGAGTATCAGGAAAAGTCAGAAAAGACAATGGCTCAACAAGGGATGTAGGAGAGGAAGAAGAACGAGGGTAGAAGGGACGAGACTCATCAAAAGTGACATCTCGTGAGATCTGTATCCGTCGGCCAACAGGATCCCAACAACGATAGCCCTTATGCTCAAGATCAGATCCCGTAAAAACACACTCAACAGATCGAAAGCACTTGGTGCGTTCACGAGATGCAAGAAGAACATAGCACACACACCCAAAAAGGCGAAGTCCAGAATAATCAGGAGGCATGCCACAAAGACGCTCAACTGGAATCCCACCCTTTGGAGCAGAAGAAGGTTGGATATTGGTCAAGTAGGTAGCAGTGGAAACAGCCTCAGCCCAGAAGTGAGGTGGAACAGCGGAAGCAAGCATAAGAGCGCGAGCTGTCTCAAGAAGATGACGATGCTTGCGCTTAGCCACACCATTCTGAGCATGAGCACCAGGACAAGAAAACTGAGAAAAGGTGCCCTGTGTAGGAAGAAAAGCTCGAAGAGCTCCTGACAGATACTCCCCTGCCGAATCAGCACGAAGAACACGAATGGGAGAATCAAACTGAGTGCGAATCATAATGGCAAAAGTCTTATAGATGGATAATACCTCATTACGAGAGGACAAAATATATCCAAGTGTAGCGAGAGAAATCATCTATAAAAAGAATATAATATCGATGACCCCCTTTTGAAACTAAAGGAGCTGGACCCCAAACATCAGAGTGAACAAGATCAAAGGGATGCTGTGATATAGACTCACTAGAATGATAGGGGAGTTGTAGCTGTTTGCCAAGCTTACAACCCGTACAATGTAAAGATGCATCATCAGACACAGAGCCTAAAAGACCACGACGAACTAAAGAAGACAGATGCGAACCACAAAGATGGCCCAAACGGTGATGCCACTGAGCAAAAGTCCCGGTAGAAGAAGCAACGGATGCTGAAGCAGTAGAGAAAACAGGGAGACTGGCAGAGGCAGCGGAAGGTAGATGAAGCCAGTCAAGCTCCCAAAGACGTTGAGAGTCATGGCGGCGAGTGTCAGTCCCAACTAGAGCCCCCGTGCGATGATCCTGAACAGAACAAGAGTCAGAATCAAGAATAACGCGACAACCATGATCAGTAAGCTGACCAGCGGATATGAGTTGCATGGTCAGTTTGGGAACATAAGAAACAGCAGGAACATGAAAAGAGGACGACAAAAGAGTGCCTCGTCCTGTAACAGAGAGAAGTTCAATCTGCGGTCTGCACAGTTGTAGGAGTAACAAGAGGACTAATAGAATGCAGACTCGGATCAGATGTCATATGAAAAGTAGCTCCAGAGTCAAGGATCCATGGTGTGATATCTGATGAGGAAGGTGGCCTCTCACTGGAAGACTGAGTAGCCGAACCAGCCGAACCCGTCTGTGTAGAGGCAGCCATGCGACGCAGTAGCATAAGAATCTCCTGAGTGGAGTCAGAACCAACAGAAGTCTGCGGAGGGGGAGTCCGCTGAGAGGAGATGCCTGAATCTCCTGAGCCTCCAGTACCCTTAGAAGGGCGTCCACCTCGACGAGCAATGTCCTTTTTCTTGTAGCAAAACTGTTCCACATGTCCACTCTTGTTGCAGTAGGTGCAATGAAGGCCTCCACCCCCAGTAGCCGGACTGGAGTAGGCGTCACTGACGAAGAAGTGGAACGAGACGCCACCAAAACTGAGGGAGACACCAGCAGGCCTGCGCCACGAAGACGAGTCTCCTCAGTACAAATCGCTGCAAGGGCCTCCAACAAAGTCACGAGGATGACGAGCAAGCAGCTGGGCACGGATCTGCTCAAACTCAGCCCGAAGACGTGTTAGGAAGTCGTAGATGCGACGAAGCTCCAAATGAGAGTGTTGACGCTGACAGCACTGACAAGTGCGGCAAACCTCCGGTCCCAAGGAATCAATCTGACGCCACACCGAAGACAGCTGCGCATAGAACTCATCCACAGTAGAATCACCCTGCTGTAGCGACTACTCCTGTCGCACCACAGCAAGGTAAAGAGAGTCACCAGCAGGCTCATAGCGGTCGCGAAGACGTGCCCACATCAACTGTGCCGAAGACAAAGCAACAATGTCACCAGTAAGATGCACCTCCATGCTAGCAACCAAAATAGCAAAGGCACGAGCATCTTCATCAATCCATGTCTTGTGAGCAGTAAATTGAGTCCAAAAAGACTCCACAGACTCGGTATAATTATCGGTGATCTTCTGTCGAGCAGCATCATCCGCCTCCTTGGGAATAACAGGCGTGGCAGGGGGAGTTGGACGAGGCGGACAGGATAGCTCACCAATGAGAAACTCCTAGAGACGCTGGCTACGCATGTGAAGACGCATATGAAGAACCCAGTCTCGATAATTGAGACCATCGAAGATAACTGGACAACGAGGTACAGAAACAGTCCCCGAAGAAAAACCTGCAAACGAAGACATTTTTTTTTACTTGGAGCTTTGACTGCTTTGAGCGGATTCAACCTGCCGATTAAAAGAACTTCCGATCGGTTCGATCGACAAGGCAGCAGGAAGCGAGCAACCACCGCTGGCGCTCGGCGATGGCGGTAGCGTAGCGGCGGCTCGACGGCCCCCACTACTCGGCGTAGCGAGCGACCTGGCTTTAGCGACTCGGCGGCGGCGGCGGCGGGTGGCGACCGACTCGGCCAGCGGCTGCTCGGGCGACCAAGAAGGAGGCCCTGCTCCGACGACTAAGAAGGAGAACTCGGGCGCTCAGCCTTCGGCGAGAATCGACGTGTCGGCGGCCTCACGAGCGAGCAGTGGAGACGGCCGCGCCGCGAACCAGATGCGATCTGACCAAGCAGCCTCACGGGCGAGCGGTGGAAACAGCGTGGCCACGAAGATGACGACGAACAGCGTGGAACCGAGTAGATCGAACTAACGGGAAAAGCCGGTGAAAAGAGAAGGCAAGGATGACGCAAGTACAACGTCAAGGAGAAAATCCTAACCCTAAATTTTGGCTCTGATACCATGTTATGAATAGCACTTGTATTCATCATGAGACCAATTGGCCAATATATATACATGTACATGAGGGTATAAAGGGAAAGCCTAATATCTATACAAGGCATATCAGGATACTGTCTAACACTATATAGTTAGGGACTTATATACAAAATGTAAATGCACCTAATAAGTTAGTATCCTTAAGATAGAAAAGAATGTGACTGCATGATATGTGGTGACATTGGGAAAAATGAATTCATATGTATGTGAGACATGATCCCTTGGTAATGAGTAGAACACTAGGATGTTACTCACAGGGTTCCATCGCTAATTTAGAAGTAATTATTACATCAAAGATATGGTTGGTAATATGTTCAGATGCTATGACAAGCCTTATCTCAGAATACTACTTCGCTTCACTGCCTGATTATTTTACTGAAAACATGTCAAATTCCCTTGATGTGGTAACTTCATTATTAAAGGTTATGCATATACAAGTTTGAATGTACTAGATAAACAAATTGATAAATTACAGGCTTCCATTGTGTTAATCCTAATGGGTGCATATCCACTCAGATGTGGGAGATAGGATAACCTTTATGCTAATGACATAGTATAGCTGAATAGCTTTGCCTCTCTTTTTTTTACTTTAATTTTCTATTTTTTTTCACTCATTTTGTATTATGTTAAAACATCAATGTTGCCTTACCTCTTTTCATTGGCTTGTGCCTTCAATTTGTCTTGTTATTTCTTCAATGCAGGGTCTTTTCAATCCATGAAGAAACCATTTGTCTTTAGTGTACTTACCATTTTGTAAATAAACTTAACCGTGAAGTACTGATTATCATTGGACTTACCTAAATTTTGTTAATGTTTTTTTTTGCAGACTGATGAAGCACTCTCCATCTATCTTGAATATGTTTCTGGAGGTTCAATTCATAAATTACTTAGAGAGTATGGTCCTTTTAAGGAACCTGTGATCCGTAACTATACTCAGCAGATTCTTTCTGGACTTGCCTATTTGCATAGTAGGAATACTGTGCACAGGTAGTGTAAATTATCTTACAATGTTTATCATTTCCATGGTCAAAATTGAATAGAAAAATCACTTCCTAATGCTTTGCTTGGCAGAGACATTAAAGGAGCAAATATACTTGTCGGCCCTAATGGTGATGTCAAACTTGCCGACTTTGGCATGGCTAAACATGTATGTAGTTTCTCTTAATTTTGTACCAAGGGGTTTTATTTGTATGCATGCGCAGAAGCTAGAAGCATTATTAGAACCTCACTATCACACCCACACAAGCATGTGACTCATCCAACAAATATTTAGCTTGTCTTCTTGACCAACCAACAAGGTGTAACTCAGGGAATCATGTCTGTTTGTCTCTCATATATTAGGTCTTGTACATAAACACTTGCCTCCTTTTTAAGTTTCGAGAGTGGTCAAAATCTGTTGTATACAGTGCAGTCTGCACTCCATACTTTCCCCCAAGGTCTAGGAAATTTCCACTGTATTAAATGCTGGCAATGTGTTGTGCAGGATTAAAGCAAAAGATGGCTTTGATTGCTATTGGTTGCCTTCTTGAAATCAACAAGAACAAAAAAATATTTTTTTTTTGGAGTTTTATTGCCTCCTCCATCTCACTTTATTGCTTATGTTGAAACAGATAACATCTTTTGCGGAAATACGCTCTTTCAGAGGAAGCCCATACTGGATGGCTCCTGAGGTACTATTTTCTATTATTACATTTGGAGAATTCGCCACATGTGATTTTCACCTCCGAGAATGCTTTCAAATAACTGCAAAATATGCAGGTTATAATGAATAACAAAGGGTACAGTCTTGCTGTTGATATATGGAGCCTTGGGTGCACAGTTATTGAGATGGCAACTGCGAGACATCCTTGGCATCAATATGAAGATGTATGCTTTCACTTCGTGTTATACTTTTCTGAAATATTTCTGCCCTGCTTGGAACTAGCACACGCTTCATACTTCTCTGATAATTAATGGGGCTAACTGCCATTTTGTCTGATCCTTGGTCTTGCAGGTAGCTGCAATATTTAAGATTGCAAACAGTAAAGATACACCAGAAATTCCAGAAAGTTTTTCTAAAGAAGGGAAAGATTTCCTCTGTTTATGCTTAAAGCGTGATCCAGCACAGCGCCCCTCTGCAACTCAGTTGCTGGGCCACCCTTTTGTTCATGACCATCTAGCAGTAAGAGCGGCAAAATGTGGTGCAACTCAGTTGAGAAATGGACTATCTTCCCCTGCAGAGGCAAGTCATAAAAAGGTGGGTTTTCTTGTTCGTTTTTTAGAAACATTTTCTGCTCATTTTTAATGTTTCTTTTGCAAGGATTCTTAATATTTCGTTATTGTATTTTGTTATTTTCAAGCCCCAATAGGAGCTAGAAGCAAATACTTTCCTATGCTCCTCTGTAAACTAAATTACACAAATCTTGAAACTACATTGTTAGTAGTGGTGTAGTGGGTGGTTGCAAATCAAACAGTCAATGTGCTTTAGAATTTGTGCTTTTCATTTTTTGGAGTATTTATACACCTTTCTTTTTCTAGATTCTTCTCCCCAGATGTTGAGTTTGTGTTTACCGTGTGAGCCTACCTTGTGGTTGTCCATTTGTCCCATGCCATCAGATGAGTGGTAGTAGGCACTGATATCTTTGCTATTCCTTAAATTTGGTTGCAGTCCAACAGAGAATCTTCATCAAGAAGAAACATTGCTCCTTTGCGGGATATCGGAGGACTAAGTTCAAGAGATTTCACTGTGTTTTCCGGAGCTGATCTTTCACCTTACAATACCTCCAGGTATAGCAATCTACATTTACTGGCCATCCTTTCAAATCCATCCACACTTCCTAGCATCTTGACTAACCACCACCATCTTCCAGCAGCAGCCCTATTGCTGAGAGAACAAACATGTCTCTGCCAGTGTCCCCATGTTCAAGCCCATTGCGGCAGTTCAAGCAGTCAAACTGGAGTTGCCTGCCTTCCCCATCACGTCCAATTGTTTCCGCTGGATCTGTAGCCTATAACCCAATAACTTACACACACAACCAGATGAGACGAAGCACCGCCGTTCCAGATCCTTGGGTTGACATCGGCCAGTTGAGACCCCCAAGCCCATATGATTCCCCGAAAAGATTCTGAATCTGATCTGCAGAGTTCTAGGAGGATGTGTTGGGATTTGACAGGAAAGGTAGGCAACTGGAGTTGCTTTTTATCGACAAAATCTTTTGCAAGTATGACTAGTCTGATCTGATTCATTGTATAGAAGAAAAAGAGGGGGTGTAACCTGAGATAGGATGTTCTCTGATGCTCTGTAGCTGTTGATGCTTCGACTCCATGCCGTTGTTGTAAATGGTCATAGTTTATCCTATAAATTAGAAATACAGATCACCTTCAGCTCTGTAAATTTAATGTACTGAGGACTTCTAGACAGAATAAGTGTAACACCCTAGCCTAAACCTGGCTCATGGTTCAGCCTACCATAGGGTGGGTCCGCGCATATATAGTACTTTACTTACATTTTTGTTCTTATTTTTGTATAAAAAGGTTAATGTAGATGTGTTATGTTTGAACTCAATAGGTATTATATACTACTATAACTCATTTTATGCAAGCAATGTGGGAGTAATTTTATCATTGCTCTACATGAGCCTTGACATTAACAGACCGGGTAATACAAAGTAATACAGTTGTTTTTTCAGATAAATTAAGAGGAAGAGAGTACATAAGGAATGATGTAAATTTTGGATGGCAAATAAAAAATTGTCCCTATATCAATAGTAGTTCATACAGTACTTAATAGTTTTCTTGGCTGATATAGTATTCACAAAAAAAATACAATGGTTCTTTATTTATTTTATAAAAAGATAGAAGTTTCTAAAAAACGAAGAAAGCGCAGTTCAAATTTAAAAGGGCGGTAAAAACTGCGGTGAGCGTGGATCGAACACGCGAAATTCATATCTTCAGTTTGACGCTCTCCGAACTGCGCTATTTCGGCCATTTATAAGCATTATCAACATAACATTTTATTACGATATGGTATTCATTTGGCTTGTTCTACCAAGGACTTTGCTTAAGCTGTCAGGGAATATCAAGGTGTCCAAACAGACATGGACATCTGGATTTGGACTTTGGACTACCAAGAGTTGAGATTTTGGACTAGGATGATTGCCTTTTGGTGTTTGCTTTTGGAGAAGCTTGAGTGATGGTTAAGGTAAATCAATCGATTTGTTCCACCCTCTTTCCGTAAAGTAAGCTGGACTTGCTGGCAAAAAAGAAAACGCAAAACGAACTTTTCAGATCTAGGTAAAAAAGGGCTTTGATCACCAGAGTTAATTTGCAGTTGGTTGTCGACACATGATGCCGTAATTCTTTAATGTTCCCGGTTCCTACCGCTGCATCAATCAGGGCACACGTGAGAAACAAGATGGGTTATTTAGGCGCTGTTTGTTTCAGCTGAGGACTAGTTAAATGTCCGTGCGTTGCTACGAAAAACAAAATTGATAACGAAAAATAAAGATTAAAAAATAAAAAAAATATTTCACAAGATCAAACATCTATCTTTAACGCTTCGTTTCTTGCGAAGGCTGGCTAATTAAAGCAACGCTTCGTTTCTTGCGTAGGGCAATTAAGTAGGGCAATTAAGCAGGGCAATTAAGCGGCAATTAATGACGTGGGAAGAACGGACCACTACCACCAAGTGCTGCTTTAGAATAGTAGAGATTGTAGAAAGCAATTTTTAAAAGTTGGAAGGTCAACAAACAACAAACTTTCAATTTAGATTGTAATAATCTGGAGGCTAGATTATAGCAACCCCACAATCCACTATAGAGGAGCTTTCCTCGGTTTTTTTTTTTTTTTCAAAAGATCACAATATCCATCCAACTTGAGTGAAAATTACCCACCATTGCTCTCACTGTTCACTCAGACTTTTCAACCTATAATCGAGGGTACCATAGACTTTTGCCAAGCAGAAATAGCAATCCAAACACACTATAATCTGGGTTGTCAAACAGCTGTCAGCTTTTCAACCTTTAGCTTTTTAACAATCTAGCTTTTACAATCCAGATTTTAAAAGCTGCTTTTTACAATCTCCAGCTGAAACAAACAGGGCCTTAGACTAGGTGCGTATCAAGATGCATCCAGATTGCAGTCACAACGAGGACAATAGCTTGCAGTGTCAATTTGATAGAAAAAAGGATTTGATAAACATTATCCGGATGTTTTGTTTGCAAAAATCACTCAAATCTGAGATCATTGGATTATTGTTGAGATTCGAGAGTATCTATTACATCCGATCCTATGTTTTGATCTAACGATTGAATTTTTAATTATACAATCTAAAATTTGAATGTTATTTAAAACAAAAACATCCGAAAAATACCTATACACTGAAAAAAACATTAAGCTAGCATATGTGGGATCCTATCTGTAAAACGAAGGGACAGCAGCCAATTGGACCGATCTCCCCCGTTCATCCATCACTCATGCTTAGAACACAACTTTGCAATCTTAATACGAGCTTACAACCACGTATGAATGAACACATTGAAAACACCAAGAAGAACTAACTGGTAATACTGTAATAGTAAGCTTTTGCGCTGCACTAATTCTTCATTGACCTGAGCAGGTTGACCAGCGCCCTGGCCCTGGCCCTGGCGCGCGCGCCGCACTGGCTCTGTAGCAGCTGCGTCACCACCCCGGCCCGGCGCACACCGCCTCCCGCCGCGCCGCGCGCGACTCCCCGCACGCGGCCAGCAGCGCCCGACCGCGTGCTCGCTCCCCTCGTTGCGCGACGACACCCGGAACACGTACCGCACCAGCACGGACACCGCCGCGGACGGCGGCGACGATGCTCTTGACAGCGCCTCCGTCCCGGCCTCCGAAGTCATCAGCGTCTCCACCGCTGCCAGTGCGCTCGTCGCGGTGGCGGTGGCGGTGGCGGTGCCTTTCCGACAGGATGTGCGCGATAGGTGAGCAACGAGCGAGCCTAGGGCGCCTTCTTGGATGGCGGCGGTGGTGGCGCGGCAGTCGCAGCAGCGCGGGGAGGAACCCCAGCTGGAGCAGGCACACGCGCCCGACGTCCGACTCCGACGCCAGCGCCATGACCTTCCTGAGCGCGCCGACCTTGGCATCTTCGGCGTTGCCTTTGGCTTGGACAAGCAGGCATCACCTTAGCGACTCGAGAGAAAGCTCGTCGTCGCCGTCGTCGGAGACGGCGGTCGTTGTCTCCGGTGGTCGGTCGTCGAAGGCGGAGGAGAGAAGCCAGCGGCGGATGTGGCGGCGCAGGGCGTGGTTGGGGACGAGCTAGGCATCGCCGGCGAGGCGCTGCATTGTGACGGGGCAGGTGCGGTGGTAGGCGGCGAGCCAGCGCTGGATGTAGGGCGGTCGTACGTCTGGTCCGTGCAGAGCGTGACCGGGTCCGTGAGATGTTCAGGCTGATCGGGCACCTGAACAGCCACGATACGCTCATCGCGCCCTGCAGCTAGCTGCTCACAAATCAAACACCTCTACACTATTATAGATCTGGCCATTAGTACCGATTCATAATTACCATCAGTACTGATTTTTAAATCGGTACAGGCTATCTGGGACTGATGCCTATTAGACATCAGTATCGGTTACATCAACCGATACTGATGGCACCTCGTGACTCCAGCCTCACCCTTCTAACCAATCCACCCACCATGGCGTACTGATATACATAGAATATGCATTCTTTTTGAACTTTCCTGAAATGAGGCATCAGTACCGGTTCGTAACACGAACCGGTATTGATGCACTCTTATCAGTACCGGTTGATTACACGAACCGATACGAATGCACTCTTATTAGTATCGGTTCATGTTACCAACCGGTATTGATGCCCTGTGCCTTCAGTACCGGTTCATGTCACGAACCGGTAATAATGTGAGGTCATCAGTACCAGTTCGTGTTACCAACCGGTACTGAAAGCCTACTACCACCCTGTAGCTAATGAACCGGTATTGATGTCATTATCAGTACCGGTTCAAATCTAATAGGTAATAATGTGGGTTTTTTTAGTAGTGCTACCACCCGCTCCATCGCTCGTCGCCGCAATCAACAACCCATCATCGCCTCTCACCCGTCGGCTCTCTCGTCATGTAACCAATAGCTAGCCAAGAACGCATCATACGACCACTACATGGATCATGGATGTTGGTGTGACAAGAGAAGAGTCAAGAAGAAGACGACGATGACACCTTTAGGCCCGCATGCAGGCGTGTGCATGCTCCGGTGCTACTAATGTAATTAGTGTACGATTGATACTTGGCAGTTTGTAGTTAGTGTGCCGGCTAGCTTGCTGCTGTTTACATTTTGGCGTGGGCATCGTGCCATCCGTGGCGGGCACGACAGGCGTTGGTGTAAAATGTGCTATATTGTTACGGTCCAACCGGCCCTACTCATTTTCGATAAGTTTAGGTATATATGACTCGTTAGCAAGTGATGCCAGCTTCATATCGTACTGGTCTAGACCCGTTTCATTTGCACTAGTGTGATAAGAGAAAATGAGCCAAAGATGCACAAAGCTAAGGCAGTGAGCACAAATATTAAGAGAACATAACTAAATTTTATTCATTCTTGAACAAGTAAAGAGTTACTGTCTCGTTAAAAACATAACACCCCAGTGTGGGGTACTCCCGATAAAGAAAAGAGTACAGTAACTACATACATATACATAGACTAGTCGAGGTCGATGTGGTCAAGGTCGGCTATCATTTCCGTGATCTTTAGATCCTCGGTCTGATGTTATGCTCTCATATGCACACTCACAGTCATTGAGGCATGTGGTTATGAAGGACCATGTGGAGGTCCATCCATATTTGTGATGAGTATTTGACTTTATTTGAGCAAGGTGTGCTCATGTTTGAGTTTGATTTGAATTGAAATTCAAAATGAAGCAATTGGAGTTGTGTTAGCTTCTTGTGGTACTACCGGCCTATGGCTGGCGGTAGAACCGACTTATGAATGAGACATGATTAATTGTGAGCATTTGTGATGATTATTGGACAATGCTATGTGATGGATTTTTCTTGTCTTTGATGGTTGCAAGACGATGGTGCTAGGTCATGGTGAGGCGAAGGATGACCGTGACTAGGCGAGGTGTGTCGGAGGTCTAGACGGTCGAAGATCGCCGGAAGATGATCGGAGACGGAGTCCGAGCAAGTCAAGAAGACAAGGAAAAGCGATGATACTAGCTAGATGCCGCAAGGATCGATGAGGGCTGTTGGATCGTAGTCTAGTTGATAGGTCAGCGGGTCTAGGTAGTATGCTTTGAAAACCGTGCAAGAAAACCCATTATGTGTGTAGGGTTTTGGGTTGCCCTTGCATGGCTGTGTAAGTGGGTTAATCCTAGCCCTTGGTGGAGTGCTCTAGGGTTGAGAGGCTCATCCAAGGGTGGTAGGTGGCTCATGAGTAGTATAAATAGAGGGGGAGGGGTGCCCTCCCTCACTTGAAGGTTTGAGTTGCTTCTTTGAGCTTTGCTCATATGAAGTGAGGCGTTGTAAACCTTCTATCTAGAAAATACAAAGATTTTCTTTACTATTCTTGTAAATTTAAATTGCGTATTTACATTATGTCTTTACTTTACGCAATTTAAATTCAGCATTTACTTTCCAGCATTTTAATTCCCGCAATCTACTTTCTCGTAATTTGGATTTGCCTCCCCTCCTTCTAAATGCTGTTGATCAAGGATGTCTTGAGGGTTCTCATATGGTTTTTACATCTCTCTTGCATACTAGAATAGACTAGAGATCAAGTTTATATCAAGTTGCAAATCTGTAATGAATTTGTTCTTCGTGCCTCAGTTAGTATTTGATTTTTTAGAAAAATCTAGAGAAATCCTTTTTTGGTGATTGTTTTTGGAAAAGGTGAGTGACTCATATATCCATATATGAAAAAAGTTTGGAGTCCACTGGTTTCACCGTTTTGGCGCTATGAGGTGAAAACTAAGCCCTAAATTTTCTGATCGAAGTTCCTGACTATCTGTGGTGCTTGATTTTTCCTTATTGTTCTACAAAGCTTTTTGAGGTGGTTTTTGGTGGAGTGTTTCATGACTCATTTTCTCACAGGAAGAAAAATTCCTAAAAATTTTAGAGCAACATAAATCCACCAACCACCTGCTACAATTGAGGACGATTTCTGACTGCTTTTGCTTTTCTAAAAGATACTTTGGTGATTTGAATTGATCTCTTTTGGAAAAGAAGTATTTGAATTGATTCTTTTTTTTGGACACTTGACAACTAGTATTGTGATTATAAAATTTCTCACATGATTCATGGTTCTCATCCATGCAAGCTAGAGGTACACATAGTTGTCTAGTTGCCTGGGTTTTGGAGGGTTGGCAAATTTGAGGAGCACCGGTCTGAAGAAAAATCTTTGGGTCTTTCAGATTTTTCTTGTGTGATTGTTTGCAGTAATTTGAGTGGGGAAAAATTTTATTTGGGATTATTCACCCCCCTCTGATCGCCATGTCGATCATTCAATTGGTATCAGAGCTGGTTTTGCTCTCTTTAGATCTTGACCGGTCTTGAGAGTCATGGCGATGGACAAGCACTCAACGAAGCCTCCAATTTTGCTGGAGTTGATTATACATTTTGGAAAATACGGATGGAGTCATACATCACTGCCTAGGGCTTCCCGATATGGCAGAAGGTGAAACTCCCACATGAGGTTCCTGCCGATGAGAACGTCAACGCTGCGAACATGACTGACGTTGAGGCAAACGCTAAGGCTAGAAACATCCTCATACCGGAACTTAGCCGTAGTGATATGACCAGGTCTCTCACTGTAATGATCTAGAACTAATTTCAATCAAGCGATAAAATGAACAGTTGTCCAACAACTCAATTAACTTAATCAACTATGATATAAAAGTATTTCGGACTTGTGCGAAGAGAAGAGAGCAAAGGGTAGATGAAGATCAAATAGAGAGAAGAACCCAAACGCAATGATGCAACATTGGGTGTCCCGATCTTTCGATGAGAACGATAACCTTCGATTTGGGTGGAGATGACTTTGACGATCCGACTACAACGTACAACGACGATGCGCCTTAGCAATCGCTAAACCAACTCCAGATGGTTATTGACCTTGCCGTGGGCACGATCAACCTGATCACGAAGATCAATTGAAAGGATCGAGGATGGACGCCTAGAGGGGGGGTGAATAGGCGATTTACAATTTTCTAAAACAACGCAGCGGAAAAGAGATCGGAACTTCCGATATAGAGTCGGAGGTTCCGGTGTCTAATCGGAATATCCGATACGAGGTCGGAATATCCGATTAGAACAGAGTCTAATGAATTGCAAAACTAATTACGCCTATACACAAAATGATTTCTACTCGAAGCTAGCACAAGTAAATATCAACCATTTGAAGTAAAGCTAGCTAGCGAAGTAATTAAACCTAGATAGATCAATTCAATACAAGATAGCAAAGTAAAGCAATAAGCACATGTAAAGAATTGACACGATGATTTGTTTACCAAAGTTCGGACTTCCTCCAAGGAGGTTCCTACGTCTTCGTTGAGGAGGCTCGGTCACACTTGAGCCGGGTCTTTTCCAACCCTATTCCTCGCCAATCTCGGTCACACTTGAGATGTGGCTTCACTTCTTGATTTCTTCCCTTTCGGAGGCGAAATCGGACCTTCACAAACTTCTCACGGCACACCACTACGTTTTGATATACCTAAATTTGCTGTCCCGAAGGGACAGATTTGCTGTTTTATGATTTTAGGAGTTGTAAGCGAAGTCGGGTAGTGGGATTTATATGTGTGTTGTTTTGTGGACTCGTTTTGAGTGTGTGGCACGTATTTGCAGGTGGTGTGCCTCCGGGAGTACCCTCTACGTCCCGCCACTCCGTCCCCCGCGGTTGAGGCAAGTGTAATGGAATGAGTAGAGAGTTGTAGGGTGTTTGATGATGAGATGCAATGGAATTTATGTTGAGTACTTATGCCATGCTTTATATGTTATCATCGATATGATGTCCTCATGCCAGGATTTAAATGCTTGCTGTTGTTATGATGTCCTCATGCCATGCTTGAGAAGGTTGCCGTTGGTATGTGTTTTGAGCTATCTTGATGTGATGCCATGAGACAATATGCAAGATGTATTTAAGTACGTTGCTGTCCATTGTGCATACATGGCATATTTTCATGGCTAGCCGGTGAGATAAGTCATAACTATTCCGGTAGGGTCGGTGAGAACAGTTATGACTAGTCCAGGGCTATTCTTTTGAGTAAGTCCTACATCGTGATTCCATCACCGAGGTGAATGGAAGCGAGTGATAGGCACCCTCCATCTTCGGGATGGAAGGGGGAAAAGGGTGCATGCCGACGGGTGTGCACTCAACCATACCGGTATGAGAATTCCAGGAGACATGTGCATTGCATTGCATGAATGATATACCTAAATGAAAATGTTTACGAGATGATGATGAGAGTACTCATGAGATGCTCATGAGATGATTATCATGTTGTTTTAAAGGATGAATATAATGTTAAATATGATGTGTTGTGATATAACTGTAGACTGGATGATGGTTTGTTGTCTTGCACCTGCTTTTTCATTACATTACACTTTGATGAGTGATGAACTCACGCTTGTGTTTTATATTGTTTGTTTATTTAGGTACAATGAAATCGGGCGCTGAAGGGAAATTAGCTACACTTCCTCACGTAGCACTCATAATCTAGATAATTCACCCATTTCTATGGAAACATGGCAATAAGTTATGTGGATTTTGGTGTATGGATATTATGTGTGTTGGTTTCCCTCATGTGTGTCATGTGGGTCTTTGGAGCTATTTGTTTTACCATCCTCGTCTTAGTTGATGCTTATTCCATGATTATCATTGCTTGCTGTTATTCTAGTTGATGCTCATCTATTGTTGTCGATGCATATTGATATCTCGATTGATAGATATATTGATATGATATTGTGATGTTCAAATTTATGCTAAAACAAAGGAGATGCTGCTGAAATTTCCCATTTAATCATGGTATTAATTGTTGTATGGTCTATGTTGGTGACATTCTGGGCTAAGTAGAAGCTGGGGTGTTACACCGACCAGACAAAAACTCCAGAACAAACTCAATCCAATAAACACATCGGAACTAACATCGGAACTTGCATCGGAACTTCCTATACATCGGAACTTATATCGGAACTTGCATCGGAACTTCCGATCAGGCAAAAATTCAGCACACTTGCAAACTAAAAACACTGATCGGAACTTTCGATTTTCACGATCGGAACATCCGATTTGACCAGAGAGCACCCTTTTTGAGTTTAACACTTATCGGAACATCCGATCCAAAGATCGGAACATCCGATCCTCACAGAGAGGCACCCTTACTAGAACTAGCTCGAAAAGTTTCCAAGTCCTAATCGGAACTTCCGATCCTCACAGAGGAGGACCTGAGACTTAGACAACTTAGCACCGGACCTTATGATGAATCGGACCTTCCGATCCTCTGATCGGAAGTTCCGATCAATCCAGAGAGGTTCTACACTCTCACCAACACACCACCGGATTTACCGATGGATCGGAACATTCGATCCCTGATCGGAACATCCGATCCAGACAAAAAGACAAACCTTTCCGGTGTACGTGATGTGTGTTGTGTCTCTCATCTATTTAAGGATAGATAACACTTGAGCACAGTGACACTTCTAAATCATCCACGTTGCATCCCTCTTAATAGTACGGCAGCCCTACAACTAGACACTCTATCTAGTTACCTTCGACGCTGCACACGATCAATTCCCTTTGGGGTCTTTATGATCTTCAATCATACCTCATTTCCCCGGGATTGTCACTTTGCTCTCTTGAAGTCCTCATGATTTACGATCATCTTCTCTTCAAGATCGTCACACAGCTCTACTTCTCTATTACCGGATCATCACCCTGCTCTCACAACATCTTTTTCATCTCCTCTTGATGAACATTCTTTTCTTTCCTTCTCAACGAGATCTCCTCTTGACGTTCATCACCTCATGATGTCGTCCTTGTCCCGTTTCTTTATCTTAACCATCATTGGACCTAACCTGGCTCAATCATCACTTATGAAAATAGTTAGTCCAAGATGCATAGTTGTCTCAATCATCCTTGCACTCAATTAACACATAATGAATGCCTCCATAATGATTGAGCACAACCTAAATCAATTTAAATGAATAATTGTCTTTGTGTCTTAAGTATATTGATGCAACTAATGCTTCGTTATACTCAAGAACTATCGATTATCCTTAATCGATCACAAGAACACCATCAACTCATGATGCAATGTTCTTTGATTATTAAGAGATAAACGACCTCAATTTAAATCTTCATTTAAATTGATATGAGTATACAATAACTACACATGTTTTCATATACTCATGTTGATGGAAAGTAATGATCCATAATATGTGGAACGTATGGAAATGATCGTTACTCTAAGCCATCAAAAATAAGATAAACTCCACAAAGATATGTGCATACATATAATTGATCTTGAATCAATATGCACGTATCCAATTTTATTTCTTTGGAGCATATCCTATGATACCATGAGTATACTACAACTATGCATGTTAAATGTATACTCAAAGATCTAGTTTCAATGTCTTGATCCTTTATATGTTGTAATGAGGAATAGATCAATGCAATGAAACATTAGGTTAGAGTGTGAACTCCCCCTAAATGTGTGCATCCATGTAATATATGGATTGGGAAACATGATACACAGTTTTTGGTTAAAGCAGTGGAGAAATTCATACTTCAACTTAAATCCTAAGTATGCAATAAAATAATGAACATTGATACAATGCATACCTTGGGTTTTCCATTTTCTATCCAAATGTGAGGCTACTAAACATAAGCTCAATAAATATGTTAGTCTCATTAACAATTAGTTTTGTCAATGATCATCAATCATCCTTGATGAGATGAAAATAGTAATTACCTAAACATTAGTCTCATATTAGGATTTGTCATTAATCACCAAAACCAACTTAATGGATCAACCTAATGGAGGTTGTACTTACAATCTCCCCTTTTGGTGATTGATGACAAAACCTTTTTCCACAATTGCACTAATGGATATATATCAATATGGAACAAATATTAAGCATTTTATATCCATACCATGGCATGCTATGCACATGATGCATATGAAGATGCATGAGATAAACACATGTGCAAGGCAATTGAGGAAAGCTCACATAATTCTCCCCCTTTTTGTCAATAAACACCAAAAACAAATGCACATCCAACTTAAAATAATGTGAGGAAGAGAGACTTGAACTTCATAAGCTTGAACTTACAATCTCCCCCTTTTGGTATTTGAATAAATTAAGCACGAAGGAGGGTTTCAATAACACCACTTGTGGCAAATTTTGTGGCTTTATACCAATTAAATGTAAAATACAAATTGCAAATCCAAATAGCACACAAGCAAAGCAAGGGAATTGGAGGATTGATTCAAATAAATCAGATAAGTTTTACAAACTTTTAGATTTGATATCAATTAAAAGACAAGATGCCAAAAGAAGACGGCTTGATACCAAATGCAAGGCAAAGCGAGCAAGTTTGGCAAATTTTGAGATATGGCAAAAAGGAATAAACACTTGAAGGGAGGCTATATTTTGAGTTTGGATACCAATTGAAACCAATTGAAAGAATTTAAGTTCAAAGTGCAAAGGTAGGTATCACAAGGGTTATTTGAAACTAATTCAAATAAATCACTTCATTTTATTAGGCTTTACGATAAACACCATGATTCTCTTGTAAAATCTATAATTTTGCCTAATAGGGTTTAAGCGAGAAACCCAACACAAATACCACTTGAGAAATGAGATACCAATTAAAAATCTATCTCAAGGGTTTTGCTTGAAACTCTTCATTCAAGAACGAGCATAAAGAATTATTCATAAAGAATAATGCTCAAATGGAATTTCTCCCTTTTTTTGTATTTCAATTCATAAAGAACCTCACATAGAGAGTTCTTAAGCGATTGAACTTACAATGCATTTAAGCTTATAGAGAATCCAACTCAAAAGAATTTGGGTATCAAGGTAGAGGCTACAAGAGGCAATCAAAATACCACTTGTAGGAGAATTTAAAATTCATTGATACCACTTTGCAAGAATTCAAATAACCGAGGATGTCATTTGTAGGAATGAACAATAACCTCAATGACATCACAAGATGAGAAGACAGGTATCCAAAGATACCACTAGTAACCACAATAAATGAATAACGCTCTCTTGATACTACTTGTTGGATTAAATCACATAGATATTGATACCAATTGAAAAATAGTCGATTGAATCGATGAGTATCAGAGCAATTAAGCATTTAAGGGTATCAAAGTGAAATATAACTCAAAACTAGAGCATAAAAAATAAAGGTTGCAAGGTTTTGCTTTTTGAAATCCTAAACCACACAGATTTAGAGAAGATAATAGAGCTTTACAAATAAACTCATAAGGGGTGAAAATAAACCTTTGTAAGGATCAAATCCCCTTGGCTCGAATTTGATTTTTGAAATCACTAAGACTTTAAAAAAAAAGATATCAAAGCAAAACCAAAGGTATCAGAGAATAATTTAAAAACTTAGAGTTAAACAATTGAGGATATCACTTGGAAGCATTTAAGTGCCCAAAACTTGACATAAATGAGCTCCCAAGATATTCAATAAATGAATCATGGAGCCATTTTGCATTTGAATTGCACAAGTTTTGTCTAGCTATAAGATCAAGTGAATACCACTTTTGAAATCAATTGAATACTCAAGACTGATACCATTTGAAAACACTCTCATATAAAATGCAAAACTTTTGAATTTTTGCACAAAGATACTTTGGGAATACAAGAATCTTTCTCAAAAAGAATTCTTGAAAAAGGAAGTATCAATAGAAAGATATCCCAAAGCCAAATTCGAAAGAAAACTTACAATCAAGAAAATTCGAAAGAAAACTTACAATCAAGCCGTATACAGATCGGATATTCCGATATATGGATCGGATATTCCGATGTGTACTAAATTCCGGAATATCGGATATTCCGATTTAAAATCGGATGTTCCGATGAGTTGAGTTTTTCAGCCGATTGAAACTCAAAGTTCAGTCCACCTTTTGCAAATATGTCAAGAATTTTTGCAAATGAATTCCAAATGAATTGAAATCATTAGGGAACTAACTTTGGGCGATTTGAAACGTTTTTAGGATAACTTTTGTTTGCAAAGTATCTTCTTATAGCTCATTTTGGCAAAATGCGCTTTGAGGTACAAAGATGAAAACAAATTTCATAAAACCCTCAATGTGCAACTTCAACTTGAGTTTCACCAACAATTTGAGACCTTCACGGCTTAAAGGATTTAAAATACATTTTGAAGCTATGACAATTTATAAACCAATGAAATACAATTTGAATGCCAAAAATTCAATAATAGGCGATTTTGGAGTTAAGCACAAATGTTTTGGCCAAATTAATTTCCATAAAAGGAATTTTCATTTTTGGAGCTTGTAAAACATTTGAAATACATAGTATAATATTTTTACAAAGCTTTTTACAAATTTGGGTCTATTAAGACATTTTTTTTTGTCCAATGAGGGTTCTTTTGAAGAACCAAATGAAAAACCAATAAATCAAATACTCAACAACACAAAAGATCAAATCCAATTTAAGAGAATGAGATAAGATTTAGAGATTGAACTTTTGTGTATGAGTTTGGAATACCATTTTGAACTAAGATATGGCACAAGATCTAGTCCACATGGTGAAACTCACTAAGTGCAATATTTTGACCTATATCGGTCAAACTAAGTTTTTCGGCTAGTTTCAAAATAAAATAACTTTTGTTTGATTGGTCTTTTGGAAATCTTTTAAACACGAAAGATGTTAAGAATGACCAACTCAAGGATTTTTGTATTGAAATTATTTCCAAAATCTTTTTACTTTTAACTCTATGAAAATTATACATTTAAATCCAAAACAAGATACTTCTATCTAGGTTTTTTGGTATAAATCTCATTTTCTTTTCAAAATAGATTTTGTGAAGCAAAAACCTTTGAAAAACATTTTGAAAGCATTTGTATACATTTCTCAACTAGTTTTTCAAAAGATTACTAATAGATTAGCGAATTTTGAGTTTTGGCTAAAAGGTTGATTTTGAAAAATATATAAGCACTTATAATAAATATTGGCACACGTAGGGATGTGATACACATGATTATGAATTAGCACTCCCCCTAAATGTGCCACTCCTAACTTGCTCAAGATTACAATTAAAGCACAAGTAAGAAGCATGAGCAAGGTACAATTAACAAGCAATTAAATTGATTTTCATGAAACTAATGCATCTAAACGTACACAGGGCTAGAAGCAATAAAATAATCAATATAAATTGCAAGTTACCGAGATGGCATTGGCTCGTGATAATAGAATGATCTTCCTCATGGTTGTCTCCATGTGTAAATGATGAAGTCTTCATTTTCTTCACGAGACCAAGCGTCCAATCCATCTCATATTGCCTAAAAAACCTTTTAGGTGGTTTTTGGTACCCAATCCTTGTTGGGTCCAACATTGTTAGTCACAATAGATTTAGGAACCCAAATGGCCCTAACTTTAGCATTAATGGAATGACTAACATTTCTAGGAATAGGTTTGCAATATTTATTCCTCCTAAGCATATAATTGTCATTGAGTAGTGAACGCTTAGGAGGGCAAACATATTTAGCAACCCTATTTCTACTTTGATCTTTTCTAAGCAAGTGATAATCATTTAAGTGAGAAGGCTTAGAGGATCTAGTAGATCTAGCAAATAATTTGCTATTGTTATTTCTCCTAAGCAATTTATTTGAATTGCTTTGAGTTGGCTTAGGAGCCCTAACAATTTTTACAAATCCACTTCTAGATTTACTCTTCCTATGCAAATGAATAGAATCATTTGTAGTGAGCATAGGGGACTTGGCAAGCTTGGCAATTACATTGCCGTTCTTGTCCTTCCTAAGCAAATAATCATTAAAATGAATAATAGGCTTAGGGATTATACCTTTGGGACAATCCTTACCGATATGCCCCTTTTGCCGACAATTGAAGCAAATTTGAGTTCGACCTCTTCTAGTCCTCTTAAGGTTTTGCTTCTTGCCGTCAAGCCTCATCTTTGATGACGTTCCCGTGCCATCAACTTGATTAGGGCACACCGAGGCAAGGTGACCCTTCTTGTTGCATCCAAAGCACCTCTTGATCTTCGAGAGTCTTCCGTGGGCCTTTGGCTTGCTCTTCTCCCTTTTGGAGATGTAGCCAAGTCCTCTTCTATCTTGCGGCACCCGAGGCTCGCTCAAGATCTTGTCGAGGATGGCTTTGCCCTTGTAGCACTTCTCCAAGTCACTTTTCAACATTGTGACTTGTTTCTTGAGCTCATTGTTTTCCTCTACAAGATTAGTATCTAACAACATAGAGGAACTTGAAACAATATCATTAGAGCATAAAGGCATATCAATACTAGAAGTAGACATATCAATTTTGGATGAAATGCAAGGAATGATATTTGAGCAAGGCATTTCATCAATTAAATCACATTGAATACTAATGTCTACTCTAGGCTTAGTGAATTCCTTGAGAAGGATCTTTTCATGATTTTCCTTAAGGTCATCATAATCCTTTTGAAGTGAGTCATGCTTCAACTTCAAAATTTTGTATTTAGTTTTCTCCTTCTCAAGAGATTCATTTTTCACCTTTTCTTTAGCAAGAGCACTCTCAAGTTCAAGATTTCTTTCTTTTTCAAAGATGAGCAAATCTTCTTGCCACTCGAGAGTGTCCTCTTGCTTTTCTATTGTGTCAAGCAAGACAAGCATTTTGGATAGTGATATTTCTCTGATATCACCAAACCTATCATCATAATCGGTATCACTTTCATCATCACTCTTACCAAAATCATCTACATTTTGAGATTTGGATGTGTGTGATACCTTGTTCTCCTTTGCCATGAGGCAAATGGGAATGTTGTCATTGCTTGGGGCGGAAGAGGAGGTAGATGGTGATGTCGGTTCTTCATTACTTGATGTAGAGGTTGAAGAATCATCAACCGACATCCATTCTTGTATGCAATCCTCATTTGATGATGCGGACACATCATATTTGTATTGAAGCATTGTCCACATATCATGAGCACTCTTGAGGTTGTATATCTCATTAAATATCTCTTCGCTCACAGAACTAAAAATAGCGTTAGTAGCTTGAGCGTCTAGATGTAAGCATTTCTCTTCTCCTTTAGTTGGAGCAACTTCGTTTAGACGAAGAGAAAAGCCAACATCTACGATCCACCATAATTGGGGGCTCATGGACTTAAAGAATGAGATTATGCAAAATTTCCAATGAGCATAATTATAACCATAGAGCATTAGTGAATCATGAGAGTGCACTAATCCAGTAGTCGTCATCCTTTTTACTCTCTAAGCGGTAAAGCCTAATATGAGAGTGACCGTGGCTCTGATACCAACTGAAAGGATCGAGGATGGACGCCTAGAGGGGGGGGGGGTGAATAGGCGATTTACAATTTTCTAAAACAACGCAGCGGAAAAGAGATCGGAACTTCCGATATAGAGTCGGAGGTTCCGGTGTCTAATCGGAATATCCGATACGAGGTCGAAATATCCGATTAGAACAGAGTCTAGTGAATTGCAAAACTAATTACACCTATACACAAAATGATTTCTACTCGAAGCTAGCACAAGTAAATATCAACCATTTGAAGTAAAACTAGCTAGCGAAGTAATTAACCCTAGATAGATCAATTCAATACAAGATAGCAAAGTAAAGCAATAAGCACATGTAAAGAATTGACACGATGATTTGTTTACCGAAGTTCTGACTTCCTCCAAGGAGGTTCCTACGTCTTCGTTGAGGAGGCTCAGTCACACTTGAGCAGGGTCTTTTTCCAACCCTATTCCTCGCCAATCTCGGTCACACTTGAGATGTGGCTTCACTTCTTGATTTCTTCCCTTTCGGAGGCGAAATCGGACCTTCACAAACTTCTCATGGCACACCACACTCGTTGGTTTCTCGTGAGCGACGCCTAGCCATCTAGGAGTCTTCAAACTCCAAGAGTAACAAATCCAACAAATGGATGATCTTGGAAATGACCTCTAGTGCTCATGATGTATCTCAATCTAACACTCTTAGCACTAACTCTCACTTCCCACACCTCACTCAAAGAGGGATCACAAAGATAGAAAGGGAGGGAGACAAGATGAACACTCAATCCACTCCTAATCACAACACATGTTTTAGAGCTCTCTCTAGCTCATGAGATGACCAAGGAGCAACAAATGCATCACAAGGTATTCTCTCTATTCTACTAGCTCAACCTCTTGTTTAACCCTTCAAAAATATCCTCAACCCACTCTCCCAACCGGCCAAGGGGGGGTATTTATACCCCACACCCAAAGACTAGCCGTTGGAGCAAGAAAACAAGCCGTCTTACACACATCGGAACTTCCGATCCCAACATCGGAACTTTCGACCAGGCAAAAACTCCAGAACAAACTCAATCCAATAAACACATCGGAACTAACATCGGAACTTGCATCGGAACTTCCTATACATCGGAACTTGCATCGGAACTTCCGATCAGGCAAAAATTCAGCACACTTGCAAACTAAAAACACTGATCGGAACTTCCGATTTTCACGATCGGAACATCCGATTTGACCAGAGAGCACCCTTTTTGAGTTTAACACTTATTGGAACATCCGATCCAAAGATCGGAACATCCGATCCTCACAGAGAAGCACCCTTACTAGAACTAGCTCGAAAAGTTTCCAAGTCCTGATGGGAACTTCCGATCCTCACAGAGGAGCACCTGAGACTTAGACAACTTAGCACAGGACCTTACGATGAATCGGACCTTCCGATCCTCTGATCGGAACTTCCGATCAATCCAGAGAGGTTCTAGACTCTCACCAACACACCACCGGATTTACCGATGGATCGGAACATCCGATCCCTGATCGGAACATCCGATCCAGACAAAAAGACAAACCTTTCCGGTGTACGTGATGTGTGTTGTGTCTCTCATCTATTTAAGGATAGATAACACTTGAGCACAGAGACACTTCTAAATCATCCACGTTGCATCCCTCTTAATAGTACGGCAGCCCAACAACTAGACACTCTATCTAGTTACCTTCGACGCCGCACACGATCAATTCCCTTTGGGGTCTTTATGATCTTCAATCATACCTCATTTCCCCGGGATTGTCACTTTGCTCTCTCTTGAAGTCCTCATGATTTACGATCATCTTCTCTTCAAGATCATCACACAGCTCTACTTCTCTATTACCGGATCATCACCCGGCTCTCACAACATCTTGTTCATCTCCTCTTGATGAACATTCTTTTCTTTCCTTCTCAACAGGATCTCCTCTTGACGTTCATCACCTCATGATGTCGTCCTTGTGCCGTTTCTTTATCTTAACCATCATTGGACCTAACCTGGCTCAATCATCACTTATGAAAATAGTTAGTCCAAGATGCATAGTTGTCTCAATCATCCTTGCACTCAATTAACACATAATGAATGCCTCCATAATGATTGAGCACAACCTAAATCAATTTAAATGAATAATTGTCTTTGTGTCTTAAGTATATTGATGCAACTAATGCTTCGTTATACTCAAGAACTATCGATTATCCTTAATCGATCACAAGAACACCATCAACTCATGATGCAATGTTCTTTGATTATTAAGAGATAAACGACCTCAATTTAAATCTTCATTTAAATTAATATGAGTATACAATAACTACACAGGTTTTCATATACTCATGTTGATGGAAAGTAATGATCCATAATATGTGGAACGTATGGAAATGATCGTTAGTCTAAGCCATCAAAAATAAGATAAACTCCACAAAGATATGTGCATACATATAATTGATCTTGAATCAATATGCACGTATCCAATTTTATTTCTTTGGAGCATATCCTATGATACCATGAGTATACTACAACTATGCATGTTAAATGTATACTCAAAGATCTAGTTTCAATGTCTTGATCCTTTATATGTTGTAATGAGGAATAGATCAATGCAATGAAACATTAGGTTAGAGTGTGAACTCCCCCTAAATGTGTGCATCCATGTAATATATGGATTGGGAAACATGATACACAGTTTTTGGTTAAAGCAGTGGAGAAATTCATACTTCAACTTAAATCCTAAGTATGCAATAAAATAATGAACATTGATACAATGCATACCTTGGGTTTTCCATTTTCTATCCAAATGTGAGGCTACTAAACATAAGCTCAATAAATATGTTAGTCTCATTAACAATTAGTTTTGTCAATGATCATCAATCATCCTTGATGAGATGAAAATAGTAATTACCTAAACATTAGTCTCATATTAGGATTTGTTATTAATCACCAAAACCAACTTAATGGATCAACCTAATGGAGGTTGAACTTACATCAATTCCTGCAAGCAATCGAAGAACAAGCAAGAACAAGGCAAAAGCAATCTAAAATTGCAAATATAGATGAAGTATAGAAAAAGTTGGGGTTCCGATAAAAGGAGCTTGTTAGGCGGCCGTTGAGCACGTTTAAAAGACTCAAAATAGTAGCAAAAGGCTAAACTATCAAATAACCAAAACTCAAGTTATTTTGGGGGACTCCCTAGCTATATATAGGAGAAATAGGAGGCCAAAACTGTGCTAGGGGCGTCCAAAGCACAGCCATGGCCGTGTAGGACTCCTATTCCTAGTTTGACTCGGATTTGAAAAGATGACCGAACTTGTTTTGCAGATTCCTGTTGATTCGTAAGGAATTTGGACATGAGGCTGGATCCGTTGGAAAGAGGACAACTAAACCTTTTAAACCAGTACTCATAGACCCCAAACACCCTTGTGGATCAAAAGTTATGGTCGTTTTAAGTTGGTGCTGTCCCGGAGGCCGAATCCGAGTTGAACTTGTGCACCGGAAGAATTGGCTTCATGCTTGACGTTTGGGAGTCCTTCTCCTTGGTTCCTAAGGACAATAAAATCATCATAAGGATTAAATAGCATTCCATTCATTAAATTATTTGTATGCAACCCAAGGAACGCATTCACCTGGTAATTGAATTGACGTGCGCGAGCTCGAGTAATTGGCCCTTGTATTACATTGTTGGTTTCAATTGGGTTTGTAGGCGTGGCCGTTGTGACACTATGGTTTGGTGTGACGTTATAGAAGGTGAAACTAGAGAATAAAACCTTTCGGCTTAGGGTTTTCTCGCGTTTTTTGGGCCGGTTGAAGTGTTATGTCGCCACGGAGTGTCGTAACCTTATTTAACGTGCATGATAAGGTTAATAACATTATGAGATGTGGAATTAAGGTTAAAACTATAGGTTATGGAGGTTAATAGCTTTTCCGGGCCGTTTCCGGGCCGTTTTCGGGGTTTTGGGCCTTCCCGGGGGAGTTTTGGGCCTTGGTGGGCTTTGGTGGGATGGATTAGGTCTCCGTAACGGACTAGAATTTTGTGTGGGGGCTGGTAAATGGGGTTTCCCTGCCCCTTTGGGGCGTCCACCCTGCTGCCTTTGCGCCCCTTGAGGCCTTGGTGCGCCCCCCTCACCTCCCCCCACTTGCCAAGCCCTAGCCGCCCCTTCCCTTTGAGCCTTGCGCCTCCCCCTTGCTCTCCTCCATTGCCCCACCTCTCCACCACCTCTACTCCACCCCCTTGCTGCCCTAGGGTGGTCTCCACACCTCTGCACCTTGTGGATCCATCCGTTGGAGCGAGGAGCGAGGAGCGTGGAGCGAGGAGCGATCCGCGAGGAGATCTATTGGAGATTCGTTCGTTGGGCAAAGGTATGATCATGGGGATCCTTGGGATTGATCTAGGTACTGTTCTTAGGGTGTTTATGAAGTTTTTAGATCAATTGGTGGTGCTGGGTTGGAGTTCTTTGGGTTAGATCTAGACGTTGCCACGTTTCTGTTTTCGGGCAGATTGAGCAGTCGGGCTAGGGTTCGAGTTTTCGTCGATTTAGAATCCGAATCTGTCCATACGGACTTAAAAGAAGTTGTAGATAATTTAATTATCTTTCCGTGGACATAAAGCACGTTAAAATCCGATCAGCCGTTTGAAAGTTTTGGCCGTTTTACCGAGCGTGTTAAAATCTGTGACGCAATTAGAACAGATCGTAGTAATCTGTAGATTAAACAATTTTAGACTCCGAATCAGTCTTTCCGTATAACTAGAAAAAGGTAGGAAATTTCCTAAGATTCATGATGGTGTACTCGTTTAATCGATTTGGAGTCCCAGAACTCAAGTTATGGCCTTTGCAAGGCTACTGTCCCACCGGGACAGAACCTCTGTTTTAGGTTTTGCGAGTAGCGGGCAATGTCGGGTGAGATGGGGATTTGTGTTCTGTTTTGTGGGCATTATTGAGAGTATGTGATGCCGTTGTGCAGGTGGTGTGACCCCGGGGGTGCCCTCTACTTCCCACAATCCCGTCGCCCACGGTTGAGGCAAGTGTGTTGTAATGAATAGCGGAATTGTAGGTTGCTTGTGGAGATTAGATGAAAGATTGAATACTTGCTATGATCACTTGCCATGCTTGCTGTTTTCCAATGATATATTGAGTATGATTATCATGATTCGATGCCATGTGTTAATATTTGTCATGATGAGATGCCATATGTTTATGTACATGTGAAATATGATAATTGGCATAGTTGCATGCATGACATGAGATAGGGCGAGGGCGGTGAAAAAGTCATAACTAGTCCGGCAAGGTCGGTGAGAAAGTTATGACTAGTCCGGAACGCCATTGAGTAAGACCTACATCGTGATTCCATCCACGTGGTGAATGGAAGCGATGAGTAGGCACCCTCCATCTTCGGGATGGAAGGGGGGAAAAGGGTGCACACCGACGGGTGTGTACTCAACCATACCAGTATGAGTTTCCAAGGAGACATGAACATTGCATTACATCTCATACATATTGATGATGACAATGTTAAGTGTTTATGAATAAGATGATTTACATGAAGGGAGATGCTATTGCCATATTGTTGTTCTTGTTGTCCATTGTAATATGCTTGCTGAGTTTCGAACTCACGCTTGTGTTTTTTTTCTTATTGTTTTAGGTACCATGAGAACGGCATGCGGGAAAAGGGATTAGACACACGCCCACACGTTGCTTCACCTTAATGTTTCCCCAAGTCAATTCTTTTAGACTGATAATAAATTGCGTGTGATGGTCATTAAATTAAGGCTTAGTTTGGTTAATGTGAGTTTTATTGTTCGTTTGACACTTGGAACTTTAAGTGCTAAATGTTAGTCTTTTATTGTCGTTAAGACTCTATTTATTGCTGTTTTAGATGTTTCCCTTATTGCCATATAATGCTATATCGTTGTTGCTCCTTAAATTCATGATAAAACAAAGGAGGTGCTGCCGAAATCTCGGTTTTTAGCCTATGCGCCTTTGCTGGAATTTTATGTTAAATATGATATTTGGATGTTGTTTAGCTTATGTTTGGTAGCTTTCGGGCATATTAAATGCCGGGGTGTTACAGTTGGTATCAGAGCGGGCTGTAGGTCCTTGGAATGTGTATTTTTAGTGTCATGCTATAGGGTACAACTAAAATGTGATGTGGAATAACTTAGAAACATGGCTTAGGTTTTTACTAAAATTTTGTCATAGGATAGCAACATTAAAACTTGCAAAAATGGTATAACTAATCTAAAATTTGACACACATGGATGCACAGTAGGAAGGGTATGGGTATCGTTGTTTACGCTTAAATGTTGTACTTAAGCCTTGTTGCTAAATGCTATATTTGATATAGTACGTTGCTATGTCTATGAGATAAATGATTGAATTATTCCTGTTGTGGTGGTAAAAGTGGGGTTTTGGTGCCGAAGGGTTTCGCCACCTCTCTTATTTCATAGTAAGGGTGAGGTTTGACGGTGTGGCGGTTAGCGCCACCACCGAAGAACTATTGACCCCTGTAGGAGAAGAGTGCTTATCCTTTCGTCGTTGATCGGGTAGTTGACTGAGTCAAATAGAAGAGTTAATGGTGGTTTCCTTCAGATGTTCTTTGCCGCTCGACGGCCGGTGTTCTTTGCTTTTCTTGGCTTTAGTAGATTTGAATCAAATGAAAAGTGTTGGGTTTTCATGATCGTTCATTATGCGGTGTGTGGTTTCTCTTCCTTGGTTGAAGACGAAGAAGAGGAGACTAGTGTTGCGCTTTCTTTGGGCGCCTTTCCAGCTTTTGATGCCTGTTGATTGCATTATGGGGAACAAGCATTCAATTTATCCTGTGTTTGTCTTTCTCTCGAGGTTAAAGGAGTTATTATGAGTTGTGCTAGACCTGATTGTCGTGGCTGAAGTTCTGTGGCTTTGTAGTAGTACGTGGTGTTTGATTTCGTTATTTTACTGGTTTAAGAAATCATCTTTGAAAAACCCTTCTTGTTTCGTGAAAGATTGGGGTTTGGTGCTAAGGTTTTATTTGCAAAGGTTTATTTGATCGGTTGGTTCCCTCCAAAGGGGAGTCTTGGAGATTGAAAAGTGTTTTGGAGAATTCCTTTGCATGACCAAGTTTGGGTTTGTCTCATCGCAATTTTGAGAGTCAAATTTTCCTTATGAACTTAGGATGAGTTTTAAAACTAAAATGCTGTAAACAAAGTAGTCTTTTGACTAAAATCGTTTGTCCCTAGTAAGAATTGATGTTTAGCATGTTATGTAGTAGGTAACAATGTGGTTTATGGATTGATGTGTTGCTAAGTTAAATTTTGAGTTGAATCAATTCAATGTGATTAATATCTCTAACTTGAGAATAAATAGACTACTAGTGTTGCAGTTTACTCTTAGCGAGAATGATTAAATGTGTTAATGTACATGCTTAGAATCTGTTGCCTTGCTTTAAAAGTGCTTATGATCCTTGTTAATGTTAAAAGTTTAAACTTTGATGCATAGTTAAAACATTAAGATGATGTAGATCATTGTTATTGTAAAAGAAACTTTCTTTGGTTGTTAAAGATGTTCTAATCTAATGGATTAATAGAGAAATTTAATCGTGTTGACTAGTGACATTAATTTGGATGTTGATTAGAGTTGCTATTTATGTTGTTGCAAACTACTAGTATCTTTGGAAGTATGCAGTTGTGTCGCTACAATGCTAGTATTGATATCAATGGAGAAGACATAAGACTTATTGTTAATGATGTTGTTAATGGTAGTGTTAATGCTAGTATTCAGTCTATTTTAAATAGTGGGAGTATGTTGTGTGGTGGTAATTTTGTTATCACCTATGTATAGGGTAGTTAAAAGTAATGTTGTTGGTTGATGATTATGCCCATTTGTTGTTATTGATGACTAAGTAGTTGTGGTAACTGTTTAGATTATTCGTTGGAAAACCATGGTTAAAATAGAGGAAAATTTTAACATGTTGCGATGGAGTGAGCTTTGGATAATTAACATGATGTACAATTTCATCCTTAATGAATGTATGCCTTGGAATCCTAGTTATGAACTTTGTCTTGTAGAGATAATATTTACATGTTGAAGTCGTTGTTTAACTGAATAAGGTTCGGTTGTCGAGACGTGAATATATAGGTGGTATGAAATTTATAGGTTGATCTTGCTGAAAGATTTGTGGAAGTACTATGTTTCAAATTTAGAATAAGATGTATTATGATTCGGTGAGCTGTGGGGATCATGCAATTATAGTCTTGGTTGGGTGCCTTTTTGATAAGCATCATAAACCCTTATTAAAAATGTTGGGAATGGTAACTAGAGGAAGAATTTGTTGTGAAACTTTCGGTTGAATTGTGTTGGGGCTCCTCAGATAGTAAATAGTGATTATTGAAGTCTTTAATGGAAAGCGTAGTGGAGTACTAGAGATGGTTCCTTTCATGCTGAGCTGTTGTCTAAAAACCTTTGAAACTGGTTTGGTTGTTTGCCATCTCGGTTGAATGCTTTCGGTTGAGGTGTTCCTTATGTTGAGTTTCAGAGTTCCCCAAAACTCGTAGTGGTTGGTGTCGAACTTTGGTTTTGGCGAATTTGTTTAGTTCGTGTTGTGAGTTTGAGTTTACATCCAAAAGTTTTTGAGTGGATCGCGCCCTTCGCGTTAGACCGATTTATCTTTGGAATTAATTTTAAAAGGAAGCAGATGGTCATAAAGGGTTGTGTTGGAAACTTTTGAGTTAAGCCCTTGATGTGTAACTCTATTTGACTAGAGTTGGAGTCATTTGGAAAATGTGTCTGGTGTGCGGGTGTTTTACAAGTCTGGATTTTTATGAATGTTTTCATAAGTGAATTTGGTTAGTGAAGAGTTTTCTTTTTGGATTGAGTTTCCCTCTCTTTTGATAAAAATTTATGGCGCTTGTGTCTGCAGATGTTTGATTTTGGAGTCGATGTTCTGTTCCAAAGGATTGAGTTTGATTTTGCGAGGTGTTGCAAAGCTAGTGTTAAATCGAAGATGGGTTTTCACACGATGTGGTGTTTTGTTGATTAACGATGTTGCCGTCATAGTTTATATGAATTAGCGCAACTCTCGATGTTATTCGAGATTTATTCATATAATACCGAGGCAAAAGTCATCATGTGAATGACTATTCGGTAGTGTGGTTACATGATGAGGGAATGGTGAAAAGTAAACATGACATCGTTTTTACATGTTAAATGATAAAAGAGTCGTTGAGCCAGGTCGGTGAGAAAGTCATATATGGAGATATGACTAATCCGGAGTGCTCCTGAAGAGTGTGCATTTATGTCATGAAACGAGATTTCCCTTGCTTTCTAGTATGAAAAGAAGCAATGAACAATTTCTGGTATGTTGGTTGTGATGTAGGGGATTTATGCTTCCTTTGTGTTTTGGCTTGGATGTTGCCGAATTCTTTCCAAAATGGTTGTTAACGCTTTGGGTTTGAGTTGTTGTGTGTACACTTGGGCTTGATAGCTAAATGTTTTTGTGTGAGGGCGAGACCCTCTTAAGAAAGGAACCAATTGTGGTTTGGTAAGGTTTTCGATCCTAGCTTGGGCTAGGTGTCGAACCTTAGTGGTATAAGGGTGGTTTGTGATGGAGGTTGATGATGTATGGGTTTAACCTTTACTAAGAGTAGCGATGGGTGGAAGTGAAGTTGACGGTAGATCGGTGATAATTGCCCTGCCGTGAGCGCTTGTCTTCACTAGTTGTTTTTGGGTTTGAGTCTTGCCTGGGAAAGGATGGAATAAAATGTTAGTATGATCGTGTATCGGAAGGGCTAGTGTGCCTTAATGAGTTATTCCTCGATGGAAACTTTCGAATGAAGAGAGGTCGTTAAAGGAATTGTGACTTCCTTTGACTTTGTCATGTTGAGTTTATTGCAGTGTGTAGTCAGGTAGGTTGTGATAGAAGGGTGAGGTGTTTGTCGTGAGGATTCGAGCGTTTTGGGTTGTTGAAGCCCTTCGAGGTTGAAACGTAGATTCTGTTTGGGATTTGAATTGAAAGTTGAACTGTGAGCGGTTGCCCTTAGTTGAGCTAGATCAACACTTTTTCTTTAAGTGTTGGTTTTGGGAACTCGTTTGTCGCTTGTTTCGGTTCTAGTCAAGCAGCGAATGTTTTGTGCTGCAGAGAAGCCTTTTGTCCCTTGGGGACTTTGTTGTCGCTTTTGGCGTCCTTCTGATTCGAGGTCGAATCCTGTTGAAGGGGGGAAGAATGTGACACTATGGTTTGGTGTGACGTTATAGAAGGTGAAACTAGAGAATAAAACCTTTCGGCTTAGGGTTTTCTCGCGTTTTTGGGCCGGTTGAAGTGTTATGTCGCCACGGAGTGTCGTAACCTTATTTAACGTGCATGATAAGGTTAATAACATTATGAGATGTGGAATTAAGGTTAAAACTATAGGTTATGGAGGTTAATAGCTTTTCCGGGCCGTTTCCGGGCCGTTTTCGGGGTTTTGGGCCTTCCCGGGGGAGTTTTGGGCCTTGGTGTGCTTTGGTGGGATGGATTAGGTCTCCGTAACGGACTAGAATTGGGTGTGGAGGCTGGTAAAAGGGGTTTCCCTGCCCCTTTGGGGCGTCCACCCTGCTGCCTTTGCGCCCCTTGAGGCCTTGGTGCGCCCCCCTCATCTCCCCCCACTTGCCAAGCCCTAGCCGCCCCTTCCCTTTGAGCCTTGCGCCTCCCCCTTGCTCTCCTCCATTGCCCCACCTCTCCACCACCTCTCCTCCACCCCCTTGCTGCCCTAGGGTGGTCTCCACACCTCTGCACCTTGTGGATCCATCCGTTGGAGCGAGGAGCGAGGAGCGAGGAGCGATCCGCGAGGAGATCTATTGGAGATTCGTTCGTTGGGCAAAGGTATGATCATGGGGATCCTTGGGTTTGATCTAGGTACTGTTCTTAGAGTGTTTATGAAGTTTTTAGATCAATTGGTGGTGCTGGGTTGGAGTTCTTTGGGTTAGATCTAGACGTTGCCACGTTTCTGTTTTCGGGCAGATTGAGCAGTCGGGCTAGGGTTCGAGTTTTCGTCGATTTAGAATCCGAATATGTCCGTACGGACTTAAAAGAAGTTGTAGATAATTTAATTATCTTTCCGTGGACATAAAGCACGTTAAACTCCGATCAGCCGTTTGAAAGTTTTGGCCGTTTTACCGAGCGTGTTAAAATCTGTGACGCAATTAGAACAGATCGTAGTAATCTGTAGATTAAACAATTTTAGAGTCCGAATCAGTCTTTCCGTATAACTAGAAAAAGGTAGGAAATTTCCTAAGATTCGCGATGGTGTACTCGTTTAATCGATTTGGAGTCCCAGAACTCAAGTTATGGCCTTTGCAAGGCTACTGTCCCGCCGGGACAGAACCTCTGTTTTAGGTTTTGCGAGTAGCGGGCAATGTCGGGTGAGATGGGGATTTGTGTTCTGTTTTGTGGGCATTATTGAGAGTATGTGATGTCGTTGTGCAGGTGGTGTGACGCCGGGGGTGCCCTCTACTTCCCACAATCCCGTCGCCCACGGTTGAGGCAAGTGTGTTGTAATGAATAGCGGAATTGTAGGTTGCTTGTGGAGATTAGATGAAAGATTGAATACTTGCTATGATCACTTGCCATGCTTGCTGTTTTCCAATGATATATTGAGTATGATTATCATGATTCGATGCCATGTGTTAATATTTGTCATGATGAGATGCCATATGTTTATGTACATGTGAAATATGATAATTGGCATAGTTGCATGCATGACATGAGATAGGGCGAGGGCGGTGAGAAAGTCATAACTAGTCCGGCAAGGTCGGTGAGAAAGTTATGACTAGTCCGGAACGCCATTGAGTAAGACCTACATCGTGATTCCATCCACGTGGTGAATGGAAGCGATGAGTAGGCACCCTCCATCTTCGGGATGGAAGGGGGAAAAGGGTGCACACCGACGGTGTGTACTCAACCATACCAAGATGAGTTTCAAGGAGACATGAGCATTGCATTACATCTCATACATATTGATGATGACAATGTTAAGTGTTTATGAATAAGATGATTTACATGAAGGGAGATGCTATTGCCATATTGTTGTTCTTGTTGTCCATTGTAATATGCTTGCTGAGTTTCGAACTCACGCTTGTGTTTTTTTTCTTATTGTTTTAGGTACCATGAGAACGGCATGCGGGAAAAGGGATTAGACACACGCCCACACGTTGCTTCACCTTAATGTTTCCCCAAGTCAATTCTTTTAGACTGATAATAAATTGCGTGTGATGGTCATTAAATTAAGGCTTAGTTTGGTTAATGTGAGTTTTATTGTTCGTTTGACACTTGGAACTTTAAGTGCTAAATGTTAGTCTTTTATTGTCGTTAAGACTCTATTTATTGCTGTTTTAGATGTTTCCCTTATTGCCATATAATGCTATATCGTTGTTGCTCCTTAAATTCATGATAAAACAAAGGAGGTGCTGCCGAAATCTCGGTTTTTAGCCTATGCTCCTTTGCTGGAATTTTATGTTAAATATGATATTTGGATGTTGTTTAGCTTATGTTTGGTAGCTTTCGTACATATTAAATGCCGGGGTGTTACAGCCGTATCCATGGTAGTGATGTCCTCATCATCCTCCCCTTCTTGCAATTTAGTCGTCCTCGACTCAAGTTCATCATCTTCTCCCAAGTATGGCTTTCGATCTAATAATTGAGTTGACGGGCTTGAGCTCAAGTCAATGGTCCTTGAACCGACGAAGATGTAGAAGGATGGCCAAGGTGGGGGCCGATAAAGCCATGCAGATGGAGCCATCGTAGTAGATGTATACGAAGTAGAGGATGCCGTGAAGTGTCGCCAACTTAATGGTCCTAGCCAAGGTGGGGGTCGATGAAACCATCCAGTTGATATAATTGCAGCAACACTTGGTGAGGACCATATGTATGCAGTGTTAGTTCTGTCCATGATGTGCATGGTCTCATCATCCTCCCTTTCTTGAAGTGGAATTGTCCTCGACTCCATCATATTGTCCTTCAAAATGTTAGTAACGACAGGAAACAAAGCAATAGGCACATTTGCAATCAAATCAATGGATCAAGAATTTCTATCAACCATATACTCCCTTTCTTCAAAAATATCATGTGACTTGTAAATGGAACCAAATGTACTTGGTATGACATGATTAGTGATATGGCAATTATTAAATTGATGACATTGTTGTATTGCAAACGGAGGTTTAAAATCTGAACAAATGTAAACTCGATGTGCTTTATACTTTCCTTTCTCACTATTTTTGCCAATAATATAAAAATTATTTCAGGATAACCATGACAAATCAGAATGTACAAAAAGTCTCTCCTCTAAAAAATTCAGATCACACGGAGCATCAAATTCAATGTAGCCTAATGTATATAAAGAAGACATCAATTTCAACTCATCATTTTCGCTTGCAATGTGAATGACATGTTTATTTTCAGCATAAGTGTTTAGTTTGTTAACGAAAGTAACAAGTCGATTCGCTTGTTGTGTCATGGATATAAGTGAAGTATTATCACACAACTCTTCTTTATCACAAGAAATAGCAAGCAAATCATCTTCTAACAAAGCAAAATCAGCAATTGGTTCCGCTAATAGTTGCTCTACGATAGCATGATTTGTGGACAGTTTTAGCTCTACGATATCTGTTACATTACCTTGTAACTTCTCATGAGCTGTTGTACGCGTTTCTTCAACTATTATCTCTTCACTTACACATGGGGTAGTACTGATCGTTTCTTTCTCCATATGCTCTTCTACACCATTCTCTCGATGGTGCTCACTTTTCTGCAAAATGTTAGCTACAAAAGAAGGTGCAACAATGGGCGCCTCAAATGAAGCTAATGATTCGTTCACGGATTCAGCAAGCATTTTTTCAACTCTACAAGCACATACAACCAATTCTGAAAGAGAACTATATGTTTCATCAATAAGAGCATCCTGAATTTCTTGATTGAGTCCACATATGAACCTAAGCTCTATTGCTTCTTCACCTTCAACTAAACCACAACGCAACAAATGATTTTACAATCGTTCATAGTATTCCTTAACGCACTTATTTCCTAGTTTCAAGCATTGGAGCCTAGTATACAAAAATTCAGCATGATATTCAGGAACATAGTCAATTCTCATAAGTCTTTTCATGGCCTTCCAATTTTTAGGTTTTCTCTCTTTTCTACAAATATGTTTCCGCCATGTTAATGCATATTCATTTAGCACACTAGCAGTAATCCTAATCTTTTCATTTTCAGACAAATCATACTTGCCAAATTCTTTGTCTATTGCTATCTCCCAATTAATATAGGCATCAGGATCATATTGTCCATCAAAAGGTGGAATGCTGAATTTAACCTTACCTAGGGGATCATCATCAACATGTACCTGAGCATGTAGTACGTCATTTTTGTTACTTGGAAGATGAGGCAGAGGACTGAAAGTTCCTGCAAGCGTATCAAGTCTAGACAAAATAGTAGCAAGAGTAGTTTCTCGATGAATCTTAGCAGGTTCTCTTGCGATGACATACGCTCAGAGTGAGCAACAATTCCCTTGGTGCGATGAGAGTGATGCAGGGAGCCCTTGTCACCTGACATGGGTTAGTAGAAGACAAGAAAACAAAATCACAAGTATAATGTTTCTATCAACTACAAGGAGGTGGTGACAAGTCTCTCAACACTCAAGCCTATGACCAAAGCTCTTACAAGTTCTTACCATGAAGTAGGTGTTGCCGGCCGTTGGCGTGGTCAAAAGTTCTCCGAAGCTTGGATAAAGCGATTGCCCAGGGACCGAACAAAAGTACGAGGTTAGATGTGGAGCTTGGATAGGCAATATTTATTTCCTATGCAATCTGATAATTCTAGTTATTGTAATGATAAGTTATTGTAATGATAAGTAATGATCCAAACTAGAATCCAAACTTGTTTTGTAGATTTTGTTAACTCGTAAGGAATTTGGACATGAGGCGAGATCCGTTGGAAAGAGGACATCTAAATCTTTCAAACCAGTACTCATAGACCCCAAACACCCTTGTGGATCAAAAGTTATGGTCGTTTTAAGTTGGTGCTATCCCGGAGGCCGAATCCGAGTTGAACTTGTGCACTGGAAGAATTGGCTTCATGCTTGACGTTTTGTAACACCCCAATTTTTGCTTTTCATGAAATTAAATATTATTTTGCACATTTGTGAATTTTTGGAATTTTCTGGAATTTATTTGGATTTATTTGGATTTATTTGGAATTTATTTGGAATTTATTCCATTTTGAAATAATTAAAGAATTAAACTTTGCAAATAAAAATTTGTTGGAAATATTTTATTTAAGTCCAAAATGTTCCAAAATATTTTCCAGAATTTTTCTGGAATTTTTCTAAGTCTTTTGGTATTTTTAATGATTTAATTGAATTTCTGAGAATTTAATTGGATTAATTAAATCGAGTTGGTTTCACTGTTCCTCCGACCGAGCCCGAGTCAGACTCGAGTTCGAGTCCGACCCGAACCCGACCGCGCCCGTGGTTGAGCCGAACCCACTCGGCCGAAACCCTACGCGCGTGACCGTTGGATCAAGGTCCAACGGCCACGATTGAGCCACGTCACCGGACCCGAGCCCGACCGAGCCAGCCAGCTCACCGAACCGGACCCGAGTCCAAACCAATGCGACCGTTGGATCTAGATCCAAAGGTTCACGTTGTGCCACGTCGCCCTCTCCGTGTCGCCGTCGAACTCCGCCGCCGCGTGCCGAGCGACCTCGCTTCGCTGCTTCACGGACGCCGAGGGCCCTATTTAATGCGCCGTCTTTCGTGTCATGACCTAGACTTCCATGCACACCCGTAGCCCTAACTCACCTCGCCTGAGCCTCTGTGGTTGCGCCGCTAGAGCTCGCCGGAGTAAGGAGAAGAAGCCGCCGCGGTTTTCGTCGAATCCTGCCGCCGTCCGCCGTCCTCCGTCGCCGTTGACCCCAGATCCGGAACCGTGAGATTAAGCCGCGTCGGTGAGCACCACTCACATCGCCGGAGCGCGCCCGAAACGCCGTCGGCTAGGTCGTCGTCCCCTGCGCCGGTGACCTAGCGCCGCCGCTCGCCATCGCCGGACCCCGAGCTCCCTCAGCCGTCGGATCTTCATCCAAGGGCCCAGATTGCGCCACGTCATCCCACGGTGATAACCACGTGCGATTCCCAGATCCATTCTCAACCGTTGGATCTAGATCCAACGGTCCAGATCAAACGCGTTAACCCAAACGCGTGAGTCCAGATCTAATCTGGGCCGTTGATTTTCAAATCAACGGCCGAGATTGCGCCACGTGACGGGGAGCCTGACCACCGCGCCGCGGTCAGCGCACCCGTGCGTGTGACGCTGACACGCCGGGCCCGCGTGTCAGCGACGCGACCAAACCGCACCATGACATCACGCTGACGTCATGGCGGGCCCGCACGTCAGCGGCCACCCCAGCCGTGTAGTGACGTCAGCGATGACGTCACCAGTGGGTCCCACCTGTCAGCACCATGGGCTGAGCCCCGCTGACGTCAACAATGACGTCACCCGAGGGGACCCACCTGTCAGCGACACGTGGAGCCGTGGACCGAGTCCACGGTGGACAGAGCCGAACCGTGGGCTAAGCCCATGGACCGGCTGACGTCAGCCGTCCAATCAGAGGCTGCCACGTGTCTTCGCTGACGCAATAATTAATTTCCGAAAAAGAAAATGATTTATTATTTCGAAATAATGATTTCAAATTTTGTTTCAAACTTCAAACGCTTATAACTTTTGCGTTTCAACTCCGATTTGAGTGATTCAAATTTCTAAATTTGTATAAAATTGAGATCTAACTAATTATGAATTTTATTTAATTTTTGGACTAAAGTTTTCCTCTGTAATATTATTTAATTGATTATTTAAACTTCAAAATGCTATAACTTTTGCATTTAAACTCCGAATTTGACGATTCCAGTTTCTAAAAATTCATAAAATTATGTTCTCTCTATTTATGAACTTTATTTGGATGTTTGGATACTTTTTGTCTACTGTTTTATTCATTTGTTGCTATTTGCACGCGTTACGAGTAGACGTTGAAGTGCCGGAAGGATTCGAAGGAGAAGTATTGACTCAGGATCCAACTCAAGACCAAGAACAAGTACTTTTTGAAGGCAAGTTGTGCTTTGACCAATTGATCCCATTTTGAAACCTATTTTGGTTTAATGTATTGCATGCTAGTTCAAATAGAAAATGTTTTACTTAATTATGGGAAATTAGATAAATGCCAAATTGCTGTATGACACCTTGACTATTTAAATATGTGCCATGACCCCCTTGTCACCCTAGTTGTGGATTACTAGTTGGACATTACTAAATTGCCAACATGGGTTTGTAGATCGTTGAAGTATATGGCTTAGACCTGCTACGTGCTCATGACATGATTTTGGATAATCAAATGTTAATATTGACTTAATGATATATTGAACCTGTTTTGGGAAGGTATCATGTGATGTTGATGGCACGTGGTGCATGGTAATCAACTGGGGTTTGATAAATAGCTTTTGACCGGGGCATGTGGCAAGAATGATCAGTGGGCCGCTTGTGGCACCTAAACGTTGGTTTGGTTCTTCGGGTAGTCTTGCCCTGGTCACCCTAAGGACTTAACCTTGCAAGCCTTTGAACTGAGTCAATCTTGCAACCACATGTCTGTAATGGGACGGACCTAGTTGATTAAGTTGCTAATAACGTACCTGTGGGACCTCAGGTTGTCAACTACACCCTTTGTGTAAGTTGTACGGGGGAGCGTACCGGGGCTGCGGCCAGGTACCCATCTAACGGTTGATTGGCCTAAACTTCGCCTTCGCTAAGGGAAGGGTTAGTGTGCAATAACCGGGGAGGCTCACTTGTATTGTTAGAAGTTTCCGAAAGACTTTGTTACTGAACTCGCCTTTGTGGTGTTTGATCAAATCTTGTGGGTAAAGTGCATAACCTCTGCAGAGTGTAAAATCTATTCGAATAGCCGTGTCCGCGGTATTGGACATCGCTCGGGAATTACAGTCAAGGGTTAGATTTTCTTGAAAATAACTTGGACTTGAAAGGTTGGGTTTGGTTAAATAATGATGTTGATGGAAATGTGGTTTAGGAATGGGAAGGATGTTGATTAAACTCCTGGAAAAGTTATTGATACTGTACTTGTTTCTATTGCTTTCGAATCTACTTATGCTACTTGTCAAATGCTGTTTTACTGCAAATATACCCTGAGCTATTCCTTTGTATTAAGCCATGCATGTAGTATATTAGCTGCATTCTGTGCATGACTTGCTGAGTACCAAGTACTCACCCTTGCCACAATACAACACCACTAGAAGAGGAGACTACACCAGCTTTGGAGGAGGGGCACCAAGAGGAACCGCCTACTTAGGGAGCGAGCCCAGTCAGTTGCCTGTGGTATACTGGATGGCGCCACGAAGTTATCTTATTTTTTTCCGCTGCTATTATTTCTCTCTTAATAAGTTTCGCCCTGCGTGGCGTATATTTGTAACTTGACCATAAGGTCGAGCAACCAGTTTGACTATCTAATTAAAGTGCTTTATTAGTATCGAGTGATATGATTGTGATATTTACCGATGTTAAGACTGTGTGCACTAGCGCGTTCCTGGACTAGTGCTGAATACACAGATGGTCCGGATTTGCAGATTCGGGTCCCGACAGAGGTGGTATCAGAGCCATACTGACCGTAGGCTCAACCCTAGCTAGAATGGCCGTAGAGAGGTTAAAACCTATTTTCTAAAGGTTAAAAGTTCGTCAAGATAAGAAATGACATCTCGACTTATTCCCTTTTCTCTTTTCTTGTCTCTTGCTGAATTTTTCCTTACCTTGTCACGATTTAAAAATTTCGAGTTCTTACGTGAGCACTCTTGTGACAGATGGAGGGAGAGTTCAACTACGTCGATCTGGAGGTTGGTCACGCCGCGGAACTTTGGCGTATGCTACAGACTCTCGGAGATTTTGAGAAGCCGCAATACCAAGTGGACGTGATCAGACAAGCAGGATTGATCAAGGCTTGTGACGTAAAGATTGTGGTACCTGCTAGGAAGAAGGGCCCGGGCAATCGCCCGATATACTGCACTGCCAGGAGGTCTATAATGCAGATGGGTATCCAAGAGGCGTCACGACGAGCAATGCGGCACATTACCCGTATCTACGCTAGAGAATTGGAGAGCACGGTGTTCCGATATCATCCGCGCAGCAATAACCTTCTTGACCCGAAGGCGATTCAGGATGAGAATGCCATGGTCACACAGTTGGCACGACTTGTTGTCGCCCAGGAGGATGTACTCGATGATACAGGCAAGGAGCTACAGAAGGCCCGCAAGGAGATCACTGCAGAGAAGAACAGATGGCGGGAAGCTCAAGAGTATGTGTCTCACCTTCTGCAAAGGATTGGAGAGTTAGAGACGGCATTGTACGCACCAGAGCCGGAGCCAGTACTTGAGCTGCACGAGCCAGACCCGGAGGAGCCGGAGCTTGAGGAGGACACTGTTCTTCGACTACCACAGATGACACAGTTGCTGGACATGGCGATCATTTCGCGCCTATGCCGCAGCGTCCGTACCCAGGCCGTGGAGGTTTTCTCGATGAGTGAGCGTAGGTTCTATAGTGAGACTCCTTCGCCGAGTCGCGTCAAAGAATAAAGAGTCACCCTTTAGGCGTTAGACTCCAGTGCTAGTTCGATTTGGATTTTCATTGCTTGCTGAGTGTGCAGTATGTGTTGCGAGGCCCCTAGGCATTGTAAGCAACCATACCAAGTTACTATTGATTAAAATAATAAAGTTGGACATCAAGTTACACCTTTCGCCCCGCATAAGTTCCATATTACTTGTCTATTCTTGTTTCCCTCTCATCTCTAAAACCTATAGCAAACCACAGATGATGAACACTCGTGGAAACCTTGGAGGCAATGGAAGTGGTTCTCGCCCAGCAGAAAACCCCAATGATGGAGCACCAGCACCGCCAGTTGATATGCAGAATTTCGGAGCTTTTCTTGCTGCTCAGACTCAGTTGATGCATGCCATGATGCAACAGATGCAGCACGTCACTACTCAGGCCACTTCTAATCAGGTCAATCAGGGGCAACGCCAGAACACAAGACTGTCAGAGTTCATGAGGACTCATCCACCCACTTTCTCTGGGAATGCTAACCCGTTGGAAGCCGATGACTGGTTAAGGTCAATTGAGAGGAAGCTACACATTGCTCAATGCATGGGAAATGAGAAGGTATTCTACGCTTCTCATCAGTTGGAGGGAACATCCGCTGAATGGTGGGAGAACTTCTGTGCCACACAAGAGAACCCTCAGGACATCACTTGGGAAGAGTTCACAGCTGCATTCCGTCAGTATCACGTGCCTGAAGGAATCATGGACCTCAAGAAGGAGGAGTTCAGAGCACTGAAGCAGGGTAATCAGCCGGTGGCCGAATACCTGAACAAGTTCACACAGCTTGCACGTTACGCACCTGAAGACGTAGCGACAGATAAAGCCGCATACCTCGTTTCATGAAGGGACTTAATTCAGATTGCAGTGGGATTGATCACCCACACCTTTCCGCATTTCCAGGAGCTTGTGAATAAGGCGCTTATTCTTGAGGACAAGCGCAAGGAATCGGATGAGAACAGAAGCGCAGATGCAAGATCGTGATCGCGTCGGGAGCGCAAAGCAACGTTTGAGGGTTGCGCCAAATCAGTTTTTCAGATTCCAACCGCAGAATGCAACCAGGACACCGCCACGGCACCAAGACCCGTCAATCGTAACTATCGATCAAATTTCAAACCCGAAACGCCGCTTCGTGCAAATAACAAGGAATAGTGAGACGCTGCTACAATTGCAACGAGCCAGGGCACTTTGCCAACAGTTGTCCTAAGAGAACAGCGGGAGTGACCCCAGTTCGCTTCAATCTGGGATCCACACCAGCTAGGACGCCAAAGACAGGAGTAGCACCCTGCATCGTGGTGAGAGGCCGAGTCAACCATGTCACTGCAGATGCACTCCAGAATGCCACGGATGTCGTACTGGGTAAGTTACTTGTTAACTCAGTACCTACAACAGTTTTGTTTGATTCTGGAGCTTCGCATTCGTTTGTTTCACAAGGCTTTGCTGCTAAAAATGATTTGGGGATTGCAAGACTTAAATGCATGCTTTTAGTTCAAACCCCTGGTTCCGAACTCCGAATGAAAGTAGGATGTTCTGGGGTGAGAATACTAATAGATGGGATAGAGTTCCTAGCGAACCTTATTATTTTGGAGACCCAGACCTTAGATGTCATTTTGGGAATGGATTGGTTATCCAAGCACAAGGCCGTATTGGATTGTGGACGAAGGACTATCTCAGTTGAGAGCCCGTGTGGAAAGAAAATGGAATTTCAAGCTACCGCCGTTAGGGATGGATAGTTGGTGGTTAACAGCACCAAGGCAATCAGCATAGAAGATGTCTCAGTAGTGAATGAGTACCCATATGTTTTTCCTGAAGATCTACCTGGTATGCCGCCAGACAGGGACATAGAGTTTGTGATAGAGCTTGTACCTGGTACAGCGCCGATAGCAAAGAGACCTTACCGGATGTCCACCGAAGAATTGGTAGAGATGAAGAAGCAACTCAAAGAGCTAATGGAGAAAGGATTTATCAGACCGAGTTCGTCGCCGTGGGGAGCGCCAGTTTTGTTTGTCAAGAAGAAGGACAGAAGTTTCAGGATGTGCATTGACTACCGTGCACTCAATGAAGTCACCGTGAAGAATAAATACCCGCTACCCAGGATCGATGATCTGTTTGATCAGCTGAGAGGAGACGGAGTTTTCTCCAAGATTGATCTAAGATCGGGATACCATCAGTTGAAGATCCGATCAGAGGATATTCCGAAGACCGCATTCTCGTCAAGATATGGACATTACGAGTTTACAGTTATGTCCTTTGGTCTGATGAATGCGCCAGCATATTTCATGAATATGATGAATAAGGTGTTCATGGAATATTTGGACAAGTTTGTTGTTGTGTTCATAGATGATATCCTAATCTACTCCAAGACAGAGGATGAACATGCCGAACACTTGAGGCGAGTTTTGGAAAAGCTGAGGGAACAGCAACTCTTCGCCAAGTTCAGTAAGTGTGATTTTTGGAAGGACAAGGTGGAATTCCTCGGACATGTAATGACCGCAGAAGGAGTCGCCGTAGATCCAAGCAAGGTAGAAGCTGTGTTACATTGGGAGCAGCCGAAGACTGTGACCCAGATCCGGAGTTTCCTTGGAATGGCAGGTTACTACCGCCGTTTCATTGAAGGCTTTTCGACAATTGCGAAACCTCTTACGCAATTGCTGAAAAAGGAGAAGAAGTTTGCATGGATGCCAGAGTGCGAGAAAGGTTTTCAAGAACTGAAGAAACGATTGACATCAGCACCGGTGTTAGTTCTACCGGATGTTAATCAAAGCTTTGATATTTATTGTGATGCATCGCGTCAAGGACTTGGATGTGTGTTGATGCAGAACGGAAAGGTCGTCGCTTATGCATCAAGGCTGTTGAGGCCGCATGAGGAGAATTATCCAACGCATGACTTAGAGCTGGCTGCTGTAGTGCATGCTCTGAAGTTATGGCGTCACTATTTGATTGGAAACAGATGTGAAGTATACACGGACCATAAGAGTCTTAAGTACATCTTCACCCAATCGGACTTAAACATGAGGCAAACGAGGTGGTTAGAGTTGATCAAGGACTATAATGTTGTAATCCATTACCATCCAGGAAAGGCTAACGTAGTTGCCGATGCTCTGAGTCGGAAAAGCCATACTGTGAGTATGTTGCTAGCCACAAGTCAGGATGAGCTATGTGAGAATTTCCAGAGAATGCAGATTGAAGTCGTACCAGAAGGATTCATGGCCGCATTGGAAGTGAAGCCTACCTTAGAAGATCAGATCCGAGAAGGACAGAAGGATGATGACAAGATCCGCAGGATTAAGTCCATCATGGATGAAGGCAAGGCAGAGGACTTCAAGTTGGATGAGCAAGGCACGTTATGGATGAAGGATCGCATTTGTGTGCCGAACAAAAAGGAGCTGAAGCAGTTGATTCTAGAAGAAGCCCATGACTCCAAGTATTCAATTCACCCAGGAAGTGCCAAGATGTATCAGGATTTGAAGGAGAGATTCTAGTGGCCGAGCATGAAGCGTGAAGTTGCCGAGCATGTTGCATTGTGCGACGTATGCCAGAGAGTCAAGGCAATGCATCAGAGACTAGCAGGATTGTTGCAGCCGTTGAAAATACCTGAGTGGAAGTGGGAGGAAATCGGAATGGATTTCATTACCGGTTTGCCTAAGACTCAAGGAGGTTATGACTCCATATGGGTTATAGTGGACCGCTTGACCAAGGTCGCCCATTTTATCCCCGTGAAGACCACTTACTCGGGGGATAAGTTAGCAGAGTTGTGTATGATCAGGATCGTCTGTTTGCACGGAGTGCCAAAGAGGATTGTATCGGACAGAGGTACCCAATTTACCTCAAGGTTTTGGAATAAGTTGCATGAAGCCATGGGAACCCGTTTGAACTTCAGTACAGCTTATCATCCACAAACGGATGGTCAGACTGAAAGAGTCAATCAGATTCTGGAAGATATGTTAAGAGCATGTGCATTGGCTTGTGCTACCTCTTGGGATAAGAGTCTGCCGTATGCGGAGTTCAGTTACAACAACAGCTACCAAGCTAGTTTGCAAATGTCACCATTTGAAGCACTATACGGTCGACCTTGTCGAACACCGTTGAATTGGAACGAGACGGGTGAACGTCGTGTCTTTGGACCAGATATTCTTCAAGAAGCTGAAGAACAAATTGCCATGATCAGGGAGAGATTGAAGATAGCACAGTCAAGACAGAAGAGTTATGCTGATAACCGTCGCCGAGACTTGAGTTTTGAACCAGAAGATTTCGTGTATCTCAGGGTCGCCCCACTCAGAGGAGTTAAGAGATTCCATGTCAAAGGAAAACTCGCGCCGAGATTTGTTGGACCATTTAAGGTTCTCAGCCGCAGAGGTGAAATTGCTTATCAGTTAGAGTTACCGCAATCCCTAGCAGGAGTGCATGACGTGTTCCATGTGTCCCAGCTGAAGAAGTATCTCAGAGTACCTGAGGAGCAGACACCGCTAGAGTCAATTGAGCTGCAAGAAGATCTGACCTACAAGGAGCACCCCGTAAAGATTTTGGACACAATGGATCGAGAGACGAGGAACAAGTCAACCCGTTTCTGCAGAGTTCAATGGAGCAACCACGCGGAGAGTGAAGCAACTTGGGAGCGTGAAGAGGATTTGAAGAAAGAGTTTCCGAACCTATTCTTTAGTAAGCCCTGAATGTCGGGGACGAGATTCTGTTAAGGGGGGGGAGGTTTGTAACACCCCAATTTTTGCTTTTCATGAAATTAAATATTATTTTGCACATTTGTGAATTTTTGGAATTTTCTGGAATTTATTTGGATTTATTTGGAATTTATTTGAATTTATTCCATTTTGAAATAATTAAAGAATTAAACTTTGCAAATAAAAATTTGTTGGAAATATTTTATTTGAGTCCAAAATATTTTCCAGAATTTTTCTGGAATTTTTCTGAGTCTTTTGGTATTTTTAATGATTTAATTGAATTTCTGAGAATTTAATTGGATTAATTAAATCGAGTTGGTTTCACTGTTCCTCCGACCGAGCCCGAGTCAGACTCGAGTTCGAGTCCGACCCGAACCCGACCGCGCCCGTGGTTGAGCCGAACCCACTCGGCCGAAACCCTACGCGCGTGACCGTTGGATCAAGGTCCAACGGCCACGATTGAGCCACGTCACCGGACCCGAGCCCGACCGAGCCAGCCAGCTCACCGAACCGGACCTGAGTCCAAACCAACGCGACCGTTGGATCTAGATCCAACGATTCACGTTGTGCCACGTCGCCCTCTCCGTGTCGCCGTCGGACTCCGCCGCCGCGTCGGAGTGGACCTCGGTTTCCACGTGTTTCACGGACGCCGAGGGCCCTATTTAATGCGCCGTCTTTCGTGTCGTGACTTAGACTTCCGTGCGCACCTGTAGCCCTAACTCACCTCGCCTGAGCCGCCGTGGTTGTGCCGCTAGAGCTCGCCGGAGTAAGGAGAAGGAGCCGCCACGGTTTTCGTCGAATCCCGCCGCCGTCCTCCATCGCCGTTGACCCCAGATCCGGAACTGTGAGATCAAGCCGCGTCGGTGAGCACCACTCACATCACCGGAGCACGCCCAAAACGCCGTCGGCTAGGTCGTCGTCCCCTGCGCCGGTGACCTAGCGCCGCCGCTCGCCATCGCCGGACCCCGAGCTCCCTCAGCCGTCGGATCTTCATCCAAGGGCTCAGATTGCGCCACGTCATCCCACGGTGAGAACCACGTGCGATTCCCAGATCCATTCTCAACCGTTGGATCTAGATCCAACGGTCCAGATCAAACGCGTTAACCCAAACGCGTGAGTCCAGATCTAATCTGGGCCGTTGATTTTCAAATCAACGGCCGAGACTGCGCCACGTGACGGGGAGCCTGACCACCGCGCTGGGCGGCACCCGTCGTGTGACGCCGACACGCCGCCCGCGTGTCGGGCCGACGACTAAACCGCACCATGACGCCACGCCGACGTCATGGCGGGCCCGCGTCGGCGCCACCCCAGCCGTGTAGTGACGTCAGCGATGACGTCACCAGTGGGTCCCACCTGTCAGCACCGTGGGCTGAGCCCCGCTGACGTCAGCAATGACGTCACCCGAGGGGACCCACCTGTCAGCGACACGTGGAGCCGTGGACCGAGTCCACGGTGGACAGAGCCGAACCGTGGGCTAAGCCCATGGACCGGCTGACGTCAGCCGTCCAATCAGAGGCTGCCACGTGTCTTCGCTGACGCAATAATTAATTTCCGAAAAAGAAAATGATTTATTATTTCGAAATAATGATTTCAGATTTTGTTTCAAACTTCAAACGCTTATAACTTTTGCGTTTCAACTCCGATTTGAGTGATTCAAATTTCTAAATTTGTATAAAATTGAGATCTAACTAATTATGAATTTTATTTAATTTTTGGACTAAAGTTTTCCTCTGTAATATTATTTAATTGATTATTTAAACTTCAAAATGCTATAACTTTTGCATTTAAACTCCGAATTTGACGATTCCAGTTTCTAAAAATTCATAAAATTATGTTCTCTCTATTTATGAACTTTATTTGGATGTTTGGATACTTTTGTCTACTGTTTTATTCATTTGTTGCTATTTGCACGCTGCTACGAGTAGACGTTGAAGTGCCTAAGGATTCGAAGGAGAAGTATTGACTCAGGATCCAACTCAAGACCAAGAACAAGTACTTTTTGAAGGCAAGTTGTGCTTTGACCATATTGATCCCATTTTGAAACCTATTTTGGTTTAATGTATTGCATGCTAGTTCAAATAGAAAATGTTTTACTTAATTATGGGAAATTAGATAAATGCCAAATTGTCAGTATGACACCTTGACTATTTAAATATGTGCCATGACCCCTTGTCACCCTAGTTGTGGATTACTAGTTGGACATTACTAAATTGCCAACATGGGTTTGTAGATCGTTGAAGTATATGGCTTAGACACGCTCGTGCTCATGACATGATTTTGGACAATCAAATGTTAATATTGACTTAATGATATATTGAACCTGTTTTGGGAAGGTATCATGTGATGTTGATGGCACGTGGTGCATGGTAATCAACTGGGGTTTGATAAATAGCTTTTGACCGGGGCATGTGGCAAGAATGATCAGGTGGGCCAGTTGTGGCACCGGAAACGTTGGTTTGGTTCTTCGGGTAGTCTTGCCCTGGTCACCCTAAGGACTTAACCTTGCAAGCCTTTGAACTGAGTCAATTTTGCAACCACATGTCTGTAATGGGACGGACCTAGTTGATTAAGTTGCTAATAACGTACCTGTGGGGCCTCAAGTTGTCAACTACACCCTTTGTGTAAGTTGTACGGGGAGCGTCACTGGCTGCGCCAGTACCCATCTAACGGTTGATTGGCCTAAACTTCGCCTTCGCTAAGGGAAGGGTTAGTGTGCAATAACCGGGAGGCTCACTTGTATTGTTAGAAGTTTCCGAAAGACTTTGTTACTGAACTCGCCTTTGTGGTGTTTGACTCAGTATCTTGTGGGTAAAGTGCATAACCTCTGCAGAGTGTAAAATCTATTCGAAAGCCGTGTCCGCGGTATTGGACATCGCTCGAATTACAGTCAAGGGTTAGATTTTCTTGAAAATAACTTGGACTTGAAAGGTTGGGTTTGGTTAAATAATGATGTTGATGGAAATGTGGTTTAGGAATGGGAAGGATGTTGATTAAACTCCTGGAAAAGTTATTGATACTATACTTGTTTCTATTGCTTTCGAATCTAGTTATGCTACTTGTCAAATGCTTTGTTTCTTTGCAAATATACCCTGAGCTATTCCTTTGTATTAAGCCATGCATGTAGTATATTAGCTGCATTCTCAGGCATGACTTGTCGAGTACCAAGTACTCACCCTTGCCACAATACAACACCAGTTGAAGAGGAGACTACACCAGCTTTGGAGGAGGAGCACCAAGAGGAACCGTCTACTTAGGGAGCGAGCCCAGTCAGTTGCCTGTGGTATACTGGATGGCGCCACGAAGTTATCTTATTTTTTTCCGCTGCTATTATTTCTCTCTTAATAAGTTTCGCCCTGCGTGGCGTATATTTGTAACTTGACCATAAGGTCGAGCAACTAGTTTGACTATCTAATTAAAGTACTTTATAAGTATCGAGTGGTATGATTGTGATATTTACCGATGTTAAGACTGTGTGCACTAGCGCGTTCCTGGACTAGTGCTGAATACACAGAGGGTCCGGATTTGCAGATTCGGGTCCCGACACGTTTGGGAGTCCTTCTCCTTGGTTCCTAAGGACAATAAAATCATCACAAGGATTAAATAGCATTCCATTCATTAAATTATTTGTATGCAACCCGAGGAACGCATTCACCTGGTAATTGAATTGACGTGCACGAGCTCGAGTAATTTGCCCTTGTATTACATTGTTGGTTTCAATTGGGTTTGTAGGCATGGCCGTATCCATGGTAGTGATGTCCTCATCACGCAAGAAGAAAAAGAATCTAGTTCATCATGGTCTAACCACTTTCTATTACAGACCCTGGTATATATATTGTATATGCACTCACACTTACAATTGGACCCCACTACACTCAATTGTTTCCCTTTCCCGCGTCGCTTTGCCTGTTCTGAACTTTGTCACCCAAAACATCCTGCTCGTTGCCATCTTCTTCATTCTCTTCATCCTGTCTCTTATCGTGCAGGACTATCCTCCAGACATCACCCCCTCCAACAAAGTCTGCTTGTCCCCAAGCACTTGCATCTGGAAAGCTCTGCTTCACCACATTGTAGTCCTCCCATGTCGCCATTTCAGCTGGGATGCCTGACCATTTTATCAGCACCTGTGATATCGCTGAGTTGCCCTTCTTTACCAATCGACGATCCAATATTAATTCTGGTTCAGTAGCTTCCATATTGAGGTTAGTAATACTGGGAGGGTAATGACACACCGGTGTGAAGTCGGGAATATAGGACTTAAGCTGCGACACATGAAAAACCAGTGGATGTGCCGTGACTTGTGTCTCTCAACAATTCTATCTAGCATTCATCTGAGCATAGAGACCATCTACGTTGCACCCCTCTTAATAGCGCGGCATACCTATTTACTCAAGAAAATGTAAATCAAATCGAAAAGATGCCATTTTTTCTTCTTCTCATTTTGTAGGGTCGCCAACGTCCATAGATGATCTTACTTTGGGACTTTCACCTATTCATTTGCTCATTGAGCGCATTAGTCCCTTAATCGTTTGTCATTAATCGTCCAAAGCATATTTAGGAGCTGTTGGGACCCGAATATGCAAATCCGGACCCTCTGTGTATTCTGCACTAGTCCAGGATCACGCTAGTGCACACAGTCTCAACATAGATGAATATCACAATCATACACCACGGAATAATAAAAATAACTCAATTATAAAATATAAACTATTGAACGACCTTAAGGTCAACCTTACATTTACGAAGCCTTCACGGCTTCAACTCCAAATAAGCAGCAGCGGAACGAAGAACATCGGTGAATCCCATCAATACGCCACAGGTAACTGACGGGGTTCAACTCCTAGATAATCGCCTTCTCACGGAACTTCTTCTTCGACGAAGTAGACTTCTGCTCACTGGTGATTGTTTGTTTGCAAGGGGTGAGTACATAAAGCACTCAGCAAGTCATGCACAGAATGCAAGTCTAATAACTATATGCATGGCTTATTCCAAGTAACAGGCTGAATGGTTATTTTGCAGAAAAGCAACAATCGCAAATAAACATAATAGATTGTAAAGCAGTAAAACAAATAATGACAGTAATAGATTTCACAGTTATTTCACAAGTAAACCATTCCACATCCTTAAACAGTTATCACTTTTCCTCAGGCAAACTGCCTCCAAATCCAAGATCAATTTTATGAAAAGCTAACCCTTGACTGTAATCCCCGAGCATTGTCCAGTACCGCGGACATGACTATTCGAATAGATTTTACACTCTGCAGAGGTTATACACTTTACCCACAAGATACAATCAACTCACCACGTCAGCTGTGAATCGCCATACAAGAGTATGCGAATGAGTGATCATAACAAAGCCATTCGGAAACTTCTAACTACACAAGTGAACCTCTCCGGTTTTTGCCATACACCATCCCTTCCCTTAACAAAGGTGAAGTATGGGACCAACATACCGTTAGATGGGTACCATGCCGCAGCCCTGGTACGCTCCCCCTTCAAGCTACACAATAGATGTAGTTGACACCCCGAGGTACCACATGCAAGTTTTTAGTAACTTACTCAACTAGGTCCGTCCCATTACAAACATGTGGTTGTATGATTGACTAAGTTCAAAGGTTTGCAAGGTTGTATGATTGACTCAGTTCAAAGGTTTGCAAGGTTGTATGATTGACTCAGTTCAAAGGTTTGCAAGGTTAAGTCCTTAGAGTGACCAGGGCAAGCCTTACATCAATACTCTCACAGAAATCCATCTCACCATCACTCATACATGTATCATGTTTCAAACATTCCCAACCGCCAAACTGGCCCACCATAATTCCTGCCACTTGCCCCAGTCTAAATCATTTTACCACCCTAGTTGATTATTGTGCAACACAATGCCAACAACAACTCACATCCTTGAAGAAGCACGGAGGCCTCCACATATCAACATCATCGTGTCAAAGGTACGTTGCGTGGCTAAGCAAACTACCGACGGTCTAAATAACCCATGTTGGCAAAGTATTTAGCTACCAACTATTAATCAACAATCCTAGGGTGACAAATAAATCATGGCATACAATCATTATAGGCAAGGTGGTGATAACAAGTTGGTTGATTATCTAATCCCAAATTAATGAAAATCAGTTTATCTTAAACTAGCATGCAATAATTTGAAACAACATAAGTTTCGAAAATGGGATCAACATGGTCAAAGCACAACTTGCCTGGCCCTTGCAATTTTTACTGTTCTTCACTCTTTATCTTTGATTCTTGATGCTCGATCTTCAATCTTCGCTTCCTTGACCTTCCACTCCGTAGAACGATTTCTGGACGACGCGTCTAACGATTAAAGAATAAGCAAATACAAACCCACTTAAAAGACATTCAAGTAAAACTCCAAATTAAGAACAAAAAACATTGGGCACAACGGCTTGGATGAATTTAGGAATTTGAACGGATTAGATCGAAGAGTTGACAAAAGAAAACGAGCTTTCGGGGAAACATCGAAAAGGGAAAGATTAATAACTGGGAAAGAAAGAATAATATTCCGAAGAATATTTCTTCCGAAGTTATTATCTTGATTGGACAGATAGTGATATATGGGCTCTCGATCTATAGATCGGGTCCATAAGGATATGTTAGTTCACAATGAACTAAACTGATTCTCGAAGTTGACTTTTGTTGACCGAATGCATACGACCAAACAAAAGAGAGACGGATAGATCGGGCACAGGGGTATGACAGATGGCCAATGGTCTATCGACCAAGTCCACGAATGAAGTCTAGGTTATTGGTAGATTAGGTTTTCAGGGATAAGACAAGTGTCTTACCACGATTGAAACAATGGGAGAGATTGCAAAAATACCAACTGATGCATCCCTCCCGGGTGCGCACCGTGCCCTTCGCGGCCCAGCCGTATGGAACACGTGCCTCGCCCGGTGAGCGGACTGCCCAACTGGCCCAGGGGTGTGGGCCTTGGACCACGAGAGAAATACACACCTTGGCTACCATAGCCAGGCCATAAGAGTCCCATGTGGCCCCCAAAAGACTAGCCTGATGGGGGGAGGGTTGCTCTCTTTTAAGGTGGTATTCTCTCCCCTCCACAAGTAAGGTGGTACTATCATTCAACTGATGCATCGCTCCCGGGTGCGCACCGTGCCCTTCGCTGCTCAGCCGTATGGCGCACGTGCCTCGCCCGGTGAACGGACTGCCCAACTGGCCCAGGGGTGTGGGCCTTGGACCACAAGAGAAATACACACCTTTGGCTACCATAGCCAGGCCATAAGAGTCCCATGTGCCCCCCAAAAGACTAGCCTAATGGGGGGAGGGTTGCTCTCTCTTTTAAGGTGGTATTCTCTCCCCTCCACAATCAAGGTGGTACTATCATTCTCACCCTCTTGTTTCGGGACCTAGCTCTGATACCAACTGATGCATCCCTCCCAGGTGCGCACCGTGCCCTTCGCGGCCCAGCCGTATGGCGCACGTGCCTCGCCCGGTGAGCGGACTGCCCAACTGGCCCAAGGGTGTGGGCCTTGGACCACGAGAGAAATACATACCTTGGCTACCATAGCCAGGCCATAAGAGTCCCATGTGGCCCCCAAAAGACTAGCCTGATGGGGGGAGGGTTGCTCTCTCTTTTAAGGTGGTATTCTCTCCCCTCCACAAGCAAGGTGGTACTATCACTAGGGCTCTTGCATGAATGCACGCATGCGATGACAACGAAGCAATGAGAGCCAAGCGTTAACGGCGAAACGTTAACGACGGAGCGTTGACGGTGGAACGTTAACGGTGGCGTTAACGTCGAAACGTTAATGGCGGAATGTTAATGGTGAAGCATTAACGGCGAAACGTTAACGGCGAAACGTTAACGGTGGGACGTTAACGACGGAACGTTAACGGTGAAGCGTTAACGGTAAACGCGAAGCGATGGCAAGATGCGCATGAAATAAGATACCGGCCGTCGGTGCAATGACATGACCGCGATAAAGCGCTACCAAGGATGGATCATCGAGACGCAAACCGATAACAACGGCTAGATTGAAAGACGATGGTTTTAGGCTGAAATCGGGCTCCGACGGCAAACAGAGACCAAAAGAACTCTAAATATGAAAAAAAAACAGTACATGATGATCCACCGGACGCGACAACACGGCCAGAGCGAGCTAAAAAATAGCCGACGTCAAAAGGCGGCGCGCGACAACGGCTAAACGGCGGCCTAAATATATAAAAAATTTTTGGATGGTGGGATGGCAAAGGGGGAATGTCCATCACGTAGAATGCGATGATACGAACTCAACGGTATAGGCGGATTTTGTGGCGCCCCTCCGGATTGATAACAAATTACCAATTAACGGCTTCCGGATCCAAACTTTGGACGGCCATAACTACTAGAATAATGATAGGAACTTAACAAAATTTGACCGAGAGCTAGATGGGACCAAGATGATCACTGTGACGTAGGTGGCTCAGAGATTTACCAGCTGGAACAGCGGGGAACGCGCGAGTATGATTGTCGCTGTCTGAAACGCAGTCTGATCGGAGAAAATATTTTTCTGCGCTACATCCAGAGAGCAAAACCAAGAAGAAATATGTGCATAATGTAGAGGACATCTCCAGGAGTCTACACAAAAAATTTCACGGTCAAACTCGAAAAATTGAGGGAGATATGGCCTCGGCAAGATTCGAGATTGAAACGGCCATAACTTTTGATTCCGTGGGCCAAATTGGCTAAAATTTTGAGGGGAAATAGATGGTACCCTGTGGCACACTATGGATAAGTCGGATCTTGAAAAGAGGCTATGAGCTGCCCGAGACGCGGCTCCAAAGTTGGTCATCGTCGGGCGACGTCTGAAGGTCTCGACGGCGGTTTCGGAGTTTTGGAAAATTGATCTGAGGTTGGGAGGATGTGGGAGAGGCCATGGGAGGTATATACCAGGTTCGGGTGGTGGCTAGGTCAATAAAATATTTTTTTGGACGCATTTGGAGCAAAAACGGGCCAAATAGGCATTTAAACGAACACTTGGCGTGCGTGATCAGGACACGGGCGACGTGGCCGATTTCTGGCCGTCCGATCGCGATCGCACAGCTGGGGGCGAGGGGGCGACTTGTCCTGCTGTGGGCGCAGGCATGCGGCGCAGCCCACGGTGGCTCGGCCCAGGCGGGGCGTGGCCAGTAGCGTCTTGCCACCTTGAGGCGGGCGGCACAGTGCGGGCGTGGCGGTCGGCTGGGCCGGCGCAGGGGCATGGGCCGGATGGCGGGGTGGTCGGCGGGAGGAGAGAGAGGAGGATTTGAGCCCAAATGCGAAATCCGAATTTCCAGCAATTTTCGAATAAAAATAATCCAAAAAATTTAATAAATTTATTTAGGGCAATAAAAATACCAGAAAAATTCTAGAAAATATTTTGAAACATTTTGAACTCAAATAAAATATTTGCAACAAAAATTTATATAAACATTTCCAAATAATTATTTAATTTCAATAAAAGGTCTTAATACAAATCAATTTGAACCCAAATAAAATAAAAATTCTTTTATTTGAAATATAAAATACACAAAATAAATTATTTTAGCTTTTAAAAAATCCAGATTACACTTTGTAAACACGAGAAAATCAACGAAAATTTTTGGGAAGCTAAACTAAACCAAAATTTTTTGAAAACCCAAATTTTGGGATGTTACAGGAGCTTAGATGCACGTTAACCCTCCTTCTAAATGCTTTTGGTTTTTGAGCCAAGGATGAACGATTAATGGATGAATCTTCTTAGATCATATCCCAATCATCTAGGCTTCACTTCTTCTATGTTTAATATTTGAGAAACCTTGAAGATTGTGTTCTTGAAGTTTCTTTCTTGATTTCCTTTTCAAGTTTGTTTTCTCTATGTTGCAATCCTTATTTATTTTATAGAAAATTTATATTATCTGATATTGGGGTAATTCTTATTAGAAACATTGTGTGACTTCATACCTATCATCCCTCCAAGCAGGAAGTTCATATGAATTATAGTTTTGGAGCTATAAGGTTTTTACCGAGCCTCAAATTTTCTATCTGAGTTCTTTGTGTGGCAGACCTTGTTATTTTCATCATAATTTTACTATGCTTTATCTGGATCTAATTTTTGGTGGGTAGCTTGTTGACTCCATTATCTCATCAGATAAAAAAAATTTAAAATTCAAATGAGTCACATATTTGGAGAGATCACCTTTTGATTGAGTTTCTTTTGTGCTGAAAATTCACTTTTGCTTTTCAGAAACAACAGATCTTGTATTATTTATCTCTATTTTTCAAAAGGGGATTTTGAGTTGATTTCTTTTTTGGTGGACTCTCAACAACCAGTAGTACCACAGAAAAAATCCCCATGACTACATGAGCCACAAATTTTTATTCACGACAATTTTATTAGGGGGATGTGCTGCTATTATTTAGATGATCCATGATTGTTCTTGATTCTTGAGATTTCCTTGCTGATTTTAGTATTTAACTTGGTTCTTGGGCTTGTTGTTGGAGAAGCATCAACCTTGTCCAAGATGTGGGAATATTGAAATTGGGATCATTCATCCCCCTCTAATCGCCATCTCGATCTTTCAATTGGTATCAGAGCCGGTTCTCCTCTTCCATAGATTTTGACCAGTCTCGAGAGCTATGGCGATGGACAAGTATTCCAACAAGCCTCCTACTTTCTCAGGAATTGACTATCCATTCTGGAAGTCGAGGATGGAGTCATACATCACCACCCAAGGCTTCTTTGATTTGGCAGAAAGTGAAGCACCCTTATGAGGTTCTTGCTGATGAGAACTTCAATGCCACAAACATGGTTGACGTTAAGGCAAATGCTAAGGCAAGAAATATTCTCATACAGGGACTTAGTCATAGTGAGCATGATTGGATCTCTCACATACGATCCGCTCATCAATCTGGGTTACCCTCGTTGCTTACCATGAGGGCACCACTCAGTTCAATATGGTGAGGTAGGACCAGTACAAGCGTGACTATAACAAGTTTGAATAGCACACTAGTGAGTGTCTTGATGAGTCCTTTCCTCATTTCACAAAGATCCTTAGTGATCTCCGATCAGTTGGTTGCACATACTATGATTCAGAGAATGCTAGGCACTTTCTGACTGCACTTGATTTCAGGGTTTGGGAGATGAAGATGACTACCATCAAGGATTATACTGATTTGTTGACTTTGACTCTTGATGGGCTTTAATTCCATCTCAAGGCTCAGGAGATCAATGTCATCTCTTGTAAGACGAAATCTCAATTGATGGCCTTGGTCACCGATCCCATTGAATCTTCTTCTAAACATTCTCCTGATTTTTCTTGTGGTTTCACTCTCTATTCTTAGCAATGTAAATGATGAAATTCTGGAAAGATTTTTAGAAAATGAGCTTGCTTTTGTCGCTCTCAAATTTTCCAATATTTACAAGAGAGTGAGAGAGAAGAAGAGAGGTGGCACTGTCACCTAATTCGAGTGTGGTGGCCCCAACCACATTCTAGTAAACTACCCCAAGCTGGAGAAGGTCAAGAACGACTTCGATGGTTTGAGCAAGAATGACTACACTGACAAGAATCACAATAAGAAGACTCCAGCTCGTGAGACGAAGTGTGAGAAGAAGTACCGCAACTTCGCGAAGAACAAGAATCTCTTCCACCGTGTCCTCGCTGCGCTCGACGATATTGACATCTCCGACACAGAGACATGGAGCGACAAGGGTGAGGATGATCTGCAAGAGAAGAAGGGTGGCAACAACTTCTCTGACATGTGCTTTGTGGCGGACGCCAACAACATCAGCGACGATGACCTCTATAGCGACGCCGATGATCTACCCACCTACAACGAGCTTAATGATGCTTTTTGTAAATTAGGCAAATTTCATGCTAGAGCCAAGTCGAGGTATTTGGAGTTAGAGAAGGAGGTTGATAGTCTATCACGGGACTTAGCTTCGCTTAGATCTTCTCCCTCCTGTGACACTGATTGCACTTTATGTGTTGCTTTGCTTGTGGAATTGGAGAACTTAAGGACCTTGCATGATATTGTGCTTTCTAAACTTGATGGTCTTAGGTCGAAGAATGCTAGCACCTATCCCATTGATCCCATTCCTTTAGATGCTAGTTTTCTTCATGCTCACACAAATGCTTCATGTGAAAATCACTCTAAATTGCTTGCTGAAATAGATGCCATGAGCTCACACCTTAGGAAGCTTTCCACAGGATCTATGACGAGAAGGTGACACCACCTGCTACTTCAGCCTCCAAGGCGAAGTATACTTGTACTTTCTTCTTCAGACGTGGCAAGATCACTGGAAGTGAGCGTGTTCGTGCCCTTAGGGGTATTCAGGGTCATCCTCAGACTCTGAGTGCTCCTAAGGCACAGTGCTTCCAGATAGGATAGACATGTGTAGGATCGAAGTATACGAATAGCAATCAGAGGGGGGGTGAATGATTGTGCGGAAGCTGAAACCAAATTCTTGATCTACTAAAAGTTCACCCCAAAATGGAACCAAATATCTGCCTCGTATTCGACAAAAACAAATTGACAGAGGTTCGGTAAAACGCGAATTCTTGGAGATCCATCCGTCGGATCGATCTAAAATTTGGACACAAGAAACTATATTCCAATACGAATCGAACCCAAAAAGAATCTGCTCGATCAGACTTACAGATCAAAAGTTATGAACCTCGCAAGCTTGCTATGACAGAATATGATTATAATTGATCTAACCAAAACTTCAAGATTAAACAAGATCTTCAAAAGATTAATCAACTAGACTTTGAGGAACTCTAAATTAATACCGTAGAAAGGTTTTTGATGGATCAAATCAAAATGAAACTCAAAGAACAAAAACCAATCTAGAATTAGAACAAGCATGCAAACAAGAACCAAAACAAGAAACATTGTAGCAACGTGGTTACTGTAGCACGCAAGGATCTAGAAGAATTGATCTTTATTTCTTTTTGTCTAAAGTACTCCCATTAAAAGAGTACAAACCCTAAAGCTCTAACTGATGCCCTTCAACAGGAGACAACCCCTCCTATTTAAAGGAGCAAAACACAAGGAGTCCTGAACACAATTCCTACTCCTAATCCTAGAAGGAGTCCCACTCCTAATCCTATAAGGAGTATGTATTCAACACAACTCCACTTGGCCCAACCTGGCCGAGTACAACTCTTGCACGTGTATGGCAACCTTGCCATACTCACGTGACTAACAACTCTGCACGCGTATGGCCCACCTGCCATACTCACGTGACTAACCATTCTTCATGTGCACCATTCTCTTAGCCCGAACGTCCCGCATGACATTCTTGACCACCAAGACCTCAGTTCCTCCCTGAACCTAGTCCCGAACCTTAGTTCCTCCATAAACCTAGTTTTGGTCCCGTCATCGACCACGTTCGCCCTCGAGCAATACCTGCACATGAGTAAACAAGAAACTAATCCGAGCACAAGTCCACGACTTGACTCAAAGTCAATCCATGCAACTACTCACACGAGCATTGCATAAAGTCCACTTCAAAACAAGCATCATGAAATTTTCACGAATTTCATAATCTTATATTAAAACCAAAATTCAATTCCAAAATTGCTCAAAACCCAGATCGAGCAAAAGACCATTCACGCCGGACCAAACACCGGTTTGGCGCAACTTACGATGGACCAAAAACCTGGTCCGGCTTACACGCGAAACTCTCAGTTCAAATCAGAGAAAACATGTTCAGAAAACACGTTCACGACGGACCAAAAAATCGGTCCGACGTACATGCAAAAACAACGCTAAAAAATGCGTTCACGACGGACCAAAAATTTGGTCCGGCGTGCATAGTCCGGCGTAACATAAAAGCTTACTATTTTTGTACAACTTGGTCCAGCACAAAAACATGTTCACAACAGACTAAACAAAAACCAGTCCGGCGTACATGCGAAAACAACCTTCAAAATGCCGTTCACGACGGACCAAAAATTTGGTTCGGCGTGCATGTAGAAACAGTTGTAAAAAACGTAGTTCACCATTGTCAGCATTTTTTACGACAGGATCCTCCCGCGAGGGAGGTTTTAGTTCAGTTTGGGGCTGTGCTTAGCGGATATGTAATCCGTTCACTCTCTCCTTGCCGTCCCGGAGAAGATAAACAGTAGACACACTTGATTTTCCCAGGTTCGAGCCCCCTAGATGGGTAATATCCCTACGTCCTATCTGAGGTCTTTGTTAGTCTTAGCCAAAGCTCTCATTCTTGCCGTCTTTCACCTTTCCCTCGTTGTCATCGTCGTCCCGCTCTCACATACACCCATCCGTCCTTATATACCCCTGGTCGGCCTGGGCAAGTGGGGGGGACAAAACTACACCGCTACACGGCTCATTAATTACATTTCATTAATGCCATCCCATCTTGGGGCCTCCTTCTTTGTGCCGCTACATCATGAACCATCAGGGCTGTGCGGTTCCCATGATAGGCCAATTGTGGCATGTCAGGAAAAGGGGCCTAGCGCCATGCCCTGCATTAAATGCCCTAACATCATTCCCCATGAGAGGCTTCCGAGCGAAGCCTTCCTCATCCTTGCATCTCGTGACGCGAGCCTCCTCGCCCCGCAAGGAGGGCTTTGGGACACCGCTCGCCACTTGGCCACGTGGGCCTCCTTGCCCCGTGAGGAGGGCTTAAGAGCACTGCTCGCCATGTTGCCACGTGGGCCTCCTCGCCCCGCGAGGAGGGCTTAAGGGCGCTGCTCGCCACGTTGCCACGTGGGCCTCCTCGCCCTACGAGGAGGGTTGAAGGGCACTGCTCACCACGCAGCTACGTGGGGCCCTTCATACCTTTTTTTAGGGGCGGGGAGAGTACCCCGGTGTAGAATACGCCGACAGTAGCCCTCGGGCCCTTCGTGGGACGTGCCAGTCTTTTACTTGTTATAGTAAAAGGCCTGGCTGTCGTGGGAGGGGTCCATCATAAATGTGTGAGGGTACCGAACCGCCTTCGACTCTTCCGCTTTGGCTACCTTTTCTGCGGTTTCCGAAGCGGCGCTTATGATTAATCCTGTTCACGAACCACTGGGGGGGAGCATATATATATGCCTCCCCAGCCCCGGGAGTCTTCTACGCTTCTTCTTGAACCTTGACGCTTTCACTCGTAGTCTCCCCTTCCTTCCTTCTTGCAAATGGCGATCCTTCCCCAATCCCAAGTTAATGACGATAGGGTACAATCCCTATCGCAGATGGCACCGGAGGGGACCCTCCGGCTTTGTCGCGGGACACGATCTCCCAGGCCTGAGACCAGGGAGATCGTGCTCTTTGGGTGGGCTCTTGCGGCGGACCTAGTCCCGCCGTTCTCCAAGTTCTTCCTCATGGTCCTCCATTTCTATGGAGTGCACCATCTCCACCTTTCCCCCAACTCCATTGTCATCCTCGCCGTCTTCGCACACCTGTGTGAGATGTTTGTGGGGGTGAATCCGAGACTCCCCCTTTTCCGGTACTTCTACTCCCTCCGCATCACCAGCGATGGGGAGGTCACCGGGAGTTGCCACTTCCGGCTTCACGACGGGATGGTCCCCCACTACATTGCCTTCCAGCAAAAATCGAACTGGAGGGCATGGAGGGAGGACTGGCTGTACGTAGCCGACGACAGTGGTGCAGATGTCCTCATGATTTCGTCCACCGCGGCAGAGGGGAATGAGGACTGGAATGCGGCTGTCGAAGAGACAGCCGAGCTCCGGGCCATGGCGAACCGCATTCAATATCCGCGGGATGCCAGCCTGACTGGGGTGCTGGTAGTTCAGGACTTCGTGTCCCGAAGGATCAGCCCCCTGCACCTCCGTGTTCGCCCGGCGTGGCACTACACGGGCGACGATGACCAGACCAGGACGTACCCGGGCAGTAAGTCTTTGTCTTCTTTGGTACATACATCTTCTTCTTTTAATCTTCGCCTTTTGACCTCTCTCTCCTTTTTTTGTCAGGCGATGGGAATCTGACCAACTCCCTCCTCATGAAATGGGTGAAGGAGCTGCTCCCAGTCCATGTTGGTGATCTGGTTTTCTCCGACGGGGTCCGGCCTCTAGCCGATATGGATCCCGTGGAGCGGAACCAGATTACCAGGGTGTTTCCACCAATGGACCCCATGGTCTCGCGGTGGTACCACTCAGGGGTCCTCTGGTGATTAGGGACCCTGTGGCCTCTGACGATCGCGTTGCCGAGAAACATCCAATCATCGACGATCCCCCGGCCACGGATCCGAAGAGACCCCGCACCTTGGACGACGCTTCCAGCAGCGCCATGCCCGCTACTCCTCCTGCGACGCTAGGGGGAGTAGGCTTCTCCTCCGGGGTGCCGATGACCACTGCGCTAGAGACGGCGCTGGCCCCACCGGCGCCAACGGTTTTGATGCCGCCTCCTGCGGCATCCTCTTCTTCTATCCCGGCACTCCCGGATTCGGGTAGCGCGGTGCCCGCGCGCCCTCGTCTGGTTACCCTCCCAGCGTCGGGGTTCGCCTTCTAGTCGCCTACGAGGGCGGTATTCAGCGGATCCGGTCGATGGTGCCTCACACTGCTGGGACTGGGACATCTTCATCGGGTGGCCCAAGCGATGCCCCTGCCGCTCCTGCGGCTAGCGCTCCTCCAGCCCAGGGTCCGGACCATACCCATGTGCTCACGGATCTTCAGCGAGTGCACACGGGTACCGGCACCCTTCTCGCCATGACCGCGGCCCAACTAGCATGGTACCCCCAGTAGTTGGCCGCTTTGCGGGAGGAGAAGGAGAGGACCGAGGCGGCATTGGCTCGATAGAACGCCGCCTCGGTCGTCTGGGCCCGGGCAGCCGAGACAATGCGAGACAGGGCTGCCACGGAGCACCAGCGGGTGCTCTACAACATCACTGCCACGCTTCGCGACGCCTTCGGGAGCATGAGGGTGAGCCTGGCACCACTCGGCGTGGTGCTTGCACCTCCGCAGGAGTCCACCGCTGCGCATTATGCTGCGGGGGTGAACCGGGCTGCGGAGGCCCTCCAGAACCTGCCTGCCGCCCTCGCTGAGCGTTCGGTCATTGAGGGGCGGGCAGTGGCCATCGGAGCGGCTTCCTACGTGCTGGCGTGCTGCGCCAGCCGCGATGTTTCCTTCAATGCCTTAGCGATGGTGGGGGGCATTGAAGGAGACGAGACGGAGGCACGCACTCGTGTGCAGGAAGCTACGGAGTTCGTCGTCGGGCTGATGCAAGTTCAGTCCCCAGTGGGCCTCAACCCGGCAGCCGGAGATGCCGGGGACGACGAGGGTGCGAACGCCGGGGACGCAGCAGCCGGCAGTGCCGACGACCAGTAGCCTTTCAAAGGCTACTGGCTTAATCTTCTTTTATTTCGTAGTCTGTAATCATGAAACTTGTTAGTACTTTTGGGTACCATTAAAGTATTTCATGTTACCTTCTTGCTTGCCAACTTTGCTTGCGCATATTGCTTAATTTCGATGAAGGACGACCAGCTCCCGAACTGTTCGGTGAAGTTGAACATGCTCGCCGAAAAACGTCCGGGGTACCTGGTCGCCGTAGCGAAACAGCTTGCTACAAACAAAGCCACTCGTTAGGTAGCGCCTGTTAAGGGATGTCCTCTGAAGAAGCTGGAGTTTCGAGGCATGGTGGGGCCATAACCTCTTTCCATCGCATGCACTTTCTTTTGGGGGGATTTAGACCCTTTTTTTGTGTTTCAGATTTAGACTTTGCAGGGCTGCGTGTAAGGGAACGGGACGAACCAGGGGTGGAGGGCTTATAGGTATCGGCAGAGCTGGCCATCTTACGAGACCAGGCCGTGCGCAACCCCTGGTCACCCGACCTTGTACGTCTTAGGCACTCGAAGTAATCGTTCACCACAAAAAAGGAAACTTCATGCTAATTCCCCGCACGTGGTACGCCGTGGTTCTAAAGCTAATTGGGCTTACGTTCCAAGTGACCTGGAATTTCGCTTTGCGGCGCTGCGTGTAAGGAAACAGGGGAGCCAGGGGCGGGGGACTTAGCGGTGTTGGCGGAGCTGGCCGTCTTATGAGACCGGGCCGCGCGCAACCCCTGGTCGCCCGACCTTGTATGACTTAGGCGCCGGAAGCCACCATCCATCAAGTAGGGAACAACCAATATAGCCCAGAACCAGGGACGACCACGGCAACATACAGTTTTCTCGGTATGCGCAGGAAAGGAATGGAAAGATCAAAGCAAAAATGCTCTTGAAGCCAAACACTCCCCTGCGCGTCGACAGCCATTGAAACGGCTGGTCTTCGGTCACCAAGCATTTACATCTTCAGGGGTAGAATTTGCGCAGCAGCTCGATGTTCTGGGAGTTCGCCAGCTCTTGGCCTTCCTCCGTCGCTAATCGAACGGCTCCTGGTCGCGACACTGAGATTACCTTGTAGGGCCCCTCCCAAGCGAGGGACAGTTTGTTGCGACCGATGTGCGCTTGATTTTTTCGCAGCACGAGGTCTCCCACCACCAACGTCCTCTGACTGACTCGAGAGGTGCGGTAGCATTGGAGACTTTGCTGATACCGGGCGGCCTGAACTGTGGCCCGGTCCCTTGCCTCTTCTAACAAGTTGACGTCTTCTCGCCGAAGATCCTCTTGGCCTTCCTCTGTGAATGCCGCCACCCGCGGGGATCCAACGTCAGTTCGGAGGGAAGAACGGCTTCGGCACCGTAGACCAGAAATAATGGCGTTTCGTCGGTCGCCCGGCTTGGTGTGGTGCGGAGGGACCACAACACAGCAGGGAGTTCTTCTGTCCACGATGCCCCTCGCTTCTGGAGTCTGTCGAATGCTCTTGTCTTGAGGCCCTTCAGTACCAACGCATTAGCGCGCTCCACTTGGCCATTACTCCTGGGATGCGCTACTGACGCGAAGCACACCTTGGTGCCCATTTCTTCGCAGATGCTCAAAAAACCTGCATTGGTAAACTGTGAGACGTTGTCGGTGATAATTTGATTGGCGACCCCAAAACGGTTGAAGATCCCGCGGATGAACTTGACAGCGGTAGGGGCCGTAATGGCACATACTGCTTCGGCTTCAATCCACTTGGTGAACTTGTCGATGGCGATGAACAGGTGGGTGATGTGTAACACCCCAAAATTTTGCTTCTCTTAAATTCATGTGTGATTTGGCACTTTGGTGAATTTTTGGAATTTTCTGGAATTTATTTGGATTTATTTGGAATTTATTTGAATTTATCCCATTTTGAAATAATTAAAGAATTCAATATTGCAAATAAAATTTTGTTGGAAATATTTTATTTGAGTCCAAAATGATCCAAAATATTTTCCAGAATTTTTCTGGAATTTTTCTGAGTCTTTTGCTATTTTTAATGAATTAAATGAATTACTGGGAATTATTTTAAATATTAAATCGCTGGAAATTCAACTCGGGTCAAGTACTGTTCATCCGACCGAGTCGGAACCCGAGTCGGACTCGAGTCCGACCCGAGCCAGTTGACTCGATCAAACCAGCTCAAAGCCCTAATCAATCCCAACCGTTGGATCAAGATCCAACGGCTGAGATCCGCCCGTACCGGTTCGAGCCGTATCCGGCCCGGATCCGATCGCGCCCGTGCGATCGTGGCCGTTGATCGTGCCACGTGGACGGCTGTGCGTCGTCGTCTCCGCCGAGACCGAGCCGGACTCCGCCGCCGCCGCCCGCCGTAGAATTAGGTTTCCGTCTCGCACGGACGCCGAGGCTATTTAAAGCCCTGGTCACGCCCGAGGTTGCCCTCATCCTTGCGCACTGCTTCCCGAGCCATCTACTGCCGTCGCCGTTTGCCGTCTGAGTTCGCCGGAGTTGGAACTCTGTTGCGCCATGATTTCTTGCCGCTTTCGCCGTCGTCCGTCATCTTCCGCCGAAGAAGCCCGGATCTGGAACCCCGGCCAGGCGCACCGAAGAGACCTTTCACTTCGCCGAGCTGCACGGACACGCCGCGTGGGAGGTCGTCGTCACGTCTCCGGTGCCCAAGCCTCGCGGCGCCATCGCCGGACCTCGCGAAGCTCGTGGACCGTCCGATCTTGATCGTGCGGTTGAGGTGAGTTCACGTGTTCCAAACCCGATTAGATCTGGACCGTTGGATCAAGATCCAGCGGTTCGCACTGCCACATCTTTGTAGTAGTGTTATTATAGGATTAGATCTGGACCGTCCGATCTAGATCGAGCGGCCCACGATCGCCACGTCGCTCCAACACATGAGCCTAGATCTAATCCGAGCCGTCGGATTTCAAACCAACGGCCGGGATTGCGCCACGTGTCGTGGAAGATGGACCGACGCGGCCGCCAGACGCTGCAGCGTGTGGCGTGTGTTCGACACGCGGGCCCCGCATGTCGAGGCCCGCATGTCGATGGCTAATCCAGCCAAGCGCCGACGTCACCCATGACGTCACGGTGGGTCCCACATGTCGCACCGTGGTGAGTCCCCGACGTCGGCGATGACGCTCACCGAGTGGTCCCACCGCCGCCTCACGCGGAGTCGTGGACCGAGTCCACGGTGGACCGAGCCAAACCGTGGACCAAGCCCATGAGCGGCCGACGCCACCAGCCAATCGTCGAGCTGACATGTGTCCATGCTGACGCAATAATTAATTTCCGAAAAAGAAAATGATTTATTAATTCGAAATATTAATTCAAATTTAGATTCAAACTTCAAACGCTTATAACTTTTGCGTTTCAACTCCGATTTGAGTGATTCAAATTTCTAAATTTGTATAAAATTCAGATCTACTCAAATATGAATTTTATTTAATTTTTGGACTAAAGTTTTTCTCTGTAATATTATTTAATTGATTATTTAAACTTTAATAAATCATAACTTTTGCGTTTTAACTTCAAATTTGACGATTTCAGTTTCTAAAAATCCAGAAAATTATGTTCTCTCTGTTTATGGATTTTATTTGGAGTTTTGGGATGTTTTTGCCTATTGTTTATTTGCGTATTTGCTATTTGCACGCTTTACGAGTAGACGTTGAAGTGCCGGAAGGATTCGAAGGAGAAGTGTTGACTTAGGATCCAACTCAAGACCAAGAGCAAGTACTTTTTGAAGGCAAGTTGTGCTTTGACCATGTTGATCCTATTTCGAAATCTATTTTGATTTAAACTATTGCATGCTAGTTCAATTAGAAAAATACTTTGTTTAAACCTGGGGGTTAGATAAATACCAATTTGCTATATGACACCTTGATTACTTAAGTATGTGCCATGACCCTTTGTCACCTTAGTTGTGGATTACTAGTTGGACATTATTAAATTGCCAACATGGGTTTAGACCGTTGTAGTATACTGCTTAGACCTGCTACGTGCTCATGACATGGTTTTGGACAATCAAATGTTAATATTGACTTAATGATATATTGAACCTGTTTTGGGAAAAGTATCATGTGATGTTGATGGCACGTGGTGCATGGTAATCAAGCGGGGTTTGATAAACGATTTCGGCCAGGGGCATGTGGCAAGAGTAATCAGTGGGCCATTGTGGCATTGGGGATGTTGATTTGGTTCTTGGGTAGTCTTGCCCTGGTCACTCTAAGGACTTAACCTTGCAAGCCTTTGAACTGGTCATACTTGCAACCACATGGTGGAATGGGACGGCCCTAGTTGACTAAGTCGCTAAGGACTCACTTGTGAAGCCTCAGGGTGTCAATTACACCGTTTGTGTGATTGTGCGGGGAGCGTATCGTGGTCGTGGCCGGATACCCATCTAATCGGTGTGTTGGTCCCATACTTCGCCTTGGCTAAGGGAAGGGATGGTGTAGAGCACGAACCTGAGAGGACCACTGTGTTGTTTGAGGCTTCCAAAGGCTTTGTTACGAACTCGCCTTTGTGGTGTTTGATCAGTATCTTGTGGGTAAAGTGCATAACCTCTGCAGAGTGTAGAATCTATTTAAATAGCCGAGTCCGCGGTACTGGACAATGCTCGGGAATTACAGTCAAGGGTTAGACTTTCTGAAAATAACTTGGGTTTGAAAGGTTGGGTTGGTTTAATAATGAAGATGATGGAAATGTGGTTTAGGATGGGGAAAATGTTTATTAAACTTCTTGAAAAGTTATTTATGCTTTACTTATTTCTACTGCTTTCGAATCTACTTATATTACTTGTCAAATCTTTGTTTCGCAAATATACCTTGAGCTATTCCTTTGTACCAAGCCATGCATATAGTATATTAGCTTGCATTACGTGCATGACTTGCCGAGTACCAAGTACTCACCCTTGCCTCAACACAACATCGCTTGAAGAGGAGACTACGCCACTTTGGAGGAGGAACTTCAAGAGGATCCGTCTACTTAGGGAAGCGAGCCCGGTCGGTTACTGTGGTATCTTTGGATGGCGCCACGCAAGCTATTTGATTTTCATTTGCTATTATTTCTCTTTTAATAAGTTTCGCCTTGCGAGGCATACATTTGTAACTTGACCATAAGGTCGAGTAACCAGTTTGGTTACTTAAATAAAGTACTTTGATAATATCGATTGGTATGATTGTGATATTTACCGATGTTAAGACTGTGTGCACTAGCGCGTTCCTGGACTAGTGCTGAATACACAGAGGGTCCGGATTTGCAAATTCGGGGTCCCGACAGAGGTGGTATCAGAGCCATACTTGACTGTAGGCTCAACCCTAGCTAGAATGGTCGTAGTGAGGATAAAACCTATTTTCTAAAGCTAAAAGTTTGTCAAGATAAGAAATGACATCTCAACTTATCCCCTTCTCTCTTTTCTTGTCTCTTGCTGAAATTTTTCCTTACCTCGTCACAATTCAAAAATTTCGAGTTCTTACGTAAAGCACTCTTGTGACAGATGGAGGAAGAGTTCAACTACGTCGATCTGGGAGTTGGTCACGCTGCGGAACTTTGGCATATGCTACAGACTCTCGGAGATTTTGAGAAGCCCCAATACCAAGTGGAAGTGATCAGACAAGCGGGATTGATCAAGGCTTGTGACGTGAGGATTGAGGTACCTGCTAGGAAAAAGGGCCACGCAATCGCCCGATACATCGCACTGCCGGAAGATCTCACGATGCAGATGGGTATCCAAGAAGTATCACGACGAGCAATGCGGCACATTACCCGTATCTACGCCAGAGAATTGAGAGTACGGTGTTCGTTACCATCCGCGCAGCGATAACCTTCTTGACCGAAGGCGATTTAGGATGAGGATGCCACGATTACGGTTGGCTCGATTTGTCGTCGCCCAGGAGGATGTACTGGATAATACAAGCAAGGAGCTACAGAAGGCCCGCAAGGAAATCACGACAGAGAAGAACAGATGGCGGGAAGCTCAAGAGTATGTGGCACACCTTCTACGAAGGATTGACGAGTTGGAGGTGACTTTGTACGGACTGCACTCCGAGCCGATTTTCGAGCTACACGAGCCAGATCCAGAGGAGTCGGATCTCGATGAGGACATCGCTTCTTTGACTACCACAGAGGACACGATTCTTTGGACATGGCAATCGTTTCGCGCCTATGCCACAGCACCCGTACCCAGGCCGTGGAGGTTTTCTCGATGAGTGAGCATAGGTTCTATAGTGAGACTCCTTCGCCGAGTCGCGTCATAGAATAAAGAGTCACCCTTTAGGCGTTAGACTCCAGAGTTAGTTCGATTTGGATTTGCTTTGTTTCTTTGAGTGTGCAGTATGTGTTGCAAGGCCCTTAGGCATTGTAAGCAGCCATACCAAGTTATTAAATAATAAAGTTGGACCTTAAAGTTACACCTTTCGCCCCGCATAAGTTCCATATTACTTGTCTATTCTTGTTTCCCTCTCATCTCTAAACCTAGAGCAAATCGACAGATGGTGAATACCTGTGGAAACTTTGGAAGCAATGGGAGTGGTTCTCGCCAAACAGAAAACCCCAATGATGGAGCACCAAGCACCGCCGATTGATATGCAGAATTTCGGAGCATTTCTTGCTGCTCGGACTCGATTGATGCATGCTATGATGCAACAAATGCAGCACGTCCTTTGCTCAGGCCACTGCTAATCAAGTTAATCAGGGACCACGCCAGAATACAAGACTATCAGAGTTCATGAGAACTCACCCACCCACTTTCTCTGGGAATGCCAATCCATTGGAGGCCGATGATTGGTTAAGATCAATCGAGAGGAAGCTACACATAGCTCAATGCATAGGAAATGAGAAGGTACTTTACGCTTCTCATCACCTGAAGGAACAAATTGAATGGTGGGAGAACTTCGTGCCACGCAAGAGAACCCTCAAGATATCACTTGGGAAGAGTTCACATTTGCATTAAGCGATTATCACGTGCACTGAAGGGATCATGGACCTTAAGAAGGAGGAGTTCAGAGCATCAAGCAAGGTAATCAGCCGGTGGCCGACTACGAACAAGTTCACACAGCTAGCACGCTACGCACTGAGGATGTAGCGACGGATAAATCCAGGCAGTCTCGTTTCATGAAGGGACTTAACTCCGGATTGCAAGTAGGGTTGAACACCCACACCTCTCCAGATGTCCAAGAGTTGGTGAATAAGGCGCTTAGTCTTGAGTACAATCGCAAGGAACTTGATGAGAACCGTAAGCGCAGGATGCAACCGCAAGGATCACGCCAGGGAACGCATAGCAGCGCTGAGAGTTGCACCAAATCAATTCTTCGATTCCAACCACGAGTGCGACAAGGACACCAGCCCGGCACCAAGACCTGCCAATCGAACTACTGCACCCGGCCCCGCTAGAAACACTACTCGAGCGATCGGCAAGAACAGTGAGGCAATGCTACAAGCGCAACGAGCCGGACACTTTGCCATGATTGTCCAAAGAAGACAGCGAGAGTGACCCGATTCGCTTCAACCTAGGAACCGCCCAGCTAGGGCGCCAAAGACCAGGAGCCACACCCAGGACGTGGTAAGAGGCCGAGTCAACCATGTCACCGCAGATGCAACTGCGAATGCTACAAGCGTCGTCTTGGGTAAGTTACTTGTTAACTCAAGACTGCAACAGCTTTGTTTGACTCGAGCTTAGATTCGTGTGTTTCGCAAGGCTTTGCTACTAGAAATGATTTGAGGATTGCAAGACTTAAGTGCATGCTTTTAGTTCAAACCCACAGTTCCGAACTCCGAGCGAAAGTAGGATGTTCCGGTGAGAATCTTGATAGATGGAATAGAGTTCCTAGCAAACCTTATAATTTTGGAAACCCGGACCTTAGACGTTATATTGGGAATGGATTGGTTATCCAAGCACAAGGCCGTATTGGATTGTGGACGAAGGACTATCTCGATTGAGAGCCCGTGTGGGAAGAAAGTGGAATTCCAAGCCACTGCGATTAGAGATGGACAGATTGATGGTTAACAGCATACCAAGGCAATCGGCATAGATGATGTCTCAAGAGTGAATGAGTACCCGATGTTTTTCCCGAAGATCTACCTGGTATGCCGCCAGGACATAGAGTTTGTGATAGAGCTTGTACTGCACAAGACCGATAGCAAAGAGACCCTATCGGATGTCCACCGAGGAGTTGGTAGAAATGAAGAAACAGCTAGAAGAGTTAATGGAGAAAGGATTTATCAGACCGAGTTAGTCGCCGTGGGGAGCACCGGCTTTGTTTGTCAAGAAGAAGGACGGGAGTTTCAGGATGTGCATTGACTACCGTGCACTCAACGAAGTCACCGTGAAGAATAAGTATCCGCTACCAGGATTGATGATTTGTTTGATCAGTTAAGAGGAGCCGGAGTTTTCTCCAAGATTGATCTCGAGATCGGGATATCATCGATTGAAGATCCGATCGTAAGATATTCAAGATCGCATTCTCGTCAAGATATGGACATTACGAGTTCTGATTATGTCCTTTGGGCCGATTTAATGCGCCAAATTTTATTTCATGAATATGATGAATAAGGTGTTCATGGAATATTTGGACAAGTTTGTCGTCGTGTTCATAGACGATATCCTAATCTACTCCAAGACAGAGGATGAACATGCCGAACACTTAAGGTGAGTTTTGGAAAGGCGAGGAACGACAACTTTTCGCCAAGTTCAGCAAGTGTGATTTTTGGAAGGACAAGGTGGAGGTGCTTGGACATGTCAGGACCGCAGACGGAGTCGCCGTAGATCCAAGCAAAGTAGAAGCTGTGTTACATTGGGAACGACCAAAGGCGGTGACCCAGATTCGGAAGTTTACTTGGAATGGCAGGATACTACCGCCGTTTCATCGAAGGCTTTTCGACAATTGCAAAACCTCTTACGCAATTTCTGAAGAAGGAAAAGAAGTTTGCATGGACGCCGGAATGTGAGAAAGGATTTTAGGAGCTGAAGAAGCGATTGACATCAAGACCGGTGTTAGTTCTACCTGATGTTGCTCAAAGCTTCGATATTTATTGTGACGACGCGCCAAGGACTTGGATGTGTCTTGATGCAGAATGGAAAGGTCGCCGCTATGCATCAAGGCGATTGAGGCCGCATGAGGAGAATTATCCGACACATGACTTAGAGTTAGGCCGTAGTGCATGCCTTGAAGATATGGCGTCACTATCGATTGGAAAGCAGATGTGAAGTATATACGGATCATAAGAGCCTTAAGTACATATTCACCCAGTCGGATCTGAATATGAGGCAGAGGAGATGGTTGGAGTTGATCAAGGACTATAATGTTGGAATCCATTACCATCCCGGGAAGGCCAACGTAGTAGCCGATGCCCTGAGTCGGAAAAGCCATACCATGAGTATGTTGCTAGCCACAAGTCAGGATGAGTTATGTGAGGATTTTCAGAAAATGAAGATTGAGGTTGTACCTAGCGGATTCTTGGCCGCATTAGAAGTAAAGCCTACCCTAGAGGATCAGATCCGAGAAGGACAGAAGGATGATGACAAGATCCGCAGGATTAAGTCCATCAAGGAGGAAGGCAAGGCAGAGGACTTCAAGTTGGATGAGCAAGGCACGTTGTGGATGAAGGATCGGATTTGCGTGCCAAATAAGAAGGAATTAAAGCAACTGATTCTGGAGGAAGCCCATGACTCCAAGTATTCAATTCACCCAGGGAGTGCCAAAATGTATCAGGATTTGAAGGAAAGATTCTGGTGGCCGAGTATGAAACGTGAAGTTGCCGAGCATGTTGCATTGTGCGACGTATGCCAGAGAGTCAAGGCAATGCATCAGAGACCGGCAGGATTGCTACAACCACTGAAAGTACCTGAGTGGAAGTGGGAGGAAATCGGAATGGATTTCATTACCGGTTTGCCAAAGACTCAAGGAGGTTATGACTCCATATGGGTTATAGTGGATCGCTTGACTAAAGTAGCCCATTTTATCCCCGTGAAGACCACTTACTCGGGAGATAAATTAGCAGAATTGTACATGATCGAGATTGTCTGTTTGCACGGAGTGCCAAAGAGGATTGTATCGGACGAGGTACCCAATTTACCTCAAGGTTCGGAATAAGTTGCATGAAGCCATGGGAACCCGTTTGAACTTCAAGATGTGACTTATCATCCACAGACGGATGGACAGGCCGAAAGAGTCAACCAGATCTCGAAGATATGTTGAGAGCTTGTGCATTGGCTTATGCTACCTCTTGGGATAAGAGTTTGCCGTATGCCGAGTTTAGTTACAACAATAGTTATCGTGCTAGTTTACAGATGTCACCTTTTGAGGCCTTTGTATGGTCGACCTGTCGGACGCCATTGAATTGGAATGAGACCGTGGCGCCGTGTCTTTGGGCCTGATATTCTTCAAGAGGTGAAGAGCGGTCGCCATGATTAGGGAAAGGTTGAAGATAGCCCAATCACGACAAAAGAGTTATGCTGACAATCGTCGCCGAGACTTGAGTTTTGAACCAGAAGACTTTGTATACCTCAGAGTTACGCCTCTCAGGGGAATTAAGAGGTTCCATGCCAAAGGGAAACTCGCACCCCGTTATGTTGGACCATTTAAGATTTTGAGCCGCAGAGGCGAAGTTGCTTATCAGCTGGAGTTGCCACAATCGTTAACAGGAGTGCATGACGTGTTCCATGTGTCCCAGTTGAAGAAGTGTCTCCGAGTTCCTGAGGAACAGGCACCGCTAGAGTCAATTGAGTTGCAAGAGGATTTGACTTATAAGGAGTATCCCGTGAGGATTCTAAACACAGTGGATCGAGAGACCAGAAATAAGTCAACCCGTTTTTGTAGAGTTCAGTGGAGCAACCATGAAGAAAGCGAAGCGACTTGGGAGCGCGAAGAGGATTTGAGGAAAGAGTTTCCAAACCTATTCCTTTAGTAAGCCCTGAATCTCGGGGACGAGATTCTATTAAGGGGGGGAGGTTTGTAACACCCCAAAATTTTGCTTCTCTTAAATTCATGTGTGATTTGGCACTTTGGTGAATTTTTGGAATTTTCTGGAATTTATTTGGATTTATTTGGAATTTATTTGAATTTATCCCATTTTGAAATAATTAAAGAATTCAATATTGCAAATAAAATTTTGTTGGAAATATTTTATTTGAGTCCAAAATGATCCAAAATATTTTCCAATTTTTCTGAATTTTTCTCAGTCTTTTGCTATTTTTAATGAATTAAATGAATTATCGGGAATTATTTTAAATATTAAATCGCTGGAAATTCAACTCGGGTCAAGTACTGTTCATCCGACCGAGTCGGAACCCGACTCGGACTCGAGTCCGACCCGAGCCAGTTGACTCGATCAAACCAGCTCAAAGCCCTAATCAATCCCAACCGTTGGATCAAGATCCAACGGCTGAGATCCGCCCGTCTGCGATTCGAGCCGTGCTCGGCGGATCCGATCGCGCCCGTCGCGATCGTGGCCGTTGATCGTGCCACGTGGGCCAGGTATCTTGTCGTCGTCTCCGCCGAGGCAAGCCGGACTCATGCCGCGCGCCCGCCGCCGTGTAAATTAGGTTTCCGTCTCGGGCACGGGCAGAGGCTATTTAAAGCCCAGTCACGCCGAGGTTGCCCTCATCCTTGCGCACCGTTCCCCGAGCCATCTCGCCTGGCCGTCGTCGTTTGCCGTCTGAGTTCGGCCGGAGTTGGAACTCTGTTGCGCCGCGGTTTCTTGCGACGTTTTCCGCCGTCGTCCGTCATCTTCCGCCGAGAAGAAGCCCAGATCTGGAACCCCCGAAGCCAGGCGCACCCGAAGAGACCTTTCACTTCGCCGGAGCTGCACGGACACGCCGCGTGGGAGGTCGTCGTCTACGTCTCCGGTGCCCAAGCCTCGCCGCGCCATCGCCGGACCTCGCGAGCTCTGTGGACCGTCCGATCTTGATCGTGCGGTTGAGGTGAGTTCACGTGTTCCAAACCCGATTAGATCTGGACCGTTGGATCAAGATCCAACGGTTCGCAATTGCCACATGCTGTAGTAGTGTTATTATAGGATTAGATCTGGACCGTCCGATCTAGATCGAGCGCCCACGATCGACCACGCCCGCTCCAACACATGAGCCTAGATCTAATCCGAGCCGTCGGATTTCAAACCAACGGCGGGATTGCGCCACGTGTCGGGAAGATGGACCGACGCGGTCGGCCGTGCAGCGTGTGGCGTGTGTCCGACACGCCGGGCCCCGCATGTCGAGGGCCGCATGTCGCTGGCTAATCCAGCCAAGCGCCGACGTCACCCATGATGTCACGATGGGTCCCACATGTCGACTGCGTGGCCGAGTCCCGCCGACGCCGGGCCGATGACGCCACCCGAGTGGTCCCACCTGTCGAGCCTCACGTGGAGTCGTGGACCGAGTCCACGGTGGACCGAGCCAAACCGTGGACCAAGCCCATGAGCGGTGACGTCGACCAGCCAATCAGAGGCGACATGTGTCCATGCTGGCGCAATAATTAATTTCCAAAAGAAAATGATTTATTAATTCGAAATATTAATTCAAATTTAGATTCAAACTTCAAACGCTTATAACTTTTGCGTTTCAACTCCGATTTGAGTGATTCAAATTTCTAAATTTGTATAAAATTCAGATCTACTCAAATATGAATTTTATTTAATTTTTGGACTAAAGTTTTTCTCTGTAATATTATTTAATTGATTATTTAAACTTTAATAAATCATAACTTTTGCGTTTTAACTTCAAATTTGTGATTTCAGTTTCTAAAAATCCAGAAAATTATGTTCTCTCTGTTTATGGATTTTATTTGGAGTTTTGGGATGTTTTTGCCTATTGTTTATTTGCGTATTTGCTATTTGCACGCTTTACGAGTAGACGTTGAAGTGCCGGAAGGATTCGAAGGAGAAGTGTTGACTTAGGATCCAACTCAAGACCAAGAGCAAGTACTTTTGAAGGCAAGTTGTGCTTTGACCATGTTGATCCTATTTGAAATCTATTTTGATTTAAACTATTGCATGCTAGTTCAATTAGAAAAATACTTTGTTTAAACCTGGGGGTTAGATAAATACCAATTTGCTATATGACACCTTGATTACTTAAGTATGTGCCATGACCCTTTGTCACCTTAGTTGTGGATTACTAGTTGGACATTATTAAATTGCCAACATGGGTTTAGACCGTTGTAGTATCTTTGCTTAGACACACTACGTGCTCATGACATGGTTTTGGACAATCAAATGTTAATATTGACTTAATGATATATTGAACCTGTTTTGGGAAAAGTATCATGTGATGTTGATGGCACGTGGTGCATGGTAATCAACGGGGTTTGATAAACGATTTCGGCCGGGCATGTGGCAAGAGTAATCAGGTGGGCCGGTTGTGGCATTGGGGATGTTGATTTGGTTCTTGGGTAGTCTTGCCCTGGTCACTCTAAGGACTTAACCTTGCAAGCCTTTGAACTGGTCATACTTGCAACCACATGGCTGGAATGGGGCGGCCCTAGTTGACTAAGTCGCTAAGGACTCACTTGTGAAGCCTCGGGGTGTCAATTACACCGTTTGTGTGATTGTGCGGGAGCGTATCGTGGTCGTGGCCGATACCCATCTAACGGTGTGTTGGTCCCATACTTCGCCTTGGCTAAGGGAAGGGATGGTGTAGAGCACGAACCTGAGAGGACCACCTGTGTTGTTTGAGGCTTCGAAAGGCTTTATTCAGGAACTCGCCTTTGTGGTGTTTGACTGTATCTTGTGGGTAAAGTGCATAACCTCTGCAGAGTGTAGAATCTATTTAAATAGCCGAGTCCGCGGTACTGGACAATGCTCGGGAATTACAGTCAAGGGTTAGACTTTCTGAAAATAACTTGGGTTTGAAAGGTTGGGTTGGTTTAATAATGAAGATGATGGAAATGTGGTTTAGGATGGGGAAAATGTTTATTAAACTTCTTGAAAAGTTATTTATGCTTTACTTATTTCTACTGCTTTCGAATCTACTTATATTACTTGTCAAATGTCATTTCTTGCAAATATACCTTGAGCTATTCCTTTGTACCAAGCCATGCATATAGTATATTAGCTTGCATTCTGTGCATGACTTGCTGAGTACCAAGTACTCACCCTTGCCTCAACACAACATCAGTTGAAGAGGAGACTACGCCAGCTTTGGAGGAGGAACTTCAAGAGGATCCGTCTACTTAGGGAAGCGAGCCCAGTCAGTTGCCTGTGGTATACTGGATGGCGCCACGAAGCTATTTGATTTTCCGCTGCTATTATTTCTCTTTTAATAAGTTTCGCCTTGCGAGGCATACATTTGTAACTTGACCATAAGGTCGAGTAACCAGTTTGGTTACTTAAATAAAGTACTTTGATAATATCGATTGGTATGATTGTGATATTTACCGATGTTAAGACTGTGTGCACTAGCGCGTTCCTGGACTAGTGCTGAATACACAGAGGGTCCGGATTTGCAAATTCGGGGTCCCGACATGATGCCTCCTGGGGCCCGTGGGAACGGACCCAGAATGTCCAAGCCCCAGACCGCGAACGGCCATGAGAGGGGTATCGTCTGGAGAGCCTGGGCAGGGCAATGTGTGCGCCTGGCATGAAATTGACATGAAGTACATCGTCTTACCAGCTCGCAGGCATCCTGGAGGGCTGTGGGCTAGTAGAATCCTTGACGAAATGCTTTGCCGACGAGTGTCCGCCCGGATAGATGGCTTCCGCACACGCACGTGTGGATCTCGGAGAGTAGAGAACTCCCCGCTTCCCGAGTGATGCACCTCAACAGAAGACCATTTCGACTTCGGCGGTACAAGTCCTCACCTACTAGAGTGTAGCACTTAGCCCTTCGTGCGATCTTCTCAGCTGCAGCATCATCGTTAGGGAGCACTTGGTCTTGCAGGAAGGTTAGGATAGGGGTCATGCATGCTTCTTCCCTGCCAAGTGTGGCGACCAGATGGTCACACGGGTACTCCGCTTGGGTGAGCGTTTCCCCTGGCGCCGCCATAGCGGGGCCGGTGCTCTCTGTCCCGAAAAGGCGGGCCCCGTGCCACTCACCACCGTCGGGAACAGAACGCCACTCGCCGATGTTGGGGGCAGCCTGCCACACTTCGACAACGGGGGCTAAGACACCAGCACCATTGTCCCCATCAAACCCGGGGGCGACAATGGACGATTGAGGTGGACACCCTTTGTAGCCCTCGATTGGATGAACACCTTCGCCGCGGCCCCCGGTGACAGGGGCGGCGTCGGACAGTCGTATGGGTCCTCCTCCGAGGGCCCCGACCGGAAAAGCATTGTCGTTCCTACCTTGTTCAGGGGCTACGACAGGCGGCCGATAATGTCCTCTCACGAGGTCCTGGGTCGGAGCTGTACCACCGCGCGTGCCTTGTTCAGGTGCAACGGTGGCAGCTTGCAGAAACTCTCCTTCGAAGGCCCCTACCGGACATGCCCCACTGCTCCTACCTTGTTTAGGGGCTGCAGTGGATGGTCGAGGGGACTTCCCCAGGAGTTCTTCAACCGGGCTCTCATCATCGTTTCCACCCTCGCCGGGGATCACAACGGACGACTAAGACAACCTTTCTTCAAAGACTCCGGTTGGAATAACCGATCTGGATGAAGCGAGCTGAGACAGTTCGTCCGCCAGATGGTTGTCTTACCGAGGAATATGGGTAAAACCCAGTCCATCAAAGCGACGCTCCAATCTTCGAACTTCCAATAGGTAGGCGGCCATGACCGGGTCGAAGCATTGGAATTCCTTGCGCACCTGGTTGATCACCAGCAGAGAGTCTCCCTTGACTTGAAGGCGTCGAATTCCCAAAGTTGCAGCGGCGCGCAGACCTGCTAGCAGCCCTTCGTACTCTGCAATGTTGTTAGTGGCCTTGAAGTCAAGGGCGATTACGTACCGGAGGACGTCCCCGGTTGGGGCGATCAAGACCACCCCAGCCCCTGCGCCTTCCAGCCTGAAAGAGCCGTCGAAGAATAGCATCCAGGGGGGAGGCATGGGGTCTTCTTCATTCTCCAAGGTGGAGGGAGTCCATTCCGCATTGAACTCGGCCAGCTTTTGACTCTTGATGGCGGTGCGGGGGACAAACTTGAGGCAGAACTCCCCAAGCTCCACCGACCACTTGGCGATACAGTCTTCCGCTTCCCGGTTGTGGAGAATCTCCCTCAACGGGTAGGCCGTAACGACCACCACCTCTCGCCCCTGAAAGTAATGGCGCAGCTTCCTGGATGCCAGCAGGACTGCGTACAGCATCTTCTGGGCCTGCGGATATCGAGTTTCCGCATCATGCAGCACCTTGCTGACAAAGTAAAACGGCTTCTGAACATTACTCCTCTCCGCCACCAGCACAGCGCTTACCACCGCAGGGGTGACAGCTATGTACAAAAGCAACTGCTCGCCAGGCTGTGGGGCGACCAGTACTGGCAGAGAGGAGAGGTACTGCTTTAAGTCTTCAAAGGCCAGTTGAGCTTCCTCTGTCAATTCGAAACGGTTGGTCTTCTTGAGTAGCTTGAACAGAGGCAAAGTTCTTTCACCCAACCGGGCGATGAAACGCCCGAGGGAGGCCAATCGACCCGTCAAGCACTGAGCTTGCTTGAGTCGAGTGGGCGGCTTCATATGCTCAATTGCTGCTATCTTGTCGGGGTTAGCCTCGATCCCACGAATGGATACGAGGAACCCTAACAATTTACCGGAAGGCACCCTGAACACGCATTTCTCGGGGTTAAGCTTCAGTCCGCGCTTCTGGAGGTTGGCAAAGGTTTCCTCCAAGTCTTCAATGACCCCTTTGCCTTTCTTGGTCTTCACTACCAGGTCGTCCACATACACCTCCAGGTTGCGCCCAACTTGGGAACGGAACATGGCGTGCATCGCGCGCTGGTAGGTTGAACCTGCGTTATTCAACCCGAATGGCATTTTGATATAACAATACACACCCATAGGGGTGACGAACGCGGTCTTCTCTTCGTCTCCACGGGCCATGCTAATCTGGTGGTACCCGGAGTACGCGTGCAGAAAGCATAGAAATTCGCAGCCTGCGGTCGAGTCGACGATGAGATCAACCTGAGGCAGTGGGTAAGGGTCCTTCGGGCAGGCCTTGTTGAGGTCAGTGAAGTAGACGCACATCCGCCACTTCCCGTTGGATTTCCTTACGAGTACAGGGTTGGCGAGCCACTCAGGGTGAGAGACCTCACGAACAATCCCTGCGCTCAGAAGTTTTTCTACCTCCTGCTTGATGGCGTCTTGCCGCTCGGGGGCCTGTCTCCGGATTTTCTGCCGGATAGGCCGCGCGCCGGGCAGCATCGCCAATTGGTGCTCGATCACCTTCCTGAGAACCCCGGTCATCTCGGACGGGTGCCATGCAAACACGTCTGAATTATACCGGAGGAAGGTGATGAGCGCGTCTTCCTATTTGGCACTGAGACTGGCGCCTATGGAGACGCTCTTCCCGGGCTCGCCCTACCTCAGGGGCACCGATCGCAGGTCACCAGCCTGAGGGGCACCGGGGGATGCTACCTCATTACGGCCAGAGTAGGTGGCGCCAACCACATCCATCGCATCCTTGTGGCAGCATAGGGCTTCCGTCTTATCCACCTGGATGGTGATGGGACTGGCGGGTCCTAGAATCTTCACCACCTCATAGCCGTAGTGGGTTACCGCCATGAACTTGGCCAAAGCAGGTCGACCAAGCAAGGCGTTGAACGGGAGGTCGAAGGAGACGATCTCGAGATCTACCATCTCCGTGCGGTAGTTGCTTTCCTTCCCAAAGGTGACGGGAAGGCGCACCCGTCCCAGGGGCATCAAGCCAGCCCTCGGGGCGATGCCGAAAACGGGCAAAGCGGGCTCCATCTCCTGGAGGGGGATCTGGAGCTTGACAAAGGCCCGCTCGGACAGGAGGTTAATTGCACTCCCTTCGTCCAGCAATACCCGACCCAGATTCACATTCTGGACCGTGGGCGAAATCACGAGCAGAAGGCTACCTAGGCCGGCAGTACTATCAGGATGATCGGCTTGACTGAAGGTGATCGGCTCCTCCGACCACTTCAGCATTCGGCACGTGCCTGAGCTTGTTCCTACGGCGTACACCTCCCTCCACTGCCGTTTGAATGCTGTGTTGGAGGGATAGGTGGCGGACCCACCATTGATGTACGCCACTGTTCGATCCGCCCACTGGAATCCCAACGGGGCGGAGTCTTCGTCTTTGTCTCGCCGGGGGTGGTGATCCTTCAACCGCTGCTCCACAATCTCGCTCACGACTGGACAACGTGCCAAGTCGTGCGAGTGGGTTTGGTGGATGGGGCAGAAGGATTTGCCCCCGTCGCCTTCACAGCCGTCGGGACGGCGCGCTTGGATGTCCTCCCTGTTGAGGAACGCGGTATGCTACTCTAGCACAAATTAAAAATTTCTACCGCGCAACCAGAAAGCTACTCGCAAGAATAGGATCATAGATCAATTACCACTAGACGCGCAGTTGCGGAATCCTTCGAGCGTCGATGTAGTGGATCGTTCCCGCTGCAGTCATGGATCGTCCTCGCCTCGCCGTGGATCGTCCTCGCCTCGTCTGGCCCCGGATCGTCCTTGCACGCCGCAATCGCAGCAGCGCCACCACAGTAGTCCACACGTCCAGGGATGGGACGCCGTGCGTCAGTGTGCAAGCACCGGATCGCTCGTTAGGGGCAGCGAGAGGAGGTGGCTAGGGTTTCTGGCGAAACACTTCTAAAACACACGGGAAAGTGTGTGCTGCGTCCAGCCTCCTCCCATCCTTATATAGCCACGAGGTGAAACCCTAGGCAGTCAGGGCCCATCTACGTGCTAAGCCCACGAGGTCCATTAATTACGGATCCAATCCGAATTAATGAGTCCCAGTCCATTAAGTGTGTGACCCTGTAGGTTCATGCGCATTTGGACATGGATTTGGAAGACCCTTTTTCTAATCCAATAGTTGGTAGCGGCTCCTTGCAGAGCATGCCAACTTTCAAACGCATATGACTAAAGTACTGATGTAATAATCCCTTTGCCAAACTATATGAAGATCGAACTCAAGGCGAGAAGAATGTCATCCTTTGACAGTTCAATCCATCTCTCGTATCCGTGATATATTAATAAGTTGTGATTGACTCCTCAATCACGGCATGGCCATGCACTTCCTTAATAATATCACACGAGTGGCCTAGACATATATCTCCGTTACACCGGAGTGGCAAATCCCATCTTGATCGCTCACTTCCCTCTACATGTTTCATAGTGAACATGAAAGATACCTTTATAACTATCCGGTTAGGAAATAGTGTTTGGTAACCCCAAGGTAAACTATTACACATGTAGGAAATATGACAATCTCAGGTCTAAGGATTATACATCTACTATGTATGAGATACACTGATGACACATAAGAATGTAACATTCTCGCAATGTCTCATTGTGGGTCTACCTAACCCATGTTCTTCAACATGTGTTCACAATGTATTGATGATATCTCCATATCCCATGATCTATGAAACATGATCATCGATCGATTACATGTCTTTGATCTATTCATAGTTGTCCTATATGATGATATCCGATCAGAGATATTTATCGAATTATATCAATAAGTAAAGAGCTTCATAAACAAGTCACACACTTGTTGATCAAAACAATGATATACATTCATTGGACCAATAATCATATTATTATTCATAAACCTAGTCATGTTTCAATCATCCATATGATTGCCTCAAGGGCATAACACTAACACTCCCACCGGTCGGGGCGGTCACGCCCCTGCTTAGGATGGTCATCTCGCCGGGCAGGGCGATCGCGCCCCTGTCTAGGACGGTCATCCTGCCGAGTGGGTCGATCGCGTCTTTTGGGCCGGTTGTCCCGGCGAGGGCGCTCGGCGGCCAAGACCCGCCTGGTCTCGTCCACATCGCGCTTCTTCTTCTTCTTGGTCATGGGGCCAGGGTCCCACGAAGGGCCGGCTTCATCCTTTCCTCGGGGCGCTAAGGGGGTTGGCGCGGGTCCTCTGGCCTCTGCTGCCCTCGCGCATTGGTGTGCGAGAGAGAAGAGCTCTGAGGTAGTAGTGATGTCATGGGTAGCCAGCTTCTCCCGCATCTTGGTGTCCCACACGCCCCTTCGAAAGGCGATGACGATCGATTGTTCCAAAATTCGGGGAATCGTATTGCGACAGTGGCTAAAGCGCCGGACAAAGTCTCGCAACGATTCCCCTTTTTTTGCTCGAGGGCGTGGAGGTCGTCCTCCATGCCCGGCTGTACATAAGACCCCTGGAAGTTGGCGATGAAAATGTCGCACAGCCCTTCCCATGAGGAGATTGATCCTCGCGGAAGGTTCAACAACCAGGATTGGGCGGACCCAGTTAGGGCCGTGAGGAAGTAATTCACCATCACCCTGCTGGACCCGCCCGCGGCACGCACCATCGTGGTATAAATTTGCAGGAACTCCTCCGGATTGGTGGTGCCGTCATACTTCTCGAGGGACATCGGGCGAAACCTATTGGGCCACGCCACGCGGCGTAGCTGTCGGGTGAACGCCTGGCATCCCGCACTGTAAGGGAGTCACCCTCAGTTCTGACGTCTCGACGCGTAGAATGCGCGGAGGTCTGCTGAAGACAAGTCCCCGGGGAGCAGGAGGAATGAACTTCCTTCGAACTTTGGACGGGGGAATCTCGGGAGGGGGTCCGGCCCCCAGAAACTGTACACATAGTGCGCTGAGAATCTTGGGAATGATGACCACGCGAGCGGCCGGGAGAATCGCCGCTGTGCCGTCGCCGAAGCCCCTGTGATGATCCTCCGTCACCCCGCGGCCCCGAACGGGGCTGGGGTGCCTGCTTGGGCCCTCCTGGCTGATACGTCTCCCGCCCGGGCGGCTCGAAGCGTGGGAAGAGTGAGCACGCCCCTTCGAGGGGGGAGTTCCGTCGGTTGGGGATCGATCGGAAGTCCCTACTCGAAGCTGGACCGCCTGCACAAGGCGGACCACATCCCGGAGCCAAGGTGCGGCGGGGTTGTCCCCTGCGAGGTCCAGAGGTGGATGACTCAGCAGGAGACGCGCTGCACGCAGGTTCTGGGACGGGGGGGCTTCTTCCCATGCCAGTACACGGCGAGCCGGGGGCCTGACGGCCCCTCGAGAGGCCTCGGCGCCCCCGGTTGGAAGCGGCACAGAGTCGCCCTTCGCCCGGGGAGAGTGAGTGGGTGCAGCCGGAGGACTGACAGCTCCGGCTGCGGGTGGTGGTGTTGTATGCGAACCCACCATCCTCCTGATGGACGAACCTTTGATGGATTTCGCCGGGAATGGCTGGAGTCAAACCGAAGTATGCCAACCGCGCACCCCTACCTGGCGCGTCCCTACCTGGCGCGCCCCTGTCGGCATTTTTTATGACAGGATCCTCCCGTGAGGGAGGTTTTAGTTCGGTTTGGGGGTGTGCTTAGCGGGGACGTATTCCGGTCACTCTCTTCTCGCCGTCCCGGAGAAGATAAACAGTAGACACACTTGATTTTCCCAGGTTCGGGCCCCCTAGGCGGGTAATAGCCCTACGTCCTGTCTGAGGTCTTTGTTAGTCTTAGCCAAAGCTCTCATTCTTGCCGTCTTTCTCCTTTCCCTCGTTGTCGTCGTTGTCCCCCTCTCACGTACACCCATCCGTCCTTATATACCCCTGGTCAGCCTGGGCAAATGGGGGGGACAAAACTACACCGCTACACGGCTCATTAATTACATTTCATTAATGCCATCCCATCTTGGGGCCTCCTTCTTTGTGCCGCTACATCACGAGCCGTCAGGGCTATGTGGTTCCCATGACATGCTAGTTGTGGCATGTCAGGAAAAGGGGCCTAGCGCCATGCCCCGCATTAAATGCCCTGACACCATGCCCCAAGAGAGGCTTCCGAGCGAAGCCTTCCTCATCCTTGCGTCTCGTGACGCGGGCCTCCTCGCCCCGCGAGGAGGGCTTTGGGACACCGCTCATCACGTAGCCACGTGGGCCTCCTCGCCCCGCGAGGAGGGCTTAAGGGCGCTGCTCGCCACGTTGCCACGTGGGCCTCCTCGACCCGCGAGGAGGGCTTAAGGGCGCTGCTCGCCACGTTGCCACGTGGGCCTCCTTGCCACGCAGCCATGTGGGCCTCCTCATCCCGCGAGGAGGGCTTAAGGGCGTTGCTTGCCACGCAGCCACGTGGGCCTCCTCGCCCCGCGAGGAGGGCTTAAGGGCGCTGCTCACCACGTTGCCACGTGGGCCTCCTCGCCCCGCAAGGAGGGCTTATGGGCGCTGCTCGCCACGCAGCCACGTGGGGCCCTTCATACCTTTTTTTAGGGGCGGGGAGAGCACCCCGGTGTAGAATACGCTGACAACCACGGTCCAACAATTTGGTCCGGCGTATATGTGAATTCAGGCCTCAAAAACATGTTCACGGCGAACCGAATATTTAGCCCGGCGTAGATGCGAGAAACAGTCCGGCGCAGATGGGAAACTTATTGTTTTTGCGAAATTTAGTCCAACGCTAAAAGAGAAACACTGTTTCTTGTCAATTTGTCAAACACATGTACAAACACATTTTGCAAATTAAATTCTTAAGCCAATTTTTCAGCACATGATTTCACAACATGTTAGAGAGTCTCCTATTCTTGGATAGCGTACGTGGTTTGGTTTTCAGGCTTCTACTTCTGGTTTTAGTCCTAGAGCTGTCCCGAGTCAGTCTTTTCGTCGTCCTTATGATACTCCTCGTTCTTCCCATCGAGGTAGATATCAGCGGCGTGAGTTTGCTTCCTCTAGTAGGACGTCTAGGCAACAGCAATGGGATGGTCCGACCTTTACACACCGGTGGACCAACCCAGCACTTGTACCTGATGTCCTATAGGAGTCTTTTTGGACTTAGTGAGAGTAGAGTCACAGAGAGGCCCTATATTGCATTCATTTGCTCTGTTGGCTGGTTCTTCTTCTCTAGTGACTCAGTTTTAGGTCCCTAGATCTGCTTTGATCTGTCCCGATACTGAGTCATATGTATCTCGCTCTCTTTTATTTAGGTTCCTAGGACAGGGAAGGGGGAGGTTTGGATCGTAGACTCTGGCTATTCTCGACATATAACCAGAGACTCCCACTAGTTTTCTTCCTACTCCGCGCTCCCAGTGATGAGTCGATCACTTTTGGGGATGTTTCGTTAGGTAGAGTCATCGCTAAAGGTACCGTATGCATTAATGATCATTTCATTCTTAAGGATGTTGCCTTAGTTAGTAAGCTATAGTATAATTTGCTTTCTGTCTATCAGCTTATCGATGACGGTTTCGAGGTAAGCTTTAAGAGTAGTGCTTGTAGGATCCTCGATTCTTCTGGGGAGTTAGTTTGTGGGATTTCTAGATTTGGGAGTCTTTCATGATGATTTTTTTGCTTCTTCTGGAGACTCTCTCTGTTGTTTGATTGCTTCAGAGTCCCGTGATCTCTCCTTCTTGCATAGGACACTTGGTCATAAAGGTTTTGATCGTTTGACTCGATTTAGCGGCCATGATCTCATTCATGGTTTGCCTAAACTCAAGATGGTCAAGGATGTTGTGTGTTCTCCTTGCCGACATGGCAAGATGGTTGCTACTTCTCATTCCCCAGTCACCCGAGTGATGACTGATGCACCAGGACAGATCTTGCATATGGACACTGTTGGTCCAGCTAAAGTGCAGTCAGTGGGAGGGAAGTGGTACATCCTTGTCATCGTCGATAATTTTTTGAGGTATTCTTGGGTGTTCTTCATGGACTCAAATGATGAGTCCTTTTCATACTTTAGGGGTTTGGTCCTAGGCTGTCCACTAAGCTCCCAAGTGCCTTATGAGTGATCCGCAGTGATAATGGCACAGAGTTCTAGAACTCCTACTTTAGTAGCTTCTGTGAGGAGTTAGGCATAGAGCATCAATTCTCTTCTCCGTACGTTCCTCAACATAATGGCATAGTGGAGAGGAAGAACATAACCCGGGTAGAGATGGCCAGGACGATGCTAGATGAGTACAATACTCCTAGAAAGTTTTGTGCTGAGGCTGTAGCTACGACATGCTATGTTGCCAATAGAGTTTTTCTTTGGGCACATTTGCACCGCACTTTGTACAAGTTGAGGTATGGGTGAAAGCCTAGTGTCTCTCATTTTCGCATTTTTGGTTGTAAGTGTTTCTTCTTGAAGTCTGTGAACCTACACAAGTTTGAGTCACACTCTGTTGACGGGATCTTTCTAGGTCACTCGACTTCTTCCCGTACTATGATTTGGGCTATAGATTTGGGTTGGATGATAGAGACCTGTGAGGTGACCTTCGATGAGGCTAGTCCAGGTGCCCGACCAGACATTTTACTTTCCTAGTCTATCTTTGCAGAGGATGAGGATGAGGGGGATGAAGGCATTTTGCTAGATCCAGTCTCCATTTCTGCCCCTGTGGTGCCTCCAGCCTCCATTTCTACACATCAAGGAGATCAGCCCTTACCCTCAGACTCTTCAACATCTAGTGACTCTGTTCCTACTTCTCCCACAAGGGTAGTAAAGGTCACTTATGCTTCTGAACCTCCTCGCCACATTCAGTAGGCTCATCCACCTGATCAGATTATTGGAGATATGTTTGAGCGAGTTATTCACTCTAAGTTAGGTTTGTCAACTTTTTGCCTTTACTCTGCCTTTGTTGCCTCTTTTGAGCCGAAGGATGTTTCTCATGCATTATCCGATGAATCTTGGATTAATGCCATGCATGAGAAACTCGAAAACTTTGAGAGGAACAAAGTTTGGCAGCTTGTCGAGCCCCCTTCTGGTCACAACATCATTGGGACCAAGTGGGTATTCAAAAACAAGCAGAGTGATGATGGGGTTGTAGTTCAAAACAAGGCTAGACTAGTCGCTTAGGGTTTCACTTAGGTCGAGGGTCTTGACTTTGAGGAGACCTTTGCCCCTATAGCTAGACTAGAGTCCATTAGGATCCTGCTCGCATTCGCGGCATCTAAGGGTTTCAAGCTTTATCCAATGGATGTTAAGAGTGCGTTCCTCAATGGTTTCATTGAAGAAGAGGTGTATGTTAGACAACCTCCAGGATTTGAAAACCCCAAGTACCATAACAATGTATTTAAGCTTTCCAAAGCTTTGTTGGACTTAAGCAAGCTCTATGTGTTTGGTATGAGAGGCTTAAGTCCTACCTCTTGAGTCATGGTTTTCATAGGAGTCAAGTGGATAAGACTCTGTTTATCAGATATTTTGATTAGGACTTTGTCCTAGTCCAGATCTATGTCAATGACATCATCTTTGGAGTCTCCTCGCATTTGCTCGTTACTCAGTTCTTAGATGGGATGAGTATTGTGTTCTAGATGAGCATGATGGGCGAGTTGAGCTACTTTCTTGGCTTCCAGATCAAGCAGACTTAGGAGGGCACATTCTTGAATCAAGGCAAGTACACTCAAGACCTCTTGAGATGATTTGATATGTCTGACGGGAAGCCGATGATGACTCCCATGGCCACCACTATTGTCATCGAGCGTGACGAGGATGGTGAACCAGTTGATCAGAAGGAGTATCGGAGTATGATTGGCTCCCTCTTGTATCTCATAGCTTTGATACCTGATATACACTTATCTGTATGTCTTTATGCTCGAATTTAGGCTTCTCCTCGTGCCTCTCACCGCCAGGCGGTGAAGAGCATTTTCAGGTACCTTCGAGTTACCATTGATAGTGGTATCTGGTACTCTTCTTCCTCCAATCTATACCTTAGAGCCTTTTTAGATGTAGACTTTGCTGGCTGTAGGATAGACAAGAAGTGCACATCTGGCACTTGCCAATTTATTGGCACTCCTCTTGTCTCTTGGTCATCTAGGAAGCAGCCCGAAGTTGCACAGTCCACCGCTGAGGCTGAGTATGTTGCTGCAACCAGTTGCTATAGCCAGGTACTCTGGATGTGATTGACCTTGTGGGACTATGGGTTAGCAGCAGAGTGTGTTTCACTTTTCTGTGATAACACGTCTGTCATTCACATTGCTAAGAACCCAGTGCAGCATTCTCGGACCAAGTATACTGATATTCGTTATCACTTCCTTAGAGACCATGTGGAGAAGCGAGACATAGTGCTCCAGTTTGTGGAGAGTGACCACCAGTTGGCTGATATTTTCACCAAGCCTTTAGATGCTCTATGTTTGTTGCCTTGAGGGGGGAGCTTGAGGTTATGAGCCCATATGGCATATCTTGAGGGGGAGCTGATCTGTACTATATGTATCATATGCTTTTTCTTTCTGTTTGCATTTTCTGAGTGTCTTTGGGCTGGTTCTTAGTTTCAGAGTTCACAACACTTAGATTTCTGGTATGACTTGGTATGGATCACTCATCTTATGTTATAGGTTGCTATCATGCACAATTTGCTATCTCTCTCTCTCTCTAGGCTGATTCCATCACAGACTTGTAGGTCTAGCAGGTGTTGGGCCCCCTGGGTAGACAGGGTTTATGTGTACTCCCTAGTTAGAGTCTGTTGAGTTAGCTTTGCTATGTTTATCATATGGGAAAGGTGAGAGCGAGTTTGAGCTGTAGTGTTCTCTATCATCTATTCTATGCTCTTAGATCACCCAACAGTCAGTTTCTTGATTCCTTCCTCTCACTTCTCTCTTTCTGGTTTTAGTTGAGGTCATTCTTATTTATTGAATTAAAATTGCTAATAATTCAACCTAAATCAAACTTGTGCTTAAAATTGACTCACATGTTGAGAGGGAGTTTGGAACTGACTTTCTTGCATTGCATATAGACTTGTTTCTATTTTTGAGCTTTGTCTTTTATGCAATTGATAAAATTATGATAGTTGCACCTAACTACTTTTTTGAAGATTTTTGCTAGTCTAGGTCACATCTAAATTGTTATATCATGTTAAGCTAGCCTACATTTAAAGTAAAACTTTCATGAAAAACTTGTTGAAACTTAGCTTTTACTTGCTTTATTTCTTCACTAGGTGCTTATGCCATGATATTTTGGGTCTCTACTAGAGTCCCTAGAGCAACTTGGGTTAGCTATATTGTTTCATTCAAGAATCCTCAACATGCTCATGAATCTAAGCGCTGAAATGGCAAAAATTGATTTGTTTGTGCTAAAACTAAACTTAACACTTTACATTCTCGAGACTGCTTTCCATTGCACTTGGGATGAACTTGGAATGTACTGTGTATGACCAAGACCACTCTTTTAAGCTTCTTGCTTGAGATGGCTGATTATGGCTTGAGTTAATAAAATTGTAAAATGCAAAACAAAATTGAGAAAGAGAGTGAAGTCTAGGAGACTTTTGTCGATGGCTCCTATTCGATGAAATGTTTCATTAGGGTAAACTCTCTAAACCTCAAAGTATACGTAGGAGAGTGAAGCCTAAGAAGCCTTTGTCGATGGCTCCTAGTCGAGGATGTGCTTCATAGGATAAACTCTCCAAATTGCAATGTGCTTTAATGTAAAAAATTTACATTTTATAGATGATTGAGCATGAGGCTTGTCTTATGAACTTGTAGCTTCCCAAAGTGTTGACTAGGTTGAACTCTAGTGTATCCATTTAATCCTATTTTGGCTTTGCTTCTAGTCTTGAAATTGTGCTAAGTGATGCTAGTGTTGAAATCATGCAAAATTTATATACTTTCTTTTTGAGCTAGCTAGTAAAATTTGAATATCCCTTTGGATATGAGTTATGATGACATAATCTTAACTTGAGTAATTTGGTGTCATACTTTGTCTAAGAGGTACTTGCATAATCTTCAAAGCTTTTCTAGGTTGCATTTCATTCCTTATTGGTCTCTTGATGCCTATATTGCCAAAAGGGGGGAAATTGAAAAAAGGCAAAGAGGGAGATGAAAATTTAATAAAAAAATGATTTCTCATGATCTTATTGAACAATTGTCCTTGCATTTTGATCATGAGCAAAATTTGCCTTATTTGTAGCTTTTGAGAGATTTCTTAGTTTTTGGAGCTTTTGCAGAAAAAATGTTCTTTCTTGTGTTGAGCTATAAAATCCTTCTTCTCTACTTGGTCATGTGCCTACTTTCTCTTTTAAAAGGACCAAATATGAATTTTCTTCCAAATTGCTTTCTTTCTCTTATTTTGAAACTCAAACTTATGCCTTTTTGTGGATTTGTCAATACACTCATCAAGGGGGAGATTGAAGGACCATGTGGTGGTCCATCCATGTTTATGATGAGTATTTGACATTATTCGAGTTTGGGTTGCTCAGGTTTGAGTTTGGATTTGAATTGGATTTTGAATTTGAAGCAATCTGAGCTATTTCAGTCAAAAGCGGTAGTGCCGACTTTGTCTGGGAGAGATGAACTGAATTTAATGCAATATTTTTTGTGTATGGTTAATTGTATATTATTGTTGGGTAATGCTATGTGAAGGTTCTTCTTGTCTTTGATGATTGCAGGGCTACAAATTGTGGTTATGGTGTGGCGAAGAATGGCCGGGACTAGGCAAGGTGCGTTGGAGGTCCGGATGGCCGGGGATCGCCAGAAGATGACCAGATATGAAGTCGAAGCAAGTCATGGAGGCAAGGGAACAATGGAGATGCTAGCTTAACACTGCTCGGATCAAGAAAAGCCGTTGGATCGCGGGCTAGAAGATAGAGTAGTGGTTAAGTCTAGATTGCTTTGAGAAATGTGCAAAATTCATTATGTTATTGGGTTTCTGCTTAGCCCAATGGGTAACTGTGTGGGATCAAATCCTGATCCTTGGAGGGTATCTTAGGATAGAAGCAACTCATCCAAAGTTGGAGGATGGCCCATGGACACTATAAATAGAGGGGTAGGGGTAGCCTCCCCACTTGTAGGATGTGTGTGCTCCTTTGAGCTTTGCCCACTTGTTGTGAGGCTTTGTAAACCTTCCCACTAGAAATACAAAGAGTTTCTTTACTATTATTGTGAATTTAAATTCCGCATTTATATTATGTCTTTACATTACGCAATTTAAATTTAGCATTTATTTTCAAGCATTTAAATTTCGCACATTTGGCTCCCCTCCAAAATGCTTGTGGTTCTTGAGCCAAGGATGAATGATTGATGGATGAATCTTGTTAGATCATATCCTAATCATCTAGGTTTCAATTCTTCTATGTTTAATCTTTGAGAAACCTTGAAGATTGTGTTCTTGAAGTTTCTTTCTTGATTTCCTGTTCAAGTTTATTTTCTCTGTGTAGCAATTCTTATTTATTTTATAGAAAATTCATATTATTTGATATTGGGGTAATTCTTATTGGAAAATTTGAGTGATTTTCGTACCTATCATCCCTCCAAGCAGGAAGTTCTTGTGAATCATAGTTTTGGCGCTATGAGGTTTTTACCGAGCCTCAAATTTTCTGTCTGAGTTCTTTGTGTGGCAGAGCTTGTTATTTTCATCATAATTTTACTATGCATTATGTGGATTTAATTTTTCGTGGGTAGCTTGTTGACTCCATTATCTCATCAGATAAAAAATTTAAAATTCAAATGAGTCACATATTTGGAGAGATCACCTTTTGACTGATTTTTTTATGCTGAAAATTCACTTTTACTTTTCAGAAACAATAGATCTTGTATTATTTATCTCTATTTTTCTAAAAGTGATTTTGAATTAATTTATTTTTTTGGTGGACTCTCAACAATCAGTAGTACGACAGGAAAAAATCCCCATGATCATACGAGCCATTAATTTTTATTTATAGCAATTTTATTAAGGGGATATGTGCTATTTTTAAGATAATCTATGATTACCTTTGATTCTTGAGTTTTTCTTGCTTGGTTTTACTATTTAAGTTGGTTCTTAGGGCTTGTTGTTAGAGAAAGCATCAATCTTGTCTAAGAGGTGAGAATATTGAAGTTGGGATCATTCACCCCTTCTGTGATCGCCATCTCGATCTTTCAGAGAGAGAGAGAGATAGAGAGTTGTGCATGTAACACCACAGATGACGAAACGAGTCATTTTTCGTTTCCGACATTTCGGTATGTTTTCGATTTCATGTTTTGGGCTTTTCGGGGGGAATGGGCCTTCCGGGGGAATTTGGGGCTTGGGGGATGCACCGTGGGCTTGGGGGGACTTCGTGGGCCGGAGGTGGGAGGCCCTTGGCCCATGTGGGGGAGGGGTTAGGGCAGCAAGCTGCTGCCCCATGTGCCCCCACCTCCCCACATGCTCCTCCACCTCCTCCTCTCCTCCTAGCCGCCGCCCCCACCCCCCCTTGCCGTGCGCCCTCCCCTCCTCCCTCTTGCGCCTCTCCCACCACCTCCTAGCCGGCCCTAGCTTTCCTTCTTCCACACCATCACTGCCGTTCCATCCCCCTCCGTTGATCTCCGCGTTGCGAAGGATTTCGACCGGGATGATACGAAGATTGGAGGGAGTTCGTGTCGGGACCCCGAATTTGCAAATCCGGACCCTCTGTGTATTCAGCACTAGTCCAGGAACGCGCTAGTGCACACAGTCTTAACATCGGTAAATATCACAATCATACCACTCGATACTAATAAAGTACTTTATTTAAATAGTCAAACTGGTTACTCGACCTTACGGTCAAGTTACAAATGTATGCCTCGCAAGGCGAAGCTTATTAAGAGAGAAATAATAGCAGCGGAAAATCAAATAACTTCGTGGCGCCATCCAGTATACCACAGGCAACTGACTGGGCTCGCTTCCCTAAGTAGACGGTTCCTCTTGGAGCTCCTCCTCCAAAGCTGGTGTAGTCTCCTCTTCAACTGGTGTTGTATTGTGGCAAGGGTGAATACTTGGTACTCAGCAAGTCATGCACAGAATGCAAGCTAATATACTATATGCATGGCTTGGTACAAAGGAATAGCTCAAGGTATATTTGCAGTAAACAGCATTTGACAAGTAGCATAAATAGATTCGAAAGCAGTAGAAACAAGTATAGCATAGATAACTTTTCAAGGAGTTTAATGAACATCTTTCCCATCCTAATCCACATTCCCATCAACATCATTATTAATCCAACTTGACCTTTCAAATCCAAGTTATTTTTAAGAAAATCTAACCCTTGACTGTAATTCGGCGATGTCCAATACCGCGGACACGGCTATTCGAATAGATTCTACACTCTGCAGAGGTTATGCACTTTACCCACAAGATACGAGTCAAACACCACAAAGGCGAGTTCCGTAACAAAGTCTTTGGAAACTTCTAACAATACAAGTGGTCCTCCCGGTTATTGCACACTAACCCTTCCCTTAGCTAAGGCGAAGTTTAGGCCAATCAACCGTTAGATGGGTACTGGCCTCGGCCCGATGACGCTCCCCGCACAACTTACACAAAGGGTGTAGTTGACCTCTGAGGTCCCACAGTGCGTTATTAGCAACTTAGTCAACTAGGTCCGTCCCATTACAGACATGTGGTTGCACGTTAGACCCAGTTCAAAGGCTTGCAAGGTTAAGTCCTTAGGGTGACCAGGGCAAGACTACCCGAAGAACCAAATCAACATCCCCTGTGCCACAACTGGCCCACCTGATCATTCTTGCCACATGCCCCGGTCAAAAACTAGTTATCAAACCCCAGTTGATTACCATGCACCACGTGCCATCAACATCACATGATACCTTTCCAAAACAGGTTCAATATATCATTAAGTCAATATTAACATTTGTTTGTCCAAAATCATGTCATGAGCACGTAGCAGGTCTAAGCAGTATACTACAACGGTCTAAAACCCATGTTGGCAATTTAATAATGTCCAACTAGTAATTCACAACTAGGGTGACAAGGGGTCATGGCACATATTTAAGTAATCAAGGTGTCATACAGCAAATTGGTATTTATCTAATTCCCCAAATGTAAATAAAGTATTTTCTAATTGAACTAGCATGCAATAGGTTAAATCAAAATAGGTTTCAAAATAGGATCAACATGGTCAAAGCACAACTTACCTTCAAAAAGTACTTGTTCTTGGTCTTTAGTTGGATCCTGAGTCAATACTTCTCCTTTGAATCCTTCCGGCACTTCAACGTCTACTCGTAAAGCGTGCAAATAGCAAATACACGAATAAACAATAGGCAAAAAGTGTCCAAACATCCAAATAAAATCCATAAACAGAGAGAACATAATTTTATGAATTTTTAGAAACTGGAATCGTCAAATTTGGAGTTAAAATGCAAAAGTTATGATTATTTAAAGTTTAAATAATCAATTAAATAATTTTACAGAGAAAAACTTTACTCCAAAAATTAAATAAAATTTATATTTAGGTAGGTCTCAATTTTATACAAATTTAGAAATTTGAATCACTCAAATCGGAGTTGAAACACAAAAGTTATAAGCGTTTGAAGTTTGAAACAAAATCTGAAATCATTATTTCGAATTAATAAATCATTTTCTTTTTCGGAAATTAATTATTGCGTCAGCCTGGACACGTGTATTATTGCGGCAAAGGACGACGGAGATGGCCGCAATCGGCAAAGAACCACGGCGGAGGGAAGAGGCAACTCCGGCGAGCGATTGCGGCTCAACGGCGGCGGCTCAGGCGACGTTGTCTAGGGCTACGGGTGCGCAAGGTCAAGGCGATCCTCGGGGTGTGAGCCGGGCATTAAATAGCCTCGGCTTCCGCGCAGAAAATGGAAACCTAGTTCCCCACGGCGGCGGGCGCGGCGGCGGAGTCCGGCTCGGACTCGGGCGGAGACGACGACGAACAGCCGTCCACGTGGCACGATCAGCGGCCAAGATCGCACGGGCGCGGCCGGTCCGGCCTGCATACGGCTCGGGTGGAGTCGGTCGATCATGACCGTTGGATCTCGATCCGACGGTCCCCGTGGGTTTGGGTTCGAACGTGGTTCGGTCGAGACGGCTGGCTCGGGTCGGACTCGAACTCGAGTCTGACTCGGGCTCGGTCGGATGAACAGTACAAACCCACTCGCATTTTCCAGCGATTTAATATTTAAAATAATTCCCAGTAATTCATTTAATTCTTAAAAAATAGCAAAATACTCAGAAAAATTCCAGAAAAATTCTGGAAAATATTTTAGGGTATTTGGGACTCAAATAAAATATTTCCAACAAAATTTTATTTGCAAAATTAAATTCTTTAATTATTTCAAAATGGAATAAATTCAAATAAATTCGAAATAAATCCAAATAAATTCCAGAAAATTCCAAAAATCCACCAAAGTGCCAAATCACTCATGAATTTAAGAAAAGCAAAATTTTGGGGTGTTACAAACCTCCCCCCCTTAATAGAATCTCGTCCCCGAGATTCAGGGCTTACTTAAAGGAATAGGTTTGGAAACTCTTTCCTCAAATCCTCTTCGCGCTCCCAAGTCGCTTCGCTCTCTGCATGATTGCTCCACTGAACTCTACAGAAACGGGTTGACTTATTTCTGGTCTCTCGATCCATTGTGTCTAGAATCTTTACGGGATGCTCCTTGTAAGTCAAATCTTCTTGCAACTCAATTGACTCTAGCGGTGTCTGTTCCTCAGGAACTCGGAGACACTTCTTCAACTGAGACACATGGAATACGTCATGTACTCCTGCTAACGACTGTGGCAACTCCAGCTGATAAGCAACTTCGCCTCTGCGACTCAAAATCTTAAATGGTCCAACATAACGGGGTGTGAGTTTCCCTTTGGCATGGAACCTCTTAACTCCCCTGAGAGGCGTAACTCTGAGGTATACAAAGTCTTCTGGTTCAAAACTCAAGTCTCGGCGACGGTTGTCAGCATAACTCTTCTGTCGTGATTGGGCGATCTTCAACCTTTCCCTAATCATGGCAATCTGCTCTTCAGCCTCTTGAAGAATATCAGGCCCGAAGACACGGCGCTCGCCGGTCTCATTCCAATTCAATGGCGTCCGACAGGGTCGACCATCTGATGCCTCAAAAGGTGACATCTGTAAACTAGCTTGGTAACTATTGTTGTAACTGAACTCAGCATACGGCAAACTCTTATCCCAAGAGGTAGCATAAGCCAATGCACAAGCTCTTAACATATCCTCCAGAATCTGGTTGACTCTTTCGGTCTGTCCATCCGTCTGTGGATGATAAGCTGTACTGAAGTTTAAACAGGTTCCCATGGCTTCATGCAACTTATTCCAAAACCTTGAGGTAAATTGGGTACCTCTGTCCGATACAATCCTCTTTGGCACTCCGTGCAAACAGACGATCCTGATCATGTACAACTCTACTAATTTATCTCCCGAGTAGGTGGTCTTCACGGGGATAAAATGGGCTACTTTGGTCAAACGATCCACTATAACCCATATGGAGTCATAACCTCCTTGAGTCTTAGGCAAACCGGTAATGAAATCCATTCCGATCTCCTCCCACTTCCACTCAGGTATTTTCAGTAATTTGTAGTAATCCTGCTGGTCTCTGATGCATTGCCTTGACTCTCTGGCATACATCGCACAATGCAACATGCTCGGCAACTTCACGCTTCATGCTTGGCCACCAGAATCTTTCCTTCAAATCCTGATACATCTTGGCGCTTCCAGGATGAATTGAATACTTGGAGTCATGGGCTTCCTCCAAAATCAGTTGCTTTAATTCCTTCTTGTTGGGCACGCAAATCCGATCCTTCATCCATAACGTGCCTTGCTCATCCAACTTGAAGTCCTCTGCCTTGCCTTCCTCCTTGATGGTCTTAATCCTGCGGATCTTGTCATCATCCTTCTGTCCTTCTCGGATCTGGTCCTCTAGAGTAGGTTTTACTTCCAATGCGGTCAAGAATCCGCTAGGTACCACCTCAATCTTCATCCTCTGGAAATCCTCACATAGCTCATCCTGACTTGTGGCTAGCAACATGCTCACAGTATGGCTTTTCTGACTCAAAGCATCGACAACTACGTTGGCCTTCCCGGGATGGTAATGGATTCCAACATTGTAGTCCTTGATCAACTCTAACCATCTCCTTTGCCTCATATTCAGATACGACTGGGTGAATATGTACTTAAGGCTCTTATGGTCCGTGTAAACTTCACATCTGTTTCCAATAAGATAGTGACGCCATATCTTCAAGGCATGCACTACGGCAGCTAACTCTAGGTCATGCGTCGGATAATTCTCCTCATGCGGCCTCAACTGCCTTGATGCGTAAGCGACGACCTTTCCATTCTGCATCAGCACACATCCAAGTCCTTGGCGCGATGCGTCACAATAAATATCAAAGCTTTGAGCAACATCCGGTAGAACTAACACCGGTGCTGATGTCAATCGCTTTTTCAGCTCCTGAAATCCTTCCTCACATTCTGACGTCCATGCAAACTTCTTCTCCTTTTTCAGCAATTGCGTAAGAGGTTTCGCAATTGTCGAAAAGCCTTCAATGAAACGGCGGTAGTACCCTGCCATTCCAAGGAAACTCCGGATCTGGGTCACAGTCTTCGGCTGGTCCCAATGTAACACAGCTTCTACCTTGCTTGGATCTACGGCGACTCCTTCAGCGGTCATTACATGTCCAAGAAACTCCACCTTGTCCTTCCAAAAATCACACTTACTAAACTTGGTGAAGAGTTGCTGTTCCCTCAGCTTTTCCAAAACTCGCCTCAAGTGTTCGGCATGTTCATCCTTTGTCTTGGAGTAGATTAGGATATCATCTATGAACACGACGACAAACTTGTCCAAATATTCCATGAACACCTTATTCATCATATTCATGAAATATGCTGGCGCATTCGTTAGTCCAAAAGACATAACTGTAAACTCGTAATGTCCATATCTTGACGAGAATGCAGTCTTCGGAATATCTTCTGATCGGATCTTCAACTGATGGTATCCCGATCTCAGATCAATCTTGGAGAAAATTCTGGCTCCTCTCAGCTGATCGAACAAATCATCAATCCTGGGTAACGGGTACTTATTCTTCACGGTGACTTCATTGAGTGCACGGTAGTCGATGCACATCCTGAAACTCCCGTCCTTCTTCTTGACAAACAAAACTGGTGCTCCCCACGGCGACGAACTCGGTCTGATAAATCCTTTCTCCATTAACTCCTCTAGCTGTTTCTTCATCTCTACCAACTCCTCGGTGGACATCCGATAGGGTCTCTTTGCTATTGGTGCTGTACCAGGTACAAGCTCTATCACAAACTCTATGTCCCTGTCTGGCGGCATACCAGGTAGATCTTCGGGAAAAACATCTGGGTACTCATTCACTACTGAGACATCCTCTATGCTGATTGCCTTGGTGCTGTTAACCATCAACTGTCCTTCTCTAACGGCAGTAGCTTGAAATTCCACTTTCTTTCCACACGGGCTCTCAACTGAGATAGTCCTTCGTCCACAATCCAATACGGCCTTGTGCTTGGATAACCAGTCCATTCCCAAAATAACGTCTAAGGTGCAGGTCTCCAAAATTATAAGGTTCGCTAGGAACTCTATTCCATCTATTAGTATTCTCACCCGGAACATCCTACTTTCGTTCGGAGTTCGAACCAGGGGTTTGAACTAAAAGCATGCACTTAAGTCTTGCAATCCCCAAATCGTTTCTAGCAGCAAAGCCTTGCGAAACAAGCGAATCTGAAGCTCTAGAATCAAACAAAGCTGTTGCGAGTCTTGAGTTAACAAGTAACTTACCCGATCGACGTCCGTAGCATTCTGCGGTGCATCTGCGGTGACATGGTTGACTCGGCCTCTCACCACGGTGCAGGATGTGGTTCCTGGTGCTTTGGCGTCCTAGCTGGGGTGGTTCCTAGATTGAAGCGAATCGGGGTCACTCCTGCTGTCTTCTTCGGACAAGCTGTTGGCAAAGTGTCTGGCTCGTTGCGGTTGTAACAGCGTCTCACTTGTTCCTTCTTGTTGCTGGAGCGGTGTTTCTAGCGGGGCTGGGGTGCAGTAGTTACGATTGACGGGTCTTGGTGCTGGTGGCGGTGTCCTTGTAGCATTCTCGTGGCTGGAATCTGAAAAATTGATTTGGTGCAACTCTCGAGGCCATTGCGTTCCTGGCGTGATCCTGCTTGTTGCATTCTGCGCTTCTGTTCTCATCCAGTTCCTTGCGCTTGTCCTCAAGAATAAGCGCCTTATTCACCAACACTTGGAAATCTGGGAAGGTGTGGGTGATCAGTCCTACTTGTAGTCCTGAGTTAAGTCCCTTCATGAAGCGAGGTATGCGGCTTTATCTGTCGCTACATCCTCAGGTGCGTAGCGTGCTAGCTGTGTGAACTTGTTCAGGTAGTCGGCCACTGGCTGATTACCTTGCTTCAGTGCTCTGAACTCCTCCTTCTTGAGATCCATGATTCCTTCAGGCACGTGATATCGATTTAAACGCAACTGTGAACTCCTCCCAAGTGATCTCTTGAGGGTTCTCTTGCGTGGCACAGAAGTTCTCCCACCATTCGGCGGCTGTTCCTTCCAACTGATGAGAAGCGTAGAGTACCTTCTCATTTCCTATACATTGAGCTATGTGTAGCTTCCTCTCGATTGACCTTAACCAATCATCGGCTTCCAATGGATTGGCATTTCCGGAGAAAGTGGGTGGGTGAGTCCTCATGAACTCTGACAGTCTTGTATTCTGGCGTTGTCCCTGATTGACTTGATTAGCTGTGGCCTGAGCAGTGACGTGTTGCATTTGTTGCATCATAGCATGCATCAAGCGAGTCTGAGCGACAAGAAATGCTCCAAAATTCTGCATATCAATGGCGGTCTTTGGTGCTCCATCATTGGGGTTTTCTGGGCGAGAACCACTTCCATTGCTTCCAAAGTTTCATGGTGTTTACCATCTGTCGATTTGCTCTAAGTTTTAGAGATGAGGGAATCAAGAATAGACAAGTAATATGGAACTTATGCGGGCGAAAGGTGTAACTTTAAGGTCCAACTTTATTATTGATACTAATAACTTGGTATGGTTGCTTACAATGCCTAAGGGCCTTGCAACACATCTTGCACACTCGACAAACAATGAAAATCCAAATCGAACTAACACTGAGTCTAACGCCTAAAGGGTGACTCTTTATTCTATGACGCGACTCGTGAAGGAGTCTCACTATATAACCTATGCTCACTCATCAAGAAAACCTCCACGGCTGGGTACGGATCTTTGCGGCATAGGCGCGAAACGATTGCCATGTCCAGCAATCGTGTGTCATCTGTGGTAGTCGAAGAAGTAGTGTCCTCATCGAGATCGACTCCTCGGATCTGGCTCGTGTAGCTCGAAATCGCTCACAGTTACAGTCCGTATAAAGCCATCTCCAACTCGTCAATCCTTCGCAGAAGGTGTGACACATACTCTTGAGATTCCCGCCATCTGTTCTTCTCTGTCGTGATCTCCTTGCGGGCCTTCTGTAGCTCTTTGCTTATATCATCGAGTACATCCTCCTGGGCGACAACAAGTCATGCCAACTGTGTAACCATGGCATCCTCATCCTGAATCGCCTTCGGGTCAAGAAGGTTATTGCTGTGGTGATAACGGAACACCGCGCTCTCTAACTCTCTGGCGTAGATACGGGTAATGTGCCGCATTGCTCGTCGTGATACTTCTTGGATACCCATCTGCATTGTAGACCTCACAGCGGTCACTGGTGTATCGAGGCGATTGCACTGGGCCCTTCTTCCTAGCAGGTACCTCAATCTTCACGTCACAAGCCTTGATCAATCCTGCTTGTCTGATCACTTCCACTTGGTATTGCGGCTTCTCAAAATCTCCGAGAGTCTGAAGCATATGCCAAAGTTCCACGGCGTGACCAACCTCCAGATCGACGTAGTTGAACTCTCCCTCCATCTGTCACAAGAGTGCTCTCGTAAGAACTCGAAATTTTAAATCGTGACAAGGTAAGGGAATATTCAGCAAGAGACAAGGAAAGAGAGAAGGGGATAAGTCGAGATGTCATTTCTTATCTTGACAAATTTTTAGCTTTAGAAAATAGGTTTTATCCTCACTACGACCATTCTAGCTTAGGGTTGAGCCTACGGTCAGTATGGCTCTGATACCACCTCTGTCGGGACCCCGAATTTGCAAATCCGACCCTCGTGTATTCAGCACTAGTCCAGGACGCAGCTAGTGCACCACAGTCTTAACATCGGTAAATATCACAATCATACCACTCGATACTAATAAAGTACTTTATTTAAATAGTCAAAGCGGTTACTCGACCTTACGGTCAAGTTACAAATGTATGCCTACAAGGCGAAGCTTATTAAGAGAGAAATAATAGCAGCGGAAAATCAAATAACCGTGGCGCCATCCAAGATACCACGTGCAACCGACCGGGCTCGCTTCCCTAAGTAGACGGTTCCTCTTGGAGCTCCTCCTCCAAAGCTGGTGTAGTCTCCTCTTCAAGCGGTGTTGTATTGTGGCAAGGGTGAATACTTGGTACTCAAGAAGTCATGCACAGAATGCAAGCTAATATACTATATGCATGGCTTGGTACAAAGGAATAGCTCAAGGTATATTTGCGATGTGACATTTGACAAGTAGCATAAATAGATTCAGCGGTAGAAACAAGTGTAGCATAGATAACTTTTCAAGGAGTTTAATGAACATCTTTCCCATCCTAATCCACATTCCCATCAACATCATTATTAATCCAACCCAGCCTTTCAAATCCAAGTTATTTTTGAGAAAATCTAACCCTTGACTGTAATTCCCGAGCGATGTCCAATACCGCGGACACGGCTATTCGAATAGATTCTACACTCTGCAGAGGTTATGCACTTTACCCACAAGATACAATCAAACACCACAAAGGCGAGTTCCCGTAACAAAGTCTTTCGGAAACTTCTAACAATACAAGTGGTCCTCCCCGGTTATTGCACACTAACCCTTCCCTTAGCTAAGGCGAAGTTTAGGCCAATCAACCGTTAGATGGGTACCTGGCCTCGGCCGATGCACGCTCCCGTACAACTTACACAAAGGGTGTAGTTGACCTCCGAGGTCCCACAGTGCGTTATTAGCAACTTAGTCAACTAGGTCCGTCCCATTACTGAGACATGTGGTTGCACGTTAGACCCAGTTCAAAGGCTTGCAAGGTTAAGTCCTTAGGGTGACCAGGGCAAGACTACTAGAAGAACCAAATCAACATCCCTGTACCTGGCCGGCCCACTGATCATTCTTGCCACATGCCCGGTCAAAAACTAGTTATCAAACCCAGCTTGATTACCATGCACCACGTGCCATCAACATCACATGATACCTTTCCAAAACAGGTTCAATATATCATTAAGTCAATATTAACATTTGTTTGTCCAAAATCATGTCATGAGCACGTAGTGTGTCTAAGCGAGATACTACAACGGTCTAAAACCCATGTTGGCAATTTAATAATGTCCAACTAGTAATTCACAACTAGGGTGACAAGGGTCATGGCACATATTTAAGTAATCAAGGTGTCATACAGCAAATTGGTATTTATCTAATTCCCCAAATCTAAATAAAGTATTTTCTAATTGAACTAGCATGCAATAGGTTAAATCAAAATAGGTTTCAAAATAGGATCAACATGGTCAAAGCACAACTTGCCTTCAAAAAGTACTTGTTCTTGGTCTTTAGTTGGATCCTGAGTCAATACTTCTCCTTCGAATCCTTCCGGCACTTCAACGTCTACTCGTAAAGCGTGCAAATAGCAAATACACGAATAAAAAATAGGCAAAAGTGTCCAAACATCCAAATAAAATCCATAAACAGAGAGAACATAATTTTATGAATTTTTAGAAACTGGAATCGTCAAATTTGGAGTTAAAATGCAAAAGTTATGATTATTTAAAGTTTAAATAATCAATTAAATAATTTTACAGAGAAAAACTTTACTCCAAAAATTAAATAAAATTTATATTTAGGTAGGTCTCAATTTTATACAAATTTAGAAATTTGAATCACTCAAATCGGAGTTGAAACGCAAAAGTTATAAGCGTTTGAAGTTTGAAACAAAATCTGAAATCATTATTTCGAATTAATAAATCATTTTCTTTTTCGAAATTAATTATTGCGTCGGCTGGACACGTGTCGACCTCGATTGGTCTGCTGGCGTCGGCGATCCATGGACTTGGTCCACGCTCGGCTCGGGTCTACTGTGGACCGGTCCCACGGCTCACGTGAGGCCCGACAGTGGGTCCCCTCGGGTGGCGTTATGGCGGCGTCGGCCAGGCTCGACCCACAGCGAGTGGGACCGTTGTGGCGTCATTCTTGGCGTCGGCGCTCAGCTGGGACGGCGGCCCGACATCTTGAGCCCGCCATGACGTCAGCGTGACGTCATGGTGCAGTTTGGCCACATCGCTGACATGCGGGCCCCGCGTGTCAGCGTCACACGCACGCGCGCGTGGACGGCACTGACCGCGACGGTCAGCCTCCCCGGACGCGTGGCGCAATCTCGGCCGTTGATTTGAAATTCAACGGCCCAGATTAGATCTGGCTCTCACGCGTTTGGGTTAACGCGTTTGATCTGGACCGTTGGATCTAGATCGGACGGTCAAGATTGGATCTAGTGGTTTTGGACGGAATCTCACCGTGAGATGACGTGGCGCAATCTGGGCCCTTGGATGAAGATCCGACGGCTGAGGGAGCTTGAAGTCCGTCGATGGCCCACGGCGGCGCTGGCTTGTCGGAGTTGGAGACGACGACCACGGCAACGGCGTTGCGGGGCCCCTCCAGCGAAGTGAGAGGTAGCTTCGGGTGCGGAGGACGACGGAGATGGCCGCAATCGGCAAAGAACCACGGCGGAGGGAAGAGGCAACTCCGGCGAGCGATTGCGGCTCAACGGCGGCGGCTCAGGCGACGTTGTCTAGGGCTACGGGTGCGCAAGGTCAAGGCGATCCTCGGGGTGTGAGCCGGGCATTAAATAGCCTCGGCTTCAGCGCGGCGGAAACCTAGTTCCCCACGGCGGCGGGCGCGGCGGCGGAGTCCGGCTCGGACTCGGGCGGAGACGACGACGAACAGCCGTCCACGTGGCACGATCAGTGGCCACGATCGCACGGGCGCGACCGGGTCCGGTCCAGACACGGCTCGGGTCGGGGTCGGGTCGATCATGACCGTTGGATCTCGATCCGACGGTCCCCGTGGGTTTGGGTTCGAACGTGGTTCGGTCGAGTCGGCTGGCTCGGGTCGGACTCGAACTCGAGTCTGACTCGGGCTCGGTCGGATGAACAGTACAAACCCACTCGCATTTTCCAGCGATTTAATATTTAAAATAATTCCCAGTAATTCATTTAATTCTTAAAAAATAGCAAAATACTCAGAAAAATTCCAGAAAAATTCTGGAAAATATTTTAGGGTATTTGGGACTCAAATAAAATATTTCCAACAAAATTTTATTTGCAAAATTAAATTCTTTAATTATTTCAAAATGGAATAAATTCAAATAAATTCCAAATAAATCCAAATAAATTCCAGAAAATTCCAAAAATCCACCAAAGTGCCAAATCACTCATGAATTTAAGAAAAGCAAAATTTTGGGGTGTTACAGTTCGTGGCCGGGAGAGGATCGTTCGTCGGTTCGTCGTTCGTCGGGCAAAGGTATGGCGATGGGTAAACTTTTGGGATGGATTAGGTGCTGTGCTAGTGATGTTTTTGGTGCTTTAGATCCATGTTTAGGTGCTGCCTCTAGATGAGATTAGGGAGTTTGCTATGATTGTCCCACGTTCTGTCTCGGGCAGATTGGACGGCCGACATAGGGCTTAAGTTTTCGCAATTTATATATGTTTTCTGATCGGCCGGCTGTTACAGAAGTTGTAGATAATTTTAATACCTTTCAGTGGACACCAAGAACACGAAATACCGATCAGTGGTTTGAAAGTTATGGCTGTTTTACCAAACGTGTTCAAAACTGTGATGTGATTGGGACATATCGTGTTGATCTGTAGATTAGTCAATTTTAGACGCCGAATCAGTTTTTCCCAATACTTAGAAAATGCTAGGAAATTTCCTAAGCTTCGAGAAAATGTACTCATTTACTTGATTTGGAGTCCTAGAACTAGAGTTATGCTAGTTGGAAGCCCGATGTCCCGTCAGGATAGATTCTCTGTTTTCGGGTTTTGGGGGTAGTTTGCGAAGTCGGGGTAGAGGATCGTTCATGTACTGTTTGTGGGCACGTTTTGAGTATGTGGTACTTATGTGCAGGTGGTGTGTCCCTGGGAGTGCCCTCAACCTCTCGCCAATCCATCGCCCACGGTCGAAGGCAAGTGTATTGGAATGGGTTTGGGTTGTATGATTGCTAGACTTGCTTTAGTGCAATATGATTACATCATATGCTAACTTGCCATGATTGATGTTTTCCTATGATATGATGAACGTGGTTTTATATATTGGTTATGAATTCATTGTATTAAATGTTTATGCGAGATGATACATGTTCATGTCATATGTGCATTCATAATGGAAGAGCCGTCCAATTCTGATGCGGGCCTCTGTGTTCACACGTAGTGAACACGAAAGACCTACCTCGTAGTCCCATCCACGGTTGTGTATGGGAGTGAGTCAGTAAGAGTAGGCATCCTCCATCTACGGGATGGAAGGGGAAAGAGGGTGCACGCCGACGAGTGTGCACTCGGCAATACCGGTATGTGCTTCGAGGAGACATGTGCATTGCATTGCATATATGTTGATGTTGATGATATGTGTACAATGAGATTGTGATATGGTTGTGATGATGAATATGAGTGTAACACCCCGACATTTAATATGCCTGAATGCTACCAAACATAAGTTAAACAACATCTAAATACCACAATTAAACATAAATTCCAGCAAAGGCGCACATGCTAAAAACCGAGATTTCGGCAGCATCTCCTTTGTTTTAACATGAATTGAAGGAGCAACAACAGTAACACAAGTTATATCATAATGGAAAGCATATAAAATAGCAATAATTAACGACTTAGCAACAATGTAAGTCTAGTTCCAAACATATAATGTCTCCAAGAGTCAAACGAACGAAAAGATTCTCATTTAGCAAAGCTAAGCCTTAAAGCAATGATCATCACACGCAATTTATTATCAACACTAATTGAATGACTTGTGAAATCAAAAGAGTGAAGCTACGTGTGGAAGTGTGACTATTTCCCTTCCCAGCATGCCGGATTCATGGTACCTAAAAGAAAACAACATAAACACAAGCGTGAGTTCATCACTCAGCAAGCATATTGCAATGGACAACAAGAACAATAACATGGCAATAATGTCTCACATCATGTATATCATCTCATTCATGAACACATAACATTATCATCATCATTACGTATGCAATGCAATGCTCATGTCTCCTTGGAAACTCATACCGGTATGGTTGAGTACACACCCGTCGGTGTGCACCCTCTTCCCCCTTCCATCCCGAAGATGGAGGGTGCCTACTCCTCGCTTCCAAACACCACGTGGATGGAATCACGATGTAGGACTTACTCAATGGCTCTCCGGATTAGTCATAACTTTCTCACCGACTTTCCCCGGACTAGTTATGACTTTCTCACCGCCCGGGCCATGTAACATGCCATTTATGCAATTATGCCAACATCATATTTAACTCGTACATTAACACATGGCATCATAACATAATAAACATGCTCATCATATCATTGGCAATCATTAAAGCATGGCAAGTGCTCATATATCATGTAGTCAATTCCATCTATTCTCAACAAGCAACCTACAAATCGGTATCCATTACAACACACTTGCCTCAACCACGGACAACGGATTGGCGGGAAGTAGAAGGCACTCCCGGGGCCGCACCACCTGCACATAGGTATCACACACTCACAATCCTGTCCACAAAACAGTACGCAAACCCTCATCTACCCCAACATTGCCAACTACTCGCAAAACCTAAAAACAGAGGTTCTGTCCCGTTGGGACAGCAGCCTTCCAAAAGGCATAACTCGAGTTCTAAGACTCCGAATCAATTAAGCGAGTACATCCTCGCGTAGCTTAGGAAATTTCCCATCTTTTTATAGGTATAGGGAAAGACTGATTCGGACTCTAAAGTTGTTTAATCTACAAAATACCGTGATCTGTTCCAATCACGTCACAGATTTTAATACGCTCGGTAAAACAGACATAACTTTCAAACGGCTTGGCGGAATTTAACGTTCTTTATATCCACGGAAAGATAACGAAATTATATACAACTTCTTCAATGTCCGTACGACCAGATTCCGAATCTAATTTGGCGAAAAACCGAACCCTAGGTCGACTGCTGATGCTGCCCGAAACAGAGAACGTGGTAACTTCTAGATCTAATCTAATCTACTCAATTCCAGTACCACCAATTGATCTAAAAACTTGATAAACACCCTTAGAACAGTACCTAGACCAACCCCATGGATTCCCATGGCCATACCTTTGCCCAACGCACGAAAACCCAATAGATCTCCTCCCGGTTCGCGCGATCTCCTTCCTCGCTCCAATCCCGCCGGATCTCCTCGTCGCAGAGCGCTCCAACGGATAGATCTTTGAGGTGTGGAGGTGGAGAACTCCCCTAGGGGCAGCAAGGGAGGAGGAGAGGTGGTGGAGAGGTGGTGGAGCAATGGGGAGCAATGGGGGAGGTGGAGGCGCCACAAGGAGGAGGTGGGGAGGTGTGGGGGGGCGTCTAGGACTTGTGGGGGCGCAAGGGCAGGGGGTGAACGCCTAAAGGGGCTAGGGGAGGCCCCCAACCAGGTCTCCTACTCCTATTCGGACTCAAACTCCATCCCACCAAAGCCCACGACCCTTTCCTTTAGGCCCAAACTCCCCTGGAAAGGCCCAAAACCCCGGAAACGGCCCGGAAACGCTATTAAGCCTCCTATCATATGGTTTTAACCTCCAATACCATATTTCATAAAGTTTTTTGACCTTAACATTCACGTTAAATAATGTCACACCATTCCGTAGTGTCACAATGAGATTATGCCATGATTATGATGTTAAGTATGAGATGTAGTGATGTTAGCATTGAAAGCTGTTTCTCTTTGTTCCATTGCAATATACTTGCTGAGTGATGAACTCACGCTTGTGTTTTATGATGTTTTAGGTACCTTGCAACCAGCATGCGGGAAAGGGGTTTAGCTACACTTCTTCACGTAGCCCCACACATTAGGAAGTTGTTTAATCATTTGGAGTTATGATAATAAGATTAGTGCGATGAAACTTGGAGTATGGTTTGATTGTGTGCTTGATTTCATCATTTGCTACGTTATAGTTTGTGGAGTGGTTGGATTCAGAATTTTAGTCCTAAGATGTTTCTATAGCGACTGTTATTGCTGTTTTAGATGTCTTTCATATTGATATATCTTGCCATGATATTGCAATTGCTTCAAATCATGGAAAAACAAAGGAGATGCTGCTGTAATTTATCTTTATTTATGGTTTTTAGATGCTGCTTCTATCATGTTTGGTGACATCCAGGGCATACTAGATGCCGGGGTGTTACAGTGCACAAAGATTGCAAGGTGAAGGCAAAAGCTTTTCTCTCTCTAGCTTTGTGGTAGGAGTAGGATCGGAAGAGAGAGAATAATAGCTTGGTATGGAATGTGAATTTTATGAATCTTATGGCACTGTATATCAAAAAATTCAGATGCAGCGGTCCTAGTAGTGGACTGGGCATAACTCATAATAATGCTTGTAGAGTGGGCATCGCAAGAGCTTCTTTGACTAGAGCGGTGATGGTAGGCACACCACACAAAACCAAAAATGGGTATTTTCTGGAAGCATTTTGTAACAAACTGGTAAACTAACGTGTATGTTCCAAACAATCCAAAAACTTTGCTAAAATAATCCTGTGCGTGTTCTGATAAGAATGAGCATTGCATTCTTTGGACTGGCATTTGGTCAGTAAATTACAACATATATCAAAGGGCAATAATATTGGAAGGTCCTTATTTGTTCTAAATTTGGTTTTAGTTTTAGATGTAATTGATGACCAGTGAGTCATATAGTACTCAGATCGGAATATCTAGAGTAAGATGATACCTATTGAGTTTGAGTGTGATACGAATTTATTTTCTACTTCAACTCGGAGTTCTACTGTACATGAAGAGTCATTTATCCATTATAAACATGTACGTGTAGTTCATAGGATAGAGCTAGACAAGAAGAGAAAAGAAAGTCTTACTATAAACATATCCTCATATAGTGATGTAGCATTCGTGCCTCTATGGTTTTTCTCGAAAGGGTTTTTTACGTAAAATTTGTGTATCTTGTTTCTACTTTTCTTTGCATTATTTACGCGAAATGGTATAGACATTTTCAATTTCTGCTACACATACACGAAAGTGTACCAAGGATTCCATAAATATTTGCTACGTCCACACAAGAAAGGTTACCAGGAGTTCGTACTTTCAACTAGGTACACATAATTCATTCAAGTAAATATTGGATTTATTTCACATGGCGACTCTGAAGTATGATCTTCTACTATTGGATCGAGACAAGAGGTTTTCGCTATGGTAAGTCAATATGCGAGTTTTTCTTGCACAACTCAGTTTGGATGACGCTTTATTGGGGATCAACAAGATGCCTGTTGTATAGCCCCTCGAGGAGAAGCAAAGAAAAGATTGCAAGGCCTTATCTCAGAACCATTTTTATCTATCAAATAATATTTTCTAGGAGGTTTTGAAGGAAAAGACCGCTGCCGCATTATGGTTGAAGTTGGAGCATATTTGCATTACCAAAGATCTGAGCAATAAGATACATTTGAAGCAGAAGTTTTATTCACACAACATGGTGGAAGGCGGGTCATTATTCAACCACCTAACAGTATTCAAATAAGTAGTCTAAAATCTCGAGCATATGTAGAAGACCTGATTGTCCATGGGACACAACAGGAGAGGAGTTTGAACAGTAATTCAAGAGGCAAAAGCTCGAACAAAAATTACAAAGGTAGATTGAAATCCAAAGGAATGTACAAGTCATGCAAGTATTGCAAGAAATATGGACACGATATATCTGAGTACTGATGGTTAAAGAAAAAAGAGAAAAGAATAACAATTCCAAGAAGGATCAACAACATGATGAAGCCAAAGCCACTATTGTTACCAAAGAAGATTCTTATGGTGGTGATGTTCTCATTGCATTTGTTGGTGATTCCAAAATAAATATTGAGTGGATTCTTGATTGAACCTATAGCTCCTGTACATTCCACATGAGCCCCAACATGAGTGGTTAGTTAATTACGAAGCTACGCCAAGTGGATTAGTATTGATGGGTGATAATTCACCATTCAAGATAGCCATTTGTTTTATCTAGATCAAGATGTTTGATGCACCTTCAAACCTTTCTCAAATGATTGACATATTTTGAGTTTGAAGAGAAGTCTTATCTCACTAAGCACTCTTGATGCTAAAGGGTACAAGTATTTAGGTGGAGGTGGAGCTCTAAAGGTCTCCAAAGGTTCTCTTGTTGTGATGAAGGGTGATATGAAGACTGCTAATCTATATCATCTGCAAGGCACTATAATTTTAGATAATGTTGTTGTTGCCTCAAACAAATCATTCCATTCTGATACTACTAATCTTTAGCATATGCATTTGGGGAATATGTGTGAAATTGGCATGATAGAGTTATGCAAAAGAGGACTTCTTATCAGGATCCGAATATGCAAATCCGGATTCTTTGTATATATATTGCACTAGTCCAGGATCGCGCTAGTGCACACAATAACAACATAGGTGTAATATCAAAAATCATACATAGAGGAAACATTATAAAAGACTAGATTTATTATATAAAAGATATTTTGATGAGCAAAAGGTTGACTTTACATTTATTAAGCCTCATAGCGCTCAAACATTAAGAAAACTATAGTAGAACGAAAAACTTCGGCAGATAACCCATCGACATGCCATAAGAAATCGACAATGCTTAGCTCCTAGTAACTCGCTTTGTCGTGGAACTCCTCCAGGGCAAGTGTAGACTCTTCTTCAACTAATTTATTTATTGTTGCAAGCGTGAGTACATAAAGTATTCAACAAGTTGTGTACAAAATGCAAGTCTATTATAATGACTTGCAAGTCATATTCCAAAAGAATGGCTGATATGACTATTTTATAATAGATTAAAACAAAGAGTAAAACAAATAACAATGATAAATTTCTTAGATATTTCTCAAGATAAACTGGTACATAGTCTAAACTAATTCCATTACTTCCATTGGCATGTAGCCTCCTTTCCCAAGTTCATTTTTAATAAAATCTAACCCTTGTGTGAAATTCCCAAGCATTGTCCGTAATCGGGGACACAACTATTCAAATAGATTGTATACTTTGCAGAAGTTATACACTTTACCCATCAGATATTATCAATCTCTTATTGTCATGCAATGTGTAACAAAGAACATCATAACAAAACATTTTGAAAAATCTATCTGAACATAGACACTTCCAATAAGCTTGATCTCACTATTCCACCCTCATACAAAGCAGAAGAATAGGAGGGACTCATCGTTGGACTAGGCATAATCATTTTTTGAGATGTGGAGGCATTGCAACACACACCTTACAACCACACAGCATGGTTATCCTCCTGAGATATCATATGTCAAGTCTCAGTAACTAACTGAGTTAGATCTATCCTGTACCATACATGTGGTTGTATGTTTGAGCCTAGTTCAAAGGCTTACAAGGTTAAGTCCTTAACTGACTGAAGCTAGACTTTTAATTAATCTCAGTAACAATTATCAAATGATTCACACAGAATCTCCAACCCAATGTCACAGACCCACCATTATGGCACACAAGCTCTTGTCACTTTCCTCAATCTAAATCATTTACTACCCCAATTGATTATCATGCAATACATGCCATCAACAACATCAATATCATTGTATGACAACACATGACACACCTTTTTCAAAAGCATGTTCCACAAACCATTAGTCAAGTTTGAATTTGCACCTTTCAAAAGATACCAATTATTCATGGCATGGCTAAGCAAACTACTCGCGATCCAACCGACCCATGTTGGCATTATATTAGCAACTAACTAATAAATATTCATCACAGGGTGACAAATAAATATGACATAGCAGACAAGGTAAGTATAATTCAAATGGGTTGAATAACTAATTCCCAAACTATTTGAAAATAGTTTTAAATTTAAAATAACATGCAATAGGTTAAAACAAAGTTGTTTTTGAAAAACAGGATTCAACATGATCAAAGCACAACATGCCTTTGAATAAATCCTGATTTTGAATCAACTCTTTGTCGTGGGGGCTCCGGACTCGTATTAACAGTTGGGGTGATTACTGTTGCATCGGACTAGAGATTAATGCAACCCGTAAAACATCCAACTACTAAACAAAATCCGTACTCGGATCAAGGACAATTGATGGGCCGCACTCGAAGCAAGTGTATGCGCCAACCGATTGATCCCAATTCGAGATTCCCGCAACCGTGTGCATAGTACTGGTTCCCTGGATCAGTAGCCCAGTAACCACACATTGTCATTCAAGACGAATCATATCCATGCACAAGTAAATATAATACACCCGAAAGGTAAAGTTATTACATTTGTTTAATAACTACAAGTTATGACCTCAGGGCCTACACGAGTACAAAAGACCGAAATAGAATAGCGGAAGTCCAAAAGTAGAATGCGCAGTGTGCCTTCCACCCTCAGCCAACTGGCTGAAGGAGCCCAGCTAACCCTCTGCGAAACCGCCAGCATCCACGTCAAACGGCGACTCGTCGGCCACATCTTCAGTCTTACCTTCTTCACCTTCCTCTGACCAAAATCCATTTGAGCAAACGGTGAGTACACATATGTACTCAGAAGACTTTAGTGTATGGAAATTATATATAGACATGCAGGCTACGACAGGGATATTCAGGTTTCTACACTAAGTCTTTTTTAGCACAAAGCAAGTTTATTCGCATTATGATAATAGATTCAACATTCGCAATTTGGAAAGGAGATTATTAAAAGACATTTCAAAGAAAGTAACAATGTTTCACCCTTTATCCGAAACCAACATCCAACCAATCCATTTCCATCCCTTAACCACACCTTTCCATTTTCCAGAATTCGTAAACCATAAGCTATTCACCCATACCATCCCATTCCCAACAACCAGACTCACACCAACCCAAGCCAATCCAAAGCCAATCATTTTCTAAAACAAGCCCATTCCCAATTGCTATACTAGATAGTACTTTTCAAGCTGCTCATGACCGTGAGCACGGCTAATCGATTAGTTTAGTTATCTCTGCAGAGACTGTACACTGTACCCACATGACACGTTCTAGCAATCATGCCAACCATGCCACGCGATACCAGAAGTACCCGTTATGCTAGACAGTGACGAAACCTTTCGAGAGATGAGGGTTCAAATCTTGCACTGGCCCGGTAATGTGCATCCCTAACTACAGCCACAGAAGCCGCTAGTGGTCCCTACGGGCCCCCACCAGCCCATAACCTCCCCGTAGTTGGCATTACCGTTGTATTGGGCAAACTTTCCTTCGATGCCTCGACAAGAAAGTCCCTAGAATGCACCGACAATACAGATGCATCAAAACCCCTTTGCCCTCCTTTAATGCAAGACCATATCCTGTTCCCTGTACTAGGCTAAGGCCATCCCATACTGGCACATGTGGTTGCATGCATTAGACTCAGTCATAGCATCAAGTTCAGTCCTTAAGGTGACTCAGGCGAGATCTTCCAAACCCACATGCTAAGGCCACAGAGAGTCGGCACTAGCGGCCCGGCGGAGCTCCCACTAGTCCGCAAACTCCCCCTAGCAAGGGTCCAACCATCACCGAAACCAAAACCATATCCATTCCAAACAAGCCCCAGGCTTGTAAACCAATCCGAAACCAATCCAGTCATCCAACCGGAACCATCAGCCTATCCAACCATATCATCTCCGAACCACCAACATCTCGCCCGGGTCTAAACTCTCCGAATTTTCCATTTTACTCACGCAACCACCCTTTTTCCAAAGAAAACCCCATCACCAGCCGATTTCGAACCAGAACCAACCATCCACCGAATTAGTTCCAGGAGTTTGTAATTGAGAGTATCACGGTCTCCTGCAACCAATTTCTACTGCTTAACTAAGCCTTGTGCAATAATTATTCATTAATACCCCTTTGACATTTGCTAACATGTCTAGTACGGGTCTAGGTGTGTCAAAGGTCACTGTTAGAATTAGATCGAGGGAATCCACCAATTTTAGGTTTAACTACCAATTGCCAAAAACTAACATTTTGTTAAACATATGAGCATGCATAATAGTTTTGACAATCAAAAATTAAGTTTTGCAATTATAGGATTCAAAATGATCAAAGGAGGTGCTTGCCTATTTGCTCTTCGGCGAAATCGGTCTCCGGGACGTAGTCAGGATCATCAATAGCGTTCGACGCGTCTACGTCTACACGAAAAGCGATAGGACCAAAATCATCGATCAAAATATGTAAAGAAGCGATTAAATACCAACAAGAACCAAAAACGGAAAATGAAAGCTTAATCGGAAAAAGGAAATCAGGATTTCTCCCCGAGCCCGGCAGTACCGACTACTGCTGGGCGGTAGTGCCGCTGTACGGCCGGCAATACCATCTAGCATTCCCGGTAGTGCCGCTGGCTAGGAACCAAAACGGATGCTCTCTGGAAAAAAGGTACCGGGGCTACCTCCGGTACTACCGTGATGGCGGCAGTACCGGCCTCACGGCCCGGTAGTGCTGGTCACAAGAGACCCACGAGGGGACCTCTCTGAAAAAATAACCATCGACGTTACGTGAGCGGTACTACCGGCGAGGGTGGCAGTACTGGCCTTACACGTCGGTAGTGTCGGCCACACTGGGAAAACTCTTTCCAAAAAGCTACATTTCGCGCAATTGAGTCCGAAACTTCGCGGCAAGGATATGGATAGGTTCCTAGCGATTCTAGGGACTCATTCATGTTGACCACGATGAGTTTCGAGCTCGATTGCTCGAATTTCCCCCTTTTGACCTAATGGAGGGTGAAAATGACGAAAAATCGGATCTCGACACAAAAAAGTCCAAATTCGATTTCCTTCGCGGCAACGGGACGTCTACGGCACTAAGGACACATACGCATTTAACTCGGGGATTTTGGGACTTCGGAACGTGAAATCGTCTCAAATGCCCAAAATGCAGCTTTTCGCAAATCGACCGAAATAACGGATTTGCAACACGCGTAATGATACCGTTAGCGCGCTAAGGTCCCACGTGACCGAGAGCTCGACTACGACCTTGGTACACAACGATCGAACTTTTAAAACTCAAAAATCCTAATTAAGTCCCGAGTTCGATTCTCACCTCGAATCGAGTTCAAACTCGATTTTCCATAGAAATCGACCTTCGAGGCGGGGACTAACTTCGCGGGTCATCATCACAAGTCATTCGGAGCTAGGGTTTAAAAAGGGAAGCTCCGAAAATTCGGGAGACGACATTTTGGAGTTAATGGATCCACCGAGAAGTAGATCGGGGCTTTAGGAACCCACCATTCGTGCTAAACGACTTCTCTAACCCTAATCTAGGTCTAGTGACTCAACAAAACAATGACTAAGCACCCGATCTAGGTTTTCTAGGGTTTAAACAAAAGGAAAGAAGAGAAAAAATGAAGAGGAGAAGCTAGGGTTTGCATTAGAATTTAGAAATCAACTCTAACCTTGGATTGACCTCCTGAGCAGTCACCCAGGGTTCTTGGGGAAACTTCTCCACGTTCCCGCCAAGCTTCTCCTTGCTCCCCTTCCACTCTACCAGCTGGGAAAGGCAGCAGCTGGCGAGGCTTGCACGAGAGAGAGGAGGAGGAAGAGGAGAGGATGAAGAAAGAGTGAGGGAGGAGAGGAAATGGAAGAGGAGGAAGAGGTTTCCCCCTGGCATTTTGAGGCAAAGGAGGGCATGGGAACCGAGGTGAGGGGATAAACACGAGTACAGGAGGAAAATAGGGCTCTGCCTCGCTCTCGTCGCTAAGGCTGGCAGTACCACCCGAAACAGATCTTGCCGCTTAGTCCGATAGTATCATGGCATCACGCGCCCAAAGAAATGAAAGTTCTCAATTTTGAGATTCTCGCAACGGTTTTTGTTCAATTGTCTAGCGGACTTTTGGAATAGGTTCGAGGTATCCTAACGAAGGTTTAGAAACTTAGGTTTGGGTTCTAATTTATGAGAATTGAAATTTCACCCGAACTCGAATTCAGGGACTTCGATCGGGGAAATCGAACGAGCGAAACGACAAAATGGACATTGAAAGCAAATAACTACAAATCAAGACTCGAAAACAATTAAGAGCACTAATCCACACTTAATTAAGCTTAATTACAAAACGTAGGTGTTACAATCCTACCCCCCTTAGAAAAATCTCGTCCTCGAGATTAGCCAGACGCGGCAAAGAAAGAGGGGAACTCAGCTCTATGACGATCTTCATGCTCCCAAGTGGTTTCGTCCTGGGTGTCGTTACTCCGCTGGACTTTGAGCATTTTGATGACTTGATTGCGGGTAAGACGCTCAGCTTCTTCATGTACCCGAATTGGGTGCTCGCGATACGATAGATCAGGCTGAAGATCGATCGTTTCCAGCAGGGTAAGTTCTGTGGGTGCTCGAAGACATTTCTTCAGCTGTGACACGTGGAATATGTCGTGTACCTCAGAAAGCTGAGGTGGAAGCTCAATCTGATAAGCAACCTCACCTTTCTTTGTGAGAATGCGGTACGGACCAACGTAACAGGGCGCTAACTTCCCACGAACTTCGAATCGATGAGTGCCTCATAGCGGCGTGACCTTGAGATAGACGAAATCGCCTACATCAAAACTCAGCTCACGGCGACGATTGTCAGCATGATTCTTTTGCCTCGACTAGGCTTCTTTCAGTCGATCCCGAATCAGCATGACATGGTCTTCAGCTTCTTGGATCACGGCAGGACCGAAGAATTGTCTTTCACCGACTTCAGACCAGAATAGGGGTGTTCAGCACTTTCTTCCGTAAAGTGCTTCAAACGGCGACATCTGGAGACTTGCTTGATAGCTATTGTTGTAGGAGAATTCAGCAAAAGCTAAACACTTCTCCCACTTCATGCTGTAGGTCAACATGCAAGCACTTAGCATATCCTCCAGGACTTGATTTGTCCTCTCGGTCTGACCATCGGTCTGAGGATGGTATGCTGTGCTGAAGAATAGCTTGGTACCAAGAAGTTCATGCATATTCTTCCAAAACCGCGACATGAATTGGGCTCCACGGTCAGACTCAATGACCTTGGGAACACCATGCAGTCGAACTATGTGGTTCAGGTAAAGTTCTGCAAGTTTAGCTCCATTGTAGGTGGTGTGGATAGGAATGAAATGTGCCACCTTCGATAATTGATCCACGATTACCCAGATGGAGTCATGGCCGCTCGATGATTTTGGCAAACCAGTGATGAAATCCATACCGACTTCATCTCACTTCCACTCCGGAATCTTAAGGGGCTGGAGCAATCCCACAGAATGTTGATGCTTCGCTTTCCCTCGCCAGCACACGTCGCAAGTGGTGACGAATTCAGCGATGTCCTTTTTCATACCAGGCCACCAGAAACTTCCTCGGAGATCCTGGTACATTTTAGTACTTCCGGGGTGGATCGAAAGAGGAGTATAATGAGCTTCTTTCAGGGTCAATTGCTTGATCACCTGGTCATTCGGGACGCAAACTTGCCGTCCACGCATGACCATCCCATCAACTCTCTCCGAGAACTCCGAAGATGTGCTTTCCTTCAATTTGTGCTTAATCTCGACCACAATCTCATCAATGAGCTACACGGCTTTGATTTGAGACTCAAGAGTGAATTCAAGGGTCAGGGCTGCGACAAACCCTTCTTAGACCACTTCCAAATTGAGTCTCTGAAATTCATCCAGCAATTGAGGTTGACTGATAAGAGTCAAAGCTTTAATAGTGTGCAGATTGCGACGGAGGGCATCTGCAACCACGTTAGCTTTGCCAGGATGATAATGAATCCCCAGATCATAATCCTTGATCAGCTCTAGCCATCTGCGATGTCTCAGGTTTAGATCTGGTTGAGTGAAAAAGTATTTCAGGCTCTTGTGGTCGGTATATATCTCACATCTGTTTCCAACGAGATAATGACGCCACAGCTTTAGAGCGTGAATTACTGCCGCCAATTCCAAATCATGAGTCAGATAATTGGCTTCATGAGGCTTCAATTGACGCGAAGCATAGGCTACTACCTTGCCCTCTTGCATCAATACACATCTGAGACCCTGACGCGAAGCGTCGCAATACACGTCAAAGCTCTAGTGTATGTCTGGCAATACAAGAATCGGGGCAGAGGTAAGTCTTCGCTTCAACTCTTGAAAACTTACCTCACAGGCTGCTGACCACTCAATTTTCTTCTCCTTCTTGAGCAGTTTTGTCAGCGGCTTTGCGACTTTGGAGAAGTTCTCGATGAATCGCCGATAGTAACCGGCAAGACCGATGAATCGCCAATCGTCTGCCTCCAAAGGGTTAGCATTTCTAGAGAAGGTTGGTGGGTGAGTTCTCATAAACTCTGATAGTTTTGTTTGATGCTGAGGCCCCTGATTGCCTGCCTGATTAGCATTGTTGGCGACCGCTTGATTAGCGATCTACTGCACAGTCTGCATTAGCTGTGTCTGAGTAGCAAGGAAAGCTCCCAGATTCTGCATGTCCACTGGTGGTGCATTCGGTGCATCATTTTGGTTGCCTCCCTGACACGAACCACTTCCTCTAGCTCTAGCGTTACCACTGGTGTTCACCATCTGCTGATTACTCCAACAGTTTAGAGAAGAGGGGGAAAAAGGAATAGACAAGTAGAAAGAATCTTATACAGGGGAGAACAGGTGTAACTCCAAACTCAAAACCAGGAACTTTATATTAATATTAGTATGGTTTCTTACAAGTGCCTAAGGGCAATGCAATGCATACAGACACACAAAACATAACACCAGACAAACAGACATAAGACAACTTCACACACTGTGACTCACGCCGAAGGCCAACTCTTGGAATATTAAAGACGCGACTGCAACCTCTGAGTCTCAACACGACGCAACAACACACTCACTCGTCGATGATTCCTGGCTATGGTCCTCCTGGTGGATATACCGGTGGATGAGCTAGCATCGGAGCAAACTGATCCCCATGCCCAACTATCATCGGGACAAACGACCCAACTGACTCGTCGAGTCCCGAGACAGCCTGCTCCTGGACCGGAGGCTCTGGCTCCTGTGCGGGTGCCTCCTGCACTGGTGCCTCCTCCTGAGCTGGTGCCTCTTGTATCTCTTCCAGCTCCTCTGGATCCGGCTCGTGCAGCTCCAAGACTAGCTCTGGTCCTTTTCCATATAGAGCCTCCTCCAGCTCATGAACCCTCGTAAGGGAGTGAGCTGCGAGCTCCCAGGCCTCCCGCAGCTGAGTCTTCAACCCCGTGACCTCATCTCGAGCCCTCTATAGCTCCTCAACAGTCTCATCCATGTCCTCCTCCTGGGCAATCACAAACCTGGCCAGGTGAGTAACAGTGACATCTTCATCCTCAATCGGCCTTCGGTTTGCACGGGTGTCTCGGCGTGGGTGATGGCAAAAGACCGTGCCCTCCAGCTCCCTGGAGTACAAGCGAGCAATCCTGCCAGACGCGACATCTCCTGTATCCCAGCCTCAAATGTCAATCTCCTGATGTTGAAGTACATAGGATGACTCCCCCTTGTCCCTTCTCGAGAATACACCATCAGCCTGGTCTTCCACATTCAGACCTGTCCTACTTCATCGATGGTGGTTCCGGTGTAAATCGGACGATCGTATCCTCCCAGCACTTGCATCATGCGCCACATCTCCGCAGCATACCCTCCAAGGCGCTCTCCAATGGTGTTGTACATCCTCATCTGCCAACAACGAACCACGTAAGAACACAACATTTTATAAACAAGGTGAGAACAAAGAAGATTCAGCATAGGACACGAATCAGAAGAGAGGGGATAAGTCAAGAGTCCATTCATTTTCTTGACAAATTTTAAGCTTAGAAAATAGTTTTGTCCTGCTAACGGCCATTCTAAACTAAGGGCAATCCTACAGTTAGTATGGCTCTGATACCACCTCTGTCGGGACCCGAATCTGCAAATCCGGACCCTATGTGTATTCTGCATTAGTCCAGGATCCCGCTAGTGCACACAGTTAAACAGGGTTGAATATCACATCCATACACGACGGAAATATAAATAAGTACGTCAATAATTAAAATAAACTTTTGCAAGACCTTAAGGTCACCTTACAATATTCAGCCACACAGAGCTTACTCAAATAAAGACAAGTAAACATAAACAATAGAAAATAAAAGTCTTGATAAGCTCCACAACGCCACAGGCATCTGACGAAGGTTGCCTCCTAGTTCTCTTGGTCCTCAACATACTCCTCCTTCCATGCGGATGTAGACTCTTCTTCTGACGTTTTGTTGATTGGCAATGGTGAGTATACAACATACTCAGCAAGTCATGCACAGAGGTGCCATCCTATTACTATATGCATGGCTTCTTCCAAAGGAATGGCTTAATTGGTTCCGTTGCATTAAACAACATTTTGCTTGGATTAAATAACTTTAATAGATTCAAAAACAGTGAAATCATATTATATTATATTAAGTTCACAATCTCATTTCATAAGCATGGCACAAAGCTTAAGTCAATTTATCATCATCTCTGGCACTCAGCCAATCTTCCCACATTTTATTTTAGAAAATCTACCCCTTGACTGTAATCCCCGAGCTTTGTCCAGTACCGTGGACTCGGCTATTCGAATAGTTTTAACACACTCTGCAGAGGTTGTACACTTTTCCCACATGATACTGTCGCACACCACAAAGGCGATTGACCATAACGAAGTTTTTCAGAAACCTTCATCTACACATATGACCCTCTCCGATATTGCCTTCACTACCACTTCCCCCACGAAGGATCGAAGTGTAGGACCGACAATCACCGTTGGATGGACACCAAGCCGTAGCTCTGGTATGCTCCCCCACACAATTACCCCGATGTAACCTTCACCCTAAGGTATCAAAGGTAAGATTTCAGAATCGTACTAAACTAAGACCATCCCACTCTAGTCATGTGGTTGCACGAAAGGCCCAGTTCAAAGGCTTGCAAGGTGAAGTCCTTAACTGTTCAGGGCAAGACATCCTTCTCTCAAGTTTTGGCACAAAGCCCTCACATCACTCATCTCATTGCCACGAAGGCTGCTGCCAAGAAGGCCCACCTGGCACGAAGCCATCTTGCCACTTGCCCTAGTCTAAATCTTTTCCCGCCCCAGTTTGATTATTGTGCAACACATGCCAACGATAATATCAATTACCATGTAGAACCACAAAGGTACCTACACTTCACATCATCACTTGGCAATGTTACAGCCTTTCCAAAATTCGTTCCATATATCATTAGTCAATATTGTTTTGCTATTTGAAACACGTTTCACGTATAAGCAAGACTAAGCAACTAGTCACGGTCTAGCCTCCCGTGTTGGCACATTATTAACATCCAACTATTTTAAACCAAACTTAAGGTGAAAATGGATACATGGCATACAAATATTAACTTCAAAGGGGAAATAACAATTAGGTTGTTTAGCTACTTTACCCAAATTAAATTAATTCATTTTAACAACATAGCATGCATAATTTAAATCAAAATATATTTCAAAAATTAGGAACAACATGGTCAAAGCACAACTTGCCTTCAAAAAGCTGATGATCTTGATCTACGGCCTGAGCTTGGTCTTCAACCTCCGCACTCTCGCACAGTTCAACGTCTACGCGTAGCAGATAACTAAATAAACACACATTCGAAAAATACTACAAATCAAACTAGTTCATAATTTCACGAAAACTTCCAGATAATTAGTTTAGCATTTTCTAAGAATTATAAAATTTATTTTGGTATTTTTGGACGTATAGTTTAAGAGCTACAAAATTCGTAAGTTTAGACTTTCCGCGAATAATTTAGCAGTATAAATTTATTTATAAAATTTCAAAAAAATTATCGTAGAAAGGTATTGATTTTTACTAATTAACAAAAAATTTTTCAAGCGATTTGGACTTAGAATGAATTTGTAGCGAAAAAGATAAAATTCACAATTTTCGGAAATTAACATGTACAACTAAACTCTCATTTCCATTCTATGCATGGTACTGTTCCAGACGAGAGCACAATTCATGCATGCGCACGGCTTGATACACATGAGCATATTTATACATACGCATACATACAATGTACATGTATATATATATATATAGATATATATATACATGTACAAGTATTCACGTGTACAGTCGAGTATATTTTTGTATACATGCAAGCCGCTGTCTAATATATACGTATATACACACTAGCATATATATAAAAATACACGTATATTCTTGCGTATAGCACTATTTCTTCCCTGCATGCAAGACTAAAAACTAACACATACGTGGGTATGCTTACATACTAATATTTATACACACGCGTAAATACACGACGAGATCCACCAATCAGTAGAGATAGAGCACGCGCGAAAGAAAAGAAATACTACCGATCGGCAGTAGCAATGACAGCGGCGACGCAAGGGAATGCGACGGTGACGATAGCGGCGGCGGTGACGACGGCGGTGACACGGTGGCAACGACGTAGACGCGGCGGTGACTACGTCAACAGCAGCGGCTACGGTGGCGGCGTAGACGACGGCGACGACAGCAGTACATGACGACGGCAGCGATGGCGAAGGCGACTACAGCGACGGCGACGACGTCAAGGGAAATGGTAGTCGAAATGGTGTGGTGACTAGAACGTTGGAATGAGGCAATGGAAAGGGTGTGTATAACTTTGTAAGGCTTGGAGAAATGGAGGACTAGAAATGGCTAGAGAGGAAACGTACAAGAAAATGAAGGAAAAGTCATGCTGCGCATGGAGCTCTTCATGTCAAGGCTAATGGGACTAGTTACTAGTTGTGTTCATGGAGTAGTTACTAGTATTCAAGTGACTAGTAATGGAGGAACGGCTGGATGTAGGAATCGGTTGGAATATGAAATGAACTGGTAACTGCTTGAAGGTGAAATGAACTCATGTGTTCACTGCTGGGAAGAGGAGAAAATGGAAATGCCAGGTGTCACGTATGCGTAGAACACGCTGTGCATATACATATATACATTCTCAAACCATGTCGAGATAAAAAAATAACAGAGATGTTCTAAAAATCTGAAAAATTCCTCTAAAATACTAAGAACTATTTGGAACCTAACGAAGTTGGTTTCGTGATTTTTCGACGTATAGATTTTTCGTAAAAAAAATCTTTTAGTGAAACAGACACCTGTACAGATTTTTGTAAAATTAACGACTTACGTTATATAACATGTTTTTCAAAAATATTTGAAGGGAACACTCTCGTCTTCAAATTATATTTATTTTAAACAAAATTTTAGATTTTATGCTTATGCAAAAATGCATGATCTTTATTTAACGTGATTAGTCCAATAAACTTAAATTCGAATGACTCGCGAGGATTCCAAGTGAATTTTGGAAAAATTACAACTAATCCCAGAAACACACTAAATATATTAAAAGCAATTTTTGGGATGTTACAAACACCTTGTTCATGAGGTTCATAAATGTGGCAGGAGTATTGGTAAAACCAAATGAAACCACGGTGTACTCGTACAATCCGTAGCGAGTAGTGAACGCAGTTTTCTGAATATACTCCGGCCGGATCTTAACTTGGAAGTATCCAAATCTCAAATCGATCTTAGAGAAGATCTGAGCCCCACTCAATTGATCAAACAGATCATCAATCCGAGGGAGAGGATACTTATTCTTGATAGTGACTTCGTTCAACGAGCGATAGTCGACGCACATGTGAAAATTGCCGTCCTTCTTCTTGACGAAGAGTGATGTAACATTGGGTGTCCCGATCTTTTGATGAGAACGATAACCTTCGATTTGGGTGGAGACGACTTTGACGATCCAACTACAACGTATAATGACGATGCACCTTAGCAATCGCTAAACCAACTCCAGAGGGTTATTGACCTTGCCGTGGGCACGATCAACCTGATCACGAAGATCAATTCCTGCAAGCAATCGAAGAACAAGCAAGAACAAGGCAAAAGCAATCTAAAATTGCAAATATAGATGAAGTATATAAAAAGTTGGGGTTCCGATACAAGGAGCTTGTTAGGCGGCCGTTGAGCACGTCTAAAAGACTCAAAATAGTAGCAAAAGGCTAAACTATCAAATAACCAAAACCCAAGTTATTTTGGGGGACTCCCTAGCTATATATAGGAGAAATAGGAGGCCAAAACCATGCTAGGGGTGTCCAAAACACATCCATGGCCGAGTAGGACTCCTATTCCTAGTTTGACTCGGAAGGAATTTGTACATGAGGCCGGATCTGTTGGAAAGAGGACAATGAAACCTTTCAAACCAGTACTCATAGACCCCAAACACCCTTGTGGATCAAAAGTTATGGTCATTTTAAGTTGGTGCTGTCCCGGTGGCCGAATCCGAGTTGAACTTGTGCACCGGAAGAATTGGCTCCATGCTTGATGTTTGGGAGTCCTTCTCCTTGGTTCCTCAGGACAATAAAATCATCACAAGGATTAAATAGCATTCCATTCATTAAATTATTTGTATGCAACCCGAGGAACGCATTCACCTGGTAATTGAATTGACGTGCGCGAGCTCGAGTAATTGGCCCTTGTATTACATTGCTGGTTTCAATTGGGTTTGTAGGCATGGCCGTATCCATGGTAGTGATGTCCTCATCATCCTCCCCTTCTTGCATTTGAGTCGTCCTCGACTCAAGTTCATCATCTTCTCCCAAGTATGGCTTTAGATCTGATAATTGAGTCGACGGGCTTGAGCTCGAGTCAATGGTCCTTGGACCGACGAAGATGTAGAAGGATGGCCAAGGTGGGGGCCAATAAAGCCATGCAGATGGAGCCATCGTAGTAGATGTATACGAAGTAGAGGATGCCGTGAAGTGTCGCCAACTTAATGGTCCTGGCCAAGGTGGGGGTCGATGAAACCATGCAGTTGATATAATTGCAGCAACACTTGGTGATGACCATTTGTATGCAGTGTTAGTTCTGTCTATGATGAGCATGGTCTCATCATCCTCCCTTTCTTGAAGTGGAGTCATCCTCGACTCCATCATATTGTCCTGAAAAATGTTAGGAGCGACAGGAAACAAAGCAACATGCAAATTTGCAATCAAATTAATGGATCGAGAATCTTTGTCAATCATATACTCCCGTTCTTGAAAACTATCATGTGACTTGTAGGTTGAACCAAAAGTACTTGATTTGACATGATTAGTGATATGGAACTTATCAAATTGATGACATTGTTGCATAACAAGCGGAGGTTTAAAATTTGAACAAATGTAAACTCGATGCGCTTTATACTCTCCTTTCTCACTATTTTGCCAATAACATAAAAAATATTTTGCGATAACCATGACAAATCAGAATGTACAAAAAGTCTCTCCTCTAAATAATTCAGATCACACGGAACATCAAATTCAATGTAGCCTAATGTATATAAAGGAGACATCAATTTCAACTAATCATTTTCGCTTGTGATGTGAATGACATGTTTATTTTTAGCACAAGTGTCTAGTGTGTTAACAATAGTGACATGTCCATTCGCTAGTTGTGTCATGGATATAAGTGAAGTATTATCACACAACTCTTCTTTATCACAAGAAATACCAAGCAAATCATCTTGTAACAAAGCAAAATCAACAATTGGTTCCACTAATAGTTGCTCTACCAGTTATATTACCTTGTAAGTTCTCATCAGCTCTTGTTGGCGTTTCTTCAACTATTATCTCTTCACTTACAAATGGGGTAGTACTGATCGTTTCTTTCTCCATATGCTCTTGTACATCATTCTCTCGATGGTGCTCACTTTTCTGCAAAATGTTATCTACAAAAAGAAGGTGCAACAATGGGCGCCTCAAATGAGGCTAATGATTCTTTCAAGGATTCAGCAAGCATATTTTCAACTCTACAAGCACATACAACCAATTCTGAAAGAGATCTATATGTTTCATCAATAAGAGCATCCTGAATTTCTTGATTAAGTCCACGTATGAACCTAAGCTCTGTTGCTTCTTCACCTTCAACTAAACCACAACGCAACAAATGATTTTGCAATCGTTCATAGTATTCCTTAACGCACTTATTTCCTTGTTTCAAGCATTGGAGTCTAGTATACAAAAATTCAGTATGATATTCAGGAACATAATCAATTCTCACAAGTCTTTTCATGGCCTTCCAATTTTCAGGTTTTCTCTCTTTTCTACAAATATGTTTCCACCATGTTAATGCATATTCATTTAGCACACTAGCAGCAACACTAATCTTTTCATTTTCAGACAAATCATACTTGCCAAATTCTTTGTCTACTGCTATCTCCCAATTAATATAGGCATCAGGATCATAATGACCTTTAAAAGGTGGAATGGCGAATTTAACCTTACCTAGGGAATCATCATCAACATGTACTTGAGCATGTAGTATGCCATTTTTGTTGCTTAGAAGATGAGGTGGGGGATTGGAAGTTCCTGGGGCAGCACCTGCAAGCGTATCAAGTCTAGACAAAATAGTAGCAAGATTAGTGTTAGCAACTCCCTGAGCGGTCTTGATAGACCGGTGGCGGTCTTCTTGCAGCGACATTCTAGCAACAATTCCCTTGGCGCGTGGAGAGTGATGCAGCGAATCCCCATAACCTGACATGGTTAGTAGAAGACAAGAAAACAATATAACAAGTATAATGTTCCTATCAACTACAAGGAGGTGGTGGTAATTCTCTCAACATTCAAGCCTGTAACCAAAGCTCTTAGAAGTTCTTACATGCAGCAGGTGTTGACGGCCGTTGGCGTGGTCAAAAGTTCTCTAAAGCTTGGATAAAGCGATTGCCAAGGGACCGAACAAATGTACGGGGTTGGATGTGGAGCTTGGAGAGGCAATATTTATTTCCTATATAATCTGGTAATTCTAGTTATTGTAATGATAAGTAATGATCCAAACTACAATTCACAAGCCCTAGTTGCCGATCTCAAAGATATAAGTGAATTTGAAGGCAACACACACGCAAAGATAATGGCACTTATGCAATCAAGGAATGAGCTATAAAATATAAGTGATGCGCCAAAAGCTCTATTGCACAAGTCGTAGAGAGACGCTGACTTACTGCTTTGAGAATGTAAAAAGGGCACAAGATTGCTGACTAATTAATAAATTGCACAATATAAAAAGTAACGAACACAAATTAGGGTTTTGCTCAATGTAGTGCGACTGGCCACAATTTTCTTTTTCTTTTCCTTTTTTTTTGTTTTTGGCCTTTTGGCTCTTTCTCTTTTCTTTCTTTTGGTGACTTTCGGCCAACACTAGTATGAACAAAGTTTTGGAATCCCTAACTCGGTGTCACAAGATAATATGATATGATAACTGAAGATTATGCAATGTACCAAGTTGTCAGCGTATGAGCTAACAGACCCCTTCCGAAGCGGGGTGTATGAAGTTCGAACGGGGGGCTTTCGTGGAGATTGCTTGAGAGACGATGGAAAGGAAACAGAGACGAAGCTCACAAGAAGACGCTAGGGTTTATCCAGGTTCAGGCCCTCTCTACAAGTAATAGCCCTAGTCCTGCTTGTTTTACTCTTGTTTGTGTTCTTGGGGAAACTGGAAAAGCCAGGGACCTGGAGCTCCAGGACTCTCGCCGAAAAGGGGTATGAATTAGCATAAAAGATCCAACCTAAAAGATCGAACCGAAAAGATTCAACCCTCGCTCCCATGCACCCCAACTGCCTTTTATACTCGGGCTGGCTGGGGCTCATGGGGCTTACAACAGTGCAGTACATTGAATACACTTGACATGCCGCATTGAATGCACCTGTCACTGTTCTTGCAGCACCCTTAATGCCCTGGCATAGCCATCCTCTCCCCCGCTTCGGGCTCCGCGCCTGCCGGTTCCGCCCGCTCTGCCGGGGTGGGAAATTGCATCGTGATGCCATTTGTAATAATGGCGCGCGTTGGGAACACGCGCCGCCATACTGTGGCCTTCATTACCCCCATTTAATGCGCACGATACGCATTAAATGTCTTTGACCTTCTGTGTGGTGGCACAGGTTACTAGGTGGCCTCGGGGGCTGAGCGCCAGTGGTGTGGACTAGGCGTCGTGCGTCCGCAGGTGACCACCTTGCTGACCGCCAGCGACGTGGCCGGGATGCCACGTGTCCGCTCGGCGATCACCCTGCTGACCGCCAGCGGCGTGGCCTGGTCGCCACGTGTCCGCTGGGCGGCTACCATACTGACCGCCAGTGGCGTGGTCTGGACGCAACGTGTCCGCTGGGCGATCACCCGCCGACCGCTGGCCGTGTGGCTCGACGCCACTGTCCGCTGGCGGTCACCTTCTTATCGCCCGGCTGCCGTGGCTCGACGCCACTCGCTCGCTGGCGGCTACCATACTGACCGCTAGCGGCGTGGTTCACGCCACTGTCATTGGCGCCACCTTCTTGTCCGCCCGGCGTGGCTCGCGACGCCACTCGCCCACTGGGCGGCTACCATACTAACCGCCAGGGGCGTGGCCTGGTCGCCACCTGCCCGCTGGGCGGCCACCTTAGTAACTGCCAGTGGCGTGGCCTGGACGCCACCTGTCCACTAGCGGCTCTTACTAAAGTGTAGTGGGCACCCTGGTGTAGAATACACCGAGAGTAGCCCCCGGACCCACCCTGGAGCGCCCTTATACCTTTTTGGAAAAAGCGGCTCAGTCTCCCAGGTGGGTCCATCATAAATGCCCACGTAACGCTGCGGCTTTAACTGCCACCGCCGTTTCCGGGCATCGAGGCGGAACGTGCCGCCGCCCCCGCCTCGTAACCTGCGCGGGCCTTGGGAACACGCCCGCTCCTTTACCGATTTTTTGGGTTTCCCGCCATCGAACCGCTGCGCCCCTTGGGGTCTCCCGCCGAAGCATTCCTTCATGCGCCTATATATATAAGCGGCCACCGGGGGAGCGGTTCGTTTCTTCTTTTGAGCCTCGCCCAACTGCTAAGCCCTAACATTTGCTTCTTTTGAACTGCTTTTTTGCTGCACATCGCCTCCCTCTTGCACCTTCTCTTCTTCACTCACATGGCGCCTCCAGTATCTCTGCTCCCTCCATCAACCGTCGAGGATGTCGATGCCGCGAGGTTTTCCCGGTAAATCTCCGGTGGCACCACCCGCACCCATGCCGGGACCGCCGCGCCCAGCTGCCGTCCGAGAGAAGTAATCTTCTTCGGCTGGGCGATGCTGGCGGGTCTCATCCCGCCAATCTTCGACTTCTACCTTGCCGTCCTCAACTTCTACTCCATCCACAACATTCACCTTCCTCCTAACTCCGTCATCCTCCTTGCTGTCTTTGCCCACTTCTGCGAAATGTTCATGGGGGTGGCCCCCAACCTTCCTCTCTTCCGCTTCTTTTATGCCTTGCGCGCGGCCATGGATTCCTCCACCGCATCGGGCTGCTGCCACCTCCACCTCTGGGACAGCGCAGCCTCGCGCTACATTCCGCTGGACTCCCGTTCCAACTGGAAGACTTGGCGCAACGAGTGGCTCTACGTCGCGGATGACAGCGACGTAGAAGTCCTGGAGCTGCCGACTGGGCCATCGACCAGCAACCCCACCTGGGGAGCACACGTCGACGAGACGCCCGAGCTCCAGACGATGCTGGCCCGCATGGACCAGCTGCGGACAGCGGGCCTGATAGGAGGCACGGTTCTCCGAGACTACATATCTCGGAGGATCAGTCCCCTGCGCTGCCGTGCCCGCCTCGCCTGGTAGTATACGGGCTCCGACGACATGACCCGGACAGCTCCTGGAGGTAGGCCACTTGCTTTTCTTTCTTTTTGGCGCCTTTTGCGACTGCCGCTGAGTTAACGACGGTTTCGCTCTTCTTTTTGCTTTTTAGCAGCAGGGGAGTTATCCCCCGCAAAGATTGACTCCTGGATGGGGTTGCTGGGCGTCTCTAGCTCTGTCCCGCCTTTTTCGGCGGACGCGCTCCCACTTTGCCAAATGGAACCCCGAGAGCGCGTGGCGATCACCCGCACCATGCCCACCATGGACGCCATGGGACTGGTGAACACGCCCCGCCAAGGGGCGTTGACAATCCGAGACCCTCCTCCGGCTGGCGACCAGGGAAGGGGCAAGCGCCCTGCTGACGACGACGCCCCTAGCGCCAGCCCTAAGAGGGCTTTCGGCCCGTCAGGGGGCGCGACGACCTCAGCTGCACCCCTCGACTTGACCGGAGCGGGGAGATCCACGGCGGCCGCGGCTGCGACTTTAGCCTCTGCCGCCGAGGTGGTTGACGTCGCTCCGGCCGTGGATCCACCGGCACCGGTCTTTCCACCGCCGCTGGCGCAGGTCGACCCGCCAGCTCCGGATCCGCCAGCCCCAGTTCTTCCGCCGGCGCCAGCTGCGCAGGCCGAAGTACTGCCAGCACCGGCGCCGCGAAGGGGACTGACGCTCGCACCGGTCGCGCCTCGCTTCAGGAGGCCTCCTGCCGGGTACTTAAACCAACACACAGCAGATTGTTAAGTTCTTTTAATCTGAGAGGCTTACCTCCTCTTTACCTTCTTTAGGGGGGCCACTTCAAGCGCCCCAACCGGAGGGCGACTGGCGCCAGAATGCCAAGCAGAAGACTACCGCAAGGCCGAGCACCGAGGCGACCCAGGCGACCACCAGGTGGCCACCGCAGGGGCGGCCGTCTTACCGCCCGAAGGCAGGATGGGCCTGCGTCCCACTCCAGAGGCCCCCAACGCTTCAGTCCCCTCGGTGGACATGGACGCTCTGCTGGCCGCCCTTGGCGAACTGCACTACAGCGTGAGCGCCCGCCTCGCGACGAGCAAGGAGAGGCTGAGTGAGGCCGCCGTGGAGATCAACCGCCTCCGCAAGAAGGCGCAGGACTGGCGTGGCCGGGCGGAGCGGTTGGAGCTGGACTTGCAGTAGGAAAGGGAGCAGGGAGCCCTCCGCGTCGAGGCGATCACCCGGGAGCGTGACGAAGAGAAGAGTGATCGCCTTCGCGCGGAAGCCGAGACCACTTCCATGCTGCACCCCACCTTCGACTGGATGGTGGCCAGCTTGGCGCCGCTGGGGCTGGAGCAACCGGCCCCCATTGAGCAGACAGCCCGGCACTATGCCTTCTGTATGAACCGGATCGCTGACTTCCTCACCCTCCTGCCCGGCGCCTTAGCCACCCAGTCTAGCCAAGAAGGGCGGGCAGTGGCAGCGGCCACGGCGATGTACATGCTCGCCTGCTGCGCCAGCCGGGATGCCAACTTCGACCCCCTGGCCGCCATCCAGGGAGTGGAAGGGGACTGGGCCCGCGTAGAGGCACAGGTCAGCAACGCCGCCGATCAGGTTGCCGATCAGCTCGAGATGGTCAACCCGGTGCTGGAAGCAGTGGCCGAGGACATGGCGCTCGTGCTGGACGCCAACCCGGTGGAGGACCAAGCGACCGCAGAAGCCGCGGCGGACGAGGAGTGAGGACTCTAGGCTTAGCTTTGCCCGCTTTTTCGTTTTGCTGTCCTCTGTAAAAAGATTCCTGCAAGTCAGACTCTTGTTTATAAATGCATACCCTTTCCTTCACACGTCTTATGTTTGGATGCTTGTCCGCGCCTCCACTATGTGGGTTCTGGGTGAACAAAAAAGCAACCGCACACTTTAAGGGTTAGTTTGAGTGCAAGGACTGGAACCCTTGCACCGGGAAGTCGCTATCTCAGGATCTTAGGACCTTGTGAAATTAATTACTCTCGCGGTCTCTTGGGACCGAGAACTTGGTGAGGTGTGGCAGGGTGGTAGGCTCTCGGTAGTGGTGTTTGAGTCGCCGGTTCCCACGGGGACACCCTGAGCGTCATGACCATGTTGGAAACCGTGCCAAACTAGCCACCCGATCGCCCATCCCTACTCGCCACGCTCACCCAGTGGTTCCACTTTCACCATCGAGGATTCAGAGGGTCGTAAGGTACTGAGGGCGATTACGCGGGCACGGCCTATCGGGGCGCAAACCAAAAAAGAAAGGAGAACAAAGGCCACAACTGCTTTGAACGGAAACAAATGCTTGATTAAAACAAAAGCTTCCCCCGACCAGCCCAGGAGAGAAAAACTCGACCCGGCTGGTCGGGACATACAGCTCTGAACTTACTGCCAATTTAGGGATAGAACTTGCGCAGAAGCTCTATATTTTGGGAGTTCGCCAACTCCTCCCCGTCTTCAATGGCCAACCTGACCGCCCCGGGGCGAGAGACTGAGACCACCTTGAAGGGGCCCTCCCACTGGGGAGATAGTTTGTGCAACCCGGCATGCATCTGGACTCTGCGCAAGACCAGGTCGCCCACTGCCAGTGTTCTCTCGCAGACCCGGGCGGTGTGGTACCGCCTGAGACTTTGCTGGTACCGGGCAGCGCGCAAGGCTGCGCGATCTCGTACTTCTTCCAGGAGATTGGCATCCTCTCGACGCAGATCTTCCTAGGCTTCCTCTGTGAACGCCGCGATGCGTGGTGACCCCAAGGCTAGTTCCGAGGGCAAGACAGCTTCCGCGCCGTAGACCAGGAAGAAGGGAGTCTCTCCGGTGGCCCGACTGGGAGAAGTACGGAGTGACCACAATACTGTCGGAAGTTCTTCAGTCCACCGGGCCCCTCGCTTGTGGAGTCGATCAAACGCCCTGGTCTTGAGGCCCTTCAGCACTAGCGCATTGGCTCGCTCAACTTGGCCATTACTCCACGGGTGGGCCACCGAGGCAAAAAAAAAAAACCTTGGTGCCCATTTCCTCACATAAACCCAAGAAGGCAGCGCTGGTGAACTACGTGCCATTGTCGGTGATGATGCGGTTGGCGACCCCGAAGCGGGTGAAGATCCCTTTCATAAACTTGATCGCAGCGGTGGCGGTAATCGCTCTTACTGCTTCGGCTTCCATCCATTTGGTAAACTTGTCGATGGTGACGAACAGATCGTTATAGCCCCCTGTGGCCCGCAGGAACGGGCCCAGGATATCCAGCCCCCAGACAGCGAAGGGCCATGAGAGAGGGATGGTTTGCAGGGCCTGGGCTGGTCAGTGGATTTGCTTGGCATGGAACTGGCACACCTCGCACTTCCTCACTAGCTCGCAAGCATCCTGGAGGGCGGTTGGCCAATAGAACCCTTGGCGGAAAGCTTTCCCAACCATTGTTCGAATTGACATATGGCTCCCGCACACGCCTCCATGGATATCAGAGAGCAGACTGCTCCCCTCTTCCCGAGTGATGCACTTCAGAAGAATTCCATTTCTACCCCGACGGTATAGGTCCCCGCCCACCAGGGTATAGCACTTGGCCTTGCGTGCTATCTTCTCTGTTGACGCATCATCGTCGGGGTACACTTGATCCCGCAGGTAGGCTAGGATCGGATCCATTCATGTGCCTTCCCGGGCAAGTGTGGCGACCACTAGGTGATCGTCCGGGTACTCCGTCTGGCCAAACGTTTCCGCCGGTACTACTCTCCCTTCCGGAATGAGGGCTGAAACAGCGTCACCATCGTCCCCACCAGAAATGGGGGCTGCAATGGACGGTCGCGGTAGCCTTTCTTCAAAGACTCCGATTGGAATAGGGGATCTTGTCGAGGCGAGCTGTGCGAGCTCGTCCGCCAAGTAGTTATCGTGTCAGGGGATATGAGTATACCCCAGCCCGTCGAAGTGTCGCTCCATCTTTTCTGACCTCTGCCAAGTACTCCGCCATGATAGGATCAGAGAAGGAGAACTCCTTTCTCGCTTGGTTGACGACTAGTAGCGAGTCGCCCTTGACTTGTAGGCGCCGAACACCGATGGCTGCGGCGGCGTGAAGTCCCGTCAGCAAACCTTCGTATTCAGCAACGTTGTTGGTGGCCTTGAAGTCCAGGATGACCACGTACTTGAGGAGGTCCCCGGTTGGGGAAACTAGGAGGACCCCAGCCCCCGCGCCTTCGATCCTGAAGGAGCCGTCGAAGTAGAGTGTCCAGGGGGAGGGCGCGGGGGTTTCTTCGGCTTCAGACTCGGCAGGAGTCCATTCGAAAATGAAGTCTGCCAATCTTTGACTCTTGATTGCGGTGCGGGGAGCGAAATTGAGACCAAACTCGCCCAGTTCCACGGCCCACTTGGCAATGCGGCCCTCCGCTTCACGATTGTGAAGAATCTCGCGCAAGGGATAGGCGGAAACCACCGTGACCTCCCTTCCTTGGAAATAATGCCGCAGCTTCCTAGACGCCACCAGCACGGCATACACCATCTTCTAAGCCTGCGGGTACCTTGTTTCTGCATCATGTAACACCTTGCTGACGTAGTAAACCGGTCGCTGGACGCCTTCCTGTTCTGCCACAAGTGTCGCGCTCACGACCGCCGGGCTGGCCGCTACATACAACAGCAGTGGCTCACCTGGCTCGGGGGCGACCAGCACCGGAGGGGAGAAGAGGTACTCCTTCAAATCTTCGAGTGCCTGTTGCGCTTCTGTAGTCCATTCAAAAGAGTTAGTCTTCTTCAATAGCTTGAAGAAGGGGAGGCTCCTTTCCCCCAACCGGGCTATGAACCAGCCGAGAGAGGCCAGGCGACCAGCTAAGCACTGCACTTGCTTGAACCGTGTGGGTGGTTGCATGCGCTCGATGGCCGCAATCTTTTCTGGGTTGACCTCGATTCTATGACTGGAAACGAGGAACCCGAGCAGGTTTCCAGACGACACACCGAACACACACTTCTCAGGATTCAGCTTCAAACAATACTGCCGAAGGTGGGAGAAAGTCTCCTCTAGATCTTCAACAAGCCCAGCAGTCTTTTTGGTCTTCACTACCAAGTCATCAACATACACTTCAAGATTTCTTCCAATCTACGACTGAAATACAGTGTGCATAGCTCGTTGGTAGGTTGAACCACCGTTTTTCAGCCCAAATGGCATTCGGACATAACAGTACACGCCTAGAGGTGTCACAAAAGCAGTCTTTTCTTCGTCTTCTCGCGCCATGCTGATCTGGTGGTAGCCGGAGTAGGCGTCCAGGAAGCACAAGACCTCACACCCTGTCGTGGAGTCGACGATAATGTCTATTCGCGGCAGAGGATATAGGTCCTTGGGGTAGGCTTTGTTGAGGTCGGTGAAGTCGATGCACATCCACCACTTCCCGTTCGGCTTCTTGATGAGCACAGGGTTGGCCAGCCACTCGGGGTAGGCGGCCTCCCGCACAATCCTTGCCTGCAGTAGTTTCTCTACCTCATCCCGAATGGCATCTTGCCGCTCTGGTGCCTGCCTCCGGACTTTCTGCCAGACTGGGTGCACTCCGGGGAGCGTTGCCAATCGGTGCTCAATCACCTCCCTGGGGACCCCGGTCATTTCAGATGGTTCCCAGGTGAACACATCTAGGTTAGACCGGAGGAAGGTGACGAGCGCGTCTTCCTATTTGGTGCTGAGGTTGGCACCAATCTTCACGTCCTTCCTAGAATCGTCCTCGCCCACGGGGACCGCCTTCACTTCACCTGAGGGACCAGGTGAGGCGTGGGCCTTGACCGGGGGGAGCTCTGGGCAGTCGTCCTCGTCTCGGGCCGAACAGGGGGTGCCGGCCAGGTCCTGCACCTGCTTGCTGAGGCGCAGGGCCTCCAGCCGGTCCACCTTCACAGTAATCGGGCCCCCAGGCCCAGGGATCTTCACCATCATGTAGGCATAATGCGTGACAGCCATAAACTTGACCAGAGCTGGGCGGCCAAGCAAAGCATTGTAGGGAAGGTCGAAGTCGGCGATCTTGAAGTTGATTTTCTCTGTCCGGAAGTTCTCCACACTTCCGAAGGTGACGGGCAGCCGGACTTGTCCTGTGGGCGCTAAGCCGACTGTGGGCAACTCCGTAGAAGAGAGGGGCCGGCGCAACTCCTCATAGGGAATTTGGAGTGCCTTAAATGCCCCGACAGACATAAGGTTGATGGAGCTTCCTCCATCAACAAGCACTCGCCCGAGTCTCGCATTTCGGACCGTGGGGGAAACCACGATCGGAAGATGGCCCGGGCCTGATGTGAGCACCCCCTCATCCTATACCGTACTGTACGCCGTCTACTGTAGCGTATAGCACCGTATAGCAACATGAAGCCTCGACACCGGAAATCTGAATCTAAAAATTCGATCGACGGGATCGAACCCTTAGCTTCGGACCGGTGCTCAGACGCATCGACATCGATCCCTGGATCAATAGCCCGATGCTCGCGTACAAACAAGATGAGTATCAATGCACAAAATGATAAACTAATTTAATTTACATAATCGGGTGTAAATCTTGTACAAGTGTATTACGTAATCCAAAAGAAGTAAAGCGGCAATGAAACAAAGAAAGACAACCATAGCGGTGGCTGACCACCCCACAAAGCATCGATCGAGGGAAGACCTCTGGCCGCAACACTCGCAGAATCGGGCTCGCCGACATCCGTGACATCATCACCGTAAACATCCTCTCGAGGAAAAAGGGTTAGCGAAAGAACGGTGAGTACACGTATGTACTCGCAAGACTTTAGTGTATGGAAATATAAATAAATGCAGGCTGATTCAACAGGATAAAGCTTCTACATCAAGTTAATTGCGAAATTTGGATTTAAAACAGTTCATCGAAAAGTAATACATAATTTGAAAGACAAAGCAGCTTGAATAAAACATATTTACAAAGATATGTAACAATCGAGCTCCACAAATTGCCACCATCCATGGTCGCAGCTGGGATACGAATAGACATCCATACATATTCATAAATCCTCCAAGTATCATATCCACATATCCATAAATCCATCAAGTACCATATTCAACCACATACTTTATATCGACTCCAAAATAACTTTTCATTTTCAAAACCAAACCAAATTTCTATACTTGATATGATTAAAGAAGATTTGCTCATAACCGTGAGCACGGCTAATCGATTAGAATTTTTTTGATACTCTGCAGAGTTTGCGCACTTTACCCAAACACAACTCAGACTTGCATTCCTGTCAGCCAGGAGACACGCGATACACGAGGTACCCGATATACAAGAATGATCTGTTCGTTCCCATCATTGAGGTTATAGCCACACCCCAGCACCGGCGACGATAAACCCACTACTATGGCGATAAGAGGCCAACCACCACTCAGGCGGCCACGGAATATCCATCGTGACGACGGCGAGTTTTTGCCGCGGCATTATCCCATAGCAAGGCGTACACCGTTGTATCAATCAAACATGAATCGAGCGATTCCTCGCTGCATAAGTACAAGCGCACTCACGAAGGTGCATACGCGGGTCGTGAGGACACACACACCGCGCTTGGATCGCTTCAACACGGAAAAGGTCCACACTTCGCCTACCAACAGCATGGCTATCCTCACACTTCAGTACTAAAACAGGCTGCCCCATCCCAGCATTGCGCGGTTGCACGGTGTTCATTCAAAAACCGTCACAAGTTCGGTCCTTATATTTTTGCCTAGTGACTCAAGCGGGGAACTCCACTTAACTCGCCAACCAATCGCCACCATGTTTAACTAGCACATATTATACCTCCCGCCAAGTCTAATTGCCAATTAGACACTTCACATTTTTATCAATTTACCTTTACAATTCACATTTCCAAAACCTTTCCAAAACCAATTACAATTATCATAATTTTGAGCATTTGGTAAAGACTGACTTTGCTCATCTCTATTGCAGTGTCTAAGCATATGCAATTACTAAATCGTCTATACCCAAGTGACATTTTATTAAATTGTCTAACCCTACTAGGGTTATCAATGATCTCGGGGAATTAAATTGAGGAAAATCACCAAATCAGGGTATATCTACCATTCCCACAAACTAGCAATTTACTGAATATAAACAATGCATATAGTTTGAGAAATCAAAGTAAACACCGTAAAATATAGGATTCAGAATGGTCAAAGGAGGTGCTTGCCTGTCTGCTGCTGCTCTGATGGATCTGGGACGAACTCAGGATTGTTCGATGCGACTCTGGACTCACTCGCCTCCAATCGAATAAAAACATCAAAAACAGCAAACAGAGAAATAATTTAGCAAAGAGTGACTTTAGAAGCATAAACACCAACTTAACATCAAATAGAACTCATCTAGACACTAAGAAAGCAAAGAAACAAAACAAGCGAGAAAAATGGCGAAATCGCGATTCGAAACGGCGATTTCGGCGAATTTCTCGCCAACTTGAACAAAATGCGTAAAATAATTTAAAATTCAACTAAATTTTGTTAAACACCTAGAATTAGGTATAATACACCTAATGGAACTTACGGGAACTCGTTTGGATTTAAAACGAACAAACGGAAGCCAAAACAGTGAAAATCAATACACAAAATGCTGAAAAATCAGAAAAAAGAAAAATGGCACTATTCACCGTAAGGCATGAGCCACTTCTGTCCAGAATCCATTCGATCGACTTGCGATCGATCCCAGCGACTCCACTAGGTACTTTAGGATGTCTAGGACCTATCTGGACCTTGCCCCATGAAAATTCACTTAATTTGCATTAAAATCCGATCGAAAGCGCAAATTAAGCCGAGGTTTACGCCTCGCTTCGCACAGGGTCCGAAAACGGCTCAAACTCAATTCCACTTGCGCGAGGAGCATGTTTTCGACTTTACTAAGTCTAAATGACCCTAAATGACTCATTCCGACAGCTAACTGGCGAAGAAACCCTTAAATGTGGAATATGGCCAAAATGGCTATTTTGCTCGAAAATGAGCAATCTCGCCCAAAAGGGCCGTTTTGAGCTGAAATGCCGCGAGACATGTTTTAAGCCCTCGGCTAGTTGCTTAGGGATACTTACGACCTATCGGAGCTATTCCCCAGCACAGATGACTTAATCTTCTCTGACTTTTGATCAATTGCCCGCTTAACTCCGGTAATTACCCGAGAAACGGCAAAAGCCCGAAAAGTGACTTGAATGCGATCCAAAGCACGCGGAAAGCATGCTATCGACCTTAGTGACCTTAAACGAAGTTAAAGGAAGCGAAAACACTCTAATTGGCTTTGATCACTATGACGATTAAAATAAAATGGAAGCTAGGAAAATGCAAATCTAGCTCTTCTGAGCTCATCTGCAAGCACCAGGAGGGCTAGTAGCGCTGTCCATGCATGCTACAGGTCCTAGGTATCTTATAAAAATAATTGGGACCTAGAGTAATAAAATAAAATGCGGGCTAGCAAAACGCAAATCCAACGATTCTGATAATCCTTTTAGCATCTAAGAAGACTAACGGTATACTTATTACATGCCCTGGAGGTCTAGCATTTTGCGTAAATACTAGTGACCTAGAGCCGACAAGTGCTAGCGTGTTTTTGCCGAATGCAGTTCGATTCTTCCGATCGCGATTAATGCTATCGAAGAGATAATGGAACTGTCGAATTATGTTTCTGACTTCTAGAATTTTGTAAAAACAATTAATGCCTAAAGGAATAAAATAAATTTTCGCCAGGCGTAATTGAATTCGATTAAATCGATAGCGGCCCACTACCGTAGTGCTAACAAAAACACTACCCATGGTTTGCTCCACTAGAATTCCGACAAATCGAAAACCTAGCGATAGTTTGCTAGATTTCAAGATGGCCAAAAGCTAGGTCAACAAAGAGAGTTAAATGGACCTAACGACGGCCCGAGTCCGATTTCTAAAGCCAAATTACCATGCGATGCTCCGAACACATGGCACCTGGACATGACCTAGGCTAGGGTTTGAGGGACATGATGAAATGCGGAGCTACAGGAGGGGAAACTCATAGCTACGCGACGAGGGACGCCCCGAGCCGAAATCAAGTCGATCGCAAAGCACCACGGAACTCCAAGAGACATCGATGAATCTCGATGGAATACTCACTTGAAGGGATTGAGAAGATGGGGAACGCGATGAGGACGCCGATTCCTGCCTCCGGATCAGTTTCCGTCAGTCGGATCGCCTCCAATCCGCGGATTTGGGTGTTCTTCTTCTTCTCTTTCTCCTTCTCCTTGCTCAAGACGTGTGGGAGGTGGGGAAATGAGGAAGTGGCTGGTTGGAGGCTTGGAGATGGCTTAAAACACATGTGGGCACTATGCACTTATGGAGGGCATTTTGGTCAAGTGGCAGCTTTTGAAGATTAAACCTTCCAAAGTTGATTTTTATCGATTCTAAGATATTTAGGAAGGTTTTTAGGTCAATTAAACACTTTTCCAACTCAATTTGCAATTAATTAAGTCGGGCGGTTAAACGTGACCACGATCAAAGTTCACGAGCTCCGATTAAATAGATCCCTAACTCCTTTTGAAGATTTTTAAGTTCCCCAGTTAACTAGGTAATTTGTACTTCAAAAGGACAGAGGAGTGAGTATTTGGATCAAAGGCTAAGACATTATGGCAAGAGCTCGAAAACTGAATTCAATCACCGAAAACACTTGTCGGCGATTAAATGGGAAATTGATTTTGAGCGAAGTTAATCTTTTTGATCCCATTTAAGTATATACAGCTCAAATTGCAGAAGTACACAAGGACAGTGTATTATTGAACAGTGTTTGAGTACAAATATACAGTGACTCGAGTATATAAATACTCGGAATATTACAGTCTACCCTCCTTACAAAAATCTCGTCCTCGAGATTGCTAATCCCCTCGAAGAAAGTCGGGGTACTCAGACTGGATATGATCTTCACGTTCCCACGTGGCTTCGTCTTCTGAATGGTTGCTCCACTGGACCCTGAGCATCTTGATAACCCGATTGCGAGTATGACGCCACCGCCTCGAGAATACTGACCGATGCTCTCGATACGAAAAGATCAAAGGTTGCATCAAGATGGTCCAATTGAGTAAACTCTGATGAAACCCGAAGACTCTTCTTCAGCTGGGACACGTGGAATACATCGTGAACGTCCGAAAGATGTGGTGGTAGCTCAAGCCGATAAGCCACAACACCAATCTTCTCCAGAATCTGGAACGGACCGATGTATCGCGGAGCTAGCTTCCCGCGGACTTGAAATCTGCGAGTGCCGCGGAGTGGTGAGACCTTGAGGTAGACAAAGTCACCCACCTCAAAGCTCAACTCGCGGCGGCGACGATCAGCATAGCTCTTCTGTCTGGACTGAGCTTCCTTCAGCCGGTCCCGAATCAAGCTGACTTGCCTTTCAGCCTCTTCAATCATGGCTGGCCCGAAGAATTGCCTTTCACCGACCTCGGACCAAAACAAGGGCGTTCTGCACTTCTTGCCATAAAGAGCCTCGAAAGGCGACATCTGAAGACTGACTTGGTGACTGTTGTTGTAGGAGAACTCGGCGAATGGCAAGCATTTCTCTCATGACTTGTCAGAACACAGACACAAGCCCTTAGCATGTCTTCCAATTTGATTTACCCTTTCCGTCTGTCTCGCTTTGGGGATGGTAAGCGATCTTGAAAGATAGCTTAGTGCCAAGAATAGACTGCAAACTCTCCCAAAATCTGGAGGTGAATCATGCGAACCACGGTCAGAGACTATGACTTTTGGAACTCCCATGGAGCCGAACAATATTCGCAAATAGAGTTCGCTAGCTTGGCTCTGCATAAGTGGTATGAACGGGGATGAAATGAGCTACCTTGGTCAGACGGTCAATAATCACCCAAATAGAGTCGTGACCGGCGGAAGACCTCGGTAGACCGGTAATGAAATCCATCCCAATCTCTTCCCATTTCCACTCAGGGATCTCGCAATGGTCAAGCAATCCGGTGGCCTTTGATGTTCAGCCTTGACACGCCGGGCACACATCACAATGCGCCACATGGGCAGCAATCTCCTTCTTCATACCGCCACCGTAATTGCTTATGAAGGTCCCGGTACATCTTGGTGCCGCCAGATGAACAGAGAGAGGGGTATCATGGGTTTCTGACAGGATCAACTCCTTGATCTCTATATCATCTAGGACATACATCTGCTGCCCATGCATGATCAGCCCATCGGACCTCTCAGAGAAACCTAGAGATGCGCCATCTTCACCAATCAAGGCGTCTAATCTCAATCACAAGCATCATCCTCGAGTTGAGCTGCTCGACCGAGACTCTAGAGTGGGTTGTACGGCTAAAGCAGAAATGTAACCATACTCAACCACTTCTAGATTGAGCTTCTGAAACTCTTCAACCAGCTGAGACTGGCCAATGACACCCAAGGCATTCACTGTGTGCAGCTTTGCATCGAGGGCATCTGCAACTACATTTGCCTTGCCAGGATGGTAATGAATACCCAAATCATAGTCTTTGATCAGCTCTAACCATCGACGCTGTCTCAAATTCAGATCTGCCGAGAAGAAGTACTTCAAGCTCTTGTGGTCGGTGTAGATTTCACACTGCTACCTATGAGATAATGTCGCCACAAATTGAGAGCATGAACAACAAACCGCAAGCTCCAAATCATGAGTCGGATAATTGGCTTCATGAGGCTTTAGCTGTCGAGAAGCATAAGCGACCACTTTGCCCTCCTGCATCAACACACATCCAAGTCCATGACGGGATGCATCACAATAGACATCAAAGTTCTTGTGAATGTCAGGAAGGACCAAAACTGGTGCAGTGGTGAGTCTATCCTTCAGCTCTTGGAAACTGGAGTCACAATCAGGCGACCACTCATATTTCTTCTCCTTCTTGAGTAGCGCTGTCATTGGCTTAGCAATTTTGGAGAAATTCTCGATAAACCGGCGATAGTATCCGGCAAGACCAAGAAAACTCCGAATCTCCGGGACATTGCGGGGCTGCTCCCAATTGAGTACATCCTGTACCTTGCGTGGATCAACTGCTACCCCACCCTCTGACAGGACATGTCCCAAGAACTCCACCTTCTCGAGCCAGAACTCGCACTTACGGAACTTGGCATACAGCCGATGCTCGCGAAGCTTGCCAAGCACCATATGCAAGTGAAGTGCGTGCTCTTCCTCATCTTTGGAGTATATGAGGATGTCATCAATGAACACAACCACAAATCTATCAAGGAACTCCATGAAGACCTTGTTCATCAGATTCATGAAGGTGGCTGGTGCATTAGTGAGGCCAAATGAAACAACTGCATACTCGTACTGACCATAACGAGTAACAAAGGCAGTCTTCTGGATATCCTCTGAACGGATCTTGAGCTGAAAATAACCGGATCTCAAGTCTATTTTGGAGAAGACTCGAGCTCCGCCCAACTGGTCAAACAAATCATCGATCCGAGGAAGAGGATACTTGTTCTTGATAGTGGCCTCATTCAAGGACCGGTAATCAACGCACAGGCGAAGAGTGCCGTCCTTCTTGACAAAGAGAACAGGACTGCCCCAGGGAGAAGAGCTGGGACGAATGAACCCCTTCTCAAGCTGCTCGTTGAGCTGTTTCTTCAATTCAACTAGCTCATCAGAAGGCATCCTGTACGGACGCTTAGAAATTGGAGAAGTGCCAGGCAAGAGATCGATGATGAACTCCAAATCACGATCAGGTGGCAAACCTGGCAACTCATCAGGGAACACATCGGGGTACTCACATATCACCGGTACCTGATCGTCCCCTAATGTAAAGAGCACCGAGTAAAGGCTGCCGCATCACCGAACAAGAAAAGGTAACAGCAATGCCATCAGGGTTGACTAATGAAATTGACCTCCTGGCACAATCAATTTGCCCCTGATTCTTGGACAACCAATCCATACCCAAAATCACATCAAGACCTGACGTCTCAATGTTAATGAGATCACCCCAGAAATCTACCCCATTGATCACACGACCTGGCAATCCGCCAGATCATGCCCGCTGGTCCTGTGGATGGGGTAGTAAGGTCTGCCCCCGTCGTCTTCTCGGCGGGGCGAACGGCGATCCTTGCGGTCGCCGCGCGGGTCTCGGCGATCACCCCTCCTATCCCGGTGGTCGCGCTTTTGGGGCTTGGCCTCCGGCTCGGCGACTAGGATCTCTCCAGCACCAACCTCTTTGCGCTTCTTCTTCTTCTTGTGATCGGAAGCCTTTGAGGTTCATGCCTCGCTGTGGCCGGACGGCCCCGCCGCACACTCCCGGGCCTCCGCCGCAATGGCGCACTTATGCGCCAGGGAAAACAGCTCGGAGGTGGTCGATATGGTGCGGGTAGCCATCTTCTCCCGCATCTTATGATCCCGGACCCCCCTCCAGAAGGCGATGATCACCGATTGCTCGGAAATTCGGGGGATCGTGTTACAGCAGTGGCTGAACCGCCGGATAAACTCTCTCAGGGACTCCCCCTTTGTCTGTTCCAGGGCGTGGAGGTCATCCTCCACACCCGGCTGAGTGTAGGAGCCCTGAAAGTTGGCGACAAAAAGGTCGCACAGTTCCTCCCAAGAGTGCATGGAGCCTCGCGGGAGGTTCAGCAGCCAGGAGCTGGTAGAGCCCGTCAGCGATGTCGGGAGGTAGTTGGCCATGATCTTTTTAGACCCTCCCGCGGCACGCACCACTGTGGTGTAGATCTGCAGGAACTCCTCCGGATTGGTGGTGCCGTCGTACTTCTCTATGGACGTGGGGCGGAACCTCTCCGTCCACACAGCTTGGCGTAGGCAGAGGGAAAACGCCTGGCATCCAACATTGTAGGGGGAGCAGCGTCGCTCGCCCGCCCCTCGGCCCCGAGACGGGGTCGAGGGGTGCGAGTCTACGCTCTCCCTGGAGTCAGGGAGCAAGGTCTCCCCCCGACCGCTAGACATCGGGTGGCCAACGCGGCGTTGGTCGTGCGCACGACGCCCCCTAAGGACATTGCGCAAGTCACCATTGCGTTGGACCCTCCTTTCGTCTAGGCGGGACCTCAGATCCTCGTGCCCCCCGCCGGCTTGGGAGAACCACGAGAAGGAGTGGGAGCATGTGCACGTCCCCCCGTACCCGATGGGGCTGCAGCCTGTGCACCCTTCCCTTTGTCCCAGCCCTCGTGACCAGGAAAAACTCTGACAGAGCGGCTGGAAGATTGCGCATCAGCTGCGCGCATGTCCTGCCGCCCGATGCCGGAAGCCCCCGGCTGATTTGCCGCCTCTACCTGCTGCTGGGCGACACCCACTAGGCGGGCGATGTCGCGCAGCCACGGAGCGGCCGGGGTTTCGCCCCCTAGCGCAACCGGAGGGTGATAGAGGAGCAGCCGGGCCGTATGAAGATTCCGCGCCGGGGAGTCATTTCCCATCAACAGACGTCGTCGGACGGGCTATCCTCCCTGTGCGGAAGCTCCATGTGTCCCTCCCTAGACGGAGGGACCCGGGAGGTCCGACGCCCTGGGTGAGCGCCGGGACCGGCTGCGGGCGTTGCTCTCCTCAGTTAGGTTGTCGTTCTTGGAGTGTGAAGCCACCATGCTGATGACCGTCAAGGCTTCTTGCAAGCTTCGTAAGAAGGCGGAAGAAGAAAGGGCAATCTAACCACTGAGCCCCCTACCTGGCGTGCCACTGTCAGCGTATGAGCTAACAGACCCCTTCCAAAGCGGGGTGTATGAAGTTCGAACGGGGGGCTTTCGTGGAGATTGCCCGAGAGACGGTGGAAAGGAAACAGAGACGAAGCTCACAAGAAGACGCTAGGGTTTATCCAGGTTCGGGCCCTCTCTGCGAGTAATAGCCCTAGTCCTGCTTATTTTACTCTTGTTTGTGTTCTTGGGGAAACTGGAAAAGCCAGGGACCTGGAGCTCCAGGACTCTCGCCGAAAAGGGGAATGAATTAGCCTAAAAGATCCAACCTAAAAGATCGAACGGAAAAGATTCAACCCTCGCTCCCATGCACCCCAGCTGCCTTTTATACCCGGGCTGGCTGGGGCTCATGGGGCTTACAACAGTGCAGTACATTGAATACACTTGACATGCCGCTTTTAATACACCTGTCACTGTTCTTGCAACACACTTAATGCCCTGGCACAGCCATCCTCTCCCCTGCTTCGGGCTCCGCGCCTGCCGGCTCCGCCCGCTGTGCCGAGGTGGGAAATTGCATCGTGAAGCCATTTGTAATAATGGCGCGCGTTGGGAACACGCGCCGCCATACTCTGGCCTTCATTACCCCCATTTAATGTGCACGATACACATTAAATGTCTTTGACCTTCTGTGTGGCAGCACAGGTTACTAAGTGGCCTCGGGAGTTGAGCGCCAGTGGTATGGACAGGGCGCCGTTCGTCCGCAGGTGACCACCTTGCTGACCGCCAGCGGCGTGGCCGGGACGCCACGTGTCCGCTGGGCGATCACCCTGCTGACCGCCAGCGGCGTGGCCTGGTCGCCACACTGCCGGGCGGCCACCTTCTATCGCCACGGCGTGGCACGACGCCACTGTCGCTGGCGGCTACCATATTGACCGCCGGGCGTGGCCTGGTCGCCACCACCATTGGCGCCACCTTAGTAATCGCCAGCGTGGCTCGACGCCACCGTCACCGGGCGTTTTACTAAAGTGTAGTGGGCACCCTGGTGTAGAATACACCGACACAAGTAGAGCAGCCCTAAGCAATATCAACAAGCTAGTCTCAAATAGGATCAAAGTGTTCACAAAGGATGAATTGGTTCCCAACGGTAGGTGTACTGATGTTTTTCTAGGGCAGCAGACTTTTCGCCTAGATTAATGTTTGAAGATCACCGAATTTGATTGGTTGACTGTGGAAGGAATTGAAGCTTATATCCTCAGCTTTCAATAGAGTGCAAGAACACAAAAATCCGAGTTCGTATGTGAAAGTTATGCTCGAAATACCAAACTGGAAAGAATTGAAGGATTGAAGCTATGCGAAGGAAAAGAAAGATCATCAACTACAACTTGGACTCTAATGGATCAAAACCTAACAAAACTCACTAAAATAACAGATTGAAACTAAAGGTTGAATTTTTGTGGAGTAGTTTTCAATTTAGGACAGAAATCAAAAACTAACCTAAGGCACTGATATTCTCACCGATCCACTAAAGCTCTTATACCAATTGATGTAACATTGGGTGTCCCAATCTTTCAATGAGAATGATAACCTTCGATTTGGGTGGAGACGACTTTGACGATCCGACTACAATGTACAACGACGATGCGCCATAGCAATCGCTAAACCAACTTCAAAGGGTTATTGACCTTGCCGTGGGCACAATCAACCTGATCACGAAGATCAATTCCTACAAGCAATCGAAGAACAAGCAAAAACAAGGCAAAAGCAATCTAAAATTGCAAATATAGATGAAATATAGAAAAAGTTGGGGTTCCGATACAAGGAACTTGTTAGGCAGCCGTTGAGCACGTCTAAAAGACTCAAAATAGTAGCAAAGCCCTAAACTATCAAATAACCAAAACCCAAGTTATTTTGGCGGACTCGCAAGCTATATATAGGAGAAATAAGAGGCCAAAACCATGCTAGGGGCGTCCAAAACACATCCATGGCCGAGTAGGACTCCTATTCCTAGTTTGACTCGGATTTGGAAAGATGACCGAACTTGTTTTGCAGATTCCCGTTGACTCGTAAGGAATTTGGACATGAGGCCAGATCCGTTGGAAAGAGGACAACGAAACCTTTCAAACCAGTACTCATAGACCCCAAACACCCTTGTGGATCAAAAGGTATGGTCGTTTTAAGTTGGTGCTATCCTGGAGGCCGAATCCAAGTTGATCCTGTGCACCGGAAGAATTGGCTTCATGCTTGATGTTTGGGAGTCCTTCTCCTTGGTTTCTAAGGACAATAAAATCATCACAAGTGATGTCCTCATCAAACAGTATTGGGCTACCCCACGGTGATGAGCTAGGACGGATGAAACCCTTCGCTAGCTGGTCCTTGAGTTGCTTCTTGAGCTCGACAAACTCATCCGAGGGCATCCGATATGGTCAATTAGAGATTGGTGCGGTTCCAGGTAGCAAATCAATAATGAACTCCAGGTCTCTGTCTCGAGGCAATCCCGGCAATTGTTCTGGGAAAACATCGAGATACTCAAGACTACCAGTACTCGATCCATCTCTGGAATGGAAAGGGAATGAAGAGAGGGCTTTTGCACGGTCGACGGACTGGAGTTAAATTGAACTTGAATGCCATCTGGATTCACCAAAGAAATCGAATGATTGGCATAGTCGATGCGTCCTTGATTCTTGGATAGCCAATCCATTCCTAGGATTACATCGAGTCTAGGTGTGTCAATCTAAATCAGATCTCCATGAAACTTCACTCCTTCAATTTCGATTGGAACTCCTAGGCATATACACTTAGTTCGAAGGACTAAGCCAGGAGAATGAACCAGCATGTAATTGCCTAGCATACTAGTCTTAATCCCTTGGTTCTTAACAAATCTCGAAGACACAAATGTATGAAAAGCTCTCGAATCAAACAAAACCACAGTAGGAACTGAATTCACAAGGAACGTACCAAGAACCACGTCCGGTGCATTGCTTGCTTCTTCTGCAGTCACTAGGTTGAGTCGGCCCTGACCAGGGTTCTGCGCGGAGCGGGAACCTGATCGGCTTGCCTGATGACCTCCAAGTCCACTAGCTGGGGCTTGAGGACGAACCGAAGCGCCTTGAGCTGAAGAATGAGTCGGTAGGGGTCGACAATGCGGGCAAACATTGGCGAAGTGCCCCACCTGACTGCATGCACAACATGAAAGCGGTGTCGTCCGGTGCTGTCCTCCTTGCATGTAACACCCCGGCATCTAGTATACCCGAATGCTACCAAACATAGACTAAACAACACCTAAATACCATAAATAAAGATAAATTTCAGCAATGGCACAAATACTAAAAAACCAAAATTTCGGCAGCATCTCCTTTGTTTTAACATGACTTGAAGCAATAGCAATAACATGGCAAGATATATCATAACATAAGACATCTAAAGTAGCAATAAAAATGGATAAAGCATCCACATAAACCAATAATACCAAATCCAACCACTCCATAAACTATAGCTAAGTAAATAAGGATCACATGCACACCAAAATTATTCCACACACTAAGTTCATGGCACTTATTATGATCATGACTCAAATTGGTAGATGTGACTGGAACTACGTGAAGATGTGTAGCTATTGCCCCTTCCCACATGCCGGTGTCATGGTACCTAAAATAACATAAAACACAAGCGTGAGTTCATCACTCAGCAAGTATATTGCAATGGGTCATACAGAACAATTCAATTATTATCGTCTCTACATAACAACTTAACATCATGATCAAGTCATACTTCATATGCAACATCATATACATGTCTCAACCTCATTGAGATCATTTCATCATCATCATCATGAATGCAATGCACATGTCTCCTCGACGCAAATACCGGTATTGCCGAGTGCACACCCGTCGGTGTGCACCCACGTCCCCCTTCCATCCCGTAGATGGAGGGTGCCTACTCCTCGCTTCCACTCACCACGTGGGTGGAATCAGGAGGTAGGTCTTACATCCATGACGCTCCGGATTAGTCATAACTTTCTCACCGACCTTGCTGGAATAGTTATGACGTTCTCACCGACCGGGCCAAGTTTCATGCCATGTATGCAACATATGCCATAATCATTAACCATAAACCATTGCATAACATCTTAACATACCCTTTTTATCATATCATGGCAAACACTAAGCATGGCAAGATAGCATAACATGGAAACAATTGCATCTAGTCAAGACAAGCAAATAAACCACATGCTACACATCCCAATACACATGCCTTAACCTCGGGCGACGGATTGGCAGGATGAGGAGGGCACTCCTAGGGTCACACCACCTGCACATAGATGCCACACAATCACAACGTGCCCACAAAACAGTACGCCCTCGCCCATCTACCCCGATTTCGCAAACTACTCCCGAAAACGAAAAACAGAGAATCTGTCCCCCCCGGGACAGCAGACTTCGATCTAGCATAACTTTAGTTCTAGGACTCTGAATAGATTAAACGAGTACATCCTCGCGTAGCTTAGGAAATGTGACACTACGGTATGGTGTGACATTATAAAATGTGAAATTAGAGAATAAAACCTTTCGGCTTGAGGTTTACTCGCGTTTTTGGGCCTTTTGAAGTGTTGTGACACCACGGAGCGTCGTAACCTTATAAAAGGTGCATGATGAGGTCAAAAACATATTGAAATATGATATGGGAGGTTAAAACCATAAGGTATGGAGGTTAATAGCGTTGTCGGGCCATTTCCGGGGTTTTGGGCCTTCCCGGGGGAGTTTGGGCCTTAAAGAGGGGGTTGTGGGCTTTGGTGGGATGGAGTGGGAATCCATTTAGGATTAGGAAAGGGGCTTAGGGCGGGTTAAAGGGGGGTTTTCCTGCCCTTTTGGGCGTCCTCCCCCTGCCCCTTGAGCTCCCAAGTGCCCTAGCCGCCTCCCACACCTCCCCACCTCCTCCTTGGGCGCCTCCACCTCCCCCAAGCCTCTCCCCTTGCGCCACCACCCTCTCCACCACCTCTCCACCTCCCTTGCTGCGCCTAGGTGATTTCTTGACCTCACCACCTCGAATATCCATCCATTGGAGCGCTCCGCGACGAGGAGATCCGGTGGATTTGGAAGCGAGGAAGGGGATCGCGCGAACCGGGATGAGATCTATTGGGTTTTCGTGCGCCGGGCAAAGGTATGTCCATGGAAATCCTTGGGGTTGATCTAGGTACTGTTAAAAGGGTGTTTATCAAGTTTTTAGATCAATTGGGGGTGCTGGAATTGAGTAATTTGGATTAGATCTAGATGTTGCCACGTTCTGTTTTTGGGACAGCATGAGCAGTCGACCTAGGGTTTGCGTTTTCGTCAATTTAGAATCCGAATATGTCCATACGGATGTTGAAGAAGTTGTAGATAATTTCATTATCTTTCAGTGGGTATAAAGCACGTTAAATTCCGCCCAGCCGTTTGAAAGTTATGGCTGTTTTACCGAGTGTGATAAAATCTGTGACGTAATTGGAACAGATCACGGTAATCTGTAGATTAAACAACTTTAGATTCCGAATCAGTCTTTCCATATACCTAGAGAAAGTTGTGAAATTTCCTAAGCTACGCGAGGATGTACTCGTTTAATTGATTCGGAGTCTCAGAACTCAAGTTATGCCTTTTGCAAGGCTGCTGTCCCGACGGGACAGAACCTCTGTTTTTAGGTTTTGCGAGTAGTTGGCAATGTCGGGGTAGATGAGGGTTTGCGTACTGTTTTGTGGACATGATTGTGAGCATGTGGTACCTATGTGCAGGTGGTGTGACCCCGGGAGTGCCCTCTACTTCCCGCCAATCCGTTGCCCGTGGTTGAGGCATGTGTGTTGTGATGGATAGCGATTTGTAGGTTGCTTGTTGAGAATAGATGGAATTGACTACATGATATATGATCACTTGCCATGCTTTTATGATTGCCAATGATATGATGAGCATGTTTAATATGTTATGATGCCATGTGTTAATATGTGAGTTAAATATGATGTTGGCATAAATGCATACATGGCATGTTACATGGCTCGGGCGGTGAGAAAGTCATAACTAGTCCGGGAAGGTCGGTGAGAAAGTTATGACTAATCCGGAAAGCCAATGAGTAAGTCCTACATCATGATTCCATTCACCGCGGTGAACGGAAGCGAGGAGTAGGCACCCTCCATCTTCGGGATGGAAGGGGGGAGAGGGTGCACACCGACGGGTGTGTACTCAACCATACCGGTATGAGTTTCCAAGGAGACATGAGCATTGCATTACATTGCATACATAATGATGAAGATATTGTTAAGTGTTCATGAATGAGATGATATATATGATGGGAGATGTTATTGCCATGATATTGTTCTTGTTGTCCATTGCAATATGATTGCTGAGTTTCGAACTCACGCTTGTGTTTTCTTGTTATTTTAGGTACCATGAAAACGGCATGCGGGGAAGGGAAATAGTCACACGCCCACACGTAGCTTCACCATATTGATTCCACAAGTCATTCTATTAGTTTGATAATAAATTGTGTGTGATGATTATTGCTTTAAGGTTTAGCTTTGCTATATGAGAGTTTTATTGTTCGTTTGACCCTTAGAGACATTATGTGTTTGAAACTAGACTTATATTGTTGCTAAGTCGTTAATTATTGTTGTTTTTAGTTGTCTCTCATATTCCATACATTGCTATACTGTTGTTGCTCCTTTAATTCATGTTAAAACAAAGGAGATGCTGCCGAAATTTCGGTTTTTAGCATATGTACCTTTGCTGGAATTTATGGTAACTTGTGGTATTTAGATGTTGTTTAGCTTATGTTTGGTAGTATTCAGGCATATTAAATGCCGGGGTGTTACAGGAAATTTCCTAACTTTTTCTAAGTATATAGAAAAACTGATTCGAACTCTAAAATTGTCTAATCTACAAAACACTACGTTTTGTCCCAGCTACGTCATAGATTTGAACACGTTCGGTAAATCGAGCATAACTTTCAAACGGCTGGGAGGAATTGGACTTTCTTTATGTCCACTGAAAGGTATTGAAGTTACCTACAACTTTGTCAACAAGAGGCCGACCAAATTCCGAATCTAAGGTTGCGAAAACTCAAACATAAGGTCGACTGCACAATCTGCCCGAAGCAGAGAACGTGGCAAACTCTAGTTTTCATCTAATCTACCCAATCACAGCACCACCACTTGATCTAAAAGCATCCAAATACCCTCTAGCATAGCCCCTAGACCAACCCCAAGGATTCCCCTAGCCATACCTTCGCCCGACGAACGATGAACCGACGAATCTCCTCCCGGTTCACGCGATCTCCTTCCTCACTCCAAATCCACCGCATCTCCTCGTCGCGGAGCGCTCCAATGGATGGATCAGCGGGGTGGTGAGGTGGAGAACTCCCCTAGGGGCAGCAAGGATGGTGGAGAGGGATGGGGAGGAGAGGGGCGCAAGGGGGCGGCTAGGGGAGGTGGAGGCGCAAGGGGATGGAGGGGTGGCGGCTAGGGTTGTGTGGGAGGTGGGGGCGCATGGGAGGGGGAGGGGCTAGGGTTTGGGGCGCATGGGGGCAGGCTATGCTGCCCCCAACTCCCCCACATGGGCCGGGGACTCCCACCTACGGCCCAAGTTAGTCCCCCAAGGCCCAAACTCCCCCGGAAGCCCAAATTCTCCCCCGAAAGGCCCAAACTCACAGAAAAGGCCCAAAAACATGACACCAAAGTCGTACCTTAATGCTGACATCGAAAATGACTCATACGGTCATTTCATAGTGTCACATTGCACTTGCCCACCGTGGTTATAGGATTGAACCGTAGATTGAGGGGCATGAGGAACAGGTCGCTGAGGCCTTGGCGGCGGCGAAGTGACTGACTGGGCATTGATTGCCTTCCCAGGGTGAGACCTCAATGGGCCCGCACTGGCTGCCTTCTGGGCCAGCCACTTTCGCTTCCGGCTATCCGCGACTACCTTAGCATTGTCCTCCACTCGGATCGCCTTATCCACTAACACTTGAAGGTTAGGGAAATCGAGAGCTGCGAGTGAGTGCCTAATTTCTTCATTAAGATGTTCCCGGAACAAAACAGTTCTCCGGGCCTCACTTGGAACCTCGTCAGCAACATAGCAAGCCATGTAGTTAAATTTGTGAAGGTAATCCATGACTGACATGGATCGCTGCTTGAGGTTATAGAATTCCCTCTTTTTAATTTCCATTAGGCTTGAGGGAATGTGGACTGCGCGAAAAACCTCCTTGAAATCTTCCCAGGTAGTGACTTGTCCAGCGGGATGGATTGCCTTGTAGCTATCCCACCATGCTGCTGCTGCTCCTTGGAGATAGTATGCAGCATATTGGACCTTCTCATCATCTGTGCATCTCGCAATATCAAGCTTGCACTCGACGTCACGGAGCCAATCATCAGCGTCCAGGGGATCTATTGCTAAAGAAAAGTTCAATGGGCGAGTCCGTTGGAACTCAGCCAACCGGGTCTAAGGCTGCATCGCTGCCACACCGCCATAGGCAGCGGCGCCCAGATTCTCCTAGTTTTGCACCAGCCGCTCCAGTTGGCGAGTCTGCATCACCAACACCTGAGCCATTACGAGCTAGCTAGTGAAGTACTTTTGTTGTACAAAGGTTATATGGGAACTTGCGTTAGTGCAATGATGATGTAATATAAACCACTGTAGCATGAAAAGACGTGCTAAATCGTCATCTTTAAATCTATCGCAATCACAATCCTTCTGCAGTGATGCATACTTGAATATCTTGTGTGGCTGCGTGTTGAAGAATGCATATGAGTTCCGCAGTAATCGTGTTGTATCGTCTCGTTTCTCAACTTGCACCTATTGAACATGTTGATGAGCCTCTATGTTAAACAGAGATTATATGGGAACTTGCGTTAGTGCGATGATGATGTAATATAAACTGCTGTAGCTTGAAAAGACGTGCTAAATCGTCATATTTAAATCTATCACAATCGCAATCCTTCTGCAGTGATGCATACTTGAATATCTTGTGTGGCTGCGTGTTGAAGAATGCATATGAGTTTCCGCAGTAATCGTGTTGTATCGTCTCGTTTCTCAACTTCACCTGTTGAACATGTTGATGAGCCTCTATGTTAAATAGGATGCCGAGAAGACATGTTGTTCGTGCACACATAACTGGTCGTGCAGCTCAGGATGAGCCAAATCCGGCCACAGCAGTGCCGAACCCAGTACTTCCTGACCCACCGTCGCCAGGATCTCAGCACTCTCATGTGCCAACAGGACGAGTTGAGGCTTCGCATAGTCATCATAGTGCTCAGAGCGAAGAGTTGCCTCAGCCCCCATCAATGGCTCAGGTGCTGGTGATGACAAAAGTGAGCTTCAGTACTACCTATTACACAGAGGACTTAGAATATCTTGATCAAAACATCTCTGCCGTTCTCAACATGTGCATCAGAAGGGCCTGGAGCTGCAGAAGGGGTAGACGGCTCCACTGGGTACATCAGCTCGTACTCGCGACCTCCAAATACGATGTTCTGACCCAGCGCTACGCTCGATGGAGCTCCAGGGCGCACAGCTGAGACACGACGATGGCTGCTACCCCGCACGGACATCCTGGCGCGGCGGGAGACCCGACGTTAGGATTCGTAAGTGCGAGGAAGCTCCTCAGTTGGCTCGATCTCATCATGCTCCCCGTAGATCATCTCAGTGGTGAAGAAGCCATGATTCACAAACGGTGCCATATGGCTCTCCAGCTTCGAAATGCAGCGACGAGCAAGCAGAAGCTCATCCCAAAGGCGAAGCAGGTACCGGTCAAGGGCTCTCACGTACTCGATATGCTAAGCCTCCACGGGGTACATCAGGGGGTTCACTGGCGCGTAGAGGTTCACCTGGCCATCCGGCTCACGGGAGGGATAGTTAGGGAACATCTGGGACATCTCCGGGATGTCAAAGCGGAGTCAGAGGATCGCGATATATGCCCCATCTAGCAAAGCTGCGAGTGGACTTGGGCCTGTGCCATGGTAGAGGTGAATCTGCTCTCCATCATGGTGACCGCGGATAGAGACCTCTACCACGAAGAAAGAGGAAGCTGGGCTGATATCGGCGCACGAAATCAGATACCCCGGCTACTCCGGGAATCCAGCACGGCGCATCATGTCCCAAAGGGCCGCCTGGACAGTGCCCTCCAGGATAGCACGCGTGAAATAGCAGGGCTCCCAGCGTCCCGGCATCTAAGATCAAGGAGAGTAACTGGTTAGCAAAGACCTTAAATGGATAGGAACCAAAGTAGGTAGCGGAAAACGCAACAACAAAGCAAGCCAAACAAGAATCTCAACCTAGAGCTTTAACCTTACCGTTAAACGATACTTAATCAACTTTGAACCTAGGTAAGGCTCCCAAGTTCTAACCTCAAAATTTTGAACAAGAAAGAGAAAATAGAACAAACCTGGTTTTCTCACTTCATTCTCACCTCAGAAAAAAAAACAAAAGTTTAAGACTGAGATAAGAGGAAACTCGTTTTGAAAGTTCGAAATCAGATAAGAGGCTATGGAAGGAGAAGAATAGCATTCTACCTTTTTTCCAATAGGGATATATGAGCGAAATAAGTTTTTAGGGAAAAGGAACCACTCTTATTCCTATCGGTTAGCTACCAAAAACATCCTTTCAGCTTTTGCATGGCTCTGATACCACCTTTGTCGTGGCGGCTCCGGACTCAGATTAACAATCGGGGTGATTACTGTTGCATCGGACTAGAGATTAATGCAACCCGTAAAACATCTGACTACTAAACTAAATCCGTACTCAGATCGAGGACAATTGATCGGCCACACTCGAAGCAAGTGTATGTGCCAACCGATTGATCCCAATTCGAGCTTCCTGCAACCGTGTGCATAGTACTGGTTCCCTGATCAGTAGCCCAGTACCCACACATTGTCATTCAAGATGAATCATATCCATGCAAAAGTAAATATAATACACCCGAAAGGTAAAGTTATTACATTTGCTTAATAATTACAAGTTACGACCTCAGGGCCTACACGAGTACAAAAGACCGAAATAGAACAACAGAAGTCCAAAAGTAGAACGCGCAGTGTGCCTTCCACCCTCAGGCAACTGGCTAGAAGGAACCCAGCTAACCCTCCATGAAATCGTTAGCGTCCACGTCAAACTGCGACTCGTCGGCCACATCTTCAGTCTTACCTTCTTCACCGTCCTCTGACCAAAATCCATTTGAGTAAACGGTGAGTACATGTATGTACTCACAAGAATTTAGTGTATGGAAATTATATATAGATTCAAAATCCATTTGAGCAAACGGTGAGCGACGACAGGGATATTCAGGTTTCTAAACTAAGTCTTTTTTAGCACAAAGCAAGTTTTATTCGCATTATGATAATAGATTCAACATTCGCAATTTGGAAAGGAGATTATTAAAAGACATTTCAAAGAAAGTAATAATGTTTCACCCTTTATCCGAAACCAACATCCAACCAATCCATTTCCAACCCTTAACCACACCTTTCCATTTTCCAGAATCCGTAAACCACAAGCCATTCACCCATACCATCCCATTCCCAACAACCAGACTCACACCAACCCAAGCCAATCCAAAGCTAATCATTTTCTAAAACCAGCCCATTCCCAAAAGCTATACTTGATAGTACTTTCCAAGCTGCTCATGATCGTGAGCACGGCTAATCGATTAGTTTAGTTATCTCTACAAAGACTGTACACTGTACCCACATGACACATTCTAGCAAGCATGTCAACCATGCCACGCGATACTAGAATTACCCGTTTTGCTAGACAGTGACGAAACCTTTCGAGAGATCAGGGTTCAAATCTTGCACCGGCCCGGTAATGTGCATCCCTAACTACATCCACAGAGGCCGCTAGTGGTCCCTACGGGCACCCACTAGCCCACAACCTCCCCATAGTAGTCATTACCGTTGTGTTGGGCAAACTTTCCTGCGATGACTCGATAAGAAAGTCCCTAGAATGCACCGACACCATAGATGCATCCAAACCACTTTGCCCTCCTTTAACGCAAGACCAGATCCTTTTCCCCGTACTTGGCTAAGGCCATCCCATACTAGCACATGTGGTTGCATGCATTAGACTCAGTAATAGCATCAAGTTCAGTCCTTAAGGTGACCCAGGTGAGATCTTCCAAACCCACTTGCTAAGGCCACAGAGAGTGAGCACTAGCGGCCCCGCGGAGCTCCCACTAGTCTGCAAACTCCCCCTAGCAATGGTCCAACCATCACCGAAACCAAAACCATATCCATTCCAGACAAGCCTCAGGCTTGTGAACCAATCCGAAACCAATCCAGTCATCCAACTGGAACCATCAGCCTATCCAACCATATCATCTCCGAACCACCAACATCTTGCCCAGGTCTAAACTCTTCGAATTTTCCATTTTACTCACGCAACCACCCTTTTTCCAAAGAAAACCCCATCACCAGCCGATTCCGAACCAGAACCAACCATCCACCGAATTAGTTCCAGGAGTTTGTAATTGAGAGTATCACGGTCTCCTGCAACCAATTTCTACTACTTAACTAAGCCTTGTGCAATAATTATTCATTAATACCCCTTTGACATTTTCTAACATGTCTAGTATGGGCCTAGGTCTGTCAAAGGTCACTGTTCGAATTAGATCGAGGGAATCCACCAATTTTAGGTTTAACTACCAATTCCCACAAACTAACATTTTGCTAAACATATGAGCATGCATAATAGTTTTAACAATCAAAAATTATGTTTTGCAATTATAGGATTCAAAATGATCAAAGGAGGTGCTTGCCTATTTGTTCTTCGGTGAAATCGGTCTCCGGGACGTAGTCGGGATCGTCAACAGCGTTCGACGCGTCTACATCTATACGAAAAGCGACATGACCAAAATCATTGATCAAAATAGGTAAGGAAGCGATTAAATACCAAGAAGAACCAAAAACGGAAAACGAAAGCTTAATCGAAAAAAAGGAAATCAAGATTTCTCCCTGAGCCCGGCAAGCATCGGCCATCGCTGGTAGTGCCGCTTATACGGCCGGGCAAGATCGGCCCAAAGATGCCCTGAGTGCCGCCGGGTCGGGAACCAAAACGGATGCTCTCTGGAAAAAAGGTACCGGGGCTACCTCCGGTACTACCGTGAGGGCGGCAGTACCGGCCTCACGTGTCGGGACCCAAATATGCAAATCCGGACCCTCTGTGTATTCAGCTCTAGTCCAGGATCACGCTTGTGCACACAGTCTCTACATAGATGAATATCAGAATCATACACAGCAGAATAATAAAAATAGCTCAATTACAGAATATAAACTATTGAACGACCTTAAGGTCAACCTTACATTTGCGAAGCCTTGACGACTTCAACTCCAAATAAGCAGCAGCGAAACGAAGAACATCGGTGAATCCCATCAATACGCCACAGGCAACTGACGGGGTTCGACTCCTAGATATTAAGCCTCTCACGGAACTTCTTCTTCGACGATGTAGTCTTCTTCTTAACTGTGATTGTTGGTTGCAAGGCGTGAGTACATAAAGCACTCAGCAAGTCATGCACAGAATGCAAGTCTAATAACTATAAGCATGGCTTATTCCAAATGACAGGCTGAAAGGTTATTTTGCGGAAAAGCAACATTCACAAATAATCATAATAGATTGTAAAGCAATAAAACAAATAATAACAGTAATAGATTTCACAGTTATTTCACAAGTAAAACAATTCCACATCCTTAACCAATTATCACTTACCACAGGCAAAATGCCTCCAAGCCCAAGTTTACTTTTATGTAAAGCTAACCCTTGACTGTAATCCCTGAGCATTGTCCAGTACCGCGGACTCGGCTATTCGCATAGTTTTGACACTCTGCAGAGGTTATACACTTTACCCACAAGATATAATCAACTCACCACGTCAGCCGTGAATTGCCATACAAGAGTATGCGAATGAGCAATCATAACAAAGCCTTTTGGAAGCTTCTAACTCCACAAGTGAACCTCCCCGGTTGCCATACACTATCCCTTCCCTCAGCAGAGGCGAAGTATAGGACCGACATACCATTGGACGGGTACCATGCCGCAGCACCTGGTACGCTCCCCCATTCAACTACACAGGTATAGTTGACACCCCGAGGTACCACATGCAAGTTATTAGCAGCCTACTCAACTAGGTCTGTCCCATTACAAACATGTGGTTGTATGTTTGACTCAGTTCAAAGGCTTGCAAGGTTAAGTCCTTAGGTTGACCAGGGCAAGACTTCCATCACAATCACTCAAAGAAAACCATCTCACCATCACTCATATATATATATATCATGTTTCAAACATTCCCAACCGCCAAACAGGCCCACCATAATTCTTGCCACTTGCCCTAGTCCAAATCATTTTACCACCCTAGTTGATTATTGCGCAACACAATGCCAACAACAACTCAACATCCTTGAAGAAGCACAAGGGCGTCCACATATCAACTTCATTGTATCGGCAACACGTCGCACAATTTCAAAATACATTGCATATTCCATTAATCAATATTGACATTTGTAATTCCAAAATGATGTCACTAACCCGTTGCAAGGCTAAGCAAACTAATACATTCTATCCCACCCATGTTGGCAATTTATTAGTTACTAACTATTAATCAACAAACCTAGGGTGACAAATGAATCATGGTATACAAATAGTGACAAGGTGACAATAACAAATAGGTGGATTATCTAATTTCCAAATTAATTAAAATCAGTTTAACTTAAACTAGCATGCAGTAATTTGAAACAACATAAGTTTCGAAAATGGGATCAACATGGTCAAAGCACAACATGTCTGGCCCTTGCAACTTTTACTGTTCTTTACTCTTTATCCTTGATCCTTGATCCTCGATCATCAATCTCCACTTTCTTGATCTTCGGCTCCTTTGAGCGACTTCCGGACGATGCGTCTAACGATTAAAGAAGAAGCAAATACAAACCAATTCAAAAGGCAAATCAAGTAAAACTCCAAATTAAGAACAAATAGCATTGGGCACAATCGCTTGGAAGAATTTAGGAACTCGAACAGATTAGATCAAAGATTAGACAAAAGTGAACGAGCTTTCGAAAAGCACCAAAAAAGGGAAATATTAATAACTGGAAAAAAGAAAGGATAATATTCCGTAGAATATTTCTCCTGAAGTTATTATCTTGATTGGACAGACAAGGACATATGAGCTCTCGATCTATGGACTGGGTCCATAAGGATATGTTAGTCCACAATGAACTAAGCTGAAGCTCAAGGTTGACTTTTGTTGACTAAACAGATACACAGTCAAACAAAAGAGAGACGGATTGATAGATTAGATTTTCAAGGATAAGACAAGGAAGAGTGGGATCGGCATCCACTACGAATCGATATGGGGCTAGATCACAACAAGGCGATAGAAAAGGTAAGGACATCGCATTAGGGCTTTCACTTACATGCACCCATGCGATGACAGCGATACGAAAGCAAGCGAAGCGTTAACGGTGGAACGTTAACGGCGAAACGTTAACGGCAGAGTGTTAACGACGGAACGTTAACGACTGAACGTTAACGGCGAAACATTGACAGCGAAACGTTGACGGTGAAGTGTTACGGTGGCGTTAACGTCGAAACGTTAACGGCGAAGTGTTAACGGTGAAACGTTAATGACAGAACGTTAACGGTGGGATTTTAACGGTGGAACGTTAACGACAGAGCGTTAACGGCAAAACGTTAACGGCGGAGAGTAGCGACAGCGGGATGCTCACGAAACAAGGTATCGACTGTCGGTGCAACGACATGGCCGCGATAAAATGCTACCAAGGACGGCTAATGATGTTACATTGGGTGTCCCGATCTTTCGATGAGAATGATATACTTCGATTTGGGTGGAGACGACTTTGACGATCCGACTACAACGTACAACGACGATGCGCCTTAGCAATCACTAAACGAACTCCATAGGGTTATTGACCTTGCTGTGGGCACGATCAACCAGATCACGAAGATCAATTCCTGCAAACAAGCAAGAACAAGGCAAAAGCAATCTAAAATTGCAAACATAGATGAAGTATAGAAAAAGTTGGGGTTCCGATACAAGGAGCTTGTTGTCAAGGCCCCAAACTTCAAAAAATTCTGGGACATCCGGAGTATCCGGATCAACATCCGGAATGTCCGGATACAACCCGGAATGTCCGGATAAATTGTCCGGAGTATCCGGATTAACTAGACCGAACACCCTAACCCAGAGTATCCAGACTAATTGTCCGGAGTATCCGAGTTAGTCCTGCCGAAGACCCCAACCCGGAGTCTCCGGGTTAAACGTCCGGAGTATTTGAACCTTGCGTGGGTGGAGTATAAAAGTCTGATTTTTGTGGTCCCCTCCCCATTTCTTCCTTCCACCTTGCTCCCTACTCCCGTGCTCTCCACCTTGGGCTCCTCTCCGGCGACACCCCACCGGCCGGCGTCCTCCCGAGCTCCTCCCCGGTGAACTCCTCCTCCTCGGTGCTCTCAAGAGCTTCTCCAAGCCGGCGTCGTCTTCCTCCTACCCGGCTTCCCCTCCCTCTCCTTCATCCCTATTGAAGGTGAGACCTCTTCTTGGAGTCTATTCATGGGGATTCTTGGGTTCTAGGGCTTCCATGGAGTTGGTTGTAGGGTAGGGTGTGTAAATTTGGGATTGGGGTTGAACTTTGGGATGTTAAGGTTTTGGGGTGGGGTTTGGATTGGGGTTGGTTAGGCAATATGGGGTGCTAGGGTTAGAGATCGGGGGTGATTGATGCCCTTCTCATCATTGGGTTAGGTTTTGGTTGAGTTCTTAGAAGTGAGCCTCGTTCATCGTGGTTTGAGCTAGTTTAGAGCTTCCCCGGCTCGGCCATGTGTAGGAAAGTCGTAGATCGGGTCCCCGCGGTGTCGTAGGACTGGGCGGCACCTCGATCCGTGAGTCATAAGATGAAATGCGCCATGTCCGGAGTGTCCGGACAACCAGTCCAGAGTGTCCTCCCTAGGCCGGAGTATTCGGACGCGAATGGTCCGGAGTATCCGGGTTATCCGGACTGTCCGGATCGAATACCCGGACTGTCCGGGTTTGGCTGATCTGTCCGGTTGTGGGTTTTCGTCGGGATTTGCGTTTGTATTTGTTTCTTTTGCATTGCACGCATCTCATTATGCATTGTATCCGTGTAGAGAACGAGACCGCGGCGATTGACGTGGCCGTGGTTGAGGGAAGTGCCAAAGAGCAAAGTTGTTGTTGATCCGCCTGCAGAAGCACAAGGCAAGCACCTAAGCATATTCAATCCTAGTCGTACCCTTATTTTCGTGAATAAATTGCGTATTGGGTGGTTAAGTCTTGCATTAGGAATTGAATTGTGGGAATAGGACTAGATCCTAATTGTTGCACACACACCTTTGATAATTGTTGAACACCTCCTTTAGAGCTAATATGGGTATTATAATGTGATATGCTTAGTATGCTTAGAGGTCGGGTTTTGGGCCAAGTGGTGGGTGGTTCCACTGCTTGAGGTCTTTCACTTTACGTTCTTTGGAACGGTTTAGTTATGGTTGTGTTGCGGAAAAAGGTATAATTGGAGACCGGGCAGGAGAGAGGGACATTTGGGTAAGGAGACTCGAATGTGGTAGTCCCGCCTGAGTCAGCTAAGGATCGATCTGATGTTTAACCGTGGCCGAGCACAAATTGGTTGATCGCATGCCCGATTATGGTACGGTAAGCCGCTCTTTCATCGCATGCCGTTCGATGGGCCATGACCTCATGCGGTTGGACGTGGTTGAGGGCAGGGCTTAGGCCGGCTCTCGAGCGTCAAGCTAGGCTTGGGGCTGCTCGAGGGGGTGCTAGGTTTTCAGACTGCATGAAGATGCCCCAACGGATTGGTATGGATGGGAGGGGGTTGACATGAGGTATGTCATGCGGTCAATGCTTCCCTGCAGGGTTAATTAAGCGATTCGAATTGCTGCGCTCTCGGATATGAGCACGCTTGGTTACCTATTACTACACGTAGTAATAACTTGAACTGAAGTTCGCCTCTGGGCTTGAGCTCGAAATTGTTATGAGGTCACTTGCTTGGTTACCATTAAATGTCGAACTCCACTTTAGAAGTAGGTGCTGGTACAATTGCTTTAAATTGTGAATTGAATCACGGCACTAACTAATCAACAAAGTTAAGCTTTCCGCACTTTTAACTTCAGCTGATTTCCTTGCTACATCCAAATGCATACTCTTTGGAGTCGGTCATATATGGACCACGGGTAAGACTTGCGAGTACCTTCCGTACTCAGGCTTCTGCTATTGTGGTTTTGCAGGTGAGGATTCCGCGGGGTGTGAGTTTTGCCCCTACTGCCTCTCGGTGACCCGGCGGGGCACCGAGTAGAGGCTCCCTACGCTGTCGTCCACGCCCGGGAGTGTTCAGAGGCAGAATACTTCCGGAAATGTCTAACTTTTGGGTCTAGTCTGATAGTTATGTACTTTTATTGTATAGTTGGTTTAAACGATGTCTTAATTGCCTAGTGTACTTGGTTTCTTTGTGGTTGACTTCTATTTGTATGTCTTTACCCGTCTCTTAATCATGTTCCACTCCTGGCTTTGCCGGCCTTCGTGCCTTATTGTGTCGTTGTGGGTTGTGGTTGTGGGGTTTTGTCTTTGTGCCGGGGTCGTTTGGTTTGTTTGGTTGGTTTTGCTTCCGCGTTTGCGTTTCTGGTTGTGGGGTTTCGAATTTGTTGCCCCCTTCCTGCAAATTGATTTGATAAAGCATTGTAAACCGGTATGCGGGGATCCTGGGCGAGTTCGGGTCGCATACCGGGGGAATACCGGGATTGTCGTCGAGTTATTCGGAGGGTAAACCTTCAAATAACCCGAGGACGGTCTGGGCGGCTCCCTGTCACTTGTTAGGCGGCCGTTGAGCACATCTAAAAGACTCAAATAGTAGCAAAAGGCTAAACTATCAAATAACCAAAACCCAAGTTATTTTGGGGGACTCCCTAGCTATATATAGGAGAAATAGGAGGCCAAAACCGTGCTAGGGGCGTCCAAAACACATCCATGGCCGAGTAGGACTCCTATTCCTAGTTTGACTCGGATTTGGAAAGATGACCGAACTTGTTTTGCAGATTCCCGTTGACTCGTAAGGAATTTGGACATGAGGCCAGATCCGTTGGAAATAGGATGACGAAACCTTTCAAACCAGTACTCATAGACCCCAAACACCCTTGTGGATCAAAAGTTATGGTCATTTTAAGTTGGTGCTATCCCGGAGGCCGAATCCGAGTTGAACTTGTGCACCGGAAGAGTTGGCTTCATGCTTGATGTTTGGGAGTCCTTCTCCTTGGTTCCTAAGGACAATATAATCATCACAAGGATTAAATAGCATTCCATTCATTAAATTATTTGTATGCAACCCGAGGAACGCATTCACCTAACAATTGAATTGACGTGCGCGAGCTTAAGTAATTGGCCCTTGTATTACATTGTTGGTTTCAATTGGGTTTGTAGGCATGGCCGTATCCATGGTAGTGATGTCCTCATCATCCTCCCCTTCTTGCATTTGAGTCGTACTCGACTCAAGTTCGTCATCTTCTCCCAAGTATGGCTTTAGATCTGATAATTGAGTTGACGAGCTTGAGCTCGAGTCAATGGACCTTGAACCAACGAAGATGTAGAAGGAAGGCCAAGGCGGGGGCCGATGAAGCCATGCAGATGGAGTAGAGGATGCCATAAAGTGTCGCCAACTTAATGGTCCTGGCAAAGGTGGGCGCCGATGAAGCCATGCAGTTGATATAATTGCGGCAACACTTGGTAATGACCATATGTATGCATTGTTAGTTCTGTCCATGATGAGCATGGTCTCATCATCCTCCCTTTCTAGAAGTGGAGTCGTCCTCGACTCCATCATATTGTCCTGCAAAATGTTAGTAATGACAGGAAACAAAGCAATATGCACATTTGCAATCAAGTCAATGGATCGAGAATTTCAATCAACCATATCCTCCCTTTCTTGAAAACTATCATGTGACTTGTCAATGGAACCAAAAGTACTTGGTATGACATGATTAGTGATATGGCAATTATTAAATTGATGACATTATTGCATTGCAAACAGAGGTTTAAAATCTGAACAAATGTAAACTCGATATGATTTATACTCTCCTTTCTCACTATTTTTGCCAATAACATAAAAAATATTTCGCAATAACCATGACAAATCACAATGTAAAAAAAGTCTCTCCTTTAAATAATTCAGATGACACGGAACATCAAATTCAATGTAGCCTAATGTATATAAAGGAGACATCAATTTCAACTCATCATTTTCGCTTCTGATGTGAATGACATGTTTATTTTCAGCATAAGTGTCTAATGTGTTAACAAAAGTGACAACTCTTCTTTATCACAAGAAATAGCAAGCAAATCATCTTGTAACAAAGCAAAATTAGCAATTGGTTCCACTAATAGTTGCTCTACGATAGCATGATTTGTGGATAGTTTTAGCTCTTCAAAATTATTTTCTCCATGTGTAAAATCCATACCTGTTACATTACCTTTTAAATTTTCATCAGCTGTTGTAGGCGTTTCTTCAACTATTATATCTTCACTTACACATGGGGTAGTACTGATCGTTTCTTTCTCCATATGCTCTTCTACATCATTCTCTCGATGGTGCTCACTTTTCTGCAAAATGTTAGCAACAAAAGAAGGTGCAACAATGGGCGCCTCAAATGAAGCTAATGATTCTTTCGAGGATACAGCAAGCATATTTTCAACTCTACAAGCACATACAACCAATTCTGAAAGAGATCTATATGTTTCATCAATAAGAGCATCCTGAATTTCTTGATTAAGTCCACGTATGAACCTAAGCTCTGTTGCTTCTTCACCTTCAACTAAACCACAACGCAACAAATGATTTTGCAATCGTTCATAGTATTCCTTAACGCACTTATTTCCTTATTTCAAGCATTGGAGTCTAGTATACAAAAAATTCAGTATGATATTCAGGAACATAATCAATTCTCATAAGTCTTTTCATGGCCTTACAATTTTTAGGTTTTCTCTCTTTTCTACAAATATGTTTCCACCATGTTAATGCATATTCATTTAGCACACTAGCAGCAATCCTAATCTTTTCATTTTCAGACAAATCATACTTGCCAAATTTTTTGTCTACTGCTATCTCCCAATTAATATAGGCATCAGGATCATATTGACCATTAAAAGGTGGAATGGCGAGTTTAACCTTACCTAGTGAATCATCATCAACATGTACCTGAGCATGTAGTATGCCATTTTTGTTGCTTAGAAGATGAGGTGGCGGATTGGAAGTTCCTGGTACAGTACCTGCAAGCGTATCAAGTATAGACAAAATAGTAGCAAGATTAGTATTAGCAACTCCCTGAGCGGCCTCGATAGACCAGAGGCGGTATTCTTGCAGCGACATTCTAGCAACAATTCCCTTTGCGCGTGGAGAGTGATGCAGCGAATCCTCATCACCTGACATGGTTAGTGGAAGACAAGAAAACAATATAACAAGTATAATGTTCCTAGCAACTACAAGGAGGTGGTGGCAATTCTCTCAACATTCAAGCCTATAACCAAAGTTCTTACATGCAGCAGGTGTTGACGGCCGTTGGCGTGGTCAAAAGTTCTCCAAAGCTTGGATAAAGCGATTGCCAAGGGACCAAACAAATGTACGGGGTTGGATGTGGAGCTTGGATAGGCAATATTTATTTCCTATATAATCTGGTAATTCTAGTTATTGTAATGATAAGTAATAATCCAAACTAGAATTCACAAAGCCCTAGTTGCCTATCTCAAAGATATAAGAGAATTTGAAGGCAACACACACGCAAAGATAATGGCACTTATGCAATCAAGGAATGAGCTATAAAATATAAGTGAAGCGCCAAAAGCTCTATTGCACAAGTCGTAGAGAGACGCTAACTTATTGCTTTGAGAATGTAAAAAGGGCACAAAATTGCTCACTAATTAATAAATTGCACAATATAAAAAGTAACGAACACAAATTAGGGTTTTGCTCAATGTAGTGCGACCGGCCACAATTTTCTTTCTCTTTCCTTTTTCTTCTTATTCTTTTGTTTTTTTGGCCTTTTGGCTCTTTCTCTTTTCTTTCTTTTGGTGACTTTTGGCCGACACTAGTATGAACAAAGTTTTGGAATCCCTAACTCGGTGTCACAAGATAAAATGATATGATAATTGAAGATTATGCAATGTATCAAGTAGAGCAGCCCTAAGCAATATCAACAAGCTAGTCTCAAATAGGATCAAAGTGTTCACAAATGATGAATTGGTTCCCAAAGGTAGTTGTACTATTATTTTTTGGAACTTTATGGTTTATGGATGCTATAGCACACAAAGACTCAAAGGAACAAGCTCAAATTCAAAAATGCTCCAAGAAACCCTAATTTGGTTTTTCTAGGGCAACAGACTTGTCACCAAGATTAAAGTTTGAAGATCACCGAATTTGATTGGTTGACTGTGGAAAGAATTAAAGCTTATATCCTTAGCTTTCAATAGAGTACAAGAACATGCAATTTGGAGATCTGGTGTGAAAGTTATGCATGAAATACCAAACTAGACAGGATTGAAGGGTTGAAGCGACGCGAAGAAAGAAAAAGATCAGCAACTAAAACAAGAACTCTAAAGGATCAAAACCTACCAAAACTCACTAAAATAACACATTGAAACTAAAGGTTGAATTTTTGTGGGGTAATTTTCAATTTTAGGACAAAAATCAAGAACTAATCTAAGGTACAGATTTTCTCACCGATCAACTGAGGCTCTGTTACCACTTGATGTAACATTGGGTGTCTCGATCTTTCGATGAGAATGATAACCTTCGATTTGGGTGGAGATGACTTTGACGATCCGACTACAACGTACAACGACGATGCGCCTTAGCAATCGCTAAACCAACTCCAGAGGGTTATTGACCTTGTCGTGGGCACTATCAACCTGATCACGAAGATAAATTCCTGCAAGCAATCAAAGAACAAGAAAGAACAAGGCAAAAGCAATCTAAAATATCAAATATAGATGAAGTATAGAAAAAGTTGGGGTTCCGATACAAAGAGCTTGTTAGGTGGCCGTTGAGCACGTCTAAAAGACTCAAATAGTAGCAAAAGGCTAAACTATTAAATAACTAAAACCCAAGTTATTTTGGGGGACTCCCTAGCTATATATAGGAGAAATAGGAGGCCAACACCATGCTAGGGGCATCCAAAACACATCCATGGCCGAGTAGGACTCCTATTCCTAGTTTGGCTCGGATTTGGAAAGATGACCGAACTTGTTTTGCAGATTCCTGTTGACTCGTAAGGAATTTGGACATTAGGCCAGATCCGTTGGAAAGAGGACGACAAAACCTTTCAAACCAGTAGTCATAGACCCCAAACACCCTTGTGGATCAAAAGTTATGGTCATTTTAACTTGGTGTTGTCCCGTAGGCCGAATCCGAGTTGAACTTGTGCACCGGAAGAATTGGCTTCATGCTTGACGTTTGGTATTCCTTCTCCTTGGTTCCTAAGGACAATATAATCATCACAAGGATTAAATAGCATTCCATTCATTAAATTATTTGTATGCAACCCGAGGAACGCATTCACCTAGCAATTGAATTGACGTCCGCGAGCTCGAGTAATTGGCCCTTGTATTACATTATTGGTTTCAATTGTGTTTGTAGGCATGGCCATATCCATGGTAGTGATGTCCTCATCATCTAACCTAAACGCGAACCGGTAACAATGGCTATGTTCAAAGACGACGGTTTTAAGCCGGAACCGGCTTCGTCGGCGAACGGAGAGCAAAAGGACTTCAAGGATGGACCAAAACAGTAAGGGATGACCCACCGGACATGACAACACGGCCACGACGGACTAGAATAGCCGGCGTCAAAAGACGGCGCGCGACGACGGCGAAAGGACGGCCTAAATATATAAAAAAAATTCCAGAGGATGGGATGGCAAAGGAGGAATATCCATCACATAGAACGCGATGAGACGAACTCAACGGTATAGGCAGATTTTGCGGCGATGCGCCGGATTGATCAGAAATTGCTGATTAACGGGTTTTGGGGCTAAACTTTGGACGGCCATAACTTCTAGAATAATGATCGGAACTTAACGAAATTTGACCAAGAGCTAGATGTGACCTAGAGGAACACTGTGACATAGGTGGCTCAGAGTTTTACCTTCCGGATCAGCGGGGAACGCACGAGGATGATTGTCGTTGTTTGGTGTTAGTGTTATACCCTTGAGGCAATCATATGGATGATTGTAACATGACTATGTTTATGAATAATAATATGATTATTGGTCCAATGAATGTATATCATTGTTTTGATCAACAAGTGTGTGACTTGTTTATGAAGCTCTTTACTTATTGATATAATTCGATAAATATCTCTGATCGGATATCATCGTATAGGACAATGATGAATAGATCAGCACATGTATTGTTCGATGATCATGTTTCATAGATCATGGGATATGGAGATATCATCAATACATTGTGGACGCATATTGAAGAACATGTGTTAGATAGACCCACAATGGGACACTGCGAGAATGTAACATTCTTATATGTCATCAGTGTATCTCATACATAGTAGATGTATGATCCTTATACCTGAGATTGTCACATTTCCTACATATGTAATAGTTTACCTTGGGGTTACCAAACACTATTTCCTAACCGGATAGTTATAAAGGTAGCTTTCATGTTTACTATGAAACATGCAGAGGGAAGTGAGCAGTTAAGATGGAATTTGCCACTCCAGTGTAACGGAGATATATGTATAGGCCACTCGTGTGATATGATTAACGAAGTGCATGGCCATGCCGTGATTGAGAAGTCAATCACAACTTATTAATATATCATGGATATGAGAGATGGATTGAACTGTCAAAGGATGACATGCTTCTCGCCTTGAGTTCGATCTTCATATAGTTTGGCAAAGGGATTATCACGTCAGTACTTTACTCATATGCGTTTGGGAGTTGGCCTGCTCTGCAAGGAGCCGCTACCAACTATTGGATTAGAAAAGGGTTTTTCGAATCCATGTCCAAATGCGCATGAACCTACAGGGGCACACACTTAACGGGCTAGGACGCATTAATTCGGATTGGATCTGTAATTAATGGACCTCGTGGGCTTAGCGCGTAGATGGGCCCTGAATGCCTAGGGTTTCACCTCGTGGCTATATAAGGAGGGGAGGAGGCTGGGCGCAACACACACTTTCGTGCGGTTTAGAGGTGTTTCGCCAGAAACCCTAGCCACCTCCTCTCGTTACCCCTGCCGAGCGACCCGATGCTTGCACACCGACGCACGGCGTTCCATCCCTGGACGTGTGGACTGCTGTGGTGACGCTGCTGTTACTGCAGCATGGAGAGGATGATCTGCGATGAGGACGATCCGTGGCGAGGATGATCCGCGGCGAGAATGATCCGTGGTGAGGACGATCTGTGGCGAGGATGATCCGCGGCGAGGACGATCCATGCCGAGAACGATCCACTACAACAACGTGTGAAGGATTCCACAACTGCGCGTCTAGTGGTAATAGATCTATGATCCCCTTCTTGCGAGTACCTTTTCTGGTTTGCGGTAGAAATTTTAATTTGTGCTAGTGTAGCATACCGCGTTCCCCATCATTTGGAACGCAGTCTGATCGGGGAAAATAATTTTCTGTGCAAAATCGAGAGAGAAAAACCATGGGTTAGTATGTGCATCATGTAGAGGACATCAAGGAGAGTCTACAATAAAAATTTCACGGCCAAACTCGAAAAATTGAGGGAGATATAGCCTCAGCAAGATTCGAGATTGAAACGGCCATAACATTTGATTCCTTAGGCCAAATTGGATGAAATTTGGAGTATAAACATATGGGAGATCATGGCTCATCATGACGAAGATGGATCTCGAAAAGAGTTAACGAGCTGACGGGGGATGCGCTCCAAAGTTCGGCCATCGTTGAGCGACATCAAGGGCTTCTCGGCGCAGCTCAGAGGTTTTGGGCAATTGATCTGAGGTTGAGGGCATGGCAGAGGGTCATGGGAGGTCTACATGAGGTTAGGGTGGCGGCTAGGTGAAAAAGAATCAAGAAAAACGCAAAAACGGGGTCTCAAGCATTTTATCGAGCACCTTCCGTGCGTCAAACGAATTAGGGGTGACATGGCGCTTCCTGGGCGCTTGGGTCGCGATCTGGCGGATAGGGGTGAGTGGCGGCGTGGCCAGGGTCCAGTTCGGGCCTGTGGGCTTGGGTGGCCCAGCAGGCGTGGCCCACGCGCGGGGCACGCGTGCGCGTGCGGCAAGGGCGCGCAGCCTCAGCGATCGACGAGCAGGCTTGGCTGGCTTGGCCTCGCATGCGCGAGAAGGGAGGGGCTAGGCCGGCGGTGGCCCAGGCTGGTTCAGTCGGCTGGCGGGGTGGCCCAAGGCGGCGCGCACAGGAGCGGGGCCCGGGTGGCGGTGTGGGCTGGTGGGAGGGAGAGGAGAGAGATTAGGCCCAATTTCCAAAATCCGATTTGTCAGCATTTTTCGAATTAAAACAAATTCACAAATTCAAATAAATCATTTGAGGCAATAAAAATTCTAGAAAATATTTTGAGACATTTTAAACTCAAATAAAATATTTGCAACAAAATTTTGTATAAACTTTTGAAATATTTAATTAATTTCAATAATAGGGCTTAATACAAATCTGTCGGTGTTTCGTGCACCGGCAATACGATTTTTTTAGTCTAGGGGTCGTGCGCTCCTTCTCCTCGAATGGTTAGACTCAGGGGGTTCAAGGTGTATACTGGTTCGGGTTGAACGTCCCTACTCCAGTTCGTGGGGTGGATCTGTATTTGCTTTCGGGGGTAGATAACCGTGTGGCGTTACAAGCGAGGGCCGAGGTTCAGCTCCGAGCGCCTCGCATGTGCGTGGGTGTGAATGATGTTCGCTGGAAAAATAAGAAGTCAAAATCCTCGAAAAAGAACCTCCCCTCCCTGAGGGTCCTGCCTCCCTATATATGGACAGAGGGGGCAGGTTACACGGGAGTTTTTACAAGAAAAGGATGGGGTGTCCTATGCCTTGGAGTCGGTACATCCCATGTCGGGTTGGTAGACTCATCGAGCGGCGTGGAGCTCTGTCGCGCTGGGAAGCATCGTACCTAACCTCTGCGCATTGGCCATGTGCTGACGTAGTAGCGTGCGGGCCTGGTGTTACCTCGGGAGGGAGCACTTCCTCCCACCATGTACGATTGAGTGATAGGGCTGGAACATGACTTTGGCAACCTCCCTGCCGCCTTGGGAAGGAGCCACCTACCCTGGTGCGGTCGCTCCGTGCCGTCGTGTCTATAGGTGCCGGCGAGGGCCTGGCATCTTAACCTTCGACGGAGATTGCCTTAGTCGGGTTGGAGCTCTGTGGGATGTCTGACCCACGGGGGTCGGACCGCCCCCCGGTCAGTTTTCTCAGGGACGATCCGTCCTCGGTGGCCCAGTGAGGCCTTCGGCAGATGTTGGGCTTGGGGCGGCCCACTCGCTTTCCCTAGCGGTCGAAGGGACGGGACGAGAGACAGTTTACCCGAGGGGGTGCCCGTTGGTCCGATGGCCGCTTGGCTGGCACCTATAAAGTCAGCATGGAGGTCGCCAAGGTGAATGCTTGCCCTCACTTTCCACGTCTTTCTGCCTTTGCCTGTTAAGAGAGGGAGAGAGAGCAAAAAAGGAACTAGAGCAGAGAGTTCTCTACCTTCCCGATCCCTCAGCAAAAAAGGAACTAGAGCAGAGAGTTCTCTACCTTCCCGATCCCTCAGTCTCTTTGCTGTTTCTGGCTTTGGAAATGTCGTGGCCAGAGTGCACCATCCAGGCCACATCGCGCTCAGCCTAAAGAAGAAAGGGTTCCTCGCTCCGCGAGATGTCTCGAGGTGGAGGGTGCCGTCGGGGGTCGTGGTCCCCTCACTGGGCGACGACGAGATTGTCGTGCACACCTCCTTCTATGAGCCTGGGTTCGGGCTCCCGCTTTATCTGTTCATCCGGGGGCTACTGTATCACTACAAGGCGGAAGTTCATCACCTTAACCCCAACGGCGTGCTTCACATCGCAGTCTTCATCACGCTATGCGTTCTTGGGGATCGAACCCCACTGGGTACTCTGGAGGCATTTCTTCCAGGCGCGGCTAAGGAAGGACAAGGGGACAGACACATCGGTGCCCATCGGCGGGGTGGCCTTCCAACTACACGGCGGCCGCGGGGCGGACTACATCGAAGTGAAGCTGTCGTCATCAAATCGCGGGTGGCATTCCGAGTGGTTCTATGTCTGGAACCCGGGGGGTAGCGCCCCGGTCTTCAGTTGCTGACTTCCGGAGGTGGGACCCGAGTGGACCTGGGGTGCTGACCGGAGGGAGAGGAACAAGGTGAACGTGATCATCGAACGAATCAGGGCTCAGAAGCAGCAGGGCTTGGCTGGCGATGTCGTCGTGCGCGCGTTCATGAGGATGCGCGTCCAACCCCTCATGGATCGGGTGCGCCCCATGTTCCAGTACGCGGGGGCGTCCGACCCTATGAGGATGATGGAGCTGGAGCTCCCCGCGACGGAGGTCGAGGCGAGGGTGTCCGCCGTCACGGGCGGAAGCACCATCGAGGCGGTGTGCAGCTTCCCCGAGCCGTTCTGGGTGCACCATCCCCTAGATCTGGTAATCCGAGTGACTCTTGTTGCTTTCTTCTTCCCTTTTCCCTGAATACTTCGTCAGACTAGTGCCTTCGTGTTCTTCAGGGGCTCAGCGGGATGGTCTCCCGGGCATTGCTGCCGGGGGAGAAGGAGCTAAGGGCTGTGGCCCAAGAGGGGCCCCCGTAGCGCCACTTCGACCACAGGAGGCAGAAGGAAGAGAGGAGGAAGAAGAGGAGGGCGGAGAAGAGGCAAGAGCGCGCAGCAAGAGCTGCGCGCGGCGAAGAGGTCACCGACTCGATGATGTCTAGTGGAGCGACCTAGGGTCGCTCTCAAGCGGGATTAGCAAGGATAGCAGGGGCAACCCGTACAGTGCCTTTGACCTTGAGCCGGCGGCCGGTGTCGGCCCGAGTGAGAGCGCCGGTGCAAGTGCCGCCGCCGTCGCGCCCCAGGCGGAGACGCACCCGGCCGTGGTGCCGCTGGGGAAGCGTAGGGCTGACTCGCCTCCGCGTGGGGGGTCGGCGCAGAGGATGCGGCCGCCGCGCACCCGCTCATCGCGGTAGGTGCCTTCTACTTCTGAGTTGTACTATAGTAGAGTCGCTTGAGCAGTTCCCGACCGACTGCTTTGTGCAGGATCTTCGCAGGAGTGGTAGTGGCAGCAGTAGCGTATTTGGTAGCGACCCTGGGAGCGCCGGTGCCGTCCTTGCTACCGATGGGGACCGTGGGGCCGTCGATCGAGCCAGAGCGACCGACGGAGACGGCGGCGCCGTCAAGTGTCGGGGCGCCGTTGGCGGCATTAAAGCCACCAGCGGGGCCACCGACGGAGGTGACAGGGGGCGAGGAGCGGTTGGAGGGCTCGGAGCACGAAGGACCCCCGGGGACCCTTGTCAAATTGGGAGCTTGGTGAGAGGCCGAGGGAGGTGAGGAATAGTTCCCGTCGCCGCCGTGGACACCGCCAGCTTACGCGATCCGGGTGCCCGAGGCGATCTCGCCACCACCCGGGGCTCCGCCAGTGGGGGCAATTCCTCCGCCGGAGGTGCCACACGGCCCGCCAGAAGCGCAAGTCGCCAGGATGGCCCCAGGGGAGACCGCCCCGCTAACTCTGCCCATGCTAATCTGGCCGGGCGCCGATCTGTCTGGGAGGCCATCCCTGGTTCAAGACGACATGGCAAAGCGCGAGGAGTGAGAGGATCTTCTGGATGATGTGCGGCTGGGCGAGGCTGAGATGAGCCAGATTCGGATGGGCCTGGACATCATCCTCGCGTCTTCCGGCAGGGTGCTGGGTGCCATCACCAGGAGGGTTCATCCGATCGGCGCGGTAAGCGGAACGAACTTCGCTTTCACAATTTTGGCGGCGAGCTTACGATACGCTGACGGGGTGTTTGTATTTTACAGCGCTGCGGACCCGATTGGAGGGCAAGTCCGAGTTCCTTCGGCGTTTGCACGGCCGGAGGATGACCGCCGAGGAGGAGTGCGACCGCCTGCGCCCCCAACTGGGCGATGCTCGGGTGGCCCTGGTCAGCGAGTGGGCTGAGGCGGAGAAGACCCGTGGGGAGCTAGGTCAGCTTGCGCAGGTCTTAGTCGACGTGCGCCTGGTGAACCATTCCCTGAGGGCGGAGGCATCCAAGCTCTAGTCTGATCTGGAGGAGGCTAATGGCGCCCGGGACTCGGCCCGAGGGGAGGCCGAGCGACTGCGCACAGAGCAATACACCGCCCAGGAGGAGCTGTCCTCAGCGAGGAAGCTCGTCGAGGACGCTGAACGTGAGCAAGAAGCCCGGGCGAAGGCCGAGGAGGATCTCCGGGCTTTGCAGGCTTCCGTGGCTGGTAAGTGGTCGACCCCTTTGGTCGGCCTTGTGATCGCGGTATGGCGAGGGCGTTCTTCTGACATCACCTCGATCTGTAGAGTTGCAGAAGAATCTCAGCGACGCCATGGTGGCGCGGAAGCTGACGGTGGATGAGCGCGACCAGGCGGTCACGTCACGAGATGTGGCCTTGGCGGCGCAGCAGCTGGCGGAGAGGGAGCTGTCCGAGCAGGCCGCCGAACTGGCGACCCTTCGGGGGTCGGTGTTGGGACCCGAATCTGCAAATCCGGACCCTCTGTGTATTCTGTACTAGTCCAGGATCACGCTAGTACACACAATTAAACAGGGTTGAATATCACATCTATACACAACGGAAATAATAATAAAGTACTTCAAACATTAAATAAATTGGTTACAAGACCTTAAGGTCACCTTACAAATAGTCTGCCACGCAGGGTTTACAATAACAAATGTAAATAATCAGCAGCGGAACGAAGAACGTCGGTGACCCCCATCAACCTGCCACAGGCAACTAACAAGGTTCAACTCCTAGATAACTGCCTCCTCGCGGAACTTCTCCTTCGAAGTTGAAGTTGTAGTCTTCTCCTCAGCTGATGATTTTGTTGGAAGCAAGGGTAAGTATACAACATACTCAGCAAGTCATGCACAGGAATGCAATCCTATTACTATATGCATGGCTTCTTCCAAAGGAATGGCTTAAGTGGTTGTTTTGCATCAAACAACATTTTGCATTGATTAAATAATCTTAATAGATTCAAGAGTTGTGAGATCATATTATATAATAAGTTATCAATCTTTTTTTAAACAATTCGGCTCAAAGCTCTAATTTACTTCAACAGTTTTCTCTAGCACTCGGCCACCCATTCCCACATTTTTGTTTTAGAAAATCTAACCCTTGACTGTAATCCCCGAGCGTTGTCCAGTACCGTGGACTCGGCTATTCGAATAGATTTTTACACTCTGCAGAGGTTATGTACTTTACCCACAAGATACAATCAACTCACCAAGTTTGCCGTGAATCGCCATACAAGAGTAAGCGAATGAGTGATCATAACAAAGCCTTTCAGAAGCCTCTAACTATACAAGTGGACCTCTCCGGTTGTCGCACACTATCCCTTCCCTTAGTACAGGCGACGTATAGGTCAACCAACCGTTGGATAGGGTACCTAGCCGTAGCACCGGTACGCTCCCCCGTTCAACTACACAAAAGGTATAGTTGACACCCTGAGGTACCAAAAGCAAGTTATTAGCAACCTACTCAACTAGGTCTGCCCCATTACAGACATGTGGTTGCCTGATTGACTCAGTTCAAAGGCTTGCAAGGTTAAGTCCTTAGGGTGGCCAGGGCAAGACTACCCAAAGAACCAAAATGACTTTCCCGGTGCCAATCATGGCCCACCCTATCATTCTTACCACTTGCCCTGGTCTAAATCTATTTATCACCCCAGCTTGATTATTGTGCAACGCATGCCAACAATAATATCAATTACCATGTAGAACCACAAGGGTATCTACACTTCACATCATCACGTGGCAAGATTACACTAACTCCAAAATTCATTTCATATAACATTAGTCAATATTATTTTGCCATTTGAAACACATTTCACGTAAGCATGGCTAAGCAACTACTCACGGTCTAGCCTCCCGTGTTGGCACAATATTAACATCCAACTAAATAAACCAACTTAAGGTGACAATAGATACATGGCATACAAATATTATCATCAAGGGTGGAGTTAACAATTAGGTTGATTAACTACTTCACCCAAATTAAATTAATTCATTTTAATCAACATAGCATGCATAATTTAAATCAAAATATATTTAAAAAGCTAGGAACAATATGGTCAAAGCACGACTTGCCTTCCAAAAAGCTAATGATCCTAATCTAAGACTTGATCTTGAGCTTGGTCTTCAACTTCCGCACCACCGCATAGTTCAACGTCTACGCGTCGCAGATAAACATCCAAAAACAACGAATAAACACACATTCGAGAAATGCAGCAAATCAAACTAATGCGTAATTTGATGAAAACTTCCAAATAATTAGTTTAGCACATTATGAGATTTATAAAATTTATTTCAACATTTTTGGACGTATAGCTTAAGAAATACAAAATTCATAAGTTTGGACTTTCCGCAAATAATTTAACAGTATATATTTAATTATAAAATTTCATTAAAATTACTATAGAAAGGTATTAATTTTTAGTAATTAACAAAACTTGTCGCAAGTGATTTAGACTTAAAACGAATTTGTAGCGAAAAAGACAAAATTCACAATTTTCGGAAATTAACACGTACAACTCACTTCTATTTTTCTTGCATGGCACTATTCATGTTGTATACATGTATACTTCTTGCGCATGCTTCCAGAACGAAAGTTTTATGAAAAACACTATGAGTATATATACACAAGAATGTATATATGTATATGGCCAAATGCATGTATAATCAAGGTACTGTTCAAGCTAAAATATTTATATACACAGACAAGCATCCGGTTTCACAGATGCAGGCGCATACATGTCTAACATAAATACTCATGCATGCGTTCTAATATAATCGTAAACAAGCGCCTGGAAAGTTATACTAGCGAATCGGTCGAATATATACATACGGATCACCGAATATAACCGCAGGTAGGCATATATATATATATATATATATATATATACATATATATATATGTATACATGCTACGACTAATATAGAAACATGCATGCGCCTAATTTTACCTAGCGAGTACTTATATACAGGTATATAAGCATCTGTTCAACTATATATCTACGTATTATCTACATCCATCCAACCAAGCTATATATATGCGCATATATATATATATATATATATATATATATATATATTTATATATACATCTGCCGACCAGTACCCATACGCGCTAATGTGCATATAGAGAAACCATACACATGCTTACCTCCTTTATATATCTACGTATATATATATATATATATACCTACGCGAATATATAAACGAGATAAAATAAAAACAGAGCGCGCATGCGAGAGAAAAGAAATACCGATCGGCAGTAGCAACGACGGCGGTGACGCAGGCGAAGGCGAAGGCGACGGCGACGAGACAGCGTACACGGCGTCGGCAACAGCGGCGGCGATGGCGACGAGGCCAACGGCAGCGACGACGAAGGCAACGGCGACGACGGTGGTGGCGACATAACTGGCAGCGGCGAACGATCGGCAGAAAAAAAACAATGGAAAGTTAAGCTAGTGTGCTAGTAGCGCTTGGAGGAAAGGAATGGAAATGGCTGGAACGTGAAGCAAAATGGATGACCACGCCTTAGTTGACGTGCTGTAGCTCAGATGGAGAGACGCACTTGTAACGGTCGGAGGAAATGGAGGATCGGAAACGGTGGAGAAAAATAAATGGAGAGAGTTGTATGCTAGTAATTGGTAACGTTGCTAGTAGTGTAAACCGGCTAGCACTCAAGCATTGCCTAAAACTGAAACGGATGGAAGAATCAACGTCCACGTGTGGGAAATAGCAAGGCATGGAACGGATGGAAATCAAACATCAAGTATTCATGTGCACATGCAAACACGCACACGACTGGGAATAGTTGCTAATTAGAACGGCTTGAACTCAAACGTCCACACGTACGGGAAAAGGAAAGGTCTAGCAGCCAGGTATACATGTATGGTATACGTATATACATTCTCAAAACGGAAAACGGGTTTAGAATAAAATAGCAAAAAGGTTCCAGAGACCCTGAAAATTTCTTCTAAAATACTAGGAACTATTTGGAACTTAACAAAGTTGGTTTCGCGATTTTTCGACGTATAGATTTTTCGCAGAAATTCTTTTAGTGAATCAGACACTTGTACAGATTTTCGAAAAATCAACGACTTAAGTTATGTAGCATATTTTTCAAAAATATTCGAAGAGAACACTCTCGTCTACCCGTTATCTTAATTTTAAACAAAATTTTAGATTTTATGCATATACAAAAATGCCTGATCTTTATTTAATACGATTAGTTCAATAAAGAATGACACATTACTATCGCTTCATCTGTGTCGGTTCTAAACTTTTGACTTCAGAACCGATTGTGATAAGCATATTCCATTTGGAAATCTTGGTAACAGGTTATCACAATCGGTTCTGAGAGAGAACCGATTGTGATACGATAATAATCCCAATCGGTTCTAGATAAGAACCGATTGTGATAATAATTTTGTTATCACAATCGGTTTTTATCTAAAACCGATTGTAATAAGTAGGTATTAGCACAATCGGTTTTGGGAAGAAACCGATTGTCCTGAGCACAGGGGTTATCACAATCAGTTCTTTTCTAGAACCGATTGTAATGAGATGGTATTATCATAATTGGTTTTGGGAAGAAACCGATTGTGATGAGCACATGGGTTATCACAATCAGTTCTTTTCCAGAACCGATTGTGATGATTCAACCAAGAACAGTTCATTAGAAACATAGTTTTTGTGAGATCCTCCACTCACACATTTCCCCTTCAGGGAAGAAGAAAAAAACAAACTCCAACACAGCCCGCTCTGCTAGAATCCCAACACAGACCTCTTGTACCCTTCATTCATGCTTTAATATTTGTGCAAAACTTGTATTTTCGGACGATGAACAAGATGCGATCTGCTAGAATCCCAACTTGCGGTTCAACTCTCAGACAATTTATATAGACACATGTAGTGATGCAAATTATATATAACATTATAGTAGCATGCATGCAGCAGATAATAATAATATATATACCATTCCACACATTATACTTGTTTTTTTTATCAATAGGACATGAAACATTTTGACTTGGAACAACAGAACATTAGAAAGATACAATGCACAAAAATATAAAAGAGATTCAAAATAGAGTGTAAAGGCAGCCGAATAGACTTCATCTGCACTAGGCCAACAACCCTAATATATTAAACAAGCTGTATTTCATTACAATATATCACCACATCCATTGTTTATAATTAGTAAAAATATAAAGGGGACTGCATTACACCTAATATATTAAATTTACGACTCGCGGCTCTGGCCCGAGTAACCCGAGTCAACCGAGTCATCCGAGTGACCCGAGTCGCTGGAGACTACGCGGACTAGTGATGGTTCATCCTCCGATGATGAACCCGATCTAGACAACGCGCCGGTCCCTATGGTGATCGGCGCGTAGTACTCCGCCTCCTCCTCCTCCTCCTCCTCCTCCTCGTCGTCATCCCCCTCGTAGTCGTCGTCATCCTCCTCGTCGTCGTCGTTGTCGTCATCTCTGGGGCGCTTCCTGCTGCCTTTGGAGGCGCCCGGATGGGGTGAGGCGCCGGGAGGGACGACGGGAGACAGGTGGGGCGCTGGCGCCACGCCGGAGTGAGGCGCCGGAGGCTGAGGCGCGGCCGCGCCGTGGCGGTGGAGGATCGTCACGGTGACTCCACCGTGAGTCGGACCTGCCGAGAAGGAGGAGGGGCGCTGCCATTGCTGCGGTCGAAAGGAGAAGTCAGACCTTGCAGAGAAGAAAGGAGCTACATGAAAGAGTAGAAAGGAGCTATATGCATGGAGAGCTATATGAAAGAGAAGAATGGAGCCATTGCTGCCATTGCCGGAGGAGTCAGACCTTGTAGTAGAGAAGAAAACGCGATCAGACCTTGCCGGAGGAATGGAACACGATCAGACCTTGCCCGAGTACTACCGATGATCAGAAAGGAGCTATTTGAAAGGAGTTATATGTTTGAACGGTCAAATTGGCGGGGAAGCCGAGGGGGTCGATTAATATCCGTGTCGGTTCATATCCCGAACCGACTGTTTTGACTTAAGTTATTGCAGTCGGTTCTTCTTGAGAACCGACACAGATACATTATCTGTGTCGGTTCTATAAAGAAACCGACAGTGTTGAGAATCAAATTATCACAGTCGGTTTCCCGAAATAACCGACGGTGATAACTAATTAATCACAAACGGTTCTTCTATAGAACCGATTGTGATGAGGCTTGCTAGGTTTTATATGTACCGTCTGGACTTGGGAATGAACTTATTAACTCTCGTCGAGTTAGTTCGCTAGGCGATTTCTCTATTTTCCAGCCTATCTTACCTGTGGCTTTATTCAAAAGGTGGGCCCCATTCCTTTGAATCCCTTCAATGTTGTATTAACGTACATTATTCGATTTTGATTTGGTCTCATTAGCAGAGTGTATGGTGGAGGAGATCGGTGCGTTGAAGGTCTCCGTTAATTGAAACCCTAGCTAGCTTGATCAGGAGCTAGATTTCCCTGCTTGTGGTTTTCCTCGAAAGGTGACCAAGCATTAATTCTTAGAAATCTCTTCAATATTGCAGTAGGACTTAAATTATTATTTTTTATTTGGTGAATGTGTACATTACATGTCATAATTGTTTTAATATAATTAATATGATCAATTATATATAATAGTTAATTAGGCTGCGTAACCTATGCGTCTCCCGTTCGAGGGTGCTTGTTTATAAGTATGCTAAAATGGCATATTTATAAATAAGCAGTCTCGATTGTCCACGTTTTTGTGATTCGAGGATATGTGGCTGGGCAAGTTCCTAAGGTGTTGTACAAAGCTGTAGTGAAAGTTTCGGCGGCATCTCCTGGCCAGTGTTCTCCTAATACACATCCTCTTGACATGTTGTCGATACGTGTATTTGGAGAACAGCGGGGAGATGCTGCCAAAATTTTCTCTAAAGTTTGTACAACATCTTAGGAACTTGCTCGAACCACATATCCTCGAATGGGATTAGGACCTAACCTACTTAGAGATTAGGAGTCATCGTTGGTACGTGCATTTACTTAGTCGGTCTCTGGATATATCGTTTCTTCAAGATCATTCAACAAAAAAACTTTGTTTTCGGGTTCAACCCTTCTTTTATTTCATTGATTAGGGCATTATTAATTTATTGTTTGCGGTTTACTTGTAGATGGACCGTGAAGAATGGATGTATCACAAAAGCCGTGTGAGTGCTGAATTTCAGAGGGGAGTTAAGGAGTTCATAAGAATTGCAGAAGAAGATATGGTTATGAGGGGTGTAAAGTTCATATATTGTCCTTGTATTGATTGCACCAATCTCAGGAGATTTATGTCGGGACCCGAATCTGCAAATCCGGACCCTCTGTGTATTCAGCACTAGTCCAGGAACGCGCTAGTGCACACAGTCTTAACATCGGTAAATATCACAATCATACCACTCGATACTAATAAAGTACTTTAATTAGATAGTCAAACTGGCTGCTCGACCTTATGGTCAAGTTACAAATATACGCCACGCAGGGCGAAACTTATTAAGAGAGAAATAATAGCAGCGGAAAAATAAGATAACTTCGTGACGCCATCCAGTATACCACAGGCAACTGACTGGGCTCGCTCCCTAAATAAACGGTTCCTCTTGGAGCTCCTCCTCCAAAGCTGGTGTAGTCTCCTCTTCAACTGGTGTTGTATTGTGGCAAGGGTGAGTACTTGGTACTCAACAAGTCATGCACAGAATGCAAACTAATATACTACATGCATGGCTTGGTACAAGGAACAGCTCATGGTTCATTTGCAGTAAACAGCATTTAACATGTATCGTAAATAGATTCGAAAGCAGTAAAGACATGTATATAATATCAATAACTTTTCCAGGAGTTAAATAAACATCCTTCCCAATCCTAGTCCACATTTCCATCAATGTCATCCCTTAATCGAAAACCTTTTTTTCCAAGTCCAAGTTATTTTTATGAAAGTTTAACCCTTGACTGTAATTCCCGAGCGATGTCCAATACCGCGGACAAGGCTATTCGAATAGATTTTACACTCTGCAGAGGTTATGCACTTTACCCACAAGATACAGTCAAACACCACAAAGGCGAGTTCCCGTAACAAAGTCTTTCGGAAACTTCTAACAATACAAGTGAGCCTCCCCGGTTATTGCACACTAACCCTTCCCTTAGCGAAGGCGAAGTTTAGGCAAATCAACCGTTAGATGGGTACCTGGCGAGCCCCTGAGACGCTCCCCCGTACAACTTACACAAAGGGTGTAGTTGACAACCTGAGGTCCCACAGGTACGTTATTAGCAACTTAATCAACTAGGTCCGTCCCATTACAGACATTGTGACACTACGGTATGGTGTGACATTATAGAATGTGAAATTAGAGAATAAAACCTTTCGGCTTGAGGTTTACTCGCGTTTTTGGGCCGTTTGAAGTGATGTGTCACCACGGAGTGTCGTAACCTTTTAAATGGTGCATGTTAAGGTCTAAAACTTTATGAAATATGGTATGGCAGGTTAAAACCATAAGGTATGGAGGTTAATAACGTTTCCGGACCGTTTTCGGGGTTTTGGGCCTTCCCGGGGGAGTTTTGGGCCTTGGTGGGCTTTGGTGGGATGGATTAGGTCTCCGTAACGGACTAGAATTGGGTGTGGGGGCTGGTAAAAGGGGTTTCCCTGCCCCTTTGGGGCGTCCACCCTGCTGCCTTTGCGCCCCTTGAGGCCTTGGTGCGCCCCCCTCACCTCCCCCCACTTGCCAAGCCCTAGCCGCCCCTTCCCTTTGAGCCTTGCGCCTCCCCCTTGCTCTCCTCCATTGCCCCACCTCTCCACCACCTCTCCTCCACCCCCTTGCTGCCCTAGGGTGGTCTCCACACCTCTGCACCTTGTGGATCCATCCGTTGGAGCGAGGAGCGAGGAGCGATCCGCGAGGAGATCTATTGGAGATTCGTTCGTTGGGCAAAGGTATGATCATGGGGATCCTTGGGTTTGATCTAGGTACTGTTCTTAGGGTGTTTATGAAGTTTTTAGATCAATTGGTGGTGCTGGGTTGGAGTTCTTTGGGTTAGATCTAGACGTTGCCACGTTTCTGTTTTCGGGCAGATTGAGCAGTCGGGCTAGGGTTCGAGTTTTCGTCGATTTAGAATCCGAATATGTCCGTACGGACTTAAAAGAAATTGTAGATAATTTAATTATGTTTCCGTGGACATAAAGCACGTTAAAATCCGATCAGCCGTTTGAAAGTTACGGCCGTTTTACCGAGCGTGTTAAAATCTGTGACGCAATTAGAACAGATCGTAGTAATCTGTAGATTAAACAATTTTAGAGTCCGAATCAGTCTTTCCGTATAACTAGAAAAAGGTAGGAAATTTCCTAAGCTTCGCGATGGTGTACTCGTTTAATCGATTTGGAGTCCCAGAACTCAAGTTATGGCCTTTGCAAGGCTGCTGTCCCGCCGGGACAGAACCTCTGTTTTAGGTTTTGCGAGTAGCGGGCAATGTCGGGTGAGATGGGGATTTGTGTACTGTTTTGTGGGCATTATTGAGAGTATGTGATGCCGTTGTGCAGGTGGTGTGACCCCGGGGGTGCCCTCTACTTCCCACATTCCCGTCGCCCACGGTTGAGGCAAGTGTGTTGTAATGAATAGCGGAATTGTAGGTTGCTTGTGGAGATTAGATGAAAGATTGATTACTTGCTATGATCACTTGCCATGCTTGCTGTTTTCCAATGATATATTGAGTATGATTATCATGATTCGATGCCATGTGTTAATATTTGTCATGATGAGATGCCATATGTTTATGTACATGTGAAATATGATAATTGGCATAGTTGCATGCATGACATGAGATAGGGCGAGGGCGGTGAGAAAGTCATAACTAGTCCAGCAAGGTCGGTGAGAAAGTTATGACTAGTCCGGAACGCCATTGAGTAAGACCTACATCGTGATTCCATCCACGTGGTGAATGGAAGCGATGAGTAGGCACCCTCCATCTTCGGGATGGAAGGGGGGAAAAGGGTGCACACCGAGGGTGTGTACTCAACCATACCGGTATGAGTTTCCAAGGAGACATGAGCATTGCATTACATCTCATACATATTGATGATGACAATGTTAAGTGTTTATGAATAAGATGATTTACATGAAGGGAGATGCTATTGCCATATTGTTGTTCTTGTTGTCCATTGCAATATGCTTGCTGAGTTTCGAACTCACGCTTGTGTTTTTTCTTATTGTTTTAGGTACCATGAGAACGGCATGCGGGAAAAGGGAATAGACACACGTCCACACGTTGCTTCACCTTAATGTTTCCCCAAGTCAATTCTTTTAGATTGGTAATAAATTGCATGTGATGGTCATTAAATTAAGGCTTAGCTTGGTTAATGAGAGTTTTATTGTTCGTTTGACACTTGGAACTTTAAGTGCTAAATGTTAGTCTTTTATTGTCGTTAAGACTCTATTTATTGCTGTTTTAGATGTTTCCCTTATTGCCATATAATGCTATATCGTTGTTGCTCCTTAAATTCAAGATAAAACAAAGGAGGTGCTGCCGAAATCTCGGTTTTTAGCCTATGCGCCTTTGCTGGAATTTTATGTTAAATATGATATTTGGATGTTGTTTAGCTTATGTGTGGTAGCATTCGGGCATATTAAATGCCGGGGTGTTACAGTTGGTATCAGAGCGGGCTGTAGGTCCTTGGAATGCGTATTTTTAGTGTCATGCCATAGGGTACAACTAAAATATGATGTGGAATAACTTAGAAACATGGCTTAGGTTTCAACTAAAACTTTGTCATAGGATAGCAACATTAAAACTTGCAAAAAATGGTATAACTAATCTAAAATTTGACACACACTGGATGCACAGTAGGAAAGGGTATGGGTATCGTTTCTTTACGCTTAAATGTTGTATTTAAGCTTTGATGTTGAATGCTTCTTTTGGCAATGCATGTTGCTATGTCAATGATATATGTTGTGGTGATAAGAGTGGGGTTGTGGTACGGAAGGGTTTCGGTCACCTCTTGTTGTTTATAGTTAGGGTGAGGTTTGACGGTGTGGCCGGTTAGCGCCATCACCGAAGAACTGTTAACCCCTGTAGGAGAAAAGCGCTTACCCTTTCTGTCGTAAATCGGGTAGTTGATTGGAGACGAAAAGGAATAGTTAATGGTGGTTTCCTTCGGATGTTCTTTGTCGTTCTGACGGTCGGTGTTTGTTGCTTTTCTTGGCTTTAGCTGTTTTGAACCAAATGAAAAGGTGATGGGCTTTCGCGGATCGTTCCGTATGCGGTGTGTGGTTTTGTCTTCCCTGGGTGAAGACGAAGAAGAGGAGTCTAGTGTTGCGCTTCTTTTGGGCACCTTTCCAGTTTTTGATGCCTGTTAATTGCTTTATGAAGAACAAGCATTCGATTTATTCCTGTGGTTGTCTGTCTCCAAGGCTAAAGGAGTTTTGTTCAGAGTTGTGCCAGACCTGGCTGTCAGGGCTGAAGTTCTGTGGCTTCGTAGTAGTAAGTGGTGTTTGATTTCATCATTTTACTGGTTTGAGAAATCATCTTTGAAAGCCCCTCTTGAGTCATGAAAGTTAGGGGTTTGGTGTTAAGGTTTTGTTTGAAAAGGTTAATGGAGCACTTGGTTCCCTTTCGAGAAAAGTTGTCTCCCAACCAGTTTCCTCTATGGAAGTCTTTGATATTGAAAAGTGTTTTGGAGAATTCCTTTGCATAACCAAGTTTGGGTTTGTCTCATTGCAATTTTGAGAGTCAAGTTTCCTTATGAATTTGGGATGAGTTTTAAAACTAAAATGCTGTAAACAAAGTAAGTAGTCTTTTGACTGAAATCGTTTGTCCCTAGTAAGAATTGATGTTTAGCATGTTATGTAGTAGGTAACAATGTGGTTTATGGATTGATGTGTTGCTAAGTTAAATTTTGAGTTGAATCAATTCAATGTGAGTAAAATCTCTAAGTTTGAGAATAAATAGACTACTAGTGTTGTAGTTCACTCTTAGCGAGAATGATTGAAAGTGTTAATGTTCATGCTTAGAATCTGTTGCCTTGCTTTAAAAGTGCTTATGATCCTCGTTAATGTTAAAAGTTTAAACCTTGATGCATAGTTAAAACATTAAGATGATGTAAACTAGCTGATATTGTTAAGAAGCTTTGCTTGGTGTTTAAAGATGTGCTAATCTAACGGATTAGTAGAGACTAGTGACTTTAATTTGGAAGTTGATTGGAGTGGTTATTTATGTTGTTGCAAACTACTAGTATATTTGGAAGTATGCGCTGTGACCCTTCAATGCTAGTTTTCAATCTATTTTAAATAGTTGGAGTATGTTGTAATTTTGTTATCACCTATGTATAGGGTAGCTAAAAGTAATGTTGATCGGTTGATGATTATGCCCATTTGTTTTTATTGATGACTTAGTAGTGGTGGTAGTTGCGTAGAATACTTGTTGGAAACCATTGACTAAATGGAGGGTGTTGTAACCTGTGGTGATAGAGTGAACCATGGATAATTAACCTGATATAGAGTTTTATCCTTAATGAATGTATGCCTTGGAATCCTAGCTATGAACTTTGTCTTGTAGAGATAATATTTACATGTTGAAGTCGTTGTTTAACTGAATAAGGTTCGGTTATCGAGACGTGAATAGATAGGAGGTATGAAATTTATATGTTGATCTTGCTGAAAGATTTGTGGAAGTACTATGTTTCAAATTTAGAATAAGAAGTATTATGATTCGGTGATCCGTGGGGATCATATCATTATAGTCTTGGTTGGGTGCCTTCTTGATAAGCATCATAAAACCTTATTAAAAGTTTTGGGAATGGTAACTAGAGGAAGAATTTGTTGTGAAGCTTTTGGTTGAATTGTGTTGGGGCTCCTCGAGGAGTAAAAGTGATTATTAAAGTCTTTTAATGGAAAGCGTAGTGGAATTCTAGAGATGGTTCTTTTATGCTGAGCTTGTGTTTAAAAGCTTTTGGACTGGTTTGGTTGTTTGCCATTTTGGTTGAAGGGTTTTCGGTCAAGGTGTTCCTTATGTCAGTGTTTGAGTTTCCCCAAAACTCGTAATGTTTGGTGTCGACCTTTGGTTTTGGCGAATTTGTTTAGTTCGTGTTGTGAGTTTGGATTTACATCCAAAAGTTTTGAGTCGATCGCGCCTCTTCGCGTCAGACTGGATTATCTTTGGAATTAATTTTAAAAGGAAGCATATGGTCTTAAAGGGTTGTGTTGGAAACTTTTGAGTTGAGCCCTTAATGTGTAACTCTTTTTGGCTAGAGTTGGAGTTGTTTTGAAAATGTGTGTGATGTTGCGAGTGCTTCAAAAAGGTGGACTTTATGAAAGTTTTACAAAGTGATTTTCTTAGTGAGGTGTTCCCCTTTTGGGAATGAGTTTCCCTCTCCTTGAGGAAGTTCGTGATGGTTGTGGGAGCAGATGCTAGACTTGAAATTTTGATGTTCTTTTCCAAAATGTTGAATTTGGATGAAATGCAATGTTGTGCAAGTTCAGTTTTCAACTGATGTGGGGTCTTTTACGACGTGGTGTTTTACTGTCAACTATGCTGCCGTCATAGTCTATATGAATTTCCACAACCTTCGATGTTAATTGTGTTTCCATCATTTGATACCGAGGAAGAAGTCATTTGGTGAATGACAATTCGGTGCCGTTGTTACATGATGAATGAAGGGTGAAAAAGGAAAATGAGACATTGTTTATGCATAATTAATCATAAAGGAGTCGACGAGCCAGGTCGGTGAGAAAGTCATATAAGGATATATGACTAATCCGGAGTGCTCTTGAAAAGTGTGCATGCATGTCAAGAATCGAGATGTCCATTTCTTTCTAGTATGAAAAGAAAGAATGAAGAAATTATGGTATTTTGGTTGTAGTGTAGGGGATTTATGCTTCCTTTGTGATTTGGCTTGGATGTTGCCGAATTCTTTCCAAAATGGTTGTTAACGCTTTGGGTTTGAGTTGTCGTGTGTACACTTGGGGTTGATACCTAAGTGTTTTTGTGTGAGGGCGAGACCCTCTTAAGAAAGGAACCAATTGTGGTTTGGTAAGGTTTTTCGATCCTAGCTTGGGGCTAGGTGTTGAACCCTAGTGGTATAAGGCTGGTTTGTGATGGAGGTTGATGATGTATGGGTTTAACCATTATTAAGTGTAGCGATGGGTGGAAGTGAAGTTGACGGTAGTTCGGTGATATTTGTCCTGCCGTGAGCATTTGTCGTCACTAGTTGTTCTTGGATTTGAGTCTTGTCTGGGAAAGGATGGAATAAAATGTTAGTATGATGGTGTATCGGAAGGGCAAGTGTGCCTTAATGAGTTTTCCCTCGATGGAAATTTTCGGGAATGTAGAAAGGTCGTTAAAGGAATTGTGACTTCCTTTGATTATGTCATGTTGAGTTTAGTGGAGTATGGTAGTTAGGTTGGTTGTGATAGAAGTATGAAGTGTTTGCCGTGAGGATTCGAGCGTTTTGGGTTGATGGAGCCCTTTGTGGTTGAAACGCAGATTCTGTTGGGGAATTGAAGTGAAGGTCGATTTGTGAGGGGTTGCCCTTAGTTGAGCTAGATCAACACTTTTTCTCTATGTGTTGGTTTTGGGAACTCGTTTGTTGTTTGTTCCGGTTTTAGTCGTTGTGTGAATGTTTTGTGCTGCAGAGAAGCCGTTTGTCCCTTGGGGATTTTGTCATTGATTTTGGCGTCCTTCGATTCGAGGTCGAATCCTGTTGAAGGGAGAATGTGACACTACGGTATGGTGTGACATTATAGAATGTGAAATTAGAGAATAAAACCTTTCGGCTTGAGGTTTACTCGCGTTTTTGGGCCGTTTGAAGTGATGTGTCACCACGGAGTGTCGTAACCTTTTAAATGGTGCATGTTAAGGTCTAAAACTTTATGAAATATGGTATGGCAGGTTAAAACCATAAGGTATGGAGGTTAATAACGTTTCCGGGCCGTTTCCGGGGTTTTGGGCCTTCCCGGGGGAGTTTTGGGCCTTGGTGGGCTTTGGTGGGATGGATTAGGTCTCCGTAACGGACTAGAATTGGGTGTGGGGGCTGGTAAAAGGGGTTTCCCTGCCCCTTTGGGGCGTCCACCCTGCTGCCTTTGCGCCCCTTGAGGCCTTGGTGCGCCCCCCTCACCTCCCCCCCACGTGCCAAGCCCTAGCCGCCCCTTCCCTTTGAGCCTTGCGCCTCCCCCTTGCTCTCCTCCATTGCCCCACCTCTCCACCACCTCTCCTCCACCCCCTTGCTGCCCTAGGGTGGTCTCCACACCTCTGCACCTTGTGGATCCATCCGTTGGAGCGAGGAGCGAGGAGCGAGGAGCGTGGAGCGAGGAGCGTGAGATCTATTGGAGATTCGTTCGTTGGGCAAAGGTATGATCATGGGGATCCTTGGGTTTGATCTAGGTACTGTTCTTAGGGTGTTTATGAAGTTTTTAGATCAATTGGTGGTGCTGGGTTGGAGTTCTTTGGGTTAGATCTAGACGTTGCCACGTTTCTGTTTTCGGGCAGATTGAGCAGTCGGGCTAGGGTTCGAGTTTTCGTCGATTTAGAATCCGAATCTGTCTGTACGGACTTAAAAGAAGTTGTAGATAATTTAATTATCTTTCCGTGGACATAAAGCACGTTAAAATCCGATCAGCCGTTTGAAAGTTACGGCCGTTTTACCGAGCGTGTTAAAATCTGTGACGCAATTAGAACAGATCGTAGTAATCTGTAGATTAAACAATTTTAGATTCCGAATCAGTCTTTCCGTATAACTAGAAAAAGGTAGGAAATTTCCTAAGCTTCGCGATGGTGGACTCGTTTAATCGATTTGGAGTCCCAGAACTCAAGTTATGGCCTTTGCAAGGCTGCTGTCCCGCCGGGACAGAACCTCTGTTTTAGGTTTTGCGAGTAGCGGGCAATGTCGGGTGAGATGGGGATTTGTGTACTGTTTTGTGGGCATTATTGAGAGTATGTGATGCCGTTGTGCAGGTGGTGTGACCCCGGGGGTGCCCTCTACTTCCCACATTCCCGTCGCCCACGGTTGAGGCAAGTGTGTTGTAATGAATAGCGGAATTGTAGGTTGCTTGTGGAGATTAGATGAAAGATTGATTACTTGCTATGATCACTTGCCATGCTTGCTGTTTTCCAATGATATATTGAGTATGATTATCATGATTCGATGCCATGTGTTAATATTTGTCATGATGAGATGCCATATGTTTATGTACATGTGAAATATGATAATTGGCATAGTTGCATGCATGACATGAGATAGGGCGAGGGCGGTGAGAAAGTCATAACTAGTCCGGCAAGGTGGGTGAGAAAGTTATGACTAGTCCGGAACGCCATTGAGTTAGACCTACATCGTGATTCCATCCACGTGGTGAATGGAAGCGATGAGTAGGCACCCTCCATCTTCGGGATGGAAGGGGGGAAAAGGGTGCACACCGACGGGTGTGTACTCAACCATACCGGTATGAGTTTCCAAGGAGACATGAGCATTGCATTACATCTCATACATATTGATGATGACAATGTTAAGTGTTTATGAATAAGATGATTTACATGAAGGGAGATGCTATTGCCATATTGTTGTTCTTGTTGTCCATTGCAATATGCTTGCTGAGTTTCGAACTCACGCTTGTGTTTTTTTTTTTCTTATTGTTTTAGGTACCATGAGAACGGCATGCGGGAAAAGGGAATAGACACACGCCCACACGTTGCTTCACCTTAATGTTTCCCCAAGTCAATTCTTTTAGATTGGTAATAAATTGCGTGTGATGGTCATTAAATTAAGGCTTAGCTTGGTTAATGAGAGTTTTATTGTTCGTTTGACACTTGGAACTTTAAGTGCTAAATGTTAGTCTTTTATTGTCGTTAAGACTCTATTTATTGCTGTTTTAGATGTTTCCCTTATTGCCATATAATGCTATATCGTTGTTGCTCCTTAAATTCATGATAAAACAAAGGAGGTGCTGCCGAAATCTCGGTTTTTAGCCTATGCGCCTTTGCTGGAATTTTATGTTAAATATGATATTTGGATGTTGTTTAGCTTATGTGTGGTAGCATTCGGGCATATTAAATGCCAGGTGTTACGAGCTTGGTATCGAGCGGTCAGCAGGTCCTTGGAATGCGTATTTTTAGTGTCATGCCATAGGGTACAACTAAAATATGATGTGGAATAACTTAGAAACATGGCTTAGGTTTCAACTAAAACTTTGTCATAGGATAGCAACATTAAAACTTGCAAAAAATGGTATAACTAATCTAAAATTTGACACACACTGGATGCACAGTAGGAAAGGGTATGGGTATCGTTTCTTTACGCTTAAATGTTGTATTTAAGCTTTGATGTTGAATGCTTCTTTTGGCAATGCATGTTGCTATGTCAATGATATATGTTGTGGTGATAAGAGTGGGGTTGTGGTACGGAAGGGTTTCGGTCACCTCTTGTTGTTTATAGTTAGGGTGAGGTTTGACGGTGTGGCCGGTTAGCGCCATCACCGAAGAACTGTTAACCCCTGTAGGAGAAAAGCGCTTACCCTTTCTCGTCAGAATCGGGTAGTTGATTGGAGACGAAAAGGAAGAGTTAATGGTGGTTTCCTTCGGATGTTCTTTGTCGTTCTGACGGTCGGTGTTTGTTGCTTTTCTTGGCTTTAGCTGTTTTGAACCAAATGAAAAGGTGATGGGCTTTCGCGGATCGTTCCGTATGCGGTGTGTGGTTTTGTCTTCCCTGGGTGAAGACGAAGAAGAGGAGTCTAGTGTTGCGCTTCTTTTGGGCACCTTTCCAGTTTTTGATGCCTGTTAATTGCTTTATGAAGAACAAGCATTCGATTTATTCCTGTGGTTGTCTGTCTCCAAGGCTAAAGGAGTTTTGTTCGGAGTTGTGCCAGACCTGGCTGTCAGGGCTGAAGTTCTGTGGCTTCGTAGTAGTAAGTGGTGTTTGATTTCATCATTTTACTGGTTTGAGAAATCATCTTTGAAAGCCCCTCTTGAGTCATGAAAGTTAGGGGTTTGGTGTTAAGGTTTTGTTTGAAAAGGTTAATGGAGCACTTGGTTCCCTTTCGAGAAAAGTTGTCTTCCAACCAGTTTCCTCTATGGAAGTCTTTGATATTGAAAAGTGTTTTGGAGAATTCCTTTGCATAACCAAGTTTGGGTTTGTCTCATTGCAATTTTGAGAGTCAAGTTTCCTTATGAATTTGGGATGAGTTTTAAAACTAAAATGTCAGTAAACAAAGTAAGTAGTCTTTTGACTAAAATCGTTTGTCCCTAGTAAGAATTGATGTTTAGCATGTTATGTAGTAGGTAACAATGTGGTTTATGGATTGATGTGTTGCTAAGTTAAATTTTGAGTTGAATCAATTCAATGTGAGTAAAATCTCTAAGTTTGAGAATAAATAGACTACTAGTGTTGTAGTTCACTCTTAGCGAGAATGATTGAAAGTGTTAATGTTCATGCTTAGAATCTGTTGCCTTGCTTTAAAAGTGCTTATGATCCTCGTTAATGTTAAAAGTTTAAACCTTGATGCATAGTTAAAACATTAAGATGATGTAAACTGCTGATATTGTTAAGAAGCTTTGCTTGGTGTTTAAAGATGTGCTAATCTAACGGATTAGTAGAGACTAGTGACTTTAATTTGGAAGTTGATTGGAGTGGTTATTTATGTTGTTGCAAACTACTAGTATATTTGGAAGTATGCAGTTGTGACCCTTCAATGCTAGTTTTCAATCTATTTTAAATAGTTGGAGTATGTTGTAATTTTGTTATCACCTATGTATAGGGTAGCTAAAAGTAATGTTGATCGGTTGATGATTATGCCCATTTGTTTTTATTGATGACTTAGTAGTGGTGGTAGTTGCGTAGAATACTTGTTGGAAACCATTGACTAAATGGAGGGTGTTGTAACCTGTGGTGATGGAGTGAACCATGGATAATTAACCTGATATAGAGTTTTATCCTTAATGAATGTATGCCTTGGAATCCTAGCTATGAACTTTGTCTTGTAGAGATAATATTTACATGATGAAGTCGTTGTTTTTCTGAATAAGGTTCGGTTATCGAGACGTGAATAGATAGGAGGTATGAAATTTATATGTTGATCTTGCTGAAAGATTTGTGGAAGTACTATGTTTCAAATTTAGAATAAGAAGTATTATGATTCGGTGATCCGTGGGGATCATATCATTATAGTCTTGGTTGGGTGCCTTCTTGATAAGCATCATAAACCCTTATTAAAAGTTTTGGGAATGGTAACTAGAGGAAGAATTTGTTGTGAAGCTTTTGGTTGAATTGTGTTGGGGCTCCTCAGGAGTAAAGTGATTATTAAAGTCTTTTACTGGACAGCGTAGGGGAATTCTAGAGATGGTTCTGTTTCTGCTGAGCTTGTGTTTAAAAGCTTTTGGACTGGTTTGGTTGTTTGCCATTTTGGTTGAAGGGTTTTCGGTCAAGGTGTTCCTTATGCTGTGTTTGAGTTTCCCAAAACTCGTAATGTTTGGTGTCGACCTTTGGTTTTGGCGAATTTGTTTAGTTCGTGTTGTGAGTTTGGATTTACATCCAAAAGTTTTGAGTCGATCGCGCCCTTTTCGCGTTCGCCGGATTATCTTTGGAATTAATTTTAAAAGGAAGCAGATGGTCTTAAAGGGTTGTGTTGGAAACTTTTGAGTTGAGCCCTTAATGTGTAACTCTTTTTGGCTAGAGTTGGAGTTGTTTTGAAAATGTGTGTGATGTTGCGAGTGCTTCAAAAAGGTGGACTTTATGAAAGTTTTACAAAGTGATTTTGTTAGTGAGGTGTTCCCCTTTTGGGAATGAGTTTCCCTCTCCTTGAGGAAGTTCGTGATGGTTGTGGGAGCAGATGCTCGACTTGAAATTTTGATGTTCTTTTCCAAAATGTTGAATTTGGATGAAATGCAATGTTGTGCAAGTTCAGTTTTCAACTGATGTGGGGTCTTTTACGACGTGGTGTTTTACTGTCAACTATGCTACTGTCATAGTCTATATGAATTTCCGCAACCTTCGATGTTAATTGTGTTTCCATCATTTGATACCGAGGAAGAAGTCATTTGGTGAATGACTATTCGGTGCCGTTGTTACATGATGAATGAAGGGTGAAAAAGGAAAATGAGACATTGTTTATGCATAATTAATCATAAAGGAGTCGACGAGCCAGGTCGGTGAGAAAGTCATATAAGGATATATGACTAATCCGGAGTGCTCTTGAAAAGTGTGCATGCATGTCAAGAATCGAGATGTCCATTTCTTTCTAGTATGAAAAGAAAGAATGAAGAAATTATGGTATTTTGGTTGTAGTGTAGGGGATTTATGCTTCCTTTGTGATTTGGCTTGGATGTTGCCGAATTCTTTCCAAAATGGTTGTTAACGCTTTGGGTTTGAGTTGTCGTGTGTACACTTGGGGTTGATACCTAAGTGTTTTTGTGTGAGGGCGAGACCCTCTTAAGAAAGGAACCAATTGTGGTTTGGTAAGGTTTTTCGATCCTAGCTTGGGGCTAGGTGTTGAACCCTAGTGGTATAAGGCTGGTTTGTGATGGAGGTTGATGATGTATGGGTTTAACCATTATTAAGTGTAGCGATGGGTGGAAGTGAAGTTGACGGTAGTTCGGTGATATTTGTCCTGCCGTGAGCATTTGTCGTCACTAGTTGTTCTTGGATTTGAGTCTTGTCTGGGAAAGGATGGAATAAAATGTTAGTATGATGGTGTATCGGAAGGGCAAATGTGCCTTAATGAGTTTTCCCCTCGATGGAAATTTTCGGGAATGTAGAAAGGTCGTTAAAGGAATTGTGACTTCCTTTGATTATGTCATGTTGAGTTTAGTGGAGTATGGTAGTTAGGTTGGTTGTGATAGAAGTATGAAGTGTTTGCCGTGAGGATTCGAGCGTTTTGGGTTGATGGAGCCCTTTGTGGTTGAAACGCAGATTCTGTTGGGGAATTGAAGTGAAGGTCGATTTGTGAGGGGTTGCCCTTAGTTGAGCTAGATCAACACTTTTTCTCTATGTGTTGGTTTTGGGAACTCGTTTGTTGTTTGTTCCGGTTTTAGTCGTTGTGTGAATGTTTTGTGCTGCAGAGAAGCCGTTTGTCCCTTGGGGATTTTGTCATTGATTTTGGCGTCCTTCGGATTCGAGGTCGAATCCTGTTGAAGGGGGGGAGAATGTGACACTACGGTATGGTGTGACATTATAGAATGTGAAATTAGAGAATAAAACCTTTCGGCTTGAGGTTTACTCGCGTTTTTGGGCCGTTTGAAGTGATGTGTCACCACGGAGTGTCGTAACCTTTTAAATGGTGCATGTTAAGGTCTAAAACTTTATGAAATATGGTATGGCAGGTTAAAACCATAAGGTATGGAGGTTAATAACGTTTTCGGGCCGTTTCTGGGCCGTTTTCGGGGTTTTGGGCCTTCCCGGGGGAGTTTTGGGCCTTGGTGGGCTTTGGTGGGATGGATTAGGTCTCCGTAACGGACTAGAATTGGGTGTGGGGGCTGGTAAAAGGGGTTTCCCTGCCCCTTTGGGGCGTCCACCCTGCTGCCTTTGCGCCTCTTGAGGCCTTGGTGCGCCCCCCTCACCTCCCCCCACTTGCCAAGCCCTAGCCGCCCCTTCCCTTTGAGCCTTGCGCCTCCCCCTTGCTCTCCTCCATTGCCCCACCTCTCCACCACCTCTCCTCCACCCCCTTGCTGCCCTAGGGTGGTCTCCACACCTCTGCACCTTGTGGATCCATCCGTTGGAGCGAGGAGCGTGGAGCGAGGAGCGTGAGATCTATTGGAGATTCGTTCGTTGGGCAAAGGTATGATCATGGGGATCGTTGGGTTTGATCTAGGTACTGTTCTTAGGGTGTTTATGAAGTTTTTAGATCAATTGGTGGTGCTGGGTTGGAGTTCTTTGGGTTAGATCTAGACGTTGCCACGTTTCTGTTTTCGGGCAGATTGAGCAGTCGGGCTAGGGTTCGAGTTTTCGTCGATTTAGAATCCGAATCTGTCTGTACGGACTTAAAAGAAGTTGTAGATAATTTAATTATCTTTCCGTGGACATAAAGCACGTTAAAATCCGATCAGCCGTTTGAAAGTTACGGCCGTTTTACCGAGCGTGTTAAAATCTGTGACGCAATTAGAACAGATCGTAGTAATCTGTAGATTAAACAATTTTAGAGTCCGAATCAGTCTTTCCGTATAACTAGAAAAAGGTAGGAAATTTCCTAAGCTTCGTGATGGTGGACTCGTTTAATCGATTTGGAGTCCCAGAACTCAAGTTATGGCCTTTGCAAGGCTGCTGTCCCGCCGGGACAGAACCTCTGTTTTAGGTTTTGCGAGTAGCGGGCAATGTCGGGTGAGATGGGGATTTGTGTACTGTTTTGTGGGCATTATTGAGAGTATGTGATGCCGTTGTGCAGGTGGTGTGACCCCGGGGGTGCCCTCTACTTCCCACAATCCCGTCGCCCACGGTTGAGGCAAGTGTGTTGTAATGAATAGCGGAATTGTAGGTTGCTTGTGGAGATTAGATGAAAGATTGATTACTTGCTATGATCACTTGCCATGCTTGCTGTTTTCCAATGATATATTGAGTATGATTATCATGATTCGATGCCATGTGTTAATATTTGTCATGATGAGATGCCATATGTTTATGTACATGTGAAATATGATAATTGGCATAGTTGCATGCATGACATGAGATAGGGCGAGGGCGGTGAGAAAGTCATAACTAGTCCGGCAAGGTCGGTGAGAAAGTTATGACTAGTCCGGAACGCCATTGAGTAAGACTTACATCGTGATTCCATCCACGTGGTGAATGGAAGCGATGAGTAGGCACCCTCCATCTTCGGGATGGAAGGGGGGAAAAGGGTGCACACCGACAGGTGTGTACTCAACCATACCGGTATGAGTTTCCAAGGAGACATGAGCATTGCATTACATCTCATACATATTGATGATGACAATGTTAAGTGTTTATGAATAAGATGATTTACATGAAGGGAGATGTTATTGCCATATTGTTGTTCTTGTTGTCCATTGCAATATGCTTGCTGAGTTTCGATCTCACGCTTGTGTTTTTTTTTCTTATTGTTTTAGGTACCATGAGAACGGCATGCGGGAAAAGGGAATAGACACACGCCCACACGTTGCTTCACCTTAATGTTTCCCCAAGTCAATTCTTTTAGATTGGTATTAAATTGCGTGTGATGGTCATTAAATTAAGGCTTAGCTTGGTTAATGAGAGTTTTATTGTTCGTTTGACACTTGGAACTTTAAGTGTAAATGTTAGTCTTTTATTGTCGTTAAGACTCTATTTATTGCTGTTTTAGATGTTTCCCTTATTGCCATATAATCCTATATCGTTGTTGCTCCTTAAATTCATGATAAAACAAAGGAGGTGCGTCAGCAGTGACAAGCGGGCCCCACCGTGACGTCAGCGATGACGTCATGGTGCGGTTCTGCTGTCCCGCTGACACGCGGGCCCCGCATGTCAGAGACACGCGCTCGCGTGTGTGCGGCGCGGCCAGGGTACACGCACGATCGTGTCCGTTGATTTGAAAATCAATGGCCGCGATTAGATCCAGGGTTAACACGTTGAAAACTACACGGTGATCGTGGGCCGTTCGATCTAGATCGGACGGTCCAGATCTAACCCTACGTTAACGCTGCTACGGCACGTGGTGATCGTGGGCCGTTGGATCTTGATCCAACGGTCCAGATCTGATCTGGGTTCCAGGGTTTGGGGGAGAACGTGGGCTCACCGCGTGCGTTCGATCTTGATCGGACGGCTGTGGAAGCTCGAAGACGTCTATGGCGGCGCGGCGGCTCAATGTCACCGGAGTTGGGGACGGTGACACGGGCAACGGTGCTCCGAGGGCCTTCTGACGTGGCGCGTGGTCCTACCCGATGCGGCTCGACCTGGGGATCTCGGATCCGGGCTTAGGTGCGGCGGAGACGGCTTAACGGCGGCGCAAGGGTGCAAAAACCGCGGCGGCGTCCTTGCGAACTTCGGCGAGGAATCCCGGCGATTCTACGGCGGCTGGGGCTCGGTGGCTAGGGCAACACGTGCACACGGCTGAGGCGAACCTCGGACGACCACCCACGCTTTAAATAACCTCGGCTTCTGCGCTTAACGCGAAACCCTAACCGAGTTCGATTACGGCGCGGCGGCGGAGTCCGTTTCGAACTCGGTGGAGACGACGACGGGTAGCCATCCACATGGCGCGATCAACGGCCACGATTGCTTGCGCGCGAACGGGTCCGACCGGACTCGGGCTCGAACCGGTGCGGTCCAATCCGGACCGTTGGATCCCGATCCAACGGTCGGGATCGATTAGGGTTAGGAGCGGGTTTGGTCGAGTCGATCGCTCGGTCGGACTCGAGTCCGACTTCGGTTCGACTTCGATCGGATGAACGATGCTAAACCCGATTGATTTTCCAGCGATTTAATATTTAAAATAATTTCCAGTAATTCATTTAATTCATTAAAAATAGCAAAAGACTCAGAAAAATTCCAGAAAAATTATGGAAAATACTTTGGGGCATTTTGGACTCAAATAAAATATTTCCAACAAAACTTTATTTGAAAATTTAATTTCTTTAATTATTTCAATATGGAATAAATTCAAATTAAATCCAAATAAATCCAAATAAATTCCAGAAAATTCCAAAATTTCACAATTGAGCAAAATAATATTTAATTTCATGAAAAACAAAAATTGGGGTGTTACAATTTAACAACTCAGCTCAAATTGAAGGGCATTTGATTCGACGTGGCTTCGTGAGGAATTACACGTGTTGGATCCATCATGGGGAGATAGGTAGTACCTGCATTGCTCACGCATAGCGAAGACATGTCGAAGCCGATCACGCAGTCGGGCGTGATATGTTTGATGACGATAATTTAGATCAAATGTTGCGGGATGTGGAGGGAAATTACACGGAAAGAGAGTTCGAAAAATTTAAAAGCTTGATGGATGACGATGCCAAACCATTGTTTTCAGGTTGCAAAGGGGAATACACCAAGTTGGGTTCGGTCCTTGCATTGTTTGAACTGAAGGCAAAACACCGTTGGACAGATACAAGCTTCAATGCACTTTTAATACTTCTATTGGATATGCTTCCAGAGGGAAACGAGTTGCCAACAAGTATTTATGAAGCGAAGAAGCTATTATGTCCCATGGGAATGGAAATAGAAAGGATACATGCATGTCCAAATGATTGCATACTATATCTCAACGTCCATAAGGATCTGCGCATTTGTCCTGTTTGTGGTGTACCCCGATACAAACAAAATGAGAAGCGTAATGACAAGAAGCGTAAGAACCGAATTGACGACGGTGAAGATGTGAAAAAAGGGGCACCAGCCAAGGTGTTGTGGTATTTGCCCATCATTCCCCGTTTAGAGCGGTTATTTGCAAATCCTAAAGAGGCAAAATTGTTGCGTTGGCATTATGAATCTCGAAAGGAAGATGGCAAGTTGAGACATCCCGCTGATTCGGCTCAATGGAGAAACATTAATTGGCAACATGAGGAGTTTGGTGCCGAGATGAGGAACATAAGATTTGGATTGAGTACGGATGGTATGAATCCGTTTGGTAATATGAAGCGATCGACACAAGATGCTTGGCCAGTTTTGTTGTGTATCTACAATTTGCCTCCTTGGTTATGCATGAAGCGGAAGTATATCATGATGTCGTTGCTAATCTCAGGACCCAAACAGTGGGGTAATGATATTGATGTGTACCTATCACCACTAATTGAGGATTTGGTAAAATTGTGGAATGTGGGGGTTGAGGTGTGGGATGCATACAAAAGGGAGAACTTCACCCTACGGGCTATGATATTTTGCACCATAAATGATTTTCCAGCCCTTGGTAATTTGGCGGGCTATAGCACGAAGGGAGCCAAAGCTTGTCCAATTTGTGAAGAGGACACTGATAGCTTGTGGCTGCCGAATTCGAGGAAAACGGTGTACATGGGTCACCGAAGGTTTCTACCCCGAAGTCATCGATATCGTAAGATGGATGACAAATTTGATGGAAAGAGGGAAGTTCGTGCAGCCCCGCAGCCTATGACTGGAAGGCAAGTATATTCACGCGTAGAGGATATCGATGTTCAGTATGGTAAGAGCCGTAAATCTGTTCGTCCTAGGACCATTTGGAAAAAGATGTTGATATTTTGGGACTTACGATATTGGAAGGAGTTAGATGTCCGTCAATGTATTGATGTCATGCACGTTGAGAAAAATGTTTGTGATAATTTGGTAGGCATCCTGCTGAACATACCTGGGAAGACCAAGGATGGTGTGAATGCTCGCCGCGATATGACCTACATGGGGATCAGGCCCAAGCTTGCAATGATGGAGGAGGATGGAAAAGGGCCGTACATCCCCGCTGCATGCTACACCTTATCCAAGAAAGAGAAAGAAGACCTCTGCAAGTGTCTCCACGATATTAAAGTTCCATCGGGCTACTCCGCAAACATTAAGAAGCTTGTGTCTATGGATGATTTGAAGTTGTTCGGTATGAAGTCCCACGACTGTCATGTCTTGATGACCCAAATGCTCCTTGTTGCAACCAGAAATATCCTACCAGATGACGTCAGGTTGGCAATCACGAAGCTATGCTATTTCTTCAATGCGAATTCATGCAAGGTTATTGATCCCGATATACTGGACAACTTACAGAGTGAGGTGGTGCAGACTCTTTGTCAGCTTGAGATGCATTTCCCCCCATCGTTCTTCGACGTCATGGTCCACCTCCTTGTTCACCTTGTTAGAGAGATTAAGATTTGTGGACCCGCATTCCTGCGTTACATGTATCCGTTCGAGAGGTACATGGGTATATTAAAGTCATACGTGAGGAATAGGTCGAAGCCTGAGGGTAGTATTATTGAAGGTTATGGGACTGAAGAGGTTATTGAGTTCTGCGTGGACTATCTAGGTAAAAGACAACCGATTGGTGTTCCTATATCTCGTCATGAGGGCAGACTTGGTGGCAAAGGAACCATTGGGTCAAATCTAATGAGCCCACAATTTGATATGTACTGTAAAGCGCATTTCACAGTCTTGCAACACAAATAGAAGTTCATCCATACATCCAACAGCACAAGTTGATATTACGGGAAGAGAATCCACTTATGGATGAGCTTTCCATCACACGAGAACACAACGATCGATTCCTCACATGGTTCAAAGAAAAGGTGAAGGTCTCCGTTAGTACCGAGGATGTCAAATGGTTGGCTGACGGACCAAGATTTAATATACAGACATGGCAAGGTTACGATATTAATGGCTACACATTTTATACTGAAAGTCAAGATGCAAAGAGTACAGTGCAAAACAGTGGTGTGAACATAGATGCTTTGTCCGATGATCACTCAATTAGAGGATCGTCAACTGCAATGAACTGTTACTATGGGATGATCGAAGAAATATGGGAGCTCGACTACGGAATATACCAAGTTCCATTGTTCCGATGTAAGTGGGTGAGACTTCCTCACGGAGTTAAGGTCGACAAGACAGGTTTTACAATTGTTGATCTGAATAGATCGGCCTCTGAGATGAACCGTTCGTCCTCGCAAAGCAAGCAACTCAAGTTTTCTACGTGCGTGATCCGGCCAATCCGAGGTTGCACGTCGTACTTCATGGCAAGAGGAGGATTGTTGGAGTTGAAAATGTCGTAGATGAAGAAGAGTACAACCAATTTGATGAAACACCTCCATTTGTAGATGGGGCATGTCTTAGCGGTGACGACGGCACACATGGAACACATTACATGCATGTAGATCATCAAGAAGGGTTGTATTTTAAATAAATTAAGTTGTAAGAATTCCCTGTATAATGTAGCATTTTGTAGAATATATATGTGAAATGGATCTTATAGTATAGCAAATTTGAAAAAGATTTGACTTTTCGACTCTTTTGAATGAAGACTCTGTTTTAAAAAAATTATAAATTGGATCATAGTCATCACAATCGGTTCGTTTAGGAAACCGACGCAGATAGTTTAATTGCGATCGGTTTTTTTAAAGAACCGACACAGATACTACACATATTGCGGTCGGTGTTTTTACAGAACCGACACAGATACTCCACATATTGCGGTCGGTGTTTTTATAGAACCGACACAGATACTCCACACAGAACATCCCAGAACATTTTCATTTCGGCGAGCACACTCGCTTCATTTCGGCGCGCACTGATTTCGTTTCAATTCATTCCACAACCCTAGCTCGACCACCTCCCCCACCGGCGCCTCCCCCTCCGGCTCCTCCCCCCCGGCGCCTCCCCCATCGGCTCCTCCCCGTGGGCGCCTCCCCCTCCGGCTCCTCCCACACCCTAGCTCGACCACCTCCCCCACCGGCGCCTCCCCCTCCGGCTCCTCCCCCCCATCGGCGCCTCCCCCATCGGCTCCTCCCCCTCCGGCTCCTCCCTCCCATCGGCGCGTCCCCCATCGGCTCCTCCCCCATTGCCGACTCGGTTCGGCGCACTGTAAGATGCATTTCGGACTGTGGGCTGTAATTGGTTGTAAATAGCTCGATGATGATTGCTTCAAAATGAGGCTTAATTAATCTGATCATTAAAGGAACTTGCTAGACCTAGAACAACACTGCTCTTAGCTGACAATTTGGTGCCACTTGCTCTTAATGCATTGTTCTAGGAGTCGAGCAGCGATCTTTGTGCTTATTCCTTTATGCTCTTAGTGACAATTTGGTGGCACTTGCTCTTAATGCATTGTGGTAGGAGTTAGAAGCGGTGCTATATTCATTACGTGCTATCTTTGTACTTGTTGTTTTACGTGCTAGAGCAATCTTTGTTCTAGGGTTGTAATCCTGAAATTTTTAGATATAATAGCCGGTGATATATTGGCCATCTAGAAGTTGAATGGCTAATTAATTTAGCAACCCTTCTATAGCAATCGAGAGCAATCCACCTCGGCTAATTAATTTAGCAACCCTTCTATAGTAATTTCCTTGCATTATATTCTCATTGCAATTTGAAACACCTAACACATGCTATATTATCGCACTTTATTATCGAGTTTAGTTGCGTAACCTATCGTCTCCCGTTCGAGGGTGCTTGTTTATAAGTATGCTAAAATGGCATATTTATAAATAAGCGATCTCAGTATCCACGTTTTTGGGCAGTTCGAGGATATGTGGCTCGGCCAAGTTCCTAAGTTGTTGTACAAACTCTAGAAAGTTTTGGCGACATCTCCCTGGTGTTCTTCGAATACACACCCTCTTGACCTGTTGTCGAGGCGTGTATTTGGAGAACAGCGAGAGATGTCAAATTTTCTCTAGAGTTGTACAACAGCTTAGGAACATGCTCGAACCACATATCCTCGAATGGGATTAGGACCTAACCTAATTAGAGATTAGGAGTCATCGTTGGTACGTACGTACTTAGTTGGTCTACAGATAGACATGTGAATTGCTTTCTATTATGTGAAATTTGACTTGCTTTCTCTCATGAAGTTTAGGTTTGACATATACGTACTTACTTCGAAATGTCGCAAAGAGAGAGCACCGGCTCAACGCCAGAGAGAGAAGAAGGTCCTGCTACCCCATCGAGGAAGGTTAGAAAGGGCAGAGGACCGAATAAAGGAGCCACAGGGAGAACGCCGCAAGTGCTCCACTTCAATGCCATGGGGGTTTGCACGGGTCCTAGCAAGTTTAAGGGGCTCTACTCCTCTTTTCTCGGCCAATTGGTGAGGAAGCGAGTGCCGATCACAATTAAGGACTGGAGGAAGGAAGTAAGCGACGAGCAGAAGAACCAACTGTGGGACGAAGTTAAGGGAAAATGGATTATACCAAACGAAAATGAAATCAATGCGAGACGGTACGCCTTGAAGAGAATGGGTGTGGCTTTGAGGCATTTCAAGGTCACCATGCATGCCGAGTTCGTGTTGAAAAACCGTACTCCCTTCCAAAGGTATCCATTTGTTACACCCGAGGTTTGGGAGGAGTTCACAAGGATGAGGAATACGCCCGAGGCGGATGAGCTGAGAGAGAAGAATATCGCTATACAGAGGCGTAACACACACGCGCATCACGTCGGTTCCGGTGGGTATGTCGGGAAGAAGGCAGAGTGGGCGCAACTAGCGGAGGAGTGTGCAACCTCTGGGACAACGATGCCTTACTCCCACGTATGCGAGGAGCGGGCATGCGACTGGGTATTAGCGAGGACGAAGAAAACCTCTGATGGTCAGATTGTCATTCCAAACCCCGCGACCGCACAGATCGTCACGACCATCATAAGATATCTAACATAATACATTAATTGCATATTATATTCCCATTGTATTTTAGCAATAATTTATATTTGCGACCTGCAGGAGGAGGTAAGCCTGCAGAAAGAGCAAGGAGCATTTGAAAGCCAAGGGTCAAGGGACATCCTGTGTTCGGCAATCGGGAAGCCCGATCATAAGGCGGAGTGCTTGCCGCAGTGCGGGGTATCTGAAGAGGTCCTTCTTTGTAGAGGAGAGCGCTTCGATGCGAGGCAAGATCATGGGAAGCACGTGAGGCGCGGATTAGGGCGCAGATGAAGGAGGAGTTAAAGGCTGAGATGATGGCGATGTTCTCCCAGAATCAGATTCCTCAACCATCGCCTATGCTACGCCCTAGCAGCTGCGCTTCCAATAAGGAACTGTGCATTCCACACCTCAAGGTAATAACTGTTTGGACCAAAGGTAGATGAGTAAGCTTAACAAAGATTATGATGAAGATCTTGATCACTTCTTGCGAGGTCTGCCAAGTGCCAGCTAGTCCTGATCGACGACGGAATACACATTGAGGCTGCGCGCGGGGTTGCATTTCCAAGCAAGGAGGATGACACGGTGCATGGTATACCTTTGGGGATGGGCTACATGAGGGTGTAGGTGGACTATGTCCACGATGTTTACATGTCTCATGCCCTGGAGTTCCCCCCGAACGAAGATATCACCACTCTCGGGCAAGCACGGATGTCGTTCATCAAGTGGCCCGCGACGGGTGTCGTAGTGCAAGCACCTCCTCCTGCTGCTGCTACTGCTACCACTCACGCTCTGCCTGGTACTCTGCTGCTCACGCTCTGCTGCTCTGCTAGAATCTTGATGCGCTCGTGCTTTACTTTGCTCACTGCTACTATTGTTGATGCACTGCTCCTATTCTGCTATTCTTTGATGCTGCCGCAGCTTCTCCTGCTACTGCTGGTACTGCTGCTGCTGCTCCTGCTCCTGCTACTACTCCTGCTGCTGCTGCTGGTCCTACTCCTACTACTGCTGCTCCTGCTCCTGCTGCACATGCTCCTGCCCCTGCTACACAACCTGCACCTACGCCTGCAGCTGCACCTCCTGCACCAACGCCTGCTGACTACAAATCTTTGGTGTGCGGTGGTGCATAAAGGACTTCTACCACGCTGACAAAAGATACAAAGCAGAGTTCAGAGAGTCCATCCGTGAAGAAGGCAAAGTTGTCAGAGGACACAGAGCACCCTGATGATCACAAGCGGTACATACATGGAAAGCCCTTTCTCCCAAGCCAAGAATTGAATTCTTTGGGCTTGTTCACTCGCCACCTACATGGATGGTACATCGATAGGTCACATGAGGACGAGCCTCGCCACGATTTCGTAGTGAAGTATCGAGGTGGCCAATTCCACCGCAACGAGGATGGGACCTTCCCAGTCAGTTTTGAGGATCTGTACTTTATGTACAGCTTGAAAGCCGTCGATATTTCTACCATACGATCCTGGACGTTGTGAGTCTCGCACCATACTCAATCAGATGACTATTTACTGATTTTGTATTATATTTTTTAACAATTGACATGAATTGCAGGATCATGAGGCAACGAAATGACGGGTCGACACCCTATCGGGTTTGTCGACCCCGAGATGGTGTCTGCGACCATGGCTAAGTATCAATCGGAGTTCCTAGCAGGATACATCAAGCAGGCATTGCATGACGAGGCAAAAAAGGACTTCATTCTCTTCCCATACCACCAGGAGTATGTACTACTATACAATTCAATTACATGTACACACTTCAACCTTGTATTAACTTATTCTCTTGCATTGTGTACCGTTTAATAAGCAACCATTGGGTTCTACTTGTGGTTGTTCCGAGTCAAAACAAGGTCTACACGTTGAACTCACTCGAAAATAGACCGACGGACTATGCGATCGAGCCTGTATTGCAGAAGTAAGTACATTCCTCTAACCTAACACTTTACATATTGAACTACGTTGGTATTTTTAACCTCAATAGCATCTCTCCCAATGTATAGGGCTTTCATGTCTTACGTTGTGGAGCATTGGCCGACACAATGATAAACAAGGCACCAAACTCGAGTGGAAGCGCTTCAAGGTACAAGTGTCTATCATAGGATTTTTCCTGACACCTATTTTTAATTCGTCTCCTAATTTAAGTTTCTTTGTTCCACAGTGTCATCAACAAGGGTGCGATGATCTCATGCGGCTTTTACGTGATGCATCACATGCTCATTTTGGTTGGTCGCTCACATCTTTTTCCTAAGGTATAGAGCAGATTATTTGCACTACTGTCTATGTGATATTTGTTTACAAGCATAATACTATCAGCATGTTTTAGTTCCAATTTAAGACTTAAATATATTAGTGCACTACTATCTATTTTGCAGGACCTTGATATCATCCGGAAGAGCCTAACCAACGCTGATCTCAAGAAATTACGAGACCATTTATGCCAGTGGTACTGGACAGAAGTTATAACGGATGATGGTAGATATAGAGACCATTCAAGCAAATACTAGTCCATAAAGTGTAAACAAAATTTATCTGAATGTGAATGTGATCTGTTACAGATTGTAAACAATATTAATTTTAATGTAATGTGTGTAGATTGTGATGTATATGTTCTGTGATATTGTGGATGTGGATTGTGATGAATGTGTCATATTGTCAATGCGAGGCCATTTTCGGACGATGGACAGTAACATCATCACAATCGGTTCTTTGTTGGAACCGATTGGGATAAATCTGATATCTGTCGGTTCTTACTGGAACCGATTGGGATATCTTTATTATCGCAATCGGTTTGCATAAAGAACCGATTTTGATAATATTCTTATCCCCATCGGTTTCATTAAAAAACCGATTGTGATAATGTAATAATTTGAATCGGTTCTAAAAAAGAACCGATTGTGATATTATACTTATCCCTATCGGTTTCAACAAAAAACCGATTGTGATAATGTAATCATTTATATCGGTCTAAAAAAGAACCGATTGTGATAGTACACTTATCGCAATCGGTTGTAAGAGGAAACCGATTGTGATAAGTGTAATATCACAATCAGTTCCTAAAAAGAACCGACAGTGATAATGTATTATTAGTGTCGGTTAAAAACTGACAGTGATATATCTACCTTATCACTGTCGTTGGACTTTGTATCGCCACCAAAACCGACTGTGATGACCAAAAAGAACCGATTGTGATGTACGGTTCTGTAGTAGTGTTAAACATGAATCCAACTTACTCGCGAGGCTTCCAAGTAGATTCCGGAAAATGACAAATAATCCCAGAACAACATACTAAATATATTAGAAGAAATTTTTGGGATGTTACAAACCTCCCCCCCTTAACAGAATCTCGTCCCCGAGATTCAGGGTTGACTAGAGAATAGGTTAAGGAATTCCTGCTTCAAATTTTCATCACGCTCCCAGGTTGCTTCCCTCTCTGAGTGGTGGCTCCATTGAATTCTGCAGAAGCCGGTTGATTTGTTCCTCGTTTCACGATCCATGGTGTCTAATTGGTATCACTAATATTTTCACTGTATGTTCTTTATACGTCAAATCTTCTTGCAGATCGATGGTTTCCAGCGGGGCTTGTTCTTCAGGTACTCGCAAACATTTCTTCAACTGCGAGACAGGAAAGACATCAGGTACTCCTGCCAGTGATTGCGGCAACTCCAGCTGATAAGCAACTTCACCTCTACGACTAAGGATCTGTAATGGTCCAACGTATCTTGAGGCAAGTTTTCCTTTAGTGTGGAACCTTTTAACTCCTGTGAGAAGTGTAACTCTGAGGTATACGTAATCCTGTGGCTCGAAACTCAAATCTCTGCGACAGTTATCCGCATAAATCTTTTTGCCTTGACCAAGCAATTTTCAATCTTTCCCGAATCATCGTGACTCGTTCCTCAGGTTCTTGAAGAATATCCGGTCCAAAGATTTGACGTTCATCTGTCTCATTCCAATTTTATGGCGTTCGACAAGTTCGTCCGTACAAAGCTTCAAGTGGTGACATCTGCAGACTTGTCTGGTAACTGTTTTTATAAGTGAACTCTGCGTACGGTAGACACTTCTCCCACGAAGTGGTATATGCTAGTGCACAAGCTCTAAGCATGTCTTCCAAAACCTAGTTAACTCTTTCAGTCTGACCATCTGTCTGAGGATGATAGGCCGTGCTTAAGTTTATTTGGTTTTCCATGGCCTCGTACTGCTTGTTCTAAAACCCTGAGGTAAATTGAGTACCTTTGTCCGATATACCTTCTTGGGCACTCTATGTAAGAAGACAATCCTTGACACCACTTCAGCTTCATCTTCTAACAGCCTTTGCATATCTCGTTCTGATTCTCCTTGATCTGTTCCTTCATCTCTATCCACTTATCGATAACTCTCTGATAGGGTTTTTTAGCTATTGGGAAGATATCAGCACCCATTTGATCACAAATTTGTTATCTTTGTCTGGTGGCATACCAAGTAAGTCTTATGGATGCACTTCTGAGTATTCGCCGATCACTGGTACTTCTTCTCGACTAACAGCTTCACACCATTGACCATCAACTGGCCATCCCGAACTACGGTTACTTGAGATTCCTCACACTTCCGTGACCACAAACCACAACCGACCGTGAGTTCAACTTCTCTTTTCGCGCTTGCTTGCTGTGATGAATACTCGGCAACCATAGTCCTAGAGATCGCGGGAGTCGGGCGTAGGTTGGAGTGTTGACACTTTTGAGCGAAGTGCAAAGAGAGCAGGAACTTAGGTGCAAGGCAAGACACAAAATGGCTCAGGGCCGCAAGGCACCCCGTCAGCCTCTGGACTCCCATCAGGTTGCCAACTGGGCCCATCCTCATGATCACGGAGATCTTTTCTGTGAAATCATGTGCTGAAAAATTGGCTTAGAATTGAATTTGCAAATATGTTTGTTCATGTGTTTTGACAATTTGACAAGAAGCAGTAAGTTTCGCTTTTGCGCCGGACCAAGATCTCAAGAAACAGTAAGTTTCCCATCTACGACGGACAAACTTTGTTGGTCTGTCATGGACATGCTTTTGAACTCATTGAGCCAAACTCAAATTTTCCTCAAAAACCAGTAAGTTGTGCATGTACGACGGACAAAGTTTTAGATGCAGTAAATGAACGTGTTTTTGAGCTCATGAGTCGAACTCAATCTTCCAAGAAACCAGTAAGTTTTGCATGTACGGCGGACAAACTTCTTTGGTCAGTCGTGAATGGCTTTTTGAGGATTGATTTCGCATGTACAACGGACAAAGTTTTTGGGTCCGTTGTGAACGTGTTTTCACCGGAATGTTTTCTTCTTGGAACTGAGAGTTTCACATGTACGCCGGACAGAGATTTCTTGTCCGTCGTGAATGGACTTTTTCTAGGGTTTTTATTTCCTGTCCGTTGTGAACGTGTTTTGCTTAGTTTGGATGTTTTGCAAGAATTGAAATGGTTTGACCTTGAGATTATGAAATTTGTGATGATTTCATGATGTGTGTTTTGAAGTGGACTTTATGCAATGCTCATGTGAGTAGTTGCATGGATTGACATTGAGTCAAGTCGTGGACTTGTGCTCGGAATCGTTTTGTGATTTGTTCATGTGCAGGTATTGCTCGAAGACGAATGTGGTCGATGACGGGACCGGAACTAGGTTCATGGAGGAACTGAGGTTCGGGACTAGGTTCAGGAGGAACTGAGGTCTTGGTGGTCAAGGATGTCATGCGGGACGTTCGGGCTAAGAGAATGGTGCACATGAAGAATGGTTAGTCACGTGAGAATGGCAGAGGTCATTCGCGTGCAAAGTGTTAGTCACGTGAGTATGGCGGTGGCCATACGGCGTGCAAAGTGTTAGTCACGTGAGTACGGTAGGGTTGCCATACAGCGTGCAAGAGTTGTACTCGGCCAGGTTGGGCCAAGTAGAGTTGTGTTGAATCTGGATTCCTTCTAGGGAATAGGAATCGTATTCGTAACTCCTTGTGGGTTGGTGCTTTAAATAGGTGGGGTCTCTGTTGAAAGGCACCAAGTAGAGCTGAGCGCATCAAGCCTTGAGCTTGGTTTTAGGGTTTGTACTCTTTTGATGAGAGTATTTTAGACAAGAAATAAAGATCAATTCTTCCAAGATTTTTTGCGTGCTCTGATAACCATTAAACTCACGGTGTTTTACTGTTTTGGTTCTTGTTTGCATGCTTGTTCTAAATCTAGATTGGTTTTTGATCGTTGAGTTTCATCTTGATTTGATCCATCAAAAACCGTTCTAGGGTATTGATTTAGAGTTTCTCAAAGTCTAGTTGATTAATCTTTTGAAGATCTTGTTTAATCTTGAAGTTTTGATTAGATTGATTCTCGTCAAGTTCTGAAACAGCAAGCTTGCGAAGCTTATAATTTTTGATCCGTAAGTCCGATCGAGCTGATTCTTTTTGGGTTCGGTTCGTACTGGAATCTAGTTTCTTGTGTCCAAATTTTAGATCGATCCTACGGTTGGATCTCCGGGAATTCGCGTTTTACCGAACCTCTGTCATTCTGTTTTTGTCGAAAACGAGGCAATTATTTGGTTCTGTTTTGGGGTGAACTTTTAATAGATCAAGAATTTGGTTTTAGCTTCCGCATAATCATTCACCCCCCCTCTGATTGCTATATTCGTATACTTCGATCCTACAAGTGGTATCAGAGCAAGGTTTTTCTAATCTATCTTAATCGGTGATTAGATCAATGGATCATTATTCGACAAAACCTTGTGTGTTCAATGGTGTTGATTTTCAGTTTTGGAAGGCCAAGATGGAGGCGTTCATCCAAGCTCAGGGATTTGCAATTTGGGAGAAGGTCTACAAACCATATGAAGTCCCTGCAAACGACAACGTCAACGACACCAATCGCGCACATGTTGAAGCAAATAGTAAGGCGCGCAACTTGATCATCCAAGGCTTGGGGCAGGCGACTTTGATCGTGTGGTTCATCTTCGATCCGCATATGAGGTATGGAAATCTCTTTGTGATTACCATGAGGGTTCTAACACTATTAAAGAGGTTCGTCAAGATCTTTACAAAAAAGAATACATGCGATTTGAGATGAAACCCGGTGAGTCGCTAGATGACTTCTTTGCACGTTTTAATAAGATCCTTAGCAATCTTCGTGCAGTTGGAGTCAACTATACTAATTCAGCCAATGCTAGACAATTGCTTAGTGCTTTGGACATGTCGGTGTGGGAGATGAAAGTAACATCTATACAAGAATCTACTGTCATGAGTACACTTACACTAGATGTTCTTTATTCTAAGTTGAAAACTCATGAATTAGATGTTCTTGCTAGAAAGAATGATCATAAATCAATTGCTTTGACATCTCAATCTAGCATATCTCATAATGGTGCTGCTTCAAGTTTTGCTCTATCTTTCTTGTCTTCACTAACCGATGAACAGATTGAGGAATTTCCGGAAGAAGACTTGGCATCACTCTCTTCTCGCTTTAACAAAGCTTTACAAAATGTGAGAATGAGAAAGAGAGGTGGTGGTGGCCCTCCAAGATGCTATGAGTGTGGTGATCTCGACCATATTCGTCCAAACTGTCCTAAACTTGCAGGTAAAGCATCAAGGGAGGAGAAGGACAACGATAGAAGAAAAGAGAAGAAGTTCTCTTCAAGTAATAGAAAGAAGAAGAGCTTCATCAACAACAAAGTTGTCCACCGAGTTCTTTCCGCTCTTGAACAAGTCAATTTGAGCGATGTGGATTCAGGGAGCAGTGAGGACGATGCAACTCCAAGCAAGCATGAGTTGACGGGGTTGTGTCTCATGGCTAAAAGCAGCAACAGCTTTACTGAGGACGACCACGACAACGACTTCAATGAGGTAGATCCTTCTTACGATGAATTAGCTATTGCTGTTGCTCGACTTGGTAAATTGCTTGATAAACGTGACAAGAAAATTAAGAAACATGATTTTGTTGTTGAGTCATTGAATGCTGAAATTGCTAGACTTAAAACTTTGATTCCTGATGATGATGCTTGCAAATCATGTGACTTAATTTACAATGAGCTTACTTTGCTTAGGAAAGAACATGTTACCTTGTTAGAGCAAATCAATGCTGAAAATGAGAAAAATGAGAAACTTGTTAAACATGCTAGTTGTTCTACCATTGATTTACATGATACAATTCCATGTTCTATATGCTCCATACTAGAATTGAAGTTGCATGATGCAAATGCTAGGGTTTCTCAAATGACAGAAGATTTGCTTACACATGAGGTTCTTTCATGCTCAACTTGTCGCAAGCAAAAAGGAAAAGTGGACGTTCCCTGTAATAATTGTTTAAATCTTTCTCGAAAAATTGATTACTTGGAAAAGTCATTAGAACGTTTCACTAAAGGAAAGAAAAACCTAAACATGATCTTGGATCAATCAAAAGTCAGCACTCATAACAAAGGTTTAGGTTTTGATTCTTATGCTCATCATAAATCACATGCTCCCACTGTTGTCAAAACACTTGAAAGTGGAAAATTTGAAATTGTCAATGAGCCTAAGAAAACTGTCTTTAAATCTGCTGGTCTTTTATCTTCTACTATGATGAATTCAAAATGTGCTTCTACCGTTAAAGACAAACTTCATGTTAAGTACACTTGCACTCATTGTGGTAGAGATGGACATTTAGTAGACTTTTGCTTTAGACTAGCTAAACAACAAAAGAGAGAAAGGTTTAATGCTAGGTCTAATTTCAGAAAGGCACACTTTGCTTCTCACTATGTGCCTAGGGTGATGCAAACACCTTTTGTTGCTAGAAACACGGAAAATGACAAATCTGTTTGTATGCATAAAAATTCTCGTGTTGTGCCTACTATTGTGCGTCGTGTGTCTCAGTGCTGGATTCCCAAAAATCTCATTCCTAACCCGATCGAGACCTCGACATGTTTTGTTGCTATGTAGGCTTCTCGCGCGAGGAAGGAGAACATATGGCTAGTGGATTCCGGATGCTCACGCCACATGTCCGGTGATAAGAATTGGTTCTCCTCCCTCACTCGTGCATCTCGTGCTGAAAGTGTTACTTTTGGAGATGCTTCTTCCACTTTTGTTTTCGCAAAAGGCACTAGTCCAAATGGTGCAGGTACAGGTGCATACATTCAGGGGGAGAAAATCTTTGAAGATGATGATGATGTTCAAGATGAGGTCTTGACTCTTCCTAATGCACAACAAGCTGTAGCACCTTTGGCACCTACTACTACATCACCTACAGCTAACCATCCTCAAGCTACAACATCATCTGTACATACTGAAAATGAAGAAGGAGAAGGAGAAGTCTCAAAAGTCAATGCTCCCTTGCACATTCAAAAAATGCATCCATCTGAACAAATGATTGGAGACCTAAATGAGAGAGTCACTCGATCCAGGTTTATTCATTCTGACACTCATGCTCATTCTACTTTAGTTGCCTCTTTTGAACCCAAAGATATATCTCATGCATTATCTGACGAATCTTGGATCAATGCCATGCATGAAGAATTAGAGAATTTTGAACGAAATAAAGTTTGGAAACTTGTCTCACCACCTCCTGATTTTAATGTTATTGGAACTAGATGGGTTTTCAAAAATAAACAAAGTGAGGATGGTGTTGTTGTTAGAAACAAGGCTAGATTGGTTGCTCAAGGTTACACTCAAATTGAAGGCTTAGATTTTGATGAAACCTTTGCTCCTGTTGCTAGAATTGAAGCCATTAGAATCCTTTTAGCTTTTGCTGCATCCAAAGGTTTCAAATTGTATCAAATGGATGTGAAAAGTGCTTTTCTTAATGGCTACATAAATGAGGAGGTTTATGTCAAGCAACCACCTGGTTTTGAAAATCCAAAGTTTCCAAATCATGTGTTCAAACTATCAAAAGCTTTGTATGGTTTGAAACAAGCCCCTAGAGCATGGTATGATAGGCTAAAAACCTTTTTACTTGAAAAGGCTTTTCAATGGGAAAGGTTGACAAAACTCTCTTTTTACTCAAGCAAGGCAATGATCAACTATTCGCTCGGATTTATGTTGATGATATTATCTTTGGTGGTTCATCTCATGTTTTAGTGTCTGAGTTTTGAAACAATGAGGAAGGAGTTTGAGATGAGTATGATGGGTGAGTTGACATACTTTTGGGATTTCAAATCAAGCAAGCGAAGGATGGTACTTTTGTACATCAAAGCAAATACACGAAAGACTTGCTACATCGCTTTGGAATGGAAAGCGACAAGCCGATCATGACACCCATGGAGAGCACTTGCGCACTTGACCCTGATGAAGATGGTGAGCAGGTTGATCAAAAGGAATATAGAAGCATGATAGGTTCACTTTTGTACCTCACTGCATCAAGGCCGGATATACAATTTGCGGTATGCTTGTGTGCTCGTTTTCAAGCTTCCCCACGTGCTTCACATCGACAAGCTGTCAAAAGGATTTTCAGGTATCTTCATGGAACTCAAGATTTTGGCATTTGGCTTTCTGCTTCCTCATGCATTAGTTTGAGATCTTTTTCTGATGCTGATTTTGGAGGATGTAGAATTGATAGGAAAAGCACTTCTGGTTCATGTCACTTCTTGGGAAATTCTCTTATTGCACGGTCATCTAGAAAGCAATCTTCTGTTGCACAATCAACTGCTGAATCTGAATGTGGCTGCTGCTAGTTGTTGTTCTCAAATTCTTTGGATAGTAGCTACACTTAAAGACTATGGGGTTATTTTGGATAGTGTTCCTCTTCTGTGTGATAACACTAGTGCAATTTGCATTGCTAAGAACCCTGTGCAACATTCAAGAACAAAACATATTGACATCAGATTTCACTTTCTTAGAGATCATGTTGAAAAAGGCAACATTGTGCTTCATCATGTGGATACTGAACATCAATTGGCAGACATTTTCACAAAACCTTTGTCTTCTTCTCGTTTTGCTTTTATTCGGGGAGAACTTGGAATTGTTCATCCAATGGGATTGTTTTGAGGGGGAGTTTCTTTGCCAAGTTCTTTCACTTAATGAGCTCACTTTATCATATTTCTTTATATGTTATGTAATTGAGCTAATATATGATAATCTAATTATCTCACTTGAACTAAGAATGACATTGCGGAATTCCCTGATCTGATTGCCTATAGCTAAATACTCTGTGATATCTTACTCTTCTAGGCTTGTTATTGAATTTTCTTGACAAATTTGGGCTATGGAGCAAGTGTGTTTTCAACTTTACTCTTTCATAAGACCTTTAATCACTTTTGCATGTTTACAATCAAAGAAAAAGGAAAAAGAACAGGGAATCAATATAAAAAAGGGGGCTGTTAAAAGCAAAAGCTTCAAGTTATGTGCTTCAGGCTTGCTTTCCCTAAAAAATAAGATGTATGCTTCAAGCATGCCATTCCCTCAAAGATAAGATGTATGCTTCAAGCATGCCACTCCTAGAAAATAAAAGAAGTATGCTTCAAGCATGCCACATGCGATTTATTGTTTAAAGATTAAATTGGTCTACTAGATTGGAGTTGAAACTACTTGCTCGCCCTAAGTTGTTAGTTGCTTCAATTTTTAAAGCCTTGCTTTTTCTACTAAAGGTTTTGCTTAGTACTTGGCTATAGTTGACTGAATTGAGGTTGAGATGCATGTCATTCCCTAACTTGTTGAAATCACATCAAGATCATGTATTTTGCATATTATGTGATATATAAGGTCATATGATCGAATGAGCTCATCTTTTCCTATCTTGGCACTCCCTTATTTCTCATTGTGAAATCATTGCTGCAGGAAATTTTTTGAACAAATTCTCTCTTTTGTACTCTTGATGAATCCATTGTCAAAGGGGGAGAAATTTGGGAATCGTTGAAAAGTTTAAGGAAAAAGGGGGGAGAAGAAAAAGGGGGAGTTGTTTTTGGAAATTTGAGAATTTTGGGAGAAGTTTGGAGATTTTTGGAATTTTTGGGCACATTGCACATTCACACACATTTTCCTTCTCAGGGGGAGATTTTGTTTTGCATTTTGGTCAAAGGGGGAATTCTGTGTTTTCTTTTTGGTCCTTGATCCTTTGGATTTCAAAATCTTTTGTAAAGTGAATGCCAAATGTTCAATTCTAAGTGGTGTTGCCAATGTTTTCATCAAGGGGGAGATTGTGAAATCATGTGCTGAAAAATTGGCTTAGAATTGAATTTGCAAATATGTTTGTTCATGTGTTTTGACAATTTGACAAGAAGCAGTAAGTTTCGCTTTTGCGCCGGACCAAGATCTCAAGAAACAGTAAGTTTCCCATCTACGACGGACAAACTTTGTTGGTCTGTCATGGACATGCTTTTGAACTCATTGAGCCAAACTCAAATTTTCCTCAAAAACCAGTAAGTTGTGCATGTACGACGGACAAAGTTTTTGGGTCTGTCGTGAACGTGTTTTTGAGCTCATGAGTCGAACTCAATCTTCCAAGAAACCAGTAAGTTTTGCATGTACGGCGGACAAACTTCTTTGGTCACTCGTGAATGGCTTTTTGAGGATTGATTTCGCATGTACAACGGACAAAGTTTTTGGGTCCGTTGTGAACGTGTTTTCACCGGAATGTTTTCTTCTTGGAACTGAGAGTTTCACATGTACGCCGGACAGAGATTTCTTGTCCGTTGTGAATGGACTTTTTCTAGGGTTTTTATTTCCTGTCCGTTGTGAACGTGTTTTGCTTAGTTTGGATGTTTTGCAAGAATTGAAATGGTTTGACCTTGAGATTATGAAATTTGTGATGATTTCATGATGTGTGTTTTGAAGTGGACTTTATGCAATGCTCATGTGAGTAGTTGCATGGATTGACATTGAGTCAAGTCGTGGACTTGTGCTCGGAATCGTTTTGTGATTTGTTCATGTGCAGGTATTGCTCGAAGACGAATGTGGTCGATGACGGACCCAACTAGGTTCATGGAGGATCGAGGTTCGGGACTAGGTTCAGGAGGAACTGAGGTCTTGGTGGTCAAGGATGTCATGCGGGACGTTCGGGCTAAGAGAATGGTGCACATGAAGAATGGTTAGTCACGTGAGAATGGCAGGAGGTCATTCGCGTGCAAAGTGTTAGTCACGTGAGTATGGCAGGTGGCCATACGCGTGCAAAGTGTTAGTCACGTGAGTATGGTAGGGTTGCCATACGCGTGCAAGAGTTGTACTCGGCCAGGTTGGGCCAAGTAGAGTTGTGTTGGATACAGATTCCTTCTAGGGAATAGGAATCGTATTCAGAACTCCTTGTGGGTTGGTGCTTTAAATAGGTGGGGGGGTCTCCTGTTGAAAGGCACCAAGTAGAGCTGAGCGCATCAAGCCTTGAGCTTGGTTTTAGGGTTTGTACTCTTTTGATGAGAGTATTTTAGACAAGAAATAAAGATCAATTCTTCCAAGATTTTTGCGTGCTACAGTAACCACGTCGCTACAGTGTTTTCTGTTTTGGTTCTTGTTTGCATGCTTGTTCTAAATCTAGATTGGTTTTTGATCGTTGAGTTTCATCTTGATTTGATCCATCAAAAACCGTTCTAGGGTATTGATTTAGAGTTTCTCAAAGTCTAGTTGATTAATCTTTTGAAGATCTTGTTTAATCTTGAAGTTTTGATTAGATTGATTCTCGTCAAGTTCTGAAACAGCAAGCTTGCGAAGCTTATAATTTTTGATCCGTAAGTCCGATCGAGCTGATTCTTTTTGGGTTCGGTTCGTACTGGAATCTAGTTTCCTGTGTCAAAATTTCAGATCGATCCTACGGTTGGATCTCCGGGAATTCGCGTTTTACCGAACCTCTGTCATTCTGTTTTTGTCGAAAACGAGGCAATTATTTGGTTCTGTTTTGGGGTGAACTTTTAATAGATCAAGAATTTGGTTTTAGCTTCCGCACAATCATTCACCCCCCCTCTGATTGCTATATTCGTATACTTCGATCCTACATTTTCCTAATTGGCTTCAATGCCGTGCTCGGAGACGATGAAGCCGAGTAGCTTCCCCCTGGGGACCCCAAAGACACACTTTTTGAGGTTGAGCTTTATACGAAACCATCGGAGGTTCGCAAAAGTCTCCTCTAGGTCGGCAACGAGGTTGTTGGCCTTCCTAGTCTTGACGACGATGTCGTCGACGTACGCCTCGATGTTATGGCCTATTTGGTCGTTGAAACACGTTTGCATACATCACTAGTATGTAGCGCCCGTAATTTTTAGTCCAAACGGCATCGTTATGTAACAGAACGAGCCAAACGGAGTGATGAAAAAAGTCGCGAGCTGGTCAGATTCTTTCATCGCTATCTAGTGCTAGCCTGAGTAGGCTTCCAGAAAGGACAGGGATTCGCACCCCGCGGTGGAGTCCACGACTTGGTCGATGCGGGGCAATGGGAAAGGGTCTTTGGGACACGCCTTGTTCAAACTCGTGTAATCAACACATATTCTCCATTGCCCAGTTTTCTTTTTTACAAGAACAGGGTTGGCCAGCCACTCGGGGTGGCAAACCTCTTTTACAAACCCTGTGGCCAAAAGTTTGGCGATCTCCTCCCTTATGGCCCTGCACTTTTCCTCGTCGAAGTGGCGCAGGCATTGGGCGACCGGCCTCGAGCCTGGTGAGATGTTCAAAGAGTGCTCGGTGACTTCCCTTGGGATTCCTGGCATGTCGGAGGGCTTCCATGCGAATACGTCTCGATTGGCACGGAGGAAGTCGATGAGCGCGCTTTCCTATTTGGCGGGGAGCGTGGCTCTGACCCGCACGGTATTGGCGGGATCCTTGGGATCAACTACGATCTCCTTTGTATCCTCGGGGGACTTGAAGGGGCTTGGCCCCGACTTGCCGGAGTCGGGGGCGGACCCAGGGGCCTTTCCCTGGAGGTCGGCAAGCTCGGCGGAGGCAATGACCGTCGATGCCAGCTCACAACTGCTTTGCTCGCAGTTGAAATCAAGCTGGAAGGACGAGGCCACGGTGATTACTCCCCGTGGTCCCGGCATCTTTAGCTTGAGGTAGGTGTAGTTGGGGATCGCCATGAACTAGGCGTAGCATGGCCTCCCCAAGATGGCGTGGTAGGAGCCGGGAAAATCCACGACCTTGAAAGTGAGGGTCTCGATGTGGAAGTTATCCAGGCCCCCAAAGGTGACGAGCAGGTCGACCTGCCCGAGCGGATGGGCCTGTTGGCCCGGGAGAACACCGTGGAAAGGCGCCTTGCTTGGTTGGAGACTCGAGCGAGGGACCCACATTGCATCGAGGGTCTCAACATATAGGATGTTGAGGCCGCTGTCGCCATCCATAAGCACCTTGGATAGGCGCTTTGTCCCCACGATGGGGTCGATGACCAATGGGTATCTCCCCGGCTGGGGGACGTGGTCGAGATGATCAGCCCGATCGAAGGTGATCGGGGATTCCGACCACCGAAGGTACTTGGGTACATCGGGAGCCACCGTGTGGACCTCGCGGTAGGCGAGCTTGAGGTGCCGTTTGTCAGCGTAGCAAACTGGTTCGCCAAAAATCATGACGCAGCCATCAGGTTCCGGGAACTTGGCGTCCATCATTGGTTCTTCAACGTCGGGAGTCGAATCTCGCTTCTTCCCCTTGCCCCGCGATGGCGGGGGGTTCCTGGAGAGGAAGCGCTTCAAGACTTCACAATCCTAGTACTTGTGCTTGACGGGGTACCCGTGGTTCGGACAAAGGCTGTAACACCCCAATTTTTGCTTTTCATAAGTTTGAATGTTATTTAGCACTTTTTTGAATTTTTTGAATTTTCTGGAATTCATTTGGATTTAATTTGAATTTATTCCCTTTTGAAATAATTAAAGAATTAAAATTTATAAATAAAATTTTTTTGGAAATATTTTATTTGAGTCCAAAATGTCTCAAAGTATTTTCCAAAATTTTTCTGGAATTTTTCTGATTATTTTGCTATTTTTCTCGAATTATTTGAATTTTTAGAAATTGTTTTGAATATTTAATCGCTGGAAAATCGATCGGGTTTGCACTGTTCATGCGACCGGACCCGAGTCAGACTCGAGTCCGACTCGTCCCCGACGGGGCCGGACCAAGCCATGTGTGTGCGGGCCGTCGGATTGAGATCCAACGGCCAGGGGTAGGCCATGTGCGTGCGCACGATGCACCGTTGGATCGGGATCCAACGGCCGCGCCTGTGTACGCGTTATGCGCGTGCCCGAGCCGTTGGATCTGGACACGTGTACAGCTCCGCGTCATCGTCTCCGCCCGAATCCAGCTCGGACTGCGCCGCCGCGTGGGTTCCGAGTCCGTTAGGGTTTCGCGGATCAGACCCCTGGTTTCGAACTTCGAACTAAAGTAGGATGTTTTGGGGTAAGAATATTAATAGGTGGATTAGAGTTCCTAGCGAACCTTATTATTTTGGAAACCCAGACCTTAGATGTTATCTTGGGAATGGATTGATTATCCAAGCACAAGGCCGTGCTGGATTGTGGGCGAAGAATTATCTCAATTGAGGGCCCATGTGGAAGAAAAGTGGAATTTCAAGCAACCGCCATTCGAGATGGACAACTGATGGTCAATAGCACGAAGGTAATGAGCATAGAAGATCTTTCAGTGGTGAATGAGTATGCTGATGTTTTTCCTGAAGATTTGTCAGGGATGCCACCAGACAGAGATATAGAATTTGTGATGGAGTTAGTACCTGGTACAGCACCGATAGCGAAGAGACCGTACCGGATGTCAACCAAAGAGTTGGTAGAGATGAAGAAGCAGCTCGAGGAGTTGATGGAAAAAGGATTCATCAGACCTAGTTCGTCGCCATGGGGAGCACTAGTTCTGTTTGTCAAGAAGAAGGACGGGAGTTTTAGGATGTGCATTGACTACCGTGCACTCAATGAAGTCACCGTGAAGAACAAGTACCCGCTACCCAGGATCGATGATCTGTTTGACCAGTTGAGAGGAGCTAGAGTTTTCTCCAAGATTGATCTGAGATCAGGATATCACCAGTTGAAGATCCTATCAGAAGATATCCCGAAGACCGCATTCTCGTCAAGATACGGACATTACGAGTTTACAGTTATGTCCTTTGGTCTGACGAATGCGCCAGCTTATTTCATGAATATGATGAACAAGGTTTTCATGGAGTACCTGGACAAGTTTGTCGTCGTGTTCATCGATGACATTCTCATCTATTCCAAGTCAAGAGAAGACCACGCAGAACATCTGAGGCTAGTTTTGGAGAAGTTGAGGGAACAACAACTCTTCGCTAAGTTCAGCAAGTGTGATTTCTGGAAAGACAAGGTGGAATTCCTTGGACATGTAATGACCGCGGAAGGAGTCGCCGTTGATCCAAGCAAGGTGGAAGCTGTGTTACATTGGGAGCAGCCGAACACAGTGACCCAGATTCGGAGTTTTCTTGGGATGGCAGGTTACTACCGCCGCTTTATTGAAGGCTTTTCAACGATCGCGAGACCTCTTACGCAATTGTTGAAAAAGGAGAAGAAGTTTAACTGGACGCTGGAATGTGAGAAAGGTTTCCAAGAGCTGAAGAAGCGATTGACATCAGCCCTGGTGTTAGTTCTACCGGACGTCAATCAAAGCTTTGATATTTATTGTGATGCATCGCGCCAAGGACTTGGATGTGTGTTGATGCAGAGCAGAAAGGTTGTTGCGTACGCATCAAGGCAGCTGAGACCACATGAAGAGAACTATCCGACACATAACCTAGAGTTAGCAGCCGTAGTGCATTCCTTGAAGTTATGGTGTCATTACCTGATTGGAAATAGATACGAAGTGTATACGGACCATAAGAGTTTTAAATACATTTTCACCCAATCAGACCTGAACATGAGGTAGAGGAGATGGTTAGAGTTGATCAAGGATTACAATGTGGGAATCCACTACCATCCAGGAAAGGCTAATGTGGTGGCCGACGCCTTGAGTCGGAAGAGCCATACCGTGAATATGTTAATAGCCACGAGTCAGGACGAGCTATGCAAGGAGTTTCAGAAGATGCAGATTGAGGTGGTACACGAGGGATTCTTGGCCGCATTGGAGGTAAAGCCTATTCTGGAGGACCAGATCAGAGGAGGACAGATGGATGATGACAAGATCCGCAGGATTAAGTCCAAGATGGATGAAGGCAAGGCAAAAGACTTCAAGCTAGATGAGCAAGGCACATTGTGGATGAAGGATCAAATCTGTGTGCCGAACAAAAAGAAACTGAAACAACTGATTCTGGAGGAAGCCCATGACTCCAAATATTCCATTCACCCAGGAAGTGCCAAGATGTACCAAGATCTGAAGGAAAGATTCTGGTGGCCAAGCATGAAGCGGGAAGTCGCTAAGCATGTTGCATTGTGCGACATATGCCAGAGAGTCAAAGCAATGCATCAGAGACCAGCAGGATTGCTGCAACCATTGAAGATACCCGAGTGGAAATGGGAGGAAATCGGAATGGACTTCATTACCGGTTTGCCTAAAACTCAAAGAGGATACGACTCCATATAGGTTATAGTGGATCGCTTGACTAGGGTCGCCCATTTCATCCGAGTAAAGACCACTTACTCGGGAGATAAATTAGTAGAGTTGTACATGACCAGGATTGTCTGTTTGCACGGAGTGCCAAAGAAGATTATTTCGGACCGAGGTACCCAATTTACCTCGAGATTCTGGAATAAGCTGCATGAAGCCATGGCGACCCGTTTGAACTTCAGTACATCATATCATCTGCAGACGGATGGACAGACCGAAAGAGTTAATCAGATTTTAGAGGACATGTTAAGAGCTTGTGCATTGGCCTATGCAACCTCTTGGGATAAGAGTCTGCCGTATGCCGAGTTTAGCTACAATAACAGTTATCAGGCCAGTCTACAGATGTCACCTTTTGAGGCACTGTATGGTCGACCTTGTCGGACGCCATTGAACTGGAATGAGACAGGTGAACGCCGTGTCTTTGGGTCGGACATTCTTCAACAAGCTGAACAGCAGATTGCCATGATCAGAGAAAGATTGAAAATAGCCCAATGAAGACAAAAGAGCTACGCTGATAATCGCCGCCGGGATCTGAGTTTTGAACCGGAAGATTTTGTATACCTCAGTGTTACACCTCTCAAGGGAGTTAAGAGGTTTCATGCCAGAGGGAAACTCGCACCGCGATATGTTGGGCCATTTAAGATTTTGAGCCGTAGAGGCGAAGTTGCTTACCAGTTGGAGTTGCCACAATCATTAGCGGGAGTGCATGATGTGTTCCACGTGTCCCAGCTGAAGAAGTGTCTCCGAGTGCCAGACGAGCAAACACCCTTGGAATCGATCGAGCTGCAGGAAGATCTGACCTACAAGGAGCACCCCGTCAAGATTCTGGACACCATGGATTGAGAGATGAGAAATAAATCGACACGTTTCTGCAGAGTTCAGTGGAGCAACCATGCAGAGAACGAAGCAACTTGGGAGCGCGAGGAGGATTTTAAGAAAGAGTTTCCAAACCTATTCTTTAGTAAGCCCTGAATCTCGGGGACGAGATTCTGTTAAGGGAGAGAGGTTTGTAACACCCCAATTTTTGCTTTTCATAAGTTTGAATGTTATTTTGCACTTTTGTGAATTTTTGGAATTTTCTGGAATTTATTTGGATTTAATTTGAATTTATTCCATTTTGAATTAATTAAAGAATTAAAATTTATAAATAAAATTTTGTTGGAAATATTTTATTTGAGTCCAAAATGTCTCAAAGTATTTTCTAGAATTTTTCTGGAATTTTTCTAATTATTTTGCTATTTTTCTCGAATTATTTGAATTTCTAGAAATTATTTTGAATATTTAATCGCTGGAAAATCGATCGGGTTTGCACTGTTCATGCGACCTGACCCGAGTCGGACTCGAGTCTGACCTGTGCCCGACCGGGCCGGACCAAGCCACGTGCGTGCGGGCCATCGGATTGAGATCCAACGGCCAGGGGCAGGCCACGTGCGTGCGCACGATGCACCGTTGGATCGGGATCCAATAGCAGCGCTTGTGTCCGCGTTGCGCGCGTGCCCGAGCCGTCAGATCCAGACACGTGTACGGCTCCACGTCATCGTCTCCGCCCGAATCCGGCTCGGACTGCGCCGTCGCGTGGGTTCCGAGTCCGTTAGGGTTTCGCGGATCTCCCGCACATCGAGGCACTATTTAATGCCCCGTCGCCTCCCCGTTGAAGCTCTTTGCCATGGGCATCTTTTGCCCCAGGTTTCCGAGCCCTAGACGCTGCCGCGTAGCCTCTATTGCTCGCAGTAGTTTGTAGGGGGTGCCGCTGCGGTTTTCTTCTTCTCCAGCGCCGATCACTGCCCCTCCGCCGTGTCCAAGTGCAGATCCAAGACCCCCTCATCGAGACGGTCCCAAGCGTGCACTCACCTCGCCGAAAGTCGCGGGAAATGTCATTCTTAAGGTCATCTTCCCCAGTGCCGGCGACCTTACCCCGCCGCGTCACCATCGCCGCCCCTGAGCTTCCCCAGCCGTTCGATCCGGATCCAACGACTCAGGTGAGCCACGTGCGCCCTAACCCCGTAGAACCCAGATCCATTTCCAACCATTGGATCTAGATCCAACGGTGTAGATTAGGCCACGTAGCAAATGGTAGAGATGACCCAGGTTAGATCTCAGCCGTTAGATCTAGATCATACGGTTAGGACTAACCGCGTTGTAGCGTTAGGGGTAATCTCAGCCGTTCGATCGAGATCGAACGGCGCAAATAGTGCCACGCGTCGGCTACCGGGACATGCCACGCCACCCACAGTGAGGTGAGATTCCGATCGGATCTGGGCCGTCCGATTCAAATCGAACAGCCCAGGTTAACCGCGTTAACCCCATAACGCGCCGGATTAGATCTGATCCGAGCCGTCGATTTTCAAATCAACGGTTGGGATCGAGCCACGTGTGCCTAGCCGCACCGTGCGGTGCACGCGCGCGTGCGGCGTGTCGCTGACACGTCGGGCCCACGTGTCAGCGGGACAGTCAAACCGCACCATGACGTCACTGCTGACGTCACGGTGGGGCCCGCGTGTCAGACGCCCTCGGCCGAGCGCAATGATGTCACCCCAGTCGTCATCTAAGGGGACCCACATGTCAGCGACACATGAACCCGTGGACCGGGTCCACGGTGGATCCAAGCCGAGCCGTGGACCGAGTCCATGCGCCGGCTAACGTCATGCTAACGCAATAATTCGATTTTTCAATAGAAAAGTAATTCGGTGGAAAATCAAATCCCGTGCTGACGTCATGCTGACGTCATTAATTGATTTTTCAATATAAAAATAAATGAATAAATTCGATTTAATCTTTTATTTGAATTTTCAAACTTCAAACGCTTATAACTTTTGCGTTTCAACTCCGATTTAAGTGGTTCAAATTTCTAAATTTTTATAAAATTGAGATCTACTCGAATATGAATTTTAATTAATTTTTTATTATGAAATTTTTACTGTTTATATTTAATTAATAGATTCTTTAAACTTCAAACAGTTATAACTTTTGCATTTTAACTCCGTTTTGGGCGATTCAAAATTCTAAAAATTTGTAAAATTATGCTCTTCCTGTTTATGCACTTTACTTAAATTTTTGAGCAATTTTTATGTAATGTTTTGTTTATATATTCCTATTTGCACACGTTATGAGTAGACGTTGAAGTACCCGAGGGCTTCGAAGGTGAAGTGTTGACCCAGGAGCCAGCTCAAGACCAAGATCAAGTACTCTTCGAAGGCAAGTTATGCTTTGACCATATTGATCCCATTTTTGAAATCTATCTGGTTTAAATTATTGCATGCTAATTCAATTAGAAGATGCTTTAAATAATTCTGGGAAATTAGATAAATGCCAAATTGCAGTATGACACCTTGATTAATTACTTATGTGCCATAAACCGTTGTCACCCTAGTTGTGGATTATTTAGTTGGACATTATTAAATTGCCAACATGGGTAATCAAACCGTTGTCGTATATTGCTTAGCCCTGCCACGTAGTCTCAGCACGATTTTGGATGATTACTTGTTGACATTGATTTAATGACATATGGAACATGTTTTTGAGAAGTGTCATGTGTTATTGATGTTGTTATCGATGGCACGTGGTGCATGATAATCAACTAGGGTTTGATAAATAGATTTAGACCGGGGCTTGTGGCGAGAATGATCCGGTGGGCCAGTTGTGGCACCGGGGAAGTTAATTTGGTTCTTCGGGCAGTCTTGCCCTGGTCACCCTAAGGACTTAACCTTGCAAGCCTTTGAACTGAGTCAAACGTGCAACCACATGTATGTAATGGGACGGACCTAGTTGATTAAGTTGCTAATAACGTAGCTGTGGGACCTCGGTTGTCAACTATACCTTTTGTGTAGTTGTACGGGGGAGCATACCGGGGCTGCGGCCAGGTACCATCTAACGGTTGATTGGCCTAGACTTCTCCTTTGCTAAGGGAAGGGTTAGTGTGCAATAACCGGGGAGGCCCACTTGTGCTGTTAGAAGTTTTCAAAAGACTTTGTTACGGACACTCGCCTCTGTGGTTGAGCCTACAGTCAGTATGGCTCTGATACCACCTCTGTCGGGACCCGAATTTGCAAATCCGGACCCTCTGTGTATTCAGCACTAGTCCAGGATCACGCTAGTGCACACAGTATCAACATTGGCAAATATCACAATCATACACATCGATAATAATAAAGTACTTTAATTATGATAACCAAACTGGTTGCTCGACCTTATGGTCAAGTTACAAAAGTACGCCTCGCAGGGCTAAGACTTATTCAAATAAAATCTGTAGCGGAATATATAAAGAAAACGCGTGGCGCCAACCAATATGCCACAGGCAACTGACTGGACTCGATCCCTGGTTAGACGGCTCCTCCTGATATTCCTCCTCCAAAGCTGGCGTCGCCTCTTCTTCAACTGGTGTTGTTTTGTGGCAAGGGTGAGTACTTGGTACTCAGCAAGTCATGCACAGCATGCAAGCTAATATACTACATGCATGGCTTAATGCAAAGGAATAGCTCCAGGTATAATTGCAGTAAACAACGTTTGACAAGTATCATAAGTAGATTCGAAAGCAGTAAATACAAGTATAATATCAATAACTTTTCCAGGAGTTAAATAACCATCTTTCCCATTCCTAGTCCACATTTCCATCAACATCAGAATTTAACCAAACCAAACCTAACCTCTCAAGTTCAAGTTATTTCCAAGAAAGTCTAACCCTTGACTGTAATCCCTGAGCAATGTCCAATACCGCAGAAACGGCTATTCGAATAGATTTTACACTCTGCAGAGCTTATGCACTTTACCCACAAGATACAGCCAAACACCACAAAGGCGAGTGATCGTAATAAAGCCTTTCGAAAACGGCTAACTACATAAGTGAACCTTTCCGGTTTTTGCCACACACCATCCCTTCCCTTAACAAAGGCGAAGTATGGGACCGACATACCGTTGGACGGGTACCATGCCATCACAACGGTATGCTACCCTTTCAAGCTACACAAAGGGTGTAGTTGACACCCGAGGTTTCACATGCAAGTTATTAGTAACTTACTCAACTAGGTCCGTCCCATTACGGACATGTGGTTGCACGATTAACTCAGTTCAATGGCTTGCAAGGTTAAGTCCTTATGTTGACCAGGGCAAGACTACCCGAAGAACCAAAACAACGCTCCCGATGCCTCAACTAGCCCACCCGATCATTTCTTGCCACATGCCCCGGTCCAAATCTATTTATCAAAACCCCCAGTTGATTACCATGCACCACGTGCCATCAACATCATCATCAATAACACATGACACTTCTCAAAAACATGTCCCATATCTCATTAAGTCAATGTTAACAAGTAATTGTAAAAATCATGTCTGGTATACGTGGCAGGTCTAAGCATTATACTACAATGGTCTAAATACCCATGTTGGCAGTTTAATAATGTCCAACTATTTAATCCTCAACTAGGGTGATAAGGGATTCATGGCATACAATTATCTATGTCAAGGTGGCATACATCAACTAGGCAATTAACTAATCTCCCAAACTGAATTAAAGCATTTTATAATTGAACTAGCATGCAATAATTTAAATCAAATTAATTTCAAAATGGGATCAACATGGTCAAAGCACAACTTGCCTTCAAAGAGTACTTGATCTTGGTCCTGAGGTGGCTCCTGGGTCAACACTTCACCTTCGAAGCCTTCAGGCACTTCAATGTCTACTCGTAACGCGTGCACATAGCAATAAATGAATAAAACAGTAGACAAAAAGTGTCCAAACATCCAAATGAAGTCCATAAACAGAGAGAGCATAATTTTATGAATTTTTAGGAATTTGAATCGGCAAAATCGGAGTTTAAACGCAAAAGTTACAAGCGTTTAAAGTTTAAATATTCAATTAAATAATATTACAGAGAACAACTTTGGTCTAAAAATTAAATAAAATTTGCCTTTAGGTAGATCTCAATTTTATACAAATTTAGAAATTTGAATCACTCAAATCGGAGTTAAATTGCAAAAGTTATAAGCGTTTGAAGTTTGAATCTATATTTGAGTTAAATTGCAAAAGTTATAAGCGTTTGAAGTTTGAATTTATATTTGAAATCAATAAACCGAATTAAATAAATAATTTCTTTTTCGAAAAATGATTTATTGCATCAGCACGACACGTGGACCAATCAGAGGCCGCCACGTCGCCTCGGGTCCATGGACCCAGCGCACGGTTTGGCTCGGTCCACGGCTCGTGTCTCTAACATGTGGGCCCCTCTGGTGACGTCAGCATGACGTCAGCACACGGCTCAGCCGAGTGGGCTGACACGCGGGCCCCACCGTGACGTCAGCATGACGTCATGGTGCGGTTTGGCTTGGTTGCTGACACGCGAGCCCCGCGTGATGTCACGGCTGACGTCAGCGACGACCGGTGTGGCCGCGCTGACCGCGTCGATCAGTCTCCCAGCCACGTGGCTGGATCTCGGCCGTTGATTTGAAAATCAACGGCCCAGATCAGATCTGGCTTAACGCAATAGGAAAACTACTCGATTGATCTGGACCGTTCGATCTTGATCGGACGGTCAAGATCTAATCTAACGCTAAATTGTGGGTTACTGCTAGCCGTACGATATAGATCTAACGGCTGAGATTGGATCTAGCACGGTGCGGTTAAGGCTACGTGGCGCGATCTGGAGATTAGCACGTGAGATCTGGAAATAGATCTGGAGATTAGCACGTGAGATCTCACCGGGGATCACGTGGACGAAGCTGGGCCCTCGGATTTGGATCGGACGGTGGAGGGAGCTCGAGCGACGGCGATGGCGCATTGCGGAGTTGGTTCACCGGAGACGGGGACGGCGACACGCCCGACGGCGTTTAGGCGCGATTCCGGTGAAGTGAAAGGTCCCCTCCGACGCGGCTGGTCCTTGCGGTTCCGGATCTGAGTTCAACGGCGGCGGAGGACGGCGGACGGCGGCGGAAACGGTGATTAACCGCGGCGGAGCGCCAAACCAACTACGGCGAGCTCGCGCGGGCAAACGGCGGCGGCTCAGGCGACGTTGTCTAGGGCTACGGCTGCGCACGGAATTCGGCAACACGGTGGCGGCGGCGCATTAAATAGGCCCCTCGGCGTCCGTGAAAACCGCGGAAATCGAGGCCCACTCGGCTGCGGCGTTGGAATCCGAATTGGATTCGGATTGGGGTGACGTGGCTCAACGTGAGCCGTTGGATCAAGATCCAACGGTATGGGGTTTTGGGCTCGGGTCTGGCTCGGGTGACCTGGCTGGCTCGGTCGGGCTCAGGTTCGGCGACGTGGCGCGATCGTGGCCGTTGGATCTCGATCCAACAGTCACGCGCGTTAGGGCTTGGTGACTTGGTTCGACCGGAATGGCTGGCTCGGTCGGGTCCGGGTCGGACTCGAGTCTGACTCGGACTCAGGTCCGGTCGGATGAACATTGAAACCGATTAGGTTTTTTCCAGCGATTAAATAATCCAATTAATTCCCAGAAATTCATTTAATTCGTTAAAAATAGCAAAACACTTAGAAAAATTCCAGAAAAATTCTAGAAAATATTTTGGAACATTTTGGACTCAAATAAAATATTTCCAAAGAAATTTTTTTTGCAAAATTAAATTCTTTAATTATTTCAAAAGGAAATAAATTCAAATAAATTCCAAATAAATCCAAATAAATTCCAAAAATTCACCAAAGTGCCAACTCTTATTTAAATTCATGAAAAGCAAAAATTGGGGTGTTACAAACCTCCCCCCCCTTAACAGAATCTCATCCCCGAGATTCAGGGCTTACTAAAGAATAGGTTCGGAAACTCTTTCTTCAAATCCTCTTCGCGCTCCCAAGTTGCTTCACTCTCCGCATGGTTGCTCCATTGAACTCTGTAGAAATGGGTTGACTTGTTTCTCGCCTCTCGATCCATGGTGTCCAAAATCTTGACGGGGTGTTCCTTGTAAGTCAGATCCTCTTGTAGCTCAATCGACTCTAGCGGTGTCTGCTCATCAGGTACTCGGAGACACTTCTTCAACTGGGACACATGAAACACGTCATGTACTCCTGCTAGTGATTGCGGTAACTCCAGCTGGTACGCAACTTCACCTCTATGGCTGAGAACCTTAAATGGTCTAACATATCGCGGCGCAAGTTTTCCTTTGGCATGGAATCTATTAACTCCCTTGAGTGGTGTGACTCTGAGATACACGAAATCTTCTGGTTCAAAACTCAGGTCTCGGCGACGGTTATCGGCGTAGCTCTTCTGTGTTGACTGCGCTATCTTCAGTCTTTCTCGGATCATGGCAATCTGTTCTTCGGCCTCTTGAAGTATGTTTGGCCCAAAGACACGGCGTTCACCTGTCTCATTCCAGTTCAACGGTGTTCGACAGGGTCGGCCATACAATGCCTCAAATGGCGACATTTGTAAACTGGCTTTGTAGCTATTGTTGTAACTGAACTCCGCATACGGCAGACTTTTATCCCAAGAAGTGGCATAAGCTAACGCACAAGCTCTTAACATGTCCCCTAGAATCTGGTTATCTCTCTCGGTCTGTCCATCCGTCTGTGGATGATAGGCTGTACTAAAGTTCAAACGGGTTCCCGTAGCTTCATGCAACTTATTCCAGAATCTCGAGGTAAACTGGGTACCTCTGTCCGATACAATCTTCTTCGGCACTCCATGCAAACAGACGATCCTGGTCATGTACAATTCTGCTAACTTATTCCTGAGTAAGTGGTCTTTACTGGAATAAAATGAGCGACCTTAGTCAAGCGATCCATTATAACCCATGGAGTCATATCCTCCTTGAGTCTTGGGTAAACCGATAATGAAGTCCATTCCGATTTCCTCCCATTTCCACTCAGGTATCTTCAATGGCTGCAGCAGTCCCGCTGGCCTCTGATGCATTGCCTTCACTCTCTGTCATATGTCGCACAGCGCAACATGCTCGGCAACTTCACGCTTCATGCTCGGCAACCAGAATCTTTCCTTCAGATCCTGATACATCTTGGCACTTCCCGGATGGATTGAATACTTGGAGTCATGGGCTTCTCCTAGGATCAGCTGCTTCAATTCCTTCTCGTTCGGCACACAAATGCGATCCTTCATCCATAACGTGCCTTGCTCGTCGAGTCTGAAGTCCTTTGCCTTGCCTTCATCCATTTTGGACTTAATCCTGCGGATCTTGTCATCATCCTTCTGTCCTTCTTGGATCTGATCCTCCAGGGTAGGCTTTACTTCTAATGCGGCCAAGAATACTTCTGGTACCAGTTCAATCTGCATTCTCTGGAAATCCTCACATAGCTCATCCTGACTTGTGGCTATCAACATGTTCACAGTATGGCTTTTCCGACTCAGAGCATCGGCCACCACGTTGGCCTTTCCGGGATGGTAATGGATTCCAACATTATAATCCTTGATCAACTCTAACCATCTCCTCTGCCTCATGTTCAGGTCCGATTGGGTGAAGATGTACTTAAGACTCTTATGGTCCGTGTATACTTCACATCTGTTTCCAATCAAATAGTGACGCCACAACTTCAAAGCATGCACTATGACAGCTAGCTCTAGGTCATGCGTCGGATAATTCTCCTCGTGTGGCCTCAACTGTCTTGATGCATATGCGACGACCTTTCCGTTCTGCATCAGCACACATCCAAGTCCTTGGCGCGATGCATCGCAATAAATATCGAAGCTTTGATTAACATCCGGTAGAACTAACACTGGGGCTGATGTCAATCGCTTCTTTAGCTCTTGAAAACCTTTCTCGCACTTTGGCGTCCATGCAAACTTCTTCTCCTTTTTCAACAATTGCGTGAGAGGTCTCGCAATTGTCGAAAAGCCTTCAATGAAATGGCGGTAGTAACCTGCCATTCCAAGGAAACTCCGGATCTGGGTCACGGTCTTCGGCTGCTCCCAGTGTAACACAGCTTCTACCTTGCTTGGGTCAACGACGACTCCTTCTGCGGTCATTACATGTCCGAGGAACTCCACCTTATCCTTCCAAAAATCACACTTACTGAACTTAGCGAAGAGTTGCTGTTCCCTCAGCTTTTCCAAAACTCGCCTCAAGTGCTCTGCATGTTCATCCTTTGTCTTGGAGTAGATTAAGATATCATCTATGAACACGACAACAAACTTGTCCAAGTATTCCATGAACACCTTATTCATCATATTCATGAAATATGCTGGCGCATTCGTCAGACCAAAGGACATAACTGTAAACTCGTAATGTCCGTATCTGGATGAGAATGCGGTCTTCGGAATATCCTCTGATCGGATATTCAACTGGTGGTATCCCAATCTTAGGTCAATCTTGGAGAAAACTCCAGCTCCTCTCAGCTGATCAAACAGATCATCGATCCTGGGTAGCGAGTACTTATTCTTCACAGTGACTTCATTGAGTGCACGGTAGTCAATGCACATCCTGAAACTCCCATCCTTCTTCTTGACGAACAGAACTGGCGCTTCCCATGGCGACGAACTTGGTCTGATGAATCCTTTCTCCATCAGCTCTTCAAGCTGCTTCTTCATCTCTACCAATTCTTCAGTGGACATCCGGTAAGGTCTCTTTGCTATCGGCGTTGTACCGGGTACAAGCTCTATCACAAACCCTATGTCTCTATCGGGCGGCATACCAGGTAGATCCTCAGGGAAAACATCTGGAGACTCATTCACTACTGAAACATCTTCTATGTTGATTGCCTTCGCACTGTTGACCATCAGCTGTCCATCGCGAACGGCGGTCGCTTGAAATTCCACTTTTCTTCCACATGGGCTCGCAACTGATATAATCCTTCGCCCACAATCCAATACGGCCTTGTGCTTGGATAGCCAATCCATTCCCAAGATAACATCTAGGGTCTGGGTTCCCAATATGATAAGGTTTGCTAGGAACTCTACCCCATCTATTAGTATTCTCACCCCGGAACATCCTACTTGAGATCAGAGTTCTAACCCAGGGGTTTGAACTATAAGAACGCACTTAAGATTCTCAATCTCCAAATCATTCTTAGAAACAAAATCTCGGGAAACAAACGAATGCGAAGCCCCAGAGTCAAACAAAACTGTTGCAGGTACTGAGTTGACAAGTATCTTACCCAGTATGACGTCCGTGGCATTCTGAAGTGCATCTGCGGTCACGTGATTGACTCTGCCTCTCACCACGGTCTGGGGTGCGGCTCCTGGCTGTGCTGCTCCGCGGTTTGCTCCTTGTGCAGGTGTCCTGGCTGGTGTGGATCCCAAGTTGAAGTGAAATGGGGTCACTCCTGCTGTCTTCTTGGGGCAGTTGTTGGAGAAATGCCCTGGCTCGTTGCATGTATAGCAACGCCTCACTGTGCCCTGCTGGTTGCTTGTAGCGGTGTTCCTGGCTGGGGCTGGAGTCTGATAATTCTGATTAACCGGCCTCGGTGCAGGCGACGGTGTTCTCGCTACAGTCTGAGGTTGGAATCTGAAAAACTGATTTGGCGCAACCCGCAGACGCTGCTGCGCTCCCTGACGTGATCCTTGCTGCTGCATTCTACGCTTCCTATTCTCATCCAACTCCTTGCGCTTGTCTTCAAGAATAAGCGCCTTGTTCACAAGCTTCTGGAAATCTGGAAAGGTGTGGGTGATCAGTCCCACCTGCAGTCCTGAGTTGAGTTCCTTCATAAAGTGAGACTATTTGGCCTTATCTGTCGCTACATCTTCAGGTGCGTAGCGTGCAAGCTGTGTGAACTTGTTCAGGTATTCTGACACCGGCTGATTACCTTGCTTCAATGCCCTGAACTCTTCCTTCTTAAGGTCCATGATCCCTTCTGGCACATGATACTGACAAAACGCAGCCGTAAACTCCTCCCATGTGATGTCCTGTGGATTCTCCCGCGTGGTGCAGAAGTTTTCCCACCATTCCGCGGCGGTCCCTTCCAACTGATGAGAGGCGTAAAGCACCTTCTCATTTCCCATACATTGGGCAATGTGTAACTTCCTTTCTATTGACCTTAGCCAATCATCCGCCTCCAGTGGATTGGCATTCCCAGAGAATGTGGGTGGATGAGTCCTCATGAATTCTGACAACTTTGCTCCATGTCGTTGCCCCTGATTTGCTTGGTTAGCGGTGGCCTGAGCAGTGACCTGCTGCATCTGTTGCATCATGGCATGCATCAGCTGGGTTTGTGAAAGTGCATCTAGGCCCCTCATTTTATTTTGGTGATTAATGATGACACAATTAATGAGATCTAATGTTTCAACTAAGAATAATGCAGATCTCGAGATCACATCAAGCTCGGAATGACATTGGATGCTCCTACGTACTTCAAATTTCAAGAAAACGGCATCAAGACGAAGACTTGTAATTTTCATTTTGTTTTGAGTCTTAAGGATAGCCGTACTATTAAGAGGATGCGACGGAAAATCATTTTTAGGATGTGCATGTGCTCAAGGTCAAAACTTGTATTCATTATAGCACTCAAATACTTGCATTTTCCAAAAACAGGAATTCCAACCGAGCCCACCAACTCGGAGAGTCCGGACTTTTTGTCCCGAGTATCCGGACTCAGTCCGGAGTATCCGGACATTTTGTCCGGAGTCTTCGGGTTAACCCTTTCAGCCAAAACTCGAATTCCAGACAGTCCGGAGTGTCCGGACATTTTTGTTCGGAGAGTCTGGATCATCCGGAGTATCCGGGTTAATTGTCCGGAGTCTCCGGACAGTTCAAAACGTGGAGTAACGGCTAGTTTTCAAAAAGAGTATTTAAAGCCTCCACTCCACCCCAACGGGTAGGATCTCTATTGAGCTCATTCATTGCAGCATTCAAGCCATCTCTAACACCTTCCAAGCATTCAATAGAGCCCTCTCTTCCTCCCACCTCTAGATTTGGTTGTTGATCTACTTTGGTGAGGAGAGGAAGAAGCAAAGTGCTAGGTGCATTCATTTCAAGTTCTTGAGCACTAGTTCATCCTGCAAGCGACCTTCCGTGGTGTTTTTACTCTTGGAGGTTGAAAGTCTCCTAGACGGCTAGGAGTCACCAGGAGCACCCGACGCGTGTGGTGTGCCTCGATCGTTTGTGAAGGCGAGTCTCGCCTCCGAAAGGAAAGAGACAAGAAGTGAAGCCGGCGAGTGCATTTGTGCAACACTGGGAGGAAAGCGGGTTGAAAGAGACCCCGGCTCAAGTGCGACCGAGCCACCTCAACGGAGATGTAGGATTCCCTTCAAGAATCCGAACTTCGGTGAAAAATCGCGTCTCTCTCTTTCTCTTTTACTTCCTAGTCTAGCTTGTGTGGATTTGTCTTTGTAAAGCTTGGATCTAGCTCTTTACCTAGCTTTAATTCAAATCCATACTAACTTTTGATCTAGGTTGCTCTTGCCATTTATTAATTGTAGTATCTTGTGCTAGATAGGGTAACTTTAGTCGCATTCCCGAGCCAGCCAACCCGGAGACTCCGGATAAAATATCGGACTCTCCGGACAAGCCAGAGTATCCGGATAAAATACACGGAGACTCCGGATTGACCTGTTCTGCCAGATTTAATTCCGCTGTGATTTTTTAATCCGCCTATTCACCCCCCCCTCTAGGCGACATCGTTGATCCTTTCAATTGGTATCAGAGCCAAATCTCCTTGATTTTAGCTTAACCGCTTGGAGAATCAAAGATGTCAGAAATAGAGAAGGTTACCGAAACCCATGGCCAAGAGAAAGCCACAGGTTCCGGTATAGGGGTTGCAATTCCTTTAGATTATTCCTCTTTTGGAGTCTCAAACTCCTCATCTTATGTTTCCGTCTCGTCCGGTCGAGCGCCTCATTTCGATGGCACTCGCTATGCGGCATGGAAGCATAAGATGAAGATGCATTTGAGATCACTTCATCCGTGTATTTGGAAGATTGTTGAAACAGGTTTCAAGCCCGCCAATCCCAACAATCTCACCTCCGAAGAAGACAAAGCTCAACACTTCAACGACTTGGCCGTCAATGCCTTGTTCAATGCTTTGAGCGACTCCGAGTTCAACCGTGTAGATGGTCTTGACAACGCCAAGGACATTTGGGAAAGGTTGATGGTAACTCATGAAGGTGTGTCAAGTGTCCGTGAATCCAAGATCGAGCTTATCATTGGAGAATTAAGCCAATTCACATTGGAAGAAGGAGAGTGTTACACAAAGATGTTTGACCGCTTGATGGTGTTGGTGAATCAAGCTAAGGGACTTGGAAGCACCGAGCTCACCGACAAAGCAATTCTCAAGATCATCCTCCGAGTGATCACCCCCACCAACCGCAATCTTGTTCAACTCATCCGCGACCGGCCAAACTTCGATACTCTCACTCCTCATGACGTGATTGGCCGGTTGATGATGGATGAGATGATGGTCAAGGAAGCGGAAGTGGTTGAGGAGCTCAAGTCCGTCAAGAAGAAAGGCATCGCTTTGAAGGCCGTCAAAGTAGCTCAAGAAGTGGAAGAAAGTTCAAGCGATGAAGAAGAATCAAATGGGCCGCTCACAAATGAAGACATGGCCCTTCTTGTAAGAAGATTCAACAAGTTCTTGAAGAAGAAAGGCTATAAGCCGGGAAGCCATTCCAAGAACTTCGGCAACAAGTCAAGAGGGAGACACTCGACAAGAAAATGCTATGAGTGTGGTGAACCCGGTCATTTCATTGCCGAGTGTCCGCATAAAGAAAAGAAGGAAGAAAAGCCATACAAGAAGGACAAGTACCGAAAGAAAGACAAAGACAAGAGCAAGAAGTACAAGGGCAAGGGTCATGCATACATTGGCAAGGAGTGGAACTCCGACTCCGACAATGAAGGAGGACTTTCCACCGTCGCCATTGCTACACCACCGACAAAGTCGAAGAGCCTCTTCGACAACTTGAGCGATGGAGATGAAGATGCTCCAATGTGCCTTATGGCAAAGGGGCACAAGGTATCATCTAAGAGTCCTATTCATTCCATTGTTGATTATAGCTTAGATGATTGCGATGATGCTAGTGACGATGAGGAAGTAGCATTTAAGTCTATGAATGATTTTGATGTTAAGAAATTAGACTTGCTACTTAAGGATATTGAAAGATTGGAGGAGGTTGTTGAGCAAAAGGAAGCTATTCTCGAAGCTCAAGAAGATCTCCTTATTTTTGAAAAGGAGAAGAACCTTGAGCTAGAGAAGAGCTTAGCCTTTGAAAAGAAAAAGAATGAGGACTTGGTCAAAAGCTCAAATTTGACCAAGAACGAAGCAATTAGTCTTGAGATCACCAATGCTTCACTCTTAGAGCAACTTGCTCAAGCAAAGGATGCTTGCAAGGCTCTTGAAGTGAAGCTTGTTGATCTCTCGAATAAAGCTTCTACCTCAATCAACAACTCCAATATTTCATTACCTTCAACAAGCAACGGTTGCGCTAGATGCTATAATGTTGATGTTTCTACTTGTGCTACTAACCGTGAGACTTTGAAAGTCTTGGCTCATGAAAATGAGAAGCTTAAGGTGATGCTTGAAGATGGACTTCAAAAGTCCTACAAGGCAAGCAAGGGTTTAGAGGAGTATCTCGGTAAGCGCCAAGGTAATCCTAAGAGGCAAGGGCTTGGGTATGTTCCGCCAAAGGGCAAAAAGATTGAAGGATCATTGTTTTTGATCCAATTGTTTTTGATGATGAGTATTTGAAAAGAGTTGAAATTGATTTGATTATTTGATAAGATTTGAAAGTGGTGTGATTATTTAGTGGTTGTATGGATTAATTTGAGTCAAGTCGCGGACTTGGGCTCGGAAATTGTTTGTGTGTTTTTGTTCACGTGCAGGTGTTGCTTGAGGTCGAACATGGTCGATGTGGGACCGAGACTAGGTTCGAGGAGGAACCGAGGTCGTGAGGGTCGAGGATGTCATGCGAGATGTTTGGACTAGAGGACAAAGGCACGTGAGGTCGAGATCGTTGCAGCGTAGTGGCAGTGGCCGTCTGGCGTGTATACGAATTTTTTTTGAAACAGTGTATGCAGGCAAATGCAAGTGTATGTGTGTGCATACATGTGCATGTATGTGCATGCCATGAGAGAGAGAGTGGTGTATGTGCATTTAATGCATGTGTGTGTGTGCATTTAATGCCATGCATGGTGTGTGCGTGTGTGAGTAGTGCACATGGAGTGTGTGTGTGCATGCATACGAATGCATGTGTTGCATGCATGTGTGCGTGAGTGCATCGTGAGTGTGTGTCTGCATGCATGTTTCGTATGTGTGCAGGTCTCATGGCGGGAGTGCGTGCGGTGCATGCAAAGCCGGCGGGCGTGGCTGAGGCGCTCGCTCGAGCAAGGCGGGACGAGCGTTGGTGCACGTGACTGCATGCAGAGCCAGCAGGCGGGTTGATGCAGACTAGGAAACGGATTGGTTTGTTCCAATCGGAAACAGAAAACAGATTCCTAAGTCTAAACGGATTAGTCTGGACAGATTTTTGGGGTGTCTCTTGTCCTTTAAATAGGGGGTTTTAGGGGCTTAGAGAATCATCCAATTAAAAGGGCAAGAAGCAAAAGGTGCCTACAACAAAGAAGAGCTTGTGTGCTCTATCTAGTTGGTTTATAGTAGAGTTTTCTAATCTTTTGAGATTAGAAGATTTTTGGTGTCATCATGTGGAAGATGGCTTTGGAATAAAGAAAAGGGTTATACAATTCTTTTATCCTTTTTGCTTTGATTCTTGATTAGAAAATTTGTTCTTCGTTTTATTAGAACTAGTTCTTGTTCTTGTTCGATTTGTTTCGCTAATTAGTCTAGGGTTTTGATCTCTAAGATATTAGATATTCTTCCGTTGTTTAGGGGTAATTAGTTTTTCGAAAGAAATAGTTGAATTTTATTCGGCATCTATTCACCCCCCCTCTAGTTGCCTACTCGGTCCTACAAGTGGTATCAGAGCTAGGCTCTACTAATCCATCTTAACAGGTGATTAGTAAACGGTAAGTTATGGAAACAGAGAAATACTCGAACAAACCGCCGATCTTCGATGGCACAGACTTCCCCCACTGGCGGATCCGGATGACTGCATATCTTCAAGCTCAAGGTAATGCTATTTGGCGCAAGGTAAAGATTCCATACAAGCTTCCTTCAAATGATGATATTGATAAAATCGAGTTTGAAAAAGATGTTGAAAATAATAATAGAGCTAGAAACATATTGCTTCAAGGACTTGCTAGAAAAGAATTCGATAGAGTCTGTCATTTACTCACTGCTCATGAAATTTGGAAATCTCTTCAAGATTATCATGAAGGCACTGACTCTGTCAAAGAGGCTAGGCAAGATCAATTTAAAAAGGAATACACTAGATTTGAAATGAACTCTGGAGAATCATTAGATGATTGTTTTGCTCGCTTTAATAGAATCTTAAACAATCTTAGAGCTGTTGATGTACAATACACTGACTCTGAAAATGCTAGACATTTCTTATCTTCTCTTGATCTTAAAATCTGGCAAATGAAAGTAACTGCTTTTAGGGAGGCTCACAAGATGAGTGAAATGACATTGGATAAACTTTATTCTAGTCTCAAGACTTTTCAAATAGACATTGTTTCCAGAACATCCAATGATAACTCTTTGGCTCTTAATGCAAATTCTTCTTCATGTGATAATGCTACTAGTTCTTCATCATCATATACCATTTCTGCCTTGAGTGCTCTTAATGATGAACAGCTAGATCAAATACCAGAAGATACACTTGCTCTTCTTTCCAAGCGTGTCAATGCAGCGTACATGAGATCAAGGGAGAGAAGAGGAGCCTCCATCCACTGCTACAATCAAGGCAAGGCAGGGCACATCCGTGCTAACTGTTTCAAGAACAAAGATAGAGAGGAGAAGGAGCAAAGCAACTCCTCCAAGTCCTACCGGCCAAGAGAGAGCAAGGATAAAAATAAACAACGGACAAAGAAGATGCTCAACAAAGTCTTCGAGGCAATTGGTCGCTTAGACTTAAGCGACATTGATGACTCAACTGAAGATGAGAAGGAAGCAAAGCAAACGAAGCTGAATGAGAAGGATCTCACCGGACTATGCTTCATGGCAAAAGGGAACACTAGTGATTCTAGTGACAACGACAGCACCTCCAGCGACGGTGATGAGGTAATGCCCTCGTATGATGAGCTTTGTGAAGTTTTAGTCATATTGAGAAAATCTTTAAGAAAATCTTCACTCAAAAATAAAAGCTTAGAAAAAGATCTATCCATGCTAAAATTTGAAAACTTTGATCTTAAAAATTCAAATTCTGAAAATATTTGTGATACTTGCTTAGATCTCAAATTTGAAATTAAGTCACTAAAAGAGGAACATGTGATTAAACTAGAACAAGTTTATACCGAACAATTGAAAAATGAAAAACTTGTGAAAAATATTGGTTGCTCTACTGATAGTTTACATGATCAAATTGCTTGCTCTAAATGTTCTATTCTTGAGTTGAAATTAAAAGATGCAAATTGTAGAGTTACCCAATTAACAAATGACATATTCACTCATGAAATTAACTCGTGTTCAAATTGCCGAAATGTAAAGCTAAAATTGACACTCCTTGTGATAATTGTTTAAATCTTGCTAAAAAGGTTGACTACTTGCAAGATTCTCTTTCTAGGTTCACTAAAGGGAAGAAAAATTTGAACATGATTTTAGATCAATCTAAAGTGAGCTTCAACAAACAGGGTTTAGGTTTTAACTCTCATGCTTCTACTAAACCTGTTGAGAGCAAAAATGTGAAAATTGATAATGAGTCTAAAAGAACTTTGATTAAATCTGGCGGCACTCTATCTCCCACTATTTCAAGTGCAAAAATTACTTCTAATGACAAACCATATGTTAAGTACAATTGCACTTATTGTGGGAAAGATGGTCATTTGGTGAATTTCTGCTTTAGACTAGCCAAACAACAAAAGAAAGAAAGAACTAAGGCTGGGTCTAATTTCAGACAGGCACGCTTTGTTTCTCATTATGTGCCTAGGGTGATGCAAACACCTTTTGTTGGTAAGAACACGGGAAAAGACAAATCTATCTTTGTGCATAAGAATGCTCGTGTTGTGCCTACTGTTATGCGTCGTGTGTCTCGATCTTTGGATTCCTAAACATCTTATTTCTAACCCCTTGATGCGAGACCTCGACACTTTCTGCTTCTATGTAGGCTTCTCACGCGAGGAAGGAGAACATATGGCTAGTGGATTCCGGATGCTCACATCACTTGTCCGATGATAAGAATTGGTTCTCCTCCTTCACTCGTGCATCTCGTGCTAAAAGTGTTATTTTTCAAGATGCTTCTTCCACCTCTGTTTACTGAAAAGGCACTAGTCAAAATAGTGCAGGTACATGTGCATATGTTCGGAGGAGAGTATCTTTGTTGATGAAGATGATGATGATGATGATCTTTGTTGAGGATGAGATAATTGGAGTTTGCTGTGTGCTTGTGTCCTCGTTTTCAAGCTTCCCCGCGTGCTTCACATCGACAAGCTATCAAGAGGATTTTAAGGTATCTCCGTGGTACTCAAGATTTTGGCATTTGGCTTTCTGCTTCCTCATGCATTAGTTTAAGAGCTTTCTTTGATGTTGAATTTGGAGGATGTAGAATTGATAGAAAAAGTACATCTGGTTCATGCCACTTCTTGAGTAATTCTCTTTCTTGGACACATTGACATCAGATTTCACTTTCTTAGAGATCTTGTTGAAAAAGGAGCTATTGAACTGAAATTTGTTGATTCGGGTGCTCAACTTGCTGATATTTTCACTAAACCGCTTGATTCTTCTCGTTTTGCTTTCTTACGTGGTGAACTTGGGTTCTTTCATCCCCATGGGTTGATTTGAGGGGGAGTCTTGATTTTAACTCTTTCATTTGTGTTACTTGACTTTGGTTACTACAAGGAGCTATTTTGTCGTTACACTTAAAGAAAACTCCCTGTTTTCATTGCATCATGTAGTACAAAGCTTTGTTGACTATTCTTGTGTATATAGTCAAATTAATGCTACATTGCTTCACTTCTCACTAAAAGACTAAAAGACTAAAATAATTCAATTTGAGATGCTTTTCGAGAATATTTTGGCTCTTGTTCATTATGGTATTACATTTGTGAAATAGGCTTAAAAGTTTCTTGTCATCTGTTGAAAGGCTAGAGCTGATTAGAAACTATGTGTGAGCTTTTTGTTGGACTTCAAATGATCATTATGAGTCTCAAGCAAAATCAGTGTTTTAAATGATAAAAGCAAGTTGAAAAGATGCAAGCAAAGCTACTTGGCTAAACACAAGTTTAGTACAATGTGCAGCTTCCTTGCCAGGATTTAAATTCAAAAGATGCAAGAAAAGGCTACTTGTCTAAACAAAAGTTCAGAACAATGTGAAGCCACTTGCCAATTTAAACTGAGAAAGATACAAGAAAGAACTACCTACTCATACACAAGTATGGGCTAGTGTGCAGTTACTTGTCATCCTAGTTGATCACAAAGCAAAATTGTCAAACTTGCTAAAAGAGAAAAAGGAAATTCAAATTTTTGAAAAGGCTTGAGACAAACATTAGTGAATTTGAAAGTCTCTCTTTGCTCATGATAGATTTCTTTTTAGCTTTGGCAAAATCAGTTTATGACATTTTACTTGTTTGCTCTAATTTGCTTATGCAACAACTATTCTATGTGTTAGAGCCTCCATATTCTCACAATTTGCTTTCTCATTGGATAAATTGATACAAAATGTGAAAACTCTCGTAAAAACTCTCCAAATGCTTTACTTTGATTATATACCTTGAATATACTTCAAAGCTTGAGATTCTGCATTCATTAAGGGGGAGTTTTGAGATCTTGATGACTATTTTGTCAAAAAGGGGGAGAGCAAAAGTCTTGTCAAATCTTATTGTGTTTTGTCAAATTACTCATCAAGGGGGAGATTGAAGGATCATTGTTTTTGATCCAATTGTTTTTGATGATGAGTATTTGAAAAGAGTTGAAATTGATTTGATTATTTGATAAGATTTGAAAGTGGTGTGATTATTTAGTGGTTGTATGGATTAATTTGAGTCAAGTCGCGGACTTGGGCTCGGAAATTGTTTGTGTGTTTTTGTTCACGTGCAGGTGTTGCTTGAGGTCGAACATGGTCGATGACGGGACCGAGACTAGGTTCAGGGAGGAACTGAGGTCGTGAGGGTCGAGGATGTCATGCGAGATGTTTGGACTAGAGGACAGTGCACGTGAGGTCGAGATCGTTGCAGCGTAGTGGCAGGTGGCCGTACGCGTGTATACGAATTTTTTTTGAAACAGTGTATGCAGGCAAATGCAAGTGTATGTGTGTGCATACATGTGCATGTATGTGCATGCCATGAGAGAGAGAGTGGTGTATGTGCATTTAATGCATGTGTGTGTGCATTTAATGCCATGCATGGTGTGTGCGTGTGTGAGTAGTGCACATGGAGTGTGTGTGTGCATGCATACGAATGCATGTGTTGCATGCATGTGTGCGTGAGTGCATCGTGAGTGTGTGTCTGCATGCATGTTGCGTATGTGTGCAGGTCTCATGGCGGGAGTGCGTGCGGTGCATGCAAAGCCGGCGGGCGTGGCTGAGGTGCTCGCTCGAGCAAGGCGGGACGAGTGTTGGTGCACGTGACTGCATGCAGAGCCAGCAGGCGGGTTGATGCAGACTAGGAAACGGATTGGTTTGTTCCAATCGGAAACAGAAAACAGATTCCTAAGTCTAAACGGATTAGTCTGGACAGATTTTTGGGGTGTCTCTTGTCCTTTAAATAGGGGGTTTTAGGGGCTTAGAGAATCATCCAATTAAAAGGGCAAGAAGCAAAAGGTGCCTACAACAAAGAAGAGCTTGTGTGCTCTATCTAGTTGGTTTATAGTAGAGTTTTCTAATCTTTTGAGATTAGAAGATTTTTGGTGTCATCATGTGGAAGATGGCTTTGGAATAAAGAAAAGGGTTATACAATTCTTTTATCCTTTTTGCTTTGATTCTTGATTAGAAAATTTGTTCTTCGTTTTATTAGAACTAGTTCTTGTTCTTGTTCGATTTGTTTCGCTAATTAGTCTAGGGTTTTGATCTCTAAGATATTAGATATTTTTCCGTTGTTTAGGGGTAATTAGTTTTTTTCGAAAGAAATAGTTGAATTTTATTCGGCATCTATTCACCCCCCCTCTAGTTGCCTACTCGGTCCTACAAAGAGCCACATTGTTGTTGCTCCTTTAAGCAAGCCTATTCACTTTGTAAAAGGCGAAGGAACATCCAAGCACAAAGCTCACTCCGAGTTCTTTGCTTCTTATGTGCTTAAAAAGACTAACCTTGGTCGTGTAGTTGCTTATCATATTGGGCGTAAGCCGAAAAACACTCCTTTCGTTCGTTCTATTTGGGTCCCAAAATCGCTTGTTACTAACGTGCGCGGACCTAACCAAGTTTGGGTACCAAAGAGCAAAAACTAAATGTCTTTTTGTAGGCCTATATCTCCGGTGGAACAAGTTGGATTTTGGATAGCGGATGCACGCATCACATGACCGGAGAAAAGGAAATGTTCGCGCATTTGGATATGAATGGATCAAATAGCGAAAGTATTGTTTTTGGAGACAATGGAAAAGGAGAAGTAATTGGATTGGGTAAAATCTCTATCTCAAATGATTTCCATTTAAGTAATGTTTTACTTGTTGAATCATTAAGCTAAAATTTGTTGTTCGTTGCACAATTGTGTGAAGCGGGCTACAATTGTTTGTTTAATGAAAAGGGTGTGGAAGTCATTAAGAGGCTTGATGGTTCAATAGCCTTTAAAGGGCGTTTGAAGGGTAAGCTCTATCTCGTAGACTTCAATACGGATAGACTTAATCTTGAAACGTGTTTAATGGCTAAATCTAGCATGGGTTGGCTTTGGCATCGCCGATTAGCCCATGTCGGTATGAGGAACCTTCACAAACTCATTAAAGGCAACCACATCCTTGGACTAACCAATGTTGTCTTTGAGAAAGATAGGGTTTGTAGCGCTTGTCAAGCGGGCAAGCAAGTTGGTGCCTCCCACCCCGCCAAGAATGTGATGACGACCTCAAGACCGTTGGAGATGCTCCATATGGATCTTTTCGGTCCGGTCGCCTACATAAGCATCGGGGGAAGTAAGTATGGTCTAGTAATTGTAGATGACTTTTCTCGTTTCACTTGGGTGTTTTTCTTGCATGACAAGGGAGAAGTCCAAGTGACATTAAACAAATTCATGAGAAGAGCTCAAAACGAGTTTGAAGTGAAGATCAAGAGAATTCGAAGTGACAACGGTACCGAGTTCAAGAACATTGGTGTGGATGATTTTCTCGATGAGGAAGGAATCAAGCACGAATTCTCGGCTCCCTATTCTCCTCAACAAAATGGGGTGGCCGAGAGGAAGAATCGAACCCTCATCGAGATGGCGCGGACGATGCTTGACGAGTACAAGGTTTCCGACAGCTTTTGGGCGGAAGCCATCAATACCGCATGCCACAGCTCCAACCGCCTCTACCTCCACAAGTTCTTGAAGAAAACAGCGTACGAGTTGCTCACCGGCAAGAAACCAAACGTTTCCTACTTTCGAGTCTTCGGGAGTAAATGCTATATCCTTAACAAAAGAGCTAAGTCTTCTAAATTTGCTCCTAAAGTAGATGAAGGTTTCTTACTTGGTTATGGGACTGATGCTTATGTGTACCGAGTTTTCAACAATACCACCGGTGTGGTTGAAATCTCGCGTAACGTAACTTTTGATAAGACTAACGGTTCTCAAGTAGAACAAGTTGATAGTGCCGTGATTGACAGGGAAGAACCACCGTGTGAAGCTATCAAGAAATTGGCAATTGGGGAGGTAAGACCTCAAAATCTAGAAACTCACCCGAGCACCCCAACCTGGAGTCTCCGGACTGAAACCCGGAGTGTCCGGACTGGTCCGGAGTCTCCGGGTCAAATACCGGAGTCTCCGGATGGGACAGGCTCAGGTGATGTTCCCTCCTCGTCCAAGCAAGCTCAAGATGGTTCGAACGCATCCCAAGATGAAGAACCCATCCAAGCTCCAAATTCAACTGTTCCTCACCCAAGAGTTCATCAAAGTATTCAACGAGATCATCCGGTCGACAATATACTCGGAGACATTCACAAGGGAGTATCTACTAGATCTCGAGTTGCAAATTTTTGTGAATTTTACTCGTTTGTGTCTTCTCTTGAGCCTCTTAAGGTAGAAGAAGCACTTGATGATCCGGATTGGGTGATGGCCATGCAAGAGGAGCTCAACAACTTCAAGAGAAACCAAGTCTGGGAGCTTGTCGAAAGACCAAATCAAAATGTGATCGGCACAAAATGGGTCTTTTGGAACAAGCAAGATGAGAATGGAATCGTGACAAGGAACAAAGCTCGATTGGTTGCTCAAGGGTACACTCAAATCGAAGGTTTGGATTTCGATGAAACATATGCTCCAGTAGCTAGGCTTGAATCTATTAGAATATTACTTGCCTTTGCTACTCACCATGATTTCAAGCTATATCAAATGGACGTGAAGAGCGCCTTCTTAAATGGACCACTCTCCGAGATGGTCTACGTCGAGCAACCACCCGGCTTTGAATATCCAAAACACCCGGACCACGTCTACTACCTACACAAAGCCCTTTATGGACTTAAGCAAGCACCAAGAGCTTGGTTCGAGTGTTTACGAGATTTCCTTCTCGGACAAGGTTTTGTAGTCGGAAAGGCCGACCCTACTCTCTTTACTAAACATATTGATAATGATTTATTTGTATGCCAAATATATGTCGATGACATTATATTTGGATCTACTAATGAACATTTGTGTAAAGAGTTTAGCAAGATAATGACTAAAAGATTCGAGATGTCCATGATGGGAGAGTTGCAGTTCTTCCTTCGATTTCAAGTCAAACAACTCAAGGAAGGAACCTTCATTTGACAAACCAAGTACATCAAGGACATGCTCAAGAAGTTCGGAATGGAGGACGCCAAGCCTATAAAGACGCCTATGCAGGCCAACGAGCATCTAGACCTCGACAAAGAAGGTAAACCGATCATCCAAAAGGTATATCGTTCGATGATCGGTTCTCTCCTTTATCTTTGTGCATCTAGGCCCGATATCATGCTTAGCGTTTGTATGTGTGCACGTTTTCAAGCCGCTCCAAAAGAGTGCCACATGGTGGCCGTTAAGAGAATCTTAAGATACTTAGTGCACACTCCTCATTTCGGACTTTGGTATCCGAAAGGATCTTCCTTTGAATTAGTTGGCTATTCCGATGTGGATTATGCCAGCTGTAAAGTGGATAGGAAGAGTACCTCGGGGACTTGCCAATTCTTGGGTAGGTCTCTAGTCTCGTGGTCTTCCAAGAAACAAAATTCCGTAGCCCTATCCACTGCCGAAGACGAGTACATAGCTGCCGGGAGTTGTTGTGCCCAATTACTTTGGATGAGACAAACCTTGAGTGATTATGGCCTAACCTACAAAAGTGTTCCACTATTGTGTGACAATGAGAGTGCCATAAAAATTGCCAACAATCCTGTCCAACACTCCCGTACAAAACACATAGATATTCGCCATCATTTCCTAAGAGATCACGCAACCAAAGGCGAAATTGATATCCAACATGTGAGCACAAATGATCAATTAGCCGATATATTTACCAAGCCCCTTGACGAGAAAAGGTTCTGTGAATTGAGAAGTGGTCTAAATATTTTAGATTCTCGTAACGTGGCTTGATAAGTGCTCATATATTGTTTGTTGAATGAAAAATGAATTTCAAAATTTTATTCATTTTTTTCTTCTTTGAATTTATCCGGTGTTTTTGGCTCTTGATCCTCTGATCTCGTCATTGCTATGTGACCATGGCTTGTGTGCTTCAGTGTTCGCTGGTCATGTATCAAGTTGACATCTTAGGGTCTCTTTCTTCCTCTCGCTCCGCCAAATTCCTTGGATCGCCGTGCGAAATCCTTCTTCCTAACCGAGCTGGGTAACCCGGAGTATCCGGTTTTTAATCCGGAGTCTCCGGATAACCCGGAGTATCCGGACTATTTGTCCGGACTCTCCGGGTTGGGCCGGAGTATCCGGACTAAAAGTTTGGAGTCTCCGGGTTGGGGCAGACGGTTTAAGTTCCTAATCCCGCGCGGTTTCTTTCTTTCCTATTCCCACCGTGCGCCTCTCCCTCTCCCGTGCTCCTCTCAAGGCTAGGGCATGATTCTCACCTTCTCCTCCATCTCCTAGGGATCTTGGACCCCTCCTCGTCCTCGGATTGGAGATCTAGGTTTGGAACCCGTGCCCTAACTTCTTTTTCCTTTCGGGATTGGATCCTTTCTTGCGGTTCTTAGGGCCTCTCCTCGTGTTTCATCTCATCTAGGGTGCGGCTTGACTCGTCATTGCCCTCAAATTTGGAGATCCTTGGTTCTTACTCGCCCGTGTTCCTCGTGTTCAAATCCTTTGAGGTAAGTTCCAATCCGTGCCCTAATCCCATGAAATCTTTTGCTAGATTGTGCCCTAGACATCATTCCTACATTCTTGTGGCAATCTAGACTCAATTCTTGTCTTTGTGCGGGTTGGATTCCCCAAATCTCACCCGCCCGTGCGCAAATTCTGGCGCATCCGGAGTCTCCGGGTTGGTCCGGAGTATCCGGACAATTTGTCCGGACTCTCCGGGTTGGGTGCCTCGGCCACAATTTGGTTCTCGCTGTTTTTCGAGTCGCCTCGCGGCTAATTATTTTTCTCTCGCTGTGTCTGGTTAGATGGATCCTCTTCAGGGAACGTCAGGTGGTGGTGATCCTCCTCGGGGCTCTCCTCCTCCGGATACACCCCCTGGCTCTCCGTCAGCCGCTCCGGCACCCAAGAGACCAAGACGCACTGTGATGAAGCGTGCTACCTCAAAAGGTCCGCCGAGGGTTGGGATCCCCTCTGGCTCTCAGCCTCAGCCGCAACCTCAGCCGCAGCCTCAGGCTCAGGCTCAGTCTCCTCCTCTGCCTTAGCCTGATCCAGATGAGCACCCTTCAGTCACTCATGCTAGGCTGAGAGATCAGAAGAGGATAGACTTCCGTACTTTAGGTCATTTCATTGGTCCTTTGGCCAAAGCCAGGCCTGTGTGGAACTATCCTATGTCAGTCAACCCAATGAGAGTGATCGACTACAGGACGGGTTCTGGCAAGGGCAAGGCTATAGTTGAACACAGAAAGAAAGATCCGCTTGACTTCCATCAGGATGAGTATGTGGACCGACGTTTCTGGAACAGATTCCAGTCTGATTACTATGAGACGGTCCTCTACCCTCTTGAGCACCCAGTGGTCTGGATGAAGACCATTGACTGGGAGTACATGGCAGCTGCTGAGCATCCAGTGTTCGCTCAGATTCTTGAGATTTGCGAGCTGCATCAGATCAAGGACATCATGTCCTTCAAGTATGATTGGAACAACGAAGTAATCATGCAGTTCTATGCCACACTGTACTTTGACAAGAATGTGGATGCTATCTGGTGGATGATCGACAGTGCAGTACACCGCCAACCGTAAGAGGTTTGCTAGAGTCCTCAACCTTCGATACAATGACGGCCCAAGCTTCATGCGAAGAAGGTTATGACTCTGAGCGATCAAGTCACTTTATGACACCTCCGGGAGCTTCACCGTGGGGACCATCAAGGGTCTAAAGGATGTGCCTGCCGTGCTTAACAGATGCTCGGGGTCACTCTTTGGCCCAAGGAGGAGATGCTTCGCCATCGGTTCCTATGGAAGGAACCTCTTTGTACCACCTCGTTGAGCGCACCTATACCTTTGACATTGTCGACTTCATGTGGGAGACAATGAGGCGTAATCTTGTGAGCAATATGGCCAGTTGCAGCTACGCTCCTTTTGTGATGGCTTTGACCACTTCTGTCAGTGGTCTGAAGTTTGTCAGGGATGAGGAGCATCTTTCTTACAAGGTCCGTCCTCCGACTGCTCCTGCTGCTCCAGCAGCCCCTGGTCCTGCTCCTCCTAGGACTCGCAGGGGTCGCCCTTCGAGTTCCTCGGCTGCTCCTGCTGTGCCTCCTGCCATTCCTTCTGAGCAGACCGAGGTCCCGAGCAGCACTCTTCAGAAGATGCTGAAGCACGTCTTCTGCCTTTGCTGCGACATCTCCACCAAGCAGAAGGTGATGAGCCGACAGATCAAGAAGAATGATCAGGGCATTCGCAGCATCCGTCGCCACCTTGGTGAGGCAGTCTCTCCCAGTGACTCCTCCGGGTCCTCAGAGGAGAGTAGTGATGCCACCTCTGTAGATCAGCTCTTCAGCATCACCTCCTCTGCTCCGCCTGCTACTGGAGATGACCTTGGCAGCGAGGGCTCGCAGTACTCTGCATCTGACGACGAAGGCGACGACGAGTGACTTCCCGTGTCCTCCTTCTTTTGGTGTCTTGATGCCAAAGGGGGAGTGATATCTTTAGCGTCGTTTAGTTGTCTCGTTTATCTTTTGTTGTCATGTGGACTTGATGTGTGTTGCTTTTTATTATCGTGAACTCTGTTATCCACTTTATCTATGTTATGACATTGTGTTCATCTTATGCTTGGTTTACTTTCAATTATTTATGTTGAATTCTCTCGGATGCAATGATTTAGGGGGAGCTCTCGGTTATTTCTTGTTAAATATGTGCATTTGATTCCACTCAAATACTCCTAATGCACACATTTAGGGGGAGCTCCACCTTTTATTTGGTATGCTAAGTCTATTTAACATTATTTTATTTGCTTTTAATTGTGTTGTCATCAATTCACCAAAAAGGGGGAGATTGAAAGTGCATCTAGGCCCCTCATTTTATTTTGGTGATTAATGATGACACAATTAATGAGATCTAACGTTTCAACTAAGAATAATGCAGATCTCGAGATCACATCAAGCTCGGAATGACATTGGACGCTCCTACGTACTTCAAATTTCAAGAAAACGGCATCAAGATGAAGACTTGTAATTTTCATTTTGTTTTGAGTCTTAAGGATAGCCGTACTATTAAGAGGATGCGACGGAAAATCGTTTTTAGGAAGTGCATGTGCTCAAGGTCAAAACTTGTATTCATTATAGCACTCAAATACTTGCATTTTCCAAAAACAGGAATTCTAACCGAGCCCACCAACTCGGAGAGTCCGGACTTTTTGTCCGGAGTATCCGGACTCAGTCCGGAGTATCCGGACATTTTGTCCGGAGTCTCCGGGTTAACCCTTTCAGCAAAAACTCGAATTCCAGATAGTCCGGAGTGTCCGGACATTTTTGTCCGGAGAGTCCGGATCATCCGGAGTATCCGGGTTAATTGTCCGGAGTCTCCGGACAGTTCAAAACGTGGAGTAACGGCTAGTTTTCAAAAAGAGTATTTAAAGCCTCCACTCCACCCCAACGGCTAGGATCTCTATTGAGCTCATTCATTGCAGCATTCAAGCCATTTCTAACACCTTCCAAGCATTCAATAGAGCCCTCTCTTCCTCCCACCTCTAGATTTGGTTGTTGATCTACTTTGGTGAGGAGAGGAAGAAGCAAAGTGCTAGGTGCATTCATTTCAAGTTCTTGAGCACTAGTTCATCCTCCAAGCGACCTTCCGTGGTGTTTTTACTCTTGGAGGTTGAAGGTCTCCTAGACGGCTAGGAGTCACCGGGAGCACCCGACGCGTGTGGTGTGCCTCGGTCGTTTGTGAAGGCGAGTCTCGCCTCCGAAAGGAAAGAGACAAGAAGTGAAGCCGGCGAGTGCATTTGTGCAACACTGGGAGGAAAGCGGGTTGAAAGAGACCTCGGCTCAAGTGCGACCGAGCCACCTCAACGGAGACGTAGGATTCCCTTCAAGAATCCGAACTTCGGTGAACAATCGCGTCTCTCTCTTTCTCTTTTACTTCCTAGTCTAGCTTGTGTGGATTTGTCTTTGTAAAGCTTGGATCTAGCTCTTTACCTAGCTTTAATTCAAATCCATACTAGCTTTTGATCTAGGTTGCTCTTGCCATTTATTAATTGTAGTATCTTGTGCTAGATAGGGTAACTTTAGTCGCGTTCCCGAGCCAGCCAACCCGGAGACTCCGGATAAAATAACGGACTCTCTGGACAAGCCGGAGTATCCGGATAAAATACCCGGAGACTCCGGGTTGACCTGTTCGGCTAGATTTAATTCCGCTGCGATTTTTTAATCCGCCTATTCACCCCCCTCTAGGCGACATCGTTGATCCTTTCAGTTTGTTCAGCAAGAAAAGCTCAAAAGTTCTGCATGTCAACTGGCGGTGCTGGGTGGGGTGCAGGTGCTCCACCATTAGGGTTCCCAGCTGGGCGAGATCCACTCCCATTGCCTCCAAGGTTTCCGCGGGTGTTCACCATCTGTTGATTGCTCCAAGGTTTAAAGACAAGAGGGAAACAAGCATAGACAAGTAGTAGAGTAACTTATGCGGGGAGGTATAACTCAAAATCCAACTTTATTAATTATACCATAATAATATCTTGGTATGGTTGCTTACAATGCCTAAGGGCCTGCAACACATACTGCACACTCAGCAAGCAATGAAAATCCAAATCGACTATCACTGGAGTCTAACACCTCTAAGGGTGACTCTTATTCTAGAACGCGACTCGATGAAGGATTCTCAACTACAAAACCTAGGCTCACTCGTCAAGAAAACCTCCTCTGCCCGGGTGCGGGTGCGGTGGCATCGGCGCGAAACAATCACCATGCCCTGCAACTATGGTAGTCGAAGAAGCGGTGTCCTCCTCGAGATCTGGCTCCTCCGAGTCCGGCTCATGTAGCTCAAGTACTGGCTCTGGTCCTGGTCCGTACAATGCCATCTCCAACTCGTCAATCCTTCGCAGAAGGTGGGACACATACTCTTGAGCCTCCCGCCATCGGTTCTTCTCTACCATGACCTCCTCGCGAGCCTTCTGTAGCTCCCGGTTCGTATCATCGAGCACATCCTCCTGAGCGATGACAAGTCATGCCAGCTGTGTGACCGTGGCATTCGCATCCTGAATCAATCTCGGGTCAAGCAGGTTGTTGTTGTGTGGATGGTAACGGTACACCGTGCCCTCCAGCTCACTGGCGTAGATGTGGGCGATGTGTCGCATTGCTCGTCGTGATACCTCCTGAATTCCCATTTGCATTGTTGACCTCCTGGCGATGCAGTATATCGGACGGCTGCCCTTGCCCTTCTTCCTGGCATGTACCGTGATCTTCACATCACAAGCCTTAATCAGTCCTGCTTGTCTGATGATGTTCACTTGGTATTGCGGCTTCTCAAAACCTTCAAGAAACTGCAGCAAACGCCAAAGTTCCGCGGCGTGGCCAACCTCAAGATCGACGTAGTTGATCTCTCCCTCCATCTGTCACAAAACACTCGCGTAAAAACGCAGCATTTTAAATCAAAGTGGGAGACAAAAGACATCAGCAAAAGGGGTAAGGAAAGAGAGAAGGGGTAAGTCGAGAATTTCTTCCTTATCTTGACAAACTTTTAGCTGTAGAAAATAAGTTTTATCCTCACTACGACCATTCTAACTAAGGGTTGAGCCTACAGTCAGTATGGCTCTGATACCACCTCTGTCGGGACCCGAATTTGCAAATTCGGACCCTCTGTGTATTCAGCACTAGTCCAAGATCATGCTAGCGCACACAGTCTCAACATTGGCAAATATCACAATCATACACATCGATAATAATAAAGTACTTTAATTATGATAACCAAACGGTTGCTCGACCTTATGGTCAAGTTACAAAAGTACGCCTCGCAGGGCCAAGACTTATTCAAATAAAATCTGCAGCGGAATATATAAAGAAAATGCGTGGCGCCAACCAATATGCCACAGGCAACTGACTGGACTCGATCCCTAGTTAGACGGCTCCTCCTGATATTCCTCCTCCAAAGCTGGTGTCACCTCTTCTTCAACTGGTGTTGTTTTGTGGCAAGGGTGAGTACTTGGTACTCAGCAAGTCATGCACAGCATGCAAGCTAATATACTACATGCATGGCTTAATACAAAGGAATAGCTCCAGGTATAATTGCAGTAAACAGCGTTTGACAAGTATCATAAGTAGATTCGAAAGCAGTAAATACAAGTATAATATCAATAACTTTTCCAGGAGTTAAATAACCATCTTTCCCATTCCTAGTCCACATTTCCATCAACATCAGAATTTAACCAAACCAAACCTAACCTTTCAAGTTCAAGTTATTTCCAAGAAAGTCTAACCCTTGACTGTAATCCCCGAGCAATGTCCAATACCGCGGACATGGCTATTCGAATAGATTTTACACTCTGCAGAGGTTATGCACTTTACCCACAAGATACAGCCAAACACCACAAAGGCGAGTGATCGTAACAAAGCCTTTCGAAAACGGCTAACTACACAAGTGAACCTTTCCGGTTTTTGCCATACACCATCCCTTCCCTTAACAAAGGCGAAGTATGGGACCGACATACCGTTGGACGGGTACCATGCCATCGCATCGGTACGCTCCCCTTTCAAGCTACACAAAGGGTGTAGTTGACACCCGAGGTTTCACATGCAAGTTATTAGTAACTTACTCAACTAGGTCCGTCCCATTACGGACATGTGGTTGCACGATTAACTCAGTTCAAAGGCTTGCAAGGTTAAGTCCTTATGTTGACCAGGGAAAGACTACCCGAAGAACCAAAACAACGCTCCCGATGCCTCAACTGGCCCACCCGATCATTCCTTACCACATGCCCCAGTCCAAATCTATTTATCAAAACCTCCAGTTGATTACCATGCACCACGTGCCATCAACATCATCATCAATAACACATGACACTTCTCAAAAACATGTTCCATATCTCATTAAGTCAATGTTAACAAGTAATTGTCAAAATCATGTCTTGTATACGTGGCAGGTCTAAGCATTATACTACAACGGTCTAAATACCCATGTTGGCAGTTTAATAATGTCCAACTATTTAATCCTCAACTAGGGTGACAAGGGATTCATGGCATACAATTATCTATGCTAAGGTGGCATACAGCAACTAGGCAATTAACTAATCTCCCAAACTCAATTAAAGCATTTTATAATTGAACTAGCATGCAATAATTTAAATCAAATTAATTTCAAAATGGGACCAACATGGTCAAAGCACAACTTGCCTTCAAAGAGTACTTGATCTTGGTCCTGAGGTGGCTCCTGGGTCAACACTTCACCTTCGAAGCCTTCGGGCACTTTAACGTCTACTCGTAATGCGTGCACATAGCAATAAATGAATAAAACAGTAGACAAAAAGTTTCCAAACATCAAAATGAAGTCCATAATAGAGAGAGCATAATTTTTTGAATTTTTAGGAATTTGAATCGGCAAAATCGGAGTTTAAACGCAAAAGTTACAAGCGTTTAAAGTTTAAATATTCAATTAAATAATATTACAGAGAAAAACTTTGGTCTAAAAATTAAATAAAATTTGCCTTTAGGTAGATCTCAATTTTATACAAATTTAGAAATTTGAATCACTCAAATCGGAGTTAAATTGCTAAAGTTATAAGCGTTTGAAGTTTGAATCTATATTTGAAATCAATAAACCGAATTAAATAAATAATTTCTTTTTCGGAAAATGATTTATTGCGTCAGCACGACACGTGGACCAATCAGAGACCGCCACATCGGCTCGGGTCCATGTACCCAGCGCACGGTTTGTCTCGGTCCACCGTGGACCCGGTCCACGGCTCGTGTATCTAACATGTGGGCCCCTCTGGTGATGTCAGCACACGGCTCAGCCGAGTGGGCTGACACGCGGGCCCCACCGTGACGTCAGCATGATGTCATGGTGCGGTTTGGCTTGGTTGCTAACACGTGGGCCCCGTGTGACATCACGGCTGACGTCAGCGGCGACCGGCGTGGCCGCGCTGACCGCGACGGTCAGTCTCCCAGCCACGTGGCTGGATCTCGGCCGTTGATTTGAAAATCAACGGCCCAAATCAGATCTGGCTTAACGCAATAGGAAAACTACTCGGCTGATCTGGACCGTTCGATCTTGATCGGACGGTCAAGATCTAATCTAACGCTAAAACGTGGGTTACTGCTAGCCGTATGATCTAGATCTAACGGCTGAGATTGGATCTAGCACGGTGCGGTTAAGGCTACGTGGCGCGATCTAAACCGTTGGATCTAAATCCAACAGTTGGAAATAGATCTAGAGATTAGCACATGAGATCTCACCGGGGATGACGTGGACGAATCTGGGCCCTCGGATCTGGATCGAATGGTGGAGGGAGCTTGAGCGACGGCGATGGCGCGCGGCGGAGTTGGTTCACTGGAGACGGGGATGGCGACACGCCCGACGGCGTTTGGGCGCGATTCCGGCGAAGTGAAAGGTCCCCTCCAACGTGGCTGGTCCTTGCAGTTCCGGATCTGAGTTCAACGGCGGCGGAGGACGGTGGACGGCGGCGAAAACGGTGATTAACCGCGGCGGAACGCCAAACCAACTACGGCCAGCTCGCGCGGGCAAACGGCTATGGCTCAGGCGACGTTGTCTAGGGCTACGGGTGCGCACGGAAGTCAGCAACACGATGGTGGCGGCGGTGCATTAAATAGGCCCCTCGGCGTCCGTGAAAACCGCGGAAACCGAGGCCCACTCGGCTGCAGCGGCGGAATCCGAATTGGATTCAGATTGGGGTGACGTGGCTCAACGTGAGCCGTTGGATCAAGATCCAACGGTACGGGGGTTTGGGCTCGGGTCTGGCTCGGGCGACCTGGCTGGCACGGTCGGGCTCGGGTTCGGCGTAGTGGCGCGATCGTGGCCGTTGGATCTCGATCCAACGGTCACGCGCGTTAGGGCTTGGTGACTTGGTTCGACCGGAACGGCTGGCTCGGTCGGGTCAGGGTCGGACTCGAGTCTGACTCGGACTCGGGTCCGATCTGATGAACAGTGAAACCGATTAGGTTTTTTTCCAGCGATTAAATAATCCAATTAATTCCTAGAAATTCAATTAATTCGTTAAAAATAGCAAAACACTCAGAAAAATTTCAGAAAAATTCTAGAAAATATTTTGGAACATTTTGGACTCAAATAAAATGTTTCCAACAAAATTTTATTTGCAAAATTAATTTTTTAAATATTTCAAAAGGAAATAAATTCAAATAAATTCCAAATAAATCCAAATAAATTCCAGAAAATTCCAAAAATTCATCAAAGTGCCAACTCTTATTTAAATTCATAAAAAAAAAAATTGGGGTGTTAGAGATGTCCAAAAGCTCCTTGGTGGTTCTGGGCTTGGCGCAGCCCAGTTTATGCACCAAGGTTTTGGACATGGTGCCGTAGATGGACGCCCCGACCACGTCGGCATCGTGGATGTCGGGGAGCTCATTGCACTGTTGGGAGAAGCACCGGATGTAGTCCCGGAGCGTCTCCCCTGGCTGCTGTTTGCAGCTCTTCAAGTCCCAGGAGTTCCCAGGATGCTTGTACGTGCCCTGGAAGTTGCCGAAGAAGAGGCTCGTTAGGTCGGCCCAGCTCCTGATAGTGTTCGCGGGCAGGTACTCAAGCCAGGCTCGAGCCGAGTCCGCGAGGTATATGGGGAGGTACTGAATGATAAAGAGATCATCAGTAGCTCCCCCCCCGGCAGGCGAGCCGGTAGTCCTCTAGCCAGATGCTGGGGTTCGTTGCCCCCGTGTACTTGGCTATGTTGACTGGTGCCCTGAACCGGGCTGGGAAGTCTGCATTGCGGATCGCGCGACCGAACGCCCGTGGCCCTGGGCCATCGGGGCTCAGGCTGCGGTCGTTGCGCCGATCGCTGTCCACGACCCCGGAGCAGGCTGCTTTGCCTATCGCTCTTCTCTACGCCTCGAGGGTCGCGCGGGCATCATGGTTGCTTCCCAGGCGATGGCGCACCGGAGTGAGCGAGGCCTGAGGCCGGTCGGGTTGCGGCGCTGTTCCAACCGGGCTCTGCAGACCCCGGGTGGTAGCACGGCTCGAACGACTAGAGGAGGTGCCCGAGTGATGGGAGCCAGAACCCTGCACGTGCTGGACGGCAGCACGTTCCACCAATCCCCGGAGGTTCTAGTATGTGGCCTTGGCCTCCGGGACTTCGGGCTCGGGGATGCCACGGAGGAGCATCGCGGCCGCGGCAACATTCTGGCTCGCGTGGGGGAAGAAAGGAAGACCGCCCAACCCCTCGGCCAGCTGGTGATGAACCTGGCATGCGCGCGCTCGTGCACCGCGGTTGTGGGTAGGGGTCCGGGCTGACGCTGCTCTAGGTCGGCCTGGAGTTTGTCGAGCTCGGCCCTGTGAGCTTCCAGCTCATCGCGTTGTCACTGAGGTTCAGCGCGGCGAGCCTGGATTCTCTCAGCGCTTTTGCGCTGCTACTCGGTTTCCCGTGCTTCGGTGCGCCGGGAGTGAGCTTGTGGACTAGCGGGGGTTGCGGCCGGGTCAGTCACGCCCGCCATATTGCATTCGCGGGAGTGCGGTCCGTCCACAACGCGCTCTAGGTTGGATCTGGAGCCGTGGCTGGAGGATTCCTCCAGGAGGAAATGGATGGAGGCCAGCACGTAGCCGGTCATCGCCACGAATCGCGAGTCTGTGGGGGGTGACATCACCGCCTGCTCGAAAACACGCGCGATGCTGCCAGCGGTGACGCAGCCCTTGATGGGCTCCAGCGTTGGGGTCCACGCGGGGGCCTCAAGCCAGAGACTACCGAAGATGCTGGTGACGGTTTCCAGGCTCCTGGTGGACGCCTGGTCCCGTGAGGCAGTGGGGATGAGCACGAGCTCACCCGCCGAAGTGGCGATGAAGTCGAGGGCGCCGAAACGGATCTAGCCCCTCGACATGGCTACGCCGTCGCGGGTGGAGGAAGCCATCAAGGAGAAGAGTGGGAATCCGGAGATGACGGCGATGATGACGCGCGAAAGCCCCTACTGTTGGGGAATGCGGTATGCTACTCTAGCACAAATTAAAATTTCTACCGCAAACCAGAAAAGCTACTCGCAAGAAGGGGATCATAGATCTATTACCACTAGACGCGCAGTTGCGGAATCCTTCGCACGTCGTTGTAGTGGATCGTTCTCGGCGTGGATCGTCCTCGCCATGGATCATCCTCGCCGCGGATCGTCCTCTCCACGCCGCAGTAGCATCAGCGTCACCACAGCAGTCCACACGTCCGGGGATGGAACGTCGTGCGTCGGTGCGCAAGCACCGGGTCGCTCGGCAGGGGCAACGAGAGGAGGTGGCTAGGGTTTCTGGCGAAACACCTCTAAACCGCATGAAAGTCTGTTCTGCGTCCAGCCTCCTCCCCTCCTTATATAGCCACGAGGTGAAACCCTAGGCAGTCAAGGCCCATCTACGCGCTAAGCCCATGAGGTCTATTAATTACAGATCCAATCCAAATTAAAGCATCCCAGCCCGTTAAGTGTGTGACCCTGTAGGTTCATGCGCATTTGGACATGGATTCGGAAAACCCTTTTCTAATCCAATAGTCGGTAGCGGCTCCTTGCAGAGCATGCCAACTCCCAAACACATATGATTAAAGTACTGATGTAATAATCCCTTTGCCAAACTATATGAAGATCGAACTCAAGGCGAGAAGCATGTCATCCTTTGACAGTTCAATCCATCTCTCGTATCCGTGATATATTAATACGTTGTGATTGACTTCTCAATCACAGCATGGCCATGCACTTCCTTAATCATATAACACGAGTGGCCTAGACATATATCTCCATTACATTGGAGTGGCAAATTCCATCTTGACTGCTCACTTCCCTCTGCATGTTTCATAGTAAACAGGAAAGCTACCTTTATAACTATCCGATTAGGAAATAGTGTTTGGTAACCCCAAGGTAAACTATTACACATGTAGGGAATATGACAATCTCAGGTCTAAGGATCATACATCTACTATGTATGAGATACACTGATGACACATAAGAATGTAACATTCTCGCATTGTCCCATTGTGGGTCTATCTAACCCATGTTTTTCAACATGCGTCCACAATGTATTGATGATATCTCCATATCCCATGATCTATGAAATATGATCATCGAACAATACATGTGCTGATCTATTCATCGTTGTCCTATACGATGATATCTGATTAGAGATATTTATCGAATTATATCAATAAGTAAAGAGCTTCGTAAACAAGTCACACACTTGTTGATCAAAACAATGATATACATTCATTGGACTAATAATCATATTATTATTCATAAACATAGTCATGTTACAATCATCTATATGATTGCCTAAAGGGCATAACACTAACAATCTCCCACTTGCATTTGAGAGTCAATCAATTTAAGTATCTAATACCAATAGACCTCGTGTGCGCCTCATGCTTACGCTGTGGCAGTGGCTTTGTCAACGGATCAGCCACATTGGCTTCCGTATGTACTTTGCATATCTTCACGTCACCTCTATCCACAATCTCGCGAATAAGGTGAAAGCGTCGGAGTATATGTTTGAACTTCTAATGTGATCTAGGCTCTTTTGCTTGTGCAATGGCACCACTATTATCGCAATAGATGTCCATTGGACTAGAGGCACTAGCGACCACACCAAGCTCTAAGATAAACTTCTTTATCCATACAGCTTCTTTTGCGGCATCCGAAGCCGCAATGTACTCTGCTTCTGTCGTAGAGTCAGCCATCGTGCTTTGCTTGGAACTCTTCCAGCTTACTACTCCTCCATTTAGTGTAAACACAAAACCGGATTGTGGTCGAAAATCATCTTTGTCAGTTTGGAAGCTTGCATCGGTGTAACCTTTTACAACCAGTTCTTCCTCACCTCCAAAGACTAGGAACATACCCTTAGTTCTTCTCAAGTACTTTAGGATGTTTTTCATGGCTATCCAATGACCATCACTGGGATCCGCTTGGTATCTACTTGTGACACTTAGAGCATATGAGACATCTGGGCGCGTACAGATCATGGCATACATGATAGATCCAATAGCCGAAGCATATGGAATCTTGCTCATCCTGTCTCGCTCATCATTTGTCGAAGGACACTGATTCTTGCTTAGACTGATGCCATGTGACATTGGCATGAAACGTCTCTTAGATTCATGCATATTGAACATTTTCAATACTTTGTCAATGTACATTTTCTGGCTTAATCCAATCAACCGTTTTGATCTATCTCTATAGATCTTTATGCCCAAGATATAGAATGCTTCTCCCAAGTCCTTCATTGAGAAACTCCTTTTCAACGAAGTCTTAACATCTTCAAGCATAGGAATATCATTCCCGATCAATAATATGTCATCCACATACAAGATCAGAAACACAATTGCGCTCCCACTAGCCTTCTTGTAAACACAAGGCTCTTCTTCGTTTTTGATAAAGCCAAATCCTTTGACCACTTCATCAAAACGAATGTTCCAACTCCGAGATGCTTGCTTTAACCCATAAATGGATCTCTGAAGCTTGCATATCTGTTTAGCATTTTTAGGATCAACAAAACCCTCAAGTTGTATCATGTATACATCCTCAGATAGATTCCCATTAAGGAAAGCTGTTTTGACGTCCATTTGCCATATTTCATAATCAAAATATGCAGCAATTGCTAAAATGATCCGGACAGACTTGAGCATGGCTACCGGTGAAAAAGTTTCATCATAGTCAATTCCTTGAACTTGTTTGAAACCCTTTGCCACCAACCGTGCCTTATAGATCTGAACATTTCCATCTACGTCTGTCTTCTTCTTGAAAATCCATTTGCATTCTATGGTTTTTACACCATCAGGAGGATCGACCAAGTTCCAAACTTGATTGTCATGCATGATTGAATTTCGGATCTCATGGCTCCAAGCCATTTTTCGGAGTTTGGGTCCATCATGGCTTTCTTCATAAGTCGTGGGCTCATCATTGTTCAACAATAATATATCATGTACATATCTTATAGGTTCATGACGCGGCCTCCCCAACCTACGTGGGGCTTGTCTCTTCCATAGGTTGTACAACATTTTGTACATCATGTGATGGTTCAGTGGAAGCTTGAACATGTTCATGTGATTCTCAAACTTCATCAAGATGCACATCACTCCTACTGATTTCTTTTCAAAGAAACTCTTTCTCCAAAAAGACACCATTTTGAGCAACAAAAACTTTGTTCTCGTTTTTTTGTAAAAATAATATCCTTTTGTTTCTTTAGGATACCCCACAAAGAAGCATTTTTCTGATTTAAGTGCGAGTTTATCTGATTGCAAATATTTTACATAAGCCTCACATTCCCATATCTTGAGAAATGACAACATGGGACTTCTCCCAGTCCATATCTCATATGGTGTCTACTCAACGGAATTTGATGGGACCCTATTTAATGTGAACGTAGCTGTCTCTAGAGCGAATCCTCAGAAGGATAATGGCAGATCTGTTTGGCTCATCATTGATCGAACCATATCCAATAAAGTTCGATTCTGTCGTTCGGATATGCCATTCCATTGAGGCGTTCCTGGCGGAGTAAGTTGTGGAACGATTCCACATTGCTTTAGATGATCACCAAACTCTTGGCTCAAGTATTCGCCACCACGATCTGATCGTAAGTGTTTTATTGATTTGCTAAGTTGATTTTGTACTTCATTCTGAAACTCTTTGAACCTTTCAAAGGTTTCAGACTTATGCCTCATTAAATAGATATATCCATATCTACTAAAGTCATCAGTAAAAGTTACAAAGTACTGAAACCCACCTCTAGTAATCGAGCTCATTGGTCCACATACATCTGTATGTACTAGGGCCAACAATTCACTCGCCCTCTCACTAAAACCTGTGAAAGGGGTTTTTGTCATCTTGCCAAGTAAACAAGACTCACAGTTTCAAATGATTCAAAATCAAATGAGGTGAGAAGTCCATCACCATGGAGCTTCTTCATGCGCTTCTCATTTATGTGACCAAAGCGACAATGCCATAAAAAGGTAGGGTTCAAATCATTTGGTCAAGGTCTTTTGACATTAATGTTATAGACATGTTTTTCTTTGAGTTCAAGGACGTATAACCCATCCACCATGGGACAACGACCATAATACATATCATTCAAAAATATTGAACAAACAAAGTTCTTTATTCTGAATTCATAACCTTCATGTTCCAAACAGGAAGATGAAATAATGTTTCTACTCAAAGCTGAATTCATATCATCAGGAATCGGACTCTCTAGAACATATTCTTTCTTTTCATGTTTGAGAACAATTCTCAAGTTGCGATACCAATCCACAAAATTTGTTCCATTTAGTTTTTCTCTTTCCAAAACCGATCTCAAAGCAAAACCAGGTGCAGCAGGAGGTGCCATTGAACTACAACAAAAACATGCAAAGTTTCTAAGCACTATGTTTATGTAATACTTTTATTAAACATTTTAACAAAAGAAACTCCTATCATGTGCCCCCTTTATGGACACATGGTGAGTATTCAAGATCCATATTCATCAAACACTAGTGAGCTTTGGCATCACTGCTAAAAATCTAATGGCATAGGTAAGCAAAATCTTTGCTAATTACATCTTATGTAACTCTTGTTGGTTGAGCATGAAAACAAGTAATGAATGCCTCCGTCAACTTGAGTCATGGCCAGGTCAACTTGAGTCATGGGCTCACATGAGGGAGGGAGCACTTCCCGTTTCCGGGTGCCAATTAAGAAACCTAGCCTCATGTGTGTTTTCCTAGACACCAATCGTCTTGTATCCATTCCTTCATTACTGAAATCATATTCCAACCACTTATGTCCTTAAGCCCAAAACCATTTTGATAGCTCAGTTAAATCAACCATTGTTATGCGCGATGTGTCCAACACATCCCTATAATCTATTAAGATAGTCATTGATATACTACTTTGGTAGTCATATCAATAATGATCTAAATTCTTGATGGGTGCAACAATTGGATGGACATATTTGATTTAAAATTTTTATAACTATGGGGATGAACAATATCTACTATGAACATGGCATCACATGCAATGAGCATAAAGAAAATAGCAAGGATTAAACACACATCCACATATAATCAAATTAAGATGTGAAATAGTATGGCCCTTAGCATTAGGATCTCCATCATCTTGCTTGATTGTTCATCTTGGCGTCATTGCTTGATGCCACCATCTTCATCATTGTAGATGCAACTCCTTACAACTTTGATAATGAATATTACATGAGGGTTTGAAACATCACAAGTTACATGCATCACATACACATAGGCCATACTATTTCACACAACATCCTACAAAAATGAGTTAAACAAAATAGATTCTACGACAGCGGGGTTCCAAGGGGCAGCGCCCCTGGCAGGGTCTAGGGGCAGCGCCCAAGGCGGAGTTCAAGGGGCAGCGCCCCTGGCGGCGATTCAATCAGATTGACCCAATTCAATTCAATCTGATTGGCTTGGTCCCATATGGTTGCGATTCATGAACCCTGATGGTGGTAACCCGACCGGTAAGGGCAACGTCGTACCATGAATGGACTCACCCAAATCAAGATTGATTCGGTTTGTACTTTCCTCAAACCCTAAACCAATCGATCTTATTGACGGCTGCCTCAACCAATTCATCACATGAATTGGTTGAACATGTAATAGATCCAATCTACTATCCTCACATACCATATGTGCAACATCGAGATCACGAATCTACGCGAGATGGCTCTTAAACCACTGTTGGGGAACGCGGTATGCTACCCTAGCACAAATTAAAATTTCTACCGCAAACCAGAAAAGCTACTCGCAAGAAGGGGATCATAGATCTATTACCACTGGACGCGCCGTTGCAGAATCCTTCACACGTCGTTGTAGTGGATCGTTCTCGGCGTGGATCATCCTCACCGTGGATCATCCTCACCGTGGATTGTCGGGACCCGGATCTGCAAATCCGGACCCTCTATGTATTCTGTACTAGTCTAGGATCATGCTAGTACACACAGTCATACAGGGTTGAATATCACATCCATACATTGGGGAAAAATAAATAAAGTACTTCAGCATTAATATAAACTGATTACAAGACCTTGAGGTCACCTTACCAAAAGTTTGCCTCGCAGGGCTTACAATAACAAAAGTGAATAATCAGCAGCGGAATGAAGAACGTCGGTGACTCCTATCAGTATGCCACAGGCAACTGACAAGGTTCAACTCCTAGATAATCGCCTCCTCATGGAACTTCACCTTCTTTGAAGTTGTAGTCTTCTCCTCAACTGATGATTGTGTTGAAAGCAAGGGTGAGTATACAACATACTCAGCAAGTCATGCACAGAGGTGCAATCCTATTACTATATGCATGGCTTCTTCAAAAGGAATGGCTTAAGTGGTTAATTTGCATCAAGCAACCTTTTGCTTTGATTAAATACTCTTAATAGATTCAAAAGCAGTAAAACCATATTATATAATAAGTTATCAATCTCTTTTTAAACAATTCGGCTCAAAGCCCTAATTTACTTTAGCAATTGTCTCTGGCACTCGGCCACCCATTCCCACATTTCATTTTAGAAAAATCTAAACCTTGACTGTAATCCCCGAGCGTTGTCCAGTACCGTGGACTCGGCTATTCGAATAGATTTTTACACTCTGCAGAGGTTATGCACTTTACCCACACGATACAGTCAAACACCACGAAGGCGAGTGACAGTAACAAAGCCTTTCGGAAACTGCTAACTATACAAGTGGACCACTCCGGTTTTTGCCATACACCATCCCTTCCCTTAGCAGAGGCGAAGTATGGGACCGACATACCGTTGGATAGGGTACCTAGCCGTAGCACCGGTACGCTCCCCCGTACAACTACACAAAAGGTGTAGTTGACACCCTGAGGTACCAAACACAAGTTATTAGCAACCTACTCAACTAGGTCCGCCCCATTAAAGACATGTGGTTGCATGATTGGCCCAGTTCAAAGGCTTGCAAGGTTAAGTCCTTAGGGTGACCAGGGCAAGACTACCCGAAGAACCAAAACTACTTTCCCAGTGCCACTCATGGCCCACCCTATCATTCTTGCCACTTGCCCCGGTCTAAATCTATTTATCACCCTAGTTTGATTATTGTGCAACGCATGCCAACAATAATATCAATTACCATGTAGAACCACAAGGGTACCTACACTTCACATCATCATGTGGCAAGATTACACTAATTCCAAAACTCATTCCATATAACATTAGTCAATATTATTTTGCCATTTGAAGCACATTTCACGTAAGCATAGCTAAGCAACTAATCACGGTCTAGCCTCCCGTGTTGGCACAATATAACATCCAACTATTTAAAGCCAACTTATGGTGACAATGGATACATGGCATACAAATATTAATCATCAAAGGTGGAATTAACAAATAGGTTGATTAGATATTTTACCCAAATTAAATTATTCACTTTAATCAATATAGCATGCATAATTTAAATCAAAATACATTTCCAAAACTAGGAGCAATATGGTCAAAGCACAACTTGCCTTCGTAAAACAGCGAGTCTTGGTCTGGATCTTGATCTTGGTCCTGATCTTCGCTTCCGACAACGTCACATAACTCGACGTCTACGCGTAGCAAAGAAAGAACCAAATAAACACTCGGAACAACGTATAAACACACATTCGAAAATAATGCTACAAATAAAACTTGCTTATAATCCCCATGCAAATTTCTAGATAATTATTTTAGCATTTTCTAAGATTTAGAAAATTTATTTTGGAATTTTTGGACGTATAGTTTAAGAGAAACAAAATTCGCAAGTTTGGACTTTTCGCGAATAATTTAACAGTATAAATTTAATTATAAAATTTCATAAAAATTACTGTAGAAAGGTATTAATTTTTAATAATTAACAAAATTTGTCGCATACTATTCGGACTTGGAACAAATTTGTAGCGAAAAAGACAAATTTCACAATTTGGGTTCAAAATCATGTACACTAACATTTAGATTCATGCATGGCACTGTTCAAACCGTTGGCATGGTACTGTTGAGGGTGTATACGTGTATGCTTCTATGCCTAATGTTTAGCTTGGCTAGCTGCTACGGGAGACCAACCAAATATAACATACGTGTATACATTCTTTACGCATGCATACCAGACCAACCCGATTCATGTAAAAAAAATATTTATTCATGTTACGGCTGTTACAGAAACATGAATGTGCCTATTATATACACATATATACTAACATATATATGAAAACACACACGTCTAACATAGACATGTAGAAAATTATACTTGCTAATCGACCGAATATATATTCATACACACGACGAGATTCACCGATCAGTAGAGATAGAGCGCACACGAAGGAAAAAAACTGGTATACCATTCGGTGTAGGGGACGGGAGATTGGAGAGTGCGTCAACGGCGAGGTAAACGGCGGCGACAACGACGGCAACGGCGGAGGCGGTAGTACACGATGGCGATGACGACGGTGGCAACGGCGACGACGAAGGCGACTACGGCGGAAGCGACGATGACGGCGGCGACGTAACCGGCGGCGACGACGGCGTCGATGTAGATGGCGGCGTCAACGGTGATGGCGACGACGTCAGGGAAAAATAATAGTGGGAAATGGTGTGTATAACTTAGCAAGGCTTGGAGAAATGGACTAGCAATGGTTGGGAAAGAGCAATGACCTCACGCATGCAGGAGAAGGCTGGGAAGTGAAATGCTCACGCATGCTAAAGAAACAGCTAGCAGTGCAAACCGACTAATAGTGCAAACGGAAATGAAACGTTTAGGAAGTGGGAAGGTAATGTCTAGGAGATGAAGTGCTGCGTGCGTTGCTAATCCCAACATAAAGGTTAGGTGCATGCAGTTGCTAGTAATGGTACATGAGACTAATGGAGAAATGGCTGACAATGAAGGGCACTAGTAACGTACATGCACACATGCACATGAGCAGCTGGGAAGGGAAAAAGGTAAGAATGGCTTGCAAACTCAATCGTCCATGCACGTAAGCATATATACATATACGCTCAAAAAGGTGTCTAGGGAAAAAAAAATAGCAGAGGGGTTCTAAAAATCCGAAAAATTCCTCTAAAATACTAGGAACTATTTGGAACCTAACGAAGTTGGTTTCGTGATTTTTCGACGTATAGATTTTTCAAAAAAAAATCGTTTAGGGAATCAGACACTTGTACAGATTTTTATAAATTCAACGACTTACGTTATATAACATATTTTTCGAAAATATTTGAAGCGAACACTCTCGTCTACCAATTCTCTTAATTATCAACAAAATTTTGGATTTTATGCTTATGCAAAAATGCGTGATATTTATTTAATGCGAGTAGTTCAATAAACTTGAGTCCAAATAAATTCCAGAAAATTCTAAATAATCCAGAAACACACTAAATATTTTAACAGGAAATTTTGGGATGTTACATGGATCGTCCTCTCCACGTCGCAATAGCAGCAGCGTCACCACAGCAGTCCACACGTCCAGGGATGGATTGCGTCGGTGTGCAAGCACCGGGTCGCTCGGCAGGGGCAACGAGAGGAGGTGGCTAGGGTTTCTGGCGAAACACCTCTAAACCGCACGAAAGTCTGTTCTGCGTCCAGCCTCCTCCCCTCCTTATATAGCCACGAGGTGAAACCCTACGCAGTCAGGGCCCACATCTACGCACTAAGCCTATGAGGTCTATTAATTACGGATCCAATCCGAATTAATGCGTCCCAGCCCGTTAAGTGTGTGACCCTGTAGGTTCATGCGCATTTGGACATGGATTCGGAAAACCCTTTTCTAATCCAATAGTCGGTAGCGGCTCCTTGCAGAGCATGCCAACTCCCAAACGCATATGATTAAAGTACTGATGTAATAATCCCTTCGGCTGATGTTGGGTTTGGGGCGGCCCACTCGCTTTCCCTGGATGCTGGGGGTACCCATGGTTTGTGTACTCGGTAAAATCAATTTCAAATAAATCCGATAAATAGCAAACGAGCTCCGAAAAATCTCAAAAATTACAGAAAAATTTCTCGAAGCACAAGGAACCCAAATAAAATTAAATTTATTTTATTTGAAATTTAAAATAATCAAATTAAATCATTTTAGCTTTTAGAAAATTCAAATCAAGCTTTATTAATGAGAGAAAATCAACGAAAATTTTTGGGAAGCTTAACTAAACCAAAAAATTTTGAAAACCCAAATTTTGGGATGTTACATCACGGCCCGGTAGTGCCGGTCACCAGAGACCCACGAGGGGACATCTCTGGAAAAATAACCGCCGATGTTACGTGAGCGGTACTGTCGACTAGGGCGGCAATACCGGCCTCACACGGCGATAGTGCCGGCCACACTAGGAAAACTCTTTCCAAAAATCTACATTTCGCGCATTTGAGTCCAGAACTTCGCGGCAAGGGAATGCATAGGTTCCTAGCGATGCTAGGGACTCATTCACGTCGACTACGATGAGTTTCAAGTTCGGTTGCTTGAATTTTCCCCTTTTGACCTAATGGGGGCGAAAACAACGGAAAATCGGATTTTGACTCGAAAAGAGTCCAAATTCGATTTCCTTCGCGGAAATGGGACGTCTACGGCACTAAGGACCCTACGCATTTAACTCAGGGATTTTGGGACTTCGGAACGTGAAATCGTCTCGAATGCCCAAAATGCAGCTTTTCGCAAATCGGCCGAAATAATGGATTTGCAATACGCGTATTGATACCGTTAGCGCGCTAAGGTCCCACGTGACCGAGAGCTCGACTACGACCTCGGTACACGACGATCGGACTTCTAAAACTCGAAAATCCTAATTAAGTCCCGAGTTCGATTCTCGCCCCGAATCAAGTTCAAACTCGATTTTCCACGGAAATCGACCTCCGAGGCGGGGACTAACTTTGTGGGTCATCATCATGACTCATTCAGAGCTAGGGTTTAAAAAGGGAAGCTCTAAAAATTCAGGAGACGACATTTTGGAGTGAATGGATCCACTGAGAAGTAGATCAGGGCTTCAAGAACCCACCATTCGCGCTAAACGACTTCTCTAACCCTAATCTAGGTCTAGTGACTCAACGAAACGATGACCAAGCACCCGATCTAGGTTTTCTAGGGTTTAAACAAAAGGAAAGAAGAGAAAAAATGAAGAGGAGAAGCTAGGGTTTGCATTAGAATTTAGAAATCAACTCTAACCTTTGATTGACCTCCTGAGCAGTCACCCAGGGTTCTTGGGGAAACTTCTCCACGTTCCCGCCAAGCTTCTCCTTGTTCCCCTTCCACTCCACCGGCTGGGAAAGGAAGCAGCTGGCGAGGCTTGCACGGGAGAGAGGAGGAGGAAGAGGAGAGGATGAAGAAAGAGTGAGGGAGGAGAGGAAATGAAAGAGGAGGAGGAAGAGGTTTCCCCCTGGTGTTTTGAGGCAAAGGAGGGCACGGGAACCGAGGTGAGGGGATAAACATGAGTATAGGAGCAAAACAGGGCTCTGCCCTCGCTCCCATCGCTAAGGCCGGCAGTACAGCCAGAAACGGCCGGTACTACCGCTAGTCTAGTAGCACCGCGGGTATTGCCGCTACAGCAGCTGAAAGTTCTCGATTTTGAGATTCTCGCAATGGTTCTTGTTCAATTGTCTAGAGGACTTTTGGAATAGGTTCGGGGTATCCTAACGAAGGTTTAGAAACTTAGGTTTGGGTTCTAACTTATGCGAATTGAAATTTCACCCAAACTCGAATTCAGGGACTTCGATCGGGGAAATCGAACGAGCGAAACGACAAAATGGATATTGAAAGCAAATAACTCCAAATCAAGACTCGAAAACAATTCAGAGCACTAATCCACACTTAATTAGCTTAATTAAGCTTAATTACAAAACGCGGGTGTTACACTCTTCACCTTCAAAAAATCCCAACACTTCAATGTTTAAGCGAAATGAATGATAAAAAATAAAATAAATACAAAACAAAGAAAAAACAACTCCAAAAATCAAATAAAATATACTGGATTATAGTGCTTGATTTTAGATGAATTTAGAAAGTAGAACAGACTCAATTAGAGTTCATATTAAAGAGAATGGACTCTCAAAAGATTTACCAGACAAATCGGATGTGTACAAGACATTCAAGGAGTGGAAGATTATGATTGAGAAACAAAATGGAAAGCATGTCAAGAAGTTGCGTATTGACAATGGCTATAAGGTTCTATTCTAGAGAATTTGAAGCTATATGCAGATTAGAAGGGATTGAGAGACATTACACCATCCTGGATACTCCTCAACAAAATTGTGTGGCCAACACATGAACAGAACCATCATGGAGAAGATATATTGCATGTTATCTAACTCTAGCCTATCTATGTGTTATTGGGTTGAAGCCACTTCCACTACTTGTTGTTTGATCAATCAGTGACCCAACCTAGAAATTCATAAGAAGACTTTAATTGAGATATGGTCTGGTTCTTCAGTAGATTATTCAAATTTGAGAATATTTAGTTGTCATGCTTATGCTCATGTTAACAGTGGTAAATGTGAACTTAGAGCCATTAAGTGCATTTACCTTGATCATAAATCTTGTGTGAAAGGTTATAAATTATGGAATCCTAAAACCTGAAAGGTGGTTATTAGCAAAAATATTACCTTTGATAAATCTACTATGTTGCATGATAAACCATCTATTGATGTTCCTATTGAGAAGCTACAGAAATCAATGTAGTGTATGTTATTGATTCATAATCTACACTAGAAATCGAAAAGAAAAACATATAGGGTGCTCTTGTTATTGTGTAGCTGCCACAATATTCCATTGCAGTAGACAGACCTAAGAGGAATATTCAAGCTCCTAAGAGATTTCTTGAAGAAGCCATTGTTGTGGCTTATTATTTGAATGTGGCAAAACAAGTTGAAGGTGATGCATAACCTTCAACTTATTCAGAGGCTATCTCTTGTGGTGATTTAGAAAGATGGGTGACTACCATGCATGATGAGATGCAATCTCTTGAGAAGAATAGCACTTGGGAGCTAATTGAGAAGAAGGCTATTTGCTGCAAATAGATGTTCAAGAAGAAACGACACATTTCACCATCCTACGAGGTTGGTACGAGGCAACTCTTGTTGCTGAAGGATACAATCAAATTTTAGGTATCAATTTCATATATGTCTTTTCTAGAGTTGTGAAGCATAGTTCTATTTGGACTTTACTCAGCATTATGGCTATGCATGATTATGAGCTTGAGCAACTGGAAATGAAAATTGTGTTCTTACATGGGGAGCTGGAAGAAGATATTTATATGGAGCAGCCAGGAGGTTTTTTCATTCCAAGAAAGGAAAATTTTGGTTGCATGTTTAAAAAAATCTTTTTGTGAATTGAAACAATCACCTAGACAATAGTACAAGGGATTTGACTCCTTTATGATCTCTCAAGATTTTAAAAGATTCGATTATGACAGCTGTGTTTATTTGAAGACCGTTAATGGTTCAGTTATGTAACACCCCAATTTTTGCTTTTCATGAATTTAAACAAGATTTGGCACTTTGGTGAATTTTTAGAATTTTCTGGAATTTATTTGAATTTATTTGGAATTTATTTGAATTTATTCCCTCTTGAAATAATTAAAGAATTTAATTTTGCAAATAAAATTTTGTTGGAAATATTTTATTTGAGTCCAAAATGTTCCAAAATATTTTCTAGAATTTTTCTGGGATTTTTCTGAGTGTTTTGCTATTTTTAATGAATTATATGAATTTCTGGGAATTAATTGGATTATTTTATCGCTGGAAAAACCTAATCGGTTTCACTGTTCATCCGACCGGACCCGAGTCCGAGTCAGACTCGAGTCGGACCCGAGCCAGCCGTTCCGGTTGAACCCAATCGCCAAACCCTAACGCGCGTGACCGTTGGATCGAGATCCAACGGCCACGATCGCGCCACGTCGCCGAACCCGAGCCCGACCGGACCAGCCAGGTCGCCCGAGCCGGACCCGAGCCCAAACCCCCGTACCGTTGGATCTTGATCCAACGGCTCACGTTGAGCCACGTCACCCCAATCCGAATCCAATTCGGATTCCGCCGCCGCAGCCGTGCGGGCCTCAGTTTCCGCGATTTTCACGGACGCTGAGGGGCCTATTTAATGCGCCGCCGCCGCCAACGTGTTGTCGACTTCCGTGCGCACCCGTAGCCCTAGACAACGTCACCTGAGCCGCTGCCGTTTGCCCGCGCGAGCTCGCCGTAGTTGGTTTGGCGTTCCGCCGCGGTTTATCGCCGTTTCTGCCGCTGTCCGCCGTCCTTCGCCGCCGTTGAGCTCAAATCCGGAACCGCAAGGGCAAGCCGCGTCGGAGGGGACCCTTCACTTCGCCGGAGGAGCCCCGTAGCGCCGTTCGAGTGGTCATCGTCTGTAACATCCTGAGTTTGTAATCGCCTTTTTAAATGCTAATTATCCTTTGAGAGTTATTTGGAATTCAATTTGGAGTTAATTGTTTTTTGATTTGTTTGCTCGATCTGTTTCGTTTTAGTTTTTGCTCCAAAATCGTGTTTCGTGTTGCGGTTAGAACTTTCGAGCAACCGTAGTTTTCAAACCTTCTTTAGCTATCCTAGAATCTATCCTAAAGGTTTCCGGGAAGGGTTCGTGAGTTTCGGAGTTTTTTGGGGGGTTTTTGGGTTTTTTCACTGGGCGGCGATCTGCCCGGCCCTGGCCGTCTTCTTGGCCGAGGGGTTCGGGCAGGGGGGCAGGGCGCCCGTTGCTGACCGGCTGCCCTGGCCACCTCCACGTTTTCTAGAGGGTTCTCCTCCCCCAGCCAACTCCCTCCCTCTCACTCTCACCCTCACCCTCTAGCTCTCCCTCTCAAGCCCTCTCTCCCATGGAGCTCTCTCTCCCTCCCTCGAGCTTTCCCTCCAGCTAAACCTCTCCCTCCAGTGTTCTGGAGCTCGTGGAGCAGCTGGTCAAGGAGGAGGACGTCGCTTCCCAAACCCTAGACGAGCTCTGCGGTGAGTGGAGCAAGTTTCAGTCAGATCTGTGATGACTTGAGCTTGATCTTGTACTTTTCTCCATTTCTATCAACTTTTCTTTTAGCCAAAACCCTAGAAAATCTAGTAGTAGAGCTCAACTTTTAGTTAGCCGAGTATCTAGACCTAGGTTAAGTGCTAGAGTTCTCGTTAGTGCGAAAACTGAGATCAGAAACCCTAAATACGTTTTTATCGGATATATTTGGTTAAATGTCATTTTCGTAGTTTTGGAAGTAAACCTTGAAACCCTAGTTCCAAAAGCTAGGAAAAGGACACTCATATATTCGACGTCGTTAAAGTCTGAGTTTCGCGGAAGGAATCGAGTTTGAATTCGATTCAGGGTGAAAGTCGGAATTTAGCATGAATTAGGACTCTAGAGTTTCTCGGATTAGAAATTATGCCAAACGAGGTCGGAACCTCGGGTGGTTTGCGTAAATGGGTCCTTGTCATCTCCGAGAACCCATCCATGTAATCGCCGCGAAATTCCGAAGTCGTTTGTGCGAAAATCCTTTTTCTGGAAAATTCAGTCGACCTGTGGCCGGCACTACCGACGTGGTAAGTCCGGTACTGCCGCTCAGGCCAGCACTACCAACCCTTGTGGTCGGTACTGCCGGGCTTAGGCCGGCACTACCGCTCCCGCAACGCTGGTAGTTATTTTCCAGAGAGGTCCTCCTTTAGGATTCGCAGCCGTCGGTACTACCAACCCTTGCGGCCGGTACTGCCGACTGTAGAGCGGCACTACCGGGATTTGTATGCCAGTACTGCCGGTCTCCAGTTCAAGTTTTGGTTTTCGTTAAGTTTTTCTCTTTCGTGTTCGCTTATTGGTTGTTGTCCGCTTCTTTGAGCTTTTTGCCTTGTTCTCGTTGGATCTTAATCGTTTCCTCGTTATTTCTTTTGTCGCGCTTTCGTTTAGACGTTGACGCCTCAGGAGCAGTAGGCGAGGATCCGGACTTCGACCCGGAGGACACGCAAAACCCAGAGCAAGCAGGCCAGCACCCCCTTTGAACATATTGCTCCTATAATTGCAAAAGTACTTGATGATTTGCAAAACTATTACGCATGCATATGATTATTACAAGTATTTAAATGGTGGGAATAGGTAGTTACCCTAATGGTTGGATGGCTTATCTTAATCTCGTTGCTACCCTAAAATCCTTGAGTAACCCTAGTTTAAGGATAGACGCTATAATAAGTGTCGTCAGGGATTATAAGTCTAATAGTTGCATACGCTTAGCCCAGCTTTAGACTGATTGAATAATGATCGGTGGACTCAGTCAATCAAAGATTTTCGATACGTTATTAGGATTTCGGAAATGGTGATTTTGGAAAAACAAAGGCTATGTTGGTAAAAGATGAAAAAGGAAAAGGTGTACGGTGATTTATGCCGGATGGATGATGGGAGGTCTCGTCTGTGCAATCCTAAGGACTGAACTTGACGTTTTTAACCAAGTCCTTTCGTACAACCACATGTGCTAGTATGGGATATCCTAAACCCAGTACAGGAGTTGGAATTTGATCTTGCGCCGTGGTAAGTCGAAGTAGTTGGGCAATACCGACGTGCTGGTGTTGCTTAGAATACTCCCTCACCACGCGTAGGTGTTGGAGACTTTCGTGAAACAACGGTGGGTGCTTTGCTGAGGGTAAAAGGCACGATGGGCTGTTAGCCATCATTGGATCCGGGTGGGTGAATCAGGTTTGGAGTTTAAGGTACCCAAACACCTTAATTGAGGGGCACTCTCGCCTGGCCTGGGGGTACTCTGTGTGGGTGCGTGGAGCCCCCACCCAAAGCAAAGAGCGCACATCGCCAGAGCTGACGCAAGACTAGATGCCGACAATTGGAAGAGTTTCGTCACAATCTAGCAAAACGGATACGGTATGTATCGCGTGGCATGGTTGACATGATTGCTAGAGCGTGTCGTGTGGGTAAAGTGTGCATTCTCTGCAGAGATTAATCAAACTAATCGATTAGCCGTGCTCACGGTCACGAGCATCTTGGGTATTTGCTGTCAAGTATAGTATTTTGGTTTTGATTTCTAAAAAGGATTTGAAATCGGTAGATCTTTTAAATGTTGGGCTGTATCATGCAAATGTTGAGTCGTTGAACTCAGAGATCGGTTGGTTTGGTGATTTGATCAAGCTGGTGGTGATTCCTGATGCCATGTGATGGTATGATGGTTATGTTGAAGGAAATGATTCCTGATGCCATGTGATGGTGGTGTTGGTTATGTTGGAGGAATTTGGGAGTTGAATGAAATGTACAATTACATTATGTATTGATTTACTCTGATTTACTAAATGTTTTATAAGATGTGCAGTATTCCAATCTATTAGTCTATTATAAATAACTTCAGCTTCATGCAAATCTGAACTAGAATAGCAACCATCTTCATTGTTTAGCCTGCATTAGTATTATACTTGCAAACAATAAAGTCTTGCGAGTACATACGTGTACTCACCGTTTGCTCTGAAAATTTGCATGAGGAGCAGAAAATGCAGGTGAGGAAGAAGGTGACCAGGAGTTCAGTGACCCAGATGTGGGTGGTGCGTTTGACGGCTAGCGGGGTTAGTTGCTCGCCGGTTGCCTGTGGGAATGGAGGCACACCGCGGCCGCTTTACTTTTGTTTCTCTGATGTTTTTCTCTTCAGTTTACTTTAAGCCAATCGGCATTTTGTAAACAAAAACAAGTTGTAATATTAATATCTATCGCTGTAATATACTACCTCTGCCCTTAAATTGCGTTCGCTTGGATGAGACTCTACCTTCTCAACATGTGACACTAGCCTACTGATCCAGGGACTAGTGGTTATCACATGGTTGCGGGAAGCTCAAATTGGGACCAATTGGATGGCATGTGACCTCATTAGTCGAGTATCGTGCTGACCAAGTGGTTTCAATCTGAGTCTGTCGTGATGCCGTGATCATTACGTTACTGGTTGCGTGATTATCCAGGCCCGCGCAACAGTAATGGAGTATCACTGTACCAGGACAGGAGCCCCCACATCGTCCCCGTCCCCGGTGACCGAGCGCCGCCGCACGCCATCGCCGGACCTCGAGCTCCCTCTACCGTCCGATCCAGATCCAAGGGCCCAGATTCATCCACGTCACTCCCGGTGAGATCTCACGTGCTAATCTCCAGATCTATTTCCAACCGTTGGATTTAGATCCAACGGTTTAGATCGCGCCACGTAGCCTTAACCGCACCGTACTAGATCCAATCTCAGCCGTTAGATCTAGATCGAACGGCTAGGGTTAGCCGCGTTGTAAACGTTAGATTGGATCTTGACCATCCGATCAAGATCGAACGGTCCAGATCAGCCGAGTAGTTTCCTATTGCGTTGAGCTAGATCCGATCTGGGCCGTTGATTTTCAAATCAACGGCCGAGATCATGCCACGTGGCTGGGAGACTGACCGTCGCGGTCAGCGCGGCCACGCCGGTCGCCGCTGACGTCAGCCGTGACGTCACGCGGGGCCCGCGTGTCAGCGACCGAGCCAAACCGCACCATGACGTCACGGTGGGGCCCGCGTGTCAGCCCACTCGGCTGAACCGTGTGCTGACGTCATGCTGACGTCACCAGAGGGGCCCACATGTCAGAGACACGAGCCGTGGACCGGGTCCACGGTGGACCGAGCCAAACCGTGCGCCGGGTCCATGGACCCAAGGCGACGTGGCGGCCTCTGATTGGTCCACGTGTCATGCTGACGCAATAAATTAATTTCCGAAAAAGAAAATGATTTATTAATTCGAATTATTGATTTCAAAACTGGATTCAAACTTCAAACGCTTATAACTTTTGCGTTTCAACTCCGATTTGAGTGATTCAAATTTCTAAATTTTCATAAAAATGAGACCTACTCAAATATGAATTTTAATTAATTTTTGATTATGAATATTTCTCTGTTTATATTTAATTAATGTTTTCTTTAAACTTTAAACGGTTATAACTTTTGCATTTAAACTCCGAATTTGACGATTCCAGTTTCTAAAAATTCATAAAATTATGCTCTCTCTGGGTATGAACTTTATTTGGATGTTTGGACACTTTTTGTCTACTGTTTATTTATTTATTTATTGCTATTTGCACGCTTTACGAGTAGACGTTGAAGTGCCCGAAGGCTTCGAAGGTGAAGTGTTGACCCAGGAGCCAGCTCAAGACCAAGATCAAGTACTCTTTGAAGGCAAGTTGTGCTTTGACCATGTTGATCCCATTTTCAAATTATTTTGGTTTAAATTATTGCATGCTAGTTTAATTAGAAAATGCTTTATTTAATTATGGGAAATTAGATAAATGCCAAATTGCTGAATGACACCTTGGTTAATTAAATATGTGCCATGACCCCTTGTCACCCTAGTTGTGAGTTATTAGTTGGACATTATTAAATTGCCAACATGGGTAGTTAGACCGATGTAGTATGCTTAGCCTTGCCACGTGAAATGATTTGGACAATCAAATGCTAATTTTGACTTAATGAGATACAGCACCTGTTTGAAAGAAGTATCATGTGTTATGTTTGTCGATGGCACGTGGTGCATGGTAATCAACTGGGGGTTTGATAAATAGATTTTGACCGGGACATGTGGCAAGAATGATCGGGTGGGCCAGTTGTGGCACCGGGAGCGTTGATTTGGTTCTTCGGGTAGTCTTGCCCTGGTCACCCTAAGGACTTAACCTTGCAAGCCTTTGAACTGAGTCAAACGTGCAACCACATGTCTGTAATGGGACGGACCTAGTTGATTAAGTTGCTAATAACGTACCTGTGGGACCTCAGGATGTCAACTACACCTTTTGTGTAGTTGTACGGGGGAGCGTACAGGGGCTACGGCCAGGTACCCATCTAACGGTTAAATAGCCTAGACTTCGCCTTTGCTAAGGGAAGGTGTAACGCCCTAGTTTTCGCCTTCTGGAGAAAATCTAATTTAAATTATTTAAACTCAAAATTTGTAGTTTCTTTGGTGTTTATATTAACCTGGCATCCTTTCCCAACCAAAATCGGGATTCAATTCCCTTCCGAGTGAAAAATTGAATTTTCAGTTCCCGTCGGTACCCGAAATTTCACCCGAGTCCAAAAATGCTCCAAAAATCCCCAAACCACTTCAATTGTGTTCCAAATATTCCAAAATGATTTTAGGAATCATTACCCGGATTTTTGGACCTCCGTTCCTATTTTATCTCGCGTGGCTTTTGTTTAATGCCCGCAATCCACGCCCGAATATTTAATTCCACAAAAATCATCCAAATTCCACGAAACCAATTTTATTGGGTCCCAAATAATCTAAAATGGCTCTAGGAATTTTTCCGGAATTTTTAGGCCATTTTTCCTAATTTTTCTCTAGGGCGAATCATTCGCGTAAAGGAGAACCAATGGGAGAGTGCCACGTGGCGATGAATAGTACACCATCTTCAACCTCTAGCCAAAGCAAAACAACAGAGAGCTTCATCAAGCAACAATGGCTAGGGCAATCTTCAAATTCTTGTATCTCCCTCAAATAAACACCAAATCGCGAAGCGCCAGTTCCGTTGGATCCGTATCGTCGCCCTCTTGCCATTCCCCACCGTCACTCGCCGCTAATCTCGCTGGAAACAGCCGCATTGATGAAAAACTGAAATGGGCTTTAATGCCATTATCTCGGCCGTTTCTACTCCAAATGGCGCACCACCACATCCATTCTCTTCGTATAAGATCCCCCGTCCCGGTGGTGTGAGCCTCCTTTGGCATCTCCCCTTCGTTCATCCACTAGCTCAAGAAAACCAACGCCGGGTGCACTTTTTCAGTGTTCTTCACATTCTTGCTTGTAGAACCCTCTCCGGTGAGCCATTCTTCTTGTTCCTTGGTTCTTTGTGACCGTGAGGTAGTCTAGAAGCTCACTCAACAATCAATTTTAGGTTGCATCAAGTTTTGGAGACGAATTTCAAGCTTTTCTCGGTTCGGCCGAAAGTCCGTTCGTCGCCGATTTCATCGCCTCCGGTGAGATTCCACTTGATTCCTTCCTCCTATGTGTTCCTAAGGTTATTATCTAGATGATCCATGTTTTGTTTGGTCCAAATCCATGCGATAATGAGTGAAAATCGGGTTTTTCGGGTATTGGGGGCTCTTTGTTTTTTTTTTTTGGAAAGCCCTGTGTTCGTGGTGCATGTGTGCGTGCGGGCCATGGCAGCCAGGCGGCGTCTGCCGCCCGCCGTCGCCAGCGCTGGCCCGCCCCGCCGCCCCGGCCAGCTCACGCCGCCATGCGCCCGGCCACGCCGCCGCCCGCCGTCGCCCACTCGCCACTCCACCCCTTCCCCTCACACCCCAAGCTCCTCTCCATCCTCATGGATTCCATGGTCAAGTCTCAAGCTAGAAGAAGACTCTAAGAGGATGACAAGTGGGGCCCAATGTCCATAGAGATAAGACCAAGTCAAAGTCAAATTTCAGCCCAGTCAACAATGGAATATTCCGAGAATATTCCCGGTTTTTCGATTTTTCGAAATTCAAACTTCGGAAGCTCATAACTTCTTCGTCCGAACTCCGTTTGACTCCATTCAAATTTCTAAATTCATCTAAAATCAAGATCTACCTGCCAGTATTATTTTTGTTATTTTTAGATTTTATTTATTTTCTTTTATTTATTTATTGCCTCGATTTGCGCGTAGACGAGGACCTCGACGCGATCGCCGATCCCGCCGCCGGACTTCAAAGTGTTCAACATTCTCGCTGTGACCGAGGCAAGTCTCCTTGACGTATGTTGATCCCATGGTTTATAAATGTTTTACATTGTTTTACAAATTGCGTTGCTATTTATATAAAAGGATGATGTTGACGTTAGGCCATTAGTTAATACCTATTGTTCATACCTCCTTGATATTGTTATACATGATCCTTTGTCGCCCTAGTATAGCAATCCACCAATATAAATGTTTTTGGAAAAATATTCTTTTATTAGGGAAATGACTATTTGGAAGACTGTTTGGATGGAACATATTAGTATAGAATGTAGATTGAAGCTAGAACCCAATTTGATTGGAGATTACCTGAATATTAGTGTTGATGGGGATTGTTAGTTATGAAATTGATTTATGAACGTCGATGGTTGAAATATTGTGAAGTTGGATTGTTATAATAGTTCACACTGTAATGAATTGGGGGAAATTGTGGAAAATGTATGGTGTTGTAAAGTATTTATGATGGGTTACATAGATCATTGCAAGTGAATAATACGTTGAATTGGATTCTTTGGGCTGATAAAATAAGTATCAAATGGGAATCCGAGTTAGTTGGATTATTAGTGTCTGTTGGGAATTATTATCAACGGACTGATTAAGAAATAGATGATTATGGAAATATAGACCCGTGATAATCAATTATGGAAAATTGTGAATAGTCCAGAATAGTCGGTGATTTAGCAAATAATAATATTACGTATTCCTGGTGGATTAAAGTAGATGACTTAGAGGTGGTAATGTGAAGGATTAAAGATTTGATGTTATGAAGTATTATCAGTGGAATCATGAATAATGTGGATTTCGTATGATTTGTGTAGTCGATCTGATGTCACTAAGTATGGAAATCATTGTAGCCGATGAACTAATCAAATCTTGGGTTAAGGAATCTTTGTTAAAAGATGCTCGGGGATGAGATTATGAATTATTCTCGGTGGATCAAGTAGATTAACTGACCAAGCGGTGTGTGGATGATGGGTAATCAATGAGGAGACTCATATTTTGAGGGGATTGTTTCATATAAAATGATAATGATAGCTTGGTAGGATTTTGGAGTTATGATGGCACCTAATATAGACTTTACTTGTTGGAGTACCAAATTGGACTGAATTATATAGTATCATGGTAATGAATTGGGGAAAATCTTGGTGCTCTCATGAGTGTTGGAGATTATAGAATTGATTATAACAAATTTTATAATCAACCCGATCGGACTTACGGATCAAAAGTTAGAAACCTCGCAAGCTTGCTGTGATAGAAGATGACGAGAATTGATCTAACCAAAACTTGTAGATTAAACAAGAACGACAAAAGATTAATCAACTAAACTTTGAGGAACTCTAAATCAAAACTCTAGAAAAGTTTTTGATGAATCAAATCAAGATGAAACTCAAAGAACTAAAACTAATCTAGAACCAAAACAAGCATGCAAACAAGAACGAAAACAGAGATTATTGTAGTAATGTGGTTACTATAGCACGCAAGGATCTGGAAGAATTGATTTTTAATTCTTCTGTCTAAAATACTCCAACACAAGAGTACAAACCCTAAAAATTACGCTCTGCTCTCTGCTTGGCGCAATGCACTGATTGATCCCTTCAACAGGAGACAACCCCTCTTATTTAAAGGAACAAACACAAGGAGTACGCATGCATGTCCACTTGGCCCATCCTAGCCCAATACATGCAAGATACCCCAAACGATTACAATTCTTGCCATGCAATCACTCACACGAGCATTGCATACAAACAATCCAAACTCAATTGCAAAAACCCTACTCGAGTTCACGTTCACGACGGATCAAACTTCGGTCCGGCGTACATGCAAAACTCACATTTGTTGAGAAATTGGGTCCGGCGCAAAACATTCAAATTCACGTTTACGGCGGACCAAAGAAAAATGGTTCGGCGCTAATGGAAAGAGATGGTCCGGCGCAATAAGGAAAACACACTGTTTTTCCCAAACCACTTAATCACAAACAGCACATGCACAATCACATTTTGCAACTTCAATTCTAAGCCAATTTTTCGGCACATGATTTCACAATCTCCCACTTGATGAAAACATTGGTAACACCACTTAGAATTGAACATTGGCATTCATTTCACAAAAAGTTTTTTTGAACAGACCGAAGTGAAAAACACAAAATCTCCCCCGTTAACCAATATGCAAAGTGAAAAACTCCCCTAGGTGAAAATAAGAAAAATCTCCCCATAAGAAGAAAAATATGTGTGAATGTGCAATGTGCCAAAATTCCAAAATTCTCCAAACTTCTCCCACGAACTTCTCCCCCATTAACAATGGATTCATCAAGAATACAAAAGAGAGAACAACATGTTCAAAATTTTTCCCTTCAGTAATGATTTCACAAAAGAGAAACAAAGGAGTGCCAAGATAGGAAAAGATGAGCTCATTCGATCATATTACCTTATATATCACATAATATGCAAAATACTTGAACTTGATGTGATTTTAACAAGTTAGGGAATGACATGCATCTCAACCTTAGTTCAGTCAACTATAACCAAGTACTAAGCAAGACCTTAGCAGAAAAGCAAGGCTCAAAACTGAAGCAACTAACAACTTAGGGCGAGCAAGTAGTTTCAACTCCAATCTAGTAAACCAATTTAATCTTTAAACAATAAACTGCATGTGGATTGCTCGAAGCATACTTCTTTTATTTTCTTAGAGTGGCATGCTTGAAGCATACATCTTATCTTGAGGGAATGGCATGCTTGAAGCATACATCTTATCTTTTTAGGGAAAACATGCATGAAGCACACAACTTGAGGGCTTTGCTTTTAACAACCCTTTTTTTTACTGATTCCCTTTTTCTTTGATTGTAAACATGCAAAGAGATTAAACGGTCTTATGAAAGAGTAAAGCTGAAACCACACTTGCTTCATAGCCCAAAATTGTCAAGAAGATTCAATATCAAGCCTAGAAGAGTAAGATATCACAGAGTATTTAGCTATAGGCAATCAGATCAAGGAATTCCGCAATATCATTTTTAGTTCAAGTGAGATAATTTGGATTATCATATTTTAGCTCAATTACATAATATATAAAAAATATGATAAATTAAGCTCATCAAGTAGAAGAACTTGGCAGGGAAACTCCCCCTCAAAACAAACCCATTGGATGAACAACCCCAAGTTCTCCCCGAATAAAAGCAAAACGAGAAGAAGACAAGGGTTTTGTGAAAATGTCTGCCAATTGATGTTCAGTATCCACATGGTGAAGCACAATATTTCCTTTTTCTACCTGATCTCTGAGAAAGTGAAATCTGATATCAATATGTTTTGTCCTGGAATGTTGCACAGGGTTCTTAGCAATGCAAATTGCACTAGTGTTACCACAAAAGAGAGGAACACTATCCAGATTAACCCTATAATCTTTAAGTGTAGCTACTATCCAAAGAATTTGAGAACAACAACAAGCAACAGCCACATATTCAGATTCAGCAGTTGATTGTGCAACAGAAGATTGCTTTCTAGACGACCATGCAATGAGAGTTACCCAAGAAATGGCATGAACCAGATGTACTTTTTCTATCAATTCTACATCCCCCAAAATCAGCATCAGAAAAAGCTCTTAAACTAATGCATGAGCAAGCAGAAAGCCAAATGCCAAAATCTTGAGTACCATGGAGATACCTGAAAATTCGCTTGACCGCTTGTCGATGTGAAGCACGTGGGGAAGCTTGAAAGCGAGCACACAAGCACACAGCAAATTGTATGTCCGGCCTTGATGCAGTGAGATACAAAAGTGAACCTATCATGCTTCTGTATTCCTTTTGATCAATGGGTTCACCATCTTCATCTGGATCAAGTGTGCAAGTGCTTTCCATGGGTGTCATGATTGGTTTGCTGTTTTTCATCCCAAATATATGCAACAAGTCTCTTGTGTATTTGCTTTGATGCACAAAAGTACCATTCTTTGTTTGCTTGATCTGAAGTCCCAAAAAGTATGTTAACTCACCCATCATACTCATCTCAAATTCCTTTCTCATGGTTTCTAAAAACTTAGACACTAAAATATGAGAGGAACCACCTAAGATAATATCATCAATATATATCTGAACGAACAGTTGATCATTGCCTTGCTTGAGTAAAAAGAGAGTTTTATCAACTTTTCCAATTGAAAACCCCTTTTCAAGTAAAAAGTTTTTTATCCTATCGTACCAAGCTCTAGGAGCTTGTTTCAAACCATACAAAGCTTTTGACAGTTTGAATACATGATCTGGAAACTTGGGATTTTCAAAACCTGGTTGTTGCTTAAATAGACCTCCTCATTTATATAGCCATTAAGAAAAGCACTTTTCACATCCATTTTATACAATCTAAAACCTTTAGATGCAGCAAAAGCTAAAAGAATTCTAATGGCTTCAATTCTAGCAACAGGAGCAAAGGTTTCATCAAAATCTAAGTCTTCAACTTGAGTAAAACCTTGAGAAACCAATCTAGCCTTGTTTCTAACAACAACACCATCCTCACTTTGTTTATTTTTGAAAACTCATCTAGTTCCAATAACATTAAAATCAGGAGGTGGTGAAACTAGTTTCCAAACTTTATTTCGTTCAAAATTCTCTAATTGTTCATGCATGGCATTGATCCAAGATTCGTCAGATAATGCATGAGATATATCTTTGGATTCAAAAGAAGCAACTAAAGCAGAATGAGCATGAGTATCAGAATGAATAAACCTGAATTGGGTGATTCTCTCATTCGAGTCTCCAATTATTTGTTCAGGTGGATGCATTTTCTGAATGTGCAATGGAGCTGTCATTCCAGAAACTTCTTATTTTCCTTGTTCATTTTCAGCATGAACTGATGATGTTATAGCTTGAGGATGCTCAGCTGTAGGTAGGATAGAAGTAGGTGCGAAAGGTGCTACAACTGGTTGTGCATTAGGAAGAGTCAACACCTTATCCTCAATATCATCATCATTGTCTTCAAAGATTCTCTCCCCTAGAACATATGCGCCTGTACCTGCATCACTTAGACTAATGCCTGGACTAGCCTCATCAAAAGTAACTTCACAGGTTTCTAGAATTTTGTTAGTTTCCAAAACAAGCACACGGTAGCCACGAGTATGAGCAGAATATCCAAGAAAAATGCCATCGTTTGATCTAGCTTCAAATTTATCAAGTTTTGCATCCAAAAACTCTAAAGTGAGAAATGGTATGCCTAAGTCTAAACCGAAGTTCATAAGGAGTTTTACCCAGTTTTGATCTCAAAAACACACGGTTTGAAACATAACATGCAGTTGAAATCGCTTCAGCCCAAAATTTCCTAGGAGTGTGATGTTCATCTAGCATAGTTCTAGCCATCTCAACTAACGTTCTGTTTTTCCTTTCAACTACACCATTCTGTTGAGGCACTCTAGGTAATGAAAATTGATGATCAATTCCTTTTTCAGCACAAAAGTGATCAAAAGAAGAATTTTTAAATTCGGATCCATTATCACTTCAAATAGCTCTAAGAGCTCCTGAATGATCAACAGAAAGCCTAAGAACAAGACTTCTAAAATTACTAAAAGCCTCATCCTTAGATGCCATAAAGTACACCCAAGAATATCTACAGAAATCATCAACAATAACAAGCACATACCATTTGCCTCCAAAAGATTGAACTCGAGATGGTCCAACCATGTCAAGATGTAGTAGCTGTCCTGGAGCGTTTGTCATCACCATGGTAAGAGGTGGATGTGAACCTGCAATCATCTTACCATGTCTACAAGAAGAGCATACTAGATCGCTATCACCTTTAAGCTTAGACAAATCACGTATAAGATCTAATCCACTTACACGAGTAAGATGATCAAAACCAACATGACCAAGCCTACGATGCCAAAAGAATAAATCTTTAGAAATATTGGCAACTAGACACATATGCTTAGAAGAAGGAGATACATCAAAGTTAGCTTTAAATACTCTTCCAAAGCATGAAATCCTGAAAACAAGGTCACCTGAAGCATCTAACACTTTGCATTCATTTTTCTTAAAGCTTATTTCAAGATCTTCATAAATCATTTGTGAGACAGAGAGCAAGTTATATTTCAAGTTTTCAACAAGAGCTACATCCTTGAACATAAACTTGTCACTTACCTTCACTATACCTTTTACCACAACAGAAGAGGTAGAAGTATCTCCAAAGGTAACACTTTCAGCACGAGATGCACGAGTGAGGGAGGAGAACCAATTCTTATCACCAGACATGTGGCGTGAGCATCCGGAATCCACTAGCCGTATGTCCTCTTTCCTCGCGCGAGAAGCTTACATAGCAAAACATGTCGAGGTCTCAGTACTGGGGTTAGAAATGAGATGTCTAGGAATCCAGTACTGAGGCACACGACGCACAACAGTAGGCACAACACAAGCATTCTTATGCACAAAATCATATTTGCCCTTTCCTGTGTTCTTGGCAACAAAAGGTGTTTGCTTCACTGTAGGCACATAATGAGAAGTGAAACGTGCCTGTTTGAAATTAGACCTAGCCTTATCTCTTTCTTTCTTTTGTTGTCTGGACAGTCTAAAGCAAAAATCTACTAGACGTCCATCTCTACCACAATGAGTGCAAGTATACTTAACATGATGTTTAGCTTTAACAGTAGAAGCACATTTTGCATTCATCATAGTAGAAGAAAGAAAAACCAGCAGATTTAAAAGCAATCTCTTTAGGCTCATTAAGAATCTCAATTTTGTCATTGCAAGGAGCATGAACAACAGTGCAAGGTTTAGTTTCAAATGAAGCATGAAGATCAAAACCTAAACCATTTTTATTTGAGCGAACCTTTGATTTATCCAAAATTATGTTCAAATTTTTCTTGCCATTAGTGAACCATTCCAAAGAATTTTGTAAGTAATCAACTTTCTTAGCAAGAGTTAAACAATTATTGCAGGGAACATCCACTTTTCCTTTTTGCTTGCGAGAAGTTGAGCATGAAAGAACCTCATGTGTAAGCAAAGCATCTGTTAAAACCCTAGCATTTGCATCATTCAACATCAATTCTAGTATGGAGCATTTAGAACATGGAGTTGTATCATGCAAATCAATGGTAGAACAACTAGCATGTTTAACAGATTTCTCATTTTTCTTATTTTGATGTAACAAGGAAGCATGTTCTTTCCTAAGCAAGGTGAGCTCATTGTAAATTAGGTCACATGATTTGCAAGCATCATCATCAGGAATCAAAATTTTAAGTCTAGCAATTTCAGCATTCAATGATTCAACAACAAGATCATGTTTCTTAATTTTCTTGTCACGCTTATCAAGCAATTTTCCAAGACGAGCAACAGCAATAGCTAATTCATCATATGAAGGATCTACCTCATTGAAGTCACTGTCATGATCATCCTCGGTGAAGCTATCCTTGCTGCTTGCCATGAGACACAACCCCATCAAATCATGCTTGCTTGAAGTTGCATCATCCTCGCTGCTCTCCGAGTCCACATCGCTCAAATTGACTTGTTCAAGAGCGGAAAGAACTCGGTGGACAACCATACGGTTGATGAAGTTCTTCTTCTTTCTATCACTTAAAGGGAACTTCTTTTTCTCTTTTCTGTTGTCCTTCTCCTCCTTTGATGCTTTTCCTGCAAGCTTAGTACAATTTGAAAGCATGTGGTTGAGATCACCACACTCATAGCACCTTGGATGACCACCTTTCTTTCTCATTCTCACATTCTGCAAAGCTTTGTTAAAGCGAGAAGAGAGTAATACCAATTCTTCTTCCGGAAATTGCTCAATCTGTTCATCGGTTAGCGAAGACAAAGAAGAAAAGGCAAAGCTTGACGAAGAAGAGTTACTTTGAGACATGTTAGGTTGAGAGATCAAAGCAATTGACTTGTAATCATGCTTCCTAGCAAGAACATCTAACTCATGAGTTTTCAGCTTAGAATACAGAACATCTAATGTGAGTGTGCTCATGGTAGTAGATTCTTGTATAGATGTTACTTTCATCTCCCACACAGACATGTCGAAAGCACTAAGCAATTGTCGAGCATTTGTAGCATCAGTGTAGCTAATTCCAACAGTACGTAGATTGCTAGGAATTTTATTGAAACGTGCAAAGAAGTCATCTATAGATTCACCAGGTTTCATCTCAAATCGCATATACTCCTTTTTGTAAATATCTTGCCGAACCTCTTTGATAGTGCTAGAACCCTCATGGTAATCACAAAGAGATTTTCATACCTCATATGCGGATTTAAAATGAACCACACGATCAAAGCCACTGCGTCCCAAGCCTTGGATGATCAAGTTGCGTGCCTTGCTATTTGCTTCAATAAGTGCGCGATTGGCGTCGTTGACGTTGTTGTACTTGAGAACTTCGTATGGCTTGTAGATCTTCTCCCAAATTGTGAAGCCTTGCACCTAGATGAATGCCTCCATCTTGGCCTTCCAAAACTAAAAATCAACACCATCGAAAACACAAGGTTTTGTCGAATAACGATCCATTAATCTAATCATCGGTTAAGATAGATTAGAAGATCCTTGCTCTGATACCACTTGTAGGATCGATATATACTAATATAGCAATCAGAGGGGGGTGAATGATTGCACGAAAGCTAAAATAAAATTTTTGTGATTATCATAACACCCCCAAACAAAACAGAAAGGATTGCTTTGGTTTAAAGCAAAAATAGATTGATAGTCATCCACCCAAATGCAAATATCCAAAAATCCAACCGTCAAATTGATATGAGATTGTTGCTACAGAAACTAGATTAAATTTAGGAACTAGCATAACAAGAATCAGCTCAATCGGATCTTCAGATCAAAAGTTATAAGCTTTACAAGTTGACTGTTTCGAAATCGACTAGTTCGGACCAGTCCGATCGTGAGCGTCAAGTTCGGACCGCTCCGATGTAGGTTTGGACCGCTCTGATCAGAGTCGTCAAGTTCGTACCATTCCGATATAGGTTTGGACCGCTCCGATCAGAATTTTCAAGTTCGGACCAGTCCGAACTTGATCATATCGCCTTTTTTAGATGCGTTCGGTAAAATGTGAATTCCTAGAGATTCAGCTGTCGGATTGACCTGAAATTTTAACACAAGAAACTAGATTCCAATAAAAATCTAACAAAAGAAGAATCAACTCGATCGGACGTACGGATCAAAAGTTATGAACCTCACAAGCTTGCTGTGATAGAAGATGACGAGAATTGATCTAACCAAAACTTGTAGATTAAACAAGAACAACAAAAGATTAATTAACTAAACTTTGAGGAACTCTAAATCAAAACTCTAGAAAAGTTTTTGATGAATCAAATCAAGATGAAACTAAAAGAACAAAAACCAATCTAGAACTAGAACAAGCATGCAAACAAGAATGAAAACAGAGAATACTGTAGTAACGTGGTTACTGTTGCACGCAAGGATCTGGAAGAATTGATTTTTATTTCTTCTGTCTAAAATACTCCAACACAAGAGCACAAACCCTAAAAATTGCGCTCTGCTCTCTGCCTGGCGCAATGCACTGATTGATCCCTTTAACAGGAGACAACCCCTCCTATTTAAAGGAACAAACACAAGGAGTATGCATGCATGTCCACTTGGCCCAATGCACGTCCAATACATGCAAGCTACCCCCAAACGATTACAATCTTTCACGTGTATGGCGCACCTGCCATCCTCACGTGACTGACAAGCCTTCACGTGTACTGTTCTCTTAGCTCGAGCGTCTCGCATGTGAGAGGAGCCGCCCAGATCATCCTCGAGTTGTTGGATGAACAGTTGCTCCCGTTGGATTTGGATCCTAGCAACAAATCACCGGAGGTGATCCAGATGCTAATACCCAAGCCCAAACGAGACAACTCTACAAACATCCAACGACTCGACAACAACCCCGGTATTCCCCCGGTATGCGATCCGAAACTCGCCCAGGATCCCCACATACCGGTTCCCAATGCCATATCAACATCAATTCGCACAAAGGGGCATCGAGCCCAAACTCACTACCAGAGACGCAGAACGCGGAAGCAAACAAACACACCTAACGGCACAAAGAGGCCCAACAACGACCAACAAAACGAACCAAGGAAAAGCAGACGGGTTCCATTACAGAAATAAAAGTACAGCTGTTCACAAAAGTATCACCCACTACACTACACAACAAAAGTAAAACACCCCGGAAGTGTCATGCCCGGAACACTCCCGGGCGCACGAGTGTCGACAGCCTCTACTCGGTGCCCCGCCCGGTCACCGATAGGCAGTAGGGGCAAAACTCACACCCCGCTGGATCCTCACCTGCAAAACCACGGAAGCAGAAGCCTGAGTACAAAAGGTACTCGCAAGTCTTACCCGTGGTCCATATATGACCGACTCCAAAGGATTATGCATTTGGATGTAGCAAGGAATAAGCTGAAGGTAGAACAGTTGCAAAATGCTTAACATTTGTTGTTTAGTTACTTAAACTACTCAATTTCCAATTTTAGTGCGGTTGTTACTGCACCTACCACTAGGTGAAGTTAGCAATTAACAATCCACATCAATTAACCACATTCATTTCGAGCTCAAGCCCAACGGCGAACTTCAGTTCAAGTTATTACTACGTGTAACAGCAGTGACCAAGCGTGCTCATATCCGAGAGCGCGGCAATTCGAATCGCTTAATTAACCTTGCAGGGAAGCATTGATCACACTACATGTGTCCCGAAGGAACCTCATGTCAACCCCCTCCCATCCATACCAATCCGTTGGGGCATCTTCATGCGGTCCGGAAACCTAGCACCCCCTCGAGCAGCCCCAAGCCCGGCTTGGCGCCCGAGAGCCGGCCTAGGCCCCGCCCTCAACCACGTCCAACCACATGAGGGCATGGCCCATCGAATGGCATGCGATGAAAGAGCGGCTTACCTTACCATAATCGGGCATGTGATCAACCAGTTGGTGCCCAGCCATGGTGCCACATCGGATCGGTCCTTAGCTGACTCAGGCGGGACTACCACATTTGGGTCTCCTTACCCAAATGCCCCAACTCTCCCGCCCGGTCTCCAATTATACCTTTTTCCACAACATAACCATAGCCAAACAGTTCCAGAGATTTTAATGTGTAAGACCTCAAGCAGTGGAACCATCCACCACTTGGCACAAACCCGACTCCTAAGCATACTAAGCACGACACAATTAGTACCCATAATCTAGCTCCAAGGGAGGTGTTTTCGAGTAACAATGAAAAGGGTACATGCAGCAAATAGGATCTAGCCTATCCCACACTTCAACTCCTAATGCAACACTTAACACCCAATAAGCAGTTTATTCAAAAAATAGATTATATATAAGGTTCAAGATGCTTAGGTGCTTGCCTTGATCTTCTGCTTGCGGATCGACAGCGATTTGCCCCTCGGCAACTCCCTCGACCACGGCGGTATCACCCCCCGCGGTTTCGTTCTCTACACGAATAATATGCAACAATAAGATGCATGCGATGCGAAAGAAACGAGTTCAACACACACAACCCCACAAAAACCCACAACTGGACAGACCAGCCTAACCCGGACAGTCCGAGCCTTTGATCCGGACAGTCCGGATAACCCGGATACTCCGGACTGGGTGTCCGGACACTCCGGACCTGGAGCATTTGGCCCAACACGACTTGAGGATGGGAGTCCTACCGCTTTTTACGGCTTCACACCGACCCAATCTATGACTTTTCTACAACTTGCAAGCCGGGAGAAGCCCCGAGCTAGCTCAAACCGCCAAGAAACGATGACATTCTACTAGCCCAACCAAAACCTAACTCCAAGCCAAGAAATGGCTTTGCTACTTCCCGATCTCTAACCTAGGCACCCTACATTCCCAAAACCAACCCCAAGAATCACCACACCTCAAAACCCTAGAACTCCAAAGTTCATCCCCAAACTCTCAAATCCAAACCTAAGTTCCAAACCCACCATGGACGGCCTTAGGATCCAAGAAACCCACGAATCAAACCCCAAGAGAAAAAACCTACCTCCAAAGGAAGATGGAGGAGAAGCAACGCCGGGTGGAGGAAGGAGATGCCGGCGTGAGGAGGAGTTCCCTGAGATGGAGGAGCCGCTGGAAAGGTCACCGGCCGGTGGGGAGCTCACCGGAGTGGAGCTAGGGCGGAGGAGACGCACGGGAGGGGTAGAGAGCAAGTGGAGAGGAGGAAAGAAGAATGGGAGCCACGAAATAGGACTTATACACAAAACCCCCGCACAATCCGGACCCTCCGGATGCTCAACCCGGAGACTCCGGGTTGGGGTCTTCGGTAGAATCAACCCGGACACTCCGGACATTTAGTCCGGACACTCCGGGTTGGGGTGTTCGGTCAGCCCAATCCGGATACTCTGGACAATTTATCCGGACATTCCAGACGTTGATCCAGATACTCCGGATGTCCCAGAATTTTTGAACTTGGGGCCTTGACAGCATGACACCCTTGACAACCAAGACCTCGATTCCTCCAGAACCTAGTCCCGAACCTCAGTTCCTCCATGAACCTAGTTTCGGTCCCGTCATCGACCACGTTCACCCTTAAGCAACAGGTGCACATGAACAAACAAGAAACGAATCCGAGCACAAGTCCATGACTTGACTCAAGGTCAATCCATGCAATCGCTCACACGAGCATTGCATACAAACAATCCAAACTCAATTGCAAAAACCCTACTTGAGTTCACGTTCACGACGGACCAAACTTCGGTCTGGCGCACACAGGGACTCAATCCCTAGAATTTGCCCTTCCCAACGGACCGAAAATTTGGTCCGGCGTGACTCACGACGGACCGAAAACTTGGTCTGGCGTACATTCAAAACTTACAGTTTTTGAGAAATTGGGTCCAGCGCAAAACATTCAAATTCACGTTTACGGCGGACCAAAGAAAAATGGTTCGGCGCTAATGCAAAGAGATGGTCAGGCGCAACAAGGAAGACACACTGTTTTTCCCAAACCACTTAATCACAGACAGCACATGCACAATCACATTTTGCAACTTCAATTCTAAGCCAATTTTTCAGCACATGATTTCAGAGATCCGACGGTCAAGCATGTGCGTGGACGTGGACGAATCCCGGCCGTTGGATCTCAATCCAACGGTGACCGCATTAGGGCTAGGGTTTGGGCTAACGGGTTAGCGGTTTAGGGTTAGCGGTTAACGGGTCGGATCCAATGGCCCAGACCCATTTAGAGTTTTTCCTGATTTTCCTTTTGTTTTTATTATTTAATATAATTCCAGTAATTCAAATAAATCAAGAAAAATAGCGAAAAGCTCAGAAAAATTCCAGAAAAATTCTGAAAAATATTTTGAGACATTTTGGACTCAAATTAAATATTTACAGGCTGTTAGATCGCAAGACGAATGGTCAGGATTGAGATGCGTTCATGTCATGATGGCTTGCCATGTGGCTCCGTATCCGCATGGGTTAAATTAGATCTTGACCATCGGATCTGATTTGGACGCACATGATTGCACTGACGTTCGAGCCAATCAATTAACGCCACGTAGCGCATGGTTACCAAGGTGTGGCCAAGCTAGCCGCGCGGTTATGCTGACGTCATGGGTGATGTTAGCATTACGTTAGCAATGATGTCAACAGCGAGCTCACCTGTCAGCCAGCCGAGCCGCGTGCGTGTGACGTCAGTAATGACATCATGGTGATGTCATCGGTGGGACCCATGTGTCAGTGAAATAGGATTTTTTCCAGAAAAGTATTTATTTTATTTATTTAATCTGCTGACATCGGCATGACTTCATTAATTGGTTTTTCCATAGAAAACTAATTCGCTTGAAAAGAAATTCGGTGTTGACGTAAGCGTGATGTTATTAATAGGAATTTTCAGAAGAGAAATAAATCAAATAATTCGGTTTATTCTTTTTAGTTTATTTTCAAACTTCAAATTGCTTGTTCTTGCTCATACGAACTCCGATTAAGGTGATTCGAGAGCTTAAATATTTGTAAAATTGTGCTCTATTTAATGGTGAATTTTATTTGATTTTTGGTGTTATGTTGTTCTTTATTTTTGGCATTTATTGGATTATTTATTTGTTACGCGTAAATGTTGAAGTGCCTGAAGGATACGTGGGAGAAGTATTAGTGCAAGAGAAAGGTTGTGATACTACGGAATGACGGTATGAGTCATTTTCGATGTCGGCATTAAGGTACGACTTTGGTGTCATGTTTTTGGGCCTTTTCTGTGAGTTTGGGCTTTTTCGGGGGAGAATTTGGGCTTTCCAGGGGAGTTCGGGCCTTGGGGGGTCTATTTGGGCCGAAGGTGGGACGTAATTGGGCCATGTGGAGGTGGACTAGGACAGCAACCCTGCTGCCCTAGCCCTTTGTGCGCCCCTCCACCTCCCCACACAACCTTAGCCGCCTCCCCCTCCACCCCCTTGCGCCTCCACCCTTCCCCTTCCTCCTCCACCTCCTCTAGCCGGCCCTAGGTGAGATCCAACCCCTCCCCTTGCTACCACGCCCTTCCATACCGTTGTTTTCACCATTGGAGCGCTCCGCGACGAGGAGATCCGGTGGATTTGGAGCGAGGAAGGATGGATTTGGAGCGAGGAAGGAGATCGGGTGAACCGATAGGAAGGATTTCGGCATTCGTCGTTCGTCGGGAAGAGGTATGTTATGGGTCATCCTAGGGGATAGTCTAGGTGTTGTTCTAGGGGCTGATTTGATGCTTTTAGATCAAGTGGTGGTGCTGTGATTGGGTAGATTAAATGAAAACTAGAGTTTGCCACGTTCTCTGCTTCGGGCAGATTGTGCAGTCGACCTAGGGTTTCAGTTTTGGCGATTTAGAGTCAGAATTTGGTTGTCCGCCTGTTTAAGAAGTTGTAGGTAACTTCAATACCTTTAATTGGACATAAAGAACGTCCAATTCCACCCAGCCGTTTGAAAGTTCTACTCGTTTTACCGAACGTGTTCAAAACTGTGATGAGATTGGAACAGATCACGATATTCTGTAGATTAAACCACTTTAGAGGCCGAATCAGTTTTTCCCAAAACTTAGAAAAATCTAGGAAATTTCCTAAGCTTCGCGATGGTGTACTCGCTTACTTGATTTGGAATTGTTAAGCCCAAGTTATGGCATTCCGAAGGCTGCTGTCCTGTTGGGACAGAGTCTCTGTTTTTCGGTTTGGGGAGTAGTTTGCGAAGTCGTGGTGGATGGGCAATTGTGTACTATTTTGTGGGCACGTTTTGAGTGTGTGGTATGTTTGTGCAGGTGGTGTGACCCCGGGAGTGCCCTCAACCTCTCGCCAATCCGTCGCCCGAGGTTAAGGCAAGTGTATTGTAATGGGTAGCGTTGTATGTTGCTAATTGTGACTAGGTGCAAATTTGTTTACATGATGTGCTACCTTGTCATGATTACATGTTGTGATATCTTGCCATGATTAGTGCTTGCCCATGTTATGATGAAATTGGATTACTATGATGCTATGCCATGTTTAGTTCAGTTTGATGCAAGTTGTTTATGTTTATGGCATAATCTCATACATGGCATGTGATCTGGCCCGGTCGGTGAGAAAGTCATAACTAGTCCGGTAAGGTCGGTGAGAAAGTTATGACTAATCCAGAGAGCCACTGAGTAAGTCCTACCTCGTGATTCCATCCACCGTGGTGATTGGAAGCGAGGAGTAGGCACCCTCCATCTACGGGATGGAAGCGGGAAGAGGGTGCACGCCGACGAGTGTGCACTCAACAATACCGGTATATGCTTCCAGGAGACATGTGCATTGCATTGCATACATGATGTTGTTAATGAAATGAGTACAATGAGATTGAAACATGGATATGATATTGTATATGGATTTATGACGTGATCATGATGTTAAGCATGGTATGTGATGATGTTGGCATTGAATTGTTCTTTTCAGTCCATTGCAATATACTTGCTGAGTGATGAACTCACGCTTGTGTTCATATTGTTTTTCTTAGGTACCTTGACACCGACATGCGGGAAAGGGGCTTAGCGGCACATCATCACATAATCTCCACACAATTAGACAATATTTACCTTTCGGATTTGTGATCATGAATCTAGTGTGGTGAAACTAGGATTATGATTTGTTCATGTGCTTGTTTACATCCATTACTTCGTTTTAGATCATAGTATGGCTAAAATTTGATATGCTAGACTTAAATTGCTGCTATGTCACCGGTTATCGTTGTTTAGATGCTTTCCATTGTGATATATCTTGTGATATTATTGTTGATGCTCCGTACCATGGAAAAACAAAGGAGATGCTGCCGAGATTTTCGGTTTTAGCATTTACTCCTTTGCTGTAATTTATCTTAATTTATGGTATTTAGATGTTGTTTAGCCTATGTTTGGTAGCATTCAGGCATGCTAGATGCCGGGGTGTTACAAAGGTCCAGAGCAGGAACAAGAACTTTTCCCAGGCAAGTTTTGCTTTGATCATGTTGATCCCATGTTTTAAAATTATGTCATTTCAAATTATTGCATGCTAATTCAATTAAAAATGGTTTTAATTAATTTGGGAATAGTTAATCAGCCTATTTGATTATGTCACGTTGTCACTATTAATTGTATGCCATGATTCATTGTCACCTTAGGATTGTTGTTTATTAGTTGGTTGCTAATAATTGCCAACATGGGTTTCTACATCGTAACTAGTATGCTTAGACATGCAACGTATTATTGATATCATTTTGAAAATACAAACTTAATATTGATTAATAGAATATGGAATATGTTTCTAGAATGGTGTTATGTTGCCACATGATGATGTTGATATGTAGAGGCCTGTGTGATTCTACATGGATGTTGAGTTGTTGTTGGCATGTGTTGCACGGTAATCAAATGGGGTGGGAAATGATTTAGACTGAGGCAAGTGATAAGAGACTGTATGTCATGGTGGGCCTGTGTGGGAATGGGTTGATGAGTGATGTGAGGACTGTAAGCCAATTGTTGAGAGAAGGAAGTCTTGCCTTGGTCAATTAAGGACTTAACCTTTCAAGCCTTTGAACTGGGCCAAACATACAACCACATGTCTGGAATGGGACAGACCTACTTTAGTAAGTTACCGATGTCTTGGCATGTCATACCTCAGGGTGATGGTTACATAGGGTTGTAACTGTGTGGGGGAGGATGTTTGTGCTGCGGCTTGATGTTGATCCAACAGTATATGTCGGTCCTATACTTCTGCTCTGTGTGAGGGAAGGAATAGTGAATGCAATACTAAAGAGGTTCATATGCTAGGATAGAAGTTTCTGAAAGACTTTGTTATGGTCATTCGCCTTTGTGGTGAATTCATTGTATCTTGTGGGTAAAGTGTATAACCTCTATAGAGTGTCAAACCTATTCAAATAGCCGTGTTCGTAGTATTGGACAATGCTCGGAAATTACAGTCAACGGTTATATTTTGATAAAATGAACTTGGAATTGGAGGCATCTTGTCTCTGGATATATGGAAATTGGTTTTAGGATGAGGAATGGTTTACTTGTGAAATAACTGGGAAATGTATTATTATCATTATTTGTTTTACTATTTTTCAATCTATTTATTGTAATGGTTGGAAATGTTGCTTTATTGCAAAACAACCACTTCAGCCATTCATTTGGAATAAACCATACATGTAGATAATAGACTTGCATTCTGTGCATGACTTGTTGAGTGCTTTATGTACGAGTACCAGGAGGAGCTGAACTAGCACTTGTGGAGGAGTCTACACCTGCACTTGTGGAGGAGTACCAGGAGGAGCCGAACTGTTAGGGTGCGAGCCCAGTTAGTTGCCTGTGGCATATTCATGGGTTACTACGAGTCTTATTTCTTTTCTGCTATGGAGTTCTTAATATTTGAGTCTTTGCCATGCGAGACGTATTATTGTAAGTTGACCATAAGTTTAACCAAATATGATATATTAATATATGAAGTCTTCACTTATTATTTCACTATGTATGATTATGATATTTCATCTATGTTGAGACTGTGTGCACTAGCATGATCCTGGACTAGTGTGGAATACATAGAGGGTCTGAATTTACAAATTCGGGTCCCAACATGCTTGATAGGTATGGATGAACATGTGCAGTTTAAAATACACTATGGAAATGGGGTTTTGCACATGGGTGCACAAGGGGTGGAACTAATTCATTTTCCAAATGTCGTGACTAGCTTGTCATATGCAGGAGAGAATTTATGGAGGACATTACAAGATGGTTGTACCAAATGTTCTTATTGGATCGCAAATTGCATGACTTGAAGCTGCACAGAGTAGGGTGTCGGAGATTGGATTGTACGTACTGGGAGTTAGTGAAAATGATGGGGCTGAAGTCGTGGAGTTCATATGTAACAATGGCGATTGAGAAATGGTGGCCACTAGTGTTGTTGGCGCAAATATTTCAGAAAGCCATTATTGTCCATGCGACACAGGAGGTGGTTGCTGGTGATGAATCGGAGGAAGTTGGGGGGAGCAGCCAAGCTAGAGAATGTTTAGTGAGGCAGGATGTTAGTTTCGGTCAGTAGGAAGTGATAGGTGAGGAAGTTGAAGTTCCAATGCAAGAGGTGCAGGAACCAATGGGTGTGGCAGATGAGGGCGAACATATTGAATCGATCCCCCAGCCCAGATATTCCTATTTGAACAAGGGACTACTACACTCCAAAAATCTAATCATCAACGGTCGGCCACTCCACCCCATGAAATGGTCAACATGTAAGCATGACCTCGACACTATCGTGTAGGTTTGCATTAGGATCAATTCCTACCTAGGACGTCATTTCTGCCAATGCCCTCTATTCATGGTAACCAGTACAACTCTTACATACTATAGTGTAACATGTCTCGCTATATGACATTTACTCTTACTTGTAGATCGAGGATTGCAAATTCACTGAATGGTTGGATGATCCTATCCCTTGGAAGCTACATATTACATGGCCAGATTGATGATATGCCTTGATAAAAAGGAAGAGGAACTCATTGAGGTGAAGAACGAGAATGACCACCTCTGCAGGCAGAACTTAGAACTACAGACCAAGAACGATGACCTACACCATCAAAGGATCAGGGAGAGGAACAATGAGGAGGTCGTCCACCTCAGCAACGACTACCACACTTACTGTTGCTATGGCAATGTGAGCTACAGTTGTGCTTGCCACTACCCTAACCAGCAGCCCCATCCACACCGTCGCGATGATCAACACTCCATGTGGGTGCTGTATGGTTACTCATTCGAGCCTTCCGAATAGGGTCTACGATACCTAGCATGACTTCTTTACAATTCCAAAAGGCGCGCGTGTATCTTAGCTATAGTTTTCGTTCATGGTTCCTGCGTGTCGTAGCGCCATGTCTCTTTGCACATTTTCTATGTCATGTTATGTCCACGATGTCATGCTATGTACACTATTATTTTCTATGTCATGCTATATATCCTTATATATTTATGCACGTTTCTTGTGTTTACTACATTATGCTATGCCATTTTATGAGCCATGTACTCCCTGCCTTCATTCCGTTTATACCAACCTTAAATGTCACTTCTACGATTTTTTCCTTATTAATTTATCTATGCCTTCTTATTATTTCCGTTTATACCAAAATTTGCTTCCTCCTCTCCCTTTTCCTCCTCACTCTCTTCCTCTTTTTCTCCTTCTCTTCCTTTTCTTCCCCTCCTCCTCTTTCCCTCCCCCTTTTCTGTTTTGAGGTGGGGCCTCTGTCGCCAATTGAAATGTCAACAGAGAGGTACCACCATTTCAACTGGCAACAGCCTTTCTGTCGCTATTTGAAATGGTGACAGACTCTCTGTCGCCATTTCAAATGGTGACAGAAAGGCTGTCACCATTTTAAATAGTTACATAGGGGTATTTTTGCTATTTTTCTAATCGGTGTATTTTTTCTGTAAACTTTCATTAAAATAATATTATTTACAAAAAATCGTGGGGTCTTGGTCCTTGAGGCTGAATGTTGAAGAGATGGCAAAACGATCGCACTGCTTTGCAAGTGGCTTCCTCCTTCGCGTCATATGATGTGGAGCCATATCCTTTGAAAACGTAGCGAAGTCTTCCAAATCGTGTAGGAATAGTGATGAGCAAGTTGACATAGTGGCTGATAACTTCTCCTTCATATTGTTCTTCTCCGAGGAAGTAGGTTGGTCGCTGTTTGTTTCGTAGGTATCAAAGCTGGTACTGTAGAATGAGCAACCATTTATGGCTTGATGTAAAGTTGACACTGGCCATCTATTATTTTGAGAGAGAAGAAATATTAGCTAAGATTTTTAGATAATGATTATGGGTAACAATAAGAAAGCATAGGGTGAGAGTAGAATTTTTTATACAATATGGTTTATTAAATAGATCCTTAAAGTTTATAGTAAAGATGAGATATAGCTAAAATAGAAGAAATAAATCAAACTCAAATATAAATAAATGAATGAAATCAAATTTTTATTAATCTTTATTCATTAGATGGTTGTTGTTCACAAAGAGAAATGAGAGCTTACACATCAAACTAATCATCATTTACAACATCTAAAAGGAAAAGCTAGTCCTGCTAAGGTCCATGGAACTGGCTCAGGTAAGTCTTCTTATCGTCTGTCCTTCTCTTCTTTGGAGCGGGGATAAGCTCTGAGCACTCTGAAACCTCTCTTGGTCCGAAGAGCCCTCGCCGTCGGCCTTGTATATTGCCAGCTCCTCCCACTCCTCGTGAAGTCTCTATTGAGTCGTCATCAGCTCATCGAGTGTGTCCTGGTGGCTAAACTCAATAGCCTCTGTGAGTGCCAGCTGTCGACGCAGAACTAGGAAGCTGCTCATCATAGTAGAGCGGAAAGAACTGTAAATGCTGCACTAGTACTTGATGGGGTGGTAGCGAAACCCAAAGGTCCTCAGCTGTACCTCGTAGAGTCTCCCTATTGTCCACATAGCCTCATGAGCTACATCCTAGATGCTCATGGCGAAGGAGTCTCGCAAAGGTTGTACAACTTTACCCACAAGACATGATAGTTTCCTTGCGCCAACACACTTCCTTTGGTGTGCGACAGAGAAAATCATGGCAAGGCCCCTATAAAAACTCATTCATGTAGTCATGCCTGCTAAGGTTTCATTATTAAAAAAATCCCTCTAGTCAGAAGCCCCCTCTTGCGCCAGAGTGGCAGCCTCACGCTTTCACCGCACCACTATCACCTATTGGCATGATTGTCCATGGTATGTTTTAATATGACTAGCCAGGTCTGTCTCATTCCAGACTTGTGGTAGTACGGTTAGGCTTTACATTCAACGAAACTCAGACCGATCCTTAATTGACTAAGAGAGACTTTCCACAAACCCAGAACCATAACCACACCATCTCCTAAGCATTTCTCGTCCGGTTTAAATCACATTTTTATTTTAACCATACTATTTTAAGATAATACTAAAATCATGACTCTCATTTTAATAGAATATTATTTTGGCACAAATTGCCCAAAACTTCCTAAGTTCAATTCTAAGCACGTCTAAGCAATTTCTATGTTCTAACATATAATAATTAGCATCTTTTTAAGGTTAGAATGGTATAAGAATTCAATTTTTAAAGGTGGCCTAACAATTCTGGGTATAACTACAAATTTAAAACCGGGACAGAAATTACATTCATAACAATTATGCACGCAATAATATAAATTCAAAATACAAGTTTAACAACTCAGATCAATGTGATCAAGGAGATGTGACTTGTTTGGTTCGACGGGTAGCTGCTCAAAATCGTCACTCGCGTACTCCCTGGACTCTGCGAAATATATACGCAAAAAACATTCGAATTCAAATAAAATGACAAACTAGTATAAAACAGATATTTAGGATTTTAGATGAATTTAGCAAGAAAAAGGAGTCGAACAGAGTTCGAACGGGCAAAAATGGGCTCCTAAAAGTTTAAAAACACTTAAAAAAGAAAATAGATTTTTCCTGATTTTTAGAATTATTTTTTAATGAAAATCCAAATTATTGCGGAATACTGACGTTAGCGGCAATTTTTGAATTATTTTTTAAAATAAAAATCTGAATTATGATACAATGATGACATCGTAATTACATTTTCGCGAAATTAATTTTTAAAAGGAAAAAAGGGAGGTGGCGGCTGACGAGTGGGCCTAGGGGCGAGGCTATTTATAGCCCCTGGAAGTAGCATGGGTAGTGGCGCTGTCAAAAATTGTGGCGGCCGGTGCGGGAGGCGGGTGTCGGCGTTTTTTACGACAGGATCCTCCCGCGAGGGAGGTTTTAGTTCGGTTTGGGGGTGTGCTTAGCAGAGACGTAATCCAATCACTCTCTTCTCGCCGTCCCGGAGAAGATAAACAGTAGACACCCTTGGTTTTTCCAGGTTCAGGCCCCCAAGGTGGGTAATAGCCCTACGTCTTGTCTGAGATCTCCCTTAACCTTAGAAAAAAACTCCCATTCTTGACGTCCCCCCTTTCTCACGTACACCCATCCGCCCTTATATACCTCCGGTCGACCTAGGCAAGGGGGGGGACAAAACTACGCCGCTACACGGCTCATTAATTACATTCCATTAATGCCATCCCATCTTGAGGCCTCCTTCTTTGTGCCACTACATCACGGGCCGTCAGGACTGTGCGCTTCCCATGATAGGCCAGTTGTGGCATGTCAGGAAAAGGGGCCTAATGACATGCTCCGCATTAACTGCCCTGACACCATGCCCCATGGGAGGCTTCCTGTAACACCCTACAAATCTAAACTGTCGTACAAGAAAATTTCGACAGCATCTCTCCTAAAATTAGGACAAAACGGAAGCGACAACAAGATTCATAATAACCATTATAAACAGGAATAACATAAAAGCATCAATACTAGAGATAACAAGTCTAAATCAACCAGAAAACAAACATAAACGTAAAACAGCTCCAAAGAGGACATCAACAGGTCTATGATTAATAAAATTTCAGCAAGCTAATGAATTATTAAATGCACTAGTCTATGTGATTCGTGATGACCCCGGAGGGTTGATTGTGCTACTAAGCCCACCCTTCAAGCTTACGACTCGCGAGAACTACCTGAAAACAACAAAATAACAAGGGGTGAGATTGGGTAATCTCAGCAAGCGGAACAACTTCTAACGAATAACACAGCCACAAGAAACTAGCATACCAAATTCCTCATGTCCAATACCACATTATAGAGTCCACACAACCTCAAGAAATGCATATGATTGTGCACATGCTTATGCCATGATCCTCCTCACCGTGCCCTTTCTCAGAACACACGGTGTTGTACTGCATCTGATCGCGCCAAGGCGTCGACAAACTTCCAATGCATGATTATGCAGTTAATGCTTCATGCATAAATACATGCATAACTTCCCACTCTGAATTCACATGCTTGCATACCATAAAATAACATGGATAGAATGCGAACATCATTGAGATAGAATATCTCCACAATTCATCTTGCAAACAACATCTTTCTTCATTCTTACTCATGATTCAAAAGCCAAACAACCACATCACAATGCAGGATAGGATATTGTAATCTCATAAACAAGTAGTTAAACCATGTAGGTGTGCTGCAATTAAGGTTTATATTGAAGACGAAACAAATAGCGAGTTATAGTTTAGCAAGACCGCTACTTCCACTTGCCTTTACCAACGTGGATGACGAACCTAGTTGCGTCCAGAAGGGGCACCACCTGTACAAGTATTATTTCAGTACATAGCGACATCACAAATGATCACACAACTCGAACACACGCTTCCTAATCCCCGCTCCCTTCTTAAGCGCCAAAAACCCCAATCTGTCCGGGTCAAACAGCAGCACCCTCTCTTCACAATTTCGTATATTTTTTTTATACAGATCATAAAAATACAAAACAATTATAGTAGCTAGATATTGACGAGATCTACAACTTTCATGAAGATCACAAATTTCAATTCCACTGTTAAATAAGCCTAAACAAACGTCCAACACAGTGGACAAAATCTGTTTCCAGATTCTGTCCGTCATCTTGCAACAGCGATAACTCTCAGACCGACGCCCCAACAATTCTGAAAAAATTACAGAAGCTAGATCTCGACGTTATCTACAACTTTCTAGTTATAGGTTTTTTCAGGAAAAATCGTCTATGCCACGTAAAACGCGAAATAATCCGCACTGCACAATCTCCCCTTCCAAAAACAGCACCACGTGAACATCTACCCTTTTCCCCCATCAAGATCCATCTAAAACACTCACCACCAGATCTAATACACTCCTAATCCCTAGATAGAACAGGGGTAAAAGATTGGGAATTTTACCTTGAGTTCTCCCTTGAGAACCCACGAAAAACGCGCGACGATTCCCGAAACGGAAATCTGCTCGTCCTCCACGCCTCCACGGATCCTCTTCTCGCTTGCTCCTTCGCGTTTCGCGGTGGATCTTGAGCCACCACGCAAGGGGAGGAAGAGGAGGGGTGGTGTGGCTGCTCGGGGAGGAAGGGGGGTGCCCTAGGGCTTTTGGGGGGGTGACACCCCTTTTATATGGTGGGCCGGCCCACTAGGGGAAAAGAGAGAGGTGGGGAGGGGATTCGCAGCCCAGGCCCAGGTTTTCCTCGGCCCACTGTTTCTAGCCCGACAACTCCAAATTTAATATTAATACGCCGGATAAACTTCAATTATTTCATCCCCCGACAAATCCTTCATTCCTCTCCCGAAACAAAACCAGGAAAAGGAACCCTAGAATCGCTTTGACGCTCTAAGGCATCACATTCTCTCCTCCTTAAAAGGATTCGTCCCCGAATCTACTCCTCTTGCTACGGAACCTTAAAAAAGGAAGGCAAATTGGTAATCAACACTTTACCTTCAAGCATCCTCAAAAAGTGTAGGATACTTCTTCCAGATCTGGTCCTCAAGTTCCCAAGTTGCATCCCGCTCGAGACTAATTGGTCCACAAATCTTTCATTGGACACTAACACGAACTATTCCCCTATTAAAAAAGGACACCTATTAGGTGAATCTGGTATCGATCTGGAATCTCAACTCCCACTTCTCTCTTCAACCCGATCGCGAAAATCCGCATTCCAATCTCAACTCCTCTACCACAGTTCGTCAGATTCGACGACGCGAACCATGTGAGACACAACGCCTAGGTAAGTCTCTAAATCAACCCAAACACAAACTCCTATCTCCTACAAGTGATTGATCTTTTACAAAAGAACCAATATCCACCCTTACCAACGACAGAGATAGCCTACTTTACAACCAGGGTCCGTAAATCCATGAAACAATAACAACCGAACACAAACACTACGGTTGACACAAACTCGCTCGAACCCAGCGACAAAAGTTCCAAAAATTAATGTAATTACCTGCAACTTCCAAGTTGTCCACTACTAAATTAAGCAACCCCACCGAGGAACACATCAATGAAAACAATTCTCCAAAAAAAGGTTTGAATTGAGTCATACACAACCTTCCTTTACTCTTCACTTTTAAACTACTTACGATCAGCGACCCACACTAGTTTTCCCTTGTAAGAAGGTTTCGCCTTCAGATTCTTCCACCCAAGGACCAGGGCAAGGAGTACAATCCTTGAATATACTCAACCATAACATAAACATTCATTTTCTTACCCCCCAAGCTTGAACGTAAAAGAATTCTTAATTCTCACTAACACAACGAACGACAATCACCACCTTTAAACCGAAGGGCTGAAATTCACATACACGGGAACTCAACTTGGAAGAGGAACTCCATAGAACCAAAACCACCAAAAAAAAATTTCTTCGGGGAGAAGCTCTATTCAAAAGAGAAACACCGCGAAAGTCTTCTCGCAAATGCATTTCACTTTTACCAAAACAAATCATCTCACTTTTATCCAAGGCCAAGCCATTCGAAAAAACCGATCAAGGAATTAAATGCTTCCACACAACCACCATCTCTTTTTCCTTAAAAGGAACCAAACTCACTTCCCAACAGAAAAATTGTTTCAACCATGAATATCATTCATGTCACAACTAAGAATCATCTCTTAAACAAAAATTGTCAAACACCTCACACCACAACACAACTCTAGCCCAAAATAGAAATACAAATATTTCCAGATCATGAAGTTCCAAATCTTACATTGGATTAGCTACTTCTTTTGATCAACAATGCAACCGATAACTCGACCTTGAAAACTACGGACACAGTCAAAGCATACATCCTTGAGCATAAATGTCGATTCATAACTTAAGCTAGTTTTCTTATCAAAGATGAATGAATGACGATATTTAATAGAATAACATTCCAAAATCTCCACAAATTACTTCAAGGTTAATCATTCTTTTATCCTTGTTTTAAGCCTCAAATTAACCCACATTTGGTAGAATCATTCTAAGTTTAGGAAACTCAAACACAAGACAAAGAATACTTTGACCGAAAGTATTCAACCCAAATATCAAACAAACAAACCAATCCATATGAATTTTTAAACATAAGTTCAAAGATAACTCCCGCCATCTATAGCATTCCACTACCCTTACCATCTAGATTTCAATATTCCCTATTTACTCATTGAGAAGGCCCATCAGGATTTAACAACAACTACACAACAAATTCTTACTCTTATTACCTTTTCCACAATTATAAATAAAGTTCACAAGTGCTTATCAAAAACACATCCAACCAACACTACCTCATCAAGATCCCCACTGAGCAAATTCTAACCTATATCATCATATTCTAAATTTGAAAGGCGATTGCTTCAACAAGTCTTTCAAAGATGATGAACCTATAAATTCCATACCACATACGTGTCAACATCTCGACAATGGAAATTTATTCACCTAAAAGATGACTCAACAAGTAAATATTATCTCAACAAGGCACCAATCGTAAATAGAAGTTTAAAACATACATTTATTAAGGACAAAATCACGCGTCATGCTAACTATCCCTGGTTCACTCCATCACAACATGTTACAATTTCCACCATTTTAACAAAGGTTTTCAACAATTAATCTAATCATTTACCACCACTACTAAGTCATCAATATCAATAATTGGCATAATTGTAAAACAACAACATTGCTTTTAGTTACCCTATCCATAGGCTATGACAAACTGTCACTACACAACATACTCCAACTATGTAAAATAGATTGAATAATTTAAGCCATCCAAAGCTCTTATAACAACAACGCTAAATTAAATTTAAATTTTTTTTAATTTTTTTAGCTACCCTATACACGGGTTATAGCAAAATTGCCACTCCAAGACATACTCCAAATTTTTTTAAAGTGAACTGAATAGGTGAAATCATCACAAAGCTCTTACGGCAATGGCAAAAACTTATGTCTTCCCAATTGATATCGATACTAGCATTATTGGAACGCAATTGCATACTTCCGAATCTACTAATAGTTTGCAACGTCATAAATATCAACTCTAATCAATTTCCAAGTTAAAGTCACTAGCCAACACGATTAAATTAGAACATCTTTAAACAACCAAAGATGGTTTCTTTAACAATATCGGTAGTCCACCATTACAATTAAATTGTTCTACCGACCTTATATTAAAATGTCTCTAAATAACCCACTAATTTTCTATTACCTTCACAGTAGTTTACATCATCGTAATGTTCTAACTACGCATCAAGATTTAAAGCTTTAAACATTGTCCATGGTCAAGGGCACATTAAAATAATGCAATAAATCCTAAGCATGCACATTAACACATTCAATCATTATCGCTATAGAGCAATCTACAATACTAGAAGATTATTTAATCTCAAGCTAAAGATAACAATTACATTTTAATTGATTCAACTCACAAATTAACTTAGAAGTACATCATTCCATAAACCACATTGTTACATACTACGTAACACGTACATAAAATTTCTAAACACCGTCATGGGTCACCTACCCTTGACAAACAGGAGGCAATCCCAAACATTCAAAAACAAACACAGTTCTAGATCAAGAACAAACAACGATAAAAATTTCTTCTTTTCGTGCAAGGGAGAAAAGCAAAATCCAAACATAAATGCAAGAGAGCTCGACCCTCAAATGTCCAATCATAGTAGCCAAAACTCTTCAAGAAATCCAAAACCTACACTTTCCACAAAGGAAGACGGATGCAAAAGGAAGACCAAATGTCCAACTAAAATTTTCCGATAAAGATTCAAACTTAGCTCCATCCAGCTTGATCTGCAACAGAGAAACTCCAACCCCTTCTTTTAAAAAAAAAAATCGGAAACAACAACCACGTAAATTTCCTCCCAACGACAGTCCATCACAATAAATCAAGTGCCAAAGCAAAATTGTGACCAAAAGGCAGCGCCAACGTAGAACTCTTCTTCTGTGTCTTCACTCAAAGGATACAAAACCACAAACCGCCAAAAGGACAAATCAGCGAGTGCTCAAAACTAAGCATTTTCCTCGGTTTCGAACCAACCACATACCCAGAAAACCAACCAAAACCGACCGTCACAAGACGGTAAATAACATCCGTAGGAATCCATCACCAACCTCTTCTATTTGACTCCAGTCACTACCCGATCTACGACAGACACGGATAAGTACTCTTTCCCTACAGGGGTTTAATAGTTCTTCGGTGGTGACTCTACCCGGCCACACCGTCAAACCACAGCCTCACTACAAACAAAAGGTGACCGAAACCCTTCGGCACCACAACCACACTTTATCACAAATGAAGCAACTCAATCAAATCTATCATAAATATAGCATTATACATCATCAAAAGTAGCATTCAACAACAAAGCTTAAATTCAACCTTTAAGCATAAGGCAACGATACCCATACCCTTTCCTACAGGCATCCATTTGTTTCAAATTTTAAATTAGTGATTCCACTTACACAAGTTTTAATGTTGCTATCCTATGACAAAATTTTAGTTAAAACCTAGGCCATGTTTCTAAGTTATTCCACATCACATTTTAGTTGTATCCTATAGTATGACACTAAAAATAGACATTCCAAGGACCTACAAACCAGCTCGATACCAATCAGTAACACCCTACAAATCTAAACTGTCAGACAAGAAAATTTTGACAGCATCTCTCCTAAAATTAGGACAAAAGCAGGCGACAACAAGATTCATAATAACCATTATAAACAGGAATAACATAAAAGCATCAATACTAGAGATAACAAGTCTAAATCAACCAGAAAACAAACATAAACGTAAAACAGCTCCAAAGAGGACATCAACAGGTCTATGATTAATAAAATTTCAGCAAGCTAATGAATTATTAAATGCACTAGTCCATGTGATTCGTGATGACCCCGGAGGGTTGATTGTGCTACTAAGCCCACCCTTCAAGCTTACGACTCGCGAGAACTACCTGAAAACAACAAAATAACAAGGGGTGAGATTGGGTAATCTCAGCAAGCGGAACAACTTCTAACGAATAACACAGCCACAGTAAAACTAGCATACCAAATTCCTCATGTCCAATACCACATTATAGAGTCCACACAACCTCAGTAAAATGCATATGATTGTGCACATGCTTATGCCATGATCCTCCTCACCGTGCCCTTTCTCATGAACACACGGTGTTGTACCTCTGATCGCGCCTGTTGGCGTCGACAAACTTCCAATGCATGATTATGCAGTTAATGCTTCATGCATAAATACATGCATAACTTCCCACTCTGAATTCACATGCTTGCATACCATCAAATAACATGGATAGAATGCGAACATCATTGAGATAGAATAGCTCCACAATTCATCTTGCAAACAACATCTTTCTTCATTCTTACTCATGATTCAAAAGCCAAACAACCACATCACAATGCAGGATAGGATATTGTAATCTCATAAACAAGTAGTTAAACCATGTAGGTGTGCTGCAATTAAGGTTTATATTGAAGATGAAACAAATAGCGAGTTATAGTTTAGCAAGACCGCTACTTCCACTTGCCTTTACCAACGTGGATGACGAACCTAGTTGCGTCCAGAGGGGCACCACCTGTACAAGTATTATTTCAGTACATAGCGACATCACAAATGATCACACAACTCGAACACACGCTTCCTAATCCCCGCTCCCTTCTTAAGCGCCAAAAACCCCAATCTGTCCGGGTCAAACAGCAGCACCCTCTCTTCACAATTTCGTATATTTTTTTATACAGATCATAAAAATACAAAAAAATTACAGTAGCTAGATATTGACGAGATCTACAACTTTCATGAAGATCACAAATTTCAATTCCACTGTTAAATAAGCCTAAACAAACGTCCAACACAGTGGACAAAATCTGTTTCCAGATTCTGTCCGTCATCTTGCAACAGCGATAACTCTCAGACCGACGCCCCACAAATTCTGAAAAAATTACAGAAGCTAGATCCCGACGTTATCTACAACTTTCTAGTTATAGGTTTTTGCAGGAAAAATCGTCTATGCCACGTAAAACGCGAAATAATCCACGCTGCACAATCTCCCCTTCCAAAAACAGCACCACGTGAACATCTACCCTTTTCCCCCATCAAGATCCATCTAAAACACTCACCACCAGATCTAATACACTCCTAATCCCTAGGTAGAACAGGGGTAAAAGATTGGGAATTTTACCTTGAGTTCTCCCTTGAGAACCCACGAAAAACGCGCGACGATTCCCGAAACGGAAATCTGCTCGTCCTCCACGCCTCCACGGATCCTCTTCTCGCTTGCTCCTTCGCGTTTCGCGGTGGATCTTGAGCCACCACGCAAGGGGAGGAAGAGGAGGGGTGGTGTGGCTGCTAGGGGAGGAAGGGGGGGGCCCTAGGGCTTTTGGGGGGTGACACCCCTTTTATATGGTGGGCCGGCCCACTAGGGGAAAAGAGAGAGAGGTGGGGAGGGGATTCGCAGCCCAGGCCCAGGTTTTCCTCGGCCCACTGTTTCTAGCCCGACAACTCCAAATTTAATATTAATACGCCGGATAAACTTCAATTATTTCATCCCCCGACAAATCCTTCATTCCTCTCCCGAAACAAAACCAGGAAAAGGAACCCTAGAATCGCTCTGACGCTCTAAGGCATCACACTTCCGGGCGAAGCCTTCTTCACCCTTGCGTCTTGTGACGTGGGCCTCCTCGCCCCGCGAGGAGGGCTTAGGAGCAGTACACGCCACGTAGCCACGTGGGCCTCCTCGCCCCGCGAGGAGGGCTTAGGAGCACTGCTCGCCACGTAGCCACGTGGGACCCTCCATACCTTTTTTGAGGGCGGGGAGAGTACCCCGGTGTTGAATATGCCGACAGTAGCCCTCAGGCCCTTCATGAGACGTGCCAGTCTTTCACTCGTTATAGTAAAAGATTGGCTGTCTCAGGAGGGGTCCACCATTATTGTGTCAGGGTACCGAACCGCCTTCGACTCTTTCACTTCGGCTACCTTCTCTGCGGTTTCCGAAGCGACGCTCATGACTAATCCTCTTCACGAACTACCGGGGGGAGAGCATATATATATGCCTCCCCACACCCGAGAGTCTTCTACGCTTCCTCTTGAATCTTGACGCTTTTACTTGCAGTCTCCCCTTCCTTCCTTCTCGTAAATGGCGATCCTTCCTCAATCCCAAGTTAATGACGATAGGGTACGGTCCCTATCGCAGATGGCGCCGGAGGGAATCCTCTGGCTTCACCGCGGGACGCGATCTCCCAGGCCCGAGCCCGGGGAGATCGTGCTCTTTGGGTGGGCTCTTGCGGCGGGCCTAGTCCCGCCGTTCTCCAAGTTCTTCCTGACGGTCCTCCATTTCTATGGAGTGCACCATCTTCACCTTTCCCCCAACTCCATCGTCACCTTTCCCCCAACTCCATCGTCATCCTCGCCTTCTTCGCACACCTGTGCGAGATGTTTGTGGGGGTGAAGCCCAGCCTTCCCCTTTTTCGATACTTCTACTCCCTCCGCATCACCAGTGATGGAGAGGTCACCGGGAGTTGCCACTTTCGGCTTCACGACGGGATGGTCCCCCACTACATTGCCTTCCAGTAGAAATCGAACTGCAGGGCATGGAGGGAGGACTGGTTGTACGTAGCCGACGACAGTGGCGCAGACGTCCTCGCCATTCCATCCGCCGCGACGGAGGGGAATGAGGACTGGAATGCGGCTGTCGAAGAGACAACCGAGCTTCGGGCCATGGCGAACCGCATTCAACATCTGCGGGACACCGGCCAAACTGGGGTGCTGGTAGTTCGGGACTATGTGTCCCGAAGGATCAGCCCCCTGCACCTCCGAGTTCGCTCAGCGTGGCACTACACGGGCGACGACGACCTGACTAGGACATACCCGGGTAGTAAGTCTTTATCTTCTTTTGCACGTACAGCTTCTTCTTGCACTCTCCGTCTTCTAACTCCCCCCTCCTTTTCTGTCAGGCGACGGGAATCTAACCAACTCTCTTCTCATGAGATGGGTGAAGGAGTTGCTCCCAGTCCCCGCTGGTGATCTGGTGTTCTCCGAGGGGGTCCGGCCTCTAGCCGACATGGACCTCGTGGAGCGGAACCAGATTACCAGGGGGTTTCCACCAATGGACCCCACCGGTCTTGCGGTGGTACCACCCAGGGGTCCTTTGGTGATCAGGGACCCTGCGGCCTCTGATGATCGCGCCGCCGGGAAACGCCCAATGACCGACGATTCCCTGGCCACGGATCCGAAGAGGCCCCGCACCTTGGGCGATGCTTCCAGCAGCGCCATGCCCGCTACTCCTCCTACGACACTAGGGGGAGTAGGCTTCACCTCCAGGGTGCCGACGACCACTGCCCCGGAGGCGGCGCCGGCTCCGCCGGCGCCAACAGTTTTGATGCCGCCTCCTGCGACATCTTCTTCTTCTACCCCAGTACTCTCGGAGTCGGGCGACGCAGTGCCCGCGCGCCCTCGTTCGGTCACCCTCCCGGCGTCGGGGTTCGCCTTCCAGTCACCTACGAGGGCAACTGTTCAGGTGGATCCAGTCCCAGTGGTGCCTCCTGCACCTGCCGGGACTGGGACATCTTCATCGGGTGGCCCAAGCGATGCCCCTGCCGCTCCTGCGGTGGTCGCTCCTCCAGCCCAGGGTCCGGACCATGCCCGAGTGCTCGCGGATCTTCAGCGAGTGCACACGGGTATCGGCACTCTTCTCGCCACAACCGCGGCCCAACTAGCATGGTACCCCCAGCAGTTGGCAGCTTTGCGGGAGGAGAAGGAGAGGACCGAGGCGGCATTGGCTCGGAAGAATGCCGCCTCGGTCGTTCGGGCCCGGGCAGCCGAGGCGATGCGAGACAGGACGGTCGCGGAGCACCAGCGGGTGCTCCACAACATCACCGCCACGCTTCGCGACGCCTTCGGGAGCATGAGGGTGAGCTTGGCGCCACTCGGCGTGGTGCTTGCGCCTCCGCAGGAGTCCACCGCTGCGCAGTACGCTGCGGGGGTAAACCGTGCTGTGGAGGCCTTCCAGAATCTGCCCGCCGCTCTTGCCGAGCGTTCGGCCGTCGAGGGGCGGGCAGTGGCCATCGGGGTAGCTTCCTACGTGCTGGCGTGCTGCGCCAGCCGCGACGCTTCCTTCAATGCCTTAGCGACGGTGGGGGCATTGAAGGAGACGAGGAGGAGGCGCGAACACGTGTGCAGGACGCTGCGGAGTTCGTCGCCGGGCTGATGCATGTTCAGCCCCCAGCAGGCCTCGACCCGGCAGCCGGAGACGCCGGGGACAATGGGGGTGCGAACGCCGGGGACGCAACAGCTGGCGGTGCCGACGACCAGTAGCCTTCCAAAGGCTGCTGGCTTAATCTTCTTTTGTTTCGTAGTCTGTAATCATGAAACTTTGTTAGTACTTTTGGGTACCATTAAGGTATTTCATGTTACCTTCTCGCTTGCCAACTTTGCTTGCGCATACTGCTTAATTTTGATGAAGGACGATCAGCTCCCGGACTGCTCGACGGAGCTGAACGTGCTCGCCGAAAAGTGCCCAGGGCACATGGTCGCCTTAGCGAGATAGTTTGCTGCAAACAATGCCACTCATTAGGTAGCACCTATTAAGGGATGTCCACGGCAACGTACAGTTTTTCTCAGTATACGCGAGAAAGGAATGGAAAGATCAAAGCAAAAAAGCCCTTGAAACCAAACACTCCCCTGCGTGACGACAGCCATTGAAATGGCTGGTCTTCGGTCACCAAGCATTTACATCTTCAGGGGTAGAATTTACGCAGCAGCTCGATGTTCTGGGAGTTCACCAACTCTTGGCCTTCCTCCGTTGCCAATCGAACGGCGCCTGGTCACGACACTGAGATTACCTTATAGGGCCCCTCCCAAGTGGGAGACAGTTTGTTGCGACCGGCATGCGTTTGAATTCTTCGCAGCACGAGGTCTCCCACCACCAACGTCCTCTGGCTGACTCGAGAGGCATGGTAGCGTCGAAGACTTTGCTGATACCGGGCGGCCCGAACTGCGGCCCGGTCCCTTGCTTCTTCCAATAAGTTGACGTCTTCTCGCCAAAGATCCTCTTGGACTTCCTCAGTGAAGGCTACCACCCGCGGGGATTCGAACGTTAGTTCAGAGGGAAGAACGGCTTCGGCACCGTAGACCAGAAAGAACGGCGTCTCGCCGGTCGCCCGGCTTGGTGTGGTGCGGAGGGACGACAACACAGTAGGGAGTTCTTCTATCCACGATGCCCCTCGCTTCTGGAGTCTGTCGAATGCTCTTGTCTTGAGGCCCTTTAGTGTCAATGCATTAGCGCACTCCACTTGACCATTGCTCCTGGGATGCGCTACCGACGCGAAGCACACCTTGGTGCCCATTTCTTCGCAGAAGCTCAAAAAACCTGCGCTGGTAAACTGTGAGCCATTGTTGGTGATAATTCGATTGGCGACCCCGAAGCGGTTGAAGATCCCGCGGATGAACTTGACAGCGGCAGGGGTTGTAATGGCGCGCACTGCTTCGGTTTCAATCCACTTGGTGAATTTGTCGATGGCGATGAATAGGTGGGTGAAGCCTCCTGGGGCCCGTGGGAACGGACCCAGAATGTCCAAGCCCCAGACCGCGAATGGCCATGAAAGGGGTATAGTCTGAAGAGCCTGGGCGGGGCGATGTGTGCGCTTGGCATGAAATTGACATGAAGTATATTATTTTACCAGTTCGCAGGCATCTTGGAGGGTTGTGGACCAGTAGAATCCTTGACGGAACGCTTTGCCGATGAGCGTCCGCCCGGATAAGTGGCTCCCGCACACGCCCGTGTGGATCTCGGAGAGTAGCGAACTCCCCGCTTCCCGAGTGATGCACTTCAGTAGAAGACCATTTCGACTCTGGCGGTACAAGTCCTCGCCTATCAGAGTGTAGCACTTAGCCCTTCGTGCGATCTTCTCAGCTGCAGCATCATCGTCGGGGAGCACTTGGTCTTGCAGGAAGGTTAGGATAGGGGCAATCCATGCTTCTTCCCTGCCAAGTGTGGCGACCAGGTGGTCACACAGGTACTCCGCTTGGGCGAGCGTTTCCCCTGGCGCCGCCGTAGCGGGGCCGGTGCTCTCTGTCCTGGAAAGGCGGGCCCCGGGCCACTCGCCACCGTCGGGAACAGAACGCCTCTCGCCGATGTCGGGGGCAACCTGCCGCACTTCGACATCGGGGGCTAAGACACCAGCACCATTGTCCCCATCAAACCCGGGGGCGACAATGGACGATCGAGGTGGACACCCTTTGCAGCCCTCGATCGGAAGAACACCTTCGCCGCGGCCCCCGGGGACAGGGGCGGCGTCGAACAGTCGCGTAGGTCCTCCTCCGAGGGCCCCAACAGGAAAAACACTGTCGTTCCTACCTTGTTCAGGGGCTACGACAGGCGACCGACAAGGTCCTCTCACGAGGCCCTGGGTCGGAGCTGTACCACTGTGCGTGCCTTGTTCAGGTGCAACGGTGGTAGCTTGCAAAGATCCTCCTTCGAAGGCCCCTACCGGACACGCCCCACTGCTCCTACCTTGTTCAGGGGCTGCAGCGGGCGGTCGAGGGGACTTCCCCAGGAATTCTTCAACCGGGCTCTCAACGTCGTTTCCACCCTCGCCGGGGATCACAATGGACGGTTGAGATAACCTTTCTTCAAAGACTCCGGTTGGAATAACCGATCTGGATGAAGCGAGCTGAGACAGTTCGTCCGCCAGATGGTTGTCTCGCCGAGGGATATGGGTAAAACCCAGTCCATCGAAGCGGCGCTCCAATCTCCGCACTTCTGATAGGTAGGCAGCCATGACCGGGTCGGAGCATTGGAATTCCTTGCGCACCTGGTTGATCACCAGCAGAGAGTCTCCCTTGACTTGAAGGCATTGAATTCCCAAAGCTGCAGCGGCGCGCAGACCTGCTAGCAGCCCTTCGTACTCTGCAATGTTGTTAGTGGCCTTGAAGTCAAGGACGACTACGTACCGGAGGACGTCCCCGGTTGGGGCGATCAAGACCACCCCAGCCCCCGCGCCTCCCAGCCTGAAAGAGCCGTCGAAGAATAGCATCCAGGGGGAGGCACGGGGTCTTCTTCATTCTCCGAGGCGGCGGGAGTCCATTCTGCAACGAACTCCGCTAGCCTTTGACTCTTAATGGCGGTGCGGGGGACAAAATTGAGGCAGAACTCCCCAAGCTCCACCGACCACTTGGCGATACGGCCCTCCGCTTCTCGGTTGTGGAGAATCTCCCTCAACGGATAGGTTGTAACGACCACCACCTCTCGCCCCTGAAAGTAATGACGTAGCTTCCTGGATGCCACCAGGACAGCGTATAGCATCTTCTGGGCCTGCGAATATCGAGTTTCCGCATCGTGCAGCACCTTGCTGACAAAGTAGACCGGCTTCTGAACATTACTCCTCTCCGCCACCAGCACAGCGCTTACCACTGCAGGGGTGGTAGCTATGTACAAAAGCAACTGCTCGCCAGGCTGTGGGGTGACCAGTACTGGCGGAGGAGAGGTACCGCTTTAAGTTTTCAAAGGCCTGTTGAGCTTCCTCTGTCCACTTGAAATGGTTGGTCTTCTTGAGTAGCTTGAACAAAGGCAAACTTCTTTCTCCCAGCCGGGCGATGAAACGCCTGAGGGAGGCCAATCGACCCGCCAAGCACTGAGCTTGCTTGAGTCGAGTGGGCGGCTTCATATGCTCAATTGCTGTTATCTTGTCGGGGTTAACCTCGATCCCACGACTGGATACGAGGAACCCTAACAATTTACCGGAAGGCACCCCGAACACGCATTTCTCAGGGTTAAGCTTCAGTCCGCCCTTCCGGAGGTTGGCGAAGGTTTCCTCCAAGTCTTCAATGATCTCTTCGCCTTTCTTGGTCTTCACTACCAGGTCGTCCACATACTGTAACACCTTACAAATCTAAACTGTCGTATAAGAAAATTTCGACAGCATCTCTCCTAAAATTAGGACAAAACGGAAGCGACAACAAGATTCATAATAACCATTATAAACAGGAATAACATAAAAGCATCAATACTAGAGATAACAAGTCTAAATCAACCAGAAAACAAACATAAACGTAAAACAGCTCCAAAGAGGACATCAACAGGTCTATGATTAATAAAATTTCAGCAAGCTAATGAATTATTAAATGCACTAGTCCATGTGATTCGTGATGACCCCGGAGGGTTGATTGTGCTACTAAGCCCACCCTTCAAGCTTACGACTCGCGAGAACTACCTGAAACAACAAAATAACAAGGGGTGAGATTGAGTAATCTCAGCAAGCGGAACAACTTCTAACGAATAACACAAACACAAGAAACTAGCATACCAAATTCCTCATATACAATACCACATCAAAGAGTCCACATTCCTCATATACAATACCACAACAAAGAGTCCACATTCCTCTTATCCAATACCACATTACGGAGTCCACACAACCTCAAGAAATGCATATGATTGTGCACATGCTTATGCCATGATCCTCCTCACCGTGCCCTTTCTCAGAACACACGGTGTTGTACTCTGACGGCCACAAGACGCGCCGCGTCGACAAACTTCCAATGCATGAATATGCAGTTAATGCTTCATGCATGAATTCATTCACAACTCTCCACATTGAGTCCACATGTTTGCATACCATCATATAACATGGATAGAAAACAAATAGCACTGAGATGAACTATCTAGACAATTCAACAGGTAAACAACATCATTCTTCTCTTTACTCGTAATTCATAGTCAAAGCACCTCATCACACTGCTAATCTAAATATTGCAATCATCAAGGCAATTGATTAAACCATGTATGTTTATTGTAATCGGAGGTTATAACGAAGGCAATGCAAACAATGATGTATAGCTCAACCATAACACTACTTCCACTTGCCTTTACCGACGTAGACGACGGATCTAGTTGCGTCCAGAAGGGGCACTACCTGTACAAGCATATTTTCAGTATGCAATAACACCACAATTGATCACACAACTCAAACACGCAATTCCTACAACCCGTTCCCCTTTTCCAACACCGAAACCCCGATCTGTCCGGATCGAACAGCAGCAACCCCCATTCTCTTTTTCGTATCTTTTTTTCCACAGAACATAAAAATACAGAAAAATTACAGTAGCTAGATATTGACGAGATCTACAACTTTCATGAAGATCAAAAATTTCAATTCTACTGTTAAATATGCCTAAACAAACGTCCAACACAGTGGACAAAATCTGTTTCCAGATTCTGTCCGTCATCTTGCAACAGCGATAACTCTCAGACCGACACCCCAAAAATTCTAAAAAAATTACAGAAGCTAGATCTCGACGTTATCTACAACTCTCTAGTTATAGGTTTTTGCAGGAAAAATCGTCTAGGTCACGTAAAACATGAAACAAGCCGCGCTGCACAATCTTCCCTCTCAGAAACAGCACCACGTGAACAACTACCCTTCTCCCCCTTCAAATCCCATCCAATCCAATCACCACCAGATCTAAAACACTCCCAATCCCTAGGTAGAACAGGGGTAAAAGATTGGGAATTTTACCTTGAGTTCTCCCTTGAGATCCCACGAAGAACACGCGACGATCCCCGAAACGGAAATCTGATCGAACTCCTCGCCTCCACGGATCCCCTTCTCGCTCTCTCTCGTGCGCGTGTTCGTGGGGGATCTTGAGCCACCATGCAAGGGAGGAAGAACAGGGGGTGGCGGCTGCGAGGGGGACTGGGGGAGGCGCCCTAGGGGTGGGGGGTGGCCGGCCCCCTGGGGGGGGGGGGGCGCACCCAAGTGGGCCGGCCCACTAGGGGGGGTGGGGAGGTGGAGGTGGGAAAAGAATTCCCGGCCCAGGCCCAAGTTTTCCTCGGCCCACTGTTTCTAGCCCGAATACTCCAAATTTAATATTAATACGCCGCATAAACTTCAATTATTTAACTCCCCAACAATTTCCCTCATTCCTCCCGAAACAAAACCAGGAAAAAGGAACCCTAGAATCGCTCTGACGCTCTAAGGCATCACATTCTCCCCTCCTTAAAAGGATTCGTCCCCGAATCTACTCCTCTTTGCTACGGAACCTTAAAAAAAAAGGCAAACTGGTAATCAACACTTTACCTTCAGCATCCTCAAAAAGTGTAGGATACTTCTTCCGCATCTGGTCCTCAAGTTCCCAAGTTGCATCCCGCTCAGACTAATTGGTTAACAAATCTTTCATTGGACACTAACACGAACTATTCCCCTATTAAATAAAGGACACCTATTAGGTGAATCTGGTATCGATCTGGAATCTCAACTCCCACTTCTCTCTTCAACCCGATCGCGAAACTCCGCATTCCAATCTCAACTCCTCTACCACAGTTCGTCGCATTCTGGACGACGCGAACCATGTGAGACACAACGCTCTAGGTAAGTCTCTAAATCAACCCAAACACAAAGTCCTATCTCCTACAAGTGATTGATCTTTTACAAAAAGAACCAATATCCACCCTTACCAATGACAGAGATAGCCTACTTTACAACCAGGGTCCAGAATCCAGAAACAATAACAACCGAACACAATCACTACTGTTGACACAAACTCGCCGAACCCAAATGACAAAAGTTCCAAAAATTAATGTAATTACCTGCAACTTCCAAGTTGTCCACTACTAAATTAAGCAACCCCACCGAGGAACACATCAATGAAAACAATTCTCCAAAAGGTTTGAATTGAGTCATACACAACCTTCCTTTACTCTTCACTTTTAAACTACTTACGATCAGCGACCCACTCTAGTTTTCCCTTGTAAGAAGGTTTCGCCTACACATTCTTCCACCCAAGGACCAGGGCAAGGAGTACAATCCTTGAATATTCTCAACCATAACATAAACATTCATTTTCTTACCCCAAGCTTGAACGTAAAAGAAATCTTAATTCTCACTAACACCACGAACGACAATCACCACCTTTAAACCAAAAGGCTGAAATTCACATACACGGAACTCAACTTGGAAGAGGAACTCCATAGAACCAAAAACACCCAAAAAAATTTCTTCTGGAGAAGCTCTATTCAAAAGAGAAACATCGCGAAAGTCTTCTCGCAAATGCATTTCACTTTTACCAAAACAAATCATCTCACTTTTATCCAAGGCCAAGCAATTCGTAAAAGAAACCGATCAAGGAATTAAATGCTTCCACACAACCACCATCCCTTTTTCCTTAAAAAGGAACCAAACTCACTTCCCAATGTAAAAATTGTTTCAACCACGAATACCATTCATGTCACAACCGGAAGAATCGTCTCTTAAACAAAAACTGCCAAACACCTCACACCACAATACAACTCTAGCCCAAAATAGAAATACAAATATTTCCAGATCATGAAGTTCCAAATCTTACATTGGATTAGCTACTTCTTTTGATCAACAATGCAACCGATAACTCGACCTTGAAAACTACGGACACAGTCAAAGCATACATCCTTGAGCATAAATGTCGCATTCATAACTTAAGCTAGTTTTCTTATCAAAGATGAATGAATGACGATATTTAATAGAATAACATTCCAAAATCTCCACAAATTACTTCAAGGTTAATCATTCTTTTATCCTTGTTTTAAGCCTCAAATTAACCCACATTTGGCGTAATCATTCTAAGTTTAGGAAACTCAAACATTAAAGACAAAGAATACTTTGACCGAAAGTATTCAACCCAAATATCAAACAAACAAACCAATCCATATGAATTTTTAAACATAAGTTCAGCATAACTCCCGCCATCTATAGCATTCCACTACTCCTTACCATTTAGATTTCAATATTCCTATTTACTCATTGAGAAGGCCCATCAGGATTTAACAACAACTACACAACAAATTCTTACTCTTATTACCTTTTCACAATTATAAATAAAGTTCACAAAGGCTTATCAAAAACACATCCAACCAACACTACCTCATCAAGATCCCCACTGAGCAGCCTAACCTATATCATCATATTCTAAATTTGAAAGGCAGTGCTTCAACAAGTCTTTCAAAGATGATGAACCTATAAATTCCATACCACATACGCGTCAACATCTCGACAATGGAAATTTATTCACCTAAAAGATGACTCAACAAGTAAATATTATCTCAACAAGGCACCAATCATAAATAGAAGTTTAAAACATACATTTATTAAGGACAAAATCACGCGTCATGCTAACTATCCCTGGTTCACTCCATCACAACATGTTACAATTTCCACCATTTTAACAAAGGTTTTCAACAATTAATCTAATCAGTTACCACCACTACTAAGTCATCAATATCAATAATTGGCATAATTGTAAAACAACAACATTGCTTTTAGTTACCCTATCCATAGGCTATGACAAATCATCACTACACAACATACTCCAACTATGTAAAATAGATTGAATAATTTAAGCCATCCAAAGCTCTTATAACAACAACGCTAAATTAAATTTAAATTTTTTTTTAGCTACCCTATACACTGGTTATAGCAAAATTGCCACTCCAAGACATACTCCAGCCTTTTTTTTTAAGTGAACTGAATAGGTGAAATCATCACAAAGCTCTTACGGCAATGGCAAAAACTTATGTCTTCCCAATTGATATCGATACTAGCATTATTGGAACGCAACTGCATACTTCCGAATCTACTAATAGTTTGCAACGTCATAAATATCAACTCTAATCAATTTCCAAGTTAAAGTCACTAGCCAACACGATTAAATTAGAACATCTTTAAACAACCAGCATGGTTTCTTTAACAATATCGGTAGTCCACCATTACAATTAAATTGTTCTACTGACCTTATATTAAAATGTCTCTAAATAACCCACCAATTTTCTATTACCTTCACAGTAGTTTACATCATCTTAATGTTCTAACTACGCATCAAGATTTAAAGCTTTAAACATTGTCCATGGTCAAGGGCACATTAAAATAATGCAATAAATCCTAAGCATGCACATTAACACATTCAATCATTATCGCTATAGAGCAATCTACAATACTAGAAGTTTATTTAATCTCAAGCTAAAGATAACAATTACATCTTAATTGATTCAACTCACAAATTAGCTTAGAAGTACATCATTCCATAAACCACATTGTTACATACTACGTAACACGCATATAAAATTTCTAAACACCGTCATGGGTCACCTACCCTTGACAAACAGGAGGCAATCCAAAACATTAAAAAAACAAACACAGTTCTAGATCAAGAACAAACACCGATAAAAATTTCTTCTTCTCGTGCAAGGAAGAAAAGCAAAATCCAAACATAAATGCAAGAGAGTTCGACCTCAAATGTTCAATCCTAGTAGCCAAAACTCTTCAAGAAATCCAAAACCTACACTTTCCACAAAGGAAGACAGATGCATAAGGGAAGACCAAATGTCCAACCAAATTTTTCCGATAAAGATTCAAACTTAGCTCCATCCAAATTTGATCTCGCAACAGAGAAACTCCAACCCCTTCTTTTAAAAAAATCGGGAAACAACAACCACGTAAATTTCCTCCCAACGACAAATCCATAACAATAAATCAAAGTGCCAAAGCAAAATTGTGACCAAAAGACGCGCATAACGTAGAACTCTTCTTCCGTGTCTTCACTCAAAGGAGACAAAACCACAAACCGCCAAAGGACAATCAGCGAGTGCTCAAAACTAAGCATTTTCCTCGGTTTGAACCAACCACATACCCGTAAAACCAACCAAAACCGACCGTCAAGACGGTAAAGAACATCCGAAGGAATCCATCACCAACCTCTTCTATTTGACTCCAGTCATTACCCGATCTACGGCAGACACGGATAAGTACTCTTTCCCTACAGGGTTTAATAGTTCTTCGGTGGTGACTCTACCCGCCACACCATCAAACCACAGCCTCACTACAAACAAAAGGTGACCGAAACCCTTCGCACCACACCCGCCCTTATCCCGATAACAAGAACAACTCAATCAATCATCTCAAAATCATAGTAACATACATTATCAAACGTAGCATTCAACAACAAAGCTTAAATTCAACCTTTAAGCATGAGGCAACGATACCCATACCCTTTCCTATCGCATCCATGTGTGTCAAATTTTAAATTAGTTATTCCACTAACACAAATTTTAATGTTGCTATCCTATGGCAAATTTTTTTTTAAGTATAACCTAAGCCATGTTTCTAAGTTATCCCAAATCACATTTTAGTTGAACCTATGGTATTTCACTAAGTTCATACACCACGGACCTGAAGCCCGCCTCGATACCAATCAGTAACACCTTACAAATCTAAACTGTCGTACAAGAAAATTTCGACAGCATCTCTCCTAAAATTAGGACAAAACGGAAGCGACAACAAGATTCATAATAACCATTATAAACAGGAATAACATAAAAGCATCAATACTAGAGATAACAAGTCTAAATCAACCAGAAAACAAACATAAACGTAAAACAGCTCCAAAGAGGACATCAACAGGTCTATGATTAATAAAATTTCAGCAAGCTAATGAATTATTAAATGCACTAGTCCATGTGATTCGTGATGACCCGGAGGGTTGATTGTGCTACTAAGCCCACCCTTCAAGCTTACGACTCGCGAGAACTACCTGAAAACAACAAAATAACAAGGGGTGAGATTGGGTAATCTCAAAGCAAGCGGAACAACTTCTAACAAATAACACAGCCACAGTAGAAACTAGCATACCAAATTCCTCATATACAATACCACATCAAAGAGTCCACATTCCTCATATACAATACCACAACAAAGAGTCCACATTCCTCTTATCCAATACCACATTACGAGTCCACACAACCTCAGTAAAATGCATATGATTGTGCACATGCTTATGCCATGATCCTCCTCACCGTGCCCTTTCTCGTGAACACACGGTGTTGTACCGTCTGATCGCGCCGCCAAGCGTCGACAAACTTCCAATGCATGAATATGCAGTTAATGCTTCATGCATGAATTCATTCACAACTCTCCACATTGAGTCCACATGTTTGCATACCATCATATAACATGGATAGAAAACAAATAGCACTGAGATGAACTATCTAGACAATTCAACAGGTAAACAACATCATTCTTCTCTTTACTCGTAATTCATAGTCAAAGCACCTCATCACACTGCTAATCTAAATATTGCAATCATCAAGGCAATTGATTAAACCATGTATGTTTATTGTAATCGGAGGTTATAACGAAGGCAATGCAAACAATGATGTATAGCTCAACCATAACACTACTTCCACTTGCCTTTACCGACGAGACGACGGATCTAGTTGCGTCCAGAAGGGGCACTACCTGTACAAGCATATTTTCAGTATGCAATAACACCACAATTGATCACACAACTCAAACACGCAATTCCTACAACCCGCTCCTTTTCCAACACCGAACCCGATCTGTCCGGATCGAACAGCAGCAACCCCCATTCTCTTTTTCGTATCTTTTTTTCCACAGAACATAAAAATACAGAAAAATTACAGTAGCTAGATATTGACGAGATCTACAACTTTCATGAAGATCAAAAATTTCAATTCTACTGTTAAATATGCCTAAACAAACGTCCAACACAGTGGACAAAATCTGTTTCCAGATTCTGTCCGTCATCTTGCAACAGCGATAACTCTCAGACCGACGCCCCAAAAATTCTAAACAAATTACAGAAGCTAGATCTCGACGTTATCTACAACTCTCTAGTTATAGGTTTTTGCAGGAAAAATCGTCTAGGTCACGTAAAACATGAAACAAGCCGCGCTGCACAATCTTCCCTCTCAGAAACAGCACCACGTGAACAACTACCCTTCTCCCCCTTCAAATCCCATCCAATCCAATCACCACCAGATCTAAAACACTCCCAATCCCTAGGTAGAACAGGGGTAAAAGATTGGGAATTTTACCTTGAGTTCTCCCTTGAGATCCCACGAAGAACACGCTGACGATCCTCAAACGGAAATCTGATCGAACTCCTCGCCTCCACGGATCCCCTTCTCGCTCTCTCTCCTTCGCTGGTGGATCTTGAGCCACCATGCAAGGGAGGAAGAACAGGGGTGGCGGCTGCTAGGGGAATGGGGAGGCGCCTAGGGTTGGGGTGGCCGGCCACATGGTGGGGCGCACCCAAGTGGGCCGGCCCACTAGGGGGTGGGGAGGTGGAGGTGGGAAAAGAATTCGCCCAGGCCCAAGTTTTCCTCGCCCACTGCTTTCTAGCCCGAATACTCCAAATTTAATATTAATACGCATAAACTTCAATTATTTAACTCCCCAACAATTTCCCTCATTCCTCCCAAACAAAACCAGGAAAAAGGAACCCTAGAATCGCCTCGACGCCTAAGGCATCACATTCTCCTCCTTAAAAGGATTCGGCCCCGAATCTACTCCTCTTTGCTACGGAACCTTAAAAAAAAGGCAAACTGGTAATCAACACTTTACCTTCAAGCATCCTCAAAAGTGTAGGATACTTCTTCCGCATCCGTCCTCAAGTTCCCAAGTTGCATCCCGCCTGACTAATTGGTTAACAAATCTTTCATTGGACACTAACACGAACTATTCCCCTATTAAATAAAGGACACCTATTAGGTGAATCTGTATCGATCCGAATCTCAACTCCCACTTCTCTCTTCAACCCGATCGCTAAACTCCGCATTCCAATCTCAACTCCTCTACCACGCTCGTCAGATTCTGGACGACGCGAACCATGTGAGACACAACGCTCTAGGTAAGTCTCTAAATCAACCCAAACACAAACTCCTATCTCCTACAAGTGATTGATCTTTTACAAAAAGAACCAATATCCACCCTTACCAATGACAGAGATAGCCTACTTTACAACCAGGGTCAGTAAATCCAGAAACAATAACAACCGAACACAATCACTATCGTTGACACAAACTCGCCGAACCCAGCGACAGAAAGATCCAAAAATTAATGTAATTACCTGCAACTTCCAAGTTGTCCACTACTAAATTAAGCAACCCCACCGAGGAACACATCAATGAAAACAATTCTCCAAAAAGGTTTGAATTGAGTCATACACAACCTTCCTTTACTCTTCACTTTTAAACTACTTACGATCAGCGACCCACTCTAGTTTTCCCTTGTAAGAAGGTTTCGCCTACACATTCTTCCACCCAAGGACCAGGGCAAGGAGTACAATCCTTGAATATTCTCAACCATAACATAAACATTCATTTTCTTACCCCCAAGCTTGAACGTAAAAGAAATCTTAATTCTCACTAACACCACGAACGACAATCACCACCTTTAAACCAAAAGGCTGAAATTCACATACACGGGAACTCAACTTGGAAGAGGAACTCCATAGAACCAAAAACACCCAAAAAAAATTTCTTCGGGGAGAAGCTCTATTCAAAAGAGAAACATCGCGAAAGTCTTCTGCAAATGCATTTCACTTTTACCAAAACAAATCATCTCACTTTTATCCAAGGCCAAGCAATTCAGAAAAAAGAAACCGATCAAGGAATTAAATGCTTCCACACAACCACCATCCCTTTTTCCTTAAAAAGGAACCAAACTCACTTCCCAACAGAAAAATTGTTTCAACCACGAATACCATTCATGTCACAACCAGAAGAATCGTCTCTTAAACAAAAATTGTCAAACACCTCACACCACAATACAACTCTAGCCCAAAATAGAAATACAAATATTTCCAGATCATGAAGTTCCAAATCTTACATTGGATTAGCTACTTCTTTTGATCAACAATGCAACCGATAACTCGACCTTGAAAACTACGGACACAGTCAAAGCATACATCCTTGAGCATAAATGTCGCATTCATAACTTAAGCTAGTTTTCTTATCAAAGATGAATGAATGACGATATTTAATAGAATAACATTCCAAAATCTCCACAAATTACTTCAAGGTTAATCATTCTTTTATCCTTGTTTTAAGCCTCGAAATTAACCCACATTTGGCGTAATCATTCTAAGTTTAGGGAAACTCAAACACGGACAAAGAATACTTTGACCAAAGTATTCAACCCAAATATCAAACAAACAAACCAATCCATATGAATTTTTAAACATAAGTTCAGCATAACTCCCGCCATCTATAGCATTCCACTACCCTTACCATTTAGATTTCAATATTCCCTATTTACTCATTGAGAAGGCCCATCAGGATTTAACAACAACTACACAACAAATTCTTACTCTTATTACCTTTTTCACAATTATAAATAAAGTTCACAAGGCTTATCAAAAACACATCCAACCAACACTACCTCATCAAGATCCCCACTGAGCAGCCTAACCTATATCATCATATTCTAAATTTGAAAGGCAAGTGCTTCAACAAGTCTTTCAAAGATGATGAACCTATAAATTCCATACCACATACGCGTCAACATCTCGACAATGGAAATTTATTCACCTAAAAGATGACTCAACAAGTAAATATTATCTCAACAAGGCACCAATCATAAATAGAAGTTTAAAACATACATTTATTAAGGACAAAATCACGCGTCATGCTAACTATCCCTGGTTCACTCCATCACAACATGTTACAATTTCCACCATTTTAACAAAGGTTTTCAACAATTAATCTAATCAGTTACCACCACTACTAAGTCATCAATATCAATAATTGGCATAATTGTAAAACAACAACATTGCTTTTAGTTACCCTATCCATAGGCTATGACAAACTGTCACTACACAACATACTCCAACTATGTAAAATAGATTGAATAATTTAAGCCATCCAAAGCTCTTATAACAACAACGCTAAATTAAATTTAAAATTTTTTAGCTACCCTATACACGGGTTATAGCAAAATTGCCACTCCAAGACATACTCCAGCCTTTTTTTTTAAAGTGAACTGAATAGGTGAAATCATCACAAAGCTCTTACGGCAATGGCAAAAACTTATGTCTTCCCAATTGATATCGATACTAACATTATTGGAACGCAACTGCATACTTCCGAATCTACTAATAGTTTGCAACGTCATAAATATCAACTCTAATCAATTTCCAAGTTAAAGTCACTAGCCAACACGATTAAATTAGAACATCTTTAAACAACCAGCATGGTTTCTTTAACAATATCGGTAGTCCACCATTACAATTAAATTGTTCTACTGACCTTATATTAAAATGTCTCTAAATAACCCACCAATTTTCTATTACCTTCACAGTAGTTTACATCATCTTAATGTTCTAACTACGCATCAAGATTTAAAGCTTTAAACATTGTCCATGGTCAAGGGCACATTAAAATAATGCAATAAATCCTAAGCATGCACATTAACACATTCAATCATTATCGCTATAGAGCAATCTACAATACTAGAAGTTTATTTAATCTCAAGCTAAAGATAACAATTACATCTTAATTGATTCAACTCACAAATTAGCTTAGAAGTACATCATTCCATAAACCACATTGTTACATACTACGTAACACAGACATAAAATTTCTAAACACCGTCATGGGTCACCTACCCTTGACAAACAGGAGGCAATCCAAAACATTAAAAAAACAAACACAGTTCTAGATCAAGAACAAACACCGATAAAAAATTCTTCTTCTCGTGCAAGGAAGAAAAGCAAAATCCAAACATAAATGCAAGAGAGTTCGACCCTCAAATGTTCAATCCTAGTAGCCAAAACTCTTCAAGAAATCCAAAACCTACACTTTCCACAAAGGAAGACAGATGCATAAGGGAAGACCAAATGTCCAACCAAATTTTTCCGATAAAGATTCAAACTTAGCTCCATCCAAATTTTGATCTCGCAACAGAGAAACTCCAACCCCTTCTTTTAAAAAAATCGGGAAACAACAACCACAGAAATTTCCTCCCAACGACAAATCCATAACAATAAATCAAAGCCAAAGCAAAATTGTGACCAAAAGACGCATAACGTAGAACTCTTCTTCGTGTCTTCACTCAAAGGAGACAAAACCACAAACCGCCAAAAGGACAATCGGTGAGTGCTCAAAACTAAGCATTTTCCTCGGTTTCGAACCAACCACATACCTTAAAACCAACCAAAACCGACCGTCGGCCGACGGTAAAGAACATCCGAAGGAATCCATCACCAACCTCTTCTATTTGACTCCAGTCACTACCCGATCTACGGCAGACACGGATAAGTACTCTTTCCCTACAGGGGTTTAATAGTTCTTCTGGTGACTCTACCCGCCACACCGTCAAACCACACTCACTACAAACAAAAGGTGACCGAAACCCTTCGGCACCACAACCTCCCTTATCACGATAACAAGAACAACTCAATCAATCATCTCAAAATCATAGTAACATACATTATCAAACGTAGCATTCAACAACAAAGCTTAAATTCAACCTTTAAGCATGAGGCAACGATACCCATACCCTTTCCTACTGTGCATCCATGTGTGTCAAATTTTAAATTAGTTATTCCACTAACACAAATTTTAATGTTGCTATCCTATGGCAAATTTTTTTTTAAGTATAACCTAAGCCATGTTTCTAAGTTATCCCAAATCACATTTTAGTTGAACCTATGGTATTTCACTAAGTTCATACACCACAGACCTGAAGCCCGCTCTGATACCAACTGTAACACCTTACAAATCTAAACTGTCGTACAAGAAAATTTAAAGATCTCTCCTAAAATTAGGACAAAGCAGGCGACAACAAGATTCATAATAACCATTATAAACAGGAATAACATAAAAGCATCAATACTAGAGATAACAAGTCTAAATCAACCAGAAAACAAACATAAACGTAAAACAGCTCCAAAGAGGACATCAACAGGTCTATGATTAATAAAATTTCAGCAAGCTAATGAATTATTAAATGCACTAGTCCATGTGATTCGTGATGACCCCGGAGGGTTGATTGTGCTACTAAGCCCACCCTTCAAGCTTACGACTCGCGAGAACTACCTGAAAACAACACAATAACAAGGGGTGAGATTGGGTAATCTCGGCAAAGCGGAACAACTTCTAACAAATAACACAGCCACAAGAAACTAGCATACCAAATTCCTCATATACAATACCACATCAAAGAGTCCACATTCCTCATATACAATACCACAACAAAGAGTCCACATTCCTCTTATCCAATACCACATTACGGAGTCCACACAACCTCATTAAAATGCATATGATTGTGCACATGCTTATGCCATGATCCTCCTCACCGTGCCCTTTCTCGGGAACACACGGTGTTGTACGTCTGATCGCGCCGCTGGCGTCGACAAACTTCCAATGCATGAATATGCAGTTAATGCTTCATGCATGAATTCATTCACAACTCTCCACATTGAGTCCACATGTTTGCATACCATCATATAACATGGATAGAAAACAAATAGCACTGAGATGAACTATCTATACAATTCAACAGTAAACAACATCATTCTTCTCTTTACTCGTAATTCATAGTCAAAGCACCTCATCACACTGCTAATCTAAATATTGCAATCATCAAGGCAATTGATTAAACCATGTATGTTTATTGTAATCGGAGGTTATAACGAAGGCAATGCAAACAATGATGTATAGCTCAACCATAACACTACTTCCACTTGCCTTTACCGACGTAGACGACGGATCTAGTTGCGTCCAGAAGGGGCACTACCTGTACAAGCATATTTTCAGTATGCAATAACACCACAATTGATCACACAACTCAAACACGCAATTCCTACAACCCGTTCCCCTTTTCCAACACCGAAACCCCGATCTGTCCGGATCGAACAGCAGCAACCCCCATTCTCTTTTTCGTATCTTTTTTTCCACAGAACATAAAAATACAGAAAAATTACAGTAGCTAGATATTGACGAGATCTACAACTTTCATGAAGATCAAAAATTTCAATTCTACTGTTAAATATGCCTAAACAAACGTCCAACACAGTGGACAAAATCTGTTTCCAGATTCTGTCCGTCATCTTGCAACAGCGATAACTCTCATACCGACGCCCCAAAAATTCTAAAAAAATTACAGAAGCTAGATCTCGACGTTATCTACAACTCTCTAGTTATAGGTTTTTGCAGGAAAAATCGTCTAGGTCACGTAAAACATGAAACAAGCCGCGCTGCACAATCTTCCCTCTCAGAAACAGCACCACGTGAACAACTACCCTTCTCCCCCTTCAAATCCCATCCAATCCAATCACCACCAGATCTAAAACACTCCCAATCCCTAGGTAGAACAGGGGTAAAAGATTGGGAATTTTACCTTGAGTTCTCCCTTGAGATCCCACGAAGAACACGCGACGATCCCGAAACGGAAATCTGATCGAACTCCTCGCCTCCACGGATCCCCTTCTCGCTCTCTCTCCTTCGCGTTTTCGTGGTGGATCTTGAGCCACCATGCAAGGGAGGAAGAACAGGGGGTGGCGGCTGCTAGGGGGAATGGGGGAGGCGCCCTAGGGTTGGGGGGTGGCCGGCCACATGGTGGGGGGGGGCGCACCCAAGTGGGCCGGCCCACAAGGGGGGGTGGGGAGGTGGAGGTGGGAAAAGAATTCCCGGCCCAGGCCCAAGTTTTCCTCGGCCCACTGTTTCTAGCCCGAATACTCCAAATTTAATATTAATACGCCGCATAAACTTCAATTATTTAACTCCCCAACAATTTCCCTCATTCCTCCCGAAACAAAACCAGGAAAAAGGAACCCTAGAATCGCTCTGACGCTCTAAGGCATCACACATACACCTCCAGGTTGCACCCAACTTGGGAACGGAACATGGCGTGCATGGCGCGCTGGTAGGTTGAACCCGCGTTCTTCAACCCGAATGGCATTTTGATATAACAATACACGCCCATAGGGGTGACGAATGCGGTCTTCTCTTCGTCTTCAGGGGCCATGCTAATCTGGTGGTACCCGGAGTACGCGTCTAGAAAGCACAGCAATTCGCAGCCTGCGGTCGAGTCGACGATGAGATCAATCAAGGTAGTGGGTAAGGGTCCTTCGGGCAGGCCTTATTGAGGTCGGTGAAGTCGACACACATCCACCACTTCCCGTTGGACTTCCTTACGAGTACAGGGTTGGCGAGCCACTCAGGGTGAGAGACCTCACGAACAATCCCTGCACTCAGAAGTTTCTCCACCTCATGCCGGATAGCATCTTGCCGCTCGGGGGCCTGTCTCCTGATTTTCTGCCGTATAGGCCGTGCGCCGAGCAGCGTTGCCAATCGGTGCTCAATCACCTCCCTAGGGACCCCGGTCATCTCGGACGGGTGCCAAGCAAACACGTCGGAATTGGACCGGAGGAAGGTGACGAGCGCGTCTTCCTATTTGGCTCTGAGACTGGCGCCTATAGAGACGCTCTTCCCGGGCTCGCCCTCCCTCAGGGGCAACACTCGCAGGTCAGTAGCCGAGGCGAGTGAGGTGCGGTTCTCCGCCTGAGGGGCACCGGGGGATGCTACCTCATTGCGGCCAGAGCAGGTGGCGCCAACCACATCCATCGCATCCTTGTGGTAGTGTAGAGCTTCCGTTTTGTCCACCTGGATGGTGATGGGACCAGCGGGTCCCGGAATCTTCACCACCTGTAGGATCGAAGTATACGAATATAGCAATCAGAGGGGGGGTGAATGATTGTGCGGAAGCTAAAACCAAATTCTTGATCTATTAAAAGTTCACCCCAAAACAGAACCAAATAATTGCCTCGTTTTCGACAAAAATAGAATGACAGAGGTTCGGTAAAATGCGAATTCCCGGAGATCCAACCATCAGAACGATCTGAAATTTGTACACAAGAAACTAGATTCCAATATGAATCTAACTCAAAAAGAATCAGCTCGATCGGACTTACGGATCAAAAGTTATAAGCTTCGCAAGCTTGCTGTTCCAGAACTTTAAGAAAATCAATCTAATCGAAACTTGTAGATTGATCAAGAATAACAAAAGATTTATCAACAAGACTTTGAGGAACACTAGATCGATACCCTAGAGAGGTTTTTGATGGATCAAGAACCAATCTAGAACTAGAACAAGTATGCAAACAAGAACCAAAAGAGAATATTGTAGCACACAAGGAACTAGAAGAATTGATCTTTATTTCTTTTGTCTAAAGTACTCTCATCAAAAGAGTACAAACTCTAAAACTGAGCTTGAGGCTCTCAATGCGCTCACCTCCAATTGATTCGATGCCCTTCAACAGGAGACAACCCCTCCTATTTAAAGGAGCAAAACACAAGGAGTTCTGAATACAATTCCTAATCTAGAAGGAGTATGTATACAACTCCTCTTGGCCCAACCTGGCCGAGTACAACTCTTGCACGCGTATGGCAACCCTACCATACTCACGTGACTAACACTTTGCACGCGTATGGCCACCTGCCATACTCACGTGACTAACACTTTGCACGCGAATGACCTCCTGCCATTCTCACGTGACTAACCATTCTTCATGTGCACCATTCTCTTAGCCCGAACGTCCCGCATGACATCCTTGACCACCAAGACCTCAGTTCCTCCCTGAACCTAGTCCCGAACCTCAGCTCCTCCATGAACCTAGTTCCGGTCCCGTCATCGACCACGTTCGTCTTCGAGCAATACCTGCACATGAACAAACCACAAAACAATTCCGAGCACAAGTCCACGACTTGACTCACATCAATCCATGCAAATACTCACACGAGCATTGCATAAAGTCCACTTCAAGCATCATGAAATTCTCACAAATTTCATAATCTCAAAAACAAATCAAACACAGTTCCAATTTTGCTCAAAACCCTAATCGAGCAAAAACGCATTCACGACGGACCAAAAAATATGGTCCGGCGTACACATGAAAAAGTCACTCAAAAAACCATTCACAACGGACCAACAAAATCGGTCCGGTGTACAAGTGAAAGTATCGGTTTCAAGAAGAAATCATTTCGGCGAAAACACATTCACGACAGACTAAAAGAAATCAGTCCGTCGTACATGCGAAATCAATCCTCAAAAATTAGTTCATGACTGACCAAAGAAATTGGTCCGACGTACATGCGAAACTTACTGGTTTCTTGGAAAATTGAGTTCGGCTCATGATCTCAAAAACACGTCCACGACAGACCCAAAAACTTGGTCCGTCGTACATGCGCTGACTGCTATTTTCTTGGAAAATTGAGTTTGGCACAAGAGCTCAAAAACATGTGCACGACAGACCCAAAAACTTGGTCCGTCGTACACAGAATCGGTTCGGCGCAAAAGGACTCAGATTCATGTTTACAACAGACCAAAAAACTTGGTTTGTCGTACATGGGAAAATGAGGTTGCCAAAGCATGTTTACGACAGACAAACAAATTTGGTCCGTTGTAGATGAGAAACTTACTGTTTTCTTTAAGTTTGGTCCGGCGCCAAAGCTAAACTTACTGTTTCTTGTCAAATTGTCAAAACACATGAACAAACACATTTTGCAAATTCAATTCTAAGCCAATTTTTTAGCACAAGATTTCACACCACCATATAGCCGTAATGGGTTACCGCCATGAACTTGGCAAAAGCAGGTTGACCAAGCAAGGTGTTGAACGGGAGGTCGAAGGAGACGACCTCGAGGTCTACCATCTCCGTGCGGTAGTTGCTTTCCTTCCCAAAGGTGACAGGAAGGCGCACTCGTCCCAGGGGCATCAAGCCAGCCACGGGGGCGATGCCGAAAACGGGCAAAGCGGGCTCCATCTCCTGGAGAGGGATCTGGAGCTTGACGAAGGCCCGCTCGGACAGGAGGTTAATTGCACTTCCTCCGTCCAGTAGTACCCGACCCAACTTTACATTCCGGACCATGGGCGAGACCACGAGCGGAAGGCTACCTAGGCCGGTAGTACTCTCAGGATAATCGGCTTGACTGAAGGTGATCGGCTCCTCCGACCACTTTAGCATTCGGCACGTTCCTGAGCTTGTTCCCGTGGCGTACACCTCCCTCCACTGCCGTTTGAAGGCCGTGTTGGAGGGATAGGTGGCGGACCCACCATTGATGTACGCCACTATTCGATCCGCCCGCTGGAATCCCAACGAGGCGGAGTCTTCGTCTTTGTCTCGTCGGGGGCAATGATCCTTTAGCCGCTGCTCCACAATTTCGCTCACGACTGGACAACGCACCAAGTCGTGCGAGTGGGTTTGGTGGATGGGGCAGAAGGATTTGCCCCCGTCGTGCTCACGGCCGTTGGGGCAGCGTGCTTGGCGGTCATCCCGCCGGTCGGGGCAGTCATGCCCCTGTTCAGGACGGTCATCTCGCCGGGTGGGACGATCGCGTCCCTGCCCGGGACGGTCATCTCGCCGGGTGGGACGATCGCGTCCCTGCCCGGGACGGTCATCCCGCCGGGTAGGGCGATCGTGTCTTTTGGGCCGGTTGTCCCGGCGAGGGCACTCGGTGGCCAAGACCCGCCTGGTCTCGTCCGCGTCGCGCTTCTTCTTCTTCTTGGTCGCGGGGCCAGGGTCTCGCGAAGGGCCGGCTTCATCCTTTCCTCAGGGCGCTACGGGGGTTGGTGCGGGTCCTCTAGCCTCTGCTGCCCTCGCACATCGGTGTGCGAGAGAGAAGAGCTCCGAGGTAGTAGTGATGTCGTGGGTAACCAACTTCTCCCGCATCTTGGTATCCCGCATGCCCCTTCGAAAGGTGATGACGACCGATTGTTCCGAAATTCGGGGAATCGTGTTGCGACAGTGGCTAAAGCACCGAACAAAGTCTCGCAATGATTCCCCCTTCTTTTGCTCGAGGGCGTGGAGGTCGTCTTCCACGCCCGGCTGTACATAGGACCCCTGGAAGTTGGCGACGAAAACATCGCACAATCCTTCCCACGAGGAAATCGATCCTCGCGGAAGGTTCAACAACCAGGATCGGGCGGATCCGGTTAGGGCCGTGAGGAAGTAATTCTCCATCACCCTGCTGGACCCGCCCGCGGTGCGCACCACCGTGGTGTAAATTTGCAGGAACTCCTCCGGGTTGGTGGTGCCGTCATACTTCTCGAGGGATGCCGGGCGAAACCTGTTGGGCCACGCCACGCGGCATAGCTGTCGGGTGAACGCCTGGCATCTCGCTACCGTAAGAGTCATCCTCGATTCCGCGTCTCGGCCTTGCACGCGCGGAGGTCTGCTGAAGACGAGTCCCCGGGGAGCGGGAGGAATGAACTTCCTCCGAACTTCGGACGGGGGAATCTCGGGAGGGGGTCCGGCTCCTAGAAACTGTACGCAGAGTGCGTTCAGAATCCTGGGAACGATGGCCACGCGAGCGGCTGGGAGAATCGCCGCTGCGCCGTCGCTGGAGCCCCCTGTGGCGATCCCCCGCAACCCCGCGGCCCCCAACGGGGCCGGGGTGCCTGCTTGGGCCCTCCTGGCCGATACGTCTCCCGCCCAGGCGGCTTGAGGTGTGGGAAGAGTGAGCGTGCCCCTTCGAGGGGGGAGTCCCGTCGGTCGGGGACCGATCAGAAGCCCCTACTCGAAGCTGGGCCGCCTCCACAAGGCGGACCACATCCCGGAGCCAAGGTGCGGCGGGGTTGTCCCCTGCGAGCTCCAGAGGTGGATGACTCAGCAGGAGACACGCCGTGCACAGGTTCTGGGCCGGGGGGCTTCTTCCCACGCCAGTCGACGGCGAGCCGGGGGCCCGACGGCCCCTCGAGAGGCCTCGGCGCCCCCGGTTGGAAGTGGCGCGGAGTCGCCCTTCGCCCGGGGAGAGTGACTGGGTGCAACCGGAGGACTGATAGCTCCGGCTGCGGGTGGTGGTGTCGTGTGCGAACCCGCCATCCTTCTGATGGACGGACCTTCGATGAAATTCGCCGGGAATGGCTGGAGTCAAACCGAATTATGCCAACCGCACTTACTCGGGCGCGCCCTGCCGGCGTTTTTACGACAGATCTCCCGCGAGGGAGGTTTTAGTTCGGTTTGGGGGTGTGCTTAGCGGAAACGTAATCCGGTCACTCTCTCCTCGCCGTCGCGGAGAAGATAAACAGTAGACACCCTTGGTTTTTCCAGGTTCAGGCCCCCAAGGTGGGTAATAGCCCTACGTCCTGTCTGAGATCTCCCTTAACCTTAGAAAAAACTCCCGTTCTTGCCGTCCCCCCTTTCTCACGTACACCCATCTGCCCTTATATACCTCTGGTCGGCCTGGGCAAGAAGTGGGGGGGGGGACAAAACTACGCCGCTACACAACTCATTAATTACATTCCATTAATGCCATCCCATCTTGAAGCCTCCTTCTTTGTGCCACTACATCACGGGCCGTCAGGACTGTGCGCTTCCCATGATAGGCCAATTGTGGCATGTCAGGAAAAGGTGTCAAACGCCATGCCCCGCATTAAATGCCCTGACACCATGCCCCATGGGAGGCTTCCGGGCGAAGCCTTCTTCACCCTTGCGTTTTGTGACGTGGGCCTCCTCGCTCCGCGAGGAGGGCTTTTGGACACTGCTCGCCACGTAGCCACGTGGGCCTCCTCGCCCCGCGAGGAGGGCTTAGGAGCACTGCTCGCCACGTGTCCACGTGGGCCTCCTCGCCCCGCGAGGAGGGCTTAGGAGCACTGCTCCCCACGTGGGCCTCCTCGCCCAGCGAGGAGGGCTTAGGAGCACTGCTCGCCACGTAGCCACGTGGGGCCCTCCATACCTTTTTTGAGGGCGGGGAGAGTACTCCGGTGTAGAATACGCCGACAGCGGGCGCGTTTTGACAGGGAGATAAGGGGATAGGGTCGGCACTGGTGGAGGGGATAAGGGCAGCGGTCGGGCGCTCTCATCCGCTCGAAAATGAGGGGGTGCACGGAAAAGGGAGAAGGAGAGCTCCACTCAGCGGCAATGGAGGAATAAGAGTGAAGCGAAAAAGGGAGAAGGAGAGCTCCACTCAGCGGTCGGGCGCTCTCATCCGCTCGGAAATGAAGGGGTGCACGGAAAAGGGAGAAGGAGAACTCCACTCGGCCGGCCCAAGAGGGTGGTTTTTTTATACATATGAGCGTTACACAATATTAAGTCTATGAGAAGTAAACCATGAAGCAACTACGAAAATTTTATAGTAAATAGTAACCAATTAAACAATTACCTAGGGTTACATTGATTCCCATACGATCTTGCTGTGGTGAGTTAATCGGATCAAACAACCTTCAAATAAAACCTGGAGCACATGGAATCGAATCCCTGGAGGGCCTAGGCAGAGTACCGTGAGCATGTGATGCAAATCATGCAACCTTGCAGGATATGGAGGCACGCATGATGAATTGAGCTCATCTAGTCGGTCTAAAAGCATCTCGCATCACATGCACCCCTTTACAACACTTGGTCCCTGCCTCTGGCCCAACCACTTTGCCCAGCGCTGTTGTCTGAACATTTCCTGGAGCTGGTTTACATTGCGGAAGACTTGCTATTTGCTAACCAAGATGAAGGAAGATTCCCACTTCAGTGCATGCATCAGAAAAAGAAAAGAAAAAGAAAACCGTAGTATTTTTCTTTTTCTATTCATTCACCTTGACATAATGCATCCATTGAGCTATAGTTTGACAATGTATGTGACACATGCAGATAGTTAAAATTAAGTACTCCTAGACAGACACATGATTTCTTTTGAACAACTCCAGAAAAGTGGTTAAATTGACAGGGTAAGAAAGGGCAAACCTACTCATACCTCAACACTCAGCTCATCTGATGGCTTAGCTAATTGAGGCTCCCGTTTGGAACGACGGAATTTCACATAAACAAATCAATTCCCATGAGAATTAGGAAAGGTTCGCACCTTCCAAACAGGGCCTAAGCGTATGCAATGAGGATGTAAATAGCACTTCCTGTTGACTCCTCTGGGAGAAACTATGAAACTATCAGGACAATGCGGCGACCGCAAGACATAATCATGCACCCCATTCGTAACAGTAATTTTACAAGCAATAAAGAAGAAGAAGAGGAGGAGGAGAGAGAGAGAGAGGGGGGGGAGGGGTTGAAAGGCAGAGAAGAAAAGCAGGTAAAAAAGAGATCTTACACAAAGAATTCTCCTTTAAAAACTTGAAGAAATAAACTATTTGAATTTGTTCTCCTAATCGCCAATAAGCCAATGCCACCCACACACACTCTAACTAACCGGTCCATCTAAGAAGAGAGGAGAAAGGCATGGATTATAATAAACAACACCAAAAGATGGACGGATCGATCAGGGAATCAAATCAAAAGGCAGCAAGCAATCAAGGAAAAAAAAAACCGGCAATGAGCTAGCATTTGATCTTGGTTCTTGATCCATTGCTCCGAGCCCCAGGAGAAAGAAAATGCCTTGTTCCACCACCTCGCGCCGCCCGGCGCGCATTTGATAGATTTGTTTAATTCTGTCTGCCTCGCCACACCGCGCGCACGTCGCGCTGTGCTGTGCACTACTGGAAAGATGGCCCCTGTGGGGACTCCCTCTCCTTCTCTGAGCCATGAATGATGCGCCTTTTCTCCCTTCTTCCACCGGATCGCGTCTCTTTCCACTCCCACCCATGCTCTGGTTGCTTCTTGTCTCGAGAGTAGGAGGAGACGGCCACTTGGTGTTCTGGGATAGGGAGCAGCAGCAGCGGAGATGGCGAAGGAAACGGAGTACTACGACGTGCTCGGCGTCTGCCCCGCCGCCTCCGACGACGAGATCCGCAAGGCCTACTACATCAAGGTAGGCCCCCGCCTTTCTTGTCCTTGCGTCGATCAGCTTCTTGGCTTTTTGAGATTGGGAACGTTTTATCGAACTGATTTAGTGATTTGGATTTCACTTCATATTTCTTCAGGCAAGGCAGGTGCATCCTGACAAGAACCCCAATGATCCGAAAGCGGCCGAGAAGTTCCAGGTTCTTATTACGATTGAAATCGATATACATCTATAACAATATTGATGTCGAATTATTTGACTTAGTGTATGTGAGCAGCTGAGCTTCTTTGTGGATTTGTAGGCTCTGGGAGAGGCCTACCAGGTCCTGAGTGACCCTCTTCAGAGGAAGGCCTACGATGGCTACGGCAAAACCAGCATATCCAGGTGCCCGTTGATCTAAGATGACAACTCATCAGCAAATCAAGCTTCACTCTGACAAGTGAACAATTGTTTTCTAGGGAGAACATGCTAGATGGTACCGTGGTGTTCACCCTTCTTTTCGGAAGCGAGCTGTTTGAGGACTACATTGGCCATCTTGCAATGGCAACAATGGCTTCCTCCGAGTTGACAAGCGAGAACGACAACCCCGAAAAGCTTCAGGATAGGCTCAAGGTCAGTGGACTGTACAGGCAGGCATCCATGATGGATGCCCATTGCCCAGCACCAACCTGATCTTTTCTTTTCAGGTGGAATATTTGTAGTGACGGCACTGTGATACTTGCAAATTTTGATGTAAACGCTGTTGGTTCCACTCTATTTTGTTGTGATGAAGGGTGTGCAAAGGGAAAGGGAGGAAAAGCTGGCTAGATTCCTCAAGGAGTTCCTCTCGCAGTATGTTCACGGCGACAAAGAAGGATTCGCTAACCGAGCTGAATTCGAGGCGAAGAGGCTCTCCAGCACTTGTCAGTCTTGATCCTTACAATTCACTTCTACTTACCTGTCATCTAAAAAGCTTTCATTTAACTGTTGCCAAGTGCCATTGACAGCATCTGGACTAGACATTCTTCGCACCATCGGCTACGTGTACTCCCGACAAGCTGCGAAGGAGCTTGGCAAGAAGGCCATGTACCTAGGAGTTCCATTCCTGACAGAGTGGGTGAGGAACAAGGGCCACCTGTGGAAGTCACAAATCACAGCAGCGAAAGGTGAAAACTTCGCAAAGCAGGTTTTGTCGTCACCATTATAATTGCTGACTGATTAGGGGGCGAAAAGAACAATGCAGGAGCACTGCAGCTTCTGCAGCTGCAAGAGGAGGCCTGCCGGCAGAGTGGCAAGGACGGCTGCGCCCCCGAGAGGGACGTCGACTTGCAGATGAGGATGAACAAGGACCTGATGATGAGCTCACTGTGGAAGCTGAATGTTGTGGATATCGAAGTGACCCTTCTGCATGTTTGTGAAATGGTATGTGTTTTGAGATATCTAGTAATTTACAATATGATGATTGATAACTAGTGGTCTAGTAATGTCTGAACTATGAGAAGCATGACATGCCAGTCTTCTCTTCAAGATTAATCTTTTGAAGTGATTAGGACATCAAACTGATTTGGAAACTATTGTCTTCTTAGGTGCTGCACGAAAACAATGTCAAGAAAGAGGATCTGAAGGCCCGTGCAATGGCATTGAAAATTCTCGGGAAAATATTTCAGGTACAGCACTTGACCTTTTCTTTAGGACAGTTCATGTTGTTACACAAGGTAGAAAATGTAATTAAAATTGACCACTATTTGATCAATTGGAAAATGGATAGAGGGAAAAGGAGACATTACCAGGGCCATCAAAACCGACCATTATCGATGATGACAGCAGCTCAGATGAAAGTTCAGACGAGGATGTGGCTCGGACATTGCCATATCGGACTCCTGCAGTTACTCAGGCAATTCCACCCATCACACTCTCATATGATAGACATGCGTTACATATTCAAATCTTCAGTAAGACAAGTTCATATGTTTGTGATGCAGGGAATTGGCAGGCTATTTAGATGCTTATGCAACCCAGCATACGATGTTGATGATGACTTCGAACCACGGAAATGAGTGGTAGAGAAGCAGACACACTACAAACCATTTAAGGATCCCTGATCTTTGCCAGATTTATACTTCAGAACAGCTGGGATCATACATCACCATCCTTTATCTGAAGGATATACATGTAGATGCTGCTACTTCAGCACTGGTGATCAGACTGACAGATCACAGTTCCCCTTTTCTCTCTCCTTTCTCTCTCCTATGAACAGTGTTTGCTCAGTTTTTTCAAATAGATTCTATATTGAATTGTGCCACGCTTCTGTAATTGTTTGGTTTTGGAGTTGTCAAAACAAAAACAAAGAAATGCCTTTGGAAGTATTTTTTCTGATTCCAAAATGATATGGAAATTCTGACTTGAAAATCATCTTTTGGTACTAATGGCTGCACACTGTATTACATCAGCAAGGATTTTGTGACTTCGACACTTCATATCGACAGCCAAAGCTTCTCAACTTAAAAAGAGTGTCTTTACTGATGATTTCGAACTGTTATAAAATGATCGATCGATCATGCCCGGAGCTCCGCGAAGAGGCTGGCAAAGGAGAAGAAGCTGGTCCAGGCCAGCCTTCGCCGCTTCGGGGCCTTGATGGCAGAGGGCACTCTCTTCACGCGTAACTCACGTTGAGCATGACGGTCTGCCCGATCTCCCACCGGAGTCCCTCGATCGTCTTCATGTCCACGGGCTGGCCCGACGGGTCGCGGACGTAGAAGACATATGTCTGCATACTAACCAATCAAAACATCGAGCGCACCTAACGTTTTATCAATTAACATACCGTGTTCGGAGTGTTGCAACAGAACAATAATTAGAGACTAAAATGAAAATTTTATTTCATTCCATTGCCACGCAGGCTATATATTTAGTATACTAATTATACATAGAATCCAAGTACAACAAAAATATAATACAAACTTACTAATCACTCTAAAGTTTATTAGAAATGATACACAGTCAATCCGGCAGTCTAACCCTCATGGTAGCCCTCTTCCCTGTAGTTTTCCTCCTGTAGTTGACCCTCACCCCAAGCCTCGTAGTTGAACCCAGGGCCGGCCCTGGGGTGGGGGTCCTCCGTGACTCCGTCCTAATGTGAAGACTACACACCTATATAAGAGCCGAGAGCAATCGCTGTTAGTAATCAGTCCAAGAATTAGATGCTAGCGATAAGTTTTTTGTTCCTTGTCTGAAAACGCTCCTGCCGAACATGCTCCCGCTGAAACATTCGTATGCAACTCTTGACTGAAACTAAACAGCAAAAGCTTCAGACTTAAAGGGTGTTTTCAGAGAAAAAACAACAATCGAACTAAAACTACAAAACAGACTTGTTTTTGCGACATGAAAGCTGCTCACGTCTTTTCTGATTTCATTGCAATATATAGACTCAATTACAGGCACTGTAGCACATCCGAGACAGAGACCAAACACAACACGCAATGTGGAATTGTTGCTACTGTGCAGCTACTGTGGAATTGTTGCTTATCAGATCATATTTACTATGCCGGTAACTATGGCATCAACTAAAAGAAGCTTTTCATTGCAATATTTGAGGTAAATAATCTCACTTTTGTACTTCCATTTATTTATTGGTAACAATTTCTATAATACACTGAATATTGCCTTTTCAGTTGATACATGGTAATATAAAAATATTTCGATGCTTATGTTATGAGGGGCCTCCATTTATAATTTCACCTTGGACCCCTAAAAACTCAGGACCGGCCCTGGTCGAACCCATTGGGACTCACGTCCTGATGAGGACATCACAAGCATGGATACAGCCACGCCAACACATCAAGTTGAAACCGATGTTGTAATACAAGGACCAATTACTCGAGCTCGTGCACGTCAATTCAATTACCAGGTGAATGTGTTCCTTGGGTCCTTTACAAATATTTTAATAGATGGAGTACTATTTAATCCTTGTGATGATTTTATTGTCCTTAGGAACCAAGGAGAAGAACCTCCAAACGTCAAGCAAGAAGCCCGTTCGTCATGTGCGCAAGATCAACTCGGATTCGGCCTCCCTGACAGCACTAACTTAAAATGGCCATAACTTTTGATCCACAAGGGTGTTCGGGGCCCATGAGTACTTGTTTGAAATATTTCTTCATCCTCTTTCCAATGGATCTAACCTCATCTTCAAATTCCATTCGAGTCGACAAGAATCTGCCGAACAAGTGATATCACCTTTCCAGTCTGATATGACATGGGCCTTGGGCCTTGTAAATTGAGTTGTAATTGGCCTCCACCTGTTTGTCCATGTTTCCAACGCCCCTATCCCTCATAAATAGCCAGCCGCCGCCTCTTTTAGAGCTTGGGTTTTATTTGATTAGTTTAGCCAAGTGCAAACTTGATCCTGCGAGTTGTGCTGGACAGTTACCTTGTCAAGATCGTCAATAAGATTCCACTTGTTTTCGTTTTCAACTCTTATTCGCAATTTCAGATTGCTATACTATTGTTCTTGCTTGTTCTTCGGTTACTTGCAGGAATTGAATCTCGTGTTCAGATTGATCGTGCCCACGGCAAGATCAATAACCCTTCAGAGTTGGTTTAGCGATTGCTAAGGTGCATCGTCGTCGTACGGTGTAGTCGGATCGTCAAAGTCGTCTCCATCCAAATCGAACGTGTGTTTCTCATCAAAAGCTCAAGACAACCATAGTGCTATCAAGTAGTATCAGAGCAAACTAGTTTTGACAAAATGAAAATGGACTTTGCGATTATAGGATCAAAATGATCAAAGGGGGTGCTTGCCTATTTGCCCTTGAACAAATTCGGACTCTGGGTTGTAATTGGGATCGTCGATAGAATCCGACACGTCAACGTCTACACGAAAAGCCATAAAAACCAGCAACATCGAATCAAATAGTGTAAAGAGAAGTCAAATTCGAAAAAGAAAATCGGCAAAGAGAACTCAACGGATAAAAGAGAAAGTCAGGGTTTTTCCCTATGCGCGGTAGTACCAGCGGCTACTATGTTGTAGTCCCACTTGAGCCCAGCAATACCGCCCCACCAGTCCGATAGTGCCGGAGGTTGAAGGAATGCTCTCTGGAAAATAACTACCGGAGTGTTGCCCAAGGTACTACCGCTTGTGCGTCAATACCAGCCCCAAGCACCGGTAGTGCCGGAGTTCCAAAGGTCGCAAGCAGCACACTCTGAAAATTAACTACCATCATTTTAACCGCAGTACTGCCGCTCAGGCGGCAGTAGCGGGGTTCCAATGGCGGTAGTGCTGGCCTTCCAAGAATTCCTATTTGACCAAAAGGGGAAAATGCACAAACGAGTTCGAAACTTTGCGGTAAATGCATGGATGGGTTCCTAGCAATGTTAGGACCCATCCAAGCAAGTCTCGACAAGTTTTGAGTTTGTTTGACCTAGCTTCCACCCTTTCGAACTTGTTAATCCTAATTACTACTAGATTTCGATTTTCAACTCGAATCTAGTCCAAACTTGATTCTTTTTGCGAGAATCGAACTCTAGCAGTATCGGATATACTCAAGAGTCGTTTTCCTGACTTTTATGCTAGGGTTTCCAAGGAAACTCCAATAACTCGAGAAAATGGCTTTTGGATGAGTAAATCTGACGAAATCATATTAGGGTTTTCAAATCAATTCTTAAGTGCCAACAAATTCTTTCGAGCCTAACCTAGGTCTAGCAACTTGATTAAGCAACGATCTTCCTCTAGAGCTAGGATTTCTAGGGCTAAACCAAAAGGAAGAAAAGGGAGGAATGAGGAGTTAGGGTTTGGATCAAAACCTCGTGGATTGAGCTCAAGGTCCAAGTCCACCGGTCTTGAAGCTTCTTGGGGACTTGATGAAGCTACCCCACACCTTGGCCTAGCTTCTTCTCGCTACTATTGAGCTCTAATCGGCCCGGAATGGAGGAGGGAGAGGGGAGCTCGGTGGAGAGGAGGAAGAAGGTGAAGAGGAGGAAGAAGGAGGAGAGGAGGAGCTCCTTTTCTAGGGGAGTGAGGGGAATTGGCAGGAGAGAGAGAGAGGAGAGGAGGGGCTTTAACCGAAGAGGAGGCCGACCGGGCAACATGTGCATAGGAGCTGGTGACGTGTGCGACATGCGCGGCTCAAAAAGCAACATCTGGCAGTACCACCCGATCTGGCTGGTGCTGCCACTGGATCAGTAGTACGAGGCTTATGCCTACTATACTATCGCTCGAGGAGCTGAAAACTCTGGATTCTCGCGGCTTCGCTTCGAAACTCGACACGCGGGTTGGAGGGCTCCCAAGGAGAAGCTCTAGGGGTTAGATTTAGCTCTAGACTTGGCTACTCAGGGTCTTGCTTGAGATCGAAACTTAGGGCTTAGGTGAGGAAATTGAATGAATGAAACAACAAAAGGACTCCGAAAATAATTAACTCTGAATTAAGATCCAAAATCAAATCAAGGCACAATTAAACGCTCAATTAGCTTAATTACACTTAATTACAAAACCAGTGTGTCGGCGTATGAGCCAACAGTCCCCTTCCGGCGAGGGGTATACTAAGTTCTAACCGGGGCTTTCGTGGAGACTGCTCGGGAAAGAGAGAATCGGGAGCGAAGTATGCAAGGAGACTCGGGCGTTTTGTCAGGTTCGGGCCCTCCTGAGAGTAATAACCCTACTCCTATGTTCTTGTATTCTGATGCGATTGGGGGGAGCTGGAAGATGAATAACCACCCAAAGCAGCTCAGACCAGCCCGTCCAGAACGGAGAGTCTAGCCTGAGAGAAAATGATTGAACCCCCTCTCCCATGCACCCCAACCCCCTTTTATACTCGGGCTGGCGGGGGCGCATGGGAGGCTTACACAGCAAGCTATCTCATTACCCTGCTCTATAGCATTAAATGCCTCTGCAACACATTTAATGCCCTGGTGCAGACATCCTCCCCCCCCCCCGCCCTTGAGCGCCGCGCCTGCCGGCTTCGCCTGCTCCACCTGGGTGGGGAAATGCACCTTGACGTCGCTCGTCATTATGGCGCGCGTTGGGAACACGCGCCGCCATACTGTAGCCTTCATTACCCCCATTTAATGCGCACGACACGCATTAAATGTCTTTGACCTCTCGGATGGCCGCGCAGGCCATTAAATGTCCTCGGGAACTGATCGCCAGCAGCATGGCCTGACCGCCACCTTGCTGCTGGCGATCACTCGGCTGACCGCCAGAGGCGTGGCCTGGTCGCCACCCTCCCGCTGGCGATCACTCCGCTGACCGCCAGGGGCGTGGCCTGGATGCCACGTGTCCGGCGGCGGCTGCTTTTACTAAAGTGCAGTGGGCGCCCTGGTGTAGAATACACCGACACAGTGTGTTGCAATCCTACCCCCCATACAATAATCTCATCCTCGAGATTAGTCAAACTCAGCGAAGAAGGGGAACTCAGTTCTAAGACGATCTTCACGTTTCCAGGTGGCTTCGTCCTGGGTGTGGTTGCTCCACTGGATCCTAAGTATCTTGACGCCTTGATTGTGAGTATGACGCTCAGCTTTGTCGAGGATGCAAACTGAATGCTCACGGTATGACAGACCAGGTTGAAGATCGATCATGTCCAGAGGAATGAGTTCTGTGGGGGCTCGAAGGCACTTCTTTAGCTGTGACACGTGGAATATATAGTGTACTTCTGAAAGTTGAGGCGGAAATTCCAGCTGATAATTGACTTCACCTCTCTTCACGAGGACACGATACGGACTGACGTATCACGGTGCCAGCTTCCCATGAACATGGAATCGTCAAGTGCCACACAACGGTGAGACCTTGAGATAGACGAAATCGTCTACTTCAAAACTCAACTCACGACGACAATTATGGGCATAGCTCTTCTGACTGGACTGAGCTTCCTTTAGCTGATCTCGGATCATATTGGCATGATCTTCGGCCTCTTGAATCATAGATGGTCCAAAGAATTGTCTTTCTCTGATTTCATACCAGAACAGGGGAGTTCGGCACTTTCTTCCATAAAGTGCTTCGATCGGCAACATCTGGAGACTTGCCTGATAGCTGTTATTGTAGAACTCAGCAAAAGCTAGGCATTTCTCCCACTTTACGGTGTAGGACAACACGCAAGCTCTCAGCATGTCTTCTAGGATTTGATTAGTCCTCTCGGTCTGCCCATCGGTCTGAGGATGGTAAGCCGTACTGAAGAACAGCTTAGTTTCGAGAAGTTCATGTAGATTCTTCTAGAATCGCAAAGTAAATTGGGATCCACGGTCAAACACGATGACCTTAGGAACACCATGCAGTCGAACAACGTGGTTCAGGTAGAGCTCTACAAGCTTGGATCTGTTATAGGTGGTACGCATCGGTATAAAATGAGCCACCTTGGTCAAACAGTCTACAATCACCTAGATGGAGTCATGACCATTTGATGACCTCGGTAGACCAATGATGAAGTTCAAGCCAACGTCATCCCACTTCCACTCTGTAATTTTCAAAGGTTGGAGCATTCCTACAAGTCGCTGGTGCTCCACTTTCACTCGTTGGCACACATCATAGATGGCGACGTGGGCAGTGATATCCCTCTTCATACTAGGCCACCAGAAACTTTCGCGGAGATCCTGGTACATTTTGGTACTTCCAGGCTGGATCGAGAGAGGAGTTTCGTGGGCTTCTTTCAAGATCATTTGCTTGATTTCCTAGTTGTCTGGGCCATAAATTTGTCATTCGCGCATGACCATTCCATCAGCATGTTTCGAAAACTCTGAGGATGCACTTTCCTTCAGATTGCGCTTAATCTTAGCCACACCTTCATCCTTCAGCTGGGTGGCTTTGATTTGAGACTCAAGAGTTGGTTGCAGGGTCAAGGCTGTGATGAACCCTTCTTTAACCACTTACAGATTAAGTCTTCAGAACTCATCCAGTAGCTGCGGTTGACAGACAAGGGTCAACGTATTGACAGTGTGTAGCTTGCGACTGAGGGCAGCTGCTACCACAGTAGCTTTGCGGGACGATAATGAATTCCCATATCGTAGTCCTAGATTAGCTCCAACCATCTGCACTATCTCAAGTTCAGATCCAGTTGAGTGAAGAAGAACTTCAGGCTCTTATGGTCAGTGTATATCTCACATCGGTTCCCGATGAAATAGTGACGCCACAACTTAAGAGATTGAACAACTGCAGCCAATTCCAAGTCATGGGTTGGATAATTGGCTTTGTGAGGCTTCAACTGGCGTGAAGAATATATAAGCTACAACCTTACCCTCTTGCATCAACACACACCCAAGACCTTGACAAGAAGTGTCGCAGAACACGTCAAAGCTTCGGTGTTTATCTGGCAAAATGAGGACCGGAGCAGTTGTGAATCTTCGCTTCAACTCTTGAAAACTCGCCTCGCAGGCTGATGACCACTCAAATTTCGTCTCTTTCTTGAGGAGCTCAGTCAGCGGCTTTGCGACTTTAGAGAAGTTCTCAATGAATCGCCGATAATAACCAAGCAAGACCGAGAAAACTTTTGATATCGGGAATAGTCAAAGGCTGCTCCCAAGCGAGAACATCTTGCACCTTACTCGGATCGATAGCAACTCCACCTTTAGAGAGGATATGACCCATAAATGCGACTTCTTTAAGCCAGAACTCACATTTGCTAAACTTTGCATATAGCTGATGCTCGCGAAGCTTGTCGAGCACCATACGCAGGTGAAGTTCATGCTCTTGTTCATCCTTGGAGTAGATGAGAATATCATCAATAAAAACCACCACAAACTTATTCAAGTATTCCATGAATACCTTGTTCATGATATTCATGAATGTGGCAGGTGCACTGGTGAGTCCAAAGGAGACCACGTGGTACTCGTACAACCCATAGTGAGTGGTAAAAGCAGTCTTTTGAATATCATCCGATCAGATCTTGAGTTGAAAATAGCCAAGTTTCAAGTCAATCTTGGAGAAGACTTGAGCTCCACTCAATTGATTAAACAGATCATCAATTAGTGGAAGAGGATACTTATTCTTGATAGTGACTTCATTCAACGAACGGTAGTCAACGCACTTGCGAAGACCGCCATCCTTCTTTTTGACAAAGAGCACTGGACTTTCCCATGGAGATGAGCTAGGGTGAATGAAACCTTTCACTAGTTGTTCCTTGAGCTATTTATTAAGCTCAACCAACTCATCCACGGGCATGTGATACTTATTCCAGGCAACAAGTCAGTCATGAATTCCAGGCCTCTATCTGGGGGCAAACCCGGCAATTCTTTGTGGAAGACATCAGGGTACTCACAGACTACCGGCACTTGACTCATCTTGGAAGAGAAAGGGAATGAGATGACTTGTGCACGACTGATTGACTGGAGGAAAAGTTGACTTGGATCCCATCTGGATTAACAAAAGAAATGGAACAGTTGGCACAATCGATGTGTCCCTGGTTCCTGGATAACCAATCCATAACCAGGATTACATCGAGTCCTGGTGTGTCAATCTGAATCAAATCACTACTGAAGTTTACTCCATCAATCACGATCATGACCTCCAGGCAAATATGCTAAGCTTTCAGGACTGAACCGGGAGAATAAACCAGCATTTTACTACCTAGCGAATTAGTCTCGGTCTTTTGATCTTTGACTCATCTTGTGGATACGAAGGAATAGGAAGCTCCTGAATCAAATAAAACCACGGTACGAGCTAAATGCACAAGAAACGCGACGAGAACCACGTCAGGTGCATTACTTGCTTCCTCTGCCATCACGAGGTTGAGACGGCCACGCCCAAGACACTAAGCTGAATGGGTGCCTGATCAACTTCCTTGGTGGCCACCGTGTCCACTTGCAGGTCCTTAGGGATGGACCGGGGCGCTCTGAGCTTGGGGACGAACTGGAGGAAGTCGTCTGTGCGGGCAGACATTGGCGAAATGCCCTGCCTCACCACATGTGAAGCAAGTGAGTGAATTCATCCTGTTCTGTCCTCCATGCAGCTGCCTGGCACGATTATAAGATTGAAACGCAGGTGGAGGGGGACGAGGAACATTCCCCTGGGGCCTTGGAGATGGAGAAGCAACAGACTAGGCGCTAAGGGTCTTCCCATAGCGCGGTCTCGAGGAACCAGCGCTAGCTGACTTCTAGGCCAACCACTTGTGCTTCTGGCTTTCTGAGACTGCCTTGGCGTTGTCTTTGACTCGAATCACTTTGTCAACCAACACTTGCATGTTGGGGATGTCGTGCGCTGCAAGTGAGTGCTTGATTTCCTCATTGAGACATTCCTGGAACAAGGCCTCACCCAACACTTCATCCCCGACATAGCGAGCCGAGTAGTTGAACTTATGGTGATAGTCCATGACCGACATGGATCCTTGCTTGAGGTTATAGAATTCCCTCTTCTTGATCTCCATTAGGCTTGAAGGAATATGAACTACATGGAATGCTTCCTTGAAGCCTTCCCAAGTTGTGACTTGGCCAAGGGGGCGGATTGCTTTGAAGCTGTCCCACTAGGCTACGGCAGCTCCCTGGAGATAGTATGTAGCATACTGCACCTTCTCCTCATTAGTGCACCTCGCGAGATCGAGTTTACACTCAACATCGCGAAGCCAGTCATCAACATCCAAGGGATCCGTCGTTGACGAGAAGCTTGGTGGGCGAGTTTGCTGGAACTCAGCCAGACTAGATTGAGGTGGCATCACTGACATACCGCCATAGGCAGTGGCATTGAAGTTCTCTGCACTCTGCACTAGTCGTCGCTCCAGCAGATGAGTCTGCATGACTAACACCTAGGCCATCGACGGAGGAGGTGGCAATTCCTTGCTCTAGGCGTCGTGCCGACTATGCGATGCTCCTGGTCCAGCCACCGGCGCACTAGAGTGCTGGGTCCCATGGCCCTGGGATCCTGGTTGCGGCGGATCAGGGAGTACTGGGTCCGGCACCACACTAGCTTGGTCCTGGCCCTCATGAGCTGCACCACCAGCCATGAGCGCACATACAGTTCGTCTCCTCGGCATCCTGTTAACACAGAGGCTGAGTAACATGCGCAACAGGAGCAATCAAACCACGAGACAAATCCAGAACGAGTACTGCTCAAATGCACATATATTCTCATATTCACAACTAGATTAGTGCAAACAAGAATGCATCGCAGAATTAGGATTGCAATTGTGATAGATTCAAGGGTGACAACTTAGCACATCTTTTTACACATAGCGGGGTTAATTACAATGTCATCACAACTATCGTAGACTCCCACCTAAGTCCTGAATAGCAAAAGTACAACAACAGCTAGCTCATATTAACAACAAAATCGAGCTCTTAGTACTAATTGCTTTCGACAGGGCCTAGTTACTACCACCACTCCCAACAGTGGCATTGGAAGCATCTGGAGCAACAGGGGGTGATGATGGCTCAACGGGCATCATCAGCTCATATTCGCACCCGCCGAAGATGATGGTTCGTCCTCGCGCTGGGTTCACGAACGCCTCTAAAGGGGCGGCTGCGACACGGCGTCCATGACCTCCCACCGACATCCGTGCATGATGGACAACATGGCGATATGAGCTGTAGGGGCGTGGTAGTTCCTCTGCAGGCTCATAGGCACCATGCTCTCCATACAAAATCTCATCGGAGAGAAACCGTGGTTGAGGAGCGGCGCCATATGGATCTCCAGATGAGACACATGGCAATGGCAAGGAGTAGCTCATCATGGAGGTGTAGGAGGTACAGATCCAAGGACCTCACCAGGCCGATGAGCCACGTAACAATTGGATCCGTCGTGGCTGCAACCGGCATGTAAACGTTGTCCAAGCTATCCAACTCACGAGAGGGGCAGTGAGGAAACACATGCGCAAACTCCAGGACATCATGGTGGAGGCGGAGAATCATGATGTAGGCTCCATCAAGCACTACCGCCAAAGGACTCAGCGCCATCCCATGATAGCTTCGAGTTGGTTCTCCATCATGGCGCCCGCGAATGGACACATCTGCGATGTACAGGAAGGAGGCTGGGCTAACTCCCGCACTACATATGAGGTACTCCGACTAGGTTGGGAATCCAGCGCGCTACAGCATGTCCCAAAGGATTGCCTGCACAGAGCCCTCGACCATCACACGAGTGTAGAAGCACAACTCCCAATGACTCACCATCTAGGAATAAGAAAAGACACAGGTTAGCAAGACCTTATGTGGGTAGAAACCAAATAGGTAGGAAAAACACAGCAACCAACCAAACAATTTGTCACAACCTGGTTGCCTTAACCAAGCAACAACTCAGTACCTATCTAACTTTTTTTAGGTAAGTCCTCCAAAACATTATTCCTGACTTTCGAATGGCGGAAGAAGTAGAATGAAATTCATTTTCCACCTTTCATCACTTTCCTTAGAAGCCACTTTTGAACTCAAGGCAAGAGCGAATCCATTTTGAACGTTTTAAAATTAGAAAAGGTACTATAGAGATGTGAGAGTAGCATTCTACATTTTCACAATTAAGAACTCAATATCAAGATAGCATTTGAGAGAATGGACTCATTCTTAGTCTATCGACCATTCTACCTAGGGCCTTCCTGCAGTCGTAAGTAGCTCTGATACCATGTCTTGTGGGGGCTCCGATCTTGGATTAGTGATTCAGGCCATTACTGTTGCATCGGACTGGGAATTAACGCAACCCGTAAGACTCCCAATCACTTAACCAAAACCGTACCCAGGTTGAGGTCAATCAATCGACGAGTCGCGCATTGCATGCGAACTTCGGCTAACTGGTTGATGCCAACCCGAGCTTCCCGCATATATGTGTCTAGTGTGAGTTTCCTGGATTAGTAGCCTAGCACCCACATATTTTCAAATCGAGATGCATCACAACCGCAAATATACATAACTGAAGGGTAGATTTATTACTACTACTTCATTTACAGGTTACGGTCGACCGACCAAATACAAACCAAAAGGAATCCATAAGAAGCGGAAATCCAACAGAAACTCTGTGGTGTGCCGTTTCCACCCATAGGCAACCGACTAGGGATAGACCCAGTTAACCCTCAGCGAAATCGTCGAACTCTGGGGCATACTGTGACTCGTCGAGTGGATCTGCATTACCTTCTTCTAGCCAAAATTTGTGAGAGCAAACGGTGAGTACACGTATGTACTCGCAAGACTTTAGTGTATGGAAACAATAATATAGATGCAGGATTACAACAATGAATGAAAGTTTCTACACTAAGTTTGTTTTGAGCACAAAGCAAGTTTTATTTGCAATAGAATATTAATCTTGAAACCATTCGGGGTGTACAATGGCAATCGTAAAGAGAGCAAAGCAATATAATCATTGAGTACTCTACCATTGATCCACAACCCATCCACCCAACCATTCTAAACCACAGGACACCATGCCAACCCATTTTTCACAACCTATTTCCAACCCAAGACCAAAACTAAAATCCATACTTGACAGTACTTTCCAAGATGCTCTTGATCATGAGCACGGCTAATCGATTAAGATTTATTCTCTGCAGAGATTGTACACTTTACCCACATGACACATTCTAGAGATCATGTCAACCATGCCACATGATACTCATCGTACCCGTTTTGCTAGATTGTGACGAAACCTTTCAAAAGGTCAAGGTTTACCCCTTGCACCTTCCCGGTAATGTGCGTCCCTTGCTACAACCACAGAGGGTGTCTTAGGCCACATGATGGTCTCACGACGCATCGCCCTCGCCCTCCCCATAGCAAGGCATTTACAGTTGTATTGGCAAACTCCCACCTCGACGCCTCGACGAGGGAGCCCTAGAACAAAACCAAAACCACAAGTGTGTCCATACTCTTCTGCCTTCCAAAGTGCAAGGTTAAATCCTTCCCAATTTACCAAGTCAAGGCTATCCCATACTAGCACATGTGATTGCACTTTTTGACTCAGTTGATAGCATCAAGTTCGGTCCATAGGGTGACTTAGGCAAGATCTTTGGATCCTCCTTGCTATGGCCACAGAGGATGGTCACTAGTGGTCCCACAGAGCTCCCACTAGCCCATGTCCTCCCCATAGCAAGGCAACCACCGTACAAGCCCCTGCTTGTACGACCAACCGACCAAGAATCCAAACCACCACTGTACAAGCCCACACCTTGAACAACCAACCACCACACATCTCGCCCGTGTCTAAAACACACACTTCCTTTGTTTTCCATTTTTACCAACATAGCCATTTTCCACCCATTTGAAACCAAAATTTACCATTTGAGATCTTTCCAACCAAAATCCAATTTCGAACCACCATCCAAACCCAAACCTTGATCCGAATCCAGGAGGAATCATATTGACGAAATCATGATCTCTTGCAACATTTACTACTGCATGACCAACCATATGCAGATACTACTCATTATTACCCATTCGACATTTATTATTATGTCTAGGCCTAGCCTAAGGTTCAGCAAGGTTGTCATGTCAATTATGATTAAGGAAATCCTTCGATCACGGGTATATCTACCAATTTCCCACAACTAGCTGCTTTACTAAACAGACACTCAAGCATAATAGTTTTGACAAAATGAAAATAGACTTTGTGATTATGGGGTCAAAATGATTAAAGAGGGTGCTTGCCTATTTGCCCTTCAACAAATTTAGACTTCAGGTTGTAGTCGGGATCATTGGCAGAATCCGACATGTCAACGTATACGCGAAAAGCCATAAAAACCAGCAATATCGAATCAGATAGGGTAAAGAGAAGTCAAATGCTAAAAAAAATCAACATCGGCAAATGAGAACTCAACATACAAAAGAGAGAGTCACGGTTTTTCCCTATGCCTGGCAGTACCGGTAGCGACTGTGCGCTAGTGCCGCTTGAGTCCAGCAGTATCGCCCCACCAGCCTGGTAGTGCCGGAGGTCGAGGGGGTGCTCTCTGGAAAATAACTACCAGAGTGTTGCCCACGGTACTACCGCTTGTGCGGCAATATCAGCCCCAAGCACCGGTAGTGCTGGAGTTCCAAAGGCCGCAAACAGCACGCTCTGAAAAATAACTACCGGCATTTTAACCATGGTAGTCGCGCTCAGGCGGCTGTACTAAGGTTCCAACGGTGGTAGTGACGGCCTTCTAAAAATTCCAATTCGACCAAAAGGCAAAAATGCGCAAACGAGTTTGAAACTTCATGGTAAATGCATGGTTGGGTTCCTAGCAATGTTAGCGACCCATCCAAGGAAGTCTCGCCAAGTTTCGAGTTTGTTTGACCTAGCTTCCACCCTTTCGAAGTCGTTAATCCTAATTACTGTCAGATTTGAATTTTCAACTCGAATTGAGTCCAAACTTGATTCTTTTTTTGAGATCGAACTCTAGCAGTATCGGATATACTCAATAGTCATTTTCCTGACTTTTGATGCTAGGGTTTCGAAGGAAACTCCAATAACTTGAGAAAATGACTTTTGGATGAGTAAATCCGACGAAAAGTCGATTAGGGTTTTCAGATCGATTCTTAAGCGCTAACAAATTCTTTCGAGCCTAACCTAGGTCTAGCAACTCTATTGTGCAACGATCTACCTCTAGAGCTAGGATTTCTAGGGATAAACCAAAAGGAAGAAAAGGGAGGAATGAGGAGTTAGGGTTTGGATCAAAACCTCATGGATTGAGCTCAAGGTCCAAATCCATCGGTCTTGAAGCTTCTTGGGGACTTGATGAAGCTACCCCACACCTTGGCCTAGCTTCTTCTCGCTCCACTTGAGCTCCAACCGGTCGGGAATATAGGATGGAGAGGGGAGCTCGGTGGAGAGGAGGAAGGAGGAGAGGAGGTGCTCCTTGGCATGGGGAGTGAGGGGAAATGTGGGGGGAGAGAGGAGAGGTGGGGCTTTAGCTGGAAAGGAGGCCGATTGGGCGACGTGCGTGACGTGCACTGCTGAAAAAGTGACATCTGGCAGTACCACCCGATCTGGCTGGTAATGCCACTAGGCCGGTAGCACCGGGCTTATGCCTGCGGTACAACTGCTCCAGCGGCTGAAAACTCTGGATTCTCACGGCTTCGCTTCGGAACTCAACACGTGGGTTGGAGGGCTCCCAAGGAGAAGCTCTAGGGGTTAGATTTATCTCTAGACTCGGTTGCTCAGGGTCTTGCTCGAGATCGAAACTTAGGGCTTAGGTGAGGAAATCAAAAAAACGAAACAATAAATGAACTCCAGAAACAATTAACTCTGAATTAAGATCCAAAATCAAATCAAGGCGTAATTGAACGCTCAATTGCTTAATTACACTTAATTACAAAACCAGGGTGTTACAAGGACCCAGCCAACTTGACGAGGCCCCTCCCACAACACAAGACATTGGATACAACTTACGGAGCAGTACACACTCACTGGACCGGTTCACGTACCCACAGGACCAACTCTACTATGCGTGAAAGTCATGACCGAATTACGCTTAAGGTTTCAAGGAGCGAGCGGTTGTATAGGTTGTATCGTACTTCATATGTAGAATTGGCCTGTTGAACCTATTTATAGCGTTAGACTTTCATGAAATGGAATTTTTTTTTAAATTTTTGCAATAATATAGCAAATTTGTAATTACACATAAAGGACAGTGAGGATAGTATATGAGTACTTTTGCCATAATTGTTCACCTCCTTACGAAACATTAGTTGGGATTTAACATAATTGTTTAACGATAACCTAATTAAATAAAGTCTAAATCCATACTACTATAACTATTCCAATAATAATGGAGCGCTAACAAAAGACGAGAAAATATAACAAGTAATATCTCAATCATCCCATGATTATCTGTGCAAGCTCATCACGAAATGCATCTATGGATGTATCACTCCTATCTGATGTTGACGCATTCGATGCATCTTGAGAAATACATATCTTGCATATCTTGATGGTATTGTAGGCATGTAGTTTGGATCTCGATCAAACCTTCTGAAATCCCTGTCTGGCGCATCATGGTTACGTATGAAGTAGTGCAAACCCAAAGTTGCGGCCATAATCATCTTTTGCTTTGACATTGGATAGCTTGGCATCTTCAGAAGAATTCTCCATTTCATCTTCCATACACCAAAGCATCTCTCAATGATATTGCGTAAACTTAAGTGCAATTGGTTGAATTTCTTTCTCACCACTTGGTGCAAAACCTCTTTGAAACTCTAGCACATGGTACCTTTGGCCCTTGTACGGCGCTAAGTACCCTGGATGGTTAGGATAACCCGATAATACTTACCTGAAACATGTAATGCATATGTCAATTGAGTACTCGTGTATAGAAACTTCAAAGAAAATAAGCAAGTACAACTTACCTTGAGGAGGATATGGAAAGGTATCTCTATCAACTCCCAATGCATGATATAGGACACTTGTGTCATGCATTGAACCTAACTGCCCAATAGATGCATATGTGAATCTCATCCATGATCACACACTGCCATTGCATTTTGAGTTGTTGACCATGATGTACCAATATATCTAACTTGTTCTTCTGCGGGAACAATAGCTAGAATATGAGTTCCATCAATAGCCCCAATACAATCCTTAAAATGTGGCCACATGCGACGATCATTTATAATTCTACTATGGACTGTAGAGAAGTTCAGGTCCTTCGGCTTCACAAGGTCAGCCGACATCCTAACCACACACTACAAAACCCCATCAAATTTCCTGTTAATTGTCTCACCAGAATGCTTGAACCTGTTTTGCATTTTTTGATTAGATTTGCAGCCCCCACAAATGTATAAGAACATAGACAATGAATCCATTGAATGCATATGTATAGTTGATTTTAGGCCATAAGTACTAACCAAAAGATCGTATAAACTTTGAAAGATTGTAGAATTCATATGAAGCATGTGATAGCATTCACCTGGAGTGGTCAAAGTTTCTCTCACCCAACCCATTCCACTGAGACGTGAAGTCCTAGGCTCATTCTTGTCCAAGTTGGTTGAGTGATACTTATCCACAATATTTGCAGCCACAAGAAGGTTAGTTGAAATATGATGAAATAGGCACATCATATGCGAATCATACTCATGTTCATCATCATAAGAATTAGTCCCTTCACTCTCACTTTCACATGAAGACATCTATGCATGACAACAAACAACACATAAATAAAGTACATGCCAGTTAAACATTACATAAATAAAGAGTAATGCAGACTGTTTAAACATTAGATAAATAGAGTACAAACCAGATAAATTATTATCAAATAAGGAATACAAACCAGATAAATTGTTATCAAATAAAGAGTACAAGCCCGTTTAAACATTACATAAATAGAGTACAAAAGAAGAGATAAATTGTTCTCGATAAAGTAGAAGCCACATTCATCTACTTGCCATACTTGACTTCATACTTCCTTTTAAGCCATTCAAAATGTTCTGAAGGGCTGCGCAATGAAGTCACAAACATCTCTCTTTGTTCCTTCTTGACAAAAATTTCAGTCGCAATGAAGTGCTCATTACTCCCTTCAATAGCCCCATACTCATCTACCAAGTCCATCACATCTTTGATAGTATAGCCCAATGATTCCTCTCTCTTTCTTGCAAATGATTCAAGTGATAAAAATGACTTTTCACTCAACTCGACAACACACTTAATTTCTTCTTGCATCACCGAAGACCCACTCTTAGCCTTTTTCAACTTATCATTTTTAGGACAACAAGTTCTCTTTCCTTTCATAACGCTCACCAGTGACTCATCCTCCTCTTCACTTTCTTCATGCTCATCGACGTCAATGTAGGGGATGGGTGCGAACTGCTCTCAGGAATGGTACCCATTGAAAGAGACCATTGGTTTGCACCGCTATTACGAATATCTTTAAACATTCTAGACAACAATGGCTCATTTTGCAGTCCTACCTTCTGAAACTTGCTACAGCCAGGCAACTCCTAAAAAACATCACGTATTAGAATAAGCAAAGCAAATGGGCAAACTGAAAGGTAATCTAAAAGAAATAATGACTTACTTTTTTAAGTTTCTGCCGACGCTCCTGTGAGCACTGCACCATTTTCTTTTCTTCATTCCAACCTAAACCTGTCTGTTTCAGTAGTTTCTTCCAAGTGTGGTACTCACTTCTCAGTTTATCCTATTTATTCTTAAATTGTCGCTTGGTGTAACGCAAACCGGTTCTCTCCGCAAATCTCTCTATGATAGCATCATAACCAGAGTTGCATAAATGGGTATTAGGACGATTCCCGGCCACTACCTGTTCAATGAAAAGCTCACACACTATCCTATTGTAGTGGTCATCACTGTTTTAAAGTCGCGCGACTAGTCACGACTAGTCGACAAGTCGGTGCAGCGAACCTAGTCACTGCAACCGACTCGGCTAGTTGTGCTAGTCGAGTGACTAGCCGACTAGTCGGAGGCTAATCGTGACTAGCCGGAACAGGGTAGTTGCCCGACTAAGCCATACTTGGCTTAAAGCCCAAACCAGACCGCCGAGCCGCCGCTAAAGCCAAAGGCAAACCGAGGAGGACCGAAGAAACCCTACTTTGCTGATGCCGCCGCCTGGTGGGAGCAGGGCCGCCGGACGCCATTCCCTACTCCTCTCAGTCTCTTCACATGGTGGGAGCAGAGCCGCCGTGGCTGGGGTTGTGCCGGGCGCTGCTCCTGCCATCGCGTGGGTAGAGGAGCCGGCGAGGCGGAGGAAGGGGCGGAGCCGGCGAGGCGGAGGAGCCGGCGAGGCGGAGCAAGGTCGCGATAGCGAGCGGAAGAGAGTCGGCGACCTCGTGGCATGGGTGCCGCGCGGCCTTGCAGCACTCTTTGCGATCTTTGCTTGATTGCTTTGCTAGCTATCCCTTCCTCAAGCATCGCTAGTTATCCTCAAGCATCTGCAGTCTTTGCTTTGCTAGTTATCCCTGCTTTGCTAGTACTTCTTCTCCACTCCTATGTTCTCTATTTTTGGTATGCAATATGTTCGTATATTTATAGAAAATTATAAAGTATAGTCATCAACTTGTATCGACTAGTCAGACTAGTCTACAAGTCGGTACCCTAGCAACTCAACTCGACTTTGCGACTCACAAACCTTGGTGGTCATTCCACTCAGCATTGTCCATCTACATTGTTCCATTTTCAGCAATTAAAAACTAGACTATAGTTAAAACATGGCTGAATGCATCCCACAATTCTACCATTTTCAGGAGTATACTACCAATCTACCATACCACCAGCAGAAGGGAGGAGGCTAAAACAATTCTACCATTTTCATGATCTACTGCATTGTTCTTCAATTATGTTAAAACAAGAGGAAGCGATGCCCTATAAAGACTATGCCTAAGGATAATACAGGTTCATCATGAACACACATTGGAGAATGCATAATTTCTTTAGTTAAGAATATGTGTTTCATTCATTGCCCCTTTCTGTATTTTTAGAATAGCATCCATCTTGAATATATCATATTCCCAAGAACATAAATTAGCGCTATAGAAAAGTACTAAACTCTATGTTACTACTGTATCCATTTCACCGGCCATAACTAACTAAAAATAGTCACACTCCTAACTGAGAACTACTGCTAACATGGGACAACTTGTATGAAATCTGTCAGGAGAGCCATGGACAAGCAATTACACAGCAAGCTCATCGACCACAACCACAACTACAGAAAAGTACACACAAATTTGGTATAGCTAACCATTCACAAATTTGGTATAGCTAACCATTCACAAATTATAGCCAGAAATTTGAGAAGCCTCCTGAAAATAAGAATCCCTGTGAGCTGTGATGTTCAGGTGCAGATGCACAAGACATGATCTTAATAATAGAGTGACTAAATGATACGGATAAGTCAAGGCCACAAGATTTTATTACTTTTCACATAGTGGAGGGGCGCAAATGCATGTTACTAGGTTCATTTCTTCGAGAAATTATAATTGCATGAATTGTTATAGACATAATGATAAGGATGGGGACAAAGCATGCAGTATACGCTTAGGAGATTATGTGGGCTCCTTCAATGGTTTGCAGGTAAATGGCTATCCTTTCGGCAACAAATAAAGAGAAGAAAAATAAGAGAGAATTGTCCATGCTGCAAGTCTAAGTAGAACAACTGCACAACAATCAATGATATCAATCAAGTAACCCTACTACATGAAACATTAGGTCTCTATATGATGGGCCAGAACAGCACCACAAAATAATCCTACATCTCAGTAGATGACATCATTTGTCATGCAAATGCTTTGCATTCATAACGGAGTACGTGCAAGAATTATTGGACAAAGCTAGCAATCTGAAATCTGGTGCTCAACAAATCCAGGCAACAACTAGAGCGTCAATTTTCCTACCAAAGAGCGCATTATATCAGCATCTCCATGCCGATAACACACATCTCCGATGTCGCTGTAAGAAATAACATGCCTGGGGGGAAAAGGAACTACAATACCAAACTATCCATTGCAATTTAGGGATCACAAATTCAGTACCATACATGAGGGAATAACAGACGAATCAAGGAATTAGGGTTAGGGTTTACCTTCTATTAGCGCAGGTTGAACCGCCGCACTAGAGGGCTGTCGGCTGCCTGGTCGCGCGTCACCGCAGTTGCTAGAGAATGTGGGTAGCCGCGCCGCCTGGAGACCATGGTCGCCGCCGATGAAGCCCGAGAATCAGCACCAGCTGGAGACCGTGGGAGGCAGTGCGCCTGGAGCCCGCGGGAGGCCGTCGCCGCCACTGGAACCCGCGAGAGCCCGCCGTCGATTCGTCGCCTGGAGTCACCCGAGCGGAGATGCCGAGCAAATGCGAACGGTGGTTTGGGGGGATGCTCAGTGGGAGGTGAGGGGTAAGCATCTCCGGCCAGGCCCCTAAAACAGGATTCCTATTTTGGATTTAGAGACTCTCTCTATTTTTAAGGTCCTGTTTTCAGAGCATAAGTCCAGCAAAAACCCCTAAATCTCAGCCCCTATTTTACTTTTTCTACTATTTTGACATATCCGCTATGTATAATCTTCATTTCACACCACTAAAATTCAATCAAAAATATTTGTAATACATAAAACATAAGCATATTAACATTTACAATTTAAAAACATGATATTTCAAATTTAAATTTAAAATTTTCAAAACATGATAAAATTTTCGAAGCCTCTCATGTATTTCCCTATCTTCAATAATAGGGGTTGTACTCGTGTCCCTGGGAATTGGGACTGAGAAGGCAAATTTAGGGGCATCCTAATTTTAGGGGCTTGAGTTGGGGCCCCATGAGAATTGGGGCTGAGGAGGCAAATTTAGGGGCCCCCTAATTTTAGGGGCTTGAGTTGGGGCCCTGCTGGATCTGTTTTTTTTTTACTACACTCCCTATTTTAAGGTTTAGGGGCTCTGCTGGAGATGCTCTAAGTTAATGGCAAACGTGGGTAATAATGTTGAACTTCAATGGGTATTTTCCCTTTTAGAGGTTGGCTTCGCCCGTGGATCGCTCAAAATGCTGCTCCACGCTTAGGCCCCGTTTGGTACGGTTCCAGATTCTAGTAGAAACGGAAACGGTTCCAGATTTTTGGCAGAAACGTTTCAGGTAGAATTAGAATCACTTTCTGCAAACCGTTTGGTACGGTTCCAGATTCTAGTAGAAATTAGTGAAACGGGGTTGAGGATGATTCAACCACGGTGTGGAAAAAGAAGAAACGTTCCAAGGAGAATCGTTCCGAGTTTTAACCCGTTTGGCTGGGTTTCTCCCAGATTCTAGTAGAAACAGCTCGGTTTCAGTTCCGCTCATCCGCAGATCCATGGATCACTTTTTTTTGGAGTTATGGCGTTTGGTTTAACTCCGGCTCCTCCGGACAAAAATCTGGGATTTCGAGCCACTACCAAACAGGCCCTTAGTCGGTGGTTCCATTCAGTTCAAGCTTTTTCATCAAAGTGACTAGACTAGAGTTCCAAAATCAGAGCCAATGCAAATTGAAGATAGCAGCCTGCTCCGGTGGCTTCTATTAGAGCTACCCGATTCATCAAATCTGAACCGTTTTAGAGTACGAGATTCGTATTTATAGTGAAAATTGGAATAAAAAGCAACTAATCGTGAACCCGAATACCGTACTGTGACTCGGACGAACCAATAACTGTGGCTTGTATGCATAGAGCTTCACGTGACTCTTATAGAGAGATATTTTGCTTTTCTTCCAGAGAAAATAGAGCTGTGAACGGATGCATATGTGAGATCTGTGCATTGAGCACAAGCTACGAGCTTGTGAGAGAGCAATGGCGAGAGCGGGTGTGGATGGAAGACGTACGTGCGGTCTGGTCAACGCACTAACCATGCATGCATGCATACTGGTCCCGTGAAGAGGCTGCAAATGCCAAGAAAATCAGGCATCTTCTTCGATCAGTCTCACTGGCGTGCGAAAAGTGGGTTGATGTCAAAAACTTGAAGTAGGATTTCTGACTTCAAACACACCAGTCGAATACTTGGTTCTAGCATGCCAATCGATTTGACCTGCAATCAATAAGGTGGAAAATCGTAAAATCAATTAAAGCGGATATCAGACGATGATCATCGTAACTCTGATCGACTAAAAGCCAATCAGGATGTAACCAGATTAACCGATTAAGGCTAACCCGAGAATAAAGATAGATAGGCTTTGAGAGGCGATGCACAACAAAACAAAGCAAATCGAACCTGTGATGAAATCGACGAGACCAACAATCGGCGATACGCAAACTTTTATTGATCTAGTCGATTTACAGAGGAAAGATTGTTACAAGGAAAAAGAGCGATGAGAAAAACTGTAAATATGATTGGTTGTGTGTGTCCCTCTACTTTGCCTAGGCTCATCTTTTATACCCCTAGACCGATCCAAGTCCTTCCTCAATACGGCGATGAGAGTCCGCGTCGGCCACGATTTCCTAAACGGACTCCTGTTTCCAGGTTCCATCTGTCGTGTGCTATCCAAACTCCCTTATGCCCTAATTGGTCGATATTTCCATATATGCCAAATTCTGGTGCAAACATATGCCCCCATTTTTGAAAAATAACTTGTTGTCTTCCAAAAATCATATCGGCTTTTCATTATCAGCTTCCTCTCGATCGTCTTTTAGGAAATCTTTCCTCGGTAACTGTTGCATTAATGGTGCTGTAAAAATCTCGATGCGCTTTAACTGCACGTGTTGCTTCAGAACCGTTCCCCATTGTTTCCACTTTTCACTGTGGTATAAATACGCGGGTCCCCCATGGTCATTTCTACGCCTTCAAGCTCTCGAACCAGCAGTAATCGGCTTCCTCTTGTCTCCCTTATCGAATCCCTTGATCAACTCCAAAGTTGGCTGAATGGATCCCTCCCAGGTATTCAATCTGATCCCTAACAGCAACGATCAGTATTATTTAGGGCCGGTAGGAAACCTAGGAGCCGACACAGTTATTAATAAGGAAATCCCCAGACTTGCTTTATCGGCTGCTGGATACAATATAGGGGAGTGGGGAAAAAGTTTCTGAGTGTGGCCGACAGCTCTCAAAGGGTGGAGATCTTGGTACATTAGGGTACCGGCTCAGAAGAGAACGGAGTGAAAAAGAATGGGCATAGCCGAGTGCCTTCCTTTGAGCCTAGCCAACCCGGAAGCCAATGAGCCGTTGGTGGCCATGGCATGTTATTTCTGGTCAGACTCCTTCAATGCTTTCCTTTTTCCAACTGGCCCTAGTCGACCCAACTCTTCTAGATGTAGCCCAACTATGCTGCCTTAGGCCCGATGGTGAGCAGATATCGGCTTTTAGCGGGAAGCCCGGATATAAGCTGATCTAATCTAAGGGTGAAGGGTGGCGCAAATACATCCAACACAACAACAAAGTTAACGGGCCTGTATCGGATGAGGAGCACATTGCTTTTCTCAACTTATGGTTAGATAGGTATTTGTTCTGCGGAGCCTCCCTCGGACCGACTCAAGTATATTAGCTGATAGCAGAGCGATTGGTGGAGGGCCGTCGGCTCGCCCTAGGGAAGATGCTACTGGGCGCTGTCTATCAGATGATGCATGTCATACAGGTAAATCAACTCTGGATTTATATAAACTTTTCATCTCTCCCAATATTCTTCATGTTGGCTTGAATACAAGGAATCGGACTTTCCAGCCCTCCTATGAGTTCTACCACCCTTCAGTTTACGCCTGCCAATTGGGTTTTGGCCAAGTCATCCCTAGCCTGCCTCTCCTTGATCGGCTTTAACCTAGAGCTAGGGTGACAAACAAGACAGCTGCCGAAATTGTTCTTGAAATAGCCGATGACCTCCAAATAATAGAACTACCACGCTTCTTCCTCAACTCTCGCCGGGCAAGTCAGTTTTCCTCTTAGTGGACTTCCGTAGCGGAGGCACTCCTGCTAGATCGAACTCCGTCGGCTATCATTTCTCTATTTTTGCCCCACTTTCATGAGCCGACGGTAGCTTCTGACAACACATCCAGCGAGAGAGACAGTTCCTCTGGATATACTAACTCATCGATAGCCGTAGAGGTTCTGACCCTTCTGAGTCCCTTTGTCTTAACGCTTTTCTCCTACCGACTGACCGATTTTCATGTTCTTTCACAGGACAAGACCACAAAGAAGGCTGGCGGCAAGAAGATAGCCGATGCCAAAACTTCATTGGCTCCATCGGGCAGTGGCCGGCCGACAAAAAGGGCGAGCCAGGCGACGGGCCTCACGGGTTACTCATCTGGTGACATGGGTGTTCAAAGCCCATCCCTGTTGGACATTGAAAAACAGCTGCATTCATCAAGTAAGTGTCGTCTTACTCTATGACATCCCTTGATCTCTCATGCCGTTACTTATTTTGGCCAATATTTTCCTTAGAAAAAGCGGAAAAAATACAAGATTACTATGAAGAGACTTAAGCCTTCAGAGCAAAGTGCCGAGACCTCTCCAAGCGGATCGGCTACTAGGGTAAATCCTTACCGCTTTAAGTCTTGATTCATGTTTTCAGGTTCAAATTCTCACTAATCATTACCATTCTTGTGTTTTAGCCAACGGCATCGATGCAGGTGGCAAATGTATTGGCCGATATCCAGGGCACATCATCAGCTGTTCTGCCCCCGCTTGCCCCGACGCCTCCTGTCATACCTACTCTGGTGCAATCGACAGATCCAGCTAACCTACTGGGCTTCACTCTAGATGATCTGGATGACCCCGAGATGATGGCCACAGATGACTATTCAGCCGACATCCGCAAAATTATTGATGCATCAACTGTGGTGTCGACTATTGTAACCTCTGCGCCTGGCCTGCAAGAACGGCTTGACCGTCTCTTTTTGGAGGTCACATAGCCCGAAGCAAGGCTCTTGGCAGACACGCAGCCTCTGAGGACAGCCATGGTAGCAGTTGAGACTGATCTTCCTCCTGAGGCCATGAAGGCCCTCTTAGATGTTTGCTATTTAGACAGCTAGTGAGATGAAGTAAAGGTAGCCAGGGCCAGAATCGCTCAGCAAGCCGATCAGCGGCTCTTGGACAAACTGGTGGCCAGCGCGAAATCTAAGAAGCAAAAATTTGATCAAGATGCTGCAAGCTATAAATCGGCGAAAACCTAAATTCTAGAGCTTGAATCGGGCAAGAAGCTTCTTGAGGAAAAACTAGCTGAGATCAACAAGTAGCTAGCTGATGGTCAGACGAGGGCGGCTGAATCTGCCTCTTCGCTTGCTAAAGTCAAGTAGTAGTTCGCAAAGATTATTCCCGTCCCTGGCAATGCTAAAGCAGACCAGCAGATAGTGTATGGAGTCCAGGAAACAATTGCCAAAGCTGCTGCTGCGTTGTCGGCTCTAGGTGCTAGGTTGCCAGGTTCTGGGATGTAACTTATAACAGTCTCCCTTTCAACAATGTCGGCCGAAACACTGTTGGATGCTTTTGTAATATTTGTTTAAATCGGTTGTTTAATCAATTTATTTTCCTCTTAATTCTCGCTCTAATATTGATGCCACTATTATAATCATGATCCGATCCATACGCTAGGGTAGTATTTCTTTAAATAATTTCCGTTAATCGCCTTCAGTAATACAGATCATTCGAGTGTTTCAAGTATATATGAATTTCCATCGATAAGCCAATTTACCCTGTATGGCCCTTCCCACGTTGGTGACCACTTACCGAATCGATTTTCCTTGGATCTAATCGGCAGTATAGTTTTCCATACTAGGTCGGCTTCATTAAACGACTTTGGCACAACTCTCTTGTTATATTGTCGGGACCCCGAATTTGCAAATCCGGACCCTCTGTGTATTCAGCACTAGTCCAGGAACGCGCTAGTGCACACAGTCTTAACATCGGTAAGTATCACAATCATACCAATCGATATTATCAAAGTACTTTATTTAAATAACCAAACAGGTTACTTGACCTTATGGTCAAGTTACAAATATATGCCTCGCAAGGCGAAACTTATTAAAAGAGAAATAACAAGAATGAAAATCAAATAACTTCGTGGCGCCATCCAGTATACCATAGGCAACTGACTGGGCTCGCATCCCTAAGTAGACGGGTCCTCTTGGAATTCCTCCTCCGAAACTGGCGTAGTCTCCTCTTCAACTGGTATTGTGTTGAGGCAAGGGTGAGTACTTGGTACTCAGCAAGTCATGCACAGAATGCAAGCTAATATACTATATGCATGGCTTGGTACAAAGGAATAGCTTAAGGTATATTTGCAGTAAACAGCATTTGACAAGTAATATAAGTAGATTCGAAAGCAGTAGAAACAAGTAAAGCGTAAATAACTTTTCAAGAAGTTTAATAAACATTTTTCCCCATCCTAAACCACATTTCCATCATCTTCATTATTAAACCAACCCAACTTTTCAAATCCAAGTTATTTTCAGAAAATCTAACCCTTGACTGTAATTCCGAGCATTGTCGATCGTGGACTCGGCTATTTAAATAGATTCTACGCTCTGCAGAGGTTATGCACTTTACCCACAAGATACAGTCAAACACCACAAAGGCGAGTTCCCGTAACAAAGCCTTTCGGAAGCCTCAAACAACACAGGTGGTCCTCTCCGGTTCGTGCTCTACACCATCCCTTCCCTTAGCCAAGGCGAAGTATGGGACCAACACACCGTTAGATGGGTATCGGCCACGACCACGATACGCTCCCCGCACAATCACACAAACGGTGTAATTGACACCCTGAGGCTCCACAAGTGAGTCCTTAGCGACTTAGTCAACTAGGGCCGTCCCATTCCACCCATGTGGTTGCAAGTATGACCCAGTTCAAAGGCTTGCAAGGTTAAGTCCTTAGAGTGACCAGGCAAGACTAGAAAAACCAAATAAACATCCCCAATGCCACAACCTGCCCACTGATTACTCTTGCCACATGCCCCTGGCCGAAATCGTTTATCAAACCCCAGTTGATTACCATGCACCACGTGCCATCAACATCACATGATACTTTTCCAAAACAGGTTCAATATATCATTAAGTCCATATTAGCATTTGATTGTCCAAAATCATGTCATGAGCACGTAGCAGGTCTAAGCAGTGTACTACGTCGGTCTAAACCCATGTTGGCAATTTAATAATGTCCAACTAGTAATCCACAACTAGGGTGACAAAGGGTCATGGCACATACTTAAGTAATCAAGGTGTCATATCGCAAATTGGTATTTATCTAACCCCCAGGTTTAAACAAGGTATTTTTCTTATTGAACTAGCATGCAATAATTTTAAATCAAAATAGATTTCGAAATAGGATCAACATGGTCAAAGCACAACTTGCCTTCAAAAAGTACTTGCTCTTGGTCTTGAGTTGGATCCTGAGTCAATACTTCTCCTTCGAATCCTTCCGGCACTTCAACGTCTACTCGTAAAGCGTGCAAATAGCAAATACGCAAATAAACAATAGGCAAAAACATCCCAAAACTCCAAATAAAATCCATAAACAGAGAGAACATAATTTTCTGGATTTTTAGAAACTGGAATCGTCAAATTTGGAGTTAAGACGCAAAAGTTATGATTATTTAAAGTTTAAATAATCAATTAAATAATATTACAGAGAAAAACTTTAGTCCAAAAATTAAATAAAATTCATATTTAGGTAGATCTCAATTTTATACAAATTTAGAAATTTGAATCACTCAAATCGGAGTTGAAACGCAAAAGTTATAAGCATTTGAAGTTTGAATCTAAATTTGAATCAATATTTCGAATTAATAAATCATTTTCTTTTTCGGAAATTAATTATTGCGTCAGCATGGACACGTGGCAGCCTCTGATTGGTTGGCTGACGTCAGCCGGTCCATGGACTCGGTCCACGCTCGGCTCGGGTCCACCGTGGACTCGGTCCACGACTCCACGTGAGACTGACATGTGGGACCCACTGTGACGTCATGGGTGACGTCAGCGGGCTCAGCCCACTGTGCTGACAAGTGGGTCCACCGATGACGTCATGGGTGACGTCATGGTGCAGTTTGGTTGTCCCGCTGACACGCGGGCCCCGCGTGTCAGAGACACGCGCTCACGCGCGCGTGGCGTGGCTAAGCACACGTGGCTCGATCGTGCCCGTTGATTTGAAAATCAACGGCCGCGATTAGATCTAGAATTTACGCGTTCCAAATCAGCACCGTCGATCTGGGCCGTTCGATCTAGATCGGACGGTCCAGATCTAACCCTAAAGCTACAACGCAACTAACCTCAACCGTACGATCTAAATCTAACGGTGGAAACCTAATCGTGGCGGAACGATAGAAGGCGACGTGGCCTCACCTGCGTGCGTTGGATCTTGATCCAACGGTTCACCGAGCTCATGACGACGATGGCATCGCCAGCGGCGGCGTTGCGGCCGCCGGCCGAGGACGGCGACCACACTAACGGCGCTTCGGGGCGTCTCCGGCCAAGTGAGTGCACCCAATAGGTGCGCCTTGACGCAAGGTTCTCAGACCCGGGCTTGAACACGGCGGAGGATGACGAACGGCGCCGGAAACGAAGAAAACCGCGGCACACCCCAAACTTCGGCGAAATCGTGAGGCGACGGCGGCGGCTTGGGCGTTGGAAACTAGGGCAACCGTGCGCACACGAGCAGTGGTCCTCGGCGATAACCCACGCCTTAAATGGCCTCGGCATGCGCGCAAGGCGGAAACCTAACCGACGCGGCGGCTCTGCGGCGGTGGAGTCCGGCTTCGATCACGGAAGACGACGCAATCACGGCCGTCCACACGTCCGCTCAACGGCCCAGATTTCCCGGCGCCAGCGGATCCGGGCCGGATCCGGCTGGATCAGTGCGGCCAAATTCGGCCGTTGGATTTCGATCCAACGGTTGGATCGATCAAGGTTCGGCCGGATCACGTGGCTCGGTCGGACTCGAACTCGAAGTCGACTCGGGCTCGGTCGGATGAACAAGAATCGACTTCGGTTTGGATTTCCAGCGATTTAATATTTAAAATAATTCCCAGTAATTCATTTAATTCATTAAAAATAGCAAATGACTCCGAAAAATTCCAGAAAAATTCTGGAAAATATTTTAGGGTATTTGGGACTCAAATAAAATATTTCCAACAAAATTTTATTTGCAAAATTAAATTCTTTAATTATTTCAAAATGGAATAAATTCAAATAAATTCCAAATAAATCCAAATAAATTCCAGAAAATTCCAAAAATTCACCAAAGTGCCAAATCACACATGAATTTAAGAAAAGCAAAATTTTGGGGTGTTACATATATGCTCTAGCGACCCTCTCTTTATTCCTTTTAAGCCGATACGGCGTAATCAACCTCAATTCCGCCAAGTCATCTAGACTGTCGAGCATCAATTCTTTATATTCACCAGCCGACAAATTGTCTTGTCTGGCTACTCTCATAGAATTAATGTTTATTACTACGGGTAGAATGGCCTCATGTCCATATACCAACTGGAATGGTGACATCTTGGTTGACCCATGGTACGCTAGCCGATATGCCCATAATGCTTCCGATAATGTTGAATGCCAATTTCTTGGCTTTTCCTTAATCTTCCTTTTATCAACTTGATCAAGGTCTTGTTGGACGACTCGACCTGCCCATCAGCCTGGGCGTAATATGGTGAAGAATTAAGTATCTTAATGCCTAGGATTCTTGCAAAAGTTTGAAATTCGTCGGACATGAATACAGTCCCCTGATCGGTCGTGATGGTCTGTGGCAAGCAAAACCGATGGATGATGTGTTCATTAACAAAGTTAATCACTTCGGTGCTGGTAACCCTTTTAAGGGGCACGGCTTCTACCCACTTAGAAAAATAATCAATTGATGCAAGGATAAATTTGTGGACCTTGCTTGATGCTGGGAATATTTGGCCGATCATGTCCATCCCCCACCCTCTGAATGGCCATGGCTTGGTGATTGGATGTAAAGCCGATGCCGGTGCGAGTTGCACGTTTTCGAACTTTTGACATGTCTGGCATCCCGTATAATACCTGAAGCAATCTTCTAGCATCGTCGGCCAATAGTACCCTGTTTATCTTAATATCCACCTCATTTTGTGAACCGATTGATGAGATCCGCAAATCCCTTCATGAACTTTCCCCATGGCCACCTTTGCTTTATCGGCTTCGAGGCATCTTAGTAGCAAACCTTCCATCATTCGGAAGTACAGTACTCCCTCCAATATGACGTATTTTAGTGCTTGCTGTCTGACTCTATGTTCAGTCGGCTTAGATGGATCCGCCAGATAATCCCAAATTTTCATCCTCTAGTCGGCGGAATCGACACACATTACTGCTTTATCAACCGATTTGATTGTCTCACATCGGCTATGGCTCTTGTACCCTGATGCTTGTTGTGCCAATAGGTTAGTTCTATCGTTCATCTCTCTAGGGACATTCTCGATGGAAAATGTCGTGAATGACCCAATAGAGTAAAGGCATTGATCCAAGTATTGCATCAGTATTTCGTCGTTGCATTGGAATTCTCTTCTGACCTGCTGCACAACCACAACAACGAATCCCCGAAGGCCTTTACATCGCTCACTCTGATGCTCTCCAATAGTTGCAACCCATTGAGTAACGCCTCGTATTCTGCTTGATTGTTATAACATCGGCTATTTAGCCGATATACGAACTCGAAGTTGTGCCTTTTTGGCAAAATTAAAATTATTCTGATGCCATCACCTTCTCGGCACATTGATCCATCAAAATACAACTGCAAGGGGCAACATCGACTAGCCCGGTCGTGGTGTTGCTTCTCGTGATAAAATTGGCTACAGCTTGCCCTTTGATGGCTTTAGCCGATTCAAACATTAGGTCAAACTCGGTCAAGGCATATGTCCATTTGCCGAGTCGTCCTCATAATATTGGTGCAGACAACATGTATTTGATGATATCGGCTTTACACACTATTGTGCATATTGATGCTAAGATATAGTGTCTCAATTTCGTGCAAGCGAAATAGAGAGATAAGCACAATTTTTCTACAAAAGGGTACCTTCTTTTGGCGTCTAGAAGTCGTCGATTTAGATAAAATATTACCCATTTCTTACTGTCGACCTCTTGCACCAACACAGATCCGATTGTTTCATCTTCTGCCGATATGTACAATCTGAATGGCACCCCTTTTCATGGTGCAGCCAGAATCGGAGGTTTCATCAGATATCCTTTTATATTATCGAAGGCCCTCTGCTGATCGGCTCCCCACACGAATTCTTGATTGTCTTTTAGTTTTAGCAATGAGGTAAAGGCTCGGATTCGCCCGGACAGGTTCGAGATAAACCGCATCAGATAATTGATCTTGCCAACCAACCTCTATACCTCATTTTTGCCCGTTGGTGGTTTGGTATCGGCTATAGCTTTTACCCTTTCCTGGTTAACCTCGATCCCCCTTTCATGCACCATGAACCCAAGGAATTGCCCAGCCGATACACCGAACGATCATTTGAGGGGGTTCATTTTTAGCCCATGCACCCTTGTACTCTGAAGAACTTTTTCCAAATCGGCTAAGTGTTGCCAATCATTTTTGAATTTTACGACGACATCGTCAATATAGATTTCAACAATATGGCTGATTAGGTCATGAAAAATCAAATTCATAGCGCGTTGGTAAGTGGCGCCGGTGTTTTTCAAACCGAACGTCATGACAGTCCATTCATAAAGCCCTAGAGCTCCAGGACATCTGAAGGTGGTTTTAGACACATCGGCTTCTTCCATAAATAGTTGATTATACCTGGTATTCCCATCGAGAAAACTGGTAATCTTATTGCCCGATGCATTGTCGATAAGCATATCGGCTATAGGCATTGGATATTCGTCTTTTGGCGTAGCCTTGTTCAGATCTCTAAAGTCTACGCATACTCGAAGTTTGCCATTTTTCTTAACCACAGGAACAATATTTGAGACCCATTCGGCATATCGGCAAGGCCTGATAAACTTAGCCTCTAATAATCGTTCTATTTCTTCTTTAATAGCTTTATTTCCTGAGTATTTCAATCAACTTGGCTCTATAGTCTGCGTCCAACTTTGCGCTTACAAAAGTTGGTCTTTTTCTGTCTCCTTCCCCTATATCTATTTCTTCAAGCATATCGGTAGAAGTAAAGACTTGCCCCAATTTTTCTTCTTGAAAATCTTCAATAGCTTCCTCGTAATTCATTGTTTGCCAATAGCTTTGCACTTTGCTTTGCAAAACCTTCATTATTTTTGACCCCATCTTCTAAGAACTTCATTTGTCCTATCAAATGTGCCTAGCTTGACACTGATCGTCATCAGACCTGATTTACCAATACAGATGAAGTCGCAGTCATCCAAGGTTTTGCCTAATATACATTTGGCCTCTTCGTGTGGCCAATTCGCATCGGGGTTGGCCATTGCGATATGAGCCGATGTATCAGCTGGTACTACTTCGACTTCATCCCCGTTCCATTGTACTAGCAGTTGATGCATAGTCAACGGTATACAACAGTTTGCATGAATCCAATCCCGTCAGAGGAGCACGCAGTAATTCCCTTTGTCTTCAGTGACAAAAAACGCAGTCGGCAAAGTTTTACTGCCGACTGTTAGCTCTGTGATCATCACCCCCTTTGCCTCGGTGGGGTCTCTCGCGAAATCGTTCAAGACCATATTTGTTTTGATTAAATCTTCGTTAGATTTGTCTAGTTTCTTGCAAGTGCTAAATGGCATTAGATTAATTGTAGCTCATCTGTCCACTAGTATCCTTGATATTGGTCGGCCATTTATATGCCCTTTGAGGTACAACGGTTTTAGGTGCCGATGCGCATCTCGGGGCTTTTCGAACATGGCATCTTGGGCGCCGAGGCAAAGCTGAGCGAATGCTTTTTTGGCCGATTCAGTTTCCGTTCTGAACTCAGCCAGTAGGGTGAATACCATATTAATGTCCATAGGAGGGGTGTCGTCATGGATCATTGGTGACCCTGAGTCAACCGACTGTTCTGACTCGTCATCGGCTTGGTCTTTTCTCCTCCACTCTTGCTTCACGATTCGTACTGGTCGTAACTCATTGAACACTTGATCCCTCATTTTTTCTTGCTCTGCCTCCCTCATTTCTTGTGTCCTTAAGCGTTGGAGTCTTCGACGCTGGGATCGGTTGAGGCCTGAGGGGCACCATCTTGGCTTAGGCTCAATCGGCTTGCCAATTTTTCTGGCCAGATCTCTGGTTTCATCATTAGTATTTGAAGACTCAGTTTGACTATCCGAGGGCTTGGCCTGATCCGGCGTGGACAATCTTTCCCAGACTGGCCTTTTATTCGCTGGCCCTAGTTGACTTTGGGCCGATTTAGACAGTCTTTCCCTGACCGATCGCCTTGGCCAATCCCTCTGAGGCGCATGCTCCATTGGGCACGTCCGTACTGAAGGTAATGCCATTCCACGTTCCCAGCAGAATTGCAAAAAGGGGCATCGTTGATGAGCCCTTTCTTCATCGTCCGACCAATATAAGTTATCAGGCCGATGAGCACGCTGCTTCTGTCGACGACTTATCCTTTCATACTTCTCCAGGAGTTGGGAGAACGATGGTCTGGATCTAACAGCAGATCGTTTTGGCGGAGATCTCTTAGCTTTATACCATTGTCCGATTCCCAACTCTCCCTTTGGTTTGATGGTCCTTGAGTTTCGGCCATCTTGATCAGCTTCTATTTGTAACAAGCCAATCATTATTTTTAATGTCTCGCCGCCATTGGAACTTGATTGATCATCGATCCATTGAATCGGCTTAGTGCCCTTGTCCACAGGTTCCTTTCCTTTACGTGAACACTAGACCATGTTGATAGGAAAAGGATTCACATCTACTTGCATGGCTGGCTCTTCCACGAACTTCAGTCGTCCGTCCTTGATGGCCGACTGTACTTGCTGCTAAAAAACATTGCAATCATAAGTGTTATGTGAAAAAGAACGGTGCCACTTACAATATCTTCATTTTTTAATTTTGTCGGCCGATGGGATGACATGTCCTTCTGATAATCGTATCAGTTTCTCTGCAGTAATAAATTGAATATGCGATCACATTTAGATACGTTAAAGGCATATTTAACTTCTGACTTATTCTTCGTCCGTTTGAGCCATGAGCAAACGAGTGACTTTTTAGGACCCTTTATCCACTCGGCTATATTTACTTCTGCTTCATCATCTTCAAAGGCTTCACTCGAGCTATAATGGACCATATTTATTTTGGCCTTTTCACTCCCATTTAACCTGAACTTGTCTTTGAACCCCTTACTGCCCGAGTATCGGCTTTCTTGTGCCGATACACGATGAAGCAGATGGCCTAAATCGGAGAACTCCTGCCCTGCGAACTTTTCCTTTATTGGCAGAATCAACCCTTGGAACGCTAAGTCGGCCAATTGATCATCAGGCAATGTGACACTAAAACACTGGTTACGCACGTCCCTGAATCTTCTGATATAGTCTGACATGGACTCGCTGAACTTTTGTCGAACTGAACTTAGATCCGAAATTCTAAGTCCAGAGCTACCAGAGAAGAAGTATTCGTGAAATCGGCTTTCCAAATCGTTCCAAAAATGGACCGAATTTGGGGGCAAGTTTTGTGAACCATGTAAAAGCAGTCCCTGACAAGGACAAGGGGAATAGCATGATCTTCAGCCCGTCGGACTGGGTCGCTTTGCCACATTGAGCAATGAACCACCCTACGTATTCAAGGGTGGTCACAGAGTCGTCTCCAAAAAATTTGGCGAAGTCAGGAATCCTGTAATTATGATGATACAGCATGCAGTCTATGTAATCCGGGTACGGCTTTCTATAGCCGATTACCTTTCCTTTGGGCTGTAAGCCGAATTGATCCCTCAAAATGGCAGAAATTTGATCAGCCCAATTAACGTTACTAGCCGACGTATCGCTAGGGTCGTGCCAATTGTAATAACTGGCATCCTACCCCCCGAGTGTGAACTCGGGTCGTCGGCCAGGCTGGACCAACTGATGTCGGGGCGGATGGCTGTACTCATCATTTTTTACAGCCGGTAACCTAGGTGAAGAAGCAAATGGTTCGGCGTATGTGACTACTCTATGTGGGATCTGATTCCTCGGGATTGGTCCTTGGAATTGTAGAACTCTATCTGACTTGATCGGCTGGGTAGCCAATTGAACGAAAGCATTAACTGGCGTTGCCGATGGTAGGTTGGCTGTTGTGTTTACTTTTGCCGCATCGGTGTATGCGTGGTAATGTGTGATCCCACCTGCTTGAGTACTTGGGGCCAACATGGTGGGTTGAGTCGGTATTACCAAAGGTATTGGGGTGGCCCCTTTTGCCGTGTCGGCATTCCGCGTCACTGAGTAGACGGGGTATGACGGGAGTGGCTGTAACGGATCTAATAAACTCCCAGATGAGGCCAACTCCTGAGCAATCATTTTGATGCTGTTTTCAATCATTGGCTTTAACGTTGTGACCAAGTCAAATGACTGGCTAATTAATGCATGATACACAGATTGCTCAATCATAACGGATAACTCGGCTTGAGCCGGCATGTATCGGCTTATCGATTCGTTTGGGATTCTGGCGTCGGCGATAGGGTTGAGTGTTGGGAGGGTAGTCTTTTAGGTGACGCCTCGTCGGGTCTTCTGATAGCAACCCAACATCAACTCTTCCAAAGTGGCCTTTCGATCATCAATTTCTTTGCGTTGCTCTGGGGCCAAATCGTCCAGTGTCGGGACGATGATGGTTTCGGTATTGACGTCGGCTGGTGGGATGGATTTTTCTATGGACATCTTTTTCGATCGGTCCCACTAGGCGTGCCAAAAGTGTGTTGACATCAAAAACTTGAAGTAGGGTTTCAGTCGAACACCTGGTTCTAGCGTGCCAATCGATTTGATCTGCAATCGATAAGGTGGAAAAATCATGAAATCAATTAAAGTCGATATCATACGATGATCGGCGTAACTCTGATCGGTTAAAAGCCAATCAGGATGTAACCAGATTAACCGATTAAGGCTAACCCGAGGATAAAGGCAGATAGGATTTGAGAGGCGATGCGCAACAAAACAAAGCAAATCGAACCTGTGACGAAATCGACGAGACCAACAATCGGCAATACGCAAACTTTTATTGATCTAGTCGACTTACAGAGAAAAGCTTGTTACAAGGAAAATGAGCGATGAGAAAAACTGTAAATATGATTGGTGTGTGTCCCTCTACTTTGCCTAGGCTCATCTTTTATACCCCTCGGCCGATCCGAGTCCTTCCTCAATACGGCGATGAGTCCGTTTTGGCCACGATTCCCTAAACGGACTCCTGTTTCCATGTTCCATCTGTCGTGCGCTATCCAAACTCCCTTATGCCCTAATTGGTCAATATTTTCATATATGCCAAATTCTGGTGCAAACAATATTAAAAGGCTTATACTGCATCTAGTTTATATCCCGAACTTCAAAAACAAAAATGTTCAAATTCTGAAACATTCAGAAAAAAGAATGACCAGTTTTGACAATTTTTATCTAGAAACTGGAGCCAGCCCCTCTCTGGTTTTGGATCAGGTTCCGGTTTTCAAAATCCAACCTTTTATGTGAAGTTTTCCACCTGCAAATATCCGTTCACATGTCGACAACTTTATACTTTCGTAGAGCTCAAACATAATCCACATTTCGTCGCTCACCATAATTGTGTATTGCGTCTTTCGATAATCGTTTGTGTATCTTGGTCCTCTTCATTTGGAGTGAGAAGGCTGTCTCCCTCTATTACCTTAATTTCCTTAGTTTTAAGTTTTATACAACTCACTGACAAAGTGACACATTGGTCCTACACTACTGTGACTCAAGCTCAGTAATCAAAGCATCGCGCCTTTTTCTTTTTACGAAAAACCTATCAACTTAGGGTGCAATCGGATCGGATAGATGTCGACCGACCGATTAAATTTATTCGGCTTGAATTTGGATAGTCATATTGGATAGTTATCGAATTCAGCATCGGTTTCGGATAGTTGGTTTTAAATTCAGCATCGGATTCGAAAGATCATTATTCATCGCATCGAGACATTCTGGTTATATTCTTAAATAATTTTGAAAAACTCTATTTGGATATCCAAAAATTTATGGCCCATATTCTAGCAGGTTCAATTAGGCCCAGATCAATAGTCCAAGTCTCTACCAACTGACATACATGGCCACATGACTGCTTTTCCAAATTTCTAATGAGGAAAGAATGCCGCATTGGAAGGGTATTTTTGCAACTTTGTTAGACTACCTGATAAAATAATTTATTAAATTGCGATAATTATTGCATGTTGAACTTATAAGGTTGATTAATCATTTCTATATGTGCTATATGCGTATCTGTTTTGCACGATATCCGACAAAAAAATATTTGGTATATATCAATTGTGCTCTGCATTCGCTTGAAATTCGTTATCGCTATTATTCGTGATATATTTATATATGGTAGTATTCATATCTAACTTTGAGTCTAAAAAAAATATAATTTAAAATATAAAAAACATATTCGATGTGAGCCGGCTGCACCCTTAACACCGGTGTAGAGGTCCCTAAATGGGCAGCACAGCACGACCCGTTTAGGCACGACTAATAAATGGATCGTGCCGTGCCGGCCCATGCACGACCCGGTGGCCAAACGGGCTGTGCCGTGCCGTCCTAATACCATGCAGGCCAACGGGTCGAAACGGGCTGGGTCGGCCCATTAGCGCCAATTTTTTTTTGAAATTTCAAAGAAAAAATTGAAAAAAAATCAGAAAATCAAAAGGAATGAAAAAAATCATAAAAAAATGGAAGAAGTTAAAATAATTAGAAAAACTCAAGAATGTAGGAAAAACTTTTAAAAATATATATATTGCGAAAAAGCTAAAAATATGAAATAAATTCTAAAATGAACTAAATAATTGGAATTAAATAATGAGCTCTATTGATGTTTGGCTGCCTCGTTAAAAACTTTGCCAAGTAAAAACTTAACATAAGAAAACTTTGGCAAAGAAAAAAAGAGTACAACCTATAGCTCAGTGGTACAGGGAAAAAGGAAAAGTGAAGATTATAATTATTCTTCCTGGTCAAGATAAAGATTTTTAAACGTTGCCGCCAGCTCCAACATTTTCTATAGTGTGTTGAGCTCGTTGTTCAGCTTGTTTCTAATCTTTCACAGTGAGAAATATTTCCACCATCTCACTTGTCAAATTTGTTCTTCTCTCCTCGATTATTCTTCCAAATAGACTAAAAGCAGACTCCGAAGAAATTATGGAGACAGGAACTGTTAACACATCCCATGCTAATATGGAAAGCACCGAATATGTTATCTTGTACTCATGCGACCATTGTAAAATGATGAAGTCCTCCTCTTGCTACTCTTGGTAGTTAACAGTGTCGCTGTTCAGATAGGCAGCCAGCTTCCCACCACCTGTTGTTATGTCCGAACTTGAGTTGTTGTACTCGAACTCCTTGAGGTAGAGCCACCTGCACCTCATATATTTCCCCATGCAGTTTTCTTCTTACCTGTTGTGGGTAGTGGTGGAGGTCGCTATATGCGAACTCCATTAAACTTCTTATCTTAATTAGCATAAACTTCAGATAAGTTAGCATAAATATGTGAAAAATAACTAGAATAATTAGTGCCTATCGCATCACTTAGAAGTGAGAACATTACCAAATCCTCGAATTTTAGCTCTAGGATCTAAAATAAATGCGAATGCATATAACATAGGAATTTCTTTCCAATATTTCAAAAATTTAGTTTTCATAGCACTAACAATTTCACGTAAAATACTATCATTTTCGTAGTTCTTTAAGTGAGTAGCAATTTCTAGAATATTATGTACAATTGAAAGAAATGTTGAGTAATAAACTCCAGATAAAGAACAAGTCGTATCATAAAAAAATTCCAAAAATAACAACAAGTAATTAGCAACATACCAATGTTGCTCTGTGAGTAGTGGTTGACCATCGGGGTACAATAATTCGTATTAATAAAAATAGAAAATGTGTGCTTATAGGGTATGAGTTCCTTAAGCATCAAGAAAGTAGAGTTCCATCTAATTGGCATGTCTACACCAAATTTACACGGGCGTACACCCATTGCAAGATAGTAGTTCTTATATGATGCTACTCGTACATTAGAATTATTAATGAAAGATATTGCAATACAAAAAGGTTCAATGTACGTGCTTAACCTCTTTAAACCAGATTTAACTATAAGATTAATAATATGACAAGCACAACGCTGATATAACAAGAAAGATTGGGCGTGCGTACTAAAAAGTGGAGTAAGAATATTCATTGCAGAAGTGTTTGCTGCAGCATTATCTAATGTTATTGCAAAATTTTTATCTGTGAGGCCAAAATCTTCCACAACTTTTATAATACAATCAGTAATATTTTCACCAGTGTGTGCTACATCAATTAATTTGAATCCTATAATTCTCTTCTCTAGTTGCTAGTCATTGTTTACGAAATGAACAACTACACTAAGGTAATCTTCTTTAGCCCTACCACTCCATATATCTGATGTCAAAGATACAGAAAAAGTACAAGTACTAAAGAGCTCTTTTAGCGTACCACGACAATTATTATAGTACTTAATCAAATCTCTAGTTGTTATCTGTCTAGAAACTGAAGAAAACTTAGGATTATGAGCTGTCTTAATATATTTTTCAAATGCTGATGACTTACCAAAGTTTAAAGGTAGATCTTGGGAAGCAATTAAACGATAAAGAGCTTCACGAGCTACCTCAGGATTATAGTCCCAACGACGTACCGTACCGTCGGGGTTGTATTGTAGTTGCGTCTGTCTCATAACCAATCCCACTTTTTTTCTACAACTCTCAGCATGTCTCTTCAATTGCCTTGTTCCACCTGAAGATTTCACAGTTAATTTGTGCTTACAATATTTACAAACAACATACCTATTTTGAACGCCGTCTGATGTCTCGAAGATCTGGTCGAACTCTTCCCAGACTCCCGATGTACTACGTCTTGATCTTTTTGCCCCGGTGCTTGCCGACGCAGTAGCACTTGTAGGGCCTGAGGATAGTACAGGTGATGTAGCTTCTTCAGCTTGATAGGATGCAAGAAGCTCTTCGGGTGAAATCCCGAAATCAGAAGCTAGGAAGGATGAAAATTCCTGATTCTCCATTAAGAAAACTGTAAGAAATAATTGCACTATTATTAATTTCATATCATTGAATATAAAAAATTATAAAATTAAATCAATATTCTTACCTTGTTTTCTTAATAGAAACTGGAATCCGAATTTCGGATTTTTGGCAAAACAATTTTGAATTTTGTCAAATTATCACTAAGAGCACGAGAATTTTCACAAAAGAATGAAGAGAAGAAATTGCAAGTGTGCTGGTGAGGAAATGAGGGGGAGGTGCTACCCTATTTATAGAAAAAAATTTAGGATTTTTTGGAATTGTTTCGATTTTTTTATTTTGTTATGTCTCCAACAGCTATATTTTAAATAAACGGAATAAACAGGCCGTGCCGTACCTAAACGGGCTGGGTCATGCCATGTCGGTTTTGTTAGAGATATAGTCCTATTCCTTGTATGTTAGGGATAGAGTCCTATTCCTATTCCTTGCCCTCTTGTACATGTATATATATAGGCCCTTTGGCATCATGATGAATACAAGTGCTATTCATAACATGGTATCAGAGCCAATCTAGGGTTACCCCTTTCCTGGGTGTTGCACTTGCGCCCACCACTCCTCCTTCTGTCGTGCGCCGCCGGTTTTGTTCTTCCGCGACGCCAGCGCGTACTTTATCCAAGTTGCGCTTGGCTCTTCCGCGTCCTCTCCGATCTGGTCTGCCTCCTCGTCAGCGATCCCGCCGCAGGAGCTGCTGCCGCGCCGCCGGAGCCTGGCTCCTCTCCATTGCTGGGCGCCAGGGTTGACGCTCCTCTGGTCCAACGTGCCGACGCGGCAGACGCCCGACGCGCTTGCCGGATTTCGCGCCTGACGTGGACTCTGCCGTGACGCGGCGCTCGCCTGGACCGCCGCTGTCGCCGCTTGGATCTGTGCCGCTTGGATCTGGTCCTTCACGCCTGGCCGGGCCCGGATCTGGGTGCTTGCTGCACGTCTTCGATTGCCCGGCGAGGCGGCACCGCCACCGCCTCATGTCGCGCCGCTGCGACCCGTCGCCGCGAAGATGAAGGGCCCGCCTGCATGCAGCGCCTTCGCGACGCCGTCACCCGCTGCACCTTCGGCCTCTATCGGCACTGCTCCTCTCGTGAAGACCGAACTCCAGAAGCAAGTGGAGATTTTCGGTTTTGAAGAGGCAAAGTCACGTCCGTGACTTACTAAGGCACATGTGACGACTTGCTTCGAGTCTACCCAGTAGCTTTTGCATTGTTCTAGCAAAAAAAAATGTCTTCAGGCTTCTCTTCGGGGACTGTTTCTGTTCCTCGCTGCCCAGTCATTTTTGATGGTCTCAATTATCGAGACTGGGTTCTTCATATGCGCCTTCACATGCGTGGTCAGCGCCTATGGGAGTTTCTTACCGGCGAGCTATCCTGGCCTCGCCTCGCCCCGCCTCCCCCTGCCATGCCTGTTATTCCCAAGGAGGCCGATGATGCTGCTCGCCAGAAGATCACCGATGATTATACTGATGCTGTGGAGTCCTTTCAGACTCAGTTTGCTGCCCACAAGACATGGATTGACGAAGATGCTCGTACCTCTGCTATTCTGGTTGCTAGCATAGTGGTGCATCTTACTGGTGATATTGTTGCCTTGTCTTCAGCACAGTTGATGTGGGCGCACCTCCGTGATCGTTATGAGCCAGCTGGAGACTCCTTGTACCTTCTTTGTTATGCGATAGGAAGCGATCGCTCGGCAAAGAAGGTGATTCTACTGTGGATGAGTTCTATGCGCAGCTGTCTTGATTCACTTGGACCGGAGGTTTGCCGTACTTGCCAGTGCTGTCAGCGTCAGCACTCTCATTTGGAGCTTCGCCGCATCTACGACTTCCTGACACGTCTTCGGGCTGAGTTCGAGCAGATTCGCGCTCAGCTGCTTGCTCGTCATCCTCGTGTGACTCTGTTGGAGGCCCTTGCAGCTATTCGTACTGAGGAGATTCGTCTTCGTGGCGTGGGCCTGCTTGTGTCTCCCTCCGTTTTGGCGGCACCGCGCTCTACTCATCCGACAGTGCCACCTACTTCAGTTCCAGCCACTAAGGGGGGAGGTCTTCACTGCACCTACTGCAATAAGAACGGACATGTGGAGCAGTTCTGCAACAGAAAGAAGAAGGATCATGCTCGTCGAGGAGGATGCCCTTCTAAAGGCCCTGGTCTCTTAGGTGCCCCTCCTCAGCAGGCTTCTGTTGGTTCTGACTCTACTCAGGAGATCCTTATGCTACTACGTCGTATGGCTGCCACTACACCGACAGGTTCCGCTGGTTCTGCTACACAGTCTTCTAGTGAGAAACCACCACCCTCATCAGGTATCACACCATGGATCCTTGACTCTGGAGCTTCTTTTCATATGACATCTGATCCTTCGAGTCTTCATTCCATCAGTCCTCTTATTGTTCCTATCACTGTGCATACCGCAGATGGTACTTCCCTTCCTGTTGCAGGACGAGGAAATCTTTCGTCATCCTCTTTTCATGTTCCTGCTGTTTCTTATGTTCCCAAACTGACCATGCAGCTCATATCCGCTGGCCAGCTTACTGATCACGGTTGTTGCATTATTCTTGATTCTGACTCTTGTTGTGTTCAGGATCTCCGCACGGGGGCCCTAGTTGGGACTGGCCCTCGCCGCCGTGACTCTCAGCGTCTTTGGGAGCTTGACTGGCTTCATCTACCTTCCGCTGCCTCTGCCAGTCTCTCCGTTTCCTCCACTGCGTCAGCATCTGTTGCTTCTTCTACCAGGACTTTCGCTCAGTGGCATCACCGTTTGGGTTATCTTTGTGGCTCGCGTCTGTCTTCTTTAGTTCGTCGTGGTTTTTTAGGCTCTGTGTCTGGTGATGCCTCTTTACACTGTACGGTTTGTAAGCTTGGCAAACAGCTACAACTCCCCTACCATTCTAGTGAGTCTATCTCATAGCGTCCTTTTGATCTTGTTCATTCTGATGTTTGGGGTCCGGCTCCTTTTGTTTCCAAAGGGGGTCATCGGTATTATATTCTTTTTATAGATGATTTTTCTCGCCACACTTGGATATATTTTATGTCCTCTCGTAGTGAGGTTTTATCCATCTATAAGACTTTTGCCACCATGATTCACACTCAGTTTGATTCTCCCATTCGTGTTCTTCGTGCTGACTCGGCAGGGGAGTATCTGTCCGGAGCTCTTCGAGCTTTTCTTGCCACACAAGGCACTCTTTCTTAGTTTTCTTGTCCTGGTGCTCATGCTCAGAATGGTGTGGCTGAGCGCAAGCATCGTCATCTTCTTGAGACAGCTCGCGCTCTTATGCTTGCTTCCGCTGTTCCACCTCACTTCTGGGCTGAGGCCGTTTTCACTGCTACCTACTTGACCAATATCCAACCTTCTTTTGCTCTGAAGGGTGGGATTCCAGTTGAGCGTCTTTGTGGCATGCCTCCAGATTATTCTGGACTTCGTCTTTTTGGGTGTGTGTGCTATGTTCTTCTTGCACCTCGTGAATGCACCAAGTGTTGCTCGATCTGTTGAGTGTGTTTTTAAGGATACAATCTTGAGTATAAGGGATATCGTTGTTGGGATCCTGTTGGCCGACGGATACGGATCTCACGAGATGTCACTTTTGATGAGTCTCGTCCCTTCTACCCTCGTTCTTCTTCCTCTCCTACTTCTCTTGTTGAGCCACTGTCTTTTCTGACTTTTCCTGACACTCCAGTTGTCACTTTTCCTTCACGATCGGCGTCTCCTTTAGCGCCGGTTTCTTCACCACCGTCCTCTCCTACACAGGGCTCTTCAGATGTTGTTTCTCCCTATCCTCTCCACTACACTCGTCGTCCGCTAGCTGAGGATTCTTCTGATGTGCCATCTTCTTCTGATGATGAGCCATCTTCTTCAGTGTCTCCTCCTCGTTATGCTCTTCGCGATCGACAGTCTATTCGGCCTCCTGAGCGTTTTGCTTTTGTTGGTGCAGCTCTGGCCGAGCCGACTTCTTACTGTGATGCTGTTATTCATCAGGAATGGCAGCATGCGATGGCAGAGGAGATTGCTGCCCTTGAGCTCACTGGCACGTGGGATCTTGTTCCACTTCCTCCCCGTGTCCGTCCCATTACTTGTAAGTGGGTCTATAAGATTAAGACTCGCTCTGATGGTTCTCTTGAGCGCTACAAGGCTCGTCTTGTGGCGCGTGGTTTTCAGCAGGAGCATGGTCGTGATTATGATGAGACATTTACCCCTGTGGCTCACATGACCATTGTTCGCACTCTTCTTGCTGTTGCCTCTGTTCGAGAGTGGTCCATCTCTCAGCTTGATGTCAAGAATGCCTTTCTTAATGGTGAGCTGCATGAGGAGGTCTATATGCAGCCACCACCGGGGTATTCTGTTCCTAAGGGCATGGTTTGTCGGCTTCGTCGCTCTCTTTATGGGCTCAAGCAAGCCCCTCGTGCTTGGTTTGAGCGTTTTTCTTCTGTTGATCACTGCCACTGGTTTTTCTGCCAGTACTCATGATCCTGCGCTGTTCACACCTCTTCTCGTGGTCGGACTCTTCTCCTTCTGTATGTTGATAACATGATCATTACTGGCGATGATTCTCAGTATATTGCCTTTGTAAAATCCCATCTCAATGAGCAGTTTCTCATGTCCGATCTTGGTCCTCTCCGATACTTTCTTGGGATTGAGGTTTCTTCTACATCTGAGGGTTTCTTTCTCTTCCAAGAGAAGTATATCCAGGATCTTTTTGATCGTGCTTCTCTCACTGATGAGCGTACAGCCGAGACTCCCATGGAGCTCAATGTTCACCTTCGACCTACTGATGGTGAACCTCTTAAGGATCCTACTCGCTATCGCCATCTTGTTGGGAGTCTTGTTTACCTTGGTGTCACTCGTCCTGACATTTCATATCCAGTTCATATCCTGAGTCAGTTCGTTTCTGCTCCCACTCAGCTCCACTATAGTCATCTTCTTCGTGTTTTACGATATCTTCGTGGAACTATCTCTCGCCGTCTTTTCTTTCCACATACCAGCTCTTTACAGCTCCAGGCATACTCTGATGCTACATGGGCTAGTGATCACTCTGATCGTCGGTCCCTTTCTGCTTACTGTGTTTTTCTTGGTGGTTCTCTCATTGCTTAGAAGACTAAGAAGCAGACATCAGTTTCTCGTTCGAGTGCTAAGGCTGAGTTGCGAGCTATGGCTCTTTTGACAGCAGAGGTTACGTGGCTACGGTGGTTGCTTGAGGATTTTGGTGTTTCTGTTTCTACACCGACTCCTCTTTTATCCGGCAATGCAGGGCTATCAAGATTATGCGAGATCCAGTGAAGCATGAACTCACCAAGCATATTGGTGTTGATGCTTCATATATGAGGTCACAGGTACAGGATAAGATTGTGACTCTTTAGTATGTGCCTTCAGAGCTCCAGTTAGCAGATTTCTTCACGAAGACACAAACTAGAGCGTATCATAACTTCTTTCTCTCCAAACTCAGTGTTGTTGATCCACCATGAGTTTGAGGGGGGGTGTTAGAGATATAGTCCTATTCCTTGTATGTTAGGGATAGAGTCCTATTCTTATTCCTATTCCTTGCCCTCTTGTACATGTATATATATAGGCCCTTTGGCCTCATGATGAATACAAGTGCTATTCATAACAGGTTTGATCGTAAATGAGCTGTGCCGTGCCGGCGTGGGTTGGGCCGTGCCTACAGTAGCGGGCAACGGGTCGGCCATTTGGCCATCTCTACACCGGTGCTTGCTTGCCGTGAAAATTCACAGATTGCCCCCTGAACCTTTCAAACTAGTCACAAACCACTCCTCTCACCTCCCTTCGAAAACCCTATCGCCGCGGACCTCGGCGACGCACTCCGGCGGCGGATTCGCCGATTCCGGAAAGTCTCCGGCGACTCCTACCTCCCGTAATCCACCAGGTTATCTCTCCTACTTCGAACACTCCTCTAGCCACCTGCGTAGTCGCACGAAGCTCGCTTAATTTGTTCCATGTCGAGTGATGTTGATTTGGGCCCCCACGTTGGAATTCGTGTAGCCAGCGGATCGGTGATGTGAGTATTATCGGAATTGTAAGTGCTAAAAGGGTGTGAGTGCACACGAAGATTTCGATCTCTCATGAATAATGATGAGCTTTCACAATGGAGGATTTTTCTTTTGTATTAGTCTTACTGAGTGGATGGGTATTGCCATAATGTGATAATTTCAGCCTGGCTAGTTTTGCCATGGCTGCTTTCAAGCTTGGAGAATGAAAAGTCTCTTATCTGTGCAAAAAAAGAATGAGCGTTGTAGTGTAAGAATGTCTTACCAGAGCATGGGGAAGCAATTGGTGAGATGGGCTTAACTGAGCCCCATGTTGGCCAGCTGTCCAAGATTTCATCACATTGTAGGCTAGAAGGGTTGTAATGTCCCCAGAATAATTGAGAATTAAATTTAGTTTTGATAGGGTTGTCTCCAAGCTGGAAGACTTATAGTGGCTAGCGTAATGGGCCTAAATTGAACCTCGTTGAACAGAAAAGTTAGAATCATATTGATTGAATTAAGTTCTAGTTTTGCACCTATTCATGATTTAAGTAGTTAATAGACGATCATATACTATATAATGTAGAACTCTACCTAGTTTTCTATGGTTATATTCAAGCTTGAATAATATTACACAAGAATGTCTTATCATTGTATATGAAGGAAGTGATCGGTGAAATGGGCTCAACGTAGATCTGGTTTGGACAACGGTTCACATTTCATGACAAACACCTAATGATTGGGTATCATGGTACATACACATTCTCTCTTGCATGTTTTCTCAAACTCTCACAAAACCAGCTAGTATGCTGCCTGGTATGGAGCACAAGAGAGGCTATGTATGCCTGCAGCATACCAAATCTACACAAATAACTGATCCACAACTCGGCATTTGTTGTATAATAAAAAATATGTTTGTTCCTCTTGGTCCAGATGCTTCACAGAAGTATTGTTAAATTTATGTGTCAACTGCTAAGTTCTTTTTTGATTCACACTCCACACACCAAGCAGATAATCTTGCATGAGTAGTTTTGAACTGAAAAGAGTTCATAATCCTCTGCACATCTGCAAGCTTTATTGACAATCAAATAATCAGTTTCCTTCTTGGTATTGAATAAAAACCATTTATGTGAGGTCCACATCAAATAATCAGATTTTGTGCAGTGGGGGGGGGGGGGGGTCTGGTTTTGAGCCTCCAATCACACATATATTTTGCATTTCATTTTCAGCTGTTCCTGGCAAGATTGCGTTGCATAGCTGGTGGTAATGTGTTTCACTGCAGAATTGAAGCAAAATCCCATATTGTAATTATTTGGTGGTAATGTGTTTCACTGCCAAATACCAGTCAATGACATGGAAATGGTCAGATATTGTGCATTGGTATGATACACACATGGTCATAAATTGGATATGAAGATGTTTTTGATGTAAGTTGCATTGTCCACACAGAATGAATGCCCCAAGCTCGTAAGATCATTTTTTTCTGTTTTCTTTCTACATTGATGTGTTTGATTTTACATGAATGAAGTGAACTTGGCAAAACTAAGCATATCATAAACATAATTAGTGCCTAGGTAAAAAAAATAGCAAATGCATGAATGTGTCCCTGTCGGCAATTGCACTTACCAATAGATACAGTCGAGTACGCAGGAGAAAAATAGATGGGGTGCTCAGTTGTAATAACCTAGAAAATTAACTAAGCAAACAACAGTAGTAATGAGTAATTAGAGCAGTAGTTAGCGTAATTGTTTGCGAAAAGTTTAATCTGCGAGTAGATCGAATAGAGATAGAAGGGGATTGCCGTCAGACCCGCAGGCGAGGTATTGATCACCGAGATACCAAACCCGTAGGGGCCGAGTCGGCACCTCTCGCTAGATCGGGAATCATCATTCGGCAATCGTGCTTACCTGTTCGGATTGCAGGTATCCGTAGCAGCGTTTACTCAGTAGGCAACCAGTGAACCAGTGCAACACCCATTAGCCAACCGGTGGCAGTGCTTTATCCCTTAGACAACCATTGGAGCCATTGTTTTACCCACCAGGCAATTCCATACCTTGACCATTCCAACTCAGTGCATAGCAACAGCCAGCTCACCGCCAGCTCACAGCCAGCAGCCACGTAGAGCAACTCTCAGCCAAGCACAGCAACCGAGGCAACCAAGGAGAGGGCATGGCTACAGGGCAGCCCTACTCTTTTCCCTTCGCCTTATAGCAAGCAAGCCTTCATTCTTCCTTCACTCCCAGCCGAACCAGAGAGCCACCGAGAGCAACACGCACAGACACTCTCAGTCCAGAGAGAGCGCTAGAGAGCAAGAAGCAAGAAGGTCCAGAAGCCGGAGGAGGAGGAGATCCACAAGGCGAACCGAACCCGGAGGATCCCCAAGGCCCATTGATCCGATCAAGGAACAAGGAGCAAGGAGGCCCTCAAGATGAGCTGAACAAGGAGTCCCCCAAGAACGGCAGAACCGAACAAGATCCAGAAGGAGTACCGCAAGAACCGAATCAACACCATCTTCCCCAGACCGAACCTAATCTCTCAGGTGCACGATCATTCCCAGTAGCTAAGCTACTCCCCTAGTGCACCATTGAGTAGATCGGGTATCTGTAGCCTCAGTAGAGATTCTAGGGTTGCTAGACCTTTAATCTTGCCGTCCCGCTAGAATGCTAACATCATTGACCCCAAAACTTGCAAGCAAAACCGAAACCCCAGAGTAGAATGCGATTAACCAACTAAAAGATCTCAGGAAGCAGACCAAGTAATATCTGTTCTTACCTTTGACTCAAATGCGAAATCAATAGTCAAAAACGAAGAGATCAAGTAGCCTCTGTTCTTATCATTCACCATAGATGCAAATCAAAAGGTAAAGCAACCGGTAAAAATAGACAAAACGAAACCGAGATCGAGTAGTGTCTGTTCTTGCGCAGCCAGTAGGGGAGGGAGAGGATGAGCTAGGGTTCGGCCATGAGGGGGAGCAGAGGGGAAAAGGGGGTGAGGAGGTAGAGATTAGAGGGGAGGAAGTAGAGGGAGTAGAGGGAACCAGGGGAAGCGGCGTTGGGTCGCCAGGGAGAGAGGAAGGGGAGCACCCGGCGGCGGCGATCGGCAGGTGAGGGAGAAGCCGTGCGCCAGGAGATCGAGGAGGAGCCTGGGCGGCTTCGGCTGAAGAAACCAAGGAGGCAAGGCGTCAGGCAGAGGAGGAAAAAGGGGAGAGGAAAAAGAAAATGAGAGAAGAAAGAAAGAAGAGAAAAGAGAAGAGAAGAGAAGAAAAAGAAAAGAAAGAAGAGAAAAGAGAAAAAGAAAGAAGGGGGAAGAAAAGGGAAAATTTAGGAATCTGGCTATTTCCGTACGTTACTCGTAGATTAAATCACGGTAATTTGAATCGTAGGAAAAAGCTTCTGTTTTAATTTCTAAAAGCCGCGGTTAGCCAGATAGAAAATTTGATTAATTGTAATAATTGTGCTAGTTGTAATTGTTAATTGAATTGCTGTAAATAAATTGAAATGTGGGTAGTTAATGGGTTCTAGTTAGTTTGACGCTGTCCGTAGAAGAATAGATTTCCGTAGCCGGTCTAGTTGATGCCGTAGTAATACCTTATTGTTATCAGGTCTCGAGTCAAATCTGTCAGACCAACCACACCTCAGTTCGAGCGAGGACGTACCTCTCAATTCTATTCCAGGCAAGAATTCCTTGATGCAAATTTTATTAAATGCTTTGCAATTGTTTTTAGTGTAAAATGTCACTCTTGCATGGGAAGTGTTATATTTAAATTAAAAACTTTAAATCGGATGCGGTTGAAACTGTAATTGAGAAGATGAAATGGGTTTGGTGTCATGTGACACGGAGAGAAATGGATTTGGTCTGTTCACGGAATGATCCGTGGTCGTATTATTATTATGGTGGGTAGAGGACGCCGATGAGAAGGATTGTCATGCCGGTGGGGCCCTCTACAGAGGATAGAATATAAGGAATTACAAACTACACTTGGGCATTGAGCCGTAATTGCAGTATCAACCATAGTGTGTGGAAACGGTCAGAAAAGGTTGTCCTATGAAGGATTTAGATCTCCACATTGGGTAAGTGTTATATGGCGTACCCTGGGATATGCCGGGAGGCCCGTGGGGTACAGGTCCACGGAAATGGCGGTATATTTGAAGCCACAGGTAGAGTTACTGCCGATCGATCGTCGGAGTACAATCAGTAGCCGCGAGTCGTTGAGACTGCCTAGGGAAGGAGTTCACGACTCGGGTAACAGGGTTGGAGATCTATTTCTGGATTAGTGATAAACATTCTGGGGCCTCTCTGAGGAGGGTCACTATGGGTAAAGTGGTACAAACCTGCGCAGTGTTAAAAATCATGAATTCATGCCTGTCTCCTGGATTGGAGGCTACGGAAGATCAGTCTGTCTCATATACAAGTGCTAGTAGTCAAGCTTAAAATAAAATTGGCCAACTTTTAAAGAAAACCTAATTTATTTAAAAACCAGAGTTTGAGGGAAGGAAAGATCTGTGGAAAGGAGAGAAAGATTCATGTCATTATGTTGCTATTAGTGCTTGCTGAGTACGTTGTACTCACTCTTGTATAATCCTCCCCTTTGCTTAGAAGGCGAGCTTGATGGATCCACCGTTGAGGCGTGGACTGAAGGCGATGAGCAGGATCAGGAGCTTCAGGAAGATGCTTATTACTACTACAATCAAGAGAACTAGATGATTGGGTAGAAAGGATTACTTTTGGGACGGTCGTCATGGGATGAGACCGTTGTAATATAAATTTTGTTGTACTTGGAACCAATGTCTAATTATGTAATGGACATGTAAGCCCTGCGTGGCTGAATGTAATATATTTCAGTTCAGTCTCTAATTATTGTTCTGCTGCAATATTCTGATCACGGTATGGTACCTGACAAAGTACTGGACTACCCGGTACTTTGCTAGCTACTATATCGAGATTCGAGTGATTAACATAGGGTAATGCCCATGTGGAGGTTAATTACTCTAGGTTAATTACCCGGGTCGCCACATCAGTGCTACTGCGTTTCCTTGCGTTGATGGCGGACGGCCAGTGCGGCGCCTTAAAGATCAGGAAAAAGACTGTGGAACTAAGGGGATACTAGGGACACGACAATCGGATCGGATCTGTGCTCTAGCCCCTTTGCGCCACCTCCTTGCGTCTGCCATTGCATGGATAGATAGTGTTGTGTCACCATCTTAGGCACACCATCTGTACTTGTTGAAAACTACAGGGATCTAACCCATTTCTAAAGTTTTCAATTGTCTATTTCTAATATGTGTAAAGAAGCTAGCCAGATGGCTTTCAGAAACGTCCTGGAGAACTGAAGTATAAGTTTGGCAATCTTATCTATGTGTATTCCATTTCAATCCGCTTTTTTAATTTAGGGAATGACTTCAGTAAAGCATGTACACCGAGGGGAGTTACCTCTATCATAGAGTTTGGGCTCTATGCTACGGAGCTCCTTTACAGAGACTGCTGTGACTATGAAAAGGTCAATGGATTTGTGAATGTATTATTTACTATGCAAACTAGCAAAGGTAGCAGGCAAAATAAGCGTCGGATTCAGAAAGTTGTTAGCTTTTGAATTGACATGAGGAGCCCGAGTGCCCAACTGGGGAGTTAGGTATGCGTCCTCTTCAAAATATGGTAGGGGTAAATGATGTTAATATAACACAATTATTGGCCTACAGCCTTCTAAATTTCGGCATATTAGCAGGATTTAGGATGTAATGTACTCTCTGCTGGCAGATAGAAACAAACTCCTGAGGTAATCTGTCAGAACTGTATTTCAGCCATCTCAATTTGGAGTTGCAGATTCTTTGGGTTTACTAGCCCATGATTTTTATTTGTTGCCATGGTCTACCTTGCATTAATAGTTCAAATCTCATTGTAATCGGTAAGGATGTAAAATGAGTTCTTTGGGCTTACAAGTGTGGATATAATTCATGAACCATGCTACCGAATTGACCATTCTAATAGTCTCCTGAAATCTTTCATACAGAAAGAAAATTGGACAAATTTCTTCATCTGAAAAGCTGAACAAAGTCACTAACATATTATTGCTCTCATGTAGGTACTTCTGAAGCACTATTAATTGCATGACGTTATCTCCTTCCCCTAAGTGAAATGACAATATCCTATTACCATGATTCACAATATACTTGATATGAATGTACTTAAGGTATATGCTTCTGCCAATTATACTTGCTTATGGTCAGTTAAAACCTCATAATCACTGCACTGGTGCTTCTATATTTGTATTTTGATAGTGTTATTGCTTTTCCTGATCAAACTTAAACATCTAGGTACGATTCCATGTCAGCGAACAACTAAATTCCAATCTTTTATGGTTACCAGATTACCTCTTAGGTGGCTTATCTTTCGCTTTGCAAGGACTAATGTTGTTCATCATATTTGGCCCAATCAAAATGGCGTCAGTGCTCAACAATGAGATATTGTATGTGTGTATATGATGTTGCTGCATAGGGGTTATAGTAAACTTGTTATCCAGTTGTCAATTGCCAGAATATGAACTTTCTGTTAAGCTAAAAATGTGTTACATTGTCAGAATAATCATCAAAGAACAAGTAAAATGACAACACATATAGAGACCAGACCACTAGCATAACATTAATTGATCTTTTGTTTGTTTTTTCCATAAGAGTGGCCATTCACTTATATATGTTGGGCTGATCATCATGTTTCTTAAGTCAGGAAAAGTTAGGACATGCATCTGAAATCATGAATAGGTGAATTAACAACTCCCCCTAGTACATGCATTAATTATATCGTAGCATTTTCAAGGTTAAACTTCTCAATTTGCCAAGACTATTAGTGTCATAAAGTTACTGAATAGCCACTGCCACACTATTAGTGTCATAAAGCCATCCATTAGGCAATGAGCAACCAATCAGGGTTTGGAAACTTTAGCAGGGTCCACCTAATAACTGGTTTGGCAAGTTTGGTGAGTTCATGGGAGCACTAATTCCCTCACGCAGTCACGCATGCTTGCCTTGCGAGCACGAATGTAGACTCACATGACCTTTAAAAGCTTATCTCATTGACTGCATAGATGTCAATATGCTTACATAAGCTCCACCCACCTTCACTTGTCCTAATCTCTGTTAGACAAAAGCATCTCGATGCCGCCTTTTCTTTGTGGGTGCAACACCATTGTCCACATAGATACAAAGATAAGTTGGAGAGAAAGGAAGCAAGCAAGCAACTGCACGAACCTATAGCCACATTTCTAAATCAGTCCTAACCCACAAGCTGCTATATGGTGCACACTTTGATTATACCGAATGATGATCCAAAGCACGTGCCTCATGAGTCAAAGCAAACCACCAAATGGTTAAAAAAATGAATTACTGATCTCTTAAAGCTTAGCTAAGAGACTTATGTTTCACACATGCCACAGTTATCAGACACAAGCTCAAGATTTTTACTAATTGGAGGATAATTAATTACACAGTAATGATCTAGGATAGGCTGGATTAGGTTGAATGTCTATCAGGCCATTTGATCATCCATAATGCAAAAACTTATGTAAATATCGCCATCATATATAGTATTTTAAATGGTTTGATAGGCATAGGACCTAACGTCAGCTCCACTACTGAATAGAATTCTAATTATTCGGCAAGCTCACTTCATCATAGTCATCTAGCGACAAAAACACCTCATCTAAACATGAAAGCTCTGTGCCCTCGTCATGGAAGCTCACTTGTGAACCGCAGCTTGATTCAAACACTCGGCATATCACCCAGTTGTTGGACTCCTATAATGATCATGCAGGCATTGATTTTGTACGTCAGTTAGTCCTTAAGCTGTTCACCACCGAGAAGCAAGATGATATATGCAACATTACTCACCGTGCATGAGTGACCTCTCTTCTTGTGGGACTTCCTGTTAGAACCTGAACTAGTCGAGGTGCTGATACCGCTGGCACTGCGGCCTCCATCTAGCAGGTGGTACTCATGCATGATCCAGTTGGTTTTGATGCCTTCGAAAGGCTTTCCAGTGGAGAAGATGAGCGTCTTCTTCAGGCCAACATTACAACCACCACTCGTTACTGTTTCTTCAGTACCAATGGTGTTCCAATACCCATTCGGTGAGGTCCTACTTTGTGTTGCATGGCTGAAGAGGTACCACTGGTTCCCAGCTTGAAGTGCTTTGCCTTGAAAAGGTAATATCAAGAATCAATATTAACCATAAGAGTTACAGAAATGGATGAGAATGTATAGTAGAGAGAATGTAGTTGCACACCATTCAGCTCCCATGGATCATAGCGGTGCAGTACTGTTGGAATGATGTCAGGGTGGCATGGGAGGAGGGAGGCCTTGCGATGGAGAAAATGGACGACGAGCTCTTCGTCTGAGGGGAAGAAGTGGAAACCCGGAGGCAGGTTTGTAGCCCCTCCCATGCTAGCAGTGCAGGCGTATAACAGTTTATGCAAGTTAGCAGAGAAGGTAAAGAGGTTAAATGGCACGAGATGAAGGTGGGAGTTCTTGCTGGTTCTGATGACTGAGTGGTACTTATAGGGAGCATATGTGTATGGAGAGAGAGAGAGAGAGAGAGAGAGAGAGAGAGAGAGAGAGAGAGAGAGAGACGTGCAAGTCAAGGAGTGTTGAGAGGTTTTTGAGGCGGCTTCAGCCAAGAGGGGAAAAAATGTGCTACACTTTTCTTTCCCTCTTTATTTCTTTTGTGGAGGGCTCTAATGGTAATATGAGGAGACATTTGTTCGATCATGATGTGGTACTATCTGCCATTGTGTGTAGTAGAGTGCAAATATATATTTTTTTGAGAGGGGCCAGAAATAACAAATTGAATCATTTCATGCGTGATAAACTGCTCATTTTTGTATATTTTGCAAAGATAAGTAATAGAAAAGAACTAAAGATTTTTTTGAGCAATGAATAATTGGTTTAGGACAGCTTAATTACAATAATCCTTTCTGAGGACGGGTATGATCACTAAGACCTCTTTTTAGATATACAACATGAACATTGCACCAAGTGTTGATGGCATACAACAGTCAACAGTTTATGCACTTGGCTTAAACTTATGCTTCAATGCTACTTTTGTTATTCTTAGAAACAACATCTTCACTTAGGAAAACTGTGAATTGCATGTGATTTATTGCACTCAAGGGCTTCTTATTTTCATCCTTATCTAAAAGTTGAACATATGAAAGCATTATCATAAAATCTTTTAGGTTATACTCTGTTTTATAGCTGGCGATTTGATTGAAAGTGTTGCCTTTTCTTTTGTTATGTTAGATTAGATATCAGCTATTTGTCCATTAACTAATTGAATTAGATTTCAAGATAACAATAGTTTCTTCAAGGCTATAACAGACATTCTGTAATTGATTGCAAATTGTTGCAAGTATTGCCTTTTTACAGTGAACGTTTTTTCATTTTATCTAGATGACGTTGTGATCGATGTAGGAGCAGAAAATTAGAAGTGACATAGTACTTTAACAGCATAAGCTTTTGAAATGAACCAATTACTATCTTTTTTTTTTTTGAAGTGGTGAATCAATTAGTATACAATTTATTTCCAAGCCTACCTTAACTTATTTGGGACAAAAGGCTTGGTCGTTGTTTTTGTTGTCGTTGAATCAATTAGTATACAATTTATTATTACAGCAATAAATCTTGAATTCAAAATATTCTTAAATTTAGTTATGTTTGGAAGGTCCAATGGTGAAAAACTACCGTTTGGTATCATGTTGAATCCATGTTGCCTTGTCTCAAGTCTTGATTGTAGTATCTCACTAGTGGTGGATCTATTGTAGGTCTAGTGTCAACTCTTTGGCCCTGTTTGGCACAGCTCTAAATCTTAACTCCACCTTAGATTTAAAATTTGTAGGCTAAAATAAAGTGAATTAAGTTTATATTTTTATTCTAAGATGTAAACAAGATGACCCTCTAAACACTCTTAATATACATACAGCTCCAGCTCCACAGATCTGGTGGAACTAGGAATACCTAGCTCTATAAGATCCATGAATTTGGTGGAGCTAGAGCTCTGCTAAATAGGGCCTTGTTACTCTCTGATAGGCTTGCTTCTGTTCGTAGCGGTTGTAGATCATTTGATTTCTTGGTAAAGGTAACCTGCTATTAGAACAATGAAATGTGCCAGCTTCCCAATGGTGTGCATGTTTTATACAATTTCTTTTGCCCTGACCGTCGCATTCTTGCCCATGTCATGCAAGCGTCACCCTTCTCAAAACTATGCTCCTTTAGTCCCCTTGGCCGTAGCTATTCTTATACATAGCGACCAGCAAGTTGCACAGGTTGTGGACTTGTGTCAAAGTAGAGCATCACTTGGAGAACAAGCAGGCCAAATTTTGTCTTCCCCATTCCTCTATTTTATCTGCATAGTGCTGTCTGCGTCAAATGGATACATCAATGATTTCAAATTATTCATAAATCAACTGGTAAAATGCTTATTTGTCTTGGCAGGCATAATAATGATTGCAGGGACGCCTTCTGAAGAAGCGAATGTTACAAGGATTTAAACAATGGCCAGTTGGTGGATAGACTCATCGTCAACAAATTGCAACTCAAGTGGTAAGACTCCTATCTTTCTTGTTAGAAAGTATACCCATCTCATAACGATGAGGATTTATGAATGGACACTGGGGTTCCCATTGATTTCAGAAATAAAAGAACAGAGAGAATAGTAAAGGGGACTTGCTAAGTCCTTCAGTAATGCCTTTGCTACTTGTTTAATAGCCTGCAAGATGCTTATCTTCATGCAACTTACGAGTTACGAGTATAATCATGGACACCGAATCTTCCAGAAAGTACCCTAACCACCTCCCTGTGCTCCCAGGAAAAGCTATGATCCATCATTCCATGGTGCGCAAGCATCCCCCTCACTGTCACACTGTCTCCAGGCCCCTCTTCTCCTTTCTACTTTGGCCTTTTTTGGCTTTCGCTTTGTCGTTTAGGGTTATGTATGCACATGTGCTTCTTTATGGTAGGACATGTAAGATTAGTCTGAGTCCACCACCGAAGCTAGTGTTGGGGATAGAGGTGGGCGTCGTGCCGTGTCGGATCGAGCCGGCCTAGTACTGGTCATCGTGCTTCGGGTGTGAACCGTACTGGACAGCGACGGCCCATCGTGCTAGCTGTGCCTTGTCGGCCTGATCCGGCTCGCCTTCGGCGAGCCTAGGCATGGTATATTTGTGCTTTGTGTCGTGTCGACTTAAGCCCGGCCCATTTACATTATTACGACGAGAGAAAAAAACCCAGAGACACACGAAGCTAATGCAATAGACATAAATATTGGGAAAAAAGAAGTAAATTCTTTTTAATCTTGAACATGTACAGAGTTACTGTCTCGTTAAAAACCTTACATCCCAGTGTGGAGTACTTCCGGTAAAGAAAAGAGTATAGTAACTACGTATATATACATTAATACATAGACTACTCGAGGTGAGATTGTTAAAGACGACTATTGCTTCTGTGATCTCCGGATTCTTGGGCTGATGTTGTGTCCTGTCTTCTGCATGCTCAGTTTTTGAGGCATGTAATTGCCTCAACCATCTCAGATCTGAGAGACGACCTCCTCGGCTCAAGTACCCTCCCCACCAAACTAAAAGTGGCTTCCGACAAGACAATGGACACCGGAAATGTAAGTACATCCCATACAAAATAGGATAGCACGGGTAAATACGTTGGTTATGTTTCCACCATAGGAGCAGGTTGAGTTGATTTTTCTCGTCGATGTTAAGGTCGGTCTCCACAAAAGGTGTGTGGAGGTAGTGGTTGGCCTCTACTCGTGGATTCCATGTCGGCCTACTCGGCGATTGGGAAGATGAGCCAGACGTCTTGCCTTTTAGCTTCTTTCATATATTTGAATCGTTCGAAGTGCCTCGTGTTTGTTGTGTTGTTGAGGTAGATCTTCTTGCTTCATTTTTGGTGACAAACTTTTCATAATATTTGTTAAAAACTCTGAAAAACTTGTTATAAAGATGAGTATAGGCATAAGAGAAATCAAGATCGAATGAATCACCTATTCCGTGGAAGGCGCCTTTTAAAATAGTAGCAAAACAGTAATAATGTGGAATAGCTTGAAAATATTTTAAATTTTTTTTACTCTATTGGTTCTATAATGGGATGTAAAATATGATCATCTCTATTTTCTTTAAAAACATTAGCAATAGTCCAAATCCACTCTATGACTAAGGAAGAAGTTGGGTAGTACACATCGGATAAATCTTTAGTTGCATTAAATTTTTTTGTAAAAAATTATGAAAATGACCAGCAATTTGCCAATTGAAATCAATAACGAACATCTTACCGTTATTGCAGTTGATGAAGACAGTGATAATATGCTCGTAGTCTTTGCACCGCTCGAGCATAGTATACGTCGAGTTCCACCTAACCTTCATATCAAGGTTGAATCTTCTTGGTTCCTTATTGTTGGCCATGTAGTATGGTGTTCGTTTTGCTGGTGAGTTCAAGGCACAGTCGATATCGGCTTGGGAGTCATATGCTCTACTGTGTTTTGGTTCACAAGATGCTGTCTTTGAAAAGCTGGAAGATGATCATCAGCACCTTAAGCCATTGTACTTGAAAGGTCACATCAATGGCAAGTTGATATCAAGTATGCTGGTGGACATTGGGGCAACAGTCAATTTGATGCCTTACTCAACTTGCAAGAAATTGAGTAAGCCCAATGAGGATCTCATCAAGACCAACATGGTACTGAACAACTTCACTGGAGATCCCATGAAGGCCAGAGGCATCATGGTGACTGAGCTAACGATCGCCAGCAAGACTTTGTCGACTGCCTTCTTCGTAGTCGACGCTAAGGGAAGCTATAGCATATTGCTCGGTAGTGACTTTCCATCGACCATGCATCAGAAGTTGATACAATGGAATGACGACCGAGTCGAAGAGGTTGAAGCTGATACTTCAACCCATATATCTATGGCCAGTGCAAAGGCTAATTAGTAATATGAAGGAGCGGAGTGCATATCGGGTAAGGCACTACAAGATTGTGATTTAATATGCATTACCCAATCAAGTGTGAGTTCGATCAGCGTGAAGACCAGTACCTTTGATTGGACGAGTGAGATCTTACGGTGATGGAGTCCAAATCGGCAGTAAGAGTTTTGCAAAATAAAATGTAGGGCTATCAGCAAACAACAAATAGCTATGCAACCATCGAAGATTTTGAGAATGTCGAACGATTTGGGCAGGGTTTTACGTCTTTAGATCCATTGGAAGAAGTGGACATAGGCGATGGCGATAGAAAAATACCAACTTTTATTAGTTTAAAGCTAACTATGGAATACAAAGAGAAGTTGGTCGGCATGTTAAAGAGTTATAAAGATTGTTTTTCTTGGGAATATCATGAGATGCCTGGTTTAAGCCGATAGCTAGTTGAACATCAGCTACCAATCAAACCAGGTTATCGGCCATTTAAACAGTCTCCTAGAAGATTTAATCCGACAATGTATGATAAAATAAAAGAAGAGATGGAACGATTATTAGAGGCCAACTTTATCAGGCCTTGTCGATATGATGAGTGGATTTCTAATATCGATCCTGTAATGAAAAAGAATAGTAAATTCAGGGTGTATGTTGATTTTAGGGATTTAAATAAAGCTACACCCAAAGACGAATACATGATGCTAATAGCCGATATGCTTATTGATGCTGCATCTAGGAATAAGATTATCAGCTTCCATGATGGAGATGATGGTTATAATCAGATATTTACGGCCAAAGTCGATATTCATAAGACTGCTTTCAGATGCCCTAGAGCTCTGGGGTTATTTGAGTGGGTCGTAATGATGTTTGGCCTGAAAAGTGCAGGTGCTCCTTATCAGCGAGCTATGAATTTAATCTTCCATGAACTGATTGGTCATATTATGGAGATTTACATTGATGACATTGTGGTAAAGTGTCGGGTCCCGAATTTGCAAATTCGGACCCTATGTGTATTCTGTACTAGTCCAGGATCGTGCTAGTACACATAGTCAAACAGGGTTAAATATCACATCCATACACAACGGAAATATAAATAAAGTACTTCAAAACATTAATATAAATTATTGTAAGACCTTAAGGCCACCTTACAGTATTCAGCCACGCAGAGCTTACAATAACAAAAGTAAATAATCAGCAGCGGAATGAAGAACGTCGGTGACACCCATCAATATGCCATAGGCAACTGACAAGGTTCAACTCCCAGATAATTGCCTCCTCGTGGAACTTCGCCTTCTTCGAAGTTGTAGTCTTCTCCTCAACTGATGATTGTGTTGAAAGCAAGGGTGAGTATACAACATACTCAGCAAGTCATGCACAGAGATGCAATCCTATTACTATATGCATGGCTTCTTTCAAAGGAATGGCTTAAGTGGTTAATTTGCATCAAGTAGCATTTTGCTTTGATTAAATAATCTTAATAGATTCAAAAGCAGTAAAACCATATTATCTAATAAGTTATCAATCTCACAAAGCCCTAAATCACTGTAGCAATTATCTCTGGCATACAGCCACCCTTTCCACGCTTTATTCTAAAAGATCTAACCCTTGACTGTAATCCCCGAGCTTTGTCCAGTACCGTGGACTCGGCTATTCTAATAGTTTTGACACACTCTGCAGAGGTTGTACACTTTACCCACAAGATATAATCAACTCACCACGTCAGCCGTGAATCGCCATACAAGAGTATGCGAATGAGTGATCATAACAAAGCTTTTCGAAAACCTCGATCTCCACCTATGACCCTCTCCGGTATTGCCTTCACTACCACTTCCCCCACGAAGGATCGAATGGTAGGACCGACAATCACCGTTGGATAGGGTACCAAGCCGTAGCTCCGGTACGCTTCCCCACACAGTTACCCCGATGTAACTGTCACCCTGAGGTATCAAAGGTAAGATTTTAGAATCCTACTAAACTAAGATCGTCCCACTCCAGTCATGTGGTTGTACGAAAGGCCCAGTTCAAACGCTTGCAAGGTGAAGTCCTTAACTGTCTAGGGCAAGACATCCTTCTCTCAAAACCCTGGCGCAAAGCTCCTCATATCACTCATCCCATTGCCATGGTTGTTGCCGCGAAGGCTGTTATCCCAAAGACTGTTGCCATGAAGGCCCACCTGACATGAAGCCTCTTACCACTTGCCCCAGACTAAATCTTTTTCCACCCCAGTTTGATTATTGTGCAATACATGCCAATAATAATATGAATTACCATGTAGAACCACAAAGGTACCCACTCTTCACATCATCACGTGGCAAGATTACACTGATTCCAAAATTCATTTCACGTAAGCATGGCTAAGCAACTATTCACGGTCTAGCCTCCCGTGTTGGCACAATCATATCATCCAACTATTTTAAACCCAACTTAAGGTGACATTGGATACATGGCGTACAAATATTATCATCAAGGGTGGAATGAATGATTAGGTTGATTATCTACTTAACCCAAATTAATTTAATCCATTTTTAACAACATAGCATGCATAATTTAAATCAAAATATATTTCAAAAAATAGGAGCAATATGGTCAAAGCACAACTTGCCTTCAAAGATCAGCTGGCTGTGGTCTAGATCCTGATCTTTACTTTCGACAGCGTCACACAACTCGATGTCTACGCATAGAAAATAAAGAACCAAATAAACACTCGGAACTACGTATAAACACATTCGAAAACAATGCTACAAATCAAACTAGCTTATAATCCCCATGCAAATTTCTATATAATTATTTTAGCATTTTCTAATATTTACAAAATTTATTTGGACATTTTTGGACGTATAGTTTAAGAGATACAAAATTCGTAAGTTTGGACTTTCTGCGATTAATTTAACAGTATAAATTTATTTATAAAATTTCATAAAAATACTTTGGAAAGGTATTAATTTTTACTAATTAGCAAAATTTGTTGCAAGCGATTTGGTCTTAAAATGAATTTGTAGCGAAAAAGATAAAATTCGCAATTTGATTACAAACTCACGTACAAAACGTTCGACTGCAACACATGCATGGTACTGATGTGGGCATATATGTGTATGCTTCGGCTAGGCTTGGTGAGAGAGAAACCGAATCAAAACACTACACTACAAATGTATACATGCATACGTATTCCTAATATATATATGTATGTACAATACAGGGTATACATATATGGATACATGCTGCGATTATTATAAATTCATGCATGTGCCTAGTATACACGTATACAGACTACCATATATACACATACATGCACAAATACACGTGTCGAGATTAACCGGTCGAGATAGACAGAGCGCATGCAAGGCAGATGAGGGAGTACCGGTCGGCGGCAGGCAGCAGCGGGGACCGTCGGCGCAAGGAAAGAAGGCGAGGCCGGAGTGTTGGCGTCGACGGCGACGTGAAAGGCGGCGGCGGCGACGACGACAGCACAAGAGACGGCGGCGCAAGAGGCGTCGACGGTCGGTCAGTCGAACGTCGGAGTACAATCGGTGATAGCAACGCAGGTCGACGAGCGCGGAAAGAGGCATGGCCGGAGAGTGCGCCGGCGGTGACATAGACGGTGACGGCGACGACGATGATGATGGCAACGAGATGGCAGCGGCGGCGACGACGGCTCCAACGGCGACGGCGACGAGACGGCAGCGGCGACGACGACGTAGACGGCGGCAAAGACGACGACGGCGACGGCGGCAACGATGACGGCGGTAGCGTACACGGCGGCAGCAACGGCGACGACGACGTTTCTAGTTCCAGTGAGTGCAGGAAATGGAGAAACGTGTGTTGCTAGAAAATGAAAGAATGCATTGCTAGAAGATGGAGGAACTGCTGGAGAAGAAAACTTTCATGCGTAGGGAATGGAAATGAATGGTACGTGATGTGTTGCTAGTACTTCAGACAAAATGGCTAGCATCTCAAGCGTTGCTTAGGGAATGAAACGGCTGGAAGTGGAATGACTTCAGGCGCTGGAGAACGTCTGAATTAATCTGGTGTGGAAATGGAGACGGCTGGCATGCAAAGGAACTAGTAACAGCTGGAATGTGAAATGAACTGGTAACTGCTTGAAGGTGAAATGAACTCATGCGTTCACGGCGAGAAGAGGAGAAAATGGAAACGCCAGGCTTCACATACGTGTATAACATGCTGTGCATATACATATATACGTTCATACATGTTCTAAAGTCATGTTTAGGATAAAATAGCAAAACAGGTATGAAAATCTTGAAAAATTCCTCTAAAATACTAGGAACTATTTGGAACTTAACAAAGTTGGTTTCATGATTTTTCAATGTATAGATTTTTCATAAAAATTCTTTTAGTGAATGAGACACTTTTACAGATTTTTATAAAATCAACAACTTAATTTATATAACATGTTTGTGAAAACTATTTGGAAGAAACACTCTCGTCTACCAATTATCTTTATTATAAACAAAATTTTAGATTTTATGCCTATGCAAAAATGCACGATCTCTATTTAACGCAATTAGTTCAATAAGGTTTGAATTCAAATTAACTCCAAAAATTCCAATAATCCCAAAAACACATTAAATATTTTAAGCCAAAAATTCCAGTAATCCCAAAAACACATTAAATATTTTAAGAGCAAATTTCGGGGTGTTACATAAAGTCATCAAGTGATTATCGATATTTGACTGATTTGGAAAAGGTATTTAAGAAAACCAGAGTACACAATCTAAAGATGAATACTCAGAAGTGTGTGTTTAGTGTGTCGGTTGGGCAATTTCTTGGGTTCATGGTGCACGAGAGGGGTATTGAAGTTAACTAGAAGCGTGTCAGAGCTATAGCTGATACATAGCCACCAAAGTGTAAAAAGGATCTCTAGAAACAGATCAGAAAGATAATTTATCTAAGATGATTTATATCAAATTTGTCTAATCAGATAAATGCTTTTGCCCCATAACTATAGTCAAGGGAAAATCAAGAGTTTGTGTGGGGAGCCAACCAGCAGAAGGCTTTTGAGAATATTAAAGAATATTTGTCCAATCTGCCGGTATTAGTTGCACCAAAGAGTGGGGTCCCTTTTAAGCTATACATATCGGCTGAAGAGTCGATGATTAGAGCTGTCTTGGTGCAAGAGATCAACAGGAAGGAACATGCAATCTTTTATTTAAGCCAACGATTAATTGACGCTGAGACCAGGTATCCTCCTGTTGAGAAGCTTTGTCTGTCTTTGTATTTTGCTTGCACAAAGTTAAGACATTATATACTCAGTTCGGCCTGCATGGTTATATGTAACGCTGATATAATTAAGCTTATGCTGTCTGCCCTGATCTCGAAAGGTCGACTCAGAAAATGGGCCTATCGGCTTACTTAGTTTGACTTAATGTTCAAATCGACTAAAGCAATTAAAGGATAGGTTGATGCGCACAGTGGCCCGATCTTCCGATAGGTGGAGAGGTAAGTCGATTGGTGGAGACTGAACGTTGACGATCCGGCTTCCGATCAGAACCGATCCGAACCCTGCAATCGCTACACCACGGCTCTGTTGGTTATCAACCATGCACAAACATGGTTGACCTCGCTAAGAAGGCTTATCCCTGCATACAAATCTAGAACACAAGCAAGAACGTAGAAGAAGCAATCTGAAATTGCGAATTGAATTGAGCACACGAAGTTGGGGTTCCACAAACCAATGTTCGGCGAAAACTGACAGAGTGTCTAGTTGAAATCTAAGCAAAACCCGCGACCTAAAGCGACAGCTACAGGATATATGGCAGGACGGGGGCGTGAGGGGGAAACCCTAGGGTTGTGTGCGGCTGGTGGAGGCCCGCACACAACCTGGGCTTGGCCCCACACGCTTACAAGGCCCAAAAACATCCCAAAATAGGAATTTAGTGCATTGTTTTGATGATTCCTGCTGACCCGTGATGAATGTGGAGCTGAAACCAGATCCATTGGAAACATCTCGTTGTTATCTTTCTAACAAGCACAAGAACTCCTCAATCGGACTCCGTATGAGAAAGTTATGCCCATTTTAGTGAAGGGCTGTCCGTTGACTCTGAACTGAACTCAGAGGCCGAATTGTGGATGACTTGGACTTCGGATTGACTTGGCGTGTTTCTCCCATGTTCCTAAGTAGTAAGACATCACAAATATTTAGTAGCATCCCATCCTCAATAATATTATTATGATGAATAGCGAGAAACGAGCTCACCACATGATTTAATTGACGTGCACGAGCTCGTGTCATAGGACTACGATGTATGCGTGTATCCAAAGGAGTGATGTCCTCATCATCCTCCCCTCTTGAATTGGAGTAGTCCTCGACTCAAGCTCATCCTCTTCTCCCACGTACGGCTTTAAATCTGAAACATTAAAAGTGGGACTAACCCCAAAGTCTGCAGGCAACTCAAGTTTATAGGCATTATCATTAATCTTTTTAAGTATTTTAAAAGGACCATCAGCTCGAGGCATTAATTTGGACTTTCTCAAATTTGGAAACCTATCTTTTCTCAAATGCAACCAAATAAGATCACCTGGTTCAAAGGATAAATGTTTCCTACCCTAGCTACTAGCAAGTCTATACTTTTCAGTCATCTTTTATATGTTTTCCTTAGTTGTTTCATGCATTTTCAAAATGAATACAACATGCTTCTTTGCATCTAAATTTACCTTTTCAGAAGTAGGCAAGGGCAAAAGATCAATTGGAGCACGAGGATTAAACCCATACACTACCTGAAATGGACTTACCTTGGTGGTGGAGTGTACTGATCGATTGTAAACAAACTCAACGTGTGGTAGACACTCTTCCCACAGCTTCAAATCCTTCTTTAAAACAGCCTGCAACATGGTGGATAAAGTGTGATTAACGACCTATGTTTGGCCGTTAGTTTGGGGATGACATGTAGTAGAAAATAGCAACTTCGTCCCCAATTTGTTCCAAAGTGATCTCCAAAAATGGCTCAAAAACTTTGCATCACGATCTGAGACAATAGCATTAGGCACTCCATGAAGGCGAACGATTTCCCTGAAAAATAAATTAGCTATGTTTGTAGCATCATCGCTTTTGTGAGAAGTTATAAAATGTGCCATTTTAGAAAAACGATCCACAACTACAAATATGCTATCCCTCCCCCTCTTTGTCCTAGGTAACCCTAAAACAAAATCCATAGAAATATCCTCCCAAGGTATACTAGGAATAGGAAGAGGCATATAGAGATCATGTGGATTTAAACGGGACTTAGCTTTATTGCAAGTAGTGCAGTGTGACACATAGTGCTCAACATCGCGTCTCATCTTTGGCCAAAAGAAGTGATCGGCCAGCACATCTTCAGTCTTCCTTGCTCTGAAATGTGCCATCAAACCTCCTCCATGTGCCTCCTGCAACAACAAAATACAAACGGAGCTAGCTGGAATGCATAGCTTGTTAGCACGATAGAGCAAACCATCATTTAAAACATATTTATTCCATGTTCTCCCTTCTTTAAAATGTTCATGCACTTCCTTAAAGTCCAAATCAATAGCATATAAATCCTTAATTGTCTCTAAACCAAAAATCTTGTGATCAAGTTGAGAGAACATGATGTAACGTCTAGAAAGTGCATCAGCAATCACATTGTCCTTTCCTTGCTTATGTTTGATGATGTATGGAAATGACTCAATATATTCTACCCATTTAGCATGTCGTTTATTCAATTTAGCTTGACTTCTAATATGTTTCAGTGATTCATGATCAGAATGTATAACAAATTCTTTAGGCCATAGATAATGTTGCCAAGTTTCAAGCACACGCACTAAAGCATACAATTCTTTATCATAGGTAGAATAATTCAAACTTGGACCACTTAATTTCACTGAAATAAGCAACTGGTTTACCTTCTTGAATTAGCACGCCTCCTACTCCAATCCATTCTATCTCAAAAGTCTTACCGAAATTAGGGAGTTGGAGCAATGGAGCGTGGGTGAGCTTTTCTTTTAGCAACTTGAATGTTTTTTTTATGCAGGTTCCCATGTGAAAGCTACTCCTTTCTTTGTCAACTCATTCAGCGGGGCAACAATGGTGCTGAAATCTCGAACAAAACGTCGATAGAATCCTGCAAGACCATGAAAGCTTCTCACCTGGGTGATAGTCTGAGGGGTCGGCCAGCTCTTTATGGCTTCTATTTTTGCTTTGTCCACTTCAATTCCTTGTGGAGTAACAACATAGCCAAGAAAAGAGACTCGATCGGTGCAAAAGGCGCACTTCTCAAGGTTACCAAATAGACGTGCATCTCTCAAAGCATTAAAAACATCACGCAATTGTTCCACATGTTCTTCATGAGACTTGCTATATATCAAGATATCATCAAAGCAGACCACCACAAATTTACCAATGAAAGCACGTAAAACTTCGTTCATCAAACGCATGAAAGTGCTAGGTGCGTTAGTTAATTCAAAAGGCATGACTAACCACTCATATAAGCCGAACTTAGTCTTAAATGCTGTTTTCCACTCGTCGCCCAGTTTCATTCTAATTTGGTGGTATCCACTACGCAAGTCAATCTTTGAGAAAATGAGAGAACCACTCAATTCATCAAGCATGTCGTCTAACCTAGGTAGGGGTGAAAACGGGATAGGAAATATTCGCCCGATCCGATACCGAATCCGTTTAAAATTCGTACCGATGTTATCCGTATCCGTATCCGGAAAATCCGGTGTAATATGGGTTAGGATATGGGAAGAGCAATATCCGATCCATATCCGAAAAATCTCATGTAATATGGGTTAGGATATGGGAAGAGCAATATCCGACCCGATATCCGGTAAATATCCGACCCGAATATCCGGATAAAATTAGTTATTTTTCCATTAATTTGGTTCATTATTGGATAGATAGAGTAGTTGTTTGATATTGGCACTAAAAAACACTACTTTTGTAGGATCGAAGTATACGAATATAGCAATCAGAGGGGGGGTGAATGATTGTGCGGAAGCTAAAACCAAATTCTTGACCTATTAAAAGTTCACCCCAAAACAGAACCAAATAATTGCCTCGTTTTCGACAAAAACAGAATGATAGAGGTTTGGTAAAACGAGAATTCCCAGAGATCCAACCGTCGAAACGATCTGAAATTTGGACACAAGAAACTAGATTCCAATACGAATCGAACCCAAAAAGAATCAGCTCGATCGGACTTACGGATCAAAAGTTATGAGCTTCGCAAGCTTGCTGATCCAGAACTTGACGAGAATCAATCTAATCAAAACTTCAAGATTAAACAAGAACGACAAAAGATTGATCAACTAGACTTTGAGAAACACTAGATCAATACCCTAGAGAGGTTTTTGATGGATCAAATCAAGATAAAACTTGAAGAACAAAAACCAATCTAGAACTAGAACAAGCATGCAAACAAGAACCAAAACAGAAAATCTTGTAGCGGCGTGGTTCTTGTAGCACGCAAAAATCTTGGAAGAATTGATCTTTATTTCTTGTCTAAAATACTCTCATCAAAAGAGTACAAACCCTAAAACCAAGCTCAAAGCTTGATGCGCTCAACTCTACTTGGTTGGATACCCTTCAACAGGAGACAACCCCTCCTATTTAAAGGACCAACCCACAAGGAGTTCTGAATACAATTCCTATTCCCTAGAAGGAATCTGTATCCAACACAACTCTATTTGGCCCAACCTGGCCGAGTACAACTCTTGCACGCGTATGGCAACCCTACCATACTCACGTGACTAACACTTTGCACGCGTATGGCCACCTGCCATACTCACGTGACTAACACTTTGCACGCGAATGACCTCCTGCCATTCTCACGTGACTAACCATTCTTCATGTGCACCATTCTCTTAGCCCGAACGTCCCGCATGACATCCTTGACCACCAAGACCTCAGTTCCTCCCTGAACCTAGTCCCGAACCTCAGTTCTTCCATGAACCTAGTTCCGGTCCCGTCATCGACCACATTCGTCTTCGAGCAATACCTGCACATGAACAAACCACAAAACAATTCCGAGCACAAGTCCACGACTTGACTCACATTAATCCATGCAACTACTCACATGAGCATTGCATAAAGTCCACTTCAAAGAAGTATCATGAAATTATCACAAATTTCATAATCTCAAAATCAAATTCAAATTTCAATCTCAAAATCGCTCAAAAACCCATTCACGACGGACCAAAAATTTGGTCCGTGGATGTAAAACTTACTGTTTTTCAATAACTTGGTTTGGCACAACAACCTTCAAAAACACATTTACGACAGACCAAAAAAGTTGGTCTGTCGTACATGGGAAAACGAGGTTGTCAAAAGCATGTTTACAAAGGACCAAGAAAGTTGGTGCATGCGTACATGGGAGAATGAGGTTGTCAAAAACATGTTTACAAAGGACCAAGAAAGTTGGTCCGTTGTACATGGAGAATGAGGTTGTCAAAAGCATGTTTACAAAGGACCAAGAAAGTTGGTCCGTTGTACATGGGAGAATGAGGTTGTCAAAAACATGTTTACAAAGGACCAAGAAAGTTGGTCCGTTGTACATGGGAGAATGAGGTTGTCAAAAGCATGTTTACAAAGGACCAAGAAAGTTGGTCCGTTGTACATGGGAGAATGAGGTTGTCAAAAGCATGTTTACAAAGGACCAAGAAAGTTGGTCCGTTGTACATGGGAGAATTAGGTTGTCAAAAGCATGTTTACAAAGGACCAAGAAAGTTGGTCCGTTGTACATGGGAAACTTACTGTTTTCTTTAAGTTTGGTCCGGCGCCAAAGCGAAACTTACTGTTTCTTGTCAAATTGTCAAACACATGCACAAGCACATTTTGCAAATCCAATTCTAAGTTAATTTTTCAGTTCAAAGCCAATTTTTCAGCACATGATTTCACAATCTCCCCCTTGATGAAAACATTGGCAACACTACTTAGAATTGAACATTTGGCATTCACTTTACAAAAGATTTTGAAATCCAAAGGATCAAAGACCAAAGTAAGAAAACACAGAATTCCCCTTTTTACCAAAAGCAAAACAAAATCTCCCCCTGAGAATGAAAAAATGTGTGAATGTGCAATGCGCCCAAAAATTCCAAAATTCTCCAAACTTCTCCCAAAATTCTCAAATTTCCAAACACAACTCCCCCTTTTTCATTAAACTTTTCAACAATTCCCAATTTCCTCCCCCTTTGACAATGGATTCATCAAGAGTACAAAAGAGAGAACATGTTTAAAATTTTCTTGTAGCAATGATTTCACAAGGAGAAACAAATGAGTGCCAAGATAGAAGAGGATGAGCTCATTTGATCATATAACCTTATATATCACATAATATGCAAAATACATGATATTAATGTGATTTTTAACAAGTTAGGGAATGACATGTATCTCAACCTCAATTCTGTCAACTATAGCCAAGTACGAAGCAAGATCTCAGTAAAAGAACAAAAGCTCAAAAATTGAAGCAACTAACAACTCTGGGCGAGCAAGTGATTTCAACTCCAATCTAGTAGACCAATTTAATCTTTAAACAGTAAACTGCATGTGGCATGCTTGAAGCATACTTCTTTTATTTCCTTGGATTGGCATGCTTGAAGCATACATCTTGTTTTTGAGGGAATGACATGCTTGAAGCATATATCTTATCTTTTTAGGGAAAGCATTCCTGAAGCTCATAACTTGAGGCTTTTGCTTTTAACAACCCTTTTTTATTGATTCCCTTTTCTTTTTATTTTTCTTTGAAAACATGCAAAAGTGATTAAAAAGTCTTATGAAAGAGTAAAGCTAAAACAGACTTGCTTCATAGCCCAATTTTGTCAAGAAGATTCAATATCAAGCCTAGAAGAGTAAGATATCACAAGGTATTTAGCTATAGGCAATCAGACCAAGGAATTTCGCAATGTCATTTTTAGTTCAAGTGGAACAATTTAGATTATCATATATTAGCACAATTACACAATATATAAAGAAATATGATAAAGTGAGCTCATAAAGTGAAAGAACTTGGCAAAGAAACTCCTCAAAACAAACCCATTGGATGAACAATCCCAAGTTCTCCCCGAATAAAAGCAAAACGAGAAGAAGACAAAGGTTTTGTGAAAATGTCTGCCAATTGATGTTCAGTATCCACATGATGAAGCACAATGTTGCCTTTTTCAACATGATCTCTAAGAAAGTGAAATCGATGTCAATATGTTTTGTTCTTGAATGTTGCACAGGGTTCTTAGCAATGCAAATTGCACTAGTGTTATCACACGAGAAGAGGAACACTATCCAAAATAGCCCCATAATCTTTAAGTGTAGCTACTATCCAAAGAATTTGAGAACAACAACTAGCAGCAGACCACATATTGATTCAGCAGCTTGATTGTGCAAATGTAAGATTGCTTTCTAGATGACCATGCAATGAGAGAATTTCCCAAGAAGTGACATGAACCAGAAGTGCTTTTCCTATCAATTCTACATCCTCCAAAATCAGCATCAGAAAAGATCTCAAACTAATGCATGAGGAAGCGAGAAAGCCAAATGCCAAAATCTTGAGTTCCGTGAAGATACTGAAAATTCTTTTGACAGCTTGTCGATGTGAAGCACGTGGGGAAGCTTGAAAACGAGCACACAAGCACACAGCAAATTGTATATCCGGCCTTGATGCAGTGAGGTACAAAAGTGAACCTATCATGCTTCTATATTCCTTTTGATCAACCGGCTCACCATCTTCATCCGGATCAAGTGTGCAATTGCTTTCCATAGGTGTCATGATTGGTTTGTTGTTTTCCATCCCAAATCTATGCAACAAGTCTTTTGTGTATTTGCTTTGATGTACAAAGGTACCATCCTTTGTTTGCTTGATTTGAAATCCCAAAAAGTATGTCAACTCACCCATCATACTCATCTCAAACTCCTTTCTCATTGTTTCAAAACTCACACTAAAACATGAGAGGAACCACCAAAGATAATATCATCAACATAAATCTGAGCGAATAATTGATCATTGCCTTGCTTGAGTAAAAGAGAGTTTTGTCAACCTTTCCCATTGAAAACCCCCTTTCAAGTAAAAGGTTTTTAGCCTATCATACCATGCTCTAGGGGCTTGTTTCAAACCATACAAAGCTTTTGATAGTTTGAACACATGATTTGGAAACTTTGGATTTTCAAAACCAGGTGGTTGCTTGACATAAACCTCCTCATTTATGTAGCCATTAAGAAAAGCACTTTTCACATCCATTTGATACAATTTGAAACCTTTGGATGCAGCAAAAGCTAAAAGGATTCTAATGGCTTCAATTCTAGCAACAGGAGCAAAGGTTTCATCAAAATCTAAGCCTTCAATTTGAGTGTAACCTTGAGCAACCAATCTAGCCTTGTTTCTAACAACAACACCATCCTCACTTTGTTTATTTTTGAAAACCCATCTAGTTCCAATAACATTAAAATTAGGAGGAGGTGAGACAAGTTTCCAAACTTTATTTCGTTCAAAATTCTCTAATTCTTCATGCATGGCATTGATCCAAGATTAAATCGGATAATGCATGAGATATATCTTTGGGTTCAAAAGAAGCAACTAAAGCAGAATGAGCATGAGTGTCAGAATGAATAAACCTGGATCGAGTGACTCTCTCATTTAGGTCTCCAATCATTTGTTCAGATGGATGCATTTTTTGAATGTGCAAGGGAGCATTGGCTTTTGAGACTTCTCCTTCTCCTTCTTCATTTTCAGCATGTACAGATGATGTTGTAGCTTGAGGATGGTTAGTCAGTAGGTGATGTAGTAGTAGGTGCCAAGGGTGCTACAACTTGTTGTGCATTAGGAAGAGTCAAGACATCATCTTCAACATCATCATTATCTTCAAAGATTTTCTCCCCACGAATGTATGCTTTGTACTGCATCACTTGGACTAGTACCTGGACTAGACTCATCAAAAGTAACCTCACAAGTTTCCACAATTTTGTTAGTTTCCAAAACAAGCACCACGATAGCCACGAGTATGAGCAGATATCCAAGAAAAATGCCATCAGTTGATCTAGCTTCAAATTTATCAAGATTTCCAGATTTCAAGACAAAACATTTGCATCCAAAAACTCGAAAGTGAGAAACAGAAGGTCTATGTCCAAACCGAAGCTCATATGGAGTCTTACCCAATTTTGATCTAAAAAACACACAGTTTGAAACATAACATGCGATTGAAATCGCTTCACCCAAAAGTTCCTAGGAGTGTGATGTTCATCTAACATGGTTCTAGCCATCTCAACCAATGTTCTGTTTTCCTTTCAACTATACCATTCTCGTTGAGGCACTCTAGGTGATGAAAATTGATGATCAATTCCTTTTCAAGACAAAAGTGATTAAAAGAAGCATTTTTGAATTCAGTTCCATTATCACTTCTAATAGCTTTGAGAGCTCCTGGATGATCAATAGAAAGCCTAAGAACAAGACTTCTAAAATGACTAAAAGCCTCATCCTTAGATGCCATAAAGTATACCCAAGAGTATCTAGAAAAATCATCAACAATCACAAGCACATACCATTTGCCTCCAAAGGATTGAACTCGAGATGGTCCAATCAGTATCAAGATGTAGAAGCTGTCTGGAGCATTTGTCATCACCATGGTAAGAGGTGGATGTGAACCTGCAATCATCTTACCATGTCTACAAGAGGAACATACTAAATTGCTATCACCCTTAAGCTTAGGCAAGCCACGTATGAGATCTAAAGCGCTTACACGAGTAAGATGATCAAAACCAACATGACCAAGTCTACGATGCCAAAAGAATAAATCTTTAGAAACATTGGCAATTAGACACCTATGTTTAGAAGAAGGTGATGCATCAAAATCAGCTTTAAAAACTCTTCCAAAACGAAATCTTGAACACAAGATCACCTGAAGCATCTAGCACTTTGCATTCATTTTTCTTAAAGCTTATCTCAAGATCTTCATCAAGCATTTGTGAGACAGAAAGCAAGTTATATTTCAAGTTTTCAACAAGAGCCACATCCTTGAACATAAACTTGTCACTTACCTTTACTGTACCTTTTGCCACAACAGAAGAGGAAGAAGCATCTCCAAAAGTAACACTTTCAGCACGAGATGCACGAGTGAGGGAGGAGAACCAATTCTTTTTACCAGACATGTGGCGTGAGCATCCGGAATCCACTAGCCATATGTTCTCCTTCCTCGCGCGAGAGGCCTACATAGCAACAAAACATGTCGAGGTCTCGATCGGGTTAGGAATGAGATTTTTGGGAATCGATCTTGAGACACACGACGCACAACAGTAGGCACAACACGATAATTTTTATGTACAAAATCAAATTTATCTTTTCCCATGTTTCTAGGAACAGAAGGTGTTTTCATCACTCTAGGCGCATAAGGAGTAAAATGTGCTTTGCTGAAATTTGACCTAGCCTCAGTTCTTTCCTTCTTTTGTTGTTTGGCTAGTCTAAAGCAATAATCTACTAAGTGTCCATCTCTACCACAATGAGTGCAAGTGTACTTGACATGATGTTTAGCTTTAACAGTAAAGGCACTTTTTGCTTTCATCATAGTAGAGGATAAAAAACCAGCAGATTGAAAAGCAATTTTCTTAGGCTCATTAGATAACTCAATTTTGCAAGGAGCCTGAACAACAGTGCGAGGTTTAGTTTCGTATGTGGCATAAGGATCAAAACCTAAACCTCTCTTGTTTGTGCTAACCTTAGATTGATCCAAGATCATGTTCAACTTTTTCTTGCCATTAGTGAATCGTTCCAAAGAGTTTTGCAGGTAATCAACTTTCTTAGCAAGAATTAAACAATTATTGCAGGGAACATCTACTTTTCCTTTTTGCTTGCGACAAGTTGAGCATGAGAGAATTTCATGTGAAAGCAAATTATCAGTTAATTGAGAAACCCTAGCATTTGCATCTTTCAATTTTAATTCAAGAGTTGAGCATTTAGAACAAAAAGTTGAACTATGCAAATCATCGATTGGAACAGCTAGCATGTACAACATGTTTCTCATTTTTCTCATTTAGATGCAACAAAGAGCATGTTCTTTCCTAAGCAAGGTGAGCTCATTGTAAATTAAGTCACATGATTTGCAAGTATCATCACTAGGAATCAAAGTCTTAAGTCTAGCAATTTCAGCATTCAATGATTCAATAATGAAATCATGTTTCTTAATTTTCTTATCACGTTTGTCAAGCAATTTTCCAAGACGAGCAACAGCAATAGCTAATTCATCATAAGAGGGATCTACCTCATTAAAGTCATTTGTCGTGGTCGCCCTCGGTGAAGCTATCCTTGCTGCTTGCCATGAGACATAATCCTATCAAATCATGCTTGCTTGGAGTTGCATCATCTTCGCTGCTCTCCGAGTCCACATCGCTCAAATTGACTTGTTCAAGAGCGGAAAGAACTCAGTGAACCACCTTGCGGTTGATGAAGCTCTTCTTCTTCCTATCATTTGACGAGAACCTTTTCTTCTCATTCCTTCATGCGTTGTCCTTCTCCTCCTTTGATGTTTTTCCTGCAAGCTTAGGACAATTTGTGCGAATATGGTTGAGGTCACCACACTCATAGCATCTTGGAGGACCACCTCTCTTTCTCATTCTCACATTCTCGCAAAGCTTTGTTAAAGCGAGAAGAGAGTAGTGCCAGATCTTCTTCAGAAACTCTTCAAGTTGCTCATCTGTTAAAGAAGACATGGAAGACAAGTCAAAGCTAGAAGAAGAATTTTCATTTGACATGTTAGGGTTAGAGATCAAAGCAATTGATTTAATGTTACCCTTCCAGGCAAGAACATCCAACTCATGAGTTTTCAACTTAGAGTAAAGAACATCTAATGTGAGTGTGCTCATGGTAGTAGATTCTTGTATAGATGTTTCTTTCATCTCCCACTATGACATGTCCAAAGCACTATGCAATTGTCGATCATTTTCAGCATCAGTGTAGCTTTCTCCATCCGAACGTAGTTTGCTAATAATTTTATTGAAACGTGCTAAGAAGTCATCTACTGATTCACTAGGTTTCATCTCAAAACGCATGTATTCTTTTTGTAAATATCTTGGCGAACCTCTTTGTGACAGTGTTAGAACCCTCATGGTAATCACAAAGAGATTTCCATACCTCATATCTTGGATCGAAGATGAACCACACGATCAAAGTCGCTGCGTCCTAAGCCTTGGATGATCAAGTTGCGCGCCTTGCTATTTGCTTCAACATGTGTGCGATTGGTGTCGTTGACGTTGTCGTTTGCAGGGACTTCATATGGCTTGTAGACCTTCTCCCAAATTGTGAAGCCCTGTGCTTGGATGAACGCCTCCATCTTGGCCTTCCAAAACTGAAAATCAACACCATCGAACACACATGGTTTTGTCGAATAACGATCCATTGATCTAATCACCGGTTAAGATAGATTAGAGAAACCTTGCTCTGATACCATTTGTAGGATCGAAGTATACGAATATAGCAATCAGAGGGGGGGTGAATGATTGTGCGGAAGCTAAAACCAAATTCTTGACCTATTAAAAGTTCACCCCAAAACAGAACCAAATAATTGCCTCGTTTTCGACAAAAACAGAATGACAGAGGTTTGGTAAAACGAGAATTCCCAGAGATCCAACCATCGAAACGATCTGAAATTTGGACACAAGAAACTAGATTCCAATACGAATCGAACCCAAAAAGAATCAGCTCGATCGGACTTACGGATCAAAAGTTATGAGCTTCGCAAGCTTGCTGATCCAGAACTTGACGAGAATCAATCTAATCAAAACTTCAAGATTAAACAAGAACGACAAAAGATTGATCAACTAGACTTTGAGAAACACTAGATCAATACCCTAGAGAGGTTTTTGATGGATCAAATCAAGATAAAACTTGAAGAACAAAAACCAATCTAGAACTAGAACAAGCATGCAAACAAGAACCAAAACAGAAAATACTGTAGCGACGTGGTTACTGTAGCACGCAAAAATCTTGGAAGAATTGATCTTTATTTCTTGTCTAAAATACTCTCATCAAAAGAGTACAAACCCTAAAACCAAGCTCAAAGCTTGATGCGCTCAACTCTACTTGGTTGGATACCCTTCAACAGGAGACAACCCCTCCTATTTAAAGGACCAACCCACAAGGAGTTCTGAATACAATTCCTATTCCCTAGAAGGAATCTGTATCCAACACAACTCTATTTGGCCCAACCTGGCCGAGTACAACTCTTGCACGCGTATGGCAACCCTACCATACTCACGTGACTAACACTTTGCACGCGTATGGCCACCTGCCATACTCACGTGACTAACACTTTGCACGCGAATGACCTCCTGCCATTCTCACGTGACTAACCATTCTTCATGTGCACCATTCTCTTAGCCCGAACGTCCCGCATGACATCCTTAACCACCAAGACCTCAGTTCCTCCCTGAACCTAGTCCCGAACCTCAGTTCTTCCATGAACCTAGTTCCGGTCCGTCATCGACCACATTCGTCTTCGAGCAATACCGCACATGAACAAACCACAAAACAATTCCGAGCACAAGTCCACGACTTGACTCACATTAATCCATGCAACTACTCACATGAGCATTGCATAAAGTCCACTTCAAAGAAGTATCATGAAATTATCACAAATTTCATAATCTCAAAATCAAATTCAAATTTCAATCTCAAAATCGCTCAAAAACCCATTCACGACGGACCAAAAATTTGGTCCGGCATATGTAAAACTTCTTGCTTTTCAATAACTTGGTTTGGCACAACAACCTTCAAAAACACATTTACGACCAGGACCAAAAAAGTTGGTCCGCTGCATATGGGAAAACGAGGTTGTCAAAAGCATGTTTACAAAGGACCAAAAAGTTGGTGCATGCGTACATGAGAGAATGAGGTTGTCAAAAACATGTTTACAAAGGACCAAGAAAGTTGGTCCGTTGTACATGGAGAATGAGGTTGTCAAAGCATGTTTACAAAGGACCAAGAAAGTTGGTCCGTTGTACATGGGAGAATGAGGTTGTCAAAAACATGTTTACAAAGGACCAAGAAAGTTGGTCCGTTGTACATGGGAGAATGAGGTTGTCAAAAGCATGTTTACAAAGGACCAAGAAAGTTGGTCCGTTGTACATGGGAGAATGAGGTTGTCAAAAGCATGTTTACAAAGGACCAAGAAAGTTGGTCCGTTGTACATGGGAGAATTAGGTTGTCAAAAGCATGTTTACAAAGGACCAAGAAAGTTGGTCCGTTGTACATGGGAAACTTACTGTTTTCTTTAAGTTTGGTCCGGCGCCAAAGCGAAACTTACTGTTTCTTGTCAAATTGTCAAACACATGCACAAACACATTTTGCAAATCCAATTCTAAGTTAATTTTTCAGTTCAAAGCCAATTTTTCAGCACATGATTTCACAACTTTGTTATTAAGAGTGAACTTCAACAAATCTATCAACAGACAAATAGAGTGATAACATAATGCTTTTACCTAAATTGATTTGTTCAACTTATTTGATAAACTTCTTTTCTATTCAAATTACTGGAATTAGTTGAGTCGCTAAATTGAAGCATAGCAAACAAATCCGAGTAGTCCTCATTATGAGAGAAGTCTATCTTCAGTTTGTCAGAATGTGACAATTCAACACTATTTAATATCTCCAGGAATTTATTCCGTAAGGTTAAGTTTGATGGAAGAGCTCCCCTTGTTCTCTGTTTTCTTTATGTCTCGATCTCTCTCCTTGTATCCGACCCATTTGCACCTCTAACTATACTACTATCCTACGTTGAAATAATTATGACTTGAAGCTAATGTTGTAAGGTTAATGCTTCATTCTTTCTTTTACGTACACAATTATGTATTATACTACTATCCGACTATGATATCCGATCCCGACCCGAATCCGTCAAGTATCCGCTCCGTATCCGAATCCTGAATAATCCGAATTCGTATCCGTATCCGAATCCTGAATAATCCGAATTCGTATCCGTATCCGACTCCGAATCCGGAAAAAAATATGGGTTAGGATACGGGACGAGCAATATCCGCCCGTATCCGACCCGGTTTCACCCCTAAACCTAGGGATAGGATGACGATACCTTATTGTAATATTATTAATGGCTCTACAATCCACACACATACACCAACTGCTGTCTTTCTTAGGAACCAAAAGAACAGGAACAACACATGGACTAAGGCTTTATCGTATGTACTCTCGGTCCAAAAGCTCTTGGACTTGTCGCTGAATTTCCTTAGTCTCCTCCAGATTTGTCCTATATGCAGCACGGTTTGGCAAAGTCACTCCCGGAATCAAAGTCGATTTGGTGCTCAATACCTCGAATAGGTGGCAGCCCCGGGGGTATCTCAGCTGGGAACACATCCTTATACTCCTGCAAAAGGTTAGTGACAGCAGGAGGCAAAGAGCTAGACATATCATGAAATGAAAATAAAGCTTCTTTGCATATCAAAGCATAGCATGGTGCATCATTCTCATTAATTTTAGCAATATCGGATTTCGTAGCAAGCATAACACCACCCTTCAATTTAATTCCCTCGGACCTAGAACTAGGTTCTCTCTTGTCTTTCTTAGGTGGGAAAATATTTTTAGCCACTTGCTGATTTTCATATTCTAGCGCACTCTTTTTTCTCTCATTTTCAGCTCTCTTTGTCACATTGCACAATTTCAGTAGGGGTCATAGGGAGCAAAGTGATTTTCTTCCATTTGTGCACAAGAGTGTATTTGTTACTTCTACCATGATGAATTGCATCAATATCAAATTCCCATGGACAGCCTAATAAAAGTGAACATGCTTGCATAGGCACTACATCAAATCAGCAAAATCATGGTATGTTCCAATGGAAAATTGCACTCTCGCAGTTTGTGTTACCTTCACCTTACCGTTGTTATTGAACCATTGAATAAGGTAGGGATGAGGGTGTGCATGTGTGGTCAAGCAAAGCTTCTTGACCAGATTTGAACTCACCAAGTTATTGCAGCTCCCACCATCAATTATGACACGAACACGATGGTCCTTGACGATGAGATACATTTGAAACAAATTATGGCGTTGTAGCTTGTCCGCTTGCTCCATTTGAGCGCTCAACACTCGTTGCATAATGATTGTCCTATAATTCTCGATGGCAGCGGTCCCCAAAATCTCCTTGTCATCGTCGTCCATCTCATGGTCATCCTCATTATCTACAAGGTTAGCTGCAAGAGCATTTTCATCCTCAACATCACTAGTACTATTGTACCCACATTCTTCTGTTGCAATGTACGCTCGACGACTTGGGCAATCCTTCATGACATGGCCCATCCCCTTGCATCGGTGGAACACAATTCCCGTTGTACGACCCGTGGAAGCAACCGATGAAGAACTCTTTGTTGGTGCCTGCACATGGTTAGCTTTGTTCACCTCGGGTGCACGTGATGGTGATGGTGCTGCTGAACACGCCCTACTCGTGGAGGGGGCAGCAGGCCGAGTGGTGGAAGGTTGGGTTGTTTGGGCTTGTCATGGCGTCGATCTTGGCGCCGATACACCACCAAAGTTGCTCCGTGTCCTTTGTTGTCTTCCCTGCAATTCTTTTTCTGCCAACATAGCAAGCTGGAACAATCTATTGATGTTGTTGTATTCTTTGTAATCAATTATGTCCTGGATTTCACGTTGTAAACCCCCATAAAAATGAGCCATCTTATCTTCTTCATCCTCAAATACCTCACAATGGAACATGCCTATTTGTAGCTCTTGATAGTATTCCTATATAGATCTATTACCTTGATTCAAGCGTTGCAATTTCTTACGTAAATCACATTTGTAAGGAGGAACAAATCTACTATGCCTAGCTCGTTTTAATCAATCCCATGTATCAAGGTGTAAGCCAGAATTTACTACTTCATTCCACCAAATGATAGCAAATTCTTTGAACTCACTAGTAGCTTGTCTGACTCTATGTACTTCAGGAACTAAATGGGAGTTAAATTTTTGCTCAATAGTTATTTCTCAATTTAAATAAGCTTCAGTATCATATGTTCCAGAAAAAGATGTTATGGTAAATTGAACTTTAGAAAAAGTATCATTATTGCGGTGATTAAAGTTATTACCTCCCATACCTTGACGGTTGTGATTCAGGTGTCGTTGTTGTCGTACATCTTGTGCAGCGGCACGAGCAGTGAAGGCATTGTGGTCTTCTCCATTCACATCATCTCCCACAACAGACTCTTCTTGATCTTCCACTCTGCGAGCTCCATTGGGAGGCGACTGTCTCTCAAAATTCTCCAACCTGGTAAGAAGATTGGCGATGCTTCGCTCTATTCTCTCCAATCTTTGGTCATTATCTTGGCCGATCCTTGCGATTTTTGCGTTGATGTCATTGAGCGCGTTGTTAAGCTCGTTTCGTGTAACACACTCATCTTCCTCAACACCTGCCATTGTTAGTTGAAAGAAAGACAAAAGAAACAAAGACAACCAATGGTATAATCCCTATCAACTACTTTGGTGGCAGAAGGTGGATTCACTAACTCTCAAGCGCCTTACCACGCTCTTACAAGTGTTCTTACCAACGCAACAGGAAGGTGCAACCGGTGGCTGGTTCGTGATACCATGAGTAGAGCGTGAGCGAGGCGATTGCAAGGTAGGACCTGAACTGATAAGAAGTATGTGGAGCTTGGAGGGCAATGTTAGGTAGCAAAGGAATAAGCAATATAAAAAACAGAATAGCAAAGCTGAATAAATGTCCAAAGTGCTTGTCACAATTGCTGGCCTAACCGTGTTCCTAGAACTAGTTCAACCAAGCTAGGGATATACTGAAGTACTAAGGACTCAAAGGATGCAAGCAATTCTGATTTTCTTCTTCTCTTTCTCTCCTCTTTGCTTCTTCTCTTTCTCTTCTCTCTGTTTTTTTTGCCGGTTTGGATCTCTCTCCTCTTATTTCTTTTTTTTTTAATTTTTTTTCACCTTTTTTCTATCACAAATATATACCTCTTAACTCAGAGGAGAAATAAAAATCTCACAATTTGGAGCAATAGACGATAGTAAACAGATGCCCGAAAGAATTGACAAAACAGGACAACAAGCTTTTAGGCGCCGAAACTCAGTGTTAGAAGCTTTTTTTGAGGGTCTAAAAATGCACAGGTCCAAAGACTAAAATTTTCATGTGCGCGTCGTCATCCCCTTCGAAAAAAAAGTAGACCCAAATCGGAGTTCGTATGCAAAAGTTATGGCTGTTTTAGTGAACACTGTGCAGATTGGGTCTATCTCGGGCTTCACTTCCTTTCTGCGGTTCTAGTAGGTTTAAGCTATTAATAGGACTACGGCTGAATATTGGAGGCTAGCAGTGCAGGGCAATTAACACAAGGTGGCTCACGACCTATCTAGGGCTTGCGGTGCGGGATAGATAACACAAGGCGGCTTGCAAGGGCAAACCGAGCAGGACTCGGTTTGGTTTCGGATGTGGTCTGTGGTGGGATTATCTAGGGCAGTGGAAAGGCGTTAATCCAGAACTAAATTCATGACTACAACCAGTAACAAGACGATGACTATGGACACAAATTCAACAAAGCAAATTGAAAAGGAAAATTGCAATAGCACAAGGGGTTGTAGGACAGTGGAATGATAACGAACAGATCATGAACAATTTTTTGTAGGGCTAATTTCCTAGACTCTAGGACGTTGGCAACAATGATAAAGATGGGGAAACTAGGGTTACCTATCGGGCAACGATGGCTCTGATACCACTTGATGCGCACGGTGGCCGATCTTCCGATAGGTGGAGGTAAGTCGATTGGTGGAGGCTTGACGTTGACGATCCGGCTTCTGACCAGAACCGATCCGAACCCTGCAATCGCTACACCACGGCTCCGTTGGTTATCAACCATGCACAAACACAGTTGACCTCACCAAGAAGGCTTATCCCTGCATGCGAGTCTAGAACACAAGCAAGAACGTAGAAGAAGCAATCTGAAATTGCGAATTGAATTGAGCACACGAAGTTGGGGTTCCACAAACCAATGTTCGGCGAAAACTGACAGAGTGTCTAGTTGAAATCTAAGCAAAACCAGCGACCTAATGCGACGGCTACAGGATATAGGGCAGGAGGGGGGGGGGGCGTGAGGGGGAAATCCTAGGGTTGTGTGCGGCTGGTGGGGGGGCGCACACAACTTGGGCTTGGCCCCACACACTTACAAGGCCCAAAAACAGCCCAAAATAGGAATTTCATGAATTGTTTTGATGATTATTGCCAACTCGTGATGAATCTGGAGCTGAAACCAAATCCATTGGAAAGATCTCATCGTTATCTTTCTAACAAGCACAAGAACTCCTCAATCAGACTCTGTATGAGAAAGTTATGCCCGTTTTAGTGAAGGGCTGTCCGCTGAGTCCGAACTGAACTCGGAGGCCGAATTGTGGATGACTTGGACTTTGGATTGACTTGGCGTGCTTCTCCCATGTTCCTAAGCAGTAAGACATCACAATTATTTAGTAGCATCCCATCCTCAATAATTTTATTGTGACGAATAGCGAGAAACGAGCTCACCACATGATTTAATTGACATGCACGAGCTCGTGTCATAGGACCATGATGTATGCGTGTATCCAAAGGAGTGATGTCCTCATCACAGGTGATAGCCGATTTTATTACAGAACAGAGCGCTGATTGCAGATTAGTAACTGTTTCCCCTTGGCATCTATATTTTGATGGATCGGTTTGTAGGGAGGGTGATGGTATCAGAATAGTACTGATATCCCCATAGGGGTATAGTTTTGAGTTCGCATTCAGACTCGATTGTCGATGTTCAAATAATCAATTAGAGTATGAGGTGTTGCTTAAGGGTCTACATATGCTTAGTAATCTTGGAATCGACTCTGTCAAAGCATATGAGGATTCTCAGCTCGTAGTGCAACAAGTGAGGGGAGAGTACAATTGTTATGATGAAATTTTGGCTATGTACCTAGGACAATGTCAAAAAGCTCATCAATTCATTTAGTACTTTCTCAATTAACCATATCCTGCATGAGCAGAATGTTAGGGCTAATTCATTAGCACAACAGGCCTCAGGGTATAAGATTTTTGATCGGTTGATTAATTGTGAGCCGATCAATAGGATGGTATTATGTACGGATATAGCCGATTGGTGTTAAAAATTATCATCTTATTTATCGGATCCCTCAAAGTCGATGGATAAAAAGATCAAAAGATAGGCCTTGAAATATGTCATGCTTGATATTACACATTATTATCGGACACTTGAGGGTCTGTTGCTGAGATGCCTTGGTGCTGAAGAGGCAAAAACGGTGATGGGAGAAGTCCATGAGGGGATTTGTGGAACACATCAGTCGGCTCACAAAATGAAGTGTTTGCTAAGGCGTACTGATTATTATTGACCAATAATGTTGGAGAATTGCTTTAAATATTACAAGGGATGTCAAGATTGCCAAAAATTCGGAAATATACAAATTGTGCCTGCTGCAATCTTACACTCGATAATAAAGCTTTGGCCATTCAGAGGTTGGGGTATAAATATTATCGGTCAAATATATCTTGCATCATCCAAAGGGCAAAAGTTTATATTAGCCATGATCGATTATTTTTTGAAATGAGTTGATGCTATTCCTTTGAAAAATGTAATTAATATTGAGGCGATATTGTTCGCGCAGGAGCATATTATCTATCGGTTTGGAATCCCACAGACAATTACGACCGATCAAGGTACTGAGTTCATGTCCGATGCATTCCAAGACTTCGCTAAGGGTTTTGGGATTAGGTTATTGAATTCATCGCCTTATTATGCACAAACAAATGGTCAAGCTGAATCCTCGAATAAGACTTTAATCAAGCTGATAAAGAGGAAAAATTGATGACAAATATAGGAGTTGTCATTTGACATTAGCTGATGCATTGTGATCGTATAGGATTGCTTGCCATGGAGCCACTAAATTGTCACCGTATCAACTTGTATATGGCTAGGAGGCAGTATTGCCGATAGAGATCAGTATAAGTTCATTAATGGTCGCTAGAAAGATGAATTATCGGCTCAAGATTATAAGGATTTGTTAGCCGATAATTTGGATGACTTGGCTGAGTTAAGATTGCAAATGATAAAAAAAATTCAAAAGAACAAAGCTAGAGTTGCAAGGGCATATAATAAAAAGTTGTACTTAAGACATTTGATGAAGCCGATTTGGCTTGAAAAACGATTTTGCCTTTTGGCACAAAGGATAGCCGATACAAAAAATGGTCACCAATGTGCGAGGAGCCGTATAAAGTTAATCGGCTAGTTCAAGGTAACTCTTACATATTGAAAACTTTGAATGGTGAGTTTACTAAGGTGATTAAAAATTATTTGAAGAAATATTACTCAAGTATTTGGGTTGGGTCTTAATTGGTTAAGAAGTATCAAAAAGGGTTGACTCGCTGCAGTCATGATCTGTTTGGCTGATGGAAATGGAAGCCGAATTAACTCATTGCAGTTAATTCTAGATGTATGGTCGATAATATGCATCATCCTTAGAACGAAATCATAAAAATGGAATATTAAAAGTAGTTTAAAGCCGGTTAAACAACCCATTATAAATTACAGAACAATTGTATCAAATTTGTCAAATAGCCGATTTATAAGCTCACATAAAATAGAGTTCATATTAAACCATGGATCCTTTGACGAAGGGGAGAAGTGCAGCTGAGGTTTCAGCAAGAGTTTTTTGTATATCGTCAAGGATTTCATCTTCTTCCTCTTGTATGCCTGGAATATCTTCCACCTTGGCTGATTGTTCTTCTACCGCTGCTACAGCCTTAGCTAGAGTGGCGTTCTAGGCTTTGACAGCCAATGAGGAAGCGGAGATGACTTTGTCTATCGTTGATAATTGAGCCGTTACTTTCTTTAATTTGTCTTCCAATTTTTTTTTTCATTGTCTCGAGCTTGGCATGGGCTGCTTTGGCATCCTTGTATCCCTTGGCATGTTCATCATAAGTTTTCTTGTGAGCACTGGCATTAGGTACCAAGAAATCCAGTCGTGCTGTATCCAATGCTTGGGCTAGCCGATGATCAGTCCTTGACCTTGCAGCATGGACGATTTATTTTTTCTCATTGAGGAAGCAAGCCTTGAGTAATGCTGCGGTAGTTTCCTCTGGGAGATCAGCTTTCACCGCATTCATAGCATCGCAGAGAGGTTGAGAATCCTTTACCAAAGCAGCCGATGGAGCATGAATAAGCTCAAAGATATGTTTGATTTTGGCTTGGAGATTAGAGTCTTATGTGACATGGGCAGTTGCGGTTTCATACTTAGTAATTATTTAATCGATAATCTCGGTTGCCTTTCCTCATCCGATTCATCATCGGAGATATCGAACCACAAGATGTTAGCTACCTTAGACTTCGACTTGGTCAAAGGGATGATAGCTGAAGTTTTAGCCGATAGGGGTGCTTGGGCTTCTGGGGTAGACTGGCTTGGTGCAGGCAATGGATATTCCACATTGGCCTCGAGGTCGATCGGTTTCTCAGAAGTGAGGTTGATCGGCTGCGAAGGGATTGCCGGGTTAGTCGATAGATTGATGTTTTAAAGTTTAAAGTTTTTGCAGTGAACAGTTTTACCGCGCCAATGGTAGAAGTTTTTGGTGAACTTTCAGCCAATTCTTTGGGCACAGTGCTACGGTCCCTTTGCGCAGCCTTTTTGTATTGGCGACCACGGTTTTTCTTTGTGAAAAATAGCAATCGGCTTAATGTAGCTGATCGAACAATCTTACAAGATCATTTGAATTTCTACTTACTGGGTTGCAGCTATTTTTCCATGTCAGATAGAGAGGGAGCTTGGACACCCAAAGTACCCGATGAATAGCCAGTTAAGGCACTGGCATGAGGCCTTTTGCTTTGACCAGTGCCTAACGAGTCGACTAGCTTCTTTCCTGCTGCCTTAGCCTGCAGAGATGAAAAATAGTCGATTAATAAATGAAAAGGAATCACTCCGTAGGGCTAAATTGACGTATAGACAAAGCCGATACCTCGCTAGTAATATTAACTATACTTTTGTTAGTATAGCCCGACGAGCTAGCGTCGCTGCTAGAAATCAAAGCTCTATTAGTTAGTTTAGTAGATGTCAATTCTACGGGTGACAATCTTGGAAAAAATTATGCCATCACATTTGATACAGTACGCTCTGTCGGAAATAAGACTGTGCAGATAGCTAACCACCAGTCAATGATATTACTTGCCCTTCTAGTTTGCAAGATGAATGTGGCAGATCTTGCAATTGGAGGTCATTGACTATGTGCAGTACAATTTTGTCGCTAGATAAGTGGTGAAGTTAAAGGCTTGGACAAACTTGACCGAATCCTAATTGTCTGGCATACATGAACGGATGATAAAACTCGTATGATGGCTAGAAAGTCTGATTCCTTATGTGTAAGCCGACAGATAGTGTACTCGGTGAGATGAAAATTTTAAACATATTCTATGTCTGCGGACATTTCATTGCTATCGGCTTCCAAGTGAAGAAATGATGGCCAAGGGTAATCTTCAATTTCTTTAGAGCATCTCCGGCAGAGCCCCTAAACTTTAAAATAGGGGGTGTTGTAAAAAAAAAAACAGATCCAGCAGGGCCCCAACTCAAGCCCCTAAAATTAGGAGGCCCCTAAATTTGCCTCCTCAGCCCCAATTCCTATGGACATCTTAGGGGCCCCTAAATTTGCCTCCTTAGCCCCTCTTTCCACGGACGCGAGCACAACCCCTATTCGAGTGGTTTCCTCGCGCGCGCACCTTGGGATCGCCCACCGAGTTCCAATCCACAATGCTTCGTAGTTTGACTCATTGTTCGAATTTTCTATTTATATCATGTTTTGAAAATTTTAAATTTAAATTTGAAATATCATGTTTTTAAATTGTAAATGTTAATATGCTTATGTTTTATGTATTACAAATATTTTTGATTGAATTTTAGTGATGTCAAATGAAGATTATACATAGCGGATATGTCAAAATAGGAGAAAAAGTAAAATAGGGGCTGAGATTTAGGGGTTGTTGCTGGACTTCTGCTCTGAAAACAGGGTCCCAAAAAATAGGAGGATTCCTTAAATTCAAAATAGGGGCTCTGTTTTAGGGGCCCTTGCTGGAGATGCTCTGATAGTTGAAGAAGTCATTCTGGCTGAAGTCCAATTGATCAAGCTGATATAGAAAGGCTAAAAATCATCTTGCTCTGATCGGGGTAAGCTTTGGCTATTTGTTCGCGCCAAAAACGTGAAGGGGGTTTTAGGCCTCGAACACACAAGACAAACACCGGGTTTGCAGAGCGTGCCAGTCGATTTGACCTGAAATCGACAAGGTAGAATTTGTAATTCGATCAAAGCCGATAAACAAAGATCTATCGGCTTTTCGCTAGTCGGCAAAAAACCGATTAGGAGATAACTAGATCAACCAGTTACAGTTGATCCGGATTTAAGGTAAAATCGGCTTCGGGAAGGCGATGCGCAACAAAACGAAGCAAATCAAACCTGGGTGAAATCGGCCAAAATCAACAATCGGCGTCTTGACTATGTTGATTCCGTCGACTTGCAGAGAAATCTATGAAGCTAAAGCAATGTAAAAGAAAAGGCTGTAAAAAGTAGGTGTTGTTGGAATTGATTGATTCCTTGCCGCTTGACACCCACCTCCTTTTATAACACGCCTGGCCGATCCGAGTTGTACATGGATACGGTGCGTTTATCCGTATCGGCCTATTATCTGATTCCCCTTCCTTTTAGAAACGGATTCCTTTTCCGATTCGTTTGATAATTTCTTTCCATGCGAACGCTTCCTTTTCGTCTCGGACTGATTTCAATACACGCCGAATTCAGATGCAAACACATACAATTGCTTTTATCCGATTCAAACCCATTTTGCCATGTACCGAATTTTGGCGCAAACATATGCCCCCCAATTTTTGGAAAGATAACTTGATACTTTTCAAAAATTGCAATCGGCTTGTCGTCGGAAATTCTTGGTAACTTCCCATTAAATGGCGCCGTAATAATCTCAGTGCGTTTTTAATGCAGCAATCTCATTCCCGCCGCCTTCTTTCATCGCGGTATAAATATGGGGTCCCCACGGTCATTTTCACGCTTCCAAGCTCCCGAACCACGCATCATCGGCCTTCATCTTCTTCCTTCCGTTCTTTCGAAATCGGTGAAATGGACCCTTCGCAGTATTCATTCCGATTCCTCAAAGCTCGGACCAATTTTACCTAGGGCCCATAGGTACCATATCGGCCGACCACGGTTATCAATGACGAGATCCCTAGACTCCGTTGTCGGCTGCAGGATATAATATTTCTGAGTGGGGAAAAAGTTTTAGAGCCTGGCCCACAAATTTGAAGGGATGGAGATCTTGGTTCATTAGGATATCGGCTCAGAAGAGGGTAGAATGGGAGAGAATGGGCATAGCTGAATCTTTGCCTTTGAGTCTAGCCGACCCTGAAGCCAATGAACCCTTTGTATCTGCGGCTTGTTATTTCTGGTCGGATTCTTTTAATGCTTTTCTATTCCCATCGGCCCGATAGGCCCTACTTTACTTGACGTGGCTCAATTATCCTGCCTTAGGCCAGGCGAAGTCTGCTTGTCGGCTTTTAGTGGGAAACCCACTTTTAAATTAATCCGCAAGAAAGGCGAAGGTTGGCATAAGTATGTCCAAAATAACAATAGGGTCAATGGTCCCAGACGGTGAAGAGCATGTTGCTTTCCTTAATCTTTGGTTAGACCGATACTTATTCTCAAGGGCGCCTCTCTTGGCCCCACCCAATCCTTTCAACTAATAGCGGGCAGCTTAGTGGAAGGTCATCGGTAGCCCTTGGTAAGATCTTTTAGGAAGCAGATATCAGATGATGTATGTGATTCGTAGTCGGCTTTTTCTGGTTTCGCTAAGTTTGTTGTCGGCAATATAGGAGGTCCCTGTGGTTTATCCAAACATGGCTCTCTTGCATATTTAGCCGATCCATTTTACCGAACCCATGGGGAGTTTGACTTTTCCCAGGAAGATTATCCAGAACACGTGGTCCCCCAGTATAGAGCTAGCCGATCTTTCGGTGAGAGATTCATCATGTCGTCTACTGATGAGCTAAAAATGGACTCAGCTGGTTTTCACAAGTATCTCCGTTTTTTCCTCACTTTAGACAGGTCTTCTTTCGGCCAACAAGATTTTTCATTACACCGACCTAGCCGATTGTCCACACCCATCATTTCTTCACTTAGATGCCGATAGTTCCTTGATGCCCCAGTCCACTTTGGACTTGTATAAAATTATCCTCTCCCCCTGCCTTATTCACGTCGGCTTGAATACACGCAACAGGACATTTCAGCCTTCCTACAAATTCTATCATCCATCGGTTTATGCCCGTCAATTGGGTTTTGGGCAAACCATCCCTTCCTTTCCCTTGCTGTCCTGCATCGAACCTCGTTCCCGGGTGACCAACAGTGTTGCTGCGGAGATCGTCCCCGAAGTAGCCGACGGATTTCAACTTCTTTCTTTGCCACATTTCATTCTTAACTCCCGTCGGTCGGCCACATTTTCTCAATGGTGGTCTCGGATATCAGAGGCCTTGTTGATGGACAGAACTCCGTCGGCTATAATTCTAAACTTTTTGCCTGACTTCCATGAGCCGATGGTGGCTTCTAGCCCCAGCGAGAGTTCCGGTTATACCGACTCCTCAGTAGCTGTAGAGGTACCGGTGTCTTTTTATTTGTTTCCATGTTGGCCATTGGTTTTTTTTTCATTAAGTATGGTTTTTGAACTTTTCAGGGCGGCACAGATGCTGGTGATCAAATAGCCGACCCTCATATTTCTGCCAGTAGTGGCAGACAGAGACGCCCGGGTCAATCCGTCGGAACTACAGGATATACTTCTGGAAATTTGGGCGTTCAGAGTCCATCCCTGTCGGACCTGGCTCGCCAACGTGCTCCAAGTAAGTCTTTTGCATATCGGCTAATATGCCCCTTGCTTTGATAATTGCTAACTCGAAGGCACTGCAGAGAGGAGGAAGAAGTCGGCCAGGCGCTCGCCCAGACCCGTGAGGCGGCAACCCGATGGCTCTCCGGAGCACTCAGCTACTGATGTAAGTTTTATTCTTTATTCTTTGCTTAATATCATTTTTTACGCCCATCTTGCATTGCTGATTTTATTCTTTTAAATCCCTAGCAATCTCCGTCAGTGCAAGTAGCGGGAGTTATAGCCGATCTCCAAGGTGCTACATCGGCTATCCCTCCATCCTTTCCATTGCCGCCGGCCGTACCGCAACAGACTATCGAGATCTCCGATCCTGACCCCAAAGCGCCATCAACTGATCTGGCCGATTTGCTGGGCTTCACTCTGGACGAGCTCGACGATCCGGAAGTGCTAGCCACCGACGACTACCCAGCCGACATCCAGCGCATAATAGCAGCTTCTGCGCCAGCATCGGCTGCTGTTACCGCTGAGCCGGGTATGCAGGAGCGACTCAATCGTCTCTTGGACGAAGTGATGCAGCCGGAGGCAGCTCTTCTGGCCAACACTCAGCCCTTGAGGAATGCTATGGCGGTCATGCAAGCCGATCTTCCCTCTGCAGCCATGAATGCTTTGCTAGAAGTGTGCCATCTGGATGATCGTCGGCTAGACGTAGAATCGGCCAAAGCAAGAATTGAACAGAGGAAGGCCCAGCAAGCCGACCAAGAGATCTTGGACAAACTTATAGCAGATGCTAAATCTCGAAAGAGTGCTTTTGACCAGTCTTTGCTATGCTGAAATCGGCCAAAGCTAAGGCCCAGGAGCTGAGTCATCCAAGAAAAACTTGAAGAACAGTGGCCTTGGTTACAAGAGAACTTGCAGATTGCCAAATCGGCATTGCAGATCGACATCTTCACTAGCGGCTCAGAGGCGACAAATCGGCGAAGTTTTGCCAAAGTCAAGAGCCAATCAGCTAAGATGATCCCAGTTCCAGGCGATGCAAAAGCCGATGATCGATTAATAGATAGCGTTCAAGCTACTATTGGTAGAGCAGCAGCAGCATTGTCGGCTTTGGGAGCCCATCTGCCTGGCTCGGGGCTTCATTGAAAACGACGTTGTCTCCGGTGTAATATTGGCTGTACTGGAATATTTTGTAAACTCTTTAATCTGGTGGATAAGGAATATTTGTTCCTGACTCGGTCGACTGTATGACCGATTTTATATGCATGTGCTTGTCATTGATCTTGATGCCTTCACCTCTGTAGTTAGGACCCGACCCATATGCTTGGGTGATACGCCTTCAGATACTTTCCATTGATCGCTTTAGGTAGGACGAACCCTTCTAAAGATTCCAGTATATATGAATTCCCGTCAACCGGCCGATTGATCTTATAAGGCCCTTCCCATGTTGGAGACCATTTGCCGAATCGATTATCCCTAGACCCAATCGGCAACACGGTTTTCCATACTAAATCGGCTTGATTGAATGCTTTAAAAATCACTTTTTATTATGCGACCTGGCAACCATCTCTTTGTTCTTTTAAGCCGATCTAGCGTGATCAGCCTTAGTTCACCAAATCATCTAGATTGTCCAAAGATCGCTGTTTGTATTCATCTACCGATACCTTATCTTGCTCGTGTAGCCTTATTGAGCCGATGTTGATTTCAGCGGGCAAAAGCGGCTTCTTGTCCGTATACCAACTGAAAGGGTGACAATTTAGTTGATCCGTGATGAGATAGCCGATAAGCCCATAAAGCCTCCGATAGCGTTGAATGCCATCTCCTTGGCTCTTCCTCAATTTTTCTTTTTATCAGCTTTATCAATGTTTTGTTTGATGATTCGGCTGTCCGTTGGCCTGGCGTAGTAAGGGAGGAGTTGAGTAATTTTATCCCAAGACTTTCCGCAAACCCTTTGAACTCGTTGGACATGAACACGCATTACCTTGATCAGTAGTGATTGTTTGTGGAATCCCAAACCGATGGACGATGTGTTCATTTACAAAGTCGATCGATTCTTTACTAGTAACCTTCTTGAGTGGCACAGCCTCAACCCATTTTGAGAAATAATCCGTGGCTGCAAGGATGAATTTATGTCCTTTCTTTGGATAGCGGAAATATCCGGCGATTATGTCTATACCCCATCCTCTAAATGGCCATGGCTTGATGATCGGATGTAAAGCCGATCTTTGGTCTTATCGTATGTTACCAAACTTTTGACACGTTTGGCATCCTCTATAATATTTGAAGCGATCTTCTAACATCGTCGGCCAAAAATATCCTGTTCGTCTCAAGATCCATTTCATCTTATGAGCCGATTGATGTGACCCACAAATGCCTTCATGAACTTCACCCATCGCCACTTTGGCTTCCTCGGTTCCCAGACATCTTAATAACAAACCTTCCATAGTCCGAAAGTACAATACGTCTTCTAGTATAACATATTTGAGTGCTTTGCGCCTGACCTTTTGCTCGGTCGGCTTGGTTGGATCTGACAAATAATCCCTTATCTCTGTTCTCCAGTCGACAGGGTGAACACATAAAACCGGCCAAACGTTTAGCTCGATTGGTCCCTGTCGGCTTTCAATCTTGTACCCTGATGCACATTGTGCCAATCGGTTTGCTTTATCATTAGCTTCTCTGGGGATATGTTATATGGAAAATGTAGTGAACATCTCGATGATCTGGAGGCATTGATGCAAGTACTGGGTTAGTGCATCATCATTGCATCGGTATTCTTCTCTGACTTGCTGTACAATTAACATCGAATCTCCAAAAGCTTCGACGTCTCTCACTCCGATGCTATCTAACAGTTGTAGACCCCTTAGTAATGCTTCGTATTCTGCTTGATTATTTGAACATCGGCTATTTAGCCGATACATGAAGTCATACTCCTGCTTTCTAGGTGAAACTAATATCACACCGATGCCTTCGCCTTCTTGGCAAACAGACCCATCAAAATACAGTTGCCAAGGAGTTACACTAGTTGTTCCTACTAATGTTTCACTCCCTGTAATAAAATCGGCCACAGCTTGTCCTTTCACAGATTTAGCCGATTCATAGGATAACTCAAACTCTGTTAGGGCGTATGCCCATTTACCAAGCCGACCACGCAGGATGGGCGCCGATAATATGTATTTAACTACATCGGTTTTGCATATTATAACGCATTTGGAAGCCAGCATATAATGTCTTAACTTGGTGCAAGCAAAGTACAATGACAAGCATAATTTTTCTACTAAGGGATACCTGGTTTCTGCATCTAGAAAACGTCGGCTTAAGTAATATATTGCTCGTTCCTTCCTATCGGCTTCTTGTGTTAAAACTGCTCCAATCGAATCACCTTCAGCCGATATATATAGTCTAAAAGGTATACCGTGTTTCGGTGCGGTCAATACTGGTGGACTCATCAGATAACCTTTTATGTCGTCGAAGGCCTTTTGCTGATCGGCTTCCCACTTGAACTCTTGGTTATCTTTAATTTTCAGCAGCGGTGTGAAGGCCCGAATACGTCCTGACAAGTTTGAGATAAAACGTCGCAAGTAATTGATTTTCCCAATCAACACCTGCAACTCCTTTTTACTTGTCGGTGGTTTAGTATCGGCTATGGCTTTCACTTTGGTTGGGTTTACTTCAATCCCTCCTTCATGCACCGTAAACCCAAGAAATTGTCCAGCCGATACTCCGAAAGCACATTTGAGAGGGTTCATTTTTAACCCATGTAACCTTGTGCTTTCGAACATTTTTCTCAGATCGGCTAAATGTTGCCAGTCTTCTTTGGATTTTACCACTACGTCGTCAATGTATATTTCCACAGTATTGCCGATCAAATCATGGAAAATATGGTTCATAGCACGTTGATAAGTAGCACCGGCATTTTTTAAACCGAAGGTCATAACTTTCCATTCATATAGCCCTAAAGCCCCCGGACATCTGAAAGCCGTTTTGGGTATATCGGCTTCGGCCATGAATATCTGATTGTATCCGGCGTTCCCGTCCAAAAAGCTTATGATTTTATTCCCAGATGCAGCATCGATAAGCATATCGGCTATGGGCATCGGGTACTCGTCTTTTGGCGTAGCTTTGTTCAAATCTCTAAAATCGACACATACCCTAAGTTTGCCGTTTTTCTTCTTCACAGGGACGATGTTTGAGACCCACTCAGCGTATCGGCAAGGCCGGATAAATTTCGCCTCTAGCAATCGTCCTACTTCTTCCTTTATAGCGTCATACAACGTAGGGTTAAACCGCCTAGGGTACTGTTTGAACGGCCGATATCCAGGTTTTATAGGTAGCCGATGTTCGACTAGCTGCCGGCTTAAACCTGGCATTTCATAATACTCCCACGCAAAGCAATCCTTATATTCCTTGAGTATTTCGACCAACTTTGTTTTATAACCGGGTTCTAATTTAGCACTTACAAACGTTGGTCTTTTGCTATCCCTTCCCCAATATCGATTTCTTCAAGGAAATCGTGATGAATCCTAACCCCTTTCTTTCTTCTTCAAAATCTTCAACAGCCTTCTTCAGATTCTTCCCGCCGATAGCTCCTTGCCTTTTCCTGCAGTTTCGCTATTGTCTCGCTCCATCTTCTTATCACTTAAATACGTCCGATCAAGCGTATTGGGTTTAACGCTGATCGGCCTGAATCCTGATTTCTCAATACAGATAAAATCGCAATTGTCCAAGGCTTTTCACGATATGCATTCAGCCTCTTCGTGTGGCCAATTGGTGTCGTAGGGCTAGCCATGGCGATATGAGCCGATGTGTCTACCGGGTACGACTTCTCTTGTATCATCGTTCCTTTGCACGATTTACGGTGCATAGTTGATGGTATACAACAGCTTAGCATGGATCCAATCCCGCCCAAGGAGTACGCTGTAATTGCCTTTAGCTTCAATCACAAAAACGCGATCGGCAAAGTTTTATTACCGGTATCGATTCGACACCATTACGCCTTTAGCCTCAGTTGGGTCTCCGGTGAAGTCATTTAGCACCATGTTGGTCTTGATTAAGTCTTCATCGGCTTTTCCCAATTTTATGAAAGTACTTAACGGCATCAGTTGACCGTCGCCCGCCATCGACCAACATGCGGGATATTGGTCGCCATTAATGTATCCTTTTAGATACAATGGTTTCAAATGCCGATGCATGTCTTGTGGTTTTTCAAACACACGTCTGGTGCTCCGAGGCACAATTGGGCGAACACTTCTTCACCGATTCTTCGATTCAACTCGGCAGGTAAAGTGAATACCATGTTTATATCCATTGGTGGCGTATCATCTCGGATCATCGGAGAACTGGATTGAACCGATTGATCTGAATCACTATCGATCTGTTCCTTCTTTCTCCACTCCTTTTTCAAAATCGGTACCGGTCTTAACTTATTAAACGTCCGATCCCTCTCACTCTCCTTTTCGGCTTCCCTTTCTTCTTGTGTTTTTAATCATTTGAAGCCTCTGCGTTGCGACTTGCTTTGAGACCCGAAGGGCACCATCTAGGTTTGGGTTCTATCGGCTTTCTTATCTTTCCAGCTAGATTGCCCATTTCGCTGTCAGATTCTATCCTTCTTGCGTTAGCCGATAATTCCTGATTTTGGGAGGATTCGCCTTCTGATGTTGACAACCTTTCATAGATCGGCCTTCTGCTTACTTCTGGACGATCGTGTATCGGTCTGGACAACCTGTCTTTTACAGATTGGTTTGGCCGACATGTAGACGAGTGTTGCATAGGACAAGATACAACTGTTGGTAAGGTCATCCCTCTCTCCCAGCAAAACTGCCAAAAAGGACATTGCCGATGTTTCTCTTCTTCTGTAATCGGCCGATGTGGCACATCTGGCCGCCGACGTTCGTCCCTCCTTTGCCCTGATCGATGAAAACCCTGGTGTTGTTGAGGGCTATACCTTCGACTTATCCTTTCATATTTCCCCAGGAGTTGTGAGAAGGTCGGCTTTGGTTTGAAATCGGCTCTTCTTGGAGCCCTCTCAGCTCGATACCATTTACCGACCTCTAAGTCCCCTCTTGGTTTCACCGTTCTTGAGTTTTGTCCATTTTTATCGGCTTCTATTTGTATAGAACCGACAGTGATCTGCACTGTCTCGTCTCGTGATACAATTCCCTTAGTCGGCTTATCCTCTTCCGCAGGCCTCTTTTCTTTCCGTGAACATTGAACCATGTTGACCTGAAAAGGGCCCATATCTATCTGCATAGCCGATTCTTCTGCAAACTTTAACCTGCCATCGGCGATGGCCGATTGGATCTGTTGTCGAAAAATATTGCAATCGTTAGTGTTATGAGAGAACGAATGATGCCATTTGCAATACCTTCGCTTTTTAATTTCTTCGGCCGATGGTATGATGTGCCCTTCTGGTAACCTTATGAGTTTTTCTTGTAGTAATAAATCAAATATTTTGTCACACTTTGACACATCATACGAGTACTTGACTTCCGCTTTATTCTTTGTCGGCCTAAGCAGAGAGCATACGAGTGGTTTTTTGGAACCTTTGGCCCACTCGGCTATGTTCACTTCTGCTTCGTCGTCAGAGGTGTCGCCCGAATCGTAATCTACCATGTTTACTTTGGCCTTTTCATTGCCGTTTGTCCTAAACCTATCTTTAAACCCTTTGCTCTCTGCATATCGGCTTTCATGTGCCGATACGCGATGGAGTAGGTGGCCTAAGTCGGGGAACTCCTGGCCCGATAGTTTCTCTTTTAACGGCGGGATTAACCCTTGGAACGCTAGATCGGCCAATTGATCATCGGGTAATGTTACACTGAAGCATCTGTTTAAATGCGCCTCTAAATCTTTTGATATAATCGAGACCGATTCACCGTATACATCGGACTGAACTAAGATCGTAAATCCTAAGCTCCATGGTCCCTGAAAAGAAGTATTCATGGAATCGGCTTTCTAAATCGTTCCACATATGTACTGAATTTGGGGGTAGATTCGTGAACCAAGTGAACGCAGTACCAGATAATGATAAAGGGAACAATCTAATTTTTAATCCGTCGGACTGTGCAGTCTCTCCACATTGAGCCATGAATCGTCCGATATGCTCAATTGTGGTAATAGAATCATCCCCTGAGAATTTAGCAAAGTCTGGTATCCTAAAGTTGTGGGGGTACGGCATTCGGTCTATGTAATCGGGGTACGGCTTCCTGTAGCCGATCACTCTCCCTCTGGGTTGTAAACCGAACTGTTCTCTCAAAACATTGGCAATTTGTTCTGCCCAATTAACATTGTCGGCTTGTGGTGCAGCCGGACACGGCCAATTCTCATTGTTTGCGCCCTGCCCCCCGAGTGCAAACTCGGGTCTTTGTCCAACTCGTACCTCAGGAGGTCTTGGTGCTGCGTCATAATTGTGATTAAAACCTAATGCATCGGGTATGGGCGCGAAAGGTTCGACGTATGGCACCACCCTATATGGTGCTTGTTTCATGGTTGTGGCCCCTCGTGGATCGTGGAACTGTCCCATTTCGATCGGTGATAAGCCGATAACCCGATGTTATTGGAGGCGCGACTCGATTGATTTGATGCGCCTATCTTGGCTCCATCCGTGTGCCCATGGTAGTGTGTGAACCCATCTCTCTGTATGCTTGGTTTCAAAACAGTAGGTTGAGCCGGCATCATGATAGGTGCTTGAGCCGACACGTTTACTGTGTTGGTGTTGGGTGCTATGGAATATCTTTGGAGTGCGTAGGGATGGTTTGTGGTGGATCTAGCAAGGCTTCCAGACGCGGCTAATTCTTGAGCAATTGTTTTCACACTATTTTCTATCATCGGCTTTAAAGTAGATACTAGAGCCGATGATTGGTTAATCAATGCGTGATGGACAGATTGCTCGATCATACTTGATAAATCAGCTTGAGCGGGTGCGTATCGGCTTACCGATTCAGATGTTGAATCTCCGATAGGATTGATGCTTGGGAGTGCAATCTTTTGAGTAACGCCACGGCGTGTTTTAGAAGCATCGTAGCATCATTTCCTCCAGAGCTGCCTTCGATCTTCGAGTTCTTTCCGTTGCTCGGGGTTAAATCGGCCATCCGGGGCGCGATTATGGCATCGGTGTTGATATCGGCGGTATTGCGGGCTTGTCGGTTGACGACATTCTTTTGGGTCCCACCGTCGTGCCAAAATATGTTCGCGCCAAAAGCGTGAAGGGTTTTCGGCCTCGAACACACAAGACAAACACCGGGTTTGCAGAGCGTGCCAGTCGATTTGACCTGAAATCGACAAGGTAGAATTTGTAATTCGATCAAAGCCGATAAACAAAGATCTATCGGCTTTTCGCTAGTCGGCAAAAAACCGATTAGGAGATAACTAGATCAACCAGTTACAGTTGATCCGGATTTAAGGTAAAATCGGCTTCGGGAAGGCGATGCGCAACAAAACGAAGCAAATCAAACCTGGGTGAAATCGGCCAAAATCAACAATCGGCGATGCGCAGCTATGTTGATTCCGTCGACTTGCAGAGAAATCTATGAAGCTAAAGCAATGTAAAAGAAAAGGCTGTAAAAAGTAGGTGTTGTTGGAATTGATTGATTCCTTGCCGCTTGACACCCACCTCCTTTTATAACACGCCTGGCCGATCCGAGTTGTACATGGATACGGTGCGTTTATCCGTATCGGCCTATTATCTGATTCCCCTTCCTTTTAGAAACGGATTCCTTTTCCGATTCGTTTGATAATTTCTTTCCATGCGAACGCTTCCTTTTCGTCTCGGACTGATTTCAATACACGCCGAATTCAGATGCAAACACATACAATTGCTTTTATCCGATTCAAACCCATTTTGCCATGTACCGAATTTTGGCGCAAACACTATTGCATGAGCATAAAATAAACTTTTCACCAAATGATTGACTATCTCTGAATTCTGGCTCTTGGCCTTCTGTCCTTCTAAGGCAAAAGGAGTGATTTCAGCCGAGTTGATATTGAAGGCTCGGCTAAAGGTACAATACAGCCAGATTTGTATAAATAACAGTTTCCCGCCGACATTTCCAATTGCATGTTAGCCCAATCCGGCAAAAAGTTGACTACGAATAATGTGCATCATTTGGAATACTACTCTGAGGAAGAGTTTGCCTAGAGCTAGCCAATGGCCTTTGATTAATTGTTCAGCTATTATTTGGTATACTTGTGTTGGCCCAAGAGATGCTCTACAGAACAAGAAACGATCTAACCACATGTTTAAGAACGCTAATGTTCTTCGTCCAACACTAGGCCGACTCCTTGGTTATTATCGTTGATATACTTGTTCCAGCCTTCCCCTTTTGAGCGAATCAACTTGTATTGAGGTTTGGCGCTAAAAGCCGATATCTGGAGCCCATCTGGCCTTAAACAACAAAGTTGTGCTACGTCTAGGAGTGTTGGGCCGATTGGACCAATTCTGAACAAAGTTGTGCAACGTTATGTACTCGCAAGACTAGTGTATGGAAGTAAATATACATGCATGGCTATCAATGGAAGAAAGCTTCTATACCAAGTTCAATTTCACCATGAAGCAAATTTTATTTGCAATAGAGTAGTACATAAAACAGTATCAGAATTGTAAAGAGCATTTGGTATGAAAGTAAATACAGTCAGTAAAGTTCATCATCATTTCTTGACCCTCGATGGCCATGAACAATGAGTAAGTCACAGCCACCCATGGCATAAAGAACAAACCAATCCTTCATATCCCATTATTCCAAAGTGTTTGCAAAACCAATACCAAAAGCTATACTTGACATTATGTCCCAAGCTGCTCTTGACCGTGAGCACAACTAATCGATTAGATTTAATTCTCAGTAGAGAGTACATTTTACCCACATGACAAATTCTAGTAATCATATCAACCATGCCACGTGATACTCATCGTACCCGTTTTGCTAGACTATGATGTAACCGTTCCATTCGCTAGAGTCTAGCCTTGCACCAGCTCCGGTGATGTCTAACCCTTGCTATGAGTGGAAATCCAGCCTGTACACGTAGTACTCATGATGGTTTACGCACCATCGCGCTAATCCAGACCCGAACACATAGTTCTAATGATGGTTTACGCCCCATCGTGTCTTTTACTCCATAGCAAAGCATACACCGTTATATTGGAATGCTTTGGTCCAAACGCCTCAGTGAAGAGAGCACCTAGAATGACACCATACACCCAGTTCGTCCATACTACTTTGGCCTACCAAAATGCAAGGCTAAACTCCAACTACTGCACTGAGTGAAGTCTATCCCATACTAGCACATGTGGTTGCACAAATTGGCTCAGTTGATAGCATCAAGTTCGGGGCTTAACTGACTCAGGTGAGATCTTCCCCTAAATACATGCAAGTCCACCCCTTGCATAGTACAAGTCCATCCCTTGTATGTCCAGTTATAATATATCTCACCCATGTCTAAATCATAATTTTATTTACATTTTTACCAACATATCGGTATCTTTTACTGTCATATCCAACCTTTTTAAATTTTATAAAGACTCAAATCTACCATCCTTCCCTTAGCTAAAGCATGGCTAAGCATATGCATTTAATACTCGATTATACACATGTTTCACTTCGTAGAATGATCAAACCTAGCCTAGGGTCAACAAGGTTCTCATGTCAATATAATTAAGGAAATCCCACAATTTAGGAATACAACTACCATTTCCCACAGCATAGGAACTTTATGAAAATTACACGCGTGCATAATAGTTTGATAAAACAAAATTGTCGGGGATTGGATAACCTCTATAATTACGATAATACCCCAGCAGTCAGTTTCGGTCGACCATGCTACCCTCAGATGATGTTCCCAAGAAAAACCCATGCATGGTCGAGCTAGCTGGTCCGCCCGACTAGACTGTAGGATCGATATATACTAATATAGCAATCAGAGGGGGGGGTGAATGATTGCGCGGAAGCTAAAATAAAATTTTGATCTACAAAAAATTCACCCAAAATCGGAATCAAATAATTGCCTCAATTTTGCCTCAATTTAATGCAAAAATAGTGTCGGTGTTTCGTGCACCGGCAATACGGATTTTTGGTTAGCGGGGGTCGCGCTCTCCCTCTCCCCGAATGGTTGACTCAAGAAGCCAGATGCTTATACTGGTTTGGGCCGAATGTCCCTACTCCAGTCCGTGTCGTTGGGGTGCATTGTTTTCGTGAGGCGGAATGAGGGTTACAGGCGAGACGAGGGGTTCGATCTCCCTTGTGCTCGGTGAGTTCTTTTGCTCCGTTGGCCTCTCCCTCTCTCCGGGGCCCTGCCTCTCCTTATACATCCGGAGGCGGCAGGTTACAATGGGAGTCGGGGAGAAAAAGGAAGGGGTACTGTGCGCCTTGGAGTCTGGTCTTCTGTCTTGTCGTCTGACCGGGCTCCGACTTCCTCCACGCCGGGTTGGTAGCCCTGTGGCGGGGAGTCTTCGTTCATGCTGACGAGGTGACGCACCGCTCCGCACGGTTGTCAGCCTCGGCAGTTAATGGTATTTGACCTCAGCTTGATCTCGGGAAGGGGCGCTTCTCTGCGGTGTCAGTGACGATGGGACCGGGGCTTTTCTTCGTCGGTCCTTCTGACGACCTCGGGAAGGAGCCGCCTACCCCCGTACGGGTGTCAGTGGATGTTGCATGCGTGGGGTAGTTGGCTCCACAGACGCGGGGCTCGCCCCTTCGGGTGCCAGTGGAGCCGACCGACCGTGCGCCCCGACCTCGGAGGTCGGGGTCGACCGACCGTCTGGGGCTGGCTCGGACCGGGGCCTGGCCCACTCTCTGCGGCCCACACACCTTTCGCCAGTACTGGGCTCCCGGAGAGGTAGGTCAGCCCGTTCGTGATCCCGGGCTGATGGGGGTACCCATGGTATGGGTACCCGTTAGTAGCCCCCGAGGCCCCGAGCGGGTCGGAGAGCCGGTCGGGGGTTTAGCCCAACCGGAAGTGGCAGCCGACCCGGAGGTCGGTGACGCCTGGTCGGCGCAACTGCTTGGCAGCCCTGCCGGCCAGAGAGCCCGGGTGCGCGCGAGCGCACCCGGTGGGTGTAGCCCCCGAGCGGGTCGGAGAGCCGGTCGGGGGTTTACCCGGTCGGAAGTGGCCGCCGACCCGGAGGTCGGTGACGCCTGGTCGGCGCAACTGCTTGGCAGCCTTGCCGGCCAGAGAGCCCGGGTGCGCGCGAGCGCACCCGGTGGGTGTAGCCCCCGAGCCCCCGAGCGGGTCGGAGAGCCGGTCGGGGGTTTACCCGGTCGGAAGTGGCCGCCGACCCGGAGGTCGGTGACGCTTGGTCGGCGCAACTGCTTGGTAGCCTTGCCGGCCAGAGAGCCCGGGTGCGCGCGAGCGCACCCGGTGGGTGTAGCCCCCGAGCCCCCGAACGGGTCGGAGAGCCGGTCGGGGGTTTACCCGGTCGGACTCTGGTCGACCACGGTTGTGGGTCCTAGAGTCGGGTGAGCGAACGCGCGTTTACCTACGTCGGTTTGAACGCCGTGCTCGTGCGAGCTACTAACGGGTAATCTAAGTGGAACCTTGGCGATCTCCCTCGAGGGGGATCGTTTCCTAGCGGACGTAACTCCCGACGCGGGCGTCCGACCCACTGGGGGCATCCCATGAGAACCTTTCCTTACTCGATCCCGTATCGGGCTACCGGGTCGTCCGCCGACCCGGAGCGCGGCTGGCCGCCACTCATCGATGAGCTCCGCGGGAGAGTGCGAGGTATGGTCTCGGATGCGGGTTGGGGTGATTGGGTCGTCCGCCGACCCAACTGGAGGCTCGCTGGGGGCTCATCCCGACCCGCCCCTCGCTCTGTTTTACGTGCTGGGGCGGCTTCAGTTCCAGTTGACCGGACTTGGCCTTCGTAACCCACAACATGGTGCCGGGCCTTGGGCGGTAGCCTGGAGGCATTCCGCAGTCCCAAGGCCGGGCGGCCCAACGGGCCGTTTATACCTTCTCCAGGGCGCCTTGGCCCGCTACGCCCGGCGGAGTCTGCGGTGCCGCGTGGCGCGAGGCGGTTGTCCTGTTGGAGCAATTAATGCTTGGTGGAAATTAAATGAATTACGGCACGTTACCGGGGTGGCGGCCGAGGTGGCAGGCGAAGGGTCGGCAGTCGCGCCGGTTCGCGTGAAGGGGCGCCGGTTGGCGCGAATAGGCGTCTGTTCCCGCCCGGTCCCTATATAAAAAAGGGGGAGGGTGGTGCGAGGAGGGAGACACCTGCTCGTGCTTTCTGCGAAAAAAGGAAAAGCCAAGAGAGGAGAAGACTCCCTGCTTTTTCACATTCCGCCTCGTCTCCTCGCCCGCTTCGGAGATGTCGTTGGTTCCGCATTCGTCCGCGGCCGGCCGCTTCATTGGGCTGGAGAGGAAGGGGTTCCTCCCTCCGTGAGATGAATCCGGGTGGCGGGCGCCGCCGGCGGGGACCGCGACCCCCGCGCTGGGCGACGGGGAGATCGTCACGCTCGCCTCCTTCTACGAGCGCGGATTCGGCCTCCCCCTCCACCCGTTCATCCGCGGGCTGCTGTACTTCTACCGAGGGGAAGTGCACCAGCTGAACCCGAACGGAGTCCTTCACATTGCGATCTTTATGACGCTGTGCGAGGCCTTCTTGGGGATCGAACCCCACTGGGGGCTCTGGAGGCATTTCTTCTTCGCCTTGATTCTTGACGGACCGGCCGGTCTCCTTGGCAGCCTGGCCATCCAACTGCGCGGCGGCCGCAAGCAGTATTACATCGATGTGAAGCTGCCGTCGTCGAGCCGGGGGTGGCATGCTGACTGGTTCTACGTCCAGAACCTCGGCAACAGCGCCCCAGTTTTCTCCGGCAGACTTCCAGGGCAAGGTCCCCACTGGATCTGGGGTCCCAACTCGAAAGACAAAAGGAAGGTGGAGGCGATCCTGGAGCGGCTCGAAGGTTTGAAGGGGCGGGGCTTGACGGGCGAGGTGGTCGTCCGCGCGTTCATGGAGAGGTGCGTTCAACCCCTCAAGGCCCGGGCGCACCCCATGTTTGAGTACACCGGAGTGTCCGACCCAACGAGGTCGTCCGAGATGGAGCTTCCGGGGTCAGAGCTTCTGGCCCGTATGTCTGCGGTCGTCCGGGTGGGCGACATCGAACCGGCGGGCGAGGTCCCGGCGCCATTTTCGGCGGAAAATCCACCGAACCTGGTAGGTTGGGCGGTCTCGGTCTTTCTGACTCTCTCTTGCTCCTTCCGGTAAGTCGAGTATGCTTTCGCAGGGACTCGGCGGTATGACCTCCCGGCCCCTTTTGCCGGGGGAAAAAGAGGCGAGAGGCATGGCGCGCCAGGCTTGAGCAGCGATGCCGCCCGTCGTCTTGAAGGAGGAGAAGCTTGTCGTGGCGGCGCGGAAGAAGAAGGAGCGCGCGGCCCGGGCCGCGCGTGGTGAGGAGGTCTCTGATACAACTGCGGAAGACAGCGACGAGGAGTCGTCCTCGGGCAGGAGCGGCGAGAGCGTCGAGGGTGGCTCGGGCGGCGCTGACGCGGGCTCCGACCAAGAGGTTGGCGAGCCCGAGTCCCAAGACGACGCCCCGGGCTCAGGATATGTTCTGAGGAGACGGGCCTCTACGCCCCCGCAACAACATAGTAACACATGATATATCATAATGGAAAACATCCAAAGCAACAATAACGGGTAATATAGCGGCAATTTAAGTCTAGCATAATGAATTTAACCACTTCATGAACTAATACGAAGTAAAGGATGTAATCAAGCACACGAATAAATCATAATCCTAGTTTCACTCCGAAACGTAAGCATTGTCTAATTGTGTGAAAATTGTGCGATGAAGTGCCTCTAAGCCCCTTTCCCGCATGCCGGTGTCAAGGTACCTAAATACAACAAAAACACAAGCGTGAGTTCATCACTCAGCAAGTATATTGCAATGGACTGAAAAGGACAGTTCAATGCCAACACCACTACATACCGTACTTAACATCATGATCAAGTCATAATTTCACATACAACATCATATTCATGTCTCCATCCTCTTTGTACTCATTTCATCATCATCATCATGTATGCAATGCAATGCACATGTCTCCTCGAAGCACATACCGGTATTGCCGAGTGCACACCCGTCGGCGTGCACCCTCTTTCCCCTTCCATCCCGTAGATGGAGGGTGCCTACTCCTCGCTTCCACTCACCACGTGGATGGAATCACGAGGTAGGTCTTACTCAATGGCGCTCCGGATTAGTCATAACTTTCTCACCGACCTTACCGGACTAGTTATGACGTTCTCACCGACCGGGCCAGTTTTCATGCCATGTATGCAACATATGCCATAAACATAAACAATTAATCATTATATAGAATCATAACATACCATTTTCATCATATCATGGGCAAACACTAGTCATGGCAAGATAGCATATCATGAAAACAATTTGCATCTAATCAAGACAAGCAACATACAACACGATACCCATTCCAATAAACTTGCCTTATCCGCGGGTGACGGATTGGCGAGAGGATGAGGGCACTCCCGGGGTCACACCACCTGCACATAGATACCACACACTCAAAACGTGCCCACAAAATAGTACACCATCGCTCATCTACCCCGACTTCGCAAACTACTCCCAAAGCCAAAAAACAGAGAATCTGTCCCCCGGGACAGCAGGCTTCAAACTAGCATAACTTGAGTTCTAGGACTCCAAATCAACTAAAAGAGTACAACATCGCGAATCTTAGGAAATTTCCTAGCTTTTTCTAAGTATTGGGAAAAGCTGACTCGGCCTCTAAAATTGTCTAATCTACAAAACATTACGTTCTGTCCCAATTACGTCACAGATTTGATCACGCTCGGTAAAATGATCATATCTTTCAAACGGCTGGGTGGAATTGGACGTTCTTGTTGTCCAATTAAAGGTATTGAAGTTATCTACAACTTTATCAACAGGCGGCTGACCAAAATCCAATTCTAAAATTGCGAAAACTCAAACCCTAGGTCGTGTGCCCAATCTGCCCGAAGCGGAACACTATGCAAACTCTAGTTTTCATCAAATCTATCCATTTGCAGCACCACCTTTCAATCTAACGACACCAAAACAACCTCTAGCACAACACCTAAACCATCCCCAAGGATTACCGCTGACCATACCTTCGCCCGACGAACGATAAACCGACGAACATGCCTCCCGATCTTCCTTCACGCGCCAATCCCACCGGATCCTCTCGTCGTGGAGCTCCCCAATGGCGAGGGCAACGACGTGGAAGAGCGTGGCAGCAAGCGGTGGGGGTGGAGCTCGCCTAGGGCCGGCTAGAGGTGGTGGGGAGGAAGGAGCAAGGTGGCGGCTAGGGGAGGCAATGGGGGAGGCGCATGGGGGGAGAGGGGTGGGTGGCGGCTAGGGTTGAGGGAGAGGGGAGTGGGGGGCGTACCAAGGGGTGGGGGCTAGGTTTGGCTGCCCAAAAATCCCCTCCTTGTGACCAAACCCTTCCACCGGAGGCCCAACTTAACCCCCAAGGCCTGAAGTCCCCCGGAGAGGCCCAAAACATACGGAAACGGCTCAAAAACACGCTATAAAGTCGTACCGAAATGCCGAATTCTAAAATGTCACATTCTGGGGTGTCACAGTTTGGGCCGTTTCCGGGGGAGTTTGGGCCTTTCCGGGGAGTTTGGGCCTTGGGGGAATTAGTTCGGGCTTTGGGGGACCTTCTTAGGCTGAAGGTGGGGGAAACTTGGCCCATGTGGAGGTGGTTTTGGGCAGCAAACCTGCTGCCCTTGCCCCATGCGCCCCCACTCCCCTCCCTCAACCCTAGCCTCCGCCCCCTCCTTACCCTTGCGCCTCCACCCCCACATCCCCTTCCTAGCTGCCATCCTCCCCTCCCCTAGCAGTCCCATAATCTCTCCCTCCGCGGTGTTCTTCGTTTCCTCTCTCGGTGGATCGCCGGTTCGGAGAACTCCGGCGAATCGCTGCGGTTCGGAAGGAAGGAGCGGCCGGAAGGAAGGTTTCGTCGTCGTTAGATTCTTCAAGAAGAGGTAACGACTCGTGGCTCATTTGGGTTGGTCTAGGTGCTGCTATATGGGATGATCCATGCTTAGGATAATTGCAGATCTGTCTAAAGTTGTGTCCTCGGGTAGATTGGGCGTCTGAGCTTCAGCCTCTGTTTTGGCAATTTTAGAGGCGTTTTCTGATCGTCCGACTTTTTTGAAAGTTGTAGGTAACTCAATTATCTTTAATTGAACACCAATAACGCTAAATTCCGTCCATCCGTTTAAAAGTTATGGCTGTGTTACCGAACATTGTCAAATCTATGACGAGATTGGGACAGATCGTGTTCAATTGTAGATTAGACAACTTTAGATGCCGAATCAGTCTTCGCAAATACTCAGAAAAAGTTGGGAAATTTCCTAAGCTTCGAGAAAATGTACTCGTTTACTTGAGTTGGAGTTTTAGAACTCAAGTTATGCTAGTTGGAAGCCCGCTATCCCGACGGGACAGATTCTCTGTTTTCGGGTTTTGGGAGTGGGTTGCGAGGTCGTTGTAGATGATCGCTCTTTTATATTTTTGTGGTCAAGTTTTAAGTGTGATGTACCTATGTGCAGGTGGTGTGACCCCAGGAGTGCCCTCAACCTCTTGCCATCCATCGCTCACGATTGAAGGCAAGTGTATTAGGATGGTTTGGGGTTTGAGTGGTTATTATACTTGCATAGGTGCAATATGAATACATGATGTGTTAATGTAACACCCCGGCATTTAATATGCCCGAATGCTACCAAACATAGACTAAGCAACCTCTAAATACCACAATTACAAGTAAATTACAGCAAAGGAGCATATGCTAATACCAAAATTTTTTTGGCAACATCTCCTTTGTTTTTCCATGAATTGAAGCAACAACATTAGCATAGCAATTTATGGCAATATATGAGACATCCAAAACAGCAATAAATAGTGGTATGACAGCAGTATCAGTCAAATTTTTAAGCATTTAGAGTCTTCATGAGCCAAACGAACAATAAGGCTCTCATAACGCAAAACTAGATCATAAACCAACAAGCATCACACTAAATTTATTATAAAGACTCCAAATGAATAACTGTGGGAACAAATGTGTGAAGCTACGTGTAGGAGTGTGACTAGTTCCCTTCCCCGTATGCCGGTCTCATGGTACATAAAACAACAAGAAAGCACAAGCGTGAGTTCAACACTCAGCAAGTATATTGCAATGGTACAAAAGATCAATTACATGGCTTCAACACCTCAATCATGCCTATCATCTTATTCATACTCACATATCATTTTTCACATACCATCATCATCATAAATGCAATGCGATGCGATGCACATGTCTCCTGAAAACTCATACCGGTATGGTTGAGTGCACACCCGCCGGTGTGCACCCACTCTTCCCTTCCATCCTGAAGATGGAGGGTGCCTACTCCTCGCTTCCATTCACCGCGGTGGATGGAATCACGATGTAGGACTTACTCAATGGCGCCCCGGACTAGTCATAACTTTCTCACCGACCTTACCGGATTAGTTACGACTTTCTCACCGACCCGGCCATGTATCATGCCATGTATGCAAACTTGCCAACATCATAGATAACTTGTACATTAACACATGGCATCACAACATAATAAACCATATTCATCATATTAATGGCAAACATTAAAGCATGGCATTTCAACATATCATATATTCAATTTCAACCCAACAAAACTAGCAATCTACATCCTGCTACCCATTCCAATACACTTGCCTCAACCACGGGCGACGGATTGGCGAGAAGTAGAGGGCACTCCCGGGGTCACACCACCTGCACATAGGCACCACACACTCAAAATCATACCCACAAAACAATACGCAAACACTCTTCTACCCCGACTTCGCAAACTACTCGCAAAACCCAAAAACAGAGGTTCTGTCCCGTCGGGACAGCAGACTTCCAACGAGCATAACTCGGGTTCTAAGACTCCGAATCGATTAAACGAGTACATCCTCGCGTAGCTTAGGAAATTTCCTAACTTTTTCTAAGTATATGGAAAAACTGATTCGGCCTCTAAAGTGGTTTAATCTACAGAATACCATGATCTATTCCAATCACGTCACTGTTTTTAACACGTTCGGTAAAACGAGCATAACTTTCAAACGGCTAGGCGGAATTGGACGTTATTTATACTCGCTGAAAGGTATTGAAGTTACCTACAACTTCTTCAACAGGCGGCCGACCAAATTCCGACTCTAAAATGGCGAAAACACAAACCCTAGGTCGACTGCTCATGCTGCCCGAAACAGAGAACGTGGCAAACTCTAGATTCCATCTAATCTACCCAATTACAGCACCACCAATTGATCTAAAAACATGATATCAACCCTTATAACAGTACCTAGACCAACCCCAAGGATTCCTGTGGCCATACCTTCGCCCGATGAACGAAGAACCAACGGATCTCCTCCCGGTTCGCGCGATCTCCTTCCTCGCTCCAAATCCACCGGATCTCCTCGTCGCGGAGCGCTCCAATGGACGGATCTGCGGGGGGTGAGGTGGAGAACTCCCCTAGGGGCAGCAAGGGAGGTGGAGAGGTGGTGGAGGGGGTGGTGGCGCAATGGGGAGAGGAGATGGGGCGGCTAGGAGGGAGATGAGAGGGGTGGCGGCTAGGGTTTGCAAAAGGGAAGAGGTGGGGGCGCACAAGGGCTGTGGGGGGGGGGCGCATGGCTCGTCATGCTGCCCTCCTCCCCCTCATAGACCGGGAAACCCCCACCTTTGGCCCAAGTGGGGTCCCCCCTAAGGCCCAATTCGCTCCGGAAAGGCCCGAACTCCCGAAATCGGCTCGGAAACGCGATTAAACACATACCGTAAAGTTTAAATCTCCAAATTCACATTTTGTAATGTCACCATCTCTAATTTCACATTTTATAAAGTCTCGACATTACGTAGTGTCACATTCTCCCCCCCTTAAACAGGATTCGACCTCGAATCCGAAGAACGCCAAAATCAACAACAAGTTCCCCAAGGGACAAAATACTTCTTTGCTACACAAAACATTCACACAGAGACTAAAACCGGAACAAACGACAAACCAGTTCTCAAAACCAACACTTAGCGAGAAAGTGTTGATTTAGCTCAACAAAGTGCAACCTCTCACGGTTCCACCTTCACTTCAATTGCCAAATAGACCACGAAAGAAAACGGTCTCACACTCCTCATTCCATACATTCCTTAGCACTAACGTGCTCGATCCCTTTAATCGAAACTACTCTCCAGAAGAGCACGGTACCAGCCTCTAGAACCCTCTTCATCTCCCACTCACAAACATGTTTTCACACCTCAACCTCTCTACTGTGGTTCGCCATATCAAGACGACGACGAACCAGGTGAGACGTATGCTCCAAGACCACCAACTATTTGAACAAACGAGGTTAAGACCTTGCAAAAGATTGATCTTTTACAAAAGACCAATACCCAACACTACCACCGAAAGGAAAAGCCTACTTTACAATCAGGGTCCTTAAACCCGCAAGAAACAGTAACAACTAAACAAAATCGCTACGGTTGACACAACCGCGCTCAACCTCAGAGACAGAAAGATCCCATATACTCTGAAAAGGAAAGCAATTACTAGCAACATCTAATAGCTCAGGTCATTAACAACCCGCACTGGATTCCTCTTTCTAAGAAGGCCTCGCCCTTACAATCTTCCACTCAAAGGACCAAAACAAGAGCAAAATCCTTGAGTGAGTGAGCTCAACTTCGAACCATGAACCCCATTGATCCACATACAACAACTCGAACCCCAAAGCGCTAAAAGCCAGTTTGGAAAGAGTTCGGCAACAACCAAAGAGTACTCATTTTATCTTTCCTAAGCCAAGATGTAAAGAAAGCTCAAATCTCTTACACCACAACCTACATACCAGAAGATCTTCATTCTTTCATACTAGAAAGAAATGGACATCTCGATTTATGACATGAATGCAAAACTTTTCAAGAGCACTCCGGATTAGTCATATATCTATATATGACTTTCTCACCGACCTGGCTCAACGACTCCTTTATGATTAATTATGCATAAACAATGTCTCGTTTTCCTTTTCACCATTCATTCATCATGTTACAACAGTACCGAATAGTCATTCACCAAATGACTTCTTCCTCGGTATCAAATAATGGAAACACAATTAACATCGAAGGTTGTGGAAATTCATATAGACTATGACGGCAAAGATAGTTAATAAAGAAACAATGATCACATCCCACATCAATTGAAAACTGAACTTGCAAAACATTGTATTTCAACCAAACTCAACATTTTGGAAGAGAACATCAAAATTTCAAGTCAAACATCTGCTCCCACAACCGTCACAAATTTTCTCAAAGGGGAAGGGAAACTCATTTCAAAAAAAGAACACTTCCCTGACAACATCACTTATAAAACATTCATAAAATCCACCTTGTGAAACACTTGCAAACACCACACACAAATTCAAAAATAACTCCAACTCTAGCCAAATAGAGGTGCAAATTAAATTTCAAGAATCTCCAACACAACCCGCTATGTTCATCTGCTTCCTTTACAACTTATTGTAACACCCTCATTTTCGCCTTCTGGAGAAAAATCTAATTTAAATAAAGTAAATTCAAAAATTGGAGTTTGTTTGGTGTTTATATTAACCTGGCATCCATTCCCCTCCAAAATCGGGATTCAATTCCCCTCCGGTTGAAAAATCGGATTTTCGGTTCCCGCCGGTACCCGAAATTTCACCCGAGTCCAAAAATGCTCCAAAAATCCCCAAACCACTTCAACTGTGTTCCAAATATTCCAAAATAATTTTAGGAATCATTCCCCGGATTTTTGGACCTCCGTTCCTATTTTATCTCGCGCGGCTTTTGTTTAATGCCTACGATCCGCGCCCGAATATTCAATTCCACAAAAATTATCCAAATTCAGTGGAACCAATTTTCTTGGGTCCCAAATATTCTAAAATGGTTCTAGGAATTTTTAGACCATTTTTCCTTATTTTTCTCTAGGGCGAATCTTTTACGTAAAGGAGGACCAATGAGACGTTGCCACGGGGCGTCACTATTGGAGCTTCTTCTACCTCCAGCCAACTCCAAAGAACAGAGAGCTCCAAGTTTTGCTCCCATGGCTAGGGTTGCATTTAATTGCTCATAACTCCCTTAATTCAACTCCAAAATGCGAACGGTCGGTTGCGTTGGATCCGCGACGACGATCTCTTGCCATTCCTCACCTTCATTAGCCGTCAATCTCGCCGGAAACGGCCGTGTTAAAGGAAAACCAATTTGCACTAAAACGTCATTAACTCATCCGTTTCACCTCCAAACGCCGCACCACCACCTCCATTCTCTTCGTATAAGAGTCCCCTTTCCGGGAGTGTGCTCCCCTTTCCCTCTACTCCACCCTTGTGCCCGTGAGATCAAGAAAATCGGAGTCGGGTCACACTTTTTCGGCATTCTTCGAGTTCGTGCTTGTAGATCCTTCTCCGGTGAGCCATTCTTCATGCCACTTGGTTCCTTGTGACCGTGGATGAGTCTAGAGTCTAACCCAATCATCAATTTTAGGTTGCATCAAGGATTGGTGACGAATTTCGGGGTTTTGTTCATTCGGCCGAACCTCCGTTCTTCGTGGATTTCTCCGATTCCGGCGAGGTTTGGTTCAATTCCTTTCTCCTAGATGTCCCTAAGGTGCTTATCTACGTGATCTAGGCTTTTGTTTGATCCAAATCCGTGCAAAAATGGTGAGAAAATTGTGTTTTTTGGAGGAAAAGTGGGCTCTGTTCTTTGTTTTGGGTTCTCTGTGGTTGGCCATGGGGTGTGTGCGTGCTTGGCTTGCGCCACCGGCCGGCCGGCACGCGCCGCCGCCGCCGCCCCCCCCCCCACCGGCGCAAGCCTCCACCCCCCAAGCTTCTTCTCCATTCCCATGGCTTCCATGCCATGAAGCCCAAGCTTGAAGAAGCCCTTCCACCTATGACAAGTTGGGCCCACTGGCCATAGTCACAATCCTTGTCAAAGTCAAATTCAGCCATTGACCAGTCAAAACGGAATATTCCGGGAATATTCCCGATTTTCTAATTTTTCAAAATTCAAACTTCGGAAGCTCATAACTTCTCCGTCCGAACTCCGTTTGACTCCATTCAAATTTCTAAATTCATCTAAAATCAAGATCTACCTGCCAGTATTATTTTTGTAATTTTTAGATTTTATTTATTTTCCATTATTTATTTATTTGCCTCGATTTGCGTGTAGTCGACGATCCCGCCGCCGAGTTTTCCGAGTTTGACACCTCCGCCGCGACAGAAGGCAAGTCCCTTGACGCATTTTGATCCCATGTTTATGAAATGCTTTTAATCTGTTTATAAAGTTGCATGGCTATGTTTAATGAAATATGTCAAATATAAGTGCTAGTTATTCCGAAATTGTTGATTCCTCCTTGACATTGTTAATCATATCCATTGTAACCCTAGGACATTGTTTATACCATGCTTATGCTTATGTGGTATCCATTGCTACGTAGTACGGTAGAATTGCTTAGGACCTGTTTCGATGAAAACAACCCATGGGTGGGATTATTCAAAAAGAATGGTTTCAAATGTGATTTGAAAGTTATTAGTATGGTTTTAGTACTGTTTTCTAAAATAAAACAAAAAGGAAAATGATTTGGACTTGGGCGGATTGGATTGTCGGGTGGGTGCGGATGGAGCACTAGCTGTCTTGTGCAAGTACCGCCCCAAGTCGTATAAGGACCGACGCTTGTGACTGTCCATTCTAAGCATAACCGTACTACCACATGTCTATAATGGTACGACCTGGCCAACTAATTTGTAGAAGCCTAGCTTAGACTCACCACTCGGTTGAATGTGAATGCCGGACGGAGGCAAGGTTGTTTTTCTCACATGGCGCAAGAGGGGGCTTCTGTACTGGGCGGATGGAACCCTGACAGCGGTGAAACCTCAGCGGGTGGGTCTAGTTAGGTAGATACATTGTAACGGCCTTGTCACGATCTCTCTGCCGGCACGCCAAAGGATGTGTGCTAATAGCTTGGCATTAAGAGTTGATCGTGTCTTGTGGGTAAAGTTGTACACCTCTGCAGAGTAAAACTATTCGAATAGCCGTGCCTACGGTCAAAGGCAAAGCGAAGAATGCTTTCATATTGGTAGACTTTGATTTTGATTTTAAAAACTGAAAAGTGTTTTGTTTTGGGATTCGGGAGTGGTTAGAACTCTCGGATGTTGTTTGGCGGATAGAGCCAACCAGGTGGATGGAACCTGTTTTATACTTGACGGATGGAGTCACATGATTAACTTTTATCTTTTAAAAGTTGGCGGATAGAGCCTTTATACTAGTGATGGTGGATAGAACCTCACTACAATGTTAAATAATTCAATTATTAAAAAGAATTGTTAAAAGATGCTTTGTGAAAGTGTTTGTGCTAAAAACGTGAAGTAGGGTTCTTAGCCTCGAACACACAGACAAACGCCGAGTTTGCTGAGCGTGCCAGTCAATTTGACTTGAAATTGACAAGGTAGGATTTGCAATTTGATCAAAGCCGATAAGCAAAGATTATCGGCTTAACGCTAGTCGGCTGAAGACCGATTAGGAGATAGCTAGATCAACCAGTTATAGTTAATCCGGATACAAGGTAAAATCGGCTTTGAGAAGGCGATGCGCAGCAAAGCAAAGCAGATCGAACCTGGTGAAGTCGGCTAAAACCAACAATCGGCGATGCGCAGCTATGTTGATTCCGTCGACTTGCAAGGAGGTCTATAAAGCTAAAAATACGATGTAAAAGAGCTTGTAAAAAGTAGATCTGTTGTGTGTTGGATTGATCCCTTTTTTGCTTGACGTCCGCTCCCTTTTATAATATGCCCGGCCGACCCGAGTTGTATATGGACACGGTATGCTTATCCATATCGGCCTCCGATCTGATCTCCTTCCTTAGAAACGGATTCTTGTTCCGATTCGGTCATCTGATCTTTTTCCAAACAAACGCTTTTATCCGATTCAAACTGATTTCACTGTACCGAATTTTGGTGCAAACATATGCCCCCTTGTTTTTGAAAGATAACTTGTTATTTTCCAAAAAAGAATCTATTGGCTTTTCGTCCGTATCGGCTTTATAGGAGAATCTTTTTCGGGAACCACCCCATTAACTGCGCCGTAAAAATCTCGGTGCGTTTTAAACGCACAACTGCTCCCGCCCGTTCGCCTTCTTTTCACCGTGGTATAAATATGGGGGTCCCCCCACGGTCATTTGCACGCTTTCAAGCTCTCGACTCACGCATCATCGGCTTTCGTCATCTTTTCTCATCCTTTTGAAATCGGCTGAAATGGACCCTTCGCAGGTATTCATTCCGATTCCTCAAAGTTCAAATCAATTCTTCCTAGGACCGATAGGTACTATGTCGGCCGACACAGTCATCAATGAAGAGATCCCTAGACTCCCATTGTCGGCTGCCGGGTACAATATTTCTGAGTGGGGAAAAAGTTTCAGGGCTTGGCCCACAAATCTGAAGGGATGGAGATCTTGGTTTATTAGGGTATCGGCTCAAAAGAGGGTAGAATGGGAGAGAATGGGTATAGCCGAATCTTTGTCTTTGAGTCTAGCCGACCCTGAAGCCAACGAACCCTTAGTAGCTGCGGCCTGCTATTTTTTGTCGGATTCTTTCAATGCCTTTTTGTTCCCGTCTGGCCCAATCGGCCCTACTTTGCTCGATGTAGCCCAATTGTGCTGCCTTAGGCCAGATGGGGACCAGCTATCGGCTTTTAGCGAAAAACCTTCCTTTAAATTAATCCGCAAGAAAGGTGAGGGTTGGCACAAATATATCCAGAATAACAATAGGGTTAACGGTCCAGTATCGGCTGAAGAGCATGTCGCTTTTCTTAATCTTTGGTTAGATCGATACCTATTCTGCGGTGCCTCCATTGGCCCTACCCAATCTTTTCAGTTAATAGCGGAGCGTTTGGTGGAGGGGCGTCGGCTTGCCCTTGGTAAAACGTTTCTTGGGACAGTGTACCAAATGATGTATGTAATTCGTAGTCGACTCTTCTCTGGATTTGCCAAACACGTCGTTGGCAATGTAGGAGGTCCTTTGTGGTTTATCCAGACATGGCTTTATTGCATGTTTAGCCGATCAATTTTATCCGAACCTTCGGGAAGTTCAACTTTCCCTCGGTAAGATTACTTGGAAAACGTAGTTCCCCAGTATAGAGTGAGCCGATCTTATGGTGAAAGATTTATCATGTCTTCAGCTGGTGAACTGAAAATTGATCCAGTCGGCTTACACAAATACCTAACCTTCTTCCTTACCCTAGACAGAACCTCCTTCGGCCAACAAGACTTTTTCTGCTATACTGATGTGGCCGATTGTCCATATCCCTCATTTCTTCGTTTAGATGCCGATAGTTCTTTAATGCCTCGATCCACTTTAGACTTGTATAAAATTATCCTTTCCCCTTGCATTATTCATGTCGGCTTGAATACGCGCAATCGGACATTTCAGCCGTCGTATGAATTCTACCATCCTTCGGTTTACGCCCGCCAATTGGGTTTTGGGCAAACCATTCCCTCCTTTCCTTTGTTATCTTGTGTCGAACCCCGTTCTAAGGTGACGAACAACATTGCTGCGGAGATCGTACTTGAGGTGGCCGATGGGTTACAAATTTTCTCATCACCACGCTTCATCCTTAATTCCCGTCGGTCAGCTGTATTTTCGCAGTGGTGGGCTAGAATATCGGAAGCTATTCTTATGGACAGGACTCCGTCGGCCATAATACTCTTATTTTTGCCCAATTTTCATGAGCCGACGGTAGCTTCGGGGTCCAGCGCGAGCTCTGATTATAGCAACTCCTCAGTAGCCGTAGAGGTACCGGTGTTTCATACTCTGTTTTTATACTGGCTATCGGCCTTTATTAAAAAATGTCTGTCTTTTTAGGGTGGTGCGGCTGCTAGTGAGCAAGTAGCCGATCCTCATGTTTCCGTCGGTGAAGGCCGATGAGACGCCGGTCAATCTGTCGGTACTACAGGATATACTTCGGGTACCTTGGGTATCCAAGGTCCATCCCTGTCGGACTTAGCTCGCCAGCGTGCTCCAAGTAAGTTATTTTTCCCGCATCGGCTACTATATCTCCTGTTTTATCAAAATTAACTTGAACTTACTGCAGAGAGGAGGAAGAAATCTACCAGACGTTCGCCCAGACCTGTGAGGTGCCAACCCGATGGTTCCCCGAAGCACTCGGCTACCGATGTGAGTTTTGTTTTTTGTTTAGAGCGACATTGCTTTGCGTTGTTTTGCATTGCTGACTTGCTCCTTTTTTCATTCTCTAGCAATCTCCGTCAGTACAAGTAGCGGGGGTTGTAGCCGATCCCCAAGGTGTTACATCGGCTATCCCTCCATCGCCACCGCCTCCGACGATCGATATTTCTGATCCTGATCCCAAAGTGCTATTAACGGACCCGGCCGATCTCCTGGGCTTTACTTTGGATGAGCTAGATGACCCGGAAGTTCTAGCTACTGACGACTATCCAGCCTATATTCAACGCATAATAGCGGCCTCCGCACCAGCATCGGCTGCCGTTACCGCTGAGCCGGGCATGCAGGAGCGACTTAACCGCCTTCTGGACGAAGTGATGCAGCCGGAGGCGGCTCTTCTGGCCAACACCCAACCCTTGAGAAATGCTATGGCGGCCATGCAAGCCGATCTTCCTCCTGCAGCCATGAATGCTTTGCTAGAGGTATGTCATTTGGATGCTCGTCGGCTGGACGTGGAATCGGCCAAAGTAAGAGTTGAACAGAGGAAGGCCCAGCAAGCCAACCAACAGATCCTGGACAAGCTTATAGCAGACGCCAAACTCCGGAAGGGAACGTTTGACCAAGGTGCCGCTGCGCTGAAATCGGCTAAGAATAAGGCCCAAGAGCTAGAGTTATCCAAGATAAAACTTGAAGAACAGCTGGCTTTAGTTACAAAAGAACTTGCAGATTGCCAGATCGGCATTACCGACGCGACGTCTTCACTGGCGGTTCAGAGGCAGCAAATCGGTGAAGTTTTTGCTAAAGTCAAGAACCAATCAGCTAAGATGATCCCAGTTCCGGGCGATGCAGGAGCCGATGAACAACTAATAGATAGCGTTCAAGCTACTATTGGTAGGGCGGCAGCAGCACTATCGGCTTTGGGAACCCATCTGCCTGGTTCCGGGCTTCATTGAAGACAGCGTTGTTTCTTGAACTGATATGTAGTACCGGCCGTGTAGCCGATTTTTGTAAACAATCTTTAATCTGTGGTGGTTGTGAACGATTGACTTGATCGGCCGTCCGACCGACTTTATGCACTTGTTTTTGCAATCAATCCCTGATGTTTTTCTCCTATAATTAGGATCCAATCCATATGCTTGGGTGATATGCCTTCAAATATTTTCCATTGATTGCTTTAGGTAGTACGAATCCGTCTAAGGATTCTAGTATATACGAGTTTCCGTCAATTGGTCGGTTTATCTTATAAGGCCCTTCCCACGTTGGAGACCACTTGCCGAAACGACTATCCTTAGAACCGATTGGGAGCACTGTTTTCCATACCAGATCGGCTTGATTAAAAGATTTTAAGACCACCTTTTATTATATGATCTGGCAACCCTTTCTTTATTCTTTTTGAGCCGATCTAATGTAATCAGCCTTAGCTCGGCTAAGTCATCTAGATTGTCTAGCATTGCCTGTTTGTATTCATCGACTGGCAAATTATCCTGCTCAAATAGCCTTACTGAGCCGATGTTAATTTCCACGGGCAAAACGGCTTCTTGTCCATATACCAACTGAAAAAGTGATAATTTGGTTGATCCGTGGTAAGATAGCCGATAAGCCCATAAAGCTTCCGTTAGCCTTGAATGCCATTTTCTTGGTTCTTCCTCAATTTTCCTTTTTATTAGTTTTATCAGTGTCTTGTTTGACGACTCGGCCTGTCCATTGGCCTGAGCGTAATAAGGAGAAGAGTTGAGTAATTTTATCCCAAGACTTACAGCGAAACCTTTGAATTCGTTAGACATGAACACCGTCCCTTGATCAGTAGTAATTGTCTGCGGTATTCCAAACCGATGGACGATGTGTTCATTTACAAAGTCGATCAGTTCTTTGCTAGTAACTTTCTTGAGTGGTACGGCCTCAACCCATTTTGAAAAGTAATCAGTGGCTGCAAGGATAAATTTATGTCCTTTGCTGGATGACGGAAATATCTGGCCGATTATGTCTATGCCCCATCCTCTAAACGGCCATGGCTTGATGATCGGGTGTAAAGCCGATGCTGGTGCTGACTGTATGTTACCAAACTTTTGGCATGTTTGGCATCCTTTATAATATTTGAAGCAATCTTCTAACATTGTCGGCCAAAAATATCCTGTTCGTCTCAGTACCCATCTCATTTTATGGGCCGATTGATGTGACCCACAAATTCCTTCATGGACTTCTCCCATCGCTATTTTAGCTTCTTCAGTTCCCAGGCATCTTAGCAATAAACCTTCCATGGTTCGAAAGTATAATACATCCTCCAGTAGAACATATTTGAGTGCTTTGCGCTCGACCTTCGCTTCGATCGGCTTAGATGGATCTGATAAATAATCCCTTATTTCTTTTCTCCAGTCGACAGGATGAACACACAAGATCGGCCAAACATTTAGTTCGATTGGTTCCTATCGGCTTTCAATCCTATACCCTGATGCACATTGTGCCAACCGGTTTGCTTTGTCATTGGCTTCTCTGGGGATATGTTCTATAGAGAATGTAGTAAATGTCCCAATAATCTGGAGGCACTGATGTAAGTACTGGTTTAGCGCACCATCGTTGCATCGGTATTCCCTTTTGACTTGTTGTACAATTAACATCGAGTCCCCGAAAGCTTCGACGTCTTTTACTCCGACGCTGTCTAGCAATTGTAGCCCTCTTAGTAATGCTTCATACTCTGCTTGATTATTTGAACATCGGCTATTTAACTGATACATGAAATCGTACTCCTGTTTTCTAGGTGAAATCAATACCACGCCGATGCCTTCGCCCTCCTGGCAAACGGATCCATCGAAATACAACTGCCAAGGAGTTACATCGGCCGTTCCTGTTAATGTTTCACTTCCTGCGATAAAATCGGCCACAGCTTGCCCTTTCACAGATTTAGCCGATTCATAAGTCAAATCGAACTCAGTTAAGGCGTATGCCCATTTACCAAGCCGACCTCGCAAAATTGGTGCAGACAGTATGTACTTGATTATATCGGTTTTGCAGATTATAACGCATCTTGATGCCAACATATAATGCCTTAATTTAGTGCAAGCAAAATACAAAGATAAGCACAATTTTTCAACTAGGGTATACCTGGTTTCTGCATCTAAGAGACGTCGGCTTAGATAAAATATCGCTCGTTCCTTCCCATCGGCTTCCTGTGTTAAAACCGCCCCTATTGTATCGCCTTCAGCCGATATATATAGTTTAAAAGGTATACCATGCTTCGGTGCGGCCAACACTGGTGGACTCATCAGATAACCTTTTATGTCGTCGAAGGCCTTTTGTTGATCGGCTCCCCACTTAAATTCTTGGTTGTCTTTGACTTTCAACAGCGGTGTGAAGGCCCGAATACGTCCTGACAAGTTCGAAATGAAACGCCGCAAGTAGTTGATTTTTCCTGTCAGTACTTGCAATTCCTTTTTGTTCGTTGGCGGTCTAGTATCGGCTATAGCTTTTACCTTGGCTTGGTTTACCTCAATTCCTTTTTCATGTACTGTAAACCCAAGGAACTGTCCAGCCGATACTCCAAAAGCACACTTGAGTGGGTTCATTTTTAACCCATGTAACCTTGTGTTTTCGAACATCTTTTCCAAATCGGCTAAATGTTGCCCATCTTCTTTGGATTTTACTACCACATCGTCGGTGTATATTTCCACAGTATTGCCGATTAAATCATGAAAAATATGGTTCATAGCACGCTGATAAGTAGCGCCGGCATTTTTTAAACCGAAGGTCATCACTTTCCACTCATATAGCCCAAGAGCTCCTGGGCATCTGAAAGCCGTTTTGGGTATATCGGCTTCGGCCATAAATATCTGGTTGTATCCGGCATTTCCATCCAAAAAACTTATGATTTTTTTCCCGGATGCAGCATCGATAAGCATATCGGCTATAGGCATTGGGTATTCGTCCTTCGGTGTGGCTTTATTCAAATCTCTAAAATCAACACATACCCTGAGCTTGCCATTCTTCTTTTTTACAGGGACTATATTCGAGACCCATTCAGCATATCGGCAAGGCCGGATAAACTGTGCTTCTAGCAATCGTCCCACTTCTTCCTTTATGGCGTCATACAACGTAGGATTAAACTGTCTAGGGTATTGCTTGAACGGCCGATATCCAGGCTTTATTGGTAGCCGATGTTCAACCAGTTGTCGGCTTAAACCTGGCATCTCATAATATTCCCATGCAAAGCAATCTCTATATTTCTTGAGTATTTCGACCAACTTTGCTTTATAACTTGGTTCTAACTTAGCACTTACAAAGGTTGGTCTTTTAGTATCACCTTCTGCAATGTTGATTTCTTCGAGCAAATCGGCAGAGGTAAATTCTAAACCTTTTCTTTCTTCCTCAAAATCCTCAACAGCTTCCTCGTATTCTTCTTGCCGATAGCTTCTTGCCTTCTCCTGAAGTCTTGTTAGTGTCTTGGACTCCATCTTCTTACAACTTCATCTGTCCGATCAAACGTATTAGGTTTAACGCTGATCGGCTTGAATCCTGTCTTCTCAATGCAGATAAAATCACAATCGTCCAAGATTCTTCCTGATATACATTCAGCCTCTTCGTATGGCCAATTGGTATCAGGGCTGGCCAGGGCGATATGAACCGATGTATCGGCTGTCACAACTTCAACTGTATCATTGTTCCACTGTACTAACTTCTGATGCATAGTGGATGGTATGCAGCAATTGGCGTGGATCCAGTCCCGTCCAAGGAGCACACTATAATTGCCTTTGGCTTCTATCACGAAAAATGCAGTCGGCAAAGTTTTACTGCCGATTGTCAGTTCAGACATCATCACGCCTTTAGCCTCAGTAGGATCTCCCGTAAAGTCATTTAGCACCATATTGGTCTTGATCAAGTCTTCATCGGCTTTACCCAATTTTCTGAAAGTACTTAACGGCATCAGATTAACTGTCGCCCCACCATCGACCAACATACGAGATATCGGTCGGCCATTAATATACCCTTTTAGGTATAACGGTTTTAGATGCCGATGCATGTCTTGTGGCTTTTCGAACACAGCGTCTGGTGCTCCGAGGCACAATTGAGCGAACACTTCTTCGGCCGATTCTTTGGTTTTGAACTCGGCAGGTAGAGTGAACACCATGTTTATATCCATTGGTGGTGTATCATCTCGGATCATCGGAGACCCGGATTCGACCGATTGATCTGAGTCACTATCGATCTGTTCCTTCTTTCTCCACTCTTTTTTCAAAACCGGTATTGGCCTTAACTTATTGAACATCCGATCCCTCTCGCTTTGTTTCTCGGCTTCCCTTTCTTCTTGTGTCTTTAATCGCTGAAGCCGACTGCGTTGTGATTTGCTGAGACCTGAGGGGCACCACCTAGGTTTAGGTTCTATCGGCTTCCTTACCTTTCCAGCTAAATTGCTCATTTCGCTGTCAGATTCCATTCTACTTGTGTTATGAGAAGCCGATAATTCCTGATTTCGGGAGGACTCGCCTTGTTCTGATGTCGACAACCTTTCATAGATCGGCTTCCTGCTTCTCACTTCTAGTCGACCGTGTATCGGTCTAGACAACCTGTCTTTTACAGATTGGTTTGGCCGATATGCAGACGAGTGTTGCATAGGACAAGACACAACTGTTGGTAAGGTCATCCCCCTCTCCCAGCAAAACTGCCAAAAGGGACATTGCCAATGTTTCTCTTCTTCAGTAGTTGGTCGATGTGGCATATTTGGTCGCCAATAATAGTTGTCTGTCTTCTGATCCGGTTGATGAAAACTCTGGTGTTGTCGAGTGTTACATCTTCGACTTATCCTCTCATACTTCCCCAGGAGTTGTGAGAAAGTCGGCTTTGGTTTGAAATCGACTTTTCTTGGAGCCCTTTCAGCCCGATACCATTTTCCGATTTCCAAGTCTCCTCTTGGTTTTACCGTCCTTGAGTTCTGTCCATTTTTACCGGCTTCTATTTGTATGGAGCCGATAGTGATCTGCATTGTTTCATCTTTTGATCGTGCTTCAATTCCTTTAGTCGGCTTAGCATCTTTTACAGGTCCTTTTCCTTTTTGCGAACATTGCACCATGTTGACATGGAAAGGATTCATGTCTATCTGCATAGCTGATTCTTCTGCAAATTTTAATCTGCCATCGGCGATGGCCGATTGAATCTGTTGTCGAAAAATATTGCAATCGTTAGTGTTATGTGAAAATGAATGGTGCCATTTACAGTACCTTCACTTTTTAATTTCTTCGGCCGACGGGATGACGTGTCCTTCTGGTAACTTTATGAGTTTTTCTTGTAGTAATAAATCAAATATCTTGTCACATTTCGACACATCATACGAATATTTGACTTCTGCCTTATTTTTCGTTGGCTTAAGTAGAGAGCATACGAGTGGTTTTTTGGAATCCTTAGTCCACTCGGCTATGTTTATTTCCACTTCTTCGTCTTCAGAAGTGTCGCTCGAATTGTACTCTACCATGTTCACTTTGGCCCTTTCATTACCGTTTAATCTAAATTTTTCTTTAAACCCTTTACTTTCTGCATATCGGTTTTCATGTGCCGATACACGATGGAGTAAGTGGCCTAGATCGGGGAACTCCTGGCCAGATAGCTTTTCCTTCAATGGAGGAATTAATCCTTGGAATGCTAAATCGGCCAACTGATCATCGGGTAATGTTACGCTAAAGCATCTATTTCGTATGCCTCTAAATCTTCTGATATAGTCAGAAACCGATTCGCCGTACTTCTGTCGGACTGAACTAAGATCAGAAATCCTAAGTTCCATAGTCCCCGAAAAGAAATATTCATGGAATCGGCTTTCCAAATCGTTCCATACATGAACTGAATTTGGAGGTAGATTGGTAAACCAAGTGAATGCAGTACCAGACAACGATAAAGGAAACAACCTAATTTTTAATCCATCGGATTGTGCAGCTTCCCCACATTGAGCCATAAACCGTCCGATATGTTCAATAGTGGTAACAGAATCATCACCCGAAAATTTGGCGAAGTCTGGTATCCTGAAGTTGTGTGGGTATTGCATGCGATCTATATAATCGGGGTACGGCTTCCTATAGCCGATAACCCTTCCTCTGGGCTGTAGGCCGAACTGTTCTCTCAAAACGTTAGCAATTTGTTCTGCCCAATTGACATTGTCGGCTTGTGGTATAACCGGACATTGCCAATTTTCATTGTTCACGCCCTGCCCCCCGAGTGCAAACTCGGGTCTTTGCCCAAATCGTGCCACAGGAGGTCTTGGCACTTGGTCATAATCGTGATTAAAAACCATTGTATTGGGTGGGGGTGCGAGAGGTTCAATATAAGGCACTACCCTGTACGGCGCTTGTTTTATAGCCGCGGCTCGTGAATGTGGAACCTGATCTGTTTCAATCGGCTGATAAGCCGACAAACCGATACTACTGGAAGGTGCATTCAATGGATTTGGTGCGCTTATTTTAGCCCCATCTGTGTGCCCATGGTAGTGCGCGAATCCCCCTTTCTGTGTGCTGGGTCTTAAAACAGTAGGTTGAGTCGGCATCGTGATAGGTGTTTGAGCCGACACGTTTACTGTATTAGTGTTGGGTGTTATGGAGTATGCTGGGTATGTCGGGATGGTTTGTGGTGGATCTAGCAGGCTTCCAGACACAGCCAATTCCTGAGCAATTGTTTTCACACTATTTTCTATCATCGGCTTTAATGTGGATACTAGAGCCGATGACTGGTTAATTAATGCGTGATGAACAGATTGCTCAATCATATTTGACAAATCAGCTTGAGCGGGTGCGTATCGGCTTACCGAATCGGATGATGAATCCCCGATAGGATTGATGCTTGGGAGTGCAGTCTTTTGAGTAATGCCTCGGCGTGTTTTCTGGAAGCACCGTTAGCATCATTTCTTCCAAAGCTGCCTTTCGGTCTTCGATTTCTTTTCCCTGTTCAGGGGTTAAATCGGCCATCTGAGGCGTGATTATAGCATCAGCGTTGATATCAGCGGTGACCGCAGGCCTATCGGTTGATGACATTTTTTGATTTTCTTGTGTCCCACTGGGCGTGCCAAAATATGTTCGCGCTAAAAACGTGAAGCAGGGTTCTTAGCCTCGAACACACAGACAAACGCCGAGTTTGCTGAGCGTGCCAGTCAATTTGACCTGAAATTGACAAGGTAGGATTTGGCGTGCCAAAATATGTTCACGCTAAAAACGTGAAGCAGGGTTCTTAGCCTCGAACACACAGACAAACGCCGAGTTTGCTGAGCGTGCCAGTCAATTTGACTTGAAATTGACAAGGTAGGATTTGCAATTTGATCAAAGCCGATAAGCAAAGATTATCGGCTTAACGCTAGTCGGCTGAAGACCGATTAGGAGATAGCTAGATCAACCAGTTATAGTTAATCCGGATACAAGGTAAAATCGGCTTTGAGAAGGCGATGCGCAGCAAAGCAAAGCAGATCGAACCTGGTGAAGTCGGCTAAAACCAACAATCGGCGATGCGCAGCTATGTTGATTCCGTCGACTTGCAAGGAGGTCTATAAAGCTAAAAATACGATGTAAAAGAGCTTGTAAAAAGTAGATCTGTTGTGTGTTGGATTGATCCCTTTTTTGCTTGACGTCCACTCCCTTTTATAATATGCCCGGCCGACCCGAGTTGTATATGGACACGGTATGCTTATTCGTATCGGCCTCCGATCTGATCTCCTTCCTTAGAAACGGATTCTTGTTCCGATTCGGTCATCTGATCTTTTTCCAAACAAACGCTTTTATCTGATTCAAACTGATTTCATTGTATCGAATTTTGGTGCAAACAGAAAGTTATTACTTAAGTATGGTTTAATAAAAGGTGGCTTTATGCAAATAAACCCTTCTAAGCTTCCTTTGGAAAGCCCCACATGATCATACTTTCCCGACTTGCTGAGTACTTTTGTACTCACGTGCTACATCAACATTGTCATCATCAGAGAACTTTCAAGATGCCGCCGAGGAGGGCGAGTTCGTCCAGGAGGAGTACGAGGAGGACTGCCAGGAGAACTAGTTGCGTCGCTAGTCGTCGCCTGTGGCGTTGTGGCGTTCACCTGTTCTTTTTGCTTTCGTTTTCCGCTGCTTTGTGTTTGGTCGTTGGACCGAGTATTGTAATAAGTGGCCATGTGGCCCGTACTTGAATATTTATATTACAATTTTCGTTTTGTTCGGCAATGAAGTATCACTGTGACTGTGTGTACTAGCTACTGATCTGGAACTAGTACGGAAATACACAGGAGATTTCGGATAGCCGATCCGGGGTCTCACACTTATTCCAAAGATAATTAGGTGCGAACGCGAAGGGGCGCGATCCACTCAAAGACTTTTGGGTGTAAAACCATACTCATAGCATAAACTAAGCAAATTAGCCCAAAACCAAATATTGGCACCACTCACTACGAGTTTAGGGAAACTCTAAAATACAACAGAAGGAACACTTTGACCGAAAGTATTCAACCAAAATAGCAACCAACCAAACCAGTCCAAAAGGTTTTTAGACACAAGCTCAGGATGAAACCCACCATATCTAGTATTCCACTTATACTTACCATTTAAGCATTCAATATACACTATTTACTCATCGACAAGCCTCATTATAATTCAACCAAAAGCTACATAACCAATTCTTTCTCTAGTTACCTTTCCCAACATTTATAAATAAAGTTTATGATGCTTATCAAAAAAGGCCCCAACCAAGACTACATTGACATGATCCACACGGATCACCAAATCATAATACATCTTATTCTAAATTTGAAACATAGTACTTCAACAGATACTTAAGCATGATCAACGTATCAATTTTATATCATCCATACTTCAACATCTTGACAATTAAAACTTGTTCAATCAATAAAATGATTTCAACAAATAAGTATTATCTCTACAAGATAAAATTCGTGAGTATGATTCTAGGATATACATTCATCAAGAATAAAATCCTACATCATGTTAATTATCCATGGTCCACTCCATCACAACATGTTACAATAACCTCCATGTGACACTACGGTATGGTGTGACATTATAGAATGTGAAATTAGAGAATAAAACCTTTCGGCTTGAGGTTTACTCGCGTTTTTGGGCCGTTTGAAGTGATGTGTCACCACGGAGTGTCGTAACCTTTTAAATGGTGCATGTTAAGGTCAAAAACTTTATGAAATATGGTATGGCAGGTTAAAACCATAAGGTATGGAGGTTAATAACGTTTCCGGGCCGTTTCCGGGCCGTTTTCGGGGTTTTGGGCCTTCCCGGGGGAGTTTGGGCCTTAAGTGGGCTTTGGTGGGATGGAGTAGGTCTCCGTAACGGACTAGGATTGGGTGTGGGGGCTGGTAAAAGGGCTCCCCACCAGCCCTTGGGCGTTCACCCCTGCCCCTTGTGCACCCTTCCCCCCCACTTGCCCTTGCCCTAGCCGCCTCCCTCCTCCCTTGGCCGTGCGCCTCCCCCTCCTTTGCCCCATTGCTCCCCACCTCTCCACCACCTATCCTCCACCCCCTTGCTGCCCTAGGGTGGTCTCCACACCTCTGCACCTTGTGGATCCATCCGTTGGAGCGAGGAGCGTGGAACGAGGAGCGATCCGCGAGGAGATCTATTGGAGATTCGTTCGTTGGGCAAAGGTATGATCATGGGGATCCTTGGGTTTGATCTAGTTACTGTTCTTAGGGTGTTTATGAAGTTTTTAGATCAATTGGTGGTGCTGGGTTGGAGTTCTTTGGGTTAGATCTAGACGTTGCCACGTTTCTGTTTTCGAGCAGATTGAGCAATCGGGCTAGGGTTCGAGTTTTCGTCGATTTAGAATCCGAATCTGTCCGTACGGACTTAAAAGAAGTTGTAGATAATTTAATTATCTTTCCGTGGACATAAAGCACGTTAAAATCCGATCAGCCGTTTGAAAGTTATGGCCGTTTTACCGAGCGTGTTAAAATCTGTGACGCGATTGGAACAGATCGTAGTAATCTGTAGATTAAACAATTTTAGTCTCCGAATCAGTCTTTCCGTATAACTAGAAAAAGGTAGGAAATTTCCTAAGCTTCGCGATGGTGTACTCGTTTAATCGTGGAGTCCCAGAACTCAAGTTATGGCCTTTGCAAGGCTGCTGTCCCGCCGGGACAGAACCTCTGTTTTTAGGTTTGCAAGTAGTGGGCAATGTCGGGTTAGATGGGGATTTGTGTACTGTTTTGTGGGCATGGTTGTGAGTGTGTGATGCCTATGTGCAGGTGGTGTGACACCGGGAGTGCCCTCGACTTCCCACAAATCCGTCGCCCGCGGTTGAGGCAAGTGTGTTGTAATGTATAGCGGATTGTAGGTTGCTTGTTGATATTGGATGAAAGATTTAATACTTGCTATGATCACTTGCCTTGCTTGCTGTTTTCCAATGATATATTGAGTATGATTATCATGATATGATGCTATGTGTCTATACTTATCATGATTCGATGCCATGTGTAATATTTGTCATGATGAGATGCCATATGTTTATGTACATGTGAAATATGATAATTGGCATAGTTGCATGCATGACATGAGATAGGGCGAGGGCGGTGAGAAAGTCATAACTAGTCCGGCAAGGTCGGTGAGAAAGTTATGGCTAGTCCGGAACGCCATTGAGTAAGACCTACATCGTGATTCCATCCACGTGGTGAATGGAAGCGAGGAGTAGGCACCCTCCATCTTCGGGATGGAAGGGGGGAAAAGGGTGCACACCGACGGGTGTGTACTCAACCATACCGGTATGAGTTTCCAAGGAGATATGAGCATAACATTGCATTGCATTGCATTGCAATACATATTTAATGATGATGATGTTGTTATGTGCTCAAGTATGAGATGTTATATGTGATGTAAGGTATTATTGTCTTGTAAATGATCTTGTTGTCCATTACAATATGCTTGCTGAGTTTTCGAACTCACGCTTGTGTTTTATGTTGTTTTTAGGTACTTTGAGATCGGCATGCGGGAAAAAGGGGTCTAGCTACACTTCTACACGTAGCTCCACCATCATAGTCCATAATTAATCACTTGGAGACATGATATTAAGAGTTGTGCCTTAAACTTAATGTATGGTTTAATTTAGCATGCTAGTGATTCCTTATTTGCTTCGTTTTAGTTTATGAAGTGGTTGAGCGTGGTATTATTGGCGTAATTTGATGATATATCCATTTATGTTGATGTTTTAGATGTCGTGTGCTATGATATATCTTGCCATGATATTGATATGGTGTTAATTCATGGAGAAACAAAGGAGATGCTGCCGAAATATCGGTTTTTAGCATATGTACCTTTGCTGGAATTTATGTTTAAATGTGGTATTTAGATGTTGTTTAGCTTATGTTTGGTAGCCTTCGGGCATATTAAATGCCGGGGTGTTACAGTTGGTATCAGAGCGGGATGTAGGTCCTTGGAATGCGTATTTTTAGTGTCATGCCATAGGGTACAACTAAAATATGATGTGGAATAACTTAGAAACATGGCTTAGGTTTCAACTAAAACTTTGTCATAGGATAGCAACATTAAAACTTGCAAAAAATGGTATAACTAATCTAAAATTTGACACACACTGGATGCACAGTAGGAAAGGGTATGGGTATCGTTTCTTTACGCTTAAATGTTGTATTTAAGCTTTGATGTTGAATGCTTCTTTTGACAATGCATGTTGCTATGTCAATGATATATGTTGTGGTGATAAGAGTGGGGTTGTGGTACCGAAGGGTTTCGGTCACCTCTTGTTGTTTATAGTTAGGGTGAGGTTTGACGGTGTGGCCGGTTAGCGCCATCACCGAAGAACTGTTAACCCCTGTAGGAGAAAAGCGCTTACCCTTTCTGTCATAAATCGGGTAGTTGATTGGAGATGAAAAGGAAGAGTTAATGGTGGTTTCCTTCGGATGTTCTTTGTCGTTCTGACGGTCGGTGTTTGTTGCTTTTCTTGGCTTTAGCTGTTTTGAACCAAATGAAAAGGTGATGGGCTTTCGCGGATCGTTCCGTATGCGGTGTGTGGTTTTGTCTTCGTTGGGTGAAGACGTAGAAGAGGAGTCTAGTGTTGCGCTTCTTTTGGGCGCCTTTCCAGTTTTTGATGCCTGTTAATTGCTTTATGAAGAACAAGCATTCGATTTATTCCTGTGGTTGTCTGTCTCCAAGGCTAAAGGAGTTTTGTTCGGAGTTGTGCCAGACCTGGCTGTCAGGGCTGAAGTTATGTGGCTTCGTAGTAGTAACTGGTGTTTGATTTCATCATTTTACTGGTTTGAGAAATCATCTTTGAAAGCCCCTCTTGAGTCGTGAAAGTTAGGGGTTTGGTGTTAAGGTTTTATTTGAAAAGGTTAATGGAGCACTTGGTTCCTTTCGAGAAAAGTTGTCTTCCAACCAGTTTCCTCTATGGAAGTCTTTGAGATTGAAAAGTGTTTTGGAGAATTCCTTTGCATAACCAAGTTTGGGTTTGTCTCATTGCAATTTTGAGAGTCAAGTTTCCTTATGAATTTGGGATGAGTTTTAAAACTAAAATGCTGTAAACAAAGTAAGTAGTCTTTTGACTGAAATCGTTTGTCCCTAGTAAGAATTGATGTTTAGCATGTTATGTAGTAGGTAACAATGTGGTTTATGGATTGATGTGTTGCTAAGTTAAATTTTGAGTTGAATCAATTCAATGTGAGTAAAATCTCTAAGTTTGAGAATAAATAGACTACTAGTGTTGTAGTTCACTCTTAAGCGAGAATGATTGAAAGTGTTAATGTTCATGCTTAGAATCTGTTGCCTTGCTTTAAAAGTGCTTATGATCCTCGTTAATGTTAAAAGTTTAAACCTTGATGCATAGTTAAAACATTAAGATGATGTAAATCGCTGATATTGTTAAGAAGCTTTGCTTGGTGTTTAAAGATGTGCTAATCTAACGGATTAGTAGAGACTAGTGACTTTAATTTGGAAGTTGATTGGAGTGGTTATTTATGTTGTTGCAAACTATTAGTATATTTGGAAGTATGCAGTTGTGACCCTTCAATGCTAGTTTTCAATCTATTTTAAATAGTTGGAGTATGTTGTAATTTTGTTATCACCTATGTATAGGGTAGCTAAAAGTAATGTTGATCGGTTGATGATTATGCCCATTTGTTTTTATTGATGACTTAGTAGTGGTGGTAGTTGTGTAGAATACTTGTTGGAAACCATTGACTAAATGGAGGGTGTTGTAACCTGTGGTGATGGAGTGAACCATGGATAATTAACCTGATGTAGAGTTTTATCCTTAATGAATGTATGCCTTGGAATCCTAGCTATGAACTTTGTCTTGTAGAGATAATATTTACATGTTGAAGTCGTTGTTTAACTGAATAAGGTACGGTTATCGAGACGTGAATAGATAGGAGGTATGAAATTTATATGTTGATCTTGTTGAAAGATTTGTTGAAGTACTATGTTTCAAATTTAGAATAAGAAGTATTATGATTCGGTGATCCGTGGGGATCATATCATTATAGTCTTGGTTGGGTGCCTTCTTGATAAGCATCATAAACCCTTATTAAAAGTTTTGGGAATGGTAACTAGAGGAAGAATTTGTTGTGAAGCTTTTGGTTGAATTGAGTTGGGGCTCCTCAGGGAGTAAAAAGTGATTATTAAAGTCTTTTAATGGAAAGCGTAGTGGAGTTCTACAGATGGTTCTTTTTACGCTGAGCTTGTGTTTAAAAGCTTTTGGACTGGTTTGGTTGTTTGCCATTTTGGTTGAAGGGTTTTCGGTCAAGGTGTTCCTTATGCTGTGTTTCAGAGTTTCCCCAAAACTCGTAATGTTTGGTGTCGACCTTTGGTTTTGGCGAATTTGTTTAGTTCGTGTTGTGAGTTTGGATTTACATCCAAAAGTTTTGAGTCGATCGCGCCCTTTCGCGTTCGCCTTTGGATTATCTTTGGAATTAATTTTAAAAGGAAGCAGATGGTCTTAAAGGGTTGTGTTGGAAACTTTTGAGTTGAGCCCTTAATGTGTAACTCTTTTTGGCTAGAGTTGGAGTTGTTTTGAAAATGTGTGTGATGTTGCGAGTGCTTCAAAAGGTGGACTTTATGAAAGTTTTACAAAGTGATTTTGTTAGTGAGGTGTTCCCTTTTGGGAATGAGTTTCCCTCTCCTTGAGGAAGTTCGTGATGGTTGTGGGAGCAGATGCTCGACTTGAAATTTTGATGTTCTTTTCCAAAATGTTGAATTTGGATGAAATGCAATGTTGTGCAAGTTCAGTTTTCAACTGATGTGGGGTCTTTTACGACGTGGTGTTTTATCACAACTATGCTGCCGTCATAGTCTATATGAATTTCCGCAACCTTCGATGTTAATTGTGTTTCCATCATTTGATACCGAGGAAGAAGTCATTTGGTGAATGACTATTCGGTGCCGTTGTTACATGATGAATGAAGGGTGAAAAAGGAAAACGAGACATTGTTTATGCATAATTAATCATAAAGGAGTCGACTGAGCCAGTCTGTGATAAAGTCATATAAGGATATAAGACTAATACTGAGTGCTCTTGAAAAGTGTGCATGCATGTCAAGAATCGAGATGTCCATTTCTTTCTAGTATGAAAAGAAAGAATGAAGGATTTATGCTTCCTTTGTGATTTGGCTTGGATATTGCCGAATTCTTTCCAAAATGGTTGTTAACGCTTTGGGTTTGAGTTGTCGTGTGTACACTTGGGGATGATACCTAAGTGTTTTTGTGTGAGGGCGAGACCCTCTTAAGAAAGGAACCAATTGTGGTTTGGTAAGGTTTTTCGATCCTAGCTTGGGGCTAGGTGTTGAACCCTAGTGGTATAAGGGTGGTTTGTGATGGAGGTTGATGATGTATGGGTCTAACCATTATTAAGTGTAGCGATGGGTGGAAGTGAAGTTGATGGTAGTTCGGTGATATTTGTCCTGCCGTGAGCATTTGTCGTCACTAGTTGTTCTTGGATTTGAGTCTTGTCTGGGAAAGGATGGAATAAAATGTTAGTATGATGGTGTATCGGAAGGGCAAGTGTGCCTTAATGAGTTTTCCCCTCGATGGAAATTTTCGAGAATGTAGAAAGGTCGTTAAAGGAATTGTGACTTCCTTTGATTATGTCATGTTGAGTTTAATGGAGTATGGTAGTCAGGTTGGTTGTGATAGAAGTATGAAGTGTTTGCCGTGAGGATTCGAGCGTTTTGGGTTGATGGAGCCCTTTGTGGTTGAAACGCAGATTCTGTTGGGGAATTGAAGTGAAGGTCGATTTGTGAGGGGTTGCCCTTAGTTGAGCTAGATCAACACTTTTTCTCTATGTGTTGGTTTTGGGAACTCGTTTGTTGTTTGTTCCGGTTTTAATCGTTGTGTGAATGTTTTGTGCTGCAGAGAAGCCGTTTGTCCCTTGGGGATTTTGTCATTGATTTTGGCGTCCTTCGGATTCGAGGTCGAATCCTGTTGAAGGGGGGGAGAATGTGACACTACGGTATGGTGTGACATTATAGAATGTGAAATTAGAGAATAAAACCTTTCGGCTTGAGGTTTACTCGTGTTATTGGGCCGTTTGAAGTGATGTGTCACCACGGAGTGTCGTAACCTTTTAAATGGTGCATGTTAAGGTCAAAAACTTTATGAAATATGGTATGGCAGGTTAAAACCATAAGGTATGGAGGTTAATAACGTTTAGGGCGTTTAGGGCCGTTTTCGGGGTTTTGGGCCTTCCCGGGGGAGTTTGGGCCTTAAGTGGGCTTTGGTGGGATGGAGTAGGTCTCCGTAACGGACTAGGATTGGGTGTGGGGGCTGGTAAAAGGGCTCCCCACCAGCCCTTGGGTGTTCACCCCTGCCCCTTGTGCGCCCTTCCCCCCCACTTGCCCTTGCCCTAGCCGCCTCCCTCCTCCCTTGGCCGTGCGCCTCCCCCTCCTTTGCCCCATTGCTCCCCACCTCTCCACCACCTCTCCTCCACCCCCTTGCTGCCCTAGGGTGGTCTCCACACCTCTGCACCTAGTGGATCCATCCGTTGGAGCGAGGAGCGCGGAGCGAGGAGCGATCCGCGAGGAGATCTATTGGAGATTCGTTCGTTGGGCAAAGGTATGATCATGGGGATCCTTAGGTTTGATCTAGGTACTGTTCTTAGGGTGTTTATGAAGTTTTTAGATCAATTGGTGGTGCTGGGTTGGAGTTCTTTGGGTTAGATCTAGACGTTGCCACGTTTCTGTTTTCGAGCAGATTGAGCAATCGGGCTAGGGTTCGAGTTTTCGTCGATTTAGAATCGGAATCTGTCCGTACGGACTTAAAAGAAGTTGTAGATAATTTAATTATCTTTCCCTGGACATAAAGCACGTTAAAATCCGATCAGCCGTTTGAAAGTTATGGCCGTTTTACCGAGCGTGTTAAAATCTGTGACGCGATTGGAACAGATCGTAGTAATCTGTAGATTAAACAATTTTAGATTCCGAATCAGTCTTTCCGTATAACTAGAAAAAGGTAGGAAATTTCCTAAGCTTCACGATGGTGTACTCGTTTAATCGATTTGGAGTCCCAGAACTCAAGTTATGGCCTTTGCAAGGCTGCTGTCCCGCCGGGACAGAACCTCTGTTTTTAGGTTTGCAAGTAGTGGGCAATGTCGGGTTAGATGGGGATTTGTGTACTGTTTTGTGGGCATGATTGTGAGTGTGTGATGCCTATGTGCAGGTGGTGTGACACCGGGAGTGCCCTCGACTTCCCACAAATCCGTCGCCCGCGGTTGAGGCAAGTGTGTTGTAATGTATAGCGGATTGTAGGTTGCTTGTTGATATTGGATGAAAGATTTACTACTTGCTATGATCACTTGCCTTGCTTGCTGTTTTCCAATGATATATTGAGTATGATTATCATGATATGATGCTATGTGTCTATACTTATCATGATTCGATGCCATGTGTAATATTTGTCATGATGAGATGCCATATGTTTATGTACATGTGAAATATGATAATTGGCATAGTTGCATGCATGACATGAGATAGGGCGAGGGCGGTGAGAAAGTCATAACTAGTCCGGCAAGGTCGGTGAGAAAGTTATGACTAGTCCTAACGCCATTGAGTAAGACCTACATCGTGATTCCATCCACGTGGTGAATGGAAGCGAGGAGTAGGCACCCTCCATCTTCGGGATGGAAGGGGGGAAAAGGGTGCACACCGACGGGTGTGTACTCAACCATACCGGTATGAGTTTCCAAGGAGATATGAGCATAACATTGCATTGCATTGCAATACATATTTAATGATGATGATGTTGTTATGTGCTCAAGTATGAGATGTTATATGTGATGTAAGGTATTATTGTCTTGTAAATGATCTTGTTGTCCATTACAATATGCTTACTGAGTTTTCGAACTCACGTTTGTGTTTTATGTTGTTTTTAGGTACTTTGAGATCGGCATGCGGGAAAAAGGGGTCTAGCTACACTTCTACACGTAGCTCCACCATCATAGTCCATAATTAATCACTTGGAGAAATGATATTAAGAGTTGTTCCTTAAACTTAATGTATGGTTTAATTGAGAAATACTAGGAAACGGTATACCGTTCCTAGCTTTTCAACGGAGCAGAGGAGGAAGACAACCGGGAGGACGGAGGAAGGAGGAAGAAGGAAGAGTACCCACGCGCCGATCTCGCCTTCGCCGACTCACCGCCGACCTCGTCGTCACCGTCTCCATCGCCGCCGAGTTAGGGTTAGGGTTCGGCCTTGGGGGTTCGGGCTCGAGGTGTCCCCGGGGCTTAGAGGGATGCCGGGGGAGGCGGCGGCCCGGCGGTGGGGACGGGTTGGGTGAGGGACGGCGGAGGTGGCGGCGGCGCCGCCGGAGCCAGGGGAAGGGGCGAAGGCGGCCGGGCCGGTGGCGGCGGGAGGACCACACCTTGCCCCTCGAGTTAGGGTGGGCGGGGCGGAATGGCGGTGGGAGGGAGAGGGGCGGAGCGGCTGGCGGCGAGGGCGCCGCCAGCCAGGGCGGGTGTCGGAGGCGGCGGGGGAGGAGGTGGAGGCGCGCGGAGCGGAGTGAGCGAGGGAGTGAGAGGAAGGAGTGGGCGATGCGGGGTGGGCTGGGGAGGTGCTCCGTTGGGAACGTTTCCAACGGTATAGCGTTAAGTAGTTGCTCTCGGTTTAATTTAGCATGCTAGTGATTCCTTATTTGCTTCGTTTTAGTTTATGAAGTGGTTGAGCGTGGTATTATTGGCGTAATTTGATGATATATCCATTTATGTTGATGTTTTAGATGTCGTGTGCTATGATATATCTTGCCATGATATTGATATGGTGTTAATTCATGGAAAAACAAAGGAGATGCTGCCGAAATATCGGTTTTTAGCATATGTACCTTTGCTGGAATTTATGTTTAAATGTGGTATTTAGATGTTGTTTAGCTTATGTTTGGTAGCATTCGGGCATATTAAATGCCGGGGTGTTACACTCCATTTTTAACAAGGATTTTCAACAATTAATCTAAGCAATTACCACCACTACTAAGTCGTCAATATCAATAAATGAGCAAAATCATAAGAACAGCTGCAATGTTTTTAATTACTCTATTCATATATCATAACAAATTGTCATTACACAACATACTCCAGCCATTAAAATAAATTTTAATAAGTTAGACCATCACGATGCTTTTACAACATCATCAAACAACAAAACTTATAATCTTCCAATTGACATCAACACTAGCATTTCAGGAACACAGCTGCGTACTTCCAATTATACTATTAGTTTGCAGCAACATAAATAACAACTCTAATCAACTTTCAAGTTAAGGTCACAACCTACACTATTAAATTTCTGTACTAACATATTAAATTAGAACATCTTTAAACAATCAATCCAGTTTCTTTAACAACATCAGCAGTCTACATCATCTTAATGTTCTAACTATTCTTCAGGGTTTAATACTTTAAACATTATCGGGGGTCATAAGCACTTTTAGAGTAAACAACAGAATCTAAGCATGTACATTAACACCTTTAATCATTCTCGCTATAGAGTAATCTACAACACTAGAAGTTCATTTAATCTTAAGCTAAAGATAAATATTACATTTAACTAATTCAACTCAACAATTAACTTGGGAGTACATCATTTCCATAAACCACATTGTTACATACTACATAATCATGCTAAACAACCATTTTTCACTTTTGACAAACAGGATGCAACTCAACTTTAAAGATAACCACACCTGAAGAACAAGAACGAACACCGATAAACAATTTCTCCTTTCCATGCAAGGAAGAAAAAAAAATGAAACTCCAATAAAAAATGCAGGAGAGTGCAACTCTCAAATTCCCAACTTAGATAGCCCAAAACTCTTCAAGAAATCTCAAGATCTATACTTCCAAGAAGGAAGAAGGATGCACCAGGGAAAACCAAATGTTCAACTAAATCTTTTCCGATAGAATGATTCAAACTTAGCTCCACCAACTCAAGGTCTGCACCAGGGGAAACTCCAACACTTTTTCTTAATCAGGGAGAACAACAACCACATAAGTTTCCTCCCCAAGACAGCCCACAATAACCAACAAAACTGGGCGTCAAAGCAAAAATTACGACCAAAAGATGCGCAACTCAAAACTCTTCTTCTTCGTCTTGAACCAAGGAAGACAAAACCACAAACCGCCTATGGATCAATCCGCAAAAATCCAAGACCAAACACTTTTCTTTTGATTTCAATTGACTAAAAACCAAGAAGACCAACCAAAACCGACCGTTAGAACGGTGAAAAGCATCCGAAGGAAACCACCATCAACTCTTCTGTATGTCTCCAGTCAACTACCTGATCTACGATAGAAAAGGTAAGAACTTTTTCCCCACAAGGGGTTAATAGTTCTTCGGTGATGGCTTTAACCGGCCATACCGTCAAACCACACCCTTACTATGAACAAAAGTGGTGACCAAAACCCTTCGGCACCACAACCCCACTTTATCACCACAACAAGCACAATTCAATCATTTATCTCATAGACATAGCAACATGCATTATCAAATGAAGCATTCAACATCAAAGCTTAAATACAACATTTAAGCGTAAAGAAACGATACCCATACCCTTTCCTACTGTGCATCCATGTGTGTCAAATTTAAGATTAGTTATTCCACTTTTGCAAGTTTTAATGTTGCTATCCTATGACAAAATTTTAGTTAAAACCTAAGCCATGTTTCTAAGTTATTCCACATCACATTTTAGTTGTACCCTATAGCATGACACTAAAAAAAAAAATACACATTCTAAGGACCTACAGCCCGCTCTGATAATAACTGTAACACCCCGGCATTTAATATGCCCGAATGCTACCAAACATAGACTAAGCAACCTCTAAATACCACAATTACAAGTAAATTACAGCAAAGGAGCAAATGCTAATACCGAAAATTTTTCGGCAGCATCTACTTTGTTTTTCCATGAATTGAAGCAACAACATTAGCATAGCAATTTATGGCAATATATGAGACATCTAAAACAGCAATAAATAGTGGTATGACAGCAGTATAAGTCAAATTTTTAAGCATTTAGAGTCTTCATGAGCCAAACGAACAATAAGGCTCTCATAACGCAAAACTAGATCATAAACCAACAAGCATCACACTAAATTTATTATAAAGACTCCAAATGAATAACTGTGGGAAAAAATGTGTGAAGCTACGTGTAGGAGTGTGACTAGTTCCCTTCCCCGTATGTCGGTCTCATGGTACCTAAAACAACAAGAAAGCACAAGCGTGAGTTCAACACTCAGCAAGTATATTGCAATGGTACAAAAGATCAATTACATGGCTTCAACACCTCAATCATGCCTATCATCTTATTCATACTCACATATCATTTGTCACACACCATCATCATAAATGCAATGCGATGCGATGCACATGTCTCCTGAAAACTCATACCGGTATGGTTGAGTGCACACCCGTCGGTGTGCACCCTCTCTTCCCTTCCATCCCGAAGATGGAGGGTGCCTACTCCTCGCTTCCATTCACCGCGGTGGATGAAATCACGATGTAGGACTTACTCAATGGCGCCCCGGACTAGTCATAACTTTCTTACCGACCTTACCGGATTAGTTATGACTTTCTCACCGACCCGGCCATGTATCATGCCATGTATGCAAACATGCCAACATCATAGATAACTTGTACATTAACACATGGCATCACAACATAATAAACCATATTCATCATATCAATGGCAAACATTAAAGCATGGCATGTGAACATATCATATATTCAATTTCAACCCAACAAAACTAGTAATCTACATCCCGCTACCCATTCCAATACACTTGCCTCAACCACGGGCGACGGATTGGCGAGAAGTAGAGGGCACTCCTGGGGTCACACCACCTGCACATAGGCACCACACACTCAAAATCATACCCACAAAACAATACGCAAACACTCTTCTACCCCGACTTCGTAGACTACTCGCAAAACCCAAAAACAGAGGTTTTGTCCCGACGGGACAGCAAACTTCCAACAAGCAAAACTCGGGTTCTAAGAGTTCGAATCGATTAAACGAGTACATCCTCGCGTAGCTTAGGAAATTTCCTAACTTTTTCTAAGTATATGGAAAAACTGATTCGGCCTCTAAAGTGGTTTAATCTACAGAATAACGTGATCTGTTCCAATCACGTCACAGTTTTTAACATGTTTGGTAAAATGAGCATAACTTTCAAACAGTTGGGCAGAATTGGACGTTCTTTATACCAACTGAAAGGTATTGAAATTACCTACAACTTCTTCAACAGGCGGCCGACCAAATTCCGAGTCTAAATTGGCGAAAAATCAAACCCTAGGTCGACTGCTCGTGCTGCCCGAAACAGAGAACGTGGCAAACTCTAGATTCCATCTAATCTACCCAATTACAGCACCACCAATTGATCGAAAAACATGATATCAACCCTTAGAATAGTACCTAGACCAACCCCAAGGATTCCCGTGGCCATACCTTCGCCCAACGAACGAAGAACCAACGGATCTCCTCCCGGTTCGCGCGATCTCCTTCCTCGCTCCAAATCCACCGGATCTCCTCGTCGCGGAGCGCTCCAATGGACAGATCTGCGGGGGGTGAGGTGGAGAACTCCCCTAGGGGCAGCAAGGGAGGTGGAGAGGTGGTGGAGGGGGTGGTGGCGCAATGGGGAGAGGAGATGGGGCGGCTAGGAGGGAGATGAGAGGGGTGGCGGCAAGGGTTTGCAAAAGGGAAGAGGTGGGGGGCGCATGGCTGGTCATGCTGCCCTTCTCCCCCTCATGGGCTGGGAAACCCCCACCTTTGGCCCAAGTGGGGTCCCCCCAAGGCCCAATTCGCCCCGGAAAGGCCCAAACTCCCGAAATCGCCCCGAAAACGCGATTAAACACATACCGTAAAGTTTAAATCTCGAAATTCACATTTTGTAATGTCACAATCTCTAATTTCACATTTTATAAAGTCTCGACATTCCGTATTGTCACATTCTCCCCCCCTTAAACAGGATTCGACCTCGAATCCGAAGAACGCCAAAATCAACAAGTTCCCCAAGGGACAAAAGACTTCTTTGCAACACAAAACATTCACACAGAGACTAAAACCGGAATAAACGACAAACCAGTTCTCAAAACCAACACTTAGCGAGAAAGTGTTGATTTAGCTCAACAAAGTGCAACCTCTCACGGTTCCACCTTCACTTCAATTCCCAAATAGACCACGAAAGAAAACGGTCTCACACTCCTCATTCCATACATTCCTTAGCACTAACGTGCCCGATCCCTTTAATCGAAACTACTCTTCAGAAGAGCACGGTACCGGCCTTTAGAACCCTCTTCATCTCCCACGCACAAACATGTTTTCACACCTCAACCTCTCTACTGTGGTTCGCCATATTCAAGACGATGACGAACTAGGTGAGACGTACGCTCCATGACCACCAACTATTTGAACAAACGAGGTTAAGACCTTGCAAAAGATTGATATTTTACAAAAGACCAATACCCAACACTACCACCGAAAGGAAAAGCCTACTTTACAATTAGGGTCCTTAAACCCACAAGAAACAGTAACAACCAAACAAAATCGCTACGGTTGACACAACCGCGCTCAACCTCAGCGACAGAAAGATCCCATATACTTTGAAAAGGAAAGCAATTACTAGCAACATCTAATAGCTCAGGTCATTAACAACCCGCACTGGATTCCTCTTTCTAAGAAGGCCTCGCCCTTACAATCTTCCACTCAAAGGACCAAAACAAGAGCAAAATCCTTGAGTGAGCTCAACTTCGAACCATGAACCCCATTGATCCACATACAACAACTCGAACCCCAAAGCGCTAAAAGCCACTTTGGAAAGAATTCGGCAACAACCAAAGAGTACTTATTTTATCTTTCCTAAGCCAAGATGCAAGGAAAGCTCAAATCTCTTACACCACAACCAACATACCAGAAGATATTCATTCTTTCATACTAGAAAGAAATGGACATCTCGATTTATGACATGAATGCAAAACTTTTCAAGAGCACTCCGGATTAGTCATATATCCATATATGACTTTCTCATCGACCTAGCTCAACGAGTCCTTTATGATTAATTATGCATAAACAATGTCTCGTTTTCCTTTTCACCATACATTCATCATGTTACAACAGTACCGAATAGTCATTCACCAAATGACTTCTTCCTCGGTATCAAATAATGGAAACACAATTAACATCGAAGGTTGCGGAAATTCATATAGACTATGACGGCAGCATAGTTAACAGTAAAACACCACGTCGCATCACATCCCACATCAATTGAAAACTGAACTTGCAAAACATTGTATTTCAACCAAACTCAACATTTTGGAAGAGAACATCAAAATTTCAAGTACTTTCAGCACGAGATGCACGAGTGAGGGAGGATAACCAATTCTTATCACCGGACATGTGGCGTGAGCATCCGGAATCCACTAGCCATATGTTCTCCTTCCTCGCGTGAGAAACCTACATAAAAGCAAAAAATGTCGAGGCCTCGGTACTAGGGTTAGAAATAAGATGTTTAGGAATCCAGTACTGAGACACACGACGCACAACACAAGTATTCTTTTGTACAAAAACAGATTTGTCTTTTCCCGTGTTCTTAGCAACAAAAGGTGTTTGCTTCACCCTAGGCGCATAATGGGAAGTGAAACATGCCTATATGAAATTAGACCTAGCCTTAGTCCTTTCTTTCTTTTGTTGTTTGGCTAGCCTAAAGGAAAAATCTACTAGATGTCCATCTCTACCATAGTGAGTGCAATTGTACTTAACATGATGTTTAGGTTTAGAAGTAGAAGCAACATTTGCATTCATCATAATAGAAGATAAAAGACCAGCAGATTTAAAATGAATTTTCTTAGGCTCATTAAGATTCTCAATTTTTGTCATTGTAAAGAGCCTGAACAATAGTGCGAGGTTTAGTTTCACATGAAGCATAAGGATCAAAACTTAAACCTTTCTTGTTTGAGATAACTTTTGATTGGTCCAAAATCAAGTTCAAATTTTTCTTACCATTTACGAACCGTTCTAAAGAATTTTGCAAGTAATCAACTTTGTTAGCAAGAGTTAAACAATTATTGCAAGGAATATCAACTTTTCCTTTTTGTTTGCGACAAGTTGAGCATGAAAGAACCTCATGTGTAAGCAAAGCATCTGTCATTTGAGAAACCCTAGCATTTGCATCATTCAACTTTAATTCTAGTATGGAGCATTTGGAACTTGGAGTTGTATCATGCAAATCAATGGTAGAACAACAACATGTTTAACAAGTTTCTTATTTTTCTCATTTTCATCATTAATTTGATCTAACAAGGTAACATGTTCTTTCCTAAGCAAAGTAAGCTAATTTTAAATTAAGTCACAAGATTTACAAGCATCATCATCAGGAATCAAGGTCTTAAGTCTAGTAATTTCAGCATTCAATGATTCCACAAGAATATCATGTTTTTTATTTTTTCTATCATGTTTGTCAAGCAATTTTCCATGACTAGCAACAACAATAGCCAACTCATCGCAAGAAGGATCTACCTCATTGAAATCGCTGTCGTGATCGTCCTCGGTGAAGCTGTCGCTGCTTTTGGCGATGAGACACAACCTCGTCAAATCATGCTTGCTTGGAGTTGCACTGTCCTCACTGCTCTTCGAATCTACATCGCTCAAATTGACTTGTTCAAAAGCGGAAAGAACTCGGTGGACCACTTTGCGGTTGATAAAGCTCTTCTTTCTATCTCTTGAAGGGAAATTCTTCTTCTCTTTTCTTCTGTCGTTGTCCTTCTCCTCCCATGATGCTTTACTTGCAAGTTTAGGACAATTTGGACGAATATGATCGAGATCACCACACTCATAGCATCTTGGAGGACTGCCACTAAATCTCTTCCTCATTCTCACATTCTGCAAAGCTTTATTAAAACGAGAAGAGAGTGATAGCAAGTCTTCTTCTGAAAATTCCTCAATTTGTTCATTGGTTAGTGAAGACAAGAAGGACAAAGCAAAACTTGAAGAAGCATTATTATGAGACATGCTAGATTGGAGGTCAATGCAATTGATTTATGATCATTCTTCCTAGCAAGAACATCCAACTCATGAGTTTTCAACTTAGAATAAAGAACATCTAAAGTAAGTGTACTCATGATAGTTGATTCTCTAATGGATGTTACTTTCATCTCCCACACATACATGTCCAAAGAGCTAAGCAATTGTCGAGCATTTGCAGCATCAGTGTAGCTAACTCCAACAGCACGTAGATTGCTAAGAATTTTATTGAAGCGTGCAAAGAAGTCATCTACAGATTCACCAGGTTTCATCTCAAATCGTATATACTCCTTTTTGTAAATATCTTGCCGAACCTCTTTGACAGTGCTAGAACCCTCATGGTAATCACAAAGAGATTTCGATGCCTTATATGTGGATTGAAGATGAACCACTCGATCAAAGTCGCTGCATCCCAAGCCTTGGATGATCAAGTTGCGCGCCTTGTTGTTTGCTTCAACATGTGCACGATTGGTGTCATTGACGTTGTTGTTCTCAGGAACTTCATAAGGCTTGTAAACCTTCTCCCAAATTGCAAAGCCCTGCGCTTGGATGAACGCATCTATCTTGGCCTTCCAAAACTGAAAATCAACACCATCGAACACACACGGTTTTGTCGAATAACGATCCATTAATCTAATCACCGGTTAAGATAGATTAGAAAGACCTTGCTCTGATACCACTTGTAGGATCGATATATACTAATATAGCAATCAGAGTGGGGGTGAATGATTGCGCGGAAGCTAAAATAAAATTTTGATCTACTAAAAATTCACCCCAAATCGGAATCAAATAATTGCCTCGATTTAATGCAAAAACAGATTGATAGTCGTTCACTAAAACGCAAATATCCAAAAATCCAATCATAAAAAATAATGTGAAAATATTACTGCAGAAACTAGATTCAATTTAGAAACTAACCCAACAAGAATCAGCTCAATCGGATCTTCATATCAAAAGTTATAAGCTTTGCAAATTGACTATTTCGAAATCGACTAGTTCGGACTAGTCCGATCGTGAGCGTCAAGTCCGGAGCGCTCCGGTCAAGTTCGCACCAATCCGATGTGGGTTCGAACCACTCCGATCAGAGTCATTAAGTTCGGACCAGTCCGATGTGGGTTCGGATAGCTCCGATCAGAGTCGTTAAGTTCGGACCAGTCCGAACTTGATGATATCGCCTTTTTCAGATGCGTTCGGTAAAATGCAAATTCCTAGATATCCAACCGTCGGATTGACCTAACATTTTAACACAAGAAACTAGATTCTAATACGAATCTAATAAAAGAAGAATCAAACCGATCGGACTTATGGATAAAAAGTTATGAACCTCGCAAGTTTGCTATAACAGAATATGACGAGAATTTATCTAACCAAAACTTGAAGGTTAAACAAAAACGACAAGTGTTAATGAACTAAACTTTAAGGAACCCTAAAACAATATCCTAGAAAGGTTTTTGATGGATCAAAATAAGATGAAACTCAAGGAACAAAAACCAATCTAGAATTAGAACAAGCATGCAACAAAGAACGAAAACAAAGAATACTGTAGCAACGTGGTTACTATAGCACGCAAGGATCTGGAAGAATTGATCTTTATTTCTTCTGTACAAATCCTAAAAAATTCGCTCTGCACTACTGCTCTGCTTGATTGCATAAATAGGAGGTACCACCCCCTTATTTATACAGAGCAAACACAAAGAATCCAAATACAACTCCCACTCCAACCATGGAAGGAGTTCGTATTCAACACAACTCCACTTGGCCCAACCTGGCCGAATACAACTCTTGCACGCGTGCATAGCCCACATGCCATACTCACGTGACTAACCACTTTGCACGCGTACGGCCACCCTACCATACTCATGTGACTAACAAGCCTTCACGTGCACCGTTCTCTAGCTCGAACGTCTCACATGACACCCTTGAACACCAAGACCTTGATTCCTCCAGAACCTAGTCCCAAACCTCAGTTCATCCACGAACCTAGTTCCGGTCCCGTCATCGACCTTGTTCACCCTCGAGCAACACCTGCACATGAACAAACTAGAAAACAATTCCGAGCACAAGTCCACGACTTGACTCAACATTAGTCCATGCAACTACTCACATGAGCATTGCATACAAATCAACCCAATTTCAAATTTGCAAAAACCTAATCCGAGTACATCAAGTTCACGCTGGATCAAAAACCTTGGTCCGGCGCACATGCTCAGTTGACGTGCTATTTCCCTTGCACAGGCATGCTATTTTCCTTTCGCAAGCATGCTATTTGCCTTTTGCAAAAGTGCTAGCAGGCGTGCTATTTTCCCCTAGTAGGCGTGTTATTTCCCTTCAATAGGCATGCTATTTTCCTCTCGCATGCGTGCTATTTTCCTCTAGCAGGTGTGCTATTTTCCTTCAGCAGGCGTGCTATTTTCCTTCAGCAAGAGCGTGCTATCTTCCAAGAGAGAAACTTAGCCATACCAAAAGAACGAGTAATACAACACATCCACAAGCACCACACATGCCATGAACACAAACACTTTGCAATGCCAAAAGCATCATTAAGCCAATTTTTCAGCACATGATTTCACACAGACTAGGCCTATTATTTAGCCATGGGCATCCATGCTCGTGGCATGAGCATCCATATTTGGCCATGACCAAATACACTCGGCACAAGCTTGCCCGCGAATGGTATGGTCGAAAGGTCGTGTTCGCCCTTGTAATGTCCAAGTAGCATTAATTACGCCACGATCCGGTGCCGTTACGCCCACGACGGAAACATGGCGGGAATCAAGGCTTCGGTTATGACCACGGTTAATGCAGTTGAGTGCATGTTATTCGGTTACAGTTATGAGATATATTCTTGTAAGCTACAGATACCTCCTGTACATATAAGGAAAGGAGAGGCGAAAAAAGCTAGTCAATCTAGGCACACACAAAAACCGTCTGAAACAATCAACAATACCACTATCACTGGAGTAGGGTTATTATCTCCTTAGCGAGAGACCCGAACCAGTATAAATCCTTATGTCCATCTTCCGGGTGTCTTGAGCCAATCAAGCATTCTTCGGACGTAATCCCTTAATTGAAAAAAGGGACTGTGTTGATCCCTCAATCAACAAGTAAGCTCGGTGGGGACCCATTTCCCAATCACCGACAGCTGGCGCCGTCCGTGGGGATCAGCTAGTCCTTTCGTGAAGAATCCCTGAAGATGACCAATTCTCAGGATACCCAAGACTTCTGTGCCTTCGGCAGCACTAAGGATGACGACATGTACTACGCCGACAACGGTGTAGCTGGTGCGACCAATTTGGAAGGTCACACCGAGCCCGGGAGTCTTTCCCCAGTAGCCGCAACGCGAGAGCAGTACCTTCGCTCTCAACGCGATGCCCTCACTGATGATGAGGAGTACGACGGACTCTACGATGGTCTATATATTTCGGATCATTTCAAGCCCAATTACGAGACCGTATCGCGAGGGGATACCAAGATTGAAGGGAATATGCCCGAGAGGCAATAATAAATTGTTTATTATCATATTCCATGTTTATAATAGATGTTTATTTCTCATGCTAAAATTGTATTAATCGGAAACGTTAATACATGTGTGTTTAATAAACAAAAGGGTTCCTAGTAAAGCCTCTTTTTAAACTAGCTCGTTGATTAACTGATGATCAAGGTTTCCTGATCATGAACATTGGATGTTGTTAATAACGGGGTCATGTCATTAGAAGAATGATATGATGAACAAACACCCAAGTTGGTATAGCAAATACGATCAAGTCATTTAGTTTGTTGCTGTATCAAACACATACGAAATAGCCCTTTTTCCTTAGACCATGAGATGATGTCAATCACTAACTCCTAAGAGTACTTTGATGACATCAAACGTCACTCCGTAACACGGTGACTATAAAGATGGATTTGGGTACTATGAAAGTATTAGTTGAGGCTCATGCATCAAGAGTGGGATTTGTCCATCCGGATGACGGAGAGATATACTCTGGGCCCTCTCGGTGATATCACATTGACATCGCTTGCAAGCATGTGACTAGGTCACAAGAATGTTATATCACGGAACGAGTAAAGAGTACTTGTCGATGCGGGATCGAACTAGGTATAGTTGATACCGATGATCGGATCCGGACAAGTAAAATATCGTGAGACAAAAGGAATTGGTTATGTCGCTTTACGGTTTACGCGATCACTAGTTCATCGTTGAGTGAATGGGAGTCATTATGGATCTCCGTATCCCGGCTGATGATTATTGATCTGAGAGGTGTCTCAATCATGTCCATTTTATTCACGAACCGTAGGGTGACACACTTAAGGTTCATCGATGTATTTGAGTGGATACGAAACACCGGAGAAAAGTATGGACAGTACAGGGACTGTTTCGAGTATCGCCGGAATAGTTTCGGGATATCGGAATAGTTAAAGGGGGTATATGTTAATGTTTGTAAATTAAAAGAATTAACAAATATTAAAATATCTGAAATAAAAATGTTTTATTTATTTATGGGAGAAAACCTTTCATTTCTTGAGTGGGGTTTTAATGGAAACCAAAGTGGGATGTTTTAAAGTGAGTGGAGAGATCACTCACATGAAGAGAGGGAGGGCAAGGGGCAGCCCCATGCGCCGGCCACCCCTTGGCCTAGCCTCCTCCTCCTCCTATAAAAGGGAGGGAGGAGCTCCTCTCTTTGGTGTTCATCCATTTGACCCTTTGGTTGGTCGTTTCTCCCTCCTCCTGTTGATCCTTTTTCAAGCAGTAGCTTAAGCGGCCCTTTGAAATAGTTTCTCCACCACCACCACTAAGTCGTAGTGTTGCTGGAGTTTCCCGGGGATCCACTACTTCCGCTGCCCCGCTGGAACGAGGGATTGGAGGTCATCGTTGATCCGTACGTGTGACCAAGTACGGAGGCGCTGCCGTTTGTGGCGCTCATCTTCGCGACTTTGAAGTCGGGAGTGTACCTCTACATCAACCACGTTTGTTTGCGGGAACGTTATTCCCGCTTTCGGTCTACGAGGGTGAGTCCTTCTGAAACCGTTTACTTGCATCTCCTAGATATGATCTTGGTGTTTGGTTGCAATCGTAGGAAAAATTTTTGTTTTCCATGCTACGAAACCCTTCAAAGATGTCGCCCTCATGGTCCTCACATCCTCATGATGTCAACATGGCGGGAGAGGAGGAAAACCTCGAGGTCGAATCCTGAGCGGCTGCCCGTCATCGCCGCTATGAAGCGGCCAGTAATCACCTGGAAGCATCCTTGAACAGGACCTTGGCGAGTATTCGTCGTTGAGCTCGTGGAAATCTGAGCACTAGGGCTGAAGCTGATGCTCACGAGAGTTCCCGCGAGTGTGGTACACTAGAGCATGTACGCGATCGTCGACCAAGTTCATCACCTCTCATTCCCCCGAGCGGGGAACGACTACAAGCTTTGGCAGCGGTCATGCGCAATCTCCGGGAGTTCAATGAGCAGGTGGATCTGGAAGCAATGGGCGCGGTCGTGGCTGAAGATCTTGAAAAACTTGCTGCTGATATGAGAATGTTAGGGTCACCTTGTGACAAAGAAACCCGGAGTGTTTCCTGGGAAAATCGTCATCACACCCCTGCACGCTCCCATCACGGTGACTCTCGAAGCCCTGTTAAAGAAGACCGGAGGAGGTATGATCGGTACCACAAGGATACTTGGAGCAGTTCCCGAGCGACCTCATGGGGGCATTGGTACGCTCAAAATAGTCAAGGTCATACCGAGAATTCCACTTCGGATCAATCCCCATCGTGCCGATGTCAAGAATTTTTCTCTCGGCTTGGCCCACGTGTCGACAGTCAGTACGATGATGGTCGTCGAGACCATCATGAGCGAAGAGGTCGCCGCAATGCCCTAATCTTCGGGTACCAGGATTTTGCAGCGCATCTTTGTAATGTCTCGTGGCCAAGCAAATTCAATCCCGATCACATTGAGAGGTTCAACGGGACTCAGAACCCGGATGAATTCCTCTCCATATATACTACTACTATCTTAGCTGCTGGGGGCAACGAGGGAGTTATGGCTAACTTCCTGCCTACTGTGCTTGATGGAGCTTCCTGGACTTGGCTCTTCAACCAAAAGGAAGGGTCGATTCGCTCCTAGAGGCAGCTCAGCGATGCACTAAGGGCGAACTTCCAAAGCTGTTACATTAGTCCGGGAAAAGAGCGTGATCTCAAGCGCTTGATCCATACAAAGGGCGAATCTTTGCGTCAGTTTGTCCAAAGGTTCATCCAAGTACGGAACTCGATCCCGAACATTTCGGACGAGGCGGTTATCCGAGCTTTCAAGTTCGGGGTCCGGGATGTCCGCTTTACACAAGATCTAGAGTTTCACCACGATCTAACGGCCAGCGAGCTATTCCGCATGGCCGACCGATACGCCAATGCCGATGAGGCAATCCAGTGGAAGAAGATGACGAGGGCAAGCTCCCGCCTCAACCCGGTTTGGGAGGCTCCACGAGCAAGAAGACTACAAGCTCGATGGAGAAGAAGATTAAGAAAAAGAAAAAGAAGTCCTTCGCACTGAACATGGTCGCTACTATCGAGCAACATCAGCAGCAAGCTCCACAGCAGCAACGCAAGAATTTTGGAGGCAGGGGTCGACCAGCCCATCATTGCCACGATCAAGGTTGTGACGATCGAGGCGGACGACCAAACAATCACTTCTGCTTGCTCCATCAAGCATATGGGCATGACCTCCGCAATTGCCGGACTTGGACGTTCCGCTTGGAACAATTCTATAACGGCAAAGGTCCCATGCCCACGCTCCCGGAGCAAGGCGAAAATAGTAAGAGCAAGCAGCCTGCTAACGACGACGAAGTCATGGATTACCAAGAGCCTCGCAATCACATCACGGTAATATTCGAGGGCTCCTCGGCTTACAAGTCTCGTCGGGATTTGAAGGAGGTAGCACGAGAAGTGCATCACGTCACTCAGGGCAAGTCTCCCGTGCTGCAGCTCAAGTGGTCCAAGTTGCCTATCACTTTCTCCAAGGATGATTGTCCCCTTGGAATGACCAAGCCCCAAAGGCTCCCGATGGTCATGAATCCGACCATCAGCAACACTACGGTGGGCCAGGTACTCACCGACTGCCGGAGCTCCTTGGATCTTATATCCGCTAAGGTTTTAGACGAGATGCAAGCCCCTCGGTCCAAGATCAAGAGCCTAGTCCCGGGATCATCCCGAACACCTCGACCAAGCCGCTTGGTCAGATCATCCTGCCCATGACATTCGGAAGTCCGAGCAACTTCCGGACGGAGATGTCACATTTGAGGCGGTTGATTTCGAGTCAGCCTACAATGCCATCCTCGGCAGGCCAGCTCTCGCCAAATTCATGGTCGTGACCCACCGTGGGTACCAATGCCTGAAGATTCCTAGTCCAAGTGGTGTGATCACCGTGAAAGGGAACCAGAAGGTGGCCTTGAATTACGATGAAAGAATATTAGATATGGTTGGGCAGCTGCCTCACCGTGGACCTGGCCAAGAGCCGATGCATTCCTGGCCAAATTTTGCCCTCCAGCCTGGAGGAGAGACCAAGGAGGTCCCATTAAGTGACGCGGACCCGACCATGGTCGTACGTTTAGGATCTTAGATCCTAAATAGGAACTCGAGCCCGTGACTTTCCTCCGAAAGAATGCAGATGTGTTCGCTTGGGAGACATCAGACATGCCCGGAGTCCCAATGGAAGTCATTGAGCACAGGCTAGCAGTTCGGCCTAACAAGAAACCAGTGGTGCATGTGCATCGACCATACGGGCTTGAACGCTGTCTGTCCCAAGAACAATTTCCCGCTACCTCGCATAGACCAGTTGGTTGATGAAACATCGGAGTCCCAGGTGATGAGCTTTCTGGATGCCTATTCAGGCTATCATCAGATAGGCATATCACCTGAAGATGAGGAGAAGACATCCTTCATTACACCTGTGAAATCATGTACTGAAAAATTGGCTTAGAACTGAAAAATTGGCTTGTGCATGCGTCGAACCAAAATTCCAAGAAACAGTAAGTTTTCACTCTTACGCTGGACCATTGCGCCGGACCAAATTTTATTCCGCCATGAATGTGTGCTTTTGAGGCCTGATTTTGCATCTACGCCGGACCATCGTGAACGCACTTTTTTGAATACTTGTGCCGGACCAAATTTGTTGAAAAATAGTAAGTCTCTAAGTTACGCCGGACCATGCACGTCGGACCAAAAGTTTGGTCCGTTGTGAACGCATTTTTCAGCGTTGTTTTTACATGTACGCCGGACCAAAAATTTGGTCTATCGTGAACGTGTTTTTGAACATGTTTGCTTTGAATTGAACCAAGACTTTCGCATGTACGCCAGACCAAATATTTGGTCCGTCGTGAGCTGCACCGGACCGATGTTTGGTCCGACGTGAATGGTTTTTTGCTCGGGGTTGATTTTTTGTGATTTTGAAAATTGTTTGGTGATTGATCTGTGGTTATGAAATTTGTTTGAATTTCATAATGCATGTTTTGAACTTATGCAATGCTCGTGTGAGTATTTGCATGGACTAATATTGAGTCAAGTCGCGGACTTGTGCTCAAAATTGTTTTGTGGTTTGTTCATTTGCAGGTGTTGCTCGAGGGCGAACGTGGTCGATGACGGGACCAGAATTAGGTTCATGGAGGAACTGAGGTTCAAGACTAGATTTATGGAGGAATCGAGGTCTTGGTGGTCAAGGATGTCATGCAGGATGTTCGGGCTAGAGGACGGTGCACATGAAGAATGGTTAGTCACGTGAGTATGGCATGGTGGCCATACGCGTGCAAGAGTTGTTAGTCACGTGAGTATGGCTGGGTTGTAATTCGCGTGCAAGAGCTGTTTTTGGCCAGTTTGGGCCAAGTTGAGTTGTGTTGAATACATACTCCTTCTAGGATTAGGAGTGGGACTCCTTCTAGGATTAGGAGTAGGAATTGTATTCAGGACTCTATGTGTTTGCTCTGTATAAATAGGGGAAGACGCCTCCTATTTATGCATCAAGTCTTGGGCAAGTTTTAGGGTTATACTCTTTTGTTTGGAATACTTTAGACAAAAGAAATAAAGATCAATTCTTCCAGATTCTTTGCGTGCTACAGTAACCTCGTAAGGACAGTACATGCGTGCTACGGTAATCTCTGTTTTGGGGTTCTTTTCTTGCACATTTTCTGGTTCTAGATTGGTTTTGGTTTCTTGTGTTTGATCTTGATTTGGTCCATCAAAAACCTTTCTAGGGTATTGATTTAGAGTTCCTCAATGTGACACTACGGGATGGTGTGACATTATAAAATGTGAAATCGAAGGTTGAAACCTTACGGTATAAGGTTTATTTGCGTTTCTGGGCCGAATCCGGGAGTTTGGGCCTTTTCGGGGAAGTTTGGGCCTAAGGGAATGGGTCGTGGGCTTAGGTGGGATAGTGTTTGAGTCCATGTGGGAGTGGGAGACCAGCGTGGGCAGGTTGGTGCGCCTCCTCCTGAAGGGAATATGCCCGAGAGGCAATAATAAATTGTTTATTATCTTATTCCATGTTTATAATAGATGTTTGTTTCTCATGCTAAAATTGTATTAACCGGAAACGTTGATACATGTGTTTTTAATAAACAAAAAGGTTCATAGTAAAGCCTCTCTTTTAAACTAGCTCGTTGATTAACTGATGATCAAGGTTTCCTGATCATGAACATTGGATGTTGTTAACAACGGGGTCACATTATTAGAAGAATGATGTGATGAACACACACCCAAGTTGGTATAGCAAATTCGATCAAGTCATTAAAGTTTGTTGCTGTACTGAACATATACAAAATAGCTCTTTTCCTTAGACCATGAGATGATGTCAATCACTAACTCCGGAAGAGTACTTTGATGACATCAAACGTCACTCCGTAACACGGTGACTATAAAGATGGATTTGGGTACTATGAAAGTATTAGTTGAGGCTCATGCATCAAGAGTGGGATTTGTCCATCCAGATGACGGAGAGATATACTCTGGGCCCTCTCGGTGATATCACATTGACATCGCTTGCAAGCACGTGACTAGGTCACAAGAATGTCATATCACGGAACGAGTAAAGAGTACTTGTCGGTAACGGGATCGAACTAGGTATAGTTGATACCAATGATCGGATCCCGGATAAGTAATATATCGCGAGACAAAAGGAATTGGTTATGTTGTTTTTACACGATCACTAGTTCATCGTTGAGTAAGTGGGAGTCATTATGGATCTCCAGATCCCGCTGATGATTATTGATCAGAGAGGTGTCTTGATCATGTCCATTTTATTCACGAACCGTAGGGTGACACACTTAAGGTTCATCGACGCTTTTGAGTGGGTACGGAACACCGGAGAAAAGTTTGGACAGCACCGGAATAGTTTCGGGATATCGGAATAGTTCAAGGGGGTATGTGTTAATTTTTGTTAATTAAAATAATTAACAAATATTAAAATAACAGAAATAAAATTGTTTATTTATTTAATGGAGAGTCCATTCACTTGAAGAGAATGGAGAGTGCATTCACATGAAGAGAATGGAGAGTCCATTCACATGAAGAGAATGGAGAGTCCACTCACTCCTATAAAAGGGAGGGTGGAGCTCCTCTCTCATGGACTAATCTTCATAACCCTTTGGTTGGTCCTTTCTCCCTCCTCCTGCTGTTCCACCTTTCAAGCAAGAGCTTGCTTAAGCGGCTGCTGAAATAGTTTCTCCACCACCACCACTAAGTCGTAGTGTTGTTGGAGTTTCTGTGGATCCTCTACTTCCGCTGCCCCCGGATCGAGGGATTGGAGGTCGTCGTTGTTCCGTACGTGTGACCAAGTACGGAGGCGCTGCCGTTTGTGGCGCTCATCTTCGCGACTTTGAAGTCGGGCGTGTACCTCTACTTCAACCACGTTTGTTTGCGGGAACGTTATTCCCGCTTTCGGTCTACGAGGGTGAGTCCTTCTGAAACCGTTTGCATGCATCTCCTAGATATGATCTTGGTGTTTGGTTACATTCGTAGGAAAAATTGTTTTCCATGCTTAGAACCCATCAGTGGTATCAGAGCCGCGTCTATGCGTAGATGTTATGTACGGTTAAAACACATATGGATGTGGGCGATGATGATCATGTTATTGCATACTTTCGTGTTTTTTTGGATCATGGTGGCATAGTGGGATTTGAAGCGGTCCGGACTAACCTTACATGTCCTCGCACATGAGACTTGTTCCACGCTCGACATGCAACTTGCTTTGCATAAGTGGCTTTGCGGGTGTCAGTTTCTCCTACTATAGTCATGATCTAATTTATAACGGTTTGCTAATAATGTTTTTATCACCGTTGTGGTTCTTGTTCGTAGGTAAGAACGGTTCTTTCCTAGAAAGCCCAAAACCGCGTAAAATATGAAAAAATAAATAAATAAGAGGCGTCCAACTTGTTTTTGCAGGGCATGTGATGTGATATGGTCATTGATACAAAGATTGTTGTATGAAATAAGATTTATTGTAAATTTAAACAACCGGCAGGAGCCATTTGGTTGTCATTTCTTTTATGGCCTGCGTGCTAAGTATATGTCCATGTGATATATTGTAATGGAGGAAGACAATCAAGACGGAAGCACCATGGACCTTGGTGCCACGCCGGTGGAATGATGGAGATCATACCATGACGCACAAGATGGAGATCAAGTGCTAGAAGGACCATATCATATCACATTATTCATGCATGTGATGTTAATCCTTTTTATGCATCTTATTTTGCTTGGATGTGATCGCGTCGTTAGCACTATAAGATGATTCCTTCAACTTAATATCAAGATAATAATGTGTTCTTCCATAGTATGCACCGTTAAGAAAGTTCGTCGTTTCGAAGCACCACGTGATGATCGGGTGTGATAGACTCTACGTTCGCATACAACGGGTGTAAGCCAGATTTACACAAGCAAATACTTTGGTTCTACTTGGCGAGCCTAGCATGTACAGACATGGCCTCGGAACACGAACTAAAAGGTAAAGCATGAGTCATATGGATGATATGATGAACATATTGATGTTCGCCTTTGAAACTATGCCGTCTCACGTGATGATCGGTTTCGGTATAGTGAATTTGGTTCGTGTAATCACTAAAGATGACTAGAGGGATGTTATTTTTGAGTGGGAGTTCTCGTAGTAATTTTGAATTAAACTTGAACTTAATCTATTATGAACTTAGTCTAAGTAACTTTGCAAATATGTTGTAGATGGCACCACCTACTTTCAATTTTAATCTGTTCATGGAGAAAGAGAAACTAGCCACCAACGGTAGCAACTTTACCAACTGGGCCCTTAACCTGAGGATTCTCCTCAGCGCTGCTCAAAGGAGCTATGTGCTTGATGCGCCGCTGGGTGCCCCACCCGCTGATGATGCCCCGAGGAGGAGAAAAATGTTTTCTTGACTCGCAAGGAGGACCACAGTTTAGTTCACTGCGGCATTTTGTATGGCCTTGAGCCTGAGCTGCGAAAACGTTTCGAGCACAGCAATGCTTTTGATACAATGGGAGAGTTGAAAATGATTTTCGACACCCATGCCGCAGTAGAGAGTTATGAAGCTTCAAAAGTTCTTTAGCTGCATGATGGAGGAAAACAGCTCCGTTAGTGAGCACGTACTCAAAATGTGCAGATGCACGCCGATAAACTCATAGCTTTGGGAATAACGATCCCCATTGAGCTAGGAATTCATCGTGTTCTCCGATCTCTCGCCACCAAGCTACAAGAGCTTTGTGATGAACTACAACATGCGAGGGCATGAAGAAGTCTCTCCCGAGCTTCACAATCTTGAAAACTGCCGAAGTAGAGATCAAGAAGGAACATCAAGTGTTGATGGTCCATAAGACCACCGGGCCAAGAAGAATGGCAAGAAAGGCAAGGCTAAGGGTAACTTCAAGAAGAAGGGCAAGTCTGTTGCCACATCGAGAAGAAGACCAAGGCTGGCCCTAAGTCGAATCTTGAATGTTTTTACTGCAAGGGCACTGGACACTGGAAGCGCAACTGCCCAAAATATCTGGCTGATAAGAAGGACGGGAATGTGAACAAAGGTATATATGATATACATGTTATTGATGTGTACCTTACTAGTACTCGCAGTAGCGCCTAGGTATTTGATACCGGTTCGGTTGCTAACATATGTAACTCGAAACAGGAGCTAAGGAACAGGCGACAACTAGCAAGGGATGAGGTGATGATGCGCGTTGGCAATGGATCAAAGGTTGATGTGATCGCCGTCGGGACGCTACCTATCCAATTACCATCAGGATTAGTTATGAACCTAAATAATTGTTATTTGGTGCCTGCGTTGAGCATGAACATCATATCTGGATCTTGTTTAATGCGAGACGGTTATTCATTCAAGTCTGAGAACAATGGTTGTTCAATTTATATGAATAATATCTTTTATGGTCATGCACCTGAGAAGAATGGTTTATTTATTTTGAATCTTGATAATAATAGTACACATGTTCATAATGTGAATGCCAAAAGAATTAAGTTGAATGATGATATTGCTGCATATATGTGGCATTGCCGCTTATGTCATATTGGTGTTAAACGTATGAAGAAGCTCCATTCTGATGGACTACTAGAATCACTTGATTATGAATCATTTGAGACATGTGAACCATGCCTCATGGGCAAGATGACTAGAACCCCGTTTTCCGGTACAATGGAGCGGGCAACCGACTTATTGGAAATCATACATACCGATGTGTGTGGTCTAATGAGTGTGTCAGCGCGTGGTGGATATCGTTACTTCGTTACTTTCACGGATGATTTGAGTAGATATGGATATATTTACTTAATGAAACACAAGTCTGAAACATTTGAAAAGTTCAAAGAATTTCAGAGTGAAGTAGAAAATCATCGTAATAGAAAGATCAAATTTCTATGATCCGATCGTGGAGGAAAGTATCTTAGTTACGAGTTTGGCATACACATGAGACAATGTGGAATAGTTTCACAACTCACTCCTGCTGGAACACCACAGCGTAATGGTGTATCCGAGCATCGTAATCGTACTTTATTGGATATGGTTCGATCTATGATGTCCCTTACAGATTTGCCAATATCATTTTGGGGTCATGCACTAGAAACAGCTGCATTCACTTTAAATAGGGCACCATCTAAATCCGTTAAAACGACACCGTATGAATTATGGTTTGGCAACAAACCTAAGCTGTCATTTCTAAAAGTTTGGGGATGCGATGTTTATATGAAGAAACTTCAACCTGATAAACTCGAACCCAAAGCGGAAAAAATGCGTCTTCATAGGATACCCTAAAGAAACAATTGGGTACACCTTCTATCACAGATCCGAGGGCAAGGTTTTCGTTGCCAAGAATGGATCCTTTTTGGAGAAAGAGTTTCTCTCGAAAGGTGTGAGTAGTAGGAAGGTAGAACTCAACGAGGTTTTTGAACCTTCTCTTCGTAGAATGGCAAGTGCAAGAGCGCGGAAGTTGTTTGGAGTTGACTTCACCAGATGAAGAGGGAACTAATGATGAGGATCATGAAACTCCGAAAGAGAACACTACCACACCTCGCAGTCAACAAGAGCGCGTAATGCTCCTGATTTTTATGTTTCTACTATGAATGTCATGGTAATTGAGAATGATGACCTGCGACGTATGATGAAGCGATGATGAGCCCAGATTCCGACAAATGGCTAGAAGCCATGAAATCCGAAATGGGATCCATGTATGAAAACCAAGTATGGACTTTGGTGGACCTACCCAATGACCGTAAGGCCGTTGAGAACAAATGGATTTTCAAAAAGAAAATAGACGCTGATGGTAATGTGACCGTCTATAAAGCTCGACTTGTCGCAAAGGGTTTTCGACAAATTCAAGGAGTTGACTACGATGAGACTTTCTCACCCGTAGCGATGCTAAAGTCTGTTAGGATTATGTTAGCAATTGCTGCATTTTTCGATTATGAAATCTGGCAGATGGATGTAAAAACCGCGTTCCTTAATGGAAACATTGAGGAAGAGTTGTATATGATACAACCCAAAGGTTTTTGTTGATCCTAAGGATGCTGATAAGGTATGCAAACTTCAGCGATCCATTTATGGACTGAAGCAAGCATCACGAAGTTGGAATCTCCGTTTTGATGAGGTAATCAAAGGTTTTGGATTTGTCCAAACTTACGGAGAAGCTTGTATTTACAAGAAAGTGAGTGGGAGCTCTATAGCATTTCTGATATTATATGTGGATGACATATTGTTGATTGGAAATGATATAGAACTTTTGAAAAGCGTAAAAGATTACTTAAACAAAGAAGTTTTCAATGAAGGACCTTGGTGAAGCGGCGTATATTTTAGGCATCAAAATCTATAGAGATAGATCGAGACGCTTGATTGGGTTATCGCAAAGTACATACCTTGACAAGATTCTAAAGAAGTTTAGAATGGACGAAAGTAAGAAAGGGTTCTTACCTATGTTGCAAGGCAAGACGTTGAGTAAGACTCAGAGTCCAGCTATAGCAGAAGATAGAGAAGTAATGAATAAGATTCCCTATGCTTCAGCCATAGGCTCTATCATGTATGCTATGTTGTGTACAAGACCGGATGTGGCACATGCTATTAGTTTGACTAGCAGGTACCAATCTGATCCAGGTTTGGAACACTAGACAGCGGTCAAGAATATCTTTAAGTACTTAAGAAGAACTAAGGATATGTTTCTCATATATGGTGGTGAAGAAGAGCTCGTCGCAAAAGGTTACGTCGACGCTAGTTTTGACACTGATCCTGATGACTCTAAGTCACAAACCGGGTATATTTTTGAAATGAATGGAGGAGCAGTGAGCTGGAGGAGTTCCAAGCAATCTGTGGTGGCGGGATCTTCAACAGAGGCGGAATATGTTGCTGCTTGAAGCCATGTAGAAGCGATTTGGATGAAGATGTTCATATCCGAACTGGGTGTGGTTCCGAGTGCGTTGGACCCAATGGTTATCTATTGTGACAACAATGGTGCCATAGCCAATGCTAAAGAACCAAGGTCACACAAGAATTCCAAGCATATTAAGCGTCGGTTTCACTCCATCCGTGAACATGTCAAGGATGGCGATGTAAAGATTTACAAAATACACACGGATCTGAATGTGGCAAACGCGTTGACTAAAGCTCTCCCAAGGGCAAAACATGATCAGCACCAGAACTCAATGGGTGTTAGATTCATCACAATGTAATCTAGATTATTGACTCTAGTGCAAGTGGGAGACTGAAGGGAATATGCCCGAGAGGCAATAATAAATTGTTTATTATCTTATTCCATGTTTATAATAGATGTTTATTTCTCATGCTAAAATTGTATTAACCGGAAACGTTGATACATGTGTGTTTAATAAACAAAAAGGTTCCTAGTAAAGCCTCTCTTTTAAACTAGCTCGTTGATTAACTGATGATCAAGGTTTCCTGATCATGAACATTGGATGTTGTTAACAACGGGGTCACATTATTAGAAGAATGATGTGATGAACACACACCCAAGTTGGTATAGCAAATTCGATCAAGTATTAAAGTTTGTTGCTGTACTGAACATATACAAAATAGCTCTTTTCCTTAGACCATGAGATGATGTCAATCACTAACTCCGGAAGAGTACTTTGATGACATCAAACGTCACTCCGTAACACGGTGACTATAAAGATGGATTTGGGTACTTTGAAAGTATTAGTTGAGGCTCATGCATCAAGAGTGGGATTTGTCCATCCAGATGACGGAGAGATATACTCTGGGCCCTCTCGGTGATATCACATTGACATCGCTTGCAAGCACGTGACTAGGTCACAAGAATGTCATATCACGGAACGAGTAAAGAGTACTTGTCGATGCAGGATCGAACTAGGTATAGTTGATACCAATGATCGGATCCCGGATAAGTAATATATCGCGAGACAAAAGGAATTGGTTATGTTGTTTTTACACGATCACTAGTTCATCGTTGAGTAAGTGGGAGTCATTATGGATCTCCAGATCCCACTGATGATTATTGATCAGAGAGGTGTCTTGATCATGTCCATTTTATTCACGAACCGTAGGGTGACACACTTAAGGTTCATCGACGCTTTTGAGTGGGTACGGAACACCGGAGAAAAGTTTGGACAGCACCGGAATAGTTTCGGGATATCGGAATAGTTCAAGGGGGTATGTGTTAATTTTTGTTAATTAAAATAATTAACAAATATTAAAATAACAGAAATAAAATTATTTATTTATTTAATGGAGAGTCCATTCACTTGAAGAGAATGGAGAGTGCATTCACATGAAGAGAATGGAGAGTCCATTCACATGAAGAGAATGGAGAGTCCACTCACTCCTATAAAAGGGAGGGTGGAGCTCCTCTCTCATGGACCAATCTTCATAACCCTTTGGTTGGTCCTTTCTCCCTCCTCCTGCTGTTCCACCTTTCAAGCAGTAGCTTAAGCGAAGCGCTGCTGAAATAGTTTCTCCACCACCACCACTAAGTCGTAGTGTTGTTGGAGTTTCCTGTGGATCCTCTACTTCTGCTGCCCCGCTGGATCGAGGGATTGGAGGTCGTCGTTGTTCCGTACGTGTGACCAGAAGTGCGAGCGCTGCCGTTTGTGGCGCTCATCTTCGCGACTTTGAAGTCGGGCGTGTACCTCTACTTCAACCACGTTTGTTTGCGGGAACGTTATTCCCGCTTTCGGTCTACGAGGGTGAGTCCTTCTGAAACCGTTTGCATGCATCTCCTAGATATGATCATGGTGTTTGGTTGCATTCGTAGGAAAAATTTTGTTTTCCATGCTTAGAACCCATCAGTGGTATCAGAGCCGCGTCTATGCGTAGATGTTATGTACGGTTAAAACACATATGGATGTGGGCGATGATGATCATGTTATTGCATACTTTCGTGTTTTTTTGGATCATGGTGGCATAGTGGGATTTGAAGCGGTCCGGACTAACCTTACATGTCCTCGCACATGAAACTTGTTCCACGCTCGACATGCAACTTGCTTTGCATAAGTGGCTTTGCGGGTGTCAGTTTCTCCTACTATAGTCATGATCTAATTTATAACGGTTTGCTAATAATGTTTTTATCACCGTTGTGGTTCTTGTTCGTAGGTAAGAACGGTTCTTTCCTAGAAAGCCCAAAACCGCGTAAAATATGAAAAAATAAATAAATTAGAGGCGTCTAACTTGTTTTTGCAGGGCATGTGATGTGATATGGTCATTGATACAAAGATTGTTGTATGAAATAAGATTTATTGTAAATTTAAACAACCGGCAGGAGCCATTTGGTTGTCTTTTCTTTTATGGCTTGCGTGCTAAGTATATGTCCATGTGATATATTGTAATGGAGGAAGACAATCAAGAAGGAAGCACCATGGACCTTGGTGCCACGCCGGTGGAATGATGGAGATCATACCATGACGCACAAGATGGAGATCAAGTGCTAGAAGGACCATATCATATCACATTATTCATGCATGTGATGTTAATCCTTTTTATGCATCTTATTTTGCTTGGATGTGATCGCGTCGTTAGCACTATAAGATGATCCCTTCAATTTAATATCAAGATAATAATGTGTTCTTCCATAGTATGCACCGTTAAGAAAGTTCGTCGTTTCGAAGCACCACGTGATGATCGGGTGTGATAGACTCTACGTTCGCATACAACGGGTGTAAGCCAGATTTACACAAGCAAATACTTTGGTTCTACTTGGCGAGCCTAGCATGTACAGACATGGCCTCGGAACACGAACCGAAAGGTAAAGCATGAGTCATATGGATGATATGATGAACATATTGATGTTCGCCTTTGAAACTATGCCGTCTCACGTGATGATCGGTTTCGGTATAGTGAATTTGGTTCGTGTAATCACTAAAGATGACTAGAGGGATGTTGTTTTTGAGTGGGAGTTCTCGTAGTAATTTTGAATTAAACTTGAACTTAATCTATTATGAACTTAGTCTAAGTAACTTTGCAAATATGTTGTAGATGGCACCACCTACTTTCAATTTCAATCTGTTCATGGAGAAAGAGAAACTAGCCACCAACGGTAGCAACTTTACCAACTGGGCCCTTAACCTGAGGATTGTCCTCAGCGCTGCTCAAAGGAGCTATGTGCTTGATGCGCCGCTGGGTGCCCCGCCCGCTGATGATGCCCCGAGGAGGAGAAAAATGTTTTCATGACTCGCAAGTTATGTATTATGTTGGTATGTTTGCATACATGGCCGGGTCGGTGAGAAAGCCATAACTAGTCCGGTAAGGTCGGTGAGAAAGTTATGACTAGTCCGGGGCGCCATTGAGTAAGTCCTACATCGTGATTCCATCCACCGCGGTGAATGGAAGCGAGAAGTAGGCACCCTCCATCTTCGGGATGGAAGGGAAGAGAGGGTGCACAGCGACGGGTGTGCACTCATCCATACCGGTATGAGTTTCCGGGAGACATGTGCATCGCATCGCATTGCATACATGATGATAATGATATGTGAGCATGAATTAGATGATAGGCACGATGTGAGGTGTTGTAGCCATGTAATTGTTCTTTTGTAACCATTGCAATATACTTGCTGAGTGTTGAACTCACGCTTGTCCTTTCTTGATGTTTTAGGAACCATGAAACTGGCTTGCGGGGAAGGGAACTAGTCACACTCTTACACGTAGCTTCACACATTTGTTCCCACAGTTATTCATTTGGAGTCTTGATAATAAATTTAGTGTGATGCATATTGGTTTATGGTTTAGTTTTGTGTTATGAGAGCCTTATTGTTCGTTTGGTTCATGAAGACTTTGAATGCTTGAAATTGACTTATATTGCTGTCATGCCATTATTTATTGCTATTTTAGATGTCTCATATATTGCCATATATTGCTATGCTATTGTTGTTGCTTCAATTCTTGGAAAAACAAAGGAGATGTTGCCGAAATTTTCGGTATTAGCATTTGCTCCTTTGCTGTAATTTACTTGTAATTGTGGTATTTAGAAGTTGCTTAGTCTATGTTTGGTAGCATTCGGGCATACTAAATGCCGGGGGTGTTACAGTTGGTATCAGAGCGGGCTGTAGGTCCTTGGAATGTGTATTTTTAGTGTCATACCTTAGGTTACAACTAAAATGTGATGTGGAATAACTTAGAAACATGGCTTAGGTTTTAACTAAAATTATGTCATAGGATAGCAACATTAAAACTTGCAAAAGTGGAATAAGTAATTTAAAATTTGACACACTTGGTTGCACAGTAGGATGGGGTTTTGGTTCATCATTGCATTGCGCTTAATTATTTGATGAAGACTATGGTTATGATGATGTTTGATCTTTGTTCTTGATTATATGATGTTGTGCTTATAATTATGTGATTGGATGGTTGTCTGTCTGTAGCAGCCATGCCGAGGGGTAGAGGCCATGGTCGTGGAGGTCAGGGGCGAGGTTCTTAGGGAGTTGCTGAGTCTGTAGCTGAGGGCAGCGCTTCGCTCAATGCTCATGGGCTAGCGCAGGAGGAGCTCCCGGCGGCACAGTCAGGGGCTGAGGTACCGGCCGCCACTGCGGACTTAGTTCAGGCTCTGCAGAGGGAGGTTCAGAAGCTGCACCAGTAGTTACGGCAGCTCCTGCTGTTGTGCCTCCCCCCGCAGCGGCCCCAGTTGCTGCCCCCGCTGTGCCGGAGCCGAGGATGAGTCTCCGGGAGTGGATGTCCCTCCGTCTTGACCCTTTTGATGGAGCGGGCACGCCGGTCCAGTCCACAGATTGGCTGCAGTACATGGAGCGGCAGTTTGAGGTCCTAGAGTTGACCTCGGTCCAGAGGGCTCGCTTTGTGGCCTTTCAGCTGAAGGGCCAAGCTGATATCTGGTGGGAGGGGGTTCTGGCTGCTAGAGCCCCCGCTCTTGGGTCGGTCACCTAGGAGGACTTTGTGGCTCGCTTCCGAGCCAAGTTCTACCCAGAGTCTTTCCTTGAGAGGATGGAGCATACTCTGACGACTTTTTCCCAGGGAAAGAGGTCGGTGGCAGAGTATGAGGGTGAGTTCAACAATGTGGTGCACTTTGTGCCGGCTGTGGCAGCCGACGACAGGGAGAAGGCGAGGAGGTTCCGTAGGGGCCTCAACCAGGAGTTCAGAGTGGTCATGGGGGCGACTGTCCCTCGTGACTTCTGCTCTGTGGTGGAGCAAGCGAAGGGCATGGAGCTCGAGTTGGAGCTCTCCCGGGATAAGCAAAACCCTGGTGGTTCAAGGGTTTCAGCGGCCCCAGGCGGGGGCCAGAAGAGGACCTTTGGTGGAGGAGGTGGATCTTCTCAGCGACCCACCTTCAAGAAGTTCAAGGGGGGACAGGGTTCCTCAGGGGCTAAGATGAGACCACCCCAGTCGTCATCCTCACGAGCGGCTGTTCATCCTGTGCCCGGGTAGGGCATGATTTGTTTCAAGTGCGGTGGTGAGCACCGTGCTTCGGAGTGTGGTTGGACCGGGAGTTGCAACCATTGTGGCAAGCCCGGCCACATGGGGCGAGTCTGCCGGATGAATCCCGATAGCATCATCAAGTGGGAGACGGTGCCTTCTCCTCCTACTCCAGCGGCGTCTTCTAGAGGGTCGGCGCACATGTTGGCGGCTCCTGCTCCTCAGCCGCTGTCGGGACCCGAATCTGCAAATCCGGACCCTCTATGTATTCAGCACTAGTCCAGGAACGCGCTAGTGCACACAGTCTTAACATCGGTAAATATCACAATCATACCACTCGATACTAATAAAGTACTTTAATTAGATAGTCAAACTGGTTGCTCGACCTTATGGTCAAGTTACAAATATACGCCACGCAGGGCGAAACTTATTAAGAGAGAAATAATAGGAGCGGAAAAATAAGATAACTTCGTGGCGCCATCCAGTATACCACAGGCAACTGACTGGGCTCGCTCCCTAAGTAGACGGTTCCTCTTGGAGCTCCTCCTCCAAAGCTGGTGTAGTCTCCTCTTCAACTGGTGTTGTATTATGGCAAGGGTGAGTACTTGGTACTCAGCAAGTCATGCACAGAATGCAGCTAATATACTACATGCATGGCTTAATACAAAGGAATAGCTCAGGGTATATTTGCAGTAAAACAGCATTTGACAAGTAGCATAAGTAGATTCGAAAGCAATAGAAACAAGTATAGCATCAATAACTTTTCCAGGGGTTTAATCATCATCCTTCCCATTCCTAAACCACATTTCCATCAACATCATTGTTTAACCAAACCCAACCTTTCAAGTCCAAGTTATTTTCAAGAAAATCTAACCCTTAACTGTAATTCCCGAGCGATGTCCAATACCGCGGACACGGCAATTCGAATAGATTCTACACTCTACAGAGGTTATGCACTTTACCCACAAGATACAGTCAAACACCACAAAGGCGAGTTCCCGTAACAAAGTCTTTCGGAAACTTCTAACAATACAAGTGAGCCTCCCCGGTTATTGCACACTAACCCTTCCCTTAGCTAAGGCGAAGTTTAGGCCAATCAACCGTTAGATGGGTACTGGCGCAGCCCAGACGCTCCCCCGTACAACTTACACAAAGGGTGTAGTTGACACCCTGAGGACCCACAGGTACGTTATTAGCAACTTAATCAACTAGGTCCGTCCCATTACAGACATGTGGTTGCAAGATTGACTCAGTTCAAAGGCTTGCAAGGTTAAGTCCTTAGGGTGACCAGGGCAAGACTACCCAAAGAACCAAACCAACGTTTCCGGTGCCACAACTGGCCCACCTGATCATTCTTGCCACATGCCCCGGTTAAAAACTATTTATCAAACCCCAGTTGATTACCATGCACCACGTGCCATCAACATCACATGATACCTTCCCAAAACAGGTTCAATATATCATTAAGTCAATATTAACATTTGATTGTCCAAAATCATGTCATGAGCACGTAGCAGATCTAAGCCATATACTACAACGATCTATAAACCCATGTTGGCAATTTAGTAATGTCCAACTAGTAATCCTCAACTAGGGTGACAAGGGGGTCATGGCACATATTTAAATAGTCAAGGTGTCATACAGCAATTTGGCATTTATCTAATTTCCCATAATTAAGTAAAGCATTTTCTATTTGAACTAGCATGCAATACATTAAATCAAAATAGGTTTCAAAATGGGATCAATATGGTCAAAGCACAACTTGCCTTCAAAAAGTACTTGTTCTTGGTCTTGAGTTGGATCCTGAGTCAACACTTCTCCTTCGAATCCTTCCGGCACTTCAACGTCTACTCGTAACGCGTGCAAATAGCAATACACGAATAAACAATAGGCAAAAAGTGTCCAAACAACCAAATAAAGTCCATAAACAGAGAGAACATAATTTTATGAATTTTTAGAAACTGGAATCGTCAAATTCGGAGTTAAAACACAAAAGTTATAATTATTTAAAGTTTAAATAATCAATTAAATAATATTACAGAGAAAAACTTTAGTCCAAAAATTAAATAAAATTCATATTTGAGTAGGGCTGAATTTTATGAATTTTTAGAAATTTGAATGGTTCAAATCAAAGTTAAAATGCAAAAGTTATAAGCATTTGAAGTTTTGAAATTCAATTCTATTATTAAACCGAATTATTAAATCATTTTCTTTTTCGGAAAATATTTATTGCGTCATGGGTGACACGTGTCGGCTCCTGATTGGTCGGTGGCGTCGGTGGCTCACGGACTCGGCGCACGGTGCGGCTCGGTCCACCGTGGACCCGGTCCACGGCTCGGGTCGCTGACACGCGGGTCCCACCCGTCAGTGGGTCACGTGCACGGTGCGACTCTCGGGCGAGACACTGACATGCGGGCCCCGCATGTCAGTGACGCGCAGTCACGCCCAGGCTCGGCCGCTGGCACGCGGGCCCGGCCTGTCAGTGACTCAACGCACGGCGCGGCGGCGGCTACGTGGCATGATCACGGCCGTTGGATCTAGATCCAACGGTCTAGATCTATCCTAGGTTAACTCCGTTATAATCTATACGGTGATCATGGGCCGTTCGATCTAGATCGGACGGTCCAGATCTAACCCTATGCTAACGCAGCTACGGCACGTGGTGACCGTGGGCCGTTGGATCTTGATCCAACGGTCCAGATCTAGTCTGGGAATCTAGGGTTCGGAGAGAACGTGGGCTCACCTCAGCCGTTCGATCTAGATCCAACGGTTCACCGAGCTCGGGACGGCGATGGCTTCGCGGCGGCGCGGGTTCACCGGTGTCGAGGACGATGACCACGGCAGCGGCGCTTCGGGGCTTCCCCGGCGGGGTGAGTTCTCTCTTCGGGTGCGTCTTGACCTGGGGAACTCGGATCCGAGCCCAAACGTGGCGGAGACGGCTCGACGGCGGCGGAACGAAGCCAAAGCCGTGGCGGAAGAGAAGAACAACTCCGGCGAGCGATTGCGGGCGCGTCAAGGCACTGCGGGCGGCGGCGGCTATGGCAACGGCTGCGCGAGGTCAGGGCGGTCCTCGGGGTGTGACCCGGGCATTAAATAGCCTCGGCTTCCGCGTGGAATACGGAACCCTAGGCTCACGCGGCGGAGGACACGGCGGCGCTGTCCGTATCGGACTCGGTGAGAACGAAACAATCTGGGCCATCCACGTGGCGCAAGCAACGGTCGCGATCGCACGGGTGGAACCGGATTCGGTCCGGTTACGGCTCGAACCGGTATGGGACGATCTTGACCGTTGGATCCCGATCCAACGGTCGGGATCGATTAGGGTTAGGAGCAGGTTTGGTCGAGTCAACTGGCTCGGGTCGGACTCGAGTCCGACTCGGGTTCCGACTCGGTCGGATGAACAGTACTCGACCCGATTGATTTTCCAGTGATTTAATATTTAATATAATTTCCAGTAATTCATTTAATTCAAGAAAAATAGCAAAATACTTAGAAAAATTCTAGAAAAATTCTGGAAAATATTTTAGGGCATTTGGGACTCAAATAAAATATTTCCAACAAAACTTTATTCGAAAATTTAATTTCTTTAATTATTTCAAAATGGAATAAATTCAAATAAATTCCAAATAAATCCAAATAAATTCCAGAAAATTCCAAAAATTCACCAAAGTGCCAAATCACACATGAACTTTAAGAAAAGCAAAATTTTGGGGTGTTACAGCCGCCCTATGCGTGGGCGCCACCAGCAGCCTACTGGTGCCCACAGCTGTCGGCCCCTCCTCAGTTGCCTCCTCCGCCCCCAGCTTTGTTGGGGCATCAGCCGGGTGTCGGGGCTCCCGCTGTCCCGGCGCCACCAGGAGTGTACGCCTTGCCAACCGCCGAGTCAACCGGGCATCCAGAGGTGGTTTCAGGTACTTTGCTTGTGGATTCAGTTGATGCCTTTGTTCTGTTTGATTCCGGAGCATCCTATTCCTTTGTGTCGTCTGAGTTTGCTAGTAGGGCTAAGTTGGGAGTTCAGCGGATTTCTGAGTCTGTGATAGTCAGTTCTCCTGGGGGTTTGATTGCTAGTTCTTTGGTTTGCCCGGGTTGCACCATTGCCTTTGATGATGAGGTTTTCTTTGCTAATCTTATGGTGATTCAGTTGACTCCTTTTGATGTCATTTTGGGCATGGACTGGTTGCATCAGTACCGTGCCAAGATCTGTTGCTTCTGGAAGACGATTACCTTGCAGGCCCCGTCAGGGGTAGAGCTGACCTTTCAGGGTGGTATACCTTTCAGTTCCATCTTTGCTTTGGCTTGTCTGTTTTCTGGTCGCCGTTTGAGGCAGTTGGGTTTCATCATGGCTATGACAGAAAAGCCATCTTCTTCAGTTTCCATTGAGGATATTCCTATAGTGAAGGAGTTTGTTGATGTGTTCCCTAACGAGTTGCCTGGTTTACCTCCTGTGAGGAATGTGGAGTTTCGTATCGATCTTGTTCCCGGCACTGGACCTATTTCTATCTCTCCTTACCGCTTGGCTCGTCCTTTTCAAGACGAGTTGAAAAAGCAGTTTGAGGATCTTTTGGCCAAGGGTTTTATTCGGCGCAGTGTGTCACCTTGGGGAGCACCCGTCCTCTTCGTTTCGAAGAAGGATGGAAGTTGGCGTATGTGCATTGATTATCGTGCTCTTAATCAAGTGACAGCCAAGAACAAGTATCCTTTGCCTCGAATTGAGGATCTGTTTGACCAACTGAAGGGAGCAAAGGTGTTCTCCAAGATTGATCTTCAGTCGGGGTATAATCAGATTCGCGTGAGGGAACAGGACATTGAGAAGACTGCTTTCTCCACTAGGTATGGGCATTACGAATTTAAAGTTATGTCTTTTGGATTAACTAATGTTCCTACTGTTTTTATGGAGGCGATGAATAGTATGCTACACAAATACCTTGATGAATTTGTGGTAGTGTTCATCGATGACATTCTGGTTTACTCTAAATCAGAAGAGGAGCATGAGCGGCATTTGAGGCTTGTGCTAAGTACCTTGCGGGAGAATCAGTTCTTTGCTAAGCTGAAAAAGTGCGAGTTCTGGATTTCAGAAGTGGGTTTTCTTGGCCACATTATCAATCCAGAGGGCATATCTGTAGATCCTTGCAAAGTCTCAGCAGTTCTGGATTGGAAGAGGCCTTCCAATGTTAAAGAGGTGCGTAGTTTCCTTGGGTTGGCTGGCTATTATCAGCGTTTTGTGCAGGATTTCTCTATCATTGCTAAGCCACTTTCGCAGCTGACTCAGAAGGGGATGAAATTTCAGTGGACTGCAGAGTGTGAGCACAGTTTCTGCACTTTGAAGGAGAAGTTAGTGACTGCTCCTGTTCTTACTCTTCCCGAGCCTGGGAAGTGTTTCACGGTTTATTCTGATGCCTCCCGTTTGGGACTTGGTTGTGTGCTCATGCAAGATGGCAAGGTGGTTGCTTATGCATCGAGGCAACTGAAAAAGCATGAGCAGAACTATCCCACGCATGATCTTGAGCTAGCCGCTATGGTGTTTGCATTGAAGATATGGAGGCACTATCTGTATGGTGAATCTTGTGATATCTTCACTGATCATAAGAGCCTCAAGTACATCTTTACTCAGAAAGATCTGAATTTGAGGTAGAGGAGGTGGCTGGAATTGATAAAGGATTATGACCTCACTATCCAGTACCATCCGGGTAAGGCGAATGTGGTGGCTAACGCTCTCAGTCGCAAGACAATGCCCCTTGTTATTGATTGTCTTGTTGCTGATTTTGAGCGATTGGGAGTCTCCTACTGTTTTGCGGGGACCGTGCAAGCTGAAACTCAATTGATTCTTGAGTCAGCGATCCCTGAGCGTGTGCGGGAGTCACAATAGCATGATCGTTTGCTCCAGCAGGTGAGGCAACGCCTTGAGGATGGCAAGTCTGGAGACTTTACCGTTGATGATGCAGGAGCTTTGAGGTTTCAGGGTCGTTTGTGCGTACCTCAGAAATCCCAAGTGAAAAAGGATATTCTGAAAGAGGCTCATCGCACCCCGTACATGGTCCATCCTGGGGAGACCAAGATGTATAGGGATTTGAAAAAGAATTTCTGGTGGAAAAGGATGAGTGGATATTGCCAAGTATGTGGCGTCTTGTGGGATTTGTCAGAAGATCAAGGCCGAACACAAGCGCCCTGCTGGTCTGTTGCAGCCATTGGAGATTCCTGTGTGGCCGTGGGATGACATCTCCATGGATTTTGTGGTTGGCCTACCTCGTACTCCACAAGGGAAGGATGCTGTTTGGGTTGTGGTGGACCGTCTTAGCAAGTCTGCACACTTCATTCCCATCCGCACTACCCATTCAGCGAGCGAGTTGGCTCTCATCTATGTGCGGGAGATTGTGAGACTGCATGGTGTACCCAAGACCATTATCTCTGATCGGGATGCGAAATTTGTTTCAAAATTCTGGGAGAGTTTGTAGAGTGCTTTGGGTACACAGCTTCGCCTTAGTACCGCTTTCCACCCTCAAACGGATGGGCAGTCTGAGCGTACCATTCAGACTTTGGAGGACATGCTCAAGGCCTGTGTGATGGCATGGAAAGGTAGCTGGGAAGATCATTTGCGTCTAGCAGAGTTTGCTTATAACAACAGCTATCATTCCAGCATCCGGGCTGCTCCTTATGAGGTGTTGTATGGCCGGAAGTGCAGATCGCCGCTTTGTTGGGATGCTGTGGGCGAGAGAGCAGTTCTTGGACCGGATTGGGTTTAGCAGACTATTGATCGAGTGGCTGAGGTGCGGCAGAACCTTCTCGCGGCGCAGAGTAGACAGAAAAGCTATGCTGATGTGAGAAGGCGAGATTTGGAGTTTGAGGTGGGTGATAGCGTACTCTTACGAGTATCTCCCACTAAGGGTGTGGTTCGATTTGGCACCAAAGGGAAGCTCAGTCCGAGATATGTTGGGCCATTTCCTATCATCGCCCGAGTTGGTAAGCTGGCCTATCGTCTGGAGCTACCGGAGTCCATGCAAGGAGTCCATAATGTGTTCCATATCTCGATGTTGAGGAAATATTTGCATGACCCGGAGTTGGTGGTTCCGTTGGAACCATTAGTGCTTGATCAGGACCTCACCTTTGAGTCTCGTCCTGTGAAAATACTGGGGAACTCGGAGCGAGTGCTGAAGAATAGGACGCTCAAGTTTGTCAAGGTCCTGTGGTCACATCAGATAGAGAGGGAAGCGACTTGGGAGCTGGAGTCTCGCATGCGCGAGAAGTACCCCGAGCTTTTCACCTCAGGTACGAGATGTGAAACCTAGTTATTATCTTGTTTTGCTGGATTGCGTAGTGGTGTGACTAGGATTTGAGGTCGAATCCTGTTGAAGGGGGGAGAATGTGACATTACGGGATGGTGTGATGTTATAAAATGTGAAATCGAAGGTTGAAACCTTACGGTATGAGGTTTATTTGCATTTCCGGGCCGAATCCGGGTGTTTGGGCCTTTCCGGGGAAGTTTGGGCCTAAGGGAATGGGTCGTGGGCTTAGGTGGGATGGTGTTTGAGTCCATGTGGGAGTGAGAGACCAACGTGGGCTGGTTGGTGCGCCTCCCCCAGCCCATATTTGCGCCCCACCCCTGCCCATATGCGCCCCCCAATGCCCTAGCCACCCCTTCACCTCCCCCACCTCCCCTTGTGGCGCCTCCCCCTCCTAGCCGCCCCCATCTCCCTCCATTGCGCCTCCACCCTTCCCCTCCCTTCCCACGCCCCTCACCCCTCTCCTAGCAGCCCCACGACGTCCCCTCTCGTGGTGCCCCTCGCTGCCCCGCTCGGAGGATCGCCGGAATTCGGGAATCTCCAGCGAACCGTTGCGAATCGGGAGGAAGGAGCGGCTGATGGGAAGGAAGACTTCATCGGTTTCGGATCTTCTTGGAGAGGTATGGCATGGGTGATCTATGGGTTGGGTCTAGTGCTGTTCTAGAGGTCGATTTCATGTTTTTAGATCAAGTGGTGGTGCTGCCATTGGGTAGATTTGGGAGAAAACTAGAGTTGCCACGTTCTCTGTTTCGGGCAGAATGTGTAGTCGACCTAGGGTTTGAGTTTTCTCCAATTTAGAGTTGGAATTTGGTCATCCGCCTGTTGAAGAAGTTGTAGGTAATTGAAATACCTTTAATTGGACGTAAAGAATGCTTAATTCCGATCAGCCGTTTGAAAGTTATGCTCGTTTTACCGAGCGTGTTCAAAACTGTGACGTAATTGGGACAGAACGTAGTGTTCTGTAGATTAAACCACTTTAGAGGCCGAATCAGTTTTTCCATATACTTAGAAAAAGTTAGGAAATTTCCTAAGATACGCGAGGATGTATTCGTTTAATCGATTCAGAGTCTTAGAACTCAAGTTATGCTCGTTGGAAGTCTGCTGTCCCGTCGAGACAGAACCCCTGTTTTTGGGTTTTGCGAGTAGTTTGCGAAGTCAGGGTAGAAGAGTGTTTGTGTATTGTTTTTTGGGAATGATTTTAAGTGTGTGGTACCTATCTGCAGGTGGTGTGACCCCGGGAGTGCCCTCTACTTCTCGTCAATCCGTCGCCCGTGGTTGAGGCAAGTGTATTGGAATGGGTAGCGGGTTGTAGGTTGCTAGTTTTGATGAGTTGAAATTGAATGTATGATGTGTTCACATGCCATGCTTTAATATTTGCCATTGATATGATGAATACGGTTTATTATGTTGTGATGCCATGTGTTAATGTACAAGTTATTTATGATGTTGGCTTGTTTGCACACATGGCATGATACATGGTCGGGTCGGTAAGAAAGTCATAACTAGTCCGGTAAGGTCGGTGAGAAAGTTATGACTAGTCTGGGGCGCCATTGAGTAAGTCCTACATCGTGATTCCATCCACCGCGGTGAATGGAAGCGAGAAGTAGGCACCCTCCATCTTTGGGATGGAAGGGAAGAGAGGGTGCACACCGACGGGTGTGCACTCAGCCATACCGGTATGAGTTTTCAGGAGACATGTGCATCGCATCGCATTGCATACATGATGATAATGATATGTGAGCATGAATCAGATGATAGGCACGATGTGAGGTGTTGTAGCCATGTAATTGTTCTTTTGTAACCATTGCAATATACTTGCTGAGTGTTGAACTCACGCTTGTCCTTTCTTGTTGTTTTAGGTACCATGAGACCGGCATGCGGGGAAGGGAACTAGTCACACTCTTACACGTAGCTTCACACATTTGTTCCCACAGTTATTTATTTGGAGTTTTGATAATAAATTTAGTGTGATGCATATTGGTTTATGGTTTAGTTTTGTGTTATGAGAGCCTTATTGTTCGTTTGGTTCATGATGACTTTGAATGCTTGAAATTGACTTATATTGTTGTCATGCCATTATTTATTGCTATTTTAGATGTCTCATATATTGCCATATATTGCTATGCTATTGTTGTTGCTTCAATTCTTGGAAAAACAAAGGAGATGCTGCCGAAATTTTCGGTATTAGCATTTGCTCCTTTGCTGTAATTTACTTGTAATTTTGGTATTTAGAAGTTGCTTAGTCTATGTTTGGTAGCATTCGGGCATACTAAATGCCGGGGTGTTACACTCAAAGTTTAGTTTATTAATCTTTTGTCGTTCTTGATTAATCTACGAGTTTTGATTAGATCAGTTTTCGTCAAGTTCTATCACAGCAAGCTTGCGAGGTTCATAACTTTTGATCCGTAAGTCCGATCAAGCTGATTCTTTTTGGGTTCGATTCATATTGGAATCTAGTTTCTTGTGTCCAAATTTCAGATCGATCTAACAGATGGATTTCTAGGAATTGACGATTTACCGAACGTCTGTCAATCTGTTTTTGTCGAATACGAGGCAATTATTTGGTTCCGTTTTGGGGTGAATTTTAATAGATCAAAAATTTGGTTTTAGCTTCTGCACAATCATTCACCCCCCTCTTATTGCTATATTCATATACTTCGGTCTTACAAGTGGTATTAGAGCAAGGTCTTTCTAATATATCTTAACCGGTGATTAGATTAATGGATCGTTATTCGACAAAACCGTGTGTATTCGATGGTGTTGGTTTTCAGTTTTGGAAGGCCAAGATGGAGGCGTTCATCTAGGCGCAGGGCTTCGCAATTTGGGAGAAGGTCTACAAGCCATACAAAGTCCCTGCAAACGACAACGTCAACGACGCCAATCGTGCACATGTTGAAGCAAACAGCAAGGCGCGCAACTTGATCATCCAAGGCTTGGGACGTAGCGACTTTGATCGTGTGATCCATCTCAAATCCGCATATGAGGTATGAAAATCTCTTTGTGATTACCATGAGGGTTCTAACACTAGGGGTCCAAATTTCGCCGAAATTAGGCGAGATCCCGGCGAAATCTCAGATTTCGGACCCCTCCGAGATTCAAAATCCCGAAAAATTCAAAAAAAATTCAAATCTCGGATTTCTCAGCAAGATCTTGGCAATTTCGAGCGAGATCTCAGCAATTTCAGGCGATATTTGGTAGTTTTTTTACTGGATTTTGATTTTTGTGCATTGTATTTGCTTGGGTTTAGGATCAAGATCATCCACAAAAAATTTCAAAAAATTTTAACATGTTTTTAACCATTTTTTGGTCGGTTCAATTTTTCCGTTAGGACTTTCTGAATTTTTGAAAATTTTCCAAGATTGATCATCTTCTGAAAATTTTATGGGAATATTATGGATGTGTTAGGACCATTCACAAAAATTTTCAAAATTTTTTAAAGTGGTTTGAACTTTTTTAATACATAGGAACTTTTCTAGTGCATTGAAACAGCAGAGAAAAATGATATCTAATTCTGACATTGATAGTTGGAATCAATTCTGTGTATGACTATGAGAAAGAAGTGGAGTAGAAATAGTGGTACAAAAACCACTTTAAAATTATTTAATGACATATATTGAAAAACAGAATTTAAAACCTAAGATAATATGTATTTATAAATAGGTACAGTACTAACTCACCTATGTATATTTGGGCGGGGATTCACATATACATGATTAGTGCTCATATTTATGCCGTTGATCAGGCCTTCATCAATTCAATCACATGCACGTCATGCTAGGTCAGCCTTGAACTTCATATTACCAAACCTGGAGTAGCTCAATCGATCTTTTCTTACTGGTCAAAACTCAAAACTGCAGGTGGTTTCAAAGAAAGAACCTCGCTCAGAACTGCAGGTGGTTTCAAAGAAAGAACCTCCCTCAATACATAGGAACATATATAAAACATTTCAAATGACTTGAAGTTCATTTGTTACATATGAAAAATCAAAAACTGATTTTATATACGATTTTTATCACGACTTTACCACTGTTAGATTTTTTAAAAATTCCTCATGCTTGATCATCATCTCAAATTTTTATGGGAACATTAGTGATGTCTGAGGACCATCCAAAAAAATTTTCAAAATTTTTTGACGTGTTTTGGATCATTTTTCAAACGGTTCAATGTGGACCGAGATCTCGGTGATTTCGCTCGAGATCTCGGTAATTTCGGCCGAGATATCGGATTTCCCGGTTGAAAAAAAACCGGATTTGAAATTTGGTTTTTGCATTTCGTTCGGATTTTGCCCGAAATTTCGGATTTCGGCCACCTCCGAGATTTTTCCAAAAACAAGATTTGTAACCTTGTCTAACACTATCAAAGAGGTTCGTCAAGATCTTTACAAAAAGTAATACATGCGATTTGAGATGAAGCCTGGTGAGTCGCTAGATGATTTCTTTGCACGCTTTAATAAAATTCTTAGCAATTTGCGTGCTGTTGGAGTTAGATTTGATGATGCTGTTAATGCTACACAATTGCTTGGTGCATTAGACATGTCTATTTGGGAGATGAAAGTAACATCCATTAGAGAATCAACTGTCATGAGTACACTTACTTTAGATGTCCTTTATTCTAAGTTGAAAACTCATGAGTTGGATGTTTTTGCCAGGAAGGGTAATGTTAAATCAATTGCTTTGATCTCTAATCCTAACATGTCAAATGCAAATTCCTCTTCTAGCTTTGCTTTGTCCTCCTTGTCTTCTTTAACAGATGAGCAAATTGAAAAATTTCCTGAAGAAGATCTGGCACTACTCTCTTCTCGCTTTAACAAAGCTTTGCAGAATGTGAGAATGAGGAAGAGAGTTGGTGGCGGCCCTCCAAGATGCTATGAGTGTGGTGACCTCAACCATATTCGCACAAATTATCCTAAACTTGCAGGAAAAGCATCAAGGGAGGAGAAGGACAACGACAAAAGAAAAGAAAAGAAGAAGTTCTCTCCTAGTGATAAGAAGAAGAAGAACTTCATCAACCGTTAAGTTGTCCACCGAGTACTTTCCGCTCTTGAGTGATGTGGATTTAGAGAGCAGCGATGATGATGCAACTCCAAGTAAGCATGATTTGATGGGGTTGTGTCTCATAAAAAGCAGCAAGGACAACTTTACTGAGGACAACCACGACAGCGACTTCAATGAGGTAGATCCTTCTTATGATGAATTAGCTATTGTTGTTGCTCGTCTTGGAAAATTGCTTGATAAACGTGATAAGAAAATTAAGAAACATGATTTTCTTGTTGAATCATTGAATGCTGAAATTGCTAGACTTAAAACTTTGATTCCTAATGATGATGCTTGCAAATCATGTGACTTAATTTACAATGAGCTCACCTTGCTTAGGAAAGAACATGCTCTTCTGTTACATCAAAATGAGAAAAATGAGAAACATGTCAAACATGCTAACTGTTCTACCATTGATTCACATGATACAACTCCATGTTCTAATTGCTCCATACTAGAATTGAAATTGAATGATGCAAATGCTAGGGTTTCTCAAGTAACAGATGTTTTGCATACACATGAGGTTCTTTCAGGCTCAACTGGTCGCAAGCAAAAAGGAAAAGTGGACGTTCCCTGCAATAATTGTTTAACTCTTGCTAAGAAAGTTGATTACTTGCAAAATTCTTTGGAACGGTTCACTAATGGCAAGAAAAATTTGAACATAATTTTGGATAAATAAAAAGTTAGCTCAAATAAAAAGGGTTTAGGTTTTGATCTTCATGCTTCATTTGAAACTAAACCTCGCACTGTTGTTCATGCTCCTGGCAATGACAAAATTGATATTCTTAATGAGCCTAAAAAGATTGCTTTTAAATCTGCTGGTTTTCTTTCGTCCACTATAATGAATGCAAAATGTGCTTCTACTGTTAAAGTCAAACATCATGTTAAGTATACTTGCACTCATTGTGGTAGAGATGGACATCTAGTAGATTTTTGCTTTAGGCTAGCTAAACAACAGAAGACAAAAAGAAACAAGGCTAGGTCTAATTTCAAACAAGCATGTTTCATTTCTCATTATGTGCCTAGGGTGAAGCAAACACCTTTTTTGCTAAAAACATGAGAAAAGGAAAATATGATTTTGTGCATAAGAATACTCGTGTTGTGCCTACTTTGTTGCGTTGTGTGTCTTAGTACTGGATTCCCAAAAATCTGATTTCTAACCCCAGTACTGAGACCTCGACATGTTTTGCTATGTAGGCTTCTCGCGCGAGGAAGGAGAACATATGACTAGTGGATTCCGGATGCTCACGCCACTTGTCCGGTGATAAGAATTGGTTCTCCTCCCTCACTCATGCATCTCGTGCTGAAAGTGTTACCTTTGGAGATGCTTCTACCTCTTTTATTGTGGTAAAAGGTACAGTGAAGGTAAGTGATAAGTTTATGTTCAAGGATGCGGCTCTTGTTGAAAACTTGAAATATAATATGCTCTCTATCTCACAAATGATTGATGAAGATCTTGAAATAAGCTTTAAGAAAAATGAATGCAAAGTGTTAGATGCTTCAGGTGATCTTGTTTTCAGGATTTCACATTTTGGAAGAGTTTTTAAAGCTGATTTTGATGCCTCACCCTCTTCTAAGCATAGGTGTCGAGTTGCCAATGTTTCTAAAGATTTATTCTTTTGGCATCGTAGACTTGGTCATGTTAGTTTTAATCATCTTACTCGTGTAAGTGGTTTAGATCTCATACGTGGCTTGCCTAAGCTTAAGGGTGATAGCAATCTAGTATGCTCTTCTTGTAGACATGGTAAGATGATTGCAGGTTCACATCCACCTCTTACCATGGTGATGACAAACGCTCCAGGACAGCTACTACATCTTGACACGGTTGGACCATCTCGAGTTCAATCTTTTGGAGGCAATGGTATGTTCTTGTTATTGTTGATTATTACTCTAGATACTCTTGGGTATACTTTATGGCATCTAAGGATGAGGCTTTTAGTCATTTTAGAAGTCTTGTGCTTGGGCTTTCTGTTGATCATCCAGGAGCTCTTAGAGCTATTAGAAGTGATAATGGAACTGAGTTGAAAAATTCTTCTTTTGATCACTTTTGTGCTGAAAAAGGAATTAATCATCAATTTTCTTCACCAAGAGTGCCTTAACAGAATGGTGTAGTTGAAAGGAAAAACAGAATATTAGTTGAAATGTCTAGAACTATGCTAGATGAACATCACACTCCTAGGAATTTTTGGGCTGAAGCGATTTCAACTGCATGTTATGTTTCAAACCATGTGTTTTTGAGATCAAAACTGGGTAAAACTCCTTATGAACTTCAGTTTGGACATAGGCCTGCTGTTTCTCACTTTAGAGTTTTTGGATGCAAATGCTTTGTCTTGAAATCTAGAAATCTTGATAAATTTGAAGCTAGATCAATGGATGGCATCTTTCTTAGATATCCTGCTCATACTCATGGCTATCGTGTCCTTGTTTCGGAGACTAACAAAATTGTGGAAACTTGTGAAGTTACTTTTGATGAGGCTAGTCCAGGCACTAGTCCAAGTGATGCAGGTATAGGCGCATATGTTCAGGGGGAGAAAATCTTTGAAGACAATGATGATGTTGAAGATGAGGTCTTGACTCTTCCTAATGCACAACAAGCTTTAGCACCTTTGGCACCTACTACTACATCACCTACAGCTAACCATCCTCAAGCTACAACATCATCTATACATGCTGAAAATGAAGAAGGAGAATGAGAAGTTTCAAAAGCCAAAGCTCCCTTGCACATTCAGAAAATGCATCCATCCGAACAAATGATTAGAGACCTAAATGAGAGAATCACCCGATCTAGGTTTATTCATTCTGATACTCATGCTCATTCTGCTTTAGTTGCTTCTTTTGAACCCAAAGATATATCTCATGCATTATCTGATGAATCTTGGATCAATGCCATGCATGAAGAATTAGAGAATTTTGAATGAAATAAAGTTTGGAAACTAGTCTCACCACCTCCTGATTTTAATGTTATTGGAACTAGATGGGTTTTCAAAAATAAACAAAGTGAGGATGGTGTTGTTGTTAGAAATAAGGCTAGATTGGTTGCTTAAGGTTTTACTCAAGTTGAAGGATTAGATTTTGATGAAACCTTTGCTCCTGTTGCTAGAATTGAAGCCATTAGAATCCTTTTAGCATTTGCTGCTTCTAAAGGTTTTAGATTGTATCAAATGGATGTGAAAAGTGCTTTTCTTAATGGCTACATAAATGAGGAGGTTTATGTTAAGCAACCACCCGGTTTTGAAAATCCAAAGTTTCCAGATCATGTGTTCAAACTGTCAAAAGCTTTGTATGGTTTGAAACAAGCTTCTAGAGCCTTGCTTGAGTAAAAAGAGAGTTTTGTCAACTGTTCGTTTAAATTTATGTTGATGATATTATCTTTGGTGGTTCCTCTCATGTTTTAGTGTCTAAGTTTTCAAAAACCATGAGGGACGAATTTGAGATGAGTATGATGGGTGAGTTGACATACTTTTTGGGACTTCAAATCAAACAATCAAAGTAGGTACTTTTGTGCATCAAAGCAAATACACAAGAGACTTGTTGCATCGTTTTGGGATGGAAAACAGCAAGCCGATCATAACACTCATGGAAAGCACTTGCACACTTGATCCAGATGAAGATGGCGAGCCGGTTGATCAAAAGGAATATAGAAGCATGATAAGTTCACTTCTGTACCTCACTGCATCAAGGCCGGATATACAATTTGTTGTATGCTTGTGTGCTCGTTTTCAAGCTTCCCCACGTGCTTCACATCGACAAGCTGTCAAGCGAATTTTTAGGTATCTCCATGGTACTCAAGATTTTAGTATTTGGTTTTCTGCCTTCCTCATGCATTAGTTTAAGAGCTTTCTCTTATGCTGATTTTGGAGGATGTATAATTGATAGAAAAAGTACATCTGGTACATGTCATTTCTTGGGCAATTTTCTTATTGCATGGTCTTCTAGAAAACAATCTTCTGTTGCACAATCAACTACTGAATCTGAATATGTGGCTGCTGCTAGTTGTTGCTCTCAAATTTTTTGGATAGTAGCTACACTTAAAGATTATGTGGTTAATTTGGATAGTGTTCCTCTTTTGTGTGATAACACTAGTGCAATTTGTATTGCTAAAAACCCTGTGCAACATTCAAGGACAAAACATATTGACATCAGATTTCACTTTCTTAGAGATCATGTGGAAAAAGGCAACATTGTGCTTCATCATGTGGATACTGAACATCAATTGGCAGACATTTTCACAAAACCTTTGTCTTCTTATCGTTTTGCTTCTATTCGGGGAGAACTTGGGATTGTTCATCCAATGGGTTTGTTTTGAGGGGGAGTTTCCCTACCAAGTTTTTTTACTTGATGAGCTTGCTTTATCATATTTCTTTATATATTATGTAATTGAGCAGATATATGATAATTTAAATTGTTTCACTTGAACTAAAAATAACATTGCGGAATTCCTTGGTCTGATTGCCTATAGCTAAATACTCTGTGATATCTTACTCTTATAGGCTTGATATTGAATCTTCTTGACAAATTTGGGCTATGGAGCATGTGTGTTTTCAGCTTTACTCTTTCATAAGACCTTTTAATCACTTTTGCATGTTTACAATCAAAGAAAAGGTAAAGAAAAGGGAATCAACAAAAAAGAGTTGTTAAAAGCAAAAGCCTCAAGTTGTGCGCTTCAGACATGCTTTCCCCTAAAAAGATAAGATATATGCTTCAAGCATGTCATTCCCAAAAAGACAAGATGTATGCTTCAAGCATGCCACTCCGAGAAAATAAAAGAAGTATGCTTCAAGCATGCCACATGCAGTTTATCGTTTTTAAAAGATTAAATTGGCCTACTAGATTGGAGTTGAAACTACTTGCTCGCCTTGAGTTGTTAGTTGCTTCAGTTTTGAGCCTTGCTTTTCTGATAAGGTCTTGCTTAGTACTTGCCTATAGGTGACTGTATTAAGGTTGAGATGCATGTCATTCCCTAACTTGTTAAAATCACATCAAGTTCATGTAGTTTGCATATTATGTGATATATAAGGTTATATGATCGAATGAGCTCATCTTTTCCTATCTTGGCACTCCTTTGTTTCTCCTTGTGAAATCATTGCTACAGGGAAAATTTTGAACATGTTGTGTTGTTCTCTGTTTTGTACTCTTGATGAATCCATTGTCAAAGGGGGAGAAGTTTAAGAAAAAGGGGGAGAATTTTTTGGAATTTTGAGAATTTTGGGAGAAGTTTGGAGAATTTTGGAATTTTTGGGCACATTGCACATTCACACACATTTTCCTTCTTAGGGGGAGATTTTTCGTATTTTCACCCAAGGAGAGTTTGTTACTTTGCATTTTGGTCAAAGGGGGAGTTTCTGTGTTTTCTCACTTTAGTTTTTGATTTTAATCCTTTGATTTCAAAATCTTTTGTGAAGTGAATGCCAAATGTTCAATTCTAAGTGGTGTTGCTAATGTTTTCATCAAGCGGGAGATTGAGAAATCATGTGCTCAAAAATTGGCTTAGAACTGAAAAATTGGCTTGTGCATGCGCCGGACCAAAATTCCAAGAAATAGTAAGTTTTCACTCTTACGCTGGACCATTACGCCGGACCAAATTTAGTCCACCGTGAATGTGCTTTTGAGGCCTGATTTTGCATCTACGCTGGACCAAAGTTTTGGTCCGTCGTGAACGCACTTTTTTGAATACTTGTGCCGGACCAAATTTGTTGAAAAACAGTAAGTCTCTATGTTACGCCGGACCATGCACGCCGGACCAAAAGTTTGGTTCGTCGTTAACGTATTTTTGAGCGTTGTTTTTGCATGTACGCTGTACCAAAAATTTGGTCCGTTGTGAACATGTTTTTGAACATGTTTTCTTTGAATTGAACCGAGACTTTCGCATGTACGCCGGACCAAATATTTGGTCCATCGTGATCTGCGCTAGACCGATGTTTGGTCCGGCGTGAATGGTTTTTTGCTCGGGGTTGATTTTTTGTGATTTTGAAAATTGTTTGGTGATTGATCTATGGTTATGAAATTTGTTTGAATTTCATAATGCATGTTTTGAACTTATGCAATGCTCGTGTGAGTATTTGCATGGACTAATATTGAGTCAAGTCGCGGACTTGTGCTCGGTATCGTTTTGTGGTTTGTTAATGTACAGGTGTTGCTCGAGGGCGAACGTGGTCGATGACGGGACCGAAACTAGGTTCATGGAGGAACTGAGGTTCGAGACTAGATTCAGGGAGGAATCTAGGTCTTGGTGGTCAAGGATGTCATGCGTGACGTTCGGGCTAGAGGACGGTGCACATGAAGAATGGTTAGTCACGTGAGTATGGCATGGTGGCCATACGCGTGCAAGAGTTGTTAGTCACGTGAGTATGGCTGGATTGCCATACATGTGCAAGAGCTGTTTTTGGCCAGTTTGGGCCAAGTGGAGTTGTGTTGAATACATACTCCTTCTAGGATTAGGAGTGGGACTCCTTCTAGGATTAGGAGTAGGAATTGTATTCAGGACTCTATGTGCTTGCTCTGTATAAATAGGGGGAGACGCCTCCTGTTTATGCATCAAGTCTTGGGCAAGTTTTAGGTTTGTACTTTTTTGTTTGGAGTACTTTAGACAAAATGAAATAAAGATCAATTCTTCCAGATTCTTTGCGTGATACAGTAACCTCGTAGCTACAGTACATGCAAGCTAAGTAATCTATGTTTTGGGGTTCTTTTCTTGCACATTTTCTGGTTCTAGATTGGTTTTTCTTTCTGGAGTTTGATCTTGATTTGATCCATCAAAAACCTTTCTAGGGTATTGATTTAGAGTTCCTCAAAGTTTAGTTGATTAATCTTTTGTCGTTCTTGATTAATCTACGAGTTTTGATTAGATCAGTTTTTGTCAAGTTCTATCACAACATGCTTTCAAGGTTCATAACTTTTGATCCGTAAGTCCGATCGAGCTGATTCTTTTTTGGTTTGATTCGTATTGTAATCTCGTTTCTTGTGTCCAAATTTTAGATCGATCCGATGGTTGGATTTTCGGAAATGCACGTTTTACCAAACATTTGTCAATCTATTTTTGTCGAATACAAGGCAATTATTTGGTTCCGTTTTGGGGTGAATTTTAATAGGTCAAAATTTTGTTTTTAGCTTCCGCACAATCATTCACCCCCACTCTGATTGCTATATTCATATACTTCGATCCTACAACTCCGTTCGGTACCTTTTGCTACAAGACCATGTCTTTCGGTCTTAGTAATGCTGGTGCAACCTTTCAGCGTCTTATGCAGAAAACCTTCTCAGAACAAATAGGTCGAAACCTAGAGGTCTGTGTGAATGACGTAGTGGTCAAAAGCAAGCTCGCCTCAAGTCATGTTTCCGACCTCGAGGAGACATTTTGTAACCTCAACAGACATCAAATAGAACTTAATCCAGAAAAATATGTATTCGGTGTGAGGGCGGGCAAAGTGCTTGGCTACATGGTTGGACCACAAGGCATCGGGGCAAACCTGGAAAAGATTGAAGCCATCGAGAACATGTGACCACCTACCTGCGTGAGGGAGGTCCATGCCTTAACCGGACGAATGGTGGCTCTAAGTCGTTTCATTTCCTGGTTAGGTGAGCGAGGGTTGCCTTTCTTTAAGGCACTCCACAAGCACGATGGATTCACTTGGACGGAAGAAGCAAACCGCTCTTTCAAAGAGCTGAAACAGTACCTTTCCAGACCACCAGTCTTAATCATACCAAGATCGGGGAGGCATTACTGTTGTATTTGGCGGCAACACCGCAGGCAGTAAGTGCCGTCCTGACGGTGGAAAGGTACGGAGTGCAGCGACCAATCTACTACGTCAGTGAAGTCTTGCACGAACCAAAGGAGCGTTACCCCTGAGGTCCAGAAGCTTCTGTACTCACTACTCGTATCCTCCATGAAATTGTGACAATATTTTCAAGCCCACAAAATTGTGGTCTCGACCAACTTTCCACTTAGGGAGATCATAAGAAATCAAAATGCTAGTGGCCAAATAGCAAAATAGGCTAGGGAACTCACTGAGTTCGAGATTGAATTCTCAGCCCATACAGCGATCAAATCCCAGGCCTTGGCAGACTTCGTAGCAGAGTGGACAAATCCTACGCTGCCTGTTGCCGAGTTCGACAAGCCTGTTGCCGAGTTGGACTATGTACTTTAATGGGTCCCGAGGTTACGTACGCTCGGGGTTGGAGTTGTCTTTAGGGGCGGAAGTAGCTATAGTTACCCGGTGTCACAGGACACCGGGTCAAAAAACATTAGTGTATGTTAGTCTATATATAGTATATGTGAGCCTCCTTGATCTAAAGATTATGACACCGGGAGGCAAATAACAAGCAAATGGTAAGAATAATTGAAGTGGTGAACCCCGGTGATTTTTTCTCTAGTTCCGCCCTGGTTGTCTTAGTTTCTCCTCAAGCAGAACAACCCCAGTACACCGTCCAGTTGCATTTTACTGCAACTAACAATGCTGCAGAGTACAAAGGGCCTCTTGGCAGGGCTATGAGCATGCAAAACGCTAGGAGTCCAACGCCTTACCGTAAAAGGCGATTCACAGTTGGTCATCAATCAGGTAAACAAGGAGTATTAGTGTTCTGATAACTCGGTGGCGCTTTACCTGGTTGAAGTAAGGAAGATGGAGAAGTACTTCAAGAACTTCGAATTACTCTACATTCCTAGGAAGGACAATTCCCTAGCTGACCAGCTTTCAAAGGTCAGTTCCTCCCAAATTCCTGCCCCAGCAGGAGTGCTCGTTGAGCACTTACACAAGCCCTCCATTCCCTTTGTAGAGGAGGCACCAGAGGCGTACACACTTCAGACCATTCCTTTATCGTGGCCATTCTCGGTCTGGGGGCTCGATATACTCGGACCTTTTCCCCGAGGCCATAAGGACTGCAAGTACTTGCTCGTGGCTATCGACACTTTCACTAAGTGGATCGAAGCTAAACCCGTGTCAACCATTTCGGCCCAGGCGGCCAAGAGGTTTTTTCGCAGTAATGTGGTGACACGTTTTGGCATCCCCAATTACCTTATCATGGACAATGGCACTCAGTTCACCAGTGAACTATTTCAGGCCTACTGCGAAGACATCGGGACCAAGGTCTGCTTCGCATCTGTGGTGCACCCGTAGAGCAACAGGACGGCCGAGCGAGCAAATGGGCAAATAATCCAAGGAATTAAAAAGAGGGTTTTCAAAAACCTCGACCAGCACGGGCAACCCTAGGTGAACGAGCTTCCTTCCGTCCTATGGTCGGTTCGCACTACGATGAGTCGAGCTACGGAAGAAACTCCTTTTCAGCTCATCTATGGTGCAGAGGCCATCTTGCTCACCGAAATTGTAACATCCCAAAAATTGATTTTAATATATTTAGTGTGTTTCTGGGATTATTTGTAATTTTTCGAAATTTACTTGGAATCCTTGCGAGTAATTTTAATTCAAGTTTATTAGACTAATCGTATTAAATAAAGATCCTGCATCTTCGCATAAGCATAAAATCTAAAATTTCATTTATAATAAAGATACTTGGAAGACGAGAGTGTTTCTTTCAAATATTTTCGAAAAACATGTTATATAACGTAAATCGTTGAATTTACAAAAATCTGTATAGGTGTCTAATTCACTAAAAGATTTTTTGCGAGAAATCTACACGTCGAAAAATGGCGAAACCAACTTTGTTAAGTTCCAAATAGTTCCTAGTATTTTAGAGGAATTTTTCAGATTTTTAGAACCTCTTTGTTATTTTTTTTCCAACAAGTTTCGAGAATGTATAAGTGTATACGTGTATGCATATTAACACCCTTATAGGTCCTAAGATTGGAGGCCAACCAAGCCATACACGTCACTCCTCATGATCATTTACAAAAAAGCCCCTCCCTTTTCTTTAAAGTACGAATAGGTCCCTGTAAATTACAAGGAGGTCTTCCGTGATTTTTTGTGAGTGTAAGAAAAACGTTTTTCAATCGCATTTAGGTCCCTGGTTTGTTACTTTACGGGAAAGCCCCCGGCTAAATACAAATTTCGAACGAGCCCTTTTCTAATTTTTCGGGATAACGATCAGGTCCAAAAATGTAACAAACAGGTCCCCGTCCCTTACGTCCTGGTCCTCTCTCCGTTTTTCCCGAAAAAAATATTTTCGTCAACAGAAATATGTGTACATCTCTATCTCTAGGCTTTTTTTCCCAACTTGATCTCTAATCTTGAGACTTTTTTCCCTGACTTGATCTCTAATATTTTCCGAAACATGTATTATCACTCGGTGAACATCTCTAATAATTTTCGGAACATGGTCTTTTCTCCATTTTTCCAGAAAAAAATATTTTCGTCAACAGAAATTTGTGTACAGCTCTATCTCTAGACTTTTTTCCCCAACTCGATCTCTAATCTCTAGACTTTTTTCCCACAATTCGATCTCTAGTATTTTTCTAAACATGTATTATTACTTGGTAAACGCATAGAGTGTTAAACTCAACAAAAAAAGGCTGACCGGGTGGAACATGGTCCTTTCTCTGTTTTTTCCAAAAAAATTATTTTCGTCAACATAAATTTGTGTACAGTTTTATCTCTAGACTTTTTTTTCCAACTCGATCTCTAATCTCTAGATTTTTTTCCCCAACTCAATCTCTAATATTTTTCTAAACATGTATTATTACTTGGTAAATGCATAGAGTGTTAAACTCAACAAAAGAAGATTGACTGGGTAATAATAAAGTGTTAACCAAATTAGTCAAAAGAAATATCATCAAAAGAAATATGTGTACAACTCTATCTCTCTATTTTTTTGTAAATCGATTTTTCTAATATTTTCTGAAATAAGAAATATGTGTACGGTTGTATCTCTATAATTTTTTCCCAACTCGATCTATAGTATTTTTCGAAGCATGTATTATTGACCGGTGAACGTGTAGAGTGTTAAACTCGGCAAAAAAGATCCTTTTCCATTTTTTTCGAGAAAATATATACTATGTATTAAAAATTGGAGGTTTGAGGACCTTAGAGAGTGTCCATGTGCCACCACAAAAAAATCCTCTGAAGATTTGGAAACCACGTCTTTGTCTATTTTTTCGTCCCGGTCCATTTTTTCCCAAAAATAAAGTAAAAAGATCCTACGAATATTAAAAAAATGACTTGTTCCATTTTACCCCAAAAACAATTTCATTAAAAAAACCGCTTCGAAAGACCCTCCAAAAATTTAGAAAATACATCTCGGTTCATTTTTTTCGCTGAAAAAAAACGCAAATTCGTTTTCCGTACATGCGCGCGGCGTGCGCCGCGCTTATCTTCCTAGTTCCCCTTATGAGCCCTAAGATTGGAGGCCAGGAAGGACCTCCACGTCACCCCCTATGCCCATTTGCGGAAAAACCCCTTCCCTTTTCTAGAAATTACGAATAGATCCCTGTAAATTACAGAGGTGTCCTTTGTGATTTTTTGTGAGGGTAAAAAATCCTTTTCTAAATTGCGTTAGGGTCCCTGGTTAGTTACTTTATGGAAAACCCCCCGCTAAATATAAATCTCGAAACGAGCCCTTTTCTATTTTTTCAGAATAGCGACCAGGTCCAAAAATGTAACAAACAGGTCCTCATACCTTGCGTTCAGGTCCTTTCTCCGTTTTCCCCGGAAAAAATATTTTCGTCAACAGAAATATGTGTACAACTCTATCTCTAGGCTTTTTTTCGCAACTCGATCTCTAATCTTTAGACTTTTCCCCCCAAGTCGATCTCTGATATTTCCCGAAACATGTATTATTACCCAGTGAACGCGTAGAGTACTAAACTCGACAAAAAGAAGGTTCGCATCTCTGATAATTTCCGGAACATGGTCAATTCTTCGTTTTTCCCGAAAAAAATCTTTTCGTCTGTAGAAATACTCGATCTCGAATCTTTAGACTTTTCCCCCCAACTCGATCTCTAATATTTTTCGGAACATGTATTATTACCCGAAGAACACTGTGTTAAACTCGACAAAAGAAGGTTCGCATCTCTAATAATTTTAGGAATATGGTCCTATCTCCGTTTTCCCTGAAAAAAAATATTTTCGTGTACAGTTTTATCTCTATAGTTTTTTTTCGGCTTGGTCTATATTATTTTCCGAAGCATGTATTATTGATCGGTGAACGTATAGAGTGTTAAACTCGGCAAAAGAAGATCTTCTCTCCATTTTTCCTGAGAAAATATATACTATGTATTAAAGTTGGGAGGTTTTAGCACCTTAGAGAGGGTCCAAGTGCCACCGCGAAAAAATCCTCTGAAGATCTAAAAACTACGTCTTTGTCCATTTTTTCGTCCTTGACCATTTTTCCCAAATAAAATTTGAAAAGATCCTACGAATTTTTTTAAAAAATACGTCTTGATCCATTTTCATCCAAAACAAATTTTATTCACAAAAACCGCTCCGAAAGACCCTCCAAAAATTTAGAAGATACATCTCAATCTATTTTTTTCTCCGAAAAAAAACATAGATCCGTTTTTCGTTAACACGCGCGGTGTAACACCCCAATTTTTGCTTTTCATGAAATTAAATATTATTTTGCACATTTGTGAATTTTTGGAATTTTCTGGAATTTATTTGGATTTATTTGGATTTATTTGAATTTATTCCATTTTGAAATAATTAAATAATTAAACTTTGCAAATAAAAATTTGTTGGAAATATTTTATTTGAGTCTAAAATGTTCCAAAATATTTTCCAGAATTTTTCTGGAAATTTTCTGAGTCTTTTGCTATTTTTAATGATTTAAATGAATTTCTGAGAATTTAATTGGATTAATTAAATCGAGTTGGTTTCACTGTTCCTCCGACCGAGCCCGAGTCAGACTCGAGTTCGAGTCCGACCCGAACCCGACCGCGCCCGTGGTTGAGCCGAACCCACTCGGCCGAAACCCTACGCGCGTGACCGTTGGATCAAGATGCAACGGCCACGATTGAGCCACGTCACCAGACCCGAGCCCGACCGAGCCAGCCAGCTCACCGAACCGGACCCGAGTCCAAACCAACGCGACCGTTGGATCTAGATCCAATGGTTCACGTTGTGCCACGTCGCCCTTTCCGTGTCGCCGTCGGACTCCGCCGCGGCGTCGGAGTGGACCTCGGTTTCCGCGCGTTTCACGGATGCCGAGGGCCCTATTTAATGCGCCGTCTTTCGTGTCGTGACCTAGACTTCCGTGCGCACCCGTAGCCCTAACTCACCTCGCCTGAGCCACTGTGGTTGCGCCGCTACAGCTCGCCAGAGTAAGGAGAAGGAGCCGCCGCGGTTTTCGTCGAATCCCGCCGCCGTCCGCCGTCCTCCGTCGCCGTTGACCCCAGATCCAGAACCGTGAGATCAAGCCGCGTCGGTGAGCACCACTCACATCGCCGGAGCGCACCCGAAACGCCGTCGACTAGGTCATCGTCCCCTGCGCCGGTGACCCAGCGCCGCCGCTCGCCATCGCCGGACCCCGAGCTCCCTCAGCCGTCGGATCTTCATCCAAGGGCCCAGATTGTGCCACGTCATCCCACGGTGAGAACCACGTGCGATTCCCAAATCCATTCTCAACCGTTGGATCTAGATCCAACGGTCCAGATCAAACGCGTTAACCCAAACGCGTGAGTCCAGATCTAATCTGGGCCGTTGATTTTCAAATCAACGGCCCAGATTGCGCCACGTGACGGGGAGCCTGACCGCCGCGGTCAGCACACCCGTGCGTGTGACGCTGACACGCCGGGCCCGCGTGTCAGCGACGCGACCAAACCGCACCATGACGTCACGCTGACGTCATGGCGGGCCCGCACATCAGCGGCCACCCCAGCCGTGTAGTGACGTCAGCGATGACGTCACCAGTGGGTCCCACCTTTCAGCACCGTGGGCTGTGCCCCGCTGACGTCACCCGAGGGGACCCACCTGTCAGCGACACGTGGAGCCGTGGACCGAGTCCACGGTGGACAGAGCCGAACCGTGGGCTAAGCCCATGGACCGGCTGACGTCGGCAAATCAATCAGAGGCTGCCACGTGTCTTCGCTAACGCAATAATTAATTTCCGAAAAAGAAAATGATTTATTATTTCGAAATAATGATTTCAGATTTTGTTTCAAACTTCAAACGCTTATAACTTTTGCGTTTCAACTCCGATTTGAGTGATTCAAATTTCTAAATTTGTATAAAATTGAGATCTACCTAATTATGAATTTTATTTAATTTTTGGACTAAAGTTTTCCTCTGTAATATTATTTAATTGATTATTTAAACTTCAAAATGCTATAACTTTTGCATTTAAACTCCGAATTTGACGAATCCAGTTTCTAAAATTCATAAAATTATGTTCTCTCTGTTTATGAACTTTATTTGGATGTTTGGATACTTTTTGTCTACTATTTTATTCATTTGTTGCTATTTGCACGCGTTACGAGTAGACCAAGAACAAGTACTTTTTGAAGGCAAGTTGTGCTTTGACCATATTGATCCTATTTTGAAACCTATTTTGGTTCAATGTATTGCATGCTAGTTCAAATAGAAAATGTTTTACTTAATTATGGGAAATTAGATAAATGCCAATTTGCTGTATGACACCTTGACTATTTAAATATGTGCCATGACCCCCTTGTCACCCTAGTTGTGGATTACTAGTTAGACATTACTAAATTGCCAACATGGGTTTGTAGATCGTTGAAGTATATGGCTTAGACCTGCTACGTGCTCATGACATGATTTTGGACAATCAAATGTTAATATTGACTTAATGATATATTGAACCTGTTTTGGGAAGGTATCATGTGATGTTGATGGCACGTGGTGCATGGTAATCAACTGGGCTTTGATAAATAGCTTTTGACCGGGGCATGTGGCAAGAATGATCAGGTGGGCCAGTTGTGGCACCAGAAACGTTGGTTTGGTTTTTCGGGTAGTCTTGCCCTGGTCACCCTAAGGACTTAACCTTGCAAGCCTTTGAACTGAGTCAATCTTGCAATCACATGTCTGTAATGGGACGGACCTAGTTGATTAAGCTGCTAATAACGTACCTGTGGGACCTCAGGTTGTCAACTACACCCTTTGTGTAAGTTGTACGGGGGAGCGTACCGGGGCTGCGACTAGGTACCCATCTAACGGTTGATTGGCCTAAACTTCGCCTTCGCTAAGGGAAGGGTTAGTGTGCAATAACCGGGAGGCTCACTTGTATTGTTAGAAGTTTCCGAAAGACTTTATTCACGAGGAACTTCGCCTTTGTGGTGTTTGACTGTATCTTGTGGGTAAAGTGCATAACCTCTGCAGAGTGTAAAATCTATTCGAATAGCCGTGTCCGCGGTATTGGACATCGCTCGGGAATTACAGTCAAGGGTTAGATTTTCTTGAAAATAACTTGGACTTGAAAGGTTGGCTTTGGTTAAATAATGATGTTGATGGAAATGTGGTTTAGGAATGGGAAGGATGTTGATTAAACTCCTGGAAAAGTTATTGATACTATACTTGTTTCTATTGCTTTCGAATCTACTTATGCTACTTGTCAAATGCTTTTTTTTTTGCAAATATACCCTGAGCTATTCCTTTGTATTAAGCCATGCATGTAGTATATTAGCTGCATTCTGTGCATGACTTGCTGAGTACCAAGTACTCACCCTTGCCACAATACAACACCAGTTGAAGAGGAGACTACACCAGCTTTGGAGGAGGAGCACCAAGAGGAACCGTCTACTTAGGGAGCGAGCCCAGTCAGTTGCCTGTGGTATACTGGATGGCGCCACGAAGTTATCTTATTTTTTTCCGTTGCTATTATTTCTCTCTTAATAAGTTTCGCCCTGCGTGGCGTATATTTGTAACTTGACCATAAGGTCGAGCAACCAGTTTGACTATCTAATTAAAGTACTTTATTAGTATCGAGTGGTATGATTGTGATATTTACCGATGTTAAGACTGTGTGCACTAGCGCGTTCCTAGACTAGTGCTGAATACACAGAGGGTCCGGATTTGCAGATTCGGGTCCCGACAGAGGTGGTATCAGAGCCATACTGACCGTAGGCTCAACCCTAGCTAGAATGGCCGTAGAGAGGTTAAAACCTATTTTCTAAAGGTTAAAAGTTCGTCAAGATAAGAAATGACATCTCGACTTATTCCCTTTTCTCTTTTCTTATCTCTTGCTGAATTTTTCCTTGCCTTGTCACGATTTAAAAATTTCGAGTTCTTACGTGAGCACTCTTGTGACAGATGGAGGGAGAGTTCAACTACGTCGATCTGGAGGTTGGTCACGCCGCGGAACTTTGGCGTATGCTACAGACTCTCGGAGATTTTGAGAAGCCGCAATACCAAGTGGACGTGATCAGACAAGCAGGATTGATCAAGGCTTGTGACGTAAAGATTGTGGTACCTGCTAGGAAGAAGGGCCCGGGCAATCGCCCGATACACTGCACTACCAGGAGGTCTACAATGCAGATGGGTATCCAAGAGGCGTCACGACGAGCAATGCGGCACATTACCCGTATCTACGCCAGAGAATTGGAGAGCACGGTGTTCTGATATCATCCGCGCAGCAATAACCTTCTTGACCCGAAAGTGATTCAGGATGAGAATGCCATGGTCACACAGTTGGCACGACTTGTTGTCGCCTAGGAGGATGTACTCGATGATACAGGCAAGGAGCTACAGAAGGCCCGCAAGGAGATCACTGCAGAGAAGAACAGATGGCGGGAAGCTCAAGAGTATGTGTCTCACCTTCTGCAAAGGATTGGAGAGTTAGAGACGGCATTGTACGCACTGCAGGCCGAGCCGATGCTCGAGCTGCACGAGCCAGACCCGGAGGAGCCGGAGCTTGAGGAGGACACTTCTTCTTCGACTACCACAGATGACACAGTTGCTGGACATGGCGATCGTTTCGCGCCTATGCCACAGCGTCCGTACCCAGGCCGTGGAGGTTTTCTCGATGAGTGAGCGTAGGTTCTATAGTGAGACTCCTTTGCCGAGTCGCGTCAAAGAATAAAGAGTCACCCTTTAGGCGTTAGACTCCAGTGCTAGTTCGATTTGGATTTTCATTGCTTGCTGAGTGTGCAGTATGTGTTGCAAGGCCCCTAGGCATTGTAAGCAACCATACCAAGTTACTATTGATTAAAATAATAAAGTTGGACTTCAAGTTACACCTTTCGCCCCGCATAAGTTCCATATTACTTGTCTATTCTTGTTTCCCTCTCATCTCTAAAACCTAGAGCAAACCACAGATGGTGAACACTCGTGGAAACCTTGGAGGCAATGGAAGTGGTTCTCGCCAAATAGAAACCCCAATGATGGAGCACCAAAGACCGCTTGATTGATATGCAGAATTTGGAGCTTTTCTTGGTGCTCGGACTCGATTGATGCATGCCATGATGCAACAGATGCAGCACGTCATCTGCTCAGGCCACCGCTAATCAGTCAATCAGGGCAACGCCGAGAACACAAGACTGCCGAGTTCATGAGGACTCATCCACCCACTTTCTCCGGAATGCTAACCCGTTGGAAGCCGATGATCGTTAAGGTCAATTGAGAGGAAGCTACACATTGCTCAATGCATGGGAAATGAGAAGGTACTCTACACTTCTCATCGCTTGGAAGGAAACGGCCGAATGGTGGGAGAACTTCGTGCCACACAAGAGAACCCTCGTGACATCACTTGGGAAGAGTTCACAATGCATTCCGTCAAGATCACGTGCTGAAGGAATCATGGACCTCAAGAAGGAGGAGTTCAGAGCACCGGCGGGGTAATCACCGGTGACCGAATACGAACAAGTTCACACACGGCTTGCACGTTACGCTTTGAAGACGTAGCGGCAGATAAAGCCAGGCAGTCGTTTCATGAAGGGACTTAACTCAGATTGCGTGGGATTGATCACCCACACCTTTCCAGATTTCCAGGAGCTTGTGAATAAGGCGCTTATTCTTGAGGACAAGCGCAAGGAACTGGATGAGAACAGGAAGCGCAGGATGCAGCATCAGGGATCGCGTCAGGGAGCGCAGCAACGTTTGAGGGTTGCGCCAAATCAGTTTTTCAGATTCCAGCCGCAGAATGCAACCAGGACACCGTCACCAGCACCAAGACCCGTCAATCAGAACTATCAGACCCCAGCCCCAGCCAGAAACGCCGCTTCAGGCAGTCAACAAGGAACAGTGAGACGCTGCTACAATTGCAACGAGCCAGGGCACTTTGCCAACAGTTGTCCTAAGAAAACAGCGGGAGTGACCCCAGTTCGCTTCAATCTGGGATCCACACCAGCTAGGACGCCAGCACCAGGAGCAGCACCCCAGACCGTGGTGAGAGGCCGAGTCAACCATGTCACCGCAGATGCACTCCAGAATGCCACGGATGTCGTACTGGGTAAGTTACTTGTTAACTCAGTACCTGCAACAGTTTTGTTTGATTCTGGAGCTTCGCATTCGTTTGTTTCACAAGGCTTTGCTGCTAAAAATGATTTGGGGATTGCAAGACTTAAATGCATGCTTTTAGTTCAAACCCCTGGTTCCGAACTCCGAACGAAAGTAGGATGTTCTGGGGTGAGAATACTAATAGATGGGATAGAGTTCCTAGCGAACCTTATTATTTTGGAGACCCAGACCTTAGATGTCATTTTGGGAATGGATTGGTTATCCAAGCACAAGGCCGTATTGGATTGTGGACGAAGGACTATCTCAGTTGAGAGCCCGTGTGGAAAGAAAGTGGAATTTCAAGCTACCACCGTTAGGGATGGACAGTTGATGGTTAACAGCACCATGGCAATCAGCATAGAAGATGTCTCAGTAGTGAATGAGTACCCAGATGTTTTTCCTGAAGATCTACCTGGTATGCCGCCAGACAGGGACATAGAGTTTGTGATAGAGCTTGTACCTGGTACAGCGCCGATAGCAAAGAGACCTTACCGGATGTCCACCGAAGAATTGGTAGAGATGAAGAAGCAACTCGAAGAGCTAATGGAGAAAGGATTTATCAGACCGAGTTCGTCGCCGTGGGGAGCGCCAGTTTTGTTTGTCAAGAAGAAGGACGGAAGTTTCAGGATGTGCATTGACTACCGTGCACTCAATGAAGTCACCGTGAAGAATAAGTACCCGCTACCCAGGATCGATGATCTGTTTGATCAGCTGAGAGGAGCCGGAGTTTTCTCCAAGATTGATCTAAGATCGGGATACCATCAGTTGAAGATCCGATCAGAGGATATTCCGAAGACCGCATTCTCGTCAAGATATGGACATTACGAGTTTACAGTTATGTCCTTTGGTCTGACGAATGCGCCAGCATATTTCATGAATATGATGAATAAGGTGTTCATGGAATATTTGGACAAGTTTGTTGTTGTGTTCATAGATGATATCCTAATCTACTCCAAGACAGAGGATGAACATGCCGAACACTTGAGGCGAGTTTTGGAAAAGCTGAGGGAACAGCAACTCTTCGCCAAGTTCAGTAAGTGTGATTTTTGGAAGGACAAGGTGGAATTCCTCGGACATGTAATGACCGCAGAAGGAGTCGCCGTAGATCCAAGCAAGGTAGAAGCTGTGTTACATTGGGAGCAGCCGAAGACTGTGACCCAGATCCGGAGTTTCCTTGGAATGGCAGGTTACTACCGCCGTTTCATTGAAGGCTTTTCAACAATTGCGAAACCTCTTACGCAATTGCTGAAAAAGGAGAAGAAGTTTGCATGGATGCCAGAGTGCGAGAAAGGTTTTCAAGAACTGAAGAAACGATTGACATCAGTGCCAGTGTTAGTTCTACCGGATGTTAATCAAAGCTTTGATATTTATTGTGATGCATCGCGTCAAGGACTTGGATGTGTGTTGATGCAGAACGGAAAGGTCGTCGCTTATGCATCAAGGCAGTTGAGGCCGCATGAGGAGAATTATCCAACGCATGACTTAGAGCTGGTCGTAGTGCATGCTCTGAAGTTATGGCGTCACTATTTGATTGGAAACAGATGTGAAGTATACACGGACCATAAGAGTCTTAAGTACATCTTCACCCAATCGGACTTAAACATGAGGCAAAGGAGGTGGTTAGAGTTGATCAAGGACTATAATGTTGGAATCCATTACTATCCAGGAAAGGCTAACGTAGTTGCCGATGCTCTGAGTCGGAAAAGCCATACTGTGAGTATGTTGCTAGCCACAAGTCAGGATGAGCTATGTGAGGATTTCCAGAGAATGCAGATTGAAGTCGTACCAGAAGGATTCATGGCCGCATTGGAAGTGAAGCCTACCTTAGAAGATCAGATCCGAGAAGGATAGAAGGATGATGATAAGATCCGCAGGATTAAGTCCATCATGGATGAAGGCAAGGCAGAGGACTTCAAGTTGGATGAGCAAGGCACGTTATGGATGAAGGATCGCATTTGTGTGCCGAACAAAAAGGAGCTGAAGCAGTTGATTCTAGAAGAAGCCCATGACTCCAAGTATTCAATTCACCCAGGAAGTGCCAAGATGTATCAGGATTTGAAGGAGAGATTCTGGTGGCCGAGCATGAAGCGTGAAGTTGCTGAGCATGTTGCATTGTGCGACGTATGCCAGAGAGTCAAGGCAATGCATCAGAAACCAGTAGGATTGTTGAAGCTGCTGAAAATACCTGAGTAGAAGTGGGAGGAAATCGGAATGGATTTCATTACCGGTTTGCCTAAGACTCAAGGAGGTTATGACTCCATATGGGTTATAGTGTACCGCTTGACCAAGGTCACCCATTTTATCCCCGTGAAGACCACTTACTCAGGGGATAAGTTAGCAGAGTTGTATATGATCAGGATCGTCTGTTTGCGCGGAGTGCCAAAGAGGATTGTATCGGACAGAGGTACCCAATTTACCTCAAGGTTTTGGAATAAGTTGCATGAAGCCATGGGAACCCGTTTGAACTTCAGTACAGCTTATCATCCACAGACGGATGGTCAGACTGAAAGAGTCAATCAGATTTTGGAAGATATGTTAAGAGCGTGTGCATTGGCTTGTGCTACCTCTTGGGATAAGAGTCTGCCGTATGCGGAGTTCAGTTACAACAACAGCTACCAAGCTAGTTTGCAAATGTCGCCATTTGAAGCACTATACGGTTGACCTTGTCGAACACCGTTGAATTGGAACGAGACGGGTGAACGTCGTGTCTTTGGACCAGATATTCTTCAAGAAGCTGAAGAACAAATTGCCATGATCAGGGAGAGATTGAAGATAGCACAGTCAAGACAGAAGAGTTATGCTGATAACCGTCGCCGAGACTTGAGTTTTGAACCAGAAGATTTCGTGTATCTCAGGGTCACCCCACTCAGAGGAGTTAAGAGATTCCATGCCAAAGGAAAACTAGCGCCGAGATTTGTTGGACCATTTAAGGTTCTCAGCCGCAGAGGTGAAGTTGCTTATCAGCTAGAGTTACCGCAATCCCTAGCAGGAGTGCATGACGTGTTCCATGTGTCCCAGCTGAAGAAGTGTCTCAGAGTACCTGAGGAGCAGACACCGCTAGAGTCAATTGAGCTGCAAGAAGATCTGACCTACAAGGAGCACCCCGTAAAGATTTTGGACACAATGGATCGAGAGACGAGGAACAAGTCAACCCGTTTCTGCAGAGTTCAATGGAGCAACCACGCGGAGAGTGAAGCAACTTGGGAGCGCGAAGAGGATTTGAAGAAAGAGTTTCCGAACCTATTCTTTAGTAAGCCCTGAATCTCGGGGACGAGATTCTGTTAAGGGGGGAGGTTTGTAACACCCCAATTTTTTCTTTTCATGAAATTAAATATTAATTTGCACATTTGTGAATTTTTGGAATTTTTGGAATTTTCTGGAATTTATTTGGATTTATTTGGAATTTATTTGAATTTATTCCATTTTGAAATAATTAAAGAATTAAACTTTGCAAATAAAAATTTGTTGGAAATATTTTATTTGAGTCCAAAATGTTCCAAAATATTTTCCAGAATTTTTCTGAGTCTTTTGCTATTTTTAATGATTTAATTGAATTTCTGATAATTTAATTGGATTAATTAAATCGAGTTGGTTTCACTGTTCCTCCGACCGAGCCCGAGTCAGACTCGAGTTCGAGTCCGACCCGAACCCGACCGCGCCCGTGGTTGAGCCGAACCCACTCGGCCGAAACCCTACACGCGTGACCGTTGGATCAAGATCCAACGGCCACGATTGAGCCACGTCACCGGACCCAAGCCCGACCGAGCCAGCTAGCTCACCGAACCGGACCCGAGTCCAAACCAACGCAACCGTTGGATCTAGATCCAACGGTTCACGTTGTGCACGTCGCCCTCTCCGTGTCGCCGTCGGACTCCGCCGCGGCGTCGGAGTGGACCTCGGTTTCCGCGCGTTTCACGGACACCGAGGGCCCTATTTAATGCACCGTATTTCGTGTCGTGACCTAGACTTCCGTGCGCACCCGTAGCCCTAACTCACCTCGCTTGAGCCGCCGTGGTTGCGCCGCTAGAGCTCGCCGGAGTAAGGAGAAGGAGCCGCCGCGGTTTTCGTCGAATCCCGCCGCCGTCTGCCGTCCTCCGTCGCCGTTGACCCCAGATCCGGAACCGTGAGATCAAGCCGCGTCGGTGAGCACCACTCACATCGCCGGAGCGCGCCCGAAACACCGTCGGCTAGGTCGTCGTCCCCTGCGCCGGTGACCCAGCGCCGCCGCTCGCCATCACCGGACCCCGAGCTCCCTCAGCCGTCGGATCTTCATCCAAGGGCCCAGATTGCGCCACGTCATCCCACGGTGAGAACCACGTGCGATTCCCAGATCCATTCTCAACCGTTGGATCTAGATCCAACGGTCCAGATCAAACGCGTTAACCCAAACGCGTGAGTCCAGATCTAATCTGGGCCGTTGATTTTCAAATCAACGGCCCGGTCGCCACGTGACGGGAGCTCGACCGCCGCGATCGGCGCCGCACCCGCGTGACGCCGACACGCCGCGTGTCGGCCGATGCGACCATACCGCACCATGACGTCACGCACGCTGACGTCATGGCGGGCCCGCACGTTAGCGGCCACCCCAGCCGTGTAGTGACGTCAGCGATGACGTCACCGGTGGTCCCACCACAAGACCGTGGTCGAGCCCGCCGACGCCAAGAATGACGTCACCCGAGGGGACCCACCTGTCAGCGACACGTGGAGCCGTGGACCGAGTCCACGGTGGACAGAGCCGAACCATGGGCTAAGCCCATGGACCGGATGATGTCAGCCGTCCAATCAGAGGCTGCCACGTATCTTCGCTGACGCAATAATTAATTTCCGAAAAAGAAAATGATTTATTATTTCGAAATAATGATTTCAGATTTTGTTTCAAACTTCAAACGCTTATAACTTTTGCGTTTCAACTCCGATTTGAGTGATTCAAATTTCTAAATTTGTATAAAATTGAGATCTACCTAATTATGAATTTTATTTAATTTTTGGACTAAATTTTTCCTCTGTAATATTATTTAATTGAATATTTAAACTTTAAAATGCTATAACTTTTGCATTTAAACTCCGAATTTGACGATTCCAGTTTCTAAAAGTTCATAAAATTATGTTCTCTCTGTTTATGAACTTTATTTGGATGTTTGGATACTTTTTGTCTACTGTTTTATTCATTTGTTGCTATTTGCACGCGTTACGAGTAGACGTTGAAGTGCCGGAAGGATTCGAAGGAGAAGTATTGACTCAGGATCCAACTCAAGACCAAGAACAAGTACTTTTTGAAGGCAAGTTGTGCTTTGACCATATTGATCCCATTTTGAAACCTATTTTGGTTTAATGTATTGCATGCTAGTTCAAATAGAAAATGTTTTACTTAATTATGGGAAATTAGATAAATGCCAAATTGCTGTATGACACCTTGACTATTTAAATATGTGCCATGACCCCCTTGTCACCCTAGTTGTGGATTAATAGTTGGACATTACTAAATTGCCAACATGGGTTTGTAGATCGTTGAAGTATATGGCTTAGACCTGCTACGTGCTCATGACATGATTTTGGACAATCAAATGTTAATATTGACTTAATGATATATTGAACCTGTTTTGGGAAGGTATCATGTGATGTTGATGGCACGTGGTGCATGGTAATCAACTGGGCTTTGATAAATAGCTTTTGACCGGGGCATGTGGCAAGAATGATTAGGTGGGCCAGTTGTGGCACCAGAAACGTTGGTTTGGTTCTTCGGGTAGTCTTGCCCTGGTCACCCTAAGGACTTAACCTTGCAAGCCTTTGAACTGAGTCAATCTTGCAACCACATGTCTGTAATGGGACGGACCTAGTTGATTAAGCTGCTAATAACGTACCTGTGGGACCTCAGGTTGTCAACTACACCCTTTGTGTAAGTTGTACGGGGGAGCGTACCGGGGCTGCGGCCAGGTACCCATCTAACGGTTGATTGGCCTAAACTTCGCCTTCGCTAAGGGAAGGGTTAGTGTGCAATAACCGGGGAGGCTCACTTGTATTGTTAGAAGTTTCCGAAAGACTTTGTTACTGAACTCGCCTTTGTGGTGTTTGACTCAGATCTTGTGGGTAAAGTGCATAACCTCTGCAGAGTGTAAAATCTATTCGAATAGCCGTGTCCGCGGTATTGGACATCGCTCGGGAATTACAGTCAAGGGTTAGATTTTCTTGAAAATAACTTGGACTTGAAAGGTTGGCTTTGGTTAAATAATGATGTTGATGGAAATGTGGTTTAGGAATGGGAAGGATGTTGATTAAACTCCTGGAAAAGTTATTGATACTATACTTGTTTCTATTGCTTTCGAATCTACTTATGCTACTTGTCAAATGCTGTTTTACTGCAAATATACCCTGAGCTATTCCTTTGTATTAAGCCATGCATGTAGTATATTAGCTGCATTCTGTGCATGACTTGCTGAGTACCAAGTACTCACCCTTGCCACAATACAACACCAGTTGAAGAGGAGACTACACCAGCTTTGGAGGAGGAGCACCAAGAGGAACCGTCTACTTAGGGAGCGAGCCCAGTCAGTTGCCTGTGGTATACTGATGGCGCCACGAAGTTATCTTATTTTTTTCCGCTGCTATTATTTCTCTCTTAATAAGTTTCGCCCTGCGTGGCGTATATTTGTAACTTGACCATAAGGTCGAGCAACCAGTTTGACTATCTAATTAAAGTACTTTATTAGTATCGAGTGGTATGATTGTGATATTTACCGATGTTAAGACTGTGTGCACTAGCCTGTTCCTGGACTAGTGCTGAATACACAGAGGGTCCGGATTTGCAGATTCGGGTCCCGACACGCGGCGTGCGTCGCGCTTATCTTTCTAGTATGTACTATATGTTCATATTCCAGCCGTTCCTTTCTCTCCATCACTCCATCGATTACTAGTATTTTAATTTCTCCTTCACGTCATGGAGCCATGTATGGCCGGTTACTAGTGAAGTCATGCATGGCTTTGTGATGTGAATACCCCATTAGCCTTGACGTGAATACTAGTAATTGGCTTTATGAATACAACTAGTAACTGGTCACTAGCCTTGATGTGAGACTCCATGCATGTATCCATTGAAGCCATCCATTTCCTTCCAGCCGTTTCAAGTGCATGCATGAATTACTTCTTCCGGCCGATTCTCCATTCCAGTCACTTCTTTTCCTATGCTTGTGCATTTCCATCTGTTTCTTCCACTCCTCAAGATCTTGGCTAACTCCTCTGTTACATCCACCCCTCCCTGCCATTTCCCTTGACGTCGTCGCCGTCTTTGCCACCGTCTACGTCATCGTTACCATTGGAGTCGTCGCCATCATCGTCGCCGCTGCCATCGTGTACTGCTACCGCCGTGTATCGCCGTTGACGCTTCTGTCTATGTTGCTGCCGCCGTTGGAGCCGTCGCCGTCGCCACCGCCGTCTACATCACTGTCGGCGCACTCTTCGATCTCGCGTTCTCTGCGTCGATGGTCTACGCTACTGCCTGCGCCGAACGGTATTCTTGTTCTCTTTTTCCTTTCGCGCGCGCTCTATCTCTACGGTTCGGTGGATCTCGTCGTGTGTATTTACACATGTATATATATATATATTAGTATGTAAGCATGCCCACATATATTAACAGGCCGCACGCCGGTATATATATATTTATACTAGAGGTTAGAACATATATATATGTATATTAGGATCATACGCAAATATATGTGTAAATATATATATACTTGATCATGCCGTACGCATGCCATATAGACATGTAAGTATGTAGAAATATATATATACTTGATGACCGAACGCTCGCATGCATGTACTTATGCTAGCATGCATCCATATATATACACTATGCTGTTTTTTTTATATATAGCCGTAGTTAATATATATATGTATATGTATATATATATATATATGTATACATGTGGATATATTCATCGGATCTGCATATGTATATTAGGCCGCATGCGAGTATATATATATTGCGGCAACGATGTTTTTCTCGGTTCTCCTGAGTTTGCTCGTTCTGGTCGTGCTGCCGCCGTCGCGATGTTGCCGCCTTCTGGCCTCACCGGCTCGGCCGCTTCGCAGTGTGCCGTCCGGTTGCTCTCTTTCCGTAGACAAGCTTCTGTTATTCTCGCAGCCAAAATTAGAACCGAACTCATGCAGCCAAAGAGAATATGCGTATATATGATGAATAGTGACATGCAAGGAAAACTAGAAAGTTAGTTTGCAAACCTTTTAGGAAAATTGTGAATTTTGTCTTTTTCGCTACAAATTTGTTCTAGCTCCAAACTGCATGCAAAATTTTGTTAATTAGTAAAAATTAATACCTTTCTACAGTAATTTTTACGAAATTTTATAAAAGAATTTATACTGTTAAATTATTCGCGGAAAGTCCAAACTTACGAATTTTGTATCTCTTAAACTATACGTCCAAAAATACCGAAATAAATTTTATAAAACTTAGAAAATGCTAGACTAATTATCTAGAAATTTGCATGAGATTATAAGCTAGTTCAATTTGTAGTATCTTTTCGAATGTATGTTTATACGTTGTTCCGAGTATTTATTTGGTTCTTTTTCTGCTGCGCGTAGACGTTGAGTTGTGTGACACTGTCGGAAGTGAAGATCAGGACCAAGATCAAGCTTTAGACCAAGACCAGCTATTTTTCGAAGGCAAGTTGTGCTTTGACCATGTTGTACCTAGTTTTTGAAATATATTTCGAAGGCAAGCACGCGGCTAAATCGGTACGACCAAGGACCCTGTAAGTTGGCGACCTCGTTCTACGTCGAGTCCAAAATTTATCAAAGGCTAACAAGCTAACCCCTAGGTGGGAGGGCCCTTACACGGTCGTTTCAGCAACACGCCCAGGGTTTGTTCGCCTAGCGATGGAGGATGGTCGAGAGCTTGCCAGCACCTGGAACATTTACCAATTACGTAAGTTCTTTATCTAGTTTGTTTTTATTACCGCACGTTTTACGCAACCTCCAACGGTTTTTTCATAATGAAATTCGGTTCTTTTGCCCAAGTGATTTCCATTCTTCCCAAGATTTTGTGAATGACTCCGAAGTCCCTGCCCATTGGTAAGCCGACTCAGCTTCACTCAAGGGCACACTTTCCTCCTCACGATCTTGATGATAGGATGAGCACACATGGGCACGAACATTCGCTCCAATCATATTTTCCTAAGGATTGGCTAGCGTGCGCAAGAACGACCAAAGCGCAACGACTAGTGCTGAATCACTAAACTCACCTCCAGAGGTTTCAATCTATATAAGCTGATTATCATTCACAGTAGCACTTTGCTGCAAGTCACAATCGTATACAAACACCCTCTCGATTGGTCCAGGGTGTTATCTTGATCCACCTGCACTCGGTCGTTGTGCAAAGCATCGAGCAACCGCATGACTGTGGGGGCTCCGGTCTTTATAACAGTGACCCGGGTACTTACTATTGCGTTGGACTGGAATTAACGCAACCCGCCAGTAATCCGGTCACTAATCACAAACCGTACCCGGATTGAGGCCAATCAGTCAGCACGACACACGATGCTAGTGGTCATATGCCAATTGATTGATTCCAACCCGAGCTTCCCCGAGATATGTGTCCAGTGCTAGTTCCCTGGATCAGTAGCCTAGCACCCACATATTTTCCACAATAAGTCACATCGAACCATTTATATTAGCAAAATGGTTACAATAGTATTGGTTTGATTACATTGAATAAATAATACACAAGAGAAACTACGCCAATTGGCTACAACAGCAAAAGAAAGAAAACTAATTTGCAGCAACGGCAGAGGTGTGCCTTCCCATACCCAAAGGAACTGACTGGGGGCGAAAGTCCCAGATAACCGCTCAAAACTCGAAACCCGCTTCGAAGAACTCGCCGATCAACGTGTCTTCATTTCCTTCTGCTCCATCTTCTGTGCATGTTGTCAATTTAGGAGCAAACGGTGAGTACACGTATGAACTCGCAAGACTTTCGTGTTTGCAAGTAATATTAATAGATGCAAGCTAAGCCAAGAATCAGGTTTCTACACTAGTTCAGTTGCGTAAAGTCAGAGTTGTTTACAATAGAATAATAATTTCGAAACAATACAGAATTTAAAACAGTAGTTGACATTTAATCATTGAATCCAAATCCATACCTTCATAATCCAATCCACAATGCTCTCAAGTCCCAACGTTACCTCACTTCGTTAATTCAATCACATCGCATCCATCCAAAATCCAACAAGTAGTTAATATATGACCAACCTACCCAACACTCATAATTCAATTCCAAATCCATCCATTCCTTTCCATTTCCTTCTAGACCAGATTCCAGATCCGAAGTCATCGCTACGCGTCCGAGACTTTTCATCATCCCACTATGGCCAATAGGGTGGCAACTAGCGGCCCAAAGAGCAAACACACTAGCCCACAACCTCCCCATAGCGAGGAAAACCACCAAACACTAGCAGCCCCGCAGAGCACACGCTAGAAGCAACCATCCAACACCAACACCTCACCAGATTCTCACTTCTACCAAGAATTCCTTTTCTTTCCAAACCGTCTGAAAACCCAAAACTAAAAGTCTATACTTGATATTATTTTCCAAGCTGCTCTTGACCGTGAGCACATCTAATCGATTAGTTTATTTATTTATCTCTGCAGAGATTGTACACTTTACCCACATGACACATTATAGCAATCAAGTCAGCCATGTCGCGCGATACAGGACGTACCCGCTTTGCTAGTCTGTGACAAAACCTTTATAATCGTTAGAGTTTAAAACCTTGCACCAACACCGATGTACGCACGTCCCTTGCTTTGGTGGTTTTATAGCTCGTCCAACTTAGGACTGCGCACGCGCAGCTCGGCGATGGCCACAAGCACCAAGCGAGCACTGTCGCACCGACCCAGAATGATGGTCCCTACGGGCCCCCACCGTGTCCTTTCCCAAAGCAAGGCATACACTGTTGTATTGGACAACTCTGACCCCGACGCCTCGAAGAGGGAGTTCCTCGAATAGCAACTGAGCCGGCGGTGACTGTCCTACTACTTTGGCCTACCAATATGCAAGGCCAAAATCCAGCAATTACACTAGGCTAGGGCTACCCCATAAATAGCACATGTGGTTGCACTTGTTGACTCAGTTGATAGTATCAAGTTCGGTCCTTAGGGCGACACAGGCGAGACCTTCAGACATCCGCCCGGTCAAAAACTCACTTTATTTCCATTTTCCATTTTTACCAACATACCCACATTTTTACCAAACCTCCATTTTCCAAATCGGAGTTTAAATCTATAGAAGTTTTGATTGCATTGTACCACTAAACTGCAACTAGTACTCTCAATTCTATAGCGTGACTAAGCTTATGCAATTTACTAGACGATTATACCCATTCGACATAAGTATTACTAGGAAATTGAGCGCGGCGGCACGCCGCGCACGTGAGCGAAAAAAAAATATTTTTAATACAAAAAAAACCGAGAAAATGTTTTCGTAGAAAAAGCGGACCACGAGAACACTCTAAAACATTTTTTCCATGCTCTGAAGGAAAAACGGACCACAAAAACATTTTTTTCGGGTAAAACGGAGAAATGCAAACATTTTTTCCATGCTCCGGAGGAAAAACGGACCACAAAAACATTTTTTCCTGGTAAAACGGAAAAACGAGGACATTTTTTCCATGCTCCGGAGGAAAAACGGACCATAAAAACATTTTTCGTTTTTTTTAGGAAAAACGGAGAAACAAAAACATTTTTTGCATGCTCCGTAGGAAAAACGGACCACAAAAACATTTTTTCCGGGCAAAACGGAGAAACGAAAACATTTTTTCCATGCTCCGGAGGAAAAACGGACCACAAAAACATTTTTTCGGTTTTTTATAGGAAAAACGGGCAACGAAAATATTTTTTCCATGCTCCGGAGGGAAAACGGACCACAAAAACATTTTTTCCGGGCAAAACGGAGAAACGAAAACATTTTTTCAATGCTCCGGAGGAAAAAACGGACCACAAAAACATTTTTTTGGGGCAAAACGGAGAAAGGACCTGAACGAAAAGTGCACGGACCTATTTGTTATGATTTTGAACCTGTTCGCTATTTTGAAAAACTATAAAAGGGCTCGTTTACGATTCGTATTTAACGGGAGGTTCTTTATGTAAAATGGCGAAGGAGGGACCTAAACGCGAACCGGGGAAAAAATCTCCCTCTCACAAAAAATTGCAAAAGGACCTATCCGTAATTTTAAGAACCGGAGGGGCTTCTTTGCAAAAAGAGGAGAGAGAGGGGGTGGGACACATGGGCAGGCCCTCTGCCGGCCCTTCCTCCCGATTGTAATAAAGGTTATATGTCTAACTTATTCCTATAGTTCAACAAGGTTCTCATGACAATTAAGATTGAGGAAATCCACCGAATTTAGGTTTATCTACCAATTTCCCCGCAAGTTAGCCATTTTACAGAATGTACACGCATGCATTTATTGTTTTGGCAATTGAAAGTACATTTGCAAATATGGGATCAATATGATAAAGGGGGTGCTTGCCTGTTTGCTCTTCATTGATTATGCACTCGGGGATGAAGTCGGAATCCTTGGCAACAGTCTCCGGCGCAACGAAGTCTACATGTGCAAACGGCAAAAGAACGACAACAAGTCAATTAAACACGAATCCAACAGGACAAATAAGAAGCAAATAAGGCAATTGAGAAGCCAAGATAAGAACTAGGCAAATCCGAGAAACAACGGAGAAAAAGAACTAAAAGGACCTATATTGAACCAGGGAAATCGGCAGTACCGGCGGCTAAATAGCGGTAGTACCGCCCTAGGTCGGCAGTACCGCAAGCTCTGGGGCGGTAGTGCCGCCCTCAGGGTCGGGGGGGGTCTGTGTACGCCGGACTAAATCCTTCGGTCCGGTGCAGCTGGCGCCTCAGTCCAGCAGTACCGCCCAATCAGCACGGTAGTGCCGATGGCTAGGGACCCAAAAGGGGCACTCTCTGGAAATTACCTACCTGTGGCTTACGCGCGATAGTACCGGCTTCCCGGCAGTACCGGCCTAGGAGGGCAGTAGTGCTAGATTTCCAAACTTCGAAGGGGGAAGCTACTAGAAAATAGCAAATAGCTACCAGCATTGAGGATGCGGTACTGCTGCACGGGCGGTAGTACCGGCCTCCTCACGTCGGTAGTGCCGGCCTTAGATGAAAATTAGGGTTTGCAAAAGGGGGATATTGTGCAAACGGATTCAAAACTCCGAGGCAATTGCATGGTTAGGTTCCTAGAGATGCCAGGGACCCATCCACGCAGGTCACACCAAGTTTCGAGTTCGTTTGACCTAACTTTCACCTTTTCGAACTCGATAGCCCTAATTACCGCCAGATTTTGATTTTTGGCCCGAATCAAATTCAAATTATAGCCAGATCCACACAATCTAAATCGCAACTAAGGGCCCAACACCTGATGATGGGACTCTTCGCACGACGATCGGACCCTTCGAACACGAAAACCCCGATTAGTGCCACATTCGATTCCAACACCGAATTGAACTCAAATTCAATTCATTTGCGGGAATCGAACTTCGACAGGGTTGGATATACTCGAGGGTAATTCTCTCAACTTTTTGGAGCTGGGGTTCAAAGGATACTCCAAAACTTTGGGAAAATGACTTTCGGGCGAATAAATCCAACAGGAAGCCGATTAAGGTTTTGGGATGGAATCAATCACGCTAACTAAATCTTCTGAGCTTGACCTAGGTCTAGCAACCCAGGCAATCGAAGATTGACCTCACAAACTAGGGTTTCTAGGGTTAGAACAACCGAGAAAAGAAAAGAGAAAAAGGAAAATCTAAAGTTTTGAGAACAAAACTTGACGGATTGATCTCGGAGTTGGTTCCACTGGTTGAGAGGCTTGATTAGGGTTTCACGAACTCGATCAACACCTCAAAATTCAACTTCTAGAACTAGAAATTGAAACGAAAGGAAGAAACAGAGAGGAGAGGAGCTAGGGTTTGCACCAAACCTCAAGGATTGAGCTCCAAATCAAAATCCTCCAGTTGAGGGACTTGCTAGGGGCTTGATGAAGTTGCTCCACACCCTAGGTCGCCTCCACCTTGCTCCATTTGAGCTCCACCAGCCGAAAAAGAGTGGAGAAGAGGGGGAACTCGGTTGAGAGGGAGAGAAACCGAGAGGAAGAGAGAGGGAGAGAGCTCCTGGGAGAGGGAGAGCGAGTGAGAGAGTGAGGAAGTGAGTGACGGAGCTGAGGAGGAGGTAGTGGAGAGGCTGAGGAAGCCTCTAGAGACTGGTACACGGCGATGTGGGCTCACAGTCGTCGGCATGGCCTAGGCTGTGCGTGCGCTTACCGCACGGTCGGCACTACCGCTTCCCCCGAGCGGTAGTGCCGCTCGGCCGGTACTACCGCCTCTGGCTGGCGGTACTGCCGCCCAGCAGCAAAACTTCGAGATTTCTTAGCGATTCCTTCTCGAATCTTTGGAATTGAACATCGAGGATCCAATGGAAGGGTTTTAGGGTTCCAAGGAAGGTTTTAGGGGTAGGATCACTAACAACTTTGAAGGATTTCGACCGGACTCGAAACTCAAAGTTTCAGGTCAAAATCAATCTAAATGGCTCGAACGAAAAGACAAAACACTCCGAAAACAAATAACTCCAAATTAAGATCCAAATAACAAATCAAGACACTATCAAACACTCAATTAGCCTTAATTAAGCCTAATTAATCTTAATTACAAATTCAAGGTGTTACAATGACTTCCTCGCCCTCATCAAAATCATGCTCGCAACTTAGGAGCATGGGTCATGACGCTCGGGGGGGATAAGGCCGCACGTGTGAATCTTCCTATCAACCTGACCCATACTCGCAATCCGGAGAAGTGTTGTTAGGTCATTAAGTGAAGGTCACGCGATTTTTCTAACTCTCCTATGAACGAGCTCGTGCTTGCAACATTAGGTGTACGACCTTCATTCTTAACGGGGGCTTAGTAGGGACGATGAGCTACCATTTTTTCCAAAAAAAATGCTCGCTCATACCCGTTCTATCCTTTATTGTTCAAGTATTTGTTTTGTGAAATCATGTGCTGAAAAATTGGCTTAGAACTGAATTTGCAAATGTGTTTGTACTTGTGCATGCGCTGGACCAAATTCCAAAAACAGTAAGTTTCCCATCTGCGCTGGACCATATTTCGCACATGCGCCATACCAGACTTTTGGTCCGCCGTGAACGTGCTTTTGGGGACATTTGTGTAGGACCAAAATAGAACTCATTTTACATTGACGCCGGACCAAAGTTTCAGAAACAGCAAAATTCACATTGGCGCCGGACCGTTTTTATGTTTGCGCCGGACCAATGTTTTTTGTCCATGGTGAACGAGATTTCGCGTTGTAAATTTGCATGTACGCCGGACCAAATTTTTGGTCCATCGTGGATGGGATTTTGAGCGTTGTTTTTGTATTTGCGCCGGACTAAATCTTACAAAAACAGTAAGTTTTCCATCTACGCTGGACCAAATTTTTTGGTATGTTGTGAACTGGTTTTTGATGGCTGTTTTCACGTGTACACCAGACCAAATATTTTTGGTCCGCCGTGAACGTTGTTTTGAACATTTTTGCGCTGGATCAATTTGACAAGCAACAGAGACTTTCACGTGTACGCTGGACCGAGTTTTTTGGTCCGTCGTGAGTTGCACCGGACCAGAGTTTGGTCCGACGTGAATGTGTTTTTCTAGGGTTTTGCTCCCTATGTGTGCCGGACCAATGTTTGGTCCGTCGTGAACGCAATTTACTCAGGTTGAGTTGTTTTGTATGCAATGCTCGTGTGAGTCATTGCATGTATTGACTTTGAGTCAAGTCGTGGACTTGTGATCGGATTTGTTTCTTTTTGTTCATGTGCAGGTGTTGCTCGAGGGAGAACGTGGTCGATGATGGGACCCGAACTAGGTTCATGGAGGAACTGAGGTTCAAGACTAGGTTCAGGGAGGAACCGAGGTCTTGGTGGTCAAGGATGTCATGCGGGACGTTCGGGCTAAGAGAGTGGTGCACATGAGAGTTTGTCAGTCACGTGAGTATGGTAGGTGGGCCATACACATGCAGAGTTGTAGTCGTTTGGGGTAGCCTACTTGTATTGGGCTAGGTTGGGCCAAGTGGACATGTATGCATACTCCTTGTGTTTGCTCCTTTAAATAGGAGGGGTGTCTCCTGTTTAGAGGGAACAGAGGGATTGAGATCAATCCAGAGCTTTAGTGTTTGTACTCTTTTGATGGGAGTTGTCGGGACCCCGAATTTGCAAATCCGGACCCTCTGTGTATTCAGCACTAGTCCAGGAACGCGCTAGTGCACACAGTCTTAACATCGGTATATATCACAATCATACCAAACGATACTATCAAAGTACTTTATTTAAATAATCAAAGGGTTACTCGACCTTATGGCCGAGTTACAAATATATGCCTTGCAAGGCGAAACTTTAAAAAGAGAAATAACAAAGAATGAAAATCAAATAAACTTCGTGGCGCCATCCAAAGATACCACAGAATCGATCGGGCTCGCATCCCTAAGTAGACGGGTCTTCTTGGAAATCCTCCCAACCGGCGTAATCTCCTCTTCAACCGGTATTGTGTTGAGGCAAGGGTGAGTACTTGGTACTCAAGCAAGTCATGCATGTAATGCAAGCTAATATACTATATGCATGGCTTGGTACAAAGGAATAGCTCAAGGTATATTTATGTAAAACAGCTTTTGACAAGTAATAAAAGTAGATTCGAAAGCGGTAGAAATAAGTAAAGCATAAATAACTTTTCAAGAAGTTTAACAAACATTTTCCCCATCCTAAACCATATTTCCATCATCTTCTTTGTTAAACCAACCCAACTTTTCAAATCCAAGTTATTTTCAGAAAGTCTAACCCTTGACTGTAATTCCCGAGCATTGTCCAGTACCGTGGACTCGGCTATTCAAATAGATTCTACACTCTGCAGAGGTTATGCACTTTACCCACAAGATACAACAAACACCACAAAGGCGAGTTCCTCAGAATAAAGCCTTTCTAAGCCTCAAACAACACAGTGGTCCTCTCCGGTTCGTGCTCTACACCATCCCTTCCCTTAGCCAAGGCGAAGTATGGGACCAACACACCGTTAGATGGGTACCTGGCCACGCCCACGATACGCTCCCGCATAATCACACAAACGGTGTAATCGACACCTGAGGCTCCACAAGTGAGTCCTTAGCGACTTAGTCAACTAGGGCCGTCCCATTCCAGCCATGTGGCTGCAAGTATGACCCAGTTCAAAGGCTTGCAAGGTTAAGTCCTTAGAGTGACCAGGGCAAGAATACCCGAAGAACCAAATCAACATCCCCAGTGCCACAACCGCCCACTGATTACTCTTGCCACATGCCCTGGCCGAAATCGCTTATCAAACCCCGCTTGATTACCATGCACCACGTCGTCAACATCACATGATACTTTTCCAAAACAGGTTCAATATATCATTAAGTCCATATTAGCATTTGATTGTCCAAAATCATGTCATGAGCACGAAAGGTGTCTAAGCAAAGATACTACAACGGTCTAAACCCTGTTGGCAATTTAATGATGTCCAACTAGTAAACCACAACTAGGGTGACAAGGGTCATGGCACATACTTAGATAATCAAGGTGTCATATAGCAAATTTGTGTTTATCTAACACCCATGTTTAAACAAAGTATCTTTCTAATTGAACTAGCATGCGATAGTTTAAATCAAAATAGATTTCGAAATAGGATCAACATGGTCAAAGCACAACTTGCCTTCAAAAAGTACTTGCTCTTGGTCTTGAGTTGGATCCTGAGTCAACACTTCTCCTTCGAATCCTTCCCAGACTTCAACGTCTACTCGTAAAGCGTGCAAATAGCAAATACACAAATAAACACTAGGCAAAAAGATCCCAAAACTCCAAATAAAATCCATAAACAGAGAGAACATAATTTTCTGGATTTTTAGAAACTGGAATCGTCAAATTTGGAGTTAAAACGCAAAAGTTATGATTATTTAAAGTTTAAATAATCAATTAAATAATATTACAGAGAAAAACTTTAGTCCAAAAATTAAATAAAATTCATATTTAGGTAGATCTCAATTTTATACAAATTTAGAAATTTGAATCGCTCAAATCGGAGTTGAAACGCAAAAGTTATAAGCGTTTGAAGTTTTGAAATTCAAATCAATTATTAAACCGATTTATTAAATCATTTTCTTTTTTCGGAAATTAATTATTGCGTCAGCATGGACACGTGTCAGCTCCTGATTGGCTGGCTGACGTCAGCCGGTCCATGGACTTGGTCCACGCTTGGCTCGGGTCTACGGTGGACTCGGTCCACGGCTCCACGTGAGACTGACATGTGGGTCCACTCGGGTGACGTCATCGCTGACGTCAGCGGAGCTCAGCCCACGGTGCTGACAGGTGGGGTCCACTGTGACGTCATTGCTGACGTCAGCGCACAGCTGGGACAGCCACTGACATGCGGGCCCGCCATGACGTCATCGTGACGTCATGGTGCAGTTTGGCTGGGCCGCTGACATGCGGGCCCAGCGTGTCAGAGACACGTTCTCTGGCGGCCCGACCGCTACCGATCGCGCGCGGTTGGCCTTCTGGCCACGTGGCTAGATCTAGGCCGTTGATTTGAAAATCAACGGCCCAGATTGGATCTGGTGTTACGCGTTTGGGGTGAACGCGTTAATCCGGGACCGTTGGATTTAGATCCAATGGTTGAGATTGAATCTAGAGATCGTGAACGAAACCTCACCGCGCGATGACGTGGCAAGATCTGGATCGTGCGATCTTGATCGGACGGCCGAGATAGCTCAGCGACGGCAATGGCGTCGGCGGCGGCTTGCGCGCCGGAGTCGATGATTTATGACACGCCCGACGGCCGCAGGCCCCTCCGCCGAAGTGGATGGTAGGCACGTGCGCGCTTTGACGCAAGGGATCTGGATCTGGGTCAACGCCGGCGGAGGATGGCGACGGTATGAACGGCGCGAAATCGCGGCGGAGTGCTTTACCAACTCCGGCGAGCAATAGCGGCGAGACGGTGGGGATCCTAGCGGCGTGAGCTAGGTTTCGGACCGGCGTGGGATGGCGATCCTCGGTGCGATCCGGCATTAAATAGCCCCGAGGCGTGTTTCGGGCGGAACCCTAGTCGGTCACGGCGGCGCTCACCGGGCGGAGTCCGGCTCGGACGGGCGGAGACGACGCAATCGCAGCCGCCCACGTGGCGCGATCAACGGCCCCGATCGCCGCGGCGCGACCGTCCGGTCCGGACACGGCCGGTCGGTTTCGGCGGATCTCGGCCGTTGGATCTTGATCCAACGGTTGGGATTGATTAGGTTAGGAGTGGGTTCGGTCGAGTCACGTGGCTCGGTCGGACTCGAACACGAGTCCGACTCGGGCTCGGTCGGATGAACAAGATTTGACCCGAGTTTGATTTTCCAATGATTTAATATTTAAAATAATTCCTAGTAATTCATTTAATTCATTAAAAATAGCAAATGACTCGAAAAATTCGAGAAAAATTCGAAAATACTTTGGATCATTTTGGACTCAAATAAAATATTTCCAACAAAAATTTATTTGCAAAATTAAATTCTTCAATTATTTCAAAATGGAATAAATTCAAATAAATTCCAAATAAATCCAAATAAATTCGAGAAAATTCCAAAATTCACCAAAGTGCCAAATCACACATGAATTTAGGAAAAGTAAAATTTTGGGGTGTTACAAACCTCCCCTTAATAGAATCTCGTCCCGAGATTCGTGGCTTACTAAAGGAATAGGTTTGGAAATTCTTTCTTCAAATCCTCTTCGCTCCCAAGTCGCTTCGCTCTCTGCATGGTTGCTCCATCGAACTCTACTAAACGGGTTGACTTGTTTCTAGTTTCTCGATCCATTGTGTCTAGAATCCTCACTGATACTCCTTATAGGTCAAATCCTCTTGCAACTCAATTGACTCTAGCGGTGTCTGCTCTCAGAACTCGAAGACACTTCTTCAATCGGGACACATGGAATACATCATGTACTCCCGCTAACGATCGTGGCAACTCCGGTGATAAGCAACTTCGCCTCTGCGGCTCAAAATCTTAAATGGTCCAACATAACGGGTGCAAGTTTCCCTTTGGCATGGAACCTCTTAACTCCCCGAGAGGCGTAACTCGAGGTATACAAAGTCTTCTCGTTCAAAACTCAAATCTCGCGACGATTGTCAAGATAACTCTTTTGTCGAGATTGGGCTATCTTCAACCTTTCCCTAATCATGGCGACCGTTTCTTCACCTCTTGAAGAATATCAGGCCCAAAGACACGGCGCCGCCGGTCTCATTCCAATTCAATGGCGTCCGACAGGTCGACCATACAAAGGCCTCAAAAGGTGACATCTCAGAACTAGCCTCGATAACTATTGTTGTAATCGAACTCGGCATACGGCAAACTCTTATCCCAAGAGGTAGCATAAGCCAATGCACAAGCTCTCAACATATCCTCCAGACCTGGTTGACCCTTTCTGGCCTGTCCATCCGTCTGTGGATGATAAGGCATCTTGAAGTTTAAACGGGTTCCCATGGCTTCATGCAACTTATTCCGTAACCTTGAGGTAAATTGGGTACCTCTCGTCCGATACAATCCTCCTTGGCACTCCGTGCAAACAAACAATCCTGATCATGTACAACTCGCTAATTTATCTCCGAGTAAGTGGTCTTCACGGGATAAAATGGGCTACTTTAGTCAAGCGATCCACTATAACCCATATGGAGTCACAACCTCCTTGAGTCTTCGGCAAACCGGTAATGAAATCCATTCCGATTTCCTCCCACTTCCACTCGGTATCTTGGTAATTTGTAGCAATCCTGCCGGTCTCGATGCATTGCCTTGACTCTCTGGCATACGCCGCACAATGCAACATGCTCGGCAACTTCACGTTTCATACTCGGCCACCGTAATCTCTCCTTCAGATCCTGATACATCTTGGCGCTTCCAGGATGAATCGAGTACTTGAGTCATGAGCTTCTTCCGTAATCGCTTGCTTTAACTCCTTTTGTTAGGCACACAAATGCGATCCTTCATCCACAACGTGCCTTGCTCATCCAACTTGAAGTCCTCTCGCCTTGCCTTCCTCCTTTTTTGGACTTAATCCTACGGATCCTGTCATCATCCTTCTCGCCCTTCTCGGATCTGGTCCTCTAAAGTAGGCTTTACTTCCAATGCGCCAAGAATCCGCTAGGTACTACCTCAATCCTCATTTTCTGGAAATCCTTACATAACTCATCCTCGACTTGTGGCTAGCAACGCACTCACGGTATGGCTTTTCCGACTCGAGCATCGGCTACTACGCTGGCCTTCCCGGATGGTAATGGATTCCAACATTATAGTCCTTGATCAACTCTAGCCATCTCCTTTGCCTCATATTCAGATCCGATCGGGTGAATATGTACTTAAGGCTCTTATGATCCGTATATACTTCACATCTGTTTCCAATCAGATAGTGACGCCATATCTTCAAAGCATGCACTACGGCGGCTAACTCTAGGTCATGTGTCGGATAATTTTCCTCATGCGGCCTCAATCGCCTTGATGCATAAGCGGCGACCTTTCCATTCTCGTGACAAGACACATCCGAGTCCTTGGCGCGATGCGTCACAATAAATGTCGAAGCTTTGAGCAACATCCAGAGAACTAACACCTGTGCTGATGTCAATTGCTTCTTCACTCCTGAAATCCTTTCTCACATTCCGGCCCATGCAAACTTCTTTTCCTTCTTCAAAGAATTGCGTAAGAGGTTTCGCGATTGTCGAAAAGCCTTCGATGAAACGGCGGTAGTATCCCGCCATTCCAAGGAAACTCCGAATCTGGGTCACAGTCTTCGGCTGCTCCCAATGTAACACAGCTTCTACTTTGCTTGGATCTACGGCGACTCCCTCTGCAGTCATTACATGTCCAAGAAACTCCACCTTGTCCTTCCAAAAATCACACTTGCTGAACTTGGCGAAAAGTTGCTGTTCCCTCAGCTTTTCCAAAACTCGCCTTAAGTGTTCGGCATGTTCATCCTTTGTCTTGGAGTAGATTAGGATATCGTCTATGAACACGACGACAAACTTGTCCAAATATTCCATGAACACCTTATTCATCATATTCATGAAATAAGCTGGCGCATTAAATCGATCAAAGGACATAATCAGAACTCGTAATGTCCATATCTTGACGAGAATGCAGTCTTCGGAATATCCTCTGATCGGATCTTCAACTGATGGTATCCCGATCTCAGATCAATCTTGGAGAAAACTCCGGCTCCTCTTAACTGATCAAACAAATCATCAATCCTGGGTAGCGGATACTTATTCTTCACGGTGACTTCATTGAGTGCACGGTAGTCAATGCACATCCTGAAACTCCCGTCCTTCTTCTTGACAAACAAAATCGGTGCTCCCCACGGCGCATTTAACTTGGTCTCGATAAATCCTTTCTCCATTAACTCTTCTAGCTGTTTCTTCATCTCTACCAACTCCTCGGTAGACATCCGATAGGGTCTCTTTGCTATCGGTCTTGTACCGGTACAAGCTCTATTACAAACTCTATGTCCTGTCTGGCGGCATACTGTAGATCTTCAGAAAACATCTGGGTACTCATTCACTCTTGAGACATCCTCTATGCCGATTGCCTTGGTACTGTTAACCATCAACCGTCCATCTCTAACTGCAGTGGCTTGAAATTCCACTTTCTTCCCACACGGGCTCTCAACTGAGATAGTCCTTCGTCCACAATCCAATACAGCCTTGTGCTTGGATAACCAATCCATTCCCAATATAACATCTAAGGTCTGGGTCTCCAAAATTATAAGGTTTGCTAGGAACTCTATTCCATCTATTAGTATTCTCACCCCGGAACATCCTACTTCCGTTCGGAGTTCGGAACCAGGGGTTTGAACTAAAAGCATGCACTTAAGTCTTGCAATTCTCAAGTCATTTCTAGTAGCAAAGCCTTGCGAAACAAACGAATGCGAAGCTCCAGAGTCAAACAAAACTGCTGCAGGTACTGAGTTAACAAGTAACTTACCCAGTACGACGTCCGTAGCATTCTGCAGTGCATCTGCGGTGACATGGTTGACTCGGCCTCTCACCACGGCCTGGGGTGTGGCTCCTGGTGCTGGCGTCCTAGCTGGGGTGGTTCCTAGATTGAAGCGAATCGGGTCACTCGCTGTCTTCTTTGGGCAATCATGGCAAAGTGTCCTGGCTCGTTGCGATTGTAGCCGCGTCTCACTGTTCCTTCTTGTTGCACGGAGTAGCGTTTCTAGCGAAGTGGGTCCTGATAGTTCGATTGGCAGGTCTTGGTCTTTGAGGAGGGTGTCCTTGTTGCATTCGTGGTTGGAATCAAGAATTGATTTGGTGCAACTCTCAAGCGCTATGCGTTCCTCGACGTGATCCTTGCTGTTGCATCCTGCGCTTCTGTTCTCATCCAGTTCCTTGCGCTTGTCCTCAAGAATAAGCGCCTTATTCACCAACTCTTGGAAATCTGGAAAGGTGTGGGTGATCAACCCTACTTGCAATCCCGAGTTAAGTCCCTTCATAAAACGACTGCCTGGATTTATCTATCGCTACATCCTCAAAGTGCGTAGCGTGCTAGCTGTGTGAACTTGTTCAGTAGTCGGCCATCGGTGATTACCTTGCTTGATGCTCGAACTCCTCCTTCTTAAGGTCCATGATTCCTTCAGGCACGTGATACTGTCGGAATGCAACAGTGAACTCTTCCCAAGTGATATCTTGGGGTTCTCTGCGTGGCACGAAGTTCTCCCACCATTCGGCAATTTGTTCCTTCCAACTGATGAGAAGCGTAAAGTACCTTCTCATTCCCTATGCATTGAGCTATGTGTAGCTTCCTCTCAATTGATCTTAACCAATCATCGGCCTCCAATGGATTGGCATTCCCAGAGAAAGTGGGTGGGTGAGTTCTCATGAACTCTGACAGCCTTGTATTCTGGCGTGGCCCCTGATTAACTTGATTAGCAGTGGCCTGAGCAAAGGACGTGCTGCATTTGTTGCATCATAGCATGCATCAACTGAGTCTGGGCAGCAAGAAAGGCTCCAAAACTCTGCATATCAACTGGTGGTGCTGGTGCTCCATCATTGGGGTTTTCTGCTGGGCGAGATCCACTCCCACTGCTTCCAAAGTTTCCACGGGTGTTCACCATCTGTCGATTTGCTCTAGGTTTAGAGATGAGAGGGAAACAAGAATAGACAAGTAATATGGAACTTATGCGGGCGAAAGGGGTAACTTAAGGTCCAACTTTATTATTAATAACTTGGTATGGCTGCTTACAATGCCTAAGGGCCTTGCAACACATACTGCACACTTAGCAAACAATGAAAATCCAAATCGAACTAACTCTGGAGTCTAACGCCTAAAGGGTGACTCTTTCTTCTATGACGCGATTCGGCGAAGGAGTCTCACTATAGAACCTATGCTCACTCATCGAGAAAACCTCCACGGCACGAGTGCGGTGTCTTTGTGGCATAGGCGCGAAACGATCGCCATGTCCAAAGAATCGTGTCCTCTGTGGTAGTCGAAGAAGCGGTGTCCTCATCGAGATCGACTCCTCTGGATCTGGCTCGTGTAGCTCAAATCGCTCTGGGTGCAGTCCGTACAAAGTCATCTCCAACTCGTCAATCCTTCGCGTAAGATGTGCCACATACTCTTGAGCTTCCCGCCATCTGTTCTTCTCTGTCGTGATCTCCTTGCGGGCCTTCAGAGCTCCTTGCTTGTATTATCTAGTACATCCTCCTGGCGACAATAAATCGTGCCAATCGTGTAACCGTGGCATCCTCATCCTGAATCTCCTTCGGTCGAAGGTTATCATCTGCGCGGATGGTAACGGAACACCGTACTCTCAATTCTCTGGCGTGAATACGGGTAATGTGCCGCATTGCTCGTCGTGATACTTCTTGGATACCCATCTGCATTGTAGATCTCCGCGGTCAAAGGTATCGAGCGATTGCCTGGCCCTTTTCCTAGCAGTACCTCAATCCTCACGTCACAAGCCTTGATCAATCCCGCTTGTCCGATCACTTCTACTTGGTATTGGGGCTTCTCAAAATCTCCGAGAGTCTCAGAGCATATGCCAAAGTTCCGCGGCGTGACCAACTCCCAGATCAACGTAGTTGAACTCTTCCTCCATCTGTCACAAGAGTGCTTTACGTAAGAACTCGGAATTTTTAAATTGTGACAAGGTAAGGGAAAATTTCAGCAAGAGACGAGAAAGAGAGACGGGGATAAGTCGAGATGTCATTTCTTGTCTTCACTAATTTTTAGCTTTAGAAAATAGGTTTTATCCTCACTATGACCATTCTAGCTAGGGTTGAGCCTACAGTCAAGTATGGCTCTGATACCACCTCTGTCGGGACCCCGAATTTGCAAATCCGACCCTCTCGTATTCAGCACTAGTCCAGTAACGCGCTAGTGCACACAGTCTTAACATCGGTATATATCACAATCATACCAAACGATACTATCAAAGTACTTTATTTAAATAATCAAAGGGTTACTCGACCTTATGGCCGAGTTACAAATATATGCCTTGCAAGGCGAAACTTTAAAAGAGAAATAACAGCAATGAAAATCAAATAAACTTCGTGGCGCCATCCAGATACCACAGAATCGATCGGGCTCGCATCCCTAAGTAGACGGGTCTTCTTGGAAATCCTCCCAAATCGCGTAATCTCCTCTTCAACTGGTATTGTGTTGAGGCAAGGGTGAGTACTTGGTACTCAAAGAAGTCATGCACGTAATGCAAGCTAATATACTATATGCATGGCTTGGTACAAAGGAATAGCTCAAGGTATATTTATGTAAACAGCTTTTGACAAGTAATAAAAGTAGATTCGAAAGCGGTAGAAATAAGTAAAGCATAAATAACTTTTCAAGAAGTTTAACAAACCTTTTCCCAATCCTAAACCATATTTCCATCATCTTCTTTGTTAAACCAACCCAACTTTTCAAATCCAAGTTATTTTCGTAAAGTCTAACCCTTGATCAGTAATTCCGAGCATTGTCCAAGATCGTGGACTCGGCTATTCAAATAGATTCTACACTCTGCAGAGGTTATGCACTTTACCCACAAGATACAACAAACACCACAAAGGCGAGTTCCTCAGAATAAAGCCTTTCTAAGCCTCAAACAACACAGGTGGTCCTCTCCTCAGGTTCGTGCTCTACACCATCCCTTCCCTTAGCCAAGGCGAAGTATGGGACCAACACACCGTTAGATGGGTACTGGCCACAGCCACGATACGCCCCTCGCATAATCACACAAGCGGTGTATGGCCCGACACCACGAGGCTCCACAAGTGAGTCCTTAGCGACTTAGTCAACTAGGGCCGTCCCATTCCAGCCATGTGGCTGCAAGTATGACCCAGTTCAAAGGCTTGCAAGGTTAAGTCCTTAGAGTGACCAGGCAAGACTACCCTAAAACCAAATCAACACTCCCAATGCCACAACTAGCCCACCTGATTACTCTTGCCACATGCCCTGGCCGAAATCGTTTATCAAACCCCGCTTGATTACCATGCACCACGTCTGTCAACATCACATGATACTTTTCCAAAACAGGTTCAATATATCATTAAGTCCATATTAGCATTTGATTGTCCAAAATCATGTCATGAGCACGTAGCAGGTCTAAGCAGTATACTACAACGGTCTAAACCCCTGTTGGCAATTTAATGATGTCCAACTAGTAAACCACAACTAGGGTGACAAGGGTCATGGCACATACTTAGATAATCAAGGTGTCATATAGCAAATTTGTGTTTATCTAACCCCCATGTTTAAACAAAGTATCTTTCTAATTGAACTAGCATGCGATAGTTTAAATCAAAATAGATTTCGAAATAGGATCAACATGGTCAAAGCACAACTTGCCTTCAAAAAGTACTTGCTCTTGGTCTTGAGTTGGATCCTGAGTCAACACTTCTCCTTCGAATCCTTCCGGCACTTCAACGTCTACTCGTAAAGCGTGCAAATAGCAAATACACAAATAAGCACTAGGCAAAAAGATCCCAAAACTCCAAATAAAATCCATAAAGAGAGAGAACATAATTTTCTGGATTTTTAGAAACTGGAATCGTCAAATTTGGAGTTAAAACGCAAAAGTTATGATTATTTAAAGTTTAAATAATCAATTAAATAATATTACAGAGAAAAACTTTAGTCCAAAAATTAAATAAAATTCATATTTAGGTAGATCTCAATTTTATACAAATTTAGAAATTTGAATCGCTCAAATCGGAGTTGAAACGCAAAAGTTATAAGCGTTTGAAGTTTTGAAATTCAAATCAATTATTAAACCGATTTATTAAATCATTTTCTTTTTTCGGAAATTAATTATTGCGTCAGCATGGACACGTGTCAGCTCCTGATTGGCTGGCTGACGTCAGCCGGTCCATGGACTTGGTCCACGCTTGGCTCGGGTCTACGGTGGACTCGGTCCACGGCTCCACGTGAGACTGACATGTGGGTCCACTCGGGTGACGTCATCGCTGACGTCGTGAGCTCACCACGGTCGGCAGTGGGGTCCATCAGGACGTCATTCTTGGCGTCGGCGCCAACAGGGACAGCCAGCGACATGCGGGCCGCCATGACGTCATCGTGGCGTCATGGTGCGCTTTGGCCGGCGGCCGACATGCGGGCCCAGTGTCGAGACACGCTTCTCTGCTGGCGCCGACCGCTACCGATGGCGCGTTGGCCTTCGCCACGTGGCTAGATCTAGGCCGTTGATTTGAAAATCAACGGCCCAGTTGAATCTGGTGTTACGCGTTTGGGGTGAACGCGTTAATCTGGACCGTTGGATTTAGATCCAATGGTTGAGATTGAATCTAGAGATCGTAACGAAACCTCACCGTGCGATGACGTGGCAAGATCTGGATCGTGCGATCTTGATCGGACGGCCGAGATAGCTCAGCGGCGGCAATGGCGTCTTGGCGGCTTGCGGCGGCCGGAGTCGATGACGATGACACGCCCGACGGCTGCAGGCCTCCGGCCGAAGTGGATGGTAAACGCAGTGCGCCTTAGCGCAAGGGATGCAGATCTGGGGTCAACGTCGGCGGAGGATGGCGACGGTGGCGAACGGCGCGAAACGCGGCGGAGTGCTTTACCAACTCCGGCGAGCAATAGCGGAGACGGTGGGGATCCTAGCGGCGTGAGCTAGGGTTTCGGGACCGGCGTGGGATGGCGATCCTCGGTGCGATCCGGCATTAAATAGCCCGGAGGCGTGCTCGGCGGAACCCTAGTTTCGGTCCGGCGGCTCTCACCGGCGAGTCCGGCTCGGACTCGGCGGAGCGCAATCGCAGCCGTCCGCGTGGCGCGATCAACGGCCCCGATCGCCGCGCGGCGCGACCGGTCCGGTCGGACACGGCTTCGGTCGAGTCGGCGGATCTCACCGTTGGATCTTGATCCAACGGTTGGGATTGATTAGGGTTAGGAGTGGGTTCGGTCGAGTCACGTGGCTCGGTCGGACTCGAACACGAGTCCGACTCGGGCTCGATCGGATGAACAAGATTTGACCCGAGTTTGATTTTCCAGCGATTTAATATTTAAAATAATTCCTAGTAATTCATTTAATTCATTAAAAATAGCAAATGACTCAGAAAAATTCCAGAAAAATTCTGGAAAATACTTTGGATCATTTTGGACTCAAATAAAATATTTCCAACAAAAATTTATTTGCAAAATTAAATTCTTCAATTATTTCAAAATGGAATAAATTCAAATAAATTCCAAATAAATCCAAATAAATTCCAGAAAATTCCAAAAATTCACCAAAGTGCCAAATCACACATGAATTTAGGAAAAGTAAAATTTTGGGGTGTTACAGGAGTACTTTAGACAAAAAGAAATAAAGATTAATTCCTTCTAGATCCTCTGCATGCTACAGTAATTGCGAAGCTACAGTGCACGCATTGCTCGAGTCAACGGAGTCAAGGACTGCGAGCTTAAAGGAAAGCTCGCCACCCGAAAGATTCAAACCACTCATGATTTGTTTGAGTTAGCTGACAAATACGCCATCCATGCCGAGGCCCATGACTTCCTGACAACCCCAAATCTGAGCACGACAAGCCTGAGTCGTCCAAACTAGGGGCCAAGAAAAACAAGAACCACGGAGAAAAGCGGAAGGGTGATTCTACCGTGGCCGCGATCGATAGGAACAAAGCATGGAACATCGGTGACAACAAGGGCCAGAGCCGCGGCGGCAAGGCAGCGCTAGCCGAACACGGCCTCGAGCAAACCAAGGAAAAGGCCAACGAAGATGAGCCCGAGTATCATGAAGCTAAACACAAGGTGGCCCATATCTTCGGATGATTTGCCACGTACGAGTCCAAATGATAGTACAAGGCAGTTGAAAGAGATGTTAGTCTGATAACCCCACCTTTTCCTAAGTTCCTCAAATGGTCGGAGGCACCAGTCACCTTCGACCAGCGAGATCGCCCAGCTATGGTCCCCAAACCTGATTGATACCCTATGGTGGTCGAGCCCACCATACTTAACATCTGAGTGGCGCGAGCCCTGGTCAATGGAGGAAGTTCTTTGAACCTCATCTTCGCCAAAACGTTGTATAAGATGGGTGTTTCCCGAACAAAGATTAAAGCCAGAGCAGAGCTTTTCCATGGCATAACTCCGCACTCATCGTTAATACCGCTTGGGCAGATCGAGCTACCAGTCACGTTTGGCACGTTGGAAAATTTTCGTACCGAAGAGCTCCTCTTTGATGTCGCAGACTTTGAAACCGCGTACAATGTGATCATGGGTCTCTCCATGCTGGCACAATTCATGGCAGTGGTACATTACGCTTACCAAATCATAAAAATGCCAGCGCCCAACGGAATCCTCACTATAAAAGGTGACGCACGCTCTGCAGTAAGGTGCGACAAGAAGAGCTTAGAGATGGTCGAAGAGGTTCGCCCTAGCAACCCCGTCGGTCCAGACAAACGCCAGAAGCACCAGAGCAACGCCAGCGCTCCATCGATCACAGCATCGACAGTGAGCCCGGCAGAAAATATGGCGGGGAAATCAAGGCCGTTCCTTTGGACGCGTCAGAGCCTTCCAAGACGTTCAAGATGGGCACCAACCTCAGCCCCAAATAGGAACTCGAGCTCATCACCTTCCTCCAGGCAAACTACAACGTCTTTGCCTGGCAACCATCCGACATGCCTGGAGTCCCTAGGGAGGTGATTAAGCATCGACTGGCAATGGACCCCAGCATCAAGCCGGTGGTCCAAAAGCAATGCCGCTTCACAGAAGACCGAAAGCAGGCCATACAAGAAGAGATCGGCAAGCTCCTCAAAGCCAGCTTCATCTGGGAAGTTCGGCATCCTACATGGCTGGCTAACCCAGTCCTCGTCAAGAAACCCAACAGCAAGTGGAGGATGTGCGTCGACTACACCGAACTCAATAAAGCATGTCCCAAAGATCCTTTTCCTCTCCCCCACATCGATTAGATTGTAGACTCGATGGCGGGCAGTGAATTGTTAAGTTTCCTAGATGCCTATTCGAGGTATCACCAAATTAGCATGTCCACAGAGCATGAGGAGAAGACCTCTTTTATCACCCCGTTAGGTGTTTTCTGTTATGTGAAAATGCCCTTCGGGCTTAAATGCGCCGGGGCTACACATCAGCGATGTATACAAAATTGTCTGAAATTCCAGATCAGGAGCAATGTTGAAGCTTACATCGATGACATTGTAGTCAAGTCTAGAACCAAAAATTTGCTGGTAGAAGACCTTTGAGAAACATTTGACAATCTCAGGAAGTATAAAATGATGCTAAATCCTGAAAAGTGCACGTTCGGCGTCCCGTCCGGAAAACTTCTCGAGTTCCTAGTATCTAGTCGAGGCATCGAGCCCAACCCGCACAAGATCATGGCCATCGACTAGATGCGCTCTCCATGGACACTAAGAGAGGTACAAAAGCTCACAGGATGCATTGCAGCCCTCAGCCGATTCATCTCTCGGATGGGCGAACGAGGACTCCATTTCTTCCAATTGCTCAAGGAAACAAGAAAAGTTCGAGTGGACCAAAGAGGCCGAGGAAGCATTCCAAGAGCTAAAAAGGTACTTATCCTCTCCCTCTATTTTGGTATCCCCTAACGAAGGAGAAGATCTTTTCTTGTATATTGCAGTAACTCCCCAAGTAGTAAGCACTGTCTTAGTAGTCGAGCGGGATGACCCCGACAAAGATGAAAGTACAGAGGCCAGTCTACTATGTGAGCGAAGTCCTGCACGATGCAAAGCTTCAATATCCCCAGATCTAGAAGATGCTTTATGCAGTCTTGATGACATCCAAAAAGTTGCGGCACTACTTCCAGGCACACAAAATCACCGTGATGACAACTTTTCCGCTCAAGGAAGTAATCCGAAATCGGGATGCCACTAGACGAGTAGGCCAATGGGCTGTCGAGCTCAATGAATTCTGGGTCGACTTCGCTCCAAGAACCAGCATAAAGTCAGGAATCCTAGTGGACTCCGTGGCAGAATGGACGCACATCGAGGAGAAGAAGCCCGAAACCTCCTACAACTACTGGACAATGTTCTTTGATGTCTCGCTCAGCCTGCAAGGCGTGGGCTCTGGCATCTTGTTCAAATATCCAATAGGTGAGGAACTTAGGTATGTCATCCAACTCGATTTTCAAGCTTCGAATAACGTTGCAGAATATGAGGGACTAGTCAACAGGCTTCGAATAGCCACTTCGCTTGGGATAAAATGACTGCTCGTGAAAGGGGACTCACAGCTAGTTGTAAACCAAGTGCAAAAAGATTACTAGGGTGTGGATGATAACATGGCAGCATATCTAAATGAGGTTCACAAGCTAGAGCACAAGTTCGAAGGCTTGGAAGTGAAACACATTCGATGGGGTGATACTCCATAGCCGATGAACTCGCCAGGCTCGCTTCGTCCCGATCGCCTGCTCCATTAGGGGTCTTCGTAGAGAATCTCCTCAAACCTTCTGCCTCCCTCAAACAAGAGATGGAAGCCGCCCAACTTGACCAACAGCCTAGTCGAATTAGCGAGGCGGAACCCGTAGATACGGAAGCTGCACTACTCGAATGCGAGCCGACTTGGATGACCCCATTCCAAGCCTATCTCGAAGGTCAAGAGGTCCCTGACAATGATGCCTCAGCTGAGAAAATTGCCCGTAAGTCCAGGCTGTACACGTTGGTAAACGGCAAGCTTTACCAAAAGGGGACGAACGGAATCTTAATGAAGTGCATCACTCAGGAAGAGGGCAATAAAATATTGCTTGATATCCATGGAGGCTTCTGTGGCAACCATGTGTCCTATCGCACCATGGTCGGAAAAGTCTTCCGACATGGGTTCTATTGGCCAACTGCCCTCCAGGATGCTTGTGAGCTTGTGAAAAAGTGCGAAAGCTGCCAATTTTTCGACAAGCAAACCATCAGACCAGCCCAAGCACTGCAAACTATTCCTCTATCTTGGCCTTTCTCCGCTTAGGGCTTGGACATCTTGGGACCTTTCCCTAGAGCCCAAGGAGGTTACAAATTCCTATTTGTGACAGGGTTTCAAATTTCGTTTTGGAATAAATCTCATCACCTATCGAAATTCGAAATTTCGCCGAGATCTCATTATTTTGGAAGAAATCCGAACGAAATACAAAAACCAAAATTTAAATCCGGTCAAATCCGATCAAGTTTTAATCAAATCTCGGTCCATTTCACCGAGATTTCGGTCCATTTCATCGAGATATCGGCGAGATTCAACGAGATCTCGGACTTTGAATTTTTTAGGGTTTTTTCAATTTCATTGGAATTATGATCTACCGACTGTCCCACATGGGAAACAATGCGAAGAATCCAAACCGATCAAATTTGGTCAAAAAAATTTCAAATCTCGGTCAAAAAACCGAGATTTCGGTCCATTTCACCGAGATTTCGCCGAAATTCTAGGGTACTATAGCACATTTAAATTTTTTTAGGTTTTTTAAATTTCGTCGGGATTATAGAACTCGGGGGGGTCCGAAATCCAAAATTTCACCGAAATTTCGCGGGATTTCGACGAGAATTTGAACCCTAGTTCATGGCCATCAACACATTCACTAAGTGGATCGAAGCCGAACCCGTCAGGAACATCACCTCGGAAGCGGCTAGGAAATTCATGAGGAGCATAGTTACCCGATATGGCATCCCGAATTGAGTAATAATAGATAACGGTTCCCAGTTCATGAGCAATGCCTTTACGGTCTTTTGCGAAGAACTAGGGATAAAACTCTGTTTCGCTTCAGTTGCTCATCCTCAGAGTAATGGCCAGGTCGAATGAGCCAATGGTCTCGTCCTGTAGGGACCAAAACCCGCGTGTTCGATAGGCTCAAGGCCTGTTCAACTTGATGGGCAAAGGAGCTGCCCTTGATGCTATGGGCTATTCGAACCTCGGCTAGTCGGGCCACCGGCGGAACGCCGTTTTTCTTGGTCTACAGAGCCGAAGCTATGCTCCCAATCGAGTTAACGCATGGGTCGCCTAGAATGGAGAACTACTCGAAAAAGGAACAAGAGCATGCACACGCAGACGATGTAAACCTACTCGAAGAATATCGAGATCGAGTTGCCCTTCGAGCGGCCAAGTACCAGCAAGCGTTACGAAGGTATCACAAACAAAGGGTCTGCGAAAGAGTACTCGCTGCAGGGGATCTTGTACTATGAAAGGTTTAGAAGTATGATAATCGTAACAAGTTATCACCTAAATGGGAAGGTCCCTATCGGGTCAAAGAAACAACTCGACCCGGATCCGTATGACTATCTACCCTCGACGGAGTAGCGCTGGGCAATTCTTGGAACATCGATCAGCTCAGAAAATTTCATACGTAAACTTAGTATGAGGCATATGATAGGTGAACCCTTTCACTTTCATAATTTAATTTACATTAACAAAATATTTTTTTCTAAGTACAGAAAGATGCCCTACAAGCTCTTGCTCCGATTCGAGCCATCGTCACGCTTGCCCTTCGCCCGCAGGGACTCGAAAGAGGATGAAATCATCCCCAGGATCTTCCTCCGCCTTTGGGAGGGGCCAGCGAAAACTCGATCATGCGTGGACAACGAGAACGACAGCTTGATCGGCCTGGGCCTCGAGGTGCCAGTGGACTCCAAGCTGCTGGCAGGGGAAGGAACTCTGTCACCCTCCCGAGCATCGCCCCTGTCCCCCGGTTTGCCGGTGGTAGCCGTAGTGCCCTCCCACTGCGCGAGAGAAAAAGGCCCTGGGGCGGCGTCAAGCCTCCTCTTCTCTAGCAGCGGCGAAGGCATCCCTTCTGTGGAGGTCCTCGAGCCACTAGGGACCCATCGCCCACTGGTGACCTCCTCTTCCGCCCTCGCCCTCCTCTCCTCCTCCATGACCTCCTCCTCTGCCTCTCGTTCGAGGGCCTCCTAGTCGTTCTCATCGTCGTCGTCCGACAAAATATCAATCAGGGAAGGAGAACAAGGTGGAGGAGAAGTCACGAGTGCGCTAAGTACTATGAACACAGAAGTAAGAGAGTGGAGTGGCAAAGGAAGACTGATGGTGAAAAGTACAACGAGTCCCGTCTACTTATAAGCCTGCAACCACGTCACATCAAGCCACTCCAAATTCCAAGGAAGAACAGGAAACAGCATAGGCGCGAACATCGAAGCGATACCCAAGTCATCACAAAGTCTAACAGTCACACAGAAGTCGAAGCGATATTCACGCTCAAGTCTCAACCCGACACCAACGTCTGGTCGAGATCCGGGGGCTACATCGCGCGCCTTGTCGGTGCTTACGCTCAAGTCCTGACCCAATGCCAACATCAGGTCGAGACTCAGGGGCTACATCATGTCACAAGAGAACAGAACAACAAATCTAGGAAAGTCTGTAATGTCCAAGTAAGCACAAAAGTTTCATTCAATTATCAAAACATAAAATATTACATTGCAAGTAACTACTATTGTTGTTCGGAGTCGACACTCCGTGGTGGCGATGAGGGATCTCCGGCAGGGCTCCGTTGAGCCTCCCCTTTATCTCCCTCTACTCCCACGGCAATAGCACGGGGAGCACGAGAAAGAGATGAAGCTTCAAGAGAAGCTTCATCCTCTTCCCTCACGCCATCGGCCTAAGAAGGACAAGCGTCTGCCTCGTCAACTATGATTCGCAGCGTGCTAGTAAGCTCCTCCTCCTCGTATGGAACCGCCTCCTCCTCCACTCGCCGGTCTTCTTCCAACAGCTCCCGCGCAAGGGCATCCCAGTCAATCCCGCTATCCGCATTCGCGGAAGCGGCGGATCATGCGGGAAAAGCCATAGCCAAGGGCATAGGATCTGACATTTCGGAGGAGAGCGAGGAATGCGCGTCAAAAGCCATGAAAAATCTCAAGGCCGAAGGTCTTCGCACTAGCGTAGCTGAAGCTGGGAAAGGAGGAAGATGAACTAAGCAAAAGCCCTCAACACAAGTTCGGTCTATTTATAGCACTAGGAACGGTTGAGGCGCTACGCTTGGGATATCGAAACACCCGCTTGCATTTTGTGACAAAAACAAACGAGCTGCAGATAAAGAGGAGTGATGCGAAAAATGAAGTGTTACCAGGGCAAAACTGCCCAAGCCAGCGAGCGGCAGGGATGACGAAAACCACAATAATGCATGGCTCGACCTGGTCGCCTGATCGGCTACATCGCGTGTTATTTATGTTTATGCTCAAGTCTCAACCCGATGCGTCCATCAGGTCGAGACTCAGGGGCTACGTCGCACACTTTTTCAGTGCTTATGCTCAAGTCCCGACCTGATGCGTCCATCAGGTCGAGACTCGGGGGCTACATCGCACGTTTTTTCGGTGCTTACGCTCAAGTCTCGACCCGATGCCAACACCAGGTCGAGACCCGGGGGCTACATCGCACGTTTTTTATGCTTATCCTCAAGTCTCGACCCGATGCGTCCATCAATTTGAGACTCGGGGGCTACATCACGTGCTTTTTTGGTGCTTACACTCAAGTCTCGACCCGATGCGTCCATCAGGTCGAGACTCGGGGGCTACATCGCGAACCTTTTTTGTGCTTACGCTCATGTCCCGACCCGATGCATCCATCAGGTCGAGACTCGGGGGCTACATCGCGCGTTTTTGCTATGCTTATGCTCAAGTCCCGACCCAATGCCAGCATCAGGTCGAGACTCGGGGGCTACATCATAGAATCACTAAGCTAAGCTCAACCTTCTACTGGATGCGGCCATCGAGTAGAGGGTCGAGGGCCACACTTTAGTTACACCATCAAGGAAATACAAGGGCAAAACATTGCAGACAAAACAAAGTTGCAATAATCAGATGAGTACATTTCCATTCAATTAAAACCATCAAATATGGATGTTACACATAGATAGTTACAATTGCTATTCTCCCTCGGAATCAGTACTTCGCTTCGTCAAGAAAGAAGACCTTCCGGCAAGGCTCTATTAAGCCTCCTGTTTTCTCTCCCTCGCTCCCACGGTGACAGTCCTCAGAGCACAGCGAAGGATCATTGTTTTTGATCCATGTGTTTTTGATGATGAGTATTTGAATATTCAAAGAGATTTGAAAAGATTTGAGTTGATTTGATTTTGGTTCAGTATTTGAAAAAGAGTTGAAACATTTTTTTTTTGAAACGATTTATTTTATTTGAAAAAGATCTGAAACCAGTTTGTTTATTTGAAAAGATTCAGATTTTGCAAAAGAGTTTGGTCTGATTTTTAATTATATTTTTGGTTGATTTTATTTGATGCAATGCGCTCGTGTGAGTGGTTGCATGGATTAACTTGAGTCAAGTCGCGGACTTGGGCTCGGAAATTGTTTTTGTGTTTTTTCACGTGCAGGTGTTGCTTGAGGTCGACGCAGCAGGACCGGCGCCAGGCGTGGCAGTGGCCTCGGCGACCGGCCGGTGGTGCGCGGCTTGACTCCAGTCAACCGGGGCGGTCAGACACGCTTTGTGCTGGCGGCAGAGGCGGGCGGCGTCTGGCGGACCGGATGAGGTCGGAGGAGCGCGACGGCCACCGCGGCGCTGGCGGCGAGGAAGCAACGTCACGGCGGCCAGGAGCACGCAATATCACGTGGACGTTTAGGCTGCAGGCGCCATGCACGCGCGTCGGCGCAAGGCGATCAAAGTTCTGCATGTTGCATGCAAATATTTGTCCAAAAGGAAGAAGGCAAGCGTGATGCTTGCATGCAAGGAAAGAGTCATTTGAACTCGAGAGAGACACACGTGAATACGTGATGCATGCATGCACTCGTACTCGATCGTTTTGGACATGCATGCGCTCGGACTCGGGAATCGGAGAATCTGGGAGTTTGGTTTGAACTCGATCTGGACACGGTTTTAGGAGGGCGTGAACAGCACTATTTAACCAAAGCCAATGAAGCCAAAGGGAGATCAATCCAATGCAAAGGGCAAGAAGCAAAAGGTGCCTACAACAAAGAAAAGCTTTTGTGCTCTCTTTAGTTTGTTTAGGGTTTTCTAATCTTGTGAGATTAGAGATTTTGTTTAGGGTTTTCTAATCATTGAAGATTAGAAGATTTTTTTGGTGTCATCTTGTTGAAGATGGCTTTGGAATAAAAAAAATAAGTTTATGCAATATTCTCTTATTTTTTTTTTGCTTTGATTCTTGATTAGAAGGTTTGTTCGATTTTTGATAGAACTAGTTTTGATTTTTGTTCGACTTGTCTCGCTAATTAATCTAGGGTTTTGATCTCTTCATTATTAGATATTCTTCCGCTATTTAGGGGTCTTTTATTTTCAGAAAGAAATAGTTGAATTTTATTCGGCATCTATTCACCCCCCCCTCTAGTTGCCTACCCGGTCCTACAAGTGGTATCAGAGCAAGGCTCTACTAATCCATCTTAACAGGTGATTAGTAAACGATAAGTTATGGCAACGGAGAAATACTCGAACAAGCCGCCAATCTTCGATGGCACAGACTTCCCCCACTGGCGGATCCGAATGACTGCATATCTTCAAGCTCAAGGTAACGCGATTTGGCGCAAGGTAAAGATTTCATACAAGCTTCCTTCTAATGATGATATTGATAAAATCGAGTTTGAAAAGGATGTTGAAAGTAATAATAGAGCTAGAAACATATTGCTTCAAGGACTTGCTAGAAAAGAATTCGATAGAGTCTGTCATTTACTCACTGCTCATGAAATTTGGAAATCTCTTCAAGATTATCATGAAGGCACTGACTCTGTCAAAGAGGCTAGGCAAGATCAATTTAAAAGGAATACACTAGATTTGAAATGAACTCGAGAATCATTAGATGATTGTTTTGCTCGTTTTAATAGAATCTTAAACAATCTTAGAATTTGTTGATGTACAATACACTGACTCTGAAAATGCTAGACATTTCTTATCATCTCTTGATCTTAAAATCGGCAAATGAAAGTAATCGCATTTAGGGAGGCTCACAAGATGAGTGAAATGACATTGGATAAATTATATTCTAGTCTCAAAACTTTTGAGATAGATATTGTTTCCAGAACATCCAGGATAACTCTTTGGCTCTTAATGCAAATTCTTCTTCATGTGATAATGCTACTAGTGCTTCATCATCATATTCCATTCTTGCCTTGAGTGCTCTTAGTGATGAACAACTAGATCAAATACCGGAAGATACACTTGCTCTTCTTTCCAAGCGTGTCAATGCAGCTTACATGAGATCAAGGGAGAGAAGAGGAGCCTCCATCCACTTTGCTACAAGCTGCGGCAAGGCGGAGACACGTCCGTGCTAAGCGCTTCAAGAACAAAGTTAGAGACGAAGGATCAAAGCAACTCCTCCAAAACCTTCCGGCCAAAAGAGAGCAAGGACAAAAATAAGCAACGGACGAAGAAAATGCTCAACAAAGTCTTTTGCAATTGGTCGCTTAGACCTAAGCGACATTGATGATTCAAGCGACGATGAGAAGGAAGCAAAGCAAACGAAGTTGAGCGAGAAAGATTTCACCGGACTGTGCTTCATGGCGAAAGGGAACACTAGTGATTCTAGTGACAACGATAGCACCTCCAGCGACGGTGATGAGGTAATACCTTCGTATGATGAGCTTTGTGAAGTTTTAGTCATATTGAGAAAATCTTTAAGAAAATCCTCACTCAAAAATAAAAACTTAGAGAAAGATCTATCCATGCTGAAAACTGAAAACTTTGATTTTAGAAATTCAAATTCTGAAAAGACATGTGATTCTTGCTTAGATCTCAAATTTGAAATTAAATCTTTAAAAGAGGAACATATGATTAAACTAGAACAAGTTTATGCCAAAAATGAAAAACTTGTGAAAAATGTTGGTTGCTCTCTTGATGGTTTACATGGTCAAACTTCTTGTTCTAAATGTCCCATACTAGAATTGAAGTTGCATGATGCAGATGCTAAGATTACTCAATTGTTTAATGATTTGCTTACACATGAAGTTCTTTCATGCTCAACTTGTCGCAAGCAAAAAGAAAAAGTAGATGTTTCCTGTAATAATTGTTTAACACTCTCTCGAAAAATTGATTACTTGGAAAAGTCTTTAGAACGTTTTACTAAAGGAAAGAAAAATCTAAATATGATTTTGGATCAATCAAAAGTCAGCACTCATCACAAAGGTTTAGGTTTTGATCCTTATGCTCATCACAAATCATATGCTCCTACTATTGTTAAAACTCTTGAAAAAGGAAAGTTTGAAATTGTCAAAGAACCTGAGAAAACTGTCTTCAAATCTGCTGGAATTTTATCTTCTACAATGATGAATGCAAATGTTGCTTCTGCTCCTAAAGACAAACCATTTGTTAAGTACAATTACACTCATTGTGGAAAAGATGGTCATTTGGTGAATTTTTGTTTTAGACTAGCCAAACAACAGAGAAAGGAAAATTCAAAGGCTAACTTTAGACAAACACGTATCATTTCTCAACATGTTCCGCTAGTGAAAGCAAACAAAATTCCTCGAAATTCATCTACGTTGCATTCACAAGCTTTTGTACGATCACCTCCTCGTCGAGTGATTCGAGTCTTTGGATACCTAAATCTTATTTCTCTAACCCAAATGAATCCTCGGCATCTTCTGCTCATAACATGTAGGTGGTACGAGAAAGGGAAGGAGAACATCTGGGTTGTTGATTCAGGATCTTTGCCAACACATGACAGCAATCCAAGTTGGTTCTCCTCCCTAACAAAAGCATCTGGGAACGAAACGATCACTTTTGGAGATGCTACTCTTTGGGCCAGCGTCATTGCAAAAGGTACCGTGAAGGTGAATGATCACTTTACTTTAAAGAATGTCTCTTTGGTGTCTAAACTGAAATTCAACCTTCTATCTCAGATCTCAATTGTTGGATGAAAACTTTGAAGTGAGTTTTAAACCAAATGCATGTAGAGTACTCGATGCTTCCGAAACTTGACTCTTGAGATATCTAGACTTGGAAAAATTTTCATAGCAAATTTTAGCAATGCTTCAAGTTCACATTGTTTTGTTGCTTCGTAATCTAGAAATCTCAATTTTTGGCATCGTCGGTTAGGTCACATGGGCTTTGATCTGTTATCTAGATTGAGTGGTCTAGACTTAATTCGTGGCTTGCCAAAATTAAAATCTTGCAAAGACATTGTTTGTGCTTCTGTCGACATGGTAAGATGGTTGGAGCCCCTCATGCTCCTGTCTCTCAGAATGACCACTCGACCCGGTCAACTTCTTCACATGGATACAGATGGGACCATCTCGAGTACAATCGTAGGAGGTAAGTGGTACTTTCTAGTAATAGTTGATGATTATTCGAGATACTCTTGGGTGCATTTTCTGTCTTCAAAAGATGAGATTTTTGGACTCTTTCATGTCTTCATTAAGAGATTGATAAATGAATTGCCTAACTCATTGAAAGCCATAAGAACAGATAATGGTACAGAATTCAAAAATGCATTGTTTAAATACTTTTGTGAAACTAATGGGATTGAACATCAATTTTCTTCGCCATATTCTCCCTCACAGAATGGTGTTGTAGAAAGGAAAAATAGAACTTTGATTCAAATGGCTAGAACTATGCTAGATGAATACAACACTTCAAGAAAATTTTGGGCTGAGGCAATTTCTTCCTTGCTATATATCAAATAGGGTCTATCTCGAGCTTTACTTGGTAAAACATCTTATGAATCGAGATTTGATCGTAAACCATCTGCTTCTCACTTACGAGTGTTTGGTTGCAAATGCTTTATTCTTAAACATGGAAATCTTGATAAATTCAAGCTCGTAGTACAGATGGTATTTTCCTTGGCTATTCGTTGCACTCTCGTGGATATCGTGGTACTTGATTTATCGACTAACAAATTGTTGGAGACATGCGATGTTACTTTTGATGAGGCTAGCCACAGGAGCTAGACCCGACATTTCAGGTTCACGAGAAGATTTAGAGCCAATCTTTTGGATAAAAGATTCAAGAAAATGATGAAGATAATGATGATGATGAGCTCATACCTACAGAGCAGGAAGATGTTCCTGAACAAATTGATGTGACTACTACTTGATTCTCCTACACCTCCCACGGCAGTGAAACAACTGGACCTCCCTTACTGTTTTGAATAACCATCATCCTGAACAAATTATTGGAAGTCTTCATGAAAGGGTGACACGTTCTAATTCATCTCAAACTCTTTTATGCATGCATTCTGCTTTTGTTGCAAATTTTGAACCTAAGAACATTACTCATGCTTTAACTGATAGTTCTTGGGTAGATTCGATGCATGAAGAGTTAGAAAACTTTGAAAGGAATAAAGTTTGGTCTTTAGTGGAACCTCCTAAAAATCAAAACATTATTGGAACAAAATGGGTTTTTAAGAACAAGTTAAATGAAGATGGAATAATTGTTAGAAACAAAGCTAGACTTGTAGCTCAAGGTTATTCTCAACTTGAAGGAATTGATTTTGATGAAACATTTGCTCCTGTTGCTCGTTTAGAAGCTATTCGCATCCTCTTGGCTTTTGCAGCTTCAAAAGGTTTTAAGTTATTTCAAATGGATGTGAAAAGTGCTTTTCTAAACGGTTTTATAGAAGAAGAAGTTTTTGTGAAACAACCCCCTGGTTTTGAAAATGAAAAATTTCCTAATCATGTGTATCGTTTATCAAAAGCTCTTTATGGATTAAAACAAGCTCCTCGTGCATGGTATGATAGATTAAAAGGCTTCTTGCTTCAACATAATTTTGAGATGGGAAAAGTTGATAAAACTCTGTTTACTCAAAATTCAAATGATCAATTCCTTGTGGTGCAAATTTATGTGGATGATATTATCTTTGGAGGATCCTCCCACTCTCTTGTGTTGCAGTTTTCCGAGCTGATGTCCAGGGAATTCGAGATGAGTATGATGGGAGAGTTGACATACTTCCTTGGATTTCAAATCAAGCAAGCGAAAGAAGGGATCTTCTTGCACCAATCCAAGTATACAAAGGAGCTACTAAAGAAATTCGACATGGGAGAAGGAAAGTCAAGATCTACTCCAATGAGCACAACAACAATTTTGGATCTTGACGAGAATGGTGTCGAGATGGACCAAAAGAATACGAAGCATGATTGGATCACTTCGTACTTGGATCGCCGAGGCCTGACATACATTTTGCAGTATGTTTGTGCGCTCGATTTCAAGCCTCTCCTCGAGAATCACATCGACAAGCAATTAAAAGAATTTTCAGGTATCTTCGCTCCACTTCTGAATTTGGCATTTGGTATTCTTGTTCTTCTTCGCTTACACTCCTAGGATATTCAGATGCTGATTTTGCGGGGTGTAGATTAGATAGAAAGAGTACTTCTGGCACATGTCATTTTCTTGGCACTTCACTTGTTTCTTGGTCTTCTAAGAAACAGTCCTCGATTGCTCAATCTCTCTTTGAAGTGAATACGTTGCAGCCGCTAGTTGTTGTTCACAAATTCTTTGGATCACTTCAACTCTTAAAGATTACGGCATTAACTTTAGTAGTGTTCCACTTCTTTGTGATAATACTAGTGCAATTCACATCGCTAAAAATCCTGTTCAACATTCAAGGACTAAACACATTGATGTTCGATATCATTTTCTTAGAGATCATGTTGAAAAAGGAGCTATTGAACTGAAATTTGTTGATTCGGATGCTCAAATTGCTGATATTTTCACTAAGCCGCTTGATTCTTCTCGCTTTGTTTTCTTACGCGGCGAACTTGGGATCATTCATCCCCATGGGTTGATTTGAGGGGGAGTCTTGATTTTAACTCTTTCATTTGTGTTACTTGACTTTGGTTACTACAAGGAGCTATTTTGACGTTACACTTAAAGAAAACTCCCCGGTTTTCATTTCATCATGTAGTACAAAGCTTTGTTGACTATTCTTGTGTATATAGTCAAATTAATGCTACATTGCTTCACCTCTCACTAAAAGACTAAAAGACTAAAATAATTCAATTTGAGATGCTTTTCGAGAATATTTTGGCTCTTGTTCATTATGGTATTGCATTTGTGAAATAGGCTTAAAAGTTTCTTGTCATCTGTTGAAAGGCTAGAGCTGATTAGAAACTATGTGTGAGCTTTTTGTTGGACTTCAAATGATCATTATGAGTCTCAAGCAAAATCAGTATTTTAATATTAAAAGTTGAAAAAGATGCAAGCAAAAGCTACTTGGCTAAACACAAGTTTAGTACAATGTGCAGCTTCCTTGCCAGGGATTTAAATTCAAAAGATGCAAGAAAAGGCTACTTGTCTAAACAAAAGTTCAGAACAATGTGAAGCCACTTGCCAATTTAAACTGAGAAAGATACAAGAAAGAACTACCTACTCATACACAAGTATGGGCTAGTGTGCAGTTACTTGTCATCCCTGTTGATCACAAAGCAAAATTGTCAAACTTGCTAAAAGAGAAAAAGGAAATTCAAATTTTTGAAAAGGCTTGAGACAAACATTAGTGAATTTGAAAGTCTTTCTTTGCTCATGATAGATTTCTTTTTAGCTTTGGCAAAATCAGTTTATGACATTTTACTTGTTTGCTCTAATTTGCTTATGCAACAACTATTCTATGTGTTAGAGCCTCCATATTCTCACAATTTGCTTTCTCATTGGATAAATTGATACAAAATGTGAAAACTCTCGTAAAAAACTCTCCAAATGCTTTAAGATACCTTGAATATACTTCAAAGCTTGAGATACTGCATTCATTAAGGGGGAGTTTTGAGATCTTGATGACTATTTTGTCAAAAAGGGGGAGAGCAAAAGTCAAGAAGAAGAAAAATAAAAAGAGAGGAGAAATTCAAACTGTTTGAGAATTTGGATTTACTTGGTCTTTACCTGGTCTTGGAATCTTTTGGGTCTCAAACTCTCATTTTTTTCTATACTCTTGTCAAATCTTATATTGTGTTTTGTCAAATTACTCATCAAGGGGGAGATTGAAGGATCATTGTTTTTGATCCATGTGTTTTTGATGATGAGTATTTGAATATTCAAAGAGATTTGAAAAGATTTGAGTTGATTTGATTTTGGTTCAGTATTTGAAAAAGAGTTGAAACATTTTTTTTTTTTGAAACGATTTATTTTATTTGAAAAAGATCTGAAACCAGTTTGTTTATTTGAAAAGATTCAGATTTTGCAAAAGAGTTTGGTCTGATTTTTAATTATATTTTTGGTTGATTTTATTTGATGCAATGCGCTCGTGTGAGTGGTTGCATGGATTAACTTGAGTCAAGTCGCGGACTTGGGCTCGGAAATTGTTTTTGTGTTTTTTCACGTGCAGGTGTTGCTTGAGGTCGACGCCAGACCGGGCGCCAGCGTGGCGATGGCCTCGGCGGCCGGCCGTGGTGCGGCTTGACTCGATCAACCGGGCAATCGACACGCTTTGTGCGCTGCGGGCGGCAGAGGCCGGCGGCGTGGCGGCGGACCGGATGAGGCTCGGAGGAGCGCGACGGCCACCGGCGGCGCTGGGCGGCAGGAAGCAACGTCACGGCGGCCAGGAGCACGCAATATCACATGGACGTTTGGCTGCAGGCGCCATGCACGCGCGTCGGCGCAAGGCCGATCAAAGTTCTGCATGTTGCATGCAAATATTTGTCCAAAAGGAAGAAGGCAAAGCGTGATGCTTGCATGCAAGGAAAGAGTCATTTGAACTCGTAGAGACACACGTGAATACGTGATGCATGCATGCACTCGTACTCGGAGTTTTGGACATGCATGCGCTCGGACTCGGTGGGAATCGGAGAACTTTGGGAGTTTGGTTTGAACTCGATCTGGACACGGTTTTAGGAGTGCGTGAACAGCACTATTTAACCAAAGCCAATGAAGCCAAAGGGAGATCAATCCAATGCAAAGGGCAAGAAGCAAAAGGTGCCTACAACAAAGAAAAGCTTTTGTGCTCTCTTTAGTTTGTTTAGGGTTTTCTAATCTTGTGAGATTAGAGATTTTGTTTAGGGTTTTCTAATCATTGAAGATTAGAAGATTTTTTTGGTGTCATCTTGTTGAAGATGGCTTTGGAATAAAAAAAATAAGTTTATGCAATATTCTCTTATTTTTTTTTGCTTTGATTCTTGATTAGAAGGTTTGTTCGATTTTTGATAGAAGAACTAGTTTTGATTTTTGTTCGACTTGTCTCGCTAATTAATCTAGGGTTTTGATCTCTTCATTATTAGATATTCTTCCGCTATTTAGGGGTCTTTTATTTTCAGAAAGAAATAGTTGAATTTTATTCGGCATCTATTCACCCCCCCCCTCTAGTTGCCTACCCGGTCCTACACACAGTGAAGAGATGAAATCTCAGAAGTGGAAACTTCACCTTCTCTAGCTCACCCAGCGTCGAGCTCCCAGAAGCTGATATTTCACCTTCTTCTCCTCGTGCACCTTTATCAGCTCAGGAGCAAGAAGGGGAAGAGGCGCCTCGTCTCTAGGATCACGCGTAAGAGATGAAGTTCCAAGAAAAAGAACTCCGCCCGGCTCTCCTCGCATGCCCTGGATGGAGAGAAGGGAGGAAGCGCTTCTTTCTCTAGAGCACGCGCAGGAGAAGTTGTTCCAGGAAATGGACTATGCCCGGGTCTCCTAGCATGCCCTAGAGAGAGAAGGGGGAGAAGTGCCTTATATCCCTCGCCAATAACCCACAGACATTTCCCTCACATGGAACCGTTTCCTTCTCCGCTCGTTGATCTTTCTCCCTTGCCTCCTGGGCGGCAGACATCCCGATCGGTCCCATCTTCCAGGGCGGAAGTAGGAATCTGAACAAGGATAATGAAGGACCATGTGGAGGTCCATCCATGTGTGTGATGAGTATTTGACTTAATTTGAGCTTGGGTTGCTCAGGTTTGAGTTTGATTTAAGTTTGGATTTGTAATGAGTTTCATTTGGAAGCATTTTGATTTGTGTCGGGTTGTTAGTTTGCGCCGGACCAAGGGAACCAAGAAACATAGTGTTTCCCATTTGCGCCGGACTAAATTTTGTGAAGCTCACATTTGCGCCGGACCAAGTTTAGAAATGACCTATGTTTGCACCAGATCAAGTTAGGAATGACATTACATTTGTGCCGAACCATCTTTTTCTCATCAGGTCAAGAAACAGAGAGTTTCACGTTTGCGCCGGACCAAAAAGGTTTGCAAACAGAAAGTTTCACGTTTGCGGCGGACCAAAGGGTGAAAAATCATGTTTACGCTGGACCAAGTGATTTTACAAATAGAGAAAATCATGTTTGCGCCGGAACATTTTATTTCGCGCCGGACCAACTTTGACACCTTGCAGTAAATCACATTTTTGATGGTCTTCCCGTGCTCAAAAAATTATTTGGTCTACATTAAAGTTGTAGAGAATTTCAAGACGCAACTTTTTCATGTTGACAAGTTTTTCATTTGAGCAACATAAAAAATAATAAAAAAATCGGGAATGCAAGTGTATTTGCGCCGGACCAATCATTGCGAAAATCGCATTTGCGCTGGACCAACTTTGACACCCTACGGTAATTTGCATTTTTGAAGGTTTTCCTGTGCTCAAACAATTATTTGGTATACGTGAAAGTTTTAGAGAATTTCAAGACGCAACTTTTTCATGTTGACAAGTTTTCATTTCAGCAACAGAAAAATTCATAAAAAATCGGGAAGGGCTCGACTGTGTTGGAAACAGGGCTTTTCGGAAGTTGGTCCGCCGTAGATGCTTTGTGCTCTGTTGAGCTTTGACGAAAATTTAATTTTATTCTTGAGCAATGCTATGTGATGTGCTTTCCTTGTATATGATGGATGCAGGGCTCTGTTTGGTGGTCATCGTGAGGCGAAGGGAGGCCGGAACTAGGCAAGGGTTGCCGGAGGTTCAAGATGGCCAGAGGTCGCCGGAAGATGGCCGGAGATGGAGCCAGTGCAGTCCAAGGAGGCAAGGAGACAAAGTGTCTGCTAAGCTAGAGCCTTTTTAGGTCTAGTATACCAGGGAGTTGTTGGTCATTAGAACTAAAGTAGTGGTCAAGTTAGCTTATGTGAGAGTGTTGTTAGACTGGTCACTTAAAGATGCTTTGATAAAGCATGCGTAAAAGTGAATCAGTGCAACTCATGTGAGAGAAAGTGTGGGATCAAATCTTGACCCTTGGAAGTTAGCTTAGTATTGAAGCAAGACATCCAAGGGTGGGAATTGATCCTAGAACACTATAAATAGAGGGGAAGGGGTGCCCTTCTTCTCTGAAGTTTTTGGTGCTCCTTTGAGCTTTGCCCACATGAAGTGAGGCTTTGTGAAAACTTCCAAAGAAAAGAAATACAAAAACATTCTCTCCGCTCTGAATTTAAATTCTATATTTACATTATGTCTTTATATTACACAATTTAAGTGCAGTCTTTACATTATGCAATTTAAATTCATTCTTTACATTCTCAGAATTTAAATTCCGCAAGTTGGATTTGCCTCCCCTCCTAATTGCTTCTGGTTCTTGGTGCCAAGGATGATAGATTGATTGGACGAGTCTTCACTTAGATCATATCCCAATCCTCTAGGCAATCCTTGTTTCGAGTTTTGCGAGAAACCGATCTTTTATGCCTCCATTGATGAATCCTTGTTTGATCGTGTTTTGATGGGTTTGTTTGTGACCTCTAGCTTGCTGTGACTTGTGGGAAGGTATCCAAGTTCATCTTGATCTTCAAAATCCCACGAGCAAGCCTAGATCACATATTGGCTCTTTTGCCCCAGGAGAGAATTTTTTCTCCAGGTTCTTTATTCCTTGCAAGAGAGTTTTTTAGTTGGATGCTATTTGTCCAGTAGGTGGGGAAGTTTTATTTTGGGATCATTCACCCCCCTCTGATCGTCATTCCGATCTTTTAATTGGTATCAGAGCCGATTTTGCTCTTTCATAGATCTTGACCGGTCTCAAGAGCCATGGCGACGGACAAATACTCTTCTAAGCCTCCAATTTTTGCTGGAGTTGATTATCCGTTCTAGAACGTTCGGATGGAGACATACATCATTGCCCAGGGTTTTGCTATATGGCAGAAGGTGAAGCTCTCGTATGATGTTCCGGCCGATGAGAACGTCAACACCGCAAACATGGCTGACGTTGAGGCAAACGCTAAGGCCAAGAACCTCCTCATACAGGGACTTAGCCGCAGTGAGTATGATCGCGTCTCTCACCTATGATCGGCTCACAAGATCTGGGTGACCCTCAATGCTTACTATGAGGGCACTACTCAGATCAAGTCCGTGAGACAGGATCAATTCAAGCGTGACTACAACAAGTTTGAGCAACACGCTGGTGAGAGCCTCGATAAGTGCTTTGATCGTTTTGCAAAGATCCTCAGCAATCTCCGGTCAGTTGGTTGCTCATACACTGATTCCGAGAATGCGAGGCATTTTCTTAGAGCACTCGATCTGAGGATTTGGGAGATGAAGGTAACCACCATCACGGACCACACGGATTTGTCAACTTTGACTCTTGATGGGTTGTATTCCCGTCTCAAGACTCATGAGCTCGACATTGTCGCTCGTAGGACGAAATCTTAATCGATGGCCTTGATTACTGATCCCATCGGGTCTTCGTCTTCAGGACCCTCACTTGACTTCTCTTCTGGTTTTTCTATCCCCGCTCTTTGTGATGTAAGCGATGACGTTCTGGAACAATTTCCAGAAAATGAGTTTGCTCTTGTCGCTCAAAAATTTTCGAACATTTACAAGAGGGTGAGAGATAAGAAGAGGAGCGGCAATATCACTTGCTTTGAGTGTGGTGGCCCCAACCACATTCGGGCAAACTGCCCAAAGCTGGAGAAGGGCAAAAACGAACAAGGCGATCTGAGCAAGAATGACTACATCGACAAGAACCGCAACAAGAAGCCTCCTGCTCGCGAGCCAGCGCGAGAGAAGAAGCACCGCAAGTTCGCCAAGAGTAAGAAGTTCTTTCATCGCGTACTCGCCGCTATAGACGATCTGGACCTCTCTGATATGGAGACATGGAGCGACGAGGACGAGGATGAACCGCAGAGAAGAATGGCGACGATTTCTCTAGCATGTGCTTCATGGCCTCCAATGCCATAGAAGTAGACGACTTCAACCTGTACAGTGACACGGAGGAGGTTCGTGGGATAGGGAAGGGGGAGGTTTAGATCGTAGACTCCGGCTGTTCACGTCATATGACCGGAGACTCCCGTTGGTTTTCTTCCCTAGTCCGACCTCTTGGTGATGAGGTGATCACTTTTGGGGATGCTTCTTCAGGTAGAGTCATCGCTAAAGGTACCGTCTGCATTAACGATCAATTTGTTCTTAAGGACGTTGCCTTAAGGAGTAAGCTGCATTTCAATTTGTTTTCTATTACTCAGCTTATCGATGACCATATCGAGGTAAGCTTCAAGTTTAGTGGCTGTAGAATCCTCGATTCTCATGGGGAGTTGATTTGCGGGATTTCTCGTTTTGGGAGAGTCTTTCGTGCTGATTTTTCTTCTTCTTCTCGAGACTCTCTCCATTGTCTTATTGCTTCAGAGTCCCGTGATCTCTCCTTTTGGCATAGGAGGCTTGGTCACATTGGCTTTGATCATTTGACCCGAGTTAGCGACCATGATCTCATTCGTGGTTTGCCCAAACTCAAGATCTTCAAAGATGTAGTATGCCCTCCTTGCCGACATGGCAAGATGGTTGCTGCTTCTCATCCCCCAGTCACCCGAGTGATGACTAATGCACCAGGACAGCTTTTACATATGGACACTGTTGGTCCAGCTAGAGTGCAGTCAGCGGGAGGGAAGTGGTACATTCTTGTCATTGTCGATGACTTTTCGAGGTATTCTTGGGTCTTCTTCATGGCCTCGAACGATGAGTCATTTTCTCACTTTAGGGTTTGGTTCATAGGTTGTCTCTTGAGCTCCCAGGTGCCTTACGAGCGATCCGCAGTGACAATGGCACAGAGTTCAGGAACTCCTACTTTAATAGCTTCTGTGAGGAGTCAGGCATAGAGCATCAGTTCTCTTATCCATACGTCCCTCAGCAAAACGGCGTAGTGGAGAGGAAGAACAGGACCCTGGTTGAGATGGCCAGGACGATGCTAGATGAGTACAATACTCGTAGGAAGTTTTGGGCTGAGGCTGTAGCTACGACATGCCATGTTACCAACAGAGTCTTTCTTAGGGCACACTTGCACCGCACTTCTTATGAGTTGAGATATGGGCGAAAGCCTAGTGTATCTCATTTTCGTGTTTTTGGTTGCAAGTGCTTCTTCTTGAAGTCTGGGAACCTAGATAAGTTCAAGTCATGCTCTGCTGACGGGATCTTTCTGGGTTACTCGACATCTGCTCGTAACTATAGGATTTGGGCTATAGACTTGGGTAGTATCATAGAGACTTATGAGGTGACTTTTGATGAGGCTAGCCTTAGTGCTAGACCTGACATTTGAGGCTCTTCTCCTCTCTCCCAGTCTATTTTCCCTAAGAATGATGATGACGGAGATGAAGGCGCCTTGCCTGATCCAGTCACCATTCCTGCTCCCGAGGTGCCTCCCACTTCCATTTCTGCACCTCAGGGAGATCAGCCCTTACCCTTAGACTCTTCTGCAGCCAGTGGCTTTGTTCCTACTTCTCCCATGCGAGCAGTAGAGGCCACGTCTGCTACTGGACCACCCCGATATATACAAAGGTGTCATCCACCTGATCAGATGATCGGCGATTTGTCCGATCGTGTCACACGCTAGAAATCAGGTTTGTCTTCTTTCTGCCTTCACTCTACCTTTGTTGCCTCTTTTGAGCTGAAGGACGTTTCTCATGCATTATCCAATGAGTCGTGGATTAATGCTATGCATGAGGAACTTGAAAATTTGGAGAGGAACAAAGTCTGAAAGCTTGTCGAGCCCCCCTCTGGTCACAATATCATTGGGACCAAATGGGTGTTCAACAACAAGCAGAGTGAGGATGGGGTTGTCATTCGAAACAAGGCTAGACTAGTCGCTTAGGGTTTCTCTCAGGTTGAGGGTCTCGACTTCGAGGAGACTTTTGCCATTGTAGCTAGATTAGAGAACATTAGGATCCTGCTCGCATTCGCGGCATCCAAAGGCTTCAAGCTTTATCAAATGGATGTCAAGAGTGCATTCCTCAATGGTTTCATCGAGGAAGAGGTGTATGTCAGACAGCCTCCAGGATTTGAGAACTCCAAGTACCCTAACCATGTATTCAAGCTTTCCAAGGCTTTGTATGGACTTAAGCAAGCTCGACAAACTTGGTATGAGAGGCTTAAGTCCTACCTCTTGAGTCATGGTTTTCATATGGGTCAAGTGGACAAGACCTTGTTCGTCAGACATTCAGACTCGGACTTTCTCCTAGTCCAAATCTATGTCGATGACATTATCTTTGTAACACCCCGGCATCTAGTATGCCCTGGATGTCCCCAAACATAGCAATAACAGCAACTAAATACCACAATTAAGATTAAATTACAGTAAGGGCGTAAATGCTTTAACCAAAATTTTCGGGAGCACTTCCTTTGTTTTTGCATTGTTTGAGGCAATAATAACATTATCACATCATAATAGCATAATAGATGACATCTAAAACAGCACTAGCAGGAGATAAAGTATCATTTCAATCCCATAACATAAACTCCAATGTTCATGAACGAATATGAATAGAACATTAAAACCAAGCACATACGATAGCCTAATCCAAGTTTGGCACATTAAGATAATCATTACAACTACAAATGAGAGTGTGTAATTGTCTAGGTGAATAAAGCTACGCGAAGAAGTGCCGTTATTCCCCTTTCCCGCATGACGGTTTCATGGTACCTAAAAACAACATAAAACACAAGCATGAGTTCATCACTCAGCAAAGTGTATTGCAATGGAATAGAACAACAACATTATTCAGTAGCATCAATATCACATACCATAACACATCATCATAAGCATCTCATAGTTCATCTTCATAGACATCTCATAACCATCCTCATTCATGCAATGCAATGCAATGCACATGTCTCCTTGAAGCACATACCAGTATTGCCGAGTGCACACCCGTCGATGTGCACCCTCTTTCCCCTTCCATCCCGTAGATGGAGGGTGCCTACTCTTACTGACTCGCTCCCATACACAACCGTGGATGGGACTACAAGGTAGGTCTTTCGTGTTCACTACGTGTGAACACAGAGGCACGCATCAGAATGGGACGCCTCTTCCATTACAAATGCACATATGCCACATCATGATAAAACTTGCATAAAGGAAACACAATATAACAACGGCATATCTTAAACTAGATATGATCATCATAACACATGCAAGGAATAACATGGCAACATAGAGCATCATTTAGAAATATAGCAAAACTACACAACTCGTTGGTCACCCAAAACCCCAAATCCATCCCAATACACTTGCCTTCAACCGTAAGCGACGGAGTGGCGAGAGGTTGAGGGCACTCCCGGGGTCACACCACCTGTACATAGGTACAATACACTCAAAACGTGCCCACAAAACAGTACAAGAGCGATCATCTTCATCGACTTTGCAACCCACTCCAAAAACCCGAAAACAGAGAATCTGTCCCGTCGGGGCAGCGGGATACCTACTAGCATAACTTGAGTTCTAAAACTCAAAATCAAGTAAACGAGTACATTTTCTCGAAGCTTAGGAAATTTCCTAGCTTTTTCTAAGTATTCGTGAAGACTGAATCGGCCTCTAAAATTGTCTAATCTACAGATGAACACGATTTGTCCCAATCACGTCACAGATTTGACAATGTTCGGTAAAACAACCATAAATTTTAAACGGATGGATGGAATTTAACATTCTTGGTGTCCAATTAAAGTTAATGGAATTACATACAACTTTCGTAACAGCCGGCCGATCAGAAAATGCCTCTAAAATTGCGACAAATCAAACCCTAGGTCAGGGTGCAAATCTGTCCGAGGACATAACGTGGGACAGCATTGCAATTTCCCTAATCTCATCTAGGAACAGCACCTAATCATGGATCTTAGGCATGGAATCTCCCTTCTAACCAGCACCTATACCACCCCAAAAGAACCATGGTTCATTACCTCTTCTTGAAGAACCAACGACGACGAAAACATTCTCCTCCCGGTCCTGATCTCCCTCCCGGCGCCGAATCCGCCGGTTCCTCCCGGTTGCGGAGCTTCCCAATGGCGAAATCAATGGAGGGGAAGGGTGTGGCTGCAAGGGAGGGGATGAAACCCTTCTAGGGCCGGCTAGGAGAGGGGTGGAGAGGTGGGGTGGCTAGGGTTAGAGAGGGGAAGGGGGAGGCGCATGGGGGGTTTGGGGGGCAGCTAGGGAGTGGAGGGGGAGGGGGGCGCACTAAGGGGTGGGGGCTAGGGTTGGCTGCCCAAAAGCTCCCCCTTGGGCCCAAACCCTTCCACCGGAGGCTCAACTCAACCCCCAAGGCCCAAAATCCCCCAGAAAGGCACAAACACCCGGAAACGGCCCAAAAACACGCTATAAAGTCGTACCGAAAGCCGTATTCTATATTGTCATATTTTATAATATCACACTCTCTATTGTCACATCCTATGATGTCACAATCTTCGGTGGTTCCTCGCATTCGCTCGTTACTCAGTTTTCAGATATGATGAGTACTGAGTTCGAGATGAGCATGATGGGAAAGTTGAGCTACTTTCTTGGCTTCCAGATTAAGCAGACTCGGGAGGGTACATTTTTGCATCAAGGCAAGTACACTTGAGACCTCCTGAAATGCTTTGACATGTCTGACGGAAAGCCAGTGATGACTCCAATGGCCACCACTGCAGTCCTCGAGCCTGACGAGGATGGTGAGCCAGTTGATCAGAAGGAGTTCCGAAGCATGATCGGCTCCCTCTTGTATCTCACTGCCTCGAGGCCTGACATACATTTTTATGTGTGTCTTTGTGCTCGATTTCAGGCTTCTCCACGCGTTTCTCATCGCCAGGCGGTGAAACGCATCTTCAGGTACCTTCGAGCTACCATTGACTGTGGTATCTGGTACTCTTCCTCCTCCTGTCTATCGCTTAGAGCCTTTTCAGATGTAGACTTTGTTGGCTGTAGGATAAATAGGAAGAGCACTTCTGGCACCTACCAATTCATTGGCACTTCTCTTATTTCTTGGTCCTCTAGGAAGTAGTCCAGAGTTGCTCAATCCACTGCAGAGGCCGAGTATGTTACTGCAGCCAGTTGCTCTAGTCAGGTGCTCTGGATGAGATCGACCTTGCGGGACTATGGGTTAGCCGCAGAGTGTGTTCCACATTTTGTGATAACATCTCTGGCATTCACATTGCTAAGAACCCAGTGCAGCATTCTCAGACCAAGCACATTGATATCAGATATCACTTCCTTATAGATCATGTGGAGAAGGGTGACATAGTGCTCCAGTTTGTGGAGAGTGACCACTAGTTGGCTGACATTTTCACCAAGCCTTTGGATAGCACCAGGTTTGTTGCCCTGAGAGGAGAGCTTGGAATTATGAGCCCATATGGCATATATTGAGGGGGAGCTGGTTTGTATTATATGTTTATTTGTATATTCAGCATTTCCTTCTTCTTTCTGGGTATCTATTGGTTGGTTTTCATTTTGTTGAGTTCACATCACCTAGACTTCTGGCATGCCTCGGCATGGACCTCTCACCTTATGCTTTAGGGTGCTATTCTTCTCTTCTCCTCGGTTGAGCTCACTCACAGTCTTTTAGGTCTAGCAGGTGTTGGGCCCCCTAGGTAGACAGGGTCTGTGTTTGCTCCTAGGTTGGAGTTGGAGATGTAGCTTTCCTATATAAGTCATATGGGGAAGGTGAGAGCGAGTCTGAGTGTTAGTGTTTCTCTTCATCTTATCTATGCTCATAGATTACCCATTTGTTAGTTTCTTGATTCCTTCTTCTCTTTTATGTCCTTTTGGTTTCAGTTGAGTTCTTTTTATTTCTTGGAATCAACATTGCTAATAACTCAACTTGAATCAGATTTGTGCTTAAAATTGACTCACATGTTAAGGGGGAGTTCTTGAAACTGGCTTTCTTGCATTGCATACAGACTTGTTTCCATTTCTGAGCTTTGTCTTTTATGCAAATGATAAAACTATGATATGTTGCACCTAGCTACTTTTCTGAAGATATTTGTTAATCTAGGTCATATCCAATCTGGTATATCATGTGAAACTAGCCAACATTTTAAAATTCAGTTTTCTTGAAAACTTGATGAAACTTGGTTTTTACTTGCTATATTTCTTTACTAGATGCTTATGCCATGCTTAGTGAAATAGTGGGTTTCTACTAGAGTCCTTAGAGCAGCTTGGGTTATCTACATTGTTCCATTCTAGAATCCTTAACATGCTCATGAATCTAAGTGCTGACATAACAAAAATTGACTTGTTTGTGCTAACACTAGACTCAACACTTTTCATTCTCGAGACTGCTTCCCATTGCATTTGGGATGAACTTGGAATGAATTGTGTATGACCAAAACCACTCTTTTAAGCTTCTTGCTTGAGATGGTTGAAAAAGGCTTGAGTCAATACATTGAAAAATGCAAAGAAACTAGATGAAGAGAGTGAAGCTTAGGAGGCTGTTGTCGATGGCTCCTAGTCGAGGATGTGCTTCACTAAGCCTAACTCTCTAAGACTGTCTTGTGCGTGTTAAATTTCAAAATATGCATTTAAAAGATAATTGAGCATGAGGCTTCTCTTATGGACTTGTAGCTTCCCAAAGTGTTGACTAAGTTGAACTCTAGTATATGCACTTGCTCCTTACATTGGCTTTGCTTCTAGTCTTGAAATTGTGCTAAGCATTGCTATTGTTGAAATCATGCAAAATTAGTATAACTTCTTTTGAGCTAGTGAGCAAAAATTGAAATATGCCATTGGATATGACTTAGGATGACATAATCTGAACATGAGTAGCTTTGTGTCAAACTTTGTCTAAGTGGTCACTCGCATAATCTTCAAAGCTCTTCTAGGTTGCATTTCATCCAAAAACTGCCTTCTTGAAGCCTATATTGCCAAAAGGGGGAGAAATTGTAGAAAAGGCATCTTAGAGGGGTAGGGTAAATTTTTTTATTTTTGGAGCTTTTGTCGAAAAGCTATTCTATCTTGTGTTGAGCTCTGAAAATCTTTTCATCCACTTGGTCATGAACTTGCTTTCTCTTTCTAATGGACCAAGTATGATTTTTGGCAATCAAATTGCTTTCTTTCTCTAATTTCGAACTCAAATTATGCCTTTTGTGCGATTTGTCAATATACTCAACAAGGGGGAGATTGATGGACCATGTGGAGGTCCATCCTTGTGTGTGATGAGTATTTGACTTAATTTCAGGTTTGAGTTTGATTTAAGTTTGGATTTGTAATGAGTTTCATTTGGAAGCATTTTGATTTGTGTCGGGTTGTTAGTTTGCGCCGGACCAAGGGAACCAAGAAATAGAGTGTTTCCCATTTGTGCCAGAATAAATTTTGTGAAGCTCACATTTGCGCCGGACCAAGTTTAGAAATGACATATGTTTGCGCTGGACCAAGTTAGGAATGACATTACATTTGTGCCGGACCATCTTTTTCGCATCGGGTCAAGAAACAGAGAGTTTCATGTTTGCGCTGGACCAAAAAGGTTTGCAAACAGAGAGTTTCATGTTTGCGCCAGACCAAAGGGTGAAAAATCATGTTTACGCTGGACCAAGTGGTTTTACAAATAGAGAAAATCATGTTTGCGCCAGAACGTTTTATTTTGCGCCGAACCAACTTTGAAACCTTGCAGTAAATCACATTTTTGATGGTCTTGCCATGCTCAAAAAAATTATTTGGTCTACATGAAAGTTGTAGAGAATTGCAAGACACAACTTTTTCATGTTGACACATTTTTCATTTGAGAAACAGAAAAAATGATAAAAAAATTGGGAATGCAAGTGTATTTGCGCCGGACCAATCATTGCGAAAATTGCATTCGTGCCGGACCAACTTTGACACCCTACGGTAATTTGCATTTTTGAAGGTCTTCATGTGCTCAAAAAAATATTTGGTATGCATGAAAGTTTTAGAGAATTTCAAGACGCAACTTTTTCATGTTGACAAGTTTTCATTTGAGCAACAGAAAAATTCATAAAAAATCGGGAAGGGCTCGACTGTGTTGGAAACAGGGCTTTTCGGAAGTTGGTCCGCCGTGGATGCTTTGTGATCTGTTGAGCTTTGACGAAAATTTAATTTTATTCTTAAGCAATGCTATGTGATGTGCTTTCCTTGTATATGATGGATGTAGGGCTCTGTTTGGTGGTCATGGTGAGGCGAAGGGAGGCCGAAACTAGGCAAGGGTTGCCGGAGGTTCAAGATGGCCGGAGGTCACCGGAAGATGGCCGGAGATGGAGCCAGTGCAGTCCAAGGAGGCAAGGAGATAAAGTGTCTGCTAAGCTAGAGGCTTTTTAGGTCCAGTAGACCAGGGAGTTGTTGGTCTTTAGAACTAAAGTAGTAGTCAAGTTAGCTTCTGTGAGAGTGTTGTTGGACTGATTACTTAAAGATGCTTTGAGAAAGTATGTGTAAAAGTGAATCAGTGCAACCCATGTGAGAGAAAGTGTGGGATCAAATCTTGACCCTTGGAAGTTAGCTTAGTATTGAAGCAAGACATCCAAGGGTGGGAATTGATCCTAGAACACTATAAATAGAGGGGAAGGGGTGCCCTTCTTCTCTGAAGTTTTTGGTGCTCCTTTGAGCTTTGCCCACATGAAGTGAGGCTTTGTAAAAACTTCCAAAGAAAAGAAATACAAAAACATTCTCTCCGCTCTGAATTTAAATTCTGTATTTACATTATGTCTTTATATTACACAATTTAAATCCAGTCTTTGCATTACGGAATTTAAATTCAGTCTTTACATTCTCGTAATTTAAATTCCGCAGGTTGGATTTGCCTCCCCTCCTTCTAATTGCTTCTGGTTCTTGGTGCCAAGGATGAGAGATTGATTGGATGAGTCTTCACTTAGATCATATCCCAATCCTCTAGGCAATCCTTGTTTCGAGTTTTGTGAGAAACCGATCTTTTATGCCTCCATTGATGAATCCTTGTTTGATCGTGTTTTGATGGGTTTCTTTGTGACCTCTAGCTTGCTTTGACTTGTGGGAAGGTATCCAAGTTCATCTTGATCTTCAAAATCCCATGAGCAAGCCTAGATCACATATTTGCTCTTTTGCCCCGGGAGAGAATTTTTGCTCCAAGTTCTTTATTCCTTGCAAGAGAGTTTTTTAGTTGGATGCTATTTGTGCAATAGGCGGGGAAGTTTTATTTTGGGATCATTCACCCCCCTCTGATCGCCATTCCGATCTTTCAGATAACCACGACCAGAGGGTCTTGGGCTAGGTGGGCTCGACTCTTTCAAAGAAAGGAGGAGGATGTGCCGGAAGCTATGGAAACCTTACTTCTCTAGCTAAGCAATAGGGCCCTCGCACCAAAAGCATTGGGAGAATGAGGAAGGGAAGTGAGCTGGAAGAACTTCGTCCCAAGTCCTGTCTATTTATAGCACGAGGAACGGATAAGACGCGATGTTTGGAATACCAAAACGTCTGCTCGCATTTTTTGCTAGTGGGGTGGACAAGGAGACGCCAAGTTAATGCAATCCCGATGGTCAACATGCCACACGAGAGTACCGCCAGAGCTCAACTCTCCACTACCATAATTTTGCCATATGATCTATCAAAGGTTTGCTGCCGAAACACGAGTTGAGGTGATTGAAAGTTTTAGAGGATTGATACAAACTGGAAATATTGAAACATATATAGATCAATTTGAAGGGATGATGAATTTGGTAAAAAGGGGGAACCCAAGTCTTACAGAAGACTATTTCCTGGATTATTTCTTGTCTAGATTGAAAAATTATATCAAGGTGCCTCTGAAATTTCTGCAGCCTAAAACTTTAGTTGAAGCCTATTATCGATGTTTGTTGTCGGCAATAATTTATATGGGGCTATGTGCTGGATCTAAACTCGATGGTAACACAAGACAAGGGAATAGATAGATTCAGGCCCTCGACGGTGGAGGTAATACCCTAGTTCTGTGTTCTGGGATTATGAGATTTATGTATCTCACGTATTGTGTGTCTAGTTTCTCTGTTGTGTTCTCTTTTGCCCGGTACCCTTTGCCCCCTTTATATAGGTAAGGGGCAGAGTGATCTGAGTCGGTTACAAGGTGGATTCATGATTGGTTACATGATGGAGATTCTATCTCCAGGATACAATCGTATCTTTCCTAACAATAGTTAGTTACCATCTTCTATCTTTTCTTGTAGCTCACGATCCATAGAGTCCGAGTAGTGTCCGGTCCCTTATAATCGTCCCAGGACGCCCCCTCTTGGTGGGTCTTGGCGGGCCGTCATGTGCATACCCAGGGTTCATATACTCCACAGTACCCCCCGAGTGCTTTATAATTGAGTTGTCGTCCCTTAGACCATGGTCGGCCAATTCCTGTTCCTTGTCGAGTGCTTTCGGTCTTCTGGCGTAGTTTTCCGACTGGTCTCCCTTCTGGCACCAAGTGCCGTACTGTAGGCGGGGAAATTGCAAAGAACTTGACAAAACTTTTTCGGCTGGGAGCACCGAGCGATGTAGATAACCCGTCCTGGAGCATACCATAATCTGAGTGGAACTTAGCCGAGTGGTTCTTGTATCTGCTGCCATGATGCACAGTTGATAGCCCAGCATGGGGCATACCCTCAGAGACGATTACTCAAAACCAAGTCGTGACATATGGTTGTCTTGCGGTAACCAGCGATTGACCCGACGTGGGGCATGTCATAGATGACATCCAATATAAATAATGGGACCTTGGTGATCAGCCCGTCTTGGGGTGCACCGTAGCTATATCCATTAGGATATTGGTGATCTGCCCGATTGGGGCGCACCATAGCCATATCCATTAGGATACTGGAGATCAGCCCCATTTTGGGACGCTCCATAGTTGTATAAACTCTTAGCTGAGTGGCCTCCATACCTTTCTATTCCAGTACCTAGCTCATTGTCCAATGTGAGACTCGTCACGGCTCAGCCTGACATTGACGGTATTCAACTAGCAACGCAGCCTAGGACGTAGCTTCGAAGCATTAATTGGGGTCGGACCCGAAACCAAAGCTAAGCCTTAATTGACAACGCAACTTCGGGTCCGAATCGCTCTGTAGAAACTGAGGCATTCTTCCCGCTCAAAGGCGGGAACCTGGTGTTGTTTCACACGTAAATACGGCCTTTGGCGTGGGTGCGGGGTCATATTTCCTGTTTGCGCCTCCACCTTCTTCGTCTTCGTTCCCCACGCCGTGCTTTCCCCACCAAGACCTTCTGCCGCAGCGCCATTGCTCTTGTCCTTCCACCTTCCCCAGGATGTCGTCCCCTTCCTTCGTAGATGCTAATGCACTGCCCGCATCCATGGATTGGGCTGTTTCGGTGTCCATGGAGGAGCGCCTGAAGGAGTTAGTCACTGACGGGGTTCTTCCGGCGATGGTTTTGATTAGCACGCGTCCGGCAGCGAGTGAGTGTTCTCCTACCCCCCCCCCCCCCCGCCTGGAAGAGATAGTTGTTTTTGAGTCTTTTTTCTGGCTCGGATTTAGCCTACCCGCCAGTCCCTTTTTGCGTGGCCTTCTTCATTTCTATGGAATTGAGTTCGTTCACCTGAATCCCAATTCCATTCTCCAAATTTCCATCTTTGCGAAGCCTACATTGGCATTAGCCCTCACTTCAGCATTTTTCGCCATCTTTTCCTCCTTAAACCTTTCCCAAATAATAGTGCCCCTAGAGCGATCGGAGGTGCCGACTTTCAACTTTGGGATGGCTTGAAGAAATTCTAATTCGCCATCCCTTTCAGGACTTCCAACAAGGGTTGGCACCGGGAATGGTTTTATTGCAGCAATCTGGATTCTTCCCTTCCTCCTTTGTCTGGGCGAAAGCATGTGGTCGCACCCTCCTGGTCCTCTATGCCCCCAGATTGTGACATGGATCAGATCGTCGATCTCCTGGGCATAATCAACAGGCTGAAGGAGAGCGATCTGTACGGGGTCGGGATCGCTGCCAGCTTCATCATTCACCGAGTGCAGCCCCTCAAGGAGCGAATCCACCTGGGATTCGAATACCTTGGGATATCCGACCCTACTAGGGAGGTGCCCGAGCGGACTTCTGATGATCTGCTCCACCGACGGCTGAACAACTTCTCCACTCCAAATGCCTCGCTCTACTCCGGGGGTTGCCCAAGATTTTTCCGCGTGAGCGGTCCCCCTCCTCCGGTAACCTCAGGTCCTTGGTCAGTGTTGTAATAATGTTGTTTTATCGTGACTATTTGTTGAATGGTTGTCTTTCTGCAGGATCGAATAGCCTTCTTCTCTGCTACCCCGTTCCCTGAGTATCCTCCGTACCCAGGGCGAGTCTGAAGAGGCCCGCCAGCCCCTCCGCCGAGGAGCCGGATGCGAAGAAGGGGAAAGGGCCTATGACCGAGGATCCTTCGGGCACCCAGCCTCCATCTAGCGGCCCGGTTGGTGGCCTGACAATCCGAGAGCCTTAGGATCAACTTTTGACATCTCCTAAGCCAGATGCTCCGAGACCCCCTGTCCCGCCTCCAGTGTGGCCCGTGCCGGGGGCCCCGAAGCCTGGCGGGTAGCCAGGACCCTCTGCTAGTGGTTCATCCACTCAGAAGGGTTCTGGACTGAAGATAAGGAGGTCCAGCAGGTTGGTTCTTCTTGACTTTTGTCCTTTGCTTTTGTCGCTGAATCCCACTATGATTTCTTCTTTTCGTCAGGAAACCCTCTAACGATATTTCCACCGATGTGCCGACCAGAACTTCTCACGAGGCTGTTGGATCGATAAAAAAGAATTTAGCAATCAGGGGGGGTGAATGATTGTGCGGAAGCTAAAACCAAAATTTCAATCTACTAAAACTTCACCCCAAATCTGAACCAAAAAGTCACTTCGTATCCGAAAAAACAGATTAGATGCGTTTTGTAAATCGCGAATTATTGGAGATCCAACTGTCAGATCGATCTCAAATTTGAACACAAGAAACTAGATTCCAAGACGAATCTACCAGAAAAAAAAATCAGCTCGATCGGAGTTATGGATCAAAATTTATGAACCTCACAAGCTTGTTGTGACAGAAGATGACGAGAATTGATCTAATCAAAACATGTAGATTAATCAAGAATGACAAAAGATTGACCAACGAAACTTTGAGGAACACTAAATTGATGCCCTAGAAAGATTTTGGATTGATCAAATCAAGAAGAAACTCAAGGAATCAAAGTAAACAAAGATCCAATCTAGAAACAGAGCAAACATGCAAACAGGAACCAAGAGAACACTGTAGCACATACTGTAGCTACGAGATTACTGTAGCACGTCTGAATCTAGAAGAATTGATCTTTATTTATTTTTGTATAAAGTACTCCCATCAAAAGAGTACAAACCCTAAAACAATCTCTTAGCTCTGCGCCTCTATCACCTGGCGCCTAGCACTCTCTGGATTGATTAATTAAACAGGAGACAACCCCTCCTATTTATAAGAAGTAAACACAAGGAGTACGGATGCATGTCCACATTGCCCAACATGGCCCAATACATGCAAGCTACCCCCAAACGATTACAATTCTTGCACGCATATGGCCCACTTGCCATACTCACGTGACTGACAAACCCTCATGTGCACCATTCTCTAGCCCAAACGTCCCGCATGACATCCTTGACAACCAAGACCTCGGGTCCTCCCTGAACCTAGTCTCGAACCTCAGTTCCTTCATGAACCTAGTTCCGGTCCCGTCATCGACCACGTTCGCCCTCGAGCAACACCTGCACATGAACAAACACAAAACTATCCGAGCACAAGTCCGCAACTTGACTCAACATTAGTCCATGCAACTACTCACATGAGCATTGCATACAAAACACAATTTCAAACTTGCATAGCAGAGCAAAACACATTCACAACGGACCAAACATTGGTCCCGCGTACACAGGGCAAAAACCCTAGAAAAATCCATTCACGCCGGACCAAATATTTGGTCTGGCGCAACTCATGACGGACCAAAAACATGGTCCAGCGTACACGCGAAACTTACTGTTTTTGGAATTTTTAGTCCGGCGCAAAAACGTTTGAAAACACGTTCACAGGGGACCAAAAGAAATTTGGTCCGGCGTAAATAGAAAACTTACTGTTTTTTGAAAGAAGTTGGTCCGGCACAAAGGCTCAAAAACATGTTCATGACATACCAAATCTTTGTTCCGGCGTACATGCAAAAAGGGCCTTCAAAAATGCGTTCACGACGGACCAAAAGTTTGGTCTGGCGTGCATGAAAAAATTAGTCCAGCGTAAAATAGGAAATTTGGTCCGGCGCAAAAAAGGGCAAATTTGGTCCGGCGCGGAAAGGTCTCAATGGCACGTTTATGACAGACCGACAATTTGGTCCGGCGCAAACACAAAAAAGGTCCGGCGTAGAACGAGGAACACAAGCACATGCACATTTTGCAAATTCAATTCTTAAGCCAATTTTTCAACACATGATTTCACAATCTCTCCCTTGATGAAAACATTGGCAACACCACTTAGAATTGAACATTTGGCATTCACTTTACAAAAGATTTTGAGATCCAAAGGGTTAACACCAAAAGCCAAAGTGAAAAAAACACAAAATCTCCCCTTTTGACAAAAAGCAAGGTAAAAACCTCCCCCTAGGTGAAAAATGAGAAAAATCTCCCCCTAAGAAGAAAGAAGTGTGTGTGGATGTGCAATGTGCGACAATTCTCCAAACTCTCTCAAACCCAAAATTCTCTAAACTCTCCCAGACCTTTCCCAAAAACTCCCCAAACTTCTTCCCCTTGACAATGGATTCATCAAGAATACAAAAGAGAGAACAACAGCATGTTCAAAATTTTCCCTTTAGCAATGATTCCATAAAAGAGAAACAAATGAGTTAGGAAGTGACATGCATCTCAACCTCAGTTTAGTCAACTATAGCCAAGTACTAAGCAAGATCTCATCAGAAAAGCAAGGCCCAAAACTGAAGCAACTAACAACTCAGAGTGAGCAAGTGGTTTTCAACTCCAATCTAGTAAACCAATTTAATCTTTAAACAATAAACTGCATGTGGCATGCTTGAAGCATACTTCTTTTATTTTCTAGGAGTGGCATGCTTGAAGCATACATCTTATCTTTTTAGGGAAGGCATGCCTGAAGCACACAACTTGAGGCTTTTGCTTTTAACAAGCTTTTTTTTACTGATTCCCTTTTCTTTGATTGTAAACATGCAAAGAGATTAAATGGTCTTATGAAAGAGTAAAGCTGAAAACATACTTGCTTCATAGCTCAAATTTGTCAAGAAGATTCAATATCAAGCCTAGAAGAGTAAGATATCACAGAGTATTTAGCTATAGGCAATCAGACCAAGAAATTATGCAATGTCATTTTTAGTTCAAGTGAAACAGTTTAGATTATCATATATCAGCTCAATTACATAATATATAAAGAGATATGATAAAGTAAGCTCATCAAATAAAAGACTTGGCAGGAAAACTCCCCCTCAAAACAAACCCATTGGATGAATAATCCCAAGTTCTCCACGAATAAAAGCAAAACGAGAAGAAGATAAAGGTTTTGTGAAAATGTCTGCCAATTGATGTTCAGTATCCACATGGTGAAGCACAATATTTCCTTTTTCTACATGATCTCTAAGAAAGTGAAATCTGATGTCAATATGTTTTGTTCTTGAATGTTGCACAGGGTTCTTAGCAATGCATATTTCACTAGTGTTATCACATAAAAGAGGAACACTATCCAAATTAACCCCATAATCTTTAAGTGTAGCCACTATCCAAAGAATTTGAGAATAGCAACTAGCAGCAGCCACATATTCAGATTCAGCAGTTGATTGTGCAACAGAAGATTGTTTTCTGGATGACCATGCAATAAGAGAATTACCCAAGAAATGACATGAACCAGATGTGCTTTTTCTATTAATTCAACATCCTCCAAAATCAACATCAGAGAAAGCTCTTAAAGTAATGCATGAGGAAGCAGAAAGCCAAATGCCAAAATCTTGAGTACCATGGAGATACCTGAAAATTCGCTTGACAGCTTGTCGATGTGAAGCACGTGGGGAACCTTGAAAGCGAGCACACAAACACACAGCAAATTGTATATCCGGCCTTGATGCAGTGAGGTACAAAAGTGAACTTATCATGCTTCTATATTCCTTTTGATCAACCGGCTCACCATCTTCATCCAGATCAAGTGTGCAAGTACTTTCCATGGGTGTCATGATTGGCTTGTTGTTTTCCATCCCAAAACGATGTAGCAAGTCTTTTGTGTATTTGCTTTGATGCACAAAAGTATCATCCTTTGTTTGTTTGACTTGCAGTCCCAAAAAGTATGTCAACTCACCCATCATACTCATCTCAAATTCCTTCCTCATGGTTTCTGAAAACTTAGACACTAACACATGAGAGGAACCACCAAAGATAATATCATCAACATAAACCTGAACGAACAATTGATCATTGCCTTGCTTGAGTAAAAAAAGAGTTTTGTCAACTTTTCACGTTGTAAACCCCTTTTTAAGTAAAAAGATTTTTAGCCTATCATACCATGCTTTAGGGGCTTATTTCAAACCGTACAAAGCTTTTGACAATTTGTACACATGATTTGAAAACTTGGGATTTTCAAAACCAGGTGGTTGCTTGACATATACCTTCTCATTAATGTAGCCATTTAGAAAAGCACTTTTCACATCCATTTGATACAATCTAAAACCTTTAGATGAAGCAAATGCTAAAAGAATTCTAATGGCTTCAATTCTAGCAACAGGAGCAAAGGTTTAATCAAAATCTAAGCCTTCCACTTGAGTAAAAACCTTGAGAAACCAATTTAGCCTTGTTTCTAACAACAACACTATCCTCACTTTGTTTATTTTTGAAAACCCATCTAGTTCCAAAGACATTAAAATCAGGAGGTGGTGACACTAGCTTCCGAACTTTATTTCGTTCAAAATTCTCTAATTCTTCATGCATGGCATTGATCCAAGATTCGTCAGATAATGCATGAGATATATCTTTGGGTTCAAAAGAAGCAACTAAAGCAGAATGAGCATGAGTATCAGAATGAATAAACCTAGATCGGGTGATTCTCTCATTTAGGTCTCCAATCATTTGTTCAGATGGATGCATTTTATGAATGTGCAAGGGAGCTTTGGCTTTTGAAACTTCCCATTCTCCTTCTTCATTTTTAGCATGTATAGATGATGTTGTAGCTTGAGGATGGTTAGCTGTAGGTGATGTAGTAGTAGGTGCCAAAGGTGCTAAAGCTTGTTGTGCATTAGGAAGAGTCAAGACCTCATCTTCAACATCAACATCATCATTGTCTTCAAAGATTTTCTCCCCCTAAACATATGCGCCTATACCTGCATCACATGGACTAGTGCCTGGACTAGCCTCATCAAAAGTAACTTCACAAGTTTCCACAATTTTGTTAGTCTCCGAAAAAAGGACACTGTAGACATGAGTATGAGCAGGATATCTAAGAAAGATGCCATCCATTGATCTAGCTTCAAATTTATCAAGATTTCTAGATTTCAAGACAAAGCATTTGCATCCAAAAACTCTAAAGTGGGAAACAACAGGCCTATGTCCAAACCGAAGTTCATAAGGAGTTTTACCCAATTTTGATCTCAAAAACACATGGTTTGAAACATAACATGTAGTTGAAATCGCTTCAGCCCAAAAATTCCTAGGAGTGTGATGTTCATCTAGCATAGTTCTAGACATTTCAACTAATATTCTGTTTTTCCTTTCAACTACACCATTCTGTTAAGGCACTCTTGGTGAAGAAAATTGATGATCAATTCCTTTTTCAGCACAAAAGTGATCAAAAGAAGAATTTTTAAACTCAGTTCCATTATCACTTCTAATAGCTCTAAGAGCTCCTGAATGATCAACAGAAAGCCCAACCACAAGACTTCTAAAATGACTAAAAGCCTGATCCTTAGATGCCATAAAGTATACCCAAGAGTATCTAGAGATATCATCAACAATAACAAGAACATACCATTTACCTCCAAAAGATTGAACTCGAGATGGTCCAACCGTGTCAAGATGTAGTAGCTGTCCTGGAGCGTTTGTCATCACCATGGTAAGAGGTGGATGTGAACCTGCAATCATCTTACCATGTCTACAAGAAGAGCATACTAGATTGCTATCACCCTTAAGCTTAGGCAAGCCACGTATGAGATATAAACCACTTACACGAGTAAGATGATTAAAACCAACATGACCAAGTCTACGATGCCAAAAGAATAAATCTTTAGAAACATTGCCAACTAGACACCTATGCTTAGAAGAGGGTGAGGCATCAAAATCAGCTTTAAAAACTCTTCCAAAATGTGAAATCCTGAAAACAAGATCACCTGAAGCATCTAACACTCAATGTAGCTTTACAGCAAAGCCGTAATTTTGCATGCTGTTACCACCCATTCTCGATCATTAGGGAGGTTCTAATGTTAGCATCGTCTTAGCCTTTCTTAAGCATATCTTAATTACTAGAGTACTCAACAGTGGCGAAGCCAGGACTAAATTAGAGGGGGGGCTAAGCTAAACATTTCAACTACTAGTAAAAGTCAAATTCATACATAAATAACCATTTAACAAGTGAAACAAAGTAGATGTTTATAAGATACTCACATAAATGAAGTTGCTAGGCACACTAGCTACGAGTTGGATTTGGAGGCAACAGGCAAGCACATTCTACGGGTTTTCATCCTTTGAAAGCAGTCCATAATTGCGTCATCATCAATAGATTTGAATATTGTTTTCTCGATGTAGCACACCATTAAGTCATTGAGCCAATCAACAGAGACTTTGTTGCGCAAATCAGTCTTGATAACCTTCATTGCCGAAAAAATCCAACTTTGCAAGTTCTCTTTCACATTCATAATTAGGCTCATGGCATGAACAATATCTAGATACTTTCTTTAAAATTCATTTGACATTGCATTAGTGATGATCTATCTTTTTTAGGCTAATCTGATCGTGCCTTGTTTCAGCCTAACAGGAAGGATGAGCGTGATATCCTCGGATTTCTTATGAGCGTGATATGTCATCCTTCCTGTCACCGCGTTGGAGCAAGGGCGCAAGCCTGTCGGGACCCGAATTTGCAAATCCGGACCCTCTGTGTATTCAGCACTAGTCCAGGAATGCGCTAGTGCCCACAGTCTCAACATTGGTAAATATCACGATCATACTTAACGAAATAATAAAGTACCTTAAATAGTTAACCAAACGGGTTGCTCGACCTTATGGTCAAGTTACAAATATACACCTCACAGGGCGAAACTTATTAAAAGAGAAATAACTGCAGCGAAAAATAAGATAACTTCGTGGCGCCATCCAGTATACCACAGGCAACTAACTGGGCTCGCTCCCTAGTTAGACGGTTCCTCTGGGAGCTCCTCCTCCAAAGCTGGTGTAGACTCCTCTTCAACTGGTGTTGTATTGCGGCAAGGGTGAGTACTTGGTACTCAGCAAGTCATGCACAGAATGCAGCTAATATACTACATGCATGGCTTAATACAAAGGAATAGCTCAAGGTATATTTGCAGTAAACAGCATTTAACAAGTATCATAAGTAGATTCGAAAGCAGTAGAAATGAGTTTAATATCAATAACTTTTCCAAGAGTTACATAAACATTTTTCCCGATTCTAATCGACATTTCCATCAACATCATTATTAAACCAAACCCAACCTTTCAAGACCAATTTATTTTCAAGAAAGTCAACCTTAACTGTAATTCTCGAGCGATGTCCAATACCGCGGACATGACTATTCGAATAGATTTTACACTCTGCAGAGGTTATGCACTTTACCCACAAGATACAGTCAAACACCACAAAGGCGAGTGTCCGTAACAGAGTCTTTCGGAAACTTCTAACACCACAAGTGGTCCTCTCCGGTGTTGCACACTAACCCTTCCCTTAGCGAAGGCGAACTTTAGGCCAATCCACCGTTAGATGGGTACCTGGCCGCAGCCCCGGTACGCTCCCCCGTACAACTACACAAAGGGTGTAGTTGACATCCTGAGGTCCCACAGGTACGTTATTAGCAAATTAATCAACTAGGTCTGTCCCATTACAAACATGTGGTTGCACATTTGACTTAGTTCAAAGGCTTGCAAGGTTAAGTCCTTAGGGTGACCAGGGCAAGACTACCCGAAGAACCAAAACATCGTTCCCGGTGACACAACTGGCCCACCCGATCATTCTTGCCACATGCCCCGGTCGAAAACTATTTATCAAACCCCAGTTGATTACCATGCACCACGTGCCATCAACATCAAAACACATGATACCTTTCCAAAATAGGTTCAATATATCATTAAGTCAATATTAACATTTGATTGTCCAAAATCATGTCAAGAGCACGTAGCAGGTCTAAGCAATATACTACAACGATCTAAATTCCCATGCTGGCAATTTAATAATGTCCAACTATTTAAACCTCAACTAGGGTGACAAGGGGTCATGGCACATATTTAATTAACCAAGGTGTCATACAACAATTTGGCATCTATCTAAATCCCCGGAATTTAAATAAAGTATTTTCTAATTAAACTAGCATGCAATAGTTTAAACCCAAAGTAATTTGAAAATGGGATCAACATGGTCAAAGCACAACTTGCCTTCAAAGAGTACTTGGTCTTGGTCCTGAGCTGGCTCCTGGGTCAACACTTCTCCCTCGAAGCCTTCGGGCACTTCAATGTATACTCGTAAAGCGTGCAAATAGCAAATAATAAATGAACAGTAGACAAAAAAGTGTCCAAACATCCAAATACATTTCACAAACAGAGAGAGCATAATTTTATGAATTTTTAGAAACTGGAATCGTCAAATTTGGAGTTTAAATGCAAAAGTTATAACCGTTTAAAGTTTAAAGAAAGCATTAATTAAATAAAAACAGAGAAATAATCATGATAAAAAATTAATTAAAATTCATATTTGAGTAGGTCTCATTTTTATGAAGATTTAGAAATTTGAATCACTCAAATCAGAGTTGAAACGCAAAAGTTATAAGCGTTTGAAGTTTGAATCCCTTTTTGAAATCAATAATTCGAATTAATAAATCATTTTCTTTTTCGGAAATTAATTATTGCGTCAGCATTGACACGCGTCAGCCCCTGGTTGGTCCATGTCAGTCCTGCTGACGTCAGCACCGGCCGAACCCCACGATGACGTCAGCATGACGTCATCATGCCACGTGGCGCTTTCTGGAGCGGCCACGTCGGCTCCGGTGCATGGACCCGGTCCACGCACGCATAGCGTGTTGCTGACAGGCGGGCCCGCCCGCCGGCCGCTCGCGCTCACGCCGCGTGGCGTGGCCGACGTGTGGGCCTCGACACGCGTCCCGCTGCGGTCGAGACACGCACTCACGCCACGGGCGCTTAACCGCTGATCACGACGGCCGGCCTCCGCCACGTGGCTAGATCTCGGCCGTTGATTTGAAAATCAACGGCCCAGATTGGATCTGGGTTCACGCGTAGGAAAACTGCTCGGCTGATTTGGACCGTTCAATCTTGATCGGACGGTCAAGATCCAATCTAAGGTTTACAACGCAGCTAACCCTAACCGTTCGATCTAGATCTAACGGCTGAGATCTATCCTAGCTCTGTGCGGTTTACGCTACGTGGCACAATCTAAACCGTTGGATCTAGATCCAACGGTTGGAAATAGATCTAAGGATTTCAACGTGAAAACTCACCGAGGGTGACGTGGCGCGATCTGGGCCCTTGGATCTGGATCGGACGGTGGAGAGAGTTCGATCGACGGCGATGGCGCGCGGCGGAGCAAGGTCACTGGAGACGGGGACGACGACACGCCCGACGGTGTTGCGGGGCCTCTCCAGCGAAGTGAGTGGTACTCACCGACGCGGTGTGACCTCGCGGTTCCGGATCTGGGCTCAACGGCGGCGGAGGACGGCGGACGGCGGCGGAAACGGCGCGAAACCGCGGCGGGACGCACGGCCAACTACGGTGAGCGATTGCGGCGCAACCATGGCGGCTTGAGCTCGGCGGGCTAGGGCTACGGGTGCGCACGGAAGTCGGCAACACGACAGCGGCGGCGGCGCATTAAATAGGGCCCTCGGCGTCCGTGAAACGCGCGGAAACCGAGGCCCACTCCGTTGCGGCGGCGAAATCCGAATTGGATTTGGATTGGCTGACGTGGCTCAACGTCAGCCGTTGGATCAAGATCCAACGGTGTGGGGGTTTGGGCGCGGGTCTGGCTCGGGCGAGCTGGCTGGCTCGGTCGGCTCAGGTTCGGGCGACGTGGCTCAATCTCGGCCGTTCGATCTTGATCGGACGGTCGAGATGGTTAGGGTTAGGCGACTGGGTTCGACCGAATCAGCTGGCTCGGGTCGGAGTCGAGTCTGACTCGGACTCAGGTCCGGTCGGATGAACAGTACAAACCAACTCGCATTTTCCAGCGATTAAATAATCCAATTAATTTCTCAGAAATTCATTTAATTTATTAAAGATAGCAAAAGACTTAGAAAAATTCCAGAAAAATTCTGAAAAATATTTTGGAACATTTTGGACTCAAATAAAATATTTCCAACAAAATTTTATTTGCAAAGTTAAATTCTTTAATTATTTCAAAAGGAAATAAATTCAAATAAATTCCAAATAAATCCAAATAAATTCCAGAAAATTCCAAAAATTCACCAAAGTGCCAAATCACACATGAATTTAAGAAAAACAAAATTTTGGGGTGTTACAAACCTCCCCTCCTTAACAGAATCTCGTTCCCGAGATTCAGGGCTTACTAAAGAATAGGTTCGGAAACTCTTTCTTCAAATCCTCTTCGCGCTCCCAAGTTGCTTCACTCTCCGCATGGTTGCTCCATTGAACTCTGCAGAAACAGGTTGACTTGTTTCTCGTCTCTCGATCCATGGTGTATAAAATCTTGACAGGGTGCTCCTTGTAAGTCAGATCCTCTTGTAGCTCGATTGTCTCTAGCGGTGTCTGCTCATCAGGTACTCGGAGACACTTCTTCAACTGGGACACGTGGAACACGTCATGTACTCCTGCTAGTGATTGCGATAGCTCCAGCTGGTATGCAACTTCACCTCTACGGCTAAGAACCTTGAATGGCCCAACATATCGCGGCGCGAGTTTCCCTTTGGCATGGAATCTCTTAACTCCCTTGAGTGGCGTAACTCTGAGATACACAAAATCTTCCTGTTCAAAACTCAGGTCTCGGCGACGATTATCGGCGTAGCTCTTCTGTCTTGACTGTGCTATCTTCAGTCTTTCTCGGATCATGGCAATCTGTTCTTTGGCTTCTTGAAGAATATCTGGTCCAAAGACACGGCGTTCAATTGCCTCATTCCAATCAACGGTGTCCGACAGGGTCGATCAGATAGTGCTTCAAATGGCGACATTTGCAACCGGCTTGGTAGTATTGTTGTAATCGAACTCCGCATACTGAGACTTTTATCCCAAGAGGTAGCATAAGCCAATGCACATGCTCTTAACATATCCTCCAAAATCTGATTAACTCTTTCGGTTTGCCCATCCTGCATGGATGATAAGCAGATCTTGAAGTTCAAACGGGTTCCCATGGCTTCATGCAGTTTATTCCAGAACCTCGAGGTAAACTGGGTACCTCTGTCCGATACAATCTTCTTCGGCACTCCGTGCAAACAGACGATCCTGGTCATGTACAACTCAGCTAACTTATCTCCCGAATAAGTGGTCTTCACTGGAATAAAATGGGCGACCTTAGTCAAACGGTCCACTATGACCCATATGGAGTCATATCCTCCTTGAGTCTTGGGTAAACCGGCAATGAAGTCCATTCCGATTTCTTCCCACTTCCACTCAGGTATCTTCAACGGCTGTAGCAATCCTGCTGGTCTCTGATGCATCGCCTTGACTCTCTGGCATATGTCGCACAGCGCAACATGCTCGGCAACCTCACGCTTCATGCTCGGCCACCAGAATCTTTCCTTCAAATCCTGATACATCTTGGCACTTCCAGGATGAATTGAATACTTGGAATTATGGGCTTCTTCTAGAATCAATTGCTTCAGCTCCTTCTGGTTTGGCACATAGATTCAATCCTGCATCCATAACGTGCCTTGTTCGTCCAACTTGAAGTCCTTTGCCTTGCCTTCATCCATCTTGGACTTGATCATGCGGATCTTATCATCATCCTCCTGTCCTTCTCGGATCTGATCCTCCAGGGTAGGCTTCACTTCCAATGTGGCCAAGAATCCTTCTGGTACTACTTCAATCTGCATTTTCTGGAAATCCTCACATAGCTCATCCTGACTCGTGGCTATCAACATGTTCACAGTATGGCTTTTCTGACTCAAGGCATCGGCCACCACGTTGGCCTTTCCGGGATGGTAATGGATTCCAACATTATAATCCTTGATTAACTCTAACCATCTCCTTTGCCTCATGTTCAAGTCTGATTGGGTGAAAATGTACTTAAGGCTCTTATGATCCGTGTATACTTCACATCTGTTTCCGATCAGATAATGACGCCATAACTTCAAGGCATGCACTACGGCAGCTAGCTCTAGGTCATGCGTTGGATAATTCTCCTCGTGTGGCCTCAACTGCCTTGATGCATAAGCAACGACCTTTCCGTTCTGCATCAGCACACATCCAAGTCCTTGGCGCGATGCGTCACAATAAATATCAAAGCTTTGATTGACATCCGGTAGAATCAACACCGGCGCTGATGTCAATCGCTTCTTTAACTCTTGAAAACCTTTTTCGCACTCGGGCGTCCATGCAAACTTCTCCTTTTTCAACAATTGCGTAAGAGGTTTCGCAATGGTCGAAAAGCCTTCAATGAAACGGCAGTAGTAACCTGCCATTCCAAGGAAACTCTGGATCTGGGTCACGGTCTTCGGCTGTTCCCAATGTAACACAGCTTCTAACTTGCTTGTATCTACGGCAACTCCTTCTGCGGTCATTACATGTCCAAGGAACTCCACCTTGTCCTTCCAAAAGTCACACTTGCTGAACTTGGCGAAAAGTTGTTGTTCCCTCAGCTTTTCCAAAACTTGCCTCAAGTGCTCTGCGTGTTCATCCTCTGTCTTGGAGTAGATTAAGATGTCATCTATGAACACAACAACAAACTTGTCCAAATATTCCATGAACACCTTATTCATCATATTCATGAAATATGCTGGTGCATTCGTCAGACCAAAGGACAAAACAGTAAAGAGAGGTGCTTCTATGCTCTTCCTTTTAAAAGTTGCACAATTATTAAAGCATGAATGAAAGGTAGATGGTGATTACTTACCCCTTCGTTTGCTTCAAGATTTGTACAACTTGTACTAGAAGGAAGAGCATAGAAGCACCTCTCAACAGTAAACTCGTAATGTCCATATCTTGATGAGAATGCGGTCTTCGGGATATCTTCTGATCGGATCTTCAACTGGTGGTATCCCGATCTCAGATCAATCTTGGAGAAAACTCTGGCTCCTCTCAGCTGATCAAACAGATCATCGATCCTGGGTAGCGGGTACTTATTCTTCACGGTGACTTCATTGAGTGCACGGTAGTCAATGCACATCCTGAAACTTCCGTCCTTCTTCTTGACAAACAAAACTGGCGCTCCCCACGGCGATGAACTCGGTCTGATAAATCCTTTCTCCATCAGCTCTTCAAGTTGCTTCTTCATCTCTACCAATTCTTCGGTGGTCATCCGGTAAGGTCTCTTTGCTATCGGCACTGTACCAGGTACAAGCTCTATCACAAACTCTATGTCTCTGTCTGGCGGCATACCAGGTAGATCTTCAGGAAAACATCTGGGTACTCATTTACTACTAAGACATCTTCTATGCTGATTGCCTTGGTGCTGTTAACCATCAGCTGTCCATCTCTAACGGCGGTGGCTTGAAATTCCACTTTCCTTCCACACGGGCTTTCAACTGAGATAATCCTTCGTCCACAATCCAAAACGGCCTTATGCTGGGATAACCAATCCATTCCCAAAATAACATCTAAGGTGTGGGTTTCAAACATAATAAGGTTCACTAGGAACTCTATCCCATCTATTAATATTCTCACCCCAGAACATCCTACTTTCATTCGGAGTTCGGAACCAGGGGTTTGAACTAAAAGCATGCATTTAAGTCTTGCAATCTCCAAATCATTTTTAGCAGCAAAGCCTTGAGAAACAAACGAATGCGAAGCTCCAAAGTCAAACAAAACTGTTGCAGGTACTGAGTTGACTAGTAACTTACCCAGTACGACGTCCGTGGCATTCTGAAGTGCATCTGTGGTGACGTGGTTGACTCAGCCTCTCACCACGGTCTGGGGTGCTGCTCCTGGCTGTGTTGTCCCGCGGTTTGCTCCTAGTGCTGGCGTCCTGGCTGGTGTAGATCCCAAGTTGAAGCGAACTGGGGTCACTCCTGCTATCTTCTTAGGGAAACTGTTGGCAAAGTATCCTGGCTCGTTACAGTTGTAGCAGCGTCTCACTGTCCCCTGTTGACTGCCTGAAGCGGCGTTTCTGGCTAGGGCTGGAGTCTGATAGTTCTGATTGATGGGTTTTAGTGCTGGTGACGGTGTCCTTGTAGCATTCTGCGGCTGGAATCTGAAAAACTGATTTGGCGCAACCCTCAAGCGTTGCTGCGCTCCCTGACGCGATCCCTACTGTTGCATCATTCGCTTCCTGTTGTCGTCCAGTTCCTTGCGCTTGTCCTCAAGAATAAGCGCTTTATTCACCAACTCTTGGAAATCTGGAAAGGTGTGGGTGATCAATCCCACCTGTAGTCCTGAGTTAAGTCCCTTCATAAAGCGAGACTATTTGGCTTTATCTGTCGCTACATCCTCAGGTGCGTAGCGTGCAAGCTGTGTGAACTTATTCAGGTATTCGGCCACCGGTTGGCTACCTTGCTTCAGTGCTTTGAACTCCTCCTTCTTGAGGTCCATGATTCCTTCCCAAGACATGATACCGATTTAAATGCACTGTGAACTCCTCCCAAGTGATGTCCTGAGGGTTCTCTTGGGTGGCACAGAAGTTCTCCCACCATTCGGCGGCGGTCCCTTCCAACTGATGAGAAGCGTAGAGTACCTTCTCATTTCCCATGCATTGAGCAATGTGTAGCTTCCTCTCTATTGACCTTAACCAATCATCGGCCTCCAACGGATTGGCATTCCCGGAGAAAGTGGGTGGATGAGTCCTCATGAACTCTAACAGTCTTGAATTCTGGCGTTGTCCCTGATTGACTTGATTAGCGGTGGCCTGAGCAGTGACGTGTTGCATCTGTTGCATCATAGCATGCATCAACTGAAGTCCGAAAGCAAAGCAAGAAAAGCTCCAAAATTCTGCATGTCAATCAAGCGGTCTGGCCGGGTGCAGGTGCTCCATCATTAGGGTTCCCAGCTGGGCGAGAACCACTTCCATTGCCTCCAAGGTTTCCGCGGGTGTTCACCATCTGTTGATTGCTCCAAGGTTTCAGAGATGAGAGGGAACAAGAATAGACAAGTAGTAGGGAAAACTTATACGGGGGAAAAGTGTAACTCAAAATCCTACTTTATTATTAATAAAAATAACTTGGTATGGTTGCTTACAATGCCTAAGGGCCTTGCAACACATACTGCACACTCAGCAAGCAACGAAAATTCAACTCCTCTAGGGGTGAATCTTATTCTATAACGCGACTCGACGAAGGAGTCCTAACAGCAAAACCTACGCTCACTCATCGAGAAAACCTCCACTGCCTCCTCACGGCGGGTGCGGCGGTATCGGCGCGAAACAATCGCCATGCCCCACAACTGCAGCTGTGGTTGACGACGCGGTGTCCTCCTCTAGCTCTGGATCTGGCTGGTGCTGTAGCTGTGGCGCGGGTGCAGGTGGCGCCTCTTCTGGTCCCTCCTCTAGCTCTGGGGCTTCCAACTCCAACACTGGATCGGGGCCCTGTCCATACAGTGCGGTCTCCAGCTCTGCGATCCTTTCTGCAGCATAAGCGACGTACTCACGAGCATTCTCTAAGTGCTTCTTCTCCTCCTCATCCTGCTCGCGAGCCTTCTTCAACTCCTGAACTGTGTCATCGATCAGCTCCTCCTGAGCGGCGACGAACCTGGCTAACTGAGTGATGGTAGCATCCTCATCTTCTATCGGCTTCCGTTGAGCTCTGCTGTCTCGGCGTGGGTGGTAACGGAATATTGTGCCTTCCAGCTCCCTGGAGTAAGTGCGAGCGATCTGCTGCATTGCTCGACGCGACACCTCCTGGATTCCAATCTCAAAGGTAGACCTCCTGGCGGTGAAGTGGAATGGGCGGCTGAACTTTGTCTTCTCTCGGGCATACACCGTGATCCGGACGTCCCATCCTATGACCATTCCTGCATGCACGAGTGTAGTCCCTCGGTAGAGCGGTCTCTCAAAACCTCCAAGAAACTGAAGCATACGCCACAACTCGGCGGCATAGCCTCCCTCACGCTCGGCGTAGTTGTTCTTCATCATCATCTGCCAAAAGACGCTCGCGTAAGAACGCAACATTTTAAAATCAAGGTGGAAGACGAAAAGAACTCAGCAAGGGTATGAACAAGGAAGAAAGGGGTAAGTCGAGAATTCATTCATTATCTTGACAAATTTTATCTTTAGAAAATAAGTTTTATCCTCACTACGACCATTCTAGCTATGGGTGAGCCTACAGTCAGTATGGCTCTGATACCACCTGTGTCGGGACCCGAATTTGCAAATCCGGACCGTCTGTGTATTCAGCACTAGTCCAGGAACGCGCTAGTGCCCACAGTCTCAACATTGGTAAATATCACGATCATACTTAACGAAATAATAAAGTACCTTAAATAGTTAACCAAACGGGTTGCTCGACCTTATGGTCAAGTTACAAATATACGCCTCGCAGGGCGAAACTTATTAAAAGAGAAATAATCATAAATGAAAATAAGATAACTTCGTGGCGCCATCCAAAGATACCACAGGCAATCGATCGGGCTCGCTCCCTAGTTAGACGGTTCCTCTGGGAGCTCCTCCTCCAAAGCTGGCGTAGACTCCTCTTCAACTGGTGTTGTATTGCGGCAAGGGTGAGTACTTAGTACTCAGCAAGTCATGCACAGAATACAGCTAATATACTACATGCATGGCTTAATACAAAGGAATAGCTCAAGGTATATTTGCAGTAAACAGCATTTAACAAGTATCATAAGTAGATTCAAAAGCAGTAGAAACGAGTTTAACATCAATAACTTTTCCAAGAGTTACATAAACATTTTTCCCGATTCTAATCCACATTTCCATCAACATCATTATTAAACCAAACCCAACCTTTCAAGACCAATTTATTTTCAAGAAAGTCTAACCCTTAATTGTAATTCCCGAGCGATGTCCAATACCGCGGACACGGCTATTCGAATAGATTTTACACTCTGCAGAGGTTATGCACTTTACCCACAAGATACAGTCAAACACCACAAAGGCGAGTGTCCGTAACAGAGTCTTTCGGAAACTTCTAACAGCACAAGTGGTCCTCTCCGGTGTTGCACACTAACCCTTCCCTTAGCGAAGGCGAAGTTTAGGCCAATCCACCGTTAGATGGGTACCTGGCCGCAGCCCCGGTACGCTCCCCGTACAACTACACAAAGGGTGTAGTTGACATCCTGAGGTCCCACAGGTACGTTATAAGCAACTTAATCAACTAGGTCCGTCCCATTACAGACATGTGGTTGCACGTTTGACTCAGTTCAAAGGCTTGCAAGGTTAAGTCCTTAGGGTGAGCAAGACTACCCGAAGAACCAAAACATCGTTCCCGGTGCCACAACTGGCCCACCCGATCATTCTTGCCACATGCCCCGGTCGAAAACTTTTTATCAAACCCCAGTTGATTACCATGCACCACGTGCCATCAACAACACAACACATGATACCTTTCCAAAACAGGTTCAATATATCATTAAGTCAATATTAACATTTGATTATCCAAAATCATGTCAAGAGCACGTAGCAGGTCTAAGCAATATACCACAACAATCTAAATTCCCATGTTGGCAATTTAATAATGTCCAACTATTTAAACCTCAACTAGGGTGACAAGGGGTCATGGCACATATTTAATTAACCAAGGTGTCATACAACAATTTGGCATCTATCTAAATCCCCAGAATTTAAATAAAGTATTTTCTAATTAAACTAGCATGCAATAGTTTAAACCCAAAGTAATTTGAAAATGGGATCAACATGGTCAAAGCACAACTTGCCTTCAAAGAGTACTTGGTCTTGGTCCTGAGCTGGCTCCTGGGTCAACACTTCTCCCTCGAAGCCTTCGGGCACTTCAACGTATACTCGTAAAGCGTGCAAATAGCAAATAATAAATGAACAGTAGACAAAAATTGTCCAAACATCCAAATACAGTTCACAAACAGACAGAGCATAATTTTAAGAATTTTTAGAAACTGGAATCGTCAAATTCGGAGTTTAAATGCAAAAGTTATAACCGTTTAAAGTTTAAAGAAAGCATTAATTAAATAAAAACAGAGAAATAATCATGATAAAAAATTAATTAAAATTCATATTTGAGTAGGTCTCATTTTTATGAAGATTTAGAAATTTGAATCACTCAAATCGGAGTTGAAACGCAAAAGTTATAAGCGTTTGAAGTTTGAATCCATTTTTGAAATCAATAATTCGAATTAATAAATCATTTTCTTTTTCGGAAATTAATTATTGCGTTAGCATTGACACCCCTGGTTGGTCCACGCCGATCGCTGACGCCAAAGACTACCGAATCCACGATGACGTCAGCATGACGTCATCATGCCACGTGGCGCTTTTTGGAGCGGCCACGTCGGCTCCGGTGCATGGACCCGGTCCATGCACGCGTAGCGTGTTGCTGACAGGCGGGCCCGCCCTATCAGCGGCTCGCGTTCACGCCCGTGTGGGCGCGGCTGATGTGTGGGCCCTCTGACACGCGGGTCCCGCGTGTCAGAGACACGCTCCCACGCGCGGGCGCTAACCGCGACGGTCGGCCTCCCGGCCACGTGGCTAGATCTCGGCCGTTGATTTGAAAATCAACGGCCCAGATTGGATCTGGGTTCACGCCAGAGGAAAAGCGCTCGCTGATCTAGACCGTTCGATCTTGATCGGACGGTCAAGATCCAATCTAAGGTTTACAACGCAGCTAACCCTAACCGTTCGATCTAGATCTAACGGCTGAGATCTATCCTAGCTCTGTGCGGTTTAGGCTACGTGGCACAATCCAAACCGTTGCATCTAGATCCAACGGTTGGAAATAGATCTGAGGATTTCAACGTGAAAACTCACCGAGGGTGACGTGGCGCGATCTGGGCCCTTGGATCTGGATCGGACGATGGAGAGAGTTCGATCGACGGCGATGGCGCGCGGCGGAGCAAGGTCACCGGAGACGGGGACGACGACACGCCCAACGGCGTTGCGGGGCCTCTTCGGCGAAGTGAGTGGTACTCACCGAAGCGGTGTGACCTCGCGGTTCCGGATCTGGGCTCAACGGCGGCGGAAACGGCGCAAAACCGCGGCGGAACGCACGGCCAACTACGGCGAGCGATTGTGGCGCAACCACTACGCGCTTGAGCTCTGGCTAGGGCTACTGCAAGCACTAAGTCGGCAACACGACATGTAACACCCCAAAATTTTGCTATTCTTAAATTCATGTGTGATTTGGCACTTTGGTGAATTTTTGGAATTTTCTGGAATTTATTTGGATTTATTTGGAATTTATTTGAATTTATTCCATTTTGAAATAATTAAAGAATTAAACTTTGCAAATAAAAATTTGTTGGAAATATTTTATTTGAGTCCAAAATGTTCCAAAATATTTTCCAGAATTTTTCTGAGTCTTTTGCTATTTTTAATGATTTAATTGAATTTCTGAGAATTTAATTGGATTAATTAAATCGAATTGGTTTCACTGTTCATCCGACCGAGCCCGAGTCAGACTCGAGTCCGAGTCCGACCCGAACCCGACCACGCCCGTGGTTGAGCTGAACCCACTCGGCCGAAACCCTACGCGCGTGACCGTTGGATCAAGATCCAACGGCCACGATTGAGCCACGTCGCCGGACCCGAGCCCGATCGAGCCAGCCAGCTCACCGAACCGGACCTGAGTCCAAACCCACGCGACCGTTGGATCTAGATCCAACGGTTCACGTTGTGCCACGTCGCCCTCTCCGTGTCGCCGTCGGACTCCGCCGTCGCGTCGAAGTGGACCTCGGTTTCCGCGTGTTTCACGGATGCCGAGGGCCCTATTTAATGCGCCGTCTTTCGTGTCGTGACCTAGACTTCCGTGCGCACCCGTAGCCCTAGACAACGTCGCCCGAGCCGCCGTGGTTGCGCTGCAATCGCTCGCCGGAGTTGATTGTGTGTTCCGCCGCGGTTTTCCGTTGTTTACGTCGCCATTGAGGTCAGATCCGGAACCGCAAGAGCCAGCCGCGTCGGAGGGAACCTTCCACTTTACCGGAGCACACCCGCAACGCCGTTGCTATCGTCGTCGTCTCCATCTCCGGCCAGCAACCACCGCCGTGGACATCGCCGTGACCTTGAAGCTTTTCAACCGTCGGGTCTCCATCGCACGGACCAGATCGCGCCACGTCACCCGCCGGTGAGATCCACGTGCTAAACCCCTTATCCAATCTCAGCCGTTAGATCTAGATCGTACGGTTAGCGTTAGCCGCGTTATACGCATTAGATTGGATCCCAACCGTTGGATCTAGATCCAACGGTCCGTGACAACCGCTAAGTAACCCAAAAGCGTGAAACCCAGATCCAATCCGAACCGTCGGATTTCAAATCAACGGCCCGGATTGCGCCACATAGCGGAAGCTTGACCGCCGCGGTCAGCCCACGCGTGGGCGTGGGTCACTAACACGCCGGGCCCGCGTGTCAGCGACCGCACCATGACGTCACGCTGACGTCATGGCGGACCCGCACGCCGCCGCCACCTCACCGCGGCGGTGACGCCAAAGAATGACGCTACCAGTGGGTCCCACCTCGCCGAACGGCCGAGTCCTCACGACGCCGGGCCGATGACGCCACCCGTGGGTCCCACTGCCGCCTCACGGAGCCGTGGGACCGGTCCACGCAGACTCCGAAGCCAAACCACGGACCACGTCCATGAACCGGCTGACGTCACCAGACCAATCAGAGGCTACCACATGTCCTCGCTGACGCAATAATTAATTTCCGAAAAAGAAAATGATTTATTAATTCGAAATAATGATTTCAGATTTTGTTTCAAACTTCAAACGCTTATAACTTTTGCGTTTTAACTCCGAATTGAGTGATTCAAATTTCTAAATTTGTATAAAATTGAGATCTATCTAATTATGAATTTTATTTAATTTTTGGACTAAATTTGTTCTCTGTAATATTATTTAATTCATTATTTAAACTTCAAAATGCTATAACTTTTGCATTTAAACTCCGAATTTGACGATTCCACTTTCTAAAAATTCAGAAAATTATGTTCTCTCTGGTTATAAACTTTATTTGGAGGTTTTGATACTTTTTGCCTACTGTTTTATTCATTTGTTGCTATTTGCACGCGTTATGAGTAGACGTTGAAGTGCCGGAAGGATTCGAAGGAGAAGTGTTGACCCAGGAGCCATCTCAGGACCAAGAACAAGTACTTTTTGAAGGCAAGTTATGCTTTGACCATATTGATCCTATCTTGGAAACCTATTTTGATTTAACTTATTGCATGCTAGTTCAATTAGAAAATACTTTATTTAATCCCGGGGAATTAGATAAATGCCAATTTGCTGTATGACACCTTGATTAATTAAATATGTGCCATGACCCCTTGTCACCCTAGTTGTGGATTACTAGTTGGACACTACTAAAATTGCCAACATGGGTTTTAGACCGTTGTAGTATATTGCTTAGACCTGCTACGTGCTCATGACATGATTTTGGACAATCAAATATTAATATTGACTTAATGATATATTGAACCTGTTTTGGAAAGGTATCATGTGGTGTTGATGGCACGTGGTGCATGGTAATCAACTGGACTTTGGTAAATAGCTTTTGACCGGGGCATGTGGCAAGAATGATCAGGTAGGCCAGTTGTGGCACCGGGAACGTTGGTTTGGTTCTTCGGGTAGTCTTGCCCTGGTCACCCTAAGGACTTAACCTTGCAAGCCTTTGAACTGGGTCAAACGTGCAACCACATGTCTGTAATGGGACGGACCTAGTTGATTAAGTTGCTAATAACGTGCATTACTGTGGGACCTCGGGATGTCAACTACACCCTTTGTGTAAGTTGAACGGGGAGCGTCATCGGTCGCGGCCAGTACCCATCTAACGGTTGGTTGGCCTAAACTTCGCCTTAGCTAAGGGAAGGGTTAGTGTGCAACAAACCGAAGAGGACCACTTGTATTGTTGGAGGTTTCCGAAAGACTTTGTTACTGAACTCGCCTTTGTGGTGTTTGACTCAGATCTTGTGGGTAAAGTGCATAACCTCTGCAGAGTGAAAAATCTATTCGAATAGCCGTGTTCGCGGTATTGGACATCGCTCGGGAATTACAGCCAAGGGTTAGACTTTCTTGAAAATAACTTGGACTTGAAAGGTTGGGTTTGGTTAAATAATGATGTTGATGGAAATGTGGTTTAGTAATGGGAAGGATGTTGATTAAACTCTTGGAAAGGTTATTTGTGTTATACTTGTTTCTACTGCTTTCGAATCTACTTATGCTACTTGTCAAATGTTGTTTTACTGCAAATACACCTTGAGCTACTCCTTTGTACCAAGCCATGCATGTAGTATATTAGTTGCATTACTCGCATGACTTGCTGAGTACCAAAGTACTCACCCTTGCCACAATACAACACCAGTTGAAGAAGAATCTACACCAGCTTTGGAGGAGGAGCTTCCAGAGGAACCGTCTACTTAGGGAGCGAGCCCAGTCAGTTGCCTGTGGTATACTGGATGGCGCCACGAAGTTATCTTATTTTTCCGCTGCTATTATTTCTCTCGTAATAAGTTTCGCCCTGCGTGGCGTATATTTGTGACTTGACCATAAGGTCGAGCAACCAGTTTGACTATTTAATTAAAGTACTTTATTAGTATCGAGTGGTATGATTGTGATATTTACCGATGTTAAGACTGTGTGCACTAGCGCGTTCCTGGACTAGTGCTGAATACACAGAGGGTCCGGATTTGCAGATTCGGGTCCCGACAGAGGTGGTATCAGAGCCATACTGACTGTAGGCTCACCCATAGATAGAATGGTCATAGTGAGGATAAAACCTATTTTCTAAAGTTAAAAGTGGTCAAGATAATGAATGAATTCTCGACTTACCCCTTTTTCTTTCTTGTTCATACCCCTGCTGAGTTCTTTTCGTCTTCCACATTGATTTTTAAAAGTGTTGCGTTCTTACACGAGCGTCTTTTGGCAAATGATGATGAAGAACAACTACGCCGAGCGTGAAGGAGGCTATGCCGCCGAGTTGTGGTGTATGCTTCAGTTTCTTGGAGGTTTTGAGAGGCCGCTCTACCGAGGGACTACACTTGTGCAGGCAGGACTGGTCACAGGATGGGACGTCCGGATCACGGTGTATGCCCGAGAGAAGACCAAGTTCAGTCGCCCTTTCCACTTCACAGCCAGGAGGTCTACCTTTGAGATGGGAATCCAGGAAGTATCGCGTCGAGCGATGCAGCAGATCGCTCGCACTTACTCCAGGGAGCTGGAAGGCACAGTGTTCCATCACCACCCCCGCCGAGACAGCAGAGTTCAACGGAAGCCGATAGAAGATGAGGATGCTACCGTCACTCACTTAGCCAGATTCGTCGCCGCCCAGGAGGAGCTGATCGAAGACACCGTGCAGGAGTTAAAGAAGGCTCGCGAACAAATTGAGGAGGAGAAGAAGCACTTGGGGAATGCTCGTGAGTATGTCGCTTTTGCTACGGAAAGAATCGCAGAATTGGAAACTGCACTGTATGGCCAGGGTCCCCATCCAGTGTTGGAGTTGGACGCTCCAGACCCAAAGGAGGAACCAGAAGAGGCGCCACCGGCATCCACGCCACAACCACAGCAGCAGCCAGATGCAGAGCCAGAGGAGGACGCCGCGTCGTCAACCACAGCTGCAGTTGTGGGGCATGGCGATTGTTTCGCGCCGATGCCGCCGCGCCCGCCGCAAGGAGGCAGTGGAGGTTTTCTCGATGAGTGAGCGTAGTCATTAAGGTTGAGACTCCTTCGTCGAGTCGCGTTATAGAATAAGAGTCACCCTTTAGAGGCGTTGGATTTTCATTGTTTGCTGAGTGTGCAGTATGTGTTGCAAGGCCCTTAGGCATTGTAAGCAACCATACTAGTTATTACTATTATTAATAATAAAGTTGGATTTTTGAGTTACACTTTTCCCCGCATAAGTTTCCCTGTTACTTGTCTATTCTTGTTCCCTCTCATCTCTAAGCCTTGGAGCAACCGACAGATGGTGAACACCCGCGGAAACCTTGAAGGCAATGGAAGTGGTTCTCGCCCAGCTGGGAACCCCAATGATGGAGCACCAGCACCGCCAGTTGATATGCAGAATTTCGGAGCTTTTCTCAAGCTCGCACTCGCTTGATGCATGCCATGATGCAACAGATGCAGCACATCACTTTGCTTTCAGGCTCACGCTAATCAAGTCAATCAGTGACAACGCCGTAATACAAGACTGCCGAGTTCATGAGGACTCACCCACCCACTTTTTCTCGGGAATGCCAATCCGTTGGAGGCCGATGATTGGTTAAGGTCAATTGAGAGGAAGCTACACATTGCTCAATGCATGGGAAATGAGAAGGTACTTCACGCTTCTCATCGCTTGGAAGGAACAAACCACGAATGGTGGGAGAACTTCGTACACGCAAGAGAACCCTCAAGATATCACTTGGGAGGAGTTCACAAATTGCGTTTCACAAGATCACGTGCCTAAAGGAATCATGGATCTCAAGAAGGAGGAGTTCGTGAGCACCAAGCAAGGTAATCACCGGTGGTCGAATACACCGAACAAGTTCACACAGCTTGCACGCTACGCACTGAGGATGTAGCGACAGATAAAGCCGCATACCTCGCTTCATGAAGGGACTTAACTCAGACTACAGTGGGACTGATCACCCACACCTTTCCGCATTTTCAAGAGTTAGTGAATAAGGCGCTTATTCTTGAGGACAAGCGCAAGGAATCGATGAGAACAGAAGCGCAGGATGCAGATCGTGGATCGCGTCGTGAGCACAAAGAACGCTTGAGGGTTGCACCAAATCAGTTTTCAGATTCCAGCCACAGAATGCAACCAGGACACCGCCACCAAAGCACCAAGACCCGCCAATAAGAACTATCGGACCCACCCACCGTAAACGCCGCTCGTGCAAATAACAAGGAACAGTGAGATATTGCTACAACTGCAACGAGCCAGGGCACTTTGCCAACAGTTGTCCTAAGAAGACAGCAGAGTGACCCCGGGCCGCTTCAACTGGGATCCACACCACCAGACGCCAAAGACCAGGAGCAAACCGAGGGACAAAGACCAGGGCAGCACCCTGCATCGTGGTGAGAGGCCGAGTCAATCATGTCACCGCAGATGCACTGTAGAATGCCACGGACGTCGTACTGGGTAAGTTACTTGTTAACTCAGTACCTGCAACAGTTTTGTTTGATTCTGGAGCTTCGCATTCATTTGTTTCTCAAGGCTTTGCTTGTAAAAATGATTTGGAGATTGCAAGACTTAAATGCATGCTTTTGGTTCAAACCCCTGGTTCCGAACTCCGAACGAAAGTAGGATGTTCTGGGGTGAGAATACTAATAGATGGGATAGAGTTCCTAGCGAACCTTATTATTTTGGAGACCCAGACCTTAGATGTTATTTTGGTAATGGATTGGTTATCCAAGCACAAGGCCGTACTGGATTGTGGACGAAGGACTATCTCAGTTGAGAGCCCGTGTAGAAAGAAAGTGGAATTTCAAGCCACCACCGTTAGAGATGGACAGTTGATGGTTAACAATACCAAGGCAATCAGCATAGAGGATGTCTCAGTGGTGAATGAGTACCCTGATGTTTTTCCTGAAGATCTACCTGGTATGCCGCCAGACAGGGACATAGAGTTTGTGATAGAGCTTGTACTGCACAAATACGATAGCAAAGAGACCTTACCGGATGTCCACCGAAGAATTGGTAGAGATGAAGAAGCAACTCGAAGAGCTAATGGAGAAAGGATTTATCAGACCGAGTTCGTCGCCGTGGGGAGCGCCAGTTTTGTTTGTCAAGAAGAAGGACGGGAGTTTTAGGATGTGCATTGACTACCGTGCACTCAATGAAGTCACCGTGAAGAATAAGTACCCACTACCCAGGATCGATGATCTGTTTGATCAGCTGAGAGGAGCCAGAGTTTTCTCCAAGATTGATCTAAGATCGGGATACCATCAGTTGAAGATCCGATCAGAGGATATTCCGAAGACCGCATTCTCGTCAAGATACGGACATTACGAGTTTACTGTTATGTCCTTTGGTCTGATTTAATGCGCCAAAGATATTTCATGAATATGATGAATAAGGTGTTCATGGAATATTTGGACAAGTTTGTTGTTGTGTTCATAGATGATATTCTAATCTACTCCAAGACAGAGGATAACATGTAGAGCACTTGAGGCGAGTTTTGGAAAAGCTGAGGGAACAGCAACTCTTCGCCAAGTTCAGCAAGTGTGATTTTTGGAAGGACAAGGTGGGGTTCCTCGGACATGTAATGACCGCAGAAGGAGTCGCCGTTGATCCAAGCAAGGTAGAAGCTGTGTTACATTGGGAACAGCCGAAGACCGTGACCCAGATCCGCAATTTTCTCAGAATGGCAGGTTACTACCACCGTTTCATTGAAGGCTTTTCGACAATTGCGAAACCTCTTACGCAATTGCTGAAAAAGGAGAAGAAGTTTGCATGGACGCCGGAGTGTGAGAAAGGTTTTCAGGAGCTGAAGAAGCGATTGACATCAGCGCCGGTGTTAGTCCTACCGGATGTTAATCAAAGCTTTGATATTTATTGTGACGCATCGCGCCAAGGACTTGGATGCGTGCTGATGCAGAATGGGAGGGTCGTCGCTTATGCATCAAGACAGTTGAGGCCACATGAGGAGAATTATCCGACGCATGACCTGGAGCTAGCTGCCGTAGTGCATGCCTTGAAATTATGGCGTCACTACTTAATTGGAAACAGATGTGAAGTATACACGAACCATAAGAGTCTTAAGTACATCTTCACCCAATCAGACCTGAACATGAGGCATAGGAGATGGTTAGAGTTGATCAAGGACTACAATGTTGGAATCCATTACCATCCCGGAAAGGCCAACGTAGTTGCCGATGCTCTGAGTCGGAAAAGCCATACCGTGAACATGTTGCTAGCCACAAGTCAGGAAGAACTATGTGAGGATTTCCATAGAATGCAGATTGAAGTCGCACTGTAGGATTCTTGGCCGCATTGGAAGTGAAGCCCACCCTGGAGGATCAGATCCGAGAAGGACAGGAGGATGATGACAAGATCCGCAGGATTAAGTCCAACATGGATGAAGGCAGGGCAGAGGACTTCAAGTTGGATGAGCAAGGCACGTTGTGGATGAAGGATCGCATTTGTGTACCGAACAAGAAGGAGTCAAGCGCTTGATTTTAGAAGAAGCTCATGACTCAAAGTATTCCATTCATCCCGAAACGCCAAGATGTATCAGGATTTGAAAGAAAGATTCTGGTGGCCGAACATGAAGCGTGAAGTTGCCGAGCATGTTGCGCTGTGCGACATATGCCAGAGAGTCAAAGCAATGCATCAGAGACCAGCAGGATTGCTACAGCCGTTGAAGATACCAGAGTGGAAATGGGAAGAAATCGGAATGGATTTCATTACCGGTTTGCCGAAAACTCAAGGAGGATACGACTCCATATGGGTCATAATAGACCGCTTGACTAAGGTGGCCCACTTTATTCCTGTGAAGACAACCTACTCGGGAGATAAATTAGCAGAGTTGTACATGATCAGGATCGTCTGTTTGCACGGAGTGCCAAAGAAGATCGTATCGGATAGAGGTACTCAGTTTACCTCGAGGTTCTGGAATAAGCTACATGAAGCCATGGGAACCCGTTTGAACTTCAGTACAGCTTATCATCCATAGACGGATGGTCAGACTGAAAGAGTCAATCAGATTCTGGAAGATATGTTAAGAGCGTGTGCATTGGCTCGTGCTACCTCTTGGGATAAGAGTCTGCCGTATGCGGAGTTCAGTTACAACAACAGGTACCAAGCCAGTTTGCAAATGTCGCCATTTGAAGCACTATACGGTCAACCTTGTCGAACACCGTTGAATTGGAACGAGACGGGTGAACGTCGTGTCTTTGGACCAGATATTCTTCAAGAAGCCGAAGAACAAATTGCCATGATCAGGGAGAGATTGAAGATAGCACAGTCAAGACAGAAGAGTTATGCTGATAACCGTCGCTGAGACTTGAGTTTTGAACCAGAAGATTTCGTGTATCTCAGAGTCACCCCACTCAGAGGAGTTAAGAGATTCCATGCCAAAGGAAAACTCGCGCCGAGATTTGTTGGACCATTTAAGGTTCTCAGCCGCAGAGGTGAAGATGCTTATCAGCTAGAGTTACCGCAATCACTAGCAGGAGTGCATGACGTGTTCCATGTGTCCCAACTGAAGAAGTGTCTCCGAGTGCCTGAGGAGCAGACACCGCTAGAGTCAATTGAGCTACAAGAAGATCTAACATACAAGGAGCATCACGTGAAGATTCTGGACACCATGGATCGAGAGACGAGAAACAAGTCAACCCGTTTCTGCAGAGTTCAATGGAGCAACCACGCAGAGAGTGAAGCAACTTGGGAGCGCGAAGAGGATTTGAAGAAAGAGTTTCCGAACCAATTCTGTAGAGAGCCCTGAATCTCGAGGATGAGATTCTGTTAAGGGGGGAGGTTTGTAACACCCCAAAATTTTGTTTTTCTTAAATTCATGTGTGATTTGGCATTTTGGTGAATTTTTGGAATTTTCTGGAATTTATTTGGATTTATTTGGAATTTATTTGAATTTATTCCATTTTGAAATAATTAAAGAATTAAACTTTGCAAATAAAAATTTGTTGGAAATATTTTATTTGAGTCCAAAATGTTCCAAAATATTTTCCAGAATTTTTCTGGAATTTTTCTAAGTCTTTTGCTATTTTTAATGATTTAATTGAATTTCTGAGAATTTAATTGGATTAATTAAATCGAGTTGGTTTCACTGTTCATCCGACCGAGCCCGAGTCAGACTCGAGTCCGAGTCCGACCCGAACCCGACCACGCCCGTGGTTGAGCCGAACCCACTCGTAGAAACCCTACGCGTGGCCGCTGAATCAAGATCCAACGCCACGATTGAGCCACGTCGCCGACCCGAGCCCGATCGAGCCACCACTCACCGAACCGACCGAAGTCCAAACCCACGCGGCTGTTGGATCTAGATCCAACGGATCACGTTGTGCCACGTCGCCCTCTCGGAGACGCCGTCGGACTCCGCCGCCGCGTCGGAGTGGACCACGGTTTCGCTGCGTTTACCTGACGCCGAGGGCCCTATTTAATGCGCCGTCTTTCGTGTCGTGACCTAGACTTCCGTGCGCACCCGTAGCCCTAGACAACGTCTCCCGAGCCGCCGTGGTTGCGCCGCAATCGCTCGCCGGAGTTGATTGTGTGTTCCGCCGCGGTTTTTCGTTGTTTCCGCCGCAGTCTGCCATCCTCCGCCGCCGTTGAGGTCAGATCCGGAACCGCAAGAGCCAGCCGCGTCGGAGGGAACCTTCCACTTCACCGGAGCACACCCGCAACGCCGCTGCTATCGTCGTCGTCTCCATCTCCGGCCAGCAAGCACCGCCGTGGACATCGCCGTGACCTCGAAGCTTTTCAACTGTCGGATCTCCATCGCACAGACCAGATCGCGCCACGTCACCCGCCGGTGAGATCCACGTGCTAAACCCCTTATCCAATCTCAGCCGTTAGATCTAGATCATACGGTTAGCGTTAGCCGCGTTATACGAGTTAGATTGGATCCCAACCGTTGGATCTAGATCCAACGGTCCAGATTAACCGCGTTAACCCAAAAGCGTGAAACCCAGATCCAATCCGAACCGTCGGATTTCAAATCAACGGCCCGGATTGCGCCACATAGCGGAAGCTTGACCGCCGCGCCACTTCACGCAGCGTGGCGTGGGTCACCGACACGCCGCGCGTGTCGGGCCGCCACCATGACGCCACGCCGACGCCATGGCGAACTCCGCACGCCGCCACCTCAGCCGCAAGGCGGTGACGCCAAAGAATGACGCTACCGCGGGTCCCACCGCCAAGAACGGGCCGAGTCCTCACGACGCCGGGCCGATGACGCTACCCCGCTGGGTCCCACTGCCGCCTCACGGGGAGCCGTGGACCGGGTCCACGGTAGACCCGAGCCAAACCATGGACCACGTCCATGAACCGGCTGACGTCACCAGACCAATCAGAGGCTGCCACGTGTCCTCGCTGACGCAATAATTAATTTCCGAAAAAGAAAATGATTTATTAATTCGAAATAATGATTTCAGATTTTGTTTCAAACTTGAAACGCTTATAACTTTTGCGTTTTAACTCCGAATTGAGTGATTCAAATTTCTAAATTTGTATAAAATTGAGATCTATCTAATTATGAATTTTATTTAATTTTTGGATTAAAGTTGTTCTCTGTAATATTATTTAATTGATTATTTAAACTTCAAAATGCTATAACTTTTGCATTTAAACTCCGAATTTGACGATTCCACTTTCTAAAAATTTATAAAATTATGTTCTCTCTGGTTATGAACTTTATTTGGAGGTTTGGATACTTTTTGCCTACTGTTTTATTCATTTGTTGCTATTTACACGCGTTACGAGTAGACGTTGAAGTGCCGGAAGGATTCGAAGGAGAAGTGTTGACCCAGGAGCCAGCTCAGGACCAAGAACAAGTACTTTTTGATGGCAAGTTATGCTTTGACCATATTGATCCTATCTTGGAAACCTATTTTGATTTAACTTATTGCATGCTAGTTCAATTAGAAAATACTTTATTTAATCCCGGGGAATTAGATAAATGCCAATTTGCTGTATGACACCTTGATTAATTAAATATGTGCCATGACCCCTTGTCACCCTAGTTGTGGATTACTAGTTGGACACTACTAAAATTGCCAACATGGGTTTTAGACCGTTGTAGTATATTGCTTAGACCTGCTACGTTCTCATGACATGATTTTGGACAATCAAATATTAATATTGACTTAATGATATATTGAACCTGTTTTGGAAAGGTATCATGTGATGTTGATGGCACGTGGTGCATGGTAATCAACTGGACTTTGGTAAATAGCTTTTGACCGGGGCATGTGGCAAGAATGATCAGGTGGGCCAGTTGTGGCACCGGGAACGTTGGTTTGGTTCTTCGGGTAGTCTTGCCCTGGTCACCCTAAGGACTTAACCTTGCAAGCCTTTGAACTGGGTCAAACGTGCAACCACATGTCTGTAATGGGACGGACCTAGTTGATTAAGTTGCTAATAACGTACCTGTGGGACCTCAGGATGTCAACTACACCCTTTGTGTAAGTTGAACGGGGAGCGTCATCGGGTCGCGCCAGTACCCATCTAATGGTTGGTTGGCCTAAACTTCGCCTTAGCTAAGGGAAGGGTTAGTGTGCAACAACCGAAGAGGACCACTTGTATTGTTGTAGGTTTCCGAAAGACTTTGTTACGGGAACTCGCCTTTGTGGTGTTTGACTGTATCTTGTGGGTAAAGTGCATAACCTCTGCAGAGTGAAAAATCTATTCGAATAGCCGTGTCCGCGGTATTGGACATCGCTCGGGAATTACAGCCAAGGGTTAGACTTTCTTGAAAATAACTTGGACTTGAAAGGTTGGGTTTGGTTAAATAATGATGTTGATGGAAATGTGGTTTAGGAATGGGAAGGATGTTGATTAAACTCTTGGAAAGGTTATTTGTGTTATACTTGTTTCTACTGCTTTCGAATCTACTTATGCTACTTGTCAAATGTTGTTTTACTGCAAATACACCTTGAGCTACTCCTTTGTACCAAGCCATGCATGTAGTATATTAGTTGCATTCTGTGCATGACTTGCTGAGTACCAAAGTACTCACCCTTGCCACAATACAACACCAGTTGAAGAAGAATCTACACCAGCTTTGGAGGAGGAGCTTCCAGAGGAACCGTCTACTTAGGGAGCGAGCCTACCGGTTGCCTGTGGTATACTGGATGGCGCCACGAAGTTATCTTATTTTTTCGCTGCTATTATTTCTCTCTTAATAAGTTTCGCCCTGCGTGGCGTATATTTGTAACTTGACCATAAGGTCGAGAAACCAGTTTGACTATTTAATTAAAGTACTTTATTAGTATCGAGTGGTATGATTGTGATATTTACCGATGTTAAGACTGTGTGCACTAGCGCGTTCCTGGACTAGTGCTGAATACACAGAGGGTCCGGATTTGCAGATTCGGGTCCCGACACGACAGCGGCGGCGGTGCATTAAATAGGGCCCTCGACGTCCATGAAACACGCGAAAACCGAGGCCCACTCCGTTGCGGCAGCGGAATCCGAATTGGATTCGGATTGGCTAACGTGGCTCAACATCAGCCGTTGGATCAAGATCCAACAGTGCAGGGGTTTGGGCGCGGTGCCGCTCGGCGAAGTTGGTCGCCTCGGCCGCTCGGGTTCGGGCGACGTGGCTCAATCTCGACCGTTCGATCTTGATCAGACGGTAGAGATGGTTAGGGTTAGGCGACTGGGTTCGGCCGAATCAGCTGGTTCGGGTCGGACTCGAGTCTGACTCGGACTCGGGTCCGGTCGGATGAACAGTACAAACCAACTCGCATTTTCCAGCGCTTAAATAATCCAATTAATTTCTCAGAAATTCATTTAATTCATTAAAGATAGCAAAAGACTCAGAAAAATTCCAGAAAAATTCTGGAAAATATTTTGGAACATTTTGGACTCAAATAAAATATTTCCAATAAAATTTTATTTGCAAAGTTAAATTCTTTAATTATTTCAAAAGGGAATAAATTCAATTAAATTCCAGAAAATTCCAAAAATTCACCAAAGTGCCAAATCACACATGAATTTAAGAAAAGCAAAATTTTGGGGTGTTACAACGCCCCAGTGCGCCCCAGTGGTGGCTACTCCTCTGGTACTCAACCTAGCATGTATCTTACATGTAGTCGCTTCAGGATCTACCTCAACATTTTGCTTAGGCTGAAAGGAGTGACTAATGAGCAAGGGAGTATTCACCGTGGTCGGCCAGGACGGGGTGGGTACACATCCAACAACTTGTCGGCCAGGTCACCTGAGGCTGGAGAAATGCCCGTTTTATCGTTGTCCTGTAAGAATCGGCTGCATTTTTTCCTACACACTACTACAGAAAAGCTTATATTAAACATTCCGTCATAGACGATTTTTCTAAACCGTCTGTGACTAGGATCATCATTGACGGTTCTATAGTGAAACCGTCATTGATATCATCACAGACAATGATACTCTTCATAAACCGTCCAAGATATACGGCAAATCACATACGATTTCAGTATAAAACCGTCAATGATAACTCCTACAACTATCACAGATGGTTTTAAACTAAAATCGTTTGTGATATTAAAATCAATTACGGCTTTGCTGTAAAGCTACATTGAAAACCCATCTAGTTCCAAAGACATTAAAATCAGGAGGTGGTGACACTAGCTTCCAAACTTTATTTCGTTCAAAATTCTCTAATTCTTCATGCATGGCATTGATCCAAGATTCATCAAATAATGCATGAGATATATCTTTGGGTTCAAAAGAAGCAACTAAAGCAAAATGAGCATGAGTGTCAGAATGAATAAAACTGGATCGGGTGACTCTCTCATTTAGGTCTCCAATCATTTGTTCAGATGGATGCATTTTCTGAATGTGCAAGGGAGCATTGGCTTTTGAAACTTCTCCTTCTCCTTCTTCATTTTTAGCATGTACAGATGATGTTGTAGCTTGAGGATGGTTAGCTGTAGGTGATGTAGTAGTAGGTGCCAAAGGTGCTACAGCTTGTTGTGCATTAGGAAGAGTCAAGATGTCATCTTCAACGTCATCATCATCATTGTCTTCAAAGATTTTCTCCCCCTGAACATATGTGCCTGTATCTGCATCACTAGGACTAGTGCCTGAACTAGCCTCATCAAAAGTAACTTAACAAGTTTTCACAATTTTGTTAGTCTCCAAAACAAGCTCACGATATCCACGAGTATGAGCAGGATATCCAAGAAAAATGCCATCAATTGATCTGGCTTTAAATTTATCAAGATTTTCAGATTTCAAGACCTTATCCAAAAACTCTAAAGTGAGAAACAATGGGCCTATGTCCAAACCGAAGTTCATATGGAGTTTTACCCTATTTTGATCTAAAAACACACGGTTTGAAACATAGCATGCAGTTGAAATTGCTTCAGCCCAAAATTTCCTAGGAGTGTGATGTTCATCTAGCATGGTTCTAGCCATCTCAACCAACATTCTGTTTTTCCTTTCAACTACACCATTTTGTTGAGGCACTCTAGGTGATGAAAATTGATGATCAATTCCTTTTTCAGCACAAAACTGATCAAAAGAAGCATTTTTAAACTCAGTTCCATTATCACTTCTAATAGCTCTAAGGGCTCCTGGATGATCAACAGAAAGCCTAAGCACAAGACTTCTAAGGCTGTGTTTGTTTAGGCTGGTGCTGGAGGAGAAGCTGAGCCGAAGAAGCTAGCCGACTGGCCGAGCCGGAGGTCAGAGTGGAAGAGACTTGATGAAGGGGATGTCAATTTTTTGTAAATAAGATCAAGTTGCAAGGGTACCAGGGAAGTGGGATTTTTAGAAGCTGCAGCCAGCCCAAGAAGCATCGTTTTCCTTGCTTCTCTCGTGTAGTGCAAATTGGGTTGGAGCTTCTCCTCTCCAGCTAGCTGAAAAATTACTGTTTGTTTTAGCTTGTGACTTATGAAGGCCTAGAAGCCAAATAAGCCTAAGCAGAAGCCTAAACAAACACAGCCTAAAATGACTAAAAGCCTCATCCTTAGATGCCATAAAGTATACCCAAGAGTATGTAGAGTAATCATCAACAAGAACAAGAACATACCATTTGCCTCCAAAGGATTGAACTCGAGATGGTCCAACCGTGTCAAGATGTAGTAGCTATCCTTTACTGTACATTTCGCCACAACAGAAGAGGAAGAAGCATCTGCAAAAGTAACACTTTCAGCACGAGATGCACGAGTGAGGGAGGAGGACCAAATCTTATCACCGGACATGTGGCGTGAGCATCCGGAATCTACTAGCCATATGTTCTCCTTCCTTGCACGAGAATCCTACATAGCAACAAAGCATGTCGAGGTCTCAGTACTGGGGTTAGAAATGAGATTTTTGGGAATCTAGTACTGAGACACACGACGCACAATAGTAGGCACAACACGAGCATTCTTATGCACAAAAATAGATTTATCTTTTCCCGTGTTCTTAGCAACAAAAGGTGTTTGCTTCACCCTAGGCACATAATGAGAAGTGAAATGTGCCTATTTGAGATTAGACCTAGCCTTAGTCTTTTCTTTCTTTTGTTGTTTGGATAGCCTAAAGCAGAAATCAACTAAATGTCCATCTCTACCACAATGAGTGCAAGTGTACTTAACATGATGTTTAGCTTTAACAGTAGAAGCACATTTTGCATTCATCAAAGTAGAAGAAAGAAAACCAGCAGATTTAAAAGCAATCTTTTTAGGCTCATTTTGGATCTCAATTTTATCACTGCAAGGAGCCTGAACAATGGTGCGAGGTTTAGTTTCATATGAAGCATGAATATCAAAACCTAACCCTTTCTTATTTGAGCTAACCTTAGATTGGTCCAAAATCATGTTCAAATTTTTCTTTCCTTTAGTGAACCGTTCTAAGGAATCTTACGAGTAATCAACTTTACGAGAAAGCATGAGACAATTATTGCAATGAACATTAATTTTTCCTTTCTGTTTGCGACAAGTAGAGCATGAAAGACTCTCATGTGTAAGCAAAGCTTCTGTCATTTGAGAAACCCTAGCATTTGCATCATTCAACTTCAATTCTAGTATGGGGCATTTAGGACATGGAGGTGTATCATGCAAATCAATGGTAGAACAGCTAGCATGTTTAACATGTTTCTCATTTTTCTCATTTTGATGTAACAGAAAAGCATGTTCTTTCCTAAGCAAGGTGAGCTCATTGTAAATTAAGTCACAAGATTTGCAAGTATCGTCATTAGGAATCAAGGTCTTAAGTCTAGCAATTTCAGCATTCAATGATTCAACAATAAAATCATATTTCTTAATTTTCTTATCACGTTTATCAAGCAATTTTCCAAGACGAGCAACAGCAATAGCTAATTCATCATATGAAGGATCTACCTCATTGAAGTCGCTGTCGTGGTCGTCCTCGGTGAAGCTATATTTGCTACTTGCCATGAGACACAACCCCATCAAATCATGCTTGCTTGGAGTTGCATCACCCTCGCTGCTTGCCGAATCCACATCGCTCAAATTGACTTGTTCAAGAGCGGAAAGAACTCTGTAGACAACTTTGCGGTTGATGATGATGTAACACTGGGTGTCCCGATCTTTCGATGAGAATGATAACCTTCGATTTGGTTGGAGACGACTTTGACGATCCGAATACAACGTACAACGACGATGCGCCTTAGCAATCGCTAAACCAACTCCAGATGGTTATTGACCATGCCATGGGCACAATCAACCTGATCACGAAGATCAATCCTGCAAGCAATCGAAGAACAAGCAATAACAAGAAAAAAGCAATCTAAAATTGCAAATATAGATGAAGTATTGAAAAGTTGGGGTTCCGATACAAGGAGCTTGTTAGGCGGCTGTTGAGCACGTCTAAAAGACTCAAAATAGTAGCAAAAAGCTAAACTATAAAATAACCAAAACCCAAGTTATTTTGGGGGACTCCCTAGCTATATATAGGAGAAATAGGAGGCCAAAACCAGGCTAGGGGCGCCAAACCACATCCATGGCCGAGTAGGACTCCTATTCCTAGTTTGACTCGGATTTGGAAAGATGACCGAAATTGTTTTGCAGATTCCCGTTGACTCGTAAGGAATTTGGAGGTAGGGCCAGATCCGTTGGAAAGAGAACGTCGAAACCTTTCAAACCAGTACTCATAGACCTCAAACACCCTTGTGTATCAAAAGTTATGGTCGTTTGAAGTTGGTGCTGTCCCGGAGGCCGAATCCGAGTTGAAGTTGTGCACCGGAAGAATTGTCTTCATGCTTGACTTTTGGGAGTCCTTCTCCTTGGTTCCTAAGGACAATAAAATCATCACAAGGATTAAATAGCATTCCATTCATTAAATTATTTGTATGCAACCCGAGGAACGCATTCACCTGGCAATTGAATTGACGTGCGCGAGCTCGAGTAATTGGCCCTTGTATTACATTGTTGGTTTCAATTGGGTTTGTAGACATGGCTGTATCCATGGTAGTGATGTCCTCATCATCCTCCCCTTCTTGCATTTGAGTCGTCCTCGACTCAAGTTCATCATCTTCTCCCAAGTATGGCTTTAGATCTGATAATTGAGTTGACGGGATCGAGCTCGAGTCAATTGTCCTTGAACCGACGAAGATGTAGAAGGATGGCCAAGGTGGGGGTCGATAAAGCCATGCAGATGGAGCCATCGTAGTAGATGTATACGACGAAGTAGAGGATGCCGTGAAGTGTCGCCAACTTAATGGTCCTGGCCAAGGTGGGAGTCGATGAAACCATGCAGTTGATATAATTGCAGCAACACTTGGTGATAACCATATGTATGCATTGATAATTCTGTCCATGATGAGCAGGGCCTCATCATCCTCCCTTTCTTGAAGTGGAGTCGTCCTCGACTCCATCATATTGTCCTGCAAAATGTTAGTAATGACAAGAAACAAAGCAATATGCACATTTGCAATCAAATCAATGGATCGAGAATTTCTATCAACCATATCCTCCCTTTCTTGAAAACTATCATGTGACTTGTGAATGGAACCTAATGTACTTGGTATGACATGATTAGTGATATGGCAATTATTAAATTGATGACACTGTTGCATTGCAAACGGAGGTTTAAAATCTAAACAAATGTAAACTCGATGTCCTTTATACTCTCCTTTCTCAGTATTTTTGCCAATAACATAAAAAATATTTCGCAATAACCATGACAAATCAGATTGTACAAAAAGTCTCTCCTCTAAATAATTCAGATCACACGGAACATCAAATTCAAGGTAGCCTAATGTATATAAAGGAGACATCAATTTCAACTCATCATTTTTGCTTTTGATGTAAATGACATGTTTATTTTCAGCATAAGTGTCTAGTGTGTTAACAAAAGTGACATGTCCATTCGATAGTTGTGTCATGGTTATAAGTGAAGTATTATCACACAACTGTTCTTTATCACAAGAAATAGCAAGCAAATCATCTTGTAACAAATCAAAATCAGCAATTGGTTCCACTAATAGTTGCTCTACGATAGCATGATTTGTGGATAGTTTTAGCTCTTCAAAATTATTTTCTCCATGTGTAAAGTCCATACCTGTTATATTACCTTGTAAGTTCTCATCAGCTGTTGTAGGCGTTTCTTCAACTATTATCTCTTCACTTACACATGGGGTAGTAGTACTGATCGTTTCATTCTCCATATGCTCTTCTACATAATTCTCTCGATGGTGCTCACTTTTCTGCAAAATGTTAGCTACAAAAGAAGGTGCAACAATGGGCGCCTCAAATGAAGCTAATGATTCTTTGAAGGATTCAGCAAGCATATTTTCAACTCTACAAGCACATACAACCAATTCTGAAAGAGAACAATATGTTTCATCAATAAGAGCATCCTGAATTTCTTGATTAAGTCCATGTATGAACCTAAGCTATGTTGCTTCTTCACATTCAACTAAACCACAACGCAACAAATGATTTTGCAATCATTCATAGTATTCCTTAACGCACTTATTTCCTTGTTTTAAGCATTGGAGTCTAGTATACAAAAATTCAGTATGATATTCAGGAACATAATCAATTCTCATAAGTCTTTTCATGGCCTTCCAATTTTCAGGTTTTCTCTCTTTTCTACAAATATGTTTCCACCATGTTAATGCATATTCATTTAGCACACTAGCAGCAATCCTAATCTTTTCATTTTCAGACAAATCATACTTGCCAAATTCTTTGTCTGCTGCTATCTCCCAATTAATATAGGCATCACGATCATATTGACCATTAAAAGGTGGAATGACGAATTTAACCTTACATAGGAGATCACCATCAACATGTACCTGAGCATGTAGTACGCCATTTTTGTTGCTTGGAAGACGAGGCAGAGGACTGGAAGTTCCTGCAAGCGTATCAAGTCTAGACAAAATAGTAGTAAGAGTAGTTTTAGCGATCCCTTGTGCGGCCTCGATGGATCTGAGAAGGTTCTCTTGCGATGACCTACGCTCAGAGTGAGCAACAACTCCCTTGGTGCGAGGAGAGTGATGCAGGGAGCCCTCATCACCTGACATGGGTTAGTAGAAGACAAGAAAACAAAATCACAAGTATAATGTTTCTATCATCTACTAGGAGGTGATGGCAAGTCTCTCAACACTCAAGCCTATGACCAAAGCTCTTACAAGTTCTTACCATGCAGCAGGTGTTGCCGACCGTTGGCATGGTCAAAAGTTCTCCGAACTTGGATAAAGCGATTGCCAAGGGACCGAACAAAAGTACGAGGTTGGATGTGGAGCTTGGATAGGCAATATTTATTTCCTATGCAATCTGATAATTCTAGTTATTGTAATGATAAGTAATGATCCAAACTAGAATTCACAAGCCCTAGTTACCGATCTCAAAGATATAAGTAAATTTGAAGGCAACACACACGCAAAGATAATGGCACTTATGCAATCAAGGAATGAGCTATAAAATATAAGTGATGCACCAAAAGCTCTATTGCATAAGTCGTAGAGAGACGCTAACTTATTGCTTTGAGAATGTAAAAAGGGCACAAGATTGCTCACTAATTAATAAATTGCACAATATAAAAAGTAACGAACACAAATTAGGGTTTTGCTCAATGTAGTGCGACCGGCCACAATTTTCTTTTTCTTTTCCTTTTTTGGCCTTTTGGCTCTTTCTCTTTTCTTTCTTTAGGTGACTTTCGGCCAACACTAGTATGAACAAAGTTTTTGAATCCCTAACTCGGTGTCACAAGATAATATGATATGATAACTGAAGATTATGCAATGTATCAAGTAGAGCAGCCCTAAGCAATATCAACAAGCTAGTCTCAAATAGGACCAAAGTGTTCACAAAGGATGAATTGGTTCCCAAAGGTAGGTGTACTGATGTTTTTCTAGGGCAGCAGACTTGTCGCCTAGATTAATGTTTGAAGATCACCGAATTTGATTAGTTGACTGTGGAAGGAATTGAAGCTTATATCCTCAGCTTTCAATAGAGTGCAAGAACACAAAAATCCGAGTTCGTATGTGAAAGTTATGCTCAAAATACCAAACTGGACAGAATTGAAGGATTGAAGCTACGCAAAGGAAAAGAAAGATCAGCAACTAAAACATGGACTCTAATGGATCAAAACCTAACAAAACTCACTAAAATAACAGATTGAAACTAAAGGTTGAATTTTTGTGGAGTAGTTTTCAATTTAGGACAGAAATCAAAAACTAACCTAAGGCACTGATATTCTCACCGATCAACTGAAGCTCTGATACCACTTGATGTAACACTGGGTGTCCCGATCTTTCGATGAGAATGATAACCTTCGATTTAGGTGGAGACGACTTTAACGATCTGACTACAACGTACAACGACGATGCGCCTTAGCAATCGCTAAATCGTTGTCCAGATGGTTATTGACCTTGCTGTGGGCACGATCAACCTGATCACGAAGATCAATCCTGCAAGCAATCGAAGAACAAGGCAAAAGCAATCTAAAATTGCAAATATAGATGAAGTATTGAAAATTTGGGGTTCCGATACAAGGAGCTTGTTAGGCGGCCGTTGAGCACGTCTAAAAGACTCAAAATAGTAGCAAAAGGCTAAACTATCAAATAACCAAAACCAAAGTTATTTTGGGGGACTCCCTAGCTATATATAGGAGAAATAGGAGGCCAAAACCAGGCTAGGGGCGCCAAACCACATCCATGGCCGAGTAGGACTCCTATTCCTAGTTTGACTCGGATTTGGAAAGATGACCGAAATTGTTTTGCAGATTCCCGTTGACTCGTAAGGAATTTGGAGGTAGGGCCGGATCCGTTGGAAAGAGGACGTCGAAACCTTTCAAACCAGTACTCATAGACCTCAAACACCCTTGTGGATCAAAAGTTATGGTCGTTTGAAGTTGGTGCTGTCCCGGAGGCCGAATCCGAGTTGAAGTTGTGCACCGGAAGAATTGTCTTCATGCTTGACTTTTGGGAGTCCTTCTCCTTGGTTCCTAAGGACAATAAAATCATCACAAGGATTAAATAGCATTCCATTCATTAAATTATTTGTATGTAACCCGAGGAACGCATTCACCTGGCAATTGAATTGACGTGCGCGAGCTCGAGTAATTGGCCCTTGTATTACATTGTTGGTTTCAATTGGGTTTGTAGACATGGCCGTATACATGGTAGTGATATCCTCATTAGATGAAGTTCTTCTTTCTATCACTTGAAGGGAACTTCTTCTTTTGTTTTCTTCTGTCGTTGTCCTTCTCCTCCTTTGATGCTTTTCCTGCAAGCTTAGGACCATTTGAGCGCATGTGGTTGAGATCACCACACTCATAACATCTTGGAGGACCACCTCTTTTTCTCATTCTCACATTCTGCAAAGCTTTGTTAAAGCAAGAAGAGAGTAGTGCCAGATCTTCTTCGGGAAGTTCTTCAATTTGCTCATCTATTAAGGAAGACAAGGAGGACAAAGCAAAGCTAGAAGAGGAATTTGCATTAGACATGTTAGGGTTAGAGATCAAAGCAATTGATTTGAGGTTACCCTTCCGGGCAAGAACATCCAACTCATAAGTTTTTAACTTAGAATAAAGAATATCTAAAGTAAGTGTACTCATGACAGTTGATTCTCTAATGGATGTTGCTTTCATCTCCCAAATTGACATGTCTAAAGCACCAAGCAATTGTCTAGCATTAGCAGCATCAGTGTAGCTAACTCCAACAGCACGTAGATTTCTAAGAATTTTATTAAAGCGTACAAAGAAGTCATAGAGCGACTCACCAGGTTTCATCTCAAGTCGCATGTATTCTTTTTTGTAAATGTCTTGGCGAACCTCTTTGACAGTATTAGAACCTTCATGGTAATCACAAAGAGATTTCCATACCTCATATGCGGATCGAAGATGAACCACACGATCAAAGTCACTGCGTCCCAAGCCTAGGATAATCAAGTTGCGCGCCTTGCTGTTTGCTTCAACATCAGCGCGATTGGCGTCGTTGACGTTGACGTTCTCGGGCACTTCATATGGCTTGTAGACCTTCTCCCAAATTGCGAAGCCCTGCGCCTGGAGGAACGCCTCCATCTTGTCCTTCCAAAACTGAAAATCAACACCATCGAATACACACGGTTTTGTCGAATAGCGATCCATTAGTCTAATCACCGGTTAAGATAGATTAGAAAAGGTTTGCTCTGATACCACTTGTTGGATCGATATACACAAATTTAGCAATCAGAGGGGGGTGAATGATTGTGCGGAAGCTAAAACCAAATTTTCAATCTACTAAAACTTCACCCCAAAATCTGAAGCAAAAAATCACTTCGTATCCGAAAAAAACAGATTAGATGCGTTTTGTAAATCGCGAATTACTAGAGATCCAACTGTCAGATAGATCTCAAATTTGAACACAAGAAACTAAATTCCAAGACGAATCTACCAGAAAAAAATCAGCTCGATCGGAGTTACGGATCAAAAGTTATGAACCTCGCAAGCTTGCTGTGACAGAAGATGACGAGAATTGATCTAATCAAAACATATAGATTAATCAAGAATGACAAAAGATTGACCAACGAAACTTTGAGGAACACTAAATTGATGCCCTAGAAAGATTTTGGATTGATCAAATCAAGAAGAAACTCAAGGAATCAAAGTAAACAAAGATCCAATCTAGAAACAGAGAAAACATGCAAACAGGAACCAAGAGAACACTGTAGCACATACTGTAGCTACGAGATTACTGTAGCACGTCTGAATCTATAAAGTACTCCCATCAAAAGAGTACAAACCCTAAAACAATCTTTTAGCTCTGCGCCTCTATCAAAAGAGCACTCTCTGGATTGATTAATTAAACAGGAGACAACCCCTCCTATTTATAAGAAGTAAACACAAGGAGTACGGATGCATGTCCACATGGCCCAATACATGCAAGCTACCCCAAACGATTACAATTCTTGCACGCATATGGCCCACCTGCCATACTCACGTGACTGACATACCCTCATGTGCACCATTCTCTAGCCTGAACGTCCCGCATGACATCCTTGACAACCAAGACCTCGGGTCGTCCCTGAACCTAGTCTCGAACCTCAGTTCCTTCATGAACCTAGTTCCGGTCCCGTCATCGATCATGTTCGCCCTCGAGCAACACCTGCACATGAACAAACATAAAACTATCTGAGCACAAGTCCGCGACTTAACTCAACATTAGTCCATGCAACTACTCACATGAGCATTGCATGCAAAACACAATTTCAAACTTGCATAGCCGAGCAACACACATTCACGACGGACCAAACAATGGTCCGACTTACACAGGGCAAAAACCCTAGAAAAATCCATTCACGCCGGACTAAATATTTGGTCCGGCGCAACTCACGACGGACCAAAAACATGGTCCGGCGTACACGCAAAACTTATTATTTTTGGAATTTTTAGTTTGGAGCAAAAACGTTTGAAAACATGTTCACGGCGGAACAAAAGAAATTTGGTCCGGCGTAAGTAGAAAACTTACTATTTTTTGAAAGAAGTTAGTCCGGCACAAAGGCTCAAAAACATGTTCACGACGGACCAAATTTTTTGTCTGCCGTACATGCAAAAACGGCCTTCAAAAATGCGTTCACGACGGACCAATAGTTTGGTCCAGCGTGCATGAAAAAATTAGTCTGGCGTAAAATAGGAACCTTGGTTCGGCGCAAAAGAGGGCAAATTTGGTCTGACACCAAAGAGAAAATTTGGTCCGGCACGGAAAGGTCTCAATGGCACGTTTATGACAGACCGACAATTTGGTTCGGCGCAAACACAAAAATGGTCCGATCCAGAACGAGGAACACAAGCACATACACATTTTGCAAATTCAATTCTTAAGCCAATTTTTTAGCACATGATTTCACAGAGGCTATTCTCTAGGATGTCCCTAGTCCGGATGTGCCGTCGACCGGGGCTGCTCAAAGGGCCCGTCAGGACGAGGCGCCGGAGGGTGTCATCATTCCTGGAGACTCTGAAGGCGTCTCCGGTTCGGTGCCAGCTTTCCTGCCATCCCCTTCTCGTCTCGAGTCGGCCTTGGGTTCGACAGTTCCAGAACCTTCCCCCTGCTCTTCCCCTCAAGTGGAGGTGATCGCCAAGGACAGCACGTGCTCCCCCGCTCCAAGCCCCCTCTTCTTTGCACCGCATGAGGCAGCGGGGCGGAAGAGTAGGACGACATTGATGACACGGCCGAGGAGAAGGAAAGGGAGGAGCTCCTTGAGCACTCCATTCGGTGTGCCTGGTTGGTTCAGGTAGGTGTTTTTTTAGGTTTTTTCTTTCCTTTTTATGCCTCTAACAATGCATTTATCTTTCCCTGTTATCCCAGAATCTGGGAGACCGCTCTGAGAAGAAATCCAACTTCCTCCGGTGAGTCCTTCCAGAGATCAAAATGCGCCAGGAATATGCCGATGACTTGATGCCAATCCAGTCCGAGTGCCAGGGCGAGCTTCGAGGCCTCCGGGCCGAAGTCCAGTCCCTGCTTTTAGAGAAAGTGAATATCTCTATCTCCCTCCTAGTGGGTGATTTTTTAATTGTTCTGCCGTCGTGGTCTGTCGCTCAATTTCTGACTTCCTTCCGTCTCTGTAGCTCGGGACAATGCTCTTGTGGAGCTCCAGGGCCAACTCAAGACGTTGGAGGAGCAACGCAAGGCATCCGAGGAGCAGTCCCGTGCTCTGGAGGAGAGGCTCAAGGCCTCAGAGGACCGGGAATCCTAGGCTCGAACCAATCTTGAGAGGTCGATGCACGAGTTGGAAGGTGTGCACTCGGCCTTGTATCATCTTGGTGATACTTGGAGTGCTCGAGTTGTTTAATCTTCTTCATCTGCAGAGTACCGGGCAATGACACGAGCGCAGTTTTATGTCCTCGAGCAGAGGGTCAGGACTGTGGAATCATCGCAGGATGCACTCTGCCAAGCCTTTGAGTCGGTGCTATCCTTCTTGCATCCTGATGATTCAGGCGACGAAGGCCAGACATTCCAGCATTTGTGGGGAGCACCCGAGAGGCTCCGATCTCACCGAGGGAAAGAGCAACCACAAGCTCTAGCCAGGCGCTAGCCATTGTGAAGTCGCTCTACCCTCGGGTGGATCTTGAGGCCGTTAAGGAGGGCTTTGCCTGCACGGTGGATGACGACCAGGCGATCGCCCTTCTTGAGGAGGTCAAGGATGCTGCCAAAACTCTAGTGGAGAACCTGGAATTGGATCATGTGTAAATGCATAGGAGTAGGTATGTAAAACATGTATGTAGTTGCTTTTGCTATTTGACCCCCGCTGTCACTTGTTTTTCTCTGTTAGCTCTGACTCATCCGAGTGACTTGTTCCCTTCATTGCTAAGCACTCTGCCCAACTGTTCTAGCCCCCGACCGTCGGGACTCGGCTTGTGGCACTTTGACCCAGACGCGCTTTCTAAGTGGCTAGAGTTCGTCTTTTTAGGGGATCAGAGTTTCACTGTTCGGGGTTTGCGCACTCGGACCTAGCAGAGGTTGTTATAGGAGGAAAAAAGAGAGCCGAATCGTGTTCGTGAGAGTGCGCACTTATTAAGTGTAGCCCCTGGCTTAGGAGTTATTTGAGCAACAACTGAGTCGTAAGACAGGAATTTTTATTTCGGGAACGCATGCACGTGCGAACATGCAGTTATTAAGTGTAGCCCCCGGCTTAGGAGTTAGTTGAGTAACAACTAAGTCATAAGGCAAGAAATAACTTTATTCATAATGGCACAAGTGAGCAAAGAGTTTTAGGTGTGAAAGTGACGTAGCTGTTCTATGTTCCACGTATTGCCGATGATGACACCGTCTTCTCGCCTAAGTTTGTAAGCCCCCGGGCGCGTTACTTCGTCAACAATGTAGGGGCCTTCCCAGCTTGGGGAGAGCTTGTGCTCACTTTTTTTATTCTTTCTTAGAACTAAATCTCCTTTAGAGAAAACGCAACCCCGTACATTGCGATCATGGTAGCATCACAAACCCTTGGCCGACTAGATTGCGGCAATGTCCCTGGCCTCTTCTAGTCGATCGATGTCTTCCATTCGGCTTTCCTCCGACTCGTCCTCTTTGTATCTCCAGACCCTTGGGGATCCAAATTCTAACTCGGTGGGTAGGACCGCCTCGGAGCCATATACAAGTAAAAAGGGTGAATGCCCAGTTGCTCTGCTAGGAGAAGTCCTCAGCCCCCAGAGTACTGAAGGCAATTCCTTGACCCACTGCATGGCATATGGCTTGAGGCGATTGAATACCCTTGCTTTTAGTCCTTGCAGCACTATGCCGTTGGCTCGTTCGACCTGACCATTGCTCCGTGGATGCACTACGGAAGCAAAGCAGATCTTGATTCCGAGTTCTTCACACCAGTCTTGAAATTCGGCACTTCTGAACTGAGTGCCATTGTCTGTTCTGATTCTGTTTGGAATGCCGAAGCGAACCACGATTTCTTGAAAGAATTCCCTGGCCTTGGCCGCTGTGACGGTGGAGATAGGCTTGGTTTCGACCCATTTTGTGAACTTATCGACAGCGATGAAAAGGTGAGTAAAACTGCCTTGTGCCTTCTGCAGGGGCCCGACCATGTCAAGCCCCCAAACTGTGAACAGCCAAGTGATTGGGATGGTTTGTAGCTCTTGTGCTGGCACAAGGTTTTGTGGGGCAAAGAATTGACATCCTTCGCAGGTACGTAAAATGTCCTCTGCATCTGTTACTACCGTCGGCCAGAAGAAGCCCTAGCGATAAGCTTTTCCGACTAGGGTCCTTGACACTGCATGTTCTTCGCATACTCCCGAGTGGATTTGCTTGAGGAGATTTCTTCCCTCCTGTTCTAATATGCACCGTCTGCGCACCCCGGAAGAACTCTTTCGAAAGAGTTTCTCCTCGACTACCATATAGTTTTTACTTCTGCGTGCGATGCGCTCTACCTTCGTGCGATCTTCAAGAAGTCCGTCTTTCTTCAAGTAATCCAAATAGGGGTTGTCTAGTCAGGGTTGATAACTAGCACATCAGTATCAGCCGACTGCTGCCCCGACTTGTCTTCTTGCCGTAGGCTTGCCGTAGGTTTATGGATCTCTTCGACGAATACTTCGGTCGGCACTGCTGTCCGACTGGAGCCCATTCTCGCAAGCTCATCCACTGCCTCATTATCTCGGCGAAGCACATGAGAGAGTTCTAGCCCATCAAATTTATCTTTCAACTTGCGCACTTCATGGAAGTATGCGGACATCTTATCATCTACGCATGACCAGTCCTTTTGCACTTGGTTGATCACGAGCTGGGAGTCTCCGCGAACCACCAATCGTCAGATTCCGAGCGAAGTGGCAATGCGGAGTCCATGGATGAGTACCTCGTACTCGGCAGCGTTATTTGATGCTGAGAAATGAAAGGACATATTTCAGTTTTTCTCCTTTCGAAGAGGCAAGCACTATACCTGCTCCCACGCTGTTGAGTGTGAGGGAACCATCGAAGTGCATCATCTAATATTCGAGCTCTTTGATAGCTACGGGGTTTTGCAATTCTGTCCACTCGACGGTGAAGTCGGCGAGTGCCTGGGTTTTGATGGTGGTCCGAGGCTTGAATGTGATCTCAAAGGCTCCAAGCTCGGCTGCCCACTTTGCAATCCTCCCGGTGGCCTCCCTGTTGTGGAGTATGTCTCCAATCGGGAAGGCGGTGATCATTGAAATTGTGTGCTCTTGGAAATAATGCTTGAGCTTACGGGAAGTGACCAACACGGCATATAGCAATTTTTGTATCTGCGGGTACCATACCTTTGATTCGCCCAATACTTCGCTAACGAAGTAAACCGGACGTTCCACCTTCTGCACATGTAGCTCCTCTCGCTCCACAATGATTACTACGCTGACTACATGAGTCGTTGATGCTTTGTAAAGCATGAGGGGCTCCTCTGGCATTGGGGAAGCCAGTGTTGGAGGTGTCGTCAAGAAGGTCTTGAGGTCCTCGAAAGCCTGTTGTGCCTCTAGGGTCCACTGGAACTTGTCCTGCTTCTTGAGGAGCTTGAAAAACGGTGTCCCCCATGTCCCAAGGCGGGAGATGAACCTGCTGAGTGCTACCATGCATCCTGTGAACTTCTAAATGTCTTTTTGATCAGTCGGCGGCTTCATCCTCAGGATGGCATTGATCTTCTCAGGATTTGCCTCAATGCCACAGTGGGACACGATGAATCCGAGTAGGTTTTCCGAAGGGACTCCGAAAGCACACTTCTCGGGATTGAGCTTCATCCTGTAAGCCTTTAGGCTTTCGAACGTCTCGGCTAAGTCGGAGATGAGGTCCCCCCTCAGCCGAGATTTGACCACGACGTCATCCATGTACGCCTCCACGTTGCGCCCGAGTTGAGTATGAAAACACTGATGTATCGCGCACTGATAGGTCACGCCAGCATTTTTCAACCTGAATGGCATCGTGACGTAGAAGAAGGCCACAAACAGCGTGATGAACGAAGTCTTGATGTAGTCTTCTTCCTTGAGATTGATCTAGTGATACCCCGAGTAGGCATCTAGGAAACTCAGGAGCTCACAGCCAGCGGTTGAGTCCACCACTTGATCAATGCGAGGTAGCCCGAATGAGTCTTTGGGGCATGCTTTGTTGACATCGGTATGATCAACACACATGCGCCAACTTTTATTCTGTTTGCGGATGAGAACCGGGTTCGCCAACCAGTCCGGATGAAACACTTCTTTTATAAAACCTGCAGCTAAAAGTTTGGTGATCTCCTCCCTGATCTCGTCCCGCCAATCTTGAGCAAATCGCCGGAGTCGTTGCTTGATAGGCTTCTCCTTCTCGTCGATGTTGAGGGGATGCTCGATCACTTCCCTTGGAACACCAGGCATGTCGGATGGCCTCCACGCAAAGATGTCCTGGTTTGCCTGGAGGAAGATGACGAGTGCATCTTCCTATTTCTCATCGAGCCCTGTCCCAATCAAAGCCATTTTGGACGGGCTGGACAAGTTGATTGCTATCTTTTTGACCTCTTCGTCAGGCTTGATTCCTGACTTGGCCTGCTTTTTGGTGGCTATGTCTTCAACTTGCTAGACGGAAGTCATTAGTCGGAGTTTTTCCAAGTTGGCTGACGCTCGTATTGCCTCGGCCAGCTCGGAGCTCTCCCTATCGCACAGGAAAGACTGCTTGACGTCACCACGCACTGTGATAACACCCTTTGGGCCCAGCATGAATTTGACTAAGCCCGGTCTCCCTAAGATAGCGTGATACACTGTCTCGAAATCGACTACCACAAAGTTCATGTACTCGGTCCTGTAATTCTCCTTCATGCCAAATGTAACGGGCAAGGTGATCTGCCCGAGTGGTATAGAGGATGTCCCGGGGATTACCCCATGGAATGGTGACGAGCTTGACCTCAATTCGGAGCGAGGGATCTTCATGTCGTCGAAGGTCTTCGTGCATAGGATGTTGAGCCCGCTTCCGCCGTCGATGAGCACCTTTTTGAGCTTTACACTGCGGATGACTGGGTCTAGCACTAGGGGTACCTGCCTGGCTACGATACGTGATCGGAGTGGTCCGAGCGATCAAACGTGATCGCGACTTTGGACTATCGCAAGTATTGGAGGGCCGCACGCGTGATTGCGTTGATGTCCCGAGCGGTGAGCTTTTGCCTTCGCTTGGACTCATATGCGCCTGAGCCTCCGAATATGAAGTTGAGTTCATTCTTGATCTCTTAGTAGTTGTCCTCTAGGGATAATCTCCTTTCTTGCCCGCTTCCCCCTTTTCTTTGGGGTTGACTGCTTGTTATTCTCCCGCACAAATCTCTTCAGGGTGAAGCAGTCCTTCGCAGTGTGCTTTCCTTTTGGATGGAAGGGGCACTGCGCATTCATTACCTCATCATAGTCCTTGGTTTGCGGCGCCTTTGCCCGGGCACATTCAGCTGCTGCGACTAGCTCTTCGCCCTTCCGCTTCCTGTCCCTCTGTTTTGAGGACTTGGCATGGTCTTTCTTATCCTTCTGTTGTGGATGATCTTCTCGGCATTCGGCTAAGGCGTCCGAGGCTGCAGTAAAGTGGTCAGCTAGAACGAACAATTCCCTTACTGTAGTCGGGGGTTTCTGGGACATCTTCTTGATGAGGTCAGGATCGCTGACTCCTTTCTGGAATGCCACGATGACAACCGCGTCTAAGACATCCCGAACTGTATTCTTTTTCTGCGTAAAGTGTTGGATGAATTCTCACAGGGACTCATTCTTCTTCTGGTGAAGCTTATACAGATCCCACGGAGTCCAGCCCTCTCCTAAGTACCCCAAAAAATTGTAACAAACTACTCACAGAGATCTCCCTAGGAGTCTATAGAATTCCTTGGTAGCCCTGTAAGCCATGCTTGAGCCGACGGGGCAAACATGACCAGCAAGTAGTTTGCCATTACGCTGTTGTCGCCACTGACCGCCTTAACCGCTAGGGCATAGACCTGCAGCCAGGATTCGGGATATCTTTCCCCATCAAACTTGAAACTGTTGGGCCATACCACTCGGCGGAGCCGAGCGGTGAACGCTCGAACTCCGTCAATGGGCTCCTCTTCCCGACGGGGTGAGTGGCGTCGAGTTGGAGATTCCACTCGGTGATCGTCATCGTCGCGGTGATCTGGACAGTGGTGGTTCCTGCGTCCACTGAGACCCGTGTTTTGAGGCTCTCGGTCGTTGCGGTTGCCATCGCGACGTTGGTGGTCTTGGAGGTGGTCAGTACCGAAGCGCTCGTGGTCGTCCTCACGTCGGCATCACTGGTCGGCTTCCCACTCCTGCCTCTTGGTGTTGAGATTGTGGCGGAGGTCGCGGTGATGGTCGAGTGCAAGTCCCCACCATATGGGAGCCTACATCGACTGCTCCCCGCCCGACTGCTACTAGTCCGACTGCTTACCGTGTGCGTCTCCGGATGTGTGCGAGGAGGTTTCATCGCCGCCTGATCTCGCTGGTTGTGCTGGATTGCTACCGTTATCACCATGGCTTTAACTTGTGCCATAATCGGGGCAGCCAGGCTGTCGGGCTCAAGGATTGAGCCCAAGGTGTCGAGGAGCTTCTTGGAGGCCATAATGTTTTGTTGTGGCATGCGAAAAACTGATTGGTTTCTCACCTTTTCATGCAAGATGTCCTTGTTAGCATTGTGGGCTTGGTTTTGGAGTGACCGAGTGCACGCTTCTTGGGTCTCATGGCAAAGGCGCTCTGCCTCTGCTGCCTCTTCGGTCTCCCGTCGGTATTGTGACTCAGAGCGACCATCCCCGATCACGCACACCGTACGGAAATCGATCTTTGTGCAGGAGGAATATGGAAGAATCTCATCCCTGGTTGGGTCCTCACTGTGTTCGGATCGGGAAGTGGGCTTCTGGCGTACCACCCGTGGGTAGATGGTCGTGGCCTTTCCGGACCCGAGCACGAGTCCGGCAAAAATGCTGTCGAGGTCCCTCTCAGATTGGATCTGATCCGAGTCTGAAAGGGTGAGCGTGCCAAGCTTGTTGGCGATGAAGTGGAAACTCCCAAAGCAGAAAACCTGACCGGAAGTGAAGGTGATGCTATCTCCGTTGATGGAAGTCATCGAGCTCGTTGTGATTGATCTTCGCGCTTTCCCCTACCTGGCGTGCCAACTATCGACGTTTGTTGTTGGCAATAATTAATATGGGGCTATGCGCTGGATCTAAACTCGATGGTAACACAAGATAAGGGATTAGAAAGGTTCAGGCCCTCGACAGTGGAGGTAATTCCCTACTCCTGTGTTCTGGGATTATGATATGTATGTATCTCATGTATTGTGTGTCTAGTATCTCTGTTGTGTTCTCTTCTGCCCGGTACCCTTCGCCCCCTTTATATAGGTAAGGGGCAGAGGGATCCGAGTCGGTTACAGGGTGGATTCATGATCGGTTACATGATGGAGATTCTATCCCCAGGATACAATCGTATCTTTTCTAACAATAGTTAGTTACCATCTTCTATCTTTTCTTGTAGCTCACGATCCGGAGAGAGTCTGAGTAGTGCCCGGTCCCTTATAGTCGTCCCATGATGCCCCCTCTTGGTGGGTCTTGGCAAGCCGTCATGTGCATACCCAGGGTTCATATACTCCACACCTATGCACATGCAACCCATATAAGAAAAGTGCTATATGGACTTCAGTTAGCCATACAAAAGGGGGTCAGACATCCAACAATAACTCAAGAGTTGGAAATAAAGTGGTTAGGAAGGAAAACCAAGAAAGGCCATCTATGTGAGGGGAGCCGCCCAGACCGTCCTCGGGCTATTTGAAGACTCAGTCATCCTAATTGGATTTGGAGGCTAACAACGGATCGCCGAGGGCGCTCGCAGTGTTAGCACCCAAGCCCAATTGAGACAACAGTGAGACTCTTCGAATAACTCGACAACAATCCCGGTATTCCCCCGGTATGCGGCCCGAAGCTCACCCAGGATCGCCCTGCATACTGGTTCCACTATCATATCAACTCAATTTGCATAAAAGGGGCAACAAACTCAAACCCCCACAACCAATACGCCACGCGGAAGCACAACAACAAACACACGCACGCACGAAGACAAAACCCGACAAGAACACGAACAACACAAACAGCACCCCGACAACCACCAAGCAAAGAGACCACCGAGTAAAGGAGGAACAGACGAAACACGACATGAATACGGTAGTACATTAAGATTTCGACAAAAGTGACCAAATATTCGAGGATAGACGTGACATAGTTTGAGACTAGCTGTACAACAGATGGACACACAACTACTAAACTAAAACAAAAGTAAGACCCGTGGTCCATATATGACCGACTCGAAAGAATATGCATTTGGATGTAGCAAGGGATCAAGCTTACGGTAAAGAGTGCGGAAAAGCTTAACTTTGTTGTTTAATTTCGTTCCACTACTCAATTTCACAGCTTTTATAGCACTTATGAACAGCACCTATCACTAGAGTGAAATCTGAAACTTTACAAATTAACGTAAAGCAAGTGACAACACAAACAAGTACCACCACCATATCCAACTATCTTCAAGTTCAAGTTATTACTACGTTGAAGTGTCGGATGATACAAGCGTGCTCATATCCGAGAGCGCGGCAATTCGAATCGCTTATTCACCCTGCAAGGGATCATCAATCGCATGACATGTGCCACAAGGAACCTCATGTCAACCTTCCTCCCATCCATACCAACTCGTTGGGCCATCTTCATGCGGTCCGAGCACCTAGCACCCCCTCGAGCGGCCCAAGCCTGGCTTGGCCCTCGAGAGTCAGCCTAAGCCTCGCCCTCAACCACGTCCAACCACATGAGGGCATGACCCATCGGGCAGTATGCGATGAAAGAATACCTTACCGTCCCATTCTTCGGCATGCGATTAACAAGGGGTGCTTGATCAACATGGCAAACAACGGATCGGTCCTCAACTGACACAGGCGAGACTACAACACTTGGGTCTCCACACCCAAATGATACAACTCTCTCGCCCGGTCTCAATTCCACATTTCTAAACATAAACACAACTATTGCAACCCAACATTTGAAGTAAATTGATCTCAAGCGATGGACCCAACCATCACTTGGCCCATACCCAACATCTAAGCAAAACTAAGCAGGGACACAATATATTTACCCATAGACTAGCTCCAAGGAGGTGTTCAACAATTATCAAACGGTGTACGTGCAACAAATGGGTTCTAATACCATTACCACAAGCCAACTCCTAATGCATGACTTAATCACCCAATAAACAATTGATTCACAAAGATACAATTCATATACGGTTGAATATGCTTAGGTGCTTGCCTGATGCTTCTGCTTGAGGATTGACCACAACTTGCTCTTCGGCAATCCCCTCAGTCACCTCCGCGGAGTCGTTCTCTACACGAGTATAATGCATGAATGAGATGCATGCAATGCAATGGAATATAATATAAATGCATTTCCCCCGTCGAACAGCCCAGGCAACCGGACAGTCCGGATATTTCATTCGGATAGTCCGGATAAGACGGACACTCCGGACAATTTGTCCAGACACTCCGGACACGTCGCATTCGCCCAATGGCACGAGGGATCGAGGTGCCCCTAAGTTCTACGACACCGCGAGGACCCGATCTACAACTTTCCTACACGTGGCCAAGCCGAAGAAGCTTCGAGCTTGCCCAACCATGATGAACAACGCTCACTACTAAAAACACCAACCAAAATCTAATCCAACGCCTAGAATGGCATCATCTACCCCCGATCTCTCACCCAAAACCAAAGCACCACCTAATCCAACTACACACCAAAAACCCTAACACCCCAAAGTTTGCCCCAAACCCCAAACTACACAACCAAGCCCCAAATCCACCCCCATGGACGTTCTAGAACCCAAGAACCCACGAATCAACTCCAAGAAGAGGTCTTACCTTCAAGGAGGATGAAGAAGAGGAAGGGGAAGCCGGGTAGGAGAAGGAAGACGCCGGCTTGGGGAGGAGCTTGAGGTCACCGGAGTAGGGAGTCGCCAGGGAGGAGCCACGGGAGGTCACCAGAGTGGGGAGACGCCGGAGATGAGCTCGGGTGGAGGAGAGCACACGGGAGAGGTGGAGAGCAACAAGATGAGGTGAAGTGAGTGAGGAGCCAAGAAATGGGATTTTATACTCAAACCCCGCAAAGTCCGGACATTCCAGACTATTAGTCCGGATACTCCGGGTTAGGGCCTTCAGTCGAGCCAATCCGGATACTCCGGACATTTAATCCGGATACTCCGGACATTTAATCCGGATACTCCGGGTTGAGTCCTTCGGTCACATCAACCCGGACACTCCGGACCTTTTGTCCGGATACTCCGGATCGCCCAGAATTCCCAGCGCAGGATTCGACTTTTCTCGCCAAGTTTGAACTAGGGTTAGACGTCGGATCTCGGTGCAAACCTCCCATGCTGGAGAGAAAAGTCTCTAGTTTGCAACCAAGCGACATGCGCATCTTGGATCATCCCAGATCTTAAGTTGCAAAGCCCCAAACTTGATGGAAACACATTTGCGGATTAGAGTGTTCAAGCTCCAAACTTGCGGTTGAGCTTTGGACACTACGAAGGGACGGTTTAGGATACACTAGGGAGTTATTACTCGAACCCAATCGCGGCTACAGGCTAGTTAGGGCTTAAGTTCGCCGCGCGAGTCGAATTAAAAATTCGGGGCCATGACAATCTATTGCTAATAATAGTAAGTGGACAGGTGGGAAGTGTTTTAAATGTCAAGAACCATGGGCTCCAAGCCATAGCAAAGTATGTAAATTTCAAAAACATGTCCATTTGATTACTCTTGAAGACGAAGAAGAGATTGGTGATCATCATGAGGCTGAATACAGCACTCCACCTGGGAGCCCAATGCATAAGGAAGGAGTTGAAGAAGTATTGCAATTATCCACTCATGCAGTAACATGAACTATCATTGGAACTACCACCTTCACTTTAAAACTTAATTTTAGGAAAGTCAGTGCTATTGCCTTAGTCGACAGTGGCAGTACTGCCACTTTTATTACTCCTGCTCTGGCAATCAAGATTAACTACAGAATCAATAATTATCCTCCAGTTTCAGTAGCTGTGGCTAATGGCACTAAGCTCAAGTGTGACTCAAGATGCATGGATTGCTAATATACAATTCAAGGTGAGCAATTTTCTTCTGATTTTAGAGTTTTGCAGCTCAAGGGATATGATGTCATTTTAGGAGCTGGCTGGATCTATCAACACAACCCTGTAAATTTGAATTTGAAAACTAGAGAATTCTTCATTTGTAAGGACGGGCAAAAAGAGGTAGAGGTCAGCTTCAAAGATAAGACACTTCCTCAAAGTAATTATGTCATCACTGAACAAAAATTGAGTAAGATGATGGATAAAGGAGTTGTTGGGGCAGTAATATATGCCAAGGCCCTTCTAAGCAAAGACAGAAAATAGGTGTTGCTCCCAATAGGTATTGAGGAAGTGCTTGAATAGTTTTCTGATGTATTTGCTGAACCGGAAGAATTGCCTCTCGCCAGACAATGTGATCACACTATTCCACTTGTACCTGATGCCAATCCAGTCAATGTTAGACCATATAGGCTTCCCCATTATAAGAAAGATGCTCTGGAAGAGCTAATTGAGGGTTTGCTGCGAAATCAAGTCATCAGACCTAGTGTCAGTCCTTACTCCTCACCAGCCATACTTGTGAAAAAAAAGGATGGGGCTTGGAGACTTTGTATAGATTACAGACAATTAAACTCCAATACAGTTAAGAACAAATACCCCATTCCTGTTATCGAAGACTTATTGGATGAATTACATACTTTTCAAAGTTGGATTTAAGATCAGGTTATCACCAAATCAGAATGAGTCCGGTAGATGTATTCAAGATTGCTTTTAGCACTCACACTGGCTATTATGAGTACGTTGTAATGCCGTTCGGTTTAACCAATGCACCAGCCACCTTCCAGGCTTTGATGAACCAGATTTTGGCAAGTTTCTTGAGGAAGTTTGTACTAGTTTTCTTTGATGACATTTTAATTTATAGCCCAACCTTTGAAACACACAGAGTACATTTGATACAGGTGCAAGAAGTGTTGAGGAAAAACAAATTGTATGCAAAGAGGAGTAAATGTGTGTTTGGACAGTTGCAAGTTGAGTATTTGGGTCATATCATTAGTAGTCAAGGTGTAGCTACAAATCCAGATAAGTTTCGTGCAGTGCAAGAGTGGCCTATACCTGAAAATATTACTCAATTGAGGGGATCCCTTGGATTGGCAGGTTATTACCGAAGGTTCATCAAGAATTTTGGTTTAATATGTAGGTCTCTGTTCGATTCATTAAAGAAAAATGCATTTCATTGGGGAGAGAATCAGCAACAATCATTTATTGACATTAAAAGGGCTCTCACAGAGGCTCCTGTGTTGGCTCTCCCTGATTTTACTCAACCTTTTGTCCTTGAAACAAATGCTAGTGGGAATGGTTTAGGAGTAGTACTGATGCAAGGAGGGAGACCGATTTCTTACATGAGTAAATCAATTGGTCCTAAAGCTGCCGCAATGTCTACATATGACAAAGAAGTGTCTACATATGACAAAGAAGCACTAGCCATATTAGAAGCATTAAAGAGGTGGAAGCACTATTTAATAGGTTCAAGTTTGATTATTGGGACAGATCAACAAAGTTTGAGGTACATCACTGAACAAAGATTAACAGATGGAATTCAACACAAACTACTCACAAAGCTATTAGGGTACAATTACAAGATGAAATATAGAAAAGGAAGGGAGAACAAAGCAGCAGATGCTTTATCCAGGGTCATTCATTCAGAAGAAGCAATGGCAGTCACGATAGCAGTTTCAAAGTGGGTCTTAGAAGTATTTGAAAGTTATAAAGATGATGCAAGGTGAAGGGAGTTAGAAGCTAAATTGAGAATCGATGCAAGTAGTGAACCCCCATTTACATTAAGTAATGGTATATTGAGGTATAAAGCGAGAATTTATATTGGCCTGAGCTCTAACCTTAAAGAACAATTGCTAAGCTCTTTTCACAATTCGGCCTTAGGTGGACATTCTTGAAGAAGAGCCACTTATCAGATAGCAAAGCTATTATTTTATTGGCCATGGATGAAGAAGATGATCAATGAGTATGTCAAAACCTGTACAGTGTTTTAAAAGAACAAATATGAAAATCTTCCATAACCTGGATTGCTTCAACCGCTCCCAACTCCAGAAATGGCTTGGACTCAAATCACCATGGACTTTGTGGAAGGACTATCACGCTCGGAGGGAAAGGATGTTGTGATGGTTGTAGTGGATCGATTTGCTAAATATGCACACTTCATATCAATAAGTCACCCTTATACAGTCAAAAGGGTTGCTAATCTCTTCCTAAGCAATGTGTATAAATTGCATGGTCTTCCAGCTGTGATCATCTCTGATAGGGATAGAATTTTTACAAGTGCTCTTTGGCAAGAACTCTTCACGGCAATGGGAGTTAAGATCAAACTCAGCAGCGCATATCACCCCTAATCAGATGGACAAACAGAGAGAATAAATCAGTGCCTTGAGAATTATCTAAGATGCATGGCATTTGCTAACCCTAAGAAATGGTTATATTAGCTTCCACAGCTGAATGGTGGTATAACACCTATTTTCATACATCATTGCAAATGACCCCATTTCAAGCTTTGTATGGTATGAAACTTCCCCTTGTCACTGAGAGTATATTATATGATGTTGCTGATGGGGAGGCTAAGAACATAGTATAGGGCAGACAAGCAGCTTTTGAAGCTATCAAAGTCAATCTAGAGAAGGCGAGTTCTAGAATGAAATACTTTGCTGATAAACATCGAACTGAAAGAGACTTTGAAGTAGGAGATATGTTCTATCTTAAAATCCAGCCCTATAGACATAATGCACTGGGATTGCATAAGACACTAAAGTTACACTTGAAGTTTTATGGACCTTAAAGAATCATAAAAAAGATTGGGAAGGTAGCTTACAAACTCCTATTACCTAAAGGTTGTCAAATCCATCCTGTCTTCCATGTCAGCCAGTTAAAAAGGCATTCGAGATCCAAGGCCATTTCAGAAAAAAAAATTACCTGTTACTTTCCTCATTATTGTAATAGAATTGTTCTTCTTTTCTTGTTATTTCTGTTGTTGAGATTTCTTACATGCAAATACCTCTTCCTTGCTATTTGATTTTCGGATTTCCGATTGAGATCATGACAGAGATGCGTGTGGGAAGTGTCGGGGGGCAGAGGCGCTCGGTCGGGTGGGGGAGAGGTGCTTGGCCGGGGGTGGAGGAGATCAGCCAGGGGGTCAGAGGCGCTCGACCAGGGAGGCAGAGGTGCTCGGGCTGGGGTCGAAGGCACTCGATCGTGGGGAGCCAGTGAGGCGCTCGGGTGGGGGAGCCGGGGAAGCGCTCGGGCTGCGAACGAAGTTGCGAAGATCTCAGCTGACGATGATGGGGGAGGTACGAATGATGGAAGGATGGGGGAAGAAGTACAAACACCAACCCTAACATCTAATATAACATCACAGATGATTCTATATTCGAACCGTCTATAATGTATATTGCAAACATCACAAATAGATTTTAGCTAGAAGAGTTATTAATATGAACATCATTACTGATCCTAAGGTTACTAATGAGTGGCTCTTCTAGCTAGAGGTTTACATCAGTGACTCTTCTAGTTAAAAATCATTAGTGATGACGATGTCATCATCACTAACGGTTTTTGCCTAAAAAGGTTACTAATGAGTGGTTATCACAGATAGTTTTTTAAAATCGTTAATGCTGACGGGGTCTAATGTAAATCTTTTTGTAGTAGTGTATGGTCAGTTGGAACTGAGAAATAGGAATGGAGTGAAATGAGTAGGCTTTGGATCTAGGGTTCACACACCAATTAACTTATATATCACCAATTATCAGGACACAAATATGCAAATCTGGACTCTCTGTGTATTCTACACTAGTCCAGGATTACACTAGTGCATACAGTCTCAACATAGATGAATATCACACTACATCTATTAAATATAAACCTGTTGAATGACTGGCCTTAAGGTCAACCTTACACTTGTGAGGCCTTTATGGCTTCAACTCAAGATAATTAAACAGCAATGAAATGAAGAATGTCAGTGAATACCATCAACACGCCACAGGCATCTAACAAGGTTGAACTCCTAGATATTCACCTCCTAGTAGAACTCCTCCTCCAACGCATGTGTAGACTGTAGACTTCTCTTCAATTGATGATTTTTTGTTGCAAGGGGGTAAGTATATAAAACACTCAACAAATTGTGCACAGAATGCAAGTATATTATACTACATGTTTGGCTTATTCCAAATGAATGGTTGTCATAGCTATTTTGCATAAAGCAGACTTTACAGATGAATATTGTAAATAGATTACAAAGCAATAAAACAAATAACATTAATAATAAGTTTCTCAGTTGTTTCTCAAAGTAACTAGCATACGACCCTAAATCAATTTCCAAGCTTCCACCAACACACTGCCTCCAATCCCAAGTTTTATTTCAAAATATAACCCTTGACTGTAATTCCCGAGTATTGTCCAATACCACGAACACAACTATTCGAATAGGTTTGACACACTCTGCAGAGGTTATGAACTTACCCACAAGATATAATCAATCTTATACTATTGGCCATTACACGTGCCCATTGACATGCGACTAAGAAGATCATAACAAAACCTTTAAAAACATTTTATCTTAATACATGATCCTCCCGGTAAGTCATACAACATTCCTTCTCTCAACGGAGGTGAAATATAGGACCGACATACCGTTAGACCGACGTGAGATTGAAGTACACCACATCCTCCCCCATAACCACACCCCCGTGGGGCTATCCACTTAAGGTGTCACATGTCAAGATATCAGTAACTTACTTAGCTAGGTATGTTCTAGTCCAAACATGTGGTTGCAAGTTTGGCCCAAATTAAAGGCTTGCAAGGTTAAGTTCTTAATTGACCGAGGCAAGACTTCCAGAAAACCTACAATAACCATTATCCCATATCATCAACTCCCATTCCCATTTCCATAAAAAAACAATGCGACCGCCCATTGCCATACTGGTCCACCATAATTCACAACTCTTGCCACATGCCCCGATCTAAATCATTTTACCATCCTGGTTGATTACCATGCACCACGTGCCATCAACAACAATGTATGATAACACCTGACACACCTTTTCGTAAACATGTTCCATATTCCATTAGTCAAGATTAATTTTTGTACTTCTAAAATGAAATCAATAACCTGTTGCATGGCTAAGCAAGCTAGCACGTTTTAACCATCCCATGTTGGCAATTAATAGTTACCAACTAATAAAGAATCATTCTAGGGTAACAAATGAATCATGACATACAAATAACAAGGTAGACATAAGTTCAATTAGGTTGAATAACTAATCCCAAATTAATAAAAATTGTTATACTTTGAATTAATATGCAATATTTTAAAACAATATAACTTTTGAAAACTGGGTTCAAAATGGTCAAAACATAACTTTCCTTCAAAAAGATCTTGTCCATTCTCTGGATCTTGCTGTTGTGTTGGCTCCTCGCTCACGAATACTCGGGTTCTTCAATGTCTACATGTAACGAATAAATAAAGCAATAAATACCAAAAATATAGAGCAAATCAACTCAAAAAAAAATTAAATAAAATTCATCAATAAATAGAGCTCAATTTTACAAATTTTTAAAAACTAGAATAGCCTCAATCGGAGCTTGTATGAGGGAGAATGGACTCACGAAAGTTTTAAATAAAAGAAAAAATAATAAATCCTAATTACTTGAATTACTTTTCTACTGGAAATTCGGTTAATGACGTCATGCTGATGTCATGGCTATTTTTGGGTTTTGGCCAAATTATTTTCCTAAAAGAAAATCGAATTATGACATCATGCCAACATCAGTGCCCTAATTTATCAAATTAAAATCAAATCTAAAATCATATACGGAGGCTAACAAGTGGGAAAACAGGTCTATGGACCCGGTCCACGGACCTCACCGGTTCACCGTGAACCCGGCTCACCGGAAGCTTGACCAGAGCTGACTCAAGCACATATGCGTGGCAAGATTTGGACCATCGTGGATGATCCGACGGCCACGATTGCCAGCGAGGGATAGCAACGGGGAACACGCGGTGCAATCTGGATGGCTCACAGCAGATCAAATAGTTGCGGCTGCGCGAAGGTCGGTGATGGCCTAGTAGATCCGTGCATGACACATGGCTAAATCTTGCGCGTTCGTTGCAAATCCAACGATGGTTAACAGTGAAGGACGACGATGGTGATTCACCGTGATGGTTACCAAACTTGAAGAAGAAGACCACAGATGTGACGATTTGGTGCTTCTCTAGCGACGTCGAACCACATATCTAGAGTGGCACACGACCTTGGACCAGGGTTCAAGCACTGTGGAGAGGCTTCGACGGCGGTGAAAATCACGGAAAATCATGGCGGCTATGACTCCAACTCCGACGATAAATATCTCAGCAACGATGGCGACTCAAGCTTAAGCGCTTGGAGAAAAGGAGCGGCGCATGATGGAGAATTTAATGCGGGGTGTGGCTATTATTTATAGTGCTTCGATAGCTGTGTTAGCGCAGATTTTGCGGCAAGGTCAACATGGTGGCGGGTTTGGATATGGTGAGACGATGTGACAACATCTAGATCATACTTGTGGTACGGATCCAACAATATACGCAGCGTGGCTACGCAGCTCACTCACGTCCATGCAATCAAGATCCAAGGATTATGCTGTTAGGGTTTGCGATGCGAGTTGCGGTTAGGGTTTAACATAAGGCTTAATTCAAAAGATCCAAAATAATTCAAATAAATTCCAAAAAATTCTAAAAATAGAAAATGCACAGTAAATCTCTAAAATGCAAAATAATAATGTTAAACTAATGTTGTTCCCTAATAGGTGAGTTCCCCGACAGGGATGGGAAATAGGGTCGTTATCATCCCTACTCCCATGGCTTGCATGCCATTACCACTCACCAAAGGAGAGCCAGATGGCAGGGGACAAATGATCTGGAGGGGAGCATGTTGCTCGGGGCCGCCATACTGGGAGCTTACTCGTGCGCCACCGCCCATCGGAGCTCGCTCACGAGATCAGGAGCTCACCATCGCCGTTGGGAGCACACATTGGAATTTGAGTGAATTTTTCTCGGTTCCAGCTGAAACTTCCAAATTTAAGATTTTTCCAAGTTGAATTCTTCTATATTTAAAATTTCCTGAGTTAAAACTTCCCGTTCATTTTTTTCCATGTTGAAGTTTTCCTGGTTTGAATTTTTTCGAGTAGAAATTTGATATATATATATATATTTTTGTTAGAGGGGAAGAAATCGGTGGAGAAAATAGGGAAGGAAAGGGTGAAAGAGTGGATGGAGGGGAGGACATGGGGGGCATTACTGAGTTCCAGACCTGGATGCCCTCGACTCCTTGTAATTATTTGGCATGGAGTACACCGTTGGTTTGGGCCTGCGGCTACTGTGGGACCATGGGATTGGGAAGTATGGAATCTGGAAGGCCGAACTAGTTCCTATGCGGGCGGAGGGCCATGTTGGGCCAAATGCCCAATGGCCCACCTCTCAAGTTTCCGGCCCATGTGTGCATCTCATCTCAAACGCATCGCTCTAGACATGTCTTATTTAGAATTTTTTTATTTAATATTTATTTTAAATCTTTTTTCAAAAATAATCAATGAAAAAAATGACAAAAGTAGGCCCATATCGCCATGAGTGGGGCAATATCAGCCTCCCGTCAGCCTGCCACGGCAGTGTTTAGAGCCTGTCGTCACTGCCGTTAGCTGCCATGGCAGCATCGCCCTAACTAGGGGCGATCGCCCCACTAACAGGCGATAGGTGCCCTCTACAGCGGCGATAGCTAGCCCACATACGAAAACAAAGAATTCTACCTATCGCGGCAGTGAAAAATGCCCATCGCGCTTCGGTTTCAGTTGCCACGGCGAGGTTTCGGCGGGAAACGTTAGTCGTGTTGCCTTTTGCCGATGCCGACGGTCAGTATCTAATTCCACCGCGCGTTGGGTAGAGATGATGGGGAAATCCCAGTGAGAATGGCCCAAAAAAATAGTGCCCCTCTCCGGTACCAATCATCCCCCGGGGTCCCAGGGCCATGTAATGGCCCTTGGCTATACTAGGGGGGTACCACGGTGGCGTGAGAACGGCTGCCGCGGTAGCCAAAAAGGCCTGTCACGCTCGGGTTTCAGTTGCCATAGCAGGGTTTTGACGGGAAACGTTGGCCGTGTTGCCATTTCCCGATGCCGGCGGTCGGTATCCAATTCCATTGTGCGATAGGGTCCAGATGTAAAAATGTCAGGAACTACCGTTCAATGCCGTCAATGCTGTCAGGGGGCACACTGCCCGGGGTAAATATCACCTTAATATGGGGCGATCCTCCGTACCCGGGCGATCGCTCCACATCCAGGCGATATCTACCCTTTATAACCTTCGTTCTCGCTCGCGGTCTAACAAAGGCGGTAGCGAAAGAGGAAGAAAGAAAAGAAGAGAGAAGGGAAGGAGAGGGAAAAAAATAAGTAGAGGATCAATCCAAAATGCCGAGGCATGCAAGTGCCAAGGGAAAAGGGAAAGCAAAGGAAGAGGGAAGCGCTTGGCTGCACAATTCAGCGTACCAGGATCTCTTCCTACCTCCTGGAGTTGTACAACCAATGTGTATGTGCGGAGATCCTTGCAGGCTTGTCCGCTCTTGGGAAATTCCAACTTGGAAGAGGAAGTATTGGAAGTGCCGCAACTACGCCTTCGACCCGCCGGAGAAGAGCATGAAGAATTGCTATATGGTAACAATCGTACTTGTTTTGCAATATTTCTACATGAAACTTTGCTAATTTATGTTTCATGTAGTCGCCTCCGCCACTATGTGAATTTGACGAATGGTTTGACATGGAGATCAACCCCGAAGACCAAAGGCTCCTTGATCAAGCCAACCGGGCCGAGGAGTTCACGCGGCAGCTTCAAGAGCAGCGTGATGCCGCATGCGAGGAGGCACGTAGAAAGGAAGTGAAGGTGAAGTAGGCAGAGAGAGAGGAAAGGAGAGAGGGCGCGTCGTGCCAGAGAAGCCCCACCGGAGGCATGGGCGAAGGGGAAGTGGCCTCGAAGCACTCAGTAGACGTCTAGTTGTAACTATTATTTTCCTTGTTTGTGGTACTCCTTTCAGTTTTAAGCCGTAATAAAGAGTGTGGCCTACCTTACTTTCTGCAGTAACATCTGATTTGTGAATCGCCCTCTCTCTAATCTCCCTCTCCCACCCTCGTTTTGCAATAAAGTTGTTGTCGACTATAATACTAAGGGTTATTGCACTAGTAGAATTTAGATGCAAAGAAAGGTGTAAATAAAATATTTTTTCCAGAATACGGTAGTCCATGTATCAAAGAGCAAACCTGGTCCATTTTTCCAAAATATTACATTTAAGCATGATATTTTATGGGCTGTCGAAAAGGCTTAAGCGTTTCATTATTGTCGACTATAATACTAAGGGTTATCGCACTAGTAAAATTTAGATGCAAAGAAAGGTGTAAATAAAATATTTTTCCAGAATATGGTAGTCCAAATATCAAAGAGCAAACCTGGTCCATTCTTCCAAAATATTACATTTAAGCATGATATTTTACGGGCTGCCGAAAAGGCTTAAGCGTTTCATTGTTGTCGACTATAATACTTAGGGTTATTGCACTAGTAGAATTTAGATGCAAAGAAAGGTGCAAATAAAATATTTTTCCAGAATATGGTAGTCCATATATCAATGAGCAAACATGGTCCATTCTCCCAAAAAATTACATTTAAGCATGATATTTTACAAGCTACCGAAAAGGCATGGAACATAGTAGTTTTTATTAGATGAATAAGGCACTCATGTTACTAATTGAGATGGATAAGGTAAAAAGGCACACATGTTACTAATTCAAACAGCTTTACAACATGGTGCTGAAGGTAAATGCATTACAAAGTACATCTGTACGGCAAGTCAATGATGACCACGCTTCCTGATCTGGCCCGTGGGGTACGTGAGTGGCGACGGAGGATGGACGTCCCTCCTAGGCCGGCCCTGCAGTGCAGGGGTAGAGTGGTTTGGCGGCGACCCAGGTGTGTCCCAGTACGGTGCTCTCAAGAGCTGAGAGGGGCCGATGTAGTCACTCAACAGGTACTGCACCACGTCAAAGGCTAGCTCCTCCGGGTCATCATACTTAGGGTCACCAAAACCACCCTGGGGTCCTGGTGGGGCGCGAGACGAGGAAGGCCCCTCGTCAACCCACTGTCCCCACTACTACATGGGAGCCCACGAGGACTCACCGTAGCCGACATCGGTCTGTGGGAGACCACTGCCATGGGGAGGTGCGGGCACGGCTCCACGAGGAGCCACTAGGGGAGGGCGAGGTGCTGGCCCACGGGGATGCGGTGCGCTGTGTCCAGTGACGTCTCCGCGCCCCCAGCAGGTGACCAAGCGAGCCAACTGCGTCGCCCTCTTGAGGACTCGGGCCCAAGCTGCCTCGGCCTCAGCGCTAGTCATCTGGATGCCTACCCGGATGCGCGCCAACATGGACGTAGCCTCCACATGCACCTCCCCTACAAGCTGTGCCTGCATGTAAAGTCGGTTTGATATTAGGTAATTTACATGAAAAAGACGTACAAATAGAGATTCGATTGTGACACTTACAGTGGAGTTGTCCCTCTGGGACATCTATGAAGGGTACGTGCCCATCACCGATGCCTGCCGTGCGACATACGGTGCTGGTGTGTACCCCACCCTCAGCAGAGTCTGCGCGCGCGAACCACTCCATGTACTCGTTGTCCATGTCATAGTCGTACGCCTAGGTCTTGGTGACCCTGGCCGTGAGTGCGACGTCCCACTTGAGTGCCCATGGCTACATGCAATGCGCGAACTGAGTGCCCGCTGCAGCCCCCATCCGGGTCATCCTGTAATGCAAAAACAAGAAATTACATACAATATTCATTCCGCGAGAATGCTAAGTACTCAGTTCAGGAGACGTACTTGTGAGCGCCACGTGAGATAACGTGATGAGGCGGCAAGGGAAAATCCTGGAATAGGCCGAACTGTCGTAGCACTCGGTGCGGCGAGTACTCCTCGACACACAGGTCGAAGACGAGGACCTTACGAGTGAGCCAGAATGGCTCGTCCTGCTTGCAAAGCACGGAGATCCCGTAAGGTGCTTAGACGTGAACATAGTACGTACTATATGGTGTCCACCGCACGTCCTCGTCGTGGAGCCTATCAAACTCCCAAACGAACTCGGGGTAGGACCTCCTCACCTGTTGGTGTGTGTACAACTGCTGTGGGGAAATAAAAAATGGTGCATGTTATAAAAGTGCATATGTGGGGAATGAGATACGAGGGGGCATACCTGTCGTCGAACCCAGTAGTGGCCCATGGTGGGCTAGTCCATCGGGTCTTCGCCGTATAGGTCCTACGGGTACGGCGCGGTGTCAACAAGAGGCCTACCGACGGGGAAGTGCTCCCAGGACCACAGCTGCAGCAGTAGGATGCAACCCGACATCGTCGCGTCTTGGTTTGCCCGAGAGACGGCGTCGCACAGACCTCTGCACATCGCTGCGAGCACAACAGAGGCCCACGACCACTGCACCATCTGTTTACATCTGTTTACAATAAGAAAGTTAGACATGTCCTGTGCAGAAGATGTAACACCCCGGCACCTCACATGCCCGAAGTGCTACCAAAACCTATCTAAATTTTCTAAAAAAAATGGCAAGACCTCCCCTGCTAAATGGACATCCACTCAGCAGGCAAAGAGATCACAATCAATATAATAGCAACAATAACAACATGTCATGGAATCAATCAACCATCATGACATCTCAGCATAATCAACTACAATAACAAGTATCAAAAGACAAATACTAAGCATCAAGAGAGAACTACCGACATAAACACATACATCTAAGCATAAGGTCATCCATCATCAATTAAACTTAACTACAACATGATTACAAAATGAATTCAACTAGTTAACAAGGTGAACCGATGAACCCAACTAATCTTTTAACATGTCATGAGCGTGAGTGTAGCTAAGTCCCATCCCGGCAAGTCGCTCTCAGGGTACCTAAAAACATTAAACAAACAAGCGTGAGTCCAAGACTTAGCAAAGTGCATCACAAAAACCAATTAACAAAATAACTCAACAGTAAGATCATATTTGATATCCGAATGCACAAATTCATAAAACACTAATATCAACCACATTTACCTCTTTTCACATCATTACTAATTCTTACACATACCTCTTTAAATCTTTTTGGATGAGTCCACGACTCGATCCCAACCCTACACATTTCCATTCAACTCCAAATCATTGTTACGATGCAATGCGACATGAATGCTCTTTTTGATGCACGTACCGGTACTATCGAGTGCACACCCGTCGGTGTGCACCCTCACGTCCCTTCCATCCCGTGGAAGGTGCCTACTCTTACTATCTCACTCCCATTCACCTCGATGAATAGGACTACGAGATAGGACTTTCGTGTTCACTATGTGTGAACACAGAGGCCCGCATCAGAATGGGTCGCCTCTTCCATTATGAATGCACAAATGCAATTAACACAATTAAATTGCAACTACATTCCTTTCTAACATTTCGCATAGCCATATTTAAATACATGATCATCAACATTGCTCACATCCATTACTTAACATTTATGTTCATCTAATCAATTTTTGAATAAAAAGAAGTGATAACACAACAAATTAATGAACAATCATCCAACAACGAACAACACGATACACTTGCCTTAAACCTCACGAAGCGATGTGGCGCGAGGTTGAAGCCACCTCTGAAACCACACCTCCTGAAATAAGCATCACAAAATCGATTTCATACAAACTATAGCCAACAGCCACAACAAACAACTCCTTTCACTCACTACAACAAACTTTGCCCCAAAACAACCCACACTCTAAATTTTAGACAAAACTGTTTGGGTAGCCTACTTAACCATAGCATAACTATTGCTATACAACTTCAAATTGAGCAACCAAAGACATTTTAAGCATCTACACAGAATTCCCTATCTATCTCTAGGCAATTTTAAATTCCAATTCAACCTCCAACTTGCTCTAAATCATAGATCAAAATTGAAACTACTACTAGTCGCAATTTGGATAGCAAATGGAAATTCTTTCATAACTTTCAAATGGTTGAACTAAAATTCAAGTTCTTGGACTCTAAATGAGCACAAGAGGATGGACTATAATTTCCCCACAGCTATTCGTTCAGCAAATGAATTTAAAGTCCTCAAATTGCCTTCTAACTTCAGTCCAAACTCTGAACTGTACAGCGGCTTCCAATTTCAGGATAGCAACTTCAACTCAACATAAATTTTGATTCCTAACTACAAATCAAGAAAAAAATACATTTTCTAAATCTACAGGAAATTTCCTACATTTCTTTAGGCAAGTGGAAAAGCTCATTCAGCCTGCACCTAGCTCGAAATCTCAATTGAACATTTCAGCTCCACTAGCAACACAATCTGGACAGCAAGCACTAAAAATAGCATAACTTTTAATTGGCTTAACGGGTTTTTGAGTTCTTGTACTCTATCGAAACACAAGAACCATTTGACCACTCTAAGCATCTCAAAACCGAGCTACAAAAACAGGCAATAATCTGCTCGAAAACAGAACAAAAAGTTTCCCTCCAAAATAACTAGTTTCCCTCCAAAAGAGCAACCCTAGGAACCCTAGAACCTCTTCTAGGCAGTGTAGGAACTCCATTAGAGCACACAAGAAGGTTCCAAGAAGTAGCTTCACTCACCAAAGGAGGAAGGAGTTGTTGTTTGAGTGGGGGAGGAACTTTGGCTGGAAGGGAAGAAGGGCGCCGGCCACCAGGAGCTAGGGAGGAGGCTGCTGCCAGCCTGAGGTGGAGGAGAAGCTCCCCTGCTGTCCCCTTGGAGAAGAAACCAAAGTTTGGCTTGAGCTTCCACCGAAAAAAAAGAAAAGGAAGGAGGAGGAGGTGCTGTTGGCTGGCTTGCTGCTGAATGAACCAAAAGGGGAGAGAGGGAGGAGTGAGGTAGGGGTTAGGTGGGGAGAGGAGTGGGTGACTAATTGGTTGAATAGCCTTTCTCTCCCACACAAGATTCAATTTGATAATCCTACAGGTCATCAGATTGGTCCTCCAAATACCCAGACAATAAAAAGAATCCAAAACTGGATACAACACTTAGAGATGTTACAGAAGAGATTTGAACGGAATGTGTTACCTCATGCTCCAGGGTGTTGGCAATAGACTGGGCGTACTCGATCAGGTGTCGGTCCACCATGTTCCCGTGGGAGGACGGGAACATCACCCAACCGAACAGCAAGAGGAGGTATGCCTCCAGGTGGTGGGCCACGTCCTCATCCTCGGCGTGGGGGTGGATCAGTTCAGCCTGCAACATTTGGTACAAATATTATCAGCAATTTAGCGAGTCTCTGTTAAATTGCAACGAATGAGGTACTAACTGTGAACTGAAGGAGCCACGTCTTCATTGGTCCGTGCCGCTCACCCAGTCTGAGGGGCACATACGGGCCGGCCTGGGGGTGTAGATGCACCTCGGCAAACCGCACAGACAACTCCGCATGCCACGTGACGGAGACGTCGTGCGGCACAACTGCATGACCCGCACAGGGGAGTCCCAGGAGGTAACACATGTCCTGCAGCATCGGAGCCATCTCTCCGCAGGGCAAGTGGAACGTGTGCGTCTCCGGTCTCCACTGGTCGATGAGTGTGGTCGGCAGGGACCGGTCGTACCCGAACTGTGGGAGCTGCCTCCGGGGCAGTGGCCTGCTCCACCATCCTATAGAGCGAAAGTAAGCTAGCCGCTCATAACCTGCATGTAGTGTATAGCGTCATCAAAATTGCGTTCACAGGTAAGTACATGTACATAAAAGAATGGAGGCATTGGTAACTTACTGTGGAACCCAGCGTGGGTCAATGCGAAGCATCTCGTTCGGCACCCAAGGCCGCAGTGTCCCTAGCTGATGGTTCTCATCTGCAGAGAGACCGGTGGGTCGCATCCACGGTCCCGTCTAGCAACTCAAGGCAAGGAACAGCAGCACGCCCAGCTCCTACCATCGGCGCCTATTATAAAGCAAATACAACAAAATGGTTAGTAATTAAATGTTACACAATAGAATTACCAAAAATTAAATGCAAAATAATAAAATGTTGCATATTTAAGTATATGTTCAATGAAGCACACAACATAAAAAATTACATGACACACGAGAACAGCTTAACTAACATTAAATAGTGGTGGGCATTCGATTTGCAGCATTCTTGAAGGACAACGGTATTCTAGAAAGCTAAATGAGCAACAGGTTACAAGCATACTTGTTCGCGCTAAAAACGTGAGGTAGGGTTTTCGGCTTCGAACATACGAGACAAACGCCGGGTTTGAGCGTGCCAGTCAATTTGACCTGAAATTGACAAGGTAAATATTGTGAGATCAATCAAAGCCGATAACGAAGGATTATCGGCTTAACTCTCGTCGGCTAGAAAGCCGATTAGAGGGATAACTAGATCAACCAGTTATGGTTAATCCAAAGGTAAAGGCAGATCGGCTTTGAGAGGCGATGCGCAACAAAACAAAGCAAATAAGACCTGGGTGTAATCGGTAAAGATCAACAATCGGCGATGCGCAACTTTATTGATCAAAACGAATTACAAAGGAAAGGTTCTAAAACTAAAAGACTACTACTAGTTGACGGAAAATAAGGGAAAAGTAAAGCGTGTTTGTGGGTTGGCTCTGGGTGCCTTTTCCTTCTCGCCTCTAGTCCTCTTATATAGCACTCGGCCTGAACGTATCCTCTTCGGTCTCTTCAATCACCCGTATCGGCCTCAATCTCTACTTACCATGTTAAGTCCGATCGTATCCGACTCAATCTCTTATCCTACCCGTATCGGACTCAGTTTCCTTTGAATCGCGGCCCTCCAATCCGAAACGGTATCAACTTGCTATAACCGACATATCCTTATCAAAACCGATCTCCACGAGATCAGCCTTGCCAAATTTTGGTGCAAACAATACTAAACATCGAAAATTACATGATGGGAACAATAATTAACTAGTACATCAAAAATTACATGATGGGAACAGCATAGAAAATTACATTATCCACAATTACGATGCACTTCAGACTCGTCCATATCGTTCTGAATACGCCGTGTCATTCGACGCCCGACCTTCTGCTTTAACATTCGGATGTCTAGTACCCATCGATGCCTTGGAGGGGGGCTCCTATGAACGATCCATCCACTGGTATCCGTACACCTCGTGATGCCACGTGTTGAGAACACTTTGCTTGTAGTAATAATGGGAGATGTACGGACAACATGATTGGTGTGTCTCGGCGGCTGTGGCAATAACGTGTGAGCATGGCAAGTCAACAGGTGTGGCTTCTGGCAGGAGCACTTACAGTCAGCAGCTCGCAGTATGCACAGATGGGAAAGTACTCTCTCGGTGAGCACCTCTGCGACCTTGGTCACCACAGTGCACGTGGTATCTCCATTCCACGCCACTCTCCGGTGTCACACGATGTGTCTGTGCCTTTCGTGTTTTGTTGGCCATGTATGTAGAAACAACCGCTGAGTAGAACAGTCGATTGTCCGACATACATGCAACGGAGTTCTTATATCGCTCAATGAAATATCTTTGAGTTAATAGTAACACATCTTCAACTATGCCCACCAATAAAAGGCATCTCGTGCCTTTCATTATCCAGTTGTAAATCTTCATCAGGTTCGTCGTCATTATTCCATAACACGAACCGCCCTCATCATGCATAAGTGACCATTTCTCCAACAACCCGTGTTGTATCCAGTCCGTGAAACTCTTTATGCTTGTCCCTGGCCTATGCCGAATGTTGGTGCGTCGGTCGAGAGCGCGCACAAGGCTACGGGGTCCTCTCCTTGCTCTTGGTAGACCATGGGGTTCCTTGATGAACTAGTGGTTCCCCTTAGATCCAGTTATTGTATCTTAGTTAGTTCATCCAACGTCCTCCAAAGTGCGTTGAACTTCCTCCGCTGGTTTTATTTGCAAAGCCGCTTGAACATGTCCATAAGCTTCTTGTTCCTGAACTAACAAAAAAATTAGCACCCATGTGCCTCATGCACCACCTACTGTTCAGGTCTAGCCACTTTGCTGCTCCCACGACGTCGGACTCTTGTTGCATATCCACGATTGCCCTTAGCAGCCCTGCATATCGGTCATGGATGACACAAACATCAGGCCGATCCTGAACAACTGCCAGCTTGACTCTTTCAGGGAACCAGTACCAGCTGTCCGTGCTTTCCCCCTCAACGAAGGCCAATGCGACCGGTAGAGCCTAGTTGTTGGCATTCACCACGATTGCAGTTAGAATCTGGCCCTTGTATTTCCCTGTGAGGAATGTGCCATCCATGCAAATGACCGGGCGATAGTGTCGGAACGCATTTATGCATGCGCCAAGGGCCAAGAAGGCCTGCTGCAGGATCCACTTACCCGCACACACACCATCTGCGGGAAACTCCGCAAGGTCGATGGATGTACCAGGATTCCTATGTGATATTGCCCTGAGCAAGTGTGGAATATTCTCGTAGGAAGCCTCGTACGTCCCGAACCATATTTGCAAAGCTGTCCTTTTTGCTCTCCATGCTTTTCTGTAGCTAATTTGTACTAAAACCTCTCCTCCACGGCTCTAATAATAGATCGAGGCTGCAGGTGCGGATTGTCCACGATCTGACCATAAAACACATTTGCCACCCAAGTGGACAACAGATTCAAGTGTTTCTGCTCCGCTTCCTCCAGTTCGCAGTTATGCTCCGTTACTATGGAACATTTCCAGTAGTCCTTCCACTTCCCCTTGTATGCATGCACCCACCATGGGCATGAATCAACTACGCACTTCATATTGTACTCTTTTTTGCTACACTTCACTACACTGAATTGCCGTCGAAGAGACATTGCCCAGTACTTCACCACATCCATCACAACCTCCTTGTCTTTATATATGGCCCCCTGCGTGACCTTGTTCTCATGATACTCCCATGCATCACTGTTCCCTTCATTCATTGTTAGGTCTTTGAAATTATAATTACTCCACGCACCAGGGACAGGCACCTTAGGAGTATTGTCCTCCTCGTCCAACTGTTCGCCATCAGGGACTTCCTCATTCGCACGGTCATCCTCCTTTATGATGTTAACTATGTCCTCCACCTCCTTCCCCTCGTCGGTTACCCCCCGCGCCTCCACGACTACCTCCTCGCCCCCCCCCCGATCCCCTCGCCACTGCCAATCTCGTGTCCCCCGCGTCTCCAGGATCCTCGCCACTTTCATCATCACATTCTTGCATATTTGTCTTCCCCTCCTCCGTAATATCTACCCCGACATCATGAACTTCTAACACCAATGGATCTACCTGTACCACTGTACCAGCAACGTGAGCGGCCAGCCCCGCTCTACGGCATACCCAACATAGCTCCTCCATGATGATGTCGCGTTAATAGGAATCAACTCTCCAAAAAAATAGTGTTGCTCACGGCTTACTACTACTCTAACTCGCAGCCGAACAGTCTGGGCATCCAAATTGAACATTCGAGAAATTCACTCCAACAAAAGCCCTGTATGTCCTATCGATCGGTCTAGATATGCCCCATATGACTCTTGAAAATGTTGACAAATCCACTCCATCGACTCCCTGTGCTATCTCCCCATCTCCATAAAATATTTGAAAATATAATTTCTCCGACATGCTGCCTGCAACGTCGGACGGAGAAATTCATTAGTTGTCTACCCTTAAAAACTGCATATCTACATAATATATTATACTTCAATTTCTACATGGCAATTTTTGAAAGTTGCTATGTCGCTAAGTACCGGAGAGGGTCACTGTTTTTTTGGCCCATTCATGACGGGGATTTCCCCGTCATCTATGCCTAGCGCACGGTGGAATTAGATACCGACCGTCAGCATCGGCAAACGGCAACACGACCAACGTTTCCTACCGAAACCACGTCGTGGCAACTGAAACCCGAGCGCGACATGCCTTTTTCGCTGCTGCGGCAACTGTTCTCACGCCACCGTGGCACCACCCCTATATACCTAGGGGAATGATTGGTACCGAAGAGGGGCACTGTTTTTTTGGGCCATTCATGACGGGGATTTCCCCGTCATCTCTGCCCAACGCACGGTGGAATTGGATACTGGCGACGTCGGCATCGACAAGCGACAGCGCGACCAGCGTTCTCTGAAACTCCACGGCAATCAAACCGTCGCGACAGACGTTTTTCGCTGCCGTGGCAGCCCTTCTCACTCCATCGCTAAGTCGCTGAGTCGCTAAATCGCTGAATCGCTAAATCGCTAAGTCCTTGAGTTGCTAAATCGCTGAGTCACTAAATCGCTAAGTCGCTGAGTCGCTAAATTGCTAAATCGCTATTGCTGAGTCGCTAAATCGCTAACTCGCTGAGTCGCTGAGTCACTAAGTCGCTAAATCGCTGAGTCGCTGAATCGCTAAGTCGCTAAATCGCTGAGTCACTGAATCGCTGAGTCGTTAAGTCGCTAAGTCGTTGAGTCGCTAAGTCGCTAAATAGCGTTAAGTCGCTATCGCTGAGTCGCTAATTAATCTAATCACTGAGTTGCTAATTAATCTAATCACTAAGTCGCTAATTAAATTCAAACGAACAAGGAATTTACCCGCGACAGCCTTCTTCCTCCTCTTCTCCTCTCGTCTTCTTCTTCCTCCTCCTCTTCTCCTCTTCTTATTCTTCTTCCTCCTCTCTTCTTCCCCTCTTCTTTCTTTCTTTCTTTCTTCTCCTCTCATTTGTTTTCGGTTTTGGCTAGCTACTGCCACTGGTCGACGCGAGTGGCTGGACTTAATAGGCGCCTATCGCCCATATTTCAGACGATAGCTGCCACGGCAGCAAACGGCATGCCTAAACGCTGTCACGACAGGCAGACGGCATGTGCCTATCAGCCTATTTACAAGCGCCCTACTCACGGGCGATAGGGCCTACATCTGTCATTTTTTTTCCGTTGATTATTTTTGAAAAAAATTTAAAATAACAAAAAATTCTCTTATTTAGCCTGGGTGGGTCCCAGACACACACACACAGATTGTGCCTCCCTTCCCTCTCCGTCCTTCGTTCCCCGACGCGCTTCGCCGTCGACGCCGCGCCGCTCTGGTGACCACACCGCCGGATCGAACGCCGTTCAGCCGATCGTAGACGGCCGGCCTACTAGCCACCAGGCTAGAGAACGGAGCTGCCCGGTCAATCCCGAGGTACGTGGGCCGAATCCCTCCTGATTCCTGAATTGTGCTTGAATCATTGGGGATCCCTAGAGGTAGGAGTAGGATTGGGCAGTGCGGATGGCACTGTGCTTTAATTCTACGAAAATTTGTGAATAATTTATGCATGCCGTCGTTTGGAGTCGTTATCAATTACTAACCGCGTGTTTTTCTTTTCGTTTATGGGGATTCAGGATAGTAGGGGTTTTGTAATGAATATAGTATCGCAAAATGTAGAATGGAGATTAATTATGCCTTGCGCATTTTCTTGTGATACTCTTGATGCCGTCATTTATTAGTTATTGTTTGATTCTCAGCTTACTTGATCCTGATCCGTCTCCTCCGACATTACCCTATAGGATCAGGGTCAGGCATTCAGAATCCTCATGGCCCAAGATCTCCAATGATACCTGCGTGCCTAGGTGCCAATGGCTGTCTGCTGTGGTGCCCTAGTTACAGGCTGCGTTCTTTCTGCCCTTCCGCCCTGTGTGAATGGTCGTTCTAATAGCAGGGTGAAGGGCAGTAGATCTCTTTCTTTCCAGCAGAATCATGTTTGCCCCATTGCCTCCAAAGATGTGTTGCCTTGCCACGTGACACGCCACTTGTTCAGCTGTACACACAGTCGTAGCCATTTTACATTTGCCCATTCCAAAGGTTGACTTTATCTATTCTAGTTGGGGGATTGCTGCCCGTGTTTATGTTTCATGATTCCAAAAGGCTTGCCCTGATGATTGCCACTACAGTCCTGACATTCTATTGTTATTGATTATCTTAAAGGCAACCTTAGTTACAGAAACAACCTCACAACTTCTTTTGCGCTAAACACCTCCCCCCACAAGTATTTTGTGGTTTCAGGCACTCTCCTGGCGTTCGGTTTCCATCTGAGCATGTTACACAACTTGGAAAAAACAGTTAATAACATGTGGAGCCTACGTTGCTAGTCGTATTCATGAAAAAAGTAAATGGGAAGAGATGTAGATACAGATATAGCACCAGATATTCAGATATAGAAAAGAAGAGAAATATACAAAGGAAGGGGAAGAGAGTAGAATAGGAAAGCAAACTGTAAAGCAACCGTAGTTGGCATGTATGTATCAATGATTGCCTTTTTTTTATGTTTCTAGTTGAAATTTAATGAAAATCATAATGTTGCAGAGCATTTGAAACAAAACAATACTTGTAGGAGGTGTTTGCCACAAAAGTAGTAATTGAGGGTGCTTTTGGAATCCCCCATGACTTCTTTGGGGGGGGGGGGGGGGAGGGGGGTTGTGTTGGTAATGTTTTCTCATTATGTTAAGGGTATGATCGTGTTGAATACTTATCCTTGTTATTCCAGACATGAATAACACTTCTTTCAGAGGATCGAATTGACCACTACTCCAATTCACCAAATGAGTTTCAATCTGTATGGTTGTTCATTAGACTTACCATTGTTGTTTCAGGGTATCCTGTCATGGATGGGGCAAATGACGCAAGCCTGTCATCTAAACTCCACACAAGACTCAGGCTCTGGGAGTTTGCAGACTGTTATATATTTGAACCAATTGATGGTCTTGCTGACTTATATCTTTCAGTTAGCCGGGCCAATGGTTCGATGAATCCAGTTGAACATCTGCCACCACGAAGCTCATCTACAAATCCTAAAGTTCGAATAGTGTATGGTGTGATAGGAGTGCTCAAACTTGCAGTTGGGTCATATTTTCTGGTGATCACCGACCGTGATTGTGTGGGATCCTACTTGGGACATGCAGTTTTTAAAGTGACAGGACTAAAAGTACTGCCCTGCAATAACTCACTTAGCACTTCTTCTGAAGGGCAGGTCTAACAATGATTATTTGTTCCCAGTTATATTTTTTCCATCTATATTCCATTTTAACATTCTAGTAAGCTATTGGCAGAAAAAATTGGAAATAGAATTTTCGAAACTCCTGAATGCTGCGGAGAGGACCATAGGACTCTACTTCTCTTATGATATTAACTTGACACTGACGTGAGTACAGTACTTGTTAAACATTGTCAATTACCTTCTTGTGTCATGTAGTTCAATTATTTAGCTTTTCAATGCAGAGAATTTATATTAGAATATGAATGGGCTCAGCTAATTTAGTAGTTTGCATTTTTTCCCCTCTATTAGTTTTTATAACCCACACATGCTGTCATCTTTCATTGACATTTGTTCTACTGTTGTCACTGTAGTTGGCATGCTTATCTTTTTCCCTTCTGTAATCTGTTCCAGTTCACAGAGGCTATATGATCTAGGTGATGAGTTCAAATCACTTCCTCTTTGGAGACAGGTTCGTTTCCTTCTCCACTTCTAACTCTAATGTTTTCATACACATGGAAGGCCTAATCTTTCTCCATTGTTCTTATAATATGTGAGCTTTTGCTGCTTATCCTTTACTGCTACATGTAGTATCAGCCTATCAGTTCATCTTTGCTACTTGCTGCCTGCTGCATCTTTAGCTATCGGTTTACACATCTGATGTAGCAAAATGGACTTATAACTAAATTACATCTAATCATAATGCCAAATTTAATATGTTGCAAGCAATTGTTTTTTATGTTTATTATTAAATGAACAAATTAATTGACATGCACTCATGCATGGACATGGACAGTCCAGCAGCTTTGGATAGAATAACATCAATTGGCTAAGAAGTTAAGAGGAAATTGCATATGACCCACTCGTATTTATGTACTTTGCCATTTGAGCACGTGAGCTTTTATTTTTTGTCAGACACTACTTATAAATTCTGGTAATGTGCTGCCCATCCTGCCAACAGAAGTTAGATCACACTGTGAACATAATTCACACAGTAGTGCTTTCACAAATTTTGTTCTTTTTAGTTTTAAGAGAGTGCCAAGCAGCAGATTTTCCAGTTCAAAAAAGTGGCAGGTTGTTGCTAAAGTTAAAATTTTGTGTGGTTAAGCATGAAAATGCTAAAGCTTGCTAAATGTGCATTAGCAATTTTTTTCAATATTACATCAGCTGCTTTTATTACGTTGTCCGTAAGATGGATCTGGCAGGAAGTAGTTTTTCAAAGTGTTTCTAACTTTACATTTTAGATTTTGGCACAATAAAGTTTCTACTGTCCTTTTGCACTTAGGCTCACGGGTGTCATTCTTGATGACTATACTTCCATGCTGCAAAATTGCAAACTGTTCCTAAGTAATTTTTGTATAATTAATCTCTGCAATTCCCAATATCGACAGTAAGTATTTTTAAAATCTAATTGAAACTGTTATGGTGCGGGTACCAAAACGCAAAAACAAAGCAATCACATCACAAAAGAAATTTATTGAACTTCAACTTTATAAAATAGGCCATGAAGTGCAGTCAAACGCACAGTGCAGCAAAATGCAATTTAGCACTGCCAAATTATGTCTCACTGTTTATGAATTGCTTGTCCTGAATGTGCCATAGTTTGAAACAAGTAAAAACAAAACTCTTGTGCTTGTCTAACTCCTCTTTCTTTGCAGGCAGAACCAAGATTTCTATGGAACAGTTACTTGTTGGAACCTCTGATTGAGAACAAAGTAAGATTAATGTTTATCATTCACTAGATTTTCTAGTTTTGGGGGATTTATGAATCGTTATTTGAAAAATGTTTTGATTACTTCTTTTTCCCTTGACAGCTGGAGCAATACCTATTGCCAGTCATTCAAGGCAGTATCCGTGTATTACCATGACAACTCAACTACGTCACTATTTATTATTATTTAAACTTGATTCACCTTTCCCTTAGGGTCATATGATAATGTGAGTTGTGGTAACTTAACTAAATACTAGGTTTTCAGAATATTCATGCGGAAATTAGGTCAGAGAAGGTAAATGTGACTTTGATTGCACGTAGGTGCACACGGAGGATAGGTGAGGCTTATCAGGCATCATAATAAGTTTGTTCACAGGTTTCCTTCCATTAATATTACTTAAATATGTTTTTATTATATGTTATTAGTTTTTACTTACATTCTGACTTCCTGTTTTCGAGAAATTCAATGGCCTATGTGAAAGATGTGATATTTGCCTAGAGGGGGGTGGGGGGTGAATAGGCTTTTAAAATTTAAACTAAATTAATCGCAGCGGAAATAGATCGGAACTTCTGATATTAAATCGGAACTTCCGATTATAGATCGAAATGTCCGGTCTATTCAGGAATACGAGGAACACAAGCAAAAGTAGTTAACTCTGATTTTGACTTTACTCCTAGCTAGCACAAGATAGAGTAAAATGAACTAGACAAGATGCACAATAATCAACAAGTAAGTAAATCAAAGAGACGAGACAGTTTGTTCCCGAAGTTCGGATCCTTGAGGGGATCCTATGTCTCTGTTGAGGAAGCTCACAAAGAGCCGGGTTTTTTCCAACCATTTCCTTCCAAACCTCGGTCACACTTGAGGTTTGGCTTCACTTTTGATTTCTTCCCTTTCGAAGGCGAAATCGGCCTTCACAAACTTCTCACGGCCACTGACAATCTTTAGAGGCTCGTTAGTGACGTCTAGCCGTCTAGAAGTCCTCAATCTCCAAGAGTAATAAATGGAACTTGAAATCGATTTTGGAGATGAACTCTAATGCTCAAGATGAATGACTCTTTTGCTCTTAGCACTAGATCTCTTTTTCACACCTCACTCTAATAGATCACTAAGATCAAGAGGAGAAGAAAAGGAGACTTCAAGAAAATGTATTAAATGCTCAAAGTGCTCAGCCAACAAGAAGTAACCTCATTAAAGAGGGGGTGGAGGGGTATTTATAGAGTGAGGCAAAAACTAGCTGTTATGCCTCCACTTAGCCACATATCGGAACTTCTGATATAAACATCGGAACATCCGATGTGACTAAATTTCTAGAAAACAACTGACCCCAACGGTCGAAACAACACACATCGGATCGGAATGTCCGATGTATCCAGAGTTACTTTGAAAAACCTTTTTGATAAGTTTCTAAGTCAATATCGGAATGTCCGATACACAGATCGGAACATCCGATCTGTCCAGAGAGTACCCTTTTCAGATTTTACAAGGATCGGAACTTCCGATAAAAAATATCGGAATATCCAAAGTGACCAAAGAGTACCTTAAGCAAATAAAGTTTGGAAAACCTTCTAAGTCCTCATCGGAACATCCGATCCAGGCATCAGAACGTCCGATGTATCCAGAGAGTGCACAAAGCACTCACACCGGAAAATCCGATGGATCGGAACATCCGATGTAAAATCGAAACATCCGATCTGGGCAGAAAAAGAAACCACTTGGTGTGCGTGTTGTGACTCGTATCTCTCAACAAATTGAGTAAGCATTCATCTAATCATAGAGACTGATAACAACTACATTGCATCTTTCTTAATAGTACGGTATATCTATGACTCAATAGTAAATGTAAATTACACCGAAATGACGCCGTTTTTCTTTCTTCTACTTTTTGAGGGTTGCCAACGTTCGTAGATATTTTTGCTTTGGGACTTTCATCTGTTCATTAACTCATTAAACCCATTAGTTCCTTAATCGTTTGTCATTAATCATCTAAAACTCACTTAGGGGCTTAGATGTACTTTCAATCTCCCCTTTTTAGTGATTGATGACAACTCGATTAAAGCTTACACAAGATATGCATATTAATAAATTGAGAATGCAATAAGATATAGTGAGCTCCCCCTAAATATGTGCATTTTAAAAAAAAATTGATTTGGAGTTGCAAGCACATTTTAGCGAGAAATTTTGAGAGCTCCATCTTTGCATTCGAGGGGATTTGCAAGAGTTACATTAAACAAGTGATATGGCATGAAGACACACATAAAAGACATAGTAAACAATTATGACAAATATCCGAACGCAACTCATGCAAATAACAAAGACGATTAAAGCAATTTAAAATATCTCCACACAACCAAGCCATGTCAAGTCCAAACCAAACACACATGTCGTAAGCGTTCACAATTCACAAGACCCAAAAGAAACTGACAGGAGACACAGGAGACCAAAGATAGCTTTTCTCTCCCCCTTTGGCATCAAGCACCACAAAAGGAAGGAAAAGAACAAAGAAAGATCTACTCGGACTCCTCTGATCCAGACTCCTCAGCGTAGTCCTCAGAACTAGACTCTTCAGCAGCAGCCGGGAGGAATGGATCCTCGATCTCCTCTTCATCATCCTCGTCATCAGAGCAGGGAAGGTTCAGGTGCCTCTGAATATCCTTGAGTCTCTTGGTGTTCTTCCTGACTTCCACTGCATTTTTCTTTCATAGTCCAAAAATAGACTTCAAAGCTCGAAGTATTGTCAAGGAAGATGTATCAGGAGGTGAAGGGTCAACTGGAGCAGCAGCTGATGATGAAGCACCATGTCTGGTGGTAGTCTGATTGGCTCGTTACTGGGGTTTTGACTACCCTGATTTGCACTCCAGTGTGCTTGACATCACATTTGAACTGTTGCTTTGTGACTTGCTCGATCATGTGCATAATGTAGGGAGCGTATCCACAGCTCCTCTTAGGCTCCAAAGAAGTAAGTCTTATTTCATTCCAAATGAAATCGAAGACGTCAAATGGTCTTTGGCCATCCTGCATCCTGCACAGCAAGTTTCTAGTGAAAGACAGCACATGAGAAGCGTCTTCCTCTTTGGGAGCTAAGGTCTTCCTGAATAGCCTGTTGAGACATACAAAGAAGGGCTTCATGCCCTTTGTGTTGCTAGGCTCAAACTCTGCATCCTCTTCATACAGAAAGTTTATGTTGGTTACAACTAAGGATGTTTCATTGTGAATCTCATCTGTCTCTGGCATCTACCTCAGTGAAAACTAACCTGGCAAACTGGGTGTAGGAGACCTGATGCCATTCCCCTTCTGTCATCCACTGCATCGTGGGGGCTCTGACTCTGGAGATATAGAGTGTAGTATAGAACTGGGCAATGATCTCTGTGTTCCAATCATGCTTGAAGCCTATAATCCTTTTGATTCCAGTGCGCTCGCAGGCTGCAATGACTTCATTAAATGTGTCATCATCTGCCTCAACCATGTAGTCCCAGTCCACCCACTGCATTGGAGTCACTGGGTTCTTCTTAGGTAGAATGACTGTCTCATAAAAATTATGTTGGAAGAAAGTCCAGAGTCTGGGATCTGTCGAGAATTGAGCTTCTCTCCTAGGATTCTCTTCCCGTGCCTTACGCACCTGAGCTACCTTGCCCTTGTAGTTGACAGGCTTTCTAACCAGCCGCTGAGACCATTCTGGTTTCTTCAGAGTGGGCATTCTGTTGGCGGCGGTTGGCTGAGAGGATCCTGCAATCTCTTTGCCCTCATAGTTATCAAATCCTAGCCCTTCTTTGTCGTTGTTTCCTCGACCATTGACAGTCTTATATAGGGCATCCTTGGATTGATAAGTTTTGATGCAACCATATCTTACCAAGGCATTTAGTTTCTCGTTTTCGCTCTTTAATACTTGCACAAATTGAGAGTTAGTAGCACAAGCATTAATATCAATATTATAGCAACGAGAACATCTATTGCTAGTGGAAGGAAGAGTAGCCATAGTCCATAGATGCATCATTAAAAGAGGAGATGCTATCAATAAGAGACTCAAGTTGCACGCCAAGATCTTTATGATTAGCTTCTAGGCTAAAGACATTTTCTTAAAGTGATTCATTTGAGCTCTTTAGCAAAGTGATTGAGTTGTTAGACAGATCAAGATTTTTGGTTAATAACTCAATTTTCTCCTTTTCTTTAGTGAGAAGCTTCTCAAGAGCAAGATTCTTCTTTTTAATAATGAACAAATCTTTTTGCTTCTCGAGAGTCTCTTCTTGGCTTTCTATTATTTTCATTAGCTTATTTATCTTTGCTATAGTAGACTTATTCAAGTCACAAAATAAAGCATCATCATCATCAATATCCTCATCACTACTATCTTTTTCACTATCGCTACAAAGAGTGACTTTGTTGGAGGAGCGGCTTCGATGGCGACGGTGGCAACTCCTTCATCGTCGGAGTCGGAGTCATTTGAGTCCCACTCCTCGCTAATGTGAGCACGTCCCGAGTACTTCTTGTAGGTTTTGCTCTTGTCTTTCTTGAGCAGCTCAGTCTTCTTGTGATCATTTGAGTTTCTCTTCTTCTTGGGACAATCAACGATGAAGTGTTCCACTTCACCGCACTCATAGCATGCTCTCTTTGGATTTCTTCTCTTTCTATACTTATCGTTGTTGCCCCACTTGTATTTCCTAGAACAATCATACTTGAGGAATTTTTTGAATTTCCTTACAAACAACGCCATGTCTTCTTCATCTTCACTATCATCTTCGCTTGAGCTTGAGTCATCTTTCTTGCTTGCCTTCATTGCAATCTCCTTTGGCTTCCTCTTCCATAAGCTCGTGTGATAGGATTCTTCCTAACACATCATTTGGTGAAAGCCTTTTGAAATCCTTCCGCTCCCGGATGAGTGTCGAAAGAGTGGAATTTTTTGGAGCAAAAGCTCTCAACATCCTCTTAGAGCATCTCCAGCAAGGGCCCCTAAAACAGGGTCCCTATTTTGGATTTAGGGACTCCCCCTATTTTTTGGGGCACTGTTTTCAGAGCACAAGTTCAGCAACAACCCCTAAATCTCAGCCCCTATTTTACTTTTTCTCCTATTTTGACATATCCGCTATGTATAATCTTCATTTGACACCACTAAAATTCAATAAAAAATATTTGTAATACATAAAACATAAGCATATTAACATTTACAATTTAAAAACATGATATTTCAAATTTAAATTTAAAATTTTCAAAACATGATAAAATAGATAAATAGAAACTCCGAACAATGAATCAAACTACGAAGCGCTGTGAATTGCTCACAAATGCTCAATAAGATCATCTCGAAGCCTCATGTATTTCTCTGTCTTCAATAATAGTGGATGTACTCGTGTCCCTGGGAATTAGGGCTGAGGAGGCAAATTTATGGGCCTCCTAATTTTAGGGGCTTGAGTTGGGGCTCTGCTGGATCTGTTTTTTTTACTACACTCCCTATTTTAAGATTTAGGGGCTGGTTTAGGGGCTCTGCTGGAGATGCTCTTAACCACTACGTGGTCCGTCATCTCTTTGCTTCTCAAACCTCGGATCTTGTTGACAAGGAGCATCAACTAGTCATACATTTGTTGACGAGTTTCGTCGTCATTCATGAAAAACCTCTCCAATTTCCGTTCAAGTAGCTCTATCTTTGACTCTCTCACACTTGATGTTCCTTCATGAGCAACTTGGAGAGTGTCCCATATTTCCTTTCCTTCCTCGAGCCCATCAACCTTGTTAAACTCCTCGGGGCTCAAGGCGCCTAGCAAAACACTTGCAGCTTGCGCATTGCGATGGATATTTTGCTCTTCTTCCGGTGTAAGCTCAATGTCTTCATTTGGCAACTCTAAACCTGTGCAAACAATCTTCCACACACTAGGATGAAGGGACATTAGACGCATTTTCATTTTGTGCCTCCAAGCGGAATAATGTGTACCATCAAAGAATGGTGCACGCCCAGATGGCACAGTGATATATGAATGTGAAGAAGATGAACTCATTCTATCGTAGTTGAAAGGAATTTCAACTCCCTGGTTCGATGTAGATGTTCCACCTTCTTTCTTTTTGCCGGAGGTGCTATCTCTGGACTTAGGGTTCTCCGGTTCTCCCGGAAAGACTACCTTCAACTCCGTGCTGGCCATCTCGTTCCATTAAAGCGGTTAAGCCTTCGAAAAGGTTAGGCTCTGATACCAATTGAAAGATGTGATAGTTGCCTTAGGGGGGGGTGAATAGGTTTCCAAAATTTATACTAAATTAATCGCAACGAAAATAGATCGGAACTTTTGATATGTTCATCGGAACTTCTGATTATAGATCGGAATGTCCGGTCTATTCAAGAATACAAGGAACGCAAGCAAAAGTAGTTAACTCCGATTTTGACTTTACTCCTAGCTAGCCAAGATAGAGTAAAATGAATTAGACAAGATGAACAATAATCAACAAGTAAGTAAATCGAAGAGACGAGAGAGTTTGTTCCCGATGTTCGGATCCTTGAGGGGATCCTACGTCTCCGTTGAGGAAGTTCACAAAGAGCCGGGTCTTTTCCAACCTTTTCCTCCAAAACCTCGGTCACACTTGAGGTTCGGCTTCACTTTTGATTTCTTCCCTTTCGGAGGCGAAATCGGCTTTCACAAACTTCTCACGGCCACCCACAATATTTAGGGGCTCGTGAGTGACGCCTAGCCGTCTAAGAGCCCTCAATCTCCAAGAGTAATGAATGCAACTTGAAATCGATCTTGGAGATGAACTCTAATGCTCAAGATGAATGACTCTCTCTTTTGCTCTTAGTACTAGATCTCTTTTCCACACCTCACTCTCTAATAGATCACTAAGATTAAGAGAAGAAAAGGAGACTTCAAGAAAGTGTATTGAATGCTCAAGGTGCTCAGCCAACAAAAAGTAACCGCATTAAAGAGGGGGTGGAGGGGTATTTATAGAGTGAGGCAAAAACTAGCCGTTATGCCTCCACTCAGCCACATATCGGAACTTCCGATATAGACATCGGAACATCTGATGTGACTAAATTTCTAGAAAACAACTAACCCCAACGGTCGAAACAACATACATCGGAACTTCCGATTTTCACTATCGGAATGTCCGATGTATCCAGAGAGTTACTTTGAAAAACCTTTTTGATATGTTTCTAAGTCAATATCGGAATGTCCGATACACACATCGGAACATCCGATCTGTCCAGAGAGTATCCTTTTCAGACTTTATAAGGATCGGAACTTCCGGTAAAAAATATCGGAATATTCGAAGTGTCCAGAGAGTACCCTAAGCAAAGAAAGTTTGGAATAACTTCTAAGTTGTCATCGGAACATCCGATCCAAGCATCGGAACATCCGATATATACAGAGTGCACAAAACACTCACACCGGAAAATCTGATGAATCGAACATCCAAGGTAAAATCGGAACATCCGATCTGTGCAGAAAAAGAAACCACTTGGTGTGCGTGTTGTGACTCGTGTCTCTCAACAAATTGAGTAAGCATTCATCTGAGCATAGAGACTTATCCTAGATCAATTATGTTGTATCTCTCTTAATAGTACGTCATATCTATGATTCAATAGTAAATGTAAATTACATCGAAATGACGCCGTTTTTCTTTCTTCTACTTTTTGAGGGTCGTCAACGTCCGTAGATATTTTTGCTTCGGGATTTTCACCTGTTTATTAACTCATTGAACCCATTAATCCCTTAATCGTTTGTCATTAATCATCCAAAACTCACTTAAGGGCCTAGATGCACTTTCACTATGATCGAATAATAGTTCGTGAGCCCTTCTTTTTTTTGAAAAAAATAAAATAAAGGTACTCGAATGTGGAGACGAGGAGCTGATCCTGACGGTTATGCTGCAAACTTCGTTGAATCGGAGCAGATAATGCAATCAAAAGGGTTTATAGCATCCTATGTACAAGTAGGTTTCTTTACACAAATTCAAAACAACCTCTTTATTTTTCCTTTTTGGTTGCCTTTCTTTTAATTTGTGCGTTGACCGTTTTCATTAGTTGGTTGTTACAATCATTTATTTGACCACCTTCAAATACTAGACAGAATTATATGTTTTGTAGGTTCGAGGTTCTATGCCATTCTTGTGGGAGCAGATCATTGATTTGACATATAAACCTAGCTTTGACATTGTTAGTCAAGAGGAGGCGGTGAGCTGTCTCAACTTATGCCTTGTTTTGTTTTGTTGGCCTTGTTGCTATATCAGGACTATACATTTCAATGAACCTGTATATTATCCTAATCTAGCTTAGCTAGTTGTTGATCTGCAATGCAACCTAGGTTTTCTGTTTTCTTTCATCTTAATTTATTTTGGATCTCTGCTCTTCAGCCTCGTGTACTTGAGCGGCACTTTCATGATTTACAAAAGAAATATGGAGCTGTTTTGGCTGTTGATCTTGTCAATACAGTAAGTACTGTGGTCTTGGACTTTGAACTCAATAGTGTTCTGGTTTTCCAAACTAAGAAGTATTTGCTTCAGAAAGTGCCATCATGCATGGGTTTGCTCCTATTTAAGGTATCTGGTTACAAAATAAGATTCAAATTCTTCATTTTAAGGATTGAGTTTCCATATTCATTCTGCATACTTGCATGCTATTTCTTTGATTGAGCATATTTTATTCCTCCTTGAAATGGAACTAAGTTGTTCCTTTCAGCTTATGTTGCATAGAGATTTAGTGATTTTGTTCAAGGAGTGTTGAAATGATTACTGAAAGATTTGCCTTTCAGATAGAGATACCAGTTTATAGAATTATTTCTGTTTTGGATGTAACGTTCATGATTTAATGTTTTTAATTCCTATATTCAGCATGGTGGTGAAGGGCGCCTCCATGAACGATATGCAAAATCTATTGAACCTATTCTCAGTGAAGATGTAAGGTAACCAATTCTCTTGCAGTTTTGCCCCCATTGTAGAGCTCTCCTATCGTGTCTTACTGTAATTAAGCATGAATATATGCCTATATCTTGCAGATATATGCATTTTGACTTCCATCGAATTTGTGGTCATATTCACTTTGAGCGCCTTTCTCAGCTGTATGATCAAATTGAGGATTATCTGAAGAAACATGGGTATGTTGCTAGAAGATATAATGTAGTGTGTTCCATGACATACTATTAATCATTTTTATACATGTATTTTGATTTTACTTTTCGTCCATTGCATATGTTTCTTTTCTTTTTCCGCAATTGCTTAACTATATGTTCTGTTTTTATGTACTTTCTAGCCTACTGCTAGTTGTTGATCAGTTCCCTGTACTTACTACTGAAATTAATGTAGTCAATTTATGGTGCTTGAGCATTGGTGTTTACAATTTTAAAAAAGCAGATGTCCTACTGCTAGTTGTTGATCAGTTCCCAGTACTTACTACTGAAATTTATGTAGTCAATTTATGGTGCTTGAGCATTAGTTTTTACAATTTTAAAAAAGATGTCCTTACACCACAATCTTGAGTTAGTGATTAGCATACAATGATTCCTTTTTTACTTCACTTATATGACTTATGAGGTTTGAATATTTGTTGGAGCCCTGGAGGCACTAGTACAGATGCATTAAAGAGCTACTTCGTATATGTTTTTTCGGGTCCACAGAGTTCCTGGTAGAGTAGCAAAAGTGAATTGTATCTAGTCACTTGTGTTAGTTATACTGTTATCATTCTGGATCTCCCTATCTTAAAAAAGGTAGAAAAAAATGTTACAGATCTGAGATTTTCTTTACATCTATAGTATGTTCCGTCATACTTTGCTATCGAAGACTCTTATAGCATTGGATAGTGTATTTCCTTCTCATGGTCTTCTTAATAATGTTATGGTATAGGTACTTCCTTTTGAATGATAAAGGTGAGAAAATTGATGAGCAGACTGGCACAGTCAGAACAAACTGTGTCGATTGTTTAGATCGCACCAATGTTACTCAGGTACATAGTTCCATCTTCCAAGTACAGTATTATTACATGTAGATCAAATTTAATTTAGGATACTGATAACACTTTTTGTTTATCAATTAATTTGTCTCTGCTGCAGCATATCGAACAACTTTTTTTAGTTTTCCAATGCCTTTAATTTGTCGTTTCACATCTATATGGAATGTGATATGTTGTTTGGATAAGGGGGCGCTTCTTTTTTTGCAGTGTTACAACCTAGACACATTGTAGAAAGATTTAGAACTTGGCATAACTTGTCTTTTTGTAGTGTGTTTTGTCTCAATGGACTTATTTAAATTAACTCCAAACTGGTACACTGTGTATGCATTAATGTACATATATGAGTGGAATTATTTACATTGATTAGCTGGTTTAAGTTGGGCCACATGATATGTCCAAACCGGACAGAGTCTATTTTAGCAAGAAGCGGGCTCAAATCCAGGAGCAGTTGGGCCAAGAGGAGGAGGGCGCAGCCTCTGGCTAGGGCCGGCTGCTGGCTATATTTCGTATGCTTAATAATTTACCTTTCCATGTTAGCACTTTCCATGTTCAGCAGTGGAATATGTTTAGTAGTTTCTATGTTTGGAGCTTTTGATTAATATAAATAAAGGAGGAAGAGGGGAGACAAAGGCACGTTTTTGCTGCCAACAAATTCAATCTAAGGCGTCGCCGACTATCATAGGTCACCGGCGCACTAGCGCGACGTCAACCAGCTGCTCGCAATCCGGCCTTCGTCCCGGGGCGCAGGCGTATAATCGAGAACACCCATATCACCACATGTTTGGTTTCATGATGGTCTATTTTCTAAAACAGAACATATTAACTGATGTAGGTAGTAACTCATAAAATCCTATGCCTCAACTGAGAAAGTTTCTTCAATTCCAATAGATCAACTGCAAAGTATGGTACTTCTATGTTAATCCATCCTTCAGTTTTGGGCCATTACTATTGCTCTTTTTATGTTTTATTTCCCATCCCTTTGTTGAGTTTTCACTTGTATATCTGAACTCTGATAATCTTTACAATGACCAAACAGAGCATGATTGGGAGAAAAATTCTGGAAAACCAACTTCAACGGATAGGGGTTCTTGACGCTAATGATACAATAAGCAATTATCCAGCTTTTGATGCAAACTACAAAGTGTGTGAGTATTATGCTTATATTGACTAACCTGGGTTCTTCTCACACTTTTCTATGAACAATGTTGCTGGAATGAAATAATTCCTGTTTTCAGTGTGGGGCAATCATGGAGATGCAATAAGCATTCAGTACTCTGGTACTCCTGCTTTGAAGGGAGATTTTGTTCGGTAATTTCTATAGAATGAAAATTGCATTCTTATTGTTAAATGCATTTCATTTATTACTAATGATAGTTTCTCCCTATTCATCAGTAAGACTAGGAACTATTCAAATTTTATATAAGGAAAAAAAGAATACTAGTAATTTTTGCCACCTTGATTTTGTTCACAGCTGAGCCACTCTTACAATGAATCTCTACACCATTTCACCCGGATAGTGAGCTACTGTAAAACTGATGTACTTTTTACTAGTTTTGGCACTATCCTTAGTTACTAGTGCTTAATTTGTGTTCAATTTTTATTCCATATTGGATTTTTACAATGAAAGACAATGGTGATAATTGATTATTTCTTATACATTAATTGTCCACGTTTTACATTTGTTTTTTGTATATTAGGTATGGGAAGCGGACCGCTCGGGGAATCCTAAATGATCTTTGGAATGCACTTGCTAGATACTACTTGAACAACTTTGCAGATGGGACTAAGCAGGTATACAGCTGACTTTGCATACATGACCATGTGACTTTGTCGATTCATCATTTTGATGGTGCCCCAAATGTCAACTCTCGGTACCTTACCTTGTTTACTTGTAATTGCTGTTTTGTATGATAGATTAGTATCAATGCAACTCCTGCAATGGGGGCTAAGCCGGAAATTGCTGGAATTTTTTTATGAGAAATAGCAACTTACGTTGTGTTGTTAGTCGTTACTGAGTACAATTGATTCGAGTGGTAAGGATTTGCAGTAGCGTAAGAGGAACTGATGTCATGTTTGTTGTGCAATTTGCTGGGCACATGAATAAAGGTACTCCCTCCGTTTCTTTTTATAAGGCGTATTTTGGCTAGGCACGGGGATTAAGGAGGTTGCAAAACCAAGAGAAAGACTAGAGGAAATGACAATGCAATAAATACATTGAGAATGTGAGAGAATAGTTTGTGAACACTTATGAATGCAGGAGGAATAGACGTGATAAATAAGGGCAAACAAGGGAAAACATCAATAAATTTGCATGCACACCTTATATTTTGAAACAAAACTGCAAAAAATATATGCCTTATAGTTTGAAACGGATGGAGTATACATGAATTATTATGTTTGAAGAGGGCCTTGTTGACCAAACAAAGTATCATATATTCATCTATAATGTTTCATGTTGCTAATTTCTCCACAATCTAACAGACATCATGCAGACAACACTAGTTCAACTTTCTTCCAACGCACCTTCTAATAAAAAATCTGAACCAGGGTGCTGTGGTTCCTCGTTATTTATTTATTGTGTTGTATAGGATGCCATGGATCTTCTTCAAGGACATTACATCACATCTGTTAGTCAGGACATGGAAGCTCCAAGCAAGGCAGGACTTCTAGAGAGTTATGCGGTGGGTAAAAATTTACCAAAGTTTGTTTTTTACGGGGATGCTATAGCTTGTGATTGCTCTATCACATACGGAGTTATCACATTGTGAATTGCTAACTGGGAATGCCTTTCAGTATTCTAGTGTTGGTTTCCTCTGAGATGATTCATATTTTATCTAATATGCGCGTGTGTGTGTAATGGCGCTGAGGCCATACATGTGTAGCCCAATCCAGCCCCAATCGGTGCACCATTGGAGCTGATACAAATCAACTAGCGGGAATCGCTAATTGATGCGTAAGATGCCCGATCTTTCATAGTACCATACACGCAATCATGCAAACCAATCTGAAAAGATAGAATTGCAAGAATAAGACTTCAGCACAATCTGAAAACAATATGTTCCAACTTGTGCAAAGATCAATCCCCCTCTTCTCTTGATCTCTCTCCCTCACGGCAAAACGACTCCCATCAACTTGCACATACGATCATACCTTAAGGCTTTTCTCTTTATTTCATATATCTAAATCATAACTCCAATTTACGGAAAACACACCAATCATGGTGTTGTGCCCTCCATGCACCGTATTCCGATTTATGCACCCGATCACGCGACTTGCAAGGGTCTCCTTTTTGTGCCCTCTTCAATCAGTCATACGCGCTAGGTTTTGCTTGGCTTGATTGCTTTTTTGCTCTCTTCAGCCGCCCATACATATTAGGGTTTCTTCCATCCTCCCTCACCTCCCCTTTGGTCATATGCTTGATTTGTTCTTTCTTGGTCAAAACACCACCACTTTATTCTTTGATCTTGAGTTGCACACAAGGAACACAATCCAAAGTGGTGTTGGCAATTGGGGCCGTATCAGGGGCAGCAGGAAGCTTTCTTGTGGCACATCATCATGAGGTTATAAAAGATTACGATTAGAATAATTAGTTTCCTTAAATTTGGGGTTGGTTTCCTTTTATATTATTAGGGAAAAGTTTTCCATGTATCAGGGATTAGTTTCCTTAATCTAGAGATTGGTTTCTTAAGTGTCAAGTCTAGTCATCCCTATAAAAGGGGTAGCATTGTATCTGTTACAATTAAGCAAGAAATAAGCAAAGTTCCTAGTCTCTCCCCCTCTTCTTCAACTAAGCCAAAGATCCTCTCCACCATGTCAAGGAAGAGCCCTGCTGGCGGTTAGATGAGGGCAAGTGCCTTACCCCCGGTCCTCTGTCCCGTACCCAACTAACGGCCACAACATTTGGTATCAGAACCAATCATCACCCCTCCCACAATGTTCGGCGATGAGGGTTCCAATCCAAAGAAGGAGATTCGCCAAAAGCTAGATAGCATGTCAACACACTAAATTCTAGAGCACATGGTGGAGATGCTTGAAAAGCTGTTTGGTGTTTCACAACATGCAAAGGCAGAGAGCAGCCACACTGGGAGGAAGGAATGCTCCACCAATCCACTTGTCTTGACCATGTCCCCGCCGGCTACGACCCTGGCCAAGATGGAGGAGGTGACGCTTGCCATCACCACCATGGTCGCGATGCCATTACGTTCCTCATCGCCGTCGTCGGTGTTGTTCATACTACTACAACCTTCAGCGTCAACAACTCCTCTCCAGGCCTCACTGCCCTTGGCTGCACCATTGGTGCCTTCGCCGAGGAAGGTCGCTGCTGCCCCATGGTGGTCCTCTCCACACGGTCAGCCAATGCCGTGCCTTCAAACGTGTGGTGTGCAGCAAGTGTCATGTAGGGGGTAGGGGTCAGCAACATCATCACATCTGTCCCGCAACCGTTGCACCTCAGGGCAAGAAGGATGCTGATACTGCTGCTGCCCTGCGCCGGTTACCCATGCCACCATCGACTCTCTCAACGTCAAGCCATGCTGAGGCCATTGGAGCTCCAATGATCCTTGTGCACACTGCACACGACATTCTGCCGGCGCCACACCCTATCATTGACGTGGGGTCACCACGGTCTTTGCCTGTGGCCGCCACCTCTCCAGCTATCTCGCTGCGAGGGGTGTAATGTTATGGCGTGGAGGCCTTACATCTGCAGCCCAATCCAACCCCAACCCCAACCCAGCCCATAAGGGGCCATGTGCCAGGGGGGCAGCAGGAATCTTCCTTGTGGCACATCATTATGAAGTTATAAAAGATTAGGATTAGAATCATTAGTTTCCGTATTATTTGGGGTTGGTTTCCTTTTAGATTATTAGGGATAAGTTTCTCATGATTAGGGATTAGTTTCCTTAATATAGAGATAGTTTTTCTTGAAGTGTCAACTTTCAAGTCTAGCCAGCCCTATAAAAGGGATAGCATTGTATTGATTACAATTAAGCAAGAAATAAACAAAGTTTCTAGTCCCTCCCCCTCTTCAACTAAGCCTTAGAGCCTCTCTACCACATTAGGGAAGAGCTCTGCCGGTGGTTAGATGGGGCGAGTGCCCTATCCTCGGTCCTCATACCCGTACCCAACCAACGGCCACAACGTAGTGTGTTGTGACAAGGGACACATGCATACACACTCACTCAGTATTTGCTTTAATATTATCGTTATGTTTGGGAAATAACTGGATCAATTCGTATCTTTTCCGAACAGAATGAAACTCTGACGTGCAGTTTCCCTTTTACAGTCCTTCCGCCTTGCTTTTGCATTGGTTTTGGGAGCTCTTATGTTCATGATGATGTCATTAAGACAAGGTAAGGTTTCTGATTCTACTGAAAGCCTGAAACATAGTAGGGTGTTTTTAATAAATTCATACTGATTAGTGGTCTCCTAAGGTTTATTTCCATTGTGAGAAGCAGCAGTATTCGCTGTCATTCTACGCATTAATACGTACTTGAAATTTAAAAAGATTATCATACAAACTGTGGTCGCTTTAGGCTTGTCCTTTTGCAAAGTGGCTTTTACTGCTCAATTTGTTTTCTAGCTATTTTGTTTGCACTAGTAACAAGTAGTATGCATTAATATTCATTTGAAATGCAATCCAAGGGCCAACATCCATTTATGGACGGTTCCGTCCAATCCCTTTTCATGTTTCAGTGAATTAATGGAAGAGTTACGCTTTCGCTGCAAACATGTATGGTTGATCTCACAGGGTTCAAGTACATACCTTCAACTGTACCAGTTGCTAAGAACTTTTCCTAAGAGTTTTGAAATGTTTTAGATATTTATTACAGCCATTCTTGATTTTGACTAGTGAAGAGAACACAATACTCAATAATTCGTTTTTTAACAGATGGCAGGCCCATTCATTTTAGAGAGGAAAAGAGAACTACAGACACCCGTCCTGGAGGACACACCAAGAGAAAGAACACCAAACCCCACCTCACCTAATCACCACCACTTTCACACAAACATAATAGTCCGTTAAATTGAGATTGATCCATGTGGCAATTGTTTATCAAACTATTAACTGGCCCAGGCTGTGTGGAATCATATTTTTTTACATTGATTCATGCAAAATGTATACAACTAACTCTATTGAAATATCTTTGCAGCCCGGAATGATGTTCGCCATTTATTGCTGTCACTTCTGTGGGCTGGTCTTTGCATTGGCATCATACACTTTGTCAGAGTCAATGGTCAGATGTTCACCAACCGACCTCGTTACCAGTCGCGCCATTGATGGAAGCAAAGTGACCATAGCATAAGTGTGCTGCCTGATATATCATCATTCATCAAATGTTGGCAACACCTCGTTATTGCATTTTTTTTGCAGGGCACATGCCCTTACCTATTTTGTAGTAAGTTTCCTTTTTATTTTTTTAGATGAAAGGAGAATTCCATTAAACTAGATTGATTTCCCACGGTGTTTTGGGCCTCATGGTAAGTTTTTCTTTTCTTTGTTTTGCCTTCTTGGTGAGTCTGACGAGTGCCGTAGCAGTTAAGTGATGTATTATCATTTGATATACCTGAAGATTCCACCAGGAATCGTTGTATTTCCCACTTCTCTCATGAGAGAAATCGTGCTCTATATTCTCGTTCCTTCATGTTCAGAATGGATTCTTGGTCAGTAAACAGCAGTTGCTACATACTACAATGACTTTCAATATCCAGATACGAGCTGATTTTTGAACTTTCTTGTTATGCCTAAGTTGCAACATCCTGTTTATCCAGAGCTATTCAGTTTGCCGTCAAGTACATTTGGGAACAGTTAATGAATTGCGCCTGTTAAATTGTCTTGCACGATTTTTTTTTCTGGGTATCATTAATAAGCTGCCGTGGTGTAAATATATTTCTTTCGTCTGCAGAAACGCTGTGTACATTGTGAATAATCTTGCATAGGATGTTTTCCATATCTGACTCTGGTTGTGTATGGCAGCTGGCTTATTCATACATGAGACCAGGGATCCAAAAATCGCGGAGATTTCGGTTTTCGGCCGGGGACGAAATTGCAAATCCCGGCCGAATAAAAAAAAATCTAAAAAAATTCGAATTGCTACAGTGTTCTCGTTTTTTTGGCGAGATTTCGCTCAATTTGTCCGAGATTTGAACATTTTGAACCGGATTGCATTTGTATATTACCGGATTTGAGCTAATATTTTTCTTGTAGCATTTTCAAGCAAATAGGAACAACATAGAAGAAAGAAATCAAAAAAAAAAAAATGAAAATGTTTCTCATAACCAACTCCACTTACTGTATTGCTTGCTCAGTAGGAGTAACTTCGCCCAAATATGATTTTTGGCTATCATGTCGCCTTGATTGCTATGGTTGGATCTTATCAAATTTAACTAACTTCTCAATTTTACTATGGTTTGGATTCTTGTCAATTTCACTATGATTTAGGTACTATCAAATTTACTATGGGTTGGATGCTATAAAATTTGCTATGGGTTGGATGCTATATCCAAACCATAGTAAATTTGAGGAACATTAGTGATGTTTCAATAATTTTTAAAAAATTCCTTAGACATGATCACTATCTGGAATTTTTATGGAAACATTAGTGATGTGTCAGGATCATCCAAAAAAAAATTTGAAAATTTTTTGACGCAATTTGAACCATTTTTTGTTCATTTGAATTAGGGCGAAATCTCGACTATCTCGGGCGAAATCTCGGCAATTTCGCCCGAGATTTCGTTTTTCTCGGTTTAAAAAAAGCCGGATTCAAATAATCCTTTTTGAATTTCGTCCGAAATTTCCGAATCTCGCCGAAATTTCGGATTTCGGCCTGGTCCGAGATGGAGTCCGAAAACGAAATTTGAATCCTTGCATGAGACTACACTACAAAGGTATGCATGGTTTTTCACTTTTGCTGTGCCTTGTCAACTGTGCATCTGTGCATTAGTCTTCACAAAAAAGAAAAAGAAAAAAAAAACTGCATATGTCTGCTCCAGCATTTGCCCAGCCTTCACTTAGACCATCTCTAAAAACTTTCCTATCCTCATTCCTTGCCCCAGAAAATGAGGAACTCATAGCACAGTATCGCGAAACCGCACTCCAATACATTCCTGATCTCATTTGCTATATTTAGAGATAGGAGAGAGAATTCTAAAATCTCAGAATTTTCTCTCCCTCCCTCGTCTAGTTCACCGTTTGTTTGGAGGGCAATGATCGCTCCCTCCCTGTTGGATCGATGTATACGAATATAGCAATCAGAGGGGGGGTGAATGATTGTGCGGAAGTTAAAATCAAATCTTTGATCTACTAAAAGTTCACCCTAAATCAAAACCAAAAAATTGCCTCGTATTCGACAAAAACAGATTGACAGATGTTCGGTAAAACGTGAATTCCCAGAGATCCAACCGTCGGATCGATCTGAAATTTGGACACAAGAAACTAGATCCAATACGAATCGAACCCAAAAAGAATCAGCACGATCGGACTTTTGGATCAAAAGTTATGTACCTCGCAAGCTTGCTGTGACAGAAGATGACGAAAATCAATCTAATCAAAACTTGTAGATTAACCAAGAACAACAAAAGATTAATCAACAAAACTTTGTAAAATGCTAGATTGATGACCTAAAAAGCTTTTGGATGGATCAAATCAAGGAGAAACTCAAGAAATCAAAGATCCAATCTAGAACCAGAAGATGTGCAAGAAAAGAACCCCAAAACAGGGATTACTGTAGCACGCGTGTACTGTAGCCACGAGGTTACTGTAGCACGCAAAGAATCTGGAAGAATTAATCTTTATTTCTTTTTGTCTAAAATACTCCCATCAAAAGAGTACAAACCCTAAACAAGGCTCTCAATGCGCCCAGCTCTGATTGATTCACTTCAACAGGAGATAACCCCTCCTATTTAAAGGAGCAACCACAAGGAGTACGCATACATGTCCACTTGGCCCAACCTAGCCCAATTTATGTAAGCTACCCCAAACGATTACAACCCTGCACGCGTATGGCCCACCTGCCATACTCACATGACTGACAACTCCTCATGTGCACCATTCTCTTAGCCTGAACGTCACGTATGACATCCTTGACCACCAAGACCTCAGTTCCTTCCTGAACCTAGTCCCGAACCTCAGTTCCTCCATGAACCTAGCTCTGGTCCCGTCATCGACCACGTTCAACTTCGAGCAATACCTGCACATGAACAAACAAGAAACGAATCCGAGCACAAGTCCACGACTTGACTCAAAGTCAATCCATGCAATCACTCACACGAGCATTGCATACAAAACAACTCAACCTGAGCATATCACGTTCACGACGGACCAAACATTGGTCCGGCGTACACAGGGCAAAACCCTAGAAAAAGTATTCACGCCGGACTAAACACCGGTCCGACACAGCTCACGACGGACCAAATATTTGGTCCGGCGTACATACGAAAGTCTCGGTTCAATTCAAAGCAATACATGTTCAACAACATGTTTACGACGGACCAAATTTTTGGTCCGGCATACATGCAAAAACAACGTTCAAAAATGCGATCACGACAGACCAAGAATTTGGTCCGGCGTGCATGGTCCGGCGTAACATAGAAGCTTACTGTTTTTGTAAAACTTGGTCCGGCACAAAACATGTTCACGACGGACTAAACAAAAATCAGTCCGGCGTACACATGAAGAAAGACCTTCAAATCGCCGTTCACGACGGACCAAAGCTTTGGTCCGGCGTAGATGCTAAAACATGGTTCGACGCAGATGCCGTTCACCACGGACCAAAAGTTTGGTCCGGCGCAAGCACAGAAAACGGTCCGGCGCAGATGGGGAACTTACTGTTTTTCGAGGTTTGGTCTGGTGCCAATGCGAAACTTACTGTTTTTGTGAAATTCAGTCCGGCGCTAAAAGAACCACATGCACACACATTTGCAAATTCAATTCTAAGCCAATTTTTCAGCACATGATTTCACACTCCCGCACCAGTGAGGGCTCTGCAGGAGGTCAGCGCCCTAGAGGAGGAGGCGATGCGATGCTCGGTTGCTCTATCATGCGCCATCGAGGAGGCCCAGCGCCGCTCCATCCTGCGCGCTAAGAGACCCAAGCGGCTTTGACCATGACCCGGTTCGCCTCACCGTCGTCCTCGACCCGGTCCATGTCATTGTCATCCTCTTTGAGCTCGTGCACCGTGGGATCGATCGGATCAGCAAGGTATGAACCCTAACTACTAATGGATCTGAGGTATGGAGTCGATATTGCAACGGATCTGGCAAATCCTAGCGGTTGTGGTTCAACTTTTGTGGTAATTTTTAGTAGTTTGTGCCTGGTGGTTGGAGTTGGTTCAATTTTCAGTGGTTGAATTTAAACCAATGGCAGATTGGGAGAAATTTATTCAATCCATAATAGGAAAATTGAAAAGAACCACATTAACCTGTTTCTGTCTCGACCTGATGTTCATATTGCCGCCATAGAGTGTTCTTTAGAGTAGATTGCTTTTTTGCTATATATAACAATACTCTATGAGTCAAACTAAATTCAATCATGTTAACCATAAGATCAGAGGTTTAGGGTGAAGAATTTGGAATGATCAAGAATCGCCACGAAATTGATGGTATCGATGAACATTTGAACATACAGAGAACAATGCTAATTCGAGGGAGAATAACACTGTTTGCAATCTGGAATATAGTGGAATGTAAAATTTGGAAATAGTTTACAGTGGCTTTGCAGCTCTCAAGTACATAAGCTTATCGTCTTTTTTGGGCCCATGAGCTCAAACAGTTGGATAAGCTTTCTTTCAGAGTTAAGATTGCTTTTCAACTCCATATGGTTGCCAGATTCAGAGATTAGTCTATCTCTAATATTTTTTTGTGGGCTTCTCCAAAGCGACCGGATCACCAGTGGAACCGCACTATTAAAGTAGGAGGCACCTTCCTTTTTGCCTTACTAGAATGTCATCATTTCAAACTGTTCTCATGTGCGCAACTAGGTACTTAGTTCTTAACTGTTCTATTGGCCTTTTCATGTAAAGAGTCAAAACAATCCCTCATGTTAGTTAGAGGTTTCCCTGCACCATCTTCTGCCGAGAAAACTTAAATGTTCAAATGACTTCAGTTTTCCATCTAAATAGCTAGCTAATTTCATAATCTCAGTGTAGTCCTTTGTTCAATCAAGTGTAAGTCCTTTCTTGAAGGACAACTAAGCTCTATCATCTAGCTGACGGCGTTGTAGGCAGACTCTTCGGCTATATAACTACTATTCCTGACATATATTAAGGTTTTTTTAGCTTTAAGTTCCATAAGCAAGGATTCTTGGCAAATGAAAATGTAGCTATATAGGGAGCCAACGTGTTTGTAACCGTAAAGGAGAAGCACAATGTAATTGTGAATCTTTCATCAACAATTGTAGATGCGGTTATCTTTGTCTAAGATTAATAATGTGGATGGCCATGGAAATCTGAACTGCTAGGTGTTATGTTGGTCATAGAAATTGAGCATCAAATTTTATGAGAGTTTAAACAGAAAAAAATGAGGGTAGTTTAGTTCTTATAGTGCCAATATTAACTACTTGTAATGCATGTAGATGGACAAGGATCTAAAGAAACTCAGTGAAGGCTTCGCTTGGACAATAAAAGAAATAGAGTGCATTGCATCTGATCTTAAGAAAATTGTAAAAGACAACGTTAGTCCTAACACACGTTCATTTTGTAATGAACTTTATAGTTTCGTGATTGACATCGAAGCTGTAGCTCGCAGTCTTGAGCAGGTTGCCTTACAATCAAATAAATTGCTGCAAAGAGATAGAGTACAACCTGAACAGGATGATCTTGAAGGGGATGTGGACCCTACTTTGTGTCTTCCTTGCGTCTATCATAGCGATGATGAGGGTAAAGTGACTCTCGGTAGCATTGCGAAGATGAGGTTATTGACTTTAATAGTGATGATTTGAGATTATTCTAATCCTGTATCACATGGGTTAAGACTTGGTAAAATTTTATGTATTACTGTTGTACCTTCAATGTTCCAACTAGTGAAATTGTATTATGTACCACAAGTGTTAAGACTTATTAATGCAATATTCTAATGTTGATGGATGTTGTTCGTTAACTTGAAAAATTTTGTTGTTGACATAAGAGAAACTATAGATGGCTTCTATATTAACTTGTTGATGGAGGGAGGAAATGTAGGGATGAAAATGTAACAGAAATGGTCGGTAAATGGCTGTTCCATTTTTGTTTCCACATTTTTTTATCGGTAACGGAAACAAAATCAGAAACCCCGGTGTCGGCGTTTTCGGCCGGCAGGATATCTCCCGGAGGGAGAAAGTTAGTTCGATAGGGGATGCTTTTGCGAGTGGAACACCTAGGAAGACCCTCTCAGGGGATCCCGGCGGTCGCGGACCGAGGAACGCGCTCGTAGCGCTGGAGGGCGAGAAGAAGAAGGAGCGAGTAGCGCGGGCGAGGAGAAGAACGAGCAGGACACCGATGTACCCAGGTTCGGGCCCCAGGTGTGGGTAATAGCCCTACGTCCTGCTTGATCGTGGTTGATATGAGTAGAGGTGGTTACAAGGCTTCTTCCTTACCGAGCCGGCTTTGAGCTCAATCTAGTCTCTAGCAAGAAGAAGCCATCATCATCCCCTTCTTTCCATGCACTCGAGCTCCCTTATATAGGCGGGGCTGGTCCGGGCAGGTGAGAGGGTAACGTCATGTTGAACTACAAATCATTATTACACCCGTTACTTCAGTCTTGTCTTCCAGCCTCATTCTTCGTGCGGCCTCCTGTCCCTGCCCGGTCCGCCCGGGGTAGGTGTGAAGCGTCAGAGGGACGGGCCGTCTTTGCAATTAATGGCCCTGACATAGCGTGTCAGGGGGAGGAGGCTTTGGGGTGAAGCCTCCTTCTCCGCCTCTTGGTCGCCCGCTTGCTCGCCTGGCCGCCACGTGGGTCAGCGCCCGGCGAGAGGGGCATAGCCGCCTGCCTGCTCGTTTGGCCGCCACGTGGGCCTGCGCTCGGCAAGAGGGGCCTGGTCGCCCGCTTGCTTGCCTGGCCACCACGTGGGCCGGCGCCCGGCGAGAGGGGCCTGGTCTCCTGCCTACTCGCCGGGCCATCTATCTTGATTACGGCGGAGAGGGTACCCCGGGCGTAAAGTACACCGACAGTAGCCCCCGGGTCCATCTCGAAACGCATGCTAGTTGCTTTTCAGACCTTATTAAATGCCACCACGTTCCCGGATGGATCCAGATCTTTAGGGTACCCCAACCACCTCGGTCTTCCCAACTTTCGCCGTTTCTTCTCGGGACCTGAAACGCTGTGTCCTTTCGCTGCCCTCGCGAACCATCGGCGCACAGGGTATAAATACATACACATCTTCATGCTCAGCGTTTTACGCTTCTTCGAACTCCCGTGCACAACGCCGCTTGCTCTTCTAGCCTTTTGTCTTGGGATCTCTCTTCCGCTCCAATACGCAACTTCTCCCGTCTTCCACTGCCGACTGGGACAAGGCGTGGACGCTTTCCCAGCTCGCACCCGAGGGACCCTCGTACCGCGGTGCGAACCCGGGGAGATCATCGTCCTCGCCTAGGGAGTGCTCGCGGGCCTGGTGCCGCCCTTCTCCGAGTTCTTCCTCACCGTCCTTCACTTCTACGAGATCCACCACCTTCATCTCACCACCAACTCCATCATCACCCTCGCCATCTTCGCGCACCTCTGTGAGATGTTCTTGGGGGTGATGCCCAACCTTCCTCTCTTTCGGTACTTCTATATTCTCTGCGGCCTCGTCGACAGTGAGGTCGTGGGGAGTTGCTATTTCCGCCTCCGCGACGGGTTGGCCCCCGCTACATCCCCTTCCAGGCGAAGTCCAACTGGAAGACGTGGCCGAGTGTGGGGGCTCCTGTCCTGGTATAGTGATACTCCATTACTGTTGCGTGGGCCTGGTTAATCACGCAACCGTAACGTAACGATCACGGCATCACGACAGACTCAGATTGAAATCGCTTGGCTAGCACGATACTCGAATGAGGTCACATGCTACCCAATTGGTTCCAATTTGAGCTTCCCGCAACCATGTGATAACCACTAGTCCCTGGATCAGTAGGCTAGTGTCACATGTTGAGAAGGGAGAGTCTCATCCAAACGAACGCAGTACAAGGGCAGAGGTAATATATTACAACGGTAGATAATAATATTACAACTTGTTCCTGTTTACAAAATGCCGATTGGCTTAAAGTAAACTGAAGAGAAAAACATCAGAGAAACAAAAGTAAAGCGGTCGCGGTGTGCCTCCATTCCCTCAGGCAACCGGCGAGCAACAAGCTCCGCTAGCCGTCAAACGCACCACCCACGCCTGGGTCACTGAACTCCTGGTCACCTTCTTCCTCACCTGCATCTTCTGCTCCTCACGCAAATTTTCAGAGCAAACGGTGAGTACACGTATGTACTCGCAAGACTTTATTGTTTGCAAGTATAATAATAATGCAGGTTAAACAATGAAGATGGTTGCTACTCTAGTTCAGTTTTGCATGAAGCTGAAGTTATTTGCAATAGACTAATAGATTTGAAATACTGCACTGTTTATAAAACATTTAGTTAATGAGAGTACAACAATACATAATGTAATTGTACATTTCATTCAACATCCAAATTCCTCCAACATATCCAACACCACCATCACATGGCAACAGGAATCATTTCCTTCAACATAACCAACACCATCATCACATGGCATCAAGAATCACCACCAGCTTGATCAAACCACCAAACCAACCGATCTTTGAGTTCAGCGACTCAACATTTGCATGAAACAGCCCAACATTTAAAAGATCTACCGATTTCAAATCCTTTTCAGAAACCAAAACCAAAATACTATACTTGACAGCAAATACCCAAGATGCTCGTGACCGTGAGCACGGCTAATCGATTAGTTTGATTAATCTCTACAGAGAATGCACACTTTACCCACACGACACATTCTAGCAATCATGTCAACCATGCCACGTGATACATACCATATCCGTTTTGCTAGATTGTGACGAAACTCTTCCAATTGTCGGCATCTAGTCTTGCGTCGGCCGGCGATGTCGCTCTTTGCTTTGGGTGGGGCTCCACACACCCACACAGAGTACCCGGGCCAGGCGAGTACCCCCATTTAAGGTGTTTGGGTACCTTAAACTCCAAACCTGATTCACCCACACGGATCCAACGATGGCTAACAGCCCATCGTGCCTTTTACCCTCAGCAAAGCATCCACCGTTGTTTCACGAAAGTCTCCAACAGCGCGTGGTGAGGGAGTATTCTAAGCAACACCAGCACGTCGGTATTGCCCAACTATTTCGACCTACCACGACGCAAGATCAAATTCCAACTCCTGTACTGGGTTTAGGCTATCCCATACTAGCACATGTGGTTGTACGAAAGGACTTGGTTAAAAATGTCAAGTTCAGTCCTTAGGATTGCACAGACGAGACCTCCCAACATCCGTCCAGCATAAATCACCGTACACCTTTTCCTTTTTCATCTTTTACCAACATAGCCTTTGTTTTTCCGAAACCACCATTTCCGAAATCCTAATAACGTATCGAAAAATCTTTGATTGACTGAGTCCACCGATCATTATTCAATCAGTCTAAAGCTGGGCTAAGCGTATGCAACTATTAGACTTATAACCCCTGATTTACACTTATTATAGCATCTAACCTTAAACTAGGGTTACTCAAGGATTTTAGGGTAGCAACAAGATTAAGATAAGCCATCCAACCATTAGGGTATCTATCTATTCCCACCATTTAAATACTTGTAATAATCATATGCATGCGTAATCATTTTGCAAAACATCAAATACTTTTGCAATTATGGGAGCAATATGTTCAAAGGGGGTGCTTGCCTACTTGCTCTGGGTTTTGCGTGTCCTCTGGGTCGAAGTCTGGATCCTCGCCTACTGCTCCTGAGGCGTCGACGTCTAAACGAGAGCGCGACAAAAGAAAAACGAGGAAACGATTAAGATCCAACGAGAACCAAGCAAAAAGCTCAAAGAAGCGGACAACAACCAGCAAGCGAACACGAGGGAAAGAAACTTAAACGAAAACCGAATTTTGAACTGGAGACCGGCAGTACCGGTGTACAAACCCCGGTAGTGCTGCTCTACGATCAGCGATCTCCTTGAGGGTCGGTAGTACCGCGGCGACTCTGAAACCTAAGCGGGGACCTCTTTGGAAAATAACTACCGGCGTTTGGGAGGCGATAGTGCCGGCCTTAGCCCGGCGATACCGGCCACAAGGGTCGGTAGTGCGGCTGGCAGCGATCTGACTTACCACGTCGGTAGTCTGCCACAGTCGGCGAATTTTCCGTAAAAGGATTTTCGCACAAACGACTTCGGAATTTCTCGGCGACTGCATGGATGGGTTCTCGGAGATAATAAGGACCCATTTATGCAAACCACACGTGGTTCCGACCTCGTTTGGCCTAATTCCTAATCCGAGAAACACTAAAGTCCTAATCCATGCTAAATCCCGACTTTCTCCCCGAATCAAATTCTAACTCGATTCTTTTCGCGAAACTCGGACTTTAACAAAGTCGAATACATTCTAGTGTCCTTTTCCTAGATTTTGGAACCAGGATTCCAAGGTTTAATTCTAAAAGCTACGAAAACGTCATTTAACCAAATATATCCGATAAAAGCATTACTTAGGGTTTTACGATCTCGGTTTTAGCTAACAAGAACTCTTGCACCTAACCTAGGTTTAGAAACTTAGCTAACTAAAAGTTGAGCACTACAACTTGGTTTTCTAGGGTTTTAGCTAAAAGAAAAGTTGATAGAAATGGAGAAAAATACAAGATCAAGCTCAAGTCATCACAGATCTGACTGAAACTTGCTTCACTCACCACAGATTGCTGCTAGGGTTTTGGGAAACAACGTCCTCCTCCGTGGCTTGCTTCACCTCGAGCTCAAGGACACCAGAGAGAGAGTTTTAGCTGGAGGGAAAACTCGAGAGAGAGGGAGAGAGCTCCATGGGAGAGAGAGCTATGGTAGAGAGAGCTAGAGGGTGAGGGTGAGGGTGAGAGTGAGAGGGAGTGAGGGAGAGTGAGCTAGGGGAGGGAGAGAGTGAGAAGAACCCTCTAGAGAAAAAGGAGGTGGTCAGGGAAACGGTCAGCTCGGGCGCCCTGCCCCCCTGCCCGCACCCCTCGGCCGGTAGTACTGGCCAGGGCCGGCGGTACTGCCGCCCAGGCAGGAAAAACCCCCCAAAACCCCCCAAAAACTCCGAAACTCACGATCCTTCCCGGAAACTTTTAGGATAGACTCTAGGGTAGCTAAAGAAGGTTTGAAAACTACGGTTGCTCAGAAATTCTAATCGCAACACGAAACGAGATTTTAGAGCAAAAACTAAAACGAAACAGATAGAGCGAACAATTCCAAAAACAATTAACTCCAAATTGAAGTCCAAACAACTCCCAAAGGATAATTAACATTAAAAAGGCAAGTTCAAACTTAGGATGTTACACAGAGCGACTGGCTGTATGTAACACCCCAATTTTTGCTTTTCATGAATTTAAATGAAATTTTGCACTTTTGAGAATTTTTGGAAGTTTTTGGGATTTATTTGGATTTAATTTGAATTTATTCCCTTTTGAAATAATTAAATAATTAAAAGTTTCAAATAAAATTTTTGTTGTAAATATTTTATTTGAGTCCAAAATGTCCTAAAATATTTTCTAGAATTTTCCAGGAATTTTTTTATGTATTTTGCTATTTTTCTTGAATTAAATGAATTTTCTGCGAATTTATCTAATTATTCAATTGCTGGAAAATAAGTTGGGTCAAGTACTGTTCATGCGAGCAAGCCGAACCCGAGCAAGACCCGCGTCGCACCCTAACCCAATCCCTAGCCCGTGCACCGTCCGATCCCGATCGGACGGCTACCGTTCGGCCGCGTGTGCGCGCGAGTGGGAGCGTTGGATCCGATCGGATCCAACGGGCTGGATCGCTCCACGTCGTGTCTCCGTGTCCCCGTCGGACAGCGCCGCCACGCAACGGCTACCCCGCAAAACTCGAGTAGATCTCGGCGTCCGTGCCGGCATTTAAAGTGTGGGTGTGCGCACCGCATAGCCCGTTTTACCCCGCGCCATTTGCCCCAGGTTTGGACGCCCTAGCCGCCGCCGCCTCTCGATTCCTCGCCGAAGTTGAGGAAGCAGCTGCCGCGGTTTTGGCCATTTGCCGCCGCCGTTGAGACTTCCCGAGTGCCTTCGAGCCCAGATCCGAGATCCCCAGACCAAGGCGCGTCGACCCAGACCACTCCCTTCGCCGGATCTGCCCCGAAGTGCCGTCCCGTAGGTCATCGTCTTCGGTGCCGGCAGCCGCAAGCCACTACGCCACCATCAACGCCCTCGAGCTATGTCAACCGTCCGATCCATATCGTGCGTTCCAGGTAATGCCACGTAGCCCCTTCCCGGTGATGAACTAGATCCAACCCTAGCTGTAGGATCTAGATCCAACGAACCAGATTAGATCTAGCGTGTAGGTCTAGATCTGTTGTTAGCCGTTAGATCTAGGGTAGACGGCTTAGATTGAGCCACGTAACCTTGAACTACACTGTGCTAGATTCAATACTATCCGTTAGATCTAGATCGTACGGTTGGTTTTGACTTGCGTTGTAGTACTAGATGCAATCTTAGCCGCCCGATCGAGATCGAACGACGTATAGCACGCCACGTGTCACCACCCGGGTCATGCCACGTCACCCCCCAGTGACGCGGTAAACCAGATCCAATCTTAGCCGTCCGATTCGAATCGAACGGTCCAGATCGATCGCGTTATTCCAAAACACTTGAGGTTAGATCCAATCCGGACCGTCAGATTTCAAACCGACGGCCCAGATCAAGCCACGTGGCCAGAAACCGAAGCGTCGCGGTCCACGCGGGCGTAGCCGGTCGTCGCTAACGTCACCCGTGATATCAACGTGGGCCCGCGTGTCAGCGGCTCAGCAAACCACACGGTGACGTCATCCGTGACGTCATGATGACATCACTGTGGGGCCCACATGTCAGCCGTCCCTTCGGACTAGCCGTGCTGATGTCACCTAGTCGGGCCCGCTTGTCAGAGGGACATGCGCCCGTGGACCGGGTCCACGGTGGACCCGAGCCGAGCCATGCGCCGGGTCCATGGACCCGAGGTGACGTGGCGGCTTCTGATTGGTCCACGTGTCATGATGATGCAATAAATCGGTTTTTCAATAGAGAAATAAATGAATTAATTCGGTTTATTCTTTATTTGATTTTTCAAACTTCAAACGCTTATAACTTTTGCGTTTTAACTCCGATTTGAGTGATCTCAATTTCTAATTTTTTATAAAATTTAGCTCTACTTAATGGTGAATTTTATTTAATTTTTGGACATGAGTTTCCCTTTGTTTATATTTATTTAATTGATTTTTCAAACTTTAAACAGTAATAACTTTTGCGTTTTAACTCTGATTTGGACGTTTCAAATTTCTAAAAATTTATAAAATTGTGCTCCTTCTGTTTATGAATTTTATCTAAGTTTTTGGATACTTTTTGTCTACTATTTAACTATTTATTGCTATTTGCACGCGTTACGAGTAGACGTTGAAGTACCCGAAGGCTTAGAAGGTGAAGTTTTGACCCAGGAGCCAGCTCAAAACCAAGAACAAGTACTTTTTGAAGGCAAGTTATGCTTTGATCATATTGCTCCTATTTTCGAAAAATTAGTTTGATTTAAATTATTGCATGCTAGTTTAATTAGAGATTGTTTTAATTATTTCTGGGAATTAGGTAAATGCCAAATTGCAGTATGACACCTTGATTATATAATTATGTGACATGAACCCTTTGTCACCCTAGTTGTGGACCAAATAGTTGGACATTATTAAAATTTCCAACATGGGTATTTAGACCGTTGTAGTATATTGCTTAGACCTGCTACGTACACATGACATGATTTGGACAATCAAATGTTAATATTGACTTAATGAGATATTGAACCTGTTTTTGAGAAGTATCATGTGTTGTGATGTTGTTGATGGCACGTGGTGCATGGTAATCAGCTGGGTTTGATAAATAGATTTTGACCGGGGCAAGTGGCACGAATGATCGGGTGGGCCATGATTGGCACCGGGGAAGTCGTTTTGGTTCTTCAGGTAGTCTTGCCCTGGTCATCCTGAGGACTTAACCTTGCAAGCCTTTGATCTAAGTCAAACGTGCAACCACATGTTTGTAATGGGACGGACCTAGTTGAATAAGTTGCTAATAACTTGCTTGTGGGACCTCGGGGTGTCAACTACACCTTTTGTGTAGCTTGAAGGGGGAGCGTACCAGGGCTACGGCATGGTACCCGTCCAATGGTATGTCGGTCCCGTACTTCGCCTCCATTGAGGGAAGGGATGGTGTATGGCAAAACCGGAGAGGTTCACTTGTAAAGTTTACGGTTTCTGAAAGGCTTTGTTATGATCACTCGCCTTTGTGGTGTTTGACTGTATCTTGTGGGTAAAGTGCATAACCTCTGCAGAGTGTAAAAATCTATTCGAATAGCCGAGTTCGCGGCATTGGACATTGCTCGGGGATTACAGTCAAGGGTTAGACTTTCATGAAAATAACTTGGTTTGAAAATGGTTGGGTTGGAACTAAGAATGGGTCTTAGGTTGTGAAATGACTTACTTGTACAATGATTGTGAAAGTTATTACCTTTACTATTCTTTTACTGTTTTGAAATCTATTATTGTATTTATGAATGTTGCTTTATTGCAAATGAACCATGAGCCTATCCTTTCTAATAAACCACACATGTAGAATATTAGCTTGCATTCTGTGCATGACTTGCTGAGTACCAAGTACTCACCCTTGCCACAATACAAACATCAGTTGAAGAAGAATCGGCGCCAACTCTGGAGGAGGAGTTCCAGGAGGAGCCTACGAACTAGGGAGGAGCCCAGTCAGTTGCCTGTGGCATATCGGTTGGTGCCACAAATTTTCTTTACATTCCTCTGCAGATTTATTCAAGTAAGACATCATCCCTGTGAGGCGTACTTTTGTAACTTGACCATAAGGTCGAGCAACCAGTTATATTTCCCTTTTTAATAAAGTACTTTACTATTTCGTTGAGTATGATTGTGATATATACCGATGTTGAGACCGTGTGCACTAGCGTGATCCTGGACTAGTGCTGAATACACAGAGGGTCCGAATTTGCATATTCGGGTCCCGACAGAGGTGGTATCAGAGCCATACTGACTGTAGGATTACCCCTTAGTTAGAATGGTCGTAGTGAGGATAAAAACTATTTTCTAAAGTTAAAAGGTTGCCAAGATAAAGAATGAAATCTTGACTTATCCCCTTCTCTCTTGTTCATACCCCTTGCTGAATTCTTTTTGTCTCCACTTTGGATTTAAAATGTTGTGCTCTCACGCGAGTATCTTTTGGCAGTTGAATATGATCAACAACTACGCCGAGCGTGAGGAAAGCTACACCGCTGAGTTATGGCATATGCTGCAGGTACTTGGAGGTTTTGAGAGGCCGCTTTACCAGGGTACCACCGTAGTGTAGGCTGGATTGGTCAAGGCATGCGACGTCAAGATCACCGTGTATGCTCGCGAGAAGACGAAGTTCAGCCGCCCATGCTACTTCACGGCCAGGAGGTCCACCTTCCAGATGGGGATTCAGGAAGTGTTGCGCTGAGCGATGCGACACATCGCTCGCACCTACTCTAGAGAGCTGGAGGGCATAGTGTTTCGTCACCACCCACGTCAAGACAACAGGGTGGAGCGGGAGCTGATAGAAGATGAGGATGTCACCTTCACACATGGTTCGTCGTCGCGCAGGAGGATGCACTCGATGATACGGTGAAGGAGCTGCAGAAGGCCCGTGAGGAGGTCAAGAAAGAGAAGAGAAGTCTGCAGGAGGTTCGAGAGTATATGTCTCATCTTCTGCGAAGGATTGACGAGCTAGAGATGGCATTGTATGGACAAGGGCCAGAGCCAGTCTGGAGCTGCACAAGCCAGATCCCAAGGAGCCGCATCCAGATCAACAGCCCACGCCAGAGCCTGAGGAGGATGCCGTTTCTTCAACTACAGTTGTTGTGGGGCATGGCGATTGCTTTGCGCCTATGCCGCCGCGCCCGCCACATGGAGGCAGTGGAGGTTGGGTCAAAGAGTGAGCGTTCAGATTAGTGGTTGAGACTCCTTCGTCGAGTCATGTCATAGAATAAAGAGTCACCCTTAGAGGCGTTAGACTCTAGTGTGTTAGTCGATTTGGATTTCCATTGCTTGCTGAGTGTGCAGTATATGTTGCAAGGCCCTTAAGCATTGTAAGCAACCATACCAAGTTATTATTGAATAAATAATAAAGTTGGGATTTTGAGTTATACCTTCCACCCCGCATAAGTTTATCTACTACTTGCCTACTCTTGTTTCCCTCTCGTCCCTAAATCTTGGAACAATTAACAGATGGTGAACACTCGCGGAAACCTTGGAGGCAACGGAAGTGGTTCTCGCCCCACCGGAAACCCCAATGATGGAGCACCTGCACCCCAACCAGCACCGCCAGTAGACATTCAGAACTTTGGAGCTTTCCTTGCTGCACAGACCCAACTGATGCATGCGATGATGCAGCAATGCAGCAGGTCACTGCTCAGGCCGCTGCCAACCAGGTTAATCAAGGACATCGACAGAATTCCAGGCTTTCGGAATTCATGAGGACTCATCCACCCACATTCTCTGGAAACGCCAATCCACTGGAGGCAGATGACTGGCTAAGGTCTATAGAAAGAAAGCTACACATCACCCAGTGCGTGGGGAATGAGAGGGTGCTTTACGCCTCTCATCAATTAGAAGGGACTGCAGCAGAATGGTGGGAGAATTACTGTGCTACGCAGGAGAACCCACCCACAATATATTACCTGGGAGGAGTTTACAACTGCATTTCGTCAGTATCATGTGCCGGAAGGTATCATGGATATCAAGAAGGAGGAATTCAGAGCACTGAAGCAAGGCAGCCAGTCAGTGGCTGATTACTTGAATAAGTTTACTCGGCTAGCTCGCTACGCACTTGAAGACGTAGCAACAGACAAGGCCAGGCAGTTTCGCTTCTTAAAGGGACTAAATTCTGGACTACAGGTGGGACTGATTACCCACACCTTTCCTAACTTTCAAGAGCTTGTGAACAAGGCGCTCATCCTGGAGGACAAGCGCAAGGAACTGGATGATAACCGGAAGCACAGGATGGCACAACAGGGAGCACACCAAGGAGGGCAACGCCTGAGAGTTGCACTAAATCAATTCTTCAGATTCCAGCCGCAGAATGTTGCAAGAACACCGTCACCAGCAGCAAGGCCTACCAACTAGAACTACCAGACACCAGATCCAGCCAGGAATGCCGCTACGAGCAACCAGCAGAGCACAGTGAGGCGTTGTTATACATGCAATGAACCAGGACACTTCTCCAACAATTGCCCCAAGAAAACAGCAGGAGTGACCCCAGTTCGCTTCAATTTGGGATCCACGCCAGTAAGAGCACCTGCACCAGGAACAAACCATGGAGCCACACAGTCCAGAGGCACAACCCAGATAGTGGTGAGAGGTTGCGTCAACCATGTCACCGCAGAGGCACTGCAGAATGCTACGGACGTCGTGTTGGGTAAGTTACTTGTCAACTCAGTACCCGCAACAGTTTTGTTTGACTCTGGAGCTTCGCATTCGTTTATTTCTCGAGATTTTGTTGCTAGAAATGATTTCGGAATTGTGGATCTTAAAGGCATTCTTATAGTTCAAACCCCTAGGTCAGAACTCCGATCTCAAGTAGGATGTTCTGGGGTGAGAATATTAATAAAAGGGGTAGAATTCCAAGCAAACCTCATAATATTGGGAACTCAGACTCTAGATGTTATCTTGGGAATGGACTGGTTGACCAAGCACAAGGCCGTGTTAGACTGTGGATGAAGAGTCATATCAGTTGAGAGCCCTTGTGGAAGAAAAGTGGAGTTTCACGCGACCGCCGTTCGTGATGGGTAGTTAATGGTCAACAGCGTGGAAGCAGTCAGCATTGAAGTTGTTCTAGTAGTGAATGAGTACCCGGACGTTTTTCCTGAAGAGTTACAGGGTATGCTGCCAGATAGAGATATAGAGTTTGTAATTGAGTTAGTACCTGGTACAGCACCAATAGCAAAGTGACCTTATCGGATGTCAACCGAGGAGTTGGTGGAGATGAAGAAGCAGCTTGAGGAGCTGATGGAAACAGGATTCATCAGACCTAGTTCGTCGCCATGGGGAGCGCCAGTCCTGTTCGTTAAGAAGAAGGACGGGGGCTTCAGGATGTGCATAGATTACTGTGCACTCAATGAAGTCACCGTGAAGAACAAGTACCCGCTACCCAGGATCGATGATCTGTTTGACCAATTGAGAGGAGCCGGAGTTTTCTCCAAGATTGATCTGAGATCAGGATATCACCAGTTAAAGATCCGATCAGAGGATATTCCGAAGACCGCATTCTCGTCAAGATATGGACATTACCAGTTTACTGTTATGTCCTTCGGTCTGACAAATGCGCCGGCTTACTTCATGAACATGATGAACAAGGTTTTTATGGAGTATTTGGACAAATTCGTTGTTGTATTCATTGATGACATCCTAGTCTACTCCAAGACAAGGGAAGAACATGCAGAACACCTGAGGCTAGTGTTGGAGAAGCTAAGGGAACAGCAGCTCTTCGCCAAGTTCAGCAAGTGCGACTTCTGGAAGAACAAGGTAGAGTTCCTTGGACATGTGATGACCGCAAAAGGAGTTGCAGTTGACCCAAGCAAGGTGGAAGCCGTGTTACATTGGGAACAGCCGAAGATAGTGACCCAGATCAATAGTTTTCTGGGGATGGCTTGTTACTACCGCCGTTTCATTGAAGGCATTTCAATGATTGCGAGACCCCTTAAGCAATTGTTGAAGAAAGAAAAGAAGTTTACTTGGACGCCGGAGTGCGAAAAGGATTTTCAGGAGCTGAAGAAGCGATTGACATCAGCACCGGCGTTAGTCCTACCGGATGTGACCATAGTTTCGACATATACTGTGACGCATCACGCCAGGGACTTGGATGCGTGTTGATGCAGAACCGGAAGGTCGTTGCGTATGCATCAAGGCAGTTGAGGCCGCATGAGGAGAATTATTCGACACATGACCTAGAGTTAGCAGCCGTAGTGCATGCCTTGAAGTTGTGACGTCATTATTTGATGGGGAATAAATGTGAAGTGTATACGGACCATAAGAGTCTCAAATACGTCTTCACCCAATTGGATCTGAACATGAGCCAAAGGAGATGGTTAGAGTTGATCTGAACATGATGGTCACGATCATTGTCGTAATGGACGGGGTTGTCCTCCTCCACATCAGTGGTGTCATCATATTGGTTCTCTTCGTTGTGTTCTTCTAAATCTGCTGGGTGTCTCTCCTGTGGAGCTCAATTGTTGCTTGGACGACGGGGTGGTGGATTGGAAGCACCATATGCAGCAGCTGCAAAAGTATCAAGTCTAGCCAAAATAGTAGCAAGAGTAGTGTTAGCAATCCCTTGTGCGGCCTCGATGGATCTGAGACGGTCTTCTTGCATTGACATACGCTCAATAGTGAGCCGTACATCCTCGCTAAGACCATCGGTGGTCTCTCTTGTCATCCTTTGGAAGTGAGCAATGATGCCCTTGGTTCGTGGAGAGTGATGAAGTGAACTCTCGTCACCTGACATGGTTAGTTGATGACAAGGAAACAAAAACTACAAGTATAATGTTCCTATCAACTACTAGGTGGCAAGTCTCTCAAGCGCTCAAGCCTATGACCCAAGTTCTTACAAGTTCTTACAATGCAGCAGGCGTTGTCGGCCGTTGGCATTGTCAAAGGTTCTCCGAAGTTTGTGTAGAGCGATTGCCAAGGGATCGAACGCCTGTACGGGTAGAAAGTGGAGCTTGGACATGCTTAATTTATTAACAAAAGGTTAGCAATAATCCAATCAGTCAATGCAAAATTGAAGAGTTGTTCAACGTCTAGTCACTAGTTGCTGACTCTAGGCTAGCAAGGACTGGCGACTCAAAACTGCGGTCGGCAACAGTACAGTTCAATAGCAGATGAAAAAAAACCAGCACGAAAAAAATTCGCGAAAGAAGGGAACTATCTCAAAAGACTGGTGATCTTGTGAAAACAGGTTTGGCATAGAAAAATTTTCGGATCAGTTCCAGACTCTTTTTTTTAGTCCGGGACGATCCGACTCATTTTCCTTTCAAGTGCTATGCAGGCGGGAGACCAATCGGGCGACCAGTCGGCTAACAGGTGGGCGACCGGTCGGGCGACCAAGTCGGCTATCAGGTGGGCGACCGGTCGGGTAACAAGCGCGGCGACCAGTCGGGCGACGACCAAGTCGGGCGACCAGTCGGGCGACCAAGTTCGGCTATCAGGTGGGCGACTGATCGGGTGACAAGCGCGGCGACCAGTCTAGCGGTCAGTCGGGTGACCAGCGCGGTGACTAGTCGGGCGATCAGTCGGATTTCAGGTGGGTAACCAGTCGGATGAAAAGAAGCTTCGGTTCGAACACCTCTTTTTTTTAAACAGTTCGGGAAGGCTTCTCTGGCTCCGACACGGATTTCTCCTTTCTTGATCCGAAACCGAACACGACTCGAATCCGGTGTTGTTTTTCTTTTGGCTAGGGAGACAAAAATTCTTCTGATCTGGACTCCAACTAGAACTAGAATTCAGCAACTCGACACGACGATGCAACCAAAAATTCAATAACGCACTGCACTGGAAAGGAAATTGCGAGGCTCAAATTGTTTTGGTATGGAGAGATCCAATTTGATGGCGCTTCTCTGGACTATAGGGATGATATCAATCTACTAATCTAGGGTAAAGAATTCTCACCGAGCAACCTGGCTTGCTCTGATACCACTTGATGGCACTGTGGGTGTCCCGATCTTTTGATGAGAAACACTCGATCGATTTTGTTGGAGTCGACTTTGACGATCCGACTACACCGTATGACGACGATGCGCCTTAGCAATCGCTAAACCAACTCCGGCGGGTTATTGATCTTACCGTAGGCATGAATAACCTGAACACGAGGTTCAATTCCTGCAAGCAACCGAAGAACAAGAAAGAACAATAGAATAAGCGATCTGAAATTGCGGATAAAAGTGGAAGCGAAACAAAGTGGAGTCTTATTGACAATCTTGACAAGGTGGCTGTCCAGCACAACTCGCAGTATCAAGTTTGCACTTGGCTAAACTAATCAAATAAAACCCAAAACCCTAAGGAGCCGATGTCTGGCTATTTATGAAAGCTAGGGATGTGGGAATCACGTCCAAAGTAGTAAGATACCAACTACAACTCTATTACATGGCCCAAAGCCCAAGTCTTCTCGGTTTGGAAAAGTGACGCCAATTGTTTTGCAGATTCCCGTCGACTCGGACGAAATTTGGGGATGGGGTCAGATCCGTTGGAAAGAGGACGTCGAAACCTTTCAAACCAGTACTCATAGACCCCGAACACCCTTGTGGATCAAAAGTTATGATCGTTTTAAATTGGAACTGTCCCGGAGGCCGAATCCGAGTTGATCTTGTGCAACGAAAGAATTGGCTTCATGCTTGATGCTTGGGAGTCCTTCTCCTTGGTTCCTAAGGACAATAAAATTATCACAAGGATTAAATAGTATTCCATCCATTAAAATATTTGTATGCAACCCAAGGAACGCATTCACCTGGTAATTGAATTGACGTGTGCGAGCTCGAGTAATTGGTCCTTGAATTACATTGTTGGTTTCAATTGGGTTTGTAGGCATGGTCGTATCCATGATAGTGATGTCCTCATCAGCTCATTTCATACCATTCCATAAAACTGATGATGCTACACATATTGCTGATCCTTTCTTTTGTGAAATTGTTCGCTTGCATGGTGTGCCAAATACAATTGTTTCAGATAGAGATGCTAAATTTCTTAGCCATTTTTGGAGAATTCTATGGGCTAAATTGGGGACTAAATTATTATTCTCAACTACTTGTCATCCGCAAACTGATGGACAAACTGAGGTTGTTAATAGAACACTATCATACCATGCTTTGGGCTATGTTAAAAAAGAACATTAAAATGTGGGAAGAATGCTAGCCTCATGTTGAGTTTGCTTACAACAGATCAAAGCATTCTACTACCAAGATGTGCCCATTTGAGATTATATATGGTTTTGTGCCTCATGCTCCAATTGATTTATTGCCACTACCATCTTCTGAAAGGATTAATTTTGATGCTAAGCAACGTGCTGATATAATGATAAAAATGCACAAGTCCACAAAAGAGAACATTGAAAGAATGAATGCTAAATATAAACTTGCTGGTAGTGAACGAAGAAAGCAATTAAAATTTGAACTTGGTGATCTTGTTTGGCTACATTTGCGCAAAGATCATTTCCTTGGGTTGCGAAAATCTAAATTAATGCCACGAGCTGATGGTCCATTTAAAGTACTTGAACGGATTAACGATAATGCATATAAGATTGAGTTGCCTGCAGACTTTAGGGTTAGTCCCACATTTAACGTTGCAGATTTGAAGCTATACTTGGGTTCTGAGGAGGAGCTTGAGTCGTGGACGACTCCAATGCAAGAAGGGGAGGATGATGAGGACATCACTCTCTTCGATGCAGCCACACCGACACCTACATGTCAAGAGGAAATGATGAAAGGACCAATTACGCGAGCTCGTACACGCCAGCAAAGGGTCAACATGGTGCTCACAAATTAAGGAGAAGTGCCAATACAATACCAGATCAAAATGGGCCCAAACATGTTGAAAGAAGGAGGCACCAACCATGATGGGCCAAGGAGGCGCCAAGGTCCATGGGCCAGAATATGTTGAAAGAAGCAGGCACCAACCATGATGGGCCAAGGAGGTGCCAAGGCCCACGGGCCAAAACATGTTGAAACAAGGAGGCCCAACCATGATGGGCCAAGGAGGCACTAAGGCCCATCATGGCACCACTCCTTCTCAGGCCAGCCCAAGCACCACTTCCTCCCACCACCGGCCAACGAAAGCCCAAGTTGCATGACTACAAGTTTAGTACCACCTTGCTTAGTGTTTAGTTTTTGGCTACATCCCTCCACTATATAATAGAGGCAATATGCGACCTAAGAGACTTGAGTTTTGCTTTGTAAATCAGTTTAGCTTTTGCTACTGTCCGTGCAAACGCGTGTCGATTAGACTGCCTGCGCACGTAATTGCAAGACTCCAAATTTCAGTTGGAAATTAAATATTCATATTCGCAATTTCAGATTGCTTGTTATCTTGTTCTTGCTCATTCTTCGATCGCTTGCAGGAACCCAGACCCTCGTGGTCAGGTTGATCGCGCACCGGCGAGATCAATAACCCTCTAGAGTTGGTGTATTGGTCGCTAAGGCACAACGTCCTGGACGGTTGTAGTCGGGCCGCTAACGTTGACTCTCCACAGAAGTCAAGATTTATCCTTCTCATCGAAAGATCAGGAGCGTTGTTTCTATCATCTCTCACTTTCGCCCTCCGAATCGATGGTGACACGGTTGAGGTCATTGGCGTCGTCGCAGGATGACCTGATCTAGCAACACCGTGGCTGGGGACATCCAAATCCTACGGCAGCGATGCGGTCGAGGTGCATGGCGCCCGTCACCACCGACACCCCTGACCACCAATGTTCGTCTTGTTGCCCTCCTCCTCCGTCAATAGCTTGTGCCTCCTCCTCCATCACCAGCTACGCTACCGCCCATGTCAGGTGGTGGAGAGAGAGAGACACATTGAGAGAGAATGTGAGAGGTGAGAGAGAGAGTTTAGATTATGTATCTTTAACTTTGGTGTATGTATCATTTATTGCTTGGTATTTTGGATTTTGTACATGTAGTATGCACAAATCTCTATCAACATGGACGGCTCATATTGCGAGCAAATGCTTAGCCGGCTGTGAGACCCCGGATCGGCTATCCGAAATCTCCTATGTATTTCTGTACTAGTCCCAGATCAGAAGCTAGTACACATAGTCAACAGTGAAGTATCATTGCCGAACATAATGAAATTGTAACATAAATATAAAGTATTAGCCATATGGTTACTTATTACAACACTCGGTCACAAGACCAGAGTCACGGCAGCGGAAACAAATGACAAGAAGCGAAACCCAAATAACACCACAGGCGACGACTAGGTAGATGTCCTGACGATCCTCTTCGAACTCTTCAGCGTAGAACTCACCGTCTTCCGTTGGCGTCCTGATAGTTTTCTGATGACAACAATTTATGTAGTAGGTGAGTACAAAAGTACTCAGCAAGTCTGGGAAATAATGTACATCTTGGCTTTCCAAGGAAGGCTTATTATGGTTCTTTTGCATAAAGCCAAGTTTCATCAAACCATACTTATTAATAAGTTTCACAAAGCATATTTTAGCAATTATTTTAACAATTGAATTATTTAATATTTCAGTGATGGTTCTATCCACCGTCACTAGTATAAAGACTCTATCCGCCACATTTTAAAAGATCAAGATTATCGACACATGACTCTATCCGTCATGACATAAAACAGGCTCCTTCTACCAGGTTGGCTCAATCCGCCAATTAAACATCCGAGAGTTCTAATCACTCCCGAATCCCAAAACAAAACCTTATTTTAAAAAAAAACCAAAACCAAAGTCTACCAGTATGAAAGCATTCCTTGCTTTGCCCTTGACCGTAGGCACGGCTATTCGAATAGTTTTAACTCTACAGAGGTGTACAGCTTTACGCACAAGACATGATCATCTCTTTAATGCCATGCAATTAACACACTTCCTTTGGTGTGTTGGCAGAGAGATCATGACAAGGTCTTTACAATGTATACGCCTAACCCGATCCACCCGCTGAGGTTTCACCGCTGTTAGGGTTCTATCCACCCAGTACAGAAGCCCCCGCTTGCGCCGTGTGAGAAAAACAATCTTGCCTCTATCCAGCACTCACATTCCACCATTCGGTGAGTCTAAGTTAGGTTTCTACAAATTATTTAGCCAGGTCGTACCATTATAGACATGTGGTAGTACGATAATGCTTAGAATGGACAGTCATAAGCGTCGGTCCTTAATTGACTTGGGGCGGTACTAGCACATTGGAAACTATGCTCAATCCGCACCCACCCGACATTCCATTCCGCCCAAGTCCAAGTCCAAATCCTTTTCCTTTTTATTTTTATTTTAGAAAAACAGTACCAAATATTTTACCGTAATCCTTAAATCACATTTTAAATCATAACTTTTGGATAATCCCACCCATGGGTCATTTTCATCAATTCGGGTACTAAGCATGTCTACCGTTCTAACAAACAAAAGTCACAATATAAGATATACATGACATAGTAGACGGTCCTAGGGTTACAATTAAGCATGGATAATAATGGCAAGTTGGATTAACTAATCATCTATATTTGACATACGATGATAAAAGGTAGCAATGCATGTTTATAAAACATTGTAAATCATTTGCAAACATGGGATCAAAATGCGTCAAGGGACTTGCCTTCAGTCGGAGCGAGGATGTCGAACTCTTGAAGTCCGGCGGCGGGGTCGACGGACTCGGCGGGATCCTCGGCTATGCGCAAAATGGTACAATGAATAAATAACAATAAAATAAATAAAATCCAAAAATTACAAAACTTATACTGGCAGGTAGATATTGAATTTAGACGAATTTAGGAACTTGAACAGAGTCAATCGGAGTTCGTACGGAAAAGTTATGAGCATCCGAAGTTTGGAAAATCTGGAAAATACGAAAATCGAGAATATTCCTTCGGCATCTTTTCTTTTTCCTGATTTTCCTAAATTGGTTTGTCTCTATGGCTTGTGGGGCCTCCTTGTCATAGAGGGGAGCTTCTTCCTCCATGAACCAAGGAACAGGGGAGCTTGAGCTCCCCATGTGCGCCGGTGGGGGGAGCCTTGGCGGCCGGCCGGTAGGGGGAAAAGGGAGTAGGGGCGACGGCGCGGCCGAAAACGGCGGCGCGGCGGGCGGCGGTGGCACCCATGGCGCAGCCGAATGGGGGCGAGGCGAGCCCGGCGAGAGGTCGGCGCGCGGATCTTGGCCGTCGGCCGGCCGTCGAGCTAGCCGGCATGGCGGGGCCACGCGAGCACAGGCGGCGACCATGGCGGCACGGCGTCACGGCGCCATGAGCCCGGCGACGCCGGCGGCGGGCGAGGGGCACCGGCAGGCGCCGGAGGTGGTCGGCCGGCCGGAGGGGCGGCGACGGCAGCCGGCGGCACGCACGGGCAAGGCCAAAAACAGAGGGCCCCAAATTCGCCAAAAATTGCAAAATTTGCAACAAATTTGAACATGTCAATGCAAATCGAATGGCGGATCAACTAGAGGACATCTAGAGGGACTCAAGATCGCAAGGAATCGAACCAAAGTTCACCAGAGAGGATGAATTGGACGATGAACGGCGGTTCGGCCGACGCGACCAAAACCTGAAATTTGTCATCAACACTTGATGAAACCTAAAATTGATGGAGGAGTTAGAATATAGACATCCATACGAACAGTAAGAAACAACCGGAATTGGATTCGGCTCACCGGAGGAGATATGATGACGAACACGAAAAACGGCGTTCCTCGTCGGTTTTCTCAATCTAGCGGATGAATGGCGAGGAGAGGCTAAAGAAGGGTGCTACCACCGGGAAGGCGACTCTAATACGGAGATTTGAGAGGTGGAAGCACGCCGTTTGGAGTAAAAACGGCCGAATTATGACCAATTGAGTGGATTTCAGTTTTTGGTCCAATGCGCCGCTTTCGACGAGATCCCGGGCTGAAGATCATGGGGGATGGAAAGGTTTTGTCACTACGAATCCAACGGATCCGGCCGTTCGCGATTTGGGGCATTGAATGGAAAGTTATGAGTGATTGGATCATGGAAGCTTTGAATGGAGGTTTCGTGGAGCTTCACTGGAATTGTTTCTCCCGTAGGTTGAAGATGATGAATAGTGCCACCACGTGGCGCCCTCCGGTTGGCCGAGAGTTACGTGAATGCAACGCCCTAGAGAAAAATTAGCAAAAATAGTCTAAAAATTCTGGAAAAATTCCTAGAACCATTAGAAAATATTTGGAACCCAATAAAATTGGTTTCGCGGAATTTGGATGAAATTTGGAATTTAGAATATTCTCGGGCGAATAGCGGGCATTAAACGAAAGCCGCGCGAGATAAAATACCAGAGAGCTTCCAAAAATCTTGGGAAAATTTTCAAAATGTTTTTAGAATATTTGGGACCTAATGCAATAGGTTCCGGGATTTTTGGAGTATTTTTGAACTCGGGCGGAATTTCGGGTATGGACTGGAATCTGGAAATTTGATTTTTCAGGCGAAGGAGAATTTAATTCCGATTTTGGACGGACAAGGATGCCAGGTTAAATTAAACACCAAGGAAAAACCAAATTTTGAATTTACTTAATTTAAATTAGATTTTTCCAGAAAGCCGAAATTGAGGATGTTACACCGGCAAAAAAAAAATCCATATTTATGTTCTATCTATTTGTTTTGAGGAATTAAGAACTATAACAACTATCTAGGTTGGAGTCGTATCTCTCAGTGTGGAAGAAAATTTGTGTGCAGGATTGTTTTTCTTGAACACGCAAAAACGTGCGTCTTTCTTATCTTAACTAATAATAAAAGGAGTTTACGAACTTGTACATATATATGTTTTGTTTGATATATGCGCGAGATAAAATTAATGTTTATTGTACGGTTTGGGATCATATTTGATGATATTTATCACCTTCATTCAACACACCGTCATGCATGGGCACCTTACTAGCTTAGGATTAATCTAGTTTATTGCCTGCATATCCTAAAATTAAAAAATAGGAAAAGAAAATAGTATATCCAATCCAATATCACTGCCGATATCCGACCTTAAACCTAGTTTGAGGCTATGCTGGGCATTTTTGGCTCAGGGCCTCAGGCCTATTCCCCAGTACAATTCCCAAATCGTCAAAAAATTACAATTACTATTGCTTAAAAACCATTAAAAAAATTCAAACTCACCAAACTACCACAAAATTTAAACAAACACCACTCGAACCACCCAACCAGGTGAGGTCCAAAAGCCAAAAAGTCCACAAGAGGCCCTGATCGCACACCATTCCCCGGAAGCAACAGGGAAAAGGAAAATTGATGATTTGCCCCGAAGTTGATCGACCTTTGATAATTTACCCAAAGTTGACAAACCTCGGATAAAATACCCTGAAGTTCATATGTGACTTGTGAATTTGCCCTATGACGGGGTGTCTGCATTTTTTACGACAGGATCCTCCCACGAGGGAGGTTTTAGTTCGGTTTGGGGGTGTGCTTAGCGGAGACGTAATCCGGTCACTCTCTCCTAGCCGTCCCGGAGAAGATAAACAGTAAACACACTTGATTTTCCCAGGCTCGGGCCCCCTAGGCGGGTAATAGCCCTACATCCTGTCTGAGGTCTTTGTTAGTCTTAGCCAAAACTCTCGTTCGTGCCGTCTCTCTCCTTCTCGTCGTCGTCCCCCTCTCACGTACACCCATCCGCCCTTATATACCCCTGGTCGGCCTGGGCAAGTGGGGGGGGGACAAAACTACGCCGCTACACGGCTCATTAATTACATTTCATTAATGCCATCCCATCTTGGGGCCTCCTTTGTGCCGCTACATCACGAGCCGTCAGGGCTATGCGGTTCCCATGACAGGCCAGTTGTGGCATGTCAGGAAAAGGGGCCTAGCGCCATGCCCCGCATTAAATGCCCTGACACCATGCCCCAAGAGAGGCTTCCGAGCGAAGCCTTCCTCATCCTTGCGTCTCGTGACGCGGGCCTCCTCGCCCCGCGAGGAGGGCTTTGGGACACCGCTCGCCACGTTGCCACGTGGGCCTCCTCGCCCCGCGAGGAGGGCTTAAGGGCGCTTCATACCTTTTTTAAGGGCGGGGAGAGTACCCCGGTGTAGAATACGCCGACAGGGTTTTTTTTACAAATTGAACTCACTTACCCCTTAAAAGTCAATATGGAATGACTCTTTTGCCCCTTAGCAATTCAGGTAACAGTATGCTGTCCTACTGGACATTCTTGCGCATCAAACAGAGCAAGAAGCTCATCGCTTCTTCCATGGACACACTGGGCAATCCACAGGAGGTTTCTTCAATTACTCAAAAGCCCCGTGCTCGCTGCAGTCCAAGATTCTGAGAAAAGAAGCCATCATAATTAATGGGTCAGTCGAAAAGTGAGTGTTTTCTTACCTATGAATTTTTATGCTTCTTTGGTCATCATTATATGCATTTGTTCCTCTGCTTTGTGCTTGTGCAGTAAAGTTTCAAATGAAACATTTGAATAAATAAAACATCCGATTGCAATAAAAATTACAGCATATACCAATCAAAACGATGCTAGTGCTGCGTTTGCTAGCTACCGATCTTTTCAAAGGCGGTACTAAAAAAATCACACCTTTTGAGTAATTGAAGAAACCTCCCGTGGATTGCCCTGTGTGTCCATGGAAGAAACGATGAGCTTCTTGCTCGGTTAGATGCGCAAGAATGTCCAGTAGAGCAGCGTACTGTTATTTGTGTTAGACAACCTCGCTATCGAATAGTCCGGGGTTGCCTAATAGATCTAAAGTGGAGAACAGAAAGAGAGGGCGAGAGACACAATATGAGGAGGAACGGGTCTGCTTTATTATTCTGTATGCTTCTGTGTACAATGGGGTGACCCCCTGCCTCCTATATATAGCGGTTTCGCTTAGAGATAAGGAAGAGTCCATATAGGATACGTCAATTGGTTTCCTAACACTCCCCCTTGGACTCTTCACTGCGAGATGCATATGCCTCATTAAAACTCCATAAAAACCCAGTGGGAAAAATAATTGGAGAAAGAGTACATAGCACACGCTGTCGTGTTGCACGGATTGCCTCATCAAAAACCTTATGTAAGAAAACTTCAATGAAAAACTTACTTAAGGAAAAGAGTACAATCCACCCAAACTTCAATGTTAATCTTCAAGATTCTCGTTGGGTACTCAAACTTCATGTTCGAGATTTATGTAGGAGTATGTGAAAATTCTCCCCCTGAAATCTGCACTTCTCTAAGCCTCATCATCCCGATTCCTCTAACACATCTTTCAAAGGAAGATGCTGAGAGTGACTTAGTGAATAAATCTGCGAGATTTTCACACGACTTAGTATGCAGTATCTCGTTCATCTTATGCAATTCATGAGCATAGAAGAACTTGGGGTTGATATGCTTTGTGAGGTTACTCTTCACATATCCCATTTGTACTTGAGCAACACAAGCTGCATTATCTTCATAGATAATGGTAGGGGTTTGTTCCATGTTCAAACCACATGACTTCTGGATGTGGTGAACCATTCTTCGAAGCCATGCACATTCTCGAGAGGCTTCATACAAAGTAATTATTTCTGAGTAGTTTGTCGACGTTGAGACAAGAGTCTGCTTAGATGACTTCCACGAAATTGCTGTTCTACTGCAAAGGAAAACATACCCAGTTTGTGATTTGCCAGTATGCGGGTCCGATAGGTACCTAGCATCGGCATAGCCAACCAAATTCAATTCATTGCTTCTTTTGTAAAACAAGCCAAGGTCTTTGCTTCCTTGAAGGTAACGGAAGATGTCCTTCATCCCTTTCCAATGCCTTTTGGTGGGTTCTGCACTGTACCGTGTTAGCAAATTCACGGCGAACGCAATGTCCGGCCTAGTGCTATTCGCAAGGTACATGAGCGCTCCAATTGCACTCAAATATGGGAATTCCGCTCCCAGGACTTCCTCCCCCTCTTCTCTAGGCCTGTATGGGTCTAGGTCTGCTTAGAGTGGCCTTCCGACCATTGGGGTCTTTGCGGGGTATGCCTTCTCAAAACCAAATCTCTCCAACACTTTCTGCGTGTAGAAAGATTGGTGTACCAAGATTCCGCCTTGGACATGTTCAAGCTGCAAGCCTAAACAAAACTTGGTTTTACCCAAGTCTTTCATTTCAAATTCAGACTTCAAGTATGTGCATGCTTCTTCAATTTCTTCATCCGTCCCAATGATGTTCAAGTCATCTACATAGACGAAGATTGTACAAAATCCATTCGTGGATCATTGTATAAATACACATGGACAATTTTCGCTGTTCGTGTAGCCTTTCTTGCAAAGAAAGTCACTTAAGCGATTGTATCACATTCTTCCCGATCAGTTTCAAATTTACATTGATTTCTCCAATTTCACACTGTATAGGTTTTTGTTTGCTCTGTCTTGGTTCGGGATAGGGATACCTTCCGGTACTTTCATGTATATCTCCGAATCCAAGTTTCCATACAAATATGCTGTGACAACATCCATTAGCTTCATTCTCAACTTCAAGTTGACTGCCATTGAGATCAAGTATCTAAAGGTAATTCCACCCATGACCGGGGAATAGGTTTCTTCATAATCAACCCCAGGACGTTGAGTGAAACCTTGAGCGACAAGCCTTGCCTTGTACCTTACAACTTCATTGTTTTCATTCCTCTTCCGAACAAAAACCCATTTGTGACCCACAGGGTTTATATGGGGAGGCGTGCGGCACACAGGCCCAAATACCTCTCTTTTGTTCAGAGAGACTAACTATGCAGTGATTGCCTTCTTCCATTCTTCCCAATCGAGCCTTTTCTTGCATTCTGCGAGAGATGCGAGCTCGGGATCATGATTAATGATCGTGGCAATCTTCTTTGCAAAGTATGCATCGACATTGGCTGTTGCTCTATTCATCGATTCTCCCGTTATTACAAAGTTTATGGCCATTTCATCATGGGGTGCTTCGTGCACTTCTACTTGCTCTTCATTGCTATTTTCCATTCCAGGAGCAAGTTCCTTTAGTTTTTTACCGCCAATGTGTGCGCACACATTATTTCCGGCGGCTTCTTCCAATGGAAGATTCTAATCTGGAATTGCCTTTTTCATAGGCTTCTTTCCAGTGCCAGGTCTCAACTGGCTCCCCTTCTTGCTTTGGGGCACTTTTGTGATTGGCTGTGGTAAGTCCTCTTGCCCAGTTTTCCCCAGACGTCTCCGGGTACTTTGGGTTTGAGAAGCCAGATTTCCTGTTCTTTTTCTTTGAGGCCTTTGAACAGGATGAGGGATACCTTCTGTTTTCTTTGGTATTTCCACCCTCTCTGGTGCATTTCTTGCTGGTACATGCGACTTAACCACGCTCTTTAGATCACAAAAATGATCAGGCAGTTCATTTGCTAAATTCTGCAAATCAATTATCTTCTGGACTTCTTGATTCGCTTCATTAGTGCGAGGGTCATGCGCGGGGATCCCAGTGGAATGCCATACTATTTCCCGGCATTTTTCATCTAATGGTTGATTCTCTCCCCCTAATGACGGGAAACGGTCCTCGTCAAAGATGCAATCAGCGAATCGGGCTGTATGCAAGTCTCCAGTCATGGGTTCCAAATACCTGATTATGGATGCACTCTCATAACCAACGTATATCCTAGACTTGCGGAGAGGGCCCATTGCAGTCCGCTGTGAGGGTGGTATAGGTACATATACCATACAACCAAATTTTCTAAAATGGGAAATCTTCGGGATGACCCCTTGCACTAATTGCATTGGTGAATGGATGTTGTAGGCCGATGGTCTATAATTGATGAGTCTCTTGCGTGCAGATCGCGTGTCCCCAACAAGTGTTGGGCAAGTTACAACTCTGCAAGAGCGGTCTGGCAATGAATTTAATCCTCTTTATTAGTGCTTCAGCTAGTCCATTTTGCGTATGGACATGCGGTAAAGAGTGCTCAACAGTTATTCCCGTTGCTGTACAATAATCATCAAATGCCTTGGAAGTAAATTCGCCGGCATTGTCCAATCGAATGGACTTCACACGATGATCAGGAAAAGCATTCTTAATTCTGATGATCTGCGAGATCAATTTTGCGAATGCATGATTCCTTGTTGACAGCAAACATGTATGCGACCATTTCGAGGAAGCATCAATGAGCACCATAAAGTATCGAAACGGCCCTGACAAGGGCTGAATCGGGCCGCAAATACCCCCCTGAATGCGTTCCAAGAATACAGGGATTTCATGTTGCACTTTCATAACAGAGGGTTTTGTTATTAATTTCCCGGTGGCACATGCATGGCACACAAAATCTTCGTGATTCGGGCAATTTTTAACATTAATGCCATGACCTAGTGAGTTGTTAACTATATTTTTCATCAATCTAAGACCAGGATGACCTAAATGTACAATGCCATAACGAAAATAATTCAGAGCTTCTAAATACAGTCTTCAAATAAGTATACACTGCGTGTGCATTGATTATCGTGTAGTACAACCCAAATTCATATGAGGAATATTTTTCTAATACCATTTTTTTCATATTCCGCGTGCTTCACAATGCACAAGTATTCTTTGCCATTTTCTTCATTGGTTTCTACGTGAAACCCATTGGCGCAGATATCTTTGAAACTTAAGAGAGTACGAGTTGATTCAGGGTACAAAAGGGCTTTTTCAATTACCAAAATTGTACCCATTGGCAATATTATTGTGGCTCTTCATGAGCCTATTATACGAGTATCGCTTCCTGCGATTGTCGTAATTCTTCCAGCGTTCTTCGTGATCGTCTGGAAGTCTTTCGACTCTCTTAAGACGGTATTTATTGTGCCACTATCAACAATGCATATTTCCTCCATTTGGGCGCTACACAATTTCTCAATGAAAAGAAATATAATTCTAATCATACAGTGGCAAAGAAATTTAAATATTGCTTGCAAATATAGTATACTGGAATAAAGAACAAATTGCAATTCTATTCATGAGAAAAGAAAATGTATGCTCTTCGAGAGCTTACAATTCATTATTCAATTTGATGTCTATGTGAGATAATTCTGACCATTCAGGTCAGTTCTTCAAGACTCACGTTAGACAATGCCACACCTTTGCACATTCATAAGGTTCTTCTATTAGATTACTGCGTGCAATCTAATAGGAAGTGGCTGCTAGATTCAATAAAATGCATAATTGAATTCTCATAAATTTCCAGCAAACTAAAAGAAAGCAATAATTTCAAGATTCACATATACAAAGATAAATGCAAAATTCATAAGTACAAGATCCATAATGCAAGATTCATATATACACAGATTCATAAATATTCAGAAATACAGCTTCATGCATGTAGGTGATCGGCTTCGTGCAAGCGATCAGATTCATATGCGCGATCGGCTTCGTGCGATCGGATTAGTGCGGCTTCATGCGCGCGGTGCATTCAGTTCCATGCACGTCGACCTTCTTGGCGCGACGGTGACCGCTTCGTGCGGCGTGCTTGAATTTGCAATGAAATATATTAAGGCAATTAATACTATGCATGGAACAGAACTATAATTGCACAATTCATAAATTCAGAATAGATAATAATTGCATAATTCATAAATTCATAAATACGGAAAATAAATTCTCAGGAATTTCCGATATTCTAAACAATGCAATTATTGCAAAAATTCATGCAAAAATTCATAAATACAGAAAATAAGGCTAAGAACAAAATAAAACAGAGCCATAAAATTTTCTGAAATTTTCTAGCTATTTTCCATATTTTCTGGCAATTTTTCAGAATTTTTAATCAATTTTCCGAATTTCTTATTCAAATTTTTCGGAAAACGAAAAAAAGGAAAAGAATTAAATACCTAGGGGCAGAAGGGTAACTTTCGTGGCGTCAGTAGTCGTGGCCGGCGTCGGCGTGAGCGGCCAGGCGGTAGCGGCGGCCGGGTGCGTCTTGTATGCGGCAGCGCGGCTAAGCAGCGGCATGGCCGCGGCAGCGACATCCGACAAGCAGCGGTGGCGGCGGCGACGTCTTACCGCGCCGAGCCAAACCAAGAGGTGGCGGGGCGGGCTCGCGGCGAGGCCGCGTCGAGCCGGCTTCGGGGTCGGCAGCGGGTGCGGCGCCGTGCGTAGCGTCGGTGCATCTAGCGACAGCCGAATAGCGGCACCAGCTCGGGAGGTGGTGGCCTGCGAGGCCGACGGGACAAGCCGCCCTGCTGGATCGGCGCAGCGGTTTGGGGCTCGGGCCGGTGCGGCTGCAGGCCGGTCGGTTGCAGTTTCAAGCACGAGGTCAGGGCTTTCTAGCGGCGGTCTGCGTGACCGGGAGTGTGGCTTCAAGCGCACGGGCCGAGACGGTTTTCTTCGAGATCAGCGTGGCGGCGGTTGGCGACAACGCACTGCATGTGCGATCGGCACAGGAGACCGGCGGCTTCGAGCCTGGCCGACAACGACGGCTGCTGACTACGAGCACCGTGGAAAACAAGCCTCCTTTCCCTTCATCTTCTGGTGACTACGAGTCAAGCTCGGAGGAGCTGAGGTGCTTCGGCCCCCGCGTGCATGCTTCGAGACTCCAGTTATGCGCACGGCGGCGTTTCGTCAGGCTGTGCGTGAAAGGCCGGCAGCTTCGAGGCCGGGATGCATATGGGCTAGCGTCGCAGAGTGGCGAGGCCAAAATGCTCTTCATGCATATGGGCATGCATTGCTAGCTTTGCACCATGCATGCATACGGTCACACTAGCTAGCAAAGCTAGTAAACATGCATACGGCTTTGCCTTTGCGCCATGCATGCATGTGGCTCGGCTGCTTTTCATGCAAAACTAGCAGGTCGGTTTCAGTACGCATGCGGCGACCACGGCCGAGCTGGGTGTCACCGAGCAGCGCCGTCGGCGCTGCAGGCGGCCGCTCGCGACGCTTGGACTTCTGGGCGCGGTGGCCGGCGTATGGTGGCTGGTCGGCGTTTTCGATTTCGAGCCGACGTGGCACTGTAGCTTCATGCTATATGCCGTAAATTCATTGTGTAGCTTCATATCGTATAGATGCATACATATATTCATATGAGAGATTAGATCAATCTCCGCTTCTTACCTTTTTCTCACCTTTCAATCTTTCTCCGGTAGAGCTTCGTGCTGATAACGTGTTAGACAACCTCGCTATCGAATAGTCCGGGGTTGCCTAATAGATCTAAAGTGGAGAACAGAAAGAGAGGGCGAGAGACACAATATGAGGAGGAACGGGTCTGCTTTATTATTCTGTATGCTTCTGTGTACAATGGGGTGACCCCCTGCCTCCTATATATAGCGGTTCCGCTTAGAGATAAGGAAGAGTCCATATAGGATACGTCAATTGGTTTCCTAACAATTTGTACAGCGTACTGTGCTAGGCCATATTGACTTTTAAAGGGTAAATGAGTTCAATTTGTAAAAACCCCCTCATAGGTAAATCCTCTAGTCACATATTAACTTCATGATATTTTATTTGAGATTTGCCGACTTTAGATAAATTATGAAAGGCCTTCGGGGTAGATCATCAATTTTCGCACGCCGCCGCGCCTCCCTCCCATTCCTGCTCTCCGCCTGCAAACCCTAGCGGCGAGCCATGGCCCGCAAGCGCCGCGCGCCGTCGCCGCCGCTGCCGCAGGAGTCCTCGGAGGAGTCCAGCTCCGGCGAGGAGGATGAGGCGGCGGAAGGCACACCCTCACCGCAAAAGCCCCCACAAAACCCTAAACCCCCTTCTGCCGCCACGGCCAACGACTACGACATTCACTCGTCGGAGGGAGGCGACGAGGAGAAGGAGGCGGACGAGTCCTCCAGCTCGGAAGGTGACGCCCAAGCCTTCCAGCTGCGCCAGGTTGCCCGCTCCCCCAGCAAGCCGCCTGCTCCGACCTCCAAATCCGACGCCGACGCCGACGCCGATGAGGAGGAGGAACAGGGCGACTCATCGGAGTCCGAGCCCGACAACCTGGAGCCTGTCCAGAAGAAGGCGGCGAAGAAGCCCAAGGCCAAGGCGGAGGAGAAGAGGTCTGCGCCTGAGCCTGCTTTGTCCGGTAAGGCCAAGAAGGCGAAGGCCGAGGTGGACAAAGCGGCGCCTGAGCCCACTCCTTCCGGCAAGATCAAGACGGCTAAGGCCGGGGTGGAGAAGGCGGCCGCTGAGACCACTCTGTCCGGCAAGGCGAAGAAGCCCAGGGCCAAGCCGGAGAAGGCAGCACCGGATTTCTCGCCGTCCAGCAAGTCTGAGAAGCCCGCGCGGTGGAAGATGGAGGACGAGATCAAGATCCTGGAGGCCCTTGTTGTGCACATCAAAAGTCAGGGCGTGTATCCGAAGGCTGATGATCTTATTGCTTCTGTTGGTGATAGCCTTGACAGGAAGAACTGCAGCCGGTCGGAAATGTATGAGAAGGTGCGAAGGCTCAAGCAGCGGTATGATATCACTGCCAAGAAAGTAGCGAGCACAGGTGCCTTGCCAGGCAAAGATGATGACCTCCGAATGTACAAGCTCTCGGAGGCAGTCTGGGGAGAGAATGCAAAGGAGGTTGCCTCTGCTTCCACATCTCAAAATAATGGTGCTCTGTCAAAGGGTAAGAAAGGGCAGACTACCTTCAATGAAAATAGTGCTACTCTGACAGGGAGTAAGAGGGGGCAGGCCATCAAAGAGAAAATAGTCGGAGATACAAAGAGCAAGTCGACAAAGGAGGCTATCACTACTGCTACTCTAGCTAAGAGTAAGAAGCAGAGAAATCACAAAGAGGAATTGGACGAAGTTGCAAAGAGTGGCACATCAAAGGAGACCATCACTGCTACCACTCATGGTGGCGGCGCTTTGATTAGGAGTAAGAGGGGTGAGACTGGCAAAGAAAAACTGGTTGGAGATGCAGAGAGTGTCATGCCAAAGGAGGACACAACTGCCACTCGAAATGATGGCACTCGGACTCTGAGTAAGAAAGGGGAAACTCAGAAAGAGGAAACGGACGAAGATGCTAATGTGCAAGGCATACACAAGGGGTTTGATGGGTTGCAGAGCTTGTATCCCAACCTTGCTTCATATGTGGAGACGATCGAGGCCCAGCATCCGTGTGGGGAGACACTGAAGAGAGCATTTAAGTTAATTGGCGATGAGAAGGCTTGCGCTCTGGAATCTAAGATCAAGAAGCAAAACGTAGCAGAGGTCAAGATGCAGATCCGTCGAGCTGACACAAAGAAGGAGGTGACAAACATATTGATAGGGTTGCTGGACTAAACCGTTGCGGTGTTGTCAAGCCTTTATATGGTATACCATTCTTGTTACCTACGTTATTATGTTTCCTCTTGATATATTGAAGACTTGTTATAACTCCATGTGTAAAAGAGTTCATGTTCCTTTCCAACATTTGAATGTCACTTCTGAACTTATTTTTGAAATATTCTTCTTCTCCCAGTCTACAGTAAGTGTAGTTTGAAACTTTGTTCTAAATAAATGCTGTTAAGGCCTTGTAAACGGCCGTTAAAACGTTAAAGCTGGCCTGCTCGATACGTTTATTTAGATTTTAAGGTTGGTCTGTTATCTTCCTCCGTTTATACGGATTAATGGTCATTAACGAAACTAGGCCCATTTTATCGTTGGTACTAAGCCCGATTACATTCACATCATGGGTAAGAAGATGACTAATGGCACAACATGATCATCTCATATGAAGTATTTAGCAAATAGAAGTGTAGAACATTGTCAAATCTCTTTTCTTTATGTTACCACGTTGGACAATTGCTGAGATCTTGGTAGTTTCATTCTATTTTCAGGAAAGAAGATGAATAGATACTTATTTTCTTACTGCAAACATATGTGTATATTTCTCAAACTTTAAAACTTTAAAACAAGTTACAATGCTGTTTACAAGACTGCTTACTGTATAAACACTAAAAGGTGGGGTGACTGTTCGTTAACCGTTTACTGTTATTTTGAACTTTGGATTGAAATATGTGCAATCAAAATTCGACCTAACATGAAAAGTATAGCCATATTGGGTGCATGCAAATCATGTGGTAAGACTGAGGGGGCATTTAATTATTCTCAATTGACACAAGGGGCTCTGATCTCATGAATTCTGCTCTTATTGAAATATAGCTTCACCTTATTCAAATGCATAGTTGTGGTTTACTAGATTATTGTTTGCAGTAAGTTCTAATGTGTTCAGTATTCACCCGTGAATAATGTTTTGGATTGGTTTTCCTTTGCAGTACTGACATGCTGCTTTTCCTTTTAGTATTGATCAAAGTAATGTTTACTGTTTAGTTTATTTAGATGAAATTTGTATTGTAAAAGTCAAGGTGTTGTTTACAATGAAAATCTGGTATTTTTGTAAACTCATATTGATGGCTTAACATTTGAACATATCTTCCAAGTTTTAAGCGACTTAAACGACCTATAGTTGATAAGTTCAATGCATTTAATATCTCTCAGTGATCATTTTTGGTTGGCTGCCCCATTAAGAAGAACAGCAGTTGCATACTTGCATTTTGGTCAAGTTGGCTATTAGTTCTGACAACTCACCTGTCATTTCCAGTGTTAGCTGGACACACGAGTCTGAATTTTGTTTTGCCGCATCGACGCATATCCCTGTGTCGACAAGTGTTACACTCGCTGACACACATTGAACACCCTTAGCAGTGTTCTAGGTGAAGGAGGGAGAGACTAGATGGGAAAAAGCTACGCTAGCTTGACATTGCTAAGGGTGTCCAATGCGTGTCAGCAAGCTGTTCGTGATCATAGCTAGGAAAACCAAAGCTAGAGGAAGACTAAAAGAAAGAAGGAATGGTTGTTCTCCTTCTCTGCCATGCCTTTGGTGGAGAAAGAAGAACAGAAGAAGGGAAGGCTTCGAAGGGAAGAAATACTCGAGAGGAAGATGTCAGGATGGGAACATGCTCGCATGGGTTTGGAAGAGAAAAGTGCTACCTTTGTTTTGTTTACTGCTTTTCATTCTCATATGTGACAGGCTGACAACAAGCAGCCATATCAAGGCAAGATGTGGATCTTCTACGCTGAATATGGATCTTTTGTGCATCAGACCCTTCAGCTTTAGTGATAAGAAGCTATTTGAGCATTTATTAGTATTGTTTACAATAGAAAATAAATGTATTCATTTATTTTTAGTATTATATTAATCTACAGTAGTCGAATCCTGAATCCTATTTTCAAGTCTCCCGTATCGAAAACCCGAATCCGAGTCGGATTCCAATTTCCGTGTTCGTGTCCTGGTAACACTGGTCATTTCTTGCGCAAAAGGCCTGATTCTTGAAAGTCGCAAGTTTGGTCTGAGCATAGAGGATTATGAGCTAAGCTCAACTTGGGGTCTTGTTTTGATACGTGACTAGTCAAGTGCTCGTGCGTTGCAACGAAAACAAATTTTTTAACCAAATAATCAAAGCAAGCCATGAGTTTACAAAAACAAATTGCACTTGAGTTGCAAGGAGAGGGAGCGGGTAATGGCCTGGCCAGGGGAGCCTATGTGGGTGTAAAGGGAGAGATATTGTTCGTTTCTTTTTTATCTTTTGGCCCATATATCGTTACGCTGCTTTTCTTAAAGAGGAGAGGAAGAGTAGATGACCGCCACCAACTTGTATTTATATGTTAGTAAAAATAAAGAAATTGGATGTGTTCTGAGCCTCTTATATTTATATGTTAGTAAAAATAAAGAAATTGGATGTGTGCTGAGCCTCTTAAAGCAAGTTGTTGGAGCAACTCTGGAGGTTTATGTGAAGAGCGGTGTTTCTATGCTTTTCCTTCTAGTACAAGTTACACAAATCTTGAAGCAAGCGAAAGGGTAAGTAATCACCATCTACTATTCATTTATGCTTTAATAGTTGTGCAACTTTTGAAAGGAAGAGCATAGAAGCACCTCTCTAATGTGAATACAGATTTGAAATACAAACGAGTGAATGATGATTCCTGTAACATTTGCATACCTAATTTGTACTTTTTGATTCGTGCGCCTTGTTAGATTGAGGATCATAAGCAGCCTAAGATTAGTTCGATATATGCTTTATAAAGTGAGCAACATCAAGTTTACGGCTGAATGTCATGCTACTTTGGTCTACAATGTACTACCATTTACAGCATAGGGATGTAGCCTAGGCCTCTTATTGGACGGAATAATTAGAGCTGTTTTTTGGAAGGGGCCAGTAAATATGCACTTTTGTTTTGCAACTGTTGATCCCAGATGGGCCTGTGCGTACCACTTAGACCTTTGATTTGTAAGCACTCTGAACAATACACTACCCCTTTCTATACTTCAACTGTATTTTTTTTTGGTATGAAATAAATGTTCTTACTGGTAGTACATTACATTTCAATATTTACTGCAATTTATGATTGTGGATATACTTACGGATCTGCTCACTTTCATACTCAGATGGTTGGATAGAAGATTCAAGTTGCAAAAGGTGATTGGATATGGTGCTAAGGGATGAGATGTGACGTGTTTCACTGCGGGTTGTCTGTCTGTGGTTGTTAGCTGTTATCTTGTTGATGATTGTTGGTGGTCAGATAATTGTATTTCCTTAAGTTGTTGCTTGAGCTTATGACTCTGTTTAACAACTGTCCCTATGATAGTAGGTACTTGACGGGTTGTCAGCGTACTTAAATACCGCTTGGTCTGTAGGTCTAGTTTACGTGAATTTGCAATTGTTTCGTTCTGTTAGACCCATACATGATCTACCATCTTCAGTCTAACGGAGAGACGGAAGTAAAAATCTGGGTACAAGATTGTCACGTATAAGCTGTAATTAGATACTGTTACATACAAATTGTAAGCTGATACTGGTGGAGTGGGCTGTGTGGGCCGATTATTGGAGAACTGAGCCCATGAGTGAGTTTGAACGCTTGGTTGGAACCTAGCCGTATAAAAGCGTCAGGGTATGAAAATACATAGACAATTGATTCCCCATTCTTCCTCGGCGCCAGAGTCTCCAAGGGTGGCTCTGATACCAATTGTAACGATCCTACCCGTGATCTGAACAGATAGAGAGGAGGATGGGGTAGAGAGACTAGGGTATTTGGAAGAACTCAGTAGGGATGGGCCTTTGCGGATATTTTTAATCGACCGACCGACCGAATTGATTTGGATGGTGATTTGGATAGTTTCAAAGATATCCGGTTGATTTCTCGGATAAGGATATGGATACGTATAATTTACATGGATACGGATACGGATATGTAACACTGATTATCCAATGGATACGGAATATCCGAGTTTTTGTTCGGATAATATCCGAATATGACATACGGATATTATCCGAATAACACGTTTCAGAATAACACATTAACAATTTAACATGTTTCAACTGTTTCGTAGATCGAGGTGCATTGGATGACAAGATATAATGTGTTCATGTGTGCTAGATGCTAATTTGGAGATATTTGGGTAAATGTGGTACGAGAAATTGGCAAGTGGCGTTTCAGAGGGCTACTTAGGATTCAAAGAAGATATGCCACCAAATCATTTGGTTCAATTATTGCAATGGGGTACATTGTTACTCACAGAGTCACATGTATGACAATATAGGGATAAAAAGGCAAAAAAAAAAAGACATACAAATATATTTCTTTTGGAATTTTGAATTTAAATTTGGACCGATTTTGGAAAAAAAAAAGTAAATTGGATTTTAAAATATCCGACTAATATTATTCAGATCCGTGTTGATTCCGATCCGTATTCGATCTGTATTCAGAATCGATATTATCCTGTATAATTCGTATTCGATTCTGTATTCGACACTATTCGTATTCGATTCTGTATTCGATAAAAAATACGGATACGGATATGAATAGGACGATATTTGATCGTATCCGATCCGATCACATCCCTAGAACTCAGGAGGAGGAAGAATGGGGAATCAATTGTGTGTATGTATTTTCATGCCCTCCGTTCCAAGATGAACGACGCTTTTATACGGCTAGGTTCCAGCCAAGCGTTCAAACTCACTCATGGGCTTAGTTCTCGAATAACCGGCCCACACAGTCCACTCCACCAGTATCAACTTACAATTTGTATGTAACAATATCTAATTACAGCTTATACGTGACAGATTATGTCCTTAGCTTTCAATAGAGTACAAGAGGTTAAAAATCTGAGTTTGTGTGCACTAGTTATTAGCAAAACACTGAACTGGATGGAATTGAAACAAAAAGCTATGAGAAGGAAAATTGATCATCAACTAATGTAAGTAATCTAATAGATCAAAACTTTTAGCAAAAACTCACCAAAATTATAGATTAAGCTAAGAGTTCAATTTTTTTGGGGCAATTTTAGAAATAGGATAGAAAAAACTAATCTAAGAATAGAAATTTGTCACCACTCAACTATGCTATGATACCAAGATGATGGCTTGTTTTTGTGATGATGAATATGATAACTCGGATTCGTAAACTTTGACGAACACTGGAGCACAGACAATAATGGATATGAACAGTTCCACATAAATAGTACTCAAATTGAATAGTAACGTATGAACAATACTCAAATTGAAAACTAATAGTGCAAAAGAAATTGCCATGTGAAGCCCTTTTCTTGTTGGAAATAATCTCTTCTTTATATGTCATGGTGATCTCTTATGTTTGAAGATGGCTAAAATTTCTCCTCCTTTTCCTTCTCCCTTCTTTGTTGCTTCTTTCCTTTCTTTTTTGATGCCATATATGGAGGTTCCTTTCATTCTTCTCCTTCCTTCTTTCTTGCTTCTTTCCTTCCTTCTTTGATGGCATACATAGAAGGAGATGGTGGGGAGAGCACATGGGCCATGTGTGGGCTGTATTGGCCGCATGAAGTTAGCTTAGCCCACGCCTCCGAGTGCTCATGTGGGTTTCCCATTGTTAGCAATGCTCGTGGTCTCTTTTTGGTGTCCGTCCTCCCTCTCCTCCCGCTGGACACACCATGTTTCAACACCTTCATACTTGCGAACACAAAAGGAAGTTGCAAAACGGAACATCCAATTCTCATTGGAAGTTCAGTTATGATCAGTTAAAAACAAAGCAACATTTCGAGCTAGTTTCTTGGCACGTGGTCTTGTGATTGGTCCTTGAAATATGTTTGGAGTCCCATCACAAATAATGGAAGTAGATGGTGAAGATGATGTTGTAGTCAAAGCAATGCCGCTTTTCTATTGGTTGTGTAGACTTCATCGTAGTAGTGTGACGGCCTTCAACCGCGCAAATGATGCAAGTGCAAGAAGGCGAGAGCTTCTCCAAAACCCAGCCCCTGTAGAACTAGCACTACACCACCACCACCCCAGCTGCAACTAGAGATTCTCCACTCTCCGTGATGAGGGCATCCCTTTGACTACATTGACATCATCTTTACCATCTTCTTCCATTATTAGTGATGATGCTCCAAACATGTTTCAAGGACCAACCACAAGATCACATGCCAAGAAACTGCTCAAAATGTTGCCATGTTTTTAACAGACCATGATTGTTTCCAATGAGAATTGGATGTTTCCTTTCGCAACTACGTTTTGTGTTATCAGATATGAATGTGTTGGAACATGGTGGGTGTAAAGGGAGAGATATTGTTCGTTTCTTTTTTATCTTTTGGCCCATATATCGTTACGCTGCTTTTCTTAAAGAGGAGAGGAAGAGTAGATGACCGCCACCAACTTGTATTTATATGTTAGTAAAAATAAAGAAATTGGATGTGTTCTGAGCCTCTTATATTTATATGTTAGTAAAAATAAAGAAATTGGATGTGTGCTGAGCCTCTTAAAGCAAGTTGTTGGAGCAACTCTGGAGGTTTATGTGAAGAGCGGTGTTTCTATGCTTTTCCTTCTAGTACAAGTTACACAAATCTTGAAGCAAGCGAAAGGGTAAGTAATCACCATCTACTATTCATTTATGCTTTAATAGTTGTGCAACTTTTGAAAGGAAGAGCATAGAAGCACCTCTCTAATGTGAATACAGATTTGAAATACAAACGAGTGAATGATGATTCCTGTAACATTTGCATACCTAATTTGTACTTTTTTGATTCGTGCGCCTTGTTAGATTGAGGATCATAAGCAGCCTAAGATTAGTTCGATATATGCTTTATAAAGTGAGCAACATCAAGTTTACGGCTGAATGTCATGCTACTTTGGTCTACAATGTACTACCATTTACAGCATAGGGATGTAGCCTAGGCCTCTTATTGGACGGAATAATTAGAGCTGTTTTTTGGAAGGGGCCAGTAAATATGCACTTTTGTTTTGCAACTGTTGATCCCAGATGGGCCTGTGCGTACCACTTAGACCTTTGATTTGTAAGCACTCTGAACAATACACTACCCCTTTCTATACTTCAACTGTATTTTTTTTTGGTATGAAATAAATGTTCTTACTGGTAGTACATTACATTTCAATATTTACTGCAATTTATGATTGTGGATATACTTACGGATCTGCTCACTTTCATACTCAGATGGTTGGATAGAAGATTCAAGTTGCAAAAGGTGATTGGATATGGTGCTAAGGGATGAGATGTGACGTGTTTCACTGCGGGTTGTCTGTCTGTGGTTGTTAGCTGTTATCTTGTTGATGATTGTTGGTGGTCAGATAATTGTATTTCCTTAAGTTGTTGCTTGAGCTTATGACTCTGTTTAACAACTGTCCCTATGATAGTAGGTACTTGACGGGTTGTCAGCGTACTTAAATACCGCTTGGTCTGTAGGTCTAGTTTACGTGAATTTGCAATTGTTTCGTTCTGTTAGACCCATACATGATCTACCATCTTCAGTCTAACGGAGAGACGGAAGTAAAAATCTGGGTACAAGATTGTCACGTATAAGCTGTAATTAGATACTGTTACATACAAATTGTAAGCTGATACTGGTGGAGTGGGCTGTGTGGGCCGATTATTGGAGAACTGAGCCCATGAGTGAGTTTGAACGCTTGGTTGGAACCTAGCCGTATAAAAGCGTCAGGGTATGAAAATACATAGACAATTGATTCCCCATTCTTCCTCGGCGCCAGAGTCTCCAAGGGTGGCTCTGATACCAATTGTAACGATCCTACCCGTGATCTGAACAGATAGAGAGGAGGATGGGGTAGAGAGACTAGGGTATTTGGAAGAACTCAGTAGGGATGGAACTGGTACGGATATTTTTCGACCGACCGACCGACCGAATTGATTTGGATGGTGATTTGGATAGTTTCAAAGATATCCAGTTGATTTCTCGGATAAGGATATGGATACAGATAATTTACATGGATACGGATACGGATATGGAACACTGATTATCCAATGGATACGGAATATCCGAGTTTTTGTTCGGATAATATCCGAATATGACATACGGATATTATCCGAATAACACGTTTCAGAATAACACATTAACAATTTAACATGTTTCACTGTTTCAGAGACTGAGGTCTGCATTGGATGACAAGATATAATGTGTTCATGTGTGCTAGATGCTAATTTGGAGATATTTGGGTAAATGTGGTACAGAAATTGGCAAGTGGCGTTTCAGGAGGGCTACTTAGGATTCAGCAGCATATGCCAGCTGCAAATCATTTGGTTCAATTATTGCAATGGGGTACATTGTTACTCACAGAGTCACATGTATGACAATATAGGGATAAAAAGGCAAAAAAAAAAAGACATACAAATATATTTCTTTTGGAATTTTGAATTTAAATTTGGACCGATTTTGGAAAAAAAAACTGAAATTGGATTTTAAAATATCCGACTAATATTATTCGTATCCGTGTTGATTCCGATCCGTATTCGATCTGTATTCGTAACCGATATTATCCTGTATAATTCGTATTCGATTCTGTATTCGACACTATTCGTATTCGATTCTGTATTCGATAAAAAATACGGATACGGATATGAATAGGACGATATTTGATCGTATCCGATCCGATCACATCCCTAGAACTCAGGAGGAGGAAGAATGGGGAATCAATTGTGTGTATGTATTTTCATGCCCTCCGTTCCAAGATGAACGACGCTTTTATACGGCTAGGTTCCAGCCAAGCGTTCAAACTCACTCATGGGCTTAGTTCTCGAATAACCGGCCCACACAGTCCACTCCACCAGTATCAACTTACAATTTGTATGTAACAATATCTAATTACAGCTTATACGTGACAGATTATGTCCTTAGCTTTCAATAGAGTACAAGAGGTTAAAAATCTGAGTTTGTGTGCACTAGTTATTAGCAAAACACTGAACTGGATGGAATTGAAACAAAAAGCTATGAGAAGGAAAATTGATCATCAACTAATGTAAGTAATCTAATAGATCAAAACTTTTAGCAAAAACTCACCAAAATTATAGATTAAGCTAAGAGTTCAATTTTTTTGGGGCAATTTTAGAAATAGGATAGAAAAAACTAATCTAAGAATAGAAATTTGTCACCACTCAACTATGCTATGATACCAAGATGATGGCTTGTTTTTGTGATGATGAATATGATAACTCGGATTCGTAAACTTTGACGAACACTGGAGCACAGACAATAATGGATATGAACAGTTCCACATAAATAGTACTCAAATTGAATAGTAACGTATGAACAATACTCAAATTGAAAACTAATAGTGCAAAAGAAATTGCCATGTGAAGCCCTTTTCTTGTTGGAAATAATCTCTTCTTTATATGTCATGGTGATCTCTTATGTTTGAAGATGGCTAAAATTTCTCCTCCTTTTCCTTCTCCCTTCTTTGTTGCTTCTTTCCTTTCTTTTTTGATGCCATATATGGAGGTTCCTTTCATTCTTCTCCTTCCTTCTTTCTTGCTTCTTTCCTTCCTTCTTTGATGGCATACATAGAAGGAGATGGTGGGAGAGCACATGGGCCATGTGTGGGCTGTATTGGCCGCATGAAGTTAGCTTAGCCCACGCCTCAGGAGTGCTCATGTGGGTTTCCCATTGTTAGCAATGCTCGTGGTCTCTTTTGGTGTCCGTCCTCCCTCTCCTCCGCTGGACACACCATGTTTCAACACCTTCATACTTGCGAACACAAAAGGAAGTTGCAAAACGGAACATCCAATTCTCATTGGAAGTTCAGTTATGATCAGTTAAAAACAAAGCAACATTTCGAGCTAGTTTCTTGGCACGTGGTCTTGTGATTGGTCCTTGAAATATGTTTGGAGTCCCATCACAAATAATGGAAGTAGATGGTGAAGATGATGTTGTAGTCAAAGCAATGCCGCTTTTCTATTGGTTGTGTAGACTTCATCGTAGTAGTGTGACGGCCTTCAACCGCGCAAATGATGCAAGTGCAAGAAGGCGAGAGCTTCTCCAAAACCCAGCCCCTGTAGAACTAGCACTACACCACCACCACCCCAGCTGCAACTAGAGATTCTCCACTCTCCGTGATGAGGGCATCCCTTTGACTACATTGACATCATCTTTACCATCTTCTTCCATTATTAGTGATGATGCTCCAAACATGTTTCAAGGACCAACCACAAGATCACATGCCAAGAAACTGCTCAAAATGTTGCCATGTTTTTAACAGACCATGATTGTTTCCAATGAGAATTGGATGTTTCCTTTCGCAACTACGTTTTGTGTTATCAGATATGAATGTGTTGGAACATGGTGTGTCTAGCGGGAGGAGAGGAAGGACAAACACCAAAAGGAGACAACATGAGCATTGCTAACATTGGAAAACTCACAGGAGCACTCAGAGGCGTGGACCAAGCCCTTCATGTGGCCCATGCAACCCATACATGGCCCATCAAAGAAGAAAGGAGAGATGCAAGAAAGAAGGAAGGAAAAGATGGAAAGGAACCTTTCATATATGTCATCAAAGAAGAAAGGAAAGAAGCAAGAAAGAAGGAAGGAGAAGAAGGAAAGGAAGGAGAAATTTCAACCACCTTCAAACAAGGGAAGAATCACCATAACATGGAAAGAAGAGACTTCTAACTATGAGTACTTCACATGGCAACTTTTGATGCAACACTGTTCACGTGCTACTATTCATGCATAGTACTGTTCACCCATGCTACTATTCATGGCCCACTCCTATCTATATGAGCTCCATCCATTATAAAAAGAACCACAAAATTTCAAATCAAATAAATACTCTTGATTTTACGGTTTGTGCTTAAATGCCCCGATAGAATAGGGAGTTCCAATTATGAAATTATCACCGTTGTTCTTGCATCCTATCAGGGTGATTGCAAGGAAGCGTGTGTCTACTTTCACATGGTGAAGTAGACGAGGATCGAAGCGTTTTCTTGGGCGAATTCACGTGTCACAGGTTGACGTATCGAGATGGTGGCTAGCGCTAGTGTTTGTCAGGGTTCACAGATCCGAGTTATCTTCTTCGTCATCACAAGATTGGGTCACCCTGTATCATCTTGGTATTAGAGCATGGTTGAGTGGTGACGAATTTCTATCCTTAGAGTAGTTTTATTTTTTTTGTCCTATTTCAAACATTGCCCCCACAAAAATTAAACTTTTAGTTTAATCTGTAATTTTTGTGAGTTTTGCTAATCTTTGATCAATTAGATGACGTACATTATGTCGGGACCCGATTGTGCAAATTCGGACCCTTTGTGTATTCCACACTTGTCCAGGATCACACTAGTGCACAGTCTCAACATAGATATCACAATCATACACAACGGAATAATAAATAAAGACTTAATCTATTAATGTAACCTGTTTGGTTAACCTTATTATCAACTTACAATAATATGCCTCACAAGGCAAAGACTCAAATATAAATAAAACTGCAGCGGAAAATAAATAAGACTCATAGTGACCAATTAATATACAACAAGTAACTAACTGGGTTCACACCCTAATTGTTCATCTCTTCCTGGAACTCCTCCAAAGTTGGTTTTGACTCCTCAACTGGCGTTTGTATTGTTGCAAGGGGGTGAGTACATAAAGCACTCAACAAGTCATGCACATAATGCAAGTCTATTATCACCATGGACAGAACCAACACCGCAAACATATGGCCATCACCAAGTGTTACTGCAGTTATATCAACTATGTCCTCTTATTCCATTACGTTTGTGACAAGTTGGCGACACTTCACAGCATCCTCTACTTCGTATACATCTACTACGATGGCTCCATGTGCATGGCTTCATCGGCCCCCCACTTTGGCCATCCTTCTCCATCTTTTCGTATACATCAACTATGATGGCTCCATCTGCATGGCTTCATTGGCCCCCACCTTGGCCATCCTTCTCCATCTTCGCTGGTTCAAGGACCATTGACTCGTGCTCGAGCCCAACAACTCAATTATAAAGAACCATGGTTTGGATCAACAAGGATGCACATCTACATCAAGCAAAGGTAGAGATCAAGTGTGCCACGTTTTAGAAGCCAACTCGGCCTCCAGATAATAGTCTGAAGTAAAATGAGCATAACTTTAGCATACGGAGTCCAATTGATGTGTTCTTGTACTTGTTGGAAAGATTTCTTCGTCCTCTTTCCAACGGATCTAGCCTCATCTCCAAATTCCTTACGAGTCTACAGGAATCTCCAAAACAAGTCGGGTCAACTTTCCAATTTGAGTCAAACTTGGGCCTTGGGCCTTGTAAGAGTCCTACTCGGCCACTCCTCTTGTTTTGGCCGGCCCTAGCACGAATTCCTCCCTATTTGTCCTATATATAGCTAGGAAGTCCTCCAAAATTACTTGGGTTTTGTTTATTTAATGGTTTAGCATTGCTAATATTTTGAGTCTTTTCAGATGTGCTCAACAGCCGCCTAAGAAGCTCCCTGTATCGGAACCCTAACTTATCATTCCTTCATCTATATTTGCAATTTTAGATTGCTTTTGCTTTCTTCTTGCTTGTTCTTCGATTGCTTGCATGAATTGATCTTCGTGATCAGGTTGATCGTGCCCACAGTAAGGTCAATAACCCTATAGAGTTGCTTTAGCGATTGCTAAGGCACATCGTCGTCGTATGGTGTAGTCGAATTATCAAAGTCATCTCCATCCAAATCGAACATGTGTTTATCATCGAAAGATCGGGACACCCAAAGTGCTATCAGGTGGTATTAGAGCCTCGGTTGATCTGTGAGAATATCAGTACCTTAGATTAGTTCTTGTTTTCTATCCAAATTTCAAAATTACTCAGCAAAAATTCAACCTTTAGCTTTAATCTGTTATTTTAGTGAGTTTTGTTAGGTTTTGATCCATTAGAGTCCATGTTTTAGTTGCTGATCTTTCTTTTTCTTTGCGTCGCTTCAATCCTTCAATTCTGTCCAGTTCGGTATTTTGGGCCATAACTTTTACATCCGAACTCCGATTTCAAATTTTTTTACTATTCTTAATCGTGAGAGAGTCCTCTACAAAAATGTTTTTGGGCAACCTTTGTGATTTGGATTATTTCAAACCGAATTCAATTCGGATTCGGACTCATCTCATTGGGCTGAAATTGGGGTTGTTCTATTGTGTTCGGTTTTGGGGCCATAACTTTCACACCCGAACTCCAAATTGCATGTTCTTGCACTCTATTGAAAGCTAAGGATATAAGCTTCAATTCTTCCCACAGTCAACCAATCAAATTCGGCGATCTTCAAATATTAATCTAGGCGATAAGTCTGCTACCCCAGAAAAACCGAATTAGGATTTCTTGAAACATTTTTGAGTTTAAGCTTGTTCCTTTGAGTCTTTATGTGCAATAGCATCCATAAACCAAAAAGTCCAAAAAATATCAATACACCTACCTTTGGGAACCAATTCATCCTTTGTGAACACTTTGATCCTATTTGAGACTAGCTTGTTGATATTGCTTACGGCTGCTCTACTTGATACATTGTATAATCTTCAATTATCATATCATATTATCTTGTGACATCGAGTTAGGGATTCTAAAATTTTGTTCATACTAGTGTTAGCTAAAAGTCACCAAAAGAAAGAAAAGAGAAAGAGCCAAAAGGCTAAAAAAAAAGAGAAGAAAAAAAAGAGCAAAAGAAAATAGTGGCTGGTCGCACTACATTGAGTAAAACCCTAATTTGTGTCGTTATTTTTAGATTGTGCAATTTATTAATTGGTGAGCAATCTTGTGCCCATTTTACATTCTTGAAGCCAAGGTTACAAATATCGTTTTTGGAAAAATCTCGGAGGTGGCCGAAATCTGAAATCTCGGCGAGATTCGGAAATTTCGGGCAAAATTCGGACGAAATGCAAAAACCAAATTTCAAATCCGTTTTTTTTTTCAACCGGGAATTCCGAGATCTCGGTCCACATTGAACCATCCGAAAAATGGTCCAAAACTTGTCAAAAAATGTTGAAATTTTTTGTGGATTGTCCTGAGACATCACTAATGTTCCCATATAAATTTGAGATGATGATCAAGCATGAGGAATTTTTTAAAAATCTAACAGTGGTAAAGTCGTGATAAAAAACTGTATATAAAATCAAGAGTAAGTTCATAAGTGCTACAAGAATCATGGGTAAGTTCTAACAGCAAACACCAAGACAGATTGCATTTGATCAAATAAATAGATAGAAAAAACCAAAAGGGATTGGTGCACACACCTCATTGAGGTAGCAAAGTTCTGCTCGGTTGAAGTTAAGAAATATGGTTTATAGTTATGTACTTATGTGGATAATTAACAAACTATGATGATGAGGCTGCATTGATTTATGTATGGAAGTAACTGGATTTCTATTTTTTGTTTCATTAACATGCCATCTAAGGGCTTCATCAAAATAAAGAAAAGGGCCACCTACATGTTTCAGATTATTATTCATAGTTTCATACTACCTCTCCTGACATAAATTTATGACAATCTTTCCATCCAATGCCCTTCACTTAAATGCAATATTGTGCTTGTGATTATGTGAATGGACTAGAAAAGTTCCTATGTATTAAAAAACTTCAAACCACTTTAGAAAATTTTGAAAATTTTGTGAATGGTCCTAAAACATCCATAATATTCCCATAAAATTTTTAGAAGATGATCAATCTTGAAATTTTTTTAAAAATTCGGAAAGTCCTAACCGACAAATTGATCCGACCAAAAAATGGTCAAAAACATGTTAAAAATTTTTAAAATTTTTTGTGGATGATCTTGATCCTAAACCCAATCAAATACAATGCACAAAAATCAAAATCCCGCAAAAAACTATCAAATCTCGCCCGAAATCGCCGAGATCTCGCTGAGAAATCCGAAATTTAAATATTTTTTGAATTTTTCAGGATTTTGAATCTCGGAGGGGTCTTAAATCCGAAATCTCGGCCGAGATTTCGAATTTCGGTCCGAAATTTGAATCCCTATTTGAAGCCATAAGTTAGCGTCTCTTTACGACTTGTGCAATAGAGCTTTCGTTGCTTCACTTATATTTCATAGCTCATTCCTTGATTGCATATATAAGTGCCTTTATATTTGCGTGTGTGTTGTCTTGAAATTCACTTATATCTTTGAGATTGGCAACTAGGGCTTGTGAATTCTAGTTTGGATTATTACTTATCATTACAATAACTAGAATCATCAGATTACATAGGAAATAAATATTGCCTGTCCAAGCTCCACATCCTACCTCGTACATTTGTTCGGTCCCTTGTCAATCGCTTTATGCAAGCTTCGGAGAACTTTTGACCACGCCCGGCAACACCCGTTGCATGGTAAGAACTTGTAAGGGCTTTAATCGAAGCTTGAGAGTTGAGCGACTTTTCACCACATCCTATGTGGTGGTAAGAACATTATATTTGTGATTTTTTATTTCTTATCTTCTACTAACAATGTCAGGTAACGAGAGTTCGCTACATCACTCCCCACGAACGAAGGACATTGTTGCTCACTTTGAGAGGATGATGAGGGACACCACCGAGGGCCTTAGTGAGGATGTACGACTCACTAAAGAGCGAATGTCGCTTCAAGAAGACCGCCTCCGGTCTATTGAGACCGCTCAGGGAGTTGCTAACACTACCCTTGCTACTATTTTGTCGAGACTTGATACACTTGCACGTACTGCCCCAAGAACTTCCAGTCCTCCGCCTCGTCTTGTAAGCAACAAAAATGGTGTACTACATGCTCATGTACATGTTAATGATGATTCCCTAGGTAAGGTTAAATTCACCATTCCACCTTTTGACGGTCAATATGATCCTGATGCCTATATTAATTGGGAGATAATAGTAGACAAAGAATTGGGCAAGTATGATTTGTCTGAAAATGAAAAGATTAGGATTGCTGCTAGTGTGTTAATTGGATCTGCATTAAGATGGTGGAAGCATATTTGTAGAAAAGAGAGAAAACCTGAAAATTGGAAGGCCATGGAAAGACTTATGAGACTTGAATATGTTCCTGAATATCATCCTGATTTTTTGTATACAAGACTCCAATGCTTGAAACAAGGAAATAAATGCGTTAAGGAATACTATGAACGATTGCAAACTCATTTGTTGCGTTGTAGTTTAGTTGAATGTGAAGAAGCAACAGAGCTTATGTTCATACGTGGACTTAATCAAGAAATTCAGGATGCTCTTATTGATGAAACATATAGTTCTCTTTCAGAATTGGTTGAATGTGCTTGTAGAGTTGAAAAAATGCTTGCTGAATCCTTGAAAGAATCATTAGCTTCATTTGAGGTGCCTGTTGTTGCACCTTCTTTTGTAGCTAACATTTTGCAGAAAAGTGAGCACCATCGACAGAATGGTGAAGAAGAGCATATGGAGAAAGAAACGATCAGTAATGCCCCATGTGTAAGCGAAGAGATAATAGTTGAAGTTACACCTACAACAGCTGACGAGAACTTACAAGGTAATGTAAAAGGTTTGGACTTTATTCATGGAGAAAATAATTTTGAAGAGCTTAAACTGTCCACAAATCATCTATCGTAGAGCAACTATTAGTGGAACCAATTGCTAATTTTGCTTTGTTACAAGATGATTTGCTTTCTATTTCTTGTGATAAAGAAGAGTTGTGTGATAATACTTCAATTATATCCATGCCACAACTAGTGAATGGACATGTTACTTTTGTTACCACACTAGACACTTATGTTGAAAATAAACATGTCATTCACATTGCAAGCGAAAATGATGAGTTGAAATTGATGTCTTCTTTAGATGGTTACATTGAGTTTAATGTTTCGTGTGATCAGAATTATTTAGAGGAGAGACTTTTTATACATTCTGATTTGTCCTGGTTATCGCGAAATATTTTTCATTTTATTGGCAAAAATAGTGAGAAATGAGAGTATAAAGCGTATCGAGTTTACATTTGTTCAGATTTAAAACCTCTGTTTGCTATGCAACAATGTCATCCATTTGATAATTGCTATATCACTAATCATGTCATATCAAGTGTATTTGGTTCAATTTACAAGCCACATGATAATTTTCAAGAAAGGGAGTATATGGTTGATGGAGATTCTCGATCTATTGATTTGATTGCAAATGTGCATGTTGCTTTGTTTCTTGTCGTTACTAACATTTTGCAGGACAATATGATGGAGTCGAGGATGACTCCACTTCAAGAAAGGGAGGATGATGAGACCATTCTCATCATGGACAGAACCAACACCGTAGACATATGGCCATCACCAAGTGTTGCTGCAGTTATATCAACTACGTCCTCTTATTCCATTATATTTTTGACAAGTCGGTGACACTTCATGGCATCCTCTACTTCATATACATCTACTACGATGGCTCCATGTGCATAGCTTCATCGACCCCCACCTTGGCCATCCTTCTTCATCTTTTCGTATACATCAACTATTGATGGCGCTTTGGGTGTCCCGATCTTTTGATGAGAAACACACGATCGGTTTGGGGTGAAGATGACTTTGACGACCCGACTACACCGTACAACGACGATGCGCCTTAGCAATCGCTAAACCAACTCCAAAGGGTTATTGATCTTGCCGTGGGCACGATCAACCTGAACACGAGGTTCTATTCCTACAAGCAACCAAAGAACAAGCAAGAACAATAGTATAAGCAATCTGAAATTGCGGATAAAAGTTAAAAGCAAACAAAGATGGAGTCTTATTGATGATCTTGACAAGGTGGCTGTCCAGCACAACTCGCAGGATCAAGTTTGCACTTGGCTAAACTAATCAAATAAAACCCAAAACCCTAAGGAGCCAGTGGCTGACTATTTATGAGAGATAGGGGCGTGGAAACCACGTCCAAAACAGTAGGACTCCGACTACATTGGAAAGAGGACGACGAAACCTTTCAAACAAGTACTCATAGTCCCCGAACAACCTCGTAGATCAAAAGTTATGGTCGCTTCAAGTTGGCGCTGTCCAGGAGGCTGAATCCGAGTTGAATTGGTGCAAGTGACAAACTGGTTTCATGTTTGTCATTTGTATGCCCTTCTCCTTGGTTCCTATGGACAATAAAATCATCACAAGGATTAAATAGTATTCCGTCCATTAAATTATTGGTATGTAACCCGAGGAACGCATTCACCTGATAATTGAGTTGTCGTGCGCGGGCTCGAGTAATTGCTCCTTGTAATTTATTATTGGTTTTAGTTGGATGCGTAGCTATGGCCGTATCCATGGTAGTGTTGTCCTCATCATCCTCCCCTTCTTGCATTTGAGTCGTCCTCGACTCAAGCTCATCTTCTTCTCCCAAGTATGGCTTCAAATCGGCAATGTTGAAGGTAGGACTAACCCCAAAATCTGCAAGCAAATCAAGCTTGTATGCATTATCATTAATCTTTTCCAATACTTTGAAAGGACCATCAGCTCGAGGCATCAATTTAGATTTCCTCAAATCAGGGAACCGATCTTTTCGGAAATGCAACCAAACTAAATCACCGGGTTCAAAAGTTACATGCTTCCTTCCCTTACTACCAGTAAGTTTATATTTAGCATTCATGCGCTCGATATTTTCTTTAGTGGCCTAATGCATCTTTTTAACCAAGTCGGCACGTTGTTTAGCATCAAGATTCACTTTCTTCGAAGATGGAAGAGGTAACAAATCAATTGGAGCATGCGGAACAAAGCCATAAACAATCTCAAAAGGGCACATCTTAGTAGGAGAATGCATCGAACGATTATAAGCAAACTCAATATGAGGCAAGCATTCTTCCCACAATTTGAAGTTCTTTTTTCAAAATAGCCCTAAGCATGGTAGATAAAGTCCTATTAACGACTTCAGTTTGTCCATCTGTCTGGGGATGACAAGTAGTAGAAAATAAGAGCTTAGTTCCCAATTTAGCCCACAAAGTTCTCCAAAAATGGCTTAGAAATTTAGTGTCACGATCAGAAACTATTGTGTTTGGCACCCCATGCAAGCGAACAATTTCACAAAAGAATAAATCAACAATGTTGGTAGCATCGTCGTTTTTGCGACAAGGTATGAAATGTGCCATCTTAGAAAATCCATCCACAACAACAAAGATACTATCCCTCCCCTTCTTTGTTCTAGGGAGTCCTAAAACAAACTCCATAGAAATATCCTCCCAAGGTATGCTAGGAAAAGGAAGAGGCATATATAAACCATGTGGATTAAGTTGTGACTTAGCTTTTTGACACGTAGTGCAGCGAGCGACGAATCGTTCCACGTCCTGTCTCATCTTGGGTCAAAAGAAATGGCTAGCAAGTATGTCTTCTGTCTTCTTCACACCAAAGTGTCCCATCAACCCTCCTCCATGTGCTTCCTGTAGCAATAACAAACGAACAGAACTAGCAGGAATGCATAGTTTGTTTGCTCTAAATACAAACCCATTATTGCAAACGAATTTGTTCCAAGTTTTTCCCTCTTTGCAATTTAACAACACATCTTTAAAATCATCATCATGCACATATTGATCTTTAATCGTTTCCAATCCAAAAATTTTGAAATCAAGTTGGGACAGCATGGTATATCTTCTAGACAAAGCATCGGCAATAATATTATCCTTTCCATTTTTGTGTTTGATGACATAAGGAAAGGACTCAATGAATTCAACCCACTTCGCATGTCTACGATTCAGTTTAGCTTGACTTCTAATATGCTTTAAGGATTCATGATCAGAGTGGATAACAAATTCCTTGGGCCATAAACAATGTTGCCATGTTTCTAAGGTTCGAACTAGTGCATATAATTCCTTATCATAAGTAGAATAGTTCAAACTAGACCCATTCAATTTATCACTAAAATATGCAATAGGTTTTCCTTCTTGTAACAGAACACCACCCAATCCAATTCCACTAGCATCACATTCTAGCTCGAAAGTCTTAGAAAAATCAGGAAGTTGGAGTAAGGGTGCATGTGTTAACTTAGCTTCAAAGCGTTGAAGGCGTCTTCCTGTGCCTTGCTCCAAACAAAAGGCACATCCTTCTTGGTGAGCTCATTCAACGGTGCGGCGATTGTGCTAAAATCCTTCACAAAGCGGCGATAGAACCTAGCAAGTCCTAGAAAACTTCACACCTGTGTGACCATGTTAGGAGTCGGCCAACTCTGTATTGCTTCAACCTTGGTTTGGTCAACTTCAATTCCCTGTGGAGTAACCACGTAGCTAAGAAAAGAGTCTCGATCCATGCAAAAGGTGCACTTCTCAAGGTTACCAAACAAATGTGCATCACGTAGAGCATTAAAAATAGCACGTAAATGTTCAAGATGATCCTCTAAAGATTTGCTATAGATCAAGATGTCATCAAAGTAAATCACCACAAATTTTCCAATGTAAGCACGTAAAACCTCGTTCATCAATCTCATGAAAGTGCTAGGTGCATTAGTCAATCCAAAAGGCATTACTAACCACTTATATAGACCGAACTTAGTTTTAAATGCTGTTTTCCATTCATCTCCCAACTTCATGCAAATTTGGTGGTACCCACTACGCAAATCAACTTTAGAGAACATAGTAGAGCCACTTAATTCATCAAGCATATCGTCTAACCCAGGAATAGGATGACGATATCGAATGGTTATATTGTTAATTGCTCTACAATCCACACACATGCACCATGTTCCATCTTTCTTAGGCACTAAAATAACTAGAACAACACAAGGACTAAGAGATTCACGTACATACCCTTTATAAGCAATTCTTGAACTTGGCGTTGTATCTCTTTAGTCTCTTCAGGGTTGGTTCTGTATTGCGCTCGGTTGGGCAAGGATGCCCCTGGAATGAGATCAATTTGGTCTCAATTCCTCTAATTGGTGGCAGCCCTGAGGGGATGTCTTTTGGAAAGATGTCAGCGTATTCCTGCAAAAGGTTAGCGACGACAGGAGGCAAAGAAAAGGACATCTCCTCTAGTGAAAACAAAGTCTATTTACAAACCAGAGCATAGCATGAAGAACTACTTACATCTAACTCATTCACATCAGATTTTGTTGCAAGAAAACATGCACCTTTCAACTTAATCTCATTTTTCTTATCACCATCAGAGTTAGATTCTTTTTGTTGACGTTGTTCAAACTCCTTTGTGACAATCTGATTTTCACTTTTAGAATTCTCTCGATTTTTCTCTTTGCTAGCTCTAGCGATCTCATCTTTTACAATGGCATCAAGCGACATTGGATGTAACACAATCTTCTTTTCTTTATGCATAAAATAGTATTTAATGGTTCTACCATGATGCAAGCAATTCTTATCATATTACCAAGGTCTACCTAATAACATGGAACATGCTTGCATAGGTACGACATCGCAATCAACATAATCATGATAAGAACCTAAAGAGAAATGTACTCTTACCAAGCGTGTTACCTTGAGCTTGCCGCTGTTGTTGAACCATTGAATGTAGTAGGGCTGAGGATGTGGTCTAGTGGATAGTGCAAGCTTCTCCACCATGTCCATGCTTGATAGATTATTGCAACTCCCACCATCAATGATTATTCGGATGGATCGTTCCTTGACGACGCCTTTAGTGTAAAACAAGTTGTGGCGTTGATTTTGTTCGGTTCGGGCAATCTGAGCACTAAGCACATGGTGTGCAATAATACTCAAATATTGTTCAGCATCGGTAGTGCTCACGTGCTCTTCTTCATGTTTTGAATTTGGATTGCCATCTTCTTGTTCAGCAAGCAAGGCATATGTTTCCTCATCAAGATCGCTTGCTGAATCGTACTCGCCATCTTCGCGGGTTATTAGCACGTGCTTGTTTGGACTCTCCATCATGTGGCCGAATCCCTTGCAGCGATGGCACTGGATATCTTTGGTGCGTCCCGTTGAGGTGAACGACGACGATGAGCTTTTTGTAGGAGCTTGTGTGGCATTTTTCGTTGGCGTTAGTCGTGGTGCTGAGGTTGGTGTGGAGGATGTCATCTTGTTGTTTGAAGATGTCGGTGTAGTGGTACGACCGGACGGGGCAGCAAGGGCGTACGACGAACACGTAGTAGCTCGTCCTTCAGAAAAGTTTGGTTTTGCCCTCGACTGGTGACCCTGCACTTCACGTTAAGCTTTGCAAGCAAGATGGAATAAGCGAGTCATCGAATTGTAATCCTTATAATCTAGAATGTCCTGGATTTCTCGATTTAAACCACCTAAGAAACGTGTTATAGAAGCTTCCTCATTCTCAATTAATCCACAACGCAACATGCCAATTTGCAATTCTTGGTAATATTCTTCCACCGAATTCTTGCCTTGGTGTAGGCGCTGCAATTTATTTAATAAGTCTCTAGCATAGTATAAAGGAACAAATCTATGCCTCATTAGCAATTTTAATGCTTCCCAAGTGGTGGGTATGTTATTTGGATAAGCACGGTAATGTTCTCTCCACCAAACAGAAGCAAAATCAGTGAATTCACTTGTGGCAGCCCTAACTCTTCTATTCTCAGGGAAATCCTGGCATGCAAATTTTTGGTCAACAAGTAATTCCCAACTAAGGTAGCCATCCGGATCATATTTACCTTCGAACGGTGGCATATTGAAATTTACCTTAGGGAAAACATCATCTCATTCTCGTTCCCTTGGTCATGGAGGATCACGTCGCATGCCTTGCTGATTGAAGTGTAGTCGATGATGGTCACGATCATTGTTGTAATTGACGGTGTTGTCCTCCTCCACATCAGTAGTGTCGCATATTGGTTCTCTTCGTTTTGTTCTTCTAAATCGGCCGGATGTCTCTCTCATGGAGCTGGAGTGTTGCTTGGACGACAGGGTGGCGGATTGGAAGCCCCATATGCGGTAGCTGCAAAAGTATCAAGTCTAGCCAAAATAGTAGCAAGAGTAGTGTTAGCAATCCCTTGTGCGGCCTCGATGGATCTGAGATGGTCCTCTTGCATTGACATACGCTCATTGGTGAGTCGCACGTCCTTGCTAAGACCCTAAGTGGTCTCCCTCATCATCCTCCGAAAGTGAGCAATGATGCCCTTTGTTTGTGGTGAGTGATGCAGCGAATCCTCGTCACCTGACATGGTTAGTAGAAGACAAGGAAAAAAGAACCACAAGTACAATGTTCCTATCAACTACTAGGAAGTGGTGGCAAGTCTCTCAGGCACTCAAACCTGTCACCAAAGCTCTTATAAGTTCTTACAATGCTGTGTTGTCGGCCGTTGGCGTTGTCAAAGGTTCTCCGAAGATTGTGTAGAGCGATTGCTAAGGGATCGAACACCTGTACGGGTAGAAAGTGGAGCTTGGACATGCTTAATTTAGTAGCAAAGGTTAGCAGTAATTAATCAATGAATGCAAAATTGAAGAATTGTTCAACGTCTAGTCACTAGTTGCTGACTCTAGGCTAGCAAGAACTAGTGGCTCAAAAGCTGCGATCGGCAAGATGCAGTTTGACAATGAGATGAAAACCAGTAGCGAAAAATTCACGAAAGAAGAGAATTATCTCAAAAGACTGGGGACCCTGTGAACACAGGTTTGGCACAGAAATTTTTTTGGACCGGTTCCAGACTCTTTTTTTTGGTCCGGAAAGATCCGACTTGTTTTTCTCTCAAGCGTGCTGCAGGCGGGCGACCAGCCCACGGAACGGCCTGACAGGCAGACGAGCACAGGGTGACCTGGTAAAATAGGCGGCGAGCAGTCGGTAAAGAGGTGGACGACCAGTCGGGTGATCACGCGGGTGACCAGTCGGCGATCAGGTGGGCGGCCAGTCGGGCGATCAGGTGGGCGACCAGTCGGCTTTCAGGTGGGCGACCAGTCGGGCGACCACGTGAGCGACCAGTCGGGCGACCACGTGAGCGACGATCGGCTTCAGTGGAGCGACCCGATCGAGCGATCACGCGACGATCGGCGATCAGTGGCGACGGTCGGGCGATCAGGTGGGCGACTAGTAGGGCGACCACGTGAGCGACCAGTCGGCTTTCAGGTGGGCGACAAAGAAGCTTCGGCCCGAACTCTCTTTTTTTTTCTTTTTTTTAATAAATAGTTCGGAAAGGCTTCTCTGGGTCCGACACGCATTCCTTTTTCTTTATCCGAACTGAGGTCTCAACAACTTGAAATTTGCCGAGTCTGGTAGGTGGATAAGAACTCTCCTGATCTAGACTCCAACTAGAACTAGGAATCAACAACTCAACACGACGATGCAACCAAAAATTCAATAATGCAATGCACTGAAAGAAGATTGCGGGGCTCAAATTGGTTTGGTATGTGAAGATCAGATCTGTTTCTGGCTGTTTTATGGACTATAGGGATAAAATCAATCTACTAAACTAGGGTAAAGAAAACTCTCATCGAGCAACCTGGTTTGCTCTGATACCAATTGTGGCGTTTTGGGTGTCCCGATCTTTCGATGAGAAACACACGATCGGTTTGGGGTGGAGATGACTTTGACGACCCGACTACACCGTACGACGACGATGCGCCTTAGCAATCACTAAACCAACTCCGAAGGGTTATTGATCTTGCCGTGTGTGAGCTCCCGGATCGGCTATCCGGAACCTCCTGTGTATTTTTGTACTAGTCCCAGATCAGTTGCTAGTACACAGTCAGACAGTGATGAATCATTACCGAACAGTACGAAATAAAATAATAAACATTAAGTATCAGCCACATGGCTATTTATTACATCATAAGTTCACATTAACAGAGTTCACGGCAGCAGAAATAAAACAACAAGTAACAAAATCCAAATAACACCACAGGCGAGACTAGGAACGCGCGCTCAGTCATCTTGGTGACCTTCGTCAAACTCCTCGGCATAGAACTCTTCATCTTCAATTGCATCCTGGTAGTTTTCTGAAGACATCATTTGTGTAGCATGTGAGTACAAAAGTACTCAGCAAGTCTGGGAAAGTATGCACATGCAGGGCTTTCCAAGGAAGGCTTATTATGGTTCTTTTGCATAAAGCTAAGTTTCATCAAACCATACTTAATAATAATTTTCATAAAGAACATTTTAACAATTATTTTAGCAATTGAATTATTTAATAGCCTAGTGAAGGTTCAATCCACCATCACTAGTATAAGGGCTCTATCCACCACATTTAAGAGATTAAGGTAATCCAACTCATGACTCTATCCGTCATGATCAAAACAGGTTCCCTCTTCCTGGTCGGCTCAATCCGCCAATATAACATCCGAGAGTTCTAACCACTCCCGAACCCCAAAACAAAACCTTGTTTATTTTCAAAACCAAAACCAAAGTCTAACAGTATGAAAGCATTCTACACTTTGCCTTTGACCACAGGCACGGCTATTCGAATAGTTTTAACTCTGCAGAGGTGTACAACTTTACCCACAAGATATGATATTTTCTTGATGCCAAGCTATTAGCACACTTCCTTAGGTGTGCCGGCAGAGATATCATGACAAGGCCTTTACAATGTATACGTCTAACCTGACCCACCCGCTGAGGTTTCACCGCTATTAGGGTTCTATCTACCCAGTACAGAAGCCCCCTCTTGCACCGTGTGAGAAAAACAGTCTTGCCTCTATCCGGCACTCACATTCAACCATCTGGTGAGTCTAAGTTAGGTTTCTACAAATTATTCAGCCAGGTCGTACCCATAATGGACATGTGGTTGTACGGTAATGCTTAGAATGAAGACAGTCATAAGCGTCGGTCCTTAATTGACTTGGGGCGGTACTTGCACAAACCAAGACCATTGCTCTATCTGCACCTGCCCGACATTCCATTCCGCCCAAGTCTAAACCATTTTTCATTTTATTTTCATTTTACAAAAATAGTAGCAAATACTTTACAATAAGTCTCAAGTCACATTTTAAATCATCATTTTGATATAATCCCACCCGTGGGTCATTTTAATCAATTTTGCACTAAGCATATCTACCGTTCTAATCAACAAATATCACAATATAAATTAGGCATGACATAACAAAGGGTCCTAGGGTTACAAATAAGCATGGATATCAACAATCAAGGAGATAATAGCAATTCGGAATAGCTAACAACCTATATTTGACATACGATCATGAACATAGCTATGCATGTTATAAAACCTTGTAAATCATTTGCAAACATGGGATCAAAAATGAGTCAAGGAGACTTGCCTTCATGCGCAGCGAAGGTCTCGAAACTTTGAAGTTCGGCGGCGGGGTCGGCGGACTCGGCGGGATCCTCGGCTACGCGTAAAACGGTACAACGAATAAATAACAATAAAATAAATAAAATCCAAAAATTATAAAAATTATACTGGCAGGTAGATCTTGAATTTATATGAATTTAGGAATTTGAACAGAGTGAATCGGAGTTCGGACGCAAAAGATATAAGTGTTCGAAGTTGAAAAATTATGGAAAATCAAGAAAAAAGAGAAAAGTTACTGTAGCTACAGTAAATTGCGATTTTTGCATCCAGAACAGATGTCGGGACCCGAATTTGCAAATCCGGACCCTCTGTGTATTCAGCACTAGTCCAGGAACGCGCTAGTGCACACAGTCTTAACATCGGTAAATATCACAATCATACCACTCGATACTAATAAAGTATTTTAATTAAATAGTAAAACTGGTTACTCGACCTTATGGTCAAGTTACAAATATACGCCTCGCAGGGCGAAACTTATTAAGAGAGAAATAATAGCAGCGGAAAATAAGATAACATCGTGGCGCCATCCAGTATACCACAGGCAACTGACTGGGCTCGCTCCCTAAGTAGACGGTTCCTCTTGGAGCTCCTCCTGCAAAGCTGGTGTAGTCTCCTCTTCAACTGGTGTTGTATTGTGGCAAGGGTGAGTACTTGGTACTCAGCAAGTCATGCACAGAATGCAGGCTAATAGACTATATGCATGGCTTGATACAAAGGAATAGCTCAAGGTATATTTGCAGTAAAACAGCATTTGACAAGTAGCATAAGTAGATTCGAAAGCAGTAGAAACAAGTATAGCATAATTAACTTTTCAAGGAGTCTAATAAACATCTTTCCCATCCTAATCCACATTTCCATCAACAACATTATTAATCCAACCCAACCTTTCAAATCCAAGTTATTTTTGAGAAAATCTAACCCTTGACTGTAATTCCCGAGCGATGTCCAATACCGCGGACACGGCTATTCGAATAGATTGTACACTCTGCAGAGGTTATGCACTTTACCCACAAGATACAGTCAAACACCACAAAGGTGAGTTTCCGTAACAAAGTCTTTCGGAAACTTCTAACAATACAAGTGAGCCTCCCCGGTTATTGCACACTAACCCTTCCCTTAGCTAAGGCGAAGTTTAGGCCAATCAACCGTTAGATGGGTACTTGGCCTCAGCCCCGGTACGCTCCCCCGTACAACTTACACAAAGGGTGTAGTTGACCTCCTGAGGTCCCACAGGTACGTTATTAGCAACTTAATCAACTAGGTCCGTCCCATTACAGACATGTGGTTGCAAGATTGACTCAGTTCAAAGGCTTGCAAGGTTAAGTCCTTAGGGTGACCAGGGCAAGACTACCCGAAGAACCAAATCAATATTCCCAGTGCCACAACTGGCCCACCTGATCATTCTTGCCACATGCCCCGGCCGAAAACTATTTATCAAACCCCAGTTGATTACCATGCACCACGTGCCATCAACATCACATGATACCTTTCCAAAACAGGTTCAATATATCATTAAGTCAATATTAACATTTGTTTGTCCAAATCATGTTGTGAGCACGTAGCAGGTCTAAGCAATATACTACAACGATCTAAATTCCCATGTTGGCAATTTAATAATGTCCAACTAGTAAACCACAACTAGGGTGACAAGGGTCATGGCACATATTTAATTAATCAAGGTGTCATACAGCAATTTGGCATTTATCTAATTCCCCATATTTAAATAAAGTATTTTCTAATTGAACTAGCATGCAATAGGTTAAATCAAAATAGATTTCAAAATAGGATCAACATGGTCAAAGCACAACTTGCCTTCAAAAAGTACTTGTTCTTGGTCTTGAGTTGGATCCTGAGTCAATACTTCTCCTTCGAATCCCTCCGGCACTTCAACGTCTACTCGTAAAGCGTGCAAATAGCAATACACGAATAAACAATAGGCAAAAAGTGTCCAAACATCCAAATAAAATCCATAAACAGAGAGAACATAATTTTATGAATTTTTAGAAACTGGAATCGTCAAATTTGGAGTTTAAATGCAAAAGTTATAGCATTTTGAAGTTTAAATAATCAATTAAATAATATTACAGAGGAAAACTTTAGTCCAAAAATTAAATAAAATTCATAATTAGGTAGATCTCAATTTTATACAAATTTCGAAATTTGAAACACTCGAATCGGAGTTGAAACGCAAAAGTTATAAGCGTTTGAAGTTTGAAACAAAATCTGAAATCATTATTTCGAATTAATAAATCATTTTCTTTTTCGGAAATTAAATATTGCGTCAGCGAGGACACGTGGCAGCCTCGATTGGGCTGCGGCGTCGGCCGGTTCATGGGCGTGGTCCATGGTTTGGCAGTCCACCGTGGACTCGGTCCGCGGCTCGTGTCGGCCGGCGGTGGGACCACTCGGGTAGCGTCATTCGGCGTCGGTGGGGCCCGGCCACGGTCTTGACATGTGGGCCCGCCATGACGTCGGCGTGGCGTCATGGTGCGGTGTGGCTGGCGGGCCGACATGCGGGCCCAGCGTGTCGGCGTCAGCGCCGCCTGCGTGGGCGTCGGCCGCGGCGGTCAGTCTCCCGCACACGTGGCTAGATCTCGGCCGTTGATTTGAAAATCAACGGCCCAGATTGGATCTGGACTCACGCGTTTGGGGTGAACGTGTTTGATCTGGACCGTTGGATCTAGATCCAACGGTCGAGATTGGATCTGGGATTTTTGGACGAAATCTTACCGTGAGATGACGTGGCTTGATCTGGGACGTTGGATCTGGATCGGACGGCTGAGGGAGCTCAAGGTCCGGCGATGGCTTGCGGCGGCGCTGGCTTGCCGGGGTTGGGGACGACGACCACGGCAACGGCGCTTCGGGCGTGCTCCGGCGATGTGAGAGGTCTCCTCCGACGCGGCTTGACCTCCCGGTTCTGGATCTGACCTCAACGGCGGCGGAGGACGACGAGACGGCAATCGGCGAAGAACTACGGCGAACGATCACGGCAACTACGGCGGCGATTGCGGGACGGCGGCTCGGCGGCGTTGTCTAGGGCTACTGGTCCATAGCGGGCTTCCGCGATGGCGGCGGCGGCGCAATAAATAGGGGCCTCGGCTTAGTGTATCGCGCGAGACCGAGGTCGACACGGCTTGGCGGCGAGTCCGGCGGCGACTTCGGATTGGGTGGCGTGGCGCGCGCCGCGGCCGTTGGATTGAGATCCAACGGTGCGTGGGTTTGGGTTCGGTCGGACTCGGCGGCGGGCTCGATCGGCTCGTGTCGGCGGCGTGGCTCAATCGTGGCCGTTGGATCTGAATCCAGCGATCCGCGGTTAGGGCTTTCGGCCGAGTGGGTTAATTTGGACCAAGCTGGCGGTCGGACTCGAGTCTGACTCGGACTCGGGTCCGGTCGGATGAACAGTAAAACCCACTCGCATTTAAATAATCCAATTAAATTCCCAGAAATTCAATTAAATCATTAAAAATAGCAAAAGACTCAGAAAAATTCCAGAAAAATTTTGAAAAATATTTTAGGGTATTTGGGACTCAAATAAAATATTTCCAACAAAATTTTATTTGCAAAGTTAAATTCTTTAATTCTTTTAAAATGGAATAAATTCAAATAAATTCCAAATAAATCCAAATAAATTCCAGAAAATTCCAAAAATTCACCAAAGTGCCAAATCACACATAGATTTAAGAAAAGCAAAATTTTGGGGTGTTACAAACCTCCCCCCTTAATAGAATCTCGTCCCCGAGATTCAGGGCTAACTAAGGAATAGGTTCGGAAACTCTTTCTTCAAATCCTCTTCGCGCTCCCAAGTCGCTTCGCTTTCTTCATGATTGCTCCACTGAACTCTACAGAAACGGGTCGACTTGTTCCTCGTCTCTCGATCCATTGTGTCTAGAATCTTCACGGGATGCTCCTTGTACGTCAAATCTTCTTGCAACTCAATTGACTCTAGCGGTGTCTGTTCCTCAGGTACTCGGAGACACTTCTTCAGCTGGGACACATGGAATACGTCATGCACTCCTGCTAATGACTGCGGTAACTCTAGCTGATAAGCAACTTCGCTTCTGCGGCTCAAAATCTTAAATGGTCCAACATAACGGGGTGCAAGTTTCCCTTTAGCATGGAACCTCTTAACTCCCCTGAGAGGCGTAACTCTGAGGTATACAAAGTCTTCTGGTTCAAAACTCAAGTCCCGGCGATTGTCGGCCATAACTCTTCATCGTGATTGGGCTATCTTCAACCTTTCCCTAATCATGGCAATCTGCTCTTGACTTCTTGAAGAATATCAGGCCCGAAGACACGGCGCTCGCCGGTCTCATTCCAATTCAATGGCGTCCGACGAGTCGACCATCTGATTGCCTCAAAAGGTGACATCTGTAAACTAGCCTGGTAACTATTGTTGTAACTGAACTCGGCATACGGTAAACTCTTATCCCAAGAGGTAGCATAAGCCAATGCACACGCTCTTAACATATCCTCCAGAATCTGGTTGACTCTTTCGGTCTGTCCATCCATCTGTGGATGATAGGCTGTACTGAAGTTCAAACGAGTTCCCATGGCTTCATGCAACTTATTCCAGAACCTTGAGGTAAATTGGGTACCTCTGTCCGATACAATCCTCTTTGGCACTCCGTGCAAACAGACGATCCTGATCATGTACAACTCTGCTAACTTATCTCCCGAGTAAGTGGTCTTCACGGGAATAAAATGGGCTACTTTGGTCAAGCGATCCACTATAACCCATATGGAGTCATAACCTCCCTGAGTCTTGGGTAAACCGGTGATGAAATCCATTCCGATTTCCTCCCACTTCCACTCAGGTATTTTCAACGGCTGTAGCAATCCTGCTGGTCTCTGATGCATTGCCTTGACTCTCTGGCATACGTCGCACAATGCAACATGCTCGGCAACTTCACGCTTCATGCTCGGCCACCAGAATCTTTCCTTCAAATCCTGATACATTTTGGCGCTTCCAGGATGAATTGAATACTTGGAGTCATGGGCTTCTTCCAAAATCAGTTGCTTTAATTCCTTCTTGTTGGGCACACAAATCCGATCCTTCATCCATAACGTGCCTTGCTCATCCAACTTGAAGTCCTCTGCCTTGCCTTCTTCCTTGATGGACTTAATCCTGCGGATCTTGTCATCATCCTTCTGTCCTTCCCGGATCTGATCCTCTAGGGTAGGCTTCACTTCCAATGCGGCCAAGAATCCGCTAGGTACCACCTCAATCTTCATTCTCTGGAAATCCTCACATAGCTCATCCTGACTTGTGGCTAGCAACATACTCACCGTATGGCTTTTCCGACTCAAAGCATCGGCTACTACGTTGGCCTTCCCGGGATGGTAATGGATTCCAACATTGTAGTCCTTGATCAACTCTAACCATCTCCTCTGCCTCATATTCAGATCCGACTGGGTGAATATGTATTTAAGGCTCTTATGATCCGTATACACTTCACATCTATTCCCGATCAGATAGTGATGCCATATCTTCAAGGCATGCACTACGGCAGCTAACTCTAGGTCATGCGTCGGATAATTTTCCTCATGCGGCCTCAACTGCCTTGATGCATAAGCGACGACCTTTCCATTCTGCATCAGCACACATCCAAGTCCTTGGCGCGATGCGTCACAATAAATATCAAAGCTTTGATTAACATCCGGTAGAACTAACACCGGTGCTGATGTCAATCGCTTCTTCAGCTCCTGAAATCCTTTCTCACATTCTGGCGTCCATGCAAACTTCTTCTCCTTTTTCAGCAATTGCGTAAGAGGTCTCGCAATCGTCGAAAAGCCTTCAATGAAACGGCGATAGTATTCTGCCATTCCAAGGAAACTTCTGATCTGGGTCACGGTCTTCGGCTGTTCCCAATGTAACACAGCTTCTACCTTGCTTGGATCTACGGCGACTCCTTCTGCGGTCATTACATGTCCGAGGAATTCCACCTTGTCCTTCCAAAAATCACACTTACTGAACTTGGCGAAGAGTTGCTATTCCCTCAGCTTTTCCAAAACTCGCCTCAAGTGTTCGGCATGTTCATCCTCTGTCTTGGAGTACATTAGGATATCATCTATGAACACAACAACAAACTTGTCCAAATATTCCATGAACACCTTATTCATCATATTCATGAAATATGCTGGCGCATTCGTCAGACCGAAGGACATAACTGTAAACTCGTAATGTCCATATCTTGACGAGAATGCGGTCTTTGGAATATCCTCTGATCGGATCTTCAACTGATGGTATCCCGATCTTAGGTCAATCTTGGAGAAAACTCCGGCTCCTCTCAGCTGATCAAACAAATCATCAATCCTGGGTAGCGGATACTTATTCTTCACGGTGACTTCATTGAGTGCACGGTAGTCAATGCACATCCTGAAACTCCCATCCTTTTTCTTGACGAACAAAACTGGCGCTCCCCACGGCGACGAACTCGGTCTGATAAATCCTTTCTCCATTAACTCTTCAAGTTGTTTCTTCATCTCTACCAATTCCTCGGTGGACATCCGATAAGGTCTCTTTGCTATCGGCGCTGTACCAGGTATAAGCTCTATCACAAACTCTATGTCCCTGTCCGGTGGCATACCAGGTAGATCTTCGGGAAAAACATCTGGGTACTTATTCACTACTGAGAAATCCTCTATGCTGATTGTCTTGGTACTGTTAAACATCAACTGTCCATCTCTAACGGCAGTAGCTTGAAATTCCACTTTCTTTCCACACGGGCTCTCAACTGAGATAGTCCTTCGTCCACAATCCAATACGGCCTTGTGCTTGGATAACCAATCCATTCCCAAAATAACATCTAAGGTCTGGGTCTCCAAAATAATAAGGTTCGCTAGGAACTCTATCCCATCTATTAGTATTCTCACCCCGGAACATCCTACTTTCGTCCGGAGTTCGGAACCAGGGGTTTGAACTAAAAGCATGCATTTAACTGAGTCTGAGCAGCAAGAAAAGCTCCGAAATTCTGCTTATCAACTGGTGGTGCTGGTGCTCCATCATTGGGGTTTTCTGCTGGGCGAGAACCACTTCCACTGCCTCCAAGGTTTCCGTGGGTGTTCACCATCTGTCGATTTAGAGATGAGAGGGAAACAAGAATAGACAAGTAATATGGAACTTATGCGGGGCGAAAGGTGTAACTTTAAGGTCTAACTTTATTATTTTAATCAATAGTAACTTGGTATGGTTGCTTACAATGCCTAGGGGCCTTGCAACACATACTGCACACTCAGCAAGCAATGAAAACCCAAATCGAACTAACACTAGAGTCTAACGCCTAAAGGGTGACTCTTTATTCTATGACGCGACTCGGCGAAGGAGTCTCACTATAGAACCTACGCTCACTCATCGAGAAAACCTCCATGGCCTGGGTACGGATGCTACGGCATAGGCGCAAAACAATCGCCATGTCCAGCAACTGTGTCATCTATGGTAGTCGAAGAAGCAGTGTCCTCCTCAAGCTCCAGCTCCTCCGGGTGCAGCTCGTGCGGCTCATCGCTCCGGCTCAAATGCGAGCATGCCGTCTCTAACTCTCCAATCCTTTGCAGAAGGTGTGACACATACTCTTGAGCTTCCCGCCATCTGTTCTTCTCTGTCGTGATCTCCTTGCGGGCCTTTTGTAGCTCTTTGCTTGTATCATCGAGTACATCCTCCTGGGCGACAACAAGTCGTGCTAACTGTGTAACCATGGCATCCTCATCCTGAATCGCCTTCGGGTCAAGAAGGTTATTGCCGCGCGGATGATATCGGAACACCGTGCTCTCCAATTCTCTGGCGTAGATACGGATAATGTGTCGCATCGCTCGTCGTGACACTTCTTGGATACCCAACTGCATTGTAGACCTCCTGGTAGTGCAGTGTATCGGGCGATTGCCTGGGCCCTTCTTCCTAGCAGGTACCACAATCTTCACGTCACAAGCCTTGATCAATCCTGCTTGTCTGATCACTTCCACTTGGTATTGTGGCTTCTCAAAATCTCCGAGAGTCTGTAGCATACGCCAAAGTTCTGCGGCGTGACCAACCTCCAGGTCGACGTAGTTGAACTCTCCCTCCATCTGTCACAAGAGTGCTCACGTAAGAACTCGGAATTTTTAGATCGTGACAAGGTAAGGAAAAATTCAGCAAGAGACAAGAAAAGAGAGAAGGGGATAAGTCGAGATGTCATTTCTTATCTTGACAAATTTTTATTCTTTTAGAAAATAGGTTTTATCCTCACTACGACCATTCTAGCTAGGGTTGAGCCTACGGTCAACCTGACTCTGATACCACCTCTGTCGGGACCCGAATTTGCAAATCCGGACCCTCTGTGTATTCAGCACTAGTCCAAGAACGCGCTAGTGCACACAGTCTTAACATCGGTAAATATCACAATCATACCACTCGATACTAATAAAGTACTTTAATTAAATAGTCAAACTGGTTACTCGACCTTATGGTCAAGTTACAAATATACGCCTCGCAGGGCGAAACTTATTAAGAGAGAAATAATAGCAGCGGAAAATAAGATAACATCGTGGCGCCATCCAGTATACCACAGGCAACTGACTGGGCTCGCTCCCTAAGTAGACGGTTCCTCTTGGAGCTCCTCCTCCAAAGCTGGTGTAGTCTCCTCTTCAACTGGTGTTGTATTGTGGCAAGTGTGAGTACTTGGTACTCAAAGAAGTCATGCATGTAATGCAAAGCTAATAGACTATATGCATGGCTTGATACAAAGGAATAGCTCAAGGTATATTTGCGATAAAACAAAGATTTGACAAGTAGCATAAGTAGATTCGAAAGCAGTAGAAACAAGTATAGCATAATTAACTTTTCAAGGAGTGTAATAAACATCTTTCCCATCCTAATCCACATTTCCATCAACATCATTATTAATCCAACCCAACCTTTCAAATCCAAGTTATTTTTGAGAAAATCTAACCCTTGACTGTAATTCCCGAGCGATGTCCAATACCGCGGACACGGCTATTCGAATAGATTGTACACTCTGTAGAGGTTATGCACTTTACCCACAAGATACAGTCAAACACCACAAAGGAAGTTTCCGTAACAAAGTCTTTCGGAAACTTCTAACAATACAAGTGAGCCTCCCCGGTTATTGCACACTAACCCTTCCCTTAGCTAAGGCGAAGTTTAGGCCAATCAACCATTAGATGGGTACTTGGCCTCAGCCCCGGTACGCTCCCCTGTACAACTTACACAAAGGGTGTAGTTGACCTCCTGAGGTCCCACAGGTACGTTATTAGCAACTTAATCAACTTGGTCCGTCCCATTACAGACATGTGGTTGCAAGATTGACTCAGTTCAAAGGCTTGCAAGGTTAAGTCCTTAGGGTGACCAGGGCAAGACTACCCGAAGAACCAAATCAACATTCCCAGTGCCACAACTGGCCCACCTGATCATTCTTGCCACATGCCCCGGCCGAAAACTATTTATCAAACCCCAGTTGATTACCATGCACCACGTGCCATCAACATCACATGATACCTTTCCAAAACAGGTTCAATATATCATTAAGTTAATATTAACATTTGTTTGTCCAAATCATGTTGTGAGCACGTAGCAGGTCTAAGCAATATACTACAACGATCTAAATTCCCATGTTGGCAATTTAATAATGTCCAACTAGTAAACCACAACTAGGGTGACAAGGGTCATGGCACATATTTAATTAATCAAGGTGTCATACGACAATTTGGCATTTATCTTATTCCCATATTTAAATAAAGTATTTTCTAATTGAACTAGCATGCAATAGGTTAAATCAAAATAGATTTCAAAATAGGATCAACATGGTCAAAGCACAACTTGCCTTCAAAAAGTACTTGTTCTTGGTCTTGAGTTGGATCCTGAGTCAATATTTCTCCTTCGAATCCCTCCGGCACTTCAACGTCTACTCGTAAAGCGTGCAAATAGCAATACACGAATAAACAATAGGCAAAAAGTGTCCAAACATCCAAATAAAATCCATAAACAGAGAGAACATAATTTTATGAATTTTTAGAAACTGGAATCGTCAAATTTGGAGTTTAAATGCAAAAGTTATAGCATTTTGAAGTTTAAATAATCAATTAAATAATATTACAGAGGAAAACTTTAGTCCAAAAATTAAATAAAATTCATAATTAGGTAGATCTCAATTTTATACAAATTTCAAAATTTGAATCACTCGAATCGGAGTTGAAACGCAAAAGTTATAAGCGTTTGAAGTTTGAAACAAAATCTGAAATCATTATTTCGAATTAATAAATCATTTTCTTTTTCGGAAATTAATTATTGCGTCAGCGAGGACACGTGGCAGCCTCTGATTGGGCTGCTGACGTCAGCCGGTTCATGGACGTGGTCCATGGTTTGGCTTGGTCCACCGTGGACTCGGTCCACGGCTCTACGTGTCGCTGACAGGTGGGACCACTCGGGTGACGTCATTGCTGACGTCAGCGGGGCTCAGCCCACGGTGCTGACATGTGGGCCCGCCATGACGTCAGCGTGACGTCATGGTGCAGTGTGGCTGGGCCGCTGACATGCGGGCCCCGCGTGTCAGCGTCACGCGCACGCGCGCGTGGACGGCCCGGCCGCGGCGGTCGATCTCCGCACACGTGGCTAGATCTCGGCCGTTGATTTGAAAATCAACGGCCCAGATTGGATCTGGACTCACGCGTTTGGGGTGAACGCGTTTGATCTGGACCGTTGGATCTAGATCCAACGGTCGAGATTGGATCTGGGATTTTTGGATGAAATCTCACCGTGAGATGACGTGGCGTGATCTGGGATGTTGGATCTGGATCGGACGGCTGAGGGAGCTCAAGGTCCGGCGATGGCTTGCGGCGGCGCTGGCTTGCCGGGGTTGGGGACGACGACCATGGCAACGGCGCTTCGGGCGTGCTCCGGCGATGTGAGAGGTCTCCTCCGACGCGGCTCGACCTCCCGGTTCTGGATCTGACCTCAACGGCGGCGGAGGACGACGGAGACGGCGGCAATCGGCGAAGAACTATGGCGGAACGATACGGCAACTACGACGAGCGATTGCGGCTAGACGGCGGTGGCTCCGGCGACGTTGTCTAGGGCTACGGGTGCGCAATGAAGCGGGCTTCACGATGGCGGCGACGGCGCAATAAATACGGGCCTCGGCTTCCGTGTATCGCGCGGAGACCGAGGTCGACAAGCTGGCGGCGGAGTCCGACGGCGACTCGGATTGGGTGACGTGGCGCGCGCACAGCCGTTGGATCGAGATCCAACGGTGCGTGGGTTTGGGTTCGGGTCGGACTCGGGCGAGCTGGCTGGCTCGGTCGGCTCGGGTCCGGCGACGTGGCTCAATCGTGGCCGTTGGATCTGAATCCAACGGTCACGCGGTTAGGGCTCGGCCGAGTGGGTTCGGCTGGACCAACTGGCGCGGGTCGGACTCGAGTCTGACTCGGACTCGGGTCCGGTCGGATGAACAGTAAAACCCACTCGCATTTAAATAATCCAATTAAATTCCCAGAAATTCAATTAAATCATTAAAAATAGCAAAAGACTCAGAAAAATTCCAGAAAAATTCTGGAAAATATTTTAGGGTATTTGGGACTCAAATAAAATATTTCCAACAAAATTTTATTTGCAAAGTTAAATTCTTTAATTCTTTTAAAATGGAATAAATTCAAATAAATTCCAAATAAATCCAAATAAATTCCAGAAAATTCCAAAAATTCACCAAAGTGCCAAATCACACATAGATTTAAGAAAAGCAAAATTTTGGGGTGTTACAACAGAGCTCCACCAAAGCTAGTGTTTGAACAAGGGAAACTTGCAATGGAAGGGGTGGCGAGATGGAAGAAGGTAAGCCCGGAAAGGTCTCGACGATGCGAATCCAATGGTGGTGTCGGATTTTAAAGAGGATTTTCGGAGACGACGAATTTGGCGATGAACGGTGGTTCGGCCGTAGCGATTCAAACTCAAAATTCATATTCAAACTTTGAGGAAACCTGAAATTGATTGAGGAGTTATGATCTTGACATCCATACGCACACAATGGAAACTTGCAATGGAAGGGGTAGCGAGATGGAAGAAGGTAAGCCCCGAAAAGATCTCGACGATACGAATCCAATGCTGGTGTCGGATTTTGAAGAGGATTTCCGGAGACGACGAATTTGGCAATGAACGGCGGTTCGGCCGTAGCGATTCAAACTCAAAATTCGGATTCAAACTTTGAGGAAACCTGAAATTGATTGAGGAGTTATGATCTTGACATCCATACGCACACAATGGTTCAAACGGAATCGAGATTTGACTCACCGGAGCGAGAGATACGATGGCAAGAACGAAGAACGGTGGTGGTGGTTGCCGGTTTTCGCAATCTCCCGAGCAAACGATGAGGGGCAAAAGAAGAGTGATAGCACCGGGAAGAGGACGCCAAGCCGGAGATTTGAGAAGTGGAAGCTCGTGGAAAGGCGGAGTAATGATCGAGATATTAGAGTTTGATTGCATTTTGGTTTTTGGTTGATTACGTCGTTTCCGGCGTGATTGAGAATTAATTTTCATGGGGAATGGGATCTCCTCGTCGATATCTTTCCAACGCAACCGACCGTTCGCGATTTGGTGGAGTATTGCAAGAGTTATGGTTGATTGAAGATTGAATGCCATTGAAGGGAGAGAGATAGTTGCTCTCTATAACTGACGGATCGTGAGGAAGGAGATTGAATAGTGCTGCCACATGGCGACCCCCTATTGGTCCAAGGTAAGTGAGAGATAACGCGCGAGGGAAAAAAATAGCAAAAATGATCTAAAAATCCCGAAAAAATTCCTAAAAATCTTAGGGAATATTTGGAACTCAACAAAATTAGTTTCACGGAATTTGGAGGAAATTTGGAATTTAGAAAATTCCGGGCGATAAAAGGGCATTTAGCGAAAAGCCGCGAACGATAAAATACCAGCGGGTTTCCAAAAATCTTGGGAAAATTCCCAAAATGTTTTTGGAATATTTGGAGCCGAATGCAATAGGTTTCGAGATTTTTGGAGCATTTCGAACTCAGGTGGAATTTCGGGGATAGATTGGAATTTGGAAATTCGATTTTTTGGACGAGGAAAGAGGGAACTCCGATTTCGGAAGGAGAGGGATGCCAGGTTAATCTAAACAACGAAGAAAATCCAATCTTTGAATTTAAATAGATTTAAATTAGATTTTAGCAAAAGACCGAAATTGGGGATGTTACAAACCTACCCCCCTTAGAGAGAATCTCGTCCCCGCGATTCGAACGGAGAAAGAAAGAGATCGGGAAACTCTGCTCGAAGATCCTCTTCATGCTCCTAAGTGGCTTCCTTCTCTAAATGATTGCTCCACTGAACCTTGCAGAATTTGATCACACGACTTCTGGTTCGGCGCTCAGCTTCATCCAAGATTTTGATTGGGTATTCCGGATACGACAAGTCTTCCTTCAACTCCATCTCTTCAAACGGCATCTGATGCTCGGGTACTCTGAGACACTTCTTCAACTGAGAAATATGAAAGACATCATGTACTCCTGACAGCTGAGGAGGCAGTTCCAACTTATAAGCAACTTCTCTTCTGGCAACCACTGGAAAAGGTCCGATGTAGCGGGGCGCTAACTTCCCACTAACTCTGAATCGACGCATTCCCTTGAGAGGTGAAACTTTCAAGTACACATGATCACCAGGTGCAAAACTTAAATCCTGGCGACGATTGTCAGCATAACTTTTCTGCCTTGACTGGGCTGTCCTCAAATTCTCACGGATCACTCTGACTTGCTCTTCGGCTTCCTTCAGAATATCAGGTCCAATGATCTGTCCACCTTCTGTCTCCTTGCAATATAAGGGTGTTCGACACTTTCTTCCGTACAGAGCTTCAAAAGGTGCCATTTTCAGACTTGACTGATAGCTGTTGTTGTACGAGAATTCTGCATAGGGCAGATTCTGATCCCATGAACCGGTATTCGTCAAAGCACAAGCTCTCAACATATCCTCTAGGATTTGATTTATCCTTCTGTTTGACCATCTGTTTGAGGATGGTATGCAGTACCGAATTTCAAGTTTGTGCCCAAAACTTCATGTAACTTCTGCCAAAATTTCGAGGTAAACTAAGAACCTCGATCTGACACTATCTTCTTGGGCACACCGTGCAAACACGCAATTTTGGCCATATATAGCTCAACTAGTATATCACCGGAATAGGTCATCTTTACGGGAATAGAGTGTACTACTTTTGTTAATATGTCCACAATGACCCATATAGAATCATATCCGGACTTAGTCTTGGGAAGGCCGGTAATAAAATCCATTCATATTTCCTCCCATTTCCAGACGGGAACTTGTAAAGGCTGCAACAATCCGGCTGGTCTTTGATGTTCTGCTTTGACCAGCTGGCAAATATCACAACGTGCCACGAAGTCAGCAACTTCTCTTTTCATGTTGGACCACCAATACTTTTCTTTCAAATCCGCGTACATCTTGGTACTTCCCGGGTGAATCGAATACATAGAATCATGAGCCTCTTTCAAAATTATATCCTTGATTTCCTGTTGGTTAGGGACGACTATTCTTTTCCCAAACCAAACCGTACCTTTCTCATCCTCCAAAAATCCAGGGAATTTTCCTCTCTTCATTTCATTCTTTAGGTCTGCAATACCTTTATCATTCTTTTGAGCCTCTCAGATCTGATCTGCTAGGGTTGATTGCACTTCTATACTAAAAATACAGCCTTCATTCACTAACTCCAAGTTAAGGCGTTGGAATTCTTCATAAAGCGCTGGCTGGCTTTTCTGAACCATAACAGTGTTGCAGTAGCTTTTCCTGCTCAATGCATCCGCAACAACATTAGCCTTTCCAGGATGGTAATGGATTATGATATTGTAATCCTTTACCAGTTCTAACCATCTTCTCTGCCTCAAATTGAGATCTGACTGAGTGAAAATGTACTTCAGACTCTTATGATCCGTATAGATCTCACATCTATTTTCAATCAAATAGTGCCTCCAAATCTTGAGTGCATGCACAACTACAGCTAACCCCAAATCATGAGTTGGGTAGTTTTCTTCATGAGGTCGTATTTGTCTGGAAGCATAAGCTATGACTATTTCTTCCTGCATCAAAACACAACCAAGTCCTTGTTTTGAGGCATCGCAGTAAACTTCAAAATCCTTATGAATATCTGGCAGAACAAGTACGAGTGCTGAAGTTAACTTCTTCTTCAATTCCTGAAAACTCTGTTCACATGAGTTGCTTCTTTTCAACCCAAAGATATATCTCATGCATTAACTGACGAATCTTGGATCAATGCCATGCATGAAGAATTAGAGAATTTTGAACGAAATAAAGTTTGGAAACTAGTTTCACCACCTCCTGATTTTAATGTCATTGGAACTAGATGGGTTTTCAAAAATAAACAAAGTGAGGATGGTGTTGCTGTTAGAAACAAAGCTAGATTGGTTGTGCAAGGTTTTACTCAAATTGAAGGCTTAGACTTTGATGAAACTTTTGCTCGTGTTGCTAGAATTGAAGCCATTAGAATTCTTTTAGCGTTTGCTGCGTCTAAAGGTTTTAAATTGTATCAAATGAATGTGAAAAATGCTTTTCTAAATGGTTTTATTAATGAAGAAGTCTATGTAAAGCAACCACCTGGTTTTGAAAATCCCAAGTTTCCAAATCATGTTTTCAAACTGTCAAAAGCTTTGTATGGCTTGAAACAAGCCCCTAGAGCATGGTATGATAGGCTAAAAACCTTTTTACTTGAAAAGGGGTTTTCAATGGCAAAAGTTGACAAAACTCTCTTTTTACTCATGCAAGGCAATGATCAACTGTTCGTTCAGATTTATGTTGATGATATTATCTTTGGTGGTTCCTCTCATGTTTTAGTGTCTGAGTTTTCAGAAACCATGAGGAAGGAATTTGAGATGAGTATGATGGGTGAGTTGACATACTTTTTGGGGTTTCAAATCAAGCAAACAAAGGATGGTACATTTGTGCATCAAAAGCAAATACACGAAAGACTTGCTACATCGCTTTGGGATGGAAAACAGCAAACCAATCATGATACCCATGGAAAGCACTTGCACACTTGATCCGGATGAAGATGGTGATCCGATTGATCCAAAGGAATATAGAAGCAAGATAGGTTTACTTTTATACCTCACTGCATCAAGGCCGGATATACAATTTGATGTGTGTTTGTGTGCTCATTTTTAAGCTTCCCCACGTGTTTCACATCGACAAGCTGTCAAGCGAATTTTCAGGTATCTCCATGGTACTCAAAATTTTGGCATTTGGCTTTCTGCTTCCTCATGCATTAGTTTAAGAGCTTTCTCTGATGCTGATTTTGGAGGATGTAGAATTGATAGAAAAAGTACATCTGGTTCATGCCATTTCTTGGGTAATTCTCTTATTGCATGGTCATCTAGAAAACAATCTTCTGTTGCACAATCAACTGCTGAATCTGAATATGTGGCTGCTACTAGTTGTTGTTCTCAAATTCTTTGGATAGTAGCTACACTTAAAGATTATGGGGTTAATTTGGATAGGGTTCCTCTTTTGTGCGATAACACTAGTGCAATTTGCATTGCTAAGAACCCTGCGCAACATTTTAGGACAAAACATATTGATATCAGATTTCACTTTCTCAGAGATCATGTAGAAAAAGGAAATATTGTGCTTCACCATGTGGACACTGAACATCAATTGGCAGACATTTTCACAAAACCTTTGTTTTCTTCTCGTTTTGCTTTTATTCGGGGAGAACTTGGAGTTATTCATCCAATGGGTTTGGTTTGAGGGGGAGTTTTGATCAAGCTTCTCTGTATCATAATTGCATCATGTAGTTCAAGCTTTGTTGATTATCCTTGCTTGTATAGCCAAGTTAATGCTAGTGCTACTACTCCTTACAAAAAAATAATTTATTTTTTTTGAAAATAAGATGTTTTTCAGAATACCTTGGCTCTGATTTCTTATGGTATTACACTTGCTAAAATAGACTTAAAAGTTCTTGTCATTTATGTAAAGGCTAGAACTTTCTTGAAACTGTCTTGAGACCTTTGTTGAACATCAAATGATCATTATGAGTCCCTGGGACAAATTTGCTTTTTATTGATAATGCAATTTGAAAAGATGCAAGCAAAGGCTACTTGGCTAAACACAAATTTAGTGCGATGTGAAGCCTCCTTGCCAGGGATTTGAATTGAAAACATGTAAGAAAAGGTTACCTGTCTAAACAAAAGTTCAGTACAGTGTGAAGCCACTTGCCAAATTTGACTTAAAAGATACAAGAAAGAACTACCTACTCATACACAAGTATGGGATAGTGTGAAGTTACTTGTCATCCCTTGATTACTCAAAAGAAACAAAATGCAAAATTACTTCAAGTTTTGAGAATCTAAAAAGTCAGATGTGCTTTGATCACATCTCATCAAAAGCTTGGGATAAACACTAGTGAGTTTGGAGTCTCTCTGTGCTCATGGTAGAATCCTTTTGGTTCAGGCAAGATAAATTTATGACAATCTACTTTTCTGATCTAAAGTGCTTGTGTAACAACTATTCATGAACTAGAGCCTCTGTATTCTTTCAAACATGTTTTTTTTCATTGGCTAAATTGGCATAATATGTGAGTTGACTTAACTTTCCACTTTGCTTTATCTTGATTATACATCTTGAATAATCCTCAAAGCTTACAAGACTGCATACATTTAGGGGGAGCAAGATGAAAGGGGGAGATTTTGGAGCAACTGTTTTTTTAAAAAAACTTCTTGGTTTCTCTTTGCATTCTTGATGAATCCATTGTCAAAGGGGGAGAGATTTTGGAGAATTTATGGAGTTTCTTGGGAGAAGCTCTGAAATTTTTGGAAAACTTTGGAGAATTTTGGTTTTAGGCACATTGCACATTCACACACACCTTTTCTTCTTAGGGGGAGATTTGTTTTTCACTGTAGATTTTGTCAAGGGGGAGATTTTGTGTTTTCACTTTGGCCTCTGTTTCTAAACTTCTTGATTTCAAATTTTTCCCTTTGAAGTGAATGCCAATGTTCAATTCTAAATGGTGTTGCAAATGTTTTCATCAAGGGGGAGATTGTGAGTCATGTGCTGAAAAATTGGCTTGATCATGTGCTGAAAAATTGGTTAGAATTAATCTTGCAAAATTGCTTGTGCATGTGTTACACTAAGTTTCAAGAAATAGACACTTTGCATTTGCGCTGGACCAAACATCCAAAAACAGTGAGTTTTGCATCTACGCCGGACCAAATGTTTTGGTCCGTCGTGAACATGATTTTGATGCTTTTGCGTTTGTTCAAGAAATCGCATTTTTTTCATGCACGCTGGACCAAATTCTTTGGTCCGCCGTGAACACGTTTTTGAGGAGCTCGTTTGTGCATGTACGCCAGACCAAATTCTTAGTCCGTCGTGAACATGATTTGAGCCGGACCAAGTTTCATCCAAAAAACAGTAAGTTTGCATCTACGCCGGACCAAATTTTTTGGTCCGTCGTGAACGGGATTTTTCATGTCCGTTTTTGCATGTACGACGGACTGATTTTGTTTAGTCCGTCGTGAACGTGTTTTGAAGATTTCAAAACCTAAGCTTTTCACATGTACGCAGGACCAAATTTTTTGGTCCGTCGTGAACATGATCTTGAGGTCTTTTCTGCCAAACCAATCTTTTCAAAACCAGTAAGTTTCGTATGTACGCCGGACCAAATTATTTGGTCCGTCGTTTTCGCGGTTTTAGTGTTTGTGCGGCGTACTGGGTTTTGGTCCATGGTGAACGTGTTTTGGTCGGTTTGAATGCAATGCTCGTGTGAGTAGTTGCATGGACTAAATTGAGTCAAGTCGCGGACTTGTGCTCGGATTCGTTTTGTGTTTGTTCATGTGCAGGTGTTGTTCGAGGGCGAACGTGGTCGATGATGGGACCGGAACTAGGTTCATGGAAGAGCAGAGGTTCGGGACTAGGTTCTGGAGGAATCGAGGTCTTGGTGGTCAAGGATGTCATGCGGGACGTTTGGGCTAGAGAACAGTGCACGTGGATGCTGGTTAGTCACGTGAGTATGGCATGGTTGCCATACGCGTGCAAGAGTTGTAATCATTTAGGGTAGCTTGCATATATTGGGCCAGGTTGGGCCAAGTGGACATGCATATGTACTCTAATAGGTTTTGCTCCTTTAAATAGGGGGAGGTGTCCCCTGTTTTGTTTATTGCTTGTGCCAGGGACAGAGCTGGTGCTTTTAGGGTTTGTACTCTTGTGTTTGGAGTACTTTAGACAAGAGAGAAATAAAGATCAATTTCTTCAAATTCTCTGCGTGCTACAGTACCCGCGAGTTACTGTTCATCCAAGTTTTGGTTTTTGTTTTCTCTTCGGTTTTTCGGTTTAGTAGATTGATTCTTCGTCTACTTTGATTCGTTGAGTTCCTTCTTGATTTAATCCATACAAAACCTCTCTAGGGCATTGATTTAGAGTTACTCAAAGTTTTGTTGGTTAATTCTTTATCATTTTCGTTTAATCTAAAAGTTTTGGTTAGATTGATTCTCGTCATATTCTATCATAGCAAGCTTGCGAGGTATGTAACTTTTGATTCGTAAGTCTGATTGGGTTGATTCTTTTTGGGTTCGATTCATATCGGAATCTAGTTTCTTGTGTTCAAATTTCAGATCAATCCAACGGTTGGATCTCTAGGAATTCACGATTTACAGAGTGTCTGTCAATCTGTTTTGGTGGATACGGAGTTGTTTTTTGAATCCGAATTGGGGTGAAGTTTTAGTAGATTGAAAATTTGGTTTTAAGCTTCCGCAGAATCATTCACCCCCCCTCTGATTGCTATTTTCATATATCTCGATGCTACAATTTCTACGATGAATATCATCAAAGCATGGGTTACTGTGAGTGGCTTTTTGCACTTCTGGTGGAAGTACAATTGATGTGCCTGGGATAGCATTCAGATCAATAGGCTCCTCAGCCATTTCCCCCTCATCTTCCACTATCATGTTATGGAGAATAACACAAGCTTTCATAATTTTACGAGGAATCTTCGTGCTCCAAGAACGTGCTGGACGACGCACAATGTTGAAGCGAGCTTGTAGCACCCCAAAAGCACGCTCCACGTCTTTCCTTTTAGCTTCTTGTTCCATTGCATACAGCTTGTGCTTCTCTAGTTGAGGTGCCCTTATAGACTTAACGAAGGCTGCCCATTCTAGGTAAATTCCATCGGCGAGATAATATCCAGTGTTGTACTGTCTGTCATTGACAGTAAACTGAACCCGAGGAGCTTCACCCCTTATTGCTTCGATAAACAAAGGTGACTGATTGAGCACATTGATATCGTTATTGGACCCAGCAACACCAAAGAATGCATGCCAAATATGGAGGTCATATGAAGCTACCGCTTCAAGGATGACTGTTGGGACTCCATGGTGACCGTTGGTATATTGACCCTTCCATGTTGTTGGACAATTTTCCCACCACTAGTCCATGCAGTCAATGCTACCTAACATTCCAGGGAATCCACGGGACTCTCCAACTTGGAGCAAACGCTCGATATCTTCAAATGTGGGGCGTCACAGGTACTTAGAACCAAATACCTCGATCACCCCTTCCACAAATTTTTCTAAGCACTCCAATGTCGTTCTCTCTGCAACCTTCAAGTACTCACCTAGCATGTCAGCTGGAGTCCCATACGCAAGCATACGGATTGCTACTGTGCATTTTGCAATGGTGAGAGCCCTGAGCGTTTAGTGCAATCTACCCTTTGAGTAAAGTAGGGAGACCAACTACCTAGTGCATTCACTATACTTAAAAAAACATGCCTTCTCATCCGAAATCTTCTACGGAACAATGCATCAGAGTAGAGAGGATCTTCAGCAAAATAATCAGCAAAAAGTTGTGCATGAGCTGCCTCATGGTTCCTTTCGATGTACTGCCTTGAACCACTTCGACGCCTAGATGGACCAGCTTCAAATTTGGCCTTGATCTTCGCTTCAATCCGCCCAGCAAAAGAGTCAAGGACATTTTGCTCGGCCATGTACTCTTCTAAAGTGTATATCTTGGCTGGGTCTATAGAATCATCAGACTGATCCGACATTTTTTTGGGATAGCTAAACAAAGGAAGGATCTGCTATACAAAGGAAGGAGCTACAGCCTGCATATATAGATGCAGCCTGCATAAAAGTTTTGCCTGGGAGTAATTATTTTTTGGGAGTGAAAGCTGACTTCCTAGTTATTTGCAGTTCATAATTACAAAGCATAATTGTGGACTGCATGATTTTTTTAACTGCATTTACTGTGCATGTTGACTGGCAGATGACAATTTGGATTTGTACATGGCAACAGAAGTTACATGTTCCACATGGCAATCTGGTGGGAAGAAAGTGTACTGTTTTTTATTTTTCTGTGCATGTTCATGATTACAAAGCATAATTGTGGACTACATGATTTTTTTAACTGCATTTACTATGCATGTTGACTGGCAGATGACAATTTAGATTTTTACATGGCAACAGAAGTTACATGTTCAACATGGCAATCAGGTGGGAAGAAAGTGTACTGTTTTTTCTTTTTCTTTTTTTCTTTTAGTTTTAAGCAAAGCACAATTCATTTTTACAAGCATAAAGTACCTCAATTAGTGCTGCCAACCATCTTCTCGCGCAGAATCTTCAAGCCTAGCATGTGCTCAGCTTTCATCTCCTCATCCATGACACTAGTGTCCATGCTCATCAAAGCCTTGTATGATTCCAGCAAGGATGCCTCCTTTCTAAGCCTTGCTGCCTCAACCTTTGCATCAGAAACACATTGTTGGGTCACTAAGAAATCTTCATGTCGTTTGCTAGCTGCAGCTTGAATATCCATGTACTTTTTCATATCTTCATCCAATCCAATGTCCTCAGCCTTGATCTTGCCTTTGCCATAGTTGTTTCTTATCTTCTTTCGTTCCAATCGGACGTTCCTTTTCACTAATATCTTTAGGCTTTTCTATTATGTCCCCAACTCCTCCCTCACCATCCAACTTCCTTTTGTTCGAATGCTCAAGTTCCTCCAGAATTGCTAGACACTTGGGTTTGTCCTTCATAATCTTCCAGCAGTGCATAACTGTGAATGGACCTTCTTTTTAGTAGTCATCCAAATAAAATTGCAGTGCCTTTTCTCTCAACTGGTCATCCGATTGACCACTAACATAAATTGAGTTAGCCTTCTTCCACGAGGCATAGAAAAACCCGACCCATCTCTTAATCTTTTGAAATTTATCTCTGAGATGCTTCACCTTCCTTTTCCTATTAGAAAGTGTAGTCTTGTTTAGTCTGCATGCACATCTCCCTAGTAGTGGTCATTTTTCTTGCCATTCCCATTAATTGGGTCATTTGAATGAAATAACCATGCGCTCACCTACAACATAGATTACAAGTTTGGAGATTGCTCAAATCTTTGTAAATGAAAAAAAACACAGAAATTTAAGTGCCAATTTACTTACCAATTGCACATCTTCATCTGGTGTCCATGAAAGGCGCTTCTCTGTCCTAACATCATCTCCATCATCAATGCTAATGATAGTTTTAACTTTTGAACTCGATGCACTGTGTTGATTTATTGAATCAGATTGTGTTGCTGGGAATGAAGTCATGCCATTATGGAGAAAGTTTAGAAACCCGCCAGGTGGACTGCAATTTATATAAATTTACAAGATAGCTGTTAGATAAATGATGTAAAAATTACACAGAGATTGATGTAGCTTGATAAATTTATTCTATGATACCTAACAGCATAAGCAAATCAATTTTTACCACTCTGGTGAATTTGTGGACATATTCAGATTGCTATGGCCATCTGGTGTGGGTATGACGCCCATCCAAGCTCCATATGGGGGAACAATCGAGTTGTTCTGTGGCGGTGGGGCAATCCACCAACCTACGTGAGAGACAATCCATCATCAGCACTGCGACTCGAGCTGGAAGCAAGCAACAACAGTAGCCACCATAATCATGTTTAAATTAACAAAGTCGAAAGCAAAATGACCAATTGAACATGTAGCTTCTGTTGCTATGTACAACATTCATCTAACATGCTTGATGTGAAAAAGGAACTATTTTTGGTGTGCTTTTTGGCTCTACTTGCCAACAATCACCATGAGACAAAAGGGGACCACCCAATCAGTACTTATGCGATGGCTAAAGCCGATTTTCCTCTCAGAAAAGAAGGGACTAGTAAAGCACTATAGCCAGACAATATAGCGATGGTATACAGAGATAGACAGTGAGCAAACAACGGTGATTTAACGACACAGTGCTGCATTACTACATACATACATAAAGCCTAGACAGAAAGAGGATTGAGATGCAAACAAAAGGCAGATCAAACGGGCATGGTAGGGCCCCTCAAGAAAGAGTAGAAGCCGATTTATAAACTACCACTATGGTACTGCCAGTTTTGCTGCTCTGAAATCATCATAAGAGACTAAGACACAACAACCATCTCCCCAAGCCAAGAACTCGCAGCGCCGCCTCTGCAGAGGGAGTATGAGTTCTACATGTCGGCGCCGCTGGACCGGTTGGTGGAGCCCCTGGAGTCACCTGCCAACGAGCTCTTCTACAAGGAGAAGCTCCTGCCGCTGCACCTGCCGCCGCGCATCCAGATGGTCAAGGAGCTCCTCGACGGCTGCGTTGCGGTCGGCATCGGGGGACGGATCCTCCCCGTAAGCACCGCACCGGCGACGCCGTACGAGTCATGCAACGCGTCGCCGGCAAACTCGTGCTGCTCTAGCTATGGATTGAAGAGCGTTTTACCTGGAGGCGGAACCATGGCTTCACCAGATCATGGGAAGGCGATGTTGGGCTTTAATGCAGTGCCCCACCAAGGAACACTAGCTGCCGGAGCTTGAGGCGTTGGAGGAGCAACCTCCCTCTTGGAACGGTGGCTCGTCGCTTGCAGAGATTTAGGGATTGGGAATGCTAGGTTTTTGGGAGGTCAAGAGGCAAGACATGGATTTAACTGGTGCGTGGGTGCTATGGAGGGAGGGATTTGGGTCGTGGGTGCTGCGGAAGGAACGATTTGGGGTGCAAGCTCCACAGAGGAAGGAGGGATTTGGCACGCGCGGAGAAGAAGCAGGCGTGGGGAAAAAAATATGGGGATGGAACCGGAAGGGTTGGAGGTGGAGCACTAGATCGATATGCGCGAGAAAACGCGTGGCGAAGCGACGGGAGAGTCGTTTGTGCATCGTTAAATCACCGAAAGGTGCCTCGTTTTTCTCTATCGGCTCTCGTCAGATCTGTAGATTGTTGTCTTCTCTCTCCTTAATTAATCTCTTCCACATAGGACAGATGATGATATGGACTCTCTTATAGAGAGCTGATCTGCGGCTGCCCTAACAATGACATCACCAGTTACCAACACTGACAACACAGCCCGAGGACATGCCGAATAGCCAAGCTCCACAGCAGAAGGGAGCAAGAGACCAACAGCCAGCATTGCGCATTGTATTTGTATGCCGAATGCGAAAAAAAATGGGAACAAATAGTAAGATTGAATAGAAAGCCAACTATTCTGCTACCTACAGAATAAAACCGCAGGTGTACTCTGTGCAAAAGCATCTCTATGCCGTATACCAAGACCAGCGTCAATTCTACAAGGCTTAAGACAATTTTAATGTGATGCAAAGTACCATAGTTACAAGAACCCCGATTGTCGACTCAGGTTCGCGGTTCAACACTTTTTGTTCCAATTTTCACTGCAAACACAAAACCCGTACCCTAAACAGTTCGGGTACCCTAAACAGTTCGGGTTAGACGGATCCAATTCATGATTCACAGGACTTTACAACGAATCCTGTAACTATGCAAATACATTCTACAAATGATTCAATGCCAACATATTAATGTGATGACAAGAAATAAGTGAATGAATAGCGTGCAAGTGATCGATTTCAACAGACAATCTACACACGACCAAAAGTAAAAGGCAAAATATCCGGTGCACTGAAATAAGCTAACAAAACATTGAGATCGAGGCATTGCAACATCACTTATCCTTACCCAAGTCCAGATCAAAATAGAAATCATATAGTATTGTGTGCCATGATGTGCCACACCAGTAAGATGGTTTCAATCAAATTACTACATATTTAAGCATGACACACCTACCGACAGAAAACGCTTGTTAACCAGAACAGCAATGGGACAGGCAACAACTTCATAATAGAATCATTCTAGACCATGGCAGCTAATCTAGTAGACATCAAAAGCTGGAAGCATCACACACACATCCATTAGAGTGCATAATTAAGCATCCAAACAAACATAGGAATTTACTATTGACACATACTTGCCACAAACAAAGCAAATCTAAGACACTAATCAAACAACCAACAAGTCGAAATCATCATTTCCTTGAGCGAAGAATCGTAGATAGGACATACTGAGAACAATACCAAGATCGAATTCGATCTATTAGCTAGAACAAGACCACACTTTGAACGAAACTGATGCAAAAATTCCCACAAGGTGTGTCCCAATAAGCTTGCTTAACAGATCCATAAAGATAATCTCAGAAACAGGCACAAGTACCATTACATCAGTATACTTTGAATATATCAAAAGCCAACTGCTACTTAGAGAGAGAGAGAGAGAGAGATTTCAGCTTTGGAAAGAAATTGCAGTGCACCAGTACCATCCCGCCGCCGTTGCAGGCTCAGAAACGGAGCTTGGTGAAGAACCACCTGTTCTTGCTGGTCTTGAACCGCTCCTCCAGGCGCGCCTTGGCGGCGTTGCAGGCGGCGACCTTCTTGTCCCTGGTGGCGAGCGCGTCGGGCCCGACGGCGACCTCCTTGAGGTCGACGTCGAGGGTGTAGTGGGTGGGCATGAGGTGGGTGAAGTTGACGAGCTTGAGGAAGCACTTGACGCGCGACTTCTTGGCCGAGTCCTTGCGGATCACCTTCTTGGGGTACTTGGCGAGGCCGGCGACGAGGCAGTGACCGTAGGGGCGGTCGCGGGTCCCCTCCTTGAACACGCGCACGATCACCGCCTTGCGGCCCGCGAACCGCCCCTGCAGCAGGATCACCGCCTTGCCGGGCTTGAGGAACTTCACCATGGCTGTTGCTCCTGCTTCTCGTCCTCCTCCTCCTCTGAGGCGGGAGAGGTATATAGGGGAGCCCTCGGTGGGGTTGAGACCGAGAGGAGATGCTAGGGTTTGGGGGGTGGAATGACGGTCTGACCCCTATGGCTTGAGTTCATTGGATGTGGATCGGATGGGTACACGTGGGAGCAGGATGGTGGGGCCGCGGTGTCAGTATATGCCTTGTGGGCGTGTGGTCGGGGTGAAATGGGAAGAGAGGAGGGGGGGTTGGTTTACATGGCGTTGGGTCCCACTGCGCAGTGACGTACATTACATAGTGGACTTGAAGATTTTCTCTACATAAGGTGTCAACTGCAAGGTTTTAAATTTTATTTTGGTACAAATCTTGGAAGAGGCTGAAATATGAAATCTTGACAAGATTTTGAAATTTTTGACAAGATTTCGAAATTTTAAACAAAATTCGGATGAAATCTAAAAATCAAATTTTAAATCCGGTTTTTTTCAATTGGGAAATTCGAGATTTCGATCGAAATCACCGAGATTTCGGTCCAAATTTCGATAAAAAACACATCAAAAAAATTTTAAATTTTTTTTTTGGATGGTTCTAACACATCACTAATGTTTTCATAAAAATTTTAGATGATTAGCAAGCCTGAGGAATTTTTAAAAAATCTAATAGTGTTACTATCATAATAAAAAAAGGTTGATCGGCAAATTTCAATCGAATGAAAAATGGTGTAAACCACGTTATAAACTTTTAAAATTTTTTATGGATGATCCTAACACATCCATAATATTACCGACAAATGTTGTTCAACTTTTAGGGTAGATACAACATGAAACATGAACAACATGTTTATAATAAAATAGCACGTTCATGTCATTTTGCTTGATTTTGAGAACCAGATGATCAAGAGGGCAACTTCAAGGATATCCAGTAATGCACCTTGGCAACAGATACAGATATCCAAACATTACAAGGTGAATTAGGAGTAGGAAAAGCAACACTTGTTTTAGCAATCATAAGTTTAATCCATGCCAATAGGAGCAATGTTATGACCAAAATGTAATTGCTTTGTCAACAATTATTCCAATACAACAACACCACGAAACAAATAATTTACTGAATTGCCGATGGAATCACGTTTTTCTTGGGATTGCTTTGACCAAAATTAAGCATTTAATGTAAGTTATCAAAATTGTCAATGGAACCACGCTTTTGTTGGGGCTACTTTGACCCAAACTATAAGCATTTATTTGCTCATGTTTATTTGACCTAAACAGAAGCAACATGTATAGTTGAACAATACAAATAAGAGTTTTAACGCATTTTTTCTTAGGAAATTTGATCTAAGCTTGTCCAAACATGCACCAACAGTAGTGCCACTAGTACGTTCAAAACATAAAAAGTTTAAAAGTTTTTAATGTCAAAACAATATGATCTCAAATTGAGCAAGCCTCAAATTGTTCTTATCGACGATAGGAGAACGGGCTCCCGTCGAGCTTACTTGTTGAATGGGGGATCAACAGAGCCCCGTCGTACGGATCAGGGGAGTCGTTCGAGCGATGCCAGGTCGGGAGAAGGGGGACACGGAGTTTATCCTGGTTCGGGCCTCTCACTGCCGAGATAACAGCCCTACTCTAGTGTATTGTATTCTATCGGGCGTGTATATATGTTACAGATATCAGGGGGGTTTAAATACTATGATTAGAGATACACAGAAGGTAACTACCCCCTGGATTTACGCTATGCAACTATGTCCGTGATCTGCTGCGCTTGATCTGCGCGCTATTTGAACTTCGGATATAATTTCCCTTGATCTTCGGCTGGTTGGTTGCCACCTTCCTTCCCCGGGCATTGACCGAGTCCACTGACCAAGTACCCGAGCAGGACGCGATCCCCACGAGCATGCTTGCTCGTGGTCGTTTGGAATGGCCGCGAGTGAAGGGGCGGATGCGTATTCTCGAAAGGTGTGATGCTCGTTTCATATTCCCGAGCATCTTCCGTCGCCATTGTATGGTCGGCGAGCCTCAGAATCACCTGGGGGTATCGTGGTCTTTTACCAGATAGTCAATCCCCAACAGCTAGCCCCCGAGGTTCAAGCAGGGAACCATCTTTGCTCGGGCTTCCCCTTGAGCCTAAGAAGATCTGAAAGAGGGATTGAATTTTCCTTTGGTCGTGGCCTACGACCATTTTATGTCGGGAGGCGACCTTTTTTCCCGCCGCATGTTCCTTCTGTGCTGGCGCGACATTTGATTATTTTTTGGTTCCTTCTCCGAGAAGCCTCCCCGTAACGGTAAAGCAGTTTCTTGGAAAGTGCGCTTTTACTGGGCAGTTTTTCACCGTACTGGACAGGTGTCGCTACGCGATAGGTCGCGGTTTCTAACGTGCCCCTTCGCTGCCTTTTTAACCCCGCCTGCTAGGAAAGGATAGGGCTATTGCGTACTTGCTTGTCCTCGGCCAAAATCTTCCAAGAGCCTCAGAGCCCAAGAACCTTCTTCGCCCTCCTTCTCCCTTCGGCCATGGCACACTTCGGGGTTAGCCAGATGACCCGGAGGCGGCTCCAGGTGCTCACGGACGAGGGGTATGTCGACCCAAGCACAGGTTGAGTGCCCGGGGGTGACGTGGCGCTGGCACCGCGGGAGAGAGAGATCGTCTCCTGCGAGCTGTATGCCATCAACGGGCTCCGCTTGCCCGAGAGTGAGTTCCTTGTCTCCGTACTCGCCTTTTGCGGGTGCGAGATTTCTCATCTCCACCCTAACTCTATTCTAGTCCTCGCAGTCTTCTCCCACCTTTGTGAGGCGTTCGTGGGTGTGATCCCCACCGCCAGTCTTTTCTTCCACTTCTACTCTCCTTTTCGCATCGGCCGGGATGGTCCCGCCGGCTGCGTTTACCTTCGCCTTCGGCCCAACCGACCATACGAGTACCCTCTCGTTTCTTTGAAGGACTCGGTGTCGGGTTGGGCCGACCTTTGGTTTTACCAGAAGAAGGCGGAGGGGTCCCAGTTGATCTATACTGGGGAGCCCGCTCCGCCTGCTGAGTCGACGCGCCCGCCCGTGTGGCCTGAGGAGGAGCGGGTGCTCAGGACGATCAGCGAGCTCACCCAAATGGGGCTCACTGGTCGGGACATTGCCCAGGATTTTTCCTTCAACCGTGTGTCCCCCCTGCGGCGCCGCGAGCATCCTTTCTTCGAGGTGACCGGGTGGCAGGATTTCACCCGTGAAGACAACGCAGGTGCGTTCCTCGAGCACTTTTTCAAACATTGTTGCTTCCTGGTGATTGGCGCTACTTTTTCTTCTAACACTTGGTCGTGTTGCAGCCCCGAGGACGGACTGGGTCGAGGAGAGGGTCACCGAGATGTTCGGCGCCCTGAAGGAGAAGGAGCTGACGCGCAATCGTCAGATCTCCAAGAACGTTTTTGACCGCAGCGACGCGGTAAGTACCTTTGTTTGCTCCTGCCCGAGGGCATGTTTCCCGAGCTCATCTCCCCCTGTTTCTGTTTGCAGGAGAAGGTCGCCCTCGAGCTCGCCGTGGCGAGCACGGAGCCGCTGCCGCAAGCCGGCACCCCAGCCAGGGGTTCCCGCAAGAGGTCGGCGGGTCGAGGCCGCCAAGCATCCACCTCGCCTCCTCGCGCTAAGCGGTCGAAGTGCCGGGCTTCGACCAGGGCTCCCTCCACGCCGCATCTCGAGTACGCCGACCGGAGGGAGGTAAGAGAGCTTCGCACCTGGTACGCTGACTTCAAGCGGAAGAAGCTGGAGCTGATGGGCCGATTGGAACAGCTTGCCGAGCAGGCGAAGAAAGCCGAGGAGGCGGCCAGGTCCCCCCCGAGCAAGGAGCAGCTGGAGAGGAAAATCAAGGCCCTCCAGGACCAGCTCGCTCAGGTGGTCGAGGACCCTGAGGAGGAGGAAGAGGAGGAAGACGCCTATGCTCTGGTCAGAAGGAGCAGGAGGTCGTCTTCCCGATCGACCTCGGCGCTGGAAGGGGTCGACATGGACGATGTCGACCCGGCGATGGCGCGGGCCAGCGACGCCGCATAGGAGCGTGTCGTGGCCGTTGTTGAGGCCTACGAGGTTGCCGCGGGCAGGACACCCGTTGCCCGAAGCGGGGAAACCGAGGAAGAGGGCGCTGCTCGCAGGGCGGAAGGTAAGCCTTGTTTGGCTCTTTTGTTGAATTTCTTTGTTCTTGTTTTGCGATTTCTTCTTTCTTTTTTCGGGCTAACCCCACTCCGCTTGGCGTGGGCGTGATAGCTCGGATGTTGTCTTTGGACTTCCGTCAGATGGCTGAGGAGATTCTCGACTCTGCAGTTGACGCCGAGCTCGACCGCGTCTTCGACCAAGTGATGGCCGAGGCCGAGGAGGAGCCGGTGCCAACCGCGGCCTCAGAGGAACCCGAACTTCCCCCGACGGATATAGAGCCGACTCCGGCCACGGAGGAGCAAGACCCGCAAGGGGCCGAGGACCAAGGAGCCATGGCCTTGGTCCCTTGTGAAGGGGCAAGCGCGAGTGAGGCCCAGACGACGGGCTCCGAGGGCCAGGGGGAAGAAGTGGTCGTCGTCGACCAACTGCCCCTGGCTGTGGACCATGGACGGGAGGTGGTCGTCGTCGACCAGTCGCCTCCAGCCGCGGAGCAAGGAGAGGAGGTGTTTGCCGCTGCCGTCCAGCTGCCTCCAGCCGCGGGCCAAGGGGAAGAAGTGGTCGTCGTCGACCAGCTGCCGTCGCCGTCGACCAGTTGCCTCCGGCCGCGGACCAAGGATAGGAGGTGGTCATTGTCGACCAATCGTCTCTGGCCGCGGAGCAAGGAGAGGAGATGGTCATCGACGACCAATCGCCTCCGGCCGCGGAGCAAGGGGCGGGTGCGCTCATTGTCGGCGTTCAGCCCCCGAGCGTGGCGGCCGAGAAGGAGGAAGGTGGTCGTGAGCCGCCCGTCGAGGAAGATCAACCTCAGGGCGACCTGAGGTTGGTCGAGGGGCAAAAGGCCGTTGCCCTCCTGGGGGCACCGGGTGCCCAGGAGGGGCAAGATCTTGACACGCCAGCTCGGGGCCAGGATGATCCCGCGTGGGTCAATCCCTTTTTCCGAGCTGGCGCAACCGACCGCCAGCGGCTTCGGGACAAGCTGGTTAGCCGGGCTCTTCTGGTAAGTCCTTTGTTTCTTTCTTTTTCATAAGGCGAGCAATCTTTTGGGGGCTTCTTTGACTCTTCTTCTTTTTCGCCTAAAGTTCGCTGCGAAGGCCATGGAGGACATTGACGCCTCCGCAGTTCTAGCAGAAGAGTACTGGGCGTACCACCACGAGCAAGACGCCAAGATCGCTGATCTCGAGCGTCTGGTCTCCGAGGTGCGTGAGGCCAACCTGAAGGAGCTGGAGTCGGCGAGGAACCTCATGGTCGGGCTTCGAGACCAACTCTTCTAGAGCTAGGCGGTGAAGAGCACTTCAGCGGTGAAGAGCACTTCAGCGCTGAAGTGTGCTGAGCTTGAGGAGGAGCTGGTGAAGCTACAGCAGGAGGTCCTTGACCTACGCCGCGACCTTCAGCGAGCTCGGGAGCGCGAGGAGGCCCAGCTCAAGGAGGCGCAACGCCTTCGAGAAAGCGCGGCCGAAGGTCGCGCGGCTCGGCGGAAAGTATTGGACTTGGAGGCAGAGGTCGACTCCCTTAAGGAGAAGCTTGCTACCCTCCAGGCCGAGCGTAGGACTCAGCTTTTCTTCCTTTCCCTTTAGGTCGTGCAAACCTGTAAAAAACGATTTTTTGGTTTAATGAGCAAAATCACAAGTGTTTAGGACCTTGCCGATTTTGTTCCTGATGCGCGTCTGCTCGAAATCGGTCCTGTAGAGAAAAGATTAAGTCCCTGCACAGGGGCAGACAATACGATCACGAGCAACCAGGTAAAAAAGATAGTACGAGCAAAGAATCCCTAGTTAAAAAACTCGGAGAAAAGGATGGAACGTCCCTATCGCACGGAGCCCCCGCCATGGATAAAGGTCGTGCCCCTAATGTTGCGAGCACGAGTTTGTTCATGGGAGAGATGAGGGAATCTTTGAGCGTAACGTGTTTTTGAACGATCTAAAAGGTCGCTTGAGTCGAGGAAGAGATGCGCGCGAGCATTGTTACGCTCGTAGAGCAGATGGGCTTAGGCTGACAATACGTAGGGTCACCATACCCGAGTAGGTGCTGAACCGGGCTTAGGGAATGCTCGCGACCAACCACACATACAGCGAAGAGCTACTGTGGAAAGTGATCGGATGGGCTAGCTTCCGGCCGGTGCCCAAGAGGAATGGTGTGTACATATTCGTTGGTTAAGCTCGCCCGCAGTGCCGGTAGTCGACGATGCTCGTTTGATAAAGCAAGGACAAAGTCAGAAGTAGGAAGGAAAATAACTTATCGAAAGAAACGCAAAGGTCGTGAGATAGGGATATGCGTCTAAACGTAGAATTTACGTAGTTGGTCGATGTTCCAGGTGCTGGCGAGCTCCCGACCGTCTTCCATCGCGAGGCGAACAGCCCCCGGGCGTGCTGTGGACATGACCGTATAGGGTCCCTCCCACCTTGGGGTCAGCTTATTGGCTTTTGACAGGTCTTGAACTCTTCGTAAGACCATGTCACCAACTTGCAGGGCCCTTGGTCGGACTGACTTGGCCGCGTGCCTACGAAGGGCTTGTAGGTAAACCGCAGACCGAAGCAGCGCCCATTCGCGTGTTGCTTCGACGAGGTCTAGGTCGATGAGGCGCTCGACCTCCTGATCAATGGAATCGATCATTTGCACCCTTGGGGAACCCATCACAATTTCGGCAGGTAAAATGGCTTCCGCACCATAGACGAGTTGGAAAGGCATTTCGCCTGTGGCCCGACTTGTCGTGGTGTGGACGGACCAAAGAACGGCGGGAAGCTCGTCCACCCACTGCTGTCTGTGCTGGTTGAGGCTTTTGAAAACCCTCTTTTTATGCCCTGAACTAACTGCCCATTTGCTCGTTCGGCTGCTCCATTGCTCTGTGGATGTGCCACAGAGGCGAAGCAGACCTTGGTCCCGACCTCCTCGCAGTAACTTTGGAACAATTCATTGGTGAATTGGGTCCCATTGTTTGTGATCAGACGGTTGGGTATCCCGAACCGAGTTACTATGTTGCTGCGGAGGAACCTCTTGGCTGCCTGAGCCGAGATGGTTGATACGGGCTCGGCCTCTATCCACTTGGTGAAAGTGTCGATGGCCATGAGCAAGTATTTGCAGCCTTTCTGACCCCGGGAGAAAGGTCCAAGGACATCAAGCCCCCAGGTCGAGAACGGCCATGAGAGCGGTATGGTTTGCAGGCATAGGCCGGTTGACGGACTTTACGAGAATGAAACTGGCATGCTCGGCAGGTCATTACGATCGACCGTGCATCCGCCAAGGCTGTAGGCCAGTAGTATCCCAATCGGAAGGCCTTGCTTACAAGCGTTCGGAACGACGAGTGAGCTCCGCACATTCCTTCATGGATGTCACGAAGAAGGTACTGGCCTTCCTCTTGAGAGACGCAATTGGAAAGGATTCCTAATGCGCCTTTTCGGTATAGGTCGCCTTCGATCAGTTTGTACTGAGAAGATCGCCTTGTTAGCTGGGAACGCTCGGCTTCTTCCTCGGTCAATGTCCCATGCGCAAGGTATTGGATGAATGGCGTCATCCAACATGCACTTTGCTCGAGGAAGGAGACCCTACCGTCGGCCTCTGAATCCTCCTCTGCAGAGGGAATGGAGGGCTTGTATAGGTGCTCGACGAGCACCCCCGCCGGAGCGGTAGTTTGAGATGAACTGACCTTAGACATTTGGTCGGCCAGGGAATTGTCCTTCCTGGGGATGTAGATTACTTCGAAATTCCTGAAGTATTTCTCCATCTTCCTTACTTCGGCCAGGTAAAGCGCCATTGAGGTATCGGAACACTGATACTCCTTGTTGACCTGGTTCATGACCAACTGTGAATCGCCCATCACAGTGAGTCATTGGACTCCTAACGATTTACACGCTCGAAGTCCGGCCAAGAGACCTTCGTACTCCGCCCCGTTGTTGGTCGCGGCGAAATGTAGTTGGATGGCGTATTGGATTTGTTCTCCATCCGGGGAGACCAAAACGACGCCAGCCCCCGAGCGCTCGTATGCTCGGGATCCGTCGAAATACAAGGTCCAACGGTTTTCCCTTGATCCGGTGGTCTCATTGGTGGTGGTCTTTGGAGCCGACCATTCCGCCACGGTCACCGAACTTATGATTTGATTGCCGTGCGGGCTGAAAATATTATTTCGAATTCCGCGAGCTCCATGGCCCACTTGGCTATACGACCACTGGCGTCCTGGTTTTTCAGGATTTCTCTGAGCGGGAAACTGGTTGGTATCGTGATCCTGTGGGCTTGAAAGTAGTGTCATAACTTCCTGGAAGCCATCAGCAACGAATACAGGAGCTTTTGAACTTCAGGATAACGCTCCTTTGGTCCATGCAGTACCTCGCTGACATAATAGATGGGTCGTTGGACACCGTCCCTCTCCACCGTTAGTACTGCACTTACAGCCTGTGGGGTTGCCGCTAGGTATAGTAGCAATTCTTCCCCCGTTGCAGGTGTGACGAGGACGGGTGGTTTGGAAATGTATTGTTTCAGCTCTTTGAAAGAGTGATCAGCTTCCTCCGTCCATGTAAAGACATCGTGCTTGCGGAGGGCTTTAAAGAAAGGCAGTCCTCGCTCCCCCAGCCGGGAAATGAACCGGCTCAAAGCAGCCATTCGCCCGGTCAAAGCTTGTACTTCCTTTACGCATGTGGGCGGTCTCATATTCTTGATGGCTTCGATTTTCTCTGGGTTTGCCCCAACGCCTTGTGGTCCGACCATGTAGCCGAGCACCTTGCCAGCTCTCACACCGAACACGCATTTCTCTGGATTCAACTTTATTTGATGCTTATTGAGGTTACAAAATGTTTCTTCCAAGTCAGCAACGTGACCCGAGGCGCTCTTGCTTTTTACCACTATGTCATCAACATAGACCTCCAAGTTTCGACCCACTTGGTCTGCGAAGGTTTTCTGCATGAGGCGCTGAAAGGTTGCTCCCGCATTCCTTAGACCGAAAGACATGGTCGTATAGCAGAAAGTACCGAATGGGGTGATGAAGGAGGTCTTTTCTTCGTCTTCACGCGACAGGCTGATATGATGATAGCCCGAATAAGCGTCTAAGAAGCTCATGGTTTGTGATCCCACCGTCGCGTCGACCAGTTGGTCTATGCGAGGTAGCGGGTAGTTGTCCTTCGGGCATGCTGCGTTTAGACCCGTGTGGTCGACGCACATGCGCCACTTGCCCCCTTTCTTTCTGACCAAGACCGGATTGGCCAGCCATTCAGAGTGTTCGACCTCCCTAATGAAAACAGCCTTTAGGAGTTTGTCGAGCTCCTCCCGGATGATCGCCTGCTTTTCCGGGGAAAAGCGCCACGTTTTTGTCGCATTGGTTTTTTGTCAGGCTGAACTGCTAGCCTGTGCTCGACCACCTCCCTAGGGACCCCGGGCATGTCGGATGGTTCCCAGGCGAACGCATCCAAGCTTGCTCGGAGGAAGGTGATGAGCTCGAGTTCCTATTTGGGATCTAAGGAAGATCCCAAATGTACGACCTTGGCAGGTTCCGACTCGCTGAGTGGAACAGCCTTGGTCTCTCCTCCAGGTTGGAGGGCAAGTTTAGGCCAGGAGTGCTTCGGCTCTTGGTCGGGGCCACGAGTGGGTAACTGGCCGACCATATCCAATGCCCTTTCATCGCAATTCAGTGCGGACTTGTGGTTCCCTTTCACGGTTATGACCCCGTTTGGCCCGGGAACTTTCAGGCACTGATATGCGTGATGTGACGCGGCCATGAACTTGGCCAAAGCCGGTCTGCCGAGGATGGCATTGTAGGCCGTTTCGAAGTCTATCACCTCGAAGGTGATTAGCTCCGTTCTGAAGTTACTCGGGCCGCCAAAGGTCACGGGCAGAATGACCTGGCCCAAAGGCTTGATTGAGGTCCCCGGGACTATTCCGAAGAAGGGTACAGCTATGCTTTTGATCTTGGAGCGAGGAATCTGCATCTCGTGCAAAACCTTAGCTAATATCAAGTCCAAGGAGCTCCCAGAGTCTATAAGGACCCGACCGACGATAGTGTTGCTGATGGTGGGGCTTACGACCATCGGAAGCTTCTGTGGTTTGGTCATTCCAAGGGGACAGTCGTCCTTGGAGAAAGTGAGAGATAGCTCGGACCATTTGAGTTCTTTGCCGTGACCGAGGCTTACCTTGGGTGACATGGTGTACTTCCCTCGCAGCGTCCTTTAAATCCCGGCGAGACTTGTAGGCGGAGGAACCCCCGAAGATAACCGCAATGTGGTTCTGCGGTTCTTGATATTCCATGTCTTCTTCGTTTTCTTCGACGGGTTGCTTGCCTTTGCCATTCTCGCCCTGCTCTGGGAGCGATGGCATGGGACCTCTGCCGTTGTAAAACTGCTCCAGGCGGTAGGCCCACGTTCGGCAATTCCGTAGGTCATGCCCGTGTGCCTGGTGGAGCGGACAGTAGAGGTCGCCCCGTCGATCCACTTGGTCGCCTCGATCGCGGGGCCTGTGCGGCTGGCCTCTTCCCCGAGCATTAAACCCCGGCTGCTACCGGGTTTGTTCGGGTCATTCTTCGATCATTGCGGCCACCATGCCCGGTGGGAGCTGTTTTTTCTTCTTCTTCTTTGTAGGATCGAAGAATACGAATATAGCAATCAGAGGGGGGTGAATGATTGTGCGGAAGCTAAAACCAAATTCTTGATCTATTAAAAGTTCACCCCAAAACAGAACCAAATAATTGCCTCGTTTTCGACAAAAACAGAATGACAGAGGTTAGGTAAAACGCGAATTCCTGGAGATCCAACGGTCGGATCGATCTGAAATTTGGAAACAAGAAACTAGATTCCAGTACGAATCGAACCCAAAAAGAATCAGCTCGATCGGACTTACGGATCAAAAGTTATAAGCTTCGCAAGCTTGCTGTTTCAGAACTTGACGAGAATCAATCTAATCAAAAACTTCAAGATTAAACAAGATCTTCAAAAGATTAATCAACTAGACTTTGAGAAACTCTAAATCAATACCCTAGAACGGTTTTTGATGGATCAAATCAAGATGAAACTCAACGATCAAAAACCAATCTAGAATTAGAACAAGCATGCAAACAAGAACCAAAAACAGAAAACACTGTAGCGATGTGGTTACTGTAGTACGCAAAAATCTTGGAAGAATTGATCTTTATTTCTTGTCTAAAATACTCTCATCAAAAGAGTACAAACCCTAAAACCAAGCTCAAGGCTTGATGCGCTCAGCTCTGCTTGGTTCCTTTCAACAGGAGACCCCCCACCTATTTAAAGCACCAACCCACAAGGAGTTCTGAATACGATTCCTATTCCCTAGAAGGAATCCGTATCCAACACAACTCTACTTGGCCCAACCTGGCCGAGTACAACTCTTGCACGCGTATGGTAACCCTTCCATACTCACGTGACTAACACTTTGCACGCGTATGGCCACCTGCCATACTCACGTGACTAACACTTTGCACGCGAATGACCTCCTGCCATTCTCACGTGACTAACCATTCTTCATGTGCACCATTCTCTTAGCCCGAACGTCCCGCATGACATCCTTGACCACCAAGACCTCAGTTCCTCCTGAACCTAGTCCCGAACCTCGGTTCCTCCATGAACCTAGTTCCGGTCCCGTCATCGACCACATTCGTCTTCGAGCAATACCTGCACATGAACAAATCACAAAACGATTCCGAGCACAAGTCCACGACTTGACTCAATGTCAATCCATGCAACTACTCACATGAGCATTGCATAAAGTCCACTTCAAAAGAAGCATCATGAAATCATCACAAATTTCATAATCTCAAATTCAAATTGTTTCAATTCTGCTCAAAACCCTAATTCAGCAAAAACGCATTCACGACGGACAAACAAAACCAAATCGGCGCAAATGCCAAGTGAAACCCTAGAAAGCGATTCACAACGGACCAACAAAGTCTGTCCGTTGTACAAGGGAAACTCTCGGTTCCAAAAGAAAACATTCGGCCAAAACATGTTTACGACGGACAACCAAAATCGATCCGTCGTACATGCAAAAGTCTCGATTCAAAACGCTTTCAAATTCATGTTCACGACGGACAAAAATCTTGTCCGCGCAAAGCGTGCCACGCTTCGGTTTCAAAAACAACATGGTCCGAACGAAACCCTAAAGCAAAAATGCATTCACGACTGACCAAAGAAGTTTGTCCGCCGTACATGCAAAACTTACTGGTTTCTTGGAAGATTGAGTTCGACTCATGAGCTCAAAAACACGTTCACGATGCACCCAAAAACTTTGTCCGTCGTACATGGAAACTTCTTGTTTCTTGAGATCTTGGTCCGCGCAAAGCGAAACTTACTGCTTCTTGTCAAATTGTCAAGCACATGCACCAGCACATTTTGCAAATCCAATTCTAAGTTAATTTTTCAGTTCAAAGCCAATTTTTCAGCACATGATTTCACAATCTCCCCCTTGATGAAAACATTGGCAACACCACTTAGAATTGAACATTTGGCATTCACTTTACAAAAGATTTTAAAATCCAAAGGAGAAAGGACCAAAACGAGAAAACACAGAATTCCCCCTTTGACCAAAATGCAAAACAAAATCTCCCCCTGAGAAGGAAAATGTGTGTGAATGTGCAATGTGCCCAAAAATTCCAAAAATCTCCAAACTTCTCCCAAAATTCTCAAATTTCCAAAAACAACTCCCCCTTTTTCTTCTCCCTCTTTTTCCTTAAACTTTTCAACGATTTCCAAATTTCTCCCCCTTTGACAATGGATTCATCAAGAGTAAAAGAGAGAACAGGTTCAAAATTTTTCTGTAGCAAAGATTTCACAAGGAGAAACAAGGGAGTGCCAAGATAAGAAAAGATGAGCTCATTCGATCATATAACCTTATATATCACATAATATGCAAAATACATGATCTTGATGTGATTTTAACAAGTTAGGGAATGACATGCATCTCAACCTCAATTTAGTCAACTATAGCCAAGTACTAAGCAAGATCTTAGCAGAAAAAGCAAGGCTTTAAAAATTGAAGCAACTAACAACTTAGGGCGAGCAAGTAGTTTCAACTCCAATCTAGTAGACCAATTTAATCTTTAAACAATAAGTTGCATGTGGCATGCTTGAAGCATACTTCTTTTATTTTCTAGGATTGGCATGCTTGAAGCATACATCTTATCTTTGAGGGAATGGCATGCTTGAAGCATACATCTTATCTTTTAGGGAAAGCATCCTGAAGCACATAACTTGAGGTTTTTGCTTTTAACAACCCTTTTTTTTAACTGATTCCCTTTTCTTTTTCCTTTTTCTTTGATTGTAAACATGCAAAAGTGATTAAGGGTCTTATGAAAGAGTAAAGTTGAAAACACACTTGCTTCATAGCCCAGATTTGTCAAGAAGATTCAATATCAAGCCTAGAAGAGTGAGATATCACAGAGTATTTAGCTATAGGCAATCAGTCCAGGGAATTCCGCAATGTCATTTTTAGTTCAAGTGAGACAATTAGATTATCATATATTAGCTCAATTACATAACATATAAAGAAATATGATAAAGTGAGCTCATTAAGTGAAAGAACTTGGCAAAGAAACTCCCCCTCAAAACAATCCCATTGGATGAACAATTCCAAGTTCTCCCGAATAAAAGCAAAACGAAGAAGACAAAGGTTTTGTGAAAATGTCTGCCAATTGATGTTCAGTATCCACATGATGAAGCACAATGTTGCCTTTTTCAACATGATCTCTAAGAAAGTGAAATCGATGTCAATATGTTTTGTTCTTGAATGTTGCACAGGGTTCTTAGCAATGCAAATTGCACTAGTGTTATCACACGTAAGAGGAACACTATCCAAAATAACCCCATAATCTTTAAGTGTAGCTACTATCCAAAGAATTTGAGAACAACAACTAGCAGCAGCCACATATTCAGATTCGAGCTTGATTGTGCAACAGAAGATTGCTTTCTAGATGACCATGCAATGAGAGAATTTCCCAAGAAGTGACATGAACCGTAAGTGCTTTTCCTATCAATTCTACATCCTCCAAAATCAGCATCAGAAAAGATCTCAAACTAATGCATGAGGAAGCAGAAAGCCAAATGCCAAAATCTTGAGTTCCATGAAGATACGAAAATCCGCTTGACATGTCGATGTGAAGCACGTGGGGAAGCTTGAAAACGAGCACACAAGCACACAACAAATTGTATATCCGGCCTTGATGCGTTGAGGTACAAAAGTGAACCTATCATGCTTCTATATTCCTTTTGATCAACCGGCTCACCATCTTCATCGTGGTCAAGTGCGCAAGTGCTCTCCATGGGTGTCATGATCGGCTTGTCGTTTTCCATTCCAAAGCGATGTAGCAAGTCTTTCGTGTATTTGCTTTGATGTACAAAAGTACCATCCTTCGTTTGCTTGATTTGAAATCCCAAAAGTATGTCAACTCACCCATCATACTCATCTCAAACTCCTTCCTCATTGTTTCTCAAAACTCGGACACTAAAACATGAGATGAACCACCAAAGATAATATCATCAACATAAATCTGAACGAATAGTTGATCATTGCCTTGCTTGAGTAAAAGAGAGTTTTGTCAACCTTTCCCATTAAAAGCTCTTTTCAAGTAAAAATGTTTTTAGCCTATCATACCATGCTCTAGGGGCTTGTTTCAAACCATACAAAGCTTTTGATAGTTTGAACACATGATTTGGAAACTTTGGATTTTCAAAACCAGGTGGTTGCTTGACATAAACCTCCTCATTTATGTAGCCATTAAGAAAAGCACTTTTCACATCCATTTGATACAATTTGAAACCTTTGGATGCAGCAAAAGCTAAAAGGATTCTAATGGCTTCAATTCTAGCAACAGAGCAAAGGTTTCATCAAAATCTAAGCCTTCAATTTGAGTGTAACCTTGAGCAACCAATCTAGCCTTGTTTCTAACAACAACACCATCCTCACTTTGTTTATTTTTGAAAACCCATCTAGTTCCAATAACATTAAAATCTGGAGGAGGTGAGACAAGTTTCCAAACTTTATTTCGTTCAAAATTCTCTATTTCTTCATGCATGGCATTGATCCAAGATTCGTCAGATAATGCATGAGATATATCTTTGGGTTCAAAAGAAGCAACTAAAGCGGAATGAGCATGAGTGTCAGAATGAATAAACCTGGATCGAGTGACTCTCTCATTTAGGTCTCCAATCATTTGTTCAGATGGATGCATTTTTTGAATGTACAAGGGAGCATTGGCTTTTGAGACTTCTCCTTCTCCTTCTCCTTCTTCATTTTCAGCATGTACAGATGATGTTGTAGCTTGAGGATGGTTAGCTGTAGGTGATGTAGTAGTAGGTGCCAAAGGTGCTACATCTTGTTGTGCATTAGGAAGAGTCAGGACCTCATCTTCAACATCATCATCATCTTCAAAGATTTTCTCCCCCTGAATGTATGCTTTGTACTGCATCACTTGGACTAGTGCCTGGACTAGCCTCATCAAAAGTAACTTCACAAGTTTCCACAATTTTGTTAGTCTCCAAAACAAGCACACGATAGCCACGAGTATGAGCAGGATATCCAAGAAAAATGCCATCAGTTGATCTAGCTTCAAATTTATCAAGATTTCTAGATTTCAAGACAAAACATTTGCATCCAAAAACTCGAAAGTGAGAAACAGAAGGTCTATGTCCAAACCGAAGCTCATATGAAGTTTTACCCAATTTTGATCTCAGAAACACACGGTTTGAAACATAACAAGCAGTTGAAATCGCTTCAGCCCAAAAATTTCTAGGAGAGAGATGTTCATCTAACATGGTTCTAGCCATCTCAACTAACGTTCTGTTTTTTCTTTCGACTACACCATTTTGATTGAGGCACTCTAGGAGATGAAAATTGATGATCAATTCCTTTTTCAGCACAAAAGAGATCAAAGGAAGCATTTTTGAATTCAGTTCCATTATCACTTCTAATAGCTTTGAGAGCTCCTGGATGGTCAACAGAAAGCCTAAGAACAAGACTTCTAAAATGACTAAAAGCCTCATCCTTAGATGCCATAAAATACACCCAAGAGTATCTAGAAAAATCATCAACAATCACAAGCACATACCGTTTGCCTCCAAAGGATTGAACTCGAGATGGTCCAATCAGTATCAAGATGTAGAAGCTGTCTGGGCGTTTGTCATCATCATGGTAAGAGGTGGATGTGAACCTGCAATCATCTTACCATGTCTACAAGAAGAGCATACTAGATTGCTATCACCCTTAAGCTTAGGCAGGCCACGTATAAGATCTAAACCACTTACACGAGTAAGATGATCAAAACCAACATGACCAAGTCTACGATGCCAAAAGAATAAGTCTTTAGAAACATTGGCAATTAGACACCTATGCTTAGAAGAAGGTGATGCATCAAAATCAGCTTTAAAGACTCTTCCAAAACGAGAAATTTTGAACACAAGATCACCTGAAGCATCTAGCACTTTGCATTCATTTTTCTTAAAGCTTATCTCAAGATCTTCATCAAGCATTTGAGAGACGTAAAGCAAGTTATATTTCAAATTTTCAACAAGAGCCACATCTTTGAACATAAACTTGTCACTTACCTTTATTGTACCTTTTGCCACAACAGAAGAGGAAGAAGCATCTCCAAAAGTAACACTTTCAAAGACGAGATGCACGAGTGAGGAGGAGAACCAATTCTTATCACCAGGACATGTGGCGTGAGCATCCGGAATCCACTAGCCATATGTTCTCCTTCCTTGCGAGAAGCCTACATAGCAAAACATGTCGAGGCCTCGATCTTGGGGTTAGGAATGAGATTTTTGGGAATCCAAAGATCTTGAGACACACGACGCAACAAGATGGGTACAACACGATAATTTTTATGCACAAAATCAGATTTGCCTTTTCCCATGTTTGTAGGAACAGAAGGTGTTTTCATCACTCTAGGCGCATAAAAATGTGCTTTGCTGAAATTTGACCTAGCCTCGCTTCTTTCCTTCTTTTGTCGTTTGGCTAGTCTAAAGCAAAAATCTACTAAGTGTCCATCTCTACCACAATGAGTGCAAGTGTACTTGACATGATGTTTAGCTTTAACAAGAAAAGCACATTTTGCATTCATCATAGTAGAAGATAAAAACCAAAGCAGATTGAAAAGTAATTTTCTTAGGCTCATTAGATAACTCAATTTTGCAAGGAGCCCTGAACAACGGTCACGAGGTTTAGTTTCATATGTGGCATAAGGATCAAAACCTAAACCTCTCTTGTTAGTGCTAACCTTAGATTGATCCAAAATCATGTTCAACTTCTTCTAGCCATTAGTGAAACGTTCCAAAGAATTTTGCAAGTAATCAACTTTCTTATCAAGAGTTAAACAATTATTGCAGGAACATCTACTTTTCCTTTTGCTTGCGACAAGTTGAGCATGAGAGAATTTCATGTGAAAGCAAATTATCGATTAATTGAGAAACCCTAGCATTTGCATCTTTCAATTTTAATTCAATAGTTGAGCATTTAGAACAAGAATTTGAACTATGCAAATCATCATTTGAACAGCTAGCATGTACAACATGTTTCTCATTTTTCTCATTTAGATGCAACAAAAGAGCATGTTCTTTCCTAAGCAAGGTGAGCTCATTGTAAATTAAGTCACATGATTTGCAAGTATCATCACTAGGAATCAAAGTCTTAAGTCTAGCAATTTCACCATTCAATGATTCAATAATGAAATCATGTTTCTTAATTTTCTTATCACGTTTGTCATGCAATTTTCCAAGACGAGCAACAAGAATAGCTAATTCATCATAAGAGGGATCTACCTCATTGAAGTCATTTGTCGTGGTCGCCCTCGGTGAAGCTATCCTTGCTGCTTGCCATGAGACATAACCCTATCAAATCATGCTTGCTTGGAGTTGCATCATCTTCGCTGCTCTCCGAGTCCACATCGCTCAAATTGACTTGTTCAAGAGCGGAAAGAACTCGGTGAACCACCTTGCGGTTGATGAAGCTCTTCTTCTTCCTATCATTTGACGAGAACCTTTTCTTCTCATTCCTTCGCCGTTGTCCTTCTCCTCCTTTGATGTTTTTCCTGCAAGCTTAGGACAATTTGTGCGAATATGGTTGAGGTCACCACACTCATAGCATCTTGGAGGACCAACTCTCTTTCTCATTCTCACATTCTGCAAAGCTTTGTTAAAGCGAGAAGAGAGTAGTGCCAGATCTTCTTCAGGAAACTCTTCAAGTTGCTCATCTGTTAAAGAAGACATGGAAGACAAGGCAAAGCTAGAAGAAGAATTTGCATTTGACATGTTAGGGTTAGAGATCAAAGCAATTGATTTAATGTTACCCTTCCTGGCAAGAACATCCAACTCATGAGTTTTCAACTTAGAGTAAAGAACATCTAATGTGAGTGTGCTCATGGTAGTAGATTCTTGTATAGATGTTACTTTCATCTCCCACACTGACATGTCCAAAGCACTAAGCAATTGTCGAGCATTTTCAGCATCGGTGTAGCTAACTCCAACAAAGCACGTAGATTGCTAAGAATTTTATTGAAACGTGCAAAGAAGTCATCTCAGATTCACTAGGTTTCATCTCAAAACGCATGTATTCTTTTTTGTAAATATCTTGGCGAACTTCTTTGTGATGTTAGAACCCTCATGGTAATCACAAAGAGATTTCCATACCTCATATCTTGGATCGAAGATGAACCACACGATCAAAGTCGCTGCGTCCCAAGCCTTGGATGATCAAGTTGCGCGCCTTGCTATTTGCTTCAACATGTGTGCGATTGGTGTCGTTGACGTTGTCGTTTGCAGGGACTTCATATGGCTTGTAGACCTTCTCCCAAATTGTGAAGCCCTGTGCTTGGATGAACGCCTCCATCTTGGCCTTCCAAAACTGAAAATCAACACCATCGAACACACATGGTTTTGTCGAATAACGATCCATTGATCTAATCACCGGTTAAGATAGATTAGAGAAACCTTGCTCTGATACCACTTGTAGGATCGAAGAATATGAATATAGCAATCAGAGGGGGGGTGAATGATTGTGCGGAAGCTAAAACCAACTTCTTGATCTATTAAAAGTTCACCCCAAAACAGAACCAAATAATTGCCTTGTTTTCGACAAAAACAGAATGACAGAAGTTAGGTAAAACGCGAATTCCCGGAGATCCAACCGTCGGATCGATCTGAAATTTGGACACAAGAAACTAGATTCCGGTACGAATCGAACCCAAAAAGAATCAGCTCGATCGGACTTACGGATCAAAAGTTATAAGCTTCGCAAGCTTGCTGTTTCAGAACTTGACGAGAATCAATCTAATCAAAACTTCAAGATTAAACAAGATCTTCAAAAGATTAATCAACTAGACTTTGAGAAACTCTAAATCAATACCCTAGAACGGTTTTTGATGGATCAAATCAAGATGAAACTCAACGATCAAAAACCAATCTAGAATTAGAACAAGCATGCAAACAAGAACCAAAAACAGAAAACACTGTAGCGATGTGGTTACTGTAGCACGCAAAAATCTTGGAAGAATTGATCTTTATTTCTTGTCTAAAATACTCTCATCAAAAGAGTACAAACCCTAAAACCAAGCTCAAGGCTTGATGCGCTCAGCTCTGCTTGGTTCCTTTCAACAGGAGACCCCCCACCTATTTAAAGCACCAACCCACAAGGAGTTCTGAATACGATTCCTATTCCCTAGAAGGAATCCGTATCCAACACAACTCTACTTGGCCCAACCTGGCCGAGTACAACTCTTGCACTGCAGCGTATGGTAACCCTTCCATACTCACGTGACTAACACTTTGCACGCGTATGGCCACCTGCCATACTCACGTGACTAACACTTTGCACGCGAATGACCTCCTGCCATTCTCACGTGACTAACCATTCTTCATGTGCACCATTCTCTTAGCCCGAACGTCCCGCATGACATCCTTGACCACCAAGACCTTAGTTCCTCCTGAACCTAGTCCCGAACCTCAGTTCCTCCATGAACCTAGTTCTGGTCCCGTCATCGACCACATTCGTCTTCGAGCAATACCTGCACATGAACAAATCACAAAACGATTCCGAGCACAAGTCCACGACTTGACTCAATGTCAATCCATGCAACTACTCACATGAGCATTGCATAAAGTCCACTTCAAAAGAAGCATCATGAAATCATCACAAATTTCATAATCTCAAATTCAAATTGTTTCAATTCTGCTCAAAACCCTAATTCAGCAAAAACGCATTCACGACGGACAAACAAAACCAGTCCGGCGCAAATGCCAAGTGAAACCCTAGAAAACAGTTCACAACGGACCAACAAAGTCTGTCCGTTGTACAAGGGAAACTCTCGGTTCCAAAAGAAAACATTCCGGCCAAAACATGTTTACGACGGACAACCAAAATCGATCCGTCGTACATGCAAAAGTCTCGGTTCAAAAACGCTTTCAAATTCATGTTCACGACGGACAAAAAATCTTGTCCGCGTATAAGCGTGCCACGCTCGGTTTCAAAAACAACATGGTCCGAACGAAACCCTAAAGCAAAAATGCATTCACGACTGACCAAAGAAGTTTGTCCGCCGTACATGCAAAACTTACTGGTTTCTTGGAAGATTGAGTTCGACTCATGAGCTCAAAAACACGTTCACGACAGACCCAAAAACTTTGTCCGTCGTACATGGGAAACTTACTGTTTCTTGAGATCTTGGTCCGGCGCAAAAGCGAAACTTACTGCTTCTTGTCAAATTGTCAAGCACATGCACCAGCACATTTTGCAAATCCAATTCTAAGTTAATTTTTCAGTTCAAAGCCAATTTTTCAACACATGATTTCACATTCTTCTTGATCTTCTTATCCACGGAGTTCGAGCCCTTTTTGCTAGCGGAGGTTTCTAGCCCGGGCTGAGGTGGTAGCTTCCCCTCATCTAGCATTTTCTTCCATTGGATAGCCTCATCTGCGTTGGCGTATCGGTCGGCCATTCGGAAGAGCTCGTTTGCCGTTAGATCCGGATGGATCTCCAGATCCTGCGTGAAGCGCACATCTCGTACCCCGAACTTGAAAGCCCGGATGACAGCTTCGTCCGATATGTTTGGGATCGAGTTCCGGACTTGGATGAATCTCTGGACGAACTGTCGCAAAGTTTCCTCATCCGTCTGTATTAAGCACTCAAGGTCGCGCTCCTTTCCCGGGCGAATATAACAGCTCTGGAAATTTGTTCAGAGCGCGGCGCTGAGCTGGCCCCAAGATCGTATGGACCCATCCTTTTGGTTGAAGAGCCATGTATGAGCAGCTCCGTCTAAGATCGTTGGCAGATAATTCGCCATTACCCCTTCATCGCCTCCGACGGCCAGGATGGCGGTGGTATATATCGAGAGGAACTCGTCCGGGTTCTGGGTCCCGTTGAATCTCTCGATGTGGCCGGGCTTGAACCTGTTCAGCCATGCGACACTCCGGAGAGAGCTCGTGAAAGCTTGGCAGCCGAAGCTCGGGGTTTCGCGGCGGGAACCTCGACCATAATGGTCCCCACATGTGTCTTTCGCCCAACGTCCCGCACGTGGGCCGAGCCGAGAGAAGACTTCGCGCGGAGGTCGTGCTAATGACCGTTCGGTCGTGGGGCGTTCGGAACGCTCGTAGTCCGGACGGTTGTAGGTATGTCGTCCCGAGGTTGCTCGGGAGCTATTCCGAGGCCTCTCCCGAACCAGGTTTGCGGCCTGGGGCGATCTCCGAGCATGGATCCGAGATTCATCTCTGTGCGAGCGCATGGGGGAGCGTCTGTGATGGTCCCGGGAAACACTCCGGGCATCCCGGTCGTGAGGAGGATCCGAGACTTTCAGCTCGGCGGCAAGCCTCTCCAGATCTTCGGCCACGACTTTGCCCATGGCCTCTAGGTCCACTTGTTCGGGGAAGCTACGGAGGTCGCGCACGACCGTCGCCAAGGCCTGCAACCGTTCTCGGTTCTGGCGAACAGGCGTCGGCGAGCTTCGGCGGCGTTCTGGGACGCGATCGGGGGTTCGATACTCGCGAGAGTTTCTTTCTCCGGACACTCGCCTCTCTTTCGCTTGGCGGCGTATGCTCGCAAGGGTCTTTCCCAAAGACGCCTCTAGGTGAAGTCTGGCCACCTCATAATGGTCGCGTTTAGCGGCGTCCGAGGATCGAACCTCGGGCTCGGCACGGCTCCCAGCCATGTTGACGTGACGAGAGTGGGATGAACGTGATGGAGACATCATCGTGTCCCCTTGAGACGCAGTCTCTCGGTCGAACTCCAGATCGTCTAGTATATCCAGGCCATCGTAGAGTCCATCATAGTCATCCTCGTGGTCTCCGAGGGTAATGTCTGGAGAACGGAGGACCTATCCTCGCATTCCAGGGTTCGGGGAAGAGCTCATCATAGACTCGGTGTGACCGATAGGATCGGTCACATTGGCCACGCCGTCGCCGGCGTAGTACATGTCGTCGTCTTCAACGTCGTCGAAGGCGCAGAGATTCCTAGTATCCCCCGAGTTCGGCATCCTCGAGGATGTCGATCCGTACGGGAATCAAACTGTCGATCCCCACGGACGGCGCCAGCTGTCGACGATTGGAGAACGGGCTCCCGTCGAGCTTACTTGTTGAATGGGGGATCAATAGAGCCTCGTCGTACGGATCAGGGGAGTCGTTCGAGCGACGCCAGGTTGGGAGAAGGGGGACACAGAGTTTATCTTGGTTCGGGCCTCTCACTGCCGAGACAACAGCCCTACTCCAGTGTATTGTATTCTATCGGGCGTGTATATATGTTACAGATATCAGGGGGGTTTAAATACTATGACTAGAGATACACAGAAGGTAACTACCCCCTGGATTTACGCTATGCAACTATGTCCGTGATCTGCTGTGCTTGATCTACGCGCTATTTGAACTTCGAGTATAATTTCCCTTGATCTTCGGTTGATTAGTGTCGGGACCCCGAATTTGCAAATCCGGACCCTCTGTGTATTCAGCACTAGTCCAGGAACGCGCTAGTGCACACAGTCTTAACATCGGTAAATATCACAATCATACCAATCGATACTATCAAAGTACTTTATTTAAATAATCAAAGGGTTACTTGACCTTATGGCCAAGGTACAAATATATGCCTTGCAAGGCGAAACTTATTAAAAGAGAAATAATAGCAGCGAAAAATCAAATAACTTCGTGGCGCCATCCAGTATACCACAGGCAACTGATTGGGCTCGCATCCCTAAGTAGACGGGTCCTCTTGGAAATCCTCCTCCGAAACTGGCGTAGTCTCCTCTTCAACTGGTATTGTGTTGAGGCAAGGGTGAGTACTTGGTACTCAGCAAGTCATGCACAGAATGCAAGCTAATATACTATATGCATGGCTTGGTACAAAGGAATAGCTCAAGGTATATTTGCAGTAAACAGCTTTTGACAAGTAATAAAAGTAGATTCGAAAGCAGCAGAAATAAGTAAAGCATAAATAACTTTTCAAGAAGTTTAACAAACATTTTTCCCATCCTAAACCACATTTCCATCATCTTCATTGTTAAACCAACCCACCTTTCAAACCAAAGTTATTTTTGAGAAAATCTAACCCTCGACTGTAATTCCCGAGCATTGTCGATCTGTGGACTTGGCTATTTAAATAGATTCTAAACTCTGCAGAGGTTATGCACTTTACCCACAAGATACAATCAAACACCACAAAGGCGAGTTCCGTAACAAAGCCTTTCTAAGCCTCAAACAACACAGGTGGTCCTCTCCGGTTTGTGCTCTACACCATCCCTTCCCTTAGCCAAGGCGAAGTATGGGACCAACACACCGTTAGATGGGTATCTCGGCCACGACCACGATACGCTCCCCGCATAATCACACAAAAGGTGTAACTAACACCCTGAGGCTCCACAAGTGAGTCCTTAGCGACTTAGTCAACTAGGGCCGTCCCATTCCAGCCATGTGGTTGCAAGTATGACCCAGTTCAAAGGCTTGCAAGGTTAAGTCCTTAGAGTGACCAGGGCAAGACTACCCGAAAAACCAAATCAACATCCCCAATGCCACACTGGCCCACCTGATTACTCTTGCAACATGCCCGGCCGAAAACCGTTTATCAAACCCCGATTGATTACCATGCACCACGTGCCTTCAAGATCACTTGATACTTTTCCAAAACAGGTTCATTATATCATTAAGTCCATATTAGCATTTGATTGTCCAAAATCATGTCATGAGCACGTAGCGTGTCTAAGCAAAGGTACTACGCTTGTCTAAACCCATGTTGGCAATTTAATAATGTCCAACTAGTAATCCACAACTAGGGTGACAAGGGATCATGGCACATACTTAGATAATCAAGGTGTCATACAAAGAAATTGGTATTTATCTAACCCCATGTTTAAACAAAGTATCTTTCTAATTGATCTAGCATGCAATAGTTTAAATCAAAATAGATTTCGAAATAGGATCAACATGGTCAAAGCACAACTTGCCTTCAAAAAGCACTTGCTCTTGGTCTTGAGTTGGATCCTGAGTCAACACTTCTCCTTCGAATCCTTCCGGCACTTCAACGTCTACTCGTAAAGCGTGCAAATAGCAAATGCCCAAATAAACAATAGGCAAAAACATCCCAAAACTCCAAATAAAATCCATAAACAGAGAGAACATAATTTTCTGGATTTTTAGAAACTGGAATCGTCAAATTTGGAGTTAAAACGCAAAAGTTATGATTATTTAAAGTTCAAATAATCAATTAAATAATATTACAAAGAAAAACTTTAGTCCAAAAATTAAATAAAATTCATATATAGGTAGATCTCAATTTTATACAAATTTAGAAATTTGAATCACTCAAATCGGAGTTGAAACGCAAAAGTTATAAGCGTTTGAAGTTTGAATCTAAATTCAAATCAATATTTCGAATTAATAAATCATTTTCTTTTCGGAAATTAATTATTGCGTCGGCATGGACACGTGGCAGCCTCTCGATTGGTCGGTGGCGTCGGTGATCCATGGGCGTGGTCCACGCTTCGGCTCGGGTCCACCGTGGACTCGGCCCACGACTCCACGTGAGGCCCGACATGTGGGACCACTGTGACGTCATGGGTGACGTCGGCGCTCGGCTGGGCGACGGCCCGACATGCTTGAGCCCGCCATGGCGTCGGCGTGGCGTCATGGTGTGGTTCGGCCGAGGCCGACACGCTGGCCCGGCGTGTCGGCGTCACGCCAGCATCTGGCCCGCGCTTCGGTCCAACTTCCTGGGCGCGTGGCTCGATCTCGGCCGTTGATTTGAAAATCAACCCGCGGATTAGATCCAGTGTTGACGCCGTTTGGGTTAACGCATTGATTTCGGACCGTTGGATCTAGATCCGACGGTGGAGATTGGATCTAGGATTTGGAACGGGATCTCACCGTGCGATGACGTGGCGTGATCTCGAGCGTTGGATCTTGATCGGACGGCTGAGAGAGCTCGCGGTCCGGCGATGGCTTGCGGCGGCGCTGGCTCACCGGCGCGGAGGACGACGACCTTGCCGACGGCGTTTCTGGCGCGCTCCGGCGAAGTGAGAGATCCCTTCGGGTGCGTCTCGTCGCGGTGAGTCCGGATCTGGGGTCAACGGCGCAGAGAGGACGACGACGGCGGACGCAATAAAACCGCGGCGAGCGTTACGGCAACTCCGGCGGCGATTGCCGAACGGCGGCGGCTCCGGCGACGTTGTCTAGGTCTACGGGTGCGCGCTGAAGTCTAGGTCACGACCGTGGTGGCGGCGCATTAAATAGCAGCCTCGGCGTCCGTGAAACGCACGGAGACCGAGGTCGACACGGTTTCGACGGCGGAGTCCGGCGGCGGCACGGAGAGGGTGACGTGGCACGCGCACAGCCGTTGGATCTCGATCCAACGGTGCGCGAGTTTGGGTCCGGGTCGGACTCGGGCGAGCTGGCTGGTTCGGTCGGGCTCGGGCTCGGTGACGTGGCTCAATCGTGGCCGTTGGATCAAGATCCAACTGGCCACGCAGATTAAGGCTTTCGGCCGAGTGGGTTCGGTCGAGTCACGTGGCTCGGTCGGACTCGAACTCGAGTCGACTCGGGCTCGATCGGATGAACGATGCACTTCGGTTTGGATTTCCAATGATTTAATATTTAAAATAATTCCAAGAATTCATTTAATTCATTAAAAATAGCAAATGACTCGAGAAAAATTCTTAAAAATTCGAAAAATATTTTAGGGTATTTGGGACTCAAATAAAATATTTCCAACAAAATTTTATTTGCAAAATTAAATTCTTTAATTATTTCAAAATGGAATAAATTCAAATAAATTCCAAATAAATCCAAATAAATTCCAGAAAATTCCAAAAATTCACCAAAGTGCCAAATCACACATGAATTTAGGAAAAGTAAAATTTTGGGGTGTTACAAACCTCTCCCCCTTAATAGAATCTCGTCCCCGAGATTCAGGGCTTACTAAAGGAATAGGTTTGGAAACTCCTTCTTCAAATCCTCTTCGCGCTCCCAAGTCGCTTCACTTTCTTCATGGTTGCTCCACTGAACTCTACAGAAACGGGTTGACTTGTTTCTAGTTTCTCGATCCATTGTGTCTAGAATCCTCACGGGATGCTCCTTATAAGTCAAGTCCTCTTGCAACTCAATTGACTCTAGCAGTGTGTCTGTTCTCGTGAACTCGGAGACACTTCTTTAATCGGGACACATGGAATACATCATGTACTCGCTAACGATCGTGGCAACTCCGGTGATAAGCAACTTCGCCTCTGCGGCTCAAAATCTTAAATGGTCCAACATAACGGGTGCAAGTTTCCCTTTGGCATGGAACCTCTTAACTCCCCGAGAGGCGTAACTCGAGGTATACAAAGTCTTCTCGTTCAAAACTCAAATCTCGCGACGATTGTCAAGATAACTCTTCTGTCGAGATTGGGCTATCTTCAACCTTTCCCTAATCATAGCGACCGCTTCTTCACCTCTTGAAGAATATCAGGCCCAAAGACACGGCGCTCGCGGTCTCATTCCAATTCAATGGCGTCCGACAGGTCGACCATACAAAGGCCTCAAAAGGTGACATCTCAGAACTAGCCTCGATAACTATTGTTGTAATCGAACTCGGCATACGGCAAACTCTTATCCCAAGAGGTAGCATAAGCTAATGCACAAGCTCTCAACATATCCTCCGTAACCTGGTTGACTCTTTCGGTCTGTCCATCCGTGCATGGATGATAAGTCATCTTGAAGTTCAAACGGGTTCCCATGGCTTCATGCAACTTATTCCGAACCTTGAGGTAAATTGGGTACCTCGTCCGATACAATCCTCTTTGGCACTCCGTGCAAACAAACAATCCTGATCATGTACAATTACGCTAATTTATCTCCGAGTAAGTGGTCTTCACGGATAAAATGGGCTACTTTAGTCAAGCGATCCACTATAACCCATATGGAGTCATAACCTCCTTGAGTCTTCGGCAAGCCGGTAATGAAATCCATTCCGATTTCCTCCCACTTCCACTCGTATTTTCATTGTGTAGCAATCCTGCTGGTCTCTCGATGCATTGCCTTGACTCTCCGGCATACGTCGCACAATGCAACATGCTCGGCCACTTCACGTGTCATACTCGGCCACCCGAATCTCTCCTTCAGATCCTGATACATCTGGGCGGTTCCAGGAGGACTCGAGTACTTGGTGTCATGGGGTTCTCCCGAATCGATTGCTTTAACTCCTTTTTGTCGTGCACACAAATGCGATCCTTCATCCACAACGTGCCTTGCTCATCCAACTTGAAGTCCTCTGCCTTGCCTTCCTCCTTTTTGGACTTAATCCTACGGATCCTGTCATCATCCTTCTGTCCTTCTCGGATCTGGTCCTCTAAGGTAGGCTTTACTTCCAATGCGGCCAAGAATCCGCTAGGTACAACCTCAATCTTCATCTTTTGAAAATCCTCACATAACTCATCGACTTGTGGCTAGCAACGTACTCACGGTATGGCTTTTCCGACTCAGAGCATCGGCTACTACGTTGGCCTTCCCGGGATGGTAATGGATTCCGACATTGTAGTCCTTGATCAACTCTAGCCATCTCCTTTGCCTCATATTCAGATCCGACTGGGTGAATATGTACTTAAGGCTCTTATGATCCGTATATACTTCACATCTGTTTCCAATCAGATAGTGACGCCATATCTTCAAGGCATGCACTACGGCAGCTAACTCTAGGTCCTGTGTCGGATAATTTTCCTCATGCGGCCTCAATCGCCTTGATGCATAAGCGGCGACCTTTCCATTCTGCATCGGCAAGACACATCCAAGTCCTTGGCGCGATGCGTCACAATAAATATCGAAGCTTTGAGCAACATCCGTAGAACTAACACCGGTCTTGGCGTCAATCGCTTCTTCGACTCGAAATCCTTTCTCACATTCTCAAGGCGTCCATGCAAACTTCTTTTCCTTCTTCAGCGATTGCGTAAGAGGTTTCGCAATTGTCGAGAAGCCTTCAATGAAACGGCGGTAGTATCCTCGCCATTCCAAGGAAACTCGAACTGGTCACAGTCTTGGTACTGCTCCCAATGTAACACAGCTTCTACTTTGCTTGGATCTACTGGCGACTCCTTCTGCAGTCATTACATGTCCAAGAAACTCCACCTTGTCCTTCCAAAAATCACACTTGCTGAACTTGGCGAAAAGTTGTTGTTCCTCGGCTTTTCCAAAACTCGCCTTAAGTGTTCGGCATGTTCATCCTCCTGTCTTGGAGTAGATTAGGATATCGTCTATGAACACGACGACAAACTTGTCCAAATGTTCCATGAACACCTTATTCATCATATTCATGAAATAAAATTTGGCGCATTAAATCGGCCCAAAGGACATAATCAGAACTCGTAATGTCCATATCTTGACGAGAATGCATCTTTGGAATATCTTCTGATCGGATCTTCAATCGATGGTATCCCGATCTCGAGATCAATCTTGGAGAAAACTCCGGCTCCTCTTAACTGATCAAACAAATCATCAATCCTTGTTAGCGGATACTTATTCTTCACGGTGACCTCATTGAGTGCACGGTAGTCAATGCACATCCTGAAACTCCCGTCCTTCTTCTTGACAAACAAAGCGGTGCTCCCACGGCGACTAACTTGGTCTCGATAAATCCTTTCTCCATTAACTCTTCCAATTGTTTCTTCATCTCTACCAACTCCTCGGTAGACATCCGATAGGGTCTCTTTGCTATCGGTCTTTGTACTGTACAAGCTCTATCATAAACTCTATGTCCCCTGTCCGGCGGCATACTGTAGATCTTCGGGAAAAACATCTCGGGTACTCATTCACTCTTTGGGACATCCTCTATGCTGATTGCCTTGGTACTGTTAACCATCAACTGTCCATCTCTAATCGCAGTGGCTTGAAATTCCACTTTCTTCCCACACGGGCTCTCAATCGAGATAGTCCTTTGTCCACAATCCAATACGACCTTGTGCTTGGATAACCAATCCATTCCCAATATAACATCTAAGGTCCTGGTCTCCAAAATTATAAGGTTTGCTAGGAACTCTATTCCATCTATTAGTATTCTCACCGGAACATCCTACTTCCGCTCGGAGTTCGGAACCAGGGTTTGAACTAAAAGCATGCACTTAAGTCTTGCAATTCTCAAGTCATTTCTAGTAGCAAAGCCTTGCGAAACAAGCGAATCTGAAGCTCCAGTCAAACAAAAGCTGTGCAGTCTTGAGTTAACAAGTAACTTACCCAAGACGACGTCCGTAGCATTCTGCAGTGCATCTGCGGTGACATGGTTGACTCGGCCTCTCACCACGGTGCAGGGTGTGGCTCCTGGTCTTTGGCGTCCTAGCTGGGGTGGTTCCTAGGTTGAAGCGAATCGGGTCGCTCCTGCTGTCTTCTTGGGACAAGCTGTTGGCAAAGTGTCCTGGCTCGTTCTTGATTGTAGCAGCGTCTCACTGTTCCTTCTTTGTTGCACGGAGTAGTGTTTCTAGCGGGGTGAAGTGCAGTAGTTACTGATTGGCGTGTCTTGGTGCCGGGATGGTGTCCTCGTTGCATTCTGTGGTTGGAATCTGAAGAATTGATTTGGTGCAACTCTCGGTATTGCGTTCCACTGGCGTGATCCTTCTTTGTTGCATCCTGCTCTTCCTGTTCTCATCCGGTTCCTTGCGCTTGTCCTCAAGAATAAGTGCCTTATTCACCAACTCTTGGAAATCTGGAAAGGTGTGGGTGATCAATCCTACTTGCAATCCTGAGTTGAGTCCCTTCATAAAAGCGAGGTATGCGGATTTATCTGTCGCTACATCCTCGGTGCGTGGCGTGCTAGGCTGCGTAAATTTGTTCGTAGTCGGCCACTTGCTGATTACCTTGCTTCAGTGCTCTGAACTCCTCCTTCTTAAGGTCCATGATTCCTTCGAGGCACGTGATCTTGTCGGAATGCAAATGTGAACTCTTCCCAAGTGATATCTTGAGGGTTCTCTTGCGTGGCACGAAGTTCTCCCACCATTCGTAATTTGTTCCTTCCAGGTGATGAGAAGCGTAGAGTACCTTCTCATTCCCTATGCATTGAGCTATGTGTAGCTTCCTCTCAATTGATCTTAACCAATCATCGGCCTCCAATGGATTGGCATTCCCGAAGAAAGTGGGTGGGTGAGTTCTCATGAACTCGACGGCCTTGTATTCTCAAGCGTGGTCCCTGATTAACTTGATTAGCGATGGCCTGAGCAAAGGACGTGCTGCATTTGTTGCATCATAGCATGCATCAACCGAGTCTGAGCAGCAAGAAAGGCTCCAAAATTCTGCATATCAAGCTGGCGGTCTTTGGTGCTCCATCATTGGGGTTTTCTGTGGCGAGAACCACTCCCATTGCCTCCAAAGTTTCCACGGTGTTCACCATCTGTCGATTTGCTCTAGGTTTAGAGATGAGAGGGAAACAAGAATAGACAAGTAATATGGAACTTATGCGGGGCGAAAGGTGTAGCCTTAAGGTCCAACTTTATTACTAGTAACTTGGTATGGTCGCTTACAATGCCTAAGGGCCTTGCAACACATCTTGCACACTCGACAAACAAAGCAAATCCAAATTAAACTAACTCGAGTCTAACGCCTAAAGGGTGACTCTTTATTCTATGACTCGACTCGGCGAAGGAGTCTCACTATAGAACCTATGCTCACTCATCGAAAACCTCCACGGCACAGTGCAGGTCTTTGTGGCATAAGCGTAACGATTGCCATGTCCGGCAAGCTGTGTCCTCTATGGTAGTCGAAGAAGCGGTGTCCTCATCGAGATCGACTCCTCTGGATCTCGCTCGTGTAGCTCAATCTTGGCTCTGGAGTGCAGTCCGTACAAAGTCATCTCCAACTCGTCAATCCTTCGTAGAAGGTGTGCCACATACTCTTGAGCTTCCCGCCATCTGTTCTTCTCTGTCGTGATCTCCTTGCGGGCCTTCTGTAGCTCTTTGCTTGTATTATCTAGTACATCCTCTTGGGCGACGACAAATCGTGCCAACTGTGTAACCGTGGCATCCTCATCCTGAATCGCCTTCGGGTCAAGAAGGTTATCGCTGCGCGGATGGTAACGGAACACCGTACTCTCCAATTCTCTGGCGTAGATACGGGTAATGTGCCGCATTGCGCGTCGTGATACTTCTTGGATACCCATCTGCATTGTAGATCTCCTGGCGGTGCAGTGTATCGGGCGATTGCCTGGGCCCTTCTTCCTAGCAGGTACCTCAATCTTCATATCACAAGCTTTGATCAATCCTGCTTGCCTGATCACTTCCAGTATTGGGGCTTCTCAAAATCTCCGAGAGTCTGTAGCATATGCCAAAGTTCCGCGGCGTGACCAACTCCCAGATCAACGTAGTTGAACTCTTCCTCCATCTGTCACAAGAGTGCTTTACGTAAGAACTCGGAATTTTTAAATTGTGACAAGGTAAGGGAAAATTTCAGCAAGAGACAAGAAAAGAGAGAAGGGGATAAGTCGAGATGTCATTTCTTGTCTTCACAAATTTTTAGCTTTAGAAACTAGGTTTTATCCTCACTACGACCATTCTAGCTTAGGGTTGAGCCTACAGTCAAGTATGGCTCTGATACCACCTCTGTCGGGACCCCGAATTTGCAAATCCGGACCCTCTGTGTATTCAGCACTAGTCCAGGAACGCGCTAGTGCACACAGTCTTAACATCGGTAAATATCACAATCATACCAATCGATACTATCAAAGTACTTTATTTAAATAATCAAAGGGTTACTTGACCTTATGGCCAAGGTACAAATATATGCCTTGCAAGGCGAAACTTATTAAAAGAGAAATAATAGCAGCGGAAAATCAATTAACTTCGTGGCGCCATCCAGTATACCACAGTAACCGATCGGGCTCGCATCCCTAAGTAGACGGGTCCTCTTGGAAATCCTCCTCCGAAAGCTGGCGTAGTCTCCTCTTCAACTGGTATTGTGTTGAGGCAAGGGTGAGTACTTGGTACTCGACAAGTCATGCATGTAATGCAAGCTAATATACTATATGCATGGCTTGGTACAAAGGAATAGCTCAAGGTATATTTGCGATGCTTGACTTTTGACAAGTAATAAAAGTAGATTCAAAGCGGTAGAAATAAGTAAAGCATAAATAACTTTTCAAGAAGTTTAACAAACATTTTTCCCATCCTAAACCACATTTCCATCATCTTCATTGTTAAACCAACCCACCTTTCAAACCAAAGTTATTTTTGAGAAAATCTAACCCTCGACTGTAATTCAGAGCATTGTCGATCAAGTGGACTCGGCTATTTAAATAGATTCTAAACTCTGCAGAGGTTATGCACTTTACCCACAAGATACAATCAAACACCACAAAGGCGAGTTCCCGTAACAAAGCCTTTCGGAAGCCTCAAACAACACAGGTGGTCCTCTCCGGTTCGTGCTCTACACCATCCCTTCCCTTAGCCAAGGCGAAGTATGGGACCAACACACCGTTAGATGGGTATCGGCCCACGACCACGATACGCTCCCCGCACAATCACACAAGCGGTGTAATCGACACCCTGAGGCTCCACAAGTGAGTCCTTAGCGACTTAGTCAACTAGGGCCGTCCCATTCCAGCCATGTGGTTGCAAGTATGACCCAGTTCAAAGGCTTGCAAGGTTAAGTCCTTAGAGTGACCAGGGCAAGACTACCCGAAAAACCAAATCAACATCCCCAATGCCACAATTGGCCCACTGATTACTCTTGCCACATGCCCCGGTCGAAAACCGTTTATCAAACCCCAGTTGATTACCATGCACCACGTGCCATCAACATCACATGATACTTTTCCAAAACAGGTTCAATATATCATTAAGTCCATATTAGCATTTGATTGTCCAAAATCATGTCATGAGCACGTAGCAGGTCTAAGCAGTGTACTACGTCGGTCTAAACCCATGTTGGCAATTTAATAATGTCCAACTAGTAATCCACAACTAGGGTGACAAGGGATCATGGCACATACTTAGATAATCAAGGTGTCATACAGCAAATTGGTATTTATCTAACCCCCATGTTTAAACAAAGTATCTTTCTAATTGATCTAGCATGCAATAGTTTAAATCAAAATAGATTTCGAAATAGGATCAACATGGTCAAAGCACAACTTGCCTTCAAAAAGCACTTGCTCTTGGTCTTGAGTTGGATCCTGAGTCAACACTTCTCCTTCGAATCCTTCCGGCACTTCAACGTCTACTCGTAAAGCGTGCAAATAGCAAATACCCAAATAAACAATAGGCAAAAACATCCCAAAACTCCAAATAAAATCCATAAACAGAGAGAACATAATTTTCTGGATTTTTAGAAACTGGAATAAATCAAATTTGGAGTTAAAAGCATAAAAGTTATGATTATTTAAAGTTCAAATAATCAATTAAATAATATTACAGAGAAAAACTTTAGTCCACAAATTAAATAAAATTCATATATAGGTAGATCTCAATTTTATACAAATTTAGAAATTTGAATCACTCAAATCGGAGTTGAAACGCAAAAGTTATAAGCGTTTGAAGTTTGAATCTAAATTCAAATCAATATTTCGAATTAATAAATCATTTTCTTGTTTGGAAATTAATTATTGCGTCGGCATGGACACGTGGCAGCCTCGATTGGTCGGTGGCGTCGGTGTCCATGGGCGTGGTCCACGCTTCGGCTCGGGTCCACCGTGGACTCGGTCCACGACTCCACGTGAGGCCCGACATGTGGGACCCTTTGTGGCGTCATGGGTGACGTCGGCGCTCGGCCAGGACGGCCCGACATCTTGAGCCCGCCATGGCGTCGGCGTGGCGTCATGGTGTGGTTCGGCCGAGCCGCTGACACGCGGGGCCAGCGTGTCAGCGTCACGCGCGTACGGCGCTGACCGCGTCGGTCCAACTTCCTGGACGCGTGGCTCGATCTCGGCCGTTGATTTGAAAATCAACGGCGCGGATTAGATCCAGTGTTGACGCGTTTGGGTTAACGCATTGATTTCGGACCGTTGGATCTAGATCCGACGGTGGAGATTGGATCTAGGATTTGGAACGGGATCTCACCGTGCGATGACGTGGCGTGATCTCGAGCGTTGGATCTTGATCGGACGGCTGAGAGGGCTCGCGGTCCGCGATAACTTGCGGCGCCGCTCACCGGCGCGGAGGACGACCTTGCCGACGGCGTTTCGCGCGCTCCGGCGAAGTGAGAGATCCTTCGCCGGGTGCGTCTCGTCGCGGTGAGTCCGGATCTGGGTCAACGGCGGCAGAGGGCAGCCAGGACGGCGGACGCAGCGAAAACCGCGGCGGGCGTTACGGCAACTCCGGCGAGCGATTGCGGCTGAGCAGCGGCGCTCGGCGGCGTTGTCTGGAGTCTGGTGCGGCGCTGAAGTCTAGGTCACGGCCGTGGTGACGGCGCATTAAATAGCGACCTCGGCGTCAGTAAACGCCACGGAGACCGAGGTCGACACTGATTCGACGGCGAGTCGGCGGCGCGGAGAGGGTGGCGTGGCAGCGCGCGGCCGTTGGATCTCGATCCAACGGTCGCGCGAGTTTGGGTCCGGTCGGACTCGGGCGGTAGGCTGGTTCGGTCGGGCTCGGGCTCGGTGGCGTGGCTCAATCGTGGCCGTTGGATCAAGATCCAACGGTCCGCAGATTAAGGCTTTCGGCCGAGTGGGTTCGGTCGAGTCACGTGGCTCAGTCGGACTCGAACTCGAGTCGACTCGGGCTCGATCGGATGAACAAGATGTAGGCTTCGGTTTGGATTTCAATGATTTAATATTTAAAATAATTCCCGATAATTCATTTAATTCATTAAAAATAGCAAATGACTCGAGAAAAATTCGGAAAAATTACGGAAAATATTTTAGGGTATTTGGGACTCAAATAAAATATTTCCAACAAAATTTTATTTGCAAAATTAAATTCTTTAATTATTTCAAAATGGAATAAATTCAAATAAATTCCAAATAAATCCAAATAAATTCCAGAAAATTCCAAAAATTCACCAAAGTGCCAAATCACACATGAATTTAGGAAAAGTAAAATTTTGGGGTGTTACAATTAGTTTCCACCTTCCTTCCCCGGGCATTGACCGAGTCCATCGATCAAGTACCCGAGCAAGACGCGATCCCCACGAGCATGCTTGCTCATGGTCATTTGGAATGGCCGCGAATGAAGGGGCGGACGCGTATGCTCGAAAGGTGTGATGCTCGTTTCGTATTCCCGAGCATCTTCCGTCACCATTGTATGGTCGGCGAGCCTCAGAATCACCCGGGGTATCGTGGTCTTTTACCAGATAGTCAATCCCCGACAGTTCTTAATATCGAAATTTTCACACAACATATGCACCTCAAGTTTTTAATTTTTTTTGTGAATGGTTTTGACTCTAAATCCAATCAAATCCCGCCAACAAAAATTGAAATCCGGTCAATATCACTGAGATTTCGGCCGAAATCACCAAGATCTCGCCAAGATTTTAATTTCTTCAAAAAAAATTATCCGACGGAGATTTAGGATCTCATGGGAGGGGGGTCCGAAATCTCAATAGAAATTTCGCCGGGATTTGGAACCTTAGTCAACTGTCAACTGCCCAATCAGTGTGTTCCATCCTTCGATGTTAATTCGTTCAGATGCATGCCATTATTACGACAATGAAGAAGCATCGCAGCTCGCTTATTGCGCATTTGTAATATTGTGAGCAACTGATTTAGTGTCTATAACGCATTGTTATTCTCATATATCTGCTCAAATCATTTTTTCTTGATATAAATTTGCTTCGTGCCATTGCAGAGCTCCAGATCCCAGCTCCACCTCAGAGCTGAAACTTGTAGACTGAAATAAAGTGACTTAAGTTTATAATTTTATTCTAAAATGTAAACAAGATGACCCACCTAAACACTCTTAATATACCCATAGCCCCAACTCCATGAATTTGGTGAAGCTAGGAATACCCAGCTCCACCAACTCCAAGAATTTGGTGGAGCTGGAGCTCTGCCAAACACCCCCTTATGTGTTGAAGAATACCATCGGTGAGGAGGTTGGCTTCGTAATTCTATCACAATGCCGTCCATTTTTCCGTTACAAGGGTACCGAATGACCATTTTGCCCTCCTCTATCCCCCCTGGTTCTTCCTCTCCTCACCTTTTCCTATCGGGGCCAGGGTTCACAAAACCGTTTCGAACGCGAATCTCGCTACCCCGGCGGTACCGGTTTTCGCGAAAAACCGAACGAAAACCGCGAAACTGAACAGTTTGCATTTTCAAACGAGTTTGAATTCGGGGCAAATTCGCGCGAGAAAACCATGGTTTTTGACGAAAAACCGCTTGGTTTTAGCGAGAAACCGAGCTATTTTTGATGCAAGCTGTGCAAACCGAAACCGTTCGGTTTTGGGCTAAAACCGATCGGTTTAGACGGAAAAACTACGGAAAATGAGGCGAAAAACCGTCAAAACCGGGAACATAGGGGAAATCACCAAAAATAGGGAAAAATGCAAAAAAAATCTTGTAAACTTTTTAAAAAATACTGGGAAGGCTAAATTTTAGTAAAAATGTAATAAATATATAAATAAGGTATGTGAAGACATGAAAAAACTCCAGAAAGATATCTTCTAAATTTAAAAAAAAATGGACATGATCTTTGCTATATTTTAGACATTTGGAAGTTGTAAATTAGACATTTCATAATAATATATCAATGAATAATCTTTCATTGCAATATTACAATCAGACAGGTGCAAAGATACATATTTACATAACCATGTAGCAAAATCATGTGCAATTTCATTACCATTCAATTGCCAACACCATTTAAGTTATAATACCTTTCAATCAAAATTGTGAAGTAGGCATAGGCCATGTTGAACCTGTATGGATGCTATATTAGTATAATATCAAGTTGCAATGAAATGGAATATGCAAATGAAACATTACCTTCGGGGCTACGGCTAGTATTGTTGCGTGAACACTTGGTTGGCCGCATTGTATTCCTCGGTGGACATCAAGGCCAATCCTCGTGTAGCTAGCAACTCCGCCTTGTAAGCGTGCCAGCTTTGCCCCGTCCATATACTTGTCGTTTGCCATTGTTGATACAACATGGCATAAAACTCAGGGTCCTGCCACTCATAGACCCATTGTGTGGGAGGTTGTGCATGAGCATCAGGGATGGCGTAGTCATAGCTGCTATATGAGCTATAGCTTCCTTGCGTCTCAGCGATGCCATAGGAACTATAGCTGTCCTGTGGTGTGTAGCTATCCTTTGGTGTGTGTGCGGCCTTTCCCTTTCCCTTCCCCTTAACAGTTGTCCTCTGCGATTGAGGAGCACCATGATCTCTATCTTGTGTCGCATGAGTGAACTGCGACTCCGCTATAAATTCGATGGACTAAGGCTGTTCTGATTGGTACGTGGTAGGTCTGGGGGTATTTTCATCGCCACCGCCATCGGTGTCTGTCTTGGAGCTACTATCATTGGACTCCTGGTATGTTGGGCTCCCACTACCCCCTCCTCAGTAGAGTCACCACTCCTTACATAATGGGTTTCACCTACAGAGGATGCTCTTCTTTTTGTTGTATCCCTTCCCGGGACTGATCGGTGCTTCCTCTTCCCTGTGTGAGTGTCCCCGATTGTCTTTTCTGCTCATTCGGAGATGGTTGCAGCCCCCATGTCCTTTCTTAGCTCAGTAGAATGAACCGGATCTGTGATAAGCTGTGATGGAAGAGGGGTGTCACTCTCTGTATCGTCCTCATCAAGTAATGGTTCACCGTTGGATCTTCCTTTCTCCATCCACTATCGGATCGGGTTTGTATCATCGCATATTGTTAGCTCCATAAGCCACTGGAATGGATCGTCTTCATGTGAACGCTTTTGAATTTCTGCAGCTTGAATTCGAAGACGAAGGTTGTAGTTGACGTACACCAGCTTATGTAGCTTCTTGTATGACAGGCGATTGCGGATTTTTGTGTGGATGAATGCAAATGTACTCCAGTTGCGCTCACAACTGCTGGAAGACCCGCATTGCGACGCGAGGCGTACAGCAAACCGTTGAAGAGTGGGTGTGTCCGATCTGAACACATCCCACCAATGTGTTGCAAATTAACGAATAAAATAGTGACTACCGACGAAATGTTTTGCCATTATATTTGAGACGGTGCAAGAAAAATACCAGGGGATGTTTTGCCATCTAGTGCCATCTTCGCAGCTAGAGGTGTTGAGAATGATCCAAGCTACCTTTTGAACATATCAACATCATGAAGAGCTTGCGCGGCGTTTTCAGTATCATCAGCAAGCGCTTCAAAGGCATCCCGGAGATTTGGCAAGAAGGTGTTGGTCGTTCCGTAAGCATAGACAGTCTGCGGGTTTAAGTCGGCAGCTGTATGATGTGAAATGAAACATGCCAGTGCAAGTATATTATATATATACAACTACAATATATAATATGTTGCAGGAAAGAATATATTACTGGCATTCATATAAGTGTCACGCGTTAAGTCGTCCATTCGTCGGTCAACCACATCCATGTAGATGGCTCTTATTGATGGAGACTCATGGAACAAACTGTTATACTCCTGCCGCACTATAGTGTACCGTAGGATCGTCTCGCTCAATGTGGGCACTCTATCCTGATCGGTGAATCGCAAGAAGGCGTACAACGGTTCCACCACCTTTACGACAGATCGAAGATTATCCCACCATTCCAAGCTTGAGAGGTAGCCATACACGTACCTCCCCTCAGTGGTATCAAGAAAGCAAGAATGTAGAAATTCTTTGGCAACCATCCATTGCATGAACTTGTCCTTGCAACGAAGGAAACTGTCCAAGAACATATAGTTAGTACCGAACCGAATTGCATTCCACTTGACCAACTCGCCTTCAATATACTTTTTCATCATAGCATGTATCTTAGAATGGTTGTATATCCATCGAGAGATTTTTCTTGCACTCTCGATGGCCGCAATGTGATCTGGGAACTCTCCAATATCCTTCAGCATCAAATTAATGGTGTGGGCCACACAAGGTTGCCACACTATATTGCGGTGTTGCTGTGCGATGAGCTTTCACGCCTTCTTGTAGTTCGCACCATTATCTATCACAATCTGCACCACATTTCTCGGACCCACCTCGTTGACTACAGAATCTATTTCCTGCGTGACCAAACAAAACAAAGTACGACAGTTACATTGTGAAGTTATTAATTTAACTTCGGAAGAGTACAAAACCAGTTACCTTTCTCAAGTACGAGTCATCCTGGGAGGCACAAGTGGCATTGACGGATTTGTGGAAGAACATTGTGCCATTATAGTAAATCATGAAGTTTATTATGCTCATGCGTGTCGGCCCTGTCCAAGAATCACACATGATTGTTACTCCGTACGTAGGCCATTCCTTCATGAACTTTGTGAAGCTTTTCTTAATTTCTGCTTCGTTGGCATCTAAATATTTTGCATCTATATCTCGTCAACTCGGGGACAGGATACCCTCGCCTGCAAATGAAACATAAATGTTAGCTATGAATCGTCGTACAACTGGGCGAGTATTTGAAATCTCACTTACCATATTTTTGTGTTTCCCGTATGGCGCTAACAAAATATGGACTATCTGCTTTCCGCCCTGGGATACCAGCAGACAGAAACCATCTTGCCCACCCGCCATGGACTACATCCTTCCCAGTCTTCCTCTTCTGTGTCCACGGATGTGTGTCAATCCTTGGTTGTACCGGGGCACGGGTTGAACTAATGTTGTAATCTCCCACCGCCGGTGGTCTTTTTCGACGTGATGAACTGCGAAACAACTTGGACAACAGACCGCGATCATCTCCAGCTCCCCTAGAGGAGCCACCACCGTGCTCGTACCTCCCACCTGCCCGGCTTCTAAATTCTGCCCCCGCCATGGAGGCAGCCATGGCATGCTGCAGTTGGGCCTCCTCATCAGCACCACCAGTGTACTCATCATCTCTTTGCCTTGGTGGTGAATCTCCTTCAGCTGCTGTTGCTTCTTTTCTCATCATCTCTTTCCTCCTTTCCATCCTCTTATCCTTCGTCCTGTCTAGCTCACACTGAAAGTACTCGCGAACGTCCGTTGGAACTTTACTACAATGGATGACACCCGTACCACGTCCTGCCAAGTGCTGCTTGAATCGGGTCGCACCGCCTCCTTTCTTCTCTTTGAGACAATATTTGCATCAAAATCCAGCACCCAACTTCTCGCCATGCTCCCATACCACGTCGACATCTGCCATCTGTTAAAACTACACAATCAATCCAGTATTCTAGTGAATCCACGGACAACATGCCAACATGTACCGCATCAAGTCATCAACTACTCATTCAACATGAACACATACAAATATACGATGAACACAGACAAATATACAACTACATCAACGAGAAAACAAAACTACTCATACGACTCACATACAAGCTAGTTTTCACTGTCATTTTACTACTCATTCAACATGAACACATACAAATATACGATGAACACATACAAATATACAACTACATCAATGAGAAAACAAAACTAATCATACAACTCACATATAAAACTAATCTACTTTTATACCTAGCTTCAATTACATGAACAACTCATTCAACATGAACCCAGAACTCACAAATCACACCCCTAAACTACTCATACAACTAAATCAACATATACTCATCCTCTCTCATTCAAACACCGAGCGGTTTTCACAAAAACCGATAGAAAATCGAGTTAAACCGAGAGAAAAATCGAGCTAATACCGCGAGTTTCATTGGAGGCACGAGGGCGCCGGCAGGTTTTGTGAACCCTGGCCCCGATAGGAAAATCGAGCTAAAACGTTCGGTGTTTGATGTAGTTGTATATTTGTCTGTGTTGGGGACCATATTATGTTAGTGGTGATCTCAAGTGACCTAACTGATTCCGAGATTTTCGGATCTAGTCACCACGATCCTTAGTCACGCAATGATCGGGAGCGCTCCAACTAATTTGGTTTGGTCCCGTCAGCCAGCGCCAAAGATAAAAGGGGAGACCGGCACTCAAGGAGGGTTGGTTCTTGAGTTCATTTCCTCCCCGATACACCCGTCCGATCCGGTTTACTTGGCGCCAAGGTTGACGAAGACCTACACCATCACCGTGAGGATCACGGTGATCTTCTTCCTCATCGCTACCTCTTCACCGACACATCAACAACACTACCGGGAAATCCCTAATTGCATCTCCTAATTCGAGTCAGTGATTGTTCTATTTCCGCATTCGATTCTGTGATCATGACATAGGCTAGATAAGAATCGAGTCTCAGTCCTTAGATAATATCTAACTTTTGGTATTAGAGCCACCTAGCCTTAGCTTGATCATTTTTAGCTCGGATTAGTTCTTTGTGCCGGTTTAGCCCTTGATTTGTCCGATTTAGGGTTAATTACGCCCGGTTTAAGTCCAGATTCATCGGTTTAGAGTTGAATTAGGCTCGTTTCATCATTTAATTGGTTCGGATTAGGGTTAATTAATCTCAGCTTAGTCTTGATTTGGGCTCGGCTAGCATGAAGGAGGGGATGAGAACGTGTGCAAACCCTAACCTCCAAAACCCCATCAGATCCGAACCCTAATTGCTAAAATTCATAAAATCCCGAAACCCTAATTTCCCAAACCCCAAATCAATCGGAAAACCAATGAACAGAGGGGATTAGGGCTTACTTTTGGGAGCCGAGTTGCGCGCCGCTTAGCCCGCCATGTTCGCGCTCGCGTTGCCCGCGTGCGCCGTCACGGGTTCCTTGTGCCACCTCGCCTCTTCCGCGCGTTCATCGTCGCAGCTTCTTCGCACCATCTCGCTATTGGTGGCTCTCCCGCTCGCGCAAGCCCTTTCGCCGCTGTGCTCGCTCGGTCGCCGTCGTCGCTCATTGCTTCGTGTCGCTGTGTGAGGTTTTCGGATCGGAAACAAATGGCTAGGGTTAGGGTTTCCCGTGCCGCTCGGACGCTTTGTCCGATCCTCGATCAATCCAGGCCGTCCCTTTCGTTTGATGGCCCAGATCTTTATCGGCTGGGCTGCGGGTTAAGTTGGACCACCGGTTGGGCTCCGCATTTAACTGGGCCGCACGGTTGCGTTGCTGGGCCGCGCGTTTGGGCTGGCAGTTCAAGGCCCTCACTGTTTAAGCCATTTACTCTTTGGTCTAATTCCTGTTTAGCCCATTACAATTTAGTTTACTTTCAGTCCTTTAAATCCATAAATAATTGTTTATTTCCTGGGCATGAACTTTATTAATTCCATGCTTAATTTTGTTGAGCAAATTAAATTAAGTGACAATTAATTATTTATGATGATTATTTCTGTATATTGTCTCCGATTAATATGGAACCAACGAGAAATATTGATTGGAGATTTAATAATGTTTGGGATTATTTTGTTATCATAGTTATATTCTGACCAAAGTTGATTATAACTATGTATCATACCTATTCAATAAAAACTGGGATTATGTTTTGACCATGATCATGTTCTGCCAACGTTGTTTATGACCATGTGTTACCCATAAGTTAATTTAGTTCTTTTTCCTGTCATTAGCATATAATTAATCAGACCAATGTAGCATTAATTACATGCACAACACTATTTAAACATTGTTTTACTGATCGTATTCTCTTTTCAATTATGAACACGTCCAATGTTGTTGGTGCCCTCAACGGCATAGAGCAACTTAACGTGACGAACTTCCCCTCTTGGAAGGAAATGGTCCAGATCGTCCTGGGAGTAAAAAAGACTTAAGGCCGAAAGAAAGGATTATGTAAACCTTGTCGGTCAAAATAAAAGGAAATTTTAAGGAGATTTTAAATCCAAGAAAAAGCTGCACTTTTCTCCTAAGCATGAAAAAGGCAAGGGAGTACAAAAGGACCCTAAGGCCACTGATGATTCCTCTTCGGGAAACACCATCAAGTGTCGCTTTTGTAAAATGGATGGGCATGTTCAGAAAGACTGTGCAGATTTTATGAAATGGCTTGCTAAAAAGGGTAACGATGAAATTTCCTTTATTGACCCTTTATGATAATGATTCTCCTAATACATGGTGGATTGACTCAGGTGCCACTGTGCACGTTTCCAATTCATTGCAGGGATTCCTTACCGTGAAGACGGTAAGAAAGGGGGAGCGAAGCCTTAGAGTTACTGATGGATAGGAGGCTGAAGTTGAAGCCATTGGCACACTATCATTAGTATTAGATAGTGGTTTCACCCTTCTTTTAAATAATGTCGTTTATGTTCCTAGTGTGAGGAGAAACCTCATTTCAGTTTCTTTATTAGATGATGATGGATACACTTGTGTATTTGGGAATAATAAATACATTGTAAACTTTAATTCTAATAATGTTGGTCTCGCAACTCGACGAGACAGACTCTATATGCTTCATCTCTCTGAATCTCCTGTATCGATGAATGTGTGTGATGCCACCAATAAGCGAAAGAGAAGTCTAGGTGATGAGACTTCATCGAAATTGTGGCACTATCGTTTAGGCCACATTTCGAAGGGGAGAATGGAACATCTCATTAAGGAAGAGATACTCCAACCTCTAGACTTCTCTGACTCAGATCATTGTATTGATTGCATTAAAGCGAAATATGTAAAATAGATTAAGAAAGGAGCCACACGAAGCACAGGAATTTTAGAATTAATCAACACTGACATATGTGGACCTTTTCCTGTGGCTTCAGTTGATGGGTATAACTCCTTTATCACGTTCACTGATGACTTCTCCCGTTATGGTTATATTTTCCCCATTCGTGATCGATCTGAATCACTCGATAAATTCAAAATCTTTAAGGTTGAAGTAGAAAATCAGCATAACTTAAAGATTAAAGTAGTGAGATCAGATCGGGAGGAAAATATTATGGGAGACATGCTCCTTATGGACAAATTCCTAGTCCATTCGCTAAGTTTCTTTCAGAAAATGGCATAGTAGCACAATATTCCACACCTGGTGAACCTCAACAAAATGGAGTAGCTGAAAGGCGCAATCGCACACTTATGGATATGGTGCGTAGCATGATGAGTACTCCAATTTACCAGTTAGTCTGTGGATGGAAGCACTCTAAGACAATAAGTTGCCATTTTATTGGATATCCTGGTAGATCTAAGGGATATCGATTTTATTGTCCAAATCATATCATTAAGTTTGTGGAAACCCGCCATGCTGTATTCTTAGAGAATGATAAAATCAATGGGAGCTCAGAGACTAGGAAAATAGATCTTGAGGAGGTTCGGACTTATGTACCATTACCGATAATCCAAGAGATTATTGTTCCCATGCCTCATACAGTTATACCTCCAGCTGAGAATCCTGGAGTTGAGCCCCTATCTGAGAATTCAGATATCAACAATACAACACCTAATGATGAGCCTCAACAGCCTCCTGTGATAAATAATGAACCACTAAGGAGATCACAGCGGGAAAGAAGCTCAGCTATCCCTAATGACTATGTTGTATACATGAATGAAGATGTATGTGACATAGGGAAGGTAGATGATCCTACATCATTTAAGGAGGCTATGATGACTAAGGATTCATCCAAGTGGCTTGAGGCCATGCAGGATGAAATAAAGTCTATGAGCATTAATGATGTCTGGGATCTAGTAGAAATTCTTGATGGAGTCAAAACAGTAGGCTGTAGATGGGTCTACAAAACTAAGCATGACTCTAAGGAAAATATCGAAAGATTCAAGGCAAGGCTTGTAGCAAAAGGGTTTACACAAAGAGAAGGGATTGATTATGTTGATACTTTCTCTCCCGTCTCAAAGAAAGATTCGCTGAAAATTGTCATGGCGCTTGTTGCTCATTATGATTTAGAGCTGCATTAGATGAATGTTAAAACTGTGTTCCTTAATGGTGACTAGCATGAGGATGTTTTCATGGCTCAACCGGAAGGTTTTGCCATGGAAGGAAAGGAACATATGGGATGCAGACTTAAGAAATCCATCCATGGACTAAAGCAGGCGTCTATACAATGGTACCTTAAGTTCGATGAGACCATAAGAAATTTCGGTTTTAAAGAAAATGATGTGGACAATTGCATATATATTAAGATTAAGGGGAGCAAATTCACTATCTTAGTACTTTATGTGGACGATATCTTGTTGGCTAGCAGCGATATGGATATGCTGTATGAGACCAAAAGATTTCTTTCCGCTAATTTTGACATGAAGGATTTTGGTGATGCCTCTCATGTTTTGGGCATTGAGATTCACCGAGATAGGTCCAAGGGGATATTAGGCCTATCCCAAAAGGCATATATTGACAGAGTGCTTAAGAGATATAATATACATAACTGCTCTGCCACGCCTGCTCCTATTGTAAAGGGCGATAAATTTGGAACATTCCAATGTCCAAGGAATCAATTAGAAACTGGTCAGATGAAGGGGATTCCTTATGCTTCACCTGTCGGAAGCATTATGTATGCTCAAGTTTGTACTCGCCCTGATTTAGCATTCATAACTGGGATGCTTGGTAGATATCAATCAAATCCAGGGTTGGACCACTGGAAAGCCGTTAAGAAAGTCTTGCGTTATTTGCAAGGCACTAAGCACTACATGCTCACATATAAGTTGGATGACATTGAGGTTGTGGGTTATTCAGACGCTGACTTTGTAGGTTGTGTAGATACTAAGAAATCCACATAAGGTTATATCTTCACACTTGCGGGAGGAGCTATTTCGTGGAAAAGCTCCAAACAATCACTTACTGCATCATCGATGTTGCAGGCTGAGTTTGTGGCATGTTATGAGGCTACTGGGCAAGCTGTATGGCTTAAGAATTTCATTCCCGGACTGAGAGTGGTTGACAGTATATCTAAACCACTAACATTATACTGCGATAATAAGGCTACAGTTTTCTATTCAAGTAACAACAAGTCAAGTGGTGCTGCCAAACACGTTGACATTAAGTATCATGTTGTGAAAGATAGAATCCAAGATCAGACAATTGATGTCAAGCATATAAGTACTAAGTCTATGCTTGCGGATCTGCTCACTAAAGGCTTACCACCCAGTCTCTTTCGAGAGCATGTTGCCGGCATGGGTTTATTGGAAAGCCTCTGATTCTAGAAATAAGGACCATAAGAAATAAACCAAACTCCTATTAAGAATAGTGATTATTCCATTAAGATAGAATTGTACACTATAGATATTGGGGTTTCAGCGGTGACCTTATTAATCGCTGTAATACTTTATCATTGTATGCTGTTCTGTTGAAAATGGACTTATGTTATTAGCCTTTCGATCAAGTGGGAGAATGTTAGTGGTGATCTTAAGTGACCTAACTGATTCCGAGATTTTCGGATCTAGTCGCCACGATCCTTAGTCACGCAATGATCGGGAGCGCTCCAACTAATTTGGTTCGGTCCCATCAGCCAGCACCAAAGATAAAAGGGGAGACCAGCACTCAAGTAGGGTTGGTTCTTGAGTTCATTTCCTCCCTGATACACTTGTCCGATCCGGTTTATTTGGCACTAAGGTTGACGAAGACCTATACCATCACCGTGAGGATCACGGTGATCTTCTTCCTCATCGCTACCTCTTCACCGACACATCAACAACACTACCGGGCAATCCCTAATGGCATCTCCTAATTCGGGTCAGTGATTGTTCTATTTCCGCATTCGATTCTATGATCATGACATAGGCTAGATAAGAATCAAGTCTCAGTCCTTAAGATAATATCTAACTTTATATTAATGATCAAAATGGTATATATTTGTGACCGAAGAGAGTGCATTGTTTTGAGCCATGCTAGTGCATGCACTCAAAAGAATGCACGCCAATGTGTACTGCATCTCAAGGGAGAAACCCCGAACTCTTAAAAAGCCTTTACTTATAGATATCAACAACAGAGCTATTGGAGATTCCCAAATCTAGCTGAACCAGAGTTATCTTCCACATCCATCTTGACATATATGAAGAGTCTCTATTTGGACAAATCAAGTATATCAGTTTCCTATGGAACAAATCAAGAATATCAGTTTCCTACAGAACAATATATAGAGGACGCCACCCAGAGGAGTGGATGCGGCGGGCTAGCGGGCGTATGGCCCCTCTCATCATATCAAAGTTTGTATTTTAGCTCTTTAGAATTCAACAAATTTGAGTAGATTTTACAAAATTACATGTTTCTTGTATAAATTATCAGAAAACTTTTATTTTACAAAACTACAGATTTTAAGAGAACTATAAGTTATCAGGGACACCAATATTAATGAGGACCAAAAATTCCTTCGCAAGGTTGTATTTCCCATGAAAAATAGTATTACAGAGACCGAATTTGTCGCCAACGAACGTCAAATCCCTTGGCAGTGCACACTTGTTGACGTCTCTGTGCGAGTGCTTTGCCCAGCCGAAAGGGGATGTCATGTCTTCCAGATCACAGTGAGGCTTGTACGTGACCTCTTCATCTTATTGGTCAGCTGAATCAATTAAGGGTGTGTTTGGTTCATAAGATGGGGTTGAATGGGATAGAATGATCATGTAATAGACAACCAAACACACCCTAACAGAATCATTGAATTACGAACGTCTGAAATTCAATGTTTCTTCAATCATCTCAATTAAGCATGAATGAAGGATAGATAATGATTACTTACCCTTTCGTTTGATCCAAGATTTGTGCAACTTGTATTGGAAATGAAAGCATAGAAGCACTGCTCTTAAAAATAATATTCACTTAAAACCTTCCATATATGTTTGGAAGAGCAGATCACAAGGCTAGTCACATAGAGCAAGCAACACTCAAATGGATTAAAAGGCAGCAAGGATCCAACAATAACAAACCAAACACATCCGAGAGAACGGCCCTGGATCTTTGTCAGAACCGTGTAAAATTTTGATGCATTACAAGTTTCCGATCTAACAAAACTACAGATTCTTTAGCCGACCAAGATGGGAGAAGAAAACTAGAACAAATGCTCTCAGCGCAGGGCATGTTGATTCCTTCATCTCTCAGCTTTATTCTTTCTTTCCCTTTATGTCAAGAAAGAAACCAAACAACAACACATGAACTCTCTCAGCGCTGCCCTTGCTTGGCCACGGGTTCTTAGTCGTCATCGCCGGAGGCGCCCATTTCATCATCGTCGTCGAGGCCCTCAAGATCCTCGTCGTCAAAGTTGCCGTCGAACTGCTCGTCGGTGCCCATGGGCTTGTACTCATCATCATCATCCTCCTCCTTGTCCTCACTAACCGCCTTCGCTTTCTGGGCCCCGCCGGCGCTGGCGGCATACTGCTAGATAAATAAGCACTTTCAGGTTTAAATCAAATAGTAGATAATTCATGAACAGAAACTGATTGCAAAGCCTAGTAGATAATTTATGAATAGAAGCTGATTGCAAAGCCTATACACATATATCCTTCTCATATACTAGAAAACAGTAGCAACAAGATTGAAAATAGCGAAGACATTGAAACGTACTGGTTTTCTTGAACAGAACTGGAGGCGTAGAACGAAGCAGAGGACCCCGTCGCGGCGGTGTAGTAGACGAGACTGATCACGAACATGAACAGAGAGAAAGTAGAACGTGAGAAGTCGTGCGGAGCGCTTCCCAAAAACCTTATTCGCCCTCTCCGGTGAAGGATCTCAAGGTCGATGGTTTTCAGAGACATGCTCTCCCGATGACCAGTGCACACTAGTGCAGCGGAACGGAGCAACCTATCGGTGGCGGCGCGGTAAGAGGAGGCAAAACTTGGTTTTTGTTATATATCTTTCTCGAACGGAAGCCCGCGTTATATAGAGGGAACAACTGCTGTTGCTCCACTTCAACTAGCAATGTGGTACTAAAGAGTTTTACACATTCTCCATATAGTGGGCCTTTGAGATTTATTTGGAATTATTCTCAACTATTCATGGGCTTAGCCCATATATTCCAATAATCCCTCACCAGATCTCAAAGTCCCACAAAGATTTGCCTCTTCTCAATACTGTTTGATATACCGGTGTTTCGATGGAGACCTGTTAAGGTTGAGCATCCATCTAGAGCTTCAAGCTACACTCATTCACAATTTGAACAATAGACTGAGCCTTGAATTGCAAGTTTTGTATGAAAAAGTTTCACTTAAAGTCATGACAGATACTTGACTACCAATAGGCTACTCCTCAGGTGGAGCATATTAGTTGTACTCCTTGGCCTCTTCATGAGCTTACTAGAGATTACCCAAGTCTCATAGACTGCGACCAACAGTCAGACTCGTATAGGTGTGTTCTTTCAAGACTGCTCTGTAGGACAACATCTTTGCTAATTAAAGACAACAGAACACATTAAGGCAATAGCCAACCTACCTTACAGATTCAGAGAGTATTGCATCTTCAGTGGAGTGGATTAAAAAAATACTCTCCTTCAGTCAACCAATAGTTTGTTCTTCCCAGATTCTAATTCACGGGATCTCCGATCACACAGGTTGGGTTACCACTATGGTATGACTCATGTGGGCCTCAAACCCAACTCCTTCGATGCATTGTTTATCACATTATGTGATAAACCCTTTGTAAACGGGTCTGCCAGGTTCTTAGCTGTTTGGATATAATCCAAAGCTATCACTTCGGAGTTTCTCAATTTCTTGACAGACTTCAAATGTCTCTTTACACGTCTTAATTACTTCATGTTTTCGTTATAAATGTTCACTTTGATAATAACCGTTTGATTATCACAATTCATAAGAAGATCCATCAAGAGTTCACGCAACCATTCTGCCTCAACAGTGGCTGTATCTAGAGCAGTGAGCTCTGCTTCCATGGTTGACCGCGTCAAAATGGTTTGTTTGCAAGACCTCCATGAAACAGCACATCCACCAAGAGTGAATGCGTATCCACTTGTGGCCTTGATCTCATCAGCATCGGATATCCAATTTGAATCACTATAAACCTCCAATACTGCTGGGTACTCGGTATAGTGAAGTCCATAATTCATGGTACCTAGCAAGTAGCGCATGACTCACTCAAGCGCTCGCCAATGATCATCATCCGGAATAGATGTAAATCGGCTCAATTTGCTTACAACAAATGAGATGTCTGGCCTTGTAGCGCTATCTAAGTACATGAGAGATCCAATAATATGAGAGTATCTCAATTGATCCCTAGCAATTCTTTTATTCTTTCGAACAATCAAGCTAGGATCATACGGTGTTGGAGAGGGTTTGCTCTCCAAGAAGCCAAAATGGTTCAAGACCTTTTCCACATAGTGAGATTGCGAGAGTGTAATCCCACTCTCATCTTTGATCAGTTTGATGTTGAAAATTATGTCAGCCTCTCCCAGATCTTTCATATCAAAATTATGAGTAGGAAAGACTTGACCTCTGTAATTACATCAAGATTTGTACCAAAGATCAATATGTCATCAACATAAAGGCACAGAATAACTCCCTCACCCCCACCATGGTGATAATATACACACCTACCAACCTTGTTAACAACAAAGCCTGCAGATGTTAAAGTTCTGTCAAACTTCTCGTGCCATTGCTTAGGAGCTTGTTTGAGACCATACAAAGATTTCAACAACTTACACACCTTACCTTCTTGACCTTTCACTACAAATCCATCAGACTGTTCCATGTAAATTTCCTCATCCAACTCTCCATTAAGGAAAGCTGTCTTAACGTCCATTTGGTGAACGAGAAGACCATGTGAGGCAGCCAAGGAAAGCAGAACTCGAATAGTTGTCAGTCTAGCGACAGGTGAATAAGTATCAAAGAAATCTTTGCCTTCTTTTTGGGTATAACCCTTGGCCACAAGAAGAGCCTTATACTTTTCAATAGTACCATCAGGCCTAAGCTTCTTTTGAATATCCACTTACATCCCATAGGTTTACACCCATGAGGTAGATCTGCGACTTCCCAAGTCCCATTAGCGATAATGGAATCCATTTCGCCACGGACTGCTTCCTTCCAGTAGCCTGCATCTGGAGATGCAAAAGCTTCTGAAATACACTTGAGAGTATCATCCACAAGGTACACAGTGAAGTCATCACCAAAGGATTTAGCTGTCCTTTGTCTTTTACTCCTCCATAGAGCCTCACTGTCATCCTCCTTAGGATCTTGCTCATGTATTTGCTCAAGGTATTCAGTTTGAGTAGTTAGTTCGAGAATTACCTCAGGAGTTTGGCTAGAGGTGCTATGTACATCTTTCATTGGAAAAATGTTCGCAAAGAAGGTTGCATCCTCGAGACTCCATTATTGTATCGACAAGCACGTCAGACACCTCCGATCTCACTACTAAAAACCTATAGGCAATACTGCGATGAGCATATCCCAGAAAGACACAATCCACAGTCTTAGGTCCAAGCTTGCGCTTTTTAGTTATTCGTACATTGACTTTCGCCATGCACCCTCAAGTGCGCAAGTAAGAGAGTGATGGTTTTCTCCCTTCCCATACTTCATATGGGGTTTTCTCTTTATTCTTGTAAGGAACTTTATTCAGAACATGACACGAGGTCAATAGGGCCTCCCCCCACCATGCCTTAGATGATCCCACAATGTCTAACATGGCATTAATCAAATCAGTTAGAGTGCGATTCTTTCTTTCGGCAACCCCATTTGATTGGGGTGAATAGGGAGGTGTCCTCTCAAGAATAATCCCATGTATCTTACAGAATAAATGAAAATCATTAGAGAAATACTCTCCACCACGATCCGACCTAAGTCTTTTTTATCTTCCTTTCCAATTGGTTTTCAACCTCTGCCTTATAGATTTTAATGTAGTCTAAAGCCTCATCTTTAGTTATCAACAGATATACATAGCAGTATCTGGAAGCATCATCAATCAGAGTCATGAAATATCTTTTTCCACCCTTCGTCAACACACCATTCATTTCACAGAGATCTGAATGTATGAGTTCTAATGGTGCCAAACGTCTCTCCTTGGCTGCCTTGTGAGGCTTACGAGGTTGTTTGGATTGCACATAGCTTTGGCACTTAGAACCTTTGACAGAAGTAATATTTGGAATTAAATTCATACTGGCATGCCGAGATATACAACAAAAATTGATATGACATAACTGTGAGTGCCAAACATTAGCCTCACCTCCATTAGAAATGTCACAAATATGGTTCACAACTTTATTGCAAAAATCAGAAAGGGAAATGGAACAAGCCTCCGCATTCATAGCCTTTACCAATAAATAGTCCATGTTTTGATATGACTACTTTATTAGACTCAAACACCACTTTGAACCCATCTCGACAGAGGAGGGAACCACTGACCAGGTTTTTATTTATTGAAGGGACATGATGCATATTCTTTAGTTGCAAGATCTTCCCCGAAGTAAACTTCAGATCTACCATGCCAACACCATGAACAGAAGTATGTGACCCATTCCCCATTAGGACGGAGGAATCCCGAATGACCTGGTAAGAAGAGAACATTGATCTATCATCACACACATGCACATTAGCACCGGTATCAATCCACCAGTTGGTGGACTGACTTACTGAAAGAACAGTAGGTAAATTACCATACCCAGAAGTTCCATCTCCAGTGTTGCCAATGGTCACGTTGACAGATTTTGAGTTTTGTCCTTAATCAGCCTTTCTACCTTTGCGGTTAGGACACTTCTTAGCCCAATGTCCAGTTTCACCGCACACGTAGCAAGGCATGTCATCTTTGTTCATCTTCTTCTTCTTGAAGTTTGTGGTCTGTTTGGCTTTGTTATTTTTCCCTTTGTTCTTACCATGCTGCTGCACCATATTGGTGTTGGACAATCCCCTGACTTCCTTCGCAGGTGCATCCTTAGCCCGAGCTTTCTCCTCAACATCAAGAGACGCAATCAAACTCTCAACAGAGATTTCTTGTCTATTATGTTTCAGAGCAGTGGCAAAATTCCTCCATGAAGAAGGTAATTTGGAAATAATGCCCCCTGCCACAAACTTGTCGGGTAAGGACACTTAAGGAGTTCAAGTTCCTTCACAATGCACTATATTTCATGGGCCTGCTCGACCACAGAGCAGTTATCAACCATCTTGTAGTCGTGATACTGCTCCATGACATATAGTTCACTACCAGTGTCTGATGCACTGAACTTAGAACTTAGTGCATCCACAGCTCCTTCGCGTCTGTTATGTGCATGTACACATCACACAAACGGTTGGTAAGAACGCTAAGAACGGCTCCTACAAAGAGTGGTGGCATCCTTGAACTCTTTTTTCCTTTTCAGGGGTAAGGGTTCCTTCAGGTTTGCCAGCCGCAACCCAGTAGACGTTCATAGCCGTAAGCCACAAAGTAACTTTGACTTGCCATCTCTTAAAATGCACACCGGTAAATTTTTTCGGCCTTAGTGCATCGGTAAAGCTAGCCATCGATAAACCAAAGTGCTTGAGATAAGGTTTTTGGATTGCTAGATAAATAAACACTTTCAGGTATAAATCGAACAGTAGAGCATGAACAGAAACTGATTGCAAATCTACACTTATATCCTTCTGATATACTGGAAACCAGTAGATAATTTATGAATAAAAACTGATTGCAAAGCCTGCACATATATCCTTATGATATACTAGAAAATAGTAGCAATAAGATTGAAATAGCAAAAACATTGAAACGTACTGGTTTTCTTGAACAGAATTGGAGGTGTGGAACGAAGCAGAGGACCCCATCGTGGTAGTGTAGTAGACGAGACCGATCACGAACATGGACAGAGAGAAAGTAGAATGCGAGCAGTCACGCGGAGCGCTTCCCAAAACCTTATTCGCTCTCTCCAGTGCAGGATCTCAAGGGCGATGGATTTCGGAGACCTGCTCTACCGATGACCAGTGCACACTAGCGTAGCGGAACGGAGCAACCTATAGGTGGCGGCGCGGTAGAGAGAAGGAGGCAAAAGTTGGTTTTTGTTGTATATCTTTCTCAAATGGAAGCCCGTGTTATATAGAGGGAACAACCGTTGTTGCTCCACTTCAACTAGCAATGTGGTACTAAAGAGTTTTACACCTTCTCCATATGGTGGGCCTTTGAGATTTATTTGGAATTATTCTCAACTATTCATGGGCTTAGCCCATATATTCCAACACGTACTGAGCCGGGCGTATAGCACTGCTGCCGCCACTAGCACCGCCTGTCGGAGAGGGGCTGCGGCGGCGAGGCGGTGACCCCGGTTGTGGCGTGCTGCATGGTCGGTGCAGCCGTAATGCTGCTGGTTGTTGCTGAAGGAGGGGGAGAGCGGCTAGGATTTTGAGCAGCTTTTGGAGTTCGGTTTCTAGGATGCGTTTGGTTTATGGGACCTGATGGGATAGTTTATCCATTTTTTATTCATTCTGTTGGTTGCTTAGATAAATGAGTGAATTAGGTCATTTAACTTTTTATCTCATTCAACTTTTATCCCACCAATCAAATTTGAATTCTCACCCTATTCACCATCCAACTCTTATCACATTCAACTTTATCCCACCAACCAAACAAAAAATTGGCTCATCCCATCCATCTATTATCTCTCCAACCAAATATAAGCTTAGATGACTCCATTCTTACCAGACTGTGATGCATCCCTCCCGGGTGCGCACCGTTCCCTTCGCGGCCCAGCCATATGGCGCACGTGCCTCTCCCGGCGAGCAGACTGCCCAACTGGCCCAGTGGTGTGGGCCTTGGACCACGAGAGAAATACACACCTTGGCTGCCATAGCCAGGCCATAAGAGTCCCATGTGGCCCCCAAAGGACTAGCTTGATGGGGGGAGGGTTGCTCTCCCTTTTAAGGTGGTATTCTCTCCCCTCCACAAGCAAGGTGGTACTATCAGACTGGATGGTCCATCCCATCCACTTTTGCCCTTGAACCAAATGGACCCTTAATAGAGCGGGAGCGCGTGCGAGAGGCCAAATGCTTTGAGAAACGTGAGGTTGGTTCGGTCGTGGCTTGCCCTTCGCCATGCTTTTCTTCTGCAAATCATCGATTTTTCTTTTTGCAACAAATTTTTCTTTGTAAATCTGGTCTCTTATCTCCTACTGAATGTAATTGTAAAAATAATTTTATCATCGACTACAGAAACATTGATAGATGACACATATCAACTGCCATGCTTCCGTACCGTGAAAAGTACTACCGATCTATGGGAGCTGAGTAGCTTCAGTGGCTTTGCCGAGCTCTTGTAACTAGGTAGCACCTTCTATATTGTGGGAGCGCAACATGTGATATATATATCATCTGTTAGCACTTACACGATAAAAAAATATGACTATTTTTTGTAATTATCTTTAAAAGAAATATATATTTATATGCTATAGGTTAGAAAAGTGATGATATTCTTCTTCTTCTTCTTTCTCTCTTTCGGGCTTTTGGGCCGTGGATCAAATGTGCAAGAAATTGTAGACTCTTGATCCAAGATGTGAGGCCAGTTTGAAACACAAAACAATTTAGGACTCATTTGAAACGTAGGAAAAGAAAAATATGAAAACTCAGAATGTTATGTATATTAGAATCCTATAGGGATTGAGCATACATGAATGAGTAGAAAGTAGAAACCGGTGTTCTTTTATCTCTCTTTTTTAATGGGAAACCGGTATTATGAATATGATGCACTTTATCCTTGATTGTGAGAGGAATGCAATCACATATATAAACAAATATTACTTGGAGATTGGCCCGGGTACAGGTATAAGACTGTAATAGGAATGGTTGGCCTTGCAAGGTCCAAAGCAAATGGACTATTAGGTAGTAAAACGAAGAATTTTTTAAAATAATATTATTTTAATAAAAATTTATAGAAATAATATGCCAATTTAAAATTCACAAAAATACCCATATATTGTCATTTTAAATGGCGACAGAGGCGTGTTGCTCAATGGCATGGCTTTTGTTGCCAGAGGGGGGGGGGAGAAAGAGGGGAAAGAAAGAAAAAATAAGCACATATAAATTTTGTTAACATAAAAAATTAAAAAATAAATATACCAAAAATAGGGCAGTGCGGTCTAGGTTTTAAAAAAAGTACAGAAATAATATACGTATTAACAAAATTTAACAGAAATTCGGGAGGGAAGTTTGTTAAGTAGAAAATAACAAGGTATAGAAGTGACATTTAATGTTGATAGTAACGGAATGAAGGCATGGAGTAAACTAAATTAGGCAATTGGAATTGACAGATTTCAATTTTTTTTTGGTTCAGCGATGTACTTTAAAATTGTTAAATTTTAATTGATAGTTATTGTTTTTTGTAGAGTGTTGTACGACAAAATTGTGGAATTATAATCAAATTGATGTACACGTGATAAACATGAAGATGCACAAAAGGCGTACAAAATGAGAGAAGATAGATGACGCATATGGAACCATTGCATTGTGTGACATAGAAAAACAATTAAACATAGGTGGCACATACAGTTCGGTACAAATAGTGACACAGACGAAGGATGAACAGGAAGTACAACTATGATACATGTGCACCTTTTGGAATTGTAAAGAAGTCATGATGCCTATCATAGACCTTACACGGAAGGATCAATCGGTACCTTCCCCTTTGATCTGGCGAGGCTGTTGGCCTTGGATTTCTTCCAATTCGGCACATACATACACACGCAATAATAGTCTTCATCAACGATCTTCGGCTCCTCCTGGAAACGAGCCGCCTCGGCTTGCTCCTTCATCTTCTTTTCTTATTCCTGATGCTCATACAGGGGCTTCCAGAAGTATACTTATCCTGGGCGGTATGGCAGGTGTTTTGGTTTCTCTTCTGCAATCTTAGGGGAAGATTTCCACTAGATGTAGCGCTCGGGCATAACTGCATAGTGCAGGTACAATTTGTGCTCAAAATACTCTCTACCGTACTTGTCGGGGCCATCAATCCATTGGAAGAAGTAGCAACTATCGTCTTACTAGTGTCATGCATGGACGAAGTTAGAAGTATGAAAAATGCATTACGGAATGTACATGCATGTCATTAACCAGATACCCCTTCATTGTTGCATGTGTAGTGTGCTCGGCCTACGATGTCGGTATATTTGGATTGCATTATCCACACCAGAGCACATTAGTCGCAGTTTGGGCGGGAAACTCCGGTGGCACAAGTGCATCCTTGCAAGAAACATCCGGGTAGCTTTTCGCATTCTCCACAAGCCACTTTTGCTTACGAAGAATTGCTCTGTAATCGGTCATTGTGAACCCGCTGGTGAAGGGGTCTGTGGTGCTGGTATAATGAGGTGTTTGGCGTGGGGTTGCCTTGGTGTTGTGTGGAATATTTACGATGGGCATATGGGTCCATATTTATAGTAAGTTTTCGGTGGGAGCGTGTTGTCCAAGTGGTCTGAGAAAGCTGTTACCCACGTGTTGTTAAATTGGTTAGACAAAGTACATGTCAGTGTATTACCAATTTGGTCAGAAAAAGCAGTTGCTAGTGTGTTATCAAATCGTGCTGACAAAGCTTCTAGCAGCGTGCTGTCAAATCAAGGCAGTGTCTTGTCACTTGTCTCTGAGAAAGCGGGGTCTTATCAAATTGGGCTGACAAAGTTGCTAGCATCATGTTGTCAAATCAAGGCAGTGTGTTGTCACTTGGTTCTGAGAAAGCAGGGCATAGTGTTGTCAAATTGGGCTGACAAAGATGATAGTAGCGTGTTGTCAAATCAGGGTAGTGTGTTATCACTTTACTCTGAGAAAGCAAGCTAGTGTGTTGTCAAATCAGGCTAACAAATCTGCTGGCAGCATGTTGTCAAATCGCCATGACAAAATTGGTTGCAGCGTGTTGTCAAATCGCAATGAAAAAGCTAATATGTCATAGTTACAAAAGCAAAATATCATATTCGAGTAGTACCTAAGTTAATAAAGAAAAACACCACATAATGTAAAGATCATATCCGATTAGTACATCATGTTTGAAAGCAAAAAAAAAACTAGCCGGCGCCCCTGCATAGTGCGATCCCTCGTATGGTCCTAGGCCTCCTATGATGTTAAACATGTTCGGATGGATACATTAGATGGTCAGGTGGCTATCCACGAGTATTCCTAGCAAGCTGTACTGGTGCTGTCAGAGTAGCGAAGGCGACCTGCAAAGGCTGGTTCGATCTAGACGATCCGTGAGCTGCATGGACCAAGGACAACACCCAATGACTACTGGTGGGGGTCCATCAACCAATCCTAGATAACAGCGCCACTGAAGTGGAACGAGTCATCGACGTGGGTCGTGCTTTGGTCATCGACTGCTCCTATCAAACATTTCATGTTAGTACACCGCATAATATAAAGAACGTAATAGACGAAGGGAGACCATGAAGGTGTACATGCAGTCATGTTGACAAACAGTGCGGAACGGTGGCAGTTGGAGCCCCTGGGATGTTAGGAGGAGGGGCGATCTGTGTGTGCACTATCTCAAGTGCAGTGTGCAACGTGTGTCACCTACGTATAGCGGAGGAACAACCGTGGACCTATACCACAACGTCGTCCCTAAGACTCCTGTAGGACGTAAGGTGGATGATGCGGGAGGCCTTGTCCACAACACGCTGCAACGCCCTCACAGGTTGTCCATGGTGACCTCCATCCTGTCCCCCCTACCGACTGCGGCCATCAGTGCAGTGGTCTCCTCCAAAACCTCCCTAGCAAGGTCAGTTTGCGCACACATTTAAAGGCTTATTAGTTGTTGCTATTATATTAATGATATATTATACGACATATGAAAAGAAGTACTAACCGAGTGGTGAAAAGCAGAGTCTGGCTATGTAGGGTAAGTGTTCGCCATGGAGGGAAGGTGAGTCGATGACACGCACAACTCGAACGCGTGTGCGTGTGCTGTACCACCAGATGTAGACATCGTACATGCCGTGGTCGTAAGGGGTAGCCTCCTTATGCACATCCGCTAACGCCTACGCCCACTTCTGAGCATGAGGCAACATGCATGTCGCCCAGCTCACAGTGCCAATGAATCCCTTGCGTGTGTGTCTATATAAAGAGATTTGCAACATAATCTCATTAGTAAGGACATCCGAAAGAGTGATGCAATTAAAAGTGATGTAAAATAGAACTAACGTGTGGACGCTCGGTGGGACAATGTTAGGGCTGGAAACGAGCCGAGCTGAGCCCGGCTCGGCTCGGCTCGGTGCGGCTCGGTGTAGTGGCGAGCCGAGCTAGGCTCGGCTCGGCCCTGAGGCGAGCCCAAAAAACCGGCTCAGCTCGACTCGAGGTCGGCTAGCGAGCCAGCTCGTTGGCTCGCCGAACCAGAACATTTTATCAGAAAATTAAATATTTATACAATAATTCATGTATTTGCAGTTAATAATATTAACTTACTAATTACTACTAAATAATAGTAGTTGCTTAGTTGCTCTCTATCACACTTTTAGGAAATGGAATTGTCTCAACATCATCTTCATCATCTTTTTCCTAAAAATATAAATCATTAGTCATACTAAATTCCCTGCATGGGCTGGGCCGCCGAGCCAATTTGGCTCGCGAGCTGAGCCAAGCCGGCTCGGTGTTTTTGCGAGCCTGAAAAACAGTCTCGGCTCGAGCTCGATCCGAGCCACGAGCCTGTGCGAGCCGAGCCAGGCTCGGGCGAGCCCGAGCCGAGCCACGAGGCACGAGCTTATTTTCCAGCCCTAGACAATGTCACCAGTATGAATAGGGAAGGCTTGCCGAAGATCGAACTGCCTCATGACACGGTGGGCGACGTAGGTCTCCACGAACACGTTGAAAACCAGGTGACGCCGTGTCAGCCAGAAGGTGGCATCACTGGTGCACTATAGCGAGAGGCCCTGAGGTGCTCGCGTGCCAATGAGCTTTGGGAGGTACAGGTGCCAAATGACGTGATCATCTGTCAACTGGTCAAACATCGCTACGTACTCAGGGTACAAAGCGTACGATGTAACTGGGGTGAAAGCCAGCTACAAAAAAGCAAAATAGGCAACCCTTAGTACAAACACAGCAAATCTTTATATAAGTGACGATAAAGGTTATTGTACTAACCCGTCGGCGACACCACAACATCCTCATGGTAGGATGGTCAACATCATCCCTGGAGGCTCCGTAGAAGCCTGTGCCATAATGTGCCAAGTCCATCTGCGGCCATCCGATCTAGAACCTCTCGAACGACCACATCTGAAGTGGTAAAGGACACTCGGCGAGAGTGTTGGAGTCTGCCAAGTGACGACACCCATCGCAAAGGGTCCGATAGGTGGCAGTGAGTACAGCAGGTCCCCAAACCATTTGTAGGAGCTCCTCCAGGTTGGTGTCCACGATCATCCTCGTGAACTAGATCATGTGCTTGTCGATGTTGTCCCCGTGGGACGAGTAGAACAAGACCCAGCTGAATAGCCAGAGCAGGTACACCTCAAAGTGTCGGTTGATGATGTACTCCCCCGCTCCATCTGCCATCCTCTCGAGCTGCAAAAGGTAATTCTCAGAACGAGAACTACAAGTGAAAAAGAAATAGAAAATGAGACAAATTAAATCACACTTATGTAGAACTGCACCAGCCACTTCTACGTTGGACCGTACATAGAAGTGAAAGGTGTGTACCCTGCCTCCTCGGGTAGCACACCCACAAACCGGTCTAGGAGCTCCGTCCGCCACTCCGAGTAGACGTCGTCAGGCACCACCGTGTCCCTGGAGCAAGGTAGGCCCAGGAGGTAACTGACGTCCTCTAGTGTGGGTGCCATCTCACCGCATAATAGGTGAAACGTGTGCATCTCCAGCCACTGGCGGTCCAACAGAGCGACTAGTAAGCTCCTGTCGTAGGGAAACCTCCTAGAGGCACCCCGTCTATCTTGCACATCGGCGGTTGTTGCCTCCATCCGGGCTAAAGAAAGTAACCCTGCTGCTCTCAGCCTGCAGGAAAATAATGTAAGTACAATCACTACACACATACAAGATATCATAACACAACTATCGGGAATTGGAATATTTTCCACCAGGACCTTTTTGCCCCCGACGGCCGATGCTGACCGACCATGAACGCCCTTGGACGGGATGCCCAAGAAAGGATCTCAAGTGACCCCATGCTCGGCCACGAGCATGCTCGCCAACCCTCAACAAAACATGTTCGGTTACAGGCTTCGAAGATGAGCACGAGCAACCTTACTCGGGGAAGGCGCAGGTTGGTCATGCCCGGACGAAGGGAATGCTCGATGATGGCCGAAGGACGTGGTCAACCCACAAACAGGAAAGTGGCAACTGATTCGCCGAGGATCCAGGGAAGTTATACCAGGAATTCAAACATGGCGAGAATCAAGGACACATAAAAAACGGCAACAGGCGTGATTTTAGGAGATAGTTACCTTATGTAAACGAATATACCTAGTATTTAATCTCTCCTCCGATGAGGGGAGAGCAAAAAAGGGAAGAAAAAGAGCAACTCCCCGATTATACACACACACCAATACGTAAAACCACTAGAGTAGGGTTATTACCTCCATCGTGAGAGGCCCAAACCAGGATAATTCCCCGTGTCTCCCTTTGCTCGAGCATCCATCGGATGCCAATCCTTCACATCAAGGGGCTTTGGTTGATCCCTCATTCAACAAGTAAGCTCGGCGGGGGTCCGTTCCTCAATCGTCGATAGCTGGCGCAGTTCGTGTGGATCGACTATGTCAAACTCCGTCTGTGAAGAGTCCCCGAAGATGCCGAATTCCGGAGACACCTGCGACCTTGGTACTTTTGATGACGTTGAAGACGATGATATGTACTACGCTAATGATGGCGTAGCCGGTGTGACCGACCCAGATGGACACACCGAAGCCGGGGAGCCTTTCCCCGGCAGCTGCAGTGTGAGAGTGATTTCTTCACTCTCAGCGCGATGCCCTTGAAGATGACGAGGATGATGATTACGATAGGCTCTACGATGGTCTGGATATTCCAGACCTGATGTAACATTGGGTGTCCCGATCTTTCGATGAGAATGATAACCTTCGATTTGGGTGGAGACGACTTTGACGATCCGACTACAATGTACAACGACGATGCGCCTTAGCAATCGCTAAACTAACGCCAGAGGGTTATTGACCTTTCCGTGGGCATGATCAACCTGATCACGAAGATCAATTCCTACAAGCAATCGAAGAACAAGCAAGAACAAGGCAAAAGCAATCTAAAATTGCAAATATAAAAGAAGTATTGAAAAGTTGGGGTTCCGATACAAGTAGCTTGTTAGGCGGCCGTTGAGCTTGTCTAAAAGACACAAAATAGTAGCAAAAGGCTAAACTATCAAATAACCAAAACCCAAGGTATTTTGGGGGACTCCCTAGCTATATATAGGAGAAATAGGAGGCCAAAACCATGCTAGGGGCATCCAAAGCATAACCATGGCCGAGTAGGACTCCTATTCCTAGTTTGACTCGGATTTGGAAAGATGACTGAACTTATTTTGCAGATTCCCGTTGACTCGTAAGGAATTTGGACATGAGGCCGGATCCTTTGGAAAGAGGACGACGAAACCTTTCAAACCAGTACTCATAGACCCCAAACACCCTTGTGGATCAAAAGTTATGGTCATTTTAAGTTGGTGCTGTCCCGGAGGCCGAATCCGAGTTGAACTTGTGCACCGGAAGAATTGGCTTCATGCTTGACATTTGGGAGTCCTTCTCCTTGGTTCCTAAGGACAATAAAATCATCACAAGGATCAAATAGCATTCCATTCATTAAATTATTTGTATGCAACCCGAGGAACACATTCACCTGGTAATTGAATTGACGCGCGCGAGCTCGAGTAATTGGCCCTTGTATTACATTGTTGGTTTCAATTGGGTTTGTAGGCATGGCCGTATCCATGGTAGTGATGTCCTCATCAAGACCACATCAAGCTTGATCAAGAGACAGTATCGCAGGGAGACACTATGATGTCCCCCTCGCGATCGTCTTACTCCTGCAATGTTAACATGGCTGGAAGTGATGTCGGCCCCGAGATGGAATCCTTGGGGGCTGCTCGTCAGGATCGCTATGAGGTGGCCAGACACCACTTGGAAGCATCCCTAGACAAGACCTTCGCTAGCCTCCGATGCCAAGCTCGTGGGAAACAAGTCTCCAAGCAGGGAGTCACCGCTCACGAGAATTTCCATGGAAGTCGCACCCCGGAGCATGCACCCGCATGCCGCCCAAGCTCGCCTCCACCCGTTCTTCGGAACTGGGAGCGACTACAAGCCTTAGCGGTGATCATGCGCGACCTCTGAAACTTCCCCGAGCAGGTAGATTTGGAAGCAATGGGTGTGGTCATGGTCGAAGATCTGGAAAGACTGGCCACAAACCTGAAGATTTTGAATCCACCCTGTGACGAGGGTGCTCGGAGCATTTCTCAGGAACATAGGGAGCGCACCCCAATCCGCTCCCACCGAGAGGAGTCTCGGAGTCTTGATCGGAAAGAGCGTAGGATGATCGACCTACATCACGAGAACTCTCGGAGTAATTCTCGAGCAACCTCAAGATACCATGGGAATGCTCGCCCTGACCGTGATCATTTTGAGCGCTCCACGATGGAACGGTCCTCAATGCATCAGCCTAGGGAAGTTTTCTCTCTGCTTGGCCCGCGCGTTAACCCTCGAAATTGCAATGGTCGGGACGATCATCGCGACAGGAGGGATCGCTACGACGCTCTAGTTTTTGAGTGCTAGGCATTCACGAGCTCCCTCTGAAATATCTCGTGGCCGAGCAAGTTCAAGCCCGGGCACATCGATAGATTCAATGGGACCCAGAACCCGGATGAATTTCTCTCGATTTACACCACTGCGATCTTGGCAGCAGGAGGTGATGAGGGAGTCATGGCAAACTTGCCCCCAACGGTCCTCGACGGGGCCGCTTGAACTTGGCTTTTCAATCAAAAGGAAGGGTCAATTCACTCCTGGAGGCAACTCAGCGCTGTGCTTTGAGAAAACTTTTAGAGTTGCTATATTCGCCCGGGGAAAGAGCACGACCTTGAGCACTTGATTTAGACAGAGGGCGAGACTCTGCGATAGTTCATTCAGAGATTCATTCAGGTTCGAAACTCGATCCCAAACATCTCGAACGAGGCTATCATCCGAGCTTTCAAGTTTGAGGTGCGAGATGTTTGCCTTACGCAGGACTTGGAGATACACCCGGATCTGACGGCCAGCGAGCTTTTTCGCATTGTCGACTGGTATGCAAACTCCGACGAAGCTATCCAGTGGAAGAAGATGCTGGACAAAGGCAAGCTACTGCCTCAACCCGGGTTGGAGGCCTCTACGAGCAAGAAAGGCTCGAAGTCTGTGGAGAAGAAGATCAAGAAGAAACAGCCTGTGCCAAATATAGTTGCTGCGGTCGAGCAGCAGCAGCCTCGGGCGTCCCTTCCACAACATCGAGGATTCAATGCTCGAGATAGGGCGACCATCTCAGCGTCGCAACGACCAAGCTCGTGGCGATCAGGCACCCCCACAGAACAACCAGTTCTACCCGCTCCATCAGGCGCACGGGCACAACCTACGAAATTGCTGAACGTGGGCTTTCTGCCTGGAACAGTTCTACGATGGGAAGGGCCCATGCCAACGCTCTCGGAGCAGGGCGAGAATAGCAAGGGCAAGCAGCCCGTTGACGAGGACGATGACATGGAGTATTAGGAGCCCCAAAATCACATCGCAGTGATATTCGGGGGCTCCTCCGCCTACAAGTCTCGTCGGGACTTGAAGGAGGCCGCACGGGAAGTTTATCATGTTACCCAGGGTAAGCCCCCTGTGCAACAGCTCAAGTGTTTTGAGCTGTTCCTCACTTTCTCCAAGGATGATTGTCCCCTTGGAATGACCAAACCACAGAAAATCCAAACGGTCGTGAGCCTGACCATGAGCAACACTACGGTGGGCAGGATGCTCATTGACAGCGGGCGTTCCTTGGATTTAATCTCAACTAGGGTCCTGGACAAGATGCAAATTCCTCGGTCCAAGATCAAGAGCATAGCAGTTCCCTTCTACGGGATCATTCCGGGCACTTCGGTCAAGCCCCTTGGCCAGGTCGTTTTGCCTGTAACTTTTGGAAGTCCGAGCAACTTCCGAACAGAGATAATCACCTTCGAGGTAGTCGACATCGATTCAGCCTACAATGCTATTCTCGGTAGGCCGGCTCTGGCCAAATTCATGGCCACCACACACTATGCGTACCAGTGCTTAAAGGTTCCCGACCTGAACGGCGTGATAACCGTGAGGGGGAGCCATAAATCGGGCATTGAATTGCGACGAAAGAGCACTGGATATGGTCGGACAGCTACCCACGCGTGGCCCCGATCAAGAGCCAAAGCATTCTTGGCCAAAAGTGACCCTCCAGCCCGGAGGGGAGACCAAGGCCGTTCCACTGAGCAAAGCGGAACCGACCAATGTTGTGCATTTAGGGTCCTCCTTGGATCCTAAATAGGAACTCGAGCTCAACACTTTCCTCCGGACAAATGTGGATGTGTTCGCCTGGGAGCCATTTGACATGCTCGGGGTCCCAAGGGAAGTGATCGAGCACAGGCTAGCGGCTCAACCTGACAAAAAACCAGTATGGCAAAAGCTCAGGCGTTTCTCCCCGAAAAAGCAACAGATCATCTGGGAGGAACTCGACAAGCTCCTCAAGGCCGACTTCATTTGGGAAGTCGAGCATTCAGAGTGGCTGGCCAATCCAGTCATCGTTAAGAAGAAGGGGGGGAAATGGCGCATGTGCGTCGATCACACGGGCTTGAACGCCGCGTGCCCAAAGGATAATTTCTAGCTGCCTCGCATAGACCAGTTGGTCGACACAACGGCGGAGTCCCTGGTGATGAGCTTCTTGGATGCCTACTCAGGTTATCACCAGATTAGCATATCACCTGAAGATGAAGAGAAGACTTCCTTCATTACCCCGTTCGGGACTTTCTGCTACACGACCATGTCCTTCTGTCTGAGGAACGCCAGAGCAATTTTCCAGTGCCTCATGCAGAAAACTTTCCCAGATCAGATAGGTCAAAATCTAGAAGTTTACGTGGATGACATAGTCGTTAAGAGCAAGCTCGCTTTAGGTCATGTCTTTCGACCTTGAGGAAACCTTTTGTAACCTCAACAAGCATCGAATAAAGTTGAATCCGGAGAAATGTGTTTTTGTTGTGAGGGCGGGCAAAGTGCTCGGCTACATAGTCGGTCCACAAGGTGTTGGTGCAAATACGGAAAAAATTGAAGCCATCAAGAATATGAGGCCTCCTACCAGCGTAAAGGAGGTGCAAGCCTTGACCAGACGAATGGCCACCTTGACCATTTCATTTCCCGGTTAGGCGAGCGTGGGCTACCTTTCTTTAAGGCCCTACGCAAGCACAATGGCTTCACTTGGTCGGAAGAAGCCAATCGCTCTTTCGAGGAGTTAAAATAGTATCTGTCCAAATCACCCATCCTGACCATGCCCAAGGCGAGGGAGACCTTGCTGTTATACTTAGCAGCAACCCCACAAGCGGTGAGCGTTGTATTAACAGTGGAAAGGGATGAGGGCACAACGACCTATCTACTATGTCAGTGAGGTGTTACACGGGCCGAAGGAGCGTTGCCCCGAGGTCCAAAAACTTTTATACTCACTGTTGGTGGCTTCCAGAAAGCTACGACACTATTTTCAGGCCCATAAGATCATGGTCCCGACCAATTTTCCGCTTAGGAAGATCCTAAGAAACCAAGACACTAGTGGTCGTAAAGCAAAGTGGGCCAATCAAATCCCAGGTCTTGGCAGATTTCATGGCGGAGTGGACAAACCCAGCTCCACCCGTTTCTGAGCCTACCGAATCTGAAGAAGGTCGCTGGACCATGTACTTTGACAGGTCCTGTGCATACGAACGCTCAGGGGCTGGAGTTGTGTTAGTTTCCCCGCAGGGTGAGCAACTCCAGTATGCTATTCATTTGCACTTCGTCGCGACCAACAATGTGGCAGAATACGAAAGCCTCTTGGTCAGGGCTACGAGCATGCAAAGCGCTCGGAGTCCAACAGCTTACTGTGAAGGGCGATTCATAGTTGGTCGTGAACCAGGTTAACAAGGAGTATCAGTGTTCCGATACCTCAATGGCGCTTTACCTGGTCAAAGTAAGGAAGACGGAGAAGTATTTCAAGAATTTCGAGGTACTTTACATCCCCAGGAAGGATAATACCCTGGCCGACCAACTGTCCAAGGTCGGTTCCTCTCAAACTGCCGCTCCAGCGGGGGTGCTCGTCGAGCACCTACACAAGCCCTCCATTCCCTCTGTAGAAGAGGCATCAGAGACTTGCGGTCAGGTCTCTCTCCTTGAGCAGGGCGCGAGTTGGATGACGCCATTCATCCAATATCTAGCGCGCGGGACACTGCCCGAGGAAGAAGCCGAGCGTTCTCGGCTTATAAGGCGACCTTCTCAGTACAGATTGATCGAAGGCGCCCTATACTGCAAGGGAGCAGTTGGAGTCCTCTCCAAGTGCATCTCTCAAGAAGAGGGCTAGTACCTTCTACGAGATATCCATGAAAGATTGTGTGGAGCTCACTCGTCGTTCAGGACACTTGTGAGCAAATCCTTCCGATTAGGTTACTATTGGCCGACAGCCATAGACGATGCTTGGTCAATCGTGATGACTTGTTGAGCATGCTTGTTCCATGCTCGTAAGGTCCATCAACTGGCATACGCACTCTAGACCATCCCACTTTCGTGGCCGTTCTCGACTTGGTGGTTCGATATACTCAGACCATTCCCCCAAGGACAGAAAGGCTACAATTATTTGCTCATGGCCATAGACACTTTCACAAAGTGGATCGAGGCCGAACCCATATCGACCATCTCGGCCCAAGCGGCTAAGAGGTTCTTCCGAAGCAACGTGGTGACGCGCTTTGGGATTCCCAACTGCCTCATCACGAACAATGGAACCCAGTTCACCAGTGAACTATTACAAGCTTATTGTGAGGAAATCGGGATAACGGTTTGCTTCGTCTCTGTGGCGCATCTACAAAGCAACGGAGCAGCCGAGCAAGCAAATGGGCAAATCATTCAAGGGATAAAAAAGAGGGTCTTAAGAACCTCAACCAGCACAAGCAGGATTGGGTGAACGGGCTTCCTTCCGTCCTGTGGTCAGTTCGCACTACGACAAGCCGAGCTATGGGCAAAACCCCATTTCAGCTCGTCTACGGTGCAGAGGCCATGCTGCCTGCAAAAATTGTGCTCGGGTCCCCAAGGGTGCACTTGGTCGATTCCATCGACCAAGAGATCGAGCGTCTCATAGACCTAGACCTCGCTGAGGCAACACGAGAACGGGCCTTGCTCCGATCCGCGGTTTACCTACAAGCTCTCCGTAGGCACGCGGCCAAATCGATACGACCAAGGACCCTGCAAGTTGGCGACCTCGTTACGTCGAGTTCAGGACCTATTAAAGGTCAACATGCTGACCCTCAAGTGGGAGGGTCCTTACACGGTCATTTCAGCAACACGCCCGGGGGCCGTTCGCCTGGCGATGGAGGATGGTCGAGAGCTCACCAACACCTGGAACATCGATCAATTACGTAAGTTCTATGTTTAATACATTTATACATTTCGCGCATCCTTAACGGGTTTTTTCTATAAAATTCGGTTCTTTCGCCTCTGTGATTCCCACCCTTCCCAAGATTTTGAGAATGTTCCTGCCCATTGGTAAGCTGACCTAGTCTCGCGCAAAGGGCACACTCCCCTCCTCACAATCTTGATGATAGAATGGGCATACACAAGCAAGAACATTCGCTCCAGTTTCACTATTTTTAAGATTGGCAAACGTGCACAAAAGCGACAATGTGCGTGCACCAAACACCACGTCACTGAGCTCGCCGCCAGAGTACCCAGTCTACATAAGCTGATCATTGTCCGCAGTAGCTTTTCGCTGCATGATGCGATCGCACACAGACACCCTCTGGACGATACAGAGCTCGGGCCCGACTTATGCGTGATTGGTAGCCACGACCATTGATGATATAGCGCACGTTTATTCTGGCCACGTGGATGACTATGCCCGCAAACTAGGGGCATGGGTCAAGACGCGTGGGGGGATGGAGCCGCGTGCATGTTCCTTTCGCGACTTAACCCATGCTCACAACACGGAGAATCAGTGTTTGGTCATGCGCGCGAAGGCATGCGTGAACTTTTCTAACTCTCCTACGAACGAGCTCATGCTCGCAATTACGGTGCACGACCATTGTTCATAGCGGGGGCTAGTAGAGACGAACAATCGTGTTTTTTTGCAAAATGTGGCGTTTTTAGATTCTCTTTCGTCCTTTACTACTCAAGAGTTTTTTGCTTTGTCTGTTCTCTCTGTTTACTTTGTCTTTGTACAGGACGATCTCCGACCATTCAAAAGGCATTCAAAGCGAAAGAAGAAAAGGGCTTTACTCAAAAGTTGCCTTACAAAGGAATTACATCAGGGGCAGCTATGCCCTTCCTCGCCGCTCGGCCTAGAGAATGATGAGATCTTCCCTAACGGAATCAAGCTCGGCTTCGAGGTCGATGACTGGCTTTCGAGCCGCGCGACCTTCTGCGGCACCATGGCGAAGATGTCGCGCTTCCTTTTGGTGCACGTCGGCCGACTCGGTGGCCTCTTGCGCGACCCGTCGAAGCTCGGAGACCTCCTGCCTTAGCTTTTTTGCCTCCTCCTCCAGGTCGGTGTACTTGGACTCCAGGATTGATTTGTCCAGGGTGCTCTAGAAAATCCTTTCCCGAAGTTCCACGGCAAACTCCTTGGCTCGACGCAGCTCCGCGTTGTCCGAAGCTTGTAGCTCGGCCACGCGACGCTCGAACTCGGCAAGCCGGGCGTCTTGCTCGCCATGGTACTTGGCAAACTCACCCTCAGAGATGGTTGCCGTGTCACAGTCCTCCATGGACTTAGCAACAAACTGCAAAAGAGAACGCATTAGATGTTCAAACGTTGGAGAAAAGGGAGAACATGGTAAAGTCTTACCAGGAGGGCATGGCAGATCATGTTGCTCTGAGTCTGCTCATGGCTGAGGGTCAGGACTCGGAACCCAGACCTAGCCTGAGTAGGGTCTCTCCCTTCCCGAGCGGGCGACTCGCTCGGTCGGGGGCTGTCATCGCCCTGGGCATCCGACATGCTCAGGAAAATAAGGGCGAGGGCCTTCTGGTCCCTCTCCTCCTAGAGAGGGTCTTCCTCCAGGCCTTCTCCTCTTGGGGATGCTCTTCCTCCGAGACTTGCTCCTCTAGCGAACGCTCTGCCCCCGGTACGGGCCCCGGTCGGGGATGCACTTCCTCCAAATCGAGCTCTCCGCGCGGAAACTGTTCCTCGGGGATGAGCTCCTCTTGGGAAGCCTTTTGCCACAGGACCTCCGGGATGGTTTCCCGAGCAGCCTCCGTGCTCGGAACCTCAGTCGGAACATCAATGACTCTGAGACTCGGGGTCCCGGACTGCCCGCTCCCCTGGAAGCTTTGCTCTTATAGCGTCGTGTAGGCCTCTGCGACCTTCAGTGCGTCATCATGTGATAGCTCCTCAAGCTCCTCGGACATCACTAGGTCGGCGGCGTGCTGGAGTGCCTTCTCGGCTGCAGGGTGTCGGGACCCGAATGTGCAAATCCGGACCCTCTGTGTTTTCAGCACTAGTCCAGGATCACGCTAGTGCACACAGTCTCAACATCGGTAAATACCACAATCATACTCAACAAAATAGTAAAGTACTTTATTGAAAGGGGAAATATAACCGGTTGCTCGACCTTATGGTCAAATTACAAAGTACGCCTCGCAGGGTTTAAGTCTTACTCAAATAAAGCTGCAGCGGAAATAAAGAAACGTGTGGCGCTAACCAATATGCCACAGGCAACTGACTAGGCTCTCCCCCTAGTTCGTCGGCTCCTCCTGGAACTCCTCCAGTGCTGGCGTTGATTCTTCTTCATCTGATGTTTTGTTGTTGCAAGGGTGAGTACTTAAAGCACTCAGCAAGTCATGCACAGAATGCAGTGTAATATTCTACATGCATGGCTTATTACAAGGGATAGACTAAGATGGTTCTTTTGCAGTAAAGCACAATCATAAATAACGATAATAGATTGAAAGCAGTAAAACAATAATAGCAATAATAACTTCATAAACAATTTCACAAGTAAAGCAATTATCAGCCTAAAGCAAGTTCACCGATTCCAAACCATTTAACCAAAGTCATTTTATGAAAGTCTAACCCTTGACTGTAATCACCGAGCAGTGTCCATTACCATGGACTCGGCTATTCAAATAGGTTGTACACTCTGCAGAGGTTATACACTTTACCCACAAGATGAAATCAAACACCACCAAGGAGAGTGATCGTAACAAAGCCTTTCCAAAGCTACTTCTAGACCTGGTACTGTCCGCTAAGGTTTCAACACTAATGGGACTAGTTACCACTCTCAGGTCCCCCCTCTTGCGCCATGTGAGCCTACTATAAACTCGGCCTCATACCACCACGACAGTACCAAAGACTAGAAGACATCACAGTTTACTCAGCTAGGTCTGTCCCATTCCAGACTTGTGGCTGTATGTTGGACTCAGTCCAATTCTTGAAAGGTTAAGTCCTTAGGATGACCGAGGCAAGAGTACCCAAGGATTCACAAGTAACCAAAACAATAAAACCAAATGCGACTTCCCAAGTGCCACACCTGGCCCACCAGAACAATCTTGCCACTTGCCCCAGTCTAAATCATTTAATCACCCACTTGATTACCGTGCACCACGTGCCATCAACATCATCAACGATTAATTTCCGACATTCAAAATTATATCAATAACACAATTGCATGGCTAAGCTAGCTAATTACGGTCTAATTAACCCATGTTGGCAAAGTATTAATGTCCAACTATTATTCCACATCCTAGGGTGACAAATGATTCGCATACAATTATTATAGACAAGGCGGCATAATCAAGTAGGTCACATAACTATTCCCGGAATTATTCAAAAGCATTTTTAAATAAACTAGCATGCAATAATTTAAATAAACATAATTTCAAAAGTGGGATCAATATGGTCAAAGCATAACTTGCCTTCAAAAAGTACTGGTTCCTGGTCTTGCACTTGCTCCTAGGTCAAAACTTCATCTTCGAAGCCTTCGGGCAGTTCAACGTCTACGCGTATCGGATAAATAAACACTAAATAAATAAAAACAGAGAAAAACTCATATCCAAAATTTAAATAAAATTCACCATTAAATAGAGCTCAATTTTTTAAAAATTTAAAAACTGGAATCGCCTCAATCGGAGTTAAAACTCAAAAGTTATAGCCATTTGAAGTTTGAAAAATCAATTAAAAGAATAAATCGAATTAATTCATTTATTTTTCTATTGAAAATCCAAAATATGACGTCAGCACGCGTCAGCGTGGATTTTGAATTTCCATCGAATTATTTCCCTAAAGGAAAATCGAATTATTGCGTCATCATGACGTCACCCGGTCCATGGACTCGATCCACGGCTCGGGTTCGGTTCAGCATGGACTCGGTCCATGGGAACAGTGTCACTGAACATGGGTCCCGCTCGGGTGACGTCAGCTGCTGACATCAGCATTGCCTGGCCGAGACGGCTGGCCTAATGACATCATCATGATGATATCATCGTGCGGTTGGCCCAGCCGCTTACATGCGGGCCCCATGCTGACGTCACGCATTTGGATCTTGTCGGGACCCCGAATTTGCAAATCCGGACCCTCTGTGTATTCAGCACTAGTCCAGGAACGCGCTAGTGCACACAGTCTTAACATCGGTAAATACCACAATCATACCACTCGATACTAATAAAGTACTTTATTTAAATAGTCAACTGGTTACTTGACCTTATGGTCAAGTTACAATATACGCCTCACAGGGCGAAACTTATTAAGAGAGAAATAGTAGCAGCGGAAAATCAAAGAAGGTAACATCGTGGCGCCATCCAGTATACCACAGGCAATCGATCGGGCTCGCTTCCTAAGTAGACGGATCCTCTTGGAGTTCCTCCTCCAAAATCGTGTAGTCTCCTCTTCAACTGGTGTTGTATTGAGGCAAGGGTGAGTACTTGGTACTCGGCAAGTCATGCCTGAGAATGCAAGCTAATATACTATATGCATGGCTTGGTACAAAGGAATAGCTCAAGGTATATTTGCGATGCTTGACATTTGACAAGTAATATAAGTAGATTCGAAAGCAGTAGAAATAAGTAAAGCATAAATAACTTTTCAATAAGTTTAACAACCATCTTCCCATCCTAAACCACATTTCCATCAACATCATTATTAATCCAACCTAACCTTTCAAACCAAGTTATTTTTGAGAAAATCTAACCCTTGACTGTAATTCCCGAGCGATGTCCAATACCGCGGACACGGCTATTCGAATAGATTCTAAACTCTGCAGAGGTTATGCACTTTACCCACAAGATACAGTCAAACACCACAAAGGCGAGTTCCCGTAACAAAGTCTTTCAGAGACTTCTAACAATACAAGTGGTCCTCCCCGGTTATTGCGCACTAACCCTTCCCTTCGCTAAGGCGAAGTCTAGGCCAATCAACCGTTAGATGGGTACCTGGCCTCAGCCGATGCGCCTCCCGTACAACTTACACAAAGGGTGTAGTTGACCTCCTGAGGTCCCACAGGTACGTTATTAGCAACTTAGTCAACTAGGTCCGTCCCATTACAGACATGTGGTTGCACGTTAGACCCAGTTCAAAGGCTTGCAAGGTTAAGTCCTTAAGGTGACCAGGGCAAGACTACCCGAAGAACCAAATCAACATCCCCGGTGCCACAACTGGCCCACCTGATTACTCTTGCCACATGCCCCGGTCGAAAACTGTTTATCAAACCCCAGTTGATTACCATGCACCACGTGCCATCAACATCACATGATACTTTTCCAAAACAGGTTCAATATGTCATTAAGTCAATATTACCATTTGATTATCCAAAATCATGTTATGAGCACGTAGCAGGTCTAAGCAGCATACTACAACGGTCTAAACCCATGTTGGCAATTTAATAATGTCCAACTAGTAATCCACAACTAGGGTGACAAGGGTCATGGCACATACTTAAATAATCAAGGTGTCATACAGCAAATTGGTATTTATCTAACCCCCATGTTTAAACAAAGTATTTTTCTAATTGAACTAGCATGCAATAGTTTAAATCAAAATAGATTTCGGAATAGGATCAACATGGTCAAAGCACAACTTGCCTTCAAAAAGTACTTGTTCTTGGTCTTGAGTTGGATCCTGAGTTAATACTTCTCCTTCGAATCCTTCCGGCACTTCAACGTCTACTCGTAAAGCGTGCAAATAGCAAATACACGAATAAACAATAGGCAAAAAGTGTCCAAACATCCAAATAAAATCCATAAACAGATAGAACATAATTTTATGAGTTTTTAGAAACTGGAATCGTCAAATTTGGAGTTAAGACGCAAAAGTTATGATTATTTAAAGTTTAAATAATCAATTAAATAATTTTGCAGAGAAAAACTTTAGTCCAAAAATTAAATAAAATTCATATTTAGGTAGATCTCAATTTTATACAAATTTAGAAATTTGAATCACTCAAATCGGAGTTGAAACGCAAAAGTTATAAGCGTTTGAAGTTTGAAACAAAATCTGAAATCATTATTTCGAATTAATAAATCATTTTCTTTTTTCGGAAATTAATTAATGCGTCAGCAGGGACACGTGTCAGCCTCTGATTGGCCTGCTGACGTCAGCCGGTCCATGGACTCGGTCCACGCTCGGCTCGGGTCTACCGTGGACCCGGTCCACGGTTCACGTGAGACTGACATGTGGGACCACTCGGGTGACGTCATTCTTTGGCGTCGTGAGGCTCGACCACAGTCTTTGGCGGTGGGTCCCTCCGATGACGTCATGGGTGACGTCATGGTGCGGTCGCTGACACGTGGCACGATCGTAACCGTTGGTTTGAAAACCGACGGCTAGGATTGGATTTGGGCCTCAAGTGCTCGGGGCACGGGTTGATCTGGGCCGTTGGATCTTGATCTAACGGCCCGCATCCACCCAGCCTGGTGCGATTCCCGCCACGTGGCACGACCTAAGCCGTTGGATCTAGATCCAACGATTGAGATTAGATCTAGGATTTTCAACGGGGAACTCACCGAGGGTGACGTGGCGCGATCTAAGCCCTTGGATCTTGATCGGACGGTTGGTGGAGCTCGGGGTCGGCGATGGCAATGCGGCGGCGCGGGCTCACCGGACGCGAGGACGGTGACCAAGCCGACGGCGCTGCGGGACCTCTCCGGCGAGATGAGTCTTCCCTTGGTGCGTCTCGTCACGGATTCCGGATCCGGGCTCCTTCTCGGCGGAAGACGACGGACGGCGCGGAATCGGCGTTAAACGCTGCGCAGCGGGGTTCCAACTCCGGCGAGCTCGTGCGGGCAAACGGGCGACGGCTCAGCGAGATGGCTTGGGGAACGGTGCGCGCGGATGAGGGCAACCTCGGCGGCGTCTCACGCATTAAATACCCTCGGGATGCGCCGCTGGCGGAACCCTAGCGGGACACCGCAGCGGCAGCGGAGGAGTCCGGCTCGGACTCGGCGGGGGCGATGACGGACAGCCGCCCACGTGGCGCGATCAGCGGCCACGATCGCGCGGGCGCGATCGGGTCGGTCGCATATCGGCTTGGGTCGGGCGATCCAATCCGGGCCGTTGGATCCCGATCCAACGGCCGATCGATTGGGGTTAAGAACGAGTTTGGTTGAGTCAAGCGGCTCAGTCGGGTTCGGGTCGGACTCGAACTCGAGTCTGACTCGGGCTCGGTCGGATGAACAGTACAAACCCATTCGCATTTTCCAGCGATTTAATAATTAAAATAATTCCCAGTAATTCATTTAATTCATTAAAAATAGAAAAATACTCAGAAAAATTCCAGAAAAATTCTGGAAAATATTTTGGAACATTTTGGACTCAAATAAAATATTTCCAACAAAATTTTATTTGCAAAATTAAATTCTTTAAATATTTCAAAATGGAATAAATTCAAATAAATTCCAAATAAATCCAAATAAATTCCAGAAAATTCCAAAAATTCACCAAAGTGCAAAATCACACATGAATTTAAGGAAAGCAAAATTTTGGGGTGTTACAAACCTCCCCCCCTTAATAGAATCTCGTCCCCGAGATTCAGGGCTCACTACAGAATAGGTTTGGAAACTCTTTCTTCAAATCCTCTTCGCGCTCCCAAGTCGCTTCGCTTTCTTCATGGTTGCTCCTTTGAACTCTCTGAGAAGCGGGTTGACTTGTTACTAGATTCTCGATCCATTGTGTCTAGAATCCTCACGGGATACTCCTTATAAGTCAAATCCTCTTGCAACTCAATTGACTCTAGCGGTGTCTGTTCCTCAGGAACTCGGAGACACTTCTTCAACTGGGACACATGGAATACGTCATGCACTCCTGCTAACGACTGTGGCAACTCCAGCTGATAGGCAACCTCGCTTCTGCGGCTCAAAATCTTAAATGGTCCAACATAACGGGGTGCGAGTTTCCCTTTGGCATGGAACCTCTTAACTCCCCTAAGAGGCGTAACTCTGAGGTATACAAAGTCTTCTGGTTCAAAACTCAAGTCTCGGCGACGGTTGTCAGCATAACTCTTTTGTCGTGATTGGGCTATCTTCAATCTTTCCCTAATCATGGCGATCTGCTCTTCAGCCTCTTGAAGAATATCAGGCCCAAAGACACGGCGTTCGCCGGTCTCATTCCAATTCAATGGCGTCAAGCGAGTCGACCATACAAAGGCCTCAAAAGGTGACATCTCAGAAACTAGCACGATAACTATTGTTGTAACTGAACTCGGCATACGGCAAACTCTTATCCCAAGAGGTAGCATAAGCTAATGCACAAGCTCTCAACATATCCTCCAGAATCTGGTTGACTCTTTCGGTCTGTCCATCCGTCTGTGGATGATAGGCATCTTGAAGTTCAAAGCGGGTTCCCATGGCTTCATGCAACTTATTCCGTAACCTTGAGGTAAATTAGGTACCTCTGTCCGATACAATCCTCTTTGGCACTCGTGCAAGCAGACAATCGATCATGTACAATTACGCTTAATTTATCTCCCGAGTAAGTGGTCTTCACGGGGATAAAATGGGCTACTTTAGTCAAGCGATCCACTATAACCCATATGGAGTCATAACCTCCTTGAGTCTTGACAAAACCGGTAATGAAATCCATTCCGATTTCCTCCCACTTCCACTCGGTATTTTCAATGGTGTAGCAATCCTGCTGGTCTCGATGCATTGCCTTGACTCTCGGCATACGTCGCACAATGCAACATGCTCGGCAACTTCACGTTTCATACTCGGCCACCGAATCTCTCCTTCGGATCCCGATACATCTTGGCGCTTCGAGGATGAATTGAGTACTTGGAGTCATGGGCTTCTTCCAAAATCGCTTGCTTTAACTCCTTCTTGTTAGGCACACAAATCCGATCCTTCATCCATAACGTGCCTTGCTCATCCAACTTGAATTCCTCTGCCTTGCCTTCTTCCTTGATGGACTTAATCCTGCGGATTTTGTCATCATCCTTCCATCCTTCTCGGATCGATCCTCTAGGGTAGGCTTTACTTCTAATGCGGCCAAGAATCCGCTTAGGTACAATCTCAATCTTCAATTTCTGAAAATCCTCACATAACTCATCCTCGACTTGTGGCTAGCAACGTACTCACGGTATGGCTTTTCCGACTCGAGCATCGGCTACTACGTTGGCCTTCCCGGATGGTAATGGATTCCAACATTATAGTCCTTGATCAACTCTAACCATCTCCTCTGCCTCATATTCAGATCCGATCGGGTGAATATGTACTTAAGGCTCTTATGATCCGTATATACTTCACATCTGTTTCCAATCGAGATAGTAACGCCATATCTTCAAGGCATGCACTACGGCAGCCTAACTCTAGGTCATGTGTCGGATAATTTTCCTCATGCGGCCTCAATCGCCTTGATGCATAAGCGGCGACCTTTCCATTCGTCAGACACACATCCAAGTCCTTGGCGCGATGCGTCACAATAAATATCGAAGCTTTGAGCAACATCCGGTAGAACTAACACGGTCTTGATGTCAATCGCTTCTTCAGCTCCTGAAATCCTTTCTCACATTCTGGCGTCCATGCAAACTTCTTTTCCTTCTTCAGCAATTGCGTAAGAGGTTTCGCAATTGTCGAGAAGCCTTCGATGAAACGGCGGTAGTACCCTGCCATTCCAAGGAAACTCCGAATGCAGGTCACGGTCTTCTACGCTCCCAATGTAACACCGCTTCTACTTTGCTTGGATCTACGGCGACTCCTTCTGCGGTCATTACATGTCCAAGAAACTCCACCTTGTCCTTCCAAAAATCACACTTGCTGAACTTGGCGAAAAGTTGCTGTTCCCTCAGCTTTTCCAAAACTCGCCTTAAGTGTTCGGCATGTTCATCCTCTGTCTTGGAGTAGATTAGGATATCGTCTATGAACACGACGACAAACTTGTCCAAATATTCCATGAACACCTTATTCATCATATTCATGAAATAAGTGGCGCATTAAATCGATCCAAAGGACATAATCAGAAACTCGTAATGTCCATATCTTGACGAGAATGCGCCTTGAATATCTTCTGATCGGATCTTCAACTGATGGTATCCCGATCTCAGATCAATCTTGGAGAAAACTCCGGCTCCTCTCAGCTGATCAAACAAATCATCAATCCTGGGTAGCGGATACTTATTCCTCACGGTGACTTCATTGAGTGCACGGTAGTCGATGCACATCCTGAAACTTCCATCCTTTTTCTTGACAAACAACACTGGTGCTCCCCACGGCGATGAACTCGGTCTGATAAATCCTTTCTCCATTAACTCTTCTAGCTGTTTCTTCATCTCAACCAACTCCTCGGTGGACATCCGATAGGGTCTCTTTGCTATCGGTGCTGTACCAGGTACAAGCTCTATCACAAACTCTATGTCCCTGTCTGGCGGCATACCAGGTAGATCTTCAGGAAAAACATCTGGGTACTCATTCACTACGGAGACATCATCTATGCTGATTGCCTTGGTACTGTTAACCATCAACTGTCCATCTCTAACGGCAGTGGCTTGAAATTCCACTTTCTTTCCACACGGGCTCTCAACTGAGATAGTCCTTCGTCCACAATCCAATACGGCCTTGTGCTTGGATAACCAATCCATTCCCAATATGATGTCTAAGGTCTGGGTTTCCAAAATAATAAGGTTTGCTAGGAACTCTATTCCATCTATTAGTATTCTCACCCCGGAACATCCTACTTTCGTTCGGAGTTCGGAACCAGGGGTTTGAACTAAAAGCATGCATCTAAGTCTTGCAATCCTCAAATCATTTCTAGTAGCAAAGCCTTGCGAAACAAACGAATGCGAAGCTCCGTAGTCAAACAAAAGCATTGCAGTCTTGAGTTAACAAGTAACTTACCCAAGACGACGTCCGTAGCATTCTGCAGGTGCATCTGCGGTGACATGGTTGACTCGGCCTCTCACCATGGTCTGGGTGTGGCTCCTGGTCTTTGGCGTCCTAGCTGGGGTGGTTCCTAGATTGAAGCGGCCGGGTCACTCCTGCTGTCTTCTTGGACAATCGTTGGCAAAGTGTCCTGGCTCGTTGCGATTGTAGCAGCGTCTCACTTCCTTCTTGTTGCCGATCGCTCGAGTAGCGTTTCTAGCGGGGCTGGGTCCGTAGTTCTGATTGATGTCTTGGTGCGGGATGGTGTCCTTGTTGCATGCGTGGTTGGAATCGAAGAATTGATTTGGTGCAACTCTCGGCTATTGCGTTCCCTGGCGTGATCCTTGCCGTTGCATCCTCGCGCTTCTGTTCTCATCCAGTTCCTTGCGCTTGTCCTCAAGAATAAGCGCCTTATTCACCAACTCTTGGAAATCTGGAACGGTGGGGGTGATCAATCCTCCTTGCAATCCTGAGTTAAGGCCCTTCATAAAACGAGACTGGATTTATCTGTCGCTACATCCTCAAAGCGTAGCGTGCTAGCTGTGTGAACTTGTTCGTAGTCGGCCACCGGCTGATTACCTTGCTTCAATGCTCAACTCCTCCTTCTTAAGGTCCATGATTCCTTCAGCACGTGATAATCGCTTAATGCACCGTGAACTCTTCCCAAGTGATATCTTGAGGGTTCTCTGCGTGGCACGAAGTTCTCCCACCATTCGACTGCCGTTTCCTTCCAACTGATGAGAAGCGTAGAGTACCTTCTCATTTCCTATGCATTGAGCTATGTGTAGCTTCCTCTCGATTGATCTTAACCAATCATCGGCCTCCAATGGATTGGCATTCCCAGAGAAAGTGGGTGGGTGAGTTCTCATGAACTCTGACAGTCTTGTATTCTGGCGTGGTCCCTGATTAACTTGGTTAGCAGTGGCCTGAGCGGTGACGTGTTGCATTTGTTGCATCATAGCATGCATCAACTGAGTCTGGGCAGCGAGAAAAGCTCCGAAATTCTGCACATCCAGTGGCGGTGCTGGTGCTCCATCATTGGGGTTTTCTGCTGGGCGAGAACCACTTCCATTGCTCCCAAGGTTTCCGCGGGTGTTCACCATCTGTCGATTTGCTCTAGGTTTTAGAGATGAGAGGGAAACAAGAATAGACAAGTAATATGGAACTTATGCGGGCGACAGGTGTAACTTTAAGGTCCAACTTTATTATTAATAACTTGGTATGGCTGCTTACAATGCCTAAGGGCCTTGCAACACATACTGCACACTCAGCAAACAAAACAAATCCAAATCGAACTAACTCTTGGAGTCTAACGCCTAAAGGGTGACTCTTTATTCTATGACGCGACTCGGCGAAGGGGTCTCACTATAGAACCTATGCTCACTCATCGAGAAAACCTCCACGGCACGGTATGCAGGTCTTTGCGGCATAGGCGCGAAACGATTGCCATGTCCAGCAATCGTGTCCTCTGTGGTAGTCGAAGAAGCGGTGTCCTCATCGAGATCCGACTCCTCTGGATCTCGCTCGTGTAGCTCGATCTTGGCTCGGGTCCGGTCCGCATAAGGTCATCTCCAACTCGTCAATCCTTCGCAGAAGGTGTGCCACATACTCTTGAGCTTCCCGCCATCTGTTCTTCTCTGTCGTGATCTCCTTGCGGGCCTTTTGTAGCTCCTTGCTTGTATCATCTAGTACATCCTCCTGGGCGACAACAAATCGTACAATCGTGGTAACCGTGACATCCTCATCCTGAATCGCCGTCAAGAAGGTTATCGCTGCGCTGGATGATAACGGAACACCGTGCTCTCCAACTCTCTGGCGTAGATACGGGTAATGTGCCGCATTGCTCGTCGTGATACTTCTTGGATACCCATCTGCATTGTAGATCTCCTGGCAAGGTCTGCAGGTATCGAGCGATTGCCTGGCCCTTTTTCCTAGCAGGTACCTCAATCTTTACGTCACAAGCCTTGATCAATCCCGCTTGTCTGATCACTTCCACTTGGTATTGCGGCTTTTCAAAATCTCCGAGAGTTTGTAGCATATGCCAAAGTTCCGCGGCGTGACCAACTCCCAGATCAACGTAGTTGAACTCTTCCTCCATCTGTCACAAGAGTGCTTTACGTAAGAACTCGGAATTTTTAAATTGTGACAAGGTGAGGAAAAATTTCAGCAAGAGACAAGAAAAGAGAGAAGGGGATAAGTCGAGATGTCATTTCTTGTCTTCACAAATTTTTAGCTTTAGAAAATAGGTTTTATCCTCACTACGACCATTCTAGCTAGGGTTGAGCCTACGGTCAAGTATGGCTCTGATACCACCTCTGTCGGGACCCCGAATTTGCAAATCCGGACCCTCTGTGTATTCAGCACTAGTCCAGGAACGCGCTAGTGCACACAGTCTTAACATCGGTAAATACCACAATCATACCACTCGATACTAATAAAGTACTTTATTTAAATAGTCAACTGGTTACTTGACCTTATGGTCAAGTTACAATATACGCCTCACAGGGCGAAACTTATTAAGAGAGAAATAGTAGCAGCGGAAAATCAAAGAAGGTAACATCGTGGCACCATCCAGTATACCACAGGCAACTGACTGGGCTCGCTTCACTAAGTAGACGGATCCTCTTGGAGTTCCTCCTCCAAAACTGGTGTAGTCTCCTCTTCAACTGGTGTTGTATTGAGGCAAGGGTGAGTACTTGGTACTCAGCAAGTCATGCACAGAATGCAAGCTAATATACTATATGCATGGCTTGGTACAAAGGAATAGCTCAAGGTATATTTGCAGTAAACAGCATTTGACAAGTAATATAAGTAGATTCGAAAGCAGTAGAAATAAGTAAAGCATAAATAACTTTTCAATAAGTTTAACAACCATCTTCCCATCCTAAACCACATTTCCATCAACATCATTATTAATCCAACCCAACCTTTCAAACCAAGTTATTTTTGAGAAAATCTAACCCTTGACTGTAATTCCCGAGCGATGTCCAATACCGCGGACACGGCTATTCGAATAGATTCTAAACTCTGCAGAGGTTATGCACTTTACCCACAAGATACAGTCAAACACCACAAAGGCGAGTTCCCGTAACAAAGTCTTTCGGAGACTTCTAACAATACAAGTGGTCCTCCCCGGTTATTGCGCACTAACCCTTCCCTTCGCTAAGGCGAAGTCTAGGCCAATCAACCGTTAGATGGGTACCTGGCCTCAGCCCCGATGCGGCTCCCGCACAACTTACACAAAGGGTGTAGTTGACCTCCTGAGGTCCCAGTGTGTTATTAGCAACTTAGTCAACTAGGTCCGTCCCATTACGTACATGTGGTTGCACGTTAGACCCAGTTCAAAGGCTTGCAAGGTTAAGTCCTTAAGGTGACCAGGCAAGACTACCCGAAGAACCAAATCAACATCCCGGTGCCACAACTGCCCACTGATTACTCGTGCCACATGCCCCGGTCGAAAACTGTTTATCAAACCCCAGTTGATTACCATGCACCACGTGCCATCAACATCACATGATACTTTTCCAAAACAGGTTCAATATGTCATTAAGTCAATATTACCATTTGATTATCCAAAATCATGTTATGAGCACGTAGCAGGTCTAAGCAGCATACTACAACGGTCTAAACCCATGTTGGCAATTTAATAATGTCCAACTAGTAATCCACAACTAGGGTGACAAGGGTCATGGCACATACTTAAATAATCAAGGTGTCATACAAAGAAATTGGTATTTATCTAACCCCCATGTTTAAACAAAGTATTTTTCTAATTGAACTAGCATGCAATAGTTTAAATCAAAATAGATTTCGGAATAGGATCAACATGGTCAAAGCACAACTTGCCTTCAAAAAGTACTTGTTCTTGGTCTTGAGTTGGATCCTGAGTTAATACTTCTCCTTCGAATCCTTAGGCACTTCAACGCCTACTCGTAAAGCGTGCAAATAGCAAATACACGAATAAACAATAGGCAAAAAGTGTCCAAACATCCAAATAAAATCCATAAACAGAGAGAACATAATTTTATGAGTTTTTAGAAACTGGAATCGTCAAATTTGGAGTTAAGACGTTAAAAGTTATGATTATTTAAAGTTTAAATAATCAATTAAATAATTTTGCAGAGAAAAACTTTAGTCCAAAAATTAAATAAAATTCATATTTAGGTAGATCTCAATTTTATACAAATTTAGAAATTTGAATCACTCAAATCGGAGTTGAAACGCAAAAGTTATAAGCGTTTGAAGTTTGAAACAAAATCTGAAATCATTATTTCGAATTAATAAATCATTTTCTTTTTTCGGAAATTAATTAATGCGTCAGCAGGGACACGTGTCAGCCTCTGATTGGCCTGCTGACGTCAGCCGGTCCATGGACTCGGTCCACGCCGGCTCGGGTCTACTGTGGACCCGGTCCACGCTTCCGCGTGAGGCCCGACATGTGGGACCACTCGGGTAGCGTCATTCTTGGCGTCGGCGGGGCTCGGCCACTGCGGTCGACAGTGGGTCCCTCCGATGACGTCATGGGTGACGTCACGGTGCGGTCGCTAACACGCGGGCCCCGCGTGTCAGTGACCCACGCGCACGCCCGCGTGGCGCGGCGGTTCGGCTCCCTGGACACGTGGCACGATCGTAACCGTTGGTTTGAAAAACGACGGCTAGGATTGGATTTGGGCCTCAAGTGCTCGGGGCACGGGTTGATCTGGGCCGTTGGATCTTGATCTAACGGTCCAGATCCAATCTAGCCTGGTGCAGTTCCCGCTACGTGGCACGACCTAAGCCGTTGGATCTAGATCCAACGGTTGAGATTAGATCTAGGATTTTCAACGGGGAACTCACCGAGGGTGACGTGGCGCGATCTAAGCCCTTGGATCTTGATCGGACGGTTGGTGGAGCTCGGGGTCGGCGATGGCAATGCGGCGGCGCGGGCTCACCGGACGCGAGGACGGTGACCAAGCCGACGGCGCTGCGGGACCTCTCCGGCGAGATGAGTCTTCCCTTCGGGTGCGTCTCGTCACGGGGATTCCGGATCTGGGCTCCTTCTCGGCGGAAGACGACGGACGGCGGCGGAATCGGCGTTAAACCGCTGCGCAACAGGGTTCCAACTCCGGCGAGCTCGTACGGGCAAACGGCGGACGGCCAGCGAGATGGCTTGGGGAACGGGTGCGCACGGATGAGGGCAACCTCGGCGACGTCTCACGCATTAAATACCCTCGGGATACGCTGGCAAACCGGAACCCTAAGCGGGACACCGCAGCGCGGCGGAGGAGTCCGGCTTCGGACTCGGCGGGGACGATGACGGACCGCCCACGTGGCGCGATCAGCGGCCACGATCGACGGGCGCGATCGGGTCCGGTCGGCATATCTGGCTTGGGTCGGGCGATCCAATCGGGCCGTTGGATCCCGATCCAACGGTCGGGATCGATTGGGGTTAAGAACGGGTTTGGTTGAGTCAAGCGGCTCGGTCGGGTTGGTCGGACTCGAACTCGAGTCCGACTCGCTCGATCGGATGAACAAGATACAAACCCATTCGCATTTTCCAGCGATTTAATAATTAAAATAATTCCCAGTAATTCATTTAATTCATTAAAAATAGCAAAATACTCAGAAAAATTCCAGAAAAATTCTGGAAAATATTTTGGAACATTTTGGACTCAAATAAAATATTTCCAACAAAATTTTATTTGCAAAATTAAATTCTTTAAATATTTCAAAATGGAATAAATTCAAATAAATTCCAAATAAATTCCAGAAAATTCCAAAAATTCACCAAAGTGCCAAATCACACATGAATTTAAGGAAAGCAAAATTTTGGGGTGTTACAGAACTGGACCATTGATTTGAAATTCAACGGTGGATCTAACCGTATCAGTTCGGCTCCCGACCACGTGGCATGATCTGGGCCATTGATTTGAAATTCAACGGTGGAGATTGGATCTGGATCCCGCACGTTTGGAATAACGAGGCTGATCTGGACTGTAAGATTCGAATCGGACGGCTGAGATCCGATCGAGTTTACCGCGTCGTTGGGGTGTGATGTGGCATGGCCCGGTGCTCGACGCGTGGCACGATCTGGGCCATACACTGCGGATCGAACGACCGGGATTACATCTAACTCTACAACGTGGGTTGAATCTAACCGTACGATCTTAATCTAACAGCTAAGATCTAATCTAACACGGTGCGGTTAAGGGGCTACGTGGCTCAATCTGGTGCGTTGGATCTAGATCCAACGGTTGCTAATGGATCTAACCCTAACAATATGATCTAGATATAATGGTTGAGATCTAATCTGGGATTTACGCACGGGGCGGTGACGTGGACGAACCTGGGCCCTCGGATCTTGATCGGACGGCTGGTGGAGCTTGCGGTCCTGGCGATGTTGCGGTGGAGCTAGAGTTGCTAGAGCTGGGGACGATGATGAGCCCAACGACGTTTGGGGGCTGTTTCGGTGAGGTGAATGGTCCCTTCCGAAGCGCCTCATTCGCGAGGAACTCGGATCTGGCCTTGGTTGTGGTGGAGGACGGCGGGAATGGTGGGAAACAATGGAGAACCATGGCGGTGCCCTCCTCCAAGTTCGACGAGCGATTGCGGGACGATGGCGACGGCTCGAGCGCTGAGAGCTAGGGCAACGGGTGCGCACGGAAACGGAGAACACAACACGGGTGGCATGCGCATTAAATAGGGCCCTCGGCGTCCGTGAAATCCGTGAAAAACGAGGTCCACCCGGGCGTGACGGCAGAATCCGGCGAGGATACAGACAAGGTGACGTGGCGCACTATCACCCATTGGATTAAGATCCAACGATCGCGGGATTAGGGTTTAGGTTCGGCTTGGGTCTGGCTTGAATGTGGCTCGGTCGAACTCGAGTCAGACTCGGGTCGGTGCTACAGTGCTAACCCGGTTGGGTTTTTCAGCGATTTAATATTCAAAATAATTCTAGTAATTCAAATAAATCAAAAAATAGCAAAATAATCAGAAAAATTCTGGAAAATACTTTGAGACATTTTGGACTCAAATAAAATATTTCAAACAAAATTTTATTTAAAAATTGTAATTATTTAATTAACTCAAAATGGATTAAATTCAAATAAATCCAAAGAAATCCCGGAAAATTCCAAAATTTCTCAAAAATGCCAAATACCATTTAAATACAAGAAAAGAAAAAATTGGGGTGTTACAAACCTCCCCCCTTAACTGAATCTCGACCCCGAGATTCAGGGCTGACTATGAAATAGGTTCGAAAACTCTTTTCGCAAATCCTCTTCGCGCTCCCAAGTTGCCTCACTTTCAGAATGGTTGCTCCACTTGTCTCTGCAGAAACGGGTTGACTTATTTCTTGTCTCTCGATCCATTGTGTCCAGAATCTTTACAGGGTACTCCCTGTATGTCCGATCTTCTTGCCGCTCGATCGACTCCAAAGGTGTTTGCTTATCTAGTACTCGAAGGCACTTCTTCAGTTGAGACACATGGAACACATCGTGCACTCCTGCTAACGACTGCAGCAACTCCAACTGGTAAGCAAATTCGCACCTGCGGTTCAAAATCTTAAATGGCCCAACATAACACGGTGCGAGTTTCCCTTTGGCATGGAACCTTTTAACTCCCATGAGAGGTGTAACTTTGAGGTATACATAATCTTCTGGTTCAAAGCTCAGACCTCGGCGACGGTTATCGGCATAACTCTTTTTTCTTGACTGAGCTATTTTCAATCTCTCCCGAATCATGGCAATCTGTTCTTCAGCTTCTTGAAGAATATTTGGTCCAAAGATATGGCGCTCACCTGTCTCATTCCAATTCAATGGCGTTCGACAGGGTCGACCATACAGTGCCTCAAATGGTGACATTTGCAGACTGGCTTGATAACTGTTATTATAGTTGAATTCGGCATATGGTAGACACTTGTCCCATGAGGCAACATATGCTAGAGCACAAGCTCGCAGCATATCCTCCAGAATCTGATTAACTCTTTCGGTCTGTTCATCCGTTTGCAGATGATATGCTGTACTGAAGTTCAAATGGGTCCCCATGGCTTCATGCATCTTATTCCAGAACCTTGAGGTGAATTGGGTACCTCTGTCCGACATTATCTTCTTCGGCACTCCATGCAAACAAACAATCCTGAACATATACAATTCTGCTAATCAGTCTCCAGAATAAGTGGTTTTCATGGGTATGAAGTGTGCAACCTTGGTCAAACGATCAACTATGACCCATATGGAATCATATCCACCCTGAGTTTTTGGCAAACCGGTAATGAAGTCCATACCAATTTCCTCCCACTTCCACTCAGGTATCTTCAGCGGCTACAGCAATCCCACTGGCCTTTGATGCATTGCTTTAACTCTTTGACATATGTCACATAAAGCAACATGTTCGGCAACCTCATGCTTCATACTCGGCCACCAGAATCTCTCTTTCAGGTCTTGATACATCTTGGCACTTCTCGGGTGGATTGAGTACTTGGAGTCATGAGCTTCTTCCAGAATCAACTGCTTCAACTCTTTGTTGTTCGGCACATAGATGCGGTCTTTGATCCACAATGTACCCTACTCATCCAAGTTGAAGTCTTTATCCTTGCCCTCATCCATCTTGGACTTAATCCTCTTTATCTTGCCATCATTCTTCTGACCTTCTCTGATCTGGTCTTCCAAAGTAGGCTTCACTTCTAAGGCTGCTAGGAATCCTTCTAGCACTACTTCCAGCTTCATCTTCTGAAATTCCTTGCATAGCTCAGCTTGTCCCTCTTCTATCAGCATGTTCACGGTGTGGCTCTTTCGACTCAAAGCATTGGCTACTACATTAGCCTTGCCTTGATGGTAATGTATTCCAACATTGTAGTCCTTGATCAGCTCCAGCCATCTTCTTTGCCTCATGTTCAGGTCCGATTGGGTGAAGATGTACTTAAGGCTCTTATGATTCGTATACACTTCACACCTATTTCCAATCAGGTAATGACGCCACAACTTCAGAGCTTGCACTACAGCTGCCAACTCCAAGTCATGCGTAGGGTAATTCTCCTCATGCGGCCTCAACTGCCTTGATGCATAAGCGACTACCTTCCTATTTTGCATCAATACTCATCCAAATCCTTGGAGCAATGCGTCACAGTAAATATCAAAACTCTGATGCACATCCGGTAATACCAATACCGGTGCGGATGTCAGTCGCTTCTTCAACTCTTGAAAGCTCTCCCCGCACTCTGGTGTCCATGCAAACTTCTTATCCTTCTTCCACAATTGCGTAAGGGTTCTAGCAATTGTCGAGAATCCTTCAATGAATCGACGGTAATATCCCGCCATTCCAAGAAAACCGCGGATCTGACTAACCGTCTTCGGTTGCTCCCAATGCAATACTGCTTCTACTTTGCTTGGACCAACTGCAACCCCCTCGGCGGTTATTACATGTCCAAGAAATTCCACTTTACCCTTCCAGAAGACACATTTGCTAAACTTAGCTAATAATTGTTGCTCTCGTAGCTTCTCAAGAACTAGCCTCAGATGCTCGGCGTGTTCTTTTTTCAACTTGGAGTAAATAAGGATGTCATCAATGAACACGACGGCAAACTTATCCAGATATTCCATGAAAACTTTATCCATCAAGTTCATGAAATATGCTGGGGCATTTATCAGACCAAAGGACATAACTGTGAACTCATAATGTCCATATCTTGACGAAAATGTAGTCTTCGGTACATCTTCTGACCGGATCTTCAGCTGATGATACCCTGATCGAAGTTCAATCTTGGAGAAAACTCCAGCTCCTCTTAACTGATCAAACAGATCATCGATCCTGGGTAACGGATACTTATTCTTTATCGTCACATTATTGAGTGCACGATAATCAATACACATCCGAAAACTTCCATCGTTCTTCTTGATGGACAGAACTGGCGCTCCCCATGGCGACAAACTGGGCCTGATAAATCCTTTTTCCAACAACTCCTCGATCTGCTTCTTCAACTCCACCAACTCATCAGTAGACCTCCGATAAGGTCTCTTGGCTATTGGGGCTGTACCGGGTACTAACTCAATCACAAACTCTATGTCTCTATCTGGCGGCATGCCGGGTAAATCTTCAGGAAAAACATCCAGGTACTCGCTGACCACTGGTACATCTTCAATGCTGACTACCTTCACACTGTTGACCATCAGTTGTCCATTTCGAATGGCAGTTGCCTGAAATTCCACTTTCCTGCCATCTGGGCTTTCAACTGATACGACTCTTCGTCCACAGTCTAGCATAACCTTGTGCTTGGACAACCAATCCATTCCCAATATAACAGCTAGGGTCTGGGTATCTAACACTATTAAGTTCGCTAGGAACTCTACCCCATTTATTTGTAACTTTACCCCAAAACATCCTGCATTAGATCAGAGTTCTGATCCCGGGGATTGAACTAGCAATACATGCCTAAGGTTCAACATTCTTAACCCATTTTCAATAGCAAATTCTGAGACATAAAAGAATGCGAAGCTCCAGAATCAAACAAAACTGTTGCAGGTACTGAGTTAACTAGTAACTTACCTAGTACGATGTCCGATGTGTTCTGAATTGTATCCGCGGTGACGTGGTTGATCCGACCTCTCACCGTAGCTTGGGGTGCGGCTCTAGCTTGAGCGGCTCCACGGCTTCCTCCTGGTGCGGGAGTCCTTGCAGTCGAGGTCCCAAGGTTGAGGCGAACAGGCGTCACAACTCCTCCTCGCTTAGGGCAATTGTTGGACAAGTGCACTGGCTCATTGCAGGTGTAACAGCGTTTCATCGTTGCTGGCTGCTTTCCCGCTGATGCACTCTGGCTTGTGTTGGTGTCTGATAATTCTGACCGATAGGTCTCGGTGGTGGTGACAGTGTCTCAGCAACGTTGTGAGGCTGGAACCTAAAGAACTGATTCGGGGCAACCCTCAACCTTTGTACTACTAACCAAGCTCCTTGTTGTGCCATTCGGCACTTCTGGTTATCATCCAGCTCTTTACGCTTATCCTCCAAGATGAGAGCCTTGTTCGCTAACTCCTGGAAATCCGAAAAAGTGTGGGTAATCAGTCCCACCTGCAGTCCTGAATTCAATCCCTTCATGAGGCGAGACTGTCTTGCCTTATCCGTCGCTACATCTCTACTCCAGTCTTGCCCTGAGGCAGAGGATTGGATTTATGTGTGAATACAAGTGGCTGAGTATTGATCGTCCCTTTATCCAAGGTCTCCTTACACACATATATATAGAGTCTACAAAGTCCCTTCTTTCGTTACTGGGGAACGATCAGGAGTAATTCTTGGAGAAGGGTGATCCCACATATGCTCCAACCGGATCTCAACCGCCCCCTGAGATTCGTGGCCACGTCCTGCTTTTGCGGATCATAGTAACCACATCCGTCTGACCCGGCCTCCCGAGCTCTAGGTCTTGGTCGAGTGACAGCCTCTGGTCCCTTGCTTGAGGTTGGGTAGGCGCCGCCTGGGTCACCATGTTAATAAGCTCGAGCCCGAGCTTGGCTCACCCGGTCGAGCTCGAGCCGGGGTTCGATGACCATCCTGTTGGACAGGCAGGGTATTTCATTCCCCGACATCTAGCCCCCGAGGCTCAAGTCTCTCCCCGCTGCCGAAGAGGACCTTGAGCCTGAAAGTCCTGGAGGGGAGTGCCCCTTATGTTTAAATTTCAGTTCAGCGCGGTGTCAGGTGTTCCGACCTCCACCGAGAACTCCTAGGCCTTGCTGTCCAGGCCTGAGCGATGGGGGAGGGGAACGGTTCAAATCCATCCGTACTGTTGCTATCCTCCCACCATCACAATTTCCCAAGCGCCCCGGTGCGTCCTTCGAGGTACATTAATTCCAGCCGTCAGAACCCGAGGCCCTATATGTACCGGGCCATCTCATCTCCTGAGGGAAAAGCACCCAAATCTCCTGCGACCCTAAATCTCCCGGCGAAAACCGCTTCTTCTTCCCATCTAAAAGCTTCCACTCTCCTCCAGACAAGGCCCCGCATGCCCCCATGGCCAAGTTTGGGAGGAGCGCGTTGACCGCGGCGAGGATGAGGGAACTCGAGGAGTCGGGTTTGCTGGATCCGACGACTTGGCGGCTGCTCGGAGCGAAGACCGAGATGCAGCCCCAAGAGGACGAGCTCGTCAGCACCGAGCAATACATGCTCTTCGGCCTACGGACGCCGGAGAGTGACTTCCTAGCCTCAGTTCTTGCCCAATGCGAGATCGATCTCATCAACCTGGTGCCCAACTCTATCCTTCTCTCCATCTTCTCTCATTTGTGTGAGGGGTTTCTTGGGATCGTCCCCACCCCTTCTCTCTTCTTCCGCTATTTCTCCCTATTTCGCACCGAAAAAGACCTCGTGGTCGGGTGTCTTTACTTCTGGCTATAGCCAAGGCTCCCTTGGTCCTTCCCCTTGCTCCGAGCTCCCAACTCCCTCGGTCTCTGGTTCGAGAGGTGGTTTTATTTGAAGAGGGGGGGGACGGCGCCCTCGCCTACGGTGGGAGCCCAATCACCACCAAGCGCTAAACCCCCGAGCTAGACGAGTTGGACGCGGACCAGGATGCCATCACCGCCATCCACATCTGCGCCACTCATGGCCTCACCGATCAGGCCATCGCCAGCAATTTCTTGCGGAACCGGGTGTGCCCTCTGCGAAAGAGGCTCCATCCGTTCTTCGAGATCGTGGGGCGAGATGACCCTACCCGCGAGGCCCCCATTGGTAAGTTTCCTGTAAAAGAGGCTGCCTTGAGCTCGAGCTAAGGTGTGTTCTTTTTCCTTTCGCCTAACCCTCACATGGCCTTCAGCAACGCCAAAGGAATCCTAGGTGGCGGCCAGGATGAACGAGATGTTTGGGAAGGCAGCCCTCGACTACACCCTGGATGACCCCGTACCAAGGAGTGTGTTGAGTCGAAGTGCCAAGGTAACAACTTCCCCGAGCTCAAAAATCTTGCTCGAGGTCTCCCGAGCTCGTGCTGACCCCAAGTATGTACACAGGACAACCAGGAACTGCGCAAGGCTGCATGGCGGATGTTGCCATTGCCCGGATCGGGCAGAGGCAAGAAGGCGGGCAAGAGGCTGCCCTCGGACGCCCCCAGCGGTAGTACCCCGAAGAGACACTAGACGGTGGTAAGTTTACCTCTCCCCCCTTTCTGATCATTCCTTGGTCACTCTGCTCTAGCATCTTCTCATGAATTCTTGTTCGTTTGCGCAGCAGCAGCAAGCGGCAGCTGCAGCCAGGATCCCGAGCTCATCAGGGGCTCCAAGTCCCAAGACTCACGCTCGCGGCAAAGCCCTCCTGCAGCACCGACGCCATCCCGAGTCCCAGCGCCACCGGCCCAAGGCGCCTAGAGGGGAGTTTCCCGAGACCCTCCGATGATCCCCGATCCCCCATGCTCGTCCTCGAGGAGAAGGCTCGATACCCAGGTACGCATGCTGCCTCGCCCTAACGTTCTTGGAGCTTTTCCTTTGCCTTGGCTTAGTAATGCCTCCTGCTGCATACATCGAGAGCCCGAGCATGCTCACAACTAGCCTTGACGATGGTTGTTGTCCAAGGCGAGACTGAGTCCGAGGAGGAGGAGGTGGACTTCCAGCTGGTCTGCCGACCTCGATCGCCCGAGGACACGACCTCCGGAGGATCCCCCCAGGAGAGCCTGTCCGGCCTCCCTGACCTGACCCCTCCAATCGAAGTCGTGGTGGAGGAACAGCCGAGGGGCATCCCTGGGGTCAAGAACCCCGAGATCGGGACCTCCAGGATGGGATAGGCTGAGGTCAAGGCCGAGGATGGAGATGCCGGGGTGGGCGAGCCCGGGGTCGAAGTCCTCGGGGTTTGAGCCGCCGGGACCGGCAAAGCCATGGCTGAGGCCGAGGTCGTGAACAAGGTAGTGGTCCTCCCAGTCGAGGTCGAGACCACTTCGGTCGAGGCCGAGGCCGAAGTTGAGATTCCCCAGGCCGAGGCCGAGGTCAAGACCGAGGTTGTCCCGGTCGTCGCAGACGAGGCCCTCCCAGTCGCGGGCCCCCGCAGCCTTACTCCGAGCAGCGAGGGTGACCCTCCTCCCGAGGTTTCTCTAGGGGCCACAGCCGAGGTCGCCCCGACCCGGAGCGTTAAGCCCGACCAAGCTGGGGGCGATGGTCACAAGGCTCGATCGACCCCGGGGCCCAACGAGGGGAATCGGGTAGGCCCTTCCTTTGTCTGGGGGCCAGAAGAGCAAGCCACGGTCGGGGCTATAAGCGGCCAGAGCATCGGCCCCCACCGCACCACCTTCGAAAACCGGCTCGACCTGGTATGGGTTTGTCTTACCCCAGTCTCCATTTTCTCGTTTTTGTTTTATTTCATCTTCCTCTTCATGCGCTTACTCTTTGATTTCCCCAGGCCGTGGACCACGTCGCCAAGGGACTCCAAGGTCTCGAGGAACACATGGACGAGCTAAGGACGGTGCTGAACCTGATCAAGGAGAGCGAGGCCCGCCTGGTGCAGCTCGAGGAAGCCCTCAAGGTCGAGCGGGGTGCGGCCCAGCAGAGGATGGAAACAGACTCTGCTGAGCTCGCCGTCCTCCGAGGCACCATGAGAGCCCTCGAGGCCACCCATGCCGCTGAGCTCAGAGGGGTCGCGGAGACCTAGCATGAGCACGGCTTCCGAGCTGTCGAGGCTGAGCATGCGAAGTCTTCCCAAGTGCTCGAAGCTGCCCAGGCTCGAGGAGGAGCGCGCCAAGGCTACCCAGACCCTGGAGGCCGAGCCTGCTGAAGCTGCCAAGGTCCTGGAGGTCGAGCGTGCCGAAGCTGCCAAGACCCTAGAGCTCGAACGAGCAAGGGTGGAGGAGCTTCAGAAGCGGCTCACCGAACAGGCTGCTGCACCAGCCAGGGTCTCAACCGAACTCGAGGCAAAGGTCACTGAACTCGAGGAGAAGCTTGGGCGAGCGGTGAAGATGGCCAAGAGCGCCCTAGCCCAACTTCAAGAAGAGCGGGGCCGTACCTCCAGCTCGGCCACCGAGACACTCCGCCTCCATGGTGAGATTACCATGCTGAGGGCCAGGATCGCCGAGCTCGAGCAAGGGAAACTTGCTCGGGAAATGTCGGATCTATAGATAAGACTTTTAGTAGTTAATGTTTTAACTTTTGGAACAATGTAAAAAAGTGGACGAGTGAATGATGAATACAATATTTTGTGTGTCTGTAATCAATATAGTATTTTGTGCGTCTGTAATCAAGCTTGTTTGTTTGTGATCGAGTGTTCGAGTACTTAGCTGTTCATAGAAGGGTGCCTCCCTCGTCTAGCCCCCGATGCGGTCGAGGTCGTGCGGGACGTCGAGCATGGTTAGAGTTCGCGGTCGTCCAGCCTCTGATGCGGTCGGGGTTGGGTACGACGTCGAGTGCAAACGAGATCCGCGGCCCAGCCCTTGATGCGATCGAGGTCGAGCGGGATCGCCGAGCGCAAACGAGATCCGTGGTCCAGACCTCGGTGCAAGTCACTGAAAATCCTATGCTTCCGATGCCGAGACCTGCAAAGTCAGGGGAAATCAAGAGATGGTGCACAAATATCGAAGGTTGAAGTCGATGCTCCATGGGTCCTCAAGCCACCTGTGTTAAACCTGGTCTTGTACACGCTTGCCTGCCCGAAGTACGGACTTTAGGTCTAACCCTGCAACTGGGGGAGCTGTGACGCGATAAGGATCAGCTTACTGCTGGCGTGACCCCTGAGGGCAAACGTCTGAGTTGAAGTACTCGGATCGTAGGCTCAGGCATTGGATCTCGACCTTGGCTTAAGTTACTGCTGAGTGCCATGGAGATTGTCACGCAATCGAGTGGTCACAGCATGACGCAAAGACATGTGAAGATATAAGAGGTAAATGCGAGAAATCTTTATTGAAACTTAGAGAAAGAATGTTACACGTGAAATTTCTGAAGTTGGCTGATATTCCACGAGCTTGCGAGCTCTTTTCCATCGGGTAGCGCTAGCTGGTAAGCCCCCGTGCGATCTGTTGAGACTACTCTATAGGGGCCCTCCCACTGCGGGGATAACTTTTTGGTGTTGGACGAGCTCTGAATTCGTCTTAAAGCTAGGTCCCTAACAAGGAGCTCCCTAGGTCTTACCGATCTAGCCGCATGTTTGTGCAGGGTTTGCAGATAGTGCGACGATCTCAACAGTGCTCGGCATCTTACTTCTTCTGCTAGGGTTAGGTCAAGAGACCATTCTGCTCAAAGTCGATCTGATCGACCAAGCTGACCCTAGGAGAGCCCAGCAATACCTCCGAAGGCAGGATGGCCTCCGTACCGAAAATGAGCCGGAAGGGAGTAGACCCTGTTTGCACGGCTAATTGTGGTACAGATTGACCATAGGACGGTGGGGAGTTCGTCGACCCAAGACTGACCGTGTTGCTCGAGCCCTTGAGAAACCCATCTCTTGACGCCTTGAACGATCTGTCGGTTGGCGCGCTCCACGGCTCCGTTGCTCTGCGGATGGCTCACCGAGGCGTAGCACACCTTCGTTCCCATGTCTTCACAGAATTCTTGGAATAGCTCGCTGGTGAACTGAGTTCCGTTGTCAGTGATAATCCTACATGGGACTCCGTACCTGGTTACCACGAACGAGCGAAAAAACTTGACCGCTGCTTGCGTAGTGATCGCGGAGACTGGCTCGGCCTCAATCTACTTGGTGAAGGTTACGATGGCGATGAAGAGAAATCTTTTCCCGTCGACGGCCTGTGGGAAAGGACCTAGGATATCCAGCCCCCAGGTCGAGAAAGGCTTGGCGAGCGGGATGGTCTGGAGAGCGTAGGCCGGTTGGTGGAATTTTCGAGCATGGAATTGGCACATCTGACAGGTGTGGACTATATCTCGCGCATCTTGGAGTGTTGTTGGCCAGTAGAATCCCATACGGAATGCCTTCCCGACCATCGTCCTGTAAGAAGAATGTGCACCACACAAACCCGAGTGGATATCGTTTAGCAGGGACTTACCCTCCACCTAAGAGACACACTTTGAGAGAACGCCTAACACGCCTAGATGATACAGCTGGCCGTCAACGACCTTGTACGAACAGGCTCGGCGCTTGATTCTGCTCCTCTCAGCGGGATCGTCTGGCAGCCGACCTCTCTTGAGGTAGTCATAGAACAGCTTGGTCCAGGTCGGGCACCCTTCGAGAAAAGCCTCCAAGGGCTCCGACTCCAAAATCGAAGGGGTCGATAGGGTCTCGAAGATGACGTCTGGCGGTACCTCGTCGTCAAAGGATCCGAGCTTGGCCAGGAGATCAGCACTGGTGTTGTCCTTTTGGGGCACATGCCTGACTTCCGGGTTTCGAAACCACTTCTTCGCTTTACGTACCTGTATCAGGTATCTGGCCATCGAATCCTCCATGCACTAATAGTCCTTGTTGTAGTGGTTTACGACGAGCTCGGAGTCGCCTTTTACAACCAGATGACGTACGCCCAACGCTTTGCACTCTCGGAGTCCAGCCAGGAGGGCTTCATACTCTGCCCCATTGTTAGTGGCCGTGAAACCAAAGCGGATCACGTACCTTAGCTTGTATCCCTACAGTGTTATGATGAGGATGCCAACCCCCGAGCGCTCGAAGGATCTTGAGCCATCAAAGGGCATGACCCACGGTTCTTCCTTCTCGAACTCGGGTTCGGGGGTCGGTTGTGGTGTCTGCTCGACCACAAAGTCCACCAGTGCTTGGGATTTGATGTCCGTGCATGCCACGAATTTAACGTCGAACTCGGCCAGCTCCATGGCCCACTTGGCGACCTCCGGGTTCCTCAAATTCGCCGAGCGGGAATCCACTCGGGATGACCATCGAGTGCGCCTGGAAGTAATGCCGGAGTTTGCATGAAGCCATGAGGAGGGCATACAACAGCTTCTGGACCTAGGGGTAGCATTACTTGGGCCCGTGGAGTACCTCGCTGACATAGTAAATCGACTGCTGCCTACCATCTCGCTCGACGGCTAGGACGGCACTTACAGCCTGAGCCATCGCCACAAGATACAGCAGCAATACCTCATTCGCCTATGGGGTCGTGAGCAAAGGCGGGCTCGAGAGGTAGGCCTTCAGCTCGTCAAAGGACCGTTGAGCCTCGGGCGTCCATTCGAAGCCCCTGTGCTTGCGCAATGTCTTGAAGAACGGCAACCCGCGCTTGCCGTGTCTCGAGATGAACCGACTAAGCGTGGCCATTCGGCCGGTGAGGCTTTGCACCTATTTCACTGAGGTCGAGGGAACCATCTTTTCTATAGCTTCAATTTCACTGGGTTTAGGCTGACTCCCGACCCCCCGATCATGTAGCCGAGCACTTTCCCTGAAGCAACACCGAACACACACTTTTTGGGGTTGAGCTTGATCCCGTGCTTATTCAGGTTGGCGAAGGTCTCAGCGAGGTCCCGCGCGTGGTCGTGTTCGGAGGAACTCTTCACAATGATGTCGTCCACGTAGACCTCGAGGTTGCGCCCGATCTTAGGGTCGAAAGTCTTGGCCATGAGGCGTTGGAATGTTGCGCCTACATTGCGAAGACCGAATGACATGGTCATGTAGTAGTATGTCCCAAACGGGGTGATGAAGGCTGTTTTGCTCTCGTCATCGACCGCCAGCTTGAACTGGTGATAACCGGAGTAGGCATCTAGAAAGCTCATCATCTTGGCGTTTGCCATGCAGTCGACGATCTGGTCTATCTGTGGGAGGGGGAAATTGTCCTTCAGGAACGCCGAGTTCAAGCCCGCGTGGTCAACGCACATCCTCCACTTCCCCCCTTTTTTCTGGACAATCACGGGGTTGGCTAACCATTCGGAATAGTCGATTTCCCGAATGAAGCCAGCCTTCAGGAGTTTGTCCAGGTTCTCCTTTATCACATCCATTTTCTCGCTCGAGAAGCGGCGTAGCTTCTGTCATACTGGCCGCGAGCCGGGCCGCACTTGTAGCTTGTGCTCGATCACCTCCCTCGGGATGCCTAGCATGTCTGCCAGTTCCCAGGCAAATATGTCCTTGTTGGCTCGAAGGAAGGTGATGAGTTCAAGTTCCTATTTGGGATCCAGCTCGGCCGCGACGTGGGCGCACTTGCTCAGGTCGGCCTCCTCGAGCTGCACTGCCTTCGTCGCGCCGTTGGGCTGGATCGCTGCCTTTTGACGAGCGTTCTTCATGGTCGTCTGTGGGCCTGTCTGGGGTAGTAAGCCGGCGAGAGCCAGGGCTTTATCTCGTAGCCATGCACAACCTTGAGGTCACCCCGTACTGTGATGACGCCGTTGGGCCCCAGAAGTTTCATGCAGCGGTGGCCGTAGTGATTAGCTGCCATGAACTTGATCAAGGCCAGGCGCCCGAGGATGGCGTTGTACGGGAGGTTCACATCGACCACCTCAAAGGTGATAAGCTCGGTGCGGAAGTTTTCTGAGTTGTCGAAAGTAACGGGCAAGACCACTTGCCCGAGGTTGTTGGTCGAGCTGCCCGGGACGATCCCGAAGAAAGGCACCACGATGTTCTTTATTTTCAACTGGGGGATTTGCATCCGGTCGAGTGTGCTGGCCAAGAGCAGGTTGAGGGAGCTGCCCCCATCGAGCATGACCCAGCCGACCATGGTGTTGCTTATGGTCGGGGTCACGACCAGGGCGGTCTTGAGATCCTTAGACATGCCCTAGGGGGCATCCTCCCTAGTGAATGCAATCGTCGTGCCAGCACATTTGCAAGGCTGGTCGACAGACTTACCGGTGTCGGCGTGGTAGACCATTCGGGCAGCGCGCCAGGACTGGTAGGCAGACGAGCCGCCGAAGATTACGTCTATCCGCCGGTCGCCTTGTTGGAACTCCAAGTCGAGGCCGTCCAAGTCCTCGCCTGCGTTGACCCTGTCGGGCTGCTCGCCCTCCTTTGGGAGCATGGGCATCTCACCGCACTTGTCATAGAAAGCGTCCAACTTGCCCAGCTATAACACCCCAATTTTTGCTATTCATGAATTTAAATGAGATTTGGCACTTTTGAGAATTTTTGGAATTTTTTGGAATTTATTTGGGTTTATTTGGATTTAATTTGAATTTATCCTCTTTTGAGATAATTAAATAATTAAAAGTTTCAAATAAAGTTTTGTTGGAAATATTTTATTTGAATCCCAAATGCCCTAAAATATTTTCTTGAATTTTTCTGAGTATTTTGCTATTTTTCTTGAATTAAATGAATTTCTGGAAATTAATTTAATTATTTAATCGCTGGAAATTGCCTAGTGGGTTTTACTGTTCAAGCGACCGTGCCCGAGTCAGACTAGAGTCCGAGTCCGACCCGAGCTAGCCGCGCCACGCGGATCGGTCCAACCACATCGCGCCCGAGCCAACCGAACCCTAGCCTCCTGACCGTTGGATCGAGATCCAACAGCCAGCGTTGCGCCACGTCGCCTAATATGAGTCCCGTTCGGACTCCGCTGCCGCAGCCAGGTGGACCTCTGTTTCCGTGGTTTTCACGGAAGCTGAGACCCCTATTTATTGCGCCGCCGCCTCCATCGTGTTCCTCTCTTCCGTGCGCACCCGTAGCCCTAACCCACCGAGCCCGAGCCGCCGGCCCGCCGCCTTTCGACCGCTAGAGCTCGCCGAAGTTGAATTCGTGCTCCGCCGCGATTTTCCGCTGTTTTCGCCGCCGTCCACCGTCCTCCGCCGTCACCGAGCCCAGATCTAGAATCCTCGCGTCGAGGCGCACCCGTGGTGACCACTCACCTCACCGGAGCATGCCCAAAGCGTCGTCGGGCTTGTCATCATCTCCGGCCACCGAGCTCCGCCGTGGACATCGCCGACCTCGCGAGCTCCGTCAGCCGTTAGATCTTCATCGGACAGCCACGGTGAGTCCACGTCACCCCGATCGATTTCACGTTTCGGTTTCTAGATCTAATCCCAACCGTTGGATCTAGATCCAATGGTTTAGATAGAGCCACGTAGCCGTGAACAGCACCATGCTTGGGTACATTAGCAGCCGTTAGATCTAGATCGTACGGTTAGAATTAACCCATGTTGTAGTGTTAGATGCAATCCCAGCCGTTCGATCGAGATCGAACGGCGTAGGTCACGCCAAGGATTGAAATTTCGGACCGAAATCCGAAATCTCGGCCGAGATTTCGGATTTTGGACCCCTCCGAGATTAAAAATCCTGGAAAATTCAAAAAATGAAAAAAAAAAATTCAAAATTCGAATTTCTCGGCAAGATCTCGGATATCTCGGGCGAGATCTCGGGTATCTCGGGCGAGATCTCGAGTGTTTTTGCCGGATTTTGATTTTTGTGCACTGTATTTGATTGTATTTAGGGTCAAGATCATCCACAAAAAAATTCTAAAATTTTTGATGTGTTTTTGATCATTTTTTGGTCGGTTCAATTTGTCGGTTTGCACTGTCCGAATTTTTTAAAATTTCTCAAGATTGATCACCATCTGAAAATTTTATGGGAATATTATGGATGTGTTAGGGCCATTCACAAAAAATTTCAAAATTTTCTAAAGTGATTTGAACTATTTTTCATTTCCAAAGAAAAGGTTAAACACACATAAAATTAAGGTGCCAAGCACTAAATCATTTCCAAAGTAAACTTTTTTCTGGAGCATTTCATTGACTAACACGAACAACTATCAAGTGGAAAAAAATGAAAAAGAAAAAGGAAAAAAAATCTGGAGCATTTCATTGACTAACACGAACAACTATCAAGTGGAACAAAAATGAAAAAGAAAAAGGAAAAAACTTATGGCCGAAGGGGATTCGAACCCATGACCTCTACTACCACCAAATGCTTAAATCAGCCGCACTGACCAACTCACCCAATCATATTTCCTATCCTATGGTATAGATAGTTAGTATTTGTATATTTGTCCCAATGTGGAGAGTAGAAACTTAAAACCAAACTCGATTCGTCACAGCTAAGACAGAAACAGCATAATATTCTCACTCCTCATAGCTAGCTAGGTCGACTATGGGCAAACTCCGTCCATCTCCGGCAATCTCCGGTGAGTTATCTTTGCATCTCACCGTCAAATAGCGAGATCTCGTCGTCCAATACCGAGATCTCGTCTTATTTCTTCCGGATTTTGTCCGAAATTTCCGAATCTCATCAAGATTTCGGATTTCGTTGACCTTCGGGATTTTACTCAAAGCGGGATTTGAATCCTTGGAGTGTAGACACCAGTGAAGGAATGAGGTTAAGTGACTAGTATGCTATTAAGTGTTAAGTGATTAGTTTTTGGCTTGGTGATAGTAGGTATTTCATATGACATGCATGCATAATTCAAGGTACGAACTACTCGTGACATAAAGGTTTCATACTTGTAGGTTATTACTTCTTGTATGTATGTCACATTAGTTATTAATTCGTGTTAGCTCTAGATGATTGTTAGCTCAAGATCATACGTATACCGTTGCAGAATATCATGATAGGAACATATATAAAACTTTTTAAATGACTTGAAGTTCATTTGTTACCTTTGAAAAATCAAAAACTGATTTTACATACGGTTTTTACGATGACTTTACCACTGTTACATTTTTTAAAAATTCCTCATGATTGATCATCATCTCAAATTGTTATGGAAACTTTAGTGATGTGTCAGGACCATTCAAAAAAAATTTCAAAATTTTTTGACGTATTTTGGATCATTTTTCGGCGGGTTCAATTTGGCCGAGATCTCGGTGATCTCGGCCGAGATATCGTTGATCTCGGCCGAGATATCGGATTTCCCGATTGAAAAAAAAAACAGATTTAAAATTTGGTTTTTGTAATTCGTCCGAATTTTGTCCGAAATTTCCAAATCTCGCCGAAATTTCGGATTTCGGGAACCTCCGGGATTTGACTCAAAACGAGATTTTAAACCTCGGGTCACGCCACGTGTCACGCACCGGGACATGCCGCGTCGCCCCATGACGCAGTATAACCGATCGGATCTCGACCGTCCGATCAAAATCGAACGGTCCAGATCTCCCGCGTTAACCCCAAACGTGCGTTGGCCAGATCCGATCTGGGCCGTTGATTTTCAAATCAACGGCCGAGATCTAGCCACGTGCGCGGGAGTTGGACCGTCGTGGTCCACGCGGGTCAGCCGCGGTCGCCGCTGACGTCACGCGTGAGGTCAACATGGGGCCCGTGTGTCAGCGGGACAGCCGACCGCACCATGACGTCACTGCTGACGTCACGGTGGGGCCGCATGTCGATCTGATTAGCCGAAGCGTGGTAGCGTCGGCGGTGATGTCATTCCGTGGGTCTCACGTGTCAGTGACACGTGAACCCGTGGACCGGGTCCACGGTGGACCAAAACCGAACCGTGGACCGATTCCATGGACCGCTGACGTCATAATTCGATTTTTCAATAGAAAAATAATTCGGTGGAATTTTAATTAATTTTTAAATATGAAAATTTTAATTAATTTTTGAATATGAAAATTTTAATTACGAATTTTAATTAATTTTTTAATATGAAAATGTCTCTGTTTATATTTAATTAATAGATTTTTTAAATTTTAAACAATTATAACTTTTGCATTTTAACTCCGTTTTGGGTGATTCGAATTTCTAAAAATTTGTAAAATTGTGCTCCTTCTGTTTATGGACTTTATTTTAACTCCATATCACATTTTTGAAATTAATTCAATTTAAACTATTGCATGCTAATTTAATTAGAAATTGTTTAAATTATTTCTGGGAATTAGATAAATGCAAAATTGCAGTATGACACCTTGACTATTTAATTATGTGCCATGAACCCTTTTCACCCTAGTTGTGGAATATGTAGTTGGACATTATTAAATTGCCAACGTTGGGCATTTAGATCGTTGTAGTATATTGCTTAGACCTACTACGTGCACATGACATGATTTTGGACAATCAAATGTTAATATTGACTTAATGAGATATTGAACCTATTTTTGAGAAGTATCATGTGTTGTGATTGTTAATGGCACGTGGTGCAAGGTAATCAACTGAGTTTGATAAATAGATTTAGACCGGGGCAAGTGGCAAGAATGATGTGGTGGGCCATGAGTGGCACCGGGGATGTCGTTTTGGTTCTTCGGGTAGTCTTGCCCTGGTCATTCTAAGGACTTAACCTTGCAAGCTTTTGATCAGAGTCAAGCGTGCAACCACATGTCTGCAATGGGACAGACCTAGTTGAGTAAGTTACTAATAACTTGCATGTGGTACCTCGGGGTGTCAACTACACCTTTTATGTAGCTTGAAAGGGGAGCGTACCAGTGCTATGGCATGGTGCCCGTCCAACGGTATGTCGGTCCCATATTTCGCCTCTACTAAGGGAAGGGATGGTGTATGACAAAAAACGGAGAGGTTCACTTGTTTAGTTTGCGGTCTCTGAAAGGCTTTGTTACGATCACTCACCTTTGTGGTGTTTGACTGTATCTTGTGGGTAAAGTGCATAACCTCTGCAGAGTGTAAAATCTATTCGAATAGCTGTGTCCGCGGCATTGGACATTGCTCGGGGATTACAGTCAAGGGTTAGACTTTCACGAAAACAACTTGGACTTGGAAAGTTTGGTTGGGTTAAATGATGACGTTGATGGAAATGTGGATTAGGAAAGAAAAAGTGTTTATTTAACTCCTGGAAAAGTTATTGTTAATATCTTTACTTTTACTGCTTTCTATGCTACTTATGCTACTTGTTAATTGCTGTTTTACTGCAAATGTACCTGTTAGCCTATCCTTTGTAATAAGCCATGCATATAGAATATTAGCTGCATTCTGTGCATGACTTGCTGAGTACCAAGTACTCACCCTTGCCACAATACAACATCAGTTGAAGGAGAAGTGACGCCAGCTTTGGAGGAAGAACTTCAGGAGGAGACGTCTACCTAGGGAGCGAGCCCAGTCAGTTGCCTGTGGTATATTGGATGGCGCCACGTTGATGCTTTTATTCCGCTGCAATTTATTTCCTTAAATAAGTTTTCGCCTTGTGTGGCGTACTCTTGTACCTCGACCATAAGGTTGAGCAACCAGTTTGGTTATCTTAATTAAAGTACTTTATTACTATCGATGTGTATGATTGTGATATTTGCCGATGTTGAGACTGTGTACACTAGCGTGATCCTGGACTAGTGCTGAATACACAGAGGGTCCGGATTTGCAAATTCAGGTCCCAACAGAGGTGGTATCAGAGCCATACTGACTATAGGCTCACCCATAGTTAGAATGGTCGTAGTGAGGATAAAACCTATTTTCTAAAGTTAAAATTTGACAAGACAATGAATGAAATCTCGACTTATCCCCTTCTCTCCTTTCATACCCCTTTTGCTGAATTTCCCTTGCTATCCCTTGGTTTCAAACTTTTGAGTTCTTACGTGAGTGTCTTTTAGCAGATGTTGATGAAGAACAACTACGCCGAGCGTGAGGGAGGCTACTCTGCCGAGTTGTGGCGTATGCTGAAGTTGCTTGGAGGTTTTGAGAGACCACTCTACCGAGGGACCACCATCGTGCAGGCAGGACTGGTCATAGGATGGGATGTTAAGATCACGGTGTATGCTCGAGAGAAGGCGAAGTTCAGTCATCCATTTCACTTCACCGCTAGGAGGTCAACATTTGAGATGGGAATCCAGGAGATGTCACGTCGAGCGATGCAGCAGATTGCCCGCACTTACTCCAGAGAGCTGGAAGGCATAGTATTCCGTCACCACCCACGCCGAGACAGCAGAGCTCAGCAGAAGCCGATAGAAGATGAGGATGCTACCGTCACGCACTTGGCCAGGTTCGTCGTCACCCAGGAGGAACTTATCGACGACACAGTCCAGGAGTTGATGAAGCTCGCGAACAGGTTGAGGAAGGAAAAAAGCACCTAGAGAATGCTCGTGAGTACGTCGCCTATGCTGCGGAGAGGATCGTAGAGCTGGAGACCGCAGTGTATGGGCAGGGCCCGGAGCCAGTGTTAGAGTTGGACGCCCCAGACCCGGAGGAACCAAAGACTGGCGGGAGCACCGGCCCAGCACCACAGCCTAAGCCTGAGGATGATGCCGCTTCTTCGACTACTGCCATTGTGGGGCATGGCGATCGCTTCGCGCCTATGCCGTCGCACCCGCCGCAAGGAGGTAGTGGAGGTTTTCTCGACGAGTGAGCGTAGGTTTTGCAGTTGAGACTCCTTCATCGAGTTGCGTTATAGAATCAAGAGTCACCCTTAGAGGCGCTAGACTTCAGTGTTAGTCGAGTTGGATTTTCATTGCTTGCTGAGTGTGCAGTATGTGTTGCAAGGCCCTTAGTCATTGTAAGAAACCATACCAAGTTATTACTGAATAAATAATAAAGTTGGATTCTGAGTTACACCTCCGCCCCGCATAAGTTTTCTCTATTACTTATCTATGCTTGTTTCCCCCTTATCTCTAACACCTTGGAGCAATCGACAGATGGTGAACACCCGTGGAAACCTTGGAGGCAACAGAAGTGGTTCTCGCCCAGCTGGGAACCCTAATGATGGAGCACCTGCACCCCAACCAGCACCGCTAGTAGACATGCAGAACTTTGGAGCTTTCCTTGCTGCACAGACTTAGCTGATGCATGCCATGATGCAACAGATGCAGCACATCACTACTCAGGCCGCCGCTAATCAAGTCAATCAGGGACAGTGTCAAGGCTCAAGGTTGTCGGAGTTCATGAGGACTCATCCACCCACTTTCTCTGGAAACGCCAATCCATTGGAGGCTGATGACTGGTTAAGGTCAATTGAGAGGAAGTTGAATATTACCCAATGTGTGGGAAATGAGAGGGTACTCTACGCCTCTCATCGGTTGGAAGGGACCGCAGCAGAGTGGTGGGACAACTTCTGCGCCACGCGGGAGAACCCACAGGATATCACCTGGGAGGAATTTACTGCTGCATTTCGACAGTATCACGTACCAAAAGGAATAACGGACTTAAAGAAGGAAGAATTCAGGGCGCTGAAGCAAGGTAACCAACCGGTGTCTGAGTATCTGAACAAGTTCACACAACTTGCACGCTACGCACCTGAAGACGTAGCGACGGACAAGGCCAGACAGTCTCGCTTCATATGGGACTGAACTCAGGACTGCAGGTGGGACTGATCACTCACACCTTCCCCGACTTTCAAGAGCTGGTAAACAAAGCACTCATCCTTGAGGACAAACGCAAGAAGCTGGATGAAAACTAGAAACGTAGGATGCAACAGCAGGGATCAAGTCAGGGAGCGCAGCAATGTTTGAGGGTTGCGCCGAATCAGTTTTTCAGGTTCCAGCCGCAGAATGCAGCAAGAACACCGTCGCTAGCACCGAGACCCATCAATCAGAATTTCTAGACCCCAGCTCCAGCCAGACACGCCGCTACGGGCAGCCAGTAGGGTACAGTGAGACGCTGCTATACATGTAACGAGCCAGGGCACTTCTCCAACAATTGCCCCAAGAAGACAGCAAAAGTGACCCTAGTTCGCTTCAACTTGGGCTCCATACCAGCTAGGACACCGCGACCGGAGCAAATCATGAGCAAAGACAAACCAAGAGCCAGAATAATCCCAAATTTTTGCTTTTCATGAATTTAAATGTTATTTTGCACTTTGGTGAATTTTTGGAACTTTCTGGAATTTATTTGGATTTATTTGGATTTAATTTGAATTTATTCCCTTTTATAATAATTAAAGAATTAAAATTTTTAAATAAAATTTTGTTGGAAATATTTTATTTGAGTCCCAAATGCCCTAAAATATTTTCTAGAATTTTTTTGGAAATTTTCTAAGTATTTTGCTATTTTTCTTGAATTAAATGAATTTTTGGAAATTATTTCAAATATTTAATCGCTGGAAAATCGAACCGGGTTTCACTGTTCATGCGACCGAGCTGGACCCGAGTTCGACTCGAGCCCGACCCGGACCATGTTCGCGCCCAACCGCGTCGTGCCCGAGCCTAGCCACGTGACCGTTGGATCATGATCCAACGGCCACCGTTGCGCCACGCTGCCCAATCCGAATCCAATTCGGATTCCGCCGCCGCCGCCGAGTGTGCCTCGGTTTCCGCGGTTTTCACGGACGCCGAGGGCCCTATTTAATGCGCCGCCACCCCTGTCGTGTAGCCCTCTTCCGTGCGCACTCGTAGCCCTAACTCTTCGAGCTCAAGCCACCGTGGTCGCGCCGCAATCGCTCGACATAGTTGGATTAGGTTTCCGCCGTGGTTTTCCGCTATTTCCGCCGCCGTCCGCCATCCTCCGCCGTCACTGAGCCCAGATCCAGAACCGCAAGGACAAGATGCGTCGGAGGCTACCATCCACTTCGCCGGAGCATGCCCGCAACGCCGCTCCCTGTGTCATCGTCTCCGTCCCCGGCAACCCAGCTCCGCCACATGCCATCGCCGGACCGCGAGCTCTATCCACCGTCGGATCTTCATCGCACGGTCACGGTGAGTCCACGTCATCCCTTTGACCGTAGAAACCAGATTAGACCTAGACTGTTATATCTAGATCCAACGACCCACGTTTGTCCACGTCACCGTAACGGAATCCACGTTACGGTGCTTAGATCCAATCTCAACCGTTGGATTTGGATCCAACGCACGAGATTGAGCCACGTAGCCGTAAACCGCACCGTGCTTGGATAGATCTCAGCCGTTAGATCTAGATCGTACGGTTAGGTTTAGCCGCGTTGTAACATTAGACCTGATCTGGACCGTCGATTTTCAAACCAACGGCCCAGATTGCGCCACGTGTCCGGTAGATGGACCGGCGCGGTCAGCGCAGTGTCGCCCGGTCACCGCTGATGTCACGCGTGACGTCAGCTTGGGGCCCGCGTGTCAGCAAGACAGCCAACTGCACCATGACGTCACGGTGGGGCCCGCATGTTAGTACCGTGTGGCCAAGGCGCGGTGACGTCACGTTGACGTCACCCGAGTGGTCCACATGTCAGTGAGACAAGTCCCCGTGGGCCGAGTCCACGGTAGACCAGAGCCGTGCCGTGCTATGCGCCGGGTCCATGGACCCGAGGCAACATGGCGGCTTCTGATTGGTCCACGTGTCCTGTTGACGCAATAAATTATTTTCCAATAGAAAAATAAATGAATTAATTCGGTTTATTGATTTATTTGAATTTTCAAACTTCAAACGCTTATAACTTTTGCGTTTTAACTCCGATTTGAGCGATTCCAATTTCTAAATTTTTATAAAATTGAGATCTACTTAAATATGAATTTTAATTAATTTTTGAATATGAAATTTTCTCTGTTATTATTTAATTAATAGATTCTTTAAACTTTAAACAATTATAACTTTTGCATTTTAACTCCGATTTGGGCGATTCCAATTTCTAAAAATTTGTAAAATTATGCCCTTTCTGTTTATGGACTTTGTTTGAGGTTTTGAACAATGTACATGTACTGTTTTATTTATTTATTGCTATTTGCACGCATTACGAGTAGACGTTGAAGTACCGGCTTCAAAGGAGAATTGTTGACCCAGGAGCCAGCTCAAGACCAAGATCAAGTACTCTTTAAAGGCAAGTTGTGCTTTGACCATGTTGAGCCCATTCTTTTGAAATTATGTTGTTTTCAAAGTATTGCATGCTAATTTAATTAGAATTTATGTTGATTAAATTCTGGGATTAGTTAAATACCTAATTGTTGTATGACACCTTGATGTATATAATTGTATGCCATGAGTTCCTTGTCACCCTAGTTGTGGATTATTTAGTTGGACAATATTAAATTGCCAACATGGGTAATTAGACCGTTGTAGTATATTGCTTAGACCTGCCACGTAGTCACAACATGATTTTGGATAATTACATGTTAACATTGACTTAATGACATATGAAACATGTTTTTGAGAAGTGCCATGTGTTATTGATGTTGTTATCGATGGCACGTGGTGCATGGTAATCAACTTGGGTTCGATAAATAGATTTAGACCGAGGCATGTGGCAAGAATGATATGGTGGGCCATGAGTGGCACCGGGGAAGTTGATTTGGTTCTTCGGGTAGTCTTGCCCTGGTCAACCTAAGGACTTAATCTTGCAAGCCTTTGAACTAAGTCAAACGTGCAACCACATGTCTGTAATGGGACGGACTTAGTTGATTAAGTTGCTAATAACGTACCTGTGGGACCTCGGGGTGTCAACTATACCTTTTGTGTAGTTGTACGGGGGAGCGTACCGGGGCTGCGGCCTGGTACCCATCTAACGGTTGATTGGCCTAGACTTCGCCTTCGCTAAGGGAAGGGTTAGTGCGCAACAACCGAAGAGGTCCACTTGTGCTGTTAGAAGTTTCTGAAAGACTTTCTTACGGACACTCGCCTTTGTGGTGTTTTGCTGTATCTTGTGGGTAAAGTGCATAACCTCTGCAGAGTGTAAAATCTATTCGAATAGCCGTGTCTGCGGCATTGGACATTGCTCGGGAATTACAGTCAAGGGTTAGACTTTCATGAAAATAACTTGGACATGAAAAGTTTGGTTGGGTTTAATGATGACGTTGATGGAAATGTGGATTAGGAAAAAGGGAGTGTTACTTAACTCCTGGAAAAGTTATTGATACTACATTGCTTGTACTGCTTTTGAATCTACTTATGTTACTTGCTAATTGCTGCTTTACTGCAAATGAACCTGTTAACCTATCCTTTGTATTAAGCCATGCATTTAGAATATCAGTTGCATTCTGTGCATGACTTGCTGAGTAGTACTCACCCTTGCCACAACACATCATCAGTTGAAGAAGAATCAACGCCAGCACTGGAGGAGGAGCTCCAGGAAGAGCCGACAAGCTAGGGGAGAGCCCAGTCAGTTGCCTGTGGCATATTGGTTGGCGCCACGTGATTTCTTTATATTTCGCTGCAGACTCTATTTGAATAAGACTTTAGCCCTGCGAGGCATACTTTTGTAACTCGGCCAAAAGGTTGAGTAACCCGTTATATTTCCTTTCTATAAAGGACTTTATTATTCGTTGAGTATGATTGTGATATGTACCGATGTTGAGACTGTGTGCACTGGCGTGATCCTGGACTAGTGCTGAATAGACGGATTTGCAAATTCGGGTCCCGACAGCCGCGCCCCAGACCGTGGTGAGAGGCAGAGTCAATCACGTGACCGCAGATGCACTTCAGAATGCTACGGACGTCATACTGGGTAAGATACTTGTCAAGTCAGTACCTGCAACAGTTTTGTTTGACTCTGGAGCTTCGCATTCATTTGCTTCCCGAGATTTTGTTTCTAAGAATGATTTGGAGATTGTGAATCTTAAATGCATGCTTCTAGTTCAAACCCCTGGGTCAAAACTCCGATCTCATGTAGGATGTTTTGGGGTGAGAATACTAATAGATGAGGTAGAGTTCTTAGCGAACCTTATTATATTGGGGACCCAGACCCTAGATGTTATCTTGGGGATGGACTGGTTGTCCAAGCACAAGGCCGTGTTGGACTGTGGATGAAGAGTCATATCAGTTGAGAGCCCATGTGGGAGAAAAGTGGAATTTCAAGCGACCGCCGTTCGAGATGGACAGTTGATGGTCAACAGCGTAGAGGCAGTCAGCATAGAGGATGTTCCAGTAGTAAATGAGTATCCTGATGTTTTTCCTGAAGATCTGCCGGGTATGCCGCCAGACAGGGACATAGAATTTGTGATTGAGTTGGTACCAGGAACAGCACCGATAGCAAAGAGACCTTATCAGATGTCGACTGAAGAATTGGTGGAGATGAAGAAACAACTTGAAGAGTTGATGGAGAAAGGATTCATCAGACCGAGTTCGTCGCCATGGGGAGCACCAGTTCTGTTCGTCAAGAAGAAGGATGGAAGTTTCAGGATGTGCATTGACTACCGTGCACTCAATGAAGTCACTGTGAAGAATAAGTACCCGTTACCCAGGATCGATGATCTATTTGACCAGTTGAGAGGAGCCGGAGTTTTCTCCAAGATTGATCTGAGATCAGGGTATCACCAGTTGAAGATCCGATCAGAAGATATTCCGAAGACCGCATACTCATCAAGATACGGACATTATGAGTTTACAGTTATGTCCTTTGATCTGACGAATGCGCCAGCTTATTTCATGAATATGATGAATAAGGTATTCATGGAGTATTTGGACAAGTTCGTTGCTGTGTTCATAGACGATATCTTAGTCTACTCCAAGACGAGGGATGAACATGCAGAACACTTGAGGCTAGTTTTGGAGAAGCTGAGAGAACAGCAACTCTTCGCCAAATTCAACAAGTGTGATTTTTGGAAAGACAAGGTGGAGTTTCTTGGACATGTGATGACCGCAGAAGGAGTCGCTGTTGATCCAAGCAAAGTTGAAGCTGTGTTACATTGGGAACAACCGAAGACAGTGACCCAGATTCGGAGTTTCCTTGGGATGCCCGGATACTACCGTAGTTTTATAGAAGGATTTTCGACAATTGCGAGACCTCTTACGCAATTGTTGAAAAAGGAGAAGAAGTTTAACTGGACGCCCGAATGTGAGAAAGGTTTCCAGGAGCTGAAAAAGCGATTAACATCAGCGCCGGTGTTAGTCCTACCGGATGTTAACCAAAGCTTTGATATATATTATGATGGATCACGCCAAGGACTTGGATGCGTGCTGTTGCAGAACCGGAAGGTCGTTGAATATGCATCAAGGCAGCTGAGGCCGCATGAAGAGAATTACCCGACGCATGACCTAGAGTTAGCAGTTGTAGTGCGTGCCTTGAAGTTGTGGCGACACTACTTGATTGGGAATAGATGTGAAGTGTATACGGACCATAAGAGTCTTAAATACATCTTCACCCTATCGGATCTGAACATGAGGCAGAGGAGATGGCTAGAATTGATCAAGGATTACAATGTTGGGATCCATTACCATCCTGGGAAGGCTAACGTGGTGGCCGATGCCTTGAGTCGGAAAAGCCATACCATGAATATGATGATAGCCGCAAGTCTGGATGAGCTATGCAAGGAGTTTCAGAGGATGCAGATTGAAGTAATACCGTAAGGATTCTTGGCCGCATTGGACGTGATGCCACCTTAGAAGACCAGATCCGAGAAGGACAGAAGGACGATGACAAGGTCCAGCGAATCAAGTCCAAGATGGAGGAAGGCAGGGCAAAAGGCTTCAAACTGGATGATCAAGACACGTTGTGGATTAAGGATCGCATCTGTGTGCCAAACCAGAAGGAGCTGAAGCAACTGATTCTGGAAGAAGCCCATGACTCCAAGTATTCCATTCATCCAGGAAGTGCCCAGATGTATCAAGACCTGAAGGAAAGATTCTGGTGACCGAGTATGAAACGTGAAGTTGTCAAGCATGTTGCGTTGTGTGATGTGTGCCAAAGAGTTAAAGAAATGCATCAGAGGCCGGCAGGATTGTTGCAGCTGCTGAAGATTCCTGAGTGAAAGTGGGGGGAAATCAGAATGGACTTCACTACCGGTTTGCCGAAGACTCAGGGAGGATATGACTCCATATGTGTCATAGTGGATCGCATGACTAAGGTCTCTCATTTTATCCCTGTAAAGACCACTTACTAAGGAGTTAAATTAGCAAAGTTGTATATATGACTAGGATCGTCTATTTGCACGGAGTGCCGAAGAAGATTATATCAGACAAAGGTACCCAATTTACCTCAAGGTTTTGGAATAAGTTGCATGAAGCCATGGGGACCCGTTTAAACTTCAGTACTGCATATCACCCGTAGACGGATGGGCAAACTGAAAGAGTTAATCAGATTCTGGAGGATATACTACGAGCTTGTGCATTGGCTTATGCTACCTCTTGGGATAAAAGTCTGTCGTATGCTGAGTTCAGCTACAACAATAGTTATCAGGCCAGTCTACAGATGTCACCTTTTGAGGCACTGTATGGTCGACCTTGTCAGACGCCATTGAACTGGAATGAGACAGGTGAACGCCGTGTATTTGGGCCGGACATTCTTTAAGAAGCCGAAGAGCAGATTGCCATGATCCGAGAAAGACTGAAGATAGCTCGGTCAAGACAGAAAAGTTACGCGGATAACCGTCGCCGAGACTTGAGCTTTGAACCGGAAGATTTCGTGTAGCATAGGGTTACACCTCTCAAGGGAGTTAAGAGATTTCATGCCAAAGGAAAATTCGCACCGCGCTATGTAGGTCCGTTCAAAATCCTAAACCGCAGAGGCGAAGTTGCTTACCAGTTGGAGTTACCGCAGTCATTGGCAAGTGTGCATGATGTGTTCCATGTGTCGCAACTGAAGAAGTGTCTCCGGGTGCCAGACGAGCAAACACCATTGGAATCGATAGAGCTACAGGAGGAGCTTACCTACAGGGAGCACCCCGTGAAGATTCTGGACACCATGGATCGAGAGACGAGAAATAAATCAACCCATTTCTGCAGAGTCCAGTGGAGCAACCATGCAGAGAGCGAAGCGACTTGGGAGCGCGAGGAGGATTTGAAGGAAGAATTTTCGAACCTATTCCTTAGTTAGCCTTAAATCTCGGGAACTAGATTCTATTAAGGGGGGAGGTTTGTAACACCCCAATTTTTGTTTTTCATTAATTTAAATGACATTAAGCACTTTTGAGAATTTTTGGAATTTTCTGGAATTTATTTGGGTTTATTTGGATTTAATTTGAATTTATCCTCTTTTGAGATAATTAAATAATTAAAAGTTTCAAATAAAGTTTTGTTGGAAATATTTTATTTGAATCCCAAATGCCCTAAAATATTTTCTGGAATTTTTCTGAGTATTTTGCTATTTTTCTTGAATTAAATGAATTTCTGAAAATTAATTTAATTATTTAATCGCTGGAAATTGCCGAGTCGGTTTTACTGTTCAAGCAACTGGGCCCGAGTTAGACTCGAGTCCAAGTCCGACCCGAGCCAGCCGCGCCACGCGGTTCGGTCCAACCGCGTCGCGCCCGAGCCAACCGAACCCTAGCCGCGTGACCGTTGGATCGAGATCCAACAGCCAGCATTGCGCCACGTTGCCCAATCCGAGTCCCGTTCGGACTCCGCCGCCGCAGCCGGGTGGACCTTGGTTTCTGCGGTTTTCATGGAAGCCGAGACCCCTATTTATTGCGCCGCCACCGCCATCGTGTTCCTCGCTTCCGTGCACACCCGTAGCCCTAACCCACCGAGCCCGAGCCGCCGCCGTTCGCCCGCTAGAGCTCGCCGAAGTTGGATTCGTGCTCCACCGCGGTTTTCCGCTGTTTCTGCCGCCGTCCGCCGTCCTCCGCCATCACCGAGCCCAGATCTGGAATCCTTGCGTCGAGGCGCACCCGTCGAGAACACTCACCTCACCGGAGTGTGCCCGAAGCTCCGTCGGGCTCATCATCGTCTTCTTCTCCGGCCACCGAACTCTGCCATGGACATCGCCGACCTCGCGAGCTCCATCAGCCGTTAGATCTTCATCAGACGGCCACGGTGAGTCCACGTCACCCCGATCGATTTCACGTTTCGATTTCTAGATCTAATCCCAACCGTTGGATCTAGATCTAACGGTTTAGATAGAGCCACGTAGCCGCGAACCGCACCGTGCTTGGGTACATTAGCAGCCGTTAGATCTAGATCGTACTGTTAGAATTAACCCATGTTGTAGCGTTAGATGCAATCCCAGCCGTTCGATCGAGATCGAACGGTGTAGGTCACGCCACATGTCACGCACCAAGACATGCCGTGTCGCCTCATGATGCGGTATAACCGATCGGATCTCGATCGTCCTATCAAAATCGAGCGCGGTCCAGATCACCCGTGTTAACCCCAAACGTGCGTTGGCCAGATCCGATCTGGGCTGTCGATTTTCAAATCAACGGTCGAGATCTAGCCACGTGCGCAGGAGTTGGACCGTCGCGGTCCACACGGGTCAGCCGCGGTTGCCGCTGACGTCACGCGAGACGTCAGCATGGGGCCCGCGTGTCAACGGGACAGCCGACCGCACCATGACGTCACAGCTGACGTCACGGTGGGGCCCGCATGTAAGTACCGTCAGCCGAGCGTGGTGACATCAGCAGCTGACGTCATTCCGTGGGTCTCACGTGTCAGTGACACATGAACCCATGGACCGGGTCTACGGTGGACCAAAACCGAATCGTGGACCGAGTCCACGGACCGCTGACGTCATGGTGACGTCATAATTCGATTTTTTTTCAATAGAAAAATAATTCGGTGGAAATTCTAATCCCGTGCTGACGTCATGCTGACGCAATAAATGGATTTTTCAGTAGAAAAATAAATGAATTAATTCGGTTTATTCTTTTATTTGAATTTTCAAACTTCAAACGCTTATAACTTTTGCGTTTTAACTCCGATTTGAACGATTCCAATTTCTAAATTTTTATCAAATTGAGATGTACTTAAATACGAATTTCAATTAATTTTTGAATCTAAAAATTTCTCTATTTATATTTAATTAATAGATTCTTTAAACTTTAAACAATTATAACTTTTGCATTTTAACTCCTTTTTGGGTGATTCGAATTTCTAAAAATTTGTAAAATTATGCTCCTTCTTTTTATGGACTTTATTTGAACTTTTGGGCAAAGTGTCTTGTCGACGATTGGAGAACAGGCTCCCGCCGAGCTTACTTGTTGAATGGGGGATCAACAGGGGCCCCTTCGTACGAGCGAGATTGCGTCTGAGCAACGTGCGAATGAGGGAGACACGTGGTGTTTATCCTGGTTCAGGCTCTCACTCCCGAGATAATAGTCCTACTCCAGTGTTTTGTGTTATGATTGGTCAAAATCGTCCCCCTCCCAGGTGTTTTTGGGGGGTTTAAATACAGAATCCTATGCTGTACAAAAGGTAACTACCCCCTAGAATTTCGACATGCGGCCATATCCGAGGTACCTACGATCTGGATTCCTTGATTTGCGCCTTATTTTGAATTTCCGGCTCACCTTCCCTTGATCTCCAGCGGATTGGTTACCGCTTTCCCTCCTGACGGTTTGACCAGTCCCCCGACCATTCACCCGGGCCTCCGCATGGGCTACATGAGCATGGTTGCCCGTACTTCCCTGGCGTGATCGTAGGCCAACGCCCGGACATGCATGCCCGGGCGTTGGTATGCTCGAGTGCTTTTCCCGAGCATCCTCCGAGTGTGCCGTATGGTCGGTAGCTTTTGGACCTTTGGGGGTAAAATGGTCTTTTCAGCGAATAGTTAATCCCCGACAGCTAGCCCCCGAGGCTCAAATGGGGAGCTACCTGGGCTCGGGCTTCCCCTTGAGCCTAAAGAGACTCGAAGGAGGGATTGGTTCTCTGTAGTAGTGTTTGGTCGTAGTATCCGATCATTCCGCGACGGAAAGCGAGCTTGTCGTCTTGGGAGCGAGTGTTGATCTGTTCGCCATCCAAACGACCGTGCCGCGGTAATACGACGTTTGGTTACTTCGGTTCCTTCTCCGAGAAGCTTCTTTGTAACAGTAACGCAGTCTCTTGGGAGACGTGCATCTACTGGGCAGTTTCACCGTAACGGACACGTGCCGTTTCATGAACGTCACGGTGGTGTTAAATGCGTCTTTTCACGAGTCTTTTTAACCCCGATTACCGCAAGAAGCGAAGCCACTCGCGCTTTGCTCGGTTCCGCTCAAACTTTCGCCAAAAGACTCAGCGCCCTTCGTGATCTCCCCTCCTCATAGCAATGGCGCGTTTTGGTGTTAGCCAAATGAACCGGAGGAGGCTCCAGGCGCTCGTGGATGGCCGTTATGTTGACCCGAACACTGCTCAAGCGTCCGGGAGCGACGAGACGCCGGTGCCGCGGGAGGGAGAGATCGTCTCCTGCGAGCTCTTCGCCGTCAATGGGCTTCGATTGCCCGAAAGTGAGTTTCTTGTCTCCGTGCTCGCCTTTTGCTGGTGCGAGATCTCTAACATCAACCCAAACTCCATTCTTGCCCTTGCGATATTCTCTCACCTTTGCGAGGTGTACGTGGGCGTGATGCCCACGGCCAGCCTCTTCTTCCACTTCTACTCTCCTTTTCGCACCGGCGGGAATACCCCCGCCGGCTGCATCTACCTTCGCCTCCGGCCCAACCGACCATACGAGTACCCCCTTCTCTCCCTGAAGGACTTAGTGTCGGTCTGGGCCGACCTCTGGTTCTACCAGAAGAAGATGGCAGGTAGCCAGCTGACCTACACCGGGGAGGTCACCCCGGCCGCCGAGACCGTGCGCCCGCCTGTGCAGCCCGAGGAAGAGCGGATCCTCAGGACCATCAGCAAGCTCACCCAGATGGGGCTCACTGGTCGGGACATTGCCCGGGACTTCGTCTTCAACCGGGTATCTCCCCTGCGGCATCGGGAGCATCCCTTCTTCGAGGTGACCGGGTGGCAGGACCTCACCCACGAGGATGACGTAGGTATGCCCTTTGGATCCTTTCTTGTTCTTTGTCATCGGCCAAGCATGAGCCTGAATCCTTGTACCTTATTCGTATTGCAGCTCCGAGGATGGACTGGGTCGAGGAAAGGGTCGCCGAGATGTTCGGCGCCCCGAAGGAGAAGGAGCTGAAGCCCGGCCGCCAGTTCCCAAGGAATATATTCGATTGTAGTGATGCGGTAAGTATGTCCGCTTGCTTTTGCCCGAGAAGCTTATTCCTGAGCCTGTCTTACTTTGTTTTCCGGTTGCAGGAGAAGGTCGCCCTCGAGCTCGCCGTTTCGAGCGCCTGTTCACCGCAGCAAGGAGACACCCCGACCAGGGTTTCGCGCAAGAGAACGGTGGGCCGAAGCTGCCGACCTTCCTCCTCACCTCCTCCCGTCAGGCATTCAAAGCGCCAGGTCTTGTCCACACATCCGACCAAGCACCACTTGGAGTATGCCGACCGGAAGAAGGTAAGGGAGCTCCGTCAGTGGTTTCCTGATTTCAAGCAGAAGAAGCCGGAGTTGATGGGTCGCTTGCAATAGTTGGCCGAGGAGGCGAAGAAAGCCGAGGAGGCGGCCAAGTCCACCGCGAGCAAGGAGTAGCTGGAGGAGCAGATCAGGGCTCTTCAGGCTCGGCTCGTGCAGGTGGTCGAGGACCCTGCCGAGGAGGAGGAGGAGGAAGACATCATCCCTCTGACCAGGAGGAGCCGAGGGTCGACGCCCCGTCCAACCTTGACCTTGGAAGGGCTGACATGGACGAGGTTGACCCCATGATGGCGAGGGCCAGCGACGCAACCGCGGAGCGCACCGAGGCCATCGCCGAAGCCTACGAAGCCGCCGCGGGCAGGGCGCTCGCGGTTCAAAGCGAGGAAGCCAAAGACGAGGGGGCTCTTCTGATGGAAGGTGATCTTCGCATAGTCCCTCTGTTTTTCCTTGTTCTTTTTCCTTTGATTTCTCGGGCTAACCCCACCCCGCTTGGTGTGGGCGTGATAGCTCGACTGTTCTCTTTGGATCTCCAGCAAATGGCTGAGAGGATTGTCGACTCTGCAGTTGACGCCAAGCTCGAGCGTATTGCTGACTTGGTGATGTCCGAAGGCCCGGAGGAACCACCACGGGCAGACCCTCCAGAGGCCTCCGAGCACCTAGCTACGACCACCGAGCTCACGCCGGTCACAGAGGAGAGGGACCCCCAAGGGACCGAGCAGCTCGGGGCTCTGGCCTTGGTCCCTTTCGAGGGAACGAGCGTGGCGCCGATCACGGGGGGAACTCAGGAGACGAGTGCGAGGAGACGCCCAAATCGTCCTCGGGTTATTTGAAGACTCGGCTGACCCCATCGGGTTTGGAGGCTAACAACGGACCGCCGAGGGCGCTCGCAATGTTAGCACCCAAGCCCAACTGAGACGACAGTGAGGCTCTTCGAATAACTCAACAACAATCCCGGTATTCCCCCGGTATGCAACCCGAAACACGCCCAGGATCCCCACATACCGGTTTACAACCTTGTATCGCATCAATGTGCAGAAAGGGGGCAACGAAAGCGAAGACCCCACAACCAGACACGCGCGAAAGCAAAACTAACCAACACCCAAATAACCTGGCACAAAGACAAAACCCCACGACCACCACCAACGACAACAGGGCATGAAGGCCGACGCGGAAGAAACGAGAACACAAGCACGAGGCGGCTAACCACCAACACAAGTATTTACTACAAAAGAAACCAAGTACTCCATACAAATGAGACATCGACTAAACTAACTATACAACAAAAGAGTGCACCAAAGGACTAGACCCCAAAAGTAAAACATCTCCGGAAGTGTTCTGCCTCTGAACACTCCCGGGCGTGTCAGACAACGATAGCCTCTACTCGGTGCCCCGCCCGATCACCGATAGGCAGTATGGGCAGAACTCACACCCCACTGGGTCCTCACCTGCAAAACCACAAAAACAGAAGCCTGAGTACGGAAGGTACTCGCAAGTCTTACCCGTGGTCCATATATGACCGACTCGAATGGAGTATGCATTTGGAAGTAGCAAGGAAATCAGCTGAAGTTAAAAGTGCGAAAAGCTTAACTTTGTTTGTTATTTAGTAACACTATTCAATTCACAATTTAAAGCAGTTGGAATGGCACCTATCTCTAGAGTGGAGTTCAATTTTCAACATTAACAGAACAAGTGACCTCAAAACATTTTCGAGCTGAAGCCCAAGGGCGAACTTCAGTTCAAGTGATTACTACGTGTAGTAACAGATAACCAAGCGTGCTCATATCCGAGAGCGCGGCAATTCGAATCGCTTAATTAACCCTGCAGGGAAGCATTAATCGTACGACATGTGCCACAAAGAACCTCGTGTCAACCATCCTCCCATCCATACCAATTCGTTGGGGACATCGTCATGATGTCCGAGCACCTAGCACCCCCTCGAGTGGCCCAAGCCCGGCTTGGCCCTCGAGAGCCGGCCTAAGCCTCGCCCTCAACCACGTCCAACCACATGAGGTGTATGCCCCATCGAACAGCATGCGATAAAAGAATAGCTTTACCGTCCCATACCGGCATGCGATCAACCAATTTGTGCTCGGCCACAGTTAAACATCGGGTCGGTCCTTAGCTGACTCAGGCGGGACTACCACATTTGAGTCTCCTCACCCAAAGGTCCATCTCTCCCGCCCGGTCTCCAATTTTACCTTTTTCCACAACACCGCCATAACCAAACCGTTCCAAGAATGTAAAGTGGAAGTTCTCAAGCAGTGGAACCATCCACCACTTGGCCCAAATCCGACCTCTAAGCATACTAAGCATGACACAATTAATACCCATAATCTACCTCCAATGGAGGTGTTCAACAAGTAACAAGGATGGTACGTGCAGCAAATAGGATCTAGCCTATCCCACATTTCAATTCCTAATGCAACACTTAATCATCCATTAAGCAGTTAATTCACAAAAGTAAATTACACATATGGTTCAAGATGCTTAGGTGCTTGCCTTGAGATTCTGCTGGCGGATCGACGACAAGCTGCTCGTCGGCAATCCCCTCAACCACGGTCACGTCAGTCACCGCGGCCTCGTTCTCTACACGAGCACAATGCATAATGAGATGCATGCAATGCGAAAGAAACAATTGTAATGCAAAACCCCTACCGAACAGACCAGGTGAACCCGGACAGTCTGGGTTTAATATCCGGACAGTCCGGCTAACCTGGACATTCCGGGCCACCAGGCCGGACACTCCGGATTGCCCAGGATTGGGAAGACGGCGCGTAAAAATAGAGGTGCTCCCAAGTCTTACTACTTCACGACGGCCTGATCTATGACCTTCCTACACGTGGTTAGGCCGGAGAAGCTCCGAGCTAACTCAAGCCGCGAAGAACGACGCTCACTTCTAAGAACTCCAACCCAAAACCTAACCCGAGGCGTAGAATAGCATCCTCACAACCCGATCTTTAACCCTAGCACCCGACATTGCCTAAACCAACCCCCCAATCCAACCACCCACCAAAAACCCTAACCTTCCCAAAGTTACCCCAACCCAAATCTACAAACCTAACCCCAAATCCAACCCTACGGAAACCCTAGAACCCAAGAACCTCGAATGGACTTCAAGAGGAGGTCTCACCTTCAATGGGGATGAAGGAGAGAGAGGAGGAAGCCGGGTTGAGCGAAGAGGATGCCGGCTTGAAGAGGATCTTGAGGTAATCGGGATGGAGAAATCACCGGGGAGGAGCACGAGAGGTCGCCGGAGTGGAGGGTCGCCGGAGACGAGCTCGGTGGAGGAGATGCACGGGAGAGGTGGAGAGCAAGTGGAGAGGAGGAGAGATGAGTGAAAGCCACGAAATGGGACTTTTATACAAAACCCCCGCAAAGTCCGGACTCTCCGGACGTTTAACCCGGAGACTCCGGGTTGGGGTGTTCGGTAGCACTAACTCGGACACTCCGGACAATTAGTCCAGACAATCCGGGTTAGGGTGCTCGGGCGAGCCAATCCGGATACTCTGGACAATTTATTCGGACATTCCGGGCTACATCCGGATATTCCGGGGATTTAATCCGGACATTCCGGATCTCCCAGAATTTTTTTGAGAGTGGGGCCTTGACAACGAGCCCTGAGGCCCAAGAGTTGGTTGCCCCTGGCCAGTCGCCATCGCCCTGATACCAAGGAGCGGACCCTAGCCCGGCGGGTCTTCAAGGGGTAAGCCCCGAGGCGGGGGTGGCTGTAGCCGACGTTCAGCCCCTGAGTGTGGAGTCCGAGCTGGGGACGATCACCACGAGCAAACCCTGGGGGAAGATCATCATCAGGGCGAGCAAGCCTCGGAGGGCGAACATCCTCAGGAGGTGATGGAGGAGGAAGCTGCCCTTGCCCTCTTGGGTACATCAGGTGCTCAAGAGGAGCAAGACCTCCGCCCGGGTGACGCGCATGCCCGGAGCCATGATGACCCTGTCTAGGTCAATCCATTCTTCCGAGCTGGTGCGACCGACCACCAGCAGCTCCAGGATAAGTTGGTCAGTCGCGCTCTCCTTGTGAGTTTTCTGCTTTATACTGTGCTTCATCCTTTCTCTTATGACAAAACTTCTAAGGTAGCTCGATCCTTCTCCCCTTTTGTAGTTCGCTGCCAAGGCCATGGAGGGCATCGACGCCTCCACTGTCTCTGCGGAGGAGTACTAGGGATACCACCGCGAGCAGGACGCCAAGATTGTCGACCTCGAGCATTGGATCTCCGAGGTGCACGCTGCTGACCGGAAGGAGCTGGAATCGACGAAGAGCCTCGTTGTCGAGATTCGGGACCGATTCTCCCAAAGTGAAACGGCGAAGGCCACCTTAGAGCTAAGGTGCGCCGACCTTGAGGAGGAGTTGGCGAAGCTGCGGTAGGAGGTCCCTGACCTTCGCCGCGCCGTGCAAGAAGCTCGGGAACGCGAGGACGTTCATCTCAAAGAGGCACAGCGCCTTCGAGAGAATGCCGCCGAAGGTCGCGCAGCCCAGAGGAAGGTCCTGGATCTCGAAGCCGAGCTTGATTCGGTCAAGGAAGAGCTTGCCGTTCTCCAAGTCGGGCGTCGGGGCGATCCGTAGATGTTCTCCTTTTTTCTCTTTTTGTTTTGTAACGGTTGGTGATCCGGAACAAGAAATGTATATCTGGTCCTCAACCTGGAATGAAAACGTTGATTTTGTCACCTTCCCCGACTTTATGCTCTTGAGTAGGTGTTGAAGGTTGTCCTGTAAAAAAGAGCAGCAACGAGCAACAATGGGGGAGAATACGCTTCGAGATGAAGGGGCGAGCGCTTAAAATGTCGTAGATTTTTTGAAAAAACGCATGACTGGTCGTTCGTCTCTACAAGCCCCCGCTATGGACAAAGATTGTGCACCTAAGTTGCGAGCACGGGTTTGTTCATAGGAGCTAAAACGTTGTACGCGTGGTTTAGAGAAAAACGGGCCTTTGTGCCAACAATGCTCATGTTGGACCAGCGTGTCCTGGTCGGGGTCGAGCTCGAACAGGACTAGAGGGTGTCCGTGTGCGATTGTACATGCAGCGAAGAACTACTGCGGATGGTGATCGGCTTAGATAGATCGCCCGCTGTTGTTCGAGCTTGTTTCCGGGAAGGCTGGCACACACGCATTGTCGATTATGCTCGCTTTGCCAGGGTTTTAGAATTGAAGCGAAGCGTTTGGCCCGTATACTCGATCCTCGAGACTGTGAGAAAAAGTGTGCCGCTTGTGTGAGACTTGGTCAGCTTATTAGTGGGCAGGTATTGTAACTCACAAGTCTTTTGGAAAGAATGAGATAGGCACATGACGGAAGAACCGGATTTTTTACGTAAATAAGAGATTGAAAAAACACTTAAACATAGAACTTACGTAACTGGTCAATGTTCCAGGTGCTGGCGAGTACTCGTCCATCTTCCATCGCTAGGCGAACAGCCCCTGGGCGTGTTACGGATACGACCGTGTAGGGACCCTCCGACCTGGGGGTTAGCTTATTCGCCTTTGACAGATCCTGAACCCGTCGTAGGACCAAGTCGCGAACTTGCAGGGTCCTTGGTCGAACCGACTTGGCCGCGTGCCTATGAAGTGCCTGTAGGTAAACCGGGGACCGAAGTAACGCCCGTTCTCGTGTTGCCTCTATGAGATCTAGGTCGTTGAGCCGCTCGATTTCCTGGTCGACGGAATCGACCAGTTGCACCCTTGGGGAACCCAACACAATTTCTGCAGGCAAAATGGCCTCTGCACCGTAGACAAGCTGGAACGGGGTTTCACCCGTGGCCCGACTTGCCGTGGTGCGAACTGACCAAAGAACAGAAGGGAGCTCGTCCACCCACACCTGCTTGTGCTGGCTGAGGTTCTTAAAGACCCTCTTTTTCATGCCTTGGATTATCTGCCCATTTGCTCGTTCGGCTGCCCCGTTGCTCTATGGATGTGCCACAGAGGTGTAGCAGACCTTAGTCCCAACCTCCTCGCAATAAGCTTGGAACAATTCACTGGTGAATTGAGTTCCGTTGTCTGTGATGATACGATTGGGTATCCCAAATCTTGTCACCACATTGCTTCGGAGGAACCTCTTGGCCACCTGGGCCGAGATGGTCGACACGGGCTCGGCCTCTATCCACTTGGTGAAGGTATCGATGGCCATGAGCAGGTACTTGCAGCCCTTCCGACCTCGGGGGAAAGGTCCGAGGATATCGAGCCCCCCCAAGTCGAAAATGGCGACGAAAGTGGGATTGTTTGCAGCGCATATGCTGGTTGATGGACCTTGTGGGCATGAAACTGGCATGCTTGACAAGTTGTCACGATCGACCGTGCATCTGCTAAGGCCGTTGGCCAATAGTAACCCAACCGGAAGGCTTTGCTCATAAGCGTTCTGAACGACGAATGGGCTCTGCACATTCCTTCATGGATGTCACGAAGAAGGTACAGGCCTTCTTCCTGGGAGACACACTTGGAAAGAACTCCTAGTGCGCCCTTGCAGTATAGGTCGCCTTTGATCAGTCAGTACTGAGAAGAACGCCTTGTAAGCCGGGAACGCTCGGCTTCTTCCTCGGGCAAAGTCCCATGCGCGAGGTATTGGACAAATGGCGTCATCCAACTCGCGCTTTGCTTGAGGAGAGAGACTATACCGCCTGTCTCTCGTGCCTCCTCTACAGAGGGAATGGAGGGCTTGTACAGGTGCTCGACGAACACCCCCGCCGGAGCGGTAGTTTGGGAGGAACCGACCTTTGACAATTGGTCGGCCAGGGTATTGTCCTTCCTGGGGATGTAGAGTACCTCGAAATTCTTGAAGTACTTCTCCATCTTCCTTACTTCGACCAGGTAAAGCGCTATTGAGGTATCGGAACACTAATACTCCTTGTTGACCTGGTTCACGACCAACTACGAATCACCCATCACAGTAAGCCATTGGACTTCGAGTGACTTGCATGCTCGTAGTCCGACCAAGAGGCCTTCATATTCCGCCGCGTTGTTGGTCGCGGCAAAATGCAACTGGACGGCGTACTGGAGTTGCTCTCTATCTGGGGAGACCAACACGACACCAGCCCCCGAGCGTTCGTACGCTCGAGATCCATCGAAATACATGGTCCAGTGATCCTTTTCGAACCTGGCTGGCTCATGCGTCGATGGTGCCGGAGCTGTCCATTCTGCTACAAAGTCTGCCAAGACCTGGGATTTGATCGCCGTCTGCGAGAATCAGATTTAACTCGGCAAGCTCCATGGCCCATTTTGCTATGCGACCACTTGCGTCTTGGTTTCTCAGGATCTCCCTGAGTGGAAAACTGGTCAAGACTACAATTTTGTGGGCTTGGAAGTAATGGCGTAGCTTTCTGGAGGCTATCAGTAGTGAGTATAAGAGTTTTTGGACCTCAGGGTAACGCTCCTTTGGTCCGTGCAGTACCTCACTAACATAGTAGATGGGTCGTTGGACCCCGTCCCTTTCCACCGTCAGCACCGTGCTTACATCTTGCGAGGTTGCTGCTAAGTACAGCAGCAGCGCCTCTCCTGTCTTGGGGGTGACCAGGATGGGTGGCTTGGATAGGTACTGTTTTAGTTCCTCGAAGGAATGATTTGCTTCCTCTGTCCAGATGAAGCCATCGTGCTTACGCAGGGCTTTGAAGAAGGGTAACCCACGTTCGCCTAATCGGGAAATGAAGCGACTTAGAGCGGCCATCCAACCAGTTAAGGCCTGAACTTCTTTTACACAAGTGGGAGGCCTCATGTTTTCAATGGCTTCGATTTTTTCCGGATTTGCTGCAACGCCTTTTGGACCGACCATGTAGCCAAGCACCTTGCCTGCTTTTACACCAAAAATGCATTTTTCCGGGTTCAACTTTATTCGGTGCTTATTGAGATTACAAAATGTTTCCTCTAGGTCGGTAACATGACTTGGAGCGAGTTTGCTTTTGACGACTATGTCGTCCACGTAGACCTCTAGGTTGCGACCTATTTGATCCGAGAAAGTCTTCTGCATGAGGCGCTGAAAGGTTGCTCCCAGCGTTCCTCAGACCGAAAGACATGGTCATATAGCAGAATGTTCCAAACGGAGTGATAAAGGAGGTCTTCTCTTCGTCTTCACGTGATATGCTGATTTGATGGTATCCCGAATAAGCATCCAGGAAGCTCACCAACTGAGATTCCGTTGTTGCATCAACCAACTGGTCTATGTGAGGCAGCGGGTTATTGTCTTTTGGGCATGCAGCGTTCAAACCTGTGTGGTCGACACACATGCGTCACTTGCCCCCCTTCTTCCTAACAATGACCAGGTTGGCCAGCCATTCCGAGTGCTCAACTTCTCTGATGAAACCGGCCTTGAGAAGCTTATTGAGTTCTTCTCGGACGATCGCCTGCTTTTCCGGGGAAAATCGTCTGAGTTTTTCCCGCACTGGCGTTTTATCAGGCTAGACTGCTAGCATGTGCTCGATCACTTCCCTTGGGACACCGGGCATGTCGGATGGTTCCCAGGCGAACACATCCGAGTTCTCCCAGAGGAAAGTGGTGAGCTCGAGTTCCTATTTGGGATCTTGGTAGGTTCCGACTCATTGAGTGGAACGGCTTTGGTCTCTCCTCCGGGCTGGAGGGCAACTTTAGGCCGGGAGCGCTTCGGCTCTTGATCGGAACCGCGCGCAGGCAGTTGCCCGACCATGTCCAATGCCCTTTCGTCACAATTTAATGCGGACTTATGGTTCCCCCTTATGGTTATGACTCCATTAGGCCCAGGGACCTTCAGGCATTGGTACGCATGATGTGTGGCGGCCATGAACTTAGCCAGAGATGGCCTGCCGAGAATGACATTATAGGCTGACTCGAAGTCGACCACTTCAAAGGTGATCATCTCCGTACGGAAGTTGCTCGGGTTACCGAAGGTGACGGGCAAAACGACTTGGCCCAGAGGTTTGATCGAGGTACCCGGGACGATCCCAAAGAAAGGGACCGCTATGCTCTTGATTTTGGAGCGAGGGATCTGCATCTCGTCCAATACCTTGGCGGAAATTATGTCCAAGGAGCTTCCGGAGTCTATGAGTACTCGGCCCACGATGGTGTTGCTGATGGTCGAACTCGCGATCATTGGGAGCTTCTGCGGCTTGGTCATTCCAAGGGGACAATCATCCTTGGAGAATGTGAGAGGTAGTTCGGTCCACTTGAGCTGCTGGACGGGGGGTTTGCCCTTGGTGATGTGATGTACCTCCCGGGCGGCTTCCTTCAAGTCTCGGCGAGATTTGTAGGCGGAGGAGCCCCCAAATATGACCGCGATGTGGTTCTGGGGCTCCTGGTACTCCATATCGTCGTCCTTATCCTCCGCGGGCTGCTTACCTTTGCTGCTTTCACCTTGCTCTGGGAGCGATGGCATGGGACCTTTGCTGCTGTAGAATTGCTCTAAGCGGTAGGTCCATGTCCGGCAGTTTCGAAGGTCGTGTCCGTGCGCCTGATGGAGCGGACAATAGAGACCATTCTACCGCATCGCTTGATCGCCCCGGCCTCGGTCTTCGTGGGGCTGGTGTTGTTGCCCTCTACCCCGAGCATTAAACCTCCGGCGTTGCGGCTGAGGTGCTCGAGGTCGTTCCTGCTCCACTACGGCGACCATAGCTGGCGAGGGTTGACTCTTTTTCTTTTTCTTGATTTTTTTATCCACGGAGTTGGAACCTTTCTTGCTAGTGGAGACCTCTAACCCGGGCTGAGGTGGTAACTTTCCTTCGTCCAGCATTTTCTTCCACTGGACGGCCTCGTCAGTGTTGGCGTACCTGTCGGCCATACGGAAGAGCTCGTTGGCCGTCAAATCCGGGTGGATTTCCAGGTCCTGCGTGAAGCAAACGTCCCTTACCCCGAATTTGAACGCTCGTACGACAGCCTCGTCCGATATGTTTGGAATCGAGTTCCGTACTTGGATGAACCTCTAGACAAACTGACGTAGAGTCTCGCCCTCCGTTTGAATTAGGCGCTCAAGATCATGCTCTTTCCCGGGGCGAATGTAGCAACTCTGGAAGTTTGCTTGGAGCGCCGCACTGAGCTGCCTCCAAGATCGTATAGACCTTTCCTTCTGATTGAAGAGCCATGTGCGAGCGGCCCCATCCAGGACCATTGGGAGGTAATTCGCCATCACCCCTTCGTCACCCCCTGCGGCTATGATCGCAGTGGTGTAGATCGAGAGAAATTCGTCCGGGTTCTGGGTCCCGTTGAACCTCTCGATATGCCCAGCCTTGAATTTGCTCGACCATGTGACATTCCAAAGGGAATCCGTGTAAGCCCTACACCCGAAATCTGGGGTCTCGCGACGATTCTACCGATCTCGAAGGTCGTCACGAGCGTCCCCTGTCCATCGATCGGTTCACGGAACGAGCCGGGAGAAGACCTCCTGAGGGCAGCGGGTTGATGATCGCTCGGTCGTAGTTCACCCGAAACGCTCGTAGTCCGGGTGGACGTAAGCCTGATGCCCCGAAGTTGCTCGGGAATTACCCCGAGGGTTTTCACGGACCAGATTGGCCGCCTGGACGATCCTCCGAACATGGCTCTAGGACTCGTCTCTGCACGAGTGGACGGGAGTGTATTCCCTATGGTCCTGGGAAATACTCCGAGCATCCTGATCGCGGGGTGGATTCGAGATCCTCATGTCTGCGGCGAGCTTTTCCAAATCCTCGGCCATGACCATACCTACTGCTTCCAGATCCACTTGATCGGGAAAGTTTCGGAGGTCACGCACGACCACCGCCAGAGCCTGTAGACGTTGTCTGTTCTGGAGGATGGGAGGAGGAGAACTCTGGCGGCGCTCGGGGAGTTCCCTTCCCTAGAGGTCCCTGGGGGAGTTCCCTTCCCTAGAGGTCTGCCTTTCTCGTGCTTGGCGACGAATGCTCGCCAAGGTCTTACCCAAGGACGCTTCCAGGTGATGCCTGGCCGCTTCATAGCGGTCATGCTTAGCAGCCCCCGAGGATTCCACCTCGGGTTCGACACGGCTCCCGGCCACGTTAACGTGGCGGGAGTGAGATGATCACGAGGGAGACATCATCGTGTCCCCTTGAGACGCTATCTCATGATCGAACTCTACATGATCTGGTGTATCCAGACCATCGTAGAGTCTGTCGTAGTCGTCCTCGTCATCGTCGAGGGGAATGCGCAGGGGGCCGAGGGCCTGTCCTTGCATTTTAGACTCTGGAGTAAAGCTTCCGGGTTCGGTGTGGCCTGCCGGATTGGTCACACCGGCCACGCAGTCGCCAACGTAGTACATGTCATCATCTTCAACATCGTCGAAGGCACAGAAGCCTCGAGTATCTCCCGAATTCGACATCCTCGGAGATTCCTCTCGGACGGAGATCACACTATCGTTCCCCACGGACGGCACCAGCTGTCGACGATTGGAGAACAGGCTCCCGCCGAGCTTACTTGTTGAATGGGGGATCAACAGGGGCCCCTTCGTACGAGCGAGATTGCGTCCGAGCAACGTGCGAATGAGGGAGACACGTGGTGTTTATCCTGGTTTGGGCCTCTCACTCCCGAGATAATAGCCCCACTCCAATGTATTGTGTTATGATTGGTCAAAATCGTCCCCCCTCCCAGGTGTTTTTGGGGGGTTTAAATACAGAATCCTATGTTGTACAAAAGATAACTACCACCTAGAATTCCGCCATGCGGCCATATCCGAGGTACCTACGATCTAGATTCCTCGATTTGCACCTTATTTTGAATTTCCGGTGCACCTTCCCTTGATCTCCAGCGGATTGGTTACCGCTTTCCCTCCTGACGGTTTGACCGAGTCCCCCCGACCATTCACCTGGGCCTCCGCATGGGCTACGCGAGCATGGTTGCCCGTACTCCTTGTCGTGATCGTAGGCCAACGCCCGGGCATGCATGCCCGGGCATTGGTATGCTCGAGTGCTTTTCCCGAGCATCCTCCGAGGGTGCCGTATGGTCAGTAGCTTTTGGACCTTCGGGGGTAAAATGGTCTTTTTAGTGAATAGTTAATCCCCGACATGTATGTACGGTTTTATTTATTTATTGCTATTTGCACGCGTTACGAGTAGACGTTGAAGTACCCGAGGGCTTCGAAGGTGATGTGTTGACCCAGGAGCCAGCTCAAGATCAAGAACAAGTACTACCGCCGTTTTATTGAAGGATTTTCGACAATTGCGAGACCTCTTACGCAATTGTTGAAAAAGGAGAAGAAGTTTAACTGGATGCCGGAATGTGAGAAAGGTTTGCAGGAGCTGAAAAAGTGATTGACATCAGCGTCGGTGTTAGTCCTACCAGATGTTAACCAAAGCTTTGATATATATTGTGATGCATCGCGCCAAGGACTTGGATGCGTGCTGATGCAGAACCGGAAGGTCGTTGCATATGCATCAAGGCAGCTGAGGCCGCATGAAGAGAATTACCAGACGCATGACCTAGAGTTAGCAGCTGTAGTTCGTGCCTTGAAGTTGTGGCAACAATACCTGATTGGGAATAGATGTGAAGTGTATACGGACCATAAGAGTCTTAAATACATCTTCACCCAATCGGATCTGAACATGAGGCAGCGGAGATGGCTAGAATTGATCAAGGATTGCAATGTTGGGATCCATTACCATCCTGGGAAGGCTAACGTGGTGGCCGATGCCTTGAGTCAGAAAAGCCATACCATGAATATGATGATAGCCGCAAGTCCGGATGAGCTATGCAAGGAGTTTTAGAGGATGTAGATTGAAGTAATACCGAAAGGATTCTTGGCCGCATTGGAGGTGAAGACTACCTTAGAAGACCAGATCCGAGAAGGACAGAAGGGCGATGACAAGGTCCAGCGAATCAAGTCCAAGATGGAAGAAGGCAAGGCAAAAGCCTTCAGACTGGATGATCAAGACACGTTGTGGATTAAGGATCGCATCTGTGTGCCGAACCAGAAGGAGCTGATGCAGTTGATTCTGGAAGAAGCCCGTGACTCCAAGTATTTCATTCATCCAGGAAGTGCCAAGATGTATCAAGACCTGAAGGAAAGATTCTGGTGGCCGAGTATGAAACGTGAAGTTGCCGATCATGTTGCGTTGTGTGATGTGTGCCAAAGAGTTAAAGGAATGCATCAGAGGCCGGCAGGATTGCTGCTGCCGCTGATGATTCCTGAGTGGAAGTGGGAGGAAATCGGAATGGACTTCATTACCAGTTTGCCGAAGACTCAGGGAGGATATGACTCTATATGGGTCATAGTGGATCGCTTGACTAAGGTCGCTCATTTTATCCCTGTAAAGACCACTTACTCAGGAGATAAATTAGCTGAGTTGTACATGACTAGGATCGTCTGTTTGCACAGAGTGCCGAAGAAGATTGTATCAGACAAAGGTACCCAATTTACCTCAAGGTTTTGGAATAAGTTGCATGAAGCCATGGGGACCCGTTTAAACTTCAGTACTGCATATCACCCGCAGACGGATGGGCAAACTGAAAGAGTTAATCAGATTCTGGAGGATATACTACGAGCTTGTGCATTGGCTTATGCTACCTCTTGGCATAGAATTCTGCCGTATGCTGAGTTCAGCTACAACAATAGTTATTAGGCCATTCTACAGATGTCACCTTTTGAGGCACTATATGGTCGACCTTGTCGAACGCCATTGAACTGGAATGAGACAGGTGAACGTCTTTGGGCCGGACATTCTTCAAGAAGCCGAAGAGTAGATTGCCATGATCCGGGAAAGACTGAAGATAGCTCAGTCAAGACAGAAAAGTTACGCGGATAACCGTTGCCGAGACTTGAGCTTTGAACCAGAAGATTTCATGTACCTTAGGGTTACACCTCTCAAGGGAGTTAAGAGATTTCATGCCAAAGGAAAACTCGCGTCGCGCTATGTCGGTCCGTTCAAAATCCTAAGCCACAGAGGCGAAGTTGCTTACCAGTTGGAGTTACCGCAGTCGTTGGTAGGTGTGCATGATGTGTTCCATGTGTCGCAACTAAAGAAGTGTCTCCGGGTGCCAGACGAGCAAACACCGTTGGAATCGATAGAGCTGCAGGAGGACCTTACCTACAGGGAGCACCCCGTGAAGATTCTGGACACCATGGATCGAGAGACGAGAAATAAATCAACCCGTTTCTGCAGAGTCCAGTGGAGCAACCATGCAGAGAGCGAAGCGACTTGGGAGCACGAGGAGGATTTAAAGAAAGAATTTCCGAACCTATTCCTTAGTTAGCCTTGAATCTCGGGGACTAGATTCTGTTAAGGGGGGAGGTTTGTAACACCCCAATTTTTTCTTTTCATGAATTTAAATGAGATTTGGCACTTTTGAGAATTTTTGGAATTTTCTGGAATTTATTTGGGTTTATTTGGATTTAATTTGAATTTATCCTCTTTTGAGATAATTAAATAATTAAAAGTTTCAAATCAATTTTTGTTGGAAATATTTTATTTGATTCCCAAATGCCCTAAAATATTTTCTAGAATTTTTCTGGAATTTTTATGAGTATTTTGCTATTTTTCTTTAATTAAATGAATTTCTGGAAATTAATTTAATTATTTAATCGCTGGAAATTGCCGAGTGGGTTTTACTGTTCAAGCGACCGGGCCCGAGTCAGACTCGAGTCCGAGTCCAACCCGAGCCAGCCGCGCCATGCGGTTCGTTCCAACCGCGTCGCGCCCGAGCCAATCGAACCCTAGCCACGTGACCGTTGGATCGAGATCCAACAGCCAGCGTTGCGCCACGTCGCCCAATCCGAGTCCCGTTTGGACTCCGCCGCCGTAGCCGGGTGGACCTCGGTTTTCGCGGTTTTCACAGAAGCCGAGACCCCTATTTATTGCGCAGCCGCCGCCATCGTGTTCCTCTCTTCCGTGCGCACCCGTAGCCCTAACCTACCGAGCCCGAGCCGCCGCCGTTCGCCCGCTAGAGCTCGCCGAAGTTGGATTCGTGCTCCGTCGCGGTTTTTCACTGTTATCGCCGCCGTCCGCCGTCCTCCGCCGTCACCGAGCCCAGGTCTGGAATCCTCGCGTCGAGACGCACCCATGGAGACCACTCACCTTGCCGGAGCATTCTCGAAGCGCCGTCGGGCTCGTCATCGTCTTCGTCTCCGGCCACTGAGCTCCGTCGTGGACATCGCCGACCTCGCGAGCTCTGTCAGCCGTTAGATCTTCATCGGACGGCCACAGTGAGTCAACGTCACCCCGATCGATTTCACGTTTCGGTTTTGATGAGGACATCACTACCATGGATGCGACCATGCCTACAAACCCAATTGAAGCCAATAATGTAATACAAGGGCCAATTACTCGAGCTCGCACACGTCAATTCAATTGCCAGGTGAATGCGTTCCTCGGGTTGCATACAAATAATTTAATGAATGGAATGCTATTTAATCCTTATGATGTTTTTATTGTCCTTAGGAACCAAGGAGAAGGACTCCCAAATGTCAAGAATGAAGCCAATTCTTCCGGTGCACAAGTTCAACTCGGATTCGGCCTCCGGGACAGCACCAACTTAAAACGACCATAACTTTTGATCCATAAGGGTGTTTGAGGTCTATGAGTACTGGTTAGAAAGGTTTTGATGTCCTCTTTCCAACGGATCCAGTCCCACCTCTAAATTCCTTATGAGTCAACGGAAATCTGCAAAACAAGTTCGGTCATCTTTCCAAATCCGAGTCAAACTAGGAATAGGAGTCCTACTCGGCCATGGATGTGGTTTGGACGCCCCTAGCCTGGTTTTGGCCTCCTATTTCTCCTATATATAGCTAGGGAGTCCCCCAAAATAACTTGGGTTTTGGTTATTTGATAGTTTAGCCTTTTGCTATTATTTGAGTCTTTTAGGCGTGCTCAACGGCCGCTTAACAAGCTCCTTGTATCGGAACCCCAACTTTTTCTATACTTCATCTATATTTGCAATTTTATATTGCTTTTGCCTTGTTCTTGCTTGTTCTTCGATTGCTTGTAGGAATTGATTTTCACGATCAGGTTTATCGTGCCCACGGCAAGGTCAATAACCCTCTGGAGTTGGTTTAGCGATTGCTAAGGCGCATCGTCGTTGTACGTTGTAGTCGGATCGTCAAAGTCGTCTCCACCCAAATCGAAGGTTATCATTCTCATCGAAAGGTCGGGACACCCAGTGTTACATCAAGTTTCTAGATCTAATCCCAACCGTTGTATCTAGATCCAACGGTTTATATAGAGCCACATAGCCGTGAACCGCACCGTGCTAGGGTACATTAGCAGCCGTTAGATCTAGATCGTACGATTAGAATTAACCCACGTTGTAGCGTTAGATGCAATCCCAGCCGTTCGATCGAGATCGAACGGCGTAGGTCACGCCACGTGTCGCGCAACAGGACATGCCGCGTCGCCCCATGACGCGGTATAACCGATCGGATCTCGAACGGTCCAGATCACCCGCGTTAACCCCAAACGTGTGTTTGCCAGATCCGATCTGGGCCGTTGATTTTCAAATCAATGGCCGAGATCTAGCCAAGTGCGCGGGAGTTGGATCGTCGCGGTCCACGCGGGTCAGCCGCGGTCGCCATTGATGTCACGCGTGATGTCAACATGGGGCCCGCGTGTCAACGGGACAGCCGACCGCACCATGACGTCACCGCTGACGTCACGGTGGGGCCCGCATGTCAATACCGTCAGCCGAGCGTGGTGACGTCAGCAGCTGATGTCATTCCGTGGGTCTCACGTGTCAGTGACACATGAACCCGTGGACCGGGTCCACGGTGGACCAAAACCGAACCGTGGACCGAGTCCATGGACCGCTGACGTCATAATTCGATTTTTCAATAGAAAAATAATTCGGTGGAAATTCAAATCCCGTGCTGACGTTATGCTGACGCAATAAATGGATTTTTGAAGGTTTAGTCATCCTAATCAAATTTGGAGGCTAACAACGGATCGCCGAGGGCGCTCGCAGTGTTAGCATCCAAGCCCAATTGGGGCAACGGTGAGGCCCTTCGAATAACTCGACAACTGTAACACCCCAGCATTTAATATGCCCGAATGCTACCAAACATAGACTAAGCAACCTCTAAATACCACAATTACAAGTAAATTACAGCAAAGGCACAATGCTAAAAAACAAAATTTCGGCAGCATCTCCTTTGTTTTAACAAAAATTGAAGGAAACACAATAGCATAGCAATATAAGGCAATATGAGAGACATCTAAAATAGCAATAATTAAAGGTATGATAACCAAATAAGTCTAATTCCAAACATTCAATGCCTCCATGAGCCAAACAAACAAAAAGACTCTCATAACGCAAAGCTAAACCATAAAGCAATAAGCATCACACTAGTTTATTGTCAAAACCCAATTGAACGACTTCTGGGACAATTGAGTGAAGCTACGTGTAGAAGTGTGACTATTTCCCTTCCCTGCATGCCGATCTCAAGGTACCTAAAACAACAAGAAAGCACAAGCGTGAGTTCAACACTCAGCAAGCATATTGCAATGGTACACAAAAACAATTACATGGCTTCAACCACTCACATCATGTCTATCATCTCATTCATGATCACATATCAATATCAACATCATTATGTATGCAATGCGATGCGATGCTCATGTCTCCTTGGAAACTCATACCGGTATGGTTGAGTACACATCCGTCGGTATGCACCCTCTCCCCCCTTCCATCCCGAAGATGGAGGGTGCCTACTCCTCGCTTCTGTTCACCGCGGTGAATGGAATCACGATGTAGGACTTACTCATTGGCTCTTCGGAATAGTCATAACTTTCTCACCGACCTTCCCCGGATTAGTTATGACTTTCTCACCGCCCGGGCCATGTAACATGCCATGTATGCAAACATGCCAACATCATAAATAACTTGTACACTAACACATGGCATCATAGCATAATAAACATATTCATCATATCATTGGCAATCATTAAGGCATGGCATGTGAACATATCATGTATTCAAATTCAATCTCAACCAATCTAGCAACTACAACCCGCTACCCATTCCAATACACTTGCCTCAACCACGGGCGTCGGATTGGCGAGAAGTAGAAGGCACTCCCGGGGTCACACCACCTGCACATAGGTACCACACACTCACAAACATGTTCACAAAACAGTAGGCAAACCCTCTTCTAACCCGACATCGCAAACTACTCGCTAAACCCAAAAACAAAGGTTCTGTCCATCGGGACAGCAGCCTACCAAAAGGCATAACTCGGGTTCTAAGACTCCGAATCGAATAAACGAGTACATCCTCGCGTATCTTAGGAAATTTCCTAACTTTTTCTAAGTATACAGAAAGACTGATTCGGACTCTAAAGTTGTTTAATCTACAAAATACCGTGATCTGCTCCAATCACGTCACAGATTTTAATACGTTCGGTAAAATGATCATAACTTTCAAACGGATGGGCGGAATTGGACGTTCTTTATACCCACTGAAAGGTATTGAAATTACCTACAACTTCTTCAACATCCGTACGACCAAATTCCGAATCTAAATTGGCAAAAACCCAAACCCTAGGTCGACTGCTCATGCTGCCCGAAACAGAGAACGTGGCAAACTCAAGATTCCATCTAATCTACTCAATTCCAGCACCACCAATTGATCTAAAAACATGATAATACCCCTTAGAACAGATCCTAGACCAACCTCAAGGATCCCCGTGGCCATACCTTCGCCCGGCAACCGAAAACCCAATGGATCTCCTCCCGGTTCGCACGATCTCCTTCCTCGCTCCAATTCAGCCGGATCTCCTCGTCGCGGAGCACTCCAACGGATGGATCTTCGAGGTGTTGAGGTGGAGAACTTCCCTAGGGGCAGCAAGGGAGGTGGAGAGGTGGTGGAGCAATGGGGAGCAATGGGGGAGGTGGAGGCGCCACAAGGAGGAGGTGGGGAGGTGTGGGGGGCGGCTAGGGCTTGTGGGGGCGTAAGGGCAGGGGTGGGGGTGCAATAAGGGGCAGGGGGAGGCCCCCAACCAGGACTCCTCCCAATTGGACTCAAACTCCCTGGACCCCTTCTCTTAGGCCCAAAACTCCCCGGAAAGGCTCAAACTCCTGGAAACGGCCCGGAAACGCTAATAAACCTCATACAGTAAGGTTTTAACCCTAGATTTCACATTTTATAAGATTATGACACTCCGTGGTGTCACAACAACAATCCCGATATTCCCCCGGTATGCGACCCGAAGCTAGCCCAGGATCGCCTGCATACCGGTTTCTGATGCCATATCAACTCAAATTGTATGAAGGGGGCAACAAACTCGAAACCCCGCAACCGAAGTACGCGACGCGGAAGCACAACAACAAACTCACACACGCACGAAGACAAAACCCGACAAGGAACACGAACAACACCAAACAACAACCCGACAACCACCAAGCAACACGCTCCAACCAGCAAGAAGGTACAACAGCATAATTAAAGAGTTGCAACGAAGTAACCTAGTGTTTAATTTAAGACATATCGGAGTTTAAGACCAGTTTATACAGCAAAAGTGGCACACGGCTACTAAACTGCAAAAGTACAACTCTTCCGGAAGTGTCCTACCCCTGAACACTTCCGGGCGCAAGTAGCGACGCCGGTAGCCTCTACTCGGTGCCTCGCCTGGTCACCGAGAGGCAGTACGGACAGAACTCGCATCCATCCGGATCCTCACCTGAAAACCACAAAGCAGAAGCATGAGTACAAAAGGTACTCGCAAGAATTACTCGTGGTCCATATATGACCGACTCGAAAGAATATGCATTTGGATGTAGCAAGGAATCAAGCTTAAGGTAAAAGTGCGGAAAAGCTTAACTTTGTAGTATAGTTACAATCCGCTACTCAAATTCACAGGTTTTATAGCACTTATGGATAGCACCTATTACTAGAGTGAAATCTGAAACTTATAGTTAATGCAAAGCAAGAGTCAACACAAACCAGTATCACCACCATACCCAACTATCATTAAGTTCAAGTTATTACTACGTTGAAGTGTCGAATGATGCAAGCATGCTTATATCCGAGAGCGCGGCAATTCGAATCGCTTATTCACCCTGTAGGGGATCATCAATCCAAGATGCTACCACAACCCAACAACAACAAGGCACGAAGGCCAACAAAGGTAGAAATAAGATTACAGGCACGAGGTGGGCACAAACATACATCAAGAGTTGACTGCAAAAGGAACTAAGTATCTGAAGTGGTTAAACATTTTTTTTTGAGCTAACTACGCAACAAAAGAGTACACAACTCTTAGACTAAACCCCAAAAGTAAAACATCGCCGGAAGTGTTCTGACTCCGAACACTCCTGGGCGCGTACGACGGCGTAGGAAGCCTCTACTCGGTGCCCCGCCCAATCACCGACAGGCAGTAGGGGCAGAACTCACACCCCACTGGATCCTCACCTGCAAAACCACAAAAGCAGAAGCCTGAGTATGGAAGGTACTCGCAAGTCTTACCCGTGGTCCATATACGACCGACTCCAAAGAGTATGCATTTGGATGTAGCAAGGAAATCAGCTGAAGTCAAGAGTGCGGAAAGCTTAACTTTGTTGATTATTTAGTACCGCTATTCAATTCACAATTTAAAGCAGTTGTACCAGCACCTACTTCTAGAGTGAAGTTCAACATTTAATATCAACAGAGCAAATGATCTCATAACACTTTCGAGGTCAAGCCCAAGGGCGAACTTCAGTTCAAGTATTTACTACGTGTAGTAATAGATAACCAAGCATGCTCATATCCGAGAGCGCGGCAATTCGAATCGCTTAATTAACCCTGCAGGGAAGCATTGACCGCACAACATATGCCACAAAGGAACCTCATGTCAACCCCCTCCCACCCATACCAATTCGTTGGGGCATCTTCATGCGGTCCGAGCACCTAGCACCCCCTCGAGCGGCCCAAGCCCGGCTTGGCCCTCGAGGGTCGGCCCAAGTCTCGCCCTCAACCACGCCCAACCGCATGAGGTCATGGCCCATCGAACGGCATGCGATGAAAGAGCGGCTTACCGTACCATAATCGGGCATGCGATAAACCGATTTGTGCTCGGCCACAGTTAAACATCGGATCGGTCCTTAGCTAACTCAGGCGGGACTACCACGTTTGAGTCTCCTCACCCAAACGTCCATCTCTCCCACCCGGTCTCCAATTATACCTTTTTCCACAACACAAACATAACCAAACCGTTCCAGAGAATATAACGTAAAAGTCCTCAAGCAGTGGAACAATCCACCACTTGGCCCAACCCGACATCTAAGCGAGACTAAGCATGAACACAGTATAATTACCCGTACTAGCTTCAAAGGAGGTGTTCAACAAGTAACAAGGATAGTACATGCAGCAATTAGGATCTAGCCTATCCCGCAATTCAATTCCTAATGCAACACTTACTCATCCAATAAGCAGTTAATTCACAAAAGTAAATTACGCATATGGTTCGAGATGCTTAGGTGCTTGCCTTGTGCTTCTACTGGTAGATCGACGACAAGTTGTTGGTCGGCAATCTCTTCAACCACAGGCACGTCAGTCACCGCGGTCTCGTTTTCTACACAAGTACAATGTATAATGAGATGCATGCAATGCGAAAGAAACAATTACAATGCAATTATAACGCAAATCCCCCACCGAACAGACCAGGTGAACCTGGACAGTCCGGATTTAATATCCGGACAGTCCGGCTAACCTGGACATTCCGGACCATTTGTCCGGACATTCCAGACCTGGCACGTTTCATCCTATGACTCAGCGGATCGAGGTGCCGCCAAGTCCTACGACATTGCGGGGACCCGATCTACGACTTTCCTACACATGGCCGAGCTGAGGAAACTCTAAGCTAACCCAAATCATGACGAAATGAGGCACACTTGGGTAGCTCACGGCCCAAACTCAATCCGACGCTTAGAACGGCACCATCCAACCCCGATCTACAACCCTAACACCCAACATTGCCTAAACCACCCCAAAAACCCAACCACCCACCAAAACCCTAACACCCCAAAATTCAACCCCAACCCCAATCTACAAACCAAGCCCCAAATCCGACCCCATGGATGCCCTAGAACCCAAGAACCCACAAATCAAGCTCCAAGGAGGTCTCACCTTCAAGGAGGGCGAAGGAGAGGAAGGGGAAGCCGGGTAGAGGGAAGGGGATGCCGGCTAGGGGAGGAGCTTGAGGTCACCGGGATGGAGGAGTTCGCTGGGGAGGAGCACGGGAGGACGCCGGAGTGAGGAGCTCACCGGAGACGAGCTTGGGTGGAGGGGAGATGCACCAAAGAGTGGGGAGCAAAAGGGGAGGAGGAGAAATGAGGTGGAGGCCAAAGGAAATGAGTCTTATACTCAACCCCCCGATGAGTCCGGGCACTCCAGACAATTAGTCCGGATACTCCGGGTTGAGGTGTTCGGTCGAGCTAATCCGGATACTCTGGACATTTAATCCGGATATTCCGGGTTATATCCGGACACTCCGGATGTTTAATCCGGACACTCCGGATGTCCCAGAATTTTTTTTGAAGTTGGGGCCTTGACAACATTGTTCCCCCGAGTCTTCTTGACTTTTCTAGTAGATTGCATGTAAAGGTTCACCAGATGCTTGGGGGTGTGGTAGTTGCGAGACCAATGGCCAGTGCATCAACACCTAAAGTATGGTTGTGCAGGGTAAGAAACCATTTTGGCTGAGTCTCTCCACTGGGGCTTGCCTCTACCTTCCTACACTCCAACCTTCTTCCATCTCCCCCCATGTTGCCTTGGGCCCTTCTGTGGTCATAGCCATTGCTAGTCTATTGAGCATTTCCATGTGCTTCAGGTATTGCATCCTATTGGGAATAATATGATGATTCTTCATATGGACTTATCATGCTTCTCTGCTTCTAGCAAAATGTAGATAAGCTCAAAGTACTTCTAGAACCATAATTAGCAAGAAAACCATCTAAGGTCTAGAGAGCAAAAATTAATCTACAGGTTATAATCTAATAGCGTGGGGATTGAAAAGACTGAATCTGGCAACATACCATTAGGCCTTGGAGAGACGCGTGCTGTTAACGTGTTGAATAATAAATTGATTGGTGTATATCAATTCCAATGCCAATAAAAAATATTGAGAATATTCGAAGAATAATTACATAATAGATGAATATAAGATATAGATGATTTCAAATCTTTTCTCTTTATTGATTGTAGATTGATTCTCTTATACAATGGGGTGCTATATTTATACCCATAACCCCTCAGGGGTAGTTTCGAAATTCATCCATAAAAATAGAGTCTAAATATATCTCATCAACTACGATCAAAAATCTAATTATATCTCAACAAAGACAATGGTACCACACCAATTGGACTAGCCTATGGGGTTCATTTTTACTAGAAAGTTTAGCTAGTTTCGTAAGTTAATATATTCAGCCCACTCATAAATTTTAAAATAATATCAGATCCAGATAAGAAATTTATGTTGAACAGAGGGTGCTGCCCCCTTTCAATCGTTGAATATCACATATGTCATTTCCAACTTTGGTCTAGTCAGCAATAGGGGTGAAAACGGGTCGGGTAATTCCCGAGTCGTATCCGTATTTGAAGGAAAAACTATCCGAAACAGACGGGTAGTACCCGTACCAAAAATAAACGGGTAGTATCCGTGCACTGCATCGATCGGATGCATACAGTGCGGGTAGGATCTGAGATGAGCAATACCCGATACTATCCGAGATAAAAGCGGGTCAGATGCGGTACCGATATTTTTGCATTTTTGGGTACCCGATTATCGTAACTCCAGCCTCCCAAAGAGAAACTGTAGAGCCCAAATGCCCAGCAGGAGACTTGATATCTTGATGCATGCATGATGATCCTTGTTTTGTGTGTTATGTTAAGTAAACTCTATTTGTCACTATGTGTTGGACTATATGTGTAATTTTTAATCTATGTGTTGGACTCTATGCGTCTTTGTTGGACTCTATGCGTCTTGTTGGGTTATGTATTAATTGGACTCTATGCATCTTGTTGAACTCTATGTTGGATTATATTTTACTTGGACTGCTATATGTTAAACTACATGATTATTGAACTATATGTTTCATCACTTGTTCTCATTCTACCTATTTCGTGTACTATCCGACAAAATATCCGATACTCATTTTTTACCCGCTCGTTAATACCCGGTATCCGTTGTTTACCCGTTCTGTAAATACCCGTATCCGTACCCGTACCCGTCCTGTATTTTCATTACCCGTACCCGTCCCGTATCCGAGAAAAAAATATTAGGGTAAGATATGAGATAACCTATTACCCGCCTGTATCCGACCCGTTTTCACCCCTAGTCAGCAAGATCCATTACATAGCCGGTAGGTATCCAAGGCACCACACGTACATATCCACGACAGTGGGCCTTACAAATGCTGGCACACGGGGCCCAGTTCTGCAGTAGAGCACAAAAGATACAACACGAACCAGTATAGGACCGGAAAATGACAATACACGAAGCACATGAGTACTGGACCCCATTACATAGCCAAAGTTACAAACGAATTGAACAGTACAAAACTAATTTTGTACATGGCACAAATTAAGAACTGTATAGGTACATGAAAGAGTTGAAATTTCTATTAATCCATGAAAACATGTGTGAATTTCTCAACATGTCGATCATAGACGAAAGAATGCTTCCAAATTAACAAAACTGGCAATAATATACAGATGCCATACATATTCCCACACTGCATATAATTAAGTACGACAAAATTATATGGACTTACAAATCTAACCATAATGGAAAAGAAAAGGGAGAAGAAATAAGAACAGTGAAAACATCATCATGCATATATGTAAGAACAATGAATGGTGATAAGAGAGTGGCATATAGTTGTACAAAGCTGGTCATCTCTCTAGCTAGGGCTTCAAGCATGTGCATGGATGGCCTGAACCCTAGCTAGGCCTTGGGTGTTTCCTCCTCGCTCTTCGCCGTCTCCGGCCCGGCCGGGTCGGCAGCTTCTGGCGCCGCCTCAGCCGGCGCTGCACTCTCCTCAGCGGCCGGCTCGGTAGCGGCAGCATCAGGAGCACTCTCACCGGCGGGGGCCTCCTCGGCCGCCGCTGCGGGAGCCTCTTCTTTCTTCTCCTCGGCCTCTTCTTTCTTCTCACCGGCTTCCTCTGTCTTCTCCTCTGCGGCGGCTTCCTTCGTGGCCGCCTCCTCCGCGGCGGCCGGAGCCTCCTTGGGCGCCTCCTCGGCGGCAGGGAGCAGCGTGGCGACCTTCTCGAATGTCGCGAAGATCGGGCCAGACAGCAGGGCCGGGCCGACCTTGGCGATGCCCTCGCTCACTTGCTTGGCTCCAGGGAATTCTGATACCACGTACGAAGCTATTGATCAGTACAAAATATTCTCGAATGTATTGTTATTTGGTATGGAACTGATTAACAGATGTTGTGGATGTTCGTTCTACTTACCAATGTTGGAGAGATCTTCGACGAACTTGATGACGGCGGCCGAGTTCTTCTTGATCCCGGACACCTTCATCTCCTTGATCAGAGCCTGCAAAGATGCAAGAAAAGTTTCACTTCCATAGCTGTAAACTCGACAGGTACGAGGAACGTGGGTAGGGTACACAGGAACATGCATTGCTCATTGAATCACATGCAGATGGTATAATCAGTATACCAGTAATTCTTGATGAGTGTAAATACGTGCAAGAATCACATCATCAAGATTGATCGCGTGAAATTAATGTTCTCAACAAGAGATTAAACCACCTTGACTGGGGCAGGAGCGGCCTCATAGATCTCGACGACCTTAGGCTGGAGATCCGCCTTCTTCTCCTCGAACTCACCGTTGATCCCCTCCTACACACACAAACGTACGCCGGCCATGCATGTCACAACCAACATCCAATCGCAGGCATGTCGTCAAAGCTAGCCCTGCTGAAGAATAATAGCAAAAAAACCTTTGATTCGTCGAAGGACTTGAGGAGCTCGGCGGCGGCAGCCTTCTTGCCACCGCTCTTGGCGAAGACGACCTTGATCTTGGGGAGCACCTTGGATTTCCAGTAATCCATTGGTCGATCGATCACTCAACCTCCTCTCAATAGATTGATCTCTTCTCTGATGATGGCTACTTATGGCCGGGCTGGGGCGCTACTGCTCTGGAGCGAGGAGGCAATTGATCAGAGAGCAGCTACGGCGGTGCAGTGGCGGTACAGGCTCCAATCCAAATCAGACGTGAACTGGACGATCTGCTTTTGCAGTCTTAATGGCAGCCAGGACGCTGCTGTAGTTATAGAATTGGCTGCCACCACAACAGTGCCGGAGTTTGCGAGGAATTACGGGAATGCCACCGGGCGCTAATCATTGGACAGATGTTTATGTTATAAAATGTGGTGTTCACCTACACCAATCGATAGCACGCTATTCGAACATACGAATAAAGGAAGATACGTAAGCACACAAAAGTACGAGGCAAAGCTCTCTCTTTATTAGATTCATTCTTTTTGTACAAAGGAATGCCCAATATATAGAAAGACAAGCGGGAGATAGATTCAGATTCGTCCACCAACGGATAGAGTTCATCCAACTTAGACTAGAAGTCCATCTGTTTTACAACACTCCTCCTTGGGCGAATACCATGTAATGTATATGTCTCGTTAAAAACTCCTTCCAAAAACTCAATGGGGAAAAGGGGATGGAGAAAAGAGTGCATTGCACTCACACTTCGTGTTACACTAGTTGCCTCATTAAAAACTTTTATTTGGGAACTTCAGGAAAACTCACTGAGGGAAAAGTGTACAACCTAGAATCTTCAGGATATAAAATATAATCTTCATGATCATGCAAAATGGGGTCATGGCTAGGGGATTCACTCTCCTAAACTTTGCAAATATCTATGTCGCCTCATTCCAATGCTGTTAATGCATCTTTGGAAAGTAGACTTTGGCAAATATTTTGTGAATAAGTCTGCTAGATTTTCATATGACTTAGTTTGCAATATTTTTACCTCACCATTCTTCTGGAGTTCGTGAGGATAGAAAAATTTAGGGGCAACATGCTTTGTGATATTGCTCTTTACATAACCCATTTGCATTTGTGCAATACAAGCAGCGTTATCTTCATAGATAATTGTGGGGTATCGACAGTATTAAGACCATATGACTTCTGGATATGGTTAATTACACGTCTCAGCCAAACATACTCACGTGAGTCTTCATACAAAGCTATAATCTTTGAGTGGTTAGTAGAAGTAGCTCCTAAGGTCTGCTTAAAAAACCACTAAGAAATGGTTACATTACCGCAGAGAAACACAAAACCAGTCTATGATTTAACATTGTGGGCATCAGGCAGATAGCCAGCATCCATATATCCCACCATGGTTAAGTCTTGGTTCTTCCGGTAAAACAAACAAAAATCTTGGTACCTTGGAGGTATCTGAATAAAGTCTTGACATCGGCCTACTGTCTCTTGGTCGGGGTTGCACTGTGTCTTGCTAGCAAAATTACTGCGAATGTAATATCAGTTATTGTGCAATTCGCAAGATACACAAGTGCACCAATAGCACTTAATTATAGGACTTCAGATCCTAAGATTTCCTCATTTTTTATCATTGGTCTAAATGGATTTTTATCCGCTTCAAGGGATCTTACAACCATAGGGGTTTTTAAAGGATGAGATTTATCCGTATTAAATCTTTTCAATACCTTCTTGGTATAGGCATGCTGGTGTACAAAATTCCTATGGAAAATGCTCAAGCTGCAGGCCCAAGCAAAATTTAGTTTTACCCAAATCTTTTATCTCAAAATCCATCATGAGGTAAGCACTAGCTTTCTTTATCTCCTCTATGATTCCGATAATTTTCAAATCATCAACATATACCGAAATGATACAGAATCCATTATGGGATTTCTTTATGAATACACAGGGACAATCATTATTATTTGAATATCCCTTCTTCAGGAGGAATTCACTAAGTTGGTTGTACAACATCCTTCCTAGCTGATTTAATTTGTATAGCGATCTCTGTAATTTGACGCTATACATGTTGTGATTATTAGGATCCAAAACTTTGTTCTCATATAAATATTCGTATCCAGTGACCCATATAAATATGCGGTCGCTACATCCATCAACTGCATTGTTAAATTTAAGCTTGCTGCCATTCATATTAAATATCAGAACGTTATTCCACTCATTACAAGAGAATATGTTTCATCGTAATCGATGCTGGGTCCCTATGTAAACCCTTGTGCTACAAACCTCGCTTTATATCTCACCACCTATTTATTTTCATTTCTCTTCTGAATGAAAACCCATTTTGTTCCTTCAGGGAACACTTTAGGAGGTGTTCGATCAACATGACCAAAAACTTTTCTCTTATTAAAGTGAGTGCAATTCTGTCTCAATTGCTTCTTTCCATTTGACACAATCTGAGCGCTTTTGGCACTTTATCATGGACTTTGGTTATGAATCCAGTTCAAGAGATTTAGCAATTTTAGAGGCAAAATAAATGTTGACAATTGTAGTCTTCCTCTTATATAATTCTCCCGAATTCACATAATTGATGGATATTTCTTCATTTATTTCTTTTAACTCATAATTTCCCATAACGATAGAGCCTGGATGTTCCGACTTCCTAGTGTTAGATTGTGCGCACAAATGTACGCTACGATTATCATCTTCAAGATGGGTCACTTTAGGGATATTACCATCTCCATGATGGCTCACTTCAGGGATTTTCTCAACATCAGGTTGAGCTTTTTTTATTGTCATAGGTAGTGATCTCATTTGATCGGTCCTCTGCTTCTGTGGATGTCTTCGCGAAATTAAGTCCTGTGCACTTGAAGGCCTCCCCCTCTTTTTATCATGAGGGGTAAGAGTGGGTTCAATATCCTTCAAAGGTGTTTCCACTTTTTCAGGTGCGTTTACTGCATGTATATGGGATTTTGTCACTTCCTTATAATCAGTAAAGGTATCTGGCAGATTATTAGCTATTTGTTGCAGATTTATTATCCTCTGAATTTCAAGTTCGATTTCTTTAGTGCATGGATCTAAGGACTGAATGTCAGTGACATTCCAATCAATTTTTCGGCATTCCTTAATGTGGTACTTATCTCCCTACAATGCTAGAAAATTGTCCTCGTCAAAAATACAATTAGCGTATCGAGTCGTGTACCGATCCCCAGTCATAAGCTTAAGGTATTTAACTATTAACAGAGATTCATAACCTACATAGATCCTCAACTTCTGGTGAGGGCCCATGGTGGTATGCTATGGTAGATAGATTGGCACGTATACAACACAACCAAATTTTCACAGTTGAGAAATACTTGGCTCTTTTCCACGCACTATCTACAAAGGGGAAATTTTATGATATGCAGTTGGTCTAAGTTGATTTAATGCCACAGCATGCAGTACTGCATATCCGTAACAACTAGTGGTCGTAGCCTACTATTCTGCAAAAGTGGCTTAGCAATAAGTTTTATTGTTTTAATCAATGACTCTACGAGGCTATTTTGAGTGTGGATATGAGTTACAGAATACTCTACATTAATGCTTAGGGCCATACAATAACCATTAAATACTTTTGAGATAAGCTCATCAATATTGTCCATTCGAATAGACTTGATCCTTTCTTCTGGAAAGGAGGCTCTTAACTTAATAATCTGGGCCATTAATTTCGCAAAGATATGGTTCCTAGCAGATGAGAGATATATGTGGGACCATCTTGTAGAAGCATCTATTACTACCATAAAATATCTGAAGGGGCCCGATAGGGGTTGAATACGTCCACAAATTTTACCCTGAATTCTCTCCAGGAAATTTAGGGATTCCTCCCTGACCTTTAGGTAAGAGAGTCTAACTATAAGCTTTCCTTTGGCACAACCAGGGCACACAAAATCTTCAGGTTTAGGAAAGTTTATAGTTTTTATTCTATGGCCTACAAAATTATTAATTATTCTTCTTATCATATTCAACCTAGGATAACCCAGTCTATCATGCTAAGTTTTAAATATTTACGAGTCTTTAAGGATGGTTTTCGTCACAACATAAACTTTAGATTTTATATATGTATAATATAACCCGGAGGAGAAGGAAGGGAGTTTTTTAACCACATGTTTATTGCACCCATTTAACTTAGTCATGAGAAGGTATTTAGTACAATTCTCATTGTCAGTCTCCTTGTGGAAACCATTAAGATGAATATCTTTGAAACTTAACAGAGTACGATTGGACTTAAGGTATAATAGGGCATTTTTAATTATTATACAAGTGCCCATAAGGAGAACTATAATGGCTCTTCTAGTGCCAACAATGACTGCATCACTTCCGATGATGGTCATAATATTTCCAGTTTTCTTAGACAAAGTCTGAAAATATTTAGTCTCCCTAAGAATAAAATTTGTGGTGCAACTATCTACAAGATAGATTTCCTCCTCCGCCATTGGATTATATGATTGTTCTATATTAAAGAAATAAATTCAATCAATTCAATTATTACAATAGGAACATATTAAAAAAATAGAACAAGCATAGCATAAATGAACAAATGTTCTGAGATATGACACTTTATTGAGTTATAACTGATAATCGCTCAACAGGAGCGTAGACCAAATGTTCATGCAGGAACACAAATACTAAACTGATAAAATGAGGCTCTTAAGGAGACTCAACTAAAGATATGCGATATCAATTTAATAAACTAAAAGGGGTAATAGGGAGACTATTGTAGGTCTCCATATAAATCATGCTCCTCTTCCTGGGAAACATTGGTATTCTTCTGGAATTCCTCGAGCTCGACACCAAGAAGGTCATCTTCATCCACATGTGAGTTTCTATATCCGAGAATGCTCTCTTTAAATTCAACCGTCGAATCAGAGACGTTGTCATCCTTCTTCTCTCACCTTCTTGCTCAACGTCTGGTTGAGCGGTGAAGTGCGATTCAACCTTCTTTTCTTGATTCTTCTAGAATCTCCCAGTGGATTTTTTGTAAAGTTCCACCAAATGCTTTGGGGTGCGACAAGTACACGACCAATGGCTGATGCATCCACACTTAAAAGCATGGGTGAGGAGGGTTAGCAGTCCTATTGGCTAGACCTTGCTTCTGGAAGGTTGCTGGACCCTTTCCTTTATTTTTCAATTGGGATTTGCCCTTTCCTTTTTGATTCTTGTCATTCTTCCATTTATTCCCCTTATGCATTTGGCCCTTTTTGCGGCCTTAGCTATTACTAGCCTGCTGAGCGTTAGCTTGTGCTTTAGGCAATGCTTGACTTCCATTAGAAAGTGCATAATAATTCTTCATCAGGAGTTCCATCATGTTTTCCTTCTTCTAGCAGAACACAAATAAGCTCATAGTACCTCTGGTACCTTGCATGATGGTCATCATATATATTATCAATGCTTGTCTGACTTGGTTGGCTCGGTTCTAGGAGAAGTGGCACTCGGTTTGTGTTGATTCTAGTCCTTCATGATTTCCTTGGTAAAGCCATCTCCCTTGGCCAAGGAGTCGGTTCTGGTGTTTTGTATTGCTTCTACTGCTTTCTCGGGACCTCCTGCACTGAAATTTATTTGGTGCTTTGTGAATATATTCAACTTTTGTCATTTTGTATTGTTTTTTGTGCAAAAGGGCTAGACAATTATTTATCTTTGAGACCTTGCATGTGTGGTGGCTATTACTCTATCAAGATTGGGATGTAGTGAGTTAATTTGTGATAATATTTATATTCAGGTTTTATATTTAGAGATTCTTGTCTAATTGATTCATTCAATTACTTCTTTTTTTAGTTCAGTTCATATTCACATATTTATGCTCTTACTGTATGGATTGCTATGATATCAATTGAATGTTCTAAAATTAATTGACAAAGTTTGAAATATGTTTTTTGTGAGTCTAAATAAAATATATTGTCACAAATTAGTCTATGATCTTGTCCCTAGTGGCGAGGATGTATTTTAATTAAGACAGCTTGACATCTAAGAGCAATCTATTAATCAACTTGAGCTTTTATTGCTTAGATACTTGATTATGAGGTCTTATGATTAGATACTTGATTATGAGCTCTTATGCTTTGATATTATTGAATATCATGTTATCAACATCTTATCCCTGTGATCCTGTTTGTATGGGTTTTGTGTTTCCTCATGTGACAATACTAACAATTTATCTTAACAGTTTGTCGTATCAGCATAATGATTTACATGCATAGCAAAAAGTTAAGTACCTCCTCGCATCTATAAGAACAAATGTTGATGGATTCCAAGGCAAAATCCAATCCCATCCACAGTTCATCCTGAGAGTTGTCATATTTTGATTTATTTTCCACTTCATCCTCATCCCCAAATGAGAATACCATAAACACTTTGGTTTTCTGCAAGAACAGGATTATTTTTTTGGTTTACTATTTCATGAAATATGGAGTTGATTAAGTCATCATAAACAATCATGTCCATGCACAAAACCAGAGTGAAAATAGGTTGTCTACGATGATGTTTTCAAACCATTTGTGATTGCCTTTTCTATATTAGTGATAGCGTCAAACTGCAGAAGTTGCTATACGAATTAAAACAGCCAGGAAAAATATGGTACAACCAACTTAGTTTCTCATGAAGAAGGGATATTCCAATAACGATGACTATCCCTGTGTTCGTAAAGAAGTCCCATGATGGATTCTGTATCATCTCATTCTATGTCGATAATCTAAATATCTTTGGAACCGCATATGACACAAAGGAAACAAGTTATTAGCTTATTACAAAGTTTGAGATGAAAGATTTGGGTAAAACCAAATAATGCTTATTACAGAGTTCTACAGGTAGAGTATTTCCAAGAAAAAAATTTACACACCAATCTATCTATACCAAGAAGGTATTGGAAAATTTCAATATGGATAAATCTCATCCTTTGAAGATTCTATAGTAGTAAGATCCCTTGAAATAGATAAAGACGCATTCAGACCGATGATGGAAAATAAGGAAGCCATAGGACCTGAAGTCCCATACTTAAGCGCCTTTGGAGCACTTATGTATCTTGCAAATTGCACAAGGGCTGATATTGCATTCATAGTAAATTTGCTAGCTAAATACAGCGCAGCTACAACCATAAGATATTAAGTTGGTGTTAAGACTTTACTCAGATACCTCTAACGTACTCAAGATCTTGGACTATTTTACCAGAAGGACCAAAACTCAACCATCATGAGATATATGGATGATGATTATCTATTTGATCTCCATAGCGCCAAATCTCAAACTGGGTTTGTGTTTCTCTGCAGTGGTACATCCATTTCTTGACATTTTTCTAAGAAAACCTTAGTAGCTATCTTTATCAACTACTCAAAGATTATAGTATTATATGAATCCTCACGTGAATGTGTTTGGCTAAAACGTGTGATTGGTCATATTCAGAAATCACATTGTATTAAGATTGTCGAATAGGTTATGTTAAGAGCAATATCATGAAGCACATTGCTCCTAAATTTTTTAACCCTCACGAACTCCAGAAGAATCATGATGTAAACATCTTGCAAACTAAATCATGTGGAAATCTAACAGATTTATTCATTAAGTCTTTGTCAACATCCAATTTCAAAAGAATATTCGTGGCATTGAAATGAGAAGACTTAGAGATATACACAGTTCAGCGGGAGCAAATTCCTGAACCATAACCCTTAGTAATGATCCTGAAGTTACTACTTTTAATCTAGAAGATTTCACGTTGCACTCTTTTTTCCTTAGTGTGTTTTTCTGAAGTTTTCTCACGTGAATGTTTTTAATAAAGCAACAAACGTAACACAATATACAAGTACAATGTACTATTTTCTCCATTGGGTCTTTAGGAAGCATTTTTGATGGGGCATATACATTATGCGGTATTTACCTAATGGAGAGTGTTGATATATAACCAAACTCTTAGTCGTAGTTGTTGATATATGATTAGTTTCTATCTCTTTGTGGGTGAATTTGAAAATATCTTTAACGGGTTTCTATTATAAATATGGTACTTGATTGTACAAGAGAATGCCTCCTATCATGTATACTCTACATGATTATTCTTACTATTCATTCAAGCATTATATTTGACTAGTTACATGCCCGTGCGTTGCTACAAAAACAAAATTGATAATGAAAAATAAAGATTAAAAAATAAAAAAAAATATTTCACAAGATCAAACATCTATCTTTAACGCTTCGTTTCTTGCGAAAGTTGGCTAATTAAAGCAACGCTTCGTTTTTTGCGTAGGGCAATTAAGCAGGGCAATTAAGTAGGGCAATTAAGTAGGGCAATTAATAACGTGGGTAGAACTTACCACTGCCACCAACTGCTGCTTTATAATAGTAGAGATATGGGCGATTATCGTGGTACAACAAGAGTAACTGTAAGTAAGCACTCACACTGGTAGCATTTGGTAGCTTCGTACTGTGGCGATCTCGGGCAATGAAGTGCGACTAATCTATAGCGTCATGATCTTGGAATCTTGGATCAATCAGAAGAGATTGGTAGGTTTCCCGCCTAGTATGATGGATGGCATGAGCGTAAATAGGTGGAAACGCAGGGGCATGAATATTTGTTGACACAGTGGCAGGCACAGCTGGCGATGCGCTGCCAGTTGCCGCTGGTGGGTCCAGCACGGGCCAACGCCTCGGTGTCTCAAGATTTATGCGGGATGCGTGCACGCCGTTCATGCGCTCCAGCGGCGGTGCTTCAATTCACGCTGACTCGTGGGGCCCGTACAGCGTGGGGACACGACGTCAGAGAGAGTGGCTGGCATCGGGATCGGTGTCGGAAGGAGCGCGCTGTCCGGTAGGCCACGGTCGCGTGGACTGGGCGCGCGGGGAGCGGCCGGAGGAGACCGCCGACCACGTGGCCTCGCTGGCGCGGCCATCGTGGCGCAGCTGCCGTGTTCCCTCCTCCCTCCCAATCTGATTTTTTTTAAAAAAATAATATATATTTAAATAATTTTACAAAAATAATATACCAAAAAAAATTACAAAACTGTACCTACAGGCCCATGTCGCCAATTCAAATGACTACAGAGATCTCAACCCCTCCAACTAAATGAATCCACGATAAAATAAACCGTCAACCAAACCTCTGTCGCCATTTGAAATGGCGACATATATGCATTTTTGTAATTTTTCTTTCGGTATATTTTTTAGTAATTTTTTTAAAAAATATATATTAATTTTTAAAAAAATTCCTCCCCATCTTCTACTTTCTTTTTTTGTTCAATCCGCGGTAGAATCATGTCTCAACTATTGTACATACTACATATTCCAAACGCTAGTCTTTAGTAGTTGTCTTAGACGCTAGCCTCTCAGCAGTCTCATGATTATGGAGGACAAATTGGAAGCTCGTGCATGAAAGGAAGTCTGGCTTGTCCCTGCAGAGAAAAAAAAAAAGGAGTTCTAGCTTGGCAATGGAAAAAGGATAGCGCGCGCGCACACACACCCAGATATGAATGAGGTGGGGGATGGTGGTTACTGATGCACAAACTAATGATGAAGAGTATAGCTTAGACTAATAATCTGTGGATTAGCGCATCATTATCGCCATTAATTGATCATTCCAGTCTTGTGTTTGTGTATATATATATGGGTTAGTTGGTGCATAGCCAATGATTTAGGCCCGTACAAACAACAGTTGGCATCTCCACCTCTCCCTCCGAATGCACTGACTGGATTATTGGATTCTGCAGGAGAGCCAGCTGCTATCCGACCCATGATGAGTGAAACTGAGCTGCATTTGACGCATTGGAAAACCCTAGCTTGCATGGCTGCATCTATCGTTAGTTTGGAAGTTATATATACAAAGAATATTCCGTGTTTCCATTTACAAATTTGAACCAACTCCTGCACCATGAATTCCATACTAAGGGCGCCCGCTTGGATCCCGTGCGTGTGTGTCTATATATATATATATATATATATAGCCTCTTTTCTACTCCCGGGAGTAATTACTCCCTATGCCGTATCTCACAACGTAGGGAGTATTTCACTCAACGGAGAGTATGTACATTAGTATATAAGTATATAAGATCATCTAGGTGGTATCTACATTTTTTCAGAGGTGGTATGTACACTTTTTAGACATACTTCTTTTTATATGCGTATATGAAGGTATTTGCAAAATATGCTAAAAACTATGTACACCCTTGCAATTTTTTCATGTGGATCTCATTGGAATATCTTATAATTAGTATATGAGTGTATACAAACTGATAAAGGAGTATTTCAAGTACGTTTGGGTGGTATTTCAATGTAGGGAGTAATTACTCCTAGGAGTACGAAGTATTTTTCCTATATATATATATATATATATATATATATATATATATATATATATATATATATATATATATATATATATATATATAGAGAGAGAGAGAGAGAGAGAGAGGATACATTGAAACTCAAAAGAAATTTTGTAACATGTGACTATAACTGTGAAATTCTTTTACAACAATCGTAAACTCTAAAAAAAAGATTTCTTTATATTGAATTCCTCCTAAATTTCTTTGCTCCGAAGAGGCCCATGCAATCGAGCAATAGGAATTTGGGAGGATTAGCATTGATTAATACACCATTCCTATGAATTTCTTGTGTTCCAAACGTGGTCCTTTTTTTTAAAAAAAAAATTAGATGATAAATGGTCATACAATTTGACTGGAATTTGCAATGACAATCTATATGGCGTTTCTGTTATGGAAAATTGGGTTTTACCCAAATTTCTAAAAGGAAAAATGTGTTACTGGGCCAACGGGGCTGACAAGGCCCTTTGGGCCAAGCCAGCCTAGCCGGGGGAGCTAAAGGCACCGAAGAGTTCCTTAGCTCCAAGTCGTGTGTGTGTGTGTGTGAGAGAGAGAGAGAGAGAGGGAGGGAGACAACAGCCTTGGCTATTGATGAGACCATGCTCATGATGGACAGAACTAACAATGCATACATATGGTCATCACCAAGTGTTGCTGCCATTATATCAACTGCGTGGCTTCATCGACCCCCACCTTGGCCAGGACAATTAAGTTGGCAACACATTATGGCATCCTCTATTTCGTCTGCATGGCTTTATCGACCCCCACCTTGGCCAGATTTAAAGCCATACTTGGAAGAAGATGATGAGCTTTAGTCGAGGACGACTCAAATACGAGAAAGGGAGGATGATGTGGACATCACGACCATGGATACGGCCATGCCTACACATCACATTGAAACCAATGATATAATACAAGGACCAATTACTCGAGCTCGTGCACGTCAATTCAATTACCAGGTGAATGCGTTCCTCAGGTTGCATACAAGTATTTTAATGGATGGAATACTATTTGATGCGGACATCACTCTCTTTGATGCAGCCACGACGTCACCTACACGTCAAGAGGAAATGATAAAAGGACCTATTACACGAGCTCGTGCACGCCAACAAATGGTCAACATGGTGCTCACAAATTATGGAGGAGCTAATGGTAGCCCAACATCGACAAGATGGGCTGGCCCAAGTTGGCCCATGAAGGAGGAGAAAATGGTAGCCCATGTTGGCCCAAGTTGGCCCATGAAGGAGGAGAAAATGGTAGCCCAAGTTGGCCCATGAAGGACGCACCAACCATGCATGATGGGCCAAGGAGGCCCAACCATGATGGGCCAGAATATGTTGAAACAAGGAGGCCCAACCATGATGGGCCAAGGAGGCAATGGCCCATGAAGTGTGGCACCACTTCCTCTCTCCACCGGCCCACGAAGGCCCAAGTTGCATGACTACAAGTTTAGTACCACCTTGCTTAGTGTTTAGTTTTTGGCTACATCCCATGTGATGCCCTAGAACTTTAGAGCGATCCTAGGGTTTTTCTTTCTCTGTTGTTTCGGAAAGAATGAGGGAAATTGTTGGGGAATTAATTAATTGAAGTTTATGCGGCGTATTAATATTAAATTTGGAGTTTACGGGCTAGAAACAGTGGGCTGAGGAAAACTTGGGCCTGGGCCGGGAATTCTTCTCCCACCTCCCCCTCCCCACGCCCTAAGTGGGCCGGCCCACCTCCCTCCCCCTTTTCCCATTCCCCCCTAGCCGCAATTCCCCCCCTAGGCCTTGTGCCCCCTCTCCTTCCCAAGAAAACAGATCTACATCCCTTTGGAGATTGCAAAGGGGAGATCAAGAAGGGGAGTAGGATCGGGAGGATTCAAGCCGCGTCGCCGGAATTTGTTTCTCCGGCCTTTTTCGTGTGTAGGTATTTCTCCTTTGATCCCCTACTGTGATTTAGGGTTATACGCATTTTTAGAGGGGTTTTGGGTGTTCTTGCTTGTTGGGGAGTTCGAGTTTAGAGGGGAAGATCAAGATCTTGGACAGATTTGATGTTTTCGTTCGGTCAATCTGTGCAGTACTGCTTCCCCGGTCAATACCGTGACTAAAACGATTTTTACTGGAAAAGTGCATAACTAGAAAGTTGTAGATAAGATCGAGACCTAGCTCCTGTATTTTTTTCAGATTTTTCTGAGCTCTAGTTTGGGAGTAATCGCGGTGGGGATACTGCTGTAAGAAGAGAGGGGACAGATTCCGTATTAGGATTAGGGCTGCAGATTAAACATATTTGGGTCGGGAATTAGAATTTATGGTCTACATGAAAGTTGTAGATCACGTCAGTATCTAGCTCCTGTAATTTTTTTTATAATTTTTGGAGTTGGGACTTGGAAGCTAGGGCTGTTGCAAGCCTGCTGTTCGGATTTGGAACTAGAGAACTGCCCACTGTGTTGAACCATTATTTAGGCAAATTTAAAAGTGGAATTGAAATCTTTGGTCTTCATGAAAGTTGTAGAGGATGCTAATATCTAGCTTATGTAATATTTTTAGATTTTTGTGCGTTACAGAGAAATAGTTACAAAATAATTAAGCCGGTGTGCGCAACCTGTTTTCTGGGCAGAATCAGAGATAGTGTATTGCGGGGGTTGTGGGGGGCGTAGGAGTCGGTTGAATGTGTTCAACTTGAGTTTAGAAAATGTTTGGGTACTGAGGTAAGATGTTTGTGTAGGTGGTGCGACTTCGGGACACAATTAACATCTTCACCCTCATCGGTAAAGGCAAGTGGAGTTGGCAATGTTTGTTCATATTTTGATTGTTTACTTTATCCATGATTACAAGTAAGAAGTACTCACAATCAAGTTGTACGTGGAGTTGTTTACCCATGTATCATGTCATATGCATTCATGCATTGGAAGAATGTCGCCGTGAGAACGCCTTGATCAGACCGTACAATACCGTGTGTTCCTGAGAAAGGGCACGGTAGCCGTGTGTTCCTGAGAAAGGGCACGGTGAGAAGGAACATGTCATGAGCATATGCATTACTTCTCTTTTGCTGATGTCTGTTTGGGGTGGAAAGAAAGAAGAGGAAAGAACCGTTGTATGTCTTGTCTAATTTTGAGAAAAAGAAAAGAGGAAGTTCATGCTTACGATATTTGATTGTTGTCTTTGTATTATATGTTCCACTTGCTGAGATTATTCGATCTCACCACTCCTCTTCCTTTCAGGCAATCTTCTGGAGCGTAGCATGAAGGGTGGGGCGTAGATGCACTTACTACACATGTTCACTTGGAATAACATATTTATGTGGAACATGTACTTAAGTCAAACCATGCACCTTGTGGGTCCGAACTTTTAATTGGGGGTGATATTACCTTGGGTTGTCATTTATGCTTCCGCTATTCTTTCCTTGTCAATGTTTTGTTTGTTCCGTCTTGTTTTGGGCATTGGTAATGTCGAAATTTTTTCTTCTTTCCGTTCGTTGCTGTTAGTTTAAGAAGTATTTCCAGTAAGTAATTACGTAAATTACTAGTTTTGTGTTAGGGTGTTACATCCCACCACTATATAAGAAAGGCAATAGGCCACCTAAGAGACTTGAGTTTTGCTTTGTAAATCAGTTTAGCCTTTGCTACTGTCCGTGCAAATGGGTGTCGATTAGACTGCCTGCGCACGTAATTGCAAGACTCTAAATTTCAGTTTGGAAATTAAATATTCATATTCGCAATTTCAGATTGCTTGTTATCTTGTTCTTGCTCGTTCTCGATTGCGTGCAGGAACGTTGGTCACGCCCCGGCAAGATCAACACTTCGGAGATTGGTGTACCGGTCGCTAAGGCGCAACGTCGTTGACAGTTGTAGTCGGACCGCCAACGTCGAACTCCAACCCAATCGTGGTTATCATATTCTCACCGAAAGATCGGGCCACTACTCCTATCATTTGGTATCAGAGCCGTCGGGTTACTCGGTGAGAAATTCTACACCTCACTCAATTAATAGATTGGTTTTTACTTCCTATCGTCCAGCATATAGCCAAATTATAATTCCAATTCCTAGCCAAATTTTGAGCTTACGCTATTGCTATTTTAGATTATAGATTGAATTTGCATTACGGCTTTGATTATTTGCTGGTCATAGCGTCTATACTTGCTAGAGTTTCGAATTTGAATCATATTAAGTCCTGTTTTTTTTGTGCATCATTGCCGCTGTTCTTTACGCATAGCTATGCGTAGTTTCCCGGTGTTTTGCCGCTATTCAAACCGAGTCAAAATCATACACAGGCATGTTGTATTCAATCTCCTTTGTGTAAATCGGCCAACTCCCATAGAACTACAGTTTGCTAGCTTGTCTTCCTGATTTTAAAAATAAAAAAAGGCAAAAAGGTGCACAAAAAGCAAAAGCCGCACCATTTTTTTTTTAAAAAAAGGTGCAGCAAAGTGCTAGTTGTAAAAAAAAAGGGAGAACTAGACCAAAAAGAACGACTTTGTTTGTTGCATCGCTTTGTGCTGCGTCTTTGGCTCCTCGTGACTACATTGGTGATTTCGGTTCGCGTCTCTAGTCATTTGTAGGCCTAGGACCAGCATTTCAATTAAGGTTGAATTCTTTTTCAATTTGTGTATCTATTTTGGCCCTAGCGTTTTTCCTTTGCTACCATATAAGCCACCCATAGCTACACAAAAACTACAACTATTTACGATACTTGCAACATGCACCGGTACATTTAATCCTTTTGAAGCTTGCTTTGCCGGTGGTCGACAACTACTGCTTCGCTTGGTAAGAATTGATAAGAACTTGATACACAACTAGAGAGTTGCGCGCTTTGTTAGCCACATCCCAGTAGTACATAGGGCACATTAACTCTTACTCTTGCTTGTATTGTTCTTTTGCTTTCATCTAACCATATCAGGTGATGTAACATTGGGTGTCCCGATCTTTCGATGAGAATGATAACCTTCGATTTGGGTGGAGACGACTTTGACGATCCGACTACAACGTACAACGACGATGCGCCTTAGCAATCGCTAAACCAACTCCAGAGGGTTATTGACCTTGCCGTGGGCACGATCAACCTGATCACGAAGATCAATTCCAGCAAGCAATCGAAGAACAAGCAAGAACAAGGCAAAAGCAATCTAAAAATGCAAATATAGATGAAGTATAGAAAGAGTTGGGGTTCCGATACAAGGAGCTTGTTAGGCGGCCGTTGAGCACGTCTAAAAGACTCAACTAGTAGCAAAAGGCTAAACTATCAAATAACCAAAACCCAAGTTATTTTGGGGGACTCCCTAGCTATATATAGGAAAATAGGAGGCCAAAACCAGGCTAGGGGTGTCCAAACCACATCCATGGCCGAGTAGGACTCTTATTCCTAGTTTGACTCAGATTTGGAAAGATGACCAAACTTGTTTTGCAGATTCCCGTTGACTCGTAAGGAATTTGGAGGTGGGGCCAGATCCGTTAGAAAGAGGATGACGAAAGCTTTCAAACCAGTACTCATAGACCCCAAACTCCCTTGTGGATCAAAAGTTATAGTCGTTTTAAGTTGGTGCTATCACGAAGGCCGAATCCGAGTTGAACTTGTGCACCGGAAGATTTGGTTTCATGCTTGACGTTTGGGAGTCCTTCTCCTTGGTTCCTAAGGACAATAAAATCACCACAAGGATTAAATAGCATTCCATTCATTAAATTATTTGTATGCAACCCGAGGAACGCATTCACCTGGTAATTGTATTGACGTGCACGAGCTTGAGTAATTGGCCCTTGTATTACATTGTTGGTTTCAATTGGGTTTGTAGGCATGGCCGTATCCATGGTAGTGATGTCCTCATCATCCTCCCCTTCTTGCATTTGAGTCGTCCTCGACTCAAGTTCATCATCTTCTACCAAGTATGGCTTTAGATCTGATAATTGAGTTGATGGGCTCGAGCTCGAGTCAATGGTCCTTAAACCGACGAAGATGTAGAAGGATGGCCAAGGTGGGGGTCGATAAAGCCATGCAGATGGGGCCATCGTAGTAGTTGTATACGAAGTAGAGGATGCTGTGAAGTGTCGCCAACTTAATGGTCCTGGCCAAGGTGGGGGTCGATGAAACCATGCAGTTGATATAATTGTAGCAACACTTGGTGATGACCATATGTATGGTCTCATCATCCCCCCTTTCTTGAAGTGGAGTCGTCCTCGACTCCATCATATTGTCCTGGAAAATGTTAGGAGCGACAAGAAACAAAGCAACATGCAAATTTGCAATCAAATCAATGATCGAGAATCTCTATCAATCATATACTCCCTTTCTTGAAAACTATCATGTGACTTGTAGGTTGAACCAAAAGTACTTGATATGACATGATTAGTGATATGGCACTTATCAAATTGATGACATTGTTGCATAACAAGCGGAGGTTTAAAATTTGAACAAATGTAAACTCGATGCGCTTCATACCCTCCTTTCTCACAATTTTTGCCAATAACATGGAAAATATTTCGCGATAACCAGGACAAATCAGAATGTACAAAAAGTCTCTCCTCTAAATAATTCAGATCACATGGACAATCAAATTCAATGTAACCTAATGTATCTAAACAAGACATCAATTTCAACTCATCATTTTCGCTTGTCAGGTGAATGACATGTTTGTTTTCAGCATAAGTGTCTAGTGTGTTAACAAAAGTGACATGTCCATTCGCTAGTTGTGTCATGGATATAAGTGCAGTATTATCACACAACTCTTCTTTATCACAAGAAATAGCAAGCAAATCATCTTGTAACAAAGCAAAATCAACAATTTGTTCCACTAATAGTTGCTCTACGATAGCATGATTTGTGGATAGTTTTAGCTCTTCAAAATTATTTTCTCCGTGTGTAAAGTCCATACCTGTTTCATTACCTTGTAAGTTCTCATCAACTGTTGTAGGCGTTTCTTCAACTATTATCTCTTTACTTACACATGGGGTAGTACTAATCATTTGTTTCTCCATATGCTCTTCTACATCATTCTCTCGATGGTGCTCACTTTTCTACAAAATGTTAGCTACAAAAGAAGGTGCAACAATGGGCGCCTCAAATGAAGCTAATGATTCTTTCATGGATTTAGCAAGCATTTTTTCAACTCTACAAGCACATGCAACCAATTCCGAAAGAGAACTATATGTTTCATCAACAAGAGCATCCTGAATTTCTTGATTGAGTCCACGTATGAACCTAAGCTCTGTTGCTTCTTCACCTTCAACTAAACCACAACGCAACAAATGATTTTGCAATCGTTCATAGTATTCCTTAACACACTTATTTCCTTGTTTCAAGCATTGGAGTCTAGTATACAAAAATTCAGTATGATATTCAGGGACATAGTCAATTCTCATAAGTCTTTTCATGGCCTTCCAATTTTCAGGTTTTCTCTCTTTTCTACAAATATGTTTCCACCATGTTAAAGCATATTCATTTAGCACACTAGCAGCAATCCTAATCTTTTCATTTTCAGACAAATCATACTTGCCAAATTCTTTGTCTACTGCTATCTCCCAATTAATAAAGGCATCAGGATCATGATCATATTGACCATTAAAAGGTGGAATGGCGAATTTAACCTTACCTAGAGAATCATCATCAACATGTACCTGAGCATATAGTATGCCATTTTTGTTGCTTTGAAGATGAGATGGAGGATTGGAAGTTCCTGCGGTAGTACCTGCAAGCGTATCAAGTCTAGACAAAATAGTAGCAAGATTAGTGTTAGCAACTGTCTGAGCGGTCTCGATAGACCGGAGGCGGTCTTCTTGCAGCGACATTCTAGCAACAATTCCCTTTGCGCGTGGAGAGTGATGCAGTGAATCCTCATCACCTGACATGGTTAGTAGAAGACAAGAAAACAATATAACAAGTATAATGTTCCTATCAACTACAAGGAGGTGGTGGCAATTCTCTCAACATTCAAGCCTATAACCAAAGATCTTACAAGTTCTTACATGCAGCAGGTGTTGACGGCCATTGGCATGGTCAAAAGTTCTCCGAAGCTTGGATAAAGCGATTGCCAACGGACCGAACAAAAGTACGAGGTTGGATGTGGAGCTTCGATAGGTAATATTTATTTCCTATGCAATCTGATAATTCTAGTTATTGTAATGATAAGTAATGATCCAAACTAGAATTCACAAGCCCCAGTTGCTGATCTCAAAGATATAAGTGAATGTGAAGGCAACACACACGCAAAGATAATGGCACTTATGCAATCAAGGAATGAACTATAAAATATAAGTGATGCACCAAAAGCTCTATTGCACAAGTCGTAGAGAGACGCTAACTTATTGCTTTGAAAATGTAAAAAGGGCACAAGATTGCTCACTAATTAATAAATTGCACAATATAAAAAGTAACAAACACAAATTAGGGTTTTGCTCAATGTAGTGCGACCGGCCACAATTTTCTTTTTCTTTTTCCTTTTTTTTGTTTTTGGCCTTTTGGCTCTTTCTCTTTTCTTTCTTTTGGTGACTTTCGGCCAACCCTAGTATGAACAAAATTTTAGAATCCCTAACTAGGTGTCACAAGATAATATGATATGATAACTGAATATTATGCAATGTATCAAGTAGAGCAGCCCTAAGCAATATCAACAAGCTAGTCTCAAATAGGATCAAAGTGTTCACAAAGGATGAATTGGTTCCCAAAGGTAGGTGTACTGATGTTTTTCTAGGGCAGCACACTTTTTGCCTAGATTAATGTTTGAAGATCACCGAATTTGATTGGTTGACTGTGGAAGGAATTGAAGCTTATATCCTCAGCTTTCAATAGAGTGCAAGAACATAAAAATCCGAGTTTGTATGTGGAAGTTATGCACGAAATTCCAAACTGGACAGAATTGAAGGATTGAAGCTACGCGAAGGAAAAGAAAGATCAGTAACTAAAACATGAACTCTAATGGATCAAAACCTAACAAAACTCACTAAAATAACAGATTGAAACTAAAGGTTGAATTTTTGTGAAGTAGTTTTCAATTTAGGACAGAAATCAAAAACTAACCTAAGGCACTGATATTCTCACCGATCAACTGAAGCTCTGATACCACTTGATGTAACATTGGGTGTCCCGATCTTTCGATGAGAATGATAACCTTCGATTTGGGTGGAGACGACTTTGACGATCCGACTACAACGTACAACGACGATGCGCCTTAGCAATCGCTAAACCAACTCCAAAGGATTATTGATCTTGCCGTGGGCACCATCAACCTGATCACGAAGATCAATTCCTGTAAGCAATCGAAGAACAAGCAAGAACAAGGCAAAAGCAATCTAAAATTGCAAATATAGATGAAGTATAGAAAAAGTTGGGGTTCCGATAGAAGGAGCTTGTTAGGCGGCCGTTGAGCATGTCTAAAAGACTCAAATAGTAGCAAAAGGCTAAACTATAAAATAACCAAAACCCAAGTTATTTTGGGGGACTCCCTAGCTATATATAGGAGAAATAGGAGGCCAAAACCAAGCTAGGGGCGTCCAAACCACATCCATGGCCGAGTAGGACTCCTATTCGTAGTTTGACTCGGATTTGGAAAGATGACCGAACTAGTTTTGTAGATTCCCGTTGACTCGTAAGGAATTTGGAGGTGGGGCTGGATCCGTTAGAAAGAGGACGACGAAAACTTTCAAACCAGTACTCATAGACCCCAAACACCCTTGTGGATCAAAAGTTATGGTCATTTTAAGTTGGTGCTGTCCCGGAGGCCGAATCCGAGTTGAACTTGTGCACCGGATGAATTGGCTTCATGCTTGACGTTTGGGAGTCATTCTCCTTGGTTCGTAAGGACAATAAAATCATCACAAGGATTAAATAGCATTCCATTCATTAAATTATTTGTATGCAACCCTAGGAACGCATTCACCTGGTAATTGAATTGACGTGCGCGAGCTCGAGTAATTGGCCCTTGTATTACATTGTTGGTTTCAATTGGGTTTGTAGGCATGGCCGTATCCATGGTAGTGATGTCCTAATCATCAGGCGTAGAAGATAACACCATTCCATTGTCACCCCGTACATGACACATTATTTAACACTTCGATCGCCAAGTGAGGACGCGCACAAAGAACATGGAAGAAGATGTGCGAATGACCAATGAGCGCCTTGGTCAGCTCAAAGCCTCACAAATAGAGACTAATTTGTCTCTAACAGCTGTCAATGCTTCGCTTGATCAAATTATCACAAGACTTGATGATTTGGGTGCTCCAAATACTTCACACGTGGCGACTACCGATGCACGTCTACATCGTCGACTTCAAAGAAACCGCACTGGTATGGCTCCGCATCGACATGAGGTACATGCACAAGAAGCCACGCATGGTAAGACTAAATTCACAATTCCACCTTTTGATGGTCAATATGATCCTGATGCCTATATTAATTGGGAGATAGCAGTAGACAAAGAATTTGACAAGTACGATTTGTTTGAAAGTGAAAAGAACAGGATTGCTGCTAGTGAGTTTATTGGATTTGCATTAACATGATGGAAGCATATTTGTAGAAAAGAGAGAAAACCTGAAAATTGGAAGGCCATGAAAAGACTTATGAGAATTGATTTTGTTCCTTAATATCATACTTATTTTTTTGTATACTAGACTCCAATGCTTGAAACAAGGAAATAAATGTGTTAAGGAATACTATGAACAATTGCAAACTCATTTGTTGCGTTGTGGTTTAGTTGAATGTGCAGAAGAAACAGAGCTTAGGTTCATACGTGGACTTAATCAAGAAATTCAGCATGCCCTTGTTGATGAAACATATTGTTCTCTTTCAGAATTGGTTGTATGTGCTTGTAGAGTTGAAAAAATGCTTGCTGAATCCTTGAAAGAATCATTAGCTTCATTTGAGGCGCCCATTGTTGCACCTTCTTTTGTAGCTAACATGTTGCAGAAAAGTGCACCATCGAGAGAATGATGTAGAAGAGCACATGGAGAAACAAACGATCGATACTACCCCATGTGTATGAAGAGATAATAGTTGAAGAAACGTCTACAACAGCTGATGAGAACTTACAAGGTAATGTAACAGGTATGGACTTTACGCATGGAGAAAATAATTTTGAAGAGCTAAAACTGTCCACAAATCATGCTATCGTTGAGCAAATATTTGTGGAACTGATTGCTAATTTTGCTTTCTTACAAGATGATTTGCTTGCTATTTCTTGTGATAAAGAAGAGTTGTGTGATAATACTTCACTTATATCCATGACACAACTACTGAATGGACATGCTATTTTTTTTAACACACTAGATACTTATGCTGAAAATAAACATGTCATTCACGTTGCAAGCGAAAATGATGAGTTGAAATTGATGTCTTCTTTATATACATTAGGTTACATTGAATTTGATGTTTCGTGTGATCTGAATTATTTAGAGGAGAGACTTTTTGTACATTCTGATTTGTCCTGGTTATCGCGAAATATTTTCCATGTTATTAGCAAAAATAGTGAGAAAGGAGAGTATAAAGCGCATCGAGTTTACATTTGTTCAGATTTTAAACTTCCGCTTGCTATGCAACAATGTCATCAATTTGATAAGTGCCATATCACTAATCATGTCAAACCAAGTACTTTTTGTTCAACTTACAAGTCACAAGATAGTTTTCAAGAAAGGGAGTATATGGTTGATAGAGCTTCTCGATCCATTGATTTGATTGCAAATGTGCATTTTGCTTTGTTTCTTGTCGCTCCTAACATTTTCCAGGACAATATGATGGAGTCGAGGACGACTCCACTTCAAGAAAGGGAGGATGATGAGACCATGCTCATGATGGACAGAACTAACAATGCATACATATGGTCATCACCAAGTGTTGCTGCCATTATATCAACTGCGTGGCTTCATCGACCCCCACCTTGGCCAGGACCATTAAGTTGGCAACACATTATGGCATCCTCTATTTCGTCTGCATGGCTTTATCGACCCACACCTTGGCCAGATTTAAAGCCAAACTTGGAAGAAGAAGATGAGCTTGAGTCGAGGACAACTAAAATACAAGAAAGGGAGGATGATGTGAACATCACGACCATGGATACGGCCATGCCTACACATCACATTGAAACCAATGATATAATACAAGGACCAATTACTCGAGCTCGTGCACGTCAATTCAATTACCAGGTGAATGCGTTCCTCGGGTTGCATACAAATATTTTAATGGATGGAATACTATTTGATGCGGACATCACTCTCTTTGATGCAGCCACGACGTCACCTACACGTCAAGAGGAAATGATAAAAGGACCTATTACGCGAGCTCGTGCACGCCAGCAAATGGTCAACATGGTGCTCACAAATTATGGAGGAGCTAATGGTAGCCCAACATCGACAAGATGGGCTGGCCCAAGTTGGCCCATGAAGGAGGAGAAAATGGTAGCCCATGTTGGCCCAAGTTGGCCCATGAAGGAGGAGAAAATGGTAGCCCAAGTTGGCCCATGAAGGACACACCAACCATGCATGATGGGCCAAGGAGGCCCAACCATGATGGGCCAGAATATGTTGAAACAAGGAGGCCCAACCATGATGGGCCAAGGAGGCAATGGCCCATGAAGTGTGGCACCACTTCCTCTCTCCACCGGCCCACGAAGGCCCAAGTTGCATGACTACAAGTTTAGTACCACCTTGCTTATTGTTTAGTTTTTGGCTTCATTCCACCACTATATAAGAAAGGCAATAGGCCACCTAAGAGACTTGAGTTTTGCTTTGTAAATCAGTTTAGCTTTTGCTACTGTCCGTGCAAACGCGTGTCGATTAGACCACCTGCACACGTAATTGCAAGACTCCAAATTTTAGTTTGGAAATTAAATATTCATATTTGCAATTTCAGATTGCTTGTTATCTTGTTCTTGCTCGTTCTCGATTGCGTGCAGGAACGTTGGTCGCGCCCCGGCAAGATCAACACTTCATAGATTGGTGTACCGGTCGCTAAGGCGCAACATCATTGACAGTTGTTGTCGGACTGCCAATGTCAAACTCCAACCCAAATTGTGGTTATCATTCTCTCACCGAAAGATTGGGCCACTGCTCCTATCAGCTATCCTCATCATGGGGCGTGGATCCCATGCATGCCACGACAACGACCAAGCCCTCTAACCTCCCTCTCCACCTCTACCCATGATCTATAAATCCTATGTCTAGGTTCCAGCTTCTACACACAGAAGAATGACATAATTTCCCCCTCTTTTTCCTGATCTATAATCCACCTTTGGTCTCCTCATTTTCGGTAGTGATCCGATGAGATCCTCGGCTACCGACACAATTGTGAGGTCCTCGGCACCGATTAGTCTTCCTTCACTCTGTGCATGCCGCTTTGTGTGTAACTTGTGGTCACCCGAGGAAAGTGATGGCGGTCGACGATTCGAGGTGCTCTATGGATGGCAAGGTACTCTCGGTACTCATAGTGCCTGAATTGTAGTGTTGTCGTGCATGTGTTGTAGGTTGGTTCGGCCGTGTGGTGGTTTTGGTGCTTAGTGACTTGTTGCTATTTTTTCTGTGGAGTGAGCCTTTCATGACTTGCTGCTCTTAGTCGACGTGATCACTTTCCCGCCTAAGAAGATGAGTCAATGCCTCTGTGCAGCTTTGGTTGCATCTTAGGACTTGATGTAACATTGGGTGTCCTGATCTTTCGATGAGAATGATAAACTTCGATTTGGGTGGAGACGACTTTGACGATTCGACTACAACGTACAACGACGATGCGCCTTAGCAATCGCTAAACCAACTCCAGAGGGTTATTGACCTTGCCGTGGGCACGATCAACCTGATCACGAAGATCAATTCCTTCAAGCAATCGAAGAACGAGCAAGAACAAGGCAAAAGCAATGTAAAATTGCAAATATAGATGAAGTATAGAAAAAGTTGGGGTTCCGATACAAGGAGCTTGTTAGGCGGCCGTTGAGCACATCTAAAAGACTCAAAATAGTAGCAAAAGGCTAAACTATCAAATAACCAAAACCCAAGTTATTTTGGGGGACTCCCTAGCTATATATAGGAGAAATAGGAGGCCAAAACCGTGCTAGGGGCGTCCAAACCACATCCATGGCCGAGTAGGACTCCTATTCCTAGTTTGACTCGGATTTGGAAAGATGACCGAACTTGTTTTGCAGATTCCCGTTGACTCGTAAGGAATTTGGACATGAGGCCGGATCCGTTGGAAAGACGACGACGAAAACTTTCAAACCAGTACTCATAGAACCCAAACACCCTTGTGGATCAAAATCTATGGTCATTTTAAGTTGGTGCTGTCCCGGAGGCCGAATCCGAGTTGAACTTGTGCACCGGAAGAATTGGCTTCATGTTTGACGTTTGGGAGTCCTTCACCTTGGTTCCTAAGGACAATATAATCATCACAAGGATTAAATAGCATTCCATTCTTTAAATTATTTGTATGTAACCCGAGGAACGAATTCACCTAGCAATTGAATTGACGTGCGCGATCTCGAGTAATTGGCCCTTGTATTACATTGTTGGTTTCAATTGGGTTTGTAGGCATGGCCGTATCCATGGTAGTGATGTCCTCATCATCCTCCCCTTCTTGCATTTGAGTCGTCCTCGACTCAAGTTCATTATCTTCTCCCAAGTATGTCTTTAGATCTGATAATTGAGTTGACGGGCTTGAGCTCGAGTCAATGGTCCTTGAACCGACGAAGATGTAGAAGGATGGCCAAGGTGGGGGGCCAAGGTGGGGGCCAATGAAGCCATGCAGATGCAGTAGAGGATGCCATAAAATGTCGCCAACTTAATGGTCCTGGCCAATGTGGGGGCCGATGATGCCATGCAGTTGATATAATTGCGGCAACACTTGGTGATGACCATATGTATGCATTGTTAGTTCTGTCCATGATGAGCATGGTCTCATCAGGACTACTTGGTGAATTGCCTTATTTGGTGGTCAGTGGCATTGTATCTACGAAAGCTTCACAAGTAATCTAAGTTAGTACAATAGTTATATTGTTTTCTACGACATTGTCTTTGATGAGCCTTGTCTGTTCTCACTGACATTGTGTTGGTGCTATGTGAGTATTCCTTTTCCTCTGTTGTTTATTTACATTGTGTAAGGGGGTAGATAGAACGCTGTCTTTGGGAACCTTGTGTGCTATAGTGGCTATTTTGTAACATCCCAAAGTTTATTAAACAGTAAAAATAAAATATTAAAATATAAATTTGCTTTATTATTATTATTATTTGGAAATTTAAAAGCTTTATAATAGGTGCCTTGCTAAAAGATAGTTGAATTTCGAATTTAGGGAAAGGAAAGTTGATAGGAGATAACGGTAAGAAGATAAAAGATAAAGATTATAATGTGGGGAGATAACCCTAGATAAACGAGAAATTTTTAGAATGCTATGCTGACTAGTAATCATGACCCCGTTTAATGGAAAAGGAAAATTGGATAATCCTTTTTTGAATGTAAATAGTTCATTGACAGATAAAGTAAACCAAACACCTTTCCTGATCAGAAATATTCATTATATGAGATTAAATTACAACATTGAATTTATTGATTGTAGGTTACATTTACAACAAATAGGAAATACCAGAATCTTTATGATGACATACAACCGTCACTGTTGGATTACATATGCAATCATAATTACATAACTACTTACATCCCAAAAAGTAGATTACAAGATTATAAGCTACAACTACTATGCTGACTCGATCTTTGTTGTGAACCTGCAAATTCAATTTGTACACACATGAGAATAAGAATAGAGCAAGTGCATTAAATTAGATACATTAAATGAAAAGAGAAGAATTGCTGTCAGCCAAGTATTCTTAGTGATTGCTCATTGAGGTACCCTAAATTGTTCGGGGGCCAATTTGGCTCCTCTCGCGATTAGGTTTTGCATCATTCGGCAATAACATTGTAACACCCCGGCATTTAATATGCCTGAATGCTACCAAACATAAGCTAAACAACATCTAAATACCACAAGTTACCATAAATTCCAGCAAAGGTACATATGCCTACTCCTCGCTTCCGTTCACCGCGGTGAATGGAATCACGATGTAGGACTTACTCATTGGCTTTCCGGATTATTCATAACTTTCTCACCGACCTTCCCGGACTAGTTATGACTTTCTCACCGCCCGAGCCATGTAACATGCCATGTATGCATTTATGCCAACATCATATTTAACTCACATATTAACACATGGCATCATAACATATTAAACATGCTCATCATATCATTGGCAATCATAAAAGCATGGCAAGTGATCATATATCATGTAGTCAATTCCATCTATTCTCAACAAGCAACCTACAAATCGCTATCCATCACAACACACTTGCCTCAACCACGGGCAACGGATTGGCGGGAAGTAGAGGGCACTCCCGGGGTCGCACCACCTGCACATAGGTACCACACGCTCACAATCATGTCCACAAAACATTACGCAAACCCTCATCTACCCCGACATTGCCAACTACTCGCAAAACCTAAAAACAGAAGTTCTGTCCCGTCGGGACAGCAGCCTTCCAAAAGGCATAACTCGGGTTCTAAGACTCCGAATCAATTAAACGAGTACATCATCACGTAGCTTAGGAAATTTCCCAACTTTTTATAGGTATAGGGAAAGACTGATTCGGACTCTAAAGTTGTTTAATCTACAAAATACCGTGATCTGTTCCAATCACGTCATAGATTTTAATACGCTCGGTAAAACAGCCATAACTTTCAAACGGCTGGGCGGAATTTAACATTCTTTATATCCACGGAAAGATAATGAAATTATCTACAACTTCTTCAACGTCCGTACGACCAGATTCCGAATCTAATTTGGCGAAAAACCATACCCTAGGTCGACTGCTCATGCTGCCCGAAACAGAGAAAGTTGCAACTTTTAGATCTAATCCAATCTACTCAATTCCAGTACCACCAATTGATCGAAAAACTTGATAAACACCCTTAGAACAGTACCTAGACCAACTCCAAGGATTCCCATGGCCATACCTTTGCCCAACGCACGAAAACCCAATAGATCTCCTCCCGGTTCGCGCGATCTCCTTCCTCGCTCCAATCCCGCCGGATCTCCTCGTCGCGGAGCACTCCAACGGATGGATCTTTGAGGTGTGGAGGTGGAGAACTCCCCTAGGGGAAGCAAGGGAGGAGGAGAGGTGGTGGAGAGGTGGTGGAGCAATGGGGAGCAATGGGGGAGGTGGAGGCGCCACAAGGAGGAGGTGGGGAGGTGTGGGGGGGCGGCTAGGACTTGTGGGGGCGCAAGGGCAGGGGTTGAATGCCTAAAGGGGCTGGGGGAGGCCCCCAACCAGGTCTCCTACTCCTATTAGGACTCAAACTCCATCCCACCAAAGCCCACGACCCTTTCCTTTATGCCCAAACTCCCCCGGAAAGGCCAAAAACCCCGGAAACGGCCCAAAAACGGCCCGAAAACGCTATTAAGCCTCCTATCATATGGTTTTAACCTCCAATACCATATTTCATAAAGTTTTTGACCTTAACATTCACATTAAATATTCTCACACCATTCCGTAGTGTCACATTCTCCCCCCTTCAACAGGATTCGACACCGAATCCGAGACACGCCACTTCGCAAACAACCAAATCAGAGGGAGTTATGGTTCACGCCTCTGTGACACTACGGTATGGTGTGACATTATAGAATGTGAAATTAGAGAATAAAACCTTTCGGCTTGAGGTTTACTCGCGTTTTTGGGCCGTTTGAAGTGATGTGTCACCACGGAGTGTCGTAACCTTTTAAATGGTGCATGTTAAGGTCAAAAACTTTATGAAATATGGTATGGCAGGTTAAAACCATAAGGTATGGAGGTTAATAACGTTTCCGGGCCGTTTTCGGGGTTTTGGGCCTTCCCGGGGGAGTTTGGGCCTTAAGTGGGCTTTGGTGGGATGGAGTAGGTCTCCGTAACGGACTAGGATTGGGTGTGGGGGCTGGTAAAAGGGCTCCCCACCAGCCCTTGGGCGTTCACCCCTGCCCCTTGTGCGCCCTTCCCCCCCACTTGCCCTTGCCCTAGCCGCCTCCCTCCTCCCTTGGCCGTGCGCCTCCCCCTCCCTTGCCCCTTTGCTCCCCACCTCTCCACCACCTCTCCTCCACCCCTTGCTGCCCTAGGGTGGCCACCCCACCCCTGCACCTCGTGGAATCATCCCGTGGAGCGAGGAGCGTGGAGCGAGGAGCGAGGAGCGAGGAGCGTGGAGCGAGGAGCGATCCGCGAGGAGATCGATTGGAGTTTTCGTTCGTCGGGCAAAGGTATGATCATGGGGATCCTTGGAATTGATCTAGGTACTGTTATTAGGGTGTTTATCAAGTTTTTAGATCAATTGGAGGTGCTGGATTGGAGTAATTTGGGTTAGATCTAGATGTTGCCACGTTTCTGTTTTCGGGCAGATTGAGCAGTTGGGCTAGGGTTCTAGTTTTCGTCGATTTAGAATCCGATTCTGTCCATACGGATTTTGAAGAAGTTGTAGATAATTTAATTATCTTTCCGTGGACATAAAGCACGTTAAATTTCGATCAGCCGTTTGAAAGTTATGGCTGTTTTACCGAGCATGTTAAAATCTGTGACGTAATTGGAATAGATCACGGTAATCTGTAGATTAGACGACTTTAGATTCCGAATCAGTCTTTCCATATACCTAGAGAAAGTTGGGAAATTTCCTAAGCTACGCGAGGATATACTCGTTTAATTGATTCGGAGTCCCAGAACTCAAGTTATGATTTTTGCAAGGCTGCTGTCCCGTCGGGACAGAACCTCTGTTTTTAGGTTTTGCGAGTAGTGGGCAATGTCGGGTTAGATGGGGGTTTGCGTACTGTTTTGTGGGCATGATTGTGAGTGTGTGATACCTATGTGCAGGTGGTGCGACCCCGGGAGTGCCTTCTACTTCCCGCCTTTCCGTTGCCCGTGGTTGAGGCAAGTGTGTTGTAATGAATAACGAATGTTATGTTGCTTGTTGAGACTAGATGAAAGATGGATTTCATGATATGATCAATTGCCATGCTTTAATGTTTTCCTATGATATGATGAGTATGCTATGATGCCATGTGTTAAATATACAAGTTTATGATGATGATGGCATATTTGCATACATGACATGTTACATGGCTCGGGCGGTGAGAAAGTCATAACTAGTCCTGAAGGTCGGTGAGAAAGTTATGACTAATCCGGAAAGCCAATGAGTAAGTCCTACATCGTGATTCCATTCACCGTGGTGAACGGAAGCGAGGAGTAGGCACCCTCCATCTTCGGGATGGAAGGGGGGAGAGGGTGCACACCGACGGGTGTGTACTCAACCATACCGGTATGAGTTTCCAAGGAGACATGAGCATTGCATTACATTGCATACATAATGATGATGATACTGTTAAGTGTTCATGAATGAGATGATATACATGATGGGTGATGTTATTGCCATGATATTGTTCTTGTTGTCCATTACAATATACTTGCTGAGTTTTGAACTCACGCTTGTGTTTTATGTTGTTTTTTTTAGGTACTTTGAGATCGGCATGCGGGGAAGGGAAATAGTCACACACCCACACGTAGCTTCACCTTAATGATTCCACAAGTCATTCTATTAGTTTGATAATAAATTGCGTGTGATGATCATTGCTTTAGTGTTTAGCTTTACTATTTGAGAGCTTATTTGTTCTTTTGACACTTGGAGACATTAAGTGCTTGATGTTAGTCTTATATTGTCGTTAAGACTCTATTTATTGCTGTTTTAGATGTCGTGTGCTATGATATATCTTGCCATGATATTGATATTGTGTTAATTCATGGAAAAACAAAGGAGATGCTGCCGAAATATCGGTTTTTAGCCTATGTACCTTTGCTGGAATTTTATGTTAAATGTGGTATTTAGATGTTGTTTAGCTTGTGTTTGGTAGCATTCAGGCATATTAAATGCCGGAGTGTTACAGTTGGTATCGAGCGGTCAGTAGGTCCTTGGAATGTGTATTTTTAGTGTCATGCTATAGGGTACAACTAAAATGTGATGTGGAATAACTTAGAAACATGGCTTAGGTTTTTACTAAAATTTTGTCATAGGATAGCAACATTAAAACTTGCAAAAGTGGTATAACTAATCTAAAATTTGACACACATGGATGCACAGTAGGAAGGGTATGGGTATCGTTGTTTACGCTTAAATGTTGTATTTAAGCCTTGTTGCTAAATGCTATATTTGATATAGTACGTTGCTATGTCTATGAGATAAATGATTGAATTATTCCTGTTGTGGTGGTAAAAGTGGGGTTTTGGTGCCGAAGGATTTCGGCCACCTCTCTTATTTCATAGTAAGGGTGAGGTTTGACGGTGTGGCCGGTTAGCGCCACCACCAAAGAACTATTGACCCCTGTAGGAGAAGAGTGCTTATCCTTTCTGTCGTTGATCGGGTAGTTGACTGGAGTCAAATAGAAGAGTTAATGGTGGTTTCCTTCGTATGTTCTTTGCCGTTCTGACGATCGGTGTTCTTTGCTTTTCTTGGCTTTAGTAGATTTGAATCAAATGAAAAGTATTGGGTTTTCGTGGATCGTTCCGTATGCAGTGTGTGGTTTTGTCTTCCTTGGTTGAAGACAAAGAAGAGGAGACTAGTGTTGCGCTTCTTTTGGGCGCCTTTCCAGTTTTGATGCCTGTTGATTGCATTATGGGGAACAAGCATTCAATTTATCCCTGTGTTTGTCTTTCTCTGAGGTTAAAGGAGTTATTGCGGAGTTGTGCCAGACCTGACTGTCAGGGCTGAAGTTCTGTGGCTTTGTAGTAGTACGTGGTGTTTGATTCCGTTATTTTACTGGTTTAAGAAATCATCTTTGGAAAAAAAAAACCCTTCTTGTTTCGTGAAAGATTGGGGTTTGGTGCTAAGGTTTTATTTGCAAAGGTTTATTTGATCGGTTGGATCCCTCCAGTGGGAGTCTTGGAGATTGAAAAGTGTTTTGGAGAATTCCTTTGCATGACCAAGTTTGGGTTTGTCTCATTGCAATTTTGAGAGTCAAGTTTCCTTATGAATTTGGGGTGAGTTTTAAAACAAAATGTTGCAAACAAAGAAAGTAGTCTTTTGATTGAAATCGTTTGTCCCTAGTAAGAATTGATGTTTAAGCATGTTATGTAGTAGGTAACAATGTGATTAATATCTCTAGCTTGTGAATAAATAGACTACTAGTGTTGTAGTTTACTCTTAGCGAGATTGATTGAATGCGTTAATGTACATGCTTGGAATCTGTTGCTTTGTCATAAAAGTACTTATGACCCCCGATCATGTTTAAAAGTTTTAAACCCGGATGCATAGTTAAAACATTAAGATGATGTAGACTCCGATATTGTTAAAGAAACTTTCTTTGGTTGTCTAAAGATGTTCTAATCTAATGGATTAATAGAGAGATTTAATCGTGTTGACTAGTGACTTTAATTTGGAAATTGATTAGAGTTTCTATTTATGTTGCCGCAAACCATTAGTATATTTGGAAGTATGCAGTTGTGTCCCTTCAATGCTAGTATTAATATCAATTAAGAAGACATAATACTTATTCTTAATGATGTTGTTAAGGGCAGTGTCAATACTAGTATTCAATCTATTTTAAATAGTTGGAGTATGTTGTGTGGTGGTAATTTGGTTATCACCTATGTATAGGATAGCTAAAAGCAATGTGTTGATTGATGATAATCAAATTTTTGATATTGATGACTTAGTAAGTGGTGGTAGTTGTGTAGAATACTTGTTGGAAACCATTGATTAAATGGAGGGTATTGTAACCTGTGGTGATGGAGTGAACCATGGATAATTAACCTGATGTAGAGTTTTATCCTTAATGAATGTATGCCTTGGAATCCTAGCTATGAACTTTGTCTTGTAGAGATAATATTTACATGTTGAAGTCGTTGTTTAACTGAATAAGGTTCGGTTGTCGAGACGTGAATAGATAGGAGGTATGAAATTTATATGTTGATCTTGCTGAAAGATTTGTGGAAGTACTATGTTTCAAATTTAGAATAAGATGTATTATGATTCGGTGATCCGTGGGGATCATGTCATTATAGTCTTGGTTGGGTGCCTTTTGATAAGCATCATAAACCCTTATTAAGAAATGTTGGGAATGGTAACTAGAGGAAGAATTTGTTGTGAAACTTTCGGTTGAATTGTGTTGGGGCTCCTCAGATAGTAAATAGTGATTATTGAAGTCTTTAATGGAAAGCGTAGTGGAGTACTAGAGATGGTTCCTTTCATCTTTGAGCTGTTGTCTAAAAACCTTTGAAACTGGTTTGGTTGTTTGCCATCTCGGTTGAATGCTTTCGGTTGAGGTGTTCCTTATGTTGAGTTTGAGTTTCCCCAAAACTCGTAGTGGTTGGTGTCGACCTTTGGTTTTGGCGAATTTGTTTAGTTCGTGTTGTGAGTTTGAGTTTACATCCAAAAGTTTTTGAGTGGATCGCGCCCTTTCGCGTTTGCACTGATTTATCTTTGAAATTAATTTTAAAAGGAAGCAGATGGTCATAAAGGGTTGTGTTGAAAACTTTTGAGTTAAGCCCTTGATGTGTAACTCTGTTTGGCTAGATTTGGAGTCATTTGGAAAATGTGTCCGGTGTGCGGATGTTTCACAAGTCTGGATTTTTATGAATGTTTCATAAGTGAATTTGGTTAGAGAAGAGTTTTCTTTTGGGATTGAGTTTCCCTCTCTTTTGATAAAATTTATGGCGCTTGTTTGTGCAGATGTCTAACTTTGGAGTCAATGTTCTTTTCCAAAACGTTGATCTTGGTTAAAATGCGATGTTTTGCAAAATTTAGCTATCTATCGTTGGTGGGTTCTGATTTGATGTGGTGCCTTCATCATTAATTATGTTGCCGTCATAGTCTATATGATTTAGCGCAACTGTCAGTGTTATGGGTATTTCAATCATTTGATACAGAGGAAGAAGTTCTTTGGTGAATGACTATTCGGTACCGTTGTTCCATGATGAATGAATGGTGAAAAGTAAACATGACATCGCTTTTACATGTTAAATTATAAAGGAGTCGTTGAGCGTGTCGGTGAGAAAGTCATATATGGAGATATGACTAATCCGAGTGCTCTGAAGAGTGTGCATTTATGTCATGAAACGAGATTTCCTTGCTTTCTAGTATGAAAAGAAGCAATGAACAATTTCTGGTATGTTGGTTGTGATGTAGGGGATTTATGCTTCCTTTGTGATTTGGCTTGGATGTTGCCGAATTCTTTCCAAAATGGTTGTTAACGCTTTGGGTTTGAGTTGTTGTGTGTACACTTGGGCTTGATAGCTAAGTGTTTTTGTGTGAGGGCGAGACCCTCTTAAGAAAGGAACCAATTGTGGTTTGGTAAGGTTTTCGATCCTAGCTTGGGCTAGGTGTCGAACCTTAGTGGTATAAGGGTGGTTTGTGATGGAGGTTGATGATGTATGGGTTTAACCTTTACTAAGAGTAGCGATGGGTGGAAGTGAAGTTGACGGTAGATCGGTGATAATTGCCCTGCCGTGAGCAGTTGTCTTCACTAGTTGTTTTTGGGTTTGAGTCTTGCCTGGGAAAGGATGGAATAAAATGTTAGCATGATCGTGTATCGGAAGGGCTAGTGTGCCTTAATGAGTTATTCCCCTCGATGGAAACTTTCGGGAATGAAGAGAGGTCGTTAAAGGAATTGTGACTTCCTTTGATTATGTCAAGTTGAGTTTAATGGAGTATGGTAGTCAGGGTGGTTGTGATAGAAGTATGAAGTGTTTGCCGTGAGGATTTGAGCGTTTTGGGTTGATGGAGCCCTTTGTGGTTGAAACGCAGATTCTGTTGGGGAATTGAAGTGAAGGTCGATTTGTGAGGGGTTGCCCTTAGTTGAGCTAGATCAACACTTTTTCTCTATGTGTTGGTTTTGGGAACTCGTTTGTTGTTTGTTCCGGTTTTAGTCGTTGTGTGAATGTTTTGAGCTGCAGAGAAGCCTTTTGTCCCTTGGGGACTTTGTTGTTGATTATGGCGTCCTTCGGATTCGAGGTCGAATCTTGTTGAAGGGGGGAAGAATGTGACACTACGGTATGGTGTGACATTATAGAATGTGAAATTAGAGAATAAAACTTTTCGGCTTGAGGTTTACTCGCGTTTTTGGGCCGTTTGAAGTGATGTGTCACCACGGAGTGTCGTAACCTTTTAAATGGTGCATGTTAAGGTCAAAAACTTTATGAAATATGGTATGTGTCGGGACCCGAATCTGCAAATCCGGACCCTCTGTGTTTTCTGTACTAGTCCAGGATCACGCTAGTACACACAGTTAAACAGGGATGAAGTACCACAATCATACACAGCGGAATTAATAATAAAGTACTTCAAACATTAAATAAACTGGTTACAAGACCTTAAGGTCACCTTACAAATAGTCTCACACGCAGGCTTACAATAACAAAAGTAAATAATCGCCCGGAATGAAAACGCTTGTGACTCCCATCAAGATGCCACAGGCAACCGACAAGGTTCAACTCCTAGATAATCGCCTCCTCGCGAACTTCTCCTCCTTTGAAGTTGTAGTCTTCTCCTCAATCGATGATTTTGTTGGAAGCAAGGGTGAGTATACAACATACTCGACAAGTCATGCACAGAGGTGCAATCCTATTACTATATGTGGTTTCTTCCAAAGGAATGGCTTAAGTGGTTGTTTTGCCTCAAACAGCATTTTGCTTTAATTAAACAACATTAATAGATTCAAAAGCAGTAAAACCATATTATATAGTAAGTTATCAATCTCTTTTTAAACAATTCGGCTCAAAGCCCTAAATCACTTTAGCAATATTGTCTCTGGCACTCGACCACCCATTCCCACATTTTATTTTAAAAGATCTAACCCTTGACTGTAATCCCCGAGCGTTGTCCAGTACCGTGGACTCGGCTATTCGAATAGTTTGTACACTCTGCAGAGGTTATGCACTTTACCCACAAGATACGATCAACTCACCACGTCTGCCGTGAATCGCCATACAAGAGTATGCGAATGAGTGATCATAACAAAGCCTTTCAGAAACCTCTAACTATACAAGTGGACCTCTCCGGTTGTTGCACATTATCCCTTCCCTAAGGTACAGGCGAAGTATAGTTCAACCAACCGTTGGATAGGGTACCTAGCCGTAGCACCGGTACGCTCCCCCGTTCAACTACACAAAAGGTATAGTTGACACCCTTAGGTACCAAATGCAAGTTATTAGCAACCTACTCAACTAGGTCCGCCCCATTACAGACATGTGGTCGCATGATTGGCCCAGTTCAAAGGCTTGCAAGGTTAAGTCCTTAGGGTGACAAGGGCAAGACTACCCGAAGAACCAAAACGACTTTCCCAATGCCACTCATGGCCCACCCGATCATTCTTGCCACTTGCCCCGGTCTAAATCTATTTATCACCCCAGTTTGATTATTGTGCAACGCATGCCAACAATAATATCAATTACCATGTAGAACCACAAGGGTATCTACACTTCACATCATCACGTGGCAATATCACACTGATTCCAAAATTCATTCAGTATATCATTAGTCAATATTATTTTGCCACTTGAAACACATTTCGCGTAAGCATGGCTAAGCAACTATTCACGGTCTAGCCTCCCGTGTTGGCACAATATAGCATCCAACTATTTAAACCCAACTTATGGTGACAATGGATACATGGCATACAATATTAATCATCAAAGGTGGAATTAACAAATAGGTTGATTAGCTAATTTACCCAAATTAAATTATTCACTTTAATCAGTATATCATGCATAATTTAAATCAAAATACATTTCAAAAACTAGGAGCAATATGGTCAAAGCACAACTTGCCTTCGTAAAGCAGCGAATCTTGGTCTGGAGCTTGATCCTCGAAATCCATGTCCTCACACATTTCTGGCGTCTACGCTGCAATGTAAAGAACCAAATAAACACACAAATCAACATACAACACACATTCAGAAAATGCTACAAATCAAACTAGGTTGTAATTTCATAAAAATTTCCAGATAATTAGTCTAGCATTTTCTAAGATTTATAAAATTTATTTCGGAATTTTCGGACGTATAGTTTAAGAGCTACAAAATTCGTAAGTTTGGACTTTCCGCGAATAATTTAACAGTATATATTTATTTATAAAATTTCATAAAAATTATGGTAGAAAGGTATTAATTTGTACTAATTAACAAAATTTGTCGCATACCATTCGGACTTAGAACGAATTTGTATCAAAAAAGACAAAATTAAGTGATTTATGGAAATCAACACGTACAACAAGTTTCAAATTCTTTCCTTGCATGCTCTTGTACACGGCGGAGAACTTCACGCAGTATCGCTCAATGAGAGAAATTTCATGCATGTACTGGTTCGGCGAATACACACAAATAAAAAAAATATATATATATATAGATATATCTATACCTGTATACATTCCTATAGACAATTATACCTACTACTCGGCCAAATATATATATATACATGCAGATCATCCGAAAGTAACCGCATGTACTTATATATATATATATATATATATATATATATAGACAGCACACTGCGTATAAATATACATGCTACGACTAATTTAAATATATGCATTTGGCCCATCATATATATATATATATATATATACGTATACATGCTCACATACATATATCAAAGTCAACCGATCGATAGAGATAGAGCGCGCGCGAAGGAAAAAGAGAGAAAAAGAATACCGTTCGGCGCAGGAGACGCGAGATCGGAGAGTGCGCCGACGGTGACGTAGACTGCGGCGGCGGCGATGTTCACGGCGGTGACGATGACGACGGCAGCTGTTCCAACACTCGCCGAATAGCGCTCGTCACCGGAGACAAGGAATAGGAAACAGAAAACACTCACTGGAATGGTGCGGCTAGGGGATGGAAGGCTCATGCATTGCTTGAAAAGAAAAAGAATAATTGACTGGAAGTTTGCATGACTTGGATTGTTTCATGCGTGGGAATAGAATGGCCACTAGCTCATGCCTAGAAACGGAAACAACCATAGGACATGGAACGCTCGTGTATGGAAAATGGCCGGCTGGGCATGAGGCGTTGCAAATAAAAATGAAATGGCTGGAGGATCAATGGAAAGAGAGGAGTGAATGGGAACCGATGGAATGAAGGAGGCAGAAGAAACTGCTGGCTGGGCGTTGCTGCGTGGCAAAGAATAGAAAGCAGCTAGCACTAGCTTGAAATGGAGCAGTGAGCACTACTCCATTAGTGCATGCATGCATCATAGCAACGGCTAGCACTCCTCAAGTTCGGCCATGCGAACATTGGAAAAGCAGCTAGACTAGAAAGCGGGGCACTAATGGATTCGTGACACCCCTATATATATACAATACGTATACACATGTATATATACACGCGTACACAATAACAAAATGGGTTTAGAATAAATTAGTAAAAAGGTTCTGAACAATAAAAAAAATCCTCTAAAATATTAGAAACTATTTAGAACTTAACAGAGTTGGTTTCGCGATTTTTCGACGCGTAGATTTTCATAAAAATTCTTTTAGTGAATTAGACACTTGTACCGATTTTTATAAAATCAACGACTTACGTTATATAACATATTTTTCGAAAATATTTGAAGCGAACACTCTCGTCTACCAATTATCTTAATTATAAACAAAATTTTAAATTTTACGCTTATTTGAAAATGCCTGATCTTTGTTTAATATGATTAGTTCAATAGACTTCCATCCGAATTAACAGCGAGGACTTTAAATAATTTCTGAAAAATTCAAATAAACCCAGAAACACACTAATTAAATTAAAAGAAAATTTTGGGATGTTACAGTATGGCAGGTTAAAACCATAAGGTATGGAGGTTAATAACGTTTCCGGGCCGTTTTCGGGGTTTTGGGCCTTCCCGGGGGAGTTTGGGCCTTAAGTGGGCTTTGGTGGGATGGAGTAGGTCTCCGTAACGGACTAGGATTGGGTGTGGGGGCTGGTAAAAGGGCTCCCCACCATCCCTTGGGCGTTCACCCCTGCCCCTTGTGCGCCCTTCCCCCCCACTTGCCCTTGCCCTAGCCGCCTCCCTCCTCCCTTGGCCGTGCGCCTCCCCCTCCCTTGCCCCTTTGCTCCCCACCTCTCCACCACCTCTCCTCCACCCCTTGCTGCCCTAGGGTGGCCACCCCACCCCTGCACCTCGTGGAATCATCCCGTGGAGCGAGGAGCGTGGAGCGAGGAGCGAGGAGCGAGGAGCGTGGAGCGAGGAGCGATCCGCGAGGAGATCGATTGGAGTTTTCGTTCGTCGGGCAAAGGTATCATCATGGGGATCCTTGGAATTGATCTAGGTACTGTTATTAGGGTGTTTATCAAGTTTTTAGATCAATTGGAGGTGCTGGATTGGAGTAATTTGGGTTAGATCTAGATGTTGCCACGTTTCTGTTTTCGGGCAGATTGAGCAGTTGGGCTAGGGTTCTAGTTTTCGTCGATTTAGAATCCGATTCTGTCTGTACGGATGTTGAAGAAGTTGTAGATAATTTAATTATCTTTCCGTGGACATAAAGCACGTTAAATTCCAATCAGCCGTTTGAATGTTATGGCTGTTTTACTGAGCGTGTTAAAATCTGTGACGTAATTGGAACAGATCACGATAATCTGTAGATTAGACGACTTTAGAATCCGAATCAGTCTTTCCATATACCTAGAGAAAGTTGGGAAATTTCCTAAGCTACGCAAGGATGTACTCGTTTAATTGATTCGGAGTCCCAGAACTCAAGTTATGCTTTTTGCAAGGCTGCTGTCCCGTCGGGACAGAACCTCTGTTTTTAGGTTTTGCGAGTAGTGGGCAATGTCGGGTTAGATGGGGGTTTGCGTACTGTTTTGTGGGCATGATTGTGAGTGTGTGATACCTATGTGCAGGTGGTGCGACCCCGGGAGTGCCTTCTACTTCCCGCCTTTCCGTTGCCCGTGGTTGAGGCAAGTGTGTTGTAATGAATAACGAATGTTATGTTGCTTGTTGAGACTAGATGAAAGATGGATTTCATGATATGATCAATTGCCATGCTTTAATGTTTTCCTATGATATGATGAGTATGCTATGATTCCATGTGTTAAATATACAAGTTTATGATGATGATGGCATATTTGCATACATGACATGTTACATGGCTCAGGCGGTGAGAAAGTCATAACTAGTCCGGGAAGGTCGGTGAGAAAGTTATGACTAATCCGGAAAGCCAATGAGTAAGTCCTACATCGTGATTCCATTCACCGTGGTGAACGGAAGCGAGGAGTAGGCACCCTCCATCTTCGGGATGGAAGGGGGGAGAGGGTGCACACCGACGGGTGTGTACTCAACCATACCGGTATGAGTTTCCAAGGAGACATGAGCATTGCATTACATTGCATACATAATGATGATAAGTGTTCATGAATGAGATGATATACATGATGGGTGATGTTATTGCCATGATATTGTTCTTGTTGTCCATTACAATATACTTGCTGAGTTTCGAACTCACGCTTGTGTTTTATGTTGTTTTTTTTAGGTACTTTGAGATCGGCATGCGGGGAAGGGAAATAGTCACACACCCACACGTAGCTTCACCTTAATGATTCCACAAGTCATTCTATTAGTTTGATAATAAATTGCGTGTGATGATCATTGCTTTAGTGTTTAGCTTTACTATTTGAGAGCTTATTTGTTCTTTTGACACTTGGAGACATTAAGTGCTTGATGTTAGTCTTATATTGTCGTTAAGACTCTATTTATTGCTGTTTTAGATGTCGTGTGCTATGATATATCTTGCCATGATATTGATATTGTGTTAATTCCTGGAAAAACAAAGGAGATGCTGCCGAAATATCGGTTTTTAGCCTATGTACCTTTGCTGGAATTTTATGTTAAATGTGGTATTTAGATGTTGTTTAGCTTGTGTTTGGTAGCATTCAGGCATATTAAATGCTGGGGTGTTACAGCCTCAGAACCCACTTAGAAGCCCCTACGATTTGCACCAGCCAGCACTCAGAGGTAAGGAGCGACTGATAGCTCTAAAGATAACTCACAATCAAAAACTTGTGAGAACTTTACTCAACATTGAAACACAAAGCACTCAAACATGGCCTCGGCATGACCCAAGCGATAGGATAAATCCCAAACAGACCACGCAGGAAAACGGTCTCATACTCCTCGTTCTAAGCATTCCTTGGCACTGAAGTGCCCGATCCCTTTAACTCAGGCTACTCTCCAGAAAAACACGGTACCAACCTCCCTTCTGTGGTTCCTTGTACTCAAGACGACGCGAAGCAGGAGAGACACAATGCTCTAAGATTACCACACAGGCAGACAACCTACTTTAACCAGGATCCATAATACTCGCGTATTATAAACGACCGTACTTTCCCCTGCGGTTTGACACAACTCGCTTCTTGCCCAACGACAAAAGCACCAATACACTTCAAAAGGAAAAACGATCACTAGCAACCACCAAGTGGTCCACTCAAAATGTAATCAACCCTACTGAGGAACACCTCAACGACACAATTCTCCACGAAGGTTTGCATTGAGTCATACACAACCTTCCACTCAAAGGACCACGATAAAGAGCACAATCATTGAGTGAGCTCAACCATAACATGAACCCAAGTGGCCCTCATCCAACAACTCAAACCCCAAAGCGTTAAAACCACTTTGGAAAGGATTCGACAACAACCAGAGAGTATTCATTTTAATTTCCTAAGCCAAAACGCAAAGGAAACACAAATCCCTTCACCACAACCAACACCAGAAATTATTCATTCTTTTCTTTTCATACTAGAAAGCAAGGGAAATCTCGTTTCATGACATGAATGCACATTCTTCAAGAGCACTCCGGATTAGTCATATCTCCATATATGACTTTCTCATGACACAGCTCAACGACTCTTTTATCATTTAACATCTATACACGATGTCTTGTTTACTTTTCACCATTCATTCATCATATAACAACAATACCGAAAAGTCATTCACCAAAAGACTTCTCCCTCGGTATCACATGATTGAAATACACATAACACTGACGGTTGCGCTAAATCATATAGACTATGATGGCAACAACGTTAACAACAAAACACCACATCATGTGAAAACCCATCATCCATTTAAAACTAACCTTGCAACACCTCGCAAAAACAAACTCAACCTTTTGGAACAGAACATTGACTCCAAAGTCAAACATCTGCACACACAACCGCCATAAATTTTATCAAAAGAGAGGGAAACTCAATCCCAAAAGAAAACTCCTCACTAACCAAATTCACTTATGAAACTTTCATAAAAATCCAGACTTGTGAAACATCCGCACACCAGACACATTTTCCAAATGACTCCAACTCTAGCCAAACAGAGTTACACATCAAGGGCTTAACTCAAAAATTTCCAACACAACCCTTTATGACCATCTGCTTCCTTTTAAAATTAATTTCAAAGATAATTCGGTCTTGACGCGAAAGGGCGCGATCGACTCAAAAACTTTTGGGGTGTAAATCCATACTCATAGCACCAACTAAACAAATTAGCCAAAACCAAATATTTGCACCAATTTCTACGAGTTTTAGGGAAACTCTGAAACACAGCATATGGAACATCTTGACCGAAAACCCTTCAACCAAAAGGGCAAACAACCGACCCAGTCCAAAAGCTTTTGAACACAAGCTCAGCATAAAAAGAACCATCTCTAGTAATCACTATTTACTCCTTGAGGAGCCCCAACACAAATCAACCAAAAGCTTCACAACAAATTCTTCCTATAGTTACCATTCCAAACACTTTTAATTAAGGTTTAAGATGCTTATCACAAAGGCACCCAACCCAGACTACATTGACATGATCCCCACGGATCACTAAATCATAATACTTCTTACTCTAAATTTGAAACATAGGGCCTGTTTGGGGTCGTGGTCAATGAAAAGTCGCTTTTGGTTTGTTGGTCAGAAGCACCAGTAGTCAAGTGTGGCTTTTGATATATCGTTTGGCAAACAGTCGCTGCATTAGCTTTTGGAGGCAACCGTGGGCCCAAGTGAGGAGGGAGTCGGGTAGGTGGCGCTGGAGCCGGAGGGAGTCAAGGAGGCGGCCCGGACGGGGATACGACAGGAAGAGGAGGGAGATGGAGCGATCAGGGAGGCGATTGAGTGAAGCCACAGCTGAAAAGCACCTCCCTACCAGCTTTGGCTTTTGGGGGTGCTTCACTGGCTTAGGCTGCCAAGAAATGCTTTGGTATCTTTGTTTGGGAGCTTTAGGCCCAAAGCTGAAGCACAGCTGAAGCGCAGCCCCCCCAAACAGGGCCATAGTACTTCAACAGCTACTTGAGCATGGTCAACCTATCAATTTATACCATCCATACGTCAAAATCTTGACAATTGAAACTTGTTCAATCTATAAAATGACTTCAACAAATAAGTAATATCTCTACAAGATAAAATTCGTAAATAGGATTCTAAGATATGCAATCATTAAGATTAAAATCTTGCATCATGATTATTATCCATTGTTCATCCCATCACAACATGTACTTGACATAATACCACAGTTTTACACTTTTTCTTCTATTGGATCAATGGTTTCCAACAATTAACCACACTACCAAAGCATCAATATCAATTCTTTGCAAAATCATCAATCAACAACATTGCTTTTAGCTACCCTATACATCGGTTATAACAAAACTTCCACCACACAACATACTCCAACTATTAAATTGGATTTAATAAGTTAGATTAGCACAATGTTTTTAACAACATCATTAACAAATAGTCTTATGTCTTCTCAATTGATATCAAAACTAGCATTTTAGGAACACGACTGCATACTTCCAATCATGCTAATATTTTGTAACAACATGAATAGCAACTCTAATCAACTTCCAAGTTAAGGTCACAAGCTAGCATGATCAAATTTCTCTACTAACATGTTTAAATTAGAACATCTTTAAACAACCAGCAAAGCTTCTTTAACACTATCAGCAGTTTACATCATCTTAATGTTCTAACTATGCAACAGGGTTTAAAACTTTAAACATTATCAAGGGTCATAAGCACTTTTAAAGCAAAGCAACAGATTCTAAGCATGTACTTTAGCACATTCAATCATTCTCGCTAAGAGTAAACTACAACACTAGTAGTCTATTTATTCTCAAGCTAGAGATAACAACCGCATGGAATTGTTTCAACTCACAAATTAACTTAACAATACATCATCCCATAAATCACATTGGTACATGCTACATAACATGCTAAACAGCAATTCTTACTAGTGACAAACGATTTCAGTCAAAAGACTACTTACTTTGTTTGCAACATTTTAGTTTTAAAGCTCATCCCGAATTAATAAGGAAACTTGACTCTCAAAATTGCAATGAGACAAACCCAAACTTGGTCATGCAAAAGGAATTTTCCAAAACACTTTTAAATCTCAAGGACTCCCATAGAGGAAAATGGTTGAAAGACAATTTTCTCGAAAGGGAACCAAGCGCTCAATTAAACCTTTGCAATTAAAACCTTAACACCAAACCCCAAACTTTCACGAAAAAAGAAGGGTTTTTCAACGATGATTTCTTAAACCAGTAAAATATCGAAATCAAACACCACTTACTCCTAAAAAGCCACAGATCTTCAGCCACTGATACTGGTCTGCACAGCCTCATAATAACTCCTTTAACCTCGGAGAAAGACAAACACTGGAATGAAATTGAATGCTTCTTCCCCATAAAGAAATCAACAAACTAAGCATTAAAAGTGGAAAGGCGCCCGAAAGAAGCGCCACCCTAGACTCCTCTTCTTCGTCTTCAACCAAGGAAGACAAAACCACACACCACATACAGAACGATTCGCGAAAATCCAATACCAAACACTTTTCTTTTGGTTTCCATCAACTAAAACCAATAAAACCAACCAAGACCGACCACAGAACGTTAAAGAACATCCGAAGGAATCCACCACCAAACTTTTCTATTTGACTCTAGTCAACTACCCGATTTACGACAGAAAGGGTAAGCACTCTTCTCCTACAGGGGTTAATAGTTCTTCGGTGATGGCTTTAATCGGCCATACCGTCAAACCACACCCTTACTATGAACAAAAGTGGTGACCGAAACCCTTCGGCACCACAACCCCACTTTATCACCACAACAAGCACAATTCAATCATTTATCTCGTCGACATAGCAGCATGCATTATCAAATGAAGCATTCAACATCGAAGCTTAAATACAACATCTAAGCGTAAGGAAACGATACCCATACCCTTTCCTACTGTGCATCCATTGTGTGTCAAATTTTAGATTAGTTATACCACTTTTGCAAGTTTTAATGTTGCTATCCTATAACAAAATTTTAGTAAAAACCTAAGCCATGTTTCTAAGTTATTCCACATCACATTTTAGTTGTAACCTAAGGTATGACACTAAAAATACATATTCCAAGGACCTACAGCCCGCTCTGATACCAACTGTAACACCCCGGCATTTAATATGCCTGAATGCTACCAAAATAAGCTAAACAACATCTAAATACCACAAGTTACCATAAATTCCAGCAAAGGTACATATGCTAAAAAATCCGAAATTTCGGCAGCATCTCCTTTGTTTTAACACAAATTAAAGGAGCAACAACAGTATAGCAATGTATGGATTATGAGAGACAACTAAAAACAGCAATAATTAACGACTTAGCAACAATATAAGTCTAGTTTCAAACACATAATGTCTCCAAGGGTCAAACGAACAATAAAACTCTCATATAGCAAAGCTAAACCTTAAAGCAATAATCATCACACGCAATTTATTATCAAACTAATAGAATGACTTGTGGAATCAATATGGTGAAGCTACGTGTGGGCGTGTGACTATTTCCCTTCCCCGCATGCCGTTCTCATGGTACCTAAAATAACAAGAAAACACAAGCGTGAGTTCGAAACTCAGCAAGCATATTGCAATGGACAACAAGAACAATATCATGGCAATAACATCTCCCATCATATATATCATCTCATTCATGAACACTTAACAATATCATCATCATTATGTATGCAATGTAATGCAATGCTCATGTCTCCTTGGAAACTCATACCGGTATGGTTGAGTACACACCCGTCGGTGTGCACCCTCTCCCCCCTTCCATCCCGAAGATGGAGGGTGCCTACTCCTCGCTTCCGTTCACCGCGGTGAATGGAATCACGATGTAGGACTTACTCATTGGCTTTCCGGATTATTCATAACTTTCTCACCGACCTTCCCGGACTAGTTATGACTTTCTCACCGCCCGAGCCATGTAACATGCCATGTATGCATTTATGCCAACATCATATTTAACTCACATATTAACACATGGCATCATAACATATTAAACATGCTCATCATATCATTGGCAATCATAAAAGCATGGCAAGTGATCATATATCATGTAGTCAATTCCATCTATTCTCAACAAGCAACCTACAAATCGCTATCCATCACAACACACTTGCCTCAACCACGGGCAACGGATTGGCGGGAAGTAGAGGGCACTCCCGGGGTTGCACCACCTGCACATAGGTACCACACGCTCACAATCATGTCCACAAAACAGTACGCAAACCCTCATCTACCCCGACATTGCCAACTACTCGCAAAACCTAAAAACAGAAGTTCTGTCCCGTCGGGACAGCAGCCTTCCAAAAGGCATAACTCGGGTTCTAAGACTCCGAATCAATTAAACGAGTACATCATCGCATAGCTTAGGAAATTTCCCAACTTTTTCTAGGTATAGGTAAAGACTGATTCGGACTCTAAAGTTGTTTAATCTACAAAATAACGTGATCTGTTCCAATCACGTCACAGATTTTAATACGCTCGGTAAAACAGCCATAACTTTCAAACGGCTGGGCGAAATTTAACGTTCTTTATATCCACGGAAATATAACGAAATTATCTACAACTTCTTCAACGTCCGTACGACCAGATTCCGAATCTAATTTGGCGAAAAACCGAACCCTAGGTCGACTGCTCATGCTGCCCGAAACAGAGAACGTGGCAACTTTTAGATCTAATCCAATCTACTCAATTCCAGTACCACCAATTGATCGAAAAACTTGATAAACACCCTTAGAAAAGTACCTAGACCAACTCCAAGGATTCCCATGGCCATACCTTTGCCCAACGCACGAAAACCCAATAGATCTCCTCCCGGTTCGCGCGATCTCCTTCCTCGCTCCAATCCCGCCGGATCTCCTCATCGCGGAGCGCTCCAACGGATGGATCTTTGAGGTGTGGAGGTGGAGAACTCCCCTAGGGGCAGCAAGGGAGGAGGAGAGGTGGTGGAGAGGTGGTGGAGCAATGGGGAGTAATGGGGGAGGTGGAGGCGCCACAAGGAGGAGGTGGGGAGGTGTGGGGGGGGCGGCTAGGACTTGTGGGGGCGCAAGGGCAGGGGGTGAACGCCTAAAGGGGCTGGGGGAGGCCCCCAACCAGGTCTCCTACTCCTATTAGGACTCAAACTCCATCCCACCAAAGCCCACGACCCTTTCCTTTAGGCTCAAACTCCCCCGGAAAGGCCCAAAACCCCGGAAACGGCCCAAAAACGGCCCAAAAACGCTATTAAGCCTCCTATCATATGGTTTTAACCTCCAATACCATATTTCATAAAGTTTTTGACCTTAACATTCACATTAAATATTCTCACACCATTCCGTAGTGTCACAAACATACCTGGTTAAGCCGTAGACGCGCATATTTAAAAATATCGCGCGGTAAAAAGTAAATCTTTAAGGTAAAACTTCTCACATTAGTCAAGACAAGCCTCAATGCACTGTAGGGACACCTTCCAGCTGAAACTCCCAGAACTAGAGTCTTGGGATTAAAGTAATCAAGGAAACCATCTTTGTAAACATGGAATCATTCCTACGACTAGATCAAACCATTTTTTTTTTCTTTTGGATAAGGCAAATCCCAACCGAACCCTCCAGAGTGAGCCAGCCAGCCAAGCGTGGGTTAAGGCCAAGACCAAGCCACATGAGCAAATTCACCAAGCCGTTTCTCCAGCCGAAACCTCCAGAGCAAAGACTCAGCTAGCTAAGCACTTGGGCCAGGACCAAAACCAATGTACTGACGAGTTTAATAAATAAGCATTCAATTCAGCCGCAAGTCTAGGCACTCGTTCAAACCCTGTTAAATGACCACTATCGTGGCTCTGTCATAACCAACCAAGCCCCATTAATTTCTTTTTATGTGCCTGCCTTCTTTCCAGAACCCAACCCCAAGTTGTACATAAAACCCTTGCCCGTCACCGTCCATAGCAAAGCCGAACCAAATAGCAGAACTGAGCAAAGCCATTTTTTTTCAATAGCCAGAAAAATCCCACTTAGAGGCACCAAGCAAGCTATTGCCAAGAACAGATCCACATAAGTTAGAGACAGCAAGGAAAGACAAATTCATAAACTGGCGCAAGAAATAGCTAGCTAGGAGCCAGGAAGACCAAATCCCAGGAACAAGAAGAAGGAAGAGTCAAGCCGCGCAGATATCCATTCGTTCCCTGTTGCAAAAGTAAGTTTCCACAAACTCGATTCCATTAGATGCATTGTATCATACCTAGAAGGAATAAAAATGAACTAGAAGTGAAAATGGGTAGTAAGAGATTTAAATGAGGAAGACTTGAGACAGTAGCCTCAGTTTATATGCATAACAAATCTACGAGGGTTACATCATATGTCCCCTTAGAATTGCAAGTACTCCCCGGGCGTATTGCAAATCAAGGTCATCGCTACGACGTCATCCAACCCGTAAATTTGTAAGTGCATGAATCATCATAGACCAAAGAGAAATAGCCCACTCGCAAGATATGGTATCAGTTTCATCATTTACCATATAAATAAATTATTAGAAAGCCTCTGTCATTATGCTTTGTTTCAGCATTCAGAAGATCATCAAGCTTAGCCTAGCATCAATTTATTTATCATCTGCTAAGCCCAACTATTCCACAGTAAATCATTCAAGCACATTACAGACTATAACATTCACTAGTCTCAGTTGATAAGCAATCCAAGGCATCAAGATCATCATCTACTGTGTAGATTAACGAAAGCCACTGTCAACGCACCCTAAACCCATATTCAAGAAAATTACCACAGATAGCCATCACAAGGGAGAAATCGGCATATCCACCACAAAGTGCGATATATCGACACATCAATCAAATACACCAGTCAATCAGTAGTATTAAATGGTCTTGCAATATAGCTCATATAAACTTTATACGTGTTGTACACTTAGCCCTTAATTATCAGGTGCTTTCATCCGATGAATAGAACTTTACCAATAGGCACTAATGCCTGTAAGATTGTCCCTAGGATACTCCCTAAGGCACGACTGTCTTATTTTAAGTAAACATTTCCACTATGATATGCTTTGCATCTGAATTCTATTTAAAACATAACCCTGCAAAATGCAAATCCTAAGGTCCGTATCAACGATGCATGTGCTTAAGTAATAAATTAGACATGCATTATTAATATATGACATTCATTTAAATTAATCCTACACCCTATACTTACTCTCATACCCGCTATTTTATGTACTAATTGGTATTAGTACAAGCAGCTTCGCGCCCTGAAAATGAATTTTAGTATATTAAATCTTACAATCTTGGCTTCTTGAATTTGTAAAATAAAATAAAATAATTCATAAAGAATAGATGTTGCGTGTTGTTCAACCCATACCATTGATAACAGTAAAGGCTGCAACATAAGTTATTGTACACGCACACATGAAATCACAAAACCCTAACTACAACCATGCTTCTTTTATGTAATAATTTTTATTTAATTTTCCATCTGATTTCCTTTTGCCCTTATTAAAAATGTTATTTGCTATTTGCTACCTTTTTCGCTATACGACGTGTAGAATCCGACGTCTCGAACTTTGGCGTCGACAACTCCAAGATTTCGTCTTCGACTCGTCACTAAAGACAACAAGTAGCAAGGCAAGCACTCCTTGATCATATTGATCCTAATTTTTCATAATTAACTAAAATGTTAATTAAAACTTGCATGCATACGCTATGTTCCATAATACTGTTATTGGGTACTGGTAGATATACCTTTCATTGATCGATTTCTTTAATTGATATTGATATGTGAACCTTGATAATGCTAGCTCGTGGATAAACACTCGATCTCAAAATGGGTATATTCGATTATTACTTGCATATGCTTAGCCATGCCTTAGACTGGGATACGAACATATGGTTTACTGTTTGTAATGAACTTAAAATATTTGACATATTGGATTTAAAATATTGAACATGATGAACTTTAATCTTGAACCTAATGGAATATTGTGATGTTTATGTTTTATCACTTCTGAAAATAAAACTATGTTTTCAACGTGGGTGATTATTGGCAATAGCCAGAAGTGCAATTAACAATGCACGCAGATAGGGAGAAGTATTGCCCATGTCACATTAAGAACCGAACATAGCGTTGCATGATCCAAGTATAACTGTACACCCACAAGTACTGGAATGGGACAGTCTTAACTCATTAAATTATTTGGGACTAGCTTTGCACATTGGAAGGCAGAAGTAGCACAAGCTGTGAATCCATTTAGGTTGGCTTGCTTGGGGCTGCCACATGTTCTTCGTGGGTAAACACATTCCTGTGCAACGGTGTACGTCTGGCTATGAATTGGGGCTGCTATTATTCTATTTGAGCCACTGGCTCCTGGTTATTATTACTTTACTATTTATTGGCTTCCATCATAGTCAGGGTTAAATGTCACCGGGTTGGTGCAAAGCTAGGTTCAGGTAATTGAACAGTTTCGTTATGAACTCTCTGGCGGCACACCAAAGGAAGTGTGCTAATAATCTGCCAAAAGGGAGAACATATCTTGTGGGTAAAGCTATACAACTCTGCAGAGTTTAAAACTAATCGATTAGCCGTATCCACGGTCATGGAGGACTTGGTGAATCAGCATTAGTTAGTTGTTTTATAAAAATGATTTGGTGAGCTTACCCCTACAGGTGATTCAATACTAGACATTCGTTGGCAAGGTTGAATTCAGCTGTTGTGCCTTGTGTTGGCAAAAGTTTATCTTTCAGATATTTACCACATATGTTGGGAATGGACGATTTAATACTCCCGAAGGGCCGTGAGTAATTTGTTACATTTCATTCACGAAGGGCCGTGAGTAATTTATTACTTATTGATTACTTGTTATCTTAATTATCCGTCAAATTGAATTGTTTCATTTATGCTTTCACTCTATTATTCAATATTTATAATTCCATTTGGGTCCGAGCAAAAGTTAACCGTAGAAGCCTTCTTTTGGTTTAACTTGCATATATTTTAGGAATTGCAAACACTACAAGTCTTGCTGAGTACGCAATGTACTCACCCTTGCTATTATTGTTGGTTTTAGGCAGGAAATCTCGACAATCACTCTGACGCAGAAAAACGAGATTATTAACGACGGTTCTTTCTAAGGCTTTACCTTGTCAGTTGCCTGCGGGTTATGTGGCAAACTACAAGATAATTGTTTCTTTTGCTATATTTAAGTTGACTTTCTCGGTCATATTGTATCAATACTTCTGCTGAAATAAAATATGAATCTTTTGCATGGTTGTGATTTCAAATTGTGTTTGGGCGTGCTAGCTACTGATCATGGGACTAGCACAGTATGCGCATTAGAATCTTTTTTTTATGTTACACTGTAGCATAAAAGGGAGGGTCTCACATGTTTGATGAGTGAGGATTGAGCTTTGTAAGACTATTTGCGATGATTTAGCATTTTACTATTTAGAAAATGGAGATCAATTAATTTGAATTGATTACTTGCCTAGTTAATTTATTTATTCAGTTCAGCATAGCTGCTCCTGTTCAGTGCTTCTAATGTTACATGGTATGCTATCTTTAGTGATGTCTACAATACGCATGAACTGTTACTATGCTAAATTATACTAATATTGAAGTAAATTAATTCATGGTAAGTTTGAATTCTAAAATAGTAATATTATTAGGATTGTTATAAATTAGTCAGTGATCCTATCTCCAGTGACGATGAGGACAGTTAATTCAAGCAGCCCTACATCTGAGAGCAAAATCTTAATGACTTGATCTATGTTGCTAGTTTTAATTCACTTTTACTGTATATTGCCATAGTTGAAAGTTTAGTATCCATGCGTAGTTTTCATACTATGGTTTTAGTCCATGCTATGCTCATGATACTATAGTATCCATGAATAGTTTTTATGCTATGGTTTTAGTCCATACTATGCTCATGATACTATTTACTTTATATGGCAATAATATTTTGTGTTTAACAATTAAATTTAAAATAAATAATGAGAAAATTACTAATACCGCATTTTGTAAGCTAGGATGCATGCATGACTGAGCCAGGATAGTAGGACGCCATGATTGATTTTCCTATAAAAAATACAAAAAAATGCACTATTGAGATTAGCCTATCTTATTCTACTAGGTTTGGACCAAATCGAAGCCCGGGTTCATCTGGCAGGCTGAAGATTACTTCAGCTTAAGCAGGCTGAAGATTACTTCAGCTTAAGCATGCTTGGGTTGGTCACCTTGATTGTGCCGATGCCACTGGATTCAACCCATTCAGGTCAAGCCAATAACTTCTGAGAAGCACATGGAAGAATGAAGATGCAATATTATATATTTAATTTGGTTGTTTATGGAACCTTGGGTGTTGGATTTTATATTTTGATGATTCAGAGATTTTAAGACTTGTTTGTTTATTCAAAATTACTATCTTTCCAGTTAGAGGAAAGAAACACTGAATTCAGAAATCAGAAGAGCCTTTGTTTCAATTGTGTCTTTGCCAAATAGGTTTGGGAAAAAATGGTGGTCTGGACCGCTGGACGTCGCCGCCGGCTTTCAAAATTGCCACGAATATTCAGAGTATTGCCGACTGCTAGACAGGCTTCTCAGCAAGCTTGTCTAAGAAAGATCGGTGACAGCTTAACACTACTAGTATCGATTCACAACAGCCATCAGTTTCTACGGTTACATATCTTCGTTTACGTATGATGGAATCTAGTATCCCCTAGCATCGTCCATCGACCACTAAGGAGAGAGTAAGATCCGGAGATAAAAGCATACTACAGTTTCTGCTAGCACTCTTTTCATTTTAATCCTAGTTCCATCACTGCTCTGTGATGTTGCAACGCAATCATTGTAGTAGCCTCCCTACTCCGTAGTATCCTGCCATTGCCATTTTCTCTCTTATTTTCGATTGTAACACTTGTTCAACCTTTTCTAATAAATAAGGACATTGCCTTTGGTCAACAGTAAAGCTCGCAACATTAATTCATTAGCGAATGTCATTATTCATTCATCAGTATCACACGCACACGAGCACGGCGGATGGAGGTTGTAAGAGTTTTTCTTTTCGCAAAAAAGCATTTTTTTAAGTACAGAAATTTCTATCAAAACCATTGATGATAGAAGAAAAATTAAAGGGACTAGCCCCTAGAAACTTGTAATTTTTTTTTTTTGAGCGATTAGAAACTGGTAGTTTTGTAATTTCGTGTTAGACCCGCACAAAGTTTTCGACTATGGCACGGCTTCCCGGCCAAACCAATCCTACAAACTTTTTTATGATCTCAAAACCAATCCTCCAAGCAACTGTGGCATCTAGGTTAACCTTCATTTTTTTAAGGAAAAAAAAGCTACCTTGACCTCATATTTAGTGCTAAGTAAGAAGTAAATTCCCAAATACATTGCACTTCGAACAAAGAAAGAACCACAATTTGGTCGATGAGCACGGAAGAGAGGGAGAAACTAGAGAGTCAGCGGGGCAGCTAGGGTTGGGTCGGATTGGGGCGGACCAAGGTTTAAAATTTTGGTGAAATTTTAAAAATCTTGGTAAAGATTTCGGATTTCGGTCGGGATGAGATCCTAAATCCTGGCAAGATAAAAAAATTGAAAAAAATTGAAAGTGCTACAGTAACTTCACATTTTGTTTTTTGACCGGATGTGTAAGCTAGCAATGATGACTATCAGTCTATCACTAGTAGCTAATTAATCCGTCACTTCATGTTGTTTAACTTGTCTCTCTGCTGCCTGCTACTTGATAGTTGAAGGCTTACAGCGCCGTAGCCTGCTTGCAGGTGATCGATCGATTAACAACGTCGCTTTTGCTCTCTATCCTTTTTTTGACCAGATTTTGACCGGATGTGCAAGCTAGCAATGATGACTGGCAGTCTGTCACTAGTAGCTAATTAATCCATCACCTTATGTTGTTTACCATGTCTCTCTGCTGCCTGCTACTCGATAGTTGCAGGCTTACAGCTGTAGCCTGCCTGCAGGTGATCGAGCGATTAACGACGTCGCTTCTGCTCTCTACCCTATCATTTATTTCCAGCAGATATATGCATGAAGCTAGTCCGGGCTAGCAAACTAGATTCCTCCTGCAGGTTGTGAACTTAGGGCAAGTACAATAAGGTCATGTCAGCGGGCTCTTAGCTTGTACATGTTAGCATTTGTCTATGTGGAAGAGTGAGAAACGATGAGAGAGAAGATAGCTGGCTCTTATTTAGTAGCCAGCTTTGCACGGATACATAGGTAAATCATTTATGTATAAGAGAGAAGAGATAGTTATTGCACAACATCTAGAGACAACTTTTGGAGACAGTTATTGTACATGCTGGCTTTTAGTTTACTATTAGCCTGCAGTGGGCTTTACTATTGTACTTGCTCTAGGCATCTGCAATGGTGTAGTCAACTACTAGCTATAAAAAATGTACATGTCATCTATAGATGGCTAATAGATAACCTCTCCAATGGACTAGCTATAGCATTATCTACAAAATTAAATATGAGTCCATATGTAAGAGGTGATAAATGCCTTGGAATCAGCTATAGCCTGACTATAAGTTACTCCCTCCGGTCTGGTAATATCTGTCGTTTTGGACATCGACACAGTCTTCAAAACACAACTTTGACCGCTAATTTTTATTATAATATATTTATAAAACCCAATAAAATTATAATATTATGAAAGTACTTCTCGAGAGTCTACACATATAATTTTTATGTATCCAATTTAAATATTTAAAAATATATTGTTAGTCAAAATTTCGGAAGTTTGACCATCACTATGTCCAAAACGACATGTATTACCAAACTGGAGGGGGTAGTAGTCAGTTTATATCTCTCTCTTCTTTTCTCTCATCCACCTAAGCAAAATGCTGAGTTGACACTCTTAGCTGAAGTGGCACCATTGCAGATGCCCTTAGTTGTGATGCTCCAGCTAAGCTAGCTGCTAGTGATGTCCCCGATCCTTGGTTAGATTTCTCTACCCTGCTGGCTCAGTGACTGTAACTCATTGTATATATTGGTTTGCTCTTTTGATCCTCTAATGGGACCTAGACTTTCTTGAAAGAAAAGGCTCCACTCATTTTTCACAACCAACATTTTCCTTATCACCAATAGAGGTGGGCGTCGTGCCGTGTCGCGTCGCGTCCGGCCGCCCGCCCATCGTGCCGGGTCGAAACTGCGTCGTGCCACGACTACCATCGTGCCCACGGTGGGCGTGCCGCCCGACTCACTTTTGGTGAGCCCAAGCCCGACCCATTTAACCGTGCTCGCTTGCCGTCTGCCCAAACCCGACCCATTTTTACTATTGTGACGAACAAAGAAATAAAACAAATCACTACTACTAAACTACCTATTTTAATTACATAAGAGACTAATAACATCAACAAAATGTCAAACATAAATGCAATGCTTGAAGATGCCCTGAATCAACAATATCTACCAACTTTTAAGCCTTAATCCGTGATTTCGTGCTCGTTCGTGCCGTGCCGGCACGGGCCCGGCCCAAACTGTCGTGCCGTGCCGTGCCACCCGTCGTGCCTGGTTCGGGCAGACGCCCGCGTCTCTGATTGCGTGCGGCGGCCGCCCGCCCGAATCGCGTCGCCGTGCTTTGCACCGTGCCATACCATCGTGCTTCGGGTCGGCCCAAAAAAGCCCGGCCCAATGCCCACCTCTAATCACCAAGAAGAAAAAAGAATCCAACATCTTCCCTGTAATTTGCATGCAACTCTCTACCTCTAGCATTGGCAGTTACCGAGCACATGTTCTTTAGGTTGTACATTGTTTCCTCATCATGCATGTAATTTCCTTTGACTGCATGCAAGCATGCAACTGGTGCATCATAAGATTCATACTGATCTCTAGCTTTCATGTAGCATTTGACATTCTTTGTTCATTAGTTTGAAATGTATGCTAGAAAAGGGAAGTGCAAATGTGTTCATGTAATTTAAGTTTAATTCATTGTTGATCTGTATAAAAGTTCTATATCCGTTAGAATTTTATAAATTTGCTCAAATTTGATCATGATCCAAAATTTTTACGAAAGATTAATCACTACCTCAGAACCCTTATATAAAATTTTCAAAAATTTTAAACTTGTTTATTTGCTTAATCAAATATATGAATGCAATACATATAGCACTATCATAATTTTTGAAAATTCCTTGTTGATTACCATCTAAAAATTTTATGGTAACATTAGTGATGTATCAGGACCATTCATAAAAATTTTCAAAATTTTCTAACGTGGTTTGAACCATTTTTCATTCGAATGAAATTTGCCGGTCAACCTTCAGTAGCACTTTCCGAATTTTTGAAAATTCTTCAAGCTTGATCATTATTTCAAAATTTTATAGGAACATTATGGATGTGTTAGAACCATCCACAAAAATTTTCAAATATGGTTTACACCATTTCCATTCGGTTGAAATTTGTCGGCTAGCTTTTTATCCGGATAGTAGCACTGTCAGAATGTTTAAAAATTTCTCATGCTTGATCATTATCTGAATATTTTATGAGAATATTAGTGATGTGTCAGGACCATAAAAAATATTTCAAAATTTTTTAACGCCGTTTGAACCATTTTTTGTTAGTTGAAATTTGCCGAGATTTTGACAATTTCGAATGAAATCTTGGTCCAAAAAATTTTGGATTTGAATTTTGTCTGAAATAATGAGATTTCACTAAAATTTTGGATTTTGGAGGGTGACAAGATGTGAATCGAAAACAATAATGTGAAACCTTGGGCGGGACTTTACGAATCGATAAGGCATTGGGCCGTATTAATAAACCAAACAGCCTCTTAATTAAAGTCTACAAATTTTTTTTTTTGAATTTGAGGTCCTAACTTTTGGCTAAACATGCAAAATTAGAAGCTACTCCAAATACAAACATTTATCGTCATTTTGAGGAAAAGAATAGAATGGAGAGTGACGAAGCGATCAAGTCCAAACTCAGTATTAAATTTAGAATGAGCCGAGTTTTAAACTGGCCCAAGTTTAGCACTGTGATGCCATGATGCTATAGCTTACGACGGCACCTTAAAAAGCAATATCAGAACAAATTAACACCAAATTAAGCATAAACGAATTAAGCAAATTTATGCGTGTGCAGTGGGCGCACCTAAGTACACCAGTTGTGCCTGTGGTGGTGTGCGACGGTGAAAAAAAAACCAGATGACGCTATTAATCAGCACAAATGATCGCCTCCTAAAAGTGCTCGAAATCAACGTACGACGAATCAGCATGAGCCGAGCTGGCCTTCCCGCCGGCGCTCGTCGGAGTGCCGCCTTGTGCCGCGCCGTTCTTGGAGGCGTCGCCGGCGAGCCGCGAGCAGCAGTCGACGGCGTCGGGGATGTAGGGCGGCACGGCGCTCCTCACCAGCGCCCAGTTCACGCCCTCGAAGAAGGGGTGCTGCTTGACCTCCGCGGCGCCGCGCCGGTACGCGAGACGCCTCGGCGGCTCCTTGACGAGCAGGCCGCGGATGAGGTCCCTCGCGGCGGCGCTGACCCCCGGCGCGTCCGGGAACCGCAGCGGCTGGCCGATGACGTTGAACAGCGTGGCGCGGTTTCCGGAGCCCTTGAACGGGGTGGTGCCGTGCAGCAGCTCGTACAGGAACACGCCGAACGTCCACCAGTCGACGGCGCTGCCGTGGCCCTCGCCGCGGATGATCTCCGGCGCGAGGTACTCGTGCGTGCCGACGAACGACATGGACCGCGCGCCCGTCGGCTCGGCCGTGAACTCCAGCGACGTCGACGACGGCTTCTTGCCGTCGCCTATCGTCAGCCCGTGCTGCTTGGCCTTGGCCGCCTTCTTCTTGCTCTTCTTGGTCGGGAGGATGAGCGGGAGCATGCAACCGTGGACGAGGCCGCCGCCGCCGACACGGCCGGACAGTGATCGGACCAGCGTCGGGCTGACGGAGCATCGGAGAGAAAGATCAAAGTCGGAGAGCATGATGTGGCCTTCCTCCCTGACCAGCACGTTCTCAGGCTTGAGGTCCCGGTACACGACTCCCAGCATGTGCAGGTACTCCAGGGCAAGCAGCACTTCAGATGCGTAAAACCTGCATGGATTACCGTCAGCACGAACACAGATTCCAAGATTTTTCAGAATCATTCCTACCACTCGATCGATCAAACCAATCAGCAATCTAATTTAACTTCTAAGTCCTCCATTTCAATTGTTAGACGAAACCAAAACTGTAGCAAAATGTGGTGAAACGACTCATTCACCTTGCGGCATGCTCGGTGAAGTGCTTGTTGGGCTGCTTCTGCCTGAGGGAGTGCAGGTTGCCGCCGCTGCAGTACTCCATGACGAGGCAGAAGAACTTGTCCGTCTCGAAGTGAGAGTAGAGCGTTGGCAGGAAGGGGTGGTCCAGGAGGCCGAGTATCTCCCGCTCTGTCTGCGCGCGGGCCAGCTTGTTCCGGCTGACGAGCGACCCCTTGTCCATCACCTTCATGGCGAAGAGCGCGCCGCCGGCGCCCCGGAGCTCGACGAGGTACACGCTGCCGATGTCGCCGTAGCCGAGCCGCCTCAGCAGCCTGAAGTGGCCCAGGCTGAGCGGGGACTCGCGCGCGCTGGCCGCTCTGATGGCCTCCCACCGGCCGTCCCCGCCCGTGTGCCGCCGCACGAGCACCGCGCCGCTGCTGGCACCATCGTCCACGCCGGCGGCCCATCCTGCGGCAGCGTCGTGGCTGCGTCTGGAACCGTGGAGATCACCATTGGTCGTTGCAGGATTTGCTGCCGCGACGGAGCTCGACATTGCCGCCGTGGAATGATCGGCGTCGTCTGTGTAGATAATTGGGTTCAGGCTCTTTCTGAAGCCCGACGGCTCGCGGGGCGAGTGATCTGCTGCGCTGAGCATCCTCGGGCTTGGCAGCGTCGTCGGGTACACGCCGGCGTCGAAGCTGCTGATCCCGACTTGCTCCATGCCGCTCGTACTAATCATGCTCTCACCAATGCTATTACTCCATGCATGATGATGTATCGCTAGTACTACGATCACAAGGAATTGCTCTGCCACCTCAAGGAGCTCGCTTGGTCGGAAAATTGTGGCTTCATGTTAACATGGTCAGGTTGATGACCTGCTTAGGATTAGTTGACGCCTACTTGATTGAAAAGAGATCTAGCCTACAAAAAGTTCTATATGATCACTGGACTCAAGGCAGTTGATGCTTAAAAGGGCAGAAGAAGCCACAAACACGCGCGCCCCACGTCTCGGGCCGGACTCACGGAAACAAATTCATAGCTTGCAGCAGAGAAGCCTGGGTTCTGGAGTTAAGGACACAAAATTCATGAGAATCCAGGTGCGCATGTCGGCTTGTTCGTGGCTACCACTAATGTATAGATGCATCGATCGATAATTCAGAGGAGGGATGGGAGGAAGAGGGAGACGTGGAGGGGGCGAAGGGGAGAGACAGAGAGAGAGAGAGAGAGGAGCCTGCAGCGTGTTGGATCATTGCTGGTGGGAGCAGAACAGGGGGACCGTCGTGGCGGGAGGGAAGAAATGAAAGAGGAGAATGTCAACGCAGCTGGAGCTGGTCTGTCGACTGTCGTCGGCAAGGGGAGCTGCTGGTTTGGTTTGATTGGGACGGCTCATCTTTGAGAGGGCGATGATGATTATTTTCTCCAGTTGAGTATGATTACATGGAAAAGCTCTTGCGTCTGGGCCGTTTTAGTTAGGCCGGCAGCGAACGGAGTTTCAAACTGGTTGTTGGACTCGCGTCCTAATTTGGAAGAGTTGACACTACTATGGAGAGAGACATCAGTGGCGGTTCTTAAGAGACATCAGTGGCGGTTTTTGAACCGCCACTGATTAAGCGCCACTGATAATGACCATTAGTGACGGTTCCAACTAAAAACCGTCACTGATAATGCTAATATCAGTGGCGGTTCCAATAAAAACCGCCACTGATAATGCTAATATCAGTGACGGTTTTTCATTGGAACCGCCACTGATAACCCCCCCCCCCCCCGCATTAAAAAAAACCAGCATTTGTGGCTAGCCTCAGGAAATGCTAGCCATGCCCTCTGAAACAGCACACAAATAACAGTTTATATCATACACAAAACAAGACGTATATGTGCATAAATGCATATAACAGATTCATATAAGCATTTACACATATCAACATCAACATATAAATCTGTACAACCAAAAGAGTAGCAGAATAACATCTCCCACTCATCACATGAATATGCATATAACACAGCCCATTCAGAGATCAAATACAGTAAATTTCTTTTCCGACAAGATTGGATTTTTCCTGTAGGTTCCATGCACACAAACTGTGGATAAAAGGAACGAGCACAAACACACTACCATTCAGGAGATGATGCAAAGTCAGTTTTAAAATCACATACCTTTCCTTTGCGAGTCTAAATCAATGTTGGCACGATCCTCCTCTGATTCATCCTCATGGTTCATTTCCAAAATCTAAAAGAGTTGAGAAAAGTACAAACCACATGAGTAGATCATATACAAATTATTCCAAAATAAAGGCTACATGAATATCCCGATCAAATGCTAAAGCACAGAGAAACAACAATTTCTAAAAATAAAACTAAGCTATCACATTGTCTAAGCAAGAGGGGTTGCAGACGTGCAGTAGCAGTATATTTTCATACTTCAGTTGCTAGAAATCTAAAATGCGCCCTAATGTTTTCTAAGACAAATAGGAGTGCATTATTTTTTGATATTTGAAATACTTGACTGCACCATAGGTCATATTCTCTACAAAACTATCAGCGGTTAACTAGTTCCTGTCCTCAGGAAGGAAATGGCATGTGAACTATAACCATCCAAAGGAGTATACCAGCAGCATAGGTGTAACACCCCAAAATTTTGCTTTTCTTAAATTCACGTGTGATTTGGCACTTTGGTGAATTTTCTGGAATTTATTTGAATTTATTTGGAATTTATTTGAATTTATTCCATTTTGAAATAATTAAAAAATTAAACTTTGCAAATAAAATTTTGTTGGAAATATTTTATTTGAGTCCAAAATGATCCAAAATATTTTCGTAATTTTTTGGAATTTTTCGAGTCTTTTGCTATTTTTAATGAATTAAATGAATTCTTGGGAATTATTTTAATTATTAAATCGCTGGAAAATGCGAGTGGGTTTGTCTTGTTCATCCGATCGAGCCCGAGTCGGACTCGAGTTCGAGTCCGACCGAACCCGACCCGAGCCACGTGACTCGGCCAGAACCAAATTTAAACCCAATCGATCCCAACCGTTGGATCAAGATCCAACGGCCAGGATTTCCGCATCTGCTTCGACCGGATCCGCCGGTCCGATCTCGCCAAGATCGTGGCGCTGATCGTGCCACGTGGACGGCCGTCCGTCGTCGTCTCCGCCGAAAGTCCGAGCCGGACTCACGCCGCGCCGCCGTGGGAACTAGGTTTCCGTTTTCCGCGAGCCGAGGCTATTTAATGCCCGGATCACACCCGAGGACCGCCTTGACCTTGCGCAGCTGCGTTCTAGCCGTCGCCGCCGCGTGCCCGACGCACTGGCAATCGCCGGCGGAGTCGTAGCACCCTCCGCCGCGGTTACGCTTGATTCGCCGCCGTCCGCCCCCCGCCGCCATTGACCCCAGATCCGGACTCACCGCGACGAGACGCACCCGAAGGGACCACTCACCTCGCCGGAGAAGGCCGCAAACGCCGCGTTCGTGTCGCCGTCCCGGCTCGGCCGGCTAGCTCACAAGACGCCATCGCTGCCGCTCAAAGCTTCTCAGCCGTCCGATCAAGATCCAACGTCCCAGATCACGCCACGTCATCTCACGGTGAGATTCCGTCCAAAACCACTAGATCCAATCTTGACCGTCCGATCTAGATCCAACGGTCCAGATCAACCGCGTTTACCCCAAACGCGTGAGTTCAGATCCAATCTGCCCCAATGATTTTCAAATCAACGGTCGAGATCTAGCCACGTGTGCGGGAGACTGACCGCCATGGCGCCGCCACGCTGCGAGCGTGTCTCTGACACGCGGGGCCCGCATGTCAGCGGCCCAGCCAAGCTGCACCATGACGTCACGCTGACGTCATGGCGGGCTCAAGATGTTAGCGGGCCGTCCCGGCCGAAAGCGCCGACGGCGATGACGCCAGCCGGGTCCCACTGTCGTGGCCATGGTCGAGCCCTCGCCGACGCCGCAGCGACGTCACACCTGGGACCCACATGTCGCTGACACGAGGAGTCGTGGGACCGAGTCCACAGTAGACCCGAGCCGGCGTGGACCAAGTCCATGGACCGGCTGACGTCAGCCAACCAATGAGCGGTTGCCACGTGTCCAAGCTGACGCAATAAATGATTTTCCGAACAAGAAAATGATTTAATAATTCGGTTTAATAATTGATTTGAATTTCAAAACTTCAAACGCTTATAACTTTTATGCGTTTCAACTCCGATTTGAGTGATTCAAATTTCTAAATTTGTATAAAATTGAGACCTACCTAAATATGAATTTTATTTAATTTTTGGACTAAAGTTTTTCTCTGTAAAATTATTTAATTGATTATTTAAACTCTAAATAATCATAACTTTTGCATTTTAACTCCAAATTTGACGATTCCAGTTTCTAAAAATTCATAAAATTATGTTCTCTCTGTTTATGGATTTTATTTGGATGTTTGGACACTTTTTTCCTATTGTTTATTTGTGTATTGCTATTTGCACGCTTTACGAGTAGACGTTGAAGTGCCGGAAGGATTCGAAGGAGAAGTATTGACTCAGGATCCAACTCAAGACCAAGAGCAAGTACTTTGTGAAGGCAAGTTGTGCTTTGACCATGTTGATCCTATTTCGAAATCTATTTTGATTTAACCTATTGCATGCTAGTTCAATTAGAAAATACTTTATTTACATTTGGGGAATTAGATAAATACCAATTTGCTGTATGACACCTTGATTACTTAAATATGTGCCATGACCCTTGTCACCCTAGTTGTAGTTTACTAGTTGGACATTATTAACTTGCCAACATGGGTTTAGACCGTTGTAGTAAACTGCTTAGACCTGCTACGTGCTCGTGACATGATTTTGGACGAACAAATGTTAATATTGACTTAATGATATATTGAACCTGTTTTGGAAAGGTATCATGTGATGTTGATGGCACGTGGTGCATGGTAATCAACTGGGGTTTGATAAATAGTTTTTCGACCGGGGCATGTGGCAAGAGTAATCAGGTGGGCCAGTTGTGGCATTGGGGATGTTGATTTGGTTCTTCGGGTAGTCTTGCCCTGGTCACCCTAAGGACTTAACCTTGCAAGCCTTTGAACTGGGTCTAACGTGCAACCACATGTCTGTAATGGGACGGACCTAGTTGACTAAGTTGCTAATAACGCATTACTGTGGGACCTCGGGAGGTCAACTACACCCTTTGTGTAAGTTGTGCGGGGAGCGTCTGGGCCGAGGCCAGTACCCATCTAACGGTTGATTGGCCTAGACTTCGCCTTAGCTAAGGGAAGGGTTAGTGTGCAATAACCGGAGGACCACTTGTATTGTTAGAAGTTTCCGAAAGACTTTGTTACTGAACTACGCCTTTGTGGTGTTTGATCAGTATCTTGTGGGTAAAGTGCATAACCTCTGCAGAGTGTAGAATCTATTCGAATAGCCGTGTCCGCGGTATTGGACATCGCTCGGGAATTACAGTCAAGGGTTAGATTTTCTCAAAAATAACTTGGATTTGAAAGGTTGGGTTGGATTAATAATGATGTTGATGGAATTGTGGATTAGGATGGGAAAGATGTTTATTAAACTCCTTGAAAAGTTAATTATGCTTTACTTGTTTCTACTGCTTTCGAATCTACTTATATTACTTGTCAAATGTCAAGTTACTGCAAATATACCTTGAGCTATTCCTTTGTACCAAGCCATGCATATAGTATATTAGCTTGCATTCTGTGCATGACTTGCTGAGTACCAAGTACTCACCCTTGCCACCCTACAACACCAGTTGAAGAGGAGACTACACCAGCTTTGGAGGAGGAGCTCCAAGAGGATCCGTCTACTTAGGGAGCGAGCCCAGTCAGTTGCCTGTGGTATACTGGATGGCGCCACGAAGTTATTTGATTTTCTGCTGCTACTATTTCTCTCTGAATAAGTTTCTCCCTGCGAGGCATACATTTGTAACTTGACCATAAGGTCGAGTAACCAGTTTGACTATTTAAATAAAGTACTTTATTAGTATCGAGTGGTATGATTGTGATATTTACCGATGTTAAGACTGTGTGCACTAGCGCGTTCCTGGACTAGTGCTGAATACACAGAGGGTCCGGATTTGCAAATTCGGGGTCCCGACAGAGGTGGTATCAGAGCCATACTGACCGTAGGCTCAACCCTAAGCTAGAATGGTCGTAGTGAGGATAAAACCTATTTTCTAAAGCTAAAAATTTGTCAAGATAAGAAATGACATCTCGACTTATCCCATTCATTCTTTTCTTGTCTCTTGCTGAATTTTCCTTACCTTGTCACGATTTAAAAATTTCGAGTTCTTACGAGAGCACTCTTGTGACAGATGGAGGGAGAGTTCAACTACGTCGATCTGGAGGTTGGTCACACCGCAGAACTTTGGCATATGCTACAGACTCTCGGGGATTTTGAGAAGCAGCAATACCAAGTAGAAGTGATCAGACAAGCAGGATTGATCAAGGCTTGTGACGTGAAGATTGAGGTACCTGCTAGGAAGAAGGGCCCAGGCAATCGCCCGATACACCTTGACCGCCAGAGATCTACAATGCAGATGGGTATCCAAGAAGTATCACGACGAGCAATGCGGCACATTACCCGTATCTACGCCAGAGAGTTAGAGAGCACGGTGTTCCGTTATCACCCGCGCAGCAATAACCTTCTTGATCCGAAGGCGATTCAGGATGAGGATGCCATGGTTACACAGTTGGCACGATTTGTTGTCGCCCAGGAGGATGTACTAGATGATACAAGCAAGGAGCTACAGAAGGCCCGCAAGGAGATCACGACAGAGAAGAACAGATGGCGGGAAGCTCAAGAGCATGTGTCACACCTTCTGCGAAGGATTGACGAGTTGGAGATGGCTTTATACTGCAACTGCAGCTGATTTCGAGCTACACGAGCCGATCCGGAGGAGTCAGATCTCGATGAGGACACCGCTTCTTAGACTACCACAGATGACACGATTGCTGGACATGGCAATCGTTTCGGCGCCTATGCCGCAAAGATCCATACCCAGGCCGTGGAGGTTTTCTCGATGAGTGAGCGTAGGTTCTATAGTGAGACTCCTTCGCCGAGTCGCGTCTTAGAATAAAGAGTCACCCTTTAGGCGTTAGACTCCAGTGTTAGTTCGATTTGGATTTTCATTGTTTGCTGAGTGTGCAGTATGTGTTGCAAGGCCCTTAGGCATTGTAAGCAACCATACCAAGTTATTAATATCAATAATAAAGTTGGACCTTAAAGTTACACCTTTCGCCCCGCATAAAGTTCCATATTACTTGTCTATTCTTGATTCCCCCTCATCTCTAAAACTTAGAGCAAATCGACAGATGGTGAACACCCGCGGAAACTTTGGAAACAATGGAAGTGGATCTCGCCCAGCAGAAAACCCCAATGATGGAGCACCAGCACCGCCAGTTGATATGCAGAATTTTGGAGCATTTCTTGCTACTCAGACTCAGTTGATGCATGCTATGATGCAACAAATGCAACACGTCACTGCTCAGGCCACAGCTAATCAAGTCAATCAGGGACAACGCCAGAATACCAGTTGAAGAGGAGACTACACCAGCTTTGGAGGAGGAGCTCCAAGAGGATCCGTCTACTTAGGGAGCGAGCCCAGTCAGTTGCCTGTGGTATACTGGATGGCGCCACGAAGTTATTTGATTTTCCGCTGCTACTATTTCTCTCTGAATAAGTTTCGCCCTGCGAGGCATACATTTGTAACTTGACCATAAGGTCGAGTAACCAGTTTGACTATTTAAATAAAGTACTTTATTAGTATCGAGTGGTATGATTGTGATATTTACCGATGTTAAGACTGTGTGCACTAGCGTGTTCCTGGACTAGTGCTGAATACACAGAGGGTCTGGATTTGCAAATTTGGGGTCCCGACAATAGGTCATATTCTAATTTCTTGATGGTTGTCTAAAATGGAATAATGGACGATGGATTGGGATTTTTGCTTGAAGATTTTGAATGGTTGATATTTTTATTTGCTATGTTTTCTATGTTTTTGTGCTAAGATACAAAGAGTTGGAGAGGTAATTAATATGTTTTCTATGTTTTTGTGCCATTTCCTTCCTCTCACTCGCTCTCTCTCTCTCTCTCTCTCCATCCTTTTCAATCCTCATCTCAAACACCCTTTGCAAATCAAGAACCCCCAGATCCAAAATCCCATGGAAATCATCTCGACCGAGAACCCAAAGTCCCTCTGGAAATCAAGTACAATTACCTTGAAGCCCTCTTGCTCCTACACCATACATGTTGTACATGCAGTTTCAGTATAGAGAGAGAGAGAGGGTGAGTGAGAGGAGCAGGGGACTCACCTTCACAGCATCCTCTCCAAGGGCAACTCCAATGGCCAGCGGCTCCCTCCTCTCCCAATCTTTGCACCTCAGCGACTTCTCACAAGCAAAGAATCGCCTCCTCTCCTTCCTCAAAACAGGTATGAGAAAAAGGGGTTAGATGTAGATCACCAATGGGAGGAGGAGGAATCTTTACCGGTGAGGCGCCGCTGCCGGAGAGGGAGGAGGAAGCGCTTAGTAGTGGAGGGAGGGAGGCACACGATGGCGCTGATGCGAGGAGTTCGTGATGCGATGATGCAGGTGAAGGAGGAGTTCACGATGAGACGAGAGAATAATTATATCACAAAAACCAATCAGCATTGCAACATTCCGGTGTAATAGATCGATAATTATATCACAAGCAAAACTATTATATCACACACATTGTAATAGATCGATAATAAATAAGATTAGTCATATTGACCAGTAGAGTATCTTCTCGTTTCTAAAGTTTGTCATGCTCTCGTTTACAATTTACAAGTCCACATCCAAGACCTAGTATCTTCTCACACAATCTTAAGCCTACGAGCCTTTAGGGTTCTTTGGAGGCGAATGACGTTTAACAACAGCATGGAGCAATTGATCATTGTTGTCTTCATCATAAAACTCGCCCTTTTTGTTGATGACTTCCTTCATGATGAAGTAAGCGAGCTATCCCTGAATGGCTTGGATGTCAAGAGGATGTAGTCCTGTCGTAGGCAATTTGAGGCGCTACAAGTACGAAAAATAAATCTAAGAGTATATATAGAAATTGAGTGGTGCGAATAAATGTGTAATGTTAGCGTGACAAACCTCTACGTCATTGTCTATTATTGTAGAAGATAAGATTTCGCGCATGTATTGGCACACGAAGTACCCACATAAATTTGTGCCTTGCGACTGCTTGTGACACTACAAAAATTGAATAAACTAAAATGTCATGGAAGGAGTTATTTACTATGAAATGCGATATAAGAATATTTCTTGCGTGCGTACCGAAAATTTAGTTCGGACTGAAAGGGATTTCTGGAATGGGCGGTATCTCAAGCTCTTTGTACAATATCTTTTGAACGCCGCATTCATTACACTTAGCAGCTCTTCGTAGTCTTTTTTATCTTTGTCCATCGAATCCATGACCAGCAACTTGCTCTTTTCTGGAGTCAAGATTACAAGAATCGATGGAACCTACATATACATGTATGATGCTATAGTCATTAGCCCTAGGATAAGAGAAATGAGAGAATTCAACAAGTGATTTAACTAGCCAGTGAGAAACTTACTTAAAATTGTATGGAACAAGTATGAATTCCTTGTCTTGTAGTTTTAGCAACGCCCTGTATATGTATTCCTCAACCTCATTTGGTGCTCTTAAGATTTCGGTCTGGCACACCGTTCCTGGGTCGAGGAATCCCACTGGGCCCTTGGTTCTTCTCAATTCAATAGTCTCGTATCTAGATAAGGAAAAAGTTAGACAAGACATTTATCGGTATTACGTGAATGTAAACCATGATTTATATAGTAGACACTTACAGTGTCCAGCATCGCAAAAAAGACACGTCGAGGGCGTCGTGATAGAACAAGTTGTGCAAGTTATCGAATTCTATCATGAAGTAGCCAGACCCCTCATGGTGAAAATGTTCCTCTCCGTAAATGGCAGTGATCACCTTCGGGAGTATATGTTGATTGGATCGCATCATGTACCAGTCATGTAATCGCTGCATCATGAGTGTTAGGCTCTTCAACTTCGATTCGGTGACTAATGGCTTTCCAAGCTCGTATTTCAGCCTTTCGTGATTATCTTGTACTTGAGATTTCGCTTTGCCCTTTCCTTTTCCTCGATGACATCATACTGCTCGCTTCGCTTGATCTAACTGATATGGCTTGTCTAACGGGCCATTTCTTCGGATCAGGTGTTGTACCTTCGTCTTTTGAAGTGGTCACACTAAGCTTTGGATGTTGAGGCGCTGGTGACGAATGGGCTCCTAGAGCAGGCTCCTTTATAGTGGGCGTAGTAGCCATTTGGCCTTTCAGTGTTGGTGATGAATGGGCGAGTTGTAATGCAGGAGAGGCTGGCGGTTGTACTGCAGGAGAGGCTGGCGGTTCATGATCCAAGACGATGTCACGCTTACGCCACTGGATGAAAGTGTGAACAGCACTTCCTAGAGTTGTGACCTCATCATTGCAAGGCATTTCCAGTCCAACCTCAGCAAACTGTGGAAGCACCGTGTCCACCTGGACCTTTGCATAACCTGGAGCTATCGGAGAGTTGTGCAAAACATCCCCTTGTTGGTATGGATAAGCTATCCCTGTAGCAGCCTGTAAAAATATGTTCATGACAGGCACATTGAGCTGGCTGGGTGTGAGGTCTTGTATGTCGTCCACAGGATAATGCGTGTTATCCGGTTGTACCAATGGTGTGGACGCGCAACTGCTACGGCGATTCGTAGGGCTGGCGAGAACAGTGTAGTGTCCTTGCGACTGGCTCATGGCTTCTTGTACTTTTTGTTGAACTTGTTGTTCTATGGTGCTTTGTAATTCTTGAAGCATCTTTTGCTTCATCTCCTCCATATCCCGTTCCGCACGCTCTTCTTTCGCTCTCTTGCGACTCCTGTACGAGTCTTCGTGCTCTGGGAAACCAATCTTCCAGGGAACCTTGATGTAACATCCCAAAATTTTGCTTTCCTTAAATTCATGTGTGATTTGGCACTTTGGTGAATTTTTGGAATTTTCTGGAATTTATTTGGATTTATTTGGAATTTATTTGAATTTATTCCATTTTGAAATAATTAAAGAATTTAATTTTGCAAATAAAATTTTGTTGGAAATATTTTATTTGAGTCCAAAATGATCCAAAGTATTTTCCAGAATTTTTCTGGAATTTTTCTGAGTCATTTGCTATTTTTAATGAATTAAATGAATTACTGGGAATTATTTTAAATATTAAATCGCTGGAAATCCAAACCGAGTCGGTTACTGTTCATCCGACCGAGCCCGAGTCAGACTCGAGTTCGAGTCCGACCCGAGCTAGTTGACTCGACCGAACCCACTCCTAAACCTAATCAATCCCAACCGTTGGATCAAGATCCAACGGTTGAGATCCGCCCGTACCGGTTGAGCCGTGTCCGACCCGAACCCGTTCGCGCCGGTCCGATCGGGGCCGTTGATCGCGCCACGTGGACGGTTCTCGTGTCGTCTTCCCCGCCGAGTCCGAGCCGGACTCCGCCGGTGAGAGCGCCGCCGTGACCGACTAGGGTTCCGCCCTGAGCACGCCTCCCGGGGCTATTTAATGCCCGGATCGCACCCCGAGGATCGCCATCCCACGCCGGTCCCGAAACCCTAGCTCGCGCCGCTAGGATCCCCACTGTCTCGCCGCTATTGCTCGCCGGAGTCAAGAACAGCCGCCGTGTGTTCTTCGTGCTCCGCCGCAACCCAGCGCCGCTCCGTCGACCCCGAAGACGGATTTGGACTCCCGAGAGCGGGGCGCACCTGGGCGCACACTTCATCTCACCGGAATCGCGAAGAAACGCCGTTGCGGAGGTCGTCTCCTTCCTCTCTGGCCAAACCAGCGCCGCCGCGTGCCATCGCCGTCCCCGAGCTTCGTGCACCGTCGGATCCAGATCGGACGGCAACGGTGAGTTCACGTGTTTTCCCAAACCCTAGAAACCCGATTAGATCTGGACCGTTGGATCAAGATCCAACGGTTCACAATCGCCACGTGCCATAGCAGTGCTATTATAGGATTAGATCTGGACCGTCCGATCTAGATCGAACGGCCCACGATCATCGAGTAGTTTAACGTGTTAACCCTGGATCTAATCCGCGCCGTTGATTTTCAAACCAACGGTCGCGATTGCGCCACGTGTCGGGGAGATGGACCGACGCGGTCAGCGCCGTACGCGTGTGAGCGCGTGTCCCTGACACGCGGGCCCCGCATGTCAGAGGGCCCACACGTCAGCCGCGTTTTGCGTGAGACCCCGCACTGACAGGTGGGTCCCACATGTCAGTCTCACGTGGAGTCGTGGACCGAGTCCACGGTGGACCCGAGCCGAGCGTGGACTACGCCCATGGACCGGCTGACGTCAGCCGCCCAATCAGAGGTTGCCACGTGTCCTTGCTGACGCAATAATTAATTTCCGAAAAAGAAAATGATTTATTAATTCGAATAATGATTTCAAATTTAGATTCAAACTTCAAACGCTTATAACTTTTGCGTTTCAACTCCGATTTGAGTGATTCAAATTTCTAAATTTGTATAAAATTGAGATCTACCTAAATATGAATTTTATTTAATTTTTAGACTAAAGTTTTTCTCTGTAATATTATTTAATTGATTATTTGAACTTTGAATAATCATAACTTTTGCGTTTTAACTCCAAATTTGACGATTCCAGTTTCTAAAAATCCAGAAAATTATGTTCTCTCTGTTTATGGATTTTATTTGGAGTTTTGGGATGTTTTTGCCTATTGTTTATTTGTGTATTTGCTATTTGCACTCTTCTGAGTAGACGTTGAAGTCTTGGGAAGGATTCGAAGGAGAAGTATTGACTCAGGATCCAACTCAAGACCAAGAGCAAGTACTTTTTGAAGGCAAGTTGTGCTTTGACCATATTGATCCTATTTCGAAATCTATTTTGATTTAAACTATTGCATGCTAGTTCAATTAGAAAGATACTTTGTTTAAACATGGGGGTTAGATAAATACCAATTTGCTATATGACACCCTGATTACTTAAGTATGTGCCATGACCCTTTGTCACCCTAGTTGTGGTTTACTAGTTGGACATTATTAAATTGCCAACATGGGTTTAGATCGTTGTAGTATCGCTTAGACACACTTTCGTGCTCATGACATGATTTTGGATAATCAAATGCTAATATTGACTTAATGATATATTGAACCTGTTTTGGAAAAGTATCATGTGATGTTGATGGCACGTGGTGCATGGTAATCAACTGGGGTTTGATAAACAGATTTCGGCGGGGCATGTGGCAAGAGTAATCAGTGGGCGATTGTGGCATTGGGGATGTTGATTTGGTTTTTCGTAGTCTTGCCCTGGTCACTCTAAGGACTTAACCTTGCAAGCCTTTGAACTGGTCATACTTGCAACCACATGGCTGGAATGGGACGGCCCTAGTTGACTAAGTTGCTAAGGACTCACTTGTGGAGCCTCGGGTGTCGATTACACCGTTTGTGTGATTGTACGGGGGAGCGTATCGTGGCTGTGGCCAGATACCCATCTAACGGTGTGTTGGTCCCATACTTCGCCTTAGCTAAGGGAAGGGATGGTGTAGAGCACGAACCGGAGAGGACCACCTGTGTTGTTTGAGGCTTAGGAAGGCTTTGTTACTGAACTTCGCCTTTGTGGTGTTTGTTGTATCTTGTGGGTAAAGTGCATAACCTCTGCCAGAGTGTAGAATCTATTTGAATAAGCCAGAGTCCACTGTCTTTGGACAATGCTCGGGAATTACAGTCAAGGGTTAGATTTTCTGAAAATAACTTGGATTTGAAAAGTTGGGTTGGTTTAGTAATGAAGATGATGGAAATGTGGTTTAGGATGGGGAAAATGTTTATTAAACTTCTTGAAAAGTTATTTATGCTTTACCTATTTCTACTGCTTTCGAATCTACTTTTATTACTTGTCAAAAGCTGTTTACTGCAAATATACCTTGAGCTCTTACTTATTACCAAGCCATGCATATAGTATATTAGCATGAATTCTTTGCATGACTTGTCGAGTACCAAGTACTCACCCTTGCCTCAACACAACACCGCTTGAAGAGGAGACTACGCCACTTAGGAGGAGGATTTCCAAGAGGACCCGTCTACTTAGGGATGCGAGCCCGGTCGGTTGCCTGTGGTATACTGGATGGCGCCACGAAGTTTATTTGATTTTCCGCTGCTATTGTTATTTCTCTTTTAATAAGTTTCGCCTTGCAAGGCATATATATTTGTACCTTGGCCATAAGGTCAAGTAACCTTTGGTTATTTAAATAAAGTACTTTGGTAATATCGATTGGTATGATTGTGATATTTACCGATGTTAAGACTGTGTGCACTAGCGCGTTCCTGGACTAGTGCTGAATACACAGAGGGTCCGGATTTGCAAATTCGGGGTCCCGACAGAGGTGGTATCAGAGCCATACTTGACTGTAGGCTCAACCCTAGCTAGAATGGTCGTAGTGAGGATAAAACCTATTTTCTAAAAACTAAAAATTTGTGAAGACAAGAAATGACATCTCGACTTATCCCCTTCTCTCTGTTCTTGTCTCTTGCTGAAATTTTCCCTTACCTTGTCACAATTTAAAAATTCCGAGTTCTTACGTAAAGCACTCTTGTGACAGATGGAGGAAGAGTTCAACTACGTTGATCTGGGAGTTGGTCACGCCGCGGAACTTTGGCATATGCTCTGAGACTCTCGGAGATTTTGAGAAGCCCCAATACCAAGTGGAAGTGATCGGACAAGCGAGGATTGATCAAGGCTTGTGACGTGAGGATTGAGGTACCGCTAGGAAAAAGGGCCAGGCAATCGCTCGATACACCGTGCTGCCAGGAGATCTACAATGCGGATGGGTATCCAAGAAGTATCACGACGAGCAATGCGGCACATTACCCGTATCTACGCCAGAGAGTTGGAAATGCGGTGTTCGTTATCATCCGCGTAGCGATAACCTTCTTGACCCGGCGATTCAGATGAGGATGCCACGGTTACACGCTTGGCACGATTTGTCGTCGCCAGGAGGATGTACTAGATAATACAAGCAAGGAGCTACGAAGGCCGCAAGGAGATCACGGCGAGAGAAGAACGAGATGGCGGGAAGCTCAAGAGTATGTGGCACACCTTCTACGAAGGATTGACGAGTTGGAGATGACTTTGTACGGACCGTAGACCGAGCCAAGATTGAGCTACACGAGCCAGATCCAGAGGAGTCGATCTCGATGAGGACACCGCTTCTTCGACTACCATAGAGGACACGATTCTTTGGACATGGCAATCGTTTACGCCTATGCCACAGACCCGCACTGTGCCGTGGAGGTTTTCTCGATGAGTGAGCATAGGTTCTATAGTGAGACTCCTTCGCCGAGTCGAGTCATAGAATAAAGAGTCACCCTTTAGGCGTTAGACTCCAGAGTTAGTTCGATTTGGATTTGCTTTGTTTCTTTGAGTGTGCAGTATGTGTTGCAAGGCCCTTAGGCATTGTAAGCAGCCATACCAAGATACTAGTAATAAAGTTGGACCTTAAAGTTACACCTTTCGCCCACATAAGTTCCATATTACTTGTCTATTCTTGTTTCCTCTCATCTCTAAACCTAGAGCAAATCGACAGATGGTGAACACCCGTGGGAACTTTGGAAGCAATGGGAGTGGATCTCGCCAGAAAACCCCAATGATGGAGCACCGACCGCCGATTGATATGCAGAATTTTGGAGCCTTTCTTGCTGCCCGGACTCGGTTGATGCATGCTATGATGCAACAAATGCAGCACGTCCTTTGCTCGAGGCTACGCTAATCAAGTTAATCGTGACCACGCCAGAATACAAAGGTGTCGAGTTCATGAGAACTCACCCACCCACTTTCTCTGGGAATGCCAATCCATTGGAGGCCGATGATTGGTTAAGATCAATTGAGAGGAAGCTACACATAGCTCAATGCATAGGGAATGAGAAGGTACTCTACGCTTCTCATCAATTTGGAAGGAACAGCCGAATGGTGGGAGAACTTCGTGCCACGCAAGAGAACCCTCAAGATATCACTTGGGAAGAGTTCACGGTGCATTCCGGACAGATCACGTGCCTGAAGGAATCATGGACCTTAAGAAGGAGGAGTTGAGCACTGAAGCAAGGTAATCAGCCGGTGGCCGACTACCTGAACAAATTTACGCAGCCTAGCACGCTCGCTTTGAGGATGTAGCGACAGATAAATCCAGGCAGTCTCGTTTTATGAAGGGACTCAACTCAGATTGCAAGTAGGATTGATCACCCACACCTTTCCAGATTTCCAAGAGTTGGTGAATAAGGCGCTTATTCTTGAGGACAAGCGCAAGGAACTGGATGAGAACAGAAGCGCAGGATGCAACAAAGAAGGATCACGCCAGGAACGCATGGCGCTGAGAGTTGCACCAAATCAATTCTTGATTCCAACCACAGAATGCAACAAGGACACCATCCCAGCACCAAGACACGCCAATCGTAACTACGGACCCAGCCCCGCTAGAAACACTACTCCAGGCAACAAAGAAGGAACAAAGTGAGACGCTACAACCGCAACGAGCCAGGACACTTTGCCAACAGCTTGTCCCAAGAAGACAGCAGAGGCGACCCGATTCGCTTCAATCTAGGAACCACCCAGCTAGGACGCCAAAGACCAGAGCCACACCCCCAGGCCGTGGTGAGAGGCCGGGTCAACCATGTCACCGCAGATGCAACTGCAGAATGCTACGGACGTCGTCTTGGGTAAGTTACTTGTTAACTCGATACACCTGCTTGATTTTGTTTGATTACGGAGCTTCGCATTCGTTTGTTTCGCAAGGCTTTGCTACTAGAAATGACTTGAGAATTGCAAGACTTAAGTGCATGCTTTTAATTCAAACCCCTGGTTCCGAACTCCGAGCGGAAGTAGGATGTTCCGGTGAGAATACTAATAGATGGAATAGAGTTCCTAGCAAACCTTATAATTTTGGAGACCCGGACCTTAGACGTCATATTGGGAATGGATTGGTTATCCAAGCACAAGGCCGTATTGGATTGTGGACGAAGGACTATCTCGATTGAGAGCCCGTGTGGGAAGAAAGTGGAATTTCAAGCCACCGCAGCTTAGAGATGGACAGATTGATGGTTAACAAGATACCAAGGCAATCAGCATAGAGGATGTCCCAAAGAGTGAATGAGTACCCGATGTTTTTCCCGAAGATCTACGGTATGCCGCCAGGCAGGGACATAGAGTTTGTGATAGAGCTTGTACTGCACAAAGACCGATAGCAAAAGACCCTATCGGATGTCTACCGAGGAGTTGGTAGAGATGAAGAAACAGCTAGAAGAGTTAATGGAGAAAGGATTTATCGGACCAAGTTCGTCGCCGTGGGGAGCACCGCTTTGTTTGTCAAGAAGAAGGACGGGAGTTTCAGGATGTGCATTGACTACCGTGCACTCAATGAGGTCACCGTGAAGAATAAGTATCCGCTACCCAGGATTGATGATTTGTTTGATCGATTAAGAGGAGCCGAGTTTTCTCCAAGATTGATCTCGAGATCGGGATACCATCGATTGAAGATCCGATCGTAAGATATTCAAGACTGCATTCTCGTCAAGATATGGACATTACGAGTTCTGATTATGTCCTTTGGGCCGATTTAATGCGCCAAATTATTTCATGAATATGATGAATAAGGTGTTCATGGAATATTTGGACAAGTTTGTCGTCGTGTTCATAGACGATATCCTAATCTACTCCAAGGCAGGAGGATGAACATGCCGAACACTTAATTCGAGTTTTGGAAAAGAAGAGGCAACAGCAACTTTTCGCCAAGTTCAGCAAGTGTGATTTTTGGAAGGACAAGGTGGAGTTTCTTGGACATGTAATGACCGCAGAAGGAGTCGCCGTAGATCCAAGCAAAGTAGAAGCTGTGTTACATTGGGAACAACCAAAGACGGTGACCCAGATTCGGAGTTTCCTTGGAATGGCAGGATACTACCGCCGTTTCATCGAAGGCTTCTCGACAATTGCGAAACCTCTTACGCAATTGCTGAAGAAGGAAAAGAAGTTTGCATGGACGCCAGAATGTGAGAAAGGATTTCGGGAGCTGAAGAAGCGATTGACATCAGCACCGGTGTTAGTTCTACCGGATGTTGCTCAAAGCTTCGATATTTATTGTGACGCATCGCGCCGAGGACTTGGATGTGTGCGGTCACGAGCGGAAAGGTCGTCGCTTATGCATCAAGGCAGTTGAGGCCGCATGAGGAGAATTACCCGACACATGACCTAGAGTTAGCTGCCGTAGTGCATGCCTTGAAGATATGGCGTCACTATCTGATTGGAAACAGATGTGAAATGTATACGGATCATAAGAGCCTTAAGTACATATTCACCCAGTCGGACCTGAATATGAGGCAAAGGAGATGGCTAGAGTTGATCAAAGACTATAATGTTGGAATCCATTACCATCCCGGGAAGGCCAACGTAGTAGCCGATGCTCTGAGTCGGAAAAGCCATACCGTGAGTACGTTGCTAGCTACAAGTCAGGATGAGTTATGTGAGGATTTTCAAAAGATGAAGATTGAGGTTGTACCTAGCGGATTCTTGGCCACATTAGAAGTAAAGCCTACCCTAGAGGATCAGATCCGAGAAGGACAGAAGGATGATGACAAGATCCGTAGGATTAAGTCCATCAAGGAGGAAGGCAAGGCAGAGGACTTCAAGTTGGATGAGCAAGGCACGTTGTGGATGAAGGATCGCATTTGTGTGCCTAACAAAAAGGAGTTAAAGCAACTGATTTTGGAAGAAGCTCATGACTCCAAGTACTCAATTCATCCTGGAAGCGCCAAGATGTATCAGGATCTGAAGGAGAGATTCTGGTGGCCGAGTATGAAACGTGAAGTTGCCGAGCATGTTGCATTGTGCGACGTATGCCAGAGAGTCAAGGCAATGCATCAGAGACCAGCAGGATTGCTACAACCGCTGAAAATACCTGAGTGGAAGTGGGAGGAAATCGGAATGGATTTCATTACCGGTTTGCCGAAGACTCAAGGAGGTTATGACTCCATATGGGTTATAGTGGATCGCTTGACTAAAGTAGCCCATTTTATCCCCGTGAAGACCACTTACTCGGGAGATAAATTAGCAGAATTGTACATGATCAGGATTGTTTGTTTGCACGGAGTGCCAAAGAGGATTGTATCGGACAGAGGCGAAGTTGCCTATCAGCTGGAGTTGCCACAGTCGTTGGCAGGAGTGCATGATGTATTCCATGTGTCCCAGTTGAAGAAGTGTCTCCGAGTTCCTGAGGAACAGACACCGCTAGAGTTAATTGAGTTGCAAGAGGACTTGACTTATAAGGAGTATCCCGTGAGGATTCTAGACACAATGGATCGAGAAACTAGAAACAAGTCAACCCGTTTCTGTAGAGTTCAGTGGAGCAACCATGAAGAAAGCGAAGCAACTTGGGAGCGCGAAGAGGATTTGAAGAAAGAGTTTCCAAACCTATTCTGTAGTGAGCCCTGAATCTCGGGGACGAGATTCTATTAAGGGGGGGAGGTTTGTAACATCCCAAAATTTTGCTTTCCTTAAATTCATGTGTGATTTGGCACTTTGGTGAATTTTTGGAATTTTCTGGAATTTATTTGGATTTATTTGGAATTTATTTGAATTTATTCCATTTTGAAATAATTAAAGAATTTAATTTTGCAAATAAAATTTTGTTGGAAATATTTTATTTGAGTCCAAAATGATCCAAAGTATTTTCCAGAATTTTTCGAATTTTTCTCGAGTCATTTGCTATTTTTAATGAATTAAATGAATTATCGGGAATTATTTTAAATATTAAATCGCTGGAAATCCAAACCGAAGTCGATTCTTGTTCATCCGATCGAGCCCGAGTCGGACTCGAGTTCGAGTCCGACCGAGCTAGTTGACTCGGCCGAACCACTCCTAAACCTAATCAATCCCAACCGTTGGATCAAGATCCAACGGTTGAGATCCGCCCGTCTGCGGTTGAGCCGTGTCCGACCCGAACCCGTTCGCGCCCGGTCCGATCGGGGCCGTTGATCGCGCCACGTGGGCGGTTCTCGTGTCGTCTTCCCGCCGAAGTCCGAGCCGGACTCCGCCCGGTGAGAGCGCCGTGGCCGACTAGGGTTCCGCCACGAGCACGCCTCCGGCTATTTAATGCCCGGATCGCACCCCGAGGATCGCCATCCCACGCCGGTCCCGAAACCCTAGCTCGCGCCGCTAGGATCCCCACTGTCTCGCCGCTATTGCTCGCCGGAGTCAAGAACAGCCGCCGTGTGTTCTTCGTGCTCCGCCGCAACCCAGCGCCGCTCCGTCGAAACCGAAGACGGATTTGGACTCCCAGGAGCAGGACGCACCTGGGCGCACACTTCATCTCACCGGAATCGCGAAGAAACGCCGTTGCGGAGGTCGTCTCCTTCCTCTCTGGCCAAACCAGCGCCGCCGCGTGCCATCGCCGTCCCCGAGCTTCGTGCACCGTCGGATCCAGATCGGACGGCAACGGTGAGTTCACGTGTTTTCCCAAACCCTAGAAACCCGATTAGATCTGGACCGTTGGATCAAGATCCAACGGTTCACAATCGCCACGTGCCGTAGCAGTGCTATTATAGGATTAGATCTGGACCGTCCGATCTAGATCGAACGGCCCACGATCATCGAGTAGTTTAACGTGTTAACCCTGGATCTAATCCGCGCCGTTGATTTTCAAACCAACGGTCGCGATTGCGCCACGTGTCGGGGAGATGGACCGACGCGGTCAGCGCCGTACGCGTGTGAGCGCGTGTCCCTAACACGCGGGCCCCGCATGTCAGAGGGCCCACACGTCAGCCGCGTTTTGCGTGAGACCCCGCACTGACAGGTGGGTCCCACATGTCAGTCTCACGTGGAGTCGTGGACCGAGTCCACGGTGGACCCGAGCCGAGCGTGGACCACGCCCATGGACCGGCTGACGTCAGCCGCCCAATCAGAGGCTGCCACGTGTCCTTGCTGACGCAATAATTAATTTCTGAAAAAGAAAATGATTTATTAATTCGAATAATGATTTCAAATTTAGATTCAAACTTCAAACGCTTATAACTTTTGCGTTTCAACTCCGATTTGAGTGATTCAAATTTCTAAATTTGTATAAAATTGAGATCTACCTAAATATGAATTTTATTTAATTTTTATACTAAAGTTTTTCTCTGTAATATTATTTAATTGATTATTTGAACTTTGAATAATCATAACTTTTGCGTTTTAACTCCAAATTTGACGATTCCAGTTTCTAAAAATCCAGAAAATTATGTTCTCTCTGTTTATGGATTTTATTTGGAGTTTTGGGATGTTTTTGCCTATTGTTTATTGGTGTATTTGCTATTTGCACGCTTTACGAGTAGACGTTGAAGTGCCGGAAGGATTCGAAGGAGAAGTATTGACTCAGGATCCAACTCAAGACCAAGAGCAAGTACTTTTTGAAGGCAAGTTGTGCTTTGACCATATTGATCCTATTTCGAAATCTATTTTGATTTAAACTATTGCATGCTAGTTCAATTAGAAAGATACTTTGTTTAAACATGGGGGTTAGATAAATACCAATTTGCTATATGACACCCTGATTACTTAAGTATGTGCCATGACCCTTTGTCACCCTAGTTGTGGTTTACTAGTTGGACATTATTAAATTGCCAACATGGGTTTAGATCGTTGTAGTATCTTTGCTTAGACACACTACGTGCTCATGACATGATTTTGGATAATCAAATGCTAATATTGACTTAATGATATATTGAACCTGTTTTGGAAAAGTATCATGTGATGTTGATGGCACGTGGTGCATGGTAATCAAGCGGGGTTTGATAAATGATTTCGATCGGGGCATGTGGCAAGAGTAATCAGTGGGCCGGTTGTGGCATTGGGGATGTTGATTTGGTTTTTCGGGTAGTCTTGCCTGGTCACTCTAAGGACTTAACCTTGCAAGCCTTTGAACTGGGTCATACTTGCAACCACATGGCTGGAATGGGACGGCCCTAGTTGACTAAGTTGCTAAGGACTCACTTGTGGAGCCTCAGGGTGTCAGTTACACCGTTTGTGTGATTGTACGGGGGAGCGTATCGTGGCTGTGGCCAGATACCCATCTAACGGTGTGTTGGTCCCATACTTCGCCTTAGCTAAGGGAAGGGATGGTGTAGAGCACGAACCGGAGAGGACCACCTGTGTTGTTTGAGGCTTCCGAAAGGCTTTGTTACGGGAACTCGCCTTTGTGGTGTTTGACTGTATCTTGTGGGTAAAGTGCATAACCTCTGCAGAGTGTAGAATCTATTTGAATAGCCGAGTCCAGTCTTGGACAATGCTCGGGAATTACAGTCAAGGGTTAGATTTTCTGAAAATAACTTGGATTTGAAAAGTTGGGTTGGTTTAGTAATGAAGATGATGGAAATGTGGTTTAGGATGGGGAAAATGTTTATTAAACTTCTTGAAAAGTTATTTATGCTTTACCTATTTCTACTGCTTTCGAATCTACTTTTATTACTTGTCAAAAAGTTTCTTTGCAAATATACCTTGAGCTATTCCTTTGTACCAAGCCATGCATATAGTATATTAGCTTGCATTCTGTGCATGACTTGCTGAGTACCAAGTACTCACCCTTGCCTCAACACAACACCAGTTGAAGAGGAGACTACGCCAGCTTCGGAGGAGGATTTCCAAGAGGACCCGTCTACTTAGGGATGCGAGCCTAGTCAGTTGCCTGTGGTATACTGGATGGCGCCACGAAGTTTATTTGATTTTCCGCTGCTATTGTTATTTCTCTTTTAATAAGTTTCGCCTTGCAAGGCATATATATTTGTACCTTGGCCATAAGGTCAAGTAACCTTTGGTTATTTAAATAAAGTACTTTGGTAATATCGATTGGTATGATTGTGATATTTACCGATGTTAAGACTGTGTGCACTAGCGCGTTCCTGGACTAGTGCTGAATACACAGAGGGTCCGGATTTGCAAATTCGGGGTCCCGACACTTGACCCCTACGCCTCGTGTCCGACCAGGATGCTCTTTATTTCCCAAGGCTGCTGTTAGTTCGTCCTTCTCCCTATCTGCGTGAAAATTTCCTTGGGTGGACTCGGCGTGCAGCTCCTGAATTCGTTGGGAGATTGCTTCATCATCGTTGCTTTTGAATGATAAGCCCCCACTAGGCATGACAGATGCCCTTGCTAGCACATAATGCTTAACTCGGTCCGGTAGTCCGGCCAAGGGACTTGTGCCAGTCGATCGGATTGCATCCAATTCTTGCCTCTCCCAGTGAGGAATCTTACCCGCGTACCCACTCGTGCCTAGTCTGTGGGGGTGAGTGTTCATCCTTGCGATCTGACGGTGGTCCTCACTGGATTTTATTGCTGCTTCGTCTTGCTTCATCGCAATAAATTCATCCCAATATGGCTGACCGATTTTTCATCACATATTGCGTATTCAGCTTGGACTTGAAGTTCCTCCATGCGACATCCATTGACATCAATGCATTGTGACGCACGAGCTCTTCAGCTCCTTCAGGGAATTCGAAAGTTTCTTTCAGTTCTGTCCATAGATCCATTTTGATGGCGTCGGGCACTTTGTGCCAATCCAAATAGGTGATTGGCACTTTATCCCTTGCGATGTACCCGCATGTTGACCTATATTTTGCTGCTGTTTTTGCCGGTTTAACCGGGACTCCAACATCTGAGACCTCTGAGATGGTATGCCGGCCTTCAGGCTTCTTAGTTTTCCCTCGGCCTCGACGTCTTGCAACGGGAGCATCAGCATCTCCGGCAGCGATGGAGGCCTCGGCACCTTCGGTGGTTGGATGGTCCAACAGGTATCTGCTCGGGCTTAAGTTCGGGGACGGGTTGGAAGCATCCTCCAACCCAGGCTGGGCCTCAGGCTCCATAAGAACCTCTGAGATGGTATGCCGGCCTATTTGCAGATTTATTAACCAGTGTGAGGGATAAGTAAATATCAAAGTAACAATATCTCTTTGTATAAGTATGACTAATAGTTGGCCCTTTTCTGTGTTTCTGTTTTTTTGTAGCTTCTTGAATCTGCTGGTAGATGATGTTCCCCAACAGGATTAGATGATCGTTACGTTATTACTATTTCTTTGTTTTGGTAATAATGTGGTGCTATCAGTCACTTCTGCTACAAGTCAAACAAGAGAATGAGAAGAAAGTTTCTACTGCTATTAACAAAGCTGAAAGCATAAAACAACAAAAGTTTCCAGCAAAGCTTGATAGCCACATAGAAGGGAAAAAAGCTCCTTGCTGGCATAAGCACTTCACTATTTGTTACAACTAAATCTCAATATTGGAGCTTATGAGTTAGTGTGATCAATGACTTTGTTAACATATGTACTAATAATTATTTTGATTTTTCCTAGATTAATGACAATCTTATCAGAAATCAGGTGATGTGCATAGAAACGGTTCAAAAAGAATCAGAAATGCATTTTCTTTCTTTATTATGTTTCAAAGTATCACAAAAACAATCAAAACATGAGAATGAGACAAAATTGTTTGTATGGAGAAATATACCTTTTGTCCAGCCAAACAATACTGTACAAGAATTTTGGAATGACGAGTTGTATTCAGCAACCGAGATACAGTAACAGCATTACAGATATGTTAAATAGGTGAAAAAAATGATATTAAGTAAAAAAGTTTAAATACCAGCTCACACAAAAAATCTCAAAATGAGAGGTGCATTTTCCTTCAAACAATTTGTTCAAATTAAGCCAGCAAAACTGAAGGGTGCTTTATACATAAGATAAACAACATCTGCTAATATTAGAACTACCATGAAAGTCTCGTACTTTATGGCATTTGAACCAATATCAAGCAAAATTGTTGGATTTAGATTCACGGCAATAAGGATGTTTTGTCAGTTTTGGCCAAGTTGCTTTGACATGACATGTCTAACCTTTTTTATAAAGCATGTGCAAAACTGTATACTATCTTGATAAGTGTAACACCCCAAAATTTTGCTTTTCTTAAATTCATGTGTGATTTGGCACTTTGGTGATTTTTTTTGGAATTTTCTGGAATTTATTTGGATTTATTTGGAATTTATTTGAATTTATTCCATTTTGAAATAATTAAAGAATTTAATTTTGCAAATAAAATTTTGATGGAAATATTTTATTTGAGTCCAAAATGTTCCAAAATATTTTCCAGAATTTTTCCAGAATTTTTCTGAGTATTTTGCTATTTTTAATGAATTAAATGAATTTCTGGGAAATATTTTAATTATTAAATCGCTGGAAAATGCGAGTGGGTTTGTACTGTTCATCCGACCGAGCCCGAGTCAGACTCGAAGTTCGAGTCCGACCGAGCCACGTGACTCGGCCAGAACCAACTCCAAAACCTAATCGATCCCAACCGTTGGATCAAGATCCAACGGTCAGGATTTCCCCGTACCGCTTCGGTCGAATCCGGCCCGGATCCGATCGCGTCCACGCTATCGTGGCCGTTGATCGTGCCACGGATGGGCGGCGTCGTCGTCTCCGCCCGAAGTCCGAGCCGGACTCCGCCGCCGCGCCGCCCGTGGAGAACTAGGTTTCCGCCTCGCACGAACGCCGAGGCTATTTAAAGCCCTGTCACGCCCGAGGTTGCCCTCTTCCGTCGCACCGTGTCCCGAGCCATCTCGCCGAGCCATCGCCGTTTGCCGTCTGAGCTCGCCGGAGTTAGAATCCTGTTCGCCCGCGGTTAAAAGCCGATCCGCCGCCGTCACGTCCTCCGCCGCCACCGAAACGCAGATCTAGGACCCCGAGCGAGACGCACCGAAGAGACCTTTCATCTCGCCGGAGCGCCGGAAACGCCGAGACCGTGGTCATCGTCTTCATCTCCGCCAAGCTAAGCGCCGCCGTGAAGCCATCGCCGACCCGAAGCTCCACCAACCGTCCGATCAAGATCCAAGGGCTCGAATCGCGCCACGTCACCCTCGGTGAGTTCCGTTGAAAATCCTAGATCTAATCTCAACCGTTGGATCTAGATCCAACGGCTTAGGTCGTGCCACGTGGCGGAATCGCACCAGGCTAGATTGGATCTCGACCGTTAGATCAAGATCCAACCGCCAGATCAACCCGCGGCGCCCCAAGCACTTGAGGCCCAAATCAATCCTAGCCGTCGGTTTTCAAACCAACGGCTACGATCGTGCCACGTGTCCAGGAGTCGAACCGCCGCGCCACGCTGGCAGCGCGTGGAGTCAGCGACACGCGGGCCCGCGTGTCGGCCGATCGCACCGTGATGTCACCCATGACGTCATCGGAGGGACCCACTGTCGCCACTGGGCCGAGCCCCGCTGACGTCAGCGATGACGTCACCCGAGTGGTCCCACATGTCAGTCTCACGTGAGCCGTGGACCGGGTCCACGGTAGACCCGAGCCGAGCGTGGACCGAGTCCATGGACCGGCTGACGTCAGCAGCCCAATCCAGTGCTGCCACGTGTCCATGCTGACGCAATAATTAATTTCCGAAAAAGAAAATGATTTATTAATTCGAAATAATGATTTCAGATTTTATTTCAAACTTCAAACGCTTATAACTTTTGCGTTTCAACTCTGATTTGAGTGATTCAAATTTCTAAATTTGTATAAAATTGAGATCTACCTAAATATGAATTTTATTTAATTTTTGGACTAAAGTTTTTCTCTGCAAAATTATTTAATTGATTATTTAAACTTTAAATAATCATAACTTTTACGTCTTAACTCCAAATTTGACGATTCCAGTTTCTAAAAACTCATAAAATTATGTTCTCTCTGTTTATGGATTTTATTTGGATGTTTGGACACTTTTTGCCTATTGTTTATTCGTGTATTTGCTATTTGCACGCTTTACGAGTGAGACGTTGAAGTGCTTGGGAAGGATTCGAAGGAGAAGTATTGACTCAGATCCAACTCAAGACCAAGAACAAGTACTTTTTGAAGGCAAGTTGTGCTTTGACCATGTTGATCCTATTTTGAAATCTATTTTGATTTAACCTATTGCATGCTAAGTTCAAATAGAAAATACTTTATTTAAACATGGGGGATTAGATAAGTACCAATTTCTTTGTATGACACCTTGATTATTTAAGTATGTGCCATGACCCCTTGTCACCCTAGTTGTGGATTACTAGTTGGACATTATTAAATTGCCAACATGGGTTTAGACCGTTGTAGTATACTGCTTAGACCTGCTACGTGCTCATGACATGATTTTGGATAATCAAATGTTAATATTGACTTAATGATATATTGAACCTGTTTTGGAAAGGTATCATGTGATGTTGATGGCACGTGGTGCAGGGTAATCAACTGGGGTTTGATAAACAGTTTTCGACGGGGGCATGTGGCAAGAGTAATCAGGTGGGCCAGTTGTGGCATTGGGAGTGTTGATTTGGTTCTTCGGGTAGTCTTGCCCTGGTCACCCTAAGGACTTAACCTTGCAAGCCTTTGAACTAGGTCTAACGTGCAACCACATGTCTGTAATGGGACGGACCTAGTTGACTAAGTTGCTAATAACGTACCTGTGGGACCTCAGGAGGTCAACTACACCCTTTGTGTAAGTTGTACGGGGGAGCGCATCGGGCTGAGGCCAGGTACCCATCTAACGGTTGATTGTCCTAGACTTCGCCTTAGCGAAGGGAAGGGTTAGTGCGCAATAACCTGGGAGGACCACTTGTATTGTTAGAAGTCTCCGAAAGACTTTGTTACGGGAACTCGCCTTTGTGGTGTTTGACTGTATCTTGTGGGTAAAGTGCATAACCTCTGCAGAGTATAGAATCTATTCGAATAGCCGTGTCCGCGGTATTGGACATCGCTCGGGAATTACAGTCAAGGGTTAGATTTTCTCAAAAATAACTTTGGTTTGAAAGGTTGGGCTGGATTAATAATGAAGTTGATGGAAATGTGGTTTAGGATAGGAAAGATGTTTACCAAACTTCTTGAAAAGTTATTTATGCTTTACTTATTTCTACTGCTTTCGAATCTACTTATATTACTTGTCCAATGCTATTTACTTCAAATATACCTTGAGTTATTCCTTTGTACCAAGCCATGCATATAGTATATTAGCCTGCATTCTGTGCATGACTTGCTGAGTACCAAGTACTCACCCTTGCCTCAACACAACACCAGTTGAAGAGGAGACTACGCCATCTTTAGAGGAGGAGCTCCAAGAGGATCCGTCTACGTAGGGAGCGAGCCCGATCGGTTACTGTGGTATATGGATGGCACCACGATGTTACCTTATTTGATTTTTATTTGCTACTATTTCTGTTTTAATAAGTATCGCCCTGCGAGGCGTACATTTGTGACTTGACCATAAGGTATATTAACGAGTTTGGTTATTTAAATAAAAGTACTTTATTAGAATCGAATGGTATGATTGTGATATTTACCGATGTTAAGACTGTGTGCACTAGCGCGTTCCTGGACTAGTGTTGAATACACAGAGGGTCCGGATTTGCAAATTCGGGGTCCCGACAGAGGTGGTATCAGAGCCATACTGACTGTAGGCTCAACCCTAGCTAGAATGGTCGTAGTGTGGATAAAACCTATTTTCTAAAGCTAAAAATTTGTGAAGACAAGAAATGACATCTCAACTTATCCCCTTCTCTCTTTTCTTGTCTCTTGCTGAAATTTTTCCTCACCTTGTCACAATTTAAAAATTCCGAGTTCTTACGTAAAGCACTCTTGTGACAGATGGAGGAAGAGTTCAACTACGTTGATCTGGGACTTGGTCACGCCGCGGAACTTTGGCATATGCTACAAACTCTCGGAGATTTTGAGAAGCCGCAATACCAAGTGGAAGTGATCAGACAAGCGAGATTGATCAAGGCTTGTGACGTGAAGATTGAGGTACCTGCTAGGAAGAAGGGCCAGTGCAATCGCTCGATACATCAGACCGCCAGGAGATCTACAATGCAGATGGGTATCCAAGAGGTATCACGACGAGCAATGCGGCACGTTACCCGTATCTACGCCAGAGAGTTGGAGAGCACGGTGTTCCATTATCATCCGCGCAGCGATAACCTTTTTGACCCGAAGGCGATTCAGGATGAGGATGCCATGGTTACACAGTTGGCACGATTTGTTGTCGCCCAGGAGGATGTACTAGATGATACAAGCAAGGAGCTACAGAAGGCCCGCAAGGAGATCACGACAGAGAAGAACAGATGGCGGGAAGCTCAAGAGTATGTGGCACACCTTCTGCGAAGGATTGACGAGTTGGAGATGACTTTGTACGGACTGCACTCCAGAGCCAAGATTGAGCTACACGAGCCAGATCCAGAGGAGTCGACTTCGATGAGGACATCGCTTCTTCGACTACCACAGAGGACACAGCTTGCTGGACATGGCAATCGTTTCGCGCCTATGCCACAAAGACCCGTACCGTGCCGTGGAGGTTTTCGATGAGTGAGCATAGGTTCTATAGTGAGACTCCTTCGCCGAGTCGCGTCATAGAATAAAGAGTCACCCTTTAGGCATTAGACTCCAGAGTTAGTTCGATTTGGATTTTCATTGTTTGCTGAGTGTGCAGTATGTGTTGCAAGGCCCTTAGGCATTGTAAGCAGCCATACCAAGTTATTAATAATAAAGTTGGACCTTAAAGTTACACCTTTCGCCCCGCATAAGTTCCATATTACTTGTCTATTCTTGTTTCCCTCTCATCTCTAAACCTAGAGCAAATCGACAGATGGTGAACACCCGTGGAAACTTTGGAAGCAATGGAAGTGGTTCTCGCCAGAGAAACCCAATGAGGAGCACCAGCACCGCCACCGGGATGTGCAGAATTTCGAGCTTTTCTCGCTGCCTGCACTCGCTGATGCATGCTATGATGCAACAAATGCAACACGTCACCGCTCAGGCCACCGCTAATCAAGTTAATCAGTGACATCGCCATAATACAAGACTGTCAGAGTTCATGAGAACTCACCCACCCACTTTCTCTGGGAATGCCAATCCATTGGAGGCCGATGATTGGTTAAGATCAATCGAGAGGAAGCTACACATAGCTCAATGCATAGGAAATGAGAAGGTACTCTACGCTTCTCATCACCGGAAGGAACAAATTGAATGGTGGGAGAACTTCGTACACGCAAGAGAACCCTCAAGATATCACTTGGGAAGAGTTCACAAATTGCATTCCGACAAGATCACGTGCCTGAAGGAATCATGGACCTTAAGAAGGAGGAGTTCAGAGCAGAAGCAAGGTAATCAGCCGATGGTCGACTACGAACAAGTTCACACAGCTAGCACGCTACGCACTGAGGATGTAGCGACAGATAAATCCAGCAGTCTCGTTTTATGAAGGGACTTAACTCAGATTGCAAGTAGGATTGATCACCCACACCTTTCCAGATTTCCAAGAGCTGGTGAATAAGGCACTTATTCTTGAGGACAAGCGCAAGGAACCGGATGAGAACAGAAGCGCAGGATGCAATAGCAAGGATCACGCCAGTGGAACGCATAGCAGTACCGAGAGTTGCACCAAATCAATTCTTGATTCCAACCACGAGAATGCAACAAGGACACCATCCCAAAGACCAAGACCTGTCAATCGTAACTACTGCACTTCAGCCCCGCTAGAAACACTACTCGAGCGATCAAGAAGGAACAGTGAGACGCTGCTACAACTGCAACGAGCCAGGACACTTTGCCAACAGTTGTCCGAAGAAGACAGCAGGAGTGACCCCAGTTCGCTTCAATCTAGGAACCACCCCAGCTAGGACGCCAGCACCAGGAGCCACACCCCAGACTGTGGTGAGAGGCCGAGTCAACCATGTCACCGCAGATGCACTGCAGAATGCTACGGACGTCGTACTGGGTAAGTTACTTGTTAACTCAGTACCTGCAACAGTTTTGTTTGACTCTGGAGCTTCGCATTCGTTTGTTTCGCAAGGCTTTGCTACTAGAAATGATTTGAGGATTGCAAGACTTAGATGCATGCTTTTAGTTCAAACCCCTGGTTCCGAACTCCGAACGAAAGTAGGATGTTCCGGGGTGAGAATACTAATAGATGGAATAGAGTTCCTAGCAAACCTTATTATTCTAGAAACCCAGACCTTAGACGTCATATTGGGAATGGATTGGTTATCCAAGCACAAGGCCGTATTGGATTGTGGACGAAGGACTATCTCAGTTGAGAGCCCTTGTGGAAAGAAAGTGGAATTTCAAGCTACTGCCGTTAGAGAAGGACAGTTGATGGTTAACAGTACCAAGACAATCAGCATAGAGGATGTCTCCGTAGTGAATGAGTACCCAGATGTTTTTCCTGAAGATCTACCTGGTATGCCGCCAGACAGGGACATAGAGTTTGTGATAGAGCTTGTACTGCACAAAGACCGATAGCAAAGAGACCCTATCGGATGTCCACCGAGGAGTTGGTTGAGATGAAGAAACAGCTAGAAGAGTTAATGGAGAAAGGATTTATCAGACCGAGTTCGTCGCCGTGGGGAGCACCAGTTTTGTTTGTCAAGAAAAAGGACGGAAGTTTCAGGATGTGCATCGACTACCGTGCACTCAATGAAGTCACCGTGAAGAATAAGTATCCGCTACCCAGGATTGATGATTTGTTTGATCAGCTGAGAGGAGCCGGAGTTTTCTCCAAGATTGATCTGAGATCGGGATACCATCGATTGAAGATCCGATCAGAGATATTCAAGACTGCATTCTCGTCAAGATATGGACATTACGAAGTTTGATTATGTCCTTTGGATCGATTTAATGCGCCAAATTATTTCATGAATATGATGAATAAGGTGTTCATGGAATATTTGGACAAGTTTGTCGTCGTGTTCATAGATGATATTCTAATCTACTCCAAAACGAAGGATGAACATGCCGGACACTTAAGGCGAGTTTTGGAAAAGGCGAGGAACGACAACTTTTCGCCAAGTTCAGCAAGTGTGATTTTTGGAAGGACAAGGTGGAGTTTCTTGGACATGTAATGACCGCATGAAGGAGTCGCCGTAGATCCAAGCAAAGTAGAAGCTGTGTTACATTGGGAGCGTAGAAGACCGTGACCCAGTTCGGAGTTTCCTTGGAATGGCAGGATACTACCGCCGTTTCATCGAAGGCTTCTCGACAATTGCGAAACCTCTTACGCAATTGTCAAGAAGGAAAAGAAGTTTGCATGGACGCCTTGAGAATGTGAGAAAGGATTTCAGAGCTGAAGAAGCGATTGACATCAAGACCGTGTTAGTTCTACCGGATGTTGCTCAAAGCTTCGATATTTATTGTGACGCATCGCGCCAAGGACTTGGATGTGTGCTGATGCAGAATGGAAAGGTCGCCGCTTATGCATCAAGGCGGTTGAGGCCGCATGAGGAAAATTATCCGACACATGACCTAGAATTAGCTGCCGTAGTGCATGCCTTGAAGATATGGCGTCACTATCTGATTGGAAACAGATGTGAAGTATATACGGATCATAAGAGCCTTAAGTACATATTCACCCGATGGATCTGAATATGAGGCGAGAGGAGATGGTTAGAGTTGATCAAGGACTATAATGTTGGAATCCATTACCATCCCTGAAGGCCAACGTAGTAGCCGATGCTCGAGTCGGAAAAGCCATACCGTGAGTACGTTGCTAGCCACAAGTCGAGGATGAGTTATGTGAGGATTTTCGTAAAATGAAGATTGAGGTGGTACCTAGCGGATTCTTGGCCGCATTAGAAGTAAAGCCTACCCTAGAGGATCAGATCCGAGAAGGACAGAAGGATGATGACAAGATCCGGCAGGATTAAGTTTATCAAGGAGGAAGGCAAGGCGAGGACTTCAAGTTGGATGAGCAAGGCACGTTGTGGATGAAGGATCGCATTTGTGTGCCTAACAAGAAGGAGTTAAAGCAATCGATTCTGGAAGAAGCCCATGACTCCAAGTACTCAATTCATCCCCGAAGCGCCAAGATGTATCAGATCTCAAGGAGAGATTCTCGTGGCCGAGTATGAAACGTGAAGTTGCCGAGCATGTTGCATTGTGCGACGTATGCCGTAGAGTCAAGGCAATGCATCGAGACCAGCGGGATTGCTACACCAATGAAAATACCTCGAGTGGAAGTGGGAGGAAATCGAATGGATTTCATTACCGGTTTGTCAAGACTCAAGGAGGTTATGACTCCATATGGGTTATAGTGGATCGCTTGACTAAAGTAGCCCATTTTATCCCCGTAAAGACCACTTACTCGGAGATAAATTAGCGTAATTGTACATGATCGAGGATTGTCTGCTTGCACGGAGTGCCAAAGAGGATTGTATCGGACAGAGGTACCCAATTTACCTCAAGGTTCGGAATAAGTTGCATGAAGCCATGGGAACCCGTTTGAACTTCAAGATGACTTATCATCCACATACGGATGGACAGGCAGAAAGAGTCAACCAGATTCGGAGGATATGTTGAGAGCTTGTGCATTAGCTTATGCTACCTCTTGGGATAAGAGTTTGCCGTATGCCGAGTTCGATTACAACAATAGTTATCGTGCTAGTTTACGATGTCACCTTTTGAGGCCTTTGTATGGTCGACCACATCGGGACGCCATTGAATTGGAATGAGACCGTGAGCGCCGTGTCTTCGGGCCTGATATTCTTCAAAAGGCTGAAGAGCAGATCGCCATGATTAGGGAAAGGTTGAAGATAGCCCAATCACGACAAAAGAGTTATGCTGACAACCGTCGCCGAGACTTGAGTTTTGAATCAGAAGACTTTGTATACCTCGAGTTACGCCTCGTGGGAGTTAAGAGGTTCCATGCCAAAGGGAAACTCGCACCCGTTATGTTGGACCATTTAAGATTTTGAGCCGCAGAGGCGGTTGCTTATCACCGGAGTTGCCGCAATCGTTAGCAGGAGTGCATGACGTATTCCATGTGTCCCAGTTGAAGAAGTGTCTCCGAGTTCCTGAGGAACAGACACCGCTAGAGTTAATTGAGTTGCAAGGGGATTTGACTTATAAGGAGCATCCCGTGAGGATTCTGGACACAATGGATCGAGAGACCAGAAATAAGTCAACCCGTTTCTGTAGAGTTCAGTGGAGCAACCATGAAGAAAGCGAAGCGACTTGGGAGCGCGAAGAGGATTTGAAGAAAGAGTTTCCAAACCTATTCTGTAGTGAGCCCTGAATCTCGGGGACGAGATTCTATTAAGGGGGGAGGTTTGTAACACCCCAAAATTTTGCTTTTCTTAAATTCATGTGTGATTTGGCACTTTGGTGATTTTTTTCGGAATTTTCTGGAATTTATTTGGATTTATTTGGAATTTATTTGAATTTATTCCATTTTGAAATAATTAAAGAATTTAATTTTGCAAATAAAATTTTGATGGAAATATTTTATTTGAGTCCAAAATGTTCCAAAATATTTTCCAGAATTTTTCCCGAATTTTTCTGAGTATTTTGCTATTTTTAATGAATTAAATGAATTTCTGGGAAATATTTTAATTATTAAATCGCTGGAAAATGCGAGTGGGTTTGTACTGTTCATCCGACCGAGCCCGAGTCAGACTCGAGTTCGAGTCCGACCCGAGCCACGTGACTCGACCGAACCAACTCCAAAACCTAATCGATCCCAACCGTTGGATCAAGATCCAACGGTCAGGATTTCCCCGTACCGCTTCGGTCGAATCCGGCCCGGATCCGATCGCGTCCACGCGATCGTGGCCGTTGATCGTGCCACGTGGACGGCTGTGCGTCGTCGTCTCCGCCCGAGTCCGAGCCGGACTCCGCCGCCGTGGAGAACTAGGTTTCCGTCTCGGGCACGAACGCCGAGGCTATTTAAAGCCCGGGTCACGCCCCGAGGTTGCCCTCTTCCGTGCTGTAACACCCCAAAATTTTGCTTTTCTTAAATTCATGTGTGATTTGGCACTTTGGTGAATTTTTGGAATTTTCTGGAATTTATTTGGATTTATTTGGAATTTATTTGAATTTATTCCATTTTGAAATAATTAAGGAATTAAACTTTGCAAATAAAATTTTGTTGGAAATATTTTATTTGAGTCCCAAATACCCTAAAATATTTTCCAGAATTTTTCTGAGTCTTTTGCTATTTTTAATGAATTAAATGAATTACTGGGAATTATTTTAAATATTAAATCGCTGGAAATTCAACTCGGGTCGAGTATCGTTTCATCCGATCGAAGTCGGAACCCGAAGTCGGACTCGAGTCCGACCCGAGCGATCGACTCGACCAAACCCACTCCTAACTCCATCGATCCCGACCGTTGGATCGGATCCAACGGTCCGGATTGGACCGCACGGCTCGAGCCCGAGTCCGGTCGGATCCGTCGCTGCGTGAGCAATCGTAGCCGCTCATCGCGACACGTGGACGGTCCCGACCATCGCCTCCGTTCAATCCCAGCGAGAGCTCCGCCGTGACCAAGCGGGACACGGTTAGGAGTTCCGATTTGCGCCGCACGTCGAGGCGATATTTAAGGCGTGGACTCCGCCCTCGAATCGCTGCTCGACGCCGCCTCTTTTCCCCAAGCCACACCGCCCGAAAGCCGTCTTGGCCGAGGAATTGCTCGCCGTAGTAGGGTTAGGGCTTCGCCAGCCAGGCGCACGCCGCCGCCAAGCCGTCTCCGTGTTGAAGCCCAGATCTGGAACCGCGACGAGCAAGGCGCATCGGACCGCACCATCCACCTCGCCGAGACCCTCGGAAACGCCGCCGCGGAAGGTCGCCGTCCTCGTCTCCGTAGCCCGAGCCCGCCAGCGCCGCCATCACCGATCTGAAGCTTACGGACCGTCCGATTCGATCGAGCGGTAGCGGTGAGTCACGTGCTTCCAAACCCGATTGGATCCGACCGTTGGATCAAGATCCAACGCCCACGATCACCTCAGGCCGTAGTAGCGGTGTTATCGTAGGGTTAGATCTGGATCGTCCGATCTAGATCGAACGGCCCACGATCATCGAGTAGTTTTCAACGTGTTAACCCAGATCTAATCGCGCCGCTGATTTTCAAATCAACGGACCACGATCTTGCCACGTAGCCTAGGCGCGCCGCATCGCGGTAAGCGCCGTGGGCGGCCGACATGCGGGCCCGCATGTCACCGCACCAAGCCGCGGCGCCGATCCACCGTGGGACCGTGCCGCCTGCGGACCCGATCCATGGACCGGACACGCGTGGCAAAGACTCGAGTGGTGCCACGTGGCATGATGACGTCATCTTGGCGTCATCATGGAGGCCGCTCGGTCTTGGCGTCAGCAGGTCACCGTGGACCAATCACAGGATGACACGTGTCCAGCCGACGCAATAATTAATTTCCGAAAAGAAAATGATTTATTAATTCGAAATAATGATTTGATTTTGATTCAAACTTCAAACGCTTATAACTTTTATGCGTTTCAACTCCGATTTGAGTGATTCAAATTTCTAAATTTGTATAAAATTGAGACCTACCTAAATATGAATTTTATTTAATTTTTGGACTAAAGTTTTTTCTCTGTAAAATTATTTAATTGATTATTTAAACTTTAAATAATCATAACTTTTGCGCCTTAACTCCAAATTTGACGATTCCAGTTTCTAAAAATTCATAAAATTATGTTCTCTCTGTTTATGGATTTTATTTGGATGTTTGGACACTTTTTGCCTATTGTTTATTTGTGTATTTGCTATTTGCATGCTTTACGAGTAGACGTTGAAGTGCCGGAAGGATTCGAAGGAGAAGTATTGACTCAGGATCCAACTCAAGACCAAGAACAAGTACTTTTTGAAGGCAAGTTGTGCTTTGACCATGTTGATCCTATTTTGAAATCTATTTTGATTTAACCTATTGCATGCTAGTTCAATTAGAAAAATATTTTATTTAAATATGGGGGTTAGATAAATACCAATTTGCTGTAAGACACCTTGATTATTTAAATATGTGCCATGACCCTTGTCACCCTAGTTGTGGATTACTAGTTGGACATTATTAAATTGCCAACATGGGTTTAGACCGTTGTAGTATACTGCTTAGACCTGCTACGTGCTCATGACATGATTTTGGATAATCAAATGTTAATATTGACTTAATGATATATTGAACCTGTTTTGGAAAGGTATCATGTGATGTTGATGGCACGTGGTGCATGGTAATCAACTGGGGTTTGATAAACAGTTTTCGACCGAGGCATGTGGCAAGAGTAATCAGGTGGGCCAGTTGTGGCATTGGGGATGTTGATTTGGTTCTTCGGGTAGTCTTGCCCTGGTCACCCTAAGGACTTAACCTTGCAAGCCTTTGAACTGGGTCTAACGTGCAACCACATGTCTGTAATGGGACGGACCTAGTTGACTAAGTTGCTAATAACGCACTGTGGGACCTCGGGAGGTCAACTACACCCTTTGTGTAAGTTGTACGGGGAGCGCATCTGGCCGAGGCCAGTACCCATCTAACGGTTGATTGGCCTAGACTTCGCCTTAGCGAAGGGAAGGGTTAGTGCGCAATAACCGGGGAGGACCACTTGTATTGTTAGAAGTCTCCGAAAGACTTTGTTACGGGAACTCGCCTTTGTGGTGTTTGACTGTATCTTGTGGGTAAAGTGCATAACCTCTGCAGAGTTTAGAATCTATTCGAATAGCCGTGTCCGCGGTATTGGACATCGCTTGGGAATTACAGTCAAGGGTTAGATTTTCTCAAAAATAACTTTGGATTGAAAGGTTCGGCTGGATTAATAATGAAGTTGATGGAAATGTGGTTTAGGATGGGAAAGATGTTTACCAAACTTCTTGAAAAGTTATTTATGCTTTACTTATTTCTACTGCTTTCGAATCTACTTATATTACTTGTCCAATGCTATTTACTGCAAATATACCTTGAGTTATTCCTTTGTACCAAGCCATGCATATAGTATATTAGCCTGCATTCTGTGCATGACTTGCTGAGTACCAAGTACTCACCCTTGCCTCAACACAACACCAGTTGAAGAGGAGACTACGCCAGCTTTGGAGGAGGAGCTCCAAGAGGATCCGTCTACGTATGGAGCGAGCCCAGTCAGTTGCCTGTGGTATACTGGATGGCGCCACGAAGTTATTTGATTTTTCGCTGCTATTATTTTTCTCTGAATAAGTTTCGCCTTGCGAGGCATATATTTGTAACTTGACCATAAGGTCGAGTAACCAGTTTGACTATTTAAATAAAGTACTTATTTAGTATCGAGTGGTATGATTGTGATATTTACTGATGTTAAGACTGTGTGCACTAGCGTGTTCCTGGACTAGTGCTGAATACATAGAGGGTCCGGATTTGCAAATTCGGGGTCCCGACACGTGCGCACCCGTGTCCCCGAGCCATCTCGCCTGAGCCGTCGCCGTTTGCCCGTACGAGCTCGCCGGAGTTAGAATCCTGTTTCGCCGCGGTTAAAAGCCGATCCCGCCACCGTCCGCCGTCCTCCGCCACCACCGAGCACAGATCTAGGACCCCCAGAACGAGACGCACCCGAAGAGACCTTTCATCTCGCCGGAGCGCGCCCGGAACGCCGAGACCGTGGTCATCGTCTTCATCTCCGGCCAAGCTAGCGCCGCCGTGAAGCCATCGCCGACCCCGAGCTCCACCAACCGTCCGATCAAGATCCAAGGGCTCAGATCGCGCCACGTCACCCTCGGTGAGTTCCCGCTGAAAATCCTAGATCTAATCTCAACCGCTGGATCTAGATCCAACGGCTTAGGTCGTGCCACGTGGCGGGAATCGCACCAGGCTAGATTGGATCTGGACCGTTAGATCAAGATCCAACGGCCCGAATCAACCCGTGCGCCCCAAGCACTTGAGGCCCAAATCAATCCTAGCCGTCGGTTTTCAAACCAACGGCTACGATCGTGCCACGCGTGTCCAGGGAGCCGAACCGCCGCCACGCGGGCAGGCGCGTGGAGTCAGCGACACGCGGGCCCGCGCGTGTCGGGCCGATCGCGACCGCGGACGTCACCCATGACGTCATCAGAGGGACCCACCTGTCAGCACCGTGGGCTGAGCCCCGCTGACGTCAGCGATGACGTCACCCGAGTGGTCCCACATGTCAGTCTCACGTGAGCCGTGGACCGGGTCCACGGTAGACCCGATCCGAGCGTGGACCGAGTCCATGGACCGGCTGACGTCAGCAGCCCAATCCAGTGCTGCCACGTGTCCATGCTGACGCAATAATTAATTTCCGAAAAAGAAAATGATTTATTGATTCGAAATAATGATTTCAGATTTTGTTTCAAACTTCAAACGCTTATAACTTTTGCGTTTCAATTCTGATTTGAGTGATTCAAATTTCTAAATTTGTATAAAATTGAGATCTACCTAAATATGAATTTTATTTAATTTTTGGACTAAAGTTTTTCTCTGCAAAATTATTTAATTGATTATTTAAACTTTAAATAATCATAACTTTTACGTCTTAACTCCAAATTTGACGATTCCAGTTTCTAAAAACTCATAAAATTATGTTCTCTCTGTTTATGGATTTTATTTGGATGTTTGGACACTTTTTGCCTATTGTTTATTCGTGTATTTGCTATTTGCACGCTTTACGAGTAGACGTTGAAGTCTGGGAAGGATTCAAGGAGAAGTATTGACTCAGATCCAACTCAAGACCAAGAACAAGTACTTTTTGAAGGCAAGTTGTGCTTTGACCATGTTGATCCTATTTTGAAATCTATTTTGATTTAACCTATTGCATGCTAAGTTCAAATAGAAAATACTTTATTTAAACATGGGGGATTAGATAAGTACCAATTTGCTGTATGACACCTTGATTATTTAAGTATGTGCCATGACCCCTTGTCACCCTAGTTGTGGATTACTAGTTGGACATTATTAAATTGCCAACATGGGTTTAGACCGTTGTAGTATCGCTTAGACACACTTTCTGAGCTCATGACATGATTTTGGATAATCAAATGTTAATATTGACTTAATGATATATTGAACCTGTTTTGGAAAGGTATCATGTGATGTTGATGGCACGTGGTGCAGGTAATCAAGCGGGGTTTGATAAACAGCTGATTTTCGGGCATGTGGCAAGAGTAATCAGGTGGGCCAGTTGTGGCATTGGGAGTGTTGATTTGGTTCTTCGGGTAGTCTTGCCCTGGTCACCCTAAGGACTTAACCTTGCAAGCCTTTGAACTGGGTCTAACGTGCAACCACATGTCTGTAATGGGACGGACCTAGTTGACTAAGTTGCTAATAACGTACCTGTGGGACCTCAGGAGGTCAACTACACCCTTTGTGTAAGTTGTACGGGGGAGCGTACCGGGGCTGAGGCCAGGTACCCATCTAACGGTTGATTGGCCTAGACTTCGCCTTAGCGAAGGGAAGGGTTAGTGCGCAATAACCGGGGAGGACCACTTGTATTGTTAGAAGTCTCCGAAAGACTTTGTTACGGGAACTCGCCTTTGTGGTGTTTGACTGTATCTTGTGGGTAAAGTGCATAACCTCTGCAGAGTTTAGAATCTATTCGAATAGCCGTGTCCGCGGTATTGGACATCGCTCGGGAATTACAGTCAAGGGTTAGATTTTCTCAAAAATAACTTTGGTTTGAAAGGTTGGGCTGGATTAATAATGAAGTTGATGGAAATGTGGTTTAGGATGGGAAAGATGTTTACCAAACTTCTTGAAAAGTTATTTATGCTTTACTTATTTCTACTGCTTTCGAATCTACTTATATTACTTGTCCAATGCTATTTACTGCAAATATACCTTGAGTTATTCCTTTGTACCAAGCCATGCATATAGTATATTAGCCTGCATTCTGTGCATGACTTGCTGAGTACCAAGTACTCACCCTTGCCTCAACACAACACCAGTTGAAGAGGAGACTACGCCAGCTTTGGAGGAGGAGCTCCAAGAGGATCCGCTCACGTAGGAGCGAGCCCAGTCAGGTGCCTGTGGTATACTGGATGGCGCCACGATGTTACCTTATTTGATTTTCCGCTGCTACTATTTCTCTTTTAATAAGTATCGTCCTGCGAGGCGTACATTTGTGACTTGACCATAAGGTCGAGTAACCAGTTTGGTTATTTAAATAAAAGTACTTTATTAGCATCGAATGGTATGATTGTGATATTTACCGATGTTAAGACTGTGTGCACTAGCGCGTTCCTGGACTAGTGTTGAATACACAGAGGGTCCGGATTTGCAAATTCGGGGTCCCGACAATAAGTCATACTTGATTACTTCTTTGGAAAAGAAGTTGCATTACACATGCAATCCGCTAAAATAAAGGACGACGTGGTATTGGTCTCCGTTATTCAGATAGCGATATTCTGATAGTAATACAACAAGAAATAGTTTTCTCCACAGAATTCTTGTATGATTCTCCAGCTGTCTCAGTACTTTGTGTTTAACTTGTATGAAGTAGTAAGCGTTTACATTAGTACCAGTACTGATGCTGCTTTTGCTCCCTACAGCTTCAATTTGACCTCGACTTGGACTGTGAAATCAAGATATCATCGGGCCGGTGGACACATTACGTACAGAGATATTCTGTGCAACTTGGCATTAGTATAAAGAGAATCACAGTTTGGTCGGTTTGGATCTTGTTGTACCACACTTTGCAGCTAACATAGGAAGACTAATCAATCCCAAAAGCCATATATTAGAGATAGGCCCTTCTAATTTATTCATCAATTATACTTCTGTGGCGTAAATTAATGGTTTTCCATTTTAACCAGCTGGTACATCTATGTTCCTGTCTCTCTCTTTTTCATTTTTATTCTCTTAATTTACTTAGAGAAGCTAGTTACATATAACTGGGATTCCGATTTGCATGGAATCCTCCACTTGAATTGTTATGGTCAGTATTCAGCATGCACGTTTGTATATCTAACAAAACTGTAAGACTAGAAAGAAAACCTACCTATAAAACAGGGAGCGAGATGTATGTGCGAATTGTTTGGTTTCTATGCGATATTTCATTTCTAAATAGGGTTCTTTTCCCCCCCAAGGCATGGTGTTGTACATTTTTTTTTATGAAATATTTACCTCTGGATGGTCTTTCCAGCAGAGCTTTGGATTTTTTACGGAAAAATTGAGCATTTGCCACCCAATTCAATTCATTGGCGTTTTAGGAATACCTGATCGAATTTGCACCCGGCGCCGGAGCAGGGAAGGGCGGGGGTGGCCGACGGGGGCGGGGACGACGCCGGGAGAGCTTGTGCCGGACGGGGGCGCCGGGAGACCTTGTGCCGGGCGGGGACGGGCCGGACGAGGGCGCCGGCGAGGGTGGCCGACGGGGCGGGACGACGCCGGAGACCTTGTGCGGAGTGGGGCGCCCAGCGAGAGACAGGCAGACGAGAGTCGCCGGGCGCGGGAGGGAGGCGGCGGGTTAGGGTTCAAGAGAAGCTAGTGGTGAGGACTGACCACTGTGGCGTGGTTTATATTAGGGGACATATCAGTGGCGGTTGTAATTAAAAACCCGCCACAAATAAGCCTTATCAGTGGCAGTTGTAATTAAAAACCCGCCACAGATAAGCCTTATCAGTGGCGGTTGTAATTAAAAAACCGCCACTGATAAACCTTATCTGTAGCGGTTTTAATTAACAACCGCCACTAATACTATTTTTCAGATTTCCTTCTATTATAAAGCTATGAATTAATGTATTAGTGAACCTACCATATATATTAACTACTAATTATTCATAATTAATTTATCTATGATATATAAATTTATATTCTTATGAAATTTGAATCCCTGATTAATATAAATTAATATAAAGCATATTTTTCAGATTTCCTTTTATTATAAAGATATGAATTAATGTATTAGTGAACCTGCCATATATATTAACTACTAATTATTCATAATTAATTTATCTATGATATATAAATTTATATTCTTATGAAATTTGAATCCCTGATTAATATAAATCAGATTTTCTTCTATTATAAAGATATGAATTAATGTATTAGTGAACCTACCATATATATTAACTACTAATTATTCATAATTAATTTATCTATGATATATAAATTTATATTCTTATGAAATTTGAATCCCTGATTAATATAAATTAATATAAAGCATATTTTTCCATTACTCCACATAAATGCATTTATAACACTATATATTAACGTACCTATCATATATATTAATATAAAGCCATGAATTAATATAAAGCATATTTTTTAACAAAAAAATGCCATTACTCCACATAAATGCATATTTCTGACATTACATTTCCATTACCCCATATAAATACACACATTTTGCCATTACTCCTAGCTAATTATTTTCTTTCACAATTTGGCCTTCTTCATGATCATCACGATGATAGGTGGCTTCCTGAGTGGTTGCTTCCTCGAGCCTGATGCTGCCATCTACGAAAGGAGGCAACTCATCAAACTGGTTGTACTCTTCCTCATCCACGACATTCTCAACTCCGACGATCCTTTGTTTTCCTTGAAGAACTACATGACGCTTCTTATCTGCCGGGTCGATTACATAGATGTGATGCCTTAGAGCGTCAGAGCGATTCTAGGGTTCCTTTTCCTGGTTTTGTTTCGGGAGAGGAATGAAGGATTTGTCGGGGGATGAAATAATTGAAGTTTATCCGGAGTATTAATATTAAATTTGGAGTTGTCAGGCTAGAAACAGTGGGCCAAGGAAAACCTGGGCCTGGGCTGCGAATCCCCTCCCCACCTCTCTCTCTTTTCCCCTAGTGGGCCGGCCCACCATATAAAAGGGGTGTCACCCCCCCAAAAGCCCTAGGGCGCCCCCCGTCCTCCCCAAGCAGCCACACCACCCCTCCTCTTCCTCCCCTTGCGTGGTGGCTCAAGATCCACCGCGAAACGCGAAGGAGCAAGCGAGAAGAGGATCCGTGGAGGCGTGGAGGACGAGCAGATTTCCGTTTCGGGAATCGTCGCGCGTTTTTCGTGGGTTCTCAAGGGAGAACTCAAGGTAAAATTCCCAATCTTTTACCCCTGTTCTACCTAGGGATTAGGAGTGTATTAGATCTGGTGGTGAGTGATTTAGATGGATCTTGATGGGGGAGAAGGGTAGATGTTCACGTGGTGCTGTTTTTGGAAGGGGAGATTGTGCAGCGCGGATTGTTTCGCGTTGTACGTGGCATAGACGATTTTTCCTGCAAAAACCTATAACTAGAAAGTTGTAGATAACGTCGAGATCTAGCTTTTGTAATTGTTTCAGAATTTTTGGGGTGTCGGTCTGAGAGTTATCGCTGTTGCAAGATGACGGACAGAATCTGGAAACAGATTTTGTCCATTGTGTTGGACGTTTGTTTAGGCATATTTAACAGTGGAATTGAAATTTGTGATCTTCATGAAAGTTGTATATCTCGTCAATATCTAGCTACTGTAATTTTTTTGTATTTTTATGATCTGTATAAAAAAAGATACGAAATTGTGAAGAGAGGGTGCTGCTGTTTGACCCGGACAGATTGGGGTTTTTGGCGCTTAAGAAGGGAACGGGGATTAGGAAGCGTGTGTTCGAGTTGTGTGATCATTTGTGATGTCGCTATGTACTGAAATAATACTTGTACAGGTGGTGCCCCTTCTGGACGCAACTAGGTTCGTCATCCACGTTGGTAAAGGCAAGTGGAAGTAGCGGTCTTGCTAAACTATAACTCGCTATTTGTTTCGTCTTCAATATAAACCTTAATTGCAGCACACCTACATGGTTTAACTACTTGTTTATGAGATTACAATATCCTATCCTGCATTGTGATGTGGTTGTTTGGCTTTTGAATCATGAGTAAGAATGAAGAAAGATGTTGTTTGCAAGATGAATTGTGGAGATATTCTATCTCAATGATGTTCGCATTCTATCCATGTTATTTGATGGTATGCAAGCATGTGAATTCAGAGTGGGAAGTTATGAATGTATTTATGTATGAAGCATTAACTGCATAATCATGCATTGGAAGTTTGTCGACGCCAGCGTGCGCGATCAAGATACAACACCGTGTGTTCCGAGAAAGAACGCAGTGAGGAGGATCATGGCATAAGCATGTGCACAATCATATGCATTTTACTGAGGTTGTGTGGACTCTATAATGTGGTATTGTACATGAGGAATTTGGTATGCTAGTTTTACTGTGGCTGTGTTATTCGTTAGAAGTTGTTCCGCTTGCTGAGATTACCCAATCTCACCCCTTGTTATTTTGTTGTTTTCAGGTAGTTCTCGCGAGTCGTAAGCTTGAAGGGTGGGCTTAGTAGCACAATCAACCCTCACATGGACTAGTGCATTTAATAATTCATTAGCTTGCTGAAATTTTATTAATCATAGACCTGTTGATGTCCTCTTTGGAGCTGTTTTACGTTTATGTTTGTTTTTTGGTTGATTTAGACTTGTTATCTCTAGTATTGATGCTTTTATGTTATTCCTGTTTATAATGGTTATTATGAATCTTGTTGTCGCTTCCGTTTTGTCCTAATTTTAGGAGAGATGCTGTCGAAATTTTCTTGTACGACAGTTTAGATTTGTAGGGTGTTACAGTTGGTATCAGAGCGGGCTGTAGGTTCTTGGAATGTCTATTTTTAGTGTCATACTGTAGGATACAACTAAAATGTGACGTGGAATAACTTAGAAACATGGCCTAGGTTTTAACTAAAATTTTGTCATAGGATAGCAACATTAAAACTTGTGTGAGTGGAATCACTAATTTAAAATTTGACACACATGGATGCACAGTAGGAAAGGGTATGGGTATCGTTGCCTTATGCTTAAAGGTTGAATTTAAGCTTTGTTGTTGAATGCTACTTTTGATGATGTATAATGCTATATTTATGATAGATTTGATGGAGTTGCTTCATTTGTGATAAAGTGTGGTTGTGGTGCCGAAGGGTTTCGGTCACCTTTTGTTTGTAGTGAGGCTGTGGTTTGACGGTGTGGCCGGGTAGAGTCACCACCGAAGAACTATTAAACCCCTGTAGGGAAAGAGTACTTATCCGTGTCTGTCGTAGATCGGGTAGTGACTGGAGTCAAATAGAAGAGGTTGGTGATGGATTCCTTCGATGTTCTTTACCGTCTCGACGGTCGGTTTTGGTTGGTTTTCCGGTATGTGGTTGGTTCGAAACCGAGGAAAATGCTTAGTTTTGAGCACTCGCTGATTTTTCCTTTTGGCGGTTTGTGGTTTTGTCTCCTTTGAGTGAAGACACAGAAGAAGAGTTCTACGTTACGCGTCTTTTGGTCACAATTTTGCTTTGGCACCTGATTTATTGAGATGGACTGTCGTTGGGAGGAAATTGCTGTGGTTGTTGTTTCCCGATTTTTTTAAAAAAGGGGTTGGAGTTTCTCCTGTTGCGATCAAGCCGGATGGAGCTAAGTTTGAATCTTTATCGGAAAATTTTAGTTGGACATTTGGTCTTCCCTTTTGCATCCGTCTTCCTTTGTGGAAAGTGTAGGTTTTGGATTTCTTGAAGAGTTTTGGCTACTATGATTGGACATTTGAGGGTCGAGCTCTCTTGCATTTATGTTTGGATTTTGCTTTTCTTCCTTGCCTGAAAAGAAGAAATTTTTATCGGTGTTTGTTCTTGATCTAGAACTGTGTTTGTTTTTTTTAATGTTTGGGATTGCCTCCTGTTTGTCAAGGGTAGGTGACCCATGACGGTGTTTAGAAATTTTATGTCTGTGTTACGTAGTATGTAACAATGTGGTTTATGGAATGATGTACTTCTAAGTTAATTTGTGAGTTGAATCAATTAAAATGTAATTGTTATCTTTAGCTTGAGATTAAATAAACTTCTAGTATTGTAGATTGCTCTATAGCGATAATGATTAAATGTGTTGATGTGCATGCTTAGGATTTATTGCATTATTTTAATGTGCCCTTGACCATGGACAATGTTTAAAGCTTTAAATCTTGATGCGTAGTTAGAACATTACGATGATGTAAACTACTGTGAAGGTAATAGAAAATTAGTGGGTTATTTAGAGACATTTTAATATAAGGTCGGTAGAACAATTTAATTGTAATGGTGGACTACCGATATTGTTAAAGAAACCATGCTGGTTGTTTAAAGATGTTCTAATTTAATCGTGTTGGCTAGTGACTTTAACTTGGAAATTGATTAGAGTTGATTTTTATGACGTTGCAAACTATTAGTAGATTCGGAAGTATGCGCTATGCTCCAATAATGCTAGTATCGATATCAATTGGGAAGACATAAGTTTTTGCCATTGCCGTAAGAGCTTTGTGATAATTTCACCTATTCAGTTCACTTTAAAAAAAAAGCTGGAGTATGTCTTGGAGTGGCAATTTTGCTATAACCCGTGTATAGGGTAGCTAAAAAAAAAATTAAAAAAAATTAAATTAAATTTAGTGTTGTTGTTATAAGAGCTTTGGATGGCTTAAATTATTCAATCTATTTTACATAGTTGGAGTATGTTGTGTAGTGACAGTTTGTCATAGCCTATGGATAGGGTAACTAAAAGCAATGTTGTTGTTTTACAATTATGCCAATTATTGATATTGATGACTTAGTAGTGGTGGTAACTGATTAGATTAATTGTTGAAAACCTTTGTTAAAATGGTGGAAATTGTAACATGTTGTGATGGAGTGAACCAGGGATAGTTAGCATGACGCGTGATTTTGTCCTTAATAAATGTATGTTTTAAACTTCTATTTACGATTGGTGCCTTGTTGAGATAATATTTACTTGTTGAGTCATCTTTTAGGTGAATAAATTTCCATTGTCGAGATGTTGACGCTGTATGTGGTATGGAATTTATAGGTTCATCATGCTGAAAGACTTGTTGAAGCAATCGCCTTTCAAATTTAGAATATGATGATATAGGTTAGGCTGCTCCGTGGGGATCTTGATGAGGTAGTGTTGGTTGGATGTGTTTTTGATAAGCACTGTGAACTTTATTTATAATTGTGGAAAAGGTAATAAGAGTAAGAATTTGTTGTGTAGTTGTTGTTAAATCCTGATGGGCCTTCTTAATGAGTAAATAGGGAATATTGAAATCTAAATGGTAAGGGTAGTGGAATGCTATAGATGGCGGGAGTTATGCTGAACTTATGTTTAAAAATTCATATGGATTGGTTTGTTTGTTTGATATTTGGGTTGAATAATTTCGGTCAAAGTATTCTTTGTGCTGTGTTTCAGAGTTTCCCTAAACTTAGAATAATTCTGCCAAATGTGGGTTAATTTCGAGGCTTAAAACAAGGATAAAAGAATGATTAACCTTGAAGTAATTTGTGGAGATTTTGGAATGTTATTCTATTAAATATCGTCATTCATTCATCTTTGATAAGAAAACTAGCTTATGTTATGAATGCGACATTTATGCTCAAGGATGTATGCTTTGACTGTGTCCATAGTTTTCAAGGTCGAGTTATCGGTTGCATTGTTGATCAAAAGAAGTAGCTAATCCAATGTAAGATTTGGAACTTCATGATCTGGAAATATTTGTATTTCTATTTTGGGCTAGAGTTGTGTTGTGGTGTGAGGTGTTTGACAGTTTTTGTTTAAGAGACGATTCTTCTGGTTGTGACATGAATGATATTCGTGGTTGAAACAATTTTTCTGTTGGGAAGTGAGTTTGGTTCCTTTTTAAGGAAAAAGAGATGGTGGTTGTGTGGAAGCATTTAATTCCTTGATCGGTTTCTTTTTTTTGAATTGCTTGGCCTTGGATAAAAGTGAGATGATTTGTTTTGGTAAAAGTGAAATGCATTTGCAGAAGACTTTCGCGGTGTTTCTCTTTTGAATAGAGCTTCTCCCCGAAGAAAATTTTTTTGGTGGTTTTGGTTCTATGGAGTTCCTCTTCCAAGTTGAGTTCCCGTGTATGTGAATTTCAGCTGTTTGGTTTAAAGGTGGTGATTGTCGTTCGTTGTGTTAGTGAGAATTAAGATTTCTTTTACATTCAAGCTTGGGGGTAAGAAAATGAATGTTTATGTTATGGTTGAGTATATTCAAGGATTGTACTCCTTGCCCTGGTCCTTGGGTGGAAAAATGTGAAGGCAAAACCTTCTTACAAGGGAAAACTAGTGTGGGTCGCTGATCGTAAGTAGTTTAAAAGTGAAGAGTAAAGGAAGGTTGTGTATGACTCAATTCAAACCTTTTTTGGAGAATTGTTTTCATTGATGTGTTCCTCGGTGGGGTTGCTTAATTTAGTAGTGGACAACTTGGAAGTTGCAGGTAATTACATTAATTTTTTGGAACTTTTGTCGCTGGGTTCGAGCGAGTTTGTGTCAACTGTAGTGATTGTGTTCGGTTGTTATTGTTTCATGGATTTACGGACCCTGGTTGTAAAGTAGGCTATCTCTGTCGTTGGTAAGGGTGGATATTGGTTCTTTTTGTAAAAGATCAATCACTTGTAGGAGATAGGAGTTTGTGTTTGGGTTGATTTAGAGACTTACCTAGAGCGTTGTGTCTCACATGGTTCGCGTCGTCCAGAATGCGACGAACTGTGGTAGAGGAGTTGAGATTGGAATGCGGAGTTTCGCGATCGGGTTGAAGAGAGAAGTGGGAGTTGAGATTCCAGATCGATACCAGATTCACCTAATAGGTGTCCTTTATTTAATAGGGGAATAGTTCGTGTTAGTGTCCAATGAAAGATTTGTGGACCAATTAGTCTGAAAGGATGCAACTTGGGAACTTGAGGACCAGATGCGGAAGAAGTATCCTACACTCTTTGAGGATGCTGAAGGTAAAGTGTTGATTACCATTTTGCCTTCCTTTTTTTAAGGTTCCGTAGCAAAGAGGAGTAGATTCGGGGACGAATCCTTTTAAGGAGGGGAGAATGTGATGCCTTAGAGCGTTAGAGCGATTCTAGGGTTCCTTTTCCTGGTTTTGTTTCGGGAGAGGAATGAAGGATTTGTCGGGGGATGAAATAATTGAAGTTTATCCGGTGTATTAATATTAAATTTGGAGTTGTCGGGCTAGAAACAAAGGGGCCGAGGAAAACCTGGGCCTGGGCTGCGAATCCCCTCCCCACCTCTCTCTCTTTTCCCCTAGTGGGCCAGCCCACCATATAAAAGGGGTGTCACCCCCCCCAAAAGCCCTAGGGCGCCCCCCTTCCTCCCCTAGCAGCCACACCACCCCTCCTCTTCCTCCCCTTGCGTGGTGGCTCAAGATCCACCGCGAAACGCGAAGGAGCAAGCGAGAAGAGGATCCGTGGAGGCGTGGAGGACGAGCAGATTTCCGTTTCGGGAATCGTCGCGCGTTTTTCGTGGGTTCTCAAGGGAGAACTCAAGGTAAAATTCCCAATCTTTTACCCCTGTTCTACCTAGGGATTAGGAGTGTATTAGATCTGGTGGTGAGTGATTTAGATGGATCTTGATGGGGGAGAAGGGTAGATGTTCACGTGGTGCTGTTTTTGGAAGGGGAGATTGTGCAACGCGGATTGTTTTGTGTTGTACGTGGCATAGAAGATTTTTCCTGCAAAAACCTATAACTAGAAAGTTGTAGATAACGTCGAGATCTAGCTTCTGTAATTTTTTAAGAATTTTTGGGGCGTAGGTCTGAGAGTTATCGCTGTTGCAAGATGACAGACAGAATCTGGAAACAGATTTTGTCCACTGTGTTGGACGTTTGTTTAGGCATATTTAACAGTGGAATTGAAATTTGTGATCTTCATGAAAGTTGTAGATATCGTCAATATCTAGCTACTGTAATTTTTTTGTATTTTTATGATCTGTATAAAAAAAGATACGAAATTGTGAAGAGAGGGTGCTGCTGTTTGACCCGGACAGATTGGGGTTTTTGGCGCTTAAGAAGGGAACGGGGATTAGGAAGCGTGTGTTCGAGTTGTGTGATCATTTGTGATGTCGCTATGTACTGAAATAATATTTGTACAGGTGGTTCCCCTTCTGGACGCAACTAGGTTCGTCATCCACGTTGGTAAAGGCAAGTGGAAGTAGCGGTCTTGCTAAACTATAACTCGCTATTTGTTTCGTCTTCAATATAAACCTTAATTGCAGCACACCTACATGGTTTAACTACTTGTTTATGAGATTACAATATCCTATCCTGCATTGTGATGTGGTTGTTTGGCTTTTGAATCATGAGTAAGAATGAAGAAAGATGTTGTTTGCAAGATGAATTGTGGAGATATTCTATCTCAATGATGTTCGCATTCTATCCATGTTATTTGATGGTATGCAAGCATGTGAATTCAGAGTGGGAAGTTATGAATGTATTTATGCATGAAGCATTAACTGCATAATCATGCATTGGAAGTTTGTCGACGCCAGCGTCGCGATCAAGAGTCGTACAACACCGTGTGTTCCTGAGAAAGGGCACGGTGAGGAGGATCATGGCATAAGCATGTGCACAATCATATGCATTTTACTGAGGTTGTGTGGACTCTATAATGTGGTATTGTAGATGAGGAATTTGGTATGCTAGTTTTACTGTGGCTGTGTTATTCGTTAGAAGTTGTTCCGCTTGCTGAGATTACCCAATCTCACCCCTTGTTATTTTGTTGTTTTCAGGTAGTTCTCGCGAGTCGTAAGCTTGAAGGGTGGGCTTAGTAGCACAATCAACCCTCCGGGGTCATCACGAATCACATGGACTAGTGCATTTAATAATTCATTAGCTTGCTGAAATTTTATTAATCATAGACCTGTTGATGTCCTCTTTGGAGCTGTTTTACGTTTATGTTTGTTTTCTGGTTGATTTAGACTTGTTATCTCTAGTATTGATGCTTTTATGTTATTCCTGTTTATAATGGTTATTATGAATCTTGTTGTCGCTTCCGTTTTGTCCTAATTTTAGGAGAGATGCTGTCGAAATTTTCTTGTACGACAGTTTAGATTTGTAGGGTGTTACAATAGAAGACCTGTGCAACTTGCTTCGCAAGTACGAATGGTTCGTCTCTATATCCGACTTGCTCGATGTCCACAGTAGTGAAGCCATATTTGTCCACCTTGACACCCTTTGGGAGTTGGACCCAACGACACCGAAACACCGGGATCTTGAAAATGCAATAGTCGAGCTCCCAAATCTCCTCTATAAACCCATAGAAGCTGCTCTTCTTATTGCCTGTATTGTCGTAGGCATCTATACGGACACCACTGTTTTGGTAAGTACTTTTGCTATCCTGAGCTCTCGTGTAAAATGTATATCCATTTATGTCGTATCCTTGCCATGTCACAATTGTACCTGATGGCCCTTTTGCCAACCACCTCAATGTAACACTCGTTTCTTCACCAGACATGTGCTCCTTGAACCAATGATTGAACACACGATTGTGCTCTTTTGTTATCCAAACCTCTGATCGTCCACGATTTTCCCTCTGTAGCTTTTCCTTGTGCATGTCCATAAACGGGGATACCTCGACTGACTGCTGCAAGACTGTGAAGTGAGCTTGTTCGAACAAAAAATGATCGTAAGAATTTGTGGATTTCTTTCCGATTACTCCTTTGCCAGCTAGCCTCCCCTCATGGCGTGATACAGGCACTCCTACCGGTTCAACCTCGTCCATGTAATCGATGCAGAACTCAATAACCTCCTCAGTTGCATAACCTTCTACAATGGAACCTTCCGGTCGCGATCGATTACGTACATATTTCTTCAGAACACCCATGTACCTTTCGAACGGGTACATCCGATGCAGAATATCGCCCACAAATATTTATCTCATTCACAAGGTGAACAATGAGATGAACCATGATATCGAAAAATGATGGAGGAAAATACATCTCTAGCTGACACAGAGTGTTGACCACATCACCGCAGCTCATAAAGTCCAACGGATCGATGACCTTCTCGTGAAATCGCGTTAAAGAAGAAACACAACCTCATGATTGCCTCTCGAACCTTGTCGTGCAAAATACCTCTAATTGCAATAGGGAGCATTTGTGTCATCATCACATGACAATCATGAGACTTCATACCGCTTAACTTCAAATCTTTCATCGATACCGCTTTCTTGATGTTTGCGGAGTAACCAGACGGAACTTTCACACTACGCAAGCACTTGCAGAGGTCTGCTTTCTCTTTCTTGGACAGAGTATAGCAAGTCGGGGAAGGTAAAGTCGGCCTTTCCGGTGTCTTGAGGATGTAGCTCGGCTCGATCTTCATATCTTGCAGTCCCTTCGTGCCTTCACCCATCCTTTATTTTGCTAGGAATATTCAGTAAAAGACCAAGCACGCTGTCACATACATTCTTTTCTACATGCATGACGTCGATGCAATGTCGAACTTCTAAGTCCTTCCAATAGGGCAAATCCCAAAATAAGGATCTCTTCTTCCACGTGGTTTTCTCAAGACGGACCTCGATGTATCCCCTTTCCAAGTACAACATTAATATCCTTAACCATATCATATACCTCTTCCCCAAGAAGAGGCCTTGGAGCTGAACCGCCCTCCTTTGTACCGCCAAATTGTTTTTTCATATTACAAGACGGATGATTCTTTCAAGGAACCGACGGTGACGCATGTAGACTGCTTTCCTCGAGTTGTTAAGCCACACGCTACTAGTTTCATCCAGGCATTGGGGGCAAGCTTTAGCTCCTTTTATAGTACGGCCGGACAGGTTACCTAGGGTCGTAAATCATTGATGGTGCGTAACAACATTACGCCAGAGAGTGAAGTACTCCCACTTGTACTCATCCCATACCAGACACCTTCATTCCACAAGAGCACAAGATCTTCCACCAATGGTTGTAGGTATACATCAATATCGCTTTCCGGTTATCTCGGCCCTTGGATAAGCAATGACATCATAATGTATTTTCGCTTCATACACAGCCAAGGAGGAAGGTTGTAGATACAGAGAGTCACGGGCCAAGTGCTATGAATATCGCTTCATGTTACCGAAAGGATTCATTCCATCCGTACTCAACCCAAACCTTATATTCCTTGGCTCATTTCCGAAGTTCTCCCTAAAGAGCCTATCGATGGTTCTCCATCGGGCGTAATCAGCAGGTGCCTCGACTTTCCATCCCTCTTTCGCTTTTCCGAGTGCCATCGCATCGCCTTGGCATGCTTTTTATTTGGAAATAAACGCTTTAGACGCAGGTATTACTGGCAAATACCACACCACTTTAGCGGAGCTCCATTCTTCACTTCTATGCCTTCGCTTTTCCTCGCCCTTACGCTTTGTATCGCGATGCTTTGCACACCGGACATACATGCGTGTCTGCATAGTCTTTGCGATAGAGGATACAGTCGTTTGGACACGCGTCTATTCTTTCTACTTCCAATCCTAAGGGACATACAACCTTCTTGGCAAAATACGTAGTTTTAGGCAACATGTTTCCCTCTAGAAGCATGTTCGCTAAGAGATGTAGCAACGCCGTGAAACTCTTGTCGAACCAACTATTGCTTGCCTTCAATTTCAGTAGTGAAGGCACGGTTTGCAATTTTGTGTATTCCTCCTTGCAACCCAGGAACAAAGGTTTCTCCGAGTCCTCTATCAAACCCTTGAACTGATTAAACTCTCTCTCACTATCAGTAGTTTCCTTCGCATCGCGCAACATTTGAGCCAGATTATTGTCATCGCCAACGACCAACCTATCCTCATCGGTTCCATACCCGATGTCACCGCCATATTGGCGGCTTCGCCGTAGTCGACATTATCACATTGAAGTATGATCTCCTCTTCACCGTGCCTTGTCCAATGTATAGCTAGGTACAAAGCCCCTTCGAATCAGTGCAAGTGGATTTGGTCTTTGTCCTAAAACATCTTCTCATTCTTGCAATCAATGCATGGACAATGTATGTACTCCGCCTTCTTTTGCAATCTGTTCTCCTCATACGTCAGAGAAAGCGAATACGCTGGCCGATGTATTCTCGGCTGCAACGGTTCGCATTGTACATCCATCTCCGGTCCATCTACAATTAATTAATGTAACAATTAATAATATGCAATAATCTTAATTACATAAATCATTAATCCATTATTTGTTACTATCCAATAACCTTAATTAAATAAATTTAATATATGCTCAATCATAATTTATCATCCAAAAAAGGTAGACAACTTAATCTAATAGAGCAAGGTAGTAAATTCATCATCTCACTAACGGTAAGAAAATTAATGGTAATTACAAACAAATCTTAAGTACTATGCGTAGCCAAAATTAAATTTATCCTCTCAAAGAGGTACATAATTCATCATCTCAAAATGCAAGGCAACTTCATGATCACCTATATACCATATACATTAAATTTAATGTGTATTAATATCCTACAATCTTAATTAAATAAATTTAATATATGCTTGCCATATTTTGTCATCTAAAAAAGTGTAACACCCTACAAATGTAAACTGTCGTACAAGAAAAATTCGACAGCATCTCTCCTAAAATTAGGACAAAACGGAAGCGACAACAAGATTCATAATAACCATTATAAACAGGAATAACATAAAAGCATCAATACTAGAGATAACAAGTCTAAATCAACCAGAAAACAAACATAAACGTAAAACAGCTCCAAAGAGGACATCAACAGGTCTATGATTAATAAAATTTCAGCAAGCTAATGAATTATTAAATGCACTAGTCCATGTGATTCATGATGACCCCGGAGGGTTGATTGTGCTACTAAGCCCACCCTTCAAGCTTACGACTCGCGAGAACTACCTGAAAACAACAAAATAACAAGGGGTGAGATTGGGTAATCTCAAAGAAGTTTTAACAACTTCTAACGAATAACACAGCCACAAGAAAACTAGCATACCAAATTCCTCATGTCCAATACCACATTATAGAGTCCACACAACCTCAGTAAAATGCATATGATTGTGCACATGCTTATGCCATGATCCTCCTCACCGTGCCCTTTCTCAGAACACACGGTGTTGTACTGCACGGTCGCGACGCAAGGCGTCGACAAACTTCCAATGCATGATTATGCAGTTAATGCTTCATGCATAAATACATTCATAACTTCCCACTCTGAATTCACATGCTTGCATACCATCAAATAACATGGATAGAATGCGAACATCATTGAGATAGAATATCTCCACAATTCATCTTGCAAACAACATCTTTCTTCATTCTTACTCATGATTCAAAAGCCAAACAACCACATCACAATGCAGGATAGGATATTGTAATCTCATAAACAAGTAGTTAAACCATGTAGGTGTGCTGCAATTAAGGTTTATATTGAAGACGAAACAAATAGCGAGTTATAGTTTAGCAAGACCGCTACTTCCACTTGCCTTTACCAACGTGGATGACGAACCTAGTTGCGTCCAGAAGGGGCACCACCTGTACAAGTATTATTTCAGTACATAGCGACATTACAAATGATCACACAACTCGAACACACGCTTCCTAATCCCCGTTCCCTTCTTAAGCGCCAAAAACCCCAATCTGCCCGGGTCAAACAGCAGCACCCTCTCTTCACAATTTCGTATCTTTTTTTATACAGATCATAAAAATACAAAAAAATTACATTAGCTAGATATTGACGGGATCTACAACTTTCATGAAGATCACAAATTTCAATTCCACTGTTAAATATGCCTAAACAAACGTCCAACACAGTGGACAAAATCTGTTTCAGATTCTGTCCGTCATCTTGAAACAGCGATAACTCTCAGACCGACGCCCCAAAAATTCTGAAAAAATTACAGACGCTAGATCTCGACGTTATCTACAACTTTCTAGTTATAGGTTTTTTCAGGAAAAATCGTCTATGCCACGTAAAACGCGAAACAATCCGCGCTGCACACTCTCCTTCCAAAAACAGCACCACGTGAACATCTACCCTTCTCCCCCATCAAGATCCATCTAAATCACTCACCACCAGATCTAATACACTCCTAATCCCTAGTTAGAACAGGGGAAAAAGATTGGGAATTTTACCTTGAGTTCTCCCTTGAGAACTCCACGAAAACGCCGCGACGATTCCCCGAACGGAAATCTGCTAGTCCTCCACGCCTCCACGGATCATCTTCACGCTTGCTCCTTCGCGTTTCAAGGTGGATCTTGAGCCACCACGCAAGGGGAGGACTAGGAGGGGTGGTGTGGCTGCTATGGGAGGAAGGGGGGTGCCCTAGGGCTTTTGGGGGTGACACCCCTTTTATATGGTGGGCCGCCCACTAGGGGAAAAGAGAGAGAGGTGGGGAGGATTCGCAGCCAGGCCCAGGTTTTCCTCGCCCACTGTTTCTAGCCCGACAACTCCAAATTTAATATTAATATGCCGGATAAACTTCAATTATTTCATCCCCGACAAATCCTTCATTCCTCTCCAAACAAAACCAGGAAAAGGAACCCTAGAATCGCCTCCGATGCTCTAAGGCATCACATTCTCCTCCTTAAAAGGATTCGCCCCGAATCTACTCCTCTTGCTACGGAACCTTAAAAAAGGAAGGCAAAATGGTAATCAACACTTTACCTTCAGCATCCTCAAAGAGTGTAGGATACTTCTTCCGCATCTGGTCCTCAAGTTCCCAAGTTGCATCCCGCTCAGACTAATTGGTCCACAAATCTTTCATTGGACACTAACACGAACTATTCCCCTATTAAATAAAGGACACCTATTAGGTGAATCTGGTATCGATCTGGAATCTCAACTCCCACTTCTCTCTTCAACCCGATCGCGAAACTCCGCATTCCAATCTCAACTCCTCTACCACAGTTCGTCGCATTCTGGACGACGCGAACCATGTGAGACACAACGCTCTAGGTAAGTCTCTAAATCAACCCAAACACAAACTCCTATCTCCTACAAGTGATTGATCTTTTACAAAAAGAACCAATATCCACCCTTACCAATGACAGAGATAGCCTACTTTACAACCAGGGTCCGTAAATCCGCAGAAACAATAACAACCGAACACAATCACTACGGTTGACACAAACTCGCTCGAACCCAGCGACAAAAGTTCCAAAAATTAATGTAATTACCTGCAACTTCCAAGTTGTCCACTACTAAATTAAGCAACCCCACCGAGGAACACATCAATGAAAACAATTCTCCAAAAAGGTTTGAATTGAGTCATACACAACCTTCCTTTACTCTTCACTTTTAAACTACTTACGATCTGATACACTCACTAGTTTTCCCTTGTAAGAAGGTTTCGCCTTCACATTCTTCCACCCAAGGACCAGGGCAAGGAGTACAATCCTTGAATATACTCAACCATAACATAAACATTCATTTTCTTACCCCCAAGCTTGAACGTAAAAGAAATCTTAATTCTCACTAACACAACGAACGACAATCACCACCTTTAAACCAAAGGGCTGAAATTCACATACACGGAACTCAACTTGGAAGAGGAACTCCATAGAACCAAAACCACCAAAAAATTTTCTTCGGGAGAAGCTCTATTCAAAAGAGAAACACCGCGAAAGTCTTCTCGCAAATGCATTTCACTTTTACCAAAACAAATCATCTCACTTTTATCCAAGGCCAAGCCATTCGTAAAAAGAAACCGATCAAGGAATTAAATGCTTCCACACAACCACCATCTCTTTTTCCTTAAAAAGGAACCAAACTCACTTCCCAACAGAAAAATTGTTTCAACCACGAATATCATTCATGTCACAACCGTAAGAATCGTCTCTTAAACAAAATTGTCAAACACCTCACACCACAACACAACTCTAGCCCAAAATAGAAATACAAATATTTCCAGATCATGAAGTTCCAAATCTTACATTGGATTAGCTACTTCTTGTGATCAACAATGCAACCGATAACTCGCCCTTGAAAACTACGGACACAATAAAGCATACATCCTTGAGCATAAATGTCGATTCATAACTTAAGCTAGTTTTCTTATCAAAGATGAATGAATGACGATATTTAATAGAATAACATTCCAAAATCTCCACAAATTACTTCAAGGTTAATCATTCTTTTATCCTTGTTTTAAGCCTCAAATTAACTCCACATTTGGCGTAATCATTCTAAGTTTAGGGAAACTCAAACACAAAGACAAAGAATACTTTGACCGAAAGTATTCAACCCAAATATCAAACAAACAAACCAATCCATATGAATTTTTAAACATAAGTTCAAAGCATAACTCCCGCCATCTATAGCATTCCACTACCCTTACCATTTAGATTTCAATATTCCCTATTTACTCATTGAGAAGGCCCATCAGGATTTAACAACAACTACACAACAAATTCTTACTCTTATTACCTTTTCCACAATTATAAATAAAGTTCACAAGTGCTTATCAAAAACACATCCAACCAACACTACCTCATCAAGATCCCCATGGAGCAGCCTAACCTATATCATCATATTCTAAATTTGAAAGGCGTTGCTTCAACAAGTCTTTCAAAGATGATGAACCTATAAATTCCATACCACATACGCGTCAACATCTCGACAATGGAAATTTATTCACCTAAAAGATGACTCAACAAGTAAATATTATCTCAACAAGGCACCAATCGTAAATAGAAGTTTAAAACATACATTTATTAAGGACAAAATCACGCGTCATGCTAACTATCCCTGGTTCACTTCATCACAACATGTTACAATTTCCACCATTTTAACAAAGGTTTTCAACAATTAATCTAATCAGTTACCACCACTACTAAGTCATCAATATCAATAATTGGCATAATTGTAAAACAACAACATTGCTTTTAGTTACACTATCCATAGGCTATGACAAACTGTCACTACACAACATACTCCAACTATGTAAAATAGATTGAATAATTTAAGCCATCCAAAGCTCTTATAACAACAACGCTAAATTAAATTAAAATTTTTTTTTTAATTTTTTTTAGCTACCCTATACACGGGTTATAGCAAAATTGCCACTCCAAGACATACTCCACCTTTTTTAAGTGAATCGAATAGGTGAAATCATCACAAAGCTCTTACGGCAATGGCAAAACTTATGTCTTCCCAATTGATATCGATACTAGCATTATTGGAACGCAATCGCATACTTCCGAATCTACTAATAGTTTGCAACGTCATAAATATCAACTCTAATCAATTTCCAAGTTAAAGTCACTAGCCAACACGATTAAATTAGAACATCTTTAAACAACCAAAGATGGTTTCTTTAACAATATCGGTAGTCCACCATTACAATTAAATTGTTCTACCGACCTTATATTAAAATGTCTCTAAATAACCCACTAATTTTCTATTACCTTCACAAAGAGTTTACATCATCGTAATGTTCTAACTACGCATCAAGATTTAAAGCTTTAAACATTGTCCATGGTCAAGGGCACATTAAAATAATGCAATAAATCCTAAGCATGCACATTAACACATTCAATCATTATCGCTTATAGAGCAATCTACAATACTAGAAGTTTATTTAATCTCAAGCTAAAGATAACAATTACATTTTAATTGATTCAACTCACAAATTAACTTAGAAGTACATCATTCCATAAACCACATTGTTACATACTACGAATACGGACATAAAATTTCTAAACACCGTCATGGGTCACCTACCCTTGACAAACAGGAGGCAATCCCAAACATTAAAAACAAACACAGTTCTAGATCAAGAACAAACACCGATAAAAATTTCTTCTTTTCGTGCAAGGAAGAAAAGCAAAATCCAAACATAAATGCAAGAGAGCTCGACCCTCAAATGTCCAATCATAGTAGCCAAAACTCTTCAAGAAATCCAAAACCTACACTTTCCACAAAGGAAGACGGATGCAAAAGGGAAGACCAAATGTCCAACTAAAATTTTCCGATAAAGATTCGAACTTAGCTCCATCCAAATTTTGATCTGCAACAGAGAAACTCCAACCCCTTCTTTTTTAAAAAAATCGGGAAACAACAACCACGTAAATTTCCTCCCAACGACATACCATCACAATAAATCAAAGCCAAAGCAAAATTGTGACCAAAAGACGCCAGCAACGTAGAACTCTTCTTCTGTGTCTTCACTCAAAGGAGACAAAACCACAAACCGCCAAAAGGACAAATCAGCGAGTGCTCAAAACTAAGCATTTTCCTCGGTTTCAACCAACCACATACCTAAAACCAACCAAAACCGATCACAAGACGGTAAAGAACATCCGAAGGAATCCATCACCAACCTCTTCTATTTGACTCCATCACTACCCGATCTACGGCAGACACGGATAAGTACTCTTTCCCTACAGGGGTTTAATAGTTCTTCTGGTGACTCTACCGGCCACATCGTCAAACCACAGCCTCACTACAAACAAAAGGTGACCGAAACCCTTCGGCACCACAACCACACTTTATCACAAATGAAGCAACTCAATCAAATCTATCATAAATATAGCATTATACATCATCAAAAGTAGCATTCAACAACAAAGCTTAAATTCAACCTTTAAGCATAAGGCAACGATACCCATACCCTTTCCTACTGTGCATCCATGTGTGTCAAATTTTAAATTAGTGATTCCACTTACACAAGTTTTAATGTTGCTATCCTATGACAAAATTTTAGTTAAAACCTAGGCCATGTTTCTAAGTTATTCCACATCACATTTTAGTTGTATCCTATAGTATGACACTAAAAATAGACATTCCAAGGACCTACACTCGCCTCGATACCAATCAGTAACACCCTACAAATGTAAACTGTCAGACAAGAAAAATTCGACAAGATCTCTCCTAAAATTAGGACAAAACGGAAGCGACAACAAGATTCATAATAACCATTATAAACAGGAATAACATAAAAGCATCAATACTAGAGATAACAAGTCTAAATCAACCGTAAAAACAAACATAAACGTAAAACAGCTCCAAAGAGGACATCAACAGGTCTATGATTAATAAAATTTCAGCAAGCTAATGAATTATTAAATGCACTAGTCCATGTGATTCATGATGACCCCGGAGGGTTGATTGTGCTACTAAGCCCACCCTTCAAGCTTACGACTCGCGAGAACTACCTGAAAACAACAAAATAACAAGGGGTGAGATTGGGTAATCTCAGCAAGCGGAACAACTTCTAACGAATAACACAGCCACAAGAAACTAGCATACCAAATTCCTCATGTCCAATACCACATTATAGAGTCCACACAACCTCAGTAAAATGCATATGATTGTGCACATGCTTATGCCATGATCCTCCTCACCGTGCCCTTTCTCAGAACACACGGTGTTGTACGGCATTTGCCAAGACGCAAGGCCGACAAACTTCCAATGCATGATTATGCAGTTAATGCTTCATGCATAAATACATTCATAACTTCCCACTCTGAATTCACATGCTTGCATACCATCAAATAACATGGATAGAATGCGAACATCATTGAGATAGAATATCTCCACAATTCATCTTGCAAACAACATCTTTCTTCATTCTTACTCATGATTCAAAAGCCAAACAACCACATCACAATGCAGGATAGGATATTGTAATCTCATAAACAAGTAGTTAAACCATGTAGGTGTGCTGCAATTAAGGTTTATATTGAAGACGAAACAAATAGCGAGTTATAGTTTAGCAAGACCGCTACTTCCACTTGCCTTTACCAACGTGGATGACGAACCTAGTTGCGTCCAGAAGGGGCACCACCTGTACAAGTATTATTTCAGTACATAGCGACATTACAAATGATCACACAACTCGAACACACGCTTCCTAATCCCCGTTCCCTTCTTAAGCGCCAAAAACCCCAATCTGCCCGGGTCAAACAGCAGCACCCTCTCTTCACAATTTCGTATCTTTTTTTATACAGATCATAAAAATACAAAAAAATTACATTAGCTAGATATTGACGGGATCTACAACTTTCATGAAGATCACAAATTTCAATTCCACTGTTAAATATGCCTAAACAAACGTCCAACACAGTGGACAAAATCTGTTTCCAGATTCTGTCCGTCATCTTGAAACAGCGATAACTCTCAGACCGACGCCCAAAAATTCTGAAAAAATTACAGACGCTAGATCTCGACGTTATCTACAACTTTCTAGTTATAGGTTTTTTCAGGAAAAATCGTCTATGCCACGTAAAACGCGAAACAATCCGCGCTGCACAATCTCCCCTTCCAAAAACAGCACCACGTGAACATCTACCCTTCTCCCCCATCAAGATCCATCTAAATCACTCACCACCAGATCTAATACACTCCTAATCCCTAGTTAGAACAGGGGAAAAAGATTGGGAATTTTACCTTGAGTTCTCCCTTGAGAACCCACGAAAAACGCGCGACGATTCCCGAAACGGAAATCTGCTCGTCCTCCACGCCTCCACGGATCCTCTTCTCGCTTGCTCCTTCGCGTTTCGCGGTGGATCTTGAGCCACCACGCAAGGGGAGGAATAGGAGGGGTGGTGTGGCTGCTAGGGGAGGAAGGGGGGTGCCCTAGGGCTTTTGGGGGGGGTGACACCCCTTTTATATGGTGGGCCGGCCCACTAGGGGAAAAGAGAGAGAGGTGGGGAGGGGATTCGCAGCCCAGGCCCAGGTTTTCCTCGGCCCACTGTTTCTAGCCCGACAACTCCAAATTTAATATTAATATGCCGGATAAACTTCAATTATTTCATCCCCCGACAAATCCTTCATTCCTCTCCCGAAACAAAACCAGGAAAAGGAACCCTAGAATCGCTCTGATGCTCTAAGGCATCACAAAAAGGTAGACAACAAATAATCTAATGGAGCAAGGTAATAAATTCATCATCTAGATATAAATTAATCTAAAAAATGCTAGGTAAATAAAAAAAATTGAATCTAAGCTTTGCCATTGAAGAAAGGAAAATCTTAAATAAACTAGATCTAGCCATTAAATTGCAACTACATCACCACAAATGAAGAGAGGAGAACAAATTACTCACCTTGGAACAACCCTACAAAGTAAAAACTCAAGTTTCTTTGCAAACAAAATCTCAGATCTGAAATTTTGCTTTTCTTCTCGGGGAGGAAGATGACCATGAGCTCCTGTAGAGTGCTGTAGCGACTAGTATATATAGGGGGTTTTATTTGTGGCGGTTCTAAACAAAAACCGCCACAGATAACTGTATTTGTGGCGGTTTTTGTTTAGAACCGCCACTGATAGTTGTCGCAGTATTTGTGGCGGTTATAACCACAAACCGCCACTGATAGTCCACTATCTGTGGTGGTTCGAAACAAAAACCGTCACTAATGATCCTGGCACCGGTTTGCACTCAAGAACCGCCACTGATACTGATGAGGACATCACTACCATGCATACGGCCATGCCTACAAATCCAATTGAAGCCAACAAGGGCCAATCACTCGAGCTCGCGCACGACAATTCAATTACCAGGTGAATGCGTTCCTCGGGCTGCATACAAATAATTTAATGAATGGAATGCTATTTAATCCTTGTGATGATTTTATTGTCCTTAGGAACCAAGGAGAAGGACTCCCAAACGTCAAGCATGAAGCCAATTCTTCCGGTGCACAAGTTCAACTCGGATTCGGCCTCCGGGACAGCACCAACTTCAAACGACCATAACTTTTGATCCACAAGGGTGTTTGAGGTCTATGAGTACTGGTTGGAAAGGTTTCGACGTCCTCTTTCCAACGGATCCGACCCCATCCCCAAATTCCGTCCGAGTCAACGGGAATCTGCAAAACAATTGGCGTCACTTTTCCAAATCGAGAAGACTTGGGCTTTGGGCCTTGTAATAGAGTTGTAGTTGGTATCCTACTGCTTTGGACGTGTTTCCCACGCCCCTACCTCTTATAAATATCCAGACATCGGCTCCTTAGGGTTTTGGGTTTTATTTGATTAGTTTAGCCAAGTGCAAACTTGATCCTGCGAGTTGTCTTTGGGCCGACCACCTTGTCAAGATCGTCAATAAGACTCCACTTTGTTTCGCTTCAGCTTTATCCGCAATTTCAGATTGCTTATCCTATTGTTCTTGCTTGTTCTTCGGTTGCTTGCAGGAATTGAACCTCAGTGTTCAGGTTGATCGTGCTCACGGCAAGATCAATAACCATTGAGTTGGTTTAGCGATTGCTAAGGCGCATCGTCGTCAGACGGTGTAGTCGGATCGTCAAAGTCGACTCTAACAAATCGATCGTGTGTTTCTCATCGAAAGATCGACACCCATATTGCCATCACGGCGCCATCAAGTGGTATCAGAGCAAACCAGGTTGCTCGGTGAGAATTCTTTACCCTAGATTAGTAGATTGATATCTTTCCTATAGTCCGTAGAAACGCCATCGATTGGATCTCCCCATACCAAAACAATTTGAGCCTCGCATTTTCCTTTCCAAAGGTAATCGCTGCGTTATTGAATTTTTGGTTGCATCGCCGTGTCGAGTTGCTGAATTCTAGTCTAGTTCCAGGTCGAAGAAAATTTTGTCTCCCACGGTTCCGAAGTTGTGTTCGGTTCCGAAGTTGTGTTCGGTTTCGAAGTTGTGTTCCGTTTCGAGTTGTGTTCCGTGGTCGGTCCCGAACTGTTGAAAAAAAGGTGTTCGACCGAAGCTTTCTTCTCATCCAATCGTCGATCGTCGCCCACTTGGTCGTCCGACCGGTTGCCCTCTGTTAGCCGATCGTCGCCTCCCGATCGTCGCTGCTTACCGTCGCCTGATCGTCGCGCCGATCGTCGCCCGATCGTCGCCGCCGATCGTCGCCCACCGATAGCCCATCGTTGCCCGATCGTCGCCGCCCGATCGTCGCCCACTGATAGCCCATCGTCGCTCGATCGTCGCCCTCCCGATAGCCGATCGTCGCCCACCTGGCCGTCCGATCGTCACACGACTAATCTTCCGCCGCATAGCACTTGAAAGAAAAGCGAATCGGATCGTTCCGTAAAAAAAAAAAAAAAAAAAAAAAGTCCGAACAGATCCAAAATTTTTATGTGCTAAACCTGTTTTCACAAGATTCCCGCCTTTTGAGATAGTTCCCTTCTTTCGCGAATTTTTTTTTTTTTTTTTTTTTCGCCGTTTCTTCATCTCATTGTGGAATCAGACTGTCGCCGACCACGCTTTTGAGTCACGATCCTTGCTAGCCTCGAGTCAAGAACTAGTGACTAGACGTTGAACAATTCTTCAATTTTGCATTCACCGATTGGATTATTGCTAACCTTTGCTACTAAATTAAGCCTGTCCAAGCTCCACTTTCTACCCGTCAAAGCGCTCGATCCCTTGGCAATCGCTCTACACAAACTTCTCGAGAACCTTTGACAACGCCAACTACGACAACGCCGCTGCATTGTAAGAACTTGTAAGAACTTGGGTCATAGGCTTGAGCGCTTGAGAGACTTGCCACCTAGTAGTTGATAGGAACATTATACTTGTGGTTTTTGTTTCCTTGTCATCAACTAACCATGTCAGTGACGAGTTCACTTCATCACTCTCCACGAACCAAGGGCATCATTGCTCACTTCCAAAAGATGACGAGGGAAGCCACCGATGGTCTTAGCGAGGATGTACGGCTCACTAATGAGCGTATGTCAATGCAAGAAGACCGTCTCGAGATCCATCGAGGCCGCACAAGGGATTGCTAACACTACTCTTGCTACTATTTTGGCTAGACTTGATACTTTTGCAGCTTGCATCTGGTGCTTCCAATCCACCTCCCGTCGTCCAAGCAACAATTCAGCTCCACAGGAGGCCCCAACAGATTTAGAAGAACAGAGCGAAGAGCACGAATATGATGACACCATCGATGTGGAGGAGGTCAACCCCATCCATTACGATAATGATCGTAACCATCAACGGCTACGCTTCAATCAGCAAGGTATGCGACGTGATCCTCCACGACCAAGGGACCGAGAACGAGATGATGTTTTCCCTAAGGTAAATTTCAATATGCCACCTTTTGAAGGTAAATATGACCCTGATGGTTACCTTAGTTGGGAATTACTTGTGGATCAAAAATTTGCGTGCCATGATTTCCCTGAGAATAGAAGAGTTAGAGCTGCCACAAGTGAGTTCACTGATTTTGCTTCGCTTGGTGGAGAGAACATTGCCGTGCTCATCCAAATAATATACCCACCACATGGGAAGCCTTGAAATTGCTAATGAGGCATAGATTTGTTCCTTCATACTATGCTAGAGATTTATTGAATAAATTGCAGCGCCTACACCAAGGTAAGAATTCGGTGGAAGAATATTACCAAGAATTGCAAAATCATTTGTTGCGTTGTGGTTTAGATGAAGGTGAAGAAGCAACAGAGCTTAGGTTCATACATGGACTTAATCAAGAAATTCAAGATGCTCTTATTGATGAAACATATAGTTCTCTTTCAGAATTGGTTGTATGTGCTTATAGAGTTGAAAATATGCTTGCTGAATCCTTGAAAGAATCATTAGCTTCATTTGAGGCGCCCATTGTTGCACCTTCTTTTGTAGCTAATATTTTGCAGAAAAGTGAGCACCATCGAGAGAATGATGTAGAAGAGCATATGGAAAAAGAAACGATCAAGATTACCCCATGTATAAGTGAAGAGATAATAGTTGAAGAAACACCTACAACAAATTGATGAGAACTTACAAGGTAATATAATGTATGGACTTTACACATGGAGAAAATAATTTTGAAGAGCTAAAACTATCCACAAATCATGCTATCATAGAGCAACTAATAGTGGAACCAATTGCTGATTTTGCTTTGTTACAAGATGATTTGCTTGCTATTTCTTGTGATAAAGAAGAGTTGTGTGATAATACTTCACTTATATCCATGACACAACTAGCAAATGGACATGTCACTTTTGTTAACACACTAGACACTTATGCTGAAAACAAACATGTCATTCACATCATAAGCGAAAATGATGAGATGAAATTGATGTCTTTTTTATATACATTAGGCTACATTGAATTTGATGTTCCTTGTGATCTGAATTATTTAGAGGAGAGCCTTTTTGTACATTCTGATTTGTCATGGTTATCACGAAACATCTTTTATGTTATTGGCAAAAATAGTGAGAAAGGAGAGTATAAAGCACATCGAGTTTACATTTGTTCATATTTTAAACCTCCGTTTGCAATGCAACAATGGCATCAATTTAATAATTGCCATATCACTAATCATGTCAGACCAAGTACATTTGGTTCCATTCACAAGTCACATGATAGTTTTCAAGAAAGGGAGAATACGGTTGATAGAAATTCTCGATCCATTGATTTCATTGCAAATGTGCATATTGCTTTGTTTCCTGTCATTACTAACATTTCACAGGACAATATGATGGAGTCGAGGACGACTCCACTTCAAGAAAGGGAGGATGATGAGACCATGCTCATCATGGACAGAACTAACACTGCATACATATGGTCATCACCAAGTATTGCTACAGCTTATATCAATCGCATGGTTTCATCGACCCCACCTTGGCCAGGACCATTAAGTTGGCGACACTTCACAGCATCCTCTACTGTGATACAACTACTACGATGGCTCCATCTGCATGGCTTTATCGACCCCCACCTTGGCCATCCTTCTACGTCTTCGTCGGTTCAAGGACCATTGACTCGAGCTGGAGCCCGTCAAATGAATTATCAGATCTAAAGACAAACTTGGGAGAAGATGATGAACTTGAGTCGAGGACGACTCAAATGCAAGAAGGGGAGGATGATGAGGACATCACTACCATGCATACGGCCATGCCTACAAATCCAATTGAAGCCAACAAGGGCCAATCACTCGAGCTCGCGCACGACAATTCAATTACCAGGTGAATGCGTTCCTCGGGCTGCATACAAATAATTTAATGAATGGAATGCTATTTAATCCTTGTGATGATTTTATTGTCCTTAGGAACCAAGGAGAAGGACTCCCAAACGTCAAGCATGAAGCCAATTCTTCCGGTGCACAAGTTCAACTCGGATTCGGCCTCCGGGACAGCACCAACTTCAAACGACCATAACTTTTGATCCACAAGGGTGTTTGAGGTCTATGAGTACTGGTTGGAAAGGTTTCGACGTCCTCTTTCCAACGGATCCGACCCCATCCCCAAATTCCGTCCGAGTCAACGGAATCTGCAAAACAATTGGCGTCACTTTTCCAAATCGAGAAGACTTGGGCTTTGGGCCTTGTAATAGAGTTGTAGTTGGTATCCTACTGCTTTGGACGTGTTTCCCACGCCCCTACCTCTTATAAATAGCCAGACATCGGCTCCTTAGGGTTTTGGGTTTTATTTGATTAGTTTAGCCAAGTGCAAACTTGATCCTGCGAGTTGTCTTTGGGACAGCCACCTTGTCAAGATCGTCAATAAGACTCCACTTTGTTTCGCTTCCAGTTTTATCCGCAATTTCAGATTGCTTATCCTATTGTTCTTGCTTGTTCTTCGGTTGCTTGCAGGAATTGAACCTCGTGTTCAGGTTGATCGTGCCCACGGCAAGATCAATAACCCGCTGGAGTTGGTTTAGCGATTGCTAAGGCGCATCGTCGTCGTACGGTGTAGTCGGATCGTCAAAGTCGACTCTAACAAATCGATCGTGTGTTTCTCATCGAAAGATCGGGACACCCATATTGCCATCACGGCGCCATCAGATACTCCTATTAGTGGCGGTTCCAAACAAACTGCCACTAATAGGGCGTCTCCTATTTGCAGTTTTGTAGTAGTGTGATTTTCATGTAAAACGATAACGACCATCGTATATCAAATACAATTCTTCGATCGAATAACCAGAATAATCGTGAAGAATACATAGGATATAAAAAGAAAAAACTATATTATTTTTATTAGATTGATTCTTGAAGGACCATATGGAGGTCCATCCATGTTTGTGATGAGTATTTGGCTTTAATTGACCTAGGTTTGTTTAGATTTGAGTTTGGGCTTAAATTGAATTTCAAATTGGAAGTATTTTAATTTGTGCCGGACCGAGTGTCGACGTTGATAGGCAATGAATGTGGGGGTATGTGTTTGCGGGGTTAGGCGCAAGATCGAGAACTTGATGGTAACAGAAGACAAAGGCTTAGACAGGTTCAGGCCCTCTGCAGTGGAGGTAAAACCCTAGTCCTGTGTTCTGGGATTATCTGTCTTTGTTGTTGTCTCTATCTCTTTTATATAAAGGGAGATATAGTAGAGTCCAACTCGGTTACAATAAAGGTGAATCCGAGTTGGTTACAAGCCCGCGGATCGTGTCCTTCCTTATCTGGGACAGTATCCTTTTCGGCTACAATCTTATTCTACAAGGGGATGATCTCCTGTTATTCCTTGCTGGTTACGGCGGGGCGGTTTGCATGGCGCTAGGAGAGCTCACCTGGTCCCACCTGTCTCTTCTTGTCGGGTCTTCTTTGACTCTTGTGAGTATACCCGGTAGCTGTGTTCTCCACAGTAGCCCCCGAGTGCTTTTGCAATTGAGTTGTTTGTACTGAGGCCTCGTTTGTGAGCAGGAGATGCATCCAGTCGCCTGGTCGGTAGCTCCCTCAAAGTACCCGGCTGCAAGCAAGGAATTTGCAAGGGACTCGAAATTATCCTGCTCATTGCATGATCCGAGTAGTCTTCTTTGCAATAGGGGTGCCCACGTTCGACCCGTTGTAGGGACGCGCTTGCGAAAACATTGGAGATCAACCCGACTTGGAGCTCTCTGGGTTTGTGTCCAGGAGGACGATGGTGATCAGCCCAACTTGGGGTGCACCTGAGGAGCATCCAGTAGGACGCCGGTGATCAGCCCGACTTGGGGCACACCTGGGTTGCATCCAATAGGGCGCTGGTGATCAGCCCGACTTGGGGCGCACCGGGGTCGCATCCAATAGGACGCTGGTGATCAGCCCGACTTGGGGCGCACCGGGGTCGCATCCAATAGGACGCTGGTGATCAGCCAGACTTGGGGCACACCGAAGGCATGTACAATAGGACATTGGCCGAGTGGTTTTCACATAGTCTAGACAGTGTTGTTCCCCCAAAGCTTTGACTTGATCCGGGCCTGAGATTCTTGGTTAAATCCAAACCAAGGGTGCTCCATAGGGTCCGCACTGTCTTTTCGCGGAAAAAGAGGGATTTCCTTCCCACCCGGAGGCAAAACCCTAACATTGTGCGGCGCATTTAATGTGCCCTCTCAGAGGGGATCGGTTCCAATCTTCCCTTATTTCTTGGCCGCCGCCTCTTTCTTCTTGCTTGTCTTCCCGGAATTCTTTCGCTTCAACCTTTCGCTAATACTCCCTGCTGCCTCCAGGAATGGCATCCTCCGCCGCGGCTGCGCCCGACATGCCTTTCGAGGCGATGGTTTCCGCCGGGGTTATCCCGCCATTGGAGTTGATAGGAGCTCGCGCAGCGGCGGGTGAGTCTTTCCCCACTCCTCGGTCAGAAGAAGTCGTCGTTTTTGAATCTTTTTTCTGGCGCGGACTTGGCTTGCCCTCCAGCGCTTTTCTCCGTGGACTTCTTTTTTATTATGGAATCGAATCGACTCATCTTTTAACCCTAATTCCATCCTTCAGATTGCCATTTTTTGTCCACCTTTGCGAAGCCTATACGGGCATTCGTCCTCATTTCAGCCTCTTTTGCCATCTTTTCCTTCTCAAGCCCTTCCCGAATAAGAAGGCCCCCAAGCTGGCTGGGGGTGCTGGTCTTCAGCTCCGGGATGGGTTGAAGAAATCCTATTTTGCAATCCCTTTTCATTCTTCAAACAAAGGATGGTACCGGGAATGGTTCTACTGCTCCAACCTTGTGCCTAGCCTTCCTATCTTTTCTGGGCGAGGGCCCATCGTTGACGTTTCTTGGACCAAACTTCCACCTGATTTTGACGAGCGTGAAGTCGGGGAGCTCATGGCCATCATCTAGCAATTGAAGAAGGATGATTTGCATGCAGTCGAGATCGCCACCAGCTTTGCCATTCGTCGCGTCCAACCGCTGAAGGACCGGACTCACCCGGGGTATGAGTTCCAAGGAAGGTCAGACCCTACTCGGGAAACCTCTGACAAGATCTCGATGGGAGCTCTTGACAGTCGGCTGAACGACTTTTTTGCTCCCGACACCATGATGGACTGCATCGGGTGTCCCAAGTCTTATAGCTTGAAACGGCCTCCGCCTCAGGTAACCTCTTGTTTCTCAGATGGGTTTTCTTTTTGCATCTCTTGCCCTGGTCGACTGGTCTTCTGTTCTGCAGGGCCGAGATGGTTACTTTTTCGATGCCCCAGTTCCTAGGTATCCTAAGTCCCCGAAAGAAAGGCCAAGAAAAGGTAACGATCTTGAGTCCTTTGTCGAAGAGGACGTGGATTTGGGGACGTCGTCATCAGAGTCCCCCGGCTCCCGGAATCCCGTTGCTCCTCTGGATGCTGCCACTAATCCAAAGGCGGGCTCGAAGCGGTTGGCTCCAGCTTCCACTGCCGCACCGAGCGCCAAAAAAGGTAAGGGGCGCCTGCCCAGCGTCCATCGGGTTCTCCTGTTGCTGCCGCAGCTACGGGCAAAGAGCTCCCGACTATGCCCGGTGCATCAAAGGGAAAGGGGCGGGCTGTGCAGGAGTCGTTGAAGTCACGGGCACCCTCGGTTGCTTCACGTGGTGGCTCCATCATTCATGAGGCTTCGGGCCAGCCCTTGATGGAGCCGGCCCCACGAGTTCAGGAGGACAACTCGCTGCCTTTGCCTTCGGCCAGCGGTCTGCCTCAACATGGAGGTGTTGGGGTGAAGATATGATGTAACACTGGGTGTCCCGATCTTTCGATGAGAGTGATTTGGGTTGAATTGACTTTGACGATCCAACTACAACGTACATCTACGATGCGTCTTAGCAATCGCTAAACCAACTCTAGATAGTTATTGACCTTGCCGTGGGCACGCTCAACCTGATCACGAAGATCAATTCCTGCAAGCAATCGAAGAACAAGCAAGAACAAGGCAAAGCAATCCAAAATTGCAAATATACATGAAGTATAGAAAAAGATGGGGTTCCGATACAAGGAGCTTGTTAGGCGGCCGTTGAGCACGTCTAAAAGACTCAAAATAGTAGCAAAAGGCTAAACTATCAAATAACCAAAACACAAGTTATTTTGGGGGACTCCCTAGCTATATATAGTAGAAATAGGAGACCAAAACCATGCTAGGGGCGTCCAAAGCACAACCATGGCGTAGTAGGACTCCTATTCCTAGTCTGACTCGGATTTGGAAAGATGACCGAACTTGTTTTGTAGATTCCCGTTGACTCGTAAGGAATTTGTACATGAGGCTGGATTCGTTGGAAAGAGGACGACGAATCATTTCAAACCAGTACTCAAAGACACCAAACACCCTTGTAGATCAAAAGTTATGGTCGTTTCAAGTTGGTGCTGTCCCGGAGGCCGAATCCGAGTTGAACTTGTGCACCGGAAGAATTGGCTTCATGCTTGACGTTTGGGAGTCCTTCTCCTTGGTTCCTAAGGACAATATGATCATCATAAGGATTAAATAGAATTTCATTCATTAAATTATTTGTATGCAACCCGAGGAACGCATTCACCTGGCAATTGAATTGACGTGCGCGAGCTCGAGTAATTGGCCCTTGTATTACATTATTGGTTTCAATTGGGTTTGTTGGCATGGTCATATCCATAGTAGCGATGTCCTCATCATCCTCCCCTTCTTGCATTTGAGTCGTCCCCGACTCAAGTTCATCTTCTCCCAAGTATGACTTTAGATCTGATAATTGAGTTGACAGGCTCGAGCTTGAGTCAATGGTCCTTGAACCGACGAAGAATTGGCTTCATGCTTGATGTTTGGGAGTCCTTCTCCTTGGTTCCTAAGGACAATATAATCATCACAAGGATTAAATAGCATTCCATTCATTAAATTATTTGTATGCAACCCGAGGAACGCATTCACCTGGCAATTGAATTGACGTGCGCGAGCTCGAGTAATTGGCCCTTGTATTACATTGTTGGTTTCAATTGGGTTTGTAGGCTTGGCCGTATCCATGGTTGTGATGTCCTCATCATCCTCCCCTTCTTGCATTTGAGTCGTCCTCGACTCAAGTTCATTATCTTCTCCCAAGTATGGCTTTAGATCTGATAATTGAGTTGACGGGCTCGAGCTTGAGTCAATGGTCCTTGAACCGACGAAGATGTAGAAGGATGGCCAAGGTGGGGCCGATGAATCCATGTAGATGGAGTAGAGGATTCCATAAAGTGTCGCCATTTTAATGGTCCTGGCCAAGGTGGGGGCCGATGAAGCCATGCAGTTGATATAATTGCGGCAACACTTGGTGATGACCATATGTATGCATTGTTAGTTCTGTCCATCATGAGCATGGTCTCATCATACTCCCTTTCTTGAAGTGGAGTCGTCCTCGACTCCATCATATTGTCCTGCAAAATGTTAGTAATGACAGGAAACAAAGCAATATGCACATTTGCAATCAAATCAATGGATCGAGAATTTCTATCAACCATATCCTCCCTTTCTTGAAAACTATCATGTGACTTGTGAATGGAACCAAAAGTACTTGGTATGGCATGATTAGTGATATGGCAATTATTAAATTGATGACATTGTTGCATTGCAAACGGAGGTTTAAAATCTAAACAAATGTAAACTCGATGTGATTTGTACTCTCCTTTCTCACTATTTTTGCTAATAACATAAAAAATATTTCACGATAACCATGACAAATCAGAATGTACAAAAAGTCTCTCCTCTAAATAATTCAGATTACACGAAAAATCAAATTCAATGTAGCCTAATGTATATAAAGGAGACATGAATTTCAACTCATCATTTTCACTTGTAATGTGAATAACATGTTTATTTTCAGCATAAGTGTCTAGTGTGTTAACAAAAGTGACATGTCCATTCGCTAGTTGTGTTAACAAAAGTGACATGTTTATTTTAAGTTGGTGCTGTCCTAGAGGCCGAATCCGAGTTGAACTTGTGCACCGGAAGAATTGGCTTCATGCTTGATGTTTGGGAGTCCTTCTCCTTGGTTCCTAAGGACAATATAATCAACACAAGGATTAAATAGCATTTCATTCATTAAATTATTTGTATGCAACCCGAGGAACGCATTCACTTGGCAATTGAATTGACGTGCGCGAGCTCGAGTAATTGGCCCTTGTATTACATTGTTGGTTTCAATTGGGTTTGTAGGCATGGCCGTACAGCCGGGCGTGGAAGACGACCTCCACGCCCTTGAGCAAAAGAAGGGGGAATCGTTGTGAGACTTTATTCGGTGCTTTAGCCATTGTCGCCACATGATTCCTCGAATTTCGAAACAATCGGTCGTCATCGCCTTTCGAAGGGGCGTGCGGGACACCAAGATGCGGGAGAAGTTGGCTACCCACGACGTCACCACTACCTCGGAGCTCTTCTCTCTCGCACACCAATGTGCGAGGGCAGCAGAGGCTAGAGGACCCGCACCAACCCCCGTAACGCCCCGAGGAAAGGAGGAAGCCGGCCCTTCGCGGGACCCTGGCCCCGCGACCAAGAAGAAGAAGAAGCGCGAAGCGGACGAGACCAGGCCGGGGTCTTGGCCGCCGAGCGCCCTCGCCGGGACAACCGGCCCAAAAGACACAATCGCCCTACCCGGCGGGATGACCGTCCCGGGTAGGGGCGCGATCGCCCTGCCCGGCGGGATGACCATCCTGAACAGGGGCGTGACCGACCGGCGGGATGACCGCCATGATCGCCGTCCCGACGGCCGTGAAAGCGACGGAGGCAAATCCTTCTGCCCCATCCACCAAACACATTCGCATGACTTGGCAAGTTGTCCGGTCATGAGCGAGATTGTGGAGCAGCGGCTGAAGGATCATCGCCCCCGATGAGACAAAGACGAAGACTCTGCCCCGTTGGGATTCCAGAGGAAATGCTGAAGTGGTCGGAGGAGCCGATCACCTTCAGTCAAGCCGATCATCCTGAGAGTACTGCCGGCCTAGGTAGCCTTCCGCTCGTGGTCTCGCCCATGGTCCAGAATGTAAAGCTGGGTCGGGTACTGCTGGACAGAGAGAGTGCAATTAACCTCCTGTCCGAGCGGGCCTTTGTCAAGCTCCAGATCCCCCTTCAGGAGATGGAGCCCGCTTTGCCCATTTTCGGCATAGCCCCGGGGGCTGGCTTGATGCCCCTGGGACGAGTGCGCCTTCCCGTCACCTTTGGGAAGGAAAGCAACTACCGCACGGAGATGGTAGATCTCGAGGTCGTCTCCTTCGATCTCCCGTTCAACGCCTTGCTTGGTCGACCTGCTTTGCCAAGTTCATGGCGGTAACCCACTACAGCTATGCGGTGGTGAAGATTCCGGGACCCGCCGGTCCCATCACCATCCAGTTGGATAAGACGGAAGCCCTACGCTGCCACAAGGATGTGATGGATGTGGTTGGCGCCACCTGCTCTGGCCGTAATGAGGTAGCATCCCCCGGTGCCCCTCAGGCGGAGAATCGCACCTCACTCGCCTCAGTTGGTGACCTGCGAGCGGTGCCCTGTGGGAGGGCGAGCCCGGGAAGAGCGTTGATGTAACACTGGGTGTCCCGATCTTTCGATGAGAATGACAAACCTCGATTTGGGTGGAATTGACTTTGACGATCCGACTACAACGTACAACGACGATGCACCTTAGCAATCGTTAAACCAACTCCAGATGGTTATTGACCTTGCCGTGGGCATGATCAATCTGATCACGAAGATCAATTCCTGCAAGCAATCAAAGAACAAGCAAGAACAAGGCAAAAGAAATCTAAAATTTCAAATATAGATGAAGTATAGAAAAAGTTGGGGTTCCGATACAAGGAGCTTGTTAGGCCACCGTTGAGCACGTCTAAAAGACTCAAAATAGTAGCAAAAGGCTAAATATCAAATAACCAAAACCCAAGTTATTTGGGGGACTCCCTAGCTATATATATAGGAGAAATAGGAGGCCAAAACCAGGCTAGGGGCCTCCAAACCACAACCATGGCCGAGTAGGACTCCTATTCCTAGTTTGACTCAGATTTGGAAAGATGACCGAACTTGTCTTGCAGATTCCCGTTGACTTGTAAGGAATTTGGAGGTGGGACTAGATCCGTTGGAAAGAGGACATCGAAACCTTTCAAACCAGTACTCATATACCCTAAACACCCTTGTGGATCAAAAGTTATGGTCGTTTTAAGTTGGTGCTGTCCCGGAGGCCAAATCCGAGTTGAACTTGTGCACCGGAAGAATTGGCTTCATGCTTGACGTTTAGGAGTCCTTCTCCTTGGTTCCTAAGGACAATAAAATCATCACAAAGATTAAATAGCATTCCATTCATTAAATTATTTGTATGCAACACGAGGAACACATTCACCTAGTAATTAAATTGACGTGCGCGAGCTCGAGTAATTGGCCCTTGTATTACATTGTTGGTTTCAATTGGGTTTGTAGGCATGGCCGTATCCATGGTAGTGATGTCCTCATCATCCTCCCCTTCTTGCATTTGAGTCGTCCTTGACTCAAGTTCGTCATCTTCTCCCAAGTATGGCTTTAGATCTGATAATTGAGTTGACGGGCTTGAGCTCGAGTCAATGGTCCTTGAACCGACGAAGATGTAGAAGGATGTCCAAGGTGGGGGTCGATAAAGCCATGCCGATGGAGCCATCGTAGTAGATGTATACGAAGTAGAGGATGCCGTGAAGTGTCACCAAATTAATGGTCCTGGCCAAGGTGGGGGTCGATGAAACCATGCAGTTGGAGCCATCATGGTAGATGCATACGAAGTAGAGGATGCCGTGAAGTGTCGCAAACTTAATGGTCCTGGCCAAGGTGGGGGTCGATGAAGCCATGCAGTTGATATAATTGCAGCAACACTTGGTAATGACCATATGTATGCATTGTTAGTTCTGTCCATGATGAGCATGGTCTCATCATCCTCCCTTTCTTGAAGTGGAGTCGTCCTCGACTCCATCATATTGTCCTGCAAAATGTTAGTAATGATAGCAAACAAAGCAATATGCACATTTGCAATCAAATCAATGGATCGAGAATTTCTATCAACCATATCCTCCCTTTCTTGAAAACTATCATGTGACTTGTGAATGGAACCAAATGAACTTGGTATGACATGATTAGTGATATGGCAGTTATTAAATTGATGACATTGTTGCATTGCAAATGGAGGTTTAAAATCTGAACAAATGTAAACTCGATGTGCTTTATACTCTTCTTTCTCACTATTTTTGCCAATAACATAAAAAATATTTCACGATAACCATGACAAATCAGAATGTACAAAAAGTCTCTCCTCTAAATAATTCAGATCACACGGAATATCAAATTCAATGTAGCCTAATGTATATAAAGGAGACATCAATTTCAACTCATCATTTTCGCTTGTGATGTGAATGACATGTTTATTTTCAGCATAACTGTCTAGTGTGTTAAACAAAGTGACATGTTCATTCGCTAGTTGTGTCATGGATATAAATGAAGTATTATCACACAACTCTTCTTTATGACAAGAAATAGTAAGCAAATCATCTTGTAACAAAGCAAAATCAGCAATTGGTTCCACTAATAGTTGCTCTACGATAGCATGTTTTGTGGATCGTTTTAGCTCTTCAAAATTATTTTCTCCATGTGTAAAGTCCATACCGGTTACATTACCTTGTAAGTTCTCATCAGCTGTTGTAGGCGTTTCTTCAACTATTATCTCATCACTTACACATGGGGTAGTACTGATCGTTTCTTTCTCCACATGCTCTTCTACACCATTCTCTCGATGGTTCTCACTTTTCTGCAAAATGTTAGCTACAAAAGAAGGTGCAACAATGGGCGTCTCAAATGAAGCTAATGATTCATTCAAGGATTCAGCAAGCATATTTTCAACTCTACAAGCACATACAACCAATTCTGAAAGAGATCTATATGTTTCATCAATAAGAGCATCCTGAATTTCTTGATTAAATCCACGTATGAACCTAAGCTCTGTTGCTTCTTCACCTTCAACTAAACCACAACGCAACAAATGATTTTGCAATCGTTCATAGTATTCCTTAACACACTTATTTCCTTGTTTCAAGCATTGGAGTCTAGTATATAAAAATTCAGTATGATATTATGGAACATAATCAATTCTCATAAGTCTTTTCATGGCCTTCCAATTTTTAGGTTTTCTCTCTTTTCTACAAATATGTTTCGACCATGTTAATGCATATTCATTTAGCACACTAGCAGCAATCCTAATCTTTTCATTTTCAGACAAATCATACTTGCCAAATGCTTTGTCTACTGCTATCTCCTAATTAATGTAGGCATCAGGATCATATTGACCATTAAAAGGTGGAATGGTGAATTTAACCTTACCTAGGGGATCATCATCAACATGTATCTGAGCATGTAGTACGCCATTTTTGTTGCTTGGAAGACGAGGCGGAGGACTGGAAGTTCCTGGGGCAATACCTGCAAGCGTATCAAGTCTAGACGAAATAGTATCAAGGGTAGTGTTAGCAACTCCCTGAGCGGTTTCGATAGACCGGAGGCGATCTTCTTGCAGCGACGTTCGAGCAACAATTCCCTTCGTGCGTGGAGAGTGATGCAGCGAACCCTCATCACCTGACATGGTTAGTAGAAGATAAGGAAACAAAAATCACAAATATAATGTTCCCATCGACTACCAAGAGGTGTTGGCAAGTCTCTCAACACTCAAGCTTATAAACAAAGCTCTTACAAGTTCTTACGTTGCATCTGGTGTTATCAGCCGTTGGCGTTGTCAAAGGTTCTCTGAAGTTTTTGTATAGCGATTGCCAAGTGATCGAATGCTTGTACAGGTAGAGAGTGGAGCTTGGACATGCTTAATTTAGTAGCAAGGAGAATCAATCAATTAATCTCAGAAATTGCATAGAATTGAATTATAGTTCATAATTAATACTTAGCCTAATATGCTGATCAACCAAGGATGGATAAAAGGCTTAGCCTAATATACACGGGAAACACACGCGCAAAGATGTTGGAACTTGATGCAATTAAAGGAACGAGCTAAAAAAAATATAAGTGAGCATCAAAAAGCTCGTATTGCATAAGTTATGGAGTGACGCTAGCTAATTGCTCAAACAAAGAACCCGGGCAATAGATTGCTCAAAATCACAAACTAGCACAATATGAAAAATGCACAAATGCTAGGATGTACCCTCAATCAAATTCCACTTTTTTTGTTTTTTTTTTGCGCTCTTTGCTTTTGCCCGCACTTTTTTTTATGTGCGGTGGTTTTCTTTCCTTTTTTTGTGGCCAAACAAATATGAGAGTAGCACAATATATATGATTAGGTGCAAAACAAGTGCAATCCAAATTATGCAATAGAATGTAACATGAGCAGACCTAGAGCAATGTGAAATAGCTAGTCTCGATTAGGTTCAAAGTGTTCACAAAGGATGAATTGGTTTCCAAAGGTAGGTGTACTGATCGGTAATGGATGGTTTTCTTGATGAGGGAACTATGATCAGCAACTAGACAATGCTAAAATGAACACAAATTCAATTTAGCAAACCAAAATTAATAGATCGAAAAGGCGCAAACCTGGTTTGGATAGGAGGAACAAATCTTTTTGTGGCAAATTTTCTGGACTATAGGGATTAAATCAATCTACTAAACTAGGGTAAAGAAATTTCTCACCGAGCAACCTGGTTTGCTCTGATACCACTTGATGTAACACTGGGTGTCCTGATCTTTCGATGAGAATGATAAACCTCAATTTGGGTGGAATTGACTTTGACGATCCGACTACAACGTACAAGGTCGATGCGCCTTAGCAATCGCAAAACCAACTCCAGATGGTTATTGACCTTGCCATGGGCACGATCAACCTGATCACGAAGATCAATTCCTGCAAGCAATCGAAGAACAAGAAAGAACAAGGCAAAAGCAATCTAAAATTGCAAATATAGATGAAGTATAGAAAAAGTTGGGGTTCCGATACAAGGAGCTTGTTAGGCGGCCGTTGAGCACGTCTAAAAGACTGAAATAGTAGCAAAAGGCTAAACTATCAAATAACCAAAAGCCAAGTTATTTTGGGGGACTCCCTAGCTATATATAAGAGAAATAGGAGGCCAAAACCAGGCTAGGGGTGTCCAAACCACATCCATGGCCGAGTAGGACTCCTATTCCTAGTTTGACTCGGATTTGGAAAGATGACCAAACTTGTTTTGCAGATTCCCGTTGACTCGTAAGGAATTTGGAGGTGGGACCCGATCCGTTGGAAAGAGGACGTCGAAACCTTTCAAACCAGTACTATAGACCCCAAACACCCTTGTGGATCAAAAGTTATGGTCATGTTAAGTTGGTGATGTCCCAGAGGCCGAATCCGAGTTGAACTTGTGCACCGGAAGAATTGGCTTCATGCTTGACATTTAGGAGTCCTTCTCCTTGGTTCCTAAGTATATTAAAATCACCACAAAGATTAAATAGCATTCCATTCATTAAATTATTTGTATGCAACCCGAGGAACGCATTCACCTAGTAATTGAATTGACGTGCGCGAGCTCGAGTAATTGGCCCTTGCCCTTGTATTATATTGTTGGTTTCAATTGGGTTTGTAGGCATGGCCGTATCCATGGTAGTGTTGTCCTCATCATCCTCCCCTTCTTGCATTTGAGTCGTCCTCGACTCAAGTTCATCATCTTCTCCCAAGTATGGTTTTAGATCTGATAATTGAGTTGACGGGCTTGAGCTCGAGTCAATGGTCCTTGAACCGACGAAGATGTAGAAGGATGGCCATGGTGGGGGTCGATAAAGCCATGTAGATGGAGCCATCGTAGTAGATGTATACGAAGTAGAGATTGCCGTGAAGTGTCGCCAACTTAATGGTCCTGGCCAAGGTGGGGGTCGATGAAACCATGCAGTTGGAGCCATCATAGTAGATGCATACGAAGTAGAGGATGCCGTGAAGTGTCGCAAACTTAATGGTCCTGGCCAAGGTGGGGGTCGATGAAGCCATGCAGTTGATATAATTGCAGCAACACTTGGTAATGTCCATATGTATGCATTGTTAGTTCTGTCCATGATGAGCATGATGTCATCAAGCGTCTCCATAGGCGCCAGTCTCAGCGCCAAATAGGAAGACGCGCTCGTCACCTTCCTCCGGTCTAATTCAGACGTGTTTGCATGGCACCCGTCTGAGATGACCGGGGTCCCTAGGGAGGTGATCGAGCACCAGTTGGCAACACTGCCCGACGCGCGGCTTATCCGGCAGAAAATCCAGAGACAGGCCCCCGAGCGGCAAGACGCCATGAAGCAGGAGGTAGAAAAACTTCTGAGCGCAGGGATTATTCGTGAGGTCTCTCACCCTGAGTGGCTCGCCAACCCTGTACTCGTAAGGAAATCCAATGGGAAGTGGCGGATGTGCGTCGACTTCACCGACCTCAACAAGGCCTGCCCGAAGGACCCTTACTCACTGCATCGAGTGGATCTCATTGTCGACTCGACCGCAGGCTGCGAATTGCTGTGCTTTTTGGACGCGTACTCCGGGTACCACCAGATTAGCATGGCTCCTGAACATGAAGAGAAGACCGCATTCATCACCCCTATGGGCGTGTATTGTTATATCAAAATGCCATTCGGGTTGAAGAACGCGGGTTCAACCAACCAGCGCGCCATGCACGCCATGTTCCGTTCCCAAGTTGGGCGCAACATGGAGGTGTATGTGGACGACCTGGTAGTGAAGACCAAGAAAGGCGAAGGGATCATTGAGGACTTGGAGGAAACCTTCGCCAACCTCCGGAAGGGCGGACTGGAACTCAACCCCGAGAAATGCGTGTTTGGGGTGCCTTCCGATAAATTGTTAGGGTTCCTCGTATCCAGTCGTGGGATCGAGGCTAACCCTGACAAGATAGCAGCAATTGAGCATATGAAGCTGCCCACTCGACTCAAGCAAGCTCAGTGCTTGGCGGGTCGATTGGCCTCCCTCGGGCGTTTCGTCGCCCGACTGGGAGAAAGAAGTTTGCCTCTGTTCAAGCTACTCAAGAAGACTAACCGTTTTGAGTGTACGGAGGAGGCTCAACTGGGTTTTGAAGACCTAAAGCAGTACCTCTCCTCCCCTGTAACACCCCATAAAACTAAACTGTTGTACAAGAAAAATTCAACAGCGTTTCCCCTAAAACAGGACAATACGGAAGCAATTCAAATGGGAATAACATCACGATATCAAAACTAGAGACAACAAGTCTAATTCAAACAGGAATCAACCATAAACATAACACATCTCTAAAGGGACAACCATAAACGAAATCAAGTTTAAAGGGGGCAACAATGGGTCGAGGTGTAATAATATTTCAAACAACTAATGAATTAATTAAAGCACTAGTTCAAGTGAGTCGTGACGACCCCAGAAGATTTATTGTGTTGCTAGCCCACCCTTCATGCTTACGACTGACAAGCGCTACCTGAAAACATCAAAACAGCAAGTAGTGAGATTGGGTAAATCTCAGCAAGCGAAACAACTAATACAAATAACACATCCACCATAAAACTAGCATACCACATTCCTCATATCCAATACCACATCATAGAGTCCACACAACCTCAGTAAAATGCATATGATTGTGCACATGCTTATGCCACGATCCTCCTCACCGTGCCCTTTCTCAGGAACACACGGTGTTGTACCGGTCTTGATCGCGCCTGTTGGCGTCGACAAAACTTCCAATGCATGATTATGCAGTTAATGCTTCATGCATGAATTCATTCATAACCTTCCCCACTGAGTCCACATGTTTGCATATCATCATATAGCATGGATAGAAAGCAAATATCATTGAGATGAAATGTTTAGACAATCCATCAGGTAAACAACATCATTCTTCACCTTACTCATGATTCATAGCCAAACCACAACATCACAATGCCAGTCAAGATATTGCAATCCTCAAAGCAAGTGATTAAACCATGTATGATTGCTGTAATTGGAGTTTATAATGAAGGCGAAGCAAACAACGATGTATAGCTTAACAATACAACTACTTCCACTTGCCTTTACCGACGTAGATGACGAATCTAGTTGCGTCCAGAAGGGGCACCACCTGAACAAGCATACTTTCAGTATATAATAACATCACAATTGATCACACAATTCAAACACGCGTTTCCTACAACCCGTTCCCCTTTTAAACACCGAAAACCCCGATCTGTCCGGATCGAACAACAACACCCTCTCTTCCCAATTTCGTATCTTTTTTCTACTGTTCATAAAAATACAAAAAAAATTACAGTAGCTAGATATTGACGAGATCTACAACTTTCATGAAGGTCACAAATTTCAATTCCACTGTTAAATATGCCTAAACAACCGTCCAACACAGTGGACGAAATCTATTTCCAGATTCTGTTCGTCATCTTCCAACAGCGATAACTCTCAGACCGATGCCCCAAAAATTCTGAAACAATTACAGAAGCTAGGTCTCAACGTTATCTACAAATTTCTAGTTATAGGTTTTTGCATGAAAAATCATCTATACCACGTAAAACGCGAAACAATCCGCATTGCACAATCTCCCTTTCCGGAAACAGCACCACGTGAACAACTACCCTTCTCCCCCATCAAGATCCATCCAAACCACACACCACCAGATCTAATACACTCCTAATCCCTAGGTAGAATAGGGGTAAAAGTTTGGGAATTTTACCTAGAGTTCTCCCTTGAGAACCCACGAAGAATGCGCGACGATCCCCGAAACGGAAATCTGCTCGTCCTCCACGCCTCCACGGATCCTCTTCTCGTTTTCTCCTTCGCATTTCGCGGCGGATCTTGAGCCACCACGCAGGGGGAGGAAGAGGAGGGGTGGTGCGGCTGCTAGGGGAGGAAGGGGGAGGTGCCCTAGGGTTGCAAAGGGTGGGGGCGCCACCCCTCTTGAGGGAAAGGTGGGCCGGCCCACTAGGGCGTGGGGAGGGAGGGGGTGGGAAGGGAATTCCCGGCCCAGGCCCAGGTTGCCTCAGCCCAGCTAAAACTAGCCCAAAACTCCAATTTCTAATATTAATTGCAGCATAAAACTCAATTATTTCATCTCCCAACATTTCCCTCATTCCTTCCAAAATCGAAACAAGGGAGAAAACCCCCCTACGGTAATCTCCCAAATTCTAAGGCATCACATCCCCGCCAGTACTGGTTGCTCCACAGCCCGGCGAGCAGTTGCTTCTGTACATAGCTGCCACCCCTGCGGTGGTAAGCGCTGTGCTGGTGGCGGAGAGGAGTAATGTTCAGAAGCCGGTCTACTTTGTCAGTAAGGTGCTGCATGATGTGGAAATTCGATATCCGCAGGCTAGAAGATGCTGTACGCCGTCCTGGTGGCATCTAGGAAGCTGCGCCATTACTTTCAGGGGCGAGAGGTGGTGGTCGTTATGGCCTACCCGTTGTGGGAGATTCTCCACAACCGGGAAGCGGAAGGCCGTATCGCCAAGTAGTCGGTGGAGCTTTGGGAGTTTTGCCTCAAGTTTGTCCCCCGTACCACCATCAAGAGTCAAAAGCTGGCAGAATTCATTGCGGAATGGACTCCCGCCGCCTTAGAGAACGAAGAAAACCCCATGCCTCCCCCTTGGATGCTATTCTTCGGTGGCTCTTTCAGGCTGGAGGGCGCAGGGGCTGGGGTGGTCTTGATCGCCCCAACTGGGGACGTCCTCTGGTACGTAATCGTCCTTGACTTTAAGGCCACTAACAACATTGCAGAGTACGAAGGGCTGCTAGCAGGTCTGCGCGCCGCTGCAGCTTTGGGAATTCGACTCCTTCAAGTCAAGGGAGACTCTCTGCTGGTGATCAACCAGGTGCGCAAGGAATTCAAATGCTCCGACCCGGTCATGGCCGCCTACCTATCGGAAGTTCGGAGATTAGAGCGCCGCTTTGATGGACTGGGTTTTACCCATATTCCTCGGCGAGACAACCATCTGGCGGACGAGCTGTCTCAGCTCGCTTCGTCCAGATCGGTTATTCCAACCGGATTCTTTGAAGAAAGATTATCTCAGCCGTCCGTTGTGATCCCCGGTGAGGGTGGAAACGGCGCTGAGAGTCCGGTTGAAGAACTCCTGGGGAAGTCCCCTCGGCCATCCGCTGCAGCCCCTGAACAAGGTAGGAGCAGTGGGGAGTGTCCGATAGGGGCCTTCGAAGGAGGATCTTTGCAAACTGCCACCATTGCACCTGAACAAGGCACGTGCGGTGGTACAGCTACGACCCAGGACCTCGTGAGAGGACCTTGTTGGTCGTCTGTCGTAGCCCCTGAACAAGGTAGGAACGATAGTGCACTGCCGGCCGGTGACCTTGGAGGAGGACATCCGCGTCCGTCCGTTGTAGCACCTGAACAAGGCACGCGCAATGGTGATGCAGCAGTGAGGGCTCTCGAGAGAGGGTCATCGCAACCGCCCGCCGTCGCAGCCCCTGAACAAGGTAGGAGCGGCGGTGTTCATCCGGTCGGGGCCCTCGGAGGAGGACCAACGCGACTGTCCGACGTCGCCCCTATTCTCGGGGGCCGCGGCGAAGGTGTTTATCCTGTCGAGGGCCGCAAAGGGTGTCCACCTCGACCGTCCATTGTCACCCTCGGGTTTAATGGGGACAATGGTGCTGGTGTCTTAGCCCCCGATGTCGAAGTGCGGCAGGCTGCCCCCGACATCGGCGAGTGGTGTTCTATTCCCGACGGTGGCGAGTGGCCCGGGGCCCGCCTTTCCGGGACAGAGAGCACCGGCCCCGCTACGGCGGCGCTAGGGGAAACACTCGCCCAAGCGGAGTACCTGTGTGACCATTTGGTCGCCACACTTGGCCGGGAAGAAGTATGGATGGCCCCTATCCTGACCTTCCTGCAAGACCAAGTGCTCCCCGACGATGATGCTGCAGCCGAGAAGATCGCACGAAGGGCTAAGTGCTATACTCTAATAGGCGAGGACCTATACCGCCGGAGTCGAAATGGTCTTCTGCTGAAGTGCATCACTCGGGAAGCGGGGAGTTCTCTACTCTCCGACATCCACGAGGGCGTGTGCGGGAGCCATCTATCCAGGCGGACGCTCGTCGGCAAAGCGTTCCGTCAAGGATTCTACTGGCCCACAGCCCGCCAGGATGCCTGCGAGCTGTTAAGACGATGTACTGCATGTCAATTTCATGCCAGGCGCACACATCGCCCCGCCCAGGCTCTCCAGACGATACCCCTCTCATGGCCGTTCGCGGTCTGGGGCTTGGACATTCTGGGCCCGTTCCCACGGGCCCCGGGAGGCTTCACCCACCTGTTCGTCGCCATTGACAAGTTCACCAAGTGGATCGAAGCCGAAGCAGTGCGCGCCATTACGGACCCTGCCGCCGTCATGTTCATCCGCGGGATCTTCAACCGCTTCGGGGTCGCCAATCGAATTATCACCAATAATGGCTCACAGTTTACCAGTGCAGGTTTTTTAAGCTTCTGCGAAGAAATGGGCACCAAGGTGTGCTTCGCGTTAGTGTCGCATCCCAGGAGCAATGGCCAAGTGGAGCGCGCTAATGCGTTGGTACTGAAGGGCCTCAAGACAAGAGCATTCGACAGACTCCAGAAGCGAGGGGCATCGTGGACAGAAGAACTCCCTGCTGTGTTGTGGTCCCTCCGCACCACACCAAGCCGGGCGACCGGCGAAATGCCGTTCTTTCTGGTCTACGGTGCCGAAGCTGTTCTTCCCTCCGAACTAATGTTTGGATCCCCGCGGGTGGCGGCCTTCACAAAGGAAGGCCAAGAGGATCTTCGGCGAGAAGACGTCAACTTATTGGAAGAGCAAGGGACTGGGCCGTAGTTCGAGCCGCCCGGTATTAGGAAAGTCTCCGATGCTACCACGCCTCTCGAGTTAGCCAAAGGACGTTGGTGGTGGGAGACCTCGTGCTGCGAAGAATCCAAACGCATGCCGATCGTAACAAACTGTCTCCCGCTTGGGAGGGGCCCTACAAGGTGATCTCAGTGTCACGACTAGGCGCCATTCGATTTGCGACGGAGGAAGGCCAAGAGCTGGCGAACTCCCAGAACATCGAGCTGCTGCGTAAATTCTACCCCTAAAGATGTAAATGCTTGGTGCCCGAAGGCCAGCCGTTTCCACGGTTGTCGTCACGCAGGGGAGTGTTTGGTTTCAAAGGCTTTTTTGCTTTGATCTTTCCATTCCTTTCCTGCGCATACCGAGAAGGATCGTATATTGTCGTGGTCGCCCCTGGTTCTGGGCTATATTGGCTATTCCCTGTTTGACGGATGGTGGCTTTCGGCGCCTAAGTCGTACAAGGTCAGGCGACCAGGGGTTGCGCGCAGCCCGGTCTCGTAAGACGGCCAGCTCCACCGACACCGCTAAGTCCCCCGCCCGTGGCTCCCCTGTTTCCTTACATGCAGCCCTGCAAAGCGTAATTTTAGGTCACTTGGAACGTAAGCCCAGTTAGTTTTAGAACCTCGGCGCACCACGCAAAGGGACTTAGCGCAAAAAACTTTTTTGTGGTGAACGATTACTTCGGGTGCCTAAGACGTACAAGGTCGAGCGACCAGGGGCTGCGCGCGGCCCGGTCTCGTAAGACGGCCAGTTCCGTCGACACCTATAAGTCCCCCACCCCTGGTTCTCCCCATTTCCTTACACGCAGCCCTGCGAAGTCTAAATCCAAAACACAGAAAAGTCTAAGTCCCCCAGAAGAAGGCGCATGCAAAGGAAAGAAGTTGCGGCTCCGCCGTGCCTCAAAACTCCAGCTTTTTCGGAAGATATCCCTTAATAGGCGCTACCTAACAAGTGGCATTATTTGCAGCAAGTTTTTTTTTCTAAGGCGACCAGGTACCCCGGGCATTTTTCGGCGAGAACGTTCAACTTCGTCGAGCAGTTCGGGAGCTGATCGTTCTTCATCGAAATTAAGCAATATACACAGGCAAAGTTGGCAAGAAGGTAACATGAAATACTTTGATGGTACCCAAAAAGTACTAACAAGTTTCATGATTACAGACTACGAAACAAAAGAAGATTAAAACAGCAGCCTTCGAAAGGCTACTGGTCGTCGGCACTGCCAGCTACCGCATCCCCGGCGTCCCCCGCGTCTCCGGCTGCCGGGTCGAGGCCCGCTGGGGGCTGAACCTGCATCAGCCCGGTGACGAACTTCGCAGCCTCCTGCACTCGTGCGCGTGCCTCCGCCTCGTCTCCTTCAATGCCCCCACCGTCGCTAAGGCATTGAAGGAAGCGTCGCAGCTGGCGCAGCACGCTAGCACGTAGGAAGCTGCTCCGATGGCCACCGCCCGCCCCTCGACGACCGAGCGCTCGGCGAGGGTGGTGGGCAGATTCTGGAGGGCCTCCGCAACCCGGTTCACCCCCGCAGCGTACTACGCGGCGGTGGACTCCTGCGGAGGCGCAAGCACCACGCCAAGTGGCCCCAGGCTCACCCTCATGCTCCCGTAGGCGTCGCGGAGCATGACGGTGAGGTTGTGGAGCACTTGACGGTGCTCCGCAGCAGCCCTGTCTCGCATCGGCTCAGCCGCTCGGGCCCGAACGACCGAGGCGGCGTTCTCCAGAGCCAGTGCCGCCTCGGTCCTCTCCTTCTCCTCCCGCAAAGTGGCCAACTGCTATGGGTACCAGGCAAGGTGGGCCGTAGTTGTGGCGAGAAGGGTGTCGATACCCGTGTGCACTCGCTAAAGATCCGTGAGCACTCGGGTATGGTCCAGACCCTAGGCTGGAGGAGCGATCATCGTAGGAGCGGCAGGGGCGTCGCTTGGGCTGCCTGCTGAAGATGTCCCAGTCCCGGCAGGTGCAGGAGGCACTACTGGGACTGGATCCGCCTGAACAGCATCCCTGGTAGGCGACCGGAAGGCGAACCTTGACGCCGGGAGGGTGACCGGACGAGGGCGCGCGGGCACCGCACCGCCCGACTCTGAGAGTACCGGGGTAGAAGAAGAGGATGCCGCAGGAGGTGGCATCGAAACCGTTGGCACCGGCGGGGCCGGCGCCGTCTCCGGGGCAGTGGTCGTTGGCACCCCGGAGGAGAAGCCTACTCCCCCTAGTATCGCAGGAGGAGTAGCGGGCATGGCGCTGCTGGAAGCGTCGCCCGAGAGGTGGGGCCTCTTCGGATCCATGGCCGGGGGATCGTCGGTCATTGGGCGTTTCCCGGCAACGCGATCGTCAGAGGCTGCAGGATACCTGATCACCAAAGGACCCCTGGGTGGTTGTAACACCCCAAAATTTTGCTTTTCTTACATTCATGTGTGATTTGGCACTTTTGTGAATTTTTGGAATTTTCTGGAATTTATTTGGATTTAATTTGAATTTATTCCATATTGAAATAATTAAAGAAATTAAATTTCCACATAAAGTTTTGTTGGAAATATTTTATTTGAGTCCCAAATGCCCTAAAATATTTTTCAGAATTTTTCGGGAATTTTTCTTAGTATTTTACTATTTTTCTTGAATTAAATGAATTACTGGAAATTATTTTAATTATTAAATCGCTGGAAAAATGCGATCGGGTTTTACTGTTCATCCGACCGAGCCGCACCCGAGTCAGACTCGAGTCCGACCCGAGCCAGCCGAGTCGGTCGAACCCAACCCTAACCCAAGTTGATCCCGACCGTTGGATCGAGATCCAACGGTCCGGATTGGATCGCACCGGTTCGAGCCGAGACCGGGCCGGATCCGGTTTCGATCGTGCGATCGTGGCCGTTGATCGCGCCACGTGGACGGTCGACCGTCGTCGTCCCCACCGGATCCGAGCCGGACTCCGCCGCCGCGCCCGCCGCCGTGTGGGTCTAGGTTTCCGTTTTCCGCGCGGACGTCGAGGGTATTTAATGCCCGGGTTGCACCTCGAGGACCGCCTTGACCCCGCGCAGCCACTGCCTAGCTCACCGAGCCCCAGCCGCCGTAGGTTCGCCGGAATCGCTCACCGAAGTTTGAGGGGAAGCCGCCGCAGTTCTAGCCATTTTCCGCCGACGCCGCGCCCTCCGCGCCCAAGACCGGATCCGGAACCCCAAAGCCAGCGCACCAGGGACAACTCACCTCGCCGAGCGCGCCAAACGCCGAGGCCGTGGTCATCGTCTTCATCCCCGGCCAAGCTAAGCGCCGCCGCGTGCCATCGCCGTCATCGAGCTCGGACGGCCGTCCGATCGGAGATCGCCGCGATCGCGGTAAGCCCACGTTCTCCCTCGGACCTAGAACCCATATCGGATCTGGACCGTTGGATCAAGATCCAACGGCCCCACGATCGGCCCGCGTCATCCGTAACGTGGATAACGTTACGGGTTAAGGTTGTTTTCAACCGTTGGATCAAGATCCAACGGCCCACGATCACCATGTAGTTTTCAACGTGTTAACCCCTGGATCTAATCGCGGCCGTTGATTTTCAAATCAACGGACACGATCGTGCCACGTGTCCGGGGAGCCGAGCCGCCGTGCCCACGCGCGCGTGTGTGGGTCACTGAAACGCTGGGCCCGCGTGTCAACGACCGCACCATGACGTCACCCATGACATCACAGTGGGTCCCACTTGTCAGCGCAACGGGCTGAGTCCCCGCTGACGTCAGCAATGACGTCACTCGAGTGGCCCCACCTGTCAGTCTCACGTGAGCCGTAGACCGAGTCCACGGTGGACCGAGCCGAACCGTGGGCTGAGCCCATGGACCGGCTGACGTCAGCCGCCCAATCAGAGGCTGCCACGTGTCCTCGCTGACGCAATAATTAATTTCCGAAAAAGAAAATGATTTATTAATTCGAAATAATGATTTCAGATTTTGATTCAAACTTCAAACGCTTATAACTTTTGCGTTTCAACTCCGATTTGAGTGATTCAAATTTCTAAATTTGTATAAAATTGAGATCTACCTAATTATGAATTTTATTTAATTTTTGGACTAAAGTTTTCCTCTGTAATATTATTTAATTGATTATTTAAACTTCAAAATGCTATAACTTTTGTGTTTTAACTCCGAATTGAGCGATTCCAGTTCCTAAAAATTCATAAAATTATGTTCTCTCTGTTTATGGATTTTATTTGGATGTTTGGACACTTTTTGCCTATTGTTTATTCGTGTATTGCTATTTGCACGCGTTACGAGTAGACGTTGAAGTCTTGGGAAGGATTCGAAGGAGAAGTATTGACTCAGGATCCAACTCAAGACCAAGAACAAGTACTTTTTGAAGGCAAGTTGTGCTTTGACCATGTTGATCCTATTTTGAAACTTATTTTGATTTAACTTACTGCATGTTAGTTCAATTAGAAAATACTTTATTTAAATATGGGGAAATTAGATAAATACCAATTTGCTGTATGACACCATGATTACGTAAATATGTGCCATAACCCCTTGTCACCCTAGTTGTGGATTACTAGTTGGACATTACTAAAATTGCCAACATGGGTTTAGACCGTTGTAGTATATTGCTTAGACCTGCTACGTGCTCATGACATGATTTTTGGACAATCAAATGTTAATATTGACTTAATGATATATTGAACCTGTTTTGGAAAGGTATCATGTGATGTTGATGGCACGTGGTGCATGGTAATCAACTGGGGTTTGATAAATAGTTTTCGACCGGGGCATGTGGCAAGGATGATCAGGTGGGCCAGTTGTGGCACTGGGAATGTTGTTTTGGTTCTTCGGGTAGTCTTGCCCTGGTCACCCTAAGGACTTAACCTTGCAAGCCTTTGAACTGAGTCAATCTTGCAACCACATGTCTGTAATGGGACGGACCTAGTTGATTAAGTTGCTAATAACGTACCTGTGGGACCTCAGGAGGTCAACTACACCCTTTGTGTAAGTTGTACGGGGGAGCGTACCGGGGCTGAGGCCAGGTACCCATCTAACGGTTGATTGGCCTAAACTTCGCCTTAGCTAAGGGAAGGGTTAGTGTGCAATAACCGGGGAGGCTCACTTGTATTGTTAGAAGTTTCCGAAAGACTTTGTTACGGGAACTCGCCTTTGTGGTGTTTGACTGTATCTTGTGGGTAAAGTGCATAACCTCTGCAGAGTGTAGAATCTATCCGAATAGCCGTGTCCTTGGTATTGGACATCGCTCGGGAATTACAGTCAAGGGTTAGACTTTCTCATAAATAACTTAGACTTGAAAGGTTGGGTTTGGTTTAATAATGATGTTGATGGAAATGTGGATTAGGATGGGAAAGATGTTTACTAAACTCCTTGAAAAGTTAGTTATGCTTTACTTGTTTCTACTGCTTTCGAATCTACTTATGCTACTTGTCAAATCTTTGTTTCTTGCAAATATACCTTGAGCTATTCCTTTGTATCAAGCCATGCATATAGTATATTAGCTTGCATTACATTGCATGACTTCTTTGAGTACCAAGTACTCACCCTTGCCACAGTACAACACCAGTTGAAGAGGAGACTACACCAGCTTTGGAGGAGGAGCTCCAAGAGGAACCGTCTACTTAGGGAGCGAGCCCAGTCAGTTGCCTGTGGTATACTGGATGGCGCCACGAAGTTATCTTATTTTTTTCGCTGCTATTATTTCTCTCTAAATAAGTTTCGCCCTGCGTGGCATATATTTGTAACTTGACCATAAGGTCGAGCAACCAGTTTGACTATCTAAATAAAGTACTTTATTAGTATCGAGTGGTATGATTGTGATATTTACCGATGTTAAGACTGTGTGCACTAGCGCGTTCCTGGACTAGTGCTGAATACACAGAGGGTCCGGATTTGCAGATTCGGGTCCCGACAGTGGTACCACCGCAAGACCGGTGGGGTCCATTGGTGGAAACCCCCTGGTAATCTGGTTTCGCTCCACGGGATCCATATCGGCTAGAGGCCGGACCCCATCGGAGAACACCAGGTCACCAGCGGGGACTGGGAGCAACTCCTTCACCCATCTCATGAGGAGGGAGTTGGTCAGTGTCAGGACCTGAATCTGCAAATCCGGATCCTCTATGTATTCTGTACTAGTCCAGGATCACGCTAGTACACACAGTCGTACAGGGATGAAATACCACAATCATACACAACAGAATTAATAATAAAGTACTTCAAACATTAAATAAACTGGTTACAAGACCTTAAGGTCACCTTACAAATAGTCTGCCACGCAGGGCTTACAATAACAAAAGTAAATAATCAGCAGCGGAACAAAGAACGTCGGTGACCCCCATCAACTAGCCACAAGCAACTGACAAGGTTCAACTCCTAGATAACTGCCTCCTCGCGGAACTTCTCCTTCGTAGTTGAAGTCTTCTCCTCAACTGATGATTATGTTGGAAGCAAGGGTGAGTATACAACATACTGAGCAAGTCATGCACAGCGGTGCAGTTCTATTACTATATGCATGGCTTCTTCCAAAGGTATGGCTTAAGTGGTTATTTTGCATCAAGCAGCACTTTGCTTTTACCAGATAATCTTAATAGATTCAAAAGCAGTGAAACCATGTTAGATAATAAGTTATCAATCTCTTTTCAAACAATTTGGCACAAAGCCCTATATCACTTTGGCAATTATCACTAGCCTACAGCCACCCTTTTGTCAAGGCCCCAAGTTCCAAAGGTTCTGGGACATCTGGAGTATCCGGATCAGCATCCGGAGTGTCCGGATCCAACCCGGAATGTCCGGATAAATGTCCGGAGTATCCGGATTGGGCTGACCGAACACCCCAACCCGGAGTGTCCGGACTAGATGTCCGGAGTGTCCGGGTTGATTCTACCGAAGACGCCAACCCGGAGTCTCCGGGTTGAGCATCCGGAGTGTCCGGATCGTGCGGGATTTTGTATAAAAGTCCCATTTCGTGGTCCCCCATTCACCCCACCTCACTTGGTCTCTTTCCCACCTCTCCCGTGCGTCTCCACCACCCCGAGCTCCACTCCGGCGAGCCCCACCGGCCGGTGACCTCCCCGGCTGCTCCTCCACCTCGTGGAACTCCTCCTCACGCCAGCCTCCTTCTTCCTCCACCCGGCGTTGTTCTCCTCCATCTTCCTTTGGAGATAGGTCTTTCTATAAGGGGTTGATTCGTGGGTTTCTTGGGTCCTAAGGCCATCCATGGTGGGTTTGGGACTTAGGTTTGGGTTTGAGAGTTTGGGGAAGAACTTTGGAGTTCTAGGGTTTTGGGAAGTGGTGGTTCTCGGGTTGGTTTTGGGGTTGGGTTTTGGGAATGTAGGTTGCCTAGGTTCGAGATCGGGTAGTAGCAAAGCCATTGCTTGGCTTGGAGCTAGTCTTGGTTGGGCTAGTAGAATGTAAATGCTTTTAGGCGGTTTGAGCTAGCTCGGGGTTTCTCCCGGCTTGCAAGTTGTAGAAAAGTCGTGGATCGGGTCGATGTGAAGCCATAGAAAGTGGTAGGGCTCCCCTCCTCAAGTCGCGTTGGGCCAGATGCTCTAGGTCCGGAGTGTCCGGACACCCAGTCCGGAGTGTCCAGGTTATCCGGACTATCCGGATCAAATAACCGGACTGTCCGGGTTAGGCCGGTCTGTCCGGGTTTAGTCGAGTGTCCAGTTGCGTCGTTTCGTCGGGGATTTTCAATTGTGGTTGTTTTATTTGCATGGCATGCATCTCATTATGCATCGTACTCGTGTAGAGAGCGATCCCGCGGGACTTGACGCCGCGGTGACCGAGGGTGCGGCCGGAGAGCCAGTTACTGCCGACCCACAAGCAGAAGAACAAGGCAAGCACCTATGCATCTTGAACCTGTATTAAATTGTAGTTTTGTAAATAACTTGCTTAATTGGTGAATTAAGTTTGCATTAGGAGTTGAATTGGGATAGGACTAGATCCCACTTGCTGCACATCCATCTGTTCAAATTGTGCATACTTCCGTTGGAACTAGCTTAGGGGTAATACTATGAGTCCATGCTTAGTCTTGCTTAGAGGTCGGGGTTGGGCCAAGTGACGGAGGGTTCTGTCATTTGCGGTTGTTATTATTACACACATACTACAATATGTCGGACTTGGAATTGGGAAAGGTTTTGGAAAGAAATGAATTGTGGACCGGGCGGGGAGTTGGTTCATTTGGGTATGGAGACTCAAATGTGTAGCCCCGTCAATCGATTAAGGACCGATCCGTAAGTGGAATAAGATTGAGCACACCCCGGTTGGTCACATGCCCGATTATGGTACGGTAAGCCACTCTTTCTCTCATATGGAATCGATGGACCGTAACTTCCTGTGGTTGGACGTGGTTGAGGGCGAGGCTTAGGCCGACTCTCAAGCGCCAAGCCGGGCTTGGGGCGGCTCGAGGGGGTGCTAGGTTTTCGGATCGCAGGAGGACGCTTCAGCGATTGGGTATGATTGGGAGGGGGTTGACACTAGGCCCTTGTGGTAAGTGTCGTGCGATCAATGCTTCCCTGCAGGGTTAATCAAGCGATTCGAATTGCCGCGCTCTCGGATATGAGCAAGCTCGATCCGAACTTCTTCTGCGTAGTAAACAACTTGAACTCGTGGTTCGCCGTTGGGCTTGAGCTAAATTTTGATATGAGATGACTTGCTTTACATTCTGTTGATTACAATATCCTGCTAGAAGTAGGTGCTATTACAACTGCTAACCATATTGAGAAAAACTTGAGTATATGACAAAAATTGAAACAAAGTTAAGCATTTCCGCACTTTTAACCTAAGCCTGTTTACCTTGCTACCGACAAATGCATCTCCTTTGGAGTCGGTCATATATGGACCCCGGGTAAGTCTTGCGAGTACCTTTTGTACTCATGCTTCTGCTTTGTGGTTTTCAGGTGAGGATCAGGTGGGCGGATGCGAGTTCTGCCCTTACTGCCTCTCGGTGACCGGACGGGGCACCGAGTAGAGGCTTAGCGCGATATCGCACACGCCCGGAAGTGTTCAGGGGCAGAACACTTCCGGGGAAGTTTTATTTTGCTAGTGTGTTGCGATTTGAATCACTTTTGTTGTATAGATAGCCTTTTAAATTGTGTTTCGTCGTTGTTTAAGTCTCTGTCGATGTCTCGTGGATGGTTTCTAATTGTGGTCGTACTGCTGCGGTGGTAGTTGCATTACTTTTGGATATATATATGTCAACTGCTGTCTTTCTTGTCTGCTGAGTGGATGTCCTTTTAAATCTAGAGGGGTCATGCCGAAATTTTCCAGATTTCGGAGTCTTGGTCAATTTCCCCATTCTTACCTAGCTTAGAGTCTTGGCGTTGTTTTTAAACTCGGTTTGGTGGTTGTCGGGTTCGTCTTTGTGCCGTGTGTTTCCGCTTGCGTGTGGTTTGGAAGGTTTCGGGTTCGTTGCCCCCTTTGTGCAAATTGAGTTGATAACGGCATTGGAAACCGGTATGTGAGGATCCTGGGCGAGTTCGGGACGCATACCGGGGGAATACCGGGATGGTTGTCGAATTGTTTGGATGTTCTTGGAGTTGTCTCGATTGGGCTTGGGTGTTAGCACTGAGATCACCTTCGGTGATTCGTTGCTAGGATCCAAATTCGATGGGAGTGACTGTTCATCCAACAACTCGAGGACGATCTGGGCGGCTCCTCACACCTTTCCACAATTCATTTTTGAAGATCTAACCCTTGATTGTAATCCCCAAGCTTTGTCTAGTACCGTGGACTCGGCTATTCGAATAGTTTTGACACACTCTGCAAAGGTTGTACACTTTACCCACATGATACAGTCGCACACCACAAGGGCAATTGACCGTAACGAAGTTTTTTAGAAACTTCCATCTACACCTATGACCCTCACCGATATTGCCTTCACTATCACTTCCCCCACGAAGGATCGAAGTGTATGACCGACAATCACCGTTGGATAGGGTACCTAGCCGTAGCACTGGTATGCTCCCCCACACAGTTACCCCAATGTAACTGTCACCCTGAGGTATCAAAGGTAAGACTTCAGAATCCTACTAAACTAAGACTGTCCCACTCCAGCCATGTGGTTGTACGAAAGGCCCAGTTCAAAGGCTTGCAAGGTGAAGTCCTTAACTGTCCAGGGCAAGACATCCTTCTCACAAACCCTGACCCAAATCTTCTCACATCACTCATCCCATTGCCGCAAAGGCTGTTATCTCAAAATCTGTGCCATAAAGGCCCACCTGGCATAAAGCCTCATACCACTTGCCCCAGACTAAATCTTTTCCCACCCCTGTTCCATTATTGTGCCACACATGCCAACAATAATATCAGTTACCATGTAGAACCACAAAGGTACCTACACTTCACATCATCACGTGACAAGATCACACTTAACTTCCAAAATCATTCCAATTGTCATTAGTCAATATTATTTTGCTATTTGAAATATATTTCGCGCAAGCATAGCTAAGCAACTAGTCACGGTCTAGCCTCCCGTGTTGGCACAATCATATCATCCAACAATTTAATCCCAACTTTAGGTGACAATGGAATATATGGCGTACAAATATTATTAACAAGGATGGAACTAACAATTAGGTTGATTAACTAGTTAGCCCAAATTAAATTATTCATGTTAATTAACATAGCATGAATAACTTAAATCAAAATACATTTCAAAAACTAGGAGCAACATGGTCAAAGCACAACTTGCCTTCGTAAAACAGCGAGTCTTGGTCTGGATCTTGATCTTGGTCCTGAGCTTCGCTTCCGACAGTGTCACACAACTCGACATCTACGCGTAGCAAATAAAGAACCAAATAAACACTCGGAACAGCGTATAAACACACATTCAAAAACAATGCTACAAAACTAACTTATAACCCCCATGCAAATTTCTAGATAATTAGTTTAGCATTTTCTAAGGTTTATCAAATTTATTTTGGAATTTTTGGACGTATAGTTTACGAGCTACAAAATTCATAAATTTGGACTTTCTGCGAATAATTTAATAGTATAATCTAATCATAAAATTCCAGTAAAATTAGCGTAGCTAGGTATTAATATTTACTAATTAACAAAATTTGTTGCCAACGATTCGGACTTAGAACGAATTTGTAGCGAAAAAGAGAAAATTCGCAATTTCCGGAAATCAACACATGTAACTTACTTTTACTAGTTTGCATGGTACTGTTCATGGCTTGAGCAAATTCATGCAGGAAGCGTACTGTGATTCGGTTGAGGGATTCTCATGCATGCGCATACGTACAGTATACATATATGTATATATAGCTACAAATACGTATACAGGTATTCACGTGTACAACCAAGTATATTTTTGTATACATGCAAGTCGCTGTCTAATATATACGTATATACACACTAGCGTATATATAAAAACACGAACACACACGTAAATACACGACGAGATCTACCGATCAGTAAAGATAGAGCACGCACGAAAGAAGAAATTAATACTACCGATCGGCAGTAGCAACGACGGCGGCAACGCAGGGAAAGGCGACGACGACGACGGCGGCGACGACGACGACGTAGACGACGGTGGCGTACACGGCGGCAATGAGGTAGACGACGGCGACGGCGACCAAGGGCGACGACTCCGACAACGGCGGCGACGACGGTGTACACGGCGGCGAAGGGTGGTGTGCAGTGTAGCCGGTGAGCAGTAGCGCAGATCGACAAGCGCGGAAGGAGGCGAGACCGGAGGTCAGGGTCGACGGCGACTTTTCTAGTACACACCGGAGCGCTTGTCTCCGGAGACGAAGGAGTAGCAACCAAAAGAAAAAAAAACTCTCTGGAATGGTGTGGCTAAAGGATGGGAAAAATGGCTGGAAGCATGGAATGGCTATTTGTGTACACGGCTAATGAAATGATCAAGCCTTGCAGTAGTAACAGACGAATGAGTCTTGCGGCTGGAAGGAAAAAAAATGGATTGTGTACGTGACCAAAGGCGACTAGTAACGGACGAATGAAGTGTACTAGTAACTGACAAAATGAAGGAACGTCGGCTGGAAGAAGAAGAATCGACTGGCAAGCAAAACGTCCAGGAAAAGGAGATGTCATCTTCACGCATGCAGTGTAAACACATATACGTGACTAAGTTATACGCATACATATATATGCAACCAAAACATGGTTAGGAAGAAATAGAAAAAAGATTCCAAAAATCTTGGAAAATTCCTCTAAAATATTAGGAACTATTTTTGACTTAACAAAGTTAGTTTCACGATTTTTCGACGTATAGGTTTTTCGAAAAAAAATCTTTTAGTGAATCAGACACTAGTACAGATTTTTATAAAATCAACGACTTACGTTATAAAACATGTTTTTCGAAAATATTTGAAGCGAACACTCTCGTCTACCTATTATCTTAATTATAAACAAAATTTTAGATTTTATTCTTATTCGAAAATGCCTGGTCTTTATTTTAAGTGATTATTTCAATAACTTGAGTCCAAATAATTTCCAAAAAATTCCAAATAATCCCAGAAACACACTAAATATATTAGAGGCAAATTTTGGGATGTTACAGTCTGATTCTCGTCGCCTAACAAAAAAGGAGGGGGGAGTCAGAAGACAGAGAGTGCAAGGTGAAGCTGTATGTGCAAAAAAAAAAACAAAGACTTACTGCCTGGGTACGTCCTGGTCAGGTCGTCGTCACCCGTGTAGTGCCACGCCGGGCGAACACGAAGGTGCAGGGGGCTGATCCTTCGGGACACGTAGTCCCGAACTACCAGCACCCTAGTGAGGCCGGCGTCCCGCAGGTGTTGAATGCGGTTCGCCATGGCCCGGAGTTTGGCTGTCTCTTCGACAGCCGCATTCTAGTCCTCATTCCCCTCTGCCGCGGTGGACGGAATGGCGAGGACATTTGCGCCACTGTCATCGGCTACGTACAGCCAGTCCTCCCTCCATGCCCTCCAGTTTGATTTCTGTTGGAAGGAAATGTAGTGGGGGACCATCCCATCGCGGAGCCGGAAGTGGCAACTCCCGGTGACCTCCCCATCACTGGTGGTGCGGAGGTAGTAGAAGTACCGAAAAAGGGGAAGGCTAGGCTTCACCCCCACAACACATCTCGCACAGGTGTGCAAAGACGGCGAGGATGACGATGGAGTTGGGGGAAAGGTGGAGATGGTGCACTCCATAGAAATGGAGGACCATGAGGAAGAACTCGAAGAACGGCGGGACTAGGCCCGCCGCGAGCGCCCACCCGAAGAGCACGATCTCCCCGGGCTCGGGCCTGGGAGACCGCGTCCCGCGGCGAAGTTGGAGGGCTCCCTCCGGCGCCATCTGCGATAGGGATCGTACCCTATCGTCGCTAACTTGGGATTGGGGAAGGATTGCCATTTGCAAGAAGGAAGGGGAGACTGCGAGTGAAAAGCGTCAAGATTCAAGACGAAGCGTAGAAGACTCCCGGGGGTGGGAGAGCATATATATACGCTCTTCCCCCCGGCGGTTCATGAAGAAGATTAATCATGAGCATCACTTCGGAAACCGCAGAAAAGGTAGCCGAAGCGGAAGAGTCGAAGGCGGTTCAGTACCCTGACATATTTATGGTGGGCCCCCCCGAGGCAGCCAGGCTTTTTACTACAGCAAGTCAAAAGTCTGGCGCGTCTCACGAAGGGCCCGGGGGCTACTGTCAGCGTATTCTACACCGGGGTACTCTCCCTGCCCTCAAAATAGGTGTGAGGAGGCCCACGTGGCTACGCCGCGAGTAGTGTTCCTAAGCCCTCCTCGCGGGGCGAGGAGGCCCACGTGGCTATGTGGCGAGCAGTGTTCCTAAGCCCTCCTCGCAGGGCGAGGAGGCCCACGTGGCTGCGTGGCGAGCAGCGCCCTTAAGCCCTCCTCGTGGGGCGAGGAGGCCCACGTGGCAACGTGGCGAGCAGCGTCCCTAAGCCCTCCTCGCTGGGTGAGTAGGCCCACGTGGCTACGTGGCGATCAGTGCTTCTAAGCCCTCCTCGTTGGGCGAGGAGGCCCACGTGGCTACGTGGCGAGCAGCGCCCTTAAGCCCTCCTCGCGGGGCGAGGAGGCCCGCGTCACGAGACGCAAGGGTGAAGATGGCTTCACCCAGAAGCCTCCCATGGGGCATGGTGTCAGGGCATTTAATGCGGGGCATGGCTCTAAGTCCCTTTTCCTGACATACCACGACTGGCCTATCAGGGGAAGCGCACAGCCCTGACGGCTCATGGTGTAGCGGCACAAAGAAGGAGGCCCCGAGATGGGATGGCATTAATGGAATGTAATTAATGAGCCGTGTATGTGACACCACGGAGTGTCGTATCCTTATTTATTGAGCATGATGAGGTCAAAAACATTATGAGATGTGGAATTAAGGTTAATTAGTGTTGCCTAGTGACTTTAATTTGGAAGTTGATTAGAGTTGCTATTCATGTTGTTGCAAAATATTAGCATGATTGGAAGTATGCAGTTGTGTCTCCACAATGCTAGTATTGATATCAATTGAGAAGACATAAGACTTATTGTTAATGATGTGGTTAAGGGCAGTGTTAATGGTAGCTAAAAGTAATGTTGTCGTTGATGATTATGCTCGTTGGTTGTTATTAATAACCTAGTAGTGGTGGTAATTGTTTAGATTACTCGTTGAAAACCTTGGTTAAAAATAGAGGAATTTGTAACATGTGGTGATGAAGTGAACTTTGGGTAATTAACATGATGAATGATTTTATCCTTAATGAATGTATAATTTAGAGTCTTACTTGCGAATTCTTCCCTGTGGAGATAATATTTACATGTTGAAGTCGTTGTTTAACTGAATAAGGTTCGGTTGTCGAGACGTGAATATATAGGAGGTATGAAATTTATATGTTGATCTTGCTGAAAGATTTGTTGAAGTATTATGTTTCAAATTTAGAATAAGAAGTATTATGATTCGGTGATCCGTGGGGATCATGTCAATATAGTCTTGGTTGGGTGCCTTTTTGATAAGCATCATAAACCCTAATTAAAAGTGTTGGGAATGGTAACTAGAGGAAGAATTTGTTGTGAAGCTTTTGGTTGATTTGTGTTGGGGCTCCTCAAGGAGTAAATAGTGATTATTGAAGTCTTTAATGGAAAGCGTAGTGGAGTACTAGAGATGGTTCTTTTTATGCTGAGCGTGTGTTTAAAAGCTTTTGGACTGGTTTGTTTGTTTGCCATTTTGGTTGAATGCCTTCGGTCAAGGTATTCCTTGTGTTGTGTTTCCCGAATTTCCCTAGAACCCATAGCTATTGGTGCCAATCTTTGGTTTTGGCTATTTTGTTTAATTTGTGTTATGAGTATGGAGTTACACCCAAAAGATTCTGAGTAGATCGTGCTCCTTCGCGTTCACCCTGAATTATCTTTGGAATAAAATTTTAAAAGGAAACAAATGGACATAGAGGGTTATGTTGGAAAACTCACGAGGTTTAATTTGTAATCTTTTCTTTACTAGAGTTGGAGTTATTTGGAAAAAATCTGTGTAGAGTTTGCAAGTGCTTCAAAAGGTGGTTTTTGTGGATGTTTCATCGGTGATGCTGTTAGTGAAGTGTTCTCTTTTGAAAGTGAGTTTCCCCTTTCTCCTTGAGAAAAATTATGGCGGTTGTTTGTGCAGATATTTAACTTTGGAGCCGATGTCCTTTTCCAAATGTTGATTTTTGGTTAAAACGCGATGTTTTGCGAGTTTAGCTTTCTATCGTTGGTGGGATTCTGGTATGATGTGGTGCCTTACTGTTAACTATGCTGCCATCATAGTTTTTATGAATTAGCGCAAATCTCGATGTTATTCGAGATTTATTCATGTGATGCCGAGGAAGAAGTCGTCATGTGAATGACTTTTCGGTAGTGTTGTTACATGATGAAGGAATGGTGAAAAGTAAGCATGACATCGTTTTTAGATGCTAAATGATTAAAGAGTCGTTGAGCCAGGTCAGTGAGAAAGTCATATATATGGAAATATGACTAATCCGGAGTGCTCCTGAAGAGTGTGCATTTATGTCATGAAACGAGATTTTCATTGCTTTCTAGTATGAAAAGAAACAATGAAGAATTTCTGGTATGTTGGTTGTGGTGTAGGGGATTTGCGTTTCCTTTGTGTCTTGGCATAGGAAATTAAAATGTGTGCTCTTTGGATGTTGCCGGATCCTTTCCAATGTGGTTTTAGCGCTTTGGGGTTGAGTTGTTGTAGGTGGACCAATTGGGTTCATGATTTTGGTTGAGCTCACTCAATGATTGTACTCTTTATCGTGGTCCATTGAGGGGAAGGTTGTGTTTGACTCAATGCAAACCTTTTTGGAGAATTGTGTCGTTGAGATGTTCCTCGGTAGGGTTGATTAGATTATTAGTGGACCACTTGGTGGTTGTAGTAATTGTTTTCCTTTTCAGAGTGTATTGGACCTTTCTGTTGCTGAGGTTGAACGAGGTTGTGTCAACCGTAGCGATTTTATTTGGTTGTTACATTTTCTTGCGAGTTTAAGGACCCTGATTGTAAGGTGGGCCTTTTCCTTTAGGCGGTAGTGTTGGGTATTGGTCTTTTGTAAAAGAGAAATCCTTTGCAAGGTCTTAACCTCGTTTGTTCAAATAGTTGGTGGTCTTGGAGTATTTGTCTCACTTGGTTCGTCGTCGTTTTGAATATGGCAAACCACAGTAGAGAGGTTGAGGTGTGAAAACACGTTTGTGCGTGGGAGATGAAGAGGGTTCTAGAGGCTGGTACCGTACCCTTCTGGAAGGTAGTTTCGATTAAAGGGATCGGGCACGTTAGTGCCAATGAGGAGTGGATGGAGGAGTGTGAGACCGTTTTTCTTTTGTGGTCTATTTGGGAATTGAGGTGAAGATGGAATCGTGAGAGGTTGCACTCTGTTGAGCTAAATCAACACAAGTGTTGGTTTTGGGAGCTCGCTTGTCGTTTGTTCAGGTTTAAGTTGTTGTGTGAATGTTTTATGTTGCGAAGAAGTCCTTTGTCCCTTGGGGACTTTGTTGTTGATTTTGGCGTCTTTCGGATTCGAGGTCGAATCCTGTTGAAGGGGGGAAGAGTGTGACACCACGGAGTGTCGTATCCTTATTTATTGAGCATGATGAGGTCAAAAACATTATGAGATGTGGAATTAAGGTTAAAACCATAGGGTATGGAGGTTAATAGCGTTTCCGGGCCGTTTCCGGGGCTTTGGGCCTAAAAGAGGGGGTTGTGGGCTTTGGTGGGATGGAGTATGAGTCCATTTAGTACTAGCATTCCTTTTGGGCTGGTTTAAGGGGCTCCTCCTGCCCCTTGTGTGCGCCCACCCTGCCTTTGTGTGCGCCCCCACCTCCTCCTCCCTTGCCCTAGCCGCCCCACCTCCTCTCCTCTCCCCTTGTGGCCGTGCGCCCCTTCCCCTTTGCCCCCTTGCCTCCCCACCTCTCCACCACCTCTCCTCCACCCCTTGCTGCCCTAGGGTAGCCTCCCCACCCCTGCACCTCGAAGATCTATCTGTTGGAGCGAGGAGCGAGGAGATCTATTGGGTTTTCATGCGTCTGGCGAAGGTATGGCCATGGGACTCCTTGGGGTTGGGCTAGGTACTGTTCTAAGGATGATTATCAAGTTTTTAGATCAATTTATGGTGCTGGATTTGATTAGATTAGATGGATTCTTGAGTTGGTCACGTTCTCTGTTTCGGACAACATGAGCAGTCGACCTAGGGTTCGGTTTTTCGCCAATTTAGAGTCTGAATTTGGTCATACGACTGTTGAAGAAGTTGTAGATAATTTCATTATCTTTCAGTGGATATAAAGAACGTCAAATTCTGCCCAGCCGTTTGAAAGTTATGGCTGTTTTACCGAGCGTGTTAAAATCTGTGACGTGATTGGAACAGATCACGGTATTTTGTAGATTAAACAACTTTAGAGTCCGAATCAGTCTTTCCATATACCTAGAAAAAGTTGGGAAATTTCCTAATCTACGCGAGGATATACTCGTTTAATTGATTCGGAGTCTTAGAACCCGAGTTATGCCTTTTGGAAGGCTGCTATCTCGACGGGACAGAACTTCTGTTTTTCGGTGTTGCGAGTAGTTGGCAATGTCGGGGTAGATGAGGGTTTGCGTACTGTTTTGTGGACATGATTGTGAGTGTGTGGTACCTATGTGCAGGTGGTGTGACCCCGGGAGTGCCTTCTACTTCCCGCCAATCCGTTGCTCGTGGTTGAGGCAAGTGTATTGTAATGGATAGCGATTTGTAGGTTGCTTGTTGAGAATAGATGAAATTGACTATGATCACTTACCATGCTTTAATGATTGCCAATGAAATGATGAGTATGTTTATCATGTTATGATGCCATGTGTTAATGTACAAGTTGATTATGATGTGGCATATTTGCATACATGGCATGATTACATGGCCCGGGCGGTGAGAAAGTCATAACTAGTTCGGGAAGGTCGGTGAGAAAGTTATGACTAATCCGAAGAGCCAATGAGTAAGTCCTACATCGTGATTCCATTCACCGCGGTGAACGGAAGCGAGGAGTAGGCACCCTCCATCTTCAGGATGGAAGGGGGGAGAGGGTGCACACCGACGGGTGTGTACTCAACCATACCGGTATGAGTTTCCACGGAGACATGAGCATAGCACCGCATTGCATACATAATGATATGTGATCATGAATGAGATGGTTTACATGATGTAAGATGTTATTGCCGTGAAATTGTTCTTGTTGTACCATTGCAATATGCTTGCTGAGTTTTGAACTCACGCTTGTGTTTTCTTGTTGTTTTAGGTACCATGAGACCGGCATGCGGGGAAGGGAACTAGTCACACTTACACACGTAGCTTCATTCAGTTGATTCCACAAGTCATTCAATTAGTGTTTGATAATAAATTGCGTGTGAGGATTATTGCTTTAAGGTTTAGCTTTGCTTATGAGAGTCTTATTGTTCGTTTGGCTCTTGGAGACATTAAATGCCGGAAAGTAGACTTTATTGATGTTAAGTCTTTAATTATTGCTGTTTTAGTTGTCTCTCATATTGCCTTATATTGCTATGCTGTTGTTGCTCCTTCAAATCATGTTAAAACAAAGGAGATGCTGCCGAAATCTCGGGTTTTAGCATTTACTCCTTTGCTGTAATTTACCTTAATTCTTGGTATTTAGATGTTGTTTAGCTTATGTTTGGTAGCATTCAGGCATATTAAATGCCGGGGTGTTACAGTTGGTATCAGAGCCAGGTTGTAGGTCCCTGGAATGTGTATTTTTAGTGTCATGATATAGGGTACAACTAAAATGTGATGTGGAATAACTTAGAAACATTGCTTAGGTCTTAACTAAAATGTTGTCATAGGATAGCAACATTAAAACTTGCAAAAGTGGTATAACTAATCTAAAATTTGACACACATGGATGCACAGTAGGAAAAGGGTATGGGTATCGTTTCCTTACGCTTAAATGTTGTATTTAAGCTTTGATGTTGAATGCTTCATTTGACAATGCATGTTGCTATGTCTATGAGATAAATGATTGAATTGTGCTTGTTGTGGTGATAAAGTGGGGTTGTGGTGCCGAAGGGTTTCGGTCACCTCTTTTGGTTCATAGTAAGGGTGAGGTTTGACGGTGTGGCCGGTTAGCGCCATCACCGAAGAACTATTAACCCCTGTAGGAGAAGAGTGCTTACCCTTTCTGTCGTAGATCGGGTAGTTCACTGGAGTCAAATAGAAGAGTTTGGTGGTGGATTCCTTCGGATGTTCTTTATCATTCTGTGGTCGGTCTTGGTTGGTTTTCTTGGTTTTAGTTGATGGAAACCTAAAGCAAAGTGTTTGGTATTTAGATGTGGTTCAGCTTATGTTTGGTAGCATTCAAGCATATTAGATGCCGGGGTGTTACAGTGTAGCGGCATAGTTTTGTCCGCCCCACTTGCCCAGGCCGACCAGGGGTATATAAGGTCGGATGGGTGTACGTGAGAGGGGGAGGAGGAGGAGGAGATGATGACAGAAAAAAGAGGGCACGAATGAGAGCTTTGGCTAAGACTAACAAAGACCTCAGACAGGACGTAGGGCTATTACCCGCCTAGGGGGCCCGAACCTGGGAAAATCAAGTGTGTCTACTGTTTATCTTCTCCGGGACAGTGAGGAGAGAGTGACTGGATTACGTCTCCGCTAAGCACACCCCCAAACCGAACTAAAACCTCCCTCTCGGGAGGATCCTGTCGTAAAAAACGCCGACATAAGCCGAGCGTTCCCGGCTTACAAGGTGGTCTTCTCAGTACAGACTGATTGAAGGCGACCTATACCACAAAGGCGCACTAGGAGTCCTCTCCAAGTGTGTCTCCCAGGAAGAGGGCCAGTACCTTATTCGGGATATCCATGAAGGGATGTGTGGAGCTCATTCGTTGTTCAGAACGCTCGTGAGCAAAGCCTTCCGATTGGGTTATTATTGGCCAACGGCCTTGGCGGACGCGCAGTTGATCGTGACAACTTGTCGAGCATGTTAGTTTCATGCCTGCAAAGTCCACCAACCAGCGTATACGCTGCAAACCATCCCACTTTCGTGGCCATTTTCGACCTGGGGGCTCGATATCCTCGGGCCTTTTCCCCAAGGTCGGAAAGGCTGCAAGTACTTGCTCGTGGCCATCGACACTTTCACCAAGTGGATAGAGACCGAGCCCGTGTCGACCATCTCAGCCCAAGCGGCCAAGAGGTTCCTCCGAAGCAATGTTGTAACTCGGTTTAGGATACCCAACCGTCTTATCACAGACAACGAAACTCAATTCACCAGTGAATTGTTCCAAGCTTACTGCGAGGAGGTCGGGACCAAGGTCTGCTTCGCCTCTACGGCACATCCACAGAGCAGTGGGGCAGCCGAACAAGCAAATGGCCAGATAATCCAAGGCATAAAAAAGAGGGTCTTTAAGAACCTCAGCCAGCACAAGCAGGAGTGGGTGGACGAGCTACCCTCTGTTCTTTGGTCGATTCGCACCACCGCAAGTCGGGCCACGGGTGAAACCCCGTTCCAACTTGTCTACGATGCAGAGGCCATTTTGCTTGCAGAAATTGTGCTGGGTTCCCCAAGGGTGCAACTGGTCGATTCCGTTGACCAGGAAATCGAGCGCCTCGTTGACCTAGACCTCATGGAGGCGACACGAGAACGGGCGTTACTCCGATCCATGGTTTATCTACAGGCACATCGTAGGCACGCGACCAAATCAGTTCGACCAAGGACCCTGCAAGTCGGCGACTTGGTCTTACGACGGGTTCAAGACCTGTCAAAAGCCAACAAGCTAACCCCTAGATGGGAGGGACCCTACACGGTCGTATCTGTAACATGCCCGGGGGCTGCTCGCCTAGCGATGGAGGATGGTCGAGTGCTCACCAGCACCTGGAACATTGATCAATTGCGTAAGTTCTATGTTTGAGCAATTTTTCAACTCAAGTATCTATTTTTCGCGTCGTTTGTGTTGCCCTTAGTAAAAAATCGATTCTTTCGCTGCGTGCCTCCCCTTGCCCTTTCTAAAAGATATAGCCCAAACGCTGAACTCTAAATTCTAAGCACAGCGAACGAGCACATCCAACAATGCATGTGTACCATCCCCCTTGGAACCAAGCTCGAAAACCTGCAGGCTGTCTGCTTGTGCCGATCCCCTTCCGCAGTAGTTCTTCGCTGCATGAATGATCACGCACAGACATCCTCACCCTCGATTCAAGCTCGGCTCCAACCTAGGCTCGGTGGTCCATCACGAGCATTAACGGCGCTGTGCCCATTTGCTTCAAATCACACGCGCGGCTATGCTCGCAAACTAGAAGCACGACTAGGCTGCGCGGCGAGCGAAAGCGCTGTGCGTGTACGACATAAATTCATAACCAGGACTAGTGGCGATTTCTATCATTTGCGAACAGGCGCAAGTGAAACTTTTCAAAATCTCCTATGGACAAACCCATGCTCGCAACTTTAGGTTCACGACCTTTGTCCATAGCGGGGGCTCGTACGTATAAGCTAGGGCTAACCATGCCTTTTTTCAAGTTTTACTCTTGTTCTCTCCCGTGGTTGCCTTCCTTTTTGCAGAACGATCTTCGAACGAGCGTAAGGGCATCCAAAACAAAGGAGAAAGAGGGCAAGGTCAACCTTTTCTATTTCAAAGTTATACACAAAAGTTTACAGATCGAGAAGAAGGAAAAAGGAAAAACATCTACAGAAGGATATCTACGGGTGGCCCCAACGATCGGCCTGGAGGGTGACAAGCTCTTCCTTAATTGAATCGAGCTCGGCCTCGAGATCCAAGACCTTCCGCCGAGCCGCACGACCTTCGGCAGCACTCTCTCGGAGGCGCTGCACCTCCTTGAGCTGAGCGTCCTCGCGCTCCCGAGCTTCTTGCACGGCGCGACAAAGGTCGGGGACTTCCTGCTGAAGCTTCCCCAACTCCTCCTCAAGGTCGGCACACCTTAGCTCCAAGGTGGCCTTCGCCGTTTCGCTTTGGGAGAGTTGGTCCCGAAGCTCGGCAACGGAGCCCTTCGTCAACTCCAGCTCCTTCTGGTCGGCGGCGTGCACATCGGAGATTCGACGCTCAAGATCAGCGATCTTAGCGTCTTGCTCACGATGGTACCCCAAGAACTCCTCCGCAGAGACAGTGGAGGCGTCGATGTCCTCCATGGCCTTGGCAGCGAACTGCGGACAAAAAGAAGGATTAAACCACCTTAAGGGTCTTGACACAGAAGAAACGGTGAAGTACGGCATAAAAGCAGAGAGATCACCAGAAGAGCATGGCTGACCAGTTTGTCCTGGAGTTTCTGGCGGTCGGTCGCACCAGCTCGGAAGAACGGATTGACCCAAGCGGGGTCACCTTCGCCCTGAGCAGGCGCGTCGCTTGGGCAGGGGCCTTGCTCCTCTTGGGCACCCGATGTGCCCAAGGGGGCAAGGGCAGCTCCCTCCTCGATCAACCCCTGAGGACGTTCGACCTCCGGGACCTGCTCGCCATGAGGATGAACTTCCCCCAGGGTTTGCAGCTCGTGGCGATCATCCCCAGCTCAGTCTCCGCGCTCGGGGGCTGAGCATTGGCTGCAGCCTCCTCCGCCTCGGGGCTTGCCCCCTGAAGACCCGCTGAGCTAGGATCCGCTCCTTGGCCCCCGGCCAACGGCGATTGGTTGGGGGCGACCAAATCTTGGGCCTCAAGCCACACCTCCTGAGTCTCCCCCGTACTCAGCGCCACGCTCGTCCCCTCGTAAGGGACTAAGGCCATAGCTTCCTCGGTCCCTTGTGAGCCTTGCTCCTCTGCAACTAAGGGGAGCTCGGTGGCCGCAGGAGGGTGCTCGGAAGCCTCTGGGAGTTTAGCCCGTGGCGGTTGCTCCGAGTCCTCGCCCATCACCAAATCGACGATGCACTCCAGCTCGGCATTAACTGCGGAGTCAAGAATCCACTCAGGCATCTGCTGGAAATCCAAGGACAGTAGCCGAGCTATCACGCCCACGCCAAGCGGAGTGGGGTTAGCTCAGAAAATCGCAAGAAGAACGAAAATAAAGGGACTACGCGAGGATTACCTTCCGCCAGACGAGCACCCTCGTCCTCGGTCTCCTCACCTTGGGCCACGGGCGCCCTACCCGCGGTGGCCTCGTAGGCCTCAGCGATGGCGTCAGTGCGTTTCGCGGCGGCATCACTGGCTCTTGCCATCATAGGGTCGACCTCGTCCATGTCGGCCCCCTCCAGCACCAAGGTCGGATGAGGCGTCGACCTTTGGCTCCTCCTGACCAGGGGGATGGTGTCTTCCTCCTCCCCCTCCTTGGCTGGGTCCTCGACCACCTGTGCAAGCCAAGCCTGGAGGGCCTTGATCTGCTCCTCCAGTTGCTCCTTGCTCACGTGGACTTGGCCGCCTCCTCGGCCTTCTTCGCCTCTCGGCCAGCTGTTGCAAGTGACCCATCAGCTCTGGCTTCTTCTGCTTGAAACCAGCAAACCACTGTCGGAGTTCCCTTACCTTCTTCCGGTCGGTGTACTCCAAGTGGTGCTTGGTCGGAGGTTTGGATGAGGCTTGGCGCTTTGAGCGCTTGTTGGGAGGAGGCGAGGTAGAAGGTCGGCGGCTTCAACCCGACGCCTTCTTGCGAGAACCCCCGGTCGGGGTATCTCCTTGGGGCGTCGGACCGGTGATCGACACGGCGAGCTCAAGGGCGACCTTCTCCTGCGAACAGAAACCGAGTAAGGCAAGCTCGGGATGTATTTCTCGAGCAAAAAGCAAACAGGAATACTTACCGCACCACTGCGGTCGAAGACATTTTTGGGGAACTGGCGGTCTTGCTTCAGCTCCTCCCAACCATATGGCACCATCGGAAGATGCTCGGGAGAGCGTCCGAACAACACAACGCCCGAGCATACGTGCCTACCCGTTCACCCACGACCATACCGGGCGACCATGAGCAACCATGCTCATGAAGACCACGCGGATGCCCGGATGAATGGTCGGGGGACTTGGTCAAACCATTAGAAAGGAAAGTGGCAGCCAATCCGCCGGAGATCAAGGGCAGGTGCACCGGAAATTCAAAATAATGCGCAGATCAAGGGCTCCGGATCATGGGCATTATGGATATGGACGCATGGTGTAAATCTAGGGGGTAGTTACCTTTTGTACGACATGAGCTTCTGTATTTAACCCCCCGAAAACACCTGTAAGAGGGACTTTTTGACCAAACATAAACACAATACACTGGAGTAGGGCTGTTATCTCGGCAGTGAGAGGCCCGAACCAGGATAAACACTGTGTGTTTCTCCCATCTTGGCATTGCTCGGACGTTCCACCTAGCTCGTACGAAGGGGCCCCTGTTGATCCCTCATTCAACAAGTAAGCTCGGCGGGAGCACGTTCTCCAATCGTCGACAAAAACCTAACAAAACTCACTAAAATAACAGATTAAAACTAAAGGTTGAATTTTTGTGGAGTAGTTTTCAATTTAGGACAGAAATCAAAAACTAACCTAAGGCACTGATATTCTCACCGATCAACTGAAGCTCTGATACCACTTGATGCAACACTGGGTGTCCCGATCATTCGATGAGAATGATAACCTTCGATTTGGGTGGAGACGACTTTAACGATCCGACTACAACGTACAACGATGATGCGCCTTAGCAATCGCTAAACCAACTCCAGATGGTTATTGTCCTTGCCGTGGGCACGATCAACCTGATCACGAAGATCAATTCCTGCAAACAATCGAAGAACAAGCAAGAACAAGGCAAAAGCTATCTAAAATTGCAAATATAGATGAAGTATTGAAAAGTTGGTGTTCCGATACAAGGAGCTTGTTAGGCGGCCGTTGAGCACGTCTAAAAGACTCAAATAATAGCAAAAGACTAAACTATCAAATAACCAAAACCCAAGTTATTTTCGGGGACTCCCTAGCTATATATAGGAGAAATAGGAGGCCAAAACCGTGCTAGGGGCATCCAAAGCACAACCATGGCCGAGTAGGACTCCTATTCCTAGTTTGACTCGGATTTGGAAACATGACCAAACTTGTTTTGCGGATTTCCATTGACTCGTAAGGAATTTGGACATGAGGCCAAATCCGTTGGAAAGAGGACGACAAAACCTTTCAAACCAGTACTCATAGACCCCAAACACCCTTGTGGATCAAAAGTTATGGTCATTTTAACTTGGTGTTATCCCGAGGCCGAATCCGAGTTGAACTTGTGCACCGGAAGAATTGGCTTCATGCTTGACGTTGGGAGTCCTTCTCCTTGGTTCCTAAGGACAATAAAATCATCACAAGGATTAAATAACATTCCATTCATTAAATTATTTGTATGCAACCCGAGAATGCATTCACTTGGTAATCTAATTGACGTGCGCGAGCTCGAGTAATTGGCCCTTGTATTACATTGTTGGTTTCAATTGGGTTTGTAGGCATGGATGTATCCATGTTAGTGATGTCCTCATCAACTAGGAAGAAGGGAGACTGCCGTGTTGCTCGGCTGGGGGTGGTTCTGAGCCCCCAGAGTACCGAAGGCAATTCCTTCACCCATCGGGTGGCATAGGGGTTGAGATGATCAAAGATCCTTGCTTTTATTCCTTGGAGCACCATGCTGTTTGCTCGCTCGACTTGCCCATTACTCCGCGGATGAGCCATGGATGCAAAGCAGATTTTGATTCCCAACTCCTCGCACCAGTCCTGGAACTCCTCGCCCCTGAACTGGGTGCTGTTATCCGTTATAATTCTGTTTGGTGTGCCGAAGCGAACCATAATTTCTTGGAAAAACTCCTTGGCCTTGGCCGCGGTGATGGTGGCGACTGGCTTGGCTTCGATCCATTTCGTGAACTTGTCCACAGCGACGAAGAGATGTGTGAATCCACCTTGTGCTTTCTTCAACGGCCCCACCATGTCGAGCCCCCAGACCGCGAATGGCCAGGTGATTGGAATTGTCTGCAATTCTTGTGCTGGCATGTGGATCTGCCTAGCAAAGAATTGATAGCCTTCACAAGTGCGTACAATGTCCTCCGCGTCTGTTACTGTAGTCGGCCAGAAAAAACCTTGGTGGTAGGCCTTTCCGACTAGAGTTCTCGAGGCCGCATGATGCCTGCAAATTCCCGAGTGGATTTCCTTGAGAAGGTCTTTTCCCTCTTGTTCAGGGATGCAACACCTGAGCATCCCGGAAGCACTTTTTCGGAAAAGCTCCCCTCAATGACCGCGTAGCTTTTGCTTCTGCGCGTAATATGTTCTGCCTCCGTGCGATCTTCTGGGAGCTCGTCTTTCAGCAGGTAGTCGAGTTAAGGGCTTGTCCAGTCGGGGTTGATGGCTAACACCTTTGCACCGGTCGAAGTGGACGCCTTTCCCTCTCCTCGACACACGGTGGCTGAAGGTTTGTGAAGTGCTTCTACGAAAACCACCGCCGGGACGTCTGCCCGACTGGAGCCCAATTTGATAAGCTCGTCAGCGACTTCATTGTCTCGTCTAAGCACATGAGACAACTCCAGACCATCGAACTTGTCCTCTAGCTTGCGTACCTCTTGGCAGTATGCAGTCCTTGTATCATCAACGCATGACCAATCCTTTTGCACTTGACTGATCACGAGTTGAGAATCTCCATGGATCGCCAATCGCCGAATGCCAAGAAATGTGGCGATACGGAGCCTGTGGATGAGTGCTTCGTACTTTGCGGCATTGTTTGATGCTGGGAAATGAATTTGCAAAACGTATTTCAGCCTTTCCCTTTTTAGAGAGGTAAGCATTACGCCGGCCCCGCGTCGCTGAGCATGAGAGAGCCATCAAAATGCATCGTCCAGTGTTCGAGCTCCTTGGCGATCGACGCACTCTGCAATTCTGTCCACTCAGCGGTGAAGTCGGCGAGTGCTTGTGATTTTATAGCGGTGCGAGGCTTGAATGTGATCTCAAATGCTCCAAGCTCAGCTACCCACTTAGCGATCCTCCCGGTGGCTTCCCGATTGTGGAGTATATCTCCAATTGGAAAGGAAGTAACCACCAAAATTACATGTTCCTAGAAGTAATGCTTGAGCTTTCGAGAGGCGATCAGCACGGCATAAATAAGCTTCTGGATTTGCGGGTACCAAACTTTAGATTCGTCCAATACTTTGCTAATGAAGTAGACCGGACATTGTACCCTCTGTTGGTGCCCGTCTTCCTTGCGTTCCACAACAACTGCGGCACTAACCACGTGGGTAGTCGCAGCTATGTAGAGCATTAATGGTTCCTCTAGTAATGGAGACGTCAGTATCAAAGGTTTCGTCAAGAAAGCTTTGAGGTCTTCAAAGGCTTGCTGTGCTTCAGATGTCCACTCAAACTTGTCTTGCTTTTTTAGCAGCTTGAAGAAGGTGTTCCCTGCATCCCTAAGCGGGAAACAAATCTCCCGAGTGCCACCATGCACCCTGTGGGTAGTCGCGGCTATGTAGAGCATTAATGGTTCCTCTAGTAATGGAGATGCCAGTATCAGAGGTTTCGTCAAGAAAGCTTTGAGGTCTTCAAAGGCTTGCTGTGCTTCAGATGTCCACTCAAACTTGTCTTGCTTTTTTAGCAGCTTGAAGAACAGTGTTCCCTGCATCCCTAAGCGGGAAAACAAATCTCCTGAGTGCCACCATGCACCCTGTGAGCTTCTGGACGTCCTTCTGACTTGCCGGCGGCCTCATTTTCAGGATGGCATTCACTTTTTCTAGATTCGCCTCGATGCCTCGATGTGACACGATGAACCCGAGAAGTTTTCCCGAAGGTACTCCGAAAGTACACTTTTCGGGGTTTAGTTTCATCCGGTAGGCCCTTAGGCTCTCGAATGTCTCGATTAAGTCAGAGATAAGGTCCCCTTTTAATTGGGACTTTACCACGATATCATCCATGTAGGCCTCCATGTTGCGTCCGAGTTGATTGTGAAAGCACCATTGTATCACGCGCTGGTAAGTTGCGCCGGCGTTTTTCAACCCGAATGGCATCGTGATATAACAAAAGGCTCCGAATGGCGTGATGAATGAAGTCTTGATGTAGTCTTCTTCTTTGAGACTAATTTGGTGATATCCTGAATAAGCATCCAGGAAACTTAGGAGTTCACAACCAGCCGTAGAATCTACAACTTGGTCAATACGAGGCAACCCGAAGGGGTCCTTTGGGCATGCTTTGTTCAGATCGGTATAATCAACGCACATGCACCAGCTTTTATTCTTTTTCTGAACCAAAACCGGGTTCGCTAGCCAATCGGGATGATACACTTCTTTTATAAAGCATGCGGCTAATAATTTAGTGATCTCCTTGATTGTGTCACGTCGGTCTTGGGTGAATCATCCGATCCGCTACTTGACAGGTTTGGCGTTCTTGTTGACATTTAGTGAGTGCTCGATCACCTCCCTCGGGACACCAGGCATATTGGACAGCTTCCAAGCAAAGATGTGCTAGTTTGCCCAGAGAAAAGTGATGAGTGTGCTCTCCTATTCTTTGTCGAGCCCTGTCCCAATAAAAGCCGTTTTGGTCGGGTTGGACGAATCGAGCATTATCTTCTTGACCACTTCGCCGGGCTGGATCCCTGCCTTGGCTTGCTTCTTGGCCGGGATATCCTCGTCCTGCGAAGTGGAAGCTGCTAACCAGAGCTTTTGCAAGTCGGCTGAAGCTCGCAAGGCCTCGGCCAACTCACAACTTTCTTTATCGCACTGGAAAGATTGTCGTACGTCTCCCCGGATCATGATGATGCCTTTGGGACCTGGCATCTTGAGCACCGAGTAGATTTAGTGCGGTACTACCATGAATTTTGCTAAGCCGGGTCATCCCAAGATGGCGTGATACGCTGTCTCGAAATTGGCTAATTCAAAATTCATGTATTCTATTCTGTAATTATCCCTTGTGCCGAACGTGAAGGGCAAGACAATCTGCCCGAGTGGCACAGAGGAAGTCCCTGGAATCACGCCGTGAAAGGGTGATGAACACTGCTTGAGCTCTGACCGTGGTATCTTCATGTCGTTGAGGGTCTTGGCGAATAGAATGTTGAGCCTACTTCCCCTATCGATCAGCACTCTCTTGAGCTTCACACTGCGGATAACTGGGTCCAACAACAAGGGGTATCTGCCGGGGAAAGGCATGTGGTCGGGATGATCCGAACGATCAAAGGTGATGGAGATTTTCGACCACCTTAAATACTGGGGGGGTAGCTGGTGTGATTGCATTGATGTCTCGGGAGGTAAGCTTTTGTTTCCGCTTGGACTCATATGCGCCCGAGCCCCCAAATATGAAATTGAGCTCTTGCTCGATCTCTGGAAATTCTCCCTCTGCTGAGGGGTCGTGTTTCTTCCCGTCCTCCTTCTTTTCCTTTGGATCCGACTGGCTGCGGTTTTCTCGCGCGAATCTTTTCAAGGTGTAGCAATCCTTTGCTGCATGCCTCCCCTTTGGGTGGAAAGGACATGGCGCGTTCATCACCTCATCGTAGTAGTCTTTGCCCAAAGGGGACTTAGCTTTTCCGTGCTCAGTCGCCGCAACCAGCTCCTCGCGCTTCCGCTTCTTGTCCTTCGACCTTGAGGGTTCAGCATGGTCTCTTTTGTCTTTCTGCTGAGGCCGGTCTTCTCGGTGCTCTGCCAGCGCATGCGAGGCGGCCGCATAGCGGTTGGCTAGGGCGAACATCTCGCGAGCCGTGTTTAGTGGCTTCCGAGACATCTTCTTGATGAGATCAGGGTCACTAACCCCCTTCTGCAAGGCATCAATGACGACCGCGTCAGAGACGTCCCGAACGGTGTTCTTCTTCTGCGTGAATCTCCGGATGAAATCTCTCAGAGACTCACTCTTCTTCTGGTGAAGCTGGTAAAGATCCCAAGGAGTTCCAGGCTTCTCGAAAGTGCCCTAAAAGTTCGCAATGAACTGGTCATAGAGGTCACCCCAAGAATCTATGGAATCTCTCGGAAGCCCTGTAGGCCATGTCTACGCTGAAGGAGCAAGCATAACTGGCAAGTAATTTGCCATCACATTGTGATCACCTCCAGCCGCTTTTACAACAAGGGAATAAACTTGTAACCAAGCCTCCGGGTCTCTTTCTCTGTCGAACTTGGTGATGCCTTTTGGATTGAATCCATCGGGCCACAACACTCAGCGAAGGCGTGCAGTAAATGCCTTGATTCCATCTATGGGTTCCTCATCGCGCCTAGTATGGTGGCGGCATGGTGAAGAAACCACTCGGTTGTCACTGCTCCACTGCGGGCTACGCCGGTTTATGTGATCATCACGTCTAGCCATCGGTTCTTGGTGACGCCATCTATCTTGGTCACGGCAAATGCTATAACGCTCGCAGTCGTCTTTGTGTCGACGCTGCTCATCCTCCTCCCATTCTTGCCTCCTGGCATCCAGGTCTCGACGAAGATCACGGTGGATGGTGGAACGGACGTCCTTGTCGCGAAGAGTCCTATGCCGACTGCTTCCCGTCCTACTGCGACTGGTCTGACTGTCGGCCGTGTATGTTTCTTCCCCTCCGTGAGGGATCTTGGTTGTTTGGCCGTGCTGGTTCTGCTGGATCGCAGCAGCCGTCACCATGGCCTTGACTTGGGCCATGATCGGAGCAGCCGGACTGTTTGGCTTGATCATTGGGCCCAAGGTATCCAAGAGGGTCTAGGTGGCCACAATGTTCTGCTGTGGTGTACGAAAAACCGATTGGCTTCCCATCTTCGTATTCAAAATGTCTTCATTGACAGCACGCACTTCATTTTGAAGTGACCGGGCGCGCGTGTCCCGCTCCTCATCCTGAACGGGCTCTGTGTTTATTTATTCGGCGCCCCCTCGATTATGTGATCCGGGCAAGTCTTTCCCGATCACAAATACCGAGCGAAAACTGAGCAAGTCTTCAGATCGGATCGGATCTGCTCTCGCGGAGACGAGGACGCCGAGGTTATTGGCGATGAAGTGGAGGCTCCCGAAGCAAAAATCCTGCCCCGGAGCGAAGGTGACATCACTGCTAAAAGCCATCAAAGTCACCTGTGTTGATCTTCACGCACCCCTACCTGGCGCGCCAATTGTTGACGTTTGGTATCGGCAATGAATGTGGGGGTATGTGTTTGCGGGGTTAGGCGCTAGATCGGGAACTTGATGGTAACACAAGACAAACGCTTAGACAGGTTCAGGCCCTCTGCAGTGGAGGTAAAACCCTAGTCCTGTGTTTTGGGATTATCTGTCATTGTTGTTGTCTCTATCTCTCTTATATAAAGGGAGAGATAGTAGAGTCCAACTCGGTTACAATAAAGGTGAATCTGAGTTGGTTACAAGCCCGCAGATCGTGTCCTTCCTTATCTGGGACAATATCCTTTTCGGCTACAATCTTATTCTACAAGGGGATGATCTCCTTCTATTATTCCTTGCTGGTTACGGCGGGGCGGTTTGCATGGCGCTAGGAGCGCTCGCCTGGTCCCACCTGTCTCTTCTTGTCGAGTCTTCTTTGACTCTTGTGAGTATACCCGGTAGCTGTGTTCTCCACACCGAGGTAATTGGATTTCATGTGTGCACTGGACCAAGTTAGAAACGTTTTGTGTTTGCGTCGGACCGGGTTAGAAATGAAGTGCATTTGCACCGGACCGAAATATAAATGACTTGTATTTGTGTCGGACCGAGTTAGAAATGACTTGCATTTGCGCCGGACCAAGGGTAATTGATTTTGCGTTTGCCCCGGATCAAAGGGTGTTTTACTGATTTTTGTTTCTCAAGCTTCCGTTCTTTGCAAGCAGTGTTTTTGTTTGGTTGGTATTTGTCCAAGAGATGGAAAATTTATTTTGGGATCATTCACCCCCCCCCCTCTAATCACCATCCCGATCTTTCAATTGGTATTAGAGCCAATTTTGCTCTTTCTAGATCATGACCGGTCTCAAGAACCATGGCGACAGACAAATATTCCACCAAGCATCCGATCTTCACGAGAATCGACTATCCATTCTAGAAGTCGAGGATGGAGTCATACATCACTGCCTAGGGCTACCTGATATAGCAGAAGGTAAAACTCCCATATGAGGTTCCTGCCGATAAGAACGTCAATGCCACGAACATGGTTGACGTTGAGGCGAATGCTAAGGCAAGGAACATCCTGAGTATGATCGGATTTCTCACCTGAAATCTGCTCATCAGATCTGGGTGACTCTCGATGCTTACCATGAGGCTACCACTCACATTAGGACGGTGAGGCAGGACCAATACAAGCGTGATTACAACAAATTCGAACAACACGCTAGTGAGTGTCTCGATGAGTGTTTTGCTTGATTTACCAAGATCCTTAGCAATCTCCGGTCAGTTGGTTGCACATACTCTGACTCGGAGAACGCTAAGCACTTTTTGATAGCACTTGATTTGAGAGTTTGGGAAATGAAGGTGACCACCATCAAGGACTCCATTGATTTGTCAACTTTGACTCTTGATGGGTTGTATTCTCATCTCAAAACTCATGAGATCGATATCGTCTCTCGTAGGATGAGATCGCAGTCGATGGCCTTGGTCACAGATCCCATCGGGTCTTCTTCTGGACCCTCTCATGATTTTTCATCTAGTTTTTCTCTCTCCGCTCTTTGCGATGTAAGCGATGAAGATCTGGAATGATTTCCAGAAAATGAGCTTGCTCTTGTCGCTCGTAAATTTTTCAACATCTACAAGAGGGTGAGAGAGAGGAAGAGAAGGGGCATGGTCATTTGCTTTGAGTGTGGTGGCTCCAACCACATTCGGGTAAATTGTCCCAAGCTGGAAAAGGGCAAGAACGAGCAAGGCGGTTCGAGCAAGAATGACAACACCGACAAGAACCGCAACAAGAAGGCCCCAGCTCGTGAGCCGATGAAGAAGAAGTACCGCAACTTCGCCAGGAACAAAAAGCTCTTTCACTGGGCCCTCGACGCGCTGGACGACATTGAGCTCTCCGACACGGAGAACAGGAGCGATGCAAGCGAGGACGACCCGCAAGAGAAGACGAAGGGCGGCGACAACTTCTCCGGCATATGCTTCATGGCAGGCGCCATTGAAGTGAGTGACTTCGAGCTGTACAACAACACGGATGAGGTACCTTCCTATGACCAGCTCAATGATGCCTTTTGCAAGCTAGGAAAAATTCATGCTAAAGCTAGGTCGAGGTGTTCTGAGTTAGAAAAGGAGGTAGATAACTTGTCTCGGGAGTTAGCTTCACTTAAATCATGTTTCTCCTGAGATACTGATAGCTGTACTCTCTGTGTGCTTTGCTGTAAGATCGAGGATGAGCCGATAGGGGGGCTGAATAGGCTTTTTCAAAAAACAAAAGAACTAAAAACTGGATTACTGAAATAAGGACAGTACACTACTGAAAAAGGAGAAAGCAACTAGCACAGAGCAGAAATAGTATGTACTAAAAACAAAAAAATAGAGGAGACAAAGCTTTTTCGCCCAGGTTCAGAGATAACACTCCTACGTCCCCGTTAGAGCACTTCAACAGAAGTATAGCTCCACCAAAAGCTAAAACCACTAGCTTTGGTATCCACTGGGTAACTCTTTCACCAAATGGTGTGGTGAGTTCCAAACCTCTCACAATTGGTGGTGGCCTTCCACACGTCGCTTTGGACAGGTCGCACCAAGAACTCACAAACCATCTAGGAACACTAAGTGTAACACCCCGGCATTTAATATGCCCGAATGCTACCAAACATAAGCTAAACAACAACTAAATATCACATTTAAACATAAATTCCAGCAAGGGTACATATGCTAAAAACCGATATTTCGGCAGCATCTCCTTTGTTTTTCCATGAATTGACACAATATCAATATCATGGCAAGATATATCATAGCACACGACATCTAAAACATCAACATAAATGGATGTATCATCAAACTACGCCAATAATACCACGCTCAACCACTTCATAAACTATAACGAAGCAAATAAGGGATCACAAGCATGCTAGATTAAACCATACATTAACTTTATGGCACAGCCCTTAAAATCATGTCTCCAAGTGATTAATCATAGACTATGATGGTGGAGCTACGTGTAGAAGTGTAGCTAAACCCCTTTTTCCCGCATGCCGATCTCAAAGTACCTAAAAACACCATAAAACACAAGCGTGAGTTCGAAACTCAGCAAGCATATTGTAATGGACAACAATAACAATATCATAGAAAATAACATCTCACATCATGTATATCATCTCAATCATGAACACTTTAACAAAATCATCATCATTGTGTATGCAATGCAATGCAATGCAATGCAATGCTCATATCTCCTTGGAAACTCATACCGGTATGGTTGAGTACACACCCGTCGGTGTGCACCCTCTCCCCCCTTCCATCCTGAAGATGGAGGGTGCCTACTCCTCGCTTCCACAACCCACGGTAGATGGAATCACGATGTAGGACTTACTCTATTGGCTCTCCGGATTAGTCATAACTTTCTCACCGACCTTCCCGGATTAGTTAATGACTTTCTCACCGCCCGGGCCATGTAACATGTCATGAATGCAAGCATGCCAACATCATATAAAACTCATATTTTAACACATGGCGTCTTAACATCTTAAACATGCTCATCATATCATAGCAATCATTAACACATGGCAAGTGGACATGTATCATGTAAACAATTCCATCTAATCTCAACATGCAACCTACAACTCGCTATCCATCACAACACACTTGCCTCAACCACGTGCAACGGATTGGCGGGAAGTAGAAGGCACTCCCGGGGTCACACCTCCTGCACAGGGGTATCACACAATCACAATCATACCCACAAAACAGTACGCAAAACCCCATCTAACCCGACATTGCCCACTACTCGCAAAACCTAAAAACAGAGGTTCTGTCCCGACGGGACAGCAGCCTTGCAAAAAGCATAACTTGAGTTCTGGGACTCCGAATCAATTAAACGAGTACATCCTCGCGTAGCTTAGGAAATTTCCCAACTTTCTCTAGGTATATGGAAAGTCTGATTCGGCCTCTAAAGTTGTTTAATCTACAGATTACCGAGATCTATTCCAATCGCGTCACAGATTTTAACACGCTTGGTAAAACGGCCATAACTTTCAAACGGCTGATCGGATTTTAACGTGCTTTATGTCCACGGAAATATAATTAAATTATCTACAACTTCTTTTAAGTCCGTACGGACATATTCGGACTCTAAATCGACGAAAACTCGAACCCTAGCCCGACTGCTCAATCTGCCCGAAAACAGAAACGTGGCAACGTCTAGATCTAACCCAAAGAATTCCAATCCAGCACCACCAATTGATCTAAAAACTTGATAATCACCCTAAGAACAGTACCTAGATCAATTCCAAGGATCCCCATGATCATACCTTTGTCCAACGAACGAATCTCCAATAGATCTCCTCGCGGATCGCTCCTCGCTCCACGCTCCTCGCTCCTCGCTCCTCGCTCCTCGCTCGAACGGATGGATCCACAAGGTACAGAGGTGTGGAGACCACCCTAGGGCAGCAAGGGGGTGGAGGAGAGGTGGTGGAGAGGTGGGGCAATGGAGGAGAGCAAGGGGGAGGCGCAAGGCTCAAAGGGAAGGGGCGGCTAGGGCTTGGCAAGTGGGGGGAGGTGAGGGGGGCGCACCAAGGCCTCAAGAGGCGCAAAGGCAGCAGGGTGAACGCCCCAAAGTGGCAGGGAAACCCCTTTTACCAGCCCCCACACCCAATTCTAGTCCGTTACGGAGACCTAATCCATCCCACCAAAGCCCACCAAGGCCCAAAACTCCCCCGGGAAGGCCCAAAACCCCGAAAACGGCCCGGAAACGGCCCGGAAAAGCTATTAACCTCCATAACCTATAGTTTTAACCTTAATTCCACATTTCATAATGTTATTAACCTTATCATGCACGCTAAATAAGGTTACGACACTCCGTGGCGACATAACACTTCAACCGGCCCAAAAACGCGAGAAAACCCTAAGCCGAAAGGTTTTATTCTCTAGTTTCACCTTCTATAACGTCACACCAAACCATAGTGTCACATTCTTCCCCCCTTCAACAGGATTCGACCTCGAATCCGAAGGACGCCAAAAACAGCAACAAAGTCCCCAATGGACAAAAGGCTTCTCTGCAGCACAAAACATTCGCACAACGACTAGAACCGGAAACAAACGACAAACGAGTTCCCAAAACCAACACTTAAAGAAAAAGTGTTGATCTAGCTCAACTAAGGGCAACCGCTCACAGTTCAATTTTCAATTCAAATTCCAAACAGAATCTGCGTTTCAACCTCGAAGGGCTTCAACAACCCAAAACGCTCGAATCCTCACGACAAACACCTCACCCTTCTATCACAACCTACCTGACTACACACTGCAATAAACTCAACATGACAGAGTCAAAGGAAGTCGCAATTCCTTTAACGACCTCTCTTCATTCCCGAAAGTTTCCATCGAGGGGAATAACTCATTAAGGCACACTAGCCCTTCCGATACACGATCATACTAACATTTTATTCCATCCTTTCCCAGGCAAGACTCAAACCCAAAAACAACTAGTGAAGACAACTGCTCACGGCAGGGCAATTATCACCGATCTACCGTCAACTTCACTTCCACCCATCGCTACTCTTAGTAAAGGTTAAACCCATACATCATCAACCTCCATCACAAACCACCCTTATACCACTAAGGTTCGACACCTAGCCCAAGCTAGGATCGAAAACCTTACCAAACCACAATTGGTTCCTTTCTTAAGAGGGTCTCGCCCTCACACAAAAACACTTAGCTATCAAGCCCAAGTGTACACACAACAACTCAAACCCAAAGTGTTAACAACCATTTTGGAAAGAATTCGGCAACATCCAAGCCAAAACACAATGGAAGCATAAATCCCCTACATCACAACCAACATACCAGAAATTGTTCATTGCTTCTTTTCATACTAGAAAGCAAGGGAAATCTCGTTTCATGACATAAATGCACACTCTTCAGGAGCACTCCGGATTAGTCATATCTCCATATATGACTTTCTCACCGACCTGGCTCAACGACTCTTTTATCATTTAACATGTAAAAACGATGTCATGTTTACTTTTCACCATTCCCTCATCATGTAACCACACTACCGAATAGTCATTCACATGATGACTTCTGCCTCGGTATCATATGAATAACATCGAGAGTTGCGCTAATTCATATAAACTATGACGGCAACATCGTTAATCAACAAAACACCACATCGTGTGAAAACCCATCTTCGATTTAACACTAGCTTTGCAACACCTCGCAAAATCAAACTCAACCCTTTGGAACAGAACATCGACTCCAAAATCAAACATCTGCAGACACAAGCGCCATAAATTTTTATCAAAAGAGAGGGAAACTCAATCCAAAAAGAAAACTCTTCACTAACCAAATTCACTTATGAAACATTCATAAAAATCCAGACTTGTAAAACACCCGCACACCAGACACATTTTCCAAATGACTCCAACTCTAGTCAAATAGAGTTACACATCAAGGGCTTAACTCAAAAGTTTCCAACACAACCCTTTATGACCATCTGCTTCCTTTTAAAATTAATTCCAAAGATAAATCGGTCTGAACGCGAAGGGCGAGATCCACTCAAAAACTTTTGGATGTAAACTCAAACTCACAACACGAACTAAACAAATTCGCCAAAACCAAAGGTCGACACCAACCACTACAAGTTTTGGGGAAACTCTGAAACTCAACATAAGGAACACTTCAACCGAAAGCATTCAACCGAGATGGCAAACAACCAAACCAGTTTCAAAGGTTTTTAGACAACAAACAAAGATGAAAGGAACCATCTCTAGTACTCCACTACGCTTTCCATTAAAGACTTCAATAATCACTATTTACTATCTGAGGAGCCCCAACACAATTCAACCGAAAGTTTCACAACAAATTCTTCCTCTAGTTACCATTCCCAACATTTTTTAATAAGGGTTTATGATGCTTATCAAAAAGGCACCCAACCAAGACTATAATGACATGACCCTCACGGGTCACCGAATCATAATACATTTTATTCCAAGTTGGAAACATAGTATTTCAATAAATCTTTCAGCAAGATTAGCATATAAATTTCATGCCACCTATATATTCACGTCTCGACAACCGAACCTTATTCAGTTAAACAACGACTTCAACATGTAAATATTATCACTACAAGACAAAGTTCATAACTAGGATTCCAAGGCATACATTCATTAAGGATGAAATTGTACATCATGTTAATTATCCAAAGCTCACTCCATCGCAACATGTTAAAATTTTCCTCTATTTTAACCATGGTTTTCCAACGAATAATCTAAACAGTTACCACAACTACTTAGTCATCAATAACAACAAATGGGCATAATCATCAACCAACAACATTACTTTTAGCTACCCTATACATAGGTGATAACAAAATTACCACCACACAACATACCCCCACTATTTAAAATAGACTGAATACTAGCATTAACACTACCATTAACAACATCATTAACAATAAGTCTTATGTCTTCTCCATTGATATCAATACTAGCATTGTAGCGACACAACTGCATACTTCCAAAGATACTAGTAGTTTGCAACAACATAAATAGCAACTCTAATCAACATCCAAATTAAAGTCACTAGTCAACACGATTAAATTTCTCTATTAATCCATTAGATTAGAACATCTTTAACAACCAAAGAAAGTTTCTTTTACAATAACAACAGTCTACATCATCTTAATGTTTTAACTATGCATCAAAGTTTAAACTTTTAACATTAACAAGGATCATAAGCACTTTTAAAGCAAGGCAACAGATTCTAAGCATGTACATTAACACATTTAATCATTCTCGCTAAGAGTAAACTGCAACAATAGTAGTCTATTTATTCTCAAGCTAGAGATATTAATCACATTGAATTGATTCAACTCAAAATTTAACTTAGCAACACATCAATCCATAAACCACATTGTTACCTACTACATAACATGCTAAACATCAATTCTTACTAGGGACAAAAGATTTCAGTCAAAAGACTACTTTGTTTACAGCATTTTAGTTTTAAAACTCATCCTAAGTTCATAAGGAAAATTTGACTCTCAAAATTGCGATGAGACAAACCCAAACTTGGTCATGCAAAGGAATTCTCCAAAACACTTTTTAAATCTCAAAGACTCCTACTGGAGGGAACCAATCGATCAAATATACCTTTGCAAATAAACCCTAACTCCAAACTTTCACAAAATAGGAAGGGTTCTTCAAAGATGATTTTCTTAAACCAAAGAAAATAACGAATCAAACACCACTTACTTCTACAAAGACACAGAACTTCAGCCTCGACAAATGTGTCCGCACAACTCCGCAATAACTCCTTTAACCTCAGAGAAAGACAAACACAGGATAAATTGAATGCTTGTTCCCCATAATGCAATCAACAGCATCAAAACTGGAAAGGCGCCCAAAAGAAGCGCAACACTAGTCTCCTCTTCTTCATCTTCAACCAAGGAAGAGAAAACCACACACCGCATACGGAACGATCCGCGAAAACCCAACACTTTTCATTTGATTCAAATCTACTAAAGCCAAGAAAAGCAAAGAACACCGACCATCAGAACGGCAAAGAACATACGAAGGAAACCACCATTAACTCTTCTATTTGACTCCAGTCAACTACCCGATCAACGACAGAAAGGATAAGCACTCTTCTCCTACAGGGGTCAATAGTTCTTCGGTGGTGGCGCTAACCGGCCACACCGTCAAACCTCACCCTTACTATGAAATAAGAGAGGTGGCCGAAACCCTTCGGCACCAAAATCCCACTTTTACCACCACAACAGGAATAATTCAATCATTTATCTCATAGACATAGCAACGTACTATATCAAATATAGCATTTAGCAACAAGGCTTAAGTACAACATTTAAGCGTAAACAACGATACCCATACCCTTCCTACTGTGCATCCATGTGTGTCAAATTTTAGATTAGTTATACCACTTTTGCAAGTTTTAATGTTGCTATCCTATGAAAAAATTTTAGTAAAAACCTAAGCCATATTTCTAAGTTATTCCACATCACATTTTAGTTGTACCCTATAGCATGACACTAAAAATACACATTCCAAGGACCTACAGCCCGCTCTGATACCAACTGTAACACCCCGGCATTTAATATGCCCGAATGCTACCAAACATAAGCTAAACAACAACTAAATATCACATTTAAACATAAATTCCAGCAAGGGTACATATGCTAAAAACCGATATTTCGGCAGCATCTCCTTTGTTTTTCCATAAATTGACACAATATCAATATCATGGCAAGATATATCATAGCACACGACATCTAAAACATCAACATAAATAGATGTATCATCAAACTACGCCAATAATACCACGCTCAACCACTTCATAAACTATAACGAAGCAAATAAAGGATCACAAGCATGCTAGATTAAACCATACATTAACTTTATGGCACAACCCTTAAAATCATGTCTCCAAGTGATTAATCATAGACTATGATGGTGGAGCTACGTGTAGAAGTGTAGCTAAACCCCTTTTTCCCGCATGCCGATCTCAAAGTACCTAAAAACACCATAAAACACAAGCGTGAGTTCGAAACTCAGCAAGCATATTGTAATGGACAACAATAACAATATCATAGAAAATAACATCTCACATCATGTATATCATCTCAATCATGAACACTTTAACAAAATCATCATCATTGTGTATGCAATGCAATGCAATGCTCATATCTCCTTGAAAACTCATACCGGTATGGTTGAGTACACACCCGTCGGTGTGCACCCTCTCCCCCCTTCCATCCCGAAGATGGAGGGTGCCTACTCCTCGCTTCCACAACCCACGGTAGATGGAATCACGATGTAGGACTTACTCTATTGGCTCTCCGGATTAGTCATAACTTTCTCACCGACCTTCCCGGATTAGTTAATGACTTTTTCACCGCCCGGGCCATGTAACATGTCATGAATGCAAGCATGCCAACATCATATAAAACTCATATTTTAACACATGGCGTCTTAACATCTTAAACATGCTCATCATATCATAGCAATCATTAACACATGGCAAGTGGACATGTATCATGTAAACAATTCCATCTAATCTCAACATGCAACCTACAACTCGCTATCCATCACAACACACTTGCCTCAACCACATGCAACGGATTGGCGGGAAGTAGAAGGCACTCCCGGGGTCACACCTCCTGCACAGGGGTATCACACAATCACAATCATACCCACAAAACAGTACGCAAAACCCCATCTAACCCGACATTGCCCACTACTCGCAAAACCTAAAAACAGAGGTTCTGTCCCGACGGGACAGCAGCCTTGCAAAAAGCATAACTTGAGTTCTGGGACTCCGAATCAATTAAACGAGTACATCCTCGCGTAGCTTAGGAAATTTCCCAACTTTCTCTAGGTATATGGAAAGTCTGATTCGGCCTCTAAAGTTGTTTAATCTACAGATTACCGAGATCTGTTCCAATCGCATCACAGATTTTAACACGCTCGGTAAAACGGCCATAACTTTCAAACGGCTGATCGGATTTTAACGTGCTTTATGTCCACGGAAAGATAATTAAATTATATACAACTTCTTTTAAGTCCGTACGGACATATTCGGATTCTAAATCGATGAAAATTCGAACCCTAGCCCGACTGCTCAATCTGCCCGAAAACAGAAACGTGGCAACGTCTAGATCTAACCCAAAGAACTCCAATCCAGCACCACCAATTGATCTAAAAACTTGATAATCACCCTAAGAACAGTACCTAGATCAATTCCAAGGATCCCCATGATCAAACCTTTGCCCAACGAACGAATCTCCAATAGATCTCCTCGCGGATCGCTCCTCGCTCCACGCTCCTCGCTCCTCGCTCCTCGCTCCAACGGATGGATCCACAAGGTGCAGAGGTGTGGAGACCACCCTAGGGCAGCAAGGGGGTGGAGGAGAGGTGGTGGAGAGGTGGGGCAATGGAGGAGAGCAAGGGGGAGGCGCAAGGCTCAAAGGGAAGGGGCGGCTAGGGCTTGGCAAGTGGGGGGAGGTGAGGGGGGCGCACCAAGGCCTCAAGAGGCGCAAAGGCAGCAGGGTGAATGCCCCAAAGGGGCAGGGTAACCCCTTTTACCAGCCCCCACACCCAATTCTAGTCCGTTACGGAGACCTAATCCATCCCACCAAAGCCCACCAAGGCCCAAAACTCCCCTGGGAAGGCCCAAAACCCCGAAAACGGCCCGGAAAAGGTATTAACCTCCATAACCTATAGTTTTAACCTTAATTCCACATTTCATAATGTTATTAACCTTATCATGCACGCTAAATAAGGTTACGACATTCCGTGGCGACATAACACTTCAACCGGCCCAAAAACGCGAGAAAACCCTAAGCCGAAAGGTTTTATTCTCTAGTTTCACCTTCTATAACGTCACACCAAACCATAGTGTCACACTAAGTTCCAAGAGTAATAGATTAAGCACAAAACTCTTGGTTCACAATCTCACAATGTGTCTAGACTAAGCTTGGAGCTAAATCACTTCTGAATATTCAATCAACAGTGAAATTCAGTCTCTTTGAATGCTTTTGAGCTCAAGAGTGCTAGATGTCAAAGAAATGCAAAAGTTCTACTGAAGATGGTCCTGGCACAGCTTATATAGCCCTCAAAATGGAAAATAACCGTTACAGCATTTACTAGCTGTTGGACTTTGTCAGAATGACAAAATAAATAAATTCAATGTGCCACGGACAATGATTGCAAAGATTTGCAGTATGATTAAATCACGATGTACTAAGTTTAGAAAAACTCACATTTACGCTGGACCGAAAACTCCAGTTTGTCGTAAGAGTGCGTTTGCGCCAGACTGAAAAAGTTGGTCCGGTGTACACATGCATTTAGCAGAAGTTGGTCCGTTGTGAATTCTTCAATATATCAGTTTGCACCGGACCCAAAAAGTTGGTCTGGCATACATGGCAACTTACCTGGAATTTTTTTAAGTTTAACAAAGAATTCCAGAGAGTTTTGAGTTGGCGCCGGGCCAAAAAACTCGGTCTGGCGTGAATGGTGTACGCTCGGTTCAATTTTCAACATACTCAGATTACTGCGCCGGACCACAAAACTTGGTCCGACGTGAACGGCGTATGCTCGGTATGAGATTTTTCAAGGAGGGTTTCAGTGCTGGACTGAAAAAGTCGGTCTGGCGTGAAGTATACTCAATGTTACTGAGTGAGAATGAAGTGATTATTTCTCCAAGTACCCTTGACAAATTTGAGACCTAGGAACCAAGGTACTTACTTGTGCATAATCTCTCTTAATAGTACGGCTAAAAAGAAATGCCCTAGCTATATGACTTGAAGTAATTTCCAAGTCAAAACTAGCAAAAAGAATCCTTAGCTTTTTTCCTTTTATTTTGACAAACCTTCACTTCATAGGGATTATTTATCTTGGTCATCAACACCAAAACCAGTATAAAGCATAATTAATGAATTGGGGGGGCTAGATGCTTTCATTTGCTTGTGGAGCTAGAGAATCTAAGGACTTTACATTATAGTGTGCTTGTTGATCCTAAGGATCTTAGGTCGAAGAATACTAGTTTTGTTACTATTGATATTCCTACTAATGCTAGCTTTCTTCATGCTCACACAAATGCTTCTTGTAATAATTGCCCTAAGATGCTTGCTGAAATTGATGCTATGAGCTCACTCCTTAGAAAGCTTTCTGCTAGGATTGATGAACTTGAATTGCATGCTTCTAAGGACCCAGTCAGCTGTTGTGAGGGCTGTAAGCAACAAAAACTTGACAATGATGCTTTAAATGTCAAGTGTGCCCAACTTGCTAAGGACCTACTAGTTAAGTCACAAAATGATTGATTGCTATGTGTTGGGGTTAAGGATGATGTGGATAAGGTCCACGCAGAGCTTAGGAAGAAGTTAGAGGCTCAGGTTGGTAGAATTAGAGATGCTCCTTATGTTTCCTATGAATCCCTCAAAATTGAGGCAGCCGTGTACAGGGAGAGATATGCACGCGCTGATGTAACATTGGGTGTCCCGATCTTTCGATGAGAATGATAACCTTCGATTTTGGGTGGAGATGACTTTGATAATCCGACTACAACGTACAATGACGATGCGCCTTAGCAATCACTAAACCAACTCCAGAGGGTTATTGACCTTGCCGTGGGCACGATCAACCTGATCACGAAGGTCAATTCCTGCAAGCAATCGAAGAACAAGCAAGAACAAGGCAAAAGCAATCTAAAATTGCAAATATAGATGAAGTATAGAAAAAGTTGGGGTTCCGATACAAGGAGCTTGTTAGGCGGCCATTGAGCACGTCTAAAAGACTCAAAATAGTAGCAAAAACACTAAACTATCAAAAAACCAAAACCCAAGTTATTTTGGGGGACTCCCTAGCTATATGTAGGAGAAATAGGAGTCCAAAACCATGCTTGGGGCGTCCAAAACACATCCATGGCAGAGTAGGATTCCTATTCCTAGTTTGACTCGGATTTGGAAAGATGACCAAACTTGTTTTGCAGATTCCCATTGACTCGTAAGGAATTTGGACATGAGGCTGGATCCGTTCGAAAGAGGATGACGAAACCTTTCAAACTAGTACTCATAGACCCCAAACACCCTTGTGGATCAAAAGTTATGGTCGTTTTAAGTTGGTGCTGTCCCGAAGGCCGAATCCGAGTTGAACTTGTGCACCGGAAGAATTGGCTTCGTGCTTGACGTTTGGGAGTCCTTCTCCTTGGTTCCTAAGGATAATAAAATCATCACAAGGATTAAATAGAATTCCATTCATTAAATTATTTGTATGCAACCCGAGGAACGCATTCACCTGGTAATTGAATTGACGTGCGCGAGCTCGAGTAATTTGCCCTTGTATTACATTGTTGGTTTCAATTGGGTTAGTAGGCATGGCCGTATCCATGGTAGTGATGTCCACATCATCCTCCCCTTCTTGCATTTTAGTCGTCCTCGACTCAAGTTCATCATCTTCTCCCAAGTATGGCTTTAGATCTGATAATTGAGTTGACGGGCTTGAGCTCGAGTCAATGGTCCTTGGACCGACGAAGATGTAGAAGGATGGCCAAGGTGGGGGTCGATAAAGCCATGCAGATGGAGCCATCGTAGTAGATGTATACGAAGTAGAGGATGCCGTGAATTGTCGCCAACTTAATGGTCCTGGCCAAGGTGGGGGTCGATGAAACCATGCAGTTGATATAATTGCAGCAACACTTGGTGATGACCATATGTATGCAGTGTTAGTTCTATCCATGATGAGCATGGTCTCATCATCCTCCCTTTCTTGAAGTGGAGTCATCCTCGACTCCATCATATTGTCCTTCAAAATGTTAGTAATGACAGGAAACAAAGCAATATTCACATTTGCAATCAAATCAATGGATCGAGAATTTCTATCAACCATATCCTCCCTTTCTTGACTATCATGTGACTTGTGAATGGAACCAAATGTAGTTGGTATGACATGATTAGTGGTATGGCAATTATTAAATTGATGATATTGTTGCATTGCAAATGGAGGTTTAAAATCTGAACAAATATAAACTCGATGTGCTTTATACTCTCTTTTCTCACTATTTTTGCCAATAACATAAAAAATATTTCGCGATAACCATGACAAATCAGAATGTACAAAAAGTCTCTCCTCTAAATAATTCAGATCACACAGAAGATCAAATTCAATGTAAAGGAGACATCGATTTCAACTCATCATTTTCGCTTCTGATGTGAATGACATGTTTATTTTCGGCATAAGTGTATAATGTGTTAACAAAAGTGACATGTCCATTCGCTAGTTGTGTCATGGATATAAGTGAAGTATTATCACACAACTCTTCTTTATCACAAGAAATAACAAGCAAATCATCTTGTAACAAAGCAAAATCAACAATTTGTTCCACTAATAGTTGCTCTACGATAGCATGATTTGTGGATAGCTTGAGCTCTTCAAAATTATTTTCTCCATGTGTAAAGTCCATACCTGTTACATTACCTTGTAAGTTCTCATCAGCTGTTGTACGCATTTCTTCAACTATTATCTCTTCACTTACACATGGGGTAGTACTGATTGTTCCTTTCTCGATATGCTCTTCTACATCACTCTCTCGATGGTGCTCACTTTTCTGCAAAATGTTAGCTACAAAAGAAGGTGCAACAATGGGCGCCTCAAATGAAGCTAATGATTCTTTCACGGATTCAGCAAGCATTTTTTCAACTCCACAAGCACATACAACCAATTCTGAAATAGAATTATATGTTTCATCAACAAGATCATCCTGAATTTCTTGATTGAGTCCACGTATGAACCTAAGCTCTGTTGCTTCTTCACTTTCAACTAAACCACAACGCAATAAATGATTTTGCAATCGTTCATAGTATTCCTTAACGCACTTATTTCCTTGTTTCAAGCATTGAAGTCTAGTATACAAAAATTCAGTATGATATTCAGGAACATAGTCAATTCTCATAAGTCTTTTCATGGCCTTCCAATTTTCAGGTTTTCTCTCTTTTCTACAAATATATTTCCACCATGTTAATGCATATTCATTTAGCACACTAGCAGCAATCCTAATCTTTTCATTTTCAGATAAATCATACTTGGCAAATTCTTTATCTATTGCTATCTCCCAATTAATATAGGCATCAGGATCATATTGTCCATCAAAAGGTGGAATGCCGAATTTAACCTTACCTAGGAGATCGTCATCAACACGTACCTAAAAGCTCCTGGGGAAGTTCCTGCAAGTGTATCAAGTCTAGACAAAATAGTAGCAAGAGTAATTTTAGCAATCCCCTGTGCGACCTCGATGGATCTGGGAATGTTCTCTTGCGATGACATACGCTCAGAGTGAGCAACATTTCCCTTGGTGCGAGGAGAGTGATGCAGGGTGCCCTCGTCACCTGACATAGGTTAGTAGAAGACAAGAAAGCAAAATCACAAGTATAATGTTTCTATCATCTACTAGGAGGTGGTGGCAAGTCTCTCAACACTCAAGACTATCACCAAAGCTCTTACAAGTTCTTACGTTGCAGCAGGCGTTGTCGGCCGTTGGCGTTGTCAAAGTTTCTATGAAGTTTGTGTAGAGCGATTGCCAAGTGATCGAACGCTTGTACGGGTAGAGAGTGGAGCTTGGATATGTTAATTTAGTAGCAAGGAGAATCAATCAATTAATCTCAGAAATTGCATAGAATTGAATTATAGTTCATAATTAGCACTTATCCTAAGATGCTAATCAACCAAGGGTGGATGCTTAGGCTGATACACGGGAAACACACACGCAAAGATGTTGGAACAAAGGAACGAGCTAAAAAAAATATAAGTGAGGCATCAAAAAGCTCGTATTGCATAAGTTATGGAGAGACGCTAGCTAATTGCTCAAATAAAGAACACGGGCAATAGATTGCTCAAAATCACAAACTAGCACAATATGAAAAATGCACAAATGCTAGGATGTACTCTCAATCAAATTCCACTTTTTTAGGCGCTCTTTGCTTTTGCCCGCACTTTTCTTTCCTTTTTCTTTTTCTTTTTTTGGTGCGGCGGTTTTCTTTCCTTTTTTTGTGGCCCAAACAAATATGAGAGCAGCACAATATATATGACTAGGTACAATACAAGTGCAATCCAAGTTATGCAATAGAATGTAACATGAGCAGCCCTAGAGCAATATCAAATGGCTAGTCTCGATTAGGTTCAAAGTGTTCACAAAGGATGAATTGGTACCCAAAGGTAGGTATACTGATCGGTAATGGATGGTTTTTGTGATGTGGGGACTATGATCAGCAACTAGACAATGCTAAAATGAACACAAATTCAATTTAGCAAACTGTAATTAATAGATCGAAAAGGTTCAAACTTGGTTTGGATAGCAGGAACAAATCTTTTTGTGGCAAACTTTCTGGACTATAGGGATTAAATCAATCAACTAAACTAGGGTAAAGAAATTTCTCACCGAGCAACCTGGTTTGCTCTGATACCACTTGATGTAACATTAGGTGTCCTTAGGAACCAAGGTGAAGGACTCCCAAACGTCAAGCATGAAGCCAATTCTTCCGGTGCACAAGTTCAACTCGGATTCGGCCTCCGGGATAGCACCAACTTAAAATGACCATAGATTTTGATCCACAAGGGTGTTTGGGTTCTATGAGTACTGGTTTGAAAGTTTTCGTCGTCGTCTTTCCAACGGATCCGGCCTCATGTCCAAATTCCTTACGAGTCAACGGGAATCTGCAAAACAAGTTCGGTCATCTTTCCAAATCCGAGTCAAACTAGGAATAGGAGTCCTACTCGGCCATGGATGTGGTTTGGACGCCCCTAGCACGGTTTTGGCCTCCTATTTCTCCTATATATAGCTAGGGAGTCCCCCAAAATAACTTGGGTTTTGGTTATTTGATAGTTTAGCCTTTTGCTACTATTTTGAGTCTTTTAGATGTGCTCAACGGCCGCCTAACAAGCTTCTTGTATCGGAACCCCAACTTTTTCTATACTTCATCTATATTTGCAATTTTACATTGCTTTTGCCTTGTTCTTGTTCGTTCTTCGATTGCTTGAAGGAATTGATCTTCGTGATCAGGTTGATCGTGCCCACGGCAAGGTCAACAACCCTCTGGAGTTGGTTTAGCGATTGCTAAGGCGCATCGTCGTTGTACGTTGTAGTCGAATCGTCAAAGTCGTCTCTACCCAAATCGAAGGTTATCATTCTCATCGAAAGATCAGGACACCCAACGTTACATCAAGTCCTAAGATGCAACCAAAGCTGCACAGAGGCATTGACTCATCTTCTTAGGCGGGAAAGTGATCACGTCGACTAAGAGTAGCAAGCCATGAAAGGCTCACTCCACAGAAAAAATAGCAACAAATCACTAAGCACCAAAACCACCACACGGCCGAACCAACCTACAACACATGCACGACAACACTACAATTCAGGCACTATGAGTACCGAGAGTACCTTGCCATCCATAGAGCACCTCGAATCGTCGACCGCCATCACTTTCCTCGGGTGACCACAAGTTACACACAAAGCGGCATGCATAGAGTGAAGGAAGACTAATCGGTGCCGAGGACCTCACAAGTGTGTCGGTAGCCGAGGATCTCATCGGATCACTACCGAAAATGAGGAGACCAAAGGTGGATTATAGATCAGGAAAAAGAGGGGGAAATTATGTCGTTCTTCTGTGTGTAGAAGCTGGAACCTAGACATAGGATTTATAGATCATGGGTAGAGGTGGAGAGGGAGGTTAGAGGGCTTGGTCGTTGTCGTGGCATGCATGGGATCCACGCCCCATGATGAGGATAGCTGATAGGAGCAGTGGCCCGATCTTTCGGTGAGAATATGATAACTACGATTTGGGTTGGAGTTCGATGTTGGCGGTCCGACTACAACTGTCAACGATGTTGCGCCTTAGCGACCGGTACACCAATCTCCGAAGTGTTGATCTTGCCAGGGCGCGACCAACGTTCCTGCACGTAATCGAGAACAAGCAAGAACAAGATAACAAGCAATCTGAAATTGCGAATATGAATATTTAATTTCCAAACTAAAATTTGGAGTCTTGCAATTACGTGCGCAGGCGGTCTAATCGACACGCGTTTGCACGGATAGTAGCAAAGGCTAAACTGATTTACAAAGCAAAACTCAAGTCTCTTAGGTGGCCTATTGCCTTTCTTATATAGTGGTGGGATGTAGCCAAAAACTAAACACTAAGCAAGGTGGTATTAAACTTGTAGTCATGCAACTTGGGCCTTCGTGGGCCGGTGGAGAGAGGAAGTGGTGCCACACTTCATGGGCCATTGCCTCCTTGGCCCATCATGGTTGGGCCTCCTTGTTTCAACATATTCTGGCCCATCATGGTTGGGCCTCCTTGTTTCAACATATTCTGGCCCATCATGGTTGGGCCTCCTTGGCCCATCATGGTTGGTGCCTCCTTCATGGGCCAACTTGGGCCAACTTGGTGTACCATTTTCTCCTCCTTCATGGGCCAACTTGGGCCAACATGGGCTACCATTTTCTCCTCCTTCATGGGCCAACTTGGGCCAGCCCATCTTGTCGATGTTGGGCTACCATTAGCTCCTCCATAATTTGTGAGCACCATGTTGACCATTTGCTGGCGTGCACGAGCTCGTGTAATAGGTCCTTTTATCATTTCCTCTTGACGTGTAGGTGACGTCGTGGCTGCATCAAAGAGAGTGATGTCCGCATCAAATAGTATTCCATCCATTAAAATATTTGTATGCAACCCGAGGAACGCATTCACCTGGTAATTGAATTGACGTGCACGAGCTCGAGTAATTGGTCCTTGTATTATATCATTGGTTTCAATGTGATGTGTAGGCATGGCCGTATCCATGGTCGTGATGTCCACATCATCCTCCCTTTCTTGTATTTTAGTTGTCCTCGACTCAAGCTCATCTTCTTCTTCCAAGTTTGGCTTTAAATCTGGCCAAGGTGGGGGTCGATAAAGCCATGCAGACGAAATAGAGGATGCCATAATGTGTTGCCAACTTAATGGTCCTGGCCAAGGTGGGGGTCGATGAAGCCACGCAGTTGATATAATGGCAGCAACACTTGGTGATGACCATATGTATGCATTGTTAGTTCTGTCCATCATGAGCATGGTCTCATCATCCTCCCTTTCTTGAAGTGGAGTCGTCCTCGACTCCATCATATTGTCCTGGAAAATGTTAGGAGCGACAAGAAACAAAGCAACATGCACATTTGCAATCAAATCAATGGATCGAGAAGCTCTATCAACCATATACTCCCTTTCTTGAAAACTATCTTGTGACTTGTAAGTTGAACAAAAAGTACTTGGTTTGACATGATTAGTGATATGGCACTTATCAAATTGATGACATTGTTGCATAGCAAGCGGAAGTTTAAAATCTGAACAAATGTAAACTCGATGCGCTTTATACTCTCCTTTCTCACTATTTTTGCTAATAACATGGAAAATATTTCGCGATAACCAGGACAAATCAGAATGTACAAAAAGTCTCTCCTCTAAATAATTCAGATCACACGAAACATCAAATTCAATGTAACCTAATGTATATAAAGAAGACATCAATTTCAACTCATCATTTTCGCTTGCAACGTGAATGACATGTTTATTTTCAGCATAAGTATCTAGTGTGTTAACAAAAATAACATGTCCATTCAGTAGTTGTGTCATGGATATAAGTGAAGTATTATCACACAACTCTTCTTTATCACAAGAAATAGCAAGCAAATCATCTTGTAAGAAAGCAAAATTAGCAATCAGTTCCACGAATATTTGCTCAACGATAGCATGATTTGTGGACAGTTTTAGCTCTTCAAAATTATTTTCTCCATCTGTAAAGTCCATACCTGTTACATTACCTTGTAAGTTCTCATCAGCTGTTGTAGACGTTTCTTCAACTATTATCTCTTCATACACATGGGGTAGTATCGATCGTTTGTTTCTCCATGTGCTCTTCTACATCATTCTCTCGATGGTGCACTTTTCTGCAACATGTTAGCTACAAAAGAAGGTGCAACAATGGGCGCCTCAAATGAAGCTAATGATTCTTTCAAGGATTCAACAAGCATTTTTTCAACTCTACAAGCACATACAACCAATTCTGAAACAGAACAATATGTTTCATCAACAAGAGCATGCTGAATTTCTTGATTAAGTCCACGTATGAACCTAAGCTCTATTTCTTCTGCACATTCAACTAAACCACAAAGCAACAAATGAGTTTGCAATTGTTCATAGTATTCCTTAACACATTTATTTCCTTGTTTCAAGCATTGGAGTCTAGTATACAAAAAATTAAGTATGATATTAAGGAACAAAATCAATTCTCATAAGTCTTTTCATGGCCTTCCAATTTTCAGGTTTTCTCTCTTTTCTACAAATATGCTTCCATCATGTTAATGCAAATCCAATAAACTCACTAGCAGCAATCCTGTTCTTTTCACTTTCAAACAAATTGTACTTGTCAAATTCTTTGTCTACTGCTATCTCCCAATTAATATAGGCATCAGGATCATATTGATCATCAAAAGGTGGAATTGTGAATTTAGTCTTACCATGCGTGGCTTCTTGTGCACGTACCTCATGTCGATGCGGAGCCATACCAGTGCGGTTTCTTTGAAGTCGACGATGTAGATGTGCATTGGTAGTTGCCACGTGTGAAGTATTTGGAGCACCCAAATCATCAAGTCTTGTGATAATTTGAGCAAGCGAAGCATTGACAGCTGTTAGAGACAAATTAGTCTCTATTTGTGAGGCTTTGAGCTGACCAAGGCGCTCATTGGTCATTCGCACATCTTCTTCCATGTTCTTTGTGCGCGTCCTCACTTGGCGATCGAAGTGTTAAATAATGTGTCGTGTACGGGGTGACAATGGAATGGTGTTATCTTCTACGCCTGATGATTAGGACATCACTACCATGGATACGGCCATGCCTACAAACCCAATTGAAACCAACAATGTAATACAAGGGCCAATTACTCAAGCTCGCGCACGTCAATTCATTTACCAGGTGAATGCGTTCCTAGGGTTGCATACAAATAATTTAATGAATGGAATGCTATTTAATCCTTGTGATGATTTTATTGTCCTTACGAACCAAGGAGAATGACTCCCAAACGTCAAGCATGAAGCCAATTCATCCGGTGCACAAGTTCAACTCGGATTCGGCCTCCGAGACAGCACCAACTTAAAATGACCATAACTTTTGATCCAAAAGGGTGTTTGGGGTCTATGAGTACTGGTTTGAAAGGTTTCATCATCCTCTTTCTAACGGATCCAGCCCCACCTCCAAATTCCTTACGAGTCAACGGGAATCTACAAAAACTAGTTCGGTCATCTTTCCAAATCCGAGTCAAACTACGAATAGGAGTCCTACTCGGCCATGGATGTGGTTTGGACGCCCCTAGCCTGGTTTTGGCCTCCTATTTCTCCTATATATAGCTAGGGAGTCCCCCAAAATAACTTGGGTTTTGGTTATTTGATAGTTTAGCCTTTTGCTACTATTTGAGTCTTTTAGACGTGCTCAACGGCCGCCTAACAAGCTCCTTCTATCGGAACCCCAACTTTTTCTCTACTTCATCTATATTTGCAATTTTAGATTGCTTTTGCCTTGTTCTTGCTTGTTCTTCGATTGCTTACAGGAATTGATCTTCGTGATCAGGTTGATGGTGCCCACGGCAAGATCAATAATTGACGTGCTCTTGTTGATGAAACATATAGTTCTCTTTCGGAATTGGTTGTATGTGCTTGTAAAGTTGAAAAAATGCTTGTTGAATCCTTGAAAGAATCATTAGCTTCATTTGAGGCGCCCATTATTGCACCTTCTTTTGTAGCTAACATTTTGCAGAAAAGTGAGCACCATCGAGGGAATGATGTAGAAGAGCATATGGAGAAAGAAACGATCAGTACTACCCCATGTGTAAGTAAAGTGTGAGCACCCCCTCTTCCTATACCGTACTGTACGCCGTCTACTGTAGCGTATAGCACCGTATAGCAACAGGAAGCCTCGACACCGAAAATCTGAATCTAAAAATTCGATCGACGGGATCGAACCCTTAACCGGACCGGTGCCTGTCGATCTGATCATCGATCCTGGATCAAGAGCCCGAGATCGCGTACCACAACCCGAGTATCAATGCACGAAAAGATAAACTAATTTAATTTACATAACTGGGTGTAAATCTGGTACAAGTACAATACAGACTCCAAAATAGAACGACAGTGAAACAAAAGACAACAAAACCAGCGCGGTGGCGACAACACCCCACAAAGCTCTTGATCGAGGGAAGACCTCTGAAGCCGCAACACTTTCAGAATCGGGCTCGCCGACATCCAGACATCATCATCGAAACATCCTCTCGAGGAAAAAGGGTTAGCGACAGCGGTGAGTACACGTATGTACTCGCAAGACTTTAGTGTATGCAAATATAATTAATATGCAGGTGATACGATTGAAATGGCTACTACACTAAGTCTATTGCTAAAAGCAGATTTGAAAGCAGTTCATCGAAATGTAATACATAATTTGAAAGACAAGATTTTGAATAAAACATATTTACAATATATGTAACATTTGAGTCTCTCAACTGCCACCATCCATGATCGCAGTTGAGATACGAATTGACATTCATATATTCATAAATCCTCCAAATACCATATTCACTCATTCATAAATCCATCAAGTACCATATCGATCCACATACTTTAGATAGACTCCAAAATAGATTTTCATTTTCAAAACCGAACCAAATTTCTATACTTGATATGATTAAAGAAGATTTGCTCATAACCGTGAGCACGGCTAATCGATTAGAATTATTTGATACTCTGCAGAGTTTGCGCACTTTACCCAAACACAACTCAGACTTGCATCCCTGTCATCCAGGGTACACGCGATACACGAGGTATCCGATATACAAGAATGATCTATTCTTTCCCATCGTTGAGGTTATAGCCACACCCCAGCACCGGCGACGATAAACCCACTACTATGGCGATAAGAGGCCAACCACCACTCAGCGCCACGGAATATCCATCGTGACGACAGCGAATTTTTTGCCGCGGCATTATCCCATAGCAAGGCGTACACCGTTGTATCAATCAAACATGAATCGGAGCGATTCCCGCTGCATAAGTACAAGCGCACTCACGAAGGTGCATACGGCGGGTCGTGAGGACACACACCGCGCTTGACTGCTCAACACGGGAAAAGGTCCACACTTCGGCCTACCAACAGGCATGGCTATCCCCTCACACTTCAGGTACTAAAACAGGCTGCCCCATCCCAGCATTGCGCGGTTGCACGGTGTTCATTCAAAAACCGTCACAAGTTCGGTCCTTATATTTTTGCCTAGTGACTCAAGCGGGGAACTCCACTTAACTCGCCAACCAATCGCCACCATGTTTAACTAGCACATATTATACCTCCCGCCAAGTCTAATTACCAACTAGACATTGCACATTTTTATCAAATTACCTTTACAAGTCACATTTCCAAAACATTTCCAAAACCAGTTACAATTATCATAAGTTTTGAGCATTTGGTAAATGACTGACTTTGCTCATCTCTATTGCAGTGTCTAAGCATATGCATTTACTAAGTCGTTTATACCCAAGTGACATTTTATTAATTGTCCAACCCTACTAAGGCTATCAATGAACTCTGGGAATTTAATTGAGGAAAAACCACCAAATCAGGGTATATCTACCATTCCCACAAACTAGCACTTTACTGAATATAAACAATGCATATAGTTTGAGAAATCAAAGTAAACATCGTGAAATATAGGTTTCAAGATGGTCAAAGGAGGTTCTTGCCTTGTTGTTGCACTTCGGTGATGTCCGGGATGATGTTCGGGTCGTTCGAGGCGAAGCCCGACTCGCTAGCTTCTAATCGGTCAAAGCAACAAAAACGACAAAAAGAAATACAACTTAGCAAAAGCAAGATTTAAATGCACAAATGCCAACTAAACATCAAATAAGACCCACTTAAATATTTAAAGGAGAAAGAAATGAAGAAAACGAAGAAAATGTGAAACTATGACCTATTATGTCCATTTCGGCCGAACAAGTGCCAAAATGGATTAAAACGTGCAAAATGAAGTAAAACCCAACTAAACTTAGTGAAATACCTAAAAATAGGTATAACATACCTAATGGGACTTATTGGAACTTGTTTGAAGTTGAAATGATCAACCGAGCTAAAGCAGCGAAAAAGGCGTATTCTTTACCTACGTGAATAAAAATACGTAAATTGAAGACAAATGCAATTAAATTTGCATGTGGAGCCTCAATATGGCCTCAGGTACATAACTAGGTGCTAAAACGCTCAAAAGATCGAAGAAAAACCTTTCGGCCCTAAAAGCGACAAATTTGCCGAAACGGCCGAAAACGATCGTTTTGTCGGAAATCCGTTAAACGGCCAATTTTGCGGATTTTTGCGCAAAACAGGTTTCCGACAACGCAACAAGCTAAAGCAAGATATTTAGGACTTAGTTGGATCGGTTGCAAAGCAATTCCTAATGAAATTGACCAAAATTGAATCAAAATGAAAACCGCGAGTAATTTCCGACAAAACCGCTTTGAGTCCGTATTGAGTCCAAACGCCGATCGAATCGCGTGTGGGTTCCGATCTGAGTCCGAACACTCAACACCTAACTAAAACGCTCGGTAGATTAGCAATTTGCATCGAATTCGCAAAAACGGCCAAAACGATCAAAACGACCGTTAACGACCAAAAACGATCAAAACCGTCAAAAGGTCGTTTTGATCAAGAATGTCGTGAAACTTCGTTCTGGACCCGCAGCTAGACACTTGGAGGTAATAATGACTTATCGGAGCCAATCACCGCCAAAATTGACTTAACCTACTCGGACTTTTGATCAAACGTCCGCGTAACTCCCAGATTTACCCGAAGTACGACAAAAGTCCGGAAAAGGGCCAAAATGGGATCTAAAGCACACGTGAAGCATGCTTTCAACCTTAGGGACCTTAAACGAGGCGAACTGAAGCGAAAAGCCAAGAACGTTGGGCCCTCTAATTATTAAAATAAAATGCGAAGTGCTAAAATGCAAATCTAGCATTTTTAGCCACTGTTTTAGCCTCTAAGAAGACTAATGGTGAAGTCGATTCGTGCTCGAGCTCTAGGATTTTATTCAACCAATTGAGACCTAGAGCAGCAAAGTATGCTCGCAAAATGGTCAAAACTAAACTCCGTATTTTTATCGGGGTTTCTACTAGCTAGAAAGCTATAGGGGCTATCCATTTGGTCATCGGACCTCTACGATTTTTCGCAAATAGAGTGACCTAGAGCCGACAACTTTGTGTAGGATGCGACAAATTGAATTCGACTCTTCCGATCGCGACTACGGCTATCGAAGAGCTAATAGAATCGTCGATTCAAGCTACGGACTCCTAGTATTTTGTGAAAACACTTAACACCTAATTAAATAAAATAAAATCCGCTTATCGTAATTGAATTCCGATTCTTCTGATAGCAGCTCTAGCTACCAGAAGTGCTATGGGAAAAATCTATACATGCTCTACCTCACTAGAACTCCGACAAACCGAAGACCTAGCGAGAGCATGCTCGATTTTGAAGATGGCTCAAAGCCGTGTCGAATATAGAGTTAAAAGGACCTAACGACGACATGAGTCTAGATTTTAAAGCAGAATTGCTATGCGATGCGTTGAACACATGGTACCTAGACATGGCCTAGGCTAGGGTTTGGGAAAACTTGATGAAATGCGAAGCTACAGGAGAAAAGAGTCGTAGCTACGGCAAGAGGATCGACCCGGGAGTCAAGAAATCAGGTCAGATCGCAAAAGCACCACGGGAACTCCAAGAGACATCGATGAATCTCGATGGAATACTCACTTGAAGGGGTTGAGAAGATGGGGAACGCGATGAGGACGCCAAATCTAGCCTCCGATTCGATTTTCGTCGGTTGAATCGCCTGGAATCCGCGGATTTGGGTGGCCTTCTTCTTCTCTTTCTCCTTCTCCTTGCTCAAGACGTGTGGGAGGAGGTGGGGAAATAAGGAAATGGCTGGTTGGAGGCTTGGAGTGGCTTAAAACACATGTGGGCACTATGCACTTATGGAGGGCATTTTGGTCCAATGCCAAAACTTGAAGATTCAAACATCTAAAGCTGATTTTGAATACTTCTAAGATATTTTGGATAGTTTTTGAGGACTTTTAGACATTTAATTTCCTAAATTTCCAATTTGTCCAAAAGGACAATTACGAACCGCAATTGAACTCGATTTGATTTTGAGTGAGTTTAATTAAGTTAAAGGGTTCTTTTGGATCCCAGTCGAGTCTACTCAGCTCAAAATACAGAAACACACAAGAACAGTGTATTATTGAATAGTGTTTGAGTACAAATGTACAGTGACTCGAGTATAGAAATACTCGGGATATTACATAAAGAGATAATAGTTGAAGAAACGCCTACAACAGCTGATGAGAACTTACAAGGTAATGTAACAGGTATGGACTTTACACATGGAGAAAATAATTTTGAAGAGCTAAAACTATCCACAAATCATGCTATCGTAGAGCAACTATTAGAGGAACAAATTGTGATTTTGCTTTGTTACAAGATGATTTGCTTCCTATTTCTTGTGATAAAGAAGAGTTGTGTGATAATACTTCACTTATATCTATGACACAACTAGCAAATGGATATGTCACTTTTGTTAACACACTAGACACTTATGCTGAAAATAAACATGTCATTCACCTCACAAGCGAAAATGATGAGTTGATACAGCCATGCCTAAAAACCCAATTGAAACCAACAATGTAATACAAGGGCCAATTACTTGAGCTCGCGCACGTCAATTCAATTGCCAGGTGAATGCGTTCCTCGGGTTGCATACAAATAATTTAATAAATGGAATGTTATTTAATCCTTGTGATGATTTTATTGTCCTTAGGAACCAAGGAGAAGGACTCCCAAAAGTCAAGCATGATGCCAATTCTTCCAGTGCACAACTTCAACTCGGATTCGGCCTTCGGGACAGCACCAACTTAAAATGACCATAACTTTTGATCCACAAGGGTGTTTGAGGTCTATGAGTACTGGTTTGAAAGGTTTCGACGTCCTCTTTCCAACGGATCTGGCCCCACCTCCAAATTCCTTACGAGTCAACGGGAATCTGCAAAACAAGTTTGGTCATCTTTCCAAATCTGAGTCAAACTAGGAATAGGAGTCCTACTCTGCCATGGATGTGGTTTGGATGCCCCTAGCCTGGTTTTAGCCTCCTATTTCTCGTATATATAGCTAGGTAGTCCCCCAAAATAACTTGGGTTTTGGTTATTTGATAGTTTAGCCTTTTGCTACTATTTGAGTCTTTTAGACGTGCTCAACGGCCTCCTAACAAGCTCCTTGTATCGGAACCCCAATTTTTCAATACTTCATCTATATTTGCAATTTTAGATTGCTTTTGCCTTGTTCTTGCTTGTTCTTTGATTGCTTGCAGGAATTGATCTTCGTGATCAGGTTGATCGTGCCCACGGCAAGGTCAATAACCCTCTGGAGTTGGTTTAGCGATTGTTAAGGCGCATCGTCGTTGTTCGTTGTAGTCGGATCGTCAAAGTCATCTCCACCCAAATCGAAGGTTATCATTCTCATCGAAAGATCAGGACACCCAATGTTACATCAGGAGTTCAAGCTTTAACTTGATGTTTCATTATATTGATCTATTCTTCACTCCATATATAAAGGATCAATACATTGAAACATATCAATTTAAATGAAAGTTTAAATCGAGTTCATTTGTCTTCTAATCATTAAAGAACATTTCATCATGTGTTGATCGTGTTCTTATGATCGATTAAAGACAAATTGAGAGTTCTTGAGTAGTATGAAGCATCAGTTGTATCATGTGCTCAAGACACATGTAAATTCATTAAAATTGATTTAGGTTGTGCTCAATTGATCATTGTGGCACCCATTATGTGTTAATAGATTGTGCAAATGATTGAGACAACCATGCATCTTGGACTAACCATTTTTTATGAGTTATGGATGAACTAGGATAAGTCCAAGTGATTGAGATGATAGAGCCGGGTGGTGATTCCCGTGAAAAGAGGAGTAGAGCCAGGTGTTGATCTTGAAGTAAAGATTGATTGAAGATCTTAAAGACTTCAAGGGAGCTAGGCCACGATCCCAGGGAGAAAAGATTGAAGACCCTAAAGCCTCAAAGGGGATCGCTCGCGGCGGTGCAAAGGTATAACTAGATAGGCTAAGAATTTTTCTAGCCTTGAGTCTACTTTAGCGCCGTACTATTAAGAGGGCTTGAGTCCTTTGCTTTCAACTTCATCATATGTTGGTGATCTCAATCCCGTTAATCACTCGAGCTCAAATCTCTTCTTGATTTGGTTTTTCGCATAGATGCTCTGATTTGCATGTGTTGCATATGGGATGAGCTAATGAGTTGGCTTTTGGCATATTGCTCTGATTTGCATGTGTTGCAAATAGGATAAGTATGGCCCTGTTTGGTAGAGCTCCAAATCCCAGCTCCACCTCAGAACTGAAACTTGTAAACTGAAATAAAGTGACTTAAGTTTATAATTTCATTCTGAAATGTAAACAAGATGACCCACCTAAACACTCTTTGTATACCTACAGCCTAGCTCCATGAATTTGGTGAAGCTAGGAATACCCAGCTCCACCAACTCCACGAATTTGATGGAGCTGGAGCTCTGCCAAACACCCTCTAAGAGTGTTTAGGTGGGTCATCTTGTTTACATTTTAGAACAAAATTATAAACTTAAGTCACTTTATTTCAGTCTCCAAGTTTCAGCTCTGAGGTGGAGCTAGAATTTGGAGCTCTGCCAAACAGGACCTATATGTTTTGGTTTTTAGTATGATTGCTCTGTTTTGCATGTGTTGCAAATAGAAAGAGCTTATACGTTGGTTTTCGCATGAAGTTCAGATTTTGCATGTGTTACAATTGTTGAACTTTATGTTTTTGCTTTCAAACCAAAATCTTTATGAGTTTAAGTTGTGTTGCTTGGAGCTAAAATTTGCATCGATTGCAAAAGGAGAGAGCTCAAGTAAGTTTGTGGTTTAGTAGTTGCATGGAGCTAGAGAATTGCAGATGTTGCAATTAGAGAGCTCATGCACTCTGATTTGGTTTGGTTGTTACATGAGGCTATGGATTTGCATGTGTTGCAAATGGGAGAAAACTCATGTTCTGTGGTTTGATTGATTGTTTGCAAATTCGTTATGCAAATAAGCGAGAGTTATGGGTTTCGATCCTGAAAGCATGTGATACTTGCACTATGGTTTATGCAATTCAATTTAGTCATGGTTTGACCATCACATGGCTAGGAGGATCAAACTCATGACTCGTGGATTATTTGCTTAATGTGTTTTTGCAAACATATGCTTGAGTAGTTTGCGAAAAGTGTTTTCGCAAAGTTTTTTTAAGTTTGATTTGGTTGCTTGGAGCCACAGCACATATATTGATTGATGGTAATGTTTCACATACCATAGATATGGAGATATCAAATCAATAATGTGGGCACATGTTAGAGAACATGGGGTTGGATAGACCCGCTCCGAGACACTGCTGAGATTGTTATCTTAAGAAGTGCCATCAGGATGTAGTCTCGAGTGGTATACCTATATGATTCTTTGACCTGAGATTCTTATTGATTCTCAGCATGTGTAATTGTATACTTTGGGGCTATCAAACGCTTCACCATAACAGGGGAGTTATAAAGGTAGCTTACGGGTATGCCATGAAACATGACGTGAGATGTAAGAGATCAAGATGGAATTTGCCCCTCCTTGATAACAGGAGAGATATCTCTGGGCCCCTCGATGTGGATGGATAAGGAAAAGTGCATGGCCATGCCAAAGCGATTAAAGAGTTAATCACGAATTATATCCATTACAATGACGAGTGAATTTGTCGAGCTATCACAAGGGTGGCACGCTTCTTGCTTTGAGCTTGACTGATATCGTGTGGCAAAAGGATCCTATGTGAGTATATCAAGGTTCAGCTGATTCGATCATTGTGTACATTCGGGGGGTCAATACGTGCTACTAGGTACCGCTATTGACTTGTGGTCTGGAAAAGGGGTTCTCCGGGACCGCGGCTGACTTGTACATGAGCCTAATGGGTCACACACTTAACGGGTTGGATCATGTGTAATGGATCGGATCCATTAGTGGGTTTATGTGGATTTGGATCCTCTGGCGTCTTAATGGATTTCTATTGTAGAAGATCCATTAGTGCAAGCCCTAGTGGGCTTCTATTACAGAAGGCCAGTTAGTGCGCTCTATATAAAGGAGGCGTGGGGGCGTGAGGAGTCATAGTCTCCCCACCACAAGCCCTAGCCGCCACCGCGTCCCACTAAACCCTAGCCGCACGCGTGGGTGCTAGCACACCAGCGCGCGGTGATCCCACCCCGGACGTGTGGATACCGTAGAGGCGCTATCGCCGCTAAGGGGCTTGCGCTGATCGATTCAATCGGCTACATCAACTGTGCGACTAAAACGAAGCAGTTGTGACGGCGACCCACGACGAGGAGGAGGTGTACCACGTCGTGTTCGACTACGTACTGTGCTTCGGAGCACGCGGGGAGGCTTCACCCACTCTACTTCCGCTGCTAACGTGCTCCAAGGGTAATGCTCCATGATCTCTGACTCGCATGTTTCCTGGGTGTTCGCGGTAGAAAAGTTTTGTTTTCGGCTAGCGTAGCACCGCGTTCTCCTTCAGGGTTGTAGTCAGGAACAAGGCTAGGCTAGTCGCTTAGGGTTTCACTCAGATCGAGGGCCTTGACTTTGATGAGACTTTTGCCCCTGTAGCTCGACTAGAGGCTATTAGAATCCTGCTTGCATTGGCAGCATCCAATGGCTTCAAGCTTTTACAAATAGATTTCAAGAGTGCATTCCTCAATGGTTTCATTGAGGAAGAGGTGTATGTTAGACAACCTCTTGGATTTGAGAACCCCAAGTACTCTAACCATGTATTCAAGCTTTCTAAAACTTTGTATGGACTTAAGCAGGCTCCACGAGCTTGGTATGAGAGGCTTATGATGCATCCCTCCCGGGTGTGCACCATGCCCTTCGCGGCCTAGCCGTATGGCGCACGTGCCTCGCCGGCGAGCGTACTGCCCAACTAGCCCAGGGGCGTGGGCCTTGGACCACGAGAGAAATACACACCTTGGCTACCATAGCCAGGCCATAAGAGTCCCATGTGGCCCCCAAAAGACTAGCCTGATAGGGGGAGGGTTGCTCTCCCTTTTAAGGTGGTATTCTCTCCCCTCCACAAGCAATGTGGTACTATCATTCTCACCTAATTGACAGTGTTGTCTTCCTCCAAATCAGTGGTGTCGTCATATTGGTTGTCTTCGTTTTGTTCTTCTAAGTCTGCTGGATGCCCCTCCCATGGAGTTGAAGTGTTGTTTGGACGACGCGGTGGCGGATTGGAAGCCCCAGAGGCAGCAGCTGCAAAAGTATCAAGTCTAGCCAAAATAGTAGCAAGAGTAGTGTTAGCAATCCCTTGTGCGTCCTCGATGGATCTGAGACGGTCCTCTTGCATCGACATACGCTCATTAGTGAGTCGTACATCCTCGCTAAGACCCTCGGTGGTCTCCCTCGTCATCCTCTCAAAATGAGCAATGATGCCCTTTGTTCGTGGAGAGTGGTGCAGCGATCTCTCGTCACCTGACATGGTTAGTAGAAGACAAGGAAACAAAAATCACAATTAAAATGTTCCTATCAACTACTAGGAGGTGGTGGCAAGTCTCTCAACAGTCAAGCCTATGACCAAAGCTCTTACAAGTTCTTACCATGCTGCAGGTGTTGCCGGCCGTTGGCGTGGTCAAAAGTTCTCCGAAGCTTGGATAAAGCGATTGCCAAGGGACCGAACAAAAGTACGAGGTTGGATGTGGAGCTTGGAAAGGCAATATTTATTTCCTATGCAATATGATAATTCTAGTTATTGTAATGATAAGTAATGATCCAAACTAGAATTCACAAGCCCTAGTTGCCGATCTCAAAGATATAAGTGAATTTGAAGGCAACACACACGCAAAGATAATGGCACTTGTGCAATCAAGGAATGAGCTATAAAATATAAATGATGCACCAAAAGCTCTATTGCACAAGTCGTAGAGAGACGCTAACTTATTGCTTTGAGAAAGTAAAAAGGGCACAAGATTGCTCACTAATTAATAAATTGCACAACCTAAAAGTAACGAACACAAATTAGGGTTTTGCTCAATGTAGTGCAACCGGCCACAATTTTCTTTTTCTTTTTCTTTTCCCTTTTTTTGTTTTTGGCCTTTTGGCTCTTTCTCTTTTCTTTCTTTTGGTGACTTTCGGCCAACACTAGTATGAACAAAGTTTTGGAATCCCTAACTCACTGTCACAAGATAAAATGATATGATAATTGAAGATTAAGTTGAAAGGTGCATGTTTTCTTGCAACAAAATCTGATGTGAATGAGTTGGATACAAGTAGTTATTCTTGCTATGCTCTGGTTTGCAAACAAACTTTGTTTTCACTAGAGGAGATGTCTCTTTCTTTGCCTCCTTTCATCGCTAACCTTTTGCAGGAATACGCTGACATCTTTCCAAAGGACATCCCCTCAGGGCTGCCGCCAATTAGAGGGATTGAGCACCAAATTGACCTCATTCCAGGGGCATCCTTGCCCAACCGAGTGCCATACAGAACCAACCCTGAATAGACTAAAGAGATACAACGCCAAGTTCAAGAATTTCTTGATAAAGGGTATGTACATGAATCTCTTTGTCCCTGTGCTGTTCCAGTCATTTTAGTGCCTAAGAAAAATGGAACATGGCTCATGTGTGTGGATTGTAGAGCAATTAATAATATCACCATTAGATATCGCCATCCTATTCCTAGGTTAGACGATATGCTTGATAAATTAAGTGGCTCTACTATGTTCTCTAAAGTTGATTTGCGTAGTGGGTACACTAGATTCGCATGAAATTAGGAGATGAATGGAAAACAACATTTAAAACTAAATTCGGTTTATACGAGTGGTTAGTTATGCCGTTTGGATTAACTAATGCACCTAGCACTTTTATGCGATTGATGAACGAGGTTTTACGTGCTTTCATTGGAAAATTTGTGGTGGTTTACTTTGATGATATCTTGATCTACAGCAAATCTTTAGAAGACCATCTTGAACATTTACGTGCTGTTTTTAATGCTTTACGCGATGCACGTTTATTTGGTAACCTTGATAAGTGCACCTTTTGCACGGATCGAGTCTCTTTTCTTGGCTATGTTGTTACTCCACAGGGAATTGAAGTTGATCAAGCCAAGGTTGAAGCGATACAGAGTTGGCCGACTCCTAACACGGTCACACAAAGCGGAGTTTCCTAGGACTTGCTTTGGATTCTATCGTCGTTTTGTGAAGGACTTCAAAGACAATCGCCGCACCTTTGAATGAACTCACCAAGAAGGGTGTGCCTTTTGTTTGGGGCAAGTCACAGGAAGATGCCTTCAATGTTCTGAAAGCTAAGTTAACACATGCACCCTTACTCCAACTTCCAGACTTTTCTAAGACTTTTGAACTAGAATGTGATGCTAGTGGAATTGGTTTGGGTGTCTTTGTTACAAGAAGGAAAACCTGTTGCTTATTTTAGTGAGAAGTTGAGTGGGCCTAGTTTGAACTATTCTACGTATGATAAAGAGTTATATGTGCTAGTTCGAACTTTAGAAACATGGCAACATTATTTATGGCCCAAGAAATTTGTTATACATTCTGATCATGAATCGTTAAAACATATTAGAAGTCAAGCTAAACTGAACCGTAGACATGCAAAGTGGGTTGAATTCATTGAGTCATTTCCTTATGTCATCAAACACAAAAAGGGAAAGGATAATGTCATTGCTAATGCCTTGTCTAGGAGATATACCATGCTCTCACAACTTGACTTCAAAATTTTTGGTTTGGAAACGATTGAAGAGCAATATGTGCATGATAATGATTTTAAAGATGTGTTGCTCAATTGTAAAGAGGGAAAAACTTGGAACAAATTTGTCCTCAATAATGGGTTTGTGTTTAGAGCAAACAAACTATGCATTCTAGCTAGTTCTGTTCGTTTGTTATTGCTACAGGAAGCGCATGGAGGAGGGTTGATGGGACACTTTGGTGTGAAGAAGACTGAGGACATACTCGCTAGCCATTTCTTTTGGCCCAAGATGAGACGAGACGTGGAACATTTTGTCGCTCGCTGCTCTACATGTCAAAAAGCTAAGTCACGACTTAATCCACATGGTTTATACATGCCTCTGCCTGTTCCTAGCGTGCCTTGGGAAGATATTTCTTTGGACTTTGTTTTAGGACTTCCTAGAACAAAGAAGGGGAGGGATAATATCTTTGTTGTTGTGGATAGATTTTCTAAGATGGCACACTTTAATCCTTGTCACAAAAGCGATGATGCTACCAACATTGCCAATTTATTCTTTCGTGAAATTGTTCGCTTGCATGGTGTGCCAAACACAATAGTTTCGGACCGAGACACAAAATTTTTAAGCCACTTTTGGAAAACTTTGTGGGCTAAATTAGGGACTAAACTTTTATTTTCTACTACTTGTCATCCCCAAACTGATGGACAAACTGAGATCGTTAATCGAACTTTATCTAACATGCTTAAGGCTGTTTTGAAAAAGAACATTACATTGTGGGAAGAATGCTTGCCTCATATTGAGTTTGCTTATAATCGTTCTATGCATTCTACTACTAAGATGTGTCCTTTTGAGATTGTATATGGATTTGTACCTCATGCTCCAATTGATTTGTTACCTCTTCCATCTTCGGAGAAATTGAATCTTGATGCTAAACAACGTGCTGATTTGATTATGAAAATGCATGAGACAACTAAAGAAAACATAGAGCGCATGAATGCTAAATATAAACTTGCTGGTAGGAAGGGAAGGAAGCATGTAACTTTTGAACCTGGGGATTTAGTTTGGTTGCATTTGCGAAAAGATCGATTCCCAGAATTAAGAAAATCTAAGTTGATGCCGCGAGCTGATGGTCCTTTCAAAGTATTGGCAAAGATTAATGATAATGCATATAAGCTTGAATTGCCTACAGATTTTGGGGTTAGTCCCACATTCAACATTGCCGATTTGAAACCATACTTGGGAGAAGATGATGAGCTTGAGTCGAGGACGACTCAAATTCAAGAAGGGGAGGATGATGAGGACATCACTACCATGGATACGGCCACGTCTACAAACCCAATTGAAACCAACAATGTAATACAAGGGCCAATTACTCGAGCTCATGCACGTCAATTCAATTGCCAGGTGAATGCGTTCCTCGGGTTGCATACAAATAATTTAATGAATGGAATGCTATTTAATCCTTGTGATGATTTTATTGTCCTTAGGAACCAAGGAAAAGGACTCCCAAAAGTCAAGCATGAAGCCAATTCTTCTGGTGCACAACTTCAACTCGGATTCGGCCTCCGGGACAGCACCAATTTAAAACGACCATAACTTTTGATCCACAAGGGTGTTTGAGGTGTATAAGTATTGGTTTGAAAGGTTTCGACGTTCTCTTTCCAACGGATCCGGCCCCACCTCCAAATTCCATACGAGTCTACAGGAATCTGCAAAACAAGTTCAGTCATCTTTCCAAATCCGAGTCAAACTAGGAATAGGAGTCCTACTAGGCCATGGATGTGGTTTGGACGCCCCTAGCCTGGTTTTAGCCTCCTATTTCTCCTATATATAGCTAGGGAGTCCCCCAAAATAACTTGGGTTTTGGTTATTTGATAGTTTAGCCTTTTGCTACTATTTGAGTCTTTTAGACGTGCTCAACGGCCGCCTAACAATCTCCATCTTCGTGATCAGGTTGATCGTGCCCACGGCAAGGTCAATAACCCTCTGGAGTTGGTTTAGCGATTGCTAAGGCGCATCATCATTGTACGTTGTAGTCGGATCGTCAAAGTCATCTCCACCCAAATCGAAGGTTATCATTCTCATCGAAAGATCGGGACACCCAATGTTACATCAGCTTAAGTCCTACCTATTGAGTCACGATTTTGAAATGGGTAAAGTGGACAAGATCTTATTCGTCAGACATTCAGACTCAGACTTTCTCCTAGTCCAAATCTATGTCAACGACATTATCTTCGGTGGTTCCTCGCATTCGCTCATTACTCAGTTCTCAAATGTGATGAGTACTGAGTTCGAGATGAGCATGATAGGCGAGTTGAGCTACTTTCTTGGATTCAAGATCAAGCTGACTCAGGAGGGTACATTCTTGCATCAAGGCAAGTACACATGAGACCTCCTGAAGCGCTTTGATATGTCTGACGGGAAGCCAGTCATGCGTAACACCCCAGCTTTTACTAAGCCCAGAATGTCACCAAACATAGATCATGACACATTTAATACCATAATTTAAGGTAAATTACAGCAAGTAATCATTTGGAATAATTGGAAATTTTGACAGCATCTCCTTTGATTTTGCATGAAACTTAACAACATAGAATCATATCAATATGTAAGACAAACGAGATATCCATACGCAGCGATAAGGATAGCTAATCATCAACTAAAACATCAATAAGCATCGATAGCAAAATAATAAGCATCAATTAACTCTAGGAAGTTAAAACAACTCCCTCCATAGCCCCACATGATATACATGAGGGAAACAACCAAACATACAGACCATACACTAATGATTATTGTAATACTTATTGTCGTGTCTCCAAAACAGGTGAATTAGCTAGATTATGATACTACGTGGAGGAGTGTAGCTAGATCCCTTTCCCGCACGCCGATTTCATTGTACCTAAATAAACAAACAACATAAAACACAAGCGTGAGTTCGAAAACTCAGCAAGCATATTGTAATGGACAACAAGATCATTTACAAGACAATAATACCTCACATCACATATAACATCTCATACTTGAGCACATAACAACATCATCATCATTAAATATGTATTGCAATGCAATGCAATGCAATGTTATGCTCATATCTCCTTGGAAACTCATACCGGTATGGTTGAGTACACACCCGTCGGTGTGCACCCTCTCCCCCCTTCCATCCCAAAGATGGAGGGTGCCTACTCCTCGCTTCCACCACCCACGGTAGATGGAATCACGATGTAGGACTTACTCTAATGGCTCTCCGGATTAGTCATAACTTTCTCACCAACCTTCCCGGATTAGTTAATGACTTTCTCACCGCCCGGGCCATGTAACATGTCATGTATGCAAGCATGCCAACAATATATAAAACTCATATATTAACACATGGCATCATAACATCTTAAACATGCTCATCATATCATAGCAATCATTAAAACATGGCAAGTGATCATAATCGTATAGACAATTCCATCTAATTTCAACATGCAACCTACAACTCGCTATCCATCACAACACACTTGCCTTTAACCTCGGGCGACGAATTGGCGAGAGAATGAGGGTACTCCCGGGGGCACACCACCTGCACATACATGCCACACACTCACAATCACAACCACAAAACAGTACGCAAACCCTCATCTACCCCGACATTGCCTACTACTCGCAAAATCTAAAAACAGAGGTTCTGTCCCGTCGGGACAGCAGCCTTGCAAAAGGCATAACTTGGGTTCTGGGACTCCGAATCAATTAAACGAGTACACCCTCGCGTAGCTTAGGAAATTTCCCAACTTTCTCTAGGTATAAGGAAAGACTGATTCGGCCTCTAAAATTGTTTAATCTACAGATTACCGAGATCTGTTCCAATCGCATCACAGATTTTAACACGCTCGGTAAAACGGCCATAACTTCCAAACGGCTGGGCGGAATTTCAATTTATTTATATGCACTGAAAGGTATTGAAATTATCTACAACTTCCTAGAAGTCCGTACGGTTAGATTCGAAATCTAAATTAGTTTAATCTAATGTTGAACACAGACTGTCCCAACCTCGACACAGATTGGACAGCGCCCACCAAAACGACCATAACTTTCAGACCGTAACTCCAAAAATTCTCAAAAAAATACACAAAATAGGTCTTGACGATACCTACAACTTCTTCAACAGGAGGTTGGCCAAATTCCGAATCTAAAATTGCGAAATCGCACGCCCTAACACGGACTCCAAATTTGCCCGAAACTGAGTACAATACGAACTCTAGTTCTTTTCAGATCTACTCCATGGCAGCACGTCCTCTTGATCTAAAAACTCCAAATCTACCATGAGAACAGCACTTAGACCTTCTCCAAGGTTTCCCCATGGACATACCTTAGTCCGACGAACGACGAACACGAAGAATGTCTCTCGATCACCCAATCTCGCTCCCACGCGCCAAATCCTTCGGGATCCCTCGTCGCGGTTCTTCCAAACAGCGAGGGCAGCACGTAGACGTGTCGTGGCAGCGAGGGGGCGTCCTTGGGGGCGCAAGGAGGAGGGGGGTGGCGCGGCTTGAGGTGGAGGTGGAGGAAGAGGACTAGAGGGAGGAGGGGATTGGTGGAGGCGCAAGGGGGAGGTGGAGGCGTGTGGGGAGGCGGCTAGGGCAGGGAGGAGGCGCCCCTAGCCCCTTTACCCACGTTCTCCCCCTCCATGGGCCAATCTCTCCAGAAAAGCCCACGGTTCTTCCCCTTGGGCCCAAACTCCCGGAAGGCCTAATCTCCCAAAATCGGCCGAACGCGATTAAACGGCATAACGTAAAGTTTTAACCTCCAATTTCATATTTTATAAAGTTTTTGACCTCATCAAGCAAATTAAATAAGGTTACGACACTCCGTGGTGTCATATCACTTAATCCCCCCCAAGACCCGAAAACGCAAATAAACCTCGAGACGTAAGGTTTTATCCTCTAAACTCACATTTTATAATGACACACCAATCCGTAGTGTCACATTCTTCCCCCCTTCAACAGGATTCGACCTCGAATCCGAGACACGCCATTTCGCAAACAACCAAATCAAAGGGAGCGATGGTTCACGCCTCAGAACCCGCTTAAAAGCCCCTACGATTTGCACCGATAGCCTTTCTGAACAAGGAGCTAAGGCTCAAGACTGACGGCTCTAAAGACAACTTCACATTCAAAACTTGCCGAATTCTTACTCAATCATTGAAAGACAAATGCACTCACATACGGCCTCAAGATGACCCAAGCGGTAGGGTAAAGTCCCAATCGAACACGAAATAAAACAATCTCACACTCCTCATTCCATGCATTCCTTGGCACTAAAGTGCCCGATCCCTTTAACTAATGCTACTCTCGAGAAGAACACGGTACCAACCTCCTTCCGAGGTTCCTTGTACTCAAGGCGACGCGAAATAGGAGAGACATAACGCTCTAAGATTACCACCGGAAGGAACAACCTACTTTATATCCAGGATCCTTAAGACTCGCTCAGTAAAAGACCGAATGTTCCTCTGCGGTTGACACAACTCGCTCCTTGCCCAACGACAAAAGATCCAATACACTTCAAAAGGAAAAGCGATCACTAGCAACCACCAAGTGGTCCCCTAATAATTTAATCAACCCTACCGAGGAACATCTCAACAACACAATTCTACAAGAAAGTTTGAATTGGGCCATACCCAACCTTCCTTAACTCTTCACTTCCAAACTAGTCACGATCAACCACTAGCAACGCCACAAACCATGAACCCAAAAGATCCCCATGCACAACTTTGAATCCCATGCACCACAATCACTTTGGAAAGGATTTGTCAACAGCTAAAGAGCATTCATTTTAACTTCCTAAGCCAAGACGCAAAGGAATCACAAATCTCCTACACCACAACCAACATACCATAATTTCTTCATTCGTTTCTTCTCATATTAGAAAGCAAGGGAAAACTCGTTTCAAGACATAAATGCACATTCTTCAAGAGCACTCCGGATTAGTCATATCTCCATATATGACTTTCTCACCGACCTGGCTCAACGACCCTTTTATTAATTAACATCTAAAAACGATGTCATGTTTACTTTTCACCATTCATTCTTCATGTAACACAATACCGAATAATCATTCACATAACGACTTCTTTCTCGGTATCACATGAATAAATCTCGAATAACATCGAGAGTTGCGCTAATTCATATACACTATGTCGGCAACATAGTTAACGATTAAGGCAGCACATCATATCATAACCCACCAACGATAGATAACTAAACTTGCAAACATCGCATTTTAACCAAAATCACCATTTTGGAAAAGAACATCGACTCCAAAGTCAAATATCTGCACAAGCAACCGCCATAAGTTTTCTCAAAGAGAAGGGGAAACTTATTTTCAAAAGAGAACACCTCACTAACGGCATCGCCAATGAAACATCCACAAAAACCACTTTTTGAAACACTTGCAAACTCTACACAGACTTTTCCAAATAACTCCAACTCTAGCAAAGAAAAGATTACAAACTAAATCTCGTGAGTTTTCCCACATAGCCCTCTATGCCATTGGTTTCCTTTAAAATTCATTCCAAAGATAATTCAGCATGGACGCGAAGGAGCGCGATCCACTCAAAAAATTTTGGAATGCGAATTCAAACTCACAACACGAACTAAACAATTTTGCCAAAACCAAAGGCCGACAATAAACGCTACGAGTTTTGGGGAAACTCTAAAACTCAACATAAGGAACACCTCAACCGAAAGCATTCAACCAAAATGGCAAACAACCAAACCAAATCAAGGTTTTAAACACCACCAAAGATAAAAAGAACCATCTCTAGTACTCCACTACGCTTTCCATAAAAGACTTCAATAATCACTATCTACTCCCTGAGGAGCCCCAACACAATTCAACCAAAAGCTTCACGACAAATTCTTCCTCTAGTTACCATTCCCAACACTTTTAATTAGGGTTTATGATTCTTATCAAAAAGGCACCCAACCAAGACTATAATGACATGATCCCCATGGATCACCGAATCATAATACTTCTTAGTCTAACTTTGAAACATAGTACTTCAACAAAACTTTCAGCGAAATCAACATATAAATTTCATACCACCTATATATTCACGTCTCGACAACCGAACCTTATTCAGTTAAACAACGACTTCAACATGTAAATATTATCTCTACAAGACAAAGTTCATAACTAGGATTCCAAGGCATTCATTCATTAAGGATAAAACTCTACGAGATAAAATTCGAAACATGATTCGAAGGTATACACTCATTAAGGATTAAATTCTACATCATGTTAATTATCCATGGTTCACTCCATCATAACATGTGATAATAACCTCCACTTTAACAATGGCTTCCAAGAAGTAATCTAAACAATTACCACCACTACTAAGTCATCAATATCAAAAATTTGATTATCATCAATCAACACATTGCTTTTAGCTATCCTATACATAGGTGATAACCAAATTACCACCACACAACATACCCCAACTATTTAAAATAGAGTGAATACTAGCATTAACACTGCCCTTAACAATATCATTAAGAATAAGTCTTATGTCTTCTCAATTGATATCAATACTAGCATTTATAGGAACACATACGCATACTTCCAAATATACTAATGGTTTGCATCAACATAAATAGCAATTCTAATCAACTTCCAAAATAAAAGTCACTAGGCAATACGATTAAATTCCTCTATTACTCCATTAGATTAGAACGTCTTTAAACAACCAGCAAAATTTCTTTAACGGTAACAGTAGTCTACATCACCTTAATGTTTTAACTATGCATCAGGGTTTAAAACTTTTAAACATTATCGGGGGGTCATAAGCACTTTTATAACAAAGCAACATATTCTAAGCATGTACATTAACACATTTAATCATTCTCGCTAAGAGTAAACTACAACACTGGTAGTCTATTTATTCTCAAGCTAGAGATATTAATCACATTGAATTGATTCAACTCAAAATGTAACTTAGCAACACATCAATCCATAAACCACATTGTTACCTACTACATAACATGCTAAACAACAATTCTTACTAGGGACAAACGATTTCAGTCAAAAGACTACTTACTTTGTTTGCAGCATTTTAGTTTTAAAACTCATCCCAAATTCGTAAGGAAACTTGACTCTCAAAATTACAAAGAGACAAATCCAAACTTGGTCATGCAAAGGAATTCTCCAAAACACTTTTAAATCTCGAAGACTCCCACAGGGGAACCAACCGATCAAATAAACTTTTGCAAATAAAACCTTAACTCCAAACTTTCACAAAACAGGAAGGGTTCTTCAAGGATGATTTTCTTAAACCAGCAAAATAACGAAATCAAACACCACTTACTCCTACAAAGCCACAGAACTTCAGCCCTGACAACCAGTGCGGCATAACTCATAATAACTCCTTTAACCTCGGAGAAAGACAAACACAGGAATAAATTTGAATGCTTCCTCTTCCCCATAAAGCCATCAACAAACTAATCATTAAAACTGGAAAGGCGCCCAAAAGAAGCGCAACACTCTCCTCTTCTTCGTCTTCAACCAAGGAAGACAACCCACACACTGCATACGGAACGATCCGCGAAAAACCAACACTTTTCATTTGATTCAAATCAACTAAAGCCAAGAAAAGTGTCGGGACCCCGAATTTGCAAATCCGGACCCTCTGTGTACTGACACTAGTCCAGGAACGCGCTAGTGCACACAGTCTTAACATCGGTAAATATCACAATCATACCACTCGATACTAATAAAGTACTTTCATTTAAATAGTCAAACTGGTTACTCGACCTTATGGTCAAGTTACAAATATATGCCTCGCAAGGCGAAACTTATTCAGAGAAAAATAATAGCAGCGGAAAATCAAATAACTTCGTGGCGCCATCCAGTATACCACAGGCAACTGACTGGGCTCGCTTCCTAAGTAGACGGGTCCTCTTGGAACTCCTCCTCCAAAGCTGGTGTAGCCTCCTCTTCAACTGGTGTTATATTGTGGCAAGGGTGAGTACTTGGTACTCAGCAAGTCATGCACAGGATGCAGGCTAATATACTATATGCATGGCTTGGTACAAAGGAATAGCTCAAGGTATATTTGCAGTAAACAGCATTTGACAAGTAGCATAAGTAGATTCGAAAGCAGTAGAAACAAGTAAAGTATAATTAACTTTTCCAGGAGTTTAGTAAACATCTTTCCCATCCTAATCCACATTTCCTCAACATCATTATTAATCCAACCCAACCTTTCAAATCCAAGTTATTTTGAGAAAATCTAACCCTTGACTGTAATTCCCGAGCGATGTCCAATACCGCGGACACGGCTATTCGAATAGATTCTACACTCTGCAGAGGTTATGCACTTTACCCACAAGATACAGTCAAACACCACAAAGGCGAGTTCCCGTAACAAAGTCTTTCGGAAACCTCTAACAATACAAGTGGTCCTCCCCGGTTATTGCACACTAACCCTTCCCTTAGCTAAGGCGAAGTTTAGGCCAATCAACCGTTAGATGGGTACCTGGCCTCAGCCCCGGTACGCTCCCCCGTACAACTTACACAAAGGGTGTAGTTGACCTCCTGAGGTCCCACAGGTACGTTATTAGCAACTTAATCAACTAGGTCCGTCCCATTACAGACATGTGGTTGCACGTTAGACCCAGTTCAAAGGCTTGCAAGGTTAAGTCCTTAGGGTGACCAGGGCAAGACTACCCGAAGAACCAAATCAACATCCCCAATGCCTGGCCGCCCACCTGATTACTCTTGCCACATGCCCCGGTCGAAAACTGTTTATCAAACCCCAGTTGATTACCATGCACCACATGCCATCAACATCACATGATACTTTTCCAAAACAGGTTCAATATATCATTAAGTCAATATTAACATTTGTTTGTCCAAAATCATGTCATGAGCACGTAGCAGGTCTAAGCAGTTTACTACAACGGTCTAAAACCCATGTTGGCAATTTAATAATGTCCAACTAGTAAACCACAACTAGGGTGACAAAGGGTCATGGCACATACTTAAATAATCAAGGTGTCATACTGCAAATTGGTATTTATCTAACCCCCATATTTAAATAAAGTATTTTTCTAATTGAACTAGCATGCAATAGTTTAAATCAAAATAGATTTCGAAATAGGATCAACATGGTCAAAGCACAACTTGCCTTCAAAAGGTACTTGCTCTTGGTCTTGAGTTGGATCCTGAGTCAATACTTCTCCTTCAAATCCTTCCGGCACTTCAACGTCTACTCGTAAAGCGTGCAAATAGCAAATACACAAATAAACAATAAGCAAAAAGTGCCCAAACATCCAAATAAAATCCATAAACAGAGAGAACATAATTTTATGAATTTTTAGAAACTGGAATCGTCAAATTTGGAGTTAAAATGCAAAAGTTATGATTATTTAGAGTTTAAATAATCAATTAAATAATTTTACAGAGAAAAACTTTAGTCCAAAAATTAATTAAAATTCATATCTAGGTAGGCCGTCACGGTGCGATCGCTGACACGCGGGCCCGGCGTGTCAGTGACCCACGCGCACGCCCGCCTGGCGCGGCGGTTCGGCTCCCTGGACACGTGGCACGATCTAAGCCGTTGGTTTGAAAACCGACGGCTAGGATTGGATTCGGCCTCATGTGCTTGGGCGCACGGGTTGATCTGGGCCGTTGGATCTTGATCTAACAGTCCAGACCCAATCTAGCCTGGTGCAGTTCCTGCTACGTGGCACGACCTAAGCCGTTGGATCTAGATCCAACGGTTGAGATTAGATCTAGGATTTTCAACGGGGAACTCACCGAGGGTGACGTGGCGCGATCTGGGCCTTTGGATCTTGATCGGACGGTTGGTGGAGCTCGGGGTCGGCGATGGCTTCACGGCGGAGTTGCGGCTGCCGGCGCTGAGGACGGCGACCACACGAACGGCGTTTGGGGCGCGCTCCGGCGAGGTGAAAGGTCTCTTCAGGTGCGCCTGGCTTCGGGGGTTCTGGATCTGGGGTCAATGACGGCGGGGGACGGCGGACGGCGGCGGAATCAAGCAGAACCGCGGCGGAGGGGTGCTATGACTCCGGCGAGCGATTCCGGCGGATCTACGGCGGCTGAGGCTCGGTGAGCTAGGGCAGTGGCTGCGCAAGGTCCAGGCGATCCTCGGGGTGTGATCCGGGCATTAAATAGCCTCGGCTTCCGCGCGGGACACGGAAACCTAGTTCTCCACGGCGGCGGGCGCAGCGGCGGAGTCCGGCTCGGATCCGGCGGAGACGACGACGGTCGACCGTCCACGTGGCGCGATCAACGGCCACGATTGCACAGGCGCGACCGGGTCCGGGTCGGATTCGATCGAAGCGGTACGGGGAAATCCTGACCGTTGGATCTTGATCCAACGGTTGGGATCGATTAGGTTTTAGAGTTGGTTCGGTCGAGTCACGTGGCTCGGGTCGGACTCGAACTCGAATCTGACTCGGGCTCGGTCGGATGAACAGTACAAACCCACTCGCATTTTCCAGCGATTTAATAATTAAAATAATTCCTAGAAAATTCATTTAATTCATTAAAAATAGCAAAATACTCAGAAAAATTCCAGAAAAATTCTGGAAAATATTTTGGAACATTTTGGACTCAAATAAAATATTTCCAACAAAATTTTATTTGCAAAATTAAATTCTTTAATTATTTCAAAATGGAATAAATTCAAATAAATTCCAAATAAATCCAAATAAATTCCAGAAAATTCCAAAAATTCACCAAAGTGCCAAATCACACATGAATTTAAGAAAAGCAAAATTTTGGGGTGTTACAAACCTCCCCCCCTTAATAGAATCTCATCCCCGAGATTCAGGGCTAACTAAGGAATAGGTTTGGGAACTCTTTCCTCAAATCCTCTTCGCGCTCCCATGTCGCTTCGCTTTCTTCATGATTGCTCCACTGAACTCTACAGAAATGGGTTGACTTATTTCTGGTCTCTCGATCCATTGTGTCTAGAATCCTCACGGGATGTTCCTTATAAGTCAAATCTTCTTGCAATTCAATTGACTCTAGCGGAGTCTGTTCCTCAGGTACTCGGAGACACTTCTTCAACTGGGACACATGGAATACGTCATGTACTCCTGCTAACGACTGAGGCAACTCCAGCTGATAAGCAACTTCGCCTCTGCGATTCAAAATCTTAAATGGTCCAACATAACGGGGTGCGAGTTTCCCTTTAGCATGGAACCTCTTAACTCCCCTGAGAGGCGTAACTCTGAGGTATACAAAGTCTTCTGGTTCAAAACTCAAGTCTCGGCGACGGTTGTCGGCATAACTCTTCTGTCGTTATTGGGCGATCTTCAGCCTTTCCCTAATCATGGCAATCTGCTCTTGACCTCTGAAGAATATCAGGCCGAAGACGGCGCTCGCCGGTCTCATTCCAATTCAACGGCGTCCGACAGGGTCGACCATACAGTGCCTCACAAGGTGACATCTGTAAACTAGCCTGATAACTATTGTTGTAACTGAACTCGGCATACGGCAAACTCTTATCCCAAGAGGTAGCATAAGCCAATGCACAAGCTCTTAACATATCCTCCAGAATCTGGTTGACTCTTTCGGTCTGTCCATCCGTCTGCGGATGATAAGCTGTACTGAAGTTTAAACGGGTTCCCATGGCTTCATGCAACTTATTCCAAAACCTTGAGGTAAATTGGGTACCTCTGTCCGATACAATCCTCTTTGGCACTCCGTGCAAACAGACGATCCTGGTCATATACAACTCTGCTAACTTATCTCCCGAGTAGGTGGTCTTTACGGGGATAAAATGGGCTACCTTGGTCAAACGATCTACTATAACCCATATGGAGTCATAACCTCCTTGAGTCTTAGGCAAACCGGTAATGAAATCCATTCCGATTTCCTCCCACTTCCACTCAGGTATTTTCAGCGGCTGTAGCAATCCTGCTGGTCTCTGATGCATTGCCTTGACTCTCTGGCATACGTCACACAATGCAACATGCTCGGCAACTTCACGTTTCATACTCGGCCACCAGAATCTTTCCTTCAAATCCTGATACATTTTGGCGCTTCCAGGATGAATTGAGTACTTGGAGTCATGGGCTTCTTCCAAAATCAGTTGCTTTAACTCCTTCCTGTTAGGCACACAAATCCGATCCTTCATCCATAACGTGCCTTGCTCATCCAACTTGAAGTCCTCTGCCTTGCCTTCTTCCTTGATGGACTTAATCCTGCGGATCTTGTCATCATCCTTCTGTCCTTCCCGGATCTGATCTTCTAGGGTAGGCTTTACTTCTAATGCGGCCAAGAACCCACTAGGTACAACCTCAATCTTCATCCTCTGGAAATCCTCACGTAGCTCTTCCTGACTTGTGGCTAGCAACATGCTCACCGTATGGCTTTTCCGACTCAAGGCATCGGCAACTACGTTGGCCTTCCCGGGATGGTAATGGATTCCAACATTGTAATCCTTGATCAACTCTAACCATCTCCTTTGCCTCATATTCAGATCCAACTGGGTGAATATGTATTTAAGGCTCTTATGATCCGTATACACTTCACATCTGTTCCCGATCAGATAGTGACGCCATATCTTCAAGGCATGCACTACGGCAGCTAACTCTAGGTCATGCGTTGGATAATTCTCCTCATGCGGCCTCAACTGCCTTGACGCATAAGCGACGACCTTTCCATTCTGCATCAGCACACATCCAAGTCCTTGGTGCGATGCGTCACAATAAATATCAAAGCTTTGATTAACATCCGGTAGGACTAACACCGGTGCTGATGTCAATCGCTTTTTCAGCTCCTAAAATCCTTTCTCACATTCTGACGTCCATGCAAACTTCTTTTCCTTTTTCAGCAATTGCGTAAGAGGTTTCGCAATTGTCGAAAAGCCTTCAATGAAACGGCGGTAGTATCCTGCCATTCCAAGGAAACTCCGGATCTGGGTCACAGTCTTCGGCTGCTCCCAATGTAACACAGCTTCTACTTTGCTTGGATCTACGGCGACTCCTTCTGCGGTCATTACATGTCCAAGAAACTCCACCTTGTCCTTCCAAAAATCACACTTACCGAACTTGGCAAAAAGTTGCTGTTCCCTCAGCTTTTCCAAAACTCGCCTCAAGTGTTCGGCATGTTCATCCTCCGTCTTGGAGTAGATTAGGATGTCATCTATGAACACGACGACAAACTTGTCCAAATATTCCATGAACACCTTATTCATCATATTCATGAAATATCTTTGGCGCATTCGTCGATCAAAGGACATAATCAGTAAACTCGTAATGTCCATATCTTGACGAGAATGCGATCTTGAATATCTTCTGATCGGATCTTCAACTGATGGTATCCCGATCTCAGATCAATCTTGGAGAAAACTCCGGCTCCTCTCAGCTGATCAAACAAATCATCAATCCTGGGTAGCGGATACTTATTCTTCACGGTGACTTCATTGAGTGCACGGTAGTCAATGCACATCCTGAAACTCCCGTCTTTCTTCTTGACGAACAAAACTGGTGCTCCCCACGGCGACGAACTCGGTCTGATAAATCCTTTCTCCATTAACTCCTCTAGCTGTTTCTTCGTCTCTACCAATTCCTCTGTGGACATTCGATAAGGTCTCTTTGCTATCGGCGCTGTACCAGGTACAAGCTCTATCACAAACTCTATGTCCCTGTCTGGCGGCATACCAGGTAGATCTTCGGGAAAAACATCTGGGTACTCATTCACTACGGAGACATCCTCTATGCTGATTGTCTTGGTACTGTTAACCAACAACTGTCCTTCTCTAACGGCAGTAGCTTGAAATTCCACTTTCTTTCCACATGGGCTCTCGACTGAGATAGTCCTTCGTCCACAATCCAATACGGCCTTGTGCTTGGATAACCAGTCCATTCCCAAAATAACGTCTAAGGTCTGGGTCTCCAAAATAATAAGGTTCGCTAGGAACTCTATTCCATCTATTAGTATTCTCACCCCGGAACATCCTACTTTCGTTCGGAGTTCGGAACCAGGGGTTTGAACAAAAAGCATGCACTTAAGTCTTGCAATCCCCAAGTCATTTCTAGTAGCAAAGCCTTGCGAAACAAACGAATGCGAAGCTCCAAAATCAAACAAAACTGTTGCAGGTACTGAGTTAACAAGTAACTTACCCAGTACGACGTCCGTAGCATTCTGCAGTGCATCTGCGGTGACATGGTTGACTCGGCCTCTCACCACGATGCAGGATGTGGCTCTGATGCGGGCGTCCTAGCGGGGTGGTTCCTAGATTGAAGCGAATCGGGTCACTCTGCTGTCTTCTTCGGACAAGCTGTTGGCGAAGTGTCCTGGCTCGTTGCGGTTGTAGCAGCGTCTCACCGTTCCTTTGCCGATCGCCTCGAGTGGTGTTTCTAGCGGGGCTGGGGTGCAGTGGTTACGATTGATGTGTCTCGGTCTTTGGTGACGGTGTCCTTGTGGCATTCTGTGGCTGAAATCTGAAAAATTGATTTGGTGCAACTCTCAGACGCTGTTGCGTTCCCTGGCGTGATCCCTGCTGTTGCATTCTGCGCTTCCTGTTCTCATCCAGTTCCTTGCGCTTGTCCTCAAGAATAAGCGCCTTATTCACCAATTCTTGGAAATCTGGGAAGGTGTGGGTGATCAATCCTACTTGCAATCCTGAGTTAAGTCCCTTCATGAAACGAGGTATGCGGCTTTATCTGTCGCTACATCCTCAGGTGCGTAGCGTGCTAGCTGTGTGAACTTATTCAGGTAGTCGGCCACCGGCTGATTACCTTGCTTCAGTGCTCTGAACTCCTCCTTCTTAAGGTCCATGATTCCTTCAGGCACGTGATACTGACGAAACGCAGCTGTGAACTCTTCCCAAGTGATATCTTGAGGGTTCTCTTGCGTGGCACAGAAGTTCTCCCACCATTCGGCGGCTGTTCCTTCCAACTGATGAGAAGCGTAAAGTACCTTCTCATTTCCTATGCATTGAGCTATGTGTAGCTTCCTCTCAATTGACCTTAACCAATCATCGGCCTCCAATGGATTGGCATTCCCAGAGAAAGTGGGTGGGTGAGTCCTCATGAACTCTGACAGTCTTGTATTCTGGCGTTGTCCCTGATTGACTTGATTAGCTGTGGCCTGAGCAGTGACGTGTTGCATTTGTTGCATCATAGCATGCATCAACTGAGTCTGAGCAGCAAGAAATGCTCCAAAATTCTGCATATCAATCAAGCGGTCTGGTGCTCCATCATTGGGGTTTTCTGTGGCGAGAACCACTTCCATTGCTTCCAAAGTTTCCGCGGGTGTTCACCATCTGTCGATTTGCTCTAAGTTTTAGAGATGAGGGGGAATCAAGAATAGACAAGTAATATGGAACTTATGCGGGGCGAAAGGTGTAACTTTTAAGGTCCAACTTTATTATTGATATTAATAACTTGGTATGGTTGCTTACAATGCCTAAGGGCCTTGCAACACATACTGCACACTCAGCAAACAATGAAAATCCAAATCGAACTAACATTGGAGTCTAACGCCTAAAGGGTGACTCTTTATTCTATGACGCGACTCGGCGAAGGAGTCTCACTATAGAACCTATGCTCACTCATCGAGAAAGCCTCCACGGCCTGGGTACGGATGCTGCGGCATAGGCGCAAAACGATTGCCATGTCCAACAACTGTGTCATCTGTGGTAGTCGAAGAAGCAGTGTCCTCATCGAGATATGACTCCTCCGGATCTGGTTCGTGTAGCTCGTCTTGGCTCAGTTACGGTCCGTATAAAGCCATCTCCAACTCGTCAATCCTTTGCAGAAGGTGGGACACGTACTCTTGAGCTTCCCGCCATCTGTTCTTTTCTGTCGTGATCTCCTTGCGGGCCTTCTGTAGCTCCTTGCTTGTATCATCAAGTACATCCTCTTGGGCGACAACAAATCGTGCCAACTGTGTAACCATGGCGTCCTCGTCCTGAATCGCCTTCGGGTCAAGAAGGTTATCGCTGCGCGGATGATAACGGAACACCGTGCTCTCCAACTCTCTGGCGTAGATACGGGTAATGTGCCGCATTGCTCGTCGTGATACTTCTTGGATACCCATCTGCATTGTAGACCTCCTGGCAGTGCAGTGTATCGGGCGATTGCCTGGGCCCTTCTTTCTAGCAGGTACCTCAATCTTCACGTCACAAGCCTTGATCAATCCTGCTTGTCTGATCACTTCCACTTGGTATTGAGGCTTCTCAAAATCCCCGAGAGTCTGTAGCATGTGCCAAAGCTCTACGGCGTGACCAACTCCCAGATCAACGTAGTTGAACTCTTCCTCCATCTGTCACAAGAGTGCTTACGTAAGAACTCGAAATTTTCCAAATCGTGACAAGGTAAGGGAATATTCAGCAAGAGACAAGGAAAGAGAGAAGGGGATAAGTCGAGATGTCATTTCTCATCTTGACGAATTTTTAGCTTTAGAAAATAGGTTTTATCCTCACTACAACCATTCTAGCTTAGGGTTGAGCCTACGGTCAAGTATGGCTCTGATACCACCTCTGTCGGGACCCCGAATTTGCAAATCCGGACCCTCTGTGCATTCAGCACTAGTCCAGGAACGCGCTAGTGCACACAGTCTTAACATCGGTAAATATCACAATCATACCACTCGATACTAATAAAGTACTTTCATTTAAATAGTCAAACTGGTTACTCGACCTTATGGTCAAGTTACAAATATATGCCTCGCAAGGCGAAACTTATTCAGAGAAAAATAATAGCAGCGGAAAATCAAATAACTTCGTTGCGCCATCCAAAGATACCACGAGCAATCGATGGGCTCGCTTCCTAAGTAGACGGGTCCTCTTGGAACTCCTCCTCCAAAGCCGTGTAGCCTCCTCTTCAAGCGGTGTTATATTGTGGCAAGGGTGAGTACTTGGTACTCGGCAAGTCATGCAGGATGCGAGCTAATATACTATATGCATGGCTTGGTACAAAGGAATAGCTCATGGTATATTTGCGATGCTTGACATTTGACAAGTAGCATAAGTAGATTCAAAGCGGTAGAAACAAGTAAAGTATAATTAACTTTTCCAGGAGTTTAGTAAACATCTTTCCCATCCTAATCCACATTTCCTCAACATCATTATTAATCCAACCCAACCTTTCAAATCCAAGTTATTTTGAGAAAATCTAACCCTTGACTGTAATTCCCGAGCGATGTCCAATACCGCGGACACGGCTATTCGAATAGATTCTACACTCTGCAGAGGTTATGCACTTTACCCACAAGATACAGTCAAACACCACAAAGGCGAGTTCAGTAACAAAGTCTTTCTAAACCTCTAACAATACAAGTGGTCCTCCCTGGTTATTGCACACTAACCCTTCCCTTAGCTAAGGCGAAGTTTAGGCCAATCAACCGTTAGATGGGTACTGGCCTCGGCCAGATGCGCTCCCCGTACAACTTACACAAAGGGTGTAGTTGACCTCCTGAGGTCCCACAGTGCGTTATTAGCAACTTAGTCAACTAGGTCCGTCCCATTACAGACATGTGGTTGCACGTTAGACCCAGTTCAAAGGCTTGCAAGGTTAAGTCCTTAGGGTGACCAGGGCAAGACTACCCGAAGAACCAAATCAACATCCCCAATGCCACAACTGCCCACTGATTACTCTTGCCACATGCCCCGATCGAAATCATTTATCAAACCCCAGTTGATTACCATGCACCACGTGCCATCAACATCACATGATACTTTTCCAAAACAGGTTCAATATATCATTAAGTCAATATTAACATTTGTTTGTCCAAAATCATGTCATGAGCACGTAGCAGGTCTAAGCAGTTTACTACAACGGTCTAAAACCCATGTTGGCAATTTAATAATGTCCAACTAGTAAACCACAACTAGGGTGACAAAGGGTCATGGCACATACTTAAATAATCAAGGTGTCATACAGCAAATTGGTATTTATCTAACCCCCATATTTAAATAAAGTATTTTTCTAATTGAACTAGCATGCAATAGTTTAAATCAAAATAGATTTCGAAATAGGATCAACATGGTCAAAGCACAACTTGCCTTCAAAAGGTACTTGTTCTTGGTCTTGAGTTGGATCCTGAGTCAATACTTCTCCTTCAAATCCTTCCGGCACTTCAACGTCTACTCGTAAAGCGTGCAAATAGCAAATACACAAATAAACAATAGGCAAAAAGTGCCCAAACATCCAAATAAAATCTATAAACAGAGATAACATAATTTTATGAATTTTTAGAAACTGGAATCGTCAAATTTGGAGTTAAAATGCAAAAGTTATGATTATTTAGAGTTTAAATAATCAATTAAATAATTTTACAGAGAAAAACTTTAGTCCAAAAATTAATTAAAATTTATATCTAGGTAGGCCTCAATTTTATACAAATTTAGAAATTTGAATCACTCAAATCGGAGTTGAAACGCAAAAGTTATAAGCGTTTGAAGTTTGAATCAAATCTGAAATCATTATTTCGAATTAATAAATCATTTTCTTTTTCGGAAATCAATTATTGCGTCATCAAGGACACGTGGCAGCTTCTGATTGGCCTGCTGACGTCAACCGGTCCATGGACGTGGACCACGCTCGGCTCAGGTCCACCGTGGACTCGGTCCACGAATCCACGTGTCGCTGACATGTGGGTCCGCCTTGGATGACGTCCATCGCCGGCGTCGGTGGCTCGGCCGCGGTCGGCAGTGGGTCCCACCGATGACGTCATGGGTGACGTCACGGTGCGTTCGCTGACACGCGGGCCCGGCGTGTCAGTGACCCACGCGCACGCCCGCCTGGCGCGGCGGTTCGGCTCCCTGGACACGTGGCACGATCTAAGCCGTTGGTTTGAAAACCGACGGCTAGGATTGGATTCGGCCTCATGTGCTTGGGCGCACGGGTTGATCTGGGCCGTTGGATCTTGATCTAACAGTCCAGACCCAATCTAGCCTGGTGCAGTTCCTGCTACGTGGCACGACCTAAGCCGTTGGATCTAGATCCAACGGTTGAGATTAGATCTAGGATTTTCAACGGGGAACTCACCGAGGGTGACGTGGCGCGATCTGGGCCTTTGGATCTTGATCGGACGGTTGGTGGAGCTCGGGGTCGGCGATGGCTTCACGGCGGAGTTGCGGCTGCCGGCGCTGAGGACGTGTAACACCCCAAAATTTTGCTTCTCTTAAATTCATGTGTGATTTGGCACTTTGGTGAATTTTTGGAATTTTCTGGAATTTATTTGGATTTATTTGGAATTTATTTGAATTTATCCCATTTTGAAATAATTAAAGAATTCAATATTGCAAATAAAATTTTGTTGGAAATATTTTATTTGAGTCCAAAATGATCCAAAATATTTTCCAGAATTTTTAGAATTTTTAAAGTCTTTTGCTATTTTTAATGAATTAAATGAATTATCGGGAATTATTTTAAATGTTAAATCGCTGGAAATTCAACTCGGTCAAGTATCGTTCATCCGATCGAAGTCGAACCCGAGTCGGACTCGAGTCCGACCCGAGCCAGTTGACTCGATCAAGCCAGCTCAAAGCCCTAATCAATCCCAACCGTTGGATCAAGATCCAACGACTGAGATCCGCCCGTCCCGGTTCGAGCCGTATCCGGCCCGGATCCGATCGCGCCCGTCGCGATCGTGGCCGTTGATCGTGCCACGTGGGCCGGTGTCTTGTCGTCGTCTCCGCCGAGACCGAGCCGGACTCGCCGCGCCCGCCGCCGTGTAGAATTAGGTTTCCGTCTCGAACGCACGGACGCCGAGGCTATTTAAAGCCCTGGTCACGCCCGAGGTTGCCCTCATCCTTGCGCACTGCTCCCGAGCCATCTCGCCTGAGCCGTCGCCGTTTGCCCGTACGAGTTCGCCGGAGTTGGAACTCTGTTGCGCCGCGGTTTGCGCCGTTTTCCGCCGTCGTCCGTCATCTTCCGCCGAGAAGAAGCCCAGATCTGGAACCCCCGAAGCCAGGCGCACCCGAAGAGACCTTTCACTTCGCCGGAGCTGCACGGACACGCCGCGTGGGAGGTCGTCGTCTACGTCTCCGGTGCCCAAGCCTCGCCGCGCCATCGCCGGACCTCGCGAGCTCTGTGGACCGTCCGATCTTGATCGTGCGGTTGAGGTGAGTTCACGTGTTCCAAACCCGATTAGATCTGGACCGTTGGATCAAGATCCAACGGTTCGCAATTGCCACATGCTGTAGTAGTGTTATTATAGGATTAGATCTGGACCGTCCGATCTAGATCGAACGGCCCACGATCGGCCACGTCCGCTCCAACACATGAGCCTAGATCTAATCCGAGCCGTCGGATTTCAAACCAACGGCCGGGATTGCGCCACGTGTCAGGAAGATGGACCAAGCGGTCGGCGCCGTCGCGTGTGGCGGCGTGTCCACGACACGCGGGCCCCGCATGTCAGAGGGCCCGCATGTCAGTGGCTAATCCAGCCAAGCGCTGACGTCACCCATGACGTCACAGTGGGTCCCACATGTCGCGACCGTGGTGAGTCCTCACGACGTCGGCGATGACGCGTCACCCGAGTGGTCCCACCGCCGGTCTCACGTGGAGTCGTGGACCGAGTCCACGGTGGACCGAGCCAAACCGTGGACCAAGCCCATGAGCGGTGGCGACGCCACCAGCCAATCGAGAGCTGACACGTGTCCATCTTTGACGCAATAATTAATTTCGAAAAGAAAATGATTTATTAATTCGAAATATTAATTCAAATTTAGATTCAAACTTCAAACGCTTATAACTTTTGCGTTTCAACTCCGATTTGAGTGATTCAAATTTCTAAATTTGTATAAAATTCAGATCTACTCAAATATGAATTTTATTTAATTTTTGGACTAAAGTTTTTCTCTGTAATATTATTTAATTGATTATTTAAACTTTAATAAATCATAACTTTTGCGTCTTAACTCCAAATTTGACGATTCCAGTTTCTAAAAATCCATAAAATTATGTTCTTTCTGTTTATGGATTTTATTTGGATGTTTGGACACTTTTTGCCTATTGTTTATTTGCGTATTTGCTATTTGCACGCTTTACGAGTAGACGTTGAAGTGCCGGAAGGATTCGAAGGAGAAGTGTTGACTCAGGATCCAACTCAAGACCAAGAGCAAGTACTTTTTGAAGGCAAGTTGTGCTTTGACCATGTTGATCCTATTTCGAAATCTATTTTGATTTAAACTATTGCATGCTAGTTCAATTAGAAAAATACTTTGTTTAAACCTGGGGGTTAGATAAATACCAATTTGCTATATGACACCTTGATTACTTAAGTATGTGCCATGACCCTTTGTCACCTTAGTTGTGGATTACTAGTTGGACATTATTAAATTGCCAACATGGGTTTAGACCGTTGTAGTATCTTTGCTTAGACACCTTTCGTGCTCATGACATGGTTTTGGACAATCAAATGTTAATATTGACTTAATGATATATTGAACCTGTTTTGGGAAAAGTATCATGTGATGTTGATGGCACGTGGTGCATGGTAATCAAGCGGGGTTTGATAAACAGATTTCGGCCAGGGCATGTGGCAAGAGTAATCAGTGGGCCGATTGTGGCATTGGGGATGTTGATTTGGTTCTTCGGTAGTCTTGCCCTGGTCACTCTAAGGACTTAACCTTGCAAGCCTTTGAACTGGGTCATACTTGCAACCACATGGCTGGAATGGGACGGCCCTAGTTGACTAAGTCGCTAAGGACTCACTTGTGAAGCCTCAGGGTGTCAATTACACCGTTTGTGTGATTGTACGGGGGAGCCGATCGTGGTCGTGGCCGATACCCATCTAACGGTGTGTTGGTCCCATACTTCGCCTTGGCTAAGGGAAGGGATGGTGTAGAGCACGAACCGGAGAGGACCACCTGTGTTGTTTGAGGCTTCCGAAAGGCTTTGTTACGGGAACTCGCCTTTGTGGTGTTTGACTGTATCTTGTGGGTAAAGTGCATAACCTCTGCAGAGTGTAGAATCTATTTAAATAGCCGAGTCCACGGTACTGGACAATGCTCGGGAATTACAGTCAAGGGTTAGATTTTCTCAAAAATAACTTTGGTTTGAAAGGTTGGGTTGGTTTAATAATGAAGATGATGGAAATGTGGTTTAGGATGGGGAAAATGTTTATTAAACTTCTTGAAAAGTTATTTATGCTTTACTTATTTCTACTGCTTTCGAATCTACTTATATTACTTGTCAAATGTTTCATTGCAAATATACCTTGAGCTATTCCTTTGTACCAAGCCATGCATATAGTATATTAGCTTGCATTCTGTGCATGACTTGCTGAGTACCAAGTACTCACCCTTGCCTCAACACAACATCAGTTGAAGAGGAGACTACGCCAGCTTTGGAGGAGGAACTTCAAGAGGATCCGTCTACTTAGGGAAGCGAGCCCAGTCAGTTGCCTGTGGTATACTGGATGGCGCCACGAAGCTATTTGATTTTCCGCTGCTATTATTTCTCTTTTAATAAGTTTTGCCTTGCGAGGCATATATTTGTAACTTGACCATAAGGTCGAGTAACCAGTTTGGTTATTTAAATAAAGTACTTTGATAATATCGATTGGTATGATTGTGATATTTTCCGATGTTAAGACTGTGTGCACTAGCGCGTTCCTGGACTAGTGCTGAATACACAGAGGGTCCGGATTTGCAAATTCGGGGTCCCGACAGGACGGCGACCACACGAACGGCGTTTGGGGCGCGCTCCGGCGAGGTGAAAGGTCTCTTCAGGTGCGCCTGGCTTCAGGGGTTCTGGATCTGGGGTCAATGACGGCGGGGGACGGCGGACGGCGGCGGAATCAAGCAGAACCGCTGCGGAGGGGTGCTATGACTCCGGTGAGCGATTCCGGCGGATCTACGGCGGCTGAGGCTCGGTGAACTAGGGCAGTGGCTGCGCAAGGTCCAGGCGATCCTCGGGGTGTGATCCAGGCATTAAATAGCCTCGGCTTCCGCGCGGGACACAGAAACCTAGTTCTCCACGGCGACGGGCGCGGCGGCGGAGTCCGGCTCGGATCCGGCGGAGACGACGACAGTCGACCGTCCACGTGGCGCGATCAATGGCCACGATTGCACGGGCGCGACCGGGTCCGGGTCGGATTCGATCGAAGCGGTACGGGGAAATCCTGACCGTTAGATCTTGATCCAACGGTTGGGATCGATTAGGTTTTAGAGTTGGTTCGGTCGAGTCACGTGGCTCGGGTCGGACTCGAACTCGAGTCTGACTCGGGCTCGGTCGGATGAGCAGTACAAACCCACTCGCATTTTCCAGCGATTTAATAATTAAAATAATTCCCAGAAAATTCATTTAATTCATTAAAAATAGCAAAATACTCAGAAAAATTCCAGAAAAATTCTGGAAAATATTTTGGAACATTTTGGACTCAAATAAAATATTTCCAACAAAATTTTATTTGCAAAATTAAATTCTTTAATTATTTCAAAATGGAATAAATTCAAATAAATTCCAAATAAATTCCAGAAAATTCCAAAAATTCACCAAAGTGCTAAATCACACATGAATTTAAGAAAAGCAAAATTTTGGGGTGTTACAAAAAGCAACGAAAACCGACCGTTAGAACGGCAAAGAACATACGAAGGAATCCACCACCAAACTCTTCTATTTGACTCCAGTCAACCACCCGATCTACGACAGAAAGGGTAAGCACTATTCTCCTACAGGGGTTAATAGTTCTTCGGTGATGGCGCTAACCGGCCACACCGTCAATCCTCACCCTTACTATGAAATAAGAGAGGTGGCCGAAACCCTTCGGCACCACACCCACTTTATCACCACAACAAGCACAATTCAATCATCTATGTCATAGACATAGCAACATGCATTGTCAAATGAAGCATTCAACATCAAGCTTAAATACAACATTTAAGCGTAAAGAAACGATTCCCATACCCTTTCCTACTGTGCATCCATTGTGTGTCAAATTTTAGATTAGTTATACCACTTTTGCAAGTTTTAATGTTGCTATCCTATAACAAAATTTTAGTTAAGACCTAAGCCATGTTTCTAAGTTATTCCACATCACATTTTAGTTGTACCCTATAGCATGTCACTAGAAATTCACATTCCAAGGACCTACAGCCCGCTCTGATACCAACTGTAACACCCCAGCTTTTACTAAGCCCAGAATGTCACCAAACATAGATCATGACACATTTAATACCATAATTTAAGGTAAATTACAGCAAGTAATCATTTGGAATAATTGGAAATTTTGACAGCATCTCCTTTGATTTTGCATGAAACTTAACAACATAGCATCATATCAATATGTAAGACAAACGAGATATCCATACGCAGCAATAAGGATAGCTAATCATCAACTAAAACATCAATAAGCATCGATAGCAAAATAATAAGCATCAATTTAACTCTAGGAAGTTAAAACAACTCCCTCCATAGCCCCACATGATATACATGAGGGAAACAACCAAACATACAGACCATACACTAATGATTATTGTAATACTTATTGTCGTGTCTCCAAAACAGGTGAATTAGCTAGATTATGATACTACGTGGAGGAGTGTAGCTAGATCCCTTTCCGCACGCCGATTTCATTGTACCTAAATAAACAAACAACATAAAACACAAGCGTGAGTTCGAAAACTCAGCAAGCATATTGTAATGGACAACAAGATCATTTACAAGACAATAATACCTCACATCACATATAACATCTCATACTTGAGCACATAACAACATCATCATCATTAAATATGTATTGCAATGCAATGCAATGCAATGTTATGCTCATATCTCCTTGGAAACTCATACCGGTATGGTTGAGTACACACCCGTCGGTGTGCACCCTCTCCCCCCTTCCATCCTGAAGATGGAGGGTGCCTACTCCTCGCTTCCACCACCCACGGTAGATGGAATCACGATGTAGGACTTACTCTAATAGCTCTCCGGATTAGTCATAACTTTCTCATCGACCTTCCCGGATTAGTTAATGACTTTCTCACCGCCCGGGCCATGTAACATGTCATGTATGCAAGCATGCCAACAATATATAAAACTCATATATTAACACATGGCATCATAACATCTTAAACATGCTCATCATATCATAGCAATCATTAAAACATGGCAAGTGATCATAATCGTATAGACAATTCCATCTAATTTCAACATGCAACCTACAACTCGCTATCCATCACAACACACTTGCCTTTAACCTCGGGCGACGAATTGGCGAGAGAATGAGGGTACTCCCGGGGGCACACCACCTGCACATACATGCCACACACTCACAATCACAACCACAAAATAGTACGCAAACCCTCATCTACCCCGACATTGCCTACTACTCGCAAAATCTAAAAACAGAGGTTCTGTCCCGTCGGGACAGCAGCCTTGCAAAAGGCATAACTTGGGTTCTGGGACTCCGAATCAATTAAACGAGTACACCCTCGCGTAGCTTAGGAAATTTCCCAACTTTCTATAGGTATAAGGAAAGACTGATTCGGCTTCTAAAATTGTTTAATCTACAGATTACCGAGATCTGTTCCAATCGCGTCACAGATTTTAACACGCTCGGTAAAACGGCCATAACTTCCAAACAGCTGGGCCGAATTTCAATTTCTTTATATGCACTGAAAGGTATTGAAATTATCTACAACTTCCTAGAAGTCCATACGGTCAGATTCGAACTCTAAATTAGTTTAATCTAATGTTGAACACAGACTGTCCCAACCTCGACACAGATTGGACAGCGCCCACCAAAATGACCATAACTTTCAGACCGTAACTCCAAAAATTCTCAAAAAAATACACAAAATAGGTCTTGACGATACCTACAACTTCTTCAACAGGAGGTTGGCCAAATTCCGACTCAAAATCGCACGCCCTAACACGGACTCCAAATCTGCCCGAAACTGAGTACAATACGAACTCTAGTTCTTTTCAGATCTACTCCATGGCAGCACGTCCTCTTGATCTAAAAACTCCAAATCTACCATGAGAACAGAACCTAAACCTTCCCCAAGGTTTCCCCATGGACATACCTTAGTCCGACGAACGACGAACACGAAGAATGTCTCTCGATCACCCGATCTCGCTCCCACGCGCCAAATCCTTCGGGATCCCTCGTCGCGGTTCTTCCAAACAGCGAGGGCAGCACGTAGACGTGTCGTGGCAGCGAGGGGGTGTCCTTGGGGGCGCAAGGAGGAGGGGGGTGGTGCGGCTTGAGGTGGAGGAAGAGGACTAGAGGGAGGAGGGGATTGGTGGAGGCGCAAGGGGGAGGTGGAGGCTTGTGGGGAGGCAGCTAGGGCAGGGAGGAGGCGCCCCTAGCCCCTTTACCCACATTCTCCCCCCTCCATGGGCCAATCTCTCTCCACAAAAGCCCACGGTTCTTCCCCCCTTGGGCCCAAACTCCCCCGGAAAGGCCCAATCTCCCAAAATCGGCCCGGAAACGCGATTAAACGGCATAACGTAAAGTTTTAACCTCCAATTTCATATTTTATAAAGTTTTTGACCTCATCAAGCAAATTAAATAAGGTTACGACACTCCGTGGTGTCATATCACTTAATCCCCCCCAAGACCCGAAAACGCAAATAAACCTCGAACCGTAAGGTTTTATCCTCTAAACTCACATTTTATAATGACACACCAATCCGTAGTGTCACATCATGACTCCTATGGCTACTACTGTTGTCCTCGAGCCTGACGAGGATGGTCAGCCAGCTGATCAAAAGGAGTATCGAAGCATGATCGGCTCTCTTATGTATCTCACTGCACTTCTCTATATGTCTTTGTGCTCGATCTCAGGCTTCTCCTCGTGCCTCTCACAGCCAGGTGGTGAAGCGCATCTTTAGGTACCTTCGAGCTACCATTGATTATGGTATCTAGTACTCTTCCTCCTCCTGTCTGCCCCTTAGAACCTTTTCTAGTGCAGACTTTGCTGGCTGTAGGATAGATAGGAAGAGTACATCTGGTTCTTGCCAATTTATTGACACTTCTCTTGTTTCTTGGTCTTCTAGGAAGCAGTCTAGAGTTGCTTAGTCCACCGCAGAGGCCGAGTATGTCGCTGCAGCCAGTTGCTGTAGCCAGGTGCTCTGGATGAGATCAACATTGTGGGACTATGGGCTAGCAGCTGTCGGCATATTCTACACCGGGGTACTCTCCCCGCCATCAAAAAAGGTGCGAGGAGGCCCACTGGCTATGTGGCGAGCAGTGCCCTTAAGCCCTCCTCGCAGGGCGAGGAGGCCCACGTGGCTGTGTGGCGAGCAGTGCCCTTGAGCCCTCCTCGCGGGGCGAGGTGGCCCACGTGGCAATGTGGCGAGCAGCGCCCTTAAGCCCACCTCGCGGGGCGAGGAGGCCCACGTGGCAACGTGGCGAGCAGAGCCCTTAAGCCCTCCTTGCTGGGCGAGGAGGCCCACGTGGCTACGTGGCGAGCAGTGTCCAAAAGCCCTCCTCGCGGGGCGAGGAGGCCCACGTCACAGGACGCAAGGGTGAAGATGGCTTCGCCCAGAAGCCTCCCATGGGGCATGGTGTCAGGGCATTTAATGCGGGGCATGGCTCTAAGTCCCTTTTGCTGACATACCACGACTGGCCTATCAAGGGAAGTGCACAGCCCTGACGACTCGTGATGTAGCGGCACAAAGAAGGAGGCCCGAGATGGGATGGCATTAATGGAATGTAATTAATGAGCCATGTAGCGGCATAGTTTTGTCCCCCCCCCCACTTGCCCAGGCCGACCAGGGGTATATAAGGGCGGATGGGTGTGCGTGAGGGGAGGACGAGGACGAGGACGACGAGGAGGAGGACTGATCTTCTTGGAGACTAACTAAGACTTCAGGCAGGACGTAGGGCTATTACCCACCTTGGGGGCCCGAACCTGGGAAAACCAAGTGTGTCTACTGTTATCTTCTCCGGGACGGCGAGGAGAGAGTGACCGGATTACGTCTCCGCTAAGCACACCCCCAAACCAAACTAAAACCTCCCTCGCGGGAGGATCCTATCGTAAAAAACGCCAACAGCAGCAGAGTGTGTTCCACTTTTCTGTGATAACACATCTGCCATTCACATTGCTAGGAACCTAGTGCTGCATTCTCAGACCAAGCACATTGATATTCAATATCACTTCTTTAGAGTCCATGTGGAGAAGGGTGACATAGTGATCCAGTTTGTGAAGTGTGACCACCAGTTGGCCGATATCTTTACTAAGCCTTTGGATAGCTCTAGGTTTGTTGCCTTGAGAGGGGAGCTTGGGATTATGAGCCCTTATGGCATATTTTGAGGGGGAGATGATTTGTATTATATGTTTATATGTGTATATTCAACATTTCATTTCTATTTCTTATGGGTATCGTTGGGTTGTTTTTCATTTTGTTGAGTCTACTTCACTTAGACTTCTGGCATGCTTCGGCAATAAACGGCTGTACCACAGCAAAGAAACAAAAACCTAGTTTGAGATTTGGCACTATAGGGATTAGATAAATAACCAGCATTCGTATATCCTACTATGGTCAAGTCTTCCTTTCGGTAAAATAAACCAAGATCTTGTATACCTTGGAGATATCTGAGTAAAATATTAACACCTGCACAATGTCTTTTGGTTAGAGCTATATACTGTGTCTAGCTAGTAAGGAAACATTATATTCATCAAGCATTATCCTTGTCATTTCAATTAGTGTTCAATTTTTCCATTCTACTACTCCATTTTGCTCCGGATTATAAGTGGCCAAAAATTTATGTTTTATTTCAAGTTCATCACAAAAATCCTCAATTTTTGTATTCTTGAACTCGGAACCATTTTCACTACAGATTTTCTTGATTTTAAAATCAAATTCATTTTGACCCTTTTTTGCAAAGCTTTTGAAAATATCGGGGGTTTCGTATTTTTTATGTAGAGAGAACACCAAAGTAAATCTCAAGTAGTCATCTACAATCATTAAACAATAAGAATTTCTCCCAATGCTCTTATAGGTTGTTGGGCCAAATAAATCCTTATGTTAGAGCTCTAATGGTCTAGAAGTGGACATGATACTTTTTGAAGAATGAGAGCTGGTAAGTTGTTTGCTGGCTTGACAAGCATGACAAAGCTTGTTTTTCTCAAACTTCATATTTTTCAAGCCCACAACTAAATCATTTTTGAAAAGTTTCTTGAGTTGAATCATCCCTACATGAGCTAGTCTTCTATGTCATAATCATCCCAAGGATGTCTTTGCAATTAAACAAGTTGGAAGACAAGACTCATTTGAGGAGAAATCAACTAAATAGAGATTTCCAAACCAAAAACCTTTGAAAACCAAGGAATTATCATTTTCTTTGGAAATTTCAACTCTATTTTGAGAGAAAGAGCAAATGAGACCAATATCACGAATTTAAGTGATGGATAGCAAATTAAAATTCAAAGTCTCAACTAATGAAATATTAGAAATTGAAAGATCATTTGAGATAGCAATTTTACCCAATCCTAATACCTTTTCTTCGCTATTGTCCCCAAATGTGATTTTATCGTGATCTCCACCTCCACTCTCAAATGTGGTGAACATCTTCCGATCTTCGGTCATATATTGGGTGCAATCGCTATCCAACACCCAATGTCACCCATCAATTTTGTAGTTCACCCACAAAAGAAAATCAAACATTTTTAGGTATCCAAATTTGTTTGAGTCCGTAGAGGTTAGTGACCAAGGTTTTGTGTACCCAAATGGCATTCCTCTTGCAACCAAATATGGAAGTGCCAACAAATTTACTACTACTCTACCATTTCTATCCTTCCTAAGAACATAGCATGAATCATAAATATTATTCTTATGAGCTTTACCCAATGGACAATCATTTGCTATATGTCCCACATTGTGACACTTATAGCAAAACTTTCCGTTGGATTTGACAAACCTTAGAGCCTTGTTGCTCACTTTCTTACCTTTCTTAGGGACAAATTCAAGTCCCTCCTTCTTGTATGAGCAACGTTGGCTACTTAAAATCTTGTCAAGTGTTTTCTTACCTTTGAAACACTGGTCTAAGCTCTTGTTTAGCTTGATAACTTGCTCCTTGAGCTCATTGTTCTCAACAATTAAATCATGGTTGTGATTAGTAGAAAATGAGCTAGAACAAGAATTAGAAAGCATGACAACCAAGTTATCGCATGAAGTAGTCATCAATTTTGGAATTATCTACTCTATGCATAGTATCAATTAGATCACAAGAGACTCCTACATCAATTTTGGATTTAGAATGATCCTTGAGAAGCTTATGGGCACCTTTTAGCTCATCATAAAATTCCTTGAGAGAAGTAAATTCTTTTCATAAGGAATTATGTTTAACCTTCTCCTTGTCAAGGTACTTATTTAAATCCTCAAGCATATCAAGGAATTAATCATATGAAGGCTCATCATCGTCATTAGCTTTTACCTTCCCTCCTTTTGCCATGAGGCAAAGTAGAGTGACAAATGGTGATGAAGCCTCCTTGATGGCTATTTCAGCAAGGCTCTTCTTCTTGGAAGAAGTGTCTTCATCGAAAGAGTCAGAATCTGAATACTCCTCTTTTGAAACCCACTCCCCGATATCGACGCCACCTGTGCCATCCTTGTGAAGCTTCTTGAAGAGCTTCTTCTTGCCATGAAATTGCTTCTTCTTAGATGACTTGCCCTTGTCATCCTTATCCTTTTTCTTAAGGCAATGAGAGGCAAAGTGCCATTTCTCATTACACTCAAAGCAACGAATATTTGCTAATTGGTTGTTGCTTGAGTGTTCCCCTTTCTTGTACTTTTGAGGAGTGCTTGAGTTTGAACGCCTCTTCATGAACCTCCTCATTCTTCTCACAAGGAGGACTATCTCCTCCTCGATGTCATCTTCAGAGTTATCAAGCGTCTCCTTGATCAACTCCTCCTTTTCATTGAAGGTAATGTTCTTCTTCTTCGAGGAACTTTGCTCTAAGAGCTCCTCCTTATCCTTCTTATACAACTCATTGGCGTTATTTTCACCAACTCGGGAGAATTGAGGAAAAGTGTCACCAATGTCTCATACTTGTCTGGTAGAGCCCTATGCACCTTGCAAACAGCATCAAGATTAGTTAGTGAACCCTCAAGGCCCTTGAGCTCATTCACTATATTGTTCAACCGTGAATACATCTCGATGATGTTTTCATGGGGCAATATAATGAAACTCTCATACTTGATCTGGAGCATATGTAATTTAGCCTCCTTGACTGTGGATGTGCCCTCATAAATTTTGGAGATGATTGTCCAAATCTCATGAGCGGTCTCTAGGTTGCTCATGCGATTGAATTCATCCGCGTTCAAGACTTCAAACAAAGCATTCATTGCTTGAGCGTTGAGGTGGGAGTTTCGGTCATCTTGATTAATAGTGGATGTGGGATCAAGTGACATGGCGAAATCCTCACCTAGAATTCTCCATATGCTCAGGTTTATGACCTTGAGATTAATGTTCATGCGTATTTTTCAATACGCATAATTAGTGCCATTAAAGAAAGGTGTCTTGCCTATGGAAACACCCTCACTAGCCATCATTTTCTCTCTAGACGGTAAAGTCTAAAATGAGAGACCAAGCTCTGATACCACTTGTAGGATCAAGGTAACCGACTAGAGGGCATAAATAGTAGGTTTTCAAAATTCTTGGCTCTACTTGCAATAATCTAGACCAATATAGCTTGAATTGAGAAATTTACAAATAAAGTCTAAAATCTCTAGGGTTGACTATGTGCACCAACAACCTAAGTCTAAACAAATTACACAATCCTAGAAATAGAATCAAACACAAAGTATACTAGGAATGTAAATTGCACAAAAGAATAATGGAAATCAAACCAAGGGACAAGTTGACACGATGATTTTTCTCGTGGTCTCGAAGACTTGCCGGTCTCCACTAATCCATGTTGGGTAGCTTGACTCACTTTAATCTGGATAATTTGTGTAATTAATCCTTTCTCGATCACTAGGGGTAGGTCTTCCCCACTCCAGTTAGGCGAGCTCCGTGCTTTCACAACCAACCGAGCCTTCTCACAAACTTCTTTGAAAACATCACTGGTTTACCACCTCCAAGCCATCTAGGAGGCCGCAACCTCCAAAAGTAAAAAACTTGACGCTTGTTTGAAAGTATTGAGTGCTTCTAATGGGCTTAATCAATGCAATGCACTCAATTTACTCCCACCAACTCACAAAAGAGATTTGAATGCTCTAGGATAAAATGGGAGTTGCAAGGGTTTAGAATGTATTCAATAGAGTCACTAACTTGGCCCTTGATGTAGGTGGGCGTAATTTATAACCCCCGACCAAGAAACTAGCCGTCGGAGGCAAAAATCAGAAAAACTCACTGAGTCCGGCAATACCGCCCTCATAGGGCTGGTAGTGCCGCCCTTGGCTCCAACGGCTCAACTGCTGCATTTAATGCACTTGTCAGTGACCGTTGGTTACCTGCCCTTGAAGACCGACAATATTGCTAAATATGGCCAGTAGTGCCGCTTGTGGATGGGATGAAAAAGGGGCTTACAGGAAAATTGTTGCCGACGTTGTTGGGGCGGTACTGCTGCTGGAGCCGGCAGTACTGCTCTAACTCCATGGTAGTGCCACTCTAGCGGGACCAAAAAAATGCATTGCTTATGTTAAATAACTATTAAGGGGGGAGGTTTGTAACACCCCAAATTTTTGCTTTTCATGAATTCAAATGTTATTTGGCACTTTTGTGAATTTTTGGAATTTTTGGAATTTTCTGGAATTTATTTGGATTTAATTTGAATTTATTCCCTTTTTAAATAATTAAGGAATAAAAGGTTTTATATAAAACTTTGTTGGAAATATTTTATTTGAGCCCCACATGCCCTAAAATATTTTCTAGAATTTTTTTGGAATTTTTCTGAGTATTTTGCTATTTTTCTTGAATTAAATGAATTTCTAAAAATTAATCGGATTATTTGAATCGCTGGAAATATAAAACCGGGTTTTACTGTTCAAGCGACCGGGCCCGAGTCGGACTCGAGTCCGAGTCCGACCCGAACCGCGGTCGAGCCAAACCGAGTCGAGCCGAACCCTAACCCTCCCGACCGTTGGATCAGATCAAGCCACGTCGCCCGAGCCGTGCACACCGAGCCCTCGCACGCGATCATTGGATCAAGATCCAATGGCCCACGTTGCGCCACGTCACCCAATCCGAATGGGATTCGGATTCCGCCGCCGCCGCCGAGTGGGCCTTGGTTTCCGCGGTTTTCACGGACGCCGAGGGCCCTATTTAGTGCGCCGCCACTCCTGTCGTGTAGCCCGTTCCCGTTCGCACCCGTAGCCCTAACTCACCGAGGTCAAGCCGCTGTGGTTGCGCCGCAATCGCTCGCCGTAGTTGGATTAGGTTTCCGCCGCAGTTCTCCGTTGTTTCCGCCGCCGTCCGCCGTCCTCCGCCATCACCGAGCCTAGATCCGGAACCGCAAAGACAAGACGAGTCGGGGGGTACCACGCACATTGCCGGAATCGCGCCCAAACGCCGTCGGGCGTGTCGTTGTCTTCGTCTCTGGCCAGCAAGCTTCGCCGTGGACATCGCCGACCCTGCGAGCTTCGTGGACCGTCCGATCAAGATCCAAGGACCCAGTTTCGTCCACGTCGCCCGAAGGTAATTTTCCACGTTGCAGTTTTAGATCCATTTTCAACCGTTGGATCTAGCCAACGTAGCCGTAACCGCACCGTGTTTGGATAGATCTCAGCCGTTAGATCTAGATCGTACAGCTAGGGTTAACCCACGTTGTAGCATTAGATCGGATCTCAACCGTCTGATCAAGATCGAACGGTCCAGATCAACCACGTTGTTTCCAAACGCGTGAGGTTAAATCTGATCTGGACCGTTGATTTTCAAATCAACGGCCCAGATCGTGTCGCGTGTCCGGTAGTTGGACCGGCGCGGTCAGCGCAGTCGCAGCTGACGTTACGCGTGACATCAGCGTGGGGCCCGTGTGTCAGCGGGACAGCCAACCGCACCATGACGTCACCGCTGACGTCACGGTGGGGCCCGTGTGTTAGTGCCGTCAGCCGAGCGTGATGACGTCACTGCTGACGTCATCCGAGGGGTCCCACATGTCAGTGAGACATGTACTCGTGGACCGGGTCCACGGTGAACCGGACCCGAATCGTGGACTTAGTCCATGGACCGGCTGACGCAATAAATCGATTTTTCAATAGAAAAATAATTCGGTGGAAAATCAAATCCCGTGCTGATGTCATAATCGGATTTTTCAGTGTGAAAATAAATGAATTAATTCGGTTTAATGTTTTATTTGAATTTTCAAACTTCAAACGCTTATAACTTTTGCGTTTTAACTCCGATTTGAACGATTCCAGTTTCTAAATTTTTATAAAATTGAGATCTACTTAAATATGAATTTTAATTAATTTTTGAATATGAAATTTTCTCTTTTATTATTTATTTAATAGATTCTTTAAACTTAAAACAATTATAACTTCTGCATTTTAACTCCGATTTGGGCGATTCAAGTTTCTAAAAATTTGTAAAATCATGCCCTCTCTGTTTATGAACTTTATTTGAATTTTTGGATACTTTTGCCCACTGTTTATTTATTTATTGCTATTTGCACGCGTTACGAGTAGACGTTGAAGTACCCGAGGGCTTCGAAGGAGAAGTGTTGACCCAGGAGCCAGCTCAAGACCAAGATCAAGTACTCTTTGAAGGCAAGTTGTGCTAAGGACCATGTTGAGCCCATTCCATTGAAATTATGTTGTTTCAAAGTATTGCATGCTAATTTAATTAGAATTTATGTTGATTAATTCTCGGATCAGTTAAATACCTAATTGTTGTATGACACCTTGTTGTATATATAATTGTATGCCATGAAACCTTGACACCCTAGTTGTGGATTATTTAGTTGGGCATTATCAAATTGCCAACATGGGTAATTAGACCGTTGTAGTATATTGCTTAGATCTGCCACGTAGTCACAACATGACTTTGGATAATTACATGTTAACATTGACTTAATGACATATGGAACATGTTTTTGAGAAGTGTCATGTGTTATTGATGTTGTTATCGATGGCACGTGGTGCATGGTAATCAACTGGGGTTTGATAAATAGATTTAGACCAGGGCATGTGGTAAGAATGATATGGTGGGCCATGATTGGCACCGGGGAAGTTGATTTGGTTCTTCGGGTAGTCTTGCCCAGGTCACCCTAAGGACTTAACCTTGCAAGCCTTTGAACTGAGTCAAACGTGCAACCACATGTCTGTAATGGGACGGACCTAGTTGATTAAGTTGCTAATAACGTACCTGTGGGACCTCGGGGTGTCAACTATACCTTTTGTGTAGTTGTACGGCGGAGCGTACCGGGGCTGCAGCTAGGTACCCATCTAACGGTTGATTGGCCTAGACGTCGCCTTTGCTATGGGAAGGGTTAGTGTGCAACAACCGGAGAGGCCCACTTGTGCTGTTAGAAGTTTTCGAAAGACTTTGTTACGGACACTCGCCTTTGTGGTGTTTGGCTGTATCTTATGGGTAAAGTGCATAACCTCTGCAGAGTGTAAAATCTATTCGAATAGCCGTGTCCGCGGCATTGGACATTGCTCGGGAATTACAGTCAAGGGGTAGACATTCATGAAAACAACTTGGACTTGGGAAAGTTTGGTTGGGTTAAATAATGATGTTGATGGAAATGTGGATTTGGAAAGGGAAGTGTTTGTTTAACTCCTGGAAAAGTTATTGATATAAACTTTACTTTTACTACTTTCGGATCTACTTACGCTACTTGTTAAACTGCTGTTTTACTGCAAATGTACATGTTAGCCTATCCTTTGTGATAAGCCATGCATATAGAATATTAGTTTGCATTCTATGCATGACTTGCTGAGTACCAAGTACTCACCCTTGCCACAATACAACACCAGTTGAAGAAGAAGCAACGCCAACTTTGGAAGAAGAACTTCAGGAGGAGCCATCTACTTAGGGAGCGAGCCCAGTCAGTTGCCTGTGGTATACTGGATGGCGCCACGTCGATGCTTTTATTTCGCTGCATTTTATTTCCTTAATAAGTTTTCGCCCTGTGTGGCGTACTCTTCGAACTTGACCATAAGGTCGAGCAACCAGTTTGGTTATCTTAATTAAAGTACTTTATTGCTATCGATGTGTATGATTGTGATATTTACCGATGTTGAGACTGTGTGCACTAGCGTGATCCTGGACTAGTGCTAAATACACAGAGGGTCCGGATTTGCAAATTCGGGTCCCGACAGAGGTGGTATTAGAGCCATACTGACTGTAGGCTCACTCATAGTTAGAATGGTCGTAGTGAGGATAAAACTTATTTTCTAAAGTTAAAAGTTGTCAAGATAATGAATGAATTCTCGACTTACTCCTTTCTTTCTTGTTCATACCCCTTGCTGAGTTCTTTTGTCTTCCACTTTGATTTTAAAATGTTGCATTCTTACGCGAGCGTCTTTTGGCAGATGTTGATGAAACAACTACGCCGAGCGTGAGGGAGGCTACACTGCTGAGTTGTGGCGTATGCTGCAGTTTCTTGGAGGTTTTGAGAGACCGCTCTACTGAGGGACTACAATCGTGCAGGCGGGACTGGTCATAGGATGGGACATCAAGATCACGGTGTATGCACGAGAGAAGACGAAGTTTAGTCGCCCATTCCACTTCGCCGCAAGGAGGTCAACATTTGAGATGGGAATTCAGGAGGTGTCACGTCGAGCGATGCAGCAGATTGCTCGCACCTACTCTAGAGAGCTGGAAGGCACAGTATTCCGTCACCACCCACATCGAGATAGCAGAGCTCAGTGGAAGCCGATAGAAGATGAGGATGCTACTGTCACACACTTGGCCAGATTCGTCATCGCCCAGGAGGAGCTTATCGACACAGTCCAGGAGTTGATGAAGGCTCGAAAACAGGTTGAGGAAGGGAAAAAGCACCTAGAGAATGTTCATGAGTACGTCGCCTATGCTGCGGAGAGGATCACAGAGCCGAGATCAGATCAGTATGGGAAGGGCCCGAGCCGTTGTTGGAACCGGACGCCTGCACTCGGAGGAACCAAAGACTTGAGCAGAGCAAGAACAAAGACCACAGCCAGAGCCTAAACCTGAGGATGATGCCGCTTCTTCGACTACTGCCGTTGTGGGGGCATGGTGATCGCTTCGCACCTATGCCGTCGCATCCACCAAAAGGAGGCAGTGGAGGTTTTCTCGACGAGTGAGCGTAGGTTTTGCAGTTGAGACTCCTTCGTCGAGTCACAAGAGTAGAATAAGAGTCACCCCTAGAGGCGTTAGACTCCAGTGTGCCAGTCGATTTGGATTTTCATTGCTTGCTGAGTGTGCAGTATATGTTGCAAGGCCCCTAGGCATTGTAAGCAACCATACCAAGTTATTATTAAATAATAAAGTTGGATTTTGAGTTACACCTTTTCCCCGCATAAGTTTTTCTACTACTTGTCTATGCTTGTTCCCTCTCGTCTTTAAACCTTGGAGCAATCGACAGATGGTGAACACCGGTGGAAACCTTGGTGGCAACGGAAGTGGTTCTCGCCCAGCTGGGAACCCTAACGATGGAGCACCTGCACCCCAACGAGCACCGCCAGTTGACATGCAGAACTTTGGAGCCTTTCTTGTTGCACAGACTCAACTGATGCATGCCATGATGCAGCAGATGCAGCACATCACTGCTCAGGCCGCCGCAAATCAAGTCAATCAAGGACAGCGTCAGGGCTCGAGGTTGTCAGAATTCATGAGGACTTATCCACCCACCTTCTCTGGAAACGCCAATCCACTGGAGGCGGATGATTAGTTAAGGTCGATTGAGAGGATGTTGCACATTACCCAATATGTGGGAAATGAGAGGGTGCTCTACGCCTCTCATCAGTTGGAAGGGACTGCAGCTGAATGGTGGGAGAACTTCTGCGCCACGCGGGAAAACCCACAGGATATCACTTGGGAGGAGTTCACAGCCGCTTTCCGCCAGTATCATGTGCCGGAAGGAATAATGGACTTAAAGAAGGAAGAATTCAGGGCATGAAGCAAGGTAATCAACCGGTGGCTGAATACCTGAACAAGTTCACACAGCTTGCACGCTACGCGCCGGAAGACGTAGCGACAGACAAGGCCAGGCAGTCTCGTTTCTTGAAGGGAATGAACTCTGGACTACAGGTGGGACTGATCACCCACACCTTTCCAGATTTCCAAGAGTTGGTGAACAAGGCGCTCATCCTTGAGGACAAGCGCAAGGAACTGGATGAGAACCGGAAGCGCAGGATGCAACAGCAGGGATCGAGTCAGGGAGCGCAGCAACGTTTGAGGGTTGCGCCAAATCAGTTTTTCAGATTCCAGCCGCAGAATGCAGCAAGGACACCGTCGCCAGCACCGAGGCCTGCTAACAAGGGTTACCAGACACCAGCTCCAGCCAGAAACGCCGCTTCGGACAGTCAACAAGGAGCAGTGTGTAACACCCTACAAATCTAAACTGTTGTACAAGAAAATTTCGACAGCATCTCTCCTAAAATTAGGACAAAACGGAAGCGACAACAAGATTCATAACAACCATTATAAACAGGAATAACATAAAAGCATCAATACTAGAGATAACAAGTCTAAATCAACCAGAAAACAAACATAAACGTAAAACAGCTCCAAAGAGGACATCAATAGGTCTATGATTAATAAAATTTCAGCAAGCTAATGAATTATTAAATGCACTAGTCCATGTGATTCGTGGTGACCCCGGAGGGTTGAATGTGCTACTAAGCCCACCCTTCAAGCTTACGACTCGCGAGAACTACCTGAAAACAACAAAATAACAAGGGGTGAGATTGGGTAATCTCAAAGAAGCGGAACAACTTCTAACAAATAACACAGCCACAGTAAAACTAGCATACCAAATTCCTCATATACAATACCACATCAAAGAGTCCACATTCCTCATATACAATACCACAACAAAGAGTCCACATTCCTCATATCCAATACCACATTACGGAGTCCACACAACCTCAGTAAATGCATATGATTGTGCACATGCTTATGCCATGATCCTCCTCACCGTGCCCTTTCTCGTGAACACACGGTGTTGTACTGCATTTGCCAAGACGTCAAGGCGTCGACAAACTTCCAATGCATGATTGTGCAGTTAATGCTTCATGCATGAATTGATTCATAATTTTCCACATTGAGTCCACATATTTGCATGCCATCATATAACATGGATAGAAAACAAATAACATTGAGATGAACTATTTAGACAATTCAACCAATAGGCAACATCATTCTTCTCTTTACTCATGGTTCAAAGCCAAAGCACATCATCACATTGCTAATCTAATTATTGCAATCTTCCCAGCAAATGATCAAACCATGTATGATTAATGTCATCGGGAAATATAACAAAGGCAATGCAAACAACGATGTATAGCTCAACCATAACACTACTTCCACTTGCCTTTACCGACGTAGACGACGGATCTAGTTGCGTCCAGAAGGGGCACCACCTGTACAAGCATATTTTCAGTATGCAATAACACCACAATTGATCACACAACTCAAACACGCGATTCCTACAACCCGTTCCCCTTTTCCAACACCGAAACCCCGATCTGTTCGGATCGAACAGCAGCAACCCCCATTCTCTTTTTCGGATCTTTTTTTCCACAGAACATAAAAATATGAAAAAATTACAGGAGCTAGATATTGACGAGACCTACAACTTTCATGAAGATCACAAATTCTAATTCCTCTGTTAAATATGCCTAAACTAACGTCCAACACAGTGGACAAAATCTGTTTCCAGATTCTGTCCGTCATCTTGCAACAGAGATAACTCTCAGACCCACGCCCCAAAAATTCTGAAAAAAAATACAGAAGCTAGATCTCGACGTTATCTACAACTTTCTAGTTATAGGTTTTTGCAGAAAAAATCGTCTATGCCACGTAAAACGCGAAACAATCCGCGCTGCACAATCTCCCCTTCCAAAAACAGCACCACGTGAACATCTACCCTTCTCCCCCATCAAGATCCATCTAAATCACTCACCACCAGATCTAATACACTCCTAATCCCTAGGTAGAACAGGGGTAAAAGATTGGGAATTTTACCTTGAGTTCTCCCTTGAGATCCCACGAAGAACACGCGACGATCCCCGAAACGGAAATCTGATCGAACTCCTCGCCTCCACGGATCCCCTTCTCGCTCTCTCTCCTTCGCTGGTGGATCTTGAGCCACCATGCAAGGGAGGAAGAACAGGGGTGGCGGCTGCTAGGGGAATGGGGAGGCGCCCTAGGGTTGGGGGTGGCCGGCCACATGGTGGGGCGCACCAAGTGGGCCGCCCACTAGGGGGCGGGGAGGTGGAGGTGGGAAAAGAATTCCCGGCCCAGGCCCAAGTTTTCCTCGGCCCACTGTTTCTAGCCCGAATACTCCAAATTTAATATTAATACGCCGCATAAACTTCAATTATTTAATTCCCCAAAAATTTCCCTCATTCCTCCCGAAACAAAACCAGGAAAAAGGAACCCTAGAATCGCTCTGACGCTCTAAGGCATCACACAGTGAGATGATGCTATATATGCAACGAGCCAGGGCACTTCTCCAACAGTTGTCCTAAGAAGATAGCAGGAGTGACCCCAGTCCGCTTCAATCTGGGATCCACACCAGCCAGGACGCCTGCACCAGGAGCAAACCGAGGGACAAAGACAGCCAGAGCCGCGCCTGCATCGCGGGCGAGAGGCCGAGTCAATCATGTCACCGCAGATGCACTTCAGAATGCCACAGACGTCGTACTGGGTAAGTTACTTGTCAACTCAGTACCTACAATAGTTTTGTTTGACTCTGGAGCTTCGCATTCGTTCGTTTCTCAAGGTTTTGCTGCTAAGAATGATTGGGAGATTACAAGACTTAAATGCATGCTTCTAGTTCAAACCCCTGGTTCCGAACTCTGAACTAAAGTAGGATGTTCCGGGGTGAGAATATTAATAGATGGGGTAGAGTTCCTAGCGAACCTTATTATATTGGAAACATAGACCTTAGATGTCATCTTGGGAATGGACTGGATATCCAAGCACAAGGCCGTGCTGGATTGTGGGCGAAGAATTATCTCAGTTGAAGGCCCATGTGGAAGAAAAGTGGAATTTCAAGCAACCGCCGATCGAGATGGACAGTTGATGGTCAACAGCACGAAGGCAATCAGCATAGAAGATGTTTCAGTGGTAAATGAATATCCTGATGTTTTTCCTGAAGATTTGCCTGGAATGCCACCAGACAGAGACATAGAATTTGTGATTGAGTTAGTACCTGGTACAGCACCGTGAAGAGGAATGTGATATGCTACTCTAGCACAAATTAAAAAATTTCTACCGTGCAACCAGAAAGCTACTCGCAAGAAAAGGATCATAGATCAATTACCACTAGACGCGCAGTTGCGGAATCCTTCGCACGTCGATGTAGTGGATTGTTCCCACCGCAGTTGTGGATCGTCCTCGCCTCGCCGTGGATCGTCCTCGCCTCGTTCGGCTGCGGATCGTCCTCGCACGCCGCAGTTGCAGCAGCGTCACCACAGCAGTCCACACGTCTAGGGATGGAACGCCGTGCATCGGTGTGCAAGCACCAAATCGCTCGGCAGGGGCAGCGAGAGGAGGTGGCTAGGGTTTCGGGTGAGGCACTTCAAAACCGCACGGGAAGGTGTGTGCTGCGCCCAGCCTCCTCCCCTCCTTATATAGCCACGAGGTGAAACCCTAGGCAGTCAGGGCCCATCTATGCGCTAAGCCCACGAGGTCCATTAATTACAGATCCAATCCGAATCAATACGTCCCAGCCCGTTAAGTGTGTGACCCTGTAGGTTCATGCGCATTTGGACATGGATTCGGAAGACCCTTTTCTAATCCAATAGTCGGTAGCGGCTCCTTGCAGAGCATGCCAACTCCCAAACGCATATGAGTAAAGTACTGATGTATAATCCCTTTGCCAAACTATATGAAGATCGAACTCAAGGTGAGAAGAATGTCATCCTTTGACAGTTCAATCCATCTCTCGTATCCGTAATATATTAATAAGTTGTGATTGACTCCTCAATCACGGCATGGCCATGCACTTCCTTAATAATATCACACGAGTGGCCTAGACATATATCTCCGTTACACCGGAGTGGCAAATCCCATCTTGATCGCTCACTTCCCTCTGCATGTTTCATAGTGAACATGAAAGCTACCTTTATAACTATCTGGTTAGGAAATAGTGTTTGGTAACCCCAAGGTAAACTATTACACATGTAGGAATATGACAATCTCAGGTCTAAGGATCATACATCTACTATGTATGAGATACACTGATGACACATAAGAATGTAACATTCTCGCAATGTCTCATTGTGGGTCTACCTAACCCACATTCTTCAACATGTATTCACAATGTATTGATGATATCTCCATATCCCATGATCTATGAAACATGATCATCGATCAGTACATGTGCTGATCTATTCATCGTCGTCCACTATAATGATATCCGATCAGAGATACTTACAGAATTATATCAATGAATAAAGAGTTTCATAAGCAAGTCACATACTTGTTGATCAATATAATGATATACATTCATTGGACCAATAATCATATTATTATTCATAAACATAGTCATGTTACGGTCATCTATATGACTGCCTCAAGGGCATAACACTAACACACCGATAGCCAAGAGACCCTATCGGATGTCAACCGAGGAGTTAGTAGAAATGAAGAAGCAGCTTGAGGAGCTGATGGAAAAAGGATTCATCAGACCAAGTTCGTCGCCGTGGGGAGCGCCAGTTCTATTCATCAAGAAGAAGGACGGGAGTTTCAGGATCTGCATTGATTACCGTGCACTCAATGAAGTCACCGTGAAGAACAAGTACCCGCTTCCCAGGATCGATGATCTGTTCAACCAGTTGAGAGGAGCTGGAGTTTTCTCCAAGATTGATTTGAGGTCAGGATATCACCAGTTGAAGATCCGATCAGCGGATATTCCGAAGACCGCATTCTCGTCAAGATACGGACATTACAAGTTTACAGTTATGTCCTTTGGTCTGACGAATGCGCCAGCTTACTTCATGAATATGATGAACAAGGTGTTTATGGAGTACTTGGATAAGCTTGTTGTTGTGTTCATAGATGATATCCTAGTTTACTCCAAGTCAAGAGAAGAGCATGCAGAACATCTGAGACTAGTTTTGGAGAAGCTGAGATAATAGCAACTCTTCGCCAAATTCAGTAAATATGACTTTTGGAAAGACAAGGTGGAGTTTCTTGGACACGTGATGACCGCAGAAGGAGTCGCCGTTGACCCAAGCAAAGTAGAAGCTGTGTTACATTGGGAACAGCCGAAGACAGTGACCCAGATTCAGAGTTTTCTTGAGATGGCAGGTTACTACCGCTGCTTCATTGAAGGCTTTTTGACAATTGCGAGACATCTTACGCAATTGTTGAAGAAAGAGAAGAAGTTTGCATGGATGCCGGAGTGCGAAAAAGGTTTTCAGGAGCTGAAGAAATGATTAACATCAGCACCGGTGTTAGTTCTACCGGACGTCAATCAAAGCTTCGATATTTATTGTGATGCATCGCGCCAATGACTTGGATGTGTGCTGATGCAGAATAGGAAGGTTGTTGCTTATGCATCAAGGCAGTTGAGGCCACACAAGGAGAATTATCCAATGCATGACTTAGAGTTAGCAGCTGTAGTGCATGCTCTGAAGTTGTGGTGTCATTATTTGATCAGGAACAGGTGTGAAGTGTATACGGACCATAAGAGTCTTAAGTACATTTTCACCCAATCAGATATGAACATGAGGCAGAGGAGATGGTTAGAGTTGATCAAGAATTACAATGTGGGAATCCACTACCATCCAGGAAAGGCTAACGTGGTGGTCGATGCCTTGAGTAGAAAGAGCCATACCGTGAATATGTTAATAGCCACAAGTCAGGACGAGCTATGCAAGGAGTTTCAGAAGATGCAGATTGAGGTTGTACACGGGGGATTCTTGGCCGCATTGGAGGTAAAGCCTATTCTGGAGGATCAGATCAGAGGAGGACAGAAGGATGATGACAAGATCCGCAGGATTAAGTCCAAGATGGATGAAGGCAAGGCAAAAGGCTTTATGTTGGATGAGCAGGGCACATTGTGGATGAAGGACCGCATTTGTGTGCCGAACAAAAATGAGCTGAAGCAGTTGATTCTGGAGGAAGCCCATGACTCCAAGTATTCCATTCACCCAGGAAGTGCCAAGATGTACCAAGACCTGAAGGAAAGATTCTGGTGGCCAAGCATGAAGCGGGAAGTCGCCGAGCATGTTGCATTGTGCGACATATGCCAGAGAGTCAAAGCAATGCATTAGAGACCAGTAGGATTGCTGCAACCATTGAAGATACCCGAGTGGAAATGGGAGGAAATCGGAATGGACTTCATTACCGGTTTGCCTAAAACTCAAGGAGGTTATGACTCCATATGGGTTATAGTAGATCGCTTGACTAAGGTCGCCCATTTTATCCTTGTAAAGACCACTTACTCGGGAGATAAATTAGCAGAGTTGTATATGACCAGGATCGTCTGTTTGCACGGAGTGCCGAAGAAGATTGTTTCGGATAGAGGTACCCAATTTACCTCAAGATTCTGGAATAAGCTGCACGAAACCATGGTGATGTAACATTGGGTGTCCCGATCTTTCGATGAGAACGATAACCTTCGATTTGGGTGGAGATGACTTTGACGATCCGACTACAACGTACAACGACGATGCGCCTTACCAATCGCTAAACCAACTCCAGATGGTTATTGACCATGCCGTGGGCACGATCAACCTGATCACGAAGATCAATTCTTGCAAGCAATCGAAGAACAAGCAAGAACAAGGCAAAAGCAATCTAAAATTGCAAATATAGATGAAGTATTGAAAAGTTGGGGTTCCGATACTAGGAGCTTGTTAGGTGGCCATTGAGCACGTCTAAAAGACTCAAATAGTAGCAAAAGGCTAAACTATCAAATAACCAAAACCCAAGTTATTTTGGGGGACTCCCTAGCTATATATAGGAGAAATAGTAGGCCAAAACCATGCTTGGGGCATCCAAAACACATCCATGGCTGAGTAGGACTCCAATTCCTTGTTTGACTCGGATTTGGAAAGATGACCGAACTTGTTTTGCAGATTCCTGTTGACTCGTAAGGAATTTGGACATGGGGCCTGATCCGTTGAAAGAGAACGACGAAACCTTTCAAACCAGTACTCATAGACCCCAAACACCCTTGTGGATCAAAAGTTATGGTTGTTTTAAGTTGGTGCTGTCCCGGAGGCCGAATCCGAGTTGAACTTGTGCACCGGAAGAATTGGCTTCATGCTTGACGTTTGGGAGTCCTTCTCCTTGGTTCCTATGGACAATAAAATCATCACAAGGATTAAATAGCATTCCATTTATTAAATTATTTGTATGCAACCCGAGGAACGCATTCACGTGATAATTGAATTGACGTGCGCGAGCTCGAGTAATTGGCCCTTGTATTACATTATTGGTTTCAATTGGGTTTGTAGGCATGGCCGTATCCATGGTAGTGATGTCCTCATCATCCTCCCCTTCTTGCATTTGAGTCGTCCTCGACTCAAGTTCATCATCTTCTCCCAAGTATGGTTTCAAATCGGCAATGTTGAATGTGGGACTAACCCCAAAATCTACAGGCTATTCAAGCTTATATGCATTATCATTAATCTTTACCAATACTTTGAAAGGACCATCAGCTCGCTGCATCAACTTAGATTTTCTTAATTCAGGGAATCGATCTTTTCGCAAATGCAACCAAACTAAATCCCCAGGTTCAAAAGTTACATGCGGCCCTTACTACCAGCAAGTTTATATTTAGCATTCATGCGCTCTATGTTTTCTTTAGTTGTCTCATGCATTTTCATAATCAAATCAGCACATTGTTTAGCATCAAGATTCAATTTCTCCGAAGATGGAAGAGGTAACAAATCAATTGGAGCATGAGGTACAAATCCATATACAATCTCAAAAGGGCACATCTTAGTAGTAGAATGCATAGACCGATTATAAGCAAACTTAATATGAGGCAAGCATTCTTCCCGCAATTTAATATTCTTTTTCAAAACAGTCCTAAGCATGGTAGATAAAGTTCGATTAACGACCTCAGTTTGTCCATCAGTTTGGGGATGACAAGTAGTAGAAAATAAAAGTTTAGTCCCAATTTAGCCCACAAAGTTCTCCAAAAGTGGCTTAAAAATTTTGTGTCTCGATCCGAAACTATTGTGTTTGGCACACCAAGCAAGCGAACAATTTCACGAAAGAATAAATCGGCAATGTTGGTAGCATCATCGCTTTTGTGACAAGGAATAAAGTGTGACATCTTAGAAAATCTATCCACAACAACAAAGATACTATCCCTCCCCTTCTTTGTTCTAGGAAGTCCTAAAACAAAGTCCATAGAAATATCTTCCCAAGGCACGCTAGGGATAGGCAGAGGCATGTATAAACCATGTGGATTAAGTCGTGACTTAGCTTTTTGACATGTAGTGCAGCGAGCGACGAAACATTCCATGTCTCTTCTCATCTTGGGCCCAAAAAAATGGCTAGCGAGTATGTCCTCCGCCTTCTTCACACCAAAGTGTCCCATCAACCCTCCTCCATGCGCTTCCTGTAGCAATAACAAACGAACAGAACTAGCTGGAATGCATAGTTTGTTTGCTCTAAACACAAACCCATTATTGAGGACAAATTTGTTCCAAGTTTTTCCCTCTTTACAATTGAGCAACACATCTTTAAAATCATTATCATGCACATATTGCTCTTTAATCGTTTCCAAACCAAAAATTTTGAAGTCAAGTTGTGAGAGCATGGTATATCTTCTAGACAAGGCATCAGCAATGACATTATCCTTTCCCTTTTTGTGTTTGATGACATAAGGAAATGACTCAATGAATTCAACCCACTTTGCATGTCTACGGTTCAGTTTAGCTTGACTTCTAATATGTTTTAACGATTCATGATCAGAATGTATAACAAATTCCTTGGGCCATAAATAATGTTGCCATGTTTCTAACTAGCGCATATAACTTCTTATCATACGTAGAATAGTTCAAACTAGGCCCACTCAACTTCCCACTAAAATAAGCAACAGGTTTTCCTTCTTGTAACAGAACACCAGCCAAACCAATTCCGCTAGCATCACATTCTAGTTCAAAAGTCTTAGAAAAGTCTGGAAGTTGGAGTAAGGGTGCATGTGTTAACTTAGCTTTCAGAACATTGAAGGCATCTTCCTATGACTTGCTCCAAACAAAAGGCACACCCTTCTTGGTGAGTTCATTCAAAGGTGCGGCGATTGTGCTGAAGTCCTTCACAAAGCGATGATAGAATCCAGCAAGTCCTAGGAAACTCCGCACCTGTGTGACCGTGTTAGGAGTCGACCAACTCTGTATCGCTTCAACCTTGGCTTGATCAACTTCAATTCCCTGTGGAGTAACAACATAGCCAAGAAAAGAGACTCGGTCCGTGCAAAAGGTGCACTTATCAAGGTTACCAAATAAACGTGCATCGCGTAAAGCATTAAAAACAGCACGTAAATGTTCAAAATGGTCTTCTAAAGATTTGCTGTAGATCAAAATATCATCAAAGTAAACCACCACAAATTTTCCAATGAAAGCACGTAAAACCTCGTTCATCAATCGCATAAAAGTGCTAGGTGCATTACTTAATCCAAACGGCATAACTAACCATTCATATAAGGATTAATTGATGATTTGCCCCAAAGTTCAAGTGCAATTGATCATTTGCCCTCTCATCTCTCACTGACATGTGGGTCCTAGGGCCACATGTCAGTGAGACACTTGGGGCAAATGATCAATTGCACCATGAACTTTAGGGCAAATGATCAATTCTCCCTTCATATAAACCGAACTTAGTTTTAAATGTTGTTTTCCATTCATCTCCTAACTTCATGCGAATCTGGTGGTACCCACTATGCAAATCAACTTTAGAGAACATAGTAGAGCCACTTAATTCATCAAGCATATTGTATAACCTAGGAATAGGATGGCGATATCTAATGGTGATATTATTAATTGCTCTACAATCCACACACATGCACCATGTTCCATCTTTCTTAGGTACTAAAATGACTGGAACAGCACAAAGACTAAGAGATTCACGTACGTACCCTTTATCAAGCAATTCTTGAACTTGGCGTTGTATCTCTTTAGTCTCTTCAGGGTTGGTTCTGTATGGCGCTCGGTTGGGCAAGGATGCCCCTGGAATGAGATCAATTTGGTGCTCAATCCCTCTAATTGGCGGCAGCCCTGAGGGGATTTCCTTTGGAAAGATGTCAGCGTATTCATGCAAAAGGTTAGCGACGAAAGGAGGCAAAGAAAGAGACATCTCCTCTAGTGAAAACAAAGTTTGTTTGCAAACCAGAGCATAGCAAGAATAACTACTTGTATCCAACTCATTCACATCAAATTTTGTTGCAAGAAAACATGCACCTTTCAACTTAATCTCATTTTTCTTGTCACCATCCGAGTTAGATTCTTTCTTTTGATGTTGTTCAAACTCCTTTGCGACAATCTGATTTTCACTCTTAGTCTTCTCTCGATTTTTCTCTTTACTAGCTCTAGCGATCTCATCTTTTACAATGGCATCAGGCGACATTGGATGTAACACAATCTTCTTTTCTTTATGCATAAAAGAGTATTGATTGGTTCTAACATGATGTAAACAATTCTTATCATATTGCCAAGGTCTACCTAATAACATAGAGCATGCTTGCATAGGTATGACATCACAGTCAACATAATCATGATAAGAACCTAAAGTGAAATGTACTCTTACCAGGCGTGTTACCTTGAGCTTGCCGCTATTGTTGAACCATTGAATGTAGTAGGGCTGAGGGTGTGGTCTAGTGGATAGTGCTAGCTTCTCCACCATGTCCATGCTTGCTAGATTATTGCAACTCCCACCATCAATGATTATTCGAATGGATCTTTCTTTGACGACACCTTTAGTGTAAAACAAATTGTGGCGTTGATTTTGCTCGGTACGGGCAATCTGAGCACTAAGCACATGGTGCGCAATAATACTCAAATATTGATCAGCATCAGCAGCGCTCACGTGCTCTTCATCATGTATTGAGTTTGGATCACCGTTTTCATGTTCCGCAAGCAAAGCATATGTTATTAGCACGAGCTTGTTTGGACACTCCTTCATCATGTGGCCAAATGCCTTGCAGCGATGGCACTGAATATCTTTTGTGCGTCCCGTTGAGGCGACGGATGCCGATGAGCTTTTGGTAGGAGCTTGTGAGGCACTCCTCGTCGGCGTTGGTCGGGGTGCTGAATTTGAAGTGGAGTGCGTCATTTTGTTGTTTGGAGGGGCTCGGGGTAGTGGTACGACTGGATGGGACAGCAGGGGCGTGTGGTGCCCACGTAGTAGCTCGACCTATAGAAAAGTTAGGTTTTGCCCTCGATTGTCGACCCTGCACTTCACGTTTAGCTTTACAAGCAAGATGGAATAAACGAGTCATCGAATTATAATCCTTATAATCTAGAATGTCCTGGATTTCTCAATTTAACCCACCTAGAAAACGAGCCATAGAAGCTTCCTCATTCTCAATTAAGCCACAACGCAACATGCCAATTTGCAATTCTTGGTAATATTCTTCAACTTAATTCTTTCCTTGGTGTAGGCGCTACAATTTATTTAATAAATCTCTTGCATAGTATGAAGGAACAAATATGTGCCTCATTAGCAATTTTAATGCTTCCCAAGTGGTGGGTATATTATTTGGATGAGCGCGACAATGTTCTCTCCACCAAATAGACGCAAAATCAGAGAATTCACTGGTGGCAGCCCTAACTCTTCTATTCTCAGGAAAATCATGGCATGCAAATTTTTGATCAACAAGTAATTCCCAACTAAGGTAACCATCAGGATCATATTTACCTTCAAAAGGTGGCATATTGAAATTTACCTTATGGAAAACATCATCTCGTTCTCGTTCCCTGGGTCGTGGAGGATCACGTCGCATACCTTGCTGATTGAAGTGTAGCCGACGATGATCACGGTTATTGTCGTAATTGACGGTGTTGTCTTCCTCAAAATCAGTGGTGTCGTCATATTGGTTCTCTTCGTTTTGTTCTTCTAAGTCTGCCTCTCCCGTGGAGCTGAAGTGTTGTTTGGACGACGCGGTGGCGGATTGGAAGCCCCAAAGGCAGCAGCTGCAAAAGTATCAAGTCTAGCCAAAATAGTACCAAAAGTAGTGTTAGCAATCCCTTGTGCGGCCTCGATGGATCTGAGACGGTCCTCTTGCATCGACATACGCCCGTTAGTGAGTCGTACATCCTCGCTAAGACCCTCGGTGGTCTCCCTCGTCATCCTCTCAAAGTGAGCAATGATGCTCTTTGTTCGTGGAGAGTGGTGCAGCGATCTCTCGTCACCTGACATGGTTAGTAGAAGACAAGGAAACAAAAATCACAATTATAATGTTCCTATCAACTACCGGAGGTGTTGTCAAGTCTCTCAACACTCAAGCCTATGATCAAAGCTCTTACAAGTTCTTACCATGCAGCAGGTGTTGCCGGCCGTTGGCGTGGTCAAAAGTTCTCCGAAGCTTGGATAAAGCGATTGCCAAGGGACCAAACAAAAGTACAAGGTTGGATGTGGAGCTTGGATAGGCAATATTTATTTCCTATGCAATCTGATAATTCTAGTTATTGTAATGATAAGTAATGATCCAAACTAGAATTCACAAGCCCTAGTTGCCGATCTCAAAGATATAAGTGAATTTGAAGGCAACACACACGCAAAGATAATGGCACTTATGCAATCAAGGAATGAGTTATAAAATATAAGTGATGCACCAAAAGCTCTATTGCACAAGTCGTAGATAGACGCTAACTTATTGCTTTGAGAATGTAAAAAGGGCACAAGATTGCTCTCTAATTAATAAATTGCACAATATAAAAAGTAACAAACACAAATTAGGGTTTTGCTCAATGCAGTGTGACCGGCCACAATTTTCTTTCTCTTTTCCTTTTTTTTGGCCTTTTGGCTCTCTCTTTTCTTTCTTTTGGTGACTTTCGGCCAACACTAGTATGAATAAAGTTTTGGAATCCCTAACTCGGTGTCACAAGATAATATGATATGATAACTGAAGATTATGCAATGTATCAAGTAGAGTAGCCCTAAGCAATATCAACAAGCTAGTCTCAAATAGGATCAAAGTGTTCACAAAGGATGAATTGGTTCCAAAGGTAGGTGTACTTATGTTTTTCTAGTGCAGCGGACTTGTCGCCTAGATTAATGTTTGAAGATCACCAAATTTGATCGGTTGACTATGGAAGGAATTGAAACTTATATCCTCAGCTTTCAATAGAGTGCAAGAACACAAAAATTCGAGTTCGTATGTGAAAGTTATGCTCGAAATACCAAACTGGACAGAATTGAAGGATTGAAGCTACGCGAAGGAAAAGAAAGATCAACAACTAAAACATGGACTCTAATGGATCAAAACCTAACAAAACTCACTAAAATAACAGAATGAAACTAAAGGTTGAATTTTTGTGGAGTAGTTTTCAATTTACGACAGAAATCAAAAACTAACCTAAGGCACTGATATTCTCACCGATCAACCTGAAGCTCTAATACCACTTGATGTAACATTGGGTGTCCCGATCTTTCGATGAGAATGATAACCTTCGATTTGGGTGGAGACGACTTTGATGATCCGACTACAACGTACAACGACGATGCGCCTTAGCAATCGCTAAACTAACTCCAGATGGTTACTGACCTTGCCGTGGGCACGATCAACCTGATCACGAAGATCAATTCTTGCAAGCAATCGAAGAACAAGCAAGAACAAGGAAAAAGCAATCTAAAATTGCAAATATAGATGAAGTATTGAAAACTTGGGGTTCCGATACAAGGAGCTTGTTAGGCGGCCGTTGAGCACGTCTAAAAGACTCAAATAGTAGCAAAAGGCTAAACTATCAAATAACCAAAACCCAAGTTATTTTGGGGGACTCCCTAGCTATATATAGGAGAAATAGTAGGCCAAAACCATGCTTGGGGCGTCCAAAACACATACATGGCCGAGTAGGACTTCAATTCCTTGTTTGACTCAGATTTGGAAAGATGACCGAACTTGTTTTGCATATTCCCGTTGACTCGTAAGGAATTTGGACATGGGGCCGGATACGTTGGAAAGAGGACGACGAATCCTTTCAAACCAATACTCATAGACCCCAAACACCCTTGTGGATCAAAAGGTATGGTTGTTTTAAGTTGGTGCTAACTCGGAGGCCGAATCCGAGTTGAACTTGTGCACCGGAAGAATTAGCTTTATGCTTGACGTTTGGGAGTCCTTCTCCTTGGTTCCTAAGAACAATAAAATCATCACAAGGATTAAATATCATTCCATTCATTAAATTATTTGTATGCAACCCCAGGAACACATTCACCTGGTAATTGAATTGACGTGCGCGAGCTCGAGTAATTGGCCCTTGTATTACATTGTTGGTTTCAATTGGGTTTGTAGGCATGGCCGTATCCATGGTAGTGATGTCCTCATCACATGTAACATCCCAAAATTTGCTTTTAATATATTTAGTGCGTTTCTGGAATTATTTGGAATTTTCCGGAATTAATTTGAATTCTAGTTATTGAAATAATCACTTAAAATAAAGATCATGCATTTTTGCATAAGCATAAAATCTAAAAATTGTTTTATAATTAAGATAATTGGTAGACGAGAGTGTTCGCTTCAAATATTTTCGAAAAATATGTTATATAACGTACGTCGTTGATTTTATAAAAATCGGTACAGGTGTCTGAGTCTCTAAATAAATTTCTGCAGAAAAATCCATACGTCGAAAAATCACGAAACTGACTCTGTTAAGTTCTAAATAGTCCCTAATATTTTAGAAGAATTTTTTGTGATTTTTGGAACCTTTTTGATATTTCTTTTTAACCATATTAGGTTTGCATTTATATGGTTTCTAATAGTCACGTATATGTGTATATAGAAAATGGCTCCGAAGGACTTCCACGAGAACATGAACATGTGACAGAATGCTTCATGCCAAAGGTCCCAACCAACTAAGTTTTTTTTACCTACGTGCGTGATGGACGCTTGATTTTCTCCGACGGTTTCCATTAACTTTTCCAGTCGATTCTTCTTCTTCCATCCGACGCTCCTTTATTTCGTCAGTTACTAGTAAAATTCATTCGTCTGTTACTAGTCGCTTTTGGTCACGTACACAATCTATTTTTTTTCCTTCCAGCCGCAAGACTCATTCGTCTGTTACTAGTGCAAGGTTTGATCATTTCTTTAGCCATGTACACAATTAGCCATTCCATGCTTCCAGCCATTTTTTTCCATCCTTTAGCCACACCATTCCAGAGAGTTTTTTTTCTTTTGGTTGCTACTCCTTCGTCTCCGGCGACGAGCGCTCTGGTGCGTACTAGAATAGTCGCCGTCGACCCTGATCTCCGATCTCGCCTCCTTCCGCGCTTATTGATCTGTGCTACTGCTCACCGGCTACACTGCACGCCACCCTTCATCGCCGTAGCCATCGTCGTCGCCGCCGTTGCCGCCGTGTACACCGTCGTCGCCGCCGTTGTCGGAGTCGTCGCCCTTGGTCGCCGTCGCTGTCATCTACCTCGTTGCCGCCGTGTACGCCACCATCGTCTACGTCGTCGTTGCCGCCGTCATCGTAAATGCGCCTTTCCCCGCGTCGCCGCCGTCATTGCTACTGCCGATCGGTAGTATTAATTTCTTCTTTCGTGCGTGCTCTATCTTTACTGATCGGTAGATCTCGTCGTGTATTTACGTGTGTGTTTAAATATTAGTACGTAAGCTTGTTAGACATATGCGTGTTTTTATATATACGCTAGTGTGTATATTAGAGTGTGTCGCACGTATATATATTAGACAGCAGCTTGCATGTATACAAAAATATACTCGGCGTACATGTGAATACGTGTTTACGTTGATTCGTATAAGGCGTCTGTTTGTTTTTTTTTTGAGTCGTCTGTAGCAAGTTCTCTTGAGCCAAGCCGATCAAGATTATATGCATATACGCCATGAATAGTGCCATGCAGGAAAACTAAAAGTTAATTTGTACGTGTTAGTTTTCAGAAATTGTGAATTTTGTCTTTTTCGCTACAAATTCGTTCTAGCTCCAAACTGCATGCAACAAATTTTGTTAATTAGTAGAAATTAATACCTTTCTACAGTAATTTTTATGAAATTTTATGAATAAATTTGTACTGCTAAATTATTCGCGGAAAGTCTAAACTTACGAATTTTGTATCTTTTAAACTATACGTCCAAAAATTCCAAAATAAATTTTATAAATCTTACAAAATGCTAAAATATTTATCTAGAAATTTGCATGGGGGTTATAAGCTAGTTTGGTTTGTGCATTGTTTTCGAATGTGTGTTTATACATTGTTCCGAGTTTTTATTTGGTTCTTTATTTGTTACGCGTAGATGTCGAGTTTTGTGACACTGTTGGAAGCGAAGCTCAGGACCAAGATCAAGATCCAGACCAAGACTCGCTGTTTTACGAAGGCAAGTTGTGCTTTGACCATATTGCTCCTAGTTTTTGAAATGTATTCTGATTTAAATTATGCATGCTATATTGATTAAAGTGAATAATTTAATTTGGGTAAAATAGCTAATCAACCTATTTGTTAATTCCACCCTTGATGATAATATTTGTATGCCATGTATCCATTGTCACCTTAAGTTGACTTATTTAGTTGGATGTTAATATTGTGCCAACACGGGAGGCTAGACCGTGAATAGTTGCTTAGCCATGCTTACGTGAAATGTGTTTCAAATGGTAAAATAATATTGACTAATGATATACGGAATGAATTTTGGAATCAGTGTAATCTTGCCACGTGATGATGTGAAGTGTAGGTACCTTTTTGGTTCTACATGGTAACTGGTATTATTGTTGGCATGTATTGCACAATAATCAAACTGGGGTGGGAAAATATTTAGGCTGTGGCAAGTGGCAAGTGATCAATGGGCGGGCCCGATGTGGCACACGGGAAAGATGTTGTTGAATTTGGTTTTGTGAACTTTTGGTAGTCTTGCCACGGTCAACCTAAGGACTTAACCTTGCAAGCCTTTGAACTGGGCCTAACATACAACCACATGTCTGGAGTGGGACAGACCTAGTGGAGTACGATTCCGAAGTCTTAGCATGTGAGACCTCAGGTGGTTTTTGTATCTGTAAATGTGGAAAGAAGGGTGTAGTGTTTACCGATTGGTCTTACATCTCTTCAACGGTATACGTTGGCCCTGTACTTTCGCTCCGCAAAAGGGAAGGGACAGCGGAAACTATACCGGGAGGTACGCATGAGAGGATAGAGGTTTCGGAAAGACTTTGTTATGGTTACTCGCCCATGTGGTGTTTAACTATATCGTGTGGTTAAAGTGTATAACCTCTGCAGAGTGTACAAACTATTCGAATAGCCGAGTCCACGGTACTAGACAGAGCTCGGGGATTACAGTCAAGGGTTAGATCTTTTAAAATAAAATGTGGAATGGGTGGTCAGATGCCAGAGATAATTGCTAAAGTGATTTAAGGCTTTGTGCTGAACTATTTGAAAAGAGATTGATGACTTATTATATAATAAGGTTTTACAGCTTTTGAATCTATTAAGATTATTTAATCAAAGCAAAACGCTGTTTGATGCAAATTAACCACTTAATCCCTTCCTTTGGAAGAAGCCATGCATATAGTAATAGGATTGCATCTCTGTGCATGACTTGCTGAGTATGTTGTATACTCACCCTTGCTTCCAACAAAATCATCAGCTGAGGAGAAGACTACAACTTCAAAGGAGGAGAAGTTCCGCGAGGTGGCAGTTATCTAGGAGTTGAACCTTGTTAGTTGCCTGTGGCATACTGATGGGTGTCACCGACGTTCTTCATTCCGCTGCTGTTTATTTACTTTTGTTATTGTAAGCCCTGCGTGGCAGACTATTTGTAAGTTGACCTTAAGGTCTTGTAACCAGTTTATTTAATGTTTGAAGTACTTTATTATTAATTCCGCTGTGTATGATTGTGTATGATTGTGTATTCTGTACTTCAAACATTAAATAAACTGGTTACAAGACCTTAAGGTCAACTTACAAATAGTCTGCCACGCAGGGCTTACAATAACAAAAGTAAATAAACAAAGAATGAATGAAGAACGCCGGTGACACCATCAAGATGCCACAGCAACTAACAAGGTTCAACTCCTAGATAATCAAGCCACCTCGCTAACTTCTCCTCCTTGAAGTTGTAGTCTTCCTCACCGATGATTTTGTTGGAAGCAAGGGTGAGTATACAACATACTCAGCAAGTCATGCACAGAGATGCAATCCTATTACTATATGCATGGCTTCTTCCAAAGGAAGGGATTAAGTGGTTAATTTGCATCAAACAGCGTTTTGCTTTGATTAAATAATCTTAATAGATTCAAAAGCTGTAAAACCTTATTATATAATAAGTCATCAATCTCTTTTCAAATAGTTCAGCACAAAGCCTTAAATCACTTTAGCAATTATCTCTGGCATACAGCCACCCATTCCACATTTTATTTTAAAAGATCTAACCCTTGACTGTAATCCCCGAGCTCTGTCTAGTACCGTGGACTCGGCTATTCGAATAGTTTGTACACTCTGCAGAGGTTATACACTTTAACCACACGATATAGTTAAACACCACATGGGCGAGTAACCATAACAAAGTCTTTCCGAAACCTCTATCCTCTCATGCGTACTCCCAGATAGTTTCCGCTGTCCCTTCCTTTGGCGGAGCGAAGTACAGGCCAACGATACCGTTGAAGAGATGTAAGACCAATCGGTAAACACTACACCCTTCTTTCCACATTTACAGATACAAAACCACCTGAGGTCTCACATGCTAAGACTTCGGAATCGTACTCCACTAGGTCTGTCCCACTCCAGACATGTGGTTGTATGTTAGGCCCAGTTCAAAGGCTTGCAAGGTTAAGTCCTTAGGTTGACCGTGGCAAGACTACCAAAAGTTCACAAAACCAAATTCAACAACATCTTTCCCGTGTGCCACATCGGGCCCGCCCATTGATCACTTGCCACTTGCCACAGCCTAAATATTTTCCCACCCTAGTTTGATTATTGTGCAATACATGCCAACAATAATACCAGTTACCATGTAGAACCAAAAAGGTACCTACACTTCACATCATCACGTGGCAAGATTACACTGATTCCAAAATTCATTCCGTATATCATTAATCAATATTATTTTACCATTTGAAACACATTTCACGTAAGCATGGCTAAGCAACTATTCACGGTCTAGCCTCCCGTGTTGGCACAATATTAACATCCAACTAAATAAGTCAACTTAAGGTGACAATGGATACATGGCATACAAATATTATCATCAAGGGTGGAATTAACAAATAGATTGATTAGCTATTTTACCCAAATTAAATTATTCACTTTAATCAATATAGCATGCATAATTTAAATCAGAATACATTTCAAAAACTAGGAGCAATATGGTCAAAGCACAACTTGCCTTCAGAAACAGCGAGTCTTGGTCTGATCTTGATCTTGGTCCCGAGCTTCGCTTCCAACAAAGGTCACAAAACTCGACATCTACGCAGAACAAATAAAGAACCAAATAAAACTCTAACAATGTATAAACACACATTCGAAAACAATGCTACAAACCAAACTAGCTTATAACCCCCATGCAAATTTCTAGATAAATATTTTAGCATTTTGTAAGATTTATAAAATTTATTTTGGAATTTTTGGACGTATAGTTTAAAAGATACAAAATTCGTAAGTTTAGACTTTCCGCGAATAATTTAGCAGTACAAATTTATTCATAAAATTTCATAAAAATTACTGTAGAAAGGTATTAATTTCTACTAATTAACAAAATTTGTTGCATGCAGTTTGGAGCTAGAACGAATTTGTAGCGAAAAAGACAAAATTCACAATTTCTGAAAACTAACACGTACAAATTAACTTTTAGTTTTCCTGCATGGCACTATTCATGGCGTATATGCATATAATCTTGATCGGCTTGGCTCAAGAGAACTTGCTACGGACGACTCAAAAAAAACAAACAGACGCCTTATACGAATCAACGTAAACACGTATTCACATGTACAGCCGAGTATATTTTTGTATACATGCAAGCTGCTGTCTAATATATATACGTGCGACACACCCTAATATACACACTAGCGTATATATAAAAACACGCATACGTCTAACAAGCTTACGTACTAATATTTTAACACACACGTAAATACACGACGAGATCTACCGATCAGTAAAGATAGAGCACGCACGAAAGAAGAAATTAATACTACCGATCGGCAGTAGCAATGACGGCGGCGACGCGGGGAAAGGCGACGACGATGACGGCGGCAACGACGACGTAGACGATGGTGGCGTACACGGCGGCAACGAGGTAGATGACGGCGACGGCGACCAAGGGCGACGACTCCGATAACGGCGGCGACGACGGTGTACACGGCGGCAACGGCGGCGACGACGATGGCTACGGCGATGAAGGGTGGCGTGCAGTGTAGCCGGTGAGCAGTAGCACAGATCAACAAGCGCGGAAGGAGGCGAGATCGGAGATTAGGGTCGACGGCGACTATTCTAGTACGCACCAGAGCGCTCGTCGCCGGAGACGAAGGAGTAGCAACCAAAAGAAAAAAAACTCTCTGGAATGGTGTGGCTAAAGGATGGAAAAAAATGGCTGGAAGCATGGAATGGCTAATTGTGTACATGGCTAAAGAAATGATCAAACCTTGCACTAGTAACAGACGAATGAGTCTTGCGGCTGGAAGGAAAAAAAATAGATTGTGTACGTGACCAAAAGCGACTAGTAACAGACGAATGAATTTTACCAGTAACTGACGAAATAAAGGAGCGTCGGATGGAAGAAGAAGAATCGACTGGAAAAGTTAATGGAAACCGTCGGAGAAAATCAAGCGTCCATCACGCACGTAGGTAAAAAAAAACTTAGTTGGTTGGGACCTTTGGCATGAAGCATTCTGTCACATGTTCATGTTCTCGTGGAAGTCCTTCGGAGCCATTTTCTATATACACATATACGTGACTATTAGAAACCATATAAATGCAAACCTAATATGGTTAAAAAGAAATAACAAAAAGGTTCCAAAAATCACGAAAAATTCTTCTAAAATATTAGGGACTATTTAAAACTTAACAGAGTCAGTTTCGTGATTTTTCGACGTATGGATTTTTCTGCAGAAATTTATTTAGAGACTCAGACACCTGTACCGATTTTTATAAAATCAACGACGTACGTTATATAACATATTTTTCGAAAATATTTGAAGCGAACACTCTCGTCTACCAATTATCTTAATTATAAACGAATTTTTAGATTTTATGCTTATGCAAAAATGCATGATCTTTATTTTAAGTGATTATTTCAATAACTAGAATTCAAATTAATTCCGGAAAATTCCAAATAATTCCAGAAACGCACTAAATATATTAAAAGCAAATTTTGGGATGTTACATCACATGGGGACCCGTTTGAACTTCAGTACGGCATATCATCTGCAGACGGATGGGCAGACTGAAAGAGTTAATCAGATTCTGGAGGATATGCTAAGAGCTTGTGCATTGGCTTATGCTACCTCTTGGGATAAGAGTCTGCCGTATGCTGAGTTCAGCTACAATAACAACTATCAGGCCAGTCTACAGATGTCACCTTTTGAGGCACTGTATGGTCGACCCTATCGAACGCCATTGAATTGGAATGAGACGGGTGAACCCCGTGTCTTTGGGCCGGACATTCTTCAAGAAGCCGAAGAGCAGATTGCCATGATCCGGGAAAGACTGAAGATAGCACAGTCAAGGCAGAAGAGTTACGCAGACAACCGTCGCCGAGACTTGAGCTTTGAACCAGAGGATTTCGTGTACCTTAGGGTTACACCCCTCAAGGGAATTAAAAGATTCCACGCCAAAGGGAAACTCGCGCCATGTTATGTTGGACCATTTAAGATTTTGAGCCGCAGAGGCGAAGTTGCTTACCAGTTGGAGTTGCCGCAGTCGTTAGCGGGTGTGCATGATGTGTTCCATGTGTCACAATTGAAGAAGTGCCTTCGAGTACCAGATGAGCAGACACCGTTAGAGTCGATAGAGCTGCAGGAGGATCTGACTTACAAGGAGCATCCCGTGAAGGTTCTGGACACCATGGATCGAGAGACGAGAAATAAATCAACCCGTTTCTGCAGGGTTCAATGGAGCAACCATGCAGAAAGCGAAGCAACTTGGGAGCGCAAGGAGGATTTGAAGAAAGAGTTTCCAAACCTATTCCTTAGTTGGCCTTGAATCTCGGGGACGAGATTCTATTAAGGGGGGAGGTTTGTAACACCCCAAATTTTTGCTTTTCATGAATTCAAATGTTATTTGGCACTTTTGTGAATTTTTGGAATTTTTAGAATTTTCTGCAATTTATTTGGATTTATTTGGATTTAATTTGAATTTATTCCCTTTTTAAATAATTAAGGAATAAAAAGTTTTAAATAAAACTTTGTTGGCAATATTTTATTTGAGCCCCAAATGCCCTAAAATATTTTCTAGAATTTTTCTGAGTATTTTGCTATTTTTCTTGAATTAAATGAATTTCTGGAAATTAATCGGATTATTTAAATCGCTGGAAATACAAAACCGGGTTTTACTGTTCAAGCGACCGAGCCCGAGTCGGACTCGAGTTCGAGTCCAACCCGAACCGCGGTCGAGCCAAACCGAGTCGGGCCGAACCCTAACCCTCACGGTCCAGATCAAGCCACGTCGCCCGAGCTGTGCGCATCGAGCCCTCGCACACGACCGTTGGATCAAGATCCACGTTGCGCCACATCACCCAATCCGAATGGGATTCGGATTCCACCGCCGCCGTCGAGTGGGCCTCGGTTTCCGCGGTTTTCACGGACGCCGAGAGGCCTATTTAGTGCGCCGCCACCCCTGTCGTGTAGCCCATTCCCGTGCGCACCCGTAGTCCTAACTCACCGAGGTCAAGAAACCGTGGTTGCGCCGCAATCGCTCGCCGTAGTTGGATTAGGTTTCTGCCGTGGTTCTCCGTTGTTTCCGCCGCCGTCCTCCGCCGTCACCGAGCCCAGATCCGGAACCGCAAGGACAAGACGCGTCGGGGGGGTACCACCCACATCGCCTAAATCGCGCCCAAATGCGTCGGGCGTGTCGTCGTCTTCGTCTCCGGCCAGCCAGCTTCGCCGTGGACATCGCCAACCCTGCGAGCTTCGTGGACCGTCCGATCAACATCCAAGGACCCAGTTTCGTCCACGTCACCCGAAGGTAATTTTCCACGTTGCAGTTTTAGATCCATTTTCAACCGTTGGATCGAGATCCAACGGTTTATATCAAGCCACGTAGCCGTAACCGCACCGTGTTTGGATAAATCTGAGCCGTTAGATCTAGATCGTAGGCTAGGGCTAACCCACGTTGTAGCATTAGATCGGATCTCGACCGTCCGATCAAGATCGAACGGTCCAGATCAACCATGTTGTTTCCAAACGCGTGAGGTTAGATCTGATCTGGACCGTTGATTTTCAAATCAACGTCCCAGATCGTGCCGCGTGTCCGGTAGTTGGACCGGCGCGGTCGACCGCGGTCGCCGCTGATGTCACGCGTGACGTCAGCGTGGGGCCCGCTTGTCAGCGGGACAGCCAACCGCACCATGACGTCACTGCTGACGTCACGGTGGGGCCCGCGTGTTAGTGCCGTCAGCCGAGCGTGATGACGTGATGTCATCCGAGGGGTCCCACATGTCAGTGAGACATGTACTCGTGGACCGGGTCCACAGTGAACCGGACCCGAACTGTGGACTTAGTCCATGGACCGGCTGACGCAATAAATTGATTTTTCAATAGAAAAATAATTCCGTGGAAAATCAAATCCCGTGCTGACGTCATGCTGACGTCATAATCGGATTTTTCAGTATAAAAATAAAAGAATTTATTCGGTTTAATGTTTTATTTGAATTTTCAAACTTCAAACGATTATAACTTTTGCGTTTTAACTCCGATTTAAACGATTCCAGTTTCTAAATTTTTATAAAATTGAGATCTACTTAAATATGAATTCTAATTAATTTTTTAATATGAAATTTTCTCTGTTATTATTTATTTAATAGATTCTTTAAACTTAAAACAATTATAACTTCTGCATTTTAACTCCGATTTGGGCGATTCAAGTTTCTAAAAATTTGTAAAATCATGCCCTCTCTGTTTATGAACTTTATTTGAATTTTTGGATACTTTTGCCCACTGTTTATTTATTTATTGCTATTTGCACGCGTTACGAGTAGACGTTGAAGTACCCGAGGGCTTCGAAGGAGAAGTGTTGACCCAGGAGCCAGCTCAAGACCAAGATCAAGTACTCTTTGAAGGCAAGTTGTGCTTTGACCATGTTGAGCCCATTCCTTTGAAATTATGTTGTTTCAAAGTATTGCATGCTAATTTAATTAGAATTTATGTTGATTAATTCTGGGATCAGTTAAATACCTAATTGTTGTATGACACCTTGTTGTATATATAATTGTATGCCATGGAACCCTTGACACCCTAGTTGTGGATTATTTAGTTGGGCATTATCAAATTGCCAACATGGGTAATTAGACCGTTGTATTATATTGCTTAGACCTACCACGTAGTCACCACATGACTTTGGATAATTACATGTTAACATTGACTTAATGACATATGGAACATGTTTTTGAGAAGTGTCATGTGTTATTGATGTTGTTATCGATGGCACGTGGTGCATGGTAATCAACTAGGGTTCGATAAATAGATTTAGACCGGGGCATGTGGCAAGAATGATATGGTGGGCCATGATTGGCACCGGGGAAGTTGATTTGGTTTTTGTGTAGTCTTGCCCTGGTCACCCTAAGGACTTAACCTTGCAAGCCTTTGAACTGAGTCAAATGTGCAACCACATGTCTGTAATGGGACGGACCTAGTTGATTAAGTTGCTAATAACGTACCTATGGGACCTCGGGGTGTCAACTATACCTTTTGTGTAGTTGTACGGGGGAGCATACCGGGGCTGCGGCCAGGTCCCATCTAACAGTTGATTGTCCTAGACTTTGCCTTTGCTAAGGGAAGGGTTATTGTGCAACAACCGGAGAGGCCCACTTGTGCTGTTAGAAGTTTCCGAAAAACTTTGTTACGAACACTCACCTTTGTGGTGTTTGGCTGTATCTTATGGGTAAAGTGCATAACCTCTGCAGAGTGTAAAATCTATTCAAATAGCCGTGTCCGCGGCATTGGACATTGCTCGGGAATTACAATCAAGGGGTGGACTTTCATGAAAACAACTTGGACTTGGGAAAGTTTGGTTGGGTTAAATAATGATGTTGATGGAAATGTGGATTTGGAAAGGGAAGTGTTTGTTTAACTCCTGGAAAAGTTATTGATATAAACTTTACTTTTACTGCTTTCGGATCTACTTACGCTACTTGTTAAACTGTTGTTTTACTGCAAATGTACCTGTTAGCCTATCCTTTGTGATAAGTCATGCATATAGAATATTAGTTTGCATTCTATGCATGACTTGCTGAGTACCAAGTACTCACCCTTGCCACAATACAACACCAGTTGAAGAAGAAGCAACGCCAGCTTTGGAAGAAGGACTTCAGGAGGAGCCATCTACTTAGGGAGCAAGCCCAGTCAGTTGCCTGTGGTATACTGGATGGCGCCACGTTGATACTTTTATTCCGCTGCATTTTATTTCCTTAATAAGTTTTCGCCCTGTGTGGCGTACTCTTGTAACTTGACCATAAGGTCGAGCAACCAGTTTGGTTATCTTAACTAAAGTACTTTATTGCTATCGATGTGTATGATTGTGATATTTACCGATGTTGAGACTGTGTGCACTAGCGTGATCCTGGACTAGTGCTGAATACACAGAGGGTTTAGATTTGCAAATTCGGGTCCCGACAGAGGTGGTATCAAAGCCATACTGACTGTAGGCTCACCCATAGTTAGAATGGTCGTAGTGAGGATAAAACTTATTTTCTAAAGTTAAAAGTTGTCAAGATAATGAATGAATTCTCGACTTACCCCTTTCTTTCTTGTTCATACCCCTTGCTGAGTTCTTTTGTCTTCCACTTTGATTTTAAAATGTTGCGTTCTTACGCGAGCGTCTTTTGGCAGATGTTGATGAAGAACAACTATGCTGAGCGTGAGGGAGGCTACACTACCAAGTTGTGGCGTATGCTGCAGTTTCTTGGAGGTTTTGAGAGACCGCTCTACCGAGGGACTACAATCGTGCAGGTGGGACTGGTCATAGGATGGGACGTCAAGATCACGGTGTATGCCCGAGAGAAGACGAAGTTCAGTCACCCTTTCCACTTCACCGCTAGGAGGTCAACATTTGAGATGGGAATTCAGGAGGTGTCACGTCGAGCGATGCAGCAGATTGCTCGCACCTACTCCAGAGAGCTGGAAGGCACAGTATTCCGTCACCACCCACGTTGAGATAGCAGAGCTCAGCGGAAGCCGATAGAAGATGAGGATGCTACTATCACACACTTGGCCAGATTCGTCATCGCCCAGGAGGAGCTTATCGATGACACAATCCAGGAGTTGATGAAGGCTCGCGAACAGGTTGAGAAAGGGAAAAAGCACCTAGAGAATGTTCGTGAGTACGTCGCCTATGCTGCGGAGAGGATCGCAGAGCTGGAGACTGCACTGTATGGGAAGGGCTCGGAGCCAGTGTTGGAACTGGACGCCCTAGACCTGGAGGAACCAGCACTTGAGCAGGAGCACCAGCCAGCACCATAGCCAGAGCCTGAACCTGAGGATGGTGCCACTTATTCGACTATTGCCGTTGTGGGGCATGGTGATCGCTTCGCACCTATGCCGCCGCATCCACCAAAAGGAGGCAGTGGAGGTTTTCTCGACGAGTGAGCGTAGGTTTTGCAGTTGAGACTCCTTCGTCGAGTCGCGTTATAGAATAAGAGTCACCCCTAGAGGCGTTAGACTCCAGTGTGCCAGTCGATTTGGATTTTCAACTGAGCTATCTCGTGTTGAGCTGCGTGCAGCTTCTCTTATGTATCCATCAGCTCTAGGGCCACGTGAACATAGGCATGTCCTGCTTTGATGAGGGCAACCATGTAATCCACGGTGGTGTCCTCCTCATCCTTAACACTCCTGAAGTGACCAAACAGCTTGTACTCCTTATGAGCCGAAAAGTAGCAATAAGCTGTGTGCTGAAGCTCATAGCTAAATATGAACCGCATATGAGCCATCGCCTCTCTAGCAGCCTCCTGACATCCCATCTTGTACGTATCTCTCTCCACTGTGAAGCGATAAGGCCTATTGCCCCTTACGTGGCTCTTGGAGAAGAGAGTGACCTTGACCCTCCAAGGCACACGACCATCCTCCTCTACTGTGACTCTGTGGTACTCTGGCCGATGGACGTGTCCAAGCTCCTAAAATTTTGATGAACATCATACTCATAGAATCCACCATCCTTCTCAGCGCAAGTGTTGATGAACATCATCTATAAAATTTTGAAATAAGAAAGAAGAAAATAAGCAAAACGGTTTTAACAAAAGAAGGAAAAAGGAAACAAAAGCAAGAGACTAAGATTGGTAAGGTAGCAACAAAGGAACTTAGAAGTTTATAAATAGTTATTTTTAATATAGTTCTTAAGGCTTGCCATTCTAACTAAATCACAACCTACAGTCGATATGGCTCTAATACCACCTCTGTTGGGACCGGATTTGCAAACCCGAACCCTCTGTGTATACTACACTAGTCTAGGATCATGCTAGTGCACACAGCGGTAACAACGATGATAACACATCCATATCACGAATCCAAGTATTAATAATTAAGCAACAGGTAACAACCTTATGGTCAAGAATTACAAATAAATGACAACAAAGGCTTAAATTAAAAAGGTAGCAGCAGAACCGAAATAAATAATAGCAAGATTAGCCCATCCATTCGCCCAACGGGCAATCGACTAGGGTGCTTGTCCTAGTACTCTGGATCTCCTCCATCGAAACCACAAGCAAAATACTCATAGCCACCTTCTGCTTTAGTGTACTCCTCTGTGGAAAGGGAGAATGTTGCAAGTTGAGTACACAACCGTACTCGCAAGTTTTGGAAACATAATGCATGATAACTATAAGCAAGGTTAAACAAATGAAGGCATAATATGGCTCATTTAGCATAAAGTAGAAATTTAACTTTAAATACAACTAGTAGTTTCACAAAGCATCATTTGACCACATACAGTTACAATAATTGAATTTGATATGACAACTAGAACAGGTTCTAATTACCTGGCTGGCTCCAACTGCCGAACAATAACCCAAGAGTTCTAACCACTCATGGATTTCCAAAACACCATTTTTATTTAAAACAAAACCAGAAAATTTACAGTGTGAAAGCGCACCTTAACCGCTCTTGACCGTGGGCACAACTACTTAAGTAGTTTTAACTCTAAGAGTGTGATAGCTTTACCCACAAGACATGAATATCACTTTTTCATTGCAACTTAACACACTTCCTTTGGTATACCACAGAGATTTCATGACAAGACCTTTATAAGGCACAACCCCGCTACTAACTTCGCCCGCTAAGGTTTCACTACTGATAGGGTTCTAGTTGCCCAGTTCAGAAGCCCCATCTTGCGCCTTGCAAGTACGTCCATCTAGCATCCACATTGATCCCACTAGCAAAGCTAATAACAAGACACACGAATTAATTGGCCAGGTGTGAGACCCTGCCTTCCACAGCACAGTGCACTGTAAAAGACAGGTTCTAAATATGCTTTCTGTGCTAGTCCCTGGATCAGTAGCTAGCACAAATATACACAAATTGCGATCACAACCATACATTACGTGATATTACAAACGTAGCGGAAGCAGTCCAAAATATTACAAGCCAGAAGTTCGGGCGTCTTTATCTTGCAATATGCCACTACCCATTTTCCACAGGCAACTGACAAGGAAGACCCTAGTTAGAAACATAATCATTATCCTCGTAACCTACGTTAGCATAAGTTTCCTCGAAGTATTCTAATCCTGCACCTAAAAACAACAAATATTGCAAGGGTGAGTACATTTCATAATCCGCAAGACTTGTAGTGTTTGCAAAACCTAATTATATGCAAGCTGAAACAAAGTGGGTCTTTACGGTTGATTGCATAAAGCTGAATTGAACATAAATACTGAACAGCAAATTGAAAGTGTAATTTCTAAAACAATTTGATAAGTGAAATAATATGTAACAAAAACAACATATCTCAATTGATCATAGCCATTTCATCTCATCAACTTTTGGCCAACACATGGCACCATTTTGCTATATCTCCAACATATAACACAAATCCGCTATATTTACCAACACATGGCACAACAGCTGAATTCAACCTTGCCAACAAATGCCAAGCATTGAATCATTTGTAAGGGTAAACTCACCATTTCCAAATTTTATCTTTCCATTTTTATAAAGATTATAAAAAATGTCTAACTAGTGCAAGTTCACCAAGTCTCCCATGACCACGAGCACAGCTTTTCGAAAAGATCTAAACTCTGCAGAGGTGTACAGCTTTACCCACAAGATATGTCCTCTCTCTTGCAATGCATATTAAACACACTTCCTTTGGTGTGCCGCAGAGAGTTCATAACAGAAACGTTACATTATTAAATCCCAGCTTTGCACTAGCTCAATACCGACAAACCCTTACTAATGGCAGCAGAAGATATTTGTACCCACGGTACGATGAACGGTTTCACATCCCGACGCCCCATTCTCCCCGTTATACTATTGCACCGGTATGCATTTACCCACAAGTCACTTGTGGCAGCCCCTTGTAAGCAAACACGACAAGATTTACTGCTTTTGCTACTTCGGCCTTCCAATGTGCAAAGCTAGTCTTAAATAACTTAATAGGTTAAGGCCGTCCAATACCAGCACTTGTGGATGTACGATTTTCCCTTGGATCATACAACACTATGTTCGATCCTTAAGGTGACATGGGCGATAATTCTTCCCCTATTTACGTGCAAGTCACATGCACACCCAGCTATTACCAATAATCACCCACGTCGAAACCATAGTTTTGTTTTCAACTTTATCAAACTATCAGTATTCTTTACTATAACACCCCAATCTTTGCTTTTCTTGAATTCAAATGGTACTTTGCATTTTTGAGAATTTTTGGAATTTCCTGGAATTTATTTGGATTATTTAGATCTAATTTGAATTTATTCTCTTTTGAGATAATTAAATAATTTAAAAAGTTTCATATGAAGTTTTGTTGAAAATATTTTAATTGAGCCCAACTGAGCTGGACCAAGTTTAACCCAACAGCGCCGGACAAAATTGAGCTCAACAACACTGGACCAAATCGAGCCAATTGCACCGGACTGAACCAAATCGCGCCGGACTAAAACCGTGTTCGCGCTGGATTGAACCGTGTTCGCACCGAACCAAATCAGCACCGGACCGAACCCGACTCAAACCCTAATTCACGCGACCATTGGATCTTGATCCGATGGCCAGGATTGTGCCACGTAACCTCGCCGTATCGTGCTCGGACTTCGCCGCCGCTGCCAACCACCTCCGCGAAATCCGCGTCTAGCTCAGCGTCCGTGCCGGCATTTAAAGTGTGGGTGTGCGCACCGTGTTGCCCGTTTGCTTGTGCATGTCTTGCCCTAGGAGCCCTAGTCCCAATCGCCATCGTTTAGGGTTAAAATGCTCGCCGTCAATCTTCTGTGCCACCGCGGATTCTCATCTTCCCCGTCAACGCCGGGCCGTTTTTCGCCGCACCAAGCCTAGATCTGGAGTGGTCGTGTCAAGGCGCTTCGGGAAGGACGTTTCACCTCGCCGGATCCGCGCCGAAACGCCGTTGCACCAGTCATCTTCCCCGGCTCCGTTCACCTGCGCCGCCGTGCCTCCATCGGACCTTCGCGCTCAACCTCGACCGTCCGATCATCATCTCGCGGCTGAGTGAGTCCACGTAGCCCTCCTCTCATGCCGTAGATCTGAAAACCTAGATCTATATGCGTTTTCAACCATTAGATTTAGATCCGGTGACTTAGATTGTGCCACGTAGCTCTACGATGCACCATGTTAGTTGACGCTGGACCAAATTTCCCAAGTAACCGAGTGTAGCACCTGTACGCCGGACCAACAATTTGGTCCGTCGTGAGTGACGCTGGACCAATTATTTGGTCCATCATGGACGATGCCAGTGAACATGTAGATTACGTTTGTGCCGAACCAAAGATTTGGGTCCATGGTGCACGTGTAGCCTGTTGGCGACGAACCAAAGTTTAACTCCGATTGAACGCGTAGTCCATGTTCGCACCGGACCAAAGTTAGGGTGTGTCGTGAACGTGTGATCTGTTGGCGCCGGACCAAAGTTTAACTCCGATTGAACGTGTAGTTTAGGTTTGAGCCGGACCAAAGTAATGGTCCATGGTGAATGTGTAGTCTATGTATGCGCCGGACCAAAGTAATGGTCCGTGGTGAACGTATAGTTCGATGCTGCATCGGACAAAATTCCCCAAGCAACCGAGAGTCGATGTGTACGCTGGACCAAATTTCTGGTACGTCGTGACTGACGCCGGACCAAAAGTTCGGTCTGTCGTGGATGCTGCCGGACCAAGTCCCGGTCCGGTGTGAACGGATTAATTAAGCCGTTATATTTAGTTCGTACAATGTAGATTGTGCCACGTGTTAGTGATGACATCATAAATGTTTTTCTCGAATAAAAATTATTTTATTAATTCGGTTTATTCTTTTTAAATATAGTTTCAAACTACAAGATGCTATAACTTTTGCGTTTTAACTCTAATTTGAGTGGTTCAAATTTTTAAAAAATTTTAAAATTGAGATCTTTCTGTTTATGAATCTTATTTGAATTTTTGAACCTTGTTTGCTTGCTGTTTATTTATTTTATTGCTATTTGTGCATGTTACGAGTAGACGTTGAAGTGCCCGAAGGCTTCGAAGGTGAAGTTTTGACCCAGGAGCCAACTCAAGACCAGGAACAAGTACTTTTTGAAGGCAAGTTATGCTTTGATCATGTTGATCCTTTTTTTGAAAATTATTTCGATTCAAATTATTGCATGCTAGTTTAATTAGAAAATATTTTAAATATTTCTGGGAATTAGATGAATGCCTAGTTGCTGTATGACACCTTGATTATTTAATTATGAGCCATGAACCCCTTTGTCACCCTAGTTGTGGATTATTCAGTTGGACATTATTAAATTGCCAACATGGGTAATTAGACCGCTGTAGTATAATGCTGGCCACGTAGTCATGATATGATTTTGGATGATCAATTATTAATGTTGACTTAAAGAGATATGGAATATATTTTGGAAAGTGTCACATGTTATTGATGATGATATTGATGGCACGTGGTGCATGGTAATCAACCCGGGTGATAAAATGATTTTAGACTAGGGCAAGTGGCAAGATTGTAATGGTGGGCCAGGAGTGGCACCGAGAGAGTCATTTTGGTTTTGCTAATTGGGTAGTCTTGCCCTGGTCAACCTAAGGACTTAACCTTGCAAGCCTTTGAACCGAGTTCATCATACAATCACATGTCTGGAATGGGACAGACCTAATTGAGTAGGTTACTGATAACTTGCATGTGGTACCTCAGGGTGTCAGCTATACTTATGTGTAGTTGTACGGGGGAGCGTACTAGGTGCTGCAGCATGGTACTCATCCAACGGTATGTCGGTCCTATACTTCACCTCTACTGAGGGAAGGGATAGTGTACATATGGCAACCAGGGAGGTTCACTTGTTAAGGTAGAAGTGTCCGAAAGGCTTTGTTACGGTCACTTGCCTTTGTGGTGTTTGACTGTATCTTGTGGGTAAAGTGTATAACCTATGTAGAGTGTACAACCTATTTGAATAGCCGAGTCCACGGTATTGGACACTGCTCGGGGATTACAGTCAAGGGTTAGACTTTCATGAAAATAACTTGGTCATTTGGTATGGAATGGATGAATTTGCTTTAGGTTGGTAAATGCTTTACTTGTGAAATTGTTTATGAAAGTTACTATTGTTATCATTGTTTTACTGCTTTCGATCTATTACTGTTATTTATAAATGTTGCTTTACTGCAAATGAACCACTTAGCCTGTTATTTGGAATAAGTCATGCATGTAGCTACTAGACTATATTCTGTGCATGACTTGCTGAGTACCAAAGTACTCACCCCTTGCAATAACACAACATCAGTTGAAGAATAAGCAACGCTAGCTTTGGAGGAGGAGTTCCAAGAGGAGCCAACGAACTAGGGGAGAGCCTAGTCAGTTGTCTGTGGCATATTGGTTGGCGCCACATGTTTTTTTATTTTCCGCTGCAGATTTATTTGAGTAAGACTTAAGCCCTGCGAGACGTACTTTTATAACTTGACCATAAGGTCGAGCAACCGGTTATATTTCCCTTTTCAATAAAGTACCTTACTATTTCACTGAGTATGATTGTGGTATTTACCGATGTTGAGACTGTTTGTACTAGCGTGATCCTGGACTAGTGCTGAATACACGGAGAGTTCGGATTTGCAAATTCGGGTCCTGACATTTACTACCCTAATTATCCATTAAAAATTTTCATAAAGAAAGGTGTGGGTGTGTCAGTCACCAATATGTTTCTAAAGCAATATTAAGCATATGCAATTATTAACCAGATATATTACCAGACTGTCCAATCATCAACTAGGGTTATCAAGGTGTACATTTCAATATTAATCAAGGATATCCACCAATGAAGGGTATAACTACCGGTAACCACAAAATAAACATTTATTCAGAATATAAAGCATGCAGGCAGATTCTTAATCACATTTTAAGTGGTTACGAAATATGGGATCAATATGGTCAAGGGGGTGCTTGCTTTGCTAATCGTTGTCGTCAAGAAGAAACTTGGACTCGTTAATTGTAGTGTTAGTCACATCGGATTGTACTCATCATACCGCAGTACATGGCAAATAGCAAAAAACAAAAAGGCAAACAGAACACAGATAGCAATCAAACAATATATATATTATTACAAGCATCAAGCATGGTTTTTAGGGTTAGTTCTCACGATTTTATGGGTTATCTAATAGTCTAGAAACTAGGGTTACCTATGCTCAGGTTATCAACTTTTCAACAGAGTAACATATATAGCAATCATAGTATCCCAAATATTTTCATCCTAATAGGTGCCCTACTATTTTTAGGGTATTTACAAAGTGGTTGCATCAATTTTAAAGTTTATATTCTTTACTTTATACATGCAAGAATATTAACACCAAGAAACAAGTATCATTTTGTAAAATGATCTAAATCAAATAGAAACCTAAATATTTTTGCATATTTGGGTTGGTCACACTACATGGAATCTAACAAAATTTGTTTCATGCAATTTGGAGTTCATTTGTACAAATTCTACACATAGCATAATTTAAACCTAGCATTCAAATTTGAATTTAAATTTTAAACAAAGAGAAAACATGAAATATTTTTACATATTCGGAACCTACAAGTTAAACCATGAATTTATAAATTTATTTCATAATTTTTGGATTTATAATGCAAAAGTTATGGAAGTTTGAAGGTTTAGGTTTTAGAAATATGCCAAAAACGGAATATACGCTTTCCGACTTGGAAAGCGCACTTTCCTTTTTTGGCTACTTTCCCAATCGGGTTGTCTGACATGCGGGACCTGCATGGCATTGACTTGGTGCATTCGCATGAGACCGACCGAGGGGGCCTGCACGGCAGGGACTGAGAGAGGGGGGGAAGGAGAGGGCGCGGGCGGCTGACATGCCGGGCCCACGCGGTAGCCTCACCGAGCAGGGGAGGCGGAGGCGTGCCTCGCCAGCGGTGAAGGAGGGCCGGAGGGGCTCGGGTGAGTCGCTAGGGGGGGAGACTTGGCCGAGAAGAAGGAGGGTGCCAGCACGGAGGCTTCGGCGGCTGTAACATCCCAAAATTTGCTTTTAATATATTTAGTGTGTTTCTGGAATATTTGGAATTTTTTTTTCGAATTAAATTGGAACCCTCGCGAGTAATTCGGGTTCGAGTATATTGAACTAATCACGTTAAATAAAGATTAGGCATTTTCGAATAAGCATAAAAATTAAAATTTTGTTGATAATTAAGATAGTTGACAGACGAGAGTGTTCACTTCAAATATTTTTGAAAAATATGTTATATAACGTAAGTCGTTGATTTTATAAAAATCGGGACAGGTGTCTGATTCACGAAAAGAATTTTTGTGAGAAATCTATACGTCGAAAAATCATGAAACCAACTTTGTTAAGTTCCAAGTAGTTCCTAATATTTTAGAGAAATTTTTTTTTCTTTAGATATTTAGAACCTCTCTGCTATTTTTTTTCTCTCTTCCTAAACCGGTTCTGAGAACGTATATACGTGTATGCATCCTAGCACTACGTCCTGGCCGGTTCGATTTCCTTTTCTCCACGTATGAAGCATTATGGGAAACTCTCACGCATGGGGCTTAACTCACAATACCTTTTCTTGCCTTTTCCATTCTAGCCATTTCCTCTGTCGGGACCCGAATCTGCAAATCCGAACCCTCTGTGTATTCTGTACTAGTCCAGGATCACGCTAGTACACACAGTGGTACAGTGGTTGAGTATCACAATCATACACAGCGGAATTAATAATAAAGTACTTCAAACATTTAATAAACTGGTTACAAGACCTTAAGGTCAACTTACATATAGTCTGCCACGCAGGGCTTACAACAACAAATGTGAATAATCAGCAGCGGAACAAATAACGTCGGTGACTCCCATCAATACGCCACAGGCAACTGACAAGGTTCAACTCCTAGATAATTGCCTCCTCGTGGAACTTCGCCTTCTTCAAAGTTGTAGTCTTCTCCTCAACTGATGATTTTGTTGGAAGCAAGGATGAGTATACAACATACTCAGCAAGTTATGCACAGAGGTGCAATTCTATTACTATATGCATGGCTTCTTCCAAAGGAAGGGCTTAAGTGGTTATTTTGCATCAAACATCATTTTGCTTTGATTAAATAATCTTAATAGATTCAAAAGCGGTAAAACCATATTATACAATAAGTTGTCAATATCTTTTCCAAACAGTTTGGCACAAAGCCCTAAATCACTTTAGCAGTTATCTCTGGCCTACAACCACCCATTCCCACATTTTATTTTATAAAGTCTAACCCTTGACTGTAATCCCCGAGCGTTGTCCAGTACCGTGGACTCGGCTATTCGAATAGTTTCGACACACTCTGCAGAGGTTATGCACTTTACCCACAAGATACAATCAACTCACCACGTCTGCCGTGAATCGCCATACAAGAGTATGCGAATGAGTGATCATAACAAAGCCTTTCAGAAGCCTCTAACTATACAAGTGGACCTCTCAGGTTGTTGCACACTATCCCTTCCCTTAGTACAGCGAAGTATAGGTCAACCAACCGCTTGATAGGGTACCTAGCCAGAGCACCCGCACGCTCCCCGCTCAACTACTCAAAAGGTATAGTTGACACCCTGAGGTACCAAATGCAAGTTATTAGCAACCTACTCAACTAGGTCCGCCCCATTACAGACATGTGGTTGCATGATTGACTCAGGTCAGAGACTTGCAAGGTTAAGTCCTTAGGGTGATCGAAGCAAGACTACCCGAAGAACCAAAACGACTTTCCGGTGCCAATCATGGCCCACCCTATCATTCTTGCCACTTGCCCGGTCTAAATCTATTTATCACCCCAGTTTGATTATTGTGCAACGCATGCCAACAATAATATCAATTACCATGTAGAACCACAAGGGTATCTACACTTCACATCATCACGTGGCAAGATTACACTGATTCCAAAACTCATTCCATATAACATTAGTCAATATTATTTTGCCATTTGAAACATATTTCACGTAAGCATAGCTAAGCAACTATTCACGGTCTAGCCTCCCGTGTTGGCACAATCATAACATCCAACTATTTTAACCCAACTTAAGATGACAATGGAATACATGGTATACAAATATTAATCATCAAGGTGGAATTAACAAATAGGTTTATTAGCTATCTTACCCAAATTAAATTATTCACTTTAATCAATATAGCATGCATAATTTAAATCAGAATACATTTAAAAAAACTAGGAGCAATATGGTCAAAGCACAACTTGCCTTCAAATATCTGATGATCTTGATCTAGGGCTTGAGCTTGGTCTTCAACTCCCGCACTCTCGCACAGTTCAACGTCTACGCGTAACAGATAAAGAACCAAATAAACACACAAAACAATGTACAAACACACATTCAAAGAAATGCCGCAAATAAAACTAATTCATAATTTCATGAAAATTTCCATATAACTAGTTTATCATTTTATATGATTTATAAAATTTATTTTGGAATTTTTGAACGTATAGTTTAAGAGCTACAAAATGCGTAAGTTCGGATTTTCCGAAAATAATTTAACAGTACAATTTTATTTATAAAATTTCATAAAAAATACTGTAGAAATGTATTAATTTATACTAATTAACAAAATTTGTTGCAAGTGATTCGGACTTAAAACGAATTTCTAGCGAAAAAGAGAAAATTCGTAATTTCGGAAAAACTCATGTACAACTAGCCTTCATTCCTATTCTGCATGGCACTATTCATAGTATATATGTGTATACTCTATTCGGCTAGGACACGTTTGAAGAAAACCGAAACCACACATAAATAGCATATTTAAATACGTATTCTTCCAAATATAACCGTATACTCGTATAAAAAAAAATTAAACTTGCGAAACGGCCGAATATACGTATGCAGATCCGACGAATATATCCATACGTATACATACTACTAGCGTCTAATAACAGAGAGTACCAAATCAATACGCTACGATATATATTTTTACCTGCGTAGCAACCGAATATATCTACGCGCGACTATATCTACACGTGAATCGACCAAGTATACCTACAGGTAGACATGTAAATGCGCAGGCTACAGAATACCTCCGCCTAACCTATACGTATATATTCTAACATATATATACACGATTACGCGCCGACAGGATCAATCAACCGGTAGAAATAGAACGCGCGCAAAAGAAAGGCGAGAGAGTACCGATCGACGACAGGCAGTAGCGCGGATCGTCGACGCGGAAGAAGGCGATGCCGGAGAGTGCGACGGTGACGGTGACGATGGTGGAGGCAACTTCAACGGCGGCGACAGCGTTAACGACAACGGCGACGGCGGCGGCGGCAACGCGGCGACAGCGACGGCGACCACGACGGCGATAGCGGCGACTGCGTCAACGGGGATGGCAACGCGGCGAGGGCGAGGGCGACGGTGACGACGCACGGTTGGCGACAAGGAACCAAGATTTCTGCAGCGTTCCCGGCCGAACGGCTATGTGGAGGAGATGAAATGGACGTGGTTCACACAGGGAAAAAAATGAGATCAGTAGGGAAGGCAAGAAGAAACTTAAGGTGCTGATGGTGCAAGATTAAAAACTGAGGAAAGGAGAAAAGCACAAGAAACGGCTGCAATGGGAAACGGCAAGAAAATGGAAGGCTTCATGCTTAGGGAATGGTTGGCAGAGGAAACGTAGGGAATGAAGGGGCATTTCACGCATGCATGAGTGAATAGAGAGACACCTACATTACTAGCCGGCCCAGGCATGCATGAATGAAGGAACCGACTGGGAACGGCAACGGCTGAAATCAAGGGAAAAACGTGAACGTATTCCACCATTATTGCTGCTGCATGCATTCGGAAGGACAAATGAAATGATGAGCTCCTAATTGCATGCACTTGGATACGGCTTAAAGAGAGAAAAAAAATGGCTAGAATGGAAAAGGCAAGAAAAGGTATTGTGAGTTAAGCCCCATGCGTGAGAGTTTCCCATAATGCTTCATACGTGGAGAAAAGGAAATCGAACTGCCAGACGTAGTGCTAGGATGCATACACGTATATACGTTCTCAGAACCGGTTTAGGAAGAGAGAAAAAAAATAGCAGAGAGGTTCTAAATATCTAAAGAAAAAAAAATTTCTCTAAAATATTAGGAACTACTTGGAACCTAACGAAGTTGGTTTCGCGATTTTTCAACGTGTAGATTTTTCGCAAAAATTCTTTTAGTGAAACAGACACCTGTACAGATTTTTATAAAATCAACGACGTACGTTATATAACATATTTTTCAAAAATATTTGAAGTGAACACTCTCGTCTGTCAACTATCTTAATTATCAACAAAATTTTAATTTTTATGCTTATTCGAAAATGCCTAATCTTTATTTAACGTGATTAGTTCAATATACTCGAACCCGAATTACTCGCGAGGGTTCCAATTTAATTCGAAAAAAAAATTCCAAATATTCCAGAAACACACTAAATATATTAAAAGCAAATTTTGGGATGTTACAAACCTCCCCCCTTAACAGAATCTCGTCCCCGAGATTCGAGGCTAACTAGAGAATAGGTTTGGAAACTCCTTCTTCAAATCTTCTTTGCGTTGCTAAGTCACTCCTCCATGGGACTATGCGGAAGCGGATTGTTTTATTCCTAGTTTCTCGTTCAGCTGGGTCCAAAATCTTAACTGGATACTCTTTGTAGGTCAGATCTTCTTGCAGTTCAATCTCCTCCAACAAATGGACTTCACCTCTATGGCTCAAGATCTTGAATGGTCCAATATATCGTGGTGCGGGCTTTCCTTTAGTGTGGAACCTTTTAACTCCTTTGAGAGGTGTAACTCTAAGATATACGTAATCTGCTGGCTCAAAACTCAAGTCCCTGTCTGGTGGCATACCAAGTAGGTCTTATGAATGCACTTCTGAGTATTTGCCAATCACGGGTACTTCTTCTTGAATATTAGCTTTCGCACTATTGACCATCAACTGGCCATCCCAACTACGGTTACTTGAGATTTCTCACACTTCCGTGACCCCAAACCAAAACCACCTTGTGCTTGGGTAACTAATCCACTCTGAGACTAGCATCTAAGGTCTTGGTTTCTAATATAATGAGTAACCAAACATCTCAACTGCACCTACCCTGTGAGTTGTTTATACTGACATTGACAACCTTCCACACATTGAAGATTTTCCTCAAAACACAACCTTTAGGCTCACTTTCATGTTACCTGTACCACAACAAACGGTGGCTCATACCATGACACCACACTGTGCTCATAGCCTCAAGTTCTAGCTCTATGACTATCATTCCACACAGCTCATTATTAGCTGCTCTATGAAGACATCTGATCTTTATTAATACTCTTGCTTCAAAACTTTTCATATCAGCATACAAGCTATAATTTTTAACGAGAGAATTCTTACAAAGGTTTCTCAACTAATTACTCTCTCATAAGCATGAAACATTACATTATTTAAAGAAAACTTATGCCTTGGACATCCTCAGTAGGGTCTTCATTCACACACTTCTTCTGCATCTGAACCTTTCGCACGGGTTGCGTATCTCTAGCGCGACTTGTTCCGCAATTTTCTCCTGGTATTGATGTCTTGGTAGGTGTAGAACTGGAATTGAAACAGGCAGGTGTATTTTTTTCTCTCTTCCTAAACCGGTTCTGAGAACGTATATACGTGTATGCATCCTAGCACTACGTCCTGGCCGGTTCGATTTCCTTTTCTCCACGTATGAAGCATTATGGGAAACTCTCACGCATGGGGCTTAACTCACAATACCTTTTCTTGCCTTTTCCATTCTAGCCATTTTTTTTCTCTCTTTAAGCCGTATCCAAGTGCATGCAATTAGGAGCTCATCATTTCATTTGTCCTTCCGAATGCATGCAGCAGCAATAATGGTGGAATACGTTCACGTTTTTCCCTTGATTTCAGCCGTTGCCGTTCCCAGTCGGCTCCTTCATTCATGCATGCCTGGGCCGGCTAGTAATGTAGGTGTCTCTCTATTCACTCATGCATGCGTGAAATGCCCCTTCATTCCCTACGTTTCCTCTGCCAACCATTCCCTAAGCATGAAGCCTTCCATTTTCTTGCCGTTTCCCATTGCAGCCGTTTCTTGTGCTTTTCTCCTTTCCTCAGTTTTTAATCTTGCACCATCAGCACCTTAAGTTTCTTCTTGCCTTCCCTACCGATCTCATTTTTTTTCCCTGTGTGAACCACGTCCATTTCATCTCCTCCACATAGCCGTTCGGCCGGGAACGCTGCAGAAATCTTGGTTCCTTGTCGCCAACCGTGCGTCGTCACCGTCGCCCTCGCCCTCGCCGCGTTGCCATCCCCGTTGACGCAGTCGCCGCTATCGCCGTCGTGGTCGCCGTCGCTGTCGCCGCGTTGCCGCCGCCGCCGTCGCCGTTATGCGTTACGCTGTCGCCGCCGTTGAAGTTGCCTCCACCATCGTCACCGTCACCGTCGCACTCTCCGGCATCGCCTTCTTCCGCGTCGACGATCCGCGCTACTGCCTGTCGTCGATCGGTACTCTCTCGCCTTTCTTTTGCGCGCGTTCTATTTCTACCGGTTGATTGATCCTGTCGGCGCGTAATCGTGTATATATATGTTAGAATATATACGTATAGGTTAGGCGGAGGTATTCTGTAGCCTGCGCATTTACATGTCTACCTGTAGGTATACTTGGTCGATTCACGTGTAGATATAGTCGCGCGTAGATATATTCGGTTGCTACGCAGGTAAAAATATATATCGTAGCGTATTGATTTGGTACTCTCTGTTATTAGACGCTAGTAGTATGTATACGTATGGATATATTAAATCGGATCTGCATACGTATATTCGGCCGTTTCATAAGTTTAATTTTTTATACGAGTATACGGTTATATTTGGAAGAATACGTATTTAAATATGCTATTTATGTGTGGTTTCGGTTTTCTTCAAACGTGTCCTAGCCGAATAGAGTATACACATATATACTATGAATAGTGCCATGCAGAATAGGAATGAAGGCTAGTTGTACATGAGTTTTTCCGAAATTACGAATTTTCTCTTTTTCGCTAGAAATTCGTTTTAAGTCCGAATCACTTGCAACAAATTTTGTTAATTAGTATAAATTAATACATTTCTACAGTATTTTTTATGAAATTTTATAAATAAAATTGTACTGTTAAATTAATTGCGGAAAATCCGAACTTACGCATTTTGTAGCTCTTAAACTATACGTTCAAAAATTCCAAAATAAATTTTATAAATCATATAAAATGATAAACTAGTTATATGGAAATTTTCATGAAATTATGAATTAGTTTTATTTGCGGCATTTCTTTGAATGTGTGTTTGTACATTGTTTTGTGTGTTTATTTGGTTCTTTATCTGTTACGCGTAGACGTTGAACTGTGCGAGAGTGCGGGAGTTGAAGACCAAGCTCAAGCCCTAGATCAAGATCATCAGCTTTTTGAAGGCAAGTTGTGCTTTGACCATATTGCTCCTAGTTTTTTTAAATGTATTCTGATTTAAATTATGCATGCTATATTGATTAAAGTGAATAATTTAATTTGGGTAAGATAGCTAATAAACCTATTTGTTAATTCCACCTTGATGATTAATATTTGTATACCATGTATTCCATTGTCATCTTAAGTTGGGTTAAAATAGTTGGATGTTATGATTGTGCCAACACGGAGGCTAGACCGTGAATAGTTGCTTAGCTATGCTTACGTGAAATATGTTTCAAATGGCAAAATAATATTGACTAATGTTATATGGAATGAGTTTTGGAATCAGTGTAATCTTGCCACGTGATGATGTGAAGTGTAGATACCCTTGTGGTTCTACATGGTAATTGATATTATTGTTGGCATGCGTTGCACAATAATCAAAGCAGGGTGATAAATAGATTTAGACCAGGGCAAGTGGCAAGAATGATAGGGTGGGCCATGATTGGCACCGGGAAAGTCGTTTTGGTTCTTCGGGTAGTCTTGCCCTGATCACCCTAAGGACTTAACCTTGCAAGCCTTTGAATCGGGTCAATCATGCAACCACATGTACGTAATGGGGCGGACCTAGTTGAGTAGGTTGCTAATAACTTGCATTTGGTACCTCAGGTGTCAACTATACCTTTTGTGTAGTTGAGCGGGAGCGTCTGGTGCTCTGACTAGGTACCCTATCCAACGGTTGGTTGACCTATACTTCGCTTGTACTAAGGGAAGGGATAGTGTGCAACAACCGGAGAGGTCCACTTGTATAGTTAGAGGCTTCTGAAAGGCTTTGTTATGATCACTCATTCGCATACTCTTGTATGGCGATTCACGGCAGACGTGGTGAGTTGATTGTATCTTGTGGGTAAAGTGTATAACCTCTGCAGAGTGTGTCGAAACTATTCGAATAGCCGAGTCCACGGTATTGGACAACGCTCGGGGATTACAGTCAAGGGTTAGACTTTATAAAATAAAATGTGGGAATGGGTGGTTGTAGGCCAGAGATAACTGCTAAAGTGATTTAGGGCTTTGTGCCAAACTGTTTGGAAAAGATATTGACAACTTATTGTATAATATGGTTTTACCGCTTTTGAATCTATTAAGATTATTTAATCAAAGCAAAATGATGTTTGATGCAAAATAACCACTTAAGCCCTTCCTTTGGAAGAAGCCATGCATATAGTAATAGAATTGCACCTCTGTGCATAACTTGCTGAGTATGTTGTATACTCATCCTTGCTTCCAACAAAATCATCAGTTGAGGAGAAGACTACAACTTTGAAGAAGGCGAAGTTCCACGAGGAGGCAATTATCTAGGAGTTGAACCTTGTCAGTTGCCTGTGGCGTATTGATGGGAGTCACCGACGTTATTTGTTCCGCTGCTGATTATTCACATTTGTTGTTGTAAGCCTGCGTGGCGCTATATGTAAGTTGACCTTAAGGTCTTGTAACGATTTATTAAATGTTTGAAGTACTTTATTATTAATTCCACTGTATGATTGTGATACTCAACCACCGTACTAATTAGGTACTAGCGTGATCCTGGACTAGTACAGAATACACAGAGGGTTCGGATTTGCAGATTCGGGTCCCGACAGAGGTACAAGACCTTAAGGTCAACTTACATATAGTCTGCCACGCAGGGCTTACAACAACAAATGTGAATAATCAGCAGCGGAACAAATAACGTCGGTGACTCCCATCAATACGCCACAGGCAACTGACAAGGTTCAACTCCTAGATAATTGCCTCCTCGTGGAACTTCGCCTTCTTCAAAGTTGTAGTCTTCTCCTCAACTGATGATTTTGTTGGAAGCAAGGATGAGTATACAACATACTCAGCAAGTTATGCACAGATGTGCAATTCTATTACTATATGCATGGCTTCTTCCAAAGGAAGGGCTTAAGTGGTTATTTTGCATCAAACATCATTTTGCTTTGATTAAATAATCTTAATAGATTCAAAAGCGGTAAAACCATATTATACAATAAGTTGTCAATATCTTTTCCAAACAGTTTGGCACAAAGCCCTAAATCACTTTAGCAGTTATCTCTGGCCTACAACCACCCATTCCCACATTTTATTTTATAAAGTCTAACCCTTGACTGTAATCCCCGAGCGTTGTCCAGTACCGTGGACTCGGCTATTCGAATAGTTTCGACACACTCTGCAGAGGTTATGCACTTTACCCACAAGATACAATCAACTCACCACGTCTGCCGTGAATCGCCATACAAGAGTATGCGAATGAGTGATCATAACAAAGCCTTTCAGAAGCCTCTAACTATACAAGTGGACCTCTCGGTTGTTGCACACTATCCCTTCCCTTAGTACAAAGCGAAGTATAGGTCAACCAACCGCTTGATAGGGTACCTAGTCAGAGCACTACGCTCCCCGCTCAACTACACAAAAGGTATAGTTGACACCCTGAGGTACCAAATGCAAGTTATTAGCAACCTACTCAACTAGGTCCGCCCCATTACAGACATGTGGTTGCATGATTGACCCAGTTCAAAGGCTTGCAAGGTTAAGTCCTTAGGGTGATCAGGGCAAGACTACCCGAAGAACCAAAACGACTTTCCCGGTGCCAATCATGGCCCACCCTATCATTCTTGCCACTTGCCCCGGTCTAAATCTATTTATCACCCCAGTTTGATTATTGTGCAACGCATGCCAACAATAATATCAATTACCATGTAGAACCACAAGGGTATCTACACTTCACATCATCACGTGGCAAGATTACACTGATTCCAAAACTCATTCCATATAACATTAGTCAATATTATTTTGCCATTTGAAACATATTTCACGTAAGCATAGCTAAGCAACTATTCACGGTCTAGCCTCCCGTGTTGGCACAATCATAACATCCAACTATTTTAACCCAACTTAAGATGACAATGGAATACATGGTATACAAATATTAATCATCAAGGTGGAATTAACAAATAGGTTTATTAGCTATCTTACCCAAATTAAATTATTCACTTTAATCAATATAGCATGCATAATTTAAATCAGAATACATTTAAAAAAACTAGGAGCAATATGGTCAAAGCACAACTTGCCTTCAAAAAGCTGATGATCTTGATCTAGGGCTTGAGCTTGGTCTTCAACTCCCGCACTCTCGCACAGTTCAACGTCTACGCGTAACAGATAAAGAACCAAATAAACACACAAAACAATGTACAAACACACATTCAAAGAAATGCCGCAAATAAAACTAATTCATAATTTCATGAAAATTTCCATATAACTAGTTTATCATTTTATATGATTTATAAAATTTATTTTGGAATTTTTGAACGTATAGTTTAAGAGCTACAAAATGCGTAAGTTCGATTTTCCGCAATTAATTTAACAAGACAATTTTATTTATAAAATTTCATAAAAATACTGTAGAAATGTATTAATTTATACTAATTAACAAAATTTGTTGCAAGTGATTCTGACTTAAAACGAATTTCTAGCGAAAAGAGAAAATTGTAATTTTGGGAAAACTCACGTACAACTAGCCTTCAATCCTATTCTGCATGGCACTATTCACAGTATATATGTGTACACTCCTATTCGGCTAGGACACGTGAGAAGAAAACCAAAACCACGTATAAATAGCATATCTAAATACGTATTCTTCCTAATATAACCGTATACTCGTATAAAAAAATTAAACTTGCGAAACGGCCGAATATATATATGCAGATCCGACGAATATATCCATACGTATACATACTACTAGCGTCTAATAACAGAGAGTACCAAATCAATACGCTACGATATATATTTTTACCTGTGTAGCAACCGAATATATCTAAGCGCGACTATATCTACACGTGAATCGACCAAGTATACCTACAGTAGACATGTAAATGCAAGAATACGAATACCTCCGCCTTAACCTATACGTATATATTCTAACATATATATACACGATTACGCCACGGCGAGATCAATCAACCGGTAGAAATAGAACGCGCAAAAGAAAGGCGAGAGTACCGATCGACGACAAAGAGCGCCGGATCGTCGACGCGAAGAAGGCGATGCCGAGAGTGCGACGGTCGGTGACGATGGTGGAGGCAACTTCAACGGCGGCGATAAATAAGTAACGATAACGGCGACGGCGGCGGGCGGCAACGCTGGCGACAATGACGGCGACCACGACGGCGAGAAGCGGCGATCGCTAACGGGATGGCAACGCGCGAGGGCGAGGGCGACGGTGACGACGCACGGTTGGCAAGGAACCAAGATTTCTGCGGCGTTCGCCGAACGGCTATGTGGAGGAGATGAAATGGACGTGGTTCACACAGGGGAAAAATGAGACCGGTTGGGAAGGCAAGAAGAAACTTAAGGTGCTGATGGTGCAAGATTAAAAACTGAGGAAAGAAGAAAAGCAGAAGAAACGGCTGCAATGGGAAACGGCAAGAAAATGGAAGGCTTCATGCTTAGGGAATGGTTGGCGAGAGGAAACGTAGGGAATGAAGGGGCATTTCACGCATGCATGAGTGAATAGAGAGACACCTACATTACTAGCCGGCCCAGGCATGCATGAATGAAGGAGCCGACTGGGAACGGCAACGGCTGAAATCAAGGGAAAAACGTGAACGTATTCCACCATTATTGCTGCTGCATGCATTCGGAAGGACAAATGAAATGATGAGCTCCTAATTGCATGCACTTGGATACGGCTTAAAGAGAGAAAAAAAATGGCTAGAATGGAAAAGGCAAGAAAAGGTATTGTGAGTTAAGCCCCATGCGTGAGAGTTTCCCATAATGCTTCATACGTGGAGAAAAGGAAATCGAACCGGCCAGGACGTAGTGCTAGGATGCATACACGTATATACGTTCTCAGAACCGGTTTAGGAAGAGAGAAAAAAAATAGCAGAGAGGTTCTAAATATCTAAAGAAAAAAAAATTTCTCTAAAATATTAGGAACTACTTGGAACTTAACAAAGTTGGTTTCATGATTTTTCGACGTATAGATTTCTCACAAAAATTCTTTTCGTGAATCAGACACCTGTCCCGATTTTTATAAAATCAACGACTTACGTTATATAACATATTTTTCAAAAATATTTGAAGTGAACACTCTCGTCTGTCAACTATCTTAATTATCAACAAAATTTTAATTTTTATGCTTATTCGAAAATGCCTAATCTTTATTTAACGTGATTAGTTCAATATACTCGAACCCGAATTACTCGCGAGGGTTCCAATTTAATTCGAAAAAAAAATTCCAAATATTCCAGAAACACACTAAATATATTAAAAGCAAATTTTGGGATGTTACAGCGGCAAGGAAAAAGGACAGAGGAGTGGGCGTGAGCACGTGATGGCAGGGCATGGCTGGGCGCTTCGGAGTAGGTGTAGAGGACATCCTCGAGGAGAGGCTGCTGCGCCCATCAAACAAAAGGGGGGCGGTGAGAGAAGCTCTAGGTCACTCGCGCGAGGAAGAGAAAAGAGAAGGGAGGAAGAAAGAAGAGAGAAGGGATTGACGGGTGGCCCTGAGCCCACTGGCAGCGAGAGGAGAGGGATTAAATGCTTTTGACTTTCTCCCGATTAGCAATGAAAAGGCATTAAATTCACAAGACAAATCGATTTGAAAATTTTTGAAACTTTTAATTTAATGTCCTGGCAAAGTTTCCATTGTACTATAAAATTTTTAGGTAAAAAAATCCCAGTATTTTATTTTATAAAAATCTGACAAGTGGGGTCTCTCAAATTTTCAGTTTCGGAAAAAGATTTATTTGAGGGGATAAAATGCAAAATGAATTTTTGATAAATTTAAATAGTGATTGAAATGGCACTATTGATCTCCAGTAAAAATTTCAAATTAATTTGGCGAGTATTTATTTCAAAAAAAAATCTTTTCATGAAATTTTCAAATTTAATCCTCTTCTGTTTTTCAATTTATAAAAGTACTAAAAATAGTTATTAATTGCTAAAAATTTTACCAGAGTTAGAAAATACTAAGAGGAGTTGTTGGTAAAATTTTAAGCCTTAAAGGAGTTATGAAAAATTTTAATTAAATCGGACATGCTTATCAAATCAATGAACTCCACATTTATCTACCTCAAATAAATGCTCCAATTCACTTTTGACTTTAGAAAAAGTTGTTGCAAGCCAAAAATATTTTATGGTAAAATTTTATTACCATTTTACTTTTACTCTTTTACTTTTTACCTTTTCACTAATTCATTTATTGCTTTTCTTTTTGAATAAAAACCAAATTAAAGAATAGAATTTTAGAATTCAGATTTCTATATTTTCAAAAAGTTTATTTTATTTCATTAATATTTTAGGATGTTACACCAGGTCGTACCGATTTAGACTTGTAGTTGTACAGTACTACTTGGATTGAAATAACACATGCTTCGATCCTTAATTGACTGCACCCACCTGACTTCCCATCCACCCCGGTCTAAATCCATTTTTTATTTATTTTGTTTAATAAACAGTAGCAATACCTATTGGCACAACTTTACAAATGAGTTTAAACCAAGTTTTGAAGTAATACCCAATAATAGCATCATACCGAAGCATTTATGCTAGACTAAGCAACTCTATCATATTGTGCTACTCTACTAGTTATCATCAATTATAATAGATAATACTAACTAGGGCAATAAGGGTACACGATGTTCAAAGTCACTGAGGTTATACCAATTCTAGAATTTAACTAAACGCTATGCCTGAATTTAAAGTACATTGCATAAAAGTAAGCATGCATTAATTTAAAACAACATAAGTATTTAAAAAATTATGATCAACATGGTCAAGGAAGACTTGCGTTCACTGCACGCTGCTGGTTCTACCTCCTGTTGACTTGGCGAAGGTTCGGCGATGACGTCTACATGTGAAAAGAGCTCAAATAAATAAAAGAAATAAAAGAAAATTCAAAAATTTAAAATAATGGTATTGGAATGTAGGTCTTGAATTTAGATGAATTTATAAATGTGAATCACTAGATTTGAAGCTCGAACGAAGGAGATCAGGCTCTCAGAAGTGGCTCGGTAAGAAAATTCAAACAAAGAAAAGAAAAAGGGGGTGGTGATGTGGCGTAATCTGATTGGCTGGGGTTTTCTGAGTTTTTTTTTGGAAAATAGGAAAAAGAATTATGACGTTATTGCTGATGTCATGCCGATGTGGCGGATGGCTGGGTGACACGCGACTAGGGCTGATGTCATGATGACATAATCTTGTTGACGTCAGCAACTGCTCGACTAAACGGGAACGCTAGCGTCACACTAACATTAGCACGCATTGGACGGGTGGTGGCTCTTCGGCTACCGTAGCATCGCCTCGGTTCCGGCGGCGGCGCGGCGACCGAAGGGGTGGCGGGGAAAAACGGAGTGACATCGCGGGACTCGAGGCGGTAGCGCGTGCGTGCGGACAAAAGTAGGCGACGGCACGACTGACCAGCGGTGGCACGGCGTAGGGGGACGGCAGTGCGACAACCGAAGTGGGGGGAGACGGCTTCGGCCGGGAGCAAAACGTGATGGGAGAGCGGTGCGACCGCACAATTACGGAGTGGTGATGTCAGCAGGGCTCACCGGTGGTGGCGTGGAAGGCGGAGGAGCTCCGAGGTTGGCAATGGCGCAGCGATGGAAGGAGAAACGAGAGAGAGAGAGAGAGAGAGAGAGAGAGAGAGGAGAGAGAGAGAGAGAGAGAGAGGGCGGCGGGCTTTATATGCTCGGATGCCAGGGAGACCGGCCTGGATACAGTGCCAACGGCGGTGGGAAAAGTGGCAACGGTTGTGCAGCGAGAGTTTCCCGCGGAGACAACGCGAAGCGGGCGGCGTGCCGCTGATAGGTGGGCCCCACCTGTTAGCGGGCGTGGGCGGACGCGGGCCATTGACGGACATGGGCTGCACGAACTGGGTTGGGGAAAGGAGTGGTAGGGCGGAACGAAATGGTGGGGAAGCAGGGTGGGCCATGGGAATACAGCCCACACATGTTTTTGAGAAAAAACAATTGTTTTTTTAGAAAATCCTGAAAAATTGAAAAGGCCAAAATAAATAGCAAATAAATTAGAAAAAACTAGGGGTGAAACCGGGTCGGATACGGGCGGATATTGCTCGTCCCGTATCCTAACCTATATTTTTTTTCCGGATTCGGAGTCGAATACGGATATCCCGGATACGGATACGAATTTGGATTATTCGGGATTCGGATACGGAGCGGATACCTAACGGATTCGGGTCGGGATCAGATATCATAATCGGATAGTAGTATAATACATAATTATGTACGTAAAAGAAATAATGAAGCATTAACCTTACAACATTAGCTTCAGGTCATAATTATTTCAACGTCGGATACTAGTATAGTTAGAGGTGCAAATGGGTCGGATATAGGGAGAGAGATCAAGACATAAAGAAAACAGAGAATAAGGGGAGCTCTTCCATCAAATTTAACCTTACGGAATAAATTCCTGGAGATATTAAATAGTGAATTGTCACATTCTGACAAACTGAAGATGGACTTCTCTCATAATGAGGACTACTCGGATTTGTTTCCTATGCTTCAATTTAGTGACTCAACTAATTCCAGTAATTTGAATAGAAAAGAAGTTTATCAAATAAGTTGAACAAATCAATTTAGGTAAAAGCATTATGTCATCACTCTATTTTTTTGTTGATAGATTTGTTGAAGTTCACGCTTAATAACAAAGTAGTGTTTTTTAGTGCCAGTATCAAACAACTACTCTATCTATCCAATAATGAACCAAATTAATAGAAGAATAACTGATTTTATCCGGATATCGGGTCGGATATTTACCGGATATCGGGTCGAATATTGCTCTTTCCATATCCTAACCCATATTACATGAGATTTTTCGGATACGGATCGGATATTGCTCTTCCCATATCCTAACCCATATTACATCGGATTTTTCGGATACAGATACGGATAACACCGGTACGAATTTTAAACGGATTCGGGATCGGATCGGGCGGATATTTTCTGTCCTGTTTTCACCCCTAGAAAAAACTTCAGAAAATTCTCAAAAATACTTTAAGACATTTTGAACTTAAATAAATTATTTTGAACACATTTAAACATTTAAATTTTGTTTTCATTATTTTGCTAACTCTAAAAAAGAAATTTCAAACTCACCAAAATATTGAAAAATAAAGGAAAACTAAAAGGGCTCAAATTTGGAATGTTACAATATTAAAATACAAGCAGTAACCTATGTTGGCTACTACTTTCTAGAGTCGATATATGAGAAACATGAAATATAGCTCATAGATTTGAGAGCTCGACACAAATCACAAAGCAACATAACACAAATAACATGCAACGGGTCAGTATTTAGGATAGGGAATGGAAAAAATGAACTTGGCGGCAGGAAATCATGGGCTGGGAGGGGTGGGACTATGGGATGCCACTACGGTTTTTCAAACATGGCCCACTTGTCAGTGCTTATTGTCGAGTAATGGGATAGAACAGGCACAATTGAAACTTCCCCATGCCCATGCCCGTCGGGCAAAGATTTGCCCCATGAACATGCTCAAGGGCGATAAAGGATGAGCATACCCACCTCCATTTGGGTTTTTACCTACGAGTTCACAGGTAATCAGACAAAATTGCCATCCCTAGGGATAATAGTGAAGCTGAGAACGATGGCAAGTGGATTTTTTTTTGTCTAGCTAATTTATGCTACCAACAAAAAGAAAGACAAAAACTTACAGAAATTTGGACGGTAATTTGTTGAAAATGCGGATGGTCAGATAGGTTGCAATAGATGGTATTTTGTGAACTCATAAACACACAAACTGATGATAATTTTCAACTTAGGTTGATAATTTTGTCGAAACTGTAGTTGGTAACTTAGTACACAAATACTGGTAACTTGAATTTAGGGTGGTAATTTGTTGAATTGTAGATGGTATCTTAGGGTCCAACTGTTGGTAATTTTTGAACTTTTATTAACTTACAAATTGATGGTATATTTGTAGTTAGGGTGATAATTCATTAAATTTGCAGATGATAACATCTACAAATTTGGAGGCTTTGTATAAGTGTGAACAAAAAACTTTTATGATATAGGTAGAATATCTATCCAAATATGGAAGGGCTCATCTATTGATGGATGAATCCAAATTTATCTACTATTGGCTTTTTTATATATTGAGCATCCTCTTGTACAAAGAAAAATCAATCTAATAAAAAGAGAATTTTACCCCTGTATTATGTATGCTTATACTTTTATTTATGTGATTCTATTGATATGCTGTTGTTTAACGTGTGTAAACACTATATTTTACAACAAATACAATACAGGACAATTCAAATCCAAAAATCGGAATGGTTTTTCCACCGAACCTGGTGCCGGCGGCGGACGTGGTTATCCCCAAGGGTTCCACCGCCACTCCCCTACGAAACCCACCCAACCAAACCCCAGTCACCCGCCGCGGCAGCATCCCCACCCCTTCGCTTCTCCACCGCTCCAGCCATGCAGATGCAGACCATCACTCTCCGCGCCGCTCCCTCCCCCCGCCGCCTCGCGCCGCCGTCGGCCGCCAGCTCCTGGAACCTCCCCGCCGGCCAATGCCTCCTCCTGCGGCCGCCCCCTTACGTCCGCCGCCGGAGGCCCCGCTCCCTCAGGGCCTCGGCCTCCCTCGAGCAGGAGGTCAAGGAGCTCACCGTCTCCCCGTCTCCCTCCGGTAAATAAACTCTTGCTCTCTTGCTTGCTCCCTACATGCTCGGCCTTTGCTCATTTGCCCTCAAGTTGATGGGCCTTTGCTTATTTGCCCAAAGTTGATCGGCATAATTTGTTCTATCATGTCTCACTGACATGTGGTCTCAGGATCCGCGTATCAATGAGACATCATAGGGCAAATGATCAAAGCCGATCAACTTTGGATAAATGATTAAAGCCACTTAACTTCACGACAAATCATCAATTTTTCCCCTGCTGGGCACGCTTCAGCGATGCGACGGTGATGTTATTCTACTAGGATGGGCGTTGCGTTGGGGATTAGCGTGTTTGAGTTTTTGGTGGGAAAACTGAGGTAGTTCATGTGCTCGTGCCAATGCGCGAGGCTGCTGCGTCCCTTGTAAGTGATCTAGCAGAGAGTGTGAATGATGGTTTTGTTGTGCCGACCAGTTTGTTAACACTGTCGCTGCGCCATTGAACTGAAATGAGCTTGTAATGTGTTAGCGGTGTAGGTGATTTTGTATGTCTGGTTCCAGTGTTTTCTGGTCTTGGAATTATTGGCAGAGTGAAGCAACCTATAGGTGCTACGACTTGATTCTGTTTGCTTCCTTTGCTTTAGAGTTAGGAGGGCACACGGCATTTCTGTCCAGTCCAGGTGGGCAGCAATCATGGCCTTTACAAGGCCCTAACGAATGAATTGAGGGTGTGAGCTCTTGACAGTATGTTAAATTTGATTATTGCTGGCCAGCCTTGCCTATTACTCCCTCCGGTCACAAATAGTAGTCATTTTGAGATACGTGCAGTCAAACCTTTGAAACTTTAGCTAGTAATATCTTTTAAATATTTAGATTGGATGCTTGAAAAATCATGTGTAGATTCGTCTTGAAACGTACTTTCATAATATTATAATTTTATTAGATCTTTACATATATTACAATAGAAATTAGTGATCAAAGTTGAGTTTTGAGGACTGTGTCGATGCTCAAAACGACTACTATTTGTGACCGGAGGGAGTAGATTGGATTCTGTCGAAATAGTTGTTTATGCAAAAGACAACATTTTAGCCGCACAGATTCCATACGGTTCTGTGTTGAAATTCACCATCATTCCAATGCTAGCTTGACCTGGTACCACAGAACAACTGCTTGATTTCCAAAAGTTTCTTCATGACATTGTTCTACGCATATTGACTCCCTGTATTTATGTTGAAATGATGCCAATTTGTATATTTTCTTCACTGGGTTATTCAGCAGGAAAGAGTAATCAAACAACTAGAAGAGATGTGAGGAATATAGCAATTGTTGCTCATGTCGATCATGGAAAGACAACATTGGTGGATTCAATGTTAAGGCAAGCCAAGGTACATTCTTAAATTTGTTGTGCGAATCTCTCAGCCACACAAGCTATACTGAGAAGGCAAGACATGTACTTTGCAAATATAGTGATAATTATTCACAACTATTGCCAGTTGCCACCCTATTGTTCCATTTGCTTCCTTGTTTCTCTCCATCTTTTTCCAGTATCTTAATCGTCATTTATTGAGAGTGATGGTGCGCCTATATTGACTGGAATCTGAACATCATTATGTTTATAAGTGTTTATAGGCTGGTTTTACTTGGTTTGGCTGGGTGGTCAACTATTATTTGCTGTTGTTCAGTTTTGTAGGTTAATAGAACTGCAAACACAAACATGGCGAGATGGCATGGGATGATATATGTTGTTTCCTCATCATCTGGGGACTTTGACATATTAATCAACTTGTTGTAGAAATATAACCAAAAAAATTACTGTTGAAAACTTATGTTCATTTTTTGTTGAAACAATATTGTTTCCATAATCATCTACATACATGTTTAGAAGTTAGAACTAAAAGATTGACATACAAGTAATTCACCAAATTGAGAGGCATAAATACATTAAACAGATAATCCCAACTCTGATCTTACTTTCTAATTACGTGGTGAAGTGACAAGATATTGTATGTGACAATATGATACTAGAATTTTTGTTTCTCACACTGTGTCTACAGTATGATGAACAATAATATGGCACCACTGTCAGCCCTGTAAAATCCAGCTTGATTGTGCTGGGTATGCTCAATTCATAGAGGCCCATAGGTGGTCTAGAAACTACTACTATCCAAACACCTAAAACCTGTTATTTAGTATCATTCACTTATGGTTGGGTTGGTTTCACAGTATATCTGTAATTTTGGATCTTTTGTTTGCTTTTCTTCAGTATGCTTCCTTTCCTCTATGAATCAAAACTAATGCCTTCTGACACAAGATTGCAGGCCTTTATAACAACTGTGATCAGATAAATTATTAACTATTTGTGGAACTTATTTACGTTGAATCACTATGCTGTAGCAAATCATTTGTGCATTTACTGTGATAATGTTTCCCTTGTTGGATTACTCTGACTGTTTACCTTATGCAGGTCTTCCGAGATAATCAAGTTGTGCAGGAAAGAATAATGGACTCAAATGATCTCGAGAGGGAAAGAGGAATCACTATACTTAGCAAAAACACATCAATAACTTATAAGGGTAGTAAAATCAATATAATTGATACTCCCGGACATTCAGATTTTGGTGGGGAGGTGGAACGTCTTCTCAACATGGTGGAAGGAGTCCTCCTAGTGGTACTAGCTACTGCTTGCCTTTACCACTTGCCTTTATATTCTTTTTTTTTTTTTAAAAAAAATGGCATCTTCCTCATTCGATTCATAAGTTATTTTTGGGCTTAGACACACCCATTCATCATCTTATGTGCTTTACTGTGGTTAGTTGTTCAGAACATATTGTGATGCTATCACATTTTGATATGCCTTATGTACATATTCAGCTAAATATTGTACAGTTTGTACTCACAGTGCATGTACCATTATGTTATGCATGTGGCGTATTAATTCCATATCCCACCGCATGTTACTCAAGTTCTTCTCAAACTGATTTTCCAAACAGTGTACTAATATGAATTGAGAAACAAGTGTAAGATCATCTGATCAATTAAAGCCGCTCTGTTATGTAGGTTGATTCTGTAGAGGGGCCTATGCCGCAGACAAGATTTGTTCTGAAGAAGGCTTTAGAATTTGGGCATGCTGTTTTGGTAGTTGTAAACAAGATTGACAGACCTTCTGCTCGTCCAGAGTTTGTGGTGAATTCAACATTTGAGCTATTTATCGAATTAAATGCAACCGATGAGCAGGTAAAAGAGTTCTTCATTTGATTTACTCATTTGGAGTATTAACTGTGGTCATATCCTAGTCCTCATGTTTTTTTTTCGTTGCAACATGTCAGTGTGATGTTCAAACAGTCTATGCAAGTGGCATCAAAGGAAAGGCTGGGCTATCTCCAGATAATTTGGCTGATGATCTTGGACCCCTTTTTGAGGCTATTCTTAGATGCATACCAGAGCCACGCATTGAGAAAGATGGTGCCCTGCAATTGCTCGTGAGTTATAAACCTTTCTGTCTGTATTTCAACTTATTGTTTATCATTTGCTCTGTTTGATTTGTAGGGTTGATGTTGGATTACATTCACAAATTGCTCATTTCATGGGTGTAGTCTATTCCTACGGCTTTCTATCTATGTATTTTTTTGCAGTCGTTATAATAATTTGCTTAGAAGTTTCTCTAATGATTGTTTCCATTATTATGCAATAATAGATTCTATTTCACAAATGGTCCCCCCTAAACCGTGTCACCATGGTTTCTTTTCTGGTTTGTTTGTTACTGGTATTTTCATCTGTGGTGAAGCTTTAACTTTGAGATGCTTAAATCCGTGCAGTGGGAAGGAACCAGGTTATTCTAAGATGCCGAAAGCAATGTCATGGAAAACTAAGTTATGTATTTTGTTGGAGACGACTGAAATATGATATTCACAATTAACCAAGAAACAATTCTCACTCTTACCATGATTCATATTCACAACTCAGCTCACAATGATTGATGTCACATGCACATTTACTCATATTTCTATTGCATGTATGCCATTGCTAATTGTAAGTCCCAGAAACTCACCAAACACATAATATGAGTACCGCAGGTATTTTGTTGCTTCCCGCATTGCTTCCTTTTAATTAAAAAGCTCGATTGTCTTCTTCTGAACAAATTTCTGCTAAGGTGGTTATCTGACTTCTCAGCATTTTTTGGTGGTCAAAGGCCTTATCAGCACTTATTTTTCATTGCTTTCAGTTCCATGCTAATTACATAATGCTGACTGATATGCAGGTATCTAACACTGAGTATGATGAGCATAAAGGAAGAATAGCAATTGGACGACTGCATGCAGGAGAACTGCAGCGAGGGATGGAAGTGAAGGTATGAATTAGCTCAACTTGTGCTTGTTTCTGCATGATAGTGTAAACATCAATATTCCAATGAGAGGTTACAGATAATAAATATGGTAGCAAGTAGCATCATGGACAGGCACAACCAATAAATTCTAATTAATCGTTTTGCTCTAAACAGCAAAAAATGTAAATTACAATGAACGGGTATGCAATGTCTTATTGGATGTATGTTATGGAAAATGTTATCCAGTTTATACCTCAAAGGAGGTGAATTTCATGTTCATGGCTATAGAGTATAGAGTAGTTTTTGTGACTACCTAGGTTTTCCAATCTTATATTTGAGATTACCTCCTTTTGATTCATTTCAAGTTTTCTAGAGGAAGCCAAGGAGTAAATTATGTATATAAGAGTATAAGATCAAGAAACTGCTTGGATAATTTGAGTCCCACACACACTCTACACTCTTTATAGTACTCTTTGAAGCTCTGTTGATGCACCCCATTATCTTGTTGGCTTTCCAACATCTGTGTTTATGTATACATGAGCAACTATTACGAATCTCGATTTGAACACATTCAAATCTAGATTTTTTTTAATTGAATCATGTCAATAGTGATGGGACATTGGCATGTGGGTGCTACTTGAAGTATCAGACTACACCTTTGATGGTATTTTTTTCTCTATCAAAGGTGCTTCTAATCTTGATAATCAGAAATTAATGTGGTAAGCTGGATCTCCAAAACAATACCTAGGCATGTGTATCTTATTTGTTGGCTCCTAACATCTTGTCTATCTTATTAGGGTTTGTTGGGAAGAAGTTTAAAGGAATATCTTCGCATATAATTGTAGATTTTTAGCATAGCTTCTATTGATTTTAAGATATTTTGCAGGTGTGTACACCAGATGATGCTTGTAGGGTTGCCAAAATAAGTGAGCTTTTTGTTTATCAGAACTTCAGCCGTGTTCCAGTTGAAACTGTTAGTGCTGGTGACATTTGTGCTGCATGTGGAATCAATGATATCATGGTTGGTGTCTGTTCATCTTGTATTCAAATCGTTCAGTTTATATTTATGCTTGCAACATGATTTTTATAAATTGTATTGTTTGAACTCTGCAGATTGGGGAAACTATAGCTGATAAAGTTTCTGGAACACCCTTGCCTACTATCAAAGTGGAGGAGCCAACTGTCAGGATGTCTTTCTCCATCAATACTTCACCTTTTGTTGGGCGAGAGGTATGGCTTCACTCCACTTTAACTTAAACATTTTTTCTATATGTGTTAAGGGTATTAGTGGTATATGTGTGGTAGTCCAGTGTGTTCAGCGCCCATCTTGCTTTCCCTAGTTTTAGTTCATCTCTTCCTATATAATTAACCCATTTGACCTCAATACAACACATCGATTTGAGTATTTGTCATAACATGACAGTATGCTCTGTTAGAACAAAAGAGAGTTTAATAATGCCTAGATAGATCTTGATTATAAGGCTTTGGGTTTAAATGAGATGAAATTTACACATGGTGTGAGCATGCTAAGTGGTTATACTTTGTAGTTTAAATTTGACAATTGGAAGGGCTTCGCTTTCCTGAAATGCTTAGAATGTATTTAGTCATGATTGTATTTCACGGATTGCAAGCTTTGCTCTATTGTGCTCGGAACTCCGAAGTGGCAGAAAAATGAATTTAATCAAATTATATTCAAATGTCTTCTACTTAATATTATAAGTTACTTAAATGAACACTCTCCTGGATGTGATTGTAATAGTACTCATGATTTGTGTTGTAATAGTACCCATGCCATGTTAAATATAAATATAATGCAATAGTATGGCTTCTTCGTTCTTAAATGCTGAATTTTTTTGTCTTTTCTCATTGGCTTTATCACAGGGGAAATATGTCACTAGCAGAAATCTCCGCGATAGGTTATATCATGAACTTGAAAGGAACTCGGCTATGAAAGTAGAAGATGGGGAGACTGATGACACATTTCTTGTAAGTGGCAGAGGCACACTACACCTCACCATATTGATAGAAAACATGTAAGAACTTCTAATGCCAACAAACGAGAGATAAAATTATGACAAAAAAAGAGGTAGTAAAAGACAGGTATTCATTGGTGGGAAAGAAATGAAATACATGTCGATTGTGGCAAAAACAAAGGACGTCCAAGGATAAAAATTACCTTGGGATAGGTTTGTTTGCGGGAGTTGCAGTGAAGGGTTGGAAGGAGATCGAGACAGGGTGCATACTGCATGACTTCTTATAGCACACACCCAGTGACTCCCTCTGTATCTTCTCAAGGGCCAGTCCAAAGTATGGATGCAAAAGAGCTCAGATGTGGAATCAGGCGAAGTCCGAGGAGCCTGGAGGAGGCGGCGGCGGCACAACTCCGGGTGAGAGGACGAAGAACGAGAACTGACGGCGGCGGGGTTGGGGGTGGGCGAGGTCACAGACAGCAAACTGGGGCTTCAGCTTTGGTTCCTAGTCTAAGCTGAGGCGGGGGCTTCCCTTTCGGCGACCATCTGGTCTTGGTTTTCACTATTTCCTACTTGTTTCGGCCTAGTGCCAACTTCCGTAGCCGCCAGCCACCCGGGAGCATCACCGTCGGCCCTTCTCCACTCTTCTCCGTTTCTCTAGTCGGGGTTATGTTTGGTAGGGCCATTGCCTTTTTTTTAAAAAAAAAATAGATTACTCTAGTTTTTTGGAGTGCCATGTTTAGTATGGCGGTAGCTTTTCTAAATGATAGATTTTAGCTGGACTGCATGGTTGAAAGGTTGTATAGCTGAGTTGAAAATATTTGTTGTTTGGCAGTATAAGACACTCCCTTTTATGATACAATATACCATAAATGAAAATGTTCTAAATTACATATTGTGCTAGTTCCATGATCAGTAGTTAACACGCACTTCCACAAATTAAGATTATAACCATTCAATAGTGCGTGTTAACTACTGATCATGGAACTAGCACAATATGTAATTTAGAACATTTTCATTTATGGTATATTGTATCATAAAAGGGAGTGTCTTATACTGCCAAACAACAAATATTTTCAACTCAGCTATACAACCTTTCAACCATGCAGTCCAGCTAAAATCTATCATTTAGAAAAGCTACCGCCATACTAAACATGGCACTCCAAAAAACTAGAGTAATCTATTTTTTTTTTTAAAAAAAGGCAATGGCCCTAGCGGTGATGCTCCCGGGTGGCTGGCGGCTAGGGATGTTGGCACTAGGCCGAAACAAGTAGGAAATAGTGAAAGCCAAGGCCAGGTGGTCCCCGGAAGGGAAGCCTCAGTCTCAACTTAGACGAGGAGCTGAAGCCCCATTTTGCTGTCCTTGACCTCGCCCACCCCCAACCCCGCTGCCGTCAGTTCTCGTTCTTTGTCCTCACCCGGAGCTGTGCTGCCGCCGCCTCCCCCAGGCTCCTCGGATTTCGTCTGATTCCACATCTGAGCTCCTTTGCATCCATACTTTGGACTGGCCCTTGAGAAGATACGGAGTGAGTCACTAGGTGTGTGCTCTAAGAAGTCTATGCACCTTGTCTCGATCTTCTTCCAACCCTTCACTGCAACTTACGCAAACAAACCTATCCTAAGGTAATTTTTATCCTTAGACGTCCTTTGTTTTTGCCACAATCGACATGTATTTTATTTCTTTCCCTAGAGTAATCTATTTTTTTTTAAAAAAAGCCAATGGCCCTACCAAACATAACCCCGACTAGAGAAACGGAGCAGAGTGGAGAAGGGCTGGCGGTGATGCTCCCGGGTGGTTAGCGGCTAGGGATGTTGGCACTAGGCCGAAACAAGTAGGAAATAGTGAAAGCCAAGGCCAGGTGGTCCCCGGAAGGGAAGCCTCAGTCTTAACTTAGACGAGGAGCTGAAGCCCCATTTTGCTGTCCTTGACCTCGCCCACCCCCAACCCCGCTGCCGTCAGTTCTCGTTCTTTGTCCTCACCCGGAGCTGTGCTGCCGCCGCCTCCCCCAGGCTCCTCGGACTTCGCCTGAATCCACATCTGAGCTCCTTTGCATCCATACTTTGGACTGGCCCTTGAAAAGATACGGAGTGAGTCACTAGGTGTGTGCTCTAAGAAGTCTATGCACCTTGTCTCGATCTCCTTCCAACCCTTCACTGCAACTTACGCAAACAAACCTATCCTAAGGTAATTTTTATCCTTAGACGTCCTTCCTTTTTGCCACAATCGACATGTATTTTATTTCTTTCCCACCAATGAATACCTGTCTTTTACTACCTCTTTTTTGGTCATAATTTTATCTTGTTTGTTGGCATTAGGAGCAGTAATGTGAGGAATTCCCTTGATTTTGTTAAGTTGCCGAGAATTGGAAGGAATGGTGGAAACTTGGCCATGAATTCCAGACCAAATTCTGCTTCCGGGTCTGAAACGTGTGGAGGAGAGGATTGTACTGTGGGAGAGAAGGATGGTTTGATCATTGTCGACCACGGGTCACGACGCCAAGAATCTAATCTCATGCTAAGTAATGAACCGTTTGTTATTCCTGAGTTCCCTTTTCTTTCTCATGGTGATTTCGCACTATCTTGATTCATTTCTTGAAAATTGCAGATGATTTTGTGGCCATGTTTAGGGCAAGGACTGGTTACAACATCGTTGAACCTGCTCATATGGTGCTATTCATTGACCTGTATTTTTGTGCACTTTTTTTTTTTGGAATTGCGAAGTGGAACTTAAGAATCTATCCAATAGCACTTGAAGCTAGTAGCCTTATTGAAATTATCTTATAGAACATCCAAAGTGACTGTTGCTTCTATCAGTAAGGGGCCTGTCCACCATTTTCTGAGAGAAAACCGGCAATCGGCAAATCAACTTGCAATTTCGATTTTGAGTGGCCTTTGGACTTCCAACTTGCCATTTCGCTTCTCTAAATGGACTTGTCTTAGGTTAGGAAATATCACGTCATAACCAATTTCAGGGAGTGAAGAATAGCACGAGAAAGCTGGGAAAGGATTGAAAAGAGATATTGTCTTACCTATAAAATGAATTCTTTTTCCTCGGCATGATCTTCGTACACTGTAATTAGAGGTCCTTAAGGGTTAAGAGCCAAACAGCATGACTATAGGAGAGATCCTTTTTGCATTATTTCCTTCTTTCTATGCTTTTATGTTCTTTCTTATTTTAAAATCTCTCTAACTCCAGACTAAGAAACCTCATGAAGCACAGGTCAAATATTTGATTTCAAGTTATTATTAAGATGTAACTTACTAACTTCCTAGCCATTTTCTGTTCAAAGCGAAACAAATCATAAAGCAGTGCAAGCATTCTTCTCTCTTTGTAATTATTTCCTATTCTGGATTTCCATTTCTAATTGGTTAGCTTGTGATTTGGGTTTCGTTCAGTTTAAATGTATAAAATGCATGTGTTTGCTTGGATCTCCTTGATATCAATTTATTGTATACATTCAGCTGGCCTTCTGGGTTGAGTTGCAGAAAAGATCAGATACTTCCATTTTATTCTGATCTTTACAAAGTACAATTTGGCGATAATCAGGGATGCCAACTGCATAAAAATGTAGTACAAACCCTAGATGAAGGTTTCCATTACTGGCTAAATCCTTTCCCTAGCATTGTTGCCAAGTTAAGTAAATATGAATGTCCACATAATCCTTCTTAGCAAAAGCTAGAAAGCCGAAAGTGTTCACAATCTCAGTTTAGTATTAAGGAGATCTACCTTATCATGCTTTTGGACACTGACTAAAGTTGACTTTTTTGTTAATTGGTAGAAATAATGACGAACCAGTAAACAATCTACTTCTGTAGAATCATGTACCTGACTTGTGACATGCTAGTTCCAATCTTGAAGTTTAAAGCCATACAGACTTTGTTTCCAATATCCGCCAAGAAACACTTTTGGCGTTTAGGTTAATATCACATGGTATGGTAGGTCATAATTTAAAACATTTAATGATCTTAGTTGTCAGCTTGTTTTAGTCACTGAACCTCTGTCCAAGATAAACATCGTACCACTGTTAATGTTTCTCAATTTCCTAATTCTGGTGCTGTGCATGTGGAGTGACATATAAGTGATTTAATTTTTTTAAAGTGATTTAATTTTTTTATCTGAAGTGGTGATTTAAAACCATTGTCTGAAGATATTGCTGATATAATTTGAGTTTATTTGGTTAATGATACCATTGCTTAGAGCCAGTTTGGAAAATACTGAACATATTATTGTTCCAGCAACCATTTGGTGTTTATATTCTTGTGTTCCATAGAAGGTTGGTTCTGTGTCTATTGATCAAGTTAGAGACAATTTCCTGATGTATTCATCTATTGGGTGAATCGGTGCTGCTAAGAAGGAACCGGTGTAATAAACCATCAAGTGATTTAGTGAGGAAGGTGACATAAGTCATGATATGGCATGGTGCATGTTAGCATCATAGTGCTATCATACTTCTGTTAATATTGTACTAGAAATGCACATTATCAGTGCCTTCAGGCAATGAAATCATTCAGTGTTGGATGGACAAAAGGAAAAGGGTGGTAGTTAGTCACTGTGGCCCTGTTTGGTCTAGTGGAGCTGAGCCATACACTCAACTTCCCAAAACGACTAGATTTTGATTCTCACGAGGAGCGGAGTCGAAAATGAATTAGCAATGAGAAGCAACCTTGAAGTGGATTCTTGTGGGAAGCTAGTACTCCAAAAAGAAAAATACCCCTTGAAGTTGAATGAAATTACCCCCAAAATGCCAATGACCTACGCCCCAGCCCTCCCCACCCCGAGTTGCCAGACACATTCCCTGTCCTAACCCTAGCCACCAGCCGCAATCCCTAATCTCCCCCCACCCATGGCCATGGTGCCGCCTCCTCTCCAACGCCGGCTTCCTCCGCCGCTACCGCGCATTCCACTGAACACCTCCCATGCTTGGCTTCCTCAGCTACTTGGACGAATCCAACGAGCACCTTGCCATCTTCGTCCCACCTCTGCGCTCCTCCCGTGTGAGCCCGGCTGCCGGAACTATTACGCGCTCGACTCCTGCCACAGCCGCGTCCTCCACCACCCCTCTCCGGGGAAGTGGAAGAGAAACCCATAAAGCCCATTGTCTGGGACCCCATGACCGCTGGCTAGTGGGGGCTTTGTAAGCCCAACGTCCCACAATTCCATTTCAACGCGATGGTGCTCTACTCTGCCGTGGGTGGCGGTTGCGACCACTGCGACTACCATGGGGGGCCCTTCCTCGTGGCCGCCGTGTGCTCCTATGAGGAGGAGGGGTTCACATTAGCGTGCGTGTACTTGTCGAAGACCAGTGCTCCGGCCTCTTTTTCGCTTGATTGCCATGTTGAGATGAAGCCCAGTGCCCTGGTGGGAGATTCACTCTACCTCATCTATGACGACGGTGCCATAATCCTGGAGTACGACATGGGCGCTTGTGGCCTGTCAGTGATCATGAATTTGAGAAATGTGTTCAAAGGTTTATATGTTAGCTTATTTGGGCTATTGTTCGGTTCAAGCTTAACACATCCTCTTGGAATGGAAGATGTTTTGGGTCTGTACTTTTTTACCTTCTGGGCAATGAATCTATGCGGTTCGGTTTGTTTGACTTGAAAATGGCTGCCCAAGTGGCAGTCTCATCCTATTCCATTTCACCTACAGCCATTAATCAGTCGATCTAGTTGATGAAGCAGCTGCTAAGCTAAGATGGAGACGACAAGTCTTGGTGACTTAAGGCTTGGAATGATCATCCTCCAGTTGCATTAAGAACGACACTGACAATGTGACAAATGCCTAGAAAGAACACCTTCTCAAGAAGAATTAGATAAAGCTTGTGGGCAACTCTTCTGGCCTTGCTGAACAAATCACCTTAATTTTGCAGCTTGTGTACACCCAAGGCGTGTGTTTTATCTAACTACAACGTAATTCTTGATATGATATAATTGATTGATTTTGAGTACTTTTTACTAATAATTTGCAATGGTTAATCGGGAGCAATACTTAGGAAGACTGGATTTTGACCTTTCCTTTGTAGATGTCAAGAACATTGTGAAATGCAAAAGTAGTTGAAGTGTTGAAAATTATTGCAATATTGCTTGGATCTTGGGGCTAGTTTTATTTGATCTTTGCTTGCTGATTTGGCTACCTGGTGCTGTGTGAGGTGAGAGATGTCGTGTTCTAGTAGCTATGTGAGGTCAGATATTTTGTTATGTTTTTATATCATATTTGTCATGGCGTCGCTTTGTCGTTGTCCAGTCGGTTGGAGGGGGACGACTTGGCCCTTCGCCCAGGCCGTGCTGCCGTGACCTCTGCTGCCCCTCTTCGGTTAACTTCCGCCGCCGCCCCTCTCCAGGTCAATGCTCTTCTCTTCCATTCACTCTGCTTCTTGCTGCTGCCATTGCTGCTCTGCCCTTGCGATCTGGGTCGGAGCTGGGGCGCAACGCGGGGCTAAACCCTAGCCGCCGCCGTCGCAAGTCATTGTCACCACAGTAGAAGAAGTTTCCATCAGAGAGGGTGTGGGTGAGAGAGAGAGTTAAGGCAACAATGGCTGTAGAGAGCCCTACGGTACCAGGGCATTAGAGGGGAGGGAGTGGTGCTTACATGGGCTATAGGGCTTGAGTGGGAGAGTGGGCTGAGTGTGGTAATGACGGACTAGTTGTAGTGAATGTCTTTTGTTGATGCTGATGGCAGAGAATGATGTATATATGAACAGCTAGTATAACAGTTAAAAGACACACAATGTAGTTCATTAATTTCCCGGAAAACAAAGGCAAATGATTGTGTGTGTGTGTGTGTGTGTCTAGTACAATTACCTAAGGCACCATGGTGCCTTTACACCATGATTCAAAACGGGTATTCCTCCTATGCATTTGCATTCAAATTTTTTTGAAATTTTTAGGATGTTGTGTTTAACTAGTTTACTAACTAGTTCAAACAAGTTTGAACTAAAATTCAAACTAGAGTTTTCTTTTTTGATAATAGTTTGATTGTAGATATGTTCTGATTTTATATATAAATCAACAAAGCATGTGATCTATATTTGTTCAAATCTTTGAATTCGAGTATATTTTTTTCAAAGGTATTTGTTTCGTTTGAAATATTATAGATGGGTTTATACCCTAAAACTGAAAGTTTTGAAAAATATACCCGAATTTGGCTTGAATTAACGCATTTAAAATTATGGTGTCCAGGCACCATGGTACCCTATTCCGCCGTCCTATATATATGGTCTTACAAAAAGTTGTAAAAAAACTCCATAAGTTAGTGTGTAAATGCAAATGAGTAATATGCAAATACAATTGAAGTGTTACAAACAAGGGTACCAAAGTCTATGTGCCTCCAATCCTGTCTCACACAACTTTTGGAGTCAATTTACTAGCCAAACACGTTTCTGAGGTAGCTCCAGATTCTCAAAGTGGATTGTCAGAGAATCAAGAGTAGAAGCTGAGAAATGAGAATCTGAAGCCGTACCAAACAGGGCCTATATATGTAATGTTGTACCCTGTACGCTTTAGTTGCTTGAAAGATATATTGCCCAATTTCTCTGGTATCTACTTTTCACTTTCCAATTACTGTTTCTTTGTAATAATAATTTGTATGGCTGGAGCTTCTTGGGCCAATGGCTTATCATTGTTTTTTTTTCTTATCTCTATGCTTATGGTATTTTGTCACTTTGCCATGGACACTCTTTAAAGTGGCTGAATGTGCACTTTTTGACAAAATGCAGGAGCTAGCTGAGCCTACTATTAAGGATGCTTTTGGAAAATGTGTGCAGCAAGGAGCATCCCGCATTATTGTTAGCCCATATTTCCTTTCCCCTGGACGACACTGGAAGCAAGTATGTTTTTGAGTTATTAAAGATTTGGCAATCTCAATGTTAAGGGTGTTAAGGGGCTAAGGACTTAAGGCTATTTCCATTGCTTATATGGTTTTTTAGGGAAGAAAGTATATGGGTATCTACCTTATCTGTTATTGCTTATAACAATTGTATTAATATCAGAATTTTCATGCAAGTTGGCACTGTTTTTTTTCTCAGGATATCCCTGCTTTAGCAGCGGAGGCCTCTAAGGAGCACTCCAACGTACGCTACATTGTCACTGCCCCTCTTGGATTGCATGAGCTTATGGTGGTATGTGCTAATCATTTTCATCTAGATTCTTCTAGATTATTTCTATCACTATTGCATTGTGCACTCAGTTGTCATTACTAGAAAAAGCAAACTAGATATCCATCGAGTCTGAAACTGCATTGTTTGACCCTTAATTGTTCCTCCAGAATTTCACGGCAAAGGAATGTGAATTTTTCCTCAATAAATAGATCCACTGGAACTGCCACCCTTTGATGATTTTTCTAAATTGCTTTCACTTTAACAACAGTGTGGAAAGGAATGTTGGAACTTTTTTGCAAAAAAAGGAGAAAGGGACTTATTTTTTTCTTCTTATGAATTTAGAGTCCAGAGACCTGCTTTTCTCACATACATTTAGAGGCTGTTTGGATGAGAGGGATTTTCCGGAAGTTTTGAGATTTATATCTCAAACCCCTATTTAGACAGGCCCTTATATGTGTTTGGATTTTGGGAACAAGATAATGGATTTGGTGTGCCTGGTTTTTGGCATCCCCCTTATCAAATCAATATATTAATAGTAGTTTGGAATTCTTGTTGAATTCCATCATTTCTGATACATTTCATTTGTGTTTGGGCCAACACACTAAACAAAATGTGGTAGTCGGGAAATTCTTGCATTATCATGAGAGTAAGTTTTGATTCCTAAGATTTTTTACTTCCGTAGCCTCAATTAATCTGGTTCCGGGTCCTGCCACTCCTTTATATTCCTATTATCCAGAGCGATTTCCTCCTAATACAGGAGGCAAGGCTATCATTGCTAGCAACTAATAACAGGAATGGTTGATGACTTGCTCATTTCGTTCAATAACATACCATATTCACTAATTCCATGGCAAACATGTTTTGCAGGATGTTATGAACGATCGCATCAAGTACTGCCTGAGACACGTTGCAGGTGATGTTGATGAGTGTACGGTATGTGCTGGAACTGGAAAATGCCGCCTGTACTCCTGATGGTGAAGACCTGGGAGGCAACTTCATTCTATATTCTTGATTCTAGATACTCCAGTTTAGAATCCGAATAATTTTGGCGATAGTATTTCAATGCCATTTTGTTTTCCGGTGATGAGTGTTACAATTGGCTTGAGCCAGTACTTTGATCTTGAGTTGGAGTTAATCCGTGTTCCTTGTATCTGCCTTGCAATCAACGGTTTTGTTTAGCTTGTAGAGCTAAACTGCCCAAATTCTGAGCAGACAGTCTGCTTGGTTGGACAATAGGAGCTGTCGGGAGGGACCAAAATAGCTTTACATATAATACATTACGCGCAGAACATTAAGAGTATATAAATTCGTATTCGTTTGTAGAAATGTGAATCAAATACAGCCAGATGTGCAACGCGAACAGATTCTACCAATTCCCGTTCTGCTACTTCGTAGGGCCTGGATATCTTGGCATTGATGAAGACCATGAGGCTGAGCTAATACATGTTAATGTTTGTTTATGCTGTTAAATAGGGCTTTACAATTTTGGTTTTCTCAACCCGTCAACCCGTGCATGGATGCAGCACTTCAGCCAGCTACCTCATGTATATCTCAAACCTCGATGGTAGTTCAATCAAAACCCGTGTTTGAAAACCCTGCTGTTAAAAGGAAAATTCATTGTGAACACTTTACCTAAACTGGCTCAATATATCCAAATGTCTAATAAAATTCATTAGCGACCACGATACTACTACGATAAGTTATTAACGACCACAGACAATTTTTGGTTTTTTGCCAGTGCAGCATACAAGAGGGAGTATAATTCTAGCTTGCTCCTCGCAGCACTTACGCCTGTCCGACATTAAAATGTTGGAATAACATGGACTTGGCCCAAATCAACTAATTCCTAGAGAAAATCTCAAAGGCCCATGTGAGAGCATGAGGATGGTGGAACCCTTTAGTCCCATATTGCTAGTGGAAGGGGAGGAATACCTATGGCTCTCTATATAAACTACCTATAGGCCACCACCAAGAGTGTGCTTGAGGCTTGAGAGGGGTTAGAGTTTTGCCACCTCTCGCTATTGCGCTACCACCGTAGCCTTCTCCATTCCGAAGCCAAGGCGTGCACTGCGATCGGGAGAGCAGTCTCCTAACCCTTCGCCTTCGAGATCCTGCACCTAAGAGGGCGAATAAGGTTTTTGGGAAGCGCTTGGCGCGATCGCTCAAGATCTTCACCACGGTCGCCTTCCTCTTCTTGTCGCTAGGCGTCGCAGTTGAACGGCTCATGTGACGTCTTTGGCAATAACGCCGTCAACGCCAACGCCGCGATCGCACCGGTACCGCGCATCTGCATCTTACGCCAAGACGCTCAATCTATCCTAATCTCATGGTTAATCATGTTTAACCAGATGGTCATGTTGTTAAATCTTGTCTAGTATGGTAGAGAAATACATGCTAGTTTTTATGATGTCGTTTCATGATTTATATTCGAATTTAATCGAAATTGTCTAATTATTCAACAATCCAAAAACCTTATTGTAGACAACTTCCGATTAACAATGGTCGGTTTTGCCGACGCACTGAGGCCGGAGATTAAATTCTCTGGTGTGCACTTTAAGAGGTGGCAAGTCAAGGTCACGCTCTGGCTTACGGCTATGAATGTATTCTGGGTTAGTAAAGGCAAGCCTGAAGGTGAGCAGCAGAAAAGTTTCACGGATGCCAATACTATCTTCGTGGGATGCATTCTTAGCGTTCTTGCCGATCGTCTGTGTGATGTGTACATGCACATAACAGATGCGAAGGTGCTGTGGGATACATTGAACGCCAAGTTCGGTGCATCGGATGCGGGCAGTGAACTGTATGTCATGAAAAACTTTCATGATTATAAGATGGCTGATAATCGCTCTGTTGTAGAGCAAGCCCATGAGATACAGTGCATTGTCAAGGAACTCGAACTCCTGGAATGTGTCTTACCTGATCCTTTTGTGGCCGGTTACATCATTGCAAAACTGTCTCCCTCGTGGAGGAGTTTCGGCACTACTCTAAAACATAAGAGGACAAAGATATCAGTCGAAAATCTGATAGCATCCCTTGATGTTGAAGAGAAGGCTCGGGCTAAGGACTTCAGTGGTAATGGAGCCGAGGGTCAGTCCAGCGCCAATATAGTTCAGAAAAACTACGACAAGAACAAAGGGAAGAACAAGCTTAATAAGACTACCAACTTCAAGAAGAAGAAGATGAACAAGGCTGAGATGCCCTGCTTCGCATGTGGTGAAGTCGGGCATTTTTCCAAGGAATGCCCAGATCGGGAAGACCGTCGAGGGAAAAAGGCCAACAATGGATAGGCGTCCAAGGCTGTCAACACAATGACCGTTAGCAACACTGGAGATGGAGGGTATAGTAATTTACCTTCTGTGTTTTCTGTATTTCAGTCTTCCAGTTGGTGAATTGATATGGGTGCTAATGTTCATGTGTGTTCTGACATTAATATGTTCTCTTCTTATCGGATCGCTCGGGATTCCTCTGTCTTAATGGGGAATGGGTCACATGCTTCTGTTCATGGCACTGGCACAATGGATCTGAAGTTTACTTCGGGAAAGATCGTGCAGCTAAAGAACGTGCAGCATGTCCCTTCTATGAACAAGAATCTCGTTAGTGGCTCCCTTCTATGCAGAGATGGGTTTAAGGTAGTGTTAGAGTCCAATAAAGTAGTTGTGTCGAGGCATGGACTATTTATTGGTAAAGGCTATGAGTGCGGAGGCTTGTTCCGCTTTTCTCTTTCAGATTTCAGTAATAAGTCTGTGAACCACATTTGTGGCAGTGTTAATGATGAGGCGAGTATTTGGCACTCTCGTTTATGCCACATTAAACTTTGGTCTTATGAATCGGCTTTCCAGCATGAGTTTAATTCCGAATTTCACTATTGCCAAAGGTTCTAAGTGCCATAGTTGTGTGCAATAAAAGCAACCTCGAAAGCCTCACAAGGTGGCTGAGGAGAGGAACTTGGCACCTCTAGAACTCATACATTCTGATCTGTGCGAGATGAATGGTGTGTTGACAAAGGGTGGAAAGAGATACTTCATGACATTGATTGATGACGCGACTAGATTTTGCTATGTTTACTTGTTGAAAACTAAGGATGAGACGCTTCACTACTTTAAAATCTATAAAGCTGAAGTTGAATACCAACTAGAGAGAAAGATCAAACGCCTTAGGTCGGATCGTGGTGGCGAATATTTTCCCAAAATCTTTGATGATTTTTGTACAGAACATGGTATTATTCATGAGAGGACACCTCCCTACTCACCCGAATCAAACGGGATTGCCGAGAGGAAAAACCGCATGCTGATTGACTTGGTGAACGCCATGTTAGACACGGCTGGTTTATCTAAGGCATGGTGGGGGGAAGCTGTGTTGACTTCATGTCATGTCCTGAATAGAGTTCCTAACAGAAACATGGAGAAGACCCCTTACGAGAAGTGGGTTGGAAGAAAACCATCACTTTCCTACTTACGCACGTGGGGATGATTGGCGAAAGTCAATGTACCGATTAACAAAAAGCGTAAGCTCGGGCCTAAGACAGTGGATTGTGTTTTTCTGGGATATGCTCAGCGGAGCATCGCTTATAGATTTTTAGTAGTTAAATCTAATGTGCGTGATATGTATGTTGATACTATTACGGAGTCTCGCGATGCTACATTTTTTTGAGAATATATTTCCGATGAAAGATATGCATAGCACTTCTAGATTTTCTTCTGAGATAATTCCTGAAACTATTATACCTACTGACTCTTCTGAGCAACCATAAGTCCTAGAGGAGGATGACAATGAAGCTCTTAGAAAGAGCAAGAGACATAGGATTGAAAAATCCTTTGCAATGATTTCATTGTGTACCTCGTGGATGATACTCCTATGTCCATTGCAGAGGCATATGCATCTCCAGATACAGACAATTGGAAAGAAGCTGTCCAGAATGCGATGGACTCGATTCTCGCCAATGGGACTTGGGAGGTAACTGAACGGCCCTATGGTTGTAAACCTGTGGGTTGTAAGTGGGTGTTCAAGAAGAAGCTTAGGCCTGATGGTACTATTGAGAAGTACAAGGCTCGGCTTGTGGCTAAGGGTTACACCCAAAAGGAAGGCGAAGATTTCTTTGATACTTATTCACCTGTTGCTAGAATGACCACCATTCGAGTATTACTTTCTCTGGCTGCCTCGTATGGTCTTCTCGTTCATCAGATGGACGTGAAGACAGCTTTCCTTAATAGAGAGTTAGATGAGAAAATTTACATGGAACAGCCTGATGGGTTTGTAGTAAAGGATCAAGAGAGCAAGGTGTGTAAATTATTAAAATCTTTGTATGGCTTGAAACAAGCACCTAAGCAATGGCATGAGAAGTTCGACACCACTTTGACGTCTGCGAGCTTTGCCATTAATGAGGCTGATAGATGTGTATACTATCGCTATGGTGGGGGTGAAGGAGTTATATTGTGCCTTTATATGGACGATATACTGATATTTGGCATAAATATTGATGTGATCAATGAGGTCAAATCTTTCCTATCAGAGAAATTTGATATGAAAGATCTGGGAGAAGCTGATGTAATTCTTAACATCAAGCTTATTAAGGATGAGAGTGGGATTACTCTTTCGCAATCCCACTATGTGGAGAAGGTCTTGAGCCAGTTTGGCTTTATGGACAGCAAGCTCTCTCCCACTCCTTATGATCCCAGTGTGACACTGAGAAAGAATAAGAAAATTAGCTTAAACCAATTAAGATATTATCAGATTATCGATTCGCTCATGTATCTTGCTGGTGCAACAAGACCTGATATATCATTTGCTGTGAGCAAATTGAGTAGGTTCATGTCAAACCCGGGTTCTGATCATTGGCATGCACTTGAAAGGGTAATGTGCTATTTGAAAGGTACTACGAGTTATGGGATTAACTATTCAGGGCACCCTGCAGTGCTTGAAGGATATAGTGACTCGAATCGATTTACGATGTTGATGAGCTCTATGCTACCAGTGGATATGTATTTACCATTGGTGGTGGTGCAGTGTCATGGAGGTCTTGCAAACAGACCATTTTGACAAGGTCAACCATGGAGGCAGAGCTCACTGCTTTAGATACAGCCACTATAGAGGCAGATTGGTTGCGTGAGCTCTTGATGGCCTTGCCGGTGGTTGAAAAACCAATTCCGTCTATCCTTATGAACTGTGATAATCAATCTGTGATTGCTAAAGTGAACAGCGCTAAGGATAATGCGAAGTCATCAAGACACGTTAAAAGACGATTGAAGTCTGTCAGGAAATTGAGAAACTCCGGAGTAATAAGTGTGACTTATATTCAAACAGACAAAAACCTGGCAGATCCCTTTACAAAGGGACTATCACGGAATGTGATAGAAGGTGCATCTAGGGAGATGGGTATGAGACCCATATAAGTTGCCATTGTGGTAACCCAGTCTTTGTGATCGGAGATCCCGTGAATTAGGTCCTGGGTAAAACAAGCAATTGGCGAACTGAGGAGAGTAATCTGTTGCTCTCTCCAAGTGAAGATGCAATACTCTCAAAAGGCTGTAAGGCAGGATGGTGATATGCCTTAATGTGTTTCTGTTGGCTTTAACTAGCAAAGATGCTGTCCTACAGAGCATTCTTGAAAGAACACACCTATATGAGCCCGACTGTCTAACGTCGCAGTCTATGACACTGGGGTGATCTCTAGTAAGCTCATGAAGAGACTAGGGAGTATGACGTATATGCTCCACCCGCGGAGGGGGCTACTAGCAGCCAGGTATCAGTTATGACTTTGAGTGAAACCTGTTCACACAAAACTTGCAATTCAAGGCGTAGTCCATTGTTCAAGTTGTGAATGGGTGTAACTTGGAGCTCTAGGCAGAAGTTCAACTTAATACCTCTTTGAAACGCCGTATATCAAACAGTAGTGAATATTGGCAAATCTCTAAATGGGCATTTGAGATCTGGTGGGGGATTGTTGGAATAACATGGGCTTGGCCCAAATCAACTAATTCCTAGAGAAAATCTCAAAGGCCCATGTGGGAGCATGAGGATGGTGGAACCCTTTAGTCCCATATTGCTAGTGGAAGGAGAGGAACACCTATGGCTCTCTATATAAACTACCTATAGGCCACCACCAAGAGTGTGCTTGAGGCTTGAGAGGGGTTAGAGTTTTGCCACCTCTCACTATTGCGCTACCACCGTAGCCTTCTCCATTCCGAGCGCTGGCGTGCACCTGCGATCGGGAGAGTAGGTCTCCGGAACCCTTCGCCTTCGAGATCCTGCACCGGGAGAGGGCGAATAAGGTTTTTGGGAAGCGCTTCGGCGATCGCTTCAAGATCTTCACCACGGTCGCCTTCCTCTTCTTGTCGCTAGGCGTCGCAGTTGAACGGCTCATGTGACGTCTGGCAATAACGCCGTCAACGTCAACGCCGCGATCGTATCACCGCGGCATCTGATATTCTTCGCCAAGACGTTCAATCTATCCTAATCTCATGGTTAATCATGTTTAACCAGATGGTCATGTTGTTCGTACTGTCTAGTATGGTAGAGAAATACATGCTAGTTTTTATGATGCTGTTCATAATTTATATTCGGAATTTAATCTGGAAATTGTCTAATTATTCAACATAAAATAGGAGCGAGCACCCTATCAGCGACAGTACACATGAAAAATGATGGAATTAATTGGTCTTGCACGGAGTATGGACCCAGCGAGAAAGCGACAAGCTTCTATTCCTTCAGGAAATAGTGGACCTTACGGAACAAATGCTCCATGAGTGGCTAATACTAGGGGACATAAAAATAATACAAACCTCAATAGGAGACTCATGGGGGCATTCGCAAAGATGTTAGACGTTGCACATCTCAATGAGCTTAGGCTAAATGGTAGGAGATTCACCTAGGTGAATGAAAGGGAAACCCCCACATTAATAAGGATAGATTGCATGTTCGTCAAATGAATGGGACTTACTATTCCCATATTGCCACCTACAGGCTATTTTATCTCTCGTGTCAGACCATTGTCCATTGTTTCTACTAGGACAGATCACACCGAAGAAATTCCTTGGGTTTAGACTCGAGAACTTCTGGACCAAAATGCCAAACTTCTATCAGGTTGTTCAGCAGGCTTGAGAGAAAACAACACACAAGTCTGATGCCTTGCGCAGGCTTCATATTAAGCTATCGCGAACTGTGGACTTTTGTGCCAGACTTCGGTATAGGCTCCTTGGGATAGCAACCATCCAAAGGGCTCGCCTAAGGCAACGCTGAAGGTTGTCTTTTGTTAGAGAAGGAGATGATAACATAAACATTTTTCACATCAAGGTAAATGCACGCAGGAGGAGAAATCATTTACACTCCATCTCAACCGATAGGGGCACTATTCATAACAAACTCAACAAGCAGGAAGAGCTATCCAGTTACTTTTGCCAAGTGCTAGGTAAAAAAAAAACAGAGGATGCACTCCTTCAATTGGGACATGTTGGACATCCCACGTCATGATCTGGCTAAACTAGAAGAACCTTTCTGATCGAAGAGGTCAGGGAGACAGTGTTCTCTATGCCCCCTGAGAAAGCATTAGGTTCAGACGAATTCACAAGGCTATTCTATAGGACTTGCTGGGATAACATCACGGATGACCTCATGGAGGCCTTAATTCAATTGTATAACCTCAATGGTCGATATCACCAGCTCCTGAACTCGGCCGATATTGTATTGTTGCTGAAGAAACAGGACTCCACTAGGATTGCAAATTTTAGGCCAATTAGCCTCATCCATAGCGTAGGGAAGATCTTCTCCAAGATCCTTGCGATCAGATTGGCGCTATTTTCTACACGAAATGTACCTAGCAACCAATGTGCTTTCATCAAGAAAAGATGTATCCATGATAATTTTCTGTATGCAAAGAACTTGGTCAATAAGTGCATAGGACAGGAATTCCGACACTCTTCATCAAATTGGATATAACCAAGGCTTTTGACTTTGTCAGCTAGGAGTTCCTTTCGGAACTTCTAAACTGGGTTGGTTTTGGGCCACGTTGGAGAGAGTGGATCTCCATAATTCTGGCATCCACTTCCTCTCGTGTGCTGCTCAACAACATCCCAGGACGGCCGATTCAACACAGAAGAGGCTTGCATCAGGGAGATTCTCTTTCTCTTATGCTCTTCATCTTGGCCGAGAACCCGCTACAAAGGCTAATCTCCAGGGAGGTCCAGGAAGGCCACATCAAACAGATTCATACTAGGATGGCTGCGATGCGTATATCCTTTTATGTTGATGATGCTGCCATCTTTGCAAACCCAGACAAGGACGAGTTGAAGATTATACAGGAACTTCTGACCATTTTTGGTGAGGCAACAAGTCTGTAGACAAACTTGCAAAAGAGTGAGGTATTCCCAATTAGATGCGAGGCCATTGACATGGCACCAGTTTTACAAGAATTTCCTGCTCGCATTAGCTCCTTCCCATGCAGGTACTTAGGCTTACTGTTGTGACTGACATAACTAAAACAATCGGACGTACAACCACTGATTGATAAAGTTTGTAACCGTTTGGCGGGATGGAAAGGAAAGATGTTGTCCAGGGCTGCCAGAATAGTCCTAATGAATTCTGTTCTCACATCTCTTGTAGTCTATCATCTAACGGTGTACCCATTAAGCCGATGGATAACAAAAAGGTTGGATAGGTTACAAAGAAACTTTATTTGGAGAGGCGAACATGGCTGCAATGGGGGACCGAAGAATCTTTGGGGCCTTGGAGTAAAGGACCTTGATAGATTCGGTCGGGCGCTCCGCATCTGTTGGATATGGTATGCCTAGAAGGAGCATCACAGACCTTGGGTAGCGACGCAACTCCCATGTGATGAATCAGTCTATAGGTTATTCAATGTAGGCACCATCTTAACATTAGGAAATGGCGAAATAGCAAAAGTCTGGGACTCCAACTGGTTTCATGGAGTCTCCCCTGGTGATCTAGCACCCTCCTGCTTCCAGTTAACCTGCAAAACAGGAGGTCCAATCAAGGAGGAGATGACCAACAAGAAATGGCTCCGATCGCTGCGTAGGATTTCAACCATGGCATAGCTTGATGACTTCGTTCGCTTATGGCATGCTATTCAACAGGTGCAGCTACAGGTAGATATACAGGATGACAATTCTTTGAAATGGATGCGCTGGCCGCCCTTGACATTGATTGATGTGGACATCACGACCATGGATACGGCCATGCCTACCCATCACATTGAAACCAATGATATAATACAAGGACCAATTACTCGAGCTCGTGCATGTCAATTCAATTACCAGGTGAGTGCGTTCCTTGGGTTGCATACAAATATTTTAATGGATGGAATACTATTTGATGCGGACATCACTCTCTTTGATGCTACCATGACATTACCTACATGTCAAGAGGAAATGATAAAAGGACCTGTTACGCAAGCTTGTGCACGCCAGCAATGGTCAACATGGTGCTCACAAATTATGGAGGAGCTAATGGTAGCCCAACATCGACAAGATGGGCTGGCCCAAGTTGGCCCAAGTTGGCCCATGAAGGAGGAGAAAATGGTAGCCCATGTTGGCCCAAGTTGGCCCATGAAGGAGGAGAAAATGGTAGCCCAAGTTGGCCCAAGTTGGCCCATGATGGGCCAAGGAGGCCCAACCATGATGGGCTAGAAAATGTTACAAAGAGGCCTAACCATGATGGGCCAAGGAGGCCCAACCATGATGTGACACTATGGTTTGGTGTGACGTTATAGAAGGTGAAACTAGAGAATAAAACCTTTCGGCTTAGGGTTTTCTCGCGTTTTTGGGCCGGTTGAAGTGTTATGTCGCCACGGAGTGTCGTAACCTTATTTAACGTGCATGATAAGGTTAATAACATTATGAGATGTGGAATTAAGGTTAAAACTATAGGTTATGGAGGTTAATAGCTTTTCCGGGCCGTTTTCGGGCTGTTTTCGGGGTTTTGGGCCTTCCCGGGGGAGTTTTGGGCCTTGGTGGGCTTTGGTGGGATGGATTAGGTCTCCGTAACGGACTAGAATTGGGTGTGGGAGCTGGTAAAAGGGGTTTCCCTGCCCCTTTGGGGCGTCCACCCTGCTGCCTTTGCGCCCCTTGAGGCCTTGGTGCGCCCCCCTCACCTCCCCCCCACTTGCCAAGCCCTAGCCGCCCCTTCCCTTTGAGCCTTGCGCCTCCCCCTTGCTCTCCTCCATTGCCCCACCTCTCCACCACCTCTCCTCCACCCCCTTGCTGCCCTAGGGTGGTCTCCACACCTCTGCACCTTGTGGATCCATCCGTTGGAGAGAGGAGCGTGGAGCGAGGAGCGATCCGCGAGGAGATCTATTGGAGATTCGTTCGTTGGGCAAAGGTATGATCATGGGGATCCTTGGAATTGATCTAGGTACTGTTCTTAGGGTGATTATCAAGTTTTTAGATCAATTGGTGGTGCTGGATTGGAGTTCTTTGGGTTAGATCTAGACGTTGCCACGTTTCTGTTTTCGGGCAGATTGAGCAGTCGGGCTAGGGTTCGAGTTTTCATCGATTTAGATTCCGAATCTGTCCGTACGGACTTAAAATAAGTTGTAGATAATTTAATTATCTTTCCGTGGACATAAAGCACGTTAAAATCCGATCAGCCGTTTGAAAGTTATGGCCGTTTTACCGAGCGTGTTAAAATCTGTGACGCAATTAGAACAGATCGTAGTAATATGTAGATTAAACAATTTTAGAGTCCGAATCAGTCTTTCCGTATAACTAGAAAAAGGTAGGAAATTTCCTAAGCTTCACGATGGTGTACTCGTTTAATCGATTTGGAGTCCCAGAACTCAAGTTATGGCCTTTGCAAGGCTGCTGTCCCGCCGGGACAGAACCTCTGTTTTAGGTTTTGCGAGTAGCGGGCAATGTCGGGTGAGATGGGGATTTGTGTACTGTTTTGTGGGCATTATTGAGAGTATGTGATGCCGTTGTGCAGGTGGTGTGACCCCGGGGGTGCCCTCTACTTCCCACAATCCTGTCGCCCACGGTTGAGGCAAGTGTGTTGTAATGAATAGCGGAATTGTAGGTTGCTTGTGGAGATTAGATGAAAGATTGAATACTTGCTATGATCACTTGCCATGCTTGCTGTTTTCCAATGATATATTGAGTATGATTATCATGATTCGATGCCATGTGTTAATATTTGTCATGATGAGATGCCATATGTTTATGTACATGTGAAATATGATAATTGGCATAGTTGCATGCATGACATGAGATAGGGCGAGGGCGGTGAGAAAGTCATAACTAGTCCGGCAAGGTCGGTGAGAAAGTTATGACTAGTCCGGAACGCCATTGAGTAAGACCTACATCGTGATTCCATCCACGTGGTGAATGGAAGCGATGAGTAGGCACCCTCCATCTTCGGGATGGAAGGGGGGAAAAGGGTGCACACCGACGGGTGTGTACTCAACCATACCGGTATGAGTTTCCATGGAGATATGAGCATAACATTGCATTGCATTGCATTGCAATACATTTTTTTTAATGATGATGATGTTGTTATGTGCTCAAGTATGAGATGTTATATGTGATGTGAGGTATTATTGTCTTGTAAATGATCTTGTTGTCCATTACAATATGCTTGCTGAGTTTTCGAACTCACGCTTGTGTTTTATGTTGTTTTTAGGTACTTTGAGATCGGCATGCGGGAAAAGGGATCTAGCTACACTTCTACACGTAGCTCCACCATCATAGTCCATAATTAACCACTTGGAGACATGATATTAAGAGTTGTGCCCTAAACTTAATGTATGGTTTAATCTAGCATGCTTGTGAATCCTTATTTGCTTCGTTATAGTTTATGAAGTGGTTAAGCGTGGTATTATTGGCGTAACTTGATGTTATGTCCATTTATGTTGTTGTTTTAGATGTCGTGTGCTATGATATATATTTTGCCATGATATTGAGATTGTGTTAATTCATGGAAAAACAAAGGAGATGCTGCCGAAATATCGGTTTTTAGCATATGAACCTTTGCTGGAATTTATGTTTAATTGTGGTACTTAGATGTTGTTTAGCTTATGTTTGGTAGCATTCGGGCATATTAAATGCCAGGGTGTTACACATGATGGGCCAGAATATGTTGAAACAAGGAGGCCCAACCATGATGGGCCAAGGAGGCAATGGCCCATAAAGTGTGGCACCACTTCCTCTCTCCACCGGCCCACGAAGGCTCAAGTTGCATGACTACAAGTTTAGTACCACCTTGTTTAGTGTTTAGTTTTTGGCTACATCCCACCACTATATAAGAAAGGCAATAGGCCACCTAAGAGACTGGAGTTTTGCTTTGTAAATCAGTTTAGCCTTTGCTACTGTCCGTGCAAACGTGTTGTCGATTAGACCGCCTGCGCACGTAATTGCAAGACTCCAAATTTCAGTTTGGAAATTAAATATTCATATTAGCAATTTCAGATTGCTTGTTATCTTATTCTTGCTCGTTCTCGATTGCGTGCAGGAACGTTGGTCGCGCCCCAGCATGATCAACACTTCGGAGATTGGTGTACCGGTCGCTAAGGCGCAACGTCGTTGACAGTTGTAGTCGGACCGCCAACGTCGAACTCCAACCCAAATCGTGGTTATCATTCTCTCACCGAAAGATCGGGCCACCGTTCCTATCATTGATGATTTCTAGACTTTGGTGGATAAGGCGATCCGAGTGGAGCATAGTACTCGGGCCATCGCGGAGTCACGCAAAAGGAAATGGATGGGCCAGAAGTGATGGCACTTTGGGTGTCCCGATCTTTCGATGAGAAACACATGATCGGTTTGGGGTGGAGATGACTTTGACGACCCGACTACACCATACGACGACGATGCGCCTTAGCAATCGCTAAACCAACTCCGAAGGGTTATTGATCTTGCCGTGGGCACGATCAACCTGAACACGAGGTTCTATTCCTGCATGCAACCGAAGAACAAGCAAGAACAATAGTATAAGCAATCTGAAATTGCGGATAAAAGTTGAAGGCAAACAAAGATGGAGTCTTATTGACGATCTTGACAAGGTGGCTGTCCAGCACAACTCGCAGGATCAAGTTTGCACTTGGCTAAACTAATCAAATAAAACCCAAAACCCTAAGGAGCCGGTGGCTGACTATTTATGAGAGATAGGGGCGTGGAAACCACATCCAAAATAGTAGGTCTCCGGCTGCAACTCTATTACAAGGCCCAAAGCCCAAGTCTTCTCGGATTAGAAAGGTAACGCCACTTGTTTGGCAGATTCCCTCGACTTGGATGGAATTTGGAGACGAGGTCGGTTCCATGGTAGTGATGCCCTCATCATCCTCCCCTTCTTGCATTTGAGTCGTCCTCGACTCAAGTTCATCTTCTTCTCCCAAGTATGGCTTCAAATCGGCAATGTTGAAGGTAGGACTAACCCCAAAATCTGCAGGCAAATCAAGCTTGTATACATTATCATTAATCTTTTCTAGTACTTTGAAAGGACCATCAGCTCGAGGCATCAACTTAGATTTTCGCAAATCAAGGAACCGGTCTTTTCGCAAATGCAACCAAACTAAATCACCGGGTTCAAAAGTTACATGCTTCCTTCCCTTACTACCAGCAAGTTTATATTTAGCATTCATGAGCTCAATATTTTCTTTAGTAGCCTCATGCATCTTTTTAATCAAATCAGCACGTTGTTTAGCATCAAGATTCACTTGCTCTGAAAATGGAAGAGGTAACAAATCAATTGGAGCATGCGGAACAAAACCATAAACAATCTCAAAAGGGCACATCTTAGTAGTAGAATGCATTGAACGATTATAAGGAAACTCAATATGAGGCAAGCATTCTTCCCACAATTTGAAGTTCTTTTTCAAAACAACCCTAAGCATGGTAGATAAAGTCCTATTAACGACTTCAGTTTGTCCATCTGTCTGGGGATGACAAGTAGTAGAAAATAAGATCTTAGTCCCCAATTTAGCCCACAAAGTTCTTCAAAAATGGTTGAGAAATTTGGTGTCACGATCAGAAACTATTGTGTTTGGCACACCATGCAAACGAACAATTTCACGAAAGAATAAATCAGCAATGTTGGTAGCATCATCGCTTTTGTGACAAGGAATAAAGTGTGCCATCTTAGAAAATCTATCCACAACAACAAAGATACTATCCCTCCCCTTCTTTGTTCTAGGAAGTCCTAAAACAAAGTCCATCGAAATATCTTCCCAAGACACGCTAGGAACAGGAAGAGGCAATATAAACCATGTGGATTAAGTCATGACTTAGCTTTTTGACATGTAGTGCATCGAGCGATGAAATGCTCCACGTCCCGTCTCATCTTGGGCCAAAAGAAATGGCTAGCAAGTATGTCCTCCGTCTTCTTCACACCAAAGTGTCCCATCAACCCTCCTCCATGCGCTTCCTGTAGCAATAACAAACGAACAGAACCAGCAGGAATGCGTAGTTTGTTTGCTCTAAATACAAACCCATTATTGAAAACAAATTTGTTCCAAGTTTTTCCCTCTTTGCAATTTAGCAACACATCTTTAAAATCATCATCATGCACATATTGATCTTTAATCGTTTTCAATCCAAAAATTTTGAAGTCGAGTTGGGACAGCATGGTATATCTTCTAGACAAAGCATCGTCAATAATATTATCCTTTCCTTTTTTGTGTTTGATGACATAAGGAAAGGACTCAATGAATTCAACCCACTTCACATGTCTACGATTCAGTTTAGCTTGACTTCTAATATGCTCTAAGGATTCATGATCAGAGTGGATAACAAATTCCTTGGGCCATAAATAATGTTGCCATGTTTCTAAGGTTCGAACGTAGAATAGTTCAAACTAGGCCCACTCAGCTTCTCACTAAAATAAGCAACATGTTTTCCTTCTTGTAACAGAACACCACTGTAACACCCCATAAAACTAAACTGTTGTACAAGAAAAATTCAACAGCGTTTCCCCTAAAATAGGACAATACGGAAGCAATTCAAATGGGAATAACATCACGATATCAAAACTAGGGACAACAAGTCTAATTCAAACAGGAATCAACCATAAACATAACACATCTCTAAAGGGACAACCATAAACGAAATCAAGTTTAAAGGGGGCAACAATGGGTCTAGGTGTAATAATATTTCAAACAACTAATGAATTAATTAAAGCACTAGTTCAAGTGAGTCGTGACGACCCCAGAAGATTTATTGTGTTGCTAGCCCACCCTTCATGCTTACGACTCATAAGCGCTACCTGAAAACATCAAAAGCGACAAGTAGTGAGATTGGGTAAATCTCAGCAAGCGGAACAACTAATACAAATAACACATCCACCATAAAACTAGCATACCACATTCCTCATATCCAATACCACATCATAGATTCCACACAACCTCAGTAAAATGCATATGATTGTGCACATGCTTATGCCATGATCCTCCTCACCGTGCCCTTTCTCAGGAACACACGGTGTTGTACTGCGACTCTTGATCGCGCCTGTTGGCGTCGACAAAACTTCCAATGCATGATTATGCAATTAATGCTTCATGCATGAATTCATTCATAACCTTCCCCACTGAGTCCACATGTTTGCATATCATCATATAGCATGGATAGAAAGCAAATATCATTGAGATGAAATGTTTAGACAATTCATCAGGTAAACAACATCATTCTTCACCTTACTCATGATTCATAGCCAAACCACAACATCACAATGCCAGTCAAGATATTGCAATCCTCAAAGCAAGTGATTAAACCATGTATGATTGCTGTAATTGGAGTTTATAATGAAGGCGAAGCAAACAACGATGTATAGCTTAACAATACAACTACTTCCACTAGCCTTTACCGACGTAGATGACGAATCTATTTGCGTCCAGAAGGGGCACCACCTGAACAAGTATACTTTCAGTATATAATAACATCACAATTGATCACACAATTCAAACACGCGTTTCCTACAACCCGTTCCCCTTTTAAACACCGAAAACCCCGATCTGTCCGGATCGAACAGCAACACCCTCTCTTCCCAATTTCGTATCTTTTTTTCTACTATTCATAAAAATACAAAAAAATTACAGTAGCTATATATTGACGATATCTACAACTTTCATGAAGGTCACAAATTTCAATTCCACTGTTAAATATGCCTAAACAACCGTCCAACACAGTGGACGAAATCTGTTTCCAGATTCTGTTCGTCATCTTCCAACAGTGATAACTCCCAGACCGACGCCCCAAAAATTCTGAAACAATTACAGAAGCTAGGTCTCAACGTTATCTACAACTTTCTAGTTATAGGTTTTTGCAGGAAAAATCATTTATACCACGTAGAACGCGAAACAATCCGCGCTGCACAATCTCCCTTTCCAGAAACAGCACCACGTGAACAACTACCCTTCTCCCCCATCAAGATCCATCCAAACCACACACCACCAGATCTAATACACTCCTAATCCCTAGGTAGAACAGGGGTAAAAGTTTGGGAATTTTACCTAGAGTTCTCCCTTGAGAACCCACGAAGAATGCGCGACGATCCCCGAAACGGAAATCTGCTCGTCCTCCACGCCTCCACGGATCCTCTTCTCGTTTTCTCCTTCGCGTTTCGCGGCGGATCTTGAGCCACCACGCAGGGGGAGGAAGAGGAGGGGTGGTGTGGCTGCTAGGGGAGGAAGGGGGAGGCGCCCTAGGGTTGCAAAGGGTGGGGGCGCCACCCCTCTTGAGGGAAAGGTGGGCCGGCCCACTAGGGCGTGGGGAGGGAGGGGGTGGGAAGGGAATTCCCGGCCCAGGCCCAGGTTGCCTCAGCCCAGCTAAAACTAGCCCAAAACTCCAATTTCTAATATTAATTGCAGCATAAAACTCAATTATTTCATCTCCCAACATTTCCCTCATTCCTTCCAAAATCGAAACAAGGGAGAAAACCCCCTACAAGAATCTCCCAAATTCTAAGGCATCACATTCTCCCCTCCTTAAAAGGATTCGTCCCCGAATCGAAGACACACCAAAATCAACAAGAAAGTCCCCAAGGGACAAAAGACTTCTTTGCAACACAAAACATTCACACAAAGACTCAAACCAGAACAAACGACAAACGAGTTTTCAAAACCAACACTAGCGAGAAAATGTTGATTTAGCTCAACAGAGTGCAACCTCTCACGGTTCCACCTTCACTTCAATTCCCAAAAAGACCACAAAAGAAAACGGTCTCGCACTCCTTATTCCAACTACTCTTCCAGAAGAAAATGGTACCCAGCCTCTAGAACCCTCTTCATCTCCCAAGCACAAACGTGTTTTCACACCACAACCCCTCTACTGTGGTTCGCCGTATTCAAGACGACGACAAACCAGGTGAAACATACACTCCAAGACCACCAGCTATTTGAACAAACGAGGTTAGAACCTTGCAAAAGATTGATCTTCTACAAAAAACCAATACCCAACACTACCACCAAAAGAAAAGGCCTACTTTACAACCAGAGTCCTTAAACCTGCAAGAAACAGTATCAACCGAACAAAATCGCTATGGTTGACACAACCTCGCTCAACCTCGGACGTAAAGGCCCAATACACTCTGAAAGGAAAAACAATTACTAGCAACCACCAAGTGGTCCACTAATAATTTAAACAGCCCCACCTAGGTACACATCAATGACCCAATTCTCCAAGAAGGTTTGGATTGAGTCATACACAACCTTCCTTTACTCTTCACTTTTAAACTGTTTACGATCATCTACCAGCAACATCTAATATCTTAGGTCATTGCCAACCCACACTAAATTCCTCTTTCTTAGAAGGTTTCGCCCTCGCATTCTTCCTTTCAAAGAATCAGAACCAAGGGTAGAATCATTGAGGAAGCTCAACCAAGACCCATGATCCCCAAATGATTCACATCCAACAACTCGAACTCCAAAGCGCTAAAAGCCACTTTGGAAAGAATTCGGCAACAACCCAAGAGTACTCATTTATTTTATTTTATTTTTATTTTTCTAAGCCAAGATGCAAAGAAAGCTCAGATCTCTTACACCACAACCAACATATCAGAAGATATTCATTCTTACTTCCCATACTAGAAGGCAATTGAAATCTCGATTCAGGACATGCATGCAGCTTTCCAAGAGCACTCCTGAATAATCATATATCCATATATGACTTTCTCACCGACCTGGCTCAATGACTCTTTTATCATTTAACATCTATAGACAATGTCATGTTTACTCTTCACCATTCATTCATCATGTAACAACACTATCGAATAGTCATTTACAAGACGACTTCTTCCTCTGTAACACATGAATGAAACTCGAATAACATCGAGGATTGCGCTAATTCATATAAACTATGTCGACATAGTTAATGATGAAGGCACCACATCGTATCAAAACCCACCAATGATAGAAAGCTAAACTTGCAAAACATCGCATTTTAACCAAAATCAACATTTTGGAAAAGAACATAGACTCCAAAGTCAAACATCTGCACACACAACCGCCACAATTTTTTTTTCGAAAGAAAGGGAAACTCATTCCCAAAAGAGAACTCTTCACTAACCAAATTCACTTATGAAACCCTCATATAATCCACCTTTTTGAAGCACTCGCAAACGTCACACACATCATGCAAAGTCACACACATCATGCAAATAAATCCAACTCTAGTCAAAAAGAGTTACAAATTAAATCTCAAGAGTTTCCAACACAACCCACTATGTCCATCTGCTTACTTTAAAATTAATTCCAAAGATAATTCAGTGCGAACGCGAAGGGGCGCGATCCCCTCAAAGACTTTTGGGTGTAAATCCATACTCATAGTGCAAACTAAACAAGTTAGCCAAATCCAAAGGTTGGCATTAATTACTACGAGTTTTATGGAAACTCTGAAACACAACAGAAGAAACACTTCGACCAAAAGTATTCAACCAAAATAGCAACCAACCAAACCAGTCCAAAAGGTTTTAGACATAGGCTCAGGATGAAAGCCACCGTATCTAGTATTCCACTATACTTACCATTTAAGCATTCAATATACACTATTTTCTCATCGAGAAACCTCAATATAATTCACCCAAAAGCTACATAACCAATTCTTTCTCTAGTTACCTTTCCCAACATTTATAAATACAGTTTATGATGATTAACAAAACGTCTTCCATTCTATACTACCTCATCATGATCCCCACAGACCAACACATCATATAACAATGTATTCTATATTTCAAACATAGTACTTCAACAGATACTTAAGCATGATCAACGTATCAATTTTATACCATCCATACATCAACATCTTGACAATTAAAACTCTTGTTCAATCAATAAAATGACTTCAACCAATAAGTATTATCTCTACAAGATAAAATTCGTAAACAGGATTCTAAGACATGCATTCATTAAGGTTAAAATCTTGCATCATGATTGTTATCCGATGTTCATCCCATCACAACATGTACTCACATAATTCTCTGATTTTACACTTTTCTCTATTGCATCAATGGTTTCCAACAATTAACAACCCTACCAAGTCATCAATAACAACAAATGGGCATAATCATCAACCAACAACATTACTTTTAGCTACCCTATACATAGGTGATAACAAAATTACCACCACACAACATACTCCAACTATTTAAAATAGATTGAATACTAGCATTAACACTGCCCTTAACAACGTCATTAACAATAAGTCTTATGTCTTCTCAATTGATATCAATACTAGCATTGTAGAGACACAACTGCATACTTCGAAATATACTAGTAGGTTGCAGCAACGTAAATAGCAACTCTAATCAACTTCCAAATTAAAGTCGCTAGTCAACACGGTTAAATTTTCTCTATTAATCCGTTAGATTAGAACATCTTTAAACAACCAGCAAAGTTTCTTTAACAATAACAGCAGTCTACCTCATCTTAATGTTGTAACCATGCATCAGGGTTTAAAACCTTAAACATTATCGGGGGTCATAAGCACTTTTAAAGCAAAGCAACGGATTATAAGCATGTACATTAACACATTTAATCATTCCCACTATGGGGTACTCTACATCACTAGAGGTTCATTTAATCTTAAGCTAAAGGTAACAATTACACTTAGTTGATTCAACTCGCAAATTAACTAAAGAGTACATCATTTCTATAAACCACATTGTTACACACTACATAACATGCTAAACAACAATTTTCACTTTTAACAAGTAATTTCAGTCAAACGAATACTTACTTTATTTGCAGCATTTTTCTTTTAATACTCAACCAAAACTCACAAAGAAGCTTGACTCTCAAAGTTGCAATAGGACATGACTCCAAAACACATTTCAATCTTAAAGACTCCCACGAGGAGGAACCAAGCGATCAAGTAAACCTTCTGAACAAAGGCACAAAACATAAATCGACACAACTTAACTTTTACACACGCTTCAATAACTTCTTTTAAACTCAGAGCAAGACACACAAGAACCAAAAACTAAACCTTTCTTTGCAAGGCAACCAACTAAACAGTGTCAAGGTCAAAAGGCGACCAAAGGCAGCGCAACACAAAACTCCCCTTCTTTGTTTTCACCCAAAGAAGACAAAACCAAGAAACACCGAAGGCACACTCATGAAAATCCAAATTCCAAACACTTTTCTTCTGATTTCAATCAACTAAAACCAAGAGAACCAACCAAGACCGACCGTCAGAACGATAAAGAACATCCGAAGGAATCTACCACCAATCTCTTCTATTTGACTCCAGTCAACTATCCGATCCACGACAGAAAGGGTAAGCACTCCTCCTACAGGGGTTAATAATTCTTCGGTGATGGCGTTAACCGGCCACACCGTCAAACCACACCCTTACTATGAACAAAAAGAGGTGACCGAAAACCTTTCGGCACCACAACCCCACTTCATCACAAATGAAGCAACTCAATCAAATCCATCATAAATATAGCATTATACATCATCAAAAGAAGCATTCAACATCAAAGCTTAGATACAATAATTAAACGGAAAGCAACGGTACCCATACCCTTTCCTACTGTGCATCCATGTGTGTCAAATTTTAAATTAGTGATTCCACTTACACAAGTTTTAATGTTGCTATCCTATAACAAAATTTTAGTTAAAACCTAGGCCATGTTTCTAAGTTATTCCACATCACATTTTAGTTGTATCCTATAGTATGACACTAAAAATACACATTCCAAGGACCTACAGCCCGCTCTGATACCAACTGTAACACCCCATAAAACTAAACTGTTGTACAAGAAAAATTCAACAGCGTTTCCCTAAAAGCAGGACAATACGGAAGCAATTCAAATGGGAATAACATCACGATATCAAAACTAGGGACAACAAGTCTAATTCAAACAGGAATCAACCATAAACATAACACATCTCTAAAGGGACAACCATAAACGAAATCAAGTTTAAAGGGGGCAACAATGGGTCTAGGTGTAATAATATTTCAAACAACTAATGAATTAATTAAAGCACTAGTTCAAGTGAGTCGTGACGACCCCAGAAGATTTATTGTGTTGCTAGCCCACCCTTCATGCTTACGACTCACAAGCGCTACATGAAAACATCAAAAGCGACCAAGTAGTGAGATTGGGTAAATCTCAGCAAGCGGAACAACTAATACAAATAACACATCCACCATAAAACTAGCATACCACATTCCTCATATCCAATACCACATCATAGATTCCACACAACCTCAGTAAAATGCATATGATTGTGCACATGCTTATGCCATGATCCTCCTCACCGTGCCCTTTCTCAGGAACACACGGTGTTGTACCGGTACGGTCGCGCACGCTGGCGTCGACAAAACTTCCAATGCATGATTATGCAATTAATGCTTCATGCATGAATTCATTCATAACCTTCCCCACTGAGTCCACATGTTTGCATATCATCATATAGCATGGATAGAAAGCAAATATCATTGAGATGAAATGTTTAGACAATTCATCAGGTAAACAACATCATTCTTCACCTTACTCATGATTCATAGCCAAACCACAACATCACAATGCCAGTCAAGATATTGCAATCCTCAAAGCAAGTGATTAAACCATGTATGATTGCTGTAATTGGAGTTTATAATGAAGGCGAAGCAAACAACGATGTATAGCTTAACAATACAACTACTTCCACTTGCCTTTACCGACGTAGATGACGAATCTATTTGCGTCCAGAAGGGGCACCACCTGAACAAGCATACTTTCAGTATATAATAACATCACAATTGATCACACAATTCAAACACGCGTTTCCTACAACCCGTTCCCCTTTTAAACACCGAAAACCCCGATCTGTCCGGATCGAACAGCAACACCCTCTCTTCCCAATTTCGTATCTTTTTTCTACTGTTCATAAAAATACAAAAAAATTACAGTAGCTAGATATTGACGATATCTACAACTTTCATGAAGGTCACAAATTTCAATTCCACTGTTAAATATGCCTAAACAACCGTCCAACACAGTGGACGAAATCTGTTTCCAGATTCTGTTCGTCATCTTCCAACAGTGATAACTCCCAGACCGACGCCCCAAAAATTCTGAAACAATTACAGAAGCTAGGTCTCAACGTTATCTACAACTTTCTAGTTATAGGTTTTTGCAGGAAAAATCATTTATACCACGTAGAACGCGAAACAATCCGCGCTGCACAATCTCCCTTTCCAGAAACAGCACCACGTGAACAACTACCCTTCTCCCCCATCAAGATCCATCCAAACCACACACCACCAGATCTAATACACTCCTAATCCCTAGGTAGAACAGGGGTAAAAGTTCGGGAATTTTACCTAGAGTTCTCCCTTGAGAACCCACGAAGAATGCGCGACGATCCCCGAAACGGAAATCTGCTCGTCCTCCACGCCTCCACGGATCCTCTTCTCGTTTTCTCCTTCGCGTTTCGCGGCGGATCTTGAGCCACCACGCAGGGGAGGAAGAGGAGGGGTGGTGTGGCTGCTAGGGAGGAAGGGGAGGCGCCCTAGGGTTGCAAAGGGTGGGGCGCCACCCCTCTTGAGGAAAGGTGGGCCGCCCACTAGGGCGTGGGGAGGAGGAGGGGTGGGAAGGAATTCCGGCCAGGCCCAGGTTGCCTCAGCCCAGCTAAAACTAGCCCAAAACTCCAATTTCTAATATTAATTGCAGCATAAAACTCAATTATTTCATCTCCCAACATTTCCCTCATTCCTTCCAAAATCGAAACAAGGAGAAAACCCCTACAAGAATCTCCCAAATTCTAAGGCATCACATTCTCCCTCCTTAAAAGGATTAGTCCCGAATCGAAGACACACCAAAATCAACAAGAAAGTCCCCAAGGGACAAAAGACTTCTTTGCAACACAAAACATTCACACAAAGACTCAAAGCAGAACAAGCGACAAGCGAGTTTTCAAAACCAACACTAGCGAGAAAATGTTGATTTAGCTCAGCAGAGTGCAACCTCTCACGGTTCCACCTTCACTTCAATTCCCAAAGACCACAAAAGAAAAGCGGTCTCGCACTCCTTATTCCAACTACTCTTCCGGAAGAAAATGGTACCCAGCCTCTAGAACCCTCTTCATCTCCCAAGCACAAAGCGTGTTTTCACACCACAACCCCTCTCTGTGGTTCGCCAGTATTCAAGGCGACGACAAACCAGGTGAAACATACACTCCAAGACCACCAGCTATTTGAACAAAGCGAGGTTAGAACCTTGCAAAGATTGATCTTCTACAAAAACCAATACCCAACACTACCACCAAAAGAAAAGGCCTACTTTACAACCAGAGTCCTTAAACCTGCAAGAAAGCAGTATCAATAGAACAAAATCGCTATGGTTGACACAACCTCGCTCAACCTCAGCGACAGAAAGGCCCAATACACTCTGAAAAGGAAAAACAATTACTAGCAACCACCAAGTGGTCCACTAATAATTTAAACAGCCCCACCTAGGTACACATCAATGACCCAATTCTCCAAGAAGGTTTGGATTGAGTCATACACAACCTTCCTTTACTCTTCACTTTTAAACTGTTTACGATCATCTACCAGCAACATCTAATATCTTAGGTCATTGCCAACCCACACTAAATTCCTCTTTCTTAGAAGGTTTCGCCCTCGCATTCTTCCTTTCAAAGAATCAGAACCAAGGGTAGAATCATTGAGGAAGCTCAACCAAGACCCATGATCCCCAAATGATTCACATCCAACAACTCGAACTCCAAAGCGCTAAAAGCCACTTTGGAAAGAATTCGGCAACAACCCAAGAGTACTCATTTATTTTATTTTATTTTTATTTTTCTAAGCCAAGATGCAAAGAAAGCTCAGATCTCTTACACCACAACCAACATATCAGAAGATATTCATTCTTACTTCCCATACTAGAAGGCAATTGAAATCTCGATTCAGGACATGCATGCAGCTTTCCAAGAGCACTCCTGAATAATCATATATCCATATATGACTTTCTCACCGACCTGGCTCAATGACTCTTTTATCATTTAACATCTATAGACAATGTCATGTTTACTCTTCACCATTCATTCATCATGTAACAACACTATCGAATAGTCATTTACAAGACGACTTCTTCCTCTGTAACACATGAATGAAACTCGAATAACATCGAGGATTGCGCTAATTCATATAAACTATGTCGGCATAGTTAACATGAAACACCACATCGTATCAAAACCCACCAATGATAGAAAGCTAAACTTGCAAAACATCGCATTTTAACCAAAATCAACATTTTGGAAAAGAACATAGACTCCAAAGTCAAACATCTGCACACACAACCGCCACAATTTTTTTTTCGAAAGAAAGGGAAACTCATTCCCAAAAGAGAACTCTTCACTAACCAAATTCACTTATGAAACCCTCATATAATCCACCTTTTGAAGCACTATAAGCGTCACACACATCATGCAAAGTCACACACATCATGCAAATAAATCCAACTCTAGTCAAAAAGAGTTACAAATTAAATCTCAAGAGTTTCCAACACAACCCACTATGTCCATCTGCTTACTTTAAAATTAATTCCAAAGATAATTCAGTCTTGACGCGAAGGCGCGATCCTCAAAGACTTTTGGGTGTAAATCCATACTCATAGTGCAAACTAAACAAGTTAGCCAAATCCAAAGGTTGGCATTAATTACTACGAGTTTTATGGAAACTCAAACACAATGAAGAAACACTTCGACCAAAAGTATTCAACCAAAATAGCAACCAACCAAACCAGGTCCAAAAGGTTTTAGACATAGGCTCAGGATGAAAGCCACCGTATCTAGTATTCCACTATACTTACCATTTAAGCATTCAATATACACTATTTTCTCATCGAGAAACCTCAATATAATTCACCCAAAAGCTACATAACCAATTCTTTCTCTAGTTACCTTTCCCAACATTTATAAATACAGTTTATGATGATTAACAAAACGTCTTCCATTCTATACTACCTCATCATGATCCCCACAGACCAACACATCATATAACAATGTATTCTATATTTCAAACATAGTACTTCAACAGATACTTAAGCATGATCAACGTATCAATTTTATACCATCCATACATCAACATCTTGACAATTAAAACTCTTGTTCAATCAATAAAATGACTTCAACCAATAAGTATTATCTCTACAAGATAAAATTAAGTAACAGGATTCTAAGACATGCATTCATTAAGGTTAAAATCTTGCATCATGATTGTTATCCAATGTTCATCCCATCACAACATGTACTCACATAATTCTCTGATTTACACTTTTCTCTATTGCATCAATGGTTTCCAACAATTAACAACCCTACCAAGTCATCAATAACAACAAATGGGCATAATCATCAACCAACAACATTACTTTTAGCTACCCTATACATAGGTGATAACAAAATTACCACCACACAACATACTCCAACTATTTAAAATAGATTGAATACTAGCATTAACACTGCCCTTAACAACGTCATTAACAATAAGTCTTATGTCTTCTCAATTGATATCAATACTAGCATTGTAGAGACACAAGCGCATACTTCGAAATATACTATTAGGTTGCATCAACGTAACTAGCAACTCTAATCAACTTCCAAATTCAAGTCGCTAGTCAACACGGTTAAATTTTCTCTATTAATCCGTTAGATTAGAACATCTTTAAACAACCAAAGAAAGTTTCTTTAACAATAACAGCAGTCTACCTCATCTTAATGTTGTAACCATGCATCAGGGTTTAAAACCTTAAACATTATCGGGGGTCATAAGCACTTTTAAAGCAAAGCAACGGATTATAAGCATGTACATTAACACATTTAATCATTCCCACTATGGGGTACTCTACATCACTAGAGGTTCATTTAATCTTAAGCTAAAGGTAACAATTACACTTAGTTGATTCAACTCGCAAATTAACTAAAGAGTACATCATTTCTATAAACCACATTGTTACACACTACATAACATGCTAAACAACAATTTTCACTTTTAACAAGTAATTTCAGTCAAACGAATACTTACTTTATTTGCAGCATTTTTCTTTTAATACTCAACCAAAACTCACAAAGAAGCTTGACTCTCAAAGTTGCAATAGGACATGACTCCAAAACACATTTCAATCTTAAAGACTCCCACAGAAGGGAACCAAGCGATCAAGTAAGCCTTTACGAACAAAGGCACAAAACATAAATCGACACAACTTAAATTTTTACACACGCTTCAAAAACTTCTTTTAAACTCAGAGCAAGACACACAAGAACCAAAAACTAAACCTTTCTTTGCAAGGCAACCAACTAAACAGGTGTCAAGGTCAAAAGGCGACCAAAGACGCGCAACACAAAACTCCCCTTCTTTGTCTTCACCCAAAGAAGACAGAACCAAGAAACACCGAAGGCACACTCCGCGAAAATCCAAATTCCAAACACTTTTCTTCTGATTTCAATCAACTAAAACCAAGAGAACCAACCAAGACCGACCGTCAGAACGATAAAGAACATCCGAAGGAATCTACCACCAATCTCTTCTATTTGACTCCAGTCAACTATCCGATCCACGACGTAAAGGGTAAGCACTCCTCCTACAGGGGTTAATAATTCTTCGGTGATGGCGTTAACCGCCACACCGTCAAACCACACCCTTACTATGAACAAAAGAGGTGACCGAAAACCTTTCGGCACCACAACCCCACTTCATCACAAATGAAGCAACTCAATCAAATCCATCATAAATATAGCATTATACATCATCAAAAGAAGCATTCAACATCAAAGCTTAGATACAATAATTAAACGGAAAGCAACGGTACCCATACCCTTTCCTACTGTGCATCCATGTGTGTCAAATTTTAAATTAGTGATTCCACTTACACAAGTTTTAATGTTGCTATCCTATAACAAAATTTTAGTTAAAACCTAGGCCATGTTTCTAAGTTATTCCACATCACATTTTAGTTGTATCCTATAGTATGACACTAAAAATACACATTCCAAGGACCTACAGCCCGCTCTGATACCAACTGTAACACCCCATAAAACTAAACTGTTGTACAAGAAAAATTCAACAGCGTTTCCCCTAAAACAGGACAATACGGAAGCAATTCAAATGGGAATAACATCACGATATCAAAACTAGGGACAACAAGTCTAATTCAAACAGGAATCAACCATAAACATAACACATCTCTAAAGGGACAACCATAAACGAAATCAAGTTTAAAGGGGGCAACAATGGGTCTAGGTGTAATAATATTTCAAACAACTAATGAATTAATTAAAGCACTAGTTCAAGTGAGTCGTGACGACCCCAGAAGATTTATTGTGTTGCTAGCCCACCCTTCATGCTTACGACTCACAAGCGCTACCTGAAAACATCAAAAGCGACAAGTAGTGAGATTGGGTAAATCTCAAAGAAGCGGAACAACTAATACAAATAACACATCCACCATAAAACTAGCATACCACATTCCTCATATCCAATACCACATCATAGATTCCACACAACCTCAGTAAAATGCATATGATTGTGCACATGCTTATGCCATGATCCTCCTCACCGTGCCCTTTCTCAGGAACACACGGTGTTGTACTGCACGTCTTGATCGCGCCTTGGCGTCGACAAAACTTCCAATGCATGATTATGCAATTAATGCTTCATGCATGAATTCATTCATAACCTTCCCCACTGAGTCCACATGTTTGCATATCATCATATAGCATGGATAGAAAGCAAATATCATTGAGATGAAATGTTTAGACAATTCATCAGGTAAACAACATCATTCTTCACCTTACTCATGATTCATAGCCAAACCACAACATCACAATGCCAGTCAAGATATTGCAATCCTCAAAGCAAGTGATTAAACCATGTATGATTGCTGTAATTGGAGTTTATAATGAAGGCGAAGCAAACAACGATGTATAGCTTAACAATACAACTACTTCCACTTGCCTTTACCGACGTAGATGACGAATCTATTTGCGTCCAGAAGGGGCACCACCTGAACAAGCATACTTTCAGTATATAATAACATCACAATTGATCACACAATTCAAACACGCGTTTCCTACAACCCGTTCCCCTTTTAAACACCGAAAACCCCGATCTGTCCGGATCGAACAGCAACACCCTCTCTTCCCAATTTCGTATCTTTTTTTCTACTGTTCATAAAAATACAAAAAAATTACAGTAGCTAGATATTGACGATATCTACAACTTTCATGAAGGTCACAAATTTCAATTCCACTGTTAAATATGCCTAAACAACCGTCCAACACAGTGGACGAAATCTGTTTCCAGATTCTGTTCGTCATCTTCCAACAGTGATAACTCCCAGACCGACGCCCCAAAAATTCTGAAACAATTACAGAAGCTAGGTCTCAACGTTATCTACAACTTTCTAGTTATAGGTTTTTGCAGGAAAAATCATTTATACCACGTAGAACGCGAAACAATCCGCGCTGCACAATCTCCCTTTCCAGAAACAGCACCACGTGAACAACTACCCTTCTCCCCCATCAAGATCCATCCAAACCACACACCACCAGATCTAATACACTCCTAATCCCTAGGTAGAACAGGGGTAAAAGTTCGGGAATTTTACCTAGAGTTCTCCCTTGAGAACCCACGAAGAATGCGCGACGATCCCGAACGGAAATCTGCTCGTCCTCCACGCCTCCACGGATCCTCTTCTCGTTTTCTCCTTCGGCGTTTTGCGGATCTTGAGCCACCACGCAGGGGGAGGAAGAGGAGGGGTGGTGTGGCTGCTAGGGGAGGAAGGGGGAGGCGCCCTAGGGTTGCAAAGGGTGGGGGCGCCACCCCTCTTGAGGGAAAGGTGGGCCGGCCCACTAGGGCGTGGGGAGGGAGGGGGTGGGAAGGGAATTCCCGGCCCAGGCCCAGGTTGCCTCAGCCCAGCTAAAACTAGCCCAAAACTCCAATTTCTAATATTAATTGCAGCATAAAACTCAATTATTTCATCTCCCAACATTTCCCTCATTCCTTCCAAAATCGAAACAAGGGAGAAAACCCCCCTACAGTAATCTCCCAAATTCTAAGGCATCACATTCTCCCCTCCTTAAAAGGATTCGTCCCCGAATCGAAGACACACCAAAATCAACAAGAAAGTCCCCAAGGGACAAAAGACTTCTTTGCAACACAAAACATTCACACAAAGACTCAAACCAGAACAAACGACAAACGAGTTTTCAAAACCAACACTAGCGAGAAAATGTTGATTTAGCTCAACAGAGTGCAACCTCTCACGGTTCCACCTTCACTTCAATTCCCAAAAAGACCACAAAAGAAAACGGTCTCGCACTCCTTATTCCAACTACTCTTCCAGAAGAAAATGGTACCCAGCCTCTAGAACCCTCTTCATCTCCCAAGCACAAACGTGTTTTCACACCACAACCCCTCTACTGTGGTTCGCCGTATTCAAGACGACGACAAACCAGGTGAAACATACACTCCAAGACCACCAGCTATTTGAACAAACGAGGTTAGAACCTTGCAAAGATTGATCTTCTACAAAAACCAATACCCAACACTACCACCAAAAGAAAAGGCCTACTTTACAACCGTGAGTCCTTAAACACGCAAGAAAGCAGTATCAATCGAACAAAATCGCTATGGTTGACACAACCTCGCTCAACCTCGTGACGTAAAGGTCCAATACACTCTGAAAAGGAAAAACAATTACTAGCAACCACCAAGTGGTCCACTAATAATTTAAACAGCCCCACCTAGGTACACATCAATGACCCAATTCTCCAAGAAGGTTTTGATTGAGTCATACACAACCTTCCTTTACTCTTCACTTTTAAAGCTGTTTACGATCATCTACCAAAGAACATCTAATATCTTAGGTCATTGCCAACCCACACTAAATTCCTCTTTCTTAGAAGGTTTTGCCCTCGCATTCTTCCTTTCAAAGAATCAGAACCAAGGGTAGAATCATTGAGGAAGCTCAACCAAGACCCATGATCCCCAAATGATTCACATCCAACAACTCGAACTCCAAAGCGCTAAAAGCCACTTTGGAAAGAATTAAACAACAACCCAAGAGTACTCATTTATTTTATTTTATTTTTATTTTTCTAAGCCAAGATGCAAAGAAAGCTCAGATCTCTTACACCACAACCAACATATCAGAAGATATTCATTCTTACTTCCCATACTAGAAGGCAATTGAAATCTCGATTCAGGACATGCATGCAGCTTTCCAAGAGCACTCCTGAATAATCATATATCCATATATGACTTTCTCACCGACCTGGCTCAATGACTCTTTTATCATTTAACATCTATAGACAATGTCATGTTTACTCTTCACCATTCATTCATCATGTAACAACACTATCGAATAGTCATTTACAAGACGACTTCTTCCTCTGTAACACATGAATGAAACTCGAATAACATCGAGGATTGCGCTAATTCATATAAACTATGTCGGCAGCATAGTTAACAGTAAGGCACCACATCGTATCAAAACCCACCAATGATAGAAAGCTAAACTTGCAAAACATCGCATTTTAACCAAAATCAACATTTTGGAAAAGAACATAGACTCCAAAGTCAAACATCTGCACACACAACCGCCACAATTTTTTTTTCGAAAGAAAGGGAAACTCATTCCCAAAAGAGAACTCTTCACTAACCAAATTCACTTATGAAACCCTCATATAATCCACCTTTTTGAAGCACTCGCAAACGTCACACACATCATGCAAAGTCACACACATCATGCAAATAAATCCAACTCTAGTCAAAAAGAGTTACAAATTAAATCTCAAGAGTTTCCAACACAACCCACTATGTCCATCTGCTTACTTTAAAATTAATTCCAAAGATAATTCAAGTCTGAACGCCGAAGGGGCGCGATCCCCTCAAAGACTTTTGGGTGTAAATCCATACTCATAGTGCAAACTAAACAAGTTAGCCAAATCCAAAGGTTGGCATTAATTACTACGAGTTTTATGGAAACTCTGAAACACAACAGAAGAAACACTTCGACCAAAAGTATTCAACCAAAATAGCAACCAACCAAACCAGTCCAAAAGGTTTTAGACATAGGCTCAGGATGAAAGCCACCGTATCTAGTATTCCACTATACTTACCATTTAAGCATTCAATATACACTATTTTCTCATCGAGAAACCTCAATATAATTCACCCAAAAGCTACATAACCAATTCTTTCTCTAGTTACCTTTCCCAACATTTATAAATACAGTTTATGATGATTAACAAAACGTCTTCCATTCTATACTACCTCATCATGATCCCCACAGACCAACACATCATATAACAATGTATTCTATATTTCAAACATAGTACTTCAACAGATACTTAAGCATGATCAACGTATCAATTTTATACCATCCATACATCAACATCTTGACAATTAAAACTCTTGTTCAATCAATAAAATGACTTCAACCAATAAGTATTATCTCTACAAGATAAAATTCGTAAACAGGATTCTAAGACATGCATTCATTAAGGTTAAAATCTTGCATCATGATTGTTATCCAATGTTCATCCCATCACAACATGTACTCACATAATTCTACAGTTTTACACTTTTCTCTATTGCATCAATGGTTTCCAACAATTAACAACCCTACCAAGTCATCAATAACAACAAATGGGCATAATCATCAACCAACAACATTACTTTTAGCTACCCTATACATAGGTGATAACAAAATTACCACCACACAACATACTCCAACTATTTAAAATAGATTGAATACTAGCATTAACACTGCCCTTAACAACGTCATTAACAATAAGTCTTATGTCTTCTCAATTGATATCAATACTAGCATTGTAGAGACACAACTGCATACTTCGAAATATACTAGTAGGTTGCAGCAACGTAAATAGCAACTCTAATCAACTTCCAAATTAAAGTCGCTAGTCAACACGGTTAAATTTTCTCTATTAATCCGCAATCGCTCGCCGTAGTTGGTTTGGCGTTCCGCCGCGGTTAATCGCCGTTTCCACCACCGTTGAGCCCAGATCCGGAACCGCAAGGTCAAGCTGCGTCGGAGTGTACCCTTCACTTCGCTGGAGGAGCCCCGTAGTGCCGTTCGGGTGGTCGTCGTCCCCGTCTCCGGTGAGCCTGCGCCGCCGCACGCCATCGCCGGACCCTGAGCTCGCTCCACCGTCCGATCCAAATCCAAGGGCCCAGATTCGTCCACGTCACCCCCCGGTGAGATCCACGTGCTAACCTCTAGATCTAGATCCAACTGCTTAGATTGTGCCACGTAGCTAGACCCGCACCGTGCTTGGATAGATGTCAGCCGTTAGATCAAGATTGAACGGCTAGGGTTAGCCGCGTTGTAAACGTTAGATTGGATCTTGACCGTCCGATCAAGATCGAACGGTCCAGATCAGCCGAGTAGTTTCTAAATGCGTGAGGTTGGATCTTATCTGGACCGACCGTTGATTTTCAAATCAACGGCCCATATCGTGCCGCGTGTCCAGAACTTGGACCGTCGCGGTCAGCGCGGTCGCCGATGACGTCACGCGTGACGTTAGCGTGGGGCCCGCGTGTCAGCGGCCCAGCAAACCGCACCATGATGTCACGGTGGGGCCCAGCTGTCAGCCGTCCTCAGCCGTGCGTGATGATGTCATTGCTGACGTCATCCGAAGGGCCCACCTATCAGAGACACGAGCCGTGGATCGGGTCCACGGTGGACCGAGCCAAACCGTGCGCCGGGTCCATGGACCCGAGGCGACGTGGCGGCTCCCGATTGGTCCACGTGTCATGCTGACGCAATAAATTAATTTCCGAAAAAGAAAATGATTTATTAATTTGAATTATTGATTTCAAAAATGGATTCAAACTTCAAACGCTTATAACTTTTGCGTTTCAACTCCGATTTGAGTGATTCAAATTTCTAAATTTTCATAAAAATGAGACCTACTCAAATATGAATTTTAATTAATTTTTGATTATGAATATTTCTCTGTTTATAATTAATTAATGTTTTCTATAAACTTTAAACGATTATAACTTTTGCATTTAAACTCCGAATTTGAAGATTCTAGTTTCTAAAAATTCATAAAATTATGCTCTCTCTGTTTGTGAACTTTATTTGGATGTTTGGACACTTTTTGTCTACTGTTTATTTATTTATTGCTATTTGCACGCTTTACGAGTAGACGTTGAAGTGCCCGAAGGCTTCGAAGGTGAAGTGTTGACCCAAGAGCCAGCTCAGGACCAAGAACAAGTACTCTTTGAAGGCAAGTTGTGCTTTGACCATGTTGAACCCATTTTCAAATTAAATTGGTTTAAATTATTGCATGCTAGTTTAATTAGAAAATGCTTTATTTAATTATGGGAAATTAGATAAATGCCAAGTTGCTGTATGACCCCTTGTCACCCTAGTGTGGATTATTAGTTGGACATTATTAAATTGCCAACATGGGTAGTTAGACCGATGTAGTATGCTTAGCCTTGCCACGTGAAATGCTTTGGATAATCAAATGCTAATATTGACTTAATGAGATGTTGAACCTATTTTGAAGAAGTATCATGTGTCGTGATTGACTATGGCACGTGGTGCATGGTAATCAACTGGGATTTGATAAATAGTTTTCGACCGGGGCATGTGGCAAGAATGATCGGGTGGGCCTGTTGTGGCACCGGGAACGTTGATTTGGTTCTTCGGGTAGTCTTGCCCTAGTCACCCTAAGGACTTAACCTTGCAAGCCTTTGAACTGAGTCAAACGTGCAACCACATGTCTGTAATGGGACGGACCTAGTTGATTAAGTTGCTAATAACGTACCTGTGGGACCTCGGGGTGTCAACTATACCTTTTGTGTAGTTGTACAGGGGAGCGTACCGGGGCTGCGGCCACGTACCCATCTAACGGTGGATTGGCCTAAACTTCGCCTTCGTTAAGGGAAGGGTTAGTGTGCAATCACCGGGGAGGACCACTTGTGCTGTTAGAAGTTTCCAAAAGACTTTGTTACGGACACTCGCCTTTGTGGTGTTTGGCTGTATCTTGTGGGTAAAGTGCATAACCTTTGCAGAGTGAAAAATCTATTCGAATAGCCGTGTCCGCGGTATTGGACATCGCTCGGGAATTACAGTCAAGGGTTAGAATTTCTTGAAAATAACTTGGACTTGAAAGTTTGGGTTTGGTTTAAGAATGATGTTGATGGAAATGTGGATTAGGAATGTGAAAGATGTTATTTAACTCCTGGAAAAGTTATTGTTCTTAAACTTGTTTCTACTGCTTTCGAATCTACTTATGCTACTTGTCAAATGCTGTTTTACTGCAATTATGCCCTGAGCTATTCCTTTGTACTAAGCCATGCATGTAGTATATTAGTTTGCATTCTGTGCATGACTTGCTTAGTACCAAGTACTCACCCTTGCCGCAATACAACACCAGTTGAAGAAGAGTCTACACCAGCTTTGGAGGAGGAGCTCCAAGAGGAACCGTCTAATTAGGGAGCGAGCCCAGTCAGTTGCCTATGGTATACTGGATGGCGCCACGAAGTTATCTTATTTTCCGCTGCAGTTATTTCTCTCTTATTGAGTTTTCGCCCTGTGTGGCTTATATTTGTAACTTGACCATAAGGTCGAGCAACCTGTTTGGTTAACTATTTAAGGTACCTTATTATTTCGTTGAGTATGATTGTGATATTTACCAATGTTGAGACTGTGTGCACTAGCGCGTTCCTGGACTAGTGTTGAATACACAGAGGGTCCGGATTTGCAAATTCGGGTCCCGATAGAGGTGGTATCAGAGCCATACTGACTGTAGGCTCACCCATAGTTGGATTGGTCGTAGTGAGGATAAAATCTATTTTCTGAAGATAAAATTTGTCAAGATAATGAATGAATTCTCGGCTTACCCCTTTCTTTCTTGTTCATACCCCTTGCTGAGTTTTTTCGTCTTCCACATTGATTTTAAAATGTTACATTCTTACGCGAGCATCTTTTGACGGATGATGATGAAGAACAACTACGCCGAGTGTGAGGGAGGCTATGCCGCCGAGTTATGGCGTATGCTTCAGTTTCTTGGAGGTTTTTGAGAGACCGCTCTACCGAGGGACTACACTCGTGCAGGCAGGAGTGGTCATAGGATGGGACGTCAGGGTCACAGTGTATGCCCGAGAGAAGACGAAGTTGAGCCGCCCTTTCCACTTCACCGCCAGGAGGTCTACCTTTGAGATGAGAATCCAAGAGGTGTCGCGTCGAGCAATGCAGCAGATCGCTCGCACCTACTCCAGGGAGCTGGAAGGCACAGTGTTCCGTCACCACCCACGCCGAGATAGCAGAGCTCAGCGGAAGCCGATAGAAGATGAGGATGCTACCGTCACTCACTTAGCCAGATTCGTTGTCGCCCAAGAAGAGCTTATCGATGACACAGTTCAGGAGTTGAAGAAGGCTCGCGAACAGGTTGAGGAAGAGAAGAAGCACTTAGAGAATGCCCGTGAGTACGTCGCTTATGCTGCGGAAAGGATCGCAGAGCTGGAGACCGCACTGTATGGACAGGGCCCCAACCCAGTGTTACAGTTGGAAGCCCCAGATCCAGAGGAGGACCCAGAAGAGGCGCCACCTGCACCCGTGCCACAGCCACAGCACCAGCCAGATCCTGAGCTAGAGGAGGACGCTGCGTCGTCAACCACAGCCGCAGTTGTGGGGCATGGCGATTGTTTCGCGCCGATGCCGCCGCACCCGCCACGAGGAGGCAGTGGAGGTTTTCTCGACGAGTGAGCATAGGTTTTGCTGTTAGGACTCCTTCGTGGAGTCGCGCCATAGAATAAGAGTCACCCTTAGAGGCGTTAGACTCCTGTGTTAGTCGTTTTGGATTTTCTTTGCTTGTTGAGTGTGCAGTATGTGTTGCAAGGCCTTTAGGCATTGTAAGCAACCATACCAAGTTATTATTATTAATAATAAATTTGGATTTTTGAGTTACACTTTTTCCCCCGCATAAGTTTCCCTACTACTTGTCTATTCTTGTTCCCTCTCATCTCTGAAACCTTGGAGCAATCAACAGATGGTGAACACCCGCGGAAACCTTGGAGGCAACGGCAGTGGTTCTCGCCCAGCTGGGAACCCCAATGATGGAGCACCTGCACCCCAACCAGCACCGCCAGTGGACATGCAGAACTTCGGAGCTTTCCTTGCTGCACAGACTCAGTTGATGCATGCTATGATGCAATAGATGCAGCACGTCACTGCTCAGGCCACCGCGAATCAAGTCAATCAGGGACAACGCCAGAATTCAAGACTGTCAGAGTTCATGAGGACTCATCCACCCACTTTCTCTGCCAATCTGTTGGAGGCCGATGATTGGCTAAGGTCAATAGAAAGGAAGCTACACATTGCCCAATGCATGGGAAATGAGAAGGTACTCTACGCTTCTCATCAGTTGGAAGTTACCACCGCAGAATGGTGGGAGAACTTCTGCGCCACGCGGGAGAACCCTCAGGACATCACTTGGGAGGAGTTTACAGCCGCATTTCGCCAGTATCATGTGCCTGAAGGAATCATGGACCTCAAGAAGGAGGAATTCAGGGCTCTGAAGCAAAGGCGACCAACTGGTGGTCGATTACTGAACAAGTTCACACAGCTTGCACGCTACGCACTGAGGATGTAGCGACAGATAAGGCCAAGCAGTCTCGCTTTATGAAGGGACTTAACTCGGGGTGCAGGTGGGGTGATCACCCACACCTTTCCAGATTTCCAAGAGTTGGTGAATAAGGCGCTTATTCTTGAGGACAAGCACAAGGAACTGGACGACAACAGGAAGCGTAGGATGCAACAGCAGGGATCACGTCAGGGAGCGCAGCAACATTTGAGGGTTGTGCCCAATCAGTTTTTCAGGTTCCAACCACAGAATGCTACAAGGACACAGTCGCTAGCACCAAGAACCGTCAACCAGAATTATCAGACCCCAGCTCCAGCCAGAAACGCCGCTTCAGGCAGTCAACAGGGGACAGTGAGACGCTGCTACACATGCAACGAGCCAGGGCACTTTTCCAACAGCTTCCCCAAGAAGACAGCAGGAGTGACCCTAGTCCGCTTCAATCTGGGATCCACACCAGCCAGGACGCCTGCACCAGGAGCCAACCGAGGGATAGCACAGCCAGGAGCCGTACTCCAGACCGTGGTGAGAGGCCGAGTCAACCATGTCACCGCAGAGGCACTCCAGGATGCCACGGACGTCGTACTGGGTAAGTTACTTGTTAACTCAGTACCTGCAACAGTTTTGTTTGACTCTGGAGCTTCGCATTCGTTTGTTTCTCAAGGCTTTGCTGCTAAAAATGATTTGGAGATTGCAAGACTTAAATGCATGCTTTTAGTTCAAACCCCTGGTTCCGAACTCCGAACGAAAGTAGGATGTTCTAGGGTAAGAATATTAGTAGATGGGTAGAGTTCCTAGCGAACCTTATTATGTTGGAAACCCAGACCTTAGATGTTATTTTGGAAATGGAAAGGTTATCCAAGCACAAGGCTGTGCTAGATTGTGGGCGAAGGATTATCTCAATTGAAAGCCCGTGTGGAAGGAAAGTGGAATTTCAAGCTACCGCCGTTAGAGATGGACAGTTGATGGTTAACAGCGCAAAGGCAATCAGCATAGAAGATGTCTCAGTGGTGAATGAGTACCCAGATGTTTTATGCCGCTAGACAGAGATATAGAGTTTGTGATAGAGCTTGTACCTGGTACAGCGTCGATAGCAAAGAGACCTTACCGGATGTCCACCGAAGAATTGGTAGAAATGAAGAAGCAACTTGAAGAGCTGATGGAGAAAGGATTTATCAGACCAAGTTCGTCACCGTGGGGAGCGCTAGTTCTGTTCGTTAAGAAGAAGGACGGGAGTTTCAGGATGTGCATTGACTACCGTGCACTCAATGAAGTCACCGTGAAGAATAAGTACCCGCTACCCAGGATCGATGACTTGTTTGATCAGCTAAGAGGAGCCGGAGTTTTCTCCAAGATTGATATGAGATCGGGATACCACCAGCTGAAGATCCAATCGGAAGATATTCCGAAGATCGCATTCTCGTCAAGATATGGACATTACGAGTTTACTGTTATGTCCTTCGGTTTGACGAATGCGCCAGCCTATTTCATAAATATGATGAATAAGGTGTTCATGGAATATTTGGACAAGTTTGTTGTTGTGTTCATAGATGATATCTTAATCTACTCCAAGACAGAGGATGAACATGCAGAGCACTTGAGGCGAGTTTTGGAAAAGCTGAGGGAACAACAACTTTTCGCCAAGTTCAGCAAGTGTGACTTTTGGAAGGACAAGGTGGAGTTCCTCGGACATGTAATGACCGCAGAAGGAGTTGCCGTAGATCCAAGCAAGGTAGAAGATGTGTTACATTGGGAGCAGCCAAAGACCGTGACCCAGATCCGGAGTTTCCTTGGTGTGGCAGGTTACTACCCCCGCTTCATTGAAGGCTTTTCGACAATTGCGAAACCTCTTACGCAATTGTTGAAAAAGGAGAAAAAGTTTGCATGGACGCCGGAGTGTGAAAAAGGTTTTCAAGAACTAAAGAAGCGATTGACATCAGCGCCGGTGTTGGTTCTACCGGATGTTAATCAGAGCTTCGATATTTATTGTGATGCATCGCGCCAACGACTAGGATGTGTGTTGATGCAGAACGGAAAGGTCGTCGCTTATGCATCCAGGCAGTTGAGACCACATGAGGAGAATTATCCAACGCATGACCTAGAGCTAGCTGCCGTAGTGCATGCCTTGAAGTTGTGGCGTCACTATTTGATTGGAAACAGATGTGAAGTATACACGGACCATAAGAGTCTTAAGTAGATCTTCACCCAATCAGACCTGAACATGAGGCAGAGGAGATGGTTAGAGTTGATCAAGGATTATAATGTTGGAATCCATTACCATCCCAGAAAGGCCAACGTGGTGGCCGATGCCCTGAGTCGGAAAAGCCATATTGTGAATGTACTGATAGCCACAAGTCAGGACAAGCTATGTGAGGATTTCCAGAGAATGCAGATTGAAGTGGTACCAGAAGGATTCTTGGCCGCATTAGAAGTGAAGCCTACCCTGGAGGATCAAATCCGAGAAGGACAGAAGGATGATGACAAGATCCGTAGGATTAAGTCCAACATGGATGAAGACAAGGCATAGTACTTCAGACTGGATGAGCAAGGCACGTTATGGATGCAGGATAGAATTTGTGTGCCAAACAGGAAGGAGCTGAAGCAGCTGATTCTAGAAGAAGCCCATGACTCCAAGTATTCAATTCATCCGGGAAGTGCCAAGATGTATCAGGATTTAAAGGAAAGATTCTGGTGGTCGAGCATGAAGCGAGAAGTTGCTAAGCATGTTGCGCTGTGCGACATATGTCAGAGACTCAAGGCAATGCATCAGAGGCCAGCGGGAATGCTGCAACCATTGAAGATACCTGAGTGGAAATGGGAGGAAATCGGAATGGACTTCATTACCGGTTTACCCAAGACTCAAGGAGGATATGACTCCATATGGGTCATAGTGGACCGCTTGACTAAGGTCGCCTATTTCATTCCCGTGAAGACAACCTATTCGGGAGATAAGTTAGCCGAGTTATACATGACCAGGATCGTTTGTTTGCACGGAGTGCCGAAAAAGATTGTATCGGATAGAGGTACCCAGTTTACCTCGAGATTCTGGAATAAGCTGCATGAAGCCATGGGAACCCGTTTGAACTTCAGCACAGCATATCATCCGCAGACGGACGGGCAAACCGAAAGAGTTAATCAGATTCTAGAGGACATGCTACGAGCTTGTGCTTTGGCTTATGCTACCTCTTGGGATAAAATTCTGCCGTACGCTGAGTTCAGCTACAATAACACTTATCAGGCTAGTCTGCAGATGTCACCTTTTGAGGCATTGTACGGTCGACCCTGCCGAACCCCGTTGAACTGGAACGAGACAGGTGAACGCAGTGTCTTTGGGCTGGATATTCTTCAAGAAGCCGAAGAGCAGATTGCCATGATCAGGGAGAGATTGAAGATAGCCCAATCACGACAGAAGAGTTATGCTGATAACCGTCGCCGGGATCTGAGTTTTGAGCCGGAAGACTTTGCTTATCTCAGAGTTACACCTCTCAGAGGAGTCAAGAGATTCCATGCCAAAGGAAAACTCGCGCCGCGATATGTTGGACCATTTAAGGTTCTCAGCCGTAGAGGTGAAGTCGCGTACCAGCTGGAGTTACCGCAATCACTAGCAGGAGTACATGACGTGTTCCACGTGTCCCAGCTAAAGAAGTGTCTCCAAGTACCTGATGAGCAGACACCGCTAGAGTCAATCGAGCTACAAGAGGATCTGACTTACAAGGAACACCCCGTCAAGATTTTGGACACCATGGATCGAGAGACGAGAAACAAGTCAACCCATTTCTGCAGAGTTCAATGGAGCAACCACGCAGAGAGTGAAGCAACTTGGGAGCGCGAGGAGGATTTGAAGAAAGAGTTTCCGAACCTATTCTTTAGTAAGCCCTGAATCTCGGGGACGAGATTCTGTTATGGGGGGAGGTTTGTAACACCCCAAAATTTTGCTTTTCATGAATTTAAATAAGATTTGGCACTTTGGTGAATTTTTAGAATTTTCTGGAATATATTTGGATTTATTTGGGATTTATTTGAATTTATTCCCTTTTGAAATAATTAAAGAATTTGATTTTATAAATAAATTTTTGTTGGAAATATTTTATTTCAGTCCAAAATGTTCCAAAATATTTTCTAGAAATTTTCTGGGATTTTTCTGAGTGTTTTGCTATTTTTAATGAATTAATTGAATTTCTGGGAATTAATTTGAATATTTAATCGCTGGAAGAACCGAGTTGGTTTGTACTGTTCCTCCGACCCGGACCCGACCAGAGCCCGAATCTGACTCGAGTCCGACTCGAACCCAACCGAACCCTAACCCTCTCAACCGTTCGATGAAGATCGAACGGCCGAGATTGAGCCACGTCGCCGAACCCAAGCCCGACCGAGCCAGCCAAGTCGCCCAAGCCGGACCGAGCCCAAACCCCCGCACCATTGGATCTTGATCCAACGGCTCACGTTGAGCCACGTCACCCAATCCGAATCCAATTCGGATTCCGCCGCCGCAGCTGTGTGGGCCTCGGTTTCCGCGGTTTTCACGGACGCCGAGAGGCCTATTTAATGCGCCGCCGCAGCCAGCGTGTGCTCCATTTCCGTGCGCACCCGTAGCCCTAGACAACGTCGCCTGAGTCACCGTGGTTGCGCCACAATCGCTCGACGTAGTTGGTTTGGCGTTTCGCCGCGGTTAATCGCCGTTTCCGCCGCCATTGAGCCCAGATCCCGAATCGCAAGGTCAAGCCGCGTCGGAGTGTACCCTTCACTTCGCCAGAGGAGCCCTGTAGCGCCGTTCGGGTGGTCGTCGTCCCTGTCTCCAGTGAGCCTGCGCCGCCGCACAGCATCGCCGGACCCCGAGCTCGCTCCACCGTCCGATCCAGATCCAAGGGCCCAGATTCGTCCACGTCACCCCCCGGTGAGATCCACGTGCTAACCTCTAGATCTAGATCCAACGGCTTAGATTGTGCCACGTAGCTAGACCCGCACCGTGCTTGGATAGATGTCAGCCGTTAGATCAAGATTGAACGGCTAGGGTTAGCCGCGTTGTAAACGTTAGATTGGATCTTGACCGTCCGATCAAGATCGAACGGTCCAGATCAACCGAGTAGTTTCTAAACGCGTGAGGTTGGATCTGATCTGGACCGTTGATTTTCAAATCAACGGCCCAGATCGTGCCGCGTGTCCAGAACTTGGACCGTCGCGGTCGGTGTGATCGGCCGCGATGCCGGCCCGGCGTCACGCTGCGTGGCGTCGGCGTGAACCGCATGTCGGCCGCCCGACAAACCGCACCATGACGTCACGCTGACGTCACGGTGGGGCCCAGCTGTCAGCCGTCCTCAGCCGTGCGTGATGACGCCATCGCCGACGCCATCCGAAGAACCCACCTGTCGACACGAAGCCGCGGATCGGGTCCACGGTGGACCGAAAGCCAAACCGTCTTGGCGGTCCATAGACCCGAGGCGACGTGGCGGCTCCCGATTGGTCCACGTGTCATGCTGACGCAATAAATTAATTTCCGAAAAAGAAAATGATTTATTAATTCGAATTATTGATTTCAAAAATGGATTCAAACTTCAAACGCTTATAACTTTTGCGTTTCAACTCCGATTTGAGTGATTCAAATTTCTAAATTTTCATAAAAATGAGAACTACTCAAATATGAATTTTAATTAATTTTTGATTATGAATATTTCTCTGTTTATAATTAATTAATGTTTTCTTTAAACTTTAAACGGTTATAACTTTTGCATTTAAACTCCGAATTTGACGATTCCAGTTTCTAAAAATTCATAAAATTATGCTCTCTCTGTTTGTGAACTTTATTTGGATGTTTGGACACTTTTTGTCTACTGTTTATTTATTTATTACAATTTGCACGCTTTACGAGTAGACGTTGAAGTGCCCGAAGGCTTCGAAAGTGAAGTGTTGACCCAGGAGCCAGCTCAGGACCAAGAACAAGTACTCTTTGAAGGCAAGTTGTGCTTTGACCATGTTGAACCCATTTTCAAATTAAATTGGTTTAAATTATTGCATGCTAGTTTAATTAGAAAATGCTTTATTTAATTATGGGAAATTAGATAAATGCCAAGTTGCTGTATGACACCTTGGTTAATTAAATATGTGCCATGACCCCTTGTCACCCTAGTGTGGATTATTAGTTGGACATTATTAAATTTCCAACATGGGTAGTTAGACCGATGTATTATGCTTAGCCTTGCCACGTGAAATGCTTTGGACAATCAAATGCTAATATTGACTTAATGAGATGTTGAACCTATTTTGAAGAAGTATCATGTGTCGTGATTGACTATGGCACGTGGTGCATGGTAATCAACTGGGATTTGATAAATAGTTTTCGACCGGGGCATGTGGCAAGAATGATCGGGTGGGTCTGTTGTGGTACCGGGAACGTTGATTTGGTTCTTCGGGTAGTCTTGCCCTGGTCACCCTAAGTACTTAACCTTGCAAGCCTTTGAACTGAGTCAAACGTGCAACCACATGTCTGTAATGGGATGAACCTAGTTGATTAAGTTGCTAATAACATACCTGTGGGACCTCGGGGTGTCAACTATACCTTTTGTGTAGTTGTACGGGGGAGCGTACCGGGGCTGCGGCCAGGTACCCATCTAACGGTGGATTGGCCTAAACTTCACCTTCGTTAAGGGAAGGGTTAGTGTGCAATCACCGGGGAGGACCACTTGTGCTGTTAGAAGTTTCCGAAAGACTTTGTTACGGACACTCGCCTTTATGGTGTTTGGCTGTATCTTGTGGGTAAAGTGCATAACCTCTGCGGAGTGAAAAATCTATTCGAATAGCCGTGTCCGCGGTATTGGACATCGCTCGGGAATTACAGTCAAGGGTTAGACTTTCTTGAAAATAACTTGGACTTGAAAGGTTGGGTTTGGTTTAATAATGATGTTGACGGAAATGTGGATTAGGAATGTGAAAGATGTTATTTAACTCCTGGAAAAGTTATTGATCTTAAACTTGTTTCTACTGCTTTCGAATCTACTTATGCTACTTATCAAATGCTGTTTTGCTGCAATTATGCCCTGAGCTATTCCTTTGTACTAAGCCATGCATGTAGTATATTAGTTTGCATTCTGTGCATGACTTGCTTAGTACCAAGTACTCACCCTTGCCGCAATACAACACCAGTTGAAGAAGAGTCTACACCAGCTTTGGAGGAGGAGCTCCAAGTGGAACCGTCTAATTAGGGAGCGAGCCCAGTCAGTTGCCTGTGGTATACTGGATGGCGCCACGAAGTTATCTTATTTTTCGCTGCAGTTATTTCTCTCTTATTGAGTTTTCGCCCTGTGTGGCTTATATTTGTAACTTGACCATAAGGTCGAGCAACCCGTTTGGTTAACTATTTAAGGTACCTTATTATTTCGTTGAGTATGATTGTGATATTTACCAATGTTGAGACTGTGTGCACTAGCGCATTCCTGGACTAGTGCTGAATACACAGAGGGTCCGGATTTGCAAATTCGGGTCCCGACATAGTAGCTCGTCCTGCAGAAAAGTTTGGTTTTGCTCTCGACTAGAGACCCTGCACTTCACGTTCAGCTTTGCAAGCAAGATGGAAATAAGCGAGTCATCGAATTGTAATCCTTATAATCTAGAATGTCCTGGATTTCTCGATTTAAACCACCTAAGAAATGTGCCATAGAAGCTTCCTCATTCTCAATTAATCCACAACGCAACATGCCAATTTGTAGCTCTTGGTAATATTCTTCCACCGAATTCTTACCTTGGTGTAGGCGCTGCAATTTATTTAATAAGTCTCTAGCATAGTATGAAGGAACAAATCTATGCCTCATTAGCAATTTTAATGCTTCCCAAGTGGTGGGTATGTTATTTGGATGAGCACGGCAATGTTCTCTCCACCAAACAGAAGCAAAATCAGTGAATTCACTTGTAGCAGCCCTAACTCTTCTATTCTCAGGGAAATCATGGCATGCAAATTTTTGGTCAACAAGTAATTCCCAACTAAGGTAGGCATCAGGATCATATTTACCTTCGAACAGTGGCATATTGAAATTTACCTTCGGGAAAACATCATCTCGTTCTCGTTCCCTTGGTCGTGGAGGATCACGTTGCATACCTTGCTGATTGAAGTGGAGCCGATAATGGTCACGATCATTGTCGTAATGGATGGTGTTGTCCTCCACATCAGTGGTGTTGTCATATTGGTTCTCTTCATTCTGTTCTTCTAGATCTGCTGGGTGCCTCTCCCGTGGAGCTGAATTGTTGCTTGGACGACGGGGTGGCGGATTGGAAGCACCAGATGCCACAGCTGCAAAAGTATCAAGTCTAGCCAAAATAGTAGCAAGAGTAGTGTTAGCAATCCCTTGTGCGGCCTCGATGGATCTGAGACGGTCCTCTTGCATTGACATACGCTCATTAGTGAGCCGTACATCCTCGCTAAGACCATCGGTGGTCTCTCTCATCATCCTTTGAAAGTGAGCAATGATGCCCTTGGTTCGTGGAGAGTGGTGAAGTGAACTCTCGTCACCTGACATGGTTAGTTGACGACAAGGAAACAAAAATCACAAGTATAATGTTCCTATCAACTACTAGGAAGTGGTGGCAAGTCTCTTAGGCACTCAAACCTATCACCAAAGCTCTTACAAGTTCTTACAATGCGGCAGGTGTTGTCGGCCATTGGCGTTGTCAAAGGCTCTCTGAAGATTGTGTAGAGCGATTGCCAAGGGATCGAACACCTGTACGGGTAGAAAGTGAAGCTTGGACATGCTTAATTTAGTAGCAAAGGTTAGCAATAATCAATCAATGAATGCAAAATTGAAGAATTGTTCAACGTCTAGTCACTAGTTGCTGACTCTAGACTAGTAAGAACTAGTGGCTCAAAACTGTGCAGTCGGCGATAGTACAGTTTGACAGCAGATGGAAAACCAGCGTGAAAAAAAATTCGCGTAAGAAGGGAACTATCTCAAAAGACAGGCAACCTTGTGAAAACAAGTTTGGCACAGAAAAATTTTCGGAACGATTCCAGACTTTTTTTTAGTCCGGAACGATCCGACTTGTTTTTCTTTCAAGCGTGCTGTAGGCAGAAGACCAATCCAAGAAGCGGCTATCAGGTGGGCGACCAGTCGGGCGACCAAGTGGGCGACCAGTCGGCGATCAGGTGGGAAACCAGTCGGTTAGCAGGGAGCGACCAGTCGAGCGGCCAGGCGGTGACTAGTCGGGCAACCAGGTGGGTGACCAGTCGGCGATCAGGTGGACGACCAATCGGGCGATCAGGTGGGCGACCAGTCGGGTGACAAAGAAGCTTCGGCCCGAACTCTCTTCTTTTTTTTATAGTTCGGAAAGGTTTCTTTGGGCCCAACACGGATTCCTTTTTCTTGATCCAAACTGAGGTCTCAACGACTTGAAATTGGCCGAGTCTGGCAGGTGGACAAGAACTCTCCTGATCTAGACTCCAACTAGAACTAGAAATCAGCAACTCGACACGAAGATTGAGATGCACTGAAAATCAATAATGGAAAGCACTGAAAGAAGATTGCGGGGTTCAAATTGGTTTGGTATGTGAAAATCAGGACAACACAAACTTAGCTAGAGAATGAAGAAAGAGCGAAGACCACGAATTTTTACCGAAGTTCGGATTCTTGAAGGGAATCCTACGTCTCCGTTGAGGTGGCTCAGTCACACTTGAGCCGGGGTCTTTTTCAACCCACTTTCCTCCCGGCGTTGCACAAATGCACTCACCGGCTTCACTATTTGTCTCTTTACTTCCGGAGGCAACACTTGCCTTCACAAACGACCGAAGCACACCACAAGTCTTGGTTGCTCCCGGTGACTCCTAGTCGTCTAGGAGACCTTCAACCTCCAAGAGTAATAATACCCCAAGAAATCTCTTGAAGGATGAACTAGTGCTCAAAAGTGGGAATGAATGCACCTAGCACTTGAATCTACTTCCTTTCCTCACAAAGATTTGAATCCACACACAAATTAATGGAGGAGGAAGCTTGAGCTCTAAAGAGAGCATTGAATGAGTGAGAGAGAGCTAGACTTAGCAATGAATGAGCTTCAATGAATATCTAGCCGCTGGGAGAGGGAGGAAGCTTAAATATGACAAGTTGAAAACTAGTCGTTGCCCTCTATTTCGAGCAGTCCGGACTATTCGGACATTTCAATCTGGATACTCCGAATAGGCTATAAATCATTTTTGGCCGAAGGGAGTAACCCAGACACTCCGGAACTTTTATCCGGAGACTCTGGACAAAATATCCGAACACTCCGGGTTAGTCAGCTCGGTTTGAAAAACTGTTTTTGGGAGAATGCAAGTATTTAGGTGCTATTTCCAATGCAAGATCCTTTGAGCACATGAGCATCCTAAGATTGATTTCCCAGCGTATCCCCTTAATAGTACGACTGTCCTTAAGACTCAAAAAAATATGAAAAATTACAATTCTTGTCTTTATGCCATCTTTTCAAATTTGAACATTTGTAGGGGCGTCCAATCGCATTCCGAAAGCAATATGTTCTCGATGTCTGCATCAATTCTAGTTAAAACATTAGATCTCTTTAATTGTGTTATCATTAATCACCAAAACATTTTAAGGGGCCTAGATGCACTTTCAATCTCCCCCTTTTTGGTGAATTGATGACAACACAATTAAAGGCAATTTAGATATAACAAGAGATTAACTTAACAATTTGAATTCCAAATATATAGTGGAGCTCCCCCTAAATGTTTGCATTAGGGAATTTTGAGGTAAATCAAATGCACATTATCGGCATTTTTTACGACAGGATCCTCCTGCGAGGGAGGTTTTAGTTTGGTTTGGGGGTGTGCTTAGCGGAGACTTAGCCCGGTCGCTCTCTCCCTGCTGTCCCGGAGAAGATAAACAGTAGACACACTTGGTTTTCTCAGGTTCGGGCCCCCAAGGTGGGTAATAGCCCTACGTCCTGCCTGAAGTCTTCGTTAGTCTTAGAAAAAACTCCCATCCCCTCCCTCCCCCATGCACCCATCCGCCCTTATATATCCCTGGTCGGCTTGGGCAAGTGGGGGGACAAAACTATGCCGCTGCGTGGCTCATTAATTACATTTCATTAATGCCATCCCATCTTGGGGCCTCCTTCTTTGTGCCGCTACACTACGAGCCGTCAGGGCTGTGCGCTTCCCATGACGGGCCAGACGTGGTGAGTTAGGGAAAGGGCCTGTCGCCACACCCCGCATTAAATGTTCTGACACCATCCCCCATGGGAGGCTTCCGGGCGAAGCTTTCTTCAGCTTCACGTCCTGTGACGCCACGTGGACCTCCTCGCCCCGCGAGGGCTTAGGAACGCTGCTCGCCACGTAGCCACATGGGCCTCCTCGCCCCGCGAGGAGGGCTTAGGAACGCTGCTCGCCACGTGGGCCTCCTCGCCCCACGAGGAGGGCTTAGGAACGCTGGGCTTAGAAACGCTGCTCGCCACGTAGGGCCTTTCGCGTATTTTCTAAGGGCGGAGAGAGTACCCCGGTGTAGAATACGCCAACAGTAGCCCCCGAGCCCTTCGTGAGACGCGCCAGACTTTAACTTGTTATAGTAAAAGACTGGCTGTCTCGGGAGGGGTCCATCATTATTGTCTTAGGGTACCAAACCGTCTTCGACTCCTCCACTTCGGCTGCAATTTTTCGTACGACTCGCGCCGGGGGGGGGGGGGTGGGAGCACACATATATATATATGTGCATCCCCACATCCTGAAGCCTCATACGCTTCCTCTTGAATCTTGACACTTCTATTCGCAGTCTCCATTCCTCCTTCCTTGTAATGGCGATCCTCCCTCAGTCTCAGGCCAACGACGACAGGGCGAAGACCCTATCACAGATGGCACCGGAGGGGACCCTCCGGGTACGCCGCGGGACACGATCTCCCAGGCCCAAGCCCGGGGAGATTGTGCTCTTCGGGTGGGCGCTCATGGCGGGCCTCGTCCCGCCGTTCTCCGAGTTCTTTCTTGTGGTCCTCCATTCCTATGGAGTGCACCATCTTCATCTTTTCCCCAACTCCGTCATCATCCTCGCCGTTTTCACACACCTGTGCGAGATGTTCGTGGGGGTGATGCCCAGCCTCCTACTTTTTCGGTACTTCTACACCCTCCGCACCGCCGGCGACGGGGAGGTCACCGGAAGCTGCCACTTCCTCCTTCGTGACGGGATGGTCCCCCACTACATTGCCTTCCAGCAGAAGTCGAACTAGAGGTCCTAGAGGGAGGACTGGCTGTACGTCGTAGACGACAGTGGTTTGGATGCCCTCGCCCTTCCCACCACCGCGGTGGAGGGGCATGAGGACTGGAATGAAGCCGTCGTGGAGACGGACGAGCTTCGGGCCATGGAGGACCGCATTCAGCACCTGCGGGACGCCGGTCTAACTGGGGTGTTGGTGGTTCGGGACTACGTGTCCCGAAGAATCAGCCCTCTGCGGCTCCGTGTTCGCTCGGCGTGGTAGTACACGGGCGACGACAACCTGACCAGGACGTTCCTGGGCAGTAAGTCCTTGCCTTCTTTTGAACGTGCGGTTTCTTCTCACCGTCTTCGTTTTTTTGACTCCATTTCTCTTTTGATCAGGTGCTGGGAATCTGACCAGCTCCCTCCTTATGAAGTGGGTGAAGGAGCTGCTCCCAGTCCCTGCTGGAGATCTAGTGTTCGCTGACGGGGTCCGGCCTTTAGCCGACATGGATCCCGTGGAGCGGAACCGGATCACTAGAATGTTCCCACCAATGGCCCCCACAGGCCTTGCGGTGGTGCCAGCCAGGGGCCCTTTGGTAATAAGGGGCGCCGCGGCCCCTGTCGACCACGCCGCCGGGAAACGTCCGATCACTGACGATCCCTTGGCCGCGGATCCGAAGAGGCCCCGCACCCTGGGCGATGCTTCCAGCAGCACCATGCCCACCACTTCTCCCGCGACGCTGGGGGGAGTGGGTCTTTTCTCCGGGGCACCGACGACCACCGCCCTGGAGACGGCGCTGATCCTACCGGCGTCGAGTGCTCACGCGCCGCCACCACCGGCTCCAGGGGCTTTACTGCCGCTTCCCGCGGCATCCTCCTCGTCAACCCCGGCGCCCACAACTTCGGGTGGTCGCCAGGTCGCCCTCCCGGCGTCGGGGTTTGCCTTCCAATCACCTCCAAGGGTGACTGCACAGGCGGCCCCAGCCCCCGTTGTGACTCATGCACCCATCGGGACTGGGGCAGCTTCTTCAGGCGGTCCAAGTGACGCCCCTGGCTTGGCCCCAGGGGACGTCGGCAAGGCTACCGCCCCTGCGATGCTCGCCCCTCCAGCCTGGGGCCCGGACCATGCCCGAGTGCTCGCCGACCTTCGACGAGTATACGCGGGTATTGGTACCCTTCTCTCCACAACCGCGGCCCAGCTAACATGGTATCCCCAGCAGCTGGCCGCTTTGCGGGAGGAGAAGGAAAAAACTGAGGCGGCGTTGACTCAAGAGAATGCCGCTTCAGGTGCCCGGGCCAGGGTGGCCGAGATGGCGCAGACTAGGGCGGCAGTGGAGCACCGCCGGATGCTCCACCACCTCACCGTCATGCTTCGCGACGCCTACGGGAGCATGAGAGAGAGATTGGCGCCTCTTGGCGTCATCCTTGCGCCTCCGCAGGAGCCCACCGCCCTGCAGTATGCTGCCGGGGTGAGTCGGGCTGCGGAGGCCCTCCAGAATCTGCTTGCTACCCTCGCCGAGCGTTCAGCCGTTGAGGGGCGAGCAGTGGCCATTGGGGCAGCTTCTTATGTGCTGGTGTGCTGTGCCAGCCGCGACGCCTCCTTCAACGCCATGGCAACAGTCGCCGGCATTGAAGGGGACGAGGCGGTGGCACGAGCGCGCGTAGGAAGCAGCGGAGTCCCTCCAGCCGAAGATGTCGAAGAGGGCGGGGGGGATGCCGAGGACGCAACAGCAGGTGCCGCCGCCAACCAATAGCCTTTTCAAGGCCACTGGCTTAACCTTCCTTTTTTTATTTTTTGCAGTCTGTAATCATGAAACTTATTAGTACTTTTGGGCACTATTCGAAGTATTCATGTTACCTTCTTGTTTGCCAATTATGCTTGCGCACAACGCCTATCTTCGATGAAGGGCGACCAGTTCCCAATCCACTGGATGACGTTGAATTAGCTCACCAAAATATGTAGGAGATACCTGGTCGCCTTAGCGAAAAAGGCTTGCTGCAGATAATGCCACCTATCAGGTAGCACCCATAAGGGTTTCCTTCCCAAGAGTTGGGGTTTTTGGAATGTAAAGCCGCTGCAACTTTTTTCCTCCGCATGCACCATTTTCTAAGGGGACTTAGACTTTTTTGTGTGTCGGATTTAGGCTTCGCGGGGCTGCATGTAAGGAAATAGGGGAGCCAGGGGCGGGGGACTTAATGGTGTCGGCGGAGCTGGCCGTCTTACGATACCGGGCCACGCGCACCCCTGGTCGCCCGACCTTGTACGACTTAAGCACATGAAGCAATCGTTCTCCACAAAAAAGGAAACCTCAGGCTAAGTCCCTGCACGTGGTACGCTGTGGTTCTAAAGTTAACTGGACTTACATTCCAAGTGACCTGGAATTACGCTTCGCGGGGCTACGTGTAGGGAAAAGGGGGAGCCAGGGGCGGGGGACTTAGTGGTGTCGGCGGGGCTGGCCGTCTTACGAGACCGGGCCGCACAACCCTTGGTTGCCCGACCCTATACGACTTAGGCGTTGGAAGCCACCGTTTGTCTAACAGGGAACAACCAATATAACTCAGAACCAAAGGCGACCACGGCAACAAACTTGTTTTTGGTATGCGCAGGAAAGGAGAGAAAAGATCAAAGTAAAGATACATTTGAAACTAAACACTCCCTGTCGGACGATAGCCGCTACAGGGGTTGGCCTTCGACTGCCAAGCATTTACATCTTCAGGGGTAGAACTTACGCAGCAGCTCGATGTTCTGGGAGTTCGCCAGCTCTTGGCCTTCCTCAATTGCCAATCGAACGGCGCCTGGTCGCGATACTGAGATTACCTTGTAGGGCCCCTCCCAAGTGGGAGACAGTTTGTTGCGACCGGCATGCATTTGAATTCTTCGCAGCACCAGGTCTCTCACCACCAACGTCCTCTGGCTGACTCGAGAGGCGTGGTAGCGTCGGAGACTTTGCTGATACCAGGCAGCCCGAACTGCGGCCCGGTCCCTTGCCTCTTCCAACAAGTTGACATCCTCTCGCCGAAGATCCTCTTGGCCTTCCTCTGTGAAGGCCGCCACTCGCGAGAATCCGAACGTCAGTTCGGAGGGAAGAACGGCTTCGGCACCATAGACCAGAAAGAACGGTGTCTCACCGGTTGCCCGGCTTGGTGTGGTGCAGAGGGAGCACAACACAACAGGGAGTTGTTCTATCCACGATGCCCCTCGCTTCTGGAGCCTGTCGAATGCTCTTGTCTTGAGGCCCTTCAGTACCAACGTATTAGCGTGCTCCACTTGACCATTGCTCCTGGGATGCGCTACTGACGCAAAGCACACCTTGGTCCCCATTTCTTCGCAGAAGCTCAAAAAGACTGCGCTAGTAAATTGAGAGCCGTTGTTGGTGATGATTCGATTGGCGACCCCGTAGCGGTTGAAGATCCCGCGGATAAACTTGACAGCAGCAGGGGCCATGATGGCGCGCACTGCTTCGGCTTCAATCCACTTGGTGAACTTGTCGATGGCGACGAATAGGTGGTTGAAGCCTCCTGGGGCCGTGGGAACGGACCCAGAATGTCCAAGCCCTAGACCGCGAACGGCCATGAGAGGGATATCGTCTGGAGAGCCTGGGCGGGGCGATGTGTGCGCTTGGCATGACCTACCAGAGTATAGCACTTAGCCCTTCGTGCGATCTTCTCGACTGTAGCATCATCGTTAGGGAGCACTTGGTCTTGCAGGAAGGCCAGGATAGGGGCCATCCATGCTTTTTCCATGCTAAGTGTGGCGACCAGATGGTCACACAGGTACTCCGCTTAGGTGAGCGTTTTCCCTGGCGCCGCCATAGCGGGGTCGTGCTCTCTATCCCGGAAAGGCGGGCCCCGGGCCACTCTCCACCGTCGGGAACAGAACGCCACTCACCGATGTCGGGGGCTGCTTGCCGCACTTCGACATCGAGGGCTAAGACACCAGCACCATTGTCCCCATCAAACCCGGGGGCGACAATGGACGATCGTGCGGCGACCAAGTCGGGCGACTAGTCTGGCAGCGACCAGTGGGAGGCCAAGTCGGCTATCATGTGGGCGACTGGTCGGGTGACAAGCGCAGCGACCAGTCTGGCAGTCAGTCGGGTGACCAGCGCAGTGACTAGTCGGGCGATTAGTCGGATATCAGGTGGGTAACCAGTCGGATGACAAGCGCGGTGACCAGTTGGGAGACCAACGCGGCAACCAGTCGGATGAAAAGAATCTTCGGTCCGAACACCTCTTTTAAAAAAAACAGTTTGGGAAGGCTTCTCTGGTTCCGACACAGATTTCTCCTTCCTTGATCCGAAACCGAACACGACTCGAATCCGGTCTTTTTTTGGTCTGGAACGATCTGACTCGTTTTCCTTTCAAGTGCTATGCAGGAGGGAGACCAGTCGGGCGATCAGTAGGATGGCAAGGTGGGCGATCAGTCGGACGGCCAGGTGGACGACCAGTCGGCTAACAGGTGGGCGACCGGTCGGGTGACAAACGCGGCGACCAGTCGGGCGGCGACCAAGTGGGGCGACCAATCAGGCGGAGACCAGTCGGCGACCAGTGGGCGACCAAGTCGGCTATCAGGTGGGCAACTGGTCCGATGACAAGTGTGGTGACCAGTCTGGCAGTCAGTCAGATGACCTGCGCGGCGAATAGTCGAGCGATCAGTTGGATATTGTCGGGACCCGAATTTGCAAATCCGGACCCTCTGTGTATTCCGCACTAGTCCAGGATCACGCTAGTGCACACAGTCTCAACATTGGTAAATATCACAGTCACACTCAACGATTAATAAGGTACTTTAAATAGTTAACCAAGCTGGTTGCTTGACCTTAAGGTCAAGTTACAAATATACGCCTCGCAGGGCAAAAACTTATTAAAAGAGAAATAATAGCAACGGAAAATAAGATAACTTTGTGGCGCCATCCAGTATACCACAGGCAGCTGACTGTGCTCGCTCCCTAGATAGACGGTTCCTCTTGGAGCTCCTCCTCCAAAGCTGGTGTAGACTCTTCTTCAACTGATGTTGTATTGTGGCAAGGGTGAGTACTTGGTACTCAACAAGTCATGCACAGAATGCAACTAATATACTACATGCATGGTCTATTACAAAGGAATAGCTCAGGATATAATTGCAGTGGAACAGCATTTGACAAGTAACATAAGTAGATTCAAAAGAAGTAGAAACAAGTATAAGATTAATAACTTTTCCAGGATTTAAGTAAACATCTTTCCCATTCCTAATCCACATTTCCATCAACGTCATTATTAAACCAAACCAAACCAAACCTTTCAAGTCCAAGTTATTTTCAAGAAAGTCTAACCCTTGACTGTAATTCTCGAGCAATGTCCAATGCCGCGGACATGGTTATTCGAATAGATTTTACACTCTGCAGAGGTCATGCACTTTACCCACAAGATACAGCCAAACACCACAAAGGCGAGTGTCCGTAACAAAGTCTTTCGAAAACTTCTAACAGCACAAGTGGGCCTCCCCGGTTATTGCACACTAACCCTTCCCTTAGCGATGGCGAAGTTTAGGCCAATCAACCGTTAGATGGGTACCTGGCCGTAGCCCCGGTACGCTCCACCCGTACAACTACACAAAAGGTATAGTTGACACCCCGAGGTCCCATAGGTACGTTATTAGCAACTTAATCAACTAGGTCCGTCCCATTACAGACATGTGGTTGCACGTTTGACTCAGTTCAAAGGCCTGCAAGGTTAAGTCCTTAGGGTGACCAGGGCAAGACTACCTGAAGAACCAAATCAACGTTCCTGGTGCCACAACTGGCCCACCCGATCATTTTTGCCACTTGCCCCGGTCGAAAACTATATATCAAACCCCTAGTTGTTTACAACGCACCATGTGCCATCAATATCATCATCAATAACACATGACACTTCTCAAAACAGGTTCCATATCTTATTAAGTCAATGTTATCATGTAATTGTCAAAAACATGTTACGTGGCAAGGCTAAGCATACTACATCGGTCTAATTACCCATATTGGCAATTTAATAATGCCAAACTAATAATCCACAACTAGGGTGACAACGGGTCATGGCACATAAATAATAATAAAGGTGTCTTAGTGCAAAGTTGGCATTTTACTAATCTCCCAAAATTAATTAAAGCATTTTTTTAATTAGACTAGCATGCAATAAATTAAATCAAAATAATTTCAAAATGGGATCAACATGGTCAAAGCACAACTTGCCTTAAAAGAGCACTTGTTCCTGGTCTTGGGCTGGCTCCTGGGTCAACACTTCACCTTCGAAGCCCTCGGGTACTTCAACATCTACTCGTAACGCGTGCAAATAGCAACCAGTAAATAAAACAGTACACAAAAAGTATCCGAACATACAAATAAAGTCCATAAACAGAGAGAGCATAATTTTATGAATTTTTAGGAATTTGAATCGGCAAAATCGGAGTTGAAACGCAAAAGTTACAAGCGTTTAAAGTTTAAATAATCAATTAAATAATATTACAGAGAAAAACTTTGGTCCAAAAATTAAATAAAATTCACCATTAGGTAGATCTCAATTTTATAAAAATTTAGAAATTTGAATCACTCAAATCGGAGTTAAAATGCAAAAGTTATAAGCGTTTGAAGTTTCAAAATTCAAATAAAACATTAAACCAAATTAATCCATTTATTTTTATATTGAAAAATCGATTAATGACGTCAGCATGACATCAGCGTGGAATTTGATTTCCCACCGAATTATTTTTCTGTTGAAAAATCGATTTATTGCGTCAGCCGGTCCATGGACGTGGTCCACGGTTCGGTTTGGGTCCACTGTGGACCCGATCCACGAGTACATGTCTCACTGACATGTGGCCCCCATCGGATGATGTCAGCGGTGACGCCATCACTCTCGGCCAAGGACAGCTGACAGCTGGGCCCCACCGTGACGTTAGCATGACGTCATGGTGCGGTTCGGCTGGGCCACTTACACGCGGGCCCCATGCTGATGTCACGCGTGACGTCAGCGGCGACCGACGTGACCACGCTGACCACGACGGTCAGTCTTCTAGCCACGTAGCTAGATCTCGGCCGTTGATTTGAAAATCAACGGCCCAGATCGGATCGGGGTTTCACGCGTTAGGAAACTACACGGTCGATCTGGACCGTTCGATCTTGATCGGACGGTCAAGATCCAATCTAAAGCTACAACGTGGGTTAACCCTAGCCGTACGATCTAGATCTAACGGCTGAGATCTATCCAAGCACGGTGCAGTTACGGCTACGTGGCGCGATCTAAACCGTTGGATCTAGATCCAACAGTTGGAAACAGATCTAAAAACTAAAACGTGAAAATTACCCAGGGATGACGTGGACGAATCCTGGCCGCTGGATCTTGATCGGATGGCTGGTGGAGCTCGCGAGACGGCGATGGCGTGCGGCGCTACGGGGCTCCTCCGGCGAGGTGAGTGGTAGTCTTCGACGCGTCTCGTCCTTGCGGTTCCGGATCTGGGCTCGGTGGCGGCGGAAACAACGAAGAACCGCGGTGGAAGCCTAACCCAACTATGGCGAGCGATTGCGAAGCAACCACGGCAGCTCAGGGGTGATGGTCTAGGGCTACGGGTGCGTACAGAAACGGGCTACAAGCTGGCGGCGACGGCGCAATAAATTGACTCTCGATCCATGGTGTCTCTCGATCCATGGTGTCCAGAATCTTCATGGGGTGCTCCTTGTAAGTCAGATCCTCTTGCAGCTCAATTGACTCCAGCGGTGTCTGCTCAACTGGTACTCGAAAACACTTCTTCAGCTAGGACACGTGGAACACGTCATGTACCCCTGCCAACGACTGCGGTAACTCCAGCTGATACACAACTTCACCTCTACGGCTGAGAACCTTGAATGGTCCAACATATCACGGCGCGAGTTTTCCTTTGGCATGGAATCTCTTAACTCCCTTGAGTGGCGTAACTCTGAGATACACGAAATCTTCTGGTTCAAAACTTAGGTCTCGGCGACGGTTATCGGCGTAGCTTTTCTATCTTGACTGTGCTATCTTCAGTCTTTCCAGGATCATGGCAATCTGCTCTTCAGTTTCTTGAAGAATGTCCGGCCCAAAGACACGGCATTCACCTGTCTCATTCCAGTTCAACGGTGTTCGACAAGGTCGACCATATAATGCCTCAAATGGTGACATTTGCAAACTTGCTTGATAGCTATTGTTGTAGCTGAACTCAGCATACGGCAGACTTTTATCCCAAGAGGTAGCATAAGCCAATGCACACGCTCTTAACATATCCTCCAGTATATGATTAACTCTTTCAGTCTGTCCATCCGTCTGCGGATGATAGGCGGTGCTGAAGTTCAAATGGGTCCCCATGGCTTCATGCAGCTTATTCCAGAATCTCGAGGTAAACTGGATACTTCTATCCGATACAATCTTCTTCGTCACTCCGTGCAAACAGACGATCCTGGTCATATACAATTCTGCTAACTTATCTCCCGATTAAGTGGTCTTTACCGGGATAAAATGGGCGACCTTAGTCAAGCGTCCACTATAACCCATATAGAGTCATATCCACCCTGGGTTTTCGGCAAACCAGTAATGAAGTCCATTCCGATTTCCTCCCACTTCTACTCAGGTATCCTTAACGGCTGCAGCAGTCCCACTGGCCTCTGATGCATTGTCTTGACTCTCTGGCATATGTCGCACAGCGCAACATGCTCGGCAACTTCACGCTTCATGCTCGGCCACCAGAATCTTTCCTTCAAATCCTGGTACATCTTGGCACTTCCCGGATCAGCTGCTTCAGTTCCTTCTTGTTCGGCACACAAATTCGATCCTTCATCCATAACGTGCCTTGCTCGTTCAGCTTGAAGTCCTTCGCCTTGCCCTCCTCCATCTTGGACTTGACTCACTGGACCTTGTCATCGTCCTTCTGTCCTTCTCTGATCTGGTCCTCCAGGGTAGGCTTTACTTCCAATGCGGCCAAGAATCCTTCTGGTACTACTTCAATGTGCATTCTCTGGAAATCCTTGCATAGCTCATCCTGACTCGTGGCTATCAACATGTTCATGGTATGGCTTTTCCGACTCAGAGCATCGGCCACCACGTTGGCCTTTCCAGGATGGTAATGAATTCCAACATTATAATCCTTGATCAACTCTAACCATCTCCTCTGCCTCATGTTCAAGTCCGATTGGGTGAAGATGTACTTAAGACTCTTATGGTCCGTGTATACTTCACATCGGTTCCCGATCAAATAATGACGTCACAACTTCAAGGCGTGCACTACGGCAACCAACTCTAGGTCATGCGTCGGATAATTCTCCTCATGTGGTCTCAACTGCCTCGATGCATAAGCGACGACCTTTCCGTTCTGCATCAGCACACATCCAAGTCCTTGGCGCGATGCATCGCAATAGATATCGAAGCTTTGATTGATGTCCGGTAGAACTAACACCGGGGCTGATGTCAATCGCTTCTTCAGCTCTTGAAAACCTTTCTCGCATTCCGGTGTCCATGGAAACTTCTTCTCCTTTTTCAACAATTGCGTGAGAGGTCTCGCAATTGTCGAAAAGCCTTCAATGAAGCGGTGGTAGTAACCTACCATACCAAGGAAACTACGAATCAGGGTCACGATCTTCGGCTGCTCCCAGTGTAACACAGGTTCTACCTTGCTTGGATCAACGGCGACTCCTTCTGCGGTCATTACATGTCCGAGGAACGCCACCTAGTCCTTCCAAAAGTCACATTTGCTGAATTTGGCTAAAAGTTGCTGTTCTCTCAGCTTCTCCAAGACTCGCCTCAAGTGCTCTGCATGTTCATCATTTGTCTTGGAGTAAACTAAGATGTCATCTATGAACACAACGACAAACTTGTCCAAATATTCCATGAACACCTTATTCATCATATTCATGGAATATGCTGGAGCGTTCGTCAGACCGAATGACATAACTATAAACTCGTAATGTCCGTATCTGGACGAAAATACGGTCTTCGGGATATCCTCTGATCAGATCTTCAACTCGTGGTATCCCAATCTCAGATCAATCTTGGAGAAGACTCTGGCTCCTCTCAGCTAGTCAAATAGATCATCGATCCTAGGTAGCGGGTACTTATTCTTCACGGTGACTTCATTGAGTGCACGGTAGTCAATGCACATCCTGAAGCTCCCGTCCTTCTTCTTGACGAACAGAACTGGCGCTCCCCACGGCGATGAACTCGGTCGGATGAATCCTTTCTCCATCAGCTCTTCAAGCTGCTTCCTCATCTCTACCAATTCTTTGGTGGACACCCGATAGGGTCTCTTTGCTATCGGCGTTGTACCAGGTACAAGCTCTATCACAAACTCTATGTCTCTGTCTGGCGGCATACCAGGTAGATCTTCAGGAAAAACATCTGGATACTCATTCACTACTGAGACATCTTCTATGCTGATCGCCTTCGCACTATTAACCATCAACTATCCATCTCTAACGGCGGTAGCTTGAAATTCCACTTTCCTTCCACACGGGCTCTCAACTGAGATAATCCTTCATCCACAATCCAGCACAGCCTTGTGCTTGGATAACCAATCCATTCCCAAAATAACATCTATGGTCTGGGTTTCCAGTATAATAAGGTTCGCTAGAAATTCTACCCCATCTATTAATATTCTCACCCCAGAACATCCTACTTTAGTTCAGAGTTCGGAACCAGGGGTTTGAACTAAAAGCATGCATTTAAGTCTTGCAATCTCCAAATCATTTTTAGTAGCAAAGCCTTGAGAAACAAACGAATGCGAAGCTCCAGAGTCAAACAAAACTGTTGCAGGTACTGAGTTGACAAGTAACTTACCCAGCACGATGTCCGTGGCATTCTGGAGTGCCTCTGCGGTGACATGGTTGACTCGGCCTCTCACTACAGTTTGCGGCGTGGCTCCTGGCTATGCTGTCCCGCGGTTTGCTCCGGGTGCAGGCGTCCTGGCTGGTGTGGATCCTAGATTGAAGCGAACCGGGGTCACTCCTGTTGTCTTCTTGGGGCAACTGTTGGAGAAGTGCCCTGGCTCGTTGCATGTGTAGCAGCGTCTCACTGTCCCCTGCTGACTGCCTGAAGCGGCGTTTCTGGCTAGAGCTGGGGTCTGATAATTCTGGTTGACGGGTCTCGATGCTGGTGACGGTGTCCTTGTTGCATTCTGCGGGTGAATTCTGAAAAACTGATTTGGCGCAACCCTCAAGCATTGCTGCGCTCCCTGACGCGATCCCTGCTGTTGCATCCTGCGCATCCGGTTCTCATCCAGTTCCTTGCGCTTGTCCTCAAGAATAAGCGCCTTGTTCACAAGTTCCTGGAAATCTGGAAAGGTGTGGGTGATCAGTCCCACCTGCAGTCCTGAGTTAAGTCCCTTCATAAAGCGAGACTGTCTGGCCTTATCTGTCGCTACGTCTTTAGGTACGTAGCGTGCAAGCTATGTGAACTTATTCAGATATTCTGACACCGGTTGATTACCTTGCTTCAGTGCCCGGAATTCTTCCTTCAGGTACGTGATACTGACGAAATGTGGCCGTAACTCCTCCCAAGTGATGTCCTGAGGGTTCTCCCGCATGGCGCAGAAGTTCTCCCACCATTCTACGGCGGTCCCTTCCAACTGATGAGAAGCATAGAGTACCTTCTCATTTCCCATGCATTGGGCAATGTGTAGCTTCCTTTCAATTGACCTTAACCAGTCATCGGCCTCCAACGGATTGGCATTTCCAGAAAAAGTGGGCGGATGAGTCCTCATGAACTCCGACAACTTTGCTCCCTGTCGCTGTCCCTGATTTGCTTGGTTAGCGGCGGCCTGAGCAGTGACCTGCTGCATCTGCTGCATCATTGCATGCATCAACTAGGTCTGTGCGGCAAGGAAGGCTCCAAAGTTCTGCATGTCAACCAAGCGGTGTTTGGCCGGGTGCAAAGCGCTCCATCATTAGGGTTCCCAGCTGGGCGAGACCCACTTCCATTGCCTCCAAGGTTTCCGCGGGTGTTCACCATGTGTCGATTACTCCAAGGTTTCAGGGATGAGAGGGAATAAGAATAGACAAGTGGTAGGGAAACTTATGCGGGGAAAGTGTAACTAAAAAAAATCCAACTTTATTATTTAATAATAATAACTTGGTATGGTTGCTTACAATGCCTAAAGGCCTTGCAACACATACTACACACTCAACAAGCAATGGAAATCCAAATCGTCTCACACTGGAGTCTAACGCCTCTAAGGGTGACTCTTATTCTACAACGCAACTCGACGAAGGAGTCTCAACTTCAACGCCTATGCTCACTCGTCGAGAAAACCTCCACTGCCTCTTCGGGGCGGGTGCGGCGGCATAGTCGCGAAACAATCGCCATGCCCTGCAACTGCAGCTGTGGTTGACGACGCGGCGTCTTCCTTTGGCTCTGGATCTGGCTGTTGCTGTGGCTGTGGCGCGGGTGCAGGTGGCGCCTCTTCTGGGTCCTCTTCTGGCTCTAGGGCGTCCAACTCCAACACTGGATCGGGGCCCTATCCATACAGTGCAGTCTCCAGCTCTGCGATCCTTTCCGCAGCATAGGCGACGTACTCACGAGCATTCTATAAATGCTTTTTCTCTTCCTCAACCTGCTCGCGAGCCTTCATCAACTCCTGAACTGTGTCATTGATAAGCTCCTCCTGAGCAGCGACGAATCTGGCTAAGTGAGTGATGAGGACATCACTACCATGGATACGGCCATACTTACAAACCCAATGGAAACCAACAATGTCATACAAGGGCCAATTACTCGAGCTCGGGCACGACAATTCAATTACCAGGTGAATGCGTTCCTCGGGTTGCATACAGATAATTTTATGAATGGAATGCTATTTAATCCTCGTGATGATTTTATTGTCCTTAGGAACCAAGGGGAAGGACTCCCAAACGTCAAGCATGAAGCCAATTCTTCCGGTGCACAAGTTATACTCGGATTCGGCCTCCGGGACAGCACCAACTTAAGATGACCATAACTTTTGATCCACAAGGGTGATTGGGGTCTATGAGTACTGGTTTGAAAGGTTTCGACGTCCTCTTTCCAACGGATCCGACCCCATCCCTAAATTCCGTCCGAGTCGACGGGAATCTGCAAAACAATTGGCGTCACTTTTCCAAATCGAGAAGACGTGGGCTTTGGGCCTTGTAATAGAGTTGTAGTTGGTATCCTACTGCTTTGGACGTGTTTCCCACGTCCCTACCTCTCATAAATAGCCAGACATCGGCTCCTTAGGGTTTTGGGTTTTATTTGATTAGTTTAGCCAAGTGCAAACTTGATCCTGCGAGTTGTCTTTGGGCCGACCACCTTGTCAAGATCGTCAATAAGACTCCACTTTGTTTTGCTTGCAGTTTTATCCGCAATTTCAGATTGCTTATCCTATTGTTCTTGCTTGTTCTTCGGTTGCTTGCAGGAATTGAACCTCGTGTTCAGGTTGATCGTGCCTACGGCAAGATCAATAACCCGCTGGAGTTGGTTTAGCGATTGCTAAGGCGCATCGTCGTCGTACGGTGTAGTCGGATCGTCAAAGTCGACTCTAACAAATCGATCGTGTGTTTCTCATCGAAAGATCGGGACACCCATATTGCCATCACGGCGCCATCAAGTGGTATCGAGCAAACCAGGTTGCTCGGTGAGAATTCTTTACCCTAGATTAGTAGATTGATATCTTTCCTATAGTCCGTAGAAGCGCCATCAGTTGGATCTCCCCATACCAAAACAATTTGAGCCTCGCAATTTCCTTTCCAAAGATAATCGCATTATTGAATTTTTGGTTGCATCGTCGTGTCGAGTTGCTGAATTCTAGTCTAGTTGGAGTCCAGTCGGAAGAAATTTTTGTCTCCCACAGCGGTTTCGAGTTGTGTTCGGTTTCGAAGTTGTTTTCCGCTTCGGTCTCGAATCGTTAAAAAAAAAAAAAAGGAAAAAAGAAAAAGAAAAGGTGTTCGGACCGAAGTTTTCTTTTCATCCGATCGTCGCCGCTTGATCGTCGCCCACTTGGTCGTCCGACCGTTGCCCTCCTATTAGCCGATCGTCGCTTCCCGATCGTCGCCGCTTAATCGTCGCCTCCCGATCGTCGCCCACCTGATAGCCCATCGTCGCCTGATCGTCGCTGCCTGATCGTCGCCTGATCGTCGCGCCGACCGATCGTCGCCACCTGATAGCCCATCGTCGCCTCGATCGTCGCCGCCCGATCGTCGCTTCACCTGGCCGTCCGATCGTCACACGATCGTCTTCCGCCGCATAGCACTTGAAAGAAAAAGCGAATCGGATCGTTAGTAAAAAAAAAAAAAAAAAAAAAAGTCCGGAACAGATCCAAAATTTTTATGTGCTAAACCTGTTTTCACAAGATTCCTAGTCTTTTGAGATAGTTCCCTTCTTTCGCGAATTTTTTTCGCTGCTTTTTTTTCATCTGCCGTGGAACCTGCATCGTCGCCGACCACGCTTTTGAGTCACGATCCTTGCTAGCCTCGAGTCAAAGAACTAGTGACTAGACGTTGAACAATTCTTCAATTTTGCATTCACCGATTGGATTATTGCTAACCTTTTGCTACTAAATTAAGCCTGTCCAAGCTCCACTTTCTACCCGTCTGAGCGTTCGATCCCTTGGCAATCGCTCTACACAAACTTCTGAGAACCTTTGACAACGCTAATGTGGCCGACAACGCCTTTGCATTGTAAGAACTTGTAAGAACTTGGGTCATAGGCTTGAGCGCTTGAGAGACTTGCCACCTAGTAGTCGATAGGAACATTATACTTGTGGTTTTTGTTTCCTTGTCATCAACTAACCATGTCGGTGACGAGTTCACTTCATCACTCTCCACGAACCAAGGGCATCATTGCTCACTTCCAAAAGATGACGAGGAAACCACCGATGGTCTTAGCGAGGATGTACGGCTCACTAATGAGCGTATGTCAATGCAGGAAGACCGTCTCAGATCCATCGAGGCCGCACAAGGGATTGCTAACACTACTCTTGCTACTATTTTGGCTAGACTTGATACTTTTGCATTGCTGCATCTGGTGCTTCAATCCGCCTCCCGTCGTCAAGCAACAATTCAGCTCCACAGGAGGCCCCAACAGATTTAGAAGAACAGAGCGAAGAGCACGAATATGATGACACCATCGATGCGGAGGAGGTCAACCCCATCCATTACGATAATAATCGTAACCATCAACGGCTACGCTTCAATCAGCAAGGTATGCGACGTGATCCTCCACGACCAAGGAACGAACGAGATGATGTTTTCCCTAAGGTAAATTTCAACATGCCACCATTTGAAGGTAAATATGACCACGATGGTTACCTTAGTTGGGAATTACTTGTGGATCAAAAATTTGCGTGCCATGATTTCCTGAGAATAGAAGAGTTAGAGCTGCCACAAGTGAGTTCACTGATTTTGCTTCGCTTGGTGGAGAGAACATTGCCGTACTCATCCAAATAATATACCCACCACTTGGGAAGCCTTGAAATTGCTAATGAGGCATAGATTTGTTCCTTCATACTATGCTAGAGATTTATTGAATAAATTGCAGCGCCCTCTGACAAGGTAATAATTCGGTGGAAGAATATTACCAAGAATTGCAAATTGGCATGTTGCGTTGTGGATTAATTGAGAATGAGGAAGCTTCTATGGCTCGTTTCTTAGGTGGTTTAACTCGAGAAATCCAGGATATTCTAGACTATAAGGATTATAATTCGATGACTCGGTTGTTCCATCTTGCTTGCAAAGCTGAACGTGAAGTGCAGGGTCGTCAATCGAGGGCCAAGACTAACTTTTCTGCAGGTCGAACTACTTCGTGGACACCGCGCACCCCTGCTGCCCCTGCCGCCGTACTACCACGCCGACCTCTTCCATCAACAGAACGGCGTCCACCACCGCAAATTCGGCACCACGACCAACGCCGACGAAAAGTGCCACACAAGCTACTACAAATAGTTCGTCGTCGTCGGTCGCATCAACGGGACGCACTAAAGATGTTCAGTGCCATCGCTGCAAGGGTTTCGGACACATGATGAAGGAGTGTCCGAACAAGCGTGTGTTAATAATCCGTGAAGACGGCGAGTATGACTCAGCAAGTGATCTGGATGAAGAAACATATGCTTTGCTCGCTGAACATGAAGACGGCGATCCAAATGCCGAGCACGACGAAGTGCACGTGAGCGCTGGTGATGCTGACCAATATTTGAGTATTATTGCACAACATGTGCTTAGTGCTCAGATTGCTCGCGCCGATCCAAATCAACGCCACAACTTGTTTTACACAAAAGGCGTCATCAAGGAGCGATCCATTCGAATAATCATTGATGGGGGGAGTTGCAATAATCTAGCCAGCATGGACATGGTGGAGAAGCTAGCACTCTCCACTAGACCACACCCTCAGCCCTACCACATTCAATGGTTCAACAACAGCGGCAAACTCAAGGTAACTCGCATGGTAAGAGTACATTTCGCTTTAGGTTCCTATCATGATTATGTTGATTGCGATGTCGTACCTATGCAAGCATGTTCTATGTTATTAGGTAGACCGTGGCAATATGATAAGGATTGTTTACATCATGGTAGAACAAATCAATACTCTTTTGTGCATAAAGAAAAGAAAATTGTGCTACACCCAATGTCGCTTTGATGCCATTGTAAAGGATGAAATTGCTAGATCTAGCAAAGAGAAAAATCGAGAGAATTCTAAGAGTGAAAACCAGATTGTCACCAAAGGACTTGAACAACATAAACAGAGAGAATCTAACCTTGATTGTGCTAAGCCGAATGAGATTAAATTGAAAGGTGCTTGTTTTCTTGCAACAAAATCTGATTTGAATGAGTTGGCTGTTTGTAGGTCTACATGCTATGCTTTGGTCTGCAAAGAAACTTTGTTTTCTCTAGAGGAGATGTCCCTCTCTTTGCCTCCTGTTATCACTAACCTTTTGCGAGAATACACCGACATCTTTCCAAAGGACATCCCCTCAGATCGCCGCCAATTAGAGGGATTGAGCATCAAATTGATCTCATTCCAGGGGCATCCTTGCCCAACCGAGCACCTTACGTAACCAACCCTGAAGAGACACAAGAGATACAACGCCAAGTTCACGAATTGCTTGATAAAGGGTAAGTGACGTGAATCTCTTAGTCCTTGTGCTGTACTACCATTTTAGTACCTAAGAAAGATGGAACATGGCGCATGTGTGTGGATTGTAGAGCAATTAATAATATCACCATTAGATATCGCCATCCTATTCCTCGGTTAGACGATATGCTTGATGAACTAAGTGGCTCTACTATGTTCTCTAAAGTGGATTTGCGTAGTGGATATCACCAGATTCGCATGAAGTTAGGAGATGTATGGAAAACAAAGATTTAAAACTAAGTTCGGGTTATATGAGTGGTTAGTAATGCCTTTCGGGTTGACTAATGCTCCTAGCACATTCATGAGGCGATGAACGAGGTTTTACGTGTTTTCATTGGAAAGTTTGTGGTAGTTTACTTTGATGATATCTTGATCTACAGCAAATCCTTCAAGACCATCTTGGACATTTACGTCTTTGTTTTTAATGCTTTACGCGATGCACGTTTATTTGGTAACATTGATAAGTGCACCTTTTGCACGGATCGAGTCTCTTTTCTTGGCTATGTTGTTACTCCAGTTGGAATTGAAGTTGATCAAGCCAAGGTTGAAGCAATACAGAGTTGGCCGACTCCTAACACGGTCACACAAAGGAGTTTCCTAGGACTTGCCGGATTCTATCGTCGTTTTGTGAAGGACTTCAAGACCATCACTGCACCCATGAATGAGCTCACCAAGAAGGGTGTATCTTTTGCTTGGGGCAAGTCACGAGGAAGATGCCTTCAACATTCTGAAAGCTAAGTTAACCCATGCACCCTTACTCCAAATTCCAGACTTTTCTAAGACTTTTGAACTAGAATGTGATGCTAGTGGAATTGGTTTGGGTGGTGTTCTGTTACAAGGAGGAAAACTCGTTGCTTATTTTAGTGAGAAATTGAGTGGGCCAAGTTTGAATTATTCTACTTATGATAAGGAGTTATATGCGCTAGTTCGAACTTTAGAAACATGGCAACATTATTTATGGCCCAAGGAATTTGTTATACATTCGGATCATGAATCGTTAAAACATATTAGAAGTCAAGCTAAACTGAACCGTAGACATGCAAAGTGGGTTGAATTCATTGAGTCATTTCCTTATGTCATCAAACACAAACAGGGAAAGGATAATGTCATTGTTGATGCCTTGTCTAGGAGATATACCATGCTCTCACAACTTGACTTCAAAATTTTTGGTTTGGAAACGATTAAAGAGCAATATGTGCATGATGATGATTTCAAAAATGTGTTGCTCAATTGTAAAGAGGGAAAAACTTGGAACAAATTTGTCCTCAATAATGGGTTTGTGTTTAGAGCAAACAAACTATGTATTCCAAATTAGTTCTGTTCGTTTGTTATTGCTCCGGGAAGCGCATGGAGGAGGATTGATGGGACACTTTGGTGTGAAAAGGACGGAGGACATACTCGCTACCCATTTCTTTTGGCCCGAGAATGAGACGAGGCGTGGAACGTTTCATCGCTCGCTGTTCTACATGTCAACAAGCTAAGTCACGACTTAATCCCCATGGTTTATACATGCCTCTGCACTGCTCCTAACGTGCCTTGGGAGGATATTTCTATGGACTTTGTTTTAGGACTCCTAGAACAAAGAAGGGAGGGATAGTATCTTTGTCGTTGTGGATAGATTTTCTAAAATGGCACACTTCATACCTTGTCACAAAAGCGATGACGCTACCAACATTGCCGACTTATTCTTTCGTGAAATTGTTCGCTTACATGGTGTGCCTAACACAATAGTTTCAGATCGTGACACTAAATTCTTAAGCCACTTTTGGAGAACTTTGTGGGGTAAATTGGGAACTAAACTTTTATTTTCTACTACTTGTCATCCCCAAACTGATGGACAAACCGAGGTCGTTAATCGAACTTTATCTACTATGCTTAGGGCTGTTTTGAAAAGAACATTAAATTGTGGGAAGAATGTTTGCCTCATATTGAGTTTGCTTATAATCGGTCTATGCATTCTACTACTAAGATGTGCCCTTTTGAGATTGTATATGGATTTGTACCTCATGCTCCAATTGATTTGTTACCTCTACCATCTTCGGAGAAATTGAATCTTGATGCTAAACAACGTCTTGATTTGATTATGAAACTGCATGAGACAACTAAAGAAAACATAGAACGCATGAATGCTAAATATAAACTTGTGGGTAGTAAGGGAAGGAAACATGTAACTTTTGAACCAAAGCGATTTAGTTTGGTTGCATTTGCGAAAAGATCGATTCCTGCATTAAGAAAATCTAAGTTGATGCCGCGAGCTGATGGTCCTTTCAAAGTATTGGCAAAGATTAATGATAATGCATACAAGCTTGAATTGCCTGCAGATTTTGGGGTTAGTCCCACATTCAACATTACCGATTTGAAACCATACTTGGGAGAGGATGATGAACTTGAGTCGAGGACGACTCAAATGCAAGAAGGGGAGGATGATGAGGACATCACTACCATGGATACGGCCATACTTACAAACCCAATGGAAACCAACAATGTCATATAAGGGCCAATTACTCGAGCTCGGGCACGACAATGCAATTACCAGGTGAATGCGTTCCTCGGGTTGCATACAGATAATTTTATGAATGGAATGCTATTTAATCCTCGTGATGATTTTATTGTCCTTAGGAACCAAGGGGAAGGACTCCCAAACGTCAAGCATGAAGCCAATTCTTCCGGTGCACAAGTTATACTCGGATTCGGCCTCCGGGACAGCACCAACTTAAGATGACCATAACTTTTGATCCACAAGGGTGATTGGGGTCTATGAGTACTGGTTTGAAAGGTTTCGACGTCCTCTTTCCAACGGATCCGACCCCATCCCTAAATTCCGTCCGAGTCGACGGGAATCTGCAAAACAATTGGCGTCACTTTTCCAAATCGAGAAGACGTGGGCTTTGGGCCTTGTAATAGAGTTGTAGTTGGTATCCTACTGCTTTGGACGTGTTTCCCACGTCCCTACCTCTCATAAATAGCCAGACATCGGCTCCTTAGGGTTTTGGGTTTTATTTGATTAGTTTAGCCAAGTGCAAACTTGATCCTGCGAGTTGTCTTTGGGACAGCCACCTTGTCAAGATCGTCAATAAGACTCCACTTTGTTTTGCTTGCGCTTTATCCGCAATTTCAGATTGCTTATCCTATTGTTCTTGCTTGTTCTTGATTTGCTTGCAGGAATTGAACCTCGTGTTCAGGTTGATCGTGCCTACGGCAAGATCAATAACTACCGGAGTTGGTTTAGCGATTGCTAAGGCGCATCGTCGTCGTACGGTGTAGTCGGATCGTCAAAGTCGACTCTAACAAATCGATCGTGTGTTTCTCATCGAAAGATCGGGACACCCATATTGCCATCACGGCGCCATCAGTGAGTGACGGTGGCATCCTCGTCCTCTATCAACCTTCGCTGAGCTCTGTTATCTCGGCGTGGGTGGTGATGGAATACTGTGCCTTCCAGCTCCCTGGAGTAGGTGCGAGCGATCTGCTGCATTGCTCGACGCGACACCTCCTGGATTTCCATCTCAAAGGTAGACCTCCTGGCGGTGAAGTGGAAAGGGTGGCTAAACTTCGTCTTCTCTCGGGCATACACCGTGATCCTGATGTCCCATCCTATGACCAGTCCTGCCTGCACGAGTGTAGTCCCTCGGTAGAGCGGTCTCTCAAAACCTCCAAGAAACTGAAGCATACGCCACAACTCGGTAGCGTAGCCTCCCTCACGCTCGGCGTAGTTGTTCTTCATCATCATCTGTCAAAAGACGCTCGCGTAAGAACGTAACATTTTAAAATCAAGGTGGGGGACAAAAAGAACTCAGCAAGGGGTATGAACAAGAAAGAAAGGGGTAAGGCGAGAAATCATTCATTATCTTGACAACTTTTAACTTTAGAAAATAAATTTTACCCTCACTACGACCAATCTAACTATGGGTGAGCCTACAGTTAGCCTGGCTCTGATACCACCTCTGTCAGGACCCGAATTAGCAAATCTGGACCCTCTGTGTATTCCGCACTAGTCCAGGATCACGCTATTGCACACAGTCTCAACATTGGTAAATATCACAATCACACTCAACGATTAATAAGGTACTTTAAATAGTTAACCAAGCTGGTTGCTTGACCTTAAGGTCAAGTTACAAATATACGCCTCGTAGGGCGAAAACTTATTAAAAGAGAAATAATAGCAGCGAAAAATAAGATAACTTCATGGCGCCATCCAGTATACCACAGGCAACTGACTGGGCTCGCTCCCTAGATAGACGGTTCCTCTTGGAGCTCCTCCTCCAAAGCTGGTGTAGACTCTTCTTCAACTGATGTTGTATTGTCGCAAGGGTGAGTACTTGGTACTCAGCAAGTCATGCATAGAATGCAACTAATATACTACATGCATGGTCTATTACAAAGGAATAGCCCAGGATATAATTGCAGTGGAACAGCATTTGACAAGTAACATAAGTAGATTCGAAAGCAGTAGAAACAAGTATAAGATCAATAACTTTTCCAGGAGTTAAATAAACATCTTTCCCATTCCTAATCCACATTTCCATCAACGTTATTATTAAACCAAACCAAACTTTTCAAGTCCAAGTTATTTTCAAGAAAGTCTAACCCTTGACTGTAATTCCCGAGCAATTTCCAATGCCGCGAACACGGCTATTCGAATAGATTTTACACTCTACAGAGGTTATGCACTTTACCCACAAGATACAGCCAAACACCACAAAGACGAGTGTCCGTAACAAAGTCTTTCAGAAACATCTAACAGCACAAGTGGGCCTCCCCGGTTATTGCACACTAACCCTTCCCTTAGCGAAGGCAAAGTTTAGGCCAATCAACCGTTAGATGGGTACCTGGCCGCAGCCCCGGTACGCTCCCCCCGTACAACTACACAAAAGGTATAGTTGACACCCCAAGGTCCCACAGGTACATTATTAGCAACTTAATCAACTAGGTCCGTCCCATTACAGACATGTGGTTGCACGTTTGACTCAGTTCAAAGGCTTGCAAGGTTGAGTCCTTAGGTGACCAGGGCAAGACTACCCGAAGAACCAAATCAACGTTCCTGGTGCCACAACTGGCCCACCCGATCATTTTTGCCACATGCCCCGATCGAAAACTATTTATCAAACCCCCAGTTGTTTACCACGCACCACGTGCCATCAATATCATCATCAATAACACATGACACTTCTCAAAACAGGTTCCATATCTCATTAAGTCAATGTTATCATGTAATTGTCAAAAACATGTTACGTGGCAAGGCTATGCATACTACATCGGTCTAATTACCCATATTGGCAATTTAATAATGCCAAACTAATAATCCACAACTAGGGTGACAAGGGGTCATGACACATAAATAATAATAAAGTTGTCTTAGTGCAAAGTTGGCATTTAACTAATCTCCCAAAATTAATTAAAGCATTTTTTTAAATTAAACTAGCATGCAATAAATTAAATCAAACTAATTTCAAAATGGGATCAACATGGTCAAAGCACAACTTGCCTTAAAAGAGTACTTGTTCCTGGTCTTGGGCTGGCTCCTGGGTCAACACTTCACCTTCGAAGCCCTCGGGTACTTCAACATCTACTAGTAACGCGTGCAAATAGCAACCAATAAATAAAACAGTACACAAAAAGTATCTAAACATACAAATAAAGTCCATAAACAGAGAGAGCATAATTTTATGAATTTTTAGGAATTTGAATCGGCAAAATCGGAGTTGAAACGCAAAAGTTACAAGCGTTTAAAGTTTAAATAATCAATTAAATAATATTACAAAGAAAAACTTTTGTCTAAAAATTAAATAAAATTGACCATTAGGTAGATCTCAATTTTATAAAAATTTAGAAATGTGAATCACTCAAATCGGAGTTAAAATGCAAAAGTTATAAGCGTTTGAAGTTTCAAAATTCAAATTAAACATTAAACAGAATTAATCCATTTATTTTTATATTGAAAAATCGATTAATGACGTCAGCGTGGAATTTGATTTCCCACCGAATTATTTTTCTATTGAAATCTTGATCCGAAACCGAACACGACCCGAATCCGGTTTTTTTTTGGTCCGGAACGATCCGACTTGTTTTCTTTTCAAGTGCTATGCAGTCGGACGGTCAGGTGGGCGATCAGTCGGACGGCCAGGTGGGCGACCAGTTGGCTAACAGGTGGGCGACCGGTCGGGCGACGAAGTCGGCTATCAGGTGGGTGACCGGTCGGGTGACAAGCGAGGCGACTAGTCGTACGGCAACCAAGTCGGGCGACCAATCAGGCGGCGAACAGTCGGGCATCCAGTGGGCAACCAAGTCGGCTATCAGGTGGGTGACTGCTCGGGTGACAAGCGCGGCGACTAGTCTGGCAATCAGTCGGGTGACCAAGTGCTATGCAGGCGGGATCTGACACGAATTTCTCCTTTCTTGATCCGACACGGATTTCTCCTTTCTTGATCCGAAACCGAACACGACTCGAATCCGGTTTTTTTTGTCCGGAATGATCCGACTCGTTTTCCTTTCAAGTGCTATGCAGACGGGAGACCAGTCGGGTGATCAGTCGGACGTCCAGGTGGGCGACTGGTCGGGCGACCAAGTCGGCTATCAGGTGGGCGACCGATCGAGTGACAAGCGCGGCGACCAGTCTGGCGGCGACCAAGTCGGTCGACCAGTTAGACGGCGACCAGTGGGCGTCCAAGTCGGCTATCAGGTGGGCGACTGGTCGAGTGACAAGAGCGGCGACCAATCTGGCAGTCAGTCGGGTGACCAATCGGATATCAGGTGGGTAACCAGTCGGATATCAGGTGGGTAACTAGTCGGATGGACAAGCGCGGCGACCAGCCGGGTGACCAATGCGGTAATCAGTCGGATATCAGGTGTGTAACCAGTCGTATGAGAAGCGCGGCGACTAGTCAGTCTGAACACCTCTTTTTTTAAAACAAAAAACAGTTCGGGATGGCTTCTCTGGATCCGACACGGATTTCTCCTTTCTTGATCTGAAACCGAACACGACTCGAATCTGTTTTTTTTGGTTCGGAACGTTCCGACTCGTTTTCCTTTCAAGTGCTATGCAGGCGGGAGACCAGTCGGCCGATCAGTCGGACGGCCAGGTGGGCGATCAGTCGGATAACAGGTGGGCGACCAAGTCGGCTATCAGGTGGGCGACTAGTCGGGCGACAAGCGCGGCGACCAGTCGAGTGGCGACCAAGTCGGGAGACCAATCAGGCGGAGACCAGTCGGGCGACCAATGGGCGACCAAGTCGGCTATCAGGTGGGCGGCCCGGTGGGTGACAAGCGCGCCACCGATCAGCGGTCGATCGGGTGACGGTCGCGGCGACTAGTCAGTCGATCAATCGGATATCAGGTGGGTAACCAGTGGGATGACAAGCGCCGACCAGTTGGGTGACCAATGCGGCGACTATAGTTGGCTGACCAACGCGGTAACCAGTCGGATGAAAAGAAGCTTTGGTCCGAACACCTCTTTTTTTGAAAAAAAAACAGTTCGGGAAGGCTTCTCTAGATATGACACGGATTTCTCCTTTCTTGATCCGAAACCGAACACGACTTGATTCCAGTTTTTCTTGGTCCGGAATGATCCGACTCGTTTTCCTTTCAAGTGCTATGCATGCGGGAGATCTGTCGGGCGATCAGTCGGACGGCCAGGTTGGCGATCAGTCGGACGGTGAAAAGAAGCTTCGGTCCAAACACCTCTTCTTTTCTTTTTTCTTTTTTTAAATTAGTTCGGGAAGGCTTCTCTAGATCCGACATGGATTTCTCCTTTCTTGATCCGAAACCAAAAACGACTCGAATCCGGTTTTTTTTTGTCCGGAACGATCCGACTCGTTTTCCTTTCAAGTGCTATGCAGGCGGGAGACCAGTCAGGGGATCAGTCGGACGGCCAGGTGGGCAATCAGTCGGACGGTTAGGTGGACGACCAGTCAGCTAACAGGTGGGCGACCGATCGGGCGACCAAGTAGGCTATTAGGTGGGCGACCGGTCGGGTGACAAGCGCGGCGACCAGTCGGGCGGTGACCAAGTTGGGCGACAAGTCAGGCGGCGACCAGTGGGCGACCAAGTCGGCTATCAGGTGGGCGACTGGTCGGGTGATAAGCGTGGCGACCAGTCTGGCAGTCTGTTTGGTGACCAGCGCGACGACTATTCAAGCGATCAGAAGGATATCAGGTGGGTAACCAGTCGGATGACAAGCGCGGTGACCAGTCGGGTGACCAACGCGGCAACCAGTTGGATGAAAAGAAGCTTCGGTCCGAACACCTCTTTTTTTTTAAAAAAAACAGTTCGGGAAGGATTCTCTGGATCCGACACGGATTTCTCCTTTCTTGATCCTAAACCGAACATGACTCGAATCCGTTTTTTTTTTCCAGAACGATCCGACTCGTTTTCCTTTCAAGTGCTATGCAGGCGGGAGACCAGACCGGCGATCAGTTAGACGGCCAGGTGGGCGACTAGTCGGCTAACAGGTGGTTGACCGGTCGGGCGACCAAGTCGGCTATCAGGTGGGCGACTGGTCGGGTGACAAGCGTGGCAACCAGTCTGGCAGTCAGTCGGGTGACCAGCGCGGCGACTAGTCGAGCGATCAGTCGGATATCAGGTGGGTAACCAGTCGGATGACAAGCGCGTCGACCAGTCGAGAGACCAACGCGGCAACTAGTCGGATGAAAAGAAGCTTCGGTCCGAACACCTCTTTTTTTTAAAGAGTTCGGGAAGGTTTCTCTGGATCCGACACGGATTTCTCCTTTCATGATCCGAAACCGAACACGACTTGAATCCGGTTTTTTTGTCCAGAACGATCTGACTTGTTTTCCTTTCAAGTGATGCAGGCGGGAGACCAGTCGGGTGATCAGTCGGATGGCCAGGTGGGCGATCAGTCGGACGGCGAGGCGGGCGACCAGTCGGCTTACAGGTGGGCGACTGGTCGGGCGACCAAGTCGTCTATCATGCGGGCGACCGGTCGGGTGTTAAGCGCGGCGACCAGTGCGTGACCAAGTCGGCTATCAGGTGGGCAAATGGTCGGGTGATAAGCACGGTGACCAATCTGGCAGTCTGTCGGGTGACCAGCGCGGCGACTAGTCGGGCGATCAGTCGGATATCAGGTGGGTAACCAGTCGGATGACAAGCACGGCGACCAGTCGGGTGACCAACGCGGCAACCAGTCGGATGAAAAGAAGCTTCGGTCCGAACACCACTTTCTTTTAAAAAATAGTTCGGGAAGGCTTCTCTGGACCCGACACGGATTTCTCCTTTCTTGATTCGAAACCGAACATGACTCGAATCCATTTTTTTTGGTCTGGAACGATCCGACTCGTTTTCCTTCCCAGTGCTATGCAGTCGGACAGCCAGGTGGGCGATCAGTCGGACGGCCAGGTGGGCAACCAGTCGGCTAATAGGTGGGTGACCGGTCGGGCGACCAAGTCGGCAATCAGGTGGGCGACCTGTTGGGTGACAATCCTGGCGACCAGTCGGGCGGCGATCAAGTCGGGCGACCAGTCAGGCGACTAGTCGGGCGATCAGTCGGATACCAGGTGGATAACAGGTCGGATGACAAGCGCGGCGACCAGTCGGGTGACCAACGCGGCAACTAGTCGGATGAAAAGAAGATTCGGTCCGAACACCTCTCTGTTTTTCTAAAAAAACATTTTGGGAAGGCTTCGCTGGATCCGACACGGATTTCTCCTTCCTTGATCCGAAACCGAACAAGACTCGAATCCGGTGTTTTTTTTTGGTCTGGAACGATCTGACTCGTTTTCCTTTCAAGTGCTATGCAGGAGGGAGACCAGTCGGGCGATCAGTCGGACGGCCAGGTGGGCGATCAGTCGGATGACCAGGTGGGCGACCAGTCGGCTAACAGGTGGGCGACCAGTCGGTTAACAGGTGGGCGACCGGTCGGGCGACCAAGTCGACTATCAGGTGGGCGATAGGTCAGGTGACAAACACGGCGACCAGTCGGGCGGCGACCAAGTCGGGCGACCAATCAGGCGGCGACCAGTCGGGCGACCAGTGGGCGACCAAGTCGGCTATCAGGTGGGCAACTGGTCCAGTGACAAGCGCGACGACCAGTCTGGCAGTCAGTCGGGTGACCAGCGCGGCGAATAATAGAGCGATCAGTCGGATATCAGTTGGGTAACTATTCGGATGACAAGCGCGGTGACCAGTCGGGAAACCAACGCGATAACCAGTCGGATGAAAAGAAGCTTCGGTGCGAACACCTCTTTTTTTTAAAAAAAATAGTTTGAGAAGGTTTCTCTGGATCCGACACGGATTTCTCCTTTCTTGATCCGAAAACGAACACGACTCGAATCCAATTTTTTTTTGTCCAGAATGATCTAACTCATTTTCCTTTCAAGTGATATGCAGGTGGGAGACCAGTCGGGTGATCAGTCGGACGGCCAGGTAGGCGATCACTCGGACGCCCAGGTGGGCGAACAGTCGGCTAACAGGTGGGCGACCTCATAAACATTTAAATTAAGTCAAGTAACATCATAAACATTTACCATCATCAACAAGCCAACTAGCCTCCAGTTTAAGTTGTTACTACGTTGAATGTGCGATGAAACGAGCGTGCTCATATCCGAGAGTGCGGCAATTCAAATAGCTTATTCGCCCTGCAGGGGATCATCGATCACACGACATGTGCCACGTAGGAACCTCATGTCAATCCTCCTCCCATCCATACTCATTCGTTGAGCCATCTTCATGCGGCCCTAGCACCTAGCACCCCCTCTAGCGGCCCAAGCCCGGCTTGGCCCTCGAGAGTCGGCCTAAGCCTCGCCCTCAGCCACGCCCAACCGCATGAGGGCATGACCCATCAAATAGCATGCGATGAATGAATAGCTTACCGTACCATTATCAGGCATGCGATCAACAAAGTGTGCTCGATCAAAGGGCAAACAACGGATCGGTCCTCAAACGACACGGGCGAGACTACTACACTTGAGTCTCCACACCCAAGTGATCCAACTCTCTCGCCCGGTCTCATTTCATATTCCATTTCTACTCATCGACGTAACCATTGAAACCCAGTATTTGCGAAGTGAAATAAACTCAAGCGATGGAACCATCCATCACTTGGCCCATACCCGACATCTAAGCAAAATTAAGCATGGACACATATATTTACCCATAAACTAGCTCCGAAGGAGGTGTTCAACAAGTTTCAATGGACGTAAGTGCAACAAATAGGTTCTACTTTCAATCCCACAATTCGACTCCTAATTCATAACTTAAACATCCAATAAGCAATTCATTCACTAAAATAAAATTACATATAGGGTTGAATATGCTTAGGTGCTTGCATGATGCTTCTGCTTGAGTATCAACCACGACTTGCTCTTCGGCAATCCCTTCGACCACGGCCACGTCAGTCACCGCGGTCTCGTTCTCTACACGAGTACAATGCATGAATAAGATGCATGCCATGCAAATGAAATGAAATGCAAATGAAAACACCGCCGAAAAACAGCGCAACCGATGAAAACTGCGTGAGTTACAGACCAGCCAACCCGGATAGTCCGGGTTTAATATCCGGACAGTCCGGATAAGCCGGACACTCTGAACCATTTATCTGAACACTCCGGATGATCCAAGACTCGGAGAAAATGGCTCGCGACATCGGAGTGCTCCCGAGCACTACTACTCCGCGAGAGCCCGATCTACGACTTTTCTACACTGGGCTAAGACGGAGAAGCCTCGAGCTAGCCCAACCCACAAGAAATCGATGCTCAACCACGTAGGCCCTAACCAAACTTAATCCAACTCTCGGGATGGCATCACCACTATCCGATCTCTAACCCTAGCATCCAAAATTCCCTAATCCAACCCCCAAATCCAACTACACACCCAAAACCCTAGCATTCCCAAGGCTTGCCCCCAAAACACCCGATCTACAAAACCTAGCCCCCAAATGCTCCTAGGACCCAAGAATTAAGGAACCACTCCAAGAAGAAATCTTACCTTCAAGAAAGATGAAGGGAAGGAGAGGAAACCGTGTAGGGGAAGGAGGACACCGGCTTGGATAGGAGCTTGAGGACACCGGGGTGGGGGAAGTCATTGGGGAGGAGCACGGGAGGACGCCGGAGTCACCGGAGATGAGCTCGGGGTGGAGGAGAGGCGCACAAGGGTGGAGAGCACGGTGGGAGGAAATGAATGAAGAAGAAGCCACGAAATGGGACTTTTATACCCAACCCCCGCACAGTCCGAACTCTCCGGACAATTAGTCCGGATACTCCGGGTTGGGGTGTTCAGTCAACCCAATCCGGACAATCCGGACATTCCGGGTTAGGGCTTTCGGTAGACCCAGTTCGGATATTCCGTATGATTCATCCGGATACTCCGGGTTATATCCGGACATTCCGGATGTTTAATCCGGATACTCCGTATTTCCCAGAATTTTTTTTGAAATTGGGGCCTTGACACGCAATGACGATCTGGCGGTCGATACGGTGACCCGGTAGGCGACCAGTCGGCATTCACGGGTGACCGGTAGGCGACCGATCTGGCGATCGATCGGATATCAGGTGGGTAACCTGTTGGATGACAAGTGCGGCGACCAGTCAGGTGACCAATGCGGCAACCAGTCGGATGAAAAGAAGCTTCGGTCCGAACACCTCTATTTTTTTAAAAAATAGTTCGAAAAGGCTTCTCTGGATCCGACACTGATTTCTCCTTTCTTGATCCGAAACCAAACATGACTCGAATCCGTTTTTTTTAGTCCAAAACGATCCGACTCGTTTTCCTTTCAAGTGCTATGCAGGCGGGAGACTAGTTGGGCGATTAGTCGGATGGCCAGGTGGGCGATCGGTCGGACGGCCAGGTGGGCGACCAGTCGGCTAACAGGTGGGCAACCAGTCGGGCGACCAAGTCGGCTATAATGTGGGCGACCGATCGGGTGACAAGCGCGGCGACCAGACGGGAAGGCTTCTCTGGATCCGACATGGATTTCTCCTTTCTTGATCCGAAACCGAACACGACTCGAATCCGGTTTTTTTTTGGTCCGGAACGATCCGACTCGTTTTCCTTTCAAGTGCTATGCAGGCGGGAGACCAGTCGGGGGATCAGTCGGACGGCCAGGTGGGCGATCAGTCGAACGACCAGGTGGGCGACCATTCAGCTAACAGGTGGGCGACCGGTCGGACGATGACCAAGTTGGGTGACCAGTCAGGCGGCGACCAGTCGGGCGACAAGTGGGCGACCAAGTCGGCTATCAAGTGGGTGACTGGTTGGGTGACAAGCGCGGCGACCAGTCTGGCAGTCAGTCGTGTGACCAGCGCGGTGACTATTCAAGCGATCAGTCGGATATCAGGTCGGTAACCAGTCGGATGACAAGCGCGGCGACCAGTCGGTGACCAACGCGGCAACCAGTCGGATGAAAAGAAGCTTCGGTCCGAACACCTCTTTAAAAAAAAAACAGTTCGGAAAGGCTTCTCTGGATCTGACACGGATTTCTCCTTTCTTGATCCGAAACCGAACACGACTTGAATCTCGTTCTTTTTTGGTCCGGAACGATAAGACTCGTTTTCCTTTCAAGTGATATGCAGGCAGGAGACCAGTCGGGCGATCAGTCGGACAGCCAGGTGGGCAACTAGTTGGACGGCCTGGTGGGCGACCAGTCGGCTAACAGGTGTGCGACCGGTCGGGCGACCAAGTCGGCTATCAAGTGGGCGACAGGTCGGGTGACAAGCGTGGTGTCCGGTCGAACAACACTTAAAAAAACAGTTCGGGAAGGCTTCTCTGGATCCGACACGGATTTCTCCTTTCTTGATCTGAAACCGAACACGACTCGAATCCGGTTTTTTCTTTTTGGTTCAGAACGATCCGACTTGTTTTCCTTTCAAGTGCTATGCAGGCGGGAGACCAGTCAGGCGATCAGTCGGACGGCCTGGTGGGCGATCAGTTGGACGGCCAGGTGGGCGACCAATCGGCTAACAGGAAGGCGACCAAGTTGGCTATCAGGTGGGCGACCGGTTGTGTGACAAGCACGGCGACCAAGTCGGGCGACCAGTGGGTGACCAAGTCGGCTATCAGGTGGCCGACTGGTCAGGTGACAAGCGCGGCGACCAGTCTGGCCGTCAGTCGGGTGACCAGCGCGGCGATTAGTTGGCCGATTAGTCGGATATCAGGTGGGTAACCAGTCGGATGACAAGCGTGGCGACCAGTCGGGTGACCAACGCGACAACCAGTCGGATGAAAAGAAGCTTCAGTCCGAGCACCTCTTTTTAAAAAAAACAGTTCGGGAAGGATTCTCTGGATCCGACACTGATTTCTCCTTTCTTGATCCGAAAACGAACACGACTCGAATCGGTTTTTTTTTGTCCGGATCGATCCGACTCATTTTTCTTTCAAGTGCTATGCAGGAGGGAGACCAGACCAGCAATCAGTCAGACGGCCAGGTGGGCGACTAGTCGGCTAACATGTGGTCGACCGGTCGGGCGACCAAGTCGGCTATCAGGTTGGCGACCGTTCGGGTGATAAGCGCGGCGATCATTCGGGCGGCGACCAAGTCGGGCGACCATTCAGGCGGCGACTAGTGGGCGACCAAGTCAGCTATCAGGTGGGCGACTGGTCAGGTGACAAGCACGGTGACCAGTCTGGCAGTCAGTCGGGTGACCAGCGCGGCGACTAGTCGGGCGATCAGTCGGATATCAGGTGGGTAACCAATCGGATGATAAGCGCGGTGACCAGTCGGGAGACCAACACGGCAACCATTCGGATGAAAATAAGCTTCGATCCAAACACCTCTCTTTTTTTCTAAAAAAAACAGTTTGGGAAGGTTTCTCTTGATCGGACACGGATTTCTCCTTCCTTGATCCGAAACCGAACACGACTCGAATCCGGTCTTTTTTTTTGGTCTGGAACGATCTGACTCATTTTCCTTTCAAGTGCTATGAAGGAGGGAGACCAGTCGGGCGATCAGTCAAACGGCCAGGTGGGCGATCAGTCGGACGGCCAGGTGGGCGACCAGTCGGCTAACAGGTGGGCGACCAAGTCGGCTATAAGGTGGGCGAAAGGTTGGGTGACAAACGCGGTGACCAATAGAGCGGCGACCAAGTCGGGCCACCAGTCGGGCCACCAGCGCGGCAACTAGTCTGGCAGTCAGTTGAGCGATCAGTTGGATATCTGGTGGGTAACCAGTCGGATGACAAGCGCGGTGACCTGTCGGGAAAACAACACGGCAACCATTCGGATGAAAAGAAGCTTCGGTCCGAACACCTCTTTTTTTTAAAAAAAAAGAAACAGTTCGGGAAGGTTTCTCTGGATCCGACACGGATTTCTCCTTTCTTGATCCAAAAACGAACACGACTCGAATCCGGATTTTTTTGTCCACAACGATCTGACTCGTTTTCCTTTCAAGTGATATGCAGGCGGGAGATCAGTCGGGTGATCAGTCAGACGGCCAGGTGGCAATCAGTCGGGCGGCCAGGTGGGCGACCAGTCGGCTAACAGGTGGCGACCTGTCGGGCGACCAAGTCGGCTATCAGGTGGGCGACTGGTCGGGTGTCAAGCGCGGCGACCAGTCGTGCGACCAGAGGGCGACCAAGTCGGCTATCAGGTGGGCGACTGGTGGGTGACAAGTGCGGCGACCAGTCTGGCAGTCAGTCGGGTGACCAGCGCGGGGACTAGTCAGCAATCAGTCGGATATCAGGTGGGTAACCAGTCAGATGACAAGCGCGGCGACCAGTTGGTAGACCAACACGGCAACCAGTCAGATGAAAAGAAGGTTCGGTCTGAACAACTCTTTTTTTTAAACAGTTCAGGAAGGCTTCTCTGGATCCCTTTAAGGGGGGAGGGTTTGTCAAGGCCCCACTTTCAAAAATTCTGGGAGATCCGGAATGTCCGGATTAAATCCCCGGAATGTCCGGATAAATTGTCCGGAGTATCCGGATTGGCTCGCCCGAGCACCCTAACCCGGAGAGTCCGGACTAATTGTCCGTAGTGTCCGAGTAAGTGCTACCGAACACCCCAACTCGGAGTCTCCGGGTTAAATGTCTGGAGAGTCCGGACTTTGCGGGGGTTTTGTATAAAAGTCCCATTTCGTGGCTTTCACTCATCTCTCCTCCTCTCCACTTGCTCTCCACCTCTCCCGTGCATCTCCTCCACCCGAGCTCGTCTCTGGCGACCCTCCACACCGGCGACCTCCCGTGGTCCTCCCCGATGATTTCTCCATCCCGGTGACCTCAAGCTCCTCCTCAAGCCGGCTTCCCCCTCCTCCCCTACGTCCTCCTTTAAGGTGAGACCTCCTTTGGAGCTTGATTCGTGAGTTCTTGGGTTCTAGGGCTTCCATGGGGTTGGATTTCGGGCTTTGTTTGTAGATTGGGGTTGGGGTTGAATTTTGGGGTGTTAGGGTTTTTGTGGGTGGTTGGGTTTTGGGGTGGTTTAGGCAATGTTGGAGGTTAGGTTTAGAGATCGGGGTTAGATGGTGCCGTTCTAAGCATCGGATTGGATTTTGGTTGGAGATGTTAAGAATGAGCCTCGTTCGTCATGGTTTGAGCTAGCATCGGAGCATCTCCAGCTTAGCCACGTGTAGGAAAGCAGTAGATCGGGCCCCCGTGGTGCCGTAAGACTTGGGAGTACCTCCGTGTTGTGCGCTATCTTCCAAGCCCTGGGCCATCCGGAGTGTCCGGCCGAATGGCCCGGAGTGTCCAGCTTATCCGGACTGTCCGGATATTAAACCCGGACTGTCCGGGTTTACCTAATCTGTTCGGTGGGGAATTTCATTGTGTTTCTTTTCATTCGCATTTGCATGCATCTCATTTATGCATTGTACTCGTGTAGAGAATGAGGCCGCGGTGACCGACGTGACCGTGGTTGAGGGGATTGCCGACGAGCAACTTGTCGTCGATCCGCCGGCAGAAGCACAAGGCAAGTACCTAAGCATCTTGAACCATATGCGTAATTTACTTTTGTGAATTTAACTGCTTATTGGATAATTAAGTATTGCATTAGTAACTGAAATGTGGGATAGGCTATATCCTAATTGCTGCATGTACCATCCTTGTTACTTGTTGAACACCTCCGTTGGAGCTAGATTATGGGTACTATTTGTGTCACGCTTAGTATGCTTAGAGGTCGGGTTTGGGGTTATGGTTGTGTTGTGGAAAAAGGTATAATTGGAGACCGGGCGGGAGAGAGGGACGTTTGGGTAAGGAGACTCAAATGTGGTAGTCCCGCCTGAGTCAGCTAAGGACTGATCCGATGTTTAACTGTGGCCGAGCACAAATTGGTTGATCGCATGCCGGTATGGGACGGTAAAGCTATTCTTTTATCGCATGCCGTTCGATGGGGCATACACCTCATGTGGTGGGACGTGGTTGAGGGCGAGGCTTAGGCCGACTCTCGAGGGCCAAGCCGGGTTTGGGCCGCTCGAGGGGGTGCTAGTTTCTCGAACTGCATGAAGATGTCCCCAACAGATTGGTATGGATGGGAGGATGGTTGACACGAGGTTCCTTGTGGCACGTGTCGTGCGGTCAATGCTTCCCTGTAGGGTTAATTAAGCGATTCAAATTGCCGCGCTCTCGGATATGAGCACGCTTGGTTATTTGTTACTACACGTAGTAAATACTTGAACTGAAGTTCGCCTTTGGGCTTGAGCTCGAAAGTGTTATGAGATCTATTGCTTTGTTAATATTAAATGTTGCACTCCACTCTAGAAATAGGTGCCGTTACAACTGCTTTAAATTGCGAATGGAATAGTGTTACTAAACAACAAACAAAGTTAAGCTTTCCGCAATTTTAACTTCAGCTAATTTCCTTGCTACTTCCAAATGCATACTCCATTCGAGTCGGTCATATAGGGACCACGGGTAAGACTTGCGAGTACCTTCCGTACTCTGGCTTCTGTTTTGTGGTTTTGCAGGTGAGGATCCCGCGGGGTGTGAGTTTTGCCCCTACTGCCTCTCGGTGACCGGGCGGGGCGCCGAGTAGAGGCTACCTTCGTCGTCGTACACGCCCGGGAGTGTTCAGTGGCAGAACACTTCTGGAGATGTTTTGCTTTTGGGTCTAGTTTAATAGTTGTATATCCTTCTGTTGTATAGTTAGTTTCAAAACTATGTCATTTCTATCTTGGATACTTGGCTTAATGAACACTTGCTGCTTGTTGTTACTCGCCTCGTAATTGTGGTGTTATTTCCACCTTTGTTGGCCTTCGTGCCTTGTTGTTGTTGGGTTGTGGTTGTGGGGTTCGGTCTTTGTGCCGGGGTTGTTTTGTTTTGTTTGGTTAGTTTTGCTTTCGCGCGTGTCTGGTGGTGGGGTCTTCGAATTCGTTGCCCCCTTTATGCAAATTGATGTGATACGAGGTCGTAAACCGGTATGTGGGGATCCTAGGCGAGTTTTGGGTCGCATACCGGGGGAATACCGGGATTGTTGTCTAGTTATTCGAAGGGTCTCACTGTCGGCTCAGTTGGGCTTGGGTGCTAACACTGCGAGCGCCCTCGGCGGTCCGTTGTTAGCCTCCAAATTCGATGGGGTTGACCGAGTCTTCAAATAACCCGGGGACGGTCTGGGCGGCTCCTCTCAGGCTGGTATCAGAGTAAGGTGCATAAAGACGAACCCGAAACTTGACGACCACTTAGGGAATCGATTAGGATTGTCATCATGCATTAGGTAGAAGATGGTACTCATACCCCGCCCTATGTATATGTACAGTGAGTATGGGTTACGTTGGAATCGCGCATTTCATGTCATATCATGCATGTGTCATGCCATGTTGCATCATGAACTGTGTTTTTGGGTGTGTTAGACTTTTGGGACTCCATGGCGGAGTGCTGCAGTCTAGTTGGGTTAGTCCGGGGGTTTTACCGAGTTAAAGACCTATCCTTTTTCGTGGGGTCTAACTCTTGTTGTCTGACTTGATTGACGACAGCATGAGGACCCGTGGAACTGCGGGAGGTGATGATGGCGTTGGGCAATCACAGCCTGGCCATGGCGACTGATGAGGACATCACTACCATGGATATGGCCATGCCTACAAACCCAATTGAAACCAACAATGTAATACATGGGTCAATTACTCGAGCTCGCGCACGTCAATTCAATTGCCAAGTGAATGCGTTCCTCGAGTTACATACAAATAATTTAATGAATGGAATGCTATTTAATCCTTGTGATGATTTTATTGTCCTTAGGAACCAAGGAGAAGGACTCCCAAACATCAAGCATGAAGCCAATTCTTCCGGTGCACAAGTTCAACTCGGATTAGGCCTCCGGGACAGCACCAACTTAAAACGACCATAACTTTTGATCCACAAGGGTGTTTGGGGTCTATGAGTACTGGTTTGAAAGGTCTCGTCGTCCTCTTTCCAACGAATCCGGCCTCATGTCCAAATTCCTTACGAGTCAACGGGAATCTGCAAAACAAGTTCGGTCATCTTTCCAAATCTGAGTCCAACTAGGAATAGGAGTCCTATTCGGCCATGGACGTGTTTTGGACGCCCCAAGCCTGGTTTTGGCCTCCTATTTCTCCTATAAATAGCTAGGGAGTCCTCCAAAATAACTTGGGTTTTGGTTATTTGATAGTTTAGCCTTTTGCTACTATTTGAGTCTTTTAGACGTGCTCAACGGCCGCCTAACAAGCTCCTTGTATCGGAACCCCAACTTTTTCTATACTTCATCTATATTTGTAATTTTAGATTGCTTTTGCCTTGTTCTTGCTTGTTCTTCGATTGCTTGCAGGAATTGATCTTCGTGATCAGGTTGATCGTGCCCACGGCAAGGTCAATAACCCTCTAGAGTTGGTTTAACGATTGCTAAGGCGCATCGTCGTTGTACGTTGTAGTCGAATCGTCAAAGTCGTCTCCACCCAAATCGATGGTTATCATTCTCATCGAAAGATCGGGACACCCAGTGTTACATCAAGTGGTATCAGAGCTTCAGTTGATCGGTGAGAATATCAGTGCCTTAGGTTAGTTTTTGATTTCTGTCCTAAATTGAAAATTACTCCACAAAAATTCGACCTTTATTTACAATATGTTATTTTAGTGAGTTTTGGTAGGTTTTGATCCATTAGAGTCCATGTTTTAGTTGCTGGTCTTTCTTTTCCCTCGCGTGGCTTCAATCCTTCAATTCTGTCCAGTTTGGTATTTCAAGCATAACTTTCACATACGAACTCGGATTTTTGTGTTCTTGCACTCTATTGAAAGCTGAGGATATAAGCTTCAATTCCTTCCACAGTCAAACAATCAAATTCAGTGATCTTCAAACATTAATCTAGGCGACAAATCTGCTGCCCTAGAAAAACATCAGTACACCTACCTTTGGGAACCAATTCATCCTTTGTGAACACTTTGATCCTATTTGAGACTAGCTTGTTGATATTGCTTAGGGCTGCTCTAATTGATACATTGCATAATCTTCAGTTATCATATCATAATATCTTGTGACACTGAGTTAGGGATTCCAAAACTTTGTTCATACTAGTGTTGGCCGAAAGTCACCAAAAGAAAGAAAAGAGAAAGAGCCAAAAGGCCAAAAACAAAAAAAAGGGAAAAGAAAAAGAAAATTGTGGCCGATCGCACTACATTGAGCAAAACCCTAATTTGTGTTCGTTACTTTTAGGTTGTGCAATTTATTAATTAGTGAGCAATCTTGTGCCCTTTTTACTTTCTCAAAGCAATAAGTTAGCGTCTCTCTACGACTTGTGCAATAGAGCTTTTGGTGCATCACTTATATTTTATAGCTCATACCTTGTTTGCATAAGTGCCGTTATCTTTGCGTGTGTGTTTCCTTCAAATTCACTTGTATCCTTTGAGATCGGCAACTAGGACTTGTGAATTCTAGTTTGTATCATTACTTATCATTACAATAACTAGAATTATCAGATTGCATAGGAAATATGTAGTGCCTATCCAAGCTCCACTTCCTATCTCGTACATTTGTTCGGTCCCTTGGAAACCACTTTATCCAAGCTTCGGAGAACTTTTGACAACGCCAACGGCCGGCAACACCCGCTGCATGGTAAGAACTTGTAAGAGCTTAGGTCAAAACTTGAGAGTTGAGCGACTTTTCACCACATCCTACGTAGTGATAGAAACATTATAAATGTGAGTTTGTTTTCTTGTCTTCTACTAACCATGTCAGGTGATGAGGGCTCCCTAGATAACTCTCCTCGCACCAAGGGAACTATTGATCACTCTGAGCGTATGTCATCGCAAGAGGACCTTCTCAGATCCATCGAGGTCGCACAGGGGATTGCTAACACTACTCTTGCTACTATTTTATCTAGACTTGATACGCTTGCAGGTACTGCTCTAGAAACTTCCAGTCCTCCGACTCATCTTCAAAGCAACAAAAATGGCGTACTACATGCTCAGGTACATGTTGATGATGATCCCCTAGGTAAGGTTAAATTTGCCATTCCACATTTTGATGGACAATATGATCCTGATGCCTATATTAATTGGGAGATAGTAGTAGACAAAGAATTTGGCAAGTATGATTTGTCTAAAAATGAAAAGATTAGGATTGCTACTAGTGTGCTAAATGAATATGCATTAACATGGTGGAAACATATTTGTAGAAAAGAGAGAAAACCTGAAAATTGGAAGGCCATGAAAAGACTTATGAGAATTGATTATATTCCTGAATATCATACTGAACTTTTGTGTACTAGACTCCAATGCTTGAAACAAGGAAATAAGTGCGTTAAGAAATACTATGAACGATTGCAAAATCATTTGTTGCGTTGTGGTTTAGTTGAAGGTGAAGAAGCAACAGAGCTTAGGTTCATAAGTGGTCTTAATCAAGAAATTCAGGATGCTCTTATTGATGAAACATATAGTTCTCTTTCAGAATTGGTTGTATGTGCTTGTAGAGTTGAAAATGTGCTTACTGAATCCTTGAAAGAATCATTAGCTTCATTTGAGGCGCCCATTGTTGCACCTTCTTTTGTAGCTAACATTTTGCAGAAAAGTGAGCACCATCGAGAGAATAATGTAGAGCATATGGAGAAAGAAACGATCAGTACTACCCCATGTGTAAGTGAAGAGATAATAGTTGAAGAAACGCCTACAACAGCTGATGAGAATTTACAAGGTAATGTAACAGGTATGGACTTTACACGTGGAGAAAATAATCATGCTATCGTAGAGCAACTATTAGTGGAACCAATTGTTGATTTTGCTTTGTTACAAGATGATTTGCTTGCTATTTCTTGTAATAAAGAAGAGTTGTGTGATAATACTTCACTATCCATGACACAACTAGCGAATGGACATGTCACATTTGTTAACACAATAGACACTTATGCTAAAAATAAACATGTCAATCACATCACAAGCGAAAATGATGAGTCAAAATTGATGTCTCCTTTATATACATTAGGCTACGTTGAATTTGATATTGCGTGTGATCTGAATTATTTAGAGGAGAGACTTTTTGTACATTCTGATTTATCATGGTTATCGCGAAATATTTTTTATGTTATTGGCAAAAATAGTGAGAAAGGAGAGTATAAAGCACAACGAGTTTACATTTGTTCAGATTTTAAACCTCCGTTTTCAATGCAACAATGTCATCAATTTAATAATTGCCATATCACTAATCACGTCATATCAAGTACATTTGGTTCCATTCACAAGTCACATGATAGTTTTCAAGAAAGGGAGTATATGGTTGATAGAAATTCTCGATCGATTGATTTGCTTGCAAATGTGCATATTGCTTTGTTTCCTGTCGTTAGTAACATTTTGAAGGACAATATGATGGAGTCGAGGACGACTCCACTTCAAGAAAGGGAGGATGATGAGACCATGCTCATCATGGACAGAACTAACAATGCATACATATGGTCATTACCAAGTGTTGCTGCAATTATATCAACTGCATGGCTTCATCGACCCCCACCTTGGCCAGGACCAATAAGTTGGCGACACTTTATGGCATCCTGTACTCCATCTGCTTGGCTTCATCGACCCCCACCTTAGCCATCCTTCTACACAATCGTCATTTCAAGGACCATTGACTCGAGCTCGAGCCCGTCAACTCCCTTATCATATCTAAAGCCATGCTTGGCTTCATCGGCCCCCACCTTGGCCATCCTTCTACACAATCGTCATTTCAAGGACCATTGACTCGAGCTCGAGCCCGTCAACTCCCTTATCATATCTAAAGCCATACTTGGGAGATGATGAGGACATCACTACCATGGATACGGCCATGCCTACAAACCCAATTGAAACCAACAATGTAATACATGGGTCAATTACTCGAGCTCGCGCACGTCAATTCAATTGCCAGGTGAATGAGTTCCTCGAGTTACATACAAATAATTTAATGAATGGAATGCTATTTAATCCTTGTAATGATTTTATTGTCCTTAGGAACCAAGGAGAAGGACTCCCAAACATCAACCATGAAGCCAATTCTTCCGGTGCACAAGTTCAACTCGGATTCGGCCTCCAGGACAGCACCAACTTAAAACGACCATAACTTTTGATCCACAAGGGTGTTTGGGGTCTATGAGTACTTGTTCGAAAGGTCTCGTCGTCCTCTTTCCAACAAATCCAGCCTCATGTCCAAATTCCTTACGAGTCAACGGGAATCTGCAAAACAAGTTCGGTCATCTTTCCAAATCCGAGTCCAACTAGGAATAGGAGTCCTATTCGGCCATGGAGGTGTTTTGGACGCCCCAAGCCTGGTTTTGGCCTCCTATTTTTCCTATAAATAGCTAGGGAGTCCTCCAAAATAACTTGGGTTTTAGTTATTTGATAGTTTAGCCTTTTGCTACTATTTGAGTCTTTTAGACGTGCTCAACGGCCGCCTAACAAGCTCCTTCTATCGGAACCCCAACTTTTTCTATACTTTATCTATATTTGCAATTTTATATTGCTTTTGCCTTGTTCTTGCTTGTTCTTCGATTGCTTGCAGGAATTGATCTTCGTGATCAGGTTGATCGTGCCCACGGCAAGGTCAATAACCCTCTGGAGTTGGTTTAGCGATTGCTAAGGCGCATCGTCGTTGTACGTTGTAGTCGGATCGTCAAAGTCGTCTCCACCCAAATCGATGGTTATCATTCTCATCGAAAGATCGGGACACCCATTGTTACATCAGCGACCCGCCTCCTCCTCCCAACCTTTTGGATGCTCTAATGCGGTCAGAGCAGAACCAGCAGACCACTAACCGCATTTTGGAGATGTTGGTCCAGAATCAAGCCGCTCCAGGTGGCCGCGGTGAAGGGCGAGGCCAACCCAATGGCTACCTGGACTTTCTGCACACTCAGCCGCCGACGTTCTCTCGGGCCAGCGACCCGTTGGAGGCTGATGATTGGCTGCGCACCTGTAACACCCTACAAATCTAAACTGTCGTACAAGAAAATTTTGACAGCATCTCCCCTAAAATTAGGATAAAACGGAATCGACAACAAGATTCATAATAAACATTACAAACGGGAATAACATAAATGCATCAATACTAGAGATAACAAGTCTAAATCAACCAGAAAACAAACATAAACGTAAAACAGCTCCAAAGAGGACATCAACAGGTCTATGATTAATAAAATTTCAGCAAGCTAATGAATTATTAAATGCACTAGTCCATGTGATTCGTGATGACCCCGGAGGGTTGATTGTGCTACTAAAACCACCCTTCAAGCTTACGACTCGCGAGAACTACCTGAAAACAACAAAATAACAAGGGGTGAGATTGGGTAATCTCAAGAAGTTTTAACAACTTCTAACAAATAACACAGCCACAGTAAAACTAGCATACCAAATTCCTCATGTCCAATACCACATTACAGAGTCCACACAACCTCAGTAGAATGCATATGATTATGCACATGCTTATGCCATGATCCTCCTCACCGTGCCCTTTCTCAGGAACACACGGTGTTGTACCGGTATGGTCGCGCACGCTGGCGTCGACAAACTTCCTGTGAAATCATGTGCTGAAAAATTGGCTTTGAACTGAAAAATTAACTTAGAATTGGATTTGCAAAATGTGCTTGTGCATGTGTTTGACAATTTGACAAGAAACAGTAAGTTTCGCTTTGGCGCCGGACCAAACTTAAAGAAAACAGTAAGTTCCCATATACAACGGACCAACTTTCTTGGTCCTTTGTAAACATGCTTTTGACAACCTCATTCTCCCATGTACAACGGACCAACTTTCTTGGTCCTTTGTAAACATGCTTTTGACAACCTCATTCTCCCATGTACAACGGACCAACTTTCTTGGTCCTTTGTAAACATGCTTTTGACAACCTCATTCTCTCATGTACAACGGACCAACTTTCTTGGTCCTTTGTAAACATGCTTTTGACAACCTCATTCTCCCATGTACGACAGACCAACTTTCTTGGTCCTTTGTAAACATGCTTTTGACAACCTCGTTTTCCCATGTACGATAGACCAACTTTTTTGGTCTGTCGTAAATGTGTTTTTGAAGGTTGTTGTGCCAAACCAAGTTATTGAAAAACAAGAAGTTTTACATATGCCGGACCAAATTTTTTGGTCCGTCGTGAATGGGTTTTTGAGCGATTTTGAGATTGAAATTTGAATTTGATTTTGAGATTATGAAATTTGTGATAATTTCATGATACTTCTTTTGAAGTGGACTTTATGCAATGCTCATGTGAGTAGTTGCATGGATTGACATTGAGTCAAGTCGTGGACTTGTGCTCGGAGTTGTTTTGTTCATGTGCGTATTGCTCGAAGACGAATGTGGTCGATGACGGACCGGAACTAGGTTCATGGAAGAACCGAGGTTCGGGACTAGGTTCAGGAGGAACCGAGGTCTTGGTGGTCAAGGATGTCATGCGGGACGCTCGGGCTAAGAGAATGGTGCACATGAAGAATGGTTAGTCACGTGAGAATGGCAGGAGGTCATTCGCGTGCAAAGTGTTAGTCACGTGAGTATGGCAGGTGGCCATACGCGTGCAAAGTGTTAGTCACGTGAGTATGGTAGGGTTGCCATACGCGTGCAAGAGTTGTATTCGGCCAGGTTGGGCCAAGAGGAGTTGTGTTGAATACGGACTCCTTCTAGATTAGGAATTGTATTCAGAACTCCTTGTGTTTTGCTCCTTTAAATAGGAGGGGTGTCTCCTGTTGAAGGGCATCCAACCAAGTAGAGCTGAGCGCATCAAGCTTTGAGCTTGGTTTTAGGGTTTGTACTCTTTCGATGAGAGTATTTTAGACAAGAAATAAAGATCAATTCTTCCAAGATTTTTGCGTGCTACAGTAACCACGTCGCTACAGTATTTTCTGTTTTGGTTCTTGTTTGCATGCTTGTTCTAGTTCTAGATTGGTTTTTGTTCTTCAAGTTTTATCTTGATTTGATCCATCAAAAACCTCTCTAGGGTATTGATCTAGTGTTTCTCAAAGTCTAGTTGATCAATCTTTTGTCGTTCTTGTTTAATCTTGAAGTTTTGATTAGATTGATTCTCGTCAAGTTCTGGATCAGCAAGCTTGCGAAGCTCATAACTTTTGATCCGTAAGTCCGATCGAGCTAATTCTTTTTGGGTTCGATTCGTATTGGAATCTAGTTTCTTGTGTCCAAATTTCAGATCGTTTCGACGGTTGGATCTCTGGGAATTCTCATTTTACCAAATCTCTGTCATTCTGTTTTTGTCGAAAACGAGGCAATTATTTGGTTCTGTTTTGGGGTGAACTTTTAATAGGTCAAGAATTTGGTTTTAGCTTCCGCACAATCATTCACCCCCCCTCTGATTGCTATATTCGTATACTTCGATCCTACAAGTGGTATCAGAGCAAGGTTTCTCTAATCTATCTTAACCGGTGATTAGATCAATGGATCGTTATTCGACAAAACCATGTGTGTTCGATGGTGTTGATTTTCAGTTTTGGAAGGCCAAGATGGAGGCGTTCATCCAAGCACAGGGCTTCACAATTTGGGAGAAGGTCTACAAGCCATATGAAGTCCCTGCAAACGACAACGTCAACGACACCAATCGCACACATGTTGAAGCAAACAAAGAAGGCGCGCAACTTGATCATCCAAGGCTTAGGACGCAGCCGACTTTGATCGTGTGGTTCATCTTCGATCCAAGATATGAGGTATGGAAATCTCTTTGTGATTACCATGAGGGTTCTAACACTGTCAAAGAGGTTCGCCAAGATATTTACAAAAAAAAGAATACATGCTTTGAGATGAAACCTAGTGAATCAGTAGATGACTTCTTTGCACGCTTCAATAAAATTCTTAGCAATCTACGTGCCGTTGGAGTTAGCTACACCGATGCTGAAAATGCTCGACAATTGCTTAGTGCTTTGGACATGTCGGTGTGGGAGATGAAAGTAACATCTATACAAGAATCTACTACCATGAGCACACTCACATTAGATGTTCTTTACTCTAAGTTGAAAACTCATGAGTTGGATGTTCTTGCCAGGAAGGGTAACATTAAATCAATTGCTTTGATCTCTAACCCTAACATGTCAAATGCAAATTCTTCTTCTAGCTTTGCCTTGTCTTCCATGTCTTCTTTAACAGATGAGCAACTTGAAGAGTTTCTGAAGAAGATCTCGCACTACTCTCTTCTCGCTTTAACAAAGCTTTGCGTAATGTGAGAATGAGAAAGAGAGGTGGTCCTCCAAGATGCTATGAGTGTGGTGACCTCAACCATATTCGCACAAATTGTCCTAAGCTTGCAGGAAAAACATCAAAGGAGGAGAAGGACAACGACGAGAAGGAATGAGAAGAAAAGGTTCTCGTCAAATGATAGGAAGAAGAAGAGCTTCATCAACCGCAAGGTGGTTCACTGAGTTCTTTCCGCTCTTGAACAAGTCAATTTGAGCGATGTGGACTCGGAGAGCAGCGAAGATGATGCAACTCCAAGCAAGCATGATTTGATAGGATTATGTCTCATGGCAAGCAGCAAGGATAGCTTCACCGAGGGCGACCACGACAAATGACTTCAATGAGGTAGATCCCTCTTATGATGAATTAGCTATTGTTGTTGCTCATCTTGGAAAATTGCTTGACAAACGTGATAAGAAAATTAAGAAACATGATTTCATTATTGAATCATTGAATGCTGAAATTGCTAGACTTAAGACTTTGATTCCTAGTGATGATACTTGCAAATCATGTGACTTAATTTACAATGAGCTCACCTTGCTTAGGAAAGAACATGCTCTTTTGTTGCATCTAAATGAGAAAAATGAGAAACATGTTGTACATGCTAGTCGTTCCAATCGATGATTTGCATAGTTCAACTTCTTGTTCTAAATGCTCAACTCTTGAATTAAAATTGAAAGATGCAAATGCTAGGGTTTCTCAATTAACTGATAATTTGCTTTCACATGAAATTCTCTCATGCTCAACTTGTCGCAAGCAAAAAGGAAAAGTAGATGTTCCTCTGCAATAATTGTTTAATTCTTGCTAAGAAAGTTGATTACCTGCAAAACTCTTTGGAACGATTCACTAATGGCAAGAAAAAGTTGAACATGATCTTGGATCAATCTAAGGTTAGCACAAACAAGAGAGGTTTAGGTTTTGATCCTTATGCCACATACGAAACTAAACCTCGTGACCGTTGTTCAGCTCCTTGCAAAATTGAGTTATCTAATGAGCCTAAGAAAATTGCTTTTCAATCTGCTGGTTTTAAATCCTCTACTATGATGAAAGCAAAATGTGCCTTTACTGTTAAAGCTAAACATCATGTCAAGTACACTTGCACTCATTGTGGTAGAGATGGACACTTAGTAGATTATTGCTTTAGACTAGCCAAACAACAAAAGAAGGAAAGAACTGAGGCTAGGTCAAATTTCAGCAAAGCACATTTTACTCCTTATGCGCCTAGAGTGATAAAAACACCTTCTGTTCCTAGAAACATGGGAAAAGATAAATTTGATTTTGTACATAAAAATTATCGTGTTGTGCCTACTGTTGTGCGTCGTGTGTCTCAGTACTGGATTCCCAAAAATCTCATTCCTAACCCCAGTACTGAGACCTCGACATGTTTTGTTGCTATGTAGGCCTCTCGCGCGAGGAAGGAGAACATATGGCTAGTGGATTCCGGATGCTCACGCCACATGTCTGGTAAAAAGAATTGGTTCTCCTCCCTCACTCGTGCATCTCGTCTTTGAAAGTGTTACTTTTGGAGATGCTTCTTCCTCTTCTGTTGTGGCAAAAGGTACAGTAAAGGTAAGTGACAAGTTTATGTTCAAGGATGTGGCTCTTGTTGAAAACTTGAAATATAACTTGCTTTCTGTCTCACAAATGCTTGATGAAGATCTTGAGATAAGCTTTAAGAAAAATGAATGCAAAGTGCTAGATGCTTCTGGTGATCTTGTGTTCAAGATTTCTCGTTTTGGAAGAGTTTTTAAAGCTGATTTTGATGCATCACCTTCTTCTAAACATAGGTGTCTAATTGCCAATGTTTCTAAAGATTTATTCTTTTGGCATCGTAGACTTGGTCATGTTGGTTTTGATCATCTTACTCGTGTAAGCGCTTTAGATCTCATACGTGGCTTGCCTAAGCTTAAGGGTGATAGCAATTTAGTATGTTCCTCTTGTAGACATGGTAAGATGATTGCAGGTTCACATCCACCTCTTACCATGGTGATGACAAATGCTCCAGACAGCTTCTACATCTTGATACAGCTTGGACCATCTCGAGGTCAATCCTTTGGAGGCAAATGGTATGTGCTTGTGATTGTTGATGATTTTTCTAGATACTCTTGGGTATACTTTATGGCATCTAAGGATGAGGCTTTTAGTCATTTTAGAAGTCTTGTTCTTAGGCTTTCTATTGATCATCCAGGAGCTCTCAAAGCTATTAGAAGTGATAATGGAACTGAATTCAAAAATGCTTCTTTTAATCACTTTTGTACTGGAAAAGGAATTGATCATCAATTTTCATCACCTAGAGTGCCTCAACAGAATGGTATAGTTGAAAGGAAAAACAGAACATTGGTTGAGATGGCTAGAACCATGTTAGATGAACATCACACTCCTAGGAATTTTTGGGTGAAGCGATTTCAATCGCATGTTATGTTTCAAACCGTGTGTTTTTGAGATCAAAATTGGGTAAGACTCCATATGAGCTTCGGTTTGGACATAGACCTTCTGCTTCTCACTTTCGAAGTTTTTGGATGCAAATGTTTTGTCTTGAAATCTGGAAATCTTGATAAATTTGAAGCTAGATCAACTGATGGCATTTTTCTTGGATATCCCGCTCATACTCGTGGCTATCGTGTGCTTGTTTTGGAAACTAACAAAATTGTGGAAACTTGTGAGGTTACTTTTGATGAGTCTAGTCCAGTACTAGTCCAAGTGATGCAGTGCTGCGCATACATTCAGGGGGAGAAAATCTTTGAAGATAATGATGATGTTGAAGATGATGTCTTGACTCTTCCTAATGCACAACAAGTCAGTAGCACCCTTGGCACCTACTACTACATCACCTACACTAACCATCCTCAAGCTACAACATCATCTCAGACATGCTGAAAATGAAGAAGGAGAAGGAGAAGTCTCAAAAGCCAATGCTCCCTTGCACATTCAAAAAATGCATCCATCTGAACAAATGATTGGAGACCTAAATGAGAGAGTCACTCGATCCAGGTTTATTCATTCTGACACTCATGCTCATTCTGCTTTAGTTGCTTCTTTTGAACCCAAAGATATATCTCATGCATTATCTCGACTAATCTTGGATCAATGCCATGCATGAAGAATTAGAGAATTTTGAACGAAATAAAGTTTGGAAACTTGTCTCACCTCCTCCTAATTTTAATGTTATTGGAACTAGATGGGTTTTCAAAAATAAACAAAGTGAGGATGGTGTTGTTGTTAGAAACAAGGCTAGATTGGTTGCTCAAGGTTACACTCAAATTGAAGGCTTAGTTTTTGATGAAACCTTTGCTCCTGTTGCTAGAATTGAAGCCATTAGAATCCTTTTAGCTTTTGCTGCATCCAAAGGTTTCAAATTGTATCAAATGGATGTGAAAAGTGCTTTTCTTAATGGCTACATAAATGAGGAGGTTTATGTCAAGCAACCACCTGGTTTTGAAAATCCAAAGTTTCCAAATCATGTGTTCAAACTATCAAAAGCTTTGTATGGTTTGAAACAAGCCCCTAGAGCATGGTATGATAGGCTAAAAACCTTTTACTTGAAAGGGGTTTTCAATGGGAAAGGTTGACAAAACTCTCTTTTACTCAAGCAAGGCAATGATCAATTATTCGCTCAGATTTATGTTGATGATATTATCTTTGGTGGTTCCTCTCATGTTTTAGTGTCCTGAGTTTTGAAACAATGAGAAAGGAGTTTGAGATGAGTATGATGGGTGAGTTGACATACTTTTGGGATTTCAAATCAAGCAAACAAAGGATGGTACCTTTGTACATCAAAGCAAATACACAAAAGACTTGTTGCATAGATTTGGGATGGAAAACAAGAAACCAATCATGACACCTATGGAAAGCAATTGCACACTTGATCCGGATGAAGATGGTGAGCCGGTTGATCAAAAGGAATATAGAAGCATGATAGGTTCACTTTTGTACCTCACTGCATCAAGGCCGGATATACAATTTGCTGTATGCTTGTGTGCTCGTTTTCAAGCTTCCCCACGTGCTTCACATCGACAAGTCACAAAAGGATTTTCGTATCTTCATGGAACTCAAGATTTTGGCATTTGGCTTTCTGCTTCCTCATGCATTAGTTTGAGATCTTTTTCTGATGCTGATTTTGGAGGATGTAGAATTGATAGGAAAAGCACTTCTGGTTCATGTCACTTCTTGGGAAATTCTCTCATTGCATGGTCATCTAGAAAGCAATCTTCTGTTGCACAATCAAGCTACTGAATCTGAATATGTGGTCAGCTGCTAGTTGTTGTTCTCAAATTCTTTGGATAGTAGCTACACTTAAAGATTATGGGGCTATTTTGGATAGTGTTCCTCTTCTGTGTGATAACACTAGTGCAATTTGCATTGCTAAGAACCCTGTGCAACATTCAAGAACAAAACATATTGACATCGATTTCACTTTCTTAGAGATCATGTTGAAAAAGGCAACATTGTGCTTCATCATGTGGATACTGAACATCAATTGGCAGACATTTTCACAAAACCTTTGTCTTCTTCTCGCTTTGCTTTTATTCGGGAGAACTTGGGATTGTTCATCCAATGGGTTTGTTTTGAGGGGAGTTTCTTTGCCAAGTTCTTTCACTTTATGAGCTCACTTTATCATATTTCTTTATATATTGTGTAATTGTGCTAATATATGATAATCTAAATTGTTCCACTTGAACTAAAAATGACATTGCGAAATTCCTTGGTCCGATTGCCTATAGCTAAATACCTTGTGATATCTTACTCTTCTAGGCTTGATATTGAATCTTCTTGACAAAATTGGGCTATGAAGCAAGTCTGCTTTTAGCTTTACTCTTTCATAAGACTTTTTAATCACTTTTGCATGTTTTCAAAGAAAAATGAAAAGAAAAGGGAATCAATAAAAAGGGTTGTTAAAAGCAAAAGCCTCAAGTTATGAGCTTCAGAATGCTTTCCCTAAAAGATAAGATATATGCTTCAAGCATGTCATTCCTCAAAAACAAGATGTATGCTTCAAGCATGCCAATCCAAGGAAATAAAAGAAGTATGCTTCAAGCATGCCACATGCGATTCTTGTTTAAAGATTAAATTGGTCTACTAGATTGGAGTTGAAATCACTTGCTCGCCTGAGTTGTTAGTTGCTTCAATTTTTGAGCTTTTGTTCTTTTTCTTGAGATCTTGCTTCGTACTTGGCTATAGTTGATGTAATTGAGGTTGAGATACATGTCATTCCCTAACTTGTTAAAAATCACATTAATATCATGTATTTTGCATATTATGTGATATATAAGGTTATATGATCAAATGAGCTCATCCTCTTCTATCTTGGCACTCATTTGTTTCTCCTTGTGAAATCATTGCTACAAGAAAATTTTAAACATGTTCTCTCTTTTGTACTCTTGATGAATCCATTGTCAAAGGGGGAGAAAATTGGGAATTGTTGAAAAGTTTAATGAAAAAGGGGGAGAAGAAAAAGGGGGAGTTGTGTTTGGAAATTTGAGAATTTTGGGAGAAGTTTGGAGAATTTTGGAATTTTTGGGCGCATTGCACAATCACACATTTTTCATTCTCGGGAGATTTTGTTTTGCTTTTGGTAAAAGGGGAATTCTGTGTTTTCTTACTTTGGTCTTTGATCCTTTGGATTTCAAAATCTTTTGTAAAGTGAATGCCAAATGTTCAATTCTAAGTAGTGTTGCCAATGTTTTCATCAAGGGGGAGATTGTGAAATCATGTGCTGAAAAATTGGCTTTGAACTGAAAAATTAACTTAGAATTGGATTTGCAAAATGTGCTTGTGCATGTGTTTGACAATTTGACAAGAAACAAGAAGTTTCGCTTTGGCGCGGACCAAACTTAAAGAAAACAAGAAGTTTCCCATATACAACGGACCAACTTTCTTGGTCCTTTGTAAACATGCTTTGACAACCTCATTCTCCCATGTACAACGGACCAACTTTCTTGGTCCTTTGTAAACATGCTTTGACAACCTCATTCTCCCATGTACAACGGACCAACTTTCTTGGTCCTTTGTAAACATGCTTTGACAACCTCATTCTCTCATGTACAACGGACCAACTTTCTTGGTCCTTTGTAAACATGCTTTGACAACCTCATTCTCCCATGTACGATGCACCAACTTTCTTGGTCCTTTGTAAACATGCTTTTGACAACCTCATTTTCCCATGTACAATGCACCAACTTTTTTGGTCCGTCAGTAAATGTGTTTTTGAAGGTTGTTGTGCCAAACCAAGTTATTGAAAAACAGTAAGTTTTACATGTACGCCGGACCAAATTTTTTGGTCCGTCGTGAATGGGTTTTTGAGCGATTTTGAGATTGAAATTTGAATTTGATTTTGAGATTATGAAATTTGTGATAATTTCATGATACTTCTTTTGAAGTGGACTTTATGCAATGCTCATGTGAGTAGTTGCATGGATTGACATTGAGTCAAGTCGTGGACTTGTGCTCGGATTTGTTTTTTGTTCATGTGCAGGTATTGCTCGAAGACGAATGTGGTCGATGACGGGACCGGAACTAGGTTCATGGAAGAACTGAGGTTCGGGACTAGGTTCAGGGAGGAACTGAGGTCTTGGTGGTCAAGGATGTCATGCGGGACGTTCGGGCTAAGAGAATGGTGCACATGAAGAATGGTTAGTCACGTGAGAATGGCAGGAGGTCATTCGCGTGCAAAGTGTTAGTCACGTGAGTATGGCAGGTGGCCATACGCGTGCAAAGTGTTAGTCACGTGAGTATGGTAGGGTTGCCATACGCGTGCAAGAGTTGTATTCGGCCAGGTTGGGCCAAGAGGAGTTGTGTTGAATACGGACTCCTTCTAGATTAGGAATTGTATTCAGAACTCCTTGTGTTTTGCTCCTTTAAATAGGAGGGGTGTCTCCTGTTGAAGGGCATCCAACCAAGTAGAGCTGAGCGCATCAAGCTTTGAGCTTGGTTTTAGGGTTTGTACTCTTTCGATGAGAGTATTTTAGACAAGAAATAAAGATCAATTCTTCCAAGATTTTTGCGTGCTACAAGAACCACGCTACTACGGATTTTCTGTTTTAGTTCTTGTTTGCATGCTTGTTCTAGTTCTAGATTGGTTTTTGTTCTTCAAGTTTTATCTTGATTTGATCCATCAAAAACCTCTCTAGGGTATTGATCTAGTGTTTCTCAAAGTCTAGTTGATCAATCTTTTGTCGTTCTTGTTTAATCTTGAAGTTTTGATTAGATTGATTCTCGTCAAGTTCTGGATCAGCAAGCTTGCGAAGCTCATAACTTTTGATCCGTAAGTCTGATCGAGCTGATTCTTTTAGGGTTCGATTCGTATTGGAATCTAGTTTCTTGTGTCCAAATTTCAGATCGTTTCGACGGTTGGATCTCTGGGAATTCTCGTTTTACCAAATCTCTGTCATTCTGTTTTTGTCGAAAACGAGGCAATTATTTGGTTCTGTTTTGGGGTGAACTTTTAATAGGTCAAGAATTTGGTTTTAGCTTCCGCACAATCATTCACCCCCCCTCTGATTACTATATTCGTATACTTCGATCCTACACTTCCAATGCATGATTATGCAGTTAATGCTTCATGCATAAATACATTCATAACTTCCCACTCTGAATTCACATGCTTGCATACCATCAAATAGCATGGATAAAATGCGAACATCATTGAGATAGAATATCTCAACAATTCATCTTGCAAACAACATCTTTCTTCATTCTTACTTATGATTCAAAAGCCAAACAACCACATCACAATGCAAGATAGGATATTGCAATCTCATAAACAAGTAGTTAAACCATGTAGGTGTGCTGCAATTAAGGTTTATATTGAAAACGAAACAAATAGCGAGTTATAGTTTAGCAAGACCGCTACTTCCACTTGCCTTTACCAACGTGGATGACGAACCTAGTTGCGTCCAGAAGGGGCACCACCTGAACAAGCATTCTTTCAGTATATAATAACATCACAATTGATCACACAATTCAAACACGCGTTTCCTACAACCAGTTCCCCTTTTAAAACACCGAAACCCCGATCTGTCCGGATCAAACAGCAGCACCCTCTCTTCACAATTTCGTATCTTTTTTTATACAGATCATAAAAATATAAAAAAATTACAGGAGCTATATATTGACGGGATCTACAACTTTCATGAAGATCATAAATTTCAATTCCATTGTTAATTATGCCTAAACAGACGTCCAACACAGTAGACGAAATCTGTTTCCAGATTCTGTTCGTCAACTTCCAACAGCTATAACGCTCAGACCGTCGTCCCAAAAATTCTGAAAAAAATACAGAAGCTAGATCTTGACGTTATATACAACTTTATAGTTATAGGTTTTGGCAGGAAAAATATTCTAGGTCACGTAAAACGTGAAACAATCCGCGCTGCACAATCTCCCCTTCCAAAAATAGCACCACGTGAACATCTACCCTTCTCCCCCATCAAGATCCATCCAAACCACTCACCACCAGATCTAATACACTCCTAATCCCTATTTAGAACAGGGGTAAAAGATTGGGAATTTTACCTTGAGTTCCCCCTTGCGAACCCACGAAGAACACGCGACGATCCCCGGAGCGGAAATCTGTTCGTCCTCCTCGCCTCCACGGATCCTCTTCTCGTTTTCTCCTTCGCGTTTCGCGGTGGATCTTGAGCCACCACGCAAGGGGAGGAAGAGGTGGAGTGGGGCGGCTGCTAGGGGGAGAGGGGGAGGCGCCCTAGGGTTTGGGGTGGGGTGGCCGGCCACATGGGGAGGCGCCACCCCTTTAGGGGGAGGTGGGCCGGCCCACTTAGGGCGTGGGGAGGGGGAGGTGGGAGAAGAATTCCTGGCCCAGGCCCAAGTTTTCCTCGGCCACTGTTTCTAGCCCGAATACTCCAAATTTAATATTAATACGCCGCATAAACTTCAATTATTTAATTCCCCAACAATTTCCCTCATTCCTCCCGAAACAAAACCAGGAAAAAGGAACCCTAGAATCGCTTTGACGCTCTAAGGCATCACATTCTCCCCTCCTTAAAAAGATTCATCCCCGAATCTACTCCTCTTTGCTATGGAACCTTAAAAAAAAGGCAAACTGGTAATCAACACTTTACCTTCAGCATCCTCAAAGAGTGTAGGATACTTCTTCCGCATCTGGTCCTCAAGTTCCCAAGTTGCATCCTGCTCAGACTAATTGGTCCACAAATCTTTCATTGGACACTAACACGAACTATTCCCCTATTAAAAAAAAGGACACCTATTAGGTGAATCTGGTATCGATCTGGAATCTCAACTCCCACTTCTCTCTTCAACCCATTCGCGAAACTCCGCATTCCAATCTCAACTCCTCTACCACAGTTCGTCGCATTCTGGACGACGCGAACCATGTGAGACACAACGCTCTAGGTAAGTCTCTAAATCAACCCAAACACAAACTCCTATCTCCTACAAGTGATTGATCTTTTACAAAAAGAACCAATATCCACCCTTACTAACGACAGAGATAGCATACTTTACAACCAGGGTCCGTAAATCCGCAGAAATAATAACAACCGAACACAATCACTACGGTTGACACAAATTCGCTCGAACCCAGCGACAAAAAGTTCCAAAAAATAATGTAATTACCTGCAACTTCCAAGTTGTCCACTACTAAATTAAGCAACCCCACCGAGGAACACATCAATGAAAACAATTCTCCAAAAAGGTTTGAATTGAGTCATACACAACCTTCCTTTACTCTTCACTTTTAAACTACTTACGATCAGCGACCCACACTAGTTTTCCCTTGTAAGAAGGTTTCGCCTTCACATTCTTCCACCCAAGGACCAGGGCAAGGAGTACAATCCTTGAATATACTCAACCATAACATAAACATTCATTTTCTTACCACAAGCTTGAACATAAAAGAAATCTTAATTCTCACTAACACAACGAACGACAATCACCACCTTTAAACCAAAAGGCTGAAATTCACATACACGGGAACTCAACTTGGAAGAGGAACTCCATAGAACCAAAAACACCAAAAAAAATTTTCTTCGGGGAGAAGCTCTATTCAAAAGAGAAACACCGCGAAAGTCTTCTGCAAATGCATTTCACTTTTACCAAAACAAATCATCTCACTTTTATCCAAGGGCAAGCAATTCAGAAAAAGAAACCGATCAAGGAATTAAATGCTTCCACACAACCACCATCTCTTTTTCCTTAAAAGGAACCAAACTCACTTCCCAACAGAAAAAATTGTTTCAACCACGAATATCATTCATGTCACAACCAGAAGAATCGTCTCTTAAACGAAAACTGTCAAACACCTCACACCACAACACAACTCTAGCCCAAAATAGAAATACAAATATTTCCAGATCATGAAGTTCCAAAACTTACATTGGATTAGCTACTTCTTTTAATCAACAATGCAACCGATAACTTGACCTTGAAAACTACGGACACAGTCAAAGCATACATTGTCGGGACCCCGAATTTGCAAATCCGGACCCTCTGTGTATTCAACACTAGTCCAGGAACGCGCTAGTGCACACAGTCTTAACATCGGTAAATATCACATTCATACCATTCAATGCTAATAAAGTACTTTTATTTAAATAACCAAACTGGTTACTCGACCTTATGGTCAAGTCACAAATGTACGCCTCGCAGGACGATACTTATTAAAAGAGAAATAGTAGCAGCGGAAAATCAAATAAGGTAACATCGTGGCTGAAAGGACCAACGATGTCGCCTAGAGGGGGGTGAATAGGCGGATTAAAAATTTACGCAGCGGAATGAACCTGGCCGAGCAGGTCAACCCGGAGTCTCCGGGTTTTTGGTCCGGATACTCCGGCTTGTCCGGAGTGTCCGGTATTGAGTCCGGACTCTCCGGGTTAGCTGGCTCGGGAGCGAGATAAAAACTACTCTAGCAAGCACAATAAACCACTAGAAGTATATAGCAAGAACAACCTAGAACAATTGCTAGCAAGAATTTGAATTTAAAGCCAAGCAAAGAGCTAGATCTAACTTTACAAATTCAAATCCACTTAAGCAATACTAAGAAGTAAAAGTGAATGCGAGAGACACGAATTTTCACCGAAGTTCGGGTTCTTGAAGGGAACCCTACGTCTCCGTTGAGGTGGCTCGGTCGCACTTGAGCCGGGGTCTCTTTCAACCCGCTTTCCTCCCGGTGTTGCACAAATGCACTCGCCGGCTTCACTTCTTGTCTCTTTCCTTTCGGAGGCGAGACTTGCCTTCACAAACTACCGGGGCTCACCACACAAGTTGGTAGCTCCCGGTGACTCCTAGCCGTCTAGGAGACCTTCAACCTCCAAGAGAAATAGCACCACGAAGAATCGCTTGGAGGATGAACTAGTGCTCAACAAGATGAAATGAATGCACTTTGCACTTTTCTTCTTCCTCTCCACACCAAAAAGATCAACAACCAAATTAATTGGTGGGAGGAAGTGGGGGCTCTATTGAATGCTTAGTGATGGTTAGGAATGGCTTGAATGCTACTATGAATGAGCTCAATGAGATCCTAGCCGTTGGAGTGGAGTGGAGGCTTTAAATACTCTTTTTGAAAACTAGCCGTTACTCCCGTTTTTGAACAGGCCGGAGTGTTCGGACAAACAACCCGGAGACTCCGGGTTATCCGGAGACTCCGGACCAAATGTCCGGATACTCGGACCAGCCGAAACAAAGCAACCGAGAGGTCCAACCCGAGACTCCGGACAAAATGTCCGGATACTCCGGATTGAATCCGGACACTCCGGACTGAAATCCGGAGACTCCGGGTTACCCAGTTCGGTTTCAAATTGAAACTTTTCAAAACCAAGTGTAGGAGTGCTAAAGTGAGATGCAAGACTTGATGTTGAGCACATGCACATCCTAAAATCGATTTCTTGTCATACCCTCTTAATAGTACGGCTATCCTTAAGACACAATTGAATAAAAGATTACAACTTTGGTCTTGATGCCGTCCTTTTGATTTTAAGTAGTCGTGGGGGTGTCCAATGTCATTCCAAACTTCGATATAATCTCGATATCTGCAGTATTCTTGGATAAAACATTAGATCTCTTTAATTGTGTCATCATTAATCACCAAAACAATTTGAGGGGCCTAGATGCACTTTCAATCTCCCCCTTTTTGGTGAATTGATGACAACACAATTAATTAGCAAATAAAATAACGAGAACAAGACTTAGGCAAAAGATAAATAAGAGGAGCTCCCCCTAAATGTGTGCATTAGAGGAATTGAGTGGGAACGAATGCACATATTTAACGAGAGAAAACTGAGAGCTCCCCCTCAAACACAGCTTCCGAGAATACAATACAAGTAACTGAAGGTAATCCATGCATAAAATAAGCATTAAAGTCATTACATGGAATAGACAGAGTTCACAACACTAAATAAACAAAATAAATGAAGCAACACAAGCAAGTCCACACGCGACAGACGGAAAGATAAAGAGTCCACGACAAAGACAACGCTAAAGATCACTCCCCCTTTGGCATCAAGACACCAAAAAGGAAGACACAGGAAATCACTCGTCATCTCCGTCGTCGGAGGCCTCATACTTAGAGCCCTCGCTGTCGACGTCACCAGGCGCTGGAGGAGCAGAGGAGGAAGCAATCCCAAACAAGGCATCAGTAGAAGTGGCGTCGCTACTCTCCTCGGAAGACCCGGAGGAATCGCTGGGAGAGACTGCCTCGCCATTGTGGCGGCGGATGCTGCGAATGTCTTGACCATTCTTCTTGATCTGTCGACTCATCACCTTCTGCCTGGTGGAGATGTCGCGGCAAAGAAGGAAGACGTGCTTGAGCATCCGCTGAAGAGTGCCACTCGGGACCTCGGTTTGCTTTCGGAAGGAGGTATTTGGAGAGCCACAATGGAGCAGAGCAGAGGTAGAGCACAAGCACGACCTCGGCGAGGTCTAGTAGCAGGACCAGGAGCAGCTGGAGGGGCTGGAGTAGACTGAGGGCGGACCTTGTAAGAAAGATGCTCCTCATCTCTGACAAACTTCAGCCCACTCACTGAAGAGATCAAGGTCATCACGAAAGGTGCATAGCTGCAACTGGCCATGTTGCTCTGCGCGTTCTGCCTCATTGTTTCCCACAAGAAATCGACAATGTCAAAAGGGTCAGTGCTCTCAACGAGGTGAAACAGCAGGTTCCTACCATAGGAACTGATAGCAGAAGCATCTCCTTCCTTTGGCGAAAGAGTGACTCTCAACATCCTGTTGAGCACAGCTGGTATGTCCTTTAGACCCTTGATGGTCCCAACTGTGAAGCTCCTGGAAGTGTCATACAAAGCCTCAATCTGCTCAGGAGTCATCACTTTCTTCTCATGAAGCTTTGGACTGGCATTGTATCTGAGGTTGAGCACTCTGGCAAATCTCTTCTTGCTAGCCACATACCATATCTTGTCGGTCATCCACCAAATGGCCTCATCATTCTTGTCAAAGTACAAGGTGGCATAAAACTGCATGATGATCTCATTGTTCCAGTCATACTTGTATGCCATGATGTTCTTTATATTATGTAGCTCGCAAATCTTAATGATCTCAGTGAAGACTGGATTGCTCGCCGCAGCCATGTACTCCCAAATAATTGTCTTCATGCGAACCACTGGGTGCTCAAGTGGGTATAGGACCGTTTCATAGTAATCTGACTGAAACCTGTTCCAAAACCGGCGGTCCACATACTCATCCTGGTGGAGCTCCAAAGGATCTTTCTTTCTGTGCTCCACAATGGCTTTCCCTTTACCAGGTCCTGTCCGGTAGTCAATTACTCTCATTGGATTTACGGACATTGGATAGTTCCACACGGGCTTGGCCTTGATCAGAGGACCAATGAAGTGCCCAGAAGTACGGAACTGGCTTCTTTTCTGATCACGAAGCCTGGCATGGGTATCAGCTGGATGCTCATCTGGATCAGGAGCTTGCTGAGGTGGAGGAGACAGGACAGGTGCTGACCCTGAAGCTGGCTGGCCTCGAGGTCTGGAAACGAGTCTTTTGACCACTCCAATTCTCTGCCTTTTCTGCGGAGGCTGCTGAGGCTGTGGAGGAGAATCGGTGGGAGACACGCCCTGAGCGGGAGCACTGCCACTAGCTGCCTGCTGAGGAGGATCGCTGCCACCGGCTGTCTGCTGAGGAGGATCGCTGCCTCCGGAAGTTCCCTGGGAAGGATCCATCTTAACAAGATTGAAATGAGGAACACGGTGAGAAGAGATTGACAACCCTTCAATCTTCGAGAACCAAGAAATCGAGAGACCGCACCCTTGATTCTACAAAACGGAGGGAGAGGAGGAGTCCCACACGCCTTGGAGAAGAAGAAGATGGAGAGGGGAAGCCCTAACCGCAAGGAGAGCACGGGAGAGAGAGAGACACGGTGGGAAAAAGAAAAAGAAATGAACCGCGCGGGATTTTGGGGTTTAACCGACCGCCCCAACCCGGAGACTCCGGACTCCAGTCCGGAGACTCCGTTCCAACCCGGACACTCCGGACCAAATGTCCGGAGACTCCGGGCTAACCGGAGAGTCCGAATCGAAATCCAGATACTCCGGATTCCCTTGCTCGGGAAGAAAAGGAATTTTTCAAGGAAAGCTTCGGAGACCCGCGGAGAGAGAGAGAAAGGAGTCCTAGGGCATCCATCCACCATGTGACTAGCTAACAATCAAGCAATCAGACTATAGTCACATAGTAATGATCCGATCCTAAGATCAAGAGCCAATAACACATGGTAAATTCAGAGAAAAAGATAAATAAAGTTTTGAACTTCATTTTTCATTCACCAACCAATATATGAGCACTTATCAAGCCACGTTACGAGAGTCTAAGATATTTAGTCCACTTCTCAATTCACAGAACCTTTTCTCGTCAAGGGGCTTGGTAAAGATATCGGCTAATTGATCATTTGTACTCACATGTTGGATATCAATTTCGCCTTTAGTTGCGTGGTCTCTTAGGAAATGATGGCGAATATCAATGTGTTTTGTTCTGAGTGTTGGACAGGATTGTTGGCAATTTTTATGGCACTCTCATTGTCACACAAAAGTGGAACGCTTTTGTAGGATAGGCCAAAATCACTCAAGGTTTGTCTCATCCAAAGTAATTGGGCACAACAACTCCCGGCAGCTATGTATTCGGCTTCGGCAGTGGATAGGGCTACGGAATTTTGTTTCTTGGAAGACCACGAGACTAGGGACCTACCCAAGAATTGGCAAGTTCCTGAGGTGCTCTTCCTATCCACTTTGCAACCGGCATAATCCGCATCGGAATAGCCAATAAGCTCAAAGGAGGATCCTTTCGGATACCAAAGTCCGAAATGAGGAGTGTGCACTAAGTATCTCAAGATTCTCTTAACGGCCACCATGTGGCACTCTTTTGGAGCGGCTTGAAAACGTGCACACATACAAATGCTAAGCATGATATCGGGCCTAGATGCACAAAGATAAAGGAGAGAACCGATCATCGAACGATATACCTTTTGGATGACCGGTTTACCTTCTTTGTCGAGGTCTAGGTGCCCGTTGGCTTGCATTGGCGTCTTTATGGGCTTGGCGTCCTCCATTTCGAACTTCTTGAGCATGTCCTTGATGTACTTCGTTTGACAAATGAAAGTTCCTTCCTTGAGTTGTTTAACTTGGAATCCGAGGAAGAACTTCAACTCACCCATCATGGACATCTCAAACCTTTTGGTCATTATCTTGCTAAACTCTTTACACAAATGTTCATTAGTAGATCCAAATATAATGTCATCGACATATATTTGGCACACAAATAAATCATTATCAATATGCTTAGTAAAGAGAGTAGGGTCGGCTTTTCCGACTACAAAACCTTGTCCGAGAAGGAAGTCTCGAAGACATTCGAACCATGCCCTTGGAGCTTGCTTAAGTCCATAGAGTGCCTTGTGAAGGTAGTAGACGTGGTCCGGATGTCTTGGATCTTCAAATCCGGGTGGTTGCTCAACGTAGACCATCTCGGAAAGTGGTCCATTTAAGAAGGCGCTCTTCACGTCCATTTGATACAGCTTGAAATCATGGTGAGTAGCAAAGGCAAGTAATATTCTAATAGATTCAAGCCTAGCTACTGGAGCATATGTTTCATCGAAATCCAAACCTTCTATTTGAGTGTACCCTTGAGCAACCAAACGGGCTTTGTTCCTTGTCACGATCCCGTTTTCATCTTGCTTGTTTCGGAAGACCCACTTAGTGCCGATAACGTTTTGATTTGGTCTTTTGACAAGCTCCCAGACTTGATTGCGCTTGAAGTTGTTCAGTTCCTCTTGCATAGCCATCACCCAATCTGGGTCTTCAAGCGCTTCATCTACTTTAAGAGGTTCAAGAGAGGAAACAAACGAGTAAAATTCACAAAAATTTGCAACTCGAGATCGAGTGGATACTCCCTTGTTGATGTCTCCAAGTATGTTGTCGACCGGATGATCTCTTTGAATGCTTTGATGAACTCTAGGATGAGGTACGGATGAGTCCAAGGCTTGAATAGGGCCTTCATCATCTTGGGTGGCATTGGAACCATCTTGAGCTTGATTGGACGAGGAGGGAATGTCGCCCGAGCCTGACCCATCCGGAGACTCCGGTATTGGACCCGGAGACTCCGGACTAATCCGGACACTCCGGGTTTCAGGCCGGAGACTCCGGGTTGGGGAGCTCGGGTGAGATTCCAAATTTTGAGGTCTTACCTCTCCAATTGCCATTTTCTTTATAGCTTCACAAGGAGGTTCTTCCCTGTCAATCACAACACGATCAACTTGTTCTACTTGAGAACCGTTAGTTTCATCAAAAGTCACGTCACGCGAGATTTCAACGACACCGGTGGTATTGTTGAAAACTCGGTACGCGTAAGCATTGGTTCCATAACCAAGTAAGAAACCTTCATCTACTTTAGGAGCGAATTTAGAAGACTTAGCCTTTTTATTGAGGATATAGCATTTGCTCCCAAAGACTCGAAAGTAGGAGACATTTGGTTTCTTCCCGGTGAGCAACTCGTACGCCGTCTTCTTCAAGATCTTGTGGAGGTAGAGGCGGTTGGAGCTGTGGCATGCGGTGTTGATTGCTTCCGCCCAAAAGCTATCGAAAACCTTGTACTCGTCGAGCATTGTCCGCGCCATCTCGATGAGGGTTCGATTCTTCCTCTCGGCCACCCCATTTTGTTGAGGAGAATAGGGAGCCGAGAATTCGTGCTTGATTCCTTCCTCATCAAGAAACTCCTCCACACCAATGTTCTTGAACTCGGTGCCGTTGTCGCTTCGAATTCTTTTAATCTTCACTTCAAATTCGTTTTGAGCTCTTCTCATGAATTTCTTCAAAGTCACTTGGACTTCACCTTTGTCATGCAAAAAGAACACCCAAGTGAATCGAGAAAAATCATCAACAATGACTAAACCATACTTACTTCCCCCGATGCTTATGTAGGCGACCGGACCAAAAAGATCCATATGAAGCATTTCCAAAGGTCTTGTGGTCGTCATCACATTCTTGGCGGGATGGGAGGCACCGACTTGCTTGCCGGCTTGACAAGCGCTACAAATCCTATCTTTCTCAAAGACAACATTGGTTAGTCCGAGAATGTGGTTGCCTTTAATGAGTTTGTGAAGATTCCTCATACCAACATGGGCCAACCGGCGATGCCAAAGCCAACCCATGCTAGATTTAGCCATTAAGCACGTTTCAAGATTAAGTCTATCCGTATTGAAGTCTACGAGATAGAGCTTACCCTTCAAACGCCCTTTAAAGGCTATTGAACCGTCAAGCCTCTTAATGACATCCACACCCTTTTCATTAAACAAACAATTATAGCCCGCTTCACATAATTGTGCAACGGACAATAGATTGTAGCTTAATGAATCAACAAGCAAAACATTATTTAATTGAAAATTGCTTGAGATAGAAATTTTACCCAATCCAATTACTTCTCCTTTTCCATTGTCTCCAAAGACAATGCTTTCACTGTTTGATCCATTTGAGTCCAATTGAGCGAACATTGCCTTTTCTCCGGTCATGTGGTGCGTACATCCGCTATCCAAAATCCAACTCGTTCCACCGGAGATATAGGCCTACAAAATGACATTTAGTTGTTGCTCTTTGGTACCCAAACTTGGTTAGGTCCACGCACGTTAGTGACAAGCGATTTAGGGACCCAAATAGAACGAACACAAGGAGCATTCTTCGGCTTACGCCCAACATGATAAGCAACTACACGACCGAGGTTAGTCTTTTTAAGCACATAAGAAGCAAAGAACTCGGAGTGAGCTTTGTGCTTGGATGTTCCTTCGCCTTTTACAAAGTGAATGGGCTTGCTTAAAGGAGCAACAACAATGTTGCTCTTTTTGCCCTTTGGCGGAACATACCCAAGCCCTTGCCTCTTAGGATTACCTTGGCGCTTACCGAGATACTCCTCTAAACCTTTGCTTGCCTTGTAGGACTTTTGAAGTCCATCTTCAAGCATCACCTTAAGCTTCTCATTTTCATGAGCTAAGACTTTCAAAGTCTCACGGTTAGTAGCACAAGTAGCAACATCAACATTAAAGCATCTAGCGCAACCGTTGCTCGTCGAGGGTAGTGAAATATTGGAGTTGTTGATTGAGGTAGAAGCTTTATTCGAGAGATCAACAAGCTTCACTTCAAGAGCCTTGCAAGCATCCTTTGCTTTTGCAAGTTGCTCTAAGAGTGAAGCATTGGTGATCTCAAGACTAATTGATTCATTTTTGGTCAAATTTGAACTTTTGACCAAATCCTCATTTTTCTTCTTTTCAAAGGCTAAGCTCTTCTCTAGTTCAAGGTTCTTCTCCTTTTCAAAAATAAGGAGATCTTCTTGAGCTTCGAGAATGGCTTCCTTTTGCTCAACAACCTCCTCCAATCTTTCAATATCCTTAAGTAGCAAGTCTAATTTTTTAACATCAAAGTCATCCATAGACTTAAATGCTACCTCTTCTTCATCACTAGCATCATCACAATCATCTAAGCTATAATCAACAATGGAATGAGTAGTGCTCTTAGATGATACCTTGTGCCCTTTTGCCATAAGGCACATTGGAGCATCTCCTTCGCCGTCGCTTAAGTCGTCAAAGAGACTCTTTGACTTTGTCGGTGGAGTGGCAATGGCGACGGTGGCGAGTCCTTCTTCGTTGTCGGAGTTGGAATCGGACTCAGACTCGGAGTCGGAGTTCCACTCCTTGCCGATGTAAGCATGACCCTTGCCCTTGTACTTTTTGTTCTTGTCTTTGTCCTTCTTCTTGAACTTGTCTTTCTTGTAGGGCTTTTCCTCCTTCTTCTCTTTGTGTGGGCACTCGGCAATGAAATGACCGGTTCCCCACACTCATAGCACTTTCTTGAGGAGTGACGCCCTCTTGACTTGTTGCCATAGTTCTTGGAGTGACTACCCGGCTTGTAGCCCTTCTTCTTCAAGAACTTGTTGAATCTTCTTACGAGCAAGGCCATGTCTTCATTTGTCAAGGGGCCGCTTGACTCTTCTTCATCGCTTGAGCTCTCTTCGCTTCTTGCACCACCTTGACGGCCTTCAAAGCGATGCCCTTCTTCTTGCCGGACTTGAGCTCCTCCACCACTTCCGCTTCCTTCACCATCATCTCATCCGTCATCAACCGGCCAATCACATCATGAGGAGTGAGAGTATCGAAGTTTGGCCGATCGCGGATGAGTTGCACAAGGTTGCGGTTGGTGGGGGTGATCACTCGAAGGATGATCTTCACCACGGCCTTGTCGGTGAGCTCGGTGCTTCCAAGTCCCTTTGCTTGATTCACTAGCACCATCAAGCGATCAAACATATTTGTGTACGATTCACCTTCTTCCAAAGTGAATCGGCTTAGCTCCCCAATGATGAGTTCGATCTTTGACTCACGGACACTTGATACACCTTCGTGAGACACCATCAATCTTTCCCAAATGTCCTTGGCATTGTCAAGGCCATCGACCAGTTGAACTCGGAGTCGCTCAAAGCATTGAACAAGGCATTGACGGCCAAGTCGTTGAAGTGTTGAGCTTTGTCTTGTTCGGAGGTGAGATTGTTGGGGTTTGCGGGCTTGAAACCTGTTTCAACAATCTTCCAAATACACGGATGAAGTGATCTCAAATGCATCTTCATCTTATGTTTCCATGCCGCATACCGAGTGCCATCGAAGTGAGGCGCTCAACCGGACGAGACGGAAACATAGGATGAGGAGTTTGAGACTCCAAAGGAGGAATAATCTAATGGAATAGCAACCCCGATACCGGAACCCGAGGCTTTCTCTTGGCCATGGGTTTCGGTAACCTTTTCTATGTCCGACATCTTTGATTCTCCAAGCGGTTAAGCCAAAATAATGGAGATTTGGCTCTGATACCAATTGAAAGGACCAACGATGTCGCCTAGAGGGGGGGTGAATAGGCGGATTAAAAATTTACGCAGCGGAATGAACCTGGCCGAGCAGGTCAACCCGGAGTCTCCGGGTTTTTGGTCCGGATACTCCGGCTTGTCCGGAGTGTCCGGTATTGAGTCCGGACTCTCCGGGTTAGCTGGCTCGGGAGCGAGATAAAAACTACTCTAGCAAGCACAATAAACCACTAGAAGTATATAGCAAGAACAACCTAGAACAATTGCTAGCAAGAATTTGAATTTAAAGCCAAGCAAAGAGCTAGATCTAACTTTACAAATTCAAATCCACTTAAGCAATACTAAGAAGTAAAAGTGAATGCGAGAGACACGAATTTTCACCGAAGTTCGGGTTCTTGAAGGGAACCCTACGTCTCCGTTGAGGTGGCTCGGTCGCACTTGAGCCGGGGTCTCTTTCAACCCGCTTTCCTCCCGGTGTTGCACAAATGCACTCGCCGGCTTCACTTCTTGTCTCTTTCCTTTCGGAGGCGAGACTTGCCTTCACAAACTACCGGGGCTCACCACACAAGTTGGTAGCTCCCGGTGACTCCTAGCCGTCTACGAGACCTTCAACCTCCAAGAGAAATAGCACCACGAAGAATCGCTTGGAGGATGAACTAGTGCTCAACAAGATGAAATGAATGCACTTTGCACTTTTCTTCTTCCTCTCCACACCAAAAAGATCAACAACCAAATTAATTGGTGGGAGGAAGTGGGGGCTCTATTGAATGCTTAGTGATGGTTAGGAATGGCTTGAATGCTGCTATGAATGAGCTCAATAGAGATCCTAGCCGTTGGAGTGGAGTGGAGGCTTTAAATACTCTTTTTGAAAACTAGCCGTTACTCCCGTTTTTGAACAGGCCGGAGTGTTCGGACAAACAACCCGGAGACTCCGGGTTATCCGGAGACTCCGGACCAAATGTCCGGATACTCCGGACCAGCTGGAAACAAAGCAACCGAGAGGTCCAACCCGGAGACTCCGGACAAAATGTCCGGATACTCCGGATTGAATCCGGACACTCCGGACTGAAATCCGGAGACTCCGGGTTACCCAGTTCGGTTTCAAATTGAAACTTTTCAAAACCAAGTGTAGGAGTGCTAAAGTGAGATGCAAGACTTGATGTTGAGCACATGCACATCCTAAAATCGATTTCTCGTCATACCCTCTTAATAGTACGGCTATCCTTAAGACACAATTGAATAAAAGATTACAACTTTGGTCTTGATGCCGTCCTTTTGATTTTAAGTAGTCGTGGGGGTGTCCAATGTCATTCCAAACTTCGATATAATCTCGATATCTGCAGTATTCTTGGATAAAACATTAGATCTCTTTAATTGTGTCATCATTAATCACCAAAACAATTTGAGGGGCCTAGATGCACTTTCAGTGGCGCCATCCAGTATACCACAGGCAACTAACTGGGCTCGCTCCCTACGTAGACGGATCCTCTTGGAGCTCCTCCTCCAAAGCTGGCGTAGTCTCCTCTTCAACTGGTGTTGTGTTGAGGCAAGGGTGAGTACTTGGTACTCAGCAAGTCATGCACAGAATGCAGGCTAATATACTATATGCATGGCTTGGTACAAAGGAATAACTCAAGGTATATTTGCAGTAAATAGCATTGGACAAGTAATATAAGTAGATTCGAAAGCAGTAGAAATAAGTAAAGCATAAATAACTTTTCAAGAAGTTTGGTAAACATCTTTCCCATCCTAAACCACATTTCCATCAACTTCATTATTAATCCAAATTTAACCTTTCAAACCAAAGTTATTTTTGAGAAAATCTAACCCTTGATCAGTAATTCCCGAGCGATGTCCAATACCGCGGACACGGCTATTCGAATAGATTCTAAACTCTGCAGAGGTTATGCACTTTACCCACAAGATACAACAAACACCACAAAGGCGAGTTCCCGTAACAAAGTCTTTCTGAGACTTCTAACAATACAAGTGGTCCTCCCGGTTATTGCACACTAACCCTTCCCTTAGCTAAGGCGAAGTTTAGGCCAATCAACCGTTAGATGGGTACTGGCCTCGGCCCGATGCGCTCCCCGCATAACTTACACAAAGGGTGTAGTTGACCTCCTGAGGTCCCACAGGTACGTTATTAGCAACTTAGTCAACTAGGTCCGTCCCATTACAGACATGTGGTTGCACGTTAGACCCAGTTCAAAGGCTTGCAAGGTTAAGTCCTTAGGGTGACCAGGGCAAGACTACCCGAAGAACCAAATCAACATCCCCAATGCCACAACTGCCCACTGATCACTCTTGCCACATGCCCGGCCGAAATCGTTTATCAAACCCCAGTTGATTACCATGCACCACGTGCCATCAACATCACATGATACCTTTCCAAAACAGGTTCAATATATCATTAAGTCAATATTAACATTTGATTATCCAAAATCATGTCATGAGCACGTAGCAGGTCTAAGCAGTATACTACATCGGTCTAAACCCATGTTGGCAATTTAATAATGTCCAACTAGTAATCCACAACTAGGGTGACAAGGGGTCATGGCACATACTTAAATAATCAAGGTGTCATACAGCAAATTGGTACTTATCTAATTCCCCATAAATAAAGTATTTTTCTATTTGAACTTAGCATGCAATAGGTTAAATCAAAATAGATTTCAAAATAGGATCAACATGGTCAAAGCACAACTTGCCTTCAAAAAGTACTTGTTCTTGGTCTTGAGTTGGATCCTGAGTCAATACTTCTCCTTCGAATCCTTCCGGCACTTCAACGTCTACTCGTAAAGCGTGCAAATAGCAAATACACGAATAAACAATAGGCAAAAAGTGTCCAAACATCCAAATAAAATCCATAAACAGAGAGAACATAATTTCATGAGTTTTTAGAAACTGGAATCGTCAAATTTGGAGTTAAGACGTAAAAGTTATGATTATTTAAAGTTTAAATAATCAATTAAATAATTTTGCAGAGAAAAACTTTAGTCCAAAAATTTAAATAAAATTCATATTTAGGTATATCTCAATTTTATACAAATTTAGAAATTTGAATCACTCAAATCGGAGTTGAAACGCAAAAGTTATAAGCGTTTGAAGTTTGAAATAAAATCTGAAATCATTATTTTGAATTAATAAATCATTTTCTTTTTCGGAAATTAATTATTATACAAGATGGACACGTGGCAGCACCGATTGGTCTGCTGACGCCACCGGTCCATGGACTCGGTCCACGCTCGGCTCGGGTCTACGTGGACCGGTCCACGGCTCACGTGAGGCCCGACATGTGGGACCACTCGGGTGGCGTCATCGGCGTCGGCGGGGCTCGGCCACGGTCAGCGACAGTGGAGTCCCTCCGATGGCGTCATGGGTGGCGTCCGCGGTGCGATCGGCCGACACGCGGGCCCAGCGTGTCGGTGACCTGTATGCCGCCGCGTGGCGCGGCGGTTCGGCTCCCTGTACACGTGGCACGATCGTAGCCGTTGGTTTGAAAACCGACGGCTAGGATTGGATTTGGGCCTCAAGATCCAACGGCCCAGATCCAATCTAGCCTGGTGCAGTTCCCGCTACGTGGCACGACCTAAGCCGTTGGATCTAGATCCAACGGTTGAGATTAGATCTAGGATTTTCAACGGGGAACTCACCGAGGGTGACGTGGCGCGATCTGAGCCCTTGGATCTTGATCGGACGGTTGGTGGAGCTCGGGGTCGGCGATGGCTTCACGGCGGAGTTGTGGCTGCCGGCGCTGAGGACGGCGACCACACGAACGGCGTTTGGGGCGTGCTCCGGCGAGGTGAAAGGTCTCTTCGGGTGCGCCTGGCTTCGGGGGTTCCGGATCTGGGGTCAATGGCGGCGGGGGACGGCGGGGGAATCGAGCAGAACCGCGGCAGAGGGGTGCTATGACTCCGGCGAGCGATTCCGGCGGATCTACGGCGGCTGAGGCTCGGTGAGATATGGCAGTGGCTGCGCAAGGTCCAGGCGATCCTCGGGGTGTGATCCGGGCATTAAATAGCCTCGGCTTCCGCGCGGGACACGGAAACCTAGTTCTCCACGGCGGCGGGCGCGGCGGCGGAGTCCGGCTCGGACTCGGGCGGAGACGACGACGCCGCCGTCCGCGTGGCACGATCAACGGCCACGATCGGCGTGGGCGATCGGATCGGCCGGATTCGGCCAAAGCGGTGCGGAAATCTGGCCGTTGGATCTTGATCCAACGGTTGGGATCGATTAGGTTTTGGAGTTGGTTCTTACGAGTCACGTGGCTCGGCCGGACTCGAACTCGAGTCCGACTCGGGCTCGATCGGATGAACAAGATACAAACCCACTCGCATTTTCCAATGATTTAATAATTAAAATATTTCCCAGAAATTCATTTAATTCATTAAAAATAGCAAAATACTCAGAAAAATTCCAGAAAAATTCTGGAAAATATTTTGGAACATTTTGGACTCAAATAAATATTTCCAACAAAATTTTATTTGCAAAATTAAATTCTTTAATTATTTCAAAATGGAATAAATTCAAATAAATTCCAAATAAATCCAAATAAATTCCAGAAAATTCCAAAAATTCACCAAAGTGCCAAATCACACATGAATTTAAGAAAAAGCAAAATTTTGGGGTGTTACAAACCTCCCCCCCTTAATAGAATCTCGTCCCCGAGATTCAGGGCTCTATACAGAATAGGTTTGGAAACTCTTTCTTCAAATCCTCTTCGCGCTCCCATGTCGCTTCGCTTTCTTCATGATTGCTCCACTGAACTCTACAGAAACGGGTTGACTTATTTCTGGTCTCTCGATCCATTGTGTCTAGAATCCTCACTGGATGTTCCTTATAAGTCAAATCCTCTTGCAACTCAATTGACTCTAGCGGTGTCTGTTCCTCAGGAACTCGGAGACACTTCTTCAACTGGGACACATGGAATACGTCATGCACTCCTGCTAACGACTGCGGCAACTCCGGTGATAAGCAACCGCCTCTGCGGCTCAAAATCTTAAATGGTCCAACATAACGGGTGCGAAGTTTCCCTTTGGCATGGAACCTCTTAACTCCTCGAGAGGCGTAACTCGAGGTATACAAAGTCTTCGATTCAAAACTCAAGTCTCGGCGACGGTTGTCAAGATAACTCTTTGTCGTGATTGGGCTATCTTCAACCTTTCCCTAATCATGGCGATCCGCTCTTCAAATTCTTGAAGAATATCAGGCCCAAAGACACGGCGCCACGGTCTCATTCCAATTCAATGGCGTCCGAAGTGGTCGACCATACAAAGGCCTCAAAAGGTGACATCTCAGAACTAGCCTCGATAACTATTATTGTAATCGAACTCGGCATACGGCAAACTCTTATCCCAAGAGGTAGCATAAGCCAATGCACAAGCTCTTAACATATCCTCCGTAATCTGATTGACTCTTTCGGCCTGGTCCATCCGTCTATGGATGATAAGGTATCTTGAAGTTCAAACGGGTTCCCATGGCTTCATGCAACTTATTCCGGAACCTTGAGGTAAATTGGGTACCTCTGTCCGATACAATCCTCTTTGGCACTCCGTGCAAACAGACAATCCCGATCATGTACAATTACGCTAATTTATCTCCTGTAAGTGGTCTTTACGGGATAAAATGGGCTACTTTAGTCAAGCGATCCACTATAACTCATATGGAGTCATAACCTCCTTGAGTCTTCGACAAACCGGTAATGAAATCCATTCCGATTTCCTCCCACTTCCACTCGTATTTTCAGCGGTGTAGCAATCCTGCTGGTCTCGATGCATTGCCTTGACTCTCGGCATACGTCGCACAATGCAACATGCTCGGCAACTTCACGCTTCATACTCGGCCACCGAATCTCTCCTTCAGATCCTGATACATCTTGGCGCTCTGTGATGAATTGAGTACTTGGAGTCATGGGCTTCTTCCAAAATCAGTTGCTTTAACTCCTTTTTGTTAGGCACACAAATGCGATCCTTCATCCACAACGTGCCTTGCTCATCCAACTTGAAGTCCTCTGCCTTGCCTTCCTCCTTGATGGACTTAATCCTGCGGATCTTGTCATCATCCTTCTGCCCTTCTCGGATCTGGTCCTCTAGAGTAGGCTTTACTTCTAATGCGGTCAAGAATCCGCTAGGTACCACCTCAATCTTCATCTTTTGAAAATCCTCACATAACTCATCCTGACTTGTGGCTAGCAACGTACTCACGGTATGGCTTTTCCGACTCAGAGCATCGGCTACTACGTTGGCCTTCCCGGGATGGTAATGGATTCCAACATTATAGTCCTTGATCAACTCTAACCATCTCCTCTGCCTCATATTCAGATCCGACTGGGTGAATATGTACTTAAGGCTCTTATGATCCGTATATACTTCACATCTGTTTCCAATCAGATAGTGACGCCATATCTTCAAAGCATGCACTACGGCAGCTAACTCTAGGTCATGTGTCGGATAATTTTCCTCATGCGGCCTCAATCGCCTTGATGCATAAGCGGCGACCTTTCCATTCTCAGACAAGACACATCCAAGTCCTTGGCGATGCGTCACAATAAATATCGAAGCTTTGATTAACATCCGTAGAACTAACACCGGTCTTGATGTCAATCGCTTCTTCAGCTCCTGAAATCCTTTCTCACATTCTCAAGCGCCCATGCAAACTTCTTTTCCTTCTTCAAAGAATTGCGTAAGAGGTTTCGCAATTGTCGAAGCCTTCGATGAAACGGCGGTAGTATCCTGCCATTCCAAGGAAACTCCGAACTGGTCACGGTCTTCTACGCTCCCAATGTAACACAGCTTCTACCTTGCTTGGATCTACTGGCGACTCCTTCATGGTCATTACATGTCCGAGGAATTCAACCTTGTCCTTCCAAAAATCACACTTGCTGAACTTGGCGAAGAGTTGCTGTTCCCTCAGCTTTTCCAAAACTCGCCTCAAGTGTTCGGCATGTTCATCCTCTGTTTTGGAGTAGATTAGGATATCATCTATGAACACGACGACAAACTTGTCCAAATATTCCATGAACACCTTATTCATCATATTCATGAAATATGCTGGCGCATTTGTCAGAACGAAAGACATAATCGTAAACTCGTAATGTCCATATCTTGACGAGAATGCGCCTTCGAATATCTTCTGATCGGATCTTCAATCGATGGTATCCCGATCTCGAGATCAATCTTGGAGAAAACTCCAGCTCCTCTCGGTGATCAAACAAATCATCAATCCTGGGTAGCGGATACTTATTCTTCACGGTGACTTCATTGAGTGCACGGTAGTCAATGCACATCCTGAAACTCCCGTCCTTTTTCTTGACAAACAAAACTGGTGCTCCCCACGGCGACGAGCCTCGGCCTCGATAAATCCTTTCTCCATTAACTCTTCTAGCTGTTTCTTCATCTCAACCAACTCCTCGGTGGACATCCGATAGGGTCTCTTTGCTATCGGTGCTGTACCAGGTACAAGCTCTATCACAAACTCTATGTCCCTATCTGGCGGCATACCGTAGATCTTCAGAAAACATCCGGGTACTCGCTCACTACGGAGACATCCTCTATGCTGATTGCCTTGGTACTGCTAACCATCAATCTGTCCATCTCTAATCGCTGGGCTTGAAATTCCACTTTCTTCCCACACGGGCTCTCAACTGAGATAGTCCTTCGTCCACAATCCAATACGGCCTTGTGCTTGGATAACCAATCCATTCCCATTATGACGTCTAAGGTCTGGGTTTCTAGAATAATAAGGTTTGCTAGGAACTCTATTCCATCTATTAGTATTCTCACCCCGGAACATCCTACTTTCGTTCGGAGTTCGGATCCAGGGGTTTGAACTAAAAGCATGCATCTAAGTCTTGCAATCCTCAAATCATTTCTAGTAGCAAAGCCTTGCGAAACAAACGAATACGAAGCTCGAGTCAAACAAAATCACAGGTGTACCGAGTTAACAAGTAACTTACCCAAGACGACGTCCGTAGCATTCTCGCAGGCATCTGCGGTGACATGGTTGACTCGGCCTCTCACCACGGCCTGGGTGTGGCTCCTGTCGGGCGCCCTAGCTGGGTGGTTTCTAGATTGAAGCGAATCGGGTCACTCTCGCTGTCTTCTTTGGACAATCATGGCAAAGTGTCTCGCTCGTTGCGCTTGTAGCAGCTGCCTCACCTGCCTTGCCGATCGCTCGAGTAGTGTTTCTAGCGGGGCCGGGTCCGTAGTTCGATTGATGTGTCTTGGTGCCGTGACGGTGTCCTTGTTGCATTTTGTGGTGGAATCAAGAATTGATTTGGTGCAATTCTCAGCGCCGTTGCATTCCCTGGCGTGATCCTTGTCGTTGCATCCTCGCGCTTCTGTTCTCAGCCAGGTCCTTGCGCTTGTCCTCAAGAATAAGTGCCTTATTCACCAACTCTTGGAAATCTGGAAAGGTGTGGGTGATCAATCCTACTTGTAATCCTGAGTTAAGTCCCTTCATAAAACGAGACTGTCTGGACTTATCTGTCGCTACATCCTCAAAGCGTAGTGTGCTAGCTGTGTGAACTTGTTCGTAGTCGGCCACCGGGCCGATTACCTTGCTTCAGTGCTCTGAACTCCTCCTTCTTAAGGTCCATGATTCCTTCAGCACGTGATACTTGTCGGAATGCACCGTGAACTCTTCCCAAGTGATATCTTGAGGGTTCTCTTGCGTGGCACAGGTTCTCCCACCATTCGCCAATGTTCTTCCAGCCGATGAGAAGCGTAGTGTACCTTCTCATTTCCTATGCATTGAGCTATGTGTAGCTTCCTCTCGATTGATCTTAACCAATCATCGGCCTCCAATGGATTGGCATTCCCGAGAGAAAGTGGGTGGGTGAGTCCTCATGAACTCGACAGTCTTGTATTCTCGGGCGTTGTCCATGATTAACTTGATTAGCAAAGTGGCCTGAGCGGTGACGTGTTGCATTTGTTGCATCATAGCATGCATCAATCGAGTCCGGGCAGCGAGAAAAGCTCCAAATTCTGCACATCCAGCTGGCGGTGCTGGTGCTCCTCATTGGGGTTTTCTGGGCGAGAACCACTTCCATTGCTTCCAAAGTTTCCACGGGTGTTCACCATCCGTCGATTTGCTCTAGGTTTAGAGATGAGAGGGAAACAAGAATAGACAAGTAATATGGAACTTATGCGGGGCGAAAGGTGTAACTTTAAGGTCCAACTTTATTATTAATAACTTGGTATGGCTGCTTACAATGCCTAAGGGCCTTGTAACACATACTGCACACTCAGCAAACAATGAAAATCCAAATCGAACTAACTCGAGTCTAACGCCTAAAGGGTGACTCTTTATTCTATGACGCGACTCGGCGAAGGAGTCTCACTATAGAACCTATGCTCACTCATCGAAAACCTCCACGGCCTGGGTACGGTGTCTTTGTGGCATAGGCGCGAAACGATTGCCATGTCCAAAGAATCGTGTCCTCTGTGGTAGTCGAAGAAGCAGTGTCCTCATCGAGATCCGACTCCTCCGATCTCGCTCGTAGCTCGAGCATCGCTCTGGTCTGGTCCGCATGCAGTCATCTCCAACTCGCCAATCCTTCGCAGAAGGTGTGCCACATACTCTTGAGCTTCCCGCCATCTGTTCTTCTTCTCTCGTGATCTCCTTGCGGGCCTTCAGAGCTCCTTGCTTGTATCATCTAATACATCCTCCTGGCGACAACAAATCGTGCCAATCAGGTAACCGTGGCATCCTCATCCTGAATCGCCTTCGGGTCAAGAAGGTTATCGCTGCGCGGATGATAACGGAACACCGTGCTCTCCAACTCTCTGGCGTAGATACGGGTAACGTGCCGCATTGCTCGTCGTGATACCTCTTGGATACCCATCTGCATTGTAGATCTCCGGCAAAGGTCGGGTATCGAGCGATTGCCTGGCCCTTCTTCCTAGCAGTACCTCAATCTTCACGCCACAAGCCTTGATCAATCCCGCTTGTCTCGATCACTTCCACTTGGTATTGCGGCTTCTCAAAATCTCCGAGAGTTTGTAGCATATGCCAAAGTTCCGCGGCGTGACCAACTCCCAGATCAACGTAGTTGAACTCTTCCTCCATCTGTCACAAGAGTGCTTTACGTAAGAACTCGGAATTTTTAAATTGTGACAAGGTGAGGAAAAATTTCAGCAAGAGACAAGAAAAGAGAGAAGGGGATAAGTCGAGATGTCATTTCTTGTCTTCACAAATTTTTAGCTTTAGAAAATAGGTTTTATCCTCACTACGACCATTCTAGCTAGGGTTGAGCCTTACAATAAGATGGCTCGATACCACCTTCTGTCGGACCCCGAATTTGCAAATCCGACCCTCTGTGTATTCAACACTAGTCCAGAACGCGCTAGTGCACAGTCTTAACATCGGTAAATATCACAATCATACCATTCAATGCTAATAAAGTACTTTTATTTAAATAACTAAATCAAGTTACTCGACCTTATGGTCAAGTCACAAATGTACGCCTCGCAGACGATACTTATTAAAAGAGAAATAGTAGCAAATGAAAATCAAATAAGGTAACATCGTGGCGCCATCCAAGATACCACAGCAACCGATCGGGCTCGCTCCCTACGTGAGACGGATCCTCTTGGAGCTCCTCCTCCAAAGCCGGGCGTAGTCTCCTCTTCAACTGGTGTTGTGTTGAGGCAAGGGTGAGTACTTGGTACTCGACAAGTCATGCACACGAATGCAAAGCTAATATACTATATGCATGGCTTGGTACAAAGGAATAACTCAAGGTATATTTGCAGTAAATAGCATTGGACAAGTAATATAAGTAGATTCAAAGCGGAGAAATAAGTAAAGCATAAATAACTTTTCAAGAAGTTTGGTAAACATCTTTCCCATCCTAAACCACATTTCCATCAACTTCATTATTAATCCAGCCCAACCTTTCAAACCAAAGTTATTTTTGAGAAAATCTAACCCTTGACTGTAATTCCCGAGCGATGTCCAATACCGCGGACACGGCTATTCGAATAGATTCTAAACTCTGCAGAGGTTATGCACTTACCCACAAGATACAGTCAAACACCACAAAGGCGAGTTCCCGTAACAAAGTCTTTCGAAGACTTCTAACAATACAAGTGGTCCTCCCCGGTAATTGCACACTAACCCTTCCCTTAGCTAAGGCGAAGTTTAGGCCAATCAACCGTTAGATGGGTACCTGGCCTCAGCCCCGGTACGCTCCCCCGTACAACTTACACAAAGGGTGTAGTTGACCTCCTGAGGTCCTACAGTGCGTTATTAGCAACTTATTCAACTAGGTACGTCCCATTACAGACATGTGGTTGCACTTTAGACCCAGTTCAAAGGCTTGCAATGTTAAGTCCTTAGGGTGACCAGGGCAAGACTACCCAAGAACCAAATCAACATCCCCAATGCCACAACTGCCCACCTGATTACTCTTGCCACATGCCCTGGCCGAAATCGCTTATCAAACCCCAGTTGATTACCATGCACCACGTGCCATCAACATCACATGATACCTTTCCAAAACAGGTTCAATATATCATTAAGTCAATATTAACATTTGATTATCCAAAATCATGTCATGAGCACGTAGCAGGTCTAAGCAGTATACTACATCGGTCTAAACCCATGTTGGCAATTTAATAATGTCCAACTAGTAATCCACAACTAGGGTGACAAGGGTTCATGGCACATACTTAAATAATCAAGGTGTCATACAGCAAATTGGTACTTATCTAATTCCCCATAAATAAAGTATTTTTCTATTTGAACTTAGCATGCAATAGGTTAAATCAAAATAGATTTCAAAATAGGATCAACATGGTCAAAGCACAACTTGCCTTCAAAAAGTACTTGTTCTTGGTCTTGAGTTGGATCCTGAGTCAATACTTCTCCTTCGAATCCTTCCGGCACTTCAACGTCTACTCGTAAAGCGTGCAAATAGCAAATACACGAATAAACAATAGGCAAAAAGTGTCCAAACATCCAAATAAAATCCATAAACAGAGAGAACATAATTTCATGAGTTTTTAGAAACTGGAATCGTCAAATTTGGAGTTAAGACGTAAAAGTTATGATTATTTAAAGTTTAAATAATCAATTAAATAATTTTGCAGAGAAAAACTTTAGTCCAAAAATTAAATAAAATTCATATTTAGGTAGATCTCAATTTTATACAAATTTAGAAATTTGAATCACTCAAATCGGAGTTGAAACGCAAAAGTTATAAGCGTTTGAAGTTTGAAACAAAATCTGAAATCATTATTTCGAATTAATAAATCATTTTCTTTTTCGAAAATTAATTATTGCGTCAGCATGGACACGTAGCAGCACTGGATTGGTCTGGCCGACGCCACCGGCCCATTGACTCGGTCCACGCTCGGCTCGGGTCTACCGTGGACCCGGTCCCACGGCTCACGTGAGGCGACATGTGGGACCACTCGGGTAGCGTCATCGCCGGCGTCGGCGAGGCTCGGCCCATGGTGTCGGCAGGTGGGTCCCTCCGATGACGTCATGGGTGACGTCACGGCGGTCGGCCGACACGCGCGGGCCCGCGTGTCGCTGACTCCACGCTGCCGCGTGGCGCGGCGGTTCGCTCCCTGGACACGCGTGGCACGATCGTAGCCGTTGGTTTGAAAACCGACGGCCAGGATTGATTTGGGCCTCAAGTGCTTGGGGCGCACGGGTTGATTCTGGGCCGTTGGATCTTGATCTAACGGTCGAGATCCAATCTAGCCTGGTGCGATTCCGCTACGTGGCACGACCTAAGCCGTTGGATCTAGATCCAACGGTTGAGATTAGATCTAGGATTTTCAACGGGGAACTCACCGAGGGTGACGTGGCGCGATCTGAGCCCTTGGATCTTGATCGGACGGTTGGTGGAGCTCGGGGTCGGCGATGGCTTCACGGCGGAGTTGTGGCTGCCGGCCGAGGACGGCGACCACACGAACGGGCGTTGGGGCGTGCTCGCGAGGTGAAAGGTCTCTTCGGGTGCGCCTGGCTTCGGGGGTTCCGGATCTGGGGTCAATGGCGGCGGGGGACGGCGGACGGCGGCGGAATCGAGCAGAACCGCGGCGGAGGGGTGCTATGACTCCGGCGAGCGATTCCGGCGGATCTACGGCGGCTGAGGCTCGGTGAGATAGGGCAGTGGCTGCGCAAGGTCCAGGCGATCCTCGGGGTGTGATCCGGGCATTAAATAGCCTCGGCTTCCGCGCGGGACACGGAAACCTAGTTCTCCACGGCGGCGGGCGCGGCGGCGGAGTCCGGCTCGGACTCGGGCGGAGACGACGACGCACAGCCGTCCACGTGGCACGATCAACGGCCACGATCGCGTGGACGCGATCGGATCCGGGCCGGATTCGACCGAAGCGATGCAAATCTGGCCGCTGGATCTTGATCCAACGGTTGGGATCGATTAGGTTTTGGAGTTGGTTCTACGAGTCACGTGGCTCAGGTCGGACTCGAACTCGAGTCTGACTCGGGCTCGGTCGGATGAACAGTACAAACCCACTCGCATTTTCCAGCGATTTAATAATTAAAATATTTCCCAGAAATTCATTTAATTCATTAAAAATAGCAAAATACTCAGAAAAATTCCAGAAAAATTCTGGAAAATATTTTGGAACATTTTGGACTCAAATAAAATATTTCCAACAAAATTTTATTTGCAAAATTAAATTCTTTAATTATTTCAAAATGGAATAAATTCAAATAAATTCCAAATAAATCCAAATAAATTCCAGAAAATTCCAAAAATTCACCAAAGTGCCAAATCACACATGAATTTAAGAAAAAGCAAAATTTTGGGGTGTTACATACATCCTTGAGCATAAATTTCGCATTCATAACTTAAGCTAGTTTTCTTATCAAAGACGAATGAATGACGATATTTAATAGAATAACATTCCAAAATCTCCACAAATTACTTCAAGGTTAATCATTCTTTTGTCCTTGTTTTAAGCCTCGAAATTAACCCACATTTGTCAGAATCATTCTAAGTTTAGGGAAACTCAAACACAAGACAAAGAATACTTTGACCGAAAGTATTCAACCCAAATATCAAACAGACAAACCAATCCATATGAATTTTTAATCATAAGTTCAGCATAACTCCCGCCATCTATAGTATTCCACTACCCTTACCATTTAGATTTCAATATTCCCTATTTACTCATTGAGAAGGCCCATCAGATTTAACAACAACTACACAACAAATTCTTACTCTTATTACCTTTTCCACAATTATAAATAAAGTTCATAGTGCTTATCAAAAACACATCCAACCAACACTACCTCATCAAGATCCCCACGGAGCAGCCTAACCTATAACATCATATTCTAAATTTGAAAGGCAGTGCTTCAACAAGTCTTTCAAAGATGATGAACCTATAAATTCCATACCACATACGCGTCAACATCTCGACAATGGAAATTTATTCACCTAAAAGATGACTCAACAAGTAAATATTATCTCAACAAGGCACAAATCGTAAATAGAACTTTAAAACATACATTTATTAAGGACAAAATCACGCGTCATGCTAACTATCCATGGTTCACTCCATCACAACATGTTACAATTTCCCCCATTTTAACAAAGGTTTTCAACAATTAATCTAAACAGTTACCACCACTACTAAGTCATCAATATCAATAATTGGCATAATTGTAAAACAACAACATTGCTTTTTGTTACCCTATCCATAGGCTATGACAAACTGTCACTACACAACATACTCCAACTATGTAAAATAGATTGAATAATTTAAGCCATCAAAAGCTCTTAAAACAACAACGTTAAATTAAATTTAAATTTTTTTTAGCTACCCTATACACGGGTTATAGCAAAATTGCCACTCCAAGACATACTCCAGCCTTTTTAAAGTGAATCAATAGGTTAAATCATCACAAAGCTCTTACGGCAATGGCAAAAACTTATGTCTTCCCAATTGATATCGATACTAGCATTATTGGAACACAACTGCATACTTCCGAATCTACTAATAGTTTGCAACGTCATAAATATCAACTCTAATCAATTTCCAAGTTAAAGTCACTAGCCAACACGATTAAATTTCTCTACTAACACGTTAAATTAGAACATCTTTAAACAACCAAAGATGGTTTCTTTAACAATATCGGTAGTCCACCATTACAATTAAATTGTTCTACCGACCTTATATTAAAATGTCTCTAAATAACCCACCAATTTTCTATTACCTTCACAGTAGTTTACATCATCTTAATGTTCTAACTACGCATCAAGATTTAAAGCTTTAAACATTGTCCATGGTCAAGGGCACATTAAAATAATGCAATAAATCCTAAGCATGCACATTAACACATTCAATCATTATCGCTATAGAGCAATCTACAATACTAGAAGTTTATTTAATCTCAAGCTAAAGATAACAATTACATCTTAATTGATTCAACTCACAAATTAACTTAGAAGTACATCATTCCATAAACCACATTGTTACATACTACATAACACAGACATAAAATTTCTAAACACCATCATGGGTCACCTGCCCTTGACAAACAGGAGGCAATCCCAAACATTAAAAAAAACAAACACAGTTCTAGATCAAGAACAAACACCGATAAAAAATTTCTTCTTTTCAGGCAAGGAAGAAAAACAAAATCCAAACATAAATGCAAGAGAGTTCGACCCTCAAATGTTCAATCCTAGTAGCCAAAACTCTTCAAGAAATCCAAAACCTACACTTTCCACAAAGGAAGACGGATGCATAAGGGAAGACCAAATGTCCAACCAAATTTTTCCGATAAAGATTCAAACTTAGCTCCATCCAGCTTGATCTGCAACTGAGAAACTCCAACCCTCTTCTTTTTTAAAAAAATCGGAAACAACAACCACGTAAATTTCCTCACAACGACAGTCCATAACAATAAATCAGGTGCCAAAGCAAAATTGTGACCAAAAGACGCCGCAACGTAGAACTCTTCTTCTCGTGTCTTCACTCAAAGGAGACAAAACCACAAACCGCCAAAGGACAATCAGCGAGTGCTCAAAACTAAGCATTTTCCTCGGTTTCGAACCAACCACATACCCGGAAAACCAACCAAAACCGACCGTCAACACGGTAAAGAACATCCAAGGAATCCATCACCAACCTCTTCTATTTGACTCCAGTCACTACCCGATCTACGACAGACACGGATAAGTACTCTTTCCCTACAGGGTTTAATAGTTCTTCGGTGGTGACTCTACCCGCCACACCACAAACCACAAATCACTACAAACAAAAGGTGACCGAAACCCTTCGGCACCACAACCTCCCTTATCACGATAACAAGAACAACTCAATCAATCATCTCAAAATCATAGTAACATACATTATCAAACGTAGCATTCAACAACAAAGCTTAAATTCAAACTTTAAGCATGAGGCAACGATACCCATACCCTTTCCTACTGTGCATCCATGTGTGTCAAATTTTAAATTAGTTATTCCACTAACACAAATTTTAATGTTGCTATCCTATGGCAAAATTTTTTTTGTAAGTATAACCTAAGCCATGTTTCTAAGTTATCCCAAATCACATTTTAGTTGAACCTATGGTATTTCACTAAGTTCATACACCACGGACCTGAAGCCCGCTCTGATACCAACTGTAACACCCTACAAATCTAAACTGGTCAGACAAGAAAATTTCGACAAGATCTCCCTAAAATTAGGACAAAACGGAAGCGACAACAAGATTCATAATAAACATTACAAACGGGAATAACATAAAAGCATCAATACTAGAGATAACAAGTCTAAATCAACCAAAAAACAAACATAAACGTAAAACAGCTCCAAAGAGGACATCAACAGGTCTATGATTAATAAAATTTCAGCAAGCTAATGAATTATTAAATGCACTAGTCCATGTGATTCGTGATGACCCTGGAGGGTTGATTGTGCTACTAAGCCCACCCTTCAAGCTTACGACTCGCGAGAACTACCTGAAAACAACAAAATAACAAGGGGTGAGATTGGGTAATCTCAGCAAGCGGAACAACTTCTAACAAATAACACAGCCACAGTAAAACTAGCATACCAAATTCCTCATGTACAATACCACATTACAGAGTCCACACAACCTCAGTAGAATGCATATGATTGTGCACATGCTTATGCCATGATCCTCCTCACCGTGCCCTTTCTCAGGAACACACGGTGTTGTACCGGTACGGTCGCGCACGCTGGCATCGACAAACTTCCAATGCATGATTATGCAGTTAATGCTTCATGCATAAATACATTCATAACTTCCCACTCTGAATTCACATGCTTGCATACCATCAAATAGCATGGATAAAATGCGAACATCATTGAGATAGAATATCTCAACAATTCATCTTGCAAACAACATCTTTCTTCATTCTTACTCATGATTCAAAAGCCAAACAACCACATCACAATACAGGATAGGATATTGCAATCTCATAAACAAGTAGTTAAACCATGTAGGTGTGCTGCAATTAAGGTTTATATTGAAGACGAAACAAATAGCGAGTTATAGTTTAGCAAGACCGCTACTTCCACTTGCCTTTACCAACGTGGATGACGAACCTAGTTGCGTCCAGAAGGGGCACCACCTGAACAAGCATTCTTTAAGTATATAATAACATCACAATTGATCACACAATTCAAACACGCGTTTCCTACAACCCGTTCCCCTTTTAAAACACCGAAACCCCGATCTGTCCGGATCAAACAGCAGCACCCTCTCTTCACAATTTCGTATCTTTTTTTATACAGATTATAAAAATATAAAAAAATTACAGGAACTAGATATTGACGGGATCTACAACTTTCATGAAGATCATAAATTTCAATTCCATTGTTAATTATGCCTAAACAGACGTCCAACACAGTAGACGAAATCTGTTTCCAGATTCTGTTCGTCAACTTCCAACAGCTATAACTCTCAGACCGTCGTCCCAAAAATTCTGAAAAAAATACAGAAGCTATATCTCGACGTTATCTACAACTTTATAGTTATAGGTTTTGGCAGGAAAAATCTTCTAGGTCACGTAAAACGTGAAACAATCCGTGCTGCACAATCTCCCCTTCCAAAAACAGCACCACGTGAACATCTACCCTTCTCCCCCATCAAGATCCATCCAAACCACTCACCACCAGATCTAATACACTCCTAATCCCTAGTTAGAATAGGGGTAAAAGATTGGGAATTTTACCTTGAGTTCCCCCTTGCGAACCCACGAAGAACACGCGACGATCCCCGGAGCGGAAATCTGTTCGTCCTCCTCGCCTCCACGGATCCTCTTCTCGTTTTCTCCTTCGCGTTTCGCGGTGGATCTTGAGCCACCACGCAAGGGGAGGAAGAGGTGGAGTGGGGCGGCTGCTAGGGGGAGAGGGGGAGGCGCCCTAGGGTTTGGGGTGGGGTGGCCGGCCACATGGGGAGGCGCCACCCCTGTCGGGGGAGGTGGGCCGGCCCACTTAGGGCGTGGGGAGGGGGAGGTGGGAAAAGAATTCCTACCAGGCCCAAGTTTTCCTCGGCCCACTGTTTCTAGCCCGAATACTCCAAATTTAATATTAATACGCCGCATAAACTTCAATTATTTAATTCCCCAACAATTTCCGTCATTCCTCCCGAAACAAAACCAGGAAAAAGGAACCCTAGAATCGCTCTGACGCTCTAAGGCATCACATTCTCCCCTCCTTAAAAGGATTCGTCTCCGAATCTACTCCTCTTTGCTACGAAACCTTAAAAAAAAGGCAAACTGGTAATCAACACTTTACCTTCAGCATCCTCAAAGAGTGTAGGATACTTCTTCCGCATCTGGTCCTCAAGTTCCCAAGTTGCATCCCGCTCAGACTAATTGGTCCACAAATCTTTCATTGGACACTAACACGAACTATTCCCCTATTAAAAAAAGGACACCTATTAGGTAAATCTGGTATCGATCTGGAATCTCAACTCCCACTTCTCTCTTCAACCCGTTCGCGAAACTCCGCATTCCAATCTCAACTCCTCTACCATAGTTCGTCGCATTCTGGACGACGCGAACCATGTGAGACACAACGCTCTAGGTAAGTCTCTAAATCAACCCAAACACAAACTCCTATCTCCTACAAGTGATTGATCTTTTACAAAAAGAACCAATATCCACCCTTACCAACGACAGAGATAGCATACTTTACAACCAGGGTCTCAGAACTGCTAAACAATAACAACCGAACACAATCACTACGTTTGACACAAACTCGCTCGAACCCAGCGACAAAAAGTTCCAAAAAATAATGTAATTACCTGCAACTTCCAAGTTGTCCACTACTAAATTAAGCAACCCCACCGAGGAACACATCAATTAAAACAATTCTCCAAAAAGGTTTGAATTGAGTCATACACAACCTTCCTTTACTCTTCACTTTTAAACTACTTACGATCAGCGACCCACACTAGTTTTCCCTTGTAAGAAGGTTTCGCCTTCACATTCTTCCACCCAAGGACCAGGGCAAGGAGTACAATCCTTGAATATACTCAACCATAACATAAACATTCATTTTCTTACCACAAGCTTGAACGTAAAAGAAATCTTAATTCTCACTAACACAACGAACGACAATCACCACCTTTAAGCTTTCCGCACTTTTAATTTCAGCTGATTTCCTTGCTACTTCCAAATGCATACTCCATTCGAGTCGGTCATATATAGACCACGGGTAAGACTTGCGAGTACCTTCCGTACTCAGGCTTCTGTTTTGTGGTTTTGCAGGTGAGGATCCCGCGGGGTGTGAGTTTTGCCCCTACTGCCTCTCGGTGACCGGGCGGGGTGCCGAGTAGAGGCAACCTTTGTCGTCGTACACGCCCGGGAGTGTTCTGTGGCAGAACACTTCCGGAGATGTTTTGCTTTTGGGTCTAGTTTAATAGTTGTATATCCTTCTGTTGTATAGTTAGTTTCAAAACTATGTCATTTCTATCTTGGATACTTGGCTTCTTTTGTAATGAACACTTGCTGCTTGTTGTTACTCGCCTTGTAATTGTGGTGTTATTTCCGCCTTTGTTGGCCTTCATGCCTTGTTGTTGTTGGGTTGTGGTCGTGGGGTTCGGTCTTTGTGCCGGGGTTCTTTTGTTTTGTTTGGTTAGTTTGGCTTCCGCGCGTGTCTGGTGGTGGGGTCTTCGAGTTCGTTGCCCCCTTTATGCAAATTGATGTGATACGAGGTCGTAAACCAGTATGTGGGGATCCTGGGCGAGTTTTGGGTCGCATACCGGGGGAATACCGGGATTGTTGTCGAGTTATTCGAAGGGTCTCACTGTCAGCTCAGTTGGGCTTGGGTGCTAACACTGCGAGCGCCCTTGGCGGTAAGTTGTTAGCCTGCAAATCCGATGGGGTTGACCGAGTCTTCAAATAACCCGGGGACGGTCTGGGCGGCTCCTCTCAGGCTAGTATCAGAGTAAGGTGCATAAAGACGAACCCAAAACTTGATGACCACTTAGGGAATTGATTAGGATTGTCATCATGCATTAGGTAGAAGATGGTACTCATACCCTGCCCTATGTATATGTACAGTGAGTATGGGTTACGTTGGAATCGCGCATTTCATGTCATATCATGCATGTGTCATGCCATGTTGCATCATGAACTGTGTTTTTGGGTGTGTTAGACTTGTGGGACTCCATGGCGGAGTGCTGCAGTCTAGTTGGGTTAGTCTGGGGGTTTTACCAAGTTAAAGACCTGTCCTTTTCCGTGGGGTCTAACTCTTGTTGTCTGACTTGATTGACGACAGCATGAGGACCCGTGGAAATGCGGGAGGTGATGATGGCGCTGGGCAATCGCAGCCTGGCCATGGCGACCCGCCTCCTCCTCCCAACCTTTTGGATGTTCTGATGCGATTGGAGCAGAACCAGCAGACCACTAACTGCATTTTGGAGATGTTGGTCTAGAATCAAGCCGCTCCAGGTGGCCGCGGTGAAGGGCGAGGCCGACCCAATGGCTACCTGGACTTTCTGCACACTCAGCTGTCGACGTTCCCTTGGGCCAGCGACCCGTTGGAGGCTGATGATTGGCTGCGCACCATGGAGCAGAAGTTTGCGCTCATTCATTGCGAGGATCCTCAGAAGGCACTCTTCGCGGCGCAGCAGCTTCAGGGTCCAGCCAATGCTTGGTGGGCCAACTTCCTAGTCATGCAGCCAGCTGGTCACCAGGTGACATGGGCAGAGTTCCGTGAGGCCTTTCGGGCTTATCACATCCCGAAGGGGCTTATGGATATCAAGAAGCAGCAGTTCCTTGCCCTCAAGCAGTTGAGCAAGTCGGTGATGGATTACTCACGGGAGTTCAACTACTTGGCTCAATATGCGCCGGAGGAAGTCGACACTGATCAGAAGAAGCAGGATCGCTTCATGAGTGGATTGACGGCCAAGATGCAGGATAAGCTCTCTGTTTGTGACTTCGCCGACTTCAATGCCTTGGTGAGTCGTGCAATTACTATGGAGCACAAGATGAGAAGTAGCGGAAGAGGGCGGTACAGTACTCGACGGGCGGCAGCTCACAGCGGGCCCGGACTCTTCCACCACTAAGGGCCCCTGTTCCTACACCTCCCCTGCCGGCTGGAATGGCCCGTCCTGCTCCTGTCGCTGCTCCTCGACCTCCCCAGCCACAGGCAGGAGTATGAGTGGTGACGAGCTCTGGACCCGGCCCGTGCTACAACTGTGGGCGTATGGGGCACTTCATCCGCGACTGCCCATTTCCAAGGAGGGGCAACAATTCCAACACCCCGAGACCTCAAGGCGCGACTGCACCGCCTCCACTTCCTGCGCCGAGCCATGGCCGCGTCAACTACGTCGATGCTGAGGCGATTCCTGAGGGCACCACCATGCTGACTGGTACGTTGTGCATTGAGGGACATGCTGCTAGGGTGTTGTTTGATTCGGGGGCTTCTCATTCCTTCATTAGCAAAGATTTTGTTATGCAACATCGGATGGAAGTGAGCTGTGGCCGTACCTCGTTCCTAATTGAAGCACCGGGTTCTAAGATTGTTGCAAGTCAAGTGGTCCAGAAGACCACCATGCAAATCCACGGAGTTCTTTTCGTTGTCAACCTGCTGCTCCTCGATCTTCGTGGAATAGATGCCATCTTGGGCATGAACTGGCTCACGCGGCAGCAGGCTATCCTCGATTGCTCTCATCGCTCCATCTCACTCAAGGGACCCAAGGGCGACTTGCTGACTCTACTCCTGGATGATGGCAAGACCGCTCTTTACTCCTTGAATGGTGTCGAAGTGGAAGAATTAGAGTCCATTCCCGTGATTTCAGAGTACCCGGATGTGTTCCCAGCGGAACTGCCAGGGATGCCACCTGATCGGGACATTGAGTTCGTAGTGGAGCTTCAGCCCGGGACTGCTCCCGTGTCCAAGCGACCGTATAGAATGCCACCCAATGAATTGGCCGAATTGAAGACTCAGCTGAAGGAACTGGTGGACAAGGGGTTCATTCGCCCGAGCTCCTCACCTTGGGGCTGCTCGGCTCTCTTTGTGACCAAGAAGGATGGCTCTCTTCGACTCTGTGTTGATTATCGACCGCTGAATGCCGTCACGGTCAAGAACAAATACCCTCTGCGTCGGATTGATATCCTGTTTGATCAGCTTGCTGGTGCACGGGTATTCTCTAAGATAGACTTGAGGCTTGGGTACCATCAGATCAAGATTCGAGCCGAGGATGTCCCGAAGACAGCCTTCTCCACCCGATATGGATTATATGAGTACACCGTCATGTCGTTCGGTCTGACGAATGCACCGGCGTACTTCATGTACCTCATGAACTCTATCTTCATGGAGGAGCTCGATTCCTTTGTGGTGATCTTCATCGATGACATCCTCGTCTACTCGAAAAGTGAGGAAGAGCATGCAAAACATCTTCGTATCGTTCTTGGGAGACTCCGGGAACATCGCCTTTATGCCAAGTTCAGCAAGTGCGAGTTCTGGCTGAAGGAGGTCTCCTTCCTGGGACATGTCCTTTCCGAGCAAGGTGTCGCTGTCGACCCAAGCAAGGTACAGGATGTCCTCAAATGGGAACAACCCAAGACAGTCACCGAGATTCGCAGTTTTCTTGGGCTTGCAGGCTATTACCGCCGATTCATTCAAGACTTCTCGAAGATTGCCAAGCCCATGACTGAGCTAGTGAAAAAGGGTGCTAAGTTCAAATGGTCAGCGGGCTATGAGCAAGCATTTCAGGCCTTGAAACAGCGCCTCACCACAGCTCCTGTCCTCACACAACCGGACATCCACAAACCGTTTGATGTTTATTGCGATGCATCAGGCATCGGCCTTGGCTGCGTGCTCATGCAAGAGAGCCGGGTTGTTGCCTATGCATCTCGACAATTGAAGCATCATGAAGAGCACTACCCCACTCATGATTTGGAGCTTGCAGCAGTGGTCCATGCCTTAAAAATCTGGCGCCATTATCTCATGGGGAACAAGTGCGAGATCTACACCGATCACAAAAGTCTCAAGTACATCTTCACTCAGGCAGATTTGAATATGACACAAAGAAGGTGGCATGAGCTGATCAAGGACTACAATTTGGAAGTCCATTACCACCCGGGAAAGGCTAATGTGGTGGCGGATGCGTTGAGTCGCAAGGCTCGATGCAATTGCATCACTCTTCAACCCAGAGCACCACCCTCTGTGCTGAATTTCAGTAACTTGGCTTAGGAATGGTTGAAGAAGGGTTCTTGGCTAATCTGGAGTTGAATTCCACATTGCTGGATCAGATTAGAGAGGCTCAAGAGGGGGACAATGACGTTGCCCGGATTTGCGGAGAACTGAATTCTGGCCAAGCCACTAACTTCTGTCTTGATGACCGTGGAACCTTGTGGTTCGACAAACGCCTGGTCGTCCCCAAGAACCAGGAATTGCGAAGAAAAGTTCTCGATGAGGCCCACAACTCCATACTCACAATTCTTTTGGGCAGCAACAAAATGTAACAAGACCTGAAGCAACGGTTTTGGTGGATTCGCATGAAGCGTGACATTGCTCGCTATGTGGCCGAATGTGATGTCTGCAAGAGGGTAAAGCCTGAACACCTTAAGCCAGCTGGCACTCTTTAGCCATTGCCAATTCCAAGTTGGAAGTGGGAAGACATCAGCATGGATTTCATCACTGGGCTGCCAACGACTTCTTCGGGTCATGACTCGATCTGGGTTATAGTCGATAGGCTGACAAAGTCCGCACATTTTCTAGCCGTTCGCACCACCTATCCAACCAAGAGGTATGCAGAGATGTACATTTCCCGGATTGTGTGTCTTCATGGAGTGCCCAAGCGGATAGTTTCAGATCGGGGCTCTCAGTTCGTTTCCCGGTTCTGAAGAAGTTTGCATGAAGCATTAGGCACCAAGCTGTTACACAGCTCAGCCTATCATCCGCAGACTGACGGCCAAACCGAGAGGGTCAATCAAATCCTCGAGGATATGTTGAGGGCTTGCGTTCTATCTTATGGGAAAAAGTGGGACGAGTGCCTCCCATATGCTGAGTTTGCTTACAACAACAGCTACCAAACCAGCATCAGAATGTCTCCTTTCGAAGCACTCTATGGTTGTAGCTGTCGGACACCCCTGAATTGGTCCGAGAGTGGAGAACGACCATTCTTTGGGCCGGATCTGGTTAAAGCTGTAGAAGAGAAGGTGAAGACCATTCGAGAAAACCTGAGAATAGCACAATCGCGACAGAAGAGCTATGCTGACCGCCGTAGGAGACCCCTCTCCTTCGATGTTGGCGATCATGTCTATCTGAAGGTGTCTACTCTCCGGGGCACCCGTCGCTTCGGAATCAAAGGAAAATTAGCACCTCGCTACATAGGTCCTTTCCAGATCCTTGCAAAGCGTGGTCAAGTGGCGTACCAGCTAGAGCTTCCTCCCTCTCTGGCAATGGTCCACGATGTCTTCCATGTATCTCAGTTGAAGAAGTGCCTCCGTACTCCTTTTGAGTCACTAGAGGTGGATGAACTCGAAGTCCAACCTGAACCAGATCTGTCTTACCAAGAGCGTCCTATTCGGGTTTTGGAAGAAGCCGAACGCAAGACACGTCGGAAGACCCTCAAGTTCTACAAGATTCAGTGGAGCAATCATACCGAAGACGAAGCCACTTGGGAGCCCGAAGATCGTCTGAGGAACGGGTATCTCGAGTTCTTTCGTACCATGTAAGTTGCTAGTATGCAAACTCTTCGCAACCCCAAGCATGTCGATCCGTGTGTGGCTGTACTGTCTAACCCTGTTCCATCCTGCCTGTGCGTCGGTTCTGAATCTCAGGGCGAGATTCCTTTAAGGGAGAGGGTTTGTCAAGGCCCCACTTTCAAAAATTCTGGGTGATCCGGAATGTCCGGATTAAATCCCCGGAATATCCGGATGTAGCCCGGAATGTCCGAATAAATTGTCCGGAGTATCCGGATTGGATCGCCCGAGCACCCTAACCCGGAGTGTCCGAGTTAGTGCTACCGAACACCCCAACCCGGAGTCTCCGGGTTAAACGTCCAGAGAGTCCGGACTTTGCGGGGGTTTTTTATAAAAGTCCCATTTCGTGGCTTTCACTCATCTCTCGTCCTCTCCACTTGCTCTCCACCTCTCCCGTGCATCTCCTCCACCCGAGCTCGTCTCTGGCGACTCTCCACTCTGGCGACCTCCCGTGGTCCTCCCCGGTGATTTCTCCATCCCGATGACCTCAAGCTCCTCCTCAAGCCGGCTTCCCCTTCCTCCCCTACGTCCTCCTTTAAGGTGAGACCTCCTTTGGAGCTTGATTCGTGAGTTCTTGGGTTCTAGGGCTTCGATGGGGTTGGATTTGGGGCTTTGTTTGTAGATTGGGGTTGGGGTTGAATTTTGGGGTGTTAGGGTTTTGGTGGGTGGTTGGGTTTTGGGGTGGTTTAGGCAATGTTGGAGGTTAGGTTTAGAGATCGGGGTTAGATGGTGCCATTCTAAGCATCAGATTGGATTTTGGTTGGAGATGTTAAGAATGAGCCTCGTTCGTCGTGGTTTGAGCTAGCATCGGAGCCTCTCCATCTTAGCCACGTGTAGGAAAGCAGAAGATCGGGCCCCCGCGGTGCCGTAAGACTTGGGAGTACCTCCGTGTTGTGCGCTATCTTCCAAGCCCTGGGCCATCCGGAGTGTCCGACCGAATGGCCCGGAGTGTCCGGCTTATCCGGACTGTCCGGGTTTACCTGATCTGTTCGGTGGGTAATTTCATTGTGTTTCTTTTCGTTCGCATTTGCATGCATCTCATTTACGCATTGTACTCGTGTAGAGAACAAGGCCGCGATGACCGACGTGACCGTGGTTGAGGGGATTGCCGACGAGCAACTTGTCGTCGATCCGCCGGCAGAAGCACAAGGCAAGCACCTAAGCATCTTGAACCATATGCGTAATTTACTTTTGTGAATTTAACTGCTTATTGGATAATTAAGTGTTGCATTAGTAACTGAAATGTGGGATAGGCTAGATCCTAATTATTGCATGTACCATCCTTGTTACTTGTTGAACACCTCCATTGGAGCTAGATTATGGGTACTATTTGTGTCACGCTTAGTATGCTTAGAGGTCGGGTTTGGGCCAAGTGGTGCATGGTTCCACTGCTTGAGGACTTTCACATTATATTCTCTGGAACGATTCGGTTATGGTTGTGTTGTGGAAAAAGGTATAATTGGAGACCGAGCGGGAGAGAGGGACGTTTGGGTAAGGACACTCAAATGTGGTAGTCCCGCCTGAGTCAGCTAAGGACCGATCAGATGTTTAACTGTGGCCGAGCACAAATTGGTTGATCGCATGCCGGTATGGGACGGTAAAGCTATTCTTTTATCGCATGCCGTTCGATGGGGCATACACCTCATGTGGTGGGACGTGGTTGAGGGCGAGGCTTAGGCCGACTCTCGAGGGCCAAGCCGGGTTTGGGCCGCTCGAGGGGGTGCTAGGTGCTCGGACCGCATGAAGATGTCCCCAACGGATTGGTATGGATGGGAGGATGGTTGACACGAGGTTCCTTGTGGCACGTGTCGTGCGATCAATGCTTCCCTGCAGGGTTAATTAAGCGATTCGAATTTTCGCGCTCTCGGATATGAGCACGCTTGGTTATCTGTTACTACACGTAGTAAATACTTGAACTGAAGTTCGCCTTTTGGCTTGAGATCGAAAGTGTTATGAGATCTATTGCTTTGTTAATATTAAATGTTGCACTCCACTCTAGAAATAGGTGCCATTACAACTGCTTTAAATTGAGAATGGAATAGTGTTACTAAACAACAAACAAAGTTAAGCTTTCCGCACTTTTAACTTCAGCTGATTTCCTTGCTACTTCCAAATGCATACTCCATTCGAGTCGGTCATATATGGACCACGGGTAAGACTTGCGAGTACCTTCCGTACTCAGGCTTCTGTTTTGTGGTTTTGCAGGTGAGGATCCCGCGGGGTGTGAGTTTTGCCCCTACTGCCTCTCGGTGAACGGGCGGGGCGCCGAGTAGAGTCTACCTTCGTCGTCGTACACGCCCGGGAGTGTTCAGTGGCATAACACTTCCGGATATGTTTTGCTTTTGGGTCTAGTTTAATAGTTGTATATCCTTCTGTTGTATAGTTAGTTTCAAAACTATGTCATTTCTATCTTGGATACTTGGCTTCTTTTGTAATGAACACTTGCTGCTTGTTGTTACTCGCCTCGTAATTGTGGTGTTATTTCCGCCTTTGTTGGCCTTCGTGCCTTGTTGTTGTTGGGTTGTGGTCGTGGGGTTCGGTCTTTGTGCCGGGGTTGTTTTGTTTTGTTTGGTTAGTTTTGCTTCCGCGCGTGTCTGGTGGTGGGGTCTTCGAGTTCGTTGCCCCCTTTATGCAAATTGATGTGATACGAGGTCGTAAACCAAAATGTGGGGATCCTAGGCGAGTTTTGGGTCGCATACCGGGGGAAGAACGGGATTGTTGTCGAGTTATTCGAAGGGTCTCACTGTCGGCTCAGTTGGGCTTGGGTGCTAACACTTCGAGCACCCTCGGTGGTCCGTTGTTAGCCTCCAAATCCGATGGGGTTGACCGAGTCTTCAAATAACCCGGGGACGGTCTGGGCGGCTCCTCTCAGGCTGGTATCAGAGCAAGGTGCATAAACACGACTCGAATCCGGTCTTTTTTTTGGTCTGGAACGATCTGACTTGTTTTCCTTTCAAGTGCTATATGGCACTCAGTTTCGTTTTGTGCATCGCTTTCTATTTTTTCAGCTTAGGAACTCGTCGTTGTGGAATATTTCACGGCGACTCGGATGGATTCGAAATGCATGCCTAAATGAGTTACAACACATATGAATTGCATTCGGTGTGTTTGGCACCCGGCTTCATTTCGTTCACCATTTTCGTTTCGTGCCGCAATGTTTCATTTTGCGTGCTAGGTTGCAGCGTGTAAGGTGCTTGCCATAATGTTCCATTTCGTGCATCATTTTCGGCGTGCGTGGTGTTTGCCACAATGTGCCATTTCGTGCATCATTTTCATTTTCGAATGGCTTCCACTGCAGTGCCCGTTGGGACGCGTAGTGGAGGAATGTTTCAGACCTACTCGAATGGATTCGATACAAATGATGAAAAGCAATAGCAAACATCGTGGATGAATATTTCGCATCGACTCGACGTACTCGAAATGCTTGTCGAAATGGGATAGGGCATATATGAAGTCCATTCGGGGAGTTTGACACCAATTTTCCTTTCGTGCATCGTTTCCGTCCGTACGCAGCTTGCAGAACACCTTGCGACCCGTCGCGGAGGGATGTTTCCACACTCACTCGGACGTATTCGAAATGAATGCAAAACTGTAGCAGCAATGCATGGAAAGTCCACTCGCGCAGTTTGGCCTACATTTTCATTTCGTTCATCGTTTTGATACGCACGCAGCTTGCAGTACCCGTTGGCACCTATCGCGGTAAAATGTTTTGCACCGACCCGGATGCAACAGAAATGCATGCCGAAATAAGCTTGGGCACACATGAACTATATTCAGGGTGTTTGCCGCAAGCTTTTGTTTTCGTACTCGTTCTCGTACAAAAGTGACTTGTGGTACCATTTTGTCGTGTAGGTTCGCACCGACACGGATGAGCCCAAATTGCTTGCTAAAAGTTGATTGACACTCAGCTTCATCTTATGCGTCGTTTTCTTGTGAAAATCCTTGCACCATACAGTACTCGTCGCGGATAAATGTGTCACACGACTCGGAAAGATTTAAAATGCATGCCGAGATGTGCTTGGGCATATTTGTAGTTCATTCGGCATGTTTGGAACAATGTTTTGTTTTTTGCACCATTCTCGTACGCGTGTAGTTTACAATACCATTAGGGACTCATTGTGCATGAATGTTTCGCTTCGAGCCGGACGTACTCGAAATGCTTGCTGAAACGGGCTAGGCCGCATATGAAGCCCATTCGGAGAGTTTGACACCGAGTTTCGTTTCGTGCATCGTTTTCATTCGGACGCAGCTTGCAGTACCCCTTGTGACCCGTCGCGAAGGGATGTTTCACACTCACTCGGACGTATCCAAAATGAATGCAGAATTGTGCTGAAACGCACAAGTGAACATCGCAAGTTAATTCTGGGTGTTTGGCACTCAATTTCGTTTCGTGCATCGCTTTCGATTTTTTCAGCTTAGGAACTCGTCGTTGTGGAATATTTCACGGCGACTCGGACGGATTTGAAATGCATGCTTAAATGAGTTACAACACATATGAATTGCATTCGGTGTGTTTGGCACCCGGCTTCATTTCGTTCACCGTTTTCGTTTCGTACCGCAATGTTTCATTTTGGCGTTCTAGGTTGCAGCGTGTAAGGTGCTTGCCATAATGTTCCATTTCGTGCATTATTTTCGGCGTGCGTGGTGTTTTCCACAATGTGTCATTTCGTGCATCATTTTCATTTTCGAATGGCATCCGCTGCAGTGCCCGTTGGGACGCGTCGTGGAGGAATGTTTCAGACCTACTCTAATGGATTCGATACAAATGATGAAAAGCAATAGCAAACATCATAAGTTCTTTCGGGGTGTTTGGCACTCGGTTCTGTTTCGTGCATCGGTTTCGTTTGTATTCAGGTTTTATTACACGTGGGAACCCGTCGTGGTGGAACATTTGACACCGACTCGGATATATTCAAAATGCATGCCGAAATGAGTGGAAACACATATGAATTCCACTCGATGTGTTTGGCACTCAGTTTCATCTCGTGCAAAGTTTTCGAACGGGCGCCGCTTGTTTTATTCGTTCGTGCTAATCGCGGAGAAATGTTTCACAACAACTCGGACGGACTCGAAATGCATGCCGGAATGTGCTTGGGCAAATATGAAGTTCATTCGGCATGATTGGAACGAAGTTTCGTTTCGTGCAGCGTTTTGGTACGTGTGTAGTTTACAGTACCATTAGGGACACATCGTGGATGAATATTTCGCATCGACTCGACGTGCTCGAAATGCTTGTCGAAATGGGATAGGGCATATATGAAGTCCATTCGGGGAGTTTGACACCAATTTTCCTTTCGTGCATCGTTTCCGTCCGTACGCAGCTTGCAGAACACCTTGCGACCCGTCATGAGGGATGTTTCCACACTCACTCGGACGTATTCGAAATGAATGCAAAACTGTAGCAGCAATGCATGGAAAGTCCACTCGCGCAGTTTGGCCTACATTTTCATTTCGTTCATCGTTTTGATACGCACGCAGCTTGCAGTACCCGTTGGCACCTATCGCGGTAAAATGTTTTGCACCGACCCGGATGCAACAGAAATGCATGCCGAAATGAGCTTGGGCACACATGAACTCTATTCAGGGTGTTTGCCGTAAGCTTTCTTGTCGTACTCGTTCTGGTACGAAAGTAACTTGTGGTACCATTTTGTCGTGTAGGTTCGCACCGACATGGATGAGCCCAAATTGCTTGCTAAATGAGCTACGGCAGACATGAAGTCCATTCTGGTTGATTGACACTTAGCTTCATCTTATGCGTCGTTTTCTTGTGAAAATCCTTGCACCATACAGTACTCGTCGCGGAAGAATGTGTCAAACGACTCGGAAAGATTCAAAACAGATGCCGAAATGTGCTTGGGCATATATGTAGTTCATTCGGCATGTTTGGAACAATGTTTTGTTTTTTGCACCATACTAGTACGCTTGCAGTTTACATTACCATTAGGGAGCCATTGTGCATGAATGTTTCGCTTCGAGTCGGACGTACTCGAAATGTTTGCTGAAACGGGCTAGGGCGCATATGAAGCCCATTCGGAGAGTTTGACACCGAGTTTCGTTTCGTGCATCGTTTTCATTCGGACGCAGCTTGCAGTACCCCTTTTGACCCGTCGCGGAGGGATGTTTCACACTCACTCGGACGTATTCAAAATGAATGCAGAATTGTGCTGAAACGCACAAGCGAACATCGCAAGTTAATTCTGGGTGTTTGGCACTCAGTTTCGTTTCGTGCATCGCTTTTGATTTTTTCAGCTTAGGAACTCGTCGTTGTGGAATATTTCACGGCGACTCGGACGGATTCGAAATGCATGCTTAAATGAGTTACAACACATATGAATTGCATTCGGTGTGTTTGGCACCCGGCTTCATTTCGTTCACCGTTTTCGTTTAAATCGCAATGTTTCATTTTGGCGTTCTAGGTTGCAGCGTGTAAGGTGCTTGCCATAATGTTCCATTTCGTGTATTATTTTCGGCGTGCGTGGTGTTTTCCACAATGTGTCATTTCGTGAATCATTTTCATTTTCGAATGGCATCCGCTGCAGTGCCCGTTGGGACGCGTCGTGGAGGAATGTTTCAGACCTACTCGAATGGATTCGATACAAATGATGAAAAGCAATAGCGAACATCATTAGTTCTTTCGGGGTGTTTGGCACTCGGTTCTGTTTCGTGCATCGGTTTCGTTTGTATTCAGGTTTTATAACCCGTGGGAACCCGTCGTGGCGGAACATTTGACACCGACTCGGACATATTCAAAATGCATGCCGAAATGAGTGGAAGCACATATGAATTCCACTCGATGTGTTTGGCACTCAGTTTCATCTCGTGCAAAGTTTTCGAACGGGCGCCGCTTGTTTTATTCGTTCGTGCTCATCGCGGAGAAATGTTTCACAACAACTCGGATGGACTCGAAATGCATGCCGGAATGTGCTTGGGCAAATATGAAGTTCATTCGGCATGATTGGAACGAAGTTTCGTTTCGTGCACCGTTTTGGTACGTGTGTACCATTAGGGACACATCGTGGATGAATATTTCGCATCGACTCGACGTACTCGAAATGCTTGTCGAAATGGGATAGGGCATATATGAAGTCCATTCGGGGAGTTTGACACCAATTTTCCTTTCGTGCATCGTTTCCGTCCGTACGCAGCTTGCAGAACACCTTGCGACCCGTCGCGGAGGGATGTTTCCACACTCACTCGGACGTATTCGAAATGAATGCAAATCTATAGCTGCAATGCATGGAAAGTCCACTCGCGCAGTTTGGCCTACATTTTTATTTCGTTCATCGTTTTGATACGCACACAGCTTGCAGTACCCGTTGGCACCTATCGCGGTAAAATGTTTTGCACCGATCCGGATGCAACAGAAATGCATGCCGAAATGACCTTGGGCACACATGAATTCTATTCAGGGTGTTTGCCGCAAGCTTTCTTTTCGTACTCGTTCTCGTACGAAAGTGACTTGTGGTACCATTTTGTCGTGTAGGTTCGCACCGACACGGATGACCCCAAATTGATTGCTAAAATGAGCTACGGCAGACATGAAGTCCATTCTGGTTGATTGACACTCAGCTTCATCTTATGCGTCGTTTTCTTGTGAAAATCTTTGCACCATACAGTACTCGTCGCGGAAGAATGTGTCACACGACTCGGAAAGATTCAAAACGCATGCCGAAATGTGCTTGGGCATATATGTAGTTCATTCGGCATGTTTAGAACATTGTTTTGTTTTTTGCACCATTCTAGTACGCGTGTAGTTTACATTACCATTAGGGACTGTAACACCCCAAAATTTTGCTTTTCTTAAATTCATGAGTGATTTGGCACTTTGGTGGATTTTTGGAATTTTCTGGAATTTATTTGGATTTATTTGGAATTTATTTGAATTTATTCCATTTTGAAATAATTAAAGAATTTAATTTTGCAAATAAAATTTTGTTGGAAATATTTTATTTGAGTCCCAAATACCCTAAAATATTTTCCAGAATTTTTCTGAGTATTTTGCTATTTTTAATGAATTAAATGAATTACTGGGAATTATTTTAAATATTAAATCGCTGGAAAATGCGATTGGGTTTGTACTGTTCATCCGATCGAGCCCGAGTCAGACTCGAGTTCGAGTCCGACCCGAGCCAGCCGACTCGACCGAACCACGTTCGAACCCAAACCCACGGGGACCGTCGGATCGAGATCCAACGGTCATGATCGACCCGACCCCGACCCGAGCCGGCGACCGACCCGGCCGCGCCGGCGATCGCGTGGCGCTGATCGTGCCACGTGGATCGCTGTCCGTCGTCGTCGTTTCCGCCGAAGTCCGAGCCGGACTCGCCGCCGCGCCGCCGTGGGAACTAGGTTTCCGTTTTGCGGAAGCCGAGGCTATTTAATGCCCGGCTCACACCCGAGATCGCCTTGACCTTGCGCACCGTAGCCTGAACAACGTCGCTGAGCCGCCGCCGTTGAGCCGCAATCGCTCGCCGGAGTTGCCTCTTCCCTCCGCCGTGGTTCTTTGCCGATTGCGGCCATCTCCGTCGTCCTCCGCCGCCGTTGTGCCCAGAACCGGACTCCTCGCGTCGAGGCGCACCCGAAGCTACCTCTCACTTCGCCGGAGGGGCCCCGCAACGTCGTTGCCGTGGTCGTCGTCTCCAACTCCGACAAGCCAGCGCCGCCGTGGGCCATCGACGGACTTCAAGCTCCCTCAGCCGTCGGATCTTCATCCAAGGGCCCAGATTGCGCCACGTCATCTCACGGTGAGATTCCGTCCAAAACCACTAGATCCAATCTTGACCGTCCGATCTAGATCCAACGGTCCAGATCAAACGCGTTAACCCAAACGCGTGAGAGCCAGATCTAATCTGGGCCGTTGAATTTCAAATCAACGGCCGAGATTGCGCCACGCGTCCGGGGAGGCTGACCGTCGCGGTCAGTGCCGTCCACGCGCGTGTGCGTGTGACGCTGACACGCCGGGCCCGCGTGTCGGCCGACGCGTGATTAAACCGCACCATGACGCCACGCCGACGCCATGGCGGGCTCAAGATGTCACGGGCCGTCCCGAGCGTCGACGCAATGACGCCACGGTCCCACTGTCGGCCGTGGCCGAGCCCGACGTCAGCAGTGACGTCACCCGAGGGGGACCCACCTGTCAGTCTCACGTGAGCCGTGGACCGGGTCCACGGTAGACCCAAACCGAGCGTGGACCGAGTCCATGGACCGGCTGACGTCAGCAGACCAATCAGAGGCTGACACGTGTCCTCGCTGACGCAATAATTAATTTCTGAAAAAGAAAATGATTTAATAATTCGGTTTAATAATTAATTTGAATTTCAAAACTTCAAACGCTTATAACTTTTGCGTTTCAACTCCGATTTGAGTGATTCAAATTTCTAAATTTGTATAAAATTGAGACCTACCTAAATATAAATTTTATTTAATTTTTGGAGTAAAGTTTTTCTCTGTAAAATTATTTAATTGATTATTTAAACTTTAAATAATCATAACTTTTGCATTTTAACTCCAAATTTGACGATTCCAGTTTCTAAAAATTCATAAAATTATGTTCTCTCTGTTTATGGATTTTATTTGGATGTTTGGACAATTTTTGCCTATTGTTTATTCGTGTATTTGCTATTTGCACGCTTTACGAGTAGACGTTGAAGTGCCGGAAGGATTCGAAGGAGAAGTATTGACTCAGGATCCAACTAAAGACCAAGAACAAGTACTTTTTGAAGGCAAGTTGTGCTTTGACCATGTTGATCCTATTTTGAAACCTATTTTGATTTAACCTATTGCATGCTAGTTCAATTAGAAAATACTTTATTTAGATTTGGGGAATTAGATAAATACCAATTTGCTGTATGACACCTTGATTACTTAAATATGTGCCATGACCCCTTGTCACCCTAGTTGTGAATTACTAGTTGGACATTATTAAATTGCCAACATGGGTTTTAGACCGTTATAGTATACTGCTTAGACACTTTCGTGCTCATGACATGATTTTGGACAAACAAATGTTAATATTGACTTAATGATATATTGAACCTGTTTTGGAAAGGTATCATGTGATGTTGATGGCACGTGGTGCATGGTAATCAACTGGGTTTGATAACTAGTTTTTGACCGGGGCATGTGGCAAGAATGATCAGGTGGGCCAGTTGTGGCACAGGGGATGTTGATTTGGTTCTTCGGGTAGTCTTGCCCTGGTCACCCTAAGGACTTAACCTTGCAAGCCTTTGAACTGGGTCTAACATGCAACCACATGTCTGTAATGGGACGGACCTAGTTGACTAAGTTGCTAATAACGTACCTGTGGGACCTCAGGAGGTCAACTACACCCTTTGTGTAAGTTGTACGGGGGAGCGTCTGGCCGAGGCCAGTACCCATCTAACGGTTGATTGGCCTAAACTTCGCCTTAGCTAAGGGAAGGGTTAGTGTGCAATAACCGGGGAGGACCACTTGTATTGTTAGAAGTTTCCGAAAGACTTTGTTACGGGAACTCGCCTTTGTGGTGTTTGACTGTATCTTGTGGGTAAAGTGCATAACCTCTGCAGAGTGTAGAATCTATTCGAATAGCCGTGTCCGCGGTATTGGACATCGCTCGGGAATTACAGTCAAGGGTTAGATTTTCTCAAAAATAACTTTGGTTTGGAGAGGTTGGGTTGAATTAATAATGATGTTGATGGAAATGTGGTTTAGGATGGGAAAGATGTTTGTTAAACTCCTTGAAAAAGTTATTTATGCTTTACTTGTTTCTACTGCTTTCGAATCTACTTATGATACTTGTTAAATGCTGTTTACTGCAAAAATACCTTGAGCCACTCCTTTGTATTAAGCCATGCATGTAGTATATTAGCTGCATTCTGTGCATGACTTGCTGAGTACCAAGTACTCACCCTTGCCTCAATACAACACCAGTTGAAGAGGAGACTACACCAGCTTTGGAGGAGGAGCTCCAAGAGGAACCGTCTACTTAGGAAGCGAGCCCAGTCAGTTGCCTGTGGTATACTGGATGGCGCCACGAAGTTATTTGATTTTTCCGCTGCTATTATTTCTCTCTTAATAAGCTTCGCCTTGCGAGGCATACATTTGTAACTTGACCGTAAGGTCGAGTAACCAGTTTGACTATTTAAATAAAGTACTTTATTAGTATCGAGTGGTATGATTGTGATATTTACCGATGTTAAGACTGTGTGCACTAGCGCGTTCCTGGACTAGTGCTGAATACACAGAGGGTCCGGATTTGCAAATTCGGGGTCCCGACAGAGGTGGTATCAGAGCCATACTGACCGTAGGCTCAACCCTAAGCTAGAATGGTCGTAGTGAGGATAAAACCTATTTTCTAAAGCTAAAAATTTGTCAAGATAAGAAATGACATCTCGACTTACCCCCTTCTCTCTTTCCTTGTCTCTTGCTGAATATTCCCTTACCTTGTCACGATTTCGAGTTCTTACGAGAGCACTCTTGTGACAGATGGAGGGAGAGTTCAACTACGTCGATCTGGAGGTTGGTCACGCCGCGGAACTTTGGCATATGCTTCAGACTCTCGGAGATTTTGAGAAGCCGCAATACCAAGTGGAAGTGATCAGACAAGCAGGATTGATCAAGGCTTGTGACGTGAAGATTGAGGTACCTGCTAGGAAGAAGGGCCCAGGCAATCGCCCGATACACCGCCTTTGCCAGGAGGTCTACAATGCAGATGGGTATCCAAGAAGTATCACGACGAGCAATGCGGCACATTACCCGTATCTACGCCAGCGAGTTGGAGAGCACGGTGTTCCGTTATCACCCGCGCAGCAATAACCTTCTTGACCCGAAGGCGATTCAGGATGAGGATGCCATGGTTACACAGTTGGCATGACTTGTTGTCGCCCAGGAGGATGTACTCGATGATACAAGCAAAGAGCTACAGAAGGCCCGCAAGGAGATCACGACAGAGAAGAACAGATGGCGGGAAGCTCAAGAGTATGTATCCCACCTTCTGCAAAGGATTGGAGAGTTGGAGATGGCTTTATACGGACCAGAACCAGAGCCAGTACTCGAGCTACACGAGCCAGATCCGGAGGAGTCAGATCTCGATGAGGACACTGCTCTTCGACTACCACAGATGACACAGTTGCTGGACATGGCAATCGTTTCGCGCCTATGCCGCAGCATCCGTACCCAGGCCGTGGAGGTTTTCTTGATGAGTGAGCATAGGTTCTATAGTGAGACTCCTTCGCCGAGTCGCGTCATAGAATAAAGAGTCACCCTTTAGGCGTTAGACTCCAGTGTTAGTTCGATTTGGATTTTCATTGTTTGCTGAGTGTGCAGTATGTGTTGCAAGGCCCTTAGGCATTGTAAGCAACCATACCAAGTTATTAGTATCAATAATAAAGTTGGACCTTAAAGTTACACCTTTCGCCCCGCATAAGTTCCATATTACTTGTCTATTCTTGATTCCCCCTCATCTCTAAAACTTAGAGCAAATCGACAGATGGTAAACACCCGCGGAAACTTTGGAAGCAATGGAAGTGGTTCTCGCCCAGCAGAAAACCCCAATGATGGAGCACCAAAGACCGCCATTGATATGCAGAATTTTGGAGCATTTCTTGCTGCTCGGACTCGATTGATGCATGCTATGATGCAACAAATGCAACACGTCCTTTGCTCAGGCCACGACTAATCAAGTCAATCGGGGACAACGCCGTAATACAAGGCTGCCGAGTTCATGAGGACTCACCCACCCACTTTCTCCGGAAATGCCAATCCATTGGAAGCCGATGATTGGTTAAGGTCAATCGAGAGGAAGCTACACATAGCTCAATGTATAGGAAATGAGAAGGTACTCTACGCTTCTCATCAGTTGGAAGGAACAGCCGCCGAATGGTGGGAGAACTTCTGTGCCACGCAAGAGAACCCTCAAGAGATCACTTGGGAGGAGTTCACGCTTGCGTTTAAATCGATATCACGTGCTGAAGGAATCATGGATCTCAAGAAGGAGGAGTTCAGAGCATCAAGCAAGGTAATCACCGGTGGCCGACTACTGAACAAGTTCACACAGCCTAGCACGCTACGCTTTGAGGATGTAGCGACGGATAAAGCTTGAGATAGTCTCGCTTCATGAAGGGACTTAACTCAGGACTACAAGTAGGACTGATCACCCACACCTTTCCAGATTTCCAAGAGTTGGTGAATAAGGCGCTTATCCTTGAGGACAAGCGCAAGGAACTGGATGAGAACAGGAAGCGCGAGAATGCAACGAGGATCACGCCAGGAACGCATAGCCGTCGAGAGTTGCACCAAATCAATTTTTAGATTCCAGCCACAATGCTACAAGGATACCGTCACCGGCACCAAGACCCGTCAATCGTAACTACTGGACCCAGCCCCGCTAGAAACACCGCTCGAGCAAAGAAGGAACAAGTGAGACGCCGCTACAAGCGCAACGAGCCAGACACTTTGCCAACGATTGTCCAAGAAGACAGCAGAGTGACCCCGATTCGCTTCAATCTAGGAACCACCCAGCTAGGACGCCAAGACCAGGAACCACATCCTGGCGTGGTGAGAGGCCGAAGTCAACCATGTCACCGCAGATGCAACTGCAGAATGCTACGGACGTCGTCTTGGGTAAGTTACTTGTTAACTCGATACTGCAATTTTGTTTGATTCTCGAGCTTCGCATTCGTTTGTTTCGCAAGGCTTTGCTGCTAGAAACGATTTGGGGATTGCAAGACTTAAGTGCATGCTTTTAGTTCAAACCCTGGTTCCGAACTCCGAACGAAAGTAGGATGTTCCGGTGAGAATACTAATAGATGGAATAGAGTTCCTAGCGAACCTTATAATTTTGGAGACCCGGACCTTAGACGTTATTTTGGGAATGGATCGTTATCCAAATACAAGGCCGTATTGGATTGTGGACGAAGGACTATCTCGATTGAGAGCCCGTGTGGAAAGAAAGTGGAATTTCAAGCTCTGCCGTTAGAGAAGGACAGTTGATGGTTAACGGCACCAAGGCAATCAGCATAGAGGATGTCTCAAGAGTGAATGAGTACCCGGATGTTTTTCCGAAGATCTACAGTATGCCGCCAGACAGGGACATAGAGTTTGTGATAGAGCTTGTACCTGGTACAGCACCAATAGCAAAGAGACCCTATCGGATGTCCACCGAGGAGTTGGTAGAGATGAAGAAACAGCTAGAGGAGTTAATGGAGAAAGGATTTATCAGACCGAGTTCGTCGCCGTGGGGAGCACCAGTTTTGTTTGTCAAGAAGAAGGACGGGAGTTTCAGGATGTGCATCGACTACCGTGCACTCAATGAAGTCACCGTGAAGAATAAGTACCCGTTACCCAGGATTTATGATTTGTTCGATCAGCTGAGAGGAGTCGGAATTTTCTCCAAGATTGATCTGAGATCGGGATACCATCAGTTGAAGATCCGATCAGAAGATATTCCGAAGACTGCATTCTCGTCAAGATATGGACATTACGAGTTTACAGTTATGTCTTTTGGACTAACGAATGCGCCAGCATATTTCATGAATATGATGAATAAGGTGTTCATGGAATATTTGGACAAGTTTGTCGTCGTGTTCATAGATGATATCCAAATCTACTCCAAGACAGAGGATGAACATGCCGAACACTTGAGGCGAGTTTTGGAAAAGCTGAGGGAACAGCAACTCTTCGCCAAGTTTAGTAAGTGTGATTTTTGGAAGGACAAGGTGGAGTTTCTTGGACATGTAATGACCGCTGAAGGAGTCGCCGTAGATCCAAGCAAGGTAGAAGCTGTGTTACATTGGGAGTACCAAGATCGTGACCCAGATCCGGAGTTTCCTTGGAATGGCAGGGTACTACCGCCGTTTCATTGAAGGCTTTTCGACAATTGCGAAACCTCTTACGCAATTGCTGAAAAAGGAGAAGAAGTTTGCATGGACGTCAGAATGTGAGGAAGGATTTCAGGAGCTGAAAAAGCGATTGACATCAGCATCGGTGTTAGTTCTACCGGATGTTGCTCAAAGCTTTGATATTTATTGTGACGCATCGCGCCAAGGACTTGGATGTGTGCTGATGCAGAATGGAAAGGTAAATTAAACATGCATCAAGGCAGTTGAGGCCGCATGAGGAGAATTATCCGACGCATGACCTAGAGTTAGCTGCCGTAGTGCATGCCTTGAAGATATGGCGTCACTATCTTATTGGAAACAGATGTGAAGTTTACACGGACCATAAGAGCCTTAAGTACATATTCACCCAGTCGGATCTGAATATGAGGCAAAGGAGATGGTTAGAGTTGATCAAGGATTACAATGTTGGAATCCATTACCATCCCGGGAAGGCCAACGTAGTTGCCGATGCCTTGAGTCGGAAAAGCCATACTGTGAGCATGTTGCTAGCCACAAGTCAGGATGAGCTATGTGAGGATTTCCAGAGAATGAAGATTGAGGTGGTACCTAGCGGATTCTTGACCGCATTGGAAGTAAAACCTACTCTAGAGGACCAGATCCGAGAAGGACAGAAGGATGATGACAAGATCCGTAGGATTAAGACCATCAAGGAGGAAGGCAAGGCAGAGGACTTCAAGTTGGATGAGCAAGGCACGTTATGGATGAAGGATCGGATTTGCGTGCCCAACAAGAAGGAATTAAAGCAACTGATTTTGGAGGAAGCCCATGACTCCAAGTATTCAATTCATCCTGGAAGCGCCAAGATGTATCAGGATTTGAAGGAAAGATTCTGGTGGCCAAGCATGAAGCGTGAAGTTGCCGAGCATGTTGCATTGTGCGATGTATGCCAGAGAGTCAAGGCAATGCATCAGAGACCAGCAGGATTACTACAGCTGCTGAAAATACCTAAGTGGAAGTGGGAGGAGATCGGAATGGATTTCATTACCGGTTTGCCTAAGACTCAAGGAGGTTATGACTCCATATGGGTTATAGTGGATCGTTTGACCAAAGTAGCCCATTTTATCCCCGTGAAGACCACCTACTCGGGAGATAAGTTAGCAGAGTTGTACATGATCAGGATCGTCTGTTTGCACGGAGTGCCAAAGAGGATTGTATCGGACAGAGGTACCCAATTTACCTCAAGGTTTTGGAATAAGTTGCATGAAGCCATGGGAACTCGTTTAAACTTGATGTGACTTATCATCCACAGACGGATGGACAGACCGAAAGAGTCAACCAGATTCTGGAGGATATGTTAAGAGCTTGTGCATTGGCTTATGCCACCTCTTGGGATAAGAGTTTGCCATATGCCGAGTTCGATTACAACAATAGTTATCGAGGCTAGTTCTGAGATGTCACCTTTTGAGGCCTTTGTATGGTCGACCACTGTCGAACGCCATTGAAATGGAATGAGACCGTGAGCCCGTGTCTTTGGGCGAGATATTCTTCAAGAGGTGAAGAGCAGATTGCCATGATTAGGGAAAGGTTGAAGATCGCCTAATCACGGCCAGAAGAGTTATCTTGACAACCGCCGAGACTTGAGTTTTGAACCGAGAAGACTTTGTATACCTCGAGTTACGCCTCTCGAGGAGTTAAGAGGTTCCATGCCAAAGGGAAACTTCGCACCCGTTATGTTGGACCATTTAAGATTTTGAGTCGCAGAGGCGAAGTTGCTTATCAGCTGGAGTTGCCACAGTCGTTAGCAGGAGTACATGACGTATTCCATGTGTCTCAGTTGAAGAAGTGTCGCCGAGTTCCTGAGGAACAGACACCGCTAGAGTCAATTGAGTTGCAAGAAGATTTGACTTACAAGGAGCATCCCGTAAAGATTCTAGACACAATGGATCGAGAGACCAGAAATAAGTCAACCCGTTTCAGAGAGTTCGATTGGAGCAATCATGCAGAGAGCGACTTAGGGAGCGAAGAGGATTTGAGGAAAGAGTTTCCAAACCTATTCCTTTAAGTAAGCCCTGAATCTCGGGGACGAGATTCTATTAAGGGGGGAGGTTTGTAACACCCCAAAATTTTGCTTTTCTTAAATTCATGAGTGATTTGGCACTTTGGTGGATTTTTGGAATTTTCTGGAATTTATTTGGATTTATTTGGAATTTATTTGAATTTATTCCATTTTGAAATAATTAAAGAATTTAATTTTGCAAATAAAATTTTGTTGGAAATATTTTATTTGAGTCCCAAATACCCTAAAATATTTTCCAGAATTTTTCTGAGTATTTTGCTATTTTTAATGAATTAAATGAATTATCGAATTATTTTAAATATTAAATCATTTGGAAAATGCGAGTGGGTTTGTATCTTGTTCATCCGATCGAGCCCGAGTCGGACTCGAGTTCGAGTCCGACCCGAGCCACCGACTCGACCGAACCACGCTCGAACCCAAACCCACGGGACCGTCGGATCGAGATCCAACGGTCATGATCGACCCGACCCGACCCAAGCCGAAACCGACCGGACCGGCCGCGCCCGTCGCGATCGTGGCGGCTGATCGTACACGTGGGCGGCTGTCGTCGTCGTCTCCGCCGAAGTCCGGCCGGACTCCGCCGCCGCGCCCGCCGCCGTGGGGAACTAGGTTTCCGTTTTCTGCGCGGAAGCCGAGGCTATTTAATGCCCGGCTCACACCCCGAGGATCGCCTTGACCTTGCGCACCCGTAGCCCTAGACAACGTCGCCTGAGCCGCCGCCGTTGAGCCGCAATCGCTCGCCGGAGTTGCCTCTTCCCTCCGCCGTGGTTCTTTGCCGATTGCGGCCATCTCCGTCGTCCTCCGCCGTCGTTGTGCCGAATCGACTCCTCGCGTCGGCGCAGCTACCTCTCACTTCGGCGGAGGCCCCGCAACGCCGTTCTTGCGTGGTCGTCGTCTCCAACTCGACAAGCGGCGCCGTAGTAGGCCATCGACGGACTTCAAGCTCCTCACCGGTAGTCGGATCTTCATCCAAGGGCCCAGATTGCGCCACGTCATCTCACGGTGAGATTCCGTCCAAAACCACTAGATCCAATCTTGACCGTCCGATCTAGATCCAACGGTCCAGATCAAACGCGTTAACCCAAACGCGTGAGAGCCAGATCTAATCTGGGCCGTTGAATTTCAAATCAACGGCCGAGATTGCGCCACGCGTCCGGGGAGGCTGACCGTCGCGGTCAGTGCCGTCCACGCGCGCGTGCGTGTGACGCTGACACGCGGGGCCCGCGTGTCAGCGACGTGACCAAACCGCACCATGACGTCACGCTGACGTCATGGCGGGCCCGCATGTCAGCGGCTGTCCCAGCCGAGCGCTGACGTCAGCAATGACGCCAGCCGGGTCCCACTCGCCAGTGGTGAGCCTCGCCGACGCCGTCAGCAGTGACGTCACCCGAGGGGGACCCACCTGTCAGTCTCACGTGAGCCGTGGACCGGGTCCACGGTAGACCCAAACCGAGCGTGGACCGAGTCCATGGACCGGCTGACGTCAGCAGACCAATCAGAGGCTGACACGTGTCCACGCTGACGCAACAATTAATTTCCGAAAAAGAAAATGATTTAATAATTCGGTTTAATAATTAATTTGAATTTCAAAACTTCAAACGCTTATAACTTTTGCGTTTCAACTCCGATTTGAGTGATTCAAATTTCTAAATTTGTATAAAATTGAGACCTACCTAAATATAAATTTTATTTAATTTTTGGAGTAAAGTTTTTCTCTGTAAAATTATTTAATTGATTATTTAAACTTTAAATAATCATAACTTTTGCATTTTAACTCCAAATTTGACGATTCCAGTTTCTAAAAATTCATAAAATTATGTTCTCTCTGTTTATGGATTTTATTTGGATGTTTGGACAATTTTTGCCTATTGTTTATTCGTGTATTTGCTATTTGCACGCTTTACGAGTAGACGTTGAAGTGCCGGAAGGATTCGAAGGAGAAGTATTGACTCAGGATCCAACTAAAGACCAAGAACAAGTACTTTTTGAAGGCAAGTTGTGCTTTGACCATGTTGATCCTATTTTGAAACCTATTTTGATTTAACCTATTGCATGCTAGTTCAATTAGAAAATACTTTATTTAGATTTGGGGAATTAGATAAATACCAATTTGCTGTATGACACCTTGATTACTTAAATATGTGCCATGACCCCTTGTCACCCTAGTTGTGAATTACTAGTTGGACATTATTAAATTGCCAACATGGGTTTTAGACCGTTGTAGTATACTGCTTAGACCTGCTACGTGCTCATGACATGATTTTGGACAAACAAATGTTAATATTGACTTAATGATATATTGAACCTGTTTTGGAAAGGTATCATGTGATGTTGATGGCACGTGGTGCATGGTAATCAACTGGGTTTGATAACTAGTTTTTGACCGGGGCATGTGGCAAGAATGATCAGGTGGGCCAGTTGTGGCACAGGGGATGTTGATTTGGTTCTTCGGGTAGTCTTGCCCTGGTCACCCTAAGGACTTAACCTTGCAAGCCTTTGAACTGGGTCTAACGTGCAACCACATGTCTGTAATGGGACGGACCTAGTTGACTAAGTTGCTAATAACGTACCTGTGGGACATCAGGAGGTCAACTACACCCTTTGTGTAAGTTGTACGGGGGAGCGTACCGGGGCTGAGGCCAGGTACCCATCTAACGGTTGATTGGCCTAAACTTCGCCTTAGCTAAGGGAAGGGTTAGTGTGCAATAACCGGGGAGGACCACTTGTATTGTTAGAAGTTTCCGAAAGACTTTGTTACGGGAACTCGCCTTTGTGGTGTTTGATTGTATCTTGTGGGTAAAGTGCATAACCTCTGCAGAGTGTAGAATCTATTCGAATAGCCGTGTCCGCGGTATTGGACATCGCTCGGGAATTACAGTCAAGGGTTAGATTTTCTCAAAAATAACTTTGGTTTGGAGAGGTTGGGTTGAATTAATAATGATGTTGATGGAAATGTGGTTTAGGATGGGAAAGATGTTTGTTAAACTCCTTGAAAAAGTTATTTATGCTTTACTTGTTTCTACTGCTTTCGAATCTACTTATGATACTTGTTAAATGCTGTTTACTGCAAAAATACCTTGAGCCACTCCTTTGTATTAAGCCATGCATGTAGTATATTAGCTGCATTCTGCATGACTTGCTTTGAGTACCAAGTACTCACCCTTGCCTCAATACAACACCAGTTGAAGAGGAGACTACACCAGCTTTGGAGGAGGAGCTCCAAGAGGAACCGTCTACTTAGGAAGCGAGCCCAGTCAGTTGCCTGTGGTATACTGGATGGCGCCACGAAGTTATTTGATTTTTCCGCTGCTATTATTTCTCTCTTAATAAGCTTCGCCTTGCGAGGCATACATTTGTAACTTGACCGTAAGGTCGAGTAACCAGTTTGACTATTTAAATAAAGTACTTTATTAGTATCGAGTGGTATGATTGTGATATTTACCGATGTTAAGACTGTGTGCACTAGCGCGTTCCTGGACTAGTGCGTGGAATACACAGAGGGTCCTGATTTGCAAATTCGGGTCCCGACAGAGGTGGTATCAGGCCATACTGACCGTAGGCTCAACCCTAAGCTAGAATGGTCGTAGTGAGGATAAAACCTATTTTCTAAAGCTAAAAATTTGTCAAGATAAGAAATGACATCTCGACTTACCCCCTTCTCTCTTTCCTTGTCTCTTGCTGAATATTCCCTTACCTTGTCACGATTTCGAGTTCTTACGAGAGCACTCTTGTGACAGATGGAGGGAGAGTTCAACTACGTCGATCTGGAGGTTGGGTCACGCCGCGGAACTTTGGCATATGCTTCAGACTCGGAGATTTTGAGAAGCCGCAATACCAAGTGGAAGTGATCGGACAAGCGAGGATTGATCAAGGCTTGTGACGTGAAGATTGAGGTACCTGCTAGGAAGAAGGGCCAGGCAATCGCCGATACACTTTGCCGCCAGGAGGTCTACAATGCAGATGGGTATCCAAGAAGTATCACGACGAGCAATGCGGCACATTACCCGTATCTACGCCAATGAAGTTGGAGAGCACGGTGTTCCGTTATCACCAGCGCAGCAATAACCTTCTTGACCCAAGGCGATTCAGGATGAGGATGCCATGGTTACACAGTTGGCACGACTTGTTGTCGCCCAGGAGGATGTACTCGATGATACAAGCAAAGAGCTACAGAAGGCCCGCAAGGAGATCACGACAGAGAAGAACAGATGGCGGGAAGCTCAAGAGTATGTATCCCACCTTCTGCAAAGGATTGGAGAGTTGGAGATGGCTTTATACGGACTGCAACCCGAGCCAAGATTTGAGCTACACGAGCGGATCCGGAGGAGTCGGATCTCGATGAGGACACCTCTTCGACTACCACAGATGACACGATTCTTTGGACATGGCAATCGTTTCGCGCCTATGCCGCAACATCCGTACCCAGGCCGTGGAGGTTTTCTTGATGAGTGAGCATAGGTTCTATAGTGAGACTCCTTCGCCGAGTCGCGTCATAGAATAAAGAGTCACCCTTTAGGCGTTAGACTCCAGTGTTAGTTCGATTTGGATTTTCATTGTTTGCTGAGTGTGCAGTATGTGTTGCAAGGCCCTTAGGCATTGTAAGCAACCATACCAAGTTATTAGTATCAATAATAAAGTTGGACCTTAAAGTTACACCTTTCGCCCCGCATAAGTTCCATATTACTTGTCTATTCTTGATTCCCCCTCATCTCTAAAACTTAGAGCAAATCGACAGATGGTAAACACCCGCGGAAACTTTGGAAGCAATGGAAGTGGTTCTCGCCCAGCAGAAAACCCCAATGATGGAGCACCAGCACCGCCAGTTGATATGCAGAATTTTGGAGCATTTCTTGCTGCTCAGACTCAGTTGATGCATGCTATGATGCAACAAATGCAACACGTCACTGCTCAGGCCACAGCTAATCAAGTCAATCAGGGACAACGCCAGAATACAAGACTGTCAGAGTTCATGAGGACTCACCCACCCACTTTCTCCTGGAATGCCAATCCATTGGAAGCCGATGATTGGTTAAGGTCAATCGAGAGGAAGCTACACATAGCTCAATGTATAGGAAATGAGAAGGTACTCTACGCTTCTCATCAGTTGGAAGGAACAGCCGCCGAATGGTGGGAGAACTTCTGTGCCACGCAAGAGAACCCTCAAGAGATCACTTGGGAGGAGTTCACAGTTGCGTTTAAATCGATATCACGTGCCTGAAGGAATCATGGATCTCAAGAAGGAGGAGTTCAGAGCATCAAGCAAGGTAATCACCGGTGGCCGACTACGAACAAGTTCACACAGCCTAGCACGCTACGCACTGAGGATGTAGCGACAGATAAAGCCAGACAGTCTCGCTTCATGAAGGGACTTAACTCAGGACTACAAGTAGGACTGATCACCCACACCTTCCCAGATTTCCAAGAATTGGTGAATAAGGCGCTTATTCTTGAGGACAAGCGCAAGGAATCGATGAGAACAGAAGCGCAGAATGCAACAGAGGATCACGCCAGAACGCATAGCAGCGTATGAGAGTTGCACCAAATCAATTTTTAGATTCCAGCCACAGAATGCTACAAGGATACCGTCACGGCACCAAGACCCGTCAATCGTAACTACGGACCCCACTTCGCTAGAAACACCGCTCGAGCGATCAAGAAGGAACGGTGAGACGCTGCTACAAGCGCAACGAGCCGTGACACTTTGCCAACAGCTTGTCCGAAGAAGACAGCGAGAGTGACCCGATTCGCTTCAATCTAGGAACCACCCAGCTAGGGCGCCCGGCACCAGGAACCACATCCCTGCATCGTGGTGAGAGGCCGAGTCAACCATGTCACCGCGAGATGCACCGCAGAATGCTACGGACGTCGTCTTGGGTAAGTTACTTGTTAACTCGATACACTGCACAGTTTTGTTTGATTCTGGAGCTTCGCATTCGTTTGTTTCGCAAGGCTTTGCTGCTAGAAACGATTTGGGGATTGCAAGACTTAAGTGCATGCTTTTAGTTCAAACCCCTGGTTCCGAACTCCGAACGAAAGTAGGATGTTCCGGGGTGAGAATACTAATAGATGGAATAGAGTTCCTAGCGAACCTTATAATTTCGTTCACCGTTTTCGTTTCGTACCGCAATGTTTCATTTTGGCGTTCTAGGTTGCAGCGTGTAACATGCTTGCCATAATGTTCCGTTTCGTGCATTATTTTCGGCGTGCGTGGTGTTTTCCACAATGTGTCATTTCGTGCATCATTTTCATTTTCGAATGGCATCCGCTGAAGTGTCCATTGGGACGCGTCGTGGAGGAATGTTTCAGACCTACTCGAATGGATTCGATACAAATAATGAAAAGCAATAGCAAACATCATAAGTTCTTTCTGGGTGTTTGGCACTCAGTTTTCTTTCGTGCATCGGTTTCATTTGTATTCAGGTTTTATTACCCGTGGGAACCCGTCATGGTGGAACATTTGACACCGACTCGGACATATTCAAAATGCATGCCGAAATGAGTGGAAGCACATATGAATTCCACTCGATGTGTTTGGCACTCAGTTTCATCTCGTGCAAAGTTTTCGAACGGGCGCCGCTTGTTTTATTCGTTCGTGCTCATCGCGGAGAATTGTTTCACAACAACTCGGACGGACTCGAATTGCATGCCGGAATGTGCTTGGGCAAATATGAAGTTCATTCGGCATGATTGGAACGAAGTTTCATTTCGTGCACCGTTTTGGTACGTGTGTACCATTAGGGACACATCGTGGATGAATATTTCGCATCGACTCGATGTACTCGAAATGCTTGTCGAAATGGGATAGGGCATATATGAAGTCCATTCGGGGAGTTTGACACCAATTTTCCTTTCGTGCATCGTTTTCGTCCGTACGCAGCTTGCAGAACACCTTGCGACCCGTCGCGGAGGGATGTTTCCACACTCACTCGGACGTATTCGAAATGAATGCAAAACTGTAGCAGCAATGCATGGAAAGTCCACTCGCGCAATTTGGCCTACATTTTCATTTCATTCATCGTTTTGATACGCACGCAGCTTGCAGTACCCGTTGGCACCTATCGCGGTAAAATGTTTTGCACCGACCCGGATGCAACAAAAATGCATGCCGAAATGAAATTGGGCACACATGAACTCTATTCAGGCTGTTTGCCGTAAGCTTTCTTTTCGTACTCGTTCTGGTACGAAAGTGACTTGTGGTACCATTTTGTCGTGTAGGTTCGCACCGACACAGATGAGCCCAAATTGCTTGCTAAAATGAGTTACAGCAGACATGAAGTCCATTCTGGTTGATTGACACTTAGCTTCATCTTATGCGTCGTTTTCTTGTGAAAATCTTTGCACCATACAGTACTCGTCGCGGAAGAATGTGTCACACGACTCGGAAAGATTCAAAACAGATGCCGAAATGTGCTTGGGCATATATGTAGTTCATTCGGCATGTTTAGAACAATGTTTTGTTTTTTGCACCATTCTAGTACGCCTTTAGTTTACATTACCATTAGGGAGGCATTCTGCATGAATGTTTCGCTTCGAGCCGGACGTACTCGAAATGCTTGCTGAAACGGGCTAGGGCGCATATGAAGCCCATTCGGGGAGTTTGACACCGAGTTTCGTTTCGTGCATCGTTTTCATTCAGACGCAGCTTGCAGTACCCCTTGTGACCCGTCGCGGAGGGATGTTTCACACTCACTCGGACGTATTCAAAATGAATGCAGAATTGTGCTGAAACGCACAAGCGAACATCGCAAGTTAATTCTGGGTGTTTGGCACTCAGTTTCGTTTCATGCATCGCTTTCGATTTTTTCAGCTTAGGAACTCGTCGTTGTGGAATATTTCACGGCGACTCGGACGGATTCGAAATGCATGCCTAAATGAGTTACAACACATATGAATTGCATTCGGTGTGTTTGGCACCCGGCTTCATTTCATTCACCGTTTTCGTTTCTTACCGCAATGTTTCATTTTGGCGTTCTAGGTTGCAGCGTGTAAGGCGCTTGCCATAATGTTCCATTTCGTGCATTATTTTCGGCGTGCGTGGTGTTTTCCACAATGTGTCATTTCGTGAATCATTTTCATTTTCGAATGGCATCCGCTGCAGTGCCCGTTGGGACGCGTCGTGGAGGAATGTTTCAGACCTACTCGAATGGATTCGATACAAATGATGAAAAGCAATAGCAAACATCATAAGTTCTTTCGGGGTGTTTGGCACTCGGTTCTGTTTCGTGCATCGGTTTCGTTTGTATTCAAGTTTTATTACCCGTGGGAACCCGTCGTGGTGGAACATTTGACACCGACTCGGACATATTCAAAATGCATGCCGAAATGAGTGGAAGCACATATGAATTCCACTCGATGTGTTTGGCACTCAGTTTCATCTCGTGCAAAGTTTTCGAACGGGCGCAGCTTGTTTTATTCGTTCGTGCTCATCGCGGAGAAATGTTTCACAACAACTCGGACGGACTCAAAATGCATGCCGGAATGTGCTTGGACACATATGAAGTTCATTCGGCATGATTGGAACGAAGTTTCGTTTCGTGCACCGTTTTGGTACGTGTGTAGTTTACAGTACCATTAGGGACACATCGTGGATGAATATTTCGCATCGACTCGACGTACTCGAAATGCTTGTCGAAATGGGATAGGGCATATATGAAGTCCATTCGGGGAGTTTGACACCAATTTTCCTTTCGTGCATCGTTTCCGTCCGTACGCAGCTTGCAAAACACCTTGCGACCCGTCGCGGAGGGATGTTTCCACACTCACTCGGACGTATTCGAAATGAATGCAAAACTGTAGCAGCAATGCATGGAAAGTCCACTTGCGCAGTTTGGCCTATATTTTCATTTCGTTCATCGTTTTGATACGCACGCAGCTTGCAGTACCCGTTGGCACCTATCGCGGAAAAATGTTTTGCATCGACCCGGATGCAACAGAAATGCATGCCGAAATAAGCTTGGGCACACATGAACTATATTCAGGGTGTTTGCCGCAAGCTTTTGTTTTCGTACTCGTTCTCGTACAAAAGTGACTTGTGGTACCATTTTGTCGTGTAGGTTCGCACCGACACGGAGGAGCCCAAATTGCTTGCTAAAATGAGCTACGGCAGACATGAAGTCCATTCTGGTTGATTAACACTCAGCTTCATCTTATGCGTCGTTTTCTTGTGAAAATCCTTGCACCATACAGTACTCGTCGCGGATGAATGTGTCACACGACTCGGAAAGATTCAAAATGCATGCCGAGATGTGCTTGGGCATATATGTAGTTCATTCGGCATGTTTGGAACAATGTTTTGTTTTTTGCACCATTCTCGTACGTGTGTAGTTTACAATACCATTAGGGACTCATTGTGCTTGAATGTTTCGCTTCGAGCCGGACGTACTCGAAATGCTTGCTGAAACGGGCTAGGCCGCATATGAAGCCCATTCGGAGAGTTTGACACCGAGTTTCATTTCGTGCATCGTTTTCATTCGGACGCAGCTTGCAGTACCCCTTGTGACCCGTCGCGGAGGGATGTTTCACACTCACTCGGACGTATCCAAAATGAATGCAGAATTGTGCTGAAACGCTCAAGTGAACATCGCAAGTTAATTCTGGGTGTTTGGCACTCAGTTTCGTTTCGTGCATCGCTTTCGATTTTTCAGCTTAGGAACTCGTCGTTGTGGAATATTTCACGGCGACTCGGACGGATTCGAAATGCATGCTTAAATGAGTTACAACACATATGAATTCCATTCGGTGTGTTTGGCACCCGGCTTCATTTCGTTCACCGTTTTCGTTTCGTACCGCAATGTTTCATTTTGGCGTTCTAGGTTGCAGCGTGTAAGGTGCTTGCCATAATGTTCCATTTCGTGCATTATTTTCGGCGTGCGTGGTGTTTTCCACAATGTGTCATTTCGTGCATCATTTTCATTTTCGAATGGCATCCGCTGCAGTGCCCGTTGGGACGCGTCGTGGAGGAATGTTTCAGACCTACTCTAATGGATTCGATACAAATGATGAAAAGCAATAGCAAACATCATAAGTTCTTTCGGGGTGTTTGGCACTCGGTTCTGTTTCGTGCATCGGTTTCGTTTGTATTCAGGTTTTATTACACGTGGGAACCCGTCGTGGTGGAACATTTGACAACGACTCGGATATATTCAAAATGCATGCCGAAATGAGTGGAAACACATATGAATTCCACTCGATGTGTTTGGCACTCAGTTTCATCTCGTGCAAAGTTTTCGAACGGGCGCCGCTTGTTTTATTCGTTCGTGCTAATCGCGGAGAAATGTTTCACAACAACTCGGACGGACTCGAAATGCATGCCGGAATGTGCTTGGGCAAATAAGAAGTTCATTCGGCATGATTGGAACGAAGTTTCGTTTCGTGCAGCGTTTTGGTACGTGTGTAGTTTACAGTACCATTAGGGACACATCGTGGATGAATATTTCGCATCGACTCGACGTGCTCGAAATGCTTGTCGAAATGAGATAGGGCATATATGAAGTCCATTCGGGGAGTTTGACACCAATTTTCCTTTCGTGCATCGTTTCCGTCCGTACGCAGCTTGCAGAACACCTTGCGACCCGTCGCGGAGGGATGTTTCCACACTCACTCGAATGTATTCCAAATGAATGCAAAACTGTAGCAGCAATGCATGGAAAGTCCACTCGCGCAGTTTGGCCTACATTTTCATTTCGTTCATCGTTTTGATACGCACGCAGCTTGTAGTACCCGTTGGCACCTATCGCGGTAAAATGTTTTGCACTGACCCGGATGCAACAGAAATGCATGCCGAAATGAGCTTGGGCACATATGAACTCTATTCAGGGTGTTTGCCGTAAGCTTTCTTTTCGTAGTCGTTCTGGTACGAAAGTAACTTGTGGTACCATTTTGTCGTGTAGGTTCGCACCGACACGGATGAGCCCAAATTGCTTGCTAAAATGAGCTACAGCAGACATGAAGTCCATTCTGGTTGATTGACACTTAGCTTCATCTTATGCGTCGTTTTCTTGTGAAATTCCTTGCACCATACAGTACTTGTCGCGGAAGAATGTGTCAAACGACTCGGAAAGATTCAAAACAGATGCCGAAATGTGCTTGGGCATATATGTAGTTCATTCGGCATGTTTGGAACAATGTTTTGTTTTTTGCACCATACTAGTACGCCTGTAGTTTACATTACCATTAGGGAGCCATTGTGCATGAATGTTTCGCTTCGAGCCGGACGTACTCGAAATGTTTGCTGAAACGGGCTAGGGCGCATATGAAGCCCATACGGAGAGTTTGACACCGAGTTTCGTTTCGTGCATCGTTTTCATTCGGACGCAGCTTGCAGTACCCCTTTTGACCCGTCGCGGAGGGATGTTTCACACTCAATCGGACGTATTCAAAATGAATGCAGAATTGTCTTTGAAACGCTGGCGAACATCGCAAGTTAATTCTGGGTGTTTGGCACTCAGTTTCGTTTCGTGCATCGCTTTCGATTTTTTCAGCTTAGGAACTCGTCGTTGTGGAATATTTCACGGCGACTCGGACGGATTCGAAATGCATGCTTAAATGAGTTACAACACATATGAATTGCATTCGGTGTGTTTGGCACCCGGCTTCATTTCGTTCACCGTTTTCGTTTCGTACCGCAATGTTTCATTTTGGCGTTCTAGGTTGCAGCGTGTAAGGTGCTTGCCATAATGTTCCATTTCGTGTATTATTTTCGGCGTGCGTGGTGTTTTCCACAATGTGTCATTTCGTGAATCATTTTCATTTTCGAATGGCATCCGCTGCAGTGCCCGTTGGGACGCGTCGTGGAGAAATGTTTCAGACCTACTCGAATGGATTCGATACAAATGATGAAAAGCAATAGCAAACATCATTAGTTCTTTCGGGGTGTTTGGCACTCGGTTCTGTTTCGTGCATCGGTTTCGTTTGTATTCAGGTTTTATTACCCGTGGGAACCCGTCGTGGCGGAACATTTGACACCGACTCGGACATATTCAAAATGCATGCCGAAATGAGTGGAAGCACATATGAATTCCACTCGATGTGTTTGGCACTCAGTTTCATCTCGTGCAAAGTTTTCGAACAGGCGCCGCTTGTTTTATTCGTTCGTGCTCATCGCGGAGAAATGTTTCACAACAAATCGGACGGACTCGAAATGCAAGCCGGAATGTGCTTGGGCAAATATGAAGTTCATTCGGCATGATTGGAACGAAGTTTCGTTTCGTGCACCGTTTTGGTACGTGTGTACCATTAGGGACACATGGTGGATGAATATTTCGCATCGACTCGACGTACTCGAAATGCTTGTCGAAATGGGATAGGGCATATATGATGTCCATTCGGGGAGTTTGACACCAATTTTCCTTTCGTGCATCGTTTCCGTCCGTACGCAGCGTGCAGAACACCTTGCGACCCATCGCGGAGGGATGTTTCCACACTCACTCGGACGTATTCGAAATGAATGCAAAACTATAGCTGCAATGCATGGAAAGTCCACTCGCGCAGTTTGGCCTACATTTTTATTTCGTTCATCGTTTTGATACGCACGCAGCTTGCAGTACCCGTTGGCACCTATCGCGGTAAAATGTTTTGCACCGATTCGGATGCTACAGAAATGCATGCCGAAATGACCTTGGGCACACATGAATTCTATTCAGGGTGTTTGCCGTAAGATTTCTTTTCGTACTCGTTCTCGTACGAAAGTGACTTGTGGTACCATTTTGTCGTGTAGGTTCGCACCGACACGGATGAGCCCAAATTGCTTGCTAAAATGAGCTACGGCAGACATAAAGTCCATTCTGGTTGATTGACACTCAGCTTCATCTTATGCGTCGTTTTCTTGTGAAAATCTTTGCACCATACAGTACTCGTCGCGGAAGAATGTGTCACACGACTCGGAAAGATTCAAAACGCATGCCGAAATGTGCTTGGGCATATATGTAGTTCATTCGGCATGTTTAGAACAATGTTTTGTTTTTTGCACCATTCTAGTACGCGTGTAGTTTACATTACCATTAGAGACCCATTGTGCATTAATGTTTCGCTTCGAGCCGGACGTACACGAAATGCTTCCTGAAACGGGCTAGGGCGCATATGAAGCCTATTCGGGGAGTTTGACACCGAGTTTCGTTTCGTGCATCGTTTTCATTCGGACGCAGCTTGCAGTACACCTTGTGACCCGTCGCGGAGGGATGTTTCACATTCACTCGGACGTATTCAAAATGAATGCAGAATTGTGCTGAAACGCACAAGCGAACATCGCAAGTTAATTCTGGGTGTTTGGCACTCAGTTTCGTTTCGTGCATAGCTTTTGATTTTTTCAGCTTAGGAACTCGTCGTTGTGGAATATTTCACGGTGACTCGGACGTATTCGAAATGCATGCCTAAATTAGTTACAACACATATGAATTGCATTCGGTGTGTTTGGCACCCGGCTTCATTTCGTTCACCGTTTTCGTTTCGTACCGCAATGTTTCATTTTGGCGTTCTAGGTTGCAGCGTGTAACGTGCTTGCCATAATGTTCCGTTTCGTGCATTATTTTCGGCGTGCGTGGTGTTTTCCACAATGTGTTATTTCGTGCATCATTTTCATTTTCGAATGGCATCCGCTGCAGTGTCCGTTGGGACGCGTCGTGGAGGAATGTTTCAGACCTACTCAAATGGATTCGATACAAATGATGAAAAGCAATAGCAAACATCATAAGTTCTTTCGGGGTGTTTGGCACTCGGTTTTCTTTCGTGCATCGGTTTTGTTCGTATTCAGGTTTTATTACCCGTGGGAACCCGTCGTGGTGGAACATTTGACACCGACTCGGACATATTCAAAATGCATGCCGAAATGAGTGGAAGCACATATGAATTCCACTCGATGTGTTTGGCACTCAGTTTCATCTCGTGCAAAGTTTTCGAACGGGCGCCGCTTGTTTTATTCGTTCGTGCTCATCGCGGAGAAATGTTTCACAACAACTCGGACGGACTCGAAATGCATGCCGGAATGTGCTTGGGCAAATATGAAGTTCATTCGGCATGATTGGAACGAAGTTTCATTTCGTGCACCGTTTTGGTATGTGTGTAGTTTACAGTACCATTAGGGACACATCGTGGATGAATATTTTGCATCGACTCGACGTACTCGAAATGCTTGTCGAAATGGGATTGGGCATATATGAAGTCCATTCGGAGAGTTTGACACCAATTTTCCTTTCGTGCATCGTTTCCGTCCGTACGCAGCTTGCAGAACACCTTGCGACCCGTCGCGGAGGGATGTTTCCACACTCACTCGGACGTATTCGAAATGAATGCAAAACTATAGCAGCAATGCATGGAAAGTCAACTTGCGCAGTTTGGCCTACATTTTCATTTCGTTCATCGTTTTGATACGCACGCAGCTTGCAGTACCCGTTGGCACCTATCGCGGTAAAATGTTTTGCACCAACCCGGATGCAACAGAAATGCATGCCGAAATGAGCTTGGGCACACCTGAACTCTATTCAGGGTGTTTGCCGCAAGCTTTCTTTTCGTACTCGTTCTGGTACGAAAGTGACTTGTGGTACCATTTTGTGTGTAGGTTCGCACCGACACGGATGAGCCCAAATTGCTTGCTAAAATTAGCTACGGCAGACATGAAGTCCATTCTGGTTGATTGACACTCAGCTTTATCTTATGCGTCGTTTTCTTGTGAAAATCCTTGCACCATACAGTACTCGTTGCGGAAGAATGTGTCACACGACTCGGAAAGATTCAAAACGCATGCCGAAATGTGCTTGGGCATATATGTAGTTCATTCGGCATGTTTAGAACAATGTTTTGTTTTTTACACCATTCTAGTACGCGTGTAGTTTACATTACCATTAGGGACCCATTGTGCATTAATGTTTCGCTTCGAGCCGGATGTACTCGAAATGCTTCCAGAAACGGGCTAGGGTGCATATGAAGCCTATTCGGGGAGTTTGACCCTGAGTTTCGTTTCGTGCATCGTTTTCATTCGGACGCAGCTTGCAGTACCCCTTGTGACCCATCGCGGAGGGTTGTTTCACACTCACTTGGACGTATTCAAAATGAATGCAGAATTGTGCTGAAATGCACAAGCGAACATCGCAAGTTAATTCTGGGTGTTTGGCACTCAGTTTCGTTTCGTGCATCGCTTTCGATTTTTTCAGCTTAGGAACTCGTCGTTGTGGAATATTTCACAGCGACTCGGACAGATTCGAAATGCATGCCTAAATTAGTTACAACACATATGAATTGCATTCGGTGTGTTTGGCACCCGGCTTCATTTCGTTCACCGTTTTCGTTTCGTACCGCAATGTTTCATTTTGGCGTTCTAGGTTGCAGCGTGTAACGTGCTTGCCATAATGTTCCGTTTCCTGCATTATTTTTGGCGTGCGTGATGTTTTCCACAATGTGTCATTTCGTGCATCATTTTCATTTTCGAATGGCATCCGCTACAGTGCCCGTTGGGACGCGTCGTGGAGGAATGTTTCAGACCTACTCGAATGGATTCGATATAAATGATGAAAAGCAATAGCAAACATCATAAGTTCTTTCGGGGTGTTTGGCACTCGGATCTGTTTCGTGCATCGGTTTCTTTTGTATTCAGGTTTTATTACCCGTGGGAACCCGTCGTGGTGGAACATTTGACACCGACTCGGACATATTCGAAATGCATGCCGAAATGAGTGGAAGCACATATGAATTCCACTCGATGTGTTTTGCACTCAGTTTCATTTCGTGCAAAGTTTTCGAACGGGCGCCGCTTGTTTTATTCGTTCGTGCACATCGTGGAGAAATGTTTCACAATAACTCGGACGGACTCGAAATGCCTGCCGGAATGTGCTTGGGTAAATATGAAGTTCATTCGGCATGTTTGGAACAATGTTTTGTTTTTTTGCACCATTCTAGTACGCGTGTAATTTACATTACTATTAGGGACCCATTGTGCATGAATGTTTCGTTTCGAGCCGGACGTACTCGAAATGCTTGCTGAAACGGGCTAGGGCGCATATGAAGCCCATTCGGGGAGTTTGACACCGAGTTTCGTTTCATGAATCGTTTTCATTCGGACGCAGCTTGCAGTACCCCTTGTGACCCGTCGCGGAGGGATGTTTCACACTCACTCGGACGTATTCAAAATGAATGCAGAACTGTGCTGAAATGCACAAGCGAACATCGTAAGTTAATTCTGAGTGTTTGGCACTCAGTTTCGTTTCGCGCATCGCGGAGAAATGTTTCACAACAACTCGGACGGACTCGAAATGCATGCTGGAATGTGCTTGGGCAAATATGAAGTTCATTCGGCATGATTGGAACGAAGTTTTGTTTCGTGCACTATTTTGGTACGTGTGTAGTTTATAGTACCATTAGGGACACATCGTGAAAGAATATTTCGCATCGACTCGGACGTACTCGAAATGCTTGTCGAAATGGGATAGGGCATATATGAAGTCCATTCGGGGAGTTTGACACCAATTTTCCTTTCGTACATCGTTTCCGTCCGGACGAAGCTTGTAGAGCACCTTGCGAACCGTCATGGAGGGATGTTTCCACACTCACTCGGACGTATTCGAAATGAATGCAAAACTGTAGCAGCAATGCATGGAAAGTCCACTCGCGTAGTTTGGCCTACATTTTCCTTTCGTGCATCGTTTTGATACGCACACAGCTTGTAGTACCCGTTGGCACCTATCGCGGAGAAATGTTTTCCACCGACCCGGATGCAACAGAAATACATGCCGAAATGAGCTTGGGCACACATGAACTCTATTCAAGGTGTCTATTGCAAGCTTTCTTTTCGTACTCGTTCTGGTACGAACGTGACTTGTAGTACCATTTTGTCGTGTAGGTTTCGCACCGACACGAATGAGCCCAAATTGCTTGCTAAAATGAGCTACGGCAGACATGAAGTCCATTCTGGTTGATTGACACTCAACTTCATCTTATGCGTCGTTTTCTTGTGAAAATCCTTGCACCATATAGTACTCGTCGCGGAGAAATGTTTCACACGACTCGGAAAGATTCAAAACGTATGCCGAAATGTGCTTGGGCATATATGAAGTTCATTCGGCATGTTTGGAACAATGTTTTGGTTTTTGCACCATTCTAGTACGCGTGTAGTTTACATTACCATTAGGGACCCATTGTGCATGAATGTTTCGCTTCGAGCCAGACGTACTCGAAATGCTTGCTGAAACGGGTTAGGGTGCATTGAAGCCAATTCAGGGAGTTTGACACCGAGTTTCATTTCGTGCATCGTTTTTGTCGGGGATTGACTATCTGATAAAAGACTGCGGTACCCCAAAGTGATCCCGAGGCCACCGATCATACAGTGCCAACAGAAGATGCTCGGGAGACCAAAACGAGTAGCATACCTCCCGAGCATACATGTTCGCCCCTTCGCTCGCAACCATTCCAAAATGATCACGAGCAAGCATGCTCGTAAAAACCACGTCATGCCCGGGTACATGGTCGGTGGACTCGGTCACGCTACAAGGAAGGAAGGTAGCGATTAAACCGCCAGAAATCAAGCAAGGGCGCACCAGAAATTTGAAAACAGCGCGTGAATCAAGGCCGCCAGATCGTGGGCGCCACGGATAAGGAAATGAAGCGTAAATCTAGGGGGTAGTTACCTTCTATGTATCTCTAGGCACGATATTTAAACCCCCCTGAGATCTGTAAACAAAGGGACCCCCAATAGAACACAATACACTGGAGTAGGGCTGTTATCTCGGCAGTGAGAGGCCCGAACCAGGATAAACACCACGCGTCCTTCTCTCGATCTGGCATTGCTCGGATGATTCCCCCGATTCGTGCGACGGGGCCCTGTTGATCCCTCGATTCAACAAATAAGCTCGGTGGGAGCCCGTTCTCTAATCGTCGACAGCTGGCGCCGTCCGTGGGGATGACAGCGTGATTCCCGTACGGATCGGGATCCTTGAGGATGCCGAATTCGGGAGATACTAGGAGTCTCTGCGTCTTCGACGACGTTGATGACGATGACATGTACTACGCCGGCGACGGCGTGGTCAATGTGACCGATCCTGCCGGTCGCGCCGAGTCCGGGAGTTTTTCCCCGGACCCTGGAATGCGAGGACAGGTCCTCCGTTCCCCGGACATTGCCCTCGGAGACCACGAGGATGACTACGACGGACTCTACGATGGCCTGGACATACCAGACGATCTTGAGTTCGACCAAGAGACTGCATCTCAAGGGGATACGATGATGTCTCCATCACATTCATCCCACTCTCGTCATGTTAACATGGCTAGGAGCAGTGCCGATCCCGAGGTACGGTCCTCGGAAGCTGCTAAGCGCGACCACTATGAGGCGGCCAGACTCCACCTAGAGGCGTCTTTGGGAAAGACCCTTGCGAGCATACGCCGCCAAGCGAAAGAGAGGCGAGTGTCCGGAGAAAGAAACTCTCACGAGTATCGAACCCCCGATCGCGTCCTAGAACGCCGTCAAAGCTCGCCGCCGCCTGTTCGCCAGAACTGAGAACAGCTGCAAGCCTTGGCGACGGTCGTACGTGACCTTCACAACTTCCCCGAACAAGTGGACCTAGAGGCCGTAGGCAAGGTCATGGCCGAAGATCTGGAGAGGCTTGCCGCCGAGCTGAAAGTCCTAGATCCCCCTCACGGCCAGGATGCCCGGAGTGTTCCCCAGGACCACTGCGGACGTACACCCGTGCGTTCGCACAGGGATGAATCTCGGAGCCATGCTCGGAGGTCGCCCCAGGCCGCTAACCTGGTCCGGGAGAGGCCTCAGAACAGCTCCTGAGCAACCTCGGAACGACGTACCTACAACTGTCCGGATTACGAGCGTTTCGAACGCTCCACGACCGAACGGTCGTCGGCACGACCTCCGCGCGAAGTCTTCTCTCGACTTGGCCCATGTGCGGTACGTTGGACGGAAGACACACGTGGAGACTATTATGGCCGAGGGTTTCGCCGCGAAACTCCGAGCTTCGGCTGCCAAGCTTTCACGAGCTCTCTTCGGAGCGTCGCATGGCCGAACAAGTTCAAGCCCGGCCACATCGAGAGGTTCAACGGGACCCAGAACCCGGACGAGTTTCTCTCGATATATACCACCGCCATCTGGCCACCGGAGGCGATGAAGGGGTGATGGCGAATTATCTGCCAACGGTCTTGGACGGAGCTGCTCGTACATGGCTCTTCAACCAAAAGGAAGGATCCATACGATCTTGGGGGCAGCTCAGCGCCGCGCTCCGAGCAAATTTCCAGAGCTGTTACATTTGCCCGGGAAAAGAGCGCGACCTTGAGCGCTTGATCCAGACCGAAGGAGAAACTCTACGACAGTTCGTCCAGAGGTTCATCCAGGTCCGAAACTCGATCCCGAACATATCGGACGAAGTGGTCGTCCGAGCTTTCAAGTTCGGGGTACGAGATGTGCGCTTCACGCAGGATCTGGAGATCCATCCGGACCTAACGGCAAACGTGCTCTTCCGGATGGCCGACCGGTATGCCAACGCAGATGAGGCTGTCCAGTGGAAGAAAATGCTAGATGAGGGGAAGCTACCGCCTCAACCCGGGCTAGAAACCTCCGCCAGCAAAAAGGGATTGAACTCCGTGGATAAGAAGATCAAGAAGAAGAAAAAAAAACAGCCCTCACCGGGCATGGTTGCCGCGGTAGAACAGCAACAGCCCCGAGCATCCCAGCGGCAGCGCCGGGGGTTTAACGCTCGGGGAAGGGGGCAGCTACACCGTCCCCACGATCGAGGCGACCAGGCCGATCGACGGGGTGGTCTCTACTGTCTGCTACATCAGGCGCACGGGCATGCTCTGCGGAATTGCCGAACGTGGACCTACCGTCTAGAGCAGTTCTACAACGGCAAGGGCCCCATGCCATCACTCCCAGATTAGGGCGAGATTGGAAAAGGCAAGCAGCCCGTCGAAGAAAACGAGGATGACATGGAATATCAAGAACCCCAGAAGCACATTGCGGTCATATTCGGGGGCTCCTCCGCCTATAAATGCCGTCGGGATTTGAAGGACGCCGCGAGGGAGGTACACCATGTCACCCAAGGAAAGCCTCCCATGCAGCAGCCAAGTGGTCCGAGCTGTCCCTCACTTTCTCCAAGGAAGACTGTCCACTCGGAATGACCAAACCACAGAGGCTCCCGATGGTCGTGAGCCCCACCATCAGCAACACCGTTGTTGGCCGGGTCCTTATAGACTCCGGAAGCTCACTGGACCTAATCTCGGCTAAAGTCTTGGACGAGATGCAGATTCCTCGCTCCAAGATCAAAAGCATAGCGGTACCCTTCTTCGGGATAGTCCCGGGCACCTCGATCAAGCCTTTGGGCCAGGTCGTTCTGCCCGTGACCTTCGGCAGCCCGAGTAACTTCAGAACGGATCTAATCACCTGTGAAATCATGTGCTGAAAAATTGGCTTTGAAATGAAAAATTAAACTTAGAATTGGATTTGCAAAATGTGCTTGTGCATGTGTTTGATAATTTGACAAGAAACAGTAAGTTACGCATTAGCGCCGGACAAAATTCTCAAGAAACAGTAAGTTTCCCATCTGCGACGGACAGTGTTTTTGGGTCTGTTGTGAACATGTTTTTGAGCCCATGACCGAAGTCATTTTCACATGTACAACGGACTAATTCTTTTTGTCCGTCGTGAATGGACTTTTTCTAGGGTTTTACTTTTGTGAAACCGAGCGTGGCACGTTTGCGCCGGACAAGCTTCTGGGGTCCGTTGTGAACTTGTTTTGAGCTCATGACCGAAGCCATTTTTGCATGTACAACGGACCAACTTTGTTTGTCTGTTGTGAACGTGTTTTTCCGCGTTTGGTTGGCTTCTTGGAACAGAAACTTTTCCTTATACAACGGACCAACTTTGTTTGTCCGTCGTGAATGCGTTTTCGCTCAATTAGGGTTTTGAGCGATTTGGATTTGAATTTTGAATGTGAATTTGAAATTTGTAATGATTTCATGATGCTTCTTTTGAAGTGGACTTTATGCAATACTCATGTGAGTAGTTGCATGGATTGACATTGAGTCAAGTCGTGGACTTGTGCTCGGATTTGTTTTGTGGTTTGTTCATGTGCAGGTATTGCTCGAAGACGAATGTGGTCGATGACGGGACCGGAGCTAGGTTCATGGAGGAACTGAGGTTCGGGACTAGGTTCAGGAGGAACCGAGGTCTTGGTGGTCAAGGATGTCATGCGGGACGTTCGGGCTAAGAGAATGGTGCACATGAAGAATGGTTAGTCACGTGAGAATGGCAGGAGGTCATTCGCGTGCAAAGTGTTAGTCACGTGAGTATGGCAGGTGGCCATACGCGTGCAAAGTGTTAGTCACGTGAGTATGGTAGGGTTACCATACACGTGCAAGAGTTGTACTCGGCCAGGTTGGGCCAAGTAGAGTTGTGTTGGATACGGATTCCTTCTAGGGAATAGGAATCGTATTCTGGGTTGGTCCTTTAAATAGGAGGGGTTGTCTCCTGTTGAAAGGCACCAAGTAGAGCTGAGCGCATCAAGCCTTGAGCTTGGTTTTAGGGTTTGTACTCTTTTGATAAGAGTATTTTAGACAAGAAATAAAGATCAATTCTTCCAAGTTTTTTGCATGCTACAGTAACCACGTCGCTACAGTATTTTCTGTTTTGGTTCTTGTTTGCATGCTTGTTCTAATTCTAGATTGGTTTTTGATTGTTGAGTTTCATCTTGATTTGATCCATCAAAAACCGTTCTAGGGTATTGATTTAGAGTTTCTCAAAGTCTAGTTGATCAATCTTTTGTCGTTCTTGTTTAATCTTGAAGTTTTGATTAGATTGATTCTCGTCAAGTTCTGGATCAGCAAGCTTGCGAAGCTCATAACTTTTGATCCGTAAGTCCGATCAAGCTGATTCTTTTTGGGTTCGTTTCGTATTGGAATCTAGTTTCTTGTGTCCAAATTTCAGATCAATCTAACGGTTGGATCTCCGGGAATTAGCGTTTAACCGAATCTCTGTCATTCTATTTTTGTCGAAAACGAGGCAATTATTTGGTTCTGTTTTGGGGTGAACTTTTAATAGATCAAGAATTTGGTTTTAGCTTCCGCACAATCATTCACCCCCCCTCTGATTGCTATATTCGTATACTTCGATCCTACAAGTGGTATCAGAGCAAGGTTTTTCTAATCTATCTTAATCGGTGATTAGATCAATGGATCATTATTCGACAAAACCTTGTGTGTTCAATGGTGTTGATTTTCAGTTTTGGAAGGCCAAGATGGAGGCGTTCATCCAAGCTCAGGGATTCGCAATTTGGGAGAGGGTCTACAAGCCATATGAAGTCCCTGCAAACGACAACGTCAACGACACCAATCGCGCACATGTTGAAGCAAATAGTAAGGCACGCAACTTGATTATCCAAGGCTTGGGACGTAGCGACTTCGATCGTGTCATTCATCTTCGATCCGCATATGAGGTATGGAAATCTCTTTGTGATTACCATGAGGGTTCTAACACTATTAAAGAGGTTCGTCAAGATCTTTACAAAAAGGAATACATGCGATTTGAGATGAAGCCTGGTGAGTCACTAGATGATTTCTTTGCACGCTTTAATAAAATTCTTAGCAATTTGCGTCTTTGTTGGAGTTAGCTTTGATGATGCCTGCTAATGCTAGACAATTGCTTGGTGCTTTAGACATGTCTATTTGGGAGATGAAAGTTACATCCATTAGAGAATCTACTGTCATGAGTACACTTACCTTAGATGTTCTTTATTCCAAGTTGAAAACTCATGAATTAGATATTCTTGCTAGAAAGAATGATCATAAATCAATTGCTTTGACATCTCAATCTAGCATATCTCATAATGGTGCCGCTTCAAGCTTTGCTCTATCTTTCTTGTCTTCACTAACCGATGAACAGTTGAGCAATTCCCGAGAAGAAGACTTGTCACTACTCTCTTCTCGCTTTAACAAAGCTTTACAAAATGTGAGAATGAGAAAGAGAGGTGGTGGTGGCCCTCCAAGATGCTATGAGTGTGGTGATCTCGACCATATTCGTCCAAACTGTCCAAAACTTGCAAGTAAAGCATCAAGGGAGGAGAAGGACAACGACAGAAGAAAAGAGAAGAAGAAGTTCTCTCCAAGTGATAGAAAGAAGAAGAACTTCATTAACCGCAAAGTTGTCCATCGAGTTCTTTCCGCTCTTGAACAAGTCAATTTGAGCGATGTGGATTCGGAGAGCAGCGAGGATGATGCAACTCCAAGCAAGCATGAGTTGACGGGGTTGTGTCTCATGGCCAAAAGCAGCGACAGCTTCACCGAGGCGATCATGACGACTTCAATGAGGTAGATCCTTCTTACGATGAATTAGCTATTGCTGTTGCTCGTCTTGGTAAATTGCTTGATAAACGTGACAAGAAAATTAAGAAACATGATTTTGTTGTTGAATCATTGAATGCTAAAATTGCTAGACTTAAAACTTTGATTCCTGATGATGATGCTTGCAAATCATGTGACTTAATTTGGAATGAGCTTACTTCGCTTAGGAAAGAACATGCTTCCTTGATTGAGAAAATTAATGCTGAAAGTGAGAAAAATGAGAAACATGTTAAACATGCTAGCTGTTTCACTGATGATTTGCATGGTTTAACTTCTTGTTCTAAATGCTCAACTCTTGAATTAAAATTAAAAGATGCAAATGCTAGGGTTTCTCAATTGACTAATGATCTGCTTACACATGAGGTTCTTTCATGCTCAACTTGTCGTAAGCAAAAAGGAAAAGTGAATGTTCCTTGCAATAATTGTTTAACTCTTTCTCGAAAAGTTGATTACTTGGAAAAATCATTAGAACGTTTCACTAAAGGAAAGAAGAACCTAAACATGATTTTGGATCAATCAAAAGTCAGCACTCATAACAAAGGTTTAGGTTTTGATTCTTATGCTCATCATAAATCACATGCTCCCACTGTTGTTAAAGCACTTGACGGAGGAAAATTTGAAATTGTCAATGAGCCTAAGAAAAGCTGTCTTTAAGTCTCTTTGGAGTGTTATCTTCTACTATGATGAATGCAAATGTTGCTTCTACTTCTAAAGCCAAACATCCTGTTAAGTACACTTGCACTCATTGTGGTAGAGATGGACATTTAGTAGATTTTTGCTTTAGACTAGCCAAACAACAAAAGAAAGAAAGAGCTAAGGCTAGGTCTAATTTCAGAAAGGCACGCTTTGCTTCTCACTACGTGCCTAGGGTGATGCAAGCACCTTTTGTTGCTAGAAACAGGAGCAGGCAAATTTGATTTTGTGCATAAGATCGCTCGTGTTGTGCCTCTTGTTGTCCGTCGTGTGTCTCAAGATCTTTGGATTCCTAAACATCTTATTTCTAACCCTTGATCTGAGACCTCGACACTTTCTACTTCTATGTAGGCTTCGGCGAGGAGGGAGAACATGTGGCTAGTGAATTTCGGATGCTCACTTCATATGTTCGGGATAAGATTTGGTTCTCCTTCACTCGTGCATCTCATCTTTGAAAGTGTTGCCTTTGGAGATGCTTCTTCCACTTCTGTTTATAAAAGGCACTAGTTCAAATGATGCAGTACAAGTGCATATGTTCAGGGGAGAGTGTCTTTGTTCATAAAGATGATGATAATCTTTGTTGAGGGCGAGATAATTAGAGGTTTACATGAGAGACTCTTCCCACGTGCTTGTGTGTGCTTGTGTGCTTGTTTTCAAGCTTCCCACGTGCTTCACATCGACAAGCTATCAAAAGGATTTTCAGGTATCTTCATAGAACTCAAGATTTTGGCATTTGGCTTTCTGCTTCCTCATGGATTAGTTTAAGAGCTTTTTCTGATGTTGACTTTGGAGGATGTTGATTTGATTTGGTTCGTGCCACCTCTTGAGTAATCCCTTTTCTTGAGCATATTGATACTGGATTTCACTTTCTTAGAGATCATGTTGAAAAAGAAAATATTGTGCTTCATCATGTGGATACTGAACATCAATTGGCAGACATTTTCACAAAACCTTTGTCTTCTTCTCGTTTTGCTCTTATTCGGGGAGAACTTGGGATTGTTCATCCAATGGGTTTGTTTTGAGGGGGAGTTTCCTTGCCAAATGCCAAGTTCTAGGCTTGTTATTGAATCTTCTTGACAAATTTGGGCTATGGAGCAAGTGTATTTTCAGCTTTACTCTTTCATAAGACCTTTTAATCATTTTTGCATGTTTACAATCAAAGAAAAAGAAAAGAAAAAGGGAATCATTAAAAAAAGGGTTGTTAAAAGCAAAAACCTCAAGTTATGTGCTTCAGGATGCTTTCCCTAAAAGATAAGATGTATGCTTCAAGCATGCCATTCCCTCAAAAGACAAGATGTATGCTTCAAGCATGCCACTCCAAAGAAATAAAAGAAGTATGCTTCAAGCATGCCACATGCCGTTTACTGTTTAAAGATTAAATTGGTCTACTAGATTGGAGTTGAAACTACTTGCTCGCCCTGATTTGTTAGTTGCTTCAACTTTGAGCCTTTTTCTACTAAAGGTTTTGCTTAGTACTTGGCTATAGTTGACTGAATTGAGATTGAGATGAATGTCATTCCCTAACTTGTTAAAATCACATCAAGATCATGTATTTTGCATATTATGTGATATATAAGGTTATATGATCGAATGAGCTCATCTTTTCCTATCTTGGCACTCCCTTGTTTTTCCTTGTGAAATCTTTGCTACAGGAAAAATTTTGAACAAATTCTCTCTTTTGTACTCTTGATGAATCCATTGTCAAAGGGGGAGAAATTTGGGAATCATTGAAAAGATTAAGGAAAAAGGGGGAGAAGAAAAAGGGGGAGTTGTATTTGGAAATTTGAGAATTTTGGGAGAAGTTTGGAGATTTTTTGAAATTTTTGGGCGCATTGCACATTCACACACATTTTCATTCTCAGGGGGAGATTTTGTTTTGCATTTTGGTCAAAGGGGGAATTCTGTGTTTTCTCTTTTTGGTCCTTGATTCTTTGGATTTCAAAATCTTTTGTAAAGTGAATGCCAAATGATTCAATTCTAAGTGGTGTTGCCAATGTTTTCATCAAGGGGGAGATTGTGAAATCATGTGCTGAAAAATTGGCTTTGAAATGAAAAATTAAACTTAGAATTGGATTTGCAAAATGTGCTTGTGCATGTGTTTGATAATTTGACAAGAAACAGTAAGTTACGCATTAGCGCCGGACAAAATTCTCAAGAAACAGTAAGTTTCCCATCTGCGACGGACAGTGTTTTTGGGTCTGTTGTGAACATGTTTTTGAGCCCATGACCGAAGTCATTTTCACATGTACAACGGACTAATTCTTTTTGTCCGTCGTGAATGGACTTTTTCTAGGGTTTTACTTTTGTGAAACCGGCGTGGCACGCTTGCGCGGACAAGCTTCCGGGGTCCGTTGTGAACTTGTTTTGAGCTCATGACCGAAGCCATTTTGCATGTACAACGGACCAACTTTGTTTGTCTGCATTTGTGAGCGTGTTTTTCCGCGTTTGGTTGGCTTCTTGGAGCAGAAACTTTTCCTTATACAACGGACCAACTTTGTTTGTCCGTCGTGAGATCGTTTTCGCTCAATTAGGGTTTTGAGCGATTTGGATTTGAATTTTGAATGTGAATTTGAAATTTGTAATGATTTCATGATGCTTCTTTTGAAGTGGACTTTATGCAATACTCATGTGAGTAGTTGCATGGATTGACATTGAGTCAAGTCGTGGACTTGTGCTCGGATTTGTTTGTGGTTTGTTCATGTGCGGTATTGCTCGAAGGCGAATGTGGTCGATGGCGGGACCGGAGCTAGGTTCATGGAGGAACTGAGGTTCGGGACTAGGTTCAGGAGGAACCGAGGTCTTGGTGGTCAAGGATGTCATGCGGGACGTTCGGGCTAAGAGAATGGTGCACATGAAGAATGGTTAGTCACGTGAGAATGGCAGGAGGTCATTCGCGTGCAAAGTGTTAGTCACGTGAGTATGGCAGGTGGCCATACGCGTGCAAAGTGTTAGTCACGTGAGTATGGTAGGGTTACCATACACGTGCAAGAGTTGTACTCGGCCAGGTTGGGCCAAGTAGAGTTGTGTTGAATACAGTTCCTTCTAGGGAATAGGAATCGTATTCTGGGTTGGTCCTTTAAATAGGAGGGGTTGTCTCCTGTTGAAAGGCACCAAGTAGAGCTGAGCGCATCAAGCCTTGAGCTTGGTTTTAGGGTTTGTACTCTTTTGATAAGAGTATTTTAGACAAGAAATAAAGATCAATTCTTCCAAGATTTTTGCATGCTACAGTAACCACGTCGCTACAGTATTTTCTGTTTTGGTTCTTGTTTGCATGCTTGTTCTAATTCTAGATTGGTTTTTGATTGTTGAGTTTCATCTTGATTTGATCCATCAAAAACCGTTCTAGGGTATTGATTTAGAGTTTCTCAAAGTCTAGTTGATCAATCTTTTGTCGTTCTTGTTTAATCTTGAAGTTTTGATTAGATTGATTCTCGTCAAGTTCTGGATCAGCAAGCTTGCGAAGCTCATAACTTTTGATCCGTAAGTCCGATCAAGCTGATTCTTTTTGGGTTCGTTTCGTATTGGAATCTAGTTTCTTGTGTCCAAATTTCAGATCAATCTAACGGTTGGATCTCCGGGAATTAGCGTTTTACCGAATCTCTGTCATTCTGTTTTTGTCGAAAACGAGGCAATTATTTGGTTCTGTTTTGGGGTGAACTTTTAATAGATCAAGAATTTGGTTTTAGCTTCCGCACAATCATTCACCCCCCCTCTGATTGCTATATTCGTATACTTCGATCCTACATCACCTTTGAGGTGGTAGACTTCAAATCGGCCTACAACGCCATTCTCGGCAGACCGGCTTTGGACAAGTTCATGGCCACCTCACATCACGCATACCAGTGCCTGAAGGTTCCTGGGCCAAACGGGGTCATAACCATAAAGGGAAACCATAAGTCCGCGCTGAATTGCGAGGAAAGGGCGTTGGATATGGTCGGTCAGTTACCCACTCGCGACCCCGACCAAGAGCCGAAGCACTCCCGGCCTAAAGTTGCCCTCCAACCTGGATGAGAGACCAAGGCCGTTCCGCTCAATGAATCGGAACCCACCAAGGTCGTGCATTTGGAATCTTCCTTAGATCCCAAATAGGAACTCAAGCTCATCACCTTCCTCCGAGCAAGCTCAGATGCGTTCGCCTGGGAACCATCCGACATGCCCGGGGTCCCCAGGGAGGTGATCGAGCACAGGCTGGCGGTTCAACCTGAGAAAAAACCAATGCGACAAAAACTTAGACGTTTCTCTCCGGAAAAACAAGCGATCATTCGGGAGGAGCTCGACAAGCTCCTTAAAGCCGGCTTCATTAGAGAGGTCGAGCACTCTGAATGGCTAGCTAATCCGGTCATAGTCAAAAAGAAAGGGGGCAAGTGGTGCATGTGCGTCGATCATACGGGCTTAAATGCAGCATGCCCAAAGGACAACTACCCGCTGCCTCGCATAGACCAATTGGTCGATGCAACGGCGGAATCGCAGGTCATGAGCTTCCTGGATGCTTATTCAGGGTATCATCAAATCAGCTTATCGCGCGAAGACGAAGAGAAGACCTCCTTCATCACCCCATTCGGTACTTTCTGCTATACGACCATGTCTTTCGGTCTAAGAAACGCGGGAGCGACCTTCCAGCGCCTCATGCAGAAAACCTTTACAGACCAAGTAGGTCGAAACTTGGAAGTCTATGTTGACGACATAGTGGTCAAAAGCAAGCTCGCTTCGGATCATATCGCTGATTTAGAGGAAACATTTTGTAACCTCAATAAGCATCGAAGTTCGGTGTAAAAGCCGGCAAGGTGCTCGGCTACATGGTCGGCCCACAAGGGGTCGAGGCGAACCCAGAGAAGATTGAAGCCATTGAGAATATGAGACCACCCACATGTGTGAAGGAAGTACAAGCTCTGACCGAAAGAACGGCCGCCTTGAGCCGCTTCATTTCCCGGTTAGGTGAGCGAGGGTTGCCTTTCTTTAAAGCCCTTCGCAAGCACGATGGTTTTTCGTGGACGGAAGAAGCGAACCACTCCTTTGAGGAACTTAAGCAATATCTCTACAAACCGCCCGTCCTAGTTACACCCAGGGTAGGGGAAGAATTGCTGCTATACTTGGCGGCAACCCCGCAGGCGGTGAGTGCAGTATTAGCGGTGGAGAGAGATGGTACCCAACGACCTATTTATTATGTCAGCGAAGTACTTCACGGGCCGAAGGAGGGTTACCCTGAGGTCTAGAAACTTTTATACTCGTTGCTGATGGCTTCCAGGAAGCTGCGCCACTACTTTCAAGCGCACAAGGTCGTGATACCAACCAATTTCCCGCTCAGAGAAATCTTGAAAAACCAGGACGCCAGTGGTCGTATAGCCAAGTGGGCCATGGAGCTCGCTGAATTCGAGGTAATATTTTCGGCCAGCACGGCAATCAAATCACAAGTTCTGGCTGACTTCGTGGCAGAATGGTCGGCTCCAGCACCACCAGCCAGCGAAACCACCGGATCAAGGGAGAACCACTGGACCATGTATTTCGATGGATCCCGGGCGTACGAGTGCTCGGGGGCTGGCGTTGTTTTGGTTTCCCCAGATGGAGAACAACTTCAGTACACCGTCCAACTGCATTTCGCCGCGACCAATAACGCGGCGGAGTATGAAGGCCTCTTGACCGGACATCGAGCGTGTAAATCGTTAGGGGTCCAACGGCTCACTGTGATGGGCGATTCACAGTTGGTCGTGAACCAGGTCAACAAGGAGTACCAGTGTTCCGATACCTCAATGGCGCTTTACCTGGTCGAAGTTAGGAAGATGGAGAAATACTTCAGGAATTTCGAAGTACTCTACATCCCCAGGAAGGACAATTCCCTGGCCGACCAGTTGTCCAAAGTCGGTTCCTCTCAAATTACCGCCCCGGCGGGGTGCTTATCGAGCACCTATCTAAGCCCTCCATTCCCTCTGAGGAGGAGGCATCAGAGACCGGCGGTAGGGTCTCTTTCCTCGAGCAAAGTGCAAATTGGATGACGCCATTCGTCCAATATCTTGCGCAGGGGACATTGCCCGAGGAAGAAGCTGAGAGTTCCCGGCTAACAAGGCGATCTTCTCAGTACAAACTGATCGAAGGCGACCTATACCGGAAAGGTGCACTAGGAATCTTCTCCAAATGCATCTCTCAGGAGGAAGGCCAGTACCTTCTTCGTGACATCCATGAAGGAATGTGCGGAGCTCACTCGTCGTTCAGAACGCTTGTGAGCAAGGCCTTCCGATTGGGTTACTATTGGCCTACGGCCTTGGCGGATGCACGGTCGATCGTAACGACCTGTCGAGCATGCCAGTTTCATGCTCGCAAAGTCCGTCAACCAGCGTATACCCTACAAACCATACCACTTTCGTGGCCATTCTCGACCTGGGGGCTCGATATCCTCGGACCTTTCCCCCGTGGCCGAAAAGGCTGCAAATACTTGCTTGTGGCCATCGACACTTTCACCAAGAGGATAGAGGCCGAGCCCGTGTCATCCATCTCGGCTCAGACGGCCAAGAGGTTCCTCCGAAGCAATGTGATAACCCGGTTTGGAATACCCAACCGAATCATCACGGACAACGGAACTCAATTCACCAGTGAGTTGTTCCAAAGCTACTGCGAGGAGGTCGGGACCAAGGTCTGCTTCACCTCTGTGGCACATCCACAGAGCAACGGAGCGACCGAACGAGCAAATGGGCAGTTAGTTCAGGGTATAAAAAAGAGGGTCTTAAAGAGCCTCAGCCAGCACAGGCAGCAGTGGGTGGACGAGCTTCCCGCCGTTCTTTGGTCCGTCCGCACCACGACAAGTCGGGCCACAGGCGAAACTCCTTTCCAACTTGTCTATGGTGCAGAAGCCATTTTGCCTGCCGAAATTGTGCTGGGTTCCCCAAGGGTACAACTGATTGATTCTATCGATCAGGAGGTCGAGCGGCTCATCGACCTGGACCTCGTAGAAGCGACACACGAACAGGCGTTGCTCCGGTCCGCGATTTACCTACAGGCTCTCCGTAGGCACGCGGCCAAGTCGGTTCGACCAAGGGCCCTACAAGTTGGCGACATGGTCTTACGAAGAATCCAGGACCTGTCAAAAGCCAATAAGCTGACCCCGAGATGGGAGGGACCCTACACGGTCGTGTCCACAACACGCCCGGGGGCTGTTCGCCTCGCGATGGAAGACGGTCGGGAGCTCGCCAGCACCTGGAACATCGACCAACTACGTAAATTCTATGTTTAAGACGCATATCTCTATCTCACGCCTTTCGCGTTTCTTTCGATAAAATAGTTTCTTTCCCCTCTAGCTTTTTCCTCGCTTTATCAAACGAACCTCCCGTGCAGCAAGCGAGCTTAAACCGACAAATATGTACGCACCATCCCTCTTGGGCACCGGCCGGATACTCGCCCACCCGATCGCCTTTTCACAGTAGCTTTTCACTGTATGAGTGGTCGGTCGCGAGTATCCTCTAAAGCCCGGTACAGCACCTACTCGGGTACAGTGACCCCACATATTATCGGCCTGAGCCTGTCTGCTCTACGCACGTAACAATGCTCGCACACGTCTCCTTCTCGACTCAAGCGACCTATTCGATCGTTCACAAACATGTTACGCTCAAAGACTCCCTCAGCTCTCCCGCGAACAAACTCGTGCCCGCAACATTAGGGGCACGACCTTTATCCATGGCGGGGGCTCCGTACGATAGGGACGTTTCATCCTTTTTTCGAGGTTTTTACCCTTGACTAGGGATTCTTTGCTCGTATTATCTCTTTATTCTTTTTTGCTCGTGTTCGTATTATCTGCCCCTGTGCAGGGACCTGGTCTTTTCTCTGCAGGGCCGGTTTCGAGCAAGCACGCATTGAAAGCAAAATCGGAAAAAACAGGCAAGGCCCTAAACTTTCGTGATTTTGTTCAACAAACCAAAAGATTGTTTTTTACAGGTTTACACGAGCTAGAGGAAAAAAAGAAGGCAATCTAAGAAGCTAGATCCTATGCTCGGCCTGGAGGGCAGCAAGCTCCTCCTTAAGGGAGTCGACCTCTGCCTCTAGGTCCAAAACCTTCCGCCGAGCCGCGCGACCTTCGGCCGCGCTTTCCCGAAGACGCTGCGCCTCTTTGAGCTGGGCCTCCTCGCGCTCCCGAGCTCGCTGAACGTCGCGGCGCAGGTCGGGGACCTCCTGCGGTAGCTTCACCAGCTCCTCCTCAAGCTCGGCACACCTCAGCGCTGAGGTGCTCTTTGCCGTTTCGCTCTGGAAGAGTTGGTCCCGAAGCCCGACGATAAGGCTCCTCGCCGACTCCAGCTCCTTCAGGTCGGCGGCATGCACCTCGGAGACCCGACGCTCGAGATCGGCGATCTTGGCGTCTTGGTCACGGTGGTACGCCCAGTACTCTTCTGCTGGAATCGCGAAGGCATCGATGTCCTCCATGGCCTTCGCAGTAAACTTCAGGCGGAAAAGGAGAAGAGTTAAAAAGGCCTTAAGAAGATTGTTCACCTTATGAAAAGGAAAGAAGCAGAGTACTCACCAAAAGAGCCCAGCTAACCAGCTTGTCCTGGTGCCGTTGGCGGTCGGTTGCACCAGCTCGGAAAAAAGGATTGACCCACGCGGGATCGTCCTGGTCCCGAGCTGGCACGTCAAGATCTTGCCCCTCCTGGGCACCCGGTGCTCCCAGGAGGGCAGCAGTGTCTTCTCCCTCGACCAACCCCAGGTCGCCCTAAGGTTGATCTTCCCCGACGGCAAGCGGCTCGTGGCCGCCTTCCCCCTGCTCGGCCGCTGTGTTCGGGGGCTGGACGCCAACTGCGAGCATGCCCGCCCCTTGGTCCGCGGCCAGAGGCGACTGGTCGACGACGACCACCTCCTCCCCTTGGTCTGCGGCCAGAGGCGACTGGTCGACGACGACCACCTCCTCCCCTTGGTCCGCGGCCAGAGGCGACTGGTCGACGACGACCACCTCCTCTCCTTGGTCCGCGGCCAGAGGCAACTGGTCGACGATGACCACTTCTTCCCCTTGGTCCGCGGCCAGAGGCAGCGGGACAGCAACGACCAACTCCCCTTCTCCTTGACCCGCGGCCGGAGGCGGTTGGTCGAAGACGATCGACTCCTGGCCCTCGGAGCCCGTTGTTTGGGCCTCGCCCGCGCTTGGCACCGCGCTCGCCCCTTCACAAGGGACCAAGGCCATGGCTCCTCGGTCCGCGGCCCCTTGCGGGTCTTGCTCCTTTGCGGACGGGCGGAGCTCGGTCTCTTCCAGAAGCGCGGCCGGCGCTGGCTCCACCTCATCCTCGGCCATCACTTGTCAAGGATGCGATCAAGCTCATCGTTAACTATAGAGTCGAGAATCCTCTCAGCCATTTGATGAAAATCCAAGGACAGCATTCGAGCTATCACACCCACACCAAGCGGAGTGGGGTTAGCCTGGAAAAATCACAAGCGAAAATAAGGAAATTCGGCAAAGGAACCACACGGGGCTTACCTTCCTCTCGACGAGCAGCATCCTCGTCCTCCGCTTCCTCGTCCTGAGCAACGGGCGTCCTGCCCGCAGCAGCTTCGTAGGCCTCGGCGACGGCCGTGACATGCTCCGTTGCGGCGTCACTAGCTCGTGCCATCGCCGGGTCGACATCGTCCATGTCGACCCCTTCTAGCGCCAAGGTTGACCGGGAAGACGACCTCCTGCTCCTTCTAACCAGAGCAAAGGTGTCTTCCTCCTCTTCCTCCTCCTCGGGATCCTCGTCCACCTGTGCAAGTCGGTCCTGGAAGACCTTAATTTGCCTCTCCAGTTGCTCCTTGCTCGTGGTGGACGTGGCCGCCTCCTCGGCCTTCTTCGCTTACTCGGCGAGCTGCTGCAGTCGGCCCATCAGCTCCGGCTTTTTCCACTTGAAATCGGCAAACCAAGCTCGAAGCTCTCTTACCTCCCTCCGGTCGGCGTATTCAAGATGCTGCGTGGAGGGAGCCCTGGTCGAAGCCCGGCGCTTCGAGCGCTTGGCGCGAGGAGGCGAAGTAGAGGGTCGACGGCTTCGACCCGTCGTCTTCTTGCGTGCGCCCCGGGCGGGGTTGTCACCTTGCGGCAGTGATGTAACACTGGGTGTCTCGATCTTTCGATGAGAATGATAACCATCGATTTGGGTGGAGACGACTTTGACGATCCGACTACAACGTACAATGACGATGCGCCTTAGCAATCGCTAAACCAACTCCAGAGGGTTATTGACCTTGCCGTGGGCACGATCAACCTGATCACCAAGCAATCGAAGAACAATCGCTAAACCAACTCCAGAGGAATAGATTGCTAAAATCAATTCCTGCAAGCAATCGAAGAACAAGCAAGAACAAGGCAAAAGCAATCTAAAATTGCAAATATAGATGAAGTATAGAAAAAGTTGGGGTTCCGATACAAGGAGCTTGTTAGGCGGCCGTTGAGCACGTCTAAAAGACTCAAATAGTAGCAAAAGGCTAAACTATCAAATAACCAAAACCCAAGTTATTTTGAGGGACTACCTAGCTATATATAGGAGAAATAGGAGGCCAAAACAATGCTAGGGGCGTCCAAAACACATCCATGGCCGAGTAGGACTCCTATTCCTAGTTTGACTCGGATTTGGAAAGATGACCGAACTTGTTTTGCAGATTCCCGTTGACTCGTAAGGAATTTAGACATGGGACCGGATCCGTTTGAAAGATAACGACGAAACCTTTCAAACCAGTACTCATAGACCCCAAACACACTTGTGGATCAAAAGTTATGGTCGTTTTAAGTTGGTGCTGTCTTGGAGGCCGAATCCGAGTTGAACTTATGCACCGGAAGAATTAGTTTCATGCTTGACGTTTGGGAGTCCTTCTCCTTGGTTCCTAAGGACAATAAAATCATCACAGGTATTAAATAGCATTCCATCCATTAAATTATTTGTATGCAACCCAAGGAACGCATTCACCTGGCAATTGAATTGACGTGCGCGAGCTTGAGTAATTGGCCCTTGTATTACATTGTTGGTTTCAATTGGGTTTGTAGGCATGGCCGTATCCATGGTAGTGATGTCCTCATCATCCTCCCCTTCTTGCATTTGAGTCGTCCTCGACTCACGTTCATCATCTTCTCCCAAGTATGGCTTTAGATCTGATAATTGAGTTGACGGGCTCGAGCTCGAGTCAATGGTCCTTGAACCGACGAAGATGTAGAAGGATGGCCAAGGTGGGGGTCAATAAAGCCATGCAGATGGAGCCATCGTAGTAGATGTATACGAAGTAGAGGATGCTGTGAAGTGTCGCCAACTTAATGGTCCTGGCAAAGGTGGGGGTCGATGAAACCATGCGGTTGATTAATTGCAGCAACACTTGGTGATGACCATATGTATGCAGTGTTAGTTCTGTCCATGATGAGCATGGTCTCATCATATTCACTTTCATGAAGAGGAGTCGTCCTCGACTCCATCATATTGTCCTGCGAAATGTTAGTAATGACAGGAAACAAAGCAATATGCACATTTGCAATGAAATCAATGGATCGAGAATTTTTATCAACCATATCCTCCCTTTCTTGAAAACTATCATGTGACTTGTGAATGGAACCAAATGTACTTGGTCTGACATGATTAGTGATATGGCAATTATTAAATTGATGACATTGTTGCATTGCAAACGGAGGTTTAAAATCTAAACAAATGTAAACTCGATGTGCTTTATACTCTCCTTTCTCACTATTTTTGCCAATAATATAAAATATATTTCGCGATAACCATGACAAATCAGAATGAACAAAAAGGCTCTCTTCTAAATAATTCAGATCACACGGAACATCATTCAATGTAGCCTAATGTATATAAAGAAGACATCAATTTCAACTCATCATTTTCGCTTGTGATGTGAATGACATGTTTATTTTCAGCATAAGTGTCTAGTGTGTTAACAAAAGTGACATGTCCATTTGCTAGTTGTGTCGTGGATATAAGTGAAGTATTATCACACAACTCTTCTTTATCACAAGAAATAGCAAGCAAATCATCTTGTAACAAAGCAAAATCAGCAATTGGTTCCACTATTAGTTGCTCTACGATAGCATGATTTGTGGATAGTTTTAGCTTTTCAAAATTATTTTCTCCATGTGTAAAGTCCATACATGTTACATTACCTTGTAAGTTCTCATCAGCTATTGTAGGCGTTTCTTCTACTATTATCTCTTCATTTACACATGGGGTAGTACTGATAGATTCTTTCTCCATATGCTCTTCTACATCATTCTCTCGATGGTGCTCATTTTTCTGCAAATTGTTAGCTACAAAAGAAGGTGCAACAATGGGCGCCTCAAATGAAGCTAATGATTCTTTCAGGCATTTAGCAAGCATTTTTTCAACTCTACAAGCACATACAACCAATTCTGAAAGAGAACTATATGTTTCATCAACAAGAACATCCTGAATTTCTTGATTAAGTCCACGTATGAACCTAAACTCTGTTGCTTCTTCACCTTCAGCTAAACCACAACGCAACAAATGATTTTGCAATCGTTCATAGTATTCCTTAATGCACTTATTTCCTTGTTTCAAGCATTGGAGTCTAGTATACAAAAATTCAGTATGATATTCAGGAACATAATCAATTCTCATAAGTCTTTTCATGGCCTTCCAATTGTCAGGTTTTCTCTCTTTTCTACAAATATGTTTCCACCATGTTAATGCATATTCATTTAGCACACTTGCAGCAATCCTAATCTTTTCATTTTCAGACTAATCATACTTGCCAAATTCTTTGTCTACTGCTATCTCCCAATCAATATAGGCATCAGGATCATATTGACCATTAAAAGGTGGAATGGCGAATTTAACCTTACCTAGGGAATCATCATGTAGTACGCCATTTTTGTTGCTTGGAAGACGAGGCGGAGGACTGGAAGTTCCTGGGGAAGTTCCTGCAAGCGTATCAAGTCTAGACAAAATAGTAGCAAGAGTAGTTTTACCAATCCCCTGTGCGACCTCGATGGATATAAGAAGGTTCTCTTGCGATGACATACGCTCAGAGTGAGCAACAATTCCCTTGGTGCGAGGAGAATGATGCAAGGAGCCCTCGTCACCTGACATGGTTAGTAGAAGACAAGAAAACGTAAACAATAACCCAATCAGCGAATGATCCCTCCATAGGGATCACAAGTATAATGTTTCCGTCATCTACTAGGAGGTGGTGGCAAGTCTCTCAACACTCAAGCCTATAACCAAAGGTCTTACAAGTTCTTACGTTGCACAAAGTGTTGTCGGTCTTTGGCGTTGTCAAAGGTTCTCCGAAGTTTGAGTAGAACGCTTGTACAGGTAGAGAGTGGAGCTTGGACAGGCTTAATTTAGTAGCAAGGAGAATCAATCAATTAATCTCAGAAATTGCATAGAATTGAATTATAGTTCATAATTAGCACTTAGCCTAAGATGCTGATCGTCCAAGGATGGATAAAAGGCTAAGGCTGATACACGGGAAACACACGCGTAAAGATGTTGGAACTTGATGCAATCAAACGAACGAGCTAAAAAAATATAAGTTATGGAGAGACGCTAGCTAATTGCTCAAACAAAGAATATGGGCAATAGATTGCTCAAAATCACAAACTAGCACAATATGAAAATGCAAAAATTCTAGGATGTACTCTCAATCAAATTCCACTTTTTTGTGGTCTTTGCTTTTGCCCGCGCTTTTCTTTTCTTTTTCTATTTCTTTTTTTTTGATGTGCGGCGGTTTTCTTTCCTTTTTTGTGGCCAAACAAATATGAGAGTAGCACAATATATATGACTAGGTGCAATACAAGTGCAATCCAAATTATGCAATAGAATGTAACATGAGTAGCCCTAGAGCAATATCAAATAGCTAGTCTCAATTAGGATCAAAGTGTTCACAAAGGATGAATTGGTTCCCAAAGGTAGGTGTACTGATCGGTAAATGATGAATTGTTTTTTTGATGTGGGGACTATGATCAGCAACTAGACAATGCTAAAACGAACACAAATTCAATTTAGCAAACCGAACTTAATAGATCGATAAGGCGCAAACTTGGTTTGGATAGGAGGAACAAATCTTTTTGTGGCAAATTTTTTGGACTACAGGGATTAAATCAATCTACTAAACTAGGGTAAAGAAATTTCTCACCGAGCAACCTGGTTTGCTCTGATACCACTTGATGTGACACTGGGTGTCCCGATCTTTCGATGAGAATGATAACCATCGATTTGGGTTTAGACGACTTTGACGATCCGACTACAACGTACAACGACGATGCGCCTTAGCAATCGCTAAACCAACTCCAGAGGGTTATTGACCTTGCCGTGGGCACGATCAACCTGATCACGAAGATCAATTCCTGCAAGCAATCGAAGAACAAGCAAGAACAAGGCAAAAGCAATCTAAAATTGCAAATATAGATGAAGTATAGAAAAAGTTGGGTTCTGATACAAGGAGCTTGTTAGGCGGCCGTTGAGCACGTCTAAAAGACTCAAATAGTAGCAAAAGGCTAAACTATCAAATAACCAAAACCCAAGTTATTTTGAGGGACTACCTAGCTATATATAGGAGAAATAGGAGGCCAAAACAGTGTCAGGGCGCCGAACATCTCGGTGACCCTCTCGTCGACCCAGTCCGTCCTCGGGGCTGCAACATGACCAAGGGTTAAAAGAAAAAATAGCGCCAATCACCGGGAAGCAACAATGCTCGAAAGAGCGCTCGGAGAACGTACCTGCGTTGTCCTCGCGGGTGAAGTCCTGCCACCCGGTCACCTCGAAGAAGGGATGCTCGCGACGCCGCAGGGGGGACACCCGGTTGAAGGAAAAGTCCCGGGCAACGTCCCGACCAGTGAGCCCCATTTGGGTGAGCACGCTGATCGTCCTAAGCACCCGCTCCTCCTCAGGCTGCACGGGTGGGTGCGCCGTCTCGGCGGGCGGGGCGGTCTCCCCAGTATAGACCAGCTGGGACCCCTCCGCCTTCTTCTGGTAAAACCAAAGGTCAGCCCAACCAGACACCGAGTCCTTCAAAGGAACAAGAGGGTACTCGTATGGTCTGTTGGGCCGGAGGCGAAGGTAGACGCAGCCGGCGGGACCATCCCGGCCGGTGCAGAAGGGAGAGTAGAAATGGAAAAAAAGACTGGCGGTGGGTATCACGCCCACGAACACCTCGCAGAGGTGGGGGAAGATCGCAAGGGCGAGAATGGAGTTAGGATGGAGATGAGAAATCTCGCACCCACAAAAGGCGAGTACGGAGACGAGGAACTCGCTCTCGGGCATGCGAAGCCCGTTGATGGCGTACAGCTCGCAGGAGACAATTTCTCCCTCCTTCGGTGCCAGCGCCGCATCACCCCCAGGAGCTCGACCGGAGCTCGGGTCGACGTACCCCACGTCCACGAGCACCTGGAGCCTCCTCCGAGTCATCTGGCTAACCCCGAAATGTGCCATGGCCAAAGGGAGAAGGAGAGTGAAGAAGATCCTAGGGCTCTGCGGCTCTTGGAAAAATTTCGGGCAAGGACGAGCAAATGCGCAATGTAGCTCTGTCCTTTCCCAGCGGACGGGGTTAAAAAGGCTGCAAAGGGGCACGTTAAAAGCCACCGCCTATCACGTAGCGACAACTGTCCAATACGGCGGAAAACTGCCCAGTAAAGGCGCACTTTCCAAGAAACTACTTTACCGTTACAGGGAGGCTTCTCGGAGAAGGAATCGAAAAACAACCAAACATCGCGCAACCACAGAATGAACGCGCGGCGGACAAAAAGGTCACCTCCTGACATAAGATGGTCGTAGGTCACGACCAAAGGAAATTCAATCCCTCCTTCGAGTCTTCTTAGGCTCAAGGGGAAGCCTGAGCTCGGATGGTTCCCCACTTGAACCTCGGGGGCTAGCTGTCGGGGATTGACTATCTGATAAAAGACTGCGGTACCCCCAGGAGATCCTGAGGCCACCGATCATACAGTGCCAACAGAAGATGCTCGGGAGACCAAAACGAGCAGCATACCGCTCGAGCATACATGTCCACCCCTTCGCTCGCAACCATTCCAAAATGATCACGAGCAAGCATGCTCGTAAAAACCACGTCATGCCCGGGTACATGGTCGGTGGACTCGGTCACGCTACGAGGAAGGAAGGTAGCGATTAAACCGCCAGAAATCAAGCAAGGGCGCACCAGAAATTTGAAAACAGCGCGTGAATCAAGGCCGCTAGATCGTGGGCGCCGCGGATAAGGAAATGAAGCGTAAATCCAGGGGGTAGTTACCTTCTATGTATCTCTAGGCACGATATTTAAACCCCCCTGAGATCTGTAAACAAAGGGACCCCCAATAGAACACAATACACTGGAGTAGGGCTGTTATCTCGGCAGTGAGAGGCCCGAACCAGGATAAACACCACGCGTCCTTCTCTCGATCTGGCATTGCTCGGACGATTCCCCCGGTTCGTGCGATGAGGCACTGTTGATCCCTCGATTCAACAAATAAGCTCAGCGGGAGCCCGTTCTCCAATCGTCGATAGTTTTCATTCGAACGCAGCTTGCAGCACCCCTTGTGACCCGTCGTGGAGGGATGTTTCACACTCACTCGGACGTATTCAAAATGAATGCAGAATTGTGTTGAAACGCACAAGCAAACATCGTATATTAATTCTGGGTGTTTGGCACTCAGTTTCGTTCGTGCATCGCTTTCGATTTTTTCAGCAAAGGAACTCGTCGTTGTGGAATATTTCACGGCGACTCGTAAGGATTCGAAATGCATGCCTAAATGAGTTAAAACACATATGAATTGCATTCGGTGTGTTTGGCACCTGGCTTCATCTCGTTCACCGTTTTCATTTCGTGCCGCAATGTTTCATTTTGGCGTGTAAGGTGCTTGCCATAATGTTCCATTTCGTGCATCATTTTCAGCGTGCGTGGTGTTTGCCACAATGTGTCATTTCATGCATCATTTTCATTTTCATGCAAACATCATAAGTTCTTTCGGGGTGTTTGGCACTCGGTTCTGTTTCGTGCATTGGTTTCGTTTGTATTCAGCTTTTATTACCCGTGGGAACCCGTCGTTGTGGAACATTTGACACTGACTCGGACATATTCAAAATGCATGCTGAAATGAGTGGAAGCACATATGAATTCCACTCGATGTGTTTGGCACTCAGTTTCATCTCGTGCAACGTTTTCGAACGGGCGCCGCTTGTTGTATTCGTTCGTGCTCATCGCGGAGAAATGTTTCACAACAACTCGGACAGACTCGAAATGCATGCCGGAATGTGGTTGGGCAAATATGAAGTTTATTCGGCATGATTGGAACGATGTTTCATTTCGTGCACCGTTTTGGTACGTGTGTAGTTTAAAGTACCATTAGGGACACATCCTGCATGAATATTTTGCATCGACTCGGACGTACTCGAAATGCTTGTCGAAATGGGATAGGGCATATATGAAGTCCATTCGGTGAGTTTAACACCAATTTTCCTTTCTTGCATCGTTTCTGTCCGGATGCAGCTTGCGACCCATCGCGGAGGGATGTTTCCACACTCACTCGGACGTATTCCAAATGAATGCAAAACTGTAGCAGCAATGCATGGAAGGTCCACTCGCGCAGTTTGGCCTACATTTTCCTTTCGTGCATCGTTTTAATACGCACGCAGCTTGCAGTTACCGTTGGCACCTATCGCGGAGAAATGTTTTGCACTGACCCGGATGCAACAGAAATGCATGCCGAAATGAGCTTCGGCACACACGAACTCTATTCAGGGTGTCTGCCGCGAGCTTTCTTTTCGTACTCGTTCTGGTACGAACGTGACTTGTAGTACCATTTTGTCGTGTAGATTTCGCACCGACACAAATGAGCCCAAATTGCTTTCTAAAATGAGCTACGACAGACATGAAGTCCATTCTGGTTGATTGACGCTCAGCTTCATTTTATGCATCGTTTTCTTGTGAAAATCCTTACACCATACAGTACTCGTCGCGGAGGAATGTTTCACACGACTCGGAAAGATTCAAAACACATGCCGAAATGTGCTTGGGCATATATGAAGTTCATTTGTCATGTTTGGAACAATATTTTGTTTTTTGCACCATTCTAGTACGCGTGTAGTTTACATTACCATTAGGGACCCATTGTGCATTAATGTTTCGCTTCGAGCCAGACGTACTCGAAATGCTTGCTGAAACGGGCTAGGGCGCATAGAAGCCCATTCGGGGAGTTTGACACCGAATTTCGTTTCGTGCATCGTTTTCATTCGGACGCAGCTTGCAGTACCCCTTGTGACCCGTCGCGGAGGGATGTTTCACACTCACTCGTACGTATTGAAAATGAATGCAGAATTGTGCTGAAACGCACAAGCGAACATCGTAAGTAAATTCTGAGTGTTTGGCACTCAGTTTCGTTTCGTGCATCGCTTTCGATTTTTCAGCTTAGGAACTCGTCGTTGGGGAATATTTCACGGCGACTCGGACGGATTCCAAATGCATGCCTAAATGAGTTACAACACATATGAATTGCATTTGGTGTGTTTGGCACCCGGCTTCATTTCGTTCACCGTTTTCGTTTCGTACCGCAATGTTTCATTTTGGCGTTCTAGATTGCAGCGTGTAAGGTGCTTACCATAATGTTCCATTTCGTGCATAATTTTTGGCGTGCGTGGTGTTTGCCACAATGTGTCATTTCGTACATCATTTTCATTTTCGAATGGCTTCCGCTGCAGTGCCCGTTGGGACGCGTCGTGGAGGAACGTTTCAGACCTACTCGAATGGATTCAATACAAATAATGAAAAGCAATAGCAAACGTCATAAGTTCTTTCGTGGTGTTTGGCACTCGGTTCTGTTTTGTGCATCAGTTTCGTTTGTATTCAGCTTTTATTACCCGTGGGAACCTGTCGTGGTGGAACATTTGACACCGACTCGGACATATTCAAAATGCATGCCGAAATGAGTGGAAGCACATATGAATTCCACTCGATGTGTTTGGCACTCAGTTTCATCTCGTGCAAAGTTTTCGAACGGGCGCTGCTTGTTGTATTCGTTCGTGCTCATCGCGGAGAAATGTTTCACAACAACTCGGACAGACTCGAAATGCATGCCGGAATGTGCTTAGGCAAATATGAAGTTCATTCGGCATGATTGGAATGAAGTTTTGTTTCGTGGACCGTTTTGGTACGTGTGTAGTTTACAGTACCATTAGGGACACATCGTGCATGAATATTTCAAATCGACTCGGACGTACTCGAAATGCTTGTTGAAATGGGATATGGCATATATGAAGTCCATTCGGGGAGTTTGACACCAATTTTCCTTTCTTGCATCGTTTCTGTCTGGACGCAGCTTGTACAACACCTTGCGACCCGTCGCGGAGGGATGTTTCCACACTCACTCAGACGTATTCGAAATGAATGCAGAACAGTAGCTGCAATGCATGGAAAGTCCATTCGCGCAGTTCGGCCTACATTTTCCTTTCGTGCATCGTTTTGATACGCACGCACCTTGTAGTACCCGTTGGCACCTATCGCGGAGAAATGTTTTGCACCGACCCGGATGCAACAGAAACGCATGCCGAAATGAGCTTGGGCACACATGAACTCTATTCAGGGTGTCTGCCGCGAGCTTTCTTTTCGTACTCGTTCTGCTACGAACGTGACTTTTACTACCATTTTGTCGTGTAGGTTTCGCACCGACACGGATGAGCCCAAATTGCTTGCTAAAATGAGCTACGGCAGACATGAAGTCCATTCTGGTTGATTGACACTCAGCTTCATCTTATGCGTCGTTTTCTTGTGAAAATCCTTGCACCATATAGTACTCGTCACGGAGAAATGTTTCACACGACTCTGAAAGATTCAAAACGCATGCCGAAATGTGCTTGGGCATATATGAAGTTCATTCGGCATGTTTGGAACAATGTTTTGGTTTTTGCACCATTCTAGTACGCGTGTAGTTTACATTACCATTAGGGACCCATTGTGCATGAATGTTTCGCTTCGAGCCGGACGTACTCGAAATGCTTGCTTAAACGGGTTCGGGCGCATATGAAGCCTATTCGGGGAGTTTGACACCGAGTTTCATTTCGTGCATCGTTTTCAATCGAACGCAGCTTGCAGTACCCCTTGTGACCCGTCGCGGAGGGATGTTTCACACTCGGACGTATTCAAAATGAATACCGAATTGTGCTGAAACGCACAAGCGAACATCGTAAGTTAATTCTGAGTGTTTGGCACTATGTTTCGTTTCGTGCATTGCTTTCGATTTTTTCAGCTTAGGAACTCGTCGTTATGGAATATTTCACAGCGACTCGGACGGATTCCAAATGCATGCCTAAAAGAGTTACAACACATATGAATTGCATTCGGTGTGTTTGGCACCCGGCTTCATTTCGTTCACCGTTTTCGTTTCGTGCCGCAGTGTTTCATTTTGGCGTGTAAGGTGCTTGCCATAATGTTCCATTTCGTGCATCATTTTCGGCGTGCGTGGTGTTTGCCACAATGTGTCATTTCGTGCATCATTTTCATTTTCGAATGGCTTCCGCTGCAGTGCCCGTTGGAACGCGTCGTGGAGGAATGTTTCAGACCTACTCGAATGGATTCGATACAAATGATAAAAAGCAATAGCAAACATCATAAGTTCTTTCGGGGTGTTTGGCACACAGTTCAGTTTTGTGCATCGGTTTCGTTTGTATTCAGCTTTTATTACCCGTGGGAACCCGTCGTGGTGGAACATTTGACACCGACTCAGACATATTCAAAATGCATGCCGAAATGAGTGGAAGCACATATGAATTCCACTCGATGTGTTTGGCACTCAGTTTCATCTCGTGCAATGTTTTCGAACGGGCCCCGCTTGTTGTATTCGTTCGTGCTCATCGCGGAGAAATGTTTCACAACAACTCGGACGGACTCGAAATGCATGCCGGAATGTGGTTGGGCAAATATGAAGTTCATTCGGCATGACTGGAACGAAGTTTCGTTTCGTGAACCGTTTTCGTACGTGTGTAGTTTACAGTACCATTAGGGACACATCGTGCATGAATATTTCGCATCGACTCGGACGTACTCGAAATGCTTGTCGAAATGGGATAGGGCATATATGAAGTCCATTCGGGGAGTTTGACACCAATTTTCCTTTCGTACATCGTTTCCGTCCGGACACAGCTTGCAGAACACCTTGCGACCCGTCGCGGAGGGATGTTTCCACACAAACTCGGACGTATTCGAAATGAATGCAAAACTGTAGCAGCAATGCAAGGAAAGTCCACTCGCGCAGTTTGGCATACATTTTCCTTTCGTGCATCGTTTTGATACGCACGCAGCTTGCAGTACCCGTTGGCACCTATCGCGGAGAAATGTTTTGCACCGACCCGGATACCACAGAAATGCATGCCGAAATGAGCTTGGGCACACATGAACTCTATTAAGGGTGTCTGCCGCAAGCTTTCTTTTCGTACTCGTTCTGGTACGAACGTGACTTGTAGTACCATTTTGTCGTGTAGATTTCGCACCGACACGGATGAGCCCAAATTGGTTGCTAAAATGAGCTACGGCAGACATGAAGTCCATTCTGGTTGATTGACACTCAGCTTCATCTTATGCGTCGTTTTCTTGTGAAAATCCTTGCAGCATACAGTACACGTCGCGGAGGAATGTTTCACACGACTCGGAAAGATTCAAAACACATGCCGAAATGTGCTTGGGCATATATGAAGTTCATTCGGCATGTTTGGAACAGTGTTTTGTTTTTTGCACCATTCTAGTACGCGTGTAGTTTACATTACCATTAGGGACCCATTGTGCATGAATATTTCGCTTTGAGCCGGACGTACTCGAAATGCTTGCTGAAACGGGCTAGGGCGCATATGAAGCCTATTCGGGGAGATTGACACCGAGTTTCGTTTCGTGCATCGTTTTCATTCGGACGCAGCTTGCAGTACCCCTTGTGACCCGTAGCGGAGGGATGTTTCACACTCACTCGGACGCATTCAAAATGAATGTAGAATTGTGCTGAAACGCACAAGCGAACATCGTAAGTTAATTCTGGGTGTTTGGCACTCAGTTTTGTTTCGTGCATCGCTTTCGATTTTTTCAGCTTAGGAACTCGTCGTTATGGAATATTTCACGGCGACTCGGACGGATTCCAAATGCATGCCTAAATGAGTTACAACACATATGAATTGCATTCGGTGTGTTTGGCACCTGATGAGGACATCACTACCATGGATACGGCCATACTTACAAACCCAATGGAAACCAACAATATCATACAAGGGCCAATTACTCGAGCTCGGGCACGACAATTCAATTACCAGGTGAATGCGTTCCTCGGGCTGCATACAAATAATTTAATGAATGGAATGCTATTTAATCCTTGTGATGATTTTATTGTCCTTAGGAACCAAGGAGAAGGACTCCCAAACGTCAAGCATGAAGCCAATTCTTCCGGTGCACAAGTTCAACTCGGATTCGGCCTCCGGGACAGCACCAACTTCAAACGACCATAACTTTTGATCCACAAGGGTGTTTGAGGTCTATGAGTACTGGTTGGAAAGGTTTCGACGTCCTCTTTCCAACGGATCCGACCCCATCCCCAAATTCCGTCCGAGTCAACGGGAATCTGCAAAACAATTGGCGTCACTTTTCCAAATCGAGAAGACTTGGGCTTTGGGCCTTGTAATAGAGTTGTAGTTGGTATCCTACTGCTTTGGACGTGTTTCCCACGCCCCTACCTCTTATAAATAGCCAGACATCGGCTCCTTAGGGTTTTGGGTTTTATTTGATTAGTTTAGCCAAGTGCAAACTTGATCCTGCGAGTTGTCTTTGGACAGCCACCTTGTCAAGATCGTCAATAAGACTCCACTTTGTTTCGCTTCGGTTTTATCCGCAATTTCAGATTGCTTATCCTATTGTTCTTGCTTGTTCTTCGGTTGCTTGCAGGAATTGAACCTCGTGTTCAGGTTGATCGTGCCACGGCAAGATCAATAACCATTGGAGTTGGTTTAGCGATTGCTAAGGCGCATCGTCGTAAATGCGGTGTAGTCGGATCGTCAAAGTCGACTCTAACAAATCGATCGTGTGTTTCTCATCGAAAGATCGGGACACCCATATTGCCATCACGGCGCCATCAAGTGGTATCAGAGCAAACCAGGTTGCTCGGTGAGAATTCTTTACCCTAGATTAGTAGATTGATATCTTTCCTATAGTCCAGAGAACGCCATCGATTGGATCTCCCCATACCAAAACAATTTGAGCCTCGCATTTTCCTTTCCAATTACCTTTGCGTTATTGAATTTTTGGTTGCATCGTCGTGTCGAGTTGCTGAATTCTAGTCTAGTTGGAGTCCAGGTCAGAAGAAATTTTTGTCTCCCACAGCGGTGTCGAGTTGTGTTCCGTTTCGAGTTGTGTTCCGTTTTGAGTTGTGTTCCGTGTCGGTCTCGAACTGTTGAAAAAAAAAAAAAAGAGAAAAAAAAAAGAAAAAAAAAAAAAAAGAAAAAAAAAAGAAAAAGAAAAGGTGTTCGGACCGAAGTTTTCTTTTCATCCGACTGGTCGCCGCTTGATGTCGCCCAGTCGTCAGGCCAGGTTGCCCTCTGTTGGCCGTGGTGCCCCGATCGTCGCTGAGTCGCCTCGATCGTCGCCGCTTGATCGCCTCCCGATCGATCGCCCACGATAGCCCAGTCGCCGATGATCGCCGTCATTGATCGCCCAGTGATCGCCGCCGATCGTCGCCCACCGATAGCCCAGTCGCTTTGTTGATCGCCTCTCGATAATGGCCGGTCTTCCACTTTGCATAGCACTTGAAAGAAAAAGGCGTCGGATCGTTCGCATAAAAAAAAAAAAAAAAAAAAAAAAAAAAAAAAAAAAAAGAGTCCGGAGCAGATCCAAAATTTTATGTGCTAAACCTGTTTTCACAAGATTCCCGATCTTTTGAGATAGTTCCCTTCTTTCGCGAATTTTTTTTTTTTTTTTTCGCTTCTTCATCTGCTGGAACTGCATCTTGTCGCCGACCACGCTTTGAGTCACGATCCTTGCTAGCCTCGAGTCGAGAACTAGTGACTAGACGTTGAACAATTCTTCATTTTTGCATTCACCGATTGGATTATTGCTAACCTTTTGCTACTAAATTAAGCCTGTCCAAGCTCCACTTTCTACCCGTCTGGGCGTTCGATCCCTTGGCAATCGCTCTACACAAACTTCGGAGAACCTTTGACAACGCATGTGGCCGACAACGCCTGCCGCATTGTAAGAACTTGTAAGAACTTGGGTCATAGGCTTGAGCGCTTGAGAGACTTGCCACCTAGTAGTTGATAGGAACATTATACTTGTGGTTTTGTTTCCTTGTCATCAACTAACCATGTCGGTGACGAGTTCACTTCATCACTCTCCACGAACCAAGGGCATCATTGCTCACTTCCAAAAGATGACGAGGAAGCCACCGATGGTCTTAGCGAGGATGTACGGCTCACTAATGAGCGTATGTCAATGCAAGAAGACCGTCTCGAGATCCATCGAGGCCGCACAAGGGATTGCTAACACTACTCTTGCTACTATTTTGGCTAGACTTGATACTTTTGCATTTGCTGCATCTGGTGCTTCCAATCCACCTCCCGTCGTCCAAGCAACAATTCAGCTCCACAGGAGGCCCCAACAGATTTAGAAGAACAGAGCGAAGAGCACGAATATGATGACACCAGCGATGCGGAGGAGGTCAACCCCATCCATTACGATAATGATCGTAACCATCAACGGCCACGCTTCAATCAGCAAGGTATGCGACGTGATCCTCCACGACCAAGGAACGAGCGAGATGATGTTTTCCTAAGGTAAATTTCAACATGCCATCGTTTGAAGGTAAATATGACCACGATGGTTACCTTAGTTGGGAATTACTTGTGGATCAAAAATTTGCGTGCCATGATTTCCACGAGAATAGAAGAGTTAGAGCTGCCACAAGTGAGTTCACTGATTTTGCTTGTTTGGTTGAGAGAACATTGCCGTGCTCATCCAAATAATATACCCACCACTTGGGAAGCCTTGAAATTGCTAATGAGGCATAGATTTGTTCCTTCATACTATGCTAGAGATTTATTGAATAAATTGCAGCGCCCTCTGACAAGAAGGTAAGAATTCGGTGGAAGAATATTACCAAGAATTGCAAATTGGCATGTTGCGTTGTGGATTAATTGAGAATGAGGAAGCTTCTATGGCTCGTTTCTTAGGTGGTTTAACTCGAGAAATCCAGGATATTCTAGACTATAAGGATTATAATTCGATGACTCGGTTGTTCCATCTTGCTTGCAAAGCTGAACGTGAAGTGCGGTCGTCAATCGAGGGCCAAGACTAACTTTTCTGCGGTCGAACTACTTCGTGGACACCGCGCACCCTGCTGCCCCTGCCGGCCGTACTACCACGCCGACCTCTTCCATCAACAGAACGGCGTCCACCACCGCAAATTCGGCACCACAACCAACGCCGACGAAAAGTGCCACACAAGCTACTACAAATAGTTCGTCGTCGTCGGTCGCATCAACGGGACGCACCAAAGATGTTCAGTGCCATCGCTGCAAGGGTTTCGGTCACATGATGAGGGAGTGTCCGAACAAGCGTGTGCTAATAATCCGTGAAGACGGCGAGTATGACTCGGCAAGTGATCTTGATGACGAAACATATGCTTTGCTCGCTGAACATGAAGACGGCGATCCAAATGCCGAGCACGACGAGGTACACGTGAGCGCTGGTGATGCTGACCAATATTTGAGTATTATTGCACAACGTGTGCTTAGTGCTCAGATTGCTCGCGCCGATCCAAATCAACGCCACAACTTGTTTTACACAAAAGGCGTCATCAAGGAGCGATCCATTCGAATAATCATTGATGGTGGGAGTTGCAATAATCTAGCCAGCATGGACATGGTGGAGAAGCTAGCACTCTCCACTAGACCACACCCTCAGCCCTACCACATTCAATGGTTCAACAACAATGCAAACTCAAGGTGACTCGCATGGTAAGAGTACATTTCGCTTTAGGTTCCTATCATGATTATGTTGATTGCGATGTCGTACCTATGCAAGCATGTTCTATGTTATTAGGTAGACCGTGGCAATATGATAAGGATGTTTACATCATGGTAGAACAAATCAATACTCTTTTGTGCATAAAGAAAAGAAAATTGTGCTACACCCAATGTCGCCTGATGCCATTGTAAAGGATGAAATCGCTAGATCTAGCAAAGAGAAAAATCGAGAGAATTCTAAGAGTGAAAATCAGATTGTCACCAAAGGACTTGAACAACATAAACAGAAAGAATCTAACCTTGATTGTGCTAAGCCGAATGAGATTAAATTGAAAGGTGCTTGTTTTCTTGCAACAAAATCTGATTTGAATGAGTTGGATGTTTGTAGGTCTACATGCTATGCTTTGGTCTGCAAAGAAACTTTGTTTTCTCTAGAGGAGATGTCCCTCTCTTTGCCTCCTGTTGTCACTAACCTTTTGCAGAATACACCGACATCTTTCCAAAGGACATCCCCTCAGTGGCTGCCGCCAATTAGAGGATTGAGCATCAAATTGATCTCATTCCAGGGCATCTTTGCCCAACCGAGCACCTTCTGAGAACCAACCCTGAAGAAACACAAGAGATACAACGAAGTTCACGAATTGCTTGATAAAGGGTAATGCGTCGTGAATCTCTTAGTCCTTGTGCTTTGTACCAGTCATTTTAGTACCTAAGAAAGATGGAACATGGCGCATGTGTGTGGATTGTAGAGCAATTAATAATATCACCATTAGATATCGCCATCCTATTCCTCGGTTAGACGATATGCTTGATGAACTAAGTGGCTCTACTATGTTCTCTAAAGTGGATTTGCGTAGTGGGTATCACCAGATTCGCATGAAGTTAGGAGATGAATGGAAAACAGCATTTAAAACTAAGTTCGGGTTATATGAGTGGTTAGTAATGCCTTTCGGGTTGACTAATGCTCCTAGCACATTCATGAGGCGATGAGCGAGGTTTTACGTGTTTTCATTGGAAAATTTGTGGTAGTTTACTTGATGATATCTTGATTTATAGCAAATCTTTAGAGGATCATCTTGAACATCTGCGTCTTTGTTTTTAATGCTTTACGCGATGCACGCTTATTTGGTAACCTTGAGAAGTGCATCTTTTGCACGGATCGAGTATCTTTTCTTGGCTATGTTGTTACTCCACAAGGAATTGAAGTTGACCAAGCCAAGGTTGAAGCAATACAGAGTTGGCCGACTCCTAACACGGTCACACAGGTGCGAAGTTTTCTAGGACTTGCCGGATTCTATCGTCGTTTTGTGAAGGACTTGACACCATCAGCTGCACCCATGAATGAGCTCACCAAGAAGGGTGTACCTTTTGCTTGGGGCAAGCCGCGAGGAAGATGCCTTCAACATTCGAAGCTAAGTTAACCCATGCACCCTTACTCCGACTTCCAGACTTTTCTAAGACTTTTGAACTAGAATGTGATGCTAGTGGAATTGGTTTGGGTGGTGTTCATTACAAGAAAGAAAACACATTGCTTATTTTAGTGAGAAATTGAGTGGGCCAAGTTTGAATTATTCTACTTATGATAAGGAGTTATATGCGCTAGTTCGAACTTTAGAAACATGGCAACATTATTTATGGCCCAAGGAATTTGTTATACATTCGGATCATGAATCGTTAAAACATATTAGAAGTCAAGCTAAACTGAACCGTAGACATGCAAAGTGGGTTGAATTCATTGAGTCATTTCCTTATGTCATCAAACACAAACAGGAAAGGATAATGTCATTGCTGATGCCTTGTCTAGAGATATACCATGCTCTCACAACTTGACTTCAAAATTTTTGGTTTGGAAACGATTAAAGAGCAATATGTGCATGATGATGATTTTAAAAATGTGTTGCTCAATTGTAAAGAGGGAAAAACTTGGAACAAATTTGTCCTCAATAATGGGTTTGTGTTTAGAGCAAACAAACTATGTATTCGGCTAGTTACATTCGTTTGTTATTGCTACAGAAGCGCATGGAGGAGGATTGATGGGACACTTTGGTGTGAAAAGGACGGAGGACATACTCGCTAGCCATTTCTTTTGGCCCGAGGATGAGACGAGGCGTGGAACGTTTCATCGCTCGCTGTTCTACATGTCAAAAAGCTAAGTCACGACTTAATCCCCATGGTTTATACATACCTCTGCCTATTCCTAACGTGCCTTGGGAGGATATTTCTATGGACTTTGTTTTAGGACTCCTAGAACAAAGAAGGGAGGGATAGTATCTTTGTCGTTGTGGATAGATTTTCTAAAATGGCACACTTCATACCTTGTCACAAAAGCGATGACGCTACCAACATTCTTGACTTATTCTTTCGTGAAATTGTTCGCTACATGGTGTGCCTAACACAATAGTTTCAGATCGTGACACTAAATTCTTAAGCCACTTTTGGAGAACTTTGTGGGCTAAATTGGGGACTAAACTTTTATTTTCTACTACTTGTCATCCCCAAACTGATGGACAAACCGAGGTCGTTAATCGAACTTTATCTACTATGCTTAGGGCTGTTTTGAAAAAGAACATTAAATTGTGGGAAGAATGTTTGCCTCATATTGAGTTTGCTTATAATCGGTCTATGCATTCTACTACTAAGATGTGCCCTTTTGAGATTGTATATGGATTTGTACCTCATGCTCCAATTGATTTGTTACCTCTACCATCTTCGGAGAAATTGAATCTTGATGCTAAACAACGTCTTGATTTGATTATGAAACTGCATGAGACAACTAAAGAAAACATAGAACGCATGAATGCTAAATATAAACTTGCTGGTAGTAAGGGAAGGAAACATGTGACTTTTGAACCAGGCGATTTAGTTTGGTTGCATTTGCGAAAAGATCGATTCCTGAATTAAGAAAATCTAAGTTGATGCCGCGGTGATGGTCCTTTCAAAGTATTGGCAAAGATTAATGATAATGCATACAAGCTTGAATTGCCTGCAGATTTTGGGGTTAGTCCCACATTCAACATTACCGATTTGAAACCATACTTGGGAGAGGATGATGAACTTGAGTCGAGGGCGACTCAAATGCAAGAAGGGAGGATGATGAGGACATCACTACCATGGATACGGCCATACTTACAAACCCAATGGAAACCAACAATATCATACAAGGGCCAATTACTCGAGCTCGGGCACGACAATTCAATTACCAGGTGAATGCGTTCCTCGGGCTGCATACAAATAATTTAATGAATGGAATGCTATTTAATCCTTGTGATGATTTTATTGTCCTTAGGAACCAAGGAGAAGGACTCCCAAACGTCAAGCATGAAGCCAATTCTTCCGGTGCACAAGTTCAACTCGGATTCGGCCTCCGGGACAGCACCAACTTCAAACGACCATAACTTTTGATCCACAAGGGTGTTTGAGGTCTATGAGTACTGGTTGGAAAGGTTTCGACGTCCTCTTTCCAACGGATCCGACCCCATCCCCAAATTCCGTCCGAGTCAACGGGAATCTGCAAAACAATTGGCGTCACTTTTCCAAATCGAGAAGACTTGGGCTTTGGGCCTTGTAATAGAGTTGTAGTTGGTATCCTACTGCTTTGGACGTGTTTCCCACGCCCCTACCTCTTATAAATAGCCAGACATCGGCTCCTTAGGGTTTTGGGTTTTATTTGATTAGTTTAGCCAAGTGCAAACTTGATCCTGCGAGTTGTGCTGGACAGCCACCTTGTCAAGATCGTCAATAAGACTCCACTTTGTTTCGCTTCCAGTTTTATCCGCAATTTCAGATTGCTTATCCTATTGTTCTTGCTTGTTCTTCGGTTGCTTGCAGGAATTGAACCTCGTGTTCAGGTTGATCGTGCCCACGGCAAGATCAATAACCCGCTGGAGTTGGTTTAGCGATTGCTAAGGCGCATCGTCGTCGTACGGTGTAGTCGGATCGTCAAAGTCGACTCTAACAAATCGATCGTGTGTTTCTCATCGAAAGATCGGGACACCCATATTGCCATCACGGCGCCATCAGCACCCGGCTTCATTTCGTTCACCATTTTCGTTTCGTGCCGCAATGTTTCATTTTGGCGTGTAAGGTGCTTGCCATAATGTTCCATTTCGTGCATCATTTTCGGCGTGCATGGTGTTTGCCACAATGTGTCATTTCGTGCATCATTTTGATTTTCGAATGGCTTCCGCTGCAGTGCCCGTTGGAACGTGTGAAATCATGTGCTGAAAAATTGGCCTAGAATTGAATTTGCAAAATGTGTTTGTTCATGTGTTTTGACAATTTGACAAGAAACAGTAAGTTTCGCTTTGGCGCTGGACCAAACTTAAAGAAAACAGTAAGTTTCCCATCTACGACGGACCAAATTTGTTGGTCTGTTGTAAACATGCTTTGGCAACCTCATTTTCCCATGTACGACAAACCAAGTTTTTTGGTCTGTTGTAAACATGAATCTGAGTCCTTTTGCGCCGAATCGATTTTGTGTACGACGGACCAAGTTTTTGGGTCTGTCGTGCACATGTTTTTGAGCTCTTGTGCCAAACTCAGTTTTCCAAGAAAATAGCAGTCAGCGCATGTACAACGGACCAAGTTTTTGGGTCTGTCGTGGACGTGCTTTTGAGATCATGAGCCGAACTCAATTTTCCAAGAAACCAGTAAGTTTTGCATGTACGACGGACTGATTTCTTTTAGTCCGTCGTTAACGTGTTTTCGCCGGAATGATTTCTTCTTGAAACCGAGACTTTCACTTGTACACCGGACCGATTTTGTTGGTCCGTCGTGAATGGTTTTTTTTTAGTGACTTTTTCATGTGTACGCCGGACCATATTTTTTGGTCCGTCGTGAATGCGTTTTTGCTCGATTAGGGTTTTGAGCTAAATTGGAATTGTGTTTGATTTGTTTTTGAGATTATGAAATTTGTGAGAATTTTATGATGCTTGTTTTGAAGTGGACTTTATGCAATGCTCGTGTGAGTATTTGCATGAACTAATGTTGAGTCAAGTCTCGGACTTGTGCTCGGATTTGTTTTGTGGTTTGTTCATGTGCAGGTATTGCTCGAAGACGAACGTGGTCGATGACGAGGCCGGAACTAGGTTCATGGAGGAGCTGAGTTTCGGGACTAGGTTCAGGGAGGAACTGAGGTCTTGGTGGTCAAGGATGTCATGCGGGACGTTCGGGCTAAGAGAATGGTGCACATGAAGAATGGTTAGTCACGTGAGAATGGCTGGAGGTCATTCGCGTGCAAAGTGTTAGTCACGTGAGTATGTCAGGTGGCCATACGCGTGCAAAGTGTTAGTCACATGAGTATGGTAGGGTTGCCATACGCGTGCAAGAGTTGTACTCGGCCAGGTTGGGCCAAGAGGAGTTGTGTTGAATACATACTCCTTCTAGATTAGGAATTGTATTCAGAACTCCTTGTGTTTTGCTCCTTTAAATAGGAGGGGTGTCTCCTGTTGAAGGGCATCAATCGGAGCTGTGCGCATTGAGAGCCTCAAGCTCAGTTTTAGGGTTTGTACTCTTTTGATGAGAGTACTTTAGACAAAATAAATAAAGATGAATTCTTCTAGATCCTTGCGTGCTACAGTAACCGCGTTGCTACAGTGTTTCCTGTTTTGGTTCTTGTTTGCATGCTTGTTCTTTTCTAGATTGGTTTTTGTTCTTTGAGTTTTATCTTGATTTGATCCATCAAAACCTTTCTAGAGAATTGATTTAGGGTTTCTCTAAGTTTAGTTGATTAAACTTTTGTCGTTTCTTTTAAACCTTCAAGTTTACGTTAGATCAATTCTCGTCATCTTCTGTTACAGCAAGCTTGCGAGGTTCATAACTTTTGATCCGTAAGTCCGATCGAGCTGATTCTTTTTGAGTTAGATTCGTATTGGAATCTAGTTTCTTGTGTCCAAAATTTAGATCATTCTGACGGTTGGATCTCCGGTAATTCATGTTTTACCGAACCTCTATCATTCTGTTTTTGTCGAAAACGAGGCAATTATTTGGTTCTGTTTTTGGGTGAACTTTTAATAGATCAAGAATTTGGTTTTAGCTTCCGCACAATCATTCACCCCCCCTCTGATTGCTATATTCGTATACTTCGATCCTACAAGTGGTATCAGAGCGAGGTTTTTCTAATCTATCTTAACCGGTGATTAGATTAATGGATCGTTATTCGACAAAACCGTGTGTGTTCGATGGTGTTGATTTTCAGTTTTCGAAGGCCAAGATGGAGACGTTCATCCAAGCACAAGGCTTCACAATTTGGGAGAAGGTCTACAAGCCATATGAAGTCCCTGCAAACGACAACGTCAACGACACCAATCGCACACATGTTGAAGCAAACAGCAAGGCGCGCAACTTGATCATCCAAGGTTTGGGACGCAGCGACTTTGACCGTGTGATCCATCTCAAGTCCGCATATGAGGTATGGAAATCTCTTTGTGATTACCATGAGGGTTCTAACACTATTAAAGAGGTTCGTCAAGATCTTTACAAAAAAGAATACATGCGATTTGAGATGAAACCCGGTGAGTCGCTAGATGACTTCTTTGCATGTTTCAATAAAATTCTTAGTAATCTTCGTGCTGTTGGAGTTAGCTTTGATGATGCTGCTAATGCTAGACAATTGCTTGGTGCTTTAGACATGTCTATTTGGGAGATGAAAGTTACATCCATTAGAGAATCTACTGTCATGAGTACACTTACATTAGATGTTCTGTATTCTAAATTGAAAACTCATGAGTTGGATGTTCTTGCAAGGAAAGGTAATATTAAATCAATTGCTTTGATCTCTAACCCTAACATGTCAAATGCAAATTCTTCTTCTAGCTTTGCCTTGTCTTCCATGTCTTCTTTAACAGATGAGCAACTTGAAGAGTTTTCTGAAGAAGATCTGGCACTACTCTCTTCTCGCTTTAACAAAGCTTTGCAGAATGTGAGAATGAGAAAGAGAGGTGGTCCTCCAAGATGCTATGAGTGTGGTGACCTCAACCATATTCGCACAAATTGTCCTAAGCTTGCAGGAAAAACATCAAAGGAGGAGAAGGACAACGACAGAAGGAATGAGAAGAAAAGGTTCTCGTCAAATGATAGGAAGAAGAAGAGCTTCATCAACCGCAAGGTGGTTCACCGAGTTCTTTCCGCTCTTGAACAAGTCAATTTGAGCGATGTGGACTCGGAGAGCAGCGAAGATGATGCAACTCCAAGCAAGCATGATTTGATGGGATTGTGTCTCATGGCAAGCAGCAAGGATAGCTTCACCAAGGACGATCAAGACAGCGACTTCAATGAGGTAGATCCTTCTTATGATGAATTAGCTATTGCTGTTGCTCGTCTTGGAAAATTGCTTGACAAACGTGATAGAAAAATTAAGAAACATGATATTCTTGTGGAGTCATTGAATGCTGAAATTGCTAGACTTAAGACCTTTATTCCTGATGATGATACTTGCAAATCATGTGACTTAATTTACAATGAGCTCACCTTGCTTAGGAAAGAACATGCTCTTCTGTTACATCTAAAAAATGAGAAACGTGTTAAAAATGCTAGTTGTTCCACTGATGAATTGCATGGTTCAACTTCTTGTTCTAAATGCTCAACTCTTGAATTGAAGTTAAAAGATGCAAATGCTAGGGTTTCTCAAATAACTGATAATCTGCTTACACATGAGGTTCTTTCATGCTCTACTTGTCGTAAACAGAAAGAGAAGGTTGATAATCTTTGCAATAATTGTTTAACTCTTGCCAAGAAAGTTGATTACTTGCAAAGTTCTTTGGAACGATTCACTAATGGCAAGAAAAGATTAAACATGATTTTGGATCAATCTAAGGTTAGCTCAAACAAGAAAGGTTTAGGTTTTGATCTTCATACGTCATTTGAAACTAAACCTTGCACTATTGTTCATGCTCCTTGCAATGACAAAATTGAAATTCTTAATGAGCCTAAAAAGATTGCTTTTAAATCTGCTGGTTTTCTTTCTTCTACTATGATGAATGCAAAATGTGCTTCTACTGTTAAAGCAAAACCTCATGTTAAGTACACTTGCACTCATTGTGGTAGAGATGAACATCTAGTAGATTTTTGCTTTAGACTAGCCAAACAAGAAAAGAAAGAAAGGACTAAGGCTAGGTCTAATTTCAAACAGGCACGTTTCATTTCTCATTATGTGCCTAGGGTGAAAGCAAACACCTTTTGTTGCTAAAGACACGAGAAAGGGCAAATCTGATTTTATGCATAAGAATACTCGTGTTGTGCCTACTTTGTTGCGTCGTGTGTCTCAGTACTGGATTCCCAAAAATCTGAGTTCTAACCCCAGTACTGAGACCTCGACATGTTTTCCTATGTAGGCTTCTCGCGCGAGGAAGGAGAACATATGGCTAGTGGATTCCAGATGCTCACGCCACATGTCCGGTGATAAAAATTGGTTCTCCTCCCTCACTCGTGCATCTCGTCTTTGAAAGTGTTACTTTTGGAGATGCTTCTTCCTCTTCTGTTGTGGCAAAAGGTACAATAAAGGTAAGTGACAAGTTTATGTTCAAAGATGTGGCTCTTGTTGAAAATTTGAAATATAACTTGCTTTCTGTCTCACAAATGCTTGATGAAGATCTTGAGATAAGCGTTAAGAAAAATGAATGCAAAGTGCTAGATGCTTCAGGTGATCTTGTGTTCAAAATTTCTCGTTTTGGAAGAGTATTTAAAGCTGATTTTGATGCATCACCTTCTTCTAAACATAGGTGTCTAATTGCCAATGTTTCTAAAGATTTATTCTTTTGGCATCGTAGACTTGGTCATGTTGGTTTTGATCATCTTACTCGTATAAGTGGTTTAGATCTCATACGTGGCTTGCCTAAGCTTAAGGGTGATAGCAATCTAGTATGTTCTTCTTGTAGACATGGTAAGATGATTGCAGGTTCACATCCACCTCTTACCATGGTGATGACAAACGCTCCAGGACAACTACTACATCTTGACACTGTTGGACCATCTCGAGTTCAATCCTTTGGAGGCAAATGGTATGTGCTTGTGATTGTTGATGATTTTTCTAGATACTCTTGGGTGTATTTTATGGCATCTAAGGATGAGGCTTTTAGTCATTTTAGAAGTCTTGTTCTTAGGCTTTCTATTGATCATCCAGGAGCTCTCAAAGCTATTAGAAGTGATAATGGAACTGAATTCAAAAATGCTTCTTTTGATCATTTTTGTGCTGAAAAAGGAATTGATCATCAATTTTCATCACCTAGAGTGCCTCAACAGAATGGTGTAGTTGAAAGGAAAAACAAAACGTTAGTTGAAATGGCTAGAACTATGCTAGATGAGCATCACACTTCTAGAAATTTTTGGGCTGAAGCGATTTCAACTGCTTGTTATGTTTCAAATCGTGTGTTTCTGAGATCAAAATTGGGTAAGACTCCATATGAGCTTCGGTTTGGGCATAGGCCTACTGTTTCTCACTTTAGGGTTTTTGGATGCAAATGCTTTGTCTTGAAATCTGGAAATCTTGATAAATTTGAAGCTAGATCAACTGATGGCATTTTTCTTGGATATCCTGCTCATACTCGAGGCTATCGTGTGCTTGTTTCGGAGACTAACAAAATTGTGGAAACTTGTGAAGTTACTTTTGATGAGTCTAGTCCAAGCACTAGTCTAAGTGATGCAGGTACAGACGCATATGTTCAGGGGGAGAAAATCTTTGAAGATAATGATGATGTTGAAGATGAGGTCTTGACTCTTCCTAATGCACAACAAGCTGTAGCACCTTTGGCACCTACTACTACATCACCTACAGCTAACCATCCTCAAGCTACAACATCATCTGTACATGCTGAAAATGAAGAAGGAGAAGGAGAAGTCTCAAAAGCCAATGCTCCCTTGCACATTCAAAAAATGCATCCATCTGAACAAATGATTGGAGACCTAAATGAGAGAGTCACTCGATCCAGAAACAATGAGGAAGGAGTTTGAGATGAGTATGATGGGTGAGTTGACATACTTTTTGGGATTTCAAATCAAGCAAACAAAGGATGGTACTTTTGTGCATCAAAGCAAATACACAAAAGACTTGTTGCATAGATTTGGGATGGAAAACAGCAAACCGATCATGACACCCATGGAGAGCGCTTGCAGACTTGATCCGGATGAAGATGGTGAGCCGGTTGATCAAAAGAAATATAAAAGCCTGATAGGTTCACTTTTGTACCTCACTGCATCAAGGCCGGATATACAATTTGTTGTGTGCTTGTGTGCTCGTTTTCAAGCTTCCCCACATGCTTCACATCGACAAGCTGTCAAGCGAATTTTCAGGTATCTTCATGGAACTCAAGATTTTGGCATTTGGCTTTCTGCTTCCTCATGCATTAGTTTAAGAGCCTTTTCTGATGCTGATTTTGGAGGATGTAGAATTGATAGAAAAAGTACATCTGGTACATGTCATTTCTTGGGCAATTCTCTTATTGCATGGTCATCTAGAAAACAATCTTCTGTTGCACAATCAACTGCTAAATCTGAATATGTGGCTGCTGCTAGTTGTTGTTCTCAAATTCTTTGGATAGTAACTACACTTAAAGATTATGAGGTTAATTTGGATAGTGTTCCTCTTTTGTGTGATAACACTAGTGCAATTTGCATTGCTAAGAACCTCGTGCAACACTCTAGAACAAAACACATTGACATCAGATTTCACTTTCTTAGAGATCATGTTGAAAAAGGCAACATTGTGCTTCATCATGTGGATACTGAACATCAATTGGCAGACATTTTCACAAAACCTTTGTCTTCTTCTCGTTTTGCTTTTATTCAGGGAGAACTTGGGATTGTTCATCCAATGGGTTTGTTTTGAGGGGGAGTTTCCTTGCCAAGTTCTTTCACTTGATAAGCTCACTTTATCATATTTCTTTATATGTTATGTAATTGAGCTAATATATGATAATCTAATTGTCTCACTTGAACTAAAAATGACATTGCGAAATTCCCTGGACTGATTGCCTATAGATACTCTGTGATATCTCACTCTTGTAGGCTTGATATTGAATCCTCTTGACAAATTTGGGCTATGAAGCAAGTGTGGTTTCAACTTTACTCTTTCATAAGACCGTTTAATCACTTTTGCATGTTTACAATCAAAGAAAAAGAAAAGAAAAGGGAATAAAAAAAGGGGTGTTAAAAGCAAAAGCTTCAAGTTGTGTGCTTCAGGCATGATTTCCCTAAAAAGATAAGATGTATGCTTCAAGCATGCCATTCCCTCAAAAACAAGATGTATGCTTCAAGCATGCCACTCCAAGGAAATAAAAGAAGTATGCTTCAAGCATGCCACATGCAGTTTACTGTTTAAAGATTAAATTGGTCCACTAGATTGGAGTTGAAACTACTTGCTCGCCCTGATTTGTTATTTGCTTCAACTTTGAGCCTTTGTTTTTCTACTAAAGGTTTTGCTTAGTACTTGGCTATAGTTGACTGAATTGAGGTTGAGATGCATGTCATTCCCTAACTTGTTAAAATCACATCAAGATCATGTATTTTGCATATTATGTGATATATAAGGTTATATGATCGAATGAGCTCATCTTTTCCTATCTTGGCACTCCCTTGTCTCCCTTTGTGAAATCATTGTTTCAGCAATTTTTTTGGAAATTTAAGAAGTCTGGAGAATTTTGAGAACTTTGGAATCTTTTGAATTTGGCATTTTGAGAACTTTGGAATCTTTTGGACACATTGCACATTCACACACATTTTCATTCTTAGGGGGAGATTTTGTTTTGCTTTTTGGTCAAAGGGGGAATTCTGTGGTTTCTTACTTTGGTCTTTGATCCTTTGGATTTCAAAATCTTTTGTAAAGTGAATGCCAAATGTTCAATTCTTAGTGGTGTTGCCAATGTTTTCATCAAGGGGGAGATTGTGAAATCATGTGCTGAAAAATTGGCCTAGAATTGAATTTGCAAAATGTGTTTGTTCATGTGTTTTGACAATTTGACAAGAAACAGTAAGTTTCGCTTTGGCGCCGGACCAAACTTAAAGAAAACAATAAGTTTCCCATCTACGACGGACCAAATTTGTTGGTCTGTCGTAAACATGCTTTGGCAACCTCATTTTCCCATGTACGACAAACCAAGTTTTTTGGTCTGTTGTAAACATGAATCTGAGTCCTTTTGTGCCAAATCGATTTTGTGTACGACGGACCAAGTTTTTGGGTCTGTCGTGCACATGTTTTTGAGCTCTTGTGCCAAACTCAATTTTCCAAGAAAATAGCAGTCAGCGCATGTACAACGGACCAAGTTTTTGGAGTGCATCGTGGGCGTGCTTTTGAGATCATGAGCCGAACTCAATTTTCCAAGAAACCAAGAAGTTTTGCATGTACGATGCATCGATTTCTTTTAGTCCGTCGTGAACGTGTTTTCGCCGGAATGATTTCTTCTTGAAACCGAGACTTTCACTTGTACACCGGACCGATTTTGTTGGTCCGTCGTGAATGGTTTTTTTTGAGTGACTTTTTCATGTGTACGCCGGACCATATTTTTTGGTCCGTTGTGAATGCGTTTTTGCTCGATTAGGCTTTTGAGCAAAATTGGAATTGTGTTTGATTTGTTTTTGAGATTATGAAATTTGTGAGAATTTCATGATGCTTGTTTTGAAGTGGACTTTATGCAATGCTCGTGTGAGTATTTGCATGAACTAATGTTGAGTCAAGTCGTGGACTTGTGCTCGGATTTGTTTTGTGGTTTGTTCATGTGCAGGTATTGCTCGAAGACGAACGTGGTCCATGACGGGACCGGAATTAGGTTCATGGAGGAGCTGAGGTTCGGGACTAGGTTCAGGGAGGAACTGAGGTCTTGGTGGTCGAGGATGTCATGCGGGACGTTCGGGCTAAGAGAATGGTGCACATGAAGAATGGTTAGTCACGTGAGAATGGCAGGAGGTCATTCGCGTGCAAAGTGTTAGTCACGTGAGTATGGCAGGTGGCCATACGCGTGCAAAGTGTTAGTCACGTGAGTATGGTAGGGTTGCCATACGCGTGCAAGAGTTGTACTCGGCCAGGTTGGGCCAAGAGGAGTTGTGTTGAATACATACTCCTTCTAGATTAGGAATTGTATTCAGAACTCCTTGTGTTTTGCTCCTTTAAATAGGAGGGGTGTCTCCTGTTGAAGGGCATCAATCGGAGCTGTGCGCATTGAGAGCCTCAAGCTCAGTTTTAGGGTTTGTACTCTTTTGATGAGAGTACTTTAGACAAAAGAAATAAAGATCAATTCTTCTAGATCCTTGCGTACTCTGATGCTTAGTTGCTCACGGTGTTTCCTATTTTGGTTCTTGTTTGCAAGCTTGTTCTTTTCTAGATTGGTTTTTGTTCTTTGAGTTTTATCTCGATTTGATCCATCAAACCTTTCTAGAGAATTGATTTAGGGTTTCACTAAGTTTAGTTGATTAAACTTTTGTCGTTTCTGTTAAACCTTCAAGTTTACGTTAGATCAATTCTTGTCATCTTCTGTTACAGCAAGCTTGCGAGGTTCATAACTTTTGATCCGTAAGTCCGATCGAGCTGATTCTTTTTGAGTTAGATTCGTATTGGAATCTAGTTTCTTGTGTCCAAATTTCAGATCGTTCCAACAGATGGATCTCCGGAAATTCATGTTTTACCGAACCTCTATCATTCTATTTTTATCGAAAACGAGGCAATTATTTGGTTCTGTTTTGGGGTGAACTTTTAATAGATCAAGAATTTGGTTTTAGCTTCCGCAAAATCATTCACCCCCCTCTGATTGCTATATTCGTATACTTCGATCCTACAGAACGCGTCGTGGAGGAATGTTTCAGACCTACTCGAATGGATTCGATACAAATGATGAAAAGCAATAGCAAACATCATAAGTTCTTTCGGGGTGTTTAGCACTCGGTTCAGTTTCGTGCATCGGTTTCGTTTGTATTCAGCTTTTATTACCCGTGGGAACACGTCGTGGTGGAACATTTGACACCGACTCAGACATATTCAAAATGCATGCCGAAATGAGTGGACGCACATATGAATTTCACTCGATGTGTTTGGCACTCAGTTTCATCTCGTGCAACGTTTTCGAACGGGCGCCACTTGTTGTATTCATTCATGCTCATCGCGGAGAAATGTTTCACAACAACTCGGACGGACTCGAAATGCATGCCAGAATGTGCTTGGGCAAATATGAAATTCATTCGACATGACTGGAATGAAGTTTCGTTTCGTGCACCATTTTGGTACGTGTGTAGTTTACAGTACCATTAGGGACACATTGTGCATGAATATTTCGCATCGACTCGGACGTACTCGAAATGCTTGTCGAAATGGGATATGGCATAAATGAAGTCCATTCGGGGAGTTTGACACCAATTTTCCTTTCGTGCATCGTTTCCGCCCGGACGTAGCTTGCAGAACACCTTGCGACCCGTCGCGGAGGGATGTTTCCACACTCACTCGGACGTATTCGAAATGAATGCAAAACTGTAGCAGCAATGCACGGAAAGTTCACGCGCGCAGTTTGGCCAACATTTTCCTTTGGTGCATCGTTTTGATACGCACGCAGCTTGCAGTACCCGTTGGCACCTATCGCAGAGAAATGTTTTGCACCGACCCGGATGCAACAAAAATGCATGCCGAAATAATCTTGGGCACACATGAACTCTATGCAGGGTGTCTGCCGCAAGCGTTCTTTTCGTACTCTTTCTGGTACGAACATGACTTGTAGTACCATTTGTCGTGTAGGTTTCGCACCGACACGGATGAGCCCAAATTGCTTGCCAAAATGAGCTACGGCAGACATGACGTCCATTCTGGTAGATTGATACTCAGCTGCATCTTATGCGTCGTTTTCTTGTGAAAATCCTTGCACCATACAGTACACGTCGCGGAGGAATGTTTCACACGACTCGGAAAGATTCAAAACACATGCCGAAATGTGCTTGGGCATATATGAAGTTCATTCGGCATGTTTGGAACAATGTTTTGTTTTTTGTACCATTCTAGTACGCGTGTAGTTTACATTACCATTAGGGACCCATTGTGCATGAATATTTCGCTTCCAGCCGGACGTATTCGTAATGCTTGCTGAAACGGGCTAGGGCGCATATGAAGCCTATTCGGGGAGTTTGACACCGAGTTTCGTTTCGTGCATCTTTTTCATGCGGACGTAGCTTGCAGTACCCCTTGTGACCCGTCGCGGAGGGATGTTTCACACTCACTCGGACGTATTCAAAATGAATGCAAAATTGTGCTGAAACGCACAAGCGAACATCGTAAGTTAATTCTGGGAGTTTGGCACTCAGTTTCGTTTCGTGCATCGCTTTCGATTTTTTCAGCTTAGGAACTCGTCGTTATGGACTATTTCACGGCGACTCGGACGGATTCCAAATGCATGCCTAAATGAGTTACAACACATATGAATTGCATTCGGTGTGTTTGGCACCCGGCTTCATTTGATTCACCGTTTTCGTTTCGTGCCGCAATATTTCATTTTTGCTTGTAAGGTGCTTGCCATAATGTTCCATTTCGTGCATCATTTTTGGCGTGCGTGGTGCACCACAATGTGTCATTTCGTGCATCATTTTCATTTTTGAATGGCTTCCACTGCAGTGCCCGTTGGAACGCGTCGTGGAGGAATGTTTCATACCTACTCGAATGGATTCGATACAAATGATGAAAAGCAATAGCAAACATCATAAGTTCTTTCGGGGTGTTTGGCACTCGGTTCAGTTTCGTGCATCGGTTTCGTTTGTATTCAGCTTTTATTACCCGTGGGAACCCTTCGTGGTGGAACATTTGACACCGACTCAGACATATTCAAAATGCATGCCGAAATGAGTGGAAGCACATATGAATTCCACTCGATGTGTTTGGCACTCAGTTTCATCTCGTGCAACGTTTTCGAACGGGCGCCGCTTGTTGTATTCGTTCGTGCTCATCGCGGAGAAATGTTTCACAACAACTCAGACGGACTCGAAATGCATGTCGGAATGTGCTTGGGCAAATATGAAGTTCATTCGGCATGACTGGAACGAAGTTTTGTTTCGTGCACCGTTTTGGTACGTGTGTAGTTTACAGTACCATTAGGGACACATCGTGCATGAATATTTCGCATCGACTCGGACGTACTCGAAATGCTTGTCGAAATGGGATAGGGCATATATGAAGTCCATTCGGGGAGTTTGACACCAATTTTCCTTTCGTGCATCGTTTCCGCCCGGACGCAGCTTGCAGAACACCTTGCGACCCGTCGCGGAGGGATGTTTTCACACTCACTCGGACGTATTCGAAATGAATGCAAAACTGTAGCAGTAATGCACGGAAAGTTCACGCGCGCAGTTTGGCCTACATTTTCCTTTCGTGCATCGTTTTGATACGCACGCAGCTTGCAGTACCCGTTGGCACCTATCGCGGAGAAATGTTTTGCACCGACCCGGATGCAACAGAAATGCATGCCGAAATGAGCTTGGGCACACATGAACTCTATGCAGGGTGTCTGCCGCAAGCGTTCTTTTCGTACTCTTTCTGGTACGAACGTGACTTGTAGTACCATTTGTCGTGTAGGTTTCGCACCGACACGGAAGAGCCCAAATTGCTTGCTAAAATGAGCTACGGCTGACATGAAGTCCATTCTGGTTGATTGACACTTAGCTTCATCTTATGCGTCGTTTTCTTGTGAAAATCCTTGCACCATACAGTACTCGTCGCGGAGGAATGTTTCACACGACTCGGAAAGATTCAAAACACATGCCGAAATGTGCTTGGGCATATATGAAGTTCATTCGGCATGTTTGGAACAATGTTTTGTTTTTTGCACCATTCTAGTACGCGTGTAGTTTACATTACCATTAGGGACCCATTGTGCATGAATATTTCGCTTCGAGCCGGACGTACTCGAAATGCTTGCTGAAACGGGCTAGGGCGCATATGAAGCCTATTCGAGGAGTTTGACACCAAGTTTCGTTTCGTGCATCGTTTTCATTCGGACGCAGCTTGCAGTACCCCTTGTGACCCGTCGCGGAGGGATGTTTCACACTCACTCGGACGTATTCAAAATGAATGCAGAATTGTGCTGAAATGCACAAGCGAACTTCGTCAGTTAATTCTGGGTGTTTGGCACTCAGTTTCGTTTCGTGTATCGCTTTCGATTTTTTCAGCATAGGAACTCGTCGTTATGGAATATTTCACGGCGACTCGGACGGATTCGAAATGTAAGCCTAAATGAGTTACAACATATATGAATTGCATTCGGTGTGTTTGGCACCCGGCTTCATTTCGTTCACCGTTTTCGTTTCGTGCCGCAATGTTTCATTTTGGCGTGCTAGGTTGCATCGTGTAAGGTGCTTGCCATAATGTTCTATTTCGTGCATCATTTTCGGCGTGTGTGGTGTTTGCCACAATGTGTCATTTCATTCATCATTTTCATTTTCGAATAGCTTCCGCTGCAGTGCCTGTTGGGAAGCTTCGTGGAGGAATGTTTCAGGCATACTCGAATGGATTCGATACAAATGATGAAAAGCACTAGCAAACATCATAAGTTATTTAGGGGTGTTTGGCACTCGGTTCTGTTTCGTGCATCGGTTTCTTTTGTATTCAGCTCTTATTACCCGTGGGAACCCGTCGTGGTGGAACATTTGACACCGACTCGAACATATTGAAAATGCATGCCGAGATGAGTGGAAGCACATATGAATTCCACTCGATGTGTTTGGCACTCAGTTTCATCTCGTGCAACGTTTTCGAACGGGCGCTGCTTGTTGTATTTGTTCGTGCTCATCGCGGAGAAATGTTTCACAACAACTCGGACGGACTCGAAATGCATGCTGGAATGTGCTTGGGCAAATATGAAGTTCATTGGGCACGATTGGAACGAAGTTTCGTTTCGTGCACCGTTTTGGTACGCGTGTAGTTTACAGTACCATTAGGGACCCATCGTGCATGAATACTTCGCATCGAGTCGGACGTATTCGAAATGCTTGTCGAAATGGGATAGGGCATATATGAAGTCTATTCGGGGAGTTTGACACCAATTTTCCTTTCGTGCATCGTTTTCGTCCGGACGCAGCTTGCATAACACCTTGCGACCCGTCGCGGAGGGATGTTTCCACACTCACTCGGACGTATTCGAAACGAATGCATAACTGTAGCTGCAATGAATGGAAAGTCTACTCGCGTAGTTTGGCCTACATTTTCCTTTCGTGCATCGTTTTGATACGCACGCAGCTTTTAGTACCCATTGGCACCTGTCGTCGAGAAATGTTTTCCACCGACCCGGATGCAACAGAAATGCATGCCGAAATGAGCTTGGGCACACATGAACTCTATTCAGGGTGTCTGCCGCAAGCTTTCTTTTCGTACTCGTTCTGGTACGAACGTGACTTGTACCATTTTGTCGTGTAGGTTTCGCACCGACACGGATGAGCCCAAATTGCTTCCTAAAATGAGCTACGGCAGACATGAAGTCCATTCTGGTTGATTGACACTCAGCTTCATGTTATGCGTCGTTTTCTTGTGAAAATCCTTGCACCATACAGTACTCGTCGCGGAGGAATGTTTCACACGACTCGAAAAGATTCAAAACGCATGCCGAAATGTGCTTGGGCATATATGAAGTTCATTCGGCATGTTTGGAACAACGTTTTGTTTTTTGCACCATTCTGTTGTTTTTTGCACCATTTTAGTACGCGTGTAGTTTACATTACCATTAGGGACCCATTGTGCATGAATGTTTTGCTTCGAGCCAGACGTACTAGAAATGATTGCTGAAATGGGCTAGGGCGCATATGAAGCCCGTTCGAGGAGTTTGACACCGAGTTTCGTTTCGGGCATCGTTTTTATTCGGACGCAGCTTGCAGTACCCCTTGTGACCCGTCGCGGAGGGATGTTTCGCACTCACTCAGACGTATTCAAAATGAATGCAGAATTGTCTTTGAAAGCGCATGGCGAACATCGTAAGTTAATTCTGGGTGTTTGGCACTCAGTTTAGTTTCGTGCATCGCTTTCGACTTTTTCAGCTTAGGAACTCATCGTTGTGGAATATTTCACAGCGACTCGGACGGATTCCAAATGCATGCCTAAATGTGTTACATCACATATGAATTGCATTCGGTGTGTTTGGCACCCGGCTTCATTTCGTTCACCGTTTTCGTTTCGTGCCGTAATGTTTCATTTTGGCGTGATAGGTTGCAGCGTGTAAGGTGCTTGCCATAATGTTCCATTTCGTGCATCATTTTCAGCGTGCGTGGTGTTTGCCACAATGTGTCATTTCATGCATCATTTTCATTTCCGAATGGCTTCCGCTGCAGTGCCCGTTGGGACGCATTGTGGAGGAATGTTTCAGGCCTACTCGAATGGATTCGATACAAATGCTGAAATGCACTAGCAAACATCATAAGATCTTTTTGGGTGCTTGGCACTCGGTTCAGTTTCGTGCATCGGTTTCGTTTGTATTCAGCTTTTATTACCCGTGGGAACCCGTCGTAGTGGAACATTTGACACCGACTCGGACATATTCAAAATGCATGCCGAAATGAGTGGAAGCACATATGAATTCCACTCGATGTGTTTGGCACTCAGTTTCATCTCGTGCAACGTTTTCGAACGGGTGCCGCTTGTTGTATTCGTTCGTGCTCATCGCGGAGAAATGATTCACAACAACTCGGACGGACTCGAAATGCATGCCGGAATGTGCTTGGGGAAATATGAAGTTCATTCGGCACGATTGGAACGAAGTTTCATTTCGTGCACCGTTTTGGTACACGTGTAGTTTACAGTACCATTAGGGACCCATCGTGCATGAATATTTCGCATCGAGTCGGACGTACTCGAAATGCTTGTCGAAATGGGATAGGGCATATATGAAGTCCATTCGGGTAGTTTGACACCAATTTTCCTTTCGTGCATCGTTTCCGTCCGGACGCAGCTTGCAGAACACCTTGCGACTCGTCGCGGAGGGATGTTTCCACACTCACTCGGACGTATTCTGTAACATCCTGAGTTTGAACTTGCCTTTTTAATGTTAATTATCCTTTGGGAGTTGTTTGGACTTCAATTTGGAGTTAATTGTTGTTGGAATTGTTTGCTCTATCTGTTTCGTTTTAGTTTTTGCTCTAAAATCTCGTTTCGTGTTGCGATTAGAATTTCCGAGCAACCGTAGTTTCCAAACCTTCTTTAGCCACCCTACAGTCTATCCTAAAAGTTTCCGGGAAGGATTCGTGAGTTTCGGAGTTTTGGGGGGGGGGTTTGGGGTTTTTCTGCTCAGGCGATCTGGCCGACCCTGGCCCGTCTTCTTGGCCACGAGGGTGCGGGCAGGGGGGCAGGGCGCCCGAGCTGACCGTTGCCCTGACCACCTCCTTTTTCTCTAGAGGGTTCTCCTCACTCTCTCCCTCCCCCAGCTCACTCTCCCTCACTCCCTCTCACTCTCACCCTCACCCTCACCCTCTAGCTCTCTCTCCCATAGCTCTCTCTCCCATGGAGCTCTCTCCCTCTCTCTCGAGTTTTCCCTCCAGCTAAAACTCTCTCTTTGGTGTTCTTGAGCTCGAGGTGAAGCAAGCCACGGAGGAGGACGTCGTTTCCCAAAACCCTAGCAGCAATCTGTGGTGAGTGAAGCAAGTTTCAGTCAGATCTGTGATGACTTGAGCTTGATCTTGTATTTTTCTCCATTTCTATCAACTTTTCTTTTTGCTAAAACCCTAGAAAACCAAGTTGTAGTGCTCAACTTTTAGGTAGCTGAGTTTCTAAACCTAGGTTAGGTGCAAGAGTTCTTGTTATCGCGAAAACTGAGATCAGAAACCCTAAGTACGTTTTTATCGGATATATTTGGTTAAATGACGTTTTCGTAGCTTTTGGAATTAAACCTTGGAATCCTGGTTCCAAAAGCTAGGAAAAGGACACTAGAATGTATTCGACTTTGTTAAAGTCCAAGTTTCGCGAAAAGAATCGAGTTAGAATTCGATTCGGGGAGAAAGTCGGGATTTAGCATGGATTAAGACTTTAGAGTTTCTCGGATTAGGAATTAGGCCAAACGAGGTCGGAACCACGTGTGGTTTGCATAAATGGGTCCTTGTTATCTCCGAGAACCCATCCATGCAATCGCCGCGAAATTTCGAAGTCGTTTGTGCGAAAATCCTTTTTCTGGAAAATTCAGTCGACCTGTGGCCGGCACTACCGACGTGGTAAGTCCAGTACTGCTGCTTAGGCCGGCACTACCAACCCTTGTGGCCGGTACTGCCGGGATTAGGCCGGCACTACCGCTCCCGAAACGCCGGTAGTTATTTTCCAGAGAGGTCCCCGTTTAGGTTTCATAGCTGCCGGTACTACCGACCCTCAAGGCCGGTACTACCGACTGTAGAGCGGCACTACTGGGGTTTGTACACCGGTACTGCCAGTCTCCAGTTTAAAATTCGGTTTTCGTTTAAGTTTCTTTCCCTCGTGTTCGCTTGCTGGTTGTTGTCCGCTTCTTTGAGCTTTTTGCTTGGTTCTCATTGGATCTTAATCGTTTCCTCGTTTTTCGTTTGTCGCGCTTTCGTTTAGACGTCGTCGCCTCAGGAGCAGTAGGCGAGGATCCGGACTTCGACCCAGAGGACACGCAAAACCCGGAGCAAGCAGGCAAGCACCCCCTTTGAACATATTGCTCCCATAATTGCAAAAGTATTTGATGTTTTGCAAAATGATTACACTTGCATATGATTATTACAAGTATTTAAATGGTGGGAATAGATAGATACCCTAATGGTTGGATGGCTTATCTTAATCTTGTTGCTACCATAAAATCCTTGAGTAACCCTAGTTTAAGGTTAGATGCTATAATAGGTGTCGTCAGGGGTTATAAGTCTAATAGTTGCATACGCTTAGCCCAGCTTTAGACTGATTGAATAATGATCGGTGGACTCAGTCAATCAAAGATTTTTCGATACGTTATTAGGATTTCGGAAATAGTGGTTTCGGAAAAACAAAGGCTATGTTGGTAAAAGATGAAAAAGGAAAAGGTGTACGGTGATTTATGCCGGACGGATGATGGGAGGTCTCGTCTGTGCAATCCTAAGGACTGAACTTGACGTTTTTAACCAAGTCCTTTCGTACAACCACATGTGCTAGTATGGGATAGCCTAAACCCAATACAGGAGTTGGAATTTGATCTTGCGTCGTGGTAGGTCGAAGTAGTTGGGCAATACCGACGTGCTGGTGTTGCTTAGAATACTCCCTCACCACGCGCAGGTGTTGGAGACTTTCGTGAAACAACGGTGGATGCTTTGCTGAGGGTAAAAGGCACGATGAGCTGTTAGCCATCGTTGGATCCGTGTGGGTGAATCAGGTTTGGAGTTTAAGGTACTTAAACACCTTAAATGGGGGGGTACTCTCGCCTGGCCCGGGGGTACTCTGTGTGGGTGTGTGGAGCCCCCACCCAAAGCAAAGAGCGCACATCGCCGGGGCTGACGCAAGACTAGATGCCGATAATTGGAAGAGTTTCGTCACAATCTAGCAAAACGGATATGGTATGTATCGCGTGGCATGGTTGACATGATTGCTAGAATGTGTCGTGTGGGTAAAGTGTGCATTCTCTGTAGAGATTAATCAAACTAATCGATTAGCCGTGCTCATGGTCACGAGCATCTTGGGTATTTGCTGTCAAGTATAGTATTTTGGTTTTGGTTTCTGAAAAGGATTTGAAATCGGTAGATCTTTTAAATGTTGGGTTGTTTCATGCAAATGTTGAGTCGCTGAACTCAAAGATCGGTTGGTTTGGTGGTTTGATCAAGCTGGTGGTGATTCTTGATGCCATGTGATGATGGTGTTGGTTATGTTGAAGGAAATGATTCCTGTTGCCATGTGATGGTGGTGTTGGATATGTTGGAGGAATTTGGATGTTGAATGAAATGTACAATTACATTATGTATTGTTGTACTCTCATTTACTAAATGTTTTATAAACAATCAAGATTCCAATCTATTAGTCTATTGCAAATAACTTCACTTCATGCAAAACTGAACTAGAGTAGCAACCATCTTCATTGTTTAACTCGCATTATTATTATACTTGCAAACAATAAAGTCTTGCCCGGTACATACGTGTACTCACCGTTTGCTCTAAAAATTTGCGTGAGGAGCGGAAGATGCAGGTGAGGAAGAAGGTGACCAGAGTTCGATGACCAGCGTGGGTGGTGCGTTTGACGGCTAAGCGGAGCTAGTTGCTCGCCCTTACTGAGGAATGGAGGCACACCGCGGCCGCTTTACTCTTGTTTCTCTGATGTTTTTCTCTTCAGTTTACTTTAAGCCAATCGGCATTTTTTAAAAAGGAACAAGTTTTAATATTATTATCTATCGTTGTAATATATTACCTCTGCCCTTATCTTTGCGTTCGTTTGGATGAGACTCTCCCTTCTCAACATGTGACGCTAGCCTACTGATCCAGGGACTAGTGGTTATCACATGGTTGCGGGAAGCTCAAATTGGAACCAATTGGGTAGCATGTGACCTCATTCGAGTATCGTGCTAGCCAAGCGATTTCAATCTGAGTCTGTCGTGATGCCGTGATCGTTACGTTACGGGTTGCGTGATTAACCAGGCCACGCATAGCGATAATGGAGTATCAGCATGCAGACAGGAGCCCCCACAAGGAGTGGTATCAAAGCAAAGGTTAATAATTGATAGGATTAAGGAAGAGTCTTTTCCCTTAAAAGTTATTTTGATTATGCACTCTATAACTATGAAAACTTAGAATTTTGATCTTTCTTTTCTGTAGCATCTCTTCTGGTTTGAGCTTCAAACGAAATTTTCCTCTTATCTCAGCTTTCAAAGTCAGATTTCCAGGGTAAAAGCAAGAGGGGTATTCGGTTTGATCTATTTTCCCGATCCTATTCAAAATTCAAGTTAGAAGTATTTGGGAAGCTTATCCACTTCAAAAGATAGCTAAGAATTGAGTAATGATAAGGTTAAGGCGTAAAATTGTGAGTTTCTCTTGTTGGTCCGCTGTTGGTTTATTTTCTTTTTGTTTATTTAATTTCTGTTTATTTCGAATTTCCGTTTGTTGAGGATGTTACTAAACTGTTTCCCTTCGTAACTTTAGATGTCTGGACGTTGGGAACCCTGCTACTTCACGTCTGCGATTCTAGAGGGCTCAGTTCAGGCTACCCTCTGGGAGATGATGCAACGTGCTGGCTTTCCTGAGCCGCCAGGGTATTTAATCTCACGTGCTGGACTTAGTCCCGCTTCCTCCCTGTATGTGGCTGAAGTTTCTATTCGCGGACGCCACGCAGGAGAGCAAACCCGTCAGTATCATGGTACAGCGCCAAGTCCTCTTGCAGCTCTACTCGATGGAGCATATATTGCAATTACGAGGCTTCGCTTTGATGTACCGGAAATGGCTCGATTGTATCCTGTTTGTCCCTCTCGTGAGCCGGACAGCCAAGAGAACTCAGTATGTGCCGGATTATCCACCGCCGGATCTGTGCAGATTTGGCGATCGGGCTAGTGAGATCCCTTGATCGATATCCGCTTGCCTCCGTGAAGAACTGTTGCTTGCTCGACGCCGTATCTCTGAGTTAGAGAGTAACATGGCGCCCTTGGTTAGCTATGGTTTCTTTACTACTGGGATGATCTATGGGGAGAATGATGATCTCGAGCCTGCTGAGGAGTTACCCCATCCTTATGGATCTTATCGTCAGGTCTCTCGCAGTGCCAGGATGTCTGTTCGTGGTAGCAGCCGTTGCCGTGTTTCGGCTGTGCGCCCTAGTGCTTCTGCGACTGCCATGCCAGGACGTAACCTGCTGTTTGGTGGACGCGAGTATGAGTTGATGTTCCCCGTAGAGTCAACTGCTTCTTCTATAGCCCCAGGCACCTCAGATGTCCATGCTGTGAACGGTGGCCGTGTCTAGGACTAGATCCCTATCCTAATAGGTAGTAGGATCTATAGCTCACTTTTGTTGTAATTACGAGCTGGTGGAAGAAACCTTTTGTTGTATTTACTCTCGTGGAACTGGTGGTAGTTGATGTTGGTGGTATTGTAAATAACCCCCTGTAGCGCGAAGAGACGTGCTAAGTTATCATCTGTAAATCTATCGCCCTGCAATCCTTTCACCATGGTGCATACTTTAAATTTTGTATTGCTATGTGATGGATTGTGCTTGAGTTTCGCAGCTGTTGTTCAAAATCCCCACGTTCTTCGATGGGCTCTTGTGGTACTTGTCTCTAAGTCTTTATGTCAACAGGATGCCGCCGAAGAGACGTGTTGATCGTTCGGTGATGGCCCGGGGTGTTGCTCAAAATAGCCAAGAACCAGCTGTGGCAATACCAAATCCGGAGCGTCAAGATCCACCTTTGGCTAGATCCCGTAGCCAAGGATCTCATCACTCTAATGAGCCAGTAGGTAATCGGGAGGCATCGCTTAGTCATCACGATGCCCAAAGTGAAGAGTTACCTCCACCTCCGTCAATGGCCCAAGTTCTTGTCATGCAGACCCGTTTGTTGGAACGGTTGGTGCAGAATTCCGAGAACCTTGGTGCCGCTGCTTATGGTGGTTTGGCAGCAATGCAACCCCAATCGAGGTTGGCCGAGTTCCAGCGAACTCGCCCGCCAAACTTCTCATCTGCGACCGATCCTCTGGATGCAGACGATTGGCTTCGCGATGTTGAATATAAACTTGACCTCGTGAGGTGTACTGAAGAGGAGAAGGTTCAGCATGCTGCTCACTATCTCCAAGGCGCAGCAGCAGCTTGGTGGGGTAGTGTTAAGGCAATTCGTCCACCTGGTCAGGTCATGACTTGGGAGGAATTTAAAGGAGCCTTTCGTGCAGTGCACATTCCTACTAGTCTAATGGAGATAAAGAAACGAGAGTTCTATGATCTTCGCCAGGGGTCTATGTCAGTGATGGACTATCTGCATAAGTTCAATTATCTGGTTCGATATGTAGCAGATGAGGTCCCGAGTGAAGCCCGAAAAGTCTCCTTGTTTCGTCAACATCTCAATGAGGAGATTCGTCATTCGCTCGCACCACTTGACATCCCCAATATGCAAGTGCTTGTGGACAAGGTGATTTGTGTTGAGGACAGTGGCAAGGCAGTTTTGGAGAGCCGGAAGCGTAAGTGGATGGCTCGGAAATCTGCCGGTGCCGGTGCCGAGACTGCGTTACGGCAAACCGCCAGTGCTCAGTCCGTGGCATCGCCGCCTCCACGATCTCAAAGGAACTTTCCCCAACCTGTTCTGTCTGCGGCTCAACCTTCTGGCCGCGGAGGACAGATCTGTGGAGGGCAGGACAGGATGGCCGCACTCACCTGCTATGCTTGCGGTGAAAAGGGACATATCTCTACTGTTTGTCCGAGCAAACTTCCTGTTGCTGCTCGACCTCAAGTTCCAAGCGGTCCGATTTGCCTGCAAGGTTCTGTAACCGGGCGTGGTGGACACCTGGGAGGGCGTTCTAGCCAAAAAGTAGCCCCGAGTCAAGCCCGTGGTCGACTTAACCTAGTGATTGCGGAGGAGGCCAGTAATGCTCCAGATGTGGTAGTTGGTATGTTTTTCATACACTCAGTACCCACTTTGGTTTTATTTGATTCAGGCGCTTTGCATTCTTTCATTTCTTCAAAGTTTGTTTTGGAACATAAGGTTTAGACTAACAGATTGTGAAATCCAATGTTAGTCTATTCTCCTGGTTCAGTTATGCGAGCTGAGCGCATATGTCTTAAAGTACCCATAGTGATCAATGAAGTTCTATTTTTGGGAGATCTGATTCAGATAGATACCCCTGGACTCAATGTTATCCTTGGGATGGATTGGTTATCTCAAAATCAAGGACATATTGATTGCGCAAATCATTGCATTTCTCTGGTGAATTCGGATGGAATCCAGACTAAGTATTACTCCAGACGATCAAATGTGCTTAAGGCTTCTTTCCATTCGCTTTCTGTGCTGGAATTAGATCGAGTACCAGTGGTTTGTGAGTATCCTGATGTGTTTCCTGAAGAATTACCGGGATTGCCCCCAGATCGGGATATGGAGTTTGTTATTGACTTGCTGCCAGGAACAGCACCATTATCCAAACGTCCGTATCGAATGCCCTCTGATGAGTTATTGGAGTTGAAGAAGCAACTCAAGGAGCATTTAGCTAAGGGTTTTGTTCGCCCTAGTTCGTCTCCATGGGGTAGTCCAGTGCCCTTCGTCAAGAAGAAAGATGGTAGTTTACGCATGTGCGTGGACTATCGATCCTTAAACGAAGTCACTATCAAAAATAATTATCCTCTTCCTCGGATTGATGATTTGTTTGATCAATTAAGTGGAGCTCGAGTCTTTTCTAAGATTGACTTGAGACTGGGGTACTTTCAACTCAAAATTCGACCGGAAGATATCCGTAAGATCATGCGTTTACTACTCGTTACGGTTTGTACGAGTATACAGTAGTTTGTTTTGGACTCACCAATGCACCAGCCACATTCATGAATCTCATGAATAAGGTATTCATGGAATACCTAGATAAATTTGTGGTGGTGGTCATTGATGACATTCTTATCTATTCTCGGAGTGAACAGGAGCATGAACTCCATCTGCATTTAGTGCTTGATAAATTGCGTGAACATCAGCTGTATGCCAAGTTCAGCAAATGTGAGTTCTGGCTCAAAGAAGTTGCCTTCTTAGGCCACGTTCTCTCGGAAGGAGGTGTTGCTGTTGATCCCAGCAAGGTGAAGGATGTACTTGCCTGGGAACAGCCACGGACTGTTCCCGAAGTCCGAAGTTTTCTTGGGTTAGTCGGGTACTATCGGCGATTCATTGAAAACTTTTCCAAAATTTCCAAGCCGATGACTGAGTTACTCAAGAAGGAGAAGAAGTTTGAGTGGACGTCAGCTTGTGAAGTTAGTTTCCTAGAGCTGAAGCGAAGGCTTACAACAGCTCCAATTCTTGTCTTGCCTGATGTGCACAAAAACTTTGACGTATTCTGTGATGCTTCACGTCAAGGTCTTGGTTGTGTGCTGATACAGGAAGGAAAAGTCATGGCGTATGTTTCACGCCAACTGAAACCTCATGAAGCCAATTATCCGACTCATGATCTAGAATTGGCTGCTGTAATTCATGCTCTCAAGTTGTGGCGACATTATCTCATTGGAAACCGAGTTGAGATATTTACCGATCATAAGAGTCTGAAATACTTTTTCACCCAACCAGATCTAAACTTGAGACAGCGCCGGTGGTTGGAGCTAATCAAGGACTATGATTTGGGAATCCATTATCATCCGGGAAAAGCTAATGTGGTAGCTGATGCCCTCGTCGCAAGCTACACACTAGTAATACCTTGTCGGATGTTTGTCAACCCCAGTTACTGGAGGAGTTTCATAAACTCAACTTGGAGATGGTAGGGAAAGGATTTGTGGCTACATTAGCCCTACAACCTACCCTTGAATCCCAAATTCAAGCTGCTCAGTTGAAAGATGAAGGAGTAGCTGAAATCAAGTGCAATTTGAAAGAAAGCGCATCATTTGATTTTTCAGAACGAGTTGATGGTCTGATCGTGCGTGGATATCAAATTTATGTCCCGAATGATCAGGAGATCAAAGAATTGATCTTGAAGGAAGCTCATGAGACTCCGTTGTCATCCACCCCGGAAGCACTAAAATGTACCAAGATATTCGAAAGAAGTTTTGGTGGCTGGGTATGAAAAGAGATATCGCTGTGTACGTCGCCATTTGTGATGTGTGTCAGCGAGTTAAAGCAGAGCACCAACGACCAGCTGGAATGGTTCAACCCTTGAAGGTTCCGGAGTGGAAATGGGATGAGGTCGGAATGGACTTCATCACTAGCCTGCCAAAATTAGCTAATGGCCATGACTCTATTTGGGTAATCATCGACCGGTTAACCAAAGTCGCTCATTTCATACCTGATGAGGACATCACTACCATGGATACGGCCATACTTACAAACCCAATGGAAACCAACAATATCATACAAGGGCCAATTACTCGAGCTCGGGCACGACAATTCAATTACCAGGTGAATGCGTTCCTCGGGCTGCATACAAATAATTTAATGAATGGAATGCTATTTAATCCTTGTGATGATTTTATTGTCCTTAGGAACCAAGGAGAAGGACTCCCAAACGTCAAGCATGAAGCCAATTCTTCCGGTGCACAAGTTCAACTCGGATTCGGCCTCCGGGACAGCACCAACTTCAAACGACCATAACTTTTGATCCACAAGGGTGTTTGAGGTCTATGAGTACTGGTTGGAAAGGTTTCGACGTCCTCTTTCCAACGGATCCGACCCCATCCCCAAATTCCGTCCGAGTCAACGGAATCTGCAAAACAATTGGCGTCACTTTTCCAAATCGAGAAGACTTGGGCTTTGGGCCTTGTAATAGAGTTGTAGTTGGTATCCTACTGCTTTGGACGTGTTTCCCACCCCCTACCTCTTATAAATAGCCAGACATCGGCTCCTTAGGGTTTTGGGTTTTGTTTGATTAGTTTAGCCAAGTGCAAACTTGATCCTGCGAGTTGTCTTTGGACACCACCTTGTCAAGATCGTCAATAAGACTCCACTTTGTTTCGCTTCCAGTTTTATCCGCAATTTCAGATTGCTTATCCTATTGTTCTTGCTTGTTCTTCGGTTGCTTGCAGGAATTGAACCTCGTGTTCAGGTTGATCGTGCCCACGGCAAGATCAATAACACTCCGGAGTTGGTTTAGCGATTGCTAAGGCGCATCGTCGTCGTACGGTGTAGTCGGATCGTCAAAGTCGACTCTAACAAATCGATCGTGTGTTTCTCATCGAAAGATCGGGACACCCATATTGCCATCACGGCGCCATCAAGTGGTATCAGAGCAAACCAGGTTGCTCGGTGAGAATTCTTTACCCTAGATTAGTAGATTGAAATCTTCCCTATAGTCCAGAGAAACGCCATCAGATTGGATCTCCCCATACCAAAACAATTTGAGCCTCGCATTTTCCTTTCCAAAGGTAATCGCGTTATTGAATTTTTGGTTGCATCGTCGTGTCGTGTTGCTGAATTCTAGTCTAGTTGGAGTCCAGGTCAGAAAGCGGTTTCGAGTTGTATTCGGTTTCGAGTTGTGTTCCGTTTCGGTCCCGAACTGTTGAAAAAAAAAAAAAAAGAAGAAGAAAAGATGTTCGGACCGAAGTTTTCTTTCCTCTCGACTGGTCGCCTCCCGACTGGTCGCCCACCTGATAGCCGACTGGTCGCCTCTCGACTGGTCGCCCACCTGATAGCCCATCGTCGCTCGATCGTTTGGCGCCGATCGTCGCCTTCACTGGTCGCCACCAGCCGCCCTCTGTTAGCCGATCGTCGCCGCTCGATCGTCGCCGACGGCCGCTCTGTTAGCCGATCGTCGCCCGATCGATCGCCACCGCTCGATCGACGCTGCATCGTCGCCCTCCTGTTAGCCGATCGTCGCTTCACCTGCCGTCAGATTGGTCTTCCGATCGCATAGCACTTGAAAGAAAAAGCGAATCGGATCGTTAAAGTAAAAAAAAAAAAAAAAAAAAAAAAGAGTCTCGAACAGATCCGAAAATTTTATGTGCTAAACCTGTTTTCACAAGTTTCCCGATCTTTTGAGATAGTTCCCTTCTTTCGCGAATTTTTTTCGCCGCTTTTTTCTATCTCTGTGGAACTGCATCGTCGCCGACCACGCTTTTGAGTCACGATCCTTGCTAGCCTCGAGTCAAGAACTAGTGACTAGACGTTGAACAATTCTTCAATTTTGCATTCACCGATTGGATTATTGCTAACCTTTTGCTACTAAATTAAGCCTGTCCAAGCTCCACTTTCTACCCGCAGGCGTTCGATCCCTTGGCAATCGCTCTACACAAACTTCGGAGAACCTTTGACAACGCTAACGGCCGACAACGCCTTTGCATTGTAAGAACTTGTAAGAACTTGGGTCATAGGCTTGAGCGCTTGAGAGACTTGCCACCTAGTAGTTGATAGGAACATTATACTTGTGGTTTTGTTTCCTTGTCATCAACTAACCATGTCAGTGACGAGTTCACTTCATCACTCTCCACGAACCAAGGGCATCATTGCTCACTTCCAAAAGATGACGAGGGAAGCCACCGATGGTCTTAGCGAGGATGTACGGCTCACTAATGAGCGTATGTCAATGCAAGAAGACCGTCTCAGATCCATCGAGGCCGCACAAGGGATTGCTAACACTACTCTTGCTACTATTTTGGCTCGACTTGATACTTTTGGTACCGCTGCATCTGGTGCTTCCAATCCACCTCCCGTCGTCCAAGCAACAATTCAGCTCCACAGGGAGGCCCCAACAGATTTAGAAGAACAGAACGAAGAGCACGAATATGATGACACCACTGATGCGGAGGAGGTCAACCCCATCCATTACGATAATGATCGTAACCATCAACGGCTACGCTTCAATCAGCAAGGTATGCGACGTGATCCTCCACGACCAAGGGAACGAGAACGAGATGATGCTTTCCCTAAGGTAAATTTCAACATGCCACCATTTGAAGGTAAATATGACCCTGATGGTTACCTTAGTTGGGAATTACTTGTGGATCAAAAATTTGCGTGCCATGATTTCCCTGAGAATAGAAGAGTTAGAGCTGCCACAAGTGAGTTCACTGATTTTGCTTCTGTTTGGTGGAGAGAACATTGCCGTGCTCATCCAAATAATATACCCACCACTTGGGAAGCCTTGAAATTGCTAATGAGGCATAGATTTGTTCGTTCATACTATGCTAGAGATTTATTGAATAAATTGCAGCGCCTACACCAAGGTAAGAATTCGGTGGAAGAATATTACCAAGAATTGCAAATTGGCATGTTGCGTTGTGGATTAATTGAGAATGAGGAAGCTTCTATGGCTCGTTTCTTAGGTGGTTTAACTCGAGAAATCCAGGATATTCTAGACTATAAGGATTATAATTCGATGACTCGGTTGTTCCATCTTGCTTGCAAAGCTGAACGTGAAGTGCGGTGGTCGTCAATCGTGGGCCAAGACTAACTTTTCTCGCAGGTCGAACTACTTCGTGGACACCGCACACCTGCTGCCCCTGCTGGTCGTACTACCACGCCCGACCTCTTCCATCAACAGAACGGCGTCCACCACCGCAAATTCGGCACCACGACCAACGCCGACGAAAAGTGCCACACAAGCTACTACAAATAGTTCGTCGTCGCTTGGCCGCATCAACGGACGCACCAAAGATGTTCGGTGCCATCGCTGCAAGGGTTTCGGTCACATGATGAAGGAGTGTCCGAACAAGCGTGTGCTAATAATCCGTGAGGACGGCGAGTATGACTCAGCAAGTGATCTTGATGAAGAAACATATGCTTTGCTCGCTGAACATGAAAACGGCGATCCAAATGCCGAAAGCACGACGAGGTGCACGTGAGCGCCGTGATGCTGACCAATATTTGAGTATTATTGCACAACGCGTGTGCTTAGTGCTCAGATTGCTCGCGCCGATCCAAATCAACGCCACAACTTGTTTTACACAAAAGGCGTCATCAAGGAGCGATCCATTCGAATAATCATTGATGGTGGGAGTTGCAATAATCTAGCCAAAGATGGACATGGTGGAGAAGCTAGCACTCTCCACTAGACCACACCCTCAGCCCTACCACATTCAATGGTTCAACAACAGCCGCAAACTCAAGGTAACTCGCATGGTAAGAGTACATTTCGCTTTAGGTTCCTATCATGATTATGTTGATTGCGATGTCGCACCTATGCAAGCATGTTCTATGTTATTAGGTAGACCGTGGCAATATGATAAGGATTGTTTACATCATGGTAGAACAAATCAATACTCTTTTGTGCATAAAGAAAAGAAAATTGTGCTACACCCAATGTCGCCTTTGATGCCATTGTAAAGGATGAAATCGCTAGATCTAGCAAAGAGAAAAATCGAGAGCATTCTAAGAGTGAAAATCAGATTGTCACCAAAGGACTTGAACAACATAAACAGTAAAGAATCTACCCTTGATTGTGCTAAGCCGAATGAGATTAAATTGAAAGGTGCTTGTTTTCTTGCAACAAAATCTGATTTGAATGAGTTGGATGTTTGTAGGTCTACATGCTATGCTTTGGTCTGCAAAGAAACTTTGTTTTCTCTAGAGGAGATGTCCCTCTCTTTGCCTCCTGTTGTCACTAACCTTTGCAGAATACACCGACATCTTTCCAAAGGACATCCTCGTGGCTGCCGCCAATTAGAGGGATTGAGCATCAAATTGATCTCATTCCAGGGGCATCTTTGCCCAACCGAGCACCTTACAGAACCAACCCTCAAGAAACACAAGAGATACAACGCCAAGTTCACGAATTGCTTGATAAAGGGTACGTCAGTGAATCTCTTAGTCCTTGTCTTTGTACCAGTCATTTTAGTACCTAAGAAAGATGGAACATGGCGCATGTGTGTGGATTGTAGAGCAATTAATAATATCACCATTAGATATCGCCATCCTATTCCTCGGTTAGACGATATGCTTGATGAACTAAGTGGCTCTACTATGTTCTCTAAAGTGGATTTGCGTAGTGGGTATCACCAGATTCGCATGAAGTTAGGAGATGAATGGAAAACAGCATTTAAAACTAAGTTCGGGTTATATGAGTGGTTAGTAATGCCTTTCGGGTTGACTAATGCTCCTAGCACATTCATGAGACTGATGAACGAGGTTTTACGTGTTTTCATTGGAAAATTTGTGGTAGTTTACTTTCGATGATATCTTGATTTATAGCAAATCTTTAGAGGATCATCTTGAACATCTGCGTGCTGTTTTTAATGCTTTACGCGATGCACGCTTATTTGGTAACCTTGAGAAGTGCATCTTTTGCACGGATCGAGTATCTTTTCTTGGCTATGTTGTTACTCCACAGGAATTGAAGTTGACCAAGCCAAGGTTGAAGCAATACAGAAGTTGGCCGACTCCTAACACGGTCACACAAAGTGCGAAGTTTTCTAGGACTTGCTGGATTCTATCGTCGTTTTGTGAAGGACTTCAGCACCATCGCTGCACCCATGAATGAGCTCACCAAGAAGGGTGTACCTTTTGCTTGGGGCAAGCCGCAGAAGATGCCTTCAACATTCTCGAAGCTAAGTTAACCCATGCACCCTTACTCCGGCTTCAGACTTTTCTAAGACTTTTGAACTAGAATGTGATGCTAGTGGAATTGGTTTGGGTGGTGTTCTGTTACAAGAAAGAAAACCTGTTGCTTATTTTAGTGAGAAATTGAGTGGGCCAAGTTTGAATTATTCTACTTATGATAAGGAGTTATATGCGCTAGTTCGAACTTTAGAAACATGGCAACATTATTTATGGCCCAAGGAATTTGTTATACATTCGGATCATGAATCGTTAAAACATATTAGAAGTCAAGCTAAACTGAACCGTAGACATGCAAAGTGGGTTGAATTCATTGAGTCATTTCCTTATGTCATCAAACACAAACAGGGAAAGGATAATGTCATTCTTGATGCCTTGTCTAGAGATATACCATGCTCTCACAACTTGACTTCAAAATTTTTGGTTTGGAAAGCGATTAAAGAGCAATATGTGCATGATGATGATTTTAAAAATGTGTTGCTCAATTGTAAAGAGGGAAAAACTTGGAACAAATTTGTCCTCAATAAGTGGTTTGTGTTTAGAGCAAACAAACTATGTATTCCAGCTAGTTCTCGTTTCGTTTGTTATTGCTACAGAAGCATGGAGGAGGATTGATGGGACACTTTGGTGTGAAAAGGACGGAGGACATACTCGCTTAGCCATTTCTTTTGGCCCAGGATGAGACGAGGCGTGGAACGTTTCATCGCCGCTGTTCTACATGTCAAAAAGCTAAGTCACGACTTAATCCCCATGGTTTATACATACCTCTGCCTATTCCTAACGTGCCTTGGGAGGATATTTCTATGGACTTTGTTTTAGGACTCCCTAGAACAAAGAAGGGAGGGATAGTATCTTTGTCGTTGTGGATAGATTTTCTAAAATGGCACACTTCATACCTTGTCACAAAAGCGATGACGCTACCAACATTGCTTGACTTATTCTTTCGTGAAATTGTTCGCTTACATGGTGTGCCTAACACAATAGTTTCAGATCGTGACACTAAATTCTTAAGCCACTTTTGGAGAACTTTGTGGGCTAAATTGGGGACTAAACTTTTATTTTCTACTACTTGTCATCCCCAAACTGATGGACAAACCGAGGTCGTTAATCGAACTTTATCTACTATGCTTAGGGCTGTTTTGAAAAAGAACATTAAATTGTGGGAAGAATGTTTGCCTCATATTGAGTTTGCTTATAATCGGTCTATGCATTCTACTACTAAGATGTGCCCTTTTGAGATTGTATATGGATTTGTACCTCATGCTCCAATTGATTTGTTACCTCTACCATCTTCGGAGAAATTGAATCTTGATGCTAAACAACGTGCTGATTTGATTATGAAACTGCATGAGACAACTAAAGAAAACATAGAACGATGAATGCTAAATATAAACTTGCTGGTAGTAAGGGAAGGAAACATGTAACTTTTGAACCAAAGCGATTTAGTTTGGTTGCATTTGCGAAAGATCGATTCCCAGAATTAAGAAAATCTAAGTTGATGCCGCGAGCTGATGGTCCTTTCAAAGTATTGGCAAAGATTAATGATAATGCATACAAGCTTGAATTGCCTGCAGATTTTGGGGTTAGTCCCACATTCAACATTACCGATTTGAAACCATACTTGGGAGAGGATGATGAACTTGAGTCGAGGATGACTCAAATGCAAGAAGGGGAGGATGATGAGGACATCACTACCATGGATACGGCCATACTTACAAACCCAATGGAAACCAACAATATCATACAAGGGCCAATTACTCGAGCTCGACACGACAATTCAATTACCAGGTGAATCGTTCCTCGGGCTGCATACAAATAATTTAATGAATGGAATGCTATTTAATCCTTGTGATGATTTTATTGTCCTTAGGAACCAAGGAGAAGGACTCCCAAACGTCAAGCATGAAGCCAATTCTTCCGTGCACAAGTTCAACTCGGATTCGGCCTCCGGGACAGCACCAACTTCAAACGACCATAACTTTTGATCCACAAGGGTGTTTGAGGTCTATGAGTACTGGTTGGAAAGGTTTCGACGTCCTCTTTCCAACGGATCCGACCCCATCCCCAAATTCCGTCCGAGTCAACGGGAATCTGCAAAACAATTGGCGTCACTTTTCCAAATCGAGAAGACTTGGGCTTTGGGCCTTGTAATAGAGTTGTAGTTGGTATCCTACTGCTTTGGACGTGTTTCCCACGCCCCTACCTCTTATAAATAGCCAGACATCGGCTCCTTAGGGTTTTGGGTTTTATTTGATTAGTTTAGCCAAGTGCAAACTTGATCCTCGCGAAGTTGTCTTTGGGCCGATGCCACCTTGTCAAGATCGTCAATAAGACTCCACTTTGTTTCGCTTCCAGTTTTATCCGCAATTTCAGATTGCTTATCCTATTGTTCTTGCTTGTTCTTCGGTTGCTTGCAGGAATTGAACCTCGTGTTCAGGTTGATCGTGCCCACGGCAAGATCAATAACCCGCTGGAGTTGGTTTAGCGATTGCTAAGGCGCATCGTCGTCGTACGGTGTAGTCGGATCGTCAAAGTCGACTCTAACAAATCGATCGTGTGTTTCTCATCGAAAGATCGGGACACCCATATTGCCATCACGGCGCCATCAATACCGGTACGCGTTACTTACAATGGAGCTAAACTTGCAGAACTCTACCTGAACCATATCGTCCGACTACATGGAATTCCTAAAACCATTGTGTCTGACCGTGGACACACAGTTCACTTCGCGGTTCTGGAAGAATTTGCATGAACTTCTAGGGACCAAGCTGCTCTTCAGCACAGCTTACCATCCCCAGACCGATGGATAGACTGAAAGAACAAATCAAGTCCTAGAAGACATGCTCAGAGCTTGTAGTCTTTCGTATAACTCGAAGTGGGAAAAGTGTTTAGCATTTGCTGAGTTTTCCTACAATAATAGTTATCAAGCAAGCCTTCAAATGTCTCCGTTTGAAGCACTGTATCGAAGAAAATGCCAAACTCCTCTCTTTTGGTCCGAAGTCGGTGAAAGAAAGTTCTTTGGACCCACAGTGATTCAAGAAGCTGAGACGCAAGTCAGGCTAATCCGCGATCGGTTAAAAGAAGCTAAGTCTAGACAAAAGAGCTATGCTGATAATCGCCGCCGTGATCTGAGCTTCAATGTAGACGATTTTGTCTATCTTAAGGTGTCACCGTTACGTGGCACGAAGCGATTCCAAGTTCGCGGAAAGTTAGCGCCGAGATACGTCGGTCCGTATCGCATTCTTGCAAGGAAGGGTGAAGTAGCTTATTAGTTGGAGCTTCCACCTCAACTTGCGGATGTGCATGACGTATTTCATGTCTCTCAGTTGAAAAAGTGTCTTCGAGTTCCTACTGAACTCACTCCTCTGGATGCAATTGAACTTCAACCAGATCTTTCATACCGTGAATATCCAATTCGCGTTACGGGACGGTTGACGACTTACTCGTAATCATGTATTTAAGATGCTTCGAGTTCAGTGGAGTAATCATACTGAAGAAGAAGCAACCTGGGAACGTGAAGATCGCCTTCGATCCGAGTTTCCATCTTTCTTTTCGGAATCCTTTGTAATCTCGAGGACAAGATTATTGTAAGGGGGGTAGAGCTGTAACATCCTGAGTTTGAACTTGCCTTTTTAATGTTAATTATCCTTTGGGAGTTGTTTGGACTTCAATTTGGAGTTAATTGTTTTTGGAATTGTTCGCTCTATCTGTTTCGTTTTAGTTTTTGCTCTAAAATCTCGTTTCGTGTTGCGATTAGAATTTCTGAGCAACCGTAGTTTCCAAACCTTCTTTAGCTACCCTAGAGTCTATCCTAAAAGTTTCCGGGAAGGATTCGTGTGTTTCGGAGTTTTGGGGGGGGGGGGTTTTGGGGTTTTTCACTGGGCGGCGATCTGCTTGACCGGCCTGCATCGCCACGAGGGGTGCGGGGCAGGGGCAGCGCCCGAGCTGACCGTTGCCCTGACCACCTCCTTTTTCTCTAGAGGGTTCTCCTCACTCTCTCCCTCCCCCAGCTCACTCTCCCTCACTCCCTCTCACTCTCACCCTCACCCTCTAGCTCTCTCCCCATAGCTCTCTCTTCCATGGAGCTCTCTCCCTCTCTCTCGAGTTTTTCCTCCAGCTACTCTCTCTCTGGTGTTCTTGAGCTCGAGGTGAAGCAAGCCACGGAGGAGGACGTCGTTTCCCAAAACCCTAGCAGCAATCTGTGGTGAGTGAAGCAAGTTTCAGTCAGATCTGTGATGACTTGAGCTTGATCTTGTATTTTTCTCCATTTCTATCAACTTTTCTTTTAGCTAAAACCCTAGAAAACCAAGTTGTAGTGCTCAACTTTTAGTTAGCTGAGTTTCTAAACCTAGGTTAGGTGCAAGAGTTCTTGTTATCGCGAAAACTGAGATCAGAAACCCTAAGTACGTTTTTATCGGATATATTTGGTTAAATGACGTTTTCGTAGCTTTTGGAATTAAACCTTGGAATCCTGGTTCCAAAAGCTAGGAAAAGGACACTAGAATGTATTCGACTTTGTTAAAGTCCAAGTTTCGCGAAAAGAATCGAGTTAGAATTCGATTCGGGGAGAGTCGGGATTTAGCATGGATTAAGACTTTAGAGTTTCTCGGATTAGGAATTAGGCCAAACGAGGTTGGAACCACGTGTGGTTTGCATAAATGGGTCCTTGTTATCTCTGAGAACCCATCCATGCAATCATTAAATTCAAGTCGCTTGTGCGAAAATCCTTTTCTCGGAAAATTCGATCGACTGTGGCGGCACTACCGACGTGGTAAGTCCGATCGCCGCCAGGCCGCACTACCAACCCTTGTGGCCGGTACTTCCGGATTAGGCCGCACTACCGCCTCCCAAACGCCGGTAGTTATTTTCCGTAGAGGTCCCCGCTTAGGTTTCAGAGAGCCGGTACTACCGACCCTCAAGGCCGATCGCGATCGTAGAGCAAAGCACTACCGGGTTTGTACACCGTCTTGCCGGTCTCGATTCAAAATTCGGTTTTCGTTTAAGTTTCTTTCCCTCGTGTTCGCTTCTGGTTGTTGTCCGCTTCTTTGAGCTTTTTGCTTGGTTCTCGTTGGATCTTAATCGCTTCCTCGCTTTTCTTTTGTCGCGCTTTCGCTTAGACGCCGACGCCTCGGGAGCAGATGGCGAGGATCCGACTTCGACCCGTGAGGACAAGCAAAACCTGTGAGCAAGCGTGCAAGCACCCCTTTGAACATATTGCTCCCATAATTGCAAAAGTATTTGATGTTTTGCAAAATGATTACGCATGCATATGATTATTACAAGTATTTAAATGGTGGGAATAGATAGATACCCTAATGGTTGGATGGCTTATCTTAATCTTGTTGCTACCCTAAAATCCTTGAGTAACACTAGTTTAAGGTTAGATGCTATAATAAGTGTCGTCAGGGGTTATAAGTCTAATAGTTGCATACGCTTAGCCCAGCTTTAGACTGATTGAATAATGATCGGTGGACTCACCAATCAAAGATTTTTCGATACGTTATTAGGATTTCGAAATGGTGGTTTCGGAAAAACAAAGGCTATGTTGGTAAAAGATGAAAAAGGAAAAGGTGTACGGTGATTTATGCTGGACGGATGATGGGAGGTCTCGTCAGGCAATCCTAAGGACTGAACTTGACGCTTTTAACCAAGTCCTTTCGCATAACCACATGTGCTAGTATGGGATAGCCTAAACCCAATACAGAGTTGGAATTTGATCTTGCGCCGTGGTAGGTCGAAGTAGTTGGGCAATACCGACGGCTGGTGTTGCTTAGAATACTCCTCACCACGCCAAGCAGTGTTGGAGACTTTCGTGAAACAACGGTGGATGCTTTCTTTGAGGGTAAAAGGCACGATGGGTCGTTAGCCATCGTTGGATCCGTGTGGGTGAATCAGGTTTGGAGTTTAAGGTACCCAAACACCTTAAATGGGGGTACTCGCCTGGCCCTGGTACTGTGTGGGTGTGTGGAGCCCCCACCCAAAGCAAAGAGCGCACATCGCCGGGCCTGACGCAAGACTAGATTCCGACAATTGGAAGAGTTTCGTCACAATCTAGCAAAACGGATATGGTATGTATCGCGTGGCATGGTTGACATGATTGCTAGAATGTGTCGTGTGGGTAAAGTGTGCATTCTCTGCAGAGATTAATCAAACTAATCGATTAGCCGTGCTCACGGTCACGAGCATCTTGGTTATTTGCTATCAAGTATAGTATTTTGGTTTTGGTTTCTGAAAAGGATTTGAAATCGGTAGATCTTTTAAATGTTGGGCTATTTCATGCAAATGTTGAGTCGCTGAACTCAAAGATCGGTTGGTTTGGTGGTTTGATCAAGCTGGTGGTGATTCTTGATGCCATGTGATGATGGTGTTGGTTATGTTGAAGGAAATGATTCCTATTGCCATGTGATGGTGGTGTTGGATATGTTGGAGGAATTTGGATGTTGAATGAAATGTACAATTACATTATGTATTGTTGTACTCTCATTTACTAAATGTTTTATAAACAGTGCAGTATTCCAATCTATTAGTCTATTGCAAATAACTTCAGCTTCATGCAAAACTGAACTAGAGTAGCAACCATCTTCATTGTTTAACCTGCATTATTATTATACTTGCAAACAATAAAGTCTTGCGAGTACATACGTGTACTCACCGTTTGCTCTGAAAATTTGCGTGAGGAGCGAGAAGATGCAGTGAGTAAGAAGGTGACGAGGAGTTCGGTGACCAGCGTGGGTGGTGCGTTTGACGGCTAAGCGGAGCTAGTTGCTCGCCGGTTACTCGAGGGAATGGAGGCACACCGCGGCCGCTTTACTTTTGTTTCTCGATGTTTTTCTCTTCGCTTACTTTAAGCCAATCGGCATTTTGTAAACAGGAACAAGTTGTAATATTATTATCTACCGCTGTAATATATTACCTCTGCCCTTGTATTTGCGCTCGCTTGGATGAGACTCTCCCTTCTCAACATGTGACGCTAGCCTACTGATCCAGGGACTAGTGGTTATCACATGGTTGCGGGAAGCTCAAATTGGAACCAATTGGGTAGCATGTGACCTCATTCGAGTATCGTGCTAGCCAAGCGATTTCAATCTGAGTCTGTCGTGATGCCGTGATCGTTACGTTACGGGTTGCGTGATTAACCAGGCCCACGCAACAGTAATGGAGTATCACTGTACCAGGACAGGAGCCCCCACATATTCGAAACGAATGCAGAACTGTAGCAGCAATGCATGGAAAGTCCACTCGCGCAGTTTGGCCTACATTTTCCTTTCGTGCATTGTTTTGATACACACGCAGCTTGCAGTACCCGTTGGCACCTATCGCGGAAAAATGTTTTGCACCGACCCGGATGCAACAGAAATGCATGCCGAAATGAGCTTGGGCACAAATGAACTCTATTCGGGGTGTCTGCAGCAAGTTTTCTTTTCGTACTCGTTCTGGTACGAACGTGACTTGTAGTACCATTTGTCGTGTAGGTTTCGCACCGACACGGATGAGCCCAAATTGCTTGGTAAAATGAGCTACGTCAGAAATGAAATCCATTCTGGTTGATTGACACTCAGCTTCATCTTATGCGTCGTTTTCTTTTAAAAATCCTTGCACAACACAATACTCGTCGCGGAGGAATGTTTCACACGACTCGGAAAGATTCAAAACGCATGCCGAAATTTGCTTGGGCATATATGAAGTTCATTCGGCATGTTTGGAACAATGTTTTGTTTTTTGCACCATTCAAGTACGCGTGTAGTTTACATTACCATTTGAGACCCATTGTGCATGAATGTTTCGCTTCGAGCGGGACGTACTCGAAATGCTTGCTGAAACGGGCTAGGGCGCGTATGAAGCCCGTTCGGGGAGTTTGACACCGAGTTTCGTTTCGTGCATCGTTTTCATTCGGACGCAGCTTGCAGTACCCCTTGTGACCCGTCGCGGAGGGATGTTTCGTACTCACTCGGACGTATTTAAAATGAGTGCCGAATTGTGCTGAAACGCACAAGCGAACTTCGTAAGTTAATTCTGAGTGTTTGGCACTCAGTTTCTTTTCGTGCATCGCTTTCGATTTTTTCAGCTTAGGAACTCGTCGTTGTGGAATATTTCACGGCGACTCGGACGGATTCGAAATGCATGCCTAAATGAGTTACAACACATATGAATTGCATTCGGTGTGTTTGGCACCCGGCTTCGTTTCGTTCACCGTTTTCGTTTCGTGCCGCAATGTTTCATTTTGGCGTGCTAGGTTGCAGCGTGTAAGGTGCTTGCCATAATGTTCCATTTCGTGCATCATTTTCGGCGTGCGTGGTGTTTGCCACAATGTGTCATTTCATGCATCATTTTCATTTTCGAATAGCTTCCGCTAAAGTGCCTGTTGGGAAGCGTCGTGGAGGAATGTTTCAGGCCTACTCGAATGGATTCGATACAAAAGATGAAAACCACTAGCAAACATCATAAGTTCTATCGGGGTGTTTGGCACTCGGTTCTGTTTCGTGCATCGGTTTCTTTTGTATTCAGCTTTTATTACCCGTGGGAACCCGTCGTGGTGGAACATTTGACACCGACTCGGACATATTCAAAATGCATGCCGAAATGAGTGGGAGCACATATGAATTCCACTCGATGTGTTTGGCACTCTGTTTCATCTCGTGCAACGTTTTCGAACGGGCGCCGCTTGTTGTATTCGTTCGTGCTCATCGCGGAGAAATGTTTCACAACAACTCGGACGGATTCGAAATGCATGCCGGAATGTGCTTGGGCAAATATGAAGTTCATTCGGCACGATTGGAGCGAAGTTTCGTTTCGTGCACCGTTTTGTTACGCGTGTAGTTTACAGTATATGAAGTTCATTCGCACGATTAGGGACCCATCGTGCATGAATATTTCGCATCGACTCGGACGTACTCGAAATGCTTGTCGAAATGAGATAGGGCATATATGAAGTCCATTCGGGGATTTTAAATCCAATTTTCCTTTCGTGCATCGTTTCCGTCCGGACGCAGCTTGCAGAACACCTTGCGACCCGTCGCGGAGCGATGTTTCCACACTCACTCGGACGTATTCGAAACGAATGAAGGATCAGAAAGCAGCAATGCATGGAAAGTCCACTCGCGTAGTTTGGCCTACATTTTCCTTCCGTGCATCGTTTTGATACGCACGCAGCTTGCAGTACCTGCTGGCACCTATCGCGGAGAAATGTTTTGCACCGACCCGGATGCAACAGAAATGAATGCCGAAATGAGCTTAGGCACACATGAACGCTATTCGGGGAATCTGCCGCAAGCTTTCTTTTCGTACTCGTTCTGGTACGAACGTGACTTGTAGTACCATTTGTCGTGTAGGTTTCGCACCGACACGGATGAGCCCAAATGGATTGCTAAAATGAGCTAGGCAGACATGAAGTCCATTCTGGTTGATTGACACTCAGCTTCATCTTATGCGTCGTTTTCTTGTGAAAATCCTTACACCATACAGTACTCGTCGCGGAGGAATGTTTCATACGGCTGGTAAAGATTCAAAACGCATGCCGAAATGTACTTGGGCATATATGAAGTTCATTCAGCATGTTTGGAACAATGTTTTATTTTTTGCACCATTCTAGTACGCGTGTAGTTTACATTACCATTAGGGACCCATTGTGCATGAATGTTTCGCTTCGAGCCGGTCGTACTCGAAATGCTTGCTGAAACGGGCTGGGGCGCATATGAAGCCCATTCGGGGAGTTTGACACCGAGTTTCGTTTCGTGCATCGTTTTCGTTCGGACGCAGCTTGCAGTACCCCTTGTGACTCGTCGCGGAGGGATGTTTCGCACTCACTCGGACGTAATCAAAATGAGTGCAGAATTGTGCTGAAACGCACAAGCGAACATCGTAAGTTAATTCTGGGTGTTTGGCACTCAGTTTCGTTTCGTGCATCGCTTTCGATTTTTTCAGCTTAGGAACTCGTCGTTGTGGAATATTTCACGGCGACTCGGACGGATTCGAAATGCATGCCTAAATGAGTTACAACACATATGAATTGCATTCGGTGTGTTTGGCACCCGGCATCATTTCGTTCACCGTTTTCGTTTCGTGCCGCAATGTTTCATTTTGGCGTGCTAGGTTGCAGCGTGTAAGGTGCTTGCCATAATGTTCCATTTTGTGCAACATTTTCGGCGTGCGTGGTGTTTGTCACAATGTGTCATTTCGTGCATCATTTTCATTTTCGAATGGCTTCCGCTGTAGTGCCCGTTGGGACGCGTCGTGGAGGAATGTTTCAGACCTACTCGAATGGATTCGATACAAATGATGAAAAGCTCTAGCAAACATCGTAAGTTCTTTCGGGGTGTTTTGCACTCGGTTCTGTTTCGTGCATCGGTTTCGTTTGTAATCAGCTTTTATTACACGTGGGAACCCGTCGTGGTGGAACATTTGACACTGACTTGGACATATTCAAAATGCATGCCGAAATGACTGGGAGCACATAAGAATTCCACTCGATGTGTTTGGCACTAAGTTTCATCTCGTGCAACGTTTTCGAACGGGCGCCACTTGATGTATTCGTTCGTGCTCATCACGGAGAAATGTTTCACAACAACTCGGACGGACTCGAAATGCATGCCGGAATGTGCTTGGGCAAATATGAAGTTCATTCGGCACGATTGGAACAATGTTTTGTTTTTTGCACCATTCTAGTACGCGTGTAGTTTACATTACCATTTGAGACCCATTGTGCATGCATGTTTCGCTACGAGCGGGACGTACTCGAAATGCTTGCTGAAACGGCCTAGGGCGCGTATGAAGCCCGTTCGGGGAGTTTGACACCGAGTTTCGTTTCGTGCATCGTTTTCATTCAGACGCAGCTTGCAGTACCCCTTGTGACCCGTCATGAGGGATGTTTCGTACTCACTCTGACGTATTTAAAATGAGTGCCGAATTGTGTCTTTGAAACGCACGTTTAACTTCGTAAGTTAATTTCCGAGTGTTTGGCACTCGCTTCTTTCGCATCGCTTCGATTTTTTCAGCTTAGGAACTCGTCGTTGTGGAATATTTCACTGGCGACTGACGGATTCGAAATGCATGCCTAAATGAGTTACAACACATATGAATTGCATTCGGTGTGTTTGGCACCCGGCTTCGTTTCGTTCACCGTTTTCGTTTCGTGCCGCAATGTTTCATTTTGGCGTGCTAGGTTGCAGCGTGTAAGGTGCTTGCCATAATGTTCCATTTCGTGCATCATTTTCGGCGTGCGTGGTGTTTGCCACAATGTGTCATTTCATGCATCATTTTCATTTTCGAATAGCTTCCGCTAAAGTGCCTGTTGGGAAGCGTCGTGGAGGAATGTTTCAGGCCTACTCGAATGGATTCGATACAAAAGATGAAAACCACTAGCAAACATCTTAAGTTCTATCGGGGTGTTTGGCACTCGGTTTTGTTTCGTGCATCGGTTTCTTTTGTATTCAGCTTTTATTACCCGTGGGAACCCGTCGTGGTGGAACATTTGACACCGACTCGGACATATTCAAAATGCATGCCGAAATGAGTGGGAGCACATATGAATTCCATTCGATGTGTTTGGCACTCTGTTTCATCTCGTGCAACGCCGAACCGCGCCGCTTGTTGTATTCGTTCGTGCTCATCGCGGAGAAATGTTTCACAACAACTCGGACGGATTCGAAATGCATGCCGGAATGTGCTTGGGCAAATATGAAGTTCATTCGGCACGATTGGAGCGAAGTTTCGTTTCGTGCACCGTTTTGTTACGCGTGTAGTTTACAGTATATGAAGTTCATTCGCACGATTAGGGACCCATCGTGCATGAATATTTCGCATCGACTCGGACGTACTCGAAATGCTTGTCGAAATGAGATAGGGCATATATGAAGTCCATTCGGGTATTTTAAAACCAATTTTCCTTTCGTGCATCGTTTCCGTCCGGACGCAGCTTGCAGAACACCTTGCGATTCGTCATGAGCGATGTTTCCACACTCACTCTGGACGTATTCAAACGAATGAAGGATCAGAGCAAAGAATGCATGGAAAGTCCACTGCGTAGTTTGGCCTACATTTTCCTTCCGTGCATCGCTTTTGATACGCGACGCAGCTTGCAGTACTTGGCACCTATCGCGGAGAAATGTTTTGCACCGACCGGATGCAACAGTAAATGAATGCCGAAATGAGCTTAGGCACACATGAACGCTTATTCGGGAATCTGCGCCAAGCTTTCTTTTCGCACTCGCTCGCACGAACGTGACTTGTAGTACCATTTGTCGTGTAGGTTTCGTGACCGACACCTGATGAGCCCAAATGGATTGCTAAAATGAGCTAGGCGGACATGAAGTCCATTCTCGTTGATTGACACTCGCCTTCATCTTATGCGTCGTTTTCTTGTGAAAATCCTTACACCATACAGTACTAGTCGCTGATCAATGTTTCATACTGCTGGTAAATATTCAAAACGCATGCCGAAATGTACTTGGGCATATATGAAGTTCATTCAGCATGTTTGGAACAATGTTTTTTTTTTTTGCACCATTCTAGTACGCGTGTAGTTTACATTACCATTAGGGACCCATTGTGCATGAATGTTTCGCTTCGAGCCGGGTCAGCTAAATGCTTGCTAAAATGGGTCAAGCATATGAAGCCCATTCGGGAGTTTGACACCGAAGTTTCGCTTTAGTGCATCGCTTTCGTTCGGACGCAGCTTGCATTCTTGTGACTCGTCGCGGAGGGATGTTTCGCACTCACTCGGACGTAATCAAAATGAGTGCAGAATTGTGCTGAAACGCATGTTTAACATCGTAAGTTAATTCTAGGTGTTTGGCACTCAGTTTCGTTTCGTGCATCGCTTTCGATTTTTTCAGCTTAGGAACTCGTCGTTGTGGAATATTTCACGTCGACTTGGACGGATTCGAAATGCATGCCTAAATGAGTTACAACACATATGAATTGCATTCGGTGTGTTTGGCACCCGGCATCATTTCGTTCACCGTTTTCGTTTCGTGCCGCAATGTTTCATTTTGGCGTGCTAGGTTGCAGCGTGTAAGGTGCTTGCCATAATGTTCCATTTCGTGCAACATTTTCGGCGTGCGTGGTGTTTGTCACAATGTGTCATTTCGTGCATCATTTTCATTTTCGAATGGCTTCCGCTGTAGTGCCCGTTGGGACGCGTCGTGGAGGAATGTTTCAGACCTACTCGAATGGATTCGATACAAATGATGAAAAGCTCTAGCAAACATCGTAAGTTCTTTCGGGGTGTTTTGCACTCGGTTCTGTTTCGTGCATCGGTTTCGTTTGTAATCAGCTTTTATTACCCGTGGGAACCCGTCGTGGTGGAACATTTGACACTGACTTGGACATATTCAAAATGCATGCCGAAATGACTGGGAGCACATATGAATTCCACTCGATGTGTTTGGCACTCAGTTTCATCTCGTGCAACGTTTTCGAACGGGCGCCACTTGATGTATTCGTTCGTGCTCATCACGGAGAAATGTTTCACAACAACTCGGACGGACTCGAAATGCATGCCGGAATGTGCTTGGGCAAATATGAAGTTCATTCGGCACGATTGGAACAATGTTTTGTTTTTTGCACCATTCTAGTACGCGTGTAGTTTACATTACCATTTGAGACCCATTGTGCATGAATGTTTCGCTACGAGCGGGACGTACTCGAAATGCTTGCTGAAACGGGCTAGGGCGCGTATGAAGCCCGTTCGGGGAGTTTGACACCGAGTTTCGTTTCGTGCATCGTTTTCATTCAGACGCAGCTTGCAGTACCCCTTGTGACCCGTCGCGGAGGGATGTTTCGTACTCACTCGGACGTATTTAAAATGAGTGCCGAATTGTGCTGAAACGCACAAGCGAACTTCGTAAGTTAATTCTAAGTGTTTGGCACTCAGTTTCTTTTCGTGCATGGCTTTCGATTTTTTCAGCTTAGTAACTCGTCGTTGTGGAATATTTCACGGCGACTCGGACGGATTCGAAATGCATGCCTAAATGAGTTACAACACATATGAATTGCATTCGGTGTGTTTGGCACCCGGCTTCGTTTCGTTCACCGTTTTCGTGCCGCAATGTTTCATTTTGGCGTGCTAGGTTGCAGCGTGTAAGGTGCTTGCCATAATGTTCCATTTCGTGCATCATTTTCGGCGTGCGTGGTGTTTGCCACAATGTGTCATTTCATGCATCATTTTCATTTTCGAATAGCTTCCGCTAAAGTGCCTGTTGGGAAGCGTCGTGGAGGAATGTTTCAGGCCTACTCGAATGGATTCGATACAAAAGATGAAAACCACTAGCAAACATCATAAGTTCTATCGGGGTGTTTGGCACTCGGTTCTGTTTCGTGCATCGGTTTCTTTTGTATTCAGCTTTTATTACCCGTGGGAACCCGTCGTGGTGGAACATTTGACAACCGACTTCGGACATATTCAAAATGCATGCGAAATGAGTGGGAGCACATATGAATTCCACTCGATGTGTTTGGCACTCTGCTTCATCTCGTGCAACGCCGAACTGCGCCGCTTTGTTGTATTCGTTCGTGCTCATCGCGGAGAAATGTTTCACAACAACTCGGACGGATTCGAAATGCATGCCGGAATGTGCTTGGGCAAATATGAAGTTCATTCGGCACGATTGGAGCGAAGTTTCGTTTCGTGCACCGTTTTGTTACGCGTGTAGTTTACAGTATATGAAGTTCATTCGCACGATTAGGGACCCATCGTGCATGAATATTTCGCATCGACTCGGACGTACTCGAAATGCTTGTCGAAATGAGATAGGGCATATATGAAGTCCATTCGGGGATTTTAAAACCAATTTTCCTTTCGTGCATCGTTTCCGTCCGGACGCAGCTTGCAGAACACCTTGCGACCCGTCGCGGAGCGATGTTTCCACACTCACTCGGACGTATTCGAAACGAATGAAGGACTGTAGCAGCAATGCATGGAAAGTCCACTCGCGTAGTTTGGCCTACATTTTCCTTCCGTGCATCGTTTTGATACGCACGCAGCTTGCGCATTCCTGCACCTATCGCGGAGAAATGTTTTGCAACCGACCGGATGCAACAGAAATGAATGCCGAAATGAGCTTAGGCACATATGAACGCTTATTCGGGAATCTGCCGCAGCTTTCTTTTCAGACTCGTTACGCACGAACGTGACTTGTAGTACCATTTGTCGTGGTAGGTTTCGCGACCGACACGGATGAGCCCAAATGGATTGCTAAAATGAGCTAGGCGTATATGAAGTCCATTCTGGTTGATTGACACTCGGCTTCATCTTATGCGTCGTTTTCTTGTGAAAATCCTTACACCATACAAGACTGTCATGAGGAATGTTTCATACTACCGTAAAGATTCAAAACGCATGCCGAAATGTACTTGGGCATATATGAAGTTCATTCAGCATGTTTGGAACAATGTTTTTTTTTTTTGCACCATTCTAGTACGCGTGTAGTTTACATTACCATTAGGGACCCATTGTGCATGAATGTTTCGCCGAGCGGTCGTGCTCAAATGCTTGCTTTGAAACGGGCTGGGGCGCATATGAAGCCCATTCGGGGAGTTTGACACCGAGTTTCGTTTCGTGCATCGTTTTCGTTCGGACGCAGCTTGCAGTACCCCTTGTGACTCGTCGCGGAGGGATGTTTCGCACTCACTCGGACGTAATCAAAATGAGTGCAGAATTGTGCTGAAACGCACGTTTAACATCGTAGTTAATTCTAGGTGTTTGGCACTCGCTGCTTTCGTGCATCGCTTTCGATTTTTTCAGCTTAGGAACTCGTCGTTGTGGAATATTTCACGCCGACTTGGGACGGATTCGAATGCATGCCTAAATGAGTTACAACACATATGAATTGCATTCGTGTGTTTGGCACCCGGCATCATTTCGCTCACCGCTTTCGCTTCGTAGCCGCAATGTTTCATTTTGGCGTGCATAGGTTGCAGCGTGTAAGGTGCTTGCCATAATGTTCCATTTCGTGCAACATTTTCGCGTGCGTGGTGTTTGTCACAATGTGTCATTTCGCATCATTTTCATTTTCGAATGGCTTCATTTGTAGTGCCCGCTGGGACGCCTGGGCCGTGGAGGAATGTTTCAGACCTACTCGAATGGATTCGATACAAATGATGAAAAGCTCTAGCAAACATCGTAAGTTCTTTCGGGTGTTTTGCACTCGGTTCTGTTTCGTGCATCGGTTTCGCTTGTAATCAGCTTTATTACCCGTGGGAACCCGTCGTGGTGGAACATTTGACACTGACTTGGACATATTTAAAATGCATGCCGAAATGACTGGGAGCACATATGAATTCCACTCGATGTGTTTGGCACTCAGTTTCATCTCGTGCAACGTTTTCGAACGGGCGCCACTTGATGTATTCGTGCTCATCACGGAGAAATGTTTCACAACAACTCGGACAGACTCGAAATGCATGCCGGAATGTGCTTGGGCAAATATGAAGTTCATTCGGCACGATTGGAACAATGTTTTGTTTTTTGCACCATTCTAGTACGCGTGTAGTTTACATTACCATTTGAGACCCATTGTGCATGAATGTTTCGCTACGAGCGGGACGTACTCGAAATGCTTGCTGAAACGGGCTAGCGCCACAGATGAAGCCCGCTCGGGAGATTGACACCGAGTTTCGTGTCGTGCATCGTTTTCATTCAGACGCAGCTTGCAGTACCCCTTGTGACCCGTCGCGGAGGGATGTTTCGTACTCACTCGGACGTATTTAAAATGAGTGCCGAATTGTGCTGAAACGCACGTTTAACTTCGTAGTTAATTCTGAAAGTGTTTGGCACTCGCTTTCTTTCGTGCATCGCTTTCGATTTTTCAGCTTAGGAACTCGTCGTTGTGGAATATTTCACGGCGACTGACGGATTCGGAATGCATGCCTAAATGAGTTACAACACATATGAATTGCATTCGTGTGTTTGGCAACCGCTTCGCTTTCGCTCACCGCTTTTCGTTTCGTGCCGCAATGTTTCATTTTGGCGTGCTAGGTTGCAGCGTGTAAGGTGCTTGCCATAATGTTCCATTTCGTGCATCATTTTCGGCGTGCGTGGTGTTTGCCATAATGTGTCATTTCATGCATCATTTTCATTTTCGAATAGCTTCCGCTTAAGTGCCTGTTGGGAAGCGTCGTGGAGGAATGTTTCAGGCCTACTCGAATGGATTCGATACAAAAGATGAAAACCACTAGCAAACATCATAAGTTCTATCGGGGTGTTTAGCACTCGGTTCTGTTTCGTGCATCGGTTTCTTTTGTATTCAGCTTTTATTACCCGTGGGAACCCGTCGTGGTGGAACATTTGACACCGACTCGGACATATTCAAAATGCATGCCGAAATGAGTGGGAGCACATATGAATTCCACTCGATGTGTTTGGCACTCTGTTTCATCTCGTGCAACGCCGAACGGGCGCCGCTTGTTGTATTCGCTCGTGCTCATCGCGGAGAAATGTTTCACAACAACTCGGACGGATTCAAATGCATGCCGGAATGTGCTTGGGCAAATATGAAGTTCATTCGCACGATTGGAGCGGTTTCGCTTTCAGGCACCGCTTTGTTACGCCGTGTAGTTTACGATATATGAAGTTCATTCGCACGATTAGGACCCATCGTGCATGAATATTTCGCATCGACTTCCGGACGCATCGAAATGCTTGTCGAAATGAGATAGGGCATATATGAAGTCCATTCGGTATTTTAAAACCAATTTTCCTTTCGTGCATCAAGCTCCGTCCTGACGCACTTGCGTAACACCTTGCGAATTCGTCATGAGCGATGTTTCCACACTCACTCAGACGTATTCAAAACGAATGAAGGATCTGTAGCAGCAATGCATGGAAAGTCCACTCGCGTAGTTTGGCCTACATTTTCCTTCCGTGCATCGCTTTGATACGCGACGCAGCTTGCAGTACCTGCTGGCACCTATCGCGAGAAATGTTTTGCACCGACCGATGCAACGTAAATGCATGCCGAAATGAGCTTAGGCACACATGAACGCTTATTCGTGGAGTCCGCAAGCTTTCTTTTTCGCACTGCCTCGCACGAACGTGACTAGTAGTACCATTTGTCGTGTAGGTTTCGCACCGACACGGATGAGCCCAAATGGCTTGCTAAAATGAGCTAGGCAGACATGAAGTCCATTCTGGTTGATTGACACTCAGCTTCATCTTATGCGTCGTTTTCTTGTGAAAATCCTTGCACCATACAGTACTCGTCGCGGAGGAATGTTTCATACGGCTGGTAAAGATTCAAAACGCATGCCGAAATGTACTTGGGCATATATGAAGTTCATTCGGCATGTTTGGAACATGTTTTATTTTTTGCACCATTCTAGTACGTGTGTAGTTTACATTACCATTAGGGACCCATTGTGCATGAATGTTTCCGAGCTGGCCGTGACTCAAATGCTTGCTGAAACGGGTCGGGCGCATATGAAGCCCATTCGGGAGTTTGACACCGAAGTTTTGTTTCAGGCATCAAGTTTTTCGTTCGGACGCAGCTTGCAGTACTTCTTGTGACTCGTCAGCGAGGGATGTTTCGCGACTCACTCTGACGTAATCAAAATGAGTGCAGAATTGTGCCAAACGCATGTTTAACATTGTAAGTTAATTCTGGTGTTTGTCACTCAGTTTCGCTTCGCATCGCTTTCGATTTTTTCAGCTTAGGAACTCGTCGCTGTGGAATATTTCACGGCGACTGACGGATTCGAAATGCATGCCTAAATGAGTTACAACACATATGAATTGCATTCGTGTGTTTGGCACCGGCATCATTTCGCTTCACCGTTTTCGCTTTCGTGTCGCGAATGTTTCATTTTGGCGTGCTAGGTTGCAGCGTGTAAGGTGCTTGCCATAATGTTCCATTTCGCGGCAACATTTTCGCTGGCGCGTGGTGTTTGTCACAATGTGTCATTTCGTGCATCATTTTCATTTTCAACGGCTTCCGCCGTAGTGTTCGCTGGGACGCTGGGCCGTGGAGGAATGTTTCGACCTACTCGAATGGATTCGATACAAATGATGAAAAGCTCTAGCAAACATCGTAAGTTCTTTCGTGTTTTGCACTCGCTTCGCTGCACTCGGTTTCGTTTGTAATCAGCTTTTATTACCCGTGGGAACCCGTCGTGGTGGAACATTTGACACTGACTCGGCCATATTCAAAATGCATACCGAAATGAGTGGGAGCACATATGAATTCCACTCGATGTGTTTGGCACTCAGTTTCATCTCGTGCAACGTTTTCGAACGGGCGCCACTTGATGTATTCGTTCGTGCTCATCACGGAGAAATGTTTCACAACAACTCGGACGGACTCGAAATGCAAGCCGGAATGTGCTTGGGCAAATATGAAGTTCATTCGGCACGATTGGAACGAAGTTTCGTTTCGTGCACCGTTTTGTTACGCGTGTAGTTTACAGTATATGAAGTTCATTCGGCACGATTAGGGACCCATCGTGAATGAATATTTCGCATCGACTCGGACGTACTCGAAATGCTTGTCGAAATGGGATAGGGCATATATGAAGTCCATTCGGGGAGTTTGACACCAATTTTTCTTTCGTGCATCGTTTCCGTCCGGACGCAGCTTGCAGAACACCTTGCGACCCCTCGTGGAGCGATGTTTCCACCCTCACTCGGACGTATTCGAAACGAATGAAGAACTGTAGCAGCAATGCATGGAAAGTCCACTCGCGTAGTTTGGCCTACATTTTCCTTCCGTGCATCGTTTTGATACGCACGCAGCTTTGCGCACCTACCGCACCTATCGCAGAAATGTTTTGCACCGACCTGATGCAATGTAAATGCATGCCGAAATGAGCTTAGGCACACATGAACGCTTATTCGTGTCTGGCCAGATGCTTTCTTTTCGTGACTCGCTCGGGTACGAACGTGACTTGTAGTACCATTTGTCGTGTAGGTTTCGCACCGACACGGATGAGCCCAAATGGCTTGCTAAAATGAGCTAGGCAAACATGAAGTCCATTCTGGTTGATTGACACTCAGCTTCATCTTATGCGTCGTTTTCTTGTGAAAATCCTTGAACCATACAGTACTCATCGCGGAGGAATGTTTCACACGGCTGGTAAAGATTCAAAACGCATGCCGAAATGTGCTTGGGCATATATGAAGTTCATTCGGCATGTTTGGAACAATGTTTTATTTTTTGCACCATTCTAGTACGCGTGTAGTTTACATTACCATTAGGGACCCATTGTGCATGAATGTTTCGCTTCGAGCCGGTCGTACTCGAAATGCTTGCTGAAACGGGATGGGGCGCATATGATGCCCATTCGGGGAGTTTGACACCGAGTTTTGTTTCGTGCATCGTTTTCGTTCGGACGCAGCTTGCAGTACCCCTTGTGACCCGTCGCGGAGGGATGTTTTGCACTCACTCGGACATATTCAAAATGAGTAAAGAATTGTGCTGAAACGCACAAGCGAACATCGTAAGTTAATTTTCGGGATATGGCATATATGTCATTGTGGAATATTTCACGGCGACTCGGACGGATTCGAAATGCATGCCTAAATGAGTTACAACACA